>CM057338.1:861989414-867372689 GCA_030015575.1 Agapanthus africanus | reverse complement strand
ATGGAGGCAATGAGCGATAGGAGGGGATTCGTCTCTCCCGGTATAGGGAGTTGATGTTGCGCTGTGTTCGATTGGCTATAACCGGAAATCCCTGGCCAGGGTTGCTTAGATTTACTGGTAAGTGTTACCAGTAGTTTCTCGAAGTGTTATAGACCTCATATCGACACGACTTATCGAGCTATTGGGGTCTGACGTTTACCACCCCTAGGCGAGATATGCGACATATCAGACGATCAGACCGGACTGTACGGTAGTGTTACTGGTTGGATTCACTGGAGTGTGAGCGGGCTTGCTCGTCGATCTTCTGATCGCTCAATACCTGGATGGCCGTTACGTTTAGCAGACCGCTTGCGGCTTATGGGTGTTTGATATGATCATCACCTGCTGCCGGCGTATTGACGAGTCTTTAGAGTCCTACACAGAGGTTTCCTGGCTCAAGCGAAACGAAATAGGAGCGCATATGAGATATGTGCGGGACTGAGAATAATGCGTGTATGTGATACCGTATTTCATTCTCGCGATGAATGTATCGATTGGTTGTATGCGATATAACCTAGTTATCGAATCAAGTATTGATTCGATAAGCCGATACATTGTATACTAGTCGGTTGTGTGCGACATGACCGGATCATTGAATCAAGTGTTGATTTAATTATTTAATGCATAATTATATATTTGATATATTGCTTTGCATTAACTAGTATTGGTTCACTTAAGATGGATTTTCTCACTCGGATGTGCGCATTGCATATGCGATATGATTTTGTGCACTTGCTTGTATCATGTTTGATGATACATGCCTTTTGGTTAAGTGTAAAGAATTAAACCTTGGTTAATGAAATGGTTAGGGTTTACTATTTCCTTATTCATTTAATTCATTTATTTATTCTTTTGGAAAAAGAAAAGCAAATGAGAAAATGGTGGCTTGTTTTGTTTTGTTCATGAAGTTTCATGAACACTTTGACTTTGTAACCATTTTGTCTCATGCTTAACCCTAACCATTCCACTTAACCCTAATCAATTCTCTACACTATACCATGGTTACATTATGATAAGTATTCTTTTTACTTTTCATTTTAATATTCTTATCATAACATTATTCTTCCTCTTCTTCATTTCTTCAAGTGAAGAAAGCTTGCCTCCATCAATGGCAAGTGATGAAAAAGAGTGAGAAATCCAAATCTAAAGTGAACCCACCTTCTATTTCTTCATCCTCTACCTCTTGCCAAGTAGTAGAGTGTGTTTCCTTCACAAGTTTTCATGGCTTGGTGAAGGTGGAGCTTGATCTAGCGATGCCTCGACGTAGATCATCTTCGGCACGTCGTCGATGACCTAGCCCGCTTCTTCTCCGATGAAGCCGACGCTAGAGCCCGGGACTTGCATTCGTACAGCGGAGAGGACTTCATCACGGAGCCGTGGAGGTGGAGGAACGGATCTACAAAGGTTGTATTTCCGTACTCTTAGTTAAGTGTTAACTAGTTTGCTTTTCGCCTAGACATCTAGCCAACGATCCGTATTCTAGGGTTTCTCGGCACCGTAATTTTTGAAATTGGCATGGTTGATGCCTTGTGAGACCTCTTGAGAGTGCCTAGGAATGCTACAGTGGTATCAGGGCCTAGCTAGAGCCTTAGGCGAAGTCTAGACGGAATTTGAAACCCGATCGAACCGAAAACCCAACCCGGAAAATGCTCTCTGTACTTTTTCTAAAAACGTGGATTTTTCCAAATTAAAAATTGCTAAAAAATTCAGCAGGAAGATCTAAGAGTTATGGTGAAACACGACATTCTAATTCATCTATACCGCCGCAGTTCCGCGGCATGAGCATGACTCATGCGGCGGTTCGCGGCCGTACGGGCCTGTCTCACTGTAATATTTTCACAGTAACTCCTCTTTTCTGATGCTGGATTTTATGGGAATTTTTAAATTTTATTCAACAGTTGAATTTTCTAGGGTTGTTTTGGGGATTCGGTGTTTCGGTCGGAGTATCAGATTTCGTCTATGTGGCTTTCCGGATAATTTTTGAATATGTTAAAAAGTTCGACCGGATATAAATACCTAATTTTTCCCCTGTCGGGAAATTTCCAAGTGTTGGATTTTTCCGTTGTTTAACGACGTTCTAAGTAGTGCAAGTAACGCGATGGTCCCTCTAGAAGACAACAAACCTTAACTCGATTATGTGACCGTCTTGAACTGCCCTTTGAACCTTCGGGTTTGGGGCAGTACGGCGTGCCACATGTGAGGCGTTGGCTTGACCCTTCTACGGCTGGACCGTTGGTACTGAGGCACGAACTGAATGTTGTTAGATTTATTTCATGTGTTGATCTGTATCGGGAAAACTTAGGTGTTTGACTGTTCGATCGAAAAGTTTAACATTTTCTATTTATCTGAAATGGGATACAATAATTGGAATTCACAATAGTTATGAGATAACTGAATGAATGTTGTAAATCTAGCAATTTAGTCTCACTTGATCGGTTGCCACGGAGTTTTGATGTGATCAAAAGTCCGTCGCAATCACGTAGCGTACGCGGATATTCACCGGTAAACTTAATAGACAGCCTCACTCCATAGCCCCGACCAAGTGACTGTAGGAGAACCCCGTCGCCGAAAGCATCCGTCCGGGTGCTCGCGGTAGCGGTGTTCCGCCTTGGTGCACTTCGTAGACGGTATCGGGGGTGCAGCCGTCTACTGAAGTTTGCGACGAGCATTCGATCAGGATGTCGGGAATCTTATTGAATTGCCCGACTTTATATTGAAAAGAGTTTTCGATTTTGAGACTAAAATGCGGGATTTATAATTGTTAGGCATGCGATGTCTAAGAAATTCATTTGGTCAGGCATGCGATGTCTGAGGTGGTTGCGGATTCCAACTGTTGTAGTTTTACATTTTCTTTTCTGTGACCGTAAGTGTAATATGTGATATCGCCGGTTTCGTTGCTATATGTCAACGACAATTGGGACACGCATGTTTACTTACGTTGATGACATGTGATGTTATGTGTTGCTGGATATGTTATATTGGATCGTCGTGTTTGAATAGCCGGGGTTTTTTATGTGAGATGAGTGTTTTTCATTTTCATTCATGTAAAAACTTGTATGTAATATTCTTTTATTGGGGCACTTCCAGGTTGCGGAAGATGTCACCTTTTGTATATTATTTACTTTTCCGCACTAGGATAGACCCAAGGAGGGGAGCACAAGTAACCGGGTTCTGGAGTCCAGTGGGAGACCAACTCGAGGAGTCGAGTCCGGGTCTCCTAACTCTAGAATTGGTAGGGTTGCTTGCCGCTCTCGTAGGGGTCTAGGGGTGTGGGTTTGGCTATTCATCGCGACCGTGGAATCCGTGTTTTATACTGGCTCGTATTGAAAACACGGACGTCCTAGTATATCCAATATTTCATATGTTTCTTCTGCTGATTTATCTGTGATGTGATCATGTGATGTTCTCTGATAGATACTGTATATAGTATATATGATATATTATATAGATGTTACTTATGTTTTACACCCGTGCTAGCCCTGCCCTGCTCTGCCGTTAGTTACCTAACCTAACGGTGCACGAGGGGACATCGAGGCGAATGCGGATGACATAAGTGTACGTCGTATTTATCTGTGATGTTTAGGTACTTAAATGATGGGAATTCATTAATGTGATTAATGAAATAAAAGAAACCTAAGATGTTGTAGAATCGAATTTCAAAATAAAACAGGTAGCTACAGTTCTTGCTTTGCATAGCGGTATATGAGATATATCCTGCACCTTATTCGATGAGGAAAGGACCGAGATCCCTTCACCGGGAGTGACTCCTTTAGCAATAACTGGCAGATGCTACACACTCGGTTTGTCTTTTGATTGCTTTTAAGTGTTTTTGCTTTGCACAGCGATATATATGATATATCCCGCACCTCATTCGACGAGGAAAGGACCGACGATCCCTTCACCGGGAGTGACTCCTTTAGCAAAACTAGAAAAGCCTCAAAAACACTCCATTTTTAAAATCATTTGATTCTACGACGATATCAAGTTCATTATGCAATAGGTCTTCAGAAAAACCTGTCGTAGCCCTCCGTCATTTCAGATAAGTGGTAGTTAGTATTCGTGCTACGTTTGTTGGCCTGCGTCAAGGCGTAGTGTGCGGTAGCTAACTAGTATTTATCTGCTTATGCATATGATGCAGATTGGATTAGGGTAGTCGTGCGACTTTGTTGGCCTGCGTCAAGGGTCGTGCGGGTGGGTTTAATTCAATCAGGAAATGACGGGTTGAACTTGACTAGCGCACTATGGTTTGTTGGCCTGCGTCAAGGTCATAGGACGCTAGGGGCAAAATTATCGGGAATTTCAAGTGTTGAAATTTGCAATGAGATTGCATACCTTCTATGAGATAGTTGGATCCCGATACCCGCTGCGAGTAAGAGTTACTCCTGGGAGAGTTTTACACATTACAATTAGCCGATCAAGTAGGTGTCTAGAAAGGTGTTAACGAGGTTACGCCTCTGGGAAAACGAGGTTTACATTAATTAGGTTCGTGCGAAAGCACGGGGGACCTCCCTCAAAGTACCGACACTGGCCTGGCTGAAAGATTGACGAACTTGTAGTGTGTAATTAATCCCGGCTAGTCTTTCCTTTTAGGGTTTGGAGGAAGATTTGATAAAAAGCAGTGGGAGCCATCCTGATTAGATAAAATTATAACCAATCTATTCTTGCAAGAGCGCACGCTGAATGTGTTCTTCTCTCTCTCTCTCCAGGTAGCGACCATATCACGCCTTAATCAAGATAATAATACGGAATATTGACCGAACCCGCTTGTTATACTGAGCTGGGGAACGTTGGTCCCGCTCCAACTTATAATTGTTATAAGACAGAGCAGGAAATTGGGGAATACTAGATTTCCCGTGCCGCCCAAACGAAGAGAGTGCATGCTGATGCATCATCTTCGGGTGTGTTCATTACAAAGAACTGTTTCTCAGTATCCTCTGCGTCCTGGGTATTTGATACCAGATCAGGATCCCAAATATGTAATCTGTTACATAGGGCTACAGAAAGGTAGAGAACTGAGAACGGGTGATAAGTTTCATGAGGCAGAAAACGGGGCAAGTGTTGCAGCCAAGTCTGTTGGTCACTGTCACCCTGTATTCCAAATACATTGATTCTGAACGAATGTTATTAGATACCGAACCTGATATACAAAATCATATCTATCTCTTTATTAGTAAAGAAATGATAAAATTTTGTATAGTTGGATAATGTTTTGAACATTTCCTATATCAAAAGTTGATCGGTTCAGGCACGTTATCTAAAAGCATTTATGTTCTAAATCAAACTACAGTTCTTTAGTATACAGAACACACACAAGAGGAAGAGTTCAGAAATGAACGAATCCTTCTTCAGGTATTGTAGACTAGGTCATATCAATGCGACCCGACTGGCTGAGTTACATTTAGATGCATATTTAAATCAGTTTGAATTTACATCTTGTGAAACTCGCCAGTCATGTCACGAAGATAAGATGACCACAGCTCTGTTTATTGGAAACAGAGAAAGAGTTAGTGAACTCTTGGGATGATACATGTTGATGTATGTAGGTCCCCAGTCTACAAATGCCAGGACTGATTCTTTATACTTTATTACATTCTCTGATGATCTCTTTAGATTCAGACATATGTTCCTGTTGAAACACAAGTCAGAACCTTTTGAGATATTCACGGAATATAAGTTAGAAGTAGAGAACCAATACGGGTATAAGTATTATGTCCTATGATGAGATCAGGGAGGAGAATACTTGAGCACGGAATTCCTGGACTATTCTAAAGGAGAATGAGATTCTCTCTCAGCATTACTCCTCCGTATACACCATAGCATGATGGTATATCGGGGCGGAGCAGATACACCCTATTTGATATGGTGTGCTCTATGATGAGTACTGCTGAGTTACCTATTTCCTTTTGGGAGTTATGCACTTGAGAAGATGCATACCTATTGAATTAGGTTCGAATCAAATCAATGCCTACCTCTTCATATGTGATATGGAAAGGGAAGAGCCCATATCTTAAGTTAGTTAAGATTTGGGGTTGTCCGGCCTATGTCTAAAAGCAAAATCCGGACAAACTCGAGGCAAGGTTAGTTATGTAGAACTGGAAAGGTTCCAGCTATGCAAACTACAGAAGATGATTTGATAGAACCAATAGGATTCAGTAGATTCCAACGAACCTCAGCCTCTCCGCCGATCTAGTAGGGTTCCTCACCCACCTGAGAGATACTTCTGTTTCTCTATGACAGTGGGGGCGAGGATTGTATCATGAGATGATGACCCAACTAGTTTCGAGCAGGCCATCGAGAGTGAAGACTCTGTAAGAATGGCTGGATGCTTAGTGATCTGAGATGGAATCCTTATACACCAACAAAGTATGGACTTTGGTTGCTATATCTGAAGGGTTAAATCCCCATCAGGAGCAAGTATATCTTGAGAAGATTACTTGGTGTACATCGAAAATTTGAGACTTTCAAAGCTAGACTTGTTAAAAGTTTGCATCATTGACCAGCTGTGGATAATGATAAAACCTTTTCAAGTATCTATGCTTAAGTCCATCCAGATCCTACTTACCACGGCTACATATCATGACTACGATATCTGGTGGTTGGGTGTCATGACTGCTTTTCTAAATGATGTTTTAGAAGAGGACGTCTATAAGTACACAGCCAGAGGGCTTCGTAAACAGTGGGAGCAGCGGAAACGTGTACAAGATGTTTTACAGGATAAAGCAGGCATCGCGGAGTTGGAACATCTGTTTTGATGGATTAGTCAAAGAAGTTGACATCATCAAAATGGTAGATGAACCTTGTATAAACAAAAAGGTAGTAGGGAGTATGGTGACGATCCTCGTAGAGTACGTGGATGACATACTCTTGATAAGAAAGGAGTTTCTTATGCTACGCTCGATCAATCTCCGTTTATCACAAAGATTCTCCGTGTAGGATCAAAATGATACCTCCTAAATCCTGAGTTTTAGATCTATGAGATAGATTTAATTGGATGTTAAGATAACCACTAGTTGTTGTGAGATGGTATCAATCGATCCTGGGGAGAATCACTGGAAATGTTCCAGAGTGATAAGGACGACTGAAAGTCAGTCACAGGCATTGTCTTTACCCTCAGTAAAGGGACGGTATGTTGGAAGAGTTCCAAGCTAGATACCGCGACATACTAGACGATAAAGGCTGGATATATCGCTATTTAAGATGCTACCAAAGAGGCTGTTTGGGTGTATATTGGTTCATGAGATGAACTATGTTCCTCCCATTGTGTGACAATGGAGTTGTGGCTTATGCCAAGGAACGCAGGTCCCATCAGTGATCCAGACAAACTCTAAGGCAGTGTCACCTGATCATGGAGATGGTTGATCTCCAGGGGATCGAGGTTTGGATAGTAGACTCAGAGGACAACACAGCGGATCCACTCACAAAGGCCTGTTCCCAGAGAGAGATTTTTATGGGATGGTTGAGTATGAGATACTACAACCACTGCTATTAGATGGCCCTAGTGCAAGTGGGAGATTGTTAGTTATATGTATGCCCTAGAGGCCATTACTGTACATTGGATGTATATTGTAGTGGATGCTGGGACATATATAGGGAGGACTTTCTTGCTCGACATGATAGTATGCTATCTGGTTGATCTTTACCTTAACGTATACACTGATTGTCTCCCTGTTACATGTTGGTAAAGCCCTTAGGATCTGTACTTGACTACCTGGACTATGATGTGGATCATACTAGTGGGGACATGGTAGTCCATAAGTACATCCTTCAAAGTCCCTAGTCGTGGGTGTATCGAGACGGGGCATCGATATACCAGAGTAGACTAGCGTGTACCTTCTCGACCCATACAGATGGGCGATGGATGATCCCATATCCATTGGTGTTTGACATCAGAGATGATATACGGGTGCTCAGTAGAGACTGGGTACACTGGACGGACTCGCCGAGAACTCCCAGATGGTATTATACCTTACGTCAGATGGCAGTTCTTTGGTGACACTGGTACAGAGTAGTCTGTTGACCCGAGATCGTCATAGAGTCTTGTGTGGTTCCCACTGTACTTTGATTTCCACCTTACCACGTCCAAGAGGGCGTGCAAAACGGTGGCTTTTGGGTACAGTCCCGAATCACATGGAGGCAATGAGCGATAGGAGGGGATTCGTCTCTCCCGGTATAGGGAGTTGATGTTGCGCTGTGTTCGATTGGCTATAACCGGAAATCCCTGGCCAGGGTTGCTGAGATTTACTGGTAAGTGTTACCAGTAGTTTCTCGAAGTGTTATAGACCTCATATCGACACGACTTATCGAGCTATTGGGGTCTGACGTTTACCACCCCTAGGCGAGATATGCGACATATCAGACGATCAGACCGGACTGTACGGTAGTGTTACTGGTTGGATTCACTGGAGTGTGAGCGGGCTTGCTCGTCGATCTTCTGATCGCTCAATACCCGGGTGGCCGTTACGTTTAGCAGAACGCTTGCGGCTTGTGGGTGTTTGATATGATCATCACCTGCTGCCGGCGTATTGACGAGTCTTTAGAGTCCTACACAGAGGTTTCCTGGCTCAAGCGAAATGAAATAGGAGCGCATATGAGATATGTGCGGGACCGAGAATAATGCGTGTATGTGATACCGTATTTCATTCTCGCGATGAATGTATCGATTGGTTGTATGCGATATAACCTAGTTATCGAATCAAGTATTAATTCGATAAGCCGATACATTGTATACTAGTCGGTTGTGTGCGACATGACCGGATCATTGAATCAAGTGTTGATTTAATTATTTAATGCATAATTATATATTTGATATATTGCTTTGCATTAACTAGTATTGGTTCACTTAAGATGGATTTTCTCACTCGGATGTGCGCATTGCATATGCGATATGATTTTGTGCACTTGCTTGTATCATGTTTGATGATACATGCGTTTTGGTTAAGTGTAAAGAATTAAACCTTGGTTAATGAAATGGTTATGGTTTACTATTTCCTTATTCATTTAATTCATTTATTTATTCTTTTGGAAAAAGAAAAGCAAATGAGAAAATGGTGACTTGTTTTGTTTTGTTCATGAAGTTTCATGAACACTTTGACTTTGTAACCATTTTGTCTCATGCTTAACCCTAACCATTCCACTTAACCCTAATCAATTCTCTACACTATACCATGGTTACATTATGATAAGTATTCTTTTTACTTTTCATTTTAATATTCTTATCATAACATTATTCTTCTTCTTCTTCATTTCTTCAAGTGAAGAAAGCTTGCCTCCATCAATGGCAAGTGATGAAAAAGAGTGAGAAATCCAAATCTAAAGTGAACCCACCTCCTATTTCTTCATCCTCTACCTCTTGCCAAGTAGTAGAGTGTGTTTCCTTCACAAGTTTTCATGGCTTGGTGAAGGTGGAGCTTGATCTAGCGATGCCTCGACATAGATCATCTTCGGCAGGTCGTCGATGACCTAGCCCGCTTCTTCTCCGATGAAGCCGACGCTAGAGCCCGGGACTTGCATTCGGACAGCGGAGAGGACTTCATCACGGAGCCGTGGAGGTGGAGGAACGGATCTACAAAGGTTGTATTTCCGTACTCTTAGTTAAGTGTTAACTAGTTTGCTTTTCGCCTAGACATCTAGCCAACGATCCGTATTCTAGGGTTTCTCGGCATCGTAATTTTTGAAATTTGCATGGTTGATGCCTTGTGAGACCTCTTGAGAGTGCCTAGGAACCCTACAAGCAGAGCGGGTGTCTCCCTGGATTTCTGCAGGGTGCCCTCTAAGCTCCTCAATATGTTGAGGAGTTCTGGAAGTGTAACTTCTTTCTCTTGAATATTGTAATTCAAGATAAACTGGGCGTAGGTGAAGAGGAGCGACTGTCGAATCAAGTTAGTACATAACTCGTTCTCCAACGTGGTCCCATAGTCCGTGAGTTGTTCAATATAGCTAATCATCGTATGGATGTGGTCCCCTACAGATGACCCGACAGCCAACCTCGCCTGAAGCAATATCTTCGAGGTCTCATATCTTGCGATACGAGATTGCTCTCCATATAAAACTTTGGTATGGAGGAAGATGGAAGTTAAGTCCATCTTCCCGTACTGCCTCTGGTGTTTACTATCTATTGAGGCTAACATGGGACACTTGGCTCTCGCACAATCCTTTTCCCGTGTCTGATGGATATCAATATCCCCGACGGTGGAATCTGGACCTGGGACGGCGGGGGCTTTGGTAGTAAGGAGGTGGTCCAGCTCGTCATAGGTAAGTGCTATTTGGACATTCCTTAACCAATCAATATAGTTTGGCCCAGTCAATTTATTATCTAATAACCTAAGTTCGGTCATAGTGGTCACTACAAATAGGGGAGAGAGAAGAAACACCCAGCATGATACTCTTGCAAGTTTAGATTGGTTATTAATTTATCTAAACAGGATGGCTCCCACTGTTTCCTCGAATCCTTCCTCAAACCATAATAGAAGAATTAGTCAGGATTAATCTCACTCTTACAATTCTTTCTTAACCTTTCAGCCAGGCTGGTGTCGGTATTTCGAGGGAGATTTTCCAACGGTTTCTCGAAGTTCCTTAATTACATAACCTCTTTTTCCTGGAGGCGTAGCCCCGCTAACACCGTTCTAGACACCCACTTGGTTTATAGCATTGATTGTTTAGTGAAAAAATCTCCCGAAGAGTAGCGGATGCTCACAGTAAGATCGGGATCCAAATATTATCATGTGACAATTTTGAAGGAATCCTACCAAAATCATCACACTCTAAATGGTATGCGACATTAGCAAGTTTCAATTTCCTTAGAAATTCCCGATGTGGATTTTTGCCCCATGCTCTTATGACCTTGACGAAGGCCAACATATCATAAGTCACATGTCAAGTTCTACCCATCATTATCCAGGATAATTTGAACCCACACATACATACCCTTGACGAAGGCCAACATAGTAGTTCGACTGTCCCAAACCAATGCATCTATCTATGCTACATATGAATACGCAGCAGCTACCAATCACTATGCCTTGGCGAAGGTCAAAATACATAGCTTGAATATTACTGAATGCCCATATGAAATGACGGAGGGTTACGAATGGTTTTGGCGAAACCGTGAACGTAATGAACTTGATATAGTCGAATGAACCATGATAGCTTTTTAAAAGGAGTGGTTTAGGCTACGCATTTAAAATTTTCTTTTTGAAGAAAACTGGGTGGTTTTGAAACTGTTCCAACAATTAAGCTTTGGTTTGTTTTTCCTTGCATTAATCAATGTTAATGCGGTCACATCATTTAACCTTATAATTGCAGAAAAAGAAACGAAAATACAACGTATGCTTATGCCATCCGCATTCGTCACGGGGCCCCGTCATGCAATGTTATGTTACTTAACTATCGGCAGAGCGGGGGCTGGACTAGCGCGGGTGCAAAACATAAGCAACGTCTACTATATATCATATATATATATATATATATCCATTCGTCTCACACAATAATAGGCATTCCAGTGTTAGTTGTATGTATGCCCTAGAGGCCATTATTATACATGATTGTATATCATAGTGGATGCTTGGACATATATAGAGAGGACTTTCTTGCTCGACATGATAGTATACTATCTGGTTGCTCTTTATCTTAACAAGTAGACTTGTATTGTGATACTGTTTTTCTCTCACATGTTGATAAAGCCCTTAGGATGTATACTTGACTACCAGAATTATGATGCAGATCATACTAGTGGGGCCAGGGTAGTCCATAAGTTCATCCTTTAATCGTTCCTAGTCGAGAGTGTATCGAGACAGGGCATCGATATTACAGAGTAGACTAGCGTATACGCTTCTTGACCCATTTGATGGGCGATGGATGATCTCATATCGATTGGTGTTTGACATCAAAGATGGTATACAGGTGCTCAGTGGAGACTGGGTACACTGAACAGGACTGGCCGAGAACTCCTAGATGATATTATACCTAACGTCAGATAGCAGTTCTCTGGTGACACTGGTACAGGTTAGTCTGTAGACCCGAGATCGTTATAGAGTCTTGTGTGATTCCTACTGTGCTTTGATTTCCACCTTACCACGTTCAAGAGAGCGTGCAAAACGGTGGTTTTTGGGTACAGTCCCGAGTCACATGGAGGCAATGAGCGATAGGAAGGGATTCGTCTCTCCCGGTATTGGGAGTTGATGTTGCGTTGTGCTCGATTGGCCAAAACAGGAAGTCCCTGGCCAAGGCTGATACGAAGATTTACTGGTAAGTGTTATCGGTAGTTTTTTGACCCGTTATGAGCCTCATATGGGCATGACTTATCAAGTTACTGGGGTCTGACGTTTACCACCCCTAGACTCGATCTGCAACATATTAGACGAAGAGACCAGACTGTACGGTAGTGTTACTTATTGGATTCACGGGAGTATGAGCAAGCTTGCTTGTTGATCTTCTGATCGATCAATACCCGGATAGCCGTTACGTCCAGCTAGTACCGCTAACGGCTTGTGGGTGACTGATATGATCATCACCTACTGCCGGTGTATTGACGAGTTTTTAGAGTCCTATACAGAGATTTCCAAGCTCATGCAAAACGAAGTAGGGCACATATGTGATATGTGCGGGATCGAGATTAATACGTGTATGTGATACCGTATTCCAATCTCACGATATAAGTTATATGTGATATAACCGGATTGTTGCATCAAGTGTTTATTCAACGATATGTTATATGTCTATGTGATATGCATATAAATGATATTAGTCGGTTATATTTGATACAGCCGAGTTATTAAATCAAGTGTTGATTTAATAATTTAATGTGTAATTATATATTTGATATATTAATATACATTAACTAATATTAGCTCACTTAAGAAAATATTTTCTCTTTATACATTTAATGTATATGTGATATATGTTAATGTATTTATTTTGTGTCATGCGTGATGATACATTGTACATGGGTGTATGAGACTCATACCATAATCTAGATAATTAAGGGTAATTATTTATTTAGGGATAAACAAAATTAGGTGGAATTTGTCATAGCTCATGATCCATTGAGAAGCTTGTAGAACCCATTGACTTAGTCCACTAATTTTGTTTTACTCTGGATATTTATTAATCTAACCATTATATTTAGCCATGGTTTTGTCTCTACATGAGTTATATGATATATTTTCTCACCCATGGTTCACACCAAGAGAGACCACTTGAGGTCATTTTCTTGATCTCCTTCATTTTGCTCTCTAGTTTTGAGTGAGAAAAGAAAAGAGTGAGAGAGAAATAATTCTTAAGTGAGCAAAATTCCTACTTCATCAATCTACACCAGGCTATCCATTTAGCATAGGTTGTTTGCTTAACTATTTCTCAACTAGTGAAGAGGTAGCTTGAGTTAGAGATTCTTCGACGTAGATCATCTTCGGCCTAGAAGTTCTTCAAGCAAGCTTGTTCCTTTCGCCTAGTGGAGCTTAACGAGAGTCCGGGAGACCACTACTTGGAACAAAGGGACTACTACACGGAGCTTTTGAAGTGAAGGACCGGTCTACAAAGGTTGTATTCCCATTTCACTTAGTGTAAAGTTATTTACTTGCTTATGTAAACCCTAATTATCTAGTTAGATCCTCATTCCGGGTTGCTTAGCACTCTAGGTTTTTTAAAATTGCATGCTAGATGCCTTAGAAAACATAGTGAGGGTGCTTAGGAACCCAGCAGTGGTATCAGAGCCAAGCTAGAGAATTAGACTATGTTAGTAGAATTATGAAACCGAAAAAACTCCGAAATCTCGAAACCAAAACCCTAGTTTCTGTCGTTTTTAAAAGGTTCTCTGAATTTTTTTAAAACAGGTGCAGAATGTTAGATGTGATGTAATATGAACACCAGAGAAAAACAAGCCCACTCCACCGGATTTTGGCCGGCGAAACGTAGCAAAAATCCGGCATCACCGGTTTTCTATTGGACTTTGGGCATCGTTTTCCTTTGGTGTTCCAGTCTTTGGGGTGTGGTGTTTCAGGTATTGTTTGATTTTGCTAAAGATTGCATGTAATGTTATCTTTCTGTAGTGGCAATTCGGAGTGTTTCATATTCGTAATTTTAATATCGTTTCGGGTTTATATATGTGATACAATATTTAGAATCCATAATAATTAGTTTTGTGAAAACTAGTTTGAATTTTGTGAACCTAGCAATTTAGTCTCATTTGATCGGTTGCTATGGGGTTTTTGATATGGATCAAAACTCTGTCGCAATCACGTAGTATACGCAGATACTCGCCGGGTAACATTACTGGATAGCCATGCCCCATAGCCCGGACCAAGTGACTGTAGGAGAACCACGTTGCCAAAAGCATCCCCCTGGGTGCTTGCGGCCGCGGTGTTCCGCCTAAGCGCACTTCATCGACGGCATCAGGGGTGCGGCCGTCTACTAAAGTTTCCGACGAGTATTCGATCAGAATGTCGGGAATCTTGTTGAATTACCCGACTGGTTATTGAAAAGTGTTTTCAATATTGAGACTAAAATGCGGGGTTTATAAGGTTAGGCATGAAATTCGGAATATGGGATATTCCAGGTTTATGATGTCTAAGGAATTCATTTGGTTAGACATGAAATCCGAAATATGTGATATTTCGGGTTTATAATGTCTAAGGTGGTTGCGGATTCCAATTGTTGTAGTTTTCGTTTTCTTTTCTTCGACCCTAAGTGTAATATGTGGTGTATCGCCGGTTTCGTTGCTATACGTCAACGACAATTGGGATACACATATGTACTTACGTTGATGACATGTGATGTTATGTGTTGCTGTGATATATTATGTTGCATCGTCGTGTTTGAATAGCCGAGGGATTTTGCGTAAGATGTGAGTTTTTCATTTTCATTCATGTAAAAATTTGTATGTAATGTTCTTTTATCGGGACACTTCCGGGTTGAGGATGATGTCACTATTGATGTATATTATTTACTTTTCCGCATTAGGATAGACCCAAGACGGGAAGCACAAGTAACCGGGTTCTAGAGTCCAGTGGGAGACCATCTCGAGGAGTCGATACCGGGTCTCCTAACTCTAGAATTGGTAGGGTTGCTTGCCGCTCTCGTAGGGGTCTAGAGATGTGGGTTTGGCTATTCATCACGATCGTGGAATCCGTTTTTTTACTGGCTTAATTTAAAACACGGACCTCCTAGTATATCCAATATTTCATATGTTGACTTCTGCTATAATGTTCTGTGATGAGATCATATGACTGCCTGAGACGAATGCTTAATATTATATATATGATATATAATAAACGTTGCTATGTTTTGCATCCGCGCTAGTCCTGCCCCCGCTCTGTTGTTAGTTATCTAACCTAACGGTGCATGACGGGACCCCGTGACGAATGCGGATGGCATAAGCGTACGTTATATAAGTATTTTCGTTTCTTTATCTGTGATGCTTAGGAAGCATAAATGATGGGACTTCATTAATGATATTAATGAAAGGAAAGAAACCTAAAGATGTTGTAGAATCAAATTTTCAAAAAGGTAGCTCTGGTTCTTGCTTTGTATAGCGGTATTCCTTGATGAATATCCAGCACCTCATTCAATGAGGAAAGAGCCGAGATCCCTTCACCGGGAATGAACTCTTTAGAAAAATCTAGCAAATGCTACAACACATTCAGTTTGTTTTGAAAACTATTCGATTTTAAAAGCGGAGCTTAAACCACTCCTTTTCAAATCACCCGACTCTACAACGATATCAAGTTCATTACACAAAAGATTTTCTTAAAAAACGTATCGTAGCCCTCCGTCATTTCAGATAAGTACTACATAGTATTCGTGCTACGTTTGTTGGCCTGCGTCAAGACGTAGTGTGTGGTAGCTATTTAGTGCTTATCTGCTGCATATGATGCGATTGGATTAGGGTAGTCGTGCGACTTTTTTGGCCTGCGTCAAGGATCGTGCGGATGGGTTTAATTCAATCACGAAATGTATGGGTTGAACATGACTAACGGACTATGGTTTGTTGGCCTACGTCAAGGTCATAGGACTCTAGGGGCAAAATATTATTGGGAATTTCAAGTGTTGAAATTTGCAATGAGATTGCATACCTTCTATGAGATAGTTGGATCCCGATACCCACTGCGAGTAAGAGTTACTCCTGGGAGTGTTTTACACATCACAATTAGCCGATCAAGTAGATGCCTAGAAAGGTGTTAACAGGGTTATGCCTCTGGGAAAACGGGGTTTATTTTAATTAAGTCCGTGTAAAAACACGGGGAACCTCCCTCAAAGTACCGACACTGGCCTGGCTGAACGATTGGCGAACTTGTAGGGTGCAATTAATCCCGGCTAGTCTTACTTTTTAGGGTTTGAAGGAAGATTTGATAAAAACAGTGGGAGTCATTCTAATTAGATAAGATAATAACCAATCTAATCTTGTAAGAGCATACGCTAAGTGTATTCTTCTCTCTCTCTCTCCAGGTAGCAATCATGTCAGGCCTTAATCAAGATAATAATATGAATGTATTGACCGAACCCGCTTGTTATACTGAGCTGGGGAATGTTGGTTCCACACTAAGTTATAATTGTTATAAGTCCGAGCAGGAAATAGGGGATTACCAGGATTCCCGTGCCACCCAAACGAAAAATGAGCATGTTGATGTATCTTCTTCGGGTGTGTTCATTATCGAGAACTGTTTCTCGGTACACTCTATGTTCTGGGTATTAGATACCGGATCGGGATCCTACATCTGTAATATGTTACATGGGATAAAGAAAGGTAGAGAACTTGGAAAAGGTGATCATTCTTTAAAAGTAGGGAATGGTGCAAATGTTGCGGCCAAAGCAGTTGGTGAATATCACCTTGTATTACCAAATAGGAATACATTGATCTTGAACAACTATTATTATGTACCTCTATGATATGCAATTTAATATCAATTTCTTTATTAGATAAAGAAGGATATAACTTTGTAGTAGAGAATAATGTTATGAACATTTTCCTAAATCAAGTGTTGATTGGGTTTGGTACATTAAGTAATGGTTTATACGTCCTAAATCAAACCACAGTTCTTAGCATACAAAACACACACAAGAGGAAGAGTTCAGAAATGAACGAATCCTTCTTGTAACATTGTAGACTAGGTCATATCAATGCTACACGAATAGCTAAGTTACATAAAGATGGATATTTGAATCAGTTTGAATTTACATCTTATGAAACTTGCCAGTCATGTCTCAAAGGCAAAATGACCAAAACTCTGTTTACTGGACACGGAGAAAGAGCTACTGAACTCTTGGGACTGATACATAGTGATGTATGCGGTCCCATGTCTACACATACCAGGAATGGTTCCTTATGCTTCATTACATTCACCAATGATCTCTCAAGATTCGAAACATGTGTTCCTGTTGAAATACAAGTCTGAAACTTTTGAGAAATTCAAGAAATATAAATGCGAAGTAGAGAACCAAACGGGTAAAAGTATTAAAATCCTACGATCTGATCGGGGAGAAGAATACTTGAGCAAGGAATTCCGTGACTATCTAAAAGATAATAGGATTTATAGGGTGTTTTTCGACACCCCATTGAGATGGGAATACGCGCGCGCTGGTCAGGCGTACTACTGATTCCCCCTGCCTAGGGTAGGCGGGGGTTTATTGATTGTGGGGATCCGAATCTCCGGCAGCCGCGGACTAAGCTGTCATTAATTACCCCTCGCCTTAGGGGCGAGGGAACCTCCGATTGACGGGTCAAACAGGTCATGCGAACTCAATGTACAATGTTGTGTTTTGAAGGGGTTTCGGATGTATCGGGGGCCTCGCAGAGTTTTTACAGGGGTCCCGCTCTCCGGATAGCGGGCTGAGGGTTAAGGGGGCTAGCAGCCCCCTTGCGAGGTGCGGGGCAGCGCCCCGTTAGAAAATTTTCTAACGGGGGAGGTATATTTAGTGTGGAGTGCATATAAAAAAATAGGGGGAAGCGTCTTAAAGACGCGTGCGTGGCATGTAGGCGCATGGTGCCCGTGGTCATGTGTGCGCACATGGGCGCTTTAGTGCCCGGGGTCACGTGCACACACATGACCATTGGGCGCCTTAGCGCCCGGGGTCACGTGGCGCACACGTGACCATTGGGCGCCTTAGCGCCCTGGGGTCACGTGGCGCACACGTGACCGATGGGCGCCTTAGCGCCCTGGGGTCACGTGGCGCACACGTGATCGATGGGCGCCTTAGCGCCCGGGGTCACGTGGCGCACATGTGACCGATGGGTGCCTTAGCTCCCGGGGTCATGTGGCGCACACGTGACCACGGGAAACACCCGCGGGAAGGAGCCTAGCCCCTAGGTTGGGGAGTTGAACTCCCAAGGGTTTTTTGGAGTTGCACTCCTAACAGAAACTAATTTATGAAATTAAACTCCAACAGATCTAGAAAGGAGTTAAACTCCTAGGAATCTTTGGCTCTTCTTTTGAGCCTTGGATCTGTCCAAAGTTAGATTTTTGGAGATGAGTCTCCTTCTTCCTTCTCTTGATCGGCGGGATCTTGGAGAAAAGGGGATGAGACTTAAAAGTCTCCCATTTTCAAGATCTGATTGGAGATCCGAGCTCCCCTTCGTGGGTTTTGTGGTGAAAAACTATTTATTTTTGAGAAAGGAAGAGTTAAACTCTTAATTTAATTCAAAAAAAGAGGAAGAGGGTTTTAGACCCTTGAGAAAGGGGAAAGAGCCACAAACCCAAGTTTTTGGGGAGAATGAAAAAGTGTATGCTTTATTCATCATCATGTTGCCTTATATAGGCTTACACATTTACATATAACTCCTTGGGCTTTACAAAATGGCATTTTCCCCATCCTATACCTCATGTGCTCATTTCTTTCGCACATAAGCCATGGGCTTTACAAAAATTTGGCTTTATGCCCATTTTGCTTACATTCATGCATAAAAAAATTATATCAAAATTATTTATTACATGATTTTTATTTTGGCATGGAGGAGAGCCGGCCGCTTCATGTTCGAACTCGACCTGGGCATGGGCCCACTTGATCTAGGCTTGGGCCCACTTGGCTTGGGGTTGACCTTGACTTTGACTTGGTCAACCGGGGTGCAATTTTTGACCCCAACAGGATTCTCTCTCAGCTTACTCCTCCGTATACACCATAGCACAATGGTGTATCGGAGCGGAGGAATCGCATCCTATTAGATATGGTGCGCTCTACGATGAGTACCGCTGAGTTGCCTATTTCCTTTTAGGGTTATGCACTGGAGACAGCTGCAGATCTATTGAATATGTTTCCCACCAAATCTGTGCCAACCTTTCCATATAAGATATGGAAAGGATAGAGACCATGTCTTAATTATGTTAAGATACGGGGTTGTCCAGCATATGTGAAAACACAAAATCCGGACAAGCTCGAGGCAAGATCAGTTCTGTATAAGTTTACTGGATATCCCAAATATTCGCGAGGGTATATCTTCTACCACACCGCGGAATGAAAGGTGTTTGTTTCTCGGCATGCCACCTATTTAGAAAAGGAATTTCTTGAAAAAAAAATTAGTGGTAAAGAGGTAGAGCTGGAAGAAGTTCCAGCTACACAAACTACAACAGAAGATTTGGTAGAACCGGAGGATTCAATAGTCCTCGACGAACCTCAGCCTCTCCACCGATCTAGTAGGGTTCCTCATCCACCTGAGAGATACTACGGTTTTCTCATTGATGGTGAGAGCGAGTATTGCATCATGGAAGATGATGACCCAACTAGCTTCGATCTGGCCATCATGGGTGGGGACTCTGTGAAATGGCTGGATGCAATGCGATCTGAGATAGAATCTATGTACACCAACAAAGTATGAACTTTGGAAGATGCACCTGAAGGGGTAAAACCCATCGGGGGCAAGTGGATCTTCAAAAAAAACTTGGTGTAGATGGAAAAGTTGAGACTTTCAAAGCTAGACCTGTAGCGAAAGGTTTTCGTCAACGGCCAGGTGTGGATTATGATGAAACCTTTTCTCCAGTGGCTATACTTAAATCCATCCGGATCCTACTTTCCATGACTACGAAATCTGGCAGATGGACGTCAATACCGCTTTTTTAAATGATGATTTAGAATAAAGCGTGTACATGACACAGCCAGAGGGCTTCATGGACAGTGGGAGCAGCGGAAAGGTGTGCAAGCTGCTTAAATCATTCTACGGGTTAAAGCAGGTATCACGGAGTTGTAACATCTATTTTGATGTAGCAGTCAAAGAGTTTGACTTCATCAAAAACGTAGACGAACCTTGTGTATACAAGAAGGTTGCAGAGAGTAAAGTCGTCTTCCTCGTATTGTACGTGGATGACATACTCTTGATAAGAAATAGTATTCCTATGCTACATTCGGTCAAGCTCTACTTATCACAAAGATTCTCAATAAAAGATCTAGGCGATGCCTCCTACATATTGGAAATTAATATCTATAGAGATAGATCTAAACGGATATCGGGATTGTCCCAATCCAGGTATATTGACACCATACTAAAGAGGTTTAGTATAGAAGATTCCAAGCGTGAGAATTTACCCACAATCTCAAGAATCACTCTCTCCAAAGAGATATCTCCCAAGACTGATTTGGAGAGGACTCGCATGCAAGCGATACCCTATGCTTCGGCAGTAGGCTCTATCATGTACGCGATATTGTGTACCAGACTCGATGTAGCATACTCACTAGGTGTAGTGAGTAGGTATCAAACAGATCCTAGAGAGAATCACTGGACAGCCGTGAAGAACATTCTTAAGTACTTGAGAAGGAATAAAGAAATGTTCTTAGTGTACGGTAACGGTGAACTTCATATGGAGTCCTTTACCGATTCGAGCTTCCAGAGTGATAAAGACGACTCTAAGTCGGTATCGGGCTTTGTCTTCACCCTCAATGGAGGGGCGGTTTGTTGGAAGAGTTCCAAGCAAGAAACCGTGGCAGACTCGACGATGGAGGCTGAATACATCGCTGCCAACGATGCTGCCAAAGAGGCTGTCTGGTTGAAGAAGTTCATAACTGAACATGGAGTGGTTCCATCCATCGAGCATCCAATACCTTTGTATTGTGATAACAATGGAGCTGGGGTTTTGGCCAAGGAACCCAGGTCCCATCAGCGATCCAAGCATATTCTGAGGCGGTATCACCTGATCCGGAAGATGGGTGATCGCCGGGAGATCGAGGTCAGGAGAGTTGACATGAAGAATAACACGGCGGATCCACTCACGAAGGCTATGTCCCAGATACAATTTGAGAGACTCTTCGGGATGTTGGGTATGAGATACTACAACAACTGGCCTTAGTGCAAGTGGGAGATTGTTAGTTGTATGTATGCCCTAAAGGTCATTATTGTACATAATTGTATATTATAGTGGATGCTTAGACATATATAGAGAGGACTTTCTTGCTCGACATGATAGTATGCTATCTGGTTGCTCTTTATTACTGTCTTTCTCTTACATGTTGATAAAGCCCTTAGGATGTATACTTGACTACCAGGATTCTGATGCAGATCATACTAGTGGGGCCAGGGTAGTCCATAAGTTCATCCTTTAATTGTTCCTATTTGAGGGTGTATCGAGACAGGGCATCGATATTCCAGAGTGGACTAGCGTATACGCTTCTTGACCCATTTGATGGGCGATGGATGATCCCATATCCATTGGTGGTTGACATCAAAGATGGTATACGGGTGCTCAGTGGAGACTGGGTACACTGAACAGGACGCGCCGAGAACTCCTAGATGGTATTATACCTAACGTCAGATAGCAGTTCTCTGGTGACACTGGTACAGGTTAGTCTGTAGACCCAAGATCGTCACAAAGTCTTGTATGATTCCTACTGTACTTTGATTTCCACCTTACCACGTTCAAGAGAGCGTGCAACACGGCGGTTTTAGGGTACAGTCCCGAGTCATATGGATGCAATGAGCGATAGCAGGGGATTCGTTTCTCCCAGTATTGGGGGTTGATGTTGCGCTGTGCTCGATTAGCCAAAACAGGAAGTCCCTGGCCAGGGCTGATACGGAGATTTACTGGTAAGTGTTATCAGTAGTTTCTTGACCCGTTATGAGTCTCATATCAGCATGACTTATCAAGTTACTGGGGTCTGACGTTTACCACCCCTAGACTTGATATGCTACATATCATACGAAGAGACCGGACTGTACGATAGTGTTACTTACTGGATTCACGGGAGTATGAGCAGGTTTGCTTGTCGATCTTCTGATCGCTCAATACCTGGGTAGCTGTTACGTCCAGCTAGTACCGCTGACGGCTTGTGGGTGACTGATATGATCATCACCTACTGGCGACGTATTGACGAGTGTTTAGAGTCCTACACAGAGGTTTCCTAGCTCGTGCGAAACGAAGTAGGGCACATATATGATATGTGCGGGACCGAGATTAATACGTGTATGTGATACCGTATTCCAATCTCGCGATATAAGTTATATGTGATATAACCAGATTGTTGAATTAAGTGTTGATTCAATGATATGTTATATGTATATGTGATATGCATATAAATGATATTAGTCGGTTGTATGCGATACAACCGAGTTATTAAATCAAGTGTTGATTTAATAATTTAATGTGTAATTATATATTTGATATATTAATATACATTAACTAATATTAGCTCACTTAAGAAAATGTTTTCTCTTTATACATTTAATGTATATGTGATATATGTTAATGTATTTATTTTGTATCATGCTTGATGATACATTGTACATGGGTGTATGAGACTCATACCATAACCTAGATAATTAAGGGTAATTATTTATTTAGGGATAAACAAAATAAGGTGGAATTTGTCATGGCTCATGATCCTTTGAGAAGCTTTTAGAACCCATTGACTTAGTCCACTA
Organism: Agapanthus africanus; assembly: GCA_030015575.1. Lineage (NCBI taxonomy): Eukaryota > Viridiplantae > Streptophyta > Magnoliopsida > Asparagales > Amaryllidaceae > Agapanthus > Agapanthus africanus. Next base: position 867,349,822 of record CM057338.1, on the reverse strand, counting down.
ATTTTGTTTTACTCTGGATATTTATTAACCTAACCATTATGTTTAGCCACGGTTTAGTCTCTACATGAGTTATGTAAGATATTTTCTCACCTATGGTTCACACTAAGAGAGATCACTTAAGATCATTTTCTTGATCTCCTTCATTTTGCTCTCTAACTTTGAGTGAGAAAAGAAAAGAGTGAGAGAGAAATAATTCTTAAGTGAGCAAAATTCCTACTTCATCAATCTACACCAGGCTATCCATTTAGCATAGGTTGTTTGCTTAACTATTTCTCAATTAGTGAAGAAGTAGTTTGACTTAGAGATTCTTCGACGTAGATCATCTTCGGCCTCGGAGTTCTTCAAGCAAGCTTGTTCCTTTCGCCTAGTGGAGCCTAACGAGAGTCCGGGAGACCATTACTTGGAACAAAGGGACTACTACACGGAGCTTTTGAAATGAAGGACCGGTCTACAAAGGTTTTATTCCCATTTCACTTAGTGTAAAGTTGTTTACTAGCTTATGTAAACCCTAATTATCTAGTTAGATCCTCATTCCGGGTTGCTTAGCACTCTAGGTTTTTTAAAATTGCATGCTAGATGCCTTAGAAAACATAGTGAGGGTGCTAAGGAACCCAGCATCCAGATCACAGATGAATATATTGGATATACTAGGAATTCCGCGTTTTGTTTAAGCCTATAATGAAAGACGGATTCCACGGTCGTGATGAATAGCCAACCCCATCCTAGACCCCTACGGGTGTGGCAAACTACCCGTCAAATTCCCGAAGTGAAGCAATCTCCCTCAGTAAAATGAGTAGGCTACTCAGCACTTCAAGAACCCGGTAGTTTGTGCACTCCACCTTGGGTCTATCCTAGGAGCAAAAACAGTAAAAGAAATAATACAACGATGGCTACAACCTCAACCCGGATGTGCCCCGGAAAATAATATTACATCACTTTTACAAATTACATGAATGAAAGAAAAGAAAACACTCTTCTCATATCCCCAGGCTATTCATCCACGATGATCCAATACTCCATATACACAAACCATCAATACAGATCACAGATATGTGCAACCCCCAACTAATCGACGTATAGCAATTAGCGGAGGTTTACGAACACATATATCCAAACACAGAAAACCTGATTAGCCAAGTAATCTTAGAATTTCGATCGATTAACTAAAACGTGTCTACCCTATGCATAATCTAGTACACAAACAAATCTGGGTAGAATCCACTTATGCCAAAAATCACTATTCAACATAAGAAGCATACAGAAGAAAATCGGATCGAGTCGCCCTTGACTTGGCCGCGGAACGGCGGCCAAACACACTGTTTGGCCGCGCTTCCGCGGCGGTCTTGGGACTTAGGATCTCGTTTTTCTTCTGTGTTCTTAGAAAACCCTGTATATATTTTTAAGGCCTCTGAAATGATTTTTAGACCAGTTTTGAAAAATGACAGCAAGCAAGGTCTCGAATCGTGATTTCGTGCAATTTTCCGACGAACGAACTTCTAACTACTTGCTAACTAGCTAGTTAAGGTTTTTTAGGCTCTGATACCACTGTAAGCCGATATCGTGCACCCCGCGGGTTAGCGGGGAGGCGGAATTTTCAAAAAATGATTTTGACGAACTACGCAACACCGGCTAACTCCAGAATCTATTCGAAAACCTTAACTAACTAAACTACTAGGAGATTTAGATACTCGATAACAGTGTTATATCTCCGTGTACTAGTCCTTCGGGTCTTCTTCTCCTCCTCTCCTTGGCTCCTAAAAGTATGGATCGAGCTTGCGACGTCGGCCTCCTCGCGTCAAAGATGATCCACCCGAGAGTATGTGCTTTGAGCTCCAACATCTAAACCAAGATAACTAGGGTAAATGGTTCGCTAATCTAAGTAGCCTAGGTGATGTAGAGAATGCTAGTGGAGTGTTTTATCTCATGAGACTCTGTGTTTCACAACTCATGTGAGGGTAAGAGTCTAGAGGAAGAAGGAGATGAAACTTTGGAGAGAGAAAGCTAAATGAGAAATGAGCTAGGGTTGACTTGGTGTAGAGAATGGCTCATAACAAATAATGAAGCATCCATTATTTTCACATAGAAAATAATACCCATACTTCAATTGTGCATCCAAATCAATAAACTAATGCCTAAGACATTCCTCACACCATGCTACAAAAGTCTCCTCCAATTCCACCTCATTAATCCATTTAAGAAAATGGATAATACCAAATAATGAGGTGTCTCCTTTTAGAAGCATTCTTAAGAAAATTACAAGAATGCTCTCACCGTATATACATACCTGTATTCATATTCCAAAAAATACGAATACAATGAGACGATAATGATCCAATAATACAATACTGGGATCCGGTTTAAACCAAAACCCGCTAGTATTGTCCGCCCGAACATCATCCGTATACAAGTACACGTATGTGATCGTAGCCCTGCCGTAAAACCATACGGCCTCTACATCTTTTGCCCGAAGCAGGGAAACGCTCTGTGTGAGACTCTAAAGACTCGACAGTACACTGGCAGTGGGTTTAACCACAAGCACGACAGCGGTACTAGCTGCACGTAACGGCTACCCAGGTATCTGTCGATAAGAAGGTCGATGAGCAAATCCATCCGAACTCCTACTGAGTCTGTCTGTGACAATCTATATACAGTCCGGTCTATTTGTCTAAGATACTCGTATATCGGGCCTAGGGGGATGGTAAACGTCAGACCCCTAACAACCCAATAAGTCATGCCGGAGGAAAGCCCAATACACCCTGAGAAACCACTGGAGTGCCTTCCAGTATTTCTCGATTGCCCTGGCCAGGGAATTTGTGTAATGGCTTTCCTAACACTACGCGATATCAAACCCCAATACCGAGAGAGACAAATCCTATCTGACCTCTACTGCCTCCAAGTGCTTCGGGACTACACCCAACTACTACTTGTTTGCACGACTCTTTTGAGCCGTGGTAGGGTAGTAATCTGAGTGCAGTGGGAACACACTCGAGATGAACTAGCAATGGCAAGTCAACGAACTAACCTGTACTCATGTCACCGGGGAACTGCTTCCTGACGATAGGTATAATACCAACCAACAGTCCCCGAAGAGTCCTGTCCAGTGTAACTCATAACCTAATGAGCACCTACATACTATCTCCAGTATGTCGTACTAATGGCTGTGGGACGACCATATCCCCTACTGGGATGAGAAGCATATACACTAGTCTACTCCGGAGTATCGATGCCCCGTCTCAATAATTCTGCGACTAGGGACCTGTATAAGGATATGCTTATAGACTACTCAGCCCCTACTAGTGTGACTGCCATCACAACACTGGTAGTCAAGCAAAGATCCTAAAGGCTCTACCAATATCTATAAGCGATATACTAAAAGAAACACATGCACATATTGAGGTAGAATCAAATCAGGTACCATACTACCATTTTGAGCAAGACTGTTATCATAACTGTGAATATCCCAAGCTTCCAATATGTAATATACAATCTAGTATGATACAATAATGGGCTCTTGGGCATATATCACAACACTGTGATCTGGGAAATCCCCACTTACGAGTATCATCACTTACGGATACATTCAATAATTACCTTTTTACCTATTACAATTTATCTATTTGACTTATATTACATCGGTGTTAACCAAATTTCCTTCTTCCATCATTTTCCTACATAGAACATTGGAAGAAACATTTGGATGGTTTATTTGTTTGTTTGTTTGATCATAATTCAATTTTTAAAATTAAAAGCCGTAACGGAAGAAGGATATGAGCAGAAATGAATCCAGCAACAATACCGGACCTTAAGGCTGGAATGAAATCCCCCAAAGTAGAATGACCGCTCCAACTTTTAAGGCATTGAAGATTGTGTGTCATAGTACAATGGAACATTATAAAAACAGACTAAACAACTCGAAACATGAGCAGAACGAGTCTATAATGAAGTGAAACGCAAGTTTAGTACCAAGAGCTCGGTGAGTGCTGAATAGATTCTACAGAAGCTCGAGAAGTTGTGTCTACTGTCATACCGACGCTTTTGTTCATTCGACGACTTAGACGTCGACTACTTCAATGAAAATGATGATGAGGATATTTCTCCTCCGCCATCCTCTGTTATTGAATAAGCAATTTAAGTTGAACGAAACTATGTAACAAAAAAGATCTATAAACAATATTTTGTTAACAGAAGTTTTCATTTATGATATGGTGTTCTTGGTTTTGTTATATGAATTTGCACTCCAATTATTGTAATCGGATCAGACAACAATACGATTATACAATATTATAAAATAAACGGTGGATGAAATTATGACATAGTTGTAGTAACATATTTCAAATGGATCAAATATTTAGTTAGATTGTGTACAAGGAAAATGCTTTAAATAATTAATTTAATAAATAATGATTGAATATTTCAAGTAAAAAATGTTGATTATACAAAAAATTATGAAGCACCATTCTAATTTATAAAAATTCCAGTGATTGGATTGAAAATGGTTATTCATTGAATGGCTATCTATGTATCATACTGTTAGAGTTTAGAGTATTTAAAGTTGAGAGAGTGATGGGCTTTTTAATAGATACACATGAGCCTTTGATATAAGTGGGTTCCAGCAACAAGATTCATGCCTTATTGAGCTTTGACACATCTTATATCTTATACCCATGTGTTTCTTTTATTGTTTCTAATGTGGGACTATTTTTAAAGTTCTATCATTTGTTTTTTACCTTCAACACTTCTCTTCACGTGCAACCATCACTTTTTTTTGATGTGGTTGTTACGTGGAAAATACGAGTAGAGTTACGTACAACCATCACTTTTTCTTGGTGTGGTTGTCACGTGAAGGATCAAGTCATTGGCTCTAATACCATGTTAGAGTTTAGAGTATTTAAAGTTGAGAGAGTAATGCGCTTTTTAATAGGTACACATGGGCCTTTGATATAAGTGGGTTCCAATAATAAGACTCAAGCCTTGCTAAGGTTTGGCCCATCTTATATCTTATACATATACGTTTCTTTTGTTGCTTCCAATATGGGACTATCTTTAAAATTCCATCATTTGGTTTTTACTTTCAACACTGAAACTAGGAAAAAATTATGAGGTAGCTAGGGAATTCTCTCTACCTCTTATATATATATATATATATATATATATATATATATATATATATATATATATATATTATTGATTTTCTGATAATAGAAAATACAAATAATATAAACAAATCTAATCAAATCTAAATTATATCAATCTAATTAAATCTAAATCTAATAAACTTAATATATATCTTTCTTAACACTCTCCCTCAAGTTGGAACATATATATCACACATGCCCAATTTGGTACAAATAAACTGCACTCGATTCCTTTCTAAAGGCTTGGTGAATAGATCTGCTAATTGATAATCAGTTTTCACATGGACTGTATCAATGATCCCTTCTTCAATCTTTTCTCGAACAAAATGGCAATCTACTTCGATGTACTTTGTTCATTCGTGAAAAACTGGATTGTTGGCAATATAAATGGAAGTTTTGTTGTCACAATAAAGTTTTACCGGCTCCTTAGACTGATAACAAAGTTCTCGAAGAAGAGAAATTATCCATACTAGCTCACTCGTGGTATTAGTTATTGCTCTATATTTTGATTCAGCACTTGAACGCGAGACAACATTCTGTTTCTTGCTTTTCCACGATACCAAATTGCCTCCAACAAATACACAAAAAACATGTGGTTGATCTTTGATCACTTGGCGATCCAGCCCAATCTACATCTGTAAACCCTGTAACTTTAGAATGCCCAAAGTTCTAATACATAATACCTTTCCCTAGTTTGGTTTTCAAATAGCGAAGGATACGCATCACTGCATTCCAATGTGAATCTTTAGGATCCGCCATAAACTGACTAACTATGCTAACAGAAAAAGAAATGTCAGGCCCTGTCATAGTTAAATAATTAAGCTTACCGGACAATCTACGATATCGCCCTAAATCGGTAAGTAGCTCCCCCTGCCCTGAGTATAGCTTGACATTAGAATCCATAGACGAGTCAATGAGTTTACAATCAGATATCTTTGCTTCCTTAAGCATATCAAGAACATACTTTCTTTGAGTTATAAAGATACTGCCCTGAGGGGAAGGACGTGCCACCTCAATACCAAGAAAGTATTTCAACTCTCCTAATTCTTTAGTGCTCAACTTCTTCTGAAGATAAATTTTTAAGTCAATAATACCTTTCGCATCATCGCCTGTGATCACAATATCATCAATATAAACAGCCATTAAAATTCTGCAGCCTCCTCGATTTCTAAAGAAAACAAAATGATCATTGTTGCTTCTGCATAACCCAAAAGCTCGAACAATACTAGTTAGTCTCCCAAACCAAGCACGCGGAGACTGTTTGAAACCATATAAAAATCTTTGAAGTTTACAGACTTTTCCAAACTCCCCTGAGCAAAAAAAACCCGGTGGTTGCTCCATATATACTTCCTCCTTCAAGTCACCGTGAAGAAATGTATTCTTCACATCAAGCTGGTATAAAGGCCAATTGTATGTAGCTGCAAGTGATAGGAATATACGTATAGACGCTATCTTTTCCACGGGAGAAAAGGTCTCATCATAATCTTCTCCATAAGTCTAAGAATAGCCCTTGGTAACAAGTCTGGCCTTTAAACGAGCCAATGAGCCATCTGAATTATATACCCATTTGCAACCAACTGCTCTCTTTCCAACAGGCAACTGGGTAAGCTTCCATATACCATTCAAGTCTAAGGCTAACATTTCTTTTTCCATGGCTTTCCTCCATTCAGGATGGGTTACAACATCAGATGTAGAAGAAGGAATAGTGTTAGACTCGATTCTAGGGTCGTGACATTCATGAACCACGGCGGAATAAGAAAACAATAATTTTTTCAAATATAGAATCAAAACCTAACCAAGATTATCAAATAGATGCAATTGCAAAAATAAAAGTGTAGGGTTCCAAAGCACGTCAGCAAGGTTTCGGATAGCATCATCCATGCCAAGTTCAAAATTTGTCATTCTTAAACAACCCTAAACAAGATCTTTAACTAGAGAATCATATGGAAACTTAAAGTAAACATCTTTACAACTAAGTGATTAAGGATTACAACCTTTGTAGTCCTCTCCTTCACTACATAAGCTCCAAGTAGTGGTCCTCTCACTGCGATCCAAGAACTCCCGGACTCTTGAGAGACTCCGCAAGGTGAATGATCTATGCTTGCTTGAAGACTTCAAAATCCAAGATGATCTACTTCAAGGAAACACGGACTCAATCCATGACTTCACTAATATTGAATTAGTGAAGCTAACACACTAATCTATATGGCTAGTATAGAAGAGGATGATGAAGTAGGAGTTTTGCTCTCTTTAGTTTTCGTTTTCTCACAATCTTTCATCACAAGATCAAAAGCTAGAAAGCATTTGCAATGAGTAAGAAGAAGATGAAGCAAGTGAAGAAATGAATTATATTAAGGTTAGAAATGCAGCCAAGGGTTAAGAATGTTATGGCTAACTCATGTAGAGAATAAACCATGGGCTAGGGTTAAAGGTTAGGTTAACAAATATTTTAGTAAATATCAAGAGAGTGGACTAAGTCAACAAGAAAAAATATCTCAACATTAATCAACAATTTTGAATTAACTAAAATAATTAAATCTAACCATTAACACAAACCATGGTGTGATTCTCTTAAACCCTAGTTGCATGTATAACCTAGCATGTTACAATTATACATATCACATATATATAATTTTGTAATAAAAGAAAAGAATACAATAAACATATATCACATACATGTTAAATGTATCCAAAGTGAGAAAATGAAATACTTAAGTGAGCATATATTAGTTAATATAATTTAATATATCAAATATATAATTATACATTAAATTATCGAATCAATACTTGATCCGATAATCTTGCTATATCACATATAACCGACTAATATAAAATGTATCATTTCATCGAATCAACACTTGATCCGATAACCCGGCTATATCACATATAACCGGACGATATCACATATCGTGAGAATAGAATACGGTATCACATACACGTAACAATCTCGGTCCCGCACATATCACATATGTGCTCCTACTCCATTTCGCCTGAGCCAGGAAACCTCTGTGTAGGACTCTAAAGACTCGTCAATATGCCGACAGTAGGTGATGATCATATCAAACACCCACAAGCCGCAAGTGGTCAGCTAAACGTAACAGCCACCCAGGTATTGAGCGACCAGAAGATCAACAAGCAAGCCTCTACATACTGCTGTGAATTCAATCAGTAACACTACTGTATAGTCCGGTCTCTTCGTCTGATATGTCGCATATCCAGTCTAGGGGTGGTAAACGTCAGACCCCGGTAACCGATAACTCGTGTCGATATAAGGCTTATAACGGGTCAAGAAACTACTGATAACATTTACTAGTAGATCTCCATATCAGCCCTGGTCAGGGACTTCCAGTTATAACTAATCGAGCACAGCGCAACATCAACCCCCAATACCGGGAGAGACGAAACCCCTCTTATCGCTCATTGCCTCCATGTAATTCGGGACTGCACCCAAAAGCCACCGCTTTGCACGTTCTCATGAACGTGGTAAGGTGGAAATCAAAGCACAGTGGGAATCGCACAAGACTCTATGACGATCTCGGGTCTACAGACTAACCTGTACCAATGTCACCAGAGAACTGCTATCTGATGATAGGTATAATACCATCTAGGAGTTCTCGGCGAGTCCGTTCAGTGTACCCAGTCTCCACTGAGCACCCGTATACCATCTTTGATGTCAAACACCAATGGATGTGGGATCATCCATCGCCCATCATATGGGTCAAGATGCGTATATGCTAGTTTACTTTGGAGTATCGATGCCCTGTCTCGATACACCCTCGAATAGGAACAATTATAGGATGTACTTTTGGACTACTCTGGCCCCACTAGTATGATCTCCATCATAGTCCTAGTAGTCAAGTACACATCCTAAGGGCTTTATCAACATGTGAGAGCAAGACAGTAACACAATACACGTCAACATGTTAAGACAAAAAGCAACCAGATAGCATACTATCATATCGAGAAAGAAAGTCCTCTCTATATATATCCAAGCATCCACTATAATATGCATCGTATGTACAACAATGGCCTCTAGGGCATATACATAACTAACAATCTCCCACTTGCACTAAGGCCAGCTATTGTAGTATCTCATACCCAACATCTCGAAGAGTCTCTCAAATTGTATCTGGAGTATGGCCTTCGTGAGTGTATCCCCAGTATTTTCCTTCGTGTCAACTCTCCTGACCTCGATCTCCCGGCGATCTACTATCTTCCGGATCAGGTGATACCACCTCAGAATATACCTGGATCTCTGATGGGACCTGGGTTCCTTGGCCAAAGCCACAGCTCCATTTTTATCACAATACAAAGGTATTGGATGCTCAATGGATGGAACCACACCAAGTTCGTTTATGAACTTCTTCATCCAGACAGTTTCTTTGGCAGCATCGTTGGCAGCGATGTATTCAGCCTCCATCGTCGAGTCTGCCACGGTTTCATGTTTGGAACGCTTCCAACAAACCGCCCCTCTATTAAGGATAAAGACAAATCCCGAGTGCGACTTAGAGTCGTCCTTATCACTCTGGAAGCTCGAATCGATAAAGGACTCCACCTGGAGTTCCTCGTTACCATACACAAAGAACATCTCTTTAGTCCTTCTCAAGTACTTGAGAATGTTCTTCACAGCTGTCCAGTGACTCTCTCCTGGATCTACTTGATACCTACTCACTACACTTAGTGAGTATGCTACATCGGGTCTGGTACATAGCATCGCATACATGATAGAGCCTACTGCCGAAGCATAGGGTATCTCTTGCATGCGAGCTCTCTCCAAATCAGTCTTGGGAGACATCTCTTTGGAGAGAGTGAGTCCAGAGATCGTGGGTAAGTTCCCACGCTTGGATTCTTCCATACTAAACCTCTTTAGTATGGTGTCAATGTACCTGGATTGGGACAATCCCAGTATCCGTTTAGATCTATCTCTATAGATCTTAATTCCTAAGATGCAGGAGGCATCACCTAGATCTTTCATTGAGAATCTTTGTGATAAGAAGAGCTTGACCGAGTGCAGCATAGGAACATCATTTCCTATCAAGTGTATATTATCCACACACAATACGAGGAAGACAACCTTACTCTCTGCCACCTTCTTGTATATACAAGGTTCATCTGCGTTATTGATGAAGTCAAACATTTTGACTACCACATCAAAACAGATGTTCCAACTCCGCGATGCCTGCTTTAACCCGTAGATGGATTTAAGCAGCTTGCACACCTTCCCGCTGCTCCCATTGTCTACGAAGCCCTCTGGCTGAGTCATGTATACGCACTCTTCGAAATCACCATTTAGAAAGGCGGTCTTAACATCCATTTGCCAGATTTCGTAGTCATGGTATGCAACAATGGCAAGTAGGATCCGGATGGACTTAAGAATAACTACTGGAGAAAAGGTTTCATCATAATCCACACCCGGTCGTTGACGAAAACCTTTCGCAACAAGTCTAGTTTTGAAAGTCTCAACTTTTCCATCTACACCAAGTTTCTTCTTAAAAATCCATTTGCTCCCAAATGGGTTTTACCTCTTCAAGAGCAACTTCCAAAGTCCATACTTTGTTGGTGTACATGGATTCCATCTCAGATCGCATTGAATCTAGCCACTTCACAGAGTCCCCACTCGTGATGGCCTGCTCGAAACTAGTTGGGTCATCATCTTCCATGATGCAATCCTCGCTCCCACCATCAATGAGAAAACTGTAGTATCTCTCAGGTGGATGAGGAACCCTACTAGATCGGCGGAGAGGCCGGGGTTCGTCGGGAACTATCGAATTCTCCGGTTCTACCAAATATTCTTCTGTAGTTTGTGCAGTTGGAACTTCTTCCAGCTCTACCTCTTTGCCACTAATCTCTTTTGCAAGAAATTCATTTTCTAAAAAGGCGGCATGTTGAGCAACAAACACTTTTTGCTCCTCTTTGAGGTAGAAATGATATCCATACGAATTGCTTGGATATCCCACAAACTTGCAAAGAACTGATATTGCCTCGAGCTTTTCCGGATTTTGCTTTTTAACATAGGCCGGACAACCCCATATCTTAACTCGTTTAAGAGATGGTCTCTTCCCATTCCATATCTCATATGGAGTAGTAGGCACCGATTTGGTTGGAACTCTATTCAATAGGTATGCGGCCGTCTCCAGCGCATAACTCCAAAAGGAAATAGGTAACTCAGCGGTGCTCATCATAGAGCGCACCATATCTAATAGAGTGCGGTTCCTCCGTTCCGATATATCGTTGTGCTATGGTGTATACGGAGGAGTAAGCTGAGAGAGAATCCCATTCTCTTTTAGATAGTTCAGGAACTCATTGCTCAAGTATTCTCCTCCTCGATCAGATCGAAGGATCTTAATATTTTTACCCGTTTGGTTCTCGACTTCGTGTTTATATTCTTTGAATTTCTCAAAAGCTTCAGACTTGTGTTTCATCAGGAACACATGTCCGTATCTTGAGAGATCGTCAGTGAATGTAATGAAGTACGAAGAACCATTTCTAGCATGTGTAGACATGGGACCGCATACATAACTATGTATCAGTCCCAAGAGTTCCGTAACTCTTTCTCCGTATCCACTAAACGAAGTTTTGGTCATTTTGCCATTGAGACATGAATGGCAAGTTTCATAAGATGATAATTCGAACGGATTCAAATATCCATCCTTATGTAACTTAGCCAGTCGTGTTGCATTGATATGACCTAGTCTACAATGCCACAAGAAGGATTCATTCATTTCTGAACTCTTCCTCTTGTGTGTGTTTTGTACATTAAGAACTGTAGTTTGATTTAGAACGTATATGCCATTTTTTAATGAGCCTGATCCAATCAACTTTTGATTCAGGAAGATGTTCATAACATTATCCTGTACTACAAAATTATATCATTCTTTACTCAATAAAGAAACCGATATAAGATTGCATATCAGGGTCGGAATGTAATAGCATTCGTTCAGAATCAATGTATTTCCATTTGGTAATACAAGGTGATATTCGCCAACTACTTTGGCTGCAATATTTGCACCATTCCCTACTCTTATGGAATGATCACCCTCTCCCAGTTCCCTACCTTTCCTTAGCCCATGTAACATATTACATATGTGGGATCCCGATCCGGTATATAATACCCACGATGTAGAGCGAACAGAGAAACGGTTCTTGATAACTAACACACCCGAAGAAGATGCATCAACATGCTTATTCTTCGTTTGGGCGGCGTGGGAATCCGGATATGTCCCTATTCCATGCTCAGTCTTATAACAATTATAAGAAAGAACGGAACCAACGTCCCCCTGCTCAGTATAACAAGCGGGTTCGGTCAATACATCCATATTATTATCTTGATTAAGGCCTGATATGGTCGCTACCTGGAGAGAGAGAGAGAAGAAAACACTTTAGCGTATGCTCTTGCAAGATTAGATTGGTTATTATCTTATCTAATCAGGATGGCTCCCACCATTTTCATCAAATCTTCCTTAAAACCCTAAAAGGTAAGACTAGCCGGGATTAATTACACCTTACAAGTTCGCCAATCTTTCAGCCAGGTCAGTGTTGGTACTTTGAGGGAGGTTCCCCATGCTTTCGCACGGACCTAATTAAAATAAATCTCATTTTCCCATAAGCATAACCCCGTTAACACTTTTCTAGACACCTACTTGATCGGCTAATTGTTATGTGTAAAAATCTCCCAGGAGTAACTCTTACTCACAGTGGGTATCGGGATCCAACTATCTCATAGAAAGTATGCAATCTCATTGCAAATTTTAACACTTGAAATTCCTGATAATACTTTTGCCCCTAGCAGCTTATGACCTTGGCTACGGTCAACAAATCATAAGTGCTAGCCAAGTTCAACCCGTCATTTCTTGATTGAATTAAACCCACCCATACGACCCTTGGCTAAGGTCAACAAAGTCGTACGACTACCCTAACTCAATCACATCTCATGCAGCAGATAAGCACTAATTAGCTACCGCACACTACGTCTTGGCTAAGGTCAACAAACGCAGTACAAATACTAAGCAATACTTATCTGAAATGACGGAGGGCTACGTCAGGTTTTTATGAAAACCTTTTGCGTAATGAACTTGATATCGTTGTAGAAACAAGTGATTTTGAAAAGGAGTGTTTTTGAGGCTTTTACTAGTTTCGCTAAAGAGGTCACTCCCGGTGAAGGGATCTCGGCTCTTTCCTTATCGAATAAGATGCAGGATATTTCACAAATACCACTGTTCAAAGCAAGAACTATAGAAGCAATCAAAAACAAAACCGAGTGAGTTGTAGCATCTGCTAGTTTCGCTAAAGAGGTCACTCCTGGTGAAGAGACTCGGCTCTTTCCTTATCGAATAAGGTGCTGGATATTCTACAAGGAATACCGCTATGCAAAGCAAAAACTAGAGCTACCCTTTTTGAAAATTTGATTCTACAACATCTTTTAGATTTCTTTTATTTAATTAATCTCATTAATAAAGTCCCATCATTTATGCTTCCTAAGCATCACAGAAGAAACGAAAATACAACGTACGTTTATGCCATCTGCATTCGCCACAGTGTCCCGTTATGCACCGTTAAGTTACTTAACTAACGGCATACCGGGACGGGACTAGCGCGGGTGCAAAACATAAGCAACGTTTATTATATATCATATATACAATAATAAAGCATTCTTCTCACGCATATAAAATGATCACATCACAGAATATCAGCAGCAGAAGATAACATATGAAATATTGGATACACTAGGAGGTCCATGTTTTATTTTGAGCCTGTATAAAACTCGGATTCCATGGTCGCGATGAATATCCAAACCTACATCCCTAGACCTCTATGAGAGCGGCAAGCAATCCTACCAATTCTAGAGTTAGGAGACCCGGACGCGACTCCTCGAGTTGGTCTCCCACTGGACTCTAGAACCCGGTTACTTGTGCTCCCCACCTTGGGTCTATTCTAATGCGGAAAAGTAAATAATATACAACAATGGTGACATCATCCTCAACTCAGAAGTGCCCCAATAAAAGAATATTACATACAATAAATTTTACATGATTGGAAATAAAAAAAACTCTCATCTCATATAAAACCCCCGGCTATTTCAAAACACAATGATCCAATATAACATATCATAGCAACACATAATATCACATGTCATCAACGTAAGTAAATATGTGTATCCCAATTGTTGTTGAGTAATAGCAACGAAACCGGCGATAACCACATATTACACTTACGGTCGCAGAAAATAAAATGTCAAACTACAACATTTGGAATCCACAATCACCATAGACATTATAAACCCGAAATATCATATACTTCGCATTTCATGCCTAACAATATGAATTCCAAATATTGTATCATATTTCAGAAAAAGGTAGACGATGTTAAACATTCCGATCGAATCAACAAACACCCAAAATTTCCCAAAAAGCTCAACACTTGAGCGTAGTTTAAAAATACTCAGTACAAGCCACAGTACCAATGAACCGGCCGTAGATGGGTCAACCAATGCCACACCTGTGGCGCCGCGGAACAACCGCAAACCCTAGGGTTTAGCGGCGGTTCTTACGTGCACAGAATCGAGTTAGGGTTTCATTCTTCTAGAGGGTCCACCGCATTACTTGCATGATATTTGAATGTTCTTTAACTATGGAAAAATCCAACTCTTAAAAATTTTCCGGCAACGGTTAAAGTGGGTATTTGATATCCGATCGAACTTTTTAACACCGTCTAAATTAACCCAAAAACAAACTAGAATTACGAATACGAAATACTCCGAATTGCCTTTGTAAAAGGATAACATCACATGCAAATTTAGCCAAAACAAATAATACCTGAAATACCAAACCCCAGAGACTAGAACACAGTAAAAATTTCAACCCAAAAAACCCTAACTTGGCCTAGGTGGCCGGTTTTTGTAGCATACTGGTCGGCCTAAAAAAGGTGGGATGGGGTGAATTTTGCACAGTGTTCATATTGTATCTCATACAGCATTCTGCAGTTATTTAAAAAAAATGACTCTCAGAAAATTTCGACAGAAATTAGGGTTCGTATTAGGGTGTTTCGGAGTTGTTTCGGTTTCGTAATCCTACACTATCCGTCTAATTCTCTAGCTAGACTCTAATGCCACTGTAGGGTTCCTAAGCACGACAACAAGGTTTCGGGTAGTATCATCATGCCAAGTTCAAAATTTACCATGCTTAAACAACCCTAAACAAGATCTTTAACTAGAGAATCATATGGAAACTTAAAGTAAACATCTTTACAACTAAGTGATTAAGAATTACAACATTTGTAGTCCTCTCCTTCGCTTCATAAGCTCCAAGTAGTGGTCCCCTCGCTGCGATCCAAGAACTCCCGGACTCTTGAGAGGCTCCGCAAGGTGAATGATCCATACTTGCTTGAAGACTTTGAAATCCAAGATGATCTACTTTGAGGAAACACGGACTCAAACTATGACTTCACTAATATGGAATTAGTAAAGTTAACACACTAATCTATATGGCTAGTATAGAAGAGGATGATAAAGTAGGAGTTTTGCTCTCTTTAGTTTTCTTTTTCTCACAATCTTTCATCACAAGATCAAAAGCTAGAAAGCATTTGCAATGAGGAAGAAGAAGATGAAGCAAGTGATGAAATGAATTATATTGAGGTTAGAAATGCAACCAAGGGTTAAGAATGTCATGGCTAACTCATGTAGAGAATAAACCATGGGCTAGGGTTAAAGGTTAGGTTAACAAATATCTTAGTAAATATCAAGAGAGTGGACTAAGTCAACAAGAAAAAATATGTCAACATTAATCCACAATTTTGAATTAACTAAAATAATTAAATCTAACCATTAACACAAATCATAGTGTGATTCTCTTAAACCCTAGTTGCATGTATAACCTAGCATGTTACAATTATACATATCACACATATATAATTTTGTAACAAAAAAAAATGAATACAATAAACATATATCACATATATGTTAAATGTATCCAAAGTGAGAAAATGAAATACTTAAGTGAGCATATATTAGTTAATGTAATTTAATGTATCAAATATATAATTATACATTAAATTATCGAATCAATACTTGATCCGATAATCCGGCTATATCATATATAACCGACTAATATAAAATGTATCATTTTATCGAATCAACACTTGATCCGATGACCCGGTTATATCACATATAACCGGCCAATATCACATATCGCGAGAATAGAATACGGTATCACATACACGTAACAATCTCGGTCCCGCACATATCACATATGTGCTCCTACTCCGTTTCGCCTGAGCCAGGAAACCTCTGTGTAGGACTCTAAAGACTCGTCAATATGTCGGCAGTAGATGATGATCATATCAAACACCCACAAGCCGCAAGCGTTCAGTTAAACGTAACGGCCACCTGGGTATTGAGCGACCAGAAGATCAACAAGCAAGCCTGTACATACTCCTGCGAATCCAATCAGTAACACTACTGTACAGTCCGGTCTCTTCATCTGATATGTCGCATATCCAGTCTAGGAGTGGTAAACGTCAGACCCCAGTAACCTATAAGTCGTGTCGATATAAGGCTCATAATGGGTCGAGAAACTACTGATAATACTTACCAGTAGATCTCCATATCAGCCCTGGCCAGGAACTTCCAGTTATAGTCAATCGAGCACAGCGCAATATCAACCCCCAATACCGGGAGAGACGAAACCCCTCCTATCGCTCATTGCCTCTATGTGATTCGGGACTGCACCCAAAATCCACCGTTTTGCACGTTCTTATGAACGTGGTAAGGTGGAAATCAAAGCACAGTGGGAATCACACAAGACTCTATGACGATCTCGGGTCTATAGACTAATCTGTACCAATGTCACTAGAGAACTGCTATCTGACGATAGGTATAATACCATCTAGGAGTTCTCGGCGTGTCCGTTCAGAGTACTCAGTCTCCACTGAGCACCCGTATACTATCTTTGATGTCAAACACCAATGGATGTGGGATCATCCATCGCCCATCATATGGGTCAAGATGCGTATACGCTAGTCTACTCTAGAGTATCGATACCCTGTCTCGATACACCATCGACTAGGAACAATTATAGGATGTACTTTTGGACTACCCTGGCCCCACTAGTATGATCTTCATCATAGTCCTAGTAGTCAAGTACACATCCTAAGGGTTTTATCAACATGTGAGAGTAAGACAGTAACGCAATACAAGTTAACATGTTAAGACAAAGAGCAACCAGATAGCATACTATCATATCGAGCAAGAAAGTCCTCTCTATATATATCCAAGCATCCACTATAATATACATCATATGTAAAATAATGGCCTTTAGGGTATATACATAACTAACAAAAAGAGAATAAGTTTAGAGTGCTACAACCTTTGTAGCGCGTTAGCCACCTTTCTTTGAACTCCAGCTAGTCTCTACGAAGCCCAGAACAATCTTACTCGGTGATCTCCTTGTCAAAGATGATTCGTCTTGAGATAACTCCAACACAAACTTTAGTTTCAAATTGATCTCATCAAAATGAAGCAACCCACTAATTAAACTTGCTAAGAATGATTAGTAGGAGATATAGAATAATTAGCTCACTAAATTCTTCTCTTTTCTTTTTTACTTTCTCACTTGAACCATTTAAAGAGAAATAGCCATGGAGATGAGAGTGATGAGAATGGATATAGATTATCAAAGATAAGAATAAATATATCATAGCTTATTTAAATGAATAAAACTAAATGAGTCATCTAAAATATACACAATTCTAATAAATGGCTCATTGTTTCATTTAATTAAATAAGAAAATATCATTTATCCTTATTTTTGAATCCGATGTGATTGTTATACACACATCTAATGTGTATATACAACCATGACAAATGATATATATATATATATATATATATATATATAAAGAGAAGGAAAAATAAAGCGAGCATGATATTAGTTAATATATAAACATATCAATATATAAATATACATTTAATTATTAAATCAACATTTGATTTAATAATCTAGTTATATCATATATATCGGCTAATATCATTAAACAGCCGATTATAATACGTGTATCACATACACGTGTTTAATCGAATTCTTGCACATATCCTCATATGTGCCCTACATTGTTTCGCCTATACTGGGAAACCTCTTTATGGGACTCTAATGTCTCGACAATACGCTGGCAATAGGTTTTGATCATATCCATAACCCATAAGCACGTCAGCGGTACTAGCTGCACGTAACAGCTACCCAGGTATTGATCAAAAGAAGGTTAACGAGTAAGCTCATCTGAACCATGCAAAGTCTATCAGTGACATCACCGTACAGTCCGGTATTTTTTCTAAGAGTATCGCATATCGGGTCTCTTTTTCAAAAAATAAAGAAACAAAAGTCATTTTCTATGTGCATCCCATACACACAACTATCATGTATAAGCTAACATGATACATATATTTATATCAAATATAAATATATATAAAGAGAAGAAATAAAGTGAACATGATATTAGTTTAATATATATCTATATCATATATAAATATATATATAATTACTAAATCAACACTTAATTTAATAAACCGGTTATATCATATATGAACCGGCTAATATTATTAAACACCCGATTAAAATACATGTATCGCATACACGTGTTTAATCGAACTCCTGTGCGTATCACTATACGTGTCCTACATCATTTCGCCTGTGCTGGGAAACCCTATTAGTATGATCTCCATCATCGTCCTGATAGTCAAGTAAAATCCTAATGGCTTTATCTCATATCTAAACGATACGTGATAATAAATAAAACGCATCACATGAAAGAAAAAGACAAACCAGATAGTATAATATCATCTTGAGTAAGATAGTTCTCTCGTATAAGTCCTTATTCAATTACAATAATTGCCTTGAGGGCACCTATATCCAACAAATAGCATAGGAATCAACAGCAGCAACAAATATTCTATACGGGAGAGAAAGTCTAACATATATGACATAATCTGATGGAGGATAAAGAGGCTTAGTGGTACGAGCACCTTTGCGAAGGGCGATTGGAAGATCAAGATCGGTCTGAATCGGATCTGAGTCTGGAACGGGTGTAGGTTCTTAAATGACTGGAGGCTCCTCTTCCTCATTTTCTTCCACCTAAGTTGGTTGCTTAATTATATGATCATCTAGTTCTGAAGTATTTGGTGCCGATGAGACATTAGAATTGGCTGGAGAGGATTCGACAACAAGAACATCATTTTCATTAATAGAAAAATACTCTCTAAGTGATTGGGTTATAACATTAGTGTTCCTGCCAAAAATTTTGGCCTAGAGCTTGTTGTTTCCTGTTAAAACTAAAGGGAAGCACCACATGTTAAACACGTGCGCTACCAAATGCAAAGCATGTAGATGCCGCTTCGGTTAGGATTAAATCCTATGTTGGTTCCGCAGCGCCTCACGTGACATCCACATGAGCGCTAGCACCTTCTGTTCCGTAGAGCCTCACGAGATATCCACGGGAGCGCTAGCACCAGCTTCTTGACAGAGCCTCATGAGATTTCCACGTGAGGTGCTATAAGCCAATGGCTCACGTGCAAAGCACGTGAGTGTTCTTTCTGATAAAATTGAATTCAATGTAGAATTAAATTCTATTAGGGAGAAAATATCTCCCCGAGCTTTCTAAATAAAAAAATATTCTCTGATAAACAGAGAGCCGATAGATCAAAGATCCAGTAGTCATCAAAGGTTAGAATTAAATTCTATATTTCCTTGATCTTTCTCAAACTAGAAAGATTTTCTCTGATAAACAGAGAGCCGATGGATCAAAGATCCAATAGTGATTAAAAAAATCATCAAATGATTTATTTAATTCTATTTGGGAAATATTTTCCCTGATCTTTCCAACATGGAAAGATCTTTCTCTAACAGTGAATTTTGGATTTAAAATCTTATGGTGATAAAATATCACCAATTAAACTATCTGATATAATTAAATTTTATGCGGGAAATATTTTTCTAATCTTTCTAAAATAAGAAAGATCTTTTCTGTTAAATAGAATAAAATTTTATGTGAGGAAAATATCTTCCTAATCTTGTTAAACTAACAAGATATTCATATGATAGAATAAAATTCTATGTTAGAAAAATATCTTCCCAATCTTGTTAAACAAACAATATATTCTTCTGATAGAATAAAATTCTATCTTAGAAAAATATTTTCCTAATCTTAGTAAAACAAACAAGAAATTTTCTCTGTTAAACAGAGAGCCTTTGGATTAAAAATTCAACGGTGAATAAAATTCATCGGTTGATCTTTAAGATCATTTTGATTGATTATGAAATCAATCATGACTTTTCAGTGAGAGATTTTCTCAATAAATTGATTTTTCTGTTCTCCTATAAATAGGAGTAAAGAGGTTAAATTTGGGAGAAGATAAGATGACCCCAAAAACTTCTGTAAAAAAATATACATAAGGTTCTCACAAACTTCCACAAAACAACAAAGAATATAATTCTCAATAAAGAAGATCATCTCTATCCTCAAAACCCTACGTAAGAAAATATCGAGATCAAAACATCTCTTTTACCTAACATATCTAAGGGTTTAACCCTTCTCAAAGAACTTAGTTCTTTCTCTGGATCTGAGATCCACAAGATAAATCTCCCACAAGTTGAGAATTTAATTCTCATCGGGAAAATCTTGTTCTTCAGTCTTGAAGATTCAGGGAAGAACAATGTCGAAAAGAACCTGGAAGAAAAAAACATGAAGAGGATAGAGTCCATAATACTTTAGGAACTTAATTCCTTCAAATCAAGAACTTAGATCTTTAATAACCCGATCCAAGATCCTCAAAATAGTGATCTTGGTGATCGATACCATTAACAGAGGTTTAAATTCTCTAAAAAACCATCAACAGAGATTAAATCTCCAAAAATATAGCGCCTCATGTGAAACACGCGTGAGCGCCAGAAGCCCATCAATGCACGTGAGCGCTCAAAAGAAGCCAAGTCTAAGTGCCTCACGTGAAACCCACGTAAGCGCCAAAGAAAACTGGTGCTTAACACTATTCCAGCGCCCCACATGAAACACACGTAAGTGTTGTATATCTTCGTGCTTAGCACTGCTGGATAGTACAGAAACCCAATCTTAGCCCAAACTGGCTAAGTTTTCTGAAATTAAATCTCTTTAATTTTAAATCAAGCGAGCCCATATGCTCGTGATTTCCAAACCGATCTTAGTCTCAAACATGACTAATGATCTTTCATCGATGATATCCAAAATGATATTCATTTCATATCTTCTAAGGTAATCTTAATCTCAAATATGACTATCGATTCTTAGGTCCACCATGATCTTTTCCTTCAAATACGGGATTTGGTTCAAGGGTACATCTTTCCACACCTCTGATATATGTCGTTGTAATTCTTCAACGTTTTCAGAGAGGTGGCGGATCCCAACAACCAACAAATCCTCTTTTATCGTCTCAAACATGGCGATAATGGACCGAAATGTCCTTAAACTAATATTCGTCTCAAACATGGCGATAATAGACCACGATGTCCTTAAACTAATATGTTTTGCCCTGTGGACTATCTCCATATTGACTACCGTATACTATCCATGGGCAATGCATATGTGATCTAATGATCAGTTGGGCCCATATGCTCATTTGTTCCTAAGTTGATTTTAGTCTCAAATATGATTAGTGATCCTTAGATCAAGCCCAAATATACCATGAACTAATGGACCTCGTTTATATGGGATTTGCGTCCTAAATTCATTCCCTTTGGAAAACCAAACGACTAACGTGGACCCCGTCAAGCAAATTCTTGACCCAAATCCAAATCATGAAAATATATGTACGGATTTGGACTAATCCGTGCTCTACAGGTGACGACATAAATTAGTCTTCGTATACAATCCAAGGGCAACCCCATGAAAACAAACATAACACGACACAAAGTGAACTACTGAAGCAGGAGAAAGTGGTTATCGCAACGCGATAACGTAATTAAATGCAGGGGCTTGTGGCTGCAGGGAACAGCGTTCCCACAATCAAAAACCCCTCACAAATGAGGGGAAATCTGATGAAGTCTGCTACATCGGTCGCATCCATCCAAACCTCCGATATACGGTGTCATAAATCAACTTTGTATCTTCGAAGAGATAGGTAGATTGTCCAAATAGTATCTGCCCCCAAATTTAGACTAGACGTTCCAACGTCTCGGTCTAGTCTTCGGCGGTAAACAATTAGTACCAAAGAAAAGATTATTTTCATGAAAGGTCACATCAACAGAGACGAAAACTCTATCGAGTTCTTTGCTATAACATGTGTATCCCTTTTGGCTCCAAGAATATTCTAAGAAAACACACTTAATGGACTTGAAATCAAGCTTTAATAAACCAGGTTGATGATTGTGAACAAAACAAGTACAACCAAAAATATGTGGAGGAAGAGGAAATAAAGATTTAGAGGGAAATAAAATAGAGATTGGAATTTCTCCCCCTAAAACTGAGCTTGATAAACGATTGATAAGATGGCAAGCAGTGAGAACAGTATCATCCCAAAAATGTTCAGGAATATTCATATGGAACAAAAAGAAAGTGTGACCTCTAACAGATGTCTATTCTTTCGTTCAAAAATATCATTTTGTTGAGGTGTATAGGGACACGAGGACTGATGTATAATACCAAAGGTATCAAGAAACCGAGTAAACTTGTTATTAAAATAACCCTTTGCATTATCGCTTCTCAGAGTTTTGATATTAATACCAAATTGATTTTTCACCTCAGTAACAAATGACTTAAAGTCATCAAAGACTTCAGTTCTAAATTTCAACAAATATAGCCATATCACTCAAGAGTAATCATCAATAAAAATAACAAAATATCGATAACCACGGTTTGACGTAATGGGACATGGTCCCTAAATATCAGAATGCACTAAATTAAACAGCTTCTCTGCATGTTTGTTGACTCTAGACTGATAGCAAGCACAAGTGTGCTTTCCCATCTCACAAGCGACGCACTCTAAAGATGACAAATTAGATAAAGAAGGAATTAATTTCTGTAAAGTAGACAAACTAGGATGACCTAAGCGACAATGGTTAAGCAGTAAATCACTATTTGTTGAGCAAGCAACCTTTGGTAGTTGTCCATCAAACTAGTAAAAGCCTCCAATTTTATGTCCTGAACCAATCATCTTCTCTGTTTTCATATCCTGCATGACACAACCAGAAGAAGAAAAGGTGATTGAACAGTTCAAGGTATGAACAAGTTTACTTACTGACATCGGATTAAAAGGAAATGAAAGGACATATAATACTGATGATAAATACAGAGATGGGGTAAGAGAAATAAAACCAATTCCCTCTACTTTAGAGAGTAAACCGTTTGCAAGTGTAATACCGCCGTCATATGAAATTTCAGACAAGGAGGAGAAACAACCCGATGTTCTAGTCATATGATCTGATACTCCCGAATCAATAATCCATGAGGATGGAGATGTATGGGTTAGAAGACATGTATAACCTTTAGCCAGAACGGTAGTGGAGCTCGAGAAAATAGATCCTGTTAGAAGAAACCTAAGCTACAATATCTCATCCTCAAAAAATCCAGAAACACCATGAGAAGTAGAAGTGACAGGTGTCAAATCAGATGCAGCTACTCTAGTAGCATGCTGAAATCGAAGCTCCGGATGAAGCGAATAGCAATAATTCTTAGTGTGGCCAGCCATCTCACAATGTGAGCAGAAACGGTCACCTCTTCGTCCTCTTCCTCTAAAAGGTCATCGACCTTCTCTACCACATTCCCATGTACTATCTCCATCTCGTGTAGTAAAATTAGGATATGAAATATTAGTGTATTCTTCAGAAACTTTCTCTTTATCATCCATGATCAAAGAGTGCTAACAACTTCACAATAATCAACAAAACGGAAAATTTCCACCCGGAACACCAAATAATCACCAACATAAATCCAATAGCCAATCACATCAAATATTTAACACCAAGAAATCACCAATCAATTTTCTAACACTAAGCAACACAAATCAAATAAAACTCTGCAACACCAATCAATCTCCTCAAGCGACAACATGCTTGCACATTGAAGAAGATGACCCCAAAAGCAATAAAAGAAATCCAAAAGTTTGCTCAGAAGACAACGGGGACCACTGACATGAGGGTCGACCTGAAGCTCAACAAGCACGTTTAGAGCCGTAGGATCCGGAGAATGCCTAGGTGGGTACGTGTAAGAATTGCCCGCAAGTCTAACACCAATCAATTTTTTTCTTTAAACCCTTCAAAAGAAATAATGCAGCATACCTCTCAAAACCAAGGGGAAAAATCACTGAGGCCACCACTAACCCCTCCTGGACGATGAACAAGCGAACCAAGAAAAGGGCTTTTCACTTCAATCGCCAACCTACAGATCTGGAAGAGTCGAGCGAGGGTGATGGTGGCGATTATGAGTCAATCACGAGGGCACCGGCGATCTGATGATTGGCGGCAACGATTAGGTGGTGGTGATCTGATGGTTAGTAGCGGCGATTGGATAGCAAGGGTGATGGCGGCGGCTATTGGGTAGGCGGTTCATTGCGGTGAGGGGAAATTGGGCAGCCGTGGTAGGCGGTGGTGAGCGGTGAAAAGGGGATGACTAGGTATTGGGGTTAGAGTTAGGCTCTGATTCCATGAAATTAGGGAAAAATTATGAAGTAGCTAGAGAATCATCTCTAACTCATATATATATTATTGATTTTTTAATAATAGGAAATACAAATAATCTAATCAATTCTAAATTTTATCAATATAATTAAATCAAAATCTAATAAACCTAATATATCTTTCTTAACATATACTTAATGGATTTAAGGACATGAATGGTTATGGGAAAATGTGGTTCAATTAGATGTTGTCCATAGAGAAGAGAAGTGGGAACATAACTATTTAACACATTCATGCAAAACCTAACATATTATTTCATCTCTTTGATAACCATCCATTTGTATTTATTATTTACTTACGGCTTCAAATATAGAAAATAAACAAATAAGCGGATAAACAATTAGTGGATAATTTAATTAATAATAAAATAGTAGATTGTGTATGACACATATGCTTTAAATTTTTGATTTAATAAATAATGATTGAATATTTCAAAAATAAATAAAATTCAGGAATCGGCATTCTTGTTTATAAAAATCGAATGATTGGAAAAAACGATTACTTATCAAATGACTATTCATATATTATTTTAATGAATTCCGGAACATAAATAGTGTATGAAAAATGGAGTTATATGCTGTCCATGGAGAAAATCGAACATGACTGTTTAACACATTTGTGCAAAACCTAACATGTTAGTCCATCTCTTTTGATGACCATCCATTTGTATTTATTTTGTTTTAAACATGGCAAACAAATAATGAAGCAGATTTACAATTAAAACGATAATTTAATTAATAACAAGCAGACAAATACTTTTAGAAACGAACATATAATTAAACAAACGATCACACTATCAACAAAGCAAAGGATCACGGAATTGAATAATCATCGTATAGGAAATACGCTAGATTTTGGACTAATAGAATATTTATATTGGTAAGGGTCTTGGTCTCGCAAATCCTCCACTTAATAGGTCACGGGTTTTGTTTTGAAGGATGTCTTATAGATCGAGACTGTTCGAAAATCCAAAAAAGGACCAGACATATAAAGTAATGAGCTTCAGGCATCTGGCAATAAGGTCCAAAAATTCAAGAGGAGGCCCAGACGTCTGAGGAAAGAGCTTCAGACGTCTGGCAATGCTCTGACCAAACACTTGGTGAAGAACAGACGTCTGACCCTTATGGGTCAGATGCTTGGTAAAGGACAGATGTTATGGGTCAGACATCTAGGCATGTTTTGCTCGACATACAGATTGTAGGCAGACATCTAATCCATATAGGTTCAGACATCTGTCGTCGAGATAAGAGCAGATTCCAGATTTGAGATTTATCTCGAAAATTTATTTTCTAGTGGCAGTTTCATATTTATAGGGATCTTATTGTAACTCAGATTCGTATAGGCTATATATAGGATTTTATGATTAAAGTTTTAAAGTGAGTTTTGATCATAAGGTTTTAAAGGGAGACGACGGCACCATAAAGGATCAAGACGATCAACTAAGAAGAACTTGTAGAGAGAGAGGAAGATCTCGTTGGAGATCATAAGCAAAGGGTTAATTGTAATCTTCTATAAGGTTTTTTCTCTCTTAAAATTCTAATAAAGGTTCTCCCCTTTCCCCCCAAATCTCTTTTTGTGTTATTATTGCGTTTATACGATTTTTGTTATTTGTTTTAAAGGGATCTAGGTTTAGATCTATAAGGGCTGGTTGTCGACGCATCCGCTGCGCTCTCGATTTCCAACAACTGGTATCAAAGCTACGTTTTGTAGTTTAGCAATTTAAGTTTACAATGGGTGACGACACTTGTGTTCGCTTCCCATCTTTTTAAATTGTGATTCTATTAATAGTGTTTCATAAGGATCCGAGAGAAATGTTTTTTCTTTGGAGTTAAAGATGATGAATAACACAATTAATAGCATCAAGTTTGAAGTGGAGCAATTGTTCATACCAAAATACTGCATCGTGTTACCACCCATTCTTAATCACATTGCAAATAGGTAGGTGTTTTTGATCCGTATTTGCTACATAATTACATGTTACAGGTTCCCAGTCCAGAATAATACAAATCACGCAGGGTTATGATAAAATTAGGACAACTGCTGACAAACGGATAAAAATATGGGTTCCGATCATCCACATTCGTCAAGTGCCGCTTACCAGTACAAGGGATAAGATCAAGCGATAGTCATTCGTGTTTAGAACAAGCACAAAACACGAGGAGGTAGCATAAAGATCAAGGGTGGCAGCACGGAGCTCGAGAGAGATCCAAGACATAAAATTCAAATGATCTGAGAATATTTTGGAAGCATTTTGCAAATGTGAACTTACCAAACAGAAGAATGAAGCAACACAAGAAACCGCAAGGAAAACAGAGCAACAATTCCAACAACAGGCCGTGGAAGAGCAGAATTTTTCCCTTTTAGGTGGCGGATCAGCGGCCGTAACATGGCCAAATACGATGAATTTTTATGTGTGTTTTGGTCATTGTACAAGGGTTCATAAAATAGCTCTAGGGTTTCACTTCATTGCCTATAAATACTCTAATTCAGAGCAAAGAAAGCATGCATTATTTTCCTTAGGATTAGTTTTAGTTTAGTGTAAACTTCCTCTTCCTCTTAATCTTTTCTCCATTAAAATGTAGTGAGAGATTTTGAGTGGATGAATAATGAAGATGGGAGTTTTATTTGCCTTGTATCTTTTGTATTGTTAACTTAGTTTTTATTACTTGCTTGTAATTTTCTTAGTAGTATAATTGTGTTTTAATGGTTTTTATTACCTTCTTCTCTTCTCTTTTATTTTTCCTTTGCAAAACTATGATGCTGAAGTGTGATTCTTATTTAGGTGAGATCCCAAGAAGCTAGTTTTTGCCCTTCTTCTCATTTCTTTTCTCTTCTTCGATTTTATTTTCTTTTAATCATGAGTGTATAGTTTACTCACTTGTTAGGGTTAAGGAAGGGTGGTATGAGAGATGGAAAAATCCCTTCTGCTTCTTTTTACCAAGCAACTTGAATTGAACCTAGACCAAACAAACAAAACCCTCTCCCTTAGGCGTGCTATTGAGACATATAGTCGCGACCTAAGTTGAGAATTTTTTTAGGTGCACTACAACGTGACATGTAGTTGCGACCTATTTGGAGACATGTTGAGTATGTTTAGCCTAGGGTTGGAAATAAGAGTATGGAACGGACGGACAAGGGGCACTAGGAATGGATTTAGCGTTGGAAAGCTTGCTTAAACTTGCAGATACTATTTTTATGTCCTCCTAATCCTCGTTAGTTCCGATTATTCCAATATCATTTCAATAATGGAACAAGATAAAGCACAAGAATAATTCATAACTCTACTAACCAACCCTAACCCTAATAATTTATATTGAACATAGAAGTACACAAACACTTAGGATAGCTCAAACATCTTTTGAACCATTGCTTAACTCGTTTAAATTAAGAATGAAACACTAACTATCTCTCAGTGGATGATGTAAGTCAATGGCGCACACTCCACAGGGTTTGTAGAGAGGCGGAATTTATAAAAAACAATTTTAAAACAAGCAACATCGACTAAACTTCCAAGATCGACCATAAGCCCTAGCTAGAAAAACAAACAAAGGTTCTAATCTACTATGAAGTGATTTATACCTTTGTATTCTAGTCCTTCGGGTCTTCTTCTTCTCCTCTTCTTGGTTTCTAGAAAGCTTGAATGGAAATCGATCGTTGGTCTCTTCTTTGTCGAAGATGATCCACCCGAGAGCCTATGGTTCAAGCTTCAAACTCAAGTGTGAGGTAACTAAGATGTCTAGTTTGCTAGACTAGACAACTTAGAAGATGTAGAGAAAAATGAATAGAGTATTTTATCTCAAGAGCCCTAGGATTCACAACTCATGTGAGTGTTAGGGCTTGAGGAAGAAGGAGGAGAGGAAAAATGGAGAGAGAATGAACAAGTGGAAATGAGCTAGGGTGTGGAAGCAAAAGTGAATGGCTAAGTCCTTGCAATAATCAAGCATGGATTATTTTCAATAGAAAATAAGCAACCATGCTTAAATAGTAAAGTCAAATGAATAAATAAATGACTTAGCCATGTTTTTATCCATATCTCAAATATCTCCAATTTCCACCTCATTAATCTATTTGCATAAATAGATAAATCTAATAATGAGGTGTCTCGTTCTAGAAGCATGTCTTGTGAAAATTACAAGAATGTCATCACCGTATATACATGTTCCCCTCTGAATGACGGCGCGACGCAGGGACGTCTTGCCTGAGATTCGGGGCAGATGCTAATTGGTGCTATCCGTCCACCTCTCCGAAGATGCCAAGTTGATTTATGGCACCGTGTATCGAAGGTTTAAACGGATGCGACCGATGTAGCAGACTTCGTCAAATTCCCCCTCGTTTGAAGGGTTTTTGATTGTGG
The DNA here is from genome assembly GCA_030015575.1 of Agapanthus africanus. Taxonomy (NCBI): domain Eukaryota; kingdom Viridiplantae; phylum Streptophyta; class Magnoliopsida; order Asparagales; family Amaryllidaceae; genus Agapanthus; species Agapanthus africanus. The sequence goes on along the minus strand of CM057338.1, from coordinate 867,320,645 downwards.
GGACGCTCTTCCCTGCAGGCGCAAGCCCCTGCAGTTAATTACGCTACCGCATTGCGGCAACAACTTTCTCCTTCTCCATGTGGTCACTTCGTGTCGTGTGTGTTTGTTTTGTATTTGGTTGCCCGTGGATTGTATACGGAGACTGAGTTATGTCGTCGCCCGTAGGGCGTGGACTAGTCCAAATCTGTATTATCTTAGATTTGGGTTTGAGGGTTTGGGTTTAAGGATACATTAGCCTCATTTGAGACTAAGATCAACTTAAACGTTTGTTAAGGATACGTTAGTCTAGTTTTTAGACTAAGATCAACTTAACGGGATCGTTTAGATCCAACAAAAGAGCAATTAAGGGAGCCCTGTTGTTTAGTTTAGTGACATTGCGGTCAATAGGTAGTTTAAGGACATTGGGGTCCAATATTAGTTTTAAGACGTTGCGGTCAAGGTTAAGGACATCATAGTCCGTAGATTTAAGGACTCCACAGTCCGGTGTTAGTTTTAAGACATCACGGTCAAGGTTAAGGACCTCAAAGTCCGTTGTTAGTTTTAAGACATCCCGGTCAAGGTTAAGGACATCATAGTCCGAGGATTTAAGGACTCCACAGTCCGGCGTTAGTTTTAAGACATTACGGTCAAGGTTAAGGACCTCATAGTCCATGAGTTTAAGGACCCCATAGTCCGTGAAATGTGTGTGGTTATTAGGACCCGTCACCTCTTTGAAGACGTTGAGGAATTACAACGACAAGTATCAAAGGAGTGAAGAGATGTACCGTTGAACCAAAGTAGATTAAGTGATCTGTAGTCCAATTTGGAACCAAGACAAATTCATTAGGTTATGAGCACATTGGCTCAGTTTGAGTCTGGATTGAGGACTTATGGCCAATTTGGGCTAAGTCCAATCATGTTTAGAATATTAGCCCTCTGTTGGTCCATATCCAATTGCAGGAGAGGCTTTGCCTCTAGAAAATTAGCCAATTGGGCTAAAGCTAGTGTTAAACACTAAAGACCAACAGTGTTGAACACTGGAAATAATATTAGCAAATTGGTATTAAACACTAAAAGATAATCAGTGTTAAACCCTGAGAATATAATCCCCCAAATTAGTGTTAAACACTAGCAAACAACAGTGTTAAACACTGGAAGTGAAGTTGTCAAATTAGTGTTAAACACTAAAAAAAAGTTGTGATTCTCAAATTAGTGTTAAACACTAACATATAACAGTGTTAAACACTGGAAATAAGGTTTTCAAATTAGTGTTAAACACTAAAGCACATCAGTGTTATACACTGCAAATAGGGTTTTCAAATTAGTGTTAAACACTAAGAAAATCAGTGTTAGACACTGGGAATAGAGTTTTCAAATTAGTGTTAAACACTAAGAAGATCAGTGTTAAACAGTGGGGACAAAGATCTCAGATTAATGTTAAACACTAACGAGAGAGAGGTCACGTGGTAGCACGTGGTAGCACGTGAGAGCGCCCTGATTCCCCTTATTTTGTTCTGCCAAAAGTATTGAATACTTTGGAGCATCACGTGCTGTCACGTGATGGGAATTTGGGTATTTTTCTGTTAAAGCTTTTGCCAAGGGGTCACGTGGTAACACGTGAGAGCGCCCAGAGCTTCTGTTTCTTTGCTTTTTCTTTGTGTGCTTCAGGGGTCACGTGGGGCACGTGAGGCGTTGCCTCAAAGCTGTTTTCTGTGGATCTTTACAGGGGTCACGTGATAGCACGTGACTCTGGTTCTTTGCATGTTTGAAGATCTCTTTATCTTTTTAAGAATTAAATTCTTCATAGGGTTAAACTCTAACAATAACTTTAAAGGAATTAAATTCCTACTTTCTTTTGAAGAATTATATTCTTAATTTCTTTTCTGTAGGAATTAAATTCCCCATATACGTAAAGAATTAAATTCTGGCATAGGGTGAAACCCTAGTTTCTTCTTTAAGGGAATTAAATTCCTGTGAGTTTGAGATAATTGAGTTCTTAATTAGGGTTAAACCCTAGTTCTGTCCATTTTGAAGGAATTAAATTCCTATAATATAGGGTTAAGCCCTAATTTTATCTCGAAGGAATTAAATTCCTATAACTCTGTGAGAATTAAATTCTCAAATCTCAATTCCTCCTCTATATTTTAGATCTGCATGGCAGGATCTCAACCCAATGAGAATTAAATTCTCAATTTATGGGGAGATGTGCACTTTGCAGATCTTCAACCAGAGAAAGAACTAAGTTCTTTTCTTTTATAAGAGTTAAACTCTTTTGAGAATTAAATTCTCTTTTTGAAGCCTCTCTTTTCTTACCTAAAGTTTTTCTTTGCAGAGAATCAAATTCCTCCCCCTGAATTTTTTTAGGCTTCAAGGCTCTATCTCCCTCTCTCTGTATGTTTTCTCTCCTTTTTTTAACTCTCTCCCTTAGCACCTATTTATAGGAGAAGGAAAAGAATCAATCTGTTTAGTGAATCTTTCATTGAAAGATTTGATTTGTTGATTGAGGGATTTAATCATTGATCTGGGCCTTTAGATTATTAGGTGAATTTTATTCACCGTTGGATTTTAAATCCAAAGATATTCTTTTGTTATTTCGGTTAGATTTAAGGGGAAATCTTTCCATGTCCAAGATTCGTCTATAAATTGGTGATATTTAATCACCTTCAGATTCTTGATCCAACGGTTTTTATATAATTCTTCTCTATTTTAGAAAGATTTGAATGATCTTGTTCAGAATTTAATTCTGTTAAACAATAAGGCTTTTAAAGCCGGTCACGTGTGGCCACGTGACCGTTGGTCACGTGTGAGCACGTGACCCATGGTCATGTGTGAGCACGTGACCCCTGGTCACGTGTGAGCAGGTGACCCCTTTAATGAACTTCTCTTCTGCGCTTACTCTGTGCCGCTGCTTTGAACGTCACGTGCCAACACGTGACCGCTGGTCACGTGCTAGCACGTGATGCGTCTTCTGAAGCTTTTTCCTGATTTTAAATCAGGGAACAATACATACCCGTATTCGTATTCCGAAAAATACGAATACAATGAGATAATAATAATCCAATAATATAATACTAGGATCCGGCTTAAACCAAAGCCCACTAGTATTATCCGTCCGAACAACATCCGTGTAGCCAATACACGTATATGATCGGAACCCTGCCGTAAAACCATACGGCCTCTACATCGTTTCACCTGAACCAGAAAAACCCTCTGTGTGGGACTCTAAAGACTCGACAATACACTGGCGGTGGGTTTAACCACAAGTCCATCAGCGACACTAGATGTACGTAACGGCTACCCAGCTATCTGTCGAAAAAGAAGGCCGACGAGTGAACTCATCCGAACCCCTACTGAGCATGTCCATGACAATCTCCGTGCAGTCCGATCTGTTCGTCTGAGAGTATCGCATGCAAGGTCTAGGGGGTGGAAAACGTCAGACCCGTAATAACCATACAAGTCGTGTCGGTGTGGCTCAAGACTATCCGAGAATCTACTGGTCCATCCACCAGTAATTCTCAATCCGCCCTGTCCAGGGAATTATGGTGTTGACCAACCGATCACTGTGCGACATCGACTCCCTATACCGGGAGAGACGAATCCCCAACAGTCGCCCACTGCCTCCATGTAGCTCGGGACTGTACCCAACTAAAACCTGTTTGCATAACTCAGTAGAGCCGTGGTAGGGTAGTAATCAAAGCACAGTGGGAACACACACGAGACAAATGATGGCCTCAGGTCGACAGACTATCTACACTCATGTCACCAGAAAACTGCTATATGACGCTAGGTATAATACCATCTAGCCAGTCCTCGGCGAGTCCGTCCGATGTACTCATATCCGGTGAGAACCTGTATACAATTTTAGGTGCACCTCACCAATGGCTGCAGCACCAATCCATCGCCCCTCGTCAGGGCCTAGATATGCATACACAAGTCTACTCTGGAGTATCGATGCCCAGTCTCGATACTCCTACGACTAGGAAAACTTTAAGGATGTGCCTATCGACTATGATAGTACACAAGTATGGTTGTCAGGCAAAAATCATACGGGCTTTATCAACATGTATACAAGATATGAAATACTAAGTAAAACACATCACATGTTAAGATAAAGAAAAACCAAATAGCGTACTATCATATCAAGCAAGATTGTTCTGTACATACATATCTCTAGCATCCAATACAATGAAGGCCTCTAAGGCATACATATCCAACAATCTCCTACTTGCACTAAGGCCTGTAATTGGCGCAATAAGTACCCACTGTCTGCACTAGAGCCAGTTGCTGGCATACTGCATGCCCAACATCTCGAACAGTCTCTCGAACTAGACTTGAGGGATGGCCTTGGTGAATGGATCTGCCGTGTTGTCCTTTGTATCTACTCTCCGCACCTCGATCTCCTGGCGATCCGCGATTTACCTGATCAGGTGATACCACCTCAAGATATGTCTGGATTTCTGATGGGACCGTGGTTTCTTTGCCAAAGCCATGGCTCCATTGTTATCGCAATACAAATGTATTGGATTAGCAATGGATGGAACCACCTGAAGTTCAGAAACGAACTTCCTCATCCAGACAGACTCTTTTGCAGCATCGCTAGCAGCGATGTACTCAGCCTCCATCGTCGAGTCTGCTACGGTATCATGTTTGGAACTCTTCCAACAGACCGTACCTCCGTTGAGGGTAAACACATAACCCGAGACAGATTTAGAGTCATATTTGTCACTTTGGAAGCCAGAGTCGGTAAAAACCTCGATCTGGAGGTCCCCATTACCGTACACCAGGAACATCTTCTTAGTCCTTCTCAGGTACTTAAGAATGTTCTTTACTGCTATCCAATTCTCAGTTGGGTTGGACTCATACCTGCTTACGACGCTAAGTGCGTAAGCTATATCTGGTCTGGTACATAACATCGCATATATTATCAACCCTACCGCCGAAGTGTAGGGTACTATGGTCATGCGAGCCCTCTCCTCATCAGTCTTGGGAGACATCTCTTTGGAGAGGGTGATTCCGTGACAAACGGGTAAATTACCACGCTTAGAATCTTCCATATTAAACCTCTTTAGTACGGTGTCAATGTATCTAGACTGTGAAAGTCCGAACATTCTTTTAAATCTGTCACGATAGATCATAATCCCCAAAATGTACGAAGCATCACCCAGGTCTTTCATAGAGAACTTCTGTGACAAGAACAGCTTGGCCGATTGTAGTATAGGAATATCATTTTCTATCAGGAGAATGTCATCAACGTATAAAACGAGGAATATCATAGTTCTCCCTACAATCATTTTATAAATACAAGGTCTATCTACATTTTTGATAAAGTCAAATTCCCCGATCGTCTCATCAAAGCAGATGTTCCAACTCCGTGATGGCTGCTTTAATTCATAAATGGATTTAAGCAACTTGCACACTTTTCCGTTGCTCCCGCTGTCTACGAAACCCTCTGGTTGATCCATGAAAACACACTCTTCTAAACTTCCATTTAGAAAAGCGGTTTTAACATCCATCTGCCAGATGTCATAGTCATAGAAGGAAACAATGGCAAGTAGGATCCGAATAGATGTATAGCCACTGGTGATAAAGTTTTGTCATAGTCCAATTCTGGTCTTTGATGAAAACCTTTAGCAATAAGTCTAGCTTTGTAGGTTTCTACCTGACCATCTACACCAATCTTCTTTTTGAAAATCCATTTGCATCCTACGGGTTTTACCCCAGTAGGAGCAAAATCCAAAGTCCAAACTTGGTTTGTGTACATGGATTCCATTTCGGATCGCATAGCATCCAGCTACATCACCGAGTTTTTACTCGTGATAGCTTGCTGAAAACTAGTCGGCTCATCATCGTCGATGATGCAATCCCCTCGATCCCCATCTACGAGAAACCGTAGTATCTCTCTGATGGATGAGACTACCTACTAGATCTGCAGAGTGGCGTGGGTATGTCCCGTTCCATTGAAATCTCAGGTTCTACTAAGTTTTCAGTAATAGTTTGTGGTTCTGAAATTTCTTCCAGTTCTATTGCGCTCCCACTTATCTCTTTTTCGAGAAATTGAGTTTGCATGAAGCGGGCATGATGAGAAACAAAGACCTTTTGTTCCTCAGCGTGATAGAAATAATACCCCCTAGAATTCCTGGGGTATCCCGCAAACTTACACGATACTGAACGTGTCTCGAGTTTGTCCGGATGAACCTTTTTGACAAAGGCAGGACAGCCCCATATCTTCAGATACTTAAGACAGCGTTTTTCCCCACTCCATATTTCATATGGAGTGGTAGGCACAAACTTTGTTGGAACCTTGTTCAATAGGTATACAACAGTTTCTAGTGCATAACCCCAGAAGGAGGGCAACAACTTAGCATTACTCATCATGGAACACACCATATCTAGTAAGATGCGATTCTGTCTTTCTGATACACCATTATGTTGTGGTGTGTATGGAGGAGTAAGTTGAGAGAGAATTACATTCTATTTTAGATATTCCAGCAACTCGGCACTTAAGTATTCACCGTCGGATCAGAGCATCTTGATACTTTTGCCGGTTTGCTTTTCCGCTTCATTCTTATACTCTTGGAATTTCTCAAAGGCCTCGGATTTATGTTTCATTAAGAATACATGTCCATACCTTGAGAAATTATCTGTGAAAGTAATGAAGTAGGAATGGCCACATCTTGCATATGTAGACATTGGCCCACACACGTCGCTGTGTATGAGCCCCAGGAGCTCAGTGGCTCTTTCTCCGTGTCCAGTGAACGGAGTTTTTGTCATCTTTTCTCTGATACATGATTGACAAGTTGCATATGATTGATACTCAAATGGATCTAAGTATCATTCTTTATGTAACATAGTCAATCGTGTTTCATTGATATGACCGAGTCTACAATGTCATAAGAAAGTTTGGTTTGATTCTGAAGCTTTTCTCTTAAGTGTATTTTGGACGTTGAAAACTTGATATTGATTGAGAATGTATATTCCGTTACTAAGTATACCCGACCCAACCATTTCATGATTTAGGTGAATATTGATAACATTGCTTACAAGTGCAAAATTATATCCTTCATTTGATAATAAAGATACTGATATAATATTGTACACCATACTGGGTACACAAAAACAGTTACGCAATAACAAAATATGTCCACTCGCCAATCCTAGATGATATTCTCCTACTGCAACAGCGTCCACACTGGCTTCATTGCCAACCCTAAGGGTCATATATCATTTTCTCAAAACTCTACGGCTTCTCAGCGCCTGCAAAGAATTACAGATGTGAGATCCTAATCCGGTATCCAATACGCAGGAAGTAGAGTTTATAGAGAAGCAGTTTTCAATCACGAACACACCTGAAGCCGAAACCACAACTTGATTCGTGTCCTTATTTCTAGCCTTTAGGGCCCTGCAGTCCTTCTTCCAATGTCCCCTTTTCCGACAATAGAAGCATTCTTCCTTTGTGGATGCCTCCTATCTTTTCCTTTCCCTTTCCCTGCACCTTTTGCACACCTCCCCTCGGTTTGGTGGGGGCCTTCTTCTTTTTCCCCTTGGCTTTAGTCTTGGATTTAGCAGAAGAAGATCTCCCAATAAACAGAGCGGATGTTTCTATGGTTTTGTTCAAGGTGCTCTCTGCCATCCTCAACATGTTAAGGAGCTCAGAAAGTGAAACTTCCATACTATTCATATTGAGATTCAATATAAACTGGGCATAGGTGGAGGGAAGGGACTGTAGGATCAAGTCGATGTACAACTCATTTTCCAACGTAGTTCCGAGGTCCGTGAGCTCTTCGATGAGAGAAATCATCTTTAGGACGTGGTCCCTAACAGATGATCCGATAGCCAATCTCGCTTGAAATAATTTCTTTGAGGTCTCATATCTTGCGATACGAGATTTCTCTCCATATAATTCTTTGGTATGGAGGAAAATGGAAGTACGGTCTATCTTCTCATGCCGCCTCTGATGTTCATTATCCATGGAGGCCAGTACGAGGCACTTGGCTTTCGCGCAATCAAGATCCCAGGTCTTACAGACCTCAATGTCCGCGACCGAGGATTCTGGATCGGGAAGAGGGGGAGCTTTTGCCGTGAGGACGTATGCGACCTTATCATATGTAAGGGCCATATAGACATTCCTCAGCCAGTCTTTATAGTTTGGCCCTCTTCCCCCTCACTTTTTATGGTGAGATGCTATGATCTCTTTTGTGAAAGACCTCGATCTTACAACGAGTTTATTTTTATCTAGTATTAGCTTAAGTCCAGTCATGGTCGCTGCAATTAGGAGAGAGAGAAAAGAAACACTCAGCATATGCTCTAGCAAGTTTAGATTGGTTATTCGTTTATCTAAACAGGATGGCTCCTACCGTTTTCTCGAATTCTTCTTCAAACCCTAAAAGAAGAATTAGTCAGGATTAATCGCACGTCACAATACTTGCTTAACCTTTCGGTTAATCTAGTGTCGGTATTTCGAGGGAGGTTTTCCAACACTTTCGCGAAGTTCCTTAATTACATAATCTCTTTTTCCTGGAGGCATAGCCCCGCTAACACCGTTCTAGGAACCAACTTGGTTTATAGCATTGATTGTTAAGTGAAAAAATTCTCCCGAAGAGTAGCGAATACTTACAGTAGGATCAGGACCCAACTATCATTGTGTGATGATTTTAAAGGAAGCCTACCAAAAATACCACACTCCAGAAGATATACAAAACTAGCATGTTTCCTTTATGTTTGAAACTCCCGACGTGATTTTTGCCCCGAGCGCTTATAACCTTGACGAAGGTCAAAACATCATAAGTTGCAAGTTAATTTCAACCCGTCATTGTCCAGATTAATCTAGACCCATTCGTACAAGCCCTTGACGAAGGTCAAAACAGCTGTATGCATGTCCTGGATTAATGCATCTATCTATGCTACAGATAAGTACCCACTAGCTACCAAACACTATACCTTGGCGAAGGTTAAAACACATAGCATGAATACTAGTAGATAACTGTCTGAAATGACAGAGGGCTGCGGCTGGTTTTGGCGAAAACCGTTAACGTAATTAACTTGATATAATCGAAAGAACCGAACAGCTTTTGAAAATGAGTGATTTAAGCTTCACTTATAAAAGTTGTTTTAGAAGAAAACCGAGTAGTTTTGCAATTGTTCCAACGACATCAGATTTTAGGTTTATTACTTTGCATTAAGTGAGATTAATGCGGTCCCATCAATTAACCTTATCACACCATAAAAAGAACGAAAATAGAATGTACGTATATGCTACCAGCACTCGCCACGGGACCCCGTCATGCACCGTTAGGTTACTTAACTAACTACAGAGCGGGGGCTGGACTAGCTCGGATGCAAAACATATACAACATTTATTTATACACACACACACACACACACACACACACACACACATATATATATCCATCACATGCATAATAAGCAACACAGACAGATATAATCATCACAGAGAATGGATAAATGGATCGACTATGAACATTTACATTTCAACGAGCCACCTATGAAATACAGTCCCCCACGGTCGTGTGAATAGCTGAGTGTGAATCATCCTAGACCCCTACGAGTGCGGCAAGCTACCCTCCAATTCTAAAATTGGGTGACTCGGGTTTCGACTCCACGAGATGACCACCCACTGAATTCTAGAACCCGGTAGCTTGTGTACTCCTCCGCAGGTCAATCCAAGATGCGGAAAAGAAAAATAATATACAGCTGGTGACTACATCCTCAACCCGGATGCACCCCAATAAAATAATATACAAGAATTATTACATGAATTACAAAAAATCCATTCACATCTCACATCTAGATTCACACCGAGCCATTCACACGACGATCCATGAAACCATTCGCATCCAAATATCACAAGATATGTTCAACCCCTTCTAATCGACGTATAGCAATTAGAAGACGTTTAAGAACACATATACACATCATAAAGCAAGTAAAGAAATCCATGATGTTATAAAATCCGCGCACAATTAGCGAATGAAACTAATTTTCCAACACTTGAAAAACTGTCCACTAAAGTCACAAAAATTTCGTTTTAAGTCAATCCGGGAGTCGAAACGAACTCAAAACCCATCTGAACCTTCGCGGAGGCAAGGGTGCAAAAATTAACTGTCGATCCGGGGGCCTCGAGAGGGTACCCACACCCGGTGGCCACCAAGAGGTGGCCCCCATGGGGAGGCCGACCCGAGAGCACCCTTTTGGGGTGCTCTCGGGTCACCACCCCCAAGGCCACCTTGTGGTGGTTTTAGGGGGTGGGCCCAGCCTTAGGTCCCCCCCGGGTGTCCCCGGGGTGCCCATGCTCCACCCCACGGGTTCTCAGTTCAAACCGTGAGCCTGTGGGGTATGCAAATATCTTAAAACAACATTTTCGGGACTGTTTTGTCGGCAGTTCGTGTGCGACAAAAACGGCGGATTTTAAACGTCACTACAAGATATCTAAGGCTTATGGAGTGGCTTTGATACCATGTAAGTCAATATAGCACACTCCAAAGGGTTTATAGAGAGGTGGAATTTACGAAAAAAATAATTTTAAAACAAGCAATATCGACTAAACTTCCAAGATCGACTATAAGCCCTAGCTAGAAAAACAAACAAAGGTTCTAATCTACTATGAAGTGATTTATACCTTTGTGTTCTAGTCCTTCGGGTCTTCTTCTTCTCCTCTTCTTTGCTCGTAGAAAGCTTGAATGGAACTCGATTGTCGGTCTCCTCTTTGTGGAAGATGATCCACCCGAGAGCCTATGGTTCAAGCTTCAAACTCAAGTGTGAAGTAACTAAGATGTCTAGTTTGCTAGACTAGACAACTTAGAAGATGTAGAGAAAAATGAATGGAGTATTTTATCTCAAGATCCCTAGGATTCACAACTCGTGTGAGGGTTAGGGCTTGAGGAAGAAGGAGGAGAGGAAAAATAGAGAGAATGAACAAATGCTACTGAGCTAGGGTGTGGAGGCAAAAGAGAATGGCAAAGTCCTTGCAATAATCAAGCATGGATTATTTTTAATAGAAAATAAGCAACCATGCTTGAATAGTAAATTCAAATGAATAAACAAATGACTTAGCCATACTTTCATACATACCTCAAATATCTCCAATTTCCACCACATTAATCTATTTGCATAAATAGATAAATCTAATAATGAGATGTCTCCTTCTAGAAGCATGTCTTGTGAAAATTAAAAGAATGCCCTCACCATATATACATACCCATATTCTTATTCTGAAAAATACGAGTACAATGAGATAATAATAATCCAATAATATAATACTAAGATCCGGTTTAAACCAAAGCCCACTAGTATTATCCGTCCGAATAACATCCGTGTAGCCAGTACACTTATATGATCGGAATCTTGCCGTAAAACCATACGGCCTCTACATCGTTTCTCCTGAACCAGGAAAACCCTTTGTGTGGGACTCTAAAGTCTCGACAGTACGTTGGCAGTGGGTTTAACCGCAAGTCCGTCAGTGGCACTAGCTGTACGTGACGGCTACCCAGGTATCTGTCGAAAAAGAAGGCCGACGAGCGAACTCATCCAAAACCCTACTGAGCCTGTCCGTGACAATCTCCATGCAGTCCGGTCTGTTGTCTGAGAGTATCGCATGCAAGGTCAAGGGGGTGGAAAACGTCAGAACCCTAATAACCATACAAGTCATTGTAGGGTGTTTTTCATCACCCCATTGAGACGGAAATACACGTCGCTTGTTATGTGCATTACAGATTCTCCTTGCCTAGGGTAGGCTGGAGTTTATTGATTGTAGCGATCCGAATCTCCGGCAGCCGCGAACTAAATTGCCGTTAATTACCTCTCTTCTTTGGAGCGAAGGAACCTCCGATTGACGGGTCAAACTGGTCATGTGAACTCAATGTGCAGTGTGCGTGTGTTGTGTTTTGAAGGGTCTTGTGTTTTTTGTGTGGAGTGCATGGGAAAAGAGGGGTGAGAAGCATCTTAAGGATGCATGCGTGGCGCGTGGGCACTGGGCGCGTGGGCGCCGGGCGCCCACGGGCCACGTGAGAGGCGCATGGGTGCTGGGCGCCCACGGGTCACGTGCCCGGCGTGTGGGCACTGGGCGCCCACGGGTCATGTGCGCGGTACGCATGGGCGCTGGGTGCCAGCGGGTCACGTGCATGACACGCGACCGCTGAAAGCACCAGTTGAGAAAGGGGCTTAGCCCCTGGACTGGGAGTTGAACTCCTGAGAGGCTTTGGAGTTGAACTCTTAAACAGAAATTAGGTATAAATTTAGAGTTAAACTCCTGAGGGACTTTGGAAACTCCCAGAAAATGGGAGGATCCAAGAGGACCCCTTTCTTCTCCTCTTTAGCCTTGGATCTTCTTTTGAGCCTTGGATCTTCCTGAACTAGGGTTTTTAGGAAATGGGTCTTCTTCCTCCTCCTCTCTATTGGCTGGATCTTGGAGAAAAAGGGGCGAGACTTAAAAATCTCCCCTTTTGGGGATTTAATGGAAGATCCGAGCTCCCCTTCAAGGGTTTTACAGTGAAAAACTAATTGTTTTTGGAAAAAGAAGAGTTAAACACTTGATTTAATTCAAAAATGGGAGGAAGGTTTAGAACCTTGAGGAAGGAGAAGGAGGCACAGAAAACCTATATTTTGAGGGGAATGAATTCTCTCTCCTTTATCTTCATTTCATCATGTTTCCTTATATAAGCATACAAATTTATACATAGCCCCTTGGGCTTTACAAAATGGTATTTTGCCCATCCCATGCCCCATGTGCTTATTTCTTTTGCACATGAGCCATGGGCTTCACAAAAAAATTGGCTTTATACCCATTTTTCTTACATTTATTCATAAAAAATTACGTCAAAATTATTTATTACATAATTTTCATTTTGGCATGAGGGCGGTCGGTCGTGGGGCTCGACTTGAGCATGGGCCCACTTGACCTGGGCATGGGTCCACCTGGTTTGGGGTTGACTTTGACTTTGACTTGGTCAACAGGGGTGTAATTTTTGACCCCAACAGTCGTGTCGGTGTGGCTTAAGTGTTGGGATTCCTAGAGTCCTGGCTATCTACCGTGGTCGATTGAGGAACATAATTTTTGGCGTTTAGAAAACTTGGCGCTAGAAACAACTACCTAGAATCGAATCCAAATATGAAACTAGCAATCTAAAGGTGTCGAACTACTGTGATAGAGTGTTATACCGAACGAATCATATCCTTCGGTCTTCCACCATCTCCCTTATCTCCTTGAGGTCCTTTGGATCGAGCTTGGCTGCCAGTCTTCCTCCGTCAAAGATGATCCATCCGAGAGATATAGCTCATGGCTCTAGCTCCACATAAAAGATCAAGTGAAGTAACTAAAGATTCTAGATGGCTAGTCTAGAATGCCTAGGATGTAGTGGAGTGTTTTAAGTGTATCTCTATCTCACCTCCTCTCTTGATTCTCAACACATGAGAGGGTAGAGAGGAGGTTGAAGATGAAGGTGGAGGAAGCTCAAGAAATCTATAGAGGGAGTGAAGCTAATGGTGAGGAGAATAAAAATCTCATGTGAGAATGAACCATCCAATATTTTCATCTCATCCATCAAGTGTGGGAAAAAAGCATGAAGAAGTGTTTTATAAAACACAATTTTCCATTTTAATATTCAACCCATGCTTGAATAGTTTGCACAAATGAATAAACAATTCATTTGTGCAGCTATAGAAGCATGGTTCTCACCATACTCCCCTCTCTCCTTATTCCACCTCATATCTCATTTAAAATAAATGGATAAAATCAAAACGATGTGTCTACCTTCTAGAATATTTTCCGTATAAATACAGATTACATTCTACTGCATATACATACATGTATTCGTACCGAAATATGAATACCTAAAGAGATAGAATAACACAAAGAACATAATACTAGAATATACATATCGAAATACATATACGTAAATTATTAAATTAATACCTGATTTAATAATCTGGCTTAATCCTTGGCCGGCTAGCATTATCAACAGTCCGATCGAAAGTCCCGGTACATAGTACAATCAATCGATCAGAACCCTGCACGTATCCACTACGGCTACTACATCATTTTGCCTGAATCAGGGAAACCCTATGTGTGGGACTCTAATGACTCGTCAATACGCTGGCAGTGGGTTTAACCACAAGCACGTCAGCGGCACAAACTGTACGTAACGGCTACCCAGGTATTGAGCAAAAGGAATGCCGACGAGCAAACTCATCTGAACCCCTACTGAGCCTGTCTGTGACAATCTCCGTATAGTCCGGTCTGTTCGTCTAAGAGTATCGTATATCGAGTCTAAGGGGACAGATAAAGTCAAACCCCTAATAACGCGATATTTCGTGTCGGTATGGAACCCATCACCAACTGAGAAACTACTGATCCAAATCAGTAATTCTCGTCTACCTTGGCTAAGGATTTCTGGTGATAGCCACCCGTGCACTGCGCGACATCAACCCCCAATACCGGGAGAGACGAATCCCCGACAATCCGCTTACTGCCTCTATGTGACTCGGGACTGTACCCAACTAATTAATTCATTTGTGCAAACTATTCAAGTATGGGCTTGATATTATATTGAAAGAGTTGGTTTAAAAAAACCTAGCTTCTCATTTTCTCTCTCCATGGATGGCTCATTATTTTTGAGAGATGAGTTTTTCTTCTCACCAACATGCTTCACTCCCTCTCTAGTTTTCATGAGTTCCTCCACCTTCATTCTAAAACCTCCTCTTTACAATCTCATGAGTTGAGAATCAAGAGAGGAGGTGAGATAGATAAATACTTGGATCCACTCACTACATCCTAGGCACTCTAGATTAGCAACCTAGAGTCCCTAGTTGCTTCACTTGATCATTGGTGTCGAGCTAGAGCCAATAGCTACATCCCTCGGGTGGATCATCGTCGACGGAGGAAAAGCGGCAGCCAAGCTCAATCGTGGACACCTCAAGGAGCTCAGGATGATGGTGGAAAACCGAAGGACATGGATCATTTAGTATAATACTTCTATCATAGTAGTTTAGCTCTTTATAGTGTGCTAGTATAAGTTTATGGTTCGATCTAGAACGGTTTCGTTAGCGCCAAGTTTTTAAACATCATTTTTGTTCCGCATCGGCCACGGTTGATGGTCAAGACGCTATCATAACCCAACATGGAATTTGTGATGTTGCTTATATCATGTCTGGGACGAATGTTATATATATATATATACCAGTAGATATTGTATATGTTTTGCATCTGCGCTAGTCCAGCCACTGCTCTGCTGTTAGTTAAGTAACCTAACGGTGCATGATGGACCCCGTGGCGAATGCGGATGGCATATACGTACATTGTATTTTCGTTCCTTTTTCTGGTGTGATATGGATTAATTGATGGAACTGTGTTAACTTTGATTAATACAAGGAAAACAAACTTATATGATGTTGTTGGAACCAATTTTGAAAATTGTTATTACAGACGTTTCGTTTTGCTTTGCACAGCGGTATTCAGTTTCGAATATCCAGCATCTCATTCGACGAGGCAAGAGCCGAGATCCCTTCATAGGGAGTGACCTCTTGGGCAAAAGTTTGCGTCAATATAATAACTTCACTATAGTCGATTCTTTGGCTTTGCATCATGGTATTCAGTTAGGAATATTCTGCATCTCATTCGATGAGGAAAGAGCCGAGATCCCTTCACAGGGAGTGACCACTTTAGCAAAAGTTTACGCCACTATATATTTGTAAAACCGCTCGGGTTCTTTCAACGATATCAAGTTCATTACGTTAAAGGTTTTTCGCCAAAAACCAGCCATATCCCTCCGTCATTTCATTTCTTATGAGTAGTGCTCGGTATTCGTGCTGCGTATGTTGGTATTGTCAAGGCGTAGTGTACGGTGCTGAGTACTACTTATATGTAGCTTTAGATGTGATTGGTTAAGACATCCGTACAGTCATGTTGGCATTGTTAAAGAATTGTACGGGTGGGTTTAATGCAATCAAGATAATGACGGGTTGAACTTGACTAGGACCCTTTGATATGTTGGCAATGTCAAGGTCACTTGGATCCTAGGGGTAAAAGCCACATCGGGAGTTTCAAATATACAGAAAACTTTCCAGGCATGCGCATACCTTCTGGAGTGTGGTGACTTGAGTGGCTTCCATCAAATTATCATGCGATGATAGTTGGATCCCGATTCCCACTGATGAGTAGGTATTACTCCTCGGGTGATTTTCAGATGACCCCAAATAATTCTCTTTTTAGGGTTTGAAGGAGAATTCGAGAAAATAGTGGGAGCCATCCAGATTAGATAAAGTAATTAACTAATCTAATCTAAGTTAGAGTGCACACTGAGTGTTTCTTTTCTTTCTCTCTTTGACATCGACCATGGCCTGGCCTTAAAAACTCATGAACCAAGTTAATCGAACTTTCTTAAAACACTTTGGCTATTAGATTGTCATTTAGTCGCATATATCATTGCCACTCCTACATCCCCTTTGCATTTCTCCAGAACACTCCGTATCACTACGAAGATCCACATTTCATGGATATTTGATTGATACGAAAAAGTTTTTGTTTGTAGTTTAACCGCAATCAATAACGGTGTCGCGTGTAGCTAGACCGAGATGAGTATGGGTCGTCCTCTGGGAAACGTTGAACCTTTTATTTTTACTTTAGATGTATTGAGAAAGAGAGGAGGGATAAAGAATTTTATAGAATGGTTTCTAGATCTACGTTAAACAAGAATGTAAAATATAGATCTAGATTATTTTAAAGATGTAGTTAATATAATAAGAGGGCTTGTAGGGTTCGTTAGGATTTAGTAGTCATGGATGATTAATTAAAAGTTACCCTTTTATCCATTAATAGATTTAAAACTAAAACGACGGTGATGCGTGTAGATTAGGGTTTCTGGAGGGAAAAGGAATCCCACTCTTAACCCTTATCTCGACACGGAACTCCGTTCATATCTAGCCTTTACCAAAACAATCATTAATCTAATCTCTAATCGCGGTCGGAACTAACAAAGAATTGTTAGCGCGCCCGATTAGGATGTTAATGATTCTTTTGATAAAGTTCATAAACTTTATAGGACTTAAAAAGGGTTTAGTTATTTTCATCATCCATTAGCCTACCCTAATCCTACGAACCCTAACAAGCGGAGAATTACTCGCGCATGTTGGGAGAAAAAGAGATGGAAAGAAATTGCATAATTAAACTACGAAGAAATAGAATAAGAAAAAGAAAGCTATCTTTATTAATCAACAAAATTCATTACACTTGAATCCTTAGAAAATGATTACAAAGACTAGTTTGCTTCTCGATCTCTTCCAAGGAGGTAGATGAACCGTTGATGATCAGCCTGGATGCGTGAGCCGTCTTGGACTTCGTGATCTCGTCGGCTTGATAAATTTTCCAAGAGGCTCTCGGTGCCTTTTTATAGTGCAAAGCCAGAATAATTTGCTTCCAAAGTTGGTAAAATATAGCATAGATTCATCGCCCAAAATTTAGGCAAGTAATCCCTCTATAGTGCCGCGGATCCGCGGTATAAGGGTGGGTAAGGCCGCGGATCCGCTGCCGTTTAATCTCCTCCATTCATCAAACTTTAGGGCATCTATCTTTGTGACATTTGGACTCCTCTGGAACCTTTGTATCTTTGAAATCTTCTTGCAGTCGCTGCCAGACTTGGTCTCCAAGTTTTGATTCTTAATTAGGCAAGTCTTCTTCAACAACTTGATTTGCTTGATTCTAGTCTTTGAAAAATTCTGCACAACTTGGAAATATTCTGCACAACAACTCAAATAATATTTAGTAGACTTTGTTCTACTAGGATTAGGTCAATGATATTATTTTCATACATTTTCCTACCAAATGCTAATTAAAATATATTAACACATGGAAAATGGTGTTTTCACACATAAACCCCCATATGTATGATATATTATAATAAAGTCCTTTTTTAATATGAAAATGGTAGGAAAAATGTAATACAAATGTGCAGTTTTATCAACTGAACAATATTCCATTGATAGTTACATACGAACTCGAAGAAACTTGTTTCAGTTTGAGGATGGATTCTGGTTCTGGAGAAATTGAATAGGATTATTCGGTTGTCTTCTCTCTTTATCTTCTCTCAGATTGCGAGAGCTCCCAGTGTTAGGAGAGTACACCTATTATTCTTATTGGATAGTCTTCTTCCAAACCTTGGGCTGGTGCCGAAGGATAAGGAAGAAAGAAAACCAAATAGCCTGAGTGTGGTATACAGAAGGTAATAAGTAAAGACATAGAAATGGATTAGGGTAAGGGCAAAGGAAATTGCGACTACTATCATTCACGACGAAACCGCGTATACCCCTGCCACTCCTACTTTACATTTGCTTTTCTCCAGAACACTTTGAATCACTACGAAGATCCATATTGATTGGATATGCCATCGTATAGTTACATACGAACTCGAAGGAACTTGTTCCAGTTCGAGGATGGTTTCCGGTTCAGGAGAAATAGAATAAGTATTATTCAGTTGTCTTTTTTCTTTACTTTCTCTCAGGTTGCGAGGGCTCCTGGTATTAGTAGAGTTCACCTATTGCGCTTATTGGATAGTCTTCTTCCAAACCATAGGCAGGTGCCGAAAGGTAGGAAAGGAAGAAAACCAATTAGCCTAAGTGTGGTGTACAGAAGGTAATAAGTAAATACATATAAAGGGATTGGAGTAAGGGCAAGGAAGTATACGGTTACTGTCATGAATCTGGATAGTGGAAGAGGCATTACAAGGAATACCCGGCCCCCCTTCGAAACATTTTCATGTTTCAGTTTTACTGTACGGTGTTAATTGAAAACTATTTTCCTAATTAGATTCTAACTCCAGGGTATGTATTTACCAGATTTGATTCTCACATCTATATAGTGTTACAGATGCTGAGTGGGAGTAAGACATTGGGAATTGGGTGATTAGATCCTCTATATATCGGAATTCTTGATATTTGAAGAAATCACTTGGGTTTTGCCTGACGACAAATATTTGGTTTTGAATATCCGTCGTTATGCACTAATTTCAAACTGATATATCTGTACGTTTATTTTATAAAATGAGATATAACTTTTTGAAATTATGTCTATGACATTTCCCTATATAGGTAAGGTGCATTCAACAGCGGTGTAATTCATCTTAACCATAGCACAGTTTTCAACCTGCGACGCACAGGGTTCGAGTTATTAAACTCAGTAGACTTATACAAAGTATTGTATGTTGTCCAATATCCATTAGGACAAAGAGCTTGGTACTCGTATTATATTCTATTTACTCATGACTTCTCTAGTTTTAGACAAGTATTTCATTAAAATACAAGGTCCAGATTTTGAGAAGATATAGGAATAAGAATAAAGTAGAGAATCATATGTTGCAAGTATCAGGATTCTTCAAGGTGATCGAAGATGTAGATACTTGTGTTAGGTATTCCGTTGTAAGTAATAGTTTTTAGAATTTGCTTCTCTTTCAGGTTACACATACGTGGGTGCATTCCTTGATGAGTAATGCTGCTTGGCCTCCTTCCTTTTAGTTAATATGCACTGAAAACGGCTGCATGTATTTTGAATCTGGTTCTAATTAAATTAGTGTCTTTGTTTCTATATTGGATATAAAATGGATTCATATCTTAACGATGTTAAGGTGTATGGAGTTGTACGGCTTATACTTAAAACTAGAATCTGGATAAACTCAAGGCATGTTTTTAGAAAACATTAGTGGGAGTATGGTAGAACTGGAAGTGATTCCAGAACCACAAACGATTACTGAAAATTTAGTAGAACCTAAATATTCAATTAGATTCGACAATCCATTAGCCACTCCGCAGTTTTTGTGGGTAACCTCAGGCACCCGAAAGGTATTTCGGTCTCCTCAAAGATGGTGACAGGGAGGTTTTTGATGACCCAAACTTGACACTACTACTGTTCTAGACTATGAGATCTGGCAGGAGGATGAGTATAACATCGTTCTAAATTAGCTTTAGAAGTGCACGTGTATATGACCCTGCCAGAGGGTTGTTGTAGTCAGTGGGAGCAGCAAAAACATTGTGGGCAAGTAGCTTATGTCTATTTATAGACTAAAGCAGGTATAGCGGAGATAGATCATCTATTTTTGATGTGACAGTCATAGAGTTTGACTTCATCAGAATAACAGATGGACCTGATAAGAAGATAGTAGGGAGTGATGTTCTGGTATTTGGATGACATGCACTTAATAGGAAGAGATCTTTCTATACTACGATCGGTTATGCTGTGATTGTCACAATGTGGTTTCTCCACATAGGATATGGATAAAATATCAGGAATTCTAGTAACTAGATCTATGGTTTTAGATCTAAATTTGGGAAGAGTATCCTAATTCGAGTACTTGACACTATTCTAAAGTGTTTTAGAATGGACGATTTCTGGCGTGGTGGTGTACCTGCAGGTGATGGAGTCACCCTCTCTAAAAAGATGTCTTTCAGACTGATGAGGAGAGAGATTTGCATGATTGGCATATCATTTTCTTAGGCAATTGAGTCAATCATGAGATTTCAAGTACCACACCAGATATTGTTTTTGCACTGGCTGCAATAAACATATATTAACCCAATTCTGGAGAAACATTAGGAAGTAGTTATGAACATAAGTGGATGTTCTTGGTATATGGTAACGACAGCCTCCTTCAGGAGGCGGTTATCATTTCAGGCTTCCAAGGTGACCTGGATGACAGAATGACTGTCAGAGTTATAGTTTTCCCTCTTTTGAGAGGTAGTATGTTGGACAGGTGGTCCAAGCGGATACTGAGGAAGGTATAGCGTAGGATACTGATTAAATTCATTGGATAATACAGTCTAAGAAGTTTGTTGGATTTGGAGTTCATTTGTGAACTGGGTCCTATCAGATATCCAGACAAATTATAAGACATGTATTGCTCATTTTGGGAGATAGTCTTTCTCCACGAAGTTGAGATATAGAGAGATAAAGATAGAAATATTGGAGTGGATTCACTCACTGAGGCTATTTCTCGAACTCAATAGTTTCACAAATGGGCTTTGCGAGACTGGTTAGTAGAGAAGTTGGGTGTTCGATATCACACGGGCTGTGAGTATGCGACACCACAATAATTAGCCTTAAGTGCAAGTGGGAGATTGTTGGTTATAGTGCTCTCAAGTCAATTATTTTGATCGCATGCACGCGATTGTGATGATTGAGGACCTATACGGGTAGAACAGTCTTACTCAAAATGATAGTATACTATCTGGTTTGTCTCTGTCATCATGTACATGCATTATGTGGTATTACATATCAATATTACATGTTGATAGAACCCATAGTATTCTTGCTTAACTACCAGCGTTATGATGGCGATCATATACGTGGGAGCTGGATTGTCTGTAAGCACATCCTTAAATATCCCTAGTCGAAGGAGTATCGAGACTGGGCATCGATACTCCGGAGTATACTAGTGTGCACTTATCGAGACCCTGACGAGGGTTGGTGGTTGGTCTCACAAGCTACTGGTGTCAGTCAGTCACCTAAAATAGTATACAGGTGCTCATTGGGTTATGAGTACACTGGATGAGTACACTGGATGGACTCGCTGGGAACATGCTAGTTGGTATTATACCTATTGTCAAATAGCAGTTCCCAGGTGACATGGGTGTAGGTTAGTTTGTCGATCTGAGATCGTCATTTGTCTCGTGTGAGTTCCCACTGTGCTTTGATTACTACCCTACCACGGCTCAAAGGAGTCGTGCAAATAGGTTTTAAAATCGACAGCGGGTACATGAAAATGGAAAAACAATTCGGAAAATTCGGTCGATCGACATTTTAACCTCGTGCATAAAGATACGCATGTTTCTTGAAAGTTTGTTTCGTATTAAATCTATATGAGTATGCATGAGAATGTGCATGAAATTTAGCTAATTTTGAAGCATATTTGACACGTGAAGAAGAAGAGAGTTTTTTTTTATATTTCAGAGTGTTTTTAAAATTAACACCTCTTTGATTTAAAATCTTTTCCTTACTAAGTAAAGAGTTATAAGTTTAGCAGGAGAAGCAGCCAAATCAACATTTTGCGCTTTGAGAGAAGTATTTTGAGAAATCAAAGAGTCTTGAGAAATAATTATAGATTTTAAAGAATCAATATCATTTGTAAAGCTTGAAATCAAATCCATGTTTTCCTTTCTCAAAACATCGCAAGATAAAATCAATTTCTCATTTTCCATTTTTAAAGAAGCAAAATCAACACTTAAGCATTCTTGAGATAAAATGGAAGATTTCAAAATGTCAATTTCACTTTGTAACTTTGAAATCAAGATATCTTTTTCTTTACTCAAAGAATCCATAGATAAAACTAAACTCTCATTTTCTATTTTCAAAATATCAAAAGAACTACAATTTAAAGCTAGCTTTGAAAGAATTTCGTTTTTATCCAAATCGAAATCATTAATCAAACGAACATGAGAATCATGAGCATGAGATAAAGAAGAGCATTTTATGAGTAAATTTTTATTTAAAAGCCCAAAAAATCACAAGAAGTAATCAACTTATTTTTCTCATCAATGAGAGAAGAATTTTGCTCATCTGATAAATCATTTTTAGATGCCATCAAATTGAAGCTAGCAATTGATCACGGGTAAGTTTATGATAATCAAAAGATGGATTACTTATAACCTAAAGATCAAAGCACCCCTTAGTTGACTCTATATAGTTGGATCGTCTCTTTTGATTCGCTTTTGGTTGAGATGCATCTAAAGTCGCTATAAACGTTGATTCATTGGTTTTCTCCACTTCCTTGCATACGACTTGCTTTTCATAGATATTCTCCAAGGAGCACCACATATCATGACCCGTCTTGCAAGAGGAGATATTGTTAAGAACATCGATATTTAAGGCACAATACAAAACTTTAATAGCTTTAATGTTTAAAATAAATAAATCTTTTTCATGAGTACTCCATTTAGATTTAGCAATAGTAGGGATAGAATACTCATGATCAACAATTAACTACATACTCCTACCAAGTTATTCAAAGAAGTATTGCATCATAATTTTCCACATAAAAATTTAGAATCATCAAAATATGGATATTGCTAATGGATGATTCATCATGGTAAAAACAAGATGGTAAAGAAGATGCCATGGATCACTCTAGGTATAAATCCTAACAAGAAGAGCACCAAGCTCCGATACCAATTGAAAGTATTTCTATAGGGGTGAATAGGAATATGCTACCGAAATGCTCAAATTAAAATTTTTATAGTATATTTGTTAATACAAAACACAACTGCAAGGTTTAGACACAAGATATGTCAAGAAATATAATACTAAGCAAGATTACAATTGTGAAAAATGAATAACAAACAAGCAACAATAATAAGCGGTGAGCATATAGTGCATATAGGGAACAAGTATGCAATTTCTAATCTAAGTAAATAAACAAGTATAAGAAAGAGATAGAAATTGCAAACGCAAACACAGAGGATTTTAGAGAGGTTCGAGAGATCCTCTAGTTCTCTTTCTTTAAACGCATGAGCCTGTTCCACTAAACACGTCTCTACCTAGACTTTCACGTTGCGCACCGCAACCTCTTACACCCACGTCTCCACTAAGACTACACATTGCACACTTGCAACCTTTTACAATTACTTCTCCACCGAGACTACAAGTTCTCATTTCTTATAAAGGCATCCTCCTAGTCCTCTTTCTTTAGACGCACGAGCCCGTTCCACTAAACACGTTTCCACCTAGACTTTCACGTTACGCACCGCAACCTCTTACACCCACGTCTCCACCAAGACCACACGTTGCACACTTGCAACCTCTTACAATCACTTCTATCATCAAATCATAAGCTAACAATGAAGCGATACCGACTGAAGAATTTGTATCGTTTGGAAGGCATCACGATGACTGATGGTGCAGCCGTGGCTACAGAGAAATAGGTGGAGGATACCGCAAAGCTGTGGCCTATATGTCTTGGCCACTTGAGTAGGAAGAGACTAGTTGCACAGAAGAGAGTTGCTGAAAAGTATTACCTCGTGCAAGTTTGATTTCTGCAAATATTGTATAATGGAGAAACAGCATAAGGTCGGATTCAAGCAAGTCATGCATAAGACCGAATGACTTCTTGATTACATTCACTCGGACGTATGGGAGCCATTGCTGGTTGCATCAAAGGAAGGTGTCGTATACTACGTCACTTTCATCGACGACTTATTACGGAAGGTATGGATCTATTTCCTCAAACAGAAATCAGATGTGTTTGCCAGTTTTAAGAAGTGAAAAGCGACTGTGGAGAAGCAAAATGGGCGATCAGTGAAGTATTTTCGGACATACAATAGAGGTGAATACACTTCGAAGGAATTTACAGATTACTGTAAAGAACAGGGCATACAGCGGTAATGGATTGTTTCATGATCGCTAGAGCAGAATGGTGTAGCAGAGTGCATGAACAGAACACTACTGGAGAGAGCCAGAAGTTTGCGGTTGCAATCTGGTCTTTCGGAGGACTTCTGGGCAGAGGCGGTGAGTCATGCGTGCTATTTGGTCAACGTGTCTCCATCGACGACCATAAATCTTCAGAGCCCAGAAGAAGTATGGAGGGAAGAGCCAGTCAGTTATGATTCTCTACGAGTGTTTGGGTGCCCCACTTACTCGCTCATGAATCAGAAGAATAGGACCATGCTGGAGTCAAATTCAAAGAAGAGTGTTTTCTTGGGATTCAAAGTAGGAGTTAAAGGTTACAAGTTATGAGATCCGGAAAACAAAAGGACGTTCACCAGCCAAGATGTAATCTTCAATGAGGAATTCATGTTGAAAGACATGGCAGCTGGAGATAATAAGGAGGCAGGTAAAGTATTAAGGGACAATGATCCGGTAGAGGTGGAGTTTTCCGGCGCTCTAAGGATGCGGACACCGAAACATAATTTCAGCCTATTTATGTGAAGGTGGACGTGTAGAACATGGAGACATACGGTGAGGACCAACCTCAACAGGACCCATAGACAATGGCATTAAGAAGATCAACACGTACACATAAGGCACTAGTCAGGTTCGGTTTCGAAGATATGCTCGCATATTCTTTAGTCATTGAAAGCGGAGATCCCAACTCTTATCAGGAGGCTATTGGGTAAGAGGATAGGGATCGATGAATTGTTGCGATGACAGAGGAGATAAAGTCACTTCAAAAGATTAGTACGTAGAGATTGACAGGGCTACCGAAAGGAAAAAGGGCTATTAGCTGCAAGTGGGTATTCAGGAAAAAGGAGAATAGGCTATACAAGGCAAGGATAGTTGTGAAGGGTTTTGCTCAAAAGGAAAGGGTTGACTACAACGAGATTTTCTCGTTTGTAGTCAAGCATGCTTCTTTCGAGTTTTATTAGCAAAGGTAGCTACTCAAGATTTAGAGTTGGAGCAAATGGACGTGAAAACAACATTTCCGCATGGGGAGTTGAAAGAGACAATCTTCATGAAGCAATCTGAAGGATTTGTAGAGCCCGACAAGGAGGATCATGTATGTGAACTCAAGTGGTCTCTATATGGATTGAAGCAGTCTCCTAGACAGTGGTACAAGCGCTTCGATTCTTTCATGATAAAGACCAACAATTCTCAATGTAAGTATGATAGCTGCGTGAATTCGAAGTCGCTTAAGGATGGTTCGTCGATATATATACTCCTATATGTCGATGATATGTTGATCACTGCGAAGAGTATGGCGGAAATAAAGACGTTCAATGGTTTATTGAGTGCAAAATTTGACATGATTTAGGTGACCAAAGAAGATTCTTGGGATGGAGATTTTGCGAGACAGGAAGGCTGTTTCCCCAATTAGAGCAAAACTCTATTCAGAATTCAAAATTTGAATTACAGTTGCGCTTTTATAAAAGCGCTTCGCTACAACTAGCGCACCCCGTGCAAAGCACATAGGCGCTAGCTCTAGGCGCGCTGCGCTCCAAGTAGCGCACCACGTGCAAAGCACGTGTGCGCTAGCGCTAAGAGCGATGCGCTCCAATTAGCGCACCATGGGCAGAGCGCATAAGCGCTAGCGCTGGAACAAAATGTTCCTCACCGTTGAATCAAATATCCAACGGATATGATTAAATCATCAGTTAACAAGAATAAAATTCTGTTGAATCTTTCCAAACAGAAAAGATTGTGCCCTGAATTTGGAACACCGTTGGATCAATGATCCAATGGTGATTAAAAATCACTAAAATACAGAACAAATTCTGTAAAGAAGGAAAGATCTCTCAATCTTGTTAAAACAAGAAGATTATCTTCTGTAAATCAGAAGCCCTTGGATCAAGAATCCAACGGTGGGGAAATTCCCAGATCAATTGGAGAATAAATCTCTTTAACTGATTCAACAAATCAGCTTCCCCTATATAAAGGACCCAAGACTTCAAGTCTAAAAAGGAGGAACCCCCCCATAAATTTTGAGAAAATCTCAAGAAGAAGAAATAGCTCCCGGCAAAAGAAGATTTTTCTTCAAGGTAAAAAAAGAATGGTGATGAACAAAGAGATGAAATCATCTCATAATTAAAGAGAAGAATTCTCTTCTTAAAAGATCATAGATCTACAAAGACCAAGATCTTTTATAAAGAGATAAAGAAAAGATCTCATCATAAAAATAAAGAAGTACTTACTTCACAGATCATAGATCTATAAGACAAATTGTCTTTCTGAGATCATGAATATCTCATTATAAAGGAGGGAGAATTATTCAATTCTCTTAGGATCACAGATCCATAAAGGCAAAGCCTTTTATCAAAAAGAGATTGAAGTATCTCCTATAGGTTAAGAACTTTGTTCTTGGAATCTTGAGACAAAGTCTCTTATCAAAGAAGATAATCTTCAGAGCGCAAATTTAACCTAAGAAGAGCCTTAGCGCTCCTAATTTAAAAGTACCTCAGTGTTCTTCATCTAGCGCAAAGCGCTGCAGTGCAATAGTACTTCAAACACAGCGCACCGCGCTCATTGGCCTGCGCTCAGCACCAAAACATGCCACGTGTCAACCATAGACACTACTTGCACTTTGCGCTTCTGAAACAGAGCATTGCGCTCATGGGCTGGCGCTCAGCGCTAAGCGCGCCACGTGTCACTCACTGGTGCGCCAACAGACTAGCGCAACGCGCTCATAAACTAAAAGCGCAATGCGCTAACAAACTAGCGCTTAGCGCTAAGCGCGACACGTATCATCTTCGTGTGTGCTACCTGACAGAAGCACAATGCGCTCTTTGACTGGCGCAA
Organism: Agapanthus africanus; assembly: GCA_030015575.1. NCBI lineage: Eukaryota > Viridiplantae > Streptophyta > Magnoliopsida > Asparagales > Amaryllidaceae > Agapanthus > Agapanthus africanus. The sequence continues at coordinate 867,293,449 of CM057338.1, read as the reverse complement.
AGCGCCTAGCGCGCCACGTGGCGCACTGTCAGAACACAACTTGTTCTGATGAAGACAAAAAATGTCAGAGACCAATGCTTAGCATTACTATAAGGGCAGAGCCCAAATAAAGGCCTAATGGCCAGAACAAGAATAAAATGTTAAACATTTTTTTAACTGGACTTAGCCCAATTCTGGCCATAAGTCCTCAACTTATATTGAACTGAGCACATCTTCTCTTTCAACCAACTCATCCTGGTTCAAGGGTACATCTCTTCACTCCTTTGATATTTGTCGTTGTAATTCCTCAACGTCTTCAAAGAGGTGACGGGTCCCGACAACCACACATTTCATGGACTGTGGGGTCCTTAAACTCATGGACTATGATGTCCTTAACCTCGACCGTGATGTCTTAAAACTAAAATTGGACTGTGAGGTCCTTAAACTCATGGACTATGATGTCTTTAATCTCGACCGTGATATCTTAAAACTAAAATTGGACTGTGAGGTCCTTAAACTCAAGGACTATGATGTCCTTAAGCTCGACCGTGATGTCTTAAAACTAATATCGGACTGTGAGGTCCTTAAACTCACGGACTATGATGTCTTTAACCACGACCGTGATGTCTTAAAACTAATATCGGACTGTGAGGTCCTTAAACTCACGGACTATGATATCCTTAACCTCGACCGTGACGTCTTAAAACTAACATCAGACTGTGGGGTCCTTAAACCCACGGACTATGATGCCCTTAACCTGGACCGAGATGTCCTTAAACTAATATTGGACCACCATGTCCTTAAACTGGCAATCGACCGCAATGTCCCTAAACTAAACAATAGAGCCCAAATGCTCTCTTGTTGGATCTAAATGATCCTGTTAAGTTGATCTTAGTCTAGAAATTAGACTAACGTATCCTTAACACACGTTTAAGTTGATCTTAGTCTCAAATGAGGCTAACGTATCCTTAAACCCAACCCCCAAACCCAAATCTAAGAAGATACTGATTTGGACTAATCCACGCCCTACGGGCGACAACATACATTAGTCTCCGTATACAATCCACGGGCAACCAAAAACAAAACAAACATCCACGACACGAAGTGACCATCTGGAGAAGGAGAAAGTTGTTACCGCGATGCGGTAGCGTAATTAACTGCAGGGGCTTGCGTCTGCAGGGAAGAGCGTCCCCACAATCAAAAACCCCTTAAACGAGGGGGAATCTGACGAAGTCTGCTACATCGGTCGCATCCGTTTAAACCTTCGATACATGGTGTCATAAATCAACTTGGCAGCTTCGGAGAGGTGGACGGATAGCACCAATTAGCATCTGCCCCGAATTTCAGGCAAGACGAACCTGCGCGGTCACGTCTCCGTGATTCGGAGGGGAAGAGATTCTGGCACTCCCGGTGGGACCTCTTCCTCTTTCCACTCCACACTTCATGTGTCGTGTTCGCGAACGAATCGCGGTTTAATATGGTTGCCCTTGGGTTCGAGATACTAAGATTTGGTTTTGCTCTTGTGCAGAAAAAAGAATATCAATGGCCACTAACTACTCCAGTTGCAACTGCAACTCCCGTTCCACCTCATCTGGAGGTGTAACCTACGGGCCTCAAGCGGCCTCCCTTTTCAAGATACCAGTGGAGCAGGTAACTCAGGCCACCACTGGGCCGTTCTTTGGGACCATGCTCCCACCAATGAGCTTCAATGCCCCTCTGCCGTTACAAGAAGCCCCGAAGAAGTCGGTCTTTGATCGGCTTATCACTACCGCGGCCCCTCTCAGCAGGTCGCCCAAAGAAAGCGCCTCAGTCTTTAACAGGTTGGGCCAAAACTTATGTGGGCCCATGAAGAAGCCTGCTATACCAGAAAGGGTTATCCCGAAAAGGATAGCCATTCCTGCTCCTGAAGTCGTCAAAGCGGCTTCTCCTGCCAAGGGGTCGGTCTTTACAAGACTGACTGTTTCAGCTCCCGTTCCAGGCGAAATCGTCAAGGCTGCTTTCCCTGCTCGGAAGTCTGCCTTCGATAGGTTGGCCATCCCCACTCAGCGGACATCAGTCTTCAATAGGCTGACAACGACAATTTCTGACCAAGACAGGGGGCATGATGAAGCCACCCCCATAGCTGAACCAGTACCGTAGGCGCGACACGCTCGACTTCGCCACTGGCGCTGAGTAAGGAAGGCTGTGGGAAGCTCTCCTTCTGGACTGACTCCTCCGGCTCCAACGGTGGAAATTGATGCTGCTGTTCCAACTGGGAACAGCTTTGAACCACTTAGGAGGGTACGCAAGAACTCTTCGAAGGCCGTGCTAAAAAGATCCCCTCCACCTATGGAGAGCGCTACAAAGGTGAAGCCAGAACAGCCCTCTCAGCGGCTGTCCTTTAAAATTCATAAAGTTTGGCGACAGGTCCAAGACTCCGTGGTTGATCAAGACTACTCCCGCCGACAGAAAAAGATAAAATTTCGGCGAGAAGAGGACCACCCTGTCGCACCACAGAAGGTGTCATCTACTTGGGTGCCCACTGCAACGGCCCCCTCAAGTTCGACCGCTCACAAGAGGAGAAGGCCAGAGAAAATCCCTGAGTCTGCGACGAATCGCAAGACCACTGAACCTAAATGCCCTAAGTCTGGGGGCATGATGGTACATACTATCTATATGGCATCCGGAAAAGAGGATAGCCGTATCTCCACGGGTCATCGACCGCTTACACGATCAGTGACTAAGGCTCAGAAGCAACAGCAACAAAAGCTCTAAGAGATGATGACTGCGATGGCCGCGCTCACAGGACCGAAAGCAAGCCCAGAGGCATCCTCGGAGCAACGCCATGAGTAGGAAACTGATGCCGAATTCCTTCGGAGAATGCTTGAAAAGAAGGACAAAGAGGCCACGGAACAAGCGGCCAATAAAGCAAATGGGCCTTCTGTTCCAAGATATGGTGGGCATGATGATCCAGCCGGATCCTCCAGCTGAAGACCCTCCGATCATCATTGAAGATGACAGAGGGGAGACGTCGAATCCTCCTCCGGCTCTTTCAGCGGCCAACGAGGAAACCATTTCAAAGGCCGCCCTGGATGACTATATCACTCAGCAGATACGAGTCCACCAAGCAAATGAAGCGGCTGGCCAGGTCGTGAAAACTGGGCGACCATATCCAGGATGGTATGACCAAATAAAGTACCCGTCGGGCTACACGATCCCCAAATTCCACGTATACAAGGGGACAGGCAATCCCCACCAACATGTCGCTCAGTTTAGGGCACTTTGCGGCAACACCGGGGGCAATGATAAGCTTTTGCTCCGCCAATTCGTCGGCAGCTTATCGGAGACGGCATTTGAGTGGTACTCCGAACTTCCAAACGACTCCGTCAAAACTTTCGCAGAAATGGAGTTGTTGTTCACCCGGCGATTCGCGAGTACAAGTGAACGCACCCCGATAACAGCATTGATCAATGCAAGGGTAAAGCCGGGCGAAACTTGGGTTCAATATGCAATCCGATGGTGAAATATGTGGTCAAAGTGTGAACAGCGTATCGAAGAAGCACCGGCGGTGGGTATGTTCGTGGGCACTTTTGACCCTCACGCGACTATTTCCCAGTTCATAATATTCTTCAAGCCGACCACTTTCCAGGCCTTGATCGACAAACTGGCCCAAATGGACCAGATGGGTCATAGACCGTCTCCTCCAAAGCCAGACTCTCGAAATGAGAAAGGAAAAGGGAAAGCGATCGTTGTCGCCAACGCTCAACAACAACCGAGTGGCCCAAGAGCGGTTGTTCGCCAAAGCAACAAGCGGCAATCCCTCGATAAGAAATTGAGACGTCCTTACTCGTTTTCCCGAGATAAAACAAGAAAACTGTTCGAACTGGCAGTGCACAATGGGCTCATCACTCTACCGGAGTCGAGACACCCACCGCAACCGAATGACGTCAACGATCCCAATTACTGCCCTTACCATCGAGTATTGGGCCATCCAATCGAAAATTGCTACGTCTTCAAAAATTGGGTTGAAGACCAATACCAGCAAAGCAAGTTCGCGTTGTCTGAAAATTGGAAGGTGAACCCGCCACAACCACATGCTTCGAAAAGATGGACATGCCGGGGGCATCGTGTTCATTCATAGAGAAAGCTCCATGGGAAGTTTTTCTTTCGGCAAAAACTGAAAGAATGCCGAAAGATCTTCAAACATGTCCAGCAACCAGGTGGAAAAGCCCGCTAGAGCCGGAGATCATCGAGGAGATGCTGAAACCACGCCCAACATCGGGAATTAATAGCAATGGTCAAAACACTCAGGCCCAGCTGTCAAAGTCTTCGAAAAAAAGAAGAAGACTAAAAAGCCCGCGCAGTCTAACGACAAGCGCACGGATCTGCAAAAGCATATTGACGCGCTGAAAGAATACAACCAGAGGGCGCGAACCCCAGTCACGCTTCAAGAGTTCCTCAATCACATCCTTGAGAATGAAGATAACGACAATGATGAGGGAAACGACTTGTCAGAAGAATCTGAAGATTATGTGGCAAGTTGCCACATGACCGCTCATTTGTCGCTAGGTAACAAAGCAGCTCACTCGGCGTTAGGAGATAACGTAGAGGAGCTGGGGGCAGGAGCAGTGCCAAAACCCTTGGATTATGTGACAAGGTCTATCAAGGAGAAACCTACTTGTTCATAAAGCATCTGGCGAAACTTTTCCTCAAAGCTACAGCGGACCGAAATGTCCCTAAACTAACGATGAACCGCAATGTCCTAAAACTCGCAACGGACCGAAACGTCCCTAAACTAACGATGGACCGCAATGTCCTGAAACTTGCAACTGACCGAGACGTCTATAAACTACTACGGACCGCAGCATCCCAAGGCTGACGTGGTTAAAAAAAAAAGAAAAAAGAAAAAAAAGGGTATATCCACAAGCAAAATGAGCACGGATGAAAACCCGAAAGGGCTCCGTGAGTAAAAACAGCAGGACTACCGGCGATGTTTGTAAAAATCCGAAAGGGCGCAGACTCGTAAAAACAACAAAAAAAACGGTATGTCCACAAGCAAAATGGGCACGGATGAAATCCCGAAAGGGCGCCGTGAGTAAAAACAGCAGGACTACCAGCGAATTTTGTGAAAACCCGAAAGGGCGCAATCTCATTAAAAGACACTTGCAAGGTCCTCTCGACCCTGTAAGGAGAAACCACCTGCGTGAGATCCTTACGACTCCCAAAGGAGAAATACACTTAGGAATCCTCACGATTCTTAAGGAGAAACTACGCTTACGAGATCCTCACGACTCGTAAGGAGAATTCCCCTTTGAGACCCTCACGGCTCATAGGGTTCAAAAGCCTTAAGCTACAGGGATCTGAACCTGTTCTTAAGCCATCACAACCTCCAATACTGCCTTACAAGCGGTTCAATATTGACCCTTGTATACAATCCACGGGCATGAATGAACATTTCCCTAACAGAGTCCTACCAGCGACTAGGGATATGCTCACACGGTGAACAAACACTTGTAGTTCCTCTCGACTTGCAAGGAGAAATCACTCTTGTAAGATCCTTACGACTTATAAGAGAACACACACTTAGGAATCCTCACGATTCCTAAGGAGAAAAAGCACCTATGAGATCCTCACGACTCGTAGGAAGAAACACCTTTATTAGACCCTTACGGCTCATGAAGTCAAAAGCCTTAGTCGATGGGATCCTAACCATGTTTGCTAAGCCACCTTTGTTCGACATCGACAGAGGCAAATGATGATTCGCTCCTGGCAATATCCCAGTTGTAGCGATGCTGATGCCTAAATCGGTATCAAATCCTAAGTCCTTTCATGGCAAATGATGATTCGCTCCGGTCAATATTCCAGTCGCAGCGATGCTGATGCTAAGATTGGCATCAGATTTCTAGTTCCACACTCGCGATAAAAAAATCAGCGAGCCAAAAATGCATATGAAATAACCGAAATGGTGGGGCAACTTGCAACGAAATCAGCAAGTAAAAATGTATGCATACAAAAACAGCCGAAATGATTGGGCAACTCGCAATAAAAAGAAGCGAGTAAATAAAACAAATAGCCGAAATGATTGGGCACCGTGAAAAATAACCGAAATGATTGGGCAATCGCGACCTTCGCGATATAAAAGCTGAAATGATAGAGTATCGCGGAAAGAAATAAAAAAAATGTAATGAAAATTATGCCCTACATGTGAGATCACATCGATCCCTGTATACAATCCAGGGGCACAAACAAAAAGGGAACCATATCAGATAGAGAGCCAAGTCTCGATCAGATAGAGAGACAAGTCTCGACGGCCAAATCTACAGCCTGAAGACCCATGACAGCGTTCCTCCTCATTCCAGCAGGATGCAGATGCGACGTCAACAAACGACCCCAGGGTCAAAACAACGGAACCATGGCAAAGTCCCCTAGTTCCAAATCTCGACGGTTCAAAGACAGCCTAGAGATCACCAACGGCGTTTCTCCTTACTCCAGCAGGATGCAGACGGGACGTCAACAACCGACCTCAGAGTCGCAATGAAGCGGAGCCATGGTAAAGTCCTTAGTTCCAAATCTCAATGGCCACATCTACGGCCCGAAGACCAACAATGGTGTGCCTCCTCATTCCAGCAGGACACAGATGCTACACCATCAATCGGAGCCACGGTAAAGTCCCCAGTTCCAAGACTCTACGGTTCACAGACAACCTGGAGTCAACCAATGATCTCCCTGCCGGATCAACGCTCCGTCTCGGAAACAAGTCAACCAACCCCGGGGAAATCAGTGTCCTTGGCAAATACTTCCTCGATTCAGGGAAATCAGCGTCCTTGACGAGAGCACTTCGATTCGCGTCGACCCGCAGAGAAATCAGCGTCTTTGTAGGAATACATCGATTCGTCTCAACCCGAGGAAATCAGTGTTCTTGGCAACCTTCTCGATTCAGGGAAATCAGCGTCCTTGACGAGAGCACTTCGATTCACGTCGACCCGCAGAGAAATCAGCGTCTTTGCAGGAATACATCGATTCGTCTCAACCCGAGGAAATCAGTGTCCTTGGCAACCTCCTCGATTCAGGACAATCAGCGTCCTTGACGAGAGCACTTCGATTCGCGTCGACCCGCAAGGAAATCAGTGTCTTTGCAGGAATATCTCGATTCGTCTCAACCCGAGGAAACCAGTGTCCTTGGCAACCTCTTCGATTCAGGGAAATCAGCGTCCTTGACGAGAGCACTTTGATTCGCGTCGACCCGCAAGGAAATCAGTGTCTTTGCAGGAATACCTCGATTCGTCTCAACCCGAGGAAATCAGTGTCCTTAGCAACCTCCTCGATTCAGGGAAATCAGCGTCCTTGACGAGAGCACTTCGATTCGCGTCGACCCGCAAGGAAATCAGTGTCTTTGCAGGAATACCTCGATTCGTCTCAACCCGAGGAAATCAGTGTCCTTGGCAATCTCATCGATTCAGGGAAATCAGCGTCCTTGACGAGAGCGCTTCGATTCGCGTTGACCCGCAAGGAAATCAGTGTCTTTGCAGGAATACCTTGATTCGTCTCAACCCGAGGAAACCAGTGTTCTTGGCAACCTCCTTGATTCAGGGAAATCAGCGTCCTTGACGAGAGCGCTTCGATTCGCGTCGACCCGCAAGGAAACCAGTGTCTTTGCAGGAATACCTCGATTCGTCTCAACCCGAGGAAACCAGTGTCCTTGGCAACCTCCTCGATTCAGGGAAATCAGCGTCCTTGACGAGAGCGCTTCGATTCACATCGACCCGCAAGGAAACCAGTGTCTTTACAGGAATACCTCGATTCGTCTCAACCCGAGGAAATTAGTGTCCTTGGCAAACTCCTCGATTCAGGGAAATCAGCGTCCTTGACGAGAGCATTTCGATTCGCATCGACCCGCAAGGAAATCAGTGTCTTTGCAGGAATACCTCGATTCGTCTCAACCCGAGGAAAACGGTGTTCTTGGCAACCTCCTCGATTCAGGGAAATCAGCGTCCTTGACGAGAGCACTTCGATTCGCGTCGACCCGCAAGGAAATCAGTGTCTTTGCAGGAATACCTCGATTCGTCTCAACCCAAGGAAATCAGTGTCCTTGGCAACCTCCTCGATTCAGGAAAATCAGCATCCTTGACGAGAACATCTCGATTCATGCCAACCCGCAGAGAAATCAGTGTCTCTGCAGGAATATACAACGTCATCAGTATGACCCCGTCACGGAAATACGTCATCCATATGACCCCGTTTCGGAAGTACGTCATCTACATGTCTATCCCACTAAACACTTACGGGTCCTCTTGACTCGTAAGGAAGAAAAAAAAACTCTCTTATAAGATCCTTACGACTTATAAGGGAAAACGCACTTAGGAATCCTCTCGATTCTTAAGGAGAAAATACACCTACGAGATCCTCACGACTCGTAGGGAGAAAATTCTTTATGAGACCCTCACGGCTCATAAAGTTGAAAAGTCTTAGGAGGCAGACCTTAACCCTGAATCCTAAGCTATCGTTGTCCTGCAGAGAAATTGAGATAGACTATCCTCAGAATACATTCAGTCAAAGAGATACACCATCGTGAAGAAGAAATATGTCTTTTATTCATGAACCAAAATGAATACAAAGTACAATTCGTGGAAGAAACAAAAAATATACTCTTATTCAGGAGTATCTACAAAGGAAACAAAAATATGCATCTACAATTCTTCAAGTAGGCGGGCGATTTAGCAGATTGGTCAGCTCATCCCTCTTTCGCTGGACCTCGCCTTCGTGATTCAATATCGCCAAAAGACGGGCCTCCGCCTGAGCTTGTTGGGCCTGATATGAGGCAAGCCGACCTTCGAGCTCCTTCTCCGTAGCCTTGTGGGCCTCAACCCTTTCACGAGTGAACACGGCGGCTTTGTCGATGGCCACCACCTCCTTGATGGCCTCTTGAAGTACTTGCCAGAGTTCATACGCTTTGTTGGCTTTGGATGTAAGGTTGGCTTGGAGCTCGTTCAGCGCCTTCGAAGCCAGGTCCCTCTCCGAGAATTTGCGGCTGAGCCTCTTCTCGCACGACACCATGTTCGCCGCGCACTGTTTAATCAGCCCCCGCAAGCTCGCCTTCGCGGCCACAACCTCCGAAGGAAGGCGTGTACATTCGAAGACGTGCAAGCAAGCCTCCACCTGCCGACAGAACTCAACCCAGACTTGCACCACTGCTTCGCTATGATAGGTGGCAAGAAAGAGACGAGAGACGTCAGCTTCGGCAGCAAATGCTTCGGCCGTAATTGCGTTGCCAGCGCGAAGTTCCTCGATCAAAGATGACAAAGAGGCGAGGCTTAGCTTGGCCATCCGTTCCGAAGCACGCAGGACATATGGGCCGGGTGGCATAGTAATGCGCGACTCCAACGCAGTAAGAACTGGGAAGGCTGTCCAAATTTATAAACAGCCAGTGAAGTTTGTAAGCAAAGAACGAATGGAACAATGTGGGGGCTCTACTTACCCACAGTCATGCAAGAAGGAGCTGAAGGCTCCCCTGGCCCTTCAAGAACCTCAACCTCGTCGTCGGCCTCCAGAACTGTAAAGGACATCAATGTCATTTTGCGAAACAACAACAATGCTATGAAAAGATGGTAAACAACACTAACCTTGCCCAGACGAGAGGACGATGCGTTGAGGAGATATCGCTTGCGGAGCGGCCATCTCCAGCAGACGCTGAAAGGATTGCCGGGGAGACAAATCGGCAATAAAAGCCGCCAGTCCGCGCAATTCTGAAGAGACAAAAGGAGTTCAGATAACGGAAAGGTTATTAATTTAAGATGTAGAAGGTTACCTTCGACGCTCCTCCCATTCTGAGCAGGAGGGATAGCAGCTTCAATGGCCTCCGCCGCGACCTCGGGCTCCAATAATAGGGGGTAGCCTCGACTACCTCCAGCCTAGCCTCTGGGCCGCCCTCAGGGAGATCCATTGGAACGGCAACCACCAAAGGTGCCTCCCCTAAGGGAGCAAGTGCTTCGGGAGCTGGGACCACCGCCGGAGGCTCTATCGCGAGAGGGACAGTCTCATCAACCCCCTCCACACTCAGTAGTGTTTCACTAGGGGTATCAGCAGGCTCTACAGTCAGTAAACCCGTGGGAACCTCCCCCATTGCCGAAGTCTCTGCACAGTTCACACAAGGATAAGAATACATATATACAAGTGCAGACAATATAAAATATTACAAAGAAATAACAGGAACATACCGATGCGTAAGGAAGCTTTCAATATGACTTGTTCAACCCGACGCTCCTTCTCGAGGAGGTGTGCTCGCCGAGGTTCAAGGGTGGACTCGTGGCCGCCAGTCCACAATGAAAGTGCATCTGCAGCGTCCTCCGAAGCAGCCTGTTTAAGGGCCCTTTCGCCCCATTCCTCCAAAAGGCCGATGAATCGTCGCCGGATCCGCGAAGGGTCTTCATAAAAAATGACGGATGGGTAAGGCTTCTTCGGAATTCTTACGTTCTCCGACTCGTCTTGAGAACGTCTTATATCCTCAGCCAATTATGCAGCTTCCTCGGCAGATGAACCAGGAAAAAGAAGACTGTCGTCTGGTGGACTAGCAACGGTCTTCTTCCCCCGTTTTGGCCCAGAACTAATGGCTCTAGAAGATCGCTTCTTTCCCCTTGTCGTCTGCTTTTTGGGCTGCTTCTCGGTTTTGACAGAGAGAGGAGACTTCTTCAGGACCTTCGCCAAGGGGATATTATCATCAGATCTGGGTTTTACATCCGGAACCGGTACGGTATCCGTCATCGGTCGTTCAAGCAAAGCATCTGTTGGCAATGAGACGCGAAGCCTTTCCTCCTCTCCAAAGGTTTTAAGCGAAGCAGCAATAGCTTCTTCTGTAGAGGCACCTGTTAAAATAGCAAGCGTCAGTCAAAGCATGATAAGGAATGAATAACGGAGAGATAAGGGTAAAGTATACCTGACTGGGCAAGGGCAGCCAGTTCTTTTTCAAGGATGGCTGACTGTTTGGAAGCTTCGATGGCAGCCTCCAAATCGGTATCATCAAGCATCCCGAATAAGCCCTCATTGGTCCCATATTCGCTCAAGCATTCGCTAGACGGATCAGGGGGCGTCGAGCCTAATATGGTGTCCAAAGAAAGTACTTGTTTCTTTCTCTTCTGAGGACGGGCGCCGGTGGCCGATAACACGAGTTTGCGTTTGGTAGACGCCTTTGGACGACAAGTCCCAATTTCTTTTCCTATGTCCGACTCGGGGGATACGGCAGGCACCTCTTTTTCAGGCATGCTGGGTGGGGGCAACCCATGCGTAGGGCTTAACACATATGGAGGCTCAACTACAGTGACCTCTCTCAGGGGAGGATGAACAATGTTCCGACGCTTCAAGGGAACATTTCGATCACCAGCCGGCACTGCACCCTTGCGATCGAGCAACAATCGCTTCTCTTCCCTGATGACGGCACCCATTGAGTGCTGATACCACGCCACGTACGCATTAAGAGCCTTTGGGACGCAACTCGGTTCGCTGATAAAGAAGTTGGACCCTGTGTTCAAGCGCATGAAATGATGCAGTGCGCTCCGCATTCCCTCTTCGGTAGCAGCAGGTTCGGCCAAGAAGGCTTCAAGTGGGACGCCCTGATTGTAACTTAGCTGCTGGGCGAAACGGTGCGGATTGTATCTCATGAATAATGCCGCATCATTTTGCCTGAACACTAAGAAACCCGGTCTGATGGAATATAAATGAAGGATCTCCCGAGCTTTCAACACAGAGGCCCCATCTTAAAATACGTCCTGCAGTGGCAGCACCATCTTCCCCGACTCTTGGCCGACGGTCAGAACTTTATAAGTAAAGGATATGCCAGCCCCAACCGTTCGCGGGTGAAGAAGCAAGCCTCTAGCTTCCCGTTGCGTCGGAGTCACAATAGAAGCGCCAACCAGTCGCATGATCCGAGGGAACCTGCACCTGTCATAAAAACCCGGCCTCTTGTGGATGCCAAAGACACCTAGCACGTGTAACTCGAGCCATGACGTGAAATAATGCATCGGAAAGTTTACCGACTGCACCCCTGGCTCAGTGGTATCAGCTACCAAGCTGAGACCGTGATACATATGGACTAACCCAGCAATCCCCACATCCACTTGTATCCCAGCAACCATCCGATGCGCAGGATAGAAGACGGACGGCCTCATACGGCAAGGGTGCATGGGAAGCGCGAACCAACTCAGCCACAGCCCGAGGAACCCTAAAAAGAACGCTTCTTCGTCGATCCCAGGAGCCGCCAGTTCTGCAAAAGGATGACCGGGGTATCAGGTACAAAGAAGCTCTTCTGATCTGCCTCCACCGCTGGCAAATTGCCTAAACCCAAGCCGAAGGGGTTGTCAAGACTGGCGAATTTCTCGACTTCTTCCTTCAATATTTCCGGGCGAAGAAAATCAGCGATAAAAGCCGTAAAACTAACTCCACGACCTTCGGATGCAAGAGAGAGGTTCTCGTACATATTCAACACCTTTATTAAGCTCGGAAATTTGTGTTGAATAGCATTCTCGGGAGTAAGACCCATTACCTCTAATTTGGTAGCGAAAACATACTCATCCGGGGGAAGCAATTCCTCATAATGTTCCCCCCTAACGGGTAAACCCGAGACCTCTGCAAACTCCTCCAAAGAAATGGAGACTTCTCGATCTGATAGAAGGAAGGTGTGGGTTGGGATGTTCCACTGTTCCAGGAATGCCCTGACCCACCATGTAGGGGATGTGGAATATTGAAACAAAGAGGCATAAACGGCGGGATACAATCCGAGCTTCATCAACTGTGGCTTCCTCGCCGATAGAATATACCGGGCCCACTGCAAATACCTGGCTGGGTGACGGGGAGTTAGTCCTACATTGTACGGCTGTCCCCAGGGGCGTGACTCGCCCTGACATATGCGTCGCCCTAGGATGTCCAAAGCCACCAGTGGCTGCACGGGTATTGCGGCAATAGAAGGCCGAAGGAGACCTTCTGAAGTCCAGTTGACCTCCTCCACAGTGTAATTCATCGGAGGCGCACTTGCATAAGCAATCGCTGAAATAAGCTCCGAGGGTGTCGCACAGGAAAACCTCCGTCGGCCCATGATAATTTGATCATACCATCTACCCCATAGATGAAGACTCTTATGCTCCGGGTCAAGGTCTTTTATCAGCGCGAAAACCTCTCGGTCGACGGGTGCTTCAGGAAATCCGCCTTCTGAACGAATGAATGGGAAGGAGGTGTCGGAAGACATAATGCCTGCGCAGAAAAGAACGAATTTTTCAGCCACCAATGCTATAAATTAAATTCTGTTATAAGGTACTATAAATCCGTACCGCACTGCAATGCAGTTAAAGGGGACCAAAGGGGACCCACAAAATTTAGATGACAGTTCATCATTAATAAAACAGCCTCATCATTGGATGAGGCTGACATTAAATGAGGTAATCCTCAAGAGATTCTCATTAAATGAGAAATCCCTCGGGCAGAGGAGTAAAACTCCCATTGAGAGCAGCGCTCTTCACTAGACAGACATCTGTCAAAGTCTAATGATGAAGGAATGAAATTCCTCAAGAAGAGCCTTGCTCTGAAAAGATGATGGAATAATCTATCAAAAATAAAATTTCAATTTGATCTTCAAGAACCATGAACAAACACTTAAGAGTTCTTCTATATGATCTGAAAGGAGCAAAGCTCCATTAATGGATTAAGAAATCATAAGCAAGATCCTTTTAGATCTATGATTCCAAGAGAGCAAAGCTCTATTAATAAAACCCTAAAAAGGATTTTCTTTAGATCAAAGATCTATGAAGAGCAAAGCTCTGTTAATGGGTGAAACCCTAAAAGATGTCTCAAAAAGATTTAATCTTTTACCTAATCCGACAAAGTTCTGTCCTTAAAAATTCTTAAGAAGAAGAGCTGCGCTCTGAAGAAGAAACTAAATTTTCAAGAAGGATTGAAGATGAACAGAAGTCATCTCAAGGGCCAAGGGTCCTATTTATAGGCACTAAGCGCCGTTTCAGATCCTTGGGTGATCCAAGAGACGAGATGTTGCCGCCGCTGCACCCACGTGTGGGCCCCGTGAGCAACGGTGGGGGGCATTTGTTTCCCCAATTAGAGTAAAGCTCTGTTCAGAATTCAAAATTTGAATTACAGCTGCGCTTTTATAAAAGCGCTTCGCTATAACTAGCGCACCCCGTGCAAAGCATATAGGCGCTAGCTCTAGGCGCGCTGCGCTCCAAGTAGCGCACCATGGGCAAAGCGCACCATGGGCAGAGCGCATAAGCGCTAGCGCTAGAACTAAATGTTCCTCACCGTTGGATCAAATATCCAACGGATATGATTAAATCATCAGTTAACAAGAATAAAATTCTGTTGAATCTTTCCAAACAGAAAAGATTGTGTCCTGAATTTGGAACACCGTTGGATCAATGATCTAATGGTGATTAAAAATCACTAAAATACAGAACAAATTCTGTAAAGAAGGAAAGATCTCTTAATCTTGTTAAAACAAGAAGATTATTTTCTGTAAATCAGAAGCCCTTGGATCAAGGATCAAACGGTGGGGAAATTCCCAGATCAATTGGAGAATAAATCTCTTTAACTGATTCAACAAATCAGCTTCCCCTATATAAAGGACCCAAGACTTCAAGTCTAAAAAGGAGGAAACCCCCCCTAAACTTTGAGAAAATCTCAAGAAGAAGAAATAGCTCCCGGCAAAAGAAGATTTTTCTTCAAGGTAAAAAAAGAATGGTGATGAACAAAGAGATGAAATCATCTCATAATTAAATAGAAGAATTCTCTTCTTAAAAGATCATAGATCTACAAAGACCAAGGTCTTTTATAAAGAGATAAAGAAAAGATCTCATCATAAAAATAAAGAAGTACTAACTTCACAGATCATAGATATATAAGACAAATTGTCTTTCTGAGATCATGAATATCTCATTATAAAGGGGAGGAGAATTATTCAATTCTCTTAGGATCACAGATCTATAAAGGCAAAGCCTTTTATCAAAAAGAGATTGAAGTATCTCCTATAGGTTAAGAACTTTGTTCTTGGAATCTTGAGACAAAGTCTCTTATCAAAGAAGATAATCTTCAGAGCGCAAATTTAACCTAAGAAGAGCCTTAGCGCTCCTAATTTAAAAGTGCCTTAGTGCTCTTCATCTAGCGCAAAGCGCTGCAGTGCAATAGTACTTCAAACACAGCGCACCGCGCTCATTGGCCTGCGCTCAGCACCAAAACATGCCACGTGTCAACCATAGACACTACTTGCGCTTTGCGCTTCTGAAACAGAGTATTGCGCTCATGGGCTGGCACTCAACGCTAAGCGCGCCACGTGTCACTCACTGGTGCGCCAACAGACTAGCGCAACGCGCTCATAAACTAAAAGCGCAATGCGCTAACAAACTAGCGCTTAGCGCTAAGCGCGACACGTGTCATCTTCGTGTGCGCTACCTGACAGAAGCACAATGCGCTCTTTGACTGGCGCAAAGCGCCTGGCGTGCCACGTGGCGCACTGTCAGAACATAACTTGTTCTGATGAAGACAAAAAATGTCAGAGACCAATGCTTAGCATTACTATAAGGGCAGAGCCTAAATAAAGGCCTAATGGCCAGAACAAGAATAAAATGTTAAACATTTTTTTAACTGGACTTAGCCTAATTCTGGCCATAAGTCCTCAACTTGTATTGAACTGAGCACATCTGCTCTTTCAACCAACTCATCCTGGTTCAAGGGTACATCTCTTCACTCCTTTGATATTTGTCGTTGTAATTCCTCAACGTCTTCAAAGAGGTGACGAGTCCCGACAACCACACATTTCATGGACTGTGGGGTCCTTAAACTCATGGACTATGATGTCCTTAATCTCGACCGTGATGTCTTAAAACTAAAATTGGACTGTGAGGTCTTTAAACTCATGGACTATGATGTCCTTAACCTCGACCGTGATGTCTTAAAACTAAAATTGGACTGTGACGTCCTTAAACTCATGGACTATGATTTCCTTAAGCTCGACCGTGATGTCTTAAAACTAATATCGGACTGTGAGGCCCTTAAACTCACGGACTATGATGTCCTTAACCTCGACCGTGACGTCTTAAAACTAATATCGGACTGTGAGGTCCTTAAACTCACGGACTTTGATGTCCTTAACCTCGACCGTGACGTCTTAAAACTAACATCGGACTGTGGGGTCCTTAAACCCACGGACTATAATGTCCTTAACCTGGACCGAGATGCCCTTAAACTAACATTGGACCACCATGTCCTTAAACTGGTAATCGACCGCAATGTCCCTAAACTAAACAATAGAGCCCAAATGCTCTCTTGTTGGATCTAAATGATCCTGTTAAGTTGATCTTAGTCTAGAAATTAGACTAACGTATCCTTAACACACGTTTAAGTTGATCTTAGTCTCAAATGAGGCTAACGTATCCTTAAACCCAACCCCCAAACCCAAATCTAAGAAGATACGGATTTGGACTAATACACGCCCTACGGGCGACAACATACATTAGTCTCCATATACAATCCACGGGCAACCAAAAACAAAACAAACATCCACGACACGAAGTGACCATCTGGAGAAGGAGAAAGTTGTTACCGCGATGCGGTAGCGTAATTAACTGCAGGGGCTTGCGCCTGCAGGGAAGAGCGTCCCCACAATCAAAAACCCCTCAAACGAGGGGGAATCTGACGAAGTCTCCTACATCGGTCGCATCCGTTTAAACCTTCGATACATGGTGTCATAAATC
Organism: Agapanthus africanus; assembly: GCA_030015575.1. Taxonomy (NCBI): domain Eukaryota; kingdom Viridiplantae; phylum Streptophyta; class Magnoliopsida; order Asparagales; family Amaryllidaceae; genus Agapanthus; species Agapanthus africanus. The sequence goes on along the minus strand of CM057338.1, from coordinate 867,276,752 downwards.
AACTTGACATCTTCGGAGAGGTGCACGGATAGCACCAATTAGCATCTGCCCCGAATTTCAGGCAAGACGAACCTGCGCGGTCGCGTCTCCGTGATTCGGAGGGGAACAAAGGCTGAAAAGGTTTGGCTATCCCAAAGAAGATATATAGAGAAGGTGTTAGAGTGATTGATCATAAAGGAGTCTAAACAGGTGAGTACCCCTATCGCCGGTCATTTCAAGTCATCCTCCAAGGAGTGTCCGAAATCAACGGAGGAAAAGAAAAAGATATCTCGAGTACCATATGCAAGTGAGGTGGGATCGCTGATGTACGTTATAGTATGCACACGTCCAGACATATCGTATGCGACAGGTCGAGTTACCCGGTATATGTAAAATCCAGAAAAGCTCTATTGAGATGCTGTAAAGTGGATAGCTCGGTATCTAAAAGGCACTAAAGACCTCGGTTTATGCTTTCACAAGTCAAAAGATAATTCGAGCCAGTTGTAAGGATACGTAAATGCGGATTATGCTGGTGACTTGGACAAGAGAACATCTCTTACAGGCTATGTATATATAGTTATTAAATCTCCAATCAGTTGGAAGTCGATACTTCATGATATCGTGGCCCTATCAACGACGGAAGCAGAATACATGACGGCTGTATTTTAATGATATATATATATATATATATATATTATAAAAATAATTTTAATATATATATTATATTTCTATAAATCTCATTTTCTTAAGATTTTCGTATTTTAAATCTCTCGAGACCGAATGCTCCTTGCGGAGGTCTGCATCTCGCACTACTAAGTCCAGGGATGTGCGATAATCCGTACCATCCCAGTTGGGTTCCCCAAAATGGGTTGTAGCGGCACTTTGCAAAGATTTGTAAAATACTTAATCCTTTAGAAAACGGTTTTATTAGTAAATGGTATTTATTTGAAAGGTTTCGTTTTCCCATATTCTATGTTTCCGAAAAGTATTGTGCTATGTTGCATATGAGTGTTGTGAGGAGGTAGGTCATTATCTCGTGATCTACTTAAAGGTATAGCAAGATTGTGATGGTTTAATGTCTAAATGAAACTACAGGGTATTTTAGTGAAAAGGTACGATAAAAGTTACAAAATGAATTAGATTGTCATGAAACTTGTTCAACATGTTTATTAATGATTAATAGTCAGCATGTAAGGGTTTTGTGTGATTGTATTTAAGAAAATGTTGGATTTTTTTAGAAAGAACCGAATCGGAAATCGGATTAACTCCGATTCCGTCGGGTTTTGGAATTTCGTATTTTTAGAAAAGAATAGAAAAGAGAGAGGGGGACTTACGGGTTTAGAAGTTAGGGATGAGGAAAAGGAGATGGGAGGAGGCGCCGGTGCATCGTTTCGTCGTCGAGAACTCCTAGGGTTGTCGTCGGAAAATTGCCGAAGCTTTCGCCCTTCGCTACTCCAATAGTACACTAAGGTTCTAGGAATTTTCTTGAGAGTTTTGTTCAGAATTTTAGAGTGAGGGGGGTGTAGGGGTTGTATTTATAGGGTAAGTCTAGGGTTAGGATAGGTGAAAGGTTGAAATGAAAAAAATGCGATAAAATGTATTAAAAGTGGAGTAATTGGTATTTTAAAGTGTCTCTGTTACTGGTCTGAAGAAATAAAGTATGCAGGTGTACAGGGGATGTGAAAAGATAACTTTTTCATGTTGGGGACTCGGCGGTCCAGCCGAGTCCGGCCGGCGGCGGCGGCACGAGTCGCCGGCCGATTCGGCAGATCCCGGCCGAGTCGGGTGGTCGGAGGGTCCCTTGTCGGTTCATGTAGCCTCGGGTACAGTTAGGTTTTCATGTGTAGTGCGGTTTTTTGTGAGTTATGCATGTGTAAACCCTTGGTATTCTAAAAATTCAAAATAAAACAATATTAAAAAATAATGTGGGGTATGGGATTTGAACTTTGGTGCTTTGGTTCAACAGTGCAAGGTCTTACCAATGAGCAACAAGCTCCTTCTTGCTATTAATTAAAAAAATAAATATTTATGGTACTCATAGAAAATGCAAATACCCCAAGTATACATTAATTTTTAAACAAATTTTTTTTCGTACACTAAAATTGGAGTTGTTACAGTCTATCCTCCTTATAAAAATTTCGTCCTCGAAATTTACAACTTTTATTTGAGGACTAGTTTACAAAGAAGTGAGGATATCTTGCACGCATTTCATCTTCCTTTTCCTAAGTTGATTCTCCTGGAGTGTCTTTTCTCCACATCACTCGGACCAAATTGACTTCTTTGTTCCGAAGTGACTTCACTTTCTTGTCCAGGATCTCCACAGGTTGTTGCTCACAAGATAAGTCGGGCTGTATAGTGAGCTCGGAATGATCAAGAACATGGCTGGGGTCACTCACATACCTTCTGAGTTGGGATATGTGAAACACATTATGCACTCCTTCCAATGAAGGTAGAAGTGCTAAGTGGTATGCTACTTCACCGACTCGTTCGAGTATGTCGAACGGTCCAATGTATCTCGGACTTAGCTTATCCAGTCTTCCAAATCGGATCACTCCGCGGTTCAGAGATATCTTTAAGAACACGTGATCTCCTGGCTGGAACTCCAAGTGACATCGCTTTACATCAGCCCAATGTTTCTGTCGATCTTGGGCTATGCGTATTCTTTCTCTGATAGTACGAACCACATCAACAGTCGCTACTATCATCTCAGGTCCAAGAAGTTCCCTATCTCCGATGTTGTCCCATCTTAATGGCGATCGACACTTCCTTCCATACAATGCTGCAAAAGGTGTCATTCCTATGCTTGCTTGGTAACTGTTCTTGTATGAAAACCCCACAAGATGTAGGTGATCTTCCCATGATCCTTTGAAGTCTAACATACATGCTCTGAGCATATCTTCCAAGATCTGAATAGTTCGCTCAGACCGACCATCTGTTTGTGGATGATAAGCCGTGCTGAAGTTCAGACTTGTTCCCAAGCTTGCTTGCAGACTCTGCCAAAATTGCGATCGAAACCTGGTGTCACGATCGGGGACAATGCAGACCGGTACTCCACGAAGTCTCACAATTTCCTCCATGTACTTCTTTGCTAATGTCTCGGTTGATTGGCCAACTCAAAATGGGATGAAATGAGCCGACTTTGTGAGTCGGTCCACAATGACCCATACTGCATCGTTGCCCTTTGTGCTGCGAGGAAGAGCAGTCACAAAATCCATCGTAATGTGATGTGTTGCCACTTCCATTCTGGAATTGGTAACGGTTGAAGTAATCCAGTTGTCCTGTGATGTTCAGCCTTTACTTGCTGACACACCAAATATTTTGCGACGCTTCTGGCTACTTCACGCTTCATTCCATGCCACCAGTAATTCTAACGTAGATCTTTGTACATCTTTGTACCTCCAGGGTGTACTGAGTAGGGAGAGTTGTGAGCTTCTTTCATTAACTCTTCCCGAACAAGACCTTTTGGTACACACAATCTGCTGCCGTATCTCAAAGATCCGTCTTCATGGATGATGAAGTCTGTTCTGAGTTCATTCTCCACTTGTTCTCTGATCTTTTGCAACTTATCATCACTTGCTTGAGCTGCTTTGATCCGATTGACAATTGTTGATTGAACTTGTAAATTCATCAAACTTGAAGCATTACCTGACATGACTACTTCAATCTCCATCTGATGCAAGTCTTGTTGAAGCTTCCACTGAGCGGTGAGATGCATTGCTAATGGTTGACGACTAAGAGCATCTGGAACCACATTCACCTTCCCTGGGCGATATTGCAGGTTGATGTCAAAGTCCTCCATGAGTTCTAACCATCGTCTCTGCCGCATATTAAGTTCCTTCTAAGTAAACATATATTTCAGACTCTTGTGATCTGTGTATATGTTCACTCGTTCACCAAGAAGATAATGGCGCCAAATCTTGAGAGCAAAGATGACGGCCGCCAATTCCAAATCATGTGTCGGATAATTGCGCTCATGAGTCCTCAGCTGTCTTGAAGCATAAGCCACAACCTTACCGTGCTGATGTAGAACACATCCTAATCCCTTATCGGATGCATCCCAATGCACTTCGAAACCTCCAGATTGGTCTGGTATAACGAGAATAGGCGCTGATGTCAACCTTGACTTGAGTTCTATGAAAGCTTGTCCGCATGCTTCTTACCACACAAATTCTTCATTTTTACGTGTGAGCTTGGTCAGGGGTGTTGCTATCTTTGAAAAGCCTTCAATGAACTTTCTGTAATATCCAGTTAAACCCAAGAAACTCCGAATGTCCTTCACTGACTTTGGTGTCGGCCATTCGCTTACTGCTGAAACTTTCGCTGGATCCACAGAAATTCCTTCGCCTGATACGATATGTCCAAGAAAACCAACTTGATTTAGCCAAAACTCGCATATGCTATACTTGGCATATAATTGATGTTGTCATAGAGTTTCCAGGACAATTCGTAGGTGCTCGACATGTTCTTTCCGACTCTTGGAATACACTAGGATGTCGTCGATGAAGATGACAACGGACTGTCTAAGTACTCCCGGAAAACTTGATTCATCAGGTTCATGAATATTGCTGGTGCGTTTGGTCACTCTAAATGGCATCACAAAAAATTCGTAATGACCATAGCGAGTTCTGAAAGCCGTTTTATGAATATCAACTTCCTTGACCTTCACCTGATGATAACCTGAACGAAGATCTAATTTAGAGAAAACATAAGATCCACTTAGCTAATCGAATAAATCGTCGATGCGCGAGAGTGGATACTTGTTCTTTATCGTGACTTCGTTCAAGGCTCTGTAATCAATGCACATTCTGTATGAACCTTCCTTCTTCTTCACCAGTAGTACAGGTGATCCCCAACTTGAAGTGCTGGGACAAATCCATCCTTTCGCTAATAATTCGTCCAACTGTGTTCGGACTTCCTTCAAACCTTCCGGACTTAATTGATAAGGTGCTTTGATCATCGGTTGTGCTCCTGGTACTAAATCAATGCTGAATTCAAAAGCTCGATCGGGAGGCAAACCTGATATATCATCAGGAAACACATCGTCGAACTCTCGAACCACTTCTGGCCTTGATTCTTCCTCCACCTGAGTTGCTGCAATCACTGCCTTCCTTGGCTTCGCTTTGTATGTACTTAGCTCCAGTGTACGGTCTCTACTTTTGAAATAAAAGACCGGATGGTCTGGAATCTCGAATACTACCCTCCTTTGACGACAGTCGATGGTAGCATAAAAAGTTCTGAGCCAATCCATACCTAGAACCACATCAAAGTTCGGTATGTCCAGCACTTTGAAGTCAGCGTAGAATTCTCTGCTGCAGACGACTACTAGATACAAGCTGTATCCCATTGTTGCCTTTAGAACGCCATTTCCTGAACTGACATTCCAGTTGGATACAAGCGGTGTGACTGGAATCGCATGAGTTCGGACGAACCATTGCAACATAAAGCAGTAAGATGCTCCAGTATCAAAGAGTGCTAGTGCAGGGAGTGAGGTTACTAAGATTGTACCTAAGGTATGTGGGATATATTTTAGGTGTAGGTAAAGGTATGTAGATAGGTAGTAAGACTGAAAGAAAATTTGAGAAAGAAAGGTTACCAGTGATAACTTGGCCAGTGGCCTCAGCTTCTTCCACGGTCATCGTGAAAGCCTGGCGCCGTGGTACATTCCTCCTGGCCTGAGGAGCATTCCTCGGAATGTTCCTTTGAGCTTAATGGAACTGACGAGGAGGAGGTGCAGTTTGTGGTCCTCTAGGTGGTGGAGCAGGTAGTGCAAGTTTTGGAGCAGGTGCCTGAAGAGCTAGTCGCTGCAGATAGGTGATTGCTGGCCCTGGTGCAGCAGCTGGGTTTTGTCTTTGGGGACAAGACCCAATATCATAAGCAGCCGGGCCACAGATTAAGCAAAGACGGTTGGCTCGCCGGCAGTCTTTCATCACATGCCCATTTCTCTTGCAGTAGGTACAAAAGGCTGGGCTAGGACTGTTGTTCTGTACTCCCGGTCGCCTTGGCACAAAAGGTGGCCTTGACGAGGCTTCTCCTGCCATCTGGTTGGCAGGACGCTTAAATCCAGCAGACTGAGGTCTACCCCTCGCCTTTACCACTGCTTCATAACGGCGGGCAGCTTTCAGAGCCGATTCATGAGTCGGAAAATCTCCTGTGGCCAGTGCAGCCTGGATCTCCGAATCCAATCCTTGTTGAAATCGACGGGCTTTGATCTCATCCGTCGGTATCAAGTGTGCCGCAAATCGACTAAGCATGGTGAACTCAGCATCATATTCATCTACCAACTTGGTCCACATCGAACCTTGTTGCAGATGAATGAACCGTTGTTCCATGTCGAACCTGGCAGTCTCAGGGAAGTACCTAGCGTCGAACATGTCTCGAAAAGTCTTCCATTCGATGGATTGTTCAAGATGGCTTTCTTCCACCTTCCACCAGTTCCGTGCATTGTCCGTGAGCTGTAATTTTGCAACATGAACCCAAGCTATTTCTGACACTTGTGCTGCTGCCAGATCATCTTCTATACTCTGAGTCCATTCCTCAGCTTCCAGTGGGCTCCCTTTTCCTGAGAACTGTTTGGGATGTAAAACTCTGAATTGCTTCACCTCAGGTGCTTCAGCCTCGGGACAGTTCAAGAGCTGCTGCTGTCCTTCTACGAGGCTGCGGATTGCCTCAAGCAGAACCGTTTGCTCGTTGGGTGGAGCAGGAACGGCAGGTGTGATTGGTAGTGGAGGTGGAGTGTTGTTGAAATTGGTGCTGGTGTTGTTTGGGGAATCCATAACCTTGAAGAAATTTTTTTGGGTTAGGACAGATTCAAGTATTTGAAATGATAAGATTCAAGGAACATGAATTGTAAAGAATGTTTTAGTTGCTGGTTCTTGTGTTATATTGCTTAGGTTTTTCACGCAGAACAGAACTGCATGGTAGTGTTCCATACAACTCTGACCTGCATGGGCCACCAACAAAACCTGTCACGCCCCGCTTCCCGGTGTACGGGAAGAGGGCGCGACTGGACGCTACATATTTACCCTGAAGTAAATACGCTAAGCGTATCTAACAAATATAAAAATAAATGCACAAGAGACAAGATATAATAAAACAACAACTTTATTTATTCACATTCTTTTTTGTACAATGCATGGAAAAGTAAATACATCTGAAAGAAAACAATGCTTAAACAGTGGCATAACAGAAAGGAAAAGTACTGAAATAAAAGTGTACAATGTAGCTAGAGCTCTGGATCGTATGCAAGCTGGTCCAAGTCCTCGCTAGTAGGCTCGATCTCTGGAAGATCCGAATCACCTGACGACATTTAAAGAAGAAAGAAAGAGAATGTCGTCAGCGAACAAATCGCTCGGTAAGTCCCAAGGATAAGGGAGAAATAAAATAGAATGAAAGAGAAAGTAGCTTTTAAAGTTGTATTATATGAGTATTTGGTGTTAACGCTGTTGTTTGTAGCTTGGTACAGAAGAATGCCAGTGTATACGAGAGGGGTCTCTATATGCTAGAGACTAGGGCAAACGGAAAGTACAAGGAACCGTTATGCCACGGTACAACAGCAACTGAATATAGGTTAGGTGTCTTAATCGTGCAGTCTCGTGGCACTTCTAACACCTTCCGTACCAATCTACCCCTTAAACCCTGCGATATCTTGTATTGTATTGTTTGTGTTGCATTGTAAATTGTATTATCTTGTATAGATAGATGACTTGCCGAAACCATGATATCAGTAAATGGATGTAACTGGAGAATCATGTAAATGGAAGTATATCCATGGATCGGTTCGGTCAATACAGATTAAATAGATAGAATATAAGTATTCACGGATTCATGTTGGATTGTAGATTGTAGATTTTACTTGAATTATATTCAAGTCAGATTATTAATGAGACTCGGTCTGAGTCAGACAATTAGAAATAAAATTGAAGTCCTGTTTGTTTTGATATTATCGGTAACCGCTGCACATGGGCGGCATGATTTGTGTCTTTTTCAAAGACGATTACCGTGTGGATAACACCGTTGTTAAGTTGTATACCTTAAATAGGCAAGAACCCACTTATCCGGCTCCCTGAGGCTCAAGAGATTGGTCCCGTTTAAACCTATATTTACTAGGGTTTTAGGGTAATTTATAGAACTTGAGGGGGTTTTATGTAAAATACTTTTGTATAATTTTCAAAATACACCCCAAGTAATTAATTATCGTCTTTAGAGTTGTAATAAATGTAGATTTTATATTTGTGATGTTTCTAGTGAAGATAACTGTAACAACCCTAATTTTTATACACTTTTTCCTATACAATTTTTTTTCAAAATATTTTTTTTAAAAATCCACAAAGGGGTATTTAAGCCTGAGCACAAGATTTAGGTAATTATTTTTGTTTTTAATTACAAGCAACAAGAATGAAATAACTCCATTTTTTAGTGTACAAGAAATTACTTTAAATTTAATGAATACTAGGAGTATTTATTCTTGCTGCTATCAGTTTAAGTAATTAAAAACCACAATAATTACAAGAAAGAGCTTGTAGCTCATTGGTAATACCTTACGCTGCTGAACCAAGCCACCGGAGTTTAAATCCAATGCCCCACATTATTTTTGTATTTATTTTGTTTTATTTTTTTTTGGAAGTCAACGGTAAAAAGGCCATAACTCCCAAAATATGTACTGGACAACAAAAAGTAAAAATACCAAGTTGTTCCTCAGGAAAACCCCCGTCCATGGGACCCTTGACTCGGCCCGACTCGGCGCCTCCGGCCGGCGAATCGGCCGACTCGGTCCGGCCGATCCGGCCGGACTTGGCCGGACAGCCGAGTCACCAACTGAGAAAAGTTGTCTCTTGACTTGGTCAACCCTCTTGCATACTTATTATACCTGGATCGGTTTTGATTTGGCTAATAAATCCCTTTTACTCCTAGGTTTAATGATTTTTAATGAATTTTTAATGTTTTTTTATATTTTCTTTTAATATTTTTAATCCAAACCCTAACCCTAGCCTAGCCCTATATAAAGACCCCTATCCTCTACCATTTCACCTCACCACTCTAAGTCTACTCTCTCAAATTTTCGAGAACTCGGTACGAAGAGCAAGAAGCGAAGCGCTGCCGAAATCGACGACGGATTCCGGCGACCGGATCAGAACCTTCGCGACGCTTTCGACGAATCGGCAACCACCACATCCATTAGCTTCATTAGCTTGTCCAAACCGTAAGTCCCAACCCCTCTATCTCTCTTTTCTATAAGTATAAAAAATACGACTTTTTGGAACCCGACGGAAATCGGACAAACCGATTTCCGATTCGGTTTTTCTATAAATTTCCACTTGTCACCTAATACATATTATCTACCCATATTCAAGTTGACTATTAATCACCCATAAACCAATTTAATCAAACTTTTTCACATGAAATAATAGCTTCTTTGCAAAACCGTATTCTTTTCATAAAAATACCATGAAGTTCATTTTTCTTAGTTTAATCAATTACCTCACTCCTAAATATGTTTATCTTGATCACAAAACTTGTAGGACTTAATTTGAATGAAATTTCACACATAAAATGATAACGTTTTCGAATACCGTATTCTTGCGCTATAATACCTTTAAGTTTAACATAACATGTTTTACCTTTAAAACTTCACCAAAACTTAATATAAGTCACGGGGTAATGACCTACCCCTACACACACTCAATATAACCCTAATTGATAAATATCAAAAATACAGAATACGAAATTACAGGACTTTTCACTAAAATACCCTAATCTTTATAACCTTTATTGTAAGCTTTAAATTGTAAACATTTCTAAGTAAAATCTTTTAATAAAATGAAAGCACGATTGGTCATGGACATCAATCGTTTATCTAAACTGACTTTGTGGTGTCTAGGCTAGGCAAGTGAGCTTGGGTAACTTTAAAAGGCACGTCTCACGATTCGTGAGCGGATCCCTCCCTCCTCACTTGTACTTACCTGGCCACAATTGGCGGTGAAGAGGCGATTTGAGGCTTCTAATGACTTATCGTTTAGACTTTAGAAGTAGGCTAGTTGGCTTAGGAAACCCTAACAACTAAAATACGGAAAACTATACTTTTTGCAATTAAATACCCCATATTTATAAAAACCGTTTTCCAAAATGAAAAGTATTTGTTAAACCTAAGCAAAGCGCCGCTACAACCCACTTTGGGGAACCTGTTAGGGATAGTACGGTTCATCGTGCACCCGCAGGCTAGTAGTGCGAGATTCAGACCTCCGCAAGGAGCATTCGGTCTCGAAAGGTTCAAAATACGATATTTAGGGAAAATGAGATTTTTTTAATAAAATATTTATATAAAATTATTCATGTGTTAATATATATATATAATTATCATTTAAACACCTATTTTATCATAATATAAAGTTTCCACATTTTTCTAAAAAAAAAATTACAAGATTAAAAGTTACACTAAAATACCATGAATTTCAGATAAAACAATTAATACTTTTATTAGGATATATTCACTAGAATAACACAAATAAAATTCACATTTATTATAACAATAAAGACGATTATTAAATACTTGAGGTGTATTTTGAAAACTATACAAAAGTACTTTTTACATAAAACCCCCTCAAGTTTCACAAATTACAATAAGGCCCTAACTAATATTGAACTTCGAATTTATCTTTCTTTTAGTCTGACTCGGGTTAGAGTCTGACTAATTTCTGACTTGAATATGATTCAAGTCAATCTATATTCTTTTATATTCCAATACAATTTGAATACATGAATCCAGGAATCCAGTTAACAATATATTCATTTTGACTGAATCAAACCATGGATATTCATCCATTATCCTGATATTCCATTTACCTGATTACACAGTTGCAACATGTTTACTGATATCATGGTTTTGGTCAGTCACTCAACTTACATATTCCAATACCACATTACTGTTAAAACACTACGGGGTTTAAAGGGGTAGATTGGTACGGAAGGTGTTAAAGGTGGCACGGGGTGGTCAGATTAAGACACCTAACCTGAATCCTATTGCTGTTGTACCGTGGCATAACGGTTCCTTGTACTTTCCTTTTGCCCTGATCTCTAGCATATAGAGATCCCCCTCGTATACACTGGCATCCTTCTGTACCAAGCTACAAACAACAGCGTTAACTCAATATTCCATAATATTCAACATTGTAATACTTTAGAAAATACTGTTACTCTGTCATTCTCATTCTTCTTATTCTTTAGGACTTACCGAGCGACCTGTTCGCTGACGACATTCTATTTCCTTCTTCTTTGAATGTCGTCAGGTGCTGTTCAGTCGATAAAACTGCACATTTGTAGTACATTTTTCCTACCATTTTTATATTAAAAAAGGACTTTATTATAATATATTATACATATGAGGGTTTATGTGTAAAAATATTATTTTCCATATGTTAATATATTTTAATTATCATTTTGGTAGGAAAATGTATGCAAATATTATTGACCTAATCCTAGTAGAACAAAGTCTACTAAAATCTTATTTGAGTTGTTGTGCAGAATTTTCCAAGTTGTTATGCAGAATATATCAAAGAAATCAAGTTGTTGAAGAAATCTTGCCAAATTAAGAAGCAAACTTGGAGACCAAGTCTGGAAGCAACCGAGAGAATATTTCAAAGATACAAAGATTCCAGAGGAGCCCACATGTCACAAGAACAGAGCCCCTGAAGTTTGATGAACGGCAGAGATTACATGGCCGCGGATCCGCGGCCCTAGCCACCATTTGCCGCGGATCCGCCGCACTTATATGGATTTAGGAACTGAGGATTTTTGGGGTAAATCAAATCTATATTTTACCAAATTTTCAACAATAATATTCTGGCTTTGCACTATAAAAAGGCACCGAGGGCCTCTTGGAAAAGCCATCAAGCCGAAGAGATCACGAAGCACCCGACGCTCACGCATCCAGGCTGATCATCGACTATTCGACTACCTCCTTAGGAAAGATCGAGAAGCAAATCAAGTTTTGTAATCATTTTCTATGGATTAAAAGTGTAGTTTGAAGGAGTTGATTAATAAAGGTAGTTTTTATTTAATTGTTTGTTTTTTTTACATTATGTTTTCCCTCTCTTTCTTTTCATCTTCTTTTCCCAACATGCGCGAGTAATTCTCCGCTTGTTAGGGTTCGTAGGATTAGGGTAGGCTAATGGACGATGAAAATAATTAAACCCTTTTTAAGTCCTATAAAGTTTAGGAACTTTATCAAAAGAATCATTAACATCCTAATCGGGCGCGCTAGCAATTCTTTGCTAGTTCCGACCGCGATTAGAGATTAGATTAATGATTGTTTTGGTAAAGGCTAGATATGAACGGAGTTCCGTGTCGAGATAAGGGTTAAGAGTGGGATTCCTTTTCTCTCCGGAAACCCTAATCTACACGTATCACCGTCGTTCTAGTTCTAAATCTATTAATGGATAAAAAGGGTAACTTTTAATTAATCGTCCATAACTACTAAATCCTAACGAACCCTACAAGCCCTATTATTATATTATTTAAATCTCTAAAATAATCTAGATCTATATTTTACATTCTTGTTTAAAGTAGATCTAGAATCTTTTCACAAAATTCTTTATTCCTCCTCTCTTTCTCAACACATCTAAAGTAAAAATAAAAGGTTCCACGTTTCCCAGAGGACGACCCGTACTCATCTCGGTCTAGCTACACGCGACACGTTATTGATTGCGGTTAAACTACAAACAAACACTTTTTCACAACCAATCAAATGGCGCCGTTGCCGGGGAAACGTGCGTAATTTTTTATTTTTACTATTTGTGTTGAATTCTTAGACGAGCCATATCATTATTAAAACAAAACTGCAAACTGCATATTTAACGATTTGTGCGTGGATTTTTGCAAGGAGATCTGGAGTCACAGAATTGAGGAAAACAGGAAACAAAGAGATTTTTAGAGATCCAGAGGAGCAAAGGAGATCACAGAAAATATTTCATCAACTGATCTCTCCACCTCGCGGCGGAACCGCGGCACTAAGGTGTTTCCTGCGGCGGTAACGCGGCTTCTTGGAGGGATTAGGGCTACACACTTCTCTGGTATCTTTCTTAGCTCCTTCTCTCTCCTCTCAAATCCAATAAAATCTATCTTCTGCAGGATTCTTTGCAAAATAGCGCCGCTCAAAAATCTTTTTGCAAAAGTTTTGTGATTGGTTTTGTTTTGCATATTTTAATACGGATTCTAAGGGGCAAAGACCAAATCAAGATTAGGTGGGGATTTCATCACCCTTCCTAAGCCCCACAAATCACAAACCGAGCATATAGATCAACCCTTCATTAATTTAAAAAATATCTAGACCAGACTCTAAGGACTGTCGCGCTCAATAAGGACAGAGGAAGGTCGTGGGTAATCTATCGTTTATCCGCATTATTTTTGTAGTGCCTAGGCAAGTGTGTCAAAGGCTAGTGGTTTTTAATTAGGCCCACGACGTGGTTCCTTCCCACTTACCTGGCACTTACCTCGCTGCAAGGGTAGTACGGAGGCGGTAGAGGATTTATCCTGCGGCTTGTCCTTTGGAAGTCTAGGAGCGGTCTAGAGACTGGACCTAGGTGACCTTAGTTCTAGGGTTGCTTGTGCATCTTAGGGAGATTTGTCTTGAGTCCCACTTTTCAAAATAAGCCAATTTTAAATCACACACACGCTGCCACTTGCACTAAACCCGCTTAGTGCATGCTCGGCTGGACACGGGATCCTAGTGCCCGTCTTGTCCGCGTTCCTGCTATCGACGCCGAAGTCGGTACTTCTTCATCTTCTTTTCCCCCACCACACACCACATCGACCGTGATGGACGGCACTCCATCAGAGTATAACACCACGCTGCCACCGCCCGAAGGTGCGCAGAATCCACCGCGCATCTCTCTCCAAGAGAGATGCTATCCTATTCGTGGTCCCCTTCCTACTTGTCTATCTCTTCCACCACCTAACGGGGATAATTTCGAAATTAAACCCCACTACATCAATCTGCTGCCCAAATTTCACGGGCTTGAGTCGGAAGACGCGTACATTTTCATCACCAAATTCGAAAACGTATGCGCAATGATGGGTACTTCACAATTGACTTTAGATGCTATGCGCTTACGTCTTCTCCCATTCACACTGTGCGACTTGGCAGAAAAATGGCTTTATAATACTGCCGCACACTCTATCACTAATTGGGATGAATTCGTCGTAGCATTTCTTAAGAAGTTTTACCCAAATCATAAGACTGCACATGTTAGGAGCGAGATTAACCAGTTCACCCAGCTTCCCAATGAACCATTTTGGAAGTGCTTTGAACGTTTCAAAGATCTGCTTGTCCAATGCCCCCATCACGGAATACAAAGATGGGATTTATGTCGGATTATATATGAGGGCATTAATCCAGCGACAAAGCAGATGCTTGAAACAATGTGTCAATGCAATTTCATGTCTAAAGATGATGATGAAGCTTGGAAATATCTGGAAGATCTCGCAGAAAGCACTTTGCAGTGGGAAAGCGTAAGACCACTTTCAACTAAGGGAGGTATTCACCAGCTCGACGTTTCCATCGCAGTGAAAGCCGAAATGGCAGCGATACAAAAGAAACTCGACGCTATTGAAAACAAGTTCTCATCTTTCTCCCTAAATCAGGTCACGCTTCCTAAGACCGTCTGTGGTTGCTGTTCGGATCCTTCACACTTAACGGAAGAATGTCCTATGAATGCATCGTTTCAAGCTAATGCTGTTTTTCAGCAGCGACCTAGAAACGACCCTTATTCTTCCACATACAATCAAGGATGGAGGAATCATCCTAATTTTGCTTGGAATCAAAACCAACAAAGTAATTATCAAAGACCTCCTCCACAGCAACCACAACCACAGAATCAGCCCCCCTTTCAGTCACAGAATTTCCAAAATCCGGCCAACATTTCTACACCACAAGTGGCCGGTACTGACAACTCACTTGCACAAACTTTGGAGATGTTCATGAAACAATCCATGAAAAATTCGGCTGAGATAAGGTCTTCTATTGATACCCTAACGAAAAACTCCTCCTCCCATGGTGAGAGTATTAAATCAATAGAAAACCAAATCGCACAGTTAAACGCTGCAATAAGTGTAAGAGAGAAAGGGAAACTCCCATCTCAACCCCTACCGAATCCTGGCCATTCACAAAGTCATAATGTGAATGCCGTCACTACGTTGAGATCGGGAAGAGTGCTGAACAACCAAATGGGTGAGCAAGTTGATGATAGTGACACATTTGATACCCCTTCTTCTTCTTCTTCTTCCCCTAACTCGTCTAGTCTTCCACCTTCGTCCGAGCCTATTCTCCGTTTTTCCCAAGGCTCAAACATTTCGCCAAATCTATCTAAGTCGATGCCCACTCCAATTTTGGGATCGAATCCGTCGCCACAGTCTTCTCCACAAACGTTGGACCCAAAACTTATTGATCGAGCTCCATTTCCAAACCGATTAAGGGCCAACCGACCTAACCCGCAAATGGAGAAGATTGTGGAAATGTTTAAGCAAGTTAGCGTGAATATTCCTCTCCTAGATGCTATTCAACAAGTCCCATCTTATGCAAGAATCCTTAAAGACTTGTGCACTAGGAAGAGAAAAACTCAAGTGCCTAAAAAGGTTTTCATGACGAGTAATGTTAGCACAGCTTTTACCCAACAAATACCAAAGAAACGTAAGGACCCCGGCTGTCCTACAATCTCTATTTCTATTGGGGGTAAAAATATAAATCGTGCTTTACTCGATCTAGGCGCTAGCGTCAACTTGCTTCCTTATTCAGTATACGAGCAGTTAGGAATTGGAGAGTTAAAACCCGCCCATTGTACTCTCCAAATGGCAGACCGATCTATCACCAAACCTCGGGGCGAACTTGAGGATGTGTTAATTAAAGTCGGGGAATTCATATTTCCCGTGGACTTTATTGTTTTAGATACACAACCTGTGGCAAACCCACGCAATCAAATCCCGGTGATACTTGGTCGACCCTTCCTAGCAACTTCTAACGCTGTAATTAATTGTCGTAACGGTTCTATGAACTTATCCTTCGGGAAAATGACAATTGAGCTTAATATTTACAAGCTAGGAAGTCAGCCATCAGAACCTTCTACTCAATTGCTGGATGTTTGTTCCATCCACGAGATAGCTTCCGAAAGCTGCATGGATGAGGAGCTTTGCTTTGATGTTCTCGACAACATTAATGAGACATCGTTTGATCTTGCACCACTTTACAGTGAGGATATGTTCAATGAGTCCGACCTTGAGATTGAACCAGTTGACTCGTTGCAAAAGTCAGCAGCACTTTCCGAGTCAATATCTTATGCAAGTTTTGAACCTCTTCGGGAGTCCGAATATCATTCGCTTACCCCACCTTCTATAGTCTCTCCGCCAATTCTTGATCTCAAACCGCTACCTTCTCATCTTAAATATGCATATTTAGGAGAGAATGAGACTTTGCCAGTGATTATTTCCGCTTCTCTAGCCTTAGAGCAAGAGAATGCACTTTTGGCAGTGTTGAGATCGAATCGGGAAGCATTTGGTTGGACTATGGCTGACATCAAAGGGATTAGTCCCTTAATTGTTGAACATTACATACATCTGATGGATGAAGCCAAACCAACCCGAGACCCACAAAGACGGTTAAATCCCATTATGAAGGAGACGGTAAAGAAAGAAATCGTCAAGTGTCTTGATAGTGGAATAATTTACCCCATATCTGATAGTCAATGGGTAAGTCCAATTCATGTGGTCCCTAAAAAGTCTGGCATCACGGTCATCACTAACGAGGCTAATGAGTTAATCCAAACACGCACCCAAACTGGGTGGCGCGTATGTATCGATTACAGGAAACTCAATGCCGTGACGAGGAAAGATCACTTCCCTCTACCTTTCATTGACCAGATGTTAGAACGATTAGCAGGACACGAATACTACTGTTTCTTGGACGGATACTCTGGTTATAACCAGGTCCCCATCGCCGAAAAGGATCAAGATAAAACCACTTTTACTTGTCCTTTCGGAACTTTTGCTTATAGACGCATGCCCTTTGGGTTATGCAACGCTCCTGCTACATTTCAGCGGTGCATGATGGGGATATTTTCAGATATGGTGGAAAATTTTCTAGAAATTTTTATGGACGATTTCTCCATTTTTGGGGACTCCTTTGAGGACTGCCTTCGTAATCTTGACGCTGTTCTTACCCGCTGTAAGGATAAGAACTTGACTTTGAATTGGGAAAAATGCCATTTTATGGTCCAAGAAGGTATTTTGCTTGGACATATAATTTCACATAAAGGCATTGAGGTTGACAGAGCTAAAATAGATGTCATTCAAAACCTCCCTCGTCCCAATTGCGTCAAAGATATACGATCCTTCCTTGGTCATGCAGGATTTTATAGGAGATTTATTAAGGACTTTAGCAAAATTGCTAGACCCTTAACCCTTCTATTGGCCAAGGACACTAGTTTTCACTTCGATTCGGATTGTGAGGCTGCTTTTGAATCGCTTAAAGAATCACTCACTACAGCCCCCGTTCTATCATCTCCGGATTGGAACCACCCGTTCGAGCTTATGTGTGATGCATCAGATTTTGCTATTGGTGCGGTCTTAGGACAGCACATTGATAAGATGCCACATGTAATTTACTATGCAAGTAGGACCTTGAATGATGCACAAATAAATTACACAACTACCGAGAAAGAACTCTTGGCAGTTGTATTTGCATTAGAGAAATTCAGGCCCTACTTGATTGGCTCGCCTATTGTGGTTTACACAGATCATTCCGCCCTACGACATCTTTTATCGAAG
Organism: Agapanthus africanus; assembly: GCA_030015575.1. Lineage (NCBI taxonomy): Eukaryota > Viridiplantae > Streptophyta > Magnoliopsida > Asparagales > Amaryllidaceae > Agapanthus > Agapanthus africanus. The sequence goes on along the minus strand of CM057338.1, from coordinate 867,258,965 downwards.
AAGGATGCGAAGGCCAGGGTAATACGTTGGATCCTATTGTTACAAGAATTTGATCTTGTCATCAAAGACAAGAGTGGATGTGAAAACGTTATAGCCGACCATCTTTCACGCATCACTTCTTCGCCAACTGTGACTGTGCCGATAAATGACTCATTTCCCGACGAACAGCTCTTGAATGTATCCTACGAACCTTGGTTTGTGGATATCGTGAACTATCTTGCGACGGGACTTATACCTAGCGATTGGTCGAAACAAGACAAACTTCGATTTTTATCCCAAGTAAAATATTTTTACTGGGATGAACCATATCTATTCAAGTATTGTTCCGATCAAATCATTCGCAGGTGTGTCCCTAACGATGAATTCAAGAGCGTGTTATCATTTTGTCATGATCAGGCATGCGGCGGTCATTTTGGACCTCGAAAAACGGCGGAGAAAGTTTTGCAATGTGGTTTTTATTGGCCAACATTATTTAAAGATGCATTTGAACATTGCAAAACTTGTCCGCGATGTCAGCATTTGGGTCGGATTTCACGGAGGAACGAGATGCCGCTCCAACCTATATTGGTTGTGGAAATATTTGATATTTGGGGTATTGATTTTATGGGCCCTTTTCCCAACTCCTTTGGGAATTTATATATCTTGTTAGCGGTTGATTATGTCTCGAAGTGGGTGGAAGCTGTACCGTGTCGCATTAATGACAACAAAGTTGTCATTAAGTTCCTTAAAGAAAACATCTTCTCACGATTCGGACACCCTCGCGCTATCATTAGCGACAACGGGACACATTTCTGCAATAGGTCTTTTGAGGCCTTGATGCGGAAATATTCAATCACTCACAAGCTTTCTACGCCCTATCACCCCCAAACAAGCGGGCAGGCTGAGATCTCAAATAGGCAGATCAAACAGATATTGGAGAAGACGGTTTCTAAAAACCGTAAGGATTGGTCAACCAAATTGACGGATGCTCTTTGGGCATTCCGCACCGCTTATAAGACCGATCTTGGTATGTCTCCATACCGTCTTGTGTTTGGGAAGGCATGTCACCTCCCTGTCGAGATTGAACATAAGGCAATGTGGGCTATTAAAGAGCTTAATTTTGATCTTGATCATGCAGGCAGCTATCGGAAGCTGCAATTGAATGAGCTAAGCGAACTCCGCGATGAAGCTTACGATAATGCAGTGATATTAAAGAATAGGACTAAAGTATTCCATGATAAAAATCTTTCTAGAAAAACCTTCACATCGGGGCAACAAGTCCTTCTTTACGATTCCCGTCTCCATCTTCATCCGGGTAAGCTTAAATCTCGTTGGAAAGGACCTTTTGTGGTGCGGTATGTACACCCGCACGGAGCAGTTGAAGTCGAAAATTTGAAAAACGGTTCGATTTTTAAAGTGAATGGGCATAGATTAAAACCGTATTTTTCTGCTGACCCCGCGGAGGAGCTCCTGTTTTTACAGGAGCCGCTTTATCAAAACTAAAATTCCTCCGCCTCACCTCCATGTTTTGATAACTTTTTCACATTTTAAGAATGGAGGTGAGTAAAAAAATGATTTGATTGAATATCTGTGCGTGTCAAAGAATAAGTTTGGGGGAATTTTTCATTTCACTATTATTTTACCCCTTGTATCTCTCCCTTAGTATACAGGTCCATGTTCTCAAAAGGCTACATCAGTGAGGACACTGCTGAAAACAGGTTTGGGGGGGAGGTTTGTATTCACTGAATTATCTTTGACACCGGGCATTAAAAAAAATTTTTTTTTTTATATAACAAAAGAATAGAAAGTGAAAAATTACATCCAAAAGATTGGAATAGTTTAAGAAAACCAAGAAAATTAGAAGTTTTCTTACACGAACTAGTAATAAGTAGTTATGAGCTGTTGTCCCAAGGGTTAGTAAGATGAAGGAAGTCACTAATCTGAGGATAAAAATAAGTCTGAAAAATAGTTTCTATTCTGGAAGCCAAACATTTGAATGTTGATACCCTACAATATGCACCTACACACGTCTTAAAACTCGGGATAGTAGAGGATACCTTGAAATGCTCTTGTCTAAAAGCCCAAGTATGAAGGAAAAAAAAATGAAGAAAATATAAAAATGGTGAAAAGAAAAAAATGAACACTGGTTTTGTTATCGCCAAGGCAGCAATAAAAAAATATAGCGAGGGTGCCTCTTCACCTAGTGCCCTAAGGCCAACTGGTCTGGGAGTCACTGCTAAGGCTTAGGTGGTGCAAGACGAGGAAAATATTATCACCAAATCAGCAAGCACTTGAGTAATCGGTCGGTTAGTACCTCAAGAAGTATTAACGGTCGCATGAAAAGGTGTGAGCAAACCTAAGTATTCATAAAATTAAAAAGTACTGAAGTAGATGGACAAGAGTATGATAGCTTGAATTGAATTCTTCGAGTGTAGGGATGTTCTTTACACACACGTGGGGTTATATGATCAATGTTTGGATAAAAGGAAGGAATGAAGAATAAAGACGATGTTTTATTGAGGGATGATGTGATTTCTAATATCTTTTCATGACTATTAAGATAGGGCTCATGACAACTGAAAAGCTGGCATAGTTGGAAACTCTTCTTTTCAAAGTATTTCTTTTATGGTTCTTATCTTTATATGTAAATTTCACCATCTCTCTTTTGTTATAGGATTTTGTGGGTGTAATCCGCTGAAAACCCTCAGAAGACAACACTCCTCCTACTAGGGACACCTAGAGGTTTAACGGCTTGTTGCACATGCTCAGTGCAATCGTGTCTGCCTACGAAAGTGTGCTTAGTTTTCTCCTTTCTTTTTCTCCTCTTAAATAAACTAGTTTGCTCGGGATGATCAAAGATAAGTTTGGGGGTATTTGTTCAGTCGATAAAACTGCACATTTGTAGTACATTTTTCCTACCATTTTTATATTAAAAAAGGACTTTATTATAATATATTATACATATGAGGGTTTATGTGTAAAAACATTATTTTCCATATGTTAATATATTTTAATTATCATTTTGGTAGGAAAATGTATGCAAATATTATTGACCTAATCCTAGTAGAACAAAGTCTACTAAAATCTTATTTGAGTTGTTGTGCAGAATTTTCCAAGTTGTTATGCAGAATATATCAAAGAAATCAAGTTGTTGAAGAAATCTTGCCAAATTAAGAAGCAAACTTGGAGACCAAGTCTGGAAGCAACCGAGAGAATATTTCAAAGATACAAAGATTCCAGAGGAGCCCACATGTCACAAGAACAGAGCCCCTGAAGTTTGATGAACGGCAGAGATTACATGGCCGCGGATCCGCGGCCCTAGCCACCATTTGCCGCGGATCCGCCGCACTTATATGGATTTGGGAACTGAGGATTTTTGGGGTAAATCAAATCTATATTTTACCAAATTTTCAACAATAATATTCTGGCTTTGCACTATAAAAAGGCACCGAGGGCCTCTTGGAAAAGCCATCAAGCCGAAGAGATCACGAAGCTCTCGACGCTCACGCATCCAGGCTGATCATCGACTATTCGACTACCTCCTTAGGAAAGATCGAGAAGCAAATCAAGTTTTGTAATCATTTTCTATGGATTAAAAGTGTAGCTTGAAGGAGTTGATTAATAAAGGTAGTTTTTATTTAATTGTTTGTTTTTTTACATTATGTTTTCCCTCTCTTTCTTTTCATCTTCTTTTCCCAACATGCACGAGTAATTCTCCGCTTGTTAGGGTTCGTAGGATTAGGGTAGGCTAATGGACGATGAAAATAATTAAACCCTTTTTAAGTCCTATAAAGTTTAGGAACTTTATCAAAAGAATCATTAACATCCTAATCGGGCGCGCTAGCAATTCTTTGCTAGTTCCGACCGCGATTAGAGATTAGATTAATGATTGTTTTGGTAAAGGCTAGATATGAACGGAGTTCCGTGTCGAGATAAGGGTTAAGAGTGGGATTCCTTTTCCCCCCGGAAACCCTAATCTACACGCATCACCGTCGTTCTAGTTCTAAATCTATTAATGGATAAAAAGGGTAACTTTTAATTAATCGTCCATAACTACTAAATCCTAACGAACCCTACAAGCCCTATTATTATATTATTTAAATCTCTAAAATAATCTAGATCTATATTTTACATTCTTATTTAAAGTAGATCTAGAATCTTTTCACAAAATTCTTTATTCCTCCTCTCTTTCTCAACACATCTAAAGTAAAAATAAAAGGTTCCACGTTTCCCAGAGGACGACCCGTACTCATCTCGGTCTAGCTACACGCGACACCGTTATTGATTGCGGTTAAACTACAAACAAACACTTTTTCACAACCAATCAGGTGCGTTGGACCAAGCTGAGATCGAGCCCACCGGTGAAGATTTGGAGCAGTTCCAGGAAGACCCAGAGCTCTAGATATTGTACCTTGTTCTTTCCAGTTTATTTCATTTTCTGTTATGCCACTGTTTAGGCATTGCTTTTCATTTCAGTTGTATTTTCATTTCATGCATTGTACAAAGAATGTTATTAATAAAAGTTGCTGTTATTTCAATATCATTTGTCTCTTGTAATTATTTTATATTGCTTAGCTACGCTTAGCGTATGTACTTCTGAGTACATACGTAGCGGACCTCGTCGCGTCCACTTCGCCGTACACTGGGAAGCGGGGCGTGACGGGTTTTGTTGGTGGCCCATGCAGGTCAGAGCTGTATGAATCCCTGTCATGCAGTTCTGGTCTGCGTGAACAACCTAAGCAATATAACACAAGAACCAGCAACTAAAACATTCTTTACAATTCATGTCCCTTGAATCTTACAAATTTCTATTCCTTAAATCTTATCATTCCATATATTTGAATCTGTCCTAACCCAAATTTTTCTTCAAGGTCATGGATTCCCCGAACAACACCAGCACCAACGTTAACAACACCCCTCCAGCATTACCTCTCACACCAGTTGTTCCGGCACCACCCACTGAGCAAACGATGCTATTCGATGCGATCCGCAGTCTTCTCGAGGGACAGCAACAACTTCTGAGTCGTCCCGAAACAGATGCACCGGGAATAAAGCAATTCAGAGCTTTGCACCCAAAACAATTCTCGGGTAAAGGAAGCCCTCTCGAAGCAGAAGAATGGGCACAAAGTATCGAAGACGATCTGGCAGCAGCCCAAGTGCCAGATAACGCTTGGGTCCGTGTAGCGAAGCTACAGCTCACGGATAATGCTCGCAATTGGTGGAAGGCGGAAGAAACCCGTCTGGCACAGCCGATTGAATGGAAGACATTTCGCGAGAAGTTTGACGCGAAATATTTCCCTGTGACTGCCAGGTTCGCTATGGAGCAGCAGTTTATTCATCTACAGCAAGGATCAATATGGGAGAAATCGGTAGATGAATACGATGCTGAGTTCACTATGTTGAGCCGGTAAGATATGTCACAATAGTTCAATTTTTAAATATCACATACTACACAGCTAACACAATCTTTAAGCAGATTCGCGGCACACCTGATACCGACGGACGAGATCAGAGCCCGTCGTTTTCAGCAAGGTTTGGACACAGAGATCAAGGCTGCTCTAGCCACAGGAAAGTTTTTGACTCATGAGGAAGCCCTAGAACCTGCCCGCAGTTATGAGGCAGTCATAAAAGAGAGGGGCAGACCTCAGTCTGTAAGAGTCAAGCGTCCTGCCAACCAGATGGCAGGTGGAGCCACGTCCAGACCACCCTTCGTGCCGAGGCGACCTGGAGTACCAACTCATTGTCCTAGCCCAGCCTTTTGCACTTACTGCAAGAGAACTGGACATATGATGAAGGACTGCCGTCGAGCCAACCGCCTCTGCTTAGTCTGCGGTTCAGCCACTCATGATATTGGATCTTGTCCCCAAAAGCAGAACTCAGTTGCTGCACCCAGGCCAGCAAATACTTATCAGCAGCGACCAGCTCTTCAGGCACCTGCTACCAGACTTGCACTGCCTGCACCACCTAGGGGACCACAAGCTGCACCACCTCCTCGACAGTTCCATCAAGCTCAAAGGAACGTTCAGAGGAATGCTCCTCAGGCCAGGAGAAATGCTCCTCAGGCCAGGAGGATTGTGCCGAAGCGCCAGGCTTTCATGATGTCTGTGGAAGAAGCTGAGGCCACTGGCCAAGTCATTACTGGTAAACTGTCTTTCTCAAACTCAACTTTTAGTTTTGCTTACCTACACACTTTCCCTATACCTAAAACCTATCCCTAATACCTTAGGTACAATCCTAGTAGCTTCACTACCTGCACTTGCACTGTTTGATACTGGAGCATCCCACTGCTTTATGTCGCAACGGTTTGTCCGAACCCATGCGATTCCAGTCTCACCGCTTGTATCCAGCTGGAATGTCAGTTCTGGGAATGGTGTTCTAAAGGCAACTATGGGATACAGCATGTGTCCAGTCGTCGTCTGCAGTCGAGAGTTTTACGCTGACTTCAAGGTACTGGATATACCAAATTTCGATGTGGTTCTAGGAATGGACTGGCTTGGAGCCTTTTATGCTACCATCGACTGTCGTCAAAGGAGGGTAGTATTTGAGATTCCCGATCATCCGGTATTCTATTTCAAGAGTGGAGATCGTACACTGGAGCCAAGTGCTTACAAAGCAAAGCCAAGGGAAGCAGTAGTTGCAACAACTCAGGCAGAGGAAGAATCAAGACCGGAGGTAGTTCGAGAGTTCGATGATGTATTCCCTGACGATATATCAGGTTTGCCTCCCGATCGAGCTCTTGAATTCAGTATTGACTTAGTACCAGGAGCACAACCAGTGATCAAAGCACCGTATAGACTAAGTCCGGAAGGATTGAAGGAAGTTCGAACACAGTTGGACGAATTACTGGCGAAAGGATGGATTCGTCCCAGCACTTCAAGTTGGGGAGCACCTGTACTATTGGTGAAGAAGAAGGAAGGTTCATACAGAATGTGCATCGACTATAGGGCCTTGAACGAAGTTACTATAAAGAACAAGTATCCACTCCCGCGCATCGACGATTTATTCGATCAGCTAAGTGGATCTTGTGTTTTCTCTAAACTAGATCTTCGTTCAGGTTATCATCAAGTGAAGGTCAAGGAGGCTGATATTCACAAAACAGCTTTCAGAACTCGCTATGGACATTACGAATTTCTAGTAATGCCATTTGGAGTGACCAATGCACCAGCAATCTTCATGAACCTTATGAACCAAGTTTTCCGGGAGTATTTAGACAGGTTCGTTGTCATCTTCATCGACGACATCCTGATATATTCAAAGAACCGGAAAGAGCATGCGGAGCACTTACGAATTGTCCTAGAAACTCTTCGTCAACATCAGCTTTATGCCAAGTACAGTAAGTGCGAGTTTTGGCTAAAACAAGTTGGTTTTCTTGGACACATCGTATCAGGAGAAGGGATTTCTGTGGATCCAGCAAAAGTTTCAGCAGTCAGCGAATGGCCTACACCAAAATCAGTGAAGGATATTCGGAGTTTCTTGGGCTTAGCCGGATATTACAGAAGATTCATTGAAGGCTTTTCGAAGATAGCAACACCCCTGACCAAGCTCACACGAAAAGATGAAGAATTTGTATGGTCAGAAGCATGCGAGCAAGCTTTCGTAGAACTCAAGTCAAGACTGACATCTGCACCTATTCTCGTCATACCGGATCAATCTGGAGGATTCGAAGTGCATTGCGATGCATCCGGTAAGGGATTAGGATGTGTTCTACATCAGCACGGTAAAGTTATGGCTTATGCTTCAAGACAACTGAAGACTCATGAGCGCAATTATCCGACGCATGATCTAGAGTTGGCAGCTGTTATTTTTGCTCTCAAGATTTGGCGCCACTACTTACTTGGTGAACGAGTGAACATCTACACAGATCATAAAAGTCTGAAGTATGTGTTTACTCAGAAGGAGTTGAATATGCGGCAGAGAAGATGGTTAGAACTTATGGCTGACTTTGACATCAACTTGCAATATCATCCAGGAAAGGTGAACGTAGTACCTGATGCTCTTAGTCGCCAACCATTATCAATGAATCTCACCGCCCAGTGGAAGCTTCAGCAAGACCTACATCAGATGGAGATCGAACTAGTCATGCCAGGTGATGTTTCAAATTTGATGAATCTGCAAGTTCAATCAAATATTGTCAATCAGATCAAAGCAGCTCAAGCCAGCGATGCTAAGTTGCAAAAGATCAGATAACAAGTGGAGAATGGACTCAGAACAGATTTCATCATCCATGAAGACGGATCTTTGAGATACGGCAGCAGATTGTGTGTACCAAAGGGTCCTGTTCGGGAAGAGTTAATGAAAGAAGCTCACAGCTCTCCCTATTCAGTACATCCTGGAGGTACCAAAATGTACAAAGATCTACGTCAGAATTATTGGTGGCATGGAATGAACCGTGAAGTAGCCAGGAGTGTCGCAAAATGTTTGGTGTGTCAGCAGGTAAAGGCTGAACATCACAGGACAGCTGGACTACTTCAACCGTTACCAATTCCAGTATGGAAGTGGCAGCACATCACGATGGACTTTGTAACTGCTCTTCCTCGCAGCACAAAGGGTAACGATGCGATTTGGGTCATTGTGGATCGACTCACAAAGTCGGCTCACTTCATCCCATTTCGAGTTGGCCAATCAACGGAGACACTAGCGAAGAAGTACATGGAGGAAATTGTGAGACTTCATGGAGTACCGGTCTGCATTGTCTCCGATCGTGACACCAGGTTCCGATCGCAATTTTGGCAAAGTCTGCAAGCTAGCTTGGGAACAAGTCTGAACTTCAGCACGGCTTATCATCCACAAACAGATGGTCAGTCGGAATGAACTATTCAGATCTTGGAGGATATGCTCAGAGCATGTATGCTCGACTTCAAGGGATCTTGGGGAGATCACCTGCATCTTGTGGAGTTTGCGTACAACAACAGCTACCAAGCAAGCATAGGAATGGCACCTTATGCAGCTTTATATGGAAGGAAGTGTCGATCGCCATTAAGTTGGGACGACATCGGAGATAGAGAACTCCTTGGACCAGAGATGATAGTAGCAACCGTTGATGTGGTTCGTACTATCAGGGAAAGAATGCGCATAGTCCAAGATAGACAGAAACACTGGGCAGATGCGAAGAGACGACACTTGGAGTTCCAGCTAGGAGATCATGTATTCCTGAAAATCTCTCCGAACCGCGGAGTGATCAGATTTGGAAGACGGGGAAAGTTGAGTCCAAGATACATTGGACCGTTCGATATACTCGAACGAGTCGGTGAAGTGGCATATCGTTTAGCGCTTCCACCCTCACTGGAAGGAGTGCATAACGTGTTCCACATATCTCAACTCAGAAGGTATGTGAGTGACCCCAGCCATGTACTTGATCATTCCGAACTCACGATACAGCCCGATTTGTCTTGTGAGCAACAACCTGTGGAGATCCTGGACAGGAAAGTGAAGACACTTCGGAACAAAGAAGTTAATTTGGTCCGGGTAATGTGGAGGAAAGACACTCCAGGAGAATCCACGTGGGAAAGGGAAGATGAGATGCGTGCAAGATATCCGCACCTTTTTGTAATCTAGTCCTTAAATAAAAGTTGTAAATTTCGAGGACGAAATTTTTATAAGGAGGGTAGAATGTAACAACCCTAATTTTTATACACTTTTTCCTATACAATTTTTTTTCAAAATATTTTTTTGAAAAATCCACAAAGGGGTATTTAAGCCTGAGCACAAGATTTAGGTAATTATTTTTGTTTTTAATTACAAGCAACAAGAATGAAATAACTCCATTTTTTAGTGTACAAGAAATTACTTTAAATTTAATGAATACTAGGAGTATTTATTCTTGCTGCTATCAGTTTAAGTAATTAAAAACCACAATAATTACAAGAAAGAGCTTGTAGCTCATTGGTAATACCTTGCACTGCTGAACCAAGCCATCGGAGTTTAAATCCCATGCCCTACATTATTTTTGTATTTATTTTGTTTTATTTTTTTTTGGAAGTCAACGGTAAAAAGGCCATAACTCCCAAAATATGTACTGGACAACAAAAAGTAAAAATACCAAGTTGTTCCTCAGGAAAACCCCCGGCCATGGGACCCTTGACTCGGCCCGACTCGGCGCCGCCGGCCGGCGAATCGGCCGACTCGGTCCGGCCGATCCGGCCGGACTTGGCCGGACGGCCGAGTCACCAACTGAGAAAAGTTGTCTCTTAACTTGGTCAACCCTCTTGCATACTTATTATACCTGGATCGGTTTTGATTTGGCTAATAAATCCCTTTTACTCCTAGGTTTAATGATTTTTAATGAATTTTTAATGTTTTTTTATATTTTCTTTTAATATTTTTAATCCAAACCCTAACCCTAGCCTAGCCCTATATAAAGACCCCTATCCTCTACCATTTCACCTCACCACTCTAAGTCTACTCTCTCAAATTCTCGAGAACTCGGTACGAAGAGCAAGAAGCGAAGCGCTGCCGAAATCGACGACGGATTCCGGCGACCGGATCAGAACCTTCGCGACGCTTTCGACGAATCGGCAACCACCACATCCATTAGCTTCATTAGCTTGTCCAAACCGTAAGTCTCAACCCCTCTATCTCTCTTTTCTATAAGTATAAAAAATACGACTTTTTGGAACCCGACGGAAATCGGACAAACCGATTTCCGATTCGGTTTTTCTATAAATTTCCACTTGTCACCTAATACATATTATCTACCCATATTCATGTTGACTATTAATCACCCATAAACCAATTTAATCAAACTTTTTCACATGAAATAATAGCTTCTTTGCAAAACCGTATTCTTTTCATAAAAATACCATGAAGTTCATTTTTCTTAGTTTAATCAATTACCTCACTCCTAAATATGTTTATCTTGATCACAAAACTTGTAGAACTCAATTTGAATGAAATTTCACACATAAAATGATAACGTTTTCGAATACCGTATTCTTGCGCTATAATACCTTTAAGTTTAACATAACATGTTTTACCTTTAAAACTTCACCAAAACTTAATATAAGTCACGGGGTAATGACCTACCCCTATACACACTCAATATAACCCTAATTGATAAATATCAAAAATACAGAATACGAAATTACAGGACTTTTCACTAAAATACCCTAATCTTTATAACCTTTATTGTAAGCTTTAAATTGTAAACATTTCTAAGTAAAATCTTTTAATAAAATGAAAGCACGATTGGTCATGGACATCGATCGTTTATCTAAACTGACTTTGTGGTGTCTAGGCTAGGCAAGTGAGCTTGGGTAACTTTAAAAGGCCCGTCTCACGATTCGTGAGCGGATCCCTCCCTCCTCACTTGTACTTACCTGGCCACAATTGGCGGTGAAGAGGCGATTTAAGGCTTCTAATGACTTATCATTTAGACTTTAGAAGTAGGCTAGTTGGCTTAGGAAACCCTAACAACTAAAATACGGAAAACTATACTTTTTGCAATTAAATACCCCATATTTATAAAAACCGTTTTCCAAAATGAAAAGTATTTGTTAAACCTAAGCAAAGCGCCGCTACAACCCACTTTGGGGAACCTGTTAGGGATAGTACGGTTCATCGTGCACCCGCAGGCTAGTAGTGCGAGATTCAGACCTCCGCAAGGAGCATTCGGTCTCGAAAGGTTCAAAATACGATATTTAGGGAAAATGAGATTTTTTTAATAAAATATTTATATAAAATTATTCATGTGTTAATATATATATAATTATCATTTAAACACCTATTTTATCATAATATAAAGTTTCCACATTTTTCTAAAAAAAAAAATTACAAGATTAAAAGTTACACTAAAATACCATGAATTTCAGATAAAACAATTAATACTTTTATTAGGATATATTCACTAGAATAACACAAATAAAATTCACATTTATTATAACAATAAAGACGATTATTAAATACTTGAGGTGTATTTTGAAAACTATACAAAAGTACTTTTTACATAAAACCCCCTCAAGTTTCACAAATTACAATAAGGCCCTAACTAATATTGAACTTCAAATTTATCTTTCTTTTAGTCTGACTCGGGTTAGAGTCTGACTAATTTCTGACTTGAATATGATTCAAGTCAATCTATATTCTTTTATATTCCAATACAATTTGAATACATGAATCCAGGAATCCAGTTAACAATATATTCATTTTGACTGAATCAAACCATGGATATTCATCCATTATCCTGATATTCCATTTACCTGATTACACAGTTGCAACATGTTTACTAATATCATGGTTTTGGTCAGTCACTCAACTTACATATTCCAATACCACATTACTGTTAAAACACTACGGGGTTTAAAGGGGTAGATTGGTACGGAAGGTGTTAAAGGTGGCACGAGGTGGTCAGATTAAGACAACTAACCTGAATCCTATTGCTGTTGTACCGTGGCATAACGGTTCCTTGTACTTTCCTTTTGCCCTGATCTCTAACATATAGAGATCCCCCTCGTATACACTGGCATCCTTCTGTACCAAGCTACAAACAACAGCGTTAACTCAATATTCCATAATATTCAACATTGTAATACTTTAGAAAATACTGTTACTCTGTCATTCTCATTCTTCTTATTCTTTGGGACTTACCGAGCGACCTGTTCGCTGACGACATTCTATTTCCTTCTTCTTTGAATGTCGTCAGGTGCGTTGGACCAAGCTGAGATCGAGCCCACCGGTGAAGATTTGGAGCAGTTCCAGGAAGACCCAGAGCTCTAGATATTGTACCTTGTTCTTTCCAGTTTATTTCATTTTCTGTTATGCCACTGTTTAGGCATTGCTTTTCATTTCAGTTGTATTTTCATTTCATGCATTATACAAAGAATGTTATTAATAAAAGTTGCTGTTATTTCAATATCATTTGTCTCTTGTGATTATTTTATATTGCTTAGCTACGCTTAGCGTATGTACTTCTGAGTACATACGTAGCGGACCTCGTCGCGTCCACTTCGCCGTACACTGGGAAGCGGGGCGTGACAATAACCTAATTTCATAACATAGGGTATTTAATTGTAATATTGAACTTGTATGGAATTCATGGTATTTTAATGTAAAGTGATTCTTTGATTTGGAAAGGTTGGAATATTTATATTATATCAAAAATAGATATTTTAATGATACATATGTATATATATATAATTTTAATATATATATTATATTTCTATAAATCTCATTTTCTTAAGATTTTCGTATTTTAAATCTCTCGAGACCGAATGCTCCTTGCGGAGGTCTGCATCTCGCACTACTAAGCCCAGGGATGTGCGATAATCCGCACCATCCCAGTCGGGTTTCCCAAAATGGGTTGTAGCGGCACTTTGCAAAGATTTGTAAAATACTTAATCCTTTAGAAAACGGTTTTATTAGTAAATAGTATTTATTTGAAAGGTTTCGTTTTCCCGTATTCTATATTTCCGAAAAGTATTGTGCTATGTTGCATATGAGTGTTGTGAGGAGGTAGGTCATTACCTCGTGATCTACTTAAAGGTATAACAAGATTGTGATGGTTTAATGTCTAAATGAAACTACATGGTATTTTAGTGAAAAAGTACGATAAAAGTTACAAAATGAATTAGATTGTCATGAAACTTGTTCAACATGTTTATTAATGATTAATAGTCAACATGTAAGGCTTTTGTGTGATTGTATTTAAGAAAATGTTGGATTTTTTTAGAAAGAACCGAATTGGAAATCGGATTATAACTCTCATTCCGTCGGGTTTTGGAATTTCGTATTTTTAGAAAAGAATAAAAAAGAGGGAGGGGGATTTACGGGTTTAGAAGTTAGGGATGAGGAAGAGGAGACGGGAGGAGGTGCCGGTGCGTTGTTTCGTCGCCAGGAACTCCTAAGGTTGTCGTCGGAAAATTGCCGAAGCTTTCGCCCTTCGCTACTCAAAAAGTACACTAAGCTTCTAGGAATTTTCTTGAGAGTTTTGTTCAGAATTTTGGAGTGAGGCGTGTGTGTGTAAGGGTTGTATTTATAGGGTAAGGCTAGGGTTGGGATAGGTGAAAAGTTGAAATGAAAAAAATATGATAAAATATATTAAAATGTATTAAAAGTGGAGTAATTGGTGTTTTAAAGTGTCTCTGTTACTGGTATGAAGAAATAAAGTATGCAGGTGTACAGAGGATGTGAAAAAACAACCTTTTCATGTTGGGGACTCGGCGGTCCGGCCGAGTCCGGTCGGCGGCGGCGGCCTGAGTCTGCCGAGTCGCCGGCCGATTCGGCCCATCCCGGCCGAGTCAGGTGGTCGGAGGGTCCCTTGTCGGTTCATGTAGCCTCTGGTACTGTTAGGTTTTCATGTGTAGTGGGGTTTTTTGTGAGTTATGCACGTGTAAACTCTTGGTATTCTAAAAATTCAAAATAAAACAATATTAAAAAATAATGTAGGGTATGGGATTTGAACTCTGGTGCTTTGGTTCAACAGTGCAATGTCTTACCAATGAGCTACAAGCTCCTTCTTACTATTAATTATCAAAACAAATATTTATGGTACTCATAGAAAATGCAAATATCCTAAGTATATATTAATTTTTAAACAATTTTTTTTTGTACACTAAAATTGGAGTTGTTACAATGGAAGCATCTAAGAAAACCTTGTGGTTAAAGGGCTTAGTTGGTGAGTTCGGATTCGATAAGGGGTCGGTTTCATTATTTTGTGACAGTCAAAGCGCCATTCATTTGGCAAAGAATCAGATATACCGCAGTTGAACTAAGCACATCGACATGCGATATCATAAGATAAGGGAGTAAGCCGAAAAGGAGATCGATTTGATCAAATTCAATACTAAGGTGAATCCAGCGGACATGCTAACGAAGGTTATTCCTACGGAAAAGTTCAAGTCGGTCTTGGCTTCTATTCAAGTACTCAAATGTGAGAAAGAGCGACCTCGATAGGAGGGTCACACTAGTTTCGCAGTTCTGCTTAAAAAACTGTAATAGCACCAGTTTCGCAATTTTGGGAAAAGATTGTGACAGTTCGCGGTTTCAAGGTTTGGAGCTGTGCCAGTAGGGAAAATGGGGAGAACAACTAAGGCAATCCTAAAGGATACAAGACAAGGGCAACAAGTTTTTAAGGTGGCTATAAAGATATACAAGTCAAACTGGAGATTGTTGTGAAGGATGTCTTGTATATCGAAACTGTTCGAAAATCCAAAGAAGGGCCAGACATCTGGAGCAATGAGCTTCAGACATCTGGCAATATGGTCCAAGAATTCCAAAGGAGGCCCAGATGTCTGAGCAAAGAGCTTCGGACGTCTGGCTATGCTCTGGCCGGACGCTTGGTGAAGGACAGGCGTCTGACCCTTATTGGTCAAACGTCTAGACACGCTCCGCTCGACATACAGATTGTAAGCAGACGTCTGGCCCATATAAATTCAGACGTCTATTGTCGAGATAAGAACAAATTCCAGATTCGAAATTTATCTCGAAAATTCAGTTTCTGGTGGCAGTTTCGTAATTATAGGGATTTTATTGTAGCTCAGATTTGTATAGGTTATATATAGGATTTTAGGGTTAAAGTTTTAAAGTGAGAGTTTTGATCATAGGGTTTTAAAGGGAGACGACGGCTCCATAAGGGATCAAGACGATCAACTAAGGAGAACTTGTAGAGAGAGAAAGTGGAAGATCTCTTTGGAGATCATAGGAAGATGGTTAATTATAATCTTCTGTAAGGTTTTCTTTCCCTCAACCTCCCCCCCCCCCACCCCACCCCACACACCAAATCTTTTCTTGTGTTATTATTGCGTTTTTACAATTTTTATTATTCGTTTTAAAAGGGTTTAGGTTTAGATTCATAAGGGTTGGTTGTCGACGTATCCGCTACGTCCTCGATGCCCAACAACGTTTAAATCGTCGATGCAATCAAATTAAAAATAAATAAAATTCATAGTGTTATTCTGCATGTGGGATCACATTATTGAACAAGATATTATCCTTCTTTCTTTATCGATCACAAGATATCGATCATGATCACCGGTTATATAACATGTAGCAACAAAGTAGATAATGGACTTTAAAATTTGCTCATGCACCCATAAAAAAAAGGAGGCATGGATATTTTAGCAGCAAAATTTTTAAGTGGGAGTATGTCCGATCGATCGCTTGTTAAACAAAGTGACGATTGTGCAGCAATACAATCATCTAATGCCTCATTTATCCGAGCTCGTGCAATAGAAATGTTATGCTGAGAAAGTAGATCTTGAAGAAGTATGTTTCAGTCAAAATATTCCTGTATTAAGACTTTTTTGCTTTTATGACGTTCGGTGCTCCTAATTTCTCATAGTGTTTTGTCTTGGAAAAACGTTTCTTCCCATTAATATCTAATTGAATACATCATCTGGATCCACTTGTGATGAGAACTAGTCTTGGTATTGACCTTAAATT
The DNA here is from genome assembly GCA_030015575.1 of Agapanthus africanus. Taxonomy (NCBI): domain Eukaryota; kingdom Viridiplantae; phylum Streptophyta; class Magnoliopsida; order Asparagales; family Amaryllidaceae; genus Agapanthus; species Agapanthus africanus. The sequence goes on along the minus strand of CM057338.1, from coordinate 867,242,612 downwards.
ATATACTTCTGAAAGGAACACTTTCAGCAACCACGTATATTTGTACATTGAGCAGAATCAAACAAAACAATATAGCAACACTTATAATCAAACCCTAATCGTTCGCTTGTCTAAAATAATCAAGTCAATCGATTATCTTCGTCCAAAAGAAAACAATAAACCCTTTGTTGTTCTTGTTACAAGTGCTCGCTCTGCTTAATACAACTTGAGCATCATGCTTTTCTATTTACTATATTATTTCTCGGTAACAATGGTTGCAAAGGTCTCCGTATGTGTATTTTAGGTTTTCGTACCCATTATTTTCAGTGTTCTTCAAATCAATGGTTTTGGTTTTTCGCGTACAGACAGTTAAATATGTTTCCATGTACATTATTCGTATTTCTCAGCCATCTAAGATATGAAACTTCTTTAGAGTCGGCTAATAAATAATTGTGCTCCTCTTGAAAACCTCTTATAGAAACTATTAATTTGTCTCTGATTGATATTTAATTTCTAGTTTTACAAGAGAATTACAATGTGATAAGACATGCTCCTTTAGAGTTCTATAATCTATGTTGATATGCTTATGTAGACGATGTCCAGCAAATGAACACTTTAATCAAAGAAAAATCAATTGGTTTTTAATTATTGGATTTTTTTGCTCGAACATTTTATCTTGGAATGCTAAATCCTTTCATCTGGACTACTTATTTAAATAATTTATGTCATTTTGTTTCGGAAGAAAATTGTAAGATTTACTATGCCTTGATATTCATTGATAGAAGAAACAGTGTTGTAACCATTGTCATGCTCATCAATTATTGACTCAACCAACGCTTTAATTACCCTGTCTTAAGTTGAATCATTGGTCCATTAATCTGAAAATAATTAAGTGAAATTGGTAATGGGAGTGCCTGCTATTAGCAATAAAAAAGCTACCATCCTATTGGAACCATCGGTCCAGATTCATCCAAAATCCAAAACCGACGGTCCTGATTTGTGTAAAACATGTGGGCCTAGGTATTGGTGTATCCTACGTGCTTTGCACGTAGGATTTGTGGCCATGATTTCAGCAGAGCATCCCTGCTATTATCCTTTTGCATAGCGGGCACTCTTTTTCCGTGAAATTGAGCATGCAACAAAGATAATATTTCTTTAATTTATTTGAAGTAAACTCACTTACAGATGAGAGTAGGAGTAAACTCGAGTGGAGTTCACGAATGAGAGCCGGAAAACATATGAGCGAGTCAGAGAAGACGAAAAGCGCAAAAAACAAAAGACAGAAGGCAAAATTAAAATAGAGAAGAGCGGGTGTACTTCCTCCAACATATGAACCCCAAACCAAATAGTTGCCGATAAATATAAAAAAAAGTTCAAAAAAAGTAATCTCATTGATCCATTGCTCTCGGTCCATTCGTCACAGCACGGAACCGACACAAAGGAGGATAAAATTGTCAGCCCCACGGCCGGTCACGCGCACTGTACCGATGCGTGTCACTTCGAGCATCATGTCTTGCGAAGACTAAGACATATATCGTAAGGTTATCCGCTCAATCGACTGTCCAAGTTGCAAATGGGCCTAACGGTCGAGGTTCATTTCCAAATCACCTACATTTTATATTTTCGAGGCACCGAAGATCGACCCATGGTAGATTAAAACAACACTCTGATTGCAATTTTACCTAAATGCAAGGATCATAGTGCATACTTTGCTGTAATTTTTCTAAATTTAAGTTTAAGTTGTTTATTTACGGAGAGAAATAACCTTTCTGTTTTTCCTGTTTTATTCACTGCAACTGCTGTCTCACATAAAGTACTTTCTCTCTCATCCTCTTTTGATGATGGAGCAAATGTGCATGTATGTATTTATGCATGCACATGTACCATGCATGACACATAACGCATCCGCTCACCTCTCCGACACGTGACCTCCAAGCACCCGCCCGTGATGCAGAGACAGACAAAACATTAGGCGCACCCAACCGTTCGCTCCAAGTTTCACTGACATGTGGGTCCCACAGGCCCATCCTGTTTTCCAAACAAATTTCAACTGCTGCAATAAACAGAATAAGTATATTTTCTGGCGTCAACTTAGCCATGTGCGTAGGTATTTCCCTCGTGATTAATCCATTCTATAACCACAACAAAGTCTGGCTGGTTTCGGCTTAGAAACTGCGATACAAACAACCTCCATAGCAACCAAGAGTTTTGATCAAGGGAACAATTAGCCCCGCAAATCTATGTCCTTGGGCGCGAGGAACATAACCTAACTAGTCCTGAGCCCCGACATGATACTTCAGCCTTTGCTAAAAAAAATCTTTTAGCTAGGTCATCAAATTTTGCTTCGATCTGAGGGCGTAAATATCGAAATGCAAGGAGCTGAGAGTACAGGATCGCAACAGTCAGCCGTTGATGATTTCCGCTTCATGACACTAGAATTCTTTCGAAAGGAAAACTTTATAACTTTTCCCTGATGAGTTTTATTGCATCCACTTATCAAAGATTTTATTTAGGAGCTAGAATTATTATTATTATTCACTGTTAATGAGGGAGAGAGATTTCGTTGGCATTTAGTGAGTTGTCGCCATTCCTACACACACAAAAAAAATTGAATGAGAGTGACCCATCAGATCAATATATATCAGAGATAGATGCAGCAAGCAGCAGCTTTTAATTTTGCCGGCGAGAGACCTGGGATGATATTTATTTATTTATTATTATTATTAGAATCTAATGCCTCCATTTTGATTAATTATGAGGTGGCTTGGGTTTGGGCATCATTGATCAATGTCTCACAAATACCCTTTGATCTTAAAGATGATTAAATTGAAGTCGGCCTCCGATGCCGTTCACTCGTTTTCTGTCCGTGCTCCGAGCTTCTCAAAATACACACAGGCATGACTATCCAGGCTCGTGAAAGTCAGGTCAAAACCTGCTTGAAAAGGCATAAATTGATTGTTTGGTTAAAAGTTCAGATACATTTGCGTGGTTTATGGCATAATTTAGTTGCTTCCGAGATTTTGGTCGATTAATGTAACCACTAGTCAATGAAGATGCGCTTACAAACCTGACAATGCATTAAATAGCACGATGCTAGACGTTGTACATGGCATGATCCATTTCTCCAGTCATTTTTTGCCGGTTCCAGAGCCATCTCCATAAAAATTAATCATACAATTAATATCTACTGTACATCCAGATGCATGACACACAAAATAAAACTGGCTGTTTCGAGCCCATCCAACAAATCTTTTAAAGGGTGTTAGTCCCAGATAATTTTACAGTCCGGAATTTGTAAATGAAATGACCGTCGTTTTGATAAGATTCTTTTCTGTTCTGTTATGACCCGAAAAGACACGTGACCGACATAAGAATCATGTGAAGTCCAGCGGATCCTGCCGTAACCTAAGTAAGCCTAAGCAAGGAATCTAAACCATATCTTAAAAAATAGAGATGAAGTTTTAAGAAAATATTTATAAAATGAAGTAAAATTTGTTTTGTAAAGAGTCTGCGTTTAAAAAACGGATGCACCTCATTTGTAAATTTGAATAAAATTTCAGCACAACAGCAGTAAAATAAACACATCCCCATATGTGAGCAGCTTGACACCCACACGGTGGAGACACAATCCATACAAATTATATGATGTCTAAAGACGAAGAATAACAAGCGGAAAGCAATGAACACTATAGATAAATAAAGTCAAGCCGACTCCACACGAGTTCGACTACAGCAACAATACAACTTCTAAATGCTCGGGCAATTACACTAGACTTGGTTGATGGAATACTTCTATATACAAAAATAGATATAAGGCAAATTCCGAAACGAATTCTAACCCACCTTGCTTAAAATGACAATATGCAACCACGCCCAAAATAAGCTCTCTCACTGTCGCTACCGATCCAATTGACCAAAGCTGCAAGAAGCTATGGCACAATGGAGGTGAGTTGCCAACTCGTAAGTAGAATTCGCATAATAAGGTAGAAATCGCACGCATAAGGTAAATAAGCATGCATCGAAACTAGAATTCAAGCAATGAACAACAACAATAATAACAACTCATCATGTACAACTCCTATGTAGTATACCACTATATATAGTTATCGTGTCATCATAAAGTAAATCTACATCGATATGGGCATAACAAAACCACTAAAGCATATGAAAACATACGAGTCACGAATGTTATATTCATCACTTAAACTTTAGTTTAAGCACAGTAAAACGATAACAATAATCATCCATTATCAACTCAACTATATATATCCATAACAGTGTACAATCACCATCATTGTAAGTGTAGTACAATATCTATAACATGCGATCATGTGTAATCACTATAATACGGCTATGACACATACATAACACGTATCAATGTACAATCATTTAAAAGTGGTCGTACTGTGTATATATTACGGAATAGGTGGCGGACGTCAATTTGCAAAGCAATATAAACGTTTTACTAAAACATACGTCACGCCCTTTGAATATGATATAAAAGGTTTTCTTTTGAAAAACTCTTGTGTCGATTATTTACACGTGGCGATTAGTACAACAATAGCTCTTTTTGACAATCCATGTATCAACATCGTCACATGAAAACAATATCTCGGATATCGTCTCTTGGACAAGTCATGTTCGAAAACTATATAGTTTAATAAATCTCATCATATAACCACGGTCGGTGTTCTTCGAATATTCGCTGTGTTCCAAACTATCACCGGTATCGAGTAAGCTCGCTAGACTCCCCACCTTTTTATGCGGACTTCCAGCCCCTCGGTATCGGATCGGATCCACCATGTATCTGTAACCGGTTCCTTCCCTTCCTCGGTATCGGACATCACCAAACCAGTCCACCATGTATCCGTAATAGGTTCTCCCCCACCTAAGTATCGGATATATCCATAATTGGTTCCTCCTCCCTCAGTATCGAATAACATCGGGGCCGGCCGGCCGGCGACAGTCATAGGGACGGTCGGGGGCGGGGGCAGTCGATGTCCGGTTAATGATGGCGGCGGCCGATGGAGGTGATTCCAGACGGGACGGTTTATTTAAATTTTGATCTTTTATGTATAGAATGACATTTTAGAACACCTAAGGATACACAGCGATTTGAAAATTGATTGGTTTTCTCAATTTTGTTCTAAATGTTGAATAACAAATTTTAGAATCCAAATTCTTACATTCTAAATACTTGTTTCGACTAATATTATTAAGCAAATTGCGATTTTAAATAAGTTGGCACTAACATGAATTTCTAAATTCGGGAATTATATCTTCAAATGAGCGGGAGCTGGGCCTAACACCTCCCCGGCACAACAATGGAACATTGAAAGTTTTTTTGGACTCCTATGCATGGTGGGGGCCCATAGGAGATTTGCTTTTGGCTAAGGCGTGGCACTTGTATTTATAATATAAAAAAGTAAATGAATGGGAAAAAGGAAATAAAGAGGAGCCAATATTCCTTGGTGTTTACGTCGAGGGATGTTTTGGTGGGTCCATGCGTCAGTTGTTTGGCTCTTGGTCCTCCTCCACCAGACATCTGCCCTCAATTTTCCTGCACTACCACCACACAAATTTTTGCCCCTCAGCCTACATATATTTTACCAAATAACCCACCCATCATGTTTTTAGTTGAGTCGACTGTAGCTAGCTGCGATCAACCGCCACAGTCGAAACCAGATGAAGACAGAAGGATGTGGGCCCTAGAGTATGAGTTTGAGCATGGTTGTGTCTGCAGACCACAATGGTCGACCGTAGTCCCATTCGAATCTTTAAGCTTAACTTCTATTTGACATTCACAACAAGCAGATGTTCGGCAACATTTTACAGAATTACTTTATTGGATGGAAATAAAGGTAAAAAAATGATCCGAAATGGTTATCACAAGTCAGTGGACAATATATCATTTTTAAAACGGGTAAACCAGACCATTTTCAAGCAATTCAAATACTTTGAATCACTTCGTTTCATTTCATTCAGATGATGGGCTTAAACCAGCAAACATATGATTTACTGCGTTCATGGCAATAACGCGCAATCACTACTTCATAAAATGAAAAACAAAGTATATTCCAAATCTTACCATTTTTTATTCATGTCATGAAATACATGCAGTCTAAGAAGCAGATAATGTTCCGATTTAGACCTACACATTTTAAACCACTGCTAAACTTGGGCAATTAAATACAACAAGCTGCTAATTAAAGTAAATGATAGTTAAAGTACAAGATGGCATTTCCTTTGAATTCTGTAATTGAAAGCAAAGGAATTGGTCTTTTGCTGTCACCCAACGACACAAGCAAGCAAAAAATATTTTATCCAAATAGAGACTGCAGATTAAAATTACTTTTATCAATGGGATTTATATTTTTATCCTAAATTTGACCAGCCTAGCTCAACACTACAAATAAACTATGCCAGTGGGCCCTTGAATATTTTTAGAATATCAAAATATATTCCCTCTCCCGCTGCGCCAAAACTACAATGTATGCTGAGAACTAAGGAAATACATTTAAAATTCTAATGCGCCCGTACATCACAAAGGGGGAAAAACAAGACTTTCGCGCAGCGGTATTTTTGATTTAAGGTGAACTATATTTAATACGCACTCTGAAGAAATCTTGCATGAGTTACTCTATACCATGTCAACTGTCACTCCCATTGCACCAAGACTCCGAAGTTGTAATGATGATAGGCGCCTCATTGAAATCGGGCCTAAGGCGCTCCGATACCTCCTTCTGCAGCACCAAAACCACAAAATTACAACGGAAGTAAACATATTATATATTCTAATAGATATGTTAGTTAAATATACTGGAGTTTTCCCTTCAAATAGTGGGGGGCTCAGGAGCTGCAGAACACAAAAAAGCGCAGTCAACATCCTCTTTTTTTAATTTCCCACTTTGGTAAATTTTATTAGTGAATTAATAGGGGTCTATGAAGAAGCACATGGGCATTGTGAACCTCTTTGAGCCCACTAAAGATTTGGTTGATTAAAGCAGCTAATAGTTTAACAAAATTATTTGGAGTCACAATCAATCAAGATGGCTGGTGTCTAAATAATACCAATGAGGTGACTTGCTAGGGTTAGGGTATTTGTCTATATACCAACCAAGTTGGGGAAAAGTTACACTAAATCATACAATTTGATATGGAAGTTCTATTATAGGGCTGTTTGGTTTGCTATTAAACCAAACAATATACTAATTAACAAATAATTAAGGGATGTGACACACGTTCACCATGTTAAAAAAAAAACCTAGTTATTGAGGCCGGTTTCAATATATTTTCGGCGTTTTTTCCATTTCCATGCCGCAAAAATTGCTGCATTTGCAGCATCCAATTTGACCCAGATATTATCCTTGCTTTTTTCTTTTGCAGTAAGACTGGCATTTTTATTTTGTCTTGTCATTTCTAATGAACCAATCAAATCCGAAGCAGACTTGCTCATGGTGTGCCTAGAAAAAAAATATACACATAATACAACACTAAAATTCTAATTTACCTAAGAAACAAATGGAGATTCAACAGTCCAATGGTGAAATTAAAGATAATGAGAATGAGAAATCCAATCCTAGATTTATCCAAGATATATAATATAAAGAGAAACTTGCAATCAAATTTAAACTGGTGGCGTACAATCAAAACCTTAAACCCTAAACCTTGAGCCCATAAAAAAGCCACTTTTGATGTACCCTCAAGGGCTCCACCAACACCCACCATCACTTTTCAATACATATCCCTCCCTCTTCATCTCCCTTCACCCCCAAGCTTTGTCACACTACCTTTATTCATAAAACAACTAAAAGAGAAGGGAATGTGTAAAAAGGCATGCAAAAAAAAAAGCAAATGCCTTTAAAGTTTTTTCCTTAGGGTTGACATGCACACATAAAGCTTTTCATGTACAGCTTTTATCATCAATCTATACAAAGCATCCCAACTCCCAAGCACAAGAAGGAGAGACACTAGAATAACTCCAACAGCAACAATTAATGGGTTATGATGGGGAGTTTTTGGGATAGAGTCAATGGCAATGGAGACTCACATATTGCTGTTTTGTTGTCTCCTTTGTGATATGATGAGGCTCATGTCACTTTTCCCATGCTCCTCTTACACTCTTTTTTTGAGGGCCGATATCCGTTGCGTGATCTCGCAAATTTTGAAAAAAGCAAAGATAAAAGAAAATGTGGGTGTCGCCATCAAATAACCCCACCCGAGTTTAGCAAGGGCAGGGCCAAGCATGTATTTCCTCCCCTTTGCGTGCCTACCACACTTAGGGGTATTCGGGTAAGGTGCGTGACCCGACACGTTATAGTTGACCGAAATAGAACCTGAACTGATTATATCAGATAGCCCGAATCCGACATAAGTAACGCACTTAACGGATTGTATGGTTTTGATGTCCGTCTATATATTCTTAAATAACTAATGTTTTATTAGGCCAGGGTCAATAAAGTTGACAAGCATGTGTTTGCTCGCATTTGCAAGTCTACCACACCTTAGGGGTATTAGGGATTCAAGTCAGATTGGGTTTTAAGCACCCGACCTGCTATGACTGACCCGAACTAGAACTTGACCCGGTTATAATGGAATAACATAATCCTTCATGACTAACCTGCTTAACAAACTTCTTAATTATGATCCAACCATTATAGGCGCCTAACACAACCCTCTTTTATTCTGGTTGGGGACGGACAAGGAACAAATATGACATTTAAACACGACACCGGAGGCTATAGACATGTTAAAGAATACTGGATAACTTCATAAGAGATTAATACCAAGACTTAGCGAAGTAGCTTGAATGGTTAGATTTAGAAATAAGAGTTTTAGTTTGAATCTTGATTTTTCTAGCATGAGAGAGAACTTTTCACTAGTACCGACTTTATAATTATGTCAAATTGGGACCCATTTGTTAATTCAGGTTAGAAGTGTTAGATCCGTTTATGATCCATACCCATTTTTGCACAGCCCCTAGGGATTTAAAGGTGCCAGCCCTAACTGCATATCATAACTTTTTGTTCTCGTTAAATGGGGAATACTAGAGAAGGATTTGCTTGTATGTATACTAATTATGCATGGCACTGAGAAGGCTTAAAAAGTTTTCTGTGGGGATTAACTTAATTGCATGCATGGATCAAATGATTAGGGATGCAACTGAGGATTTCAATGATGTTAACAAGGATTTGATATTAAGCTGCTAAATAATTTCTTCCACCCACAAAAAAACTATAATTTTGCATGCATCATATAAGGGGTCCAAGTTAAGAACCTAATAAGATATACCTCTACTAATTGCATGCATGGATTAATAATTAGATATGCAAGCAACATATATGCATTGATGAAAATTGTCTACAATTAGATTGTAATTATCTGCATGCTTAATTGCTTACACTCATGATATAGGGGCACAAAGAACTTCCTTTTGACATAAAATATATGAATAAAGGAGCTTTATTATGCATACATGCATATATATTGAAGTATAATCTTTCAAATGCTAAAACTGTTTCTTTAAGGAAAAGAGAAATCAACAATCTCTTTTTTCTTAATTAATAGGCCATTGCATGATGCAAGCGGGGTTTAAACCCCAGATCTTCTGCTCAACTGCGAGAAGGTTTTACCACTTGGCGCACTCGCAAAAGAAATAAATAATCAAACTATTTCATACGATGTACCACATATAGAATACAAATAACTAGAATTGAACAGTTAAGCGGCATCCAAGCGAGTCGAATTGATTCATAAGCAACTATCATAATCAACGAAGAGGTTATGATCCAAACAATTTGGATAAAACAAAATGTTTGTATTTCTGAGCTGGAAGATTGAAATGCGGTAAAGCTGTGTATAAGCATATGGAATTTTGAACATGAACATTTGAAGGTTATGCATATCATTGAATAGAGATACTGATTTCATCATTATGTTTCACAAAAGGTAGTGCTAACCTGATTCTGGAAATGCCCCCTTCCTTTCTTTTGCTCCTCCTGTAAGCGCCTGATATGTATATAGGAAAAACTTAAAGAATACTCAAGCTGCTACCTACAGGGACACCTAGTACTGAGGTCATGTCTGCAATTATAACATTTGTTAAAATGACCATATGTTTGAGTTTTACGGAATTCAAACAAAGTATAAACTTATTGCAGCATAATCCACCGATTTGAAATTAATCATTACACAAACCATGCAAAATGTATTCTACCTTATGTAACCAGAGAAGAAATCTAAGAATGGCACTTTGTTAGCAGGGAACTAGAAATAAAGCTACCCATCATTTCTTCTTAACATGCAACTCTGAAAAGGGCTCCCCCAATCTTAACCGTTTAAGAATGAAAATTCAAATCGAATTTGTTTGATGAGCTTTAGAAGCAATATTTGGAAATCCCAACACGCTATTAATAATATCGTTCCACATTAATTTAGTGTTAATGGTAACAAAAGTGTTGCAACGGTTATGTAAGATGTGATGGATTGAGAGGACCAAACAAAAGCAATTTCAATATTGTAAAACTCAGTGCTGTAAACAACATGCTAAATAACCATTCTGAGAGCAGTAAGATACTACTTAATGAAACATTGATATTATGTATACAGCATCTGATGGTTATTTATTTGTGGTTTGTAGATGCTCAAAGACGTACCATAATTTGCAAGATTTAGATTCTGGTCAAACAATCGCTACCTACTGCCTTAATTGAAAGTTGAACAGACTCAATGAGGATGTTCCTTCGATGGTGCATGATAAATTGAAGTTCATCTGCTTATTGACAAGAGTTCAGTTTAACAAATCCTTTTACGATTTATTTTAACATATATGAGCAATTATGTAATAGTGCTTGTAAATGGTGGTAAAGAATATAAATATCAGAGCATAAATCAGGCAACGTCAAAAGATGATTGACGCAATTCAAGTAGACCAAAACCCAAAATCTAAATAGGGAAGGTGAAGTTTTGAAAAGTTTTATAAAAAGTAAAGCTTGTTTTGAAAAAATTGTTTGAAAAACGGGCGGCACCACCTTTATAAAGTTTGAATAAAACAAGTACAAATTGATAAATATAGAGGCATCCCACATACCGAAGCTAAATCAACGCCCACTCGGCAGAATCACAACCACGCAGTAATATACGACGACTCGAGCGAAAAATCACAAGCAAATATACTGCATTAGTAAACTCATAGTCGACTCTACCCTAGTTCGACCTAAAATAATATACATCAATCTCGACTAGATCTAACTCCAATAATAATACAAGTGGTGGATGGAGCGACGCTAGATACAAAAGAATATACATCCGAGATGGTCACCCTACACATCGTAACCCACCTAGCAAAAGCAAACAAAAATCCCAAAAGATATCATGCCAATACCGCCACTAGGTATCTGTGCGGTCTGTATTGCAAGGAGCTATGACACACAACGATGGTGAATTGCCAACTCGGTGAATGGAAATGATATCACAATATATATATATATATATATATATATATATATATATATATGGTAAAAGAATATAAGTGCAATGAAACTGGAGTCACGTAAAGTATAGTCAATATCAACAAGGAATCATCAATACATGCACCGTTTCTCGGAACGGCCCTTTCATCAAATAACACCGTTCAGTATCCTCCGGATATCTGCCGTGTACCCATAATCAACTACATCCCCACCTTGATTGTCAGGTACCACCAAATCCATACACTGTGCATCCATAATCGGCTACATCCCCATCTCGATAACCGAATACCACCAAATCATTCCACCGTTTACCAATATCCGTAATCGGGTACATTCCTACCTAGATTGCCTGATACCACCAAAAATAAATATAACATACGCATAAATAAATCCAAGCAAGCTTTATAATTATAATGTAATAATGATGTGTATTAGTATCTCATACCACTGATACGCACACATATCGGTGTCTCATGTCACTGATATATATCATCTTCAATAAAGACCGCAATCTCATAAGATCAACAATATATAACGCGTAACGAGATCATAACGCATAGCATAACAGATAACAAAATCGCAAAACAAACGAATAATGTAAGCATGGCGGTTCTAAGTGTCATGGCAGTACCAACGATATGTAGTGTACATGCGAGTTTGTGATTGTGCAACATGGCAATCGTCGGTAGTTGTGCAGTGTTCTATCGGGTGTGTTCCTATTGCAGGACAATCGGAATATAAGAGATGAAATGGAACATGACATTTTAACTAAGTATCAATGAATATAACAATGCTAGCAAGTATAGGTATGCAACATGGTAGAATACTCAATACAATACTAATCGAATAATAATGCAATCAAGCATCGAGAATGGGTTTAAAATAGCGACATGAAGTTTTATATAAAATTTCTGATAGTCGGGGATGCTATACGCCATCCGTCCGATTTCCCACTTGTAGAGGCTATTCCAGTCACCAAAATTCGACTCATACTAGTCAAAACCCGTGAAAGCTTTGCCCGTCTTCGCCGCGTCGGACGTCTCCGCAACAGATCCTAACATCAAACAATAACTTTCGCATGTGAGAATCTAGACTACCGATACCGACATATATACATATACTATGCGAACCAAACCCATGTAAGTTAAAACGTGTGACCATCGTGTGCTAATCATGTGCGAAGTTATCTAGAACTATCCCAAAACGCTTGTGGATTCTATAATAGAAGTTATGGAAATTGGCAGTTTTTGGGTTTACTTTAAAAAATCACCAAAAATAGTAAACACGGTATTTGGACTAAAACTAAAATTCTACATATAAATAAAGGAGTTAACTTTCATACCCCAAAATATCTTTTCCAATTTCTAAGCATAGAACATGAAATAAAATACAAAGTTAAAACATATTTCTGGATAATTTTACCAAATCAGAAAACACCCTTACACTAAAAAAATGACATCTCTGGATTTTATAAAGTAAATAAGGCAAATGAAAATTTTAGAGATATCTACACAAAATTATACACAACCTACAATTTTCACATTTTCCAAATTGTGAATACAAAAATAAAGAAAAGTGTTACAATGTGAATGAAAAACGGCCACTGGAAATGCAGTTTTCAGTTTGGATACCCTTTCTTTAAAAATTCGTATAAAATTCATTTTACAGTAAAACTTAACCAAATTTTGTTTACTAAAAGATAAACCTATTATCTACAACTTTGTAGTTTTAGAGTTTAGCTAATTATCATCAGAGAGTCATCGAAAAAACACCGAAACCCCTAACATGTTACTTATTTTCAGCCAAAACTCGATAAAAACCTTAGCTTTTCATAACAAACAAGCTAATACCTTAACTTGTGGGAATAAAGAGGTGATCCATACTGGGACTTGAGTGGCTCTACATAAAGAATTTGTGACCAAAAGCCATGGTTTGGTGTAGGATTCTTTGAGGCTAAAGAAAACTTAGTGTATATTTTGTGTGATTTTAGGGGTTGCAAAATTTTGAGGAGAAGAATGAGAAGAAGAGGAAATGGTGTAGAGAATTATGAGGGGAGAGAGAGAGGAGATGAGGCCTTAACATAACCATTCCTTCACCATTGCTAATATTTAAAGAAAACACATACTTTCGACCATTCCCATTTGTTTAATATAAAACCCTTACCTCCGACCATACTCTCCATATATCCCTCACTCTACAAATTTAAAATACCACATAGAAAAAGAATTAAGACAAAGAAGTTTAATTTGCCATGACAAATAAAGTATGTTTAATTAAACCTTATGCTGATTTTTATAGTAAAAGACTTAACTATTATATGTATGTATGCACTAAATACTTTAAAAGAAAACCAATTTAATTAAAAGTCATATAATTAATAAAACTTAATATCACTAATTTATAAAAACCCAAGTAAGTAATTGTTCTCATATATAACCAATTCATTTTATTAACAATTAAATCTAAAGTAAACATTTACATTTTCAAAATGTCTCACTTTAGAGATCTGAATATCATTAATAGAGATACTAATTTCATTTTTCTGTCCCACAAAGGTCTTGCTAACATGATACTAGAAATGTGCCCTCTTTTTTTTTCCATTCGTGTTTGCACATGATGCTTATATAGGAGAAACTTCAAGAATACTCAAGCTGCTAACTACAGGGACACCCAATACTGGAGCTCACGTCAGCAGGTATGAAATTTGTTAAAATAGACACTGCGTGATTATATTTTCCACAGAACTTACAACAAGCATGAACTTATTGCATCATAATCCACCGATTTGAAATTATTCATTATAACAGCTGAAACATCATGCAAAATGTAAATTCCTACCGTATGAAGCAAGAGAAAAAGCTAAGAATATGAGTAAGTGTGAATATCCTCATGCCTCCATGAAGCATTCTATAATTCTAGTTCCATTAGGTTAATGTAGACTCCAATTCATATTGTTTGCCTTTTTCCAATAAGAAAATCCTAATCATATAGGTAGGTCAGTGACTCAGTTAATGTACCCATAATTATAACCAAACATGATGGCGCCATATAGCAGGAAACCAAAAAGAAAGGTAACCATCATTTCTTTTCTTTTCTTTTTATTTTTAAAACATGCAGTGTATGCTAAATTTGAACAATTGTAGCTAAAGCGCCACCTCTTGGGAAAAGAATATTCATGAGAAAAAAACTTGGAAAATTACAGTGCACAAGAACATAAGCTGAAACATTAGAGGTAACGGGACCTGCAGAGACCCTGCAGGCCCAAACTGCAGTGGCCTCTCACATGGACCAGTGAGGCCCGCTAGCTATTTTACAGTTAGATCCCTAAACCCCCCTGGCCCATGTGTGAGGTAACTGCAGTTTTGGGCCTTTGGGCCTGTAAAGACCAAGCCCCCGTTTTCTCGAAACATTATGGAAACAAAAGTTTGGTGTCGCTCATCTAAAAGTGCATAACAGGAAAACCAAATAAAAGCAATTTCATTATTTTCACTAGCTAAGAATTGTCGGTGCCGCACCTAGCTACTTATTGTGAAATAAGAGGTTTGCACTCATGAATCATTCGAAGAAGAGCAAGATGCTTTTCAAGGGAATTTTTGGAAGAGATAATTATGCGTACAATAGTTGATACATAAGAAGTATCATTGCAAGATTGGATTCTGGTCAAAGAATTCCAACAGCTATAAAAACATTCAACTTTACGGAGATTGTAATTGAAATTTGAATGCCTTGAATGAGGATGTTCCTTTGTAATTTATGATGAATATCCATGATTCCTAAGGGTTTGGTTTAACAAATTATTTCGGACATCGCTTAATATCTTCAAGTATATGCCTAAAAATGTTTTCATATGAAGGTTAAGTATCATCAGACGATGGAAAGTAAAAACTGTGATATTGTTATCAATGGGTCACCCAAATAAATAGCAGAACCATTCAGCGCCACCCACACAATACTGACCACATAAGAACATCGTTATATCTAAATAATATATTATGTATACTATATATTTTCATGTCAATTCATAACATCTATAAGAAATTGACAACCAATCATAGTTGCATGGAAATTTTTAGAATACGAATGCTGTGTTTTTATCCATTTCCTTTTTCTAATTAGTAATTGTGTCTTTATATGTAATTTGTCATATTTAATAAAAACTATTTAGCATTGCAGTTTTTCTTAGTTGTCATGCAGTAATGTACTTAGATAAACATATCAACTACAGCTGCTTTTAAAATATATATGTTACTTCAATCTTTGTTCGTGTTTCCAGTTGCCTATTGAGTGGTGTACAAAATGTATGGTCTTTTTGTCGATTGACATGCTGCACAGAACCATATTTCTTCACATCAAATTCTAGAAACAAAAAGTATGACTAAGATGTTATAACTAACTCTAAACTGATAAAATAATTAGATCACGAAGTCCAACGGATAGCACATTAATATCTCGTGTTAAATTAGTATGTGGGCACGACATTGGTTATTTGACACCAACGTGGCTTGTGAAATTGAAGGCACATAAGATGGATAATGTTATATTAGTTACGCTTCAAGCTGCACTCTTTCTTTCATATTGATTTATTTTATTTTGGTTTAAGAATATAGAGATAGGCTAGGATCCCATCGGTTTTAGCCATTATATCTACTTTGGGATGTATGCTAACAATTATGAAAAAGAGTCTTCACTTCTCTAATTAATTACATGGTTGCATACACACATCTAAATGCATATCCAAAGGTTAAAATATGGGTAGGATTTGTTTCAAAATCCTACCGATAGGATTGTAGCCTATCTCTAAGAGTATATATCTTATACCAAGTTGTTGATGCGTACACAAGGACTAATGGATGGTAGAGATGTGTAATCATTCATTCACCTTCATAAGAATTAGTGTACCCAGAGGCAATTATCGCATTAATTATGACAAACTACCAAATTTTTCACAGGGAGCTCGATACAGTACTATGAAGAAGTCCAAACAACGATAATGGTTCATAATGAACTTAGCTTTGTGGGATGATGAAGCATGCACCACCTATCATGCTCCGTCTTTACCACTTTAATAGTCTGGTAAGTTTGACGAGTCGACCAGCTGAATTTCCATTTGAAATTTTTAATCAGCTTACAGTTTTATATCTTATTCATATTATTGAAAGAGATAATATCAGCAGGGATGAAGATTACCTTGTTGTATCCTTGTCATTTAAAGCCTCAGGAATTTGCATCTACTCCTAGTTTCATCAATTTTCCTTGAAACAATTTGAATTGCTGGTTGCTCAATTTGTTTGAATCCCTATCTCCATTATAAAAAGAAATGAAGAAAAAGAGAGAACCAATTTTAAGGATTAATCTAATTTTTTTTATTACAGTAGTATACTGCTGCAGCAAAATAAAGTTTGTCCCTTCCAGAATAAAAGGGAAAAAGATGGCAAATATATCCTCCTATTTCAACTCTAAGCTAGGGCCTTCAATTCCTTAGAAATCTTCCAGAGTACACACAGCATAATCATTATGCTACCTTGAGTATATGGAAACAGAAATAAATTTAATCACCTATCAAGCCTCCATGCAGCCGAATTCAAGTTGTTTGTGGCAAATCCATGAGGAGAACCACCCCCAGATGTTGTCTTAATCATTATCTGTAGCAGAAAATAACTTTCTGATTCAGATTTATAGCCATCATCATTATATATATATATATATATATATATATATAGAGAGAGAGAGAGAGAGAGAGGCCGTAGGAGGCTTTTTTTGTGGAGTGGTGTCAAAATCTTCATCCTCCACCATTTTATTCGACAATCGTCACCGTCCATCTTGATCTTCATCGTCTAATATGTCGATTCACCAAATTTCATGTGATTTTAACACTTTTTCACCGTTGATTTAGCAACATAAAAAGTTCTATTGTCGGTAAACCGTTAATTTTGCACCCACTAAATCAACGGTGAAAAAGTGTTAAAATCACATGAAATTTGGTGTATCGACATATTAGACGATGAAGATTAAGATGGCCGATACCGATCGTCGAATAAAATGGTGGAGGATGAAGATTTCGACGCCACTTGACGAAAAAGCCTCCTAGGGCCTCTTTCCTCCATTATGCTCTCTCTCTCTCTCTCATATATATATATATATATATATATATATATATATATATATATATATATATAAACACTCCATAAAAAGAGTCGAGAAGGAAATTACATCTGCTTTAGTGTAAATGGAAGATGAAAAAGCATTTGTGCTAGTTTCTCAAATTAACCACATGATGATACACTTTAGTAGGAAATATCCGAAAAGAATTCCATGAGGACTAAGCTAATCAGCGTGCAAACACCAAAGGGGTTCGAGTTCAAAATTCTCATTTATGTGGTCATAGTATACATACCTCATGCCGCAAGCATACAAGCTAAAAATAAATTGACGCATTACATTGGAAAGTATATGTGAATGATTAGAATGACACATCATCATTATCATTGAAGCATTTTCCCCATCAAAATGGGGTCAGAATAGATTTGATAGTTTTACGTCCGGTAGTTGGCATGTCCTCAATCTGTACTAATTGCAACTAAAATACTGCATAATTACTGAGGAAACTACGGGGAAGAGAGAGGCTTGCCGTAATCCTAGATGACACGTTCGCGGCATTCTAATTCTCCTACACAAGCTCAAAAATCTTAGGAAATAAAGCCTTTATCAAAATTTCTTTCATTTTTCTGTCTTTCCTTCTTTATTTTTTTGAGGGTACTGGGTAGAATCAATAAAACGATCGCCAAAAAATATTATATCGAAATTTTGAGAAAATAGAAATATAAAAGTTAGAAGGTTGCCTTTATCCTGAGCTTAAGGGGCAGGCGACATGAACCATTTTCTTCCATTTAACTATGTAAAGGTCCTTAGGGATCATCTTGTTGATCGATTGCAACTAAGACTTTTTAATCAACATCCATCCCTATTCGTTTTGGACTATCTCTCACTCAGTTGCTCCGTTAACTACAATGTCATCACTTCTCCTAAATATCACATGTATAGCGTCCATTATACAAATCCAACATCTCGATTGGCTTTCCCTCATTTTATATTCTACAGGAGAAGCAATCAATTTCTTGCAATGCACTTCATTTCCAATGTAATCCCTTAGAGTAGCTAAACCACTGATAGTACATATATTATTACATGATCTTAAAGTTATTCTTAATCAACAGAGATCAATCTTCTGAGATTATACTTCGAACGTCAAGAATCACATGGGCATGACGATGTAGGTAACACTGCAGAGACGTGTGTGGCATAAAAACGACCAGAAAGCCTGAAAATATATATGTAAAGAATTCTTATGATCAAACAGTTTCTTGATACTCCATGGTTTTATGATGGCTTTAAAATCTACCTTCTCTAAACTAAATCAGTCCCACTCCAATCATTTGAGAAAAAGAATATGGTTTCTTTCATTCGGTTTAGATTCAGAATTCTACAATTAGTATTGCAGGACATACGATGTGTATCTATGAGTCATTTGGGAGGAAGTTAGGAGTTCTCCACGTTATAAATTTTATGATAATTAGAATGGCTTATAGTTGACTTTCTTAAACTTTCTATTCTATTCGCTTCTAAATCATAGATTACCGTTATTATAGGCTTAAATTTTATAGTCAAGTAAATATATTAATTGTAAGTCGAGTATGCCATCTTAATACACATTCTTGAAATATAACATTTATACATTATTTAAAAATATCTCTCTCTCCTCTCACCATATACCAGAACTATGATTCTGCCTTAATTTCGTAAAATTTACACTCAATTATGCTGCTATCCTGCTTTAAAAAAAATAAACAAAAAATTAAACTCATTAGCAGCGTACCAAATACACAAGGATTAGGAGAGATGAGAAAACCTCTAATGTACTTCACCATTAAAAAAGGAAATAAATTCTTTCAACTAATCGTACAGCAACATCGCCTCCCTCTTTGTCTTCTATTCAAACATCAAGAACTCAACTTTAGGGTTTCAAATTCAAATGGACATATAAAGATTGACATCATATATTAGAATGAAAACCCTAGATTCTAAAAGGCTAGGATTTTATTGTATCTGATGCCAGGATTTCTCGTTCAGCTTGCAATTATCATCCTGTTGAACATAAGTAAATTGAAAATAAGGGTTTCCGCGGTTGTTGCTGATATTAGCGATTGAGATACAAAAAAAACACCAATTAGACTGAAAAAATGCCACATTCAAATTGTTAGGGTTTTATTAGTACCTGAATACTTAGAAGAACCATTGTATCCGCTCTCAGCTTTTTTTTTTCGCCTCTCTTGTTTTTTATTTTCTTCTTTGGTTTATATTTCGATGACAGAGAGCCCAACGGATGGGCCCATATAGTCCTGTGAGAATATTTGCGAGTAATGAAATTGTTATATCACACAAAAATTGCTAAATTTTGAAGGTTTTTTTTACTTAAACCCCAAATTAGGTAATTACTAGAAACCCTCAAAACTTGGTAATTATTATTACCCAAAAAATATTAAGATGCTTCATTTTACCCCCTCCAAAGTTTCTGTCCGGAAAAAAACATGGTTGTTAACTAATTCATAGCATCCTCATCTATCCCACTTATAACCCAACGACTTATTCGATAAAACCGCAATTTCTCTTCGGGATTAAGAGCTCGTGGGCAACCAAAGAAGTTTCCCCCTTCATTTTCAGTTTTCCACTTCCACGAAATTTGCAACTAAGCTCACGCTCGAAATCCACTCCTTCATGGTTGAAAAAGGTTGAAAAAGAAGAATCATATTTTATTACCAATTGGAGAATTTGAAGAGCTATTCCAAAACCATAATTTTGAATTGGGCTCCTAATTGGGAATTTTAGATGAAGAAGAGCGAAAACGAGTGGATTAGGGGTTTTAACAACCCTAACCCGACTTTCTCCGTTAACTAGCTAACGGAGTGAGGGAAAGAGCTATTGAGGGGTGTGTGTGTGTGTTTAATAACAACTTCAAAGTTTTTGGGGGTAATAAGTAATTATCAACTCTTAGAAGGATAGTAATTAGCTAAGTTTTGGGGGTTTAAGTAAAAACCCAATTTTAAAATTTTTTCCATTCTGTTTTTTCATTTTTCAGTATTTTAAATTTTTATGCCACAGCACACAAATAATATCATAAAAAATTCAAGATTTTGCCTAAAAAACATAGTAAGAGAAAAAATGGAAAAGGATTTTAAAGTGGGAGGCCAATCAGAATATTTGCATTAAGTAAGCTTAGTTGTACAGACTAAAAGAGTGATAAATATTGAATAGAAGCCAATAAAAAATAATTTTTTTCTATATATCTCCTCCAAACCTAACCTATTTTTAAATATCACTCCCAAAACTTGATATTCCAAATATCATCCTTAAAATTTGTAAGTTATCCAAATTGTTTCTCTGAGCTAATTTTCAGATAAACACTATAAGAAATGAAAGCTTATTTCGTCGGGTGTCAGCCGACGGGAAAACAAATTACCCGACGAAATAAAGATATTCTATCGGCTTTACTCCGACGGATAGAATTGCGACGTAATAAAGTGTATTTCGTCGGGCTCAATATTTATTCTGTCGGGTATATTATTACATCGGTTGATAGCCGACGGAAAAACATTGAGAAACTGGAAAATTTTAACCCAGAATCATCCAGATTTCTCACTTATTTTGTCGGTTATATGAATCTAATTCTTCGGTCTCGCACTTATTCCGTCGGTTATGGCCCGACGGAAAAAATAACAAACAGAGAAAAAAAGATTCCAGCATATAGCTAGATCCATACATATACAATACAATATAATGATATCACACACATATATTCATCGTAATCATAATTCAATTTGCCACAAAACCAATATATCCATTCAAATCGCCAGGAAACCAAAATATTCATCTAAATCGCCACAATACCAAAACAAATTAACAAAAATATCAAATCCATTATATTCCATTAATTTACAACACAATTCAATTACATTTGGAATTTGCAAAAAGCGACGATCGAGAATAAGTGCGCATAATCTAGTCACCGGAGGGCGCCGCCGTCGGAGGCCGAAGGATGCTGGATGCTGAGTGAAATCGAGCAGCTCCTACAGTGTTATCAACAGACAAAATATTAGCTTTATGAATTCACGATATGATCTGCATATGTTATTCATGATAATAAACTATTTTGTAGTAATGTTTTAAGGGAAATCGAGCAGCTCCAATAATATTTTTAACAAGAATTTATTCAAGATATAGATATGATATTCACGACGGTATGATATAGATATATTATTCATGATATAGGTATGGTATTCATGATATGATATAGATATGATATTCACGATATCATATAGATATGGTATTCACGATATGGTATGATATCATATAGATATGATATGTCAAAATATGATATGTATATGATATTCACGATAATAAACTATATGAAATTTGTATCGAAACAAAAATTTGCAATATGATATTCACGATATTAAACTATATGAAAATTTCATTGAAACAAAATATTATTAACCAAATTTGCAGCCGGTATTTCTCAGCCTTGAAGCACCAGCTAACGGATCAAGATTGTCCTCCCCTAAATATCGGCGCTGCCTTCTGCTCTGGTCAATGTCCTCTGTGAACTCGAAGTCGACGCACGATCAAATGAAGAAGGGGCCGAGAAGACGCGTGCTTGATCATCCGCTGGAGTATGAGGAGAGCCATCTGCATAGTATATCGGCGTGGACGGAGAGGGAGCAGGGAGCATGAGTGCCGCATGGGACGCGGGTGCCACAGAGGGCTCAGGCTCCTAGATCAATATCCCCTGGCGAATGCGATAGGCATGCAACTGCGGACCGCGATGGGCGTGATAGATCGTAGGCGATATGCCTTAGCCGTTCAAGTGAACTCTCCCATGCCGGTCCGGCTTGTGCTACTGGATGACGTCCTCGTTGATCGCATGAAGCTCCACGTCTGAAGGGGGTTGACTGTGCTCCTCAGTAAACGCAATCGCCCGCTGCTCAATCTCGCGGTTCATCCGTTCCTGTAAGAAATTACAGTATGAACCATATTAAGTCAATTATTGAAAAAGATATTAAGTAATTTAAATAACTACAATAAATCTTGTGTGAGCATACTTACACAGTCGCCTGCTGTGAGGTAGGGCGGCTAGAGGCACGCGCAAACCCTATACCATAAAACTCTATGCGATTGGGTATCTCCCCCGTCCGTCCCGTCTGCAATTTAGACAAAAATTTGATTTCCGTCGAAAATTTAGGAAGTTGACAAATTCATATTATTTTGATTTGTGAACTTACATGAGCAACTCCATATTGGGAGGAGTTCATTCCTCCACCCAACCAACGATTAGTGTTGCAACTCTGCACCGCTGCTCCTATCCTACCATTTAGAAATGATTTAACATCTCCTAGCCTAAAATTTAGGATTAATGTCTAAATCTATTATAGTTATCGGTGATCTACGTACCAAGAACTCAGGCGATCCTAAGTGATCAATCATGGCAGCCCAACACTCGCCCGACCAATTGACGGGCTTCGCTGCCAATTTCGCCTCATCGGTGTCGGCCTTCTTCCATTTCCTGTGGACCTAGTGTTTGTGATCACGCCAACTCCCCGACATGTATATAAACTGTTGGATATTAGTGTCCTCAAGGCAATTATCGTAGTTGCGGGAATGCAATTACTGAATTCAAGGAGGGCCAATACCAAGAACAGTCTTACTCGAGATGATAGCGTGCTATCTGGTCTGTCTTTATCTGTCATGTTAATGCGAGATACTAGTTATCACGTACCGCAAATACATGAGATAAAGCCCATAGGATCTTTACTTGACAACCAGGATTATGATAAGGATCATACTAGTGGGGCCTGGTAGTTTATAAGCACATCCTTAAATGTCCCTAGTCGTAGGAGTATCGAGACAGGGCATCGGTACTCCAGTTTAGACTAGTGTGTACATTTCATGACCCTGTATGGGGCAATGGCTGATCCCATAGCCATTGGTGTTTAACACTGATGATTGTATACAGGTGCTCATTGGATGAGTTACACTGGACGGACTCGCCGATAACTCCTAGTTTGTATTATACCAATGTCAGATAGCGGTTCTCTGGTGATATGAGTACAGGGTAGTCCCTAGACCTGAAATCGCCACAGTGTCACGTGTGTGTTCCCACTGTACTTTGATTACTACCCTACCATGGCTCTGCTGAGTCGTGCAAATAGGTTTTAATTGGGTACAATCCCGAAGCACATGGAGGCAGTGAGCGGTCGAGGGAATTCGTCACTTCCGGTATTGGAAGTCAATATCACACTGTGCAGGACACAACTATAGCTAAAAGTCCGTTGCCACGGCAATAGAGATAAACTGGTAAGTGTTACCAGTTGTATCTCTTTGGTTATGAGTCCTCTATCAGCACGACTTATCGGGTTAATGGGGGTCTGACAGATTCCACTCCCCAGACCCGGTATGTGATACTCCTTGACAAAGAGACTGGACTGTACGGTGAATGTCCCTTATAAACTTTGTTTGGTCCGGATGAGTTCGCTCGTCGACCTGCCTTTATCTTGCTCATACCTGGATAGCCGTTACGTACAACTAGTACCGCTGACGAGCTTGTGGGTTAATCCGAAAGGGGGCTAAATCTGAAAGTGTTTCAGATCCAATCGGATGCGATCCTGTATAACTTACTGCCAGCGTATTGATAGGTCTTTAGAGTCCCGCAATAAAAGTGCTTGCCTAGGCAAAACGTGATGTGACGTACGTATAGGGATATGTACATGAGTTCGATAAAACATGTATATTGGATATACGTGTTCAATCGGACGACTGTTATACTAGCCGGTTTCACAGCCGGAATACCAAGTCAAGTGTTGACTTGATAACCGTATTAACGGTTCGATTTCTAGTATAGTGTATATGATTGTAACGTCTTCAAAATAATAAAATATGATTTTTGGGAAATTTTATAATTTAATATTATTTTAATGAATATTTTAATATTCTGGTATAATTAAATACTGATAAATGGGGAAAAATTATGGAAAATTATAAAATAAGGTATTTTAAGGAATTGCCTCGTTTTCTGTGCATGCCCCCATTTCCTCTAGTTTTGACCCTGAGCATGTCTAGTTTTGACTGATTCCATCTAGGGTGAAATCTGGGTTGATTTTCCTATGTTGGTGTATAATTTGGGACTTGTTTTAGCATGGATTTTGGTATTTGGTGATTCATTCCTGTCGGGTGGCATTTGGACGTCAACGACAAGTGGATTTTGATTGTGTTTACATGCGAGTCGATAGGTTTTTACCTATGCGGGTAGCGTGTGCTATTTTGGTTTCCGATGTGATTTTCATGTGCTTTAGCATTGTGATATACTTGTAGGTACCCCGCGTGATGTTGAGGCAAAGGAGGTGAAGATAGCGACATCGGCTTTGGCACACGAGAAGCAAGGTGAGTAGATTTATATCTACGGGGAGAAGTCGGGTGGATGGCGTATAGCACCCCCGCAGTCCGTGGTGATGTATACGAATACGTATATACACGAATATTTATATTATGTTGTTTAGGGTTATTGATGGTAATAATGATATTTTGATGATAAGAATATATTGGTTTAGTATAGTGCGAACCCTAGAGTAGTGGTTGCACTCACACATACATTTACACACATACTTGCATTCATTCTTTCATTTATTAGAGTGCATATGATGGTGCGTATATCTACACATGGGTATGGGACTATGTGTTTATATACGGGATTTGAGGATGATACGTGGTTTGAGATGATACTTGATGTGATGCCGTGAGATCGGCGATGTGACATAGTTACCTGTGAGGTGCGATATGATAGTTTTAGCGGGCCTTTGGACATGTGCTTTACCCGCATTCATATTTTTATAGATGGTATCGATTTGTACTAGACTTAGAGTAGTACCCCAGATTATGCGATCTGATGATAGTGATACCTGATATGTGATGAGGTACTGTGATATTGACCCCTACCCAGATATTGGGATGCCGTACGACGATCTACCGTACGAGCCGATATTGATGATAGATCCGCACTCATGACTCGAGGATATCTTACGATATGTTATTGAGGCGGGATCACCGACTATCATATCTATATGTATTGACTCAGATTATGTGGTTTCTTACCCCTCCTGTCTAGATTACTTAGTAGACATTAGACTGGACCGAGTCATACCTATTTCAAACTAACGAATCGGGGATATTTTAAAGATAGACAGAAGGGTCATACGGATATTTTCAAATGATGTATCTTTTCTTAAAACACCGTAGCCCTTGTTTTTCCAAAAGCCCTGATTCGTCTTATTTCAAATAGCACCCCTGCATGACTTGTACAGATTGGTGTAGATTCTTTACTTTTGCGTTGATTATTCGATTCCGCATATTCATGCTATTTGCATTGCATCGCCTGTACTGTGGTTATATTTCAGTCATGCTGCTAGGACACCAGCACCATTATCGATGATGCATATGTTCTACGTACACTTGTTGCCGGCTCACACACTCATCATCGATAATTGCCATGCCACTACACTGTAGTACTATTGCATTCAGTAAATGATCCTTGCATGACATGATGATGTGCATACCTTCCTTTACATGTCGCATACTTCATGCTTTGGACTATACGCATTGAGATATGTTGTTTCTATGATATTTCTGGATTTGGGAACCGAGAGTGTTTCAAAAGAGAATATGTCATTGCTTTAAAAACCCGGTTACCCTTGATATGATATTTCAGTGCGTCCACCATGTGTTTTCTCGGTGCTGAGAGCGACATGTGAAACCCGAATCGAGGAGTGGATGAGCCGATTGCGGGTACATGGTGGACCCGGTATGGTTCCCCTCGGCAAGATGATCGATGAGCTTTGCCGATTGAGCCTGGAGGCGGGCGAGTACCTACCGGTGATTGGTTGGACCTGGCGGTTATCCGGAGGATACTGACCAGAGTCGATGGATAGATTTGGGCGTCCTGCCGGGGCCGAGGGCCGATACCGCAGACAGAGCCCGCGGGCCGATCCAGACTGACGGAGCCCGATATATGAGGATTTATGTGCCGATGCTGGGCACAGTTTTCATGATGTTTTCGAGTGCCGATGCTGGGCACTCCGGTTCCATGATTTTGACGTGTCGCGAGGGACACGGGTGGGTTATATCCTCATATTTCCATGCACAGGTTTCATGATATTTACTTGCATGATGGGTATTGTCATTGGGTGACGAGTGGACGGGATCCACGTGTGTGCAGATTTGATTACATTGATCATACCTCATATTCATGACATGCTATTACCTGAGGCACTAGCACGAGCACTTGGCATTACACTCATGTAGAGATTACATTGCCAGTTTAGCATGCTTCAGCTTTATTCATATTGAGGTTTATTTATATCTGATCGTATTGACCTAGGATGGGTCATGCATTCGATCTCTGCTTGTAGATATCTTTCTATTCACGAGTTGGCAACTCACCCCCGTTGTGCCCCAGTTCTTGCAGGTTTGCCGTACAGATTCCATAGCGGCATTTCTGGCACACTGCTTCCTTTTGGGTGACTTGCTTGGATAGGTGGGTTCTTTTGTATCAGAACCGCTATTGTACTTGTATTATTCCTTGTATCTAGAATTTCCATCAACCAAAACTTGTATACTGTTTCAGACTTAGATAACAGTGTTGTTTTATTTCGACCTTAGAGTCGCGCTAGTAGTATTACGGTTTTCTGGCTGTTTTGAGTTTCTTTTTTTTGGGTTTTGATCCTCGCCCTTTGGCGTTGTATATTATTATTGCTTGCGTGGTTGTGACCGTCGATGGACAAAGAGCTAGCTCCCGCTTGGGGATGCCTTTTATCATTTCATATATATTATTCTTGTTGTACCCCGTTCGGGGCCAGTTTTTACAAAGGAAACTCTGCCGAAATTTTCAGGAAAGGTTACACATTTTAAAAAAATGCATATTCGGCTTAGTTATTTAAAAACTTTGATCTCCAAACATGATTTCCTTACTTTTCAAAAACAGTTTTTCCTTATTTACTCTTTAAATGGTTTTAGATTGCTGGGCTTTTGGCTTACTTGGATCAGATGGGGTCCTATAAACTTCATATGGTTCAAGGGCCAGTCACGTGCTCTTTCGGGTCGTGACAAAGTTGGTATCAGAGCGCTAGGTTGACCTTGGTTCGAGTCTAAGTTTGACTATGTGGAGCCTAGGGCGTTATCTATATAAGGAACTTAGGCTTGACCTTACGGAACTTAGACTTGGTCGAGGGGGTATTAGACCCGAACTTTCGTCGTGTAGGATGACCCTTGGTTGATGGAATAGGTGACTAAAGCAGAGTGACGTACCGTGGGTATGTTCCACGGCATACTTACGACACGCCACTCCGCTTAAGAAACCTTAGGTTGTACATTTCCTTGCATTGTGTCATATTCCTTCCTATGATCTATCTTCATCGATACTGGTTATGGTTTTGCTGCCGCGATTGCACGGGCAGAGTGAGCTACGGCTCGAGTTGTCAGCATGAGCTCGTCGTGGATGAGGACTGACCGGGGCGTGATTCCAGAGACATACGGTTGCATTGAGGCTTCGTATTTTGTGTTTCCGCACTATGGGCGTTTGACAGATCGCTGCTGTGAGATTTCTAGGATGTACCGGACGGTACCAGAGGATTGAGCCACTGATAGAGGCCAGCCAGGATGTGATGACCGTTGATGTATCACTTATTCATGATGGTTGAGGCGCTGCTTTGCGTACCGACGAATGAGCCAGTTGCTGTTGCGAGTGATGAGATATCGCCCAGATGATTGGAGCTACTGCAGCATGAGCATATTCTTAGAGATGTGATAGTGAGTCGCTAGTCACCGAGGATTAATGACTAGGACATGTGGTTCATTCGCTTACCCCGATGCGAGGTCATCAGATAGATTGATTCCAGCTAGAGGCGACTTCACGCAGATTCGTTGAGAGTCGATTGAGACGATCGAAGGTCAGGAACCCATTTTCCAAGTTTAAAGTATACGGAAAGACATGCAGGTGATTCTATGGACCCTCTAGAAGAATGAAACCCTAACTCGACTTAATGACCGTGTGAAAGCCTTTGAACCTTAGGGTTTGCGGCAGTTCCTCGGCGCCATTAGTGAGGCTTGGGTTTGCCCTTCTACGGTTGGACCACCGACGCTGTGGCATGTACTCGATACTATTAAACTGTACCCGAGATGTTGAGCTCTTGGGGGATTGTGAGGTTCTGACGAGTCGATCGGATGATTCGACATCATTCGGATATCATGTGATGGGACACTGCTTGGGAGACTCCAGATACGAGCATAGCCGTCGGAGCGCAGTCTGTGTAGCCATGATGAGATGAGTCCGAATCAATCGATAGTGGAGCAAGGTGGAGTAAAGAGTTTGCACGAGATTTCGACGAGATGACGTTCCACTCCGCTGACATCAGAGATGCGATATGCACGCCGAGGATGTGTTCGGCTAGATATCTTCTACTGAGTGATGAAGATACTGAGTTCGTGATTTCGAGTCCGTGTTAGAGACTTCGGGTGGATCGTAGCCGAGGACATTGCAGTGTGCAGATAAAGACGCGACGTCGAATGGTCGATGATACAGACAAGCGGGACAAGAAGTTCGTGCGAGAGGCAGACGAGCTGTTACTACACCCCGTTAAGATTAAAGGCCGGACATGCATACAGAGGCGCAGAGATGCGACCAGCTTCCGAGGAGATGTTGTACTAAGGACGCAGAGGTCCAGAGAGCGAGAAAAGATTACGCCAGAGTACCAGCCTCCTTACAGTTTGGCTTAGGCAAGATCAGAAGAGACCTTGAGTAGGATTCCTTCCAGTACACTGCTGCAATAAGAGTTGCACCCAGGATCGGATGTGTGATATGCATTCAGAGGACCCGAGGTCGGCGCCAGAGATGTGCTGCTTTACGAGCGGTCGTGAGGATTGACCGAGAGATGACCAGGGAAGTGCAAGAACGGAATCGTTCCTGTCAGCACACCTGACCGGGCCGATGAGCCGATGGATTGCGAGTTGGTAATCTACAGGAAAGATCAGGAACCAGAGGCAGAGGACGCCAGCCGCGAGCAAGAGGCAAGTAGATATCTTGCGCCGCTAGCATCGGATGTACCGGTACCTTCTCGACCCTGAAGGAGGGTATACCGACGACGGTAATTATGATTTGTGATTTTGTGATTTGATTATCACGTATCCGTTGCTTTGGATTTCGGTATTTTGGGCGATCTATTCGCATGATTTAGTCTTAATGATTGAGTTTCATGATATTTGATTTTGTGCACCATGGTTGCACCTACTGGGTATTTATACCTTGTACATAGTTATTACTCTTGAGCTGTTGATTGCGATTTCATGCCTATTTTATGCTGGTGATTTGATTTACGCTTCCAGCAGAGTTTCATGTAATTTTAGTGTTTTGATTTTGCACTCGGTATAGCTTATATGTACTTGTAGTGCATCGATATGTGTTTTGTGCCCGCAGCTGCACACGTTTATGATTTTCTTCATATCTGGATACACTTGGTGTTGCTGCTTACGTATTTGAGTTATTGCTTGGTATTTGTGCATGGGATGCACCAGTTCTATACTTCGTGCATTTGTCGCACCAGTTTTATATTTCTTGTGTTTATCGCATCAGATTTATATTTCGTGCCTTTGTTGCACCGGATTTATATTTTGTGCATTACGATTGCACCTGACTTCGATTTGATGCCTTTCGGTATGTCGATTTTGATTGTGATATTGATGTGGATTCTTGCACTCCGTGCTTTTGACTGGACTTACGCATATTCGACGTTGCTATTGGATTTTGTGATTCCGTGCATATTGAGTGCGCAGGGTCTAGATTTTCATTCGTGCATGATGGATGCACCGATTTGGATTTTCGCGCATGTTGGGCGCATGTTTTGAGATACGATTTTGGGGCACACCAGATGCACTAAATCGAGATTCTTCGTGCATGTCAGATGCACCTGTTTTGGCTGTCAGACACACATGTTGCCTATGACAGATGCTTCGTGCACACCCGTTGCACCTAGATGTTGTTTTGTGCACATGTTTAGCGCATATATGGATTTTGATTTCCGTGCGCGTCAGACGCACAGGGTGGTGTTATGTGCATTTTTGGAATTTATTCCTTTTGGAGCAGTACATTTTTATGATGTGGGATATTTGCTTTCATACTGAGCAGGACTAGTCAGTGGACAGTGCCTGGATATATTTTGCATGCATCGATAGTTATCGAAGGGATTTCCGAAAAGCGAGCTATAGTCTCAGTATATACCTACGTGTCCGATATGACACAAAACGTTTTAAAAACAAGGAAACCCTTCTGATTATTTTCAAAATGGTGGAACGTGCTTATTAAACAAAGGATATATATACACATATATAGTTATTTTCTTATGAGAAACGTCCGCCACTGTGCAGTGTTACGCGCATCGCACAGCGACTTAAAAAGATTTGGCATACAGTTGCATCAGCTAATTACATGTATAGATTGGGTGTCTACATGTATAGTCTTGGTCCATATCATATTGATTTTGTATTGGATTTGACATTGTGTCGTTACCATGACTCCGATGATTGCGGATGCTTGATGGAGTGTTACTTTTGAGTTATCTGCTCAGTACTCATGCGCATGCATTGCGCTATGATGTTTTATGTATAGATGATTTCGGAGCCCCGATGACTTGGAATTTGTATTGAAATATTTTAGTATTTGGGGGTTTAAATTTAAATTCGGGGACCGAATTTCTTTAAGGGGGGTAGATTGTAACGTCTTCAAAATAATAAAATATGATTTTTGGGAAATTTTATAATTTAATATTATTTTAATGAATATTTTAATATTCTGGTATAATTAAATACTGATAAATGGGGAAAAATTATGGAAAATTCTAAAATAAGGTATTTTAAGGAATTGCCTCGTTTTCTGTGCATGCCCCCATTTCCTCTAGTTTTGACCCTGAGTATGTCTAGTTTTGACTGATTCCATCTAGGGTGAAATCTGGGTTGATTTTCCTATGTTGGTGTATAATTTGGGACTTGTTTTAGCATGGATTTTGGTATTTGGTGATTCATTCCTGTCGGGTGGCGTTTGGACGTCAACGACAAGTGGATTTTGATTGTGTTTACATGCGAGTCGATAGGTTTTTACCTATGCGGGTAGCGTGTGCTATTTTGGTTTCCGATGTGATTTTCATGTGCTTTAGCATTGTGATATACTTGTAGGTACCCCGCGTGATGTTGAGGCAAAGGAGGTGAAGATAGCGACATCGGCTTTGGCACACGAGAAGCAAGGTGAGTAGATTTATATCTACGGGGAGAAGTCGGGTGGATGGCGTATAGCACCCCCGCAGTCCGTGGTGATGTATACGAATACGTATACACACGAATATTTATATTGTGTTGTTTAGGGTTATTGATGGTAATAATGATATTTTGATGATAAGAATATATTGGTTTAGTATAGTGTGAACCCTAGAGTAGTGGTTGCACTCACACATACATTTACACACATACTTGCATTCATTCTTTCATTTATTAGAGTGCATATGATGGTGCGTATATCTACACATGGGTATGGGACTATGTGTTTATATACGGGATTTGAGGATGATACGTGGTTTGAGATGATACTTGATGTGAGGCCGTGAGATCGGCGATGTGACATAGTTACCTGTGAGGTGCGATATGATAGTTTTAGCGGGCCTTTGGACATGTGCTTTACCCGCATTCATATTTTTATAGATGGTATCGATTTGTACTAGACTTAGAGTAGTACCCCAGATTATGCGATCTGATGATAGTGATACCTGATATGTGATGAGGTACTGTGATATTGACCCCTACCCAGATATTGGGATGCCGTACGACGATCTACCGTACGAGCCGATATTGATGATAGATCCGCACTCATGACTCGAGGATATCTTACAATATGTTATTGAGGCGGGATCACCGACTATCATATCTATATGTATTGACTCAGATTATGTGGTTTCTTACCCCTCCTGTCTAGATTACTTAGTAGACATTAGACTGGACTGAGTCATACCTATTTCAAACTAACGAATCGGGGATATTTTAAAGATAGGCAGAAGGGTCATACGGATATTTTCAAATGATGTATCTTTTCTTAAAACACCGTAGCCCTTGTTTTTCCAAAAGCCCTGATTCGTCTTATTTCAAATAGCACCCCTGCATGACTTGTACAGATTGGTGTAGATTCTTTACTTTTGCGTTGATTATTCGATTCCGCATATTCATGCTATTTGCATTGCATCGCTTGTACTGTGGTTATATTTCAGTCATGCTGCTAGGACACCAGCACCATTATCGATGATGCATATGTTCCACGTACACTTGTTGCCGGCTCACACACTCATCATCGATAATTGCCATGCCACTACACTGTAGTACTATTGCATTCAGTATATGATCCTTGCATGACATGATGATGTGCATACCTTCCTTTACATGTCGCATACTTCATGCTTTTGACTATACGCATTGAGATATGTTGTTTCTATGATATTTCTGGATTTGGGAACCGAGAGTGTTTCAAAAGAGAATATGTCATTGCTTTAAAAACCCGGTTACCCTTGATATGATATTTCAGTGCGTCCACCATGTGTTTTCTCGGTGCTGAGAGCGACATGTGAAACCCGAATCGAGGAGTGGATGAGCCGATTGCGGGTACATGGTGGACCCAGTATGGTTCCCCTCGGCAAGATGATCGATGAGCTTTGCCGATTGAGCCTGGAGGTGGGCGAGTACCTACCGGTGATTGGTTGGACCTGGCGGTTATCCGGAGGATACTGACCAGAGTCGATGGATAGATTTGGGCGTCCTGCCGGGGCCGAGGGCCGATACCGCAGACAGAGCCCGCGGGCCGATCCGGACTGACGGAGCCCGATATATGAGGATTTATGTGCCGATGCTGGGCACAGTTTTCATGATGTTTTCGAGTGCCGATGCTGGGCACTCCGGTTCCATGATTTTGACGTGTCGCGAGGGACACGGGTGGGTTATATCCTCATATTTCCATGCACAGGTTTCATGATATTTACTTGCATGATGGGTATTGTCATTGGGTGACGAGTGGATGGGATCCACGTGTGTGCAGATTTGATTACATTGATCATACCTCATATTCATGACATGCTATTACCTGAGGCACTAGCACGAGCACTTGGCATTACACTCATGTAGAGATTACATTGCCAGTTTAGCATGCTTCAGCTTTATTCATATTGAGGTTTATTTATATCTGATCGTATTGACCTAGGATGGGTCATGCATTCGATCTCTGCTTGTAGATATCTTTCTATTCACGAGTTGGCAACTCACCCCCGTTGTGCCCCAATTCTTGCAGGTTTGCCGTACAGATTCCATAGCGGCATTTCTGGCACACTGCTTCCTTTTGGGTGACTTGCTTGGATAGGTGGGTTCTTTTGTATCAGAACCGCTATTGTACTTGTATTATTCCTTGTATCTAGAATTTCCATCAACCAAAACTTGTATACTGTTTCAGACTTAGATAACAGTGTTGTTTTATTTCGACCTTAGAGTCGCGCTAGTAGTATTACGGTTTTCTGGCTATTTTGAGTTTCTTTTTTTTGGGTTTTGATCCTCGCCCTTTGGCGTTGTATATTATTATTGCTTGCGTGGTTGTGATCGTCGATGGACGAAGAGCTAGCTCCCGCTTGGGGATGCCTTTTATCATTTCATATATATTATTCTTGTTGTACCCCGTTCGGGGCCAGTTTTTACAAAGGAAACTCTGCCGAAATTTTCAGGAAAGGTTACACATTTTAAAAAAATGCATATTCGGCTTAGTTATTTAAAAACTTTGATCTCCAAACATGATTTCCTTACTTTTCAAAAACAGTTTTTCCTTATTTACTCTTTAAATGGTTTTAGATTGCTGGGTTTTTGGCTTACTTGGATCAGATGGGGTCCTATAGACTTCATATGGTTCAAGGGCCAGTCACGTGCTCTTTCGGGTCGTGACAATGATACACGCACTCTCTACAGTATGTGATACTGGGAAGATATTGATGGCATTTCGTGTATATGATACATGATGCGTACGTGTATAGGATACATGTACTAATACTTATTTAATATATATATATATATATCACATACATATATATATATATATATATTAATTCCCACCATTATATATTAATATTAAGTATAAATAAATATACAAATAATTATATATATGTAAATGTATATATATATCTTTATATATATATATATATATGTTAATGCGTGTGTGTGTATATTATTTTATATTTAATATGTTTAATTAGGTGGTGGGGCCCACCCTCTCTCTTATGTGTTGACACACACATGAGAGAGAGTGGAGGGTGAGAGCATGTGTCATGGTTAAAATGGGTGGAAAAATTACACATGACATAATTCATTTTCCAAGCCATCACAAAATACATCTTCTTCTTCCTCTTAACACGAGCTCAAGCTCTC
This sequence comes from Agapanthus africanus, assembly GCA_030015575.1. Taxonomy (NCBI): domain Eukaryota; kingdom Viridiplantae; phylum Streptophyta; class Magnoliopsida; order Asparagales; family Amaryllidaceae; genus Agapanthus; species Agapanthus africanus. Next base: position 867,207,579 of record CM057338.1, on the reverse strand, counting down.
TAGGTTAATGGCAATTGTTATCATAGTGAGGATTTGGAAAAAATAAAGAGCACTCATTGTTCGCATCGCCTTCCTCCACGCCCAGCAAGCCTCTGGAGAAAGTTCCTCCGACCGGTGACGGCGTTGGAGCTCGGGTAGCCCGCTTTCAACGCGGATCATCTACGGTGAGGCAGTCAGCATGCATACGCGTTCTGGAGCTCACGGAGTTTAGACGGGTTCTTCTGGGATTAGCCGGACATGCTGTGAAGGTTGTAGCACCTCTGAACTTTACTTTATGCTCTTTAGTTTAGCTAGAAACTAGTGTTTGGACGATCTTGGCATATAGTCGATCGCGCTCCAACGGAATTTTTGTTTTCCTTACATCCCCGCTTCCGCTGTGCGCACGCGCGGAGCGCCCCCCTCCTTACAGTGGTATCAGAGCCAACCAAGCACTAGGACTAGTTTTGGCGACGTTTTAGTTTCGATCGACAATTTTCCGATTCCGATTTCCGAGTTTAAGCCCTTCTCTGTCCGAATTTCAAAAGTGTTTTATAAATTTTTTAAACAATTGCAGAATGTTGTGTTTGATGTGAAAATGGGTTGAGCAAAATTTGGGGGGTTTTATAACAATTTGGCCGGCCATACCGGGTCATCACCGGACACTTTGTTTTAGAATGCCCCCAATTTTCTCTGGGGGCTTAAACTTGTAGAAATAGGATTTTTGGTATTGTTTGTTTTTTCCTAATATTGAGATTTGATCTCGTATTGCATTGGAAAGTTATCGATCAAAACTGTAACATCGTAGTGTTTCCGTATTCATGATGTTAAAGTGTTTAACTCAGTTGATACGATGATACATACTTGTTGGTATGTATTTATGATGTTTTATGTTAAGTTTATTTGGTGTGGATTGGATCGTCGCGAAATGAATAACCCTGTGCGTATTTGGATGTTGCGATGCTATCTGTTTCATTTCATTCATGTTGTATCCAAAATGTATATTCTTTTATCCGGCACGAGCGGTCGACATGTGGCCGTCGTTTCCGCTTATCCTATTATTATTTGTCGGGACTCGATCAGGTTGTGATCGATGTTACCGTTGTATTAATACAAGTATTAGGATTACCCCACGGAGAAGCGCACTGGCATCCGGATTCTAGATTGCAGCGGGTGGCCATCTGAAGGAGCTGAGATCGGGCCGCTCGATTCTAGGATTGGCGGGCTGCTTGCTGTGCTTGTATGGGATTAGGATAGACCCAGGGAGGAGTGCACTTGTCATCGGACTTGAGAAAGTGCTGGGTGGCCCTATCAGGGAGATGATGTCGGGTTGCCTCGTTTTTCGAGTTAGCGGATGGCTTGCCGCACTCATAGGGGTTTTCTTTTGGCTACGCATGGGCTGTTCATGCGACCGGGATATTTCGTGTATCGTTTGTGGCTCGAACGAAACGCGGGATTTCTAGGTGATCCGACCATTCCAAACTCTATGATGCTGTTTTTCCTCATGCTGTAATGTGATTATTTGCGTGTGATGATATACTTATATATGTGATATATATATATGTGTGTGTGATATATATATATATATGTATATATATATATTAATACTATATACGTTTTGCATCCGCGCTAGTCCTGCTCCCGCTCTGCCGTTAGTTAAGTAACCTAACGATGCATGACGGGGCCCCGTGGCGAATGCGGATGGCGTATATGTGCATTATATTGTTCCTTTTCATGACTTTCTGTAATGTTTGTGTGAGAAGGATAGTAGTAGATAATGAGATTATCTAAATGATGGGATTGTATTAATTACATTAATACAAAGTAAAATAAACCTATACGTTGTAGGAAACAACTTTTTATAAAAGAGGAAATTTTAGTCGATTCTTTTGCTTTGCATCGAGACATTCGGTTAGGAATGTTGGAGATAGTGCCCTCAGAGTCAATTATTGGATCACAGGCACGTGATTGCAATGATTGAGTGAGGACCTATACCGGTAGGACAGTCTTACTCAAGATGATAGTATGCTATCTGGTTTATCTTTATCATCGTGTACTGTTTCAGGTGACCTTACAGGTCACTATTGCACGTTGATAGAGCACTTAGGATTCTTGCTTAACGGCCAGCAGTATGATGGCGATCATATACGTGGGAGCTGGGGTCTATAAGCACATCCTTAAAAGGTCCCTAGTCATGGGAGTTTTCGAGACAGGGCATTGATACTCCAGAGTAGACTAGTGTATACAGTCAAGACCCCGATGAGGGGCGGTGGCTGGTCTTACAAGCCACTGGTGTCAGTTGGTTCACCTAAGATGTATACAGGTGCTCATTGGGTTATGAGTACACCGGACAGGACTCGCCGGGAACATCTAGTTGGTATTATACCTGACGTCAGATAGCAGTTCCCTGGTGACATGTGTACATGTTAGTTCATCGACCTGAGATCGTCATTTGTCTCGTGTGAGTTCCCACTGTACTTTGATTACTACCCTACCACGGCTCAAAGGAGGCGTGCAAACAGGTTTTAGTTGGGTACAGTCCCGAGCTACATGGAGGCAGTGAGAGGATCTGCAGGGGTTCGTCTCTCCCGGTATTGGGGGTGAGGTCGCTCTGTGTCTAGGAGAGCCATTACACAAAGCCCTTGGCCGAGGCAGGAGATTTACTGGTAGGTGTTCCAGTAGTATCTCAGGGTGTTCTGGGCTACACTCCGACACGACTTGTACCGCTTTTGGGGGTCTGACTTTTACCAACCCCCTAGGCCCGCCATGCGATACTCATAGACGAACGGACCGGACTGTACGGATATTGTCACTGACATGCTCAGTAGGGTGTCAGGATGAGTTCGCTCATCGACATCCCTTTTGGTCAATACCTGGTAGCCCGTTACATATGGCTAATACTTCTGACGTGCTAGTGGTTAAATCCACAGCCAAAATATTGACGAGTCTTTAGAGTCCCCCACAGACCGTTTCTCAAGTTTCGGGCGAAACGCTGTAGAGGCCGTATGGAGATATGGCAGGGTTCGATCTTATACGTGCGGTATTGCACGGATCAAGATCGTACGGATAATACCAGCGGGCTTTGGTTTAAGCCGGATCCTAGTATTGTACTGTGTAGATTTTGTCTCATTGCATTTATATTCAGTGGGAATACAAATGCGGGTATGTATATACAGTCGTGGGGTTTTTCTGTAATTTATTACGGGATCATTTTTTTGAAGTTGCCAGTTTGCATTCCGTTTCGGCCAGTTTTCCTTTGTTCCTTCACGGCCGGACTTTTGTGATGGGAGGGGCTAATTTGCATATTTGCAATTTAGCATTATGGAGGGTGTTTCTTGTAAATGGAAAGATTATGATGGCATCTTTTCTTTTCATGCATCATTTTATAGCATTAATGGTGATGGGATTTGATTAGGATTTTGAAGTGAGATAATTTCCTCATTATCATCTCATTGGTTATGGTCACCCTTTGGCTTTTACTACACCCACCTCCCTTCATGGTTTTTGTTTTTTCTCCCATCATTCTATATAGGGGCCGGCCACTTGAGGGGTGAGATGAGAGAGGTTCATTTTTGTGAGCGGAAATTCTTCATCTCATTTTTGCTTACACCAAAAATCCCAAAGCTCATTTCCATTGCTCATTCCTCCATCACCATGGCAACTTCATAACCCCAAAGAGACAAACTATTCTACACTAGCCTACAGCATCCTTGGGCACATCGACTCGCCAACTTCGTGCTCGAGTTGCCTCGGTCCAGAGGTGGGAGCCCGTAAAAGAACCCGGCGATGTGGTGCCCGTTCCGACGAGGAGATGAAGACCGGAAGTTCCGCGAGGAGATCGGAGTGGAGGCCGAAGACCGAAGGACACGGATCGCTCGGTATAACTCTCTATCCTTTCTCTTGTTTGCTAGGTTTAGGTTAATGGTTCGATCCGGGTTTTTTAGGATGCGGTAGTGCCGGTTTATAGTTTGAGAAAAATTTTCGTTTCCGCATTTTGGCCTCGGATAGACGGCCGGGGCGCTACCGTAGTCCTACATGGTATCAGAGCCACGCCATTAACCTTTACTAGCTTGCTCTAACGTGTTTACAAGTTCGATCAAACGGATTTTCCGAAAACCCGATTTCTAAAGTACAGTTTCTGTCGAATTTTTCCAGTGCTCTAAAAATTATTTGGTACATTGTAAAAATACGAGCAGGGTTTTTTAAGCATTCTGTGAAAATTTGGTCGCGTGACGTCACCATTCCACCGCGGAACCGCGGCCAAACCCACGCATTGGCCGCGGTTCCGCCGCCACTTTAACTGTTCATTGGACCAAATTTTTACAGTGGGCTTCTGAGTTGAAAATAGAGTTTTTGGAATGTTCTGTTTGGGCCCAGATTTTCTTTGAGTGCTACAATTGTGCTTGGGGCCCACTTCGGTAAATTTAGTCGATCGAATATTTTAAACATGTTAGTTCACAGTATTTACATTATATCTATGATCGTGAATGTCATTTGATCGGTAAATCCTGTCTAACTGCTATAGCCCTTTTAGACGGATTTGCGAACGTGACATTCACGTTGATATTCTGTGTTGTGCTGTGATGTTGCGGATTGTCATGGTGGATAGCTTGGATGCAATGGTAGTACAGTTTCATTTTATATGTACATTTGATATTGCGGGGCGAGCGTCCGACATGTGGATTGCCGTTACTGCCTGTTTGTATATTATTCTTTTGGGGCACGACCGGACTGAGGTCGATGTACCCGTTGTATGTATATTTTACTTTCTGTACTAGGATTACCCCGCGGAGGGGTGCACGGATAGCCGGGTTCTAGAGGGCAACGGGCCCGCATCTCATAGCGTTGAGACGGAGGGGGCTTTACTCTAGAATTGGCGGGCTATTCGCCGCACTCGTAGGGGGTACAGGTTGACCCAAGGCGGGGTGCCCAAGTTACCGGATTCCGTGAAGTGCTGGGTGGTCCATTCACGTTGCTGAAGGGGGCTGCCTCGCTTCAGGTTTTGGCGGGTAACTTATCGCGCCCGTAGGGGTCTAGGATTTCATTGCACAGGCTATCCACACGACCAGGGGAACGTCGGGTTTCAGTAGCGGCTCTATGAAACCCGGGGATCCCAGATATCTGTATTGTTCTGTGATGCTTATTACATTTCTGTGATGTTACTTTTTATCACGCCTTGAGCGAATATTATATATTGTTATATATACTAGTAGATGTTGTATATGTTTTACATCCGCGCTAGTCCAGTCCCCGCTCTGTCGTTAGTTAAGTAACCTAACGGGTGATGACGGGACCCAGTGGCGAATGCGGATGGCATATACGTACATCATTATTTTCGTTCTTTATTGGTGTGATCAATTGATGGGACTGCGTTGATTCGGATCAATGCAAGCTAAACAAACCTATTCTGATGTTGTTGGAATATTTTTCAAAAAGCTGTTATTGCAAGGACGTTCTCTTTTGTTTTACACAGTGGTATTCGGTTATGAATATCCAACACCTCAGTCGACGAGGCAAGGGCCGAGATCCCTTCACCGGGAGTGACCCCTTGGACAGAAGTTTGCGTCAGGGCAATAACTTCACTATAGTCGATTACTGTTGTTTTGCATCGTGGTATTCAGTTGGAATATCCTGCACCTCATTCTACGGGGAAAGAGCCGAGATATCTTCACCGGGAGTGACCTCTTTAGCAAAAGGTTTTCGTCACTATATTTTTATAAAAAGTTATCCAGTTCCTTCAACGATACCAAGTTCATTACGTTAAAGTTTTTTCGCCAAAAACTAGCCGTAGCCCTCTGTCATTTCAGATTAGTATTGCTTAGTATTCGTGCTACGTATGTCGTGCTCAGTCGAGGCGTAGTGTGCGGTAGCTCTGTAATGCATTTCTGTCTTATTGATATGTGATTGGTTAGGACAGTCGTACGGTCATTTTGGCTCAGTCAAGGACTCGTGCGGGTGGGTCTAATGCAATCAAGATAATGACGGGTTGAACTTGGATAGGATCCTTTGATATGTTAGCTCAGTCAAGGTCACTTGGGTCCTAGGGGTAAAATTCACATCGGGAGTTTCTAAAGAAACTGAAACTTGCCAGGCATGCGCATACCTTCTGGAGTATGGTGACGTGAGTGGATTCCGTCACGTTATCATACAATGATAGTTGGATCCCGATTCCCCCTGATGAGTTGGTTTACTCCTCGGGTGATCCCGACTAATTCTTCTTTCAGGTTTGGAGGAGAATTTGACGTTACAGTGGGAGGTTTCCTGATTAGATAAATTGGCAACCATTCTGATCTAGGTTAGAGTGCACGCAAAGTGTTTCTTTTCTCTCTCTCTTTGGCAGTGACCATGACCTGACCCTTGACTATGACTCAGTGACCAAGTTGACCGAACCTTCTTAAACACTGGCTTTTGGATTGGCAGAGTTGCAAACCTCTTTGCCACTCCTACTTTTACCCTTTTCTCAAGAACACCCCGTATTACTACGAACATCCACTTACATTGGATAAAACCATCGTATGGTTATATACGAACTCGAAGGAATTCATTCGAGGATGGTTTCTGGTTCTGGAGAAAACGAATAGAACTATTCAGTTGTCTTTTCCTTTTACCTTTTCTCAGGTTGCGAGTGCTCCTTGGATTAGGACAGTACACCCGTTACGCCTATTGGATAGTCTTCTTCCAAACCTTAGGCAGGTGCCGAACGGTAGGGAATGAAGAAAACCAATTAGCCTAACGATGGTGTACAGAAGGTATTATGTAAAGACAAATAAAGGGATTAGTAAGAGGGCAAAGTAAACTGCGACTGCTATTCACGACCAAACCAAGTATTTCATTACCACTCCCACTTCACCTTTGTATTTCTCCAGAACACTCTGTATCATTACGAAGATCCACAGTTATTTGGATACTCCATCGTATGGTTATATACGAACTCGAAAGGAACTTGTTTCAGTTCGGGGATGGATTCTGGTTCAGGAGAAATAGGAATAAGGTTTATTCAGGTGTTTTTTATGTTTACCTTCTCTCGTGTTGCGAGTGCTTCTAGGATTAGGACAGTACATCCATTATGCTTATTGGATAGTCTTCTTCCAAACCATAGGCTGGTGCCGAACGGTAGGGAAGGAAGAAAACCATTTGGCCAAAAGGGGTGTGCAGAAGGTAACGACTAAAGACATATAAAGGGATTTGGAGAGGTGGCAAAGAAATATACGGTTACAGTTGTGAATATGGATAATGGAAGAGGTATTACTAGGAATACCCGGATACCCCTACGAAACATTTCAATATTTCAGTTTCACTGTGTATTGTTAATTGAAAACTGATTTCCCAATTGACACTTGCTCCAGGGTATGTATTTACCAAGTATGATTATCACATCTGTATGGTTTTACAGATGATGAGTGGGAGTAAGTTATTGGGAATTAGGTGATTATCCTCATTATATCGGAATTCGTTGTAATTGGTGATATTTGAGAAAGTCACCTGGGCTGTTTGCCGGATGGAAAATATTTGGTTTTGAATATCCGTTGTTATGCACCAATTTCAAATTGATATATCTGTACGTCTATTTTTATAGAGTGAGATATACCTTTTTGAAATTATGTCTATGACATTTACCTATATCAGTGGATGGTTAGGTAAGGAGCATTAAAACAGCGGTGTAATTCTTCTTAACCATAAGTACAGTTTTCAACCTACAACACACAGGGAATGAGTTATTAGACTCAAGCGACTTATACAGAGTATTGTATATTGTCCAGTGTCCATTAGGACAGAGGGGTTGGTCCTCGTACTATATTTCTTAGATATGTGTTTCGTAGAAATGCAAGGTCCAAGTTTTGAGAAGTTATAGGTATAAGAATAGTGTAGAGAACCAGGTGTAGCAAGTATCGGGATTCTTCAAGGTAATCGAAAATGTAGATACTTGTGTATGGTATTCAGTTGATAGTAATGGTTTAGAGAACTTGCTTCTCTTCAGGTTACTCATAATTGGAAGTACTCCTAAGTTGAGTAATGCTGATCGGCCTCTTTCCATTTAGTTGACATGCACTGGAGACAGCTGCATGATTTGAATCTGGTTCCAATTAAATCAGTGCCTCTGTTTCTGTATTGGATATAGAACAGTTCATATCTCAACGATGTTAAGGTACGGGGAGCTGTCCGGCTTATGCTTAAAACCAGACTCCGGATAACTCAAGGCACGTTTCTGTAATGGCTGTTTGTGGGTTGACCCGGGCTATGACGAGGGTTGACTTTCTACCATCTGGAAGATCAATAGTGATATTGTTCTTGACTCGCCACAGTTTTAATAAAAATGGATTTTTCAGAAAACAGTAGTGGGAGTATGGTAGAACTGGAAGTGATTCCAGAACCGCAAACGATTACTGAAAATTTGATAAGAACCTAAAGATTCAATCTGGTTTGACATTGCATTGGCCACTCCGCAGATATGGTGGGTAACCTCAGGCACCCGAGAGGTACTCCGGTAGCCTCAAGGACGGTGACAGAGAGGTTCTTGTTTACCCAGACTTGCCATTGCTGTTGTTCCAGACTGTGAGACCCGGCAGGAAGATGAGTATAGCGTCGTTCTAAACTGGCTTTAGAAGTGCACGTGTATATGACTCTACCAGAGGGTCGTCGTAGTCAGTGGGGGCAGCGGAAGTATAATGGACAAGTGGCTTATGTCTATTTATAGGCTAAAGCAGATATAGCGGAGATAGATCATCTATTTCTGATGTGACAGTCATAGGTTTTACTTCATCAGAATAGGGGATGGATCTGTTAAGAAGGTAGTAGGGTGTGATATCCTGGTATTAGGATGACATACATAGAGTAGGAAGTGAAATTCCTATACTACGATCGGTTATACTTTGGTTGTCACACAGTGGTTTCTCCACAAAAGATATAGATGTTGTTTTTGCACTAGATGCAATAAGGTGATATTGATCCAATCCTAGAGAAACGTTCGGAAGCAGTTTTAGAACATAAGTTGATGTTCTAGGGATATGATGACGGCATCCTCCTTCGGGAGACAGTTATCATTCCAGGCTTCCAAGGTGACTTGGATGACAGAGTGTCTGTCAGAGTTATAGTTTTCCCTCTGACGAGAGGCAGTATTTTGGACAGGTGGTCCAGGCGGATACTGAGGGAGGCATGGCGCAGGATACTGATTAAGTTCAGTTGACGATACAGTCTAAGAAGTTTGGATTTGGAGTTCATTTATGAACTAGGTCCCATCAGATATCCAGACATACTCTAAGACAGGTATTGCTCATTTCGGGAGATGGCTTTCTCCGCGAACTTGAGATAAAGAGAGACATAGAAAGAAACATTAGAGCGGATCCACTCACTGAGGCTATTCCTCGAACGCATTAGTTTCGCAAGCTGGTTTTTGTGAGACTGATTAGTAGAGGAGTTGGGTGTTCGGTATCACACGGGCTGTGAGTATGCGACATCGCAATAATTAGCCTTGAGTGCAAGTGGGAGATTGTTGGAGATAGTGCCCTCAGAGTCAATTATTGGATCACAGGCACGTGATTGCAATGATTGAGTGGGGACCTATACCGGTAGGACAGTCTTACTCAAGATGATAGTATGCTATCTGGTTTATCTTTATCATCGTGTACTGTTTCAGGTGACCTTACAGGTTACTATTGCACGTTGATAGAGCCTTTAGGATTCTTGCTTGACGGCCAGCAGTATGATGGCGATCATATACGTGGGAGCTGGGGTTTATAAGCACATCCTTAAAAGATCCCTAGTCGTGGGAGTTTTCGAGACAGGGCATCGATACTCCAGAGTAGACTAGTGTATACAGTCGAGACCCCGATGAGGGGCGGTGACCGGTCTCACAAGCCACTGGTGTCAGTTGGTTCACCTAAGATGTATACAGGTGCTCATTGGGTTATGAGTACACCGGACAGGACTCGCCGGGAACATGCTAGTTGGTATTATACCTGACGTCAGATAGCAGTTCCCTGGTGACATGTGTACAGATTAGTTCATCGACCTGAGATCGTCATTTGTCTCGTGTGAGTTCCCACTGTACTTTGATTACTACCCTACCACGGCTCAAAGGAGTCGTGCAAACAGGTTTTAGTTGGGTACAGTCCCGAGCCACATAGAGGCAGTGAGCGGATCTGCAGGGGTTCGTCTCTCCCGGTATTGGGGGTGAGGCCGTGCTGTGTCTAGGAGAGCCATTACACAAAGCCCTCGGCCAAGGCAGGAGATTTACTGGTAGGTATTCCAGTAGTATCTCAGGGTGTTCTGGGCTACACTCCGACATGACTTGTACCGCTTTTGGGGGTCTGACTTTTACCAACCCCCTAGGCCCGCCATGCGATACTCATAGACGAACGGACCGGACTGTACGGATATTGTCACTGACATGCTCAGTAGGGTGTCAGGATGAGTTCGCTCATCGACGTCCCTTTTGGTCAATACCTGGTAGCCCGTTACGTATGGCTAATACCTCTGACGTGCTAGTGGTTAAATCCACAGCCAAAGTATTGACGAGTATTTAGAGTCCCCCACAGACCGTTTCTCAAGTTTCGGGCGAAACGCTGTAGAGGCCGTATGGAGATATGGCAGGGTTCGATCTTATATGTGCGGTATTGCACGGATCAAGATCGGACGGATAATACCAGCGGGCTTTGGTTTAAGCCGGATCCTAGTATTGTACTGTGTAGATTTTGTCTCATTACATTTATATTCAGTGGGAATACAAATGCGGGTATGTATATACAGTCGCGGGGTTTTTCTGTAATTTATTACGGGATCAGTTTTTTGAAGTTGCCAGTTTGCATTCCGTTTCGGCCAGTTTTCCTTTGTTCCTTCACGGCCGGACTTTTGTGATGGGAGGGGCTAATTTGCATATTTGCAATTTAGCATTGTGGAGGGGGTTTCTTGTAAATGGAAAGATTATGATGGCATCTTTTCTTTTCATGCATCATTTTATAGCATTAATGGTGATGGGATTTGATTAGGATTTTGAAGTGAGATAATTTCCTCATTATCATCTTATTAGTTATGGTCACCCTTTGGAATTTACTACACTCACCTCCCTTCATGGTTTTTGTTTTTCCTCTCCTCATTCTATATAGGGGCCGGCCACTTGAGGGGTGAGATGAGAGAGGTTCATTTTTGTGAGTGGAAATTCTTCATCTCATTTTTGCTTACACCAAAAATCCCAAAACTCATTTCCATTGCTCATTCCTCCATCACCATGGCAACTTCATAACCCCAAAGAGACAAACTATTCTACACTAGCCTACAGCATCCTTGGGCACGTCGACTCGCCAACTTCGTGCTCGAGTTGCCTCGGTCCAGAGGTGGGAGCCCGTAAAAGAACCCGGCGATGTGGTGCCCGTTCCGACGAGGAGATGAAGACCGGAGGTTCCGCGAGGAGATCGGAGTGGAGGCCGAAGACCGAAGGACACGGATCGCTCGGTATAACTCTCTATCTTTTCTCTTGTTTGCTAGGTTTTGGTTAATGGTTCGATCCGGGTTTTTTAGGATGCGGTAGTGCCGGTTTATAGTTTGAGAAAAATTTTCGTTTCCGCATTTTGGCCTCGGATAGACGGCCGGGGCGCTACCGTAGTCCTACAAGGAATGTCCTACACCTCATTCGATGAGGAAAGAGCCTTGATCTCGTCACTGGGAGTTCGCTTTCGGGCAAAAGTTTTTGTTACTAAAATTGTTTTTGTAGCCGTATTCTTTTGCTTTGCGTTGTGCTATTCGATTGTGAATATCTCGCACCTCATTCGATGAGGAAAAGAGTCTAGATCCATTCACGGGGAGTTCACTCTTAAGCAAAGGTCTACGTGACTATAAACTTTCAAAACTACCCGGTTCCTACGATGAGATCAAATTCATTACGTTGATGGTTTTCTTCAAAACCAGACGTAGCCCTCTGTCATTTCAGGAAACAGAGTACTTAGTATTCATACTGCGTTTGTTGATCTTTAGTCAAGGCTTAGTGTACGGTAGCTAAATGATGGCATCCTGCTTGCATATGATGCGATTAGCTAGGACATTCGTACGACTCTGTTGATCTTTAGTCAAGGGTCGTACGGGTGGGTCTAAATTAATCACGAAATGATGGGCCGAACTTGACTAGGACTCTTATATTTGTTGATGTTTAGTCAAGGTCATAGAGTCCTAGGGGTATAAACGACATTGGGAGTTTCAAGTGTTGAAACTTGCAATGAGATTGCATACCTTCTATGGAGTTGGATAATTTGTTGATCTTTAGTCAAGGTTACCACGCCATGATAGATTGGGTTCTGATTCCTACTGTGAGTAATAGTTACTCCCGGGAGATTTTCTATACAAAATCCCGGCTAGTTCTCCTTTTAGGCTTTGAAGGAGAATTTGACAGAACAGTGGGAGCCATCCTGATTAGATAAATATACCAATCTAATCAAGATTAGAGTGCATGCAAAGTGTTTCTTTTCTCTCTTTGGTAGCGACCCTGGACCGACCTTTAACTAAGACTCATTTACTATGTTGACCGTCTTTTCTTCCAAATCGACAGCTTTGGAATGTCTGGATTACCCTAATCCATGACATAGTCACATATGTCCTCACATATCCTACTTCCTCATCTGCTAACTCCAGAACCCTCTATATTTGGTACAGAGATCCATATTGTTTGGAAGGCCATCGTATAGTTAGATACGAACTCGATGAAACTGTTTCAGTCTGAGGATGGCCACTGGTTCTGGATTAGATGAATTGTTCGTTTGTCTATCCCTCCTACCTTATCTCGAGCTCAAGAGCTTCTTACATATAAAAAGTGTATACCAATTACGCTTATTGGATAGTCTTCTTCCAATCCCAAAATTGGTGCTGAAGAAATGGAAAGGAGAAAACAAACTAGCATAAGTTTGGTATACAAGAAGGTAAGATGGAAAGACATCAAAAGGGGTTGAAGTGAGAAAAGGAAATTGCGACTGCTATCATGAACCTGGGCAATGAAAAAGGCAATACTGGGAATACTTGACTAACCCCACCGAAACATTTTTTGATGTTTCGGATTTCCCGTGCGTCTGTGTTTTGAGAAACTATTTCTCGATAAACTTTAACTCTTGGGTATATAGTTACTGGATTAGAATCCCACATCTGTAGGGCGTTACAGATGCTGAGAAGGAGCAGAGAATTGAGAATGGATGATTCCTCAATGTCGGCTTTCGGAGCAATTGTTGCTATTGAGAAAAATCATCAGGTTTTGCATAAACAGCAATCTTTTGGTTTTTTTAACCAAAAGAATCCTTTTCAATTAACAACACACGGAAAATGAGTCAGTGAACTCTAGGGACTTATACATATTGATGTATGTCGTCCAATGTCCATACGGATATAGGGTTGGTACTAGCTATTCCATATTGAGAATGTGATTCTCTCTCATATTACTCATTAGCGGGTGTGCTCCATGATGAGTAATATTGAGTTACCTTCTTCAATTTTGGGGATGCATTAGAAATATATGCTTTTCAATTGATACTAGTTCCATCTAAACAAGTGCTTTATTTTCTATATGTGATATAGAATAGTGTTCATCTTAAAATTGTTAAGATATGGGACTATCCGGTTTGTATTTAAAACCATAATTCGGATAAACTCGAGGCACGTTTCGGAAATAACAGTCTGTGGGTTATCCCAAGATTTCGCGTGGGATAATTTCTAACATTTTCAAGTTCAAAAGTGTTTAGTTCTTGACTCGCCACCTCCTTGGTTAAGGAATTTCTTGCAAAAGAAATTAGTGGGAGGATGGAAGAACTGGAAATGGTTGCAGAACCACAAACAGTTACCAAAAGTTTAGTATAACCTGATGATCAATTTGACCTTGACAGACCATAGCTACTCCGCAGATTTAGTGGGTCACTTCTGTCACATGAGAGATACTTCGGTTTTCTCATAGACGGTGATAAGGATGCATGCATCATGTGATGATGACCCTACTAGTTATCAGCATGCCATAGAAAGTGGCGACTTTCGACTGATGGCTGAATGCCAAGTTATCCAAGTTGGACTCCATGCACTACAACAAATTATAGACTTTGTTGTGTGCTCCTGAAAAGGGTAAATCCTATAAGGAGCATACAGATCTTTTGAGATCAGTGCAAATGGAAAGTTATTAACCTAATAAGTCCAGACTTGTAGTTAATATGTATTCATCAAATACCCGATGTGGATTGTGATGATACTGTTGCTTCAAAGTCTGTGCTGAAGTCCATGCAGATAAAATTTGCCAACTGTTGTTTTCATGAATATGATATCTGGTATGAGTATGATTATAACGTCTTTCTAAATTGGATTTAGAAGTGTACGTGTATATGACTCTACCAGAGGATTGTCTTAGTCATTGGGCGCAGCGGAAAGTTTGCAAAATTACTTAAGTCTATTTGTAGACTAAAGCAGGTATAGTGGAGGTGGATCATTTATTTTTTGATGCAACGGTCAAAGTGTTTGACTTTATCAAAATAAGAGATGAACCAGGTATTTGTAAGAAAGTTGTAGAGAGTACTGTCTGATTCTGCATACTGATGTGAATAACATACTCTTGATGGGAAGTGATATTCTTACAATATGATTCGGTCAAACGTTGGTAGTCCAGTCCTTCACTTCTAAAGCTCAAAGTAGTAGTCCCTTAGCTCCAAGTAGTAATCCCTAGAACTCTTCTTAGGCTTCACTTGGTGAAAGGAACAAGCTTACTTCGTCGTCTTCGAGGCCGAAGACGATCCACCCTGAAGTTACTCTAATTCAAGCTACCTCTTCACTAATCTAGAAATTAGTGAAGCAAACAACCTAATCTTATGGGCTAGATGAGATCCACCCTGAAGTTACTCTAATTCAAGCTACCTCTTCACTAATCTAGAAATTAGTGAAGCAAACAACCTAAACTTATGGGTTAGATGAGAGTAGGTTGATGAAGTAGGAATTTTGCTCACTTTAGAAATCTCTTTTTCCTTTTCTTTCTCACCTCATGAAAAGCTAGAGAGCAAAATGAGATGAAGAAGATGAACTATGGTGAGAAAATATCTCAAGTGATAATGTAGAGAGTTAACCATGGGCTAAAGATAAATGTTGGGTTATAAAATATCTAGAGTAAAACAAAAATTAGTAGGGTGAGTCATGGCTTCTACAAGCATCTTAAGCCATGCACATTTCCACCTAATTTTTGAATTACTCTTAATAAATAAACACCTAAATTATCTTTAGTTTTGGTGTGAATCTCATACACCCATGTTCTATTTATCATCCACCATAACACAATATACAAATACATATATTAATATAAATTACATATATATTAAATGTATTTCAAAGAGAAGAAATTCTTTAGTGAGCATTATATTAGTTAATATATATTTATGTATCAAATTATTAAATCAACACTTGATTTAATAATCCGGTTATATCACATATAACCGACTAATATTATTTATATGTATATCATATTATTGAAACAACACTTGATTCAATAACCCGGTCATATCACATATAACCGACCGATATAATATATCGCGAGATTAGAATACGGTTTCACATACACGTATTAATCAAGGTCCCGCACATATCACATATGTGCCCTATTTCATTTCGCTTGAGCTAGGAAACCTCTGTGTGGGACTCTAAAGACTCGTCAATACGCCAGCAGTAGATAATGATCACATCAGTCACCCACAAGCCGTTAGCGGTACTAGTTGGACATAACGGCTCCCCAGGTATTGAGCGAATAGAAGATCAACAAGCAAGCTTTTCCAAACTTCCGCAAAGCCTATAAGCAACACTTACCGTACAGTCCGGTTTCTTCGTCTGATATGTCGCATATCAAGTCTAGGGGTGGAATCATCAGACCCCAGTAACCTGATAAGTCATGCCGATGTGTGGCCTATAACCGTTCGAGAAACTACTGATAACACTTACCAGTAAATCTCATCAGCCCTGGTCCGGGACTTGCTGTTATTGCCAATCGACAGCTTTGGAATGTCTGGATTACCCTAATCCATGACATAGTCACATATGTCCTCACATATCCTACTTCCCCTTCTGCTAACTCCAGAACCCTTTGTATTTGGTACAGAGATCCATATTGTTTGGAAGGCCATCGTATAGTTAGATACGAACTCGATGAAACTGTTTCAGTCTGAGGATGGCCACTGGTTCTGGATTAGATGAATTGTTCGTTTGTCTATCCCTCCTACCTTATCTCGAGCTCAAGAGCTTCTTACATATAAAAAGTGTATACCAATTACGCTTATTGGATAGTCTTCTTCCAATCCCAAAATTGGTGCTGAAGGAATGGAAAGGAGAAAACAAACTAGCATAAGTTTGGTATACAAGAAGGTAAGATGGAAAGACATCAAAAGGGGTTGAAGTGAGAAAAGGAAATTGCGACTGCTATCATGAACCTGGGCAATGAAAAAGGCAATACTGGGAATACTTGACTAACCCCACCGAAACATTTTTTGATGTTTTGGATTTCCCGTGCGTTTGTGTTTTGAGAAACTATTTCTCGATAAACTTTAACTCTTGGGTATATAGTTACTGGATTAGAATCCCACATCTGTAGGGCGTTACAGATGCTGAGAAGGAGCAGAGAATTGAGAATGGATGATTTTATCCTCAATATCGGCTTTCGGAGCAATTGTTGCTATTGAGAAAAATCATCAGGTTTTGCCTAAACAGTAATCTTTTGGTTTTTTTAACCAAAAGAATCCTTTTCAATTAACAACACACGGAAAATGAGTCAGTGGACTCTAGGGACTTATACATATTGCTGTATGTCGTCCAATGTCCATACGGATATGGGGTTGGTACTAGGTATTCCATATTGAGAATGTGATTCTCTCTCATATTACTCATTAGCGGGTGCACTCCATGATGAGTAATATTGAGTCACCTTCTTCAATTTTGGGGATGCATTAGAAATAGATGCTTTTCAATTGATACTAGTTCCACATAAACAAGTGCTTTATTTTCTATATGTGATATAGAATAGTGTTCATCTTAAAATTGTTAAGATATGGGACTATCCAGTTTGTGTTTAAAACCATAATTCGGATAAACTCGAAGCACGTTTCGGAAATAACAGTATGTGGGTTATCCTAAGATTTCGCGTGGGATAATTTCTATCATTTTCAAGTTCAAAAGTGTTTAGTTCTTGACTCGCCACCTCCTTGGTTAAGGAATTTCTTGCAAAAGAAATTAGTGGGAGGATGGAAGAACTGGAAATGGTTGCAGAACCACAAACAGTTACCGAAAGTTTAGTATAACCTGATGATCAAATTGACCTTGACAGACCATAGCTACTCCGCAGATTTAGTGGGTCACCTCTGTCACCTGAGAGATACTTCGGGTTTCTCATAGACAGTGATAAGGAGGCTTGCATCATGTGATGATGACCCTACTAGTTATCAGCATGCCATAGGAAGTGGCGACTTCCGACTGATGGCTGAATGCCAAGTTATCCAAGTTGGACTCCATGCACTATAACAAATTATAGATTTTGTTGTGTGCTCTTGAAAGGGGTAAATCCCATAAGGAGCATAGAGATCTTTTGAGATCAGTGCAAATGGAAAGGTATTAACCTAATAAGGCCAGACTTGTAGTTAACATGTATTCATCAAATACCCGATGTGGATTGTGATGATACTGTTGCTTCAAAGTCTGTGCTGAAGTCCATGCGGATAAAATTTGCTAACTGTTGTTTTCATGAATATGATATCTGGTATGGGTATGATTATAACGTTTTTCTAAATTGGATTTAGAAGTGTACGTGTATATGACTCTAACAGATGATTGCCTTAGTCAGTAGGCGCAGCGGAAAGTTTACAAAATTACTTAAATCTATTTGTAGACTAAAGCAGGTATAGTGGAGGTGGATCATCTATTTTTTGATGCAATGGTCAAAGTGTTTGACTTCATCAAAATAATAGATGAACCAGGTATTTGTAAGAAAGTTGTAGAGAGTACTGTCTGATTCTGCATACTGATGTGAATAACATACTCTTGATGGGAAGTGATATTCCTACAATATGATTCGGTCAAACGTTGGTAGTCCGGTCCTTCACTTCTAAAGCTCAAAGTAGTAGTCCCTTAGCTCTAAGTAGTAATCCTTAGAACTCTTCTTAGGCTTCACTTGGTGAAAGGAACGAGCTTACTTCGTCGTCTTCGAGGCCGAAAATGATCCACCCTGAAGTTACTCTAACTCAAGCTATCTCTTCACTAATCTAGAAATTAGTGAAGCAAACAATCTAATCTTATGGGCTAGATGAGAGTAGGTTGATGAAGTAGGAATTTTGCTCACTTTAGAAATCTCTTATTCGTTTTCTTTTCTCACCTCATGAAAAGCTAGAGAGCAAAATGAGATGAAGAAGATGAATTATGGTGAGAAAATATCTCAAGTGATAATGTAGAGAGTTAACCATGGGCTAAACATAAAGGTTGGGTTATAAAATATCTAGAGTAAAACAAAAATTAGTGGGGCAAGTCATGGCTTCTACATGCTTCTACAAGCATCTTAAGCCATGCACATTTCCACCTAATTTTTGAATTACTCTTAATAAATAAACACCTAAATTATCTTTAGTTTTGGTGGAGTTTCATACACCCATGTTCTATGTAACATCCACCATAACACAATATACAAATACATATATTAATATAAATTACATATATATTAAATGTATTCCAAAGAGAAGAAATTCTTTAGTGAGCATTATATTAGTTAATATATATTTATATATCAAATATATTAATATATATCAAATTATTAAATCAACACTTGATTTAATAATCCGGTTATATCACATATAACCAACTAATATCATTTATATGTATATCACATTATTGAATCAACACTTGATTCAATAACCCAGTCATATCACATATAACCGACCGATATAATATATCGCAAGATTAGAATACGGTTTCACATACACGTATTTAATTAAGGTCCCTCACATATCACATATGTGCCCTACTTCGTTTCGCTTGAGCTAGGAAACCTCTGTGTGAGACTCTAAAGACTCATCAATACGCCAGCAGTAGGTAATGATCACATCAGTCACCCACAAGCCGTTAGCGATACTAGCTGGACATAACGGCTCCCCAGGTATTGAGCGAATAGAAGATCAACAAGCAAGCTTTTCCAAACTCCCACAAAGACTATTAGCAACACTTACCGTACAGTCCGGTCTCTTCGTCTGATATGTCGCATATCAAGTCTAGAGGTGGAATCGTCAGACCCCAGTAACTTGATAAGTCATGTCGATGTGTGGCCTATAACCGTTCGAGAAACTACTGATAACACTTACCAGTAAATCTCATCAGCCCTGGTCAGGGACTTGCTGTTATAGCCAATCGAGTATAGCGCAACATCAACCCCCAATACCGGGAAAGACGAAACCCCTTCTATTGCTCATTGTCTCCATGTGACTCGGGACTGTATCCAAAATCCACCTGTTTTCATAACTCCTTTGAGCCGTGGTAGGGAGGAAATCAAAGCACAGTGGGAACCACACAAGACTCTATAATGATCTCAGGTCTACAGACTAACATGTACAAGTGTCATCAGAGAACTGCTATCTGACGATTGGTATAGTACTAACTAGGAGTTCTCGGCGAGTCCTGTTCGGTGTACCCATTCTCTAATGTTCACCTGTGTACAATCTTTGATGTCAAACACCAATAGTTGTGGGATCAACCATCGCCCTCATACAGTGTCAAGAAACGTACACACTAGTTTACTATGAAATATCGATGCCCCGTCTCGATACTCCCTCGATTAAGAAATGTTAAAGGATGTGCTTATGGACTACACAAGCCCCACTAGTATGATCTGCATAATAGTCCTGATAGTCAAGCTAACGTCCTAAGGGCTTTATCAACATGTATCAGAGAGACGATATAATAATACTAGTGTATATGTTAAGATAAAGAGCAACCAGATAGCATACTATCATTTCGAGCAAGAAAGTCCTCTATACATATATGTCCAAGCATCCACTATAATATACAATAATATACAATAATCGCATCTAGGGTATACATATGACTAACAAAAATCACCATCTGATTATGAAATCAGATTGAGATCTCTCAAATAAGAGATCTTTTAAACTAACCAACAAAATTTCCTCATCTATATAAAGGACCCGAGACTTCAAGTCTCATAAGGAAAATCAACCCCATATGGTGATAAAAAAAAGCTACAACTGAGAATTTAATTCTCTTGTTGAAGAAAAACTCCTTCTTACTCTCTTCAAACTCTTAATAAAGAAAAAAGCAGAGATCAAAATATCTCTTTTACTTAATATATATAAATGAAAGGGTTTAACCATTTATAAAGAACATAGATCTTTCTCTAGATCTGAGATTTGCAAGACAAATCTCCCATAAGTTGAGAATTTAAATCTCATCTGGAAGATATTGTTCTTCAAACTCAAGATCTAGGTGAAAAACTAGATATGAGAAAAGAAACATGAAGAAAAGAAATGGAATGTATATTCCAGAAATTTAATTCCTCTAAAATAAGGTTCAACCACTAAAAAACTTAGTTCTCATAAAAAAAGAACAGAGGCACTTAGCTCTCAAAAACCTAATTCCAGATATTCAAAAATAGAGATCTTGGTGATCATTAATGGCTAAAACATCATTAATAGTGTTGGGGTAAAAAATTACACCCTGGTTGACCAAGTCAAAATCAAAGTCAAGCCAAGGTCAAGTGGGCCCATAACCAAGTCGAGCTCGAACATGAAGCGATCAGCCTTCCCCATGCCAAGAAGAAAATTACGTAATAAATAAGTTTAAAGTAATTTTCATCCATGAATGTAAAATAAATGGGCAAAAAGCCAAATTTTTATAAAGCTCATGGCTCATGTGCAAAAAGAAATAAGCACATGGGCATGGGATGGGAAAAATGCCATTTTGTAAAGCCCAAGGGGCTATATGTAAAATTGTGTAACCTATAAAAGGAAAACATCATGATGAAATGAGAATAATATTCCCCTCAAAAATTAAGGTTCTGTACCTCCTTCTCCTTCCTCAAGGTTCTAAACCTTCTTCCTTTTTTTGAAGTAAATCAAAAGTTTAACTCTTTCTTTTCCAAAGAGAAATAATTTTTCACCATAAAACCCTTGAAGGGGTGCTTAGATATCCTATCAAATCTCTAAAATGGGAGATTTTTAAGTCTCATCCCCTTTTCTCCAAGATCCAGCCAACAGAGAGGGGGAAGAAGGAGACCCATCTCCAAAAATCCCACTTTGGGAAGATCCACCGATGCATGTAGCCCGCTGGCTCCCACGCTCCATCTCACGCATCCTCAGGACGCTTCTCTCCCCTCTTTTTCCCACACGCTCTTCACCCCCGTAAACTCTGCGAAGCCCCCGATACATCCAAAACACCTTCAAAACACAATACACGTATATTGCACATTAAGTTCGCATGACCAGTTTTACCCGTCAATTGGAGGTTTTCTTGCTCCGAAATCAAGGAGTAATTAACGGCATCTTAGTCCATGGCTACCGGAGATTCGGATCCCCACAATCAATAAACCCCAGCCAACCTTAGGCAGGGGGAATCTGTATACGCTTGACAAGCGACGCTTATTCCTATCTCAATGGGGTGACGAAAAACACTGCAGATTCTAGCACGTCCGGTGGGACCTTTTCTCTCCTCCCATATTTTGGATTAAACGTTCATGCGAACTCAATCAACATATATATCGATTGCATGTACCAAAATCATGCTTCTTTGTGCAGGATAACAACTTTCCAATCACAGTCTTCAAATTCAACGAGAATGTCTTCAAGGACCAGTTCGAACTCTGAGGCAACTCCGGTGACTTACGTGGTCAAGAAAAATGCCGATGTGATCCTTTCGGCGAGTCTCATGACGCAGTGGGAGGAGCCTCCACGCCAATTTGGTTCCGTCATCATCTATCCTGCCGGAAGTGCTCATCTGGTGGAGACCCGGGCAAACCAAGTGGCCAAACCGACCTCAAGGGGCAGGAGGCCAAATGTGGTGGTATCGTGGGCGCCCCAACCCAAACGCAAGTCGGTGTTCGAACGGCTCTTCTTGGCTCCAGCTGGGGGAAAAGCCGTCAGAATGAAAAAGTCACCAGATATCTCGGGCAAGCTCAGGCGATGCCTTCAAAGAGTGCGCAAGCGGATGTCTTTTCAAGGCTCTCTACCAGCCGGCCCACGGCGACTTCCCGAAGAGCAGAAGCCTGCCAGGTGCTCAAAACAAAGAAGATGAGGCAGAAGCGGCTTAGATATAGAGCCAACAAAAAGGCCAGGGCTCCGACCAAGTTAAATTTTGTGAAGTTCCAAAGCCCGGATTGCTCCGCGACTACAGCCGTGCTGTGAAAACCCGTAATTCTTTCGAGCCCTTAAAGCGGGTCCAGAAGAATGCGATATCTGCCAAGATTAAGAAGGCCGCAATTCAAAATGTTCTACGAAGGGATGTGTCCATGCTCCAGCACAAAAGGCATGTCACCCTCTCTTCACGAGTCTACCAAGCACTTCGTGCAGCGTGAAAGCAGTGGGGCAAAGCTAGAAAAGAAGCGCCAACGCCACCCAAGGACCCATCCAGGCCAACCGTCTTTAGTCACTTATCCTTTCCTGAAAAGGAAGGGCCATGACGGAAGTCCAAGAAATCAACTGCCAAAGTTAAAGAGATGGATAGATATGTGATCCACACTGTCTATATGGCGGGCACGCACAGCAAGAGCAAGGATGGGGCCACCACATCTCAAATCCAATCTGGTGTGAATGTGGCAGCCACTTTCCAAGACCAGCCTCTTCTGGAATGTAATGAAGACCGTTGCAGTGAGGTTGATAAGCAGAGAGATCCGTTGGTTCATGAGGAGTCGGGCTCGGAAAGTGAAGAGGAGCCAATCTTCTGTTCCAAGACCGTAGAGCATTAACTTCTCCAAGAGCTCCAGAAACAGCTCAGAAATAAAGACAAGGAGATGGCCAAGCTCTACTTGAAGATTGATAACTTGACAAACGTCGTCTTACAGCTCACGGCCGAAGTTGCCTCTCAGCCACCCAATCAAGCACAGAGCTCTGCTCATAAACCGGGAAATGGTGTACGGAGGCAGCCGACGCCTATTCCCTCAAATCCAAAGGTGGGCAAGCCGCATGGAAGTAGGACGCATCCTCTCTCAGGAAATGTCTTGACTACCAATGATAGCAACTCGCTAACACAAGATCAAATCATGGATTTGGTAGCCAACAAAGTCAAAACATTGGTAGCCAAAGCCGGAGCGCAAAAAGATGTCAGCGGTAGTAGGAGACTATATCCTGCTCGGTATGATCTGGTAGAGTTTCCTGGTGGCTATGTCATCCCCAAATTTAGAAGATTCGATTGGACGGGAAATGCGAATCCGCACATCGCACACTTTAAAGCCTTATGCGGGAATACTGGGGACAATGATGCGCTTCTGCTCCGCCAGTTCGTTAATAGCCTCACCGATGTCGCTTTCGACTGGTACACGAGCATACCGGATGGCTCCGTTACTACTTTCGTCCAAATGGAATCTCTGTTTCAGAAAAGGTTCTTGAGTGTCAGCGATAAGATCATCATTGCCGACCTTGTGAGGACCAAACCAAAGAACAACGAAAGCAACATGGATTTTATAAGCCGATGGTGCAATCTCTCTGTCAAATGTGAGCCACCGTTGGAACAAGACCAATCCGTCAATCTCCTCATTGGAAATCTCGGCACCTGAATGAATCCTTTTCTATGCACCACGGGTCTCAAGACATTCCAAGAACTGACCAAGAAAGTTCAAATGTTGGAGCGCTCAAAACAGGAATCCTCCTCGGATTCCCAAAATAACAATAAATCCTGGAAAAACTGAAAGAACGATAATCGAAAGGGCAGAAATTCTGATGATGCTGAATCTTTTAACATTTCGGCTGACCGAAATAGGTGAAGGACAAGCATGCCCAATGTCAACCAACCTCAGAAGCCATTGTTGGGAGGGGGAGGGGAATCGCCTTTGAAAAAGAAACTGGATAGGGTCTATTCCTTCAGAAGGGACAAAGTATGTAAAATATTCAAAGATGCCATAAGAAACGGTCTACAATTGCCGGAATTAAAAGGACTGCAAGAAGCGAATATAACCAACGACCCCAAATATTTCCCCCATCACAGAGTGATAGGTCATGCAATTGAGGACTGTTTTGTCTTTAAAGATTAGGTTGAAAAACAATACAAGGCAGGAGAGATAGAACTGTCTAAAGGCATGTTTGTAAACAATCAAGTTACGACCGCCAATTTCATACAAACAGAGACCGAAGCCCTTCGGGAACCTATTGTCCTCAGTCGTCTGCCTTTCTTTAACAAGAGTGGACCAAGACAATAAGTCAAAAGCCAAACGAGCAATATTGCCAATGAAGAAGTAGTAGACGGGTACACAACCCATACGGTCTACATGATGGAGCCCAGAGGAACAAATCCTCCTACGCCTTATACCCATGGCAATGATGTGGTTGTTGCCATCCAACACTGGCTCGGTCCAGATGATGAAGAGCCCGCTCAGGCTATTAAGCCAAAGGAGCCCGTGGTTCCTCCAGAATCGAGCTCAGGCGGTAAAGATGTTCACCACGTCGTTAAACTGGGATAATTGACCACCACGTCGTTAAACTGGGAACAATCGACCCCTAAGTCATTAAACTGGGAGTGTAAGAAACAATTTGTATAAAAAAAGCCGAAATGATGGGGCAACTCGCAATAAAAATCAACGACTAAAATAAAAATGAAAATAAATTGACGAAATGAAGGAGCAACCGCCAATAAATAGCCGAAATGATAGGGCAATCGCGACCTTTGCGATAAGAAAAGCTGAAATGGTAGAGCAATCGCGGTAAAAAAAACTTGTATACAAATAAATATTTCAAATTCCTAAACGACGAATGATGAGTCGCTCCTGGTACCATATTCCAGTGCAGCGATGCAGACGCCAACCAAAATCCAAATCCCTAAATTCCGAAACGGCAAATGATGAGTCGCTCCTGGTACCATATTCCAATGCAGCGATGCAGACACCAACCAAAATCACAATCCCCAAATTCCCAAACGGCGAATGATGAATCGCTCCTGGTACCATTCCAGTGTTAGCGATACAGACGCCAACAAAATTCTAAATCCCACAAATTCTCTCAGACCTATGGCCAGTCCCTAAATTGACTACCGTATACAATCCACAGGCTTAAATAATCCTAATCACACCCATGCCTCACCGCAATCACCTGTCCCTCGGACGGTCTCCGCCTTTGGAATGATCCTCCATTTAGGAAGACCCACTCATGTGTTCTCACGATGCATGAGGAGAACAAAGCTTACGAGATCCTCTCGACTAATAAGAAAACATCTTCGTGGGATCCTTACGACTCACAAGGGAAAAACACATTTGGGGGTCCAAACGAATCCTAAGGAGAAAATACACCTACATGATCCTTTCGACTCGTAGGGAGCAAATGCTTTTATGAGACCCTTACCGCTTATAAAATTGAAAAGCCTTAGGTGATAGGGACCTAAACCTGTCACCTAATCCATCACTCCCCAACGGGTAAAGGCAAATGATGAATTACTTTTGGCACCTGTGCTCCAGTGTTAGCAGCGCTGATGCTGACCCTAACCCCAAAATTCTAAACTTTCAATCTAATAAACCCCTAAGTCGTTAAACTGGGAACATATGACCCCTAAGTCGTTAAACTGAGAACGAGGGAAATCCCCTCATGGCAAATGATAATTCGCTCCTGGTACTATATTCCAGTATAGCGATGCTGATGCCAAACCAAAGCCAAAATCCTCAAATCCTCTCATGGCAAATGATGATTCGCTCCTGGTACCATATTCTTATGTAGCGATGCTGATACCAACTTAAATCCCATGTTCTCCACGGCAAGTGATGATTCGCTCCTGGTACCATATTTCAGTATAGTGATGCTGACGCCAAACAAAAACCTAAATTCCAAATCTCAGGCTCAAAAACCCCGCTGGACGGATAAGAAACTCCCAAATCAAATCAGATCAACAAGTCTACCAACGACCTCCCCGTCGGAATCAATCTCCATCTTGGAATCAAGTCAACCAACAATATCTGCGGCGGAATCACGCTTCGTCTCGGAGTGTACCCCGTATCGAAATCATGCTTTGCCTCGGAGCATCTGCCTTCCATTTCGGAATTATGCTTCGCTTGGGAATTGACCTCTACATAGGAATCATGTTTCATCTCAAAATGTACCCCGTGTCGAAATCATGCTTCGCCTCGGAGTATCCGCCTTCCCTGTCGTAATTATGCTTCGACTCGGAATCAACCTCTACATCGGAACTATATTTCATTCAGAATGTCAACCTCTATGTCGGAACCATACTTCATCTCAAAATGTGCCCCATGCCGGAATCATGCTTCGCCTCGGAGTATCTGCCTTCCTTGTCGGAATTATGCTTTGACTCGGAATCAACCTCTGCATCGGAACTATGTTTCATTTAGAATGTTTACCTCTGCGTCGGAACCATGCTTCATCTTAGAATATGCCCCGTGTCGGAATTATGCTTCGCCTCGGAGTATCTGCCTTCCCTGTCGGAATTATGCTTCGCCTGGGAATCAACCTCTGCATCGGAGCTATGCTTCGTTCAGAATGTCTTCCCTGCATCGGAATTAAGTTTCGTCTCAGGATACACCTGTCTCGTGTCAAAATTATGCTTCGCCCCGGAATCCTGCGTCGAAACTATGCTTTGTCTCAGAATATATCCTCCCCCTGGAATTATGCTCCGCTCTTCGGAATGATGCTCTGATCCTAGAATTATGCTCCGCTCCTCGGAATGATGCTCCGATCCCGGAATTATGCTCCTGGAATTATGCCCCGCTCTTCGGAATGATGCCCGAACCCTGGAATTATGCTCCACTCTTTGGAATGATGCTCCGATCCCGGAATGATGCTCCACCCCCGGAATGATGTTCCACCTCGAAGTCAAACTCCCCACGAACAAGATCCATCAATTTCATGCACACAACACATACACGCGGTGTGTATTTATTGATGGGGGCACTTTGTTGGGGTAAAAAATTACACTCCGGTTGACCAAGTCAAAGTCAAGCCCAAGGCAAGTGGGCTCATGCCCAAGTCGAGCTCGAATATGAAGCGACCGACCTCCCCTATGCCAAGAAAGAAATTACGTAATAAATAAGTTTGATGTAATTTTAATGCATGAATATAAAATAAATGGGAAAAAAGCTAATTTTTTGTAAAGCTCATGGCTCATGTGCAACACGAAATAAGCACATGGGCATGGGATGGGCAAAATGCCATTTTGTAAAGCCCAAGAGACTATATGTAAAATTGTGTAACCTATAAAAGGCAAATATCATGATGAAATGAGAATAATAATTCATTCCCCTAAAAAACTAGGATTCGGTGCCTCCTTCTCCTTCCTTAAGATTCTAAACCTTCTTTTTTTTTTTGAAGTAAATCAAGAGTTTAACTCTTTCTTTTCCAAAAAGAAATAGTTTCTCACCATAAAACCCTTGAAGGGGAGCTCAGATCTCCTATAAAATTTTTAAAATGAGAGATTTTTAAGTCTCACCTCCCTTTTTCTCCAAGATCCAGCTAACAGAGAGGAGGAAGAAGAAGACCCATCTCCAAAAATCCCACTTTGGGAAGATCTAAGGCTCAAGAGAAGATCCAGGGCTCAAGAGAGAAGAAAGGGGTCTCCTTTCATCATCTCCGAAAATCTCCTGGGAGTTTAATTCCGAACAAGAATCTCTTCTTTAGGAGTTTAACTCCAAACCAAATTTTGAGAAGCTCAATTCAAAAATCTAAATCCCCGAAGGAGTTGAACCCCAAAAAGATCCTTTTTAGGAGTTTAACTCCACAAAAAGATCCTTTTTAGGAGTTTAACTCCAAAAGTAACTCGGAAGTTCAACACCCAGTCCAGGGGTTAAGCCCCTTTTTCCACGGGTGCCAAGCGCCTGCGTACGGAGCGCGTGATCCGCCGGCGCCTAGCGCCCGCTTGTAGGGAGCATGAACCGCCGGCACCCAGCGTCCATGCGCCACGCATGTAGCCTATTGGCGCCCACCGCCCACATGCCATCTCACGCGTCCTTAAGACGCTCCTCACTCCCTTATTAGAAAAAATTTCTAACGGGATGCTACCCCGCACCATGCAAGGCTGCTAGCCCCCTTGACCACCAGCCTGCTATCCGGGTAACGGGACCCCGATAAATTTTGCGTTGCCCCCAATACGTCCAAAACACCTTCAAAACACAGCACGCGCATATTGCACATTGAGTTCGCATGGCCAGTTTTACCGGTGGATCGGAAGTTCCCTTACTCCAAAGGCGAGGGGTAATTAACGACATTTTAGTCCGCGGCTGCTGGAGATTCGGATCCCTACAATTAATAAACCCCAGCCTACCGTAGACAGGGGAAATCTGTATACGCTTGACAAGCGATGCATATTCCTATCTCAATGGGGGTGACAAAAAGCACTCTACAAATAGAACTTTAACTTCTTTCAAAAAAATAAACAGAGATTAAATTTCCAAAGATCTAGCGTCTCACGTGCCTCACACGTGAGCGCCCATAAATAAAGACATAGCGCTATACGTGAGCGCCCGTAAATAAAGACTTAGCGTCTCACGTGCCTCACACGTGAGCGCCCATAAGTAAAGATCCGGCGCCTCATGTGCTATCCACGTGAACGTTTAAAAATTGTCAAGTTTGAGTGTCCCTCGTGAGCGCTGTGTAAAAGTGCTTAGTACTATATATTCAAAGTGTTTAAGTGCTTAGCACTGATAGGACAACGTCTAAGTCTGAGCGCCTCGCGTGATACCCACGTGAGCTCCAGAGCAGAAGTTGGATATTATATTCATAGTCAAAAGACTAAGTGCTTAGCACTGCTAGATGATGAAAAAGCCTAAGACTGAGCCCAAAATCGGCTAAGTCTCTGAAATTTCCTTGAACCCATATTGTTCATTACAGCTGAGCCCATATGCCATGTTAATGGATCTTAAAAAAATTTAATGATCCTTAAGTATATTTCTAAGTTGATCTTAGTCTCATATAAGACTAATGTATTCTTAGTTAAAATAAATTGAGCCCATATGCTCATATATATTTAAGTTGATCTTAATCTAAAACCAGATTAACGGTCCTTAAATAAAATATCCTCTGAACTGACGGAACATATAAGCTAGGTTCAAACCTAAATTTAATATACGGATTTGGACTAATCCGCGCCCTACGGGCAACGACATAAACTAGTCTCCGTATACAATCCATGGGATCCCCAAAATAAACAAAATATAACACGACACGAAATGATCTACCTAGAGCAGGAGAAAGTTTTTATCGCAACGCGATAACGTAATTAACTCCAGGGGCTTTCGCCTACAGGGAAGAGCATCCCCATAATAAACCCCCCTCATAAATGAGGGGGAATATGATAAAGTCACGCTACATCAGTCGCATTCATCCAAACCTCCTATGTATGGTGCCATAAATCAACTTGGCATCTTTGAAGAGGTGGATGGATATGTTACAAATAGTATCTGCCCCAAAATTCAGGCAAGACGATCTATCCCAGTTCGTCTCTATTTTTGACAGTAAACACTTCACTTTGATTATTAGTGTGAAGCTAAAGCATATGTTTGGTAACTATTAGGTAGATCATCTTCGACGAGGAAGACCGACTCCCAAGCTTATTTTCGATGACTTAGGAGCTAAAAAGGTGGTGTAGAAAATGAGGGACATAGCTACAAAGGTTATAATTACTAACCGAGTAGGTAAACTCCTTCTAGTGTTTTCTAGTTTAGTATTTGGATTCGATTCTAGGTCGCGGAGCTCATGCTCTTGATTTGAAATTTTCGTTTTGTATTCCGCTTTGGTCGCAAGTTTGCGGAACGAGCACGAGCATGTATCAATATGGTATCAGAGCCACCCAAACGCTAGAACTAGTTTTAGACGATATTTACGTTTTGAAACTAAAAATTTCCATTTTTCGATAACTTTAAAACTCAAGTTTTTGTCGATTTTTTATTGATCTCTGAAAAAATTTAAATAAGTGCAGAGATCTTGTTGTAAGATATAAGAACTTGGGGAGAAAAATGAGGACCTAATTCCCTATAATAGCTGCCCAAATTGCTCTATTTCCCGTCATGGTCGGTTTTGTAGTATCCTCTTGTCTCCAATTTTTTCTAGGTGCGTTATCTCATTAAAACTTGGTTTTTCGTTATGTTTGTTTTGGTCCAGATTTCATCTGTTGTTATCTTTTGCATTTGGGCAACATGGAAAGATTTAAAATCGAAACTTTTGCATCGTTTATATCTTTGTGTTTGTATATGTGTTTGTATATGTTATATAATTGCTATAGGTCGATTAGACGAGATTGCAAATACTTGATTCTCCTATGATGATGTATATCTTGTGATGCTACAGTCGAATAGTCGTTGTGGATAGCTCTTATATCAGAATGTTTGTATATTTGTTTATTCGGGATGAGCGGCCGGATTGTGGCCGTCGTTGCCGCTTGTTGTATGTTCTTTTATTGGAACACGACCGGGTTGAGGTTGATGTTACCATTGTATATTCATTTTCATTCATTCTTGTATTAGGATAACCCATGGAGAAGTGCTCGAATAGTCGGGTTCTAGAGTGTGACTAGGTGGTCGTCTCACAGTGGCGAGTACGAGCCGTCTCGCTCTAGAATTGGCGAGCTATTCGCCGCACTTACAGGGGTTTAGGATAGACCGACGGTGGAGTGCTCAAGTTACAGGATTCCATGAAGTAGCGGGTGGCCCACTCATGTTATTGAGTGATGGTTTTCTCACTTCTAGAATTGACGGGTAGCATGCCGTGCTCGTAGGGGTCTTTGCTTTAGGTGATGTTCGAGCCATCCACACGACAGGAGAACGTTGGTTTTCGTTTGCGGCTCAAACGAAACACGGGGCTCCTATTTTACCGGCTATTCTATCTTATTTATTGCATGCCTGTGATATTTATTACCTGCATGTGATGATATATACAAATATTATATATGTTTTGCACCCGTGCTAGCCCTGCCCATGCATTGTCGTAAGTTAAGTAAACTTACGGTGAAGTTCTCGGACCCCAAGGCGAATGCGGGTGGCATATACGTACATTTTATTTTAGTTGTTTACGTAATACATAGAAACTTAATTGATGGGATCACATTATAGGTTTAATGCAAGGAAAACAAACCTAATTGATATTGTCGGTTAAAACTACTCGGTTTTCTTCAAAACCACCTGTTTTAAACGCGGAGTCTAAACTACTCCTTTTCAAAGCTTGTTTACCGCCAAAAGCCGGGAAAGACAAACGTCTTGTATGAATTTGGGGGCAGATGCTATTTGGATTTATCCGTCCACCTCTCTGAAAATGCCAAGTTGATTTATGGCACCGTGTATCGGAGGTCTGGACGGATGCGGCCGTTGTAGCGGACTTTGTCAGATTCTCCGTCATTCTGAGGGTTGTTTTTGATTGTGGGGACGCTCTTCCCTGCAGGCGCAAGCCCCTGCAGTTAATTACGTTATCGCATCGCGGTAACCACTTTCTCCTGCTCCAGAAGGTCACTTCGTGTCGTGTGTGTTTGTTTTATTTTTGGTTGCTCGTGGATTGTATACGGAGACTAATTTGTGTTGTCGCCCGTAGGGCGTAGATTAGTCCAAATCCGTATTTTCTTAGATTTGGGTTTGGTTTGATTTAAGGATCGTTAACCTTGTTTGAGATTAAGATCAACTTAAATATTTGTTAAGGATACGTTAATCCGAGATTGGACTAAGATCTACTTAACGGGGGTTCGGGATCATTTTTGATCCAACGAAAAAGCATTTAGGCTCTATCGTTTTAGTTTAGAGACGTTACGGTCCATAGATTGCCATTTTAGGATGAGGGTTTAGTTTAAGGATGTTGCGGTCCATAGCTAGTTTAAGGACATTACGGTCCATTATGGTATGCTCATGGGTTTGGGAATGCACCCAAGAACCGTTGGCTGTCGGGACCCTCCACCTCTTTGAAGACGTTGAAGAATTACAACGACATGTTTCAGAGGTGTAGAGAGCTGTACTCTTGAACCGAATTCCAGATTGAAGAGAAAGATCATGGTGGAATGAACACCATAAACACTATTTTAGATACCATCTGTTAAGAGATCATTAGTCATCTTTGGAACTAAGATCGATTTGGGGAGACCTGAGTATAGGAGGGCTTGGTTGATTGGTGAACAAAAGGATTTTGGCCTCGGGAGACTTGACTAATTTGGGCTAAAGTTGGCCTCTCATAGTGTTAAACACTAATATCTGCTCGGCGCTCACGTGCTTCCACGTGAGGCTCTAAAGTAGTGTTAAACACTGAAATTTAGAGCGCTCACGTATGGCACGTGAGGCACCTAAAAATTGGGCACTGCTTCTTTGGGCTTATTCTCTTGTTCTTTGATAAGTGCTAAGCACTATTGGGGGTCACGTGGGATCACGTGAGGCGCCCCAAAAATTGAAACTGTCTGAATTTATTCCCATTTCCTTTTACAAATGCTAAGCATTATTAGGAGTCACGTGGGATCACGTGACTTGATCTCAGTCGTTCCTTTTTGTTCCTCAGAGATGCTTACGTGGGAACACGTGATCCGTTATTATCGTTTTGTACGCTAATCGTTTCTTCTATGTGCATGGAGATCTTGATATGAGTTTTGAAAATTTCAGGTTCTTTGTTTTATAAGAATTAAATTCTTATGCAGGGTTAAATCCTAGTTTTATCAGAGGAATTAAATTCCTATATCTTTGGAAGAATTAAATTCTCCAAACTTAGTTCTTTCCTCTTAAGTTTTGGGACTGCATAACAGAATCTCGCCGATGAGAATTAAATTCTCAACTTGTTGGGAGATCTGCTTCTGCAGACCTCAACTAGAGGAAGAACTAAGTTCTTTTTTGGAAGAGTTAAACTCTTGTAAGAGGAGATAAAATGATTTCTAGGTCTTTTTTTTCTTACCTAGGGTTTCTTTTCTTCAAAGAGAACTCTTCTTCTTTTTTTTTTCCCCCTATCTTATGGGGGTTTCCTCTTTTTTTTTGACTTGAAGTCTAAGGTCCTTTATATAGTAGAGGTAGATTTGTTGATTTAGTTAAGGAAATCTCTTATTGAGAGATTTTTTAATTGATTTGGGGATTTTATCCACCGTTGGATCTTTGATCCAAAGACTTCTGTTTTACAAAAGATATTTTTCTTGTTTTTTAATAAGATTGGGAAAATATTTTCCCATACAGAGCTTATTCTGTAGCTTGGTGATTTTTAATCACCATTAGATTTTTAATCCAACGGTGCTATGTTTTACAGAGCATATTTTTCTTGTTTAGAAAGATTGGAGAAATATTTTCCCATACTGAGCTTATTCTGTAGCTTGGTGATTTTTAATCACCATTGGATCTTTAATCCAATGGTGCTCTGTTTTACAGAGCATAATCTTTCTTGTTTAGAAAGATTGGGGAAATA
Source organism: Agapanthus africanus (assembly GCA_030015575.1). Classification (NCBI taxonomy): domain Eukaryota; kingdom Viridiplantae; phylum Streptophyta; class Magnoliopsida; order Asparagales; family Amaryllidaceae; genus Agapanthus; species Agapanthus africanus. Next base: position 867,174,082 of record CM057338.1, on the reverse strand, counting down.
TTTTCCCATACAGAGCTTATTCTGTAGCTTGGTGATTTTTAATCACCATTGGATCTTTAATCCAACGGTGCTCTGTTTTACAGAGCATAATCTTTCTTATTTAGAAAGATTTGGGAAATATTTTCCCATACAGAGCTTATTCTGTAGCTTGGTTATTTTTAATTACCATTGGATCTTTAATCCAACGGTGCTCTATTTTACAGAGCGTAGTCTTTCTTGTTTAGAAAGATCTAAGGAAATATTTTCTAAATAGGGCTTTGATCTCTCTATTTAGAATTTAATTCTATCGACTCAGAAGGCATTAGGAACCCTTACGTGTAACACGTGACCTATAGCATTAAACCGGCTTGCTTATATGCAGCAGTCCTAGAGAAAAGTATCACGTGTTGGCACGTGAGCTGAGGTTCATGAATGCCATGTGTGGCACGTGACCCCCATGAAGTTAAGCCCAACAAAGAGCATCACGTACTGACATGTGAGCTTTTCTGGCCTGTTATTTGTTTTAGGAAGGCACCTATATACTTTGTATATAGATGCTCACGTGCCTGTACGTGAGGCTCAGTTTCAGCCTTATTTGTTAAACGCAATGCCTATAATCTTTGCTCCAAGACGCATCACGTGTGGGCACGTGATGCTCCATTTGGGAAATTTTTCCCATCGCTTTTTATTTATTATTTATTTTTTATAAGGGAACAAATGCCCCCACAGCGTTGTTCTCACGTGGCTTGCACGTGTGCAACGCACCTTTATAGTCGTTGGATTGCCTAGGGGAATGGAGAGGTGAACCGCCCTTGTCACGTCTTATAAATGCAAGGGTCTGGACTTTGGAAAGCCATTGTTCTTTCATCTTCTTCCTTCCTTGTCTTCTTTGAGAATTTAATTCTCTTCTTCAGAGCTTAGTTCTCTGTCCATTGCAATTCCAGAGTTAAACTCTGTCAGAAAAAGAAACCCTTTTTAGGTAAAGATCGTGAACATCAGAGAAACCCTTTTCTTAAAAAAAATTCTGGATTTTAAATCCACCATAAGAGCTTTGCTTTCTTCTGAAACCCATCTCTTAGAGATCCTAAGACGTAATCTTTGAGTAGTAAACCTCAATGTCTTGGGCATTCCTCCTCTGACCTTTAAGGATTCATAGCATTTTTATTTTTCGTTTCTCTATCATGGGGGTTTCTGGAATTTAATTCCACCGCATAAAGGGAATTTAATTCCTCACCGAAGAGCTTAGCTCTGAAAGATCAAAAGGGCCCTTCAGGAATTTTCATTCCCTGGTGTTCTTGAGAACATTTTCATAGTTTTTTTTATTTGCACGAATTTAAATTCGTTGAGTATTTTAACGGAACTTGTTTTCTCTATGAGGATGTCAAGAGTTGTTTAAACTCCCGTGTCTGTTTAATGAGAATCCTTTTTTTTATTCTCATAATGATTGTCCTGTCTCATCATTGATGAGCCACCATATTGATTTTATGGGGTCCATTAGTTTTGCAATCAGTGGTCTCATGGAACAAACTTCCTGTCGTTTCCCTCTGTTTGTTATACATACATACATACATACATACATACATACATATATATATATATATATATATATATATATATATATATATAGGTTTCATTAACGGTTTTTCTTTCCCTTTTTTCAGGAACAATGGTTTCTTTTCCCTACTTTCCTTTTACTCACTCGGACGCCGCTTTTCCACAATCGCCGTCGGATGAGGAGGCCATGGCGATGATCATGGCCTGATTGGTGTGAAAAAAGTGTGTGTTGTAACCGCAATCAATAACGGTATCGCGTGTAGCTAGACCGAGATGAGTACGGGTCGTCCTCAGGGAAACGTTGAATCTTTTAATCTTACTTTAGGCTTGTTGATTAGGAAAGGAGGAAAATAAAGAATGGTGAAGAATGGTTGTAGATTCTAGATCCACGTCAAACACTGATGCAGGATATAGATCTAGATTAATTACGGATGTAGGTTTTATATTAGAAGGGGGCTTGTAGGGTTCGTTAAGTTTAGTAGTCATGGATGATTAATTAAAAATTACTCCTTTTATCCTTTAATGGATTTAAAACTAGATCGACATTGATGCATGTAGATTAGGATTTCTGGAGGGAATAGAGTTCCCACTCTTAACCCCTATCTTGACATGGATCTCCGTTCATGTCTAGTTTTTACCAAGACAATTATTAATCTAATCTCTAATCACGGTCGTGGCTCCCAATGAATTGGTAGCGCGCCCGATTAGGATGTTAATAATTCTTTTGGTAAAGTTTATAAACTTTATAGGACGTAAAAAGAGTTTAAGGATCTTCATCATCCATTAATCTACCCTAATCCTACGAACCCTAACAAACGGAGAATTACTCGCGCATGTTGGGAAAAGAAAAGATAGAAATCATGAAGAAAATAAAATGCAATAGAATAAAACTACCTTTATTAATCAACAAGATCAAGTACACTTTGTTCCTTTAGAAAATGATTACAAAACCCTAGTTTGCTTCTCGATCTCTTTTAAGGAGGTAGATGAACTGTTGATGATCAACCAGGATTCTTGAGCCGTCGTGGACTTCGTGATCGCGTCGGTTTGATGATTTTTCCAAGAGGCTCTCAGTCCTTATTTATAGTCACAGAGCCAGAACCCTAGTTTCCTAATATGGTAACTAGTTGTTAGGATCCCAACCAGAAAATCCAGAGGCCTAACTCCTCAATATTTCGATGGAACCGCGGCCATTTGGTGGGCTTGGCTGCGGATCCGCGGTAGGTTGGAGGGTTCTTTGCTTCAAAATTCTTGTGGCCTCTTCTGGTGACACATGTAGACTATTTTGATATCTGGAATCTGAAAATCTTCTCTGAGTCTCTTCCAGAATTGATTTCTTGATTTACTTTGAGATTTCGGCAGATTTGACCTTGATAACTCGGATTTCCTTGATTCCAGTCCTGATATAATTTCTGCACAGTTATCTCAATAAATAATATTAGTAGAATTTGTTTTATTGAGATATTATCTTAACCATTTGACATGATATTACAGTTTTAAGAGAATTGGTCAAAGATATTTGATATGGCAAGCATATTTAAATGGACCAAATATTACATAGATATTATATGCTTACATTTTCCTTCATAATGTTAATTATAATATATAAACATATGAAAATAGTATTTTTACAGATAAACCCTCATATGTGTCATATTTATAATAAACACGTTTAGATATTTAAGAATAGTAAGGAAAATATCATATCAAATGTGCACTTTTATCGATTGAACAAATACCCCCAAATTTAACTTTGATCGTCCCGAGCAAACTAGTTTTTCTAAGAGAAGGAGAAAAAGAAAACCTAAGTAGCACACTTTCGTAGGCAACACGATTGCACTGAGCACGTGCAATAAGCCGTTAAATCTCTAGGTGTCCCTAGTAGGAGGAGTATTGTCTCCTGAGGGTTTTCAGCGGATTACACCCACAAAATTCTATAATAAAAGAAAGATAGGGAAAATTACATACAAAGATAAGAATTATGAATGAAAGAACTTGGAAATAAGAGTTTTCAACTACACCAGTTTTTTAATTGCTATGAGCCCTATCTTAATGGTCGTGAAAAGATGTTAGAAATCACATCATCCCTTAATAAAACACCGTCTTTAGTTTTCCTCCCTATCTTTCCTTCAAACATTGATCATATACCCTTACGTGAGTGTAAATGACATCCCTACACTTAGAGAATTCAATTCAAGCTATCATACTCTTGTCCATCTTCCAAAGTACTTTATAGTTGGTGAACATTTTCGATAAAATTGCTCACATATTCTTCATGCAATCGTTAATACTTCTTGAGGTACTAACCGACCGATTACAAAATGTGCTCGCGTATTAAGGCGTAATTCCTCGTCTTGCACACCTAAGGCTTAGCAGTGGCTCCCAAACCAGTTGGTCTAAGGCACTAGGTGATAAAGCACCATCGCTATATTTTTTTATGCTGTCTTGGTAATTACAAAACCAGTGCTCATTTTTTTTCCTTCTTCACCACTTATACTTTTTTTTATGCTAAGGTTTTTAGACAAGAGCATTTCAAGTTATCCTCTACTATCCCAAGTTACAAGATGTGTGTAAGTGCGTATAGTAGGGTATCAACGTTCAAATGTTTGGCGTCAAGAATAAGGACTATTTTTCAGACTTAATTTTATCCTCAGATTAGTAATTTCCTTTATCTTACTAACCCTTAAGACAATGGCTCATAACTACTTATTACTAGTTTCGTTTAAGAAAACATCTAACTTTCTTGTTTTTCTCAAACTATTCATATCTTTCATATATAATTTTTCACTTTCAAACTTTCATTATCAAATTTTTTTTTGTTCTTATATATAGTATAATGCAAAGTAGCGCGTGAATAAGCATAAACCTCCCCCAAACCTGTTTACAGCAGTGTCCTCACTGATGTCATCTGTTAAGCTTTGAAAAAAAACTGTAGATTTGGGAGGAAAAGTTAGTCACGGGGACATGACTTTTCCTCCCCCAAAATTTTTGGCTCACAATTTTGTAAAAATTATTTTCTTTCAAGGGCCAAAATATTCCCCCCCAAACTTAAGTAAAATAGTATTTGTTCCCCTCCGAATAGCTGCCGAGACATTAGAACGTCTTGCCTGAGATTCGGGGCAGATGCTATATGGTTTTATCCGTCCACCTCTCCGAAGATACCAAGTTGATTTATGGCACCGTGTATTGGAGGTTTAGATGGATGCGGCCGATGTAGCAGACTTCGTCAGATTCCCCCTCGCTAGTGGGTTTTTTTGATTGTGGGGACGCTCTTCTCTGCAGGCGCAAGCCCCAGCAGTTAATTACGCTACCGCATCGCGATAGCCACTTTCTCCTTCTCTAGAATTTCACTTCGTGTCGTGCGTGTTTGTTTTGTTTGTGATTGCCCGTGGATTGTATACGGAGACTAAGTAATGCCGTCGCCCGTAGGACGTGGATTAATCCAAATCCGTATTTACTTAGATTTGGGTTTAGTGTTTTAGTCTAAGGATACGTTAGCCGTGTTGAGGCTAAGATCAACTTAAACGTTCGTTAAGGATACGTTAGTCCTGTTTGAGACTAAGATCAACTTAACATGGTGATCCATTTAATATATGGCCATCGGGACTCGTCACCTCTCTGACGTCATTGAGGGATTACAACGACAGGTGTCAGAGGAGTTCGGAGATGTACCTTTGAACCAAAGTTGATTTGGAGTTTTATAGTCCATTTGAATGTTTAAGGATACATTAGCCAGGTTTGCGGCTAAGATCAAATTAAACAGGATCGTTTAGATCCGACAAGAGAGCATTTGGAGGCTCTATTGTTCCAGTTTAGGGACGTAGTGGTCCATAGGTAGTTTAGGAACATTGCGGTCCATCGGTAGTGTCACGTCCCGAAAGTACGGAACAAGACCGGCACTTAAACTACGAACGTCTCGAGGTGTACGTAATCTAAGTAAACCGAAACCCCAGAAATCCAAACCAAGAAAAGTAGTAGAGTGAAGGAAAACCAATTTAAAACAAGTAGTTTCAATAGTATAAGCCGAATTATGCGGGTTTCTAAAAACATCAAAAATTTCCTGAAAATTTCGGCAGAGTCTCCTTTGTAAATACTGGCCCCCAAACGGGATACAACATGAATAGTATACGAAATAAAAAAAAAGGCATCCCCAAGCGGGAGCTAGCTCTTCGTCAATCGACGGTCACAACCACACAAGCAATATAATATACAACGCCAACGGCGAGGATCAAAACTCAAAAGGAAACTCAAACCACAAGAAAACCACAGAAAAATAACGCGCGACTCTAAGGTCGAAGGAATAACAACACCGGTCTCTATCTCAAAGTAAATACATCTTTGGTTGATGGAACTTCTAGATACAACTGAATAATAATATACAATGTATAATGATGGGTACGATACAAATAAACCCACCTACTAGCAAGTCACCCGAACGAAACTGTACCCGCAAAGCCGTAAAGAAACCTGTACGACGAAACCTGCAAGAAACTGGGGCACAACGAGGGTGAGTTGCCAACTCGTGAATAGAAAAACATCTACGAATAGAAATCGCATGTATAACGCAATCCTAGGTCATACGATCAATATATATAATCCTCAAATAAAACCAGCAGTCTATAACAATGACTAGGGTAAATATCTAATCCAAGTGTAATTCCATGTGCCCGTGCCAGTGCCCCAGGCAGCAATGTATCATATGGATGATGTATGAATGCATGGAACAGAATGCATGTACTGAAGAAAACTGCTTTCATAAATCAGTGAGATTTCTGTATTTTAAAAGTGAGGTACCATAAATGAAATCAGCATAAAACAGTGCCCAGCATCGACACAAAACAAGTGTCCAAATATCTCGATATCTCTGTATCACAATCTCTGTACCTCAATATCTCAAAATCTCAATATCTCAATCACAATATCTAGGGCGCCGTCAATCCAGACCGGCCCCTACCATCTATCTCAAGACCACGACGGTATCCTCCGGATATCCGACGCGTCGGGTAATATCACCGGTCGGTAGTGCTCCCCTGCCAGGCTCAACGTCAACAACACGATCCTCTTGCCCCGGGGTACCGCACCGGGCCCACAATGAATAACAGTATGCATGAAGTAGCAGGTAATAGCTACAATGTCTAAACTAACATATAAGGCAAGTACGCTAATATCATGTCTAAACTATTAGCTAACAGGCTATGTCAAGCAATAATATTTTCTAAGGTGTACGTGACATGGCAATTACCGATGAAGATGTGTGTGAGCCGGCAAGTAAGTGTACGTGATACATACGCATCATCGGTAATGGTGCTGGTGTCCTAACAGCATGATATCAATAATGGAGTATGAAACATAATATAAGCATGCGATGCGAAGCGAACCACAATAATGAGCGGGAGCTGAATACTAGACGCAACTATAACTCTGCATTAATCTAATATAAGTCCTACAATTGGTGCCTTTTGAAATAACACGAATCATGGGGTTTTGAAAATAGGGGCTACGGTGTTTTTATGAAAAGATACGTCTTTTGAAATATCCGTAGGATCCCTTGGGCTGTCTTTTAAAATATCCACGATTCGTTAGTTTTTGAAATAGGTAAGAATCGAATCTAATCTAACAACTAAACTAAACTAAAGGGCTAAGCTAACAAGCTGGACTACAGGTAAGGAAACCGCCTAACATTTGAGTCGATACATATACATACCTGTATATATATTAGTCGGTGATCCCGCCTCAATAATATCATATCCGATACCATATCTATAAGCAGGCACCCCAAGTCAAGAGTACGGATCAATCATCAAAATATAGCTCGTACGTAAATCCGTCGTACGGCATCCCCAAATCTGGATACGGGTTAATATCACATTCATCATACTATTCACCTGGTATCCTCTTTATCAAATATCATGATCGGGGTACTGATCTACGTCTAGTACAATACTGATATCGCCTAAGTATGCATGCACGTGTGTGAAACACTACGTCAAGGACCCGCTACAACGTCATGTCGTATCTCAAATACGAACCCTGCTATATCACCGATCTCACGGCCTCAAATCAAATCTCATCGACTCATCATAAATCCTAAGTACTATCCTTATTATCCATGCATGCGTATATGAATGTACATATGCATAGTCCCATACCCACGCATATATACATATATACACATCCCAATCTGCGCACAAGAAAGTAAGGTATGCAAGTCTGTGTGTGCGTATGTGGGTATAACAACTACTCTAGGGTTTCGCAACTAACCCAAAGCTAATCCATGAACACATAATCATAACATGAATAAACATTCTCGTATCATAAAACACCTATATAAATATATATATATGAGCTACACTACGGACTGCGGGGGTGCTATACGCCATCCACCCGACTCCTCCCCGTAGATATAAATCTACTCACCTGGTCCTCGCTAGCCGGTGCCGACGTCGCCACGCGCTTGCTTGTCGTCTCGAAGTCCATATGGGTTACCTACATATCATAACGAACCGTATCACATTAAAACCCAATTCGAAATCGAAACGGCATTTTGAAAATCAAATCGGCACTCGTATCACGCATAGGTCAAAACCTATCGCCTACGCATGCAAGAATAGTCAAACCAACCCTCGATGTCGATGTACAAACGTCAAACCATCGAGAAAAACCCAAACACACTCATTTGCACATTCACGAACACTAATTATAATATAAAATGGGTTAAAATTCACAAAAAACCCGAACTCACTTTAAAAGCCATTTTTCCGAAAATCTAGCAAGCAATATTAACCGTTTTAGTATAAAACTTGATATTTAAACAAATCTAGCGGCCTCAATATCCACTAAATATCATAACTAATTCATACAAATCAAATTCATAAATTAATCTCATCAATTTGTATAAATTCCAAATTCCTAGTTTGCAAAAATACCGATTTTAACTCTTTTTAAAGTAAAATTCATTATTTATCAATTAAGCATGGTTTTGCATGATCTAAGTTGCTAAACAACAATTAAAATGTTAATAAAGTCATCAAAACCTTAATTAGATTTTAAATCACCCATTTGCAACTAAAAGCTAAAAACTAGTTTGCAATTTATATATACTTATTACAAATTTAAATTAACAAAATACGAACTAGCGACTGGATTTGATTTAACAAGTCTTAAGATCTCAATTACAACATACAAACCATGATCCAAATACCCAAAACCCTAATTTGATCACAACCCATTCTCTTTAATTTTCTAAATTAACAATTAGAACCAATTTAACACTTAAATATACTAGATTGAAACAATTTAAACAACGATTTAAACATGGGTTGGGATTTATACCTCACAATCATGAGATCAACATGCAAACTAAGCCTCCAAAATTCCAACTTTTCCCCAAGATCCATACTAGATAGGCCAATGAGAAATGGGTAGGGATTAGATTTTGATTTTGTGGGATTTTTAGTGGATTTTTGAGTGAGATTTGATGATTTTAGCACAAGAAATGAGGGGGGACAAGTGGGGGAGCTGCTGCTGCAGCAAGGGGAAGGGGTTTCGGCCAATTTTTGGTGGGGGGAGAGAGAGAGAGAGATTGTGTGGTGTTGGAAAAGTCACAAGTCAACAATTACCCCCATACCTCCTTTAATTAATACATTCTTTATTCTATTCTTTTCTTTTCTTCTTTGAAATTCAAGTGGGGAAAAAGGGTGGGGGCTGCTGAATTCAGCCAAGGAATGAAGTAAATGGGGGTGTGTGAGTGTGGGTATGGGTGTGGGGTGATGGAAAATGATAAATACAATACCCCAAACATCCATTTACACTAAAAAATAGCCTTTTTCTTCGATATTTTCTAAACCGTTTTGGCAAACGATTTCATTTCAAAAACCACATGATAAAATTTTATTTAATGTTTTATGATGCACAAAATTTGTTTCAACTCATTCCAATTTGTAATTTTCCCTAATTAAATGTATTAGTGACGGCTTAAAATAATATTAAAATAATTAATTTTGGAAAATTTTTCAGAAAATTTGAAATTTCACCAGTGGCTCAATAAACACCAAATACTAGCAATTACATAGCTAGAATATATATTTTATAATAAAAATATTTGCATTTTGACTTTTTTTACAGAAACCCCCCTTATTTTACCGTTTTTTCGAAATTTCACCGAAACGATTTTCAAAACGTTACAGGTTGTTTAAGGACATTGCAGTCCATCGATAGTTTAAGGACGCTTAAGTCCGTGGATTTAAGGACCCCACAGTCCGTATTTTAGTTTAAGGACGCTTAAGTCCGTGGGTTTAAGGACCCCACAGTCCGTATTTTAGTTTAAGGACGCTTAGGTCCGTGGGTTTAAGGACCCCACAGTCCATATTTTAGTTTAAGGATGCTTAAATCCATGGGTTTAAAGACCCCACAGTCCGTATTGATGTGTGGTTGTCGGGACCCGTCACCTCTCTGACGTCGTTGAAGAATTACAACGATAAGAGTCAAAGGAGTTCGGAGATGTACCCTCGAACTGGATGTAAATTGATTTAAGAGAGCAGCTGCGCTCAGTCAATTTAATTTGAGGACTTACGGCCATGATTGGGCTAAGTCTAGTTGAAAAATGTTCAACACTTTTATTTGTTTTTGGCCTATTAGGCCTGTGCTAGGGCTTGGCCCCTTTTTAATAATGCATAGCATTAATCTTGGTCTCTGTTGGACCTTTATTTAGGCTCTGCCCCTTTTAAAATAATGCATTGCATTATTTATTATTTTATTTGGGCTCTGCCCATTTATAAATGATGCAGAGCATCAATTTTGTTTGGGCTCTGCCCTTTTTATTGCATTGCAATTTAATTTGGCCTGCTAGGCCTTTCTGATTTGGGCCTGACCCTTTAGTAAAAGAAATGCATTGCATTTGTCAGGCGCTTTGCGCTAATCACTGAGCGCAAGCGCTTATGGTGATGACACGTGTCACGCTCTGGTGAGCGCAAGCGCAGTTAGCGCAGTGCGCTGCGCTGCTGCGCTGCTGACACGTGGCGCGCTCTGGTGAGTTGCGCTAATTTCAGAGAGCAAGACTCTATCAAAAGCGCATAGCGCAAGTGGTTCAGATGCTGACACGTGGCGCGCTCTGGTGGCTTGCGCCAACCCAGGAGCGCAGCAGTGCAATTTTTTTTGCAAGTGCAAGGCACTATTCCAATAATCTTGAGAATCTTTAAGATTCCAGAACCAATGGTTCACAAGTGCAAAGCACTATTTGTTTTCTTGATCTAATTTAGATCAAAGAAAACAAGTTTCTCTTGTTTTTTAAAGAACCAATGGTTCATAAGAAAGTGCAAAGCACTTATTATTATTTATTTTTCTTTTTATTGAAGATCGTTGATCTTGTTCTCAGATCAATGATCTGTTCATGAGAGAATTTTCTCTTTTTTCTAAAAGTTTTTACCTTTTCCTTCTTGAAATTTCTTTAGAGTTCTCTCTGTTTGAAGTTCTTGATCTCTCCCAATGTTGATGATTTTGATTTGGGGTCTAGGGGCCTTTATATAGTGCCCATAAATTTTTTAAAGAGATCTTTCTCTGCGTGATTTGGGGAATTTTCCCTACCGTTTGATCTTTGATCCAAGGGCTCCTGTTTTACAGAAGAAAATTTTCTTGTTTTAACAAGAATAGAAAGATTTCTTTAAAATTTTAATTCTGTTTAGCGCAAATGTCCCAGCGCGTGACACGTGTCGCGCAGCGCACGGCGCAGCGCAACTGCGCTGACATGTGTCGCGCAGCGCACGGCGCAGCGCAACTGCGCTTGTGCATCTGCGCTGACACGTGTCGCGCAGCGCATCTGCGCTGACACGTGTCGCGCAGCGCAGCGCTTGCGCAACTGAAGCGTTACTTCCTTTAATTTTGTTTTAAATAGAGCTTTGCTCTGATTGGGCGCGCTGCCTTGGGCGCTGCGCTGCTGTATCAGCTTTTGACACGTGGTGCGTTACGCGCAGCGCAAAGAATCTGAAGCATTGCTTCGAATTTTGAATTTTGAAATTCAAACAGAGCTTTGCTCTGATTAGGGGAAACAAATGCCCCCCCACCGTTGCGCTCACGTGGCGCGCACGTGAGTGCAGCGGTGGCAAGATCCTGACCGTTGGATCAACGGGTGAGCTGAAGGGGCGCAAACGCCTTATAAATAGGACCCTTGGCCCTTAGAAAATCTTCACCATTTTCTAGATTTTGATTTACAGAGTTTTGCTCTTGTTTTAAGAACTTCAGAGTTTTGCTCTTGCTTCCAGAACTTTAGAGCTTTGCTCTCATTTTCCAAGTTAGAAAAGTTTAGGTAAAATTAATTTAAAATTAAGTTAAATTAATTTAAATCAATTTTAACCAACAGAGCTTTGCTCTCATAGATCTTTTGCTCTAAAGAAATTCCCTTTGGGGTTTCACCAACAGAGCTTTGCTCTCAAGAATCCATAGATCTGAAGAGATTCTATTCATGGGTTCTAACCCATGAACAGAGCTTTGCTCATGGATCAAAATGTAGATCTTTTTTTGATCTAAAAATGAAGAATTTCTAAGAGTCTTCATGGATCTTTTAGGATCCCCAAAAAATTTAATCTTTTAGGAGTTTAAAGAAAAACTTTTCTTTTTAGATTTTCTCATCATTATCACAGAGCTAGGCTGTTTTAAGGAATCTTACTCCCCTGAGACCAGAGTTGGACAAGTGTCACTCTGTGACAGAGCTTTACTCTAAAAGAGGAGATTTTCTCCTTGTCTCTAGGGATTTTTATTATTAATGAGGATGTTCTCTTAGGGATCTTTTCATTAGTTGATAGTCTCATCCAATGATGGGGCTGTCTTATTAAATGATGCACTGTCATCCAGATTTTGTGGGTCCCTATTTGGTCCCCTACCCACTGCATTGCAGTGTGGTGTAAAATTTTAAAATGTCGAGCGTTGGAATTACAACACTGACGGTTAATTTTGTTCCCTTGCAGTGACCATGTCTTTCGACACCTCATTCCCGTTCGCTTGTTCGGAAGAAGTGTTTCCTGAAGCGCCCGTGGACCGCGAAGTCCTAGCTATGATCAGGGACCATGACCCGGAATATAAGAGTCTCCACCTTTGGGGGTCGTGGTATAATCAGATTATCATGGGTCGACGGAGCTTCACGTGTGCAGTGCCGGCGAAGCCCATTACGGCGATTCATTATGCCAGCCCACCCCCGGTGCAGTATGCCGTGGAGATGGTTGATTGGACCTCGAAGGGCTTTCTTCATCTTGCCATAGATGCAATTCCGGTTCAGCGTCCTATGGTTTTGGATATCCTGGGATGCCGTATCTGTCAAGGCGAGGCGCGACCTTGGGGGCAATCATATAACATAGGTCTGATCCCCTGCCACCCGATCGGCTATCTGCCGTGGGCTCGGTATATCCTGTCGGCGAAGAAGTCGCAGTTGATAAGGTTAGGATTGTACACTGCGGTTTACGTCTCCTTCTTCCAGTATCCCACGCTTCCCACCTGGTGGTTCAAGGCTTTCTTAGAGCAGTGGAACATTCCTACTCACACTTTCCTTGCAATGGACCGGGAAGTGTCAATTTCTCTGGAGGAATTCACAGAGGTCTCCGGTTTACCAGTTATAGGGGAGCACTATGAGGAGTTGCTTCCGAAAGACGAGTATGTCTTCGGTGCTAAGCCGGCAGTAAGGGGCCTCACTCCGGAGAATGCTGTTCACCACCAATTCCCAAGTCTGATCAGAGTGTTGAACATCTACGAGGCCCTTTTCATCGAACGTGGGAGTCGCGGAGTTAGCTTTGAGGATTTCATCGCTCGGTTCCTTCACCCAAGCGTCCTCTCGGCAGAAGCTGCCAAGTTTGCCACCCTTGACGACCCTTTCGGTCTAGGTTTGGATAACCTACCGGCGAAGGAAATAGTCCAAAAGGGTTTTTTCCTTTCTAACTCTCCGACCATGTCTTTTGCAGAAGTTGCAGCCCCTGGGATGGACGAGGAGGCCTTCTTCTTAGGATTTCTTGGACTATGGCTAAGTTGGTTTGTGCTCCCGATGCATTCTCGCCATATGCGGCCCTCTGTCTTTTACCCAGCTCACCGGATGACCATCGGGGTAAAAGTAGCCGTCGGGATCGCCAGTTTGGCACACTTGTATCACGGCCTTAGTCAAGCGGCAGATGCTAATGAGCCTGGAGTGCTGCACGTGATCTTCCCGATGCATTACTTCATATCATGGCTCGAGCTACATACCCGGGGCGTCTTTGGTATGCACAAAAGGCCCTCATTCTATGACAGGTGCAGCTTCCCTCGAATCATGCAACTGATCGGCGCCTCCATTGTGACCCCATCGCCACGGAATGCCAGAGGTTTGCTCCTTCGCCCCCATACAGTTGGAGACGGGATGTTTTTCATTGACAAAGTATTGACTATTGGAAAGGCATCCACCACTGCAATGCGGCCATTGCAAGACACTTTCAAAGATGGAGCCTCAGTTTTGACGGCTCGGGAGACCCTCCATCTATATTCCATCAGACCGGGCTTCCTGGTATTTAGGCAGAACGGTGCGACGATTTTCATAAGATACAACCCGCATCGTTTCGCCCAACAACTGAGCTACGATCAGGGGGTACCATTGGAAACTTTTCTACTGGAACCTGCTGCCACGAAAGAAGGGATGGAGAACGCGCTGCATCATTTCATCCGTCTGAATACGGGTTCTCACTTTTTTATCAGTGAGCCGGCTTGCGCCCCACGACTCCTCAACGTATATAAAGAATGGTACAATCATGCGACGGGAGTCGTTATAAAGGAGGAAAGGCGATTGCTGGTCGACCGTAAGGGTGTGCCTCCAGGTAGCGACCGCAACGCTCCTTTGGTGCCAAGGATCCCTGTAGTTCCCCCTCTAAAAGATGCTAGAGCCGGACCGCCGCGTGCGCAGAGTCCCCCACGCGGATTGCCGCTCCCCGATATTTCGGATGCACCGCCAGCGCCCTATGCTCCAGTGGAGACAGTGGTTATAGCCTCGCCGGAGTCTGGTGTGGGTGCGGACATCGGGACCTGTCGCCCCAAGGTGCCTGCCAAGTGTAAGTCGATCCCAGGTGCACCTAGGGTTGGTGGGCAGAAGAAGAAAAAGAAGTCGCTCTTCGCTGCTGACGTCGCGTTCGGTCAGGAACCCCACGCTCCCTATGGTGAGGGCCTGAGTGAATATGGGACTAATGAGGGATTAGTCATGCCGCCGGATGACACGGATTTGGAGGCCGCCCTTGAAGCTACGGAGCGGTTGGCGAGGCGTGACGCATGGCTGGCTAAGCTTGCGGAATCAGGTAATCACTAGTCGCACTTTCTATTGCATCATATTTTTATTATTGCCTTTGACTAACATTTTTCCTTCTTTTCTTCCTACAGGCATCACTACTGAAGAAGCCATTGCCGCTTCCCTCAAGACCTTCCAAGAGGAGGAACGCCTTAGAGCGTCTTTAGGCCTTAGTAAGTTTCAATTCATCAAGTTTTTCATTTTCCTTGTGTTATGGTCAATTTAACCTCTCCCTTTTTATCGCAGGAACCTCAATGCCGTTCCCGCCAAGTGACGCGGATATTTTGCCAGCTGCCGATGTTCCTGCTTCCTCAGGGCTACCGCGGGAGGTCCGTCTTGAAAAGCCGATGAGAGATGCCTTAAAGGCTCTGGAGGCATCTCTGAACGAGGACGACGACGCCTTGATGAAGGAAGCGTCGAAGAGGTCCATAGCGACAGCCCGGGAGGAGAGGAAGCGGTTGAGGCGCGAAGCGAAGGCACGCAGAGCTGCCTTGGCCATTGGAGCGGGCCCAAGCACCGTCCCTCATGCCGATACTCCGTCAGAAGAGCCCCCAGTCACCTTGTCTACAGCTCATAGACAGGCGGTGCGCGCTAGTAGGGAAGCTAATGATAAGTCTACCTCAGGTAATATTTCTTTCAGAATTTTGCTGTAAGAATTATAAAGCTGTTGGTTCTTATATATTCTGTCCTGCAGAGCCAAGTCCAACCGAGGGGGAGGCGGAGACCGTTGAACCTGAGGGGCCAGAGGTAGAGGTATTGGTCGAAACCGAGCCGATGGCGGACGACATGACCGGGATTGTTGGGCCCGAGCTAGTGGCTGACGAAATAGTCACATCCACTATGCCTAAGCAAGTGGCCAATGCCGAGCCTGAGCTAGCAGCGGACGGGGTGCCTGAGACCGATGACCCCGTGGCGACGGCGGACGAGACAGCCGTGACTGCTGAGCCTGAGGGAGTAACGGGTGAGGTGGACATGATTCCTGAGGACGAGCCGACCGCTCTTTCTCAGGAGTCTGGCAATACTCCGGTCATAGCTCTCCCCGCCTACGTCCCTCCGCCATCTCTTAGCCTCGCGAGCACGACGACGCCCTCCGTGGAGTCTGGGGATGAGGCCACGGGTGGTGGACTTATGTCGTTGGAGGAGGGAGACACCTCTGTCTCGGCTGGAGGCTCATCAGGTAAATTTCGGATTACTGTCCCCCCTTTTTTTATCTTGCAATCCTTCCTGACAGGTTTATCCTTGTTTTTTAACGTAGGTGCAGGCAGTGCCGATGCTCCATTGCTTAAGGGAACGCCGTCAACTACTGCTTTGGTGGTGGTCACCTCACAGCCCTCTCTTGTATCATCGAAGATGTTAGAAGGTATGAGTCTGCAACTTATTAGTCTTATTTTTCAGACATATAGTTCATGTACTGAAATCGTACTGCTGTGTCTTTTCAGGAGTGCTTTTTGATCATCTCTATCAAGTGTTGCTCCCACACTTATCCTTCCCATCTGAATTCGCTTGCTCCTCTGGTGGCGCTGGTGAGTATGGTTTTCAATTGATATCTTTCTTTTTCAGTAATGGAATTATTTCTAACTTTTCCTCGTCCCGACTGCAGTGCTACAAATTGAAGGAGGGGATGAAAGATTGGCCGCGCCACCGGCCCTTCCGGCCTTGCCACCTGCCTCAGCTGGTACATCAACTATCACATTGATAACTCCCTTTTTTTATTTCTTGAACTGTTATCTGATTATATCTTGTTTTTTCAGCTGTCGTTCCAGTCTTGGCGCCCTTCGAGCCTCATGTCATAATGCCGGCGGGTCCTTTCCTGAGACGTCCGTCTTCCAAAGGCGCCACGAATAGTCTGCGCATGTTGAGCGACTACATCGAGGAACTCGACGTCGAGACTCCTACATCTGCTGCGGACTTCGCTACGGCGGTTAACCCGATGCTGGTGATACTCGTAAATTTCCATGACGAGGGCATCGTTGCGTCTTGGGTTAACCACTGCAGAGAGATCGAGGCTCGCCTGCATCAGCTGGAGTCGGTGCGTCCTGCCCCTGAGGTTTTGGCCGTGAGCACTGAAAGTGCAGCGTGGATCGAGCAAAGCGCTTCTTACGACCACCATTTGGAACAAGAAGCAGCTTTAAGACTGAAGGAGTGTCAGGAGTCCTCAAGTGAAACTGCTCGCCTACGTGCCGAAGTTGAGGCGAACGCTACCGAGGTGAAGGCTATCTTTGAGGGCCTCCTGGAACGCATCTCTCATGGGCTAAACTTGAAGCGAAAGCTTGATGTCGCCGAGCGTGACACTCCAGGCCGTGAAGCTGCTCATCAGGCCGTTAGGGAGCAGCTTGCATTTGTCTTGCAGCAGCAGGCTCAAGTGGAGGCAGATCTGGCGGTGGTGGCCGATCAGGAGAAAGTGTGGAAGGAGGTGCGCGAACAATTGCTAGAGTTATGCAAGACGCTTCCTTCCCAGTAATTCCCCTTGTATCTACATACTTGTAAAAAAAAAAATTTCTTTTTTCGAATAAGATGCATCCATTCTTTATTCTTTTGTAAGCTTCACCTTGTACCTAATTAAATTAATAAATAAAGATATACATTTTTCTTTGCAATGTCTTGTATTATTTCTTTGCTTTCTCCCTTCTCTTATTATCAACATGCTGTCTTGATAAACACGACCGACAGATAATAGAGTAAGCATCTAGATTTCTCCAAGAGATAGTGATGGCTTAGGCTGCAGGTTCAGATCTGCTGCCTAAGACTTTTCAACTCTATGAGCCGTGAGGGTCTCACAGAGACTTTCTCCCTACGGATCGAGAGGATCTCGTAGGTGGATTTTCTCCTTAGGAATCGTGAGGATTCCTAAGTGCGTTTTCTCTTATAAGTCGTAAGGATCCTATAAGAGAATTTTCCCTCTTACGAGTCGAGAGGACTCGTAAGTGGTTATTTCCCTCCTTGTCGAGATTCGACTTTAGAGAGTGAGACCCGTGGATAGTATGCAAGAGACCGCTTTAGACCGACTTGCAGGGTCCCAGTGCTTAGGAAACAAGTTTTTTTTTTGATCCCTGTTGCCTAAGGCTTTATCTTGCAAGTTGAGACGAATTGGGAAGTTCTCGTGGAGACACTGGTTTCTCTACGGGCCGACGCGAATCAGGAGGCTCTCATCAAGGACGCTAGTTTTCCTGAATTGAGGTATTTACCAGGGACACTGGTTTCCCTGGGGTTGAAACGAGTCGAGGTGTTCCTGCAAAGACGCTAGTTTCCCTGCGGTTCGACGCGAATCAGGATGTTCTCGTCAAGGACACTGGTTTCCTTGAGTCGAAGGATTTTGCCGAAGACACTGGTTTCTTCGGGGTTGAAACGAATCGGAATATTCCTGTGGAAACACTGGTTTCTCTGCGGGCCGACGCGAATCAGGAGGCTCTCATCAAGGACGCTAGTTTCCCTGAATTGATGTATTTGCCAGGGACACTGGTTTCCCTGAGGTTGAAACGAATCGAGGTGTTCCTGCAAAGACGCTAGTTTCTCTGCGGGTCGACGCGAATCAGGATGTTCTCGTCAAGGACACTGGTTTCCCTGAGTCGAAGGATTTGGCCGAAGACACTGGTTTCTTTAGGGTTGAAACGAATCGGGGTGTTCCTGCGGAGACACTGGTTTCTCTGCGGGTCGACGCGAATCAGGAGGTTCTCATCAAGGATGCTAGTTTCCCTGAATTGAGGTATTTGCCAAGGACACTGGTTTCCCTGGGGTTGAAACGAATCGATGTGTTCCTGCAAAGACGCTAGTTTCTCTGCGGGTCGATGCGAATCAGGAGGCTCTCATCAAGGACGCTAGTTTCCCTAAGTCGAAGGATTTTGCCGAAGACACTGGTTTCTTCGGGGTTGAACTGATCTGTGGTGGTCTTTCAGGTTTTATATAAGTTACCGTTAAAACCGTGAAGCTAGGAATTTGATCTTCGCTTCGTTTGCTGGCACTGCGTCTGCTGCATCAAGACGAATGTCACGGTTGTCTCTAGGCTGTTGGTGAACCGTCGAGATTTGGCTTTGCTTTCTGGCGGAGCCTGTTGGGAAGGTATGGTTCCCTCTTTGTTTGTGCCCTTGGATTGTATACAGGGATCGATGTGATCTCAACTGTAGGGCAAAAGTTTCATCATATTTTTTTTATTATTGCTTTATTTCCGCGATGCTCTATCATTTCAGCTTTTATATCGCAAAGGTCGCGATTGCCCAATCATTTCGGCTGTTTATTTTATTCTTACTCGCTGCTTTTTATTGCGAGTTGCCCAATCATTTCGGCTATTTTGTGTGCATACGTTTTTACTTGCTGCTTTTTATTGCAAGTTGCCCCATCATTTCGGCTATTTCGTATGCATGTGCGGCCTACTGGCTTTTCTCCGTAAACCTGAAATTAGACACCGTTTTCGGCATCAGCACTGCTACAACTGGGATGTTGCCAGGAGCGAATCATCATTTGCCTCTGTCGATGCCGAACAAAGGTGGCTTAGCGAACAGGGTTAAGGTCCTGTCGACTAAGGCTTTTAACTTCATGAGCCGTAAGGGTCTCACAAAGGTATTTCTCCCTACAAGTCGTGAGGATCTCGTAGGTGTGTTTTCTCCTTAGGCACCGTGAGGATTCCTAAGTGCATGTTCCTCTGTAAATCGTAAGGATCCTACAAGAGGGTTTTCTCCTTGTAAGTCGAGAGGACTTATAAGGGTTGTTCATCATGCGTACATATCCCCAGTCATAGATGGGACTTGGTTAGGGAAATGTTTATTCGCGCCCATGGATTGTATACAAGGGTCAGTATTGAGCCACTTGTAGGGCAATATTGGAGGTTGTGGTGGTTGCTTATGCACAGGTTTAGGTCTCTGTAACTTAAGACTTTCAAATCTTATGAGCCGTGAGGGTCCCATAAGAGAGTTTTCCTTACGAGTCGTGAGGATCTCGCAAGTGTATTTTCTCCTTAGGAATCGTGGGGATCCCTAAGTGTATTGCTCCCTTGTGAGTCGTAAGGATCTCACGCGGGTGGTTTCTCCTTACAAGGTCGGGAGGACCTTGTAAGTGTCCTTTAACGAGGTTGCGCCCTCTCAGGTTTTCACAAACACTCGCCGGTAGCCCTGCTGTTTTTACTCACGGAGCCCTTTCGGGTTTTCATCCGTGCCCATTTTGCTTATGGACATACCGTTTTTTATTCTTTTTTTTTACGAGGTCGCGCCCTTTCGGGTTTTCACGAACACTCGCCGGTAGCCCTGCTGTTTTTACTCACGGAGCCCTTTCGGGTTTTCATCCATGCCCATTTTGCTTATGGACATACCGTTTTTTTATTCTTTTTATTCTTTTTTTTTACGAGGTCGCGCCCTTTCGGGTTTTCACGAACACTCGCCGGTAGCCCTGCTGTTTTTACTCACGGAGCCCTTTCGGGTTTTCATCCGTGCCCATTTTGCTTATGGACATACCGTTTATATATATATATATATATTTTTTATTTTTTTTCTTTTATTCATCTCGTCAGCCTGAAGATGCTGCGGTAGTAGTTTAAGGACGTTTCGGTCCGTTGTTAGTTTAAAGACGTTTCGGTCCGCCATTAGTTTAAGGACGTTTCGGTCCGCCATTAGTTTAAGGACGTTTCGGTCCGTCCAGGAGAAGGCTGGCTACTGCTTATAAAGTTTGAGCTTAGGAAGATAGTGAGCGGACATAGTCGTCGTCATCTATCATTGACCTAGGCGATAACTCGCTAAGCGTAATATTTCTTTAGGAATCGACCATTTATTGGCCTGAAAGGCCTTTCACTGTGCATATCCATGAGTAGATAGGCTCCACCTTGGTAGACCTTGTCTATGATATATGGGCCTTCATATTTTGGCTCGAACTTTCCCCGCTTGGCGCGATTGGGGATCATAGGCCTTTTGACCACTAGCACGAGTTCGCCTTGGCGGAATGTCCTCGGCCGGATCAGTCTTTCATATGAGCGCGTCATCTTTGCTTTATAAGCTTCCAGATTTTGTTGCGCTATGAGCCGGGTCTCATCAAGGGCATCAAGCTCCTCAAGCCGAAGGTGAGCATTTTCTTCGTCCGTCAGCTCGTAGTGGACTGCCACTCGTAGAGAGGGTAACTCTATCTCGAGGGGGAGTACTGCTTCTGTGCCGAATACCAACGCATATGGCGTTGTGTTCGTGGCCGTCTTGAACGTAGTTCGATACGCCCAAAGAGCCTCTTGCAGCCTCTCGCGCCAGTCCTTCTTATTTTGGGACACCGTCTTCTTCATGATCTTTGTCAAGGTCTTGTTGAAGGCCTCGGCTAGACCGTTAGCTCGCGGATTATAAACCGAGGAATATCTCCAGTCTATATTGTGTTGTTGCGCGAAGCGACTGATCTTGTGGCTTCTGTAAACTGGCCTGTTATCGGAGATGATCCGTCGCGGAGTTTCAAACCGATATATGACGTGCGTCTTGAAAAATTGGAGGATATTCTCCGTCTTCACTTCCCTCAACGGTACTGCTTCTGCCCATTTGGAGAAGTAGTCAGTCGTCGCCAGGATGAAACGATGCCCCCTGGACGATGCTGGTTCGATGGGGCCGACTATGTCAGTTCCCCACATTTCGAATGGCCAGCTAGCCACCGTCGGGTGTAGCGGATTTGGATGCTGATGGATGAAGTCCCCATGGATTTGGCATGAGTGGAACTGCTTCGCATATTCGAGGCAGTCCTGAATCATCGTGGGCCAGTAGTAGCCCATCCGTTTAATCTTCAACTTCATCTTTGGGCCTGCTTGGTGAGAACCGCAGAGTCCGTCGTGAACTTCTTGAACGACTCTTTTCGCTTCGTCAGGTCCCAGACATCTTAACCACAGAGAATCGAATGACCTCTTGTACAGAGTATCATTAAAGAAGGCGAAAGACAGAGCTCGTTTCATAAGCTGATGTCTTGAGGACGCATCTTCGGGCGTTCGACGGTATTTGACGTAGTCTAGAAAGACTTCTCTCCAATCCTCGGTATTTTCCCGGTCTTTTATTTGCATAGACATTTGTTCAGTCGCTTCCTTTTCTTCGGATGATTTCGGAGATATTTCCGCTGCGGCAAGTACCCGACGGCTTTGTACCACGATTCTTACGTCATCGAGGTTCTCATCGGCCAGTTCTTTAGTGAGCTTGGCCAATGCGTCCGCTTTGCTGTTTTCCGTGCGCGGTATGTTCTCCAAAGTGTATGAGGGGATTTGGGTCAACAGTTGCTGCACCTTCTCTCCGTACTTCACCAGCTCTGGTTTGCACGTTTGATAGTTGCCGTTTACTTGACTAACGACCAGCTGGGAGTCTCCGTATATGAGGAGGTTTTCAATTCCCATGTCGATGGCGATCTCGAGGCCTGCTATCAAAGCTTCGTATTCGGCTTCATTGTTTGTCCTCGGTTCTGTTAGGGAGAAAGCAAAGCGCATTATCCCTCCTTGTGGAGTTACGAAGATGAGGCCTACCCCCGATTTGATTATAGGAGTACTTTGTTTGCGCTTCTTCACGGAAGACGCTCCATCGAAATAAAGCTCCCATCGGGTATCACCACCTTCGATCGCATCAAACGCATGTTCGTCTGGAAGATCGCAGTTCATAGGAGAATCGGCGGGTATCGGATGCTCAGCGAGAAAATTGACGATGGCCAGGCCTTTCACTGCCTTGAGAGGCTGATAGGTTATCGAGAACTCCATCAAGAGCAGGGCCCATTTGGCGAGTCGCCCCATCAATATGGCCTTCGACATTAAATATTTAAGGGGGTCCGCCTTCGAAATGAGACGGACCTCATGCGCCAACGCATAGTGCCTGAGCTTTGTTATTGCGAAGATCAACGCCAGGCAGTGTTTTTCAATGGGGGAATAATTGCTTTCTGCCCCCAGAAGAACTCGACTTAAGTAATAGAGAGCCCTCTCCTTCCCTTGATTGTTCTCTTATGCCCATAATGCGCCTAAGGCACCTTCGAGGGCGGTTGTATAAAGGATGAGGGGCTTTCCCTTGACCGGAGCAGCCAATACTGGCGGATTCTGGAGGTACTGCTTGATTTCGTCCAGCGCGCCTTGGCATTTTTGATCCCAGACGAACGGGGTTCCCTTCTTCATCAGGTGGCTGTAAGGACGACACTTGCCTGGAAGGTTGGCTATAAATCACCGTATATATGCGAGCTTCCCTTGGAGAGACCGCAGCTGTTTGAGAGTCCTTGGCGGAGGCATTTCCATGATCGCCTTGATCTTTGACGGATCTATTTCGATACCTCGGTGTCGGATGATGAATCCTAAGAATTTGCCCGAGGAAACTCCGAATGCACACTTGAGAGGGTTCATCTTCAAATTGTATCGTCGAAGGCGTTGAAATACGGTCTTCAGATGCTCGAGATGCTCCTCGTATGATTTGCTTTTCACCACGAGGTCGTCGATATAGCACTCGACGATTTCATGTATGAGGTCATCGAAGATCTTCTTCATGGCCCTCTGATAGGTGGCACCGGCGTTCTTTAGACCGAAGAGCATCACCTTGTAGTAGAATATACCTAAAGGAGTCCTGAAGGCGGCGTGCTTCTGGTCTTCGGGATGCATCTTGATCTGATTATACCCTGACGAGCCGTCCATGAAGGAGAAAACCTCGTGCGTGGACGTGTTATCTATCATCAGCTCGGTTACCGGCACTGGGAAATCGTCCTTTGGGCAGGCTTTATTGAGATCCCGGAAGTCTACGCATATGCGCACTGTCCCATTTTTCTTCATCACGGAGACGATGTTGGCGATCCATTCAGGATATTGAACCTCCTGAATAAAGCCGGAGTCGATCGGCTTCTTGACCTCGGCGTTGATGCTCATCTCAAGCTCGAGCCGCATTCTTCTTGGTGCTTGTTTGACTGGCTTGACGTCCGGGGATATCGCCAATTTATGCACAGCAATTTCTGGATCTAGTCCCGGCATTTCGGAATAGTTCCATGAGAAGCAATCCTTATGCTGCATAAGCAGGTCCTTTAATGAAGCCACCTTTTCTTCAGACAGCAGTTCACTAATGAATGTCGGTCGCGGGTCATTCGCCGTCCCCAACTCAATTTTCTTGAGGTTATCCGCAGTGGTATGGATTCCATCTTCCAGCTCTTTTGGTGCTGGCGGAAATTCTGAGATCAACTCGTTGCTATTGTTTTCGAAGCACCAGGGAAGGTCATCCATGTTCTCGGGCTCTTCTTTTAATATTGTTATCATGTGACAAGTGCGAATCCACTTCCAATCCCAATGTGGAGTTGGTTCTGTTCTCGTGGCTTTGGGTTCGTGCTTCTGTGGCGGCATTACCCTCCAGTTGTCAGACAGAGCGAACTTGCCAAGCTGATATTGATCTTCGAACCAATTCTTGAAGGTGAAGCAGTCTTCGAGAGGGTGCCCTATCACTCGGTGATAAGGGCAATAGTCTGGGTGCGAGACTTCACCTGCTTGTTCGGGGTGTTTAGACTCCGGCAGTGTAAGCATTTGATGTTTTAGAGCAAGATCAAGTATCTTCTTCGTCTTGTCTCGAGGAAACGAGTACGCTCGCCCTATTTTCTTCATAAGGGATAGATCAGGACCGCTCGATTCCCGCTTGCGTGATCTCTTAGTCCCGCTTCGTTGCTGTTGAGCACCTTTTTCGCGTTTCGACTTGTTTCTGCCTTTGCGTCGAGCCTTCTTCATAACAGGTTGACAGGGAGCGGTATTTTCATCTTTCACAGCTTGTTGGAGGAGGCGTTGTGTTTTGGCTTTCTCATAGATTGCCATTTCGCGGTTGTGGTCATCTCGGACTTTTTGACCAGCTTCCTTTATAAGCTTGTCCATTTGCTCTTCGAACGACGGACTGGACACTTTTGCATCAGGAACTTTTACTGGTTCAGGATTAGCATCTTCCCATTGAGCATCTGCTTCTTCATCAAAGTCATGCACGACGTAGCAACCATGGAATAGCCCTCGTTTCTTGGACCGAATGTATCCGAGCCCGATTGTTTCCATTCTCCCATTAGGCAGCTTGTGTTGAGTCCCGGGAACGTTCCAGACCATGTTATAGAATTTGTCTTTTCGAGCGGTCTGTTTAAAGGATATCCCCTGGCGCTTCAGCAACTTCTTCAAGCCTTCTATATAATATCTGGGCAGACGGATGGGCTGAAGCCTGTCAAGCGTGGGATCCATACCGTGCCAGATTTCTTTCTCCACTTTGGTTTCCTCAGAGCGGTAAAATAGAATTGCCTTTTCACCTCTTCGCCTGAGAGGGACATAGAACGTCTGCAGCTTTTCTATATTGTAGATATCAAGTGCATCCAGTTCTTTATGGTGTTTAGGTGGAACCATGGCGACTTGCAGACTTTGCTCTTCGTCAGCGGGCGTTTGTATTGAAGGTCGAGCAGAGAATACAGCATGGACCTCATCTTCCGAGTCGCTACCAAAGATCAATGTAGGAGCAGATGGTCCGGGCTTGTTGTGTTGGGGTGGACCCGAATAAATCATCTCCTCTTCCTCCTCAGTATCACTGGTGAAGACAGGGATGGTGGCATTAGCTTTGTTCTCCGGCTTGTGACACCTCTCTGTGCCTTCGAAATCCGGTAAAAAGTATTTGGCATCTTCATATTTGCGGACCTCGTTCACAGAGAACGGGTTGAGTTCTCCCGTCACGGTATACTCGAGACCATCCTTAAAATACTTCATACACTGATATTGTGTAGAAGGGATGATATTGTACTCGTGCAACCATGGTCGACCGAGAAGAGCATTGTAGCAAGTCTTGGCGTCTATGACGTGGAACTTAATGTCTGTAACGAGTAGCCCGAAGCATAGCGTCAATATCACAGATCCAAGAGTCTTTGATGATTGGGAGCCGAACCCGGAGATGGTGATCTTGTCTCGAGCAAGGTGCTGGACGCTCATGCAGATTTCCTTTAACACCCGCACGTTAAGTAGATTAACAGACGACCCGTTATCGACCAGGATTTTGCCTATCTTTATATCGTGGCAGTATCCTGAGAGATAGAGGGGGCGATTGTGTTCGCACATCCCAAAGAGAAGGTCCTCGTCGCCGAAAGTGACATCGGCCGTGTGCACTTCCTCTAATTCATCCTTCCTCTTTTCTTCAGCCAGGAAAGCTTGGAATTGCTCCGGCTCCTGTAATGCTTTGATTAACGAGTCTCTCGCCTCTTTTGATAGCAAAAGGGCATCAAGAATGCTGAGCTGCGAGGGTAGTTTCCTCATATGCGCTAAGACATTGTAATCCACCTTATTTCTCTTCGGCGGGTCTTTGGCACTTAGCTCCTCCACAATCTGGTCATCCAGGGCGATCTCCTCAGGGACCTTCTCTTTCCCTTTATCTTTTTTATTTGAGGGTCCGAGATTCTTTTCGGGAAGCGTGCGATTACGCAGCCGGATATTTTCACAGACCTTCTGCTCTTCTTCTTTTCCCGAGGTGGACTCTTTAAAGAGAGGGCTAAGAGCCAGCTCCTCGTCGGAATCGCTCCCGAATGTAAGCACTTGTGATTCCCCGGCTTTAACCATGCGACAATCGCCGGTAGTTCTGTTAAGCCCTTCGGTCGTATTTTTCCGCTCCCGACGAGTTTTGCGCTTCTCCTGCCTAAAATATTGTCGATGAGCAATATATCCTTGCCACCATCTATCGAAAGCTTTGCACTCTTCAGTGGGGTGCGAAACCTTCCTATGATACAAGCAGTAGAAGGGGTGCATTTCCACTTCACCAGTAATGTTTCCTTCGGAGGAGGGTAGCTTCATGCCCATCGATATGGCCTTAGCAAATCTTTTCCTCGTCTTGAATTTTCTTTTGTCCGTAGTGGATGTATTTTGCTCCAACGGATGTGTCTCGGCTCTTTCGTCAAGTCGCCGGCGCTTGGTCCTTTCAAATATAGCCGTCTCGCGTTCCCGATCAGCTTCACTTTTCAACAGAGCTTCGTTGAGGAATGCGTCAATTACTTCATCCGATGGCCCCAGAATTTTTGGTTCATGATCTGCCCCCAGCTTTTTAGTGCAAGGAGTCTCCTCATCGTCTATGAATGAATGGGAAATCACATGGCAGCTCGCCACGTATTCTTCAGATTCATCCGACGAACTTTCTCCCTCACCTTCCTCTTGAAAGACGTGGTTAAGGAACTCTTAGAGTGTAATGGGAGTCCGTGCTTTCTGGTTATATTCCTCCAGCACGTCAATTTGTTTTTGTAAGTCTGTGCGCTTGTCGCCAGGCTTCACAGGCTTCTTGGATTTCTTCTTTTTTTTCTTTAAAGATTTTGATGGCTGGTTATGAGTGCTTGGGCCACCACCATCGGTCTTCGGAGTTGGACGTGGCTTCAACATTCATTCAATGATTTGAGGTTCCAACGGGTTCTTCCACCTAATCGTTGGGCATGTTTGAAGATCATTTAGCATCCTCTTTTTCTTGGCTGATAATAAAACCTCTCAAGGAGCTTCTTCAACGACAGAGCATGTTGCCCCGGCGTATTCATCCTCTTAGAGGTGTGGGGCTGCGGGGGATTCACCTTCCATTTGTCAGACAATGCAAACTTGCCCTGTTGGTACTGGTCTTCAATCCAATTTTTGAAGACGTAGCAATCCTCAATCGGATGACCCAGTTCTCGATGATAGGAACAGTAGTTGGAATCGTTAACATCATTTAGCTGCGATGGACATCTTGGATCCGGCAGATTTATGAGTCGGTTACGCAATGCCATCTCGAATAATCTTCTCGTTTTATCTCGGGGAAACGAGTAAGGACGTCCTAGCCTCTCTTCAAGGGGTACGCGTGGACGCATATTATTTTGACGAACGACCGGTTTCGAGTTGCTCGGCTGTTGTTGAGCATTAGCGACAACGATCGCTTTCCCCTTCCCTTTTTCATTTCGGGAGTCCGGCTTTAGAAGAGGAGGTCTATGGCCCATCTGATCCATTTGCGCTAGTTTGTCGATCAGGGCCTGGAAGGTAGTAGGCTTGAAGAACATCATAAATTGCGAGATGGTTGCTTGCGGATCAAGGGTTCCCACAAACATACCCACTGCAGGAGCTTCTTCAATGCGTTGCTCGCATTTTGACCATAAGTTCCGCCACCTTATAGCGTATTGGACCCATGTTTCGCCCGGCTTCACCCTGGCGTTAATCAGTGTCGTCATCGGGGTGCGTTCGCTGGCGCTTGCAAAACGCTGGGTAAACAGTAGCTCCATCTCCGCGAAGGTCTTGATAGAGTCGTTTGGGAGCTCAGAGTACCACTCGAACGCTGTATCTGATAAGCTTCCAACGAACTGGCGAAGCAACAATTTATCATCGCCGCCAGTGTTGCCACAGAGTGCCCTGAACTGGGCAACATGCTGATGGGGATTGCACGTCCCCTTATAGACATGGAACTTGGGAATTGTGTAGCCCGGCGGGTACTTGATCTGGTCGTACCAGCTCGGATATGGTCGTCCTGTTTTTACGACCTGATCGGCTGCTTCGGTCGCATGATGAACCCGTATTTGTTGGGCTATGTACTCGTCCAAGTCAGCTTTGGAGATTGTCTCTTCCTTAGCTGTTGACAGAGCTGGCGGAGGATTCGACGTTTCTGCCCTATCGTCTTCAAGGACGATCGGGTGATCTTCGGCTGGAGGATCTTGTTGGATCATCATCCCCACCATGTCTTGGAACAGGAGGGCCATACGCTTTATCTTGGCTGCTTGTTCAGCAACCTCTTTATCCTTCTTCTCTAATATCCGACGAAGGAATTCAGCGTCAGTTTCTTGCTCTTGGCGTTCATCCGAGGACGCTTCAGGGCTTTCTTTTGGCCCAGTGAGTGCGGCCATCGCGTTCATCATCTCCTGGAGCTTTTGCTGTTGCTCCTGAGCTTTGGTCACTGACCGTGTAAGCGGTCTATGACCTGTGGATGCACGGCTGCCCTCCTTTCCCGACGCCATGTATACTGTATGAAGTATTATGCCCCCGGACTTAGGGCGTTTAGGTTCACCACCTTTAATATTTGCTGTCGGCGTAAGGACTTTCTCCGGCCTTCTTCCCTTATGGGCCGTTAAAGTTGAGGGAGCCGTTGCTTTGGGCACCTAAGTGGTCGTCACCTTCCGCTGCTTGATCGGGGAATTTTCTTCTTGCCGACTTTTCGACTTCTTGTGTCGGCGAGAGAAATCAGGATCAATCACAGATTCTCGGACTCGTCGCCATGTCTTGTAAATCCTGGAGGACAGCGATTGATGCGACTGCTCCGGCTTTTCTGCTTCCACGGTGGTCTCTACCGGTGGAGGAGTTCTTTTAAGGACCGCAGTTAGCGAGTTTCTGCGTACCCTGTTCAACAGCTCAAAGCTGTTCCCGGTTGGAACAGCAGCGTTAACTTCCACCGTCGGAGCCGGCGGAGTTATCCCAGAAGGGGAGTTGCCCCCAGTCTTCCTTATCCGGCGCCAGTGGCGTTGTCGGGCGCGACGAGTCGTCGGTATTGGTTCAGAGACAGAAACAACTTCTTCTTGCCCCCTGTTCAGGTGTGGGGCTATTGCCGGCGTCAGCCTATTGAAGACTGACGTCTTTTGAGCAGCAAGAGCAGGAGTGGGAGTTGGGACGGTCAATCTTGTAAAAACCGATCTCTTAGCAGGAGAAGCCGCCTTGACGACTTCAGGAGCAGGTTTGGCTACTCGTTTTGGAATAACCTTTTCTGGGACTGCAAGCTTCATTGTGGGCCAACAGGAGTTTTGGCCCAGTCTGGAGAAGACCGAGGCACTGGTGTTGGGCGACCCGTTGAGAGGGGCCGCAGTAACTGAAAGTCGATCGAAGACCGACTTCTTAGGAGCTTCTTGTACGGGCACGGGGGTGCTGAAGCTTGTTGGCGGAAGCATAGTTCCGAAAAACAACCCCGTGGTGGCTTGAGTAATCTGCTCCACGGGCATGGTGAACAAAGAGGCCGCTTGGGGCCCGTAGGTTATGCCCCCAGTTGAGGCCGGACGCGAGCTGCAGCTGCAGTTGGAGCACTTCGAACAGGTAGAGGCCATCGATGCTTGATTTCTGCGCCAGGCAAAAGACCAAATCTTAGTAACTTAAAATCCGAAGTCAACCATTAACAAACCGCGATTCGTTCGCGAATACGACACATGAAGTGTGGAGTGGAAAGAGGAAAAGGTCCCACCGGGCGTGCCAGAATCTGTTCCCCTCCGAATGGCAGCCGAGACATTAGAACGTCTTGCCTGAGATTCGGGGCAGATACTATATGGTTTTATCCGTCCACCTCTCCGAAGATGCCAAGTTGATTTATGGCACAGTGTATCGGAGGTTTAGATGGATGCGGCCGATATAGCAGATTTCGTCAGATTCCCCCTCGCTAGAGGGGTTTTTTGATTTTGGGGACGCTCTTCCCTGCAGGCGCAAGCCCCAGCAGTTAATTACGCTACCGCATCGCGATAGCCACTTTCTCCTTCTCCAGAATTTCACTTTGTGTCGTGCGTGTTTGTTTTGTTTGTGATTGCCCGTGGATTGTATATGGAGACTAAGTAATGCCGTTGCCCGTAGGACGTGGATTAATCCAAATCCGTATTTACTTAGATTTGGGTTTAGTGTTTTAGTCTAAGGATACGTTTGCCGTGTTGAGGCTAAGATCAACTTAAATGTTCGTCAAGGATACGTTAGTCCTGTTTGAGACTAAGATCAACTTAACGTGGTGATCCATTTAATATATGGCCATCGGGACTCGTCACCTTTCTGACGTCATTGAGGGATTACAACGACAGGTGTCAGAGGAGTTCGGAGATGTACCCTTGAACCAAAGTTGATTTGGAGTTTTATAGTCCATTTGAATGTTTAAGGATACGTTAGCCAGGTTTGCGGCTAAGATCAATTTAAAAAGGATCGTTTAGATCCGACAAGAGAGTATTTGGGGGCTCTATTGTTCCAGTTTAGGGACGTAGTGGTCCATCGGTAGTTTAGGGACATTGCGGTCCATCGGTAGTTTAAGGATGCTTAAGTCCGTGGATTTAAGGACCCCACAGTCCGTATTTTAGTTTAAGGACGCTTAAGTCCGTGGGTTTAAGGACCCCACAGTCCGTATTTTAGTTTAAGGACGCTTAAGTCCGTGGGTTTAAGGACCCCACAGTCCGTATTTTAGTTTAAGGACGCTTAAATCCGTGGGTTTAAGGACCCCACAGTCCGTATTGATGTGTGGTTGTCGGGACCCGTCACCTCTCTGACGTCGTTGAAGAATTACAACGATAGGAGTCAAAGGAGTTCGGAGATATACCCTCGAACCGGATGTAAATTGATTTAAGAGAGCAGCTGCGCTCAGTCAATTTAATTTGAGGACTTACGGCCATGATTGGGCTAAGTCCAGTTGAAAAATGTTCAACACTTTTATTTGTTTTTGGCCTATTAGGCCTGTGCTAGGGCTTGGCCCCTTTTTAATAATGCATAGCATTAATCTTGGTCTCTGTTGGACCTTTATTTGGGCTCTGCCCCTTTTAAAATAATGCATTGCATTATTTATTATTTTGTTTGGGCTCTGCCCATTTATAAATGATGCAGAGCATTAATTTTGTTTGGGCTCTGCCCTTTTCATTGCATTGCAATTTAATTTGGCCTGCTAGGCCTTTCTGATTTGAGCCTGGCCTTTTAGTAAAAGAAATGCATTGCATTTGTCAGGCGCTTTGCGCTAATCACTGAGCGCAAGCGCTTATGGTGATGACACGTGTCACGCTCTGGTGAGCGCAAGCGCTTATGGTGATGACACGTGTCACGCTCTGGTGAGCGCAAGCGCAGTTATCGCAGCGCTGCTGCGCTGCTGACACGTGGCGCGCTCTGGTGAGTTGCGCTAATTTCAGAGAGCAAGACTCTATCAAAAGCGCATAGCGCAAGTGGTTCAGATGCTGACACGTGGCGCGCTCTGGTGGCTTGCGCCAACCCAGGAGTGCAGCAGTGCAATTTTTTTTGCAAGTGCAAGGCACTATTCCAATAATCTTGAGAATCTTTAAGATTCCAGAACCGATGGTTCACAAGTGCAAAGCACTATTTGTTTTCTTGATCTAATTTAGATCAAAGAAAACAAGTTTCTCTTGTTTTTTAAAGAACCAATGGTTCATAAGAAAGTGCAAAGCACTTATTATTATTTATTTTTCTTTTTATTGAAGATCATTGATCTTGTTCTCAGATCAATGATCTGTTCATGAGAGAATTTTCTCTTTTTTCTAAAAGTTTTTACCTTTTTCTTCTTGAAATTTCTTCAGTGTTCTCTTTGTTTGAAGTTCTTGATCTCTCGCAATGTTGATGATTTTGATTTGGGGTCTAGGGGCCTTTATATAGTGCCTATAAATTTGTTAAAGAGATCTTTCTCTGAGTGATTTGGGGAATTTTCCCTACCGTTGGATCTTTGATCCAAGGGCTCCTGTTTTACAGAAGAAAATTTTCTTGTTTTAACAAGAACAGAAAGATTTCTTTAAAATTTTAATTCTGTTTAGCGCAAATGCCCCTGTGCGTGACACGTGTCGCGCAGCGCACAGCGCAGCGCAACTGCGCTGACACGTGTCGCGCAGCGCACAGCGCAGCGCAACTGTGCTAGTGCATCTGCGCTGACACGTGTTGCGCAGTGTAGCGCTTGCACAACTGAAGTGTTGCTTCCTTTAATTTTGTTTTAAATAGAGCTTTGCTCTGATTGGGCGCGCTGCCTTGGGCGCTGCGCTGGTGTATCAGCTTTTGACACGTGGCGCGTTGCGTGCAGCGCAAAAAATCTGAAGCGTTGCTTCGAATTTTGAATTTTGAAATTCAAACAGAGCTTTGCTCTGATTGGGGAAAACAGTATTAAGCATTTAAAATTATTGGGGGGGGGGTCATAATTATTGGTCAAAGTAAAGACTTACAAAGACCAAAAGTCAACACCAACCATTCAAAAATTTTATCAATGAAGCACCAAGGTTGGTGGAAAAACATGTCGCCTATTGACGTGAAGAAGTGGGGAGGAGATAAGAGGTGTAATGGAAAAAGTTTACGTCTCGATTTATTGAGACGAAACAATGATGATGGGTTGCTCGCATTCTCATTCTTGATAAGAAGAAGATGTGGCGGTTCAACTTCTTTGGGTTGGGGTTGATTCATCACAATGCCCATGTATTCTAAGAATGCGAGTTCATCGGCGAAGATTTCCTCGAAGCTTTCATCGATATCCCGAATAATAATCTCATTAGAAAGAACGGGATGATACTCTGACTCTATAAAAGGTTCACATTTAGCGTTAGATGTTGACCCGGACAACAACGTAATAGCGGAGTCGAGATCAGTATCGTGAAGCTCTTCAATTTCGCTACTGTCGGAATCTATTGTTTCGACAGAACACACATGAGCATAGGGTTCGAAGGGTTCACTTCCCAACTTGTAAATGTTAAGCTCAATTGACATCTTCTCGAAGGATAGGGTCATAGAGCCGTTTCGACAATTGATTAGTGCGTTGGAAGTCGCAAGAAAAGGTCGACCTAAAATCACCGGAATTTGGTTTCGTGGGTTCGCTACAGGTTGTGTATCTATAACGATAAAGTCCACAGGAAATATAAATTCCCCGACTTTGATTAACACGTCCTCTAGCTCACCCCTAAGTTGGGTGATAGATCAATCAGCCATCTGAAGAGTGCAATACGCCGGTTTTAACTCTCTGATCCCTAATTGCTCATAAACAGAATACAGAAGTAAGTTAACACTAGCACCTAAATCGAGTAGAGCACGATTGATATTTTTACCCCTAATAGAAATAGAAATTGTAGGACTTTCGGGGTCTTTTCGTTTCTTGGGTAGTTGTTGTGCAAAAGCAGTGCTCACATTACTCGCAAGGAAAAAAATTTTAGGTACTTGAATTTTTCTCTTCCTAGTGCACAAGTCCTTTAGGATTTTCGCATAAGACAGAACTTGTTGAATAGCATCTAGGAGAGGAATGTTTATGTTAACTTGCTTAAAAATTTCCACAATCTTCTCCATTTGTGGACTTGGTCTGTTGCCCCTTAACCTGTTTGGATAAGGTGCTTTATCAATAAGGGCGGGGTCCAATATTGGAGAGGATTGTGGGGATGGAATGGATCCCAGAATTGGAGTGGGGATCGTTTTAGATAGATTCGAGAAAGTGGGTTGAGGGTTCGAGCCTTGGGGAACACGGAGAATAGGCTCGGGGTGGGAGACTAGACGAATTAGGGGAAGAAGTAGAAGCCGGGGTATCATTAATATCACTAACGTCATCACCATGTTCACCCACTTGGTTATCTAGCACTCTTCCCGATCTCAATGTGGTAACGACACTCACATTATAACTTTGTGAGTGGCCAAGATTTGGTAGGGGTTGAGACGGAAGTTTCCCTTTCTCTCCAGCACTCATTTCGGCGTTTAATCGTGCAATTTATGCTTCTATCGATTTAATACTCTCACCATGGGAGGCGGAGTCTTTTTTATGGTATCAATAGAAGACCTCATATCAGCTGACATTTGGATGGAATGTTTCATAAACAAATCCAAAGTTTGTGCGAGTGGGGAGGAGTTATCGGTACCGGTCGTTTGGAAAGAATTATTAGAAGGTACAGAATTGTTTACCGGATTTTGAAAATTTTGTGACTGAAAGGGGTGCTGGGTCTGTTGTGATGGCTGCTGTTGCTGTGGAGGAGGTCTTTGGTAATTGCTTTGGAACTAGTTTTGATTTTGGTTTTGGTTTTGGTTCCAAGCAAAGTTAAGATGATTCCTCCATCCCTGATTGTACGTGGAAGAATAAGGACCGTTTCTAGGTCGCTGCTGAAAAGTAGCATTAGTTTGCTCGTGACCTTGAAACGGTGCATTCATAGGACATTCTTCCGTCAAGTGTGATGGATCGGAACAGCAACCACACACGGTCTTAGGGAGCGTTACCTGGTTTAGGGAGACCGATGGGAATTTGTTTTCAATAGCGTCGAGTTTCTTTTGCATCGCTTCTATTTTGGCTTTACTATGATGGAAACATCGAGCTGATGAATACCTCCCCTAGATGTAGGTGGTCTAACGCTTTCCCACTACAAAGTGTTTTCAGCGAGATCTTCCAGATATTTCCAGGCTTCACCATCGTCTTTGGATATGAAATTGCATTGACACATGGTTTTAAGCATCTGCTTTGTCGCTGGATTTATGCCTCATATATAATTTGGCATAGATCCCATCTATGTATTCCATGATGAGGACATTGGACAAGCAGATCCTTGAAACATTCAAAACACTTCCAAAATGGTTCATTGGGAAGCTGGGTAAACTGGTTGATTTCGCTCCGAACACGGGCGGTCTTATGATTTGGGTAAAATTTCTTAAAGAATGCTATCACGAACTCATCCCAATTGGTAATACAGTGTGCGGCAGTATTATAAAGCCATTTTTCTGCCAAGTCGCACAAAGTGAATGGGAGAAGACGCAAGCGCATAGCATCCACGGGCAGTTGTGAAGTACCCATCATTGCGCATACGTTTTCGAATTTAGTGATGAAAACGTACGCGTCTTCAGACTCAAGCCCGTGAAATTTGGGCAATAGATTGATGTAGTGGAGTTTAATTTCAAAATTATCCCCGTTGGCTGGTGGAATGGATAGACAAGTAGGAAGGGGACCACGGATAGGATAGCATCTCTCTTGGAGAGAGATGCGCGGTGGATTCTGCTCACCTACGGGCGGTGGCAGCGTGGTGTTATAATTTGATGGAGTACCGTCCATCTCGGTTGATGTGATGGATGGTGGGGAAAAGAAGATGAAGTAGCACCGACTTCGGAGTTGATAGCAGGAACGCGGACAAGACGGGCACTAGAATCCCGTGTCCAGCCAAGCATTCACTAAGCGGGTTTAGCGTAAGTGGCAGCGTGTGTGTTTTTAAAATTGGTTTGTTTTAAAAAGTGTCGGACTTGAGACAAATCACACAAAAATGCACAAACAACCCTAGAAACAAGGTTACCTAGGTCAAGTCTCTAGACCGCTCCTAAACTTCCAAAGGATAAGCCGCAGGATCAATCCTCTATCACCTCTTTACTACCCTTGCGGCCAGGTAAGTGTCAGGTAAGTGGGAGGTATCCGCTATACGAATCACCCAAAATAGCGGGACTAATTAAGTAACCACTTGCCTTAGATACACTTGCCTAGGCACCACAAAAGTAATACGAATCAGCGATAAATTACCCATGACCTTCCTCTGTCCTTATTGAGTGCGACAGTCCTTAGAGTCTTGTCTAGATATTTTTTAAATTAATATAGAGTTGATGCGGATGCTCGTTTGGTGATTTGCGGGGCTTAGGAAGGGTGATAAAATCCCCAATCTAATCTGAATTTTGGTCTTGCCCCTTAAAGTCCGTATTAAAATATGAATAAACAAACCAATTATAAAACTTTGCAAAAAGATTTTTGAGCGGCGATATTTTGCAAAGAATCCTGCAAGAAAGATATTTTATTGGATTTCAGAGGAGAGAGAAAGAGTTGAGAAATTTACCAGAGAAGTTTGGAACCCTAATTCTCCAATTCAGCCGCGCTTCCGCCGCAAATTTTCCTTATTGCCGCGCTTCCGCCGCCGACTTGGAAGATAAGGTGGAGATTTTTGCTACGTGGCCTCCCTTGCTCCTCTGGATCTTGATTAATGTCTCTGGATATCTGTTTTCTCAATTCTGTGACTCCAGATCCCCTCGCAAAATTCACACAATAATCGTTAAATAATTTGTAGTTTTGTTTATTTTTATGATATAGATCGAATAAGAATTCAACACGAATATAAGAAAAATAAATTACGCACGTATCCCCGGCAACGACGCCATTTGATTGGTGTGAAAAAAGTGTGTGTTGTAACCGCAATCATTAACGGTGTCGCGTGTAGCTAGACCGAGATGAGTACGGCTCGTCCTCAGGGAAACGTTGAATCTTTTAATCTTACTTTAGGCGTGTTGCTTAGGAAAGGAGGAAGAATAAAGAATGGTGAATAATGGTTGTAGATTCTAGATCCACGTCAAACACGGATGCAGGATATATATCTAAATTAACTACGGATGTAGGTTTTATATTAGAAGGGGGCTTGTAGGGTTCGTTAAGATTTAGTAGTCATGGATGATTAATTAAAGATTACTCCTTTTATCCTTTAATAGATTTAAAACTAGATCGACATTGATGCATGTAGATTAGGGTTTCTGGAGGGAATAGGGTTCCCACTCTTAACTCCTATCTTGACATGTGGATCTCCGTTCATGTCTAGCTTTTACCAAAACAATTGTTAATCTAATCTCTAATCGCGGTCGTGGCTCCCAATGAATTGGTAGCGCGCCCGATTAGGATGTTAATGATTCTTTTGGTAAAGTTTATAAACTTTATAGGACGTAAAAAGAGTTTAAGGATCTTCATCATCCATTAATCTACCCTAATCCTACGAACCCTAACAAGCGGAGAATTACTCGCACATGTTGGGAAAAGAAAAGATAGAAATCATGAAGAAAATAAAATGCAATAGAATAAAACTACCTTTATTAATCAACAAGATCAAGTACAATTTGTTCCTTTAGAAAATGATTACAAAACCCTAGTTTGCTTCTCGATCTCTTCTAAGGAGGTAGATGAACTGTTGATGATCAACCAAGATTCTAGAGCCGTCGTGGACTTCGTGATCGCGTCGGTTTGATGATTTTTCCAATAGGCTCTCAGTCTTTATTTATAGTCACAGAGCCAGAACCCTAGTTTCCTAATATGGTAACTAGTTGTTAGGATCCCAACCAGAAAATCCAGAGCCCTAACTCCTCAATATTTCGGCGGAACCGCGTCCATTTGGTGGGTTTGACCACGGATCCGCGGTGGGTTGGAGGGTTCTTTGCTTCAAAATTCTTGTGGCCTCTTCTGGTGACACATGCAGACTATTTTGATATCTGGAATATGAAAATCTTCTCTAAGTCTCTGCCAGAATTGATTTTTTCGATTTACTTTTAGATTTCAGCAGATTTGACCTTGATAACTCGGATTTCCTTGATTCCAGTCCTGATATAATTTCTGCACAATTATCTCAATAAATAATGTTAGTAGAATTTGTTTTATTGAGATATTATCTTAACCATTTGACATGATATTATAGTTTTAAGAGAATTGGTCAAAAGTATTTGATAAGGCAAGCATATTTAAATGGACCAAATATTACATATATATTATATGCTTATATTTTCCTTTATAATGTTAATTATAATATATAAACACATGAAAATAGTATTTTTAC
This sequence comes from Agapanthus africanus, assembly GCA_030015575.1. Lineage (NCBI taxonomy): Eukaryota > Viridiplantae > Streptophyta > Magnoliopsida > Asparagales > Amaryllidaceae > Agapanthus > Agapanthus africanus. Next base: position 867,136,095 of record CM057338.1, on the reverse strand, counting down.
AGATAAACCCTCATATGTGTCATATTTATAATAAACACCTTTAGATATTTAACAATAGTAAGGAAAATATCATATCAAATGTGCACTTTTATCAACTGAGCAGGGCCCATGACAAGGATTGTACTAGTTTGCTCCTATGGGGAGTTTGGTATGGGCACATCATCCGGGGCCGCCATAGCTTTACTTGTGAGATGTCAACAGAGCCTTTCCGGCCAATATCGTTGATGAAGCGTCCGCAGACCGCATATGCGATAGAGGTGACTAATTGGACTCCTATAGGCCGGCTTGAGCCGTCAACAACTGGGATACCCAACCAGCCCTTGCCGGCCATAGATATTTTGGGGTGCCACATCTGTCAAGGTGAAGCCCAACCCTAGGGACAAGTTTATAAGGTAGGGCTTATCCTTCGCCACCCAGTCAGCTATCTTCCTTAGGCTCGATATGTTCTCTCTGCCCACCGTGCACAGCTGCAGAAGGTTAGGCTGTATCAAGCGGTGTACGCGTCTCTTTTTCATTACCCGGCTCCTCACGTCTGGTGGGTAAAATCTTTCCTGAACCAATGGAATCTTCCCACCAACACCTTCTTGCTAGGGGATCGTAAGGTTTCGATTTCACTGGAAGAGTTTTGCGAGATCTCCGGGTTGCCGATCAGGGGAGAGCATTATGAAGAGTTGTTGCCTCCCGATGAGTATGTGTTCACGACCATGCCTGCTATGCTGACGGTTTGACGACTGAAAACGCCGTCCGTCATAAGTACCCCAGTCTAATCAAGACTCTGGGTATTTTCGAGAAGCTGTTCGTGGAGTCAGAAAGACAGGGCGTCACCTTTAAGAGCTTCAACGCCTGTTTTCTCCGTGAAGATGTCTTATCAAAAGAGGCTCCAAAATTTGCGAACATCAACGACCCTTTTGGGTTTGGGCTGAATAAGCTGCCATCCAAAGAAGAGGACTTGCCGCAGTTTTACATTCCGGCCTCATCGGCCGTGCCCTTCGATGCAATTGCGGCCCCTGGCATGGACGAAGAGACATTCTTCATCGGCTTCATCAGTATTTGGCTCAGTTGGTTCGCCATGCCGACGCATCGATACTTCATGAGAGCCTCTGTCTTTTACCCCGCTCATCGCGTAGCTGAAGGGGCACGGTTGGCCGTTGGCATTGCGAGACCGTCGCATCTTTATCATGGATTAAGTGTTGCGGCCAACGCTTCAACCCCAGGTACATATGTCATGAATTCTTCCCTTCAGTATTTCACGTCGTGGATCGAGATGCATGTACTGGGAGCGTTCGCAGCGCATCGGCGTCCAGATTTCTATGACTCGTACACCTTCCCACGGGTTATGAGGTTGGTGGATGCTTCCTCTCCCGATACAACCCAGTTAGGAGCCCTCCGCGTGCTTCTTAACCCATACTCCAACGAGGGCGGGATGGATTTTAGTGACCGAGTCCTCTCTGCTCCCGCGGGGCCTATCCAGCAGCTGTTTGATTTGTCGAAAGGTGGAGCGTCGTCTTTAAAGCCTAAGGAGATCATGCACTTGTACTCGATTAGGCCGGGCTACTTGGTGTTCCGGCAGAATAACGCGACCCTTTTTATGCGGTACAATCCGTATCGCTTCGCTCAGCAGTTGGGCTATAACCAGGGTGTCCCTTTCGAGGCGTTCTTAGTTGAGCCTACTCCGTCTCTGGAAGTCACGCGTGACGTCGTCCATCACTTTATGCGGCTGAACACCGGCTCCCGTTTCGTGATTCCCGAGGCTGACTATATTCCAAGGTGTGTGGGGTCTTTCACGGGTTGGTATCGTCATCGAGTTGGTCCCGTCATTGTCGAGGAGAGATGAGTACTCTTTAAGTGTCGATCATCGGCTCTGGTCTAAGCCACTGGTGTTCTGTTGCGGCTGCGGACAGTAGTTCGCCCTCCATTGAGGGATAGCAGCGTGGTTCTTATCCCGAAAGCCACAGACACAAAATTGACTCCCCGCACTACTGGGATTCCAGTGCGCACTAGAGCTCAAGCAAAGGTCTCTGATGAAGCGCCAGCGGTGGTATCGCCAAAAGGGGATACCGGAAGCGAGGTTGGCCAACGTCGCCCCAAAGCGCCGAGGGGAAGGAAGCGATCCTCTTCTAATGTTAGCTCCAGCTCGAAAAGGAGGAAGAAAATAGTTGCTGGCTTGCTTGACCTCTTGCTGGAATTTGAGCCTATTGTTCAAGACGAGCCCATCTCCATGCAAGAGCCGGATGATGGTCTTATTTACCCTGGCTCTTCTGCTGAGAAATCCGCGCAATTGGCTGAAGCTTTAAGGCGCTCGCAGGATGAGACCGAAAATGTGCACATCTCGAAAAAGCCCTACCCCCCGGTTATCTTCTACGAAGATCCCCAAGGGTCCTCTGCGAAGGGAAGACGAAAGAGCCTTCAAGTAGCCCATCTCGGCTGCTTCTGAAGATGCGCTAGCACTGAAGACCGGTGGGTATGAATCCGCATTTGAAGCCCGGTGAGCACATTTCCTCAGGAAGGAACGACGGCTTGAAAAATCCATACTAGAAGTATCCTGGCGTATCGGTATGCTTTTTTCCGTATTTTTCTTTTGGCAAGTAATTTGTATCGCTTTTTATATCTTCTTATCTTTGCAAAAACTTTGCAGGGACTTCAGCAACGAAAGAGAATCTGAGCCCAGGTCGTGCCATGACCGTAGATTCTATAGATGTCTCCCATGACGCATTAGCAGGTGCAGAAAGGATCACTACGGCCGCCATTCCTGTTGTGGAGCTTCCGGTGGTGACTCTTGTTCTTTTGGTGTCCATTGTTCTTTTGGTGTCCATTCCTCGAGTGGAGGTGACCCTATTGGCCGTGGACCCTATGGATGTCTCTATTGATGCACCGAAGGGTGTAAAAGAGATTGTCGAAGTTGTTAGTTCTATCTTGGAGCTCCTAGGGATGACCTCCACTTCTTCAGCGTCTGTACTTTCCACAGAGGCGACCTTGCCGGTCGTATACCCAATGGATCTTTCTGGTGGTGTCTTGAAGATTGTAGGAAGGCCTGCTAAGGCCACTGTTCCCTCTTTGGAGCCTGAAGTGGCAGCTGTCATTCCGCAACTGGAAGCTGCTACGCCAGCAAATATCTTCGGTGATGTGCCTAAGGGCACGGAGGAGGCTGCCGAAGCTGCTATCCTTCCAGTTCAAGGCGAGCGGAGCATTGAAGGTAATCTTTTACATTTAATTTTAATGATCTCCTCGTTATCTGAACTCTTCTTTCTTTCAGAATTGCGGGAATTGGCGGCTTCTATAGTGGACCTATCTCCCAGGAAGTCCTTCCAGCGCCTACTTGATATGGCCGCCCTACAGACGATATCCCCGCAAAGCATCGTCCTTTCTTCCGGGCAAGGTCGGTATTCTTTGACCCCTTTGCTTTATTATCATTTTTATAACGATGCTAATATGCCCCCTGCAGTTCTGGAAGCTGATGACGAAGTGGAGATCCTTAATGGGCCTGGGGATCTTTCAAACCCCCCTTGCATGACTGTGGGTAAGTAAAGCTTTACCCTTAGCATTGTTTTGTTTACTCCATGTTTGCCAGTCTCGCCGACTATTCAATAATCTTGCCAGCTTGCCAGCTCTGGCTCCGTTAGAGTCCCGAATCTCTATGCCACCGGGCCCATATGCCCGACGTGCGTCTGAAAGGATGGCGAGACAAAGCATCCACTCCTTGTCGGCCCTCATTGAAGATCTTCGTGCTGGTAGTTCTGTTACGGCCGAAGAATTTGCCGCCGAAGCCAATACTTCTTTGCTCTTCCTTGTCGCTTATCATGACGAAACATTGGTGCATGTTTGGGTTGAGTATTTTCATCGAGTGGAGGCTTACTTACATGATCTTGAGTGCATACGCCTTTCTTCCGAGCTCCTAACTGCAAACGTGAGCTTGCGGGGCTGGATTGAGCGGTGTGCCGTTAATCTACAGTCTTGCGAGAAAAGGCTCAACCGGAAATTTTCGGAGAGGGGGCTAGCCTCAAATGGTTTGGGGGAACTCCAGGCTCAACTCACTAGCAAGACCACCCGTGCGTATGAAATTTGGCTGGTGCTTCAAGAAGCTATCACAGAGGTGGTAGCTCTTGATAAAACTGTTATCTTTACCCGTGAGATGGTTGAAGCTCATAAAGTTGCTGAAAAGGAGCTTGAAAGTCGGTTCGCTTCGTATCGGATTCAACAGTCTCAGGTGAAGACCCGTCTTGTAGCAATAACAAAACTTGAAGCCGAGGCCCAGCAGAAGAACGATGAACTGACGAGCTTATTGCACCATCTGCCAGTTTAAAGATTTTTTGTATAATCTCTTTTTTTGTATTTACTTCTGAATGAGAGTATTTTGTATTCATTTTGATTCTTTTATGAAATGTACCTTGGATTCATTTGGATTCATGAATAAAAGACATATTTTATTTCATAATGGCGTGTCCCTTTACCAAATGCGTCTTGTAGATAGTCTATCTTGATCTCCTTGCAGGGCAGCGATGGCTTAGGAAACAGGTTCATATCTGCCGCCTAAGACTTTTCAACTTTATGAGCCATGAGGGTCACATAAAGTCTTTTCTTCGTATGAGTCGAGAGGATCCCGTAGGCGTATTTTCTCCTTAGGAGTCGTGAGGAATCCTAAGTGTGTGTTTTCTCTTGAGAGTCATAAGGATCTCACAAGAGAATTTTTCCCCTTACCAAGTCGAGAGGACTCATAAGTAGTTGTTTCCCTCCTTTTCGATATTCAACTTTGGAGAGTGTGACCCATGAATAGTATGCAATAGTCCATCTTGGACCGACTTGTAGGGCCCCAGTGCTTAGAAAACATGTCCTTATCCCCATTGCCTAAGGCTTTTCCCTACGAGTCGAGACAAATCGAGAAGTTCTCGCAAAGAAACTAATTTCCTCATGAGTCGAGACGAATCGAGAAGTTCTCGTAAGGGTGTCCTAACGTCACAGTTAGCTCCTGCTAATAGAAGTCCGTTACTGTCTGTGGTACTAGGGTGTTTTACCCGTCGCACCGTCGCGTTGGCCGATGTATTCCTCGATGTGCAGTCTTGTTGTTCGGGTAGCCCCATGACTGTCGTGTCTCTGATCCCTTCGGGGGCTAGATAAGAGTCTTCAAGTAACCTTCCAGGTAATATTACCGTCGAAAGAGCAAGCGTTAGGGATATTCTATGTCGCTTTTTACTTGAGGTTAGGCTCAGTTTGGGAGCCCCAATGAGTCATGACCACTCCGCACTGGAGTAGGATGATCTCCGATGGTCTTTCAGGTCTCATTTGAGTCGACGTCAAGACCCTGAAGCTAGAGATCTTCCTTTGCTTCGTTTGTTGACATCGTGTCTGCAATATTGCGATGAATGTCAAGGTTGTCTTTGGGTTGTCGGTGAACCATCGAGATTTGGAACTAGGGGATTTTGCCATGGTTCCGTTTGTTGTTGTCGCGTCTGCATCCTGCTAGGGGGAGGAAGAACGTTGTTGTTGATCTCTAGGCTGTGGATACTGCTGTCGAGACTTTGAACTAGGGACTTTGCTATGGCTCCAAGGTAGTCTCTAGGCTGTCTGTGAACCGTCGATATTTGGAACTATGGGACTTTGCCGTGGCTCCGAGGTAGTCTCTAGGCTGTCTGTGAACCATCGAGATTTGGAACTAGAGGACTTTGCCGTGGCTCCGTTTCGCTGACATCGTATCTGCTTCTGGTTGGAATGAGAAGGAACGCCATTGTTGATTTCTAGGCTGTCGATGTAGCCATCGAGATCTGGCTTCCCTTTGACGAAGCCCGGTGGGGTAATATGGTTCCCTTTATATTTGTGCCCATGGATTGTATACAGGGGTCGATGTGATCTCACCTGCATGGCAAAAGTTTCATTTCATTTTTTATTTCTTTCCGCGATGCTCTATCATTTCAGCTTTTAATATCGCGAAAGTCGCGATTGCCCAATCATTTCGGCTATTTTTTGCGGTGCCCAATCATTTCAGCTGTTTTTATTTTTCTTTATTCGCTGTTTTTTATTGCGAGTTGCCTAATCATTTCGGCTATTTTTATATACATATATTTTACTCGTTGATTTTTATTGCGAGTTGCCCTATTATATCGGCTATTTCATATGCATTTTTGGCTCGCTGATTTTTATTGCGAGTATGGAACCTGAGGTCTGACACCAATCTTAGTATCAACATCGCTGCGACTGGAATATTGCCAGGTTAGAATCATCATTTGCCGTGAAAGGGCTCGGAATTTGATACCAATCTTAGGCATCAACATCGCTACCACTGGGACATTGCCAGGAGTGAATCATCATTTGCCTTTGTCGATTCGAACAAAGGTGGCCCAGCAAACAAAGTTAGGATCCTGTCGACTAAGGCTTTTTGACTTTATGAGCCGTAAGGGTCTCATAAAGGTGTTTCTCCCCACGAGTCGTGAGGATCTCGTAGGTGTGTTTTCTCCTTAGGAATCATGAGGATTCTTAAGTGTGTTTTCTCTTATGAGTCGTAAGGATCTTACAAGAGCGTTTTCTCCTTATAAGTCGGAGGACTTACAGGTGTTGTTCATTAAATGGGGAAATTTCATGCCATTGGTGGAACTAGATGAGGGGAACGTTTATTTGTACCCGTAGATTGTATACAAGGGCCGATATCGGACCGCCTGTAGGGTAACCTGGGGAATGTGATGGCTTAAGAACAGGTTCGGATCCCTGTAACTTAAGGCTTTCGAATCCTATGAGCCGTGAGGGTCTCATAATGGGGATTCTTCTTGCGAGTCGTGAGGATCTCGTAAGTGTAATTTCTCCTTAGGAATCGTGGGGGTCCCTAAGTGTGTTGCTCCCTTGTGAGTCGTAAGGATCTCACACAGGTATTTTCTTCTTACAAGGTCGAGAGGACCTTGCAAGTGTGCATGAATTTTTTTTATGAGTCTGCGCCCTTTCGGGTTTTCACGAACTCGCTGGCAGTCCTGCTGTTTTTACTCTTTGAGCCCTTTCGGGTTTTCATCCGCTCCCATTTCTCTTGTGGACGTACCTTTTTTTCTCACGGTGGGACTTCGCCACCAGGGTAGCTGTATAGGCAGCGGGATTTGAGTTACAGTCTTTGCCGCTGGGATTTATGGACCTGGGTTCCACCGTCGCCATGTTTTGAGGCGGCGTATTTAGTTTAAAGACATTGCGGTCCAATGTTAGTTTAAGGACATCTCGGTCCATTGTTAGTTTAAGGAAATCTTGGTCCATAGCTAGTTTAAGGACGTTGCGGTCCGTTGTTATTTTAAGGACATCTCGGTCCATAGCTAGTTTAAGGACGTTGCGGTCCGTTGTTATTTTGAGGCGAGGTTTCGCCAGATACTACTTATAGAGTTTGGACTCAGGAAGACAGTGAGCGGACACGAGCGTCGTCATCCATCATTAACCTGAGCCGTGACTTGTCAAGCGTAGTATTTCTTAAGGAACCGGCCGTTTATTGACCTGAAGGGTCTTTCGCCATGCATATCCAGGAGCAAGTAGGCCTCGCCTTGGTAAACCTTGTCTATGATGTAAGGACCCTCATAGTTCGGCTCGAATTTCCCCCGTTTAGGGATCATGGGTCTTTTTACGACTAGCACGAGTTCGCCTTGGCGGAATGTTGTCGGCCTAGTAAATCTTTCGTATGAGCGCGTCATCCTTGTTTTGTAAGCTTCTAGGTTTTGCTGCGCCATGAGACGAGTTTCATCAAGGGCGTCTAGCTCCTCAAGCCGAAGATGGGCATTTTCTTCATCCGTCAGTTCGTACCGAACCGCCACTCGTAGAGAGGGTAGCTCTATCTCCAAGGGAAGTACCACTTCTGTGCCAAATACTAACGCAAATGGCGTTGTGTTTGTGGCCGTCTTGAACATAGTCCGATAAGCCCAGAGAGCTTCATGCAATCTCTCGTGCCAGTCCTTTTTATTTCTGGACACCGTTTTCTTTATGATCTTTGTCAAGGTCTTGTTGAAAGACTCAGCTAGAGTATTAGCTCGGGGATTATAGACCGAAGAGTATCTCCAATCTATTTTATGCTGATGTGCGAAGTGGCTAATCTTATGGCTTCTGTAGGCCGGCCCATTATCTGAGATGATTCGTCGCGGAGTGCCGAACCGGTAGATGACATGTGTTTTGAAGAAATGGAGAATGTTCTCCGTCTTCGCCTCTCTTAATGGTATTGCTTCTGCCCACTTAGATAAGTAATCGGTCATTGCTAGTATGAACCGATGTCCCTTGGATGATGCTGGTTCGATGGGCCCGATTATATCGGTTCCCCACATTTCGAATGGCCAGCTAGCCAATGTTGGGTGTAGCGGGTTCGGATGTTGGTGGATGAAGTCCCCGTGAATTTGGCATGAGTGACACTGCTTCGCATATTCGAGGCAGTCCTGAATCATCGTGGGCCAATAGTAACCCATTCTTTTGATCTTCAGCTTCATCTTTGGCCCGACTTGGTGGGAACTGCAGAGTCCGTCATGAGTTTCTTGGACGACTCACCTTGTTTCTTCTGGTCCCAGACACCTTAGCCATAGACAATTGAACGATCACTTATATAGAGTATCATTTACGAAGGCGAAAGACAGAGCTCGCTTCATGAGCTCATGTCTTGATGATGCATTTTCGGGCGTATGATGAGATTTGAAGTAGTCTACAAAGACTTCTCTCCAATCCTTTGCTTTTTCTTCATCCTCTATTTGGAAGACCGCTTGTTCAGTCGCTCCCCTTCTTTCAGACGACTTCGGAGATATTTCTGCTGGCGCGAGAATCCGGCGGCTTTGCACAATGATCCTTACATCATCAAGGTTTTCATCGGCCAGTTCTTTAGCGAGTTTGGCTAACGCATCCGCTTTGCTATTTTCTGCACGCGGTATGCTTTCTAGGGTGTAGTAGGGGATTTGCATCAGCAGTTGCTGCACACTTTCACCATACCTGATCAGTTCTGGCTTGCTAGTCTGGTTGTCACCATTTACTTGGCTAACGACCAGCTGGGAGTCTCCATATATGAGGAGGTTTTTGATTCCCACGTCGACAGCAATCTCAAGACCTGCTATCAAAACTTCATACTCAGCCTCATTGTTTGTTCTTGGCTCCATTAAAGAAAGGGCAAAACACATTATCCCTCCTTATGGAGTCACAAAGATAAGGCCTACCCCGGCTTTAATCATGGGGGTGTTTTGCTTTCGCTTCTTCAAGGAGGACGCTCCATCGGAGTAGGGTTCCTATCGGGTATCATTCCCTTCTTTCTCTCCATCAATTGCGTCAAACGCATGTTTGTCCGGCAACTCGCAGTTCAAGGGAGAGTCGGTAGGTATCAGATGCTCAGCGAGAAATTCGGCAATGGCCTGACCTTTTATTGCCTTGAGGGGTCGATATACTATCGAGAACTCCATCAAGAGGAGGGCCTATTTGGCAAGCCTTCCCGTTAACATGACTCTTAACATTAAATACTTGAGAGGATCCACTTTTGATATGAGATGAACCTCATGTGCCAGGGCATAATGTCGAAGCTTCGTTATCGCGAAGATCAGCACCAGGCAATGCTTTTCGATAGGGGATTAGTTTTTTTCTGCCCCAGGAGAACTCGACTCAAATAATAGAGAGCTCTCTCCTTCCCCTGGTTATTCTCGTGTGCCCGCGCCTAAAGAATCTTCAAGGGCTGTTGTGTACAGGATGAGGGGCTTTCCCTTGACCGGAGCGGTCAGTACCGGCGGGTTTTGTAGATATTGCTTGATTTCGTCCAGTGCGTTTTGATATTTATGATCCCAAACGAATGGGGTCCCCTTCTTCATTAGATGATTGTAGGGGTGGCATTTGCCGGAGAGGTTAGCTATGAACCGTCGGATATACACGAGCTTTCCTTGGAGAGACCGTAGTTGCTTGAGAGTTCTTGGCGAAGGCATTTCCATAATCGCCTTGATCTTTGACGGGTCTATTTCGATGCCCCGGTGTCGTACGATGAATCATAGGAATTTGCCTGAGGAAACTACAAATGCGCATTTCAGAGGGTTTATCTTCAGATTATATTTCCGAAGATGCTGGAACACTATTTTCAAATGCTCCCAGTGTTCCTCATACGATTTTCTTTTAACCATGAGGTCGTTGATATAAAATTCGATAATCTCATGTACAAGGTCATCGAAGATCTTTGTCATGGCCCTCTGGTAGGTGGCGCCAACATTCTTCAGACCGAAGGGCATCACTTTGTAGCAGAATATGCCCAGCGGAGTCCGGAAAGCAGTGTGCTTTTGGTCTTCAGGATGCATCTTGATTTGGTTGTACCCTGAGGATCCGTCCATGAAGAAGAAGACTTCATGGGTGGATGTGTTATCGATCATCAGCTCGGTAACAGGCACTTGGAAGTCATCTTTCGGACAAGCTTTGTTGAGATCCCGAAAATCTACGCAGATGCGTACTGTCCCATTTTTCTTCATTACCGGAACGATATTGGCGATTCAGTCAGGGTATTGAACTTCTTGGATGAAGCCGGAGTCGATTAGGTTCTTGACTTCGGCATTGATACTCATCTCAAGCTCGGGCCGTATTCTTCTTGGCGCCTGTTTGACTGGCTTAACATCCGGCGATATCGCTAGTTTATGCACAGCTATCTCTGGATCTAATCCCGGCATCTCAGAATAGTTCCATGCAAAACAGTCTTTATACTACATAAGCACGTCTTTTAACGTAGCTGTTAGTTATATGTATGCCCTAGAGTCCATTACTGTACATGAGATGTATATCGTAGTGGATGCTGGGACATATATAGGTAGGACTTTCTTGCTCGACATGATAGTACGCTATCTGATTGCTCTTTATCTTAACATGTATACTTACTGTCTCTCTGTTACATGTTGATAAAGCCCTTAGGATGTGTACTCGACTTGCAGGACTATGATGCAGATCATACTAGTGGGGCCTGGGTAGTCCATGAGTACATCTTTCAATGTTCCTAGTCGTGGGAATATCGAGACGGGGCATCGATATTCCAGAGTAGACTAGCGTATATCTTCTCGACCCATATGATGGGCGATGGATGATCCCATATCCATTGGTGTTTGACATCAGAGATGGTATGCGGGTGCTCAGTGGTGACTGGGTACACTGAACGGACTCGTCGAACTCCCAGATGGTATTATACCTTACGTCAGATGGCAGTTCTCTGGTGACACTGGTACAGCTTAGTCTGTTGACCCGAGATCGTCATAGAGTCTTGTGTGTCTCCCACTGTGCTTTGATTTCCACCCTACCACGGCTCTACTGAGTCGTGCAAACAGGTGGTTTTTGGGTACAGTCCCGATTCACATGGAGGCAATGAGCGATAGGAGGGGATTCGTCTCTCTCGGTATTGGGGGTTGATGTTGCGCTATGCTCGACTGGCCATAACTGGAAATCCCTGGCCAGGGTTGCACTGATTTACTGGTAAGTGTTATCAGTAGTTTCATGCTTGTTATGGACCTTACATCGGCATGACTTATCAAGCTGCTGGGGTCTGACGTTTACCACCCCTAGGCGAGATATGCGACATATCAGATGAATAGACCGGACTGTGCGGTAAGTGTTACTGATTGGATTCGCAGGAGTGTGAGCAGGCTTGCTCGTTGATTTTCTGATCGCTCAATACCCGGGTGGCCGTTACGTTTAGCAGACCGCTTGCGGCTTGTAGGTGATTGATATGATCATCACCTACTGCCGGCGTATTGACGAGTCTTTAGAGTCCTACACAGGGGTTTCCTGGCTCAAGCGAAACGGAGTAGGAGCGCATATGTGATATGTGCGGGACCGAGATTGATACGATATAAGATACCGTATTCTATTCTCGCGATTTGTGACATTGATCGGTTGTATGCGATATAGCCGGGTTATCGGATCAAGTGTTGATTCGATAAGTTGTTACTTTTGATATTAGTCGGTTATAGCCGGATTATTAAATCAAGAGTAGATTTAATAATTTAATGTATAATTATATATTTGATATATTACATTACATTAACTAGTATTAGCTCACTTAAGATTTATTTTCTCACTAGTTTGTGCATAAGTGTATATGTGATATATATTTGTGTACATATGTTTGTGTCATACTTGATGATACACACAAGATGGGTGTATGAGACTTGTACCAAGATTAGGTTTAAGATTAGGGTTATTGTTTTATCTTAAAATTTATCAAAAGAGTTGAACTTAGTCAAAGTTATCAAGCTTGAAGAAGCTTGGAGAAACTTTGACAAAGTCCACTCTTTTGTCATTTCTCTTGATATTCTTTAACCTAACCCTTAACCTAATACCTTGGTCAATTCTCTACATGAGTTAAGCATGATAGCTTAACTCACCCATGGTTACATTATTGAGGGAATTAATTCATATGATGATTATTCTTTCTTCTTCTTCTTCTTCATCAAGCTCCATGAAAAGCTTGCTAGCTCTAATGGTGCCATGAGAAAAAGTGTGAGAAAATCAATTCTAAAGTGAGCCCACTTCCTACTTCTTCATCCTCTACTACTTGCCATGTAGTATAGGGTGTTCTCTTCACAAATTTTATGACCAAGTGAAGGAATAGCTTGAGTTAGTGTCTCCCCGACGTAGATCATCTTCGACCTCGAAGTCAACGACCTAGCCCGCTCATTTCTCCGAGGAAACCATCACTGGAGTCCGGGATCTCGATGATCGCAGCGAAGGGACGTCAACACGGAGCTTTAGAAGTGAAGGACCGGATCTACAAAGGTTGTAATCCTTTTTCACTTAGTGTTAAAATGTTTAACTTGCTAGTTTTCGCATAATCTCTAGTATACGATCTTGGTTAGGGTTGTTCGGCACGGCTATTTTTTGAATCGGGCATGGTAGATGCCTTGTAGAACCTTATGAGTGTGCCTAGGAACCCTACAGTGGCTACCTGTTTCTCAGACAGCAGCTCATTGACGAGCGTTGGCCTTGGATCGTTTGCCGTCCCCAAGTTGATTTTTCTCAAGTTGTCTGCTGTGGTGTGTATCCCATCTTCTAGCTCTTTTGGCGCCGGTGGAAATTCTGAGATCACCTCTTTCTCATCTTCATTTGCGAAGCACTGGGAGAGGTCGTTCATATTCTCGTACTCTTCTTCCTTTGAGAATGTTATCATATGGCAGGTATGAGCTCGTTTTCAAGCTCGATGCTGATCTAGACTTTCCCTCGCAATGTAGGTTGTTCTCTTCTCATGCTTTCGCGGCAGGGCTACCCTCCAACTGTCGGATAGAGCAAACCTGCCTTGTTGATACTGACCTTCAACCCAGTCTTTGAAGGTGAAGCAGTCTTCAAGAGGATGTCCACTATTCGGTGGTAGTAGCAATAATCTGGGTGATGGACCCCGTTCATCTGTTTAGGGTATCGAGACTCCGGGAGCGTCATCATTTGATACTTCATGACAAGCTTGAATATTTTCCTTGTCTTGTCTTGAGGGAAAGAGTACTCCTGACCCATCTTCTTCATAAAAGACAGGTTCCAGCTGACTTTTTCTCGCTCGCGTGGCTTCTTGGATTCGCTTCGCTGTTTTTGAACGCCGTCCCTGTTCTTCACTTTGCTTTTACTTCTACGTCAGGCTTTTTTCTTGCCATGAGAGCGCACATCGGGCTGGGGGTGAAGGGCATTGTCGTCTTCTCCTTCCATAACCTGCTGAATGATACGTTGCGTCCTCGCTTTCTCGTAAATGGCCATTTCGTGGCTATGGTCATCCTGAACCTTTTGACCCGCTTCTCTTATCAGCTTGTCAATCTGTTCTTCGAATGACGGGCTTGATATCCTCACGACAGGATCTCGCTCTGGTTCGACATCAACGCTATCTAGAAATGCAATCGCTTCTCGACCGGAGTTATTTATGACATGGCATCCATGGAATCGCTCCCTTTTATTGAACCGAACGTATCCAAGGCCGGTCGTCTCTATTCTCCCATTGGGTATCTTCCGCTGAGTCCCGGGAATGTCCTAAATCTTGTTATAAAACCGGGCTTGTCGAGCGGTCTGCTTGAAGGGTATACCTTGGCATCTTAATAGACTTTTCAGTCCTTTTGCATTGTACCTGGGCAAACGGATTGGTTGAAGCCTATCGAGCGCAGGTTCGGCACCGTGCCATACCTCTGTTCCACTTTAGTCTCCGTGGATTGATAGAAAAGGACCGCCTTCTCAGCCTTTTGCTTAGGAGGGACGTAGAAGGTTTGCAGCTCTTGCACGCTGTACGTATCAAGTGCATCAAGTTCTTTGTAATGCCGCTGTGGAACCATGGTAATTTGTAAACTCTGGTTAGCTCCAGCAAAGGTCTGCATTGACGGGCGGACGGAGAACATTATGATGGCCTCGTCTCCAGAGTCACTGCCAAAGACCAGGATAAGAGTAGATGGTCCTGGACTGTTTCCTTGGGGTTGTCCCGAGTAGACCATCTCTTCATCCTCCTCGGTATCGCTCCCAAATATCGGGATAGGGGCGATGGCTTTTTGTTTATTCTCCGGTTTGCAACATCTTTCCATGTCTTCGAAGTCTGGTAAGAAGTACTTGGCGTCTTCATATTTGCGTACTTCATTTACGGAGAATGGGTTCAGCTCCCCTGTAACTGTATACTCAAGGCCGTCCTTGAAGTACTTCATACACTGATGTTGTGTAGAAGGAATGATGTTGTACTCATGTAACCAAGGCCTGCCGAGCAAAGCATTGTAGTAAGTCTTGACGTCAATAACATAGAACTTGAGTTCAGTGACGAGCATCCCGAAGCGTAATGTCAGTATTACAGACCCGAGCGTTTGTGATTATTGAGAGTCAAAACCGGAGATGGTAATTTTATCCCGAGCCAAGTGCTAAATGTTCATGCAAATCCCCTTCAGTACTCTTACATTGAGAAGGTTGACAGAGGACCCATTGTCAACCAGGATCTTTCCTATCTTGATATCGTGGCAATACCCGGTTACATATAACGGACGGTTGTGCTCGCACGTTCCGAGGAGGAGGTCTTCATCGCTGAAGGTGATGTCCACTGTGTGAGCTTCTTCCGGCTCATCTTTCATCTTTTCTTCCGCCAGGAAGGCTTGAAACTGATCGGACTCTTGTAACGCCTTGATCAGGGAATACTTAATTGTGAGGGTATCTTATTCAAATGTGTCAGGACATTGTAATCCACCCTGTTCTTCTTAGGCGGGTCCTTGGCTGTGAGCTCTTTAATGACTCTATCATCGAGGGTAATCTCTTCAAGGACTTTTTCCTTCCCTTTGTCTCTTTTGCCCGAACCTTTGTTTGAAGGTCCGAGATTCTTTTCAGGCAACATACGGTTACGCTCTCACAGTTCTTCATCTCTTCTTTTTCAGAGGTGGATTCCTTGAAGAGAGGGCGAGGGATATTTCTTCGTCAAAATCGCTCCCGAAGGTAAGAACTTGAGATTTTGCTGTTGTCGAACTGGTATCAACCATATGACAGTTGCCAGCCGTTCCTTCATGCTCGTCTGTCGTGCTTCTCTATTCCTAACGGGCTTTGCGCTTCATCCGCTTAAAGTGTTGTCGATGCGCAACGTATCCCTGCCACCACTTCTTGAAGGCATTGCACTCTTCGGTAGGGTGCGTGACCTTCCGATGGTATAAGCAGTAGTTTGGATGTACATCCAGTTCGTCGGGGCACGTACTCCCGGAAGTATTTTCTTTGAAAGGTTGTAGATTCATTCCCATTGACAGAGCTTTGGCGAACTGCTTCCATACCTTGATTCTGCTCTTGCTGGTGGCAGGTGCGCTTCGATCCGGTTGGGGTACTTTATGACTTCTCATTACCGGGGCTTCTTCGACGCTTGGCCTTTTCGTATATGTCCGCTTCACGTCCTCGGTCAACTTTGCTCTTTTGGAGTGCTTCGTTCAGCAGCTTGTTGATCAGGTCATCTGACGGTTCCATGGATTCTGGTTCTGGATCTGCTCCCAGTTTCTCTACGTCAGGAGCTTCTTTGCCATTTATCGACGAGTGAGAGATCATGTGGCAACTCGCCATATAATCCTCGGGTTCTTTCGAAGAATCGTCTCCTTCATCAATGTAACTGTTTCCGTTCTCAAGAACATGCTTGAAGAACTCTTCCAGTGTGACTGGAGTCCATGCCTCTTGGTTGTATTCCTCCAGTGCATCGATGTATTTCTACAGACCCGTACGATTGCCGTCGAGTTGCACGGGCTTCTTGGCCTTCTTCTTTTTCTTTAAATATTTCGAAGGCTTGGCCTGGAGGTTTTGCCCATCGTTACCAACTTTCGGCGTTGGGCACGGTTTCAGCATTCCGTCCATAATCTTAGGCTCCAGCGGGCTTTTCCACCAAATCGCCGGACATGCTTGAAGATTTTTCAGCATCCATTTAGTTTTAGCCGAAAGGACAACTTCCCACAGAGCTTCCTCTACAAATGAGCATGATGCCCCCGGTGTATCCACTTTTTTAGGAGCGTGCTGCTGTGGCGGGTTTACCTTTCAGTTTTCGGACAGCGCGAACTTGCCCTGTTGGTACTGGTCTTCAACCCAGTTTTTGAAGACATAGCAATCTTCGATTGGGTGGCCCACTATTCGGTGGTAGGGGCAGTAATTGGGATTGTTGACGTTGCCCGATTGTAGCGGGTGTCTCGGATCCGGCAGAGTGATGAGTCTATTGCGCACTGCCAGCTCGAACAATCTCCTCGTTTTATCCTGAGGAAACGAGTAAGGACGTCACAACTTCTCTTCGAGGGCTCACGGTTTGTTGTTTTGGCGAGCCACCGGCTTCGGGTCAGTCGATTGTTGCTGAGCGTTGGCGACGAAGGTCGCATTCCCTTTCCGCTTTTCATTCCGGAGATCCGTTTTTGAAGAGGACGGCATATGGCCCATCTGGTCCATTTGGGCCAGCTTGTCAATCAAGGCCTAGAAGGTGGTCGGCTTGAAGAACATCATAAATTGGGATATAGTTGCCTGAGGGTCGAGGGTCCCTATGAACATGCCCACAGCAAGAGCTTCTTCTATGCGTTTTTCGCATTTCGACCATAGGTTCTGCCACCGACTTGTGTATTGAACCCAGGTTTCTCCCGGCTTCACCCTGGCGTTGATTAATGCCGTGATCAGGGTGCGCTCTCTACCGCTTGAGAACCTTTGCGTAAACAGTAGCTCCATTTCTGTAAACGTCTTGATGGAATCATTCGGAAGCTCCGAATACCATTCAAATGCCATTTCTGCCAAGCTGCCGACAAATTGGCGAAGCAATAGTTTGTTATCGCCTCCAGTATTGCCGCATAGAGCTCTGAATTGAGCAACGTGTTGGTGCGGATTGCCCGTCCCCTTATACACATGGAATTTTGGGATCGTATATCCTGGCAGGTACTTAATTTGGTCGTACCATCCTGGATAAGGTCGCCCAGTTCTGACGACTTGGCCTGCCGCTTCGTTCGCTTGATGAGCTCGTATATGTTGAGCTATGTAGTCATCAAGGGTAGCTTTGGAGATCGTCTCCTTCCTGGCTGCTGAAAAAGCCGGAGGAGGGTTTTATGTCTCCCCTCTGTCGTCTTCAATGATTATTGGATGGTCTTCGGCTGGAGGATCCGGCTGTATCATCATCCCCACCATGTCTTGGAACAGAAGCACCATTTGTTTTATATTAGCCGCTTGTTCCACGGCCTCTTTGTCTTTCTTTTCAAGCACCCTCCGTAGGAATTCGGTGTTGGTCTCCTGCTCCTGGCGTTGCTCCGACGTTGCTTCCGGGTTTTCTTTCTGCCCCGTGAGTGCGGTCATCCTTGTCAACATCTCTTGGAGCTTTTGTTGTTGCTCCTGAGTTTTTGTCACCGATCGTGTGAGTGGTCGATGACCCATGGAAGTACGACTTTCCTCTTTCCCGGAAGTCATGTACACCGTGTGTACCACCATGCCCCAAGACTTGGGGCGTTTGGGTCTACTGCCTTTGAAATTTACCGCAGGCATGGGGATCTTCTCCGGCCTTCTCCTCTTATGGGAGGTCGAAGTTAAGGAGGCCATTGCAACAGGCACCCATGCAGATGATACCTTCCGTGGTATGACGGAGGGATGGTCCTCCTCTTGCCGAGCCTTCGTCTTCTTCAGCCGGCGAGAGTAATCTTGTCAATTACAGAGTCTTGGACTTTCCACCGAACTCTGTGGATCTTGGAGGACAACCGTTGAGGATGCTGTTCTGGCTTCGCCTGTATCATGCTTTCAACAGGTGTAGGAGACTTCTTCAATAAGGCGGTTGGAGAGTTCTTGCGCACTCTCTTGAGTAGCTCGAAGCTGTTCCCAGTTGGAATATCAACATTAATTTACACCATTAGAGCTGGTGGGGTATGTCCAGAGGGGGAACTGCCCCCAGCTTTCCTCACTCGGCGCCAGTGGCGATGTCGAGCATGTCGTGCAGATGTGACCACTTCTGTTGTGGAAGCGACCTCGTTATGCCCCCTTCTTTGATGAGAGGCTGCTGTCGGCGTTAGCCTGTCGAAGACAGACGTCCGCTGAGAGGGAATAGTCAATCTTGCAAAGGCTGACTTTTTGGCAGGGGAAGCAGCCTCGGTGATTTCTCCCGAAGCGGGAGTTGGAACGAACAGTCTTGTGAAGACCGATCCTTTAGCAGGAGAAGCCCCTTTGACGACTTCGTCTACCGGAGCTAGAATGGCTATCCGCTTCGGGATAACCCCTTCAGGTATGGGGAGCCTCTTTGCGGGCCTACTTAAGCTTAGGCTCAGCCTGTTAAAGACCGAGACGTTGGAATTGGACGACCCGTTGAGAGGGGCCGTGGTAGTTGCAAGCCGATCGAAGAACGACTTCTTCGGAGCTTCCTGTGACGGCACCGAGGCGCTGAAGCTTGTTAGCGGGATCATGGTCCTAAAGAACAATCCAGTGGTAGCTTGAGTCACCTGCTCTCCTGGCATTGCAAAGATGGAGGCCGCTTGGGGCCCGTAAGTCACTCCTCCGACAGGGACGGAGTGGAAGTTGCTGTTGCAATTAGTGTAGTTGGAAGCCATCGATGTCATCTTCTCTTCTGCGTAGAAGCAAGACACCAAATCTTAGTACCTCGAATCCAGAGGCAACCATATTAAACCGCGATTCGTTCGCGAATACCACACATGAAGTGTGGAGTGAAAAGAGGAAAATGTCCCACCGGGCGTGCCAAAATTAGTTTACCGCCGAAAGCCGGGAAAGACAAACGTCTTGCCTGAATTTGGGGGCAGATGCTATTTGGATTTATCCGTCCACCTCTTCGAAGATACCAAGTTGATTTATGGCACCGTGTATTGGAGGTCTGGACGGATGCGGCCGTTGTAGCGGACTTTGTCAGATTCCCTCTCGTTGTGAGGGTTTATTTTATTGTGGGGACGCTCTTCCCTGCAGGCGCAATCCCCTGCAGTTAATTATGTTACCGCATCGCGGTAACCATTTTCTCCTGCTCCAGAAGGTCACTTCGTGTCGTGTGTTGGAGATAGTGCCCTCAGAGTCAATTATTGGATCACAGGCACGTGATTGCAATGATTGAGGGAAGACCTATCCCGGTGGGACATTCTTGCTCGAGATGATAGTATGCTATCTGGTTTATCTTTATCATCGTGTACTGCTTTAGGTGACCTGACATGTCGCTATTACACGTTGATAGAGCCCCTAGGATTCTTGCTTGACGACCAGCAGTATGATGGCGATCATATACGTAGGAGCTGGGGTCTATAAGCACATCCTTAAAAGGTCCCTAGTCATAGGAGTTTCGAGACAGGGCATCGATACTCCATTAGTAGACTAGTGTATACAGTCGAGACCCCGACGAGGGGCGGTGGCCGGTCTCACAAGCCACTGGTGTCTGTTGGTTCACCTAAGATGTATACAGGTGCTCATTGGGTTATGAGTACACCGGACAGGACTCGCCGGGAACCTGCTAGTTGGTCTTATACCAGATGTCAGATAGCAGTTCCCTGGTGACATGTGTACAGGTTAGTTCATCGACCTGAGATCGTCATTTGTCTCGTGTGAGTTCCCACTGTGCTTTGATTACTACCCTACCACGGCTCAAAGGAGTCGTGCAAACAGGTTTTAGTTGGGTACAGTCCCGAGCCACATGGAGGCAGTGAGCGGATCTGCAGGGGTTCGTCTCTCCCGGTATTGGGGGTGAGGTCGCGCTGTGTCTAGGAGAGCCATTACGCAAAGCCCTCGGCCGAGGCAGGAGATTTACTGGTAGGTATTCCAGTAGTATCTCAGGGCGTTCTGGGCTTCACTCCGACACGACTTGTACCGCCTTTGGGGGTCTGACTTTTACCAACCCCCTAGGCCCGACATGCGATCCTCATAGACGAACGGACCGGACTGTACGGATATTGTCACTGACAGGCTCAGTAGGGTGTCAGGATGAGTTCGCTCATCGACGTCCCTTTTAGTCAATAGCTGGTGGCCCGTCACGTATTGGCTTATACCTCTGACATGCTAGTGGTTAAATCCACAGCCATAGTATTGACGAGTCTTTAGAGTCCACCACACTTACAGTTACTCAAGCTTTCGGGCGAAACGCTGTAGAGGCCGTATGGAGATATGGCAGGGTCCGATCAGATACGTGCGGTATTGCACGGATCAGGATCGGACAGTTTTGTACTAGTGGCCGTATAGTTATATGGCAGGGTTTGATCTGATACGTGCGGTATTGCACGGATCAGGATCGAACGGATTTTACTAGCCGGCTTTGGCTTAAGCCGGTCCTAGTCTAGTACAGTGTAGATTTTGTCTCTTTGCATTTGTATCCGGTCGGAATACAGATGCGGGTGTGTATGCACAGTGTCGGGGTTTTCCTGTAATTTATTACGGGACCAGTTTTCTGGAGTTGCCTGTTTGCATTCCGTTCCGGCCGGTTTTCCTTTGTTCTTTCCCGGCCGGACTTTTCCGATGGAGGGGGTTATTTGCAGTTTTGCAAATAACTTTTGGTGGAGGTTTTATTTGTAAGATGTTTTATTATGATAACCTTTTTTGATACCATTCCTTTCATGCTTTATTGTGAAAAGATTGGATTTGAGGTTGATGTAAGTTTGATGATGATTATGTCTTGATGTGGTCACCACTTGCTTTACCCTACACTCACCTCCCTTCTTGCTTCATATTACCTCCTCCACCATTCTCATTTAGAATATAAGTTTTTCATGAGAGGAAAAAGAAAGAGAGAAGAAGAAGAAGAGAGCTTCATCTTGAGAGTTTCATTCATGATCTCATTTTCTTGCTAGAAAAATGCAAGCACCATTTTTCTATTCTTGATTCCTCCATCACCATGGCAACAAACCCCAAATGAGACAAGCATCTTCTACACTACATTCTACAGCATATCTTGAGCATGTCGAGTTGCCGGCTTCATGCTCGAGTTGCCTCGGTATTGAGGCGGGAGCCCGTAAAAGACGCAGGCGATGTGGTGCCCTTCCGGCGAGGAGGCGACGATGTGGAGGCAAGACTTTCCGCGGGAGATCGGGACGATGACGAGAAGACCGGAGGACTCGGATCACTCGGTATACTTCTCTTCCCATCTCTTGATTGCTAGCATTAGGTTAATGGTAAACGATCCGGGTTTTCTTTGTCCGCGGTAGCGCCGGTTTCCGAGTAAGGAAAAATTTTGATTCCGCATTTTGGCCTCGGGTACGAGGCCGGGGCGCTGCCGTGGCGCAACATGGTATCAGAGCCACGCCATTAACCTTACCTAGCTTGTTCTAATGTGTTTTGCATTTCCGATCGACCAAAATCCCAAAAACCACATTTTCCTTTGCATCAGTTTTCTGTTGGAATTTTTTGGTGTCTAAAATTTTTTCAGGTTACAGAAAAATAATGTGCAGGAAATTCTAAGACCACTGTAAAAATTCGACAGTGTCAGTCATACAGTGGAGCGCGGAAGCGCGGCCAAAGCCCCCTTTGGGCCGCGCTTCCGCCGCACTCTACTGTGCTCACCTTGTCAAAATTTTACAGTGGGCTTTTGGGCTAATTTTGTGGGTTTTGGAATATTAAATTCGGGCCCAGGTTTTCTATGACTGCTACAGTTTTGATTGGGGGCCCACTTGTTAATTTTTGGTCAATCGGAAAATTTTAAACACATTTTTCACAGTATTTACATTATATCTGCGACCGTGAATGTCACTTGATCGGTAAAGCCGGTCTAACTGCTATAGCCCGGTTAGACGGATTTGCGAACGTGACTTTCATGTTGATGTTCTATGTTTATGCTGTGATGTTGCGGATCGGTCGTGGGGGATAGCCTGGATGCAATGCTAGTACAGTTTTGTTGTATTATGTACATTTGATATTGCGGGGCGAGCGTCCGACATGTGGACTGCCGTCACTGCCTGTTTGTATTATTCTTTTGGGGCACGACCTGGTTGCGGTCGATGTACCCGGTGTATGTATATTTTACTATTCTGTACTAGGATTGCCCCGCGGTGGGGTGCACGGATAGCCGGGTTCTGGAGGGCAACAAGCCCGCATCTCATGGCATTGGGACGGAGGGGGCTTTAGTCTGGAATTGGTGGGCTGTTCGACGCACTCGTAGGGGGTACAGGTTGACCCAGGAGGGGTGCCCAAGTTACCGGATTCCGTGAAGTGTTGGGTGGTCCATTCACGGTGCTGGAGGGGGCTGCCTCGCTTCAGGTTTTGGCGGGTGACTTGCCGCGCCCGTAGGGGTCTAGGATTTCATTGCACAGGCTATCCACACGACCAGGGGAACGTCGGGTTTCAGCAGCGGCTCTGTGAAACCCGGGGCTTCCAGATATCTGTATTGTTCTGTGATGCTGCATATTTCTGTGTTGTTGCATTCTTATCACGCCTTGAGCGAATATAATATATTGGTATATATATTAGTAGATGTTGTATATGTTTTTCATCCGCGCTAGTCCAGTCCCCGCTCTGCCGTTAGTTAGCTAACCTAACGGGTGATGACGGGACCCAGTGGCGAATGCGGATGGCATATACGTACGTCAGTATATTTTCGTTCTTTGTGGTGTGATCATTTGATGGGACTGCATTGATTCGGATCAATGCAAGATAAACAAACCTCATTCTGATGTTGTTGGAACATTTTTCAAAAAGCTGTTATTGCAAGGACGTTCACTTTTGTTTTGCATCGTGGTATTCATTTGGAATATCCTGCTCCTCAGTCGACGAGGCAAGGGCCGAGATCCCTTCACCGGGAGTGACCCCTTGGACAGAAGTTTGTGTCAGGGCATTAACTTCACTATAGCCGATTACTTTTGCTTTGCATTGTGGTATTCAGTTGGAATATCCTGCACCTCATTCTACGGGGAAAGAGCCGAGATCCCTTCACCGGGAGTGACCTCTTTAGTAAAGGTTTTCGTCACTATATTTTCTAAAAAGGCTATGCAGTTCCTTCAACGATATCAAGTTCATTACGTTAAAGGTTTTTCGCCAAAAACCATTCGTAGCCCTCCGTCATTTCTTATGGGTATTATTTAGTATTCGTGCTGCGTTTGTTGACCCCGTCAAGGCGTAGTGTACGGTAGCTAAGTGATGCTTGTTTGTTGCATAAATGGGATTGATTAGGACAGTCGTGCGGCCTTGTTGACTCCGTCAAGGGCACGTACGGGTGGGTTTAATGCAATCCAGATAATGACGGGTTGAACTTGACTAGGACTCTTTGATTTGTTGACTCCGTCAAGGTCACTTGAGTCCTAGGGGTAAAAACATCACATCGGGAGTTTCAAAAGAACTGAAACTTGCCAGACATGCGCATACCTTCTGGAGTGTGATAATGTGAGTGGATTCCGTCACGTTGTCATGCGATGATAGTTGGATCCCGATTCCCACTGATGAGTTGGTTTACTCCTCGGGTGATCCCGACTAATTCTTCTTTCAGGTTTGGAGGAGAATTTGACGGTACAGTGGGAGGTTTCCAGATTAGATAGAGTGATAATCATTCTGTTCTTGGTTAGAGTGCACGCTGAGTATTTCTTTTCTCTCTCTCTTTGGCAGCGACCATTGACCCGACCCTGGACTTTGACTCAGTGACCAAGTTGACCAAACCTTCTTAACACTGGCTTTTGGATTGTCAGAGTTGCAAACCTCATTGCCACTCCTACTTTTACCCTTTTCTCCAGGACACCCCGTATTACTACGAACGTCCACTTCCATTGGACAAAACCATCGTATGGTTATATACGAACTCGAAGGACTTCGAGGATGGTTTCTGGTTCTGGAGAAAACGGATAGGATTATTCAGTTGTCTTTTCTTTTCACCTTCTCTCAGGTTGCGAGTACTCCTTGGTTTAGGAGTAGTACACCTATTACGCAAATTGGATAGTCTTCTTCCAAACCATAGGCTGGTGCCGACCGGTAGGGAATGAAGAAAACCAGTTAGCCTAAAACGGTGTACAGAAGGTATTAAGTTAAGACAAAGCAAGGGATTAGTAAGAGGGCAAAGTAAAATGCGACTGATATTCACGACCAAACCAAGTATTTCTTCGCCAATCCTAAATCACCTTTGTATTTCTCCAGGACACTCCGTATCACTACGAAGATCCACAGTTTATTGGATACTCCATCGTATGGTTATATACGAACTCGAAAGGAACTTGTTCCAGTTCGGGGATGGATTCTGGTCCAGGAGAAATAGGAATAAGGTTTATTCGGTTGTATTTTATCTTCACCTTCTCTCGCATTGCGAGTGTTCCTAGGATTAGGACAGTACACCCTTTATGCTTTTTGGATAGTCTTCTTCCAAACCATAGGCTGGTGCCGAACGGTAGGGAGGGAAGAAAACCAATTGGCCTAAAGGGGTGTACAGAAGGTAATGACTAAAGACATATAAAGGGATTTGGAGAGGTGGCAATGAATTATACGGTTATAGTTGTGAATCTGGATAATGGAAGAGGCATTACTAGGAATACCAGGATACCCCATCGAAACATTTCAATGTTTCAGTTCAACTGTGTAATGTTAAAAGAAAAATGATTTCCTGATTAGACACTTGCTCCAGGGTATGTATTTACCAGGTTTGATTCTCACATCTGTATGGCTTTACAGATGATGAGTGGGAGTAAGTTTTTGGGAATTGGGTGATCATCCTCATTATATCGGGATTCGTTGTAATCGGTGATATTTGAGGAGATCACCTGGGCTGTTTGCCGGTCGGCAAATATATGGTTTTGAATATCCGCTGTTGTGCACCAATTTCAAATTGATATATCTGTACGTCTATTTTCATAGAGTGAGATATACCTTTTTGATATTATGTCGATGACATTTACCTATATCAGTGGATGGTTAGGTAGGGAGCATTAAACAGCGGTGTAATTCTTCTTAACCAAAAGTGCAGTTTTCAACCTACGACACACAGTGAAAGAGTTGTTAGACTCAGCGGACTTATACAGAGTATTGTATATTGTCCAGTGTCCATTGGGACAGAGGGGTTGGTCCTCATACTATATTCTGTTTACTTTTAACTTCTCTAGTTCTTAGATATGTGTTTCGTAGAAACACAGGGTCTGAGTTTTGAGGAGTTATTGGTATAAGAATAGAGTAGAGAACCAGGTATTGCAAGTATCGGGATTCTTCAAGGTGATCGAAGATATAGATACTTGTGTATGGTGTTCAGTTGATAGTAATGATTAAGAGAACTGGATTCTCTTTCAGGTTACTCATAATTCGAAACATTCCTAAGTTGAGTAACGCCGATCGGCCTCTCTCCATTTAGTTGACATGCACTGGAGACAGCTGCATGATTTGAATCTGGTTCAATTAAATCAGTGCCTCTGGTTCTATATTGGATATAGAACAGTTCATATCTTAACGATGTTAAGGTACGGGGAGTTGTCCGGCTTATGCTTAAAACCAGACTCCGGATAACTCAAGGCACGTTTCTGTAATGGCTGTTTGTGGGTTGACCCAGGCTATGACGAGGGTCGACTTTCTACCATCTGGCAGATCAATAGAAATATTGTTCTAGACTCGCCACAGTTTTATTAAAAATGGATTTTTTCAAAAACAGCAGTGGGAGTATGGTAGAACTGGAAGTAATTCCAGAACCGCAAACGATTACTGAAGATTTAATAAGGAACCTAAAGATTCAATCTGATTTGACATTCCATTGGCCACTCCGCAGATAAGGTGGGTAACTTCAGGCACCCGAGAGGTACTACGGTAGCCTCAAGGACGGTGACAGGGAAGTTCTTGTTTACCCACACTTGCCATTGTTGTTGTTCCAGGCTGCGAGACCCGGCAGGAGGATGAGTATAGCGTCGTTCTAAACTAGCTTTAGAAGTGCACGTCTATATGACTCTGGCAGAGGGTTGTCGTAGTCAGTGGGAGCAGCGGAAGCATTGGTGGACTTCATGCTTATGTCTATTTATAGACTAAAGCAGATATAGCGGAGTTAGATCATCTGTTTCTGATGTGACAGTCATGGGTTTGACGTCATCAGAATAGGGGATGGATCTGTTGAGAAGGTAGTAGGGTGTGATGTCCTGGTTTTGGATGACATACACAGAGTAGGAAAGGAAACTCCTACAATACGATCGGTTATACTTTGGTTGTCACATAGTGGTTTCTCCACACAGGACTTGGATATTATATCAGACATTCTGGTTACTAGATCTATGGTTTTAGATCTAGATTTGGGTGGTTTCCTAATCTGGGTACCTTGACAGCATTCTATGAGCATTTAGAATGGACGACTCCTGGCACGGTAGTACACCTGCAGGTAATGGAGTCACCCTCTCTAAAGGTGTCTTACAGACTAAAGAGGAGAGGGATACGCATGATTGACAGATCACTTGCTTAGGCAATTGAGTCAATCATAAGATGTCAAGTACCACACCAGATGTTGTTCTTGCACTAGATGCAATAAGTTGATATTGATCCAATCCTGGAGGAACAGTCGGAAGCAGTTTTAGAACATAAGCGAATGTTCTAGGGATATGATAACGGCTGCCTCCTTTAGGAGACGGTTATCACTCCAGGCTTCCAAGGTGACATGGACGACAAGGAGGTTGTCAGAGTTATAGTTCTCCCTCTGACGAGGGGCAGTATTTTGGACAGGTGGTCCAAGGCAATACTGAGGGTGGCATGGCGCAGGATACTGATTAAGTTCAGTTGACGATACAGTCTAAGAAGTTTGGATTTGGAGTTCATTTATGAACTAGGTCCCATCAGACATTCAGACATTCCAAGACAGGTATTGCTCATTTCGGGAGATGGTTTTCTCCGCGAATCTGAGATATAGAGAGACATAGAAAGAAACATAATAGCGGATCCACTCACTGAGGCTATTCCTCGAACGCAATAGTTTCGCAAACGAGCTTTGTGAGACTGACTAGTAGAGGAGTTGGGTGTTCGGTATCACACGGGCTGTGAGTATGCGACATCGCAATAATTAGCCTTGAGTGCAAGTGGGAGATTGTTGGAGATAGTGCCCTCAGAGTCAATTATTGGATCACAGGCACGTGATTGCAATGATTGAGGGAGGACCTATCCCGGTGGGACATTCTTGCTCGAGATGATAGTATGCTATCTGGTTTATCTTTATCATCGTGTACTGCTTTAGGTGACCTGACATGTCGCTATTACACGTTGATAGAGCCCCTAGGATTCTTGCTTGACGACCAGCAGTATGATGGCGATCATATACGTGGGAGCTGGGGTCTATAAGCACATCCTTAAAAGGTCCCTAGTCGTAGGAGTTTCGAGACAGGGCATCGATACTCCATTAGTAGACTAGTGTATACAGTCGAGACCCCGACGAGGGGCGGTGGCCGGTCTCACAAGCCACTGGTGTCTGTTGGTTCACCTAAGATGTATACAGGTGCTCATTGGGTTATGAGTACACCGGACAGGACTCGCCGGGAACCTGCTAGTTGGTCTTATACCAGATGTCAGATAGCAGTTCCCTGGTGACATGTGTACAGGTTAGTTCATCGACCTGAGATCGTCATTTGTCTCGTGTGAGTTCCCACTGTGCTTTGATTACTACCCTACCACGGCTCAAAGGAGTCGTGCAAACAGGTTTTAGTTGGGTACAGTCCCGAGCCACATGGAGGCAGTGAGTGGATCTGCAGGGGTTCGTCTCTCTCGGTATTGGGGGTGAGGTCGCGTTGTGTCTAGGAGAGCCATTACGCAAAGCCCTCGGCCGAGGCAGGAGATTTACTGGTAGGTATTCCAGTAGTATCTCAGGGCGTTCTGGGCTTCACTCCGACACGACTTGTACCGCCTTTGGGGGTCTGACTTTTACCAACTCCCTAGGCCCGACATGCGATCCTCATAGACGAACGGACCGGACTGTACGGATATTGTCACTGACAGGCTCGGTAGGGTGTCAGGATGAGTTCGCTCATCGACGTCCCTTTTAGTCAATAGCTGGTGGCCCGTCACGTATTGGCTTATACCTCTGACATGCTAGTGGTTAAATCCACAGCCATAGTATTGACGAGTCTTTAGAGTCCACCACACTTACAGTTACTCAAGCTTTCGGGCGAAACGCTGTAGAGGCCGTATGGAGATATGGCAGGGTCCGATCAGATACGTGCGGTATTGCACGGATCAGGATCGGACAGTTTTGTACTAGTGGCCGTATAGTTATATGGCAGGGTTTGATCTGATACGTGCGGTATTGCACGGATCAGGATCGAACAGATTTTACTAGCCGGCTTTGGCTTAAGCCGGTCCTAGTCTAGTACAGTGTAGATTTTGTCTCTTTGCATTTGTATCCGGTCGGAATACAGATGCGGGTGTGTATGCACAGTGTCGGGGTTTTCCTGTAATTTATTACGGGACCAGTTTTCTGGAGTTGCCTGTTTGCATTCCGTTCCGGCCGGTTTTCCTTTGTTCTTTCCCGGCCGAACTTTTCCGATGGAGGGGGTTATTTGCAGTTTTGCAAATAACTTTTGGTGGAGGTTTTATTTGTAAGATGTTTTATTATGATAACCTTTTTTGATACCATTCCTTTCATGCTTTATTGTGAAAAGATTGGATTTGAGGTTGATGTAAGTTTGATGATGATTATGTCTTGATGTGGTCACCACTTGCTTTACCCTACACTCACCTCCCTTCTTGCTTCATATTACCTCCTCCACCATTCTCATTTAGAATATAAGTTTTTCATGAGAGGAAAAAGAAAGAGAGAAGAAGAAGAAGAGAGCTTCATCTTGAGAGTTTCATTCATGATCTCATTTTCTTGCTAGAAAAATGCAAGCACCATTTTTCTATTCTTGATTCCTCCATCACCATGGCAACAAACCCCAAATGAGACAAGCATCTTCTACACTACATTCTACAGCATATCTTGAGCATGTCGAGTTGCCGGCTTCATGCTCGAGTTGCCTCGGTATTGAGGCGGGAGCCCATAAAAGACACAGGCGATGTGGTGCCCTTCCGGCGAGGAGGCGACGATGTGGAGGCAAGACTTTCCGCGGGAGATCGGGACGATGACGAGAAGACCGGAGGACTCGGATCACTCGGTATACTTCTCTTCCCATCTCTTGATTGCTAGCATTAGGTTAATGGTAAACGATCCGGGTTTTCTTTGTCCGCGGTAGCGCCGGTTTCCGAGTAAGGAAAAATTTTGATTCCGCATTTTGGCCTCGGGTACGAGGCCGGGGCGCTGCCGTGGCGCAACATCGTGTGTATTTGTTTTATTTTTGGTTGCCCGTGGATTGTATACGGAGACTAATTTGTGTTGTCGCCCGTAGGGTGTGGATTAGTCCAAATCCGTATTTTCTTAGATTTGGGTTTGGTTTGATTTAAGGATCGTTAACCATGTTTGAGATTAAGATCAACTTAAATATTTTTTAAGGATACGTTAATCCGAGATTGGACTAATATCTACTTAATGAGGGCTCGGGATCATTTTTGATCCAACGAAAGAGCATTTGAACTCTATCGTTTTAGTTTAGGGATGTTACGGTCCGTAGATCACCATTTTAGGATGAGGGTTTAGTTTAAGGACGTTGCGGTCCATAGCTAGTTTAAGGACATTACGGTCCATTGTGTTATGCTCATGGGTTTGGGAATGCACCGAAGAACTGTTGGCTGTCGGGACCCATCCACCTCTCTTAAGACGTTGATGAATTACAACGACATGTATCAGAAATGTAGAGAGATGTACCCTTTAACCGAATTCCAGATTGAAGGGAAAGATCATGGTGGAATGAACACCATGAACACCATTTTAGATACCGTATGTTAGGAGATCATTAATCATCTTTGGAACTAAGATCGATTTGGGGAGACCTGAGTATATGAGGGCTTGGTTGATTGGTGAACAAAAAGGTTTTGGTCTCGGGAGACTTAATTTGGGCTAAGGTTGGCCTCTCATAGTGTTAAACACTAATATCTGCTCGGTGCTCACGTGCTTCCACGTGAGCTTCTAAAGCAGTGTTAAACACTGAAATTTGGAGCGCTCACGTGTGGCACGTGAGGCACCTAAATATTGGGTACTACTTCTTTGGGCTTATTCCCTTGTTCTTTGATAAGTGCTAAACACTATTGGGGGTCACGTGGAATCACGTGAGGCGTCCCAAAAATGGAAACTGTCTGAATTTATTCCCGTTTCCTTTTACAAATGCTAAGCATTATTAGGGGTCACGTGGGATCACGTGACTCGATCTCAGTCGTTCCTTTTTGTTCCTCAGAGGTGCTCATGTGGGAACACGTGATCTGTTGTTATCTCTTTGTACGCTAATCGTTTCTTCTATATGCATGGAGATCTTGATTTGAGTTTTGAGAATTTCAGGTCCTTTGTTTTATAAGAATTAAATTCTTATGCAGGGTTAAACCCTAGTTTTATCAAAGGAATTAAATTCCTATATCTTTGGAAGAATTAAATTCTCCAAACTTAGTTCTTTCCTCTAAATTTTGGGACTGCATAACAGAATCTCCCCGATGAGAATTAAATTCTCAACCTGTGGGAAGATCTGCTTCTGCAGACCTCAACCAGAGGAAGAACTAAGTTCTTTTATGGAAGAGTTAAACTCTTGTAAGAGGAGATAAAATGATCTCTAGGTCTTTTTTTTCTTACCTAGGGTTTCTTTTCTTCAAAGAGAACTCTACTTTTTTTTTTTTGTTTTTTCCAATCTTATGGGGGGTCTCCTCTTTTTTTGACTTGAAGTCTAAGGTCCTTTATATAGTAAAGGTAGATTTGTTGATTCAGTTAAGCAAATCTCTCATTGAGAAATTTTTAATTGATTTGGGGATTTTATCCACCGTTGGATCTTTGATCCAAGGACTTCTGTTTTACAGAAGATATTTTTCTTATTTTTAACAAGATTGGATCTTTAATCCAATGGTACTCTGTTTTACAGAGCGTAATCTTTCTTGTTTAGAAAGATCTAAGGAAATATTTTTCAAATAGGGCTTTGATCCCTCTATTTAGAATTTAATTCTATCGAATCAGAAGGCATTAGGAACCCTCACGTGTAGCACGTGACCCATAGCATTAAACTGGTTTGCTTATATGCAACAGTCCCAGAGAAAAGTATCACGTGTTGGCACGTGAGCTGGGGTTCAGGAATGTCACGTGTGGCACACGACCCCCACTAAGTTAAGCCCAGCAAAGAGCATCACATGCTGACACGCGAGCTTTTCTGGCATATTATTTGTTTTAGGAAGGCGCCTATATACTTTGTATATAGATGCTCACGTGCCTGTATGTGAGGCTCAGTTTCAGCCTTATTTGTTAAGATCAATGCCTATAATCTTTGCTCCAAGACGCATCACGTGTGGGCACGTGATGCTCCATTTGGGGAATTTTTCCCATCCCTTTTTATTTATTATTTATTTTTTATAAGGGAACAAAGCTGTTTGGTTCTTTCAACGAAATTAAGTTCATTACGTTAAAGGTTTTTTCGCCAAAAACCATCTATAGCCCTCCGTCATTTTAGATAAGTAGCTTGTTCCCCACCGAAAGACGCGCAAGACGGACTGTCTTGCCTGAGATTCGGGACAGATGCTAATTGGTGCTATCCGTCCACCTCTCCGAAGATGCCAAGTTGATTTATGGCACCATGTATCGAAGGTTTAAACGGATGCGGCCAATGTAGCAGACTTCGTCAGATCCCCCCTTGTTCGAGGGGTTTTTGATTGTGGGGACGCTCTTCCCAGCAGGCGCAAGACCCTGCAGTTAATTACGCTACCGCATCGCGGTAACAACTTTCTCCTTCTCTAGATGGTCACTTCGTGTCGTGGGTGTTTATTTTGTTTGTAGTTGTCCGTGGATTGTATACGGAGACTAATTTATGTTGTCGCCCATAGGACGTGGATTAGTTCAAATCCATATTTTCTTAGTTTTGGGTTTGGGGTTTTGGTTTAAGGATACGTTAGCTATATTTGAGGCTAAGATCAACTTAAACGTTTGTTAAGGATACGTTAGTCCAATTTGAGACTAAGATCAGCTTAACAGGATCGTTTAGATCCGACAAAAGAGCATTTGGGCTCTATTGTTCTACTTTAGGGACATAGTGGTCCATTACCAGTTTAGGGACATGGTGGTCCAATGCTAGTTTAAGGACGTAGTGGTCCAATACCAGTTTAAGGATATAGTGGTCCAATAAAATGTATGGCTGTCGGGACCCGTCACCTCTCTGACGACGTTGAAGGATTACAACGACAGATATCAGAGGAGTTCAGAGATGTACCCTTGAACCAAAGTTGGTTGGGAGATCTACAGTCCAATTTGGGACTAAAGTCTGTTTGAAGGTTTTGGTTTAAGGATACGTTAGCCATATTCGAGGCTAAGATCAAGTTAAACGTTTGTTAAGGATACGTTAGTCTAATTTGAGACTAAGATCAACTTAACGGGATCGTTTAGATCCGACAAAAGAGCATTTGGACTCTATTGTTCTAGTTTAGGGACATAGTGGTCCATTGCCAGTTTAGGGACATGGTGGTCCAATACCAGTTTAAGGACGTAGTGGTCCAATACCAGTTTAAGGACATAGCGGTCCAATAAAATGTATGGCTGTCGGGACCCATCACCTCTCTGAAGACGTTGAAGGATTACAACCACAAATATCAGAGGAGTTCAGAGATGTACCCTTGAACCAATGAGTTGGTTGAAAGAGCAGAGGTGCTCAGTTTAAGATGATTTGAGGACTTATGGCCAGTTTGGGCTAAGTCCAATTATGTTTGAAATATTGGCCCTTTGGGCCATTAGACATTTGTCTGGGTTCAGCCCCTCATCATTCAGCAATGCTAAACAGAGGTTTGGGGGCTCTGACAACATTTTGTCTTTGATTTCCTCAATTTTGAGATTCATTTGGAGGAGGGACTTTTGCCTCTGAAAAATTAGCCAATTTGGCTGAAAGCAGTGTTAAACACTAGAGAACAACAGTGTTAAACACTGGAGATAGAACTCTCAAATTAGTGTTAAACACTAAAAGACAATCAGTGTTAAACACTGGAAATATAATCTTCAATTTAGTGTTAAACACTAGAAACAATCAGTGTTAAACACTGGAAATATAATCTTCAATTTAGTGTTAAACACTAGAAACAATCAGTGTTGAACACTGGAAATATAATCCCCAAATTAGTGTTAAACACAAAAGAAAGAGGGGTCACGTGTGGACATGTGAGAGCGCCCAAAAGTTGGACCAGATCCCTTTTCTTCGTTCTGCAATTAAGTGTTAAACACTTTTATGTTTTACTTTGTAGCATCACGTGCTAACACGTGAGGAGGATTCATGCACTGATTGTTAGAGCGTCTGCCAAGAGGTCACGTGGGAACACGTGAGAGCGCCCAAGGCCTTTATTTATTTTACTTTTTCTCTCTGTATTTCGGGAGTCACGTGGAGCATGTGAGGCGTTGCCTCAGTGATTTTTCCTTCTCATTTCTGGGGATCTTTTCAGGGGTCACGTGGGGACACGTGACCTTAATTCTTGTTTATTCTCTTTTGATCATTGAGGGGAAGGGTCACGTGTTACCATGTGATCGAGTTCTGTTTTTTCTTCTCTGCTCATTGAGAATGGGGGTCATGTGTTACCACGTGATCAAGTTCTTTACGTGCATGGAGATCTTTCAAGTCTCTTTATTTCTTTAAGAATTAAATTCTCTGTAAGGTTAAACCCTAATCATGATTTTGGAGGAATTAAATTCCTATTGTGCAAGAATTAAATTCTTAAGTAGGGTTAAACCCCAATTTCTTTTTAGAGAAATTAAATTCCCATATATGTAAAAGAATTAAATTCTTGAGTAGGGTTAAACCCTAATTCTGTCCATCTTGAAGGAATTAAATTCTTGTGAGTTTAGGAGAATTAAATTCTCATATAGGGTTAAACCCTGGTTTTGTTTTGGGAGAATTAAATTCTCTAAACTCAATTCTCCCTCTAAATTTTGGATCTGCATGGCAGGATTTCAACCCGATGAGAATTAAATTCTCAACTTATGGGGAGATGTGCTTCTGCAGATCTTCAACTAAAGGAAGAACTAAGTTCTTTTGCAGAAGAGTTAAACTCTTAGATTTTGAGAATTAAATTCTCTGTTTGAAGTTTTGATTCCCTTTCTTTTCTTACCTAGGGTTTTCTTTTTCTCCTGAAGAAATTTTCTTCCTCTCTTAAGAATTAAATTCTCCTCTCTTTTTTCTCTCTCTTGAGAATTAAATTCTCCACACTTTTTCTCTCTTTGTTTTTCTCTCAAAAAAGTAGATCCCTTCTCTTCTTTTCTTGGCTCCTATTTATAGGAGAAAGAAAGGAATCAATTTATTTTGCAAATATTTCATTGAAAGATTTGATTTGTTTTCATATTTAATATGAGCCTTTAGATCATTCAGTGAATTTTATTCACCGTTGGATTTTAAATCCAAAAGATATTCTGTTTGTTATTCTTGGTGAGATTTAGGGAAATTTTTTCTTGTCTAAGATTTTCCCATAAATTGGTGATTTTTATCACCCTTGGATTTTTAATCCAACGGTCCCCCATAGACCTTTTGTGTTTGGAAAGATTTAGAAAATTTTAGAATTTTAATTCTATTAATCTGTAAGGCTTTCAAAGCCTGGCACGTGCTGGCACGTGACCCTTGGTCACGTGTGAGCACATGACCCCCAATTGAGTCCTTTTCTCAGCATTTACTTACGGTTCAGTTTTAACCATCATGTGTCAACACGTGACCATTGGTCACGTGTGAGCACGTGACACCTCATTGAGGTATTTCCTTCAGCCGTTTGTTATTTCATTTCGGTTTCGATTGTCACGTGTCAACACGTGACCATTGGTCACATGTGAGCACGTGACCCCCAATTGGGTCCTTCTTCAGCCGTTATTTTTATTTCTGTTTTAACTATCACGTGTCAACACGTGACCATTGGTCACGTGTGAGCACGTGATACCTCATTGAGGTAATTCCTGATTTTTAATCAGGGAACAGTGCATAGCATATTTGCTCATAACTTTTGATACCGGATGAATTATGAAGCCCATAATATATCAAATCGAAGGGTTTTTCGAGATGCTTCCAATATCATCAGAATTTAACTGTTCCTCCTTCGGTAGTTTATCAAAATACAGGCCGGAAGATACTGGTTCGCATTTCCTTAAGCGTATCGCTGCCATTTGATACCTTGGACTCCTTTGCACAGAAATTTTTGGCGGGAACAAATGCCCCCCACTACTTTGCCCACGTAAGTATATACGTGGGTGAAGTAGTGCAGAGTAATGCGTAGCGTATGACCAGTTTCGGGTTGGTATATAACTTTCAGAATCTTGATCTGAGAAGATAACGAGCGGACACAAGCGTCGTCATTTATTATTGACTCAAATCTCGACTCTTAAGAGATATAGTTCCAAACTCTCAACTCCATGAGCCGCACCCTTCTATTTCTTTATGTCTTACTCTAGCGTGAAGTAGTTTATACGCTCATGAGTAAGTTCTCCATTTCAGTGGCATGTAGCTTTGGCAAGTGTGGCTTATTGATGGTCCATCTTAACCTCTTTGTAGGGCAGTGATGGCTTAGGAGACAGGGTTAGGATCTGCCGCCTAAGACTTTTCAATTTTATGAGCCGTGAGGGTCTCATAAAGACTTTTCTCCCTACGAGTCGTGAGGATCTCGTAGGTGTATTTTCTTCTTAGGAGTCGTGAGGAATCCTAAGTGTGTTTTCTCTTGAGAGTCGTAAGGATCTCACAAGAGAATTTTCCTGCTTATAAGTCGAGAGGACTCGTAAGTGGTTGTTTCCCTCCTTGTCGAGATTCGACTTTAGAGAGTGTGGTCCGTAAATAGTATGCAAGAGTCCGTTTTGGGCCAACTTGCAGAGCCCCAGTGCTTAGGAAACATGTTTTTATCCCCATTGCCTAAGGCTTTGCCTTACGAGTCGAGACGAATCGAGAAGTTCTCGTAAGGATGTCCTAACGTCACAGTTAACCTCTGCTCTTTATGACAAAGGTCCGTTAGGGTCTGTGGTACTAGGATTTTGTCCGTCGTACCGTTGTGTTGGCTGATGTATTCCTCGATAGGCAATCTTGCTGTTCGAGCAGCCTTGCGACTGGCGTGTCTCTGATCCCTTCGGGGGCTGGACAAGACGTCTTCAAGCAATCTTCCTAGGCAGTTTGACTGTCAGAAGAGCAAGTGTTATGAATTTTGCCATGCTGCTTTTTACTTGAGGTTAGGCTCATTTTGGAGAGCCCCGATGAGTCATAACCACTCCGCGCTGGTGTGGGATGATCTCCGATAGTCTTTCAGGTTTTATATAAGTTGCCGTCAAGACCCTGAAGCTAGGAATTTGGCCTTTGCTTCGTTTGCTGGCATTGCGTCTGCATTGTATCGAGACGAATGTCGTGGTTGTCTCTAGGTTGTTGATGAACCATCGAGGTTTGGAACTATGGATTTTGCCGTGGCTCCGTTGTCTGATTGTCGCGTTTGAATCCTGCTGAAGGGAGAACGCTGTGGTGACATCTCATCTGCTGTATCGAGACGAACGTCGAGGTGGTGACCACTCCATGTGGGATGATCTCCGGTAGTCTTTCAGGTTTTATATGAGTTACCGTCAAGACCCTGAAGCTAGGAATTTGGCCTTCGCTTCGTTTGATGTCATTGCGTCTGCTGTATCAAGACGAATGTCATGGTGGTGATCACTCTTCGCTGGTGTAGGATGATCTCCGATGGTCTTTCAGGTTTTATATGAGTTACCTTCGAGACCCTGAAGCTAGGAATTTGGCCTTCTCTTCGTTTGCTTTGGCGCGTCCGAATCCTGTTGGAGGAAGAACGCTGTGGTGACATCGCGTCTACTGTATCGAGATGAACGCCGAGGTGGTGGCCATTCCGCGCTGATGTGGGATGATCTCCGATAGTCTTTCAGGTTTTATATTTGTTGCCTTCAAGACCCTGAAGCTAGGAATTTGGCCTTCGCTTCATTTGCTTTGGCGCGTCCGAACCCTGTTGGAGGAAGGGCGCTGTAGTGACATCTCGTCTGCTGTATCGAGACGATTGTCATGGTGGTGATCACTCCTCGCTGGTGTGGGATGATCTCCGATGGTCTTTCAGGTTTTATATGAGTTACCTTCGAGACCCTAAAGCTAGGAATTTGGCCTTCGCTTCGTTTGCTGACATTGCGTCTGCTGTATCGAGACGAATGTCGTGGTGGAGCTGGGATTTTGCCGTCACTCCGCTTTGTTTCGACCATGAGGTCTTTTATTGATGTTGCTTCTGCATCCTGTTGGACTGCGAAGGAACGCCATTGTTGACATCTCGTCTGCTGTATCGAGATGAATGCTGAGGTGGAGCTGGGATTTTGCCGTCGCTCCGCTTTGTTTCGACCGTGAGGTCTTTTGTTGACGTTGCATCTGTATCCTGCTGGACTGCGAAGGAACGCCATTATTGACATCTCGTCTGCTGTATCGAGACGAATGCTGAGGTGGAGCTGGGATTTTGCCGTCGCTCCGCTTTGTTTCGACCGTGAGGTCTTTTATTGACGTTGCATCTGTATCCTGCTGGACTGCGGAGGAACGCCATTGTTGACATCTCATCTGCTGTATCGAGACGAATGCTGAGGTGGAGCTGGGATTTTGCCATGGCTCCGTTTGATGGCGTAACATCTGTGTCATGCTGGAATGAGGAGGCCCACCGTTGTTGGTCTCCAGGCTGCAGATGTGGCCATTGAGATTTGGAACTAGGGACTTTGCCATGGTTCCGTTTCGTTGCGACTCTGAGGTCGATTGTTGACATCATGCCTGCATCTGGTTGGAGTGAGGAGAAACGCCGTTGGTGATCTCTAAGTTGTCGATGTTGACGTCGAGACCCTGAAGCTAAGGATCTTCCTTTGCTTCATTTGTTGACATTGTGTCTGCAATATTGCGACAAATGTCAAGGTTGTCTCTAGGTTGTCTATGAACCGTCGAGATTTGGCTTCGCTTTTTGATGGAACCTGTTGGGAAGGTATGGTTCTCTCTTTGTTTGTGCCCCTGGATTGTATACAGGGATCAATGTGATCTCATCTGTAGGGCAAAAAGTTTCATTCTTTCATCATTTTTTTAATTCTTTCCACGATACTCTATCATTTTAGCTTTTAATATCGCGAAAATCGCGATTGCCCAATCATTTCGGCTATTTTTCTTTTTACTCGCTGCATTTTATTGCGAGTTGCCCAATCATTTCGGCTATTTTGCATGCATATATTTTTACTTGCTGATTTTGTTGCAAGTTGCCCTATCATTTCGGCTATTTCATATGCATTTTTGGCTCATCGACTTTTCGCCACGAGTATGGAACTTGGGATCTGGTGCCAATCTTAGCATCAGCATCGCTGCGACTGGAATATTGCCAGGAGCGAATCATCATTTGCCGTGAAAGGGCTTGGAATTTGATACCGATTTAGGAATCAGCATCGCTACCACTTGGACATTGCCAGGAGCGAATCATCATTTGCCTCTGTCGATGTCGAACAAAGGTGGCTTAGTAAACAGGGTTAGGATTTTGTCGACTAACACTTTTGACTTCGTGAGCCGTAAGGGTCTCACAAAGGTATTTCTCCCTACAAGTCATGAGGATCTCGTAGGTGT
The DNA here is from genome assembly GCA_030015575.1 of Agapanthus africanus. Lineage (NCBI taxonomy): Eukaryota > Viridiplantae > Streptophyta > Magnoliopsida > Asparagales > Amaryllidaceae > Agapanthus > Agapanthus africanus. The sequence goes on along the minus strand of CM057338.1, from coordinate 867,097,180 downwards.
GTTTTCTCCTTAGGGATCGTAAGGATTCCTAAGTGTATGTTCCCCCGTAAGTCCTAAGGATCTTACAAAAGGGTTTTCTCCTTATAAGACGAGAGGACTTATAAGGGTTGTTCACCATATGGACATATCCCTAGTCACGGGTGAGACTTTGCTGGGGAAATGTTTATTCGCACCCGTGGATTGTATACAAGGGTCAGTATTGAGCCGCTTGTAGGGCAGTATCGGAGGTTGTGGGGGTTGCTTAAGAACAGGTTCAGGTCTCTGTAACTTAAGACTTTCAAATCTTATGAGCCGTGAGAGTCTCATAAGAGAATTCTCCTTACGAGTCGTGAGGATCTCGTAACTGTAACTTCTCCTTAGGAATCGTGGGGATCCCTAAGTGTGTTGCTCTCTTGTGAGTAGTAAGGATCTCACGTGGGTGGTTTCTCCTTACAAAGTCGAGAGGACCCTGCAAGTGTCTTTTAACGAGGCTGCGCCCTTTCGGGTTTTCACAAGCACTCGCCGGTAGCCCTGCTGTTTTTACTCACGGATCCCTTTCGGGTTTTCATCCGTGCCCGTTTTGCTTATGGACATACCATTTTTTATTTATTTATTTTTTTAACAAGTCTGCGCCCTTTCGGGTTTTCACAAATATCGCCGGTAGTCCTGCTGTTTTTACTCACGGAGCCCTTTCGGGTTTTCATCCGTGCCCATCTCGCTTGTGGACGTACCGTTTTTTTAACCCTGTCAGCCTGAAGATACTGCGGGTTGGGAGTAGTTTAACGACGTTTTGGTCATCAGCCAGTTTTTAGGACATAGCGGTCCATTGTTAGTTTAAGGACATTCCGGTCCGTCGCCAGTTTTAGGACATAGTGGTCCATTGTTAGTTTAAGGACATTCCGGTCCATCGCCAGTTTTAGGACATAGTGGTCCAATATCGTCGTATTTGAGACGAATCTCTAGTTTACTGACTTTTCGGTCGATGGGGCTTTCTCTATGAAAGAGCACGATGCCCCCGGCATGTCCATCTTTTTCGGAGCATGTGGTTGTGGTGGGTTCACCTTCCATTTTTCGGATAGCGCGAACTTGCCCTGTTGGTACTGGTCTTCAACCCAGTTTTTGAAGACGTAGCAGTTATCGATTAGATGGCCCAATACTTGGTGGTAAGGGCAGTAATTAGAATTGTTGACATCATTCAGTTGTAGCTGGTGTTTCGGCTCCGGTAGAGTGATAAGCCTGTTGCGCACTGCTAGTTCGAACAGCCTCCTTGTTTCATCCCGAGGAAATGAGTAAGGACGTTTCAACTTCTCATAGAGGGGTTGCCGCTTGTTGCTTTGGCGAACAACCGGTCTAGGGCCACTCGATTGTTGTTGAGCATTGGCGACGAAGGCCGTTCTTCCCTTCCCTTTATCCTTTTTGTTCGATCTCTTGTTTGCGGGTCCGAGATTCTTTCCGGGTAGCGTGCGATTGCACGGCTGAATGTTCTCGCAACTCCTCAATTCTTTCGTTTCAAAGATGGATTCCTTGAAGCGAGGACCGCGGGCTACTTTTTCGTCGGAGTTGCTCCCGAAGGTGAGAACTCGCGATCCCCCGGGATCAACCCTATGACAATTGCCGGCAATTCTTTTACGCTCATCTGTCGCATTTTTCTGCTGTCTACGAGCTTCACGTTTTGTCCTGTTGAAGTGTTGCCTGTGAGCGACATACCCTTGCCACCAACACTTAAAGGAGTTGCAGTCTTCAGTAGGATGTGCGATCTTCTGATGATATAAGCAGAAGTTAGGATGTACGTCCGCTTCATCAAGATGTATACCACCAGGAGAATTTTCTCTAAAAGAGGGCAGCTTCATCCCCATCGATATGGCTTTGGCGAATCGTTTCCTTGTCTTGATCCTGCTTTCATTTGCGTCGGATGTATTTTGATCCGGTGGGAGTGTTTCGACCCTTTCATCTAGTCGCCGGCGTTTGGCTTTCTCGAATATGGCTATTTCGCGCTCTCGATCAGCTTTGCTTTTAAGACGGGCTTCGTTCAGGAATGCATCAATCATTTCGTCTGATGGTCCTAGAAGTTCTGGCTCAGGATCTGCCCCCAGCTTCTCTGTGTAAGGAGCTTCTTCGTCATTTATTGACGAGTGAGAGATCACATGGCAGCTTGCCACATAATCTTCAGATTCATCCGATAAGTCTTCTCCATTGTCATCATCTCCGTCCTCAAGGACGTGGCTGAGAAATTCTTGGAGTGTGACTGGGGTCCGCGCCTTCTGATTATATTCTTCTAACGCGTTAATATGTTTTTGCAGATCTATGCGCTTGTCATCAAACTTCGCGGGCTTTGGGGTCTTCTCCTTCTTTTTCGAAGATTTTGATGGCTGGGTGCGAGCGCTTTGACCATCACCACCGGATTTTGTAGTTGGGCGCGGTTTCAGCATTCCCTCGACGATCTCCGGCTCTAGCGGGCTTTTCCACCTGATCGTCGGGCATGTTTGGAGATCCTTCAGCATTCTTTTCGTCTTGGCTGAAAGAACGTCCTCCCATGGGGCTTCCCTTATGAATGAGCACGATGCCCCCGGCATGTCCACCTTTTTAGGGGCATGAGGTTGTGGTGGGTTCACCTTCCAATTTTCGGATAATGCGAACTTACCTTGTTGGTATTGGTCCTCCATCCAGCCTTTGAAGACGAAACAATCTTCGATTGGATGGCTTACTGTTTGGTGGTAAGGGCAGTAATTGGGATTATTCACTTCGCTGGGTTGCGGTGGTCGCCTTGGATTTGGCAAATTGATAAGCCTGTTGCGCACCGCCAGCTCGAACAGCCTCTTCGTTTTGTCCCGTGGGAATGAGTAAGGACGCTTCATTTTCTTATTGTAATAGCGCCGTCTCTCCTCCAGTTGATCCGCTAGCTTTGGGGCACTGGGCTGCTGTTGGGTGTTTGCAACGAAGATCGCCTTCCCTTTACCCTTTTCGTTCCGCGGTTCCGGCTTCGGAGGAGACGGTCTGTGACCCATTTGATCCATCTGGGCTAACTTATCAATTAACGCCTGGAACGTGGTCGGTTTAAAGAACATCATGAACTGTGAAATAGTTGCATGAGGGTCTAAGGTGCCCACGAACATACCCACCGCTGGCGCTTCTTCGATGCGCTGCTCGCACTTTGACCATAGATTACGCCACCGTATCGCATACTGGACCTAAGTTTCTCCAGGCTTCACCCTGGCATTGATCAATGCCGTGATTAGGGTGCGTTCGCTAGCACTTGCGAAACGCTGGGTGAATAGCAACTCCATCTCTGCGAATGTCTTGACAGAGTCATTTGGGAGTTCAGAGTACCACTCAAATGTCGTTTCCGACAGGCTGCCAACAAACTGGCGGAGCAGCAATTTATCATCACCTCCAGTGTTGCCGCACATGGCTCTGAACTGAGCGACATGCTGATGCGGATTTCTCGTCCCTTTATATACGTGGAATTTGGGGATCGTATATCCCGGCGGGTACCTTATTTAGTCATACCAGCCCGGATAAGGTCGCCCAGTTTTAACGACTTGGCCGGCCACTTCATTCGCCTGGTGAGCTCGTATTTGTTGAGCAATATAGTCATCCAGAGCGGCCTTGGAAATAGTTTCCTCTTTGGCTGTTGAAAGAGCCGGAGGAGGGTTCGATGCCTCCCCTCTGTCGTCTTCAATAATGATCGGGGGTCTTCAGCTGGAGGTTCCGGCTGTAACATCATCCCGACAATGTCTTGGAAGAGAAGTGTCATTCGCTTTATATTAGCTGCTTGTTCTGCGGCTTCTCTGTCCTTCTTTTCGAGGACTTTGCGAAGGAAGTCAGCATCGGTTTCTTGTCCATGACGCTGCTCCAATGACGCCTCCAGGCTTTCTTTTGGTCCGGTGAGCGCAGCCATTGCAGTCAGCATCTCCTGAAGCTTCTGCTGTTGTTGTTCTTAAGCCCTTGTTATTGATCAGGTGAGCAGTCGGTGGCCCGTCGAAGTGCGGCTTTCTTCTTTTCCGGAAGCCACGTAGACAGTATGCACCATTATACCCCCAGACTTGGGGCGTTTGGGCTCAATGCCTTTGTGGTCTGCCGCAGCCACAGGGGCTTTCTCCGATCTCCTTTTCTTTTGAGCAGTTGAAGTCTAGGGGGGCGTCGCAGCGGGCGCCCAAGTAGCTGTCGCCTTCTGTGGCTTGACGGGGTGATCCTTTTCTTGCCGAACCTTCATCTTTTTCTGTCGGCGGAGATAGTCTTGATCTATCACGGAGTCCTGGACCTGTTGCCAAACTTCGTAAATTTTAGAGGACAGTCGCTGAGGGAGCTACTCCAACTTTGCCTTTGTGGTCTTTTCAACTGGCGGAGGAGACTTTTTTAGCACGGCAGTTGGAGAATTCCTACGCATCCTGTTAAGTAGTTCAAAGCTGTTTCCAGTTGGAACAGCAACATCAACTTCCACCATAGGAGCCGGCGGAGTCAGTCCAGAAGGGGCATTGCCCCCAGCTTTCCTCACTCGGCGCCAGTGACGACGTCGAGCATGTCGTGCGGCCGGGATCACCTCCGCTGTTGGATCAGCTTTTCCATGCCCCCCGTTCTGATAAGAGTCTGCTGTTGGCGCCAGCCTGTCAAAGACAGATGCTCGCTGAGAGGGAATGGCCAATCTTGAAAAGGTCGATTTTCGTGCAGGGGAAACGGCCTTGGTTACTTCACCCGGAGTGGGAGCTGAAACGGCTTGTCTTGTGAAGACCGACCCCTTAGCCGGAGAAGCCGCCTTGGTGACTTCAAGAGTAGGAATGGCTATCCGCTTCGGGATAACGCTTTCTGGTATTGCGGGCTTCTTTAAGGGCCCGTTGGAGCTTTGGCCCAGCCTGTCAAAGACTGAGGTGCTGGACTTGGGCGACCCGTTGAGAGGGGCCGCGGAAGTTATAAGCCGATCAAAGACCGACTTCTTCTGAGCTTCTTGTGATGGTACAGGAGTGCTGAAACTTGTTGGCGGAATCATGGTCCTGAAAAACAATCCTGTGGTGGCTTGAGTGACCTGTTCTACCGGTATTGTGAACAGGGAAGCCGCTTGGGGCCCATAAGCTATGCCTCCAGATGAGGCGGAGCGGGGGTTGCAACTGCAGTTGGAACACTTTGCACAAGTGAACGCCATTGGTCCTTCGCTTTCTGCGCCAAGCAAAACTCCAAATCTTAGTACCTCGAAACCCAAGGGCAACCATTAGCAAACCGCGATTGGTTCGCGAACACGACACACAAAGTGTGGAGTGGAAAGAGGAAAAGGTCCCACCGGGCGTGCCGGAATCTGTTCCCTACCGAAAGACGTGCAAGACAGACTGTCTTGCCTGAGATTCGGGGCAGATGCTAATTGGTGCTATCCGTCCACCTCTCCGAAGATGCCAAGTTGATTATGGCACCATGTATCGAAGCTTTAAACGGATGCGGCCGATATAGCAGACTTCGTCAGATTCCCCCTCGTTCGAGGGGTTTTTGATTGTGGGGACGCTCTTCACTGCAGGCGCAAGCCCCTGCAGTTAATTACGCTACCGCATCGTGGTAACAACTTTCTCCTTCTCCAGATGGTCACTTCGTGTCGTGGGTGTTTGTTTTGTTTGTAGTTGCCCGTGGATTGTATACGGAGACTAATTTATGTTGTCGCCCGTAGGACGTGGATTAGTCCAAATCCATATTTTCTTAGATTTGGGTTTGGGGTTTTGGTTTAAGGATACGTTAGCCATATTTGAGACGAAGATCAACTTAAACTTTTGTTAAGGATACGTTAGTCTAATTTGAGACTAAGATCAGCTTAACATGATCGTTTAGATCCGACAAAAGAGCATTTGGGCTCTATTGTTCTAATTTAGGGACATAGTGGTCCATTGCCAGTTTAGGGACATGGTGGTCCAATACGAGTTTAAGGACGTAGTGGTCCAATACCAGTTTAAGGACATAGTGGTCCAATAAAATGTATGGCTGTCGGGACCCGTCACCTCTCTGACGACGTTGAAGGATTACAATGACAGATATCAGAGGAGTTCAGAGATGTACCCTTGAACCAAAGTTGGTTGGGAGATCTACAGTCCAATTTGGGACTAAAGTCTGTTTGAAGGTTTTGGTTTAAGGATACGTTAGCCATATTTGAGGCTAAGATCAACTTAAACGTTTGTTAAGGATACGTTAGTCTAATTTGAGACTAAGATCAACTTAACGGGATCGTTTAGATCCGACAAAAGAGCATTTGGACTCTATTGTTCTAGTTTAGGGACATAATGGTCCATTGCCAGTTTAGGAACATGGTGGTCCAATACCAGCTTAAGGACGTAGTGGTCCAATACCAGTTTAAGGACATAGCGGTCCAATAAAATGTATGGCTGTCGGGACCCATCACCTCTCTGAAGACGTTGAAGGATTACAACCACAAATATCAGAGGAGTTCATAGATGTACCCTTGAACCAATGAGTTGGTTGAAAGAGCAGAGGTGCTCAGTTTAAGATGATTTGAGGACTTATGGCCAGTTTGGGCTAAGTCCAATTATGTTTGAAATATTGGCCTTTTGGGCCATTAGACATTTGTCTGGGTTCAACCCCTCATCATTCAGCAATGCTAAACAGAGATTTGGGGGCTCTGACAACATTTTGTCTTTGATTTCCTTAATTTTGAGATTCATTTGGAGAAGGGACTTTTGCCTCTGGAAAATTAGCCAATTTGGCTGAAAGTAGTGTTAAACACTAGAGAACAACAGTATTAAACACTGGAGATAGAACTCTCAAATTAGCGTTAAACACTAAAAGACAATCAGTGTTAAACACTGGAAATATAATCTTCAATTTAGTGTTAAACACTAGAAACAATCAGTGTTAAACAATGGAAATATAATCTTCAATGTAGTGTTAAACACTAGAAACAATTAGTGTTAAACACTGGAAATATAATCCCCAAATTAGTGTTAAACACTAAAGAAAGAGGGGTCACGTGTGGACACGTGAGAGCGCCCAAAAGTGGGACCAGATCCCTTTTCTTCGTTCTGCAATTAAGTGTTAAACACTTTTATATTTTACTTTGGAGTATCACGTGCTGACACATGAGGAGGATTCATGCACTGATTGTTAGAGCGTCTGCCAAGAGGTCACGTGGGAACACGTGAGAGCGCCCAAGGCCTTTATTTCTTTTACTTTTTCTCTCTGTATTTCGGGAGTCATGTGAAGCACGTGAGGCGTTGCCTCAGTGATTTTTCCTTCTCATTTCTGGGATCTTTTCAGGGGTCACGTGGGGACACGTGACCTTAATTCTTGTTCATTCTCTTTTGATCGTTGAGGGGAAGGGTCACGTGTTACCACGTGATCGAGATCTATTTTTTCTTCTCTGCTCATTGAGAATGGGGGTCACGTGTTACCACGTGATCAAGTTCTTTACGTGCATGGAGATCTTTCAAGTCTCTTTAATTCTTTAAGAATTAAATTCTCTGTAAGGTTAAACCCTAATCATGATTTTGGAGGAATTAAATTCCTATTGTGCAAGAATTAAATTCTTAAGTAGGGTTAAACCCCAATTTCTTTTTAGAGGAATTAAATTCCCATATATGTAAAAGAATTAAATTCTTGAGTAGGGTTAATCCCTAATTCTGTCCATCTTGAAGGAATTAAATTCTTGTGAGTTTGGGAGAATTAAATTCTCATATAGGGTTAAACCCTAGTTTTGTTTTAGGAGAATTAAATTCTCTAAACTCAATCCCCCCTCTAAATTTTGGATTTGCATGGCAGGATCTCAACCCGATGAGAATTAAATTCTCAACCTATGGGGAGATGTGCTTCTGCAGATCTTCAACTAAAGGAAGAACTAAGTTCTTTTGCAGAAGAGTTAAACTCTTAGATTTTGAGAATTAAATTCTCTGTTTGAAGTTTTGATTCCCTTTCTCACCTAGGGTTTTCTTTTTCTCCTGAAGAAATTTTCTTCCTCTTTTGAAAATTAAATTCTCCTCTCTTTTTTCTCTCTCTTGAGAATTAAATTCTCCCCACTTTTTCTCTCTATGTTTTTCTCTAAAAAAAGTAGATCCCTTCTCTTCTTTTCTTGGCTCCTATTTATAGGAGAAAGAAAGGAATCAATTTGTTTTGCAAATCTTTCATTAAAAGATTTGATTTATTTTCATATTTAATATGAGCCTTTAGATCATTCAGAGAATTTTATTCACCGTTGGATTTTAAATCCAAAAGATATTCTGTTTGTTATTCTTGGTGAGATTTAGGGAAATCTTTCATTGTCTAAGATTTTCCCATAAATTGGTGATTTTTATCACCCTTGGATTTTTAATCCAACGGTCCCCCATAGACCTTTTGTGTTTGGAAAGATTTAGAAAATTTTAGAATTTTAATTTTATTAATCTGTAAGGCTTTCAAATCCTGGCACGTGCTGGCACGTGACCCTTGGTCACGTGTGAGCACGTGACCCCCAATTGAGTCCTTTTCTCAGCATTTACTTACGGTTCAGTTTTAACCATCACGTGTTAACACGTGACCATTGGTCACGTGTGAGCACGTGACACCTCATTGAGGTATTTCCTTCAACCGTTTGTTATTTCATTTCTGTTTCGATTGTCACGTGTCAATACGTGACCATTGGTCACGTGTGAGCACGTGACCCCCAATTGGGTCCTTCTTCAGCCGTTATTTTTATTTCTGTTTTAACTATCACGTGTCAACACGTGACCATTGGTCACGTGTGGGCACGTGATATCTCATTGAGGTAATTCCTGATCTTTAATCAGGGAACAGTGCATAGCATATTTGCTCATAACTTTTGATTCCGGATGAATTATGAAGCCCATAATATATCAAATCGAAGGGTTTTTCGAGATGCTTCCAATATCATCAGAATTTAACAGTTCCTCCTTCGGGAGTTTATCAAAATACAGGCCAGAAGATACTGGTTCGCATTTCCTTAAGCGTATCGCTGCCATTTGATACCTTGGACTCTTTTGCGCAGAAATTTTTGGCGGGAACATAGCTCATAGTATTTATGCTATGTACGTTGGTCTCTTTCAAGGTATAGTGTATGGTAGCTAGGTGATACTTATTTGTAGTATGGATTTGCTATTATTTAGGGCAGCCGCATAATTATGTTGGTCTCTATCAAGGGCTTGTGCGGATAGATATAAATTAATCTTGAATAATGACGGTTTGAACTTGACTAGCAACTTATGACACTTTGGTCTCTATCAAGGCCATGAAATCGTTAGGGGTAAAAACCACATCGGGAGTTTCAAATATAAAGGAAACTTTCCATGTATGCGCATACCTTCTGGAGTGTGGTGACTTGAGTGGCTTCCATCAAGTTATCACACGATAATAGCTGGGTCCCGATTCTCATTGTGAGTAGGTATTACTCCTTGGGAGATTTTCAATTCACAGTTAGCTAACATATTAAGTATCTAGAAAGTGTTAACGAGGTTACGCCTTTGTGGAAACGAGGTTATTTAATTAGGTCCGTGCGAAAGCATGAGGAGCCTCCCTTGGAGTACCAACACTGGCCTAGCTGAACGGTTAGCGAACTTGTAAGGTATTAATGATCCCGACTAGTTCTCTTTTTAGGGTTTTGTTGGGGTCAAAAATTACACCCCGGTTGAACTGGTCAAATTCAAAGTCAACCCCAAGCCAAGTGGGCCCAAGCCTGAACCCAAGTCAAAGCAAGTGGACCAATGCCCAGGTCGAGCCCAAGCATGAAGAAGTCAGCCCTCATGCCAAAAGAATAATTGTTAAAGTATAAATAGGCTTAATGTAATTTTTATGAATAAATGTAGTAAAATAGGTAACAAACCCAAATTATGGAAAAACCCATGGCTTATGTGCTAAAGAAAAAAAAGGGGTATATGGCATGAGAAAGGCACATGTGCCATTTTGAAAAGCCCAAAGGGCCATATGTAAAATGTAAAGCCTATATAAGATATCACGATGAATGATAACAAATATGATTCTTCCCATATTTTTCTAGGATTCTGTGCCTCTTTCTCCTTCCTCAAGGTTTTAAACCTTCTTCTCCTTTTTGAATTAAATCAAGAGTTTAACTCTTCTTTTCCCCAAAAGAAACAGTTTTTCATCATAAAACCCTTGAAGAGGAGTTCAAATCTCTCAGCAAATCTCTAAAAGGGGAGATTTTTAAATCCCACTACCCTCTTTCTCCAAGATCTAACCAACAGAGATGAGGAAGAAAGAGATCCATCTCCAAAAAATCCCACTTTGGAAAGATCCAAAGCTTAAGAGAGGATCCAGGGCTTAAGGGAGAAGAAAGGGGTCCCCTTTCACTATCTTCGAAAATCTTTGGGTGTTTCTCTTCTTTAGGAGTTTAACTCCAAACCAATCTTTAAGGAGTTCAACTCCAAGATCCAAATTCTCAAAAGAGTTTAACCTTAAAATTCAGATCTTTTAGGAGTTTAACTCTATAAAAGATCCATGTTTTAGGAGTTTAACTCCAAAAGTCACTCGGAAGTTCAACTCTCAGTCCAGAGGCTAAACCCCTTTTTTCGTGGGCGCCCAGCACTCACGTGCAGGGCGCGTGATCCGCTGGCGTCCAGCGCCCGTGCGCCATGCACGTGAATCGCTGGCGCCCGCATGCCGGGCACGTGACCCGCTGTGCCCACGTGTCACACATGTGACCCGCTGGCGCCCCGCGCCCACGTACCATCACATGCGTCCTTAGGATGCTCCTCACCCCTCTTTTTCTCACACACTCCACACTCAAAACATATCTCCTGTTAGAAAAAAATTTCTAACGAAGTGCTGCCCCACACCCTGTAAGGGGGCTACTAGCCCCCTTGACCCCCAGCCCGCTATTCGGTAGCGGGACCCCCGTAAACTCTGCGAGGCCCCCGATATACCCAAAACCCCTCAAGACACACACACGCGCGCACACTACACATTGAGTTCGCATGACCAGTTTGACCTATCAATCGGAGGTTCCTCGCTCTAAAGGCAAGGGGTAATTAACGATCACTTAGTCCGCGGCTGCCGGAGATTTGGATCTCCACAGTCAATAAACCCTGGCCTACCCCAGGAAGGGGGAATCTGTAATACGCCTGACATGTGACGCGTATTTCCCATCTCAATAGGGTGACAAAAGACACCCTACATGTTTGAAGGAGAATTCGAGGAAACAGTGGGAGCCATCCTGATTAGATAAAGCGATTAACCAATCTAACAACGTTAGCGTGCATGCTGAGTGTTTTTTCTCTCTCTCTTTTTGGCAGAGCCAAGACCCGACCTTAAACTAAAACTCGTAAACCAAGTTGACCGAACCTTTTTACAAACCTGGTTTTGTTTTGTCACAACACGACAAAGTCACATATATCCATGTCACTTATACTTTACCCTTTGCTTTCTCCAGAACATTCGTATCACTACGAAGATCCATATAGAATGGATAAAACCATCTCATATAGTTACATACGAACTCGTAAAAATTTATTTTAATTCGAGGCTGGACTCCGGTCCAGGGGAAATTGAATAGAATTATTCGGTTGTCTTTTATCTTTACCTTCTCTCAGGTTGTAAGGGTTCCTAGTATTAGGAGAGTACACCTATTACGCTTATTGGACAGTCTTCTTCCAAACCTTAGGCAGGTGTCGAAAGGTAGAGAAAGAAGAAAACCAATTAGCCTAAATATGGTATACAGAAGATAAGAAGTAAAGACATATATAGGGATTGGAGTAAGGGCAATCGAAATTGCAACTACTGTCATGAGTCTACTATTGGAAGAGGCATTATTAGGAATACCTGGTCACCCCCTCGAAATATTTTCATGTTTCAGTTTTCCTATGCGGTGTTAATTGAAAACTGCTTTTCTAATTAGATTCTGACTCCAGAGTATGTATTTACCGAACGTGATTCTCACATCTGTATAGCGTTGAAGATGCTGAGTGGGAGTAGAATATTGGGAATTGGGTGATTAAATTCTCAATATCAAAATTCTTTATAATTGATGATATTTGAGAAAATCACATAGGTTTTTCATAACGACAAATATTTGGTTTTGAATATTCGTTGTTATGCACCAATTTCAAACTTATATATCTGTACATTTATTTTATAAAGTGAGATATAAATTTTTGAAATTATGTTTATAACATTTACCTTTATCGGTTGATGATTAGGTAAGGCGCATTCAATAACGGTGTAATTCTTCTTAACCATATTACAGTTTTCAACTTACGATACAAAGAGTTTGAGTTATTAAACTCAGAGAACTTATACAAAGTATTGTATGTTGTCCGATATCCATGAGGACAAGGGGTTGGTACTCGTACTATATTCCGTTTACTTATGACTTTTCTGGTTTTAGACATGCATCGTTGAAATACAAGGTCTAAATTTTGAGAAGTTATAGGTATAAGAATAAAGTAGAGAACTATACGTTGAATGTATCAGTATTCTTCAAGATGATCGAAAATGTAGATACTTGTGCTAGGTATTCCGTCGTAAGTAATATATTTGAGAACTTGCTTCTCTTTCAAGTTACCCATCCATGGGTGCGCTCCTTAATGAGTAATGTTGCATGTGCTTTTTCCATTTAGTTGATATGCACTGGAAACAGCTGCATAATTTTTGAATCTTATTCCAATTAAATTAGTGTCTTTGTTTCTATATTGGATATAAAATGGATTCATATCTTAACGATGTTAAGGTATATGGAGTTGTCCGACTTATGCTTAAAACCAAAATCCAGATAAACTCAAGGCATGTTTTCAGTAATGGCAGTTTATGGGTTATCCCGGGCTTAGACGAGGGTTAACATTCTACCATTTACAGGATCAATAGTTATATTGTTTTTGACTCGCCACCATTTTAGTAAAATGAATTTTTTTCAGAAAATATTAGTAGGAGTATGATAGAACTGGAAGTGATTCCAGAACCACAAACGGTTACTTAATATTTAATAGAACCTAAGTATTCAATTAGATTCGACAATCCATTAGCCACTTCGCAGATTTAGTGGATAATCTCAGTCACTCGAGAGGTACTTCGGTCTTCTCAAAGATGGTGACAGAGAGCTTTTGACTTATCACTAGTGTTTTCTTAGACTATGAGATCTGGCAGGTGAATAACTATAACGTCATTCTAAATTGAATTTAGAAGTGCGCGCATATATGAATCTATAAGAGAGTTGTTATAGTCAGTAGGAGAAGAAGAAGCGTGGTGGACAACATGCTTATGTCTATCTATTGACTAAAACAAGGATGGCGGAAAATGGCCATCTATTCTTGATGCGACAGTCATAATGTTTGACTTTATCAAGAATGACAGATAGACCTGGTAAGATGGTTGAGTAGGGAGTACTGTCCTAGTTTTTGGATGACATACTCCTAATAGAAAGTGTTGTTCCTATACTACAATCGGTTAAACTGTGGTTGTCACAGATATTTCTTCACATAGAAACTTGATAAAACATCAGATATTCTGATGACTAAATCTATGGTTTTAGATCTGAATTTGGGAAGTTTCCCAATTTGGGTACTTTGACAGTATTCTAAAGTATTTTTAGAATGGATGACTCCTGGCATGGTGATAAACTCACAGGTGATGGAGTCACCCTAGTGCCACTGACGTGCTTGTGGTTATGGATTTATCCAGTAACTCACTGCCCACATAGTGGGTTTTCTCAGTTCAAGCGATATGATGTATATGACGTATGTTGGTACATACATGTGTCCAATTAAATATGTGTACAGGCTACACGGATTTTAATCGGATGATTGATAATACTAGCTGGCTTAGGATTAAGCCGGATTATTAAATCAAGTTTTGATTTAATAATTTATATATATATATATATATTCTAGTATTATTGTTCACTATTCATTTCTCTCTCTCTTGGCTATTCGTATTTTTATACGGATACGCGTATATATATTTCTATATGTATACTGGGAAGATTCCGTATTTATACGGAAATACTTCTAGAAGAAGGTCGCCTCATTTATTGATTTTCTTTTTAAGAAAATCAAATATATGGTGGAAGGTGATGTAGCATTTGAGTATGGTTGAGACATGTAGAGAGGAATGGGTTTCATTAGTTTATTCAAAAATTTGTGAGATTTTTATTTGCATGGTTGTAAAATACTATGAAGCCATTCTCTCATTTCAACCAACACTTAGTTCATTTTTGGTGAAGACTATCTCTTCATTCTCTCCTCCTCCTCCTTCTTTCTTGCTCTCTTGAGCTTTAGTTTTAGTGAGAAAATGATAGTGGAAAATTCCTCTATCCCTACTCTCCATTCTTAGCGAGTTTGGAGTATCGATTGCTTCACTAGGTGAAGCTGGAGTTTGGATCGGTTCTCTCAGATGGATCATCTTCAACAAGAGCGATCGCCTCTTAAGCTTGTTCCCGACGGCCTACGAGGAGCTTGGAGGGGTCTTCCACGATTGGGTGGACACGCATCGAAGGTTGTAATCCTTAAACCTTGCATGCTTCGTTTTGTAGTTTAGTGTTTGGATCAATCGTTATAGAATAGTTTCTAGTGTCCTCTTGTAAAATTTTCGTTTTTCGGTTAAGCATCAGCCGCGGTTGCCGCAGCGAGAGCATTAGGAACTTTCAATGATATTAGAGTCAACCCAAACACTAGAACTAGGTTTAGACAATGAGATAGTTTTGAAGCCGAAATTTTCCGTATCTAATTCTAAGTATCCATGTTTCTGTTGGGATTTTCAAAGTCTTTTAATTTTTTTTAAACAAGTGCATAAGTCTTTTCTTGATGTTAAAATTACCTTGAGCAAAAACGAGACCAAGCAACCATTGAGAAACCGCTAGAAATCATGATTTACCCGACCTGGTCAGTTTTCTTGGCTCTGTTTGTCTCTAGATTGTTCATGTCGCTTGGATAAATGGAATTAGGATTTTTAGACTTGCTTGTTTTTGCCCAGATTATTTTGTGATTTTTCTCAATTTGGGAAATCATGGAAAAACTTTTGATTGAAATTTTGGCATTGTTTAATGATCCGTAGTTTGTATGTGTATTGTTAAATGTCGTCTAATTGCTATATGTTCATTTAAACAGGATTGCACACTTGCTTGTGTTACTTGTTTTTGTGATATATATATCTCTGTAATGGTTTAAACAGATTTTCATGACGGATAGCCCCACGTGTGATTGCTTGTACGTTTTTGATTTATAATGTTGTATTCATTTGTTCGGGACGAGCTCCAACTTGTGGTTGCCGTTTCCGTATTATGTATATTCTTTTATTGGGGCACGACAAGGATGCGGTCAATGTCACCATTGTATATATTTCATTTTTGTACTAGAATTAACCTAGGAGAAAGCTCGAGTTGCCGGGTTCTAGAATGCGGCAGGTGGCCATCTTATGGAGTTAAGACCGGGCCGCCTCATTGTAGAATTGGCGGGTTGCTCGCTGCACTTTTATGGGTTATAGGATCGACCCGCGGAGGAGTGCCCAAGTTACAGGTGACCGACTCATGTTATTGAGGGCGAGATCCCAGTTTTTAGAATTGGCAGGTGGCTTGCCGCACTCGTAAGGGTCTAGGATTGATATTGTATGGGATATCCACACGACTGGGGAACATCGCGTTTTGTTTGCGGCTCAAATGAAACGTGGAGCTCTTAGTTTATCCGCTATTCCATATTGTTGTTCGCATGCCTGTGATGGTTTTTATCTGTCTGTGATGTTATTACTTGCCTATGATGATATATATATATATATTATATTTAGTAGATGCTTCTATATGTTTTGCATCCGCGCTAGCCCCGTCCCTGTCCTGCCGTAAGTTAAGTAACCTTACGGTGAAGACCCAGGACCCCGTGGCGAATGCGGATGGCATATAAAAGCATGCTATTTTGGTTGTTTCTGGTGTAGCTTAGAAACTTATATTGACGGGACTGCATTATATGTTTAATGCAAAGAAAAACAAACCTATATGATGTTGTCGGAACCAATTTTTAAAATTACTCGATTTTCTTCAAAACTCATAGTCGTATTCTTTTACTTTGCATAGAGGTATTCAGTTAGGAATATCGTGCACCTCATTCTATGAGGAAATAGCCTTGATCGCTTCACGGGGAGTTCACTCTTAAGCAAAAGTTTATGTTACTGGTTTTAAAAGCGGAGCCTAAACCACTCTATTTCAAAACCACTCGAGTTCCTTCAACGATATCAAGTTCATTACGTTAAAGATTTTTCGACAAAAACCAGCCGTAGCCCTTTGTCATTTCAGATAATTAGCTCTTAGTATTCGTGCTATGTACGTTAGTCTCTATCAAGGTAAAGTGTACGGTAGTTAGGAGATGCTTATGCGATTATTTAGGACAACCGCATAATCATGTTGGTCTCTATCAAGGGTTTATGGGTTTAAATCAATCATGGATAATGACAGGTTGAACTTGATTAGCAACCTATGGCACGTTGGTCTCTATTAAGGCCATGAAGCCATTTGGGGCAAAAACCATATCAAGAGTTTCAAATATAAGGGAAACTTGCGAAGTTTGCGCATACCTTCTGGAGTGTGGTAATTTTGGTCGGCTTCCGTCAAAGCTATCACACAATAATAGTGGGGTCCCGATTCCTACTGATGAGTAGGTATTACTCCTCGGGAGATTTTCACTTCCCAATTAGCTTACCTATTAGGTGTCTAGAAAGTGTTGACGAGATTACGCCTCTGCGGAAACAGGGTTATTTAATTGGGTTCGTGCAAAAGCATGGGGGACCTCCCTCGGAGTACCAACACTGGCCTGGCTGAACGGTTAGCAAACTTGTAAGGTGTATATGATCCTGACTAGTTCTCCTTTTAGGGTTTAAAGGAGAATTCGAGGAAACAGTGGAAGCCATCCTGATTAGATAAAGTGAAAATCAATCTAATCTTGATAGAGTGCACGCTAAGTATTTTTCTCTCTCTCTGGTTACAGCGACCCATGGCTTACCTTAAACTAAAACTCATTAACCAAGTTTATCGAACCTTCTTACACACTTTGGTTTTGGATTGTCATGATTCACGACAAAGTCGCATATTTTCCTGCCACTCCTACTTTCCCTTTGCATTTCTCCAGAACACTCCATATCACTACGATGATCCATGTTGCTTAGAAAGGCAATCGTATAGTTACATATGGACTTGAAGAAATTATTTCAGTCGAGAATGACCACTAGTTCTGGAGAAATTGAATAAGATTATTCGGTTTTCTCTTTCCTTTACCTTCTCTCAGATTGCGAGAGCTCCTTGTATTAGGAGAGCACACCTATTACGTTTATTGGATAGTCTTCTTCTAAACCTTAGGCTGATACCGAAAGGTAGGAAAGGAAGAAAACCAATTAGCCTAACTACGGTATACAGAAGGCAATATGTAGAGACATAAAAAGGGATTGAAGTGAGGGCAAAAGAAACTACTGTCATGAATCTGGATAATGGAAGAGGCATTACTAGGAATACCCGGCCACCCCTTGAAACATTTATGTTTCAGAATTTCTATGTACTTATAAATGAAAACCGTTTTCTCAATTAATTCTGACTCTAGGGTATGTATTTTCCGGATTTGGATCTCATATCCGTACAGCGTTGCAGATGGTTAGTAAGAGTAGAATATTGGGAAATAGGCAATTTGATCCTCAATATCGAAATTCGATGTAATTGGTGATATTGGATTAAATTGCCTGAGTTTGCCTAACGGCAAATATTTGGTTTCGAATAACCGTTGTTATGCGCCAATTTTTAAAACGATATATCTATATCTTTATTTTATAAAGTGGGATATAAATTTTGAAATTTGTGTTCCAAACATTTACCTTTATCAGTTGAGGACAAGGTGAGGTGCATTGAATAACGGTGGAAGACATTCTTAACCAAAATACAGTTTTCAACCTATAACACACGGAGTTTAAGTTATTGAACTCTTGGGGCTTATAAATGAAAATGTATGTTGTCCAGTGTCTTTCAGGACAAGGGGTTGGTACTCTTATTTCATTCAAATTTACATATGAGTTCTCTGTTTTAGACACGCATGCGTTGTAATGCAAGGTCCAAAGATTTTGAGAAGTTTATAGGTATAAGAATAAAGTAGAGAAGCATACGTTAGAAGTATCAGGATTTTTTGAGATGATAGAAAATGTGGATACTTATGCTAGGTATTCTATCATAATAATATTGAGAACTTAATTCTCTCACAGGTTACTCATCCATGGGTGCGCTCCTTTATGAATAATGTTGTATTGGCCTTTTTCCCATTGTGATATGCATTGGAAACAGCTGCATAAAATTTGAATCTGGTTCCATCTAAATCAGTGCCTATGATTCTATATGAACATAGATTGATTGCATATCTTGAAATTGTTAAGATATGGAGTTATCAGGTTTATGTTTAAAAACAGAATCCGGACAAACTCAAAATACGCTTCAGTAATGGCAGTTTGTGGATTATCCCAACCAATTGCTAGAGTTTTGATTCTACCATTTTCAAGATCAATAATTACATTGTTCTTGGCTCGCCACCTTTTTATAAAAATAATCGTTTTGCAAAAAAAACTAATGGGAGTATGGTAGAACTGGAAGTGATTCCAGAACCACAAACGGTTACCGAAAATTTAATAGAACCTAAGCATTCAATTGAACTTGACAAACCATTAGCCACTCCGTAAATTTTAGTAGGTGATCTCAGCCACCTGAGAGATACTTCGGTTTTCTTATAGACGGTGACAAGAAGGTCAGCATCATGGTTATGATGACCCTACTAGTTATCTGCAGGTCATAGGAAGTGGTAACTTCCAGGTGACCCGATACTTTATATCCAAGATGGAATCCATGCACTCCAGCAAATTATGGATTTTAGACTTTGCTGGATGCTCCTGAAGGGGTAAAACCTATTAGGAGCAAGTAGATCTTTCGATATCTGTGCAGATGGAAAGATATTAACCTAATATAGCTAGACTTGTTGTAAAGATTTTCATTAAATTCCCGTTATGAATTGTGATGAGGCTTTTACTTTAGTGTCTATGCCAAAACCCATACGGATATGACTTGCTACTGTTGTTATTCATGACTGTGATATCTGGCAGGTGGATGACTATAACATCTTTCCAAATAGGAATTTGGAAGTGCACGTGTATATGACTCTGCTAGTGGGTTATTGTAGTCAGTGGGAGCAGTGAAAGGTGTGCAAGTGGCTTATGCATATTCATAGGCTAAAGCATGGATATCGGAGATATATCATCTGTATTGATGTGACATTCAAGATGATTGACTTCATCAAAACAAAAGATGAACCTAGTAAGAAGGGCGTAGGGCATACTGTCCTGGGATTTGGATGACATACTCCTAATAGAAAGTGATGTTCCTATAAAACAATCGGTCAAACTTTGGATAATATATTAGGGATTCTGGTGACTAGATCTATGATTTTATATCTAGATTTACGAAGTGTCCCAATCCGGATACTTAGACAGCATTCTAAAGTCCTTTAGAATGGACGACTCCTGGCGTGGTAGTGTACCCGCAGGTGATGGAGTCTCCCTCTCTAAAGAGATGTTTTCTAGACTGACGAGGAGAGAGAATGGCATGAATGACATATCATTTGCTTAGGCAATTGAGTCAATTATGCAATTTCTTGTACAAAAACATATAATACTTCTACACTTGCTGTAGTAAGTAGATCCAATCCTGGAGAAACAAAAGGAAGCAGTTAAGAACATAAAAGGATGTTCTTGGTATATGGTAATGGCAGCCTCCTATATGATGCGGTTATCGATTCAAGCTTCCAAAGTGCCCCGGCTGACAGAGATACAGTCAGAGTTTTGAATTTACCCTCTTCTGAGAAGCAGTATATTGGATAGGGTCCCAATAGGGATACTGAGGTAGACATGGTACCAGATGCTGGTTATGACTCAACGGAGAATACAACCCTAGAAGTTTGTTGGATAAAATTGTTCATTTATGAACTTGGTCCCATCAAGTATCCAAACAAATTCTTGAGGCGGGGTATCGCTCAGTTTGGGAGATTGTTGATCTCCGCGAAGTTGAGATATAGAGAGAGGAAGTTGGAATATTGTAGCGGATCCATTCACTTGGTCCCATCAAGTATCCAAACAAATTTCTCGAACATGGATGTTTCTCAAACGAGTTTTGCGAAACCGAATAGTAGAGGAATTGGGTATTCGGTAGCACACGGGATGTGTGTATGCGATACCACAATAATTAGCCTTAAGTGCAAGTGAGAGATTGTTGGATATAGTACCCTCAAGATAATTATTGTAATTGCAAATTAGCGATTATGATAATTGAGGGAATACCTATACAGGTAGAACAGTATTACTCGAGATGATAGTATGCTATCTGGTTTGTCATTATCATTGATGTGTATACGTTTTACTTGTTATTACGTGTCGTTAATACATAATGATAAAGCCCGTAGGATTCTTGCTTGACTACCAGCATTTTGACCTGAGATCGTCATTTGTCTCGTATGAGTTCCCATTGTACTTAGATTACTACTCTACCACGGCTCGAAGGAGTCGTGTAAATAGGTTTTAGTTGGGTACAGTCCCGAGCGACATGGATGCAGTGAGCGATAGTCAAGGATTCGTCTCTCCTGGTATTAGGAGTCGATGTCACGCTGTGTTCGGTTGGCCATCATCCTAAATCCGTGGCCACGGTGGATGAGATTTACTGATAGGAGTTCAACAGTTTCTCGGTTGGTGATGAGTTTTACTCCGACACAACTTATTGGGTTATTAGGGATCTGACATTTTCTACCTCCTAGACCCGGTATGCGATACTCTTAAACAAAGAGACTGGACTGTACGGAGATTGTCGCATTCAGGCTCAGTATGGTATGGGTGGACTTGATTGTCGACCTCCATTTCGGCATATATCTAGGTAGCCGTTACGTACAGCTAGTGCCGCTGACGTGCTTGTGATTATGGATTTATCCAGTAACTCACTGCCAGCGTATTGTCGAGTCTTTAGAATCCCACACAGAGGGTTTTCTCGGTTCAGGCGATATGATGTAGATGACGTATGTCAGTACATACAGGTGTCTGATTAAATATGTGTACAGGCTACACGGGCTTTAATCAGACGGTTGATAATACTATCCGGCTTAAGATTAAGCCGGATTATTAAATTAAGTTTTTATTTAATAATATATATATATATATATATATATATATATATATATATATATATTCTAGTATTATTGTTCACTATTTATTTTTCTCTCCCTTGGTTATTCGTATTTTTATACGGATACGCGTATATATATTTCGATACGTATACTGGAAAGTATTCCGTATTTATACGAAAATACTTCTAGAAGAAGGACGCCTCATTTATTGATTTTCTTTTTAAGAAAATCAAATATGAGGTGGAGGGTGATGTGGCATTTGAGTATGGTTGAGACATGTAGAGAGGAATGAGTTTCATTAGTTTATTAAAAAAATATGTGAGATTTTTATTTGTATGGTTGTAAAATACTATGAAGCCGTTCTCACATTTCAACCAACACTTAGTTCTTTTTTGGTGAAGACTGCATCTTCATTCTCTTCTCCACCTTCTTCTTTCATGCTCTCTTGAGCTTTGTTTTAGTAAGAAAATGATTGTGGAAAATTCCTACATCCCTACTCTCCATTCCTAACGAGCTTGAAGGGTTCGTTGCTTCACTAAGTAAATCTGGAGTTTGGATCGGTTCTCTCAGGCGGATCATCTTCGGAAAGGGCGGTCGCCTCTCAAGCTTATTCCGGATGGCCTATGAGAAACTTGGAGTGGTCTTCCACGATTGGGTGGACACACATCGAAGGTTGTAATTCCTAAAGCCTGCATACTTTGTTTTCTAGTTTAGTGTTTGGATCGATCGCTATGGATAAGTTTCTAGTGTACTCTTGTAAAATTTTCATTTTTCGGTTCCGCATCGGCCGCGGTTGCCGCGGAGAGGGCGCTAAGAAATTTCAAAAAATTCGCAAATATGATTTTCAAAACTGATTAGTAGAGATGTTGGGTGTTCGGTAGCATACATGATGTGAGTATGCGACACCGCAATAATTAGCCTTAAGTGCAAGTGGGAGATTGTTGGCTATAGCACTCTCAAGACAATTATTGTAATCGCATGCAGGCGATTATGATGATTGAGGGAAGACCTATACGGGTAGAATAATCTTACTCGAGATGAAAATATGCTATCTGGTTTATCTCTATCATCATGTACATGTGTTATGTGATATTACGGATCACTATTACATGTTGATAAAGCCTTTTGGATTCATGCTTGACTACCAGGGTTATTATGGCTATCACACTTGAGAGAACTAGGTAGTCTATAAGCATATTCTTAAATGTTCCTAGTCGTTGGAATATCGAGACTGGGCATCGATATTCCAGAGTAGACTAGTGTATACGTTTCTTAACTCCGACGAGGGGCGATGACCGGTCTCATAGCCATTGGTGTTAGTTAGTCACCAAAGATGGTATACAGGTGCTCATTGGGTTATGAGTTACACCAGACGGACTCGCCAGGAACATGCTAGATCGTATTATACCTATTGTCAAGTAGCAATCTATGGTGACATGAGTACAACTTAGTCTGTCGATCTGAGATCATCATTTGTCTCGTGTGAGTTTCCACTGTGCTTTGATTACTACCCTACCACGGCTCTACTGAGTCGTGCAAACAGACTTTAGTTGGGTACAGTCCGTGCCACATGGAGTCAGTGAGCGGATTGTCAGGGATTCGTCTCTCCCGGTATTGGGGGTAGATGTCATGCTGTGCATGGGTGGCCATCATCAGAAATCCTTGGCCATAGTGGACGGGATAACCTGATTTAGATCGGTAGTTTCTCAATGGGTGATGGGCTTCACTCCGACACGACTTATCGCGTTATTAGGGGTCTGACTTTATCCACCCCCTAGACCTAATATGCGATACTCTTAGACGAACAAACCGGACTGTACAGAGACTGTCACTTTCAGGCTCAGTAGGGATACGGACAAGTTTATTTATCGACCTTCCTTTCGTTCAATACCTGGGTAACCATAACGTACAGCTAGTACCACTGACGTGTTTGTGGTTAAACCCACTGCCAGCGTATTGTAGAGTCTTTAGAGTCCCATACAGTGGATTTCCCAGCTCAAGCGAAACGATATAGTGTACGTATTTTGATATGTACTTAGGTTCGATTAAGACACGTGTTTTTATACACGTACTTTTAATTGGACGTTTTGTTAATACTAACCGGTTTGAAAGATAGCCAAATTATCACATTTGGATAAAATGTGAGTTAGTATTATATATCTCTTTTTGGTATCTCTCTTTTCGGTATTCGTACTTTAACATAATACGGTATTTATACGAATACGGTATTCGTATTTTGATACGAATACGAGTGCATGTATTTGTAGCATATACTTTTATTAGTGTATTTGTATATATTTATATATATACATATACATATGTATATGAGTACATAAGAGGTGACATTCTCCAATCTTTTCTTTTCTTCATAATCTCCTTAGAATCATGTGGACTTGTGACCCACCATGTTGAGTCACAATTCCATATTTTATATTCTAAAGAGAAAAGAAGAAAAAGAGTGAGTGTGTTGTTTTTAGCCATGCTTGATTTTCTACACATCGCCCTTGAGCTTCTTCTTCCTCTTTTTTGATTTTTTGTAAGTAGATAACGAAGAAAAGAAAAGAGAGAACACTTAAAGATTAGCCACTATTATATCCTAGTGATTAATTATTAGCAAGTTTTGATCAATAGTTGCTTCACTTTGATTATTAGTGTGAAGATAGAGCCTAGGTTTAGGTTCTTTCAGGTGGATCATCTTCGACGAGTAAACAGACTCCCAAATTCGTTCCCGACGACCTAGGAACTAAAAAGGTGGCATAGAAATCGAAGGACACGACTACAAAGCTTGTAATTACTAACCGAGTAGCTAAACTCATTCTAGTGTTTTCTAGTTTAGTATTTGGATTCGATTCTAGGTCGTAGAGTTCGTGCTCTTGATTTAAAATTTTTGTTTTATATTTTGCCTTGGCCGCAAGTTTGCGGCATGAGAATAAACGTCTACCAACACGTCGTTCAAGATGTGGATACACCAAAGTTGGTGTAGTAGATGCAAAATTAACAGTTTTCCAACAATATAGCATTTTTAGTATTTTTATATCATAGAATTAAAGGTGAAAGGGTATTGGATTCATATCAAATTTGGTGTATCCGCATATTCCATGATGAAGTTGAAGATAGTGGATGCCGATCGTCGAAAAATTGCTGGAGCTTTAATTTCTTTTGACGCCATAGAAGGAAATTCTCTTTTATGACACCTGAGATTCCGTTTTTTCATATATATATATATATATATATATATATATATATATATATATATATAATATGGAGAATAGGCGTCAAAAGGAAGGAATTTTCTCTTATGGCGTTGAAAAAATACATCCTCAATGATTTTTTCCGGCGATTGGCACTCATTATCTTCATCTTTATCATCTAAGACGTGGATACACCAAATTTCATGAGATTCTATTACTTTTTCACCATTGAATTAGCAATGTAAAAAGTGCTATTGTTAGTAAACGTTAATTTTGCACCTACTAAATCAACGGAAAAAAGTGGTAGATGATGTGTCAATCGTCGGAAAAAATAACGGAAGGTGTATTTTTTCGACGTTGTAGGAAATGGTCTCGAGTGCCATACGGGATTAATTTCCTCCTACGGCGTCAAAATAATCAAACTTTCATCAATTTTTTCGACGATCGGCTTTCACCTTCCTTATTTTCTTCGTGCAAGATGCGGATACACCAAAGTTGGTGTAGTAGGTGCAAAATTAACAGTTTTCCGATAGTATAACATTTTTAGTATTTTTAAATCACAAAATTAACAGTGAAAGGGTATTGGATTCATATCAAATTTAGTGTATTCCTATATTCCATAATAAAGATAAAGATGGTGGATGCCGATCGTCGAAAAAATTGGAGGAGCTTTAATTTATTTTGACGTCATAGAAGTAAATTCTTTCCTATGACATTTGGGATTCCGTTTTTGCATATATATATATATATATATATATATATATATATATATAGAGAGAGAGAGAGAGAGAGAGAGAGAGAATAATGGAGGATAGACGTCTTAGGAGGGAATTTGCTCCTATTGCGTCGAAAAATACACCCTCCATGATTTTTCCGACTATCGGCACTCATCTTCATCTTTATCATCTAAGATGTGGATACATCAAATTTCATGAGATTCTACTGATTTTTCACCGTTGAATTAGTAATGTAAAAAATGCTACTGTTGGTAAACCGTTAATTTTGCACTCACTAAATCAACGGTGAAAAAGTGGTAGAATCACATAAAATTTGGTATATTAACACCTTGGATGATAAAGATGAAAATGATGGATGACGTTCGTTTAAAATAAATGATGGAGGGTGTATTTTTTCGATACCATAGGAGGAAATTCCCTCCTATGACCTCTTTACTTTATCATCCCCCTCCCTCCCTCTTCCCCCCCCCCCCCCCTCTCTCTCTATATATAGAGAGAGAGAATAATGGAGAAAAGAGACCATAGGAGGGGATTTCCTCATATGGCGTCGAAAAAATACAACCCCCATC
The DNA here is from genome assembly GCA_030015575.1 of Agapanthus africanus. Classification (NCBI taxonomy): domain Eukaryota; kingdom Viridiplantae; phylum Streptophyta; class Magnoliopsida; order Asparagales; family Amaryllidaceae; genus Agapanthus; species Agapanthus africanus. Next base: position 867,071,615 of record CM057338.1, on the reverse strand, counting down.
ATTTTTTCCGACGATAGGCATCCATCATCATCATCGTTATCATCTAAGATGTGCATACACCAAATTTCATGTGATTCCGCTGCTTTTTCGCCGTTGAATTAGCAATGTAAAAAGTTTTATTGTCGGTAAACCATTGATTTTGCACCACCTAAATCAACGGTGAAAAGATGGTATAATCACATGAAATTTGGCGTATTCAGATTTTAGATGATAAAGATAGAGGTGATGTATGCCGATCGTCGAAAAAAATCATAGAGGGTGCATTTTTCCGACGCCATAGGAGAAAATCCCCTCCTATGGCATATTTCCTCCATTAACCTCATATGTCTCTCTCTCTCTCTCTATATATATATATATATTAAACACAGTGCTTTATTCCATGACCCTTGTTTTGAAAAAATATCTCCTAAAACTTTCTAATCATAGAAAAACAACTTGTAAAACCATTCGATTAACTGGATACCCTTTGTTATGTTGACTGGTGTTATACCTGGGTTACTTAATCAGGATGACTTTGGACAAAATAATGCCCTTTATGGATTTGGACAAAATAATGCCCTTTATGGATCCCCACACATTGTGGGCGGCGGGTAAAATGGATACATGTAAAAATGCTTATATTAATTAAACTATTGCTAATTTTTACTCATGTCGCCCGACTCTTGTATGGTTTGGGTCTGCGATAACCTGTGTTAGGGATAAAAGGATCATTTATGAGCAGGTTGACAGGTTAATATGCAATTTACATTATTTTTTATAATTGTTTTAAAGATGGTTTAAAGTGTAATGTAAAAACAAACTTTTTAAGGTTTAAATAAATTAACTATCAAAACCAAAATTAATTGCCCTTTTCAATGTAAGAAACGTTAGTATTCATGATATAGTTTTAACATGAAAAAATTATTAAAACGACTAGAAAAATAATATGAAATATTGCTGGATTTTTTATTTTCAATGCGGCCTGGTAAACCCACTAACCCGCGGGCCGAATCGATCCAATGATACTTTTAAACGAACCAGACGGATATGGATAATTTTTACGGGTGGTAAATTTTTGGTCCCGGACCGCTGTTTTACAGGTTCGCCTGCAGGTCAAAATAGATCATGAGTCACCTCTCTTGCTTCACTCTCATGCAAAAACCCTACCTTTTGCCCTCTCCTCGCCAATAGCTAGCTTCTCGATCATCATCCCAAAGCTTCAGCTAGCCTTCTTCACCTTCCGCCAAGGCCTACTCATCTCATCGAGCTGTAGGTCGATGAAGTAGCAGCTTATTTGTTCGTTATTTATTTGTTTGATTTTTTTATACCTTATTTTCGCTAATAGACCTTGCATGGTAAGTTGACACTAAAGCATTAATTATATTTCCATTTGGCAGAGAGAGAGAGAGAGAGAGAGAGAATTTGTACTTAAACGATTTCTCCCAGTTAATTGTCTCTAATTAGTGTGCCCCAATTTAAACTTTAGCGTTAATTAAGGTTTTTTTATATTGTTTTTCCCTCCCAAAAATTCAGTTTCTTCTTGCTTTCACAGACTTTTCATCCTGATTTAAGTTCATTGATCAAGTATATTCCTCCAATTTTTCCAATTGTGCGCAGTTTCCGATTTTATATTAATCCTCGCAATTCTTCTTCAACTTAACCAAATTTGAACTTTAGGATGTATCTATAAATCATGTAAAATTGTTCAAAGTCAGATGTAAAACCATAAATCATGCATTGAAATTGCGTTTCTATTTTAAGTTTCCTCTAAAAATTATAGTGTAATCTAGGGGATGCCTGGAAAGGCTCGAGATGTTCGAAGAGGCCTAGAGTTGAAGCTCTTGTTGCCGGAATTTTGTTATGTTCCCTTGATGGAGGTACTTTTCAGGTCTCCGTCAGATGTTGTCTTCCGTTGATCTCCCGGTGGATTTTGATGATGATCTTCTGTTGCGTGTGGGTCTCAATGGGTTTTGGTGAAAGAGGTGGTATGAGGAGTTTGGCGCCGAGTACCTGCAAAGAAGTCCCGGGGTGGTTTGGTACTACCAAGGACCCTCCGACGATCAAGTTAGTAATGAGATCCGAGCAGAGTAATGGTTTAGTAGAGTAAATAATGGCTTACTTGACCCCTCTGTGATGGGGGTGATTGATATTCGATTTCTCGATGTGTATATAAGAAATGATGTTTCACAATCAAAGAAATTTTTGACCGCAATCAATAACGGTGTCGATTGTAGCACGTTAGCGAGTGTGGATCGTCCACAGGGAAAGTGAGATCCGTTCGAATTTGAATTTAGATGAATTGAAAATTAAAGAAAAGAGAAAAGACAATTCAATTCAAGATTTATAAAATTGAAGTTCAAGAATTATCTAGATCTAAATCTAAAATCAAGAAAACATTTAAAAATCAAGAATCAAGAATTGATGATATCCAATCCAATAATCAAGAATCGAAGTGAGGCTCATAGGAATCGATCGAATCTATAGACGTGATGAAATCTATTGATTACGTTTTCTTATCCATTAATGATTTGATACTAGATCGATGACGATTAATCGAGATTTAAGGATCTTTCGAAGAAACTAGGGTTTCTTCATCTCATCCTTTGTCCTTTCGATGAATCTCATTCAAAAACTAGCCTCTAGTAAATTCAAGAATCGATCGTGGATCACTAATTAAGAGCTAACACAATCAAGAAAGCATCGCTTGAAACTAGGTTGCCGATTCTTCAATTTACAAGAGTTTACAAAACTTATAGGAATTAAGAATCGTTTCAAGATTTGTAACATCATCATCTATTGATTCTCTCAACTCCTTCACGAGCGGAGTTTTACTCAAACATCATATCAAAGAACACAATCACAAATTGAGATCTAATCATGATGCAAGAATGTAAAGAAAGCAAGATATAGAAATTTCACCTTTATTTATCAACAATTTTGTTACAATTCTCTCAAGATCTACAATGAGGAAAGAACTTGATCGTCGATTTGGCTTCGTTCGTCTCCTTGAGTCGCGGATCTCCTTGGATCACTTGCTTCGATGAAGTCCGGCGTCGCTTTCTAAAGGATTGAAGGCTTCTTGCTTGATTTGGTACTCGGTGTTCTTGATTTTTGGTTTTGGATTTTGAATTGGGGATTAGGGTTTACAAGTTATGTCACTCAACTTGTGTTGGAATGGTTAATGAACAACCCCAAAACCCTAGATCTAGGTTTCCTTTTATAAGCATCTCAACCTTAGATCTAGAATTCAAATCTCAAATTTCCCTCCAAAAGTTTGTTAGAGAGAGGCTTTTAGAAGAAATTAGTTGGAGGGAATATTCTAGAGCTAGGTTGTTAGGCCGAGCCTTCTGGATGAAGCCACGCGGTGTTTCTGGAATCTTCTGGAAGCTTGTCTGTTACAGGGAAGCCAGTGTGAAAATTGGAAGTTATGACGTCATCATCTCGCCGCGGATCCGCGGCGGGAAGGGCCTATTGGCCGCGGATCCGCGGCCCATTGGAGCTTTCATTGCTTGAAACTTTCTGTGCTGCTTTTTGTTGGCCTTTTAGCACATTTCTGATATGTTGAATCTTATAATTCTCTTTAGTTTACTGCCAGATTTTAAGTCTTGGACTTGGCGTATTTTTCTCAGCACTTTTGACAATTTCGGCTCTGTTCCTGGAATTTCCTGCACAGATTCTCGAGACAAGTGTTGCGCTACACAAAGATTATGCGATGCAATGATAAACACTCAATTTCCTTCAAAACGTCGGCTTTAAAGTATAACACAAGTAATTTGGTATTTTACGGCTGTTTTGCTAATATGTGCTATATTAATACCGAACACCTCTAGATGAGTGCAAATGGTAGGGAAATTGATGTGTTAAAAATGCAATATTTTCGACTGATCAAATTCCCCCAAACTTATTTTCGGTCGTCTCGAGCGAACTGTTTTATTAAAAAGAGAATAAGAAAATAAAGAAAGAGAAAAACTAACTAGTACACTTTCGTAGGCAACACGATTGTACTGAGCTCGTGCAACAAGCCTTTAAACCTCTAGGTGTCCCTGGTAGGAGGAGTGCTGTCTCCTGAGGGTTTTCAGCGGATTGCACCCACAAAATCCAATAATAAAAGGAAGAACGTGAAAGTTACATATAAAGATAAGAATTGTAAAAGAAAAACTTTGAAAATTAGAGTTTCCAACTATGCTAGCTTTTTGGTTGTCATGAGCCCTATCTTAATAGTCATGAAAAGATATTAGAAATCACATCATCCCTCAATAAAATATCGTCTTTATTCTTCATTCCTATCTTTCTTCCAAACATCGATCATATAACCCTACGTGTGTGTAATAGACATCCCTACACTCGAAGAATTCAATTCAAGCTATCATACTCTTGTCCATCTGCCTCAGTTCTTTTTAATTAATGAATATTTAGATTTGCTCACACATTTTCATGCGACCGTTAATACTTCTTGAGGTACTAACCGACCGATTACTCATGTGCTTGCTTATACGGTGTTTTTCCTCGTCTTGCACCACTTAAGGCTTAGCAGTGACTCCCAGAACAGTTGGTCTAAGGCACTAGGTGAAGAGGCACCCTCGCTATATTTTTTTATTGCTGTCTTGGCGATAACAAAACCAGTGTTCATTTTTCTCACCATTTTATATTTTATTCATTTTTTATTTCCTTTATATTTTGGCTTTTAGACAAGAGCATTTCAAGGTATCCTCTACTATCCCGAGCTTCAAGACGTGTGTAAGTGCGTATAGTAGGGTATCAACGTTCAAAATGTTTGGCTTCCAGAATAGGAACTGTTTTTTCAGACTTATTTTTATCCTCAGATTAGTGACTTTCTTCATCTTACTAACCCTTGGGACAACGGCTCATAACTACTTATTACTAGTTCGTATAAGAAAACTTCTAATTTTCTTGGTTTTTTTTAAATTTTTCTCTAATCTTTTGGATGTAAATTTTCACTATCTAATCTTTTATTATCTTATTTATGTACAAAAATGTATATTTTTTTTTATTTTTTTTATTTTAAATTTTTATAGGTTTTAAATTGTTTTGTGCTTATGCAAAGTATGATGCAAATGATGCAAAAATAAGCACAAACCTCCCCCAAACTTGTTTTCAACAGTGTCCTCACTGTTGCCATCTGCTAAATTTTAAAAAACCTGTAAATTTGGGAGGAAATTTATTAACGGGGGAAAAATATTTAAGTGAAGATTCTCCTCCAAACTTATTCTTGGCTCATAAATTTGTAAAAATTTTCTTTTCAAGAGCCAGATTACACCCCCCCCCCAAATTTGAGTTAAACAATGTCAAGCTTTGAAAATCATAAGAGGGGGTCAAAATTATTTATCGATGCCAAGCTTTGCAAAGACCGAAGGTCAACACCAACCATTCGAAGATTTTATCAATATAGTGCTCAGGTTGGTGGAAGAAGAAGTAGGGAAAGGGTAAGTGGTGGAATAGAATGTGTTTGCGTCTCGTTTTGGAGAGACGATGCAGTGATTGTGATGGATTACTCGCATTCTTTTTACAGTCCAGAAGAAGGGGTGGAGGTTCAATTTCTTTATATTGAGGTGGATTCATCTCAACACCCGTGTCATTCAAAAATGCGAGTTCTTCAGCGAAGATTTCCTCAAAAGTCTCATCAATACCCCGAAGAATAATTTCATCACAAAGTGCGGGGTGATTTTCAGACTATAAAAACGGTTCACAATCAGTGTTAGTTGTTGACCCGGACAACTCAGTGGAAGAGTCCGTATGTGTATGATACATAGTTGGGTCAAACAACAACATATGAAAAGAGTCAAGATCAGTATCATGAGGATCGTCAAATTCGCTGCTGTCGACATCCATTAATTCGACAGAACAGACCTGAGCAGTAGGTTCAGAGGGTACACTTCCCAACTTGTAAATATTTAGCTCAATTGACCTATTCCCGAAAGATAGGGTCATAGAACCGTTACGACAGTTGATGATAGTATTGGAAGTGGCCAAAAAGGGGCGACCTAAAATCACCGAAATTTGATTCCGCGGGTTCGCTACAGGCCGTGTATCAATTACAATAAAGTCCACAGGGAATACAAATTCCCCGATTTTTATTAACACATCTTCCAGTTCACCCCTAGGTTTGGTGCTTGATCGGTCAGCCATATGGAGAGTTATGCTCGAGGGCTTTAACACTCCGATCCCTAACTGCTCGTAAACCGAGAAAGGAAGCAGGTTAACACTTGCGCTAAGGTCAAGTAGAGCACGGTTGATGTGTTTGTCCTTAATAGAAATGGAAATAGTAGGATAGCCAGGATCCTTATGTTTCCTCGGTAATTGTTGGGGGAAAGCTGTGTCTACTGTCTTTGCCATGAAAATCTTCTTGGGCACTTGAGTCTTCCTCTTTCTAGTGCACAAGTCCTTAAGAGTTTTCGCATAAGCGGGGACTTGTTGGATTGCATCTAGAAGAGAGATGTTGATGTTAACCTATTTCAAGATTTCAGTGATCTTCTCCATTTGTGGACTTGGTCTGTTTCCCCTTAACCGATTTGGGTAAGGAGCTTGAGCAATAAGGTCGGGGTCCAACATTGGAGAAGATCGTGTGGATGGAAACGATCTAAGAATAGGAGTGGGGATCGTTTTCGGTGGACTAGAAGAGATAGGCTGGGGTGTTGAGCCTTGGGGAAAACGGAGAATAGGCTCAGAAGAAGGTGGTGGGGTAGAAGAACTGGGGTCAGAATTAGAAGTAGAACTGGTAGGAAAGGTCTCAGCCGGGGTATCATCGATAGATTTTTCAGTATCATCAATCTCTTCCCCAACGTGATTGTCAAGCACTCTTCCAGATCTCAACGTGGTGATTGCATTCACATGATGTGAATAGCCAGGATTGGGTAAAGGTTGCGCTGGAAGTTTCCCTTTCTCTCTTGCACTCATTTCGGCTTTTAATCTTGCGATTTCTTCTTCCATCGATTTTATAGTCTCGCTTTGGGGCGCAGAGTTTTTCTCGATTTTATCGACGGAAGTCTTTATTGTCCAAAGCAAGTTCATGAATGAAGAGGATTCATCAGTACCGGTCAACTGCAAAAGATTAGACGGTGCAGGTGCGTTGACCAGATTTTGGAAGTTTTGTGCTTGGAAGGGGTGCTGACTCAATTGAAGTGGTTGTTGTTGTGGTGGAGGGACCCTTTGGAAATTGTTCTGGGTTGGAACCGTGTTTTGATTTTGTAATTGGTTTCAAGCAAAGTTAGGGTGATTCCTCCAACCCTGATTATATGTGGAAGAAAATAGATCGTTCCGAGGTCGTTGTTAGAAAGCAGAATTGATATGCTCATGACCTTGAAACGGAGAATTTAGTGGACATTCTTCCGTCAAATGAGAAGGATCAGAACAGCATCCACATACAGTTTTGGAGAGTGACATTTGATTTAGGGCGGCAGCTAAAAATTTGTTTTCCATAGTCTCGAGTTTCTTATGTAAAGCTGAAATGTCAGCTTTAACTCCTATGGAAACTTCCGATTGGTTATTGCCACCCCTAGACGATTGTCTCACACCCTCCCACTGTAAAGATTTTTCAGCGAAATCTTCTAGGAATTTCCAGGCTTCCCCATCATCTTTGGTCATGAAGTTGTCTTGACACATGGATTCAAGGGTCTGTTTTGTGTTAGGATTAATGCCCTCATATATGATTCTGCACAGATCCCATCTAGGGATTCCGTGATGTGGACATTGAACTAACAGATCCTTAAGGCGTTCAAGAAATTTTGAAAATGTTTCATTTGGAAGCTGGGTGAATTGATTGATTTCGTTGCGGACTCGAGCTGTTTTATGATTGGGGTAGAATTTCTTTAGGAATGCTTTTACGAATTCTTCTCAGTTTGAAATGGAATGTGCGGTTGTGTTATACAGCCACTTCTCGGCTATATCGCACAAGGTGAATGGGAGAAGACGAAGACGCATAGCATCCACAGAAAGCTGTGAGGTACCCATCATTGCGCATACATTTTCAAATTTGGTAATAAAGACATATGCGTCTTCAGACTCGAGACCGTGATATTTGGGTAGAAGGTTGATGTATTAGGGTTTAATCTCAAAATTGTCCCCGTTGGCTGGTGGAATGGAGAGACAGGTCGAAAGAGGACCTCGCATAGGATAGCACCTCTCTTGGAAAGAAATACGGGGTGGATTCTGCGCACCTGTGGACGGCGGCAGAGTAGTGGTAAAGAAGTTCGATGGAGAAGCGTCCATCGACGTGGATGTGGTGGTGGGTAAAGAAGAAGTAGACGTAGAAATACCGACTTCGGAGTCGATCGGGGGAACGCGGACTAAACGGGCATTAGAATCCCGTGTCCAGCCTATCTTGCACTAAAAAGGTTTAGTACAAGTGGCAGAAGTGGTGTTTGTTTTGAAAAATATACGGATTTTTTTGAAAAAATGATGCAAATCATAACAAATGCATAAGCACAGCCCTAAGTCTAGTGGTCACCTAGGTCAAGGCTCTAGACCGCTCCAAACTGCCAAAAGATAAGTCGCAGGATCAATCCTCTACTGTCTCTTTGTCCCTCCTGTGGCCAGGTAAGTGCCAGGTAAGTGGGAGGTTCTTCACTACGTAAGTAGTGGGCCTAATTAAGTAACCACTTGCCTTAGATACACTTGCCTTAGACACCACAAAAGAAACGCGGATAAGCAATAGATTACCCACGATCTTCTCCTGTCCTAAGTGAGCGCGACGGTCCTTAGAGTCAAGTCTAGATTTCTTTTAGTTAATGAGGGTAATGCGGATGCAATTTTGTGATTTTCGGGGCTTAGGAAGGGTAATGAACTCCCCACCTAATTTGAATTTGGTTTTTGCCCCTTAATTTCCGTATTAAAAATGCAAATAACCAAGATCAAATACGCACAATTTTTTTATTTTTGCGGCGCTGCGAATTTTGCAAAGAAACTTGCAGCAAATTTGTTATTGGAGTAGATTGAGAAAGAGATAAGAAAGTCAAGAAGTCACCTGAGAATTTTTATGCAGTGATACCTCTTTCCTGCCGCGGATCCGCCGCGGGAGGCCTGTACTTGCCACGGAAACGCGGTCGCCTCTGTAGATCTCTGCACAAAAATTTAGGCAACTGCTTCTGTTGCCTTACGGAGATCCCTGGAATGTTCAAAAAAAATTTCCTCAAGCTCCACAGATTCCAGATTTCCTCACAACAAATCACAACGAATCGTTTAGTGTTTGTGCGAATTTAGATCTAAAAATTCTGATGGAATAAATTTTTCAACTCAAATTTCAAAAACGAACAAATTAGCACACGATCCCCGGCAACGGCGCCATTTGATTGATATTCAATTTCTCGATGTGTATATAAGAAATGATGTTTCACAATCAAAGAAATTTTTGACCGCAATCAATAACGGTGTCGATTGTAGCGCGTTAGCGAGTGCGGATCGTCCAAAGGGAAAGTGAGATCCGTTCGAATTTGAATTTATATGAATTGAAAATTAAAGAAAAGAGAAAAGACAATTCAATTCAAGATTTATAAAATTGAAGTTCAAGAATTATCTAGATCTAAATCTAAAATCAAGAAAACATTTAAAAATCAAGAATCAAGAATTGATGGTATCCAATCCAATAATCAAGAATCGAAGTGAGGCTCGTAGGAATCGATCGAATCTATAGACGTGATGAAATCTATTGATTACGTTTTCTTATCCATTAATGATTTGTTACTAGATCGATGACGATTAATCGAGGTTTAAGGATCTTTCGAAGAAACTAGGGTTTCTTCATCTCATCCTTTGTCCTTTCGATGAATCTCATTCAAAAACTAGCCTCTAGTAAATTCAAGAATCGATCGTGGATCACTAATTAAGAGCGAACACAATCAAGAAAGCATCGCTCGAAACTAGGTTGCCGATTCTTCAATTTACAAGAGTTTACAAAACTTATAGGAATTAAGAATCGTTTCAAGATTTGTAATATCATCATCTATTGATTCTCTCGACTCCTTCACGAGCGGAGTTTTACTCAAACATCATATCAAAGAACACAATAACAAATCGAGATCTAATCATGATACAAGAATGTAAAGAAAGCAAGATATATAAATTTCACCTTTATTTATCAACAATTTTGTTACAATTCTCTCAAGATCTACAATGAGGAAAGAACTCGATCGTCGATTTGGCTTCGCTCGTCTCCTTGAGTCGCAGATCTCCTTGGATCACTTGCTCCGATGAAGTCCGGCGTCACTTTCTAAAGGATTGAAGGTTTCTTGCTTGATTTGGTACTCGATGTTCTTGATTTTTGGTTTTGGATTTTGAATTGGGGATTAGGGTTTACAAGTTGTGTCACTCAACTTATGTTGTAATGGTTAATGAACAACCCCAAAACCCTAGATCTAGGTTTCCTTTTATAAGCATCTCAACCTTAGATCTAGAATTCAAATTTCAAATTTCCCTCCAAAAGTTTGTTAGAGAGAGGTTTCTAGAAGAAGTTAGTTGGAGGGAATATTCTAGAGCTAGGTTGTTAGGCCGAGCCTTCTGGATGAAGCCACGTGGTGTTTCTGGAATCTTCTGGAAGCTTGTCTGTTACAGGGAAGCCACGTGTGAAAATTGGAAGTGATGACGTCATCATCTCGCCGCGGATCCGCGGCGGGAAGGGCCTATTGGCCGCAAATCCACGGCCCATTGGAGCTTTCATTGCTTGAAACTTTCTGTGCTACTTTATGTTAGCCTTTTAGCACATTTCTGATATGTTGAATCTTATAATTCTCTTTAGTTTACTGCCAGATTTCAAGTCTTGGACTTGGCGTATTTTTCTCAGCACTTTTGACAATTTTGGCTCTGTTCCTGAAATTTCCTGCACAGATTCTCGAGACAAGTGTTGTGCTACACAAAGATTATGCGATGCAATGATAAACACTCAATTTCCCTCAAAACGTCGGTTTTAAAGTATAATACAAGTAATTTGGTATTTTACGGCTGTTTTGCTAAAATATGCTATATTAATACCGAACACCTCTAGATGAGTGCAAATGGTAGGGAAATTGATATGTTAAAAATGCAATATTTTCGACTGATCATGGGGTTTATATAGCAGTGGCGGCACGCAGCAGCAGGCGCGAGAATCTCGCCGGCAGTTATGCTCCCGACGTCACGCCCGTGTAGAGAGCGGATCGCCCATTAATGGGGATCGTGATGGCGTAGAACGTGGGATGTTGTTGGCGGAGAATCCGCGCATGGCGAGATTTGCGGAGCGGCGGTTACGCCCGTAAGCGGTTGAGTTGGTCGGAGGACCAAGGAAGACGGCCTCGGCTGGGGGCTCGGGGACGAGTGAGAAGGCCGAGAAGTCTTAGTCTTGGGGCAGCTCGGGGCGAGCTGAGGGTCCGAGGAGGCCAGTTTGCAAGGGGCCCCGAGGAGGGCCAGCTTGTACTTGCAGGTCGGGTACAGGATGGCCTGGTCGGCCCTTGTGGGCCCTTTCTTCTGAGTCCTGGGACACGTCATCTGCTACGCGTCCTGATCTTGGAGATCGCCAATATTGAGCATCATCATTAGCCCCTCACTCTTGTCCCGACCAGCCAGCGGGTCGGGTTAGGAGTGGACTGCTAGGCCTCCCGAGGTGAGCTTCTTCCTAATATTCTGTTGGGACGAGTCTTCGGACTGTTAGTTGTCTTTTCTGCTAATGAATCGGGGCGAAATCTTCGCATTTAAGGAAGGTGCGCCGGTTTGTGCACTCTGCCGCTGAAGCGACGGTCCACGTGTCAAGCGTCGATTGGCCGACGCGACGTATGCAGGCCCGCAGCGTCTGATGGGACGCAGTCCAGCGCAGATCGACACGTGGAGCGATCGGAGCCGCTGGACGCGAGGAGTCGTTTTGGCGGGAGACGACAGGCGTCGTTGGATGAGGCCGCTTGCAGCAATAAGTAGGGGCGTTGCCCCCTCCAGGTTCCCTACTCTCTCATTTTTCCTCTTTCTTAAGTCATGGCTGCTCGGCGTTCTTCTTCTTTTTGAATACATGGTTCGCTCCCACTCTTTGGGCTGCCCCTGCCAGAAGGAGGCTGGTGGCGTGGCCGAGCCCTTGGCTGGCTCATGCCCTGCGTCGGATACTCTGCCGGCGCTAGGGTCGTCTGCTTCGTTGACGGTGTTTCCCCCAATCAGAGCAAAGCACTATTTTGAAATTCAAAATTCAAAAATTGAAGTAACGCTTCAGATCCAGCGCTAGGCGCGCTGCGCGCCACGTGTCAAACACGGATGCGCTAGCGCCAGGTGCGCTGCGCCCTAAGCAGTGCACCATGTGTGCGCTAGCGCTAGGCGCGCTGCGCACCACGTGTCAAACACGGATGCGCTAGCGCCAGGTGCGCTGCGCCCTAGGCAGTGCACCATGTGTACGCTAGCGCTAGGCACGCTGCGCGCCACGTGTCAAATACGGGTGCGCTAGCGCAGGCTGCGCTGCGCTCTGAGCAGCGCACCACGTGTCAAACACAGGTGCGCTATCGCAAAGTGCGCTGCGCTCTGAGCAGCGCACCACGTGCAAAGCACGGGTGCACCAGCGCTGGATTTAAAAATTCCCCACCCTTAGATCAAAAGATCTAATAATAATGATAAATCATTAATTAATCAGAATTAAATTCTCTTATGGAAAGATTTTCCAATCTTGTTAAAAACAAGAAGATTACCTTCTGTAAAATAGAAGCCCTAGGATAAAAAATCCAACGGTGGGAAACATCCCCAAATCAATCAGAGAAAGATCTCTTTAACTGATTTAACAAATCAACTTGCCCTATATAAAGGCCCCAAGACTTCAAGTCTGATATAGAGAACCCCCCCATAAACTTTGAAAAATTCAAAGAAAGAGAGCAAGCTCTTGCAAGAAGATATTTTTCAAGGTTAGATGATGAATGATGAACACAGAGATGAAATCATCTCATAAAAAGAAGAATTATCTTCTTAAAAAAGATCATAGATCTACAAAGACCAAGGCCTTTTATAAAAAGATCAAAAGATCTCATCATAAAAACAAATAAGTACTTACTTCATTCACAGATCATAAATCTATAAGACAAGTTGTCTTTCTGAGATCATGAACATCTCATCATAAAGGGGGAGAAAATTATAAAATTTTCTTAAAGATCATTGATCTATAAAGGCAAAGCCCTTTCAAAAATAAGAACTATTGTTCTTGAATCTTGAGACAAAGTCTTTTTAAAAAAACATAAATTTGTTCACAGATCATAAAATTGATCAAATGCGTTGAACTGCGCCTTACGCTCTTGAACAACGCTTCTGCGCACTCTGGACCGGTGCTCAGCACCAAAATGCGCCACGTGTCAACCACGTATGCGCCAATTAAGCAACATGCGCCTTGCGCTCTTGAAATGCGCTTTTGCGCTCCCTGGACCGGCGCTCAGCGCCAAAATACGCCACGTGTCAACCACGTATGCGCCAATCAAACGACTTGCGTTTTGCGCTTCTGAAATAGCGCACTGCGCTCATGGGCTGGTGCTCAGCGCCAAGCGCGCCACGTGCCAATCACGTGTGCACCACTAAACTAGCGCAATGCACTCATAAATTAACACTTAACGGTCATAAACTGGCGCAATGCGTCCATCATCTGGCGCTTAGCGTCAAGCGCGACACGTGTCCTTCATATATGCGCTACTTGGCAGAAGCGCATTGCGCTCTTTAACTGGCGCAAAGCGCCTGGCGCGCCACGTGTTGCGCTGACAGAACATAAATTGTTTTGATGAATGCTCTGCATTCAATACAAGACAAAAAAAGTGTCAAGATCTAATGTTCAGCATTATTAAAAGGGCCAAGCCTAAATAAAGGCTCAACAGCCCAAAACAATAAAATGTTAAATATTTATTGGACTTAGCCCAATATTGGCCATAAGTCCTCAACTTAATATTTAATTGAGCCCATCTACTCATGAATATTTAACAGATCGCACTCCCAAATTGGACTACAGATCTTTCAACCAACTCACACCGGTTCGAGGGTACATCTCTTTACTCTTTTGATATCTGTCGTTGTAATCCTTCAACGTCTTCAGAGAGGTGACGGGTCCCGACAACCAAACACTCTACGGACTGTGGGGTCCTTAAGCCCATGGACTACAATGTCCTTAACCTCGGACTGTGGGGTCCTTAAACTCATGGACTATGATGTTCTTAAACTTTACAGACTATGACGTTTTTAAACTACGGACTGTGGGGTCCTTAAACTCATGGACTATGATGTCCTTAAACTTTACAGACTATGACGTCTTTAAACTACGGACTGTGGGGTCCTCAAACTCATGGACTACGATGTCCTTAACCTGGACTGTGGAGTCCTTAAGCCCATGGACTATGATGTCCTTAACCTTGGACTGTGGGGTCCTTAAACTCATGGACCGAGATGTTCTTAAACTAACATTGGACCACCATGTCCTTAAACTGGTAATCGACCGCAATGTCTCTAAACTAAACAATAGAGTTCAAATGCTCTTTTGTTGGATCTAAATGATCCTGGTAAGTTGATCTTAGTCTAAAATTAGACTAACGTATCCTTAACAAACGTTGAGTTGATCTTAGTTTAAAATTAGACTAATGTATCCTTAACAGACGTTTAAGTTGATCTTAGTCTCAAATGAGACTAACATATCCTTATACCCAAACCAAAACCCAAATCTAAGAAAATACGGATTTGGACTAATCCACGCCCTACGGGCGACAACGCAAATTAGTCTCCGTATACAATCTACGGGCAACCACAAACAAAAAAACACCCACGACACAAAAGGACCATCTGGAGAAGGAGAAAGTTGTTACCGCGATGCGGTAGCATAATTAACTGCAGGGGCTTGCGCCTGCAGGGAAGAGCGTCCCCACAATCAAAAACCCATCAAACGAGATAGAATCTAACGAAGTCTGCTACATCGGCCGCATCCGTTTAAACGTTCGATACATGGTGTCATAAATCAACTTGGCATCTTCGGAGAGGTGGACGGATAACACCAATTAGCATCTGCCCCGAAACTCTGGCGAGACGTCCGCCGCGTCTTCGTCCGTGTCTTCGGCGGGGAACAGATTCTGGCACGCCCGGTGGGACCTTTTCCTCTTTCCACTCTACACTTCGTGTGTCGTGTTAACGAACGAATTGCGGTTTGATATGGTTGCCCTTGGGTTCGAGATACTAAGATTTGGTGTCTTGCTTGGTGCAGAAAACGAAAGATTAATGGCGTCTCCTTGCACGAAGTGCTCCAGCTGCAACTGCAACTCACGTTCCGCCTCATCTGGAGGCATAGCTTACGGACCTCAGGCGGCCTCCCTGTTCACAATGCCGATAGAGCAGGTGACGCAGGATACCACCGGTTTGTTCTTCGGGACCATGCTTCCACCTGTGAACATTAATATCCCGCTGCTGTTCATATCATAATATTGCATTACTATATTCCCCATTCTTATTCGTTTTATAAATAAACAGGTGCTTTTGATGCATGTCTACTGCATATTACAGGATACAGGTTCTTGGAGCGAAAACAATGAAAAAGACAGAAGACGACACAAAAAGGGACTTTTAACCAACAAATGGAAGGATCCTAGTCAAGCCTAGACGAAGAACAATTCATAATTGTATAAGGCAATGCAAGGTCCAAAATGTCAAAGTGAACGGTTAAAAGATCACTACAAGTTTTTACTGAAGATCTGGATAAACCCAGAAGTCAAATGGAGAAAAGAACTAGAAAAATAGGAAGCCCAAAGCATCAAGAAGAAGCCCAATAAATTTCAGTCAACGATCCTACCAATGGGCCGCGGAACCGCGGCCCAAACCCCACTAATGCCGCGGTTCCGCGGCCATTTAGTGCACGTGTCGGCGCAGAATTTTTGTGTCGATGCGTCGGTGCGAAGGTTGGGATTTTTCGGGGGTATTTTTGTAATCGCACATGTGCGAATCCTGTAACCCTAAATTTTCCTATTTCCTTAAAAATATGTAATCAAAATACTGTAATAGGGATGCCTCTTTTCAATTAATAAAAATTCAGAATCTTTAGAGGATTGAAGAGCATCATTTCTTGTAAGTCATTTAATTTTCTGCCTTAGTTTAAAAGTAATTTCTTGCCCTAGCTTTCTAATTTAATTATTGCCTTAGATTAAATTAATCTTTTGCCTTAGTTAATTCTAGTATAGAATTTCTTAAAACTGCAGTAGGAAATTAATCCAATAGATCTAAAAATGGATCTCAAAATAATGTTTTTAATAAATCCCCTAATGAGCGAGTAATTTCCTCGCTTGTTAGGGTTAGGAATAAGGGAAGGAATGAGAGATGAAGATCTCTCATCTCTTTCGTGCCCGATTATTTTTAATAACTAGAACTTCATGCATGCATGCATGATCCGCTCCCTACGGCACCCTACCCATGAGGTAACGATGAAACCGTAGTATAAAGGACTGGACACGCATGTCTTCCACGAAGGTTAGAGCAAATATTAGGAAAGGACGGACAAGGATCTAGAAGAAGAAACTTCGTTTCTTCCCAATCATCCTAATCCCTTTTTCTAATAGTTGCTATAACTTCTAAAAGATCTCATTTAGGGTATTGAAAGATGTGTGACATTAAATCTTATCAAACTCCACCTTAGACCTAACCCTAGCAAGTTTCTTTATCATCATATAACTTAGTTTTTAGATTCAATTAAAAAACCAAACCACCATTGGAATCAACTCGCAAGAACACTTAGGAAAATTACACATCCCTGTGGACCGACCCGTATTCACCGGCTAGCAGCAAAGCGACGCCGTTTCTGATTGCGGTAAAATATTTTTGATCGTTAAAACCTACACTTAATCAAATGGCGCCGTTGCCGGGGATGTCGTAAAAATTTCCTATTTGTAATTTCGGGTTGATATAAATTTTAAAATCATAAAAATCTGAAAATAGATAAAGTACAAAAACATTTTATCAATTTTTATCTGTTTGAAGGGTTTTATTGTTTGAATCTTGCAGGAACATCGAAGAATCTCGGATCTGGAAATTTACAGAGGGCGAAACAAAAAGGAAATGCTCTTGTCTAAAGTCCTTAGTACGAAGAAAATAAAAAAAAAATTGTGAATAAAAAATGAACACTGGTCTTTGTGATTACTTAAGGCTGCAAAAATAGAAAAAATATTTAGCGAGGGTGCTTCATCACCTGGTGCCTTAGACCAACTGGTTTGGGAGTCACTGCTAAAAGCCTTGGGTGTTGCAAGACTTGGAATTACGCTTTAAAGTGCAAACATATCTTGTAATCGGTTGTTGGTATCTCAAGAAGTATTAACAGTCGCATGAAGGATGTGAATTCACCAGTTAATTAGTGCTGTGGACAACGGACAAGAGTATGATTGCTTGATTTGAATTTCCAAGTGTAGGGGTGATTTATACACACACGTGGGGATATATGATTAGAATTGAGATAAGAGAAGGGAATGAAGAATAGAACTTGTATCTTTGGTAGAGTTGATAGAAAAATTCCTAAATGGAGATGGAACCTTAGAAGGAAAACTTAAGAAATGCCGAAGGCTGAATGAGTCTATCGAACATATATAATCTTAAGTTAAATGATGAGGAAGTGTGAAGAATATGGGTGGATAGTTTACAAGTCGACGGTAATAGAATTCCTTGTTAGAAAACCTAATTGGAGAATTAAAGTTAAAAAGCCAAATTGATAGGATTTTGTGGGTGTAATCCGCTGAAAACCCTCAGGAGACAACACTCCTCCTACTAGGGACACCTAGAGGTTTAACGGCTTGTTGCACGAGCTCAGTGCAATCGCGTTTTCCTGCGAAAGTGCGGTTAGGTTTTATCGAGAATAAAATAATAAGTTTGCTCGAGGACGAGCAAAAGATAAGTTTGGGGGTATTTGTTCATATCATAATATTGCATTACTATATTCCCCATTCTTATTCGTTTTATAAATAAACAGGTGCTTTTAACGCATGTCTGCTGCATATTACAGGATACATGTTCTTGGAGCGAAAACAGTAAAAAAAAACAGAAGACGACACAAAAAGGGACTTTTGGCCAACAAATGGAAGGATCCTAGTCAAGCCTAGACGAAGAACAATTCACAATTGTACAAGGCAATGCAAGGTCCAAAATGTCAAAGTGAACGGTTAAAAGATCACTACAAGTTTTTACTGAAGATCTGGAGAAAACCCAGAAGTCAAATGGAGAAAAGAACTAGAAAAATAGGAAGCCCAAAGCATCAAGAGGAAGCCCAATAAATTTCAGTCAACGATCCTACCAATGGGCCGTGGAACCGCGGCCCAAACCCCACTAATGCCGCGGTTCCGCGGCCATTTAGTGCACGTGTCGGCGCATAATTTTTGTGTCGGTGCGTCGGTGCGAAGGTTGGGATTTTTCGGGGGTATTTTTGTAATCGCACATGTGCGAATCCTGTAACCCTAAATTTTCTTATTTCCTTATAAATATGTAATCAAAATACTATAATAGGGATGCCTCTTTTCAATTAATAAAAATTCAGAATCTTTAGAGGATTGAAGAGCATCATTTTTTGTAAGTCATTTAATTTTCTGCCTTAGTTTAAAAGTAATTTCTTGCCCTAGCTTTCTAATTTAATCATTGCCTTAGATTAAATTAATCTTTTTCCTTAGTTAATTCTAGTATAGAATCTCTTAAAACTGCAGTAGGAAATTAATCCAATAGATCTAAAAATGAATCTCAAAATAATGTTTTTAATAAATCTCCTAATGAGCTAGCAATTTCCTCCCTTGTTAGGGTTAGGAATAAGGGAGGGAATGAGAGATGAAGATCTCTCATCTCTTTCGTGCCCGATTATTTTTAATAACTAGAACTTCATGCATGCATGCATGATCCGCTCCCTACGACACCTTACCCACGAGGTAACGGTGAAACCGTAGTATAAAGGACCGGACATGCATGTCTTCCATGAAGGTTAGAGCAAATATTAGGAAAGGACGGATAAGGATCTAGAGGAAGAAACTTCGTTTCTTCCCAATCATCCTAATCCCTTTTTCTAATAGTTGCTATAACTTCTAAAAGATCTCATTTAGGGCATTGAAAGAGGTGTGACATTAAATCTTATCAAACTCCACCTTAGACCTAACCCTAGCAAGTTTCTTTATCATCATATAACTTAGTTTTTAGATTCAATTAAAAAACCAAACCACCATTGGAATCAACTCGCAAGAACACTTAGGAAAATTACACATCCCTGTGGACCGACCCGTATTCACCGGCTAGCTGCAAAGCGACGCCGTTTCTGATTGCGGTAAAATATTTTTGATCGTTAAAAACCTACGCTTAATCAAATGGCGCCGTTGCCGGGGATGGCGTAAAAATTTCCTATTTGTAATTTCGGGTTGATATAAATTTTAAAATCATAAAAATCTGAAAATAGAAAAAGTACAAAAACATTTTATTAATTTTTATCTGTTTGAAGGGTTTTATTGTTTGAATCTTGCAGGAACAGCGAAGAATCTCGGATCTGGAAATTTACAGAGGGCGAAACAAAAATTGGTACATCAGAACAGAGGAGTATTAGAACAAAGGAGCGGCAGAATTTTTCTCAGAGAGTGATCCCTCCTCCAGACCGCGTTTCCGCCGCATAAGTGGGCCCCAAACCGCGGTTCCGCCGCAAGTTGGCCACGTCAGCTCCTAAAAATTTGTCGGTTTGTTCCTCATTCTCCCCTCTGCCAACCTCCATATATCTTTTGTGAAATTTTCTGCAGGAGTTTTTTGCGCTAAAAATCTTCTTCCCCCTTCTCAATAACAGATTTTCTGCAGGTTTCTTTGCGCCGCGCTAAAAATAATTGATTGCAAGTGAATTTAATGTTTTGCATAATTTAATCGGACTTTAAGGGGCTATTGACCAAACTCAGATTGGGTGGGGATTTCATCACCCTTCCCAGGACCCCAGAAAGCACTTAAAGCACTTGCATCGACCACTTTTAATTAAAAAATACTAGACTCAGCCCTAAGGACTTCGAGCTCAATAGGACAAAGGATTAGACATAGGCATCGACCGTTTATCCTAACCGACTTTGCGGTGTCTAGGCAAGTGTGTCAAGGCAAGTGGTTACTTAATTAGGACCGCTACTTGTAGCGGGGAGCCTCCCACTTACCTGGCACTTACCTGGCCGCAATTGGCGGTGAAGAGACGGTTTGAGGTCCTATTTCTAGCCCTAGTTAGGAGCTGTCTAGCTGACCTAGGTGACCCTAGATCTAGGCCTGATTGTGCATGTGTGGTTGATCGCGTTTGCGTCTCAAGTCTCTTTTCAAAAACCTCTTTGCAAAACTGTCACATAAATAAATAAAAAAGAAAAGAAAAATCTTTTCAAAACTTGCAACTTGTCGCTAAAGAAAACTTGCACATCACTTACACTACTTCCTTTCATTGACGTTCTCTTACCTTCACATTCTGTCTTTCATTTTTTTTCTGACTACACTACCCCTTTAGTGTATGTCATTTTGGACTAGGGACACTAACGCCCGATTAGTCCGTGTTTCGTTGGTACCGACCGACGAACCTTTCGACATCGAAATCGAAATTCCGTCTACTTTCTTACCTCCACCTTCAAATTCTTCCTCCGAAAGTATGTCGGGATTCAACCCCAACAATACCTTACCGACGGGAATGATTCTACCTCCTTAGGTGCGAATAACCCGAATCAACCGCCTGTTGAAGCGCGCGCACGAGTTGCGCTCCAGGATCTCTTCTACCCTGTCCGCACTTCTTTACCTACCTGTCTTTCACCCCCACTGGCAAATGGGGAAAATTTTGAAATAAAACCACATTTCATCAATATACTGCCAAAATTTCACGGTTTGGAATCAGAAGATGCGTATATTTTTATCAATAAATTCCAAAACGTTTGCGCTGTGATGAAAACAACCCAATTAAGTGATGACGTTATAAGGCTAAGGGTTATTCCTTTCACCTTATGTGACCTAGCCGAGAAGTGGCTATACAGCACCGCATCACATTCAATTAGAAATTGGGATGAGTTTGTGAAAGCTTTTCTTAAAAAGTTCTATCCTCACCACAAAACTGCTAGAATCCGTAATGAGATTATACAATTTTCACAGCTTCCTCACGAACCATTTTGGAAGTGTTTCGAGAGATTTAAAGACCTACTCGTTCAATGCCCTCATCATGGGATCGAAAGTTGGCAACTTTGCCAAATATTATATGAGGGATTGAACTCGGCAATGAAGCAGTTGCTAGAAACCATCTGTCAAGGTCACTTTTTCTCCAAATCTAGTGAGGAAGCGTGGCAGTTTCTTGAGGATCTTAGTGAACAAACAATTCAGTGGGAGAGCTTCAAGACTACATCATCTTCTTCTAGTGGTCAATCTAGGGCAGGCATACATCAAATAGAGATGTCGATTGCTATGAAGGCCGAGATGGCCGCTCTTACGAAAAAGCTAGAAGCGATTGAGACCAAAATCTCGTCGCCTTCTCCTGCCCCTGTTGTGCCTCCACGAACTGTTTGTGCTTGTTGTTCGGCTCCATCACACCTAACCGAAGAGTGTCCTTATAATGCATCTACTCAAGGACAGGATCAAGTCAATGCTGCCTTTCAGCAACGACAAAGAAACGATCCGTACTCTTCGACATACAATCCGGGATGGAGGAGTCACCCAAATTTCGCTTGGAACCAAAATCAACAATTCCAAGGAAATAACAATTTTCAAGGGCCTCCCCCACAACAATAACAAGCACCTCCACAAACTCAATTTCAACAGCAACCTTACCCTAATCAGGTGAACAATTTCGTGCCTAACACTTCTTACCCGCCAAACAATTTTGTTCAACCTAATAATGACAAGGTTAGCTCGCTCGAAAGAAGTCTAGAGGCGTTCCTAAAGCAATCTACACAGTCTACAGCAAGACTAGAGACTTCTATTCAATCTTTGGTGCAAAACAGTGCCTCACACGATCAAAGCATCAAATCTATTGAGGCACAAATTGCACAACTCAATGCAGCATTGAGCGAGAGCGAAAAAGAAAAGCTCCCATCTCAACCACTGCCCAATCCCGGTCATGCACATGCTGCAAATCAACAGCAAACTCATAACGTTAACACTGTGTCCACGTTGAGATCGGGAAAAATGTTTGCACAACAATGTGGGTATTCACAATGACACCCCTGCCGGTGGTTCTTCTTCACCTTCTTCTTCTTCGTTAGAGCCTGTTCTCCATCATTCACAAGGCTCTACTCCTTCTAGCTCGAACGGACCCACTTCTCACAACACGAACACATCTACACGGGGTTCCGTTCTAACTCAACAATCTCATCCGCAAAAATTGAACTCAACAACATTGCAAAATGCTCCTTTTCCAAACCGGTTGAGATCCAATAAACCAACTCCACAAATAGAGAAGATTGTCGAGTTGTTCAAACAGGTGAGCATAAATATCCCTCTTTTGGATGCGATCCAACAAGTTCCTTCATATGCAAAAATCTTAAAGGACTTATGCACCAAGAAGAGGAAGTCACAAGTACCAAAGAAAGTTTTTGTGGCTAGTGCTATTAGCGATACTCTTGTCAATTCTTTACCCCAAAAGCAAAAGGACCCCGGTTGTCCTACTATTTCGATAACAATTGGGGACAAGAACATCAATAGAGCACTACTTGATCTTGGTGCTACTGTCAATTTGCTACCTTATTCTGTGTACGAGCAATTAGGCATTGGAGAGCTTAAGCCCACTCACTGTACTCTCCAAATGGCCGATCGATCAATCACCCATCCAAGGGGTGAGCTAGAGGATGTGTTGATCAAAGTTGGGGAGTTCATATTCCCCGTTGATTTTATTGTTATGGACACACAACCTGTTGCTAACTCACGGAACCAAATTCCGGTGATCCTCAGTCGACCATTTTTGGCCACTTCCAATGCCATAATAAACTGTCGAAATGGCTCCATGACTCTATCCTTCGGGAAGACGTCTAGTGAGTTCAATATTTACAAGTTAGGAAGTTTGCCCCCTCGGCTTAATACTAGTACACGAGAAGTTTTCTCTATTCACGAAATCATGCAGGAGGACTGCAAGTTTGAAAGATTCTTGTTTGATGAGAACAGTTTTGACGCCACTAGTGCGTCCCTCCTTAAGCCTATCACAGTTGACACAACCGATATTGATTATGAAAGTTTCACTTTTTCGGATGATGACGACTCACAGCCCGAATATGAGTCTTTTGAATTTTTGGATGAGTTAGTTGAACCATCTGAATCGGTTGTTTGCAGTGATTTCAAACCTGTGTTGGAGTCCTTTGAGTTCGAGGTAGATTCCGCAATGATTCTTTCGCCTCCGAAACTCGAACTCATGTCCTTGCCGTCTCACCTTAAATATGCTTACATAGGTGAGAAAGAGACCTTTCCCATTATAATATCAGCCTCTCTAGCCTTCGAGCAAGAGAACGCTATTTTAAAGGTCTTACAAGATAGGTGGCAAGTTTTCGGTTGGACTATGGCGGACATCGAGGAGATTAATTCCCTCATAATTGAATATCATATGCAAATGATGGATGATGCCAAGTCAATAAAGGATCCACAGATATATCTTGGGGATAGTGTGGTCAGTCAACCTCCTCCTTTAGAAGTTGAACCACTCCCATTTCTTTTAATAAGCTATGAGAATGCCAATATTCCACTGATTGCTGATCATTCTCATTCTCGTTTTGATTCATCACCACATCATATCTATTCACTTCCATACTTTCCCTGCCATCACTCCTATCTTCCCCAATTCTTTTTGGATCGGTACAACATGTTCTTCCACCAACCGACACTCTTTACAGATAAATTTTTCGACTGGTTGGTGTTGATGTTTGGTCTGTGTAAAGTCTGGCAGTAATGTCTAACATTGTTTCACTGAAGTTTGGGGGGCCTTTCTGTATATATTTTTGTTTTTCTTTTAACAATAAAATTTAAAAAAAAATTATAAATAAATAAACAGGGGAGTGCCGACATTTTGACCCTCTTGGTGCAGCATGACAGTGAGGACACTGTCCAGTTTAAGTTTGGGGGTATGCTCGGTACGTCTTCTTCCTTCGCATTCATATGTATATTTTTGCATTTGCATACTTATTTTTAAAACCTATAAAAATTTGAAAATTTCAAAAATTATAAAAATTACTGTATTCAATTTTGGCCATATTTGACTTGAGTTTGACAAATAGGTTAACTGGTTAAGAACAACTAGATCTTAGACTTAGTAAATTAAAAACCCTAAAAAAATAACCTTCTTTAAATATTAACGGTAGAAAGTATATGTCTTTGTAGTTTATTTAGAACTAGGCAAATTTTGAGTTCACTTTTTGGGTTAAGTTGAAATAAAGGAAAATATTGATATTCTTATTAGAGTATAAGTTTGAAAAATAATTCCTAACTTAAGTCTATATTCTGAAAATGTATACCCTACAAATTGCACAATCTCGCACCTTGAAACTTGGAATCGTAGAAAAGACCTTGAAATGCTCTTGTCTAAAGTCCTTAGTACGAAGAAAATAAAAAAAAAATTTGTGAATAAAAAATGAACACTGGTCTTTGTGATTACTTAAGGCTGCAAAAATAGAAAAAATATTTAGCGAGGGTGCTTCATCACCTAGTGTCTTAGACCAACTGGTTTGGGAGTCACTGCTAAAAGCCTTGGGTGTTGCAAGACTAGGAATTACGCTTTAAAGTGCAAACATATCTTGTAATCGGTTGTTGGTACCTCAAGAAGTATTAACAGTCGCATGAAGGATCTGAATTCACCAGTTAATTAGTGCTGTGGACAACGGACAAGAGTATGATTGCTTGATTTGAATTTCCAAGTGTAGGGGTGATTTATACACACACGTGGGGATATATGATTAGAGTTGAGATAAGAGAAGGGAATGAAGAATAGAACTTGTATCTTTGGTAGAGTTGATAGAAAAATTCCTAAATGGAGATGGAACCTTAGAAGGAAAACTTAAGAAATGCTGAAGGCTGAATGAGTCTATCGAACATATATAATCTTAAGTTAAATGATGAGGAAGTGTGAAGAATATGGGTGGATAGTTTACAAGTCGACGGTAATAGAATTCCTTGTTAGAAAACCTAATTGGAGAATTAAAGTTAAAAAGCCAAATTGATAGGATTTTGTGGGTGTAATCCGCTGAAAACCCTCAGGAGACAACACTCCTCCTACTAGGGACACCTAGAGGTTTAACGGCTTGTTGCACGAGCTCAGTGCAATCGCGTTTCCCTGCGAAAGTGCGGTTAGGTTTTATCGAGAATAAAATAATAAGTTTGCTCGAGGACGAGCAAAAGATAAGTTTGGGGGTATTTATTCATATCATAATATTGCATTACTATATTCCCCATTCTTATTCGTTTTATAAATAAACAGGTGCTTTTGACGCATGTCTGCTGCATATTACAGGATACAGGTTCTTGGAGCGAAAACAGTGAAAAAGACAGAAGACGACACAAAAAGGGACTTTTGACCAACAAATGGAAGGATCCTAGTCAAGCCTAGACGAAGAACAATTCACAATTGTACAAGGCAATGCAAGGTCCAAAATGTCAAAGTGAACGGTTAAAAGATCACTACAAGTTTTTACTGAAGATCTGGAGAAAACCCAGAAGTCAAATGGAGAAAAGAACTAGAAAAATAGGAAGCCCAAAGCATCAAGAAGAAGCCCAATAAATTTCAGTCAACGATCCTACCAATGGGCCGCGGAACCGCGGCCCAAACCCCACTAATGCCGCAGTTCCGTGGCCATTTAGTGCACGTGTCGGCGCAGAATTTTTGTGTCGGTGCGTCGATGCGAAGGTTGGGATTTTTCGGGGGTATTTTTGTAATCGCACATGTGCGAATCCTGTAACCCTAAATTTTCCTATTTCCTTATAAATATGTAATCAAAATACTGTAATAGGGATGCCTCTTTTCAATTAATAAAAATTCAGAATCTTTAGAGGATTGAAGAGCATCATTTCTTGTAAGTCATTTAATTTTCTGCCTTAGTTTAAAAGTAATTTCTTGCCCTAGCTTTCTAATTTAATTATTGCCTTAGATTAAATTAATCTTTTGCCTTAGTTAATTCTACTATAGAATCTCTTAAAACTGCAGTAGGAAATTAATCCAATAGATCTAAAAATGAATCTTAAAATAATGTTTTTAATAAATCCCCTAATGAGCGAGTAATTTCCTCGCTTGTTAGGGTTAGGAATAAGGGAAGGAATGAGAGATGAAGATCTCTCATCTCTTTCGTGCCCGATTATTTTTAATAACTAGAACTTCATGCATGCATGCATGATCCTCTCCCTACGGCATCCTACCCACGAGGTAACGGTGAAACCGTAGTATAAAGGACCGGACATGCATGTCTTCCATGAAGGTTAGAGCAAATATTAGGAAAGGACGGACAAGGATCTAGAAGAAGAAACTTCGTTTCTTCCCAATCATCCTAATCCCTTTTTCTAATAGTTGCTATAACTTCTAAAAGATCTCATTTAGGGCATTGAAAGAGGTGTGACATTAAATCTTATCAAACTCCACCTTAGACCTAACCCTAACAAGTTTCTTTATCATCATATAACTTAGTTTTTAGATTCAATTAAAAAACCAAACCACCATTGGAATCAACTCGTAAGAACACTTAGGAAAATTAAAAATCCCTGTGGACCGACCCGTATTCACCGGCTAGCTGCAAAGCGACGCCGTTTCTGATTGCGGTAAAATATTTTTGATCGTTAAAAACCTACACTTAATCAGCTGCCGCAAGAAGTGCAAAAGAAGTCGGTCTTTGATCGGCTTACTACTACCACGACCCCTCTCAACGGGTCGTTTGATGTCAAGCCAGCAGCATCAGTCTTCAATAGACTGAGCCTAAACTCTAATTGGCCCATTAAGAAGCCCACGATACCTGAAGCGGCCATCCCGAAACGGATAGCCATTCCTTCTCTCGAGGCCACTAAAGAAGCTTCTCCCGTTAAGGGATCGGTCTTTACAAGGTTGGCCACTCCGGCTCCCGTTCCTGCTCAAAAGTCTGTGTTTGACAGATTGGATACTGCTAATCAACGGACGTCGGTCTTCAAGAGGCTGGTACCAGCAGCGCCTCACCAGAACAGGGGGTATGACGAAGTCACCCCTCAAGCTGAAACAATCCGCCACTGGCGCCGAGTAAGGAAAGCTGGAGGCAACTCTCCCTCTGGGCTAACTCCACCAGCTCCAACGGTGGAAGTCAATGCTGCTGTTCCAACCGGGAACAGCTTTGAATTGCTGAACAAGACGCGCATGAACTCTCCTACCGCCGTACTGAAAAGATCTCCTCCACCCGTGGAGAATGTTACATAAATGAAGCCGGAGGAGCCCCCTCAGCGGCTGTCCTCCAAAATTTACAAAGTCTGGCGACAGGTCCAAGAGTCGGTGATTGATCAAGATTACCCTCACCGGCAGAAAAAGGTGAAGGTTCAACAAGAAGAGAACCATCTTGCCAAGCCACAAAAGGCAACAGCTGTCTGGGTGCCCGCTGCAACGGCCCCCTCAACTTCAACTACTCAAAAGAGAAGAAGGCCAGAGAAAGCCCCTGTGACTACGGCAGACCACAAAGACGCTGAGCCCAAACGTCCCAAGTCTGGGGGCATAATGGTGCATACTATTTATATGGCTTCCGGAAAAGAGAAAAGCCGCGCTTCGACGGGTCACCGACTGCTCACCCGATCCGTGACAAAAGCCTAGGAGCAGCAACAGAAGCTTCAGGAAATGCTAACGCAAATGGCCATACTCACCGGGCCAAAAGAAAGCCCGGAGGCGTCATCAGAGCATAGTCATAAACAAGATACCGATGCCGACTTCCTCCGCAGAGTCCTCAAAAAAAAGGATAGAGAAGCAGCAGAACAAGCGGCTAATATAAGACGAATGGCGCTTCTCTTCCAAGATATGGTCGGGATGATGTTATAGCCAGAACCTCCAGCTGAAGACCCTCCTATCATCATTGAAGACGATAGAGGGGAGACATCGAACCCTCCTCCGGCTCTTTCAGCAGCCAAAGAGGAAACCATTTCCAAGGCCGCTCTGGACGACTACATTGCTCAGCAAATACGAGCTCACCGGGCGAATGAAGCAGCCGACCAACTCGTTAAAATTGGGCGACCATATCTAGGCTGGTATGATCAAATAAAGTATCCGTCGGGATATACGATCCCTAAATTGCATGTATATAAAGGGACAGGCAATCCCCACCTGCATGTCGCCCAGTTCAGGGCTCTATGTGGTAACACCGGAGGTGATGATAAATTGCTACTTCGCCAATTCGTCGGCAGCTTGTCGGAGATGGCATTCGAGTGGTATTCTGAACTTCCAAACGACTCCGTCAAGACTTTCGCAGAAATGGAGCTATTATTCACCCAGTGATTCGCGAGTGCTAGTGAACGCACCCTGATTACAGCATTGATTAATGCTAGAGTGAAACCTGGAGAGACATGGGTTCAATACGTAATACGATGGCGAAATCTGTGGTCGAAATGCGAACAGCGTATCGAAGAAGTGCCGGCGGTGGGCATGTTCGTGGTCACTCTGGACCCTCATGCAACTATTTCCCAATTCATGATGTTCTTCAAGCTGACCACTTTCCAGGCCTTGATCGACAAACTGGCCCAAATGGACCAGATGGGTCATAGACCGTCTCCTCCAAAGTCGGAGCCGTGGAACGAGAAGGAAAGGGGAAAGCGACCGTCGTCGCTAACGCTCAACAGCATCCCAGTGGTCTAAGGCCAGTTGATCGCCAAAATAATAGAACTCGATCTCTTGAAGATAAAATGAGACGCCCTTACTTGTTCCCTCGAGACAAGATGAAGAGGTTATTCGAGCTTGCACTGCGCAATAGGCTCATCACTCTGCCGAAGCCAAGACGCCCAGCGCAATCAGGCGACATAGCAATCCTAACTATTGCCCTTATCACCGAATGTTGGGCCATCCGATCGAGAATTGTTACATCTTCAAAAGCTGGATAGAAGATCAGTACCAGCAGGGCAAATTCATATTATCCGAGAATTGGAAGGTGAACCCGCCTCGGCCACACACTCCCAAGAAGACGGATACACCGGGAGAATCATGCTCTTTCATAGAAGAAGCTCCATAGGAGGTCGCTCTTTCAACCAAGACGAAAAGAATGCTGAAGGATCTCCAAACATGCCCAGCGATTAGGTGGAAAAATCCACTCGAACCCGAGATCATCGAGGGGATGCTGAAGCCGCGCCTAACTCTAAAAATTGGTGGTGATAGCCAAAGAACTTACATCCAGCCGTCAAAATCTTCGAAGAAGAAGAAGAAATCCAAGAAGCCCGTGAAGCCTGGTGACAAGCGCACGGACCTGCAAAAGCAGATTGACGTGCTGGAAGAGTATAACCAGAAGGCGCGGACTCCAGTCACACTCCAAGAATTTCTCAGCCACGTCCTTGAGGACGGAGATGATGACAATGGAGAAGATTCATCGGATGAATCTGAAGATTACGTGGCGAGTTGCCATATGGTCTCTCACTCGTCGATAGACGATGAAGAAACTCCTTGCATCAAGAAACTGGGGGCAAATCCTGAGCAGGGACTTCCAGGGCTATCAGACGAAATGATTGATGCATTCCTGAATGAAACTCTTTCAAAAAGCAAAGCTGATCGGGAGCGTGAGATGGCCATATTTGAAAAAACCAAACGCCGACGACTGGACGAAAGGGTTGAAACACTTCCGCCAGTTCAAAGTACCTTCGCCGCAAATAAAAACAGGTTCAAGACGAGGAAAAGGCTCGCTAAAGCCATATCAATGGGAATGAAGCTTCCACCCTCCGAAGGAAATATTCTTGGTGAAACGGAAACGCATCCTAGCTACTGCTTATATCATCGAAAGATTGCGCACCCCACCGAAGAGTGCAACGCTTTTAAAAGATGGTGGCAGGGATATGTTGCTCACCGGCAACATTTCAAGCGGATGAAACGCAAAACTCGTCGGGAGCAAAGAAGCACGACCGAGGAGCGTAAAAGAACTACTGGCAACTGTCGCATGTTCAACGCCGGGGGATCGCAAGTTCTCACCTTCGGGAGCGATTCTGATGAAGAAATGACTCTTGGCCCGCTCTTTAAAGAGTCCACCTCAGGAAAAGAGGAAAAATCGAAGATCTGTGAAAATATTCAGTTGCGCAATCGTACGCTACCCGAAAAGAATCTTGGGCCCTCGAACAGTGGGTCAAATAGAAAAGATAAGGGAAAAGAAAAGGTCCCTGAGGATATCATCCTTGATGACCAAGCCGTCAAAAAGATGACAGCTAAGGACCCGCCAAAGAAAAGTAAGGTGGACTACAACGTTCTGGCACACTTGAGAAAGATACCCTCGCAGCTCAGCATTCTCGACGCCCTTCTGCTATCCAAAGAGGTGAGAGATTCTTTAATCAAAGCATTACAAGAGCCCGAGCAATTCCAAGCTTTCCTCGCCGAAGAAAAAATGAAGGACGAGCTGGAAGAAATACAAACATCCGATATCACCTTCGGCAATGAGGATCTCCTCCTTGGGACATGCGAGCACAACCGTCCCCTATATGTCTCCGGATACTGTCATGACATCAAGATAGGTAAAATCCTGGTCGACAATGGGTCTTCCGTCAATCTCCTTAATGTGAGGATGTTAAAGGAAATCTGCATGAGTGTTCAGCACCTCGCTCGCGATAAAATCACCATCTCCGGATTTGACTCCCAGTCATCATGGACGCTTGGGTCCGTAATATTGACACTACGCTTTGGGCTGCTTGTCACGGACATTAAGTTTCACGTCATTGATGCCAAGACATGCTACAATGCTTTGCTCGGCCGGCCCTGGTTACATGAGTACAATATTATCCTTTCTACACAACATCAGTGTATGAAATATTTCAAGGATGGTCTCGAGTATACTGTGACAGGAGAGCTAAACCCATTCTCCATGAATGAAGTCCGCAAGTACGAAGATGCAAAATACTTCTTACCAGATTTTGAGGACACGGAAAGATGTCACAGACCGAAGAACAAAGCCATCGCTACTATTCTGGTCTTCGGGAGTGATACCGAGGAGGAAGAGGAGATAGTTTATTCAGGGCCGCCCCAATGCAACAAGCTGGGACCCTCCGCTCCTATGTTAATTTTCAGCAGTGACTCGGGAAATGAGCTTAATGCCGTATTCTCTGCTCGGCCATAAATACAAATCTTCGCTGATGAAGATCAAAGTTTGTAAATTGCCATGGTTCCGCCCAAGCATCATAAAGAACTAGACGCGCTTGATACCTACAGTGTGGAAGAACTGCAGACATTCTACGTCCCTCCCATGCGAAAAGGAGAAAAGACGATCCTATTCTACCGATCCGGGAAAACCAAAGTGGAGAAAGAAATCTGGCATGGCACGGATTCTACACTTGACAGGATCCAGCCCATCCGTTTGCCCAGATATTACACAGACGGACTAAAGAAGCTCTTGAGATGCTAAGGTGTACCCCTTAAGCAAACTGCGCGACAAGCACGGTTCTATAACAGGATCTGGAACGTTCCTGGAACTCGACGAAAGTTGCCCAACGGGAGAATGAAAACAACTGGGCTTGGGTATGTTCAATCCAAGAAACGGGAGCTACTCCGCGACTGCTACGTCATACATGACTTCGATGAGGAAGGAGTCGCTCTGTGGGAAGATGCTAACCCTGAACCAGAAAGAGCTCCCGCCGTGAAAATGCCCAGTCCGTCGTTTGAAGAACAAATGGACAAGCTTATAAGGGAAGCAGGTCAAAAGGTTCGAGACGACCATAATCGCGAAATGGACATCTACGAAAAAGCCAGGATGCAACACCTCCTTCAACAGGCTGTGAAAAATGAAAATGCCCCTCCTTGTCAGCCCGTTGTACAAAAGGCCCGACGCAGAGGCAGAAACAAACTAAAGAATGGAAAAGGCGTTCGACAGCGACAAAGTGGGTCCAAGAAGCCACGCGATCAGGAATCGAGCAGTCCGGATTTGTCTCTTATAAGAAAGATGAGTCGAGCATATTCTTTTCCCCAAGACAAGACAAGAAAGATATTCGATCTTGTCATAAAACATCAGATAATGACACTCCCGGAGTCCAAGCATCCTGAGCAAGCGGGCGAAGTCTCTCACCCGGACTATTGTTCCTATCACAGGTCAATAGGACATCCTCTCGAAGACTGCTTCACATTCAAAGACTGGGTAGAAGACCAGTATCAGCAAGGCAGGTTCACTCTATCCAGCAGCTGGAGGGTAACCCCGCCGAAGAAGCATGAACCCAAAGACACGAGAGTAGATCCGGATCAATATCGGTCTTGGAAGCGATCTCGTACTTGTCACATGATAATGTTGTCATAAGAAGAGCCCGAGAATATGGATGACCTCCCCTGGTGCTTCGAAAGCGTTGATAACGAGGTAATCTCAGAGTTTCCACCGGCGCCAAAAGAGCTGGAAGATGGGATACATACTACTGCAGATAACCTCAAGAAAATTAATTTGGGGACAGCAAGTGACCCGCGGCCGACATTCGTCAGTGAGCTGTTGTCTGAAGAAAGGGTGGCTACGCTAAAAGACGTGCTCATGCAGCATAAAGATTACTTCGCATGGAACTATTCCGAGATGCCAGGATTAGATCCAGAGATTGCTGTGCACAAACTGGCGATATCTCCGGACGTCAAGCCGATCAAACAAGCACCGAGGAGGATGCAGCTCGAGCTTGAGATGAGCATCAACGCCGAGGTCAAGAAGCTAATCGAATCTGGCTTCATCCAAGAAGTTCAATATCTTGATTGGATCGCCAACATCGTCCCAGTGATGAAGAAGAATGGGACGGTGCGCATATGTGTGGACTTTCGAGATCTCAATAAAGCCTGCCCGAAGGACGACTTCCCAGTACCGGTCACCGAGCTGATGATAGACAATACGTCCATTCATGAAGTTTTCTCCTTCATGGACGGCTCGTCAGGATACAATCAGATAAAGATGCATCCCGAGGACCAGAAGCACACCGCTTTCCGGACCCCTTTGGGTATATTCTGCTACAAGGTGATACCTTTCGGTCTAAAGAACGCTGGCTCCACCTATCAGAAGGCCATGAAGAAAATTTTCGACGACCTCATACATGAAATCGTCGAATGCTATATCGACGACCTCGTAGTTAAAAGCAAATCCTACGAGGAACATTTAGAGCATCTGAAGATCGTGTTTCAGCGCCTTCGACAATACAACTTGAAGATGAACCCTCTCAAATGCACGTTCGGAGTGTCCTCAGGCAAATTCCTGGGATTCATCGTCCGACACCAAGGTATCGAGATAGATCCGTCAAAGATCAAGGCGATTATTGAAATGCCTCCACCAAGGACTCTCAAGCAACTGTGGTCTCTCCAAGGGAAGCTCGCGTATATCCGGCGATTTATAGCCAACCTTTCAGGCAAATGCCGTCCTTACAGTCACCTGATGAAGAAGGGAACCCCTTTCGTTTGGTATCGCAAATGCCAAAACGCACTGGACAAAATCAAGCAATACCTGCAGAATCCGCCAGTACTGGCCGCTCCCGTTAAAGGAAAGCCTCTTGTCCTATACACAACAACCCTCGAAGGTTCTTTAGGTGCGCTGTGGGCACAAGAGAACGATCAAGGGAAAGAAAGAGCTCTCTACTACTTGAGTCAAGTTCTACTGGGGGCAGAAAGCAACTACTCCCCCATCGAAAAACACTGCCTGGTGTTGATCTTCGCAATAACGAAGCTCAGACACTATGCGTTGGCACATGAGGTCCATCTCATATCAAAAGTGGATCCTCTCAAGTATTTGATGTCAAAAGCCATATTAACAGGGCGGCTCGCTAAATGGGCCCTGTTCTTGATGGAGTTCTCGATAACTTATCGGCCCCTTAAGGCAGTGAAAGGCCAGGTCATCGCCGACTTCCTCGCTGAGCATCCAATACCTGCCGATTCTCCTTTGAATTGTGAACTGCTAGACGAACATGCGTTTGACACGATCGACGGGGGTGATACCCGGTGGGAACTTTATTTTGATGGAGCGTCTTCCATGAAGAAGCGCAAACAAAGCACCCCTATAATCAAATCGGGGGTAGGCCTCATCTTCGTAACTCCACAAGGAAGGATAATGCGCTTTGCTTTCTCCTTAACAGAGCCGAGGACAAACATTGAAGCCGAATATGAAGCTTTGATAGCAGGTCTCGAGATCGCTATCGTCATAGGAATTGAGAACCTCCTCATATACGGAGATTCCCAACTGGTCGTTAGTCAAGTAAACGGTGACTATCAGACGTGTAAGCCAGAGTTGGTGAAGAACGGTGAGAGAGTACATCAACTGCTGACTCAAATTCCTTCCGATGCCTTGGAAAGTATACCGCGTGCGGAAAATTGTAAGGCGGATGCATTAGCCAAGCTCGCTAAAGAACTGGCTGACGAAAACCTCGATGACGTGAGGATCGTTGTGCAAAGCCGTCGGGTTCTCGCACCGGCAGAAATATCTCCGGAGTCATCCGAAGAAAAGGGAGCGACCGAGCAAATGACTCTACAAATAAAAGACCAAGAAAAGGCTAAGGATTAGTGGGAAGTCTTTGTAGACTACTTCAAATTTCGTCGAACACCTGAAGATGCGTCCTCAAGACATCAGCTCATGAAACGAGCTCTGTCTTTTGCCTTCGTCAATGACACTTTATATAAGAGATCATTTGATTCTCTGTGATTAAGATGCCTGGGACCTGAAGAGGCAAAGAGAGTCGTCCAAGAAACTCACGACGGACTCTGCGGTTCTCATCAGATCGGGCCGAAGATGAAGCTGAAGATCAAACGGATGGGTTATTATTGGCCCACGATGATCCAAGACTGCCTCGAATATGCGAAGCAGTGCCACTCGTGCCAGATTCATGGAGACTTTATCCATCAGCATCCAAATCCACTAAATCCAACGGTGGATAGCTGGCAGTTTGAAATGTGGGGAACCGACATAATCGGCCTCATCGAACCAGCATCGTCCATAGGACATCGATTCATCTTGGCGACAACTGATTACTTCTCCAAATGGGCAGAAGCAGTACCACTGAGGGAAGTGAAGATGGAGAATATCCTCCATTTCTTCAAGATGCACGTCATTTATCGGTTTGTAACTCCATGACGGATTATCTCCGATAACGGGCCAGCCTACAGAAGCCACAAGATCAGCCGCTTCACACAACAGCATAACATAGACTGGAGATATTCCTCAGTCTATAATCCCCGAGCTAACGGTCTAGCTGAGGCTTTCAATAAGATCTTGGCGAAGATCGTGAAAAAGACGGTGTCTCAAAATAAGAAGGACTGGCATGAGAGACTGCATGAAGCTCTCTGAGCGTATCGAACTACGTTCAAAATGGCCACGAACACAACTCCGTACGCATTGGTATTCGGTACAGAGGCGGTACTCCCCCTCGAGATAGAGTTACCCTCTCTACGGGTGGCAGTTCATTACGAGCCAACGGACGATGAGAATGCTCACCTTCGGCTTGAGGAGCTCGATGCCCTTGATGAAACCCGGCTCATAGCGCAACAAAATCTGGAGGCTTATAAAGCAAAGATGACGCGCTTATACGAGAGATTGACTAGGCCGAGGACATTCCGCCAAAGCGAACTCGTGCTACTGGTCAAAAGACCTATGATCCCCAATCGTGCCAAGCGGGGGAAATTCGAGCCGAACTATGAAGGCCCGTATATCATAGACAAGGTCTACCAGGATGGGGCCTATCTACATATGGACATGCATGGTGAAAGACCTTTCAGGCCAATAAATGGTCGCTTCCTGAAAAAGTACTACGCTTGACAAGTCATGGCCTAGGTCAATAATAGATGACGACGACTATGTCCGCTCGCTATCTTCCTAAGCCCAAACTCTATAAGTAGTAGCCGGCTAACGGACCGAAACGTCCTTAAACTAATGACGGACCGAAACGTCCTTAAACTAACGACGGACCACTATGTCCTAAAACTAGCTGTTGACCGAGATGTCGATAAACTACTGTGGGTTGCAACATCCCAATGCTGATACAAAAAAAAAAGAAAAGAATAAAAGAATAAAAAAAAAGAAAAAACGGTATGTCCATAAGCAAAAAGGGCATGGATGAAAACTCGAAAAGGGCTCCGTGAGTAAAAACAGCGGGGCTACCGGCGAGTTTTGTGAAAACCCGAAAGGGCGCAATCTCGTTAAAAGACACTTGCAAGGTCCTCTCTACCTTGTGAGGAGAAACCACCTGCGTGAGATCCTTACGACTCACAAGGGAGCAACACACTTAGGGATCCCCACGATTCCTAAGGAGAAATTACTCTTGCGAGATCCTCACGACTCATCAGGAGAACCCTCTTATGGGACCCTCACGGCTCATAAGATTCGAAAGTCTTAAGCTACAGGGATCTGAACCTGTTCTTAAGCAGCCACCATAACCTTCAACAGTGCCCTACAAGCGGCTCAACGCTGACCCTTGTATACAATCCACAGGCGCGAATAAACATTTCCCTAATAAAGTCTCATCCGTGACTAGGGATATGTTTGCACGGTGAACAACCCTTGTAAGTCCTCTCGACTTAAAAGGAGAAAATACTCTTGTAAGATCCTTACGACTTACGAGAAGCCATACACTTAGGAGTCCTCATGATTCTTAAGGAGAAAACGCAACTACGAGATCCTCACGACTCACAGGGAGAAATACCTTTACGAGACCCTTACGGCTCATGAAGTCAAAAGCCTTGGTCGACAGGATCCTAACCCTGTTCGCTAAGCCACCTTTGTTCGATATCGACAGAGGCAAATGATGATTCGCTCCTGGCAATATCCCAGTTGTAGTGGTGCTGATGCCGAAATCGGTGTCTAATTCCAGGCTTGCAGCAAAAAGCCAGAGAGCCACACATGCATACGAAATAGCCGAAATGATGGGACAACTTGCAACAAAATCAGCAAGTAAAAATGTATGCATGCAAAATAGCCGAAATGATTGGGCAACTCGCAATAGAAAGCGGCGAGTAAAAATAAATTAAATAGCCAAAATGATTGGGTACCGCGAAAAATAGCCGAAATGATTGGGCAATCGCGACCTTCGCGATATAAAAGCTGAAATGATAAAGCATCGCGGAAAGAAATAAAAAAAATGATGAAATTTATGCCCTACAGGTGATATCACATCAATCCCTGTATACAATCCAGGGGCGCAAACAAAGAAGGAATCACACCTTCCCTCCCCAGGCTCCATCAGAAGAAGAAGCCAAACCTCAACGATTCACAGACAACCTAGAGACCACTTCAATATTTGTCTCATTACAACAGACACAACGTCATCCACATGACCCCGTCTTCGAAATACGTCATCCAAATGACCCCGTCGTGGAAACACGTCATCCACATGACCCCGTCTCGGAAATACGTCATCCACATGACCCCGTCTCGGAAATACGTCATCTACATGACCCCGTCTTGGAAATACATCATCGACATGACCCCGTTTCGGAAATACGTCATCCAAATGACCCCGTCGCGGAAACATGTCATCCAAATGACCCCGTCGCGGAAATACGTCATCCACATGACCCCGTCGCGGAAACACATCATCCACATGACCCTGTTTCGGAAATACGTCATCCACATGACCCCGTCTCGGAAATACGTCATCCACATGACCCCATCTCGGAAATACGTCATCCACATGACCCTGTTTCGGAAATACGTCATCCACATGACCCCGTCGCAGAAATACGTCATCCATATGACCCCGTCGCGGAAATACGTCATCCACATGACCCCGTATCGGAAATACGTCATTCACATGACCCCGTCGCGGAAACACGTCATCCACATGACCCCGTCTCGGAAACACGTCATCCACATGACCCCTTCTCGGAAACACGTCATCCACATGACCCCGTCACGGAAACATGTCATCCACATGACCCCGTTATGGAAACACGTCATCCACATGACCCGTCTCGGAAATACGTCATCCACATGACCCCGTCGTGGAAATACGTCATCCACATGACCCCGTCGTGGAAATACGTCATCCACATGACCCCGTCTCGGAAATACGTCATCCACATGACCCCGTCTCGGAAATACGTCATCCACATGACCCCGTCTTGGAAATACGTCATCCACATGACCCCCTCTCGGAAATGCGTCATCCATATGACCCCGTCGCGGAAATACATCATCCATATGACCCCGTCTCGGAAATACGTCATCCACATGATCCCGTCTCGGAAATACGTCATCCACATGACCCCGCCGCGGAAAAACGTCATCCACATGACCCCGTCGCGGAAACACGTCATCCACATGACCCCGTCGCGGAAATACATCATCCACATGACCCCGTCGCGGAAATACGTCATCCACATGACCCCGTCATTGAAATACGTCATCCACATGACCCCGTCGCGGAAATACGTTATCCAAATGATCCCGTCGCGGAAATACGTCATCCATATGACCCCGTAACGGAAATACGTCATCTACATGACCCCGTCGTGGAAATACGTCATCCACATGACCCCGTCGCGGAAATACGTCATCCACATGACCTCGCCTCGGAAATACGTCATCCAATGACGTCGTGAAATGCGAATAACGTCAATCTCATTAAACACTTACGGGTCCTCTCGATTCGTAAGGAAGAAAACTCTCTTATAAGATTCTTACGACTTATAAGGGAAAACACACTTAGGAATCCTCATGACTCCTAAGGAGAAAAGACACCTACGAGATCCTCATGACTTGTAGGAAGAAAAGTTTTTATGAGACCCTCACGGCTCATAAAGTTGAAAAGTCTTAGGTAGCAGATCTGAACCTGCTTCCTAAGCCATCACTACCTCTCGGAGAGTTCAAGATGAAACGTTCTTTATTATCTACAGGCCACACTTGCCAGAGTAACATACCAAGAACACAGTAAAGAGAAGAAAACGACAGTGGGAGATAAGAAAAATATGTCTTTATTCATGAACTTATTTGAATACAAGATACATCATATAAAAGAATAAAAATGGATACATGTTATTCAAAGATTACAAGTGTGTAATTGATACAATGGAAGCTACTGAGAAGGAAGTGTTTTCAACAAGTCCGTAAGCTGCTCTCGCACTTCTTTCAGTGCCTTATCATGATCAGCCGCCGCGGCCAGCTCCGCTTCGATTCGAGTCCTTTGTTGCAAGCATGATGAAATCATCTCATCGATTTCCCGTTGGGCATCTTCTCGACTCTGCCTGACCCGCTTGATAGAGTCGAGCTTCCGTTTCAATACAAGCCCGTCCGAGATATATTGCTGCAAGGTGTCAAAGACGGCTCTCAGTTGTGCGGCGTTCGCTTCGACCTGGGCACGCAATTGGACAGACTCAGTGGAAGCCTGCTCGCGTTCCTTCCGCCTCAAGGTCGCTTCTTGTTCGAAATGGCGGAGGAAGGACACGCTCTGCTCGACCCATACGGCCCGCTGGGAGTTCAAAGCCTAAATCTCAGGGGCAGGACGCATAAGCTCAAGCTCATGCAGGCAGGCCTCAATCTTCCTGCAGTGGTTAACCCAAGACTCGACGACGCCTTCATTATGGAAATTCACAAGCGTCGCCAGCATTAGATTGACCTCGGCAGCGAAATCTGCGGCGCCTCGGCAGCGAAATCTGCGGCGGATGTAGGAGCCTCCGCGTCAAGCTCCTCGATGTATTCGCTCAGCATACGCAGACTGGTCACATCACCTTTTGAGGATGGACGTCTGGAAAGAAGCCCTGCTGGCATTATAATGCGAGACTCGAACGGGGCTGGAGTCAATGTGACCGCTACAAAACAAATCACAATTAGATGTCGGCTCAAGAAATAAAGAAAAATACACGAACAATAGAATCTACTATACCGGCTGGAACAGGGGGCAGAGCTGGGAGTTCCGGTGGCGCAACAATACCCTCGTCCCCTCCTTCAATTTGTAAGGCTACAAGCAATGCAAAGAAGAATTATCAATAACATGACTGCCCGTTAAAGAAAGGACGTCGGTCAGAAAAAATACTTACCGACACCAGCGGGCGGGCTAATCTCTGACTGAAAGGAGAAGTGTGGCTGTAACTCCTGATACAGGAGATCAAAAAGGACTCTTGCAAGGATGCGGTAATGCAATGTCAGTACATAAATTATATAGCCTAGAAGTAAGACTGATGGGTCACAAATCCGTACCTTCCAACATCTGAAACGGTACGAGAGAAGGTAGAGGAGTGGTCACCGTCAAGGCGGTAACTGATGGCGCTGCCTCGGGTAGCACAACCTCAACGCTCGCCACACCTGCATTAGAAACGGGATAAATACTGTCAGGAAAGATTGAAAAGGATTGCAGAATAAAAAGAAAAGCAATGACCCAAAATCTACCTGGTGAGTCGCCGGTCGGAACCGCGATGAGCGTGTCACTTGATACAGCAACTGCTTCACCCTCCCCCATCGGAATGGTCTTACCTCCCATCGCCTCATCCCCTGACTCTACGAGAGCCGTCGTAACGTTTGCGATGCCAGGAGATGACAAAGAGCCACAGGCGGAAAGAATGATGATTGGGGCGGTGTCCGACTCTTGAGAGGGAGCGGCCACCTCGGGCTCAGCAATTGTAGCTATCTCACCCGCCACTACCTCGAGCTCGACAGTGGTATCCATCTCACCTACCGCCATCTCGGGCTCGGCGATCGTGACTGTCTCACCAACCACTATCTCGAGCTCGGCAATTGTAGCCATCTCGCCTACCGCTGCCTCGGGTTCGGCAACCATGGCTACCTCCACTATCTCTATCCCAGGCTCAGTGGTCACCGCCACTTCTTCGGTAAGACTCGGCCCTGCAAAATAGGATATATGAGAACTGAAAGTTAAAACTTTGACAGCAAAACCCAATGTCATATTACCTTGAGTTGGTCTTCCGATTGCTTCCCGAGCCGC
The DNA here is from genome assembly GCA_030015575.1 of Agapanthus africanus. Taxonomy (NCBI): domain Eukaryota; kingdom Viridiplantae; phylum Streptophyta; class Magnoliopsida; order Asparagales; family Amaryllidaceae; genus Agapanthus; species Agapanthus africanus. Next base: position 867,030,725 of record CM057338.1, on the reverse strand, counting down.
ACGTGCTGCCCATCTGTGGGCAGTGGACAAGGCAGCCGGAGTATCTTCTAAACGAGTAGGGGCAGAGGTAGCGGTGCTCGAACATGCACCCGCGGCCAAGGCAGCACTACGCTCCCTTGCCGCGCGCATTCTGCACTTCCTTTCCGCTCGAGCCGTCAAAGCGGATCTTCTTGAAGCCTCCATCAATAGGACGTCATCGTCCACGCCAAGGGTTACCTCTGGAGCCGTTATGGCATCCGTCATCAGTCGTTTGAGTAAGGCCTCCTTCGGCAGTGCCGAGGAGGCCGGGACTTCGATGGCTGGCCCGGGAAGCATCTCCGCATCACCTTGCGGGATTGGCATTGCAGTCCCTGCAATAAGATAAAGAAGGGGTCAGATTGTCCATAAGAAAGGAGAATGAAGATTCAATAAGCCGAGACATACCAATGCCCAGCAAAGCACGATTCCTCTCCTCCTGCCCAAAGGTCCTAAGGGAAGCCGCTAGAGCCTCTTCAGTGGTAAAGCCTGTTACAGAAGGAAAAATGTCAGTAAAAACATGATAATAAAAATATAATGCAATAACAGAAGTTACGGCTTATACTCACTTGATTGCGCGAGGACGGCCATTTCCGCTTTGTAGCTTGCTGATCGCACAGAAGCTGCAATGGCGGCCTCGAGATCAGTATCTTCCGGCGCTATGAAGAGACCCTCATTGGTCCCATATTCTCCCAAGCCCTCGCTATAAGGAGCATGAGGCTCCAGGCCAAGTACAGCGTCTAGAGAGAGGATCGACTTCTTCTTCCTCTTCTGCGAGCGAGCTCTAGTCGCAGCCAGCACAAGCTTACGCTTGGTCGGCACTTTGGGGCGATGAGTCCCGATATCTGAGCCCACGCCAGATTCAAGGGAAGCTACATTTACCATCTCCATAGGAGCACGGGGCACCGGTAGTACATCTGCCGTCTCCACGGGAGCACGGGGCACCGGTAGCTCAGGCCTGTCGTCGGGGACTTCAATCACGGCAGCTTCTCTTAGCGGAGGAAGGACAATGGTCCGACGCTTCAAGGGGAGGTTTCGGTCACTAGCTGGGGGTGCACCCTTGCGGTCGAGTAGCAGTCGCTTCTCCTCCCTGATAACAGCACCCATTGCATGTTGGTACCAGGCCACGTGTACATTAAGAGCCCTCGGGACACAATTCGGCTCGCTGATAAAGAAGTGAGACCCCGTATTCAAGCACATGAAATGATGCAGTGCGCGCCGCATTCCCTCTTCGGTGGCAGCAGGTTCTACCAGGAAAGCCTCAAGAGGGACTCCCTGATTGTAACTCAGCTGCTAGGCAAAACGATGGGGGTTGTATCTCATGAATAGCGCCGCGTCATTTTTCCTGAATACAAGAAAGCCCGGCCTGATGGAGTATAAATGGAGAATCTCCCGGGATTTCAACACGGAGGCCCCGTCTTTAAAGATGTCTCGCAAGGGCAGCACCGCCGTTGAAGTTTCCTGGCCCATGGTCAAGACTTTGTCTGTGAAAGACATACCATCTCCGACCGTGCGCGGACGAAGGAGCAAGCCCCTAGCTTACCGCTGTGACGGACTCACGATGGAGGCATCAACCAGCTGCATGATCCGGGGGAACTTGCATCTGTCATAAAACGAAGGTCTTTTGTGGATGCTAAAGACCCCAAGCACGTGCAGCTCTATCCATGAAGTGAAGTAATGCATTGGGAAGTTTGCAGGATGGACCCCTGGTTCAGTGGTGTCCGCTGCTACGCTAAGACCGTGATATAGGTGGGCTAACCCGGCGATCCCGATGGCCACTTGTATTCCGGCAACCATGTGATGCGCGGGGTAGAAGACGGAAGGCCTCATGTAACGAGGATGCATAGGGAGCGCGAACCAGCTCAACCATAGCCCAAGAAACCCAAGAAAAAATGCTTCCTCGTCAATGCCCGGGGCGGCGATTTTTGACAGAGGGACGATCGCGGCGTCAGGAAGAAAGAAACCCTTCTGATTAGCTTCCAGTATCGGCCAACGGTCCAAGCCAAAGCCGAAGGGATCATCAAGTTTAGCAAACTTTTCCCCTTGTCGCGACAAAATTTCCAGGCAAAGAAAACGGGCAATGAAGTCCGCAAAACTGACCCCCCGGCCTCCGAATTCAAGGAAGAGGCTCTCGTACATGTTCAACACCTTTATCAGACTGGGGAACTGGTACTGAATGGCGTTCTCTGGCGTGAGGCCTATCACCACTGGCTTGGTGGCAAAAACATATTCATCCGGAGGAAGCAGCTCCTCGTAGTGCTCCCCCCTTACCGGTAGACCAGAAACCTCGGCGAATTCTTCTAAGGAGATGGAGACCTCTCTATCCAATAGGAAGAAGGTATGAGTCGGGATGTTCCACTGCTCTAAAAATGCTTTATCCACCATGTGGGGGGTGCAGAATACTGGAACAAGGAAGCGTAGACCGCAGGGTATAAGCCGAGCTTTAGCAGCTACGATTTCTTCGCTGACAAGATATACCGGGCCCACTGCAAGTACCTGGCCGGATGACAGGGAGTTAGCCCGATGTTGTAGGGCTGTCCCCAAGGGCGCGACTCGCCCTGGCATATGCTCCGTCCTACGGTGTCTAAAGCCGCCGGTGGCTGCACGGGTACGGCGGCGATCGAAGGCTGAAGGAGATCCTCCGAAGTCCAATTAACCACCTCCACGGCATAGTTCACCGGGGGTGCATCTGCATACGGGATCACCGAGATGGGCTCCGAAGGCATCGCACAAGAGAAGCTTCGATGACCTCTGATAATCTGGTCGTACCATCTACCCCACAAGTGAAGTTTTTTGTGTTTCGGGTCATGATCTTTGATGAGCGCGAGAACCTCCCGGTCCACAGGCGCCTCAGGGAATCCTCCCTCTGAACGGACAAATGGAAACGAAGCATCGAAAGACATGTCTCCTGCAAAAAAAGGGGGACATAAGTCAACTGTCAGTGCTATAATTTAATTTTAAATACTGACACCTGGTACTTTAAAATTTGTACCACACTGCAATGCAGTGGAAAGGGACCAAAGGGGCCCCACAAAATCTAGATGACAATGCATCAATTAATAAAACAGTTTCATCATTGGATGAGACTGTTAATTAAATGAGGAAATCCTCAAGAAAATTCTCATTAAATGAGAGATCCCTCGGGAAAAGGAGAAAATCTCCCTTTGAGAGCAATGCTCTATGACAGAGTGACACTTGTCAAACTCTGATCATGAAGGAATAAAATTCCTCAAGAGCCTGGCTCTGTAATGATGATGGAAAAATCCATCAGAAAAGAATTAATTAAAATTAATTCTTATGAATTAAAAAATTCTAGGATCTTCATGATCCATGAGCAAACTCTTAAGAGTTCTTCACAAGAGATTAAGAAATCTACATGTTGTCAAAAGAGCAGAGCTCTAATTCATGGGCTAAGAAACCCCAAGAAAAGACCTCTTTAGATCTATGGGCTCAGGAGAGCAAAGCTATGTTAATGAAACCCTAAATGGGTTTTCTTTAGATCAAAGATCTATGAAGAGCAAGGCTCTGTTAATGGGTAAAACCCTAATTTATTAAAAGTTTTAAACTTTACCTAAGTTTTGACAGAGTTTTGACTCTTAAAAAGTTCTTAAACAAGAGAGCTATGCTCTGTGGGATAATAAAATTCTCAGAAACCAAGAAGGAGATGAAAATCATCTAAGAGACCAAAGGTCCTATTTATAGGCATTGAAACGTCTCTTCAACTTCTGAGTTGATCCAAGGGCGCAGATACTGCCACCGCTGCACTCACGTGTGGGCCACATGAGCGCAACGGTGGGGGGCATTTGTTCCCCCCAATCAGAGCAAAGCTCTTTTTGAAATTCAAATTCAAAAATTGAAGCAACGCTTCAGATCCAGCGCTAGGCGCGCTGCGCGCCACGTGTCAAACACAGATGCGCTAGCGTCAGGTGCGCTGCGCCCTAGACAGTGCACCATGTGTGCGCTAGTGCCAAGCGCGCTAGGTCCGCTGCGCGCCACGTGTCAAACACGGATGCGCTAGCGCCAGGTGCGCTGTGCCCTAGGCAGTGCACCATGTGTGCGCTAGCGCTAGGCGCGCTGCGCGCCACGTGTCAAACATGGGTGCGCTAGCGCAGGCTGCGCTGCGCTCTGAGCAGCGCACCATGTGTCAAACACAGATGCGCTAGCACAAAGTGCGCTGCGCTCTGAGCAGCACACCACTTGCAAAGCACGGGTGCGCCAGCGCTGGAATTAAAAATTCCCCACCCTTAGATCAAAAGTTCTAATAATAATGATAAATCATTAATTAATTAGAATTAAATTCTGTTATGGAAAGATTTTCCAATCTTGTTAAAAACAAGAAGATTACCTTCTGTAAAACAGAAGCCTTAGGATCAAAGATCCAACGGTGGGAAACATCCTCAAATCAATCAGAGAACGATCTCTTTAACTGATTTAACAAATCAACTTGCCCTATATAAATGCCCCAAGACTTCAAGTCTGATATAGAGAACCCCCCATAAACTTTGAAAAATTCAAAGAAAGTGAGCAAGCTCTTGCAAGAAGATATTTTTTCAAGGTAAAGATGATGAATGATGAACACAGAGATGAAATCATCTCATAAAAAGAAGAATTATCTTCTTAAAAAAGATCATAGATCTTCAAAGACCAAGGTCTTTTATAAAAAGATCAAAAGATCTCATCATAAAAACAAAGAAGTACTTACTTCATTCACAGATCATAGATCTATAAGACAAGTTGTCTTTTTGAGATCATGAACATCTCATCATAAAGGGGGAGAAAATTATAAAATTTTCTTAAAGATCATTGATCTATAAAGGCAAAGCCCTTTCAAAAATAAGAACTATTGTTCTTGAATCTTGAGACAAAATCTCTTTTAAAAAAACATAAATTTGTTCACAGATCATAAAATTGATCAAATGCGTTTTGCGCTATTGAACTGCGCCTTGCGCTCTTGAACAACGTTTCTGCGCTCTCTGGACCGGTGCTCAGCACCAAAATGCGCCACGTGTCAACCACGTATGTGGCAATTAAGCAACATGCGCCTTAAGCTCTTGAAATGCGCTTTTGTGCTCTCTGGACCGGCGCTCAGCGCCAAAATACACCACGTGTCAACCACGTATGCGCCAATCAAACGACTTGCGCTTTGCGCTTCTGAAATAGCGCACTGCGCTCATGGGCTGGCGCTCAGCGCCAAGCGCGCCACGTGTCAATCACGTGTGCGCCACTAAACTAGCGCAATGCGCTCATAAATTAGCGCTTAGCGCTCATAAACTGGCGCAATGCGCCCATCATCTGGCGCTTAGCGCCAAACGCGACACGTGTCCTTCACATGTGCGCTACTTGGCAGAAGCGCATTGCGCTCTTTAACTGGCGCAAAGTGCCTGACGCGCAGCGCCTGGCGCGCCACGTGTTGCACTGACAGAACATAAATTGTTCTGATGAATGCTCTGCATTCAATACAAGACAAAAAATGTGTCAAGAACTAATGCTCAGCATTATTAAAAGAGCCAAGCCCAAATAAAGGCTCAACAGCCCAGAACAATAAAATGTTAAATATTTATTGGACTTAGCCCAATATTGGCCATAAGTCCTCAACTTATATTTAATTGAGCCCATCTGCTCATGAATATTTAACAGATTGCACTTCCAAATTGGACTACAGATCTTTCAACCAACTCACACCGGTTCGAGGGTACATCTCTTTACTCCTCTGATATCTGTCGTTGTAATCCTTCAACGTCTTTAGAGAGGTGACGGGTCCCGACAACCAAATACTCTACGGACTATGGGGTCCTTAAGCCCATGGAATACGATGTCCTTAACCTCGGACTGTGGGGTCCTTAAACTCATGGACTATGATGTTCTTAAACTTTACAGACTATGACGTCTTTAAACTACGGACTGCGGGGTCCTTAAACTTATGGACTATGATGTCCTTAAACTTTACAGACTATGACGTTTTTAAACTACGGACTATGGGGTCCTTAAACTCATGGACTACGATGTCCTTAACCTGGACTGTGGAGTCCTTAAGCCCATGGACTATGATGTCCTTAACCTTGGACTATGGGGTCCTTAAACTCACGAACCGAGATGTTTTTAAACTAACATTGGACCACCATGTCCTTAAACCGGTAATCGACCGCAATGTCTCTAAACTAAACAATAGAGTTCAAATGCTCTTTTGTTGGATCTAAATGATCCTGGTAAGTTGATCTTAGTCTAAAATTAGACTAACGTATCCTTAACAAATGTTGAGTCGATCTTAGTCTAAAATTAGACTAATGTATCCTTAACAGACGTTTAAGTTGATCTTAGTCTCAAATGAGACTAACATATCCTTATACCCAAACCAAAACCTAAATCTAAGAAAATACGGATTTGGACTAATCCACGCCCTACGGGCGACAACAAAAATTAGTCTCCGTATACAATCCATGAGCAACCACAAACAAAACAAACACGCACGACATGAAATGACCATCTGGAGAAGGAGAAAGTTGTTACCGCGATGTGGTAGCGTAATTAACTGCAGGGGCTTGCGCCTGCAGGGAAGAGTGTCCTCATAATCAAAAAACCCTCAAACGAGGGGGAATCTGACGAAGTCTGCTGCATTGGCCGCATCCGTTTAAACCTTCGATACATGGTGCCATAAATCAACTTGGTATCTTCGGAGAGGTGGATGGATAGCACCAATTAGCATCTGCCCCGAAACTCTGGCGAGACGTCCGTCGTGTCTTCGTCCGCGTCTTTCGGCGGGGAACAGACGGCTCCTAGAGGTCTCTCCGGCGGTGGCCAGAGACGTCCACAGTTATCCGAGCTCCAGACGGGGCATAGAGGGGACGGCGAGGACAGGCCCCCTCTCAAAAGGAAGAGGACGATTTCTCGTGCGTCGTCGTCGAGGGTCCTTGAGGGAATTTCCGTGCAGGAGGGGGGCGCCGTCTTCACGGTTCCGTTGGGGCTTTCCGTTGCCGCTGGCCTGCTCGCCGGGATGGAGGAGTCGGCTGGGGGAAAGCTTCCGCATGGCTCCCTGAGGGCCCAATTGGAAGCCATAGCCCAGGGGGGTCCAGGTTCGAACCTCTCTACGTGTAGTTTTTCTGGTATACCTTTCTTTGGCTCGGGGACCTCCTGGTTTCTCATCCGCTTTCCGTCAGGTCCTTCAACACTGCGCTCTTGCCGCTCGTATGGAGGCCGAGGGGGCGTTCCATACCCCAGGCCAGTAGAAGCGTTTCCTTCGGAAGTCGAGGTTTTGTGGCGTGACCTGCGCCTAGAGAGGGCAAGGGCCGACGTCCTGGCGGCCCGGGTGGAGGCTGCGGAGCTTGCCAACTCAACGAATCAGGGTGTCCATCGTCGTCTGAGTGCGTCCCTCCGGGTCGCCGATAGGAAGCTGGCAGATTTGGCCGAACGCTTCCCAGCCATAGAAAAAGAGAGCGACGCCAGCAGGGGAGATGCTGAGGCGGCGCTTCTGGAAGCCCAGGTTGCCGAGGCTCGAGCTAAGAAAGCTGTGGCCGATTATAAGGCGTCAGAGCGGTTTTACGCCGAGCTCGGGGAATATTCTGCCATCGCATGGAACAAGGCCCTGGACGCCGTGAAGGAACAACTTTCTGAGTTCGACAATGGAGAGCTTCGCGCTCGGGCTCCGCTTCCGGTGGCGAGGCCTCCGGTGGGAGATGGCGGGGGGAGCAGGGCTCACCCCTGGTGGCAAAATCTCCAGTGGTAGAGCCCCCGGCAGACCGTGATGCCAGCAATGAAGGGACCGAATTAAGCCTCCGGGCAGTTCGTAGGGTCTGGGGGGCCCCAGAATACCCTTTGTAAAAACTTTGCTTTTGGTAATAAAAGAAAATCCTTGTTTCATCGGTTTGCATTTCATCTTCTGTGTGTGAAGGACGTTCGTAATATATCTTTTCTTGTACCGTTGTGTTGCTTGTACCGTTGTGTTTTCATGTCAGGTTGGCCATATGTCTGGCGATCGTCCATTAAGTTGACTTAAATCACTTGTCGACGAGCATGCCAAGCTCTGCCGAGGAAGTATCCCCATAGGCCCCGAAGTCGAGGGGAGATCGTTTGGACTTGGATAGACCTGATGCCCCTCATTAGGGTCTCGGAGCCTCCGCGGGCCGCGGAGCATCTTTTGACTTCGAGCATCGACCACCAGCCGGGAATGACTGAGTAGGGTAGTTGCTCGGTCGCCTCTTGCGAGGGCTTTCTGACCCCTGGCGTTGCGCTAGGGAAGCTACCCGTCAGGGACGACAGAGCAAGGTAGCTGCTCGGTTGCCTCTTGCGAGGGCTTTTATCCCTGTCGGTTGTGGTAGGAAGCTACCGGCCGGGGATAGCTGAGTAAGGACTCGACTGCCTCTGAAAGGACTTTGGTCCTCAGTGCTGGAGGGGCTGTAAGAATCCTACTAAGGATGACCGGGCAGTGAAGCTGCGCGGTTGCCTCTTGGCGAGGGCTTTGACCTCTAGCGTCGTGGGTAGGCAACTACCAGCCTGGGATGAACGAGCGGGGTAGCCGCTCTGGTGCCTCTTGTGAGGGCTTTTGATCCCTGGCGTCGCGGGTAGGGAGCTACCAGTCGGAGTTGACCGAGCTGGGTAGCTGCTCGGTTACCTCTTACGAGGGCTTTGATCCTCCACGACGGGGACCGAGCAGGGTTACTGCCCAGTGCCTCTTGGCGAGGAATTTGATCCCTGTCGGTTGTGGTAGGAAGCTACCAGCCGGGGATAGCCGAGCAAGGACTCGACTGCCTCTAGGAGGACTTTGGTCCTTTGCGTTGGAGGGGCTGTAGAAGCCTACCAAGGACCCTTGGCTGGGCAGGGTTACTGCCCGGTGCCTCTTGGTGAGGGCTTTTGTCCTGAAGGATAGCCAAGCGAGGAATCCTCGGGCTCGACTGCCTCTGGGAGGGCTTCTTGATCCCCGGCGTTGCGGCAGGGAAGCTGCCCGCTGGGGATAGCCAAGCGAGAGATCCTCGGGCTCGACTGCCTCTATGAGGGCTTTTGAGTTGTAAAGATGAACTCTACTCGAGTAAAAAGATTCGACGCTTCTTTATTCGTATGGACCGGAATTTTAGAGAACGCTTTACACCATCTTTGTGAAAGGGAAATCTCGAGGGGGGTGGCATACACTCGCTGGCTTTAACCTCATTGGTATAGCTTGAGCTTCTCGGCGTTGTAAGGCCGCGGAAGCTTTCGTCCGTCCGCGTCTTGTAGGCGGTAGGCTCCGCCGGGGAGCGCCTCAGTGACGAGGAAGGGACCCTCCCACTTTGGGGAGAACTTGTGAAGCCTGCCTTGGTCGATGAACTCGTTCCGCCGCAGGAATAGGTCCCCGGTCTTGAAGGAGCGGTGTTTGACCCAAGTGTTGTAGTATCGGGCCGTTTGCTGTTGATAGGCGACAGCTCTGATCTGAGCCCGATCCCTCTTCTCCAACAAGATGTCGAGGTTGGTCCGCAGCGCCATGGTGTTTGCGTCATCGTCGAAGTGCTCGACCCGGTGACTGGGTAGCCCGATCTCTGCTGGGACCATTGCTTCGGTCCCGTAGCAGAGGCTGAAGGGGATCTCCCCGGTGGGAGTCTTTCTTGACGTGCGTAGGGCCCATAAGACCCGGGGCAGCTCTTCGACCCAACTGCCCTGTCGCCCTTCTAGGCGGGTCCGGAGACCTCGGAGAACGCCTCGGTTAGCGACCTCGACTTGTCCGTTACATTAGGGATGTGCGACCGCGGCGAACTTCATAAGGATATGGTACTCTTTGCAGAAGTCCTTCACTTTCTCGTTCTCGAAGTTCGTCCCGTGGTCGGTGATGATGCACCTCAGGATGCCGAACTGGAGTATCAGGTTGTTCTGCAGGGACTTGATGGTTGTGGCGGCGTCCGGTTTCCTGATGGGGATGGCCTCGATCCACTTGGTGAAGTAGTCCACCGCGACGAGGGCGTATTTGTGCCCGCCTGTTCCGGTAGGGAACTGGCCGATCATATCCAACCTCCACTGGGCGAACGGCCATGGGGATGTCAAGGCGGTTAGCTCGGTAGCTGGGAGGCGGGGAATGCTGCCGTGGAGCTGGTAGCTCTTGCACCTCCTGACCAGCTTCAGGGCATCCTCGTGCATGGTGGGCCAGTAGTACCCTTGGAGTAGCGCCTTCTGGATCAAGGTTCGAGCCCCCTGGTGTGCACCGCCCACCCCTTCATGGATTTTCCGAAGGACGTAGTCGGCTTCGTGGGGGTCAACGCACCGGAGCAGGGGCTGAGTGAAGGCCTTCTTGTAGAGGTTCCCGTTGCTCCAGACGAAGTGGCGGGCTTTGGCCCGGAGACGGCGGGCGGCCGCCCGGTCCTCCGGGAGCGCGCTGTCCTTCAGGAACTCTACAAGAGGCTTCCTCCAATCCTGGTCGCTCTCCTGCGCCGCGTACACGTGGAGTGTCGTTGCTTCGTCTCCCACGCTGGTTCAAGGCAAGGTTTCGAAGAGGATTGACCGCTTATTGTTGGTCGAGTACGACGAAGCTAGCTTGCTCAGGGCGTCTGCTTAGGTATTCAGCTGCCGGGGTATTTGTTCTACCTGGACTTCGTCGAAGTTTCTTCGGAGTTTCCTCACTTCGTCTAGGTACTTCATCATTAGGGGCTCTCGAGCTTCAAAGCGGCCGGTCACTTGACCGGCAATAAAGGTCGAGTCGCTGCGGATCTGTATTATCTTCAGCCCCAGCCCGACGGCCATGAGCAGTCCGGCCAGGAGGGTCCCGTATTCTGCCGCGTTGTTCGATGCTTTGAAACCGAGCCTCAAAGAATACTCCATCTCAGCTTCGTTTAGGCCCCGGATGATGAGGCCGGCACCGCAGCCTTCCTCGGTAGAAGACCCGTCGACGTAGATGACCCACTCCGGAACCGAGCCAGGGCCTTCCTGGACGGGACACTGGGCTACGAGGGGTAGTGCGGACTCCGGCTTCCTGCTAGGGATGGTGCATTCAACGATGAAATCGGCCATGGACTGCGCCTTGATGGCTTGCCTCGGGCGATACCTTATGTCGAATTGAGATAGCTCCCACCTCTATTTTTCCAGGCGGCCCGAGGATTCCAGTGATGCTAGGATAGCTCCCAACGAGCGCTCGGTGAGGACGAAGATGGTGTGAGCTTGGAAATAGTGCCGCAGCTTTTGCGAGGTTACCACGAGGGCCAAGACAATCTTCTCTATGGTGGGGTACCTCGTCTCCGCGTCCTTACACACGTGGCTCACATAGTACACAGGCTTCTACACCCCTTCGGCCTCCCGGACGAGCACCGAGCCTGCTGCTTGGTCGGATACTGCCAGATACAGCGACAGCTCATCCCCCTCCACTGGTTGGGTGAGTAGCGGCGGTGTTGCGAGGTGCTTCTTCAATTGGTCGAAGGCGACTTGGCATTCCTTCGACCACTCGAACCTCGGAATTTTCCTCAGCGCCTTAAAGAACGGAAGGCACTTCTCCCCCGACCTGGACATGAAACGGCTCAGTGCGGCAACCCACCCTGTAAGCCGCATGATCTCGACATTGGTCTTGGGTGCGGCCATGCTCAGGATAGCATCGATCTTCTCTGGGTTTGCCTCGATCCCTTGGTGAGTGACCATGAACCCGAGGAACTTTCCGCCGGTGACTCCGAATGCGCACTTGGCGAGGTTTAGCTTCATGTTGAACTTGCGGAGCACTCCGAATGCCTCGCCCAGGTCCTTAGCATGGTCGGCCGACAAAATAGGCCTGACGAGCATGTCGTCAACGTAGACTTCCATATTCCTGCCGATCTGTGGCTTGAACATGCAATTGACCAGCCTTTGGTACATGGCCCCGGCGTTCTTGAGGCCGAAGGGCATCACCTTGTAGCAGTACACTCCCCGGTCCGTTGTGAATGCGGTCAGATCTTCGTCTTCAGGATTCATACGGATTTGGTTGTAGCCGGAGAAAGCGTCCATGAAGCTCAGCAGCTCGTGACCGGCCGAGCGGTCGATGCGGTGGTCTATGCGGGGGAGCGGAAAGTTGTCCTTGGGGCAGGCCTTATTGAGGTCTGTTCCCCTCCGAACGGCGGCGCACAAGACTGCGATGTCTTGGCACTGAGATTCGGGGCAGATGCTAATTGGTGCTATCCGTTCACCTCTCCGAAGATGCCAAGTTGATTTATGGCACCATATATCGAAGGTTTAAACAGATGCGGCCGATGTAGCAGACTTCGTCAGATTCCCCCTCGTTTGAGGGGTTTTTGATTGTGGGGACGCTCTTCTCTGCAGGCGCAAGCCCCTGCAGTTAATTACGCTACCGCATTGCGGTAACAACTTTCTCCTTCTCCAGATGGTCACTTCGTGTCGTGGGTGTTTGTTTTATTTGTGGTTGCCCGTGGATTGTATACGGAGACTGAGTTATGTTGTCGCCCGTAGGACGTGGACTAGTCCAAATCCGTATTTATCTTAGATTTGGATTTGGGGTTTGGTTTGAGAATACGTTAGCCATATTTGAGGCTAAGATCAACTCAAACGTTTGTTAAGGATACGTTAGTCTAACTTGAGACTAAGATCAGCTTAACGGGATCGTTTAGATCCGACAAAAGAGCATTTAGGCTCTATTGTTCCAGTTTAGGGACATAGTGGTCCATTGAATATGTGGCCGTCGGGACCCGTCACCTCTCTGACGACGTTGAAGGATTACAACGACAGATATCAGAGGAGTTCAGAGATGTACCCTTGAACCGAAGTGGATTTGGGGGGATTCATAGTCCAGTCTGTTTGAAGGTTTAAGGATACGTTAGCCATATTTGAGGCTAAGATCAACTTAAACGGGATCGTTTAGATCCGACAAAAGAGCGTTTGGGCTCTATTGTTCCAGTTTAGGGACATAGTGGTCCATCGCTAGTTTAAGGACATTACGGTCCATGGGTAGTTTAAGGACATTGCGGTCCATTGTTAGTTTTAAGACATCTCGGTCAAGGTTAAGGACGTCGTAGTCCATGGGTTTAAGGACCCCACAGTCCATTGTTAGTTTAAAGACATCTCGGTCGAGGTTAAGGACGTCGTAGTCCATGGGTTTAAGGACCCCACAGTCCATATCAATGTGTGGTCATCGGGACCCGTCACCTCTTTGAAGACGTTGAGGGATTACAACTCCAAGTATCAAAGGAATGAAGAGATGTACCCTGGAACCGGAGTGGATTAAATAGTCCTTGGCCCAATTTGGGATCAAGACCAATTAATTATGTTATGAGCCCATTAGCCCAGTTAATTACGAATTGAGGACTTATGGCCAGCTTGGGCTAAGTCCAATCATGTCTGGAATATTGGCTTCCTGTTGGTCCATTGAAGGAGAGACTTTGTCTCTGACCATTTAGCCAATTGGGCCAAAGTCTAGTGTTAAACACTACAGACCAATCAATGTTGAACACTGGGAATGAAATTGACAAGTTAGTGTTTAACACTAAAAGATAATTGGTGTTAAACACTAGCAACAAGGCTTTCAAATTAGCATTAAACACTAAAACAGATCAGTGTTAAACACTGGCAACAGAGATCTCAAATTAGTGTTAAACACTAAGGTAGTCAGTGTTGAACACTGCAAATAAAGTTTTTTGATTAGTGTTGAACACTAAGGCCCAACAGTGTTTTAACACTGGGTTCGGGAGTTTCAATTTAGTGTTAAACACTAAGGCAAGAGGGGTCACGTGGCGACACGTGAGAGCGCCCTCCCTTCATTTATTCTGCGGAGATTATCGCATCTTTCAGAGCATCACGTGCCATCACGTGACGGGCATTCAAATGCTTGTGTGTTAAAGCTTCTGTCAAGGGTCACGTGGGTCACGTGGGGCACTGCCTCAAAGGGGCTTTCTGTAGGTCTTTTGGGGGGGTCACGTGGTGGCACGTGACCCTGCCTCTATGTATGTTGTTTAGAGGATCTGTTAATCTTTTCCAGGAATTAAATTCCTCGTAGGGTTGAACCTTGACAATAATTTCAGAGGAATTAAATTCCTACTTCCTTTCGAAGATTTATATTCTGGAGTAGAGTTGGACTCTGAATTTTCTGTAGGAATTAAATTCTTCATATATGTGAAGAACTGAATAGGGTTAAACCCTAATAAAAGCTTTTAAGGAATTAAACTCCCATTCTCTGTTAAATTATGATTAAGGGAATTAAATTCCCGCTGTTTCCACAGAACTAGGTTCTTAATTAGGGTTAAACCCTGTTTCTCTTTGTTCTGAAGGAATTAAATTCCCATGACACAGGGTCAAACCCTAATTTTATTTTAAAGGAATTAAATTCCTATAGTTCTGTGAGAATTAAATTCTCGTGCTTCCGTTCCCTCTCTATGTTTTGGATCTGCATGGCAGGATCTCGACCCATTGAGAATTAAATTCTCAACTTCAAGGGGAGATGTGCACTTTGCAGCTCCTCTATCAAAGAGAGAAGAAATATGTTCTTCTGTTTTATATAACAGAGTTAAACTCTGTTGAGAATTAAATTCTCTTTCTTTCAAAAAGCCTTCCCTTTCTTACCTAGGGTTTTCTTTTGCAGAAGATCCAAATTCCTCAAAGTATCAAGGCTCTCTCCCTTTTCTTCCCTCTGCGTATCTATCTCTATCTCTCTCCATCCCTGTGTCTCTTGGCTCCTATTTATAGGAGAAGCAGCCGAATCAATTAGTTTTTGACGAATCTTCATTGAGAGATTTGATTTGCATCCATCATTCGTTTTTGACCTTTGGATTATTAGGTGAATTTTATTCACCATTGGATTTCAAATCCAGGGATTCTCTTTTGTTATTTCGGTTAGATTTAAAGGGGAAATCTTTCCAAGCTCGAGATTTTCCCATAGATAGATGATATTTAATCATCTTTGAATCTTTAATTCGATTGGTTCCAGATAATCGCTTTCCTTTGGAAAGATTTGAATCTCCTTCAAAATTTAATTCTGTTACCAAAATGGGCTTTGAAAGCCGGTCACGTGTGACCACGTGACCCATGGTCACGTGTGGGCACGTGACCCCCTTGGAACGAGCCTTCCTCTTTCTTTTTGCGCTTTGTCTTCTGGTTGCTGCTTAACCGTCACGTGCCACCACGTGACCCCTGGTCACGTGTGAGCACGTGACCCTTGTCTGGACTCTTTTTCTTGATTTAACTGGAGAACAATTCTGATGTTTTGAGCGTCACGTGCCAACACGTGACCCCTGGTCATGTGGGAGCACGTGACCTCTTTTGAAGCTTTTTCCTTGATTTGATCAGGGAACCGATGTGCCTTTGAATCTGCTTTAAAATGTCACGTGCCAACACGTGACCCTGGTCACGTGGGAGCACGTGACCCTTTCTGAAGCCCTTTTCTTTGATGTAGTCAGGAAGCTGAATCTGCCTTGATGATGCTTTTAGATGTCACGTGCCAACACGTGACTGCTGGTCACTTGTAAGCATGTGACCCTCTTCTGAAGCTTTTTCCATAAGCTTTTCTGATTTTAAATCAGGAAACAAATGCCCCCACAGCGTTGTTCTCACGTGTCTGCACGTGAGTGCAACGCTGTCACCTCTTGTGACCGTTGGATTCCTCTAGGGATCTGGGGAGATGAAACGTTTCCATTGCCTTCTATAAATACCTCTGTCTCTTCATAGGAGCCTTCACTTTGCTCATCTCTTCTTTTGAGAACTTTTTCCTTGAGAATTTAATTCTCGCTTCCAGAGCTTAGTTCTCTGTCTTGAAACAATTTTCAGAGTTTAACTCTGTTCGAAAAGAATTCTTTTCCTCAGGTAATGTTCTTGGACAAACGATGGACCTTCACATTCCTCTGTATTTTAAATCCAAAACAAGGGTTTTTACCCTTTTTTCTTCATGTTTTTCCTTAAGAACATGAAACCGCTTAACCTTCAAACTGTAGATCTCTTAGGGTTTAAATGATCTTTAGGGAAGTGGTGATGACGTTTCAACTCCATGGAATTTAATTCCATCCAAAAATATTTCTGGGAATTTAATTCCCTTTTCTTAATAAGGAATTTAATTCCAATGAAGGACTTGATTTCTTCACGCGGAGGCTTCCTGGGGTCTCTTGGCCTGAGGTTGTTCTTCTGCAATTAATGAAATGGGGGTTTTGTAATGATGTCTTCTGTGGGAATTTAATTCCTTTGATCTTGTTGGATTCATTGTAGAGCCCGAGACAGATCCTGTTGGGGGGAATGTGCATGGTCATCATTCTTTATTAAATGAGGATATTCCCTTTGTTTTATTGTAACTATTTGGTCTCATTATTAATGAGCCGTCATCCGGATTCTGTGGGGCCTATGTGTTTTGTAGCCAATGGTCCCAGGAAACTCTGCTGTTGCTTTCTTCAACTGGTCTTCATGTTCATGCATGAATATATATTGCTAACTTTTCTTTTAACGGTCTTCCTTTATTGGATTTCAGGTGCGATGGCTTCTGTTCCACGCTTTCTCTTTTCTCGCTCGGAGGCTGCTTTTCCTCAGTCACCATCTGATGAGGAAGCGATGGCGATGATTCGGGCCCATGACCCGAACTGCACCAACCTTCTTCAATGGGGATCTTGGTACAGTCAGATTATTCAGGGTCGCCGGAGTTTTCTTTGCGCGGTGCCGACGGAGCCCACTTTCCCATTTTTACCGATGGATCCTCCGAGGACAGTTTTTGCTGTGGAAATGCCCAACTGGACTCCAATGGGGAGGCTCGAGCCTTCGACGACCGGTATTCCGAACCATCCGATCCCGGCCATAGACATCTTGGGGCGGCGTATCTGCCAGGGTGAGGCCCACCCGTGGTGGCAGATCTATAAGATAGGGCTCACTCCCCGACACCTCACGGGCTATCTTCTCTGGGCTCGCTACATCCTTGCCACCCATCGTGCGCGGCTACAGAAGGTCGGGCTTTATCAGGCAATATACGCGTCACTCTTCCATTATAAGTCCCCGCATGTCTGGTGGGTTAAGGCGTTTTTGAACCAATGGAATCTTCCCACCAACACTTTCATTCTAGGAGATCGTGAGGTCTCGATCTCTCTTGCAGAATTTTATGAAATCTCGGGATTGCCAATCAGGGGTGCACTGTATGAGGAGTTGTTTCCTCCTGACGAGTATGTCTTTGAGCCCGAGTCTGCACCGGCTGACGGCTTGTCTGTTGAGAACGCCGTTCGCTACAAGCGCCCCAGCTTGATCAAGGCGCTGGGTATTTTTGATCGATTGTTCACTGAATCTGAGGAGCAGGGTGTTACTTTTAAAAGCTTCATTTCCTGTTTCCTTCGTGAGGACGTCATATCGAAGACTGCTCCGAAGTTTGCTAACATCAAAGACCCCTTTGGGTTTGGTCCGAAGAAGCTACCGACCGCTGAATCGGACCTGCCACAATATTATATTCCCATCGTGTCGCCGATGTCTTTTGAGTCCGTTGCAGCACCCGGTATGGATGAGGAAACATTCTTCGTGGGGTTTGTTAGTGTTTGGCTTAGTTGGTTCGTTATCCCCATGCATCGCCGCTTCATGAGAGCCTCGGTCATCTACCCGGCTCATCGTATTGCTGAGGGGACGCGGTTGGCCATCGGCATCCCGGCCTTGGCGCACCTCTATAATGGATTGGGCACCGCAGCTAATACCTCTATGTCTGGCGTGGATGTGGTAAACTTTTCGCTTCATTATTTCACGTCCTGGATCGAAATGCACGTATTGGGGGCTTTTGCCATGCATCAGAGGCCCTCATTTTACGATGCCTACCCCTTTCCACGACTTATGCGATTAGTGGATGCTTCTGCCGCCGACCCGACTCAATTCGGGGCTATTCGGGTGCTGATTTCTCTTTACGCTGCCGCTGGCGGGATGGCTTTTAATGATCGGGTCTTGTCTACTCCCTCAGGTCCAGTTCAACAACTCTGGGATTTGTCAAAAGACAACGCACCTTCATTGAAGCCCCGGGAGGCTGCGCACTTATATACAATTAGACCGGGCTACTTGGTGTTTCGCCAGGACAGTGCAGCTCTTTTCATGCGGTACAATCCGCATCGATTTGCCCGACAACTTGGATACGACCAGGGTGTTCCCTTCGAGGCTTTTCTAGTCGCCCCAATCCCTTCGCTCGATGCCGTTCGCGATGCAGCTCATCATTTCATGAGGCTAAACACCGGCTCCCACTTCATTGTACCTGAAGCTGAATACCTGCCCCGGTGCGTGGGCGCGTTTACGGGTTGGTATCTTCATCGGGTCAGCCCAATCATTCTTGAGGAAAGGAGGGTGCTTCTCGGCCACGATGCCCCTCCTCTGGTTCCAGGAGCTAAACTGCGACCGAGGGCTCCGGTCCGCTTCCCTCTAAGGGATACCGGCACTGCACTCATCCCAGGAGAATCGGAGGTAAACCTTACTCCAACGGCCGGTATGCCCCCGGGTTCCCGCTCGCGAGGTGGAAGGGCCCCAGTAGTAGCACCACCGCCTGTGGCAGCACCGCCCCCCGTGGCATTGACAATGACAGTGTCATCCTCGGCCGTGGCACCAGGCGAGGGTAATAGAGATGAGGGCGCCGTAGGCAATGTGGGTCAGCGTCGCCCTAAGGCTTCGCGGGGGAGGAAACGGTCATCCTCGGCGACCGGCTCTGGGTCTAAGCGTCGAAGGAAGGTGGCCACCAATTCGCTCGATTCTTTGGCAGAGTCTGAGCCTACTCTTGAAAATGAGCCGTTGGCCCTGCAAGAGTCATACGCTGGACTTCCTTTCCCGAGTTCAGCCGATGAGGAGGCCGCACAGTTGGCTGAGGCCATACGGCGTTCCAAAAACGTGTCTCATAATGCCAGGGTTCCGAAGAAGTCCTATCCCGCTGTAATCTTTTACGAAGACCCTTCGTGGATTCGGCGGCGATTTATCGGTCCTTTGGAGGAATGGGGGGAGAGGGCTTTGAAGCAGGCCGCTTCAGAAGATGCAGCTGACGCACTTTCTTTATGGACCGGCGGCCATGAGTCTACCCTTGAACCCCGGCGAGCCTACCTCCTTGAGAAGGAGCAGCGGCTTGAAGAAGCCATATTGAGGGCTTCTTTGCGCATCGGTACGTTGTGGTTCTTTTCGTAGTTCTTCAGATTGTTTGTGCCCGTGCATATGTATCATTATTCTTATTTGAATCGTGCAGAATCTTCGACGCTGGGGGAGCTCCCTACTGGCCCATTAAAGCTAAAGCCCGCCGAAATTCTCAATGAAGCCTTGCTGGATGTGGAGGGGGCTGACGAGGCTGCTCCTCTCATGGTAGAACTTCCAGCGGCGGTTCTTGATCAGGGAGTGCTTGCCCCTTTGGGGGAGGCTCCTTTGGAGGCCGCCGCCCCAATGACTCTTACTGAGGGCGGCCCAAAGGCTGGAAGCGAGGTAGTCGGGACTACTCTCCTTTTGTTGGAGCCTGAGGTTACGGCGGAGACCGTTGAAGCTGCTATCCCCCCGGCTCAGAATGGGAGGAGTGTTGAAGGTATCCCTCTGCGTTTTAATTTAGCAACCCCTTCACAGTCTGAACTCTTTTATCTTTCCCAGAATTGCGCGGTTTGGCGGCCACGATCGCGGATCTGTCGCCTCGACAGTCATTTCAGCGTTTATTGGAGATGGCAGCTCCGCAGGCGATCTCCCCTCAGCGTATTGTCCTTTCCTCTGGGCAAGGTTAGTGTCATTCGCCCTTTTTTTACCATAGCATTGTTACTATTTTGCGAAATGACGTTGATGTCTCTTATAGTTTTGGAAGCCGACGATGAGGTCGAGGTCGTTGAAGGGCCAGGGGAACCTTCAGCTCCTACTTGCATAACTGTCGGTGAGTGACATTTTATTATAGTCCCGTTCGTTCTGCGTTTAAGAGTTTTGCTAACATTTGCCAAATTTGAACAGCCCTGCCAGTCTCCATGGCTTTGGAATCACGCATTGTGATGCCGCCCGGCCCCTACGCTCTGCGGGCTTCAGAACGCTTGGCCCAATTGAGCCTTGTCTCCCTATCTTCTTTCGTCGAGGAGCTCCGTGCTGGTAGTGCGACCACAGCCGAAGCGTTTGCCGCTGAAGCTAACGGCTCCCTTCCTTTTCTCACCACCTATCACAGCGAGGAGGTGGTGCGGGTCTGGGTGGAGTTCTGTAGGAAGGTGGAGGCTTGTTTGTACGCTCTCGAGTGTTCTCGCCTTTCCTCGGAGGCCGTGGCTGCAAAGGCGGAGTTATGGGGGCTGATAGCACGGTGCGCGGCAAACATGACGTCATGTGAGAAGAGGCTTGGTCGCAAGTTCTCGGAGAGGGAGCTAGCCTCCAAGGCGCTGTGCGAGCTTCAAGCCAATCTCACAGCCAAGGCCAACAAAGCGTATGAACTCTGGAGGGTGCTTCAGGAGTCCATCAAAGAGGTAGTGGCTCTCGATAAAGCTGCCACGTTTACTCGTGAGAGGGTCGAGGCTCATAAAGCCACCGAGAAAGAGCTCGAAGCTCGGCTCGCTTCGTATCAGGCTCAGCAAGCTCAGGCGGAGGCTCGTCTTCTGGAGATCTTGCGTCATGAAGCCGTGGCTCAGCAATAGAATGACGAGCTGGTAAAATTATTGCACCGCCCGCCGGCTTGAGGGCTTGTATCTTTTTTCCCTTTTTTGTACATACTCATGGATGAGAGTACCTTTCTTTTTTGTTTCTTTCATGAATTGTACTTTGTATCCATTTTGGTTTATGAATAAAAGATACATTTTTCTTCTCAATGGTGTGTCCCCCTTTTTATTGAATGTATTCTGCGGATATTCTACCTCGATCTCCTTGCAGGACAGTGATGGCTTAGGATTCAGGGTTAAGATCTGCTTCCTAAGACTTTTGCATTTTACGAGCCACGAGGGTCTCATAAAGAGTTTTTCTCCCTACAGGTCGAGAGGATCCCATAGGTGTGAGTTCTTCTTAAAGATCGTGAGGATCCTTAAGCGGGTTTTCCCTTGAGAGTCGTAAGGATCTCACAAGAGAGTTTTTCTTCCTTACAGGTCGTGAGGACCTGCAAGTGTCGGATGTGATCATCCTTATCCGTGTTTCACGGAGTCAGGGGTCTCTCCAGGTATTGTAGTTTACAGACGTCGCGGTCAAGGTTAAGGACCTCATAGTCCGTGGATTTAGGGACTCCACAGTCCGATGTTAGTTTTAAGACATCACGGTCAAGGTTAAGGACCTCATAGTCCGTGGATTTAGGGACTCCACAGTCCGATGTGTGGTTGCAGGGACCCGCCACCTCTTTGAAGACGTTGAGGAATTACAACGCTAGGCATCAAAGGAGTGAAGAGATGTACCCTTAAACCAAGGCAAAATCTGTAAGGAATCGGGGTGGTTGATCATTAGTTTTAAGACATCACGGTCGAGGTTAAGGACGTCATAGTCCGTGGATTTTAAGGACTCCACAGTCCGGTATTTGCTCTGGATGCTTCACACGGGTTTACTGCCGTGCTCGGCGAGGACCAGGCTCCGCTCTGGGCGTTTTCCGCGGGGTCAAAGATTGACGTTATCCGCGTTCCACGTAACCAGGAATTTTGCACTAGATGCTTCACACGGGTTCACTGCCGTGCTCGGCGAGGACTAGGCTCCGCTCTGGACGTTTTCCACGGGGTCAAAGAGTGACGTTATCCGCGTTCCACGTAACCAGGAATTTTGCACTAGGTGCTTCACACGGGTTCACTGCCGTGCTCGGCAAGGACTAGGCTCCACTCTGGATGCTTCACACGGGTCTACTGCCGTGCTCTGCGAGGACCAGGATCCGCTCTGGACGTTTTCCACGGGGTCAAAGAGTGACGTTATCCGCGTTCCACGTAACCAGGAATTTTGCACTAGATGCTTCACACGGGTTCACTGCCGTGCTCGGCGAGGACTAGGCTCCGCTCTGGACGTTTTCCACGGGGTCAAAGAGTGACGTTATCCGTGTTCCACGTAAACAGGAATTTTGCTCTAGATGCTTCACACGGGTTCACTGCCGTGCTCGGCGAGGACTAGGCTCCGCTCTGGACGTTTTCCACGGGGTCAAAGAGTGACGTTATCCGCGTTCCACGTAACCAGGAATTTTTCTCTAGATGCTTCACACGGGTTCACTGCCGTGCTCGGCGAGGACTAGGCTCCGCTCTGGATGCTTCACACGGGTTCACTGCCGTGCTCTGCGAGGACCAGGATCCGCTCTGGACGTTTTCCACGGGGTCAAAGAGTGACGTTATCCGCGTTCCACGTAACCAGGAATTTTGCACTAGATGCTTCACACGGGTTCACTGCCGTGCTCGGCGAGGACTAGGCTCCTCTCTGGATGCTTCACACGGGTTCACTGCCGTGCTCTACGAGGACCAGGATCCGCTCTGGACGTTTTCCACGGGGTCAAAGAGTGACGTTATCCGCGTTCCACGTAACCAGGAATTTTGCACTAGATGCTTCACACGGGTTCACTGCCGTGCTTGGCGAGGACTAGGCTCCGCTCTGGATGCTTCACACGGGTTCACTGCCGTGCTCTGCGAGGACCAGGATCCGCTCTGGACGTTTTCCACGGGGTCAAAGAGTGACGTTATCCGCGTTCCACGTAACCAGGAATTTTGCTGAATATATCCGCATTTCACGGAATGGAGGTTTGACTCTTGGTGATATGTATATCGCCGAGCCATGGAACTGGGGGTTGCCGCTGTTCCGTTTCGCTTGATGTTGTGTCTGCTGCCATGAGACGAACGTCGAGATGATCTCTAGGCTATCTGTGAACCGTCGAGATTTGGCTTCTTGTTATGATGAAACCTGGGGGAGGAGTATGATCCCTTTTTTGTTTACGCCCCTGGATTGTATACAGGGATAGATGTAACATCACCTGTAGGGCGAGGATTTCACTTTTATTTTATTTCTTTTTCCACGATGCTCTATCATTTCAGCTTTTATATCGCGAAGGTCGCGATTGCCCCATCATTTCGGCTATTTTTCGCGGTGCCTAATCATTTCGGCTATTTATTTATTCTCTACTCGCTGCTTTTTATTACGAGTTGCCCCATCATTTCGGCTATTTTTCATCCATACATTTTTACTTGCTGCTTTTTATTGCAAGTTGCCCCATCATTTCGGCTATTTTTCATGCATACATTTTTACTTGCTGCTTTTTATTGCAAGTTGCCTCATCATTTCGGCTATTTTGTAGGCATGTGTGGCTTGCTAGCTTTTTCGCCGCAAGCTTGGATTTTAGACACCGATTTCGACATTAGCACCGCTACAACTGGAATGTTGCCAGGAGCGAATCATCATTTGCCTTTGTCGATGATGAACAAAGGTGGCTCAGCAAACAGGGTTAAGGGTCCCGTCGACCAAGGCTTTTGACTTCATGAGCCGTAAGGGTCTCACAAAGGTATTTCTCCCTACAAGTCGTGAGGATCTTGCAGGTGTATTTTCTCCTTAGGGATCGTGAGGATTCCTAAGTGTGCGCTCCTCTGTGAGTCGTAAGGATCCTACAAGAGGGCTTTCTCCTTATGGATCGAGAGGACCTACAAGGGTTGGACTTTGCTGGGGAAATGTTTATTCGCGCCCGTGGATTGTATACAAGGGTCAGTATTGAGTCCCTTATAGGGCAATATCGAAGGTTGTGGAGGATTTGCTTAAGAACATGTTTAGGTTTCTGTAACTTAAGACTTTCAAATCTCATGAGCCGTGAGGGTCCCACAAGAGAATTCTCCTTACGAGTCGTAAGGATCTCGCAAGTGCATTTTCTCCTTAGGAATCGTGAGGATCCCTAAGTGTGTTGCTCCTTTGTGAGTCGTAAGGATCTCACGTAGGTGGTTTCTCCTTACAAGGTCGAAAGGACCCTACAAGTGTCTTTTAACGAGGTTGCGCCCTTTCGGGTTTTCACAAACACTCGCCGGTAGTCCTGCTGTTTTTACTCACAGAGCCTTTTCGGGTTTTCATCCGTGCCCATTTTGCTTATGGACATACCGTTTTTTTTTAATTCTTTTTCATATATTTTTTTTATTTTTTCTTTCTCTTTCTTTTTTTTTTATCTCGTCAGCCTAAAGATGCTGCGGTAGTAGTTTTAGGGACGTTTCGGTCCGTCGTTAGTTTAAGGACTTTTCGGTCCGTCGTTAGTTTAAGGACGTTTCGGTCCGTTGTTAGTTTAAGGACGTTTCGGTCCATCGTTAGTTTAAGGACGTTTCGGTCCGTTGTTATGGGAAGGCCGGCTGCTGCTTGTAAAGTCTGAGCCTAGGAAGATAGCGAGCGGACATAGTCGTCGTCATCTATCATTGACCTCGGCTGTGGCTCATTAAGCATAGTATTTCTTTAAGAAGCGGCCGTTTATTGGCCTGAAAGGCCTTTCACCGTGCATGTCCACGAGTAGATAGGCTCCACCCTGGTAGACCTTGTCTATGATGTACGGACCTTCATAGTTTGGCTCAAATTTTCCCCGCTTGGCACGATTGGGGATCATAGGTCTTTTGACCACTAGTACGAGTTCGCCTTGGCGGAATGTCCTCGGCCTGGTCAATCGTTCGTACGAGCGCGTCATCTTTGCTTTGTAGGCTTCTAGATGTTGTTGCGCTATGAGCCGGGTTTCGTCGAGGGCATCAAGCTCCTCAAGCTGAAGGTGAGCATTCTCTTCGTCTGTCAGCTCGTGGTGGACTGCCACTCGTAGAGAGGGTAACTCTATCTCGAGGGGGAGCACTGCTTCCGTCCCAAATACCAACGCGTACGGCGTTGTGTTTGTGGCCGTCTTGAATGTAGTTCGATAAGCCCAAAGGGCTTCTTGCAGCCTTTCGTGCCAGTCTCTCTTATTCCGGGAAACGGTCTTTTTTATGATCTTCGTCAAGGTCTTATTGAAGGCCTCGGCCAGACCGTTAGCTCGTGGGTTGTAAACTGAAGAATATCTCCAGTCTATATTGTGCTGCTGCGCGAAGCGGCTAATCTTATGGCTTCTGTAGGCTGGCCCGTTATCGGAGATAATCCGCCATGGGGTTCCAAACCGATAGATGACGTGCGTCTTGAAGAAATGGAGGATATTCTCCGTCTTCACTTCCCTCAGTGGTACTGCTTCTGCCCATCTGGAGAAGTAATCAGTTGTCGCCAGGATAAAACGATGTCCCCGGGATGATGCTGGCTCGATGGGGCCGACTATGTCAGTCCCCCACATTTCGAATGGCCAGCTAGCCACCGTTGGGTGTAGTGGATTCGGATGTTGGTGGATAAAGTCTCCATGAATCTGGCACGAGTGGCATTGCTTCGCATACTCGAGGCAGTCCTGGATCATCGTGGGCCAGTAGTAACCCATCCGTTTAATTTTTAACTTCATCTTCGGGCCTGCTTGGTAAGAACCGCAAAGTCCGTCGTGAACTTCCTGAGTGACTCTTTCTGCTTCGTCAGGTCCCAAGCATCTCAGCCATAGCGAATCAAACGATCTCTTGTATAGAGTATCGTTGACGAAAGCGAAAGATAGAGCTCGTTTCATGAGCTGATGTCTTGAGGACGCTTCTTTGGGCATTCGGTGGGACTTAAAGTAATTTATGAAGACTTCCCTCCAGTCCTCGGCCTTCTCATGGTCCTTTATTTGTAGGGTCGTCCGCTCAGTCGCTCCCTTTTCTTTATATAATTCCGGAGGTATTTCTGCCGGGGCGAGCACTCGACGGATTTGTACCACGATTCTGACGTCATCGAGGTTCTCGTCAGCCAGTTCTTTAGCAAGTTTGGCCAACGCGTCTGCTTTGCTGTTTTCCGCGCGCGGTATGTTCTCCAAAATATAGGAGGGAATTTGGGTCAACAGTTGTTGCACCTTTTCGCCGTACTTCATCAACTCCGGCTTGTACGTTTGGTAGTCACCATTTACTTGACTAACGACCAGCTGAGAATCCCCGTATATAAGGAGGTCTTCAATTCCCATGTCGATGGCGATTTCGAGGCCTGCTATCAGAGCTTCGTCTTCAGCTTCATTGTTTGTCTTCGGCTCTGTTAAAGAGAAGGCGAAGCGTATTATCCCTCCTTGTGGAGTTGCAAAGATGAGGCCTATCCCCGATTTGATCATTGGGATACCTTGTTTCTGTTTCTTTACGGAGGACGCTCCATCGAAATAGAGTTCCCATCGGGTGCTTCCGCCGCTAATCGCATCAAATGCATGCTTGTCCGGAAAATCACAGTTCAGAGGAGAATCGGCCGGTATCGGGTGCTCAGCGAGGAAGTCGGCAATGGCCTGGCCTTTCACTGCCTTAAGAGGTTGATACGTTATCGAGAACTCTATCAAGAGCAGGGCCCACTTAGCGAGTCGGCCCGTCAATATGGCTTTCGACATCAAGTACTTAAGGGGATCCACTTTTGAAATGAGACGGACTTCATGTGCCAACGCATAGTGCCTGAGCTTTGTTATCGCGAAGATTAACGCCAAGCAATGTTTTTCAATGGGAGAGTAGTTGCTTTCTGCCCCCAGTAGAACTCGACTTAAGTAGTAGAGTGCTCTTTCTTTCCCTTGGTCGTCCTCTTGTGCCCATAATGCGCCTAAAGAACCTTCGAGGGCGGTTGTATAAAGAATGAGGGGTTTTCCCTTGACCGGCGCAGCCAACACCGGAGGGTTCTGCAGGTACTGCTTGATCTCGTTTAGTGCACCTTGGCATTTATGATCCCAAACGAATGGAGTTCCCTTCTTCATCAGGTGGCTGTAAGGACGGCATTTGCCTGAAAGATTGGCGATAAATCGCCGGACGTATCGGACGTATGCGAGCTTCCCTTGGAGAGACCGCAACTGTTTGAGGGTTCTCGGCGGAGGCATTTCCATGATCGCTTTAATCTTTGACGGATCTATTTCAATACCTCGGTGTCGAACGATGAATCCCAGGAATTTACCCGAGGAGACTCCAAACGCGCATTTGAGGGGATTCATTTTCAAATTATATTGCCGAAGGCGTTGAAATACGGTCTCCAGATGCTTTAAATGCTTCTCGTATGACATGCTCTTTATTACAAGGTCATCGATATAGCACTCGACGATGTCATGTATGAGGTCATCGAAGATTTTTGTCATGGCCCTTTGATAGGTAGCGCCAGCGTTCTTTAGACCAAAGGGCATAACCCTGTAGCAGAATATACCTAAAGGGGTCCGGAAAGCGGTGTGCTTCTGGTCTTCGGGATGCATTTTTATCTGATTGTATCCTGATGAACCGTCCATAAAGGAGAAAACCTCATGAGTGGACGTGTTATCTATCATTAGCTCGGTTACCGGTACTGGGAAATCGTCCTTCGGGCAAGCTTTATTGAGATCCCTGAAATCCACGCATATGCATACCGTCCCATTTTTCTTCATTACCGGGACGATATTGGCAATCCAGTCGGGATATTGGACTTCTTGGATAAACCCAGAATCGATCAGCTTCTTGACTTCGGCGTTGATGCTCATTTCAAGCTCGAGTCGCATCCTTCTCGGCGCCTGCTTGACTGGCTTGATATCCGGGGATATCGCTAACTTATGCACAGCAATCTCCGGATCTAATCCTGGCATCTCGGAGTAGTTCCACGCGAAGCAGTCTTTATGTCGTAGAAGCACGTTCTTTAACGCAGCCACCCTTTCTTCAGATAGTAGCTCGCTGACAAATGTCGGTCGCGGGTCATCTGCCGATCCCAACTCAATCTTCTTGAGGTTATCTGCAGTAGTATGTATACCATCTTCCAGTTCTTTCGGAGCGGGCGGAAATTCTGAGATCACCTCATCATTGCTGTTCTCAAAGCACCGGGGAAGGTCATCCATGTTCTCGGGCTCTTCTTTTAATATCGTAATCGTATAACAGGTGCGAATCCGCTCCCAGGACTGAGGTGGATCCGGTCCTGATCTTGCGGCCTTGGGTTCATGCTTTTGTGGTGGCGTTACCCTCCAGCCGTCGGATAAAGCGAATCTGCCCTGTTGGTACTGGTCCTCGACCCAGTTCTTGAAGATGAACCAGTCTTCGGTAGGATGTCCTATGGTTCGGTGATAAGAGCAATAGCTCAGATGAGAAGCCTTGTTAGCTTGTTCAGGGTGTCTAGATCTTGGAAGCGCGATCATTTGATGTTTTATAGCGAGCTTGAGTAACCTCTCCGTCTTGTCTCGGGGGAAGGAGTACGCTCGACTCATCTTCTTCATGAGGGACAAATCCGAGCCGTGCAATACCCGATCACGTAACCCTCTAATCCTGCGTCGTTGTTGTCGGCTCCTCTTTCCGCTTCTTGATTTATTTCTGTCTCCGCATCGGGCCTTTCGTACAACGGGTTGACAAAGACGAACATCCTTGTCTTTTGCAGCTTGTTGAAATAGACGTTGCGTCCTGGCCTTCTCGTAGATGGCCATTTCGCGGTTGTGGTCTTCCCGAGCTTTCTGACCCACTTTCCTGATGGGCTTGCCCATTCGTTCTTCAAACGACGGACTCGGCGCTTCAATCGCGGGGTCTAGTTTTGATGGGGGGTTGGCATCTCCTGACAGGGCATCCTCCTCTTCATCAAAGGTATATATAGCGTAGCTGCTGTGAGCCCGTTCCCGTTTTCCGGTTCTCGCGTATCCAAGCCAAAGTGTTTCCATTTTCCCGTTGGGCAATTTGCGTTGAGTCCCAGGGACATCCCAAATCTTGTTGTAGAACCGAGCCTGCCGGACAGTCTGTTTTAAGGGTACTCCTTAGCGCTTCAATAGCTTCTTTAAACCATTTGTATAGTATCTGGGCAGACGGATGGGTTGGAGCCTGTCAAGTGTAGCATCCGCGCCATGCCAGATCTCTTTCTCTACTTTCGACTCTGAGGATCGGTAGAATAGGATCGCCTTCTCACCCCTTTGCCTGGGAGGGACGTAAAATGTTCGCAGGTCCTGCACATTGTGAGCTTGAAGTGTGTCGAGATCCTTGTAGTGTTC
The DNA here is from genome assembly GCA_030015575.1 of Agapanthus africanus. Taxonomy (NCBI): domain Eukaryota; kingdom Viridiplantae; phylum Streptophyta; class Magnoliopsida; order Asparagales; family Amaryllidaceae; genus Agapanthus; species Agapanthus africanus. Next base: position 867,001,942 of record CM057338.1, on the reverse strand, counting down.
TCGCGGTACCATGGTGATTTGCAAACTATGGTCATCGCCAGGGGGTGCTTGTATTGACAGCCGCTTGGAGAACACGGCATTAACTTCATCTTCTGAATCACTTCCGAAGACCAACATGGGGGCGGGCGTTCCCAGGTTGTTGCGTTGAGATGGCCCTGCATAAACTATCTCTTCTTCTTCTTCGGTATCGCTCCCGAAAACAGGGATGGTGGCGGCGGTTTTGTTCTCCGGGTTGCGACACCTTTCTGTATCCTCGAAATCTGGCAAAAAGTACTTCGCATCTTCGTATTTGCGGACTTCGTTCACGGAAAATGGGTTTAACTCACCTGTTACGGTATACTCGAAACCATCCTTAAAGTACTTCATACACTGATGTTGTGTAGAAGGGATGATGTTGTATTCGTGTAACCAAGGACGACCGAGCAAGGCGTTGTAGCAGGTCTTGGCGTCAATGACATGGAATTTGATGTCTGTGACGAGAAGTCCGAAGCGTAATGTTAGTATCACAGACCCGAGAGTCCGTGACGATTGTGCATCGAAACCGGAGATAGTAATTTTGTCACGAGCGAGGTGTTGCACACTCATGCAGATTTCCTTCAACATCCGAACATTAAGGAGATTGACGGAGGATCCATTATCCACCAGGATCTTGCCTATCTTGATATCATGGCGGTATCCGGAAACATATAGGGGACGGTTGTGGTCGCACGTCCCGAGAAGGAGGTCTTCATCACCGAAAGTGATGTCGGCCGTATGCACTTCCTCCAGTTCATCCTTCATCTTTTCAGTGGCGAGGAAGGCTTGAAATTGCTCAGGTTCTTGTAACGCCTTAATTAGTGAGTCTCGCGCTTCTTTTGATAATAGGAGGGCATCGAGAATGCTAAGCTGAGAAGGTAGATTCCTTAGGTGCGCGAGGATGTTATAGTCCACCTTACCCTTCCTAGGAGGGTCTTTGGCAGCCAGCTCTCTCATGACTTGGTCATCTAAAGTGATATCTTCAGTGATCTTTTCCTTTCCCTTATCTTTTCTACTCACGGGCCCGAGATTCTTTTCTGGGAGTGTGCGATTGCGTAGCTGAATGTTCTCACAGGCCTCCGATTTCTCCTCTTTCCCTAAAACGGATTCTTTAAAGAGAGGGCCCAGAGCCATTTCTTCATCAGAGTCGCTCCCAAAGGTGAGAACTTGTGACCCCCCGGCGTGAGCCATATAACAGTTGCCAGTAGTTCTGTTGTGCCCATCGACGGTACTTCTTTGCTCCCGACGGATCTTGCGTTTCATGCGCTTAAAATGTTACCGATGAGCAACATATCCTTGCCACCATATCTTAAAGGCGTCGCACTCCTCCGTGGGGTGTGAGATTTTCCGATGATATGCGCAATAATCAGGGTGCCTCTCCACCCCATCGTGCGTGTTTCCTTCCGAGGGTGGTAGCTTCATTCCCATTGACATGGCTTTGGCAAACCTTTTCCTCGTCTTGAATATCTTCTTGTCTACTTCGGATGCCTTTCGCTCTGGCAGGGGTAGTTCAACTCTTTCGTTCAGTCGCCTGCGTTTGGCTGCTTCTGAAGCGGCCATCTCACGCTCCTGATCCGTTTTACTTTTTAGGCGAATCTCGTCTAGAAAAGCGTCGATCATTTCGTCTGTTGGCCATGCACGCTCTGGTTCAGGCTCTGCTTCCAGCTTCTTAGTGCCAGGAGTTTTCTCATCATCGGTAAACGAGTGGGAGATTACGTTACAACTCGCCACATATCCTTCGGATTCATCCAACGAGCTCTCTCCATCATCTTCCTCTTGAAAGATGTGGTTGAGGAACTCTTGCAGTGTGACAGGAGTTCGCGCCTTTTGATTGTATTCTTCCAGCGCGTCGATTTGCTTCTGCAAGTTCGTGTGCTCGTTTCCAAGCTTCACGGACTTCTTGGATTTCTTCTTCTTTTTCTTCGAAGATTTTGACGGTTGGGCGTGAGTATTTGGGCCCTTATCGCGAGTCTTCGTAGTTGGGCGGGGCTTCAACATCCCTTCGATAATTTGAGGTTCAAGAGGGTCCTTCCCTTCGATCGCAAGGCACGCATGAAGGTCTCTCAGCATTCTTTTGGTTTTAGTTGATAGCACGACCTCCCATGGAGCTTCTTCAATAAAGGAGCAGGTTGCCCCCGGTGTATCTGCTTTCTTAGGAGTATGCGGCTGTGGTGGGTTCACCTTCCACTTTTCGGACAGTATAAACTTCCCCTGGAGGTACTGATCTTCAATCCATCCTTTGAAGATGAAGCAATCTTCGATCGGATGACTTACCGTTTGATGGTAAGGGCAATAGTTAGGGTTATTCACCTCCGTGGGTTGCGGCGGTCGCCTTGGATTTGGTAGGTTTATAAGTCTGTTACGTATTGCCAGCTCGAATAACTGTTTCGTCTTGTCTCGTGGGAACGAGTAAGGACGTTTCATCTTTTCATTATAATACCGGCGTCTTTCTTCCAGTTGATCTGCCGGTTTTGGGGCGTTAGGTTGCTGTTGGGCATTCGCGACAAAGGTTGCCCTTCCTTTACCCTTGTCATTCCGAGGTTCCGACTTCGGGGGAGGTGGTCTATGACCCATCTGGTCCATCTGAGCCAACTTGTCGATTAAAGCCTGGAATGTGGTTGGCTTAAAGAACATCATAAACTGGGAGATAGTTGCGTGGGGGTCTAGGGTTCCCATGAACATGCCCACTGCGGGTGCTTCCTCAATGCGTTGTTCGCATCTCGACCACAAATTCCGCCAGCGTATAGCATACTGGACCCAGGTTTCGCCTGGTTTTACCCTAGCGTTAAGCAGTGCTGTTATTGGAGTGCGTTCGCTGGCACTTGCGAATCGCTGAGTGAATAACAACTCCATTTCAGCGAACGTCTTGATAGAATCGTTCGGGAGTTCCGAATACCATTCGAACGTTGTTTCCGATAAGCTGCCCACGAACTGGCGAAGCAACAGTTTATCATCACCGCCGGTGTTACCGCAGAGGGCCCGGAACTGGGCAACATGTTGATGGGGATTGCCGGTCCCCTTATACACGTGGAATTTCGGTATCGTATAGCCTGGCGGGTATTTGATTTAGTCGTACCAGCTTGGATACGGCCGTCCCGTCTTTACGACTTGACCAGCTGCCTCAGTCGCATGATGAACCCGGATTTGCTGGGCTATGTAGTCAACCAAGTCAGCCTTAGAGATTGCCTCCTCCTTGGCCGTTGAGAGGAATGGTGGTGGATTTGACGTTTCTCCTCGGTCGTCTTCAAGAACGATTGGGGGATCCTCGGCGGGTAAGTCCGGCTGGATCATCATTCCTATCATATCTTGGAAGAGAAGGCCCATACGTTGTATGTTGGCCGCTTGTTCAGCAGCCTCTTTGTCCTTTTTCTCCAGTATCCGGCGAAGGAATTCAGCGTCGGTTTCTTCCTCCTGGCGTGCGTCTGAGGACGTTTCTGGGTTTTCTTTTGGCCCGGTAAGTGCGGCCATAGCATTCATCATTTCCTGAAGCTTTTGTTGCTGCTCCTGGGCTTTCGTCACGGATCGGGTTAGCGGTCGGTGGCCCGTAGAAGTGCGGCTTTCCTCCTTTCCAGAGGCCATGTAAACAGTGTGCACCACCATGCCCCCAGACTTAGGGCGTCTGGGCTCAGTGCTTTTAGCCGTCGTTGCATACTGGGGGGTCTTCTCTGGCCTCCTCCTTTTATGAGCCATGGAGGTTGAGGGGGCCGTTGAGGTGGGCGTCCAGACAGCCTTTTGGGGTTTAGCCAGGTGACCAGCTTCCAGTTGGATTTTCAGCTTCTTGTGCTGGCGGGAGAAGTTTGGATCGATGATCGAGTCTCGGGCCTGCCACCAAACCTTATAGATTCTGAAAGACAGCCGTTGAGGGGATCGGGGCTGTTCTGATTTTATTTCCACAACCTTTTTTAATGGGGGAGGAGACCTCTTTAGCACTGCAGTAGGAGAATTCCTTCGCACCTTATTTAGCATCTCGAAGCTGTTCCCAGTTGGAACAGCAGCATTAACCTCTGCCATCGGGGCTGATGGAGTTAACCCGAAGGGGGAGTTGCCCCCAGCCTTCCTTATTCGGCGCCAATGGCGACGTCGAGCGTGTCGAGCGGACGGCGTTGGGTCAGCGGTAAGAATGGTTTCGTTTTGCCCCCTGTGTAGGTGGGGGGTTGCTGTTGGTGTTAGCCTGTTAAAGACCGACGTCTTTTGGGTAGCAGGGGCGGGAGCTGAAGCCGTCAATCTTGTAAAGACCGATTTTTTGGCCAGAGAAGCCGCCTTGGCGATTTCGGGAGCAGGAGCAGCCACTTTCTTAGAAGCAGCCTTCTCTGGGATTGTAGACCTCATGATGGGTCTACCGGATTTCTGGCCCAATCTAGAGAAGACCGAGGCGCTGATGTTGGGCGACCCGTTGAGATGAGCCGCGGCAGGGGTAAGACGATCAAAGACCGACTTCTTGGGAGCTTCCTTTGTCAGCACCGGCGCCGTGAAGCTTGTTGGTGGGAGTATACTCCCGAAGAACAATCCGGTAGTGGCCTGAGTCACCTGGTCCACCGGCATTGTGAATAACGAAGCAGCTTGGGGTCCGTAGGCTATACCTCCTGGCGAGGGAAAGCGTTGGTCGCAATTGCAGTCTGAGCAGTTGGAGAATTTCACGGAAGTAGAAGCCATCGATCCTTTGCTTTCTGCAATGAGCAAGACGCCGAATCATAGTACCTTGAAACCCCAGGGCAACTATTAGCGAACCGCGATTGGTTCGCGAATCACGACACACGAAGTGTGGAGTGGAAAGAGGAAAAGGTCCTACCGGGCGTGCCAGAATTTGTTCCCCTCCGAACGGCGGTGCACAAGACTGCGATGTCTTGGCACTGAGATTCGGGGCAGATGCTAATTGGTGCTATCCGTTCACCTCTCCGAAGATGCCAAGTTGATTTATGGCACCACATATCGAAGGTTTAAACAGATGCGGCCGATGTAGCAGACTTCGTCAGATTCCCCCTCGTTTGAGGGGTTTTTGATTGTGGGGACGCTCTTTCCTGCAGGCACAAGCCCCTGCAGTTAATTACGCTACCGCATTGCGGTAACAACTTTCTCCTTCTCCAGATGGTCACTTCGTGTCGTGGGTGTTTGTTTTATTTGTGGTTGCCCGTGGATTGTATACGGAGACTGAGTTATGTCGTCGCCCGTAGGACGTGGACTAGTCCAAATCCGTATTTATCTTAGATTTGGGTTTGGGGTTTGGTTTGAGGATACGTTAGCCATATTTGAGGCTAAGATCAACTCAAACGTTTGTTAAGGATACGTTAGTCTAACTTGAGACTAAGATCAGCTTAACGGGATCGTTTAGATCCGACAAAAGAGCATTTGGGCTCTATTGTTCCAGTTTAGGGACATAGTGGTCCATTGAATATGTGGCCGTCGGGACCCGTCACCTCTCTGACGACGTTGAAGGATTACAACGACAGATATCAGAGGAGTTCAGAGATGTACCCTTGAACCGAAGTGGATTTGGAGGGATTCATAGTCCAGTCTGTTTGAAGGGTTAAGGATACGTTAGCCATATTTGAGGCTAAGATCAACTTAAACGGGATCGTTTAGATCCGACAAAAGAGCGTTTGGGCTCTATTGTTCCAGTTTAGGGACATAGTGGTCCATCGCTAGTTTAAGGACATTGCGGTCCATGGGTAGTTTAAGGACATTGCGGTCCATTGTTAGTTTTAAGACATCTCGGTCAAGGTTAAGGACGTCGTAGTCCATGGGTTTAAGGACCCCACAGTCCATTGTTAGTTTAAAGACATCTCGGTCGAGGTTAAGGACGTCGTAGTCCATGGGTTTAAGGACCCCACAGTCCATATCAATGTGTGGTCATCAGGACCCGTCACCTCTTTGAAAACGTTGAGGGATTACAACGCCAAGTATCAAAGGAATGAAGAGATGTACCCTGGAACCGGAGTGGATTAAATAGTCCTTGGCCCAATTTGGGATCAAGACCAATTAATTATGTTATGAGCCCATTAGCCCAGTTAATTACGAATTGAGGACTTATGGCCAGCTTGGGCTAAGTCCAATCATGTCTGGAATATTGGCTTCCTGTTGGTCCATTGAAGGAGAGACTTTGTCTCTGACCATTTAGCCAATTGGGCCAAAGTCTAGTGTTAAACACTACAGACCAATCAATGTTGAACACTGGAAATGAAATTGACAAGTTAGTGTTTAACACTAAAAGATAATTGGTGTTAAACACCAGCAACAAGGCTTTCAAATTAGCATTAAACACTAAAACAGATCAGTGTTAAACACTGGCAACAGAGATCTCAAATTAGTGTTAAACACTAAGGTAGTCAGTGTTGAACACTGCAAATAAAGTTTTTTGATTAGTGTTGAACACTAAGGCCCAACAGTGTTTTAACACTGGGTTCGGGAGTTTCAATTTAGTGTTAAACACTAAGGCAAGAGGGGTCACGTGGCGACACGTGAGAGCGCCCTCCCTTCATTTATTCTGTGGAGATTATCGCATCTTTCAGAGCATCACGTGCCATCACGTGACGGGCATTCAAATGCTTGTGTGTTAAAGCTTCTGTCAAGGGTCACGTGGGTCACGTGGGGCACTGCCTCAAAGGGGCTTTCTGTAGGTCTTTTGGGGGGGTCACGTGGTGGCACGTGACCCTGCCTCTATGTATGTTGTTTAGAGGATCTGTTAATCTTTTCCAGGAATTAAATTCCTCGTAGGGTTGAACCCTGACAATAATTTCAGAGGAATTAAATTCCTACTTCCTTTCGAAGATTTATATTCTGGAGTAGAGTTGGACTCTGAATTTTCTGTAGGAATTAAATTCTTCATATATGTGAAGAACTGAATAGGGTTAAACCCTAATAAAAGCTTTTAAGGAATTAAACTCCCATTCTCTGTTAAATTATGATTAAGGGAATTAAATTCCCGCTGTTTCCACAGAACTAGGTTCTTAATTAGGGTTAAACCCTGTTTCTCTTTGTTCTGAAGGAATTAAATTCCCTAAAACACAGGGTCAAACCCTAATTTTATTTTAAAGGAATTAAATTCCTATAGTTCTGTGAGAATTAAATTCTCGTGCTTCCGTTCCCTCTCTATGTTTTGGATCTGCATGGCAGGATCTCGACCCATTGAGAATTAAATTCTCAACTTCAAGGGGAGATGTGCACTTTGCAGCTCCTCTATCAAAGAGAGAAGAAATATGTTCTTCTGTTTTATATAACAGAGTTAAACTCTGTTGAGAATTAAATTCTCTTTCTTTCAAAAAGCCTTCCCTTTCTTACCTAGGGTTTTCTTTTGCAGAAGATCCAAATTCCTCAAAGTATCAAGGCTCTCTCCCTTTTCTTCCCTCTGCGTATCTATCTCTATCTCTCTCCATCCCTGTGTCTCTTGGCTCCTATTTATAGGAGAAGCGGCCGAATCAATTAGTTTTTGACGAATCTTCATTGAGAGATTTGATTTGCATCCATCATTCGTTTTTGACCTTTGGATTATTAGGTGAATTTTATTCACCATTGGATTTCAAATCCAGGGATTCTCTTTTGTTATTTCGGTTAGATTTAAAGGGGAAATCTTTCCAAGCTCGAGATTTTCCCATAGATAGATGATATTTAATCATCTTTGAATCTTTAATTCGATTGGTTCCAGATAATCGCTTTCCTTTGGAAAGATTTGAATCTCCTTCAGAATTTAATTCTGTTAACAAAATGGGATTTGAAAGCCGGTCACGTGTGACCACGTGACCCATGGTCACGTGTGGGCACGTGATCCCCTTGGAACGAGCCTTCCTCTTTCTTTTTGCGCTCTGTCTTCTGGTTGCTGCTTAACCGTCACGTGCCACCACGTGACCCCTGGTCACGTGTGAGCACGTGACCCTTGTCTGGACTCTTTTTCTTGATTTAACTGGAGAACAATTCTGATGTTTTGAGCGTCACGTGCCAACACGTGACCCCTGGTCACGTGGGAGCACGTGACCTCTTTTGAAGCTTTTTCCTTGATTTGATCAGGGAACCGATGTGCCTTTGAATCTGCTTTAAAATGTCACGTGCCAACACGTGACCCTGGTCACGTGGGAGCACGTGACCCTTTCTGAAGCCCTTTTCTTTGATGTAGTCAGGAAGCTGAATCTGCCTTGATGATGCTTTTAGATGTCACGTGCCAACACGTGACTGCTGGTCACGTATAAGCATGTGACCCTCTTCTGAAGCTTTTTCCATTAGCTTTTCTGATTTTAAATCAGGAAACAAGGTCGGTGAAGTCGACGCACATACGCTACTTCCCGCTTGACTTCTTGACCAGAACTACGTTTTCCAGCCACTCCGAGTAGGGCACATTTCTGAAGAAGTTGGCGACGAGGAGCAGATCAACTTCCTTTTCAATAGCCTTCTGTTTGACCGGGGCGAAGCTTCTTTTCTTCTGTCTGACGGGTCAGGCCGCAGGATCAACTTCGAGCTTGTGGGAGATGATTTTGGGGTCGATCCCAGGCATGTCAGCAGGCGCCCAGGTGAAGATGTCGGAGTTGCTTCTGAGGAACCTGATCAGGTCATCCCGCTGAGCCCCGTCAGGAGCGACCCGACCTGGACGGTCTTCCCTTGGTATCCTTTTGTTAGGGGCACCTCGGTTAGGGGTTCGACCGGCGCTCCACGGAGCTCGTCCCGGGTGTCCAGGGATCCTTTGATGTCGTCGCACGCCTCGGCGCCGTCAGCATGCTGCTCGAGCGAAGACGTCTCGGTGAGGCCTATCTTCACGACCCGCTGGCTCCCGTACGCCTGACCTATCCTGCCCCGATCGAGAGGGAATTTTATCGCCAGGTGGTATGTCGAGATCTGGGCCTGGAGGGAGTTCAGCGTCGAGCGGCCGAGGAGGACGTTGTAGGCCGATGGAACCTTCGCTGCGATGAAGTCCACAAGCAGTGTGCGCATGCGGCCGGGCTCCCCGATCATGAACTACAAGGTGACCACCCTTTGTGTCGGGATGGAGTGGTTGGTGAACCCCGAGAGGACGTGAGAGGTTGGTCTCAGGTCTGCTGGGGCGAGCCCCATACGCAGGAAGCAGTCGTGGAAGAGGATGTCCGCTGAACTGTCCAGATCGATGAGTATTCGGTGGACCTCGTACCGGTGAATTTGGGCTATGATCGCCAGCGGGTCGCTATGGGGCACGTATATGACGTGGAGATCCTCGTCGCCAAAGGTGATGGGCTCTCGGCCTCTAGCCCTTTTGCTCGGGCGGTCGCCAGAGCCTGTGAAACGGCAGCCAGCGGGGAAGCCGACTACATTTGGTGAGGGTTCATCCGCGCCTCCGTTGTGAGGGAGGCGACAGCGGGTGTTTGGATCTTCAGGGGGATCGGTTGCCATGTGGGCGGAGATCGGAAGGCCAACTTTGTGTTTTGTGGAGTTAGTTTCCCACAGACGCCGCCAACTGATGGAGGTCCTTTTCAGCTCTCTGTCAGATGTTGTCTTCCGTTGATCTCCCGGTGGATTTTAATGGTGATCTTCTGTTGCGTGTGGGTCTCAATGGGTTTTTGTGAAAGAAGTGGTATGAGGAGTTTGGCGCCGAGTACCTGCAAAGAAGTCCCGGGGTGGTTTGGTACCACCAAGGACCCTCCGACGATCAAGTTAGTGATGAGATCCGAGCAGAGTAACGGCTTAGTAGAGTAAAGAATGGCTAACTTGACCCCTCTGTGATGAGGGTTTATATAGCAGTGGCAGCACGCATCAGCAGGCGCGAGAATCTCGCCGGCAGTTACGCTCCCGACATCACGCCCGCGTAGAGAGCGGATCGCCATTAATGGGGATCGTGATGGCGTAGAACGTGGGATGTTGCTGGCGGAGAATCCGCGCATGGCGAGATTTGCGGAGCGGCGGTTACGCCCGTGAGCGGTGGAGTTGGTCGGAGGACCAAGGAAGACGGCCTCGGCTGGGGGCTCGGGGACGAGCGAGAAGGCCGAGGAGTCTTGGTCTTGGGGCAGCTCGGGGCGAGCTAAGGGGCCGAGGTGGCCAGTTTGCAGGTGGCCTCGAGGAGGGCCAGCTTGTGCTTGCAGGTTGGGTATAGGGTGGCCTGGTCGGCCCTTTCTTCTGAGTCCTGAGACACGTCATTTGCCACGCGTCCTGATCTTGGAGATCGCCAATATTGAGCATCATCATCCCTGGAGCTGAAACTGTTGTCTCGATTTGGCCTAGCCATGTGAGAGGAGGTATGGGATTTGGGATATATAAATCAACCAATGCAGCCACCAAGGCCGGTAAAAGGGTCATTCTGATTCTAACGCGCCAAAACATCTAACCGTGTAAAACGTTTGCTAGCTAGCTATGGGGGCTTGTAGTATATATCCTTCTAAGTTTCAAGGGATGTTTTTAAAATTATGAAGTTCCTGGTGTTTGTTTTCTCAAAATACCGGTGTCCGAGGAGGAGTATATTGGGGGAAACCAATAAAATATTAAAGAAAATAGAATATCTGGCTTTTTTTGAGGAGAGGGGGAAGGGCGTGAGGGACGGGGTGGTGGTGGTTTGGGAAGACAGTAATCTACTTACAAACAATAGCATTTACCATTTGTTGAAGTTTTAGTTTGGTTAAAACAGAATTAAAAGTTTTGAGACGTGTATGATACACTTTCCGAAAGGTGATATTGCCCCTACTATAGGAGTACAACAGAAGTCAATCACCCTCAAGATACAACAATGCCTTTGAAACTCTCTTAGAAGATAATGAGAAGAAATGCCAAAACTGTGAAAAGAATGACTTAATTTATAGAGTTGAATAGATACAACTGTTTGACTGTTTAGAGTTGAATAAACACAACCGACTGTTCAGACAACAATGAATAGTTTTTCAGACAATTTTTGAATTTGAAATTTAAAATGTCAAACTCTGTTATTAAGTCAACCCAAGTGCCTCATCAAAGACAATAATAAATAAATGTTATAAGTCTGCTAGAAATCAGGCCCACTTGGCTCATAACCCACTTTATTCAAAATATTACTTAAATATTGGTAATTATTATAAAGACTTGGGCATTCGTCTCTCCATCCGATGTGAGACTATTTCCCACATACAAATGCTACCAATAGATTCAAACTACGAACACCATTTAGTCTATTAATGGATTTCAAGAGTTCTTAACTCTGAAATCCTAACTATGCTATGCTTGGGACGGTTCTTTGGAGTTTAAAAGAATCATGGTTATCTAAACCCCAAAGTTAAGATAACTGTAGTCTACTAAACAAAACTCCCACCCAAACAAAGTTTTACAAACTCCAAACTTTGTAAAGAAAAACTCTCATTGGAGTTTAGATATATGTGTAAGTAAATAAGGAATTATTATGATTAAACAGTTCCTTGATGCTCTATGCTTTTATGATATGGCTTTAAAAAACTACCTTCCCTAAACTTAATCAGTCACCCTCTAATCTTTTGAGAAGAAGAATATGGTTTATACCCTCAGGCTTAGTTTCAGAATGCTACATTAATTTTTTGCAGGACATATGATTTGTATCATACAAAACGCAATCAAGCACAACAATCATGAGACAATTCAAATCTTGCCACAAATTTTACAGTTTTGCAAGCAGGATGAACAAAGGCCAAACAAACATGCACCAAGAACTCGACTTCAGTTTCAGATTGCATTTTGAGATGCAAAAAACTAATTAGGCTGAAAAACCTATATAAATTCTAGTGGCTAGGGTTTCAGTACACCTGACACCACTTCAGTCAATTCAACACAAGGAATTCAAAATTAGGGTTTCAGTGCAATTGAACTTATAGAGATTGTCAGGAATATCAGCGATTGAGATTTAAAGAACTAATTAGACTAAAACTCATAGATTGAACTAGCACATGTAGAGGAGAAGATGCGGGAAACCGGCTAAAATGGTTTGGTCATGTGCGACACAGACTTATGTAAGCACCGGTTCTACGAATGGATATTCTCGATATAGGAAATGTCAAAATAGCGAAAGGGAGACCGAAGAAAACATGGATAGAGCTGATACGAAAAGATAAGGTTGCCAAAGACCTCAATGAAAGTATATTGTTCGATAGGAGTGAGTGGAGGACCCAGCATGATTCTCATATTGGTTCATATAACCTACCCTATATGCTTGGGATAAAATTGTTGTTTATTATTTTTTTTCCTTTTTAAGTTTATTTTTTTGTTTTATGTTGTGGTTGTGAGAGAGAGAGCCCAATGGTTGTTGGGCTTCTCCAAAGATAGGCTTCATGTCCATTTATTTCTGTAATAAAAGTGGATTGGCAATTAAAATGAAAAAAAGGTTTAAATACAAATAAAACCACCAACTTGTGGCCGAATGCTTATAGTCATACCATCCATAGGTTTGAGAACCAGCGCTTTAACCCTCTGACCTACATTGCTATTTTTGTTGGGTATTCCCATGATGTCTCTAAAACTTGTGTCATTTTTTCTTATATTGTTTTTCTATTGCTGGTGGTGTCTATTATCGGTTATATACACCACCATTACAATATTGTGGTGGGGTTAACCAACAGACGGTCATCTTGTAACATTCTTCTCCATGACATCTCACCATCATTGTACATTGCAAATCAGCTGACTCTCTTGGCTTATTTAGCTGGTTCCGAAGCTCAACAATTTTCCTCTATTTTTTTGGGCTTAAATCCATTAACAAACTCCCCTGTAAACTATCTTGTAGTTTTTTTTACAGAAAACTATCTTATCTAACGGATCCAAATCAAAACCGTTAACATGGGATAAAAAGGCAATTCAGCCCTTGTTATTTTTTCCTAAAAAAAATTCTAAACATATTAGGATCTAGGTTTGGTGGCAGCGTTAGAAGGTCAGGGAAGGAGGGAGAGCTCGGAGGAGGTTGTAAGTTGCTAGTGCTCGTGCCGATTCAACTACGGCCTTTGCGGAATCGAAAAACTTTAATTTTAAGTGAGCACTAGAAACTAAGACCATAGAAATCGAATCCAAACACTCAACTAATAAAAACTAGGATAGAATAACAACTAGGTTGAAAACTGCAACCTTTGAAGACGTGTCCTTTCGGGTCTTGTGTGGTCCTCTTCTTGATCTTCTAGGCTTTCTTGAACAAGCTTGCAAAGAAATCTCCCATGTCAAAAACGATCCACCTGAGAATATCGGTTTAAGTTTTAGCTTCTACTAGTGAATTAAAGAAGCAACTAAAATTCAAGATTCGCTAAAACTTGATGCTTAGAGATTTAATACTTGTGTCAAGATAGTCTCTTTCTTTTTCTTTCAAAACTCAAGAGAAAAAGACGAAGAAGATGATGAACAAGAGAATAACTAGCATAATGATAATCTTATCTCTCTTTCTCTTTTTCTTTTCTATTGTTTAAAAACCTAGTGAGTTGATTTTTGACTCACTAGTGTGAGTCACAAGTTCACACACATCTTGCAAAACCTAGAAAAGAGAAGAAAAAGATAGGAGCCACATCACATGTACACATATTAATACATATATATAAATACACACACACGCAACCATAATACCTTTATTTTCAATAAATACGGATACACGTATTTCTACCAAAATACGAATACCGTATTTGTATTGAAAATGCAAAATAACCGTATTCATATTAAGATAGAAATACTCGTATTTGTATCAAGACACAAAATACCATATTCATACAAATAGTCGTATTCGTATAAATACCGTATTTGTGTTAAAATACAAATACCTAAAAGAGAGCAATATAATACTAGCTCACATATCCGGCTATCTTTGAAACCTGCTGGTATTACCAAAATGTCCGATTAAAGCACGTGTATAAAATACACGTGTTTAATTAAACACTCGAGCGTATCAGAATACACATACCCTAAATTGGGAAAACCCTCTGTGTGAGACTCTAAACACTCGACAATATACTGGCAGTGGCTTTAACCACAAGCGCATCAGTGTCACTAGCTGAACGTAACGGCTATCCAGATATCTGTCGAAAGGAAGGCCGACAAGCAAACTCGTCTGTGTCTCCACTGAGCCCATAAGTGACAATCTCCATACAGTCCGATTTATTCATCTGAGAGTACCGCATATCAAGTCCAGGGGGTGGAAAATGTCAGATCTCTAATAACCCGATAAGTCGTGCCGATATCAAGCTCTAATACCAATTGAGAAACTGCTGGTCTCACTACCAGTAAATCTCATCTACCCTGGCCAGGGACTTATGGTATTGGCCAACCGTACACAGTACGACATTGACTCCCTATATCGGGAGATGAATCTCCAATAATCGCTCACTGCTTCCATGTGGCTCGGAACTGTACCCAACTAAAACATATTTGCACGACTCAGTAGAGTCATGGTAAGGTACCTATCAAAGCACGGTGGGAACTCACACGAGACAAATGATGATCTCAGCTCGACAGACTACCCTGTACTTATGTCACCTGAGAGCTGCTATCTGACGTTAGGTATAGTACCATCCAGCAACTCCCGGTGAGTCCGTCTAGTGTAACTCATAACCTAATGAGCATTTGTATACAATCTTTGGTGTTGTACACCGATAGCTGTTGGACCGACCATCTTCCCTAACGGGAAGAAGAAATGTATACACTAGTCTCTTATGGAGTATCGATGCCCAGTCTCAATAATGCTACGACCAGGGACGATTTAAGGATGTGCTTATAGACTACCCGGCCCCTATAAGCTATAAGTATGATTTCCATCACAACGCTGGTAGTCAAGCAAGAATCCTACGGACTTTATCAATATGTATTAGCGATATGAAATAACAAGTAGACCATATACACATGTTAAGATAAGGACAAACCAAATAGTATACTATCATATCGAGCAAGAGTGTCTTGTACATATATATCCCCAGCATCCTGTATAATAAAGGTCTCTAAGGCATACGTATATTAACAATATCTCATTTGCACTAAGGCCTTTTATTGGCATATCGACTACCTATCGTCTGCGCTAGAGCCAGTCGTTGGCGTATTACATACCCAACATCTCGAACAGCCTTTCGAACTGTGCTTGAGGAATGGCCTTGATGAATGGATCTGCAGTGTTGTCCTTCAATCTACTCTCCGCACCTCAATCTTCTGGCGATTCTCGATCTCCCTGATCAGGCGATACCGCCTTAAGTTGTGTCTGGATTTCTGATGGGACCGTGGTTCCTTCGCTAAAGCAATAACCCCGTTATTATCGCAATACAAAGGTATTGGATCAACAATGGACAGAACCACCTGAAGTTCAGAAATGAACTTACTCATACAAACCACCTCTTTTGTGGCATCATTAACAGCGATGTACTCAGCCTCCATCGTCGAGTCTGCTACGGTGTCCTGTTTGGAACTCTTTCAATAGACCGCCCCTTCGTTAAGGGTAAACACAGATCCCGACATAGATTTAGAGTCATCCTTATCACTCTGGAAGCTGGAGTCTGTGAATGCCTCGATCTAAAGGTCTCCATTGCCATATACTAAGAACATCTTCTTAGTCCTTCTCAGGTACTTGATAATGTTCTTTACGGCTATCTAGTGCTTCTTCCTTAGGTTTGACTGATACCGGCTTACCACGCTGAGTGCGTAAGCTACATCTGGTCTGGTATATAACATTGCATGCATTATGGAACCTACCACCGAAGCTTAGGGTGTAATGCTCATGCGAGCCCTCTCCTCATAAGTCTTGGGAGACATCTCTTTAAAGAGAGTGATCCCGTGACAAACGGGTAAATTACCGCGCTTAGAATATTCCATACTAAATTTTTTTAGTATGGTGTCAATGTACCTAAACTGTGAAAGTCCCAACATATTCTTAGATCTATCACGATAGATCTTAATCTCCAGAATGTAGAAGGCATCACCCAGGTCTTTCATGGAGAACTTCTGTGGCAAGAAGCACTTGACCGATTGTAGCATAGGAATGTCATTTCATATCAAGAGAATGTCATCTATGTACAAGACGAGGAATACTACGGTTTTCGCTATAATTTTCTTATAAATGCATGGTTCATCTACATTTTTGATAAATTAAAATTCCTTGACCGTCTCATCAAAGCAGATATTCCAACTCCGTGATGCCCGCTTTAATCCATAAATAGATTTAAGTAACTGTACACCCTTTCGCTGCTCCCACTCTCTATGAAGCCCTCTAGCTGATTCATATAAACATATTCTTCTAAACTTCCATTTAGAAAAGTGGGCTTTACATACATTATCAGATTTCATAGTCATGGAAGGCAGCAATGGCAAGTAGAATCCGAATGGATTAAAGCATAGCCATTGGAGAAAAGGTTCCATCATGGTACAAACTTGGTCTTTGATGAAAACATTTTTCTACAAATATAGCTTTATAGGTTTCAACCTGTTCATCTGCACCAATTTTTCTTTTGAATATCCATTTACAGCCTACGATATTTACCCCAGGAGGTGCAACGTCCAAAGTCCAAACTTTGTTGGTGTACATGGATTCCATCTCGGACCGCATAGCATTCAGCCACTTCACCGAGTCTCTGCTCGTGATAGCCTGCTGAAAACTAATAGGCTCATCATCATCGATGATACAATCCTCTCGATCTCCGTCAACGAGAAAACTGCAGTATCTCTCGGACGGATGAGACTGCCTACTAGATCTATGGAGTGGCGTAGGTATGTCAGGTTCTATTAAAGTCTTGAGTTCTACTAAGTTTTCAATAATAGTTTGTGGTTCTGGAATTTTTTCCAGTTCTATTGTGCTCCCACTAATTTCTTTTTCAAGAAATTGAGTTTCCAGAAAATGGGCATGTCGAGAAACAAATACCTTTTGTTTCTCGGTATAATAGAAAAGATACCCCTTTAAATTCTTTGGGTATCCCACAAACTTGTACAATACTGAGCGTGTCTTGAACTTGTCCAGATGATGCTTTTTGACAAAAGATGGACACCCCCATATATTAAGATACTTAAGACAGGGTTTCTTCCCACTCTATATTTCATATGGAGTGGTAGGCACTGACTTAGTTGAAACTTTATTCAATAGGTATGCAGTAGATTCTAGTGCAAAATCCCAGAAGGATAGCGGAAACTCAGTATTACTCATCATGAAACGCACCATATCTAGAAAGGTGTGATTCCGTCTTTCTAATATACCATTGTGTTGTGGTGTGTATGGAAGAGTAAGCTGAGAGAGAATTCCATTCTCTTTTAAATATTCTAAGAACTCGGCACTTACGTATTCTTCACCTCGATCAGATCGAAGTATCTTGATACTTTTGCTTGTTTGTTTTTCCATTTCATTCTTATACTCCTGAAATTTCTCAAAGACCTCGGATTTATGTTTTATTAAGAATAGATATTCATACCTTGAGAAATCATCGGTAAAAGTAATGAAGTAGGAATAACCACTTCGTACATGTATAGACATCGGACCACACACATCGTTGTGTATTAATCCCAGGAGCTCAATAGCTCTTTCTCCGTGTCCAGTGAACTGAGTTTTGGGCATCTTTCCTTTGATATATGATTGACAAGTTGCATAGGATAGATATTCAAATGGATCTAAATATCCATCTTTATTTAACTTAGTTAATCATGTTTCATTGATATGACCAAGTCTACAATGCCATAAGAAAGCTTGATTTAATTTTGGAGTCTTTCTTTTCAGTGTGTTTTGGACGTTGAAAACTTGATGTTGATTGAGTACGTATATTCCGTTATCTAGTGTACCCGACCCAATCATTTAATGGTTTAGGTGAATGTTTATGACATTACTTTCAAGTGCAAAAGTATATCCTTCATTAGATAATAAAGATACAGATATAATATTACACATCATGCGAGGTACACAAAAGTAATTATGCAACAACAAAATATGTCCATTCGTCAATCCAAGGTGATATTCTCCCACTACAACAGCATCCACACTTGCTCTGTTGCCAACTCGCAGGGTCATATCACCTTTCCCCAAAACTCTACGATTTCTCGGCGCCTACAAAGAATTATAGATATGAGATCCTGACCCGGTATCCAATACCCAAAAAGTAGAGTTAATAGAGAAACAACTTTCAATCATGAACACACATGAAACCAAAGCCATAACTTGCTTCGTATCCTGATTCTTGGCTTTTAAATCCCGACCGTTCTTCTTCCAATGTCCCTTCTTATGAAAATAGAAACATTCCTCATTTGTGGCTGTTGTTCCCCCAGTCTCTGCCTTTCCCTACACCTTAGTGACACTGCCTTTCGGTTTCGTGGGGGCCTTCTTCTTCTTTCCCTTAGCCTTAGTCTTGGATTTAGAAGAAGAAAGTTCCCCAACAAGTAGAGTGTAGGATATAGGTGCTCTCAAGACAATTATTGTAATTGAAGAATGACCTATATGAGAGAACAATCTTACTCGAGATGATAGTATGCTATCTGGTTTTTCTTTATCTTTCATATGATGCGTTTTATTTACTATCACGTATTGTTTAGACATGAAATAAAACCCTATGATTTTGCTTGACTACTAGGACGATGATGGAGATCATACTAGTAGGGCATGAGTAGTCGATAAGTACATCCTTAAATGTCTTTAGTCGTAGAAGTATCGAGACTAGGTATCGGTACTCCAGTTTAGACTAGTGTGTACATTCCCTGATCCGGTTGGAGAGAGATAACCGATCCTACAGCTATTGGTGTTTGACATCGAAAATTATATACAGGTGCTCATTGGATGAGTTATACTTGACAGACTCACAGAGAACTCCTAGTTGGTAATATACCAATGTCAGGTAGCAGTTCTCTTGTGACATATGTACATAGTAGTTCCTAGGACCTGAGATCGCCATCGTGTCTCATGTGTGTTCCAACTATACTTATACTTCTACTCTACCACGGCTAAAAAGAGTCGTGCAAACAAATTTTTGTTGTGTATAGTTCCGAAGCACGTAGAGGCAGTGAGTGGTCTAAAGGATTCGTCTCTCCCGGTATAAGGAGTTGATGTCGCACTGTATAGGACATGACTATAACCAAAAGTCTATGGTCATCGCCGTGGAGATAAACTGATAAGTGTTATCAGTTGTATCTCCAGTTGGTTATGAGTCCACTGTCGCACGACTTATCGAGTTATTGGGGTCTGACAGGTTCCAAACCATAGACCCGATATGCAATACTCTTAGACGAAGAGACCGGACTGTACGATAATATTACTGATAGACTTTGTAGGGTTCAGATGAGGTTGCTCTTTGACCTTCTTTCGATCAATACCTGGATAGCCGTTACATGCAGCTAGTACCGCTGACGTGCTTGTGGGCTATGGATATGATCCTAACCTACTGCCAGTATATTGTCGAGTCTTTAGAGTCTCACACAGAGATATCCCAGCACATGTGAAACGATATAGGGTACGTATAGGGATACGTGCAGGAGTTCGATTAAACACGTGTATTTGATACACGTACTTTAATCGCGTGTTTAATGATATTAGCCGGTATATATATGATATAGCCGGATTATTAAATCAAGTGTTGATTTAATAATTAAATGTATATTTATATATTGATATATTTATATATTAACTAATATCATGCTCACTTAATTATTTTCTTCTCTTTAATTAATATTTATATTTGATATAATTATTGAGACATGTATGTTGATACATGACGCGAGTATAAGAATTACATGAAAGAAATGAGAATGAGTCATGGTTGTAGAATTTATGAGATGATTCTTTTTAATGACTTATTTATGTGAGTCATTGTTTGTTTTATGACTCATTCTTATTTCTAGTTAAAAGGTTGATTCATGATCATCTTCTAGACACTCTCATCTTCTCCATGTTTCTTCTTCCTCCTCTTGATTTTTCTTCAAGTGAGAAATAGAAAAAGAAAAGAGAAAAATTAAGTGAGCTAATTATTCTACATCTCCTACTAATCATTCTTAACAAGTTTAATTAGTGGGTTTTTTCATTTTGATGAGATCAATTTGAAGCTAAAACTTGTGTTGGAGTTATCACAAGGTGTATCATCTTCGGCGAGCAGATCATCGAGCAAACTTGTTCCGGGCTTCGTAGAGAATAGCCGGAGTCCAAGAAGAGGTGGATAACGCGTTACAAAGATTGTAACCCGCTAAACTCTTGCTTTTACCTTACTAGTTTAGTGATAAGTTTAGTAGTTTGGTTTGAGTCTTGGCTCGGGTATGCTAATCCTCTCTAAATTTTTTAAATTACGGCTTCTGTCGCGGTTTAAACCATACAAGAGGTGCTCAACAACCCAACAGTAGTAACAGAGCTATACAAAAAGACAACAATTTGTTTTGGTGACATTGGAATTCATGAAATCCAAGTTTTTCAAAACTAGTTTTAAATATTTGCACGAAAAGCTCTCATTTTTGCTTGTGCCGGAGCTACCGGATTCTTGGTTCATACCAAGAATTTAGAGTAGACTCAAGATAACCCGAACCCACCCAATTTGAGCTCGATTTGGCCCCAATTCGGGGCTGAACCGAGGCCGATTCGGCCCCGCATCGGGGGCTGAATCATCCACTGGATCGGCCCCGATTTTAGGTTGTTCCAGGGCTGATTCGGCTCTGATGCGGGGCTGATCCCGCCCCTGATTTGGCTTCGTTTCGGGGCCGTAAAGCTCATATAGTCTGGGGGTTTTGGGTTATCGGGGTTCGATTTTGCGCAAAAATGAGCGGATTTTCTTTGCCCGAATGAACTTGAAATTCAGTTTTTTGGAATTTCAAGTTTGTGATATCGCAGTTTATGAATTCTAATGTCATGGTTCGAATCGTCTAAATCAAATTGTTTGATTTAGTCTGCTCAAATACGGATAAAATAAGGATATGCATTGTTAAACGTCGCCTAATTGCTATATGATCAATTAGACGAGCTTGCGCATTTGTTATTGTGATTGTTGTTGATATATAGCATTGTCGGAATATGTTGGATTGTCGTGAAATGAATAGCCCCCATGCGGAAGTGTGATGTTGCGATAAGTGTTATGTCCATTCATGCTTGTATCCATCTTGTATACTCATTTGTTTGGGACGAGCTCCAGATTGTGGCCACCATTTCCGTTAAATGTATATTCTTTGTTTCGAGACTTAGCGGTTCATATGTGGCCGTAGTCACCGATTGATGTATTATTATTTATCTGGACACGATCAGGTTGCGATCGTTGTCGCTGTTGTATATTACAGATTTATGATTACCCCGCGGAGAAGCACATGAGCAACCGGGTTCTAGATTGCAGTAGGTGGCCATCTCAAGCAGTTGAGATCGGGTCACTCGAGTCTAGGATTGGCGGGTTGTTTGCCGTGCTTGTAGGGGGTATAGGATAGACCCGCGGAAGAGTTATCAAGTTACTGGATTCGAGAAATTGTTGGGTGGTCCCCTCATGATGATGATATTGGGTTGCCTCGTTTCTTAGGTTACCTAGTAGCTTGCCGCACTCATAGGGGTCTGCTTTTGGCTGCGCACAGACTGTTCATGCGACTGGAGAATGTCGCATTTCGTTTATGGCTCGAATGAAAAGCGGGATTCTTAGGTGATCCTGCCATTCCTATTATGTGATGTTCATTACTTACTTGTGATGTGATTACCTGTCTGTGATGATGTTTATCGCTTGTCTGTAATATTGATTATCTGCCCGCGATGATATGTGTGTGTGATATATAAATAAATGCTATATACGTTTTGTACCCATGCCAGCCCTGCTCCAGCCCTGCCGTAAGTTAAGTAACCTTACGGTGAAGACCCGGGACCCCGTGGCGAATGCGGATGGTGTATATGTGCATTCTATTTTCTTTTCATACTTTTCTGTGATTGTCTGAGTAGATACTAGGTAATGTGATTATCTAATTGAGGGGATTACATTGATTCGGATTACTGCAAAGATAATAAACCAAAAACACGTTGTAAGAAACAAATATCGGATATTGTGGTTTTATAGTCGAAGCTTTTGCTTTGCATAGAGGTATTCGGTAAGGAATATCCTGCACCTCATTCGATGAGAGAAAAGCCTTGATCCTTTCACTGGGAGTTCACTTTTAAGCAAAAGTTTGTGTTACTATAAATTTGCAAGTTGATTAACCGTAGTCTTTTGCATTGCACAGAGGTATTTAGTTAGGAATATCCTGCAGCTCATTCAATGAGGTAAGAGCCATGATTCCTTCACGGAGAATTCGTATTTAAGTAATAATTTACGTAACTATAAATTTGCAAAACCACTCGGTTCCTTCAATAATATAAAGTTCATTACGTTAAAAGTTTTCTTCAAAACCAGTCGTAGCGCTATGTCATTTCAGAAAGTAGAGTAATTAGTATTCATGCTATGTTTGATGACTATATTATGGCGTAGTATACGGTAGTTAAGTGATGTCTTCTTGTTAGCATAATGATACGATTGGTTAGGACGGTCGCACGACTTTGTTGACTGTGTTAAGGGTCATACGGGTGGATCTAATTTAATCACGAAATGACGGGTAGAACTTGACTAGCGACTTATGATTTATTGATTATGTTAAGGTCATAAGCTGTTAGGGGTAAAAACTAATATCGAGAGTTTCAAGTGTTGAAACTTGTAATGAGATTGCATACCTTCTATGGCGTGGGATGACTTGTTGACTATGTCAAGGTTACCACTCCGTGATAGTTTGGGTCTCGATTTCTACTGTGAATAATTGTTACAACTCGAAAGAGCACGTGACTGGCCCTTGAACCATATGAAGTCTATAGGACTCCATCTGATCCAAGTAAGCCAAAAGCCCAGAAATCTAAAACTATTTAAGGAGTAAATAAAGAAACTGCTTTTTTTATAAGTAAAGAAAGCATGTTTGAAATCAAAGTTTTTAAATAACTAAGCCGAATATGCATTTTAAAAATGTGTAGTATTTTCTGAAAATTTCGGCAGAGTTTCCTTTATAAATACTGGCCCCGAACGGGGTACAACAAGAATAATATATATATGCAGTAATAAAAGGCAACCCCAAGAGGGAGCTAGCTCTTCGTCAAACGACGGTCACAACCACGTAAGCAATATAATATACAACGCCGAAGGGCGATGATCAAAACTCAGAAAGAACTCAAAACAGCAGGAAAAACCGTGATACTACAACGCGCGACTCTAAGGTCGAAATAATACATAACTGGTTTCTAAGTCTGAAACAATATACAAGTTTTGGTTGATGGAATTTCTAGATACAATGAATAATACATGTACAATGGTGGTTCGGATACAAACGAACCCACCTACCGAAGCAAATCACCCGCAAAAGAAGCAGTGTGCTAGAAATGCCGCTATGGAACCTGTATGGCAACACCTGCAAGAACTGTGGCACAACGGGGGTGAGTTGCCAACTCGTGAATAGAAAATATCTACAAGCAGAAATCGAATGCACGACATAATCCTAGGTCAAAACGATCAGCTATATAACCCTCAAAGAATAAGTCTGAAGCACGAAAAGGTGGCAGTGTAACATCTAAACATGTATGTAGTGCCAAGTACTCGTGCCAGTGCCTCAGGTAATAACATGTCAAAAAATATAAGGTATGTCTGCATGAAGTAAATATGATGAAGTATCAAAATGGATATCAATACACATATATTAGCGTCCCATTCCACTAATATTGGTGTAAGGGTATATATAACAGCGCCCTCATACCCTGTTATATATACAAATGAAGTATGATCAATGTAATCAAAGTCTGTATGTGATCAATGTCTGTATATATGTGGATCCCGTCCACCCGTCACCCAATGACAATAAGCCTCATGCATGTAAACATCGTAAAGCATATGCATGGAAATATGAGGATATAATCAAAATCATGGAACCTGAGTGCCTGCATCGACACCCGAAAACATCATGAAACATGTGCCTAGCATCGGCACGTAAATCCTCATCTATCGGGCTCCGTCAGTCCGGACCCGCCCTGATAGGTACTATCATACGCTATCTCGAAAAACCCGAGTGCCCAGCTTCGACCCTCGAATTTTCGACGTATCCATACGTACAAAACTCCGGTCGGTATCCCCAAGATAACCGCCGAGTAAAAGGTAATATCACCGGATAGTATGGTTCCCCAGACGGGCTCATCGGCTCATAGCACATCGACATCCCTTTCTTGCCCCGGGATACTCCGGGCCCCACCATGTACCCTCATACGGCCTCGACGCCTCCTCGTAGGGGTATATATATCAGAACCGATAAAACTCATGGTGGAAGCTGAAATATCATATCAAGGGTAACCGGGTTTTAAAACATTTACATAATCTCTTGAAATACCCACGATTCCCCAAATCCAGAAATATCATGGAAACGAATATCTCAATGCGCATAATCAGAAAGTATGATGTATGCGACATATAAAGGAAATGCAAGTATAACAATATATCATGCAACATGGAATAATAGTATGCACATACAAGGTCATATCCTGATGCAATAATACTACTGTGTAGTGGCATGGCAATTATCGATGATGAAGTGTGTGAGCCGGCAAGTAAGTGTACGTGGAACATATGCATCATCGATAATGGTGCTGGTGTCCTAACAGCATGATGATAATATGGCAATGAACATGCGGAAAACGAATAATCAATGAAACAGTGAAGAATCTACATCCATATGTATATGTCATGCAGTTATGCCATTTGAAATAAAACGAATCGGGATTTTTAGTAAAATAAGGGCTACGGTGTTTTAAAGAAAAGATGCGCCTTTTTAAAGTATCCATAGAATCCCTTTTGCCTGTCTTTAAAATATTCCCGATTCGTTAGTTTTTGAAATAGGTATGACTCGGGTCTAGTCTAACGTCTACTATGCAAACTACAGATCTGAATATCAAGTCAGTCGGGAGGGGTATGGAAACCATCTAAATCTGAGTCGATATATATAAATATAATATAATAGTCGGTGATCCCGCCTCAATAGTATCGCGTACGATACAGTATATCATATGACAATCCTCAAGTCATGAGTGCGGATCAATCATCAATATAAAGCTCGTACGGTATATCGTCGTACGATATCCCAATAGCTGGGTACGGGTCAATATCACATTCATCTCATCAATATCTGGTATCCTCATCACCATATCACATAATCAGGGGTACTGATCTAAGTCTAGTACAACTGATACAATCAATATACCGCGTGTGTAAACACACGTCCAAAGGCCCGCTAGAGATCACATGTCGTATCCCAAATACGAATCACATCATGTCACCGATCTCACGGCACAATGCCCAATATCATCGACTTATCTCCAAAGTCATCCACTATCCATCATCATCACAGTACAAGTATAGCAAATCAACATGTGTGTGCGTGTGGGTGTAAACCTATCCTAGGGTTCGCAACTATGAATTACACTAGTTTACTTCTAACCCTATCACATCTAACACATCTCAAATAATCCACGACACTATACTATCATAAATATAACATATAGTATATCAACTACGGACTGCGGGGGTGCTATACGCCTGTTTCCTGATTTAAAATCAGAAAAGCTTATGGAAAAAGCTTCAGAAGAGGGTCACATGCTTACACGTGACCAGCAGTCACGTGTTGGCACGTGACATCTAAAAGCATCATCAAGGCAGATTCAGCTTCCTGACTACATCAAAGAAAAGGGCTTCAGAAAGGGTCACGTGCTCCCACGTGACCAGGGTCACGTGCTCCCACGTGACCAGGGTCACGTGTTGGCACGTGACATTTTAAAGCGGATTCAAAGGCACATCGGTTCCCTGATCAAATCAAGGAAAAAGCTTCAAAAGAGGTCACGTGCTCCCACGTGACCAGGGGTCACGTGTTGGCACGTGACGCTCAAAACTCAGAATTGTTCTCCAGTTAAATCAAGAAAAAGAGTCCAGACAAGGGTCACGTGCTCGCACGTGACCAGGGGTCACGTGGTGGCACGTGACGGTTAAGCAGCAACCAGAAGACAGAGCGCAAAAGGAAAGAAGAGGGCTCATTCCAAAGAGGGTCACGTGCCCACACGTGACCATGGGTCACGTGCCCACACGTGACCAAGGGTCACGTGACCAAGGGTCACGTGGTCACACGTGACCGGCTTTCAAAGCCTATTTTGTTAACAGAATTAAATTCTGAAAGAGATTCAAATCTTTCCAAAGGAAAGCGATTATCTGGAACCAATCGAATTGAAGATTCAGAGGTGATTAAATATCATCTATCCATGGGAAAATCTCGGGTTTGGAAAGATTTCCCCTTTAAATCTAACCGAAATAACAAAACAGAATCCCTGGATTTGAAATCCAATGGTGAATAAAATTCACCTAATAATCCAAAGGTCAAAAACGAATGATGGATGCAAATCAAATCTCTCAATGAAGATTCGTCAAAAACTAATTGATTCGGCTGCTTCTCCTATAAATAGGAGCCAAGAGACACAAAAAGATACATATACGCAGAGGGAAGAAAGGGAGAGAGAGCCTTGATACTTTGAGGAACTTGGATCTTCTGCAAAAGAAAACCCTAGGTAAGAAAGGGAAGGCTCCTTGAAAGAAAGGAGAATTTAATTCTCAACAGAGTTTAACTCTGATATATAAAACGGAAGAATATATTTCTTCTCTCTTTGATAGAGGATCTGCAAAGTGCACATCTCCCCTTGAATCTGAGAATTTAATTCTCAATGGGTTGAGATCCTGCCATGCAGATCCAAAACATAGAGAGGGAACGGAAGCACGAGAATTTAATTCTCACAGAACTATAGGAATTTAATTCCTTTAGAATAAAACTAGGGCTTGACCCTGTGTTATGGGAATTTAATTCCTTCAGAACAAAAAGAAACAGGGTTTAACCCTAATTAAGAACCTAGTTCTGTTGGAACAGCAGGGATTTAATTCCCTTGATCATAATTTAACAGAGAATGGGAATTTAATTCCTTAAAAGCTTTTATTAGGGTTTAACCCTATTTAGTTCTTCACATGTATGAGGAATTTAATTCCTACAGAAAATTCAGAGTCCAACTCTATTCAGAGTATAAATCTTCAAAAGGAAGTAGGAATTTAATTCCTCTGAAATTACTGTCAGGGTTTAACCCTTCGAGGAATTTAATTCCTGGAAAAGATTAACAGATCCTCTAAACAACATACATAGAGGCAGGGTCACGTGTCACCACGTGACCCCCCAAGAGATCTACAGAAAGCCCCTTTGAGGCAGCACCCCACGTGACCCACGTGACCCTCGGCAGAAGCTTTAACATATAAGCATTTAAATGCCCTTCACGTGAGGGCACGTGATGCGATAATCTCAGCAGAATAAATGAAGGGAGGGCGCTCTCACGTGTTGCCACGTGACCCCTCTTGCCTTAGTGTTCAACACTAAATTGGAACTCTCGAATCCAGTATTGAAACACTGTTGGGCCCTAGTGTTCAACACTAATCAAAGAACTTTATTCGCAGTGTTCAACACTGATTACCTTAGTATTTAACACTAATCTGAGATCTCCATTGCCAGTGTTCAACACTGATCTATTTTAGTGTTTATGATAATTTGAAAGCCTTGTTGCTGGTGTTTAACACCAATTATCTTTTAGTGTTAAACACTAACTTGTCAACCTCATTCCCAGTGTTCAACAATGATTGCTCTGTAGTGTTTAACACTAGGCTTTGACCCAATTGGCTAAATGGATAGAGGCAAAGCCTCTCCTTCAATGGACCAACAAGAAGCCAATATTCCAGACATGATCGGACTTAGCCCAAGCTAGGCCATGAGTCTTCAATTCGTAATTAACTGGGCTAATGGGCTCATAACATAATTAATCGGTCTTGATCCCAAATTGGGTCAAGGACTATTTAAGCCATTCCGGTTCTAGGGTACATCTCTTCACTCCTTTGATACTTGGCATTGTAATCCCTCAATGTCTTCAAAGAGGTGACGGGTCCCGACGACCACACATTGACATGGACTGTGGGGTCCTTAAACCCGTGTCTAATGCAAAATTCTTGGTTACGTGGAACGCGGATAACGTCACTCTTTGACCCCGCGGAAAACGCCCAGAGCGGAGCCTAGTCCTCGCCGAGCACGGCAGTGAACCCGTGTGAAGCATCTAGTGCAAAATTCCTGGTTACGTGGAATGCGGATAACGTCACTCTTTGACCCCGCGGAAAACGCCCAGAGCGGAGCCTGGTCCTCGCCAAGCACGGCAGTGAACCCGTGTGAAGCATCCAGAGCACATACCGGACTATGGAGTCCTTAAACCCATGGACTACGACGTCCTTAACCTCGACCGAGATGTCTTAAAACTAACAATGGACCGCAATGTCCTTAAACTACCCGTGGACCGCAATGTGCTTAAACTACCCGTGGACCGCAACGTCCTTAAACTACCCATGGACCGCAACGTTCTTAAACTACCCATGGACCGCAATGTCCTTAAACTACCCATGGACCGCAACGTCCTTAAACTACCCATGGACCGCAATGTCCTTAAACTAGAACAATAGAGCCCCGCATGCTCTTTTGTCGGATCTAAACGGTCCCGTTTAAGTTGATCTTAGCCCTAAAGATGGCTAACGTATCCTTAAACCTTCAAACAGACTGGACTATGAATCCCCCCAATTAACTCTGGCTCGAGGGTACATCCCTGAACTCCTCTGACATCCGTCGTTGTAATCCTTCAACGTCGTCAGAGAGGTGACGGGTCCCGACGGCCATACATACGATGGACCACTATGTCCCTAAACTGGAACAATGGAGCCTAAAACGCTCCTTTTTCGGATCTAAACGATCCGGTTAAGTTGATCTTAGTCTCAAAGTTAGACTAGCGTATCCTTAACAAACGTTAGAGTTGATCTTAGCCTCAAGTATGGCTGACGTATCCTCAAACCAAACCCCCAAACCCAAATCTAAGATAATACGGATTTGGACTAGTCCACGCCCTACGGGCGACGACATAACTCAGTCTCCGTAAACAATCCACGGGCAACAAATCACAAAACAAACACCCACGACACGAAGTGACCATCTGGAGAAGGAGAAAGTTGTTACCGCAATGCGGTAGCGTAATTAACTGCAGGGGCTTGCGCCTACAGGGAAGAGTGTCCCCACAATCAAAAACCCCTCAAACGAGGGGGAATCTGACGAAGTCTGCTACATCGGACGCATCCGTCTAAACCTTCGATACATGGTGCCATAAATCAACTTGGCATCTTCGGAGAGGTGGACGGATAGCACCAATTAGCATCTGCCCCGAGTCTCAGTGCCAAGACATCGCAGTCTTGTGCGCCGCCATTCGGAGGGGAACAACGCCATCCACCCGACTTCCCCCGTAGATATAATCTACTCACCTTGCGTCTTCGTTTGTCGACGTCGCCACGCGCTTACTTGTCGTCCCGAAGTCTTCATAAGGTACCTACACATCAACGTATCGCAAATGTGTATTAAAACCAATTCAAAACTAAAACAGCATACGAAACCCAAAACGATACGTTAAGGCCTATAGGTTAGAACCTATGGACAACGCCTTCAAAACCATCAACAAACCTCGATATCGTCGTATAAACGCCAAGTAATCGAGGTAAAACGCAATACACAAATTCAGAATTAAAAATACGGAATACGGAAACACGAATCCAAAACAGCAACTAAGGAAATAGGCTCCAGATTTCACCCTTGGTCAAATTAGACAAATCTACACATGCCAGGGGTCTAATCTATACATGTAGGAGCTCTGGAACAAAAATGAGGCAAAATGGTGGGGTCCAGGCCGCAAATTGCGGCCATATGGATTAAATCTGCGGCCGAGTTTAGGAGTTAGGGGATGGGGTCTTGGTGGTAGCTTCCTGGGTGCTTGCTCTGTCCAACCAAAATAATTTTCAGAGTCTCGGGTTGATAGCAGATCTCATATAACCTTCACAGATTTCACACATATTCCGATATCGATTTCTAAATCCATATTTTGGGTTTCAGGTCTCGGGTTTAGGTCTTAATTCATGAACTAAGGTGTTTGTTTGGCCTCTACCGATCTCAATTTCACACCACAACTCAAAAATTCTCATAACCCTAACTAGATTTTCCTTAAGTCCGCAACATCACCCGATATCGATTCAATTTTAACATAGGGGTATAAATAATACAAAATCTAAACTAATGATCCATAAAATACCTCATTTGGAAACTCAAGAATTTTCTTGAGTTGCCCCTAGTGGCCAAAATCCTTGCTTTCTTGGTCCAATGTGTAGATCTTGAGCTTGTGCACATTTTAATGAAATGGGGATAGGGTTTTGGTGATGTTTTTGAGATGATTTGGGGCTTGAAGAGGGAAGGAAGAAGAGGGAGAGACAGCAGCTGAGAAGGAGAGGAAGAGATGAGGGAAATGAGAAGGGGAGAGAGAAAAGATCCAAGGTAAAACACCCCCAATACCTCAATAAATGCCTTGTCCCCTTCTCTTTTCTTTTCTTTTTCTTTTTCTGTTCTCCCAATTCCTTTCTCACAAGAATAGTAACCCCAAATAACATGGTAGAAAAATGCACAAGTGTAAGAAAAATGATATGTGCATGTTTTGCACATAAAAGCCAAAAACCCGATTAGCTATTTTTAATCGCGATTAGCACTAAATTTGCATATAAATGATCTTAAAAACTTAAAAATGACATTATTCCATAAATTACCCTATTTTAGAATTTTCCATAATTTTTCCAAATTTTTCTGTATTTAATTATACCAAAATATTAAAATATTCAATAAAATAATATTAAATTATAAAAATTCCCAAAAATAATATATTTTTTCTGAAATGTTACAATAATAGTTGCTCTCGGGATATGATCCCAGCTAATTCTCCTTTTAGGGTTTGAAGGAGGATTCAACGGAACAATTGGAGCCATCCCGATTAGATAAATATACTAATCTAATATTGATAGAGTGCACGACGAGTAGTTCTTTTCTTTCTCTCTGGCAGCGACCTAAGACTGAACTTAAACCAAAAACTCATGAACCATGTTAACCGAAACTTTTTTCAATCAACGGCTTTGGAATATCATGATTGCCCTATTTTCACGACATAGTCACATATATCCTTACCCCTCCCACTTCCCCTTTTGTTTCTTCCAGAACACTCAGAGATCCATATTGCTTGGAAAGCCATCGTATAGTTATATACGAATTCGAATAAACTGTTTCAGTCGAGAATGACCGCTGGTTCTGAAGAAAGTGAGTTGTATATGATACAATTTATTTGTCTCTCCTCTCCATCTTATATCAAGTTTGAGAGCTCCTTAAATAAGGAGTATATACCAGTTACGCTTGTTGGATAGTCTTCTTCCATTCCCGATGCTGGAGCTGAAAGGAAAGGTAAGAAGAAAACCAACTAGCATAAGTCAGGTATACACAAGGTAAGAAAGAGAGACAACAATAGGGGATGAAGTGAGTGGAAAGGAAAATGCAACTGCTGTTATGACTCTGGGTAATGAAAGAAGCATTACTTAGAATACCCGGTCACCCCATAAAACATTTTGATATTTCATGTTTTCTAGGTGATTCTAATCGAAAACTGTTTTCCAATTAATTTTGACTCCTGGGTATATAGATACCGGATTAATATCCCACATCTGTAAATTGTTACTGATGTTGAGAAGGATTAGATTATTAGAAAAGTGATTTGATCCTCAATATCGAAGCAATTGTTTCTATTGGGGAAATCACTTAGTTTTTCTTTTCGGCAAACTTTTAGTTTTGAATATCTGTTATTATGCACCAACTTTTAAAAACTGATATATCCATCTTTTTATTTGATAAAGTGGAATATAAATTTTCAAAATTATGTTTTGAACATTTGCTTTTATCATTTGATGATTGGGTAAGGTGCATTGAATAACGGGATATACATTTTTAACCAAAATACATTTTTTCAAATTATAGCACACAGAGTATGGGTTAGTGAACTCATATGACTAATACATAATGATGCATATTGTCTAATGCCCCCATGGACAGGAGATTGGTACTTATACTTCATTTCGTTTTACTATGAGTTCTCTGGTTTTAGATACGCATTCTTGTTGAAATACAAAGTCCAAAATTTTTGAGAAGTTCATAAGATATAGGAATAAATTAGAGAACCAAATGTTGAAAGTATCATGATTCTTCGAAGTGTTTGAAGATGTGGATACTTATGCTAGGTATTTCGTAGTAATATAGTTGAGAATTTGATTCTCTCTCAGATTGCTCATCCGTGGGTGCGTTCTATGATGAGTAATGCTGAATCGTCTTTTTCAATAAAGGGATGCACTAGAAATAGATACATATCAATTGATACTGGTTTCACCTAAATCAGTACCTCATATTCTATATTTGATATAGATTGGTTATCTTCATAAGATTGTTAAGATGTTGAGTTTTCCAGCTTATGCTTAAAATCAGAATCTAGATAATTCAAGGCACGTTTCAGTAATGGCAGTTTGTGGATTATCTCGGGCATTGATGTGGGATTAACTTTCTACCATTTTTGGGATCAAAAGATATTTTGTTCTCGACATGCCACCTTTTTAGAAAAGGAATTTCTTACAAAAGAAATTAGTGAAAGTATGGTAGAACTGGAAGTGATTTCAGAACCACAAACAGTTACTGAAGATTTAGTAGAACTTGGAGATTTAATTGACTCTGACAAACTTTAGCCTACTTCACAGATTTGGTAGATGACCTCAGCCACCTGAGAGGTACTAAGGTTTCCCCACTAACGGTGAAAATGAGGCTTGCATCATATGATGATAACCCTACTAGTTATCAGTAGGCCATGGATAGTAGTGACTTCCGATTGATGGCTGGATGTCGAGTTATCCTAGTTGGACTCCATGCACCGCAATAAAGTGTTGACTTTGTTGGGTGCTCCTGAAGGGGTAAAACCCATAAGGAGCAAGTATCTTTCGAGATTGGTGCAAATGGAAAGGTACTGACCTAATAAGGCTAGAATTGTAGTAAAAAGTTTTCATCAAATACCCGTTGTGGATTGTGATGAAACTATTACTTCAGTGTTGTTTACCCAATCAGAGCAAGGCTCTGTTCAAATTCCAAAGCGGGAAATGAAGCAACGCTTCTGATTCCCCCAATCAGAGCAAAGCTCTATTTTGAAAATTTAAATTCTAATAAGTGAAGCAACGCTTCGGATTTTGTGCGCTGGGCGCAACGCGCCACGTGTCAAAAGCTGATACATCAGCGCAGCGCCCAAGAAGGCGCGCCCAATCAGAGCAAAGCTCTATTAAAAAACAAAAGGAAGCAACGCTTCAGTTGCGCAAGCACTGCGCTGCGCGACACGTGTCAGCGCAGATGCGCTGGCGCAGTTGCGCTGCGCTTTGCGCTGCGCGACATGTGTCAGCGCAGATGCGCTGCGCTGTGCGCTGCTTGACACGTGTCATGCGCTGGGGCATTTGCGCCAAACAGAATTAAGATTTTAAAGAAATCTTTTTGTTCTTATTAAAACAAGAAGATTTTCTTCTGTAAAACAAAAGCCCTTGGATCAAAGATCCAACGGTGGGGAAAATTCCCCAAATCACTCAGAGAAAGATCTCTTTAACAAATTTAACTAATTTATGGACACTATAAAAAGGACCCTAGACCTTAATTCAAAAAAAGAACATTTGGTGAGAAATCAAAAATTTCAAATAGAGAGAACTCTGAAGAAATTTCAAGAAGAAAAAAGGTAAAAACCTTTAAGATAGAAGGATTTCTTCTAATAGATCATTGATCTAAGAATAAGATCAATGATCTTCAATAAAAAACAAATAAAAATAGTGCTCTGCACATTTTATGAACCTTTGGTTCTCTGAAATAAGAAAAACAAGAAGAACTTGTTTTCTTTGATCTAAATCAGATCAAGAAAACAAAAAGTGCTTTGCACTTCTTTTATGAACCTTTGGTTCTGGAATCTAAAAAATTCTCAAATTATAGTGCCTTGCACTTGCAAACTGCGCTGTTGCGCTCCTGGATTGGCGCAAGCCACCAGAGAGCGCCACGTGTCAGCATCTGAACCACTTGCGCTATGCGCTTTAAGATAGAGCTTTGCTCTCTGAAATTGGCACAACACACCAGAGTGCGCCACGTGTCAGCAGCACAAGCGCAGCGCACTGCGCTTGCATGACACGTGTCCTCACCACAAGCGCTCGCGCTCTTTGATTGGCGTAAAGCGCCTGACAAATGTAATGCATTTCTTTAAAGGGTCAGGCCCAAGTCAAAAAGACCTAGTAGGTCAAAATAAATTGCAAAGCAATAAATGGGCAAAGCCCAGATAAAATTGATGCTCTGCATCATTTATAAAATGAGCAAAGCCCAAAACAAATTGATGCTCTGCATCCTTTATGGGCAGAGCCCAAACAAAAATAAAAAAACAAATAAAAGTGTTGAACTTTTTTCAACTGGACTTAGCCCAATCATGGTCGTAAGTCCTCAAATCAAATTGACTGAGCAAAATTGCTCTCCTAAATCAATTTACCTCTGGTTCAAGGGTACATCTCTGAACTCCTCTGACACCTATCGTTGTAATCCTTCAACGACGTCAGAGAGGTGACGGGTCCCGACGACCACACATTAATACGGACCGAAACATCTTTAAACTAATGACGGACCGAAACGTCCTTAAACTAATGACGGACCGAAACGTCCTTAAACTAATGACGGACCGAAACGTCCTTAAACTAATATCGGACCGAAACGTCCTTAAACTAATGGTGGACCACCACGTCCCTAAACTGGAACATGGACCACTACGTCCCTAAACTGGAACAATAGAGCCTCCAGATGCTCTTTTGCCGGATCTAAACAGTCCCGTTTAAGTTGATCTTAGCCCCAAATACGGCTAACGTATCCTTAAACATTTAAATGGACTATAAAACTCCAAATCGACTTTGGTTCAAGGGTACATATCTGAACTCCTCTGACACCTATCGTTGTAATTCTTCAACGACGTCAGAGAGGTGATGAGTCCTGACGGCCATATATTAAACGGATCACCAAGTTAAGTTGATCTTAGTCTCAAACAGGACTAACGTATTCTTAACGAACGTTTAAGTTGATCTTGGCCTCAATATGGCTAACGCATTCTTAAACTAAAAATACCAAACCCAAATCTAAGTAAATACGGATTTGGACTAATCCACGTCCTACGGGCGACGGCATTACTCAGTCTCCGTATACAATCCATGGGCAACCACAAACAAAACAAACACACATGACACGAAGTGAAATTCTGGAGAAGGAGAAAGTTGTTACCGCGATGCGGTAGCGTAATTAACTGCAGGGGCTTGCGCCCGCAGGGAAGAGCGTCCTCACAATAAAAAAAAACCCTCAAGCGAGGGGGAATCTGACGAAGTCTGCTACATCGGCCGCATTCGTCTACACCTTCGATACATGGTGTCATAAATCAACTTGGCATCTTCGGAGAGGTGGACGGATAAAACCATATAGCATCTGCCCCGAACCTCAGGCCTAGACGTTCAGTCTCGGCCGTCTTTCGGAGGGGAACAGATTCTGGCACGTCCGGTGGGACCTTTTTCTCTTTCCACTCCACACTTCGTGTGTCGTCTTCGCGAACCAATCGCGGTTTGTTAACGGTTGCCTTTGGATTTCAAGTTACTAAGATTTGGTCTTTTGCCTGGCGCAGAACTCAAGCATCAATGGCCTCTAACTGCACCAACTGCTCGAAGTGCCACTGCAACGGAGCTCCACCTCACCTAGAGGTGTAGCATATGGGCCCCAAGCGGCTTCCTTCCTCTCTCTGCCGGTAGAACAGGTGACCCAGGCCACCACCGGCCTGTTTTCGGGACTATGATCCCACCTGCAAGCTTCTCTATACCAATACCTCCACCAGAAGCGAACAAGAAGTCGGTCTTCGACCGGCTCACTGCTACGACGGCCCCTGTCAACGGGTCGTCCACTACCAAATCAACAGCTTCCGTCTTAGCCAGGCTGGATCAGAACTATGAGGGGCCCGCTAGGAAGCCCATGAACTCTAAGGTGGCTGTTCCAAGAAAGGCAATAACTGCTGCTCCAGAAGTCGTCAAGGCGGCTTCCCCTGTCAAAGAGTCAGTCTTTTCAAGACTGACTATTCCTGCTCCTGCCCCTGCTCGAGGATATGTCTTCGACAGGTTGAATATCATCCCTCAAAGGACAACCTCAGTCTTTGAGAGGTTAACACCAGCGGCACCTCATTCAGACAGGGGGCAAAAAGAAGCTGTCTCTATCTCTGAGCTAGTCCCAACGGCTCGTCATGCTCGACGTCGCCATTGGCAGTGAGTAAGTGTCACGACCCGAAAGTATGGAACGTGACCGACACTTAGATTATGAAGCGTCTAGAGGCGCCACGAAACCCAAGTAAGCCGAAGCCCAGAAATCTAAACCATAAAAGAAGAAGAAGAAGAAAAAGAAAACAAGTTTAAAAGCATCAGCAAATTTTCTCAAAAATTTCGGCAGAGTCTCCTCTGTAAAAACTGGCCCCCAAACGGGTACAACAAGTATAATATACATAAACAATAAAAAGCATCCCCAAACGGGAGCTAGCATCAATGCCAACAGGCAGAAACAACCACAATAAGCACAATAATATACAACGCCAATAGGCGAGGCTCAAAACTCAAAAGAAAACAAAACCACCAGATCAGAATAATACATGCGCGACTCTAAGGTCGAAATAAAAGACTGGTCCAATAAATTTATCAAGTAATACAAATATGGTTGATGGAGCTTACTAGATACAAATGAAAGAATAAAAGTATAATGGTGGTTCGGATACAAGTGAACCAACCTACCGTGCAAATCACCCTGAAAGAATAGATGTGCCAGCAAGCTGCCAGGGAAACCTGTACATCGAACCTGTAATAAAATTTGACACAACGGGGGTGAGTTGCCAACTCGTGAGTAGAAGACATCTACGAAAAGAAATCGAATGCACGACGCTATCCTAGGTCATAATAATACACTACTATATCCCAAACATCTAGTAATAGCAGGGTAATACTACGTGTAAGTGCAGATACTCCGTGTTCGTGTCAGTGCCTCATATAATACTATGTCATATGAAATGAAATGCATGCACCATGAATGTAAAGTAAAAAATCATGAAATCCAGATGTATATGTATAAGAACTCTTTAGCTGTTATCATAGTAAAGTGTGTATAAGCATCTGAAATCTCAACAATGAAATCCATGGAAATCCGTGTCAAGCATCGACACAACACATGTAATCTCAAATCTCAATATGTCGGGCTCCGTCAGTCCGGATCGGCCCATATCATCAAATCTCACGACAACGGTCGGTATCCTCCGGATATCCGCCGCGCCAGACATCACCGGTAGGTAGTCTTCCCCTGCCAGGCTCATCGTCTACAACTCGATCTTCTTGCCCCGGGGTACCATACCAGGACCACCATGTACCCGAGACGGTTCATCCACTCCTCGAATCGGGTCTCGAAATCCAACAGAAAACATGAAATCTCATGGTGGACGACACATACATCACGAGAAAACCGCATCTTATTTTAAAAAGAGAGGAGGAGAGAGAGAGAGAAGGTTTTTATAATTTCTTGCGGTTTTCCCCTAAAAATCCAGAAATCTCATAGAAATCCAAATCTTAAAATCATGAGTAAGTATATGATAAGTGTCGGCATATGCCCATAATACTGCAGGATAACATGAAAATATGAATGCATGAATGTCTAAGCAATAAATATCATGTCTGTACTAATGTCAGAGAATAATCACAATGTTATATCGGTCTAGTTGTTAACTGATTCTATCCATAAAAGACAATATGATCTAAAGTGTACGTGACATAGCAATTACCGATGATGATGTGTGTGAGCCGGCAAATAAGTGTGCGTGGGATATGCGCATCATCGGTAATAGTGCTGGTGTCCTAACAGGTAAAGTTTATATTGATTATAGCAACATATAAAAGAACATGCACCATGATGATTACAGTATGAATGCAAGACAGATGTGCATTATCCACTCCTCTGCGATATACGAGTACAACTACCACTATATGAATCGAACCTAAACTAGTGTCCATCTAACCTCCTAAAGAACTTAACCTAAGAAACTAGTCAATAAGCAACAAGAGTCTACCTAAGGTCTGAATCACTATCTCGAATAGTCGGCGATCCGGCCTCAATAGCGTCACGTACGTAGTACGGCTTCCTCGAATCAAGAGTGCGGATCAATCATCATAATTATGCCTCGTACGGTGAAATCCATCGTACGGCATCCCGATATCGGAGTACGGGTCAAGTATCTCCTAGGTGTCTCATCATTCGTAAAATGTCATCACCAACACATCTCATGATCAAGGTACTAAACTGTAATCGCCTACATCAATCATATATCATTGCCCTCATAATATGCATCATTAGTTTATCCTCAGAAATATCATGTCATATGTATCATATCGTAATCAAGTCATACATATCCCATATCATGATCAATCACAAGTTATAGTCCGGGTACTATTTTAGAGTCTTATGTACCTCAATATCATCACTACCCCTTATAATTTAAATATACATGTTCATTATCTCATTCTCTAATGATCCGCTAACACTTTAATACGACTGTATAGTCAAGAATCACGGCATCAAGCCCAGTTATACTGTTTCATCATACCTCAGATATCATATCACATCAATGAATCCCATATACGTGTTGTGTATATATATACACCTATACCTAGTTTTATATATATACACACATATACGTATACGCCATGTCAAGTTTTAGTGTGTGCGTGTGTGTTTCTATCAGAAACCTACGAACCTCTCCCAAAGTATTCATCCTCAGGTATGGTTTTCCTAAATCAGTCTAGTCCCGCCTAGGGTCATTACTAGGGTCCTGCTCAGTAAGAATCTAGGGTCACATCGGGTTTCCTAATATCAATAAGTACTATTCCTATTCTACGTTGCGGGGGTGCTAAACGCCATCCACCCGACTTCCCCCCGTAGATATGCATCTACTCACCTGGTCCATGTCTGCCGAAGACAGTGTCGCCATCCTCCTCTTTATCGCCCGCAGTCCACGTGAGGGGTACATAGACGCAAACATATAAATAGCATCGTAAACTGAATCACATACGAAAGTCAAACTATACAAGGAACAAGCATAGGTTAAAACCTATGTCCCGTCCACGCAAAAGCACCAAATATCGCTCGATATCGGCGTACAAACTCCGATGGATCGAGATAAACATTAACAAATAACTCGTAGTTTTAAAACACATTACTTATATTATAAAACATGATTAAATCCATCGAAACCCTAAAATCCATCAAATCGCCCGATTTCGTAAAACCCGAAAATGCCAATTTACCGTTTTTCATCAAAACTTGACATTTAAATGAAACCAATGGCTATAAAACTCATTAAATAGCATAACTAGACTATACAACCCCTTACTTTATTTTTATTACACAATTTTGCATTTATTTGAAATTTCTAGTTTGCAACTTTTAACAATTTTTAACATTTTTCAAGCAAAATACCACAATTCCACCACAAAACGTGATTTTTCGTGAATTAATGTATTATACCATAATTCATAATGATAATGATTTAATGAAACCATAAATTATATTTTTAATCACATTTATTTAGAAATTTCAAAAATCTAGATTACAAATTAGCAATTTTTATCACAATTTATCAATTTATCAAGAAACTAGTGATCGAACTAAATTTTTCTTTCCATTTACATGATAATATTTCCACTAAAACTACATTCCAATGATAACAACCCAAATCTCAATTTTATATCAACCACAAACACATTTGCAAAAACCTAGTTAGCTAATTTCCTTATTTAAAACAATTTTAAATGAAAATTTTACAATTTAACAACCATGCAATATTTTCCAATTCTAAAAGTGTTAAACTAACTATTATAACCCTAATTAATTATTAAAAACCCTAACTTGAATTTACAACCCTAACTTGCATTTTTAAAAAAAGAACATAGAATTAATTCATTAAATCTAATTAAGCTTAAATGATCATCTAATAACAATAAATCAAAAGAAAGAAAATTATACCTCCAAAATGTGAAATCCAAACAAGAAATGAGCCTCCAAAATGCATGCTTTCCATCTCCAAATTCCATATAAAAATGAGCAAGGAATAAAAAGTATGAAATAAATAGGATTTTGTGGAATTTTAATTGAATTTTTGATGTATTTTTGATGAATTTTGAATGAAAATGAAGTGGGAAATGGGGGGGGGGGGGCTGCCATGGAGTTGTGGCCGGCCTAGAGGGAGGTGAGGGAGAGAAAGAAGAGAGTGTGATGTTGTGTAGAAGTTTCAAGAAGAGAAACAACACTAAAAGTCTTTTCATGCTTTATTTATTTATTTATTTATTTCTTTACTATAGCAACTCAAGAAAGCTCTAGAAAATAGGAAAAATTTGCAAATAAATTTTGCATGATACACACTAATTTCTAATATGCCATGGTTCATTTTTACAAATTAAAACCATTTAAATTTGTAATTTACACTAATTTAGTGTAAAAATAAAGCTTATGTTAATATTTAAAATAATTAATTTAGGAAAAATATTTAATTAAAATAAAAATTTATAAGTGGCTAAATAAACACCATTTACTAGTAATTACATAATTAAAATATGTATTTTTGAAATTATAATGAAAAACAATCACGGTTTAATTTTACGAAAAATACATTTTACTTTACCGAAATTCATAAAATTCACTTGAACAATTTTATTCATTTAATTATTTATTTAATTATTTTTAAAACGTTACAATCTTCCCCCCTTTAAGAAATTCGGTCCCCGAATTTAAATTAAAACTCCCCCTCCAAATACTAAAACATTTAGAAAACACTCAAATCGTCGGGACTCCGAAATCATCAATACATAACAAAAATCAACTCCGTCAAGCATAACGCAATCATCGGAGTTATGGAGAGAATAAAATATCAAAACCCAATATGAAAACCAACATAATATACATCAATCTACAACTTATATATAGTGTGCATCATAGTGAAATCACCTAAATATCATAATAAAGAAGCATACGAAAACCCCTCTTGAAAATCGCCGTGCAATGCACGTGTCACGGCATAAGTAGCGGACGTTTATTTTAAAAAAAATAACTATATATATCTTTTATTTAACATACAAGTCCCGCCTGGTTACTAAATCAAATAATAATGATTATGAAACATACTGCTCAAACTGAAATCAATCCCAATCACATCAATAAAATATCATGTGCGTCCGGTGCGCACTGAAATCGAAACCAAATAC
Source organism: Agapanthus africanus (assembly GCA_030015575.1). Taxonomy (NCBI): domain Eukaryota; kingdom Viridiplantae; phylum Streptophyta; class Magnoliopsida; order Asparagales; family Amaryllidaceae; genus Agapanthus; species Agapanthus africanus. Next base: position 866,960,747 of record CM057338.1, on the reverse strand, counting down.
AGATACCATGAATACACACAAAAACAAAATAAGTGCAGCAGGTGTGCTCCAAGACATCTGTCAAGTGCAACGGGCGTGCACGACTCACTATCAGGTGCATCTAATCTGCACAAAACCCGATTTAGTGCATCTGGTGTGCACAAAATCGCATCAAGTGCGCCAAGTATGCGCAAGAATCCTAATCAGGTGCACATGGTGCACGAAAACATACATCGAATATCAGAATCGAAATCACAATACGAAAATGGATAAAAACTAGGTCAAAGCATATATCAAAATCATGTGTAACCCATATGCACGAAATCAAATAAAAAAAAATCTCAAAATATATAAAACCAAATCAAGTGTACTGGGTATGTACTAAACAATATCAATACAACCGGTATATGAAACACAACTAGAATGTAATGAAGGTACACACATGAAATACCAATCGTAAAACGAACTCCTCAAAATGCCAAAATCCAATAACAGAAAATATGAAATTCAAATCACTAAATCACAATCGTAATCACTATCGTCAATATGCGCATCTTTCCTCTGATGTCGATTGCTTCGAACTCGTCTCTTCGTAGCTGTGCTGACTGCGCTACCAACGGCAATACTCATATCTAGAGTCTCCCACGTAGTCGATCCCTTCACCTGATATCCGGACTACATTAAACTTTTCGAATGATCCATCAAAATCCCATAATTCCCCGAGAGCTCAACACTCAAGTACTGTTTAAAAATATCCGGTACATACCCCAGTATCGATGATCCAGCCGTAGAAGGGCAAACCCAAGCCTCACTAATGGCATCGCGGAACTGCCGTAAACCCTAAGGTTCAAGGGCGTTCTCGTGGTCATTATGTCGAGTTAGGCTTTCATTCTTCTAGAGGGTCCATCGAAATACCTGCATGTTCTTCCGAATATCTTAAACTTGGGAACATGGTTTTCAGATAATCGTTCGAACCCTTTAACTTCATCCGGACGGCATGTGAATACCCTTTATCCGCACGCTAAGCAATGCTTCAATCCTCAAGAATAACCAATACTCTAATGGTTATCGCATTCGAGCCGCAGCTCCTTCTGCCAGTGTGCCCGTGGTTAACAGAAACCACCCTCCAACATTGACGAAGATAGATCAAAAGAACGAATGGAATACGGTGCAAACAATTGTACATCCTAAGGCTCCTTAAGCAGAGTAGCGTATCGTAAGTATGCTGTGGACCATACCCACGGTACGTTACTCTACCTAAATTGCCTACTCCATCAACCAAGGGTCACCTAGACTTATACAAGGTTAAACCTAGCGCTCTGATACCAACTTTGTCACGACCCGAAAGTATGGAATGTGACCGGCACTTAGATTACGAAGCGTCTAGAGGCGCCACGTAACCTAAGTAAGCCGAAGCCCAGAAATCTAAACCATAAAAGAAGAAGAAGAAGAAAAAGAAAACAAGTTTAAAAGCATCAGCAAATTTTCTCAAAAATTTCGGCAGAGTCTCCTCTGTAAAAACTGGCCCCCCAAACGGGTACAACAAGTATAATATACATAAACAATAAAAAGCATCCCTAAACGGGAGCTAGCATCAACGCCAACAGGCGGAAACAACCACAATAAGCACAATAATATACAACGCCAATAGGCGAGGCTCAAAACTCAAAAGAAAATAAAACCACCAGATCAGAATAATACATGCGCGACTCTAAGGTCGAAATAAAAGACTGGTCCAATAAACTTATCAAGTAATACAAATATGGTTGATGGAGCTTACTAGATACAAATGAAAGAATAAAAGTACAATGGTGGTTCGGATACAAGTGAACCAACCTACCGTGCAAATCACCCTGAAAGAATAGATGTGCCAGCAAGCTGCCAGGGAAACCTGTATATCGAACCTGTAATAAAATTTGGCACAACGGGGGTGAGTTGCCAACTCGTGAGTAGAAGACATCTACGAAAAGAAATCGAATGCACGACGCTATCCTAGGTCATAATAATACACTACTATATCCCAAAAATCTAGTAATAGCAGGGTAATACTACGTGTAAGTGCAGATACTCCGTGTTCGTGTCAGTGCCTCATATAATACTATGTCATATGAAATGAAATGCATGCACCATGAATGTAAAGTAACAAATCCTGAAATCCATATATATATGTATAAGAACTCTTTAGCTGTTATCATAGTAAAGTGTGTATAAGCATCTGAAAACTCAACAATGAAATCCATGGAAATCCGTGTCAAGCATCGACACAACACATGTAATCTCAAGTCTCAATATGTCGGGCTCCGTCAGTCCGGATCGGCCCATATCATCAAATCTCACGACAACGGTCGTATCCTCCGGATATCCGCCGCGCCAGACATCACCGGTAGGTAGTCTTCCCCTGCCAGGCTCATCATCTACAACTCGATCTTCTTACCCCGGGGTACCATACCAGGCCCACCATGTACCCGAGACGGTTCATCCACTCCTCGATCGGGTCTCGAAATCCAACAGAAAACATGAAATCTCATGGTGGACGACACATACATCACGAGAAAACCGCATCTTATTTTAAAAAGAGAGGAGGAGAGAGAGAGAGAAGGTTTTATAATTTCTTGCGGTTTTCCCCTAAAAATCCAGAAATCTCATAGAAATCCAAATCTTAAAATCATGAGTAAGTATATGATAAGTGTCGGCATATGCCCATAATACTGCAGGATAACATGAAAATATGAATGCATGAATGTCTAAGCAATAAATATCATGTCTGTACTAATGTCAGAGAATAATCACAATGTTATATCGGTCTAGTTGTTAACTGATTCTATCCATAAAAGACAATATGATCTAAAGTGTACGTGACATAGCAATTACCGATGATGATGTGTGTGAGCCGGCAAATAAGTGTGCGTGGGATATGCGCATCATCGGTAATAGTGCTGGTGTCCTAACAGGTAAAGTTTATACTGATTATAGCAACAAATAAAAGAACATGCACCATGATGATTACAGTATGAATGCAAGACAGATGTACATTATCCACTCCTCTGCGATATACGAGTACAACTACCACTATATGAATCGAACCTAAACTAGTGCCCATCTAACCTCCTAAAGAACTTAACCTAAGAAACTAGTCAATAAGCAACAAGAGTCTACCTAAGGTCTGAATCAATATCTCGAATAGTCGGCGATCCAGCCTCAATAGCGTCACGTACGTAGTACGGCTTCCTCGAATCAAGAGTGCGGATCAATCATCATATTTATGCCTTGTACGGTGAAATCCATCGTACGGCATCCCGATATCGGAGTACGGGTCAAGTATCTCCTAGGTGTCTCATCATTCGTATAATGTCATCACCAACACATCTCATGACTAAGGTACTAAACTGTAATCGCCTACATCAATCATATATCATTGCCCTCATAATATGCATCATTAGTTTATCCTCAGAAATATCATGTCATATGTATCATATCGTAATCAAGTCATACATATCCCATATCGTGATCAATCACAAGTTATAGTCCGGGTACTATTTTAGAGTCCCATGTATCTCAATATCATCACTACCCCTTATAATTTAAATATACATGTTCATTATCTCATTCTCTAATGATCCGCTAACACTTTAATACGACTGTATAGTCAAGAATCACGGCATCAAGCCTAGTTATACTGTTTCATCATACCTCAGATATCATATCACATCAATGAATCCCATATACGTGTTGTGTATATATATACACCTATACCTAGTTTTATATATATACACACATATACGTATACGCCTTGTCAAGTTTTAGTGTGTGCGTGTGTGTTTCTATCAGAAACCTACGAACCTCTCCCAAAGTATTCATCTTCAGGTATGGTTTTCCTAAATCAGTCTAGTCCCGCCTAGGGTCATTACTAGGGTCCTGCTCAGTAAGAATCTAGGGTCACATCGGGTTTCCTAATGTCAATAAGTACTATTTCTATTCTACGTTGCGGGGGTGCTAAACGCCATCCACCCGACTTCCCCCCGTAGATATGCATCTACTCACCTGGTCCATGTCTGCCGAAGACAGTGTCGCAATCCTCCTCTTTATCGCCCGCAGTCCACGTGAGGGGTACCTAGACGCAAACATATAAATAGCATCGTAAACTGAATCACATACGAAAGTCAAACGATACAAGGAACAAGCATAGGTTAAAACCTATGTCCCATCCACGCAAAAGCACCAAATATCGCTCGATATCGGCGTACAAACTCCGATGGATCGAGATAAACATTAACAAATAACTCGTAGTTTTAAAACACATTACTTATATTATAAAACATGATTAAATCCATCGAAACCCTAAAATCCATCAAATCGCCCGATTTCGTAAAACCCGAAAATGCCAATTTACCGTTTTTCATCAAAACTTGACATTTAAATGAAACCAATGGTTATAAAACTCATTAAATAGCATAACTAGACTATACAACCCTTACTTTATTTTTATTACACAATTTTGCATTTATTTGAAATTTCTAGTTTGCAACTTTTAACAATTTTTAACATTTTTCAAGCAAAATACCACAATTCCACCACAAAACGTGATTTTTCGTGAATTAATGTATTAAACCATAATTCATAATGATAATGATTTAATGAAACCATAAATTATATTTTTAATCACATTTATTTAGAAATTTCAAAAATCTAGTTTACAAATTAGCAATTTTTATCATAATTTATCAATTTATCAAGAAACTAGTGATCGAACTAAATTTTTCTTTCCATTTACATGCTAATATTTCCACTAAAACTACATTCCAATGATAACAACCCAAATCTCAATTTTATATCAACCACAAACACATTTGCAAAAACCTAGTTAGCTAATTTCCTTATTTAAAACAATTTTAAATGAAAATTTTACAATTTAACAACCATGCAATATTTTCCAATTCTAAAAGTGTTAAACTAACTATTATAACCCTAATTAATTATTAAAAACCCTAACTTGAATTTACAACCCTAACTTGCATTTTTAAAAAAAGAACATAGAATTAATTCATTAAATCTAATTAAGCTTAAATGATCATCTAATAACAATAAATCAAAAGAAAGAAAATTATACCTCCAAAATGTGAAATCCAAACAAGAAATGAGCCTCCAAAATGCATGCTTTCCATCTCCAAATTTCATATAAAAATGAGCAAGGAATAAAGAGTATGAAATAAATAGGATTTTGTGGAATTTTAATTGAATTTTTGATATATTTTTGATGAATTTTGAATGAAAATGAAGTGGGAAATGGGGGGGGGGGCTGCCATGGGGTTGTGACCGGCCTAGAGGGAGGTGAGGGAGAGAAAGAAGAGAGTGTGATGTTGTGTAGAAGTTTCAAGAAGAGAAACAACACTAAAAGTCTTTTCATGCTTTATTTATTTATTTATTTATTTCTTTACTATAGCAACTCAAGAAAGCTCTAGAAAATAGGAAAAATTTGCAAATAAATTTTGCCTGATACACACTAATTTCTAATATGCCATGGTTCATTTTAACAAATTAAAACCATTTAAATTTGTAATTTACACTAATTTAGTGTAAAAATAAAGCTTATGTTAATATTTAAAATAATTAATTTAGGAAAAATATTTAATTAAAATAAAAATTTATAAGTGGCTAAATAAACACCATTTACTAGTAATTACATATTTAAAATATGTATTTTTGAAATTATAATGAAAAACAATCACGGTTTAATTTTACGAAAAATACATTTTACTTTACCGAAATTCATAAAATTCACTTAAACAATTTTATTCATTTAATTATTTATTTAATTATTTTTAAAACGTTACAGTAAGGAAGACAGGGGGCAACTCCCCTCAGGGCTAACTCCACCTGCTCCAGTAGTGGAGGTCAACGCTGCTGTTCCAACTGGGAACAGCTTTGAACTGCTGAGGAGGGTACGTAAGAACTCTCCAACCGCTGCATTGAAAAGATCTCCTTCGTCCGCGGAGAGAGTTCCGGAAACAAAGCAAGAACAGCCCCCTCAACGGCTGTCCTAAAAAATATACAAGGTTTGGCATAGGGTTCAAGACTCCGTGATCGACCCAGATCACTCTTGTCAACAGAAGAAGGCAAAGGTACAAAAAGAAAAGGACCATCCTATTAAACAGCTGAGGACAACGATCACCAGGGTGCCCACTTCGACGGCTCCCTCCACTTCAACGGCCTACAAAAGAAGAAGGCTGGAGAGAACCCCTGCGCCCGCGGCAAATGCCAAAGGTGGTGAGCCTAAACGCCCTAAGTCCGGGGCATCATAGTTCATACAGTTTATATGGCATCGGGAAAGGAGGATAGCCGCACATCCACGGGTCATAGACCACTCACACGGTCAGTGACCAAGGCTCAGGAGAAACAGCAAAAGCTCCAGGAGATGATGACCGTGATGGCCGCACTCACTGGGCCAAAAGATGCCCCTAAAACGTCCTCGGATGAACGTCAGGAACAAGAAACTGACGCCGAATTCCTTCGTCGCATACTGGAAAAGAAGGATAAAGAAGCTGCGGAACAGGCAGCCAGCATAAAGAAAATGGCCTTCCTGTTCCAGGACATGGTGGGCATGATGATTCAACAGGATCCACCTACTGAAGATCCTCCGATCATCCTTGAAGATGATAGGGGAGAAACATCGAATCCTCCTCCGGTTCTGTCAACAGCCAAGGAGGAGGCAATCTTCAAAGCCAACCCGGACGAATATATAGCTCAGCAGATCCGGGTTCATCAAGCGACTGAAGCAGCGGGTCAGGTGGTAAAAACGGGGCGACCGTATCCGGGCTGGTACGACCAGATCAAATATCCGCCAGGTTATACGATACCAAAATTCCATGTGTATAAGGGAACTGGCAATCCTCACCAGCATGTTGCCCAGTTCAGGGCGCTTTGTGGCAACACTGGCGGTGATGATAAATTGTTGCTCCGCCAGTTCGTTGGTAGCTTGTCAGATACGGCGTTCGAGTGGTATTCCGAGCTCCCGAATGACTCTATCAAGACCTTTGCTGAAATGGAACTGCTATTTACCTAACGTTTCGTGAGTGCTAGCGAGCGTACCCCGATAACGGCATTGATTAATGCCAGGGTAAAGCCGAGCGAGACATGGGTCCAATATGCTATACGGTGGCGTAATTTATGGTCAAAATGCGAGCAACGCATTGAAGAAGCTCCTGCAGTGGGTATGTTTGTGGGAACCCTCGATCCGCAAGCAACCATCTCGCAATTTATGATGTTCTTCAAGCCGACCACCTTCCAGGCACTAATCGACAAGCTGGCGCAAATGGATCAAATGGGCCATAAACCCCCTCTTCCAAAGCCGGACTCCCGGAATGACAAAAGGAAGGGAAAAGCGATCGTGGTTGCTAATGCTCAACAACAGCCGAGCAACCCGAAGCCAGTCGTTCGTCAAAATAATATTCGCCCGTACGTACCCCTTGAGGAGAGGATGGGACGTTCCTACTCGTTTCCCCGAGATAAAACGAGAAGATTATTCGAGCTGGTGTTGCGCAACCGACTCATAAATCTGCCGGACCCAAAACGTACGTCGCAACCAAGTGATGTGAATGAGCCCAACTACTGTCCTTATCATCGAGTACTGGGCCATCCGATCGAGGATTGCTACGTCTTCAAAAATTGGCTTGAAGACCAGTACCGACAGGGCAAGTTCGCATTGTCTGACAAATGGAAGGTGAATCCACCGCAGCCCCACACCTCTAAGGGAATGAATACGCCGGGGGCAACATGCTCTGTCGTTGAAGAAGCTCCTTGGGAGGTTGTATTATCAGCCAAGACAAAGAGGATGCTAAATGATCTTCAAACATGCCCAGCGATTAAATGGAAGAACCCGTTGGAACCTCAAATCATTGAAGGAATGTTGAAGCCGCGTCCAACGCAAATGATCAATGGAGGTGGCCCAAGCATTCACAACCAGCCGTCAAAATCTTCAAAGAAGAAGAAAAAGAAATCAAAGAAGCCTGTGAAGCCTGGCGACAAGCGCACGGACTTGCAAAAACAAATTGACGCGCTGGAGGAATACAACCAGAAGGCACGGACTCCCATTACATTCCAAGAGTTCCTCAGTCACGTCTTTCAAGAGGAAGACGAGGGAGAAAGTTCATCTGATGAATTTGAAGAATACGTGGCGAGCTGTCATGTGATTTCCTATTCGTTCATGGACGATGAGGAGATTCCTTGCACTGAAAAGCTGGGGGCAGATCCTGAACAAAAAATTCTGGGGTTATCAGATGAAGTAATTGACGCATTCCTTAATGAAGCTCGGTTGAAAAGTAAAGCTGATCGGCAACGCGAGGCGGTCATATTCGAAAGGGCCAAACGCCAGCGACTTGATGAAAAAGCTGAGACGATCCCGCTGGAGCAAAATACCTCCACTACCGACAAAAGCCAATTCAAGATGAAGAAAAGGCTTGCTAAGGCCATATCAATGGGCATGAAGCTACCATCCTCCGAAGGAAAAATTACTGGTGAAATGGAAATGCACCCCTCCTATTGCTTATATCATCAGAAGGTTTCGCACCCCACTCAAGAGTGCAAAGCTTTCGCTAGATAGTGGCAAGGATACGTTGCTCATCGACAACACTTTAAGCGGGAGAAACGTAAAACTCATCGGGAGCGGAAAAATATGACCGAAGGGTTTAACAGAACTACCGGTGATTGTCGCATGGTTAACGCCGGGGGATCACAGGTGCCTACATTCAGGAGCGATTCTGATGAGGAGCCGGAGCTTGCCCCCTCTTTAAAGAGTCCATTTCGGGAAAAGAAGAAGAGCCGAAGATTTGTGAAAATATCCGGCTGCGTAATCGCACGCTTCCCGAAAAGAATCTCGAGCCTTCAAACAAAAGAGACAAAGGGAAAGAAAAGGTCCCTGAGGAGATCGCCTTGGACGACCAAGTCATGGAAGAGCTAACTGCCAAAGACCCGCCGAAGAAAAATAAGGTGGATTACAACGTCTTAGCGCATCTGAGGAAGTTACCCTCGCAACTCAGCATTCTTGACGCCCTTTTACTATCAAAGGAGGCGAGAGATTCGTTAGTTAAGGCACTACAGGACCCGGAGTAGTTCCAAGCTTTCCTGGCCGAAGAAAAGATGAAGGATGAGTTGGAGGAAGTACACACGGCAGATGTCACTTTTGGCGATGAAGACCTTCTCCTTGGGATGTACGAACACAATCGCCCCCTCTATGTCTCTGGATACTGCCATGATATAAAGATAGGCAAAATCTTGATCGATAACGGATCGTCTGTTAATCTCCTTAACGTGCGAGTGTTGAAGGAAATCTGCATGAGCGTCCAGCACCTTGCTCGAGACAAGATCACCATCTCCGGGTTCGACTCCCAATCATCAAAGACTCTTGGATCTGTGATACTGACATACGCTTTGGGCTGCTCGTCATGGACATTAAATTCCACGTCATAGATGGCAAGACATGCTACAACGCTCTGCTCGGCTGACCATGGTTACACGAGTACAACATCATCCCTTCTACACAGCATCAGTGTATGAAATATTTTAGGGATGGTCTCGAGTATACCGTGACGGGAGAATTGAATCCGTTTTCCGTGAACGAAGTTCGTAAATATGAAGATGCCAAATACTTCTTGCCAAATTTCGAAGACACGGAAAGGTGTCATAAGCCGGAGAATAAAACTAACGCTACCATCCCTGTCTTCGGCAGTGATACCGAGGAGGAAGAGGAGATAGTTTATTCGGGTCCGCCCCAATACAACAAGCCGGGACCATCCGCTCCTACGTTGATCTTTGGTAGTGACTCGGAAGATGAGGTCCATGCTATATTCTCTGCTCGGCCTTCAATACGAATGTCCGCTGACGAAGAGCAAAGTCTGCAAGTCGCCATGGTGCCGTTTAAACATTATAAAGAAATGGATGCGCTCGATATCTACAGTGTAGAGGAGCTGCGGACATTCTATATCCCTCCCAGGCGAAAAGGAGAGAAGGCAATTTTATTCTACCGCTCTGAAGAAAATAAAGTGGAGAAAGAAATCTGGCACGGGGCGGATCCTACGCTTGATAGGCTTCAGCCCATCCGTCTCCCCAGATATTATACAGAAGGCTTGAAAAGGTTGCTGAAACGCCAAGGGATATCCTCCAAGTAGACCATTCGAAAAGCCAAGTTTTATGACAAAGTCTGGAACATTCCCGGGACTCAGCGCAAGTTGCCTAATGGGAGAATAGAGACGATCGGGCTCGGATACATTCGCTCCAAGAAACGAGAGCTGCTCCGCGATTGCTACGTCGTGTATGACTTCGATGAAGAAGCGGATGCTCAACAGGAGGACGCTAATCCTGAACCAGTAAAAGTTCCTGACGCAAAAGTGCCCAGTCCGTCGTTTGAAGAGCAAATGGATAGGCTTATAAAGGAGGCTGGTCAAAAAGTCCGAGACGATCACAACCGAGAAATGGCCATCTATGAGAAAGCCAAAACGCAACGCCTCCTTCAACAGGCCGTCAAAGATGAAAATGCCGCTCCCTGTCAACCTGTTATAAAAAAGGCTCGACGTAGAGGCAGAAATAAGTCGAAAGGCGAAAAAGGTTCTCAACAGCAACAAAGTAGGGCTAAGAAGCCACGCAAATGGGAGTCGAGCATTATTGATCTATCCCTTATGAAGAAAATGGGTCGAGCGTACTCGTTTCCTCGGGACAAGACAAAAAAGATACTTGATCTTGCTCTAAAACATCAAATGCTTACACTGCCTGAGTCCAAGAACCCCGAACAAGCAGGCAAAGTCTCTGACCCAAATTATTGCTCTTACCATCGAATAATAGGGCATCCTCTCGAAAACTGCTTCACCTTCAAGAATTGGGTTGAAGATCAGTATCAGCTCGGCAAATTCGCTTTTTCTGACAACTGGAGGGTAACGCCGCCACAGAAGCACGAACCCAAAGCCACGAGAACAGAACCAACCCCACATTGGGATTGGAAGCGAATTCGCACTTGTCACATGATAACAATATTAAAAGAAGAGCCCGAGAATATGGATAACCTTCCCTGGTTCTTCGGAAACAGCCATGATGAGGCAACCTCAGAATTTCCACCAGCGCCGAAAGAACTGGAAGATGGAATCCATACCACGGCGGATAACCTCAAGAAAATTGAGTTGGGGACGGCAAGTGACCCATGGCCAACGTTCGTCAGTGAGCTGCTATCTGAAAAAAGGGCGGCTGCGTTAAAAGACGTCCTTATACAGCACAAAGATTGCTTTGTATGGATCTATTCCGAAATACCGGGACTAGATCCAGAAATTGCTGTGCATAAATTGGCGATATCCCCGAACGTCAAGCCAGTTAAACAAGCGCCGAGGAGAATGCGGCTCGAGCTTGAGATGAGCATCAACGCCGAGGTCAAGAAGTTAATCGACTTTGGCTTTATCCATGAAATTCAATATCCTGAGTGGATCGCTAACATCGTCCCGGTGATGAAGAAAAATGGGACGGTGCGTATATGCGTGGATTTTTGGGATCTCAATAAAGCCTGCCCGAAGGACGATTTCCCAGTGCCAGTTACCGAACTGATGATAGACAATACGTCCACACTCATGAGGTTTTCTCCTTCATGGACGGCTCATCAGGGTATAATCAAATAAAAATGCACCCCGAAGACCAGAAGCATACCGCTTTCCGGACCCCTTTGGGAATATTTTGTTATAAAGTAATGCCCTTCGGATTAAAGAACGCCGGTGCAACCTATCAGAGGGCCATGACGAGGATCTTCGATGACCTTATACATGAAATCGTCGAGTGCTATATCGACGACCTCGTGGTCAAGAGCAAATCATATGAGGAGCATCTCGAACATCTAAAGACCGTATTTCGACGTCTTCGATAATACAACTTGAAGATGAACCCTCTCAAGTGTGCATTCGGAGTTTCTTCGGGCAAGTTCCTGGGATTCATTGTCCGACACCGAGGCATCGAGATAGATCCGTCAAAGATCAAAGCGATTATGGAAATGCCTCCGCCAAGGACTCTTAAGCAGCTGCGATCTCTCCAAGGGAAGCTCCCATATATACGGCGATTTATAGCCAACCTTTCGGGCAAGTGTCGTCCTTACAGTCACCTGATGAAGAAAGGAACTCCATTCGTCTGGGATCAAAAATGCCAGGGCGTGCTGGACGAGATCAAGCAATACCTGCAGAACCCGCCAGTGTTGGCTGCTCCGGTCAAGGGAAAGCCTCTCATTCTTTATACAACCGCCCTCGAAGGGTCTTTGGGCGCGTTATGGGCGCAAGAGAACGACCAAGGGAAAGAAAGAGCACTCTACTATTTGAGTCGAGTTCTACTGGGGGCAGAAAGCAACTACTCCCCTATTGAAAAACACTGCCTAGCGTTGATCTTCGCGATAACAAAGCTCAGGCACTATGCGTTGGCGCATGAGGTCCGTCTCATTTCGAAGGTGGACCCTCTTAAATATTTAATGTCAAAGTCCATATTAACGGGACGACTCGCTAAATGGGCTCTGCTCTTGATGGAGTTCTCGATAACCTATCAATCTCTCAAGGCAGTGAAAGGCCAGGCCATCGCCGACTTCCTGGCTGAGCACCCGATACCTGCCGATTCTCCTCTGAATTGCGATTTACCATACGAACATGCGTTTGACGCGATCGACGGTGGTGATACACAATGGGAGCTTTATTTCGATGGAGCATCTTCCATGAAAAGACGCAAACAAAGTACCCCTATAATCAAATCGGTGGTAGGCCTCATCTTCGTGACTCCACAAGGAGGGATAATGCGCTTCGCTTTCTCCTTAACAGAGCCGAGGACAAATAACGAAGCCGAATACGAAGCTTTGATAGCAGGCCTCGAGATCACCATAGACATGGGAATTGAAAACCTCCTCATATACGGAGATTCTCAACTGGTCGTTAGTCAAGTAAACGGCGACTACCAAACGTGCAAACCGGAGTTGGTGAAGTACGGTGAAAAGGTGCAACAATTGTTGACCCAAATTCCTTCCTATACTTTGGAAAGCATACCGCGCGCGGAAAACAGCAAAGCAGACGCATTGGCCAAGCTTGCTAAAGAGCTGGCTGACGAGAACCTCGATGACGTAAGAATCGTGGTACAAAGCCGTCGGGTGCTTGCCCCAGCAGAAATATCTCCGGAATCATCCGAAGAGAAGGGAGCGACTAAACAGACGACCTTGCAAATAAAAGACCGGGAGAAGGCTGAGGATTGGAGGGAAGTCTTCATTGACTACTTTAAGTCCTACCGAATGCCTGAAGAAGCGTCCATAAGACATCAGCTCATGAAACGAGCTCTGTCTTTCGCCTTCGTCAATGATACTCTATACAAGAGGTCATTCGATTCTCTGTGGCTGAGATGCCTAGGACCTGACAAAGCAGAAAGAGTCATTCAGGAAGTTCATGACGGACTCTGTGGTTCTCACCAAGCGGGCCCGAAGATGAAGTTGAAGATCAAACGGATGGGCTACTACTGGCCCACAATGATTCATGACTGCCTCGAATATGCGAAGCAATGCCACTCATGCCAAATCCATGGAGACTTTATCCACCAACATCAAAATCCACTCCATCCAACGGTGGCTAGCTGGCCATTCGAAATGTGGGGAACTGACATAGTCGGCCCCATCGAACCAGCATCGTCCAGGGGACATCGTTTCATCCTGACGATGACTGACTACTTCTCCAAATGGGCAGAAGCGGTACCGTTAAGAGAAGTGAAGACGGAGAATATCCTCCATTTTTTCAAGACGCACGTCATATATCGGTTTGGAACTCCGAGACGGACCGAAACGTCCTTAAACTAATGACGGACCGAAACGTCCTTAAACTAATGGCGGACCGAAACGTCCTTAAACTAATGGCGGACCAAAACGTCCTTAAACTAATACCGCAGCATCCGTAGGCTGACGAGATAAAAAAAAAAGAAGAAAAATATAATAAATAAAAACGATATGTCCATAAGCAAAAAGGACACGGATGAAAACCCGAAAGGGCTCCGTGAGTAAAAACAGTAGGGCTACCGACGAGTGTTCGTGAAAACCCGAAAGGGCACGACCTCGTAAAAAGAAAAAGAAGAAGAAAATAAAAAGAATAAAAAAAACGGTATGTCCATAAGCAAAAAGGGCACGGATGAAAACCCGAAAGGGCTCCGTGAGTAAAAACAGCAGGGCTACCGGCGAGTGTTCGTGAAAACCCGAAAGGGCGCGGCCTCGTAAAAAGAAAAAGAAGAAGAAAATAAAAAGAATAAAAAAAAATGGTATGTCCATAAGCAAAATGGGCACGGATGAAAACCTGAAAGGGCTCCGTGAGTAAAAATAGCAGGACTACCGGCGAGTGTTTGTGAAAACCCGAAAGGGCGCAACCTCGTTAAAAGACACTTATAGGGTCCTCTCGAACTTGTAAGGAGAAACCACCCGCGTGGGATCCTTACGACTCACAAGGGAGCAACACACTTAGGGATCCTCACGATTCCTATGAAGAAAATACACTTGCAAGATCCTCACGACTCGTAAGGAGAACTCTCTTATGGGACCCTCACGGCTCATAAGATTTGAAAGTCTTAAGTTACAGAGGCCTAAACCTGTGCTTAAGCAACCACCACAACTTCCGATATTGCCCTACAAGTGGCTCAATACTGGCCCTTGTATACAATCCACGGGCGCGAATATACATTTCCCTAACCAAGTCCCATCCGTGACTGGGGATAGGTACGCGTGACGAACAACCCTTATAAGTCCTCTCGACTTACAAGGAGAAAATCCTCTTGTAGGATCCTTACGACTTACAGAGGAACAAACACTTAGGAATCCTCACGATTCCTAAGGAGAAAATACACCTACAGTATCCTCATGATTTGTAGGGAGAAATACCTTTATGGGACCCTTACGGCTCATGAAGTTAAAAGCCTTAGTCGACAGGACCTTAACCCTGGTCGCTAAGCCACCTTTGTTCGATATCGACAGAGGCAGATGATGATTCGCTCCTGGCAATATCCCAGTTGTAGCGGTGCTGATGCCGAAATAGGTGTCTAAATTCAGGTTTACGGCGAAAAGCCAGTAGGCCGCACATGCATACGAAATAGCCGAAATGATGGGGCAACTTGCAATAAAAAGCAGCAAGTAAAAACGTATACATACGAAATAGCCGAAATGATGGGGCAACTTGCAATAAAAAGCAGCGAGTAAAAACGTATGCACACAAAATAGCCAAAATGATTGGGCAACTCGCAATAAAAAGCAGTGAGTAAAAATGAAACAAACAGCCGAAATGATTGGGCACCACGAAAAATAGCCGAAATGATTGGGCAATCGCGACCTTCGCGATATAAAAGCTGAAATGATAGAGCACCGCGGAAATATAAATAAAAAAGAGAGAAATGATAAAACTTTGGCCCTACAGTTGAAATCACATCGATCCCTGTATACAATCCAAGGGCGCAAACAAAGAGGGAACCATACTTTCCCAACAAGCTCCGCCAGAAAACGAAGCCAAACCTCGACGGTTCGTTTCAACACCAGGGAAACAAATAATCCTTGGCAAATATCTCAACTCAGGGAAACAAACAATCCTTGACGAGAGCCTCCTGATTCGCATCGACTCGCAGAGCAACCAGTGCCTTCGTGGGAAATTCTCGACTCGTTTCAACACCAAGGAAACAAATAATCCTTGGCAAATACCTCAACTCAGGAAAACAAACAATCCTTGACGAGAGCCTCCTGATTCGCATCGACTCGCAGAGAAACCAGTGTCTCCGTGGGAAATCCTCGATTCGTTTTCAACACCAAGGAAACAAATAATCCTTGGCAAATACCTCAACTCAGGGAAACAAACAATCCTTGATAAGAGCCTCCTGATCCGCGTCGACTCGCAGAGCAACCAGTGCCTCCGTGGGAAATTCTCGACTCGTTTCAACACCAGGGAAACAAATAATCCTTGGCAAATACATTAACTCAGGGAAACAAACAATCCTTGACGAGAGCCTCCTGATCCGCGTCGTCTTGCAGAGCAACCAGTGCCTCCGTGGGAAATTCTCGACTCGTTTCAACACCAAGGAAACAAATAATCCTTGGCAAATACCTCAACTCAGGGAAACAAACAATCCTTGACGAGAGCCTCCTGATTCGCATCGACTCTCAGAGAAACCAGTGTCTCCGTAGGAAATTCTCGATTCGTTTCAACACCAAGGAAACAAATAATCCTTGGCAAATACCTCAACTCAGGGAAACAAACAATCCTTGATGAGAGCCTCCTGATTCGCGTCGACTCGCAGGGCAACCAGTGTCTCCGTGGGAAATTCTCGATTCGTTTCAACACCAGGGAAACAAATAATCCTTGGCAAATACCTCAACTCAGGGAAACAAACAATCCTTGACGAGGGCCTCCTGATTCGCATCGACTCGCAGAGAAACCAGTGTCTCCGTGGGAAATGCTCGATTCGTTTCAACACCAGGGAAACAAATAATCCTTGGCAAATACCTCAACTCAGGGAAACAAACATCCTTGACTAGAGCTTCATGATTCGTGTTGGCTCGTAGAGAAACCAATGTCTCCGCGGGAAATTCCCGATTCGTCTCAACTTGCAAGATGAAGCCTCAGGCAGCAGGGATTAAAACAAACTTGCTTCCTGAACAATGGGACCCTGCAAGTCGGTCTAAAACGGTCACTTGCATACTATTCACGGGTCTCACTCTCCAAAATTGAGTTTCGACAAGGAGGGAAACAACCGCTTACGGGTCCTCTCGACTCGTAAGAGGGAAAAATTCTCTTATAGGATCCTTACGACTTATAAGAGAAAACACACTTAGGAATTCTCACGATTCCTAAGAAGAAAACCCACCTACGAGATCCTCTCGATCCGTAGGGAGAAAAGTCTCTATGAGACCCTCAGGGCTCATAGAGTTGAAAAGTCTTAGGCAACAGATCTGAACCTGAGGCCTAAGCCATCGCCATCTCTTGAGAAATCTAGACGCTTACTCTATTATCGGTCAAATGTGTTTATCAAGTCAACATGCTGATAATAGGAGAAAGAAGAAAGCGACAAAAGAACATCCGATTTACAAGCGTTCGAGACACACTCATTCATGCATAGGCAAAAGACTCAGAACGAAAAATAAGACAAGCTGGGATAAAGTTTTTCCATTAATATTGCCGAAAATTCTTACAATCATAAAGCAATAAACGAGAAATATTGTTACAATGGAATAACCTCAGATCCGGGGCACGGATTGAGGAAGTCAAAAGTAAGGCCATCCAGAGTTCTTCTGGCCTCTCTGATTATTCTTGTGCACAGCCTCTCACGCTCCTGTGTGTCAAGATCCTCGGCAAGCCCCCCAGCCTTCGATAAGCAGCGACTATCGTTGTCTGCTGGAAAATATGATGTAGGATGTCAACGAGGCTATCCCGCCGTTTCTTCGAGATCAGCCCCGACAGGTACACTGAATGCACCTTGTCTTCGGCATCATCCAGCGCGCTGAGCGGTAGGGCCTCGTGGAACCCCGGGAGTGCTCTCCAAATTGCTCCCAGCACGACTTTCAAAAGAGCAGAGCGGCGGGGCAGCAGCCAACCAACACGTGCGTTCAGAAGACCCATGACCTCCGCACACTGGGATCTGTAAACTCTTAGTTTTGCTGACGGCCCTGGGCACGGATATCCTCATAGGTGATGAATTCGTGCAGACTGTATAGACGCACCGCCATAATCCCTGAAGGAAACAACATTGGAAGATCAGCAATGAGAAAAACACAGAGAGTTAAAACTCCTCGAGAGCAATGCTCTGCAGACAAGAGTAACATCTATCAAAATCAATAATGAGGAGAATTTGAGGAAAACTCCCTCAGAACATTGAGAGCTTTGCTATGAAAAGATGATATAATTATAATAATAATATAAAATGTCATCTTTAACTTCCAAGATCCATAACGAATTCTTAAGAGTTCTTCTATATGATTTGGAAGGAGCAAAGCTCCATAAAATGCCATCTACCTAAAATTCTCTAAAAGTTTAAACTTTTAAAAGTGTTTAAACGAAGGAACAAGGCTCTGTTGGTAAAACCCCAAAGGGGTTTTCTCTAGATCAAAAGATCTATGAGAGCAAGGCTCTATTAATTGAAATTAATTTAATTCAAGATTAATTTTTACCTAAAAATTTTCTTTTGGGAAAAATCTAACTCTGAGAGTTCTTAAAGGCAAGAGCAGGGCTCTGAGATTCTGAAAATAAAAATTTTGGAGATGATGATCTTCTGTGAAGGACCAAAGGTCCTACTTATAGGCACCAAGTGCCCTCTCTACTTCCGAAAGTTACCGCGACGGTTGGAATTCTGTAACCGTTGCGCTCACGTTTTGGAACCACGTAAGTGCAACAATGGGGGGCATTTGTTTACCCAATCAGAGCAAGGCTCTGTTCAAATTCCAAAGCGGGAAATGAAGCAACGCTTCTGATTCCCCCAATCAGAGCAAAGCTCTATTTTGAAAATTTAAATTCTAATAAGTGAAGCAACGCTTCGGATTCTGTGCGCTGGGCGCAACGCGCTACGTGTCAAAAGCTGATACATCAGCGCAGCGCCCAAGAAGGCGTGCCCAATCAGAGCAAAGCTCTATTAAAACACAAAAGGAAGCAATGCTTCAGTTGCGCAAGCACTGTGCTGCGCGACACGTGTCAGCGCAGATGCGCTGGCGCAGTTGCGCTGCGCTTTGCACTGCGCGACACGTGTCAGCGCAGATGCACTGGCGCAGTTGCGCTGCGCTGTGCGCTGCTTGACACGTGTCATGCGCTGGGGCATTTGCGCCAAACAGAATTAAGATTTTAAAGAAATCTTTCTGTTCTTGTTAAAACAAGAAGATTTTCTTCTGTAAAACAGAAGCCCTTGGATCAAAGATCCAACGGTGGGGAAAATTCCCTAAATCACTCAGAGAAAGATCTCTTTAACAAATTTAACTAATTTATGGACACTATAAAAAGGACCCTAGACCTTAATTCAAAAAAAGAACATTTGGTGAGAAATCAAAAATTTCAAATAGAGAGAACTCTGAAGAAATTTCAAGAAGAAAAAAGGTAAAAACCTTTAAGATAGAAGGATTTCTTCTAATAGATCATTGATCTAAGAATAAGATCAATGATCTTCAATAAAAAACAAATAAAAATAGTGCTCTGCATTTTTTATGAACCTTTGGTTCTCTGAAATAAGAAAAACAAGAAGAACTTGTTTTCTTTGATCTAAATCAGATCAAGAAAACAAAAAGTGCTTTGCACTTCTTTTATGAACCTTTGGTTCCGGAATCTAAAAGATTCTCAAATTATAGTGCCTTGCACTTGCAAACTGCGCTGTTGCGCTCCTGGATTGGCGCAAGCCACCAGAGAGCGCCACGTGTCAGCATCTGAACCATTTACGCTATGCGCTTTAAGATAGAGCTTTGCTCTCTGAAATTAGCGCAACTCATCAGAGTGCGCCACGTGTCAGCAGCGCAAGCGCAGCGCACTGGCGCAGCGCACTGGCGCAGCGCACTGCGCTTGCATGACACGTGTCCTCACTACAAGCGCTTGCACTCTTTGATTGGCACAAAGCGCTTGACAAATGTAATGCATTTCTTTAAAGGGCCAGGCCCAAGTCAAAAAGACCTAGTAGGCCAAAATAAATTGCAAAGCAATAAATGGGCAAAGCCCAGATAAAATTGTTGCTCTGCTTCATTTATAAAATGAGCAAAGCCCAAAATAAATTGATGCTCTGCATCCTTTATGGGCAGAGCCCAAACAAAAATAAAAAAACAAATAAAAGTGTTGAACTTTTTTCAACTGGACTTAGCCCAATCATGGCCGTAAGTCCTCAAATCAAATTGACTGAGCAAAATTGCTCTCCTAAATCAATTTACCTCGGGTTCAAAGGTACATCTCTGAACTCCTCTGACACCTATCGTTGTAATCCTTCAACGACGTCAGAGAGGTGACGGGTCCCGACGACCACACATTAATACGGACCGAAACGTCTTTAAACTAATGACGGACCGAAACGTCTTTAAACTAATGACGGACCGAAACGTCCTTAAACTAATGGTGGACCACCACGTCCCTAAACTGGAACATAGACCACTACGTCCCTAAACTGGAACAATAGAGCCTCCAGATGCTCTTTTGCCGGATCTAAACGGTCCCGTTTAAGTTGATCTTAGCCCCAAATACGGCTAACGTATCCTTAAACATTTAAATGGACTATAAAACTCTAAATCAACTTTGGTTCAAGGGTACATATCTGAACTCCTCTGACACTTATCGTTGTAATTCTTCAACGACGTCAGAGAGGTGATGAGTCCTGACGGCCATATATTAAATGGATCACCACGTTAAGTTGATCTTAGTCTCAAACAGAACTAACGTATCCTTAACGAACGTTTAAGTTGATCTTGGTCTCAATACGGCTAACGCATCCTTAAACTAAAAACACCAAACCCAAATCTAAGCAAATACGGATTTGGACTAATCCACGTCCTACGGGTGACGGCATTACTCAGTCTCCGTATACAATCCACGGGCAACCACAAACAAAACAAACACACATGACACGAAGTGAAATTCTGGAGAAGGAGAAAGTTGTTACCGCGATGCGGTAGCGTAATTAACTGCAGGGGCTTGCGCCTATAGGGGAGAGCGTCCTCACAATAAAAAAAACCCTCAAGCGAGGGGGAATCTGACGAAGTCTGCTACATCGGCCGCATTCGTCTACACCTTCGATACATGGTGTCATAAATCAACTTGGCATCTTCGGAGAGGTGGATGGATAAAACCATATAGCATCTGCCCCGAACCTCAGGCCTAGACGTTCAGTCTCGGCCGTCTTTCGGAAAGGAACAAGTGTCTGTGCCGAAGTCCATACGGATAAAACTTGTCAATGTTGTTTTTCATGACTATGGTGTCTGGTATGTGGATGACTATAACGTCTTATTAAATTGGATTTAGAATTATACATGTATATGACTCTGTCAGAGGATTATCTTAGTTAGTGGGAGCAACGGTAAGTGTGCAAGTTGTTTAAATCTATCTTTAGACTAAAGCAGGCATAACGGAGAAGGATCATATGTTTTGATGATACGGTCAAACTGTTTGACTTCATTAAAATGAGAAATGAATCTAGTATTTGTAAGAAGATGGTAGAGAGTGTTGTCAGATTTCTCATATGGTATGTGGATAACATACTAATAATAGAAAGTGATGTTCGTATGGTATAAATCGGTAAAACAATGGTGATCACATGTATTTCTCCATATAGGATATGGATATCAATCCAATCCTGGAGAAACATAAGGTAGCAGTGAAGAGCATTTGATATTCTTGGAATATGGTAATGGCGGCCTCCTGAAGGAGGTGGTTGCCGATTCAAGCTTCCCAGGAAACATGGAAGACAGAGCGTCTGCCACCAGTTATAATTTTATCCTCATTTGAGGAGCAATATATTGGAAAAGTTCCAGGTGGGATATTGAGGTAGTCGCAGCGCTAGATACTGATTTTGAATCAGCAAAAGCATACCGCCTGAGAATTCGCTCAATAAAATTGTTCATTTATGGACATGATCCTATCGTCTGTCCAGGCAAATACTAAGGCAAGTATCGCTCAGTTTAGGAGATATTTGATCTCCGCAAAGTTGAGATTCAGGAAGAAAGAGAGAGAAGCACTGTGTTGAGTCCACTCATTGAGACTAGTTCTCGAAAACAGTTTGCGAAATTGTTAGTACAAAAGTTGGGTATGAGATACCGCAATAATTGACCTTAAGTGCAAGTAGGAGATTGTAGGATATAGGTGCCATCAAGGCAATTATTGTAATTGAAGGAGGACCTATATGAGAGAACAATCATACACGAGATGATAGTATACTATCTGGTTGTCTTTTTCTTTCATGTAATGCATTTTTATTTACTATCACGTATCGTTTAGATATGAGCTAAAGCCCTAGGATTTTGCTTGACTATGAGAACGATGATGGAAATCATACTAGAAGGGCCTGAGTAGTCGATAATCACATCCTTAAATGTCCCTAGTCGTAGGAGTATCGAGACTAGGCATCGGTACTCCAGTTTAGACTGGTATGTACATTCCCTGCCCCGGTTGGAAGGCAATAGCTGATCCTACAACTATTGGTGTTTGACATCGAGAATTGAATATAGGTGCTCATTGGATGAGTTACAATGGACGGACTCACCAAGAACTCCTAGTTGGTAATATACCAATATCAGGTAGCAGTTCTCTTGTGACATATGTTCAGGATAGTCCCTAGGACCTGAGACCGCCGTAGTGTCTTATGTGTGTTCCCAATATACTTAGACTTCTACCTTACCATAGCTCAAAGGAGTCGTGCAAACAGGTTTTTGTTAGGTATAGTCCCGAAACATATGGAGGCAGTGAGCGGTCGAAGAGATTCGTCTCTCCTGGTATAAGGAGTTGATGTCACGCTGTGTAGGACATGATTACAACCACAGGTCGATGGCCATCGCAGCGGAGATAAACTGATAAGTGTTATCAGTTATATTTCCGGTTGTTTATGAGTCCTCTATTGCACGACCTATCAAGAATGATAATTAACATTTAAAAGAAAAGATTTTAAATGTTAACTCCACTTTGTTAGTATGATTTTAGAATACGATTTGAGATGAAAAGGATAGAGAGAGAAAGGACTTACAGGTTTCGTAGCGTTAACAAGAGGGTAAGGAAGAGAGAGGGTATCCTTGGCATCGCGGTAGCATCGGGAAAGCTCCGGTCGTCGAGATTGGATCGATACTCCTCTTGGCTTGCTTAACTCCACTTTGCACTTAGAGAATTTTAAGAATTTTTTTTAGGGATTTTCAGAATGGGGGAGAGCTAGGGAATGAGTGTATTTATAGTGAAGAATTGAGTGTATGAGAATTAAAAATTTTGAATTAAAAAGAATTAAAATGTTGTTAATGAGGATTTGAGTGGTCTCTGGTTGAATGCAGAATAATCAAACAATATAGGGGAGTAGTGGGGAGTCAAAGGGATGCACAGGAAAAGAACGGGGCAATTTTGACAAGATCGGACCGCTGGTGGCGGGGATCTGGCAGTTGAATTTTCGCCATCTGCCTCGAGATTTGTGCCACGTGCTGTATTCAGTGTTAACTCCTCATTTATCCCGTTTGATTTTTTTGAAACTTTTCGATTCTCCGTGTATTGCACATGCAACTCTTGGGCTTCCAAAAGTTAAAAAGTAAAATATAAAAAATAAATTGGACTGAGGGGATTCAAATACAAAGGCTATGTTACAGCAGTGTAGAGGCTTTACTAGTGAGCTACATGTTATTTCTTGTTTTTATTGAACAAAAATAACTTATAACTCCTAATTGTTAGTGTGATATGCCCTAGAGGCCATTATTGTATAATAATAGCTTGTATATTACTTTTTGGAAGCTTGAGATATATACACGGATTTATGACAGTCTTGCTCGATATAGTAGTATGCTACTTGGTTTGTATCTATCTTAATATGTTTATATGTTTCTTTTAACATATCGCTAATACATATTGATAGAGCCCTTAGGATATTTGCTTGACTATCAGCGTTGTGATGGTAGTCACACTAGTATGGGCTGGGTAGTCTATAAGAACATCCTTATACAGGTCCCTAGTCATAGAATTATCGAGACAGGGTATCGATACTCCAGAGTAGACTAGTGTATACGCTTCTCATCCCAGCAGGGGAGATGGTCTGTCCCACAACAATCAGTACGTCGTACTGGAGATAGTATGCAGGTGCTCATTGAGTTATGAGTTACACTGGACGGACTCATGGGGTACTGCTGGTTGGTACTATACCTATTGTCACGTAGCAGTTTCCAGGTAACATGAGTATAGCTTAGTCCGTTGACTTGACACTGCTACTTCGCCTCAAGTGTGTTCCCACTGTTCTTAAATTACTATCCTACCATGGCTCTGCTGAGTCGTGCAAACAGGTAGTAGTTGGATGCAGTCTCGAAACACTTGGAGGCAGTGGCGATTAGATAGGATTCGTCTCCCGGTATTGGGGGTTGATGTCGCGCTGTGTTCGGAACGCCATTACATAAAGTCCCTGGCCAGGGCAAGCGAGATTTACTGGTAGGTATTCCAGTAGTTTCTCAGGGTGTTTTGGACTGTACTCCGACATGACTTATTGCACTATTAGGGGTCTGACGCTTGCCGCCCCATAGGACCGATATGCGACACTCTTAGACGAATATGCCAGACTGTACGGAGATTGCCACAGACAGGCTCAGCAGGGGTTTGGATGAACTTGCTCGTCGGCTTCTTATCGACAAATACCTGGGTAGCCGTTACGTACAGCTAGTGCCGCTAACGTGCTTGTGGTTAAACCCACTACCAGAGTACTGTCGAGTCTTTAGAGTCCCACACAGAGGGTTTCCCAGCTTCGGGTGAAACGATGTAGAGATCGTATGGTTTTACGACAGGGTTCGATCACATACGTGTACTTGTGCGCGTGTTATGTTCGAGCGGACAATACTAGTGGGCTTTGGTTTAAACCTGTAACAACCCTAAACTCCCTGTACAACTTTCTGTACAAATTTTTCAAAAATACAGAAAGGGGTACTTTTGCCTGAGCATAAGTTATAAGTTTGTTTTGCTTTTTAATAGCAAGAAGGAACTTGTAGCCCATTGGTAAGACCTAACACTGCTGAACCAAAGCACCAGAGTTCAAATCCCATCACCCATATATTATTTTTGATTAAATTTCTTTTAAACTTTTAGAATCCCAAAGGTCTACACGTGCTAAACACGTAAATCCAAAAGTCACACTAAAAACAAATGAGCCCAAGGGGTAGACCAAACGACGAGTGACACGTGGCGGCGAGAATCGGCCCGACTCGCCGGAATCGGGCCGGCGGCGAGCGTGACTCGGCCGGAGATGCCGGCCGACTCGGAGTCAAATCCGATTTTCTTCTTTTGGCTCGGTGTCTTTTGGCCTCCCCTTAACCCCTGCCATGTTTAAATATCCTGCACATTAACAGAGACCTTAAAACCTAATTAAAACTATTTTAATGCAATCTTTTAATTCATTTTTCTATCAAATCCTAACTGTTTACCTCAATCAGAGCAAAACTCTGTTTAAATTTCAAGGTGGGAAAAGAAGCAATACTTCTGTTTTTCTCCAATCAGAGCAAAGCTCTGTCTTGAAAATTAAAAAAAAAAAAAAGAAAATTAAAGTTAAAATAAATGAAGTAGCGTACTCCATAAGAGCTTTAGAGCAAAGCTCTTAAAAAAAATAAATAAAAATAAAAATAAAAATAAAAATTTGCAAAGCGCGCAGTTCTTTTTTAAAAAAAATAAAAGATAAAAAAAATAAAAAAATAAAAAAATAAAAAAATAAATAAAACAGAATGAAGATTTAAGGAAACCTTTTCTGTTTTTTGTTAAAACAAGAAGATTTCTTCTGTAAAATAGAGACCTTTGGATTAAAGATCCGACGGTGGGGAAAATTCCCCAAATCACTCAGAGAATGATCTCTTTAACAAACTTTAACTAATTTATGGGCACTATAAAAAGGACTCTAGACCTCAATCCAAAGGCATCAACATCTTGCTAAAAAAAAAGAGAAGAGAACTCTTGAAGAATAGAAAAAAAGGTAAAAACCTTTAAAAGAAGAGAAAATTCTCTTATGAACAAGATCATGGATCTTTAACGATAAATAAATAAATAAATAAAATAGTACCTTGGACTTGTTTCATGAACCATCGGTTCTTGAACCTAAAAGGTTCTTAAATTAATAGTGCTTTGCACTTTCATGAACCTTTGGTTCTCTAAGATAAGAAAAACAAGAAAAAAACTTGTTTCTTTTTTTCTTTTTTTTTTTTTATCTGAATCTAATAGTGCCTTGCACTTGTTTTATGAACCATCGGTTCTTGAACCTAAAAGGTTTCTGAAATTAATAGTGTTTTGCACTTTCATGAACCTTTGGTTCTCTGAAAGAAGAAAAATAAGAAATTTTTTTTTTTCTTAGATCTAAATCAAATAGTGCTTTGTACTTCTTTTATGAACCATTGGTTCTTGAATCTAAAAGATTCTCAAATTAATAGTGCTTTGCACTTATAAATTTTCACTGTTGCGCTCTCTGATTGGCGCAAAGCGCTTGACAAATGCAATGCATTTCCTAAAGGGCCAGGCCCAAATCAAAATGACCTGACAGGCCAAAATAAATTGCAAGGCAATAAATGGGCAGAGCCCAAATAAATTGATGCTTTGCATCCTTTATACAAGGGCAGAGCCCAAATAAAATTGATGCCTTGCATCATTCCTAAAAGGGCAGAGCCCAAAACAAATTGATGCTCTGCATCCTTTCTGGACAAGGCCCAAATAAAAATAAAAAAAGAAATGCAATGCAAAAGCAAATAAAATGTTGAACATTTCAACTGGACTTAGCCCAATTTTGGCCATAAGTCCTTAAATTAAATTGACTGAGCAAAATTGCTCTTCTAAATCAATTTACATCCGGTTCGAGGGTACATCTCCGAACTCCTTTGACATCCGTCGTTGTAATTCCTCAACGACGTCAAAGAGGTGACGGGTCCCAACGACCACACATCGATATGGACTGCGGGGTCCTTAAACTCGTGGACCGAAATGTCCATAAACTAACATCGGACCGGAACGTCCCTAAACTAATATCGGACCGAAACGTCCTTAAACTAACATCGGACCGGAACGTCCCTAAACTAACATCGGACCGGAACGTCCCTAAACTAAATATCGGACCACCACGTCCCTAAACTGGCGATGGACCACCACATCTCTAAACTGGAACATGGACCATTACGTCCCTAAAACTGGCACAATAGAGCCCAAATGCTCTTTTGTCGGACCTAAACGGTCCTGTTTAAGTTGATCTTAGCCCCAAACATGGCTAACGTATCCTTAAACATTCAAATGAAATATAAAACACTAAATCAACTTCGGTTCGAAGGTACATCTCCGAACTCCTCTGACACCTGTCGTTGTAATCCTTCAACGACGTTAGAGAGGTGACGAGTCCCGACGGCCATATATTAAATGAATCACGTTTAAGTTGATCTTAGCCTCAACGAGGCTAACGCATCCTTAAACTAAAATATCAAACCCAAATCTAAGTAAATACGGATTTGGACTAATCCATGTTCTACGGGCGACGGCATTATTCAGTCTCCGTATACAATCCACGGGCAACCACAAACAAAACAAACACACACGACACGAAGTTAAATTCTGGAGAAGGAGAAAGTTGTTACCGCGATGCGGTAGCGTAATTAACTGCAGGGGCTTGCGCCTGCAGGGAAGAGCGTCCCCACAATCAAAAACCCCTCAAGCGAGGGGGAATCTGACGAACTCTGCTACATCGGCCGCATCCTTCTAAACTTCCGATACACGGTGCCATAAATCAACTTGGCATCTTCGGAGAGGTGGACGGATAAAACCAAATAGCATCTGCCCCGAATCTCAGCGTCAGGCCATCGAGGTCCTGTGCGTCGCCTTTCGGAGGGGAACAGATTCTGGCACGCCCGGTGGGACCTCTTCCTCTTTCCACTCCACACTTCGTGTGTCGTGTTCGCGAACAAATCGCGGTTTGCTGTGATTGCCTGTGGATTCAAGGTACTAAGATTTGGTGTCTTGCTTTATGCAGAAAACAGAAAATCGATGGCTTCGAACTGCACCGCCCGCAGCGATAACTCTCGCTCCGTCATTGCTGGAGGAGTGACTTATGGGCCCCAAGCGGCCTCCCTTTTCAAAATGCCGGTGGAGCAGGTGGCTCAAGCCACCACTAGACTATTTTTTGGGACCATGCTCCCACCAATGAGCTTCAACGCCCTAATGAAATTGCAAGAAGCTTCAAAGAAGTCGGTTTTCGATCGACTTACCACTGCCGCGACCCCTCTCAATAGGTCGCCCAACTCCACTGCTTCAGGTTTTAATGGATTAGGCCAGAGCTCCATCGGGCCCATGAAGAAGCCTGCCATACCAGAAGGCGTTATCCCGAAGCGGATAGCTATCCCAGCTCCCGTTCTTGGCGAAGTCACCAAGGTTGCTTCCCATGTTCGGAAGCCCGCTTCTGACAAGTTGGCCGTCCCCGTTCAACGGACGTCGATCTTTAAAAGGCTGGTACCAGCATATTCTGACCAACACAGGGGGCATGAGGAGGTCACCCCTATATCTGAAACAATTCCATCAGCACGACATGCTCGACGTCGCTACTGGCGCCGAGTTAAGAAGGCTGGGGGCAACTCCCCCTCTGGACTTACTCGTCCAACTCTAATGGTTGGGATCGATACTGCTGTTCCAACCAAGAACAGCTTTGAACTGCTCAACAAGGTGCGCAGAAACTCTCCTACTGCGATGTTTAAACGAACTCCTTCACCTGTGGAGAATACTCCAGAGAAGAAGCTAGAGCAGCCACCTCAACGGCTGTCCTCTAAAATTTACAAAGTCTGGCGACAGGTCCAAGAGTCGGTGATCGATCAAGACTGTCTCCGACGACAGAAAAAGATGAAGGTTCGGCAGGGGAAGGATTACTCTGTCAAACCACAAAAAGTAAAAGCTACTTGGGTGCCCACTATAAGGGCTCCCTTAACTCCAATCACTCAAAAAAGGAGGCCACAAAAAGCCCCTGTGAACATGGCGAAGCATAAAAGCGCTGAACACAAACGCCCCAAGTCTGGGGGCATGGTGGTGCACACTGTTTATATGGCTTCTGGAAAGGAGGAAAGCCGCACTTCTACGGGCCACCGACCGCTCACCCGATCCGTGACGAAAGCCCAGGAGCAACAACAAAAGCTTCAGGAAATGATGACTACAATGGCTGCACTCACTGAGACAAAAGAAAGCTCTGAAACGTCTTCGGATGAGCGTCAAGAACAAGAAACCGACGCTGACTTTTTACGCAGAGTCCTCGAAAAGAGGGACAAAGAAGCTGCAGAGCAAGCGGCTAACATAAAACAGATGGCGCTCCTCTTCCAAGATATGGTAGAGATGATGTTACAGCCGGACCCTCCTGCTGAAGATCCTCCGATCGTCCTTGAAGACGACAGGGGAGAAACGTCAAATCCTCCGCCGGCTCTATCAACAGCTAAGGAGGAGGCAATCTCCAAAGTTGATCTAGATGAATACATCGCCCAGCAAATACGGGTGCATCAGGCGACTGAAGCAGCCGGTCAGGTCGTAAAGACGGGGCGGCCATATCCGGGTTGGTACGATCAGATTAAGTACCCGACAGGCTATACAATTCCTAAGTTCCATGTCTACAAGGGGACGGGCAATCCTCATCAGCATGTCGCTCAATTCAGGGCCTTATGCGGCAATACTGGAGGAGATGATAAATTGTTGCTACGTCAATTCGTCGGCAGCTTAGCAGAAACAGCCTTTGAATGGTATTCGGAGCTACCTAACGACTCTGTCAAAACATTTGCAGAGATGGAACTGCTGTTTACACAAAGATTCGTGAGTGCTAGTGAACGCACCCCGATAACAGCACTGATAAATGCCAGGATAAGGCCAAGCGAAACGTGGGTTCAATACGCAACACGATGGCGGAACCTATGGTCGAAATGCGAACAACGCATAGAAGAGGCACCTGCGGTAGGCATGTTTGTGGGCACTCTCGATCCACAGGCGACCATCTCGCAATTCATGATGTTCTTCAGGCCGACCACCTTCCAGGCCTTGATCGACAAATTAGCCCAAATGGACCAGATGGGCCATAGACCGTCTCCTCCAAGACCCGATCCCCGAAATGAGAAAGGAAAAGCGATCGTCGTCGCCAATGCTCAACAACAGTCGAGCAACTCAAAGCCGGTCGGTCGCCAAAACAACGTGCGTCCCCGCCCATCCCTCGAAGAGAGGCTAGGATGTCCTTACTCGTTTCCTCAGAATAAAACGAGAAGACTGTTTGAGCTAGCAGTGCATAACAGACTCATCAATCTGCCGAGTCCAAAGCGTCTGTCGCAGCCAGGCGACCTTAATAATCCCAATTATTGCCCTTACCACCAAATGGTAAGTCACCCGATTGAGGATTGTTTCGTCTTTAAGGGATGGATCGAGGATCAATACCTGCAAGGCAAGTTCACGCTGTCTGAAAGCTGGAAGGTAAACCCCCCACAGCCGCACTCTCCAAAGAAGACGGACACGCCGGGGGCAACTTGTTCTTTCGTCGAGGATGAAAACGATGGAGAAAACTTATCGGATGAATCCGAAGACTACGTAGCGACTTGTCATGTGATTTCTCATTCACTGACGGATGATGAGGAGGATCCTTGCGCTGAGAAATCAACGGCGGACCCTGAAACAGAAATTCCGTGGACGTCAGACAAGTTGATCGATGCCTTCCTAAATAAAATTCGTCTGAAAGCAAAAGCCAATCAAGAGCATGAAATGGCCATACTGGAAAGAACCAAGGTATTCCCGTCAAATCAAAAGCCATACACTGCGGGTAAAAACAAATTCAAGACGAGGAAACGGTTCGCCAAAGCTCTATCAGTAGGAATGAAGCTACCGCCCTCCGAAGAAAATCCTTTCTCTGAGATAGAGATGCACCCTAACTTCTGTTTATATCATCAGAAGATCATACATCCTACCGAAGACTGCGAGTCCTTTAACTGTTGGTGGCAAGGGTATGTCTCTCAAAAGCAACACTTCGACAGGACAAAGTGTGAAGCTTGTGGACATCGGAAAAATGCGATATATGAGCGCAAAGGAGCCGCCGCAAACTGTCATATAGCCGACTTCAAGGGATCACAAATTATCACCTTTGGAAGCGACTCTGACGAAGAAGCTATCCCCAACTTTTCCCTCGGGGAATCTATTTCGAAAATAAAGGAATTGAGAAGCTGCGAGAACGTTCAGCCATGAAATCGCATGCTACTCGGAAAAAATCTCGACCCCGCAAACAACGGAGCGAACAAAAAGGATAAAAGAAAAGGAAAAAAGGCCCTCGTCGCCAGCGCTCAACAACAATCGGGTGACCCTAGACCGGTTGCTCGCCAAAGCAACAAGCGGCAATCCCTCCAAGAAAAGTTGAAACGTCCTTACTCTTTTCCGCAAGATAAAACAAGGGGACTGTTCGAGGTGGCAGTGTGCAACAGACTCATCAATCTGCCGACTCCAAAACGTCCGTTGCGGCCAGGCGATGTTAATAATCCTAACTATTGCCATTACCACCAAACAGTAGGTCACCTGATCGAGGACTGCTACGTCTTCAAAAACTGGGTTGAAGACCAATACCAACAGGGCAAGTTTGCGATGTCTGAGAACTGGAAGGTGAGTCCGCCACAACCACACGCTCCGAAGAAGATGGATACGCCGGGGGCATCATGTTCATTCATGGAGAAAGACTCATAGACCGAAAAGTCAATAAACTAGATATTCGCCTCAAATACGGCGACAACGGACCGAAACGTCCTTAAACTAACAACGGACCGAAACGTCCTTAAACTAACGGCGGACCGCAATGTCCTAAAACTTGCAAATGACCGAAACGTCGTTAAACTACTCCCAACCCGCAGCATCTTCAGGCTGACGTTAAAAATAAAATTAAAAAAAAAAAAAAAAACGGTATGTCCACAAGCAAAATGGGCACGGATGAAAACCCGAAAGGGCTCCGTGAGTAAAAACAGCAGGGCTACCGGCGAGTGTTCGTGAAAACCCGAAAGGGCGCGACCTCGTTTAAAAAAAAAAAAAAGAAGAAAAAGAAAAAGAATAAAAAAGAATAAAAAAAACGGTATGTCCACAAGTAAAATAGGCACGGATGAAAACCCGAAAGGGCTCCGTGAGTAAAAACAGCAGGGCTACCGGCGAGTGTTTGTGAAAACCTGAAAGGGCGCAACCTCGTTAAGAAACACTTATATGGTCCTCTAGACCCTGTAAGGAGAAACCACCTGCGTGAGATCCTTACGACTCACAAAGGAACAACACACTTAGGGATCCCCACGATTCCGAAGGAGAAGATACACTTGCGAGATCCTCACGACTCGTAAGGAGAACTCTCTTGTGGGACCCTTACGGCTCATAAGATTTGAAAGTCTTAAGTTGCAGAAACCTTAACCTGTTCTTAAGCAGCCTCCACAACCTCCGATCTTGCCCTACAAGTGGCTCAATACTGACCCTTGTATACAATCCACAGGCGTGAATAAACATTTCCCCAGCAAAGTCCTACCCGTGATTAGGGATATGTCCATATGGTGAACAACCCTTATAAGTCCTCTCGACTTATAAGGAGAAAACCCTTTTGTAAGATCCTTACGACTTACAAGAGAACATGCACTTAGGAATCCTCACGATTCCCAAGGAGAAAACACACCTACAAGATCCTCACGACTTGTAGGGAGAAATACCTTTGTGAGACCCTTACGTCTCTTAAAGTCAAAAGCCTTAGCCGACAGAACCCTTAATCCTGTTTACTAAGCCACCTTTGTTCGGGATCGACAAAGGCAAATGATGATTCGCTCCTGGCAATATTCCAGTTGTAGCGATGCTGATGCCTAAATCGGTATCAAATTCCAAGTCCTTTCATGGCAGATGATGATTCGCTCCTGGCAATATCCCAGCTGTAGCGATGCTGATGCCTAAACCGGTATCAAATTCCAAGTCCTTTCAAGGCAAATGATGATTCGCTCCTGGTAATATTCCAGTCGCAGCGATACTGATGCCAAGATTGGTATCAGACCCCAAATTCACTACACGCAAAAAAAAAAAAAAAAATCAGCGAGCCCAAAAAAAAAAAAATGCATACGAAATAGCCAAAATGATGGGGCAACTTGCAAACAGAATCAGCAAGTAAAAATGTATGTATACAAAACAGCCGAAATGATTGGGCAACTCGCAATAAAAAGTAGCGAGTAAAAATAAAGTAAATAGCCGAAATGATTGGGCACTGCAAAAAAAAATAGCCGAAATGATTGGGCAATCGCGACCTTCGCGATATAAAAGCTGAAATGATAGAGCATCGCGGAAAAAAAATGAAAGAATGAAACTTTTGCCCTACAGGTGAAATCACATCGATCCCTGTATACAATCCAGGGGCACAGATAAAAAGGGAATAATACCTTCCCAACAGGCTCCACCAGAAAGCAAAGCCAAATCTTGACGGTTCATAAATAACCTAGAGACCATCTCGACATTTGTCGCAATATTACAGACACGATGTCAACAAATGAAGCAAAGGAAGGTCCCTAACTTCAGGGTCTCGACGTCAATATCGACAACTTAAAGATCACCAACGGCGTTTCTCCTCACTCCAACTAGATGCAGACATGACGTCAACAAAAGACCTCACGGTCGAAATAAAGCGGAGTAACGGCAAAATCCCAGCTCCACCTCAGCATTCGTCTCGTTACAACAGACGTAATGTCAACAACGGCGTTCCTTCGCAGCCCAGCGGGGTGTACATGCAAAGTTAACAAAAGACCCCATGGTCGAAACAAAGCGGAGTGATGGCAAAATCCCAGCTCCACCTCAGCATTCGTCTCAATACACCAGACGCAGTGTAAGCAAATGAAGCGAAGGCCACATTCCTAGCTTCAACGTCTTTACGGTAATTCACATAAAACCGGAAAGACAATCGGAGATCATCTCGCACCAGCACAGGGTGGTCACCACCTTGACGTTCGTCTCGATACAGCAGACGAAATGTCAACCTCAGCATTCTTCCTCCAACAGAGATTCGGACGTGACAAAGCAAACGAAGCGAAGGCCGAATTCCTAGCTTCAACATCTTGACGGTAAGTCATATAAAACCGGAAAGACAAACAAAGATCATCCCACATGGAGTGGTCACCACCACGACATTCGTCTCGATACAGCAGACGAAATGTCACTACAGCATCCTTCCTCCAACAGGATCCGGACACACCAAAGAAAACGAAGCGAAGGCCAAATTCCTAGCTTCAGGGTCTTGACGGCAAAGTTATATAAAACCGGAAAGACAATCGGAGATCATCTCGCACCAGCACAGAATGGTCACCACCTCGACGTCCGTCTCGATATAGCAGACGAGATGTCACCCCAATGTTCGTCTCGACACAGCAGACGCAACGTCATTAAACAAATGGAGCCACGGCAAAATCCGTAGTTCCAAACCTCGGCGGTTCACCAGCAACCTAGAGACAACCTCGACGTCCGTCTCGATACAACAGACGAGATGTCACCCCAACGTTCGTCTCGACACAGCAGACGCAACGTCATCAAACAAATGGAGCCACGGCAAAATCCCTAGTTCCAAACCTCGGCGGTTCACTAGCAACCTAGAGACAACCTCGACGTCCGTCTCGATACAGCAGACGAGATGTCACCCCAACGTTCGTCTCGACACAGCAGACGCAACGTCATCAAATGAAAGGAGCCACGGCAAAACCCCTAGTTCCCACCACAACATTCGTCTCGATACAGCAGACACAATGCCAGCAAACGAAGCAAAGGCCAAATTCCTAGCTTCAGGGTCTTGACGGCAACTCATATAAAGCCCGAAAGACTATCGGAGATCATCCCACACCAGCGCGGAGTGGTTATGACTCATCGGGGCTCTCCAAAATGAGCCTAACCTCAAGTAAAAAGCGGCATGGCAAATTCCTAGCGCTTGCTCTTCCGACGGTCAAACTGCCAAGGAGGATTGCTTGAAGACGTTTTGTCCAGCCCCCGAAGGGATCAGAGACACGGCAGTCGCAGGGCTACTCGAACAGCACGATTGCCTATCGAGGACTATATCAGCTTATGCGACGGTACGATGGCCAAAACCCTAAGTACCACCAACCTTAACGGGCTTCTGTCGTAAAGAGCAGAGGTTAAATGGGACGTTAAGATGTTCTTGCGAGAAACGTTCGATTCGTCTCGACTTGTGAAAAATTGTCGAGGCGGCTCGACTCGTGGGATAAAGCCTTAGGCAGTGGGCATAAAAGAAGCCTGTTTCCTAAGCATTGGGACCCCGTAAGTTGGCCCAAAACGGTCTCTTGCATACCATCCACGGGTCTCACTCTCCAACGTCGAACTTCGACAAGGAGGGAAACAACCGCTTACAAGTCCTCTCGACTCGTAAGAGGGAAAAATTCTCTTGTAGGATCCTTACGACCTACAAGAGAAAACCACACTTAGGAATCCTCACGATTCTTAAGGAGAAAAACCCGCCTACGAGATCCTCTCGATCCGTAGGGAGAAAAGTCTCTATGAGACCCTCACGGCTCATAGAGTTGAAAAGTCTTAGGCAGCATATCTGAACCTGCGGCCTAAGCCCTCGCTATCTCATGAAGAAATCAAGAAGCTTACTCTGTTACCTGCTAATTGTGACGACATGCTGAGAAAGAGGAAAAGCAACAGAAAGAGCACCCGATTTACGTTTGATCAAGCGTTCAAGACGTATTCATTCATGCATGGGCAAAAAGACTCAGGACAAAGATATATAATAAAGACAAGCTGGGATAAAAAAATTTCCATTAATATTGCCCGAAGTTCTTACAGTCATAAAAACAATAAACGAAAGTTACAATGGAATAACCTCAGATCCAGAGCATGGATTGAGGAATTCAAAAGCGACCCTATCTATGACTTTCTAAGCCTCGCGGACCATCCTAGTGTGCTTCCTTTTGCGAGCACAAGCGCCAGGGTCCCTTCCGATGTCTTCCACCCTTCGATAAGCAGCGAGTATGGCAGACTGTTGAAAGACCTTGTGCAAGAGGTCGATAAGACTGTCTCGCCGTCTCTTCGAGATAAAGTTCAATAGGTACACAGAGTGCACCTTGTCCTCAGCGGCATCCAACGCCTTAAGCGGCACACCGGAACAGAATAGGGGAAGCACTTCCCAGATAGCCCCCACGATAAGTTTAAAAAAAAAGGAACGTCGGGGATGCAGTGGACCGTTGTATGCGTCGAAGCGACTCATTATTTCAGCACACTCCTCGTTTGTGAACTCCCGATTTTAAGAATGGCCAAGTCGGCGGATGCCCTCATGAGAGATGATCTCGTTAAGAGCATACATGTGGGCGTTCATTGTTCCTGTGAAAGAGGATCGACAGAATTATCAGAAAGACTGATTAAGTAAAATGATATAATGCATTGAGGAATAAAATGTCATCTTTAACTTCCAAGATCCATGAAGAATTCTTAAGAGTTCTTCTATATGATTTGGGAGGAGCAAAGCTCCATTAATGAAAAGAGAAAATACAGGGAAAATCTTTTAGGGAGCAAAGCTCTATTAATGGAACTCTAATAGGGCTCTCCTTAGTCTTCTATAGACCCCCTTAGAGCAAAGCTCTACTAAGTGAAACCCTAAATGGGTCTTCTTTAGATCTGGGATCTATTGAGAGCAATGCTCTTAAAATTGATTTAATTTAATTAAAATTAACATTTTTACCTGAAATTCTCTAAAAAGTTTGAACTTTTAAAAGTGTTTAAACAAGAGAGCAGGGCTCCAAGTTCTGAAAGTATAATTTTAAGAGATGAGAATCATCTAAGGGACCAAGGGTCCTATTTATAGGCATCAAGTGCCCTTTCAGCTTCCAAGAGATTGCGCGACGGTTCGGAGTCTGCCACCGCTGCGCTCACGTTAGGAGGCCACGTAAGCGCAACGGTGGGGGGGCATTTGTTTACCTCAATCAGAGCAAAACTCTGTTTAAATTCCAAGGTGGGAAAAGAAGCAATACTTCTGTTTTTCTCCAATCAGAGCAAAGCTCTGTCTTGAAAATTAAAAAAGGAAAAAAGGAAAAAAGAAAATTAAAGTTAAAATAAATGAAGTAGCGTACTCCATAAGAGCTTTAGAGCAAAGCTCTTAAAAAAATATTATAAAAAAAAAAAAAAATTTGCAAAGCGCACCTGCGCAGGGCGCGCGCTGCGCGCAGTGCGCAGGACGCGCGCAGCGCGCGCTGCGCAGTTCTTTTTTTAAAAAATAAAAAATAAAAAATAAAAAAAATAAAAAAATAAATAAAACAGAATGAAGATTTAAGGAAACCTTTTCTGTTTTTTGTTAAAACAAGAAGATTTCTTCTGTAAAACAGAGACCTTTGGATTAAAGATCCGACGGTAGGGAAAATTCCCCAAATCACTCAGAGAATGATCTCTTTAACAAACTTTAACTAATTTATGGGCACTATAAAAAGGACCCTAGACCTCAATCCAAAGGCATCAACATCTTGCTAAAAAAAAAAGAGAAGAGAACTCTTGAAGAATAGAAAAAAAAGGTAAAAACCTTTAAAAGAAGAGAAAATTCTCTTATGAACAAGATAATGGATCTTTAACGATAAATAAATAAATAAATAAAATAGTGCCTTGCACTTGTTTAATGAACCATCGGTTCTTGAACCTAAAAGGTTCTTAAATTAATAGTGCTTTGCACTTTCATGAACCTTTGGTTCTCTAAGATAAGAAAAACAAGAAAAAAAACTTGTTTCTTTTTTTCTTTTTTTTTTTATCTAAATCCAATAGTGCCTTGCACTTGTTTTATGAACCATCGGTTCTTGAACCTAAAAGGTTTTTGAAATTAATAGTGCTTTGCACTTTCATGAACCTTTGGTTCTCTGAAAGAAGAAAAATAAGAAAAAACTTTTTTTTCTTAGATCTAAATCAAATAGTGCTTTGCACTTCTTTTATGAACCATTGGTTCTTGAATCTAAAAGATTCTCAAATTAATAGTGCTTTGCACTTATAAATTTTCACTGTTGCGCTCTCTGATTGGCGCAAAGCGCTTGACAAATGCAATGCATTTCCTAAAGGGCCAGGCCCAAATCAAAATGACCTGACAGGCCAAAATAAATTGCAAGGCAATAAATGGGCAGAGCCCAAATAAATTGATACTTTGCATCCTTTATACAAGGGCAGAGCCCAAATAAAATTGATGCCTTGCATCATTCCTAAAAGGGCAGAGCCCAAAACAAATTGATGCTCTGCATCCTTTCTGGACAAGGCCCAAATAAAAATAAAAAAAGAAATGCAATGCAAAAGCAAATAAAATGTTGAACATTTCAACTGGACTTAGCCCAATTTTGGCCATAAGTCCTTAAATTAAATTGACTGAGCAAAATTGCTCTTCTAAATCAATTTACATCCGGTTCGAGGGTACATCTCCGAACTCCTTTGACATCCGTCGTTGTAATTCCTCAACGACGTCAAAGAGGTGACGGGTCCCAACGACCACACATCGATATGGACTGCGGGGTCCTTAAACTCATGGACCGAAATGTCCATAAACTTACATCGGACCGAAACGTCCCTAAACTAATATCGGACCGGAACGTCCCTAAACTAATATCGGACCGGAACGTCCCTAAACTAATATCGGACCGAAATGTCCGTAAACTAATGTCGGACCGAAACGTCCTTAAACTAATATCGGACCGAAACGTCCCTAAACTAAATATCGGACCACCACGTCCCTAAACTGGCGATGGACCACCACGTCTCTAAACTGGAACATGGACCACTACGTCCCTAAAACTGGCACAATAGAGCCCAAATGCTCTTTTGTCGGACCTAAACGGTCCTGTTTAAGTTGATCTTAGCCCCAAACATGGCTAACGTATCCTTAAACATTCAAATGAAATATAAAACACTAAATCAACTTCGGTTCGAAGGTACATCTCCGAACTCCTCTGACACCTGTCGTTGTAATCATTCAACGACGTTAGAGAGGTGACAAGTCCCGACGGCCATATATTAAATGAATCACGTTTAAGTTGATCTTAGCCTCAATGAGGCTAACGCATCCTTAAACTAAAATATCAAACCCAAATCTAAGTAAATACGGATTTGGACTAATCCACGTCCTACGGACGACGGCATTATTCAGTCTTCGTATACAATCCACGGGCAACCACAAACAAAACAAACACACACGACACGATGTGAAATTCTGGAGAAGGAGAAAGTTGTTACCGCGATGCGGTAGCGTAATTAACTGCAGGGGCTTGCGCCTGCAGGGAAGAGCGTCCCCACAATCAAAAACCCCTCAAGCGAGGGGGAATCTGACGAAGTCTGCTACATCGGCCGCATCCTTCTAAACTTCCGATACACGGTGCCATAAATCAACTTGGCATCTTCGGAGAGGTGGACGGATAAAACCAAATAGCATCTGCCCCGAATCTCAGCGTCAGGCCATCGAGGTCCTGTGCGCCGCCTTTCGGAGGGGAACACTAACCCTAGAATTTCCTTATAAATACCACACCTAAACACACACCCTCACTCACAAATTCTGTCCAAACTCTCAAGAAAACTCTCTAGAATTTTGTGTACAAGTGGAGTTAGCGAAGGGCGAAGCTCTGGCGAACTTCTGACGACGACCCTAGGAGTTCCCGGCGACGAAACGACGCATCAGAACCTACTTCCACTTCCTCTTCCTCTCCTCTAAACCAAAAGCCAGTAAGTCCCACCTTTCCCCTCTCTATTCTATTCTTAAAACTAGTATTCCTAAAACCCGATGGAAGCGGAGTTAATCCGACTTCCGATTCGGTTTTCTTTAAAAAGTACAATTTTCATTAAACAAAACCATTCCAAACTCTCACATCTTGACTAGTAATCATTAACAAAACATATGAACAAGTTTCATAACAAAATATTTCATATTGCAATTTTTATCGTACATTTTTTAGAAAAATACCATGTAGTTTAGTTTTGACATTAAACATCATATTTCATTGCTATACCTTTAAACAGATCACGAGGTAATGACCTACCTCTTCACAACACTCATATGCAACATAGAACGATACCTTTCGGGAACATAGAATACGGGAATACGAATTTACACTTAAATATCTTTTACTATTAAAACCATTTTCTACAAGATCACGTATTTTTACAAATTTTTGCAAAGCGCCGCTACAACCCATTTTGGGGAACCCGTTTGGGATGGTGCGGATTATCGCACATACTTGGGCTTAGTAGTCCGAGATGCAGACCTCCGCAAGGAGCATTCGGTCTCGAGAGATTTAAAAATATAAATATCTTAAGAAAATGAGATTTCTAGAAAAATAATAAATTAAATTATTTATATATATATATATATGTATGTATGTATCATCAAAATATCTAATTTTGATATAATATAAATATTCCAACCTTCCTAAATCAAAAGAATCACTTTACATGATAATACCATGAAATTCCATACAAGTTCAATACTGCAATTAAAAACCAAATATTATGAAAATTAGGTCTTATTCACTAGAGATGTCACATATATAAAATTTACATCTATGAAAACTCTAAAGATAATAATTAATTACTTGAGGTGTATTTTGAAAAGTATATAAAATTATTTTTACATAAAACCCCCTCAAGTTCTATAAATTACCCTAAGGACCCTAGTAAATATAGTTTTAAGCGGGACCAGTCTTTTGAGCCTCAGGAAGCCGGAGATATGGGTGCTTGCCTATTTAAGGTACACAACTTAATAAACGGTGTTATCAACACGGTAATCATCTTTGAAAAAGACACAAATCCTGCCGCCCATGTGCAGCGGTTACCGATAACATCAAAACCTAATTCAGGACTTCAATTTCTTTTCTAATTACTCTGATTCAGACTGAGTCTCATTATAAATAAGCTGACTTGAATATGATTCATGTACAAACTACAATTCAATATGAATCCACATATTCAATCTGTTCAATCTATCAATCTATACAACTTGACCGAACCGAACCATGTATATACATCAATCTACATGATTATCCAGTACATCCATTTCCATTTATACGATATCATGGTTTCAGCAAGTCTTCCATTTACAACACAAGTCATCCATCTATATACAATATACAATTCAAACAATACAACAATATAAACAAGACATCGCGGGGTTTATAAAGGGGTAGACTGGTACAGAATATGTTAAAGGTGGCACGAGGTGGTCACTTAAAACGTAATTACATCCATGCCATTGTTCCGTGGTATTATCGACGGAGCCTTGTATTCCATTTGCCTTTAGTCTCTGGCATATAGAGACTTTTCTCGTATATACTGGCCTCTTCTGTACCAAACTATAAACAACAGCGTTAACCATATAATACAACTTTAAAAGTTATTCTCTCTCTCTCTGTCTATTCTATTTCTCCCTTATCTTTGGGACTTACCAAGCGATTTGTTTGCTGACGACATTCTCTTTCTTCTTCTTTGAATGTCGTCAGGTGATTCGGACCTTCCAGAGATCGAGCCTAGCA
Organism: Agapanthus africanus; assembly: GCA_030015575.1. Lineage (NCBI taxonomy): Eukaryota > Viridiplantae > Streptophyta > Magnoliopsida > Asparagales > Amaryllidaceae > Agapanthus > Agapanthus africanus. The sequence continues at coordinate 866,919,598 of CM057338.1, read as the reverse complement.
CTGATGACTTGGACCAGTTTATTGAAGATCCCGAGCTGTAGTAACACTTGTACATTTCCTTTACATTCTGTATTTTCCATTTCTATTATGCCACTGTTTAGGCATCGCTTTATTCCATATATTTACTTTTCCATGAATTGTACAGAAAAAATGTTAATAAATAAAGTTGTTGTTCATTACATTTGTCTCTTGTGTACATTTCTTTTATATTGCTTAGTTACGCTTAGTGTATTTGCTTCTAAGTAAATACGTAGCGGTCTCGTCGCATCCTCTGCCCGTATACTGGGAAGCGGGGCGTGACAAAGCCGGATCCTAGTATTTAATTATTGGATTAGCTTCGTCTCATAGTATTCGTGTTTCTCGGAACACGGATGTGGGTATGTATATATGGATGAGAGAGGGTAAAGAAGGAGACACCTTATTAGGGTTTTGACCATTGACTTGGTTAAAACAAATATGAGGTGGAGAAAAGTATTTATTATTTTTGGTAAATGATAATTTTGTGGCATTGCTACTTTGATTGACCACTTGACTTGGATTGACTTATTGACTCTAGATATTTTTGACTCTAAATATTTTGATGAGATATTTTCTATGCCATGCTTGTGGTCATATAAAAGATAGCCATTCTATTTTTTATTATCATTATCAAAAATACATTCTCTTTCCTCAAGTTCACTCTTTCCTTCTTCCTCTCAAACCCTAGTGTCTCATGTGTTGAGAATCAAAGGATTAGTGAGACTAAGCTACTCAAAATCATACTCTACACACTCTAGGTTACTTAGTTTAGCAAACCAAGTGATCTAGTTGCCTCAACTTGGAGGTTTAGCTCAAGGTTGGAACTCTCGGGTGGATCTTCTACTACATCGAGAAGCCGATGAGGAGGTGCTTTCCATTTCCACTCCAAGGAGCTCGCGAGGTGAGGGAGGACAGCGAGAAGACAAGAAGGACTTGGAACTTTAGGTATAATCTTCTTACATAGTAGATACAATCTCTAGTTAGTTTGTTAGTTATGGTTTAGCTAAGATCTTGGAGTTCAAGTCGATATTACCTTGTTTGTAAAAATCGTTTTTTACCCGTTCCGCCTCCCCGCAAACTAGTGGGGTGTGTAACGTCGACTTACAGTGGTATCAAATCTGACTAAACCATAGCTAACATTTTAAACGACAAGTAAAACTACGAAACCGAAATAACCCGAAAACATCCAAGCATAGATCCAAGTTTCTATCGATTTTTCACGAGACTCTAAAAATTATTTTAGCAACTGAAGAGTACTCTTTGAACTGTAAAATGACCACTCAAAAAAAACGAGACAATTCCCTCAAAAACTGGCCTGCCACATCCATGAAATTTCCGAGCTCGCCAGGTCGATTTGAGGGGATTGCTTTGTGTTTTGATGTGTGGCTTTGTGACTTGTATCTAGGGTTTCAGGAGTTGTTTGTTTTTGCCAATTTTGAAAATTCTGAAAATTCTTTTCTGTGGCAATACCAGGTGTTTCGAATTCGCAGTTTAACGTCGTTTAATGTTTCAAGTTGTGATAAATGTGTTTGTAAATTTCCGCTAATTGCTATACGTCGGTTAGTTAGGGGTTGCACATTTCTGTGATGATTATATTGGTTTGTGTATATGAACTTGTTGGATTGTTGTGGATGAATAGCCAGGGTGTGAGATGAGGATTTGCATCCTTTCATTCGATATAAAATTTGTAAAGTGATGTAATATTAGTTTTGCGGGGCACATCCGGGTTGAGATTGTAACCACCGTTGTATTATTTCTTTTACTGTTTTTGCTCTTAGGATAGACCCAAGGTGGGGTGCACAAACTACTGGGTACTTTGAAGTTCCGAGTGGCCTACTCACTTTGTTTATGGAGGTTGCTTCACTTCGAGTATTTGGCGGATAGTTTGCCGCACCCGTAGGGGTCTAGGGTGGGGTTTGGCTATTCATCACGACCGTAGAATCCGTCTTTCGTTACAGGCTTAAACGAAATGCAGAATTCCTAGTATATCCAATGTGTTCATCTATGATCTGGAATGCCTATCATTGCATCTGACAAATGTATATATCTATATATGATATCTAGTAGACGTTGCTTATGTTTTGCATCCGCGCTAGTCCAGCCCCCGCTCTGTCATTAGTTAAGTAACCTAACGGGTGATGACGGGGCCCCGTGGCGAATGCGGATGGCATAAGCGTACGTTATATTTTCATTTTTTCTGTAATGGTAGGATTAATCGATGGGACTGCATTACATTAATGCTAATCAAACAAACCAAAGTTGAATCGTTGGAACAATTTCAAAACCACTCGGTTTTTTCAAAACAGCAAAACTTTTAAAATGCGGAGCTTAAACCACTCCTTTTAAAAGCTATCAGGTTCCTTCGATTATATCAAGTTCACTACGTTCACGATTTCGCTAAAACCATTCGTAGCCCTCCGTCATTTCAGTTGGATATTCAGTAGTATTCAAGCTATGTATTTTGACCTTCGTCAAGACATAGTGATTGGTAGCTGCTGAATATTCATATGTAGTATAGATAGATGCGTTGGTTTCGGACACTCGTGCTGCTATTTTGGCCTTCGTCAAGGGTATGTACGGGTGGGTTCAAATTAACCTGGATAATGACGGGTAGAACTTGACATGTGATTTATGATATGTTGGCCTTCGTCAAGCTCATAAGAGCATGGGGCAAAAATCCACATCGGGAGTTTCTAAAGAAACTAAAACTTGCCAGTGTTGCATACTATTTGGAGTGTGATAATTTTGGTAGGAATCCTTCAACTTTTTCACACGATGATATTTGGATCCTGATCCTACTGTGAGTGTATGCTACTCCTCGGGAGATTTTTTCACTTAACGATCAATACTATAAATCAAGTAGGTGTCTAGAAAGGTGTTAGCGGGGCTACGCCCCCCAGGGAAAAGAGGTTATTTAATTAAGGAACTTCGTGAAAGCGTCGTAAAACCTCCCTCGAAGTACCGACACTGGCCTGGCTGAACGGTTAAGCAAGTATTGTACGGTGAGATTAATCCTGACTAATTCTTCTTTTATGGTTTGAGAAAAGATTCGAGAAACAGTTGGAGCCATCCTGTTTAGATAAACTAAAAACCAATCTAAATTTGCAAGAGCATCATGCTAAAGTCTTTCTTCTCTCTCTTCTAATTGCAGCGACCAAAACATGACGGGCCTTAAGTTACTATTAGATAAAAATATATTGACAGGGCCAAACTACAAAGATTAGTTCAGAAATGTCAAGATGGTAATAACTTATGACAAGTTGGGCTATGTCCTTACTACTAAAGCCCCTGCCGTCCAGAATCCAGTGTCGCGGATAAGGAAATCCGTAAGACCTGAGAGATTGACTGCGCGAAGGCCAAGTGCCTCATGCTTTCCTCTATGGACACTGAACATCAGAGGAGGCACGAAAATATGAATCTTGAATCCATATTCCTCCATACCAAGGAATTATATGGAGAGCAATCTCGTATCGCAAGATACGAGATCTCGAAGAAGTTATTTCAGGCGAGGTTGGCCGTCGGATCATCTGTAGGGGAACACATCCTTAAGATGATTGGTTATATTGAAGAGCTCACGGACCTCGGGACCACGTTATAGAACGAGCTCTATACAGACTTGATTCTCCAGTCCCTTCCTTCCACCTACGCCCAGTTTATCTTGAATTTTAATATTCAAGGTAAAGAAGTTGATCTTCCGGAACTCCTCAACATGTTGATGAGTGCTGAGGACACCCTGAAGAAATCAAGGGAAACACCCGCTCTGCTTATTGGTGGAGCTTGCTCTTCTAGGTCCAAGACGAAAGCCAAAGGAAAGAAGAAGAAGGCCCCCACCAAGCCGAGCGGCGGTGTTAGTAAGGTGGAAGCAAAGGGAAAAGCAAAAGTGGCGGGACCGACAGTAGGACAGGAAGAATGCTTCTACTGTCATAAAAAGGGCCATTGTAAGAAAGATTGCAGGGCTTGGATGGCCAAGAACCAGGACCCGAAGTGGCTTCGGCTTCAGATGTGTTTGTAATTGAAAACTGTCTGTCAATCAACTCTACTTCCTGGTTATTGGATACCGGATCAAGATCTCATATCTGCAATTCTTTGCAGGCACTGAGAAGCCGTAGGGTTCTGAAGACCGGTGATATGACCCTCAGGGTTGCTAACGGAGCGAGCGTGGATGCTGTGTCCGTAGGGGAATATCACATTGGATTGACAAGTGGACATATTTTGGTTTTGCGCAACTGTTTTTGTGTACCTAATTTGACTTGTAATATCATTTCTCTATCTTTGTTATTTAAAGAAGCTTATGATTTTACATTTGTAAGCGATGTCGTAAACATCCACCTTAATCATGGTCTGATTGGGTCAGGTATTCTAAACAACGGTATATACGTATTAAACCAACTATAAATTTTCAATATCCAGAACACACATATAAGAAAGACTCCAGAATTAAATCAAGTTTTCTTATGGCATTATAGACTAGGTCACATCAATGAGACAAGGTTAACCAAGTTACATAAAGAAGGATATTTGGATCCGTTCGAATATTAATCCTATGCAACTTGTCGATCATGTCTTAAAGGAAAGACGTCAAAGACTCCATTCACTGAGAGCTCTTGGGACTCATATACAGCGACGTGTTTGGTCCAATGTCTACACATGCAAGAAGTGGTTATTCCTATTTCATTACTTTTACGGATGATTTCTCTAGGTGTGGACATATTTTCTTGATGAAATATAAATCTGAGGCCTTTGAGAAATTCCGAGAATATAAGAATGAAGTGGAAAAACAAACCGGCCAAAGTATCAAGACACTGAGATCTGATCGAGGTGGTGAATACTTGAGTGCCGAGTTCCTGGATTACCTAAAAGAGAATGGAATTCTCTCTCAGCTTACTCCTCCATACACACCACAACACAACGGTGTATCCGAGATACGGAACCGAACCCTATTAGATATGGTACGTTCCATGATGAGTAAAGCTGAGTTACCGCGATCATTTTGGGGCTATACACTAGAATCAGCTGCATATCTTTTGAACAAAGTTCCTACCAAGACTGTGCCTACCATACCATATCGGATGTGGAATGGAAAGAAACCCTATCTTCAGTATCTGAAGATATGAGGATGTCCAGCTTTTGTTAAAAAGCAACATGAGGACAAACTCGAGGCACGCTCAGTACTGTGTAAGTTTGTGGGATACCCAAAGAACTCTAGAGGGTATCTTTTCTATTACGCAGAGGAACAAAAGGTTTTTGTTTCTCGTCATGCCCACTTTTTGGAACATCAATTTTTAGAAAAAGAAACTAGTGGGAGCGCAATAGAACTGGAAGAAATTCCAGAACCACAAGCTATTACTGAAAGTTTGGTGGAACCAGAAGTTCCAAAAGAACAGGACATTTCTGCACCACTTCGCAGGAGTAGTAGGTTGTCTCATCCACCTGAGAGATACTACGATTTTCTCGTAGACGGGGATAGAGAGGATTACATCATTGATAATGATGAGATGACTAACTTCCAGCAAGCCATTCAGAGCACTGATTCGGTAAAATGGATGGATGCAATGTGAACCGAGATGGAGTCCATGTACACCAACAAAGTATGGACTTTGGACATTGCTCCAGAAGGGGTAAAACCCGTAGGCTGCAAATGGATCTTCAAAAAGAAGATTGGTGTAGATGGACAGGTTGAAACCTATAAGGCTAGACCTGTTGTAAAAGGATTTCGTCAAAGACCTGGTTTGGACTATGACGAAACCTTTCTTCCAGTGGCTATGCTCAAATCCATTTGGATCCTTCTTGCTATTGCTGCCTTCCACGATTATGAGATTTGGCAGATGGACGTAAAAACCATTTTTCTAAATGGAAATTTAGAAGAGTGTGTCTATATGGACTAGCCAGAGGGTTTCATTCAGAGTGGGAGCAGCGGGAAAGTGTGCAAGTTGCTTAAGTCCATTTATGGACTAAAGCAGGTATCGCGGAGTTGGAACATCTGTTTTGATGAAACGGTCAAAGAATTTGACTTTATCAAAAATCCAGAAGAGCTATGCATTTATAGTAAGATTGTAGCACGAACTGTTGTATTCTTCGTCTTGTACGTGGATGACATTCTCTTGATAGGAAATTATATTCCTATGCTACAATCTGTCAAAGGGTTCTTGTCACACAGGTTCTCCATGAAAGACCTGGTTGATGCCTCTTACATTCTGGGGATCCAGATCTATCGTGATAGATCTAAGAGAATGTTGGGACTTTCACAGTCCAGGTACATCGACACCATAATGAAAAGCTTCAGTATGGAAGATTCTAAGCATGGTAATTTACCGGCTTGTTATGGAATCACCCTCTCCAAAGAGATATATCTCAAGACTGATTTGGAAAGGGATCGCATGTCTATTATACCCTACGCTTCTGCGGTAAGCTCTATAATGTATGCGATGTTGTGTACCAGACCAGATATTGCTTACGCACTGAGCGTGGTAAGCCGGTATTAGTCAAACCATAGAGAGAAGCACTGGACAGCAGTAAAGAACATTCTCAAGTACCTGAGAAGAACTAAGGATATGTTCTTGGTTTACGGCGGAAAAGACCTCCAGATCAAGGCCTTTGCTGACTCCAGCTTCCAGAGTGACAAGGATGACTCCAAGTCCATGTCAGGTTATATCTTTACCCTCAATGGAGGGGCGGTCTGCTGGAAGAGTTCCAAGCAGGACACTGTTGCTGACTCGACGATGGAAGCGGAGTATATCGCAGCTTCTGATGCTGCAAAAGAAGCAGTCTGGATGAGGAAGTTCTTAACAGAACTTCAGGTGGTTCCGTCCATTGTAGATCCAATACCTCTGTATTGTGACAACAACGGGTCTATAGATTTAGCAAAGGAACCCAGGTCCCATCAGAACTCCAGACACATCTTGAGACGGTATCACCTAATAAGGGAGATCGTGGATGGCCGGGAGATCGAGATTCGGAGAGTTGCTACTAAGGAAAACGCTGCAGATCCATCACAAAAACCATCCCTCAGACGCAGTTCGAGAGGCTATTCGAGATGATAGGTCTGCGATATGCCAGCACATGGCCTTAGTGCAAGTGGGAGATTGTTAGTGTGATATGCCCTAGAGGCCATTATTGTATAGTACTAGTTTGTGTATTAGGATTTGGATGCTTGAGATATATACACGGATTTATGACAATCTTGCTCGATATAGTAGTATGCTACTTGGTTTGTATCTATCTTAATATGTGTATATGTTTCTTTTAACATATCACTAATACATATTGATAGACCCCATAGGATCTTTGCTTGACTACCAGCGTTGTGATGACAGTCACACTAGTGGGGGCTGGGTAGTCTACAAGCACATTCTTATACAGGTCCCTAGTCATAGGATTATCGAGACAGGGCATCGATACTTCAGAGTAGACTAGTGTATACGCTTCTCATCCCAGCAGGAGAGATGGTCAGTCCTACAGCCATCAGTACGTCGTATCGGAGATAGTATGCAGGTGCTCATTGGGTTATGAGTTACACTGGACGGACTCGTGGGGTACTACTGGTTGGTACTATACCTATTATCAGGTAGTAGCTCCCAGGTGACATGAGTACAGCTTAGTCCGTTGACTTAACACCGCTACTTCGCCTCAAGTGTTTTCCCACTGTTCTTAAATTACTAGCCTACCACGTGTAACGTTTTGAAAATTGTTTAGGTGAAATTTCGGATAATCGGAAAAAATAACTGGTGTTTTTTGTAAAAACCAAGTTATAATTATTTTTCCAACATAAAATTAAATATATCTATTCTAGTTATGTAATTGCTAGTATTTGGTATTTAATGGGTCACTTGTAAAATTTCTAGTTTACCAAAATATTTTCCGTAATTAATTATTTTAAATTAGACCAGCAGTTCTGTGATGTCCAGCCTTCACTTGATGACATACTAAACATTTTGATACGCTCCTTGTTACTTCACGCTTCATTCCATGCCACCAGTAATGTTTCCGCAGATCCTTGTACATCTTCGTGCCGCCGGGGTATACAGAATAAGGAGAGCTATAAGTTTCTTCATCAACTCTTCTCGAATAGGGCCGACTGGCACGCATAAACGGTTCCCATACCGTAAGGATCCATCTTCATAGATGATGAAGTCAGTTCGAAGTCCACTTTCTACTTGTTCTTGGATCTTTTGTTGCTCGGCAGCATTTGCTTGAGCTCCCTTGATCGGATTGACAAGACTGGACTGGACTTATTAATTCATCAAATATGAGGCGTTACCTGGCATAACTACTTCAATCTTCAATCCGTGCAATTCTTGCTGTAGTTTCCACTGAGCGGTGAGGTTCATTGCTAATGGCTAGCGACTAAGTGCATCATGAACTACGTTCACCCTTCTAGGATGATATTGTAAGTTGATGTCGAAGTCCGCCATGAGTTCTAGCCATCTTCTCTGCAGCATGTTGAGTTCCTTCTTAGTAAATACATATTTCAGACTTTTGTAGTCAGTGTATATATCCACTCGTTCTCCCAAAAGATAGTGGCGCCAAATCTTGAGTGCGAAAATCATGGCTGCCAATTCCAGATCATGTGTTGGATAGTTGCGTTCATGAACTTTTAATTGCCTTGATGCAAAAGTCATAATTTTTCCATGCTGATATAGAACACATCCTAATTCTTTACCGGATGCATCACAATGTACATTGAATTCGCCAAATTGATATGGTATTACAAGAATAGGTGCAGAGGTTAATCTCGAATTGAGTTCTACAAAAGCCTTCTCACATACTTCTGACCACATGAATGTTTCATCTTTACGTGTGAGCTTGGTCAGGGGTGCTGTGATCTTTGAGAATCCTTCGATGAAGCGTCGGTAGTATCCTGCTAAGCCTAAGAAACTTCTTATATCTTTCACCATCTTTGGTGTCGGCCACTCGTTGACAGCTGACACCTTAGCTAGATCTACAGAGATTCCTTCGCCTGAAACGATATGTCTGAGAAATCCGACTTGATCTAGCTAAAATTCACACTTGCTGTACTTGGCGTATAGTTGTTGTTGTCATAATGTCTCCAGGACAATGCGTAAGTGCTCGGCGTGCTCTTTCTGATTCTTTGAATACATTAGGATGTCTCGATGAAGATAACAACAAACCTGTCTAAGTACTCTTGGAAAACTTGATTCATCAGGTTTATAAAAATGGCTGGTGCATTGGTCATTCCAAAGGGCATTATGAGATATTCTTAATGGCCATAACAAGTCCTAAACACCGTCTTCAGAATGTCGGACTCCTTGACCTTCACCTGAAGATAACCCGAACGAAGATCTAATTTTGAAAAGACACAAAATCCACTTAACTGATCAAAAAGGTCATCGATGCAAGATAGTGGATACTTGTTCTTAATTGTTACCTCATTCAAAACTCGATAATCCACACTGATCCTGTAGGTACCTTCCTTCTTATTTACCAGCAGCATCGGAGATCCCCAACTTGAAGTATTGGGTTGGATCCAACCTTTCTTCAGTAGTTCATTCAACTGAATACAGATCTCTTTCAACCCTTAATCGGTACAGAGCTTTGATTATAGGTTGTGCTCCAGGTTGCAAATCAATACTGAATTCAAGAGCTCGATCGGAAGGCAAACCTGATATATCTTCAGGGAAAACATCCCCGAACTCTCGAACTTCCTCTGGCTTCGATCCTTCCGCCTGCAACACTGCAATCTCTGCCTTTTTTAGTTTTTCTCTGTAGATGCTAGGCTCCAAGGTCCGATCTTCGCTTTTGAAATAGAACACCGGGTGATCTGGTATTTCAAACACTACCCTCTTTTGGCGACAGTCGATGGTAGCGAAGAAAGTTCCCAGCCAGTCTATTCCCAAGACTACGTCGAAAGTTGGTATGTCCAGCACCTTGAAGTCCACATAGAATTTTTGACTATAGACGACCACTGGACACAGATCGTATCTCATGGTTTCTTTTAGAACGCCATTCCCTAAACTGATATTCCAACTGGATACGAACGGATTAACTGGGATCGCATGAGTTCTTACGAACCGTTGTGACATGAAGCAATGCGATGCCCTAGTGTCGAAGAGCGCAAGTGCAGGTAAGGTGGCTACTAAGATTGTACTTAAGTCGTATGGGATAGGTTTAGGTATAGCAAATATAGATGAATAGGATATGAAATAACTTGAAAATAAATAGGGAAGAGATTTACCAGTGATAACCTGACCCGTAGCTTCGGCCTTTTCGACCGACATAATGAGTGCTTGGCGTCGCGGCACTTTCCTCTGTGCCTGGTTAAACACTCGGTGTTGAGATTGATCGGTCAGGGTATGAGAGCTGGTGCTGGTAGAGCTAACCGGGTAGGAGGATTTTGGATCACCGGTCTAGCTGGAGGGTTGTTAGGTCCTTGGTTCTGGGAGTATGCTCCGATAGCATGAATAGAAGACCCACAGATTAAGAACAAGTTGTTTGCCCTACGGCAGTTCTTCACTAAATGCCATGTTCTTTTGCAGTAGTTGCAAAAGTTTGGCCTGTTGTCGGCGAACGAACCTCATGGCTTCCGAGATGGTCCGTTGAAAACTGGCCTGGAAGAGACCCCTCCTGCCATCTGGAGCACATAGCATTTCACACCGGCCTACTGCACCCTACCCTTCTTCTTCACAACTGCCTCATATCGTCGGGCAGCCTTCAAAGCAAACTCATGGGTTGGGAAATCCTCTTTAGCGAGTGCTGCTTGGATTTCAGGGTCTAACCCTTGTTGGAATCGTCGTGCCTGGATCTCAGCAGTGGGAATAAGGTGTGCAACGAACCTGTTATGACCTTGTGTTAGTAGTGTTGTAAGTGAGATAGAAAAAATCTACTTGAGACTATATGTTACCTGCCGAGCATGGTACACTCAGCATCATATTCATCCACCGACTTGACCCACATCGAGCCTTGTTGTAAATGGATGAATTGCTGCTCCATGTCAAAGCGGGAAGTCTCCGGAAAGTACTTGGTATCGAAGAAGTCTCAGAATGTTCTCCATTCTATCGGTTGTGCGAGACGGCTCCCCTCATCTTTCCACCATACTCTAGCATTATCGGTCAGTTGCAATTTAGCAACTCTTACCCAAGCTATATCTGACACTTGAGCCACTGACAGATCACCTTCAATTGTTTGAGCCCATTATTCTACTTCAAGTGGGCTCTCCTTACCCAAGAAGTTCTTTAGGTGCAGTGCCCGAAACTGCTTAACTCTAGGTGCTTCGGCTTCGGGGCGGTTCATAAGAATAACAGTTTGTTGCTGCTGACCCTCCAATAGGCTCTTGATAAGCTCAAGAAGTACCGTTTGCTCAGTGATAGGAGATGCAATGGTAGGTGGTGGTGGTGTAGACGGTGGAATATTGCCGTTGACGTTTGTGCTGGTATTGTTTGGAGAGTCCATCACCTTGAAATAAAAAATATGTTAGGATAGATTCAAGAAATTTAAAATGCAAGGAATGTAAATGTTTGTTGAACTCATTAATTTTTATGGTATATTGTTTACGACTTCATGCAGAACTGACCTGCATGGGCCACCAATAAAACCTATCACGCCCTGCTTCCCAGTAGACAGAAACGATAACGTGTGAAACCCGCGGCATATTTATTCAGAGAAGATCATTACCTATATCATTACCTATATAAATATACTAAGCGTATTGAAACAATAATACATAAATGTAAGAATAAATGGAGACTGTACAATTTTCAATAAACATCTTTATTTGCATTCAACTTGAAATATATACAGGTACATGAGTTTCAATTGGAAAGTAAATACAATAAGAAAAATGCCTAGACATGTGGCATACATAAGCTGAAAGAAAAAGGAAGTTAAACTATTCCTGAGTGACGATCTGGTCGTAATCCTCCTCGGTAGCCTCCACTTCCTCTGTCTCGACCGTATTTGACGAACATTCTAAGAAAATAAAGGTGGGTGGAATGCCCGTCAGCGAACTAGCGCTCGGTAAGTCTCAAAGTGTCACGACCCGCAGGGTACGGAACGTGACTGGCACTTAAGTTTACGAAACGTCTAAAGACGTCCGTAAAATAAGTAAGCCAAAGCCCAGAAAACCAAACCAAATAAGCAAAAGAGTGAAAGAAAACCAATCCATTGAAAGCGAGTTTATCAAATAAGTCATGTAAAACCCTTTTTAAAAATAATACCAATTTTTCCAAAAATTTCGGCAGAGTCTCCTTTGTAAATACTGGCCCCCAAAATGGGTACAACAAGAATATATATGAATCCAACAAAATAGGGCATCTCCAAGCGGGAGCTAGCTCTTCGCCACAAGGCGGTCACAAATCCCACGCAATATAAAATGACAACAAGCAAAATAAACATAATGAAGCATAAGAAAAACAGCATGTCGACTCAAGTGAGCTCGACCCCAAAATACAGCATAAAAGTCCACAAATCTCACAGTCTCATCTCTAGGTCAATATACAATAATGCTGGTAGATACAGTAGATGGAGTGTACTAGATACAAAGAATATACAAGGTGGTACAAAAATAATGATATAACCCACCTAGGAGCAAAACCTCGAGTCCAGGCAAGGAGGCAAAAGAACAAGTGCGCCCGCCACTACTGTACTGACAGAGCGGACCTGCAAAAGGCTGTGGCACAACGGGGGTGAGTTGCCAACTCGTGAGTAATAAATAACATCTACAAAGGCTATCGTATGCATGCACACAAGCATCCTAGCATCTAAAATACAGGTATGACTGGATGCACTAGCAGGTGTGTATACAACATCAGTGTACTAATATGTATGCAACATGAATATCTGAGGTCTCAATAGGTATATATAAGAAACATTTTATCTCTTTTTGTTTTTGAAACTCTTTTAGAATGCCAGCATAATACTCAAAGAATCGACGAGAACCGGTGTCCAGCAACGACACCTAAAAGCTGTCTCAAATCTTATAAATCCATGTCATAGTGTCTCTGGCCTCAGCCATCCGGCTGACCCATCTCAATATCAATATCTCATCCTCTCGCGGCCCCGGTCGGTATCCTCTGGATATCCGCCGTGCCCAATGAAGTCACCGGTAGGTAATCCGTCCCCTGCCAGGCTCATCGTCAGCACCACGAGCTTCTTGCCCCGGGGTACCCTACCGGGCCCACCATGTACCCGAGACGGTTCATCCAACTCCTCGAAACGGGTCTCAAAAACCACAGCAAACTCATGGTGGACGACACTTACATCACTAGAAAACCGCAATTTACATGTTTTAAAAATATAATAAGTTTAGAAGTTTTGCGGCTTTCCCCCGAAATCCAGAAATATCATAAAATCTCAAGAAATCCTCATAAGTGCATATATCAATGATAATGAATGCATATGGTATCAATAATCAAGTTGTGATGTGTGATTAATAGATTAAGCATGAACAATTAATATGATGAAGTACATGCACATGAATAGCAATCCTACGGTTTCATTTTAAGGAATTAAAGGCAATAGCACAAGTTTAAGTATCAATTAGTAAAAGGTTTAAATTTAAGGGTTATCTAGTGTGGTGGCATGGTAATTACCAGGGTGTGTGTGTAAGCATGAATAGTGCTCGTGCTGCATATAAAAACCCTGGCAATGGTGCAGGTGTCCTATAAAATGGTTCCGCATATGTATGTCAATATAATGCGTGGATGCAGCAAATAATCATATAAGTATTTCACCCCTAATTACTAACATCACTAAGAATCTTGTAAGATACTAAAGCTATCGGGCGGCTTGCGCCATCCAACGATAGTCCCCCGTAGATGTTACATCTACTCACCGGAATCCCTGGCTAGCTGTGTCCAATCACCGCTTTCCCCTTTCGTGCCGCGTCTGACGTCTCCGCGACCGAACCTGGAATTTACATCAATACCAAACATAAGGTTACGTATCAAGAACGACGCAAAACCCAAACGAAACTACTAATGTTCACTGGCTAGGTACAACGTGCACAGGGTGCGCAGAACATACGCGAAAATCGCAAAAACTGCCAAAAATCGCCGATTTGGTCGCCCGGCAAAACTAAAACCCGACTACTCAAAAATCCGCACACACGCATCCTAAACGTCATAGGATAAGCCAACACAATCATCAAGATGTCGAAAATAATCCATCACATAATTTTATAACAAAACTAGTAAGCAGTTACATTCCAAAAATCGGTGCAATATCGCCGATTTGCTACAAAGACTACTATCAAGCTTGAACAACCAACCACACTACAAGCAATCTACAAACACTATAATTACAACACATTAGCAATGATTCAAAACCTATTTTCCATAAACAACCATTACTTGAATTTATAACCTAGCAAACCTTAATCCAAACTATATATGAAAACCTTAAATTAACACTAATTTATAGCCCAATTAGCAAGTTAACCTCTTAGATTAGGTTAGCAAAACAACTAGATAACAAATTAGATTTAATCAACTAAATAATGGTTTCTAAACCCTAATTCAATTCAAACCATTCACTTTAAAAAAACAAGATTAGAAATTAGCAATGAAATTTAACACTAAAACAATTTCATTCAAGGAATCAAACCATAAGTATTTAAATGGGTCAAAATTATACCTCAATTAGAGATCTAGCAAGAATAATTTGCCTCCAAAGATGCCATTTTTCTCCTTAATTTAAACTAATAGGGGTGTGAGAAGAGGTAGAATAAGGATTTGGGTTGAATTTGTGAAGGATTTGTGGATTTTTCTTGGATTTTGAGATGAAATTTAGATGCAAAATGAGAAGGAGAATTTTTCTTTTTGGGGAGAAAGATGGGGCTATAGAATTCGTGCAGGAGGAAGGAATGGGGAGATGTGTGAGTGGCTGTGGAAATTTTCCAAAGTCAAAGCAACCATTCACAACTAAACACAAATTAATATATTTTAAACAACATAAGGTTTCAATACAAAAGATGGAGACAAAAATGAGGGGGGGAAAATTCATGGCTGCTGATTTGGGGGTGGGTCCGGCCCAAAAAGGAGGGGTGAGGTTGTGAGATTTGCACAAAAAAAATTCTATACAAAAAGAACCCTCAAGTTACAAAATTTGCAAGTTTAAGCTTAAATTAAATAAATTTCGTTTCCTATAATAAAAATTAGTTAAAAATCAAAATAAAATACTAAAAATTTATGTTACAACTAGATTTTAATTAACATAATTTTAAGGATTAAAATTAGCCCGGAAAAATTTGTATTTATCGTTAATTTAATGTATTTTCTTACCGGCTTAAAATAATATTAAAAAATTGAAAAATAGGGAATTTTTTTTAAATGACCAAAATTTCATAAGTAACTCATTAGCTACTAAAAACAAGCAATTACCTATCCATTTTAGGTATAATTAGTCCTAAACTGCAAAATAACGAGAAAGACGGTTTTCGGAAAAATACCGAATTTTCACCGATTTTCAGGAAAACACCAAAACGACTTTTCAAGGCGCTACAATCTTCCCCCCTTAAAGAAATTCGGTCCCCGAATTTAAAAATATAACTACGCGTACCTTCAAAGAGATGGGGATATTTCTTCCTCATCTCGCCCTCGGTCTCCCAGGTAACCTCCTCGCTGCTCGGGCTACGCCAAAGGACCTTGACGGTTGGTATAATCTTCGACCTCAACTTCTTCACCTGCCGATCCAGGATGGCCACCGGCTGCTCTGCAAAAGAAAGTTCGCGCTCTAGCTGGACTGTCGGGTGCTGAATCGCATGCGAAGGGTCGTGAAGGTACTTGCGGAGCATCGAAACATGGAAGACGGGTGAACATCGGGAAAGCTGGGAGGAAGAGCCAAACGATATGCAACTGCGCCGACACGCCCGAGGATCTCGAAGGGACCTACGAATCTAGGGCTAAGCTTCCCCTTTTGCCCAAAACGCATCACGCCCTTCATCGGAGAGACTTTCAGAAAAACATGGTCGCCAAAACTGTACTCTGCGACGGCGCCTGTCTGCATAGGATTTCTGTCTGCTCTGAGCCGCTCTCATCCGGTCTCGGATCAACTGTATCTTCGCTGTCGTCTCCTCAACAAGCTGCGGCCCCAACATGCTGCTCTCGCTGAGCTCTGTCCAACAGACGGGCGATCTGCATCTCCTCCCATACAATGCCTCGAAAGGTGCCATCTGAATAGTATCCTGGAAGCTGTTGTTGTAGGAGAACTCCACTAGAGGTAAATGACGATCCCAGCTACCACCAAAGTCTAAAACGCACGCTCTGAGCATGTCCTCGAGAGTCTGAATGGTCCGCTCTGACTGTCCGTCGGTCTGCGGATGAAACGCTGTGCTGAAGCTCAAACGAGTGCCCAAAGCCTCCTGAAGTCTCTGCCATAGTCGGCTGGTAAACTGAGTGCCTCGATCTGACACGATACATGTCGGTACGCCATGCAACCGCACGATCTCGTCGATGTAGAGCTGAGCATACTGAGCGAAGCTGAAAGTGGTCTTCACTGGTAGGAAGTGAGCCGCTTTCGTCAATCTATCTACGATCACCCAGATGGAGTCGTACCCTCGGCTGGTCCTGGGTAGACCCACAACGAAGTCCATCGAAATCTGCTCCCATTTCCACTCTGGAATGGGTAACGGCTGTAACTCTCCTGCGGGCCTCTGGTGCTCGGCCTTGACTTGCTGACAAGTCAGGCATCTCGAAACGAACTTCGCAATGTCCCTCTTCATCCCGTCCCACCAGTAGGTCTCTCTCATATCATGGTACATCTTGGTGGAACCGGGGTGGACACTATACACTGATCGGTGTGCCTCCTCAAGAATGTCGGGACGCAATCCATCAGCATCTGGTACGCACAGTCTAGATCCATATCGTAAAATCCCCTGATCGTCAATCACGAACTCGGAAAATCTGCCCTGTCCCATCTGTGCCATGATCTCTGAGCAACGGTCGTCACTGCGCTGTGCCTCATATATACGGTCAAGCAACTGTGGGCGTGTACGAACATGCGCGAGCTGTCCCCCTGTCTGAGTGAACTCGAACTCAACTCGGCTGTCGCATAACATCTGCCAATCTGCTGACGACTGCCTCTGCACTGCGCGCAAAAAGGATAGACTACCCCCGGGCCTTCTACTCAACGCATCTGCCACCACATTCGCCTTGCCTGGGTAATATAAGATCTCGTAGTCGTAGTCTTTCACCAACTCCATCCAACGACGCTGTCTGAGGTTCAGGTCTCGCTGCTGAAATATGTACTTTAAGCTCTTGTGATCGGTGAATATCTGACACGACTAGCCGTATAGGTAATGTCGCCAAATCTTCAGTGCAAAGACCACTGCAGCCATCTCCAAATCATGAGTGGGGTAGTTCTGTTCATGCTTCTTCAACTGCCGAGAAGCATAAGCGATCACCCGGCCATGCTGCATCAATACGCATCCTAATCCCACTCGCGAAGCATCACAGTAGACCACAAATCCGCCTGATCCCGAAGGCAAAGATAATACCGGCGCCGTAGTCAAACAAGTCCGTAGCTGCTGAAAACTGCGCTCGCACTCCTCTGTCCAAACGAAAGGAACTCCATTCCGGGTCAAACCGGTCAAAGGTGCAGCTATACGGGAGAAGTCCTGAACAAAACGCCTGTAGTAGCCTGCCAGGCCTAGAAAACTACGGATCTCAGTAACCGATGTAGGTCGGGGCCACTGCTGAACAGCCTCAATCTTCTTCGGGTCCACACAAATGCCGTCTCTCGTAACCACGTGACCCAAGAATCCGACGCTGTCCAGCCAGAATGCACACTTGGAGAACTTTGCGAACAGCTGGTGCTCCCTCAGAGTCTGTAACGTAATCCGCAAGTGCTGCTCGTGCTCCTCTCTGCTCCGGGAGTACACCAAGATATCGTCGATAAACACAATGATGAACAAGTCAAGATACGGCCTGAATGTACGGTTCATCAAATCCATGAATGCTGCTGGGGCGTTGGTGAGTCCGAACGACATCACCAAAAACTCGTAGTGGCCGTAGCGCGTGCGGAAAGCTGTCCTCGGTATATCCTCCTGTCGAACTCGCAGCTGATGGTATCCTGATCGCAAGTCGATCCTCGAAAAATACCCCGCACCCTGAAGCTGGTCGAACAAATCATCAATGCGCGGCAACGGATATCTGTTCCGAACGGTAACTTTGTTCAGCTGGCGGTAGTCGATACATAAGCGCAAACTTCCGTCCTTCTTCTTGACAAACAGGACCGGAGCACCCCACGGAGAAACACTCGGTCGAATAAGTCCCTTATCTAACAAATCCTGCAACTGATCCTTCAGCTCTCGAAGCTCTGCCGGGGCCATCCGATAAGGCGGTATAGAAATAAGCCCCGAGCCGGGAATCAAATCAATGCAGAACTCAACATCGCGCTCAGGCGGTAGCCCAGGTAGCTCATCAGGGAAAACATCAGGGAACTCACAAACTACCGGGACCCGGTCTAACGGAACCTCTGCAGCTCGAGTATCACAAATATACGCTAAGAATCCCTGACATCCCTTCTGCAAGAGCTGACCCGCGCGAAGAGACGAAATTAAGCTGGGAAGGGTGACACTGTGGTCTCCCTGAATAACAAGGACTGGCTCTCCCGGAAAGCTAAATATGATTGCCTTCTCACGGCAGTCCACCGAAGTATAACAAGTGGCTAACCAATCCATGCCCAGAAGCACATCAAAGTCCAACATATCGAGGAGAATCAAATCAACCGATGAATCCCTCTCCCCGATACGAACGGAACACAATCGAAAAACAAAACGAGCGACAAACGACTCGCCCACCGGAGTACTAACAACAAGCGGATGATCTAACGACGACGACTCACGGCCCAACATCGGTGCAAAGTGTGTAGATACGTACGAATGTGTGGAACCTGGGTCGAATAATACCCGTGCGTCGAAAGAACAAACTGGCAAGGTACCTGTCACAACGGCATTGGATGCCTGCGCATCCTGCGGTGTCAAAGCAAAAACTCAGGCCTGTCCTCCACCGATAGCGGGCTGACCTCGACCTCGGCCTCTGCCTCCTCGTCCTCTCTGAACAGGACCGCCACGTCCACAGCCTCTGGGTGCACCTAACTGGCGTGGAGCATCGCCGGTGGTAGGAAGTAGGGCTCTCTGAGGAGGGGGTGGTGATGGTGGCAGGGTCACATGCGGAACTGTCGCTGCTTCCTGTCGTCTCGCCGGACAGTCTCTGACAAGATGGTGCAAACTCCCGCACCCAAAACACCCTGGCGACGGCTGCTGCCCCTGGGGATAAGAACCATATAACTGTCCCCGCCCAAATCCTCTGCCAGGCCTATCTCTCGGAAAGAATCTGGCGCGCTGCCTCTGAGACGGTACATCGGTGCGAATCCTCTTCGGCCCAGAAACGGCCGAAGTCTGTGATATGCGTGCCTCCATCCGCAATGCCGTATCCATAGCAGCTGAATAAGTGTCGTAGTGCTGGGCGCCAATGGCAAGATATAGCTGGGCATCAAGTCCCTGTACGAACCTCTTCACCATCTTCTCCTCGGTATCCACCAAATACTGAGCATATCGGGATAACTGTGTAAACTGGATGTCATACTCAGACACCGTCATCCCAAGTGTCTTGACTAAGGCCTCGAAGCTGCGAGCTCTGGCGTCACGAATGCTCTCTGGGAGGAAACGAGCTAGAAAGACCGCTGTAAACTCGGCCCACGTCATAGGCGGTAGACCTGCAGCTCGACCTCTCAAGACTGACTCCCACCATGTCTGCGCGAGACCCTCTAGTCAGAAACTCGCAAGCTCTACCCATCGATCATCCGAACATCTCAGCGAACGGCAGATCCTGGCTAAACTGTCAAGGAACGTCTGTGGGTCCTCCGCTGCCTCGGTGCCGGTGAATACTGGAGGTCTCAGCCTCATGAAATCCTGTAGTGAAACCGGAATGGCCACGGTGGTAGTAGTAGGAGTAGGTATCATGGTCGTCTGTGATGTAGTAGGTACGTCATCCGGCCTCGGTGTACGACTGGCTGCAACGAGGGATCCTACCATCTGACGTAGCTCCTGCATGCCTCCCATCATCTGTCGTAACTCCTCCATACCAGTCTTGAGCCTATCCATACGGTCTGGGGAAGGTGGATCGGTCTGTCCCTGCGGCGTAGGCATACCACCCTGCTCAGTCCTAGTCTCGGACGAGCCAGCTCGAATCTCGTCTCTGGCGGCAGCCCTCTGTGCCCTCGTAGCCTTCGGCGGCATAGTGGCTGTTACAGGAAAACGGATAGTAAGAACAGTGCAATAGGATCATAGGATACACGGAATTGAAGAAGGAATTTTCAAGCAAGTATATCCTAAAGTCACTTAGGCGGAGTACCGTATCGTAAGTATGCCGCGGACATACACACGCTATGTTACCCTACTTAAGTCACTTATTCCATCTACCAAGGGTCATCCTACACTCAAAAAGGTAAAACCTATCGCTCTGATACCAACTTTGTCACGACCCGCAGGGTACGGAACGTGACTGGCACTTAAGTTTACGAAACGTCTAAAGACGTCCGTAAAATAAGTAAGCCAAAGCCCAGAAAACCAAACCAAATAAGCAAAAGAGTGAAAGAAAACCAATCCATTGAAAGCGAGTTTATCAAATAAGTCATGTAAAACCCTTTTTAAAAACAATACCAATTTTTCCAAAAATTTCGGCAGAGTCTCCTTTGTAAATACTGGCCCCCAAAATGGGTACAACAAGAATATATATGAATCCAACAAAATAGGGCATCCCCAAGCGGGAGCTAGCTCTTCGCCACAAGGCGGTCACAAATCCCACGCAATATAAAATGACAACAAGCAAAATAAACATAATGAAGCATAAGAAAAACAGCATGTCGACTCAAGTGAGCTCGACCCCAAAATACAGCATAAAAGTCCACAAATCTCACAGTCTCATCTCTAGATCAATATACAATAATGCTGGTAGATACAGTAGATGGAGTGTACTAGATACAAAGAATATATAAGGTGGTACAAAAAGAATGATATAACCCACCTAGGAGCAAAACCTCGAGTCCAGGCAAGGAGGCAAAAGAACAAGTGCGCCCGCCGCTACTGTACTGACGGAGCGGACCTGCAAAAGGCTGTGGCACAACGGGGGTGAGTTGCCAACTCGTGAGTAATAAATAACATCTACAAAGGCTATCGTATGCATGCACACAAGCATCGTAGCATCTAAAATACAGGTATGACTGGATGCACTAGCAGGTGTGTATACAACATCAGTGTACTAATATGTATGCAACATGAATATCTGAGGTCTTAATAGGTATATATAAGAAACATTTTATCTCTTTTTGTTTTTGAAACTCTTTTAGAATGCCAGCATAATACTTAAAGAATCGACGAGAACCGGTGTCCAGCAACGACACCTAAAAGCTGTCTCAAATCTCATAAATCCATGTCATAGTGTCTCTGGCCTCAGCCATCCGGCTGACCCATCTCAATATCAATATCTCATCCTCTCGCGGCCCCGGTCGGTATCCTCTGGATATCCGCCGTGCCCAATGAAGTCACCGGTAGGTAATCCGTCCCCTGCCAGGCTCATCGTCAGCACCACGAGCTTCTTGCCCCGGGGTACCCTACCGGGCCCACCATGTACCCGAGACGGTTCATCCAACTCCTCGAAACGGGTCTCAAAAACCACAGCAAACTCATGGTGGACGACACTTACATCACTAGAAAACCACAATTTACATGTTTTAAAAATATAATAAGTTTAGAAGTTTTGCGGCTTTCCCCCGAAATCCAAAAATATCATAAAATCTCAAGAAATCCTCATAAGTGCATATATCAATGATAATGAATGCATATGGTATCAATAATCAAGTTGCGATGTGTGATTAATAGATTAAGCATGAACAATTAATATGATGAAGTACATGCACATGAATAGCAATCCTACGGTTTCATTTTAAGGAATTAAAGGCAATAGCACAAGTTTAAGTATCAATTAGTAAAAGGTTTTAATTTAAGGGTTATCTAGTGTGGTGGCATGGTAATTACCAGGGTGTGTGTGTAAGCATGAATAGTGCTCGTGCTGCATATAAAAACCCTGGCAATGGTGCAGGTGTCCTATAAAATGGTTTCGCATATGTATGTCAATATAATGCGTGGATGCAGCAAATAATCATATAAGTATTTCACCCCTAATTACTAACATCACTAAGAATCTTGTAAGCTACTAAAGCTATCGGGCGGCTTGCGCCATCCAACGATAGTCCCCCGTAGATGTTACATCTACTCACCGGAATCCCTGGCTAGCTGTGTCCAATCACCGCTTTCCCCTTTCGTGCCGCGTCTGACGTCTCCGCGACCGAACCTGGAATTTACATCAATACCAAACTTAAGGTTACGTATCAAGAACGACGCAAAACCCAAACGAAACTACTAATGTTCACTGGCTAGGTACAACGTGCGCAGGGTGCGCGGAACATATGCGAAAATCGCAAAAACTGCCAAAAATCGCCGATTTGGTCGCCCGGCAAAACTAAAACCCGACTACTTAAAAATCCGCACACACGCATCCTAAACGTCATAGGATAAGCCAACACAATCATCAAGATGTCGAAAATAATCCATCACATAATTTTATAACAAAACTAGTAAGCAGTTACATTCCAAAAATCGGTGCAACATCGCCGATTTGCTACAAAGACTACTATCAAGCTTGAACAACCAACCACACTACAAGCAATCTACAAACAATATAATTACAACACATTAGCAATGATTCAAAACCTATTTTCCATAAACAACCATTACTTGAATTTATAACCTAGCAAACCTTAATCCAAACTATATATGAAAACCTTAAATTAACACTAATTTATAGCCCAATTAGCAAGTTAACCTCCTAGATTAGGTTAGCAAAACAACTAGATAACAAATTAGATTTAATCAACTAAATAATAGTTTCTAAACCCTAATTCAATTCAAACAATTCACTTTAAAAAAACAAGATTAGAAATTAGCAATGAAATTTAACACTAAAACAATTTCATTCAAGGAATCAAACCATAAGTATTTAAATGGGTCAAAATTATACCTCAATTAGAGATCTAGCAAGAATAATTTGCCTCCAAAGATGCCATTTTTCTCCTTAATTTAAACTAATAGGGGTGTGAGAAGAGGTAGAATAAGGATTTGGGTTGAATTTGTGAAGGATTTGTGGATTTTTCTTGGATTTTGAGATGAAATTTAGAGGCAAAATGAGAAGGAGAATTTTTCTTTTTGGGGAGAAAGATGGGGCTGCAGAATTCGTGCAGGAGGAAGAAATGGGGAGATGTGTGAGTGGTTGTGGAAATTTTCCAAAGTCAAAGCAACCATTCACAACTAAACACAAATTAATATATTTTAAACAACATAAGGTTTCAATACAAAAGATGGAGACAAAAATGAGGGGGGGAAAATTCATGGCTGCTGATTTGGGGGTGGGGCCGGCCCAAAAAGGAGGGTGAGGTTGTGAGATTTGTACAAAAAAATTCTATGCAAAAAGAACCCTCAAGTTACAAAATTTGCAAGTTAAGCTTAAATTAAATAAATTTCGTTTCCTATAATAAAAATTAGTTAAAAATCAAAATAAAATACTAAAAATTTATGTTACAACTAGATTTTAATTAACATAATTTTAAGGATTAAAATTAGCCCGGAAAAATTTGTATTTATCGTTAATTTAATGTATTTTTTTACCGGCTTAAAATAATATTAAAAAATTGAAAAATAGGGAAAAAATTTTAAATGACCAAAATTTCATAAGTAACTCATTAGCTACTAAAAACAAGCAATTACCTATCCATTTTAGGTATAATTAGTTCTAAACTGCAAAATAACGAGAAAGACGGTTTTCGGAAAAATACCGAATTTTCACCGATTTTCAGGAAAACACCAAAACGACTTTTCAAGGCGCTACACAAAGGTAGAATAAGTGTGAAAAGTGACAAATATATAATAAAAGAAATAATGTAAATGACCAGTAAAAAGTGTAAAGATCTGAATATGGTATATGTATCTATAAGTCTTTATATGATCATTATGTTAACGTTATGTTCCAAGTGTGAATGTCAACACAACCGTAGAAGTATTCACGAGCTCAAGAGTAGGGCCCCGGGAGTAAGGAAACACGGGTCCATTTCATGTGTTAGTATCGGGACTCCAAGCTGTAGAGGAGTCGACCCAACCGAGATTCGAGTAAAAAAAATAGGTTAATACGGGACTTTTGAAATTCCGTTGGATTCACACAAGAAATTTTCCCAAACACCTCGAGTATAATATCTATTATAACTGTAAGATAGCCTTATTTGATTTGATTGGTTGATTATAACATGACTTGATCGAAACCATAGATTGCAAAAGATGAATAATGAAGTCGAGCGAGTCGAGTAAAGTGCGAGTTATGTCAATTGCAATCTTGGATCGAGTCAAGTTAGTCGAATAGATAGAGTTCGAGTTCACATTCAAGTTTAGGTTCGAGTTTGGATTCTATTTGAGTTTGAAGTCCACTTTATATTCTAGTTTGTGTTAAAGTTATAGATATTTCATGTGAATTGATTTAACTTTTGAAATTCTTAAGTTCGGGAGTAATTGGACAACTGCTGCATATGGACGGCAGGATTTGTGTCTTTTTCCAAGAAAATTGTCATTGATAACTCCGTTAAGTTGTCTAACCTGAATAGACAAGCACTCACTTTCTCCGGCTTTCTAGGACTCAAGAAAATTGATACCGCTTAAAGCTATATTAATATAGAGTCCTTAAATATTTATTGTTGTTGTTTACATTGTATTTATATTGTTTACATTACTCGAGGGGGGTTTATGAAAAATATTTTAATTTTGTTTAAAAATAAATCTCGAGGGTGATTTATAATATTTAGAGTTTTTATGAAGAAATATTTTAGTTTTGGTGGTATTTTAGTGATAAAACCTAGCTTTTAAAAGTTTACGGTATTTTTATGAAACTATTACTTTTGGAAACTTGGTGATATTTTATTAAAATTTTAATCTTTCCTTTTAAAAGTATAGTTTCATAATTTGTTTGTATTGAAAATATGGTTTCATAATTTTTATATAATTTTCCAAAGTTTAATTTGTTTTAAAAAAGTTATATTTTATTTAAATTGTATTTTCTTTCCTTTCGAGACCGAAT
The DNA here is from genome assembly GCA_030015575.1 of Agapanthus africanus. Lineage (NCBI taxonomy): Eukaryota > Viridiplantae > Streptophyta > Magnoliopsida > Asparagales > Amaryllidaceae > Agapanthus > Agapanthus africanus. Next base: position 866,894,453 of record CM057338.1, on the reverse strand, counting down.
TTTCCGTGAGGAGCTCTGCATCTCGCTCTAATATCCCAAGGATGTGCGATAATCTGCACCATCTATTAGCGGGTCCCCTAACGAGGGTTGTAGAGACGCAATTGCAAAAGACGGTAAAAATATCGATAAAAACGTATTTTTATAAAAGTGATGGTATTTATTTGAAAAACGTATTCTTTTAAATTAACCATACATCTAAATATCATGCTATGAATTAAAAGTGTGCGTGTGGGGTAGGTCGTTACCCCGTGAATTTCCTAGAGGTATATATACTAGTTATCGAAATAAAGGTTGTACTAAAGCTCATGGTATTTTTCTGAAATAGAGAGAGAGATGACTTACAGGTTTCGTAGCATTAACAAGAGGATAAGGAAGAGAGAGGAGGTCTCCTTGGCGTCGCAGTAGCATCAGGAAAGATCCGGTCGTCGAGATTGGATCGCTACTCCTCTTGGCTTGTTTAACTCCACTTTGCACTTAGAGAATTTTGAGAATTTTTTATAGGGATTTCAGAATGGGGGAGAGCTAGGGAAGGAGTGTAATTATAGTGAAGAATTGAGTGTATAGGAATTAAAAATTTTGAATTAAAAAGAATTAAAATGGTGTTAATGAGAATTTGAATGGTCTTTGGTTGAATGCAGAGTAATCAAACAATACAAAAGAGTAGTGGGGAGTCAAAGAGACACACAGGAATAAAATAGAGCAATTTAGACAAGATCGGACCGCTGGTGGCGGGGATCTGGCGGTTGAATTTTCTCCATCTGCCTCGAGATTCATGCCACATGCTGTATTCAGTGTTAACTCCTCATTTATCCTGTTTGATTTTTTTTTGAAACCTTTTCGATTCTCCGTGTATTGCACATGCAACTCTTGGGCTTCCAAAATTTTAAAAAGAAAAATATAAAAAATAAACGGGACTGAGGGGATTCAAACACATAAGTTATGTCACAGCAGTGTAGAGGCTTTACTAGTGAGCTACAAGCTGTTTTTTTTAATTGAACAAAAATAACTTATAACTTTTAATCAGGCAGAAATACCCTTTCTATACATTTGAATAAACTACATTTGTATAGGAATTTCAGAGTCGTTACATATTCCCGGGTCTTCACCGTAAGGTTACTTAACTTACGGCAGGATGGGGACAGAACTAACGCGTTTATTTATATATATATATAGTATATATCACATTCGTCTCATGCAATAATATCCAATCACGGAACGAGCGGAAACAAATAAATAAGATAGATGATATACTAGGAATTCCGTATTTTCGTTTAAGCCACTTACGAAAATGCAGATTCCACGGTCGTGATGAATAGCTAAGAACCCATACCCCTAGACCCCTACGAGCGTGGCAAGCAGCCCTATCAATTTTAGAATTAGGTGACTCGATCTCGGATCTCCGAGATGGTCACCCGCTGGATTCTAAAACCCGGCTACTTGAGCACTCCACCTTGGGTCTATCCTAGATACATGAAATGAAAAATAATAATACAACGGTGGCTACAAGCTCAACCCAGAAGTGCCCCGCAAAAGAATAATATTATATCACAAAGAATATTATATGAATGAAAATGAAAACACTCCTCACATGTAAACCCCCTCCCCCCCGGCTATTCAATCACGGCGATCACATCTATTCCATTCCATAACCACAACACAAGTAAGATATGTGCAACCCCTTCTAATTGACATATAGCCGATATTTACAAACATATATACAAAAGAAAAGATAATCAATCATGTTTTAATTTCGATTTTGAAACATTCCGTGTTGCCCATATACAAAGATAATATTAGATGAAATCTAGGCAAAATCAAACAATACCAGAAACCCTAAATTCAAGTTCACAAGACACCGGAAGAAGCACAACACAAGACTCTATGCATTGGCCTCTAGTCGCGGGAAAAAAGAGAAAATGGGCGGCCAAACCAAAAAAGTTAGGGTCTCGTGCTTCCCTGGTGATCATCTAATAGCAAGTAGAGTTCTCTGCAATTGTTTAAAAAAATTAAAAGCTCTAAAAATTTCAATAGAAACTTGGATTCTAGGTTTTCAAATACGGAACTATTTCGGTTTCGAAACACAAATGTCTACTATTGGATGTCTATGATACCAGAGTTAGTTGCTAGTGCTCATGCCGCTACAACTACGGCTTTTGCGGAATCGAAAAACTTTAATTTTAAGTGCGCACCAGAAACTAAAACCCTAGAAATCGAATCCAAACACTTAATTAATAAAAACTAAGAGTGAATAACCACTAGGTTGTGGGCTACAACTTTTGAAGACGTGTTCTTTGGATCTTGTGTGATCCTCTTCTTGAGCTTCTAGAATTGCTTGAACAAGCTTGCGAAAAAGTCTCCCACGTCAAAGATGATCCATCCAAGAATGTCGATTCAAACTCTAGCTTCTACTAGTGAACTGAAGAATCAACTAAAAATCAAGACTTGCTAAGACTTGATGCTTAGAAATGTAGTATTTGTATCAAGATACTCTCTTTCTTTTTCTTTCAAAGCTCAAGAGAAAAAAATGAAGAAGATGATGAACAAGAGAATGGCTAGCATAATGATAATCTTATCTCTCCTTTTCTTTTTCTCCTCTTTTGTTTAGAAACCCAGTGAGTGGATTTGTGACTCACTAGTGTGAGTCATAAGTCCACAAACATCTTGCAAAACCTAGAAGAGATGAGAAGAAGATAGAAGCCACCTCACATGTACACATATTCATACATATATAAATACACACACACACATATACAACCATAATATCCATATTTGCAATAAATACAGATACACGTATTTCTACCAAAATACGAATACCGTATTTGTATCGAAAATACAAAATACCCATATTCATATTAAGATACAAATATATAAAGACACAAAATACCGTATTCATACAAATAGTCGTATTCGTATAAATACCGTATTTGTGTTAAAATACAAATATCTAAAAGAGAGCAATATAATACTAGCTCACATATCCGGCTATCTTTGAAAGTTACTAGTATTACAAAAATGTCCGATTAAACCACGTGTATAAAATACACGTGTTTAATCAAACACCCGAGCGTATCAGAATACGCATACTATATCGTTTCGCCTGAACCGGGAAAACCCTCTGTGTGGGACTCTAAAGGCTCGACAATACGCTGGCAGTAGGTTTAACCATAAGCACATCAGTGTCATTATTTGTATATAACAACTATCTAGGTATCCGTCGAAAGGAAGGCTTCCAAGCAAACCCATCTATATCTCTATTGAACCTATAAGTGACAATCCCTATGCAGTCCGGTCTGTTCGTCTGAGAGTATCGCATATCAAGTCTAGGGGGTGAAAAACGTCAGATCCCTAATAACCCGATAAGTCGTGCCAATATCAAGCTCTAATACTAATCGAGAAACTACAGGTCTCACTATCAGTAAATCTCATCTGCCCTGGCCAGGGACGTATGGTATTGGTCAACCATATACAGTGCGACATCGACTCCCTATACCAGAAAAGATGAGTCCCCGCTTACTGCCTCCATGTGGCTCGGGACTTTACCCAAGTAAAAACTGTTTGCACGACTCAGTACAGCCATGGTATGGTAGCAATCAAAGCACAATGAGAACTCATATGAGACAAATGACGATCTCAGGTCGACAGACTAGCTTGTACTTATGTCACCTGAGAACTGCTATCTAACATTAGGTATAGTACTATCCAACAACTCCCGGCGAGTCCGTCCAGTGTAACTCATAACCTAATGAGCACCTATATACAATCTTTGGTGCCGTACACCAATGGCTGTTGGACCGGCCATCTCCCCTGACGGGAATAAGAAATGTATACACTAGTCTAATTTGGAGTATCGATACCCAGTCTCGATAATCCTACGACTAGAGACAATTTAAGGATGTATTTATAGACTACCTAGCCCCTACAAGTATGATTGCCATCACAACGTTGATAGTTAAGCAAGAATCCTGCGGGTTTTATCAATATGTATTAGCGATATGAAATAACAAGTAGAACATATACACATATTAAAATAAAAACAAATCAAATAATATACTATCATATCAAGCAAGACTGTCTTATACATATATATCCCCATCATCCTGTACAATAAAAGCCTTTAGGGCATACACATCCTAACATAGGTCGGTGGAAGAGGGCGACGATGATGATGAAGCGGAATGGTGGAGGGGATGATAGTGAAGAAAAAGAAGATGACGATGATGATGACGACGGAGGTGGTTATAGTGGAGAATTTAGGGGAGGTCAAAAAAAGGGTGATGGAGGGAGATGGAAGGGTGGTGGTGGTGGTGATGATGATGAAAGGGTGGTGGAGGGGATGATGATGAAGATGATGAAGAAATAGAGGCAGAAGGTTTGATTTTTTTATTTTTTTGATAAGTTGAAATGAATTTGTTTTGATTTGGATTAGTTGTTGGATGATTTGTGCAAGATTGGATTTTGATGGGTTGTCTGTTAAATTGCTCTAATATATACATTAAGTTTGTGAATTTTTTTATCATCATGGATTGAAAAAGAAGAAGACGATGACCATGATAATAGTGATGGTGATGGTGGCGAATTTGGGAGGTCTAAGAAAGGGATGGTGGAGGAGGGAGGTCGATGGAAGGGGCATAGTGGTGATGACGATAATGATGATAAGCGGTGGGGAAGGGAATAACGATGTTAAGGTTGGGGAAGGGATGGGAGAGGCAGGAGGAGGGGGAGGTCTGAGAAGCTGTGAGGGAGGCTGCGGAGGAGGTCGGGACGGTGAGGCGACGGCGAGCGGCGACGAGATGGTAGTAAGAGTTAAGGTTATGCGATGAAGATTTGGGTATTTTGGGAATAATCAAATTTTTTGATGACATGGTAGTTAAAGCTGGCATGGCGATGATGTGTACCGTTAATATTAACGGAATACCGTTAGATAGGATAGTTTTCTGCAAAAATAAAATTATAGATTTAGTTAGCTGTCACGGGCTGAAGCCACGGGCCGTTTGTTGGATTTAAGACATTTTTTTATTTTTACTTGTTTATTGGTTTTTTTGGGCTGTTTTTTTTCTTGTGGGATTGAGGGTTGGGTGGGGGATGGAACCACGTTGAACTTGGGGGGCAGTTGCCCCCCTTCTTAACACACCTTCTAATTTGTTTGGTTGCCTTCCCATGAAAATCGAAACTAATTTATCCTTCATAATTTCTTAACATCCTGCACAATTTTTATTGGTTGCTCGTCCATTAAAATAGAAATTAATTTATTTGTTGACTAAGAATTAGATTTGTTAGTTTCATCATATTTATTAGTTATGTAAGTTGATATGCTATTAACTTAGAGATTATATTATGAAAATGAGTATAACACTAAAGCTTTTAAAAATTTCTCAAAAAGATTAATTTCTTTTCGGATTTCAATTATTTGAATTGTAAACAATCTCAAACCAATTATTAATGTGTCTTTAAACCTTTTCATTTAAACTTTTATTCCAAATTAACCTTATTAATTTCAAACTTCAAATTGAAACATATAGATGCAATCATATCTCAACTAATGTGGTCTGATTAATCTCCTATTATATTAATCTATGCATCTCCAAATGGATTTTGATATGCAAAATATCAATTTTATCATTCAAAAACATGTAATTCTCATAAACTTTTCGTCCCCCTTGAAATGCAAACCTGGTTCCGTGGCTGGGGGTTGGTTCTCTTAGCTTAAACAACTTACACAAGAGAACACAAAAGTTACAAATAATTAACTAACCAAACTCGCTACACCACTCCAAACATCCTTGTTACCACCATTAATCTCAAACAAAAAATTATCGATTCTATCTCAACTTTATATTGACTATCTGCTGGGATTTATGGCTTGAGAGAAATGCGTAGATTTTCAATGATAGATTTTGAGGCTGTGACGAGTTAGTTTTTAAGTTGATTACTTTTTCTGTTTTCGCAATGGAAAGGGGCTACAAGCTGACTTGATCTATCAAGAAGACTGAACTTGTGTTTTTGTTGGCATGAGTGACTGAACATGCATTTGTGCACCTTCATTCGATGCATTTTGTTTCGTTTTACCCGTGGAATGGCTTTGTTGCAGGATTCAGAAAGATGTGCCATCTTCTGCAAGCTAGGAACGCATGCTGTGAGATGCGGCGGCTATGGCCCTCTCTGCTCTAACATAACTAGTATAATTAAGAAGGCTTATCATCTAAATTTTTGTTTTTGGATTCCCAACTATTGTTTGGTTGTTGCTGTCGTCGACATAATTTTCTTTTAGTATATTATCTTATCTAGTATGGTCCCTTGCCCGACTTCTTACTTTTTAAAAAACAAAAGATTAATGTTGAATGCTGTAAAATGATTATATTTCCTGCATCAAACGTGAAAAGCACCGGCAATTATAGGCCTGCAAAAAGTTCTAACCTAATTAACATATTTTCACCGAACTATTTTAGTTATCTAAAACTAATGCAGTTTTATCACCAAGAAAATAAAAATAAAAAAATCTAAAACTGATGCAGAAATGTGGAAAAGGAAGGAAAAAAATACATGAATAATTTTTAGACATGAAGTCACAAGATTGGTATGCTTTGCTCGTGGTTTCCATTCGGACTTCATACAAATTACATGAGTGCTGTTTTATAAACTTACTAAACATATATAATAAATGAGCATAAAATGCAAAATGATAAGAAATAAAAAGGATGAAACAAACCAATTCCATTTCAACTCTGTCAGACAAAGCAAGATAGCTGCCATTAAGCTGCAGAACCTTATGTTCCTTTGTATAACCTTATGTTCCTTTGTATAAGGGTAACAACGGTCTATTTCATTGCATTCATAGTACCAACGAAAATGTTTTGTTAGGCCAGGGATCTTATCCATTTCCTCAGAAGAGAAAAGTAGATCACATTTTGCAGTATTGGAGGTAACTAATGATGAAAAGGCGGGTGTCATTTAATTTTGGACAATATCTTTAATTTTGGACAATATCAAGATACATCCTATAAAGAATTCTTAATATCTATGGTTAACATGTTTTATTGGTTTTAAGTTATATCCCAATTTAAAACCAATTTTGTTCCATAATGTATGATGTCTAAGTCAGGGCTTGGGGATTGCGCACGGTATTTCTAAGTTGAATTCTAATAACCATTCTCACTGTCTTGCTCTTCTTCATTGTCTAAACCCCTCCTAATTGTGCCACTTCCACACAAACCCCCAAACCCTCCCACTTCCACCAAATCTCCAAGAGGCCTATCGAACGGTAAGCTTATTCAACTATTCGGCGTCACAATATTTAATACGACGAAACTTGGTTTGGTATTTCTCTCAGTATACCCATCGCCCCCTTTCCCTCCCTCTAAATCCGCCAACAGTTTGGTTCGTTCAGGATGTTCTGACAATAAAGAGATTTAACAGAACAAAATTAGGATTAGTGTCCAAGGAATATTTCAAAAAGCATTGTCTTGCCCTTGTCTCGGGGTGTGTGTTCAGTCGAAAATATTGCAATCTTTAACATAACATTTCCTAACTTTTCTATTCATTTAAGGATGTTTGTTATAAATATAACACGTATTACAAGTTCGTCTGGAAAATATCAATTCCCATGTGTTATACATTATAATCAACATTTTTGAAGGAAATTGTGTATTTATTATTTCACGCATAATATTGTATATCTCAACAATTTTTATTGAGATTTTGTGCAGAAAATTATTTCAGGACAGGTATTGGAATCGCAAATTCGTCGACAAAATGCAGCAAATCAAAGAGTTAAAATCTGACAGAGATTCAGAAAAGATAAAAAGATTCCAGATATCAATTATAAACCCTGAAACCAACATAAGAAGACCACAGAAAAATGAAGCTGAGATCTCACCAAATGGCCGCAGATCCGCGGCCGAGTCAGGCCGATCTGCCGCGGATCCGCGGCCGAGTTAGGGCATCCGGTGACGGTACTATTCCAAAAGCTTCATTCTAACCAGCTAGCTTGTTGAAGACGCTCCATTGTAACAATCTTGTTCTGAAAACTTCCCTACAACAGCCTGGCTTCTTGAGGAAGCTTGATAACTACCTTATTCTAGAAGTTTCCCTATAACTACCCAGGTTCTTGGGGAAGATTAACCTAGTTTCTAATGGAAGATTGATGAAGGCCTATAAAAAGAGAACTAAGTCTACACTAAAAAGTTGTTGATGGTAGTCGGTTTCTAGCACACAAACCAAAACCAAATCCAATTCAATTCCTAATCAAGATCCAAATCAAGAACGTTGAGAACAACATCAAGCGACTACATTCAAGATCCTTTACGCGAAGCCGATCATCATCAAGAGCGCGAGATCCTCGACAGGTCCAAGTCTCATGGAGATCGAGCAAAGCGGAATTCGACGGAATAATTACCTCTTCAAGGGAGCGATCAAGAGCAATTCTTGTAACCTCGGATTGAAGGAAGTGTAATTAGAAGTTGATTAATAAAGGTGATCAATTGTTAATTTTCGTTTTCTTTAACTTTTGCATTATGAAATTTCTAATTCTTGATTCTTTTATTTTCATGATGTGCAAGTGAAATCTCCGCTTGTAAAGGATTCGAAAGAATTCGGTAGATCAAATGGTGATGAAATCCTAAACTCATCTTAAGTCTTATGAGAATTATGAAATTTAGGAAAAAGATTCGTCAATGACCAAATTTGGAATGAGATCACCGTTCTTGATAATTTCGTTGCAATTTGGGATTAAATAATTGATGATTCTCTTTACTAAAAGCTAGATTTGAATGATGATCAATGAAAAGATAAGGGATAGTGAAGGAGAAACACTAGTTTCTCCAAAAGATTCCCAATCTTCATTCATCGCCATCGTTTTAGCTATAATTCATCAATAGATAAGATAAGTCATTATTAGTATTCATCATTGCTACTAATTCCTATCGAATCCTACAAGCTATTCTACATTTTCTTGATAACTAAAATTGATTTTGGACACTTTCTTGATTACTATATCTTAAACTCTTTCTTGATTTTTTTCTTGAAAATACTTCATCTAATAAATCTTGATTCATCTTCTTGAATTTTCTTTACTATTTTCTTTCAACTCAACTAAAGCAAGAACGAATAAATACATGAATCTCAGTGGACGATCCGTACTCATTAACGAACTACATCGATACCGTTATTGATTGCGGCTATAAATTCTTTGATTGTGATAACACTTTTCAACACATCAAGATTCGATCAATTAAATGGCGCCGTTGCCGGGGATGCGTACGTAATTTGTTCGTTCTTGCTATTTGAGTTGAAATATTATTATTCCATCAAAAATTTGAATCAAATCGCATCGTGTGCTTAACGATTAGTGTGTGAATTTTGCAAGGAAATCTGGAATCACTGCATCAGGGAGGAAATTATTCAGATCATTTCATCCAGGACAGAGGAGCAAAGGGAGCAGCAGTATAAAAAATCGTTCAAATAACTGTTCATATGACCGCGGAACCGCGGCAAGAAGCTACAATCCGCGGCGGAACCGCAGCATTTTAGACGATTTAGGGCTCCAGAATTCTTTGGTATATTCTCTACTTTCTTATCTCCTCTCTGATCTGTCCAATAACAACTTTTCTGCAGCATTCTTTGCAAAAATTTGCCGCTCAAAGATAAATTTTTTTGCATGTTTTGATATTGGTTGTTTTGCATATTTTAATACGGAAATTAAGGGGCAAAGACCAAATTCAGATTAGGTGGGAATTTCATTACCCTTCCTAAGCCCTAAAAATCATAAAACTAGCATCCGCATCATCCTCATTAACTAAAAAATATCTAGACAAGACTCTAAAGACCGTCACGCTTAATTAGGACAGAAGAAGGTCGTGGGTAATCTATTGTTTATCCGCATTTCTTTTGTGGTGTCTAAGGTAAGTGGTTACTTAAATAGGCCCGCTACTTACGTAGCGGATACCTCCCACTTACCTGGCACTTACCTGGCCACAGTAGGGATAAAGAGGTAGTAGAGGATTTATCTTGCGATTTGTCTTCTGGAAGTCTAGGAGCGGTCTAGTAGCTTGATCTAGGTGACCGTAGATCTAGGGTTGATTGCGCATTTTTTTGTGTGATTTTTTATAAATCCGTCTTTTTCAAAACAAACAAAAAACAAACTACTTTCTCTAATTATCACAAACGCTGCCACTTGTGCTAAACCGTTTAGTGCATGCTCATCTTGACACGGGATTCTAGTGCCCTTCTTGTCCGCATTTCTCCTATCGACTCCGAAGTCGGTAATTCTACATCTTCTTTTTCCTCACCACAAACCACATCCACTGAGATAGAAGGTTCTCCATCAAATTTTAACACCACTCTGCCACCACCTGCAGGTGCGCAAAATCTACCGCGTATGTCTCACCAAGAGAGATGCTACCCGATGCATGGTCCTCTTCTACTTGTCTTTCTATTCCACCAGCCAATGGGGATAATTTCGAAATCAAACCTCACTATATCAATCTTTTACCTAAATTTCACAGTCTCGAGTCTGAAGATGCATACGTTTTTATTACCAAATTTGAAAACGTATGTGCTATGATGGGCATTTCACAACTTTCTGTGGATGCTATACATTTACGTCTTCTCCCGTTCACTTTGTACGATTTAGCCAAAAAATGGCTTTATAACACAGCTGCACACTCTATTTCAAACTGGGATGAATTCGTCATAGCATTCCTTAAGAAATTTTATCTCAATCATAAGACTGTCCGTGTCCGTAGCGAAATCAATCAATTACCCAGCTTCCCAATGAACAATTTTGGAAGTGTTTTGAACGATTCAAGGATCTGCTAGTCCAATGTCCTCATCACGGAATCTATAAATGGGATCTGTGCCGAATCATATATAAGGGCATTAATCCAACAACAAAGCAGATGCTTGAATCCACGTGTCAAGACAATTTCATGTCTAAAGACGATGGTGAAGCTTGGAAATTTTTAGAAGATTTTGCTGAAAAAACTTTGCAATGGGAGTGTGTTAGTCAACCTTCATCTAGGGGTGGTATCCATCAACTTGATGTTTCCATAGCAGTCAAAGCTGAAATTATCGCAATGCAAAAGAAACTTGAAGCTATGAAACACAAATTTTTATTAGCCTCCCTAAAGCAGGTCACACTCTCTAAAACCGTGTGTGGATGCTGTTCCGATCCATCACATTTGACGGAAGAATGTCCTTTGAATTCTCCGTTTCAAGGTCAAGAACACACTAATACTGTTTTTAGCAACGAACTAGAAGCGATCCTTATTCTTCCACTTATAATCAGGGTTGGAGGAATCACCCTAATTTTGCTTAGAACCAACACCAAACTCAAAATACGGTTCCAAACCAAACTAACTTTCAAAGAGTTCCTCCACACCAACAGCAACCATTACAACTGAGTCAGCACCCCTTTCAACCACAAAATTTTCAAAATCCGGCCAACACTTCTGCACCGTATAATAATTCTTTGCAATTTGCTGGTCCCGATAATTCTTCTTCACTCGAACGAACCTTGGATTTATTCATGAAACATTCCATCCAAGTGTCGGCTGATATAAGGTCTGTAGGGTTCCTATCGACGGCTGCAAAGTTTCGGGAGGCAGCGTCCATGCCATTTTCAAAATTTTGCCGTTTCAAGGAACTCTAAACTAGAATCGATAACTAGAAAACAATACGCAAACTTATGTAAACCATTTACATTTAAGTGAAATAGATATACAAGATTTGTAGATCGGTCCTTCACTTCATAAGCTCCTTGTAGTAGTCCCTTCGCTGCGATCATCGAACTTACGGACTCTTGGACAGCTCCAAGAGAAGAGGGCAACAGTCTTGCTTGAAGTCTTCGAGGCCGAAGATAATCTACGTCGAGAGAATACGAACTCAAGCTACCACTTCACCAAAGTGAAGCAAACACCCTATACTAAAGTGCTAATCTAGTAGAGAATAGTGAAATAGGAAATTGGCTCTCTTTAGAATTTCTTTTCTCACATTACTTTCTTACTTTTATCAAACCCTAGCAAGCTTTTCTTTTGGAAGAAGAAGATGAAGAAAGAGATGAAAAGAAATGAAATAATCAAGTGAGATAACAAACCATGGGTAAGTGAGTATCATATACAAACTCATGTAGAGACATAATCATGGCAAATTATAGTAGTTAGGTTAATAAATATCCTAAGTCAAACAAAATGGGTGGACTTTGTCAAAACACTCACAAGCTTCTACAAGCTTCATGCTTTGAATAATTATCCACTAATTTTGTATTTACTATAAATATTAAAACCCTACCATTATAATTAAAATGGTGTATGTCTTATACACCCATGTAGTGTGTATCAACAACCATGACAAAAAAAAAATAAACAATGCACATTAATATATATCACATATATATTACATATACACACAAGTGAGAAAAGAATGCTTAAGTGAGCAATGTTAGTTAATGTAAATTAGTATATTAAATATACAATTATACACTAAATTATTAAATCAACACTTGATTTAATAATCCGGCTATATCTCATATAACCGACTAACACTAAATGTACCAACTTATCGAATCAACACTTGATTCGATAACCCGTCTATATCACATATAACCGACCGATACAAAAGTCGCGAGAATAGAATAGGGTATCACATACACGCATTATTCTCGGTCCCGCATATATCTCATATGCGCTCCTATTTTGTTTTACCTGAGCCAGTAAAACCTCTATGTAGGACTCTAAAGACTCGTTAATACGCCGGCAGTAGGTGATGATCATATCAATCACCCACAAGCCGTCAGCGGTACTAGCTGGACATAACAGCTACCCAGGTATTGAGCGATCAGAAGATCGGCAAGCAAGCCCGCTCCAACTCCTGCAAAAGCCTGACAGTAACACTACCGTACAGTCCGGTCTCCTCGTTTGATATGTCGCATATCAAGTCTAGGGGTAGTAAACGTCAGACCCCAATAACCGATAAGTCATGCCGATATGAGGCTCATAACGGGTCGAGAAACTACTGGTAACATTTACCAGTAAATCTCAAAACCAGCCCTGGCCAGGGACTTCCCTGTTATGGCCAATCGAGCACAACGCAACATCAACCCCCAATACCGGGAGAGACGAAACCCCTCCTATCGCTCATTGCCTCCATGTGACTCGGGACTGTACCCAAAAACCACCGTTTTGCACGCCCTCTTGGACGTGGTAAAGTGGAAATCAAAGCACAGTGGGAATCACACAAGACTCTATGACGATCTCGGGTCTACAGACTAACCTGTACCAGTGTCACCAGAGAACTGCCATCTGACGTGAGGTATAATACCATCTGGGAGTTCTCGGTAAGTCCGTCCAGTGTACCCAGTCTCCACTGAGCACCCATATACCATCTCTGATGTCAAACACCAATGGATATGGGATCATCCATCACCCATCTATATGGGTCGAGAAGCTATACGCTAGTTTACTCTGGTATATCGATGCCCCGTCTCGATACACTCACAACTAGGGACATTAAAGGATGTACTTATGGACTACCATGGCCCCACTAGTATGATCTGTATCATAGTCTAGGTAGTCAAGTACACATCCTAAGGGCTTTACCAATATGTAACAAAGAGATAATCAATGTATACGTTACGGTAAAGAGTAAACAGATAGCATACTATCATGTCGAGCAAGAAAGTCCTCCCTGTATATGTCCAAGCATCCACTACAATATACATCTCATGTATAGTAATGGCCTCTAGGGCATACATATAACTAACAATCTCCTACTTGCATTAGGGCCATTTGATAGCAGTGGTTGTAGTATCACATACTCAACCATCCCATAAAAGTCTCTCTCTGGGAAAAGGCCTTTGTGAGTGGATCCTCCGTGTTGTCCTCTGAGTCTACTCTCTTAACCTCGATTCCCTGGAGATCAACCATCTCCATGATCAGGTGATACTGCCTTAGAATATGTCTGGATCACTGATGGGACGGGCGTTCCTTGGCATAAGCCTCAACTCCATTGCCACACAATGGTAGGAACAAAGTTCATCTCATGAACTAATATACACCCAGACTTCCTCTTTGGTAGCATCTTAGGTAGTGATGTATCCAGCCTTTATCGTCTAGTATGCCACGGTATTTGACTTGGAACTCTTCCAACATACCGTCCCTTTACTGAGGGTAAAGACAATGCCTGTGACTGACATTCAGTCGACCTCATCACCCTGGAAGATATCCAGTGATTCTCCCCAGGATCGATTGATACCATCTCACTACACCTAGTGATAATCTTAACATCCATTTAGATCTATCACATAGATCCAAAACCCTGGATCTAGGAGGTATCACATTGATCTTATATGGAGAATCCATGTGATAAGAGGAGATTGACCGAGTGTAGCATAGGAAACTTCTTCCCTATCAAGAGTATGTCATCCTACGTACAGTACGAGAATTACCACCATACTCCCTACTACTTTTTTGTATATACAGGGTTCATCTATCATTTTGATTAAGTCAAACTCTTTGACTACTACATCAAAATAGATGTTCCAACTCCGCGTTACCTGCTTTAACCTGTAAAGCAACTTGCACACGATTCCGCTGCTCCCACAGTCTACGGAGCCCTCTGGCTGTGTACTTATAGATGCTTTCTTCTAAATCACTATTTAGAACAACAGTCATGACACCCAACTGCCAGATATCGTAGTTATGGTATGTAGCAGTGGCAAGTAGGATCCGGATAGACTTAAGCATAGCTACCAGAGAAAAGGTTTCATCTTAAACCACATCTGGTCGATGACGAGAACCTTTAACAACAAGTCTAGCTTTGAAAGTCTCAACTTTTCCATCCACACCAAGTAATCTTCTCAAGATATACTTGCTTCTGATTGGGATTTAACCCTCCAGATAAAGCAACCAAAGTCCATACTTTGTTGGTGTATATGGATTCCATCACAGATCGCTTAGCATCCAGCCATTCTCACAGAGTTCCCACTCTTGATGGCCTGCTCGAAACTAGTTGGGTCATTATCTTATGATGCATTCCTCGCTCCTACTGTCATAGAGAAACCAAAGTATCTCTCAGGTGGGTAAGGAACCTTACCAGATCGGCGGAGAGGCTGAGGTTCGTTGGGAGGTATTGAATCCTCCGGTTCTACCAAATCATCAGCTGTAGTTTGTATAGCTGGAACTCCTTCCAGTTCTACCTCATGACCACAAATTTGTTTCCAAAATAAATTCCTTTTCTAAGAAGGTGGCATGCCGAAAAATAAAACACCTTTTGTTCCTCGGTGCGGTAGAAGATATTCTCTTGCGAATGCTTGGGATATCCAACAAACTTCCACAGAACTGACCTTGCCTCGAGCTTGTCCGTATTTTGCTTTTTATACATAGGCCGAACAACCCCAAATCTTAACTTGCTTAAGAGATGGGCTCTTCCCATACCATATCGTATATAGAGTGGTAGGCACCTGATTTGGTTGGAATGACATTCAATAGGTATGCAGCTTCACAAGTGCATAACCCCCAAAAGAAAATAAGCAACTCAGTAATACTCATCATAGAGTGCACCATATCTCATAGGGTGCAATTTCTCCGTCCCGATACACCGTTGTACTGTAGTGTATACGGAGGAGTAATGCTGAGAGGGAATCTTATTCTCCTTTAGAATAGTCCAGGAATTCCATGCTCAAGTATTCTCCTCCCTGATCTCATCAAAGGAAATAATACTTATACCAGTTTTGGTTCTCTACTTCTAACTTATATTCTTTGAATATCTCAAAAGGTTCAGACTTGTGTTTTAACAGGAACATATTGTTGGAGATAGTGCCCTCAGAGTCAATTATTGGATCGCAGGTACGTGATTGCAATGATTCTGAAGGACCTATACCGGTAGGACAATCTTACTCAAGATGATAGTATGCTATTTGGTTTGCCTTTATCAGTCGTACACATGTTCAGGTGACTGATTACATGTTACACTTTGATAGAGCCCTTAGGATCTTGCTTTACTACCAACTGTATGATGGCGATCATATATGTGAGAGTTGGGTAGTTTATACGCATATCCTTAATTGTGGTCCCTAATCGTGGGAGTTTCGAGACAGGGCATCGATACTCCGGAGTAGACTAGTGTATACAGTCGAGACCCCGACGAGGGGCGGTGGCCGGTCTCACAAGCCACTGGTGTCAGTTGGATCACCTAAGATGTATACAGGTGCTCATTGGGTTATGAGTACACCGGACAGGACTCGCCGGGAATCTGCTAGTTGGTATTATACATATCGTCAGATAGCAGTTCCCTGGTGACATGTGTACAGGTTAGTTCATCGACCTGAGGTCGTCATTTGTCTCGTGTGAGTTCTCACTGTGCTTTGATTTCTACCCTACCACGGCTCAAAGGAGTCGTGCAAACAGGTAGTTTTTGGGTACAGTCCCGAGCCATATAGAGGCACGTGAGCGGATCGGCAGGGGATTCGTCTCTCCCGGTATTGGGGGAGAGATCGTGCTGTGTCTAAGAGAGCCATTACACATAGCCCACGGCCGTGGCAGGAGATTTACTGGTAGGTACTCCAGTAGTATCTCAGGGTGTTATTGGGCTACACTCCGACACGACTTATACTGCTATTGGGGGTCTGACGTTACTAGCCCCCTAGGCAGATATGCGATACTCATAGACGAACGGACCGGACTGTATATACATTGTCACTGTTAGGCTCAGTAGGGTTTCCGGATGAGTTCGCTCATCGGCCTCCCTTGAGGTCAGTCCATGGGCAGCCGTTACGCATTGCTAGTGCCGCAGACGGTTTGTGGTTAAACCCACTGCCAGGGTACTGACGAGTCATTAGAGTCCCCCACAGACAGTTTCCCAAGTTCGGGCGAAACGTTGTAGAGGCCGTATGGTTTTATGGCAGGGTTCGGAAAATGCACGTGCGTTTACACACGTGTCGGTTTTCGGGCAGATGATACTGGTCGGCTTTGGTTTAAGCCGGATCCGAGTATTATATTGAGTAGATATAATATCTTTGTCTCAGTTGCATTTGTATTCGGTTGTAATACAAATACGGGTATATTTATACAGTTACGGGGTTATCCTGAAAATAGTTTCAGGATCACTTTTGGAAGTTTCCAGTTTCCAGTTTTCTATCGTCCGTCTTTTAACATTCGGTTAAAGACGGATTTATCTTTTCTTGAGATGAGTGTAGATGCTTCAAGAAGTTTCTAGAAGAGGTGACTAGGATGGTGACTAGGTTCATGAACCTTAAGTTTGCATTAATGAATGGATGACTAGGTTTAGTGAGTCATTCATTTCATTAATGTGTTTTGTTTTGCCATAGATTTTTTCTCTTGATCTTTTCTTCTTGTGGCCACCTCCTCCCTCCTACACTCACCCCCTCTTGATATAAGTGGCCGGCCCCCTCTCCTCCTCCACTCACTCACTTGAGAAAATTATGGTTGTTAAAAAGAAAAGACTAAAGTTTTGGATACATGGAAATTTCATAGTTCATTTCTCGTTCCATTTCATTTCCATTGGCAACTTCATTAACCGTTCGTCCATTGCTTTGGACGGAACAAGACAAAGTCTTCTACTCATTCTCTACATCAATCTTGGTCGTCTCTTTTAGCAAACTTGACGACCGAGTTGCCTCGAGTCAGAGGTGGGAGCCCGTTTAAAGAATCGTCGACGTGGTGCCACCTGGACGAGCAGATCGGAGATCGAAGAGATCGGAGCAGCCGCAACGGAGCGTGGGATGATGGTTAAAGAACGAAGGACTCGGATCGTTCGGTATAACCTTTCTACACTCTTTACAGTTTGTTAGTTTAGCAATAATGGCAGATCCGGGTTAAAGTATACGATAGCGCCAGTTAAAAAGTTTTTGTTCCGCATTTGGCGTCTGTAGACGGCCGGGGCGCTACCGTAGACTTACAGTGGTATCAGAGCCTCACCATTTTGCTTTACTAACTTGTGCTAACGAGTTTAAAACATCGATCGAACCGGATATCGAAAACTGCAAAATCTCCATTCACAGTTTCTGTCGATTTTATATGATGTCCTAAAATTATTCTACATATCACAGAAAGTTGTGCAGGGTTTTAGAAGCACACCGACCAAATTTGAGCACTTGATTCCACCAAACTGCCGCGGAATCGCGGCCAAACCCATGGTTTGGCCGCGCATCCGCGGCCGTTCTATTGAATCAGTGCACCAAATTTGCACAGTGTCTTTTCTGTTGGAATTTGGGGTTTTTGGTATATATCTTTTGGGCCCAGATTTTGTTACTGTTCACCAGTTGTTCGTGGGGCCCACTTTGTGATATTTTGTCGATCGAAATTTAAACATGTTAGTTTACAGTGCTTACATTATATCTCCGACCGGGAATGTCATTTGATCGGTAAACCGCGTCTGATTGCTATAGTTCTTTTAGACGGGTTTGTGAACGTGACATTCGCGTTGATGTTCTGTGTTGTGCTGTGATGTTGCGGATTTGTCGTGGTGGATAGCAGTGTGCAATGGTAGTGCAGTTTGGATTTATTTGTACATTTGATATTGCGGGGCGAGCGTCCAACATATGGACTGCCGTCACTTCCTGTTGTATAATATTCTTTTGGGGCACGACCAGGTTGCGGTCGATGTACATGTTGTACTATTTTTCATTACTGTACTAGGTTTTGCCCCGAGACGGAGTGCACGGATAGCCGGGTTCTGGAGGGCAACGGGTCCGCATCTCATGGCTTTGAGAGGTAGAGGGGCCTCACTCTAGAATTGGCAGACTATTCGCCGCACTCGTAGGGGGTACAGGTTGACCCAAGGAGGGGTGCCCAAGATTACCGGATTCCGTGAGGTGCTGGGTGGTCCATTCACTTTGCTGTAGGGGGCTGCCTCGCTTCAGGTTTTGGCGGGTAACTTGCCGCACCCGTAGGGGTCTAGGTTTCATTGCACAGGCTATCCACACGACAGGGGAACGTCGGGTTTCAGCTGCGGCTCTGTGAAACCAGGGGATCCCAGATTATCTGTATTGTTCTGTGATGCTTATTACTTTTCTGTAATGTTGCATATTATCACGCCTGGAGCGATTATTGTATATTGGTTTATATACTATTAGATGTTGTAAATGG
The DNA here is from genome assembly GCA_030015575.1 of Agapanthus africanus. Classification (NCBI taxonomy): domain Eukaryota; kingdom Viridiplantae; phylum Streptophyta; class Magnoliopsida; order Asparagales; family Amaryllidaceae; genus Agapanthus; species Agapanthus africanus. Next base: position 866,875,356 of record CM057338.1, on the reverse strand, counting down.
TTTACACCCGCGCTAGTCCAGTCCCTGCTCTGTCGTTAGTTAAGTAACCTAACGGGTGATGACGGGACCCAGTGACGAATGCGGATGGCATATACGTACATTTTATTTTCGTTCTTTTCTGGTGTGATTTAATGATGGGACTGCGTTGATTTTGATCAATGCAAAGGAAAGCAAACCTATTTGGCAGTTGTTGGAACAATTTAAAAAGTGTTATTGCAAAGACGTTTCCTTTTGTTATGCATAGCGGTATTCAGTGGAATATCCTGCACCTCATTCGACGGGGCAAGGGCCGATATCCCTTCACCGGGACTGACCCCTTGGGCAAAAGTTTGCGTCAGGGTAATAACTTCACTATAGTCGATTACATGTTGCTCTGCATCGCGGTATTCAGTGGAATATCCTGCACCTCATTCCACGAGGAAAGAGCCGAGATCCCTTCACCGGGAGTGACCTCTTTAGCAAAAGGTTTTCGCCACTATATTTTTAAAAAAGCTATCAGGTTCCTTCAGCGATATCAAGTTCACTACGTTAAAGGTTTTTCGCCAAAAACCAGCCGTAGCCCTCTGTCATTTCTTTTGGGTATTCAGTAGTATTTAAGCTATGTATTTTGACCTAACGCCAAGGCATAGTGTTTGGTAGCTGCTGGGTATTCAATTGTTACATAGATAGATGAGTTGGTTTGGGACAGCCGTTCTGCCATTTTGACCTAACGCCAAGGGCATGTGCGGGTGGGTTCAAATTAACAAGATAGTGACGGGTAGAACTTGGCATGTGACTTATGACATTTTGACCTAACGCCAAGGTTATAAGAGCATGGGGCAAAAATCATATCGGGAGTTTCTAAAGAAACTAAAACTTGCCAAGTATGCGCATACCTTTTGGAGTATGAGTAACGTGGATGCATTCCATCACGTTATCATGCGATGAGAGTTGGATCCCGATTCCCACTGATGAGTTGGTTTACTTTTCGGGTGATCCCGATTGATTCTTCTTTCAGGTTTGGAGGAGAATTTGACAGGACAGTGGGAGGTTTCCGGATTAGATAAAGTGATAACCATTCTGATCTAGGTTAGAGTGCACGCAGAGTGTTTCTTTTCTCTCTCTCTTTGGCAGCGACCTTTGACCGACCCTAGACTATGACTCAGTGACCAAGTTGACCGAACCTTCTTAAATTACTGGATTTTGGATTGTCCGAGTTGCATAAGTCATTGCCACTCCTTCTTTTACCCTTTGTATTTCTCAGAACACCCGTATTACTACGGACATCCACTTCCATTGGATAGATCCATCGTATGGTTATATACGAACTCGAAGGGACTTCTTCGAGGATGGATCAAGGTTCAGAAGAAATAGAATTGGTTTATTCAGTTGTCTTTTATTATCACCTTCTCTCAGGTTACAAGAGCTCCTTGGTTTAGGAGAGTACACCTATTACGCTTATTGGATAGTCTTATTCCAAACCATAGGCAGGTGCCGAAAGGTAGGGAATGAAGAAAACCAATTAGCCTAAGTAGGGTATGCAGAAGACAATAACTAAAGACAAAATAAAGGGATTAGAAAGAGGGCAAAGTAAATTGCGACTGATATCATTCACGACCAAAACCGCGTACTTCATCACCACTCCTATTTCACCTTTAAAAGAATAAGGTATTATTCAGTTGTCTTTTATCATCTCCTTCTCTCAGTTGCGAGTACTCCTTGGTTTAGGAGGGTACACCTATTATGCTTACTGGATAGTCTTCTTCCAAACCAAAGGCTGGTGCCGAACGGTAGGGAAGGAAGAAAACCATTTAGCCTAACGATGGTATGCAGAAGGTAACGACTAAAGACAAATAAAGGGATTTGGAGAGAAGGCAAAGAAATATACGGATAAAGTCATGAATTGGATTATGGAAGAGGCATTACTATGAATACCAGGATACCCCTACGAAACATTTTCATGTTTCAGTGCATTGTTAAAGAAAAACTGTTTTCCCGATTAGATACTTACTCCAAGGGTATGTATTTACCAGGTTTCATTCTCATATCTGTATGGTTTTACAGATGATGAGCGGGAGTACGTTATTGGGAATTAGGTGATCATCCTCATTATATCGGAATTCGTTGTAATTGGTGATATTTGAGGAAATTGCCAGAGTACAGTTTTCAACCTACGACGCACAGGTTTTGAGTTGCTCAACTCAACGGACTTATACAGAGTATTGTATGTTGTCCAAGTGTCCATCAGGACAAAGGGGTAGGTCCTCGTACTATATTCTGTTTACTTATAACTTCTCTAGTATTTAGACAAGTGTTTCGTAGAAATACAAGGTCTAAGTTTTGAGAAGTTGTGGGTATAAGAATAAAGTAGAGAACCAGGTATCACAAGTATCGGGATTCTTCAAAGAGATCGAAGATGTAGATTCTTGTGATTGGTATTCAGATAATAGTAATGGTTTTGAGAAACTTGTTTCTCTTTCAGGTTACTCATAATTGGATGGATTCCTAAGTTGAGTAATACTGATTAGCCTCTTTTCATTAAGATGATATGCACTGGAGACAGCTGCATGATTGAATATGGTTCCAAGTAAATTAGTGCCAAAGTTTCTATTTTGGATATAGAATGGTTCATATCTTAACGAAGTTAAGGTACGGGGAGTTGTCCAGCTTATGCTTAAAACCAGACACTGGATAACTCAGGGCACGTTTCTGTAATGGCTGTTTGTGGGTTGACCCTGGCTATGACGAGGGTTGATTTTCTACCATTTGGAAGATCAATAGTGATATTGTTCTTGACTCGCCACAGTTTTAGTAAAATGGATTTTTTCAGAAAAACAGTAGTGGGAGTATGGTAGAACTGGAAGTGATTCCAGAACCGCAAACGATTACGGAAAATTTAATAGGACCTAAAGATTCAATCAGGTTTGACATTCCAATAGCCACTCCGCAGATATGATGGGTAACCTCAGACACCCGAGAGGTACTCCGGTAGCCTCAAGGACGGTGACAGGGAGGTTCTTGTTTACCCAGACTTGACACTACTGTTGTTCCAGGCTATGAGACCCGGTAGAAGGGTTGTCGTAGTCAGTGGGAGCATCGGAAGCATAGTGGGCAAGATACTTATGTCTATTTATAGATTTGAGCAGTTATAGCGGAGATAGATCATCTATTTTTGATGTGACAGTCATGGGTTTGACTTCAATCAGAATAGGGGATGGATCTGTTAAGAAGGTAGTAGGGTGTGATGTCATGGTATATGGATGACATACACAGAGTAGGAAGTAAAATTCCTATACTACAATCGGTTGTACTATGGTCGTCACACAGTTGTTTCTCCAGAAAGGATATGGATATAATATTTGACATTCTAGTTTCTGGATCTATGGTTTTAGATCTGGATTTGGGTAGTTTCCCAATGTGGGTACTTTGACAGTATTCTAATGGTTTTTAGAATAGATGACTCCTAGCATGGTGGTGTACCTGCAGGTGATGGAGTCACCCTTTCTAAAGGTGTCTTACAGACTAAAGGGGAGAGGGATGGTCATAATTGACAGATCACTTGCTTAGGCAACTGAGTCAGTCATGAGATGTCAAGTACCACACCAGATATTGTTTTTGCACTTGATGCGATAAGTTTGTATTAATCCAATCCTGGAGAAACATAAGGAAGCATTTTTTGAACATAAGTACATGTTCTACGGATTTGATGACGGCAGCCTCCTTCGGGAGACGATTATCATTCCAGGCTTCAAAGGTGACGTGGATGACAGAGTGATTGTCAGAGTTTTAGTTTTCTCTCTGACGAGGGACAGTATTATGGACAGGTGGTCCAAGAGGATACTATGGGTGGCTTGGTGCAGGATACTGATTAGGTTCAGTGATCGATACAGTCTAAGAAGTTTGGATTTAGAGTTCATTTATGAACTAGGTCCCATCAGATATCCAGACATATTCTTAGACAGGTATTACTCAATTCGGGAGATGGCTTTCTCCGCGAATTTGAGATTAAGAGAGATATAGAAAGAAACATCTAGGCGGATCCACTCACTGAGGCTATTTCTCGAACACAATAGTTTTACAAACGGGCTTTGTGAAACTGATTAGTAGAGGAGTTGGATGTTCGGTTTCACACGGGCTGTGAGTAGTCGACATCGCAATAATTAGCCTTGAGTGCAAGTAGGAGATTGTTGGAGATAGTGCCCTCAGAGTCAATTATTGGATCGCAGGTATGTGATTGCAATGATTGCGAAGGACCTATACCAGTAGGACAATCTTACTCAAGATGATAGTATGCTATCTGGTTTGCCTTTATCAGTCGTGCACATGTTCAGGTGACTGATTACATGTTACACTTTGATAGAGCCCTTAGGATCTTGCTTTACTACCAACTGTATGATGGCGATCATATACGTGAGAGTTGGGTAGTTTATACGCATATCCTTAATTGTGGTCCCTAGTCGTGGGAGTTTCGAGACAGGGCATTGATACTCCGGAGTAGATTAGTGTATACAGTCGAGACCCCGACGAGGGGCGGTGGCCGGTCTCACAAGCCACTGGTGTCAGTTGGATCACCTAAGATGTATACAGGTGCTCATTGGGTTATGAGCACACCGGACAGGACTCGCCGGGAATCTTCTAGTTGGTATTATATATATCGTCAGATAGCAGTTCCCTGGTGACATGTATACAGGTTAGTTCATCGACCTGAGGTCGTCATTTGTCTCGTGTGAGTTCCCACTGTGCTTTGATTTCTACCCTACCACGGCTCAAAGGAGTCGTGCAAACAGGTAGTTTTTGGGTACAGTCCGGAGCCATATGGAGGCACATGAGCCGATCGGCAAGGGATTCGTCTCTCCCGGTATTGGGGGCGAGATCGTGCTGTGTCTAGGAGAGCCATTACACATAGCCCACGGCCGTGGCAGGAGATTTACTGGTAATTACTCCAGTAGTATCTCAGGGTGTTATTGGGCTACACTCCGACATGACTTATACTGCTATTGGGGGTCTGACGTTACTAGCCCCCTAGGCAGATATGCGATACTCATAGACGAACGGACCGGACTGTATATACATTATCACTGTTAGGCTCAGTAGGGTTTCCGGATGAGTTCGCTCATCGGCCTCCCTTGAGGTCAGTCCATGGGCAGCCGTTACGCATTGCTAGTGCCGCTGACGGTTTGTGGTTAAACCCACTGCCAGGGTACTGACGAGTCATTAGAGTACCCCACAGACAGTTTTCCAAGTTCGGGCGAAACGTTGTAGAGGCCGTATGGTTTTATGGCAGGGTTCGGAAAATGCACGTGCGTTTACGTACGTGTCGGTTTTCGGGGCAGATGATACTGATCGGCTTTGGTTTAAGCCGGATCCGAGTATTATATTGAGTAGATATAATATCTTTGTCTCAGTTGCATTTGTATTCGGTTGTAATACAAATGCGGGTATATTTATACAGTTACGGGGTTATCCTGAAAGTAGTTTCAGGATCACTTTTGGAAGTTGCCAGTTTCCAGTTTTCTATCGTCCGTCTTTTAACATTCGGTTAAAGACGGATTTATCTTTTCTTGAGATGAGTGTAGATGCTTCGAGAAGTTTCTAGAAGAGGTGACTAGGATGGTGACTAGGTTCATGAACCTTAAGTTTGCATTAATGAATGGATGACTAGGTTTAGTGAGTCATTCATTTCATTAATGTGTTTTGTTTTGCCATAGATTTTTTCTCTTGATCTTTTCTTCTTGTGGTCACCTCCTCCCTCCTACACTCACCCCCTCTTGATATAAGTGGCCGGCCCCCTCTCCTCCTCCACTCACTCACTTGAGAAAATTATGGTTGTTAAAAAGAAAAGACTAAAGTTTTGGATACATGGAAATTTCATAGTTCATTTCTCGTTCCATTTCATTTCCATTGGCAACTTCATTAACCGTTCGTCCATAGCTTTGGACGGAACGAGACAAAGTCTTCTACCCATTCTCTACATCAATCTTGGTCGTCTCTTTTAGCAAACTTGACGACCGAGTTGCCTTGAGTCAGAGGCGGGAGCCCGTTTAAAGAATCGTCGACGTGGTGCCACCTGGACGAGCAGATCGGAGATCGAAGAGATCGGAGCAGCCGTAACGGAGCGTGGGATGATGGTTAAAGAACGAAGGACTCGGATCGTTCGGTATAACCTTTCTACACTCTTTACAGTTTGTTAGTTTAGCAATAATGGCAGATCCGGGTTAAAGTATACGATAGCGCCAGTTAAAAAGTTTTTGTTCCGCATTTGGCGTCTGTAGACGGCCGGGGCGCTACCGTAGACTTACACATATGTACGAATCTTAAGAGGTCATCAGTGAATGTAATGAAGTACAAAGAACCGGTCCTGGCATGTGTAGACAGGGGACCTTCATACATCATCATGTATCAATCCTAAGAGTTCACTAACTCTTTCTCTGTTTCCTTTAAACGGAGCTATGGTCATCTTATCTTTGTGACATGACTGGCAAGTTTCACAAGATGTAAATTCCAACTGATTTAAATATGTATCTTAATGTAACTTAGCTAGTCGGGTCGAATTGATATGACCTAGTCTACAATGCCTCAAGAAGGATTCGTTCATTTCTAAATTCTTCCTCTTGTGTGTGTTCTGTACGTTAAGAACTAAGGTCTGATTTAGAACATATATGCTTTTAGATAACGTGCCTGAACCGATCAACTCTTGATATAGGAAATGTTCAAAACATTATCCAACAATACAAAATTATATCCTTCTTTACTAAATAAAGGGACTGATATGATGTTGTATATCAGGTTCGGTATCTAATAACATTCGTTCAGAATCAATGTATTTGGTAATACAGGGTGATAACTGCCAACACCTTGGCTGCAACAATTTCACCGTTTCCAACTCTTGAAATTTTTATCACCCGTTCTTAGTTCTCTACCTATCTGTAGCCTATGTAACAGATTACATATATGGGATCCTAATCCGGTATCTCATACCCAGGACGTAGAGGATACTGAGAAACAGTTCTCGGTAATGAACACACCCGAAGAAGATGCATCATCATGCACTTTCTTCGTTTGGGCGGCACGGGAATCCTGGTAATCCCCTATTTCCTGCTCGATCTTATAACAATTATAAGTTGGAGCGGGACCAACGTTTCCCAGCTCAGTATAACAAGCGGGTTCGGTCAATACATCCATATTATTATCTTGATTAAGGCGTGACATGGTCGCTACCTGGAGAGAGAGAGAAGAAAACACTCCGCGTGCGCTCTTGCAAGATCAGATTGGTTATTATTTTATCTTATCAGGATGGCTCCCACTATTTTTATCAAATCTTCCTTCAAACCCTAAAAGGAAAGACTAGCCGAGATTAATTACACCCTACAAGTTCGCCAATCTTTCAGCCAGGCCAGTGCTGGTAATTTAAGGGAGGTTCCCTGTACTTTCGCACGGACCTAATTAAAATAAACATCGTTTTCCCAGGGGCGTAACCCCGTTGACACCTTTCTAGACACCTACTTGATCGGCTAATTGTAATGTGTAAAACTCTCCCAGGAGTAACAATTACTCGCAGTGGGTATCGGGATCCAACTATCTCTTAGAAGATATGCAATCTCATTGCAAATTTCAACATTTGAAATTTCCGATAATATTTTGCCCCTAGCGACCCATGACCTTGACGCATGCCAACAAACCATAGTGCGCTAGTCAAGTTCAACCCGTCATTTCTTGATTGAATTAAACCTACCCGCATGACCCTTGATGCAGGCCAACAAAGTCGTATGACTACCCTAATCCAATCTGCATCATATGCATAAGCAGATAAAAACTAGTCAGCTACCGCACACTACGCCTTGACGCAGGCCAACAAACGTAGCACGAATACTAAGTAGAACTTATCTGAAATGGCGGAGGGCTACGACAGGTTTTTCTGAAAACCTATTGCGTAATGAACTTGATATCGTTGTAGAAACAAGTGAATTTTGAAAAAGAGTGTTTTTTAGGCTTTCATTAGTTTTGCTAAAGAGGTCATTCCCGGTGAAGGAATCTCGGCTCTTTCCTCATCGAATAAGGTGCAGGATATATCATATATATCACTATGGAAAGTAAAAAACTATAAAAGCAATCAAAAGACAAACCAAGGGTTGTAGCATCTGCTAGTTTTGCTAAAGAGGTCACTCCCGGTGAAGGGATCTCGGCTCTTTCCTCATCGAATAAGGTGCTGGATATTCTACAAGGAATACCGCTATGCAAAGCAAGAACTAGAGCTACCAGTTTTTAAAACAAGTTTCTACAATATTTTTAGGTTTATTTTCTTTTCATTAATCTCATTAATGAAGTCCCAACATTTTAAGTTACCTAAAACATCACAGATAAATACAACGTACGCTTATGCCATCCACATTTGCCTCGATGTCCCCTCATGCACCGTTAGGTTAGGTAACTAACGGCAGAGCGGGGCAGTGCTAGCGTGGGTGTAAAACATAAGCACCGTCTATATAATATATCATATATACTATATACTGTATCTATCTTAACATATCAAATGATCACATCACAGATATCGCAGCAGAAGAAACATATGAAATAATGGATATACTAGGAGGTCCGTGTTTTATTTTGAGCTTATATAAAACACGGATTCCACGATCGCGATGAATAGCCAAACCCACATCCCTAGATCCCTACGAGAGCGGCAAGCTGTTGGATATAGTGCCCTCAAAGTCAATTATTGGATCGCAGGCACGTGATTGCAATGATTGAAGGAGGACCTATACCGACAGGACAGTCTTACTCGAGTTGATAGTATGCTATCCAGTTTATCTTTATCATCGTGTACTGATTTATGTGACATGATATGTATCACTATTACACGTTGATAGAGCCCATAGGATTCTTTCTTGGCTATCAACAGCATGATGGCGATCATATACGTGAGAGTAGGGTAGTCTATAAGCACATCCTTAAAAGTGGTCCCTAGTCGCGGGAGTTTTGAGATAGGGCATCGATGCTCCGGAGTAGACTAGTGTATACAGTTGAGACCTCGACGAGGGGCGATGGCTGGTCTCACAAGCCATTGGTGTTAGTTGGCTCACCTAAGATGTATAAAGGTGCTCATTGGGTTATGAGTACACCGGACAGGACTCACCGGGAATATGCTAGCTGGTTATTAGAACCTGTTGTCAGATAGCAATTCCCAGGTGACATGTGTACAGGTTAGTCTATCGACCTGAGATTGTCAATTGTCTCATGTGAGTTCCTACTGTGCTTTGATTATTACCCTACCATGGCTCAAAGGAGTCGTGCAAACAGGTTTTAGTTGGGTACAGTCCCGAGCCATATGGATGCAGTGAGCAGATCGGCAGGGGATTCGTCTCTCCTAACATTAGGGGTGAGATCGCGCTGTGTTTAGGAGAGGCATTACACTAAGTCCATGACCATGGCAAGCGAGATTTACTGGCAGGTATTCCAGTAGTATCTCAGGGTGTTTTAGGCTACACTCCGACACGACTTATACCGCTTTTAGGGGTCTGACGTTTACCAGCTCCCTAGGCCCGATATGCGATACTCATAGACGAACAGACCGGACTGTATGGACATTGTCACACATAGGCTCAGTGGGGTTCCAGGATGAGTTCGCTCATAGGACTCCCTTTTCACTCAGTACATGGGCAGCCGTTACGTACAGCTAGTACCACTGACGGCTTGTGGTTAAACCTACTGCCAGAGTATTGACGAGTTTTTAGAGTCCCTCACAGAAAGTTTCCAAGTTCAGGCAAAACGTTGTAGAGGCCGTATGGTTTTATGGCAGGGTTCGAACATACGCGTACACTTATGCATGTGTCATGGTTCGGACGGATAATACTAGCGGGCTTTGGTTTAAGCCGGATCGTAGTATTATACTGTGTAGATTTTGTCTCGTTGCATTTGTATTCGGTCGGAATACAAATGCGGGTATATATATAAAGTTGTGGAGTTATCCTATAATTAGTTACGGGATCACTTTTTGAAGTTGCTAGTTTACATTCTTGATTTGGCCATATTTGCATTTTTTTGTTGTTGGCTGAATTTTCCATTGAAAGGGGGTTATTTGCAAATGTGCTATTTGTAAATGGGGGCCTTTTTTGATGTGCCGGGGCTCCAGCAGCAAGCACAAGGTTTCTTGATTGATTGAGTGTTTTGTGAGCCATCTTGTTGCATTTATTTCTTTGGATATTTGTGTAGATATTGTTGTGACATTTTTCCTTATGATCACCACACTTGCTCTTGTGCTCACCCCCCTCTCCTCCTCAATTATTCCCTGGCCGAGCATAAGAGGGGCTGCCCCCTTTTCTTTTGCTGTGAGAATTTTATTCATTTTCATATTAGCACAAAAAGCCTTAGCACTTCCTCAAGCTCATTTTTCCATCTCCACTCCAAAAGGCAACTTCGATTAACTCTCGAGACAAAACATTCTACACTTACTCTATTACAACCTTGGACACGTCGGCTAGCAAACTTTGTGTCCGAGTTGCCTCGGTTCAGAGGCCGGAGCCCGTATAAAGATTCGTTGACGTGGCACGGTTTTCGGCGAGGAGGAGATCGTAGATCGAGCGAGATCGGAGAGCAAGCTTCGTCGGTGCATCCGCAACAAGCTAGGGACAAAGCTTAAATACCGAAGGACATGGATCGATCGGTATAATCTCTAAACCCATTTTACAGAATACTAGTTTACGGTTAATGGAATGATCCGGGTTTTAAGTTTGCGTTAGCGCCAGTTTGAAAAAGTTTTTTGTTCCGCATTTGGCCTTGGAAAGATGGCCGGGGCGTTGCTGTAGACTTACATTGGTATCAGAGCCATGCCATTAACCTTTACTAGCTTGTTCTAACATGTTTAAAATATCGATCGATCAAAATTTCCGAAACCACATTTTCATTTTCTGAGTTTCTGCCGAATTTTAAAAGTCGTCGAAAAATTATTTTAGGTGTTTCAGAAAATCATGCAGGATTTTCTAAGACCCCTGTAGAAATTTGAACGCGCGATCCAATCATTATGCCGCGGAACCGCGGCATAACTGCCATGTTTGCCGTGGATCCGCGGCGGGAATGTGTGCTCAGAGCTTCATTTTTCTTCTGGTGGTCTTTCTCTTGAAATTGTGGTTTCTGGAAAATTTATTTTGGCCCAGATTATTTTGAGTGCTGGAATTATACTTGGGGCCCGCTTCAGGAAATTTTGTCGATCGAGATTTTAGATATGTTAGTTTGCAGTGCTTTACATTACTATCTGTGACCGTGAATGTCATTCGATCGGTAAATCTTGTCTGATTGCTATAGTCCTTTTAGACGGGTTTGCGAACATGACATTCACGTTGATATTCTGTGTTGTGCTGTGATGTTGCGGATATGTCGTGGTGGATAGCTTGCGTGCAATGGTAGTGCAGTTTGGATATATTTGTACATTTGATATTGCGGGACGAGCGTCCGACATATGGACTGTCGTTACTGCCTGTTTGTATATTATTCTTTTGGGGCATGACCGAGTTCAGGTCGATGTACCCGTTGTATATATATTTTCTTTTCTGTACTAGGATTATCCCGTTGTGGGGTGCACAGATAGCCGGGTTCTGGAGGGCAACGGGTCCGCATCTCATGGCTTTAAGAGGGAGGGGACCTCACTCTAGAATTGGCGGGCTATTTGCCGCACTCGTAGGGAGTATAGGTTGACCCAAGGAAGGGTGCTCAAGTTACCGGATTCCGTGAAGTGCTGGGTGGTCCATTCACGATGCTGAAGGGGGCTGCCTCGCTTCTGGTTTTGGAGGGTAACTTGCCGCACTCGTAGGGGTCTAGGTTTTCATTACACACACTATCCACACGACCAGAGGAACGTCGTGTTTCATTTGTGGCTTTATGAAACCTGGGGTTCCCAATATATCTGTATTGTTCTGTGATGCATATTACTTTTCTGTGATGTTGCATTTTATCACGCCTGGAGCGATTATTATATATTGATATATATACTAGTAGATGTTGTATATATTTTACACCTGCGCTAGTCCAGTCCCCACTCCGTCGTTAGTTAAGTAACCTAACGGGTGATGACGGGACCCAGTGGCGAATGCGGATGGCATATACGTACATTATATTTTCGTTATTTTCTGGTGTGATTAATTGATGGGACTGCGTTGATTCGTATAAATGCAAAGAAAATAGACCTATACAGATGTTGTTGGAACATTTTTCAAAAAGCTGTTATTACAAGGACCTTCTCTTTTGTTTTGCATAGCGGTATTCGGTTACGAATATCCAGCACCTCATTCGACGAGGCAAGGGCCGAGATCCCTTCACCGGGAGTGACCCCTTGGACAGAGTTTTGCGTCAGGGTAATAACTTCATTATAGTCGATTACTTTTTGCTTTGCATCGTGGTATTCAGTTTGGAATATCCTGCACCTCATTCTACGGGGAAAGAGCCGAGATCCCTTCACCGGGAGTGACCTCTTTAGCAAAAGTTTTCGCCACTATATATTTATAAAACCACTTGGATTCCTTCAACGATATCAAGTTTATTACGCTAATGGTTTTTCGCCAAAAACCAGCCGTAGCCCTCCGTTATTTCGGATAAGTAGCGCATAGTATTCGTGCGGTGTTTGTTGGCCAAAGTCAAAGCATCGTGTGCAGTAGCTGTGTGTTGCTTGTCCGTTGCATGAATATGCATTGGTTTAGGACAGTCGTACCACTTTGTTGGCCAAAGTCAAGGGTGTGTGCGGGTGGGTCTAAATCAATCAGGACAATGACGGGTAGAACTTGACTTGCGGGTTATGATTTGTTGGCCAAAGTCAAGGTCATAAACCGCTTGGGGTAAAAATTAACATCGGGAGTTTCTAAAGAAACTGAAACTTGTCAGGCATGCGCATACCATCTGGAGTGTGATAACGTGAGTGGATTCTATCACGTTATCATGCGATGATAATTGGATCCCGATTCCCACTGATGAGTTGGTTTACTCCTCAGGTGATCCCGACTAATTCTTCTTTCAGGTTTGGAGGAGAATTTGAGGTTACAGTGGGAGGTTTTCTGATTAGATAAAGTGATAACAATTCTGATCTAGGTTAGAGTGCACGCAGAGTATTTCTTTTCTCTCTTTCTTAGGCAGCGACCATAACCCGACCCTAGACTATGACTCAGAAACCAAGTTAACCGAACTTTCTTAAAACACTGGCTTTTGGATTGTCTAAGTTGCATACATCATTGTCATTCCTTCTTTTACCATTTGCATTTCTCCATAACACCTCATATTACTACGAACGTCCACTTCCATTGGTTAAATCCATCGTATGGTTATATACAAACTCGAAAGAACTTGTTCCAGATTCGAGGATGGATTCTGGTTCTGGAGAGATAGAATAATGGTTTATTTAGTTGTCTTTTTCCTTTTACCTTCTCTCAGGTTAGGAGGGCTCCTAGGATTAGGAGAGGGTACACCTATTACGCTTATTAGATAGTCTTCTTCGAAACTATAGGTAGGTGCCGAAAGGTAGGGAATGATGAAAACCAATTAGCCTAACAGTGGTGTACAGAAGGTAATAAGTAAAGACAAATAAAGGGATTAGAAAGAGGGCAAAGTAAATTGCAATTGCTATTCACGACCAAACCAAGTATTTCATCGCCACTCCTGCTTCACTTTTGTATTTCTCCAGAACACGCTGTATCACTACGAAGATCCACAGTTATTTGGATAATCCATCGTATGGTTATATACGAACTCGATGGAACTTGTTCCATTTCAGGGATGGATCCGGGTTCAGGAGAAATAGAATAATGGTTTATTCAGTTGTCTTTTATCATCACCTTCTCTCAAGTTGCGAGTACTCCAAGGATTAGGAGAGTACACCTATTATGCTTATTGGATAGTCTTCTTCCAAACCATAGGATGGTGTCGAACGGTAGGGAAGGAAGAAAACCATTTAGCCTAAGGGATGTACTGAAGGTAACGACTAAAGACAAATAAAGGGATTTGGAGAGATGGTGATGAAATATACGGTTATAGTCATGAATCTGGATAATGAAAGAGGCATTACTAGGAATACCCGGATACCCCTTCGAAACATATTCATGTTTCAATTTCACTGTGTATTGTTAATAGAAAACTGATTTACCAATCAGTCCTTACTCTAGGGTATGTATTTACCAGATATGATTCTCACATCTGTATGGTTTTACAGATGATAAGTGGGAGTAAGTTATTGCGAATTAGGTGATCATCCTCATTATATCGGAATTCGTTGTAATTGGTGATATTTGAGGAAATCGCCTGGGTAGAGTTTTCAACCTACGACGCACAGGGTTTGAGTTATTAAACTCAGGGGACTTATACAAAGTATTGTATGTTGTCCAGTGTCCATTAGGACAATGGGGATGATCGTCGTACTGTATTTTGTTTACTTGTGACTTCTCAAGTTTTAGACAAGTGTTTCGTTGAAATACAAGGTCCAAGTTTAAAAAGTTATAGGTATAAAAATAAAGTAGAGAACCAGATGTAGCAAGTATCGGGATTCTTCAAGGTGATCGAAGATGTAGATACTTATGTATGGTATTCAGTTGATAATAATGTTTTAGAAAACTTGCTTCTCTTTCAGGTTACTCATAATTGGATGCACTCCTAAGTTGAGTAATGTTGATCGGCCTCTCTCCATTTAGTTGACTTGCACTGGAGATAGCTGCATCATTTGAATCTGGTTCCTTTTAAATCAGTGCCTTTGTTTCTATATTATATATACAATGGATCATATCTTAACGATGTTAAGGTATATGGAGTTGTCCAGCTTATGCTTAAAACCAGACTCTGGATAACTCAAGGCACGTTTCTATAATGGCAGTTTGTGGGTTGACCCTAGACTTGACGAGGGTTAACTTTCTACCATCTGGAAGATCAATGGTGATATTGTTCTTGACTCGCTAAAGTTTTAGTAAAATGGATTTTTTCCGAATACCGTAGTGGGAGTATGGTAGAATTGGAAGAGATTCCAGAACCGCAAACGGTTATAGAAAATTTAATAGGACCTAAAGATTCAATCAGGTTTGACATTCCATTAGCCACTCCGCAGATATGGTGGGTAATCTCAGACACCCGAGAGGCACTCCGGTAGCCTCAAGGACGGTGACAGGAAGGTTCTTGTTTACCCAGACTTGCCATTACTGCTGTTCTAGACTATGAGAGCAGGCAGGAGGATAAGTATAGCGTCTTTCTAAACTAGTTTTAGGAGTGCACGTATATATTATTCTGCCAGAGAGTTGTCGTAATCAGTAGGAGCAGCGGAAGCATAGTGGAAAAGTAGTTTGTGTCTATTTATAGACTAAAGCAGATATAGCGGAGATAGATCATCTATTTTTGACGTGACAGTCATGGGCTTTGATTTGATCAGAATAAGGAATGGATCTATTAAGAAAGTAGTAGGGTGTGATGTCCTGGTATTCAGATGACATACACAGAGTAGGAAGTAAAATTTCTATACTACGATCGGTTATACTGTGGTTGTCACACAGTGGTTTCTCAACAAAGGATATGTATATTATATCGGACATTCTGGTTACTAGATCTATGGTTTTAGATATAGATTTGGGTAGTTTCCTAATCTGGGTACTTAGACTGCATTCTAAAGGTATTTAGAATTGAAGAATCCTGGCATGGTGGTGTACCAGCAGATGATGGAGTCACCCTCTCTAAAGGTGTCTTACAAACTAAAGGGGAGAGGGATGTGCATGATTGGCAGATCACTTACTTAAGCAATTGATTTGATCATGAGATCTCAAGTACCACACCAGATGTTGTTTTTGCACGAGATGCAATAAGTTGATATTGATCCAATCCTGAAGAAACATTCGGAGGCAGTTTTAGAACATAAGTAGATGTTCTAGGGATTTGATAATGGTGGCCTCCTTCGGGAGATAGTTATCATTCCAGGCTTCCGAGGTGACATGGATGACAGGGTGACTGTCAGAGTTATAGTTTTCCCTCCGACGAGGGGCAGTAACTTGGACAGGTGGTCCAAGCAGTTACTGAGGGAGGTGTAGCGTAGGATACTGATTAAGTTCAGTTGACGATACAGTCTAAGAAGTTTGGATTTGGAGTTCATTCGTGAACTAGGTCCCATCAGATATCCAGACATATTCTAAGACAGGTATTACTCATTTCGGGAAATGGCTTTCTCCGCGAACTTGAGATTAAGAGAGACATAGAAAGAAACATCAGAGCGGATCCACTCACTGAGGCTATTTCTCGAACACAATAGTTTTACAAACGAGCTTTGTGACACTGATTAGTAGAGGAGTTGGGTGTTCGGTATCACACGGGCTGTGAGTATGCGACATCGCAATAATTAGCCTTAAGTGCAAGTGGGAGATTGTTTGATATAGTACCCTCAAAGTCAATTATTGGATCGCAGGCACGTGATTGCAATGATTAAGGGAGGATCTATACCGGTAGGACAGTCTTACTCGAGATGATAGTATGCTATCTGGTTTATCTTTATCATCGTGTACTGATTTAGGTGACATGATATGTATCACTATTACACGTTGATAGAGCCCATATGATTCTTGCTTGGCTACCAACAGTATGATGGCGATCATATACGTGAGAGTAGGGTAGTCTATAAGCACATCCTTAAAAGTGGTCCCTAGTCACGGGAGTTTCGAGATAGGGCATCGATGCTCCGGAGTAGACTAGTGTATACAGTCGAGACCCCGACAAGGGGCGATGGCCGGTCTCACAAGTTATTGGTGTTAGTTGGTTCACCTAAGATGTATACAGGTGCTCATTGGGTTATGAGTACACCGGACAGGACTCGCCGGGAACATGCTAGCTGGTTATTAAAACCAGTCGTCAGATAGCAATTCCCAGGTAACATGTGTACAGGTTAGTCTATCGACCTGAGATTGTCATTTGTCTCGTGTGAGTTCCCACTGTGCTTTGATTATTACCCTACCACGGCTCAAAGGAGTCGTGCAAACAGGTTTTAGTTGGGTACAGTCCCGAGCCACATGGATGGAGTGAGCAGATCGGCAGGGGATTCATCTCTCCCAACATTGGGGGTGAGATCGCGTTGTGTTTAGAAGAGCCATTACACGAAGTCCATGGCCATAGCAAGCGAGATTTACTGGTAGGTATTCCAGTAGTATCTCAGGGTGTTTTGGGCTACACTCCGACACGACTTATATCGCTTTTAGGGGTCTGACGTTTACCAGCTCCCTAGGCCCGATATGCGATACTCATAGACGAATGGACCGGACTGTACAGACATTGTCATACATAGGCTCAGTAGGGTTCCAGGATAAGTTCGCTCATCGGACTCCTTTTTCACTCAGTACATGGGCAGCCATTACGTACAGCTAGTACCACTGACGGCTTGTGGTTAAACCCATTACCAGAGTATTAACGAGTTTTTAGAGTCCCCCATAGAAAGTTTCCAAGTTCGGGTGAAACGTTGTAGAGGCCGTATGGTTTTATGGCAGGGTTCGAACATACGCGTGCCCTTGTGCACGTGTCATGGTTCGGACGGATAATACTAACGGGCTTTGGTTTAAGCCGGATCGTAGTATTATACTGTGTAGATTTTGTATCGTTGCATTTGTATTCGGTCGGAATACAAATGCGGGTATGTATATACAGTTGCGGAGTTATTCTATAATTAGTTACAGGATCACTTTTTGAAGTTGCCAGTTTGCATTCTTGATTTGGCCATATTTGCATTCTTTTGTTGTTGGCTGAATTTTCCATTGAAAGGGGGTTATTTGCAAATGTGCTATTTGTAAATGGGGGGATTTTTTGAGGTGTCGGGGCTCCAGCAGCAAGCACAAGGTATCTTGATTGATTGAGTGTTTTGTGAGCCATCTTGTTGCATTTATTGTTTTGGATATTTGTGTAGATATTGTTGTGACATTTTTCCTTATGATCACCGCACTTGATCTTGTGCTCACCCCCCTCTCCTCCTCAATTATTCCCTGGCCGAGCACAAGAGGGGCTGCCCCCTTTTCTTTTGCTGTGAGAATTTTATTCATTTTCACATTAGCACAAAAATCCTTAGCACTTCCTCAAGCTCATTTTTCCATCTCCACTCCAAAAGGCAACTTCGATTAACTCTCGAGACAAAGCATTCTACACTTACTCTATTACAACCTTGGACACGTCAGCTAGCAAACTTCGTGTCCGAGTTGCCTCGGTTCAGAGGCGGGAGCCCGTATAAAGATTCGTTGACATGGCGCAGTTTTCGGCGAGGAGGAGATCGTAGATCGAGCGAGATCGGAGAGCGAGCTTTGTCGGTGCATCCGCAACAAGCTAGGGACAGAGCTTAAAGACCGAAGGACACGGATCGATCGATATAATCTCTAAACCTATTTTACAGAATACTAGTTTACGGTTAATGGAACGATCCGGGTTTTAATTTTACGTTAGCGCCAGTTTTAAAAAGTTTTTTGTTCCGCATTTGGCCTCGGAAAGACGGCCGGGGCGCTACCGTAGACTTACATAAGCAACCCTACCAATTCTAGAGTTAGGAGACCCGGACTTGACTCCTCGAGTTGGTCTCCCACTGGACTCTAGAACCCGGTTACTTGTGCTCTTCTCCTTGGGTCTATCCTAATGCGGAAAAGTAAATAATATACAACAATGGTGGCATCTTCCTCAATCCGGAAGTGCCCCAATAAAAGAATATTACATACATTGAATTTTATATGAATGAAAATAAAAACTCTCATCTTACATAAAAACTCCGGCTATTCAAAACATGACGATCCAATATAACATATACAGCAACACATAACATCACATGTCATCAACGTAAGTAAATATGCGTATCCCAATTGTCGTTGACATATAGCAACGAAGCCGGCGATACACCACATATTACACTTACGGTCGCAGAAAAACTAGACGATGTTAAACATTCCGATCGAATCAACAAACACCCACAATTACCCAGAAAGTTCAACACTTGAGCGTAGTTTAAAGTTATTCAGCACACGCCACAGTACCAATGGACCAGCCGTAGAAGGGCAAACCCAAGCCTCATTTGTGGCACCACTAACTACGGTAAACCCTAAGGTTTAGACGCAGTTCCGTGGTCACATCTCGAGTTAGGGTTTCATTCTTCTAGAGGGTCCATCGAATAACTTGCATGATCTTTGAAAACGTTTTAACTACGGGAAAAATCCAACACTTGGAAATTTTTCCGGCAAGGGTTAAAGCGGGTATTTGACATCCGATTGAACTTTTTAACAACGTCTAAAGTAACCCGAAAACAGTTAAAATTACGACTACGAAACACTCCGAGTTGCCTTTGCATTGAGTTAATCATCACATGAAAAAGTAGTAAAAATAAACAACACTTGAAACCCCAAATACCATAGCACAGAGCATGAAAAAAATTTGGGAGCCAGAGGACTTCCCAGGGCCGGCCACCCCGGTTTTTCACCCCATATGCTCGGTCCAAATCCGAGCACTGGGTCCCAACTTTCTTCCATGCTCCTATACTTGCTCAAAGATGATTCTGTACTTGTTTGAAAAAATTTTGGAGCTCGTTTTAAAATCGACAGAAACATGGTTTTAGGGTTTCAAGTTTCGGAGTTTGTTTCGTATTCGTAATCTAACATTATCCGTATAATTTTCTAGCTAGGCTCTGATACCACTATAGGATTCCTATCGACGACAGCAAGGTTTCGGGAGGCATCGTCCATACCATTTTCAAAATTTTGCCGTTTCAAGGAACTCTAAACTAGAATCGATAACTAGAAAACAATACGCAAACTTATGTAAACCATTTACATCTAAGTGAAATAGAAATACAACCTTTGTAGATCGGTCCTTCACTTCATAAGCTCCTTGTAGTAGTCCCTTCGCTGCGATCATCGAACTCCCGGACTCTTGGACAGCTCCATGAGAAGAGGGCAACGGTCTTACTTGAAGTCTTCAAGGCCGAAGATAATCTACGTCGAGTGAATACGAACTCAAGCTACCACTTCACCAAAGTGAAGCAAACACCCTATACTAAAGTGCCAATCTAGTAGAGGATGGTGAAATAGGAAGTGGGCTCTCTTTAGAATTTCTTTTCTCACATTATTTTCTCACTTTTATCAAACCTTAGCAAGCTTTTCTTTTGGAAGAAGAAGATGAAGAAAGAGATGAAGAGAAATGAAATGATCAAGTGAGATAACAAACCATGGGTGAGTGAGTATCATATACAAACTCATGTAGAGACATAACCATGGCTAATTATAGTGCTTAGGTTAATAAATATCCTAAGTAAAACAAAATGGGTGGACTTTGTCAAAGCACTCACAAGCTTCTACAAACTTCATGCTTTGAACAATTATCCACTAATTTTGTATTTACTTTGAATATTAAAACCCCACCATTATAATTAAAATGGTGTATGTCTTATATACCCATGTAGTGTGTATCAACAATCATGACACAAAAAAAAATAAACAATGCACATTAATATATATCACATATATATTACATGTACACACAAGTGAGAAAAGAATGCTTAAGTGGGCCAATGTTAGTTAATGTAAATTAGTATATCAAATATACAATTATACACTAAATTATTAAATCAACACTTGATTTAATAATCTGGCTATATCTCATATAACCGACTAACACTAAATATACCAACTTATCGAATCAACACTTAATTCGATAACCCGGCTATATCACATATAACCGATCGATACAAAAGTCGCGAGAATAGAATACGGTATCACATACACGCATTATTCTCAATCCCGCACATATCCCATATGCGCTCCTATTTCGTTTTGCCTGAGCCAATAAAATCTCTGTGTAGGACTCTAAAGACTCGTCAATACGTCGGCAGCAGGTGATGATCATATCAAGCACCCACAAGCCGTCAGCAGTACTAGATAGACGTAGCGGCTACCCGGGTATTGAGAGATCAGAAGATCAGCAAGCAAGCCCGCTCCAACTCTTGCAAAAGCCTGACAGTAACACTACCGTACAGTCCGGTCTCCTCGTCTGATATGTCGCATATCAAGTCTAAGGGTGGTAAACGTCAGACCACAATAACCGATAAGTCATGCCGATATGAGGCTCATAGCGGGTCGAGAAACTACTGGTAACATTTACCAGTAAATCTCTAAACCAACCCTGGCCAGGGACTTCCCTGTTATGACCAATCGAGCACAGCGCAACATCAACCCCCAATACTGGGAGAGATTAAACCCCTCCTATCGCTCATTGCCTCCATGTGACTCGGGACTGTACCCAAAAACCACCATTTTGCACGCCCTCTTGGACGTGGTAAGGTGGAAAACAAAACACAGTAGGAATCATACAAGACTTTATGACGATCTCGGGTCTACAGACTAACCTGTATCAGTGTCACCAGAGAACTGCCATCTGACGTGAGGTATAATACCATCTGGGAGTTCTCGGAGAGTCCGTCCAGTGTACCCAGTCTCCACTGAGCATCCGTATACCATCTCTGATGTCAAACACCAATGGATATGGGATCATCCATCGCCCATCTATATGGTCAAGAAGCTATATGCTGGTCTACTCTGGTATATCGATGCCCTGTCTCGATACACCCACGACTAGGGACATTAAAGGATGTACTTATGGACTACCATGGCCCCACTAGTATGATCTGCATCATAGTCCAGGTAGTCAAGTACACATCCTAACGGCTTTACCAACATGTAACAGAGAAACAATCAGTGTATACGTTAAGGTAAAGAGTAACCAGATAGCATACTATCATGTCGAGCAAGAAAGTCCTCCCTGTATATGTCCAAGCATCCACTACAATATACATCTCATGTATAGTAATGGCCTCTAGAGCATACATATAACTAACAAGGTCTTCTAGCAATGATATAAAGAAGAATTCCGCCTCCCATGGTGAGAGTATTAAATCGATAGAAGCACAAATTGCACGATTAAATGCCGAAATGAGTGTTAGAGAGAAAAGGAAACTTCCATCTCAACCTCTACCGAATCCTGGGCATTCGTAATATTACAATGTGAGTGCCAGTACAACGTTGAGATCCGAAAGAGTACTGAATAATCAAGTCGGTGAACAGATTGATGTTGATAATGATGAAATAATCAATGACACCCTGGCTTCCACTTCCACATCCACTTCCACTTCTGACCCTAGATCATCTTCTTGCGAGCCTATTCTCCGTTTTCCCCAAGGTTCGAACCCTCCCCCACCTTCTTCTAGTCAACCAAATACGATCCCCACTCTAATTCTGGGATCTGTTCCATCCACACAACCTTCTCCAATGTCGGACCCACCTCTTATTGCTAAAGCTCCTTATCCAAATCGATTAAGGGGAAACAAGCCAAGTCTAAAAATGGAGAAGATTATGGAAATGTTTAAACAGGTTAACATAAATATCTCTCTCCTAGATGCTATACAACAAGTTCCGGCTTATGCGAAAATCCTTAAGGACTTGTGCATTAGGAAGAGGAAGACTCAAGTGCCCAAAAAATGTATTCATGACAAATAATGTTAGCACAGCTTTTACCCCACAATTACCAAAGAAACGTAAGGACCCTGGATGTCCTACAATCTCTATTTCTATTGGGGGTAAAATATTAACCGTGCTTTAGTAGACCTTGGCGCTAGTGTTAACCTGCTTCCATACTCTGTCTATGAGCAGTTAGGGATTGAAGAGTTGAAACCAGCTCATTGTACTCTCCAGATGGCAGACCGTTCCATCACCAAACCTAGAGGTGAGCTTGAGGATGTGTTGATAAAAGTCGGGGAATTTATATTCCCTTTGGACTTTATTGTTTTAGATACACAGCCTGTAGCAAACCCACGGAACCAAATTCCGGTGATTCTTGGTCGACCCTTTCTAGCCACTTCCAATACTGTCATTAATTGTCGAAACGGTTCCATGAACCTATCCTTTGGGAAAATGACAATTGAGCTTAACATTTACAAGATTGGAAGTCAGCCATCTGAACCCTCTGCTCACATTCTTGATGTCTGTTCTGTCCACGAGATAGCTCCTGAAAGTTGCAATGTTGATGAACTTTGCTTTGATGATCTCGACGACATTAGCACATCATTGTTTGATCTTGCACAGTATCATAGTGAGGACACCTTTGACGAGTCCACTCCAGAGTTTGAACCTTCTGACTCATCATAAAAGTCAGACACACTTTCCGAGTCTGTATCCTTTGCAGGCTATGAACTTCTTCGAGAATCCAAATGGCATTCACTTACTCCACCTTTTATTGTCTCTCCGCCGACATAAGATCTCAAACTGTTGCCTTCTCATCTTAAATATGCATATTTATGTGAGAATGAGTCTTTGCCCGTGATCATATCCGCTTCTCTGGCCTTAGAGCAAGAGAACGCTCTTTTGATGGTCTTAAGATCTAATAGGCAAGCCTTTGGTTGGACAATGGCTGACATCAAAGGGGTTAGTCCCTTGATTGTTGAACATCATATACATGTGATGGATGAAGCCAAGCCAACTCGAGACCACAAAGACGGTTAAATCCCATCATGAAGGAGGAGGTAAAGAAAGAAATTTTCAAATGCCTTAACAGTGGTATCATTTACCCAATCTCTGATAGCCAATGGATAAGTCCTATTCATGTAGTCCCTAAGAAGTCTGGCATCACGGTCATAATTAATAAGGCTAATGAGTTGATCCAGACACGCACTCAAACTAGGTGGCGTGTATGTATTGATTACAGAAAACTCAATGCCGCAACGAGGAAAGATCACTTCCCTCTACCTTTCATTGACCAGATGTTGGAACGATTAGCTGGACATGAATATTATTGTTTCATGGACGGATACTCTGTCTATAACCAGGTCCCTATTACCGAAAAGGATCAAAATAAAACCACATTTACTTGTCCTTTCGGTACTTTTGCTTATAGACGCATGCCCTTTGGGTTATGCAATGCTCCCGTTACATTTCAGCGGTGTATGATGGGGATATTCTCGGACATGGTCGAGAATATTCTAGAGATTTTCATGATGATTTCACGATATTCGGGAACTCTTTTGATGATTGCCTATCTCATCTTGACGCAGTTCTTACTCGTTGTAAAGATAAGAACTTAATTTTGAATTGGGAAAAATACTATTTCATGGTCCAAGAGGGTATTGTGCTTGGACATGTCATTTCACGGAAAGGCATTAAGGTCGACAGAGCTAAAATAGATGTCATTCATAACCTTCCTCATCCCAAATGCGTCAAAGATATACGATCTTTCCTTGGTCATGCATGATTTTATACGAGATTCATTAAGGATTGTTTCCCCTAATCAGAGCAAAGCTCTGTTTTAAAATTCAAAATTTAAAACTTGAAGCAACGCTTCAGATCCAGCGCTAGGCGCGTCGCGCGCCACGTGTCAAACACGAATGCGCTAGCGCCAGGTGTGCTGCGCCCTAGGCAGTGCATCATGAGTGTGCTAGCACTAGGTGCGCCGCGCGCCACGTGTCAAACACGGGTGCGCTAGCCCAGGCTGCGCTGCGCTCTGCGCTGTGCACCCCAGTTAGAGCAAAGCTCTGTTTACAAGATTGGAAAGCGAAGCAACGCTTCATGAAAAGTGCTAACATCAAATGCGCCTGCAATAAGAGTCAAAGACTCTGATACGGCGCTAACGTACAAAGCACGAGAGCGCTAAGCGCCAGAAGAGCTTCACCCTTACAAGAATTACTTGCACCTGATTATAGCAAATTAAATTATGCAGTTTATAAGCGCCTTACAAAGGAATAATAAAGAATTAAAAATAAATGAGCACTTGGCAGATAATGAAATACTTAATTAGACATCTTTTTATTATTATAATGTAAACAGATCACCAAACATGGGATCAAAAGGACAAGGGTTTGCAAATCTAAGAATAAAATTGTCCAGTTCCCTCTCCGTCTTCTCCACCATGTCAAAACGGCGATCCTCTCAAGGAGTAGCCATCCATCGATCAACGCCGCACTCACCAGAGAAAGTGGAGATAACGACCCGACGAGCCCGTATCTAGCTCAGCAAGTGGACAGAGCAATCCCTCAGGGCTTTAGTGATCAAATGCGTCTCGAAGAAGCACTCGATCTTGTCTTCAGCAGCATTGAGCATTGTCGAAGACATCTCTGCTGGAGGAGGGGGAATATCAGTGAGCACAGACGCAAGGATCATCCGAAGCCAAATAGAGTGTGGTGGGAGAAGAGACCCTACACGAGTCAAGAGCTCGTACAGCGCTACGTCGCATTGGTCATCCGTAAGAGAAGGATCCACCAAGCGCGCAGCAAAACGAGGAACAATGTCCTGGATAGGCACATCCCATGGTTGTCGGCGAGCATGTGGACGGTTGCCAGCCATAACTGAAAGGATTCTTTGGAGGCGGGAAAAGAAAGAAGCTTTGCTTCAGATTATAAAGACTAGGCACAGAAAATTTTGTGTGCACAGTGGAGCTATTACCAAGACTTAGGAAATGAAAGTTCCGGGGAATACAAGTTTGACTTAAAAGGAAGGTGATAAGACACCTCTATTGAAGCAACGCTTCAGATCCAGCACTCAGCGCTGCGTGCCACGTGTCAAACGTAGGTGCGCTAGCGCAAAATGCGCTACGCTCTGCGCTGCGCACCACGTGTCAAATGCAGGCGCGCTAGCGCAAGGTGCGCCGGCACTGGAATTAAAAATTCCCCACCGTTAGATCAAAAGATCTAATAATAAATTATTAATTGATCAGAATTAAAATTCTGTTATGGAAAGATCTTTCCAATCTTGTTGAAAACAAGAAGATTGCCTTCTGTAAAACAGAAGCCCTGGGATCAAAGATCCAACGGTGGGGAAACATCCCCATATCAATCAGAGAAAGATCTCTTTAAACTGATTTAACAAATCAATTTGCCCTATATAAAGGCCTCAAGACTTCAAGTCTGATAGGGAGAAACCCCTACAAACTTTGAGAAAACTCAAAGAAAGAAAAGAAAGTTTTTAGCAAAGGAAGATCACTTCTTCAAGATAAAGCACATGAACAAAGAACACAGAGATGAAATCATCTCCTGAGAAGAAGAACTATCATCTAAAAAAGATCATAGATCTATAAAGACTAAGGTCTTTCATAAAAGAGATCAAAAGATCTCATTAAATAATAAAGAAGAACATATTCTTCACATAGATCATTGATCTACAAAGGCAAAGCCCTTTTATAAATAAGAACTTTTGTTCTTGAATCTTGAGGCAAAGCCTCCTTTAAAAGAACATAAACTTGTTCTCTGATCATAAATTTGATCAAATGCGCTTTGCGCTATTGGAAAGTGCCCTGCACTCATGAATTGTGCTTTTGCGCTTCTTGGACAGGCGCTCAGCGCCAAAACATGCCACGTGTCAACCATAGACACAGCTTGCGCTTTGCGCTTCTGAAACAACGCACTGCGTTCATGGGCTGGCACTCAGCGCCAAGCGTGCCACGTGTCACTGGGGCGGCATTAAACTAGCACAAAGCGCTCATAAATTGAAAGCGCAATGCGCTAATAAACCGGCGCTTAGCGCTAAGTGTGACACGTGTCATTTTTGTGTGCGCTACTTGGCAGAAGCGCAATGCGCTCTTTAATTGGCGCAAAACGCCTGGCGCGCCACGTGGCGCGCTGTCAGAACACACATTGTTCTGATGAATGCTATGCATTCAATACAAGACAAAAAAAATGTTAGGATCTAATGCTCAGCTTTATTAAAAAGGCCAAGCCCAAATAAAGGCTCAATAGCCAGGATAAACAAAATGTTTATTAGACTTAGCCCAATATAGGTCGTAAGTCCTCAACTTATATTGAACTGAGCCCATCTACTCACGAATATTTAACAGATCTTAGTCCCAAACTGGACTACAGATCTTTCAACCAACTCACACCGGTTCGAGGGTACATCTTTTTACTCCTCTGATATTTGTCGTTGTAATCCTTCAACGTCTTCAGAGAGGTGACGGGTCCCGATAACCACACATTTCTACGGACTGTGGGGTCCATAAACTCATGGACTAAGATTTCCTTAAACTTCATAGACTACGATGTTTTTAAACTCACAGACTACGATGTCCTTAAACTTCATAGACTACGATGTCTTTAAACTGGACGGTGGGGTCCTTAAACCCATGGACTACGATGTCCTTAACCGGGACTGTGGGGTCCTTAAACCCATGGACTACGATGTCCTTAACTTGGACCGTAATGTCCTTAAACTAACATTGGATCGCAATGTCCTTAAACTAACTGACCGCAATGTCCCTAAACTAAACAACAGAGGCCAAATGCTTTCTTGTTGGATCTAAACGATCCTGTTAAGTTGATCTTAGTCTAAAATGAGACTAACGTATTCTTAACATACGTTTAAGTTGATCTTAGTCCCAAATGAGACTAACGTATCCTTAAACCCAATCCCAAAACCCAAATCTAAGAAGATACGGATTTGGACTAATCCACGCCCTACGGGCGACAACATAAATTAGTCTCCGTATGCAATCTACGGGCAACCACAAACAAAACAAACACCCATGACACGAAGTGACCATCTGGAGAAGGAGAAAGTTGTTACTGCGAAGCGGTACCGTAATTAACTGCAGGGGCTTGCGCCTGCAGGGAAGAACGTCCCCACAATCAAAAACCCCTCAAACGAGGGGGATCTGACGAAGTCTGCTATATCGGCCGCATCTGTTTAAACCTTCGATACACGGTGCCATAAATCAACTTAGCATCTTCGGAGAGGTGGACGGACAGCACCAATTAGCATCTGCCCCAAATTTCAGGCAAGACGGACCTGCGCGGTCGCGTCTCCGATTTTCGGCAGGGAACAGATTCTGGCACGGCCGGTGGGACCTTTTCCTCTTTCCACTCCACACTTCGTGTGTCGTGTTCGCGAACGAATCGGGGTTTGATATGGTTGCCCTTGGGTTCGAGGTACTAAGATTTGGTTTCTTGCTTGGTGCAGAAAGCGAAACATCAACGGCATCTACTTGCGTGAAGTGTTCCAACTGCAATTGCAACTCGCGCACCGCCTCATCTGGAGGCATAGCTTACGGGCCCCAAGCGGCCTCCTTGTGTAAGTCTACTGTAGCGCCCCGGCCGTCGATCCTAGGCCAAAATGCGGAATCGAAAACTTTTTCTGAACTTGAAACCGGTGCTATCGCAGACTTTAATCCCGGATCGAACCATTAACCTATAACTAGCTAACTAGAGAAGGGTTAGAAAAGCTATACCGATCGATCCGTGTCCTTCGGTCTTTGGCCACCAACCCAAGCTCTTCACGGCATCTCCGATCTCCGGTCTCCTCGTCGGAAAGGGCACCACATCTTCGAATCCTTTTACGGGCTCCCTCTTCGTCCGAAGCAACTCGGACATGAAGTTTGCTGGCCGACGTGTCCAAGGTGATATAGAGAATGTGTGTGATCACTTTGTCTCGAGCATTCATTGATTCTCAACCCATGAGAGTGTATGGATGGAGGATTTAGTGGATGCCATTAGTGAGGAGATAGTGAGCTCAAGAAAGAAGAGGAAGAAGAAGAAGTTTCCTTTTCTTTTTCTTTTGTGTTGAGATGATAATAAGAGTGAGAGTAAGAAAAAAATATACAAGAGCTAACCATGCCCTTATAGCTGCCCTTTCTCTCTCTACTTATCATTTCAACACATTAAATAATCAATAATGTGACATATGCACAAGTAAAGAGACCATGACTCATCACTTGTGCATGTGTCACAATTAATGCTCCTAATCATGATTTTGAGCTCATTATTTCCATATGCAAACATTAATCCAAATGTTTGCAACAATAAAAAGAGAATGGTATCTACTAAAGTAAACTCGTGACGGATCACAAGAGTACCCCTCACCTGTATATACATACCTGCATCCGCATTCCGACTGAATGCGAATGCTATGAGACTAAAGTAATCCAACAAATCTAATACTAGGATCCGGCTTAAATCAAAGCGCACTAGTATGATCCGCCCGATCATGATACGTGCACTACTACACGTATATGATCGAACCCTGCCATATATCATACGGCCTCTACAACGTTTCGCCCAAAACTTGAGAAACTGTCTGTGGGGGACTCTAAAGACTCGTCAATGCTTTGGCTATGGATTTAACCACTAGCACGTCAGTGGTACTAGCCGTACGTAATGGGCTACCAGGTATTGACCAAAAGGGAGGTCGATGAGCGAACTCATCCTGACACCCTACTGAGCCTGTCAGTGACAATATCCGTACAATCCGGTCCGTTCGTCTATGAGCATCGCATGTCGGGCCTAGAGGGTTGGTAAAATTCAGACCCCCAAAAGCTGTACAAGTCGTGTCAGAGTGTAGCCCAGAACACCCTGAGATACTACTGGAATACCAACCAGTAAATCTCCTGCCTTGGCCAAGAACTTCGTGTAATGGCTCTCCTAGACACAGCGCGATCTCACCCCCAATACCGGGAGAGACGAAACCCCTGCCGATCCGCTCACTGCCTCCATGTGGCTCGGGACTGTACCCAACTAAAACCTGTTTGCACGACTCCTTTGAGCCGTGGTAGGGTAGTAATCAAAGCACAGTGGGAACTCACACGAGATAAATGACGATCTCAAGTCGATGAACTAACCTTTACATATGGCACCAGGGAACTGCTATCTGACGTCAGGTATAATACCAACTAGCATGCTCCCGGCGAGTCCTGTCCGGTGTACTCATAACCCAATGAGCACATGTATACATCTTAGGTGAACTAACTGACACCAATGTCTTGTGAGACTAGCCACCGCCCCTCGTCGGGGTCTCGACCGTATACACTAATCTACTAATGGAGTATCGATGTCCAGTCTCGAAGCTCCCATGACTAGGGACCTTTTAAGGATGTGCTTATAGACCCCAGCTCCCATGTATATGATCGCCATCATACTGCTGGTAGTCAAGAAAGAATCCTAAGGGCTCTATCAATGTGTAATAGTGATCTGTAAGGTCATCTAAAGCTGTACACGATGATATAGATGAACCAGATAGAATACTATCATATTGAGAAAGACTTTCCTACCGGCATAGGTCCTCCCTCAATCATTGCAATCACGTGCCTGCGATCCAATAATTGACTTTGAGGCACTATATCCAACAATCTCCCACTTGCACTTAAGGCTAATTATTGCGATGTCGCATACTCACAGCCCGTGTGATACCGAACACCCAACTCCTCTACTGATCAGTCTCACAAAGCCTATTTGCGAAACTATTGTGTTCGAGGAATGGCCTCAGTGAGTGGATCCATCCTAATGTTTCTTTCTATATCTCTCTTTATGTCAAGTTCGCGGAGAAATCCATCTCCCGAAATGAGCAATACCTGTCTTAGAATATATTTGGATATCTGATGGGACATAGTTCATAAATGAACTCCAAATCCAAACTTCTTAGACTGTATCATCAACTGAACTTAATCAAATGCGTCATGCCTCCCTCAGTATCCGCTTGGACCACCTGTCCAAAATACTGCCCCTCGTCAGAGAGAAAACTATAACTCTGACAGTCACTCTGTCATCCAGGTTACCTTGGAAGCCTGGAATGATAACCGTCTCCCGAAAGAGGTTGTCGTTATCATATCCCTAGAACATCCACTTATGTTCTAAAACTGCTTCCGAACGTTTCTCCAGGATAGGATTAATATCAACTTATTGCATCTAGTGCAAAAACAGCGTCTGGTGTGGTACTTGACATCTCATGATTGACTCAATTGTCTAAGTAAGTGATCTGCCAATTATGCACATCCCTCTCCCCTTTAGTCTGTAAGACACCTTTAGAGAGGGTGACTCCATCACCTGCAGGTACACTACCGTGCCAGTAGTCGTCCATTCTAAAACACCTTTAGAATGCTGTCTAAGTACCCAGATTTGGAAACTACCCAAATCAAGATCTAAAACCATAGATCTAGTAACCAGAATGTCTAATATAATATCCAAACTTTATGTGGAGAAACCACTGTGTGACAACCAAAGTATAACCGATCGTAGTATAGGAATTTCACTTCCTACTCTGTGTATTCATCCATATACCAGGACATCACACCCTACTACCGTCTTAACAGATCCATCCCCTATTCTGATGAAGTTAAACCTATGACTGTCACATCAGAAATAGATGATCTATCTCCGCTATATCTGCTTTAGTCCATAAATAGACATAAGCTACTTGTCCACTATGCTTCCGCTACTCCCACTGACTACGACGACCCTCTTGCAGAGTCATATACACGTATACTTCTGAAGCCAGTTCAGAACGACGCTATACTCATCCTCCTGCCTGGTCTCATAGCCTGGAACAACAGTAGTGTCAAGTTTGGGTAAACAAGAACCTCCCTGTCACCATCCTTGAGCATACCGAAGTACCTCTCGAGTGCCTGAGGTTACCCACCATATCTGCGGAGTGGCTAATGGAGTGTCAAACCAGATTGAATCTTTAGGTTCTTATCAAATTTTCAGTAATCGTTTGCGGTTCTGGAATCACTTCCAGTTCTACCATACTCCCACTACTGTTTTCTGAAAAAATCCATTTTTATTAAAACTGTGGCGAGTCAAGAACAATATCACTATTGATCTTCCAGATGGTAGAAAGTCAACCCTCGTCATAGCCCGGGTCAACCCACAAACAGCCATTACAGAAACGTGCCTTGAGTTATCCAGAGTCTGGTTTTAAGCATAAACCGGACAACTCCCTGTACCTTAACATTGTTAAGATATGAACTATTCTATATCCAATATAAAAACAGAGGCACTGATTTAATTGGAACCAGATTCAAATCATGCAGCTGTCTCCAGTGCATGTCAAATAAATAGAGAGAGGCCGATCAACATTACTCATCTTAGGAATAAATCCAGATATGAGTAACCTGAAAGAGAAGCGAGTTCTCATAATCATTACTATCAATTGAATACCATACACAAGTATCTACATCTTTGATTACCTTGAAGAATCCTGATACTTGCAACACGTGGTTCTCTACTTTACTATAATACCTATAACTTCTCAAAACTTGGATCTTGTATTTCTACGAAACACATGTCTAAGAACTAGAGAAGTCACAAGTAAACAGAATATAGTACGAGTACCAACCCCTCTGTCCTCATGGACACTGGACAACATACAATACTCTGTATAAGTTCCCTGAGTCTAATAACTCATTCCCTGTGTGTCGTAGGTTGAAACCTGTACTTATGGTTAAGAAGAATTACACCGCTGTTTAATACTCCTTACCTAACCATCCACTGATATAGGTAAATGTTATAGACATAATTTCAAAAAGTTATATCTCACTTTATAAAAATAAACGTACAGATATATCAATTTGAAATTGGTGCATAACAACGGATATTCAAAACCAAATATTTGTCGTCCGGCAAACAACCCAGGCGATTTCCTCAAATATCACCAATTACAACGAATCCCGATATAATGAGGATGATCACCCAATTCCCAATAACTTACTCCCACTCATCATCTGTAAAACAATACAGATGTGAGAATCAAACCTGGTAAATTCATACTCTGGAGCAAGGGCTAATTGGGAAATCAGTTTTCTTTTAACAATACACAGTGAAACTGAAACATATAAATGTTTCGAAGGGGTATCCGGGTATTCCTAGTAATGCCTCTTCCATTATCAAATTCATAATTGTAACCATATATTTCTTTGCCATCTCTCCAAATCCCTTTATATGTCTTTAGTCATTACCTTCTGTACACCACCTTTAGGCCAAATGGTTTTCTTCCTTCCCTACCGTTCGGCACCAGCCTATGGTTTGGAAGAAGACTATCCAATAAGCATAATGGGTATACACTCCTAATCCTAGGAGTACTCGTAACCTGAGAGAAGGTGAAGATAAAAGACAACTGAATAAAACCTTATTCCTATTTCTCCTGAACCAGAATCCATCCCCGAACTGGAACAAGTTCCATCGAGTTCATATATAACCATACGATGGAGTATCTAAATAACTGTGGATCTTCGTAGTGATACGGAGTGTCATAGAGAAATACAAAGATGAAGTAGGAGTGGCAATGAAATACTTGGTTTGGTTGTGAATAGTAGTCGCGGTTTACTTTACCCTCTTTCTAATCCCTTTATTTGTCTTAACTTATTACCTTCTGTACACCATCGTTAGGCTAATTGGTTTTCTTCATTCCCTACCGTTCGGCACCTGCCTATGGTTTGGAAGGAGATTATCTGTCACGACCGGAAAGTACGGAACGCGATCGGCACAGAACTACAAAACGCCTCGAGGCGTACGTAATCTAAGTAAGCCGAAAACCCAGAAATCCAAACCAAGAAAAGTAGTAGAGTGTAGGAAAAACCATTTTAAATCAAGTAGTTTGCAACATACGCCGAAATATGCATTTTAAAATCACAAGTCTTTTCTAAAAGTTTCGGCAGAGTTTCCTTTGTAAAAAGTGGCCCCAAACGGGTACAAACCTGATAAAGCATATATAATGAATAAATGCATCCCGAAGCGGGAGATAGCTCTTCGTCAATCGACGGTCATAACCACGCAAGCAACATAATATACAAAGCCGAAAGGCGAGGATCACAACAGAAAAGGAAACTCAAAACAGCATGAAATCCATATAAATACAACGCGCGACTCTAAGGTAAACAACACTGGTCTCTATCTCTGAAATAAGTACATGTTTGGTTGATGGAACTTCTAGATATAACTGAATGATAATATACAAGATATAATGATGGTCACGATACAAGTGAACCCACCTACTAGCAAATCACCCAGAAATGGAAGTAGTGCCAGCAAAACCGTAATGAAACCTATACGGCAAAACCTGCAAGAAACTGTGGCACAACGGGGGTGAGTTGCCAACTCGTGAGTAGAAAAACATCTACGAACAGAAATCGCATGAACAACGCAATCCTAGGTCATACGATCATAATATATCCTCAAATATATAACCAGCAGCCTATAACAATGGCTAGGGCGTACCTCTAAATAACTGTAATACCAAGTGCTCATGTCAGTGCCTCAGGTATCGATATATCATATGGATGAGATATGAATGCATGAAAACAGAATACATGAAACTGAAGAAACTGCTTTCATAACTTACTGAGATTTTTGTATATTTAAAATGAGGTATCACAAATGAAATCAGCATAAACAGTGTCTAGCATCGACACAAAACATAATCTCAATCTCAATATCTCATGCTCGGTACCTCAATATCTCATAAATCTCAGTATCAATCTCACTATCTAGGGCGCCGTCAGTCCAGACCAGACCCTACCATCAATCTCAAGACCACAACGGTATCATCTGGATATCCGACGTGTCAGGTAAAATCACCGGTCGGTAGTCTTCCTCTGCCAGACTCATCGTCATCACCACGAGCTTCTTGCCCCGGGGTACCTTACCGGGTCCACCATGTACTCGAAACGGTTCATCCAACTCTTCGAATCGGGTCTCGAAATCCATCAGCAAACTCATGGTGGATGACTCATATATCATGGGAAAACCGCACTTTTTATTTTAAAAGAGAGAGAAGAAGTTTGTATAAGTTTTGCGGTTTTCCCCCAAATCCAGAAAATCTCATGGAAATCCGAATCTAAAACCTCAATAGCACGTAAAATAGTGAATATAAGCATGAGAATCCATGAATGCGGCATAACAAGGAATAACAGTATGTATGAAGTGACAAATAATAACTACAATGTCTAAACTGGCATATAAGTCAAGTACACTAATATCATGTCAAAACTGTTAGCTAACAAGCTAAGTCAAGCAGTAATATTCTCTAAGTGTACGTGACATGGAAATTACCGATGAAGATGTGTGTGAGCCGGCAAGTAAGTGTACGTGGTACATACGCATCATCGGTAATGGTGCTGGTGTCCTAACAGTATATTATCAACAATGGAATATGAAATCACAAATTAAGTATGCGATGCGGAGCGAACAGCAATAATGCGCGGGAGCTGAATACTAAACACAACGATAACTAATATGGTCTAACAACTACACTAAACTATAGAGCTAAGCTAACAGGCTAACTGAAGGTAAGGAAACCGCCTAACATCTGAGTCGATACATACATACATATATATATATATATATATATATATATATTAGTCGGTGATCCCGCCTCAATAATATCACATCCGATACCATATCTATAATCAGACATTCCCAAGTCAAGAGTGCGGATCAATCATCAATATATAGTTCGTACGTAAATCCGTCGTATGGCATCCCCAAATCTGGGTACAGGTCAGTATCACATTCATCATATTATTCATCTGGTATCCTCTTTATCAAGATCATAATCCGGGGTACTAATCTGCGTCCAGTACAATACTAATATCATCAATCCAATCATGATCTGACTGCTGATCTACAGCCTCATACAAACCGATATCATCATCATATATCGTCATAAAGAGGTATACATCGCCCAATGCGACCTATTATGAATATCTTAACATATATGATCTCATGTCAACCATTTTATATATATCACTATTCACATGGTATCGTCGTCCAAAGATCCGCTAAAACATCAGGACGTATCTCAAGTACGAATCCTGCCATATCACCGATCTCACGGTCTCAAATCACATCTCATCGACTCATCTCAAATCCCAAATACTATCCTCAAATCCAGTATGTGAACACATAGTCTCATACCCATGTGAACACATAAATATATATATTCCCATATAAGCACATATGAAAGAAGAATGTATGCAAGTATGGGTGTGTGTGTGTAAGTGTGGTGCAACCACTACTCTAGGGTTTCGCAATATTAAACCAATCCAATCACACCTAGAATCT
Source organism: Agapanthus africanus (assembly GCA_030015575.1). NCBI lineage: Eukaryota > Viridiplantae > Streptophyta > Magnoliopsida > Asparagales > Amaryllidaceae > Agapanthus > Agapanthus africanus. The sequence continues at coordinate 866,839,571 of CM057338.1, read as the reverse complement.
ATTTTTATCATCAATAATTTCAAACAATATATAATCAATATATGTATGTATACGTATTCTTATACATCACCACGAACTGCGGGGGTGCTATACGCCATCCACCTGACTTCTCCCCATAAATATAAATCTACTCACTTTGCTTCTTGTGTGCCGATGTCGATGTCGCCATCTTTATCTTCAACGCCTCGACGTCACGTGGGATACCTACAAGGATATCACAAACGCTAAAGCACATGAAAATCACATCGGAAACCAAAAGGCATACGCTACGCCCATAGGTAAAAACCTATAGCCTCACATGCAAACACGACCAATAACCCTTCGCCGTTGACGTTCAAACGCCACCCGACAGAAACGAATCACCAAATACCAAAATCCATGCTAAAACAAGTCGTAAACCATGCGCCAACATACGAAAACTACCCCATATTCTACTCTATGTGGAATCAGTCAAAGTTGCATATACCAAGGGTCTAATTTATAGGGTATAAGGCTACAGAACAAAAACGAGGGGGTTCCAACCTGCTCTGGCCGCAATTTGCGGCCAGGAGGAATTTATTGGCGGCCAGAAAATGGTGGTTGGGGCTAGGGCTTTGGGTGGTGGTTCCTAAGTGCCTGCACATCTCACTGTCAAACCAATTTTATTTTCAGATGGCTCGGGTGATAGCAGATTTTTAAAAACAGTCACAGAATTACAGTTTTTCCCGATATCGATTAACTAAATCCGTATTCTGGGTTTTAATTCAGGTTTGGGTCCAAAATAACATCACAACAGGGGTTCTAAGGTCACAACAAACCTCAATTTCACTTTTGATTTCAGATCAAACCGTAAATACTAACTTGAATTTTCCAAAGTCCTCAAAACGACACGATATCGACATGAAACAAGTATAGATGCATAAGAAATCGAAATACTACTCTATGGGTGCAGAAATTACCTCCTTTGGCAATTCAAGAAAATTCTTGAGTTGCTCAAAGTCCTCCAAATCCAATCCTTCTAGGTCCAAAGTGTAGCTAGTGAGTTCGGGAATATTTTTTGTGAAATGGGAATAGGGTTTTGGGGTGAATTTCATGGTGGATCTAAGCTTGAAGAGAGAGGAGAAGAAGAGGGAGAGGGCAGCAGCAGCAGCACAAGGAGAGGGAAGAGAGAAAAGGGTGTGAAGAATGATGGAGGAAAGGTCAAACAAGTCAAAAGTAAGCCACTCTTTCTCTCTCTTCATCTTACTTACCTTTTTTTCTTTTCTTTTCTTTTCATATCCTTCTCACTCAATGGTCAACCCTAATCAACCATACACCCACAACATGTAAGAAAATGTAACAAGTGTGGAGAAATGATATGTGCATGTTTTGCCCAAAAATGCTAAAAAACCGATTAGCGATTTTTAATCGCGATTAGCACTAAATTAGCATATAACTAATCATAAAAAATTTAAAATGGCATAATTCTATAAAATACCCTATTTTAGAATTTTCCATAATTTTTTCCAAAATTTTCCCCATTTATCGGTATTTAATTATACCGAAATATTAAAATATTCATTAAAAATTAATATTAAATTATAAAAATTCCCAAAAATAATATTTAATTTTTTTGAAATGTTACAATCTTCCCCCTTTAAAGAAATTCGGTTCCCGAATTTAAATTAAAAACCCCCAAATTCTAAAACATTTTAATAAAATGTCCAAGTAGTCGGGGCTCCGAAATCATCAATACATACAACGCGTCATAGCGCAATGCATGCGCATGAGTAATGAGCAGATAACTCAAAATCGAAACTCCGTCAAGCGTCCCGCAATCATCGGAGTCATGGTAAAGACACGAATGCCAAATCCAAAGCAAAACCAATATGATATAAAGCAGAACTATACATGCAAATATCAAATCTATACATGTAAATATCTAAAGGAAATGCATGCCAAATCCTTTAAAGTCGATGTGCAATGCGCATAACACTGCACAGTGGCGGACGCCATTTGTAAGAAAATAACTCTCTATATATATCCCTTGTTTAATACGCGCGTTCCGCCGTTTTTGAAAACAATTTAGAAGGGTTCCTTGTTTTAAATGTTTCGCGTCATATCAGACACGTAAGTAAATACTGAGACTATAGCTCGCTTTTTGGAAATCCCTTTCAATAACTATCCATGCCTGCAAAATATATTCAGGTACTGTCCTCTGACTAGTCCTGCTCAGTACGAAAACACATAGCAAATATCATAAAAACGTACTGCTCCATAAGAAATCAATCCCAAAACGTGCATATGAATACTACGTGCGTCTGGTGCGCACGGAAATCAAAATCCATAAATGTGCCATACATTCGCATAGAAACAATATCTAAGTGCATCGGTATGCACGAAACATCTGTCAAGGGCAATAGGTGTGCATGACAGCAAAAACAGGTGCATCTGACATGCACGAAGAATCTCGATTTAGTGCATCTGGTGTGCACCAAAATCGCATCTCATAACATGCACCCAACATGCGCGAAAACCCAAATCAGGTGCATCCATCCTGCACGAAGTCATGAAATCCAATATCAAGCGCCGAACATGCGCAAAATCCCATCAGGTGCACAAGGTGCACAAAACAAATATCGAGCATCACAATCGAAATCTAAGTCCAGTGCATCTAAGTGCACAAAATCAGCTCAACTGTATGAAGCCCATAAAATCATAAACATGAGAAAGCAAGGCACGAAAACGATATCAAGTGCAACAACTGTGCAAAAATCGTAAATACTCAGTAGGTGCAACCGTAGTGCATGAAAATAAATATCATGAAACTCAATCATCAAAATCAATCATGCGAATAGATCGCCTAAAATACCAAAATCAAGTATGGCGGAATAGTCCCGCTCAATCACATCCTCCAAGAATCTCTGGCCAACTGTCGTGGTCACTCATAGCATGTCTCTTCGCCGATCCTGAAATCTGACTTGCTGGTGTGCGTAACATGACCACTCCTGGGTCCAAGTCTTCTCGTAATTTATTCCAGAAAGGTTTTGTCGGGGTCTCTCCCAAATCTCGTCTCTGCCGAACTGTCCGGAAGTCATCGTCCTATACTATACCTGTTTCTTATTTCGGAACGGCTGCATACTTATCGTGACTCCTTCTAGAAGGTATATCCAAATACAATGCCTCGGCATGCGTATCGCATCACTGATGTCGGCAGAGTGGAACGTCATCTCATCAAGATCTCGTACGAACCTCTTACTCCACTTTTCTCTAATGTCGACTGTTTCGGACTCGTTTCGTCGTGGCTGCATGGACTGAGCTCCAACGACTATCCTCGTATCTGGAGTCTCCCAAAGAGTGCATCTCACCACCTAGCATCCGAATGAAATCGAACCATTTGATCGATTTGTCAAAACCTCATAATCCCCCAAGAGCTCAACATCTTGGGTACAGTTTAATAGCATCGAGTACATACCACAGCATCGATGGTCCAGCCGTAGAAGGGAAAACCCAAGCCTCACTAATGGCGCCGTGGAACTGCCGCAAACCCTAAGGTTCAAAAGCTTTCACACGGTCATTATGTCGAGTTAGGGTTTCATTCTTCTAGAGGGTCCATAGAATTGCCTGCATGTCTTTCCGAATACTTTAAACTTGGAATAATAGGTTTCTGACATTCGATCGTCTCTGTCGACTCTCAACGTCTCCGTGTGAAGTCGTCTCTAGCTGGAATCAATCTATCTGATGACCTCGCATCGGGGTAGCGAACGAACCACATGTCCTAGTCATTCATCCTCGGTGACTAGCGACCTTCTATCATCTCTTAGTACAACTCGTACTGCAATAGCTCCAACATATGGGGTGATATCTCGTCGATCGCAGCAGCAACTGGCTCACTCGTCTGCACGTTGAACTGTGCCTCAATCATCATGAATACACAATACATCAACGGTCATCAAAATCTGGCTGGCCTCTGTCCGTGGCCCAATCCTCTGGTGCCGATCAGCACATCCGGGAAATCTCGTAAAGGCGATCCATCAAACACTCGTGGCGCGAAAACACCATAAAAAGACACATCTCTGCAATCGTGTGTCGCCAGAATTTACGCCCTGGTCAGTCCTCGTTCGTGACGAGCTCGTGCTGACCGCAACTCTAGCCGTAGCTTTCCCTGCCCGTAATCATGGAAGCAAAACCATAACTGGTACCGATGAGGCTAGATCAAGAATGAATATAATAATGAGCAAAGAAATATACATCCTAAGACTTCTTAAGTGGAGTAGCGTATCGTAAATATGCCGCGGAACATACGTACGGTACGTCACTCTACTCAAGCTACCTACTCTATCAACCAAGGGCCATCCTACGCTCCGAAGGTAAAACCTAACGCTCTGATACCAACTTTGTCATGACCCGAAAGTACAGAACGTGGCCGGCACTTAACCACGAAACGTCTTGAGGCGTACGTAATCTAAGTAAACCGAAAACCCAGAAATCCAAACCAAGAAAAGTAGTATAGTGTAGGAAAAACCATTTTAAATCAAGTAGTTTGCAACATACGCCGAAATATGCATTTTAAAATCACAAGCCTTTTCTAAAAGTTTCGGCAGAGTTTCCTTTGTAAAAACTGGCCCCAAACGGGTACAAACCTGATAAAGCATATATAATGAATAGATGCATCCCCAAGCGGGAGTTAGCTCTTCGTCAATCGACGGTCATAACCACACAAGCAACATAATATACAACGCCAAAAGGCGAGGATCATAACAGAAAAGGAAATTCAAAACAGCATCAAATCCATATAAATACAACGCGCGACTCTAAGGTCGAAAGAATAAACAACAATGGTCTCTATCTCTGAAATAAGTACATGTTTGGTTGATGGAACTTCTAGATACAACTGAATGATAATATACAAGATATAATGATGGTCACGATACAAGTGAACCCACCTACTAGCAAATCACCCAGAAATGGAAGTAGTGCCAGCAAAACCGTAATGAAACCTGTACGGCAAAACCTGCAAGAAACTGTGGCACAACGGGGGTGAGTTGCCAACTCGTGAGTAGAAAAACATCTACGAACAGAAATCGCATGAACAACGCAATCCTAGGTAATACGTTCATAATATATCCTCAAATATATAACCAGCAGCCTATAACAATGGCTAGGGCGTACTTCTAAATAACTGTAATACCAAGTGCTCGTGTCAGTGCCCCGGGTATCAATATATCATATGGATGAGATATGATTGCATGAAAACAGAATGCATAAAACTGAAGAAACTGCTTTCATAACATAGTAAGATTTTTGTATATTTAAAATGAGGTATCACAAATGAAATCAGCATAAACAGTGTCTAGCATCGACACAAAACATAATCTCAATCTCAATATCTCATGCTCGGTACCTCAATATCTCATAAATCTCAGTATCAATCTCACTATCTAGGGCGCCGTCAGTCCAGACCGGCCCCTACCATCAATCTTAAGACTACGACGGTATCCTCTGGATATCCGACACGTCGGGTAAAATCACCGGTCGATAGTCTTCCCCTGCCAGGCTCATCGTCATCACCACGAGCTTCTTGCCCCGGGGTACCTTACCGGGTCTACCATGTACTCGAAACGGTTCATCCAACTCCTCGAATCGGGTCTCGAAATCGATCAGCAAACTCATGGTGGACGACTCATACATCATGGGAAAACCGCACTTTTTATTTTAAAAGAGAGAGAAGAAGTTTGTATAAGTTTTGCGGTTTTCCCCCAAATCCAGAAAATCTCATGGAAATCCGAATCCAAAACCTCAGTAGCACGTAAAATAGTGAATATAGGCATGAGAATCCATGAATGCGGCATAACAAGGAATAACAGTATGCATGAAGTGACAAGTAATAACTACAATGTCTAAACTGGCATATAAGGCAAGTACACTAATATCATGTCAAAACTACTAGCTAACAAGCTAAGTCAAGCAGTAATATTCTCTAAGTGTACGTGACATGGCAATTACCGATGAAGATGTGTGTGAGCCGGCAAATAAGTGTACGCGGTACATACGCATCATCGGTAATGGTGCTGGTGTCCTAACAGTATATTATCAACAATGGAATATGAAATCACAAATTAAGTATGCGATGCGGAGCGAACAGCAATAATGCGCGGGAGCTGAATACTAAACACAACGATAACTAATATGGTCTAACAACTACACTAAACTATAGAGCTAAGCTAACAGGCTAACTGAAGGTAAGGAAACCGCCTAACATCTGAGTCGATACATACATACATATATATATATATATATATATATATATATTAGTCGGTGATCCCGCCTCAATAATATCACATCCGATACCATATCTATAATCAGACATTCCTAAGTCAAGAGTGCGGATCAATCATCAATATATAGCTCGTACGTAAATCCGTCGTACGGCATCCCTAAATCTGGGTACAGGTCAGTATCACATTCATCATATTATTCATCTGGTATCCTCTTTATCAAAAATCATAATCCGGGGTACTGATCTGCGTCTAGTACATTACTAATATCATCAATCCAATCATGATCTGACTGCTGATCTACAGCCTCATACAAACCGATATCATCATCATATATCGTCATAAAGAGGTGTACATCGCCCAATGCGACCTATTATGAATATCTTAACATATCTGATCTCATGTCAACCATTTTATATATATCACTATTCACATGGTATCGTCGTCCAAAGATCCGCTAAAACATCAGGACGTATCTCAAGTACGAATCCTGCCATATCACCGATCTCACGGTCTCAAATCACATCTCATCGACTCATCTCAAATCCCAAATACTATTCTCAAATTCAGTATATGAACACATAGTCCTATACCCATGTGAACACATAAATATATATATTCCTATATAAGAACATATGAAAGAAGAATGTATGCAAGTATGGGTGTGTGTGTGTGTAAGTGTGGTGCAACCACTACTCTAGGCTTTCGCAACACCAAACCAATCCAATCACACCTAGAATCTATCTTTATCATATATATAATCAATATATGTATGTATACGTATTCGTATACATCACCACGAACTGCGGGGGTGCTATACGCCATCCACCTGACTTCTCCCCGTAGATATAAATCTACTCACCTTGCTTCTTGTGTGCCGATGCCGATGTCGCCATCTTTATCTTCAACGCCTTGACGTCACATGGGATACCTACAAGGATATCACAAACGCTAAAGCACATGAAAATCACATCGGAAACCAAAACAGCATACGCTACGCCCATAGGTAAAAACCTATAGCCTCGCATGCAAACACGACCAATAACCCTTTGCCGTTGACGTTCAAACGCCACCCGACAGAAACGAATCACCAAATACCAAAATCCATGCTAAAACAAGTCGTAAACCATGCGCCAACATACGAAAACTACCCCAGATTCTATCCTATGTGGAATCAGTCAAAGTTGCATATACCAAGGGTCTAATTTATAGGGTATAAGGCTACAGAACAAAAACGAGGGGGTTCCAACCTGCTCTGGCCGCAATTTGCGGCCAGGAGGAATTTATTGGCGGCCAGAAAATGGTGGTTGGGGCTAGGGCTTTGGGTGGTGGTTCTTAGGTACCTGCACATCTCACTGTCAAACCAATTTTATTTTCAGATGGCTCGGGTGATAGCAAATTTCTAAAAACAGTCACAGAATTACAGTTTTTCCCGTTATTGATTCACTAAATCCGTATTCTGGGTTTTAATTCAGGTTTGGGTCCAAAATAACATCACAACAGGGGTTCTAAGGTCATAACAAGCCTCAATTTCACTTTTGATTTCAGATCAAACCGTAAATCCTAACTTGAATTTTCCAAAGTCCTCAAAACGACACGATATCAACATGAAACAAGTATAGATGCATAAGGAATCGAAATACTACTCTATGGGTGCAGAAATTATCTCCTTTGGTAACTCAAGAAAATTCTTGACTTGCTCAAAGTCCTCCAAATCCAATCCTTCTAGGTCCAAAGTGTAGCTAGTGAGATCGGGAACATTTTTTGTGAAATGGGAATAGGGTTTTGGGGTGAATTTCATGGTGGATCTAAGCTTGAAGTGGGAGGAGGAAGAAGAGGGAGAGGGCAGCAGCAGCAGCACAAGGAGAGGGGAGAGAGAAAAGGGTGTGAAGAATGATGGAGGAAAGGTCAAACAAGTTAAAAGTAACCCACTCTTTCTCTCTCTTCATCATACTTACCTTTTTTCTTTTCTTTTCTTTTCATATACTTCTCACTCAATGGTCAACCCTAATCAACCATACACCCACAACATGTAAGAAAATGTAACAGGCGTGGAAAAATGATATGTACATGTTTTGCCCCAAAATGCTAAAAAACCTATTAGCGATTTTTAATCGCGATTAGCACTAAATTAGCATATAACTAATCATAAAAACTTAAAAATGGCATAATTCCATAAAATACCCTATTTTAGAATTTTCCATAATTTTTTCCAAAATTTTCCCCATTTATCGGTATTTAACTATACCGAAATATTAAAATATTCATTAAAAATTAATATTAAATTGTAAAAATTCCCAAAAATAATATTTAATTTTTTTGAAATGTTACACTATCCAATTAGCGTAATAGGTGTATTTTCCTAATCCAAGGAGCACTCGCAACCTGAGAGAAGGTAAAAGGAAAAGACAACTGGATAGTCCTATTCATTTTCTCCAGAACCGGAAACCATCCTCGAATCTTGAACAAGTTCCTTCGAGTTCGTATATAACCATACGATGGATTTATCTAAGGGAAGTGGATGTTCATAGTAATACGGGGTGTTCTGGAGAAAAGGGTAAAAGTAGGAGTGGCAATGAGGTATGCAACTCAGACAATCCAAAAGCCAGTGTTTTAAGAAGATTCGGTTAACTTGGTCACTGAGTCATAGTCTAGGGTCGGGCCATGGTCGCTGCCAAAGAGAGAGAGAAAAGAAATACTCTGCGTGCACTCTAACCTAAATCAGAATGGTTATCAATTTATCTAATCAGGAAATCTCCCACTGTATCGTCAAATTCTCCTCCAAACCTGAAAGAAGAATTAGTCGGGATCACCCGAAGAATAAACCAACTCATCAGTGGGAATCGGGATCCAACTATCATCGCATGATAACGTGATGGAATCCACTCACGTTATCACACTCCAGAAGGTATGCGCATATCTGGCAAGTTTCAGTTTTCTTAGAAACTCCCGATGTGATTTTTACCCCATGCTCTTATGACCTTGACTTTGGCCAACAAATTATAACTCACATGTCAAGTTCTACCCGTCATTATCCAGGTTAATTTGAACCCACCCGTACCTACCCTTGACTTTGGCCAACAAAGCAGTACGACTGCCCCAAACCAACGCATCTATCTATGCAACAGAAAAAGTAACAAATAGCTACCATACACTATGCCTTGACTTTGGCCAACAAACATAGCATGAATACTAAGTGCTACCCGTCTGAAATGACGGAGGGCTACGAATGGTTTTTGGCGAAAAACCTTTAACGTAATGAACTTGATATCGTTGAAGGAACCAGATAGCTTTTTTTAAAAATATAGTGGCGAAAACCTTTGCTAAAGAGGTCACTCCCGGTGAAGGGATCTCGGCTCTTTCCCTGTAGAATGAGGTGCAGGATATTCCAACTGAATACCACGATACAAAGCAAAAAGGCAATCGGCGATAGTGAAATTATTACCCTGACGCAAACTTCTATCCAAGGGGTCACTCCCGGTGAAGGGATCTCGGCCCTTGCCTCGTCGACTGAAGTGCTGGATATCATAACCGAATACCACTATGCAAAACAAAAGAAAACGTCCTTGCAATAACAGCTTTTTGAAAAATATTTCAACAACATCAGAATAGGTTTGTTTAGCTTGCATTGATCCGAATCAATGCAGCCCCATCAATTAATCACACCACAAAAGAACAAGAATACGATGTACGTATATGCCATCCGCATTAGCCACTGGGTCCCGTCATCACCCGTTAGGTTACTTAACTAACGAAAGAGCGGGGACTGGACTAGCGCGGGTATAAAACATATACAACATCTACTAGTATATATATCAATATATAATAATCGCTCAAGGCGTGATAAACGCAACATCATAGAAATGTAATAAGCATCACAGAACAATACAGATAATCTGGGATCCCCGGGTTTCATAGAGCCGCTACTGAAACCCGACGTTCCCCTGGTCGTGTGGATAGCATGTGCAATGAAATCCTAGACCCATACGGGTGCGGCAAGTTGCCCGCCAAAACCTGAAGCGAGGCAGCCCCTACAGCAAAGTGAATGGACCACCCAGCATTTCACGGAATCCGGTAACTTGAGCACCCCTCCTTGGGTCAACCTGTACCCCCTACAAGTGCGGCGAATAGCCCGCCAATTCTAGAGTGAAGCCCCCTCCGTCTCAAAGCCATGAGATGCGGGCCCGTTGTGCTCTAGAACTCGGCTATCCGTGCACCCCATCTTGGGGTAATCCCAGTACAGAAAGTAAAAAAAATATACAATGGGTACATCAATCTCAGCCCGGTCATGCCCCAAAAGAATAATATACAAACAGGCAGACGGCAGTCCACATGTCGGACGCTCGCCCCGCAATATCAAATGTACAAATATAACCAAACTGTACTACCATTACATCCAGGCTATCCACCACGACAAATCCGCAACATCACAGCACAACACAGAACATCAACGTGAATGTCACGTTCTCAAATCCGTCTAAAAGGGCTATAGCAATTAGACAAGATTTACCGATTAAATGACATTCACAGTCACAGATATAAAGTAAGCACTGTGAACTAACACATTTAAAATTTTCGATCGACAAAATTTTCCGAAGTGGGCCCCAAGCACAAATCCAGCACTCAAAATAATCTGGGCCAAAACTAAAAATACCAGAAACCCCAATTCCAAGTAAGAGACCACTGTAGAAAATTTGATGCAGTGTAGCTACAGTACTGTGGCGGAACCGCGGTTTTGGAAATTTCGTTCGATCGATATTTTAAACACGTTAGAGCAGGCTAGTAAAGGTTAATGGCATGGCTCTGATACCATGTAAGTCTACAGTAGCGCTCCGGCCGTCGATCTGAGGACAAAATGCGGAAACGAAAATTTTTTCTGAACTTGAAACCGGCGCTATCGCAGACTTTAATCCCGGATCAAACCATTAACCTATAACTAGCTAACTAGAGAAGGGATAGAAAAGCTATACCGATCGATCCGTGTCCTTTGGTCTTTGGCCACCAACCCAAGCTCTTCGCGGCATCTCCGATCTCCGGTCTCCTCGTCGGAAAGGGCACCACATCTTCGAATCCTTTTACGGACTCCCGCTTCATCCGAAGCAACTCGGACACGAAGTTTGCTAGCCGACGTGTCCAAGGTGATATAGAGAATGTGTGTGATCACTTTGTCTCGAGCATCCATTGATTCTCAACGCATGAGAGTGTATGGATGGAGGATTTAGTAGATACCATTAGTGAGGAGATAGTGAGCTCAAGAAAGAAGAAAAAGAAGAAGAAGTTTCCTTTTCTTTTTCTTTTGTGTTGAGATGATAATGAGAGTGAGAGTAAAAAAAATACAAGAGCTAACCATGCCCTTATGGCTGCCCTTTCTCTCTCTACTTATCATTTCAACACATCAAATAATCAATAATATGACATATGCACAAGTAAAGAGACCATGACTCATCACTTGTGCATGTGTCACAATTAATGCTCCTAATCATGATTTTGAGCTCATTATTTCCATATGCAAACATTAATCCAAATGTTTGCAACAATAAAAAGAGAAAGGAATCTACTAAAGTAAACTCGTGACGGAACACAAGAGTACTGTTCCCCTCCGAATGACGGCGACGACGTGAGGACGTCTTGCCTGAGATTCGGGGCAGATGCTATATGGTTTTATCCGTCCACCTCTCCGAAAATGCCAAGTTGATTTATGGCACCGTGTATCGGAGGTTTAGACGGATGCGGCCGATATAGCAGACTTCGTCAGATTCCCCCTCGCTAGAGAGATTTTTGATTGTGGAGACGCTTTTCCCTGCAGGCGCAAGCCCCTGCAGTTAATTACGCTACCGCATCGCGGTAGCCACTTTCTCTTTCTCCAGAATTTCACTTCGTGTCGTGTGTGTTTGTTTTGTTTGTGGTTGCCCGTGGATTGTATACGGAGACTGAGTAATGTCGTCGCCCGTAGGACGTGGATTAGTCCAAATCCGTATTTACTTAGATTTGGGTTTGGTGTTTTTAGTTTAAGGATACGTTAGCCGTATTGAGGCTAAGATCAACTTAAACGTTCGTTAAGAATACGTTAGTCCTGTTTGAGACTAAGATCAACTTAACGTGGTAATCCATTTATTATATGGCCGTCAGGACTCGTCACCTCTCTGACGTCGTTGAAGAATTACAACGATAGGTGTCAGAGGAGTTCAGAGATGTACCCTTAAACCAAAGTTGATTTGGAGTTTTACAGTCCATTTGAATGTTTAAGGATACGTTAGCCGTGTTTGGGGCTAAGATCAACTTAAACGGGACCGTTTAGATCCGGCAAAAGAGCATTTGGGGGCTCTATTGTTCCAGTTTAGAGACGTGGTGGTCCATGTTCCAGTTTAGGGACGTGGTGGTCCATCGCCAGTTTAGGGACGTTGTGGTCCATAATTAGTTTAAGGACGTTTCGGTCCGTCGCCAGTTTAGGGACGTGGTGGTCCATTATTAGTTTAAGGACGTTTCGATCCGATATTAGTTTAAGGACGTCTCGGTCCATCGCCAGTTTAGGGACGTGGTGGTCCATTATTAGTTTAAGGACGTTTCGGTCCAATATTAGTTTAAGGACGTCTCGGTCCATCGCCAGTTTAGGGACGTGGTGGTCCATTATTAGTTTAAGGACGTTTCGGTCCGATATTAGTTTAAGGACGTCTCGGTCCATATTCATGTGTGGTCGTTGGGACCCGTCACCTCTCTGACGTCATTGAAGGATTACAACGAGAAGTGTCAGAGGAGTTCGGAGATATACCCTTGAACCGGATGTAAATTGATTTAGGGAGTAGCCGTGCTCAGTCAATTTAATTTGAGGACTTATGGCCATGACCGGGCTAAGTCTAGTTTCAATATTCTTTTGTTTTTGGCCTATTGGACCTGTGTTAGGGCCTTGCCCCTTTACTGCATTATTTTTCTTTGTTTTGGTTGGGCTCTGCCCTTTTATAAATGATGCAGAGCATCTATTTTGCTTGGGCTCTGCCCTTGTTAAAATGCATAGCATTTTTTATTAGGCCTGTTAGGCCTTTTAATTGGGCTCTGTCCCTTTTCTTAATAATGCAGAGTATTAAATACTCTGACAGTGCCCCACATGGCTTGTCAGGCGCTTTGCGCAAATTAAAGAGCGCAAGCGCATGTGGAAGTGACACATGTCACGCTCTGGTGAGCGTAAGCGCAACAGCACAGTGCGCTGCGTCAGTGCGCTGCGTTGTTGCACTGCTGACACGTGGCGCTTCCTGGCAGCTTGCGCAATAGCGCAGTTTTGGCAAGTGCTGGGCACTGTTCTTATTCTTTTGGATCAATTTTAGATCAAAGAAAACAGGTTTTTTCTTGTTTTCAAAGAACCAGTGGTTCATAAAAAGTGCAAGGCACTGTTATTGTTTATTTTTCTCTTTTTTTGAAGATCATTGATCTTGTTCTTAGATCAATGATCTGTTTTTAAGAGAATTTTCTCTTTTTCTAAAGCTTTTTACCTTTTTTTTATTCTTGAGAAATTCTCTCTAATTCTTCAGAGTTCTCTCTGTTTGAAGTTCTTGATTTCTCCCAAAAATTTTGATGCCTTTGAATTGAAGTCTAGGGTCCTTTTTATAGTGCCCATAAATTAGTTAAATTTGTTAAAGAGATTTTTCTCTGAGTGATTTGGGGAATTTTCCCCACCGTTGGATCTTTGATCCAAGGGGTTCTGTTTTACAGAAGAAAATCTTCTTGTTTTAACAAGAACAGAAAGATCTTATTAGAATTTTAATTTTGTTTGGCGTAAACGTCCCAGCGCTTGACACGTGCCGCGCAGCGCAGCTGTGGTTGCGCATCTGCGCAGACACGTGTCGCACAGCGCAGCGCTTGCGCAGCTATGCTTGCGCAACTGCACAGACACGTGTCGGGAAGCGCAGCACTTGCGTACTTGCGCAACTGCGCAGACACGTGTCGCGCAGCGCAGCGCTTGCGCAGCTGTGCATGCGCAACTGCGCAGACACGTGTCACGCAGCGCAACGTTTGCGCAACTGAAGCGTTGCTTCCTTTACTTTTTTTTTAAAAGAGCCTTACTCTGATTGGACGCACTGCCTCGGGCGCTGTGCTGACGCATCAACTTATGACACGTGGCGCGTTGCGCGCAGCGCACGGGATTTGAAGCGTTGCTTCAAAATTTGAATTTTTTTAAAATTCAAACAGAGCCTTGCTCTGATTGGGGGAAACAAATGCCCCCCCACCGTTGTACTCACATGGCGCGCACGTGAGTGCAGCGGTGGCAAGATCCCAGCCTTTGGATCAACTGATAAGTTGAAGGGGCGCGGGCACCTATAAATAGGTCCCTTGGTCCTTTAAAAATTCTTTACAACTTTCAAGAATTTTGATTCTCAGAGCCTTGCTCTTGCTTAAGAACTTTCAGAGCCTTGCTCTTGTTTCTTCCCCAAGAACTTCAAAGTTCAGAACTTAGAATCACTCTAGGTAAAAAATTTAAATTAAATTAAATTTAATTAACAGAGCCTTGCTCTAAAAAACTTACAGATCTACAGAGATCTTGTCCATAGGTCTTAACCCATTAACAGAGCTTTGCTCTTGGATCAAATGTAGATCTTTTTAGAACTGAAAAATGAAGAATTTTTTTATAAGTTTTCATGGATTTTTCAAGATTCCAAAATTTTAATTCCTTTAAGTGTTAAAAAAAATTTGATGGATCTTTCCATTATTACCACAGAGCTATGCTCTTTTAAGGAATCTTGTTCCTCTGAGACCAAAGTTTGACAAATGTCACTCTGTGACAGAGGTTTGCTCTAAAAGAGGAGATTTTCTCTTGTCTCTAGGGATTTCCCATCAATGAGGATATTCTCTTAGGGATCTTTTCATTAATTGACAGTCTCACCCAATGATGGGGCTGTCATCCAGATTTTGTGGGTCCCCCTTTGGTCCCCTACCCACTGCATTGCAGTGTGGTGTAAAATTTTAAAACGCCAAGCGTTGGAATTATAACACTGATGGCTGTTTTTGTCTTTCTACAGGAAACATGTCTGCCAACTTGTTTTTCCTATTTGTTCACTCGGAGGGAGGGTTTCCCCAGGCACCAGTGGACCGAGTGGTGCTCGCTCTCATTAAGGATCATGACCCCGAGCACAAAAACCTTCACTTGTGGGGTAGGTGGTACAATGAGATCATTCAGGGCCGCCGCAGTTTCAGTTCTGCCACGCCGTCTGAGCCCATAGTTTCGATTCCTTATGCGGATAAACCCCCGGTGAAGTATGCTGTGGAGGTCAAGAACTGGAATTCGGATGACCTCCTCCAGCCTGCAATTGGTGCTATTCCCGTGCAGCCGCCGCCGGCAATAGACATTCTAGGGAGGCGAATCTGTCAGGGTGAAGCACGCCCTTGAAGACAGGCTTACAACATTCGATTGGTCCCGCGATCGCCCGCCGGATATTTGCAGTGGGCTCGGTACATCTTATCGGCTAAAAGGACTCATTTGACGAAGATTGGTTTGTATTCGGCCATCTACGTTTCGCTCTTCGAGTATCCTTCCCCTCCAACGTGGTGGATTAAGGCTTTTATCGAGCAATGGAATATCCCACCCATACTTTCTTGATGACGGACAGGGAGGTCTCTATTTCCTTGGAGGAGTTTGCCGAAATCTCGGGTCTGCAGATGAGGGGAGAGCATTACGAGGAGTTGCTCCTTCCTGACGAATACGTCTTTGCCACTAAGCCACTGGTGTTCGATCTGACTCCGGAGAACGCTGTTCAGCACCAGCATCCGGGCTTGGTGAAGGTATTGGAGATCTATGAGGGACTCTATCTGGAATCGGGTGTCCGGGGCGTCAGTTTCGCAGACTTTATTGCCCGCTTCGTTCGGCCGGAGTTCTTATCAGAGCAGAGCGAGAAGTTCGCCCAGCTTGATGACCCTTTTGGCTTCGGCTTGGACCGCCGACCCATATCGGAGAATGATCAAAGGGACTTTTATCTCCCCGGCGCTGCCATCATCCCTTTCTCAGAAATCGCCGTCCCGGGCATGGATGAGGAGACCTTTTTTGTAGGGTTCCTGGGCTTGTGGCTGTGCAGCTTTGCGCTCCCTATGCACCCGCGCCACATGCGGCCATCTGTCTTCTACCCAGCATATCGGATGGTGGCTGGTTTGCAGTTATCGGTAAGAATCGTCGGGCTGGCTTACCTTTATAATGGACTTAGCATAGCGGCGGACGCTAGTGAGCCTGGGGTGCATCCCGTTAACTTCCCGATGCACTACTTCACCTCCTGGATGGAAATGCACGTGCAAGGGGTGTTCGGTGCCCAGAAGATTCCTCCGTTCTTTGAGAAGTGCAGACTCCCGAGAGTTATGCGGTTGGTTGGCGCTTCAATTGTGGTTGCATCTCCGCGGGAATCGAGGGGCTTGCTCCTCCGTCCACGTCTGGTCGGAGCGAAGGTTTCCTTTGTGGATAAGGTCATAACAATAGGCCCAGAGACCACCAAGTCGGTAGTGCCGCTGCGCGATGATTTTAAGAACGGGGCTTCCATATTGAAGGCTCGGGAAATGCTCCACCTCTACTCGATTCGGCCGGGCTATTTGGTGTTTAGGCAGAATGAGACGGCACTCTTCATGAGGTATACCCTTCACCAGTTTGCTCAGCAATCGAGCTATCACCAGGGGATCCCGATGGAAGCCTTCTTAGAAAAGCCCGTGGTCAGCCAAGAGGGGATAAAGAATGCAACGCACCATTTCATGCGGCTTAACACGGGTTCTTATTTCTTCATCAGCGAACCAAGCTGTGTCCCCAAGGTGCTCAACACGTACGTGACTTGGTATGCGCATGCAATGGGCCCAGTTATCCTGATAGAGAAACGCCTGCTGGTTGACCGCAGGGGTGCGCCTCCTGGCGGTGATCGCAAGGCTCCCTTGAAGCCAAGGACCCCGGTCATTGCTCCGCTGAAAGATGCTGGAGTTGACCGACCATGCATACTAAGTCCCCCGCGTGGATTGCCGTTGCCCGCTATGGTAGATGTGCCACCGGCGCCTCATGCTCCCACAAAGACGGTTAGTGTAGTATCGCCGGCGTCTGGCGCAGGAGCGGATATTGGGACCCGCCGCCCCAAGGTGCCTGCCAAGCGCAAATCAATCCCAGGCGCATCTAGAGCTGGCGGGCAAAAGAAGAAGAAGTCGATCCTTTCCTTCGACGCGATCCTCGGTTTAGAGCCTGAGGCCCCTCTCACCGAAGGAATAAGTGAATATGGCAGCAACAAGGGCTTCTTGGTAGACCCCGCAGACACCAATTTGGCGGACGCTATTGCAGCTTCTGAGCGATCAGCAAGGCTCGAAGCGATGCTAAGTAAACTCACTGAGTCAGGTAACCATTAGCTGCTTTCTTCGTCATTTTTTTCGCATATATATTTTTTATCATTATTTTTGACTAATACTTTCCCCCTTTTCCAACAGGTGTCACTACCGAAGAAGCTATTGCTGCCTCTTTAAAGACCTTCCAATAGGAGGAAGAGAAGCGCGCTCTGGCGGGCACTGGTACGTCCCACCCCTCTTTTTTAAAAAAAATTTGTTATCTCTTCTGATGGTCAACCTAACCCTCTTCCTTTGTTTCCTTGCAGGGGTTATACCAGTTGATGCGGGGATCCTCCCCAAGCCTGTTACTGAAGTTCCGGTCTCGTCGGGGCTGCTGCAAGAGCCTCGACTTAACAAGTCGACGAGGGATGCCTTGAAGAATTTGGAGGCAACCCTGTATACGGACGAGGATGCTTCAATGAAAGATGCTCTGGTGAGGTCCGTCTCAACGGCCCGGGAAGAGAGGAAGCGGCTGAGGCGCGATGCGAAGGCGCGTCGGGCTACTTTAGCCATGGGAGCGGGCCCAAGCACCGTTCCTCGTCCCGATACCCCGTCAGAAGAGTCCCCGGTCGCCCTGTCTACAGCTCATAGACAGGCGATTCACGCCAATAGGGAGGCTAACGAGAAGTCCACCTCAGGTAATACCTCCTTCAAAATTTTGTTTGTAAAAATTGTAAACTCGCCGGTTTTCATGCATCTCATCTTGTAAGGCCAAGTCCGACCGAGGGGGAGGCAAAGACTGTCGAACCCAAGGACACAGGGAGGAAGGCACCGACCGAACTTGAGCCGACGGTGGGCAACGTCGATGGGGTTATGGAGCCTGAGTTAGGGGCCGACGGATCCGCAGTCGAGAAGGTCATTGATGCCGAGCCTGAAGGGGCGGCAGATGAAATGATCGTTATAACTGAGCCCGAGGCGCTTAAGGCTAGCGACCTCATAGTGACGGCGAATGAACCGATGGAGACCACGGAGCCCGAAGAAGTAGCGGGTGAGATGGGAATGACTCTTAGGGAAGAGTCAGCCGCTTTCTCTCAAGAGTCCGGCAATGTTCCGATCATTGCCCTCCCCGCCTACGATCTTCCGCCGTCTCCTGGCCGTGCAAGCACAACGACGGCCCCCGTCGAGTCCGGTGACGAGGCTACGGGAGGAGGACTCGTGTCACTGGAAGAGGGAAACGCCTCCGTTTCGGGTGGCGGCTCATCGGGTAAATTTCGAGTTACTGTCATTCCCTTTTTATATCTTGCGATCTTTTCTAACAAGTTTGTCTTTGTTTTTAACGCAGGTGTGGCCAGCGCCGATGCTCCATTGCTCGAAGGAGCACCGTCAACTACTGCCTTGGCGGTGGTCATCTCCCAGCCTTCCCTTGTGCCATCGCAGATGTTGGAAGGTATGAATTTGCGACTCATTAGTTTATCTTTTTGCCGCGTAACTTATGTACTAACGTCGTACCACTGTATCTTTTCAGGAGTGCTTTTTGATCACATCCATCAAGTGTTGCTTCCGCACTTCTCCTTCCCACCTGAGCTCGCTTCCCCCTCCAGTGGTGCTGGTGAGTATATTTTCGTTTCGATGTCTCTCTTTTTTTTTAGCAATGGGATTATTTCTGACTTTTCCTCTTCCTTATTGTAGTGCTACAAATCGAAGGAGGGGACGCAAGACCGGCCACGCCACCGGCTCCGGCTTTGCCGTCCGTTGCAGCCGGTATAATAAATTCCCTTATTGATGACTCTTCTACATTTCTTGAACCGTCGTTTAACTATGTTTTGTTTTGCAGCTATCGTTCCGGCTCCAGTCCCTCTTGAATCTCGCATCCTTTTGCCGGCAGGCCCCTTCTTGAAACGTCCATCTTCAAAGGGTGTCGTGATGAGTTTGGGCAAGCTGAGCGGGTATATCGAAGAGCTTAACGCGGACGCTCTCCCACCTGCCGCAGATTTTGCTGTGGAGGTTAACCCAATGTTGGCGGCGCTCGTAAACTTTCATAACGAAGGCGTTGTCGAATCTTGGGTTAATCACTGCAGGGAAATCGAGGCCTGCCTACATCGGCTGGAGTCGACGCGTCCTTCCCTTGAGGTATTGGCCGTAAGTACTCAACGGACAGCCTGGCTCGAGCAAAGCACTTCTTATCTCCGCCATTTGGAGCAAGAAGCAGCTTTAAGGTTGAAGGAACGTCAGGAGTCTTCAAGCGCAACTGCTCGTCTACGTGCCGAAGTTGAGGCGAACGCTGCCGAAGTGAAGGCCGTCTTTGAGGGCCTTCTAGAGCGTATCTCTAATGGGCTAGCGCTGAAGCAGAAGCTTGATGCCGCCGAGCGTGATGCCCGAGGCCATGAAGCAGCTCAGCAGGTCGTTGGGGAGCAGCTTGCATCCTTCATGCAGCAGCGGGCTCGAGTAGAGGCCGAACTGGCGGTGGTGGCAGATCAAGAAAAGGCGTGGAAGGAAGTACACAAACAATTAACAGAGCTATGCAAGGTGCTTCATCCCCAATAATTCCCCTTGTATCAAGATATTTGTAAAAAAATTCTTTTTAAACAAGATGTATCCATTCTTTATTCTTCTGTATGCTTCACCTTGTACTTGATTACATCCAATAAACATACACATTTTCCTTTGCAATGTCTTATATACTCTTTTGCTTTCTGTTTTCTCTTATTATCAGCATGCCGTCTTGATAAACACATTTGACCGATAATAGAGTAATCATCTAGATTTCCTCAAGAAAGAGCGATGTCTTAAGCCGCAGGTTCAGATCTGTTGCCTAAGACTTTTCAACTCTATGAGCCGTGAGGGTCTCATAGAGACTTTTCTCCCTACGGATCGAGAGGATCTCGTAGGTGGGTTTTCTCCTTAGGAATCGTGAGGATTCCTAAGTGTGTTTTCTCTTACAAGTCGTAAGGATCCTATAAGAGAATTTTCCCCTCTTACGAGTCGAGAGGACCCGTAAGCGGTTGTTTCCCTCCTTGTCGAAACTCGACATTGGAGAGTGAGACCCGTGAATAGTATGCAAAAGACCGTTTTAGATCGACTTGCAAGGTCCCATTGTTCTGGAAGCAAGTTTTTTTTTTAATCCCTGCTGCCTGAGGCTTCATCTTGCAAGTTGAGACGAATCGGGAATTTCCCGCGGAGACACTGGTTTCTCTGCGAGCCGATGCGAATCAGGGGGCTCTCATTAAGGACGCTAGTTTCCCTGAGTTGAGGTATTTACCAAGGATTATTTGTTTCCCTGGTGCCAAGGATTATTTGTTTCCCTGGTGTTGAAACGAGTCGAGAATTTCCCATGGAGACACTGGTTGCTCTGTGAGTCGACGCGAATCAGGAGGCTCTCGTCAAGGATTGTTTGTTTCCCTGAGTTGAGGTATTTGCCAAGGATTATTTGTTTCCCTGGTGTTGAAACGAGTCGAGAATTTCCCACGGAGACACTGGTTGCTCTGCGAGTCGACGCGCATCAGGAGGCTCTCGTCAAGGATTGTTTGTTTCCCTGAGTTGAGGTATTTGCCAAGGATTATTTGTTTCCCTGGTGTTGAAACGAGTCGAGAATTTCCCACGGAGACACTAGTTGCTCTGCGAGTCGACGCGCATCAGGAGGCTCTCGTCAAGGATTGTTTGTTTCCCTGAGTTGAGGTATTTGCCAAGGATTATTTGTTTCCCTGGTATTGAAACGAGTCGAGAATTTCCCACGGAGACACTGGTTGCTCTGCGAGTCGACGCGAATCAGGAGGCTCTCATCAAGGATTGTTTGTTTCCCTGAGTTGAGGTATTTGCCAAGGATTATTTGTTTCCCTGGTGTTGAAATGAGTCGAGAATTTCCCACGGAGACACTGGTTGTTCTGCGAGTCGACGCGCATCAGGAGGCTCCCGTCAAGGATTGTTTGTTTCCCTGAATTGAGGTATTTGCCAAGGATTATGTTCCCCTCTGAACGGCGGCCTGCGACGTTAGGACGTCACGTAACCTGGGGTTCGGGGCAGATGCTATTTGGTTTTTATCCGTCCACCTCTTCGAAGATGCCAAGTTGATTTATGGCACCGTGTATCGAAGGTTTAGACGGATGCGGCCTTTGTAGCAGACTTCGTCAGATTCCCCCTCAGGGTGAGGGGTTTTTGATTGTGGGGACACTCTTCCCTGCAGGCGCAAGCCCCTGCAGTTAATTACGCTACCGCATCGCGGTAACAACTTTCTCCTTCTCCAGAATTTCACTTCGTGTCGTATGTGTTTGTTTTGTTTGTGGTTGCCCGTGGATTGTGTACGGAGACTGAGTAATATCGTCACCCGTAGGACGTGGATTAGTCTAAATCCGTATTTGCTTAGATTTGGGTTTGGTGTTTTTAGTTTAAGGATGCATTAGTCGCGTTGCGACTAAGATCAACTTAAACATTCGTCAAGGATACGTTAGTCTTGCTTTGGACTAAGATCAACCTGACGTGGTGATTCATTTAATTTATGGCCATCGGGACTCATCACCTCTCTAACATCGTTGAAGGATTACAACGATAGGTGTCAGAGGAGCTCAGAGATGTACCCTTGAACCAAAGCTGATTGAGGGTTTTATCATTCATTTAAATGTCTAAGGATGCGCTAGCCGTGTTTGGGGCTAAGATCAACTTAAACGGGACCGTTTAGATCCGGCAAAAGAGCATTTGGAGGCTCTATTGTTCCAGTTTAGGGACGTAGTGGTCCACTTTCCAGTTTAGGGACATGGTGGTCCATCGCCAGTTTAGGGACGTGGTGGTCCAATATTAGTTTAGGGACGTTTTGGTCCGATGTTAGTTTAGGGACGTTTCGGTCCGATGTTAGTTTAAGGACGTTCCGGTCCGATGTTAGTTTAGGGACGTTTCGGTCCGATATTAGTTTAGGGACGTTTCGGTCCGTCGCCAGTTTAAGGACGTAGTGGTCCGTTATTAGTTTAGGGACGTTTAGGTCCGATATTAGTTTAGGGACGTTTCGGTCCGATATTAGATGAGTGGTCGTTGGGACCCGTCGCCTCTTTGACGTCGTTGAGAAATTACAACGACAGATGTCAAAGGAGTTCGGAGATGTACCCTCGGACCGGTCGTGACTTGGTTTATGAGAGGCATTTAATTTAAGGACTTACAGCCAGAATTGGGTTAAGTCCAATTTTTATTTTAGGCTCTGCCCGATTAGAAGAATCAATCTAAACAGGGCTCTGCCCCTTTCATTATTTTGCAAATCTGATTTGGGCCAGGCCCTTTTAAATAATGAGTTACAAAAAACTCAGGAATTTTCCACACAGGGCCTTGCCCTTTTATTTATTCTGCAATTGGGCTAGGCCCTTTTAAATAATGAGTTTCAGAAACTCAATAATTTTCTTGAGTTGGGCCAGGCCCTTTTAAATGATGAGTTGCAGGAACTCAAGAGATGTTTTATAATTTAGTTTGGGCCAGGCCCTTTTAATGAGTTTGCAGAAACTCAGGAATTTTCCCAACAGGGCCTTGCCCTTTTATTTATTCTGCAATTTAATTTGGGCCAGGCCCAAAACAAGGGGTTGCAGAAACCCTAGAAACCTTTAGGTTTAAGAACACAAGTGCATGGCACTTTTGATTTGAATTTGGATCTAAGAAAAACAAGTTCTTGTTTTTTCCAGATCATACAGAACCAAGGGTTCATATCAAGTGCAAGGCACTATTTTTTTTATTCTTTTATTATTATATTTTTTTTAGAACCAGGGGTTCATATCAAGTGCAAGGCACTATTTATTATTCTTTTTTTTTTATTTCTTTTTTTTCTTTTCAGAAATTCTACCTCTTTTCTTTGTTTCTTCTTCTCTGTTCTTAATCTTCACCAGCTCTCTTTTTTCTCAGAAGTTGATGCCTTTTTAATGAGGTCTGGGGTCTTATTTATAGTGCCCACAAAGTTGTTGGATTTGTTAACAAAATCTTTCCTGAATTATTTTGGGAATTTTCCCACCATTGGATCAGAGATCCAAGGGTCCCTGTTTTACAGGAGAACAGAAAAGATCCACTTAAATTTTCATTCAGTTGCTGCGCAACTCACCAGCGCGTGACACGTGTCGCGCATCCGTGCGCTTGCGCAGTTGCGATTGCGCAACTGCGCAGACACGTGTCGCGCAACCGTGCGCTTGTCACGCTGCCACGCATTTGCGCAGTTTAAGTCTTAATTTTGTTTTCTGAAGAGCCTTGCTCTGATGGGACGCACTGTCTCGGGCGTTACGCCGCCGAATCCCCTTCTGCCATGTGGCAAATTGCGCGCTGCGCACGGAAACCGAAGCATTGCTTCGAGTTTTGAATTTTCAAAATTCAGTAGAGCCTTGCTCTGATTGGGGGAAACAGATGCCCCCCCACCGTTGCGCTCACGTGGCGCGCGCGTGAGTGCAACGGTGGCAAGATCCTGACTGTCGGATTGACGGGTCAAGTGAACAGGCGCAGGTGCCTATAAATAAGACCCTTGGTCCTTGGTAATTTTTTACCATTCTCAAGAAATTAAATTTCAGAGCCTTTCTCTTACTTGAGAACTTCCAGAGCCTTGCTCTTGCGATTCCTTAAGAACTTCCAAGTTCTCTCCTTAGAACCATTCTAGGTAAATTAAATTAATTTAATTCAAATCAAACTTAATTAACAGAGCCTTGCTCTTATAGATCTTTGATCTAAAGGAAACCCCTTTGGGGTTTCTTCAACAGAGCCTTGCTCTTATAGATCTTTGATCTAAAGGAAACCCCTTTGGGGTTTCTATTCACAGAGCCTTGCTCTCAAAAATTTGCAGAGACTCTGTTCTTAGGTTTTAACCCATGAACAGAGCCCTGCTCACAGATCAACTAGAAAACTTTTTTAAAGTTTCCATGGATCTTTAAGACCCCAAAATTTTAATTCTTAGGAGTTGTGAATTTTTATTACTGCTACAGAGTTAGGCTCTTTTTTAAGAAGTTTTATTCTTTTGAAACAGGAGTTTGACAAATGTCACTCTGTGACAGAGCTTTGCTCTGAAAAGAGGAGATCTTCTCTTTGTCTCTAGGGCCCCCCCCCCAATGAGGATATTCTCTTGGGAGTTCTTTTTATTGACTGATAGTCTCATCCAATGGTGGGATTGTCTCATCAAATGATGCGCCGTCATCTTGATTTTGTGGGTCCCCCTTTGGTCCCCTACCCGCTGCATCACAGTGTGGAGCAAGATTTTTATTTATTATTATTTTTTTATCATTATTTTTTTTTTATGTTTAAGCGCCAGGCCACTAATGATATATATATATTTTATGCAGGAAAGATGTCTGACGACTTGACTTTTCCCTTCGTTCGCTCAGAAGGAGGGTTCCCACATGCACCAGTGGACCGGGTAGTGTTCGTCTTGATTAAAGATCACGATCCTGAGTGCAAGAGACTTCACCTATGGGGAAGGTGGTACAGCCAGATTATCCAAGGCCGCCGCAGTTTTAGTTCCGCCTCGCCTTCCGAACCCATAGTTACGATCCCCTATGCGGACAAACCCCCGGTGGAGTATGCCGTGGAGGTAAAAAATTGGAATTCAGACGATCTTCTCCAGCCTGCAATCGGCGCTATTCCGGTACAGCCGCCGCCGGCCATAGATATCTTAGGAAGGCGAATCTGTCAGGGTGAAGCACGCCCTTGGGGACAGGCCTACAATATTGGATTGAATCCGCGACCGCTTGCTGGATACCTGCCATGGGCCCGGTACATTTTAGCGGCGAAAAGAGCTCACCTGACGAAGATAGGTTTATATTCCGCCGTCTACGTCTCGCTTTTCGAGTATCCTACTCCTCCAACGTGGTGGACAAAGGCCTTCATCGAACAATGGAATATCCCCCCGCATACTTTCCTGGCAGCGGATAGGGAAGTTTCAATTTCTCTAGAGGAATTCGTTGAGCTTTCTGGTTTACCGGCGAGGGGGGAGCACTACGAAGAGCTGCTTCCTCCTGATGAGTACGTCTTTGCCACCAAGCAAGTGGTACTCGACTTGACTCCGGAAAATGCCATCCAGCATCAGCATCCGGGCCTGGTGAAGGTGTTGGAGATTTACGAGGAGCTTCATTTGGAATTGGGCGACCGAGGAGTTAGTTTTGCGGACTTCATTGCTCGTTTCATTCGCCCGGAATTTTTATCCGAGCAAGGTGAGAAGTTCGCCCAACTTGCTGATCCTTTTGGTTTCGGCCTGGACCGCCGACCTTCATCGGAAATTGATCAGCGAAGTTTTTACCTTCCCGGCACTGCTAGCGTTCCTTTCTCAGAGATCGCCGTTCCTGGCATGGATGAGGAGACCTTCTTCATCGGGTTCTTAGGTCTGTGGCTGTGCAGCTTCGCGCTTCCCATGCACCCACGCCTCATGAGGTCTTCTGTCTTTTACCCGGCGCATCAAATGGTGGCCGGTCTGCAGTTATCAGTGGGGATCGCCGGGTTGGCTTACCTCTACAATGGACTTAGCGTAGCGGCGGACGCTAATGAACCTGGGGTGCAGCCTGCTAACTTCCCGATGCATTACTTCACTTCTTGGATGGAGCTGCATGTTCGAGGAGTGTTTGGTGCCCACAAAACTCCTCCATTCTTTGAGAGATTCATATTTCCAAGAATCATACGATTGATCGGGGCTTCCATCGTGTTTGCACCTCCGCGGGAGTCTAGGGGACTGCTTCTGCGTTCGCATCTAGTCGGGGCGAAAACCTCTTTTGTGGATAAAGTCATCACCATGGGTTCCGAGACCACTAAGTCGGTGGTGCCGCTGCGTGATGACTTTAAGGGCGGTGTCTCCGTGTTGAAGGCTCGGGAAATCCTCCACCTTTATTCCATTCGGCCGGGCTACTTGGTATTTAGGCAGAATGAAACGGCCCTCTTCATGAGGTATAACCCGCATCGATTTGCCCGGCAATCGAGTTATAACCAAGGAATCCCGTTGGAAGCCTTCTTGGGAACACCTGCAGTCGGTCCAGAGGGAGTACGGAATGCGATGCATCACTTCATCCGGCTCAATACAGGCTCCTACTTTTTCATCAGTGAGCCCAGCTGTACCCCCAAGATACTCAATTCGTATGTGGCTTGGTACGCGCACGCGATGGGCCCAATCATCTTGATGGAGAAACGCTTACTGGTCGATCGTAGGGCTGCGCCTCCCGGTGGCGATCGCAAGGCTCCATTGCAGCCCAGGGTTCAGGTTATCCCTCCGACGAAAGAGGCCGGATCTGATCGACCACGCGTGTTGGCCCCTCCGCGTGGACTGCCATTGCCCGCTACGGTGGATGCGCCATCGGCGCCTCGTGCTCCCACGAAGGCGGCTAAAGTAGTATCGCCAGAGTCAGGCGTAGGGGCAGATATTGGGACCCGCCGCCCTAAAGTGGCTTCCAAGCGCAAATCCGCTCCAGGTGGATCTAAAGCTGGTGGACAGCAGAAAAAGAAAAAGTCCGCCCTTTCCCTCGATGCGATCCTCGGGTTAAAGCCTGCGGCTTCTCCTGCCAAGACCATATGCGAGTACGGCAGTAATGAGGGCTTTGTGGTGGACCCTGCGAACACCAATTTGGCTGCCGCCATTGCAGCTTCAGAGCGATCGGCGAGGCTTGAAGCGATGTTGAGCAAACTCGCTGAGTCCGGTAATTATCAAACGCCTTATTTGTCATTCTATTGCATTTTATATTGTTATCCTTAACTAATATTCGCTCCATTTTTAACAGGTGTCTCCACTGAAGAGGCTATTGCTGCCTCCCTGAAAACCTTTCAGGAGGAGGAGGAGAAGCGTGCCCTAGCAGGCGTTGGTATGTTTCACCCCTTTCTCTTTTACAAGGAAAGTTTGTTGTCCCCTTTTTTTTATATAGTCAACCTGACCTTCTTTTGTTTCTTTGCAGGCGCTGTATCAATTGACGCAGGGGTCCCTCCCAAGTCCGTTATCGAAGTCCCGGCTTCGTCAAAATTGCCACAAGAGCCTCGGCTTGACAAGACGATGAGGGACGCCTTGAAGAATTTAGAGGCATCCCTATATACGGACGAGGGAGCCTCACTCAAGGAAGCCCTAGTGGCATCCGTCTCAACGGCTCGAGAGGAGCGGAAGCGGTTGAGACGCGAAGCAAGGGCACGCCGAGCTGCTTTGGCTGCGGGAGCGGGCCCTAGCACTCTTCCTGGTGCCGACACTCCTTCTGAAGCAGAGGCGAGCAGAGCTGCTTTGGCCACGGGAGCGGGCCCTAGCACCATTCCTCGCGCTGACACTCCTTCTGAAGAGGCCCCTGTCGCCCTATCTACTGCTTATAGGCGAGCGGCACGCGCGGCCCGGAGTGCAAATGATAAATCTTCTTCAGGTAGTACTTCTTTCAGAGCTTTGTTGTAAGAATTATAAAGCCATTGGCTCACATGCGTTTCATCTGACAGGACCTGGTCCGACTGAGGGGGAGGCGGAGACCGTTGGACCCCAGGAAACGGCGGAAGCGACGCCTGCCGAACCTGAGCCGACGGTGGGCACCGTCGTCGGGGCCACGGTGCCTGAAACCGAGATTGAGGAACCTGCCGCGGAGAGGGTCATTGATGCCGCGCCTGAAGTGGCGGCAGATGAGACGATTGTCTCAACCGAGCCGAAGGCGGTAGAGGGCGAAGTGCTTGAGGCTGGGGACCTCGTGGTACCGATGGACAAGGCAGCTGTAATCGCCGACCCTGAGGGAGCAGCGGGTGAGGCGGCCATGATTCCTGAAGATGAGTTGGGCGCTCCTTCTCAGGAATCTGGCAATGTTCCTATCTTGGCCCTCCCTGTCTATGGTTCCCCGCCGCCTGCAGAGCTTGAGAGCGTAACAACGGTTCCCCTTGAGTCGGGTGATGAAGCTACAGGCGGTGGTCTTCCGTTAGTGGAGGAAGGGACCGCCTCAGTTTCTGCTGGCAGCTCGTCGGGTAAATTTTTCTATCACCAGCATTTCCCCTTTTTTGTATATATCTTGTGATCTCTTCTAACAAACTTGTTCTTGCAGGTGCAGCCAGTACCGATGCTCCACTGCTCGAGGGGGCGCCGTCAACTACTGCTTTGGCAGTAGTCACCTCCCCTTCTTCCCTTGTACCGTCACGGATGTTGGAAGGTATGGATTTACGACTCATGCATTAATCTTTCAAATATGCGGCTTTCGTACTAACGTTACACCATTGTGCCTTTGCAGGAGTGCTTTTTGATCACTTGTATCAAGTTTTGCTCCTGCACTTTTCTTTCCCATCCGAACTCGCTTCTCCTTCTAGTGGCGCCGGTAATATCTTTATCTACTCCTTTTTTCTAGCAATGGGATGATTTCTGACTTTCCCTTTTCTTTATTGTAGTGCCACAAATCGAAGGAGGGGATGTAAGCCCTGTCGTGCTACCGGCCCTTCCGGCTCCGCCGTCCGTTGCTGCTGGTATAGTAGATTTCCTTTTTGGTAACTCTTTAACATCTTTTGAACCATCGTTTAACCCTGTTTTGTTTTGCGGCTATTGTTCCGGTTCCGGTCCCCTTCGAGGCTCGCGTCCTTTTACCGGCAGGCCCCTTTCTGAGACGTCCGTCTTCAAAGGGTGCGGTGATGAGTCTAGGCATGCTGAGCGGGTATATTGAAGAGCTCAGCATGGACGCTCTCCCTTCCGCTGTCGATTTCGCTGCGGATGTTAACCCAATGTTAGCGGCGCTCGTAACTTTTCATGACGAGGGCGTCGTTGAATCTTGGGTTAACCACTGCAGGGAGATCGAGGCCTGCTTGTATCGGCTGGAACTGACGCGCCCTGCTCCCGAAGTTTTAGCTCTGAGCGCCCAACGCACAACTTGGCTCGAGCAAAGCACTTCGCACTCCCGCCACTTGGAGCAAGAAGCAGCTCGGAGACTAAGGGAATGCCAAAAGACCTCAAACGAAACGGCCCATCTGCGCGCTGAGGTTGAGGCAAATGCTGCCCAAGTGAAGACTATCTTTGAGGGTCTCTTGGAGCGCATCTCCCATGGGCTAAATTTAAAGAGGAAGCTTGACGTGGCTGAGCGCCATATCCCAAGTCGGGAGGCTGCTTATCAGGGCGTGAGGGAGCAGCTTGCACTGGTCTTGCGGCGACGAGCTCAAGTGGAGGCAGAGTTGACGGCGGTAGCCGAGCAAGAGAAGGCATGGAAGGACATCTGCGAGCGATTGCTACACCTATGCAAGACGCTTCCTTCCCAATAATTCTCCTTGTATCATTTGCCTTTGTATATTTTTATTTTTATTTTTTTATTTTTTTTTTAGCACAATGTATCCTGTACTCGATCAATATTTATGAATAAAAGATGCACATTTTTGTAATGTCTTGTGTCATTTCTCCGTCTTTTCTTTCTTTTATTATCAGTATGCCACCTTAGTAACCATGATTGGCGGATGATTAGGACGAGTATCTCTGACCTTCTTAAGAAATAGCGATGGCTTAGGCCGCGGGTTCAGATCTGCTGCCTAAGACTTTTCAACTCTATGAGCCGTGAGGGTCTCATAGAGACTTTTCTCCCTACGGATCGAGAGGATCTCGTAAGTGGATTTTCTCCTTAGGAATCGTGAGGATTCCCAAGTGTAGTTTTCTCTCATAGGTCGAAAGGATCTCATGAGAGAATTTCTCCCTCTTACGAGTCGAGAGGGCTCGTGAGCGGTTGTTTCCCTCTTTGTCGAGAATCGACTTCAGAGAGAGTGAGACCCGTGAATAGTATGCAAGAGACCATTTAGGATTGACTTGCAGGATCCCATTGCCCTTCTCACGAGTCGAGAGGGCTCGTAAGCGGTTGGTGAGTTGACTTGTTTCCGGGTCGGAGTACTGGTTGACTCGTTTCCGTGACGGAGGTCGTTGGCTGACTTGTTTCCGTGACGGAGGTCGTTTCTTGACTTGTTTCCGTGACGGATGTCGTTGGCTGACTTGTTTCCATGACGGAGGTCGTTGGCTGACTTGTTTCCGTGACGGAGGTCGTTGGCTGACTTGTTTCCGTGACGGAGGTCGTTGGCTGACTTGTTTCCGTGACGGATGTCGTTGGCTGACTTGTTTCCATGACGGAGGTCGTTTGTTGACTTGTTTCCGTGACGGATGTCGTTGGTTGACTTGTTTCCGTGACGGAGGTCGTTTGCTGACTTGTTTCCGTGACGGAGGTCGTTGGCTGACTTGTTTCCATGACGGAGGTCGTTTGTTGACTCGTTTCCGTGACGGATGTCGTTGGTTGACTTGTTTCCGTGACAGAGGTCGTTTGCTGACTTGTTTCCGTGACGGAGGTCGTTGGCTGACTTGTTTCCATGACGGAGGTCGTTTGTTGACTCTGCGAGTAGACGCGGATCAGAAGGCTCTCGTCAAGGAGTGTTTGTATCCGTGAGTTGAGAAGTTTTTGTGAGGGATTATTTGTTTCCCAAGCGCCAAGGATTATTTGTGTCCTTGGGATTTGAAACGAGTCGATGATTCCCACGGAGGCGCTGGTGGCTCTGCGAGTCGACGCGGATCAGAAGGCTCTCGTCAAGGAGTGTTTGTATCCGTGAGTTGAGAAGTCTTTGTTGAAGTCATTGGCTCCTTCGGTTGAAATGGACCGTTGAGGTTTTGGCTTCGTCGTTCGACGGACTTCGCCGGGGAAGTATGGTTCCTTCTTTGTTTACGCCCTTGGATTGTATACAGGGATCGATGTGACCTTAACTGTAGGGCTAAAGTTTATCATTTCTTCTTTTTATTTTATTTTATTTCCGCGATGCTCTATCATTTCAGCTTTTATATCGCGAAGGTCGCGATTGCCCAATCATTTCGGCTATTTTTCGCGGTGTCCAATCTTTTCGGCTATTTATCTTATCTTTACTCGTTGCTTTTTATTACGAGTTGCCCAATCATTTCGGCTATTTCGTATGCATGTGCGGCCTACTGGCTTTTCGCTGTAAACCTGAAATTTGACACTGATTTCGGCATCAGCACCGCTACGACTGGGATATTGCCAGGAGCGAATCATCATTTGCCTCTGTCGTTGTCAAACAAAGGAGGCTTAGCGACCGGGGTTAAGGTCCTGTCGACTAAGGCTTTGACTTTATGAGCCGTAAGGATCTCATAAAGGTATTTCTCCCTACAAGTCATGAGGATCTTGTAGGTGTATTTTCTCCTTAGGAACCGTGAGGGTTCCTAAGTGTTTTGTTCTTCTGTAAGTCGTAAGGATCCTACAGGAGGGTTTTCTCCTCATAAATCGAGGGGATTTATAAGGGTTGTTTACCATGCGAACGTATTCCCAGTTATGGATGAAATTTGGCGAGGGAAATGTTTATTCGCGCCCGTGGATTGTATACAAGGGTCAATATTGAGCCACTTGTAGGGCAATATTGGAAGTTTGTGGGGGCTTGCTTAAGCACAGGTTTAGGTTTCTGTAACTTAAGACTTTCAAATCCTATGAGCCGTGAAGGTCCCATAAGAGAGTTCTCCTTACGAGTCGTGAGGATCTCGCAAGCGTATTTTCTCCTTAGGAATCGTGGGGATTCCTAAGTGTGTTGTTCCCTTGTAAGTCGTAAGGATCTCACGCGGGTGGTTTCTCCTTACAGGGTCGAGAGGACTCTGTAAGGGTTCTTTAACGAAGTTGCGCCCTTTCGGGTTTTCACAAACATTCGCCGGCAGTCCTGCTGTTTTTACTCACGGAGCCCTTTCGGGTTTTCATCCGTGCCCATCTTGCTTATGGACATACCGTTCTATTTTTTATTTTTTTTTTATTTTTTATTTTTTTTTTTTATCTATCTATCTATCTATCATCATCTCGTTAATCTAAAGATGCTGCGGTAGTAGTTTTAAAGACATTTCGGTCTGATATTAGTTTAAGGACATTTCGGTCCAACGTTGAGAGGGCTGGCTACTGCTTATAAAGCCTGAGCTTAGGAAGATAGCGAGCGGACATAGTCGTCATCTATCATTGACCTAAACTAAGGCTCGTTAAGCGTAATATTTCTTTAGGAAGCGACCGTTTATTGGCCTGAAAGGCCTTTCACCGTGCATGTCTATGAGTAGATAGGCCCCGTCCTGGTAGACCTTATCAATGATGTACGGTCCTTCATAGTTTGGCTCAAACTTTCCCCGCTTGGCGCGATTGGGGATCATGGGCCTTTTGACCACTAGCACGAGTTCGCCTTGGTGGAATGTCCTCGGGCGGCTCAATCTTTCATATGAGCGCGTCATCTTTGCTTTATAAGCTTCCAGATTTTGCTGTGCTAGAAGCCGGATTTCATCAAGGGCGTCAAGCTCTTCAAACCGAAGGTGAGCATTTTCTTCGTCCGTCAACTCGTAATGGACTGCCACTCGTAGAGAGGGTAATTCTATCTCGAGGGGGAGTACTGCTTCCGTCCCAAATACCAACGCGTATGGCGTTGTATTTGTGGCCGTTTTAAATGTAGTTCGATACGCCCAAAGTGCCTCTTGCAATCTTTCGTGCCAATCTCTCTTATTTCGTGACACCGTTTTCTTCATGATCTTCGTCAAG
Source organism: Agapanthus africanus (assembly GCA_030015575.1). NCBI lineage: Eukaryota > Viridiplantae > Streptophyta > Magnoliopsida > Asparagales > Amaryllidaceae > Agapanthus > Agapanthus africanus. The sequence continues at coordinate 866,806,627 of CM057338.1, read as the reverse complement.
GTCTTGTTGAAGGCCTCAGCTAGACCGTTAGCTCGGGGGTTATAAACTGAGGAATATCTCCAGTCTATATTGTGCTGCTGTGCGAAGCGGCTAATCTTATGACTTCGGTAGGCTGGCCCATTGTCAGAGATGATCCTTCTTGGGGTTCCAAACCGGTATATGACATGCGTTTTGAAGAAATGGAGGATGTTCTCCGTTTTTACTTCCCTCAACGGTACCGCCTCTGCCCATTTGGAGAAGTAATCAGTCGTCGCCAATATGAAACGATGTCCCTTTGACGATGCTGGTTCGATGGGACCGACTATGTCAGTTCCCCACATTTCAAATGGCCAACTAGCCACTGTTGGATGCAGTGGATTGGGATGCTGATGGATGAAGTCTCCATGAATTTGGCATGAATGACATTGCCTCGCGTATTCTAGGCAATCCTGCATCATCGTGGGCCAGTAGTAGCCCATCCGCTTTATCTTCAACTTCATCTTAGGGCCTGCTTGGTGGGAACCGCAGAGTCCGTCGTGAACTTCTTGGACGACCCTTCTCGCTTCGCTAGGTCCTAAGCATCTCAACCACAGAGAATCGAATGACCTTTTGTACAGAGTATCATTGACGAAGGCGAAAGACAGAGCTCGTTTCGTGAGCTGATGTCTTGTGGACGCTTCTTCAGGTATTCGGTGGAACTTGAAGTAATCTATGAAGACTTCTCTCCAGTCCCCGGTATTTTCCCAATCTTTTACTTGCAGGGTTGTCTCCTCTTTCGCTCCTTTTTCTTCAGACGATTCCGGAGATATTTCTGTTGGGACGAGCACTCGACGGCTTTGCACCACGATTCTAACGTCGTCGAGGTTCTCGTCAGCCAGTTCTTTAGCAAGTTTGGCTAGTGCGTCTGCTTTGCTGTTTTCCGCGCGCGGTATGCTTTCCAACGTGTAAGAGGGAATTTGGGTTAGCAGTTGTTGCACTTTTTCACCGTATTTTACCAATTCCGGTTTGCATGTTTGGTAATCGCCGTTCACTTGACTGACGACCAATTGGGAGTCCCCGTATATGAGGAGGCTCTCAATTCCCATATCAATGGCGATCTCGAGGCCCGCTATCAAAGCTTCGTATTCGGCTTCATTGTTTGTTCTCGGCTCCGTCAGGGAGAACGCGTAGCGCATTATTCCTCCTTGTGGAGTCACGAAGATGAGTCCCACCCCCGATTTAATCGTTGGCATACTTTGTTTGTGCTTTTTCATAGAGGACGCTCCATCGAAGTAAAGCTCCCAACGGGTATCACCACTGTCGATTGCGTCAAATGCATGTCTGTCTGGCAAATCGCAGTTTAAAGGAGAGTCGGCAGGTATGGGATGCTCAGCAAGGAAGTCAGCGATGGCCTGGCCTTTTACTGCCTTGAGAGGTTGATATGTTATGGAAAATTCCATCAAGAGCAGGGCCCATTTAGCGAGTCGTCCTGTCAATATGGCTTTTGACATTAAATATTTGAGAGGGTCCACTTTTGAAATCAGACGGACCTCGTGGGCCAACGCGTAGTGCCTAAGCTTTGTTATTGTGAAGATCAATGCCAGGCAGTGTTTTTCAATGGGAGAATAGTTGCTTTCTGCCCCCAGCAGCACTCGACTTAAGTAGTAGAGCGCCCTTTCTTTCCCTTGATCGTTCTCTTGTGCCCATAATGCGCCTAAGGAACCTTCGAGGGCGGTTGTATAAAGAATAAGAGGCTTCCCCTTAACCGGAGCAGCCAACACCGGCGGGTTCTGCAGGTATTGCTTGATCTCATCCAGTGCGCCTTGGCATTTTTGATCCCAAACGAATGGGGTTCCCTTCTTCATCAGGTGACTGTAAGGACGGCACTTTCCTGAAAGGTTAGCTATAAATCGCCTTATATACGCGAGCTTCCCTTGGAGAGACCGCAGCTGTTTGAGAGTCCTCGGCGGGGGCATTTCCATAATCGCTTTAATCTTCGACGGATCTATTTCAATACCCCGGTGTCGAACGACGAATCCCAGGAATTTGCCCGAGGAAACCCCGAACGCACATTTAAGAGGATTCATCTTCAAGTTGTATTGCCGAAGGCGTTGAAATACGGTCTTCAGATGCTCGAGATGTTCCTCGTATGACTTGCTTTTAACCACGAGATCGTCGATATAGCATTCAACGATTTCATGTATGAGGTCGTCGAAGATTTTTGTCATGGCTCTCTGATAAGTAGCACCGGCGTTCTTCAAACCGAAGGGCATCACTTTATAACAAAATATCCCAAGAGGGGTCCTGAAAGCTGTGTGTTTCTGATCTTCAGGATGCATTTTTATTTGATTATACCCCGATGAGCCGTCCATGAAGGAGAAAACTTCATGAGTAGACGTGTTGTCTATCATCAGCTCGGTGACTGGTACTGGGAAATCATCTTTCGGGCAGGCTTTATTGAGATCCCGGAAATCTACGCATATACGCACCGTCCCATTTTTCTTCATTACCGGGACAATGTTGGCAATCCATTCAGGGTATTGAACTTCCTGGATGAAGCCAGAGTCTATAAGCTTTTTGACTTCGGCGTTGATGCTCATCTCAAGCTCGAGTCGCATTCTCCTCGGCGCTTGTTTGACGGGCTTGATGTCCGGAGATATCGCCAATTTATGTACAGCAATTTCTGGATCTAGTCCCGGCATTTCGGAATAGTTCCACGTGAAGCAATCTTTGTGTTGTAGAAGCACATCCTTCAACGCAGTCACCCTTTCTTCAGATAACAGCTCGCTGATGAATGTTGGTCGCGGGTCATTTTCTGTCCCCAACTCAATTTTCTTGAGATTATCTGCAGTGGTGTGGATTCCATCCTCCAGTTCTTTCGGAGCTGGGGGAAATTCTGAGATTACCTCATCGCTGCTGTTTTCAAAGCACCAAGGGAAGTCGTTCATGTCCTCGGATTCTTCTTTTAATATTGTTACCACGTGGCAAGTGCGGATTTTCTGCCAATCCCAATGCGGAGTTGGTTTTTCTTTTGCAGCCTCGGGTTCGTGCTTCTGTGGTGGTGCTACCCTCCAGTTGTCAGAAAGCGCGAATTTGCCTAACTGATATTGGTCCTCAACCCAATTCTTAAAGGTGAAACAATCTTCAAGCGGATGCCCTACTACTCGATGGTAAAAGCAATAATTTGGGTTGGAGACTTCGTCTGCTTGCTCAGGGTGTTTAGACTCTGGCAGAGTAAGCATTTGATGTCTCAGAGCAAGATCAAGTATTTTCCTTGTTTTGTTCCAAGGAAATGAGTATGCTCGACCCATTTTCTTCATAAGGGCTAGGTCAATAACGCTCGACTCTCGGATGCGTGGCTTCTTAGCTCTGTCTTGTGGTTGTCGAGCACCTTTTCGGCCCCTCGACTTGTTTTTGCTTTCGCGTCGAACCCTTTTTGTAGCAGGCTGACTTGGGGCGACATCTTCGTTCTTTACTGCCTGTCGAAGGAGGCGTTGTGTCTTGGCTTTCTCATAGATTGCCATTTCACGATCGTGATCATCTCGGGCTTTTTGACTCGCATCCTTTATAAATTTGCTCACCGGGTCTTTAGACGATGGACTGGGCGGCTTTGTGTCAGGAGCTTTTGCTGATTCGGGATTAGCGTCCTCCCATTGAGCGTCCGCTTCTTCATCAAAGTCATACATGGCATAACAGCTGTTTATCAACTCCCGTTTCTTTGGCCGGATGTACCCGAGCCCTTTTGTTTCCGTTCTCCCGTTAGGCAGTTTGCATTGAGTTCCGGGAACGTTCCAGACCTTGTCATAGAATTTGGCTTTTCTGATGGTCTGTGTGAAGGACATCCCTTGGCGTTTCAGCAGTTTCTTCAAACCTTCGGTATAATATCTGGGAAGACGGATAGGCTGAAGCTTGTCGAGCGTGGGATCCGCGCCATGCCAAATTTCTTTTTCCACCTTGTTTTCTTCAGAACGGTAGAATAGGATTGCCTTCTCGCCTTTTCTTCCGGGAGGGATATAGAATGTCTGCAATTCTTCTACGCTGTTGGTGTCGAGTGCATCCAGTTCTTTGTAATGTTCAAGCGGCACCATGGTTACCTGCAGACTTCGCTCTTCATCAGTGGAAATCTGTATTGAGGGCCGAGCGGGGAATACAGCACGAGCTTCATCCTCTGAGTCACTACCGAAGATCAATGAAGGAACAGATGGTCCTGGCCTGGTGGACTGGGACGGACCTGAATAAATTATATCCTCCTCCTCCTCGGTGTCACTGCCGAAGACAGGGATGGTTGCGTTAGTTTTGTTCTCCGGTTTGTGACACCTTTCCGTGTCTTCGAAATTCGGTAAGAAGTATTTGGCATCTTCATACTTGCGAACTTCGTTCACGGAAAACGGATTCAACTCTCCTGCCACTGTGTACTTGAGGCCGTCCCTAGAATACTTCATGCACTGATGCTGTGTAGAAGGGATGATATTGTACTCGTGTAGCCATGGTCGGCCTAGCAGAGCATTGTAGCACGTCTTGGCGTCTATAACATGGAATTTGATGTCTGTGATGAGCACCCCGAAACGTAGCGTCAATATCACAGATCCAAGAGTCTTTGAGGATTGAGAGTCGAAACCGGAGATGGTGATTTTGTCTCGGGCGAGGTGTTGGACACTCATGCAAATCTCTTTTAACACTCGCACATTGAGTAAATTGACAGACGATCCGTTATCGACTAATATTTTTCCTATCTTTATGTCATGGCAGTATCCTGAGACATAAAGTGGGCGATTGTGTTCACACGTTCCGAGGAGAAGGTCTTCATTACCAAAAGCAACGTCGGCTGTGTGCACCTCTTCCAATTCATCCTTCATCTTTTGTTCGGCTAGGAAGGCTTGGAACTGGTCCGGATCTTGTAGGGCCTTAATCAAAGAATCCCTCGCCTCTTTTGATAGCAATAGGGCATCGAGAATGCTGAGTTGTGAGGGTAGCTTTCTCAGATGCGCCAAGACATTGTAATCTACTTTATTCCTTTTTGGGGGATTCTTGGCGGTTAATTCTTCCGCAACTTGGTCATCCAAAGCGATGTCTTCAGAGACCTTCTCTTTCCCTTTGTTTTTCTTATTCAAGGGTCCGAGGTTCTTTTCGGGTAATGTTCGATTGCGCAGCTGTATATTCTCGCAGGCCTTTGGTTCTTTTTCTTTTCCTGAAATGGATTCTTCGAAGAGGGGACCAAGCTCTAGCTCTTCATCGGAGTCGCTCCCAAATGTAGGCACTTGTGACCCGGTAGTGTTAACCATGTGACAATTGCCGGCAGTTCTTTCAAGTTCTTTAGTCGTATTTCTTCGCTCTCGGCGAATTTTACGTTTTTCCCGTTTAAATCGTTGTCGATTAGCGACGTATCCTTGCCACCATCCATTGAAAGCTTTGCAATCTTGGGTGGAATGCGAGACCTTCTGATGGTATAAGCAATAAGAGGGGTGCATTTCTACCGCGCCAGTAACTTTTTCTTCAGAGGGTGGTAGCTTCATGCCCATCGATATGGCCTTAGCAAATTTCTTTTTTATCTTGAATTGGCTTTTGTCAGTGGTGGAGGCATTTTGCTCCAACGGGATCATTTCAGCTCCTTCCTCAAGTCGCTGACGCTTAGCCCTTTCGAATATAGCCGTCTCGCGTTCTCGATCAGCCTTGCTTTTCAACCGAGCTTCATTAAGAAACGCGTTAATCATTTCAACTGGTAACCCTGGGGTTTTTGATTCGGCATTTGCCCCCAGCGTTTCAGTGCCAGAAGTTCCTTCATCGTTCGTGGTCGAATGGGAGATCATATGACAGCTTGCCACATATTCGTCAGATTCATCCGATGAACTTTCTCCTTCATCTTCTTTTTGGAAGACGTGATCAAGGAAATCTTGGAGCGTGATGGGAGTTCGCGCCTTTTGGTTATATTCATCCAGCGCATCGATTTGCTTTTGTAAGTCCGTGCGCTTGTCGCCAGGCTTCATGGGCTTCTTAGATTTCTTCTTCTTCTTTTTCGAAGATTTTGACGGCTGGCTATGAACGCTTGAACTACCACCATCGGTCTTCGGAGTCGGTCGTGGCTTCAACATCCCCTCAATAACCTGCGGTTCCAAGGGGTTCTTCCACTTGACCGCTGGGCAGGTTTGAAGATCATTTAGCATTCTCCTCGTTTTGGCCGATAATACAACCTCCCAGGGAGCCTCTTCAATGACGGAGCATGTTGCTCCCGGCGCATTCGTTCCCTTATAGGTGTGAGGCTGCGGAGGGTTCACCTTCCATTTGTCAGATAGCGCAAATTTGCCCTGACGGTACTGATTCTCCAGCCAATTTTTGAAGACGTAACAGTCTTCGATTGGATGTCCCAACACTCTATGATAAGGGCAGTAATTAGGATCGTTAACGTCACTTGGTTGCGACGGACGTTTTGGATCTGGCAGATTTATGAGCCTGTTGCGCAATGCCAGCTTGAATAACCTCCTTGTTTTATCACGGGGGAAGGAGTAAGCCCGTCCCATCCTGTCCTCAAGGGGTACGTACGGGCGTGTATTATTTGGACGAGCAACCGGCTTCGAATCGTTCGGTTGTTGTTGGGCATTAGCGACGACGATCGCTTTTCCCTTTCCTTTGTCGTTTCGGGAATCCGGCTTCGGGAGAGGAGGTTTATGGCCCATCTGGTCCATCTGCGCCAATTTGTCGATCAAAGCCTGGAAGGAAGTCGGCTTGAAGAACATCATAAATTGTGAAATGGTTGCTTGTGGATCGAGTGTTCCAACAAACATTCCCACCGCAGGGGCTTCTTCTATGCGCTGTTCACACTTAGACCATAGATTACGCCACCGTATAGCGTACTGAACCCATGTCTCGCCGGGTTTTACCCTGGCATTGATCAGTGCCGTCATCGGGGTACGCTCGCTGGCACTTGCAAAACGTTGGGTGAAGAGCAGCTCCATCTCCGCAAAGGTTTTAATAGAGTCGTTGGGGAGCTCGGAATACCACTCGAAAGCCGTATCTGATAAGCTTCCAACGAATTGGCGCAGCAAGAGTTTGTCGTCGCCTCCAGTGTTACCACAAAGCGCCCTGAACTGGGCAACATGTTGATGGGGATTGCCGGTCCCTTTGTAGACATGAAACTTAGGAATTGTGTAACCTGGCGGGTACTTGATTTGGTCATACCAGCCCGGATATGGCCGTCCCGTTTTTACAACGTGGCCGGCTGCTTCGGCCGCCTGATGCACCCGTATTTGTTGAGCAATATATTCATCCAAATCAGCTTTTGATATGGTATCCTCTTTAGCTGCGGATAGAGCCGGTAGAGGATTCGATGTCTCTCCCCTATCATCTTCAAGAATGATCGGGGGATCTCCAACATGTGGATCTGGTTGAATCATCATACCCACCACATCCTGGAACAGGAGGGCCATTTTCTTTATGTTGGCTGCCTGTTCCGCAGCCTCTTTGTCTCTCTTTTCCAGTGTTCGGCGGAGGAACTCAGCGTCGGTCTCTTCCTCTTGGTGTTCATCTAAGGACGTCTCAGGATTCTCCTTTGGCCCCGTGAGTGCAGCCATTGTAGTCATCATCTCCTGGAGCTTTTGTTGCTGCTCCTGAGACTTGGTCACTGACCGGGTAAGCGGTCGGTGGCCCGTAGAAGTACGACTTTCTTCTTTTCCCGAAGCCATATAGACCGTATGTACTATCATGCCCCCTGACTTGGGGCGTTTGGGTTCGCCGCTTTTAGATTTTGTCATCGTCGCGGGAGCTTTCTCTGGTCTTTTCCTTTTGTGGACCTTTGAGGTTGAAGGAGCCGCTGAAGTGGGCATCCTAGCATTTGTTGCCCCCTGCCGTTTAATGGGGGGGTTCTTGTCTTTTTCCACCTTCGCCCTTTTCTGGCGACGGAAGTGGTCTGAGTCAATCATGGAGTCTTGAACTCTCCGCCAGACTTTATAAATTTTGGACGACAGCCGTTGAGAGGGCTGTTCTTGTTTTGCCTCCGGAGCTTTCTCCACGGGCGGAGGAGATCTTTTCAATACGGCGATTGGGGAGTTCTTTCTCACTTTCCTCAGTAATTCAAAGCTGTTCCCAGTTGGAACAGCAGCGCTGACCTCCGCCACTGGAGCAGGCGGGGTTAGCCCTGAAGGGGAGTTGCCCCCTGCTTTCCTTATTCGTTGCCAATGACGACGTCGCGCACGACGAGCCATTGAGACTGGCTCGGAAATCGGGATAGTTTCTTGTTGCCCCCTGTTTGGGTGTGGGGTAACTGCCGGTGTCAGCCTATCAAAGACTAATGCTTTTTGACCAGCTGAAGGAGGAGTAGGAACCGTCAATCTTGTGAAGACTGACTTTCTGATAGGAGAAGCCGCTTCAACGACTTCCGAAGCTGTGGCCGTTGCCCTCTTTGGGACAGCCACTTTATGATCCTGACCTAGCCTGGTAAAAACAGAGGCTGTCGGTTTAGTAGCAGGCGACCCGTTGACAGGGGTCGTGGTAGCAGTGAGCCGGTCGAATACCGACTTCTTGTTCGCTTCTGGTGCGGATATCGGCATGGAGAAGCTTGCAGGTGGGACCATGGTCCCGAAAAACAAACCGGTGGTGGCCTGAGTCACCTGGTCTACCGGCAGAGTCAGGAAGGAAGCCGCCTGGGGCCCATATGCTATACCTCGCGGTGAGGTGGAGCGTCCGCTGCAATGGCATTTCGAACAGTTGGTGGCCATTGAATCTTGAGTTCTGCGCCAGACAAAAGACCAAATTTTAGCAACTTGAAATCCGAGGACAACCATTTAACAAACCGCGATTGGTTCGCGAAGACGACACACGAAGTGTGGAGTGGAAAGAGGAAAAGGTCCCATCGGGCGTGCCAGAATCTGTTCCCCACTGAACGGCGGCCTGCGACGTTAGGACGTCACGTAACCTGGGGTTCGGGGCAGATGCTATTTGGTTTTTATCCGTCCACCTCTTCGAAGATGCCAAGTTGATTTATGGCACCGTGTATCGAAGGTTTAGACGGATGCGGCCTTTGTAGCAGACTTCGTCAGATTCCCCCTCAGGGTGAGGGGTTTTTGATTGTGGGGACACTCTTCCCTGCAGGCGCAAGCCCCTGCAGTTAATTACGCTACCGCATCGCGGTAACAACTTTCTCCTTCTCCAGAATTTCACTTCGTGTCGTGTGTGTTTGTTTTGTTTGTGGTTGCCCGTGGATTGTGTACGGAGACTGAGTAATATCGTCACCCGTAGGACGTGGATTAGTCCAAATCCGTATTTGCTTAGATTTGGGTTTGGTGTTTTTAGTTTAAGGATGCATTAGTCGCGTTGCGACTAAGATCAACTTAAACATTCGTCAAGGATACGTTAGTCTTGCTTTGGACTAAGATCAACCTGACGTGGTGATTCATTTAATTTATGGCCATCGGGACTCATCACCTCTCTAACATCGTTGAAGGATTACAACGATAGGTGTCAGAGGAGCTCAGAGATGTACCCTTGAACCAAAGCTGATTGAGGGTTTTATCATTCATTTAAATGTCTAAGGATGCGCTAGCCGTGTTTGGGGCTAAGATCAACTTAAACGGGACCGTTTAGATCCGGCAAAAGAGCATTTGGAGGCTCTATTGTTCCAGTTTAGGGACGTAGTGGTCCACTTTCCAGTTTAGGGACATGGTGGTCCATCGCCAGTTTAGGGACGTGGTGGTCCAATATTAGTTTAGGGACGTTTCGGTCCGATGTTAGTTTAGGGACGTTCCGGTCCGATGTTAGTTTAAGGACGTTCCGGTCCGATGTTAGTTTAGGGACGTTTCGGTCCGATATTAGTTTAGGGACGTTTCGGTCCGTCGCCAGTTTAAGGACGTAGTGGTCCGTTATTAGTTTAGGGACGTTTCGGTCCGATATTAGTTTAGGGACGTTTCGGTCCGATATTAGATGAGTGGTCGTTGGGACCCGTCGCCTCTTTGACGTCGTTGAGAAATTACAACGACAGATGTCAAAGGAGTTCGGAGATGTACCCTCGGACCGGTCGTGACTTGGTTTATGAGAGGCATTTAATTTAAGGACTTACAGCCAGGATTGGGTTAAGTCCAATTTTTATTTTAGGCTCTGCCCGATTAGAAGAATCAATCTAAACAGGGCTCTGCCCCTTTCATTATTTTGCAAATCTGATTTGGGCCAGGCCCTTTTAAATAATGAGTTACAAAAAACTCAGGAATTTTCCACACAGGGCCTTGCCCTTTTATTTATTCTGCAATTGGGCTAGGCCCTTTTAAATAATGAGTTTCAGAAACTCAATAATTTTCTTGAGTTGGGCCAGGCCCTTTTAAATGATGAGTTGCAGGAACTCAAGAGATGTTTTATAATTTAGTTTGGGCCAGGCCCTTTTAATGAGTTTGCAGAAACTCAGGAATTTTCCCAACAGGGCCTTGCCCTTTTATTTATTCTGCAATTTAATTTGGGCCAGGCCCAAAACAAGGGGTTGCAGAAACCCTAGAAACCTTTAGGTTTAAGAACACAAGTGCATGGCACTTTTGATTTGAATTTGGATCTAAGAAAAACAAGTTCTTGTTTTTTCCAGATCATACAGAACCAAGGGTTCATATCAAGTGCAAGGCACTATTTTTTTTATTCTTTTATTATTATATTTTTTTTAGAACCAGGGGTTCATATCAAGTGCAAGGCACTATTTATTATTCTTTTTTTTTTATTTCTTTTTTTTCTTTTCAGAAATTCTACCTCTTTTCTTTGTTTCTTCTTCTCTGTTCTTAATCTTCACCAGCTCTCTTTTTTCTCAGAAGTTGATGCCTTTTTAATGAGGTCTGGGGTCTTATTTATAGTGCCCACAAAGTTGTTGGATTTGTTAACAAAATCTTTCCTGAATTATTTTGGGAATTTTCCCACCATTGGATCAGAGATCCAAGGGTCCCTGTTTTACAGGAGAACAGAAAAGATCCACTTAAATTTTCATTCAGTTGCTGCGCAACTCACCAGCGCGTGACACGTGTCGCGCATCCGTGCGCTTGCGCAGTTGCGATTGCGCAACTGCGCAGACACGTGTCGCGCAACCGTGCGCTTGCGCAGTTGCGATTGCGCAACTGCGCAGACACGTGTCGCGCTGCCGCGCATTTGCGCAGTTTAAGTCTTAATTTTGTTTTCTGAAGAGCCTTGCTCTGATGGGACGCACTGTCTCGGGCGTTACGCCGCCGAATCCCCTTCTGCCATATGGCAAATTGCGCGCTGCGCACGAAAACCGAAGCATTGCTTCGAGTTTTGAATTTTCAAAATTCAGTAGAGCCTTGCTCTGATTGGGGGAAACAGATTATTTGTTTCCCTGGTGTTGAAACGAGTCGAGAATTTCCCACGGAGACACTGGTTGCTCTACGAGTCGACACGAATCAGGAGGCTCTCGTCAAGGATTGTTTGTTTTCCTGAGTTGAGGTATTTGCCAAGGATTATTTGTTTCCCTGGTGTTGAAACGAGTCGAGAATTTCCCACGGAGACACTGGTTGCTCTGCGAGTCGACGCGCATCAGGAGGCTCTCGTCAAGGATTGTTTGTTTCCCTGAGTTGAGGTATTTGCCAAGGACACTGGTTTCTTCAGAGTTGGGATGAATCGTTGAGGTTTGGCTTCGTTTTCTGGCGGAGCCTGTTGGGAAAGTAAGGTTCCCTCTTTGTTTGCGTCCTTGGATTGTATATAGGGATCGATGTGATCTTAACTGTAGGGCCAAAGTTTTATCATCATTTTTTTTTATTTCCACGATGCTCTATCATTTCAGCTTTTATATCGCGAAGGTCGCGATTGCCCAATCATTTCGGCTATTTTTCGCGGTGCCCAATCATTTCGGCTGTTTATTTCGTTTTTACTCGCTGCTTTTTATTGCGAGTTGCCCAATCATTTCGGCTATTTTGCATGCATACATTTTTACTTGCTGCTTTTTATTGCAAGTTGCCCCATCATTTCGGCTATTTCATATGCATGTGCAGCCTACTGGCTGTTCGCCGTAAACCTGAAATTGGACACCGATTTCGGCATCAGCACCGCTACAACTGGGATATTACCAGGAGCGAATCATCATTTGCCTCTGCTGATGTTGACCAAAGGTGGCTTAGCGACCAGGGTTAGGGTCCTGTCGACTAAGGCTTTTGACTTCGTGAGCCGTAAGGGTCTCACAAAGTTATTTCTCCCTACAACTCGTGAGGATCTTGTAGGTGTATTTTCTCCTTAGGGATCGTGAGGATTCCTAAGTGTTTTGTTCCTCTGTAAGTCATAAGGATCCTACAAGAGGATTTTCTCCTCATAAATCGAGAGGATTTACATGGGTTGTTCACCATGTGAACATATCCCCAGTCACGGATGGGACTTGGTCAGGGAAATGTTTATTCGCGCCCGTGGATTGTATACAAGGGTCAGTATTGAGCCACTTGTAGGGCAATATCGGAAGTTGTGGGGGTTGCTTAAGCACAGGTTTAGGTCTCTGCAACTTAAGACTTTCAAATCTTATGAGCCATGAGGGTCTCATAAGAGAGTTCTCCTTACGAGTCGTGAGGATCTCGCAAGTGTATTTTCTCCTTAGGAATCGTGGGGATCCCCAAGTGTGTTGCTCCCTTGTGAGTCGTAAGGATCTCACGCAGGTGGTTTCTCCTTACAAGGTCGAGAGGACCCTATAAGTGTCTTTTAACGAGGTTGCGCCCTTTCGGGTTTTCACAAACACTCGCCGGTAGCCCTGCTGTTTTTACTCACGGAGCCCTTTCGGGTTTTCATCCGTGCCCTTTTTGCTTATGGACATACCTTTTTTTTATATTCTTTTTTATTTTCTTCTTCTTTTTCCTTTTTTTACGAGGTCGCGCCCTTTCGGGTTTTCACGAATACTTGCCGGTAGCCCTGCTGTTTTTACTCACGGAGCCCTTTCGGGTTTTCATCCGTGCCCTTTTTTTCTTATGGACATACCGTTTTTTTTATTATTATTTTTTTCCTTCTTTTTTTTTTATCTCGTCAGCCTATGGATGTTGCGGTATTAGTTTAAGGACGTTTCGGTCCGTCATTAGTTTAAGGACGTTTCGGTCCGTCTTTAATTTAAGGACGTTTCGGTCCGTCATTAGTTTAAGGACGTTTCGGTCCGCTATTAGTTTAAGAACGTTTCGGTCCGCTGTTAGTTTAAGAACGTTTCGGTCCGTGCTGGAGAGGGCTGGCTACTGCTTATAAAGCCTGAGCTTAGGAAGATAGCGAGCGGACATAGTCGTCGTCATCTATCATTGACCTAGGCTATAGCTCTTTAAGCATAGTATTTCTTTAGGAAGCGGCCGTTTATTGGCCTTACAGGCCTTTCACCGTGCATGTCCATGAGTAGATAGGCCCCACCCTGGTAAACTTTATCTATGATGTACGAGCCTTCATAGTTTGGCTCGAATTTTCCCCGCTTGGCGCGATTGGGGATCATAGGCTTTTTGACCACTAGCACAAGTTCGCCTTGTCGGAATGTCCTCGGTCGGGTTAATCTTTCATATGAGCGCGTCATCTTTGCTTTATAAGCTTCCAGATTTTGTTGCGCTATGAGCCGGGTTTCATCATGGGCATCAAGCTCCTCAAGCCGAAGGTGAGCATTTTCTTCGTCCGTCGGCTCGTAATGGACTGCCACTCGTAGAGAGGGTAACTCTATCTCGAGGGGGAGTACTGCTTCCGTCCCAAATACCAACGCGTACGGCGTTGTGTTCGTGGCCGTCTTGAACGTAGTTCGATACGCCCAAAGAGCCTCTTGCAGTCTCTCGTGCCAGTCTCTCTTATTTCGGGACACCGTCTTTTTCATGATTTTCGTCAGGGTCTTGTTGAAGGCTTCAGCTAGACCATTAGCTCGCAGATTGTAAACTGAAGAATATCTCCAGTCTATATTATGCTGCTGTGCGAAGCGACTGATCTTGTGGCTTCTGTAGGCCGGCCTGTTATCGGAGATGATCCGTCTTGGCGTTCCAAACCGATATATGACATGCGTCTTGAAGAAGTGGAGGATATTCTCCGTCTTCACTCCCTCAACGGTACCGCCTCTGCCCATTTAGAGAAGTAGTCAGTCGTCGCCAGGATGAAAAGATGTCCCCTGGACGATGCTGGTTCGATGGGGCCGACTATGTCAGTTCCCCACATTTCGAATGGCCAGCTAGCCACCGTCGGGTGTAGTGGATTTGGATGTTGGTGGATGAAGTCCCCATGGATCTGGCATGAGTGGCATTGTTTCGCATATTCGAGACAATCCTGAATCATCGTGGGCCAGTAGTAACCAATTCGTTTAATCTTTAACTTCATCTTCGGGCCTGCTTGGTGAGAACCACAGATTCCGTCATGAACTTCCTGGACGACTCTTTCCGCTTCGTCAGGTCCTAGGCATCTCAGCCACAGAGAATCGAATGACCTCTTGTACAGAGTATCATTGACAAAGGCGAAAGACAGAGCTCGTTTCATGAGTTGATGTCTTGTGGACGCATCTTCGGGCATTCGGTGGGACTTAAAGTAGTTTATGAAGACTTCCCTCCAGTCCGGAGCCTTTTCTCGTTCTTTTATTTGTAAGGTCGTCTGCTCAGTCGCTCCCTTCTCTTCGGATGATTTTGGAGATATTTCTGCTGGGGCAAGCACCCGACGGCTTTGTACCACAATTCTAACATCATCGAGGTTCTCATCAGCCAGTTCTTTAGCTAACTTGGCTAATGCGTCCGCTTTGCTGTTTTCCGCACGCGGTATGCTTTCCAAAGTATAGGAGGGAATTTGGGTCAACAGTTGTTGCACCTTTTCACCGTACTTCACCAACTCCGGTTTGCACGTTTGGTAGTTGCCGTTTACTTGACTAACGACCAGTTGAGAATCTCCGTATATGAGGAGGTTTTCAATTCCCATGTCAATGGCGATCTCGAGGCCTGCTACCAAAGCTTCGTACTCGGCTTCATTGTTCGTCCTCGGTTCTGTTAAGAAGAAAGCAAAGCGCATTATTCGTCCTTGTGGAGTCACGAAGATGAGGCCTACCCCCGATTTGATTATAGGGATACTTTGTTTGCGCTTTTTCACGGAAGATGCTCCATCGAAATAAAGCTCCCATTAGGTATCACCACCGTCGATCGCGTCGAACGCATGTTCGTCTGGCAAATCGCAATTCAGAAGAGAATCGGCATGTATCGGATGCTCAGCGAGGAAATCGGCGATGGCCTGGCCTTTCACTGCCTTAAGAGGTTGATAAGTTATTGAAAACTCCATCAAAAGTAGGGCCCATTTAGCGAGCCTCCCTGTCAATATGGCCTTCGATATCAAATATTTAAGGGGGTCCACCTTCGAGATGAGACGGACTTCGTGCGCCAATGCATAATGCCTGAGCTTTGTTATCACAAAGATCAACGCCAGGCAGTGTTTTTCAATGGGAGAATAGCTGCTTTCTGCCCCCAGAAGAACTCGACTTAAGTAGTAGAGTGCTCTTTCTTTCCCCTGGTCATTCTCTTGCGCCCATAATGCGCCTAAAGAACCTTCGAGGGCGGTTGTATAAAGAATGAGAGGCTTTTCCTTAACCGGAGCAGCCAACACTGGTAGGTTCTGCAGGTACTGTTTAATCTCGTCCAGCGTGCCCTGGCATTTTTGATCCCAGACGAATGGAGTTCCCTTCTTCATCAGGTTACTGTAAGGGCGGCACTTGCCAGAGAGGTTGGCTATAAATCGCCGAATATATGCGAGCTTTCCTTGGAGAGACCGCAACTGTTTGAGAGTTCTCGGCAGAGGCATTTCCATGATCGCCTTGATCTTAGATGGATCTATTTCGATGCCTCGGTGTCGGACGATGAATCCCAGGAATTTACCCGAGGAAACCCCGAACGCACACTTAAGGGGGTTCATCTTCAAGTTGTATTGTCAAAGGCGTCGAAATACAGTCTTTAGATGCTCGAGATGTTCCTCGTATAATTTGCTCTTAACCACAAGGTCGTCGATATAACATTCGACGATTTCATGTATGAGGTCATCGAAAATCTTTGTCATAGCCCTCTGATAGGTGGCACCGGCGTTCTTTAATCCGAAGGGCATTACTTTATAACAGAATATTCCCAAAGGAGTCCGAAAAGCGGTGTGCTTCTGGTCTTTGGGGTGCATTTTTATTTGATTATACCCTGATGAGCCGTCCATGAAGGAGAAAACCTCATGAGTGGACATATTGTCTATCATTAGTTCGGTGACTGGCACTGGAAAATCGTCCTTCGGGCAGGCTTTATTGAGATCCCGAAAATCCACGCATATACGCACCATCCCATTTTTCTTCATTACCGGGACGATGTTAGCGATCCATTCAGGGTATTGAACTTTCTGGATGAAGCCAGAGTCGATCAGCTTCTTGACCTCATCGTTGATGCTCATCTCAAGCTCGAGCCGCATTCTCCTCGGCGCTTGTTTAACTGGCTTGATGTTTGGGGATATCGCCAATTTATGCACAGCAATTTCTGGATCTAGTCCCGGCATTTCGGAATAGTTCCATACGAAACAATCTTTGTGCTGTATAAAGACGTCTTTTAACGCAGCCGCCCTTTCTTCAGATAGCAGCTCACTGACGAACGTCGGCCGTGGGTCACTTGCCGTCCCCAACTCAATGTTCTTGAGGTTATCCGCCGTGGTATGTATTCCATCCTCCAGTTCTTTCGGAGCTGGCGGAAATTCTGAGATCACCTTATCATTGCTGTTTTCGAAGCACCAGGGAAGGCTGTCCATGTTCTCGGACTCTTCTTTTAATATTGTTATCATGTGACAAGTGCGAATCCGCTTCCAATCCCAATGTGGAGTTAGTGCTGTTCTTGTGGCTTTGGGTTCATGCTTTTGTGGCGGTGTTACCCTCCAGTTGTCAGACAGAGCGAATTTGCCGAGCTGATACTGATCTTCGACCCAATTCTTAAAGGTGAAGCAGTCTTCGAGCGGGTGCCCTATTACCCGATGGTAAGAGCAATAATTTGGGTCAGAGACTTCGCCTGCTCATTCGGGGTTTTTAGACTCCGGCAGTGTAAGCATTTGATGTTTTAGAGCAAGATTAAGTATCTTCTTCGTCTTGTCCCGAGGAAACGAGTATGCTCGACCCATTTTCTTCATGAGGGATAGATCAATAACGCTCGACTCCCGTTTGCGTGGCTTCTTAGCCCCGCTTTGTTGCTGTTGAGCGCCTTTTTGCCTTTCGACTTGTTTCTGCCTCTGCGTCGAGCCTTTTTTATAACAGGTTGACATGGGGCAGCATTTTCGTCTTTCACGGCCTGTTGAAGGAGGCGTTGCGTTTTGGCTTTCTCATAGATTTCCATTTCACGATTGTGATCATCTCGGACTTTCTGACCAGCTTCCCTTATAAGCCTGTCCATTTGTTCCTCGAACAAAGGACTGGGTACTTTCGCATCAGGAATTTTTACTGGTTCAGGATTAGTGTCCTCCCGTTGAGCATCTGCTTCTTCATTGAAGTCGCGCACGACGTAACAGTCGCGGAGCAGCTCTCGTTTCTTAGAGCGAATGTATCCGAGCCCGATTGTCTCCATCCTCCCACTAGGCAGCTTGTGCTGAGTTCCGGGAACGTTCCAGACCCTGTCATAGAATTTGGCCTTTCTAATGGTCTGTTTGAAGGGTATCCCTTGGCGCTTCAATAGCCTCTTCAAGCCTCTGTATAATATCTGGGTAGACGGATGGGTTGAAGCCTGTCCAGCGTAGGATTTGCACCGTGCCAGATTTCTTTCTCCACTTTGTTTTCTTCAGAGCGGTAGAATAGAATTGCCCTCTCCCCTCCTCGCCTGGGCGGGATATAAAACGTCTGTAGATCCTGTACACTGTGGGTATCAAGCGCATCCAATTCCTTATAATGTTTAAGCGGCACCATGGCTACTTGCAGACTTTGCTCTTCATCAGCAGAAGCTCGTATTGAAGGTCGAGCAGAGAATACAGCATGGACTTCATCCTCCGAATCACTACCAAAGATCAACGTAGGAGCGGATGGTCCTGGCTTGGTGTACTGGGGCGGACCCGAATATACTATCTCCTCTTCCTCCTCGGTATCACTGCTGAAGACAGGGATGGTAGCGTTAGTTTTGTTCTCCGGCTTGTGACACCTTTCCGTGTCTTCGAAACTCGGTAAGAAGTATTTGGCATTTTCATATTTGCGAACTTCGTTTACAAAAAACGGATTCAGTTCTCCCGTCATGGTGTACTCGAGACCATCCCTGCAATATTTCATTCACTGATGCTGTGTAGAAGGGATGACATTGTACTCGTGTAACCATGGTCGGCCGAGCAGAGCATTGTAGCATGTCTTGGCATCTATGACATGGAATTTAATGTCTGTGACGAGCAGCCCGAAGCATAGCGTTAGTATCATAGATCCAAGAGTTTTTTATGATTGGGAGTCGAACCCGGAGATGACGATCTTGTCTCTAGCGAGGTGTTGGACACTCATGCAGATTTCCTTTAGCACCCGCACATTGAGTAGATTAACAGACGATCCGTTATCAATCAGGATTTTACTTATCTTTATATCATGGCAGTATCCTGAGACATAGAGGGGGCGATTGTGTTCACACGTCCCAAGGAGAAGGTCTTCATCGCCAAAAGTGACATCGGCCGTGTGCACTTCTTCCAGTTCATCCTTCATCTTTTCTTTGGCCAGGAAAGCTTGGAACTGCTCCGGGTCCTGTAGTGCCTTAATTAACGAATCTCTCACCTCCTTTGATAGTAAAAGGGCGTCAAGAATGCTGAGCTGCGAGGGCAGCTTCCTCAGATGCGCTAAGACGTTGTAATCTACCTTATTTTTCTTCGGCGGGTCTTTGGCAGTTAGCTCCTCTGCAACTTGGTCGTCTAGGGCAATATACTCAGAGACCTTCTCTTTCCCTTTATCTTTCTTGTTTGAGGGTCCGAGATTCTTTTCAGGTAGCGTCTGATTGCGCAGTTGGATATTTTCGCAAACCTTCGGTTCTTCTTCTTTTCCCGAAGTGGACTCTTTGAAGAGAGGGCCAAGCTCCAGCTCCTCATCAGAATCGCTCCCGAATGTGAGCACTTGTGATCCCCCGGCGTCAACCATGCAACAATCACCGGTAGTTCTGTTAAGCCTTTCGATCGTTCTGTTCTGCTCTCGGCAAGTCTTGCGCTTTTCCCGCTTAAACTACTGCCGGTGAACAACATACCTTTGCCACCATCTATCGAAAGCTTTGCACTCTTCAGTGGGGTGTGAAATCTTCCGATGATACAAGCAATAGGAGGGGTGCATTTCCGTTTCACCAGTAACGCTTCCCTCAGAGGATGGTAGCTTCATACCCATTGACACGGCTTTAGCAAACCTCTTCCTCGTCTTGAATTTGATTTTATCCGCCGTGGGTGTACTTTGCTCCAGCGGGAGTATCTCAATTCTTTTGTCAAGGCGCTAGCGTTTGGCCCTTTAAAATATAATCGCCTCGCGCTCCCGATCAGCTTTTCTTTTTAAGAAAGCTTCATTGAGGAATGCGTCAATTACTTCCTCCGATGGCTCCAGAATTTTTGGTTCAGGATCTGCCCCCAGCGTTTCAGCACAAGGAGTCTCCTCATCGCCCATGAACGAGTGGGAAATCACATGACAGCTCGCCATGTATTCTTCAGACTCATCAGACGAACTTTTGGAATGTAATGGGAGTCCGTGCCTTCTGGTTGTATTCCTCCAGCGCGTCAATTTGTTTTTGCAAGTCCGTGCGCTTTTCGCCAGGCTTCACGGGCTTCTTTGACTTCTTTTTCTTCTTCTTTGAAGATTTCAACGGCTGGTTATGAATGTTTGGGCCACCTCCCTCGATCTTTTGAGTTGGACGAGGCTTCAACATCCCTTCAATGATTTGCGGCTCCAACGGGCTCTTCCACTTGATTGCCGGGCATGTTTGAAGATCATTTAGCATCCTCTTTGTCTTGGCTGATAATACAACCTCCCAGGAAGCTTCTTCAAGGACAGAGCACGTTGCCCCTGGCGTATTCATTCCCTTAGAGGTGTGGGGCTGCGGTGGATTCACCTTCCATTTGTCGGACAATGCGAATATGCCCTGTCGGTACTGGTCTTCAAGCCAATTTTTGAAGACGTAACATTCCTCGATCGGATGACCCAGTACTCGATGATAAGGACAGTAGTTGGGCTTATTGACATCACTTGGTTGCGACGGACGTTTTGGATCTGGAAGATTTATGAGTCGGTTGCGCAACGCCAACTCGAATAACCTTTTCGTTTTATCTCGGGGAAACGAGTAAGGACGTCCCATCCTCTCCTCAAGGGCTATGTACGGGCGCATATTATTTTGACGAACGACCGGCTTCGAGATGTTCGGTTGCTGTTGAGCATTAGCGACAACGATCGCTTTTCCTTTTCCTTTCTCATTTCGGGAGTCCGGCTTTGGAAGAGGAGGTTTATGGCCCATTTGATCCATTTGCGCCAGCTTGTCGATTAGTGCCTGGAAGGTGGTCGGCTTGAAGAACATCATAAATTGCGAGATGGTTGCTTGCGGATCGAGGGTTCCCACAAATATACCCACTGCAGGAGCTTCTTCAATGCGTTGCTCGCATTTTGACCATAAATTACGCACCGTATAGCATATTGGACCCATGTCTCGCCCGGCTTTACCCTGGCATTAATCAATGCCGTTATCGGGGTACGCTCGCTGGCACTCGCGAAACGTTAGGTAAATAGCAGTTCCATTTCAGCAAAGGTCTTGATCGAGTCATTCGGGAGCTCGGAATACCACTCGAACGCCGTATCTGACAAGCTACCAACGAACTGGCGGAGCAACAATTTATCATCACCGCCAGTGTTGCCGCAAAGCACCCTGAACTGGGAAACATGCTGGTGAGGATTGCCAGTCCCCTTATACACATGGAATTTTGGTATCGTATAACCTGGCGGATACTTGATCTGGTCGTACCAGCCCGGATACGGTCGCCCCGTTTTTATCACCTGACCCGCTACTTCAGTCGCTTGATGAACCCGGATCTGCTGAGCTATATATTCGTCTAGGTCGGCTTTGGAGATTGCCTCCTCCTTGGCTGTTGACAGAGCCGGAGGAGGATTTGACGTTTCTCCCCTATCGTCTTCAAGGACGATTGGGGGATCTTCAGCAGGTGGATCCTGTTGAATCATCATGCCCACCATGTCCTGGAACAAGAAGGCCATTTTCTTTATGCTGGCTGCCTGTTCCGCAGCTTCTTTATCCTTCTTCTCCAGTATGCGACGAAGGAATTCGGCGTCAGTTTCTTGTTCCTGACGTTCATCCGAGGACGTTTCAGGGGTTTCTTTTAGCCCAGTGAGTGCGGCCATCACGGTCATCATCTCCAGGAGCTTTTGCTGTTTCTCCTGAGCCTTGGTCACTGACCGTGTAAGCGGTCTATGACCCGTGGATGCGCGGCTATCCTCCTTTCCCGATGCCATATAAACTGTATGAACTATCATGCCCCCGTACTTAGGGCGTTTAGGCTCACCACCTTTGGCATTTGCCGCGAGCGCGGGGGTTTTCTCCGACCTTCTTCTTTTGTGGGCTGTTGAAGTGGAGGGGGCCGTTGCAGTGGGCACCCTGGTGATTGTTGTCCTCTGCTGTTTAATAGAACGGTCCTTTTCTTTTTGCACCTTCGCCTTCTTCTGTTGACGAGAATAACCTGGGTCAATCATGGAGTCTTGAACCCTCCGCCAAACCTTGTATATTTTTTAGGACAGTCGTTGAGGGGGCTGTTCTTGCCGTGTTTCCGGAACTCTCTCCGCGAGCGGAGGAGATCTTTTCAATGTAGCGGTTGGAGAGTTCTTACGTACCCTCCTCAGCAGTTCAAAACTGTTCCCAGTTGGAAAAGCAGCGTTGACCTCCACCACTGGAGCAGGTGGAGTTAGCCCTGAGGGGGAGTTGCCCCCTGCTTTTCTCACTCGTCGCCAATGGCGACGTCGAGCATGACGAGCCGTTGGGACTGGCTCGGAGATAGAGACGTCTTCTTTTTGCCCTTTGTCTGGTTGAGGCGCTGCTGGTGTTAACCTCTTAAAGACTGAGGTTGTTCTTTGAGGGGTGATATTCAACCTGTCGAAGACAGATTCTCGTGCAGGGGCCAAAGCGGGAATAGTCAGCCTTGAAAAGACTGACTCTTTGACGGGAGAAGCAGCCTTAACGACTTCCGGAGCAGCGGCTGTTGCCCTCCTTGGGACAGTCATTTTAGAGTTCACAAGCTTCTTGACGGGCCCTTCAAAGTTTTGATCCAGCCTCGCAAAGACAGAGGCTGTTGGCTTGGTAATGGACGACCCGTTGACAGGGGCCGTCGTAACAGTGAGCCGGTCGAAGACCGACTTCTTGTTCACTTCCGGTGCAGGCATTGGCATAGAGAAGCTTGAAGACGGGATCATGGTCCCGAAAAACAGGCCGGTGGTGGCCTGGGTCACCTGTTCAACCGGCAAAGCGAGGAAGGAGGCCGCTTGGGGCCCATATGCTACACCTCTAGGTGAGGTGGAGCGTCCGTTGCAGTGGCACTTCGAGCAGTTGGTGCAGTTAGAGGCCATGGATGCTTGGGTTCTGCGCCAGACAAAAGACCAAATCTTAGTGACTTGAAAATCCAAAGGCAACCGTTAACAAACCGCGATTGGTTCGCGAAGACGACACACGAAGTGTGGAGTGGAAAGAGGAAAAGGTCCCATCGGGCGTGCCAGAATCTATTCCCCTCCAAATGACGGCGACGACGTGAGGACGTCTTGCCTGAGATTCGGGGTAGATGCTATATGGTTTTATCCGTCCACCTCTCCGAAGATGCCAAGCTGATTTATGGCACCGTGTATCGGAGGTTTAGACGGATGCGGCCGATGTAGCAGACTTCATCAGATTCCCCCTCACTAGAGAGATTTTTGATTGTGGGGACGCTTTTCCCTGCAGGCGCAAGCCCCTGCAGTTAATTACGCTACCGCATCGCGGTAGCCACTTTCTCCTTCTCCAGAATTTCACTTCGTTGCCGTGTGTGTTTGTTTTGTTTGTGGTTGCCCGTGGATTGTATACGGAGACTGAGTAATGTCGTCGTCCGTAGGACGTGGATTAGTCCAAATCCGTATTTACTTAGATTTGGGTTTGGTGTTTTTAGTTTAAGGATACGTTAGCCGTATTGAGGCTAAGATCAACTTAAACGTTCGTTAAGGATACGCTAGTCCTGTTTGAGACTAAGATCAACTTAACGTGGTGATCCATTTATTATATGGCCATCAGGACTCGTCACCTCTCTGACGTCGTTGAATAATTACAACGATAGGTGTCAGAGGAGTTCAGAGATGTACCCTTAAACCAAAGTTGATTTGGAGTTTTCCAGTCCATTTGAATGTTTAAGGATACGTTAGCCGTATTTAGGGAAAAGATCAACTTAAACGGGACCGTTTAGATCCGGCAAAAGAGCATTTGGAGGCTCTATTGTTCCAGTTTAGGGACGTGGTGGTCCATGTTCCAGTTTAGGGACATGGTGGTCCGTCGCCAGTTTAGGGACGTGGTGGTCCATAATTAGTTTAAGAACGTTTCGGTCCGTCGCCAGTTTAGGGACGTGGTGGTCCATTATTAGTTTAAGGACATTTCGGTCCGATATTAGTTTAAGGACGTCTCGGTCCATCGCCAGTTTAGGGACGTGGTGGTCCATTATTAGTTTAAGGACGTTTTGGTCCGATATTAGTTTAAAGACGTCTCGGTCCATATTCATGTGTGGTCGTTGGGACCCGTCATCTCTCTGACGTCATTGAAGGATTACAACGGGAAGTGTCAGAGGAGTTCGTAGATGTACCCTTGAACCGGATGTAAATTGATTTAGGGAGTAGCCGTGCTCAGTCAATTTAATTTGAGAACTTATGGCCATGACCGGGCTAAGTCCAGTTGCAATATTCTTTTGTCTTTGGCCTATTGGACCTGTGCTAAGGCCTTGCCCCTTTACTGCATTATTTTTCTTTGTTTTGGTTGGGCTCTGCCCTTTTATAAATGATGCAGAGTATCTATTTTGCTTGGGCTCTGCCCTTGTTAAAATGCATAGCATTTTTTATTAGGCCTGTTAGGCCTTTTAATTGGGCTCTGTCCCTTTTCTTAATAATGCAGATCATTAAATACTCTGACAGTGTCCCACATGGCTTGTCAGGCGCTTTGCGCGAATTAAAGAGCGCAAGCGCATGTGGAAGTGACACGTGTCACGCTCTGGTGAGCGTAAGCGCAACAGCACAGTGCGCTGCGTCAGTGCGCTGCGCTGTTGCACTGCTGACACGTGGCACTTCCTGGCGGCTTGCACAATAGCGCAATTTTGGCAAGTGCTGGGCACTGTTCTTATTCTTTTGGATCAATTTTAGATCAAAAAAAACAAGTTTTTCTTGTTTTCAAAGAACCAGTGGTTCATAAAAAGTGCAAGGCACTGTTATTGTTTATTTTTCTTTTTTTTTTGAAGATCATTGATCTTGTTCTTAGATCAATGATCTGTTTTTAAGAGAATTTTCTCTTTTTCTAAAGGTTTTTACCTTCTTTTTTTTGTTCTTGAGAAATTCTCTCTAATTCTTCAGAGTTCTCTCTGTTTGAAGTTCTTGATTTCTCCCAAAAATTTTGATGCCTTTGAATTGAGGTCTAGGGTCCTTTTATAGTGCCCATAAATTAGTTAAATTTGTTAAAGAGATCTTTCTCTGAGTGATTTGGGAAATTTTCCCCACCGTTGGATCTTTGATCCAAGGGCTTCTGTTTTACAGAAGAAAATCTTCTTGTTTTAACAAGAACAGAAAGATCTTATTGAATTTTAATTCTGTTTGGCGTAAACGTCCCAGCGCTTGACACGTGTCGCGCAGCGCAGCAGTTGCGCAGCTGTGCTTGCGCATCTGCGCAGACAAGTGTCGCACAGCGCAGCGTTTGCGCGGCTGTGCTTGCGCAGCTATGCTTGTGCAACTGCGCAGACACGTGTCGGGCAGCGCAGCGCTTGCGCAGCTGTGCTTGCGCAGTTGTGTTTGTGCAACTGCGCAGACACGTGTCGCGCAGCGCAGCGCTTGCGCAGCTGTGCTTGTGCAACTGCGCAGACACGTGTCGCGCAGCGCAGCGCTTGCGCAGCTGTGCTTGCGCACCTGAAGCGTTGCTTCCTTTACTTTTTGTTTTAAAAGAGCCTTGCTCTGATTGGACACACTGCCTCGGGCGCTGTGCTGACGCATCAACTTCTGATACGTGGCGCGTTGCGCGCAGCGCACGGGATTTGAAGCGTTGCTTCAAAATTTGAAATTTTTTGAAATTCAAACAGAGCCTTGCTCTGATTGGGGGAAACAAGTACCCCTCACCTGTATATACATACCTGCATCCGCATTCCGACTGAATGCGAATGCTATGAGACTAAAGTAATCCAACAAATCTAATACTAGGATCCGGCTTAAATCAAAGCCCACTAGTATGATCCGCCCGATCATGATGCGTGCACTACTATACGTATATGATCGAACCCTACCATATATCATACGGCCTCTACAACGTTTTGCCCGAAACTTGAGAAACTGTTTGTGGGGGACTCTAAAGACTCGTCAATATTTTGGCTATGGATTTAACCACTAGCACGTCAGTGGTATTAGCCGTACGTAACGGGCTACCAGGTATTGACCAAAAGGGAGGTCGATGAGCAAACTCATCCTGACACCCTACTGAGCCTGTCAGTGACAATATCCGTACAGTCCGGTCCGTTCGTCTCTGAGCATCGCATGTCGGGCCTAGGGGGTTGGTAAAATTCAGACCCCAAAAACGGTACAAGTTAGTGTCGGAGTGTAGCCCAGAACTTCCTTGGCCAAGGACTTCGTGTAGTGGCTCTCCTAGACAGAGTGCGATCTCACCCCCAATACCGGGAGAGACGAGCCGATTCGCTCACTGCCTCCATGTGGCTCAGGACTGTACCCAACTAAAACCTGTTTGCATGACTCCTTTGAGCCGTAGTAGGGTAGTAATCAAAGCACAGTGGGAACTCACACGAGACAAATGACGATCTCAGGTCGATGAACTAACCTGTACACATGTCACCAGGGAACTGCTATCTGACGTCTGGTATAAACCCAACTAGCAGGTTCCCGGCGAGTCCTGTCCGGTGTACTCATAACCCAATGAGCGCTTGTATACATCTTAGGTGAACCAACTGACACCAATGGCTTGTGAGACCGGCCGCCACCCCTCGTCGGGGTCTCGACTGTATACACTAGTCTACTAATGGAGTATCGATGCCCAGTCTCGAAACTCCCACGACTAGGGACCTTTTAAGGATGTGCTTATAGACCCCAGCTCCTACGTATATGATCGCCATTATACTGCTGGTAGTCAAGCAAGAATCCTAAGGGCACTATCAATGTGTAATAGTGATTTGTAAGGTCACCTAAAGTTGTACACGATGATAAAGATGAACCAGATAGCATACTATCATTTTGAGTAAGATTGTCCTACCGGCATAGGTCCTCCCTCAATCATTGCAATCACGTGCCTGCGATCCAATAATTGACTTTGAGGGCACTATATCCAACACCTTGTTCACGATGCCGGTGGACCAGGTGACTCAGGCCACCACTGGATTGTTCTTTGGGACTATGCTCCTACCAATGAGCTTCAGCGCCCCTATACCAATACCAGAAGCTCCCAAGAAGTCGGTCTTTGATCGGCTTGCTACTACCACGGCCCCTCTCAACGAGTCGTCCAGCTCCAGCGCCTCGGTCTTCGCCAGATTGGGCCAAAGTTCATGCGGGCCTAAGGTGAAGCCTGCAGTTCCAGAAAAGGTTATTCCGAAAAGGATAGCCATCCCTGCTCCCGAAGTCGCCAAGACGGCTTCTCCTGCCAAAGGGTCGGTCTTCACAAGACCGACTGTTCCGGCTCCCACTCCGGCTCCCGTTCCTACTCAAAAGTCTGTCTTTGACAGATTGGATACCGCTACTCAACGAACATCGGTCTTCAAGAGGCTGGTACCGGCAGCGCCTCACCTGAACAGGGGGCAAGACGAAGTCGCCCCTCAAGCTGAAACAATCCCAACAGCTCGACACACTCGACGTCGCTACTGGCGCCGAGTAAGGAAAGCTGGGGGCAACTCCCCTTCTGGGCTAACTCCACCAGCCCTAATGGTGGAAGTCAATACTGCTGTTCCAACTGGGAACAGCTTCGAATTGCTGAACAAGGTGCACTGGAACTCTCGTACCGCCGTACTGAAAAGATCTCCTCCACCCGTGGAGAGTGTTACAGAAACAAATCCAGAGCAGTCCCCTCAGCGGCTGTCCTCCAAGGTTTACAAAGTCTGGCGACGGGTCCAGGAGTCGGTGATTGATCAAGACTATCCTCGCCGACAGAAAAGGCTAAAAGTTCAGCAGGAGGATAACCGTCCTGGCAGGCCACAAAGGACAACAACTACCTGGGTGCCCGCTGCAACGGCCCCCTCAACGTCAACTGCTCAAAAGACAAGGAGGCCGGAGAAAGCCCCTATGACTACGGTAGACCACAAAGACGCTGAGCCCAAACGCCCCAAGTCTAGGGGCATAACAGTCAATACTGTTTACATGGCTTCCGGAAAAGAGGAAAGCCGCGCTTCGGTGGGCCACCGACCACTCACCCGATCAATAACAAGGGCTCAGGAACAACAACAGCAGAATCTTCAAGAGATGCTGACTGCAATGGCCGCACTCACCGGGCCAAAAGAAAGCCCGGAGGTATCATCAGAGCAGCGTCCTGAACAAGAAACCGATGCTGACTTCCTACGCAGAGTCCTCGAAAAGAAGGACAGAGAAGCAGCAGAACAAGCTGACAACATAAAACGAATGGCGCTTCTCTTCCAAGACATAGTAGGGATGATGTTACAGCCAGATCCTCCAGCTGAAGACCCTCCGATCATTATTGAAGACGACATAGGGGAGACATCTAACCCTCCTCCGGCTCTTTCAGCAGCCAAGGAGGAAACCGTTTCCAAGGCCGCTCTGGATGACTATATAGCTCAGCAAATACGAGCTCACCAGGCGAATGAAGTGGCCGGCCAAGTCGTTAAAACTGGGCGACCGTATCTAGGCTGGTATGACCAAATAAAATACCCGCCGGGATACACGATCCCCAAATTCCATGTGTACAAGGGGACAGGCAATCCTTACCAGCATGTCGCCCAGTTCAGAGCTCTTTGCGGCAACACCGGGGGCAATGATAAGCTTTTGCTCAGTCAATTCGTCGGCAGCTTGTCGGAGACGGCCTTCGAATGGTACTCTGAACTTCCAAACGACTCCGTCAAGACTTTTGCGGAAATGGAGCTGTTATTCACCCAGCGATTCGCGAGTGCTAGTGAACGCACGCCGATAATGGCATTGATCAATGCCAGGGTGAAGTCAGGCGAGACGTGGGTTCAATACGCAATCCGATGACGGAATCTGTGGTCGAAATGCGAACAGCGCATCGAAGAAGCACCGGCGGTGGGCATGTTCGTGGGCACTCTGGACCCTCATGCGACCATCTCCCAATTCATGATGTTTTTCAAGCCGACGACTTTCCAGGCCTTGATTGACAAGCTGGCCCAAATGGACCAGATGGGTCATAGACCATCTCCCCCAAAGACGGATTTTCGAAATGAAAAAGGGAAAGGAAAAGCGACTTTCGTCGCCAATGCTCAACAACAGCCGAGCAACTTAAAGCCGGTTGTTCGCCAAAACAATATACGCCTATGCCCGTACCTCGAGAAGAGATTAGGACGTCCTTACTCGTTTCCCCAAGATAAAACGAGGAGACTGTTCGAGCTGGCAGTGCGCAACAGACTCATCAATCTGCCAGACCCAAAATGTCCGTTGCAGCCAAACGACGTCAACGATCCCAATTACTACCCCTACCACCGAGTATTGGGCCATCCGATCGAAAATTGCTACGTCTTCAAAAACTGGGTTGAAGACCAATACCAGCAAGACAAGTTCGTATTATCGGAAAACTGGAAGGTGAAACCGCCAAAACCTCATGCCCCTAAAAAGGTGGACATGCCGGGGGCATCATGCTCATTCATAGAGAAAGCCCATGGACCGAAAAGTCAATAAACTAGAAATTCGCCTCAAATATGGCAACGATGGACCACTATGTCCTAAAACTGGCATCGGACCGGAACGTCCTTAAACTAACGATGGACCACTATATCTTAAAACTAGCTGATGACCGAAACGTCGTTAAACTACTACCAACCCGCGGCATCCTCAGGCTGACGTGGTAAAAAAAACGGTATACCCATAAGCAAAATAGGCACGGATGAAAACCCGAAAGGGCTGCGTGAGTAAAAACAGCAGGGCTACCGGCGAGTTTTGTGAAAACCCGAAAGGGCGCAATCTCGTTAAAAGACACTTGCAAGGTCCTCTCGGCTTTGTGAGGAGAAACCACCTGCGTGATATCCTTACGACTCATAAGGGAGCAACACACTTAGGGATCCCTACGATCCCTAGGGAGAAATTACACTTGCGAGATCCTCACGACTCGTAAGGAGAACCCTCTTATGGGACCCTCACGGCTCATAAGATTTGAAAGTCTTAAGCTACAGGGATCTAAACCTGTTCTTAAGCAGCCACCACAACCTCCAATATTGCCCTACAAGCGGTTCAATGCCGACCCTTGTATACAATCTACGGGCGCGAATAAACATTTCCCTAACAAAGTCCCATCCGTGAGTAGGGATATGTTTGCATGGTGAACAACCCTTGTGAGTCCTCTCAACTTATAAGGAGAAAACACTCTTGTAAGATCCTTACGACTTATAAGAGACCATGCACTTAGGAGTCCTCACGATTCCTAAGGATTAAACACACCTATGGGATCCTCACGACTCGCAGGGAGAAATACCTTCATGAGACCCTTATGGCTCATAAAGTCAAAAACCTTAGTCGACAGGATCCTAACCATGTGCGCTAAGCCACCTTTGTTCAATATCGACAGAGGCAAATGGTGATTCACTCCTGACAATATCCCAGTTGTAGCGGTGCTGATGCTGAAATCGGTGTCTAATCCTAAGCTTGCAGTAAGAAGCTAGCGAGCCACACATACGTACGAAATAGCCGAAATAATAGGGCAACTTGCAAACAAAATCAGCAAGTAAAAATGTATGCATGCAAAATAGCTGAAATAATTGGGTAACTCGCAATAAAAAGCAGCGAGTAAAAATAAAATAAATAGCCGAAACAATTGGGCACCGCAAAAAATGGCCGAAATGATTGGGCAACGCGACCTTCGCGTTATAAAAGCTGAAATAATAGAGCATCACGGAAAGAAATAAAAAAAATGAAATTTATGCCCTACAGGTGATATCACATCAATCCCTGTATACAATCCAGGGGCACAAACAAAGGAGGAATCACACTTTCCCTCCCCAGGCTCCATCAGAAGAAGAAACCAAATCTCAATGGTTCACAAACAACCTGGAGACCACTTCAGCATTCGTCTCGTTACAGCAGATGCAATGTCAACAATGGCGTTCCTTCGCAGTCCAGCAGGATGCATACGCAATGTCAACAAAAGACCTCACGGTCGAAACAAAGCGGAGCGATGGCAAAATCCCAACTCCACCTCAGCATTCGTTTCATTACACCAGACGCAATGTCAACAACGACGTTCCTTCGCAGTCCAATAGGACACAGATGCAACATCAACGAAAGACCTCACGGTCAAAACAATGGAGCCATGGCAAAGTACCTAGTTCCAAGTCTTGACGGCCACATCTACAGCCTGGAGACCCACAACAGCGTTCCTCCTCATTCCAGCAGGACTCATACACGACAATCAAACAAACGGAGCCACGGCAAAAACCCTAGTTCCAAACCTCGACGGTTCACCAGCAACCTAGAGACAACCGTGACATTCGTCCCGATACAGCAGACGCAATGCCAGCAAACGAAGCAAAGGCCAAATTCCTAGCTTCAGGGTCTTGACGGTAACTCATATAAAACCTGAAAGACCACCAGAGATCATCTCACACCAGCGCGGAGTGGTCACCACCTCGACATTCGTCTCGATACAGCAGACGATATGTCACTACAGCGTTCTTCCTCCAACCGGATTCGGACACGCCAAAGCAAATGAAGCGAAGGCCAAATCCCTAGCTTCAGGGTCTTGACGGCAACTCATATAAAACCTGAAAGACCATCGGAGATCATCTCACACCAGCGCGGAATGGTCACCACCTCGACATTCGTCTCAATACAGCAGACGAAATGTCACTACAGCGTCCTTCCTCCAACCGGATTCGGACACGCCAAAGCAAACGAAGCGAAGGCCAAATCCCTAGCTTCATGGTCTTGACGGCAACTCATATAAAACCTGAAAGACCATCAGAGATCATTTCACACTAGCATGGAATGGTCACCACCTCGACATTCGTCTCGATACAGCAGAAGAAATGTCACTACAGCGTCCTTCCTCCAACCGGATTCGGACACGCCAAAGCAAACGAAGCGATGGCCAAATTCCTAGCTTCAGGGTCTTAACGGTAACTCATATAAAACCCGAAAGGCCACCAGAACTCCTCCCACACCAGCGAGGAGTGGTCACCACCTCAACGTTCGTCTCGACACGGACGAGATATCACCACAGCGTTCTTCCTCCAACAGGATTCAGACACGATAATCAAATAAACGGAGCCACGGCAAAATCCCTAGTTCCAAACCTCGACGGTTCACCAGCAACCTAGAGACAACCGCGACATTCATCCCGATACAGCAGACGCAATGCCAGCAAACGAAGCGAAGGCCAAATTCCTAGCTTCAGGGTCTTGACGACAACTCATATAAAACCTGAAAGACTATAGGAGATCATCCCACACCAGCGCGGAGTGGTTATGACTTATCGGGGCTCTCCAAAATGAGCCTAACCTCAATTAAAAAGCGGCATGAAGAAATTCTAACGCTTGCTCTTCCGATGGTCAAACTGCCTTGTAGGATTGCTTGAAGATATCTTGTCCAGCCCCTGAAGGGATCAGAGACACGACAGTCGCAAGGCTACTCGAACAGCAAGATTGCCTATCGAAAAATACATCAGCCAATGCGATGGTACGACAGACAAAACCCTAGTACCACGGACCCTAACGGACCTCTGTCGTAAAGAGCAAAGGTTAACTGTGACGTTAGGATATCCTTGCGAGAAATGCTCGATTCGTCTCGACTCGTAGGGAAAAGCCTTAGACAGTGGGGATAAGAACCGGTTTCCTAAGCACTGGGGCCCTGCAAGTCGGTCCAGAATGAACTCTTGCATACTATTCATGGGCCACACTCTCCAAAGTCGAATCTCGACAAGGAGGGAAACAACCGCTTACGGGTCCTCTCGACTTGTAAGAGGGAAAATTCTCTTGTGAGATCCTTACGATTCTCGAGAGAAAACGCACTTAGGAATCCTCACGATTCGTAAGGAGAAAATACACCTATGAGATCCTCTCGACTCGTAGGGAGAAAAATCTTTATGAGACCCTCACGGCTCATAAAGTTGAAAAGTCTTAGGAAGCAGACCTGAACCTGTTTTCTAAGCCATCGCTACCTCTCAAAGAATTCAAGACAGAATGCTCTTTATCGTCTACAGGCTACATTTGCCAGAGAGACACACCAACAACACAGAAAAGAGAAGAAAACGACAGTGGGAGATAAGAAAAATGTGTCTTTATTCATGAACTCAATTGAATACAAGATACATCATATAAAAGAATAAAAAATGGATATATGTTATTCAAAAGATTACAAGTGTTTAATTGATGCAAAGGAAGCTACTGAGAAGGAGGCGTTTTCAATAAGTCAGCCAGTTGCTCGTGCACTCCTCCCAACTCATTTTCAAGGTCAGCCACCGCGGCCAGCTCCGCTTCAACTCAGGCCCGTTGTTGCAGACAGGATGAAAGTTTCTCATCAATTTCTTGCTGAATAGCCTCCTGACTCTGCGCGACCTGTTCAGTAAAGTCAAGCTTCTTCCTCAACACCAGCCCGTTGGAAATACATCGTTGAAGGCTTTCAAAGATGGAGTTCAGCTGCGCAGCATTCGCTTCGACCTGGGCACGCAGTTGGACAGACTCAGCGGAAGTTGCCTCACGTTCCTTTCGCTTGAGGATCACCTCTTGTTCGAAATGATGAAGGAACATGGCACTTTGCTCAACCCACGCAGCCCGCTGGGAGTTCAAAGCCTGAATCTCAGGGGAAGGACGTATAAGCTCAAGCTCATGCAGGCAGGCCTCAATTTTCCGGCAGTGGTTAACCTAAGACTCGATAACGCCTTCATTATGGAAGTTCATAAGCGTCGCCAGCATTAGATTAACCTCCGTAGCAAAGTCCGCAGCAAATGTGGGAGCCTCTATGTCAAGCTCCTCAATATAGTCGCTTAACATGTGTAGACTATTTGCGGCACCCTTCGAGGATGGACGTCTGGAAAAGGGTCCAGCCGACATTATGACGCGAGACTTGAACGGGGCTGAAGTTGATGTGACCACTGCAAAACAAATCACAATCAGATGACGGCTCAAGAAATAAAGAAAATACATGAAAAATAGAGTCTATTATACCGGTTGCAACAGGAGGCAGAGCTGGGAGTACTGGTGGCGCAACGATAGCCGCATCCCCGCCTTCGATTTGTAAGGCTACAAGCAATTCAAAGAGGGATTAGCAATAATGTGACTGCCCGTTAAAGAAAGGGCGTCGTTTAGAAAAGATACTCACCGACACCACCAGGCGGACTAATCTCTGACAGGAAAGAGAAGTGTGGGTGCAGCACCTGATACAGGTGGTCAAAAAGGACTCCTGCAAGGACGCAGTAATGCAACGTCAGTACATAAGTCATACAGCCTAGAAGTGGGACTGATGGGTCATAAATCCGTACCTTCCAACAGCTGAGACGGTACGAGAGAAGGTAGAGGAGTGGTAACCATCAAGGCGGTAATTGATGGCGCTGCCTCGGGTAGCGCAACCTCAACACTCGTCGTACCTGCATTAGAAACAAGATAAATATTGTCAGGAAAGATTGAAAAGGATTACAGAATAAAGAGAAAAGCAACGACCCAAGATCTACCTGGTGAGTCGCCAATCGGGATTGCGACGAGGGCATCACTTGATACGGCGATGGGTTCTCTCTCCTCCATCGGGATGGTCTCACCTCCCGTCGCCTCATCCCCTGACTCTACAAGAGCCGTCGTAACGCTTGCGATGCCAAGAGATGGCAAAGAGCTGCAGGCGGAAAAAGCGATGATCGGGACGGTGCCCGACTCTTGAGAGGGAGCCGCCACCTCGAGCTCGACAATGGTGGCCGTCTTACCCATCACTACCTCGGGCTCGGCAATGGCAGCTATCTCAGGCACAACAATCGTGACTGTCTCACCAGCCGCTGCCTCGAGCTCGGCAATTGCAGCCACCTCGCCTACCGCCACCTCGGGTTCGGCAATCACGGCTACCTCCTCTACCGCTTCCCCAGGCTCAGCGGTCGCCGCCACTTCTTCGATAGGACTCGGCCCTGCAAGATAAGATATATGAGAACTGGTAACTAAAACTTTGACAACGGAACCCCGTGTCACATTACCTTGAGTTGATCTTCTGTTTTCTTCCCGAGCCGCACGTGCTGCCCATCTGTAGGCAGTGGAAAAGGCAGCCGGAGATTCCTCTGAGGGAGTAAGGGCAGGGATAGCGGTGCTCGAACCCGCACCCATGGCTAAGGCAACACTATGCTCCCTTGCTGCACGCATTCTGCGCTTCCTTTCTGCCCGGGCCGTGAGAGCCGATCTTTTCAAGACCTCCGTCAATGGGACGTCATCATCCGCGCCAGGAGCTACCTCTGGAGCTGTTACGGCGTCCGTCATCGGTTGCTTGAGTAAAGCCTCTTTTGGAAATCCTGAGGAAGCCAGGACTCCGATAGCTGGCCCTGGAAGCATCTCTGCATCACCTTGCGGGATCGGCATTGTGGTCCCTGCGATAAGATAAAGAAGGGGTCAGATTGTCCATAAGAAAGGAGAATGAAGATGCAATGAGCCGAGACATACCAATGCCCAACAAAGTGCGATTTCTCTCCTCCTCCTCGAAGGTCTTGAGGGAAGCCACCAGAGCCTCTTCAGTGGTAAAATCTGTTACAAAAGGAAAAATGTCAGTCAAGACATGATAATAAAAATAAAGATATAATGTAATAACAAGGTGCGACTGATGTTTACTTGATTGCATGAGGGTGGCCATCTCCGCTTGGTGGCTTGCGGATTACACAGAAGCTGCAATAGCGGCCTCGAGATCAGTATCTTCCAGCGCTATGAAGAAACCTTCGTTGGTCCCATATTCGCTCAGGCCCTCGTCATAAGGAGCCTGAGGCTCCAGGCCGAGTACAGCATCTAGGGAGAGGACCGACTTCTTCTTCCTCTTCTGAGCGCGAGCTCCAGTCGCAGCCAGCACCAGCTTGCGCTTGGTGGGCACTTTAGGACGGCGAGTCCCGATGTCCGACCCCACGCCAGATTCGGGAGAAGCTACATTTACCATCTCCGCGGGAGCACGGGGCACTGATGGTACATCCACTGTCTCCACGGGACCACGGGGCAACCCGCGCGTTGGGTTTAGCACACGTGGAGGCTCAACTGCAGCAACCTCTCTGAGCGGAGGGGGGACAGAGGTCCGTCGCTTCAAAGGGACGTTGCGATCGCCGGCAGGGGACGCACTCTTGCGATCGAGTAGCAGCCGCCTCTCTTCCCTGATAACAGCACCCATTGCGTGTTGATACCAGGCCACGTATACGTTAAGGGCCCTCGGGACGCAACTCGGCTCGCTGATAAAGAAGTGAGAGCCCGTATTCAAGCGCATGAAGTGATGCAGCGCACCCCGCATTCCCTCTTCGGTGGTAGCGGGTTATACCAAGAAAGCCTCCAGCAGAACCCCCTGATTATAACTCAGCTGCTGGGCAAAATGATAGGGGCTGTATCTTATGAATAGCGCTGCATCATTTTGCCTGAATACAAGAAAGCTCGGCCGGATGGAGTACAGATGAAGAATCTCCCGAGCCTTCAAGACGGAGAACCCATCTTTAAATATGTCCTGCAAGGACAGCACCGTCTTCCCCGACTCCTGGCCGACAGTCAAAACTTTATCAGTAAAAGACATGCCAGCCCCAACCGTGCGCGGGCGAAGAAGCAAGCCTCTAGCTTCCCGTTGCATCGGAGTCACGATAGAAGCGCCAACCAGTTGCATG
The DNA here is from genome assembly GCA_030015575.1 of Agapanthus africanus. Classification (NCBI taxonomy): domain Eukaryota; kingdom Viridiplantae; phylum Streptophyta; class Magnoliopsida; order Asparagales; family Amaryllidaceae; genus Agapanthus; species Agapanthus africanus. The sequence goes on along the minus strand of CM057338.1, from coordinate 866,770,565 downwards.
ATCCGAGGGAACCTGCACCTGTGATAAAAACTCGGCCTCTTGTGGATCCCAAAGACGCCTAGCACGTGTAACTCGAGCCATGATGTGAAATAATGCATCGGGAAATTTACCGGCTGCACCCCTGGCTCAGTGGCATCAGCTTCCAAGCTGAGGCCGTGATACATACCCAGCAATCCCCACAGCTATTAGTATCCTGGCAACCATTCGATGCGCAGGATAGAAGACGGATGGTCTCATGCGGCGAGGGTGCATGGGAAGCGCGAACCAACTCAGCCACAAACCAAGGAACCCTAAAAAGAATGTTTCTTCATCAATCCCAGGAGCCGCCAGCTCTATAAAAGGTATGACCGTGGTATCAGGTAGAAAGAAGCTTTTCTGATCTACCTCCGCTACCGGCAGATTGCCTAAACCCAAGCCGAAGGGGTCGTCAAGACAGGAAAATTCATCGACTTCTTCCTTCAACATTTCCGGGCGAAGAAAATCAGCAATAAAAGCCGTAAAATTAACTCCATGACCTTCAGATGCGAGAGAGAGGTTTTCATACATATTCAACACCTTTATCAAGCTCGGAAATTGGTGTTGAATAGCATTCTCGGGAGTAAGACCCATTACCATGGATTTGGTAGCGAAAACATACTTATCCGGCGGAAGCAATTCCTCATAATGTTCCCCCCTAACGGGTAAACCTGAGACCTCTGCAAACTCCTCCAAAGAAATGGAGACTTCTCGATCTGACAGGAGGAAGGTGTAGGTTGGAGTGTTCCACTGTTCCAGAAATGCCCTGACCCACCATGTAGGGGGGGTGGAATATTGAAACAAAGAAGCATAAACGGCGGAATACAATCCGACCTACATCAACTATGATTTCCTCGCCGATAAGATATACCGGGCCCACTGCAAATATCCGGTTGGGTGACGGGGAGTTAGTCCTACATTGTACGGCTGCCCCCAAAGACGCGACTCTCCTTGACATATGCGTCGCCCTAGGATGTCCAAAGCTACCGGCGGCTGCATGGGTATTGCGGCGATAGAAGGCCGAAGGAGACCTTCCGTATTCCAGTTGACCTCCTCCACAGTGTAATTTATCGGAGGCGCATCTGCATAAGCAATCGCTGAAATAGGCTCCGATGGTGTCGCACAGGAAAAGCTCCGTCGGCCCATGATAATTTGGTCATACCATTTACCCCGTAAATGAAGGCTCTTGTACTCTGGGTCATGGTCTTTTATCAACGCAAAAACCTCACGCTCAACGGGTGCTTCAGGGAACCCTCCTTTTGATCGAATGAATGGGAAGAAGGTGTCGGAAGATATAATGCCTGCACGAAAAAGAGTGAATTTTCAGTTGCCCATGCTATAAATTAAATTCTATTACAAAGTACTATAAGTCCGTACCGCACTGCAATGCAGTTAAAAGGGACCAAAGGGGACCCACAAAATCTAGATGATAGTTCATCATTAATAAAACAGCCTCGTCATTGGATGAGGCTGTCATTAAAAAAGGAAATCCTCAAGAGATTCTTATTAAATGAGAGAAATCCCTCGGGCAGAGGAGTAAAACTCTCATTGAGAACAGCGCTCTTCACTAGACAGACATCTGTCAAAGTCTAATGATGAAGGAATAAAATTCCTCAAGAAGAGCCTCGCTCTGAGAAGATGATCCATCAAAAATAAAATTTCATTTTTTGATCTTCAAGATCCATGAACAAACTCTTAAGAGTTCTTCTATATGATCTGAAAGGAGCAAAGCTCCATTAATGGATTAAAAAGTTATAAGTAAAATCCTTTCTGAGAGCAAAGCTCTGTTAATGAAACCCTAAATGGGTTTTCTTTAGATCAAAGATCTATGAAGAGCAAGGCTCTGTTAATGGGTAAAACCCTAATTTATTAAAAGTTCTTAACTTTACCTAAGTTTCGACAGAGTTTTACTCTTAAAAAAAGTTTTAAACAGGAGAGCTATGCTCTGTGGGAGAATGAAATTCTCAGAAGTGAAAATTCTCAAGAACAAGATGAAAATCATCTAAGAGACCAAAGGTCCTATTTATAGACATTGAAACGCCTCTTCAACTTCTGAGTTGATCCAAGGGCGCAGATGTCGCCACCGTTGCACTCACATGTGGGCCATGTGAGCGCAACGGTGGGGGGCATTTGTTTCCCCCAATCAGAGCAAAACACTGTTTTAAAATTTAACATTTAAAAGTTGAAGCAACGCTTCAGATCCAGCGCTAGGCGCACTGCGCGCCACGTGTCAAACACGGATGCACTAGCGCCAGATGCGTTGCGCTCTGCGCTGCGCGCCACGTGTCAAACGTAGGTGCGCTAGCGCAAAGTGCGCTGGGCTCTGAGCAGCGCACCACGTGCAAAGCATGGGTGCGCCAGCGCTGGAATTATGAAATTCCCCACTGATCAATCGAAAATATTGCATTTTTAACATGACAATTTCCCTATCATTTGCACTCATCTAGAAGTGTTCGGTATTCATATTGCACATATTAGCAAAACATCTCTGAAATACCATATTGCATGTGTTAGACTTTAAAACCGGCACTTTTAGGGAGATTATGTGTTTATCATGGCATCGCGTCATCCCTATATTGCGCAACACTTGTTTCGAAATCTGTGCAGGAAATTGCAGGAACAAAACCAAAATTGGGAAAAGAGCTGATCAAAAATACACCAACTCAAAGACTTGAGAGCTGGTAGCAATTCAGAGGGAAATATAAAATTCAACATATCATAAACGGGCCCAAATACCAGCCCAAACATTTACAAGAAATCCCAAGCACTAAGGCCCACAAAGCGTCACGGTTCCGCGGCGGGAGCCTGCTTGCGCCGCGGAACCGCGGCGGCTCCAAGGCTTCAGTTCCTCAAATTTTTCCACGTGCCTAGATGTAACGGCCCAAGCTTCCAGAACATTGTAGAAATGCCACGTGGCGCATCTAGAAGGCTCAGCTTAACAAACTATTTCTAGAAGGCTCTCTTAACAAACTTTTGGAGGGAAAATTCAAATTTGAAATCCTAGATCTAGGGTTTTGAGGTCTATAAAAAGGAGCCTAGATCTAGGGTTGGTTGTTCATCAATTCTTCATCTCTCCCTCTTCCACCTATAAGTTGAGTGACACATCTTGTAGCCCTAATTCCAAAATCCAACACCAAATTCAAGATCCCGAGTACCAAATCAAGCAAGAAGCCTTCAACCTTTTAGGAGCCGAGCCGATCTTCAATCGAGCAAGTGATCCAAGCTGATCCGCGACTCAAGGAGACGAGTGAAGCCAAATCGACGATCGAGTTCTTCCTCTTGTAGTTCTTGAGCGATTTGTAACGGAATTGTTGATATAAATAAAAGGTGAAATTCTTTAATCTTGCTTTCATTAAATTCTTGCATCATGATTCGATCTCAATTTGTGATTGTGGTTCTTATTGTGATGTTTGGGTAAAACTCCGCTCGTAAAGGAGTCGAGATGATCAATAGAATGATGATGTAACAAATCTTAAAACGATTCTTAAGTCCTACGAGTTTTGTAAACCCTAGCAAATTGAAGAATCGACAACCTAGTTTCGTTGCGATGCTTTCTTGATTGTGATCGCGCGAAATTAGGGATCCACGATCGATTCTTGAATTTACTAGAGGCTAGAATGTGAATGATATCGACGAAGGGACAAGGGATAGATGATGAAACCCTAGTTTCACAAGAGATCCCTAATTCTCGTCGATCATCATCGATCTAGTATCAATTCATCGATGGATAAGAATACGTAATCGCTAGATTTCATCACATCTATAGATCCGATCGATTCCTACGAGCCTCACTTCGATTCTTGATATTTGGTTTGGAAATCATCACAAACATCTCAATTCTTGATTTTATCGTTTTCTTGTTATTAGATCTAGATTTTCTAATTCTTGAAATTCAATTACAAATCATGAATTGTTTTCTTTTCTTTTCTTTAAAGTTTCGACTCATCTAAATCGAAACACGAACGATTACACTTTCCCTGTGGACGATCCGCACTTACTAACGCGCTACATTCGACACCGTTATTAATTGCGGTCAAATAATTTTTTGGTTGTGATTTCTATACAATTTTCCAACTACACATCCGGAAATCGTATTCAATCAAATGGCGCCGTTGCCGGGGATAGTGCGCTAATTGTTCGTATTTTGAAATTTGAATTGAAAAGTTTATTCCATCTATATTTTTTAGATCTAAACTTGCACAAACCCTAATACGAGTTGTTGTGGATTTGTTGCGAGGTAATCTGGAAATTTTGGAGCTTGAGAAAAAAATTTCAGAGAAGTCCAGAGAGCTCTTGAGGTGAACAGGAACAGTGCCAAAAATTTCAGTGCAGTGATCCCTTGACAAGACCGCGATTCCGCGGCAATAGCTTGCAACTGCGGCGATTCCGCCACGTGGTGACGTCATCACTCCACCAAATTTGCTCTGTAACTCTCTAGACTTTCTTATCTCCTCCTCTGTCTGCTCCAAATAACAATTTGCTGCAGGTTTCTTTGCAAAAATTCGCAGCGCCGCAAAAAGCAAAATAAATTATGCGTGTTTTTGATCTTGGTTGTTTGCATATTAATACGAAATTTAAGGGGCACGGCCAAATCCAGATTAGGTGGGGAGTTCATTACCCTTCCTAAGCCCCAAAAATCACAAACTTGCATCCGCATTACCCTCATTAACTAAAAAATATCTAGAGATGACTCTGAGGACCGTCGCGCTCACTTAGGACAGAAGAAGGCCGTGGGTAATTCATTGCTTATCCGCGTTTCTTTTGTGGTGTCTAAGGCAAGTGTGTCGAAGGCTAGTGGTTACTTAATTAGGCCCACTACTTACGTAGTGGAGAACCTCCCACTTACCTGGCACTTACCTGGCCACAGGAGAGACAAAGAGGCAGTGGAGGATTTATCCTGCGACTTGTCTTTTGGCAGTTAGGAGCGGTCTAGAGCTTTGACCTAGGTGACCAATAGAATTAGGGTTTTGCTTGTTGTATTTGTTGTGATCGCATCATTTTTTTCAAAAATCCGTATCATTTTTCAAAACAAACACCAACACATTCATTCATTCCCCTAATTATAAGTCACGCTGCCACTTGTACTAACCCTTTTTAGTGCAAGATAGGCTGGACACGGGATTCTAGTGCCCGTTTAGTCCGCGTCCCTCCGATCGACCCTAAAGTCGGTATTTCTACATTTACCTCTTCTTTACCCACCACCACACCCACATCGATGGATCCGTCTCCATCGAACTTCTTTACCACTACTCTGCCGCCGTCCGTTGGTGTGCAGAATCCACCTCGCATATCTCTCCAAGAGAGGTGCTATCCTATACGAGGTCCTCTTTCCACCTGTCTTTCCATTCCACCAGCCAACGGGAACAATTTTCAAATAAAATCTCAATACATCAACCTTCTACCAAAATTTTACGGTCTCGAGTCTGAAGACGCATATGTCTTTATCACCAAATTTGAAAACGTATGCGCAATGATGGGTACCTCACAGCTTTCTTTGGATGCTATGCGTCTTCGTCTTCTCCCATTCACCTTGTGCGATATAGCCGAGAAGTGGCTGTATAACATAACCGCACATTCCATTTCAAATTGGGAAGAATTCGTCAAAACATTCCTTAAGAAATTCTACCCACATCATAAAACAGCTCGAGTCCGTAGCGAAATCAATCAATTCACCCAGCTTCCAAATGAAACATTCTCACAATGTCTTGAACGCTTTAAGGATCTGTTAGTTCAATGTCCTCATCACGGAATCCCCAGATAGGATCTGTGCCGAATCATTTATGAGGGCATTAATCCTAACACAAGACAGACCCTTGAATCCATGTGTCAAGGCAACTTCATGACCAAAGATGATGGGGAAGCCTGGAAATTTTTAGAAGATTTCACTGAAAAATCTTTACAGTGGGAGGGTGTGAGTCAATCGTCTAGGGATGGCAATGATATTTCCATAGGAATTAGAGCTGAAATTTCAGCTTTACACAAGAAATTCGACAATATGGAAAACAAATTTTTAGCTGTTGCCCTCAATCAAATGTCACTCTCCAAAACTGTATGTGGATGCTGTTCTGATCCTTCTCATCTCATGGAAGAATGTCCACTAAATTCTCCGTTTCAAGGTCATGAGCATACCAATGTCGCATTTCAAAGACCTAGAAACGATCCATTTTCTTCCACATATAATCAGGGTTGGAGGAATCACCCTAACTCTGCTTGGAACCAATCACAAACTCAAAACACGGTTCCAAACCAAAACAATTTCCAAAAGGTCCCTCCACCACAACAGCAACCACCACAATTGAGTCAGCACCCCTTCCAATTACAAAACTTCCAAAATCCGGTCAACACACCCGCACCGTCTAGTCCTTTACAGTTGACCGGAACTGATGAATCCTCTTCATTTGCACAATACATGAATTTGGTCCTAACAAATATCATGCAAGTTTCGGCTGAGATGAAGTCTTCCGTCGATAAAATTGAGAAAAACTCCACCTCCCAGGCGGAGAGTATTAAATCGATGGAAGCAGAAATTGCAAGATTAAAAGCCGAAATGAGTTCAAGAGAGAAAGGGAAACTTCCAGCTCAACCCCTACCCAATCCTAGCTATTCACATCATGTGAATGCAATCACGTTGAGATCTGGAAGAGTGCTTGACAATCACGTTGGGGAAGAGATTGATGACACTGAAAAATCTATAAACAATACCCCGGCTGAGACCTTTCCTTCCACTTCTACTTCTGACCCCAGTTCTTCTACCCCACCACCTTCTTGCGAGCCTATTCTTCGTTTCCCAAAAGGCTCGCCACCTCAGCCCATCTCTTTTAGTTCTCCACATACGATCCCCACCTCTATTTTGGGATCGGGTCCACAAACACTTCCTTCTCCTATGATGGACCCAGCGCTTATTGCTAAAGCATCTTATCCTAATCGGTTAAGGGCTAACAAATCGAGTCCACATATGGAGAAGATTATGGACATGTTTAAGCAAGTAAACATCAACATCCCTCTCCTAGATGCCATCCAACAAGTTCCGTCCTATGCGAAAACTCTTAAGAACTTGTACACTAGGAAGAGGAAGACTCAAGTGCCCAAGAAGATATTCATAGCAAAAACAGTAGACACAGCCTTTCCCCAACAATTACCGAGAAAACGTAAGGACCCTGGCTGTCCTACTATTTCCATTTCTATCGGGGAGAAACACATCAACCGTGCTCTACTAGACCTTGGCGCTAGTGTTAACTTGCTTCCATACTCAGTCTATGAGCAACTAGGTATCGGAGTGTTAAAGCCCTCGAGCATAACTCTCCAGATGGCTGACCGATCAATCACCAAACCTAGGGGTGAACTGGAGGATGTGTTAATAAAAATCGGAGAATTCGTATTCCGTGTGGATTTTATTGTACTTGATACACAGCCTGTAGCGAACCCACAGAATAAAATTCCGGTGATTTTAGGTCGCCCCTTTTTGGCCACTTCCAACGCTATCATCAACTGTCGTAATGGCTCTATGACCCTATCCTTCGGGAATAGCTCAATAGAGCTGAACATTTACAAGTTGGGAAGTGTACCCTCCGAATCTACTGCTCAGGTCTGTTCTGTCGACTTAATGAATGTCGACAGCAGCGAATTTGATGATCCTCTTGATACCGATCTAGACTCTTTTCACACGTTGTTGTTTGACCCAATTATGTATCATACACATACGGACTCTTCCACCGAGTTGTCCGGGTCAACAACTAACACTGATTATGAACTGCTTTTGGAGTCTGAAGATCAACCCGCACTTTGTGATGACATTATTCATCGGGGTATTGATGGAACTTTTGAGGAAATCTTCGCTGATGAACTCGCATTTTTGAATGACACGGGTGTTGAGATGAATCATGTCCCAATCAATGAAATTGAATCTCCACCCCTTCTTCTGGACTGTAAAAAGAATGCGAGCGATCCATCACATTCACTGCATCGTCTCTCCAAAATGAGACGCACACACATTCTATTCCACCACTTTCCTTTTCCCCACTTCTTCTTCCACCAACCTGAGCACTGCATTGATAAAATTTTCGAATGGTTGGTGTTAACCTTCGGTCTTTGCAAAGCTTGGTATCGACCAATGATTTTTGACCCCCTCATGTGATTTTCAAAGATTAATATTGCTTAACTCAAGTTTGGGGGGGGGTATAATCGGGCTCTTGAAAAGAAATTTTTACAAAATGATGAGCCAAGGATAAGTTTGGGGAAGGTTCTTCACTTAAATATTTTGCCCCCACTAATAAATTCCTCCCAAGCTTACAGGTTTTTCGAGATTTAGCAGATGGCAACATTGAGGACACGGTTGAAAACAAGTTTGGGGGAGGTTTGTGCTTATTTTCGCATCGTTTGCATATCACTTTGCATAAGCACAAAACATTTTTCAAAACCTATAAAAATTTAAAAAAAATAAAAAATATTTTTGTACATAAATAAGATAATAAAAGATTAGATAGTGAAAAATTACATCCATGAGATTAGAAAAATTTAAGAAAACCAAGAAAATTAGAAGTTTTCTTAAACAAACTAGTAATAAGTGGTTATGAGCCGTTGTCCCAAGAGTTAGTAAGATGAAAGAAGTCACTAATCTGAGGATAAAAATAAGTCTGAAAAATAATTTCTATTCTGGAAGCCAAACATTTTGAACGTTGATACCCTGCTATTCGCACTTACACACGTCTTGAAGCCTAGGATAGTAGAGGATACCTTGAAATGCTCTTATCTTAAAGCCAATGTATGAAGGAAATAAAAAAATAAAGAAAATATAAAATGGTGAGAAGAATGGACACTGGTTTTGTTATCTCCAAGGCAGCAATAAAAAAATATAGCGAGGGTGCCTCTTCACCTAGTGCCCTAAGGCCAACTGGTCTGGGAGTCACTGCTAAGCCTTAGGTGGTGCAAGACGAGGAAAAACACCAAATAAGCAAGCACATGAGTAATCGGTCGGTTAGTACCTCAAGAAGTATTAACGGTCCCATGAAAGTGTGTGAGCAAATTCATCTAAATATTCATTAATTAAAAAGTACTGAGGCAGATGGACAAGAGTATGATAGCTTGAATTGAATTCTCCGGGTGTAGGGATGTCTATTACACACACGTAGGGTTATATGATCGATGTTTGGAAGAAAGATAGGAATGAAGAATAAAGACGATATTTTATTGAGGGATGATGTGATTTCCAACATTTTTTCATGACTATTAAGATAGGGCTCATGACAACCGAAAAGCTAGCTTAGTTGGAAACCCTAATTTTCAAGGCTTTTCTTTTACAATTCTTTTCTTTAAATGTAATATTCATGATCTTCCTTTTATTATTGGATTTTGTGCGTGCAATCCGCTGAAAACCCTCAGGAGACAACACTCCTCCTACTAGGGACACCTAGAGCTTTAAAGGCTTGTTGCACGTGCTCAGTGCAATCGTGTTGCCTACGAAAATGTGCTAGTTAGTTTTTCTCTTTCTTTATTTTCTCCTTCTCTTTTTAATAAAACAGTTCGCTCGAGACGACCGAAAATAAGTTTGGGGGAATTTGATCAGTCGAAAATACTGCATTTTTAACATGGCAACTTCCCTATCATTTGCACTCATCTAGAAGTGTTCGGTATTCATATTGCACATATTAGCAAAACATCTCTGAAATACCAGATTACATGTGTTAGACTTTAAAACCGGTACTTTTAGGGAGATTGTGTGTTTTTCATGGCATCGCATCATCCCTATATTGCGCAACACTTATTTCGAAGTCTGTACAGGAAATTGCAGGAACAAAGCCAAAATTGGGAAAAGAGCTGATAAAAAATACACCAACTCAAAGACTTGAGAGCTGGTAGCAATTCAGAGGGAAATATAAAATTCAACATATCATAAACAGGCCCAAATACCAGCCCAAACATTTACAAGAAATCCCAAGCACTAAGGCCCACAAAGCGCCGCGGTTCCGCGGCGGGAGCCTGCTTGCGCCGCGGAACCGCGGCGGCTCCAAGGCTTCAGTTCCTCAAATTTTTCCACGTGCCTAGATGTAACGGCCCAAGCTTCCAGAACATTATAGAAATGCCACGTGGCGCATCTAGAAGGCTCGGCTTAACAAACTATTTCTAGAAGGCTCTCTTAACAAACTTTTGGAGGGAAAATTCAAATTTGAAATCCTAGATCTAGGATTTTGAGGTCTATAAAAAGGAGCCTAGATCTAGGGTTGGTTGTTCATCAATTCTTCATCTCTCCCTCTTCCACCTACAAGTTGAGTGACACATCTTGTAGCCCTAATTCCAAAATCCAACACCAAATTCAAGATCCCGAGTACCAAATCAAGCAAGAAGCCTTCAATCTTTTAGGAGCCGAGCCGATCTTCAATCGAGCAAGTGATCCAAACCGATCCGCGACTCAAGGAGATGAGCGAAGCCAAATCGACGATCGAGTTCTTCCTCTTGTAGTTCTTGAGCGATTTGTAACGGAATTGTTGATATAAATAAAGGTGAAATTTTTTAATCTTGCTTTCATTAAATTCTTGCATCATGATTCGATCTCAATTTGTGATTGTGGTTCTTGTTGTGATATTTGAGTAAAATTCCGCTCATAAAGGAGTCGAGACGATCAATAGAATGATGATGTAACAAATTTTAAAACGATTCTTAAGTCATACGAGTTTTGTAAACCCTAGCAAATTGAAGAATCGACGACCTAGTTTCATTGCGATACTTTCTTGATTGTGATCGCGCGAAATTAGGGATCCACGATCGATTCTTGAATTTACTAGAGGCTAGAATGTGAATGATATCGACGAAGGGACAAGGGATAGATGATGAAACCCAAGTTTCACAAGAGATCCCTAATTCTCGTCGATCATCATCGATCTAGTATCAATTCATCGATGGATAAGAATACGTAATCGCTAGATTTCATCACATCTATAGATCCGATCGATTCTTACGAGCCTCACTTCGATTCTTGATATTTGGTTTGGAAATCATCACAAACATCTCAATTCATGATTTTATCATTTTCTTGTTATTAGATCTAGATTTTCTAATTCTTGAAATTCAATTACAAATCATGAATTGTTTTCTTTTCTTTTCTTTAAAGTTTCGACTCATCTAATTCGAAACACGAACGATTACACTTTCCCTGTGGACGATCCGCACTTACTAACGCGCTACATTCGACACCGTTATTGATTGCGGTCAAATAATTTTTTGGTTGTGATTTCTATACAATTTTCCAACTACACATCCGGAAATCGTATTCAATCACCCACCGTTAGATCAAAAGATCTAATAATAATGATAAATCATTAACTAATCAGAATTAAAATTTTGTTATGGAAAGATTTTCTCAATCTTGTTAAAAACAAGAAGATTGCCTTCTGTAAAACAGAAGCCCTTGGATCAAACATCCAACGGTAGGGAAATATCCCCAAATCAATCAGAGAAAGATCTCTTTAACTGATTTAAAAAATCAATTTGCCCTATATAAAGGCCCCAAGACTTCAAGTCTGAGATAGAGAGACCCCCCTACAAATTTTGAGAAAACTCAAAGAAAGAAGAGCAAGCTCTTACAGAAGAAGATTATTTCTTCAAGGTAAAAAAATGTTTCATGAACACAGAGATGAAATCATCTCATTAAAATAGAAGAATTATCTTCTTAAAAGATCATAGATCTATAAAGACCAAGGTCTCTCTCATAAAAAGATCAAAAGATCTAATCATAAAAACAAAAAGAAGTATTAACTTCATTCACAGATCATTGATCTACAAAGGCAAAGCCTTTTCAAAAATAAGAACTTTTGTTCTTGAATCTTGAGGCAAAGCCTCCTTTTTTAAAAGAACAAAAACTTGTTCTCTGATCATAAATTTGATCAAATGCGCTTTGCGCTACTGAAAAGTGCCTTACACTCATGAACTGCGCTTCTGCGCTCCTTGGACCGGCGCTCAGCGCCAAAACGCGCCACGTGTCAACCACATATGCAGCTTGTGCTTTGCGCTCCTAAAACAGCGCACTGTGCTCATGGGCTGGCGCTCAGCGCCAAGCGCACCACGTGTCACTCACTGGTGCGTCACTAAATTAGCGCAACGCGCTCATAAATTGGAAGCGCAATGCGCTTATAAACTGGCGCTTAGCACTAAGCGTGACACGTGTCATTTTCGTGTGCGCTACTTGACAGAAGCACAATGCGCTCTTTAATTGACGCAAAGCGCCTGGCGCGCCACGTGGCGCACCATCAGAACACACATTGTTCTGATGAATGCTATGCATTCAATACAAGACAAAAAAAAAAGAAATGTCAGGATCTAATGCTCAGCATTATTAAAAGGGCCAAGCCCCAAATAAAGACTCAACAGCCCAGAACAATAAAATGTTAAACATTAATTGGACTTAGCCCAATATTGGCCATAAGCCCTCAACTCATATCAAATGAGCCCATATGCTCATAAACCATTTAACAGATCTTAGTCCCAAATTGGACTATAGATCTCCCAATCAACTTTGGTTCAAGGGTACATCTCTGAACCCCTCTGATATATGTCGTTGTAATCATTCAACATCTTCAGAGAGATGACGGGTCCCGACAACCATACATTCCATAGACTATGACGTCTTTAAACTGGACTGTGGGGTCCTTAAACTCACGGAATACGATGTCCTTAACCTGGACTGTGGGGTCCTTAAACTCACGGACTACGATGTCCTTAACCTGGACTGTGGGGTCCTTTAGCCCATGGACTATGATTTCCTTAACCTCGGACTGTGGGGTCTCTTTAAACCTACGGACTATGATGTCCTTAACCTCGGACTGTGGGGTCCCTTTAAACCCACGGACTATGATGTCCTTAACCTTGGACCACCATGTCCTTAAACTGGTAATTGACCGCAAAGTCCCTAAATTAGAACAATAGATCCCAAATTCTCTTTTGTTGGATCTAAATGATCCTGTTAAGTTGATCTAATTAGACTAACGTGTCCTTAACAAACGTTGAGTCGATCTTAGTCTAAAATTAGACTAACGTATCCTTAACAAACGTTTAAGTTGATCTTAGTCTCAAATGAGACTAACGTATCCTTAAACCCAAACCAAAACCCCAAATTTAAGAAAATACGGATTTGGACTAATCCATGCCCTACGGGCGACAGCATAAATTAGTCTCCGTATACAATCCATGGGCAACCAAAAACAGAACAAACACCCAAGACACGAAGTGACCATCTGGAGATGGAGAAACTTGTTACCGCAATGCAGTAGTATAATTAACTGCAGGGGCTTGCTCCTGCAGGGAAGAACGTCCCTACAATCAAAAACCCCTCAACGAGGGGGAATCTGACGAAGTCTGCTACATCGGCTGCATCCATTTAAACCTTCGATACATGGTGCCATAAATCAACTTGGCATTTTCAGAGAGGCGGACGGATAGCACCAATTAGCATCTGCCCCGAATTTCAGGCAAGACGTCCGCAGCGTCTTCGTCGCGTCTTTCGGCAGGGAACAGATTCTGGCATGCCCGGCGGCGAAATTTCAAGCGGATAAAACGCAAAACTCGTCGGGAGCAAAGAAATACGACCGAGGAGCATAAAAGAACTACCGACAACTGTCGCATGGTCAACGCCGGGGGATCGCAAGTTTTCACCTTCGGGAGTGACTTTGACGAAGAAATGGCTCTTGGCCCTCTCTTTAAAGAGTCCATCTTGGAAAAAGAGGAAGAACCAAGGACCTGTGAAAATATTCAGCTACGCAATCGTATACTGCCCGAAAAGAATCTTGGGCCCTCGAACAGTGGGTCAAATAGAAAAGATAAGGGGAAAGAAAAGGTCCCTGAGGATATCATCCTTGATGACCAAGCCATCAAAGAGCTGACAGCTAAGGACCCACCAAAGAAAAACAAGGTGGACTACAACGTTCTTGCACACCTAAGGAAGATACCCTCGCAGCTCAGTATTCTCGACGCCCTTCTGCTATCAAAAGAAGCAAGTGATTCTTTGATCAAGGCATTACAAGAGCCCGGACAATTCCAAGCTTTCCTCGCCGAAGAAAAGATGAAGGACGAGCTGGAGGAAGTATACACAGTCGATATCACCTTCGGCGATGAAGATCTCCTCCTTGGGACATGCGAGCACAACCGTCCCCTATATGTCTCCGGATACTGTCATGACATCAAGACAGGTAAAATCCTGGTCGAAGATGGGTCCTCCGTTAACCTCCTTAACGTAAGAGTGCTAAAGGAAATCTGCATGAGCATTCAACACCTCGCTCGGGATAAGATCACCATCTCCGGGTTCGACTCTCAGTCATCATGGACGCTTGGGTCCATAATACTGACGTTACACTTTAGGCTGCTTGTTACGGACATTAAGTTCCACGTTATTGATGCTAAGACATGCTACAATGCTTTGCTCGGCCGGCCTTAGTTACACGAGTACAACATCATCCCCTCTACATAACATCAGTGTATGAAATATTTCAAGGATGGTCTCGAGTATACTGTGACAGAAGAGCTAAACCCATTCTTCGTGAACGAAGTCCGCAAGTACGAAGATGCAAAATACTTCTTACCAGACTTTGAGGACACAGAAAGATGTCACAAACCGGAGAACAAAGCTATCACTACCATTCCGATCTTCGGGAGTGATACCGAGAAGGAAGAAGAGATAGTTTACTCAGGTCCGCCCCAGTGCAACAAGCCAAGACCGTCTGCTCCTATGTTGATCTTCGGCAGCGACTCGGAATACGAGGTCAATGCCATATTCTCTGCTCGGCCATCCAGACAAACCTTCGCTGATGAAGAGCAAAGTTTGCAAGTTTCCATGGTTCCGCCAAAGCATCATAAAGAATCAGACGCGATTGATACCTACAGTGTGGAAGAACTGCAGACGTTCTATGTCCCTCTCAGGCGAGAAGGTGAAAAGGAGATCATATTCTACCGATCCGGGAAAACCAAAGTGGAGAAAGAAATCTGGCATTGCACGGATTCTACACTTGATAGGCTCCAGCCCATCCGTTTGCCCAGATATTACACAGACGGACTAAAGAGACTCTTGAGACGCTAAGGTGTACCCCTTAAGCAAACTGCGCAACAAGCACGGTTCTATAACAGGATCTGGAACGTTCCCGGAATTCAACGAAAGTTGCCCAACAGGAGAATGGAAACGACCGGGCTTGGATATGTTCAATCCAGGAAACGACCGGGCTTTGATATGTTCAATCCAAGAAACGGGAGCTACTCCGCGACTGCTACGTCATACATGACTTTGATAAAGAGGGAGATGCTCTGTGGGAAGATGCTAACCCTGAACCAGAACGAGCTCCCGCCGTGAAAATGCCCAGACCGTCGTTCGAAGAACAAATGGACAGGCTTATAAGGGAAGCAGGTCAAAAAGTTTGAGACGACCATAATCGTGAAATGGCCGTCTACGAGAAAGCCAGGACGCAATGCCTCCTTCAACAGGCTGTGAAAAATGAAAATGCTCCTCCTTGTCAACTCGTTGTACAAAAGGCCCGCCCGACGCAGAGACAGAAACAAACCAAAGAACGGGGAAGGCGTTCGACAGCGACAAAGCGGGTCCAAAAAGCCACGCGTTCAAGAACCGAGCAGTCCGGATTCGTCTCTTATAAGGAAGATGGGTCGAGCATACTTTTTTCCCCAAGACAAGACAAGAAAGATATTCGATCTTGTCGTAAAACATCAAATGATTATCCTCCCGGAGTCCAAGCACCCCGAGCAAGCAGGCGAAGTCTCTCACCCGGACTATTGCTCCTACCACTGGGCAATAGGACATCCTCTCGAAGACTGCTTCACCTTCAAAAACTGGGTCGAAGATCAATATCAGTAAGGCAGGTTCGCTCTATCCAGTAGCTGGAGGGTAACCCCGCCGCAGAAGCATGAACCCAAATCTATGAGGGTAGAACCAGATCCACATCGGTCTTGGAAGCGAGCTCGTACCTGTCACATGATAATGTTGTCAGGAGAAGAGCCCGAGAATATGGATGAACTCCCCTGGTGCTTCGAAAACGATGATGACGAGATAATCTCAGAATTTCCACCGGCACCGAAAGAGCCCAGAATCTGCTCCCTCGGGAAGCAACTACGCTCGCTGATAAAGAAGTGAGAGCCCGTATTCAATCACATGAAGTGATGCAGCGCACCCCGCATTCCCTCTTCGGTGGCAGCAGATTCTACCAAGAAAGCCTCCAACGGAACCTCCTGATTATAACTCAGCTGCTGGGCAAAATGATAGGGGTTGTATCTCATGAATAGCGCCGCATCATTTTTCCTGAATACAAGAAAGCCCAGTCTGATGGAGTATAAATGGAGAATCTCCCGGGCTTTCAACACGGAGGCCCCGTCCTTAAAAACGTCGCGCAATACCAGCACCGTCTTGGAAGTTTCCTGGTCGGTCGTCAGGACTTTGTCCGTGAAAGACATGCCAGCCCCAACCGTGCGCGGGCGAAGAAGCAAGCCTCTAGCTTCCCGTTGCGTCGGAGTCACGATAGAAGCGCCAACCAGTTGCATGATCCGAGGGAACCTGCACCTGTCATAAAAACTCGGCTTCTTGTGGATTCCAAAGACGCCTAGCACGTGTAACTCGAGCCATGACGTGAAATAATGCATCGAGAAATTTACCGACTGCACCCCTGGCTCAGTGGCATCAGCTGCCAAGCTGAGGCCGTGATACATATGGGCTAACCCAGCAATCCCCATAGCTACTGGTATCCCGGCAACCATGCGATGCGCAGGATAGAAGACGGACGGCCTCATGCGGCGAGGGTGCATGGGAAGCGCGAACCAACTTAGCCACAATCCAAGGAACCCTAAAAAGAACGTTTCTTCATCAATCCCAGGAGCCGCCAGCTCTGTAAAAGGGATGACCGGGGTATCAGGTAGAAAGAAGCTTTTCTGATCTACCTCCGCCGCCGGCAGATTACCTAAATCCAAGCCAAATGGGTCGTCAAGACTGGCAAATTTATCGACTTCTTCCTTCAACATTTGGGTGAAGAAAATCAACAATAAAAGCCGTAAAATTAACTCCACGACCTTCGGATGCGAGAGAGAGCTTTTCATACATATTCAACACCTTTATCAAGCTCGGAAATTGGTATTGAATAGCATTCTCGGGAGTAAGACCCATTACCATGGATTTGGTAGCGAAAACATACTCATCCGGGGGAAGCAATTCCTCATAATGTTCCCCCCTTAACGGGTAAACCTGAGACCTCTGCAAACTCCTCTAAAGAAATGGAGACTTCTCGATCTGACAGGAGGAAGGTGTGGGTTGGAGTGTTCCACTGTTCCAGAAATGCCCTGACCCACCATGTAGGGGGTGTGGAATATTGAAACAAAGAAGCATAAATGGCGGAATAAAATCCGACCTTCATCAACTGTGATTTCCTCGCCGATAAGATATACCGGGCCCACTGCAAATATCCGGCTGGGTGACGGGGAGTTAGTCCTACATTGTACTGCTGTCTCCAAGGACGCGACTCTCCTTGACATATGCGTCGCCCTAGGATGTCCAAAGCTACCGGCGGCTGCACGGGTATTGCAGCGATAGAAGGCCGAAAGAGACCTTCCGAAGTCCAGTTGACCTCCTCCACAGTGTAATTTATCGGAGGCGCATCTGCATAAGCAATCGCTGAAATAGGCTCCGAGAGTGTCGCACAGGAAAAGCTCCATCGGCCCATGATAATTTGGTCATACCATTTACCTCATAAATGAAGGCTCTTGTGCTCCGGGTCATGGTCTTTTATCAACTCAAAAACCTCACGGTCAACGGGTGCTTCAGGGAACCCGCCTTCTGTACGAATGAACGGGAAGGAGGTGTCGGAAGACATAATGCCTGCGTGAAAAAGAGTGAATTTTCAGCTGCCCATGCTATAAATTAAATTCTATTACAAAGTACTATAAGTCCGTACCGTACTGCAATGCAGTTAAAAGAGACTAAAGGGGACCCACAAAATCTAGATGACAGTTCATCATTAATAAAACAGCCTCATCATTGGATGAGGCTGTCATTAAAAAAGGAAATCCTCAAGAGATTCTCATTAAATGAGAGAAATCCCTCGGGCAAATGAGTAAAACTCCTATTGAGAGCAGCGCTCTTCACTAGACATACATCTGTCAAAGTCTAATGATGAAGGAATAAAATTCCTCAAGAAGAGCCTCGCTCTAAGAAGATAATCCATCAAAAATAAAATTTCATTTTTTGATCTTCAAGATCCATGAACAAACTCTTAAGAGTTCTTCTATATGATCTGAAAGGAGCAAAACTCCATTAATGGATTAAAAAGTTATAAGTAAAATCCTTTCTGAGAGTAAAGCTCTGTTGATGAAACCCTAAATGGGTTTTCTTTAGATCAAAGATCTATGAAGAGCAAGACTCTGTTAATGGGTAAAACCCTAATTTATTAAAAGTTCTTAAATTTACCTAAGTTTCGATAGAGTTTTACTCTTAAAAAAAGGTTTTAAACAGGAGAGCTATGCTCTGCGGGAGAATGAAATTCTCAGAAGTGAAAATTCTCAAGAAGAAGATGAAAATCATCTAAGCGACCAAAGGTCCTATTTATAGGCATTGAAACGCCTCTTCAACTTCTGAGTTAATCCAAGGGCGCAGATGTCGCCACTGTTGCACTCACATGTGGGCCACGTGAGTGCAACGGTGGGGGCACATTTGTTTCCCCCAATCAGAGCAAAGCTCTGTTTTAAAATTCAAAATTTAAAAGTTGAAGCAACGCTTCAGATCCAGCGCTAGGCGCGCTGCGCGCCACGTGTCAAACACGGATGCGCTAGCGTCAGATGCGCTGCGCTCTGCGCTGCGCGCCACGTGTCAAACGTACGTGCGCTAGCGCAAAGTGCGCTGCGCTCTGAGAAGCGCACCACGTGCAAAGCACGGGTGCGCCAGCGCTGGAATTATGAAATTCCCCACCGTTAGATCAAAAGATCTAATAATAATGATAAATTATTAATTAATCAGAATTAAAATTCTATTATGGAAAGATTTTCTCAATCTTGTTAAAAACAAGAAGATTGCCTTCTGTAAAACAGAAGCCCTAGGATCAAACATCCAATGGTGGGGAAACATCCCCAAATCAATCAGAGAAATATCTTTTTAACTGATTTAAAAAATCAATTTGCCCTATATAAAGGCCCCAAGACTTCAAGTCTGAGATAGAGAGACCCCCCTACAAATTTTGAGAAAACTCAAAGAAAGAAGAGAAAGCTCTTACAAAAGAAGATTATTTCTTCAAGGTAAAAAAATGTTTCATGAACACAGAGATGAAATCATCTCATTAAAACAAAAGAATTATCTTCTTAAAAAATTATAGATCTATAAAGACCAAGATCTCTCTCATAAAGAGATCAAAAGATCTAATCATAAAAACAAAAAGAAGTATTAGCTTCATTCACAGATCATTGATCTACAAAGGCAAAACCTTTTCAAAAATAAGAACTTTTGTTCTTGAATCTTGAGTTAAAGCCTCCTTTTTTAAAAGAATATAAACTTGTTCTCTGATCATAAATTTGATCAAATACGCTTTGCGCTACAGAAAAGTGCCTTGCGCTCATAAACTGCGCTTCTGCGCTTCTTGGACCGGCGCTCAGCGCCAAAACGCGCCACGTGTCAACCACATATGCAGCTTGCGCTTTGCGCTCCTGAAATAGCGCACCGTGCTCATGGGCTGGCGCTCGGCGCCAAGCGCGCCACGTGTCACTCACTGGTGCGCCACTAAATTAGCGCAACGCGTTCATAAATTGGAAGCGCAATGCACTTATAAACTGGCGCTAAGCGCGACACGTGTCCTTTTCGTGTGCACTAATTGACAGAAGCGCAATGCGCTCTTTAATTGGCGCAAAGCGCCTGGCGCGCCACGTGGCGCACCGTCAGAACACACATTGTTCTGATGAATGCTATGCATTCAATACAAGACAAAAAAAAAGAAGAAATGTCAGGATCCAATGCTCAGCATTATTAATGTTAGTTATATGTATGCCCTAGAGGCCATTGCTGTACATACGATGTATATTGTAATGGATGCTAGGACATATATAGGGAGGACTTTCTTGCTCGACATGATAGTATGCTATCTGGTTGTACTTTATCTTAACATGTACTCTGATTGTCTCTATATTACATGTTGATAAAGCCCTTAGGATATGTACTCGACTACTGGGACTATGATGAGATCATACTGGTGGGGCCACAGTAGTCGACGAGTACATCCTATAACTGTTCCTAGTCGTGGATGTATCGAGACAGGGCATCGATGCACCAGAGTAGACTAGCGTATACGCATCTTGATCCATATGATGGACGATAGATGATCCCATATCCATCGGTGTTTGACATCAAGGATGGTGTACGGGTGCTCAGTGGAGACTGGGTACACTGGACAGACTCACCGAGAACTCCCAGATGGTATTATACCATACGTCAGATGGCAGTTCTCCGGTGACACTGGTACAGAGTAGTCTGTCGACCCGAGATCGTCATAGAGTCTTGTGTGATTCCCACTGTGCTTTGATTTCCATCATACCATGTCCAAGAGGGCGTGCAAAAAGGTGGCTTTTGGGTACAGTCCCGAATCACATGGAGGCAATGAGCGATAGGAGGGGATTCGTCTCTCCCGGTATAGGGAGTTGATGTTGTGCTGTGTTCGATTGGCTATAACCGGAAATCCCTGGCCAGGGTTGCTGAGATTTACTGGTAAGTGTTATCAGTAGTTTCTCGAACTGTTATAGACCTCATATCGACACGACTTATCAAGCTACTGGGGTCTGACGTTTACCACCCCTAGGCGAGATATGCAACATATCAGACGACGAGACCGGACTGTACGGGAGTGTTACTGTTTGGATTCGCAGGAGAATGTACAGGCTTGCTTATTGATCTTCTGAGCGCTCAATACCTAGGTAGCTGTTACGTTTAGCTGACCGCTTGCAGCTTGTGGGTGTTTGATGTGATCATCACCTACTGCCGGCGTATTGACGATTCTTTAGAGTCCTACACAGAAGTTTCTTGACTCAGGCAAAACGGAGTAGGGGCACATATGTGATATGTGCGGGACCGAGGATAATGCGATATGTGATACCGTATTCTATTCTCGCGATATTTGATATCAGTTGGGTCATCGGATCAAGTGTTGATTCGATGAATCGGTACGGATAAATATTAGCCGGTTATATGCGATATAGCCGGATTGTCGGATCAAGTGTTGATTCGATAATTTAATGTATAATAATATATATGATATATTAAATTGCATTAACTAATATTTGCTCACTAAAAGATTCTTTTTCTCACTCGGGTAATACATTGATATATATGCGATATATGCTAAATGTATTATTTTATTTTGTTACGATAAATATTATATATGTGATATATAATATTGTAACATGATATGATAACTAATGCAACTTGTTTAGTGGAGTTTAAACATGATTAGGGTTTGGATTAGGGTTAAGCTTTCTAGATGTTTCTAGAAGCTTTTCTTTTTGTCATGATAAAGATATTTTCAAGTGAGTCATGCTTTAACCCAACCCAAACCCTAACCCTAGTTAATTCTCTACAAAGGTTCACTTGACCATGGTTGCATAATTCTATCATATTATTGTTTTCCTATTCATCACAAAAGGATTCTAACATTGTTCATCTTCTTCCTCCTTCATTCTTTCATGAAAAGCTTACTAGTTTTTCAAAAGGTGATGAATAAATATGAGAAAAAGATAAATAAAGAGAGCAAAAATCCTACTTCATCATCCTCATCTTCCCTTGCCATTTAGATGAGGGTGTTCACATCATTTCATGAGTGTTAGCTTGTGTTAAAGAAACTTCAAGGTAGATCATCTTAGTATCGAAGATCGGAAGCAAAGGTTGCGTCTTTCTCTTCGTGGAACCTCTCGAGAGTCCGGATCCCGATGATCGCAGCGAAGGGACCACAACACGGAGCATATGAAGTGAAGGACCGGATCTACAAAGGTTGTAATCCCTCTCACTTAGTGTTAAAGTGTTTAGCATGCTTGTTTTCGCCTAATCTCTAGTTTAAAGTTCCGTATTCGGGTTGTTCGGCACGGCTAAATTTTTAATTGGGCATGGTTGATGCCTCGTAGACCCTTGTGCGCGTGCCTAGCAACCCTAAAGTGGTATCAGAGCCAAGCTAGAGCTTTAGGCGAAGTCTAGACGAAGTTTAAAGTCCGATCGAACCCGGAAAACCCGATAAAACCCGCTCTCTGGAAATTTTCTGAAACTTTGGATTTTTGTGAATTAAAAATTGCCAAAAAATTCAGCAGGGAATTCGATGAGTTACTGTGAAGCACGTGATGCTAACTCGACAAAGTAGGCGCGGAACCGCGGCCCAACCCTTGGTTTCGCGGCGGTTCCGCGGCCACTTTGGTGAGTTACACCACGTGGCTTGCACAGTAATTCTTGTCTTCAAGTGCTGAGTCTTCTGGAAATTTTTTTTTAAATTTTATTCAACTCTTGAATTATCTGGGTTGTATTGGGGACATAAAGATTCGATCTGATATTTTAATTTTGTTTAGTTTTGTCCGGATAATTTTTAGAAACTGTTAAAAAGTTCGAACGGATATCAATAACTCACTTTTTCCCCTGTCGGAAAATTTTTCAAAAGTTGGATTTTTCCTCGTGTTTAAGAACGTTCTAAGTCGTGCAAGTAACGCGGTGGACCCTCTAGAAGACAACAAATCTTAACTCGATTATGTGACCGTCTTGAACTGCCTTTTGAACCTTAGGGTTTGGGGCAGTACGGCGTGCCACATGTGAGGCGTTGGCTTGACCCTTCTACGGCTGGACCATTGCTACTGTGGCATGTAATGGATGTTTTTAAACTGATTTCAAGTGTTGAGATACATTGGGGAAATCTTGGGTGTTTGATGATTCGATCGGAAAGTTTAACTTTTTCTATTTATCTGGAATGTGATACAATATTTGGAATCCACAGGTAGTTATGAGATAACTAATTTGAATATTATAAACATAGCAGTTTAGTCTCAGATGATCGGTTGCCACGGAATTTTGATGTGATCAAAAGTCCGTCGCAATCACGTAGCGTACGCGGATACTCGCCGGGTAAACTTAATAGACAGCCTCACTCCATAGCCCCGACCAAGTGACTGTAGGAGAACCCCGTAGCCGAAAGCATCCGTTCGGGTGCTCCCGGTAGCGGTGTTCCGCCTTGGTGCACTTCGTCGACGGTATCAGGGGTGCGGCCGTCTACTAAAGTTTGCGACGAGCATTTGATCAGGACAGTCGGGAATCTTGTTGAATTGCCCGACTTGATATTGAAAAGAGTTTTCGATAATGAGACTAAAATGCGGGGTTTATAATTGTTAGGCATGCGATGTCTAAAGGTATTCATTTGGTTAGGCATGCGATGTCTAAGGAGGTTGCGGATTCCAACTGTTGTAGTTTTACACTTTCTTTTCTGTGACCGTAAGCGTAGTATGTGGTGTATCGCCGGCTTCATTGCTATAGATCAACAACAATCGGGATACGCATACTTGCTTACGTTGATGATATGAGATATTATGTGTTGCTGTGATATGTTGTATTGGATCGTCGCGTTTGAATAGCCGGGGGTTTTATGTGAGATGAGAGTTTTTCTTTTTCATTCATGTAAAATTCATTTGTATGTAATATTCTTTTATTGGGGCACTTCCAGGTAGCGGAAGATGTCACCGTTGTATATTATTTACTTTTCCGCATTAGGATAGACCCAAGGCGGGGAGCACAAGTAACCGGGTTCTAGGGTCCAGTGGGAGACCATCTCGAGGAGTCGAGACCGGGTCTCCTAACCCTAGAATTGGCAGTGTTACTTGCCGCTCTCGTAGGGGTCTAGGGATGTGGGTTTGGCTATTCATCGCGACCGTGGAATCCGTGTTTTATACAGGCCCGTATTGAAAACACGGACGTCCTATTATATCCAATATTTCATATATGTTCTTCTGCTGCAATGTTCTGTGATGAGATCATATTACTGCCTGATACGAATGTTTATATTATATATATGAGATATATGTTATATTGCAGATTTCGTTTCAAAAGAGATGCTTGTGAAGCATATTAAAATGGGACTTCATTAATGAGATTAATGAAATAAAAGAAACCTAAGATATTGTAGAAACTTGTTTATAAAAACTGGTAGCTCTATAGTTCTTGCTTTGCATAGCGGTGTTCCTTGTAGAACATCCAGCACCTTATTCGATAAGGAAAGGACCGAGATCCCTTCACCGGGAGTGACTCCTTTAGCAATAACTAGCAGATGCTACAAACTCGGTTTGTCTTTTGATTGCTTCTATAGTTCTTGCTTTGCATAGTGGTATATATGATATATCCTGCACCTTATTCGATGAGGAAAGGGCCGACGATCCCTTCACCGGGAGTGACCCCTTTAGCAAAACTGGAAAAGCCTCAAAAACACTCCATTTAAAATCACTCGATTCTACAACGATATCAAGTTCATTGCGCAAAGGGTTTTCTTAAAAACCTGTCGTAGCCCTCCGTTATTTCAGATAAGTACTAGTTAGTATTCGTGCTGCGGTAGTTTGGCCTCCGTCAAGGCGTAGTATACGGTAGCTGACTAGTGCTTATCTGCTAGCATATGATGCGATTGGATTAGGGTATTCGTACGGCGTTGTTTGGCCTCCGTCAAGGGTCGTGCGGGTGGGTTTAATTCAATCAGGAAATGACGGGTTGAACTTGACTAGCGGACTATGGGTAGTTTGGCCTCCGTCAAGGTCATAGGACGCTAGGGGCAAAATATTATTGGGGATTTCAAGTGTTGAAATTTGCAATGAGATTGCATACCTTCTATGAGATAGTTGGATCCCGATACCCGCTGCGAGTAAGAGTTACTCCTAGGAGAGTTTTACACATTACAATTAGCCGATCAAGTAGGTGTCTAGAAAGGTGTTAACGGGGTTACGCCTCTGGAAAAACGAGGTTTACTTTAATTAGGTTCGTGCGAAAGCACGGGGGACCTCCCTCAAAGTACCGACACTGGCCTGGCTGAAAGATTGGCGAACTTGTAGCGTGTAATTAATCCCGGCTAGTCTTTCCTTTTAGGGTTTGAAGGAAGATTTGACTAAAACAGTGGGAGACATCCTGATTAGATATATTAGATAACCAATCTAATCTTGCAAGAGCATACGCTGAGTGTTTTCTTCTCTCTCTCTCCAGATAGCGACCATATCACGCCTTAATCAAGATAATAAAACAGATATATTTGACCGAACCCGCTTGTTATACTGAGCTGGGGAACGTTGGTCCCGCTCCAACTTATAATTGTTATAAGACAGAGCAGGAAATTGGGGAATACCAGATTTCCCGTGCCGCCCAAACGAAGAAAGTGCATGCTGATGCATCATCTTCGGGTGTGTTCATTACACAGAACTGTTTCTCAGTATCCTTTACGTCCTGGGTATGTGATACCGGATCAGGATCCCGCATATGTAATCTGTTACATGGGCTACAGATAGGTAGAGAACTGAGAACGGGTGATAAGTTTCATGAGACAGAAAACGGTGCAAGTGTTGCAGCCAAGTCTGTTGGTCACTATCACCCTGTATTACCTGAATACATTGATTCTGAACAAATGTTATTAGATACCGAACCTGATATACAAAATCATATCAGTCTCTTTATTAGTAAAGAAATGATATAATTTTGTATTGTTGGATAATGTTTTGAACATTTCCTATATCAAGAGTTGATCGGTTCAGGCACGTTATCTAAAAGCATTGTCGTTCTAAATCAAACTACAGTTCTTAGTATACGGAACACACACAAGAGGAAGAGTTCAGATATGAATGAATCCTTCTTGAGGTATTGTAGACTAGGTCATATCAATGCGACCCGACTGGCTGAAGTTACATTTAGATGCATATTTAAATCTGTTTGAATTTACATCTTGTGAAACTTGCCGGTCATGTCACAAAGATAAGATGACTATAGCTCTGTTTATTGGAAACAGAGAAAGAGTTAGTGAACTCTTGGAATTGATACATGCTGATGTACGTAAGGTCCCCTGTCTACACATGCCAAGATCGGTTCTTTGTACTTTATTACATTCTCTGATAATCTCTCAAGATTCAGATATATGTTTCTGTTGAAACACAGGTCCGAACCTTTTGAGATATTCACAGAATATAAATTAGAAGTAGAGAACCAAAGAACGGGTCTAAGTATTATGTCCTTTGATGAGATCAAGGAGGAGAATACTTGAGCACGGAATTCCTGGACTATTCTAAAGGAGAATGAGATTCTCTCTCAGCATTACTCCTCCGTATACACCACAGCACGTCGGTGTATCGGGGTGGAGCCATAGCACCCTATGTGATATGGTGTGCTCTATGATGAGTACTACTGAGTTTCCTATTTCCTTTAGGGAGTTATGCACTTGTGAAGTTGCATACCTATTGAATAGGGTTCAAATCAAATCAGTTGCCTACCACTTCATATATGATATGGAAAGGGAAGAGCCCATATCTTAAGCTTGTTAAGATTTGGGGTTGTCCGGCCTATGTCTAAAAAGCAAAATCCGGACAAGCTCGAGGCAAGGTCTGTTATGTAGAACTGGAAATGTTCCAGCTATACAAAATGCAGCTGATGATTTGGTAGATCCAAAGGATTCAATAGTTTCCAACGAACCTCAGCCTCTCCGCCGATCTAGTAGGGTTCCTCACCCACCTGAGAGACACTTCGGTTTCTCTATGATAGTGGGAGCGAGGAATACATCATGAGATGATGACGCAACTATTTTCGAGCTGGCCATCAGGAGTGGGACTCTGTAAGAATGGCTGGATGCTTATCGATCTGAGATGGAATCCTTATACACCAACAAAGTATGGACTTTGGTTGCTTTATCTGAAGGGTTAAATCCCCATCGGGAGCGAGTATATCTTGAGAAGATTACTTGGTGTACATGGAAAGGTTGAGACTTTCAAAGCTATGCTTAGGTCCATACAGATCCTACTTGCCACGGCTACATACCATGACTACGATATCTGGTGGTTGGGTGTCATGACTGCTTTTCTAAATGATGTTTTAGAAGAGAGCGTCTATAAGTACACAGCCAGAGGGCTTCGCAGTCAGTGGGAGCAGCGGAAACGTGAGCAAGATGTTTTATATGATAAAGCAGGTATCGCGGAGTTGGAACATCTGTTTTGATGTGGCAGTCAAAGAGTTTGACTTCATCAAAATGGTAGATGAACCTTGTATATACAAAAAGGTAGTAGAGAGTATGGTGGTGATCCTCGTAGAGTACGTGGATGACATACTCTTGATAGGGAAGGAGTTTCTTATGCTACGCTCGGTCAATCTCCGCTTATCACAAGGATTCTCCATATAGGATCAAAGTGATACCTCCTAAATCCTAGGTTTTGGATCTATGAGATAGATCTAATTGGATGTTAGGATACTCACTAGTTGTAGTGAGATGGTATAAATCGATCCAGGGAAGAATCACTGGAAAGGTTCCAGGCTGATAAGGACGACTGAATGTCAGTCGCAGGCTTGTCTATACCCTCAGTGGAGGGACGGTATGATGGAAGAGTTCCAAGCTAGATACCGTGACATACTAGACGAGTAAAGGCAAGATACATCGTTACCAAGGATACCACAAAAGAGGCAGTCTGGATATTTATAAGTTCATAAGATGAACTTCGTTTCTACCATTGTGTGACAATGGAGTTGTGGCTTCAGCCAAGGAACTACCGTCCCATCAGAAATTCAGATATAATTCTTAGGCAGTATCACCTGATCATGGAGATGGTTGATCTCCAGGGAGATCGAGGTTAGGAGAGTAGATACAGAGGACAACAGCGCGGATCCACTCACGAAGGCATTTTCCCCAGTTGAGACTTTTATGGGATGGTTGAGTATGAGATACTTCAACCGCAGCTAATTGTTGGGTATGCGATACCATAACAGATGGCCCTAGTGCAAGTGGGAGATTGTTAGTTATATGTATGCCCTAGAGGCCATTGCTGTACATACGATATATATTGTAGTGGATGCTAGGACATATATAGGGAGGACTTTCTTGCTCGACATGATAGTATGCTATCTGGTTGTACTTTATCTTAACATGTACTCTGATTGTCTCTATATTACATATTGATAAAGCCCTTAGGATATGTACTCGACTACTGGGACTATGATGAGATCATACTAGTGGGGCCACGGTAGTCGACGAGTACATCCTATAACTGTTCCTAGTCGTGGGTGTATCGAGACAGGGCATCGATGCACCAGAGTAGACTAGCGTATACGCATCTTGATCCATATGATGGACGATGGATGATCCCATATCCATCGGTGTTTGACATCAAGGATGGTGTACGGGTGCTCAGTGGAGACTAGGTACACTGGACGGACTCGCCGAGAACTCCCAGATGGTATTATACCATACGTCAGATGGCAGTTCTCCGGTGACACTGGTACAGAGTAGTCTGTCGACCCGAGATCGTCATAGAGTCTTGTGTGATTCCCACTGTGCTTTGATTTCCATCATACCACGTCCAAGAGGGCGTGCAAAAAGGTGGCTTTTGGGTACAGTCCCGAATCACATGGAGGCAATGAGCGATAGGAGGGGATTCGTCTCTCCCGGTATAGGGAGTTGATGTTGTGCTGTGTTCGATTGGCTATAACCGGAAATCCCTGGCCAGGGTTGCTGAGATTTACTGGTAAGTGTTATCAGTAGTTTCTCGAACTGTTATAGACCTCATATCGACACGACTTATCAAGCTACTGGGGTCTGATGTTTACCACCCCTAGGCGAGATATGCAACATATCAGACGACGAGACCGGACTGTACGGGAGTGTTACTGTTTGGATTCGCAGGAGAATGTACAGGCTTGCTTGTTGATCTTCTGAGCGCTCAATACCTGGGTAGCTGTTACGTTTAGCTGACCGCTTGCAGCTTATGGGTGTTTGATATGATCATCACCTACTGCCGGCGTATTGACGATTCTTTAGAGTCCTACACAGAGGTTTCTTGACTCAGGCAAAACGGAGTAGGGGCACATATGTGATATGTGCGGGACCGAGGATAATGCGATATGTGATACCGTATTCTATTCTCACGATATTTGATATCAGCCGGGTCATCGGATCAAGTGGATCAAGTGTTGATTCGATGAATCGGTACGGATAAATATTAGCCGGTTATATGCGATATAGCCGGATTGTCGGATCAAGTGTTGATTCGATAATTTAATGTATAATAATATATATGATATATTAAATTGCATTAACTAATATTTGCTCACTAAAAGATTCTTTTTCTCACTCGGGTAATATATTGATATATATGCGATATATGCTAAATGTATTATTTTATTTTGTTACGATAAATATTATATATGTGATATATAATATTGTAACATGATATGATAACTAATGCAACTTGTTTAGTGGAGTTTAAACATGATTAGGGTTTGGATTAGGGTTAAGCTTTCTAGATGTTTCTAGAAGCTTTTCTTTTTGTCATGATAAAGATATTTTCAAGTGAGTCATGCTTTAACCCAACCCAAACCCTAACCCTAGTTAATTCTCTACAAAGGTTCACTTGACCATGGTTGCATAATTCTATCATATTATTGTTTTCCTATTCATCACAAAAGGATTCTAACATTGTTCATCTTCTTCCTCCTTCATTCTTTCATGAAAAGCTTACTAGTTTTTCAAAAGGTGATGAATAAATATGAGAAAAAGATAAATAAAGAGAGCAAAAATCCTACTTCATCATCCTCATCTTCCCTTGCCATTTAGATGAGGGTGTTCACATCATTTCATGAGTGTTAGCTTGTGTTAAAGAAACTTCAAGGTAGATCATCTTAGTATCGAAGATCGGAAGCAAAGGTTGCGTCTTTCTCTTCGTGGAACCTCTCGAGAGTCCGGATCCCGATGATCGCAGTGAAGGGACCACAACACGGAGCAGATGAAGTGAAGGACCGGATCTACAAAGGTTGTAATCCCTCTCACTTAGTGTTAAAGTGTTTAGCATACTTGTTTTCGCCTAATCTCTAGTTTAAAGTTCCGTATTCGGGTTGTTCGGCACGGCTAAATTTTTAATTGGGCATGGTTGATGCCTCGTAGACCCTTATGCGCGTGCCTAGCAACCCTACAATTAAAAGGGCCAAGCCCCAAATAAAGGCTCAATAGCCCAGAATAACAAAATGTTAAACATTTATTGGACTTAGCCCAATATTGGCCGTAAGTCCTCAACTCATATCAACTAAGCCCATATGCTCATAAACCATTTAACAGATCTTAGTCCCAAATTGGACTATAGATCTCCCAATCAACTTTGGTTCAAGGGTACATCTCTGAACCCCTTTGATATATGTCGTTGTAATCCCTCAACGTCTTCAGAGAGGTGACGGGTCCTGACAACCATACATTTCATAGACTATGACGTCTTTAAACTGGACTGTGGGGTCCTTAAACTCACGGACTACGATGTCCTTAACCTGGATGTGGGGTCCCTTTAAACCCACGGACTATGATGTCCTTAACCTCGGACTATGGGGTCCCTTTAAACCCACGGACTATGATGTCCTTAACCTTAGACCACCATTTTCTTAAACTGGTAATTGACCGCAAAGTCCCTAAACTAGAACAATAGAGCCCAAATGCTCTTTTGTTGGATCTAAATGATCCTGTTAAGTTGATCTTAGTCTAAAATTAGACTAACGTGTCCTTAACAAACATTGAGTCGATCTTAGTCTAAAATTAGACTAACGTATCCTTAACAAACGTTTAAATTGATCTTAGTCTCAAATGAGACTAACGTATCCTTAAACCCAAACCAAAACCCCAAATCTAAGAAAATACGGATTTGGACTAATCCACGCCCTACGGGCGACAGCATAAATTATTCTCCGTACACAATCCACGGGCAACCAAAAATAGAACAAACATCCACGGCACGAAGTGACCATCTGGAGAAGGAGAAAGTTGTTACCGCAATGCGGTAGCGTAATTAACTGCAGGGGCTTGCATCTGCAGGGAAGAGCGTCCCCACAATCAAAAATCCCTCAACGAGGGGGAATTTGACGAAGTCTGCTACATCGGCCGCATCCGTTTAAACCTTCGATACATGGTGCCATAAATCAACTTGGCATTTTCGGAGAGGTGGACGGATAGCACCAATTAGCATCTGCCTCGAATTTCAGGCAAGACGTCCAACGCGTCTTCATCGCGTCTTTCGGCGGGGAACAAGGATTTTAGCAAAATTGCTAGACCCTTAACTTTTCTCTTGGCCAAGGATACAACATTTCACTTTGATTCAGACTGTGAGGCTGCTTTTGAATCACTTAAAAGATCCCTCACTACAGCCCCCGTTCTTTCATCTCCTGATTAGAACCACCCGTTTGAGCTAATGTGTGATGCATCAGATTTTGCTGTTGGTGCAGTTTTAGGACAGCACATTGATAAGATGCCACATGTGATTTATTATGCAAGTAAGATCTTGAATGATGCCTAAATTAATTATACAACCACCGAGAAAGAACTTTTAGCACTTGTATTTGCATTAGAAAAATTCAGGCCTTACTTGATTGGCTCACCGATTGTGGTTTACACTGATCACTCCGTCCTAAAACATCTTTTATCGAAGAAGGATGCTAAAGGCAGGTTAATACGTTGGATCCTATTATTATAAGAATTTGATCTTGTCATTCAAGATAAGAAAGGACGTGAAAACGTAGTAGCCGACCATCTTTCGCGCATCTCTTCTTCACCTACTGTGATTCTTCCAATTAACGATTCTTTTCCGGACGAACAGCTCTTGACCGTATCCGGAGAACCTTGGTTCGTGGATATTGTGAATTATCTTGCAACGGGACTTATTCCTAGTGAATGGTCTAAACAGGACAAACATCTATTTCTATCCCGAGTAAAGCATTTTTACTGGGATGAACCTTATTTGTTTAAGTATTGTCCTGACCAAATCATTCGCAAATGTGTCCCCAATGATGTATTCAAGAGTGTTTTGTCTTTCTGTCATGATCAGGCATGTGGAGGTCACTTTGGTCCACGTAAGACGGCGGAGAAGGTTTTGCAATATGGTTTTTACTGGCCTACATTATTCAAAGATGCATTTGATCATTACAAAACCTGTCCACAATGTCAACACACGGGTCGGATTTCTCGAAGAAATGAGATGCCACTTCAACCAATCTTGGTTGTTGAAATTTTCAATATTTGGGGTATTGATTTTATGGGTCTTTTTCTAAACTCTTTTGGGAATTTGTATATTTTGTTAGCGGTTGATTACATCTTGAAATGGGTGGAAGCAATTCCATGTCGCACTAATGACAACAAGGTTGTCATTAAGTTCCTTAAAGAAAATATCTTTTCGTGATTTGGACACCCTCGCGCTATCATTAGCGACAACGGGACACATTTCTGTAATCGGTCTTTCGAGACTTTGATACGAAAATATGCAATTAAGCACAAATTTTCCACGCCCTATCATCCCCAAACGAGCGGGCAAGCTGAGATTTCAAATAGGCAGATCAAACTAATTCTGGAAAAGACAATTTCTAAAAACCGGAAAGATTGGTCAACCAAATTGACAGATGCTCTCTGGGCATTTCGTACCGCTTATAAGACCGATCTTGGTATATCTCCTTACCGCTTAGTATTTGGAAAGACTTGCCACCTTCCTGTCGAGATTGAACATAAAGCAATGTGGGCCATTAAAGAACTTAACTTCGATTTAAATCAAGCCTGCAACTTTCGGAAGCTGTAATTAAATAAGCTAAGTGAACTCCGCGATGAAACATACGATAATGCGGTGATTGTAAAGAATCGGACTAAGATATTTCACGATAAAAATATTTTGAGAAAAACTTTTACCCCTGGACAACAAGTCCTTCTTTACGATTCCCGTCTCCATCTTCATGCGGGTAAGCTCCGATCTTGTTGGAAAAGACCATTTGTAGTGCGGTATGTATACCCGCACAAGGCAGTTGATGTTGAAAATAGAAAAAATGGTATAATTTTCAAACTGAATGGGCATAGATTAAAACTATATTTTTCCACTGACCCTACGGAGGAGCTCCTGTTTTTACAGGAGCCGATTTATAATGACTAATTCTCATCCACCTCACCTCCATGTCTCGGTAATATTGTCTCATCTTTTGAATGGAGGTGAGTCAAAAAAAAATGCAAAATTGTACATAAATAAAAAAATATAAGTTTGGGGGAAGATTTTCACTTTCATTCTTGTTCCCGTTAATAACCTTTCCTCCCAAGTCTACAGGTTTTTGAGATTTAAATGATGACAACAGTAAGGACACTGCTGTAAACAGGTTTGGGGGAGGTTTGTACTTATTTACGCATTACTCTGCATCATACATTGTATAAGCACAAAATTTTAAAATTTTCTTTTATAATAAAAGATTAGAAAGTGAAAAATTATATTTAAAAAATTGGAAAAGTTTAAGAAAACCAAGAAAGTTAGATATTTTCTTAAACGAAACTAGTAATAAGTAGTTATGAGCCGTTGTCCCAAGGATTAGTAAGATGAAGGAAGTCACAAATCTGAGAATAAAAATAAGTCTGAAAAATAGTTCCTATTCTGGAAGCCAAACATTTGAACGTTGATACCCTACTATACGCACTTACACACATCTTGAAACTCGGGATAGTAGAGAATACCTTGAAATGCTCTTGTCTAAAAGCTAAAGTATGAAGAAAATAATAAATGAAGTATAAAAATATAAAATGGTGAAAAAAATGAACACTGGTTTTGTAATCACCAAAGCAGCATAAAAAAAAATATAGCGAGAGTGCTTCATCACCTAGTGCCTTAGACCAACTGGTTTAGGAGTCACTGCTAAGCCTTAGGTGTTGCAAGACGAGAAAATTATTAATTACGCCTAATATGTGAGCGCATTGAGTAATCGGTCGGTTAGTACCTCAAGAAGTATTAACGGTCGCATGAAGAATGTGTGAGCAATTCCATCTAAAATATTCACCGACTAAAATGTACTAAGGTAGATAGACAAGCGTATGATAGCTTGAATTGAATTCTCCGAATGTAGGGATGTCTTTTACATACACGTAGGGGTATATGATCAGTGTTTGGAAGAAAGGTAGGGATGAAGAATAAAGGCGATGTTTTATTGAGAGATGATGTGGTTTCTAACATCCTTTCATGACTATTAAGATAGGGCTCATGACAACTGAAAATCTAGCATAGTTGGAAACTCTGATTTCAAAGTCTTTCTTTATAATTCTTATTTTTATATGTAACTTTCACATTCTTTCTTTTATTATGGGATTTTGTGGGTGCAATCCGCTGAAAACCCTCAGGAGACAACACTCCTCTTACTAGGGACACTTAGAGATTTAAAGGCTTGTTGCACGTGCTCAATACAATTGTGTTGCCTACGAAAGTGTGCTAGTTAGTTTTTCTTTCTATTTTCTCCTTCTCTTAAATAAAAGAAGTTTGCTCGAGACGATCAAAGTCAAGTTTAGGGGAATTTGTTCATTCGAAAATATTGCAATCTTTAATATAACAATTTCCTCACTTTCCTATTCATTTAAGGATGTTTGTTATAAATATAACACGTATTACAAGTTCGTCTGGAAAATATCAATTCCCACGTGTTATACATTATAATCAATATTTTTGAAGGAAATTATGTGTTTATTATTTCACGCATGATATTGTATATCTCAACAATCTTCATTGAGATTTTGTGTAGAAAATTATTTCAGGACAGGTATCGGAATCGCAAATTCGCCGACAAAATGCAGCAAATCAAAGAGTTAAAATCTGGCAGAGATTCAGAAGAGATAAAAAGATTCAAGATATCAATTATAAACCTTGAAACCAACATAAGAAGACCACAGAAAAATGAAGCTGAGATCTCACCAAACGGCCGTGGATCCGCGGCCGAGTCAGGCCGATCCGCCGCGGATCCACGGCCGAGTTATGGCATCCGGTGACGGTACTGCTCCAGAAGTTTCATTCTAACTACCTAGCTTGTTGAAGACGCTCCATTGTAACAATCTTGTTCTGGAAACTTCCCTACAACTGCCTAGCTTCTTGAGGAAGCTTGATAACTACCTTATTCTAGAAGTTTCCCTATAACTACCTAGCTTCTTGGGGAAGATTAACCTAGTTTCTAATGGAAGATTGGTGAAGGGATATAAAAAGGGACCTAAGTCTACACTAAAAAGTTGTTGATGGTAGTCGATTTCTAGCACACAAAACAAAACCAAATCCAATTCAATTCCTAATCAAGATCCAAATCAAGAATCGTTGAGAACAATATCAAGCGACTACATTCAAGATCCTTTACGAGAAGCCGATCGTTATCAAGAGCGCGAGATCCTCGACAGGTCCAAGTCTCATGGAGATCGAGCAAAGCGGAATTCGACGGAATAATTACCTCTTCAAGGGAGCGATCGAGAGAAATTCTTGTAATCTTGGATTGAAGGAAGTGTAATTAGAAGTTGATTAATAAAGGTGATCAATTGTTAATTCTCGTTTTCTTTTTACTTTTGCATTATGAAATTTCTAATTCTTGATTTTTTTGTTTTCATGATGCGTGAGTGAAATCTTCGCTTGTAAAGGATTCGAAGGAATTCGGTAGATCAAATGGTGATGAAATCCTAAACTCATCTTAAAGCAAACCACCCTTTGAAAGAACATCTAAGTTTGATATCAATATCATTTATTTTCCGGCCTCGGGTTCCTTATGAGAATTATGAATTTTAGGAAAAAGAATCGTCAATGACCAAATTTGGAATGAGATCACCGTTCTTGATAATTTCGTTGCAATTTGGGATTAAATGATTGATGATTCTTTTTGCTAAAAGTTAGGTTTGAATGATGATCAATGAAAACACAAGAGATAGTGAAGGAGAAACCCTAGTTTCTCCAAAAGATCCATAATCTTCATTTATCGTCATCATTCCAGCTATAATTCATCAATAGATAAGATAAGTCATTATTAGTATTCATCATTGCTACTAATTCCTATCAAATCCTACAAGCTATTCTACATTTCTTGATAACTAAAATTGATTTTGGTCACTTTCTTGATTACTATATCTTAAACTCTTTCTTGATTTTTTCTTGCAAGTACTTCATCTAATAAATCTTGATTTATCTTCTTGAATTTTCTTTACTATTTTCTTTCGACTCAACTAAAACAAAAACGAATAAATACACGAATCTCAGAGGACGATCCGTACTCATTAACGAACTACATCAACACCGTTATTGATTGCGATTATAAATTCTTTGATTGTGATAAAAAATTTCAACACATCAAGATTCGATCAATCAGTATATATATATATATATATATATATATATATATATATATATATATGAAATTGATTACATAGCTTTTAATTAATTATGATTGAATATCTGATTTTCCCCCTTTTAACCTGGCCCTTTATACATATAATATTTCAGTATCTTGATGAACATCCCCATCACCATCGACAGCCCTATCTCGAAGGCTAGGGTGGTGGAGGAGCTCACTGGCCATATTCCACTCCATCACCTCAACTTTCTTATTGAGTCGTTTCGAGGGCGGGCAGGTGGTCGAGAGCCGCCAGGAGGTGCTAGAAGGTGGAAAATTGGAAGATTCTTACTATTACATCGCCTAATGATATACTTTAGATACTGGCTGGTGTGTGTGTGTATGTATATATATATTTCATGTGATTCTACAACATTTTCACCGTTGATTTAGTGGGTTCAAAATTAATGGTTTACCGACAACAGAACTTTATACATTGCTAAATCAACGGTGAAAAAGTTGTAGAATCACATGAAATTTGGTGTACCCACATCTTAGATAATAACGATGAAGATGATGGGTGCCGATCGTCGGAGAAAATGAGAAAGGACATACTTTTTCGATGCCATAAGAGGAAATTCCCTCCCATGGCATCTTTCCTCCGTTATTCTCATATATATATATATATATATATATATATATATATATATATATATATAAAAGAAAAGAGAACAGTAATTAATAACAGAATTAAAGCTTTAATGGAAAAGACATAATGAATGAAAAGGATTTTAGCCCTATTACAACAAACAACAACAACTGAGCCTTTTATCCCAAGCATATGGGGTAGGCTATATGAACCAACATGAGAATCACGCCGGGTCCAGCACATGAATCCTCTGTCTCCACTCACTTCTATCGAACAATATACTTTCATTGAGTCCTTTGGCAACCATATCATTTCATATCACCTCCATCCATGTTTTCTTCGGTCTCCCTTTTGCCCTTTTACCATTGCCCATATTGAGAGTATCTATTCGTCGAACCGGTGCTTCCATAGGTCTGCGTCGCACATGACCAAACCATCTTAGCCGGTTTTCCCGCATCTTCTCCTCCACAGGTGCTACACCAACTTTTGCACGAATATCCTCATTTCGCACCTTATCTTTTCTAGTGTTATCGCACATCCAACGAAGTATGCGCATCTCCGCTACGTGCATCTTCTGTGTATGATGTTTCTTAGGAGCCCAGCATTCTGTACCATATAATAAGGCAGGCCGAATAGCGCTCCGATAAAACTTCCCTTTCAATTTTAACGGAAAGTTACGATCACACAAAATCCCTGTTGCACTCCTCCATTTCAACCAACCAGCTTGGATCTTTTGATTAAACTCACTATCGATCTCTCCATTCTTTTGGATAATGGAACCTAGATATCTAAACTGGTCACTCGGTGATATCTCTTGCCCTTCCAATGTTATACCAATATGGTTTTGACTTCTCTGGCTACTAAATTTGCAGTGCATATATGCTGTCTTGGACCTGCTCAATCTGAATCCCCGAGATTCCAATGTTTGCCTCCATAATTCCAATTTGGCATTAACCCCTGCTTTCGTCTCATTTACTAGAACAATATTATCAGCGAATAGCATACACCAAGGTACCTCATCTTGGATAGTTCTAGTAAGCTCATCCATCACGATGGTAGACAGGAATGGACTTAATGCAGATCCTTGATGTAAACCAATAGTGATCGGAAAATCACTCGTTAAGCCGCCGCAAGTTCTGACATTTGCCACTACTCCATCGTACATATCCTTGATTATGTCAATATACTTGACGGGGACCCCCTTCTTCATCATTGTTGTCACGCCCCGCTTCCCAGAGTGCGCTAGATTAGGCACGTGACATAGCCAACCATGCTACCTGTGGGTTGGAAGCATCCATCCACAGTCACATTACGGCTGTAGAGATATCAAGAACAACATAAAATTTTCTAAAACATGTCCAAAAACCAGAATAACAGGAGTCAATAATAAATAAATGCGGAAGCAAATGATCCAATACAAATAACTGAAAAGTATGTCCCATAATGCGGGCTCACATCAGGAAATAAATGCAGGAAATAAAACTAACTAATACTAACACCTCACAGCTCAGCCTGCTGGCTGAAGTACTCCTGCTCGGACTGCGACAGCGGTACGGAATCTGGGCCATGCAAAACCCAGACGTCAGCGCGTCATGTCATCAAGTAGTATATTAGGAACAGTGTAACAGGCAATGCAAAATAAACATAAATAAAACGAGAGTAGCAAATAATATGAATCAAGCAGTGCAGGGTAGTGTGCAGTGGGTAACTAAACTGTTCTATCAGGTTTTCTATTCTAAAGTCTTTGAAATCAATTTGGGTAATCCTCCATGTAACTCAAAGGATATGTCCCGTTACCCCCCGGGACCACGGATCAGGAATATGTGAACCAATAGTGGTTCTGTCCCGTTACCCCCCGGGACCACGGATCAGGAAAATGTAAGAGTCACGAATGGCTCTGTCCCGTTACCCCCCGGGACCACGGATTAGGAAAATGTAAGAGTCACGAATGGCTCTGTCCCGTTACCCTCCGGGACCACGGATCAAGTAATACCCTTTTAAGTTACACTTTAGTTTAAACTTTTGATTTCCCCATACCCCCAAGTTATGTATGT
Source organism: Agapanthus africanus (assembly GCA_030015575.1). Lineage (NCBI taxonomy): Eukaryota > Viridiplantae > Streptophyta > Magnoliopsida > Asparagales > Amaryllidaceae > Agapanthus > Agapanthus africanus. Next base: position 866,731,543 of record CM057338.1, on the reverse strand, counting down.
CAGGTCAGGTATTCAGTAATCAAGAACTAATGCCAACACAGGATCAGGTAACAGCAGGTTTTGTCTGGATAGACAACAGGAATGGTCCATGAGGACTACATGTCGGGTTTGTTGGCATTAGGCACGAAATCAGTAACAGGTCAGGTCATGGTACATCAGGTCAAGTCAACAGTAAACGGTACCATGTCAGGTGTATCAATATATATCATGTGTAACAAAGTCAAGTCAAGATGTAACAATATCGTGGGTGTGCTCACAACAGATATATAATCGAACAGGGGATTAACAGAAGGAAATAAGCAATAAATTAAATAACAATAAGCAGTTTATTCAATCACAATAGTGCATTAATATAGCGCAGCCGTTTTATTATATTAACAGGTTTTGAGCACCCTTCGCGGTGCAACAGATTAAATGATGATGCAATACAGTTATATCAAGCCTTTGAATACGAATATCCGAATGTAATAGAACTACATGGGAAAGTGCTACAATCTATTAAACGGTAAAATGCGATTAACAGGTAAACTTGGTTCTTAGGTTAAAAGTGGCAAACTGTGATTTCTATGTTAACTGTAAAATAATATATGTCATATTGCAACCAAATGAGAAAATAACTATACCGAGTTAAGTTTTGCAGGTTTAATGAGTCAAATATATATAATTGTATAGTATAGCATGTAGCAAGTGATACTTGCCTCGACGGGTCGCGAACCGGGAAAAACGGAACGTAACGCCGGCGGGGAAACACGCGACGGACGCACGGTTCACGGATTGAACCCAAACGACGAACCAAGAGACCTCACGGGTCAGAGCACTCTGTTGGATCGCCAGGACACGCCACCGGCACGGTCGGATTCCGACGAACAGCGACAAAACAACCGGAAAAGTTAAAGCACGGCCAAGGGATAAACCGGAGGGAGAATGGAAAGAGGAAGGGGAGAGAAGGCTTACTGGTGTTGCAGAGGGCGTGCCAGCGATGGGGTCGACGGCGGTGGGTCGCCGGCGAGGAGGTTGCAGGCGACGGCTAGGGCTGCGGGTAAGGAAACAGGGAAGAAAGTGGAGATGGAGAGGGCTGGTCGGGTCTGGAGTGGGCAAGTGGTGAGGAGGCGCTGAAGGTGGCGCGGGTGACGACGACGAAGGTCGCCGGCGACGTCTCCGGCCGTACAGAGAATGCACGGGGTTGGTCGGGGTCTCTGCTGCGGTGGCGACGTGCATACGGGGAGAAGGAGGGGATGTCGAGGTTGGTACGAGGAGGCGGAGGCGAGGGCAACGGTGGTGCTGGCGCCGGCGTCGGAGCTCCGGTGGCGACGGCGGAGGCGGCTAGGGCTGGGTCGTAGGGTTCTCACGATGGGTTACGTGAAGGAGGAAAAAGAATGGGAAAGGATAACGTATATATAGGGGGGAGAGAGAGAGATAGAGAAATTAGAGAGAGAGAGATAGAGAAATTATGGAGGGGCCCACGGGGGTTAAGAACCCCATGATTGGCTGATAAAAGAATTTAAGTGGTTAAAGAAAGATTTATTTAAAAGATTTCCAAACTTTATAGTTAACAGTAAGATTTTAGTATATAAATATAGTTTCGAATATTTTATTAATTTGGGATTTTGGCGCTAAATGAAATATTGCCAAATCGCGCCCGGGTTGGGTCCAAAAATTCGAAATTCAAATAATAGGATTTTAAGCGGGTTCCAAATTTTAAAATGATATGTTTTATGATTAAAAAGCATACCCCCAAGTCGGACACCTGTACACGCGCGTAGTCGTCCAAACTCGCCCGTTTCAACGAACGGGACGAGAACTCGACGCACGGACGCTACCACGCGGCTAGGGATGACGAGTAGGCCAAGATAGATATTTTGAATTTTATTTTAGGTGCTAAAATTTGTTATATGCAGAAATGACATAGTCAGATAAAATTTTACAGTAAGACCCAAACAAGCAATATAAATGAAATGAGTAATATCTAACACTCAACCAGTAACAGAAAATAGTAGTATTGGGCTCGGGTGTTACAATTGTCCCCCATAATACCTCTCTAGGTACCTTGTCGTACGCTTTTTCTAAATCAATAAATATCATATGCAAATCTCTTCTCCTCTCTCGAAAACGCTCGACAAGTTGACGAAGCAAATGAATAGCCTCTGTCGTCGATCGTCCAGGCATGAACCCAAACTGGTTCTCTGTTATCTTAATATCCTTCCTTAGCCTGTGTTCAATCACTCTCTCCCAAAGTTTCATGGTGTGACACATCAGTTTTATTCCACGGTAGTTTGAGCAACTTTGAATGTCACCCTTGTTCTTATAGATAGGTATAAGGATACTTTTCCTCCATTCATTTGGCATCTTTTTAGCCCTATTAGTTAACAAAATTTAACAGAACAATAAAAAGTTAATGAAAATTATATTGAAACCACGATCTTAAATATATTCAAAATCAGAGAAACTCTGGTCATCTTTCTTTTCTCAGAGGGGTTAGTCAACTGGAACAAAAAAAGTTAGAACTGGAATATACCGGGACAATATATTAGTTAGTGTTATTCAATTAGAACTGAAATTTAAAGTTATAAATTTGGTGTTAATCATGAATAGAACTGGAACTGGAACTAAAATAAAAAATGTTCCAATTAGAACATTTTTATATAATAAAATTAGTGTTCTGTCTTTAAAATTTATCATGTCTATTTAGAAGAAACAAAATTATAAATCAGAACTATCAAACCCCAGTCTCCACTCTCCCCCTTTCCCTGCCTTAGTGTATAGTCAAAAATAATATTCAACATGGTGCTTTCTTAACATTAACATGAAGAACTACACATGTAGACCTTAATCTGCTATAGATCAAAAAAAAATCTAATATTAAAATCCCATTACAAAAACAAAAGAATGCGGTCATATTAGAGCAAGGAAACACTCATTTTGCAAATAAAAATAAAAACTAAGGGCATTTATTTGCAATTTGATTAATTAAGCTTGTTTCCTTGCAATCTCAAAATGATTAGTTTAAGGGATCGTTATGAAATCTAGGCATAAGAATGTACTGGACCCATGGGCCTCAGTCCGTACACTGGAATGGCCCGCTGACGAAAATTAACTAATTTCGGAAAGAGCAATCCTATTTCTACCCTCCCTATTCTCATTGAATAGAGTGAGACATCATATCCATGACCAAGATGGTTGTACTCTTTATTCCATCTTGTATCCAATAAGAGACTCTGTATTTGTTTCTGTATCTTATGTGAATTTAGATTATATCAGTAGTTTAAGTATTTCTCTTCTGCAGGTATCCCCGTAAAACACAGAAACAAAGAAAAGGGTAATCCACACATGCCCACTAAAACAATAATGTTTTGAAAAACATCTTGGAAAACTTGGTGATTTTAAAAACAACTTGTAAAACCATTCCGTTAACTGGATCTACTCGTCTGTTATGTTGACTGGTGTTACACTTGGGTTAATCGAAACCAGGATGACTTTGGACAAAATAATGCCTTGTGTGGATCCCGATTCATCTTTCATTCCTCCCACCTCATTCAACTACTACTCCTCTCTAGACGTGTCAAATAGCGGGGTCGGATCATCTATGGGACAGTCATTACCGGCGGCGGGTAAATATGCCCGGATTAATTAATCTATTGCTCCAACTCTTATATGGGGTCGGTTTTGAAGGCAACTCCTGCAGGGATAAAAGGGTCATTAATGAACAAGTTTACTGCTTAATAGGTAATTTACTTTAATTTGTTTTATGGCTGTTTTGAATATGGTTTGCAATTTAATGCAAACAATTTGTTACTTTTACAGATTTTTTGAGGTTTAAATAGATTAATTATCACAACTCAAAATGATATAGCATTTGAATGTATATTCAAAGTACGCCTTGGTATTCATCATATAAAATTTTATTGAAAATGACTAGAAAAACAGCATGATAGGTTGCTCGATTTTTTATTTTTAATACGTACCGGTAAACCTATAAACCCACCAATCAGGTCACCGGATAGGAAATCCACAAAGCCGCGGACCAGATCGATCTGATGATACTCTTAAACAAATGGGCTGAAAATAGATTGATTTTAAACGTATTGTAAATTTTTGACCAAGGATGGCTGTTTTTGGATTACCAGACTCCAAGATTCTATTTTAAACACGAAAAATCATTCCCATCCACCCTCATATTGTATTCTCTCAAAACACTGCTTAAAATTTTATTTAAACTTAACTTCAACATATTTAACTATTAACTATGCCAAGGTTTGGTTTTTCGGAGTTCAAAAAAGCATAACTGTCTAAACTCCAAAGTTAAGATAACATTAACACCCATGCAAAGTTGTATAAACTCCAAAACTTATAAAGAAATTGCTCGATCATTTTGTAGTTCACATAATTCTAATACATGGCTTTGAAGTTTAGATAGGTGCAAAGCCAAACATCCTATCAAACTTAAAAGTTTCAAATGAAGTTTAATCAGGGCTTGCAAACAATTGTTTGCATACTCTCTACCTCCACCTGAAAATAAACTACAGTTAATCATACTCTATACCAAAACGAGGCATAAACAATTAAATTTTTTCCATATTAGCATTTAGCACGTGCGATGCACGTGTATATATTAAAATGTGGATGAAACATAACCATAAAATACATATGCATAATTATTTTTTAAAATATGAACTCTAATTTTCATAACAAATAAGTATTTTTGTATTTTTATGATCAATTATGTTTTTGGTAACCGTAACAAATATCTAGATTAACACCAATTTGATTTTTCAGAATTATTATTTTGCATATTGTAGACGGAAATGGAATGATGGACGCATATATCTTTAGAAAAGTTTTATCACTAATGTAATTACATAAATACATAGCTTCAGTTAAATATAAGATATTTATATTACTTTTAAGAATTAATATGATTCATTTGTAAGTCATGTAGAAATATTTGTTAAGTGGTAAATTTGTTTAAACTATTCTTTACAAATATGTAAATTATTAGGGTTCTTCTCATTTTGAAATTTAAGTGTATGATTAGCATGCTTTCGGAGTTAAAGTTCCTTGAGAGAATTTTCTCAAGTTTTTGAATTATCTTATTAAGAAAATGGAGAATTGATGGAGGTCTGGATTTCCTTCAGATGTTACCTTCCGTAGGTCTGCTGCGAGCGACGATGGACGATTGGGATTGAGTTGGAGGTTGCCTCCTGGAGCGTGTGGATCTCAATGGGTTTAAGGTTGTTGTGGCTGAGCTACCTGCAAGAAAGTCCTGGGGTGGTTGTGCCACCGAGGACCCTCCGAGGATCAAGTTAGACCGGATATTTTAACAGAGTAACGGCCTAGTGAGGAGAAATGACTTATCTTGATTGTCTGAGAGAGGGGTTTATATAGCAGCAGCGATGGGCAGACAGGTGCAAGAATCATGCCGGCCGTTACGCTCCCGACGTCAAGCCCGCGTGATAAGCGGGATCCCGCATTAATGGCGAGACAGGCTCGTTAATGGGGGATCGTGATGGCGTGGAACGTGGGATCGTGGGCGGCGGATATCTCACGTATGGCGAGATTCGCAGAGCCATGGCGTGGGAGCCTGTGATCAATGCCGCGGGTAGGTCAGGATGAGACCGAGGAGGATGAGCTCGGCGGGAAGCTCGGGGACGAGCGGGAGGCCGAGGTATCCTGGTTCTGCTAAAGCTCGGAGACGAGCTGAGAGGGCCGAGTAGGCTAGTTGTGCAGGGGGCTCGGAGGGGAGCCAGCGGTTGTTTGTAAGGCGGGCACATGTGTGGTGTGGTCGGTAGCAGAAGGTCGGCCATGTCCACGGGCCGCAGACCCGGGGTATTCTACCAACGTACTGTTCCTGATCCTTTCTTGCTAGCTTCGGGACACGTCATCTGCCGCGTGTCACGATCTGGGAAATGACGATATCGAGCATCATCATTAGCCCCCCACTTCCGTCCCGACCCGTTCACGGGTCGAGTCAAGAGTGGTCTGCCGGGTCACCCGAGGTGAGCTCCTTTTCGTAGATATCGTAAGCGTGCATTCCCGGGAAATCAGTAGTATTTTCTTGATGACCTCAGCGGATTAGGGGCCAGATCTTGCATTAAAGAGGATGCGTCGGATCGTGCGTACGCTCACCGAAGCGACAGCCCACGTATCTGGCGCTGGTTGGCTGATGCGACGGGCCGCAGATTTCCGGCGTCCGATGGGATGCGATTCATGCACGCGCGACAGGTGGAGCGATGGTGGTCGTCGAATGCAATGAGTCGTTTCGGCGGGAGATGACTGTCGCCGTTAGATGTGTACGCCGGATGCTATAAATAGGGGTGGGGTCCTCATCAGGGCCCATACCTCTTCATAATTTTCTCGTCTTGAGTCTCGTTAGCTCGGCGCTCACTTTTTAGGTCGGATCTTCGAGCCTTTGATCTCCCGAGGACACCTTTCTTCAATCAGGTTAGATGTCTTCTTTTGAGAAGTCTGTAGATGTAGTGCGTGTAGAGTCTAGGGGGTCCTATAAAGCTTCCTTTTCTACTTCTTCCTCTTCCGAGTTGAGTCTGTTTCCCGCTTTGGCAGAACAAATGGACCGATCCAGGATTCCTGCTGCCCTCGGTGTCCTGTCCCAGATGAGAGCCGGGAGCGTGGCCATGCCTCGGGCCGACCTGAGTTCCGCACCAAGGGAGACGCCGGCGACGAGGCCATCCGCCTCAACCCGAGCCCTCGATGATTGCCACGGCAGCGGCCATAGGCTCCCACGGGTTCCCGAACCCCGGACGAGGGAGGCGGGAGAGGACAAAGACGAGGTTCCTCTTAAGAGGAAAAAGACGGTTTCTCGCGCGCCACCGACTGGGATTCCCGAGGGGATTCCTGTGCAAGAGGGGGACGTCTTTTTCGTAGTCCCGTCCGGGCTTTCAGTTGCCGCCAGCCTGCTCGCTGATATGGAAGAGTCGGCCGGAGGCAAGATTCCGTCGGGGGACCCTGAGGGCCCAAGTGGCAGCTATAGCTCAGGGGACAGTGCAGGTACGTACTCCCTTATGTGTTATTCTAAGTGCCTTTTTCTCAGTTTGAGCGTCTCTAAGTCTCTCTACTGTTTCTCATTAGGTCCTTCAGCACTGCGCCCTCGTTGCTCGCATGGAGGCCGAGGAGACCGCCCATGCTAGGAGGTTGGCGGGGGAGCCTTCTTCGAAGGCCGAAGACCTGCGACTCGAGCTGCGTCTGGAGAGGGAGAGGATGGCCGTCCTCGAAGCCCAGTTGGCCGCCGGGGAGCTCACCGTCTCAAAGTCTGGGAGTCCTATCACCAGCTGAATGAGTCCCACCGAGTCATCGAGGCTAAGTTGGCGGAGCTGGCCGATCTCTATACAGCAGTAAAGAGGGCGAGGGATGCCAGTAGACGGGATGCTGAGGGCGCTTCAGGCGGCGAAGGTTGCCGAGATTCGAGCTCGAAAGACGGTGGCCGATTTCAAGGGGTCGGACCAGTTTTACTTCAATCTCGGCGAAGCCTCTGCCATTGTATGACACGAAGCTCTCGACGCCGTCAAAGCGCAGTTTCCGGAGTTTTCCGACGGTGAGCTCCGCGCTTGGGTCCCACTTTCGGTGGTCATGCCTCCGGCAGATAGTGGTGAGGGAGGTGAGGTTTAGGCGGGGCTTGCGGCCTGAACATTTTGGCTTTTCCTTTTTCTCTCTCTTTTTGTAAGCCTCCGGGCAATTTGGTAAGGCTGGGGAGCCCAGAGTACCTTGTAAAAGATTTTGGAAGTTTGAATGAAACTTGGTCTTTTTCTTCTGCGTTATAATGCTTTTCCTGTGTGAGCACTTGAGCTTTGTCGGTTCTGACCTCGATTAGGCGTTAGGCCGCAGGTCGACGGCCCGTGTTTGAGATAATGATCGCCCTTTGAGTGCTTGTCGGTTAACCGCTGTGAAAGAGGGTCAGTGTCTTCCAGCCCCGATGTCGAGGTGGTGATCGTTTATTTGAACAGTTTGGAGGAACCTTTGTTGCAAGCAGGTTGGTGCTTTATGAAGAATTGGTCGAGCGTTGTTGCCGCTCGGGGCCTCTTGGTGAGGGCTTTGACCCATGGCGTCGTGGGGTAGTGAACCACCAGCCGGGAAAGCCGAGCAGGGTAGCCGTTCGGCCGCCTCTTGGCGAGGGCTTTGATCCTTGGCGTTGTGGGGTAGGGAACTACCAGCCAGGGATAACCGAGCAAGGACGAGCCCGGTTGCCTCTTAGCGAGGGCTTTGATCCTTAAGGACGGGCCGAGCAGGGTTACTGCCCGGTGCCTCTTGGCGAGAACTTTGATCTCTGGCGTTATTGGTAAGGAGCTACCAGCCAGGGATAACCGAACAGGGTTGCTGCCTGATTGCCCCTTGATAAGGGCTTTGATCCTTAGCGCGGGAAGGGCCGTAAAGAGCCTGCTAAGGTCGGGCCGAGCAGGGTTACTGCCCGGTGCCTCTTGACGAGGGCTTAGATCTCTGGCGTCGTGGGGTAGGGAACTACCAGCCAGGGGTAACCGAGCAAGGACGAGCCCGGTTGCCTCTTGGTAAGGGCTTCGATCCCTGGTGTTGCAGGGTAAGGAACTACCAGACAGGGATAACCGAGCAAGGGCGAGCCCGGTTGCCTCTTGGCGAGGGCTTTGATCCTTAAGGACGGGCCGAGCAGGGTTACTGCCTGGTGCCTCTTGGCGAGGACTTTGATCTTTAGCGTTGTTGGTGTGGAGCTACTAGCCAGGGATAACCGAACAGGGTTGTTGCCCGATTTCCTCTTTATGAGGGTTTTGATCCTTAGCGCGGGAGGGGCCGTAAAGGGCCTGCTAAGGACGGGCCGAGCAGGGTTACTACCGGTGCCTCTTGGCGAGGGCTTTGATCTTTAAGGATGGGTCGAGCAGGGTTAATGCCTGGTGCCTCTTGGCGAGGGCTTAGATCCCTAGCGTCGTGGGGTAGAGAACTACCAGCCAGGGATAACCGAGCAAGGGCGAGCCGGGTTGCCTCTTGGTGAGGGCTTCGATCTCTGGCGTTGCAGGGTAGGGAACTACCAGCCAGGGATAACCGAGCAGGGGCGAGCCCGGTTGCCTCTTAGTGAGGGCTTCGATCCCTGGCGTTGCAGGGCAGAGAACCACCAGCCAAGGATAACCGAGCAGGAGCGAGCCCGGTTGCCTCTTGGTGAGGGCTTCGATCCCTAGCACGGGAGGGGCCATAAAGAGCCTGCTAAGGACGGGCCGAGCAGTATTGCTGCTCGGTTACTGCGTGCAGCGTCGGCAAGAGCGGGGCTGCAGCGGCTAGGGCCCGGCTAACGGAAATCTACTCTGAGTATTACCAGGTGTCACGCCCCGCTTCCCGGTGTACGGAGAAGGGGACGCGACGAGGCCCGCTACGTATTTACTCAAAAGCAAATACGCTAAGCGTAACTAAGCAATATAAAAGAAAATACACAAGAGGCAAGGTATAATAAAAACAACAACTTTTATTTATTAACATCCTTTTGTACAATGCTTGAAAAGGAAATACAACTGAAATAAAAATGATGCCTAAACAATGGCATGACAGGAAATGAAAAGTACTGAATGGAAAATGTACAATGAAACTAGAGCTTTGGTTCTTCAGCAAACTGGTCCAAGTCTTCTGCAGATGGCTCGATTGTAAGTCCATGCTACCTCTCCCGGTACTTACGGGCTTGCGGAAATGATGAAAAACGGTTTTCAAGAGGTGGTAACATGGACTCAAAATACAGATCTTTGTTAAACAACTAACTAACAAACCTAACAAGAGTTTTACCTACTCGGTTAGGGGGTTATACCTTTCTTGAACTCCTTCGTCTTCAACTCTTTGCGATGTACGGATCGGCCTCACCTCGTCGTCTTCTTGCGCCGAAGATGGATCCACCTGAAAGCTTCTACCTTTGGCTTCTCTTCAAACTAGAAGAAACTAGAACACTTAGTTTGTTAAACCTTGTGAACTAGGATGAGTAGAGGAGTGTGTTGGGATTTATCTCTATGGTTCTTGCTTCTCAACACATGAGACAAGTGAACCATAGACAAGAGAGAGCGCAAAAGGAAGAGGGAGAGCTCAAGCAAGAGAGAGAATGAGTAACTATTTTGCCATCCAAGCTCTCATAATCCAAAACCATCATAACAAAAATAGTAATCAAGTATTATGTGATGGTTCAAGTCAAAATGGCTATATCATTTCATGCACTCATTTTGCAAAAACAAACAAGCAAGCAAAAGTCTTTGCCATGAAATGATAGCCATTGTCATGATGATGGTCAACTAGTCCAACGTAGTCAACCGATCAACAAAGTCAACCCCTCAACAACCATGTCACCATAATACTTAATTAATATTATTGTTAATTATATTTCTTATTCTCATTAGGGTTTAGCCAAAAGTCAACAGTCAACAGTCAACAGTCAACAACCCCAATGAGAATTCTCTGCCTCTGTCTCTCTGTCAACTGTGCATACACACCCGCATCCGCGTTCCGAGAAACACGAATACAAACGAGATAAAATCAATCCCAAAATGTACACTAGGATCTGGCTTAAACCAAAGCCCGCTAGTGTTAACTGTCCGGACACCAAACGTGCACAAGTGCACGGATGTGACCGAACCCTGTCGCAAAACCATGCGACCTGTCGCAAAACCATGCGACCTCTACTCTTTTGCCTAAAGGCGAATAGCTTTCTGTGTGGGACTCTAAAGACTCGACACTACGCTAGCAGTGGGTTTAACCACAGACCGCAAGCGGCACTAACTGTGCGTAACGGTCCCCAGGTAGATGCCGACAAGAAGACTGACGAGGTGAAACCCATCTGAACTCCTACTGAGCCTGAATGTGACAATCTCCGTACAGTCCGGTCTGTTCGTCTGATACATCGCATGGCGGGCCTAGGGGGCGGTAAACGTCAGTCCCCTAATAGCGGTACAAGTCGTGTCGGAGTGAAGCCCAGAACACCCTGAGATAGCACTGGAAACTTACCAGTATATCTCGCTTGCCCTGGCCAGGGACTACTCGTGTAATGGCTCTCCTAGACATAGCGCGATGTCAACTCTCAATACCGGGAGAGACGAATCCTTTCTAACCGTCACTGCCTCCAAGTGCTTCGGGACTGCACCCAAAAACTACCTGTTTGCACGACTCCTTTGAGCCGTGGTAGGGTAGTAATCAAAGTACAGTGGGAACACACTCGAGGCGAAGTGACAGTGTCAAGTCAGCGGACTAAGCTGTACTCATGTCACCTGGGAACTGATAACTGACGATAGGTATAGTACCAACCAACAGTTCCCGACGAGTCATGTCCAGTGTACTCGTAACCTAACGAGCACCCGCATACTATCTCAAGTACGACCTACTGACGGCTGTAGGACAGGCCGTCTCCCACACTGGGATGAGAAGCGCATACGCTAGTCTACTCCGAAGTATCGATACCCTGTCTCGATAGTCCTGCGAGTAGGGACCTGCATAAGGATGTGCTTATAGATTACCCAGCCCCCACGAGTGTGACTGCCATCACAACGCTGGTAATCAAGCAAAGATCCTAAAGGCTCCACTAATGTGTATAGGTGATATACTAAAATAAACACATGTACACATTAAAGTAGAAACAAACCAAGTAGCATACTACTATATTGAGCAAGATTGTCTATACAAGGTGAATATCCCAAGCTTCCATTAAGTAATATACAAACTAGTATGATACAGTAATGGCCTCTAGGGCATATACACTAACAATCTCCCACTTGCACTAAGGCCATGTATTGGCGTATCGAAGACCTATCATCTCGATCAGCCGCTCGAACTGAGTCTGGGGTAAGGCCTTTGTGAGTGGATCAGCAGTGTTATCTTCCGTAGAAACTCTCCGAACCTCGATCTCCTGGCAACCAACGATCTCCCTGATCAGGTGGTACCGCCTCAAGATGTGTCTGGACTTATGATGGGACCTGGGTTCCTTCGCTAAAGCTATAGCCCCGTTGTTGTCGCAATACAGTGGTATTGGATCAACAATGGACGGAACCACCTGAAGTTCTGTTAAGAACTTCCTTATCCAGACGGCTTCTTTTGCGGCATCTGCAGCAGCGATATATTCCGCTTCCATCGTCGAGTCAGCAACGGTTTCCTGTTTGGAACTCTTCCAACACACCGCCCCTCCATTGAGGGTAAAGACATAACCTGATATGGACTTGGAATCATCCTTGTCACTCTGGAAGCTGGAGTCAGCAAAGGCCTCGATCTGGAGGTCTTTTCCGCCATACACCAAGAACATCTCCTTAGTCCTTCTCAGGTACTTGAGAATGTTCTTTACTGCTATCCAGTATTTCTCCCTAGGGTTTGACTGATACCGGCTTACCACACTCAGTGCATAAGCTACATCTGGTCTGGTACACAACATCGCATACATTATAGAGCCTACCGCAGAAGCGTAGGGTATAATAGACATGCGATCCTTTTCCAAATCAGTCTTGGGAGACATCTCTTTGGAAAGGGTGATCCCGTGACAAGCCGGTAGATTACCGCGCTTGGAATCTTCCATACTGAATCTTTTCAGTATGGTGTCGATGTACCTAGACTGTGAGAGTCCCAGTATCCTCTTGGATCTGTTACGATAGATCCGGATCCCCAGAATGTATGAGGCATCACCCAGGTCTTTCATGGAGAACCTGTGTGACAAGAACCCTTTGATAGATTGTAGCATAGGAATGTCATTTCCTATTAAGAGAATGTCATCCACATATAAAACGAGGAATACTACAGTTCTCGCTACAAATCTACTATAGATGCATGGTTCATCTGGATTTTTGATAAAGCCAAATTCTTTGACCGTCTCATCAAAACAGATGTTCCAACTCCGCGATGCCTGCTTTAGTTCGTAGATGGACTTAAGAAACTTGCACACCTTTCCGCTACTCCCACTCTGAATGAAACCCTCTGGCTGGTCCATATAAACACACTCCTCTAATTTTCCATTTAGAAAAGCGGTCTTTACGTCCATCTGCCAAATCTCATAATCGTGGAAGGCAGCAATGGCAAGAAGGATCCGAATGGATTTCAGCATAGCTACTGGAGAAAAGGTCTCGTCATAGTCCAAACCAGGTCTTTGACGAAAACCCTTTGCGACCAGTCTAGCTTTATAGGTCTCAACCTGTCCATCTACACCAATCTTCCTTTTGAAGATCCACTTGCATCCTACGGGTTTTACCACATCTGGAGCAACGTCCAACGTCCATACTTTGTTGGTGTACATGGACTCCATTTCGATCCGCATTGCATCCAGCCATTTTACCGAGTCAACGCTCTGAATGGCCTGCTAGAAGCTAGTCGGCTCATCATAATCAATGATGCAATCTTCTCTATCCCCGTTTATGAAAAAACCGTAGTATCTCTCGGGCGGATGAGACTGCCTACTACTTCTGCGGAGCGGCGTAGGAATGTCATTTTCTTTTGAACCCTCTGGTTCTACTAAGCTTTCAGTAATAGCTCGTGGTTCTGGAATTTCTTCCAGTTCTCCTGCGCTCCCACTTATTTCTTTTTCTAAGAACTGGTGTTCCAAGAAGTGGGCATGACGAGAAACAAAAACCTTTTGTTCCTCTTCGCAATAGAAGAAATATCCCTTGGAGTTCTTTGGATATCTCACAAACTTGCACTGTACTGAGCGTGCCTTGAGTTTGTCCGCATGCTGCTTTTTAACAAAAGCTGGACATCCTCATGTCTTAATGTGATTAAGATAGGGTCTCTTCCCACACCACATCTGATATGGTGTAGTAGGCACTGTTGGAGATAGTGCCCTCAGGGTCAATTATTAGGTCACAGGTACGTGATTGTAATGATTGAGGGAGGACCTATCCCGGTGGGACAGTCTTACTCGAGATGATAGTATGCTATCTGGTTTACCTTTATCATCGTGTACTGCTTTAGGTGACCTGACACGTCGCTATTACACGTTGGTAGAGCCCCTAGGATTCTTGCTTGACCACCAGCAGTATGAGGGCGATCATATAAGTGGGAGCTGGGGTCTATAAGCTTATCCTTAAAAGGTCCCTAGTCGTGGGAGTTTCGAGACTGGGCATCGATACTCCATTAGTAGACTAGTGTATACAGTCGAGACCCCGACGAGGGGCGGTGGCCGGTCTCACAAGCCACTGGTGTCAGTTGGATCACCTAAGATGTATACAGGTGCTCATTGGGTTATGAGTACACCGGACAGGACTCGCCGGGAACATGCTAGTTGGTCATATACCAGACGTCAGATGGCAGTTCCCTGGTGACATGTGTGCAGGTTAGTTCATCGACCTGGGGATCGTCATTTGTCTCGTGTGAGTTCCCACTGTACTTTGATTACTACCCTACCACGGCTCAAAGGAGTCGTGCAAACAGGTTTTAGTTGGGTACAGTCCCGAGCCACATGGAGGCAGTGAGCGCATCTTCAGGGGTTCGTCTCTCCCGGTATTGGGGGTGAGGTCGTGCTGTGTCTAGGAGAGCCATTACACAAAGTCCTTGGCCAAGGCAAGGAGATTTACTGGTAGGTATTCCAGTAGTATCTCAGGGTGTTCTGGGCTACACTCCGACACGACTTGTACCGCTTTTGGGGGTCTGACTTTTACCAACTCCCTAGGCCCGCCATGCGATACTCATAGACGAACGGACCGGACTGCACGGATATTGTCACTGACAGGCTCAGTAGGGTGTCAGGATGAGTTCGCTCATCGACGTCCCTTTTAGTCAATAGCTGGTGGCCCGTCACGTATTGGCTTATACCTCTGACGTGCTAGTGGTTAAATCCACAGCCATAGTATTGACGAGTCTTTAGAGTCCACCACACTTTCAGTTACTCAAGTTTCGGGCGAAACGCTGTAGAGGCCGTATGGAGATATGGCAGGGTCCGATCAGATACGTGCGGTATTGCACGGATCAGGATCGGACAGTTTTGTACTAGTAGCCGTATAGGTATATGGCAGGGTTCGATCAGATACGTGCGGTATTGCACGGATCAGGATCGAACGGATAATACTAGCCGGCTTTGGTTTAAGCCGGTCCTAGTTTAGTACAGTGTAGATTTTGTCTCTTTGCATTTGTATCCGGACGGAATACAGATGCGGGTGTGTATGCACAGTATCGGGGTTTTCCTGTAATTTATTACGGGACCAGTTTTCTGGAGTTGCCAGTTTGCATTCCGTTCCGGCCGGTTTTCCTTTGTTCTTTCCCGGCCGGACTTTTCCGATGGAGGGGGTAATTTGCAGTTTTGCAAATTACTTTTGTGGAGGGGTTTTCTTGCATAATGGTTTGATTATGATAGGATTTGATATCTTTCATCCATGCTTGCATTTACTTGTGATTGGAAAGGGTATGGTTTGATTAAAGTTGAAGCATGGTGTATGTTTGTTTAGAGTCACCACTTCCATTCTCCTACACTCACCTCCCTCTTGTTTTTGTTTCACCCTCCACCACAATTCCTAATAGATATTGGCCGGCCACTTCTTGAGGAGAAAAAATGAGAGAGGTTGATTTTGTGTGTTGCATTTTTATCATCTCATTTGGCTTGCAAAAATTGATAGCATCATTTGCCTCCAAAGTTTCATTCTTCCCTCCATCTAAAGGCAACTCTAAGACCCCAAAAAGAGACTACGATTCTACACTACACTTCCTACAGCAAATCTTGGACGCGTCGATTCGCCAGCTTCGCGCCCGAGTTGCCTCGGTATTGAGGTGGGAGCCCGTAAAAGCTACAGGCGATGTGGTGCCCCTTTCCGACGAGGAGGAGACGGACGGAGATCCCGCGAGGAGATTGGAGTGGAGATGAAGACCGGAGGACTCGGATCAGTCGGTACATCTCTTCCCTTTCTTATTAGTAGCGTAGACTAGTTTAATGGTTACGATCCGGTTAAAGTGCGCGGTGGTGCCGGTTTGCAAAGTCCGCAAAATTTAAGTTATTCACCGCTTCCGCATTCCGGCGTCGGATTGACGGCCGGGGCGCCGCCGTGCACTTACAGTGGTATCAGAGCCTCGCCATTAACTTAGTCTAGCTTTGTGTAATGTGTTTTTCAGTTCCGATCGATCAAAAATGTCCAAAAACCCGTATTTGCCCACAACAGTTTCTGTTGAAATTTTTCAGTCTCTAAAAATTTTTCAGGTTGTAAAATATTGATGTACTGGAAAATCTAAGAGCTCTGTAAAAATTCGATGAAGTAACTCCACAGTTGGAGCGCGGAACCGCCGCGAAAACCACCTTTGTGCGGCCCTTCCGCCGCGCACTATTCACATCACTTCACCATTTTTTTACAGAGGCCTTCTGGGCTTAAAATATGGGCTTTGGAATATTAAAGTTGGGCCAATTGTTTCTGTGAGTGCTACAGTTTTCTTTGGGGCCCACTTGTTAATTGTTTGATCAATCGGAAATTTTTTAAACACATTTTTCACAGTATTTACATTATATCTGCGACCGTGAATGTCACTCGATCGGTAAATCCGGTCTAACTGCTATAGCCCGGTTAGACGGATTTGCGAACGTGACTTTCACGTTGATGTTCTATGTATTTGCTGTGATGTTGCGGATCGGTCGTGGGGATAGCCTGGATGCAATGCTAGTACAGTGTAGTTGTATTATGTACATTTGTTATTGCGGGGCGAGCGTCCGACATGTGGACTGCCGTCACTGCCTGTTTGTATTATTCTTTTGGGGCACGACCTGGTTGCGGTCGATGTACCCGGTATATGTATATTTTTCTTTCTGTACTAGGATTGCCCCGCGGAGGGGTGCACGGATAGCCGGGTTCTGGAGGGCAACAAGCCCGCATCTCATGGCATTGAGACGGAGGGGGCTTCACTCTAGGATTGGCGGGCTATTCGCCGCACTCGTAGGGGGTACAGGTTGACCCAGGAGGGGTGCCCAAGTTGCCGGATTCCGTGAAGTGCTGGGTGGTCCATTCACGGCGCTGAAGGGGGCTGCCTCGCTTCAGGTTTTGGCGGGTGACTTGCCGCGCCCGTAGGGGTCTAGGATTTCATTGCACAGGCTATCCACACGACCAGGGGAATGTCGGGTTTCAGTAGTGGCTCTGTGAAACCCGGGGATCCCAGATATCTGTATTGTTCTGTGATGCTGTACATTTCTGTGATGTTGCATTTTATTCACGCCTTGAGCGAAATACTATATATTGGTATATATATTAGTAGATGTTGTATATGTTTTTCATCCGCGCTAGTCCAGTCCCCGCTCTGCCGTTAGTTAGCTAACCTAACGGGTGATGACGGGCCCCAGTGGCGAATGCAGATGGCATATACGTACGTCAATATATTTTCGTTCTTTGTGGTGTGATCAATTGATGGGACTGCATTGATTCGGATCAATGCAAGTTAAACAAACCTATTCTGATGTTGTTGGAACACTTTTCAAAAAGCTGTTATTGCAAGGACGTTCATTTCTGTTTTGCATCGTGGTATTCATTTGGAATATCCTGCTCCTCAGTCGACGAGGCAAGGGCCGAGATCCCTTCACCGGGAGTGACCCCTTGGACAGAAGTTTGCGTCAGGGCATTAACTTCACTATAGCCGATTACTTTTGCTTTGCACCGTGGTATTCAGTTGGAATATCCTGCACCCCATTCTACGGGGAAAGAGCCGAGATCCCTTCACCGGGAGTGACCTCTTTAGTAAAGGTTTTCGTCACTATATTTTCTAAAAAGCTATCCGTTCCTTCAACGATATCAAGTTCATTACGTTAAAGGTTTTCGCCAGAAACCATTCGTAGCCCTCCGTCGTTTCATATGGGTAGTCAATAGTATTCAAGCTGTGTTTGTTGGCCTTAGTCAAGGCACAGTGTTTGGTAGCTATTGGGTATTCATATGCTGCATAGATAGATGCGTTGGTTTGGGACAGTCGTATAGCCTTGTTGGCCTTAGTCAAGGGCTTGTACGGGTGGGTTCAAATCAACCTGGACAATGACGGGTAGAACTTGACATGTGACTTATGATTTGTTGGCCTTAGTCAAGGTCATAAGAGCATGGGGTAGAAATCACATCGGGAGTTTCAAAAGAACTGAAACTTGCCAGATATGCGCATACCTTCTGGAGTATGATGACGTGAGCGGATTCCGTCACGTTATCATGCGATGAGAGTTGGATCCCGATTCCCACTGATGAGTTAGTTTACTCCTCGGGTGACCCCGACTAATTCTTCTTTCAGGTATGGAGGAGAATTTGAGGTACAGTGGGAGGATTCCAGATTAGATAAATTGGTAACCATTCTGATCTAGGTTAGAGTGCACGCTGAGTGTTTCTTTTCTCTCTCTCTTTGGCAGCGACCATTGACCCGACCCTAAGACTTTGACTCAGTGACCAAGTTGACCGAACCTTCTTAAACACCGGCTTTTGGATTGTCAGAGTTGCAGACCTCATTGCCACTCCTACTTTTACCCTTTTCTCCAGGACACCCCGTATTACTACGAACGTCCACTTCCATTGGACAAAACCATCGTATGGTTATATACGAACTCGAAAGAATTTATTCGAGGATGGTTTCAGGTTCTGGAGAAAACGAATAGGATTATTCAGTTGTCTTTTCCTTTAACCCTCTCTCAGGTTACGAATACTCCTTGGTTTAGGGGTAGTACACCTATTACGCAAATTGGATTGTCTTCTTCCAAACCTTAGGCTGGTGCCGACCGGTAGGGAATGAAGAAAACCAATTAGCATAACGATGGTGTGCAGAAGGTATTAAGTTCAGACAAAGCAAGGGATTAGTAAGAGGGCAAAGTAAATTGCAACAGATATTCACGACCAAACCAAATATTTCGTTACCACTCCCACATCACCTTTGTATTTCTCCAGGGCACTCCGTATCACTACGAAGATCCACAGTTTATTTGGATACTCCATCGTATGGTTATATACGAACTCGAATGGAACTTGTTCCAGTTCGGGGATGGATTCTGGTTCAGGAGAAATAGGAATAAAGTACATTCAGGTGTCTTTTATCTTCACCTTCTCTCGTGTTGCGAGTGTTCCTAGGATAGGGACAGTACACCCATTATGCTTATTGGATAGTCTTCTTCCAAACCATAGGCTGGTGCCGAACGGTAGGGAAGGAAGAAAACCATTTGGCCTAAAGGGGTGTACAGAAGGTAAAGACTAAAGACATATGAAGGGATTTGGAGAGGTGGCAAAGAATTATACGGTTACAGTCGTGAATCTGGAAGAGGCATTACTAAGAATACCAGGATACCCCATGGAAACATTTCAATGTTTCAGTTTCACTGTGTACAGTTAAAGGAAAACTGATTTCCCGATTAGACACTTGCTCCAGGGTATGTATTTACCAAGTATGATTCTCACATCTGTATGGTTTTACAGATGATGAGTGGGAGTAAGCTATTGGGAATTAGGTGATTGTCCTCATTATATCGGGATTCGTTGTAATCGGTGATATTTGAGGAAATCACCTGGGTTGTTTGCCGGTCGGCAAATATTTGGTTTTGAATATCCGCTGTTATGCACCAATTTCAAATTGATATATCTGTACGTCTATTTTCATAGAGTGAGATATACCTTTCTGAAATTATGTCTACGACATTTACCTATATCAGTGGATGGTTAGGTAAGGAGCATTAAACAACGGTGTAATTCTTCTTAACCATAAGTACAGTTTTCAACCTACGACACACAGTGAATGAGTTATCAGACTCAAGGGACTTTTACAGAGTATTGTATGTTGTCCAGGGTCCATCAGGACAGAGGGGTGGTCCTCATACTATATTCGGTTTACTTATGACTTCTCTAGTTTTTAGACAAGTGTTTCGTGGAAACACAGGGTCCGAATTTGGAGAAGTTATAGGTATTTGAATAGAGTAGAGAACCAGGTGTAGCAAGTATCGGGATTCTTCAAAGTGATCGAAGATGTAGATACTTGTATTTGGTATTCAGTTGATAGTAATGATTAAGAGATCTTGCTTCTCTTTCAGGTTACTCATAATTGGAAGTATTCCTAAGTTGAGTAATGCTGATCCGCCTCCTTCCATTTAGTTGACATGCGCTGGGGACAGCTGCATGATTTGAATCTGGTTCAATTAAATCAGTGCCTCTGTTTCTATATTGGATATAGAACAGTTCATATCTTAACGATGTTAAGGTACGGGGAGTTGTCCGGTTTATGATTAAAACCAGACACTGGACAACTCAAGGCACGTTTCTGTAATGGCTGTTTGTGGGTTGACCCAGCCTGTGACGAGGGTTGACTTTCTACCATCTGGATGAACAATAGAGATATTGTTCTAGACTCGCCACAGTTTTATTAAAAATGGATTTTTTCAGAAAACAGTTGTGGGAGTATGGTAGAACTGGAAGTGATTCCAGAACCACAAACGATTACTGAAGATTTGATAAGGAACCTAAAGATTCAATCTGGTTTGACATTCCATTGGCCACTCCGCAGATTAGGTGGGTAACTTCTGGCACCCGAGAGGCACTACGGTAGCCTCAAGGACGGTGACAGGCAAGTTCTTGTTTACCCACAATTACCATTGCTGTTGTTCCAGGTTAAGAGACCCGGCGGGAGGATGAGTATAGCGTCGTTCTAAACCAGTTTTAGAAGTGTACGTATATATGACTCTGCCAGAGGGTTGTCGTAGTCAGTGGGAGCAGCGGAAGCATTGGTGGACAGGTTGTTTATGTATATTTATAGACTAAAGCAGATGTAGCGGAGATAGATCATCTATTTCTGACGTGACAGTCATGGGTTTGACTTCATCAGAATAGGGGATGGATCTGTTGAGAAGGTAGTAGGGTGTGATATCCTGGTATTTGGATGATATACACAGAGTAGGAAAAGAAACTCCTACACTACGATCGGTTATACTTTGGTCGTCACACAGTGGTTTCTCCAAAAAGGAAATGGATTTTATATCAGACATACTGGTTACTGGATCTATGGTTTTAGATCTAGATTTGGGTGGTTTCCCAATCAGGGTACTTGACAGCATTCTAAGAGTATTTAGGATGGACGACTCCTGGCACGGTAGTGTACCTGCAAGTAATGGAGTCACCCTCTCCAAAGGTGTCTTACAGACTAAAGGGGAGAGGGACGTGCATGATTGGCAGATCACTTGCTAAGGAAATTGAGTCAATCGTGAGATGTCAAGTACCACACCAGATGTTGTTCTTGCACTAGTTGCAACAAGTTGACATTAATACAATCCTGGAGAAACAGTCGGAAGCAGTTTTAGAACATAAGTGAATGTTCTAGGGATATGATAACGGCTGCCTCCTTTAGGAGACGGTTATCACTCCAGGCTTCCAAGGTGACATCGACGACAAGCAGGTTGTCAGAGTTATAGTTTTCCTTCTGATGAGGGGCAGTATTTTGGACAGGTGATCCAAGGCAATACTGAGGGAAGCATGGCGCGCAGGATACTGATTGAGTTCAGTTGACGATACAGTCTAAGAAGTTTGGATTTGGAGTTCATTTATGAGCTAGGTCCCATCAGACATCCAGACATTCTAAGGCAGGTATTGCTCTTTTCGGGAGATGGCTTTCTCCGCGAACTTGAGATATAGAGAGACATAGAAAGAAACAACTAAGCGGATCCACTCACTGAGGCTATTCCTCGAACGCAATAGTTTCGCAAACGAGCTTTGTGAGACTGACTAGTAGAGGAGTTGGGTGTTCGGTATCACACGGGCTGTGAGTATGCGACATCGCAATAATTAGCCTTGAGTGCAAGTGGGAGATTGTTGGAGATAGTGCCCTCAGGGTCAATTATTAGGTCACAGGTACGTGATTGTAATGATTGAGGGAGGACCTATCCCGGTGGGACAGTCTTACTCGAGATGATAGTATGCTATCTGGTTTACCTTTATCATCGTGTACTGCTTTAGGTGACCTGACACGTCGCTATTACACGTTGGTAGAGCCCCTAGGATTCTTGCTTGACCACCAGCAGTATGAGGGCGATCATATAAGTGGGAGCTGGGGTCTATAAGCTTATCCTTAAAAGGTCCCTAGTCGTGGGAGTTTCGAGACTGGGCATCGATACTCCATTAGTAGACTAGTGTATACAGTCGAGACCCCGACGAGGGGCGGTGGCCGGTCTCACAAGCCACTGGTGTCAGTTGGATCACCTAAGATGTATACAGGTGCTCATTGGGTTATGAGTACACCGGACAGGACTCGCCGGGAACATGCTAGTTGGTCATATACCAGACGTCAGATGGCAGTTCCCTGGTGACATGTGTGCAGGTTAGTTCATCGACCTGGGGATCGTCATTTGTCTCGTGTGAGTTCCCACTGTACTTTGATTACTACCCTACCACGGCTCAAAGGAGTCGTGCAAACAGGTTTTAGTTGGGTACAGTCCCGAGCCACATGGAGGCAGTGAGCGCATCTTCAGGGGTTCGTCTCTCCCGGTATTGGGGGTGAGGTCGTGCTGTGTCTAGGAGAGCCATTACACAAAGTCCTTGGCCAAGGCAAGGAGATTTACTGGTAGGTATTCCAGTAGTATCTCAGGGTGTTCTGGGCTACACTCCGACACGACTTGTACCGCTTTTGGGGGTCTGACTTTTACCAACTCCCTAGGCCCGCCATGCGATACTCATAGACGAACGGACCGGACTGCACGGATATTGTCACTGACAGGCTCAGTAGGGTGTCAGGATGAGTTCGCTCATCGACGTCCCTTTTAGTCAATAGCTGGTGGCCCGTCACGTATTGGCTTATACCTCTGACGTGCTAGTGGTTAAATCCACAGCCATAGTATTGACGAGTCTTTAGAGTCCACCACACTTTCAGTTACTCAAGTTTCGGGCGAAACGCTGTAGAGGCCGTATGGAGATATGGCAGGGTCCGATCAGATACGTGCGGTATTGCACGGATCAGGATCGGACAGTTTTGTACTAGTAGCCGTATAGGTATATGGCAGGGTTCGATCAGATACGTGCGGTATTGCACGGATCAGGATCGAACGGATAATACTAGCCGGCTTTGGTTTAAGCCGGTCCTAGTTTAGTACAGTGTAGATTTTGTCTCTTTGCATTTGTATCCGGACGGAATACAGATGCGGGTGTGTATGCACAGTATCGGGGTTTTCCTGTAATTTATTACGGGACCAGTTTTCTGGAGTTGCCAGTTTGCATTCCGTTCCGGCCGGTTTTCCTTTGTTCTTTCCCGGCCGGACTTTTCCGATGGAGGGGGTAATTTGCAGTTTTGCAAATTACTTTTGTGGAGGGGTTTTCTTGCATAATGGTTTGATTATGATAGGATTTGATATCTTTCATCCATGCTTGCATTTACTTGTGATTGGAAAGGGTATGGTTTGATTAAAGTTGAAGCATGGTGTATGTTTGTTTAGAGTCACCACTTCCATTCTCCTACACTCACCTCCCTCTTGTTTTTGTTTCACCCTCCACCACAATTCCTAATAGATATTGGCCGGCCACTTCTTGAGGAGAAAAAATGAGAGAGGTTGATTTTGTGTGTTGCATTTTTATCATCTCATTTGGCTTGCAAAAATTGATAGCATCATTTGCCTCCAAAGTTTCATTCTTCCCTCCATCTAAAGGCAACTCTAAGACCCCAAAAAGAGACTACGATTCTACACTACACTTCCTACAGCAAATCTTGGACGCGTCGATTCGCCAGCTTCGCGCCCGAGTTGCCTCGGTATTGAGGTGGGAGCCCGTAAAAGCTACAGGCGATGTGGTGCCCCTTTCCGACGAGGAGGAGACGGACGGAGATCCCGCGAGGAGATTGGAGTGGAGATGAAGACCGGAGGACTCGGATCAGTCGGTACATCTCTTCCCTTTCTTATTAGTAGCGTAGACTAGTTTAATGGTTACGATCCGGTTAAAGTGCGCGGTGGTGCCGGTTTGCAAAGTCCGCAAAATTTAAGTTATTCACCGCTTCCGCATTCCGGCGTCGGATTGACGGCCGGGGCGCCGCCGTGCACTTACAGGCACAGTCTTAGTTGGAACTCGGTTCAAAAGGTATGCAGCTGATTCTAGTGTATATCCCCAGAATGATCGCGGTAACTCAGCGTTACTCATCATGGACCGTACCATATCCAATAGGGTTCGGTTCCGTCTCTCTGATACACATTTATGTTGCGGAGTGTATGGAGGAGTAAGCTGAGAGAGAATTCCATTCTCTTTTAGGTAATCCAGGAACTCGGCACTCAAGTATTCACCACCTCGATCAGATCTCAGTGTTTTGATACTTTTGCCGGTTTGTTTTTCTACTTCATTCTTGTATTCCTGGAATTTTCCAAAGGCTTCGGATTTATGTTTCATTAAGAAGATATAACCGTACCTTGAAAAGTCATCCGTAAAAGTAATGAAGTAAGAATAACCGCTTCATGCATGCGTAGACATTGGACCGCACACGTCGCCGTGTACGAGTTCCAAGAGCTCGCTCGCTCTCACTCCGTGTCCAGTGAACGGAGTCTTTATCATCTTTCCTTTGAGACAGGATTGACAAGTTGCATATGATTGATATTCGAACGGATCCAAATATCCTTCTGTATGTAACTTCGTCAACCTTCTCTCATTGATGTGACCCAGTCTACAATACCATAAGAAAGTCTGATTAATTTCCGGAGACCTTCTTTTGTGTGTATTCTGGACATTGAAAATCTGTGGTTGGTTTAATACGTATATACCATTGCTTAATGTACTTGACCCAATCAGAACTTGATTAAGATGAATGTTTACAACATTACTTACAAACGCAAATTCATAACCTTATTTAGAAATCAAAGATACAGAAATGATATTACAAGTTGCGTTGGGTACAAAAAAGCAATTACGTAAAACCAAAACATGTCCATCTGACATTCCCAGGTGATAGTCCCCCACGGCCTTAGCATCCATGCTAGCTCCGTTTGCAACTTTGAGGGTCATGTCACCTGCCTTCAAAAACCTACGGTTTCTCAACGCCTGCAAAGAATTACAGATATAAGATCCTGATCCGGTATCCAATACCCAAGAAGTAGAGTTTATTGATAGACAGTTTTCAATAACATACACACCTGAAGCTGAAGCCGTAACTTGCTTCAGATCCTGTGTTCTGGCTTTCCAAGCCCTGCAATCTTTCTTCCAGTGCCCACTCTTATGACAGTAAAAGCACTCTTCCTTCCCCACAAGTTTCCCCGCTATCTTTGTTGCTTTTTCCTTTCCCTTCGTATCCACTTTACTAACACCGCCCCTTGGTTTGGCGAGGGTTTTCTTTTTCTTTCCCTTGGCTTTCGCTTTGGACCTAGAAGAGGAAGATCCTCCTACAAACAAAGTGGATGTTTCCCTACCTTTCTGTAGGGTGCCCTCTGCACTCCTCAGCATGTTGAGGAGCTCTGAAAGTTCAACTTCCTTTTCTTGCAAGTTGAAATTCAGGATGAACTGGGCCTAAGTGGAAGGAAGGGACTGAAGAATCAAGTCCGTATAGAGCTCATTCTCCAACGTGGTTCCAAGGTCCGCGAGCTCCTCTATGAAGCCAATCATCTTAAGCACGTGTTCCACTACCGATGATCCGACGGCCAACCTTGCCGAAAATAACTTCTTCGATACTTCGTATCTTGCGATACGAGATTGCTCTCCATACAGTTCTTTTGTATGGAGAAATATGGATTCGAGGTCCATATTCTCGTGCCTCCTCTGATGTTCGTTGTCCATAGAGGCAAGCACGAGGCACTTGGCCTTCGCGCAATCGATTTCCCAGGTCTTACGGATTTCCCTATCCGTGACGCTGGTTTTGGGACCTGGGACAGGGGGAGCTTTGGTGGTAAGGAGATACCCCAACTTGTCATAAGTGATTGCCATTTTGATATTCTTGAGCCAATCTTTGTAGTTTGGCCCTGTCAGTATATTTTTATCTAGTAGTAACTTAAGTCCGGTCAAGATGTTTGGTCGCTGCAATTAGGAGAGAGAGAAGAAACACTTTAGCATGATGCTCTTGCAAGTTTAGAGTGGTTTTTAATTTGTCTAAACAGGATGGCTCCCACTGTCTCTCGAATCCCTCCTCAAACCAAAAAGGAAGAATTAGTCAGGATCAATCTCACCGTACAGCTCTTGTAAGTCCATGCTACCTCTCCCGGTACTTACGGGCTTGCGGAAATGATGAAAAACAATTTTCAAGAGGTGGTAACATGGACTCAAAATACGGATCTTTGTTAAACAAATAACTAACAAACCTAACAAGAGTTTTACCTACTCGGTTAGGGGGTTATACCTTTCTTGAACTCCTTCGTCTTCAACTCTTTGCGGTGTACGGATCGGCCTCACCTCGTCGTCTCCTTGCGCCGAAGATGGATCCACTTGAAAGCTTCTACCTTTGGCTTCTCTTCAAACTAGAAGAAACTAGAACACTTAGTTTGCTAAACCTTGTGAACTAGGATGAGTAGAGGAGTGTGTTGGGATTTATCTCTATGGTTCTTGCTTCTCAACACATGAGACAAGTGAACCATAGACAAGAGAGAGCATGAGGAAGAGGGAGAGCTCAAGCAAGAGAGAGAATGAGTAACTCTTTTGCCATCCAAGCTCTCATAATCCAAAACCATCATAACAAAAATAGTAATCAAGTATTATGTGATGGTTCAAGTCAAAATGGTTATATCATTTCATGCACTCATTTTGCAAAAACAAACAAGCAAGCAAAAGTCTTTGCCATGAAATGATAGCCATTGTCATGATAATGGTTAACTGGTCCAACCTAGTCAACCGGTCAACAAAGTCAACAAGTCAACAAAGTCAACAAGTCAACAAAGTCAACCCCTCAACAACCATGTCACCATAATACTTAATTAATATTATTGTTAATTATATTTCTTATTCTCATTAGGGTTTAGCCAAAAGTCAATAGTCAACAGTCAACAGTCAACAACCCCAATGAGAATCCTCTGCCTCTGTCTCTCTGTCAACTGTGCATACACACCCGCATCCGCGTTCCGAGGAACACGAATACAAACGAGATAAAACCAATCCCAAAATGTACATTAGGATCTGGCTTAAACCAAAGCCCGCTAGTGTTAACTATCCGGACACCAAACGTGCATAAGTGCACGGATGTGACCGAACCCTGTCGCAAAACCATGCGAGCTCTACTCTTTTGCCTAAAAGCGAATAGCTTTCTGTGTGGGACTCTAAAGACTCGACACTACGCTGGCAGTGGGTTTAACCACAGACCGCAAGCAGCACTAGCTGTGCATAACGGTCTCCAGGTAGATGCCGACAAGAAGACTGACGAGATGAAACCCATCTGAACTCCTACTGAGCCTGAATGTGACAATCTTCGTACAGTCCGGTCTGTTCGTCTGATACATCGCATGGCGGGCCTAGGGGGCGGTAAACGTCAGTCCCCTAATAGCGGTACAAGTCGTGTCGGAGTGAAGCCCAGAACACCCTGAGATAGCACTGGAAACCTACCAGTATATCTCGCTTGCCCTGGCCAGGGACTACTCGTGTAATGGCTCTTCTAGACACAGCGCGATGTCAACCCCCAATACCGGGAGAGACGAATCCTTTCTAACCGTCACTGCCTCCAAGTGCTTCGGGATTGCACCCAAAAACTACCTGTTTGCACGACTCCTTTGAGCCGTGGTAGGGTAGTAATCAAAGTACGGTGGGAACACACTCGAGGCGAAGTGACAGTGTCAAGTCAGCGGACTAAGCTGTACTCATGTCACCTGGGAACTGATAACTGACGATAGGTATAGTACCAACCAACAGTTCCCGACGAGTCCTGTCCAGTGTACTCGTAACCTAACGAGCACCCGCATACTATCTCAAGTACGACCTACTGACGGCTGTGGGACAGGTCGTCTCCCACACTGGGATGAGAAGCGCATACGCTAGTCTACTCCGGAGTATCGATACCCTGTCTCGATAGTCCTGCGACTAGGGACCTGCATAAGGATGTGCTTATAGATTACCCAGCCCCCACGAGTGTGACTGCCATCACAACGCTGGTAATCAAGCAAAGATCCTAAGGGCTCTACTAATGTGTATAGGTGATATACTAAAATAAACACATGTACACATTAAAGTAGAAACAAACCAAGTAGCATACTACTATATTGAGCAAGATTGTCTATACAAGGTGAATATCCCAAGCTTCCATTAAGTAATATACAAACTAGTATGATACAGTAATGGCCTCTAGGGCATATACACTAACATCGATCTCCACCGGGTCCAAACCACCTAACGACATTCAAAGAAAAAAGAAATAGAATGTCGTCAGCGAACAGGTCGCTCGATAAGTCCCAAAGATAAGGGAGAAATAGACAGAGAGTAAGAGAGAGAGAGAGTAGCTTTTAATGTTGTATTATAATATTGTAATGTTGTATTAACGTTGTTGTTTGTAGCCTGGTACAGAAGATGCCAGTGTATACGAGGGGAGTCCCACTTACACCGGGGACCTTGGTAACCTGTAGTACAAGGTTCCGTCGATAATACCACAGAACAACGGCATGGATGTAATTACGTCTTAAGTGACCACCTCGTGCCACTTATAACATATTCCGTACAAGTCTAGCCCTTAAACCCCGCAATATTTTGATTGTATTGTTTGTCTTGTAAATTGTATTGATTGTATAATTGATTGACTGACCGAAACCATGATATCGGTAAACGGATATAACTGTAGAATCATGTAAATGGAATAACTGGAGAATCATATAAATGGAATATATGCGTGGTTCGGTTCAGTCAAGTCATATAGATTGATAATTGGATTCATAGATTCATGTGTTTCTATTGAATTGGAATATTGTAGATTGTAGATTGACCTGAATCATATTCAAGTTAGATTAATCAGACTCAAACCCGAGTTAGACAATTAGAAATGTAAATCGAAGTCCTATAATTACTAGGGTCCTTAGGGTAATTTATAAAACTTGAGGGGGTTTTATGTAAAAATACTTTTATATACTTTTCAAAATACACCTCAAGTATTCATTATTCGTTTTTAGAGTTATAATGAGTGTGGATTTTATATTGAGCCATTTCTAGTGAAAATATCCTAGTTTTATAAATAAGGTATTTATCTGAAATATTGATTTATTTGAAGTTCATGGTATTTTAGTGTAAAATTTATTCTTGTGATTTTTAGAAAAAGGTGGAATATTTATATCATAACAAAATAAATGTTTTAATGATAAATATACATATATTTATACAAAAATAATTTTAATAAATATTTTATATTCTAAAAATCTCATTTCTTAAGATATCGTATTTTAAATCTTTCGAGACCGAATGCTCCTTGCGGAGGTCTGAATCTCGTATGCTAAGCTCGAGGATGTGCGATAATCCGCACCATCCCGAACGGGTTCCCCAAAAATGGGTTGTAGCGGCGCTTTGCAAAGATTGTAAAATACTAAATCGTTTAGAAAACGGTTTTATAAAGTAAAAGGTATTTATTTGTAAAAATGTCAATTTTCCGTATTTTAGATTCTAGGGTTTCCTAAGTCAACTAGCCTATTTCTAAATGGTCTAGACGACAAGTTGTTAGATGCTTCAAATCGCCTCTTCACCGCCAATTGTGGCCAGATAAGTACAAATGAAGAAAGGAGGGATCCGCTCACGAATCACCGTGAGACGGGCCTTTTAAAATTACCTTTCTCACTTGCCTTTCCTAGACACCACAAAATCAGGTTTAGATAAACGACCGATATCCACAACTTATCGTATTTTCCCAATAAGAGGTATTTATTTAAAAGTGTATCAAAACTAAATCTTTTAGAGATAGTTTTATTAAGTATATGGTATTTAAATGTAAATTCTTATTTTCTCGTATTCTAAGGTTTCAATGGTATCGTGTTAGGTTGTATATAAGTGTGTGAGGAGGTAGGTCGTTACCTCGTGATTCACTTAAGGTATAGCAAGGTTAATGGGATTGAATGTGAAATCGAAACATTGTGGTATTTATGTGAAAAAATACGATAAATTGAGAAAGCTATCATTTCATGTGATGAAACTTGTTCAAATTGTTTGATTAGTGTTTAGTAGTCAACTTAAGGATATTTAATTATGATTGTATTAGTGAGAAGTGAAATTTATAGAAAACCGAATCAGAAATCGGATTTATTCCGATTACGGAGGGTTTGTAAGTCCGTATTTTCTTGAATAGGGAAGAGAGAGATAGAAAGAGACTTACGGTTTTCGATTACATTAGAGAGTGAGAGGGAACTAAAGGGATCGCCGAGGTTGCGTCGTCGCCGGTAGTTCCTAAAAACGTCACCGGAATTTCGTCGGAGCTTCGCCGCGAGCTTGTTTTCAAAGTACACAAATCTTGGAAAATTTTGAGAGAGTGAGTTTAGGATTTTGGGATGAGAGGATAGAGGGTAGAGGGTGTATTTATAGGATAGGCTAGAGGTAGGGTAGGTGAAGGGTTTTTAATAAAAAAATTGTAAAAAATAGGAAAAAGTAATAAAAAATAGAGTAAATGAGGTATTATTGTGTTTCTGGAACCGATCCAAACATTTAAAGTATACAGGGGGGTACATGAAACGAAGAGCCCCAACTTTCATGTTGGGGACTTGGCCGTCCGGCCGAGTCCGGCCGGCGGCACCAGCCCGAGTCGACCGGTCCGCCGGCCGACTCGGCCGACTCGGGGTGCCGGGGGGTGGGAGGTCTTCACGTGAGTCCTCTGGTATATTTAGTTTTTAAAGTGTAGTTCAATTTTTGGAAGTTATGGTGTGTGGACCGTTGGGCTTCCAAGGAATTTAGAACAAAAAATAATCTAAAAATAATGTGGGGCATGGGATTTGAACTCTGGTGGCTTGGTTCAGCAATGCAAGGTATTACCAATGAGCTACAAGCTCATTCTTATAATTAAATTGCTAATTAATTACTTAAGTCTTGTGCTCAGGCAATAAATACCCCTTTAAGGATTTTGAAAAAACAATTTAAAAATTTGTATAGGAAAAAATGTATAAGAAAATTAGGGTTGTTATACCAGGAGTACTTCCTTGATCCCGTTCCACCTATGTTGTAACCTTTTCTTTTTCTGTAAGGCTGAGAAGCCTATAACACCTTTTTGAATGAATAAAATTCTTCTTTTCGCGATATTCTAGCGTTCCCTTCTTATTATTTATATAGGAAGGACTTTAGAAAAGTTTACATTGTCCTTGAGAAGGAAGAAATACACACCAGTAGATATTCCCCTCACTGGTATAGCTTGAGCTTCTCAGCGTTGTAAGGCCGTGAAAATTTGCGCCCGTCCGCGTCTTGTAAGCGGTAGGCCCCACCGGGAAGGACCTCAAAGACGAGGAAGGGACCATCCCATTTAGGGGAAAATTTATGCAGCCTGCCTTGATCGACGAACCCGTTTCGCCTCAAGACCAGGTCTCTGGTCTTGAAGAATCGACGCTTGACTCGAGCGTTGTAATATCGGGCGGTTTGCTGTTGATAGGCGGCAGCTCTGATCTGAGCCCGGTCATGCTTCTCCAACAGGATGTCTAGGTTGGTCCGGAGGGCCATGGTGTTTGCTTCATCGTCGAAATATTCGATCCGGTGATTAGGTAGCCCGATCTCCGCTGGGACCATCGCCTCGGTCCCGTAGCAGAGACTGAAAGGGGTTTCCCCGGTGGGGGTCTTCTTTGACGTGGTAGGGCCCATAGGACCCAGGGTAATTCCTCGACCCAACTGCCTTGGCGTCCTTCTAAGCGGTTCCGGATACCTCGGAGGACGTCCCGATTGGCAACTTCGGCTTGCCCGTTGTATTGGGGATGCGCGACCGCGGCAAACTTCATGAGGATATGATACTCATTGCATAATTCCTTCACTTTCTCATTTTCGAAGTTCATCCCGTGGTCGGTGATGATACACCTCGGAATGCCGAACCGGAGTATCACGTTGTTCTGCAGGAACTTGATAGTCGTGGCGGCATCTAGTTTCCTGATGGTGATGGTCTCGATCCACTTCGTGAACTAATCTACTGCGACTAGGACATACTTATGCCTGCCCGTACCGGTAGGGAACTGGCCTATCATGTTCATTCCCCACTGGGCGAACGGCCATGGGGAGGTCAGGGCGGTTAGCTCGGTTGCCGGGAGGCGAGGTATGCTTCCGTGGAGTTGGCAACTTTTGCATCTCCTGACGAGCTTCTGGGAATCCTGGTGGAGAGTTGGCCAGTAGTACCCCTAGAGCAATGCCTTCTGAATTAAGGTGCGGGCCCCTTGGTGTGCACCACCGACCCCTTCATGGATTCCATGGAGGACGTAGTCGGCCTCGTGGGGGTCGATGCATCAGAGCAGGGGCCGAGTGAAGGACTTCTTGTAAAGGTTCCCATTGCTCCAGACGAAGTGACGGGCTTTGGCCCGGAGACGGCGGGCTGCTTCCCGATCTTCTGGGAGCGTACCTTCCCTTAGGAATTCCACGAGGGGCTTCCTCTAGTCTCGGTCTTCTTCCTCGGCTGTGTACACATGAAGTATTGCCGCCCCGTCTTCTACGCTGTGCCGTGGCAAGATCTCGAAGAGGATAGATCGCTTGTTGTCGGCCGAGTAGGATGAAGCCAGCTTACATAGGGCGTTGGCTTAGGTATTGAGCTGTCTGGGTATTTGCTCTACCTGGACCTCGTCGAAGTTCTCTCGGAGTCTTCTTACCTCGGCCAAATACATCACCATTAGTGGTTCCCGGGCTTCGAAATGGCCGGTCACTTGGCCAACGACTAGGGCTGAGTCACTGCGAATCCGAATTGTTTTAAACCCCATCCCAGAGGCCATGCGCAGTCCAGCCAGCAGGGCCTCGTATTCTGCCGCGTTGTTTGAGGTTTTGAACCCGAGCTTCATAGAATACTCCATTTCTGCATCGTCCGGGCCTCGAATGACGAGGCCGGCACCACAGCCTTCCTCGGTCGAGGATTCGTCGACGTAAATAATCCACTCAGGGACTGAGTCGGGCCTCCCCTCGATCGAGGGTTTAGCCGCGAGGGGCGGCGTAGAATCCGGTTCCTTACTGGGGATGGTGCACTCGACGATAAAATCAACCAGGGCCTGTGCTTTGATGGCCCGCCTCGGGCGGTATTTTATATCAAATTGGGACAGCTCCCACATCCATTTCTCTAAGCGGCCCGAGGATTCGAGTGAGGCGAGGATAGCCCCCAGCGGGCGCTCGGTAAGCACGAGGATGGTCTGCGCCTGGAAGTAGTGTCGTAGCTTCCTTGAGGCCACAATGAGTGCCAAAACGATCTTCTCTATGGCTGGATACCTCGTTTTTGCGTCTTTGAAGATGTGGCTCACGTAGTATACCGGCTTCTGCACTCCGTCGACCTCCCAGACGAGCACTGAGCCCGCTGCTTGGTCGGATACCGCCAGATACAGTGATAGCTCATCTCCTTCAATTGGTCGGGTGAGCAGCGGTGGCGTCGCAAGGTGCCTCTTTAATTGGTCAAAGACGGTCTAGCATTTCTATGACCACTCGAACCTCGGGATCTTCCTTAGAGCTTTGAAGAATGGGGGGCACTTCTCCCCAGACCTCGACATGAAACAGCTCAGAGCTGCTACCCGCCCTGTTAGTCGCATGATCTTGACGTTGGTCCTGGGCGCGGTGATGTTGAGGATAGCGTCGATTTTTTCTGGGTTAGATTCGATTCCACAGTGGGTGACCATGAAACCGAGGAACTTACCCCGGGTGACCCTGAATGCGCACTTGGCGGGGTTCAGTTTCATCTTGAACTTGCGGAGTACTTCGAAGGCCTCGCCCAGATCCTTGGCGTGGTCACCCGACAAGTCTGATTTGACGAGCATATCATCAACATAAACTTCCATGCTCCTGCCGATCTGTGGCTTGAACATGCGGTTGACCAATCGTTGGTACGTAGCCCCGGCGTTCTTGAGACCGAAGGGCATCACCTTGTAGCAGTATACCCCCCGGTCCGTTGTGAATGCGGTAAGATCTTCGTCCGCCAGATTCATACAGACCTGATTGTAGCCGGAAAAGGTATCCATGAAGCTCAATAGCTCATAGCCTGCCGAGCTGTCTACGAGCTGGTCTATCCGAGCGAGGGGATAGTTGTCTTTGGGGCAGGCCTTGTTTAAGTCGGTGAAGTCGACGCACATGCGCCATTTCCCGCTCGATTTTTTTGACCAGAACTACGTTCGCCAGCCACTCCGAATAGGGTACATCCCGAATGAAGTTGGCGGCGAGTAGCCGATCTACTTCGTCCTCGATAGCCTTCTGTTTGACCGGGACGAAGGTTCGCTTTTTCTGCCTGACGGGTCGGGCCGTAGGATCTACCCCGAGCTTGTGAGATATGATTTTGGGGTCGATCCCGGGCATGTTAGCAGGCGCCCAGGAGAACACGTCGGAGTTGCTTCTAAGGAAATGAACCATGTCATCTTGCTGAGTTCCTGTCAGCAGCGATCCGATCTGAACGATCTTTTCGTCGTCCCCTTCTACGAGGGGAACCTCTGTCAGTGGCTCCACTGCGGTCCCTCGGACCTCTCTTTGTTCGTCTCGAGTGTCTAGAGAACCCTGATGTCACCTTCACCCTCGACATTGTCGGTTGGCTGCTCAGACGAAGATGTTGCGGTGAAGCAAACCTTCGCAATCCGCCGGTCTCCATAGGCCCGACTTATCCCGCCATGGTCGAGAGGGAACTTCATCGCGAGGTGGTAGGTCGATATCTGGGCCTGGAGGGAGTTCAGCATTGGGCGGCCGAGGAGGACGTTGTATGCCGATGGGATTCTCGCTACGATGAATTCCACAGGCACCGTTCACGTACGGCCGGCCTCCCCGACGTTAAACTGTAGAGTGATTACCCCTTCCACCGGGATGGAGTGGTTGGTGAATCTTGAAAGGACGTGGGAGGTTGGCCTTAGGTCTGCTGGGGCGAGCCCTATGCGCAGAAAGCAGTCGTAGAAGAGAATGTCCGCC
The DNA here is from genome assembly GCA_030015575.1 of Agapanthus africanus. Lineage (NCBI taxonomy): Eukaryota > Viridiplantae > Streptophyta > Magnoliopsida > Asparagales > Amaryllidaceae > Agapanthus > Agapanthus africanus. The sequence continues at coordinate 866,696,732 of CM057338.1, read as the reverse complement.
GAGCTTCCCTAGTCGACCAGTATCCTGTGCACCTCGTATTGGTGGACCCGAGCCGTAATCACCAGAGGGTCTTTGTGGGGCAGGGATATGCCGTGAAGGTCCCCGTCATCAAAAATGATCGGCCCGGTCTCCCTGGCCTTCTTCCTCGGATGGCTGCTGGCCTCCACGGCCGGCATTGGGTGTTGGGTCCTGTAGGTACTCGATGTACCCCCCGCCGACGTGACCATGATTTTTGATAGGCCCCAGTTCCTCTCGATGAGGTTCCTTAGGTCCCCTGGCGAGGTAGTCTTCGAGCTACCGTGAGTCCCGTCCGCGGGACCCCGTCGAGGGAGGGGGTGTCGGTCATGCCTGTGAGCAGGCGAGCTGACCGACATCTCCTCGGGAGGGACGGGGGCGCGAAGGGGAACGGGGCGAGGTGCTCTGGCGACGGACCTCGGTGTAGAACTGTGGGGCGTCCAGCGGGTCACAGAATATGTTGGCCCGGGAGATCTGCGGCCATGGGAGGCGGCGAGGCGGTGGTCGGCCGTGCCGACGCGAGCAGAGTCTTCTCTTCCTCTGTATGGGTCCCGAGGTAGGGGAGCGGCGACCCGGGAGTCTGCCTTGCCATTTGAACACGGACCAGCGCATCCATGACGGACGCGAGTCGATCTATCCGGACGGCTAGGGCGTTGATGGCGTTCGGGGGAGGAGATTCATCCGTGCCTCCGTTGTGAGGGAGGCGGCGGCTAGTGCTTGGATCGTCGCGGTGGTCGCTCGCCATTGAGTTGAGATCGGAAGACGAACTTTGTTCAGTGGAATTAAGCGTTTCCCACAGACGGCGCCAACTGATAGAGGTCTGGATCTCCTTCAGATGTTACCTTCCGTAGATCTGCTGTGAGCGACGATGGACGGTTGGGATTGAGTTGGAGGTTGCCTCCTGGAGCGTGTGGATCTCAATGGGTTTGAGGTTGTTGTGGTCGAGCTACCTGCAAGAAAGTCCCGGGATGGTTGTGCCATCGAGTACCCTCCGACGATCAAGTTTGACCGGATATTTTAGCAGAGTAACGGCCTAGTGAGGAGAAAATGACTTATCTTGATTGTCTGAGAGAGGGGTTTATATAGCAGCAGCGATGGGCATGCAGGCGCGAGAATAACGCCGGCCGTTACGCTTCCGACGTCACGCTCACATGATAAGCAGGATCCCGCATTAATGGCGAGTCAGGCTCGTTAATGGGGGATCGTGATGGCGTAGAACGTGAGATCGTGGGCGGCGGATATCTCGCGTATGGCGAGATTCGCGGAGTCGTGGCGTGGGAGCCTGTGATCAATGCCGCGGGTCAGTCAGGATGAGACCGAGGAGGATGAGCTCGGCGGGAAGCTCGGGGACGAGCGGGAGGCCGAGGTATTTTGGTTCTGCTAAAATCCGGAAACGAGCTGAGAGGGCCGAGGAGGCCAGTTGTGCAGGGGGCTCGAAGGGGAGCCAGCGGTTGTTTGTAAGGCGGGCTCAGATGTGGTGTAGTCGGTAGCAGAAGGCCGGCCATGTCCACGGACCGCAGACCCGGAGTATTCTACCGACGTATCGTTCCTGATCCTTTCTTGCTAGTTTCGGGACACGTCATCTGCCACGTGTCACGATCTGGAAAATGACGATATCGAGCATCATCAAGATTTTTTTTTGGGTTTAAACTCGTGTGTTTTGGTCATAACAGTAAAGATTCTAAATTACATTAACTGTTTTTGCAACAAATAAACAAAGCTTATATAAACAAAGAGCAGATAAAAAAAACGTTAATTTTTCACTCCCACAGCCGCCATCAAACGGTCGTACGCCATTAACCACCAACCAATGTCAGCCGTTCATTTCAAAATCCCCGCCTAGTGCTTTGCAGACAGCCCGTACCATTCGAAATGACCACCCACAAAACAAAAACAAAAACAAAATTCAAAACCACCCCCCTCTGTGGGCCCAACGCTCTGTTAATTAGCGGGTGCATATCATAAACTTCCAGAAGCAACCATTTTGTCTCTTTCCTCTCGCCCCTTATAACTCTCAGCTGCAGCGAGAGCTAACGAGGAGGAGAGACTAGAGAGAGAGAGAGAGAGATGGCGACCGGCGGCGGTGACGAAAAGGCGGCGGCGGCGGCGGCGGAAAGCAAGCTAGAGAGAGACAGAGAGAGGACGAAGCTTAGAGAGAGAAAGAGGAGATCGATCACGAGAAAGATCTTGGAGGGTTTGAGAAAGCACGGGGGCTACAGGCTCCCGCCGCGCGCCGACATCAACGACGTCCTTCGAGCTCTCGCCACGGAAGCGGGATGGGTCGTCGAGCCCGACGGCACTACGTACCGCCTCCATGCTAACTCTGCTGCTAGCACGGTACGTTCATTCATTTTGATTTTTCTTAACTTGCAAAATGATTACGGCGGAAAGCAAGTTAGATATGATTACATTTTTTGTTTTTGTTTTTTGTAATGACGTTTTTGATCTTAGAATTTTTTTAGTCATGTCCTTTGCATTAATTTTCTATTAGGTTAAGGTCTATATATGTTAAAGTTTTTTTGAAAATTTATCACCCATTAATATATATAAAAGGAATCAGCACCTGCAAAAAGAAAGATGAACATATGGTTCCCTGGTCTGTTAGTTTATAACGGTCTTCTTTATTTCCCTAATATGTAATTTTCATCAAATTAATTTCTATATTTTTCGTAATACGGTTTAACACAATAAATCAAGATAGTTAGACAGGATCCAGGAGTTAGAGAGCTTCATTTAAGTTGTTAATTGATTACTTTTCCTTTTATTTATTTTAAATTGTCAATACAGTAGTTTTTGCATATATCATAATTATTCGTTCGAAGCGAAGTAAAAGGAATTCAGGAATGCATAAAATGCCAGCATTCAAAGAATATACACGAGGACGAAAGTTTTCACTTTGTTTTCAGGAGCTAGGTAAAACATTAAACTCCAAAAATACTACTATATATTTTGTGAATTTTTTTTATATTTTATTTTCACTGCAATTATTATTATATGAAGGAGCTGTGTACCAAAGCTTGAGCTTGCTGGTCTCCATTCCTCTGGAGCACTTATTGTTTCGTACCGTTTATTATTCCATTTTCTTTTCCAAGAAAGATATCCCATTTATTTTGTGTGGTAAAAATTTCCTGCTAAAAATTAAAAGAGATTAATGCAGAGATTTTCTTTAGTGGTCAACGGTCTTCGTTTGACCATTGACTGAACTCTAATCGTTTTGTGAATCAGCCGCAGGACTTCCGCCACGTGTCGCCTTCCCGCTCGCTGCAGACCTTCGCCCCCACGCCTGTCGACGTGGCACTCGTCGGGCCCACGGCTTGCGTCGGAGGTGATGAGGTGGCGTCTTACCTGGCATCTGGTGGGGACTACTGGGGTTGGAGGGCCCTACAGTGAGAATTTGGTACCTGGAAATGGCTGAAGAAGAAATTTAGATTTTTTCTTTTCTTTTTTTTTTAAATGAAAAAGAGTACAATTTGTCATTTTGCTTTTATGTCCACTGTCCTCAAATTTTGAGATTGGAAAGATTTAACTTATTGCGCCGTGGAAGTAAAATGGTTTGATCGGAAGATTTTACTGGATAGCATTAAGACAGATAATTATAGCAATTGACTGATTCGTCTATCAGAAATCTTTTTTTCTAATGAATTTTGATTATGAGTAACTCCATGGTTGAACAATGTGCAGTATACTGAGCTTTATCGTCATACTCCGGTGAAAAACAATCTTTTGAAGGATGTACTAACCGATCATTATTTTTTATAAACGAAACCTATACCACATTAGCGACCTGATTGGTATGGATTTTGCTACGTTGTACTAAGTTTAAAGATGCCGCAATCAAGACGGTGTCGTATGGAGCTAGCCGAGATGACTACGGATCGTCCTCAAGGAGAAGGTGCGTTTTTACTTCTTGTTCTCACGAAGTCAAAACGTCAGAATGTTCGATTCTATCATAAGTATTGTGTATATTCAAAAAAACGCTTTTTAGGGATAGAGTTAGATTAGTTTAAGTTAGAAAGATCCGTATATTTTTCTTTGTACCTCACTCGACTATTGATATTAGGGTAATCGGCAACAACGTATATTAGTGTAACATTTCAAAATATAAAATATTAATTTTTGGGAATTTTTAATAATTTAATATTATTTTATTGAATATTTTAATATTTTGGTATTTTTAAATACAAATAAATAGGAAAAATGTTAGAAAAATTATGGAAAATTATAAAATAGGGTAAATTAGAGAATTATGCCATTTCTAAGTTTAATTGTTTAGTTATATGCTAATTTAGTGCTAATCGCGATTAAAAATCGCTAATCGGTTTTTAGCATTTTTGTGCAAAACATGCACATATCACTTTTTCACACATGTGTTACATTTTATTCCCATGGTGTGTTTGGGGTTACTATTTGTGTGAGAAGGGTTTTAGGGAAAAAAAAGAAAAGGAAAAGAAATGGAAAAGGGAATAAAGAATGAGGTATGGTGTGAGAGAGAGAGAGGTATGGTCCCTTTTGACCAATGACTTAGCCCATTTCCTAGATCCCCACACTCATTTCTCTACCTCTCCTCCTTCATCTCCTGCTGCTCCTCCTCCTTCATCTCCCTTCCCTCTTCAACCCCTCAAAACACCTCTAAAACAACCCCAAAACCCAATCTCCATTTCATTAAATGTGTGCACAAGCTCTTGATCTACACTTTGGACTAAAGAAGCAAGGATTTTGGCCACTAGGGGCAACTCAAGAAAATTCTTGAGTTGCCAATTGAGGTATTTACTGAACCCTTAGTTTAGTTTTAGCATTTCTTTCACCCCCATGCTGTGATTGAACCGATATTGTGTGATTTTGTGGACTTGATGAAAACCTAGTTAGGGTTTGAGGGAAACTTGTGTTGTAATGTGAAATTGAGCTCAGTTGAGGTTATATAAATACCCTAGTGTATGAATTGAGACCCAAAATTGAAGCTTAAACCCAGAATACGGATTTTAGAAACCGATATCGGAAAATTTGTGAAATCTGTGAAGGTTAATTGGGATCTGCTATCACCCGGGACATCCTAAAATAAAATTGACTGGACAGTGGCATGTGCAGGCACCCAGGAAGCTATCACCAAGACCCTAGCCCCTAACTCCCTTACCCGGCCGCCAATTAATCCCAATTGGCCGCAATTTGCGGCCCGACCAGCACCAATCTGTGTCGTTTTGGTTCTGCTGCTTCTACATGTATAGATTAGACCCCTGGTATTTATAGATTTGTCTAATTGGACCTAAGGTGAAATCTGGAGCATATTTCCTTAGTTGCTGTTTTTGATTCGTGTTTCCGTATTCCGTATTTCCAATTCTGAAATTGTGTATTGTGTTTTACCTCGACTATTTGGCGTTTATACGACGATATAGAGGGTTTATTGATGGTTTTGAAGGTGTGCCATAGATTCTAACCTATAGGCCTCTTATCGTATCGTTTTGGGTTTCGTGTGCCGTTTTAGTTTTGGTTTGGTTTTAATGCGCATATACGACACTTTGATGTGTAGGTACCCCATGAAGACTACGGGACGACAAGCAAGCGCGTGGTGACATCGAAAGATGGAGACGCAAGGTGAGTAGATTATATCTACTGGGGGAAGTCGGGTGGATGGCGTATAGCACCCCTGCAGTCCGTAGTTAGTATACTATATATTATGCTTGATAGTTATAGTATGTCGTGGATATGATAGATTAGGTGTACTATGGATATTGTAGGGTTAGAAGTGACTAGTGTAGTTCATAGTCGCGAACCCTAGAATAGATTTACACCTACACGCACACCCTTGCATATTCATTATACTTGCACTGTGTTGATGATATTGGATGACATTGGAGATGAGTCGATGATGTTGGGCTTTGTGCCGCAAGATCGGTGATTTGATGTGATTCGTATTTGGGATACGATACGTGATCTCTAGCGGGCCTTGGGACGTGTGCTTGCACACGCAGGATATTGTTGGTATCAGTTGTACTAGACTTAGATCAGTACCCCAGATTATGTGATAGATGATAGTGATACCTGAGATGTGATGAGCTAGTGTGATATTGACCCGTACCCAGCTATTGGGATGCCGTACGACGATTTACCGTACGAGCTTTACATTGATGATAGATCCGCACTCATGACTTGAGGATGTCATATGATATACTGTATCGTACGCGATACTGTTGAGGCGGGATCACCGACTATTATATCTATATATATATCGACTCAGATTTAGGTGGTTTCCATACCCCTCCCGATTGGCTTGGTACTTAGATCTGTAGTTTGCATAGTAGATGTTAGACTAGACCCGAGTCATACCTATTTCAAAAACTACGAATCAGGAATATCTTAAAAGACAAGTAAAGAGATTCTACGGGTGTTTTTCAAAGGACGTGTCTTTCTTAAAATATACTGTAACCCTTATTTTACTAAAAATCCCGATTCGTCTTATTTCAAACGACATAACTGCATGATATATACTTGTTGATGTAGATTCTTCACTGTGGTGTTGATTAATTGATTTCCACATATTCATGCTATTCACATTGCTTGCATATGTTTATTGCTATATTATTATCATGCTGTTAGGACACCAGCACCATTATCGATGATGCGTATGTTCCACGTACACTATTTGCCGGCTCATACACTTCATCATCGATAATTGCCATGCCACTACACTGTAGTACTGTTGCATTCATGATATGATTCTTGCATGGCATATTATACACTTATACCTGTACACAAACATTGGTGATTCTGACTTGATTAGAGATTTGGGAACCGCATGATGTTCTTCAAAACTAATTCGTTTTAAAAGAGCGGTTTCCCTCGACATGTGCACATTACTATTCCATGTTGCATGATTTATGATATGCTTACCTTTCTTACATGTCGCATACATCATGTTTGATTATACGCATTGAGATATGTTGTTTTCATGATATTTCTGGATTTGGGAACCGTGGGTATTTCAAAAGAGAATATATAATTGTGTTAAAAACCCGGTTACCCTTGATATGATATTTCAGTGCGTCCACCATGTGTTTTCTCGGTGCTGAGAGCGACATATGAAACCCGATTCGAGGAGGCGGATGAGGCCGATTGCGGGTACATGGTGGACCCGGTATGGTACCCCGAGGCGAGAACGGTTTCGCTGTGTAGTAGACGGTGAGCCTGGCAGAGGGACTACTACCTACCGGTGATTGTATTGGAGCTCGGCGGATATCTGGAGGATACCGACCGGAGTTGAGAGATGGACATGGGATGACCCGTACTGCCGGGGCCGAGGGCCGATACCGCAGACGGAGCCCCATATGGATGAGGACATGGGATGACCCGTACTGCCGGGGCCGAGGGCCGATACCGCAGACGGAGCCCCATATGGACGAGGATTTACGTGTCGATGCTAGGCACGGGTTTCATGATGTTTTTCCATGATTTTGTTTATATCCTCATATTTGCATACATGATGCGTATTGTCATTGGGTGACGGGTGGACGGGTTCCACGTTTATACAGACTTGATCACATACAGACTGGATTTACATTGATCATACTTCATTGTATATATAACAGGGTATGAGGGCGCTGTTATATATACCTTTACACCAATATTAGTGGTATGGGATGCTAATATATGTGTATTGATATTCATATTTACTTCATGCAGACATACCTTATACTGATGACATGTTATTACCTGAGTACTTGGCACTACATACATGTTTAGATGTTACATATCCACCTTATTATGCTTCAGACGTACTCTTGTGGTTTATATTATACTGATTGTTGACCTAGGATTATGTCTTGCATTCGGTTTCTGCTTGTAGATATTCTCTATTCACGAGTTGGCAACTCATCCCCGTTGTGCCACAGTTCTTGCAGGTTTTGCCGTACAGGTTTCTTTGCGGCATTTCTGGCACACTGCTTCCTTGCGGGTGAATTGCATTTGGTAGGTGGATTCTTTTGCATCAAGAACCACCATTGTACTTGTCTTATTCATTGTATCTAGAATTTCCATCAACCAAAACTTGTATATTGTTTCAGACTTAGACATTAGTGTTGTATTATTCGACCTTAGAGTCGCGATTAGTAGTATTGCGGTTTTCATGCTTATTGAGTTTCTTTTGGATTTGACCCTCGCCATTCGGCGTTGTATATTATATTGCTTGCGTGGTTGTGACCGTCGATTGACGAAGAGCTAGCTCCCGCTTGGGGATGCCTTTATCATTGTATATATATTGTTCTTGTTGTACCCCGTTCGGGGCCAGTATTTACAGAAGAAACTCTGCCGAAATTTTTAGAAAAGACTTTACGTTTTTAAAATGCACATTCGGCTTAGTTATTTAAAAACCTTGACTTCAAACATGTTTTCCTTTACTTCTTTAAAACCAGTTTTCTTTATTTACTCTTAAAATGGTTTTAGATTTCTGGGTTTTTGGCTTACTTGGATCAGACGGAGTCCTATAGACTTCATTTGGTTCAAGGGCCAGTCACGTGCTCTTTCGGGTCGTGACAATTAGGATGCTTAAATACGGTATTTGCGATTGTGCGTAAAATCCGTAATTATCGACCATTGCTCTTCCGTTCTTATCTCTTAACCCTCGTCTTTGGCCAAGCCAAATGCAACCAGTCATAATTAGAAATCATCGCTATCGTGATAAGATAGAGTGCCTAATGGAGCGGATTGCGTGAGTTTTGGACGGAATTCAATTTGCAAGGTGTCGGGCAAACCAAAGAAGTAAAGAAAATCCAAACTTAAACATAACCCTTCTCTTTCCCTGATAAGAAGGAAAATTATTCACAAACCATCACAAAAATAAAAAGGAAACACAAGAGAGAAGACATAAAAAAAAACATTGCAAGTAATTAAAACTAAGAAGATGTTAGGAACCAAAGTGCAACGAATGAAAACATCATTAAAATTCAATACAAGTACAAGATAATGAATTCAAAATACTAAATCTAAACTTGCAAGCACAGTTAAGAGATTGCAAGATCAGATAAAAATAAAGAACTTAAGATTAAACCTATCTGCTATGTACAAAGCTTGAACTAAACATTGTATTCTAAGTTGCAAAAGTCGGATCCAAGCTTGCTCACCGATCTGATATTTATAGGCACTTCATCAACAAAAACAAACTATAAAAATGAAGTGATGTGACTGTAGAGTGTTTTTCGTCACCCTATTGAGATAGAAATACGCGTCGCTTGTCAGGCGTATACAGATTCCTCCTGCTTGGGGGAGGCTGGTGTTTATTGATTGTGGGGATCCAAATATCGGGCAGCCGCGGATGAAACTGTCGTTAATTACCATTCGTTCTTGGGAGCGAGTGAACCTCCGATTAACAGGTCAAACAGATCATGCAAACTCAATGTGCAGTATGCGTATGTGTGTGTCTTGAGAGTGTTTTGGGCATATCGAGGGCCTCACAGAGTTTACGGAGGTCCCGCTACCCGGATAGCAGGTTGGGGGTCAAGAGGGCTAGCAGCCTACTTGCGGGATGCGCGGAAGCATTCCGTTAGAAATTTTTCTAAGGGGAGAAGGATTTTGAGTGTAGAGCGTGTCTATTTTATTCATTTTTTTATTTGGTATAAGAAAAACAGAAGTGAGGGATGCGTGTGTGCCACATGCACGCTTAGTAAAGTGAGCACGTGGTAAGGTGTGCACGTCAAAAGGTACGCACCTGTCGAGATGCACACCTAGCAAGGTGCGCACGTGGCAGGACAATAGAGAGCCGTTCCACTGCAGATTTACGCTTTGTAGCTTTGTAGCCTGACTGAGCCTGACTGAGATGCTTTGTAGCTTGACCGAGATGCTTGTCAAGGGCACCGTCTGAGCCTGACTGAGACGCTTTATTGCTTTATTGGTGTTGACGGCCTTTTCCCAAGCCAGGACAATGGGGAGCCATTCAACTACAGATTTGCGCTTGGGGTGGGGTGCCTTTGCGACTATGACATTCGACCTCCTGCCTCTTGAGGTCGATTTAGCCACTTGGTTTGCCGGGGTTTCCGCCAGATGAGCGCTTCCGGTAGGGTAGATGATGACAGAACCTAATTGACATGGCGATTCCTCCCACTGCCGACTGAAACTTGCGGGAGGATCATATGCGTGTTTGTTTAGACCACATATGAGATCGGAGTCGCCTCAGAGATTGAACCGGTTCTTGGAGACATTCTCACCGAGTTTGCAAATTGCGATTGAAAATCTGGTATCCTGCACAAAGAAGCATGATTTTAGTACAGGAAATCGATATATATATTGATTGAGTTCACATGAATGCTTAACTCAAAATAAGGGAGGAGAGAAAAGGTGCCACCGGGCGTGCCAAAATCTGTAGAGTGTTTTTCGTCACCCTATTGAGATAGGAATACGCGTTGCTTGTCAGGCGTATACAGATTCCACTTGCCTAGGACATGCTGGGGTTTATTGATTGTGGGGATCCAAATCTTTAGCAGCCGTAAACTAAGCCGCCGTTAATCACCTTTCGTTCTTTGGAACGAGAGAACCTCCGATTAACAGGTCAAACGGATTATGCGAACTCAATGTGCAGTATGCGTATGTATGTGTCTTGAGGGTGTTTGGGCATATCGGGGGCCTCACAGAGTTTACGATGGTCCCGCTGTCTGGATAACGGACTGGAGGTCAAGGGGGCTAGCAGCCCCCTCGCCGGGTGAGCGGCAACGCCCCGTTAGAAATTTTTCTAAGGTGAGAAGATTTTTGAGTATGAGGCATGTCTATTTTATTCATTTTTTATTTGGTAAAATATTTATAAGAAAGATAGAAGTGAAGGATGCATGTGTGCCACATGCGCATTTGGTAAAGTGAGCACGTGGTAAGGTGCGCATGTGAAAAGGTGCTCATCTGTCGAGATGCGCACCTCGCAAGGCACACACCTGGAAAGATGCGATCCTGATGAGGTGCGCACCTGGCAAGGTGCTCATCTAACCCGGTGAACACTTGGCGAGGTGTAAGAGAGGTAAGGGCCAAAAGGTCCCAAATGGGCTAAAAATTCCAATGAGGTGTGCACTTAGGGAGGTGCACATCTATCGAGAAACGAGAGTTAGGGGCCAAAGGGTCCCACATGGGACAAAAGGTCCACTAAGGAGCGCAGTTAAGGAAGTGCGCATCTATCAAGATACGAGAGTTAGGGGCCAAAAGATCCCAAATGAGCCAAAATGTTCGGTAAGGTGCACACTTAGAAAAATGCGCACATAGCGAGGTTCGCACCTGGGCTGGTGCACACCTGGTACGATGTGCACCCAATGGGGTGCGCATCTAACCAAATGGGCACTTAACGAGGTACGCACCTAGCACGGTGCAAGAAAAGGTCGAAACCTAATGGAGCTACAGCCCCATAAACAAAAATTTAGATTTTTAGAAGATCAATGGGGGTTCTCTTCCCCTTCCACAAGGCTTCAGGACATGCACAGATGGGTTTTCTCCTCTTCCTTCTCTTCTCTGTTGGATCTTGTGGAGAGATAAAAAAATGGTTACTCTTTTGGTGATTTCAATGGGAGATCCGAATTCCTTTGAATGGGTTAATGGCCAAAATCGATTTTATTTTTGAAGAAAGAGGGGATTCACCTTGGATTTAATTAAAAAAAGTAAAGAAGAAGGAGATCTTGAGAGAGAGAGAGAGAGCATCACAAAACCCTATATCTATTTTTAGGGAATAATCAATCCTTATTATTGAGTCATCATGGGGGGCCTTTTTATAAGCCTACATCTTTTCATATAACCCCATGGCTTTTTACAAAATTTGCTTTTGTCTATTTAATTTAAAAAAATAAAAATTACATTTGACTATTCTCTTCTTTTTTCTTTCTTTCTCAGCCGACCCCATCTTTATGCTTGAGCTTGACCAGGGTTCGGGCCCACTTGGTTCTGGCTCGGGCTCGGGCTCATTTTTACTTTTTGACTTTGATTTTGGTTTTGTCTTTGATTTTTTATTTTGGCGATTGGGTGCAATTTTTTACCCCAACAAAGTGCCCCATCAATAAATGCACACCGCATGTATGGGTTGTGTGCATGAAATTGATGGACTTTGTTCTATATGGAGATTAATTTAGTTTGGTTTCCTTTTGATGACTTGGAGGATCGATGCTGCCATTTTTGTGACTTGGACGGTCGGTGCTGCCATTTTTGTGACTTGGAACTGCCATTTCTGATTTGACTTGCTCCGCTTCTTGCAGTGTCAGGGTTGGGTTTGACTTGCTCCGCTTTCTGCGGTGCCGAGATTTAATTTGTCTTGGAGTTTCTTGCTCGTTCCGCCAGGCTTTTTAAGCTTGGAAGCACTGCCGAGTGGGACGTCGATTTGATTTGTTTGATTTCTGTCTTATTTGGCAGGACTTTTGAATTTGAGTGGGACTTGGAATATGGATTTTGTTTGGCATTAGTATCGTTACACAGGAATAGTGCCAAGAGCAACTCATCATTTGCCATGAGAGGACTTGGCATTTGGGTTTCGGGACAACATCAGTATCACTATGACTGGAGTGTAGCGCAAGGAGCGACTCATCACTTGCCTTGGAAAAACTTAGGATTTGGGTTTTGGGTCAGCATCAACACCGCTAATACTGAAGCGTAGAGTCAGAAGCGACTCATCACTTGTTGTCGCCCGTTGGGGAGCGATAGCTTAGTAGACAGTTTTATGTCCCTGTCACCTAAGGCTTTTTCCATTTTATGAGCCATAAGGTTCTCATAAAAGCATTTTCTCCCTACGAGTCGAGAGGATCTCATAGGTGTATTTTCTCCCTAAGGGTCGTGAGGACCCCCAAGTGTGTTTTCCCCCTGTGATTCGTAAGGATCTCACGCAAGAATATTCTCCTCACAAAGTCGAGAGAACTTTGTGAGTGTATTTTCGTCTCTTTTCACGAGTCTGCGTCTTTTTGGGTTTTAACAAACTCACCGGTAGTTCTACTGTTTTTACTCACGGAGCCCTTTCGGGTTTTCATCCGTGTCCATTTTGCTTGTGGACAAACAGTTTTTTTTATTTACGACCGCCTCGTTGGTGGAGCTTCATCACCGGTGGGATTTCAGATATAGCCTTGTTGGTGGGACTTGGAGAGATAGGGGTCGTTTATATCCGTGGATTGTATACGGTTTTACGGGATGCATGATCCAGACTGTAGGGCCGGTGTGCTCAATTTGTCTACGACCAGAAGCATTCACGCGTAGTATTTCTTGAGATATTGGCCATTGATGGGTAGCATAGACCTTTCTCCCTCGGCACTTATCAGCTGGTAGGATCCTCCGCCAAACACTTTCTCGATGACGTATGGCCCTTCCCAATTTGGCTCGAATTTTCCTTTGGCATGTCGATTGGAGATGATTGGTCATTTGAGGACCAACACCAACTCGTCTTTCTTGAAAGCATGGAGACGAGGTCATTTTGTCATAAGCCCATAACATTTGGGCTTGGTACAGCTCTAGATTTTGTTGTACTGCGAGTTTCTTTTCTTCGAGGGCGTCGAGCTCTTCGAGTTGAAGGAGTGCATTTTCCTCGCCTGTCAAACCATGCTGGACGGCCATCTTGAGGCTTGGAACTTCGACTTCGAGGAGGAGCATCGCCTCCACTCCGAAGAGTAGTGAGTATGGAGTGGATTGAATTGGAGTGCGGTGCGTGATACAATATGCCTACAACGGCTCGTGGAGCTTAAGAATCCAGTCTCTTTTGTTAGCTGAAGCATTTTTCCTCAGGAGCTTGCATAAAGTTTTATTAAAGCTTTCGGCTAGCCCATTGGCTCTTAAATTATAAATGTAGAAATATTTGCAGTCTATCTTGTATTGAGTAGCAAACCTTGAGACTTTGAAGCTCTTGAAAGAATGCCCGTTATTGGAAATGATTCTTCTTGGTATACCGAAACGGTATAGAATATTATGCCAGAGAAATGTCAAAATATCCTCTGTCTTAACTTCTTTTAGCGGGACTGCTTCAGCCCATTTGGAGAATTAGTCGATTATGGACAATATGAACCGGTGACGTTTGGATGACGGAGGATCAATGGGGCCAACTATATCGATGCCCCAGACTTCGAAGGGCCATGAGGCCACCGTAGGATGCAGCGGATTGGGATGCTTATGGATGAAGTAACTGTGGTTTTGGCAGAGATGACACTTCTTCGCATGCTATTTGCAATCCTGTATCATGGTAGGCCAATAGTATCCAAGCCGTTTGATTTGAAGTCGCATTTTGGGGCCGGATTGGTGAGCTCCGCAGACGCCCGAGTGAACTTCTTTCATGACCTTTTGGGCTTCGGTTGAGGACAAGCACCTGAGCCAAAGTTGGTCATATGATCTGCGGTATAGCATATTATTTACAAATAGATATCGGAGAGCTCTCTTCTTCAGCTGAACCCTCACAGGTTTTTCTTCGGGCAGCTTGTCGTATCGGAGGTACTCTATGAAGGGCTTTCTCCAACCTGGTTCGTCTTGAATGATTAAAACTTCTTCGACAGAATTGTTTTCTTGTTCTATGCTTTCTTCTTCTCGTAAAGATACCGGAGGCAGAATTTTCCGGCTTCTGATTGTGATCGGGATTTCATCTATGTCGGGATCAGCCATCTCTTTGGCTAGGTGAGCGAGTATGTCGGGTTTTCCGTTCAACGCCCTAGGAACTCTCATTAGTTCAATGTGGGTGAACTGCTTCATGAGTTCTACCACCTGACTTCTGTATTGAGATAACTCGGGCTTATTTATCTTGTAGTCGCACTTGGTTAACGATAAGCCGAGAATCACTGTAGAGCCGAAGGACCTCCATTTGCATGGCGAGCTCCAGGTCGCCTATCAGAGCTTCATACTCAGCCTCTCGTTGTTTGTGCGAGGTTCGATAAGAGCGAAGGAACGTCGTAGGGTTCCTCCCCTGGCGTGATGAATACCAACCCTATTCCTGCTTGTATCTGCGGGATGCTTGATTTGTTGGAGGACCTTATTAATGAGACTCTATCGAATTAGAGCTCCCAACATGGCTCGTTATACTCGAGGTGCATCACTTGTTCGTCGGATAACTCACAACTTAGTGGTGACCCCTCAGGAATGGGATGAGCAGCGAGAAAGTCGGCGATGACTTGTCCTTTTACTGCTTTCTGAAGAGTACAGACTATGTCGAACTCAAGCAGCATGACAGCCCATCTTTCCATTCTACCGGCAAGACTTGCTTTGGTCATTAACTGTTTAAGCGGGCCGACCTTGGAGATCAGCATAACCCGATGAGCTAGTAGACGGTACTTGTTCAGTCGAAAATATTGCACATTTGATTGAACATTTTCCTTACTTTTGTTAAGTACTTAAAGGTAATTATGGTACATATGTGGGTTTATCTACAAAATACTCTTTATCATATGTTTATACACTATACTTAACATTATGAAGGAAAATATATGCATATAATATTTATATAATATTTTAGTAATTTAAATATGCATGTCATATCAAATATCCCTAATCAATATTCTTAAAATATCATATCATATAAAATGATTAGGATAATATCTCAAAATAAATAACAAATATTACTAATACTATGAATTGAGATATTGTGCAGATTTAGCTCAGGTCTGGAGATCAAGATATCCAAGATGTCGGGAATGAAATCTGCTGATAAAATTGAATCAAATCGTAAAATCATGAATGGCGGAGACTCAGAGAAGATTTAAAGATTCCAGACATCACAAAGATCTCCACGTGTCAGCACCAAATAGCAGAAGAAATTTCAAACCCTAATCTCCCCAATCCGCTGCCCAACCGCGGCCAAACCCCTACATTTGCGGCGGATCCGCGGCCATATTGTGGCTGTTGGATATGGGATTTTGTGGGTATGATCGTATCAACAAATCCTAACACATGGGATGTAGGGTTTTCTGCTTGCATGACTATCTAAAGGACCGAGAGTTTCATACGAAAAATCATCAATCCGAAGCGATCAAGAGGTCCACAGCGATCCACGAATCCAGGAGATCAATCGACGCATCATCTACTTCCTACGAGGCAGAGATCGGGGGCATAAACTAGGGTTCTTGTACTCTAAATTCGACAGATTTGTAAATGATAATTAATTAATAAAAAGGTAGATCTTTAGTTTAGTTCTTTCCATTTTACTTTCTGCATTACTTTCTGCATTTACAATATGATCTCTGTTTCCCCAATCTGAGCAAGGCTCATTTGAATTTTGAAAATTTTCTTAAGCAACGCTTCGATTTCTGTGCGTTGCGCAGTGCGCAAAAGGCTCACAGTGCGACATGTGGCTGCGCAGTTGCGCAAGCGCACCACTGCGCGACACGTGGCTGCGCAGTTGCGCAAACACTGTTGCGCAAGCGCACCACTGCGCGACACGTGTCTGCGCAGTTGCGCAATTGCAACTGCGCAAGCGCACGGATGCGCGACACGTGTCTGCGCAGTTGCGCAATTGCAACTGCGCAAGCGCACGACAGCGCGACACGTGTCACGCGCTGGTGAGTTGCGCAGCAACTGAATGAAAATTTAAGTAAATCTTTTCTGTTCTTCTGTAAAACAGAGACCCTTGGATCAGAGATCCAATGGTGGGAAAATTCCCAAAATTATTCAGGAAAGATCTTGGTAACAAATTTAACAAATTTGTGAGCACTATAAATAAGAGCCCAGACCTCATTCAAAGGATAAGGTAGAATCATCAAGAGAAGGATAAACTTCTGAAAAAAAAAAAGAAGAGAAAGAACTCTTGAAGATTAATCAAGAACAAAAAAAAAAAGAAAGGTAAAATTTCTGAAGAACAGAAGATTAAAAAAGGGAATAATAAAAAATATATAAATAGTGCCTTGCACTTGATATGAACCCTTGGTTCTGTGAAAAGAAAACAAGAAGAAAAACTTGTTTTCTTTTGATCTAAATTTAGATCAAAAGTGCCATGCACTTTTGTTCTTCAATCTGAAAATTCTTGAGTTCCTGCAACTCATTACTTAAAAGGGCCTGGCCCAAATCAAATCACAAAAATAATAAAAGGGCAGAGCCCTATTTGGAAAATTCTTGAGGGCCTGGCCCAAATCAAATTGCAAAATAATAAAAGGGCAAAGCCCTGTATGGAAAATTCCTGAGTTTCTGCAACTCATTATTTAAAAGGGCCTAGCCCTAATCAAAATAATAAAAGGGCAAAGCCCTGTATGGAAAATTCCTGAGTTTCTGCAACTCATTATTTAAAAGGGCCTGGCCCTAATCAAATTAAAAAAAGGGCAAAGCCCTGTATGGAAAATTCCTGAGTCTCTGCAACTCATTATTTAAAAGGGCCTGGCCCTAATCAAATTAATAAGAGGGCAAAGCCCTGTTTGGAAAATTCTTGAGTTTCTGTAACTCATTATTTAAAAGGGCCTGACCCAAATCAGATTGCAAAATAATAAAGGGGCAGAGCCCTGTTTAGATTGATTCTTTTAATCGGGCAGAGCCTAAAATAAAAAAATTGGACTTAACCCAATCCTGGCTGTAAGTCCTTAAATTAAATGCCTATCATAAACCAATTCACGACCGGTTTGAGGGTACATCTCCGAACTCCTTTGACATCTGTCGTTGTAATTCCTCAACGACGTCAAAGAGGTGACGGGTCCCAACGTCCACTCATCTAATATCGGACCGAAACGTCCTTAAACTAACATCGGACCGAAACGTCCTTAAAACTAGCGATGGACCGAAACGTCCTTAAACTAATAATGGACCACTACGTCCTTAAACTGGCGACGGACCGAAACGTCCCTAAACTAATAATGGACCACCACGTCCCTAAACTGGAATATGGACCGCCACGTCCCTAAACTGACACAATAGGGCCCAAACGCTCTTTTGTCGGATCTAAACGGTCCCGTCTAAGTTGATCTTAGCCCCAAATACGGTTAATGCGTCCTTAGATATTCAAATAAGTAATAAAATCCCAAACCAACTTTGGTTCAAGGGTACATCTCTGAACTCCTCAGACGCCTGTCGTTGTAATCCCTCAACGACGTCAGAGAGGTGACGAGTCCCGACGGCCGGATAATTAAATCAATCACTACGTTAAGTTGATCTTAGTCTAAAACAGGACTAACGTATCCTTAATGAACGTTTAAGTTGATCTTAGCCGCAACGCGACTAATGCATCTTTAAACTGAAAACACCAAACCCAAATCTAAGTAAATACGGATTTGGACTAATCCACGTCCTACGGGCGACGGCATTACTCAGTCTCCGTATACAATCCACGGGCAACCACAAACAAAACAAACACACACGACACGAAGTGAAATTCTGGAGAAGGAGAAAGTTGTTACCGCGATGCGGTAGCGTAATTAACTGCAGGGGCTTGCGCTTGCAGGGAAGAGCGTCCCCACAATCAAAAACCCCTCACCCTGAGGGGGAATCTGACGAAGTCTGCTACATCGGTCGCATCCGTCTAAACCTCCGATATACGGTGCCGTAAATCAACTCGGCATCTTCGGAGAGATAGACGGATAAAACTAAATAGCATCTGCCCCGAACTTCAGGCAAGACGTCTTCACGTCGTCGCCGTCTTTCGGAGGGGAACAGATTCTGGCACGCCCGGTGGGACCTTTTTCTCTTTCCACTCCACACTTCGTGTGTCGTCTTCGCGAATCAATCGCGGTTTGTTAAATGGTTGTCTTCGGATTTCAAGTTGCTAAGATTTGGTCTTTTATCTGGCGCAGAACTCAAGCATCCATGGATTCCCACTGCACCAAATGCGCAAAGCACCACTGCAACGGACGCTCCACCTCACCGAGAGGTGTAACATATGGGCCCCAAGCGGCCTCTTTCCTTACTCTGCCGGTGGAGCAGGTGACCCAGGCCACCACCGGCCTATTTTTCGGGACCATGGTCCCCCCTGCAAGCTTCTCTATGCCGATATCCGCACCAGAAGCGAACAAGAAGTCGGTATTTGACCGGCTCACTGCTACCGCGACCCCTGTCAACGGTTCGCCTGCTACTAAACCGACAGCCTCCGTTTTCACCAGGCTAGGTCAGAACTATAAAGTGGCCGTCCCAAAGAGGGCAACGGCCGCTGCTTTGGAAGTCGTTAAAGCGGCTTCTCCCATCAGAGAGTCGGTCTTCACAAGACTGACGGTTCCCACTCCTCCCCCAGTTGGTCAAAAAGCATCAGTCTTCGATAGGCTGACGTCGACAGTTACCCCACACCCAAATAGGGGGCAACAAGAAACTATCTCGATTTCCGAGCCAGTCCCAATGGCTCGTCGTGCGCGACGCCGCCATTGGCAGCGAGTAAGGAAAGCAGGGGGCAACTCCCCCTCAGGGCTAACCCCACCTGCTCCAGCGGTGGAGGTCAATGCTGCTGTTCCAACCGGGAACAGTTTCGAATTGCTGAGGAAGGTGAGAAAGAACTCTCCGGTCGCTACATTGAAAAGGTCTCCTCCGCCCATGGAAAAAGCTTCGGAGACGAAGCGGGAACAGCCCCCTCAACGGCTATCCTCAAAAGTTTATAAAGTATGGCGTAGGGTTCACGACTCTGTGATCGATCCAGACCACTTACGTCACCAGAAAAGGGCGAAGGTGGAAAATAACAAAAACTGCCCCATTAAACAGCAGGGGGCGACAGTTGCTAGGATGCCCACTACAACGGCTCCTTTAACCTCGATGGCCCACAAAAGAAGGAGGCCAGAGAAAGCTCCCGCAACAGCAGCAAGAGTTAACAATGGTGAACCTAAACGCCCCAAGTCAGGGGGCATAATTGTTCATACGGTTTACATGGCTTCTGGAAAGGAAGAAAGCCGTACTTCTACGGGTCACCGACCGCTCACCCGATCAGTGACCAAGGCTCAGGAGCAGCAACAAAAGCTCCAGGAGATGATGACCACAATGGCTGCACTCACTGGGCCGAAAGAAACCCCACAAACATCCTCAGAAGAACGTCAAGAACAAGAGACGGACGCCGAATTCCTTCGGCGCGTGCTAGAGAAGAAAGATAAAGAGGCTGCGGAACAGGCAGCCAACATAAAGAAAATGGCCCTCCTGTTCCAGGATATGGTGGGTATGATGATTCAACCAGATCCACCTGCTGGAGATCCCCCGATCATTCTTGAAGATGATAGGGGAGAGACATCGAATCCTCTACCGGCTCTATCCGTAGCTAAAGAGGATACCATATCAAAGGCTGATTTGGATGAATATATTGCCCAACAAATACGGGTGCATCAGGCGACTGAAGCAGCCGGTCAGATCGTGAAAACGGGGCGGCCATATCCGAGCTGGTATGACCAAATCAAGTACCCGCCGGGTTACACTATTCCCAAGTTTCATGTTTACAAAGGGACCGGCAATCCCCATCAACATGTGGCCCAATTCAGGGCTCTTTGCGGTAATACCGGCGGCGACGACAAGCTTTTGCTTCGCCAGTTTGTTGGAAGTTTATCTGATACGGCGTTTGAATGGTATTCTGAGCTTCCCAACGACTCTATAAAAACCTTTGCGGAGATGGAGCTACTCTTCACCCAACGCTTTGCAAGTGCCAGTGAGCGTACCCCGATGACGGCACTGATCAACGCCAGGGTAAAACCCGGCGAGACATGGGTTCAGTATGCTATACGGTGGCGAAATCTATGGTCAAAATGTGAACAGCGCATAGAAGAAGCCCCTGCGGTGGGAATGTTTGTTGGAACCCTTGATCCACAAGCAACTATTTCATAATTTATGATGTTCTTCAAGCCGACTTCCTTCCAGGCTTTGATCGACAAATTGGCGCAGATGGACCAGATGGGCCATAAACCCCCTCTCCCGAAGCCGGATCCCCGAAACGACAAAGGAAAGGGAAAAGCGATCGTCGTCGCTAATGCCCAACAACAACCGAACGATTCGAAGCCGGTTACTCGTCCAAACAATACGCGCCCATACGTACCCCTTGAGGACAGGATGGGACGTGCTTACTCCTTCCCCCGTGATAAAACAAGGAGGTTATTCGAGCTGGCATTGCGCAACAGGCTCATAAATCTGCCAGATCCAAAACGTCCGTCGCAACCAAGTGACGTCAACGATCTTAATTACTGCCCTTATCATAGAGTGTTGGGACATCCAATCGAAGACTGTTACGTTTTCAAAAATTGGCTTGAGAATCAATACCGTCAGGGCAAATTTGCGCTGTCTGACAAATGGAAGGTGAACCCTCCGCAGCCTCACACCTATAAGGGGACGAATACGCCGGGGGCAACATGCTCCGTCATTGAAGAGGCTCCCTGGGAGGTTGTATTATCAGCCAAAACGAGGAGAATGCTAAATGATCTTCAGACCTGTCCAGCGGTCAAGTGGAAGAACCCCTTTGAACCGCAGGTTATTGAGGGGATGTTGAAGCCACGACCGACTCCGAAGACCGATGGTGGTAGTTCAAGCGTTCATAGCCAGCCGTCAAAATCTTCGAAAAAGAAGAAGAAGAAATCTAAGAAGCCCGTGAAGCCTGGCGACAAGCGCACGGACTTACAAAAGCAAATCGATGCGCTGGATGAATATAACCAAAAGGCGCGAACTCCCATCACGCTCCAAGATTTCCTTGATCACGTCTTCCAAGAAGAAGATGAAGGAGAAAGTTCATCGGATGAATCTGACGAATATGTGGCAAGCTGTCATATGATCTCCCATTCGACCACGAACGATGAAGGAACTTCTGGCACTGAAACGCTGGGGGCGAATGCCGAATCAGGAACCCCAGAGTTACCGGTTGAAATGATTAGCGCGTTTCTTAATGAAGCTCGGTTGAAAAGCAAGGCTGATCGAGAACGCGAGACGGTTATATTCGAAAGGGCTAAGCGTCAGCGACTTGAGGAAGGAGCTGAAATGATCCCGTTGGAGCAAAATGCCTCCACCACTGACAAAAGCCAATTCAAGATAAAAAAGAAATTTGCTAAGGCCATATCGATGGGCATGAAGCTACCACCCTCTGAAGAAAAAGTTACTGGCGCGGTAGAAATGCACCCCTCTTATTGCTTATACCATCAGAAGGTCTCGCATTCCACCCAAGATTGCAAAGCTTTCAATGGATGGTGGCAAGGATACGTCGCTAACCGACAACGATTTAAACGGGAAAAACGTAAAATTCGCCGAGAGCAAAGAAATACGACTAAAGAACTTGAAAGAACTGCCGGCAATTGTCACATGGTTAACACTACCGGGTCACAAGTGCCTACATTTGGGAGCGACTCCGATGAAGAGCTAGAGCTTGGCCCCCTCTTCGAAGAATCCACTTCGGGAAAAGAAAAAGAACTGAAGGCCTGCGAGAATATACAGCTGCGCAATCGAACATTACCCGAGAAGAACCTCGGACCCTTGAATAAGAAAAACAAAGGGAAAGAGAAGGTCTCTGAAGACATCGCTTTGGATGACCAAGTTGCGGAAGAGTTAACCGCCAAGAATCCCCCAAAAAGGAATAAAGTAGATTACAATGTCTTGGCGCATCTGAGAAAGCTACCCTCACAACTCAGCATTCTCGATGCCCTATTGCTATCGAAAGAAGCGAGGGATTCTTTGATTAAGGCCCTACAGGATCCGGACCAGTTCCAAGCCTTCTTAGCCGAACAAAAGATGAAGGATGAATTGGAAGAGGTGCACACAGCCGACGTTGCTTTTGGTGATGAAGACCTTCTCCTCGGGACGTGTGAACACAATCGCCCCCTTTATGTCTCGGGATACTGCCATGACATAAAAATAGGAAAAATCTTGGTCGATAACGGATCGTCTGTCAATTTACTCAATGTGCGAGTGTTAAAGGAGATTTGCATGAGTGTCCAACACCTCGCCCGGGACAAAATCACCATCTCCGGTTTCGACTCTCAATCCTCAAAGACTCTTGGATCTGTGATATTGACGCTACGCTTTGGGGTGCTCGTCACAGACATCAAATTCCATGTTATAGACGCCAAGACGTGCTACAATGCTCTGCTCGGCCGACCATGGCTACACGAATACAATATCATCCCTTCTACACAGCATCAGTGCATGAAGTATTCTAGGGACGACCTCGAGTACACAGTGGCAGGAGAGTTGAATCCGTTTTCCGTGAACGAAGTTCGCAAGTATGAAGATGCCAAATACTTCTTACCGAGTTTCGAAGACACGGAAAGGTGTCACAAACCGGAGAACAAAACTAACGCAACCATCCCTGTCTTCGGCAGTGACACCGAGGAGGAGGAGGATATAATTTATTCAGGTCCGTCCCAGTCCACCAGGCCAGGACCATCTGTTCCTTCATTGATCTTCGGTAGTGACTCAGAGGATGAAGTTCATGCTGTATTCCCCGCTCGGCCCTCAATACAGATTTCCACTGATGAAGAGCGAAGTCTGCAGGTAACCATGGTGCCGCTTGAACATTACAAAGAACTGGATGCACTCGACACCAACAGCGTAGAAGAATTGCAGACATTCTATATCCCTCCCGGAAGAAAAGGCGAGAAGGCAATCCTATTCTACCGTTCTGAAGAAAACAAGGTGGAAAAAGAAATTTGGCATGGCGCGGATCCCACGCTCGACAGGCTTCAGCCTATCCGTCTTCCCAGATATTATACCGAAGGTTTGAAGAAACTGCTGAAACGCCAAGGGATGTCCTTCACACAGACCGTCAGAAAAGCCAAATTCTATGACAAGGTCTGGAACGTTCCCGGAACTCAATGCAAACTGCCTAACGGGAGAACGGAAACGAAAGGGCTCGGGTATGTTCGCTCAAAGAAGCGGGAGTTAATAAACAGCTGTTATGCCATGTATGACTTTGATGAAGAGGCGGACGCTCAATGGGAGGACGCTGATCCTGAATCAGCAAAAGTCCCTGATACAAAACCACCCAGTCCATCGTCTGAAGACCAGATGAGCAAACTTATAAAGGATGCGAGTCAAAAAGCCCGAGATGATCACGATCGTGAAATGGCAATCTATGAGAAAGCCAAGACACAGCGTCTCCTTCGACAGGCAGTAAAGAACGAAGATGTTGCCCCACGTCAGCCTGCTACAAAAAGGGTTCGACGCGAAAGTAAAAACAAGTCGAGGGGCCGAAAAGGTGCTCGACAACCGCAAGACCGAGCTAAGAAGCCACGCATCCGAGAGTCGAGCGTTATTGACCTAGCCCTTATGAAGAAAATGGGTCGAGCATACTCATTTCCTCGGGACAAAACAAGGAAAATACTTGATCTTGCTCTAAAACATCAAATGCTTACTCTGCCAGAGTCTAAACACCCTGAGCAAGCAGGCGAAGTCTCCAACCCAAATTATTGCTCTTACCATCGAGTAGTAGGGCATCCGCTTGAAGATTGTTTCACCTTTAAGAATTGGGTTGAGGACCAATATCAGCTTGGCAAATTCGCATTGTCTGACAGTTGGAAGGTAGCGCCGCCGCAAAAGCACGAACCCAAAAACACAAGAATAAAACCAACCCCGCATTGGGATTGGCAGAAAACTCGCACCTGTCATGTGATAACAATATTAAAAGAAGGGTCCGAGGACATGAACAACCTCCCTTGGTGCTTTGAAAACGACCGCGATGAGGTAATCTCAGAATTTCCCCCAGCTCCGAAAGAACTGGAGGATGGAATCCACACTACTGCAGATAACCTCAAGAAAATCGAGTTGGGGACGGCAAATGACCCGCGACCGACATTCATCAGCGAGCTACTATCTGAAGAAAGGGTGGCCGCGTTAAAGGATGTGCTTCTACAGCACAAAGATTGCTTCGCGTGGAACTATTCCGAAATGCCGGGATTAGATCCAGAAATTGCTGTACACAAATTGGCGATATCCCCGGACATCAAGCCAGTCAAACAGGCGCCAAGAAGAATGCGACTCGAGCTTGAGATGAGCATCAACGCCGAAGTCAAAAAGCTGATAGACTCTGGCTTCATCCAGGAAGTTCAATACCCTGAATGGATCGCCAACATCGTCCCAGTGATGAAGAAAAATGGGACAGTGCGCATATGCGTAGACTTTCGGGATCTTAATAAAGCATGCCCAAAAGATGATTTCCCAGTGCCAGTTACTGAACTTATGATAGACAATATATCCACTCATGAGGTTTTCTCCTTCATGGACGGCTCGTCGGGGTATAACCAGATAAAAATGCATCCCGAAGACCAGAAGCACACAGCCTTCAGGACTCCTCTTGGTATATTTTGTTATAAAGTGATGCCCTTCGGTTTGAAGAACGCTGGTGCTACTTATCAGAGGGCCATGACGAAGATCTTCGACGACCTTATACACGAAATCGTTGAATGCTATATCGACGATCTCGTGGTTAAAAGCAAATCATACGAGGAACATCTCGAGCATCTGAAGACTGTATTTCAACGCCTTCGGCAATACAACCTGAAGATGAATCCTCTTAAATGTGCGTTCGGGGTTTCCTTGGGCAAATTCCTGGGATTCGTTGTTCGACACCGAGGTATTGAAATAGATCCGTCAAAGATTAAAGCAATCATGGAAATGCCTCCGCCGAGGACTCTCAAACAGCTGCGGTCTCTCCAAGGGAAACTCGCATACATACGGCGATTTATAGCCAACCTCTCAGGAAAATGCCGGCCATATAGTCACCTGATGAAGAAAGGAACCCCATTCGTTTGGGATCAAAAATGCCAAGGCGCACTAGACGAGATCAAGCAGTACCTGCAGAACCCGCCGGTGTTGGCTGCCCCGGTTAAGGGGAAGCCTCTCATTCTTTATACGACCGCCCTCGAAGGTTCCTTAGGCGCATTATGGGCACAAGAGAACGATCAAGGGAAAGAAAGAGCACTCTACTACCTAAGCCGAGTTCTGCTGGGGGCAGAAAGCAATTACTCTCCCATTGAAAAACACTGCCTGGCGTTGATCTTCGCAATAACAAAGCTTAGGCACTATGCATTAGCACACGAGGTCCGTCTGATTTCAAAGGTGGACCCCCTTAAATACTTAATGTCAAAGGCCATATTGACAGGGCGACTCGCTAAATGGGCCCTACTCTTGATGGAATTTTCGATCACGTATCAACCTCTCAAAGCAGTGAAAGGCCAGGCCATCGCCGACTTCCTCGCTGAACATCCCATACCCGCCGATTCTCCATTAAATTGCGATCTTCCAGACAGACATGCGTTTGACGCAATCGACAGTGGTGATACCCGTTGGGAGCTTTATTTCGATGGAGCATCTTCCATGAAAAAGCACAAACAAAGTACGCCAATGATCAAATCGGGGGTAAGACTCATCTTCGTGACTCCACAAGGAGGAATAATGCGCTACGCGTTCTCCCTGACGGAGCCGAGAACAAACAATGAAGCCGAATACGAAGCTTTGATAGCGGGCCTCGAGATCGCCATTGATATGGGAATTGAAAACCTCCTCATATATGGGGATTCCCAACTGGTCGTCAGTCAAGTGAACGGCGACTACCAAACGTGCAAACCGGAGTTGGTGAAATACGGTGAAAAAGTGCAACAACTGCTGACCCAAATTCCCTCCTACACTTTGGAGAGCATACCACGAGCGGAAAACAGCAAAGCGGACGCACTAGCCAAACTTGCTAAAGAACTGGCTGACGAGAACCTCGACGACGTTAGAATCGTGGTACAAAGCCGTCGAGTGCTTGCCCCAGCAGAAGTATCTCCGGAATCGTCTGAAGAAAAAGGAGCGAACGAGGAGACGACCCTACAAATAAAAGACCATGAGAAGACCGAAGACTGGAGAGAAGTTTTCATAGATTACTTCAGGTTCCACCGGATGCCTGAAGGAGCGTCCATAAGACATCAGCTCGTGAAACGAGCTCTGTCTTTCGCCTTCGTCAATGATACTCTATACAAGAGGTCATTCGATTCTCTGTGGTTGAGATGCCTAGGACCTGACGAAGCAAAAAGAGTCGTTCAGGAAGTTCACGACGGACTCTGCGGTTCTCACCAAGCAGGTCCTAAGATGAAGCTGAAGATAAAACGGATGGGCTACTACTGGCCCACGATGATGCAGGATTGCCTGGAATACGCGAAGCAATGCCACTCATGCCAAATTCATGGGGACTTCATTCATCAACACCCAAATCCGCTACACCCAACGGTAGCTAGTTGGCCATTCGAAATGTGGGGGACTGATATAGTCGGCCCCATAGAACCAGCATCGTCAAAGGGACATCGTTTCATATTGGCGACGACTGATTACTTATCCAAATGGGCAGAGGCGGTACCGTTGAGGGAAGTAAAAACGGAGAACATCCTCCATTTCTTCAGAACGCATGTCATATACCGGTTTGGAACCCCGAGAAGAATCATCTCTGATAATGGGCCAGCCTACCGAAGTCATAAGATTAGCCGCTTCGCACAGCAGCACAATATAGACTGGAGATATTCCTCAGTTTATAACCCCCGAGCTAACGGTCTAGCTGAGGCCTTCAACAAGACCTTGACGAAGATCATGAAGAAAACGGTGTCACGAAATAAGAGAGATTGGCACGAAAGATTGCAAGAGGCTCTTTGGGCGTATCGAACTACATTTAAAACGGCCACAAACACAACGCCGTACGCGTTGGTATTTGGGACGGAAGCAGTACTCCCCCTCGAGATAGAATTACCCTCTCTACGAGTGGCAGTCCATTACGAGTTGACGGACGAAGAAAATGCTCACCTTCGGTTTGAAGAGCTTGACGCCCTTGATGAAATCCGGCTTCTAGCACAGCAAAATCTGGAAGCTTATAAAGCAAAGATGACGCGCTCATATGAAAGATTGAGCCGCCCGAGGACATTCCGCCAAGGCGAACTCGTGCTAGTCGTCAAAAGGCCCATGATCCCCAATCGCGCCAAGCGGGGAAAGTTTGAGCCAAATTATGAAGGACCGTACATCATTGATAAGGTCTACCAGGGCGGGGCCTATCTACTCATGGACATGCACGGTGAAAGGCCTTTCAGGCCAATAAACGGTCGCTTCCTAAAGAAATACTACGCTTAACGAGCCTTAGTTTAGGTCAATGATAGATGACGACGACTATGTCCGCTCGCTATCTTCCTAAGCTCAGGCTTTATAAGCAGTAGCCAGCCCTCTCAACGTCGGACCGAAATGTCCTTAAACTAATAGCAGACCATAACGTCTTTAAAAAACTACTACCGCAGCATCTTTAGACTGACGAGATAAAAAAAAAGAAAAAGAAAAAAAAAAGGTATGTCCATGAGCAAGAAGGGCACGGATGAAAACCCGAAAGGGCTCCGTGAGTAAAAACAGCAGGGCTACCGGCGAGAGTTCGTGAAAACCCGAAAGGGCGCGACCTCGTAAAAAAAAAAAAAAAAAAAACGGTATGTCCATAAGCAAGATGGGCACGGATGAAAACCCGAAAGGGCTCCGTGAGTAAAAACAGCACGACTACCGGCGAATGTTTGTGAAAACCCGAAAGGGCGCAACTTCGTTAAAGAACCCTTACAGAGTCCTCTCGACCCTGTAAGGAGAAACCACCCGCGTGAGATCCTTACGACTCACAAGGGAACAACACACTTAGGAATCCCCACGATTCCTAAGGAGAAAATACGCTTGCGAGATCCTCACGACTCGTAAGGAGAACTCTCTTATGGGACCCTCACGGCTCATAGGATTTGAAAGTCTTAAGTCACAGAGACCTAAACCTGTGCTTAAACAAACCCCCACAAACTTCCAATGTTGCCCTACAAGTGGCTCAATATTGACCCTTGTATACAATCCACGGGCGCGAATAAACATTTCCCTAACCAAGGTCCATCCGTGATCGGGGATATGTTCGCATAACCCTTGTAAGTCCTCTCGATTTACAAGAAGAAAACCCCTCTGTAGGATCCTTACGACTTACAGAGGAACAAAACACTTTGGAACCCTTACGATTCCTAAGGAAAAAATACACCTACAAGATCCCCACGACTTGTAGGGAGAAATACCTTCACGAGACCCTTACGGCTCATGAAGTCAAAAGCCTTAGCCGACAGGACCCTAACCCTGGTCGCTAAGCCTCCTTTGTTCGACAACGACAGAGGCAAATGATGATTCGCTCCTGGTAATATCACAGTTGTAGCGGTGCTGATGCCGAAATCGGTGTCCAATTTCAGGTTTACGGCAAAAGCCAGCAGGCCGCTCATGCATACGAAATAGCCGAAATAATAGGGCAGCTTGCAATAAAAAGCAGCAAGTAAAATGTATGCATGCAAAATAGCCGAAATGATTGGGCAACTCGCAATAAAAAGCAGCGAGTAAAAATAAAATAGCCGAAATGATTGGGCACCGCGAAAAATTGCCGAAATGTTTGGGCAATCGCGACCTTCGCGATATAAAAGCTGAAATGATAGAGCATCGCGGAAATAAAATAAAATAAAAGAAGAAATGATAAAACTTTGGCCCTACAGTCGAGGTCACATCGATCCCTGTATACAATCCAAGGGCGTAAACAAAGAAGAAACCATACTTCCCCAGCGGATTCCGTCGAACGACGAAACCAAACCTCAAAGGTTCATTTCAACCGAAGAAGCCAATGACTTCGACAAAAATTCCTCGACTCACGGATACAAACACTCATTGACGAGAGCCTTCTGATCCGCGTCGACCCGCAGAGCCACCAGTGCCTCCGTAGGAATCCTCGACTCGTTTCAAACCCCAAGGAAACAAATAATCCTTGGCGCTTGGGAAACAAATAATCCCAGCAAACTCCTCGACTCACGGATACAAACACTCCTTGACGAGAGCCTTCTGATCCGCGTCGACCCGCAGAGCCACCAGTGCCTCCGTAGGAATCCTCGACTCGTTTCAAACCCCAAGGAAACAAATAATCCTTGGCGCTTGGGAAACAAATAATCCCAGCAAACTCCTCGACTCACGGATACAAACACTCCTTGACGAGAGCCTTCTGATCCGCGTCGACTCGCAGAGCCACCAGCGCCTCCGTGGGAACCATCGACTCGTTTCAAACCCCAAGGACACAAATAATCCTTGGCGCTTGGGAGACAAATAATCCCTCGCAAAACTTCTCAACT
Source organism: Agapanthus africanus (assembly GCA_030015575.1). NCBI lineage: Eukaryota > Viridiplantae > Streptophyta > Magnoliopsida > Asparagales > Amaryllidaceae > Agapanthus > Agapanthus africanus. Next base: position 866,666,778 of record CM057338.1, on the reverse strand, counting down.
CACGGATACAAACACTCCGTGACGAGAGCCTTCTAATCCGCGTCGACTCGCAGAGCCACCAGCGCCTCCGTGGGAACCATCGACTCGTTTCAAACCCCAAGGACACAAATAATCCTTGGCGCTTGGGAAACAAATAATCCCTCGCAAAACTTCTCAACTCACGGATACAAACACTCCGTGACGAGAGCTTCTCTGACTCACATCTCGGGCAGTAAGGATTCAAAAACTAGCTTCCTGAATAATGGGACCCTGCAAGTCAATCCTAAATGGTCTCTTGCATACTATTCACGGGCCTCACTCTCTGAAGTCGATTCTCGACAAAGAGGGAAACAACCGCTTACGAGCCCTCTCGACTCGTAAGAAGGGCAATGGGATCCTGCAAGTCAATCCTAAATGGTCTCTTGCATACTATTCACGGGTCTCACTCTCTGAAGTCGATTCTCGACAAAGAGGGAAACAACCGCTCACGAGCCTTCTCGACTCGTAAGAGGGAGAAATTCTCTCATAAGATCCTTTCGACCTATGAGAGAAAACTACACTTGGGAATCCTCACGATTCCTAAGGAGAAAATCCACTTACGAGATCCTCTCGATCCGTAGGGAGAAAAGTCTTTATGAGACCCTCACGGCTCATAGAGTTGAAAAGTCTTAGGCAGCAGATCCGAACCTGCGGCCTAAGCCATCGTTATATCTTGAAGAAACCAGAATGCTTACTCTGTTACCTGTCAATCATGTTTATTAAAACAGCATGCTGATAATAAGAAAAGGGAGAAAGCAAAGAAATGATACAAGACATTGCAAAAAAAAATGTATATCTTTATTTATCAATTCAATCAAGTACATGGCGAATCGTATAAAAGAATAAAGAATGCATACATCTTATTAAAAAAAATAAAATTACAAGTATATTGATACAAGGGCAGCTACTCGGAAGGGAGCGTCTTGCACAGATATAGCAATCGCTCGCGTATCTCCTTCCACGCCTTCTCCTGCTCGGCTACCACCGTCAACTCTGCCTCCACTTGGGCTCGCTGCCGCAAGACCAATGCAAGCTGCTCCCTCACGGCTTGATAAGCAGCCTCCCGACTTGGGATATTGCGCTCAGCCACGTCAAGCTTCCGCTTTAAGTTTAGCCCATGGGAGATGCGCTCCAAGAGATCCTCAAAGATAGTCTTCACTTGGGCAGCATTTGCCTCAACCTCAGCGCGCAGACGGGCCGTTTCGTTTGAGGTCTTTTGGCATTCCCTTAGTCTTTGAGCTGCTTCTTGCTCCAAGTGGCGGGAGTGCGAAGTACTTTGCTCGAGCCAAGTTGTGCGTTGGGTGCTCAGAGCTAAAACTTCGGGAGAAGGGCGCGTCAACTCCAGCCGGTACAGACAGGCCTCGATCTCCCTGCAGTGGTTAACCCAAGATTCAACGACGCCTTCGTCGTGAAAAGTTACGAGCGCCGCTAACATTGGGTTAACATCCACAGCGAAATCTGCAGCAGAAGGAAGAGCGTCCATGCTGAGCTCTTCGATATACCCGCTCAGCATGCCTAGACTCATCACAGCACCCTTTGAAGACGGACGTCTCAAAAAGGGGCATGCCGGTGAAAGAACGCGAGCCTCGAAGGGGACCGGAGCCGGAACAATAGCTGCAAAACAAAACAGAGTTAAACGATGGTTCAAAAGATGTTGAAGGGTTACCAAAAGGAAATTTACTATACCAGGTACAGCGGACGGCAAAGCCGGAAGGGCCGGTAGCGCGGCAGGTCTTGCATCCCCTCCTTCGATTTGTGGCACTGCAACAAAGAAAAGGAAAAGTCAGAAATTATCCCATTGCTAGAAAAAGGGGGTAAATAAAGATATTATGGTGAAAGTATACTCACCGGCGCCACTAGAGGGAGAAGCGAGTTCGGATGGGAAAGAGAAGTGCGGGAGCAACACTTGATATAAGTGATCAAAAAGCACTCCTGCAAAGGCACAATGGTGTAACGTTAGTACAAAAGCCGTATTTTTGAAAGATTAATGCATGAGTCGTGAATACATACCTTCCAACATCCATGATGGTACAAGGGAAGGCGGGGAGGTGACTACTGCCAAAGCAGTAGTTGACGGTGCCCCCTCGAGCAATGGAGCATCGGTACTGGCTGCACCTGCAAGAACAAGCTTGTTAGAAGAGATCACAAGATATATACAAAAAAAAAGGGAAACGCTGGTGACTCAAAAGTTTACCTGACGAGCTGCCAGCAGAAACTGAGGCAGTCCCTTCCTCCACTGACGGAAGACCACCGCCTGTAGCTTCATCACCCGACTCAAGGGGGACCGTTGTTATGCTCTCAAGCTCTACAGGCGGCGGGGAACCATAGACAGGGAGGGCCAAGATAGGAACATTGCCAGATTCCTGAGAAGGAGCGCCTAGCTCGTCTTCAGGAATCATGGCTGCCTCACCTGCTGCTCCCTCAGGATCAGCGATTACAGCTGCCCCGTCCATCGGCACCACGAGGTCCCCAGCCTCAAGTACCTCGCCCTCTACCGCCTTCGGCTCGGTTGAGACAATCATCTCATCTGCCGCCACTTCGGGTGCGGCATCAATGACCCTCTCCGCGGCAGGTTCCTCAATCTCGGTTTCAGGCACCGTGGCCCCGACGACGGTGCCCACCGTCGGCTCAGGTTCGGCAGGCGCTGCTTCCGCCATTTCCTGGGGTCCAACGGTCTCCGCCTCCCCCTCAGTCGGACTAGGCCCTGCCAGATGAAACGCATGTGAGCCAATGGCTTTATAATTCTTACAACAAAGCTCTGAAAGAAGTACTACCTGAAGAAGATTTATCATTTGCACTTCGGGCCGCGCGCGCCGCTCGCCTATAAGCAGTAGATAGGGCGACAGGGGCCTCCTCAGAAGGAGTGTCAGCGCGAGGAATGGTGCTAGGGCCCGCTCCCGTGGCCAAAGCAGCTCCGCTCGCCTCTGCTTCAGAAGGAGTGTCGGCACGAGGAAGATTGCTAGGGCCCGCTCCCGCGGCCAAAGCAGCTCTGCGTGCCCTTGCTTCGCGTCTCAACCGCTTCCGCTCCTCTCGAGCCGTTGAGACGGATGCCACTAGGGCTTCCTTGAGTGAGGCTCCCTCGTCCGTATATAGGGATGCCTCTAGATTCTTCAAAGCATCCCTCATCGTCTTGTCAAGCCGAGGCTCTTGTGGCAATTTTGACGAAGCCGGGACTTCGATAACAGACTTAGAGGGGACCCCTGCGTCAATTGATACAGCGCCTGCAAAGAAACAAAAGAAGGTCAGGTTGATTATCAGAAAAAAGACAACAAACTTTCCTTGTAAAAGAGAAAGGGGTGAAACATACCAACGCCTGCTAGGGCACGCTTCTCCTCCTCTTCCTGAAAGGTTCTCAGGGAGGCAGCAATAGCCTCTTCAGTGGAGACACCTGTTGAAAATGAAGCGAATATTATTTAAGGATAACAATATAAAATGCAATAAAACGACAAATAAGGCGTTTGATAATTACCGGACTCAGCGAGTTTGTTCAACATCGCTTCAAGCCTCGCCGATCGCTCTGAAGCTGCAATGGCGGCGGCCAAATTGGTGTCCGCAGGGTCCACCACAAAGCCCTCATTGCTGCCATACTCGCATATGGTCCTGGCAGGAGGAGCCGCAGGCTTTAACCCGAGGATCGCATCGAGGGAAAGGGCAGACTTTTTCTTTTTCTGCTGTCCACCAGCTTTAGATCCACCTGGAGCGGATTTGCGCTTGGAAGCCACTTTAGGGCGGCGGGTCCCAACATCTGCCCCTACGCCTGACTCTGGTGATACTACTTTAGTCGCCTTCGTGGGAGCACGAGGCGCCGATGGTGCATCCACCGTAGCGGGCAACGGCAATCCCCGCGGAGGACTCAACACGCGTGGTCGATCGACTCCAGCTTCTTTTAGCGGAGGGACGACCGGGAGCCTTGGCTGCAAAGGGGCCTTGCGATCACCGCCAGGAGGCGCACCCCTACGGTTAACCAATAGGCGTCTCTCCATCAAAATGACTGGACCCATAGCGTGCGCATACCAGGCCACATATGAATTAAGCATCTTAGGGACACAGCTGGGTTCACTAATGAAGAAATAAGAACCCGTGTTAAGCCGTATAAAGTGATGCATCGTATTCTTTACCCCCTCTGGGCCAACCACAGGCGTTTCCAAAAAGGCTTCCATCGGGATCCCCTGGTTGTAGCTTGATTGCTGGGCAAATCGATGTGGATTATACCTCATGAATAAAGCCGTCTCATTCTGCCGAAACACTAGATAGCCCGGCCGAATGGAGTAGAGATGGACGATTTCCCGAGCCTTCAGTACAGAAGCCCCGCCCTTAAACTCGTCACGTAGGGGCACCACCGACTTAGTAGTCTCCGAGCCTATGGTGACAACTTTATCCACGAAAGAAGTCGTCGCTCCGACCAAATGTGGGCGCAGGAGGAGTCCCCTAGAATCCCTCGGGGATGCGAACACAATTGAAGCCCCGATTAACCGTACGACTCTCGGGAGTCTGTACTTCTCGAAGAATGGGGGAGTCTTGTGGGCGCCAAACACCCCTCGCACGTGCATCTCCATCCAAGAAACGAAGTAATGCATTGGGAAGTTAGCAGGCTGTGTCCCAGGATCATTAGCGTCCGCCGCTACGCTGAGTCCATGATAAAGATAAGCTAACCCAGCAATTCCTACCGACAACTGCAGAACGGCCACCATCCGATGCGCTGGGTAAAAAACAGAGGGCTGCATGAAGCGCGGGTGCATAGGGAGCGCAAAGTTGCATAACCATAGGCCTAGGAATCCAATAAAGAAAGTTTCCTCATCCATACCGGGGACGGCGATTTCCGAGAAAGCAACGATGGCAGCATTGGGGAGATAGAAATCCCTCTGGTTATTCTCCGATATGGGTCGGCGATCCAAACCGAAACCAAAAGGGTCGTCAAGCTGAGCGAACTTCTCGCTCTGCTCTGATAAGAACTCCGGGCGGATAAAGCGAGCAATGAAAGCTGCGAAACTGACGCCCTTATCCCCCGATTCTAAATGGAGTTCCTCATAGATCTCCAACACTTTCACCAAACTCGGATACTGATGCTGAATGGCATTCTCCGGGGTTAAGTCAAATACCAGCTGCTTAGTGGCAAAGACATACTCATCAGGAGGAAGCAACTCCTCGTAATGCTCTCCCCTCATTGGCAGACCTGAAAATTCGGCAAATTCCTCCAAAGAGATAGAAACTTCCTTATCCGCCATCAGAAAGGTATGGGTGGGGATATTCCATTGTTCAACAAAAGCCTTTATCCACCACGTTGGAGGAGAGGGGTACTCGAAGAGCGAGACGAAGACGGCTGAGTATAGACCAATCTTCGTTAGGTGGGTCCTCTTCGCCGATAGAATGTACCGGGCCCACTGCAAATATCCGGCGGGGGGTCGCGGGATCATTCCAATGTTATAAGCCTGCCCCCAAGGGCGTGCTTCGCCCTGACAGATTCGCCTCCCCAGGATATCTATCGCCGGCGGCGGCTGCACGGGGATGGCGCCGATTGCAGGTTGAAGGAGGTTATCAGAATTCCAATTCTTAACCTCCACGGCATACTTCACCGGGGGTTCGTCCGCATAAGGGATCGTGACTATGGGCTCAGAGGGCACGGCGGAACTAAAACTGCGGCGGCCTTGGATGATCTGGCTATACCACCTTCCCCACAGATGAAGCTTTTTGCACTCAGGATCGCGGTCTTTAATAAGAGCGAGTACCACCCGATCCACTGGCGTATGGGGGAACCCTCCTTCCGAACGAACGAAGGGGAAAGACAAGTCGTCAGACATCTTTTCTGTGGAAAGACAAAGAAACATACATCATTAGTGGCCTAACGCTTGGCATTAAAAAATCTATATATATTTTGCTCCACACTGTGATGCAGTAGGTAGGGGACCAAAGGGGGACCCACAAAATCTGGATGATGTGCATCATTTAATAATACAATCCCATCATTAGATGGGACTGTCGATTCATAAAAAAATTCCCAATAGGATACACCCATTGGTGGGAAGATCCCTAGAGACAAGGAGAAAATCTCCTCTTTTAGAGCAAAGCTCTGTCGCAGAGTGACATTTGTCAAACTCTGGTCTCAGGGGAACAAGATTCCTTAAAAGAGCATGGCTCTGTGGTAATGATTGAAAAAATCCATCAACACTTAAAAGAATTTGAAAACTCATAAAAAAAAAATTCATAAAAAAATTTTTGCTAAAGAAATCTGCAGGTCATCCAAGAGCAAAGCTCTGTTCATGGGTCAAAACCCATGAACAGGACCTCTGCAAATCTCAAGAGCAAGGCTCTGTTGAAGAAACCCCAATGGGGTTTTCTTTAGATCAAAGATCTCAAGAGCAAGGCTCTGTTGAAGAAACCCCAATGGGGTTTTCTTTGAATCAAAGATCTCAAGAGCAAGGCTCTGGGGTTTTCTTTAGATCGAAGATCTACAAGAGCAAGGCTCTGTGAATTAAAATTTAAATTAAATTAATTTAATTTTACCTAAAAGTGATTTTGAGTTCTGAAGTTCAAAGAAACGAGAGCAAGGCTCTAGAAATTCTCAAAAAAAAGAGCAAGGCTCTGAGGAGTAAAATTCTCGAAGGAACAGTAAGAAAATTACCAAGGACCAAGGGTCCTATTTATAGGCGCTTGCGCCCCTTCAACTAGCCCCTTGATCCGACGGCTAGGATCTTACCACCGTTGCGCTCACGTGGCGCCACGTCAGCACAACGGTGGGGGGGCATTTGTTTCCCCAATCTGAGCAAGGCTCATTTGAATTTTGAAAATTTTCTGAAGCAACGCTTCGATTTCTGTGCGTTGCGCAGTGCGCAAAAGGCTCACAGTGCGACACGTGTCTGCGCAGTTGCGCAAGCGCACCACTGCGCGACACGTGGCTGCGCAGTTGCGCAAGCACTGTTGCGCAAGCGCACGGATGCGCGACACGTGTCTGCGCAGTTGCGCAATTGCAACTGCGCAAGCGCACGGATGCGCGACACGTGTCTGCGCAGTTGCGCAATTGCAACTGCGCAAGCGCACAGATGCGCGACACGTGTCACGCGTTGGTGAGTTGCGCAGCAACTGAATGAAAATTTAAGTAAATCTTTTCTGTTCTTCTGTAAAACAGAGACCCTTGGATTAGAGATCCAATGGTGGGAAAATTCCCAAAATTATTCAGGAAAGATCTTGGTAACAAATTTAACAAATTTGTGAGCACTATAAATAAGAGCCCAGACCTCATTCAAAGGATAAGGTAGAATCATCAAGAGAAGGATAAACTTCTGAAAAAAAAAAAGAAGATAAAGAACTCTTGAAGATTAATCAAGAACAAAAAAAAAAGAAAGGTAAAATTTCTGAAGAACAGAAGATTAAAAAAGGGAATAATAAAAAATATATAAATAGTGCCTTGCACTTGATATGAACCCTTGGTTCTGTGAAAAGAAAACAAGAAGAAAAACTTGTTTTCTTTTGATCTAAATTTAGATCAAAAGTGCCATGCACTTTTGTTCTTCAATCTGAAAATTCTTGAGTTCCTGCAACTCATTACTTAAAAGGGCCTGGCCCAAATCAAATCACAAAAATAATAAAAGGGCAGAGCCCTATTTGGAAAATTCTTGAGGGCCTGGCCCAAATCAAATTGCAAAATAATAAAAGGGCAAAGCCCTGTATGGAAAATTCCTGAGTTTCTGCAACTCATTATTTAAAAGGGCCTAGCCCTAATCAAAATAATAAAAGGGCAAAGCCCTGTATGGAAAATTCCTGAGTTTCTGCAACTCATTATTTAAAAGGGCCTGGCCCTAATCAAATTAATAAAAGGGCAAAGCCCTGTATGGAAAATTCCTGAGTCTCTGCAACTCATTATTTAAAAGGGCCTGGCCCTAATCAAATTAATAAGAGGGCAAAGCCCTGTTTGGAAAATTCTTGAGTTTCTGTAACTCATTATTTAAAAGGGCCTGACCCAAATCAGATTGCAAAATAATAAAGGGGCAGAGCCCTGTTTAGATTGATTCTTTTAATCGGGCAGAGCCTAAAATAAAAAAATTGGACTTAACCCAATCCTGGCTGTAAGTCCTTAAATTAAATGCCTATCATAAACCAATTCACGACCGGTTTGAGGGTACATCTCCGAACTCCTTTGACATCTGTCGTTGTAATTCCTCAACGACGTCAAAGAGGTGACGGGTCCCAACGTCCACTCATCTAATATCGGACCGAAACGTCCTTAAACTAACATCGGACCGAAACGTCCTTAAAACTAGCGATGGACCGAAACGTCCTTAAACTAATAATGGACCACTACGTCCTTAAACTGGCGACGGACCGAAACGTCCCTAAACTAATAATGGACCACCACATCCCTAAACTGGAATATGGACCGCCACGTCCCTAAACTGACACAATAGGGCCCAAACGCTCTTTTGTCGGATCTAAACGGTCCCGTCTAAGTTGATCTTAGCCCTAAATACGGTTAATGCGTCCTTAGATATTCAAATAAGTAATAAAATCCCAAACCAACTTTGGTTCAAGGGTACATCTCTGAACTCCTCAGACGCCTGTCGTTGTAATCCCTCAACGACGTCAGAGAGGTGACGAGTCCCGACGGCCGGATAATTAAATCAATCACTACGTTAAGTTGATCTTAGTCTAAAACAGGACTAACGTATCCTTAATGAACGTTTAAGTTGATCTTAGCCGCAACGCGACTAATGCATCTTTAAACTGAAAACACCAAACCCAAATCTAAGTAAATACGGATTTGGACTAATCCACGTCCTACGGGCGACGGCATTACTCAGTCTCCGTATACAATCCACGGGCAACCACAAACAAAACAAACACACACGACACGAAGTGAAATTCTGGAGAAGGAGAAAGTTGTTACCGCGATGCGGTAGCGTAATTAACTGCAGGGGCTTGCGCTTGCAGGGAAGAGCGTCCCCACAATCAAAAACCCCTCACCCTGAGGGGGAATCTGACGAAGTCTGCTACATCGGTCGCATCCGTCTAAACCTCCGATATACGGTGCCGTAAATCAACTCGGCATCTTCGGAGAGATAGACGGATAAAACTAAATAGCATCTGCCCCGAACTTCAGGCAAGACGTCTTCACGTCGTCGCCGTCTTTCGGAGGGGAACAATCTCCTTCTTCATCTTCTCTTCTATCTCAACCATGCGTGAGTAATTCCGAGCTTGCTAGGGTTCGTAGGATTATGGTAGATCAATGGATGATAAAATCTTTTAACTTCTTTTACATCTTTTAAAGTTTATAAACTTTAACAAAATAAATGTTAACATTCTTATCAGGCGCGCTACCAATTTATTAATAGTCTCGATCGCGATTTGAGATTAGATTAACAATTGTTTTGGTAAAGGCTAGACATGAATAAAAGTCAATGAAAAGATAAGGGTTAAGAGTGGGAACCATATTTTCTCCAAAACCCTAATCTGCATTCACCACTATCGATCTAATTTTAAATCTATTGAAAGATAAAAAGAGTCATCTTTAATTAATCATCCATTACTATTAAATTCTATGAACCCTACAAGACTCTTCTTTAAAAAATATATATCCGTATATCATAGATCTACAACTCAACCATATTTCAATCAACTCGTCTAAAGGAAGATGAATGTTCCATGTTTCCCTTAGGACGACCCGTACTTATCTCGACTAGCTATTTGCGACACCGTTGTTGATTGCTGTTACTACTTATTACAAAACACTTCTTTTACAAATCTATCACCAATCAAATGGCGCCGTTGTCGGGGATACGTGCGTAAATTTTTTTTGCTATTCGTGTTGAATTTTTATAAAATCCAGAAAACATATTATAAAAAAGAACCAAAACCGCAACTTGTATATTTAATGACTATTGTGCGAATTTTGCAAGGGGATCTGGAGTCACAGGAACGAGGAATTAGAGATTCAGAAATTTTCATCAAAGGCCAGAGAAGCATTGGAGGCTACTGAAGAAAAATCGGCAAAAGAACCTATCATTGTGCCGCGGAACAGCGGTAATTGCATGCATTTGGCCGCGATTGGGCGACGGCTTTGAGGAATCGTGCCTCCAAAATCCTCTGGTAATTTCCACATATCTTTCTCTCTCCTCTAGAAATCCAATAATATAATTTTCTGCAGGATTCTTTGCAAAATATTGCCGCTCAAAAATCTTTTTGCGTGTTTTGATAATTGGTTTGTTTGTGCATATTTTAACCGGACTTTAAGGGGCAAGACTAAAAATTCAGATTAGGTGGGGATTTCATCACCCTTCCTAGGCCCCACAAATCACAAAATGAGCATCTGCATAACCCTACATTAATAAAAAAAATATATCTAGACCAAGACTCTAAGGACCGTCGCGCTCAATTAGGACAGAGGAGGGTCATGGGTAATCTATCGCTTATCCGCATCTCTCTCGTGGTGTCTAGGCAAGTGTGACTAAGGAAATTGTTACTTAATTAGGCCCGCTATTTTCGGTGATTCGAATAGCAGATACCTCCCACTTACCTGGCACTTACCTGGCCACAAGAGCGATAAAGAGGTGGTAGATGATTGATCTTGCGGCTTGTCCTTTGGAAGCCTAGGAGCGGTCTAGTGTTGACCTAGATTACCTTAGTTCTAGGGTTGATTGTGCATTTTGTGATTTGTTGAGTCAATTCTCACGTCCGACACTTTTTCAAAACAAACAATTTAAATCGTTCTCATACACGTTGCCACTTGCGCTAAACCCGCTTAGTGCATGATCGGCTGGACATAGGATTTTAGTACCCGTCTTGTCCGTGTTTCTGCTATCGACTCCGAAGTCGGTACTTTTTCATCTTCTTTTTCCCTCCACCCACCACATCGACCGAGATGGACGGTTCTCCATCAGATTTTACCAACACACCTCTGCCACCACCCATAGGTGCGCAGAATCCACCGCGCATCTTTCCAAGAAAGATGCTACCCGATACGCGGTCCCCTTCTTACTTGTCTATCTATTCCACTAGCCAATGAGGATAATTTTGAAATTAAACCCCACTTTATCAACCTGTTGCCCAAATTTCATGGGCTTGTGTTTGAAGACGTATACATTTTTATCACCAAATTCGAAAACGTATGCACAATGATGGGCACTACACAACTTTCTATGGATACTATGAGATTATGTCTTCTCCTTTTTACCTTGTGCGGACTAGCAGAAAAATGGATTTATAGCACTGCCGCACATTCTATCGCCAAATGGGACGAATTCGTTATAGCATTCCTTAAGAAATTTTATCCCAATCACAAAACCGCCCGTGTTTGAAGCGAGATTATCCAGTTTACCCAACTTCCCAACGAACCATTCTGGAAATGCTTTGAACGGTTCAAGGATCTTCTTTTACAATGCCCCCATCACGGAATTGATAAATGACAACTTTGCCGAATTATATATGAGGGTATTAATCCTGCCACAAAATAGATGCTTGAAACCATTTGTCAATGTCATTTCATGTCTAAGGACGATGGGGAAGCTTGGCAATTCCTGGAAGATCTCGCTGAACAAATTTTACAGTAGGAAAGCGTTAGACCAATATCGTCTAGGGGAGGTATCCATCAGCTCGATGTTTCCATCGCAGTAAAAGCCGAAATGGCCGCGATACAAAGGAAACTCAAAGCTATAGAAACCAAAGTCTCTTCAGCCTCCCTAAACCAGGTTACGCTTTCCAAAACCGTGTGTGGTTGCTGTTCCGACCCATCATACTTAACGGAAGAATGTCCTTTGAGTCCACCGTTTCAAGGTCAAGAACAAATTAATGCTACTTTTCAGCAACGACCTAGAAACGATTCTTATTCTTCCACATACAATCAGGGATGGAGGAATCATCCTAATTTTGCTTAGAACCAAAACCAAATTCAAAATCAAAACCAGTTTCCAAGCAATTATCAAAGACCTCCTCCACAGCAACAACAACCACCACAACAAAATCAGCACCCCTTTCAACCGCAAACTTTTCAAAATCCGACCAACAATTTTGCACCTTATAATAATTCTTTCTAAACGGCCGGTACCGATAAACCTCTGCACTCGAACGTAACTTAGAAACGTTCATTAACTAATCTACACAAACGACGGCTAATTTAATGTCTTCTATCCAAACGTTAGTGAAACACACCGCTTCCCATGGTGAAAGTATAAAATCGATAGAAGTACAACTTGCACAGTTAAATGCCATGATGAGTGAGAGAGAAAGGAAAATTTCCATCTCAAGCTCTACCGAATCCTGGCAACTCACAAACTCATAATGTGTGTGCCATAACCACGTTTAGATCGGGAAGAGTGCTGAATAACCAAGTGGGTGAACATGTTGATGTTGATGATATTGATGATACCCCGGCTTCTACTTCTAATCCTAATTCGTCTAGTCCGCCACCTTCTTTTGAGCCTATTCTCCGTTTTCCACTAGGCTCGAACCCGTAGCCCATTTCCTCAAGTCAACCTCAAACGATCCCAACTCCAATTCTGGGACCTATTCCATCTCCACAAACTTCTCCACAAATGCTGGACCAAACCCTTATTGATAAAGCTCCTTATCCACATAGGTTAAGAGGAAACAGACCAAGTCCACAAATGGAGAAGATTGTGGAAATTTTTAAGCAAGTTAACATAAACATTTCTCTCCTAGATACTATCCAACAAGTTCCGTCCTATAGGAAAATTCTAAAGGACTTGTGCACTAGGAAAAGAATAATTCAAGTGCATAAAAAAGTTTTCCTAGCGAGTAATGTGAGCACTGCTTTTACCCAACAAATACCCAAGAAACGAATGGACCCCGGGAGTCCTACATTATCTATTGCTATTGGGGGTAAAAATATCAATCATGCTCTACTCGATTTAGGTGCTAGTGTTAACTTGCTTCCGCATTCTGCTTATAAGCAATTAGGCATCGGAGAGTTAAAACCGGCGCACTGTACCCTTCAGATGGCCGATCGATCTATCACCTAACGTAGGGGTGAGCTAGAGGACATGTTAATCAAAGTCGGGGAATTTATATTCCATGTGGACTTCATAGTTATCGATACATAGCCTGTAGCAAACCCACGAAGCCAAATTCCGGTGATTCTAGGTTGGCCTTTTCTAGCGACTTCCAACACAATAATCAATTTTCGAAAAGGTTCTATGACCCTATCTTTCGGGAAGACGTCAATTGAGCTTAGCATTTACAAGTTGGGAAGTGAACCCTCCGAACCCTATGCTCAAGTATGTTATGTCAAAATGATAGATTCCGACAGCAGTGAACTTGAAAAGATTCACGATACTTATCTCGACTCCACTACTGCGTTGTTGTTTGATCCGACTATTTATAATACACATGAGGACCCTTCTATCGACAAGTCCACACCCAAGTCCGAATCCTTTGACTTGTCGAATAAGTTAGTGGAGCTGTTCGGGTCAACATCTAACGCTAAATATGAACCTTTTATGAAGTCCGAGGATCATACCTTTCTTTTCGATGAAATTATCATTCGGAATATCGATGAAAGCTTTGAAGACATTTTCGCCGAAGAACTCACATTCTTAGAAGACATGGGAGTTGTGATGAATCAACCCCAACCCAAAGAAGTTGAACCACCACCTCTTCTTCTTATCAAGAACGAGAATGCGAGTAATTCTTCATCATTGTTTTGTCTCTACAAACCGAGACGTAAACCCATTCTATTACACTTCTTATCTCCTCCCCATTTCTTCACGTCTATAGGTAACATGATCTTCTACCAACCAGTGCGTTACATCGATAAAATATTTGAATGGTTAGTGTTGATTTTTAGTCTTTGCAAAGCTTTATATCGAGCAATAACTTTACCCCCTCTTTATAAATTTAAAATGCTTAATACTGTTTTACTCAAGTTTGGGGGGGGGGGGGAGGAGAAAAATATTTTGGCTCTTGAAAGAAAAATAAAATTTTTACAAAACCGTGAGCCAAAAATAAGTTTGGGGGAGGATTACCCCGTTACTAACTTTTCCTCCCAAGTCTACAGGTTTTTTTTAAGTTTAACAGATGACATCAGTGAAGACACTGCTGCAAACAGGTTTGGGGGAGGTTTGTGCTTATTCACGCATCATTTTTCATTATACTACATAAAAGCACAAAATAAATTTTTTTGATAATAAAAGTTAGAAAGTGAAAATTTACATATGAAGGATAGGAATAGTTTGAGAAAAGCAAGAAAGTTAAATATTTTCTTAAACGAAACTAGTAATAAGTAGTTATGAGCCGTTGTTCCAAGGGTTAGTAAGATGAAGAAAATTACTAATATGAGGATAAAATAACTTTGAAAAATAGTCCTTATTCATGAGTCCAAACATTTGAACGTTGATACCCTACTATACACACTTGTAAACATCTTGAAACTTGGGATAATAGAGGATGCCTTGAAATGCTCTTGCCTAAAAGCCTTAGTATGAAGGAAAATAAATGTATAAACAAAAAAATAAAAAAAGAAAAAAATGGTGAAGAAAAATGAACACTGGTTTTGTAATTGCTTAAGGAAGTATAAAAAAATATAGCGAGGGTGCGTTATCACCTAGTGCATTAGACCAACTGGTTTGGGAGCCACTGCTAAGCCTTAGGTGTTGCAAGACGAGAAAATTGCTAATTACGCCTTAATAAGTGAGCGCATTTAGTAATCGGTCGGTTAGTACCTCAAGAAGTATTAACGGTCGCATGAAGAATGTGTGAGCAATTCCATCTAAAATATTCACTGACTAAAAAGTACTAAGGAATATGGACAAGAGTATGATAGCTTGAATTGAATTCTCTAAGTGTAGGGATGTCTTTCACACACACGTAGGGGTATATGATCAATGTTTGGAAGAAAAGTAGGGAGGAAAACTAAAGGCGATATTTTATTGAGTGATGATGCGATTTCTGACATCTTTTCATGACCATTAAGATAGGGCTCATGACAACTGAAAAGCTCGTATAGTTGGAAACTCTTCTTTCCAAGTTCTTTCTTTTATAGTTCTTATCTTTGCATGTAACTTTCATCTTCTTTCTTTTATTATGGGATTTTGTGGGTGTAATCCGTTGAAAACCCTCAGGAGACAGCACTCCTCCTACTAGGGACACCTAGAGATTTAAAAGCTTGTTGCACGTGCTCAGTGCAATCGTGATTGCCTACGAAAGTGTGCTAGGTTTTTCTTTTTCTTTTTCTCACTCTCTTGAATAACTAGTTTGCTCGGGACGATCAAAATTAAGTTTGGGGGTATTTGTTTAGTCGAAAATATTGCACATTTGATTGAACATTTTTCTTACTTTTGTTAAGTATTTAAAGGTAATTATGGTACATATGTGGGTTTATCTGCAAAATACTCTTTATCATATGTTTATACACTATACTTAACATTATGAAGGAAAATATATGCATATAATATTTATATAATATTTTAGTAATTTAAATATGCATGTCATATCAAATATCCCTAATCAATATTCTTAAAATATCATATCATATAAAATGGTTAGGATAATATCTCAAAATAAATAACAAATATTACTAATACTATGACTTGAGATATTGTGCAGATTTAGCTCAGGTCGGGAGATCGAGATATCCAAGATGTCGGGAATGAAATCTGCCGATAAAGTTGAATCAAATCGTAAAATCATGAATGGCAGAGACTCAGAGAAGATTTAAAAATTCCAGACATCACAAAGATCTCCACGTGTCAGCACCAAATAGCAGAAGAAATTTCAAACCCTGATCTCCCCAATCCGCCGCCTAACCGCGGCCAAACCCCTACATTTGCGGTGGACCCGTGGCCATATTGTGGCCGTTGGATCTAGGATTTTGTGGGTATGATCGTATCAACAAATCCTAACACATGGGATCTAGGGTTTTCTGCTTGCATGACAATTTAAAGGTCCGAGAGTTTGATACGAAAAATCATCAATCCGAAGCAATCAAGAGGTCCACAACGATCCATGAATCCAGGAGATCAATCGACGCATCATCTACTTCATACGAGACAGAGATCGAGAGCATAAAATAGGGTTCTTGTACTTTAAATTCGACGGATTTGTAAATGATAGTTGATTAATAAAAAGGTAGATTTTTAGTTTAATTCTTTGCATTTTACTTTCTGCATTTACAATATGATCTCCATCTTCATCTTCTCTTCTATCTCAACCATGCGTGAGTAATTCCTAGCTTGCTAGGGTTTGTAGGATTAGGGTAGATCAACTGATGATAAAATCTTTTAACTTATTTTACATCTTTTAAAGTTTATAAATTTTAGTAAAATAAATGTTAACATCCTTATCGGGCGCGCTGCCAATTTATTGATTGTCTCGACTGTGATTTGAGATTAGATTAACAATTGTTTTGGTAAATGCTAGACATGAATAGAGGTCAATGAAAAGATAAGGGTTATGAGTGGGAACCGTATTTTCTCCAAAACCCTAATATGCATTCACCACTATCGATCTAGTTTTAATATTGAAAGATAAAAGGAGTTATATTTAATTAATCATCCATTTCTACTAAATTCTATGAACCCTACAAAGCCTCTTCTTCAAAAAATCTACATCCATATATCATATATCTACAACAACTCAACCATATTTCAATCAACTCGTCTAAAGCAAGATAAAGCTTCCACGTTTCCCTGAGGACGACATGTACTCATCTCGGCTAGCTATTTGCGACACCGTTATTGATTGCAGTTACTACTTATTACAAAACATTTCTTTTACAAATCTATCACTAATCAGTACCTCATCTTCTTTATGGCGAATATCAGGGCTAAGCATTGCTTTTCAATCGGGGAATAATTATGTTTCTCCCCGACTAATGTTTGACCGAGATAGTAGAGGGCATTTTCTTTTCCCTCCTCGTTATTCTGAGTAAGGAGCACGCCGAGTGATTCATCTAACACGGCAGTGTAGAGAATCAGTGATTTATTTGGAATGGGAGCAGCAAGCACTAGAGGGTGCAATAGGTACCGTTTGATACTTTTGAACGCTTCTTAACATTCGGCGTACCAGACAAAAGGGGACCCTTTCTTCATAAGCTTTGAGAAGGGCCTTCAACTTCCCTGATAGGTTCGAGATGGACCTTCATATATAAGCAAGCTTTCTTTGAAGGGATCTTAGCCGTGTCAGATTCTTTGGAGGGGGCATCTCCATGATGGCCTTTATCTTCGACAGATCAACCTTGATCCTCCGATGTCGGACTATGAAGCCCAAAAATTTTCCCGACAACATGCCAAAAGCGTACTTTAGGGGATTCATCTTCAGGTCGTATTCCCTTAGTCTAGTGAAAACGGTCCTGAGATCTTGGATGTGATCGGCCTTGGTTTTAGTCTTGACGACCAAATCATCAACATAACATTCGACGACTTTATGGATTAAGTCATCAAAGATCTTGGTCATTGTCACGCCCCGCTTCCTAGTAAATAGAAACGGCGACGTAGCATGCCCGCAACATATTTACTATGAAAATACGTTAAGAGTAATTAAGCAATATAATAATGTGTAAGAATGACAAGAGTAAAAAAATGAAACATCAATTTTATTTACATTCAACTTTATATACAGCTGTCTGGAATAAAAAGATACAGTGATAAAAACAAATGCCTAAATAATGGCATATTGAAAGTAAATGGAGGCGGGAGCTAGTAGTCAGGCTGAGCGGCAAATTGTCCAAGTCCTCCGGGCTCGGCTTTATCTCCTATGAGTCCGGTCCTCCTGACGAACATTCCAAAGAAAGAAACATAGAGGAATATCGTCAGCGAACTAGCGCTCGGTAAGTCCCCAAAAGAAGTAATAGAAGATAACTGAATGGTATATAAAGTGAATAGAAACCAAGTAAATATGAACAGGTAAGGTTGTATATGAGAGTATCTAAGCATGATCATTTACAGGTATGAGTTAGCTATTTTAACGTGGTTGTTTGTAGATCGGTAAAGAAGGTATTCATGCATACGAGAGGAGTCCATCTTACCCCGTGGACTATGGTAACATGTAGTACAAGGCTCCGTCATAACTAACAGGACAACGGCATGTGAATTCATGTAGGTGTATTTTAAAGTGACCTCTCGTAGCACGATATACGTTCCGTACCAATCTACCCCTTATCCCCACGTATTGTAGTGTATAGTTCAAGTTAACAGGTCTTGGCCGAATCCATGAATATAAAATGTACAAGTTCATTTTCAAGTTGTAATCATGTGTTCAGGTATTAATGTCAAGTTCATGTCAAGTTATATTCATGGTTCGATCAAGTCAAGTATGCAAGTTCAAGTTTGGATATTCGAATTCAAGTGTTCAGTTTCAAGATCAAGTGTTCAAGTTTGGATTTGAGTTGGATTCAAGTTTGAGTTTGTATTCAGGCTATAGTCAATTTCTTATGAATGGATTTAACTATTGAAATTCTTGAGTTCGGGAGTAATCGAAAAACTGTTGCATATGGACGACATGATTTGTGTCTTTTTCCAAGATAATTATCATTGATAACTCCGTTAAGTTGCAGTGTTGTATAATATGAGTAGGTAAGCACTCACTTTCTCCGGCTCCTTGGGGCTCAAGAGAAATGATACCGCTTAAACCTATTTTAATCTATTGTCCATAAATTTTTTTTCTTGTTATTAACTTTGTTTGCATATCTTGAGGGTTTTTTTTTATGAAAAATACTTTAATATTGTTTAAAAATAAGTATCGAGGGTGATTTATAATATCAAGAGTTTTTATGAAAATGTATTTTAGTTTTAGTGGTATTTTAGTGATAAAACTTAGCTTTTAAAAGTTTATGGTATTTTTATGAAAACAACTACTTTTGGAAAAATTGGTGGTATTTTATATAAAATTTCAATCTTTCATTTTTAAAAGATAATTTTCATAATTTTTTTTATTGAAAATACGGATTCATAATTTTATATAAATTTTCCAAGGTTTTAATTTGTTTTGAAAAGTCTTATTTCATTAAACCGTATTTTTTTTAATTTCTTTTCGAAACTGAATTCTCAGTGAGGAGTTCTGTATCTCACTCTACTATCCCAAGGATGTGCGATAACCCGCACCATCTGTAGATGAGTTCCCCTAAAAGGATTGTAGAGGGGCAGTTGCAAAGGATCTAAAAAATATCGATTAAAAACATTTATTTGTAAAAGCGATAGTATTTTATTGTAAACCGTATTCTTTAAATTAAACATACATCTAAAAATTTTGTGCTATGAAACCATAGTGTATGTGATGGGGTAGGTCATTACCCCGTGAGTTTTCTAGAGGGATTTATGTTGGTTATCGATTAAAAGGTTGTATTTAAAGTTCATGGTATTTATATGAAAAAATTCGTTATATGTTGATTTCGCATGGAATTTTAATTACATAAAAAAGTAAATAATGGGAGTAATATTTTGAAGTGATATTATGATATTTGTGTGACATATTGACCTATCAAAGATGCTAAAAATATTTAAAAGAAAAGATTTTTAAGGTTAACTCCACTTTATCGATTTTGTTTTAAGAAATGTTTTGAGGCGGAAAGGAAGAAAGAGGAAGGGACTTACGGTTTTAGAGAGTTAACAAGAGAGGGCAAGAGGGAGTGGAATCCTTCGGAGATCGTGGTATCGTCGGAAAAAGGCTCCGGACTTCAATGGAATGGACTTGATTGCTAACTCCACTTGAATAGCCTTAACCCTTCTTGAACTTAGAGAATTTTTGAGAAATTTTCAGAATAAGGGAGAGCTAGGAAATGGTGTGGTATTTATAAGGATGAATATAGGTATAGGGTGAATTAAAAAGAATTAAAAATGAGAGTAAAAAGAGTGTAAATGGGTAGATGAAGGGATGGAGTGCGCTCTGTTTAATAGAAAAGAAATTAAACAAGAAAAAGGGTAATACTAAAAATTTTCTAAGGGGAGAAGGCTTTTGATTGTAGGGCGTATCTATTTTATTTATTTATTTTTTAGAAAAATATTTACAGGAAAGATAGAACTGAGGGACATGTGTGTGCATCATGTGCACTTGGAATAGTGAGCAGGTGGTAAGGTGTGCACGTGACAATGTGCTCACTTGTCGAGACGCGCACCTGGAAAGGTGCGACCCAGACGAGGTGCACACCTGTCAAGGAGTGCACCAGGAAACGTGCGCATCTGTCATGTCCCGCTTGCCAGTGTACGGAGACGGAGACGTGGAAGGCACGCGATGTATTTACTCAGAAATAAATCCGTTAAGCGTAAATAAGCAATATATAAAATGCACAAGAAATGACAAGAGATATAATATGAACAACAACTTTTATTAACAATCATCTTTACAATACACTGCTTTGAAAAGGAAAGTACAAAGATATAAAGCAATGCCTAAACAATGGCATATGAAATGAAAAGTAAGTACAAGGAAAAGCTAGAAGTCTTGCTGCTCGGTGAACTGGTCCACGTCCTCCTGGTTAGGTTCGATCTCGAGAGAGTCCGGTCCTCCTGACGAACATTCCAAAGAAAGAAAATACAGGAATGTCGTCAGCGAACTAACGCTCGATAAGTCCCAAAAGAAAGACATGACTATAGCAAGTATTGAGAATTAAACTTTTAAGGTGTACATGTATAAAATTGCTATTATAACGTAGTTGTTTGTAGATTGGTACAGAAGGTATTAATGTATAAGAGAGAAGTCCATCTTTCCTCATGGACTATGGTAACATGTAGTACAAGGCCCTGTCAAAACCCATGGGACAACGGCACGAGAGTTCATGTAAGTGTCTTTTAGTGATCATCTCGTGCCACTTTTAATACATTCCATACCAATCTACCCTTTAACCCCATATAATGTTTTGTATAGATTATAAGGCTTGCCGAGACCATGGATACAAGTTTTTCAAGTAGTCAGGTTCAGGATATAATCTTGTAGTCATGTCAAGTTATATCCATGGTTCGGTCAAATTAAGTCTTGTATTCAGGTTTGATATTCAGGTTCAGGTTCAAGTATACATGTTAGAATTTGGATTTATGTTTGAATTGGATTCTGGTTTGAGTTTAAATTCAAGTTTTATTTAGACTCAGACTTGAGTCAGACACTTAGAACTGATTTGGATCCTGAATTATGTTCAGGAGTTATCGGTAACTGCTGCATATGGACGGCAGGATTTGTGTCTTTTTCTAAGACAATTACCATTGATAATACCGTTAGGTTTTCTATCTTAAATAGGCAAGCACTCACTTTCTCCGGCTCCTTGCGGCTCAAGAGAATTGATCCCGCTTAAATCTATATTTACTAAAATCCTTAACAGTGTTTTATATAGCTCGAGGGGTTTTATGAAAAATATTTTTTTATATATAGTTTCAAAATAAACCTCGAGAAGTTATTTATTTTATTAGGGTTTTCATGGATATGAATTTTTAAGGGTTTGAGGTATTTTAGTGATAATTACCTTAACTTGAATAGTTCATGGTATTTTACTGTAAGCTTGTTTTTTATTGATAGTTGATGGTATTTTAGTGAACTTGTAATTCTTTTATTTGAGAAAAATATAAAGTTATTATATTTTGAAAATATATGGATTTTTAATATTTATATAATTATAAAAAATTAATTTTATTATTAAGTAGAAAATGCGTTTTTCTTAAAAACCGTATTTAAAAACCTTTCGAGACCGAATGCTCCGTGAGGAGGTCTGCATCTCGGCCTACTAACCCAAGGATGTGTGATAATCCGCACCATCTAATAGCGGGTCTCCTAAAAAGGGTTGTAGAGCCTTATTTGCAAAGGAATTTTAAAATACAATTCCAAAGAAAACCGTTTTTATGGTAAATAGTATTTTAATGAAATATTGTGTTCGTAACTAAAAATACGCTCGAAGAGTATCCTGCCATATGTGTATGTGAGGGGTAGGTCGTTACCCCGTGAGGTTTTCTAAAGGTATAATTAAGCAAAACAAGGTAGATACAAAGTTCATGGTATTTTAATGTAAAAGTTGATTTAAAGTTACGTTTCATGATATTTTTGAGTGAAAATTTGTTCTAAACATTGGTTTTATGTTAACAAGTAAGGTGTAGAAATATGAATGAGCAATGCTTAAGAAAAAGTGTAATTTCTAGGGTTTAAAATAAAATGTCGGTATTAACTCCACTTACTGATATGTTTTGAAAAAAGAACTTTTTAAGAAGAAAGAGAGGGATAGGAAGGGACTTACTAGCTAGTTATCCTAAGAAAAGGTAGAAGAGAGAGTGTTGAACTTCGTGGCGTCGCGGGGTAGCCGAAACTTGCTTCGATCCTCGCCGGAAGTTGATCTCTTTCTAACTTCACCTGTGCTCTGCTTGTACTTAGAAAACTTTGAGAATTTTGGCTATAATTTTCAGAATGTGGAAGGGCTAGGGTATGTGATAGTATTTATAGTGTGGAATTAGGGTTTTGGAATTAAAAAGATGAATTAAAATGTATTAAAAAGATGATAAATGGAGAATTGAGGGGTCTCTGTTTGATTGCAGAGTAATAAAACAGTGCAGGGGAGTTAGAGGTAGGCCAAGAGACTTGTGTGCAAAGCCTGAGGCTTATTGCCCACTGTTGGACCATCCCCGTCGGCCAAAATGATGTTTCCGCCGGTCGATTGGTGAGGGAGAGACGGTGGATTTTGGACACGTGTACTCGTCTGTATTAATACCCTTTTGCATATGTTTATTTCTTCAGACTTTTCATTTTTATATGCATTGCACGTGTAAACTTTTGGGCTTCCAAAACGTTAAAAAGAAAAATCAGAAAAAATTTAATGTGTCTGATGGGGTTCGAACACAGGGGCTACGTCACAGCAGTGCAAGGCTTTACCAGTGAGCTACAGGTGGTTTCTTGCTGTTCTTAAACAAAAATTAACTTTTAAATTGTACTCAGGCTTGTAAACTCCTTTCTGTATATTAAATTGAAAAAATTTCGTACAGTAAATTCAGAGTCGTTACATTCTACCCTCTTTATAAAAATTTCGTTCTCGAAATTTATAATTACATAAGGACTAGTTTACAAATAAGTAAGGGTATCTTGCACGCATGTCATCTTCTCATTCCCATGTTGATTCTCCTGGTGAATCTTTTCTCTACATCACTCGGACCAAGTTTACTTTCTTGTTCCGCAGTGTCTTCACTTTTCGATCCACGGTCTCAACGGGTTGTTGCTCACAAATTAGGTCAGTCTGTACTGTGAGCTCGGAGTGATCAAGGATGTGGCTGGGGTCGCTCACATATTTTCGGAGCTGGGATATGTGGACCACGTTGTGCACTCCTTCCAATAAGGGTGGTAGTGCTAAACGATATACCACTTCTCCGACTCGTTCGAGAATGTCGAACGGTCCTATATACCTCGGACTGAGCTTACCCCTCTTTCCAAAACGGATTACTCCTCACTTTGGAGAGATCTTTATGAAAACATAATCTCCAGGTTGGAACTCCAGGTGTCGATGCTTTGCATCAGCCCAATGCTTCTGTCGGTCTTGGGCTATGCGCATTCTTTTCCTGATCATGCGAACTACATCCACAGTTGCCACCATCATCTCTGGTCCTGGGAGTTCACGATCTCCGATGTCTTCCCAACTTAGTGGTGAACGACACTTCCTTCCATAGAGAGCTGCAAATGGTGCCATTCTCATGCTTTCCTGATAGCTGTTGTTGTATGAAAACTCCACAAGGTGTAAGTGATCTTCCTACGAACCTCCGAAGTCTAACATACATGCTCTTAGCATGTCTTCCCGAATCTGAATTTTCCGCTCAAACAGTCCGTCCATTTATGGATGGTAAGCCGTGTTGAAGTTCAGACTTATTCCCAGGCTAGCTTGCAGACTCTGCCAAAACTGTGATCGGAATCTGGTGTCACAATCGGAGACGATGCAAATCGGTACTCCATGTAATCTCACGATCTCCTGCATGAGTTCATGGGTATCAAAAATAGTACACTTTGAGGTTAAATCTTACTTTAGATTCATACTTACCTCCATGTACTTCTTTGCTAACGTCTCGGTAGATTGGTCAACTCGAAAGGGAATAAAGTGAGCCGACTTGGTGAGTCGATCCACAATAACCCATACTGCATCGTTACCCTTCATGCTGTGAGGAAGGGCAGTCATGAAGTCCATGGTAATGTGCTGCCATTTCCATTCTGGGATTGATAACGATTGAAGTAGATCAGCAGTTCTGTGATGATCGGTCTTTACTTACTGACACATCAAACACTTGGCTATGCTTTTGGCTACTTCATGCTTCATTCTATGCCACCACTAGTGTTGCCATAGATCCGTATACATTTTGGTACCACCAGGGTGTACTGAGTAAGGAGAGATATGAGCTTCTTTCATCAACTCTTCTCGAACTGTGCTGTGTGGTACACACAATCTACTTCCATATCTCAAGGATCTGTCTTCGTGGATGATGAAGTTTGTTCGAAGTCCACTTTCTACTTGTTCTCGGATCTTTTGTAGCTTGATATCACTTACTTGAGCTACTTTGATCTGATTGACAATAGTGGACTGACTTGTAAGTTCATCAAATACGAAGCGTTACCTGGCATAACTACTTCGATTGCCAATCTGTGTAATTCATGCTGTAGCTTCCATTGAGCGGTGAGATTCATTGCTAATGGATGGGGCTAAGTGCACCAGGAATTACATTCACCTTCCCTGGATGATACTTTAGGTTGATGTCGAAGTCCGCCATGAGTTCTAACCATCTTTTCTGCCGTATGTTCAATTCCTTCTGAGTAAATACATGCTTCAGACTTTTGTGGTCCGTGTATATATCCACTCGTTCTCCCAGAAGATAGTCGCACCAAATCTTAAGTGCAAAGATAACGGTTGCCAACTTAAGATCATGTGTTGGATAGTTGCTCTCATGAACTTTCAGCTGTCTTGATGCAAAGGCTACAACTTTTCCATGCTGGTGTATAATACATCCTAATCTCTTACCGGACGCATCACAATGCACAACGAAACCTCCAGATTGATCCGGTATTACGAAGATAGGAGCTGAAGTTAACCTTGATTTGAGTTCTACAAAAGCTTGTTCACATGCTTCTAACACGAATGCTTCATCTTTACGTATGAGCTTTGTCAGGGGTACTGCAATATTCGAAAAACCTTCAATGAATCTTCGGTAATATTCTGCTAATCCCAAGAAACTTTTAATATCCTTCACCGTCTTTGGTGTCGGCCATTCGCTGACAGCTGACACTTTAGCTGGATCTACTGATATTCCTTCGCTTGAAATAATATGTCCGAGAAATCCGACTTGATCTAGCCAAAATTCACACTTGCTGTACTTGGCATAGAGCTGATGCTGTCGCAATGTCTCAGGACAATCCGAAAATGCTCGGAGTGCTCTTTTCGATTCTTTGAATTCACCGGGATGTCGTCGATGAAAATAACAACGAACCTATCTAAGTACTCTCGGAAAACTTGGTTCATCAGATTCATGAATATAGCAGGTGCATTGGTCACTCCAAATGACATCACAAGATATTTGTAATGACCATAGCGAGTCCTAAACGCCGTTTTCGAAATATCAAACTCTTTGACCTTCACCTGATGTTAACCCGAACGAAGATCTAGCTTTGAAAATACACAAGACCTACTTAGCTAATCGAAAAGGTCATCGATGCGAGGTAGTGGATACTTGTTCTTTATCGTCACTTCGCTCAGAGCTCGGCAATCCACACACATCCTGTATGAACCTTCTTTCTTCTTCACAAGCAAAACTGGAGATCCCCAACTTGAAGTACTGAGACGAATCCAACCTTTCTTAAGGAGTTCGTTCAACTAAGTACGGATCTCCTTCAATCCCTCAGGACTTAACCGGTATGGAGCTTTGATCACTGTTCATCATGAAAAACTGCATTTCAATACCGCTCATTCATTATCAATTTTGTGATATATCGGTACTATTAATCCATGTCTGCTCAATAAATACAGATTATAGGTATTTATGACAAAACAATGGAAACACACTCAAAAGCATGGATATGACATTTGTGAGCCGACACTGCAATCGGAACAGAAAACCGATCAATATTCAAAGAGTTCTTTTTGCAACAAATAAAGTGTACACATTTTATGCAAAACGGTCCAACACAATTCAAGTGTGAACACAAGCTCTTTGATTCATGATGTTGGCTATAGTGCCCTTAAGGCAATTATCATAGTCGTGGACAGATGATTATGATGATTGAGGCAGGACTTATACCGATAAAACAGTCTTACTCAAGATGATAGTATGCTATCTGGTTTGTCTTTATCATCATGTACATGTTGATAGAGCCCATAGGATTCTTTCTTGACTGCCAGCATTATGATGGCGATCATATATGTGGGAGCTGGGGTCTATAAGCACATCCTTAAATGTCCCTAGTCGTAGGAGTATCGAGACCGGGCATCGATACTCCAGTGTAGACTAGTGTATACTGATCGAGACCCCGACGAGGGGCGGTGGCCAGGTCTCATAAGCCATTGGTGTTAGTTTGTTCACCTAAGATAGTATGCAGGTGCTCATTGAGTTATGAGTACACTGGACGGACTCGCCGGGAACCTGCTAGTTGGTATTATACCTATTGTCAGATAGCAGTTCCCAGGTGACATGTGTACAGGTTAGTCTGTCGACCTGAGATCGTCATTTGTCTCGTGTAAGTTCCCACTGTGCTTTGATTACTACCCTACCACGGCTCAAAGGAGTCGTGCAAACAGGTTTTAGTTGGGTACAGTCCCGAGCCACATGGAGGCAGTGATCAGATCGTCGGGGATTCGTCTATCCCGGTATTAGGGGTTGATGTCGCGTTATGCACAGGTGGCCATCACCAGAAATCTATGGCCATGGTGAACAAGAATTACCGATCCAGCATCGATAGTTTCTCAGGTGGTGATGGGTTACATGCCGACACTAAATATCGTGTTGTTAGGGGTCTGACTTTATCCACCCCCCTAGACTCGATATGCGATACTCTTAGACGAACAGACCGGACTGTACGGATATTGTCACTGTCAGGCTCAGTAGGGGTTCAGGATGAGTTTGCTCGTCGGCCTTCCTTTCGCTCAATACCTGGGTAGCCGTTACGTACAGTTAGTGCCGCTGCCGTGCTTGTGGTTAAACCCACTGCCAGCGTATTGACGAGTCTTTAGAGTCCCACACAGAGGGTTTTCACGGTTCAGGAGATATGGTGTAGATCACGTATGTTGATACATATAGGTGTCCGATTAAATATGTGCATCTGCGGCACAGACTTTAATCGGACGGTTGATAATACTAGCGGCTTAGGATTAAGCCAGATTATTAAATCTGGTTTTGATTTAATAATTTGCATATGCATTTATATATATGTATTCTAGTATTATTGTTCGCTATTTATTTTCTCTCTTGGCTATTCGTATTTATGTACGAATACGCGTATATGTATTTCGATACATGTACCGGAAAGTATTCCGAATTTTCTACGGAATAGCTTCTAGAAGGTGCCACCTCATTTGTATGAATTTCCATTTATGGAAATTCATTTGTGTAACAAATGAGTTGGAGGGTGTGAGGTGGCACAAGCATGGGTTTGTGCATGTTCATGGCATGGGACAAAGTATGGTTGCTATTTATTTATTGAAAAAGGAAATTGAGATTTTTTTGATGGGAGAGAGAGGGGGGCCGGCCACTTCTAGTGGGGATTGATTTTCATTTGGAAATTATTACACACATTAGCCCACTCTCTCACTCTCTCAAGTTCACCAAAAGACTTAGCCATTTTCTTTGTTCTTCATGCCAAAGCTTCCTCACTCCATTCTTCTTCTATGGTTGCTTTCATGAGCACATGAGTTGAGAGAAAATAAAAGTGACACACTCATACACCTCTTCCCTCCATTGCTAGCAACATTGGAGCGTCGGTTACCTCGTTCGACGAGGTTGGAGCTTGCACCGTTTCCGTCAGGTGGATCATCGGAGATGGCGGAAGACCGGCAACCAAACACCATCAAAGGATCACTAGGTGTTTGGAATGAAGACCGAAGGACACGGATCAACTCGGTATACCCATTCTAACTCTTAGATTAGATTGCTAGCTTAGGGTTTAAGGTCGATCCGGGATTTGGGTAACGGTAGCGCCAGTTCAGAAATTTTTGTTCTGCATTTTGGTCGCGTTTCGATGGCCGGGACGCTGCCGCAACCCTTCACATGAACCTTGGTGGGGTTGCCTTGCACAAGTGGGCACACTCAAATTATGACTTATGCAAGTTGTGAGTCAAGTGGGTGTGTGATGATTGAATGGAAAAGTTATGATGTGATTTAAAGACATTGTTTCCCTCCAAATCTACTGAGTGCAAACCAGGGTTATATAGACAAACCAAACATCACCAGAGATCTCATGGAGAGCTCACAAGATCACCATACAAATACGGGCTCCACACTCAATGAGTCAACCGGCGAGATCCTCAAAAAGCCCGGCGCCGCCGGCCTCACTGGCTCCAACTTACCATAATTTTCTTCTAGTCATTTATACTCATCACATCATCCTATTTTTATTGTTTGTTTATTCTAATGTGGTGCCTATAAATACCAGAACAGATTTAGAGAGATATCCAATATATACCTAGTTCATTCTTTAGTGCTAGTTTTAGTTTTTAGTTTCAGTTGTGAAGAGAGTTGTGTGGAGCTCAAGTTTGGTTTTCTTCTTTTTCTTCCCTCTTGAAGCTTTCTTTTGAGAGCTTCATTATGGAGCTTGAACAAGTAAGCAACATCATGTATCTCAACTCATTCATTTGTTAATACAATTGTTCTTTTATTTGTTATTTTCTTCTTTTGTGTTTTTCATTTCCTTTTATGATGTGTGAGTAATCTTTTGGTTGTGGTGATGATGAGGATGTGAGATGAATGACTTTGTCTTCCTCCTCCTCTTGTGAATGTTTAATATGCTCAAATTGATTATAACCTTAAGATTGTAACTTTGATTGGTTTGATATGATATGTGATTCTATGGTTACTTGGTATCCTCATCACATACCATATTCTCTCCAAAACCCCATGTTGCAAGCCTAAGGTTAGAATCAATTTAATATTAAGGTTGCTAAGCATTAGATATGGTATTTTTTTAACAAATTGATTGACACACTTCTTGGTTTCATATACCCTATACTGTCACAAGCTGCTTAGCAAACTTAACACTAAAACTACTTACTTTCACATACTAATTTGTGTATTTGATGTTGATGTATGCTTTCTAACCCTTGTGCTTAGTGTTGATATTTCAAGCTTGGACATACAAATGGTAAGTGAGACAAGACGGATTCGTTTCGTCTCTTGTGTCGATATCGGCAACTTGATGATTTGTGCTTCGCAAATGCCTTGACAAGTCATACTTCACGTCGGGATCAACACAAGGACATACAACTCATGATCAAGGAAGCGTCGAAGAACTCGCTGCGATTCAACCATCCGAACCAAAGCCACAACCACTTCCTTTAACTTATTTTCTATATTTCCGTATTTTCTATTTTTATGACAAAAACCTAAATTTTTTCTTCTGGAGTCTTAAGCAATAATCACTAATCACCAATTCCCTATGGATCGACCAGTGCTTGCCGGCTCGCTACAACGCGCCGTGCAATTGCGGTTTATAAATTTTAAAATGAGACCGAGCTCGCATACGCACCATTTCCAAAACCAATTCTTTTCAAAACCTACAAAAGGGCACGCGGGTGAAGTCCCAATAAGTTGTTGGTGCCGTTGCCGGGGACGCGGTTGTCATTAGGGGTTGTTATTTATGGTTCAAACTAACAAACTAATTATTAACTAAATTTTCTTCACAACTAACCAAACAAACATTTCTAACTTTGTGACCTGCTAACACTCTATGATTAAGCTAAAATATCAAAGTATACCATTAGAATACTAATATAACCTAGGGAACCCACACAAAATTTCGGCACCCAAAGTTTTACTTTGGCCGGCGAGTTCCTACAATTTCCCGGTGTCGCCGGCCCCATTTGGGCTTTTTTGGATTATTTCTTTTTGCTGTATCTCCAATATTTTGTTAGTACTCTATTGGTATTGTTTGATTTTTATAATTATGTGTGTGCAAGAGTTTGGGCAGATATATCGCTTTTGGCACTAAATATCATATTTTCCGACATTTTCAGATTTTAGCAGAATTACGAGCAGCGATTGTGCGGAGCAAGGTTCAAATTCAACTTGCAAAACATTAGTGAAGTACAGTGCCAAACATCCGGGTAGTTTGACCCGCGCAAGAAAACATTCAAAGACTCATGTACACTTCAAAGGGGGATTCTTAACCCAAATCACATCGGTACGTATTTTTCTAACACCTTCGCTCAAATCCGACGCATTCCACTATTATATCTTCTGCAGGATTCTTCGCACAATTTTCCGCCAATTAAACAGAGAACTAACCCATATTTGTTGCAGCGCTTAAGCCTAAAACGAAAATGATTTGCTTGATTGATTGAATTGCTTAAACTCTGTTCTTGATTTGCGCATTTGTATCTTAATACGGAGATTAAGGGCATGAGAATCAAACAAGTTACGGTAAAAGATTTTATCACATTTTTCCATAGCCCACAAATCACAAAACTGCATTCTTGTATACCCACAGTAATTTTAAAATCAATTAGAACTCTGACTTTAAGGATTTCACGTTCATTAGGAGAAGTTAACTGTGTTTAGAACACCGCTTAACGGTATATCGTTCACGAGGTGTCTAGGCAAAGTGTTCATGGAGAAACCGCCAAAAGAGAAAGGGTTATTCTAATTAAGGAATTTCGCGAAAGCGTTGGACAACCTCCCCTTATCTCTGCACTTACCTGGCTTTGTGATCCGTATATCTTGAGCCCGTTTCTCGACATAGTTTTACTTCGACAATCTGGTTCATGAGCAGGTGTAGTTGACTTAGCATAACATAAACGGCTAGGGGTGTGATATTCTTTGTTTTTGTGATTTTGTGAGTACTTATTGTTATGGGTGATACACAGTTCGATTCGATTTTTCACGATCCTTATTCTTTTGTTTATACTTATTCCCAATTCGTTTGTTCAAATTGCCGCGATTCTTCCCACATTCATGAAAACTGTTGTTCCCCTCCGAATGACGGCCAAGACTGAACGTCTTGCCTGAAATTCGGGGCAGATGCTAATAGGTGCTATCCGTCCACTTCTCCGAAGATGCCAAGTTGATTTATGGCACCATGTATCGAAGGTTTAAACGGATGCGTCCGATGTAGCAGACTTCGTCAGATTCCCCCTCGCTTGAGGGTTTTTGATTGTGGGGACGCTCTTCCCTGCAGGCACAAGCCCCTGCAGTTAATTACGCTACCGCATTGCGGTAACAACTTTCTCCTTCTCCATGTGGTCACTTCGTGTCGTGTTTGTTTGTTTTGTGTTTGTTTGCCCGTGGATTGTATACGGAGACTGAGTTATGTCGTCGCTCGTAGGGCGTGGACTAGTCCAAATCCGTATTATCTTAGATTTGGGTTTGGGGGTTTGGGTTTAAGGATACGTTAGCCTCGTTTGAGACTAAGATCGACTTAAACGTTAGTTAAGGATACGTTAGTCTAGTTTTTAGACTAAGATCAACTTAACGGGATCGTTTAGATCCAACAAGAGAGCAATTAAGGGGAGGCCCTGTTGTTTAGTTTAGTGACATTGCGGTCAATAGGTAGTTTAAGGACATTGCGGTCCAATGTTAGTTTTAGGACATTGCAGTCAAGGTTAAGGACATCATAGTCCGAGGATTTAAGGACTCCACAGTCCGACGTTAGTTTTAAGACATCACGGTCAAGGTTAAGGACATCATAGTCCGTTATTAGTTTTAAGACATTCCGGTCAGTCCGAGGATTTAAGGACTCCACAGTCCGGTATTAGTTTTAAGACATCCCGGTCAAGGTTAAGGACGTCATAGTCCGTTGTTAGTTTTAAGACATTCCGGTCAAGGTTAAGGACGTCATAGTCCGAGGATTTAAGGACTCCACAGTCCGGTGTTAGTTTTAAGACATCCCGGTCAAGGTTAAGGACATCATAGTCCATGAGTTTAATGACCCCACAGTCTGTATCAAATGTGTGGTCATCGGGACCCGTCACCTCTTTGAAGACGTTGAGGGATTACAACGCCAAGTATCAAAGGAGTGAAGAGATGTACCCTTGAACCAAGGTAGATTAAATAGTTTTTGGCCCAATTTGGAACCAAGACCAATTAATTATGTTATGAGCCCATTAGCCCAATTAAGTTTGAATTGAGGACTTATGGCCATCTTGGGCTAAGTCCAATCATGTTTAGAATGTTGGCCCTCTGTTGGTTCATTGAAAGAGAGGCTTTGCCTCTAGAAACTTAGCCAATTGGGCTAAAACTAGTGTTAAACACTAAAGACTAACAGTGTTGAGCACTGGGATCAAGATTAGCAAGTTAGTGTTGAACATTAAAAAGATAATCAGTGTTAAACACTAGCAACAGAGCTTTCAAATTAGTGTTAAACACTAAAGAAAATCAGTGTTAAACACTGGAAATAGGGATTCCAAATTAGTGTTTAACACTAAGGCAAATCAGTGTTAAACACTGCAAGTAGAATTTTTCAATTAGTGTTAAACACTAAGGCAAATCAGTGTTAAACACTGGAACTAGAGTTTTCCAAGTTAGTGTCAAACACTAAGAAAATCAGTGTTAAACACTGGGGACAAAGTCTTCAGATTAGTGTTAAACACTAAGGAGAGAGAGGCCACGTGTGGACACGTGAGAGCGCCCTGATTCTCCTTATTTTATTCTGCAGATCAGTGTTTAACACTTTTAATTCTGACGGCCATCACGTGTGAGTACGTGATGGATGCCCATGCTCTGGTCTGTTAGAATGTACATTAGGGGTCACGTGGTGACACGTGAGGGCGCCCTAGAGCTCTTTTCTGTTTCTTTTGCCTTTTTCTCTGTGTGCTTCAAGGGTCACGTGGGGCACGTGAGGCGTTGCCTCAAAGCTCTTTTCCGCGGATCTTTATAGGGGTCACGTGGTAGCACGTGACCTTGGTTCTTTGCATATTTTAAAGATCTGTTCATCTTTTAAGAATTAAATTCTTCATAGGGTTAAACCCTAACAATAAACTTTAGAGGAATTAAATTCCTATTTTCTTCTGACGAATTATATTCTTAGATAGGGTTAAACCCTAATTTCTTTTCTGTAGGAATTAAATTCCCCATATATGTAAAGAATTAAATTCTGGCATAGGGTGAAACCCTAATTTCTTTTTTTTAAGGGAATTAAATTCCTGTGAGTTGTAGAGAATTAAGTTCTCAATTAGGGTTAAACCCTGGTTCTGTCCATTTTTAAGGAACTAAATTCCTATGATGTAGGGTTAAACCCTAACTTTATCTCAAAGGAATTAAATTCCTATAATTCTATGAGAATTAAATTCTCAAAACTCAATTCCTCCTCTATGTTTTAGATCTGCATGGCAGGATCTTAACCCAATGAGAATTAAATTCTCAATTTATGGGGAGATGTGCACTTTGCAGATCCTCCACTAGAGAAAGAACTAAGTTCTTTTCTTTCTATAAGAGTTAAACTTTTTTGAGAATTAAATTCTCTTTTGAATCCTCTCTTTTCTTACCTAGGGTTTTTCTTTGCAGAGAATCAAATTCTTTCTTCTGAATTTTCAAGATTCCAAGGCTCTATATCTCTCTCTCTGTATCTGTCTTTTTTTTCAAAACTCTCTCCTTTGGCTCCTATTTATAGAAGAAGGAAAAGAATCAATCTATTTTTGTGAATCTTTCATTGAAAGATTTGATTTGTTTATTGAGAGATTTGATTTATCTTCATCATTAATCTGGGCCTTTAGATTATCAGGTGAATTTTATTCACCATTGGATTTTAAATCCAAAGATATCTATTTGTTATTTCGGTTAGATTTAGGGGGGAATCTTTCTATGTCCAAGATTTTTCTATAAATTGGTGATATTTAATCACCTTCAGATTCTTGATCCAACGGTTTCAGATAATTCTTCTCCATTTTGGAAAGATTTGAATGATCTCTCCTCAGAATTTAATTCTGTTAAAGAATAAGGCTTTTAAAGCTGGTCACGTGTGGCCACGTGACCGTTGGTCACGTGTGCGCACGTGACCCCTGGTCACGTGTAAGCACGTGACCCCTGGAATGGGCTTCTCTTCTTCTGCGCTCTTTTTTCTTGTCGTTGCTTAACCATCACGTGCCAACACGTGACCATTGGTCACGTGTGAGCACGTGATTCCCCTTCTGAAGCTTCTTCTTGACTTTTAATTAGAGAACAAATATGCTCTGTGCCGCTGCTTAACCATCACGTGCCAACACGTGACCACTGGTCACGTGTGAGCACGTGATGCCTCTTCTGAATCTTTTCCTGATTCTTAATCAGGGAACAAATGCCCCCACAGCGTTGCTCTCACGTGTCTGCACGTGAGTGCAACGCTGTCATTTTTGTGACCGTTGGAACCATCTAGGGAATCGGGGAGTAGGGTAGATGAAACGTTTTCTATCCCATCCTATAAATGGAAGGGTCTCTTTAGAAGCGCCTCCGCTCTTCATCTTCTTCCTTTGATAACTTTTCTCTTGAGAATTTAATTCTCGTTCTCCAGAGCTTAGTTCTCTACTTCAAACATTCTCCAGAGTTTAACTCTGTTGAAGGATTCCCTTTTCCTCAGGTAATGCTCTGGAATGAACGAAGAACTTTCACAGAAATCACCATAGGATTTTAAATCCACACCAAGGGTTTTCCCTTGAACAAGAACACACCTTCTTTTATATTAGGTTCTTTAAAAAGGAACATCTCTCAATTCTTAAACGACAGATCTCGCTAAGGTTTCTCTGGCCTTCAGGGAGCTAATGATGGCAGTTCTTTTTTTTCCATGGAATTTAATTCCATCTCAGAAATATTTCTGGGAATTTAATTCTCCTTTTCAAAAGGAATTTAATTCCTTTGAAGAACTTAGTTCTTTCCAGAGAACTTCATGGGTTTTCCTTGCCCTGAGCTCTCTTTCTCAACCGGGAAGAAGAAGTTTGTAATGAATTTTCATGATCTTTATTTCAGGTATTATGGATGCCCATATGTACGATCTTGACGAAATCATTTCTTACGGGAATATTCGTGCACTGGGCCGTAGCCAGAACCAGGAGTTCACCAACGCTCAATGTGCTGAGATCATGAGCCGCTTTGACGAGTACAATGGTCGGTTACTCCCTCGCAGCTCTTCTCTTCTGAGACTCATCTTGCTGGCGATCTGGGAGGCGCTCCCTCTCTTTTGCACCGGCGTGCCGCTCAGGGCATTGGACGCCGCCGAGGATAAGGTACATTCGGTGTACCTGATGAGCCTAATCTCGAAGAGGAGGCGAGACAACCTCATTGATCTCTTGCACCAGGCTTTTCAGCAGTCGGCCATACTTGCTGCCTATCGGAGGGTAGAAGACATTCGTGAGGACGCCGATGCTTGTGACCGCGAGAGAAAACATACTCGGATGGTTCGAAATGCTTGGAGGATCTTGGACAAAGCCAAGTTTGAGTTTCTCAATCCATGCCCCGCGTCTGAGGTCTTGCCTTTGTAATCGTTTTTCCCTTTTTTTTATTTTGTATGAACTTTTTAAAGTATGAATGATAAATTTTATCGTGCCCTTCTGTGTTTACATGCCTTCTTCATGGGATTTCATCATTTTGTCATTGTTGCTGCTGATGTGTTTGGCATGTGAGGCACTATTTCACTTTTCAGTGTATATCAAATGTGATGCTCACGTGCTCCGCACATGGGGCCATTTTGATGGTGTTGTTTAATTTTTCATGCCATATTTTCTGTGCACAGCATTAGATGCTGAAAAGGAGACTTGGAAATAGTTCCATCTCCTTGATTTCCAATGCCTTCCCTTTTTTGGACCTTGGAAATAGTTCCACCATGCAGGATTCTCCATGCGCCGCTTTTAATGCCTCTCTTTATAACCTGAGGCCATGGCCTTCTTTCTTCTTCACAGAGAAATTTATTCTCAATTTAGTGCGATTTATCTTGAGGAAACAACTGGGTGCCATGGCCTGCAACCGCCCTCATGCTCGTCGACAGCCATGGGAAGTTCCTATCGAGGAGATGATCCCCCGCTTTGCCGCACGATAGGTGGATCCCCTCCTTACCGACGACGAATGCGACTCAGCGGCATATGAACTCTCGATTCACAGGGGGT
Source organism: Agapanthus africanus (assembly GCA_030015575.1). Classification (NCBI taxonomy): domain Eukaryota; kingdom Viridiplantae; phylum Streptophyta; class Magnoliopsida; order Asparagales; family Amaryllidaceae; genus Agapanthus; species Agapanthus africanus. The sequence continues at coordinate 866,630,615 of CM057338.1, read as the reverse complement.
CTCCCCTCCCAATGGGCTCCCTCTGGCTCCGGATGATTCTTGCTGCTGTGCTTGCCGACATCCCTCCTCACCCGGCGGAGATGACCCTGGCGATGCTTGACGCGGCTGAAGAAAAGCTCGAGGGTTTTCACGAAGCGTGCCTGATTACTCAAGCTTTAAAGGATTTCTCGATTCACCTGTTGAGCCAAATAAGAGCCCGATGGGCTATCATGTCTGCTTTTGCGGACGAACATGGCGCCAATCGATGGGGAGCGACTCCTCGCGAGAATCGCCGCTTCGATATGTTGGAGAAAGCAGAGAGAGAGATGGAGAATTTTGTTCTTTATTTTGTTAAACCTTGTGCTACTGATCCCGTGTTTGGTGACCTTTTCCCGCTAGCGTAGTATATTCACATTAGTTTTCGCATGCTTTATGTTGAATTTTTGTGTGTGCTGGGTACTCGTATGTATGTCTTGCTTGCATAAATGAGCTTTGTATTCTTCCCATGAGAACTTTCTTTAATTGCGAACATTATCATTATGTTGCGTGCACATCAGAGCTTCGGGTGTCATTTCTTTTCGAATATTCATATAGTTGCGAATGCATGCTTGATAGAATACACATCGAAAATTTTTCTTGTTGCTTCCCGTACCACGTGATGCGCGCGCTTTAGATCAACTATTGCCGTCGAATGGAGGCTTGTTCATACGGTCTTGAGCGTACATGTCCTATTTCAAAGGCTGCGGCTGCGAAGGCGGGCTTGCGTGGTCTGATAGAGCGATGTGCGGCAACTTGGTGTCGTGCGAGAAGAGGCTTGGCCGCAAATTCTCGGAAAGGGAGCTAGCTTCCAAGGCATTGAGCGAGCTTCAAGCCAGCCTTACAGCCAAAGCCAATAAAGCGTATGAACTCTGGCGGGTACTTCAAGAGTCTATCAAAAGGTGGTGGCTCTTGATAAGGCTGCCGTGTTCACTCACGAAAGGGTCGAGGCTCACAAGGCCACTGAGCAAGAGCTCGAAGGCGGCTCGCCTCATATCAGGCCCAGCAGGCTCAGGCAGAGGCCCGTCTTCTGCAATCCTGAATCATGATGATGTGGCCCAGCAAAAACATGATGAGTTAGAAAAATTGCTAAATCGCCCGCCGCTTGAAAACTTGTATCTTTTCCTTTCTTTTTGTACATACTCCTGAATGAGAGTACTTTCTTTTTGTTCTTTCATGAATTGTACTTTGTATCCATTTTGGTTTATGAATAAAAGGCATATATTTTTTCAATGGTGTGTCCCTTTTTATTGAATGTATTCTGCGGATAGTCTTGATCTCCTTGCAGGGCAGCGATGGCTTAGGACTCAGGGTTAAGATCCGCCTCCTAAGACTATTTGAGCTTTATGAGCCGTGAGGGACTCATAAAGAGTTTTTCTCCCTACAGGTCGAGAGGATCCCGTAGGAGTAAGTTCTTCTTAAGAATCGTGAGGATTCTTAAGCAGGTTTTCCCTTGGGAGTCGTAAGGATCTCTCAAGAGAATTTGCTTCCTTATGGGTCGTGAGGACTGTTTACCTCAATCTTCAAATTCCAAGACGGGAAACGAAGCAACGCTTCTGTTTCCCCCAATCAGAGCAAAGCTCTGTTTTGAAAATTAAAATTAAATTAAAGAAGTAACACTTCAGCCGACTTGCGCTCTGCGCTGCGCGCCACGTAGCAGCGCAGTTGCGCCGCGCTCTGCGCTGCGCGCCATGTGGCAGCGCAGTTGCGCCGCGCTCTGCGCTGCACGACTCGTGGCAGCGTAATTGAGCAAGCGCAGCTGCGCTGCGCTGGGCGCTGCGTGACACGTATCAAGCGCTGGGGGCGTTTGCGCCAAACAGAATTAAAATTCCAGTAAGATCTTTCTGTTCTTGTTAAAACAAGAAGATTGTCTTCTGTAAAACAGAAGCCCTTGGATCAAAGATCCAACGGTGGGGAAAATTCCCCAAATCACTCAGAGAAAGATCTCTCTAACCAATTTAACAAACTAATTGGCACTATAAAAAGGCCCCTAGACCCCAAGTCTAAAAAAACATTAACACAGAGAGAAAAACAGAGAATTCCTCTAAAGAATTTTGAGAAAAGATCGAAGAAAGAAGAAAGGTAAAAACCTTTATAAAAAGAGAAGAATTCTTTTGGATAGATCATTGATCTAAGAACAAGATCAATGATCCTCAATAAATAAATAATAACAGTGCCCTGCACTTTTTTTTTATGAACCACTGGTTCTTTGAAAACAAGAAAAACTTGTTTTCTTTGATCTAAAATTGATTAAAATATAAAACAGTGCCCTGCACTTGCAAAACTGCATTGTTGCGCTCCTGGGTTGGCGTAAGCCACTAGAGAGCGCCACGTGTCAGCTCCAGAATGATCTGCGCTATGCGCTGTTAAAATAGAGCACTGCTCTTATGAATTGCGCAACCCACCAGAGCGCGCCACGTGTCAGAAGCGCAACAGCGCAGCGCACTGGCGCAGCGCCTTGCGCTTGCGCTCACCAGAGCGTGACACGTGTCACCTCCTCTAAACTTGCGCCTTGCGCTCCTCAATTGGCGCAAAGCGCATGACAAGCCACGTGGGGGCAATGTCAGAACATTAAATGCACATTAATAAAAGGGCAGAGCCCAATAAAGGAAGGTCTATCAGACCAAACAAAGTGCTATGCACTATTAAAAGGGACATAGCCCAAATCAAAAAGGCCTTACAGGCCAAAATAAAATGCAGTGCATTATTAAATAGGGGCAAAGTCCTAGCACAGGCCTAATAGGCCAAAGATAAAAAACGTTGAATATGCTCAACTGGACTTAGCCCAATTATGGCCGTAAGTCCTCAAATTAAATTGACTGAGCACGACTGGTCTCTTAAATCAATTTACTCCTGGTTCGAGGGTACATCTCTGAACTCCTCTGACACCTATCGTTGTAATCCTTCAACGACGTCAGAGAGGTGACGGGTCCCGACGGCCATACATCCAACGGACCGCAATGTCCTTAAACTACCAATGGACCACTACGTCCCTAAACTGGAACATGGACCACCACGTCCCTAAACTGGAACATGGACCACTACGTCCCTAAACTGGAACAATAGAGCCTCCAAACGCTCTTTTGTCGGATCTAAACGATCCCGTTTAAGTTGATCTTAGCCTAAAAAATGGCTAACGTGTCCTTAAACTTTCAAACAAACTCTAGTCCCAAACTGGACTATAGATCCCCCCCAATCTACTTTGGTTCGAGGGTATATCTCCGAACTCCTCTGACACCTATCGTTGTAATCCTTCAACGACGTCAGAGAGGTGATGGGTCCCGATGGCCATAGGTCAAATGGACCACTACGTCCCTAAACTGGAACAATAGAGCTCCTAAATGCTCTTTCCGTTAAGTTGATCTTAGTCTCAAATCAGACTAACGTATCCTTAACAAACGTTTAAGTTGATCTTAGCCTCAAATATGGCTAACGTATCCTTAAACTAAAACACCAAAATCAAATCTAAGAAAATACGGATTTGGTCTAATCCACGTCCTATGGGCGACGACATAAATTAGTCTCCGTATACAATCCACGGGCAACCACAAACAAAACAAACACCCACGACACGAAGTGAAATTATAGAGAAGGAGAAAGTTGTTACCGCGATGCGGTAGCATAATTAACTGCAGGGGCTTACGCCTGCAGGAAAGGGCGTCCCCACAATCAAAACCCCCTCAAGCGAGGGGGAATCTGACGAAGTTTGCTACATCGGCCGCATCCGTCCAAACCTCCGATACACGGTGCCATAAATCAACTTGGCATCTTCGGAGAGGTGGACGGATAAAACCAAATAGCATCTGCCCCGAACCTCAGGCAGGACACCCATGTCTCGGTCGCCGTTTGGAGGGGAACATATTCTGGCACGCCCGGTGGGACCTTTTCCTCTTTCCACTCCACACTTCGTGTGTCGTGTTCGCGAACAAATCGCGGTTTGCTGTGGTTGCCTGTGGATTCAAGGTACTTAGATTTGGTGTCTTGCTCTATGCAGAAAACAGAAGATCAATGGCTTCAAACTTCACTACCTGCAACTGCAACTCTCGCTCCGTCCCTGCTGGAGGAGTGACTTACGGGCCCCAAGCGGCCTCTCTTTTCAAGATGCCGGTGGAGCAGGTGACTCAGGCCACCGTTGGATTGTTCTTCGGGACCATGCTCCCACCGATGAGCTTCAATGCCACAATGACGTTGCAAGAAGCCCCAAAGAAGTCGGTCTTTGCTCGTCTTACCACTGCCGCGACCCCTCTCAACGGGTCGCCTAACTTCAATACCTCAGTTTTCAACAGACTGGGCCAGAACGTCTACAAGCCCGCGATACCCGAAGCTGCCATCCCAAAGCGGATAGCCATCCCGGCTCAAGCGGACGAAATTATTGGAAAGGCTCCTCCCTCTAAGAAGTCAGTTTTTACAAGGCTGGCCATTCCGGTTGCTGCTCCAGGCGAGGTCCTCAAAGCTGCTTCCCCCGCCCAGAGGGGGCACGACGAAGTCACCCTTATAGCTGAAACAACTCCATCTGCAAGACATGCTCGACGTCGCCACTGGCACCGAGTGAGGAAGGCTGGGGGCAACTCCCCCTCTGGGATAACTCTGCCAGCTCCAACGGTGGGGATCGACGCCGCTGTTCCAACCAGGAACAGCTTTGAATTGCTGAACATGGTGTGCAGAAACTCTCCTACTGCAGTGTTGAAACGAACTCCTTCACCTGTGGAGAATACTCCAGAGAAGAAGCTGAAGCAGCCCCTTCAACGGCTATCCTCTAAAATTTACAAATTCTAGCGTCAAGTCCAAGACTCGGTTGTTGATCAGGACTATCTCGGCCGACAGGAAAAGACGAAGGTTCGGCAAGAGAATGACTACTCTGTCAAGCCAGAAAAAGCAACAGCTTGCTGGGTGCCCACTGCAACGGCTCCTTCAATGTCAATCACTCAAAAGAAAAGGAGGCCGCAAAAAGCCATTGTGTCTTTGGCAAATCGCAAAGACACTGAATCTAAACGCCCCAAGTCTGGGGGCATGGTAGTGCACACTGTTTATATGGCTTCCGGAAAGGAGGAAGGCCGTGTTTCGACGGGTCGCCGGCCGCTTACCCAATCCTTGACGAAAGCCCAGGAGCAACAATAAAAGCTTCAGGAAATGATGACTGCAATGGTTGCACTTACTGGGCCGAAAGAGAGCTCGGAGGCATCATCAGAACATTGTCACGAACAGGAGACTGATGCTGATTTCTTACGCAGAGTCCTCGAAAAGAAAGACAAGGAAGCCGCAGAGCAAGCGGCTAACATAAAACAGATGGCGCTCCTCTTCCAAGATATGGTAGGGATGATGTTACAGCCGGACCCCCCAGCTGAAGACCCTCCAATCATTGTCGGAAACGACAGAGGGGAAACATCTAATCCTCCTCCAGCCCTTTCAACAGCCAAGGAGGAGACAATCTCCAAAGCTGACTTGGACGAATATATAGCTAAGCAGATACGGGTTCATCGGGCAGATGAAGCGGCTGGGCAAATTGTTAGAACCGGACGACCCTATCCAAGCTGGTATGACCAAATCAGTTACCCGCCGGGATATACAATCCCTAAGTTCCACGTATATAAGGGGACAGGGAATCCGCATCAGCATGTCGCTCAATTCAGGGTTTTATGTGGCAATACTGGAGGCGATGACAAATTGTTGCTTCGCCAATTCGTCGGCAGCTTAGCAGAAACAGCCTTTGAATGGTATTCGGAGCTGCCTAACGACTTTGTCAAAACATTTACGAAAATGGAGCTACTGTTTACCCAAAGATTCGCCAGTGCTAGTGGACGCACCCCGATAACAGCACTGATTAACGCCCGGATAAGGCCCGGCGAAACGTGGATCCAATACGCAACACGATGGCGGAACCTATGGTCAAAATACGATTAACGCATTGAAGAAGCACCGGCAGTAGGTATGTTCGTGGGCACTCTTGATCCGCAAGCGACCATCTCGCAATTCATGATGTTCTTCAGGCCGACCACCTTCCAGGCCCTGATCGACAAATTAGCCCAAATGGACCAGATGGGCCATGGACCGTCTCCTCCAAAACCAGATTCTCGACATGAGAAAGGGAAAGGGAAGGCGATCGTCGTCACCAATGCTCAACAACAGTCGAGCAACTCAAAACTAGTCGTTCGCCAAAACAACGTGCGTCCGCGCCCATCCCTCGAGGAGAGACTGGGACGTCCTTACTCGTTTCCTCATAATAAAACGAGAAGACTGTTCGAGCTGGCAGTGCGCAACAGACTCATCAATCTGCCGAGTCCAAAACGCCTGTCGCAACCAAGCGATCTCAATAATCCCAACTATTGCCCTTACCACCAAACGGTAAGTCACCCGATCGAGGATTGTTTTGTCTTTAAGGGATGGATCGAGGATCAGTACCTACAAGGCAAGTTCGCGTTGTCTGAAAACTGGAAGGTAAACCCACCACAGCCGCACACTCCAAAGAAGACGGACGTGATGGAGGCAGCTTGTTCTTTTGTCGAGGACGAAAACGATGGGGAAGACTCATCAAATGAATCCGAAGACTACGTAGCGACTTGTCATGTGATCTCTCACTCGTTTGCGGATGATAAAGAGGCTCCTTGCGCCGAGAAAGCAAGGGCAAACCCTGAACCAAAAATTCTGCGGCCGTCAGACGAGTTGATCGATGTCTTCCTGAATGAAATTCGTCTGAAAGTTAAAGCCAATCAAGAGTGTGAGATGGCCATACCGGAAGGAGCCAAGCACCGACTACTAGACCAAAGAGTTGAGGCACTTCCGTCGAATCAAAAGTCATCCACTGCGGATAAAAACAAATTCAAGACGAGGAAAAGGTTCGCCAAAACCCTATCAGTGGGAATGAAGCTACCGCCCTCTGAAGAAAATACTCTCAGTAGAGTAGAGATGCATCCTAACTTCTGCTTATATCATCAGAAGATCATGCATCCTTCCGAAGACTGCGACTCCTTTAAGTGTTGGTGGCAAGGATATGTCGCTCAAAAGCAACACTTCAACAGGACAAAGTGTGAAGCTCGTAGACATCGAAAAAATGCGATAGATGAGCGCAAAAGAGCCATCGACGACTGTCATATAGCTGATTCCAAGGGATCGCAAATTATCACCTTTGGAAGCGACTCTGACGAAGAAGTTGCCCTCAACCCTCTCCTCAAAGAATCCATTTCAAAAATGAAAGAGTTGAGGAGTTGCGAGAACATTCAGCCGCGCAATCGCCCGCTACTCGAAAAAAATCTCGGCCCCGCAAACAAAGGACCGAGCAAAAAGGATAAAGGAAAGGGAAAAATGACCTTCGTCGCCAACACTCAGCAACAGTCGAGTGGCTTTAGACCGGTTGTTCGTCAAAACAATATGCGTCCACGCATATCCCTCGAGGAGAGGCTAAGACGTCCTTACTCATTTCCCCAGGATGAAACAAGGAGGCTGTTCGAAGTGGCAGTGCATAACAAGCTTATCACTCTACCGGAGCCGAAACACCAACTACAACTGGATGATGTCAACAGTTTTAATTATTGCCCTTACCACCAAGTATCGGGCCATCTGATCGAAAACCGTTACGTCTTCAAAAACTGGGTTGAAGACCAATACCAACAGGGCAAGTTCGTCATCTCCGAAAACTGGAAGGTGAACCCGCCACAGCCGCACGCTCTAAGAAAGATGGATATGCCGGGGCATCATGCTCATTCGTAAGGAAAGAAGCTCTATAGACTGAAAAGTCAATAAACTAGAGATTCGCCTCAAATACGGCGATGACAGACAGAAACGTCCTTAAACTAATGACGGACCGAAACGTCCTTAAACTAACGATGGACCGCAATGTCCTAAAACTTGCAAATGACCGAAACGTCTTTAAACTACTACCGCAGCATCCTCAGGCTGACAAAAATAAAAAATAAAAAAAAAGAATAAAGAAAAAAAAATAAAAAAAATAAGAAAAGACGGTATGTCCATAAGCAAAATGGGCACGGATGAAAATCCGAAAGGGGTCCGTGAGTAAAAACAGCAGTGCTACCGGCGAGTGTTTGTGAAAACCCGAAAGGGTGCAACCTCGTTAAAAGACACTTGCAGGGTCCTCTCGACCTTGTAAGGAGAAACCACCCGCGTGAGATCCTTACGACTCACAGGGAAGCAACACGCTTAGAGATCCTCACGATTCCTAAGAAGAAATTACACTTGCGAGATCCTCACGACTCGTAAGGAGAACTCTCTTATGGGACCCTCACGGCTCATAAGACTTGAAAGTCTTAAGTTACAGAAACCTTAACCCGTTCTTAAGCAAGCCCCCCTACAACCTTCGATATTGCCCTACAAGTGGCTCAATACTGACCCTTGTATACAATCCACGCCGCGAATAAACATTTCCCTAACCAAGTCCCATCCGTGACTGGAGATATGTCCATACGGTGAACAACCCTTATAAGTCCTCTCGACTTATAAGGAGAAAACCCTTTTGTAAGATCCTTACGACTTGCAGGGGAACATGCACTTAGGAATCCTCACGATTCCTAAGGAGAAAACACACCTACGAGATCCTCACGACTTGTAAGGAGAAATACCTTTGTGAGACCCTTACGGCTCATGAAGTCAAAAGCCTTAGTCGACGGGATCCTAACCCTGTTCGCTAAGCCACCTTTGTTCGACATCGACAGAGGCAAATGATGATTCGCTCCTGGCAATATCCCAGTTGTAGCGATGCTGATGCCTAAACCGGTATAAAATTCCAAGTCCTATCATGGCCAATGATGATTCGCTCCTGGTAATATTCCAGTTGTAGCAATGCTGATGCTGAGATTGGCACCAGATTCCAAGTTCCACACTCGCGATAAAAAATCAGCGAGCTAAAAATGCATATGAAATAGCCGAAATGATTGGGCAACTCGCAATAAAAAACAGCGAGTAAAAACAAAATAAATAGCCGAAATGATTGGGCAACTCGCAATAAAAAACAGCGAGTAAAAACAAAATAAATAGCCGAAATGATTGGGCACCGCGAAAAATAGCCGAAATGATTGGGTAATCGCGACCTTCGCGATATAAAGCTGAAATGATAGAGCATCACGGAAAGAAAAAGAAAAAAAAATGATGATGAAACTTTTGCCCCACAGGCGATTCACATCAATCCCTGTATACAATCCAGGGGCACAAACAAAGAGGGGACCATACCTTCCCAACAGGCTCCACCAGAAAGCGAAGCAAAATCTCGACGGTTCATAGACAATCTTGAGACAATCTCGACATTTGTCGCAATATTGCAGATACAATGTCAACAAACGAAGCAAAGGAAGATCCCTAGCTTCAGAATCTCGATGGCCACATCTACAGCCTGAAGACCAACAACGGTGTGCCTCCTCATTCCAGCATGACACAGAGGTTACACCATCAAACAGAGCGACGGCAAAATCCTAGCTCCACCTCAGCATTCGTCTCGTTACAGCAGACGCAATGTCAACAACGACGTTCCTTCGTAGTTCATCAAGATGCGGATACAACGCCAACAAAAGACCTCGCGGTCGAAACAAAGCGAAGCGACGGCAAAATCCCAGCTTCATCTCAACAATCGTCTCGATACAGCAGACGAGATATTAACAAAGGTGTTCCTTCGCAATTCATCAAGATGCGGATACAACGCCAACAAAAGACCTCGCGATCAAAACAAAACGAAGCGACGGCAGAATCCCAGCTTCATCTCAACAATCGTCTCGATACAGCAGACGAGATGTTAACAAAGGCGTTCCTTCGCAGTCCATCAAGATGCAGATACAACGCCAACAAAAGACCTCGCGGTCAAAACAAAACGAAGCGACGGCAAAATCCCAGCTTCATCTCAACAATCGTCTCAATACAGCAGACGAGATGTTAACAAAGGCGTTCCTTCGCAGTCCATCAAGATGCAGATACAACACCAACAAAAGATCTCACGGTCAAAACAAAACGAAGCGACGACAAAATCCCAGCTTCATCTCAACAATCGTCTCAATACAACAGACGAGATGTTAACAAAGGCGTTCCTTCACAGTCCATCAAGATGCAGATTCGACGCCAACAAAAGACCTCGCGGTCAAAACAAAACGAAGCGACGGCAAAATCCCAGCTTCATCTCAACAATCGTCTCGATACAGCAGACGAGATGTTAACAACGGCGTTCCTTCACAGTCCATCAAGATGCAGATACAACGCCAACAAAAGACCTCGCGGTCAAAACAAAACGAAGCGACGGCAAAATCCCAGCTTCATCTCAACAATCGTCTCGATACAGCGGACGAGATGTTAACAACAGCGTTCTTTCGCAGTCCATCAAGATGCAGATACAATGGCAACGAAAAGCCCCATGGTCAGTAAGGCGGAGTGACGGCAAAACCTCAGCTCCACCTCAGCATTTGTCTCGTTACAGCAGACGCAATGTCGACAACAGTGTCCTTCCTCCAACAGGATTCGGACATGACAAAACAAACGAAGCGAAGGCCAAATTCCTGGCTTCGAAGTCTTAACGGCAAGTCATATAAAGCCTGAAAGACAACTGGAGATCGTCTCACACCAGCGCGAAATGGTCACCACTTCGACGTTCGTCTCAACACAGCGGACGCAACACAATCAAACAAATGGAGCCACGGCAAAATCCCTAGTTCCAAATCTCGATGGTTCATCAGCAACATAGAGACAACCGCGACGTTCGTCTCGATACAGCAGACGAGTTGCCACCTCAGCGTTCTTCCTCCAACAGGGTTCAGACGCGATCATCAAACAAACGGAGCCACGGCAAAATCCCTTGTTCCAAATCTCGACGGTTCACCAGCAACCTAGAGACAACCGCGACGTTCGTCTCGATACAGCAGACGAGTTGTCACCCCAGCGTTCTTCCTCCAGCAGGGTTCAGACGCGACAATCAAACTAACGGAGCCACGGCAAAATCCCTAGTTCCAAACCTCGACGGTTCACCAGCAACCTAGAGACAATCGCGACATTCGTCTCAATACAGCAGACGCAATGCCAGCAAACGAAGCAAAGGCCAAATTCCTAGCTTCAGGGTCTTGACGGCAACTCACATAAAACCTGAAAGACTATCGGAGATCATCCCACACCAGCGCGGAGTGGTTATGACTCATCGGGGCTATCCAAAATGAGCCCAAGCTCAAGTAAAAAGCGGCATGGCAAATTCCTAACGCTTGCTCTTCCGACGGTCAAACTGCCTAGGAAGATTGCTTGAAGACGTCTTGTCCAGCCCCCGAAGGGATCATAGACACGACAGTCGCAGGGCTACTCGAACAGCACGATTGCCTATCGAGGAATATATCAGCTTATGCGACGGTACGACGGCCAAAACCCTAAGTACCACCGACCCTAACGGACTTCTGTCGTAAAGAGCAGATGTTAACTGTGACGTTAGGATGTTCTTGCGAGAAATGCTCGATTCGTCTCGACTTGTGAAGAAATTGATGTCTTTGCAAGAACTTTGTTCCCGCCAAAAATTTCTGCGCAAAAGAGTCCAAGGTATCAAATGGCAGCGATACACTTAAGAAAATACGAACTAGTATCTTCCGGCCTGTATTTTGATAAACTCCCCAATTAGGAACTATTAAATTATGATGGTATTGAAAGCATCTCGAAAAAAACTTCGATTTGATATATTATGGGCCTCATAATTCATCCGGGATCAAAAGTTATGAGCAAATGTGTTATGCACATGTGATCTAAGAAAGAAGATGCGAACCAGTATTTTCCGAGCTGTATTTTGACAAACTCCGGAATGAGAAACAGCTAAATTCTGATGGTATTGAAGGCATCTTGAAAAGACCTTTGATTTAATATATTATGGTCCTCATAATTCATCCGGGATCAAAAGTTATGAGCAAATGTCTATGCACATGTGATCTAAGGAAGAAGATGTGAACCAGTATTTTCCGAGCTGTATTTTGACAAACTCCGGAATGGGAAATAGCTAAATTCTGATGATATTGAAAGCATCTCGAAAAGCCCTTCGATTTGATATATTATGGGCCTCATAATTCATCCGAGATCAAAAGTTATGAGCAAATGTGTTATGCACATGTAATCTAAAGTAATGCTCTACTACATGGGGAATGCATTTTTTAGTCCCACATCGGGAAAAGGAGAAATGGCTTCTCTACCACTCCCATATAAATAAGAGGGGTACCTCTTAGAAGTGGTAGAGTTAAATTCTCAAAGGATTCAATACTCAAAGGAGCTTAGTTCTCCAAGATAGGAGAATGCTCCTCCCCATAATGCGCATATGCGCAAGCGCCATGTACGCTACGTGCAACGCACGCGTGCCCGCCATGCGGCACCACGTGCAACGCACATGCGCACCACATGAGAACATTTAATAATATTAAAAGGAGCATGTTCTCCATATATAGAAGCCATGCTTCTCCTCATAATGCGCATGTGCGCCACGTGCAACGCACGTGTGCCTGCCACGCGCGCACCACGTGCAATGCACGTGCGCACCACATAAGAATTTTCAATTAAAAGGAGACTCGTTCTCCATAGGAGCTTGCTCCCCCCCATAATGTGCATATGCGCAAGATCCCTGTGCGCTACGTGCAAATATGAGCGCCCAACACGTGCGACGCACGTGCGCGAACGCAAAGAAGCCCTTTTCAGCAGCGAGAAGCTTAAGCTCCAGCCTGTTCTTCCCCCCTAATGAGTGAGACATGGTTCAAAGGGTACATCCCTCCACACCTTCGATATATGGCACCGTAATCTCTCAGTGTCGTCGGAGAGGTGGTGGGTCCCAACGACCAATGATCCTTCTTTCTAAAATAAAAAAAAGAGAAGAAGAGAGAACATTGACAGAGAAACAGAGAAAGAATTCAGAGGACTCCTAAAAAGAAAGTTTGAGAAGAAATCAGAAAGAAAAGAAGGTAAACCTTTGAAAAGAAGAATTTCTTCTGAAAAGATCAATGATCTAAGAACAAGATCAAGATCTTAAAATAAAAAGAAAAGATCAAATAATAAGAATAAAATAAGAAGTAATATACTTCTTTATTAGATCATTTGATCTACACAAAGGCATTGCCTTTTGATGAACCACTGGTTCTGGAATCTTAAAAAGATTCTTTTCTTGAATCCAAAATTGAATCAAGATATTAAAACAGTGCCTTGCACTTGTAAATCTGTACTGTTGCGCTCTTGGGTTGGCGCAAGCCACCAGAGAGCGCCACGTGTCAGCTCCAGAACAATTTGCGCTATGCGCTTTTAAAATAGAGCATTGCTCTCTGAAATTGGTGCAACTCACCAGAGCGCGCCACGTGTCAGCAGCGCAGCGCACTGCGCTACCTGCGCTTGCGCTCTCCGGAGCGTGACACGTGTCACCTCCACATGCGCTTGCGCTCATTAATTAGCGCAAAGCGCCTGACAGGCCACATGACCACTGTCAGATAATTAATGCACTGCATTATTGAAAAGAAGGGCCGGGTCCAATTAAAAAGGCCTAACAAGCCTAATAAAATGCCATGCATTATTTTAAAAAGGGCAGAGCCCAAACAAAGGTCTGTCAGACCAAAACAGATGCTCTGCATCATTTATAAAAGGGCAGAGCCCAAAACAAAACAAAAATGCTATGCATTCTTAAACAGGGGCAGAGCCCTAGTAAAGGCCTAATAGGCCAAATGCAAATAAAATGTTGAACATTTCTCAACTGGACTTAGCCCAATCATGGCCGTAAGTCCTCAAACTAAATTGACTGAGCACAGCTGCTGTCCTAAATCAATTTACATCCGGTTCGAGGGTACATCTCCGAACTCCTCTGAAACCTATCGTTGTAATCCTTCAACGACGTCAGAGAGGTGACGGGTCCCGACAACCACACATCAACACGGACTGTGGGATCCATAAACTCATGGACTTATGTGTCCTTAAACCAAGATACGGACTGTGCGGTCCTTAAACCCACGGACTTATGCATCCTTAAACTACCGATGGACCACCACGTCCCTAAACTCGAACATGGACCACCACGTCCCTAAACTGGAACATGGACCACCTATAAGGTCCCCTTTAGTTCTCTTTAGATCCCTTTAGACCTATAGAGCAAAGCTCTGCTAAGTGAAATCCTAAATGGGTTTCCTTTAGATCAGGGATCTATTGAGAGCAAGGCTCTGTCAATGAAAATTAATTTAATTTAATTTAATTCAAATTAAAATTTTCACCTAAAAGTTTTAAGAGTTTAACTCTTGAAGTTCTTGAAAATAAAGAGCAGGGCTCTGAGTTCTGAAAGTAAATTTTTGAAGACGAAAATCATTTAAGGGACCAAAGGTCCTATTTATAGGCATCAAATGCCCTTTCAACTTCCAAAAGATGCCGCGATGGTTGGAATTCTGCCACCGCTGCACTCACGTTTGGGGGCCACGTAAGCACAACGGTGGGGGGGCATTTGTTTACCCCAATCAGAGCAAAGCACTGTTCAAATTCCAAGGCGGGAAACGAAGCAACGCTTTTGTTTCCCCCAATCAGAGCAAAGCTCTGTTTTGAAAATTAAAATTAAATTAAAAAAAGCAACGCTTCAGCCGACTTGCGCTCTGCGCTGCGCGCCACGTGGCAGCGTAGTTGCGCTGCGCGATACGTGGCAGCGCAGTTGCGCTGTGCTGTGCGCTGTGCGACACGTGTCAGCGCAGCTGCGCTGGGCGCTGCGTGACACGTGTCAAGCGCTGGGGGCGTTTGCGCCAAACAGAATTAAAATTCCAGTAAGATTTTTCTGTTCTTGTTAAAACAAGAAGATTGTCTTCTGTAAAACAGAAACCCTTGGATCAAAAATCCAACGGTGGGGAAAATTCTCCAAATCACTCAGAGAAAGATCTCTCTCACCAATTTAACAAACTAATTGGCACTATAAAAAGGCCCCTAGACCCCAAGTCTAAAAAAAACATCAACACAGAGAGAAAAACAGAGAATTCATCTAAATAATTTTGAGAAAAGATCGAAGAAAGAAGAAAGGTAAAAACCTTTATAAAAAGAGAAGAATTTCTTTTGGATAGATCATTGATCTAAGAACAAGATCAATGATCCTCAATAAATAAATAATAACAGTGCCTTGTACTTTTTTTTTATGAACCACTGGTTCTTTGAAAACAAGAAAAACTTGTTTTCTTTGATCTAAATTTGATCAAAATATAAAACAGTGCCCTGCACTTGCAAAACTGCATTGTTGCGCTCCTGGGTTGGCGCAAGCCACCAGAGAGCGCCACGTGTCAGCTCCAGAATGATCTGCGCTATGCGCTGTTAAAATAGAGCACTGCTTTTATGAATTGGCGCAACCCACCAGAGCGCGCCACGTGTCAGAAGCGCAACAGCGCAGCACACTGCGCTTGCGCTCACCAGAGCGTGACACGTGTCACCTCCTCATGGACTTGCACCTTGCGCTCCTCAATTGGCGCAAAGCGCCTGACAAGCCACGTGGGGGCAATGTCAGAACATTAAATGCACCGCATTAATAAAAGGGCAGAGCCCAATAAAGGAAGGTCTATCAGACCAAACAAAGTGCTATGCACTATTAAAAGGGACAGAGCCCAAATCAAAAAGGCCTTACAGGCTAAAATAAAATGCAGTGCATTATTAAATAGGGGCAAAGCCCTAGCACATGCCTAATAGGCCAAAGATAAAAAACGTTGAATATTCTCAACTGGACTTAGCCCAATCATGGCCGTAAGTCCTCAAATTAAATTGACTGAGCACGGTTGCTCTCTTAAATCAATTTACACCTGGTTCGAGGGTACATCTCTGAACTCCTCTGACACCTATCGTTGTAATCCTTCAACGACGTCAGAGAGGTGACGGGTCCCGACGGCCATACATCCAACGGACCGCAATGTCCTTAAAATACCAATGGACCACCACGTCCCTAAACTGGAACATGGACCACCACGTCCCTAAACTGGAACAATAGAGCCTCCAAACGCTCTTTTGTCGGATCTAAACGATCCCGTTTAAGTTGATCTTAGCCTCAAAAATGGCTAACGTGTCCTTAAACCTTCAAACAAACTCTAATCCCAAACTGGACTATAGATCCCCCCAATCTACTTTGGTTCGAGGGTACATCTCCGAACTCCTCTGACACCTATCATTGTAATCCTTCAACGATGTCAGAGAGGTGACGGGTCCCGATGGCCATAGGTCAAATGGACCACTACGTCCCTAAACTGGAACAATAGAGCTCCTAAATGCTCTTTCCGTTAAGTTGATCTTAGTCTCAAATCAGACTAACGTATCCATAACAAACGTTTAAGTTGATCTTAGCCTCAAATATGGCTAACGTATCCTTAAACTAAAACACCAAACCCAAATCTAAGAAAATACGGATTTGGACTAATCCACGTCCTACGGGGGACGACATAAATTAGTCTCCGTATACAATCCACGGGCAACCACAAACAAAACAAACACCCACGACACGAAGTGAAATTATGGAGAAGGAGAAAGTTGTTACCGCGATGCGGTAGCGTAATTAACTGCAGGGGCTTGCGCCTGCAGGGAAGAGCGTCCCCACAATCAAAAATCCCTCAAGCGAGGGGGAATCTGACGAAGTCTGCTACATCGGCCGCATCCGTCCAAACCTCCGATACACGGTGCCATAAATCAACTTGGCATCTTCGGAGAGGTGGATGGATAAAACCAAATAGCATCTGTCCCGAACCTCAGGCAGGGCGCCCATGTCTCGGCCGCCGTTCGGAGGGGAACAAGGACCCGCAAGTGCTGGGTGCGGTCGCCCTTATCCGTATTTCACGGGGTCAGGGGTTGCTTTGGGATGTTTTTCAAGGTACCGTATTTTAAAGACATTGCAGTCAAGGTTAAGGACCTCATAGTCTGTGGGTTTAAGGACTCCACAGTCCAACGTTAGTTTTAAGACATCACGGTCAAGGTTAAGGACATCATAGTCCGTGGATTTAAGGACACCACAGTCCGATGTTAGTTTTAAGACATCACGGTCAAGGTTAAGGACGTCATAGTCCGTGGATTTAAGGACTCCATAGTCCAATGTTAGTTTTAAGACATCACGGTCAAGGTTAAGGACGTCATAGTCCGTGGATTTAAGGACTCCACAGTCCAATGTTAGTTTTAAGACATCACGGTCAAGGTTAAGGACGTCATAGTCCGTGGATTTAAGGACTCCACAGTCCGATGTGTGGTTACTGGGACCTGTCACCTCTTTGAAGACGTTGAGGGATTACAACGACAAATATCAAAGGAGTGAAGAGATGTACCCTTGAACCAAGGTAAATTCAGTCTAGAATCATGGTGGTTGATTGTTAGTTTTAAGACATTACGGTCGAGGTTAAGGACATCATAGTCCATGGATTTTAAGGACTCCACAGTCCGGTGTTTGCTCTGGATGCTTCACACGGGTTCACTGCCGTGCTTGGCGAGGACCAGGCTCCGCTCTGGGCGTTTTCCGCGGGGTCAAAGAGTGACGTTATCTGCGTTCCACGTGACCAGGAATTTTGCACTAGATGCTTCACACGGGTTCACTGCCGTATTCGGCGAGGACTAGGCTCCGCTCTGGATGCTTCACACGGGTTCACTGCCGTGCTCTGCGAGGACCAGGATCCGTTCTGGACGTTTTCCACGGGGTCAAAGAGTAACGTTATCCGTGTTCCACTTGACCAGGAATTTTGCACTAGATGCTTCACACGGGTGCACCGCCGTGTTCGGCGAGGACTAGGCTCCACTCTGGATGCTTCACACGGGTTCACTGCCGTGCTCTGCGAGGACCAGGATCCGCTCTGGACGTTTTCCACGGGGTCAAAGAGTGACGTTATCCGCGTTCCACGTGACCAGGAATTTTTCTCTGGATGCTTCCCACGGGTTCACTGCCGTGTTCTGCGAGGACCAGACTCCGCTTTGGACGTTTTCCACGGGGTCAAAGAGTGACGTTATCCGCGTTTCACGTGACCAGGAATTTTGCTCTGGATGCTTCCCACGGTTTCACTGCCATGTTCTGCGAGGACCAGGCTCCGCTCTGGAAGTTTTCCACGGGGTCAAAGAGTGACGTTATCCGCGTTCCACGTAACCAGGAATTTTGCACTAGATGCTTCACACGGGTCCATTGCCGCATTTGGCGAGGACTAGGCTCCACTCTGGACGTTTTCCACGGGGTCAAAGAGTGACGTTATCTGCGTTCCACGTAACCAGGAATTTATTGATTATATTCGCATTTCATGGGGTGGGGATTTGACTTTTGGTGATCTGTATATCGCCGAGCCATGGAACTGGGAGTTGCCGCTGTTCCGCTTTGCTTGATACCGTGTCCGTTGCAACGAGACGAACGTCGAGATGGTCTCTAGGCTATCTGCGACTCATCGAGATTTGGCTTCTTCTTCTGATGAAACCTGGGAGAGGAGGAGTGCGATTCCTTCTTTGTTTGCGCCCCTGGATTGTATACAGGGATAGATGTAACATCACCTGTAGGGCGTAAATTTCATTTTTATTTTATTTCTTTTTCCGCGATGCTCTATCATTTCAGCTTTTATATCGCGAAGGTCGCGATTGCCCCATCATTTCTGCTATTTTTCGCGGTGCCCAATCATTTAGGCTATTTATTTTATTTTTACTCGCTGCTTTTTATTGCGAGTTGCCCAATCTTTTCGGCTATTTTTCATGCATACATTTTTATTTGCTCCTTTTTATTGCAAGTTGCCCCATCATTTCGTCTATTTATTATGCATGTGTGGCCCGCTGGCTTTTCGCTGCAAGCTTGGATTTAGACACCGATTTTGGCATCAGCACTGCTACAACTGGGATATTGCCAGGAGCGAATCATCATTTGCCTCTGTCGATGTTAAACAAAGGTGGCTTAATAAACAGGGTTAAGGGTCCTGTCGACTAAGGCTTTTGACTTCATGAGCCGTAAGGGTCTCACAAAGGTATTTCTCCCTACAAGTCGTGAGGATCTCGTAGGTGTGTTTTCTCCTTGGGAATCGTGAGGATTCCTAAGTGCATGTTCTCTTGTAAGTCGTAAGAATCTTACAAAAGGGTTTTCTCCTTATAAGTCGAGAGGACTTACAAGGGTAGTTCACTATATGAACATATCCCTAGTCACGGATGGGACTTGGTTAGGGAAATGTTTATTTGCGTCCGTGGATTGTATACAAGGGTCAGTATGAGCCGCTTGTAGGGCAATATCGAAGTGTGTGGGGGTTGCTTAAGAACAGGTTCAGATCTCTGTAACTTAAGACTTTCAAGTCTTATGAGCAGTGAGGGTCCCATAAGAGAGTTTTCCTTACGAGTCATGAGGATCTCGCAAGTGTAATTTCTCCTTAGGAATCATGAGGACTCCTAAGTGTGTTGCTCCCTTGTGAGTCGTAAGGATCTCACGTGGGTGGTTTCTCCTTACAAGGTCGTGAGGACCCTGCAAGTGTTCTTTAACGAGATTGCGCCCTTTCGGGTTTTCACAAACACTCGCCGGTAGCCCTGCTGTTTTTACTCACGGAGCCCTTTCGGGTTTTCATCCGTGCCTAATTGATCTCAAAAACTATCTATTAACCGCAATCAAGAACGACGTCGCTTGGTAGCTAGCCGGTGAGTACGGATCGGTCCACAGGGATGTTGTGAATTTCCTAATCGCTCTTACGAGTTAATTCCGAACGGTGTGAATGGATTAATTAAATCTAAAAACTAAATTAATCTTGGGCAATTGAATTAAAGATCTAACTATCTAACTAAAGGCAAGGAATTAAATTTATACTAGGGCAGAGAATGAAAAATTACCTAGGGCAAGAATTGAAATTAATTACTTACTTTACAGATGGCTCTCTCCAAACATCAACACAGGGTTGTCAGATCTGAATTCATGATATGAAAAGAGGCATCGATGCTCTCCAAAAGATTTCTAAATTTTATTCATAGAAAGAGCCATAGGGAGGCATGAAAAGAATACAATGATTTGAGCTTCTATTTATAAGACACAGAAACCCTAGGTTACAATTGATTCGCACGTCTGCATTTACCAAAATATCCTTAGGAAGACTAGTCAAAGTAGACTCCAAGCTTTGGTAAATTTTATGTCTGAAAATTTTGGAACTGATTCTGGGCTTCTTGGGCTTTTTATTTCTTTGGATCTTTATTCAATTTGGTTTCTCTATTTCTTCCAGATCTCCAGTGAACAACTGCAGTGGACTTTTAACCGTTTGCTTTGTAATCTTGGACCTTGCGTTGCCTTGTACTGATCTTTTGTGTAGGCTTGATTAAAATCCTTCTATTTGTTGGTCAAAGTCCCTTTTTTGTGTCGTCTTTTGTCTTTTTCACTGTTTTCGCTCCAAGAACCTGTAACCTGTAATATGTAGCAGACATGCGTCAAAAACACCTGTTTATTTATAAAACGAATAAGAATGGGGAATATAATAATACAATATTATGGTGTGAACAATGCCCACTTTGCTTATGGACATACCGTTATTATTTTTATCTTTTTTTTTTATTCTTCTTTTTTTCTCTATCGGTTTTGGGATGTCGCAATCCACCGTAATTTATCGACATCTCGGTCAACAGCTATTTGTAGGACATAGTGGCTCATTGTTAGTTTAAGGACGTTTCGGTCCGTTGTTAGTTTAAGGACATTTCGGTCCGTTGTTAGTTTAAGGACATTTCGGTCTGTTGTTGGTTTAGGGATATTTCGGTCCGTTGTTGAAGAAGGCCGGTTACTACTTATAGAGTTCGGGCTTAGGAAGATAGCGAGCGGACATAGTCGTCGTCATCTATCATTGACCCAGGCCTTGGCCTATTAAGCGTAGTATTTCTTCAGGAAGCGACCGTTTATTGTTCTAAAAGGTCTTTCACCGTGCATATCCATGAGTAGATACGCTCCTCCTTGGTAGACCTTGTCTATGATGTACGGGCCTTCATAATTCGGCTCAAATTTTTCCCGCTTGGCGCGATTGGGGATCATAGGTCTTTTGACCACTAGCACGAGTTCGCCTTGGCGGAATGTCCTCGGCATGGTCAATCTTTCATATGAGCGCGTCATCTTTGCTTTATAAGCCTCCAGATTTTGTTGCGCTATGAGCCGGGTTTCATCAAGGGCATCAAGCTCCTCAAGCCGAAGGTGAGCATTTTCTTCGTCCGTCAGCTCGTAGTGGACTGCCACTCGTAGAGAGGGTAACTCTATCTCGAGGGGGAGTACCGCTTCTGTACCGAATACCAATGCGTACGGCGTTGTGTTCGTAGCCGTTTTGAATGTAGTTCGATATGCCCAGAGAGCTTCTTGCAGTCTCTCGTGCCAGTCCTTCTTATATCGGGACACCGTCTTCTTCACAATCTTCGTCAAGGTTTTGTTGAAAGCCTCGGCTAGACCGTTAGCTCGGTGATTATACACTGAGGAATATCTCCAGTCTATGTTGTGTTGTTGCGTGAAGCGGTTGATCTTGTGGCTTCTGTAGGCTGGCCCATTATCGAAGATGATCCGTCGCGGAGTTCCGAACCGATAAATGACGTGCGTCTTGAAGAAATGGAGGATATTCTCCGTCTTCACTTCCCTCAGTGGTACTGCTTCTGCCCATTTGGAGAACTAGTCAGTGGTCGCTAGGATGAAACGATGTCCCCTGGACGATGCTGGTTCGATAGGGCCGACTATGTCAGTTCCCCACATCTCGAATGGCCAGCTAGCCACCGTCGGATGTAGTGGATTTGGATGCTGATGGATGAAGTCCTCATGGATCTAGCACGAGTGGCATTGCTTCGCATATTCGAGGCAGTTCTGAATCATCGTGGGCCAATAGTAGCCCATCCGTTTAATCTTCAACTTCATCTTTGGGCCTGCTTGATGAGAACCGCAAAGTCCGTCGTGAACTTCCTGAACGACTCTTTTCGCTTCGTCAGGTCCCAAGCATCTCAACCACAGAGAGTCAAATGACCTCTTGTACAGAGTATTATTGACGAAGGCGAAGGACAGAGCTCGTTTCACAAGCTGATGTCTTGAGGACGCATTTTCAGGTGTTCGACGGGATTTGAAGTAGTCTATAAAGGCTTCTCTCCAATCCCCAACCTTTTCCTGGTCTTTTACTTGCAGAGCAGTTTGCTCGGTCGCTCCCTTTTCTTCGGACGACTCCGGAGATATTTCTGCCAGTGCAAGAACCTGACGGCTCTGTACAATGATCTTCACGTCATCGAGGTTCTCGTCAGCTAGTTCTTTAGCGAGCTTGGCTAATGCATCCGCTTTGCTATTTTCTGCACACGGTATGCTTTCCAAGATGTAGGAAGGTATTTGGGTCAGCAGTTGCTGTACCCTCTCGCCTACTTCACCAGTTCTGGTTTGCACGTTTGATAGTCGCCGTTTACTTGACTAACGACCAATTGGGAATCTCCGTATATGAGGAGGTTTTCAATTCCCATGTCGATGGCGATCTCGAGACCTGCTATCAACGCTTCATACTCGGCTTCATTGTTTGTCCTCGGCTCTGTTAAGGAGAAGGCAAAGCGTATTATCCCTCCTTGTGGGGTTACGAAGATGAGGCCCACCCCCGATTTGATTATAGGGGTGCTTTGTTTGCGCTTCTTCATGGAAGACGCTCCATCAAAATAAAGTTCCTATCGGATATCACTACCGTCGATCGCATCAAACGCATGTTCGTTTGGCAGCTCGCAATTCAGAGGAGAATCGGCAGTTATCGGATGCTCAGCGAGGAAGTCGGCGATGGCCTGGCCTTTCACTGCCTTAAGAGTCTGATAGGTTATTGAAAACTCCATCAAGAGCAGGGCCCATTTAGCGAGTCTCCCTGTCAATATGGCCTTTGACATCAGATATTTGAGGGGGTCCACCTTTGATATAAGACGGACTTCATGCGCCAATGCATAGTGTCTGAGTTTTGTTACCATGAAGATCAACGCCAGACAGTGTTTTTCGTTGGGGGCGTAATTGCTTTCTGCCCCCATGAGAACTCGACTCAAGTAATAGAGAGCTCTTTCTTTCCCTTGGTCGTTCTCTTGTGCCCATAATGCGTCTAAGGAACCTTCGAGGGTTGTGGTATAAAGAATAAGAGGCTTTCCTTTGACTGGAGCAGCTAACACCGGCGGGTTCTGTAGGTATTGCTTGATCTCGTCCAGCGCGCCTTGGCATTTGTGATCCCAGACAAACGGGGTTCCCTTCTTCATCAGGTGACTGTAAGGGCGGCACTTCCTGAAAGGTTGGCTATAAATCCCCGGATGTACGCAAGCTTCCCTTGGAGAGACCGCAATTGCTTGTGAGTCCTTGGCGGAGGCATTTCCATGATCGCCTTGATCTTTGACGGATCTATCTCGATACCTCGGTGTCGGACGATGAATACTAGGAATTTGCCCGAGGAAACTCCGAATGCGCACTTGAGAGGGTTCATCTTCAAGTTGTATTGCCGAAGGCGTTGAAATACAGTCTTTAGTTGCTCGAGATGTTCCTCGTATGATTTGCTTTTAACCACGAGGTCGTCGATATAGCATTCGACAATCTCGTGTATAAGGTCATCGAAGATCTTTGTCATGGCCCTTTGATAGGTGGCACCGGCGTTCTTTAGACTGAAGGGCATCACCTTGTAGCAGAATATTCCCAGGGAGGGGTCCGGAAAGTGGTGTGCTTCTGGTCTTCGGGGTGCATCTTTATCTGATTATACCCTGATGAGCCGTCCATGAAAGAGAAAACCTCGTGAGTGGATGTATTATCTATCATCAGCTCGGTGACCGGTACTGGGAAATCGTCCTTCGGGAAAGCTTTATTGAGATCTCGGAAGTCTACGCAGATGCGCACTGTCCCATTTTTCTTCATTACTGGGACGATGTTGGCGATCCAATCCGGGTACTGAACTTCCTGGATAAACCCAGCGTCGATCAGCTTCTTGACTTCGGCGTAGATGCTCATCTCAAGCTCGAGCCGCATTCTTCTCAGCGCCTGTTTAACTGGCTTGATGTCCGGGGATATTGCCAATTTATGGACTGCTATTTATGGATCTAGTCCTGGCATTTCGGAATAGTTCCACGCGAAGTAATCTCTATACTGCATAAGCACGTCTTTTAGCGCAACCACCCTTTCATCAGATAGCAATTCGCTGACGAATGTCGGTAGCGGGTCGTTTGCCGTTCCTAACTCAATCTTCTTGAGGTTATCTGCAGTAGTATGTATGCCATCTTCCAGCTCTTTTGGCGCGGGCGGAAATTCTGAGATTACTTCGTCGTCATTGCTGTTTTCAAAGCACCAGGGAAGATCATTCATGTTCTCGGGCTTTTCTTTTGATACCGTTATCATATGACAAGTACGAGTTCGCTTCCAAGACCGACATGGATCTGGTTCTGCTCTTGTGGCTTTGGGTTCGTGCTTTTATGGCGGCGTTACCCTCCAGTTGCTGGATAGAGCAAACCTGCTTTGCTGGTACTGGTCTTCGACCCAGTTCTTGAAGGTGAAGCAGTCTTCGATAGGGTGCCCTATGGCTTGGTGATAAGAGCAGTAGCTCGGATGAGAGACCTCGTTAGCTTGCTCAGGGTGCTTAGACTCCGGCAATGTGATCATTCGATGTTTTAAAGCGCGATCAAGTATCTTCTCCGTCTTGTCTCGAGGAAAGGAGTATGCTCGACTCATCTTCTTCATGAGGGACAAATCCGGACCGCCCAATTCCCGATTACGTGACTTTCCAGTCATGCTTTGTCGTTGTCGAACGCCTTTTCCGCTCCTTGACTTATTTCTGCCTCTGCGTCGGGCCTTTTGCACGGCAGGTTGACAGGGAGGAGGATTTTCGTCTTTCGCAGCCTGTTGAAGAAGACGTTGCGTCCTGGCTTTCTCGTAGATGGCCATTTCGCGATTATGGTCGTCCCGAGCTTTTTGACCCGCTTTCCTGATAAGCCTGTCCATTCTTTCTTCAAATGACGGACTCGGCATTTTGATTGCGGGATCTCGTCTTGACGCGGGATCGGCATTTTTCGACAGGGCGTCCTCTTCTTTATCGACGTTATATATGGCGTAACTACCATGGACTCGTTCCCGTTTCCCGGATCTCACATATCCAAGCCCAAGCGTTTCCATTCTCCCGTTGGGTAACTTGCGTTGAGTCCTAGGGACATCCCAAATCCTGTTGTAGAACCGAGCTTGCCGAATAGTCTATTTTAAGGGTACCCCTTGGCGCTTCAATAGCCTTTTTAATCCGTTTGTGTAATTTCTGGGAAAACGGATGGGTTGGAGCCTGTCGAGTGTAGAATCCGCGCCGTGCCAGATTTCTTTCTCCACTTTTGTTTCCGTGGACCGATAGAAAAGGATCGTCCTTTCACCTTTTCGCCTGGGAGGGACATAAAACGTCTGCAGGTTTTGCACACTGTAAGCTTCAAGTGTGTCAAGATCTTTGTAGTGCTCCCGTGGAATCATGGTAATTTGCAAACTCTGATCACCACCAAGGAATTCTCGTATTGACGGCTGACTGGAGAACACAACATTCGCCTCATCTTCCGAGTCGCTTCCGAAGATCAACATGGGGGCGGACGGTCCCGAGTTGTTGCGTCGAGATGGCCCAGCGTAAACTATCTCTTCTTCGTCTTCGGTATCACTCCCGAAAACAGGAATGGTGGCGGCGGCTTTGTTCTCCGGTTTGCGACACCTCTCCGTGTCCTCGAAATCTGGCAAAAAGTACTTTGCATCTTCGTACTTGCGGATTTCATTCATGGAGAACGGGTTCAGCTCACCTGTTACGGTATACTCGAGACCATCCTTGAAATACTTCATACACTGATGTTGTGTAGAAGGGATGATATTGTACTCGTGTAACCAAGGTCGGCCGAGCAAAGCATTGTAGCATGTCTTGGCGTCTATGACGTGAAACTTAATGTCCGTGACGAGTAGCCCAAAGCGTAGCGTCAATATCACAGATCCAAGAGTTCGTGATGACTGGGAGTCAAAACCGGAGATGGTAATTTTGTCCCGAGTGAGGTGCTGAACGCTCATGCAGATTTCCTTCAACACCCGAACATTAAGGAGATTGACGGAGGACCCATTATCCACCAGGATTTTGCCTATCTTGATATCGTGGCAGTATCCAGAGGCATATAGGGGACGGTTGTGGTCGCACGTCCCGAGGAGAAGGTCTTTGTCACCGAAAGTGATATCGGCCGTGTGTACTTCTTCAAGTTCATCCTTCATCCTTTCTTTGGTGAGGAAGGCTTGGAATTGCTCGGGCTCTTGTAGCGCCTTGATTAATGAATCTCTCGCTTCTTTTGATAATAAGAGGGCGTCGAGAATGCTGAGCTGCGAAGGTAGTTTCCTCAAGTGCGCTAGGATGTTGTAGTCCACCTTACTCTTCTTAGGCGGGTCCTTGGCAGTCAGCTCTTTCATGACTTGGTCATCTAAGACGGTATCCTCGGCGACCTTTTCCTTTCCCTTATCTTTTCTAGTTGCGGGTCCGAGATTCTTTTCCGGGAGCGTGCGATTGCGCAGCTGAATGTTCTCGCGGGCCTCCGGTTCTTCCTCTCTCCCCAAGACGGATTCTTTAAAGAGAGGGCCCAGAGCCATTTCCTCATCAGAGTCGCTCCCAAAGGTAAGAACTTGTGATCCTCCGGCGTTGACCGTGTAACAGTTGCCGGTAGTTCTTTTGTGCCTGTTGGTTGTATCTCTCTGCTCCCGACGAGTTCTGCATTTCATTTGCTTAAAATGTTGTCGGTGAGCAACATACCCCTGCCACCATATCTTAAAGGCGTCGCACTCCTCAATAGGGTGTGAAATCTTCCGATGATACGAGCAGTAATTAGGGTGCCTCTCCGCCCCATTGAGTGCGTTTTCTTCCGAGGGTGGTAGTTTCATTCCCAATGACATGGCTTTGGCAAACCTTTTCCTCGTCTTGAATATGTTTTTATCCGCATCGGATGTTTTTTGACCTGGCAGAAGTGCTTCGCATCTTTCGTTTAGACGCCTACGTTTGGCTCCTTCCGATGCGGCCATCTCACGCTCCCGATCGGCTTTAGTTTTCAGACGAATCTCATCCAGAAAGGCGTCGATCATTTCGTTTGTCGGCCACACAAGTTCTGGTTCAGGCTCTGCCCCCAGCTTATCAGTGCCAGGAGTTTTTCATCGTCTGTAAACGAGTGGGAGATCGCATGGCAACTCGCCACATATCCCTCGGATTCATCCGACGAGCTTTCTCCATTATCTTCTTCCTGGAAGACGTGGTTGAGGAACTCTTGGAGTGTGACGGGAGTCCGCGCCTTTTGATTGTACTCCTCCAGCGCGTCAATCTGCTTCTGCAAGTCCATGCGCTTGTCTCCAGGCTTCACGGGCTTCTTGGATTTCTTCTTCTTTTTCTTTAAAGATTTTGACGGTTGGTTGTGAGTGCTCGGGCCATCACCACCGATCTTTGGAGTTGGGCGCGGCTTCAGCATCCCTTCAATGATCCGGGGTTCCAGCGGGTTCTTCCACCTGATCGCCGGGCATATCTGGAGCTCATTCAGCATTCTTTTGGTTTTTGTCGAAAGCACGATTTCCCATGGAGCTTCTTCAATGAAAGAGCAAGTTGCCCCCGGTGTGTCCGCCTTCTTGGGAGTGTGAGGTTGCGGCGGGTTCACCTTCCATTTTTCGGACAGCGCAAACTTGCCCTGTAGGTATTGATTTTCGATCCATCCTTTGAAGATGAAGCAATCCTCAATCGGATGGCTTACCGTTTGATGGTAAGGGCAATAATTGGGGTTATTCACCTCACTGGGTTGCGGTTGTCGCCTTGGGTTTGGCAAGTTGATAAGCCTGTTGCGTACCGCCAGCTCGAATAGCCTCTTCGTCTTATCCTGCGGGAATGAGTAGGGACGCTTCATTTTCTCATTATAATACCGCCGTCTTTCTTCCAGTTGGTCCGCCAGCTTTGGGGCACTGGGTTGCTGTTGAGCGTTGGCAACGAAGGTTGCCTTCCTTTTACCCTTGTCATTCCGAGGTTCCGGCTTCGGGGGAGACGGTCTGTGACCCATCTGGTCCATCTGGGCCAACTTGTCGATCATAGCCTGGAACGTGGTCGGCTTAAAGAACATCATGAACTGTGAGATGGTTGCATGAGGATCTAGGGTACCCATGAACATGCCCACCGCTGGTGCTTCCTCAATGCGTTGTTCGCATTTCGACCACAAGTTTCGCCAGCGTATAGCGTACTGGACCCACGTCTCGCCTGGTTTCACCCTAGCATTAATCAACGCTGTTATCGGGGTGCGTTCGCTGGCGCTCGCGAATCGCTGCGTAAATAGCAGCTCCATCTCAGCAAATGTCTTAATAGAGTCGTTTGGGAGCTCGGAGTACCATTCGAACGCTGTTTCTGACAAGCTGCCGACGAATTGGCGAAGCAAGAGCTTATCATCGCCGCCAGTGTTGCCACAAAGCTCCCTGAACTGGGCAACATGTTGATGTGGATTGCCAGTCCTTTTGTAGACGTGAAATTTCGGGATCGTGTAGCCCGGGGGGTATTTGATCTGATCGTACCAGCTCGGATATGGTCGTCCCATTTTTACGAGCTGACGAGCTGCCTCAGTTGCCTGATGGACCCGTATCTGCTGAGCTATATATTCGTCCAAGTCAGCTTTAGAGATTGTCTCCTCTTTGGCTGTTGATAGAGCCGGTGGAGGATTTGACGTTTCTCCCCTGTCGTCTTCAAGGACGATGGGAGGATCTTCGGCAGGAGGATCTTGTTGGATCATCATTCCCACCATGTCCTGGAACAGGAGGGCCATTTGCTTTATATTGGCTGCTTGTTCAGCAGCCTCTTTATCCTTCTTTTCCAACATCCGGCGAAGGAATTCAGCGTCAGTTTCTTGCTCCTGGCGTTCATCCGAGGACGCTTCGGGGCTTTCTTTTGGCCCAGTGAGTGTGGCCATCGCGTTCATCATTTCCTGGAGCTTCTGCTGTTGCTCCTGCGCTTTGGTCACTGACCGTGTAAGCGGTCTATGACCCATAGATGTACGGCTGTCCTCCTTCCCGGATGCCATGTAAACGGTATGCACTACCATGCCCCCAGACTTAGGGCGTTTAGGCTTACTGTCTTTGACATTAGCTGTAGGCATGGGGACCTTCTCCGGCCTTTCTCTCTTTTGAGTAGTCGACGTGGAGGGAGCCGTTGCAGCAGGCACCCAAGTGGTTGTCGTCCTTTGTGATTTGACAGGACGGTTCTTTTCTTCCTGAACTTTCACCTTCTTCTGCCGGTGAGAGTGATCATAAATGATTACCGAGTCCTGAACCTGTCGCCAGACCTTGTAAATCTTAGAGGACACCCGTTGAGGGGGCTGCTCCGGCTTCGCTTCTGTAACCCTCTCCGCAGGTGGAGGAGATATTTTTAGCGTAGCAGTTGGAGAGTTCTTACGTACCCTCCTAAGTGGTTCAAAGCTGTTCCCAGTTGGAACAACAACATTAACTTCCACCACTGGAGCAGGTGGAGTTATCCCTGAGGGGGAGTTGCCCCCGGCCTTCCTTACCCGGCGCCAGTGGCGACGTCGAGCGCGTCGAGCTGTTGGGACCGGCTCGGCGATAGGGATAGTTTCGTCTTGCCCCCTGTCTGGATGAGGCGCTGCTGGTGCCAGCCTCTTAAAGACTGATGTTGTCTTTTGAGTAGCGATGTTTAGTCTGTCAAAGACAGACCCTCGAGCAGGAGCAGGAGTCGGAATAGTCAGCCTTGAAAAGACCGACTCTTTAGCAGGGGAAGCCGCCTTGACGACTTCTGGGGCAGGGGTGGCTGTCTTCCTCGCAATGGCCATTTCAGGGTTCATAGGCTTCTTGGCGGGCCTATCAGAGTTCTGGTTCAGCCTGGTGAAGACAGAGGCTGCCGGTTTGATATTGGACGACCCGTTGAAAGGGGCCGTTGTAGCAGTAAGCCGATCGAAGACCGACTTCTTGTTCGCCTCCGGTGCGGGCACTGGCATGGTGAAGCTTGCAGGCGGGAGCATAGTCCTAAAGAACAGACCGGTGGTGGCCTGAGCCACCTGTTCCACTGGCATGGCATGGATGGAGGCCGCTTGAGGCCCATAGGATACACCTCCAGGTGAGACGGAGCGTCTGTTGCACTTGCATTTCGAGCAGCTCGAGCAGTTGGATGCCATTGATGCTTGATTTCTGCGCTAGGCAAAAGTCCAAATCTTAGTAACTTGAAACCCAAAGGCAACCATTAACAAACCGCGATTCATTCGTGAAGACGACACACGAAGTGTGGAGTGGAAAGAGGAAAAGGTCCCACCGGGCGTGTCAGAATCTGTTCCCCTCCGAATGACGGCCAAGACTTAACGTCTTGCCTAAAATTCGGGGCAGATGCTAATAGGTGCTATCCGTCCACCTCTTCGAAGATGCCAAGTTGATTTATGGCACCATGTATCGAAGGTTTAAACGGATGCGTCCGATGTAGCAGACTTCGTCAGATTCCCCCTCGCTTGAGGGTTTTTTGTTTGTGGGGACGCTCTTCCCTGCAGGCGCAAGCCCCTGCAGTTAATTACGCTACCGCATTGCGGTGACAACTTTCGCCTTCTCCATGTGGTCACTTCGTGTCGTGTGTGTTTGTTTTGTGTTTGGTTGCCCGTGGATTGTATACGGAGACTGAGTTATGTCGTCGCCCGTAGGGCGTGGACTAGTCCAAATCCGTATTAACTTAGATTTGGGTTTGGGGGTTTGGGTTTAAAGAGACGTTAGCCTCGTTTGAGACTAAGATCGACTTAAACGTTAGTTAAGGATACGTTAGTCTAGTTTTTAGACTAAGATCAACTTAACGGGATCGTTTAGATCCAACAAGAGAGCAATTAAGGGGATGCCCTGTTGTTTAGTTTAGTGACATTGCGGTCAATAGGTAGTTTAAGGACATTGCGGTCTAATGTTAGTTTTAAGACATTGCGGTCAAGGTTAAGGACATCATAGTCCGAGGATTTAAGGACTCCAAAGTTCGGCGTTAGTTTTAAGACATCACGGTCAAGGTTGAAGACATCATAGTCCGTTGTTAGTTTTAAAACATCCCGGTCAAGGTTAAGGACGTCATAGTACGTTGTTAGTTTTAAGACATTTCGGTCAAGGTTAAGGACGTCATAGTCCGAGGATTTAAGGAATCCACAGTCCGGTGTTAGTTTTAAGACATCCCGGTCAAGGTTAAGGACATCATAGTCCATGAGTTTAAGGACCCCACAGTCCGTATCAAATGTGTGGTCATCGGGACCCGTCACCTCTTTGAAGACGTTGAGGGATTACAACGCCAAGTATCAAAGGAGTGAAGAGATGTACCCTTGAACCAAGGTAGATTAAATAGTCTTTGGCCCAATTTGGAACCAAGACCAATTAATTATGTTATGAGTCCATTAGCCCAGTTAAGTTTGAATTGAGGACTTATGGCCATCTTGGGCTAAGTCCAATCATGTTTAGAATGTTGGCCCTCTGTTGGTTCATTGAAAGAGATGCTTTGCCTCTAGAAACTTAGCCAATTGGGCTAAAACTAGTGTTAAACAATAAAGACTAACAGTGTTGAGCACTGGGATCAAGATTAGCAAGTTTGTGTTGAACATTAAAAAGATAATCAGTGTTAAACACTAGCAACAGGGCTTTCAAATTAGTGTTAAAAACTAAAGCAAATCAGTGTTAAACACTGGAAATAGGGATTCCAAATTAGTGTTTAACACTAAGGCAAATCAGTGTTAAACACTGCAAGTAGAATTTTTCAATTAGTGTTAAACACTAAGGCAAATCAGTGTTAAACACTGGAACTAGAGTTTTCCAAGTTAGTGTCAAACACTAAGAAAATCAGTGTTAAACATTGGGGACAAAGTCTTCAGATTAGTGTTAAACACTAAGGAGAGAGAGGTCACGTGTGGACACGTGAGAGCGTCCTGATTCTCCTTATTTTATTCTGCAAATCAGTGTTTAACACTTTTAATTCTGACGGCCATCACGTGTGAGCACGTGATGGATGCCCATGCTCTGGTCTGTTAGAATATACATTAGGGGTCACGTGGTGACACGTGAGGGCGCCCTAGAGCTCTTTTATGTTTCTTTTACCTTTTTCTCTGTGTGCTTCAAGGGTCACGTGAGGCACGTGAGGCGTTGCCTCAAAGCTCTTTTCCGCGGATCTTTATAGGGGTCACGTGGTAGCATGTGACCTTGGTTCTTTGCATATTTTAAAGATCTGTTCATCTTTTAAGAATTAAATTCTTCATAGGGTTAAACCCTAGCAATAAACTTTAGAGGAATTAAATTCCTATTTTCTTCTGAAGAATTATATTCTTAGATAGGGTTAAACCCTAATTTCTTTTCTGTAGGAATTAAATTCCCCATATATGTAAAGAATTAAATTCTGGCATAGGGTGAAACCCTAATTTCTTTTTTTTAAGGGAATTAAATTCCTGTGAGTTGTAGAGAATTAAGTTCTCAATTAGGGTTAAACCCTGGTTCTGTCCATTTTTAAGGAACTAAATTCCTATGATGTAAGGTTAAACCCTAACTTTATCTCAAAGGAATTAAATTCCTATAATTCTATGAGAATTAAATTCTCAAAACTCAATTCCTCCTCTATGTTTTAGATCTGCATGGCAGGATCTCAACCCAATGAGAATTAAATTCTCAATTCATGAGGAGATGTGCACTTTGGAGATCCTCCACTAGAGAAAGCACTAAGTTCTTTTCTTTCTATAAGAGTTAAACTCTTTTGAAAATTAAATTCTCCTTTGAAGCCTCTCTTTTCTTACCTAGGGTTTTTCTTTGCAGAGAATCAAATTCTTCCTTCTGAATTTTCAGGATTCCAAGGCTCTATATCTCTCTCTCTGTATTTGTCTCTTTTTTTCAAAACTCTCTCCTTTGGCTCCTATTTATAGGAGAAGGAAAAGAATCAATCTGTTTTAGTGAATATTTCATTGAATGATTTGATTTGTTTATTGAGAGATTTGATTTATCTTCATCATTAATCTGGGCCTCTAGATTATCAGGTGAATTTTATTCACCATTGGATTTTAAATCCAAAGATATCTATTTGTTATTTCGGTAAGATTTAGGGGGGAATCTTTCTATGTCCAAGAGTTTTCCATAAATTGGTGATATTTAATCACCTTCAGATTCTTGATCCAACGGTTTCAGATAAGTCTTCTCCATTTTGGAAAGATTTGAATGATCTCTCCTCAGAATTTAATTTTGTTAAAGAATAAGGCTTTTAAAGCTGGTCACGTGTGGCCACGTGACCGTTGGTCACGTGTGCGCACGTGACCCCTGGAATGGGCTTCACTTCTTCTGCGCTCTTTTTTCTTGCCGTTGCTTAACCATCACGTGCCAACATGTGACCATTGGTCACGTGTGAGCACGTGATGCCTCTTCTGAAGCTTCTTCTTGACTTTTAATTAGAGAACAAATATGCTCTGTGCCGATGCTTAACTATCACGTGCCAACACGTGACCACTGGTCATGTGTGAGCACGTGATGCCTCTTCTGAATCTTTTCCTGATTCTTAATCAGGGAACAACTGTCCTTTCTTAGGGGGTGGCCAACCGTCCCAGAATTTTGATACCGGTCACCCACCTAACACTCTTGAACCCAGTGATGATTGAATGATTGAAAACTTAGAGAAAGAGGTCGACAAGATGACTGCTTTAGCATCACTACCGTCACAACCCTCCCTCCCTAAAATAGTTAACACATAGATAGGGTATGATAGCGAGATGGATGCTAAGTTGACTGCTTTAGAGAAAGGTATTGAAGTGATGATTGCATTCGAGAATCAAACAGCTTCGATGCTAACCATGTTCATACAACAATCTGATCAATTGTTCCACACTCAAGTTCAATCATTGGCTAGAATCGATGAACAAGTGAAACATTTAGCTGTGAGGATTCTAGGGAGTGAACATAGTCAAATTGAACCCAATAAAGCCAATATCTGTCATCTAGGAAGTCAGCTGGGTGAGATAAAAGATCAAACAAATTGTGATGATTTCATAGATGATGATGATGTAATTAATTTGACCGAGTGTTATCAGGACAAGCAAAAAAACCCTCTGAGTCAGTCCAACACTAGCCTTCAGGAACCAAATAGGCCTCTTGTCACTTGTGACAATGAGGATGATTTAGCCGATATACTACTTGAAGATGAGATTCTTGCACCGACTAATTTTTGCGCTAAAATTTTAGAGGAGGGAGCTTGTGAATTTGACGGGTATGGTATCGATATAGTGTTTGATATAATACACAATCAGGAACCCATAATTTTGGTATCACCTACTGATATAGTTTTGGAAGAAACGTTAGTATGGGAACCTACTTTTTTAGATGACATGGATCTACCCATATGTGAATGTAATGAGAAAGAACGTGTTTTGGGAGATGTGAGCTATAACAACGAGAGTAGGATTGTGCAGAATCATAGGGAGGAAGAAAGACATGAGAAACATTCTTTCATACCGAGTTTTGAGGAGACATTTGCGGATGAACTTGATATTCTTTGTGAGTTTGAGTCAGGATCAATTTGGGAATATCCTACGGAACATTCTTTTGCAGAACTATTTGAGGATGAACTCCAGTTTTTAAACAAACCTGATCTCGTAACTCAACACATGCTTCTTGAACATACAAATCATTCAGGAAACAATTTTTTGACTCCTTCAAAACTTCATCTTCGCATTAAACGTTTTCTGATCCCTACTTTCACGCACCCATGCCCTTTACTAACATCTAACTATACCACTAACATGTACATTTTCTGTTTCCTTTTCATATACTTTTTCTTTTACCAGTCCTGGCCTTATATCGACAAAATTTTTGAATGGCTTGTATTAATTTCTGGACTAACACAATCTCTTAACTCGTGAATACTGTAATTAGCTCTTAGAATTTTCTTTTTGTGAATAAAATCTCACCCTGATGTCTAAGTCTAGCCACCGGAGACGCGGGCAACAATTAGGACATCGTAAAACTCAGGTTTGGGGATGAGCACTGCATTTTAGGATAGCACATCGTAAAACTCAGGTTTTAATGTATGAAAAAAGAAAAGAGGGGGTTTCTTTTGAAAAGCTTTTTTTTTTGTAAAAACAACTTCTTATAACACCCAAACTCTGACCCGAGCCACATTACAATACCCTCAAACAATATTTTCTTCATTATTTCCTCGTTCCCAAACCAACAAAGAAACCCTACCTCCAATTTCCCCAAATCGACCGGCGAAACTCTTGAAAAACCCGGCACCGCCGGCCTTCCTCTCACCAATCGACGATTTTCTTCCTACTCACTGTAAGATTCTCCCTCTCGAAACTCCCCTGTTGTTTGATTTTTCTGTAAAATTCGAAACCCACTGTGATGGCTCCCTTTGATTGCGAGAAAAACTTTGTCGATGTTTTCACCCATGAGGTGTATGGGAGCTATTAATGTAACAACCCTAAATTCCCTGTACAACTTTCTGTGCAATTTTTTCAAAATTTAAAGAAATGGGTACTTTTGCTAGAGTACAAGTTAAATGCTTGTTTTGCTAATTAATTACAAGAAAGAGCTTGTAGCTCATTGGTAATACCTTGCATTGCTGAACCAAGCCACTAGAGTTCAAATCCCATACCCCACATTATTTTTAATATTAATTTTTTTAAAACCTTTAGAATACCAAGGGTTCACACATGCATATCTCACAAAAACTCCACTACACCGAAAAATGTAACATTTCCAGAGGATAGATGAACCGTCGGGGGGATTCCGGCCGCCTGACTCGGCCGGAAATCGGCCAACTCGGCCTCGACTCGGTCGACTCAGGCCTCCGACCGAGTCATGGCCGAGTCACGGCAGGGTCGGCCGATTCCGGCGACAACCCCAACATAAAAAATGTGTCTTTTGGTCTCCCCTGTACACCTGCAAAATTTTGTCATCAGACCATTTCCAGAGCTCTTTTAAAACCCTAATTACTCCACTTTTAATACATCTTAATATAATTTATTACATTTTTTTCATTTTAAGTTTTCATCTACCATAACCCTAGCCTAACCCTATAAATACAACCCCTAAACACTACCCCATCACCCCAAAATTCTGAGCCAACTCTCAAGAAATTCCTAGAAACCCTAGTGTGCATTTGAAGTGAGCAAAGGGGCGAAATTCCGGCGAACTTTCGACGGCGATACGAGGAGTTTCCGGCGACGAAACGATACACCGGCGATTTCCCTCTCTACCTCTAACCTTCCTTTTTCTTGTTAACCCGTAAGTCCCCATACCTCTTCTCTATTCTTTTTTCTAAAAATACGGAATTTCAAAACCCGACGGAATCGGAGCAAATCCGATTTCCGATTCGGTTTCTTTCTAAAACTCTCACTTTTCTTTAATACAATTATGTTAAACCATTACATGTTGACTATTAAACACCAACTAATCATATTGAACAAGTTTCATATCAAAAGAAATTGCTATTTCCATTTTACCGTACTTTTTCATTAAAATACCATATAGTTTCATTTTCAACATTTGAACATCACAAACTTGCTATACCTTTAAGTAGATCACGAGGTAATGACCTACCTCCTCACAATACTCATATGCAACATAGCACAAAACTTTCGGGAACAAAGAATACGGGAAAATGAAACATTTTAAATAAAAACCATTACTATTAAAACTGTTTTCTAAAAGATTAGTATTTTACACAAATCTTTGCAAAGCGCCGCTACAACCCATTTTGGGGGACCCGATTGGGATGGTGCGGATTATCGCACATCCCTGGGCTTAGTAGTGCGAGATGCAGACCTCCGCAAGGAGCATTCGGTCTCGAAAGATTTACAAAATACAAAATCTTTAAAATATGAGATTTCTAGAAATATAATATATATTAAAAAAATTATTTTTATATAAATATAAATATATATGTATCATTAAAATATCTATTTTGTGATAATATAAATATTCCAACTCTTTTCAAAAATCACAAGAATGACTTTTACATTAATATACCATTAATTCCATACAAGTCAATATTACAAATAAATAATATTTATTATGAATTTAAGATATTTTCACTAGCAATATCACAATTACAAAATCTACATTCATGATAACTCTAAAGACGATAACTAAATACTTGGGGAGTATTTTGAAAAGTATATAAAAGTATTTTTACATAAAAGCCCCTCAAGTTCTATAAATTACCCTAAGGACCCTAGTAAACATAGGTTTAAGCGGGACCAATCTCTTGAGCCTCAGGGAGCCGGAGAAGTGGGTGCTTGCCTATCTAAGATAGCCAACTTAACAACGGTGTTATCAATACGG
Source organism: Agapanthus africanus (assembly GCA_030015575.1). Classification (NCBI taxonomy): domain Eukaryota; kingdom Viridiplantae; phylum Streptophyta; class Magnoliopsida; order Asparagales; family Amaryllidaceae; genus Agapanthus; species Agapanthus africanus. The sequence goes on along the minus strand of CM057338.1, from coordinate 866,593,429 downwards.
TAATCATCTTTGAAAAAGACACAAATCCTGCCGCCCATGTGCAGCGGTTACCGATAACATCAAAACCATCAGGACTTCAATTTACTTTTCTAATTATCTGACTCAGATGAGTCTCTTTATAATCTGACTTGAATATGATTCAAGTACAATCTACAATCTACAATCTACAATATTACAATTCAACATAAATCCATGAATCCAATTATCAACTTGACTTAACCGAACCATGGATATACATTCCATTTACATGATCATCCAGTTTACATGATTCTACAGTTACATCCGTTTACTGATATCATGGTTTCGGTCAGTCATCCAATTATACAATCAATACAATTTACAATACAAAACAATACAAACAAAATATCTCGGGGTTTAAGGGGTAGATTGGTACGGAAGGTGTTAGAAGTGGCACGAGACAGTAAGACTTAATACACCTAACATGAATCCAGTTGCTGTTGTACCGTGGCATAAACGGTTCCTTGTACTATACTTGCATCTAGTCTCTGGCATATAGAGACTCCTCTCGTATACACTGGCATCCTTCTGTACCAAGCTACAAACAACATCATTAACATAACAATATAATACAACTTTAAAAGATACCTTCTTATTCTGTCTATTCTATTTCTCCCTTATCTTTGGGACTTACCGAGCGATCTGTTCGCTGACAACATTCTCTTTCTTTATTCTTTGAATGTCGTCAGGTGATCTGGACCCGTCAGAGATCGAGCCTACTGCTGAAGACTTGGACCAGTTCAGTGAAGACCCCGAGCTCTAGTCATTGTAGACTTTCCATTTTAGTACTTTTCTTTTCTGTTATGCCATTGTTTAGGCATTGCTTTTTATTTCAGTTGTATTTACTTTCCATGTATTGTACAGAAAGAATGTGAATAAATAAAGTTGCTGTTTTATTATATCTTATCTCTTGTGCTTTACTTTTATATTGCTTAGATATGCTTAGCGTATTTACTTCACAGTAAATACGTAGCGGCCTCGTCGCGTCCTCTGCCTGTATACTGGGAAGCGGGGCGTGATAGGTTTTGTTGGTGGCCCATGCAGGTCAGAGCTGTATGGAACACTACCATGCAGTTCTGTTCTGCGTGAACAACCTAAGCAATATAACATAAGAACCAGCAACTAAAACATTCATTACAATTCCTTTCCTTAAATCTTACAAATTCATATTCCTTGAATCATATACTTTGAATCCGTCCTAACCTAAATTTTTCATTCAAGGTTATGGATTCCCCAAATAACACCAGCACCAATGTCAACAACACACCTCCACCACTACCACTCACACCTGCCGTTCCTGCTCCACCCAACGAGCAAACGGTTCTGCTCGAGGCAATCCGCAGCCTCCTAGAGGGACAACAACAACTCTTGAACCGTCCCGAGGCTGAAACACCTGGGGTGAAGCAATTTAGAACTTTACATCCCAAACAGTGCTCCGGAAAGGGAAGCCCACTAGAAGCTGAAGAATGGGCACAAAGTATAGAAGATGATCTGGCAACGGCACAAGTGCCAGATATAGCTTGGGTTCGTGTGGAAAAATTATAGCTCACGGACAATGCACGGAACTTGTGGAAGGCGGAAGAAAGCCGTCTTGACCAACCTATCGAATGGAAGACTTTCCGAGACATGTTCGACGCAAACTACTTCCCTGAGACTTCCAGGTTCGACATGGAACAACAGTTCATCCATCTGCAACAAGGTTCGATGTGGACCATGTCGGTAGATGAGTATGACGCTGAGTTCACTATGCTCAGCAGGTAAGACATGTCTCAGTGTTCAATTTTAATATCACATACTACACAGCTAACATAAGATCGTAACAGGTTTGCGGCCTATCTCATACCGACTGCTGAGATCAGGGCTAGAAGATTTCAGCAAGGGTTGGACCCGGAAATCCAAGCTGCTCTAGCTACAGGGGATTTCCCAACCCATGATTTGGTTTTGAAGGTTTCCCGAAGATATGAGGCAATAGTAAAGAAGAAGGGCAGACCTCAATCTGCCGGAGTGAAGCGTCCTGCCAATCAGATGGCAGGAGGAGCCTCTTCAAGGCCAACTGTTGAACTCAGAAGACTGGAAGAAGCCAATGATCAGCCAAGTCCCAATTTTTGCTTTTATTGCAAGAGGGAAGGACACTTGTGGAAGGACTGTAGGCGTGCTAAAGGCCTATGCTTAGTTTGTGGCGCATCCAATCACAGAATTGGAAACTGTCCTTATAGACGCAACTCAGCTCACACACCCACCCCGCAGCGGCCAACTATCCAGGCTCCTGCAACTCGTCCTGCACTCCCAGCACCACCTCCACGTAGATTTCCTGCACAGCCAAATCGCCAATTCCATCAGGCACTGAGGAACATGCCTCGAAGTCAGAGGATTGTGCCTCCAACTAGGAGGAACGTGCCACGGCGACAGGCTTACACCTTAGCAGCCATAGAAACCAAGACAGTTGACCAAGATAACACTAGTAAGTCTCTTTCACATTTTTAAAACCCTTGCACCACCTTGTTATTTTTCATACACTATCAGTACTACAGTCACCAAACTTTCCTTGAATCTGTTACACTTTCCTTTTACAAATTTCGAGGACGAAATTTTTTTAAGGAGGGTAGAATGTAACAATCCTAACTTCCTTGTACAACTTTCTGTGCAATTTTTTCAAAATTTAAAGAAAGGGGTACTTTTTCCTGAGTACAAGTTAAATACTTGTTTTGCTAATTAATTACAAGAAAGAGCTTGTAGCTCATTGGTAATACCTTGCACTGCTGAACCAAGCCACCAGAGTTCAAATCCCATACCCCATATTATTTTTAATATTGATTTTTTTAAACTTTTAGAATACTAAGGGTTTACACGTGCATATCTCACAAAAACCCCACTACACCCAAAAATGTAACATTTCCAGAGGATAGATGAACCGTCGGGGGGGATTCCGGCCACCTGACTCGGCCGGAAATCGGCCAACTCGGCCTCGACTCGGCCGACTCAGGCTTCCGACCGAGTCACGGCCGGGTCGTCCGATTCCGGCGACGACCCCAACACAAAAAATATGTCTTTTGGTCTCCCCTGTACACCCGCAAAATTTTGTCATCAAACCATTTAGAGCTCTTTTAAAACCATAATTACTCCACTTTTAATACATTTTAATATAATTTATTACATTTTTTTCATTTTAACTTTTCATATACCCTAATCCTATAAATACAACCCCTAAACACTACCCCCTTACCCCAAAATTCTGACCCAACTCTCAAGAAATTACTAGAAACCCTAGTGTGCATTTGAAGTGAGCAAAGGGGCGAAATTCCGGCGAACTTCCGACGGCGTTACGAGGAGTTTCCGGCGGCGAAACGACGCACCGGTGATTCCTCTCTCTACCTCTAACCTCCCTCTTTCTTGTTAACCCGTAAGTCCCCATCCCTCTTTTCTATTCTTTTTCTAAAAATACGGAATTTTAAAACCCGACGGAATCGGAGCAAATCCGATTTCCGATTCGGTTTCTTTCTAAAACTCTCACTTTTTTTTAATACAATCATGTTAAACCATTACATGTTGACTATTAAACACTACCTAATCATATTGAACAAGTTCCATATCAAAAGAAATTGCTATTTCCATTTTACCGTACTTTTTCATTAAAATACCATATAGTTTCATTTTCAACATTTGAACATCACAAACTTACTATACCTTTAAGTAGATCACGAGGTAATGACCTACCTCCTCACAACACTCATATGCAATATAGTACAATACTTTCGGGAACATAGAATACGGGAAAACGAAACATTTCAAATAAATACCATTACTATTAAAACCGTTTTCTAAAAGATTAGTATTTTACACAAATCTTTTCAAAGCGCCGCTACAACCCATTTTGGGGAACCCGACAGGGATGGTGCGAATTATCGCATATTCCTGGGCTTAGTAGTGCGAGATGCAGACCTCCGTAAGGAGCATTCTGTCTCGAAAGATTTACAAAATACAAAATCTTAAGAAAATGAGATTTCTAGAAATATAATATATATTAAAAAAATTATTTTTATATAAATATATATATGTATAATTAAAATATCTATTTTGTGATAATATAAATATTCCAACTCTTTTCAAAAATCACAAGAATCACTTTACATTAATATACCATGAATTCCATACAAGTAAATATTACAAATAAATAACATTTATTATGAATTTAGGATATTTTCACTAGAAATATCACATTTACAAAATCTACATTCATGATAACTCTAAAGACGATAACTAAATACTTGGGGAGTATTTTGAAAACTATATAAAAGTATTTTTACATAAAACCCCCTCAAGTTCTATAAATTACCCTAAGGACCCTAATAAACATAGGTTTAAGCGGGACCAATCTCTTGAGCCTCAGGGAGCTGGAGAAGTGGGTGCTTGCCTATTTAAGGTAGACAACTTAACAACGGTATTATCAATACGGTAATCGTCTTTGAAAAAGACACAAATCCTGCCGCCCATGTGCAGCGGTTACCGATAACATCAAAACCATCAGGACTTCAATTTACTTTTCTAATTGTCTGACTCAGATGAGCCTCTTTATAATCTGACTTGAATATGATTCAAGTATAATCTACAATTTACAATCTACAATTTACAATATTACAATTCAACATGAATCCATGAATCCAATTATCAACTTGACTTAACCGAACCATGGATATACACTCCATTTACATGATCATCCAGTTTACATGATTCTACGGTGACATCCGTTTACTGATATAATGGTTTCGGTCAGTCATCCAATTATACAATCAATACAATTTACAATACAAAACAATACAAACAAGACATCTCGGGGTTTAAGAGGTAGATTGGTACGGAAGGTGTTAGAAGTGGCACGAGACAGTAAGACTTAATATACCTAACATGAATCCAGTTGCTGTTGTACCGTGGCATAAACGGTTCCTTGTACTATACTTGCCTCTACTCTCTGGCATATAGAGACTCCTCTCGTATACACTGTCATCCTTCTGTACCAAGCTACAAACAACAGCGTTAATATAACAATATAATACAACTTTAAAAGATACCTTCTTATTCTGTCTATTCTATTTCTCCCTTATCTTTGGGACTTACCGAGCGATCTGTTTGCTGACGACATTCTCTTTCTTTATTCTTTGAATGTCGTCAGGTGATCTGGACCCGTCAGAGATCGAGCCCACTGCTGAAGACTTGCACCAGTTCGGTGAAGACCCCGAGCTCTAGTCATTGTACACTTTCCATTTCAGTATTTTTCTTTTCTGTTATGACATTGTTTAGGCATTGCTTTTTATTTCAGTTGTATTTACTTTCCATGTATTGTACAGAAAGAATGTGAATAAATAAAGTTGCTATTTTATTATATCTTGTCTCTTGTGCTTTACTTTTATATTGCTTACATACGCTTAGAATATTTACTTCACAGTAAATACGTAGCGGACTCATCGCGTCCTCTGCCCGTATTCTGGGAAGCGGGGCGTGACAATTTTTATGAGGCGATCCGTCAAATGGGTTGGGAATTTTTGTTATATGGGGATGAAGGGCTGTGTGCTATTGAACCTTTAGTTGATGAGTTCTACGATGCATTACGTGCGGGTGAGCAATTGAGGGATCATGTACGTTTTCATTTTCGGGGAAGAAAGAGAGTATTTTCTGCGGAAACAATTTCAAATGTCACCAACATCCCAACCCGACCAGCATTCCAATATCTGTTAGAACTCGCTGAATATAGAACAATTGTTGGATCAAGATGTGAATTACGAGATGCTGGGCTAATCGCCCAATAAATGTATCGAAATGTCTATACTGCTTGCCGCTGGGTGTACAGAAATGTCAAATGGCTCATTCGAGTTTTCGCTTTCCGGCGATTATGGGTCATGTCGTCCACAGCTTAATGATGAGGAATTATCAATTCTGCATTGTGAACTTGTTGTTCACAACAATCATGGAGGATGCCACAGGGTACAAACAACTACTTCAAGTCCTTATCACTCATATCTGCTATTACTACATGGAGGAGGACGATATCGATTCATGCATCATGATGTACGACACTGTCCCAGTCGAGATTGAGAGGATCTCATCGGGATATACTGATACTAGGAGCGAGCAGTAGATCTGGTCACCTTATGACCCTAGCGAGCATGCGGCTCTGCAGACATCATCCGAGATCTACTTGGGCAAGGATATACCGACTGATCCTTATGAATTACACAGGATGGAGGTCCGCGGTATCAAGACGCTGATCTGGCGGAACAAAGAAATAAAGCAGCAGTTGAGCCAGATTTTAGCAAACCAAGATGAGGCAAGTGGAAGCAGCAAGAGCAAAGGAAAGGGAAAGGCCAAACGACGATGAGGACATCGTCCACTTCAGTTTGGGGGTGAATTGAGATGGTTTTATCTTGTATCATCATTTAGTTTTGCATTTGCATATTTCCTCCATTTCAGCATTTCATATCATGTATTTTTTCTTTTTTGCATGTAGTTGCATTTCATGTTTGCTTTTGTATTGTATTCTGCCGTTTGTATTAAACTGAAAAAACCATAAAAAATTGAATTTTTTTCCAAAAACATAAAAACTTTGTCGTCATGTTAGCGAGCACGGAAGCTTAGACTCGAAATCTGACGGTTCGGTTGATAAGATAAAAACACCTAAATCCTTTTCGAGAGATTGAAAACCCGAAAGATAACCCTCATTTGAGTTTAGCCGTAGCTAATATATGTCTTTTATACCACTTTACACGTGTCATGAGTTTTTGAAAATTAGATGAAAGGTCTGATATGTCTTTAAACTTTTTGAAAATTGATAAACATCTTTAGGATCAAAATAAGTTTTTTTTGAATTAAGTAATATCAAGAATAGTTCATAAAGTGAAGTGGATATGAAGGATATAATTGATGTTTTAATAGAAGCTAAAAGTTTGAAAAATAACCCATCTGGAACTTTGTTGGAGTGATTACACACATTATCCACATGAACATGTCTTCGGGATTAAAAAGAAAAGCTGGCTATATCTCCGTTCGCACTACTTTTAGAATATTTAAAAACGCAACAAAATGAGTCTTTTGTTTTGTGGCTTTGGTAACTTGGGCAATTAAGTCTTAGGGGTGTTTCCACATCTAATGTCTTAAAACCATCTGGTTTGGGAGTCAGTCTGTCTCGGTCTTTATTTTGTAACATTAGGACCCTAATCGAAATTCTTAAAACTTTACGACACTATTCACAAAACCACGTAAGGACGTATATGAACTAATGTTAAATAAAATACGAGGAGTGAAAAATAAGGGTTGGACGTTTCTGACTAGGTTGATAGAACTTCTACCTTTGATACTTAACTTAAGATTAGAATCAACTGTTATCTCACAAAACTAACTTGATAGGATTTTGTGGGTGCAATCCGTTGAAAACCCTCAGGAGACAACACTCCTCCTAATAGGGACACCTAGAGGTTTAATGGCTTATTGCACGGGCTCAGTGCAATCGCGTTCCCTGCGAAAGTGAGGATAGGATTTTTTTTTGCTCGGGACGAGCAAAAAATAAGTTTGGGGATATTTGTTCATCACGAAAAACTGCATTTCAATACCGCTCATTCATTATCAATTTTGTAATATATCGGTACTATTAACCCGTGTCTGCTCAATAAATACAGATTATAGGTATTCATGACAAAACACTGGAAACACCCTCAAAAACATGGATACGACATTTGTGAGCCGACACTGCAACCGGAACAGAAAACCGATCAATATTCAAAGAGTTCTTTTTGCAACAAATAGAGTGTACACATTTTATGCAAAATGGTCGCTCTTTGATTCATGAACCTTGGTGGGACTGCCTTGCACAAGTGGGCACACTCAAATTATGACTTTTGCAAGTTCTGAGTCAAGTGGGTATGTGATGATTGAATGGAAAAGTTATGATGTGATTTAAAGTCATTGTTTCCCTCCAAATCTACTGAGTGCAAACCAGGGTTATATAGACAAATCAAATATCACCAGAGATCTCATGGAGAGCACACAAGATCACCATACAAATACGGGCCCCACACTCATTGAGTCGACTGGCGAGATCCTCAAAAAGCCCGCCGCCACCGGCCCCACTGTCTCCAACTTACCCTAATTTTCTTCTAGTCATTTGTAGTCGTCACATCATCCTATTTTTATTGTTTGTTTATTCTAATGTGGTGTCTATAAATACCAGAACAGATTTTGAGAGAGATATCCAATATATACCTAGTTCATTCCTTAGTACTAGTTTTAGTTTTTAGTTTCAGTTGTGAAGAGAGTTGTGTGGAGCTCAACCTTGGTTTTCTTCTTCTTCTTCCCTCTTGAAGCATTCTTTTGAAAGCTTCATTATGGAGCTTGAACAAGTAAGCAACATCATGTATCTCAACTCATTCATTTGTTAATACAATTGTTCTTTTATTTGTTATTTTCTTCTTTTGTGTTTTTCATTTTCTTTTATGATGTGTGAGTAATCTTTTGGTTGTAGTGATGGTGAGGATGTGAGATAAATGGTTTTGCCTTCCTCCTCCTCTTGTGAATGTTTAATATGCTCAAATTGTGATTATAACCTTAAGATTGTAACTTGGATTGGTTTGATATGATATGTGATTCTATGGTTACTTGGTAACCTCATCACATACCATATTCTCTCCAAAACTTCATGTTGCAAGCTTAAGGTAAGAATCAATTTAGTATTAAGGTTGCTAAGCATTAGATATGATATTTTGTTAACAAGTTGATTGACACACTTCTTGGTTTCATATACCCTATACTATCATAAGCCACTTAGCAAACTTAACACTAAAACTACTTGCTCTAACATACTAATTTGTGTATTTGATGTTGATGTATGCTTTCTAACCCTTGTGCTTAGTGTTGATATTTCAAGCTTGGAAATACAAATGGTAAGTGAGACAAGACGGATTCATTTCGTGTCTTGTGTCGAATATCGACAACTTGATGATTTGTTCTTCGCAAACGCCTTGACAAGTCATGCTTCACGTCGGGATCAACACAAGGACGGACAACTCATGATCAAGGAAGCATCGAAGAATTCACCGCGATTCAACCATCCGAACTAAAGCCACGGCCACTTCCTTTAACTTATTTTCTATATTTCCGTATTTTCTATTTTTGTGACAAAAACCCAAATTCTTTCTTCTCGAACCTTAAGCAACAATCCTTAATCACCAATTCCCTGTGGATTGACCCGTGCTTGCCGGCTCGCTACAACGCACCGTGCACTTGCAGTTTATTAATTTTAAAACGAGACCGAGCTCACGTGCACACCATTTCCAAAATCAATTCTTTTCAAAACCTAATAAAAGGCGCGCGGGTGAAGTCATAAGAATCACCGGTTGCCCACCAGGTAGTAAATCAATACTGAATTCAAGAGCTCGATCGGGATGCAAACTTGAGATTTCTTCAGTGAATACATCCTCGAACTCTCGAACTACCTCTGGCTTTTCTTCTTTTGCCGGTAGAGTAAACACTTCTGTATTCATTAGTTTAGCATGGAAGATTGCTGGCTCCAAAGTTCTGTCTCCACTCTTGAAGTAAAAGACTAGGTGATCTGGTATCTCAAATACTACCCTCCTTTGACGACAGTCAATCTTAGCATAGAAAACTCTCAGCTAGTCCATTCCCAATACAACATCAAAGTTTGGGATGTCCAGTACTTTGAAATTTGTGTAGAATTCTCATCCGCAAACTACAACTGGACACTGATCCAATCCCATAGTTTCCTTCAATACTCCATTCCCAGAACTGACATTCCAGCTTAAAATGAGCGGCTTGACGGGAATCACATGTGTTCTCATAAATCGTTGGGATATGAAGCAGTGTGACACTCCAGTGTCGAACAGTGCTAGTGCAGGACGGGTAGCTACTAATATAGTACCTAAGTTGTGTGAGGTTGGTTTAGATACAGGAAAAATATAGAGATATACAAGGATTGAAAAGATGAAAGGATTGGAAATTACCGGTGATAACTTGGCTAGTGGCCTCGGCTTCCTCAACTGTCATGGTGACAGTCTGATACTGGGGTACATTCCTCTTTGCTGGTGGCACATTCCTTTATCCCTGGGGCATGTTCGTCTGCCCTTGAGGCATGTTCCTCTGGGCCTGATGGAACTGACGAAGAGGCTGTGCAGGAGGTCCACGTGGAGGTGGAGCAGGTAGAGCAAGACGAGGTGCAGAAACCTGAATAGCTGGCCGCTGTGGAACGGTGATTGCGGGTCTAGGTAATGGAGCTGGGTTGAGACGATATGGACAAGCTCCGATGGCGTGAGTGGATGCGCCACAAACTAAGCACATGCCATTTGCACGCCTGCAGTCTTTCGCCAAGTATCCATTCCTCTTGCAATAGAAGCAAAAGTCTGGACGGGGCCGGTTAAAGGTTACTCCCAGTCTCTTGAGTGCAAAAGTTGGCCCGGAAGAGGCTCCTTCTACAATCTGAGTGGCAGGGCGTTTCACACCGGCATTCTGAGGTCTGCCCGTCTTCTTCACCACTGCCTCATAGCGTCGGGCAACCTTCAGAGCAAGATCATGGGTTGGGAAATCCTCTGTAGCGAGTGCAGCTTGGATTTCCGGGTCCAACCCTTGTTGAAATCTTCATGCCCGGATCTCAGCAGTCAGGATCAGTTGTGCCGCGAACCTGTTATGACTTTTTGTTAGAAGTGTAGTATGTGAAATCAGGAAGTTGAATATTAAGACAATATCTTACTTGCTAAGTATGGTAAACTCAGCATCGTATTCATCCACGAATTTTCTCCACATCGAGCCTTGTTGTAAGTGGATGAACTGCTGTTCCATGTCGAAATGGGCATTCTCAGGGAAATATTTCGCGTCGAACATATCGCGAAACGCCTTCCATTCAATCGGTTGGGCGAGTCGGCTTTCTTCAGCCTTCCACCAGACTCTGGCGTTATCTGTTAGTTGCAGCTTCGCAACTCTCACCCAAGCAATCTCTGGTACTTGTGCTGCTGCCAGGTCGTCTTCGATAGACTGAGCCCATTCCTCTGGCTCTAGTGGGTTCTCTTTCCTAGAGAAATGTTTCGGGTGCATTGCCCGGAATTGCTTGACTCCGGGTGCCTCGACCTTTAGGCGGTGCATGAGAATAGCAGTCTGCTATAGCTGACCCTCCAAGAGACCCTTGATTGCCTTAAGTAGTACCGTTTGCTCGTTGATGAGAGATGCAACGGTAGGTAATGATGGTAGAGTAGGAGGTGGGGTGTTTCCATTGACGTTGGTACTCGTGTTGTGGGAGAATCCATGACCTTGATAGAAAAAGAAAGGTTAGGATGGATTCAAGGAATTTGAAATGTAAAGAATGTATAGGTGCTGATTCTTATTATTCTTGTGATATATTGCTTAGGATTCCATGTAAAACTGACCTGCATGGGCCGCCAACAAAACCTATCACGCCCCGCTTTCCAGTGTACGGAGACGGAGATGTGGCAGACACGCGACGTATTTACTCAGAAATAAATACGTTAAGTGTAAATAAGCAATATATAAAATGCACAAGAAATGACAAGAGATATAATATGACAACAACTTTTATTAACATTCATCTTTACAATATTTGAAAAGGAAAGTACAAAGATATAAAGCAATGCCTAAACAGTGGCATATGAAATGAAAAGTATATACAAGGAAAATCTAGAAGTCCTGCTGCTCGGTGAACTGGTCCACGTCCTCCTGGCTAGGCTCGATCTCGAGAGAGCCCGGTCCTCTTGACGAACATTCCAAAGAAAGAAAAGACAGGAATGTCGTCAGCGAACTAGCGCCCGGTAAGTCCCAAAAGAAAGACAGGAATATAGCAAGTATTGAGAATTGAACTGTTAAGGTGTACAGGTATAAAATTGCTATTCTAACGTAGTTGTTTGTAACTTGGTACAGAAGGTATTAGTGTATATGAGAGAATTCCATCTTTCCCCGTGGACTATGGTAACATGTAGTACAAGACCCCATTAAAACCCACGGGACAACGACATGAGAGTTCATGTAGGTGTCTTTTAGTGATCATCTCGTGCCACTTTTAATACATTCCGTACCAATCTACCCCTTTAACCCCGTGTAATGTTTTGTATAGATTATAAGGCTTTCCGAGACCATGGATACAATTTGTTCAAGTAGTCAGGTTCAGGATATAAGCTTGTAGTCATGTCAAGTTATAGCCATGGTTCGGTCAAGTCAAGTCTTGTATTCAGGTTTGATATTCAGGTTCAGGTTCAAGTATACATGTTAGAGTTTGGATTCATGTTTGAATTGGATTCTGGTTTGAGTTTGAATTCAAGTTTGATTTAGACTCATACTTGTGTCAGACACTTAGAACTGATTTGGATCCTGAATTATGTTCGGGAGTTATCGGTAACTGCTGCACATGGACGACAAGATTTGTGTCTTTTTTGAAGACAATTACCATTGATAACACCGTTAGGTTTTCTATCTTAAATAGGCAAGCACTCACTTTCTCCGGCTCCCTGGGGCTCAAGAGAATTGATCCCGCTTAAACCTATATTTACCAAAGTCCTTAACAGTGTTTTATATAGCTCGAGGGTTTTTTATGAAAAATATTTTTTTATATATAGTTTCAAAATAAACCTCGAGAAGTTATTTATTTTATTTAGGGTTTTCATGGATATGAATTTTTAAGGGTTTGAGGTATTTTAGTGATAATTATCTTAACTTGAATAGTTCATGGTAATTTACTGTAAGCTTGTCTTGTATTGATATCTTGATGGTATTTTTGTGAACTTGTAATTCTTTTATTTGAAAAAAATATAAAGTTATTATATTTTGAAAATATATGGATTTGTAATATTTATATAATTATAAAAAATTAATTTTATTATTAAGTAGAAAATGCGTTTTTCTTAAAAACCGTATTTAAAAGCTTTCGAGACCGAATGCTCCGTGAGTAGGTCTGCATCTCGCTCTACTAGCCCAAGGATGTGCGATAATCTGCACCATCCAATAGCGGGTCTCCTAAAAAGGGTTGTAGAGGCTTATTTGCAAAGGAATTTTAAAATACAATTCCGAAGAAAACTGTTTTTATAGTAGATGGTATTTTAATGAAATATTGTGTTCGTAACTAAAAATACGCTCGAAGAGTATCGTGCCATGTGTGTATGTGAGGGGTAGGTCGTTACCCCGTGAGATTTTCTAAAGGTATAATTAAGCAAAACAAGGTAGATTCAAAATTCATGGTATTTTAATGTACAAGTTGATTTAGAGTTATGTTTCATGATATTTTTGAGTGAAAGTTTGTTCTAAACATTGGTTTTATGTTAACAAGCAAGGTGTAGAAAGATGAATGAGCAATGCATAAGAAAAAGTGTAATTTCTAGGGTTTAGAATAAAATGCCGGTATTAACTCCACTTACCGACATGTTTTGAAAAAAGAAATTTTCTAGAAGAAAGAGAGGGATAGGAAGGGACTTACTAGCTAGTTATCCTAAGAAAAGGTAGAAGAGAGAGTGTTGAACTTCGTGGTGTCACGGGGTCGCCGGAACTTGCTTCGATCCTCGTCGGAAGTTGATCTCTTGCTAACTCCACCTGTACTCTTCTTGTACTTAGAAAACTTTGAGAATTTTGGCTATAATTTTCAGAATGATAAAGGGCTAGGATATGGGGTAGTATTTATAGTGTAGAATTAGGGGTTTGGGTAAGCGAGCTACAGGCAAAACCCCAACACCAGACACCTACATTTGGCCGGCGAAGAAGCCAATTTACCCGGCGTCGCCGGTTCTCAGGTGGAGTTTTTGTCTCGTACTCCGGTGGTGGTCTTCTAGTCATCCTATTAGGTCAATGTACTTGTTTGATTTTCTTATAAACATCTCAAGTTGCTCCAGATTCCCTGTAAGTCCTCAAAACTCCACAAAACCGACACGGGAAATTCTAAGATCGTGTATTGGTTTCTAGTCTCAGGTCTAGGTCAGAAAAAACATCACTAAGGCCTTATAAACACACACTACAGCTCAATTTACCACTTACAAGACCATTCATCTACTAAGCATCAACCTAGAACTTTTCAAGATCACAAACATGCACAAGTTTAGCTTTAAACCACTATAAGATACACTAAACACAAATAATCTAACTAAAAGTATAGGGATTACCTCATTTGGAAACTCAAGAAAATTCTTAGGTTGCCTAAAGTGCTCAAAATCCAAACTTGGTCTTGCTCGGGGGTGTAGGATGAGATTGTGTATCTATTTAATGAAGGGAGTGTGGAGTTTTGATGAAGATTTTGGGGTGGTTGCCATGGGGTAGAGGTGGTGGACGAAGTGAAGGAGAAGATGAAGAAAATGAAGGAAGAATGAAGAAGGAAGAAAGAATGGATGAGGGTTAAGTGTAGGAGCAATACCCCCGCTCTCTCTCTCATTCTCTCTGATGGCATGTCCATGCCATCATGTGGCCCCCTTCTCTCTCATCAATTATGCCATCTCTTTTCTTTACTTTTTTCTCTCTCACAATTAAACCAAATACAATGAAACAACATGCAATAAAAATACAACATGACATGGTGCACTAACCATGGATAATTAAAAAATACGGATTTGGCCTAATCGTGATTAGTAGTGCACTAATCAAGTTTAATTTAAACTTGCTTATAAATAATTATAAAATGCCCAAATCCGATAAATATCTTTTAAATAAATAAACCATATAAATCTCCAATTATTTTCCAAATATTGGTATATACTTATACCATTTTACGAAAACCTAATTCGCAAATCGAATAGTTTTCGTGAAATATATTATTTTAATATTTAATTTCCAAAAAATAATATTTTATTTTTCTGAAATGTTACATAAAGAATGAAGCCATGGTTATAAATATTGACAAGTGTTGCAATATGATATGTTGCATGTCATGATACATAAACACGGTTAATACATAATTAGTGTCGTATTAATCGAGTTTAGTGTAAACTTGTATGTAAATAATTGTATAATAATTTATAAAATATCCAAATCCAATAAATGCCTTCATAATCAATAATTCATATTAATTTCCAAATATTTTCCAAAATATAGGTATATAATTATACCATTCCATTAAAAACAAATTTCCATACTTTTATAATATTCATAAAATTTATTATTTTATTATTTAAATTCCGAAAATAATATTTTATATATTTGAAATGTTGCAATCTTCATCTCTTAAATAAATTCGGTCCTCGAATTTTAATTTAAACCTCCCAAATACTAAAACATTTATGTAAATTAATCAAATCAACGGGGCTCCGAAATCACGAATACGTAAGATATATCATATCGCAACGTATGCGCATGAAAACGAGTGCAAAAATCAAAATCGAAACTCAGTCAAGCGTCACGCAATCATGGTAGTGATGACGAAAATACAAGTTTCAAATTTTTTTAGTACAACTTGGCCATCTCCCCGTCCTTGCTTAGAAGCTGTTTTCGGAGCTCTTGAAGCAACTCCTGCTCTGCGGTCCAGGGACGGAAAGCCGTCTCTTCTTTGTTGTTTGAACTTGAATCCGCATGGACTGAATGGTCTTTCTGCCTATTGGCCTCATCGAGAAGGTTTTCATCATCCTGCGGAGGCGGCTGATCTTGGAAAGTGGCAGCCACATTCATGCTAGATTAGGCTTGGGATGCGGCAGTACCATCTTTGCTCTTTCTATGAAGATTGTCACTGTGATGCGTGTAAGTCCACGTTGCTCACCCCGGTTCTTACGGGGAGGCGGAAACGGCGAAAAACGATATTTGGCGCAAAGGCAACATGGACTAAAGCACGAATCTTTGCTAAACTAGAAACTAGCAAACTACAAGAGGTGTTAACTACTATGCCGTAGAAATTATACCTCACGAAACCGGTCCTTCGGGTCTTCATTCCGCTGTCCTTCTCGTCCATCCACGCTCCGAGGATCGATCCGGATCTTGGTCACCTCCGCGGCCTTCTTGAGTCGAAAACAATCCACCCGAGAGTTGTACACCGAGCTCCACCTCGAGCCGAGGCAACTAGGGCAACAAGATCGTTATTCTTGATGTCCTAGGTTGTGTAGAAGAGGTTGATAGAAGTGTTTGTCTATTTGGATTCTTTTTCTCTCAACACATGAGATCAAAAGAAGAAATCAAGAGGAGGAAGAAGGAGGAGCACTAGCAACCATGGATTCTCACTTGCAAGAGAGAGAGTGAGAAAAGAGAAATGAAAATGATAACTAAAGAAAAAATGAACCATGGTTGCAATAATACTAAACATCATCATTACTAATCCTATCATGATAAAGTTGATGGCTACATTGACATGACCATTTCATAATCCAAAATGAAAAAGAAAACCAAAGAAGAGTGCAGACCTCTCATGAAGGTCAATGTCAACTTTGGTCAACTGATCAACAAAATCAAGAGTGGTCAAGGTGGTCAAATGGTCAAAGCAATTAGCCATCATATAATTATCACTAAAAGGATTACTAAATAATGTCCGCGGCTCATAATGGTTTTGACCGAACGAATTGCCAAAACCCTAATGAGCCTGCCACATAGCGGTTTTAGCCGAACCAACTGCCAAAACCCTAATGAGGCACCTTCTCCTTCATCGCTCCTCAAAACTGTGCATACACACCCGCATCCGCATTCCGTAGAATGCGAATGCACAGAAGACAAAACAAATCCATCCGTGCAATGCTAGGATCTGGCTTAAACCAAAGCCTACTAGTATTGGCTGCCCGAACAGTATACGCACACAAGTGTACGTAAGTGATCGCAGCCCTGCCGTAAAACCATACGGCCTCTACACGTTTCACTCAGTGCAGGGAAACTCTCTGTGTGGGACTCTAAAGACTCGACACTACGCTGGCAGTGGGTTTAACCACAGACCGCAAGCGGCACTAGCTGTACGTAACGGTCCCCAGGTAGATGTCGATAAGAAGGCCGATGAGGTAAACCCATCCGAACTCCTACTGAGCCTGTATGTGACAATCTCCGTACAGTCCGGTCTGTCCGTCTGATACATCGCATGGCGGGCCTAGGGGGTGGAGAACGTCAGTCCCCTAATAGCGGTACAAGTCATGTCGGAGTGTAGCCCATAACACCCTGAGATAACACTGGAAACCTACCAGTATATCTCGCTTGTCCTGGCCAGGGACTACTCGTGTAATGGCTCTCCTAGACACAGCGCGATGTCAACCCCCAATATCGGGAGAGACGAATCCTGTCTAACCGTCACTGCCTCCAAGTGCTTCGGGACTGCACTCAACTACCACCTGTTTGCACGACTCCTTTGAGCCGTGGTAGGGTAGTAATCTAAGTACAGTGGGAACACACTCGAGGCGAAGTGACAGTGTCAAGTCAGCGGACTAAGCTGTACTCATGTCACCTGGGAACTGATAACTGACGATAGGTATAATACCAACCAACAGTTCCCGACGAGTCCTGTCCAGTGTACTCGTAATCCAATGAGCACCCGCATACTATCTCCAGTACGACGTACTGACGACTGTGGGACAGACCATCTCCCCTGCTGGGATGAGAAGCGCATACGCTAGTCTACTCCGGAGTATCGATGCCCTGTCTCGATAGTCCTACGACTAGGGACCAGTATAAGGATGTGCTTATAGATTACCCAGCCCCCACGAGTGTGACTGCCATCATAACGCTGGTGATCAAGCAAAGATCCTAAGGGCTCCACTAATATGTATATAAGCGATATGCTAAAAGAAACACATGCATATATTGAAGTAGAGACAAACCAAGTAGCATACTACCATTTTGAGCAAGATTTTCTATACAACTGTGAATATCCCAAGCTTCCATTAAGTAATATACAAGCTAGTATGATACAGTAATGGCCTCTGGGGCATATACACTAGCAATCTCCCACTTGCACTAAGGCCATGTACTGGCGTATCGAAGACCTATCATCTCGATCAGCCACTCGAACTGAGTCTGGGGTAGGGCCTTCGTGAGTGGATCTGCAGTGTTATTCTCTGAATCTACTCTCTTCACCTCGATCTCCCGGCGATCAACGATCTCCCTGATCAGGTGGTACCGCCTTAAAATATGCCTGGACTTCTGATGGGACCTGGGTTCCTTCGCTAAAGCTATAGCGCCGTTGTTGTCGCAATACAACGGTATTGGATCAACAATGGTAGGAACCACCTGAAGCTCCGTGAGGAACTTCTTCATCCAGACAGCTTCCTTTGCGGCATCGCAAGCAGCTATGTACTCCGCTTCCATAGTTGAGTCAGCAACGGTCTTCTGCTTGGAACTCTTCCAGCAAACCGCCCCTCCATTGAGGGTAAAGACATAACCCGACATGGACTTGGAGTCATCCTTGTCACTCTGGAAGCTGGAGTCAGCAAAGGCCTCGATCTGGAGGTCTTTTCCGCCATACACCAAGAACATCTCCTTAGTCCTTCTCAGGTACTTGAGAATGTTCTTTACCGCTATCCAGTGTTTCTCCCCTGGGTTCGACTGATACCGGCTTACAACACTCAATGCGTATGCTACATCTGGTCTGGTACATAACATCGCATACATTATAGAGTCTACCGCAGAAGCGTAGGGTATAATAGAGATGCGAACCCTTTCCAAATCAGTCTTGGGAGACATCTCTTTGGAGAGGGTGATCCCATGACAAGCCGGTAAATTACCGCACTTGGAATCTTCCATACTGAATCTTTTCAGTATGGTGTCGATGTACCTGGACTGTGAAAGTCCCAACATCCTCTTAAATCTATCACGATAGATTTGGATCCCCAGAATGTAGTTGGCATCGCCCAGGTCCTTCATGGAGAACCTCTGCGACAAGAATCCTTTGACTGACTACAGCATAGGAATATCATTTCCTATTAGGAGAATGTCATCCACGTACAAGACGAGCAATACCACAATTCTCCCTACAATCTTACTGTAAATGCATGGTTCATCTGGGTTTTTGATAAAGTCGAATTCTTTGACAGTATCATCAAAGCAGATGTTCCAACTCCGCGATACCTGTTTCAGTCCATAGATGGACTTGAGCAACTTGCACACTTTACCGCTGCTCCCACTCTAATTGAATTTCTCTGGTTGATCCATATAGACGCACTCTTCTAAATTTCCATTTAGAAAAGCCGTTTTTACGTCCATCTGCCAGATTTTATAATTGTGGAAAGCAGCAATGGCAAGAAGGATCCGAATAGATTTGAGCATAGCCACTGGAGAAAAGGTCTTGTCATAGTCCAAACCAGGTCGTTGACGAAAACCCTTTGCTACAAGTCTAGCTTTATAGGTCTCAACCTGCCCATCTACACCAATCTTCTTTCTGAAGATCCATTTGCATCCTACAGGTTTTACCCCTTCTGGAGCAAAGTCCAAAGTCCAAAGTTTGTTGGTGTACATGGACTCCATCTTGGTCCGCATTGCATCCAGCCATTTTACCGAGTCACCGCTCTAAATGGCTTGCTGGAAGCTAGTGAGCTCACCATAATCCATAGTGCAATCCTCTCTATCCCCGTCTATGAGAAAACCGTAGTATCTCTCGGGCGGATGAGACTGCCTACTACTCCTGTGGAGTGGCGCTGGAATGTCCTGTTCTTTTGAACCTTCTGGTTCCACTAAGGTTTTAGTAATAGCTCGTGGTTCTGGAATTTCTTCCAGTTCTATTGCGCTCCCACTTATCTGATTTTCCAAAAATTCAGTTTCCAAGAAGCGGGCATGACGAGAAACAAAAACCTTTTGTTCCTCTGCGTAATAGAAAAGATACCCCTTGGAGTTCCTTGGGTATCCCACAAACTTACACTGTACTGAGCGTGCCTCGAGCTTGTCCGCATGCTACTTTTTTACAAAAGCTGGACATCCCCATGTCTTAAAGTGTTTAAGACAGGGTTTCTTCCCACTCCACATCTGATATGGTGTGGTAGGCACTGACTTAGTAGGAACTTGGTTCAAAAGATGTGCAGCTGTTTCTAGTGCATAACTCCAGAAGGATCGCGGCAACTCAGCCTTACTCATCATGGAACGAACCATATCCAATAGGGTTCGATTCCTCCTTTCCGATACACCGTTGTGTTGTGGTGTGTATGGAGGAGTAAGCTGAGAGAGAATTCCATTCTCTTTTAAGAAGCCCAGAAACTCGGCACTCAAGTATTCACCACCTCGATCAGATCTCAGTGTCTTGATACTTTTGCCTGTTTGTTTTTCAACTTCATTCTTGTATTCCCGAAATTTCTCAAAGGCCTCGGATTTGTGCTTCATTAGGAAGACATGTCCATACCTAGAGAAATCATCTGTGAAAGTAATGAAGTATGAATAACCACTTCGTGCATGTGTAGACATTGGACCACACACATCACCGTGTATGAGTCCTAAGAGCTCGCTTGCTCTTTCTCCGTGTCCAGTGAACGGAGTCTTTGTCATCTTTCCCATGAGACAAGATTCACAAGTGGCATAAGACTGGTACTCGAACGGATCCAAGTATCCTTATTTATGTAACTTTGTCAACCGTGTCTCATTAATGTGACCCAGTCTACAATGCCATAAGAAAGCCTGATTTAATTCCGGAGACTTTCTTTTAGGTGTGTTCTGGACACTGAAAACGTGAGCTTGATTCAGTACGTATATACCGTTTTTCAATGTACCTGACCTAATCAGAACTTGATTTAGGTGGATGTTCACTACATCGCTTACAAAAGTAAAATCATATCCTTCCTTAGAAAGTAAGGATATATTACAAGTCGCACCTGGTACATAAAAACAGTCACGCAGAATCAATATCTGCCCAGTTGTCAGTCCAAGATGATATTCCCCTACGGATTCAGCGTACATGCTCATTCCGTTAGCAACCCTGAGAGTCATATCACCTATCTTGATAACCCTACGGTTTCTCAGAGCCTGTAACGAATTACAGATGTGAGATCCTGATCCGGTATCCAATACCCAGGAAGTAGGGTTAACTGACATACAGTTCTCTATTACAAACACACCCGAAGCCGAAGCCATAACATGCTTCGAATTCTGGCTACTGGCTTTGCTAGCCCTGCAATCCTTCTGCCAATGTTCATTCCCGTAACAATAGGAACGTCCCTCTTTTACTACATCCAGCCCCAAAACTTTTGCCCTTCCCTTTCCTTCTACTTTCCTGGTTTCTTTCAGGGTAGAAGGTAGAGACTGCAGAATCAAGTCAGTACCTGACCCGTTCTTCAACGTGGTCTTCAGGTCCGTGAGCTCAAAATAGCTGGTCTCTGTAAGGACGTTGCCCCTTACAGATGACCCGATAGCCAACCTCGCTGGAAGCAATTCGTTCGAGGTCTCATATCTTGCGATACGAGATTGTTCTCCATATAAATTTTTGTTATGGAGGAAGTTAGAAACTAAGTCCATCTTCTCGTGCTGCCTCTGGTATGCACCATCAACTGAGGCTAACACGAGGCTCTTGGCTTTCGCACAGTCTTTTTCCGATGTCCTACGGATATCAATAACCGAGACAGGGGAAACTGGACCTGAGACGGCAGGGGCTGGATTAGTTAGGAGGTGTTCCAGCTTGTCATAGGCAATGGACATCTGGACAGACCTTTGCCAATCATAACAGTCAGATTCAGTCATTTTATTATCTAGATGTAACCTATGTCTGGTCACTGGGTCGCTGCAATTAAGAGAGAGAGAAGAAAACACTTAGCATGATGCTCTTGCAAGTGTGTTGGAAGAGTTCGAAACAGAAAACCGTTGCTGACTCGACGATGGAAGCGGAATATGTCGCTGCTGCAGATGCCACAAAAGAAGCCGTCTGGATAAAGAAGTTCTTGACAGAACTTCAGGTGGTTCCGTCCATTATTGATCCAATACCTCTGTATTGCGACAACAACGGGGCTATAGCTTTAATGAAGGAACCCAGGTCCCATCAGAAGTCCAGACACATCTTTAGGAGGTATCACCTGATCAGGGAGATCGTGGGTCGCCAGGAGATCGAGGTTCGGAGAGTTGCTACGGAAGATAACACTGCTGATCCATTCACGAAGGCCTTACCCCAGACCCAGTTCGAGCGGCTGATCGAGATGATAGGTCTTCGATACGCCAGTATATGGCCTTAGTGCAAGTGGGAGATTGTTAGTGTATATTCCCTAGAGGCCATTACTGTATCATACTAGTTTGTATATTACTCAATGGAAGCTTGGGATATTCACCTTGTATATACAATCTTGCTCAAAATGGTAGTATGCTACTTGGTTTATTTCTGCTTTAATGTGTGCATGTGTTTCTTTTAGAATATCGTCTTTATACATTAGTAGAGCCCTTAGGATCTTTGCTTGATTACCAGCGTTGTGATGGCAGTCACACTCGTGGGGGCTGGGTAATCTACAAGCACATCCTTATGCAGGTCCCTAGTCGTAGGACTATCGAGACAGGGCATCGATACTCCGGAGTAGACTAGCGTATGCGCTTCTCATCCCAGCTTGGGAGACGGTCTGTCCCACAGCCGTCAGTACGTCGTACTTGAGATAGTATGCGGGTGCTCGTTAGGTTACGAGTACACTGGACAGGACTCGTCGGGAACTGTTGGTTGGTATTATACCTATCGTCAGTTATCAGTTCCCAGGTGACATGAGTACAGCTTAGTCCGTTGACTTGACACTGTCACTTCGCCTTGAGTGTGTTCCCATTGTTCTTTGATTACTACCCTACCACGGCTCAAAGGAGTCGTTCAAACAGGTAGTTTTTGGGTGCAGTCCCGAAGCACTTGGAGGCAGTGACGGTTAGAAAGGATTCGTCTCTCCCGGTATTGGGGGTTGATATCACGCTGTGTCTAGGTGAGCCATTACATAAAGTCCCTGGCCAGGGCAAGCGAGATAGACTGGTAGGTTTCCAGTGTTATCTCACGTGTTCTGGGCTACACTCCGACACGACTTGTACCGCTATTAGGGGACTGACGTTTACCGCCCCCCTAGGCCCGCCATGCGATACTCTTAGACGAACAGACCGGACTGTACGGAGACTGTCACATTCAGGCTCAGTAGGAGTTCAGATGGGTTTACCTCGTCAGTCTTCTTATCAGCATCTACCTGGGGACCGTTACGTACAGCTAGTGCCGCTTGCGGTCTGTGGTTAAACCCACTGCCAGCGTAGTGTCGAGTCTTTAGAGTCCCACACAGAGGGTTATTCGCCTTTAGGCAAAACGAGTAGAGGTCGCATAGTTTTGCGATAGGGTTCGTTCACATCCGCGCACTTGTGCACGTTTGGTGTCCGGACAGCTTATACTAGTGGGCTTTGGTTTAAGCCAGATCCTAGTATATATTTCGGGATTGGTTTTATCTCATTGTATTCGTGTTCCTCGGAACACGGATACGGGTGTGTATGCACAGTTGACTGAGGCAGAGACAGAGGACTTTCATTAGGGTTGATGACCATTGTCTTTTTCTTAATCCTAATGTTTATGTGTGAAATATGATTTATTAATATTAGTTAATTATAATTGTGTATGGTTAGGGTTGTTGACCATTTGACTATGGTTGACATGTTGACCTATGTTGACAATTTGACCATCATCATTTCATATGAAAGATGTTCTTTGATCCTTGCAAAAGTATTTAATGTGAAATGATAATGGTCATTTCATGATCAACCATCACAATTATCTTTAGCTAATTATTTATTTATCATAATTCACATATATGTGAGAAGGTTGGCATTATTCTTCTCATTCTATCATTCTCATTCTCTCTCCTCCTCTTCCTCTCTCTCAAAGCTCTCCCTCTCATAAGTTGAGAACCATTAAGCTTGAGATAAAACATTCTAAATTACTCTCTATTCTTTCTAAGGTTCTAGGTTTAGCACACCAAGCACCTTAGTTACTTCTAGTTTGGGGTTGGAGCCAAAGGTAGAGGCCCTCGGGTGGATCTTTCTTCGGCAAGAGAAAGCGACGAGGACAACCTGTTCATCACACTCCAAGGAGCAAGAAGAGAAGGACTTGAAGATCTAGGTATAACCCCTTAACCGAGTATCTAACTCTTTTAGCTTGGTAGTTAGTTTATGTTTAGCAAAGATCCCTCCTTTTGTGTAGTCCATGTTGCCTAGTGTTGTAAAAATTGAATTTTTCATAACGTTTCCGCCTCCCCGTAAGCACCGGGGTGGGCAACGTGGACTTACAATTCTTTGTATCTACTCTCCGAATCTCGATTTCGTGGCGACCAACTATCTCCCGGATTAGATGATATCGCCTGAGAATGTGTCTGGATCGTTGATAGGACCTGGGCTCTTTGGCCAACGCCATAGCCCCATTATTATCACAATACAAAGGTATTGGATCAATAATGGTTGGAACTACTCCTAGCTCCGAGATGAACTTCCTCATCCAGACGGCTTCCTTGGCAACATCATTTGCAGCAATATACTCAGCTTCCATCGTGGAGTCTGCAGCGGTATCCTGTTTGGAACTCTTCCAACATATCACCCCTCCATTGAGGGTAAATACAAACCCTGAGATAGATTTGCAGTCATCCTTATCACTCTGGAAGCTCGAATCAGTAAAGGCCTCCATTTGGAGATCCCCGTTACCATACACCAAGAACATTTCTTTAGTCCTTCGCAAGTACTTAAGAATGTTCTTCACAGCTGTCCAGTGATTCTCCCCTGGGTTGGATTGATACCTGCTTACTACACCCAGTGCATAAGCTACATTAGGGTGTGTACAAAATATCGCATACATTATAGATCCTACAGCTGAAGCATTGGATATAATGCTCATGCGACCTCTCTCATTATCAGTCTTTGGGCAAAAGTACTTGGAGAGAGTGACTCCATGACTAGCGGGTAAGGCACCCCGCTTGGAGTCTTCCATACTAAACCTTTTTAGGATGATGTTAATGTACCTGGTTTGGGACAATCCCAACAACCTTTTAGATCTATCCTCATAGATCTTCATGCCCAATATGTACGAGGCATCACCCGGGTCCTTCATTGAGAACCTTTGTGATAAGAACAGTTTGACCGATTGTAGCATAGGGACATCGTTTCCTATCAGAAGAATGGCATCCACGTACAATACGAGGAATGTGACAGTACTTCCTACAATCTTCTTATAAACACAAGGTTCATCTGGATTTTTGACGAAATCAAATTCTTTGATAACATCATCAAAACAGATGTTCCAACTCCGTGATGTCTGCTTTAATCCATAAATGGATTTAAGCAACATACATGCTTTCCCGCTGCTCCCACTATCAATGAAGCCTTATGGCTGATCTATATAAACGCATTCTTCTAAATCACCATTTAGAAAAGCAGTTTTAACGTCCATCTGCCAGATTTCATAGTCGTAGTGAGCAGCAATAGGAAGTACGATCCGAATGGATTTAAGCATGGCTACAGGAGAAAAGGTTTCGTCATAAACTGACATTAAGGGGCAATAAACCCAAATTCAGATTAGGTGGCGATTTCATCACCCTTCCTAAGCCCTACAAATCACAAACATGCATACGCAAAATCCTACATTAATAAAAAATATCTAGACCAAGCCCTAAGGACTGTCGCGCTCAATTAGGACAAAGGAAGGTCGTGGGTAATCTATTGTTATCCATATTTTTCTTGTGGTGTCTAAGACAAGTGTGACCAAGAAAAGTGGTTACTTTATTAGGCCCGCTATTTTGGTGATTCGTATAGCGGATACCTCCTAATTACCTGGCACTTACCTAGCCACAAGATTGATAAGGAGGTAGTAGAGGATTGATCCTGCGACTTGTCCTTTGGAAGTCTAGGAGTGGTTTAGTGACTTGACTTAGGAGACCCTACTTCTAGGTATTGATTGTGCATTTTGTGATTTGCCTCAAGTCCCTCTTTCAAAGAAAAAAAATTTGCAAAATCCAAAAAGAGCTTAAATCGTTACCTTTTCACCATATTTTCTTTTCACCTTCTTATAATGGGTAACCCAAATAGACGAACTCTTGCCGAGCTTTGCTATCTAGAACCAGATATTTCTTGTTTTCGTAATTGCTTCGGTACAAAATCCGACTATACTATGTCTTTAATAGATAGGATAGAGCACGCGGAAAAGAACAGTTGGATACTTCATTCAAGGTCGTATCAACCGCATCAAAATTCAACATCTTCTTATGTTGATAATCCGTTTAAGGCGAGTGAGGGAACTTCTAAACGTATGTCCATCATTGAGCATATTGCGAAGGTTAATAGCCAAAGTTTCAATCCTTTCACTAATCCAAAACCATTAGGACAACAAACACCATCATTTCCATATGATAATATTGATACTCGTTTTGAGGCGAATATAACATCTTTTACGCCCATGACCATTGCTGAACAAATAGCAATTGCATGTCGCCAACTAACCAACCAATCTCAATATTCTTCATATCACAATGTTGATCCTAATCCTGTTTATGAAACTTAGGTACACCTTTCTAATTCTTATCCACAGTACCAAACATTCACACGCTCTCATGTTGACACTTCCCTTGAGGCTAATGGGACAAGTCATAAACGCATCTCGATTGAGGTATACATTGAACTTTCCCGTAGCCAACAATTAAAGGCATCTCTTCTTAACATTTCTCTTCAGGCTAATGCGGCAAATCATAAACGCATGTCAATTGCGGAACAGATTGAACTTGCCCGTAGCCAACAATTAGTCACATTCCAATCATACTCAACTTCCTCACCTTATCTAGACAGTGCTTCTGAAAATTAATTAGGAAGTTCCACGGTTCAAAGAGAATCCTTCATGGGAACTTCTTCACAACCCATGTCTAGTCTTAAAGTAGAGTTGGAATTGAGTAGTGAAAAAGAACAAGAGATCCATCTAAGTCAAACCAAAACCGATTCTTTTGATCTCGACACCTTCCATCCTGCACACCAACCGAATATATTCGATGTTCAACCGCTTTATAGTCTAAGTGATGAGGTGCCCGAGAATAACATGTTTGACTTTTCAAATAGTGATCGTGAAAGAGAGCTTGACACCATTTCAAATCAAACCGATCCTTATTTGACTACACTTGATATTTCAAACCTTCTAACTCCATCAAGTGAACCAAGTAATTTATCGATTGAGGATAGTATAATTGATGAATTCTTAAATATCTATTCGTTTGATTTGACCGAAGGTGTTAGTGAGAGCGGTGATGAGAATATCGTTGAAGATAAACTCGTTAGGTTGGATGAGTGTTTCCCCAAATAGAGCAAACCTCTATTTAAAATTAAAAATTTAAATTAAAGCTGCGCTTTTATAAAAGCGCTGCGTTACAATTAGCGCACCCCGTGCAAAGCGCATAGGCGCTAGCGATAGATGCGCTGCGCTCCAAGTTGCGCATCACGTGCAAAGCACGTGTGCACTAGCGCTAAGAGCGCTGCGCTCCAAATAAGCGCACCATAGGCAGAGCGCATAAGCGCTAGTGCTGGAACTAAATGTTCCTCACCGTTGGATCAAATATCCAACGGATATGATTAAATCATCAGTTAACAAGAATGAGATTCTGTTGAATCTTTCCAAACAGAAAAGATTGTGCCCTGAATTTGGAACACCGTTGGATCAATGATCCAATGGTAATTAAAAATCACTAAAATACAGAACAAATTCTGTAAGAGGGAAAGATTTCTCAATCTTGTTAAAACAAGAAGATTATCTTCTGTAAACCAGAAACCCTTGGATCAAAGATCCGACGGTGGGGAAATTACCAAATCAATTAGAGAATAAATCTCTTTAACTGATTCAACAAATCAGCTTCCCCTATATAAAGGACCCAAGACTTCAAGTCTTACAGAGAGGAACCCCCCATAAACTTTGAGAAAATCTCAAAAAGAAGAAGTAGCTCTCGGCAAAAGAAGATTTTTCTTCAAGGTAAAAAGAATGGTGATGAACAAAGAAATGAAATCATCTCATAATTAAAAAGAAGAATTCTCTTCTTAAAAGATCATAGATCTACAAAGACCAAGGTCTTTTATAAAGAGATAAAAAAGATCTCATCATAAGACAAAGAAGTACTTACTTCACAGATCATAGATCTATAAGACAAATTGTCTTTCTGAGATCATGAACATCTCATTATAAGGGGGGAATTATTCAATTCTTTTAGGATCACAAATCCATAAAGGCAAAGCCTTTCATCAAAAAGAGATTGAAATATCTCCTATAAACTAAGAACTTTGTTCTTAGAATCTTGAGACAAAGTCTCTTATCAAAAAGAAGATAATCTTCAGAGCGCAAAGTTAACCTAAGAAGAGCCTTAGCGCTCCTATTTTAAAAGTGCCTTAGTGCTCTTCATCTAGCGCAAAGCGCTGCAATGCAATAGCACTTCAAACACAGCGCACTGCGCTCATTGGCTAGCACTCAGTGGTAAGCGCGCCACGTGCTCCTCACGTGTGCGCTGCATTACTAAAAGCGCTTTGCGCTCATTATATGGCACCAGCGCCAAGCGCTTCAACGCTTCAATTATAGCGCGTCAGCGCTCTACATCTAGCGCTAAGCGCATCTGCGCTCTTCACTTAGCGCTAAGCGCTGTTCCCCTCCGAAAGACGGCGCGACACTGCGTCTTGCCTGAGATTCGGGGCAGATGCTAATTGGTGCTATCCGTCCACCTCTCCGAAGATGCCAAATTGATTTATGGCACCATGTATCGAAGGTTTAGACGGATGCGTCCGATGTAGCAGACTTCGTCAGATTCCCCCTCGTTTGAGGGGTTTTTGATTGTGGGGACGCTCTTCCCTGCAGGCGCAAGCCCCTGCAGTTAATTACGCTACCGCATTGCGGTAACAACTTTCTCCTTCTCCAGATGGTCACTTTGTGTCGTAGGTGTTTGTTTTGTATTTTGTTGCCCGTGGATTGTTTACGGAGACTGAGTTATGTCGTCGCCCGTAGGGCGTGGACTAGTCCAAATCCGTATTATCTTAGATTTGGGTTTGGGGGGGGTTTGGTTTGAGGATACGTCAGCCATACTTGAGGCTAAGATCAACTCAAACGTTTGTTAAGGATACGTTAGTCTAACTTTGAGACTAAGATCAACTTAACGGGATCGTTTAGATCCGACAAAAGAGCGTTTGGGCTCTAATGTTCCAGTTTAGGGACATAGTGGTCCATCGTATGTATGGCCGTCGGGACCCGTCACCTCTCTGACGACGTTGAAGGATTACAACGACGGATGTCAGAGGAGCTCAGAGATGTACCCTCGAGCCAGAGTTAATTGGGGGGATTCATAGTCCACTCTGTTTGAAGGTTTAAGGATACGTTAGCCATCTTTGAGGCTAAGATCAACTTAAATGGGACCGTTTAGATCCGACAAAAGAGCATGCGGGGCTCTATTGTACTAGTTTAAGGACACTGCGGTCCGTGGGTAGTTTAAGGACACTGCGGTCCGTGGGTAGTTTAAGGACACTGCGGTCCGTGGGTAGTTTAAGGACATTGTGGTCCATGGGTAGTTTAAGGACATTGCGGTCCATGGGTAGTTTAAGGACATTGCGGTCCATTGTTAGTTTTAAGACATCTCGGTCAAGGTTAAGGACGTCGTAGTCCATGGGTTTAAGGACCCCACAGTCCATTGTTAGTTTTAAGACATCTCGGTCAAGGTTAAGGACGTCGTAGTCCATGGGTTTAAGGACCCCACAGTCCACTGTGCTCTGGATGCTTCACACGGGTTCACTGCCGTGCTTGGCGAGGACCAGGCTCCGCTCTGGACGTTTTCCACGGGGTCAAAGAGTGACATTATCCGCGTTCCACGTAACCAGGAATTTGCATTAGACATGAGTTTAAGGACCCCACAGTCCATATCAATGTGTGGTCGTCGGGACCCGTCACCTCTTTGAAGACATTGAGGGATTACAATGCCGAGTATCAAAGGAGTGAAGAGATGTACCCTAGAACCGGAGTGGATTAAATAATCCTTGGCCCAATTTGGGGTCAAGACGAATTAATTATGTTATGAGTCCATTGGACCAGTTAATCACCAATTGAGGACTTATGGCCATCTTGGGCTAAGTCCAATCAGGAGAGGCTTTGCCTCTATCCGTTTAGGCCAATTGGGCCAAAGCCTAGTGTTAAACACTACAGAGCAGTCAGTGTTGAACACTGGGAATGAGGTTGACAAATTAGTGTTTAACACTAAGAGATAATTGGTGTTAAACACCAGCAACAAGGCTCTTCAAATTAGTGTTAAACACTAAAACAGATCAGTGTTGAACACTGCAAATGAAGATCTCAGATTAGTGTTTAAACGCTAAGGTAATCAGTGTTGAACACTGCAGATAAAGCTTTTTAATTAGTGTTGAACACTAAAGCCTAACAGTATTTTAACACTGGGTTCGAGAGTTTCAATTTAGTGTTAAACACTAAGGCAAGAGGGGTCACGTGGCAGCACGTGAGAGCGCCCTCCCTTCATTTATTCTGCTGAGATTATCGCGTCTTTCAGAGCATCACGTGCCATCACGTGATGGGCATTCAAATGCCTATGTATTAGAGCTTCTGCCAAGGGTCACGTGGATCACGTGGGGTGCTGCCTCAAAGGGACTTTCTGTAGACCTCTTGGGGGGTCCCGTGATGACACGTGACCCTGCCTCTATATATTTTTGTTTAGAGGCTTTGTTAATCTTTTTTCAGGAATTAAATTCCTCGAACTGTAAATTTCAGAGGAATTAAATTCCTACTTCCTTTCGAAGACTTTGTATTCTGGAATAGAGTTTAACTCTGAATTTTCTGTAGGAATTAAATTCCTCATATATGTGAAGGGCTGAATAGGGTTAAACCCTAATAAAAGTTTTTAAGGAGTTTAAACTTCCATCCTCTGTTAAATTATGATTAAGGGAATTAAATTCCCGATGTTTCAACAGAACTGGGTTTTTTAATTAGGGTTAAACCCTGTTTCTTTTTTGTTCTGAAGGAATTAAATTCCCATGATATAGGGTCAAGCCCTACTTTTATTTTAAAGGAATTAAATTCCTATAGTTCTGTGAGAATTAAATTCTCGTGCTTGCATTCCTTTTCTATGTTTTGGATCTGCATGGCAGGATCTCAACCCATTGAGAATTAAATTCTCAACCTTAAGGGGAGATGTGCACTTTGCAGATTCTCTATCAAAGAGAGAAGAAATATGTTCTTCTGTTTTTACATTATCAGAGTTAAACTCTGTTGAGAATTAAATTCTCTTTCTTTCAAAAGGCCTTCCTTTTCTTACCTAGGGTTTTTTGCAGAAGATCCGAGTCTTTTCAAAGTATCAAAGCTCTTCTCCCTTTTTTTTTCTTCTCTGCGTATGTCTCTTTTTCTCTGTGTCTCTTGGCTCCTATTTATAGGAGAAGCAGCCGAATCAATCAGTTTTTGACGAATCTTCATGAGAGATTTGATTTGCATTCATCATTTATTTTGGACCTTTGGATTATTAGGTGAATTTTATTCACCATTGGATCTCTAATCCAAAGGTTCCCCTTTATTATTTTGGTGAGATTTAAAGGGGAAATCTTTCCAAACCCGAGATTTTCCCATAGATAGATGATATTTCATCACCTCTGAATCTTTAATTCGATCGGTTCCAGATAGCCGCTTTCCTTTGGAAAGATTTGATTCTCCTTCAGAATTTGATTCTGTTTGACAAAATGGGCTTTGAAAGCCGGTCACGTGTGACCACGTGACTCATGGTCACGTGTGGGCACGTGACCCCCTTTGGAATGAGCCTTTTCCTTTCTTTTGCGCTCTGTCTTCTTATTGCTGCTTAAACGTCACGTGCTGCCACGTGACCCCTGGTCACGTGTGAGCACGTGACCCTTGTTTGAACTCTCTCTTTCCTTGGTTCAACTGGAGAACGAGTCTGCTGTCTTGAACGTCACGTGGCAACACGTGACCCTGGTCACGTGGAAGCACGTGACCTCTTCTGAAGCCTTTTCCTTGACTTGATCAGGGAACTGGTGTGCCTTTTGTCGCTTGCATTTAAATGTCACGTGTCGCCACGTGACCCGGGTCACGTGGGAGCACGTGACTCTTTCTGAAGCCCCCTTTTCTTCAGCGTAGTCAGGAAACTGAACTTGCCTTGATGATGTTTTTAGGTGTCACGTGCCAACACGTGACTGCTGGTCACGTGTAGGCACGTGACCCTCTTCTGAAGCCTTTTCCATAAGCTTTCCTGATTTTAAATCAGGAAACAAATGCCCCCACAGCGTTGTTCTCACGTGTCAGCACGTGAGTGCAACGCTGTCACCTTTTATGACCGCTGGACCTGCTTTGGGGGAGTAGGGTAGACGTAACGTCCTTTTAGAAGCGCCTTCACTTTTTCATGTCCTTCCTTTCAAACCTTTCTTTTAAGAATTTGATTCTCGTTCTCAGAGCTTAGTTCTCTGTTGTGCCTGTGCAGTGCCGCCTCATTTTCCATCAAAGGCTAGTGCTCACGTGTTGCGTATGCAGGGATCTGCTTGATGGGGACGTTTCATTTCCCTAACCTAATTCCAATGCGTCATTGGATTTCATTTCCAACGCTCTCCCCTTCTTTTCGGGCTTTGAGAATAGTTCCACCATGCACAACATTTTTTGTGCATGGCATTAAATGCGTCCCTTTATAACCTGAACCTTATGCCTTACTTCTTTTCTTCACAGAGAAACCCATTCATACCTTAAGGTGGTCATTTTTGAGAACCCGATCAATCTCCATGGCTTGCGATCGTCCCCATGCTCGTCGGCAACCATGGGAGGTGCCCCTTGAGGAGATAATTCCTCGCTTCGCTGCGCGGCTGGCGGATCCCCTTCTCACCGACGCTCAATGTGACACGGTGATGTACGAGCTACTGACCCGTCGGGGTTCTCCTCTTCCCATGGGCTCCATTTGGCTCCGGATGATCCTCCTGTCTGTGCTTGCCGATATACCCCCTCATCCGGCGGAGATGACTTCGGCGATCCTTGACGCGGCGGAGGACAAGCTTGAGTGCTTTCATGAGGCTTGTCTAATCACTCAAGCTCTGAAGGATCACTCAGTTCATTTACTGAGTCAGATAAGAGCTCGTCGGGCCGTCATGTCTGCTTTCGCTGATGAGCACGGCTCCAACCGGTGGGGAGCGACTCCTCGCGAAAACCGCCGTTTTGACGTGCTGGAGAAGGCGGAAAGGGAGTTGGAGAATTTTGTGTTTTGCTTTGTTAACCCTTGTATTTCTGATCCCTTGTTTGGTAATCTTTTCCCACTGATGTAGCATGTTTGAATCAATGTACTCCTTTAATCATTGGTGGTTTGCATGCTTTCTGTTGAATTTTCACGCTTGTCAGATAATTGTACGTGTGTCTTGCTTGCGTAAATGAGCTGTCCGTTTTTCTTGAATTACGAGCACCATCGTTACGTTGCATGCACATCAGTGCCTCCGGCAACATTTCCTTTTAAACATTCGTACAGTTGCAAATGCGTGCTTGATAGGATACAGATCAGAAACTTGCCACATTATCTCCCGTATCGGGTGGTTTGTGCTGGCTTTAGATCGAGTATTGTTGTCGAAGGGAGGTTTATAAATGAAGACATATTCTTCTCTTCAATGGTGTGTCTCCTTTCTATTGAATGTATTCTGCGGATACTCTATCTCGATCTCTTTGCAGGACAGTGATAGCTTAAGGCTCCGGGTTAAGATCTGCTTGCTAAGACTTTTGCATTTTACGAGCCACGAGGGTCCCATAAAGAGTTTTTCTCCCTACAGGTCGAGAGGATCCCATAGGTGTAAGTTCTTCTTAAAGATCGTGAGGATCCTTAAGCGGGTCTTCCCTTGAGAGTCGTAAAGATCTCGCAAGAGAGTTTTTTCTTCCTTACAGGTCGTGAGGGCCTGCAAGTGTTGGATGCGGTCACCCTTGTCCGTGTTTTACGGAGTCGGGAGTTTCTCAAGGTATCGTAGTTTAAAGACGTCACGGTCAAGGTTAAGGACCTCATAGTCCGTGGATTTAGGGACTCCACAGTCCGATGTTAGTTTTAAGACATCACGGTCAAGGTTAAGGACCTCATAGTCCGTGGATTTAGGGACTCCACAGTCCGGTGTTTGGTTGCAGGGACCCGTCACCTCTTTGAAGACGTTGAGGAATTACAACGCCGGGCATCAAAGGAGTGAAGAGATGTACCCTTAAACCAAGGTCAAGTCTGTAGGGAATCGGGGTGGTTGATCGTTAGTTTTAAGACATCACGGTCGAGGTTAAGGACGTCATAGTCCGTGGATTTTAAGGACTCCACAGTCCGGTATTTGCTCTGGATGCTTCACACGGGCTCACTGCCGCGCTTGGCGAGGACCAGGCTCTGCTCTGGACGTTTTCCACGGGGTCAAAGAGTGACATTATCCGCGTTCCACGTAACCAGGAATTTTGCACTAGATGCTTCACACGGGTTCACTGTCGCGTTAGGCGAGGACTAGGCTCCGCTCTGGATGCTTTGCACGGGTTCACTGCCATGCTCTGCGAGGACCAGGATCCGCTCTGGACGTTTTCCACGGGGTCAAAGAGTGACATTTATCCGCGTTCCACGTAACCAGGAATTTTGCACTAGATGCTTCACACGGGTTCACTGCCGCGTTAGGCGAGGACTAGGCTCCGCTCTGGATGCTTTGCACGGGTTCACTGCCATGCTCTGCGAGGACCAGGATCCGCTCTGGACGTTTTCCACGGGGTCGAAGAGTGACATTATCCGTGTTCCACGTGACCAGGAATTTTGCACTAGATGCTTCACACGGGTTCACTGCCGCGTTAGGCGAGGACTAGGCTCCGCTCTGGATGCTTCGCACGGGTTCACTGCCATGCTCTGCGAGGACCAGGATCCGCTCTGGACGTTTTCCACGGGGTCAAAGAGTGACATTATCCGTGTTCCACGTGACCAGGAATTTTGCACTAGATGCTTCACACGGGTTCACTGCCGCGTTAGGCGAGGACTAGGCTCCGCTCTGGATGCTTCGCACGGGTTCACTACCATGCTCTGCGAGGACCAGGATCCGCTCTGGACGTTTACCACGGGGTCGAAGAGTGACATTATCCGTGTTCCACGTGACCAGGAATTTTGCACTAGATGCTTCACACGGGTTCACTGCCGCGTTAGGCGAGGACTAGGCTCCGCTCTGGATGCTTTGCACGGGTTCACCGCCATGCTCTGCGAGGACCAGGATCCGCTCTGGACGTCTTCCACGGGGTCAAAGAGTGACATTATCCGTGTTCCACGTGACCAGGAATTTTTGCACTAGATGCTTCACACGGGTTCACTGCCGCGTTAGGCGAGGACTAGGCTCCGCTCTGGATGCTTCGCACGGGTTCACTGCCATGCTCTGCGAGGACCAGGATCCGCTCTGGACGTTTTCCACGGGGTCAAAGAGTGACATTATCCGTGTTCCACGTGACCAGGAATTTTGCACTAGATGCTTCACACGGGTTCACTGCCGCGTTAGGCGAGGACTAGGCTTCGCTCTGGATGCTTTGCACGGGTTCACCGCCATGCTCTGCGAGGACCAGGATCTGCTCTGGACGTCTTCCACGGGGTCAAAGAGTGACATTATCCATGTTCCACGTGACCAGGAATTTTTGCACTAGATGCTTCACACGGGTTCACTGCCGCGTTAGGCGAGGACTAGGCTCCGCTCTGGATGCTTCGCACGGGTTCACTGCCATGCTCTGCGAGGACCAGGACCCGCTCTGGACGTTTTCCACGGGGTCAAAGAGTGACATTATCCGTGTTCCACGTGACCAGGAATTTTGCACTAGATGCTTCACACGGGTTCACTGCCGCGTTAGGCGAGGACTAGGCTCAGCTCTGGATGCTTTGCACGGGTTCACCGCCATGCTCTGCGAGGACCAGGATCCGCTCTGGACGTCTTCCACGGGGTCAAAGAGTGACATTATCCGTGTTCCACGTGACCAGGAATTTTTGCACTAGATGCTTCACACGGGTTCACTGCCGCGTTAGGCGAGGACTAGGCTCCGCTCTGGATGCTTCGCACGGGTTCACTGCCATGCTCTGCGAGGACCAGGATCCGCTCTGGACGTTTTCCACGGGGTCAAAGAGTGACATTATCCGCGTTTCACGTAACCAGGAATTTTGCACTAGATACTTCACACGGGTTCACTGCCGCGTTAGGCGAGGACTAGGCTCCGCTCTGGATGCTTCGCACGGGTTCACTGCCATGCTCTGCGAGGACCAGGATCCGCTCTGGACGTTTTCCACGGGGTCAAAGAGTGACATTATCCGCGTTCCACGTGACCAGGAATTTTGCACTAGATGCTTCACACGGGTTCACTGCCGCGTTAGGCGAGGACTAGGCTCCGCTCTGGATGCTTCGCACGGGTTTACTGCCATGCTCTGCGAGGACCAGGATCCGCTCTGGACGTTTTCCACGGGGTCAAAGAGTGACATTATCCGCGTTCCACGTGACCAGGAATTTTGCTGATTGTATCCGTATTTCACGGGATGAAGGTTTGACTGTTGGCGATATGTATACCACCGAGCCATGGAACTGGGAGTTGCCGCTGTTCCGCTTAGCTTGAAGTTGTGTCCGTTGTTACGAGACGATCTCCAGGTTATTTGTGAACCGTCGAGATTTGGCTTCCTCTCATGATGAAACCTGGGGGAGGAGTACGACTCCTTCTTTGTTTGCGCCCCTGGATTGTATACAGGGATTGATGTAGCATCACCTGTAGGGCAAAAAGGTTTCATTTTTCCATCATTTCTTTTATTCTTTCCGCGATGCTCTATCATTTCAGCTTTTTATATCGCGAAGGTCGCGATTGCCCAATCATTTCGGCTATTTCTCGCGGTGCCCAATCATTTAGGCTATTTGTTTTATTTTTACTCGCTGCTTTTTATTGCGAGTTGCCCCATCATTTCGGCTATTTTTCATGCTTACATTTTTACTTGCTGCTTTTTATTGCAAGTTGCCCCATCATTTCGGCTATTTCGTAGGCATGTGTGGCCTGCTAGCTTTTTTTTTTCGCCGCAAGCTCGGATTTTGGACACCGGTTTCGGCATCAGCATCGCTGCAACTGGGATGTTGCCAGGAGCGAATCATCATTTGCCATGAAAGAACTTGGGATTTGATACCGGTTTAGGCGTCAGCATCGCTGCAACTGGAATATTGCCAGGAGCGAATCATCATTTGCCTCTGTCGATGTTGAACAAAGGTGGCTTAGCAAACAGGGTTAAGGTCCTGCCGACTA
Organism: Agapanthus africanus; assembly: GCA_030015575.1. Lineage (NCBI taxonomy): Eukaryota > Viridiplantae > Streptophyta > Magnoliopsida > Asparagales > Amaryllidaceae > Agapanthus > Agapanthus africanus. The sequence continues at coordinate 866,556,300 of CM057338.1, read as the reverse complement.
AGGCTTTTGACTTCATGAGCCGTAAGGGTCTCACAAAGGTATTTCTCCCTACAAGTCGTGAGGATCTTGCAGGTGTATTTTCTCCTTAGGGATCGTGAAGATTCCTAAGTGTATGTTCCTCTGTAAGTCGTAAGGATCCTACAGGAGGGTTTTCTCCTTATGGGTCGAGGGGACCTACAAGGGTTGGACTTTGCTGGGGAAATGTTTATTCGCGCCTGTGGATTGTATACAAGGGTCAGTATTGAGCCTCTTGTAGGGCAATATCGGAGGTTGTGGAGGATTTGCTTAAGAACAGGTTCAGGTTTCTGTAACTTAAGACTTTCAAATCTCATGAGCCGTGAGGGTCCCATAAGAGAATTCTCCTTACGAGTCGTGAGGATCTCGTAAGTGTATTTTCTCCTTAGGAATCGTGAGGATCCCTAAGTGTGTTGCTCCTTTGTGAGTCGTAAGGATCTCACGCAGGTGGTTTCTCCTTACAAGGTCGAGAGGACTCTGTAAGTGTCCTTTAACGAGGTTGCGCCCTTTCGGGTTTTCACAAACACTCGCCGGTAGTCCTGCTGTTTTTACTCACGGAGCCCTTTTCGGGTTTTCATCCGTGCCCATTTTGCTTATAGACATACCGTTTTTTTTTTATTCTTTTTTTTTTACTTTTCTTTTTTACAAGGTCGCGCCCTTTCGGGTTTTCACGAACACTTGCCGGCAGCCCTGCTGTTTTTACTCACGGAGCCCTTTCGGGTTTTCATCCGTGCCCACTTTGCTTATGGACATACCGTTTTTTTTTTGTTTTTTTTTTATTTATTATTTTTTTTTATCCATCTCGTCAACCTAAGGACGTTGCGGTAGTAGTTTAGGGACGTTTCGGTCCGTCGATAGTTTAAGGACGTTTCGGTCCGCCGTTAGTTTAAGGACGTTTCGGTCCGTCGATAGTTTAAGGACGTTTCGGTCCGCCGTTAGTTTAAGGACGTTTCGGTCCGTCGTTATAGGAAGGCCGGCTGCTGCTTGTAAAGTCTGAGCTTAGAAAGATAGTGAGCGGACATAGTCGTCGTCATCTGTCATTGACTTAGGCTGTGGCTTATTAAGCGTAGTATTTCTTTAAGAAGCGGCCGTTTATTGGCCTGAAAGGCCTTTCACCGTGCATGTCCATGAGTAGGTAGGCTCCACCCTGGTAGACCTTGTCTATGATGTACGGGCCTTCATAGTTTGGCTCAAATTTTCCTCGCTTGGCACGATTGGGGATCATAAGTCTTTTGACCACTAGTATGAGTTCGCCTTGGCGGAATGTCCTCGGCCTGGTCAATCTTTCGTACGAGCGCGTCATCTTTGCTTTGTAGGCTTCTAGATGTTGTTGCGCTATGAGCCGGGTTTCATCGAGGGCATCAAGCTCCTCAAGCCGAAGGTGAGCATTTTCTTCGTTCGTCAGCTCGTGGTGGACTGCTACTCGTAGAGAGGGTAACTCTATCTCGAGGGGGAGCACTGCTTCTGTCCCAAATACCAACGCGTACGGCGTTGTGTTTGTGGCCGACTTGAATGTAGTTCGATAAGCCCAAAGGGCTTCTGCAGCTTTTCGTGCCAGTCTCTCTTATTCCTGGAAACGGTCTTTTTTATGATCTTCGTCAAGGTCTTATTGAAAGCCTCGGCCAGGCCGTTAGCTCGTGGATTGTAAACTGAAGAATATCTCCAGTCTATATTGTGCTGCTGTGCGAAGCGGCTAATCTTATGGCTTCGGTAGGCCGGCCCATTATCGGAGATAATCCGCCGTGGGGTCCCAAACCGATAGATGACGTGCGTCTTGAAGAAATGGAGGATATTCTCCGTCTTCACTTCCTTCAGTGGTACTGCTTTTGCCCATTTGGAGAAGTAATCAGTTGTCGCCAGGATAAAGCGGTATCCCCGGGATGATGCTGGCTCAATGGGGCCGACTATGTCAGTCCCCCACATTTCGAATGGCCAACTAGCCAGCGTCGGGTGCAGTGGATTCGGATGTTGGTGGATGAAGTCTCCATGGATCTGGCATGAGTGGCATTGCTTCGCATACTCGAGGCAGTCCTGGATCATCGTGGGCCAGTAATAACCCATCCGTTTAATTTTTAACTTCATCTTTGGGCCTGCTTGGTGAGAACCGCAAAGTCCATCATGAACTTCCTGAATGACTCTTTCTGCTTCGTCAGGTCCTAAGCATCTGAGCCATAGAGAATCAAACGATCTCTTGTATAGAATGTCGTTGACGAAAGCGAAGGATAGAGCTCGTTTCATGAGCTGATGTCTTGAGGACGCTTCTTCGGGCATTCGGTGGGACTTAAAGTAGTCTATGAAGACTTCCCTCCAGTCTTCGGCCTTCTCATGGTCTTTTATTTGTAGGGTCGTCTGCTCAGTCGTTCCCTTTTCTTCGCATGATTCCGGAGATATTTCTGCCGGGGCGAGCACTCGACGGCTTTGTACCACGATTCTGACGTCATCGAGGTTCTCGTCAGCCAGTTCTTTAGCAAGTTTAGCCAACGCGTCTGCTTTGCTGTTTTCCGCGCGCGGTATGTTCTCCAAAGTATAGGAGGGAATTTGGATCAATAGTTGTTGCACCCTTTCGCCGTACTTCACCAATTCCGGCTTGCATGTTTGGTAGTCACCATTTACTTGACTGACGACCAGCTGAGAATCCCCGTATATGAGGAGGTCTTCAATTCCCATGTCGATGGCGATCTCGAGGCCTGCTATCAGGGCTTCGTATTCGGCTTCATTGTTTGTCCTCGGCTCTGTTAAGGAGAAGGCGAAGCGCATTATCCCTCCTTGTGGAGTTGCAAAGATGAGGCCTATCCCTGATTTGATCATTGGGATACCTTGTTTCTGTTTCTTTATGGAGGACGCTCCATCGAAATAGAGTTCCCATCGGGTGCTTCCGCCGCTAATCGCATCAAATGCATGCTCGTCCGGCAAATCACAGTTCAGAGGAGAATTGGCCGGTATCGGGTGCTCGGCGAGGAAGTCGGCAATGGCCTGGCCTTTCACTGCCTTGAGAGGTTGATACGTTATCGAGAACTCCATCAAGAGCAGGGCCCACTTAGCGAGTCGTCCCGTCAATATGGCTTTCGACATCAAATATTTGAGAGGGTCCACCTTCGAAATAAGACGGACTTCATGTGCTAATGCGTAATGTCTAAGCTTTGTTATTGCGAAGATCAATGCCAAGCAGTGCTTTTCAATGGGGGAATAGTTGCTTTCTGCCCCCAGTAGAACTCGACTTAAGTAGTAGAGTGCTCTCTCTTTCCCCTGATCGTTCTCTTGTGCCCATAATGCGCCCAATGAACCTTCGAGGGCGGTCGTATAAAGAATGAGGGGTTTTCCCTTGACCGGCGCGGCCAACACCGGAGGGTTCTGCAGGTACTGCTTGATCTCGTCTAGTACACCTTGACATTTGTGATCCCAAACGAATGGAGTTCCCTTTTTCATCAGGTGGCCGTAAGGACGGCATTTGCCCGAAAGATTAGCGATAAACCGCCGGATGTATGCGAGCTTCCCTTGGAGAGACCGCAACTGCTTGAGGGTTCTTGGCGGAGGCATTTCCATGATCGCTTTAATCTTTGACGGATCTATTTCAATACCTCGGTGTCGAATGATGAATCCCAGGAATTTGCCCGAGGAGACTCCAAACGCGCATTTGAGGGGATTCATTTTCAAATTATATTGCCGAAGGCGTTGAAATACAGTCTCCAGATGCTTTAAATGATCTTCGTATGACATGCTCTTCACTACAAGGTCATCGATATAGCACTCGACGACGTCGTGTATGAGATCGTCGAAGATCTTTGTTATGGCCCTTTGATAGGTGGCGCCAGCGTTCTTAAGACCAAAGGGCATAACCCTGTAGCAAAATATACCCAAAGGGGTGCGGAAAGCGGTATGCTTCTGGTCTTCGGGATGCATCTTTATCTGATTGTATCCTGACGAACCATCCATAAAGGAGAAAACCTCGTGAGTTGACGTGTTATCTATCATTAGCTCGGTCACCGGTACTGGGAAATCATCCTTTGGACAGGCTTTATTGAGATCCCTGAAATCCACGCATATGCGTACCGTCCCATTCTTCTTCATTACCGGGACGATATTGGCAATCCAGTCGGGATATTGGACTTCTTGGATAAATCCAGAATCGATCAACTTCTTGACTTCGGCGTTGATGCTCATTTCAAGCTCGAGTCGCATCCTCCTTGGCGCCTGCTTGACTGGCTTGATATCTGGGGATATTGCTAATCTATACACAGCAATCTCCGGATCCAATCCTGGCATCTCAGAGTAGTTCCACGCGAAGCAATCTTTATGCCGTAGAAGCATGTTCTTTAACGCAGCCACCTTTTCTTCGGATAACAGCTCGCTGACAAATGTCGGTCGCGGGTCGTCTGCCGATCCCAACTCAATCTTCTTGAGGTTATCTGCAGTAGTTTGTATACCATCTTCCAGTTCTTTTGGAGCGGGAGGAAATTCTGAGATCACCTCATCATTGCTGTTCTCAAAGCACCGGGGAAGGTCGTCTACGTTCTCGGGCTCTCCTCCTAATATCGTAATCGTACAACAAGTGCGAACCCGCTCCCTGGACTGAGGTGGACCCGGTTCTGCTCTTGCGGCCTTGGGCTCATGCTTTCGCGGCGGCGTTACCTTCCAGCCGTCGGATAAAGCGAATCTACCCCGTCGGTACTGGTCCTCGACCCAGTTCTTGAAGGTGAAGCAGTCTTCGGTAGGATGTCCTATGGCTTGGTGATAAGAGCAATAACTCGGATGAGAGACCTTGCTAGCTTGCTCAGGACGTCTAGATTCTGGAAGCGTGATCATTTGATGTTTTATAGCGAGGTTGAGTAACCTCTCCGTCTTGTCTCGGGGGAAGGAATACGCTCGACTCATCTTCTTCACAAGGGGCAAACCCGAGCCGCTTCTTGATTTATTTCCATCTCTGCGTCGGGCCTTTCGTACAACGGATTGACGAGGATATGCGTCTTTGTCTTTTTCGGTACGTTGAGATAGACATTGCGTCCTAGCCTTCTTGTAGATGGCCATCTCGCGGTTGTGGTCTTCCTGAGCTCTCTGACCCGTTTTCCTGATAGGCTTGTTCGTTCGTTCTTCAAACGACGGACTCGGTGCTTCGATCGCGGGGTCTAGTTTTAATGAAGGGTTGGCATCTCCTGACAGGGCGTCCTCTTCTTCATCAAAGGTATATACAGTGTAGCTGTTGTGAGTCCGTTCCCGTTTTCCAGCTCTTGCGTATCCAAGCCCGAGTGTTTCCATCTTCCCGTTGGGCAATTTGCGTTGAGTCCCGGGGACATCCCAAATCTTGTTGTAGAACCGAGCCTGCCGAACAGCCTGTTTTAAGGGTACTCCTTGGCGCTTCAATAGCTTCTTTAATCCATCCGTATAGTATCTGGGCAGACGGATGGGTTGGAGCCTGTCGAATGTAGTATCTGTGCCATGCCAGATCTCTTTCTCTATTTTCGACTCTGAGGATCGGTAAAATAGGATCACTTTCTCACCCCTTCGCCTGGGAGGGACGTAGAATGTTTGCAGGTCCTGCACATCGTGAGCCTGAAGCGCGTCGAGATCCTTGTAGTGTTCTCGCGGTACCATGGTGATTTGCAAACTATGGTCATCGCCAAGGGGTGCTTGTGTTGACAGCCGATTGGAGAACACAGCATTAACTTCATCTTCTGAATCACTTCCGAAGACTAATACGGGGGCGGGTGTCCCCAGGTTGTTGCGTTGAGATGGCCCTGTATAAACTATCTCTTCCTCTTCTTCGGTATCGCTCCCGAAAATAGGGATGGTGGCGGCGGTTTTGTTCTCCGGATTGCGACACCTTTCTGTATCCTCGAAATCTGGCAAAAAGTACTTCGCATCTTCGTATTTACGTACTTCGTTCATGGAAAATGGGTTTAACTCACCTGTTACGGTATACTCGAAACCATCCTTGAAGTACTTCATACACTGATGTTGTGTAGAAGGGATGATATTGTACTCGTGTAGCCAAGGACAGCCGAGCAAGGCGTTGTAGCAGGTCTTGGCGTCAATGACATGGAATTTGATGTCTGTGACGAGAAGTCCAAAGCGTAAGGTTAGTATCACAGATCCAAGAGTCCGTGACGATTGTGAATCGAAACCGGAGATAGTAATCTTGTCACGAGCGAGGTGTTGCACGCTCATGCAGATTTCCTTCAACACCCGAACATTAAGGAGATTGACGGAGGATCCGTTATCCACCAGGATCTTGCCTATCTTGATATCATGGCAGTATCCAGAGACATATAGGGGACGGTTGTGGTCGCACGTCCCGAGAAGGAGGTCTTCATCACCGAAAGTGACGTCGGCCGTATGCACTTCCTCCAGTTCATCCTTCATCTTTTCAGTGGCGAGGAAGGCTTGGAATTGCTCGGGTTCTTGTAACGCCTTAATTAGTGAGTCTCGTGCTTCTTTCGATAATAGGAGGGCATCGAGAATGCTAAGCTGAGAAGGTAGCTTCCTTAGATGCGCGAGGATGTTATAGTCCACTTTACTCTTCCTAGGAGGGTCTTTGGCAGCCAGCTCTCTCATGACTTGGTCATCTAAAGTGATATCTTCAGTGACCTTTTCCTTTCCCTTATCCTTTCTATTCCCGGGCCCGAGATTCTTTTCTGGGAGTGTGCGATTGCGCAGCTGAATGTTCTCGCAGGCCTCCGATTCTTCTTCTTTCCCCAAAACGGATTCTTTAAAGAGAGGGCCCAGAGCCATTTCTTCATCAGAGTCGCTCCCAAAGGTGAGAACTTGTGACCCCCTGGCGTTAACCATGCAGCAGTTGCCAGTCGTTCTGTTGTGCCCATCGACAGTACTTCTTCGCTCCCGACGGATCTTGCGTTTCATGCGCTTAACATGTTGCCGACGAGCGACATATCCTTGCCACCATATCTTAAAGGCGTCGCACTCCTCCGTGGGGTGTGAGACTTTCCGGTGATATGCGCAATAGTCAGGGTGCCTCTCCACCCCATCGTGTGTGTTTCCTTCCGAGGGCGGTAGCTTCATCCCCATTGACATGGCTTTGGCAAACCTTTTTCTCGTCTTGAATATCTTCTTGTCTACTTCGGATACCTTTCGCTCTGGCGGAAGTAGTTCAACTCTTCCGTTCAGTCGCCCGTATTTGGCTCTTTCCGACGTGGTCATTTCACGCTCCTGGTCCGCTTTACATTTTAGACGAATCTCGTCTAGAAAAGCGTCGATCATTTCGTCTGTTGGCCATGCACGCTCTGGCACAGGCTCTGCCTCCGGCTTCTTAGTGCCGGGAGTTTTCCCATCATCGGTAAACGAGTGGGAGACTACGTTACAACTCGCCACATATCCTTCGGATTCATCCGACGAGCTCTTTCCATCATCTTCCTCTTGAAAGATGTGGTTGAGGAACTCTTGCAGTATGACAGGAGTTCGCGCCTTTTGATTGTATTCTTCCAGCGCGTCGATTTGCTTCTGCAAGTTCGTGTGCTCGTTTCCAGGCTTCACGGACTTCTTGGATTTCTTCTTCTTTTTCTTCGAAGATTTCGACGGTTGGGCGTGAGTATTTGGGCTCTTATCGCGAGTCTTCGTAATTGGGCGGGGCTTCAACATTCCTTTGATAATTTGAGGTTCAAGAGGGTCCTTCCATTCGATCGCAGGGTACGCATGAAGGTCTCTCAGCATTCTTTTGGTTTTAGTTGATAGCACGACCTCCCATGGAGCTTCTTCAATAAAAGAACATGTTGCCCCCGGTGTATCCGCTTTCCTAGGAGCATGCGGCTGTGGTGGGTTCACCTTCCACTTTTCGGACAGTACAAACTTCCCCTGGAGGTACTGGTCTTCAATCGGATGGCCTACCGTCTGATGGTAAGGGCAATAGTTAGGGTTATTCACCTCGGTGGGTTGCGGCGGTCGCCTTGGATTTGGCAGGTTTATAAGTCTGTTGCGTATTGCCAGCTCGAATAGCCGTTTCGTCTTGTCCCGTGGGAACGAGTAGGGACACTTCATCTTCTCATTATAATACCGACGTCTTTCCTCCAGTTGATCTGCCGGTTTCGGGGCGTTAGGTTGCTCTTGGGCATTCGCAACAAAGGTTGCTCTTCTTTTACCCTTGTCATTCCGAGGTTCCGACTTCGGTGTAGGTGGTCTATGACCCATCTGGTCCATCTGAGCCAACTTGTCGATCAGGGCCTGGAATGTGGTTGGCTTAAAGAACATAATAAACTGGGAGATAGTTGCGTGAGGGTCTAGAGTTCCCACGAACATGCTTCCTCAATGCGTTGCTCACATCTCGACCACAAGTTCCGCCAGCGTATAGCGTACTGGACCCAGGTTTCGCCCGGTTTTACCCTGGCGTTAATAAGTGCAGTTATTGGAGTGCGTTCGCTGGCACTTGCAAATCGCTGAGTGAACAACAACTCCATTTCAGCGAACGTTTTGATAGAATCGTTCGGGAGTTCCGAATACCATTCGAACGTTGTTTCTGATAAGCTGCCCACGAACTGGCGGAGCAACAATTTATCATCACCGCCGGTATTACCGCAGAGGGCCCGAAACTGGGCGACATGTTGATGGGGATTGCCGGTCCCCTTATACACGTGGAATTTTGGTATCGTATAGCCTTGCGGGTATTTGATTTGGTCGTACCAGCTCGGATACGGCCGCCCCGTTTTCACGACTTGACCAGCTGCCTCAGTAGCGTGATGAACCCGGATTTGCTGGGCTATGTAGTCAGCCAAGTCAGCCTTAGAGATTGCCTCCTCCTTGGCCGTTGAGAGGGCTGGTGGTGGATTTGACGTTTCTCCTCGGTCGTCTTCAAGAACGACTGGGGGATCCTCGGCGGGTAAGTCCTGCTGGATCATCATTCCTATCACATCTTGGAAGAGAAGGCCCATCCGTTGTATGTTGGCCGCTTGTTCAGCAGCCTCTTTGTCCCTTTTCTTTAGTGTCCGGCGAAGGAATTCAGCGTCGGTTTCTTCCTCCCGGCATGCGTCTGAGGACGTTTCTGGGTTTTCTTTTGGCCCGGTGAGCGCGGCCATAGCATTCATCATTTCTTGAAGCTTTTGTTGCTGCTCCTGGGCTTTCGTCACGGATCGGGTTAGCGGTCGGTGGCCCGTAGAAGTGCGGCTTTCCTCTTTTCCAGAGGCCATGTAAACAGTGTGCACCACCATGCCCCCAGACTTAGGGCGTCTGGGCTCAGTGCTTTTAGCCGTCGTTGCATGCTGTGGGGTCTTCTCTGGCCTCCTTCTTTTATGAGTAAGTTGATCAACAGCCTTTTGGGGTTTAGCCTGGTGACCAGCTTCCGGTTGGATTTTCAGCTTCTTGTGCTGGCGGGAGAAGTTTGGATCGATGATCGAGTCTCGGGCCTGCCGCCAAACCTTATAGATTTTGGAAGACAGCCGTTGAGGAGATCGGGGCTGTTCGGGTTTTATTTCCACAACCTTTTTTAATGGGGGAGGAGACCTCTTCAGCACTGCAGTAGCCGAATTCCTTCGCACCTTATTTAGCATTTCAAAGCTGTTCCCAGTTGGAACAGCAGCATTAACCTCTGCCATCGGGGCCGATGGAGTCAACCCGGAGGGGGAGTTGCCCCCAGCCTTCCTTACTCGGCGCCAATGGCGACGTCGAGCGTGTCGAGCGGACGGCGTTGGGTCAGCGGTAAGAATAGTTTCGTCTTGCCCCCTGTGTAGGTGGGGGGTCGCTGTTGGTGTTAGCCTGTCAAAGACCGACGTCCTTTGGGCAGCAGGAGCGGGAGCGGGAGCCGTCAATCTTGTAAAGACCGACCTTTTGGCCGGAGAAGCCGCCTTGACGATTTCGGGAGCAGGAGCAGCCACTTTCTTGGAAGCAGCCTTCTCTGAGATTGTAGGCCCCATGATGGGTTTGCAGGATTTCTGGCCCAATCTAGAGAAGACCGAGGCGTTGACGTTGGGCGACTCGTTGAGAGGAGCCGCGGCAGGGGTAAGAAGATCAAAGACTGACTTCTTGAGAGCTTCCGTTGTCAGCACTGGAGCGGTGAAGTTCGTCGGCGGGACCATGGTCCCAAAGAACAATCCTGTGGTGGCGCGAGTGACCTGTTCCACGGGCATTGTGAATAGCGAAGCAGCTTGGGGTCCGTAGGCTATACCTCCTGGCGAGGCAGAGCGTTGGTTGCAATTGCAGTCTGAGCAGTTGGAGAATTTCACGGAAGTAGAAGCCATCGATCCTTTGCTTTCTGCAATAAGCAAGACGCCAATTCTTAATATCTTGAGACCCAAGGGCAACCATTAGCGAACCGCGTTTGGTTCGCGAGTCACGACACACGAAGTGTGGAGTGGAAAGAGGAAAAGGTCCCACCGGACGTGCCAGAATCTGTTCCCCTCCGAAAGACGGCGCGACACTGCGTCTTGCCTGAGATTCGGGGCAGATGCTAATTGGTGCTATCCGTCCACCTCTCCGAAGATGCCAAATTGATTTATGGCACCATGTATCGAAGGTTTAGACGGATGCGTCCGATGTAGCAGACTTCGTCAGATTCCCTCTCGTTTGAGGGGTTTTTGATTGTGGGGACGCTCTTCCCTGCAGGCGCAAGCCCCTGCAGTTAATTACGCTACCGCATTGCGGTAACAACTTTCTCCTTCTCCAGATGGTCACTTCGTGTCGTAGGTGTTTGTTTTGTATTTTGTTGCCCGTGGATTGTTTACGGAGACTGAGTTATGTCGTCGCCTGTAGGGCGTGGACTAGTCCAAATCCGTATTATCTTAGATTTGGGTTTGGGGGGGTTTGGTTTGAGGATACGTCAGCCATACTTGAGGCTAAGATCAACTCAAACGTTTGTTAAGGATACGTTAGTCTAACTTTGAGACTAAGATCAACTTAACGGGATCGTTTAGATCTGACAAAAGAGCGTTTGGGCTCTAATGTTCCAGTTTAGGGACATAGTGGTCCATCGTATGTATGGCCGTCGGGACCCGTCACCTCTCTGACGACGTTGAAGGATTACAACGACGGATGTCAGAGGAGCTCAGAGATGTACCCTCGAGCCAGAGTTAATTGGGGGGATTCATAGTCCACTCTGTTTGAAGGTTTAAGGATACGTTAGCCATCTTTGAGGCTAAGATCAACTTAAACGGGACCGTTTAGATCCGAAAAAAGAGCATGCGGGGCTCTATTGTTCTAGTTTAAGGACACTGCGGTCCGTGGGTAGTTTAAGGACACTGCGGTCCGTGGGTAGTTTAAGGACACTGCGGTCCGTGGGTAGTTTAAGGACATTGCGGTCCATGGGTAGTTTAAGGACATTGCGGTCCATTATTAGTTTTAAGACATCTCGGTCAAGGTTAAGGACGTCGTAGTCCATGGGTTTAAGGACCCCACAGTCCATTGTTAGTTTTAAGACATCTCGGTCAAGGTTAAGGACGTCGTAGTCCATGGGTTTAAGGACCCTACAGTCCACTGTGCTCTGGATGCTTCACACGGGTTCACTGCCGTGCTTGGCGAGGACCAGGCTCCGCTCTGGACGTTTTCCACGGGGTCAAAGAGTGACATTATCCGCGTTCCACGTAACCAGGAATTTGCATTAGACATGAGTTTAAGGACCCCACAGTCCATATCAATGTGTGGTCGTCGGGACCCGTCACCTCTTTGAAGACATTGAGGGATTACAATGCCGAGTATCAAAGGAGTAAAGAGATGTACCCTAGAACCGGAGTGGATTAAATAATCCTTGGCCCAATTTGGGGTCAAGACGAATTAATTATGTTATGAGTCCATTGGACCAGTTAATCACCAATTGAGGACTTATGGCCATCTTGGGCTAAGTCCAATCAGGAGAGGCTTTGCCTCTATCCGTTTAGGCCAATTGGGCCAAAGCCTAGTGTTAAACACTACAGAGCAGTCAGTGTTGAACACTGGGAATGAGGTTGACAAATTAGTGTTTAACACTAAGAGATAATTGGTGTTAAACACCAGCAACAAGGCTCTTCAAATTAGTGTTAAACACTAAAACAGATCAGTGTTGAACACTGCAAATGAAGATCTCAGATTAGTGTTTAAACGCTAAGGTAATCAGTGTTGAACACTGCAGATAAAGCTTTTTAATTAGTGTTGAACACTAAAGCCTAACAGTATTTTAACACTGGGTTCGAGAGTTTCAATTTAGTGTTAAACACTAAGGCAAGAGGGGTCACGTGGCAGCACGTGAGAGCGCCCTCCCTTCATTTATTCTGCTGAGATTATCGCGTCTTTCAGAGCATCACGTGCCATCACGTGATGGGCATTCAAATGCCTATGTATTAGAGCTTCTGCCAAGGGTCACGTGGATCACGTGGGGTGCTGCCTCAAAGGGACTTTCTGTAGACCTCTTGGGGGGTCACGTGATGACACGTGACCCTGCCTCTATATATTTTTGTTTAGAGGCTTTGTTAATCTTTGTTTAGCCGCCACATTTCGCGGCTGGCGGATCCCCTTCTCACCGACGCTCAATGTGACACGGTGATGTACGAGCTACTGACCCGTCGGGGTTCTCCTCTTCCCATGGGCTCCATTTGGCTCCGGATGATCCTCCTGTCTGTGCTTGCCGATATACCCCCTCATCCGGCGGAGATGACTTCGGCGATCCTTGACGCGGCGGAGGACAAGCTTGAGTGCTTTCATGAGGCTTGTCTAATCACTCAAGCTCTGAAGGATCACTCAGTTCATTTACTGAGTCAGATAAGAGCTCGTCGGGCCGTCATGTCTGCTTTCGCTGATGAGCACGGCTCCAACCGGTGGGGAGCGACTCCTCGCGAAAACCGCCGTTTTGACGTGCTGGAGAAGGCGGAAAGGGAGTTGGAGAATTTTGTGTTTTGCTTTGTTAACCCTTGTATTTCTGATCCCTTGTTTGGTAATCTTTTCCCACTGATGTAGCATGTTTGAATCAATGTACTCCTTTAATCATTGGTGGTTTGCATGCTTTCTGTTGAATTTTCACGCTTGTCAGATAATTGTACGTGTGTCTTGCTTGCGTAAATGAGCTGTCTGTTTTTCTTGAATTACGAGCACCATCGTTACGTTGCATGCACATCAGTGCCTCCGGCAACATTTCCTTTTAAACATTCGTACAGTTGCAAATGCGTGCTTGATAGGATACAGATCAGAAACTTGCCACGTTATCTCCCGTATCGGGTGGTTTGTGCTGGCTTTAGATCGAGTATTGTTATCGAAGGGAGGTTTATAAATGAAGACATATTCTTCTCTTCAATGGTGTGTCTCCTTTCTATTGAATGTATTCTGCGGATACTCTATCTCGATCTCTTTGCAGGACAGTGATAGCTTAAGGCTCCGGGTTAAGATCTGATTGCTAAGACTTTTGCATTTTACGAGCCACGAGGGTCCCATAAAGAGTTTTTCTCCCTACAGGTCGAGAGGATCCCATAGGTGTAAGTTCTTCTTAAAGATCGTGAGGATCCTTAAGCGGGTCTTCCCTTGAGAGTCGTAAAGATATCGCAAGAGAGTTTTTTCTTCCTTACAGGTCGTGAGGGCCTGCAAGTGTTGGATGCGGTCACCCTTGTCCGTGTTTTACGGAGTCGGGAGTTTCTCAAGGTATCGTAGTTTAAAGACGTCACGGTCAAGGTTAAGGACCTCATAGTCCGTGGATTTAGGGACTCCACAGTCCGATGTTAGTTTTAAGACATCACGGTCAAGGTTAAGGACCTCATAGTCCGTGGATTTAGGGACTCCACAGTCCGGTGTTTGGTTGCAGGGACCCGTCACCTCTTTGAAGACGTTGAGGAATTACAACGCCGGGCATCAAAGGAGTGAAGAGATGTACCCTTAAACCAAGGTCAAGTCTGTAGGGAATCGGGGTGGTTGATCGTTAGTTTTAAGACATCACGGTCGAGGTTAAGGACGTCATAGTCCGTGGATTTTAAGGACTCCACAGTCCGGTATTTGCTCTGGATGCTTCACACGGGCTCACTGCCGCGCTTGGCGAGGACCAGGCTCCGCTCTGGACGTTTTCCACGGGGTCAAAGAGTGACATTATCCGCGTTCCACGTAACCAGGAATTTTGCACTAGATGCTTCACACGGGTTCACTGTCGCGTTAGGCGAGGACTAGGCTCCGCTCTGGATGCTTTGCACGGGTTCACTGCCATGCTCTGCGAGGACCAGGATCCGCTCTGGACGTTTTCCACGGGGTCAAAGAGTGACATTTATCCGCGTTCCACGTAACCAGGAATTTTGCACTAGATGCTTCACACGGGTTCACTGCCGCGTTAGGCGAGGACTAGGCTCCGCTCTGGATGCTTTGCACGGGTTCACTGCCATGCTCTGCGAGGACCAGGATCCGCTCTGGACGTTTTCCACGGGGTCGAAGAGTGACATTATCCGTGTTCCACGTGACCAGGAATTTTGCACTAGATGCTTCACACGGGTTCACTGCCGCGTTAGGCGAGGACTAGGCTCCGCTCTGGATGCTTCGCACGGGTTCACTGCCATGCTCTGCGAGGACCAGGATCCGCTCTGGACGTTTTCCACGGGGTCAAAGAGTGACATTATCCGTGTTCCACGTGACCAGGAATTTTGCACTAGATGCTTCACACGGGTTCACTGCCGCGTTAGGCGAGGACTAGGCTCCGCTCTGGATGCTTCGCACGGGTTCACTACCATGCACTGCGAGGACCAGGATCCGCTCTGGACGTTTTCCACGGGGTCGAAGAGTGACATTATCCGTGTTCCACGTGACCAGGAATTTTGCACTAGATGCTTCACACGGGTTCACTGCCGCGTTAGGCGAGGACTAGGCTCCGCTCTGGATGCTTTGCACGGGTTCACCGCCATGCTCTGCGAGGACCAGGATCCGCTCTGGACGTCTTCCACGGGGTCAAAGAGTGACATTATCCGTGTTCCACGTGACCAGGAATTTTTGCACTAGATGCTTCACACGGGTTCACTGCCGTGTTAGGCGAGGACTAGGCTCCGCTCTGGATGCTTCGCACGGGTTCACTGCCATGCTCTGCGAGGACCAGGATCCGCTCTGGACGTTTTCCACGGGGTCAAAGAGTGACATTATCCGTGTTCCACGTGACCAGGAATTTTGCACTAGATGCTTCACACGGGTTCACTGCCGCGTTAGGCGAGGACTAGGCTCCGCTCTGGATGCTTTGCACGGGTTCACCGCCATGCTCTGCGAGGACCAGGATACGCTCTGGACGTCTTCCACGGGGTCAAAGAGTGACATTATCCGTGTTCCACGTGACCAGGAATTTTTGCACTAGATGCTTCACACGGGTTCACTGCCGCGTTAGGCGAGGACTAGGCTCCGCTCTGGATGCTTCGCACGGGTTCACTGCCATGCTCTGCGAGGACCAGGACCCGCTCTGGACGTTTTCCACGGGGTCAAAGAGTGACATTATCCGTGTTCCACGTGACCAGGAATTTTGCACTAGATGCTTCACACGGGTTCACTGCCGCGTTAGGCGAGGACTAGGCTCAGCTCTGGATGCTTTGCACGGGTTCACCGCCATGCTCTGCGAGGACCAGGATCCGCTCTGGACGTCTTCCACGGGGTCAAAGAGTGACATTATCCGTGTTCCACGTGACCAGGAATTTTTGCACTAGATGCTTCACACGGGTTCACTGCCGCGTTAGGCGAGGACTAGGCTCCGCTCTGGATGCTTCGCACGGGTTCACTGCCATGCTCTGCGAGGACCAGGATCCGCTCTGGACGTTTTCCAAAGGTCTGTCTTTGACAGATTGGATACTGCTTCTCAACGGACATCGGTCTTCAAGAGGCTAACACCGGCGACAACCCTCCGCCAAGACAGGTGGCATGATGAAGTCATCCCCATAGCCGAACCAATACCATCCGCACGACATGCTCGCCGTCGTCACTGGCGTCGAGTAAGGAAGGCTGGGGGAGCTCTCCGTCTGGGTTAACTCCACCAGCTCTAACGGTGGAAATAGATGCTGCTGTTCTAACCGGGAACAACTTTGAATTGCTTAACAAGGTGCGCAGGAACTCTCCTACTGCGGTGCTGAAGGGATCTTCTCCACCTGTGGAGAATACACCGAAGGCGAAGCCGGAGCAGCCCCCTCAGCGGCTGTCCTCCAAAATTTACAAAGTCTGGAGACAGGTCCAGGAATCGGTGATTGACCTGGAATACTCTCGCCGATCAAAGAAGCTTAAAGCTCGACAAGGAGAAAACCATCTTGTCAAGCCACAAAAAGCGGCAGCCATATGGGTGCCCGCTGCAATGGCTCCCTCAACGTCAACTGCTCATAAGAGAAGGAGGCCGGAGAAGGCCCCCGTGTCCGCGACGAACCGCAAGGACACCGAGCCTAAACGCCCTAAGTCTAGGGGCATGGTAGTGCACACTATTTATATGGCTTCCGGAAAAGATGAAAGCCGTGCTTCTATGGGTCATCGACAGCTTACCCGATCGATAACGAAAGCTCAGGAACAACAGCAGCAGAAACTTCAGGAGATGCTGACTGCAATGGCCAGTATCCAGAGACCTCAGAGCAGCGTCGGGAGCAAGAAACTGATACTGAATTCCTCCGAAGAATGCTCGATAGGAAAGAAAAAGAGACTGCGGAACAGGCATCCAATATCAAACGAATGGCTCTGTTGTTCCATGACATGGTTGGGATGATGTTACAGCCGGAACCTCCAGCTGAAGACCCCCCGATTATCATTGAAGATGACAGAGGAGAGACATCGAACCCTCTTCCGGCTCTTTCAGCAGCCAAGGAGGAGATCATCTCTAAAGCCACGCTCGATGATTATATTGCTCAGCAAGTACGAGCTCACCAGGAAAATGAAGCGGCTGGGCAGATCGTTAAAATGGGACGACCCTATCCGGGCCGGTATGACCAAATAAGGTACCCGCCGGGATATATGATCCCTAAATTCCATGTATATAAAGGGACGGGAAATTCGCATCAGCACGTCGCTCAATTCAGAGCCTTGTGCGACAATACTGGAGGCGACGATAAACTTCTGCTCTGCCGTTTCGTCGGCAGCTTGTCAGAGACAGCGTTCGAATGGTACTCTGAACTCCCGAACGACTCTGTCAAGAAATTTGCAAAGATGGAGCTGTTATTCACGCAAATATTCGCAGGCGCTAGCGAGCGTACTCCGATTACCGCACTGATTAATGCCAGGGTAAAGCCAGGCGACACATGGGTGCAATATGAAATACGGTGGGGAAATTTATGGTCAAAGTGCGAGCAGCACATCGAAGGAGCACCTGCGGTGGGCATGTTCGTGGGAACTCTTGACCCTCAAGCGACCATCTCCCAATTTATGATGTTCTTCAAACCAACCACTTTTCAGTCCTTGATTGATAAGCAGGCGCAAATGGACCAGATGGGTCACATGCCTTCCTCTTTGAAGCCGGAGCCGCGGAACGAAAAAGGGAAAGGGAAAGCGACTTTTGTCGCCAATGCTCAACAGCAGCCCAGTGGTTCAAAACTAACTGATCGCTTAGAGGAGAGACGGCGATACTATAATGAGAAAATGAAACGCCCTTATTCGTTTCCCCGGGATAAAACGAGGAGATTGTTCGAGCTAGCGGTGCGCAACAGGCTCATTAATTTGCCGAATCCAAAATGACTGTTGCAACTTGGTGAGGATAATAATCCTGATTATTGCCCCTACCACCAAGAGGTAAGCCATCCAATTGAAAATTGCTTCGTCTTTAAAGGCTGGATCGAAGACCAATACCAACAGGGCAAGTTCGCACTGTCCGAGAATTGGAAAGTAAGCCCACCTCAACCACATGATCCTAAAAGGGTGGACACAACGGGGGCATCATGCTCTTTTGTAGAGGAAGCTCCATGGGAGGTCGTTCTTTCAGCCAAGACTAAATGAATGTTGAGGGATCTCCAAACATGCCCGACAATCAAATGGAAAAATCCGCTAGAACCCGAAGTCATCGAGGGAATGCTGAAGCCGTACCCAACTCCAAAAATTGGTGGTGATAGTCAAAGTGCTCACACCCAGCCGTCAAAATCTTCGAAGAACAAGAAGAAGGCCAAAAATCCCGTGAAGCATGGTGACAAGCGCATGGACCTGCAAAAATAGATTGACGTATTGGAAGAATATAACCAGAAGTTGCGGACCCCATCCACACTCCAATAATTTCTTAGCCACGTCCTTGAGGACGGAGATGATGACAATGGAGAAGATTCGTCGGACGAGTCTGAGAATTATGTGGCAAGCTGTCATGTGATCTCTCACTCGTTAATAAATGGTGAAGAAGCCCTGAATGCAGAGAAACCGGGGGCAAATCCTGAGCCTGAACTTCTAGGACCATCAGACGAAATGATTGATGTATTCCTGAACGAAGCCCGTCTTAAAAGCAAAACTGATTGGGAGAGTGAGATGGCCATATTTGAAAAGGCCAAACGCCGGCGACTGGACGAAAGGGTCGAAACACTCTCACCAGATAAAAGTACATCCGCAGCAAATAAAAGCAGGTTCAAGACGAGGAAAAGGTTCACCAAAGCCATATCAATGGGAATGAAGCTGCCACCCTCCGAAGGAAACACTCCTGATGAAGCGGATGTACATCCTAGCTACTGCTTATATCATCGAAAGATTGCGCACCCCACCGAAGAGTGCAACGCTTTTAAAAATTGGTGGCAGGGATATGTTGTTCACTGACAACGTTTCAAGCGGATGAAACGCAAAACTCGTCGGGAGAAAAGAAATACGACCGAGGAGCAGATAAGAACTACCGGCAACTGTCGTATGGTTGACGCTGGGGGATCGCAAGTTCTCACATTTGGGAGCGATTCTGATGAAGAAATAGCCCTTGGCCCTCTCTTCAAAGAACCCACCTCCGAGACGGAAGAAATGAATACCTGTGAGAACATTCAGCTGCGCAATCGTATGCTGCCAGAAAAGAATCTTGGACCCGCTAACAGTGGATTAAATAGAAAAGATAAAGGGAAAGAAAAAGTCCCTGAAGATATCGCCCTCGATGATCAATTCGTCAAAGAGCTTGCAGCCAAGGACCCGCCCAAGAAAAACAAGGTGGATTACAACGTCCTAGCATACCTGAGGAAGCTACCCTCACAGCTAAGCATCCTCGACGCCCTTCTGCTATCAAAAGAAGCGAGAGATTCTTTGATCAAGGCGTTACAAGAGCCCGAACAGTTCCAAGCTTTCCTCGCCGAAGAAAAGATGAAGGACGAGCTGGAAGAAGTATACACGGCCGATATTACTTTTGGCGATGAAGACCTCCTCCTCGGGACATGTGAGCACAACCGTCCCCTTTATGTCCCCGGATACTGTCATGATATTAAGATCGGCAAAATCTTGGTTGACAATGGGTCCTCCGTCAATCTCCTCAATGTAAGAGTGTTGAAGGAAATATGCATGAGTGTCCAATACCTCGCTCGGGATAAGATCACTATCTCCACGTTTGACTCTCAGTCATCACGGACGCTCCGGTCTGTGATACTGACGCTGCGCTTTGGGCTGCTCATCACGGACATCAAGTTTCATGTCATTGATGCCAATACTTGCTACAATGCTTTGCTCGGCCGGCCTTGGTTACACGAGTACAATATCATCCCTTCTACACAACATCAGTGTATGAAGTATTTCAAGAATGGTCTCGAGTACACTGTGACAGGGGAACTAAACCCATTCTCCGTAAATGAAGTCCGCAAATATGAGGATGCCAAGTACTTCCTACCAGATTTCGAAGACACGGAGAGATGTCGCAAACCGGAGGACAAGAACAAAGCTATCACTACTATTCCGGTCTTCGGGAGTGATACCGAGGAGGAAGAAGAAATAGTTTATTCGGGGCCGCCCCTATGCAACAAGCCGGGACTGTCCACCCCTATTCTGGTCTTCGGCAGCGACTCGGAAGATGATGTCAATGCCGTATTCTCTGCTCGGCCGTCGATACAAGCCTTCGCTGATGAAGATCAAAGTTTGCAAGTTACAATGGTTCCGCAAGAGCATTACAAGGAGCTCAACCCACTTAATGCCTATAGTGTGGAAGAACTGCAGACATTTTATGTCCCTCCCAGGCGAAGAGATGAAAAGGCGATCCTCTTTTATCAATCTACGGAAACCAAAGTGGAGAAAGAAGTCTGGCATGATGCTGACTTGACACTTGATAGACTTCAGCCCATCCGACTGCCCAGATACTACACAGAAGGATTGAAGAGGCTGTTGAGGCGCCAAGGCATACCCCTTAAGCAGACTGCTCGACAAGCTCAGTTCTACAACAGGATCTGGGATGTCCCCGGAACTCAGCGAAAGTTGCCCAACGGGAGAATGGAAACGATCAGGCTTGGATATGTTCAATCCAAGAAACAAGAGCGAGTCCATGGAAGCTACGTCATACATAACTTCGATGAAGAAGAAGATGCTCTGTGGGAAGATGCTAACCCTGAACCAAAACGAGCTCCCACAGTGAAAACGCCAAGTCCGTCTTTCGAAAAACAAATGGATAAGCTTATAAGGGAAGAGGGTCAAAAGGTTCGAGACGACCCTAATCAAGAAATGACCATCTACGAGAAAGCCAGGAAGCAGCGCCTCCTTCAGCAGGCTACGGAAAATGACGATACCCTTTGTCGCCAGCCCGTCATACAAAAGACCCGACGCAGAGGCAAAAATAAACCAAAGAACGGAAAAAGCGTTCGACAGCAACAAAGCGGGACCAAGAAGCCACGCGATCGAGAATCGAGCAGCCGGGAGCCGTCTCTTATAAAAAAGATGGGTCGAGAATATTCTTTTCCCCAAGACAAGACAAAGAAGATACTCGATCTTGCCCTGAAACATCAGATGATTACCCTCCCGGAGTCCAAGCATCCCGAGCAAGCAAACGAAGTCTCTCATCTCGACTATTGCTCCTATCACCGAGCAATAGGACACCCTCTTGATCACCTTCAAGAACTAGGTCGAAGACCAATACCAACTCGGCAAGTTCGTTTTATCCAGCAGCTGGAGGGTAACCCCGCCGCAGAAGCATGAACCGAAAGCCACGAGAGTAGAACCAGCGCAATATCGGTCTTGGAAGCGATCTCGCACCTGTCACATGATAACGGTGTCAGGAAAAAGAATATGCGAAGATACGGCTGATCTCCCCTGGTGCTTCGAAAACGATGATGACGAGGTGATTTCAGAATTTCCACTAGCGCCAAAAGAGCCGGAAGATAGGATACGTATTACTGCAGATAACCTCAAGAAAGTCGACTTTGGAACGGCAGACGGCCCACGGCCGACGTTCGTCAATGAGCTGTTGTCTGAAGAAAAAGTGGCTACGCTCAAAAACGTGCTCATGCAGTATAAAGATTGCTTCGCATGGAACTATTCCGAGATGCCCGGATTGGATCCAGAAATAGCCGTCCACAAATTGGCGATATCTCCGGACGTCAAGCCGATTAAATAAGCACCGAGAAGAATGCGGCTTGAGCATGAGATGAGCATCAATGCCGAGGTCAAGAAACTAATCGACTCCAGCTTCATCCAAGAGATACAGTATCCTGACTGGATTGCCAACATCGTCCCGGTGATGAAGAAAAATGGGACGGTGCGCATCTGTGTGGGCTTTCAGGATCTCAACAAAGCTTGCCCGAATGACGACTTTCCCGTACCGATCACGGAGCTGATGATAGATAATACGTCCACTCATGAAGTTTTCTTCTTCATGGACGGGTCATCAGGGTACAATCAGATAAAGATGCATCCCGAAGACCAGAAGCATACCGCTTTCCGAACCCCTTTGGGCATATTCTGCTACAAGGTGATGCCTTTCGGTCTGAAGAATACGCAAAGCAGTGCCACTCGTGCCAAATTCATGGGGACTTCATCCACCAGCATCCAAATCCGCTACATCCGACGGTGGCCAATTGGCCGTTCGAAATGTGGGGAACTGACATAATCGGGCCCATCGAACTGGCATCGTCCAGAGGACATCGGTTCATATTGGCAACAACTTATTACTTCTCCAAATGGGCAGAAGCGGTACCGTTGAGGGAAGTTAAGATGGAGAATATCCTCCATATCTTCAAGACACACGTCATTTATCGGTTTGGCACTCCGCGGCGGATTATCTCCGATAACGGGCCAGCCTACAGGAGCCATAGGATCAGCCGCTTCGCACAACAGCATAACATAGACTGGAGATACTCTTCAGTCTATAATCCTTGAGCTAACGGTCTAGCTGAGGCTTTCCACAAGACCTTGACAAAGATCGTGAAAAAGACGGTGTCTCGAAACAAGAAGGACTGGCACGAGAGACTGCATGAAGCTCCCTTGGCGTATCGAACTACGTTCAAAATGGCCACGAACACGACGCCGTATGCATTGGTATTCGGTACAGAAGCGGTACTCCCCCTTGAGATAGAGTTACCCTCTCTACGAGTGGCAGTTCACTACGAGCTAACAGACGAGGAAAACGCTCACCTTCGGCTTGAGGAGCTCGATGTCCTTGATGAAACCCGGCTCATAGCGCAACAAAACTTGGAGGCTTATAAAGCGAAGATGACGCACTCATATGAAAGGTTGATTGGGCCGAGAACATTCCGCCAAGGCGAACTCATGCTGGTGGTTAAAAGACCTATGATCCCCAATCGTGCCAAACGGAAGAAATTTGAGCCGAACTATGAAGGCATGTACATCATAGACAAAGTTTACCAGGGTGGAGCCTATCTACTCATGGACATGCATGGTGAAAGACCTTTCAGGCCAATAAATGGTCGCTTCCTAAAAAAATACTACGCTTAACGAGTCACGGCCTAGCTCAACGATAGATGACGACGCCTATGTCCGCTCGCTATCTTCCTAAGCACAAACTCTGTAAGTAGTATCCGGCTTTCGGACCGAAACGTCCTTAAACTAACGATGGACCACTATGTCCTAAAACTGGCTGCGGACCGAAACGTTCTTAAACTAACGATGGACCACTATGTCCTAAAACTGGTCGCGGACCGAAACGTCATTAAACTAATGATGGACCACTATGTCCTAAAACTGGCTGTTGACCGAGACGTTGATAAACTACTACGGACCACAGCATCCCAAGGCTGACATAAAAAAAAAATAAAAAAAAATAAAAAAAAGAAAACGGTATGTCCATAACCGAAATGGGCACGGATGAAAGCCCGAAAGGGCTCCGTGAGTAAAAACAGCAGGGCTACCGGCGAGTTTTGTGAAAACCTGAAAGGGCGCAATCTCGTTAAAAGACACTTGCAAGGCCCTCTCGACCTTGTGAGGAGAAACCACATGCGTGAGATCCTTACGACTCACAAGGGAATAACACACTGAGGGATCCCCACGATTCCTAAGGAGAAATTACACTTGCGAGATCCTCACGACTCGTAAGGAGAACCCCCATACGAGACCCTCACGGCTCATAGGATTCAAAAGACTTAAGCTACAGGGATCTGAACCTGTTCTTAAGCAGCCATCACAACCTCCAATGCTGCCCTACAAGCGGTTCAGTATTAACCCTTGTATACAATCCACGGGCGCGAATAAATATTTCCCTAACAAAGTCCCGCCCGCGACTGGGAATATGTTTATACGGTGAACAGCTCTTGTAAGTGCTCTCGACTTAGAAGGAGAAAATACTCTTGTAAGATCCTTACGACTCACAAGAAGCCATACACTTAGGAATCCTCACGATTCTTAAGGAGAAAACGCACCTACGAGATCCTCACGACTCGTAGGGAGAAATACCTTTATGAGATCCTTACGGCTCATGAAGTCAAAAGCCTTAGTCGACAGGATCTTAACCCTGTTTGCTAAGCCACTTTTGTTCAACATCGACAGAGGCAAATGATGATTCGCTCTTGGCAATATCCCAGTTGTAGCGATACTGATGCCGAAATCGGTGTCAAAACTCGCAGTGAAAAGCCAGCAAGCCATAAATGCATATGAAATAGCCGAAATGATGGGGCAACTTGCAACAAAATCAGCAAGTAAAAATGTATGCATACAAAATAGCCAAAATGATTGGGCACTGCGAAAAATAGCCGAAATGATTGGGCAATCGCGACTCTTGCGATATAAAAGCTGAAATGATAGAGTATCGCGGAAAGAAAAATATATAAAATGAAACTTTTTGCCCTACAGGTGAGATCACATCGATACCTGTATACAATCCAGGGGCGCAAACAAAGAGGGAACCACACCTTCCCTCCCCAGGCTCCATCAGAAGAAGAAGCCAAATCTCAACGGTTCACAGACAGCCTGAAGATCATCTCAACATTCGTCTCATTACAACAGACGCAACATCAAGCAAAGCGGAACCGTGGCAATTCCCAGTTCTATGACTCGGCGGTGCACAGATGGCCGAGAGCCAAACCCCGACTCCGTGAAATGCGGATAAAGTCAACCCTTCTTGGTCACGTGGAACATGGCCTATGTCAATCCTGACCCCATAGAAAACGTCTAGAGCGGAGCCTGGTCCTCGCAGAACACGGCTATGACCCCGTGGGAAGCATCCAGAGCAAATTCCTGGTCATGTGGAACACGACCTATGTCAATCCTGACCCTATGGAAAATGTCCAGAGCGGATCCTGGTCCTCGCAGAACACGGCTATGACCCCGTGGGAAGCATCCAGAGGAAATTCCTGGTCACGTGGAACACGACCTATGTCAATCCTGACCCCGTGGAAAACGTCCAGAGCAGAGCCTGGTCCTCGCAGAACACGGCTACGACCCCATGAGAAGCATCCAGAGCAAATTCCTGGTCACGTAGAACACGCCTATGTCAATCCTGACCCCGTGGAAAACGTCCAGAGCGGAGCTTGGTCCTCGCAGAACATGGCTATGACCCCGTGGGAAGCATCCAGAGCAAATTCCTGGTCACGTGGAACACGGCCTATGTCAATCCTGACCCCGTGGAAAACGTCCAGAGCGGAGCCTGGTCCTCGCAGAACACGGCTATGACCCAGTGGGAACCATCCAGAGCAAATCCTGGTCCCATAAAACACGGTTAAAGTCAATCTTGACCCCGTGGGAAATGGTCAGAACAACTCCTGACTCCGTGAAATGCGGATAATGGTAAACTCACCCATCACTTACGGATCCTCACGACTCGTAAGGGAGCAAACTCTTTTGTGAGATCCTTACGACTCTCAAGAGAAAACACACTTAGGAATCCGCACGATTCTTAAGGAGAAATCACACCTACGGGATCCTAATAAAGTTGAAAAGCCTTAGGAGGCAGATCTTAACCTGACTCCTAAGTCATCGCTGTCCTACAAGGAAATCAAAATAGATTGTCCACAAAATGCACTTATTAAAAGGGACACATCATCATGAAGCAAAATATGTCTTTTATTCATGAATCAAAATGAATACAAGGTACAATTTATGAAAGAATCAAAAATACTCTTATTTAGGAGTATGTACAAAAGAAGAATAAAAAAATATACAATTCTTCAAGCTGGCGGATGATTCAAAAGGTTCATCAGTTCATCCTTCTTTTCTTGGGCCTCTGCTTCAAAATTGACTATGGCTGCGAGACGGGCATCCGCTTCTGACTGTTGGGCCTGATGCGAGGCAAGCCGGCCTTCAAGCTCCTGCTCAGTAGCTTTATGAGCATCAACCATTGTCCGGGTGAAGATAACAGCTTTATCAACAGCCACCACGTCCTTGAAGCTCCTGCCAAAGTTTATATGCGTGGGTGGTCTTAGCTGTAAATTCGGCTTGAAGCTCCTTGAGCGC
Organism: Agapanthus africanus; assembly: GCA_030015575.1. Classification (NCBI taxonomy): domain Eukaryota; kingdom Viridiplantae; phylum Streptophyta; class Magnoliopsida; order Asparagales; family Amaryllidaceae; genus Agapanthus; species Agapanthus africanus. The sequence continues at coordinate 866,530,650 of CM057338.1, read as the reverse complement.
GGTTGAAGCCAGCTTCCTTTCTGAGAACTTTCGGTGAAGCCTCTTTTCACAGGAAAGCGTATTAGCAGCGCACCACTTAATCAGCCCCTGCAAGCATGTCTTCGCAGCCACCACCTCCGAAGGAAGGCGCGCGCATTCAAGACTATACAAGCAAGCTTCCACTCGACGACAAAATTCGACCCAGACTTGCACAAATGCTTCTCTGTGATAAGTGTCAAGAAAGGGGAGAGAATCGTTGGCTTCAGCAGCAAATTCTTCGGCTGTGAGCAAGCTACCAACACGAAGGTCTTCGATCAACGCTAACAAAGAGTGAAGGCTTAACTTGGCCATACGTTCGGATGCACGCAGCGCATAAGGGCCAAACGGCATGAGAATGCGAGTCTCCAACGGGGTAAAAGTAGGCAGAGCTGTTAAAGATTGATAAATGATCAGTGAAGGTAGCAAACAGAGGACAGATGCAAAGGCGTCGAAACTTTACTTACCCACGTTTATACAAGAAGAGTCTGGAAGATCTCCAGGCCCATTGAGGACCTCAACCTCATCATCAGCTTCCAGAACTACAGAAGACATGAACATTGTTCATGAAGAAGTAACAGTATCGAGAAAGGAGCGAACAATGCTAACCTTGTCCGGAAGATAGAATGATGCGCTGAGGGGATATCGCTTGTGGAGCAACCAATTCCAGCAGACGCTGGAAAGACTTCCTAGGAGACAGACCAGCGATGGACGCCGCCAATTCCCGTAGCTCTGAAAAGACAGAAAAGTTCAGATAATGAACAGAGCGTTAAAATAAAAGGTAGAACAATACCTTCGATGCTCCTCCTACTCTGGGTTGGAGGGATAGCTGCTTCGGCGGCCTCCTCTGTGCCCCCAAGCACATCATCGGGGATGTGGGCTGGTATAGTAACTTCCGGTGGAGGAGCAGTGACCATCTCTACAGGCTCCAATGGAACGACGGTGGCCTCGACTACCTGTCCCGCAGTCTCTTGGCCATCCCCAGAGAGATCCATTAAATCCGCGGCCAATGAAGATGCCTCTGCCGGAGGAGCTAGCACCTGTGGAGCAGGAATCACCGAGGGAAGCTCCATCGCTGGAACAACAATTGCATCGACCCCCTCCACACTGACTAGTGCCTCATCGGGGATATTTGCAGAGTCCATAGTCAGGATGCGACTTGGACTCAGATTCTCTTCCGTCAGCGAAGTCCCTGAAAAAGTTTGCACGAGGATAAGGATATGTATATATATAAGTAGTGCAAAATATTACAAAAGGCTATATAAGTGTACCAATGCGCAAAGGAGCTTCTAGTATGGCTTGTTCAAGCCGACGCTCCTTCCTGAGGAAGTATGCCCCCCGAGGTTCGAGGGTAGACTCGTGGCCACCGGTCCACAACGAAAGTGCATCTTCAACGTCGGCTGAGACAGCCTGCTTAAAGGCTCTCTCGCCCCTTCTTCCAAAGGACCTATGAATATCCGCCGTATCGATGGAGGATTTTCGTAAAAGATGACGGCAGGATAAGGTCTCTTCGGGATCCTTACATTCTCGGATTCATCCTGTGAGCGTCTTATAATCTCAGCCAATTGTGCGGCTTCTTCGGCAGATGAACCAGGAAAAAGAAGACTGTCTTCCGGCGGACTAGTAACGATCTTCTTCCCCCGCTTTGGCCCAGAGCCAGTGATAGTAAGAGATCGCTTCCTTCCCCTTGTCGCCTGCTTTTTGAGCTGCTTCTCGGTTTTGACAGGGAGGGAAGACTTCTTCAGGACCTCCGCCAAGGGGATATTATCATCAGAGCTAGGTTTTACCTCCAAAACCGTTACGGTATCTGTCATCGGCCGTTCAAGCGAAGCGTCTGTTGGAAATGTGACGTGAAGTCTTTCCTCCTCCCCGAAGGTTTTAAGCGAAGCAGCAATAGCTTCTTCTATGGAAGCACCTGTTAAAACAGCAGGCGTCAGTCAGAGCATGATATAAGAATGAACAGCGAAAAGATAAGGGTAAAGCATACCTGACTGCACAAGGGCGGCCAGTTCTTTTTCGAGGATGGCTGACTGTTTGGAAGCTTCGATGGTAACCTCCAAATCGATATCATCGAGCATCCCGAATAAACCCTCATCGGTCCCACATTCGCTCAAGCCTTCGCTAGACAGAGCAGGGGGCGTCGAGCCTAATATGGTGTCAAAAGAAAGTACTTGTTTCTTTTTCTTTTGAGGTCAGGTGCCGGTGGCCGATAACATAAGTTTGCGTTTGGTAGACGCCCTCGGACGACGAGTCCCAATTTCTTTTCCTACATCCAACTCGGGGGACGCGGCAACCACCTCTTTTTCAGGCGCGCTGGATAAGGGCAACCCGCACGTAGGACTTAGCACATGTGGAAGCTCAACTGCAGTGACCTCTCTGAGAGGAGGATGAACAATGTTCCGTCGCTTCAGAGGAACATTTCGGTCACCAGCCGGCACTGCACCTTGCGATCAAGCAACAATCGCTTTTCCTTCCTAATGACGGCACCCATCGAATGTTGGTACCACGCCACATAAACATTCAAGGCTTGCGGAACACAACTCGGTTCGCTGATGAAGAAGTTAGACCCTGTGTTCAAGCGCATAAAATGATGTAGTGCGCTCCGAGTACCCTCCTCAATGGCAGTCGGTTCTGCCAAGAAAGCCTCGAGTGGGACGTCCTGATTGTAGCTTAACTGTTGGGCGAAGCGATACGGGTTATACCTCATGAATAAAGTCGAGTGATTCATCTTGAATACGAGAAAGCCCGGTCGGATAGAGTACAGATGAATAATTTCTCGAGCTTTCAAGACGGAGACCCCATCCTTAAATATGTCTTGCAAGGGCAGCGCCGTCTTCCCCAATTCCTGGCCAATGGTCAAAATTTTATCAGTAAAAGACATGCCAGCTCCAACAGTGCGTGGGCGAAGAAGTAAGCCTCTAGCTTCCCATTGTGTTGGAGTCACAATAGAGGCGCCAACCAGTCGCATGATCCGAGGGAACCTACACCTGTTATAAAAACTCGGCCTCTTGTGGATGCCAAAGACGCCTAGCACGTGTAGCTCGAGCCATGACGTAAAATAATGCATCGGGAAATTTACCGACTGCACCCCTGGCTCAGTTGTATCAGTGGCCAGGCTGAGGCCGTGATACACATAGGCTAACCCAGTGATCCTTACAGCCACTTGTATCCCAGCAACCATCCGATGCGCAGGATAAAAGACGGACGGCCTCATACGGCGAGGGTGCATGGGAAGCGCAAACCAACTCAGCCATAACCCAAGAAACACTAAAAAGAACGTTTCTTCGTCAATCCCAGGAGCCGCCAGCTCTGCAAAAGGGATGACCGGGGTATCGGGTAGAAAGTAGCTCTTATGATCCACCTCCGCCACCGGCAGGTTGCCCAAACTTAAGCCGAAGGGATCGTCAAGACTGGCGAATTTCTCGACTTCTTCCTTCAATACTTCTGGGCGAAGAAAATCGGCGATAAAAGCCATAAAATTAACTCCACAACCTTCGGATGCAAGAAAGAGGTTCTCATAGATATTCAACACCTTTATCAAACTCGGAAATTGGTGTTGAATAGCGTTCTTGGGAGTAAGATCCATTACCACTAATTTGGTGGCGAAAACATACTCATCCGGGGGAAGCAATTCCTCATAATGTTCTCCACTAACGGGTAAACCTGAGACCTCTGCAAATTCCTCTAAAGAAATGGAGACTTCTCTATCTGACAGGAGGAAGGTGTGGGTCGGAATGTTCCACTGCTCCAGAAATGCCCTGACCCACCATGTAGGAGGTGTGGAATATTGAAACAAAGAAGCGTAAACGGCGGGATACAATCCGAGCTTCATCAACTGTGATTTCTTCGCCGATAAAATATACCGAGCCCACTGCAAATACCCGGCTGGGTGACGGGGAGTTATTCCTACATTGTATGGCTGTCCCCAAATGCGCGACTCGCCCTGACATATGCGCCGCCCTAGGATGTCCAAAGCCACCGGCTGCTGCACAGATACTGCGGCAATAGAAGGCCGAAGGAAGCCCTCTGAAGTCCAGTTGACCTCCTCCACAGTGTAATTTATCGGAGGTGCATCTGCATAAGCGATCGCTGAAATAGGCTCTGAGGGTGTCGCACAGGAAAAGCTCTGTCGGCCCATGATAATTTGATCATACCATTTACCCCATAATGAAGACTCTTATGCTCCTGGTCATGGTCTTTTATCAACGCAAAAACCTCGCGGTCTACAGGTGCTTCAGGGAACCCGCCTTCTGAGCGAATGAACGGGAAGGAGGTGTCAGAAGACATAATACCTGCGCAGAAAAGAACGAATTTTCAGCCGCCAATGCTATAAATTAAATTCTATTACAAAGTTCTATAAATCCGTACCGCACTGCAATGCAATACTATAAATCTATACCTTACTGCAATGCAGTTAAAAGGGACCAAAGGAGACCCACAAAATCTAGATGACATTTCATCATTAATAAAAACAGCCTCATCATTGGATGAGGCTGTCATTAAATGAGGAAATCCTCAAGAGATTCTCATTAAATGAGAAATCCCTTGGGCAGAGGAGTAAAACTCCCATTGAGAGCAGCGCTCTTCACTAGACAGACATCTGTCAAAATCTAATGATGAAGGAATAAAATTCCTCGAGAAAAGCCTTGCTCTGAGAAGATGATGGAATAACCGATCAAAAATAAAATTTCATTTTTGATCTTCAAGATCCATGAACAAACTCTCAAGAGTTCTTCTATATGATCTGAAAGGAGCAAAGCTCCATTAATGGATTAAGAAATCATAAGCAAGATCCTTTTAGAGAGCAAAGCTCTGTTAATAAAACCCTAAAAAGGATTTTCTTTAGATCAAATATCTATGAAGAGCAAAGCTCTGTTAATGGGTGAAACCCTAAAAGGCATTTCAAAAAGATTTAATCTTTTACCTAATCTGAGTTCTGTCCTTAAAAATTCTTAAGAAGAAGAGCTGCGCTCTGAGGAAGAAAATAATTTCTCAAGAAGGATTGAAGATGAACAGAAGTCATCCCAAGGGCCAAGGGTCCTATTTATAAGCACTAAGCGTCGTTTCAATTCCTCGGTTGATCCAAGAGTCGAGATGTTGCCACCGCTGCACCCACGTGTGGGCCCCGTGTGCGCAACGATGGGGGGCATTTGTTTTCCCAATTAGAGCAAAGCTTTATTTAAAATTAAAAATTTAAATTAAAGCTGCGCTTTTATAAAAGCGCTGCACTACAACTAGCGTACCCCGTGCAAAGCGCATAGGCGCTAGCACTAGATGCGCTGCGCTCCAAGTAGCGCACCACGTGCAAAGCACGTGTGCGCTAGCGCTAAGCGCTGCACTCCAAATAAGCGCACCATGGGCAGAGCGCATAAGCGCTAGCGCTGGAACTAAATGTTCCTCACCGTTGGATCAAATATCCAACGGATATGTTTAAATCATCAGTTAACAAGAATGAGATTCTGTTGAATCTTTCCAAACAGAAAAGATTGTGCCCTGAATTTGGAACACCGTTGGATCAATGATCCAATGGTAATTAAAAAGCACTAAAATACAGAATAAATTCTGTAAGAGGGAAAGATTTCTCAATCTTGTTAAAACAAGAAGATTATCTTCTGTAAACCAGAAGCCCTTGGATCAAAGATCCGACGGTGGGGAAATTCCCAAATCAATTAGAGAATAAATCTCTTTAACTGATTCAACAAATCAGCTTCCCCTATATAAAGGACCCAAGACTTCAAGTCTTACAGAGAGGAACCCCCCCATAAACTTTGAGAAAATCTCAAGAAGAAGAAGTAGCTCTCGGCAAAAGAAGATTTTTCTTTAAGGTAAAAAGAATGGTGATGAACAAAGAGATGAAATCATCTCATAATTAAAAAGAAGAATTCTATTCTTAAAAGATCATAGATCTACAAAGACCAAGGTCTTTTATAAAGAGATCAAAAAGATTTCATCATAAGACAAAGAAGTACTTACTTTACAGATCATAGATCTATAGGACAAATTGTATTTCTGAAATCATGAACATCTCATTATAAAGGGGGGAGAATTATTCAATTCTCTTAAGATCACAGATCCATAAAGGCAAAGCCTTTCATCAAAAAGAGATTGAAATATCTCCTATAAACTAAGAACTTTGTTCTTAGAATCTTGAGACAAAGTCTCTTATCAAAAAGAAGATAATTTTCAGAGCGCAAAGTTAACCTAAGCAGAGCCTTAGCGCTCCTAATTTAAAAGTGCCTTAGTGCTCTTCATCTAGCGCAAAGCGCTGCAGTGCAATAGCATTTCAAACACAGCGCACTGCGCTCATTGGCTAGCGCTCAGCGCTAAGCGCGCCACGTGCACTAAAAGCGCTTTGTGCTCATTATATGGAACCAACGCCAAGCGCCTCAATGCTTCAATTATAGCGCATCTGCGCTCTTCACTTAGCGCTAAGTGCATCAGCGCTTCACATCTGGCGCAAAGCGCCAAGCGCACTAGAGCTCTAACCATAACGCACTGCGCTCATCGACTGGCGCTAGTGACAAGCATGCAACATGCTTTTATGTGCGCTTGGGCAGAACATAAATTGTTCTTTGAATAAGCCCCAGAGCTATGATGAATGCTCAGCATTCAGTAAAAGACAAATATTGTTAGAAGCTAAATCAATGCTCAGCATTGTTAAAAGGGCCGAGCTCAAACAAATGCTTAACAGCCCAAAATAAATATTAAATATTTTAACGTGATTAGACTTAGCCCAAGACTGGCCATAAGTCCTCAATTCATATTTAACTGAGCCCATGTGCTCATAATTGATCTCAGTCCCAAATTGGACTACAGATCTCCCAACCAACTTGGTCAAGGGTACATCTATTCACTCTTCTGATATTTGGCGTTGTAATCCTTTAACGTCTTCAGAGAGGTGACGGGTCCCGACAACCAAACATTTCATGGACTGTGGGGTCCTTAAACTCACGGACTATGATGTCCTTAACCTTGACTGTGAGGTCTTAACCTTGACTGTAAGGTCTTTAAACTCATGGACTATGACGTCCTTAACGTTGACCGTGAGGTCTTTAAACTCACGGACTATGACGTCCTTAACCTTGACCGTGAGGTCTTTAAACTCACGGACTATGACGTCTTTAACCTTGACCGTGAGGTCTTTAAACTCACGGACTATGACGTCCTTAACCTTGACTATGAGGTCTTTAAACTCACGGACTATGATGTCCTTAACCTAGACCGAAATGTCCTTAAACTAACATTGGACCACTATGTCCTTAAACTGGTAATCGACCGCAATGTCCCTAAACTAAACAATAGAGTTCAAATGCTCTCTTGTTGGATCTAAACGATCCCGTTAAGTTGATCTTAGTCTAAAATTAGACTAACGTATCCTTAACAAACGTTTAAGTTGATCTTAGTCTCAAATGAGACTAACGTATCCTTAAACCCAACCCCCAAACTCAAATCTAAGAAGATACGGATTTAGACTAACCCACATCCTACGAGCGACAACATAAATTAGTCTCCGTATACAATCCACGGGCAACCAAAAACAAAACAAACACCCACGACACGAAGTGACCATCTGGAGAAGGAGAAAGTGGTTACCGCGATGCGGTAGCGTAATTAACTGTAAGGGCTTGCGCCTGCAGGGAAGAGCGTCCCCACAATCAAAAACCCCTCAAATGAGGGGGAATCCGACGAAGTCTGCTACATCGGCCGTATCTGTTTAAACCTTCGATACACGGTGCCATAAATCAACTTGGCATCTTCGGAGAGGTAGACGGATAGCACCAATTAGCATCTGCCCTCGGAATTCAGGCCCCGACATCCCAACGTCCCGGTCGCGTCTTTTCGGTGGAGAACAATGAGTTGGATTCTCATACCCATCATGTCCCTTCTATTGAAAGTGAACATCTTCCTATACATTTAACCGATCATATTCTTACCACCGACCTATCCGATATGCAAAACGAAATCCGGCCTTCATTTCCCACTTCTGGTTCAACAAAGCTCGACACACAAGTTTGTTTACCCATTTCATTACCCACTTTCTTTGGTTCTTCTAATCTTCTTTCAACTCCTCCAAGTTTTGATGAATCACGCTCCGATATTTCTAGTTCTATGATTCTTGAAAGACCACTTGATTTAGACTCTTTTGAGAATAAGGTAGATGAGCTTTTCGAGGCTCCTACCTCCATAATTTATGACAAATCAAGTGTGCTGAATTCTGCCGAGAAAAGGATTGACCTTGAACTTTCAGTCTTCCTAGAGAATCTGTTTATTCCACTGATTCTTTTTTTTTCCGATGGGATCATCATCGATGAAAGTTTCGAAAATATTTTCGCCGAAGAACTCGCGTTTCTTAAAGACTTGGATGTTGTGATGAATCAACCTCCATTGGAAATTCGTGCGCCTCCATTTGAGTCCGGAGAAGTTGAACCACCACCCCTTCTTATTTTCCCATACGGGAATGCGACTATTCCACCCATTCCTAATCATTCACATTCTCGTTTTCGTTCATACTCAATTTTTCGTCTCTACCAACCGAGACGTAAATCTTTTCGATCACACCTCTTATCTCCTCCCCATTTCTTCACGTCTATCTGTGACATGATCATCTACCAACCATGGTGTTATATTGATAAAATATTCGAATGGTTGGTGTTGAATTTTGGTCTTTGTAAAGCTTTGCATAGATCAATAACTTTACCCTCCCTCCTATAATTTTAAATGCTTAATACTGTTTCACTCAAGTTGTGGGAGGAGAAAAATATTTTGGCTCTTGAAAGAATTTTTTTTTACACAATTGTGAGCCAAAAATAAGTTTTGGGGAGGATTTCACTGTCATTGAATTTTTTCCCCTTTTGCTAATAATTGAGAACTTTTTCCTCCCAAGTCTACAGGGCTTGCGCTTAAAATTCAGATTCTCGGTCCACTTGATGCAAAACAGTATATATGCATTACAAATTTAGCAAATTTCCTTCAGCACCTTCACGTTGAGAAGGTTGACGGAGGACCCGTTGTCGACCAGGATCTTCCCTATCTTAATATCGTGGAAGTACCCGGTGACATATAAAGGACGGTTGTGCTCGCACGTTTTAAGGAGGAGATCTTCATCGCCGAATGTGATGTCGGCTGTATGAACCTCTGCCAGCTTGTCCTTCATCTTTTCTTCTGTAAGAAAAGCTTGGAACTGATCAGGCTCCTATAATGCCTTGATCAGAGAATCTCGTGCCTCTTTGGACAGGAGGAGAGCATCCAGTATGCTCAGTTGTGAGGGTATCTTTCTCAAATGTGCCAGGACATTGTAATCCACCTTGTTTTTCTTAGGCGGATCCTTGGCTGTAAGCTCTTTGGTGACTCTATCATCGAGGGCAATTTCCTCAGGGACTTTTCCCTTCCCCTTGTCTTTTTTGCTCGAACCCTTGTTTGTCAGTCCGAGATTCTTTTCAGGCAACGTACGGTTACGCAGCTGAATGTTCTCGTTGTTCTTATCCTCTTCTTCTTTTCCAGAGGTGGATTCTTTGAAGAGAGGGCCGAAGGTTATTTCTTCCTCAAAATCACTTCTGAATGTTAGAACTTGAGATTTTCCTTTTGTCGAACTGATATCAACCATATGATAGTTTCCAGCCATTCCTTCATGCTCGTCTATCGCGCTTCTTTGTTGTCAACGGGTTTTGCGCTTCATCCGCTTGAAGTTTTGCCGGTGAGCAACTTATCCTTGCCACCACTTCTTGAAGGCATTGCACTCTTCGGTGGGGTGTGTGACCCTCCGATGGTATAAGCAGTAGTTCGGATGTACATTCGCTTCGTCGAGGCACGTACTCCTGGGAGTTTTTTTCATGAGAGGAGACAGCTTCATTCCCATTGACAGGGCTTTGGCGAACTACTTCTATGCTTTGATCCTGCCCTTGTTTGTAGCAGGTGTGCTTTGGCTTGGGTGGAGTATTTTACGACTCATTCTTACCGCAGCTTCTTCATTCTGACGCCGACGCTTGGCCTTTTCGTATATGGCCGTTTCACGTTATCGCTCAGCTTTGCTCTTTTGAAGGGCTTCGTTTAGTAGCCTATCAATTGGGACTTCTGATAGTCCCAGGGATTCTGGCACCGGTCCTCCCCCAAGTTCCTCTGCGTTGATTTCCGACGCCGTGGGAGTTTCTTCATCTTTTAATGACGAGTAAGAGACTATGTGGCAACTCGCAACATAATCTTCGGGTTCTTCTGACGAGTAATTTCCCTCATCAATGTCACTGTCTCCGCTCTCAAAAATATGGTTGAGAAACTCTTCGAGAGTGACTGGGGTCCGCACCTTCTGATTGTACTCCTCCAGTGCGTCGATGTATTTTTCTAGGTCCATGTGCTTGTCGTCGTACTCGGCAGGCTGCGCAGGCTTCTTGGTCTTCTTCTTTTTCTTCGAAGACTTTGAAGGCTTGACCTGGGTGTTTTGCCCATCGTTACCAGCTTTTGGTGTTGGGCGCGGTTTAAGCATTTCCTCAATGATCTCGGGCTCCAGCGGGCTTTTCCACCTGATCGCCGGACATGCTTGAAGTGTAGGGTTCCTATGAACGACAACAAGATTTCGGGAGACATCATCCATGCCATTTTAAAATTTTTGTCGCTTTAAAGAACCCTAAACTAAGATCTTTAACTAGAGAATCATACGAAACATATTGTAAACTACTTTACAATTAAGTGATTAGGGATTACAACCTTTGTAGTCCGGTCCTTCACTTCTTTAGCTCCTTGTAGTAGTCCCTTCGCCCCAAGTTGCGATCTTGCAGACTCTCGAACGGCTCCACAAGAAGAAAGATGCATGCCTGCTTGAAGTCTTCCAAGTTGAAGATGATCTACGTCGAGGAGTCACAAACCCAAGCTACCCTCTTCACTAATGTGGGATTAGTGAAGCTAACACCCTATACAAAATTGCTAATCTAGTAGAGGATGATGAAGTGGGATTTTTGCTCACTGTAGAATTACTTTTCTCACTTGTTTTAAGCTTCTCTCAAAACCTAGAGAGCTCTATTGAGTTTTGAGGAAGAAGAAGCAAATAATAGATGTGAGAGAGAATGGCAACCATGGGTGAGAAAATATCTAATATCTCATGTAAAGATTTAACCATGAATTTAGATAATGGTTGGGTTAACAAATATCAAGAATAAGACAAAACTAGCAGACTAAGTCAATGGGTCTCCAAGCCTCATGAAGCTTCATGCCATGTGACAAATTTCCAACTAATAATTGTTTTATTCTAAATAAATAAACCCTACACTATCATTATCATGGTGTAGGTCTCATACACCCATGTTGCATGTATCATCAACCATGACACATAAATAAAACACAATTAATATATATCATATATATATCAAGTGTGCATATGTGAGAAAAAGAAACGCTTAAGTGAGCTAATTTTAGTTAATGTAAATTGATATATCATATATATAATTATACATTAAATCATTAAATCAACACTTGATTTAATAATCCGGTTATATCTCATATGACCGACTAATATAATTTGTATCAACTTATCGAACCAACACTTGATTCGATAACCCGACTATCTCTCATATAACCATCTGATATTGTATCGACTTATCGAATCAACACTTGATTCGATAACCCGGCTATATATCATATAACCGATCGATACATTATATCGCGATAATAGAATACGGTATCATATACTCGTATTAATCTCGGTCTCGTACATATCACATATATGCTCCTACTTCGTTTTGCCTGAGCTAGTGAAACCTTTGTGTAGGACTCTAAAGACTCGTCAATATGCTGGCAGTAGGTGATGATCACATCAAGCACCCACAAGCCGTCAGCGGTACTAGCTGGACGTAACGGCTACCCGAGTATTGAACGATCAGAAGATCAGCAAGCTAGCCCGCTCTAACTCCTGTAAAAGCCTGTCAGTAACACTACCGTACAGTCCGGTCTCTTCGTCCGATATATCGCATATCAAGTCTAGGGGTGGTAAACGTCAGACCCCAATAACCGATAAGTCGTGTCAATGTGAAGCTCATAACGGGTCGAGAAACTACTGATAACACTTATCAGTAAATCTCCATAGCAGCCCTGGCCAGGGACTTGTCGTTATGGCCAATCGAGCACAGCGCAATATCAACCCCCAATACCGGGAGAGACGAATCCCCCCCTATTGCGCATTGCCTCCATGTGATTCGGGACTGTACCCAAAAGCCACCGTTTTACACGTTCTATTGAACGTGGTAAGGTGGAAATCAAAGCACAGCGGGAATCACACAAGACTCTATGACGATCTCGGTTCTACAGACTAACCTGTACCAGTGTTACCAGAGAACTGCTATCTGACGATAGGTATAATACCAACTAGGAGTACTCGGCGAGTCCGTTCAGTGTACCCAGTCTCCACTGAGCACCCGTATACCATCTTTGATGTCAAACACCAATGGATGTGGGATCATCCATCGCCCATCATATTGGTCAAGATGCGTATACACTAGTCTACTCCGGAATATCGATGCCATGTCTCGACACACTCTCGACTAGGAACACTTTTAGGGTGTACTTGTGGACTACCCTTGGCCCCACTAGTATGATCTCCATCATAGTCCTGGTAGTCAAGTACACAACCTAAGAGCTTTATCAACATGTGAGAGCAAGACAGCATCACATATACAACTCAACATGTTAGGATAAAGAGCAACCAGATATCATACTATTATGTCGAGCAAGAAAGTCATCTCTATATATATCCAAGCATCCACTATAATATACATCACATGTACAATAATGGCCTACTAGATCGGACATATAACTAACAATCTCCCACTTCCAAAGTCCACACTTTGTTGGTGTACATGGATTCCATCTCAGATCGCATTGCATTCCGCCATTTCACAGAGTCCCCACTCGTGATGGCCTGCTCGAAGCTAGTTGGGTCATCATCTTCCATGATGCAATACTCGCTCCCACCATCAATAAGAAAACCGTAGTATCTCTCAGGTGGATGAGGAACCCTACTAGATCGGCGGAGAGGTTGGGGTTCGTTGGGCACTATCGAATCCTCGGGTTCCACTAAATTCAGTTGTAGTTTGTGTTGCTGGAACTTCTTCCAGTTCTACCTCTTCGCCACTAATTTCTTTTGCAAGAAATGTTAGTTATATGTATGCCCTGGAGGCCATTACTATACATACGATGTATATTGTAGTGGATGCTTGGACATATATAGGGAGGACTTTCTTGCTCGACATGACAGTATGCTATCTGGTTGCACTTTATCTTAACATGTACTCTGATTGTCTCTATGTTACATGTTGATAAAGCCCTTAGGATGAGTACTTGACTACCAGGACTATGATCCAGATCATACTAGTGGGGACAGTGTAGTCACTAAGTACATCCTTCAAATGTTCCTAGTCAAGGGTGTATCGAGACAGGGCATCGATATACCAGAGCAGACCAGCGTATAGCTTCTCGACCCATGTAGATGGGCGATGGATGATCCCATATCCATTGGTGTTTGACATCAGAGACAGTATATGGATGCTCAGAAGAGACTGGGTACACTGGACGGACTCGCCGAGAACTCCCAGATGGTATTATACCTAACGTCGGATGGCAGTTCTCTGGTGACACTGGTACAGGTTAGTCTGTAGACCCGAGATCGTCATAGAGTCTTGTATGATTCCCACTGTGCTTTAATTTCCACCTTACCACATTCAAGAGAACGTGCAAAACGGTGGCTTTTGGGTACAGTCCCGAGTCACATGGAGGCAATGAGCGATATGAGGGGTTTCGTCTCTCCCGGTATTGGGAGTTGATGTTGTGCTGTGCTCGATTGGCTATAACAGGAAGTCCTTGGCCAAGGCTGCTTCAGAGATATACTAGTAAGTGTTATCAGTGGTTTCTCGACCCGTTATGAGCCTCATATCGACACGACTTATCAAGTTATGTTTGCCACCCCTAGACGAGATATGCGACATATCAGTCGAAGAGACCGGACTGTACGGTAGTGTTACTGATTGGATTCGCAGGAGTGTGAGCAGGCTTGCTTGTTGATCATCTGATCGCTCAATACCCCGGTGGCCTTTACGTTTAGCAGACCGCTTACGGCTTATGGGTGTTTGATATGATCATCACCTGCTGCCGGCGTATTGACGAGTCTTTAGAGTCCTACACAGGGGTTTCCTGGCTCAAGCGAAACGGAGTAGGAGCACATATGCGATATGTGCGGGACCGAGATTGATACGAGTATGTGATGCCGCATTCTATTCTCGCGAAGTGTGACATGATTGGTTATATGTGATATAGCAGGGTTATCGGATCAAGTGTTGATTCGATAAGATGTTATATTAAGATATTAGTCGGTTATATGTGATATAGCCGGGTTATTAAATCAAGTGTTGATTTAATAATTTAATGTATAATTATATATTTGATATATTACATTACATTAACTAGTATTAGCTCGCTTATGATTTCTTTTTCTCACTTTGGATACATTGATGTATATGTGATATATATTAAATGTATCATGCTAGGTTACAAATGCAACTAAGATTAATGAGGGTTAAACCGGACTAGGGTATAAATTTATCATTAAGTAATTCAAAAAAATTGTGGAATTAGTCATGGTTGATATTTGTTGAAAGCTTGTAGAAGCTTCAAGGCATCTTTGACTTTGTTCACTCTCTTTGTCTTGCTTAAGATATTTTTGACCTAACCTTTAACCATAGCACATGCTTAAATCTCTACAAGGGTTAAGCATGATATGCTTAACCCTTGGTTGCATTATTAACCTAACCAATAATTCATTTTGATGAGTTAAGTTCTTTCTTCTTCTTCTTCTTCTTCATCTTCCTAAAAGCTTTCTAGCTTCAATGGAGGTATGAGAAAAGGTGTGAGAAAATCATTTCTAATGTGAGCAAACTTCCTACTTCATCATCCTCTACTACTTGCCATTTAGTAGAGGGTGTCCACTTCACAAAGTTCTTGACCTAGTGAAGAAATAGCTTGGGTTAGTGTCTCCTCGACGTAGATCATCTTCGGCCTCGAAGACATCGAAGCAAGCATGTTCGTTTCTTCATGGGAGCCTCTCTAGAGTCTGGAGTTTACGATCGCAGCGAAGGGGACTACTACACAGAGCTATTGAAGTGAAGGACCGATCTACAAAGGTTGTATTCCTTGCTCTCTTTACTTATTGCAAAGTGTTTGCATTTGATTCCGTATATTTCTAGTTTACGATTCTAGTTAGGGTTTGCTAAAATGGCAAATTTTTGAATTTGGTATGGACGATGCCTCCCGAAACCTTGCTGTCGTCGTAGGTAACCCTGCAAGAAATTCCTTTTCTAAAAAGGTGGTGTATTGAGAAACAAACACCTTTTGTTCCTCAGCGTGGTAGAATATATATCCTTGTGAATTCTTTGGATTTCCCATAAACTTGCAAAGGACTGAACGTGCCTCGAGTTTGTCCGGATTTTGCCTTTTGACATAGGTCGAACAACCCCATATCTTAACTCATTTAAAATATGGTCTCTTCCTACTCCATATCTCATATGGTGTGGTAGGTACAGATTTAGATAGAACTTGATTCGATAGGTATGTTGTTGTCTCCAGCGCATAACCCCAAAAGGAAATAGGTAACTCAGCAGTGCTCATCATAGAGCGCACCATATCTAATAGGGTGCGATTCCTCCACTCCGATACACCGTTGTGCTGTGGTGTATACGAAGGAGTAAGCTGAGAGAGAATCTCATTCTCTTTTAGATAGTCATGGAATTCTGTGCTCAAGTATTCTCCTCTCCGATCGGATCGCAGGATTTTAATACTTTTGCCCGTCTGGATCTCAACTTCATACTTATATTCTTTGAATTTCTCAAAAGCTTCAGACTAGTGTTTCAACAGGAACGCGTGTCCGTATCTTGAGAGATCGTCAGTGAATGTAATGAAGTATGAAAAACCATTCCTGGCATGTGTAGACATGGGACCACATACATCACTATGTATCATTCCCAAGAGTTCCGTAACTCTTTCTCCGTGTCCACTAAACGGAGTTTTGGTCATCTTTCCTTTAAAACATGACTGGCAAGTGTCATAAGATGAAAATTTGAACGGATTCAAATATCCATCCTTATGTAACTTAGCTAGTCATGTCGCATTGATATGACCTAGTCTACAATGTCACAAGAAGGATTCGTTCATTTCTGAACTCTTCCTTTTGTGTGTGTTTTGTACGTTGAGAACTGTGGTTTGATCTAGAACGTATATGCCATTATTTAACGATCCTGATCCAATCAACTTTTGATTCAGGAAGATTTTCATAACATTATCCTGTACTAAAAAATTATATCCTTCTTTACTCAATAAAGAAACTGATATAAGATTGCATATCAGGGTCGGAATGTAATAGCATTCGTTCAGAATCAATGTATTACCATTTGGTAGTACAAGGTAATATTCACCAACAGCTTTGGCTACAACATTTGCACCATTCCCTACTCTTACGGAATGATCACTTATTCCCAGTTCTCTACCTTTCCTAAGCCCATTAAACATATTACATATGTGGGATCCCGATCCGGTATCTAATACCCAGGACGCATAGTGAACTGAGAAACAGTTCTCAGTAACCAACACACCTGAAGAAGATGCATCAACATGCTTATTCTTCGTTTGGGTGGCGTGGAAATCCGGATATTTTGCTATTTCCTGCTCGGACTTATAACAATTATAAGTTGGAGCGGAACCAACGTTCCCCTGCTCAGCATAAAAAGCGGGTCCGGTCAATACATCCATATTATTATCTTGATTAAGGCCTGACATGGTCGCTACCTAGAGAGAGAGAAGAAAACACTTAGCGTATACCCTTGCAAAGATTAGATTGGTTATTTATCTTATCTAATCGATATTTCCCACTGCTATTCTCAAATTTTCCTCCAAACCTTAAAAAGAAAATTTAGCCAGGATTAATTGCATACTACAACTTTGCTAACCGTTCAGCCAGGCCAGTGTCGGTAGTTCTGAGGGAGGTTCCACGTGCTTTTGCACGGACCTAATTAAAATAAACCTCATTTTCCCATAGGCGTAGCCCCGTTGATACCTTTCTAGACACCTAATGAGTTAGCTAATTGTAAAGTGCAAAACTCTCCCGGAGCAACTTTTGCTCACAGTGGGATCGGGATCCTACTGTCACATAGAAAGTATGCAATCTCATTGCAAATTTCAACACTTTAAATTCCCGAATATTTTTCCCCAAGCGATCTATGATCTTGACAAGGTCAACAAATCATAAATCGCAAGTCAAGTTCAACCCGTACAATTCATGATTGAATTAAACCCACCCGCACGACCCTTGACAAGGTCAACAAGGTCGTACGACTACCCTAATCCAATCGCATCTCATGCTTTAACAGATAAGCATTAATTAGCTACCATACACTACGCCTTGACAAGATCAACAAATGTAGTACGAATACTAACTATTACTTATCTGAAATATCGGAGGGCTACGCAGGTTTTTAAGAAAACCATGAGCGTAATGAACTTGATATAGTTGTAGAAACAAGTGATTTTTGAAAATGAATGTTTTTGAGGCTTTTTACTAGTTTTGCTAAAGAGGTCACTCCCGGTGAAGGGATCTCGGCTCTTTCCTTATCGAATAAGGTGCAGGATATTTCATAAATACCGCTATGCAAAGGAAAAACTAAAAGAAGCAATCAAAAGACAAAACCGAGTTGGTTGTAGCATCTGCTAGCTTTTGCTAAAAAGGTCACTCCCGGTGAAGGGATCTCGGCTCTTTTCTCATCGAATGAGGTGCATGATATTCTACAAGGAATACCACTGTGCAAAGCAAAAACTAGAGCCACCCTTTTTGAAAATATGATTCTACACCATTTTTTAGGTTTCTTTTCTTTTCATTAATCTCATTAATGAAATCCCATCATTTAAAGCGTCCTAAGCATCACAGAAAATGAAATGAAAATATAACGTACGCTTATGCCATCCGCATTCGCCACAATGTCCCGTTATGCACCGTTAGGTTACTTAACTAACGGCATACCGGGACGGGACTAACACGGGTGCAAAACATAAGCAACGTCTATTATATATCTCATATATAATATATAGCCATTCGTCTCAGAATCCACAGTGATCACATCACAGAATATCGGCAGCAGAAGATAATATATGAAATATTGGATATATTAGGAGGTCCGTGTTTTATTTTGAGCCTGTATAAAACACGGATTCCACGGTCGTGATGAATAGCCAAACCAACATCCCTATACCCCTACGAGAGCGGCAAGCAACCCTACCAGTTCTAGAGTTAGGAGACCCGGACTCGACTCCTCAAGTTGGTCTCCCACTGGACTCTAGAACCCGGTTACTTGTGCTCCCCTCCTTAGGTCTATCCTAATGCGAAAAAGTAAATAATATACAACAATGGTGACATCAACCTCAACCCGGAAGTGTCCCAATAAAAGAATATTACATACATTGAATTTTACATGAATGAAAATAAAAACTCTCATCTCACATAAAACCGCCGGCTATTCAAAACACGACGATCCAATATAATATATCACAGCAACACATAACATCACATGTCATCAACGTAAGTAAATATGCATATCCCAATTGTCGTTGACATATAGCAACGAAATCGGCGATACTCCACATATTACACTTACGGTCGTAGAAAATAAAATGTCAAACTACAACATTTGGAATCCACAATCACCTTAGACATCATAAACCCGAAACATCACATACTTCGGATTTCATGCCCAACTATATGAATTCCATATATTGTATCATATTTCACAAATAGCTAGACGATGTTAAACATTCCGATCGAATCAACAAACACCTGAAATTACCCAAAAAACTCAACACTTGAGCGTAGTTCAAAAGGTCCCAGAACATGCAACAGCTCCTATGAACCAGCCGTAGAAGGGTCAACCAATGCTTCACATGTGGCACCGCTGAACTACCACAAACCCTAGGGTTTAGTGGCGGTTCTGACGGTCACATAATCGAGTTAGGGTTTCGTTCTTCTAGAGGGTCCACAGAATCGCTTGCATGATTTTCTGGAAGTTTTAAACTAAGGAAAAATCCAACACTTGGAAAATTTCCCGGCAAGGGTTAAAGTGGGTATTTGATATCCGTTCAAACTTTTTAACACCGTCTAAAATAACCCGAAAAACTGTTAGAATTACGACTACGAAACACTCCGAGTTGCATTTGCAGAAAGTTAACATCACATGAAAATTTAGCAAAAACAAACAACACCTAAAACACCAAAACCCAGAGACTGGAACACTGAAAAAAATTGAAGCCATAACTTCTCCAAAAAACCGAGCACACCGGATTTTTAGCCCATGTGGCCAGCCAAATTTCGGCCAAACTGCTTCAATTTTCTTCTGTGTTCATGTTATATCACATACAACATTCTGCAGTTGTTTAAAAAAATTTAGAGCCTGTTTAAAAATCGACAGAAACTGGGCCTTGGATTCGGGTGTTTCGGAGTTGTTTCGGTTTCGTAATCTAACACAATCCGTCTAATTCTCTAGTTAGGCTCTGATACCACTGTAGGGTTCCTATGAACGACAACAAAGTTTCGGGAGGCATCGTCCATGCCATTTTAAAATTTTTGTCATTTTAAAGAACCCTAAACTAGGATCTTTAACCAGAGAATCATACGAAACATATTGTAAACTACTTTACAACTAAGTGATTAGGGATTACAACCTTTGTAGTCCGGTCCTTCACTTCTTTAGCTCCTTATAGCAGTCGCTTCGCTCCAAGTTGCGATCTTGCGGACTCTCGAACAGCTCCACAAGAAGAAAGATGCATGCTTTCTTGAAGTCTTCCAAGTCGAAGATGGTCTACGTCGAGGAGTCACAAACCCAAGCTACCCTTTTCACTAATGTCGGATTAGTGAAGCTAACACCCTATACTAAAATGCTAATCTGGTAGAGGATGATGAAGTAGGATTTTTGCTCACTTTAGAATTACTTTTCTCACTTGTTTTAAGCTTCTCTCAAAACCTAGAGAGCTCTCTTGAGCTTTGAGGAAGAAGAAGCAAATAATAGATGTGAGAAAGAATGGCAGCCATGGGTGAGAAAATATCTAATATATCTCATGTAGATATTTAACCATGAGTTTAGATAATGGTTGGGTTAACAAATATCTAGTATAAGACAAAACTAGTGGACTAAGTCAATGGGTCTCCAAGCTTCATGAAGCTTCATGCCATGTGACAAATTTCCAACTAATAATTGTTTTATTCTAAATAAATAAACCCTACATTATCATTATCATGGTGTAGGTCTCATACACCCATGTTGCATGAATCATCAACTATGACACATAAATAACACACAATTAATATATATCACATATATATCAAGTGTGCACATGTGAGAAAAAGAAATGCTTAAGTGAGCTAATATTAGTTAATGTAAATTGATATATCATATATATATATATAATTATACATTAAATCATTAAATCAACACTTGATTTAATAATCCGGTTATATCTTATATGACCTACTAATATAATTTGTATCAACTTATCGAACCAACACTTGATTCGATAACCCGGCTATCTCTCAAATAACCGTCCGATACTGTATCGACTTATCGAATCAACACTTGATTCGATAACCCGGTTATATCTCATACAACCGATCGATACATTATATCGCGAGAATATAATACGGTATCATATACTCGTATTAATCTCGGTCCCGCACATATCGAATATGTGCTCCTACTTCGTTTTGCCTGAGCTAGTGAAACCTCTGTGTAGGACTCTAAAGACTCGTCAATACGCCGGCAGTAGGTGATGATCACATCAAGCACCCACAAGCCGTCAGGGGTACTAGCTGGACGTAACGGCTACCCGGGTATTGAACGATCAGAAGATCAGCAAGCTAGCCCGCTCTAACTCCTGCAAATGCCTATCAGTAACACTACCGTACAGTCCGGTATTTTCGTCCGATATATCGCATATCAAGTCTAGGGATGGTAAACGTCAGACCCCAATAACCGATAAGTCGTGCCGATGTGAGGCTCATAACGGGTCGAGAAACTACTGATAACACTTATCAGTAAATCTCCATAGCAGCCCTGGCCAGAGACTTGTCGTTATGGACAATCGAGCACAGCACAACATCAACCCCCAATACCGGGAGAGACGAATCCCCTCCTATTGCTCATTGCCTCCATGTGATTCGGGACTGTACCCAAAAGCCACCTTTTTTCACGTTCTATTGAACGTGGTAAGGTAGAAATCAAAGCACAGTGGAATCACACAAGACTCTATGATGATCTCGGGTCCACAGACTAACCTGTATTAGTGTCACCGGAGAACTGCTATCTGACGATAGGTATAATACCATCTAGGAGTTCTCGGCGAGTCCGTTCAGTGTACCCAGTCTCCACTGAGCACCCGTATACCATCTTTGATGTCAAACACCAATGGATGTGGGATCATCCATCGCCCATCATATGGGTCAAGATGCGTATACGCTAGTCTACTCCGGAATATCGATGCTCTGTCTCGACACACCCTCGACTAGGAACAATTTTAGGGTGTGCTTGTGGACTACCCTGTGGATTCGGAAGGACAGCCGCTGAGGGGGATGCTCCGGCTTTGCCTGCGTCACATTTTTAGTAGGAAATGGAGATTTCTTCAACACCGTGGTTGAGGAGTTCCGCCGCACCCTGCTAAGTGGTTCAAAGTTGTTCCCAGTTGGAACAGCAGTGTCAACTTCCACCATTGGAGCTGGTGGAGTAAGTCCAAAGGGAGTGTTGCCCCCAGCTTTCCTCACTCGGCTCCAGTAGCGACGTCGAGCATGTCTTGCAGATGGGATTGTCTCAGTTTTGGTAGTGGCTTCCTCATGCCCCTACTTTGGTGAAGGGCTACTGCTGGTGCCAGACTATCGAAGACTGACGTCCGTTGAGAGGTGACGATCAATCTTTCGAAGGCCGACCTTCTGGTAAGGGAAGCACTTTTGATGACTTCACCTCGAAGCTGGAACGGCTATCCGTTTTGGGATAACCCCTTCAGGTATTGTGAGCCTCTTTGAGGGCCCACTTGAGCTTTAGCTCGACCTGTTGAAGACTGAGGTAGCAGACTTGGACAACCCGTTGAGAGAGGCCGTTGTGGTTGCAAGTCGATCGAAAACCGACTTCTTTGGAGCTTCCTATGATGGCATTAGGGCGCTGAAACTCGCTAGCGAGAGCATGGTCCCGAAGAATAATCCAGTGGTGGCCTGAGTCACTTGTTCTACTGGCATTGAAAAGATGCAGACCGCATTTGGCCCATATGTCACTCCTCCAGCGGGAACGGAGCGGGAGTTGCTGTTGCAGGTACACTTGGAAGCCAATGATCTTCTTTTCTCTGCACAGGAACAAGACACCAAATCTTAGTACCTCGAATCCAGGGGCAACCATAGTAAACTGTGATTTGTTCGCAAACACGACACATGAAGTGTGAAGTGGAAAGAGGAAAAGGTCCCACCGGGCGTGCCAGAATCTGTTCACCGCCGAAAACAGAGACGAAACGCGTAGGTTGTCTTGCCTGAATTTTAGGGGCAGATGCTATTTGGATTTATCCGTACACCTCTCCGAAGATGCCAAGTTGATTTATGGCACTGTGTATCAGAGATCTGGACGGATTCGGCCATTGTAACAGATTTCGTCAGATTCCCCTTCGTTTGCGAGGGGGTTTTGATTGTGGGGATGCTCTTCCCTGCAGGTGCAAGCCCCTGCAGTTAATTATGTTATCGCATCGCGATAACCACTTTCTCCTGCTCCAGAGGTTCACTTCATGTCGTATGTGTTTGTTTTATTTTTGGTTGCCCGTGGATTGTATACGGAGACTAATTTATGTTGTCGCCCGTAGGGCATGGATTAGTCCAAATCCGTATATCCTAGATTTGGGTTTGGGTTGATTTAATGATCATTAATCTCGTTTGAGATTAAGATCAACTTAAATTTTTGTTAAGAATACGTTAGTCCAATTTGAGACTAAAATCTACTTAACAGGGTTTTAGGATCATTCAGATCCAACAGAAGAGCATTTGGGCTCTATTGTTTTAATTTAAGGACGTTACGGTCCGTTGTTAGTTTAAGAATGTTTCGGTCTGTAGATCACCCTTTATGAGGTGAGGGTTTAGTTTAAGGATGTTTTGGTCCGTAGTAGTTTGAGGACTTTACGGTCCGTAGATCACCCTTTTTGAGGTGAGGGTTTAGTTTAAGGACGTTTCGGTCCGTAGTAGTTTGAGGACGTTACGGTCTGTAGATCACCCTTTTATGCCCGTGTATTTTTTACGTGACGGGATGTACGGCGATGATGTGGGATACACCTATTTAGGGTGTGGTTTGGTTTAAGGTGTGAACGTCAGCTTGGGAAGTGCACCCAAAAGCAGTTGGTTGTCAGGACCCGCCACCTCTCTGAAGACGTTGATGAATTACAACGACATGCATCAGAGGTATGGAGAGATGTACCCTTGAACCAATTCTTATGTCTGAGGGAAGAGATCGTAGTGGACCATCTACGAATCATTAGCTATTTGTGGGGAACTAAGATTAACTTAGGAAATGTGGGATGAACATCATTTTGGATGTCATGAGTCATGTTTGGGAAGCAATGAACCCATGGGCTCAGTTGATCTGAATTAGGGACCTAGCTAACTTGGGCTTGGCCCACTCAGTTTTCTTTTATTTGAAAGAAGTGCTTAGCACTTGTTATGTCTCAGTCCCTCTTTTCGTGTAAACAGTGCCGAGCACTTATGTAAGTTCTAACGCCCACACTTTACTTTAGTTTACTTTTCTTGTCACTTTATGGAGTGTTGAGCACTCTTTATGGCGTCCACGTGCGAAGCACGTGAGGCGCTAGGTGCTGAATGATGAGTGTCAAGCACTTTTATGTTCTGTGGCGTCCACGTGAGGCGCTGGGCACTGAGCGCCAGCCACTGAGTGCTAAGCACTCTTTATTTTGTAGCTCCCACGTGAGGGGCACGTGAGGCGATGGGCGCTGAGCGCCAGTCACTGAGTGCTAAGCACTCCTTATTTTGTAGCGCCCACATGGGGGGCACGTGGGACGCTGGGCGCTGAGCGCCAGCCACTGAGTGCTAAGCACTCTTTATTTTGTAGCGCCCATGTGAGGGGCACGTGAGGTGCTGGGCGCTGATTTTTCCTTGTATGTTTTGTTCTGAGGAGTTCAATTTCCTTATTCTTTTTTGAATCTTTGATCTCCAAGAACAAGTTCGTCCCGATGAGAATTAAATTCTCAACTTGTGGGAGACTTGTCTTGTGGATCTTAGATCCTGTCACGCCCCGCTTCCCAAAATATGGAATACGAGGGGTAGACAAGGCCAGCCATGCTCCTACGGTCAAGGAAATGTCCTGCCATAGTCACACTTCGGCTTCTAGTTTATCATGGTAAACAGTAAACGATGAGCAGGTAATGAGAAATGCAGTAACTGAAAGATCCAATAATATAAACTGACCTGAAGTGGAACAAACGAAAGTAACTCGGAATAGCAAGTCAAGAAGTCTGTGATGCACGTCTAGTTCGGATCCAGGCTAAATCTTTTCCTCACACTGAGCATGCATACTCAGGTCGTCAGAGCGACACAATAGCAATAATATATATATAAAATCAAGTGATAGTTCTAACAGTGGTAATGGAAATGAATAACAGTAAATCAATGACAGTATGAATATGGATGTGCAGTAATCAATGCAGCGGAAAGTAAATCAGTATAACGATATGTCACGTATGCCACACAGTATATCATGAATAAAATGCCAGTATCCCTATCAGTCTCTAAGTCTCACTGTACAGGTCACTAAGCCTATCGTCAGTCCAAGTGTGAGAGTCAACCACTCGTGAGTGTCCTCCACCCAAGGGTAGAACCCAAGGGAAAGGGACCACGGGCCCAACATGTAACAAGAATATCACGGTGTATATATCACGTACCCTGTAAATCTCCATATAACTCCCTAAATATATAAGCCGGCATGGGACTCCCGAGATTCTGTTGAACTCACACTTAAACTACCCCACACCCCGTGGTCTACATCAAACGCTAACCATAACC
The DNA here is from genome assembly GCA_030015575.1 of Agapanthus africanus. Taxonomy (NCBI): domain Eukaryota; kingdom Viridiplantae; phylum Streptophyta; class Magnoliopsida; order Asparagales; family Amaryllidaceae; genus Agapanthus; species Agapanthus africanus. Next base: position 866,505,536 of record CM057338.1, on the reverse strand, counting down.
CTAAATACTAATCGATCCGTGACAAGTCTGCGCGAGAACTGGAGGCAGGACCTCCATCAAGCACGTCCCGACTAATACCTAAGATAAATGGCAGTGTCGGATGCCTTATCTGTGGCACCCGTGCAAGCGCTTCCATAAGTGTCCCATACCACTTATAGTCACACGTGCACGCATCCCACAGACGTCGACAATGCAATAGAATAATAGGATCACTGATTGAGTACAAGTACGTATCACTTCCACTTAATCACGGATACACAAACACTGACGTACTTGCCACAATCATCACTAAAATCTAACACTGGGTAAATGCACGATGTCACTAGGTTATCACTACAATGATATGGGTATGATGTGATGCATGAACGGTATAAGAAGCACAATTAAGGTGTCATAAAAACAACAGTCTATCACTTGCACGATTTATCATGAAACATATGTATATAATTTAGCGAAACGATAAACAGGTAGTAATTAGTATGTTCAGTTATCCATCCATAGAATTTTGTTTCAAGCCAATCGGGTTCCAGGATCATTAGTTATAACTATTTCATTTTAAGCGCTCGCGGCTGGAAATCCAATTTCAGAATCAGAAGTCTGTTTCGCAACGCATTTTGATCCCAGTTGGGATCGGAATTTAGCGATGCTACAGTTGGATGAATTCTAGGGTTTTCAGTAAAGTTTTCAACGTAACAGACCGATCGTCAATCGCATCTGTATGTTAGGAGTTATAATCTGTTTAATATTAACATGTCAATTCTGATTCTGCTGGGACTGTTATGCGTCCCGATTCTCTAAATTACAGATTAATTATCAAACGGTAACGAAACAGAATGAAATCAATTGTGTTGTCTAGCTAACAGATTTATCTATAATAAACAGTGAAGTTCCGCAACCTACGAGTTAAGGAAAGTCCTGTGGTATCCAATACGGAACAGCAAGCAACGACTGGAGTCGCTCTGGACTGCAGTCCAGAGTCGCACTCCGATCCGAATATCATCACAGTTTAAATACAGAAATGTCTGGAAAATGATATAGGATTAAATTTCGTCGAGTTATCTTCGATTTGAGCCCTCGAACGCACCATTCTAATATGTATATGATTTATGGTGAATTTAACGGTTTTCAGGTGCAACAGAAATACAGTTTTACGGTCAAACTTGGGGGTGGTCGTTTTAATCTTTAACAGTCGTATTTTCTAATGAAATTTGCACACATTAACTATCTCTACAAGAGCCAATGTAATTTATCCAGTTCCGTCAAATTTGATAATGTTTTCCTAAGGGAACAAGTATCGAACAGATACGGCACATAATAGTTTTAAACTTGTAACTTTATAATCCAAGTAATTAAAGATCGTAACTTAGATAAATAGCATGTAAGCAAGTAGAAAACTTGCCTGGGAACGTCTCGGGGTCGTACGGCAACAGTGTCGTCACGGACGCGCGATATACGCCACGTACCGGATTCCCGCGAGCCTAGTTCGAAACACGAATTTCACGTCGGAGTTTTCCCGGAGTCGTCTTGCGTGCACTGGAAGCTTAGGGGGTGCTCTCTGGTTCGCCTGAGAAGTGTTGGGGTTTCCGACGGTCGACGGCGTCGCTCCGGCAGCGAGTACAGAGCAGTGGTGTTTGAGACTTGGAGTATAGGATTTTTGAAGAGAGAGAGAAGAGAAAGGTAGACAGAGAGAGAGAGTGTTAGAGAGAGACAGAGGGGGAGAGAGAGGGTTACAGGGAGAGAGAGTATTAGAGAGAGACAGAGGGGGAGAGCTGAGAGTGCTGAGACAGAGAGAGAGAGAGAGATGATACAGAGAGAGGGGAAGGCAGAGAGAGAGAGGTGGGACAGAGAGAGGTGGTTACGACGACGATGATGATGAGGATGAAGGGATCCGACCGAAACGGTGTAGGCTCGCCGGCGTCGAGCGTGCAGGGTGGGGGTCGAAGCTCGGGTGCAACGGTTAGGATGTGCAGGGGAGTTGGGTTGATGGAGGGTGTAGTCGTTGAGGGAGAAGGAGGAGTTGTTGGTCGGTGGTGATGGGGTGAGCGGAAGAAACTTGGGTGGCGATGGTGGTCGGCGTCGAGAGGTGGCAGGGGTTGAGCTCGGGAGTAGTGGCTCGAGTTGATGGGTGCAGGGGAGTGGGTGTAGGCGAAGGCGCTCGGGCAGTGGAGGAAGGGGAGAGAGGGGCGAGGTCGTGGTCGTCGCCGTCGGGCGAGCGGAGTTGGTGGGAGGAGTCGAGGAGGAGGAGCTCGGTGATGAGTGGGTTTGAGAAAGAGAGAACGGGAGCAGAGAGAGAGGGGAAAAACGCGAGGGAAAGAGAAAGAGAATGTGGAGGCGAGAGAAGGGAGAGAGGGGAGGTAGTGGGGACGGGGTCACGCGTCGTGGGGTAACGGCTCGCGACGAGGGCGTGGGCGACGGCGGAGGAGGCGGGTCGCGCGCGCACGTTTGGGATGTAGCCGTTGGGAATTTGAAGAAGGAGATGTACAGTGGTCGGGTCGGGTTTGCGCGAGCGGGTCGGGTTGCTGAGAAGGCGGTTGGGCTGGAGTTTAACGGGCCGGGCCAAGGGAGTTTTGGAAATTAATTGGGAAATAAAACTGTTGGGTTGAGAGGTGGGCCGGCCAAAAATAAAAGAAATAGGGAAATGGGTTAAGAGTTTTGGGCTGGGCTGAATTAAAAAGAAAATTAACAAATAATTAAGATGAAAGGGGCCGGTTGAGTTGGGCTGGTTCAGAAGAAAATATATGGAAAATTTTGGATAAAATAAAGAATGGGCCGGGGTTATTAAATGGCAAAAAATTGTGCTTAGGGAAATATAAGTTTGGGTTTGGGGTTTAAAGAAGTTTCTTTTAAATAATTAAATAATTAAAAATAACAAAAATCATAGTTTAAAGAGAAATACGGATTTAGGCGTATATAAAAGAACCGGGTATTACAGATCCAAAGAAAGAACTAAGTTCTTCTTTTTTTAAAGGGTTAAACCCTTTAATAGGTAAACGAGACGCTTTGATCTCTCTTCTTCTTTTTTTACCTAGAGTTTTTTTTCTGAGAAAGAAGATCTTCTTCTTTCTTCCTTTTTGAAGCTTTCTGCTTTTTTCTCAAAGCTTATGGGGGGGTTTCTCTGTATTAGACTTGAAGTCTTGGGTCATTTATATAGTAGAGACAAGTCTGTTGATTAGTTGAAGAAATCTTTCATTGAGAGATTCTAAATGATTTGGGGATTTTTACCCATCATTGGATCTTTGATCCAATGGTTTCTGTTTTACAGAAAGTATTTTTCTTGTTTTTAACAAGATTAGGGAAATATTTTCCCATACAGAATTTATTCTGTACATCGGTGATTCTTTAATCACCAATGGATTTTTAATCCATCGGTACTCTGTTTTACAGAGAGTAATCTTTCTTGTTTAGAAAGATTTGAGGAATATTTTCTCAACAGAATTTAATTCTGAATTCTGATGATTTATCATCTCTGTTGGATCTTTGATCCAACGGCTTTGTTTAACAGAGAGTATAATTTAATTCTATTAGGTGACGGCGCTCACGTGCTGTGCATGTGCAGCGCCAATAAGAGTTTTTAACTCTGGCGCTGGCGCGCTCGTGGCAGGCACGTGAGGCACTGCCTCTTGAGTTTTGTGTGCTTTGCACTCGGGCGCTGCTCATATTAGAGTTTTTAACTCTGGCGCTGGCGCCCTCGTGGCAGACACGTGAGGCGTTGCTTCTTGAGTTTTGAACAGAGTTTTGCTCTTTTATTGGGGAAACATCACTATCTGCTCGCTCATCGGGTTATGCTGATCTCCAAGGTCGGCCCGCTCCAACACTTAATGACCAAAGCAAGCCTTATCGGCAGAATGGTAAGATGGGCTATCATGCTGCTTGAGTTCGACATATTCTATACTCCTCAGAAAGAAGTAAAAGGGCAAGACCTCGCCGACTTCCTCACTACTCATCCCATACCATAAGGGTCATCGCTAAATTGTGAGTTACCCGACGAACAAGTGCTGCACCTTGAGGATAACGAGCCATGCTGGGAGCTCTAATTCGATAAAGCCTCATCAATAAAGACTTACAGCATATCGAGCATCCCGCAGATAGAAGCAGGGATAGGATTGGGGTTCATCACTCCATCGAGAGGAACCCTGCGACGTTTCTTCTCTCTTTCCGAGCCTCGCACAAACAATGAATCTGAGTATGAAGCTCTGATAGCTGGCCTAGAGCTCGCCATGGAAATGGAGATCCTTCAGCGATGGGTCTATGGTGATTCCCAGCTTATCGTCAACCAAGTGAGCTGCAACTATAAGATATATAAGCCCAAATTAGCTCGATGTAGAAACCAGGTGGTGGAACTCATGAAACAGTTCACCCATATTGAACTAATGAGAGTTCCTATGGCGTTAAACGGAAAATTCGACGTACTCGCTCTCCTAACCAAAGAGCTGGTTGATCCCGACAAGGATGAAATCCTGATCATAGTCAGATGCCAGCAAATTCTGCCTCCAACCTCCTTACAAGAAGAAGAAAGTATAGAACAAGATAGCAATCCTGCCGAAAAAGTTTTGATTATTCAAGAAGAGACAGATTGGAGAGAGCCTTTCATAGAGTACCTCCAATATGACAAACTGCCCGAAGAAAAATCTGTGATGGTTCAGCTGAAGAAGAGAGCACTGCGATACGTATTTGTAAATAATACGCTATATCATAGATCATACGACCAGCTTTGGCTCAGGCGTCTGTCCTCGACCGAAGCCCGAAAAGTCATGAAAGAAGTTTATTCGGGTGTTTGCGGAGCTCACCAATCCGGCCCTAAAATGTGGCTTCAAGTCAAACGGCTTGGATACTATTGACTTACCATGATACGGGATTGCGAAGAGCATGCGAAGAAGTGTCATCTCTGCTAAATTCACGGTGACTTCATCCACAAGCATTCTAATCCACTGCATCCCACTGTGGCGTCATAGCCATTCAAAGTTTGGGGCACCGATATAGTTGACCCAATTGATCCTCCGTCATCCAAAGGCCATTGGTTCATATTGGCCGCAACTGACTACTTCTTCAGATGAGCTGAAACTATCCCGCTAAAAGAAGTCAAGACAGATGATATTCTGATATTCTTCCGGTATAATATTCTATACCGCTTCGGTACACCAAGAATAATTTCTGACAGCGGGCCTTATTTTAAGAGCTTCAAAGTCTCAAGGTTCGCTACATGGTACAAGATAGACTGGAGATATTCCTCCATCTATAATTCAAGAGCCAATGGGCTAGTCGAAACCTTCAATCAAAATCTATACAAGCTCCTGAGGAAAAATGTTTCAGCCAACAAAAAAGCCTGGAATCTCAAACTCCACAAGACAATGAGGGCATAATGTACTACGAACCGCATCCTAACTCATTCCACTCCATACTCACTACTCTTCGGAGTGGAGGTGGTCCTCCCCCTTGAAGTCGAAGTTCCAAACCTGAGGATGGCTGTCCAGCATAGTTTGACGGAGGAGGAAAACGCTTTCCTTCAGCTCGAAGAGCTCGACGCTCTCGAAAAAAAGTGACTCGCAGTACAACAAAATTTAGAGTTGTACCGAGCCCAAATGTCATGAGCCTATGACAATATGACATGTCTCCGTGCTCTTAAGAAAGGTGAATTGGTGTTGGTTCTCAAAAGACCAATCATCCCCAATCGACATGCCAAGGGAAAATTCGATCCAAACTGGGAAGGATCATACATCATCGAGAAAGTGTTTGACGGAGGATCCTACCAACGAATAAGTGCCGGGGGAGAAAAGCTCATGCCACCCATCAACGGCCGTAATCTCAATAAATACTACGCGTTAATGCTCCAAGTCGCAGACGGATTGCACATTTGCCCAAAGTTCTGGATCATACATCTCGTAAAACCGTATACAATCCACAGGAATATGATGTGGATTTATTAGTCTATTAAATTTTAACCGCAAGTATACAGTCGTGCAATTGCAATACTTGAGGATCGATCCCACAGAGAGGTGTGTTTAATTAATTCTAAAAACAAGTAAAAAAAATAGTTGATTTTGAAATTAAAAGTGCAATAATTAAAAGAAATTTAAGAAAGATAAAGGAAACCTTAGGGTTTTGAATTGTTTAACTTATTATGGTTGGTTTATGTGATTCTTCTTCTTCTCTTTAACTTAAGCATATATACTGTTTTAGACCTGCTCAATCTGAACCTCCGAGATTCCAATGTTTGCCTCCATAACTCCAATTTGGCATTAACCCCTACTTTCGTCTCATTTACTAAAACAATATCATCAGCGAATAGTATACACCAAGGTACCTCATTTTGGATAGTTCTAATAAGCTCATCCATCACGATGGTAAACATGAATGGACTTAATGTAGATCCTTGATATAAATTAATTGTAATCGGAAAATCACTCATTAGGCCGCCGTAAGTTTTGACATTTGCCGCTACTCCATCGTGCATATCCTTGATTATGTCAACGTACTTGACGGGAACCCCCTTCTTCATCATTGTCCTCCATAATACCTCTCAAGATATCTTGTCGTACGTTTTCTCTAAATCAATAAATATCATATGCAAATCTCTTCTCCTCTCTAGAAAATGCTCGACAAGTTGATGAAGCAAATAAACAGCCTCAGTCGTCGATCGTCTAGGCATGAATCCAAACTGGTTCTCTGTTATCTTAACATCCTTTCTTAGCCTGTGTTCAATCACTCTCCCAGAGTTTCATGGTGTGACATATAAGTTTTATCCACGGTAATTTGAGCAACTTTGAATATCATCCTTATTCTTGTAGATAGGTACAAAAGTAATTTTCCTCCATTCATTTGGCATCTTTTTGGTCTGCCAAATCTTATTAAATGAATCTGTCAGCTATTTAATGCCTATTTCTTCTAAGTATCTCCAAATCTCGTTAGAAATCCTGTCTGGACCAACCGTTTTTCTTGATCTCATTCTCTTCTTTAATCTCATGTAGTCTTATTTTACGCATGAAATCATGGTTTATATTTTGAGATTGAATGACAAGTCCATCTAAATTCTTAATAAAGCTCTCATTGAATAATTTATCAAAATTATCTCTCCACCTTTGCTTGATATTATCATTTCGAACTAAAACCTTCCGATCTTCATTTTTGACATACTTCACCACACATAAGTCGCTAGTCTTCTTTTCCCGCATCCGAGCAATCCAGTTTATATCATTTTCAGCCTCCTAAGTGTCTAATTTCTCATACACCTCCTTGTAAATCTTAGATTTAGCTTCCCGAACAGCTTTCTTAACTTCCTTTTTAACCATTTTATACTTCTCAAATCTCTCTCCATCTCTGCTTCTCTTCAAATCTTTATAAGAATCCTTCTTAATTTTAATAGCAGCCTTCTGCATTCCACCATGATGTTCTTAAATGGTGGAGTATCACTTCTCGACTTACCAGGTAAATCTCTAGTTACCCTCTTGATACAACTAACCATTTTGTTTCATGTCCTGTCTGAATAATATTCAGACTGGCAATCCGCCTCTTAAACTACAAGATCTATAAAAGCCTTTGATTATCTTCCTTTAATCGCCACCATTTAATTCTAGGCTATACCTTACGTCCAATCTTTCTAGGTGCTCTTCTAAATCGGAAATCTAAAACTAAAAATCTATGTTGAGTGGTTACACTCTCACCTGGCACTACCTTACAGTCGATACAACAATCTCTATCTATCCTTCTCGTTAGAAGAAAGTCTATTTGAGTTGCACTTGATCCGCTCCTAAAAGTGATAAGGTGGCTCTCTTTTCCTAAATCAAGTGTTTGCTAAGATCAAGTCATAAGACAATGCAAAATCTAGAATCGAGCTATCTGCTTCATTCTTTTGTCCAAAACCAAAACCTCCATGGATAGTATCAAGTCCACTACGACTAGTACCTACATGTCCATTGAGATCACCACCAATAAATAACTTCTCTCCACTAGATATCATTTGCACCATCTCGTCTAAATCCTTCCAGAATAGACGCTTACTTGCGTCATCAATACCTATCTGTGGTGCATAAGCACTAATAATATTAAGGATCTCCCCACTTAGAATAAGCTTAACCAGTAAAACTCTATCATCTTTTCTTCTAATCTCAATTACATTCACAAGCAACCGTGTATCTATGATTACGCCTATTCCATTACAATATTTATCTCTACCCGTATACCAAAGGTTATAACCTCAAGGCTCTATGGCTCTACCCTTTTCATCTATCCACTTAGTTTCTTGCAAACACATAATACCAACTCTCCTCCTAATCATCACGTTCACTAATTCTGTTAGTCTACACGTAAGGGAACCTATGTTTCAAGAACTTGATGGATCCTATGAAACCCTTACTTATTTGTCATTACACCAGAAGTCCGATGTAGCGCGCCGTTTCCGGACGACGATCTAGAAGCCCTTGCATACTTAACACTACACCCGGGATCCGATATAGCGCGTCGCTAAGTAGGGGATGCCCTGACGATATTCTTATTATGGTTCATGTCATAGAATGTGACAAAGGTTTACGTTGGCTGTCACAAGTATACCACAACTCTCACCCTTTCTCATCCGGATTTAGGACTGGCAACGGTGGGTTTAGATTACGATAATAATAATAATTGAAAAAAATTACATATTTTAATTGAAAGACGGCGATTGTTAAGGGAATTTCAGTGAAATTCACCCTAAATCACATGTATCCCTTGTTCTCACTGAGGATTTCTTTTGCAGATTCCCTCTGTTAACGAATCAGCGGAAGATGAAGCTGGTGAAAATGAGAACCTAATTGATACAAGAACATCCACGCCACATTATGATTCAAACAGTGATAAAGAGGGGCCAGGTAGTTCAGTTTTGGAAAATGGCCACATCAAAGTATCAGACGATTCAGAAGCCTCCAATGAATCGTTGCCTGATTCTTGACCAATCGCCTCTTCCCCAAAATATGGGCTCAAAGAATTGGAACTTGATGGTTTCACGGTTGTCCCACCGATAATCGTGGAGAACACAGAGTTGGAAACGAAAGTGGATGATATGAGTGTTTTGGGTCGGCAAGATTTTGAGGATGCAAAGAGTGAGAATGGTTCTGCAGAGTGAAGGTTTTTAATGAGAGAAACTAGGACTGCTTCAACCTGTGTAGATTACGAGCTTCGGATTCAATTGATGCTGATGCTGCAATATGAGAACGCCTCACAAAAATCTGATATTTTGTGTTTAGCATTTATTAGAGCCGATTCTGATAGAATATAGAAGTAGTTAGGTATTACATATTGGGCGTCAAAAGGCAAAGCCATTAGCTCTGCCAAGTTGGATAAGCTGTACTTATCTTATTCAAATGATTACCATATTTTTTACCACTTTGGTGTCGTATTGCTGAGCGTGGTTGTAATGTTAGCTGATTGTATTTTGTTGCCACATCAGAATGACTGTAATTTATCACAGGATAAGGTTCAGTTTGCACGCAACAAGACGGGTTAATATCAAGTCATTGAGATTTATTACTACAGCACGTGGGAATTTGCCAATTTTCTAGTACAAAAGTGTAATATCACTATCGTACAGTTCTAAAGAGATCTGGTCTCCATAAGGATGCCAAATTATGTTTTTAGCAGAACTATAGCCGAGAAACAGATGATGCATATGAGGAATTGGCAATATATGCAGAATAGAATCTGTGCACATGCGCAGTAAGAAAAGAAGCACATCACTAATTATACACAGGAATAAGCTCAAAAATCTCTGATGCCAAAAATGAATCATCGGCCAATACCAAAAGAGCTATCAACATGTTATCGACAAATACAAGATAATATATCTTTATGACAGAAGAAATATGACAACTTCGAGAAAATGGAAAACCCATTTTGATTTCTATGGAATAAATAACTAGTATTACATGTTTTGAAAATTCAAGCACTTCCTTGGTATCTGGATTCTCCTAGGCTTCCAGATTAACCAAAATGAATGTGGTATCAAAATAAATACACGAATATGTTGGTTCAATGAGCTTATTCACCAATCTATGCCCAGTTCCCTTGAAGCGAATAATTCTTCGACGTAAAGAATGACTGGAGCTGACGATGTTACGTATTTCTGCATCTGAACCTTTGCCGATGCCTCTGCAAGAATTTAAACTCGTTCAATTAGTTCTCATCAGGTTAGTGAATATTTGGATCATCATTTCAGCACTTTAGATATGCAAGTTGATGGATTTTTCAACTTAGGAGGATAATTTTCTTCACTATATAAATTTTTCATAACCTAAATGCTAATGAGAACCGATGCGCATGCATTATTAGAAATAGCCTAATAGAGACTACAGGGTGAAGAGAATGATTGATGGTTCTTGCATATTGATTGTTAACAAAAGAAAATTATGATACCAACGTCAAGATAAGTCATGATAAGCGGAACGCAAAGGGAATGAGGTATGCAACTAGGTATGGGATGAGGCACGAGAGGGATAGTCTTCTTCAGAACTTTAGGATGAGATGACATATAATACTGGGTGAAACAAAGAGCTATTTCAAAGAATAAGAAATTATTACAAGCTATTTAAATAACCAATTTCATTATTATCTATTTGAGTATGTACATGACTTAGGTTTTGGTTGTCAAATAGCAAATAAAAATTAAGCAACTATTTTCTTTTAACTGATATGCACCACAAACATGTTGATGTTGTAATTGTTCTTCAGAACGCAAAACATTAGCTTCTGAACGGAAGCTCTAGAATGAAAAAAATGAAGGGCTGTATAGTTTTTTAAAGAACTGAAGGTCATATATTCATTATATTGAAGAGAATAACCTAGGATTTATCTGGTTGTGAAAACAAATATGCAAAATAAGAGGACTAGCTTGTTGTAACCTGAGGAAATGTAATGTAAGGAGATATCACATTTAATATGGCACCGAGTGACAATCTAGATGTAACTTACGCTATGAACAGTACAAATGAACATATTCTTATATTGTATTTACTTCATACAATCCTACCATGCCTAAAGTATTGTAACATAGATACAAGACTTAGAAGAACATACCATCTTCATTAAGTTTTCTCAAAAGTTGTGCTTTTGTAGGGAGGGCATAAAGTCCTGCAGCAACCGCTTTCCTGATAGCCCAACCATGGTGAGGAGAAAAGACCTTTGCATAAGCTACTGATGCTGGATCCCTAAGAGAATTCCCCCTGCAACAACAATTAACATTAAATTTTTAGTTTCACCACTCAATCTGCATACAATGTTATCTTTGGGTGGAGAACATGATAATGTATGGCAGTTGCGAAGCCTGGTATATACTTAGTGATGAGGTTTTGGAGTAGCTGCCTTGCCAAGCAAAATCTTAAAATTTTCTTTCTTTTTCTTCTCCCATGTTTGGCTTTGGAATTAATTTAGGATAACCGGAATTTTGTTGATTTAGCGAAGCTTAACCCCAAATTCCTATCGATGCCCCATTTGGAGTCTAAATAGCCAGAGTCATCTTATCTGGACTCCAAATTATCCCCCCCCCCCACCCCACCCACTCCAACAAACTCCAAATATTGAGAAGAGGGCATCCTTTTAGGACTTCAGATAACTCCTAAACAAAAAATTATAATAATTTTAAGTGGATGTAGTAGGGCCTTGCAAATTGGAGTTGGCATAATTGAAGACTCCAATCTATTGCTATCCTAACTCCAAAGCTAATCAGGTATTTTCATGATGTGTGTGGTTATTCATTGGTGCGGCAAGCGAAGCGAGACTGTCATTCCATAAGACATCGCAAGGGGCTATGATCAAGTTATTTAACCATAGGGACTATTGAAGGCTAGAAAAATCTCGCGACATTATTCGGTGCAAAACAAAGAAAACAGTGAGGTTTGTAAGTGTAAGTAGTTGCTCGTGCTCGTGACGCTAACCTGCGGTCAAGACGGAATACAAAACGAAAATTTTAACTAGAGCACAAGACACTACGACCTAGCGATCGATACCAAACACTGAACTAGCAAACATAGGAGTTTAACTACTCGGTTAAATGTTTACAACCTTTATAGTCGTGTACTTCATCTTCTTTTCCACTTCTTAAGCTACTAGGTCCACCGGCAACAAACTTGGATGTCAATCTTCCTTATCGAAGATAATCCACCCGAGATAACCCTAGCTCAAGTTATAGCTTCACTCAAGAACACTAAGTGAAACAACTTGTGAGCAAAACTTGCTAGGAATTGATCACAAGGATATAGTAGTGGTTAATCTCTAGATTTCTTTCTTCTTTTTTCTTTCTCAATTTTTAAAACTCAAGAGAGAGGAAGAAGAGGCTAGCATGGCTAAATGAAAACTTCATCACCTTTTCTTTTCATTTCATTTTCTTTTAAAGCAAGTGAGTGGATTTGCGACTCACAAGTGTGAGTCACAAGTCCACACACTGCTTCAAAGCTCAAGAAGAGATGAGAGAAAAAGAGAAGCCATGTCATGTGTACACATACATATATATACATACATTTATATAAGTATATGCTACAAATATATACACCTGTACTCGTATCAAAATACGAATATTGATGGAGGGCGAAATCTCCTTCAGATGTTGCCTTCCGTTGATCTGCTGATGACGTCGATGGGTGGCTGAGATTTGATCTTGAGGCTGTCGCTCCTAAAACGTGTGGATCTCAATAGGTTGAGATTGTGGTTGCCGAGTTACCTGCAAGGAAGTCCCGGGATGGTTGTACCACCGAGGACCCTCCGACGATCAAGTTAGACTAGAGATCCGAGCAGAGTAACGGCTTAGTGGAGTAAAAATGGCTTACTTGAACCCTCTGAAGAAGGGGTTCATATAGCGGTGGCAGCAGGCGAGGCAGGCACGAGAATCACGCCGATCGTTACGCTCCCGACGTCACGCCCGCGTAATGAGCGGGACCTCCCATTAATGGCGAGACAGGCTCGTTAATGGGGGGTCGTGGTGGCGTGGAACGTGGAATGCGGCCGGCGGAGATCACGCGCATGGCGAGATTCGCGGGATGGCGGTTACGCCTACAAGCGGTGCTGTTGATCGGTCGATGAGACCGAAGAAGCTGACCTCGGCGGGAGACCTCGCGGAAGAGCGGGAGAGCCAAAGTATCTTGGTTCTGCTCGAGCCCGGAAGTGAGCTGAGAGGGCTGAGGAGGCTCGGGCCCGTGATAGCTCGGAGACGAGCTATGGGTCGAGGAGGCCAATTGTGCTTGGGGCTCGGAGGTGAGCCAGCATTTGCTTGTAGGACGCGCACAGGAGTGGTCTGGTCGGCCACTATAGGTCCTTTCTTGTGATCCCCGGGACACGTCATCTGCCACGTGTCCTGATTTGGGAGATCACCGATATCGAGCATCATCATTAGCCCCCCACTCTCGTCTCGACCAGCTGATGGCTCGGGTCGAGAGTGGTTTGCCGGCTCACCCGAAGTGAGCTTCTTTCCGAAGATATCGCCGGGCGTGTCTCTGGGCAATTGGCTGTCTTTTCTGGATGAGGCCAGCGAATCAAGGCGACATCTTTTTCATTAACGAGGGTGGGCCGGATCGTGTGCTCTTTGGTGAAGCGACTGGACACGTGTCGGGCGCCGGTTGGCTGATGTGACGTGCCGCAGGCTTCTGGCATCCGATGGGACGCTGCCAATGTGCTTGCGGCAGGTGGAGCAATCGTGGCCGTTGAGTGCAGCGAACCGTTTTGGCGAGAGTCGACCATCGCCGTTGGATGAGGACGCCGGCTGTATAAATCGAGAGGAGGCCTGATTCGGGGTCTCTCTCTTCACATTTTCTCATTCTGAGTCTTGTTAGCTCGGCGCACTCCCCTTATGTCGGATCTTGGCATTTTCTCTTCTTAAGGATTTCTTCCCATCAGGTTAGATGTCTTGTTTCGAGAAGTTTGTAGATGTCGTAAGGGTAAATACGAGGGATTCTTCTCTCGGGTTGGAGCCCCTTGGGAAGTTAGGGTCAGATCCTCTCCCCGGGGTGCGTCTGGGGAAGTTCCGGGAGCGGTGGCGGCGGACGCGCCTGGTGCGTTGTCTTCAGTAAGATATGAGGACGAGCTTGCCACCACTCGGGCTCGTTTCCATATTCCCTCCGGCTGCACGCTGCGATTGGCCGAAGAAAGAGAGAGGGCGGATCGGGTGAGGGGTAGAGAGATCGCCTTATACCCGGAAGCCCTCTGGGCCGGAATACGCCTGTCTTTCTCTCCCGAGGTTGTACCCGCATTAAATTATTTTGGGTTAGCCCCGGGCCAGCTGGTGCCGAACTCCTGGAGAATTCTCCTTGGGTTCCTGGTCCGGCTGAAGTTGCAGGCGATCCCCTTTAGTTTGTCCATTCTTGCCTCCTCTCTCGTTTACAAAAGTCACCCCGGAACTTGCGCGGGCGACCCGAGGTGGGTTTACCTCTCCTTTAGGAAACAGCGGGGGAGTGTAGCCGGGTCAGGGGCTGTCGTCCTGCCTTCTTCCATCCACGATTGGAAGAAGTTTTTCTTCATCGGGCCGCCAGAGGGTGAGGACTGGCCTGTACCCGTCCAGTGGTCTCAGGATAGGTGCTGGCAGGGAAATCCGTCCAATGACCCCGATGCAGCGAGAGTGGCGGCGTGGGAGCCTATTCCTCAGGCTGATGTGCTACTTTCTGAGAGGGCCCTCAGTTGGGCCGGGCTCAGCCCCATCCAGTTTGTCGGTAAGTTAGGAGCTGGCATTTGTTTTTACTTTGTTTGTGTCGCTGACTCCATCATATCTCGTCTTGTGCAGAAACCATGGACGCGGGCCTCCTCCGAGCAGCAATGCGCAAGCCGAAGAATGGGTCGAGGGCTGGAGGGGCCAGCTCTTCTCGTCAGAAGCCGGTCCCGGCTCCCCCAGCAGACGTCCGGTCCCAGCGCTCGAGTGCGGATCACGCCCCGGGGCCCAGTCAGGTGCCGAGCGGAAAAAGGGCTCGGGGGGAGGACACCCGAGCTCCGGAGGTGGAGACGAGTTCTCCGTCGTTGTCTCTCAAGAGGTTCCCCCGAACAGTTCCGCGGACCCCGATCTCTCCGATCTTGGTGGATAAGGGGGAGCTCCGCTTCGAGGTGCCCTCGGGGCTTTCCGTTGCTGACAGCTTGCTGCACGACATGGAGAGGTCGGCCGGGGCCGGGTGATGGGGGGACGCTGAAGGCTCAATTGGCATCCATCGCCCAAGAGGCCCTGCAGGTTAGCGCTCGTACATCGTCTCATTGTTTGCGAGATTTGGTGCCCCTTTTTCTTTCTGACCTCCTTCGATTTCTTCAGGTCCTCCAACACGTCGCTATCGTCGCCCGGATGGAGGTAGAGGATATAGCCCCGGCGATGCGAGTCGCGGGCGAGCTCTCCTCGTTGGGAGAGAGCTCGAAGCGGGAGCTGGAGGCGGCGATGGCGAGGGTCGCTGCCCTTGAGGGCGAGGTGGCTGCCAGGAGGCAAGAGGCGGCGGCCGCGAAGCAAGAGGCGGCGGCGGCGAAACAGGAAGTGGTGGCCTCGAAGCGAGAGGCGGACAGGTTCCGCGAGGCCGTCCAGGCCAAGCTTCAGGGCTCCGAGGGGCTCGTCGGCACCATGAAGAAGTCAGTGAGCACCCTCCGAAAAGAGCTGGGGGCTGCAGTAGAGGCGGCGAAGAGAGCCGACCTCAGGGCGGCGGAGGCGGTGGAGAACTTTCAGAAATCGAAGAAGTTCTACGTTGTCCTAGCCTCGACCACCACCCTCATCTGGCACGAGGCTCTCGACGCCGTCAAGGCCCGGATGCAGGAGTTTGCTGATGAAGAGCTCCGAGCAGAATATCCCCGCGGAGACGACGAGCAGGATGAGGTCCCCGGGAGCATTGCCGGGGAAGGGACTCTCGGCGAGGGTGACGCCGAGGCTCCTGTGACAGACGCATCCCCCGTCGTGGTGGACGTCGAGCTCATCAGTATCGCTCCCGGCCATGAGGACTGAAGCCCATCGTCTTCTCTGTCTTTTCTTTTGTTGCCTCACTGCTTTGTAAGCCTTCGGGCATTTTTTTAAGGCTGGGGAGCCCACGGTACCCTTGTAAAAGCTGACTTTTCGAACAAAGATTTTTGTTTTCGCAGTAGTGTTTGTGCTTGTATATCCTTTTGTTGGTAGATACTTGTATTTGCACAGACTGCCTTCATGTTGTGTCGGTTCTTCGTCAAGCGATTACCCGTCGACTTGAATCTGGTCATTTGCCGAGTGTGCGAGGACCGGCGGGAAGACGGTATCTTCTGGCCCCGAAGTCGAGGTGGAGATCGCTCAGACGTAGATAGACCGGATGCCTTTTGTTTAGTTCATGCTCCTTAATTGTCGGGGGGCGTGAATGGCCTACTAAGGATGGTGCCGAGCAGGATAGCTGCTCGGTGCCTCTTGGCGAGGGCTTTGATCCCTGGTTTGTTGGGGTAGGGAGCTACCAGTCAGGGATAACCGAGCAAGGGCGGGCCCGGTTGCCTCTTGCGAGGACTTTGATCCTTAGCGCCGGAGGGGCCGTGAGTGGCCTACTAAGGATGGTGCCGAGCAGGGTAGCTGCTCGGTGCCTCTTGGCGAGGGCTTTGATCCTTAGCGCGGGAAGGACCGTGAGTGGCCTACTAAGGACGAGGCCGAGCAGGGCAGCTGCTCGGTGCCTCTTGGCGAGGGCTTTGATCCCTGGTTTGTTGGGGTAGGGAGCCACCAGCCAGGGATAACCGAGCAAGGGCGGGCCCGGTTGCCTCTTGCGAGGGCTTTTCATCCTTAGCGCGGGAAAGGCCGTGAGTGGCCTACTAAGGATGATGCCGAGCAGGGTAACTGCTCGGTGCCTCTTGGCGAGGGCTTTGATCCCTGCTTTGTTGGGGTAGGGAGCTACCAGCCAGGGATAACCGAGCAAGGGCAGGCCCGGTTGCCTCTTGCGAGGGCTTTGATCCTTAAGGACGGGCCGGGCAGGGTTGCTGCCCGGTGCCTCTTGGCGAGGGCTTTGATCCGTGGTTTGGTAGGGAGCTACCAGCCAGGGATAACCGAACAAAGACGGGTCCAGTTGCCTCTGTGAGGACTTTGATCCCTAGTTTGTTGGGGTAGGGAGCTACTAGCCAGGGATAACCAAACAAGGGCGGGTTCGGTTGCCTCTTGCGAGGGCTTTTCATCCTTAGCGCGGAAGGGGCCGTGATTGGCCTACTAAGGATGGCCGAGCAGGGTTACTGCCCGGTGCCTCTTGGCGAATGCTTTTTGTCCTTAAGGATAGCCGAGCAGGGTTGCTGCCCGGTGCCTCTTGGCGAGGGCTTTGATCCTGGCGTTGTGTGGTAGGGGAGCTACCAGCCAGGGATAGCTGAGCAAGGTAGCTGCTCGGCTGCCTCTTGGTGAGGGCTTTGATCCCTGACGTTGTGTAGTAGGGGAGCTACCAGCCAGGGATAGCTGAGCAGGGTAGCTGCTCGGGTGCCTCTGGGTGAGGGCTTTGATCCCTGGCGTTGTATGATAGGGGAGACACCGGTCAGGGACGGCTAAGCAGGGTAGCTGCTCGGCTGCCTCTTGGTGAGGGCTTCGATCCTTAGCGCAGGAGGGGCCGTGGGAGGCCCGCTAAGGACGGACCGAGCAGTGGAGCTGCTCAGTTGCCTCTTAGTGAGGGCTTAGGTCACAAAGACAGAACTCTTCTTTTCGCAATGTTCTAATGTTCCCTTCTTGTTATTCAGATGAAAAGGACTTTTTAGAAAAATTTACATTGTCTTTGTGAAAAGAGAGGTGCACACTTGTGGGTAGTGATTTCACTGGTGAGCTTCTCGGCGTAGTAAGGCCACGGAAACCTGCGCCCGTCCGCTTCCTGCAAGCGGTAGGCTCCGCCGGGAAGTACCTTCGATGACGAGGAAAGGATAGCCGAGCGGGGTAGCCGCTCGGCTGTCTCTTGGTGAGGGCTTTAATCCCTGGCTTTGTGAGGTATGGAAGCCACCGGCCAGGGATAGCCGAGCGGGGTAGCCGCTCGACTGCCTCTTGGTGAGGGCTTTGACTTTGATAGCCAGTCGGCGCACCGGGGAGAGGTACAGTAGCTGGCGACACGTGTCATGATTACGTGGGGAATGTGAAACGCCGGAGTGTCGTTTCAGTTTTGCTTCGGGCGGCGCGACTTCTGCCGCGTGGTGAAACTGTTGTGGGTGAAAACGGGCGACCGTTGAACTTCGGGGGGCGTTTGGGGGCTATAAAGTTGAGGGGGTGTTGTTTACTTGCTCCTCATACCCCAAACGCAAAAATGCAGGACTTCCCATTCACCATCGAAGATATCATAAACTTCGTGGATGTATGCCTCTATGACCCGTACTGCACTGAGGACACCGTGCAGTTGGTGATTGATGGGATCGAGGACCACTTCGGCCGATTGCTCCCCCGGCGGTGCTCCCTCCTTCAGCTGCTGATGTACTCCATCTGGAGGGCGTCGCCGGGGCTTTACAACCCCTTATCCGAAATGCTGTTCGACGAGGCCATAGGCAAACTAAGGTCTCTGAAGCGCTTCGGCCTGATCTCTGCGAGTCGGCTAGACCGCTCGTAAGCGCTCTTTCGTGAGTGCTACCAATTGAGGCGCGATGCCGATGCTTGCGGTGGGGATCGAAGACAGAGGCTGGACGCTGCGAGGGCTCGGCTGACGGAAATATCGTCAGAGTACCACGAGCAGTATGTTTTTTTTGTGTACGGCTGAGGAGCCTATAGTAACTTTTAAATGAATAAGATTCTTTTTCTTTCCTGCAATGCTTTATTGATCCCTTTATTGTATGAACAACAGATCTCAAGAAATGTGTACATTGCTAAACAAAAAGAAACACATGCTAGTAGATGATCTTATTCGTGCAGCTTGAGCCTTCCTGATGTCTATTGGCATTTATGCCCGGCAGAGGGTACCGAGGCGTATCTTCCGCCGACACTGCCATGATCTGGCCGATGGTCAGTTCGGCGGAAGGGGGACGCTGCTCCTGCTCGCGGTCGGCTTGCCGCTTGACTCTTAGGTACGCTGCGAGGTGCCCTGAATGGATGAGCTCTTCAATATAGTCTCGGAGTTATTTGCAGCTCTTCGTGGAGTGGCCCAGCGACCTATGAAAGCCGCAGTAGAGGCCTCGAGTTCGCTTTGAGGCCATTCGCGGGACCGGGGGAAGCTTGAAGAACCCCTCGCCCTTGGCCTCCTCCAGTAGCATCGCCTGGGAAACGTTAAGCGGGGTGTACTCCTGGAACTTTAAGAGATGGGGCTTTTTCCGCTCAGGCCCCCTTCTCTCTTCTCTTGCCCTCTTCTTTTGGTCGTTTTGCTCTGCCCGGGGGAGATTCGCATTCACCTCGGATTCGAGCTGGACCTCGCGCTCGGTCCAGGCCTTTACCTCGGCCATGGTCTTAGGTTGTGCTAATGCAAAGGAGCATAATCACTCCTTGTGCCTAAGACCAGACCTCAGAGCCGTGATGACCGTCTCGTCCCGGTGCTCTGGGACCTCGAGAAGGGCGTTATAGAAGCGGGTGACGTATGCTTTGAACGTCTCCTTGTCCCCGCTCTTGATCGTGAAGAGATGGTCGACTGTGCGCTTCTGCCGCCTATTCTCGACGAAGTGGCCGAGGAATTGTGTGGCCAGCTCGTCGAAGGTTGATATCGAGCGCGGCTCGAGTCTTCGGAACCAGTCTCGTCCAGAGCGGATGAGAGTGGCCGGGAAAGCTCGGCACTGGGCAGCATCGGAGTGGTCTTGGAAGCTCATTCCTGCGGTGAATGCATCCAAGTGGTCTTTCGGGTCAGATTTGCAGTCGAAGAGGGAGGCCTTTGGGGGCTTGTTGCGGAAGGAGACGTGGATGGCAAGCAGCTCCATGGTGAACGGTTTTGTGAGCGAGTCAGCGGCATACTTAGCCCCGTTGCTCGAACAGTGACCTTTTCGGTGCAGACTCTCGATCTTCTTCTCGAGGACGTCGAACGGTTTTGTGAGCGAGTCGACGGCATACTTAGCCCCGTTGCTCGAACAGTGACCTTCTCGGTGCAGACTCTCGATCTTCTTCTCGAGGACGTCGAGTCGGCTATGGTACCCCGACGACTCGGCGCATTCTGATCCCAGGCCTCCGCTGTTGGAGGCCTGCGTCTGGCCGAGGCTCTGGTTCCTCTCAATGAGGTTTCTTAGATCCCCGGCGAGATAGTCCTCGAGCCGCCGTGGTGAGTCTCGTTCGCGCGACCCCGTCGAGGGAGGGGGTGTCGGTCAGGCCTGGTAACAAGCGAGCTGACAGACATCTCCTCAGGAGGGACAGGTGTGTAAGCCCGCGGGGGCGCCCCGGCCGTCGATCCGACGCCGGAAACGCGGAAACAAAAACTTTGCAAAAACTTGCACCCGGCACCCCCGCGCACTTTTCACCCGGATCGGGCCATTAACCTAGCTAACTAGCAACAAGAAAAGAGTAGAGAAATATACCAAGCGATCCGTGTCCTTCGGTCTTCGTCTCCACTCCGATCTCCCGCGGATACTTCGTCCGTCACTTCCTCGTCGAAAGGGCACCACAAAGCCGGAATCTTTTACGGGATCCCACCTCTTGACCGAGGCAACTCGGGCGCGAAGTTGGCTAGCCGACGCATCCAAGGGATGCTGTAGAATAGTGTAGTAGCCATGTCTCTTTGGGGTTTAAGAGGTTGCCATTTATGGAGGAATTTGTACATAAGAATTTCATGGATGCTTGATGGAGAAATTGGAGCATGCAATATAAAGACGGCCAAAGCAAAAATGGTGCTCACTGGAAATCTTTTGTGGGTGAAGAATATCAATTAATTCCATGCATAAGGAATTCTCTCCTCACAAAAAACAATCAGCACACTCACACAATGGGGGGGACCCACGAAAAATGGCATGAAGGAATTTACCCACAAAAATAAACCTCTCTCTCTCCACTCATGAACAGTGGCCGGCCCCTTTCATCAGCAAGAAAAAAAAAAGATAAACAAAAGAAAATTGATCAAATCAATTTTCCATCCATTTCCAATCCAAAGCCAAATCAACAACCATCCAATTAATGCAAAGGAAGTGACTAGAAAAGGATCTCATGATGAAGAGGCCACAATTATGCAAGAAACCCCTCCACAAAATGTTATTTGCAAATGTGCAAATAACACCCTCCAACTGAAAGTCCGGCCGTGAAGGAAAAAGAGAAAACCGGCCGGAACGGAATGCAAACTGGCAACCCCAGAAAACCGATCCCGTAATAAATTACAGGAAAACCCCGCTACTGCAAATACATGCCCGCATTTGTATTCCCACTGAACACAAATGCAAAGAGACAAAACTACACTATCTAAAACTAGAATCCGGCTTAAGCCAAAACCGGCTAGTAAAATCTGTCCGATCACGATCCGTGCAATACCGCACGTATCTGATCGAACACTGCCATATCTCCATACGGCCTCTACAGCGTTTCGCCCGAAACCTGAGTAACTGAGTGTGGTGGACTCTAAAGACCCGTCAACACCTTGGTTGTGGATTTAACCACTAGCAAGTCAGAGGTATAAGCCAATACGTAACGGGCTACCAGGTATTGACAAAAAGGGACGTCGATGAGCGAACTCATACTGACACCCTACTGAGCCTGTCAGTGACAATATCCGTACAGTCCGGTCCGTTCGTCTATGAGCATCGCATGGCGGGCCTAGGGGGTTGGTAAAAGTCAGACCCCCAAAAGCGGTACAAGTCGCGTCGGAGTGCAGCCCAGAACACCCTGAGATACTACTGGAATACCTACCAGCAAATCTCCTGCCTTGGCCAAGGACTTTTCATATTCTGGCTCTCCTAGACACAGCGCGACCTCACCCCCAATACCGGGAGAGACGAACCCCTGCAGATCCGCTCACTGCCTCCATGTGGCTCGGGACTGTACCCAACTAAAACCTGTTTGCACGACTCCATTGAGCCGTGGTAGGGTAGTAATCAAAGCACAGTGGGAACTCACACAAGACAAATGACGATCTCAGGTCGATGAACTAACCTGTACACATGTCACCAGGGAACTGCTATCTGACGTCTGGTATAAACCCAACTAGCAGGTTCCCGGCGAGTCATGTCCGTTGTACTCATAACCCAATGAGCACCTGTATACATCTTAGGTGAGCCAACTGACACCAGTGGCTTGTGAGACCGGCCACCGCCCCTCGTCGGGGTCTCGACTGTATACACTAGTCTACTCTGGAATATCGATGCCCTGTCTCGAAACTCCCACGACTAGGGACCATTTAAGGATGTGCTTATAGACTACCAGCTCTCACGTATATGATCGCCCTCATACTGCTGGTAGTCAAGCAAGGATCCTAGGGGCTCTATCAACATGTAATAGCGACTCGTAAGGTCACCTAAAGCAGTACACGATGATAAAGATAAACCAGATAGCATACTATCATCTTCAGTAAGACTGTCCTACTGGGACAGGTCCTCCCCTCAATCATTGCAATCACGTGCCTGTGATCCAATAATTGACTCTGAGGGCACTATCTCCAACAATCTCCCACTTGCACTCAAGGCTAATTATTGTGATGTCGCATACTCACAGTCCGTGTGATACCGAACACCCAACTCCTCTACTAGTCAGTCTCACAAAGCTCGTTTGCGAAACTATTGCGTTCGAGGAATAGCCTCAGTGAGTGGATCCGCTCTGGTGTTTCTTTCTATGTCTCTCTTTATCTCAAGTTCGCGGAGAAAACCATCTCCCGAAATGAGCAATACCTGTCTAGAATGTCTGGATGTCTGATAGGACCTAGCTCATAAATGAACTCCAAATCCAAACTTCTTAGACTGTATCGTCAACTGAACTTAATCAGTATCCTGCGCCATGCCTTCCCTCAGTATCCACCTGGACCATCTGTCCAAAATACTGCCCCTCGTCAGAGGGAAAACTATAACTCTGACAGCCACTCTGCCATCCAGGTCACCTTGGAAGCCTGGAATGATAACTGTCTCCCGAAGAAGAAAACTGCTATCATATCCCTAGCACATCAACTTATGTTCTAAAACTGCTTCCGACTGTTTCTCCAGGATTGGATGAATATCAACTTATTGCATCTACTGCAAGAACATCTGGTGTGGTACTTGACATCTCATGATTGACTCAATTGCCTAAGCAAGTGATCTGCCAGTCATGCCCATCCCTCTCCCCTTTAGTCTGTAAGACACCTTTAGAGAGGGTGACTCCATCACCTGCAGGTATACTACCGTGCCAGGAGTCGTCCATTCTAAATACTCATAGAATGCTGTCAAAGTATCCAGATTGGGAAACCATCCAAATCTAGATCTAAAACCATAGATCTAGTGACCAGAATGTCTGATATAATATCCAAGTCCTGTGTGGAGAAACCACCGTGTGACGACCAAAGTATAACCGATCGTAGTATAGGAACATCACCTCCTACTCTGTGTATGTCATCAAATACCAGGACATCACACCCTACTACCTTCTTAACAGATCTATCCCCTATTCTGATAAAGTCAAACCTATGACTGTCACATCAGAAATAGATGATCTATCTCCGCTATATCTGCTTTAGTCTATAAATAGACATAAGCCAACTGTCCACCAATGCTTCCGCTGCTCCCACTGACTACGACAACCCTCTGGCAGAGTCATATAGACGTACACTTCTAAAACCGGTTTAGAACGACGCTATACTCATCCTCCTGCCGGGTCTCACAGTCTGGAACAACAGCAATGGCAAGTCTGGGTAAACAAGAACCTCCCTGCCACCGTCCTTGAGCATACCAAAGTACCTCTCGAGCGCCTGAGGTTACCCACCACATCTGCGGAGTGGCCAATAGAATGTCAAACCAGATTGAATCTTTGGGTTCTTATCAAATCTTCAGTAATCGTTTGCGGTTCTGGAATCACTTCCAGTTCTACCATACTCCCACTACTGTTTTCTGAAAAAATCCATTTTTAATTAAAACTGTGGCGAGTCAAGAACAATATCACTATTGATCTTCCAGATGGTAGAAAGTCAACCCTCGTCATAGCCTGGGTCAACCCACAAACAGCCATTACAGAAACGTGCCTTGAGTTATCCAGAGTCCGGTTTTAATCATAAGCCGGATAACTCCCCATACCTTAACAAAGTTAAGATATGAACTGTACTATATCCAATATAGAACCAGAGGCACTGATTTAATTGAACCAGATTCAAATCATGCAGCTGTCTCCAGTGCATGTCAAGTAAATGGAAGGAGGACGATCAGCGTGACTCATCTTAGGAATACTTCCAATTATGAGTTACCTGAAAGAGAAGCAAGTTCTCTTAACCATTACTATCAACTGAATACCATACACAAGTATCTACATCTTCGATCACCTTGAAGAATCCCGATACTTGCAATACCTGGTTCTCTACTCTATTCATATACCTATAACTTCTCAAAATTCGGACCCTGTGTTTCTATAAAACACTTGTCTAAAAACCAGAGAAGTCATAAGTAAACCGAATATAGTACGAGGACCAACCCCTCTGTCCTTAATGGACACTGGACAATATGCAATACTCTGTATAAGTCCCCTGAGTCTAGTGACTCATTCACTGTGTGTCGTAGGTTGAAAACTGTACTTATGGTTAAGAAGAATTACACCGCTGTTCAATGCTCCTTACCTAACCATCCACTGATGTAGGTAAATGTCATAGACATAATCTCAAAAAGGAATGTCTCTCTATAAAAATAGACGTATAGATATATATCAATTTGAAATTGGTGCATAACAACGGATATTCAAAACCAAATATTTGCCGACCGGCAAACAACCCAGGTGATTTCCTCAAATATCACTGATTACAACGAATCCCGATATAATGAGGATGATCACCCAATTCCCAACAACTTACTCCCACTCATCATCTGTAAAACCATACAGATGTGAGAATCATACCTGGTAAATACATACCCTGGAGCAAGTGTCTAATTGGGAGATCAGTTTTCTTTTAACAGTACACAGTAAAACTGAAACATTGAAATGTTTCGATAGGGTATCCTGGTATTCCTAGTAATGCCTCTTCCATTATCCAGATTCACAACTGTAACCGTATAATTCTTTGCCACTTCTCCAAATCCCTTTATATGTCTTTAGTCATTACCTTCTGTACACCCCTTTAAGCCAAATGGTTTTCTTCCTTCCCTACCGTTCGGCACCAGCCTATGGTTTGGAAGAAGACTATCCAATAAGCATAAAGGGTGTACTGTCCTAATCCTAGGAGCACTCGCAACGCGAGAGAAGGTGAAGATAAAAGACACCTGAATGTACTTTATTCCTATTTTTCCTGAACCAGGATCCATCCCCGAACTGGAACAAGTTCCTTTCGAGTTCGTATATAACCATACGATGGATTATCCAATAAACTGGGATCTTCGTAGTGATACGGAGTGTCCTGGAGAAATACACAAGTGATTTAGGATTGGCGAAGAAATACTTGGTTTGGTCGTGAATAGCAGTCGCAATTTACTTTGCTCTCTTACTAATCCCTTTCTTTGTCTGAACTTAATACCTTCTGTACACCGTTTAGGCTAATTGGCTTTCTTCATTCCCTACCTGTCGGCACCAGCCTATGGTTTGGAAGAAGGCTATCTAATTTGCGTAATAGGTGTACTACTCCTAAACCAAGGAGTACTCGCAACCTGAGAGAAGGTGAAAAGAAAAGACAACTGAATAGTCCTATCCGTTTTCTCCAGAACCAAAAACCATCCTCGAATTCCTTCGAGTTCGTATATTACCATACGATGGTTTTGTCCAATGGAAGTGGACGTTCGCAGTAATACGGGGTGTCCTGGAGAAAAGGGTAAAAGTAGGAGTGGCAATGAGGTCTGCAACTCTGACAATCCAAAATCCAGTGTTAAGAAGGTTCGGTCAACTTGGTCACTGAGTCATAGTCTAGGGTCGGGTCAATGGTCGCTGCCAAAAAGAGAGAGAAAAGAAACACTCAGCGTGCACTCTAACCTAGATCAGAATGGTTATCACTTTATCTAATCAGGAAACCTCCCACTGTAACGTCAAATTCTTCCCCAAACCTGAAGGAAGAATTAGCCGGGATCACCCGAGGAGTAAACTAACTCATCAGTGGGAATCGGGATCCAACTCTCATCGCATGATAACGTGACGGAATCCGCTCACGTTATCATACTCCAGAAGTTATGCGCATATCTGGCAAGTTTCAGTTATTTTTGAAACTCCCGATGTGGATTTTTACCCCATGCTCTTATGACCTTGGCGTGAGGTCAAAATATCATAAGTCACATGTCAAGTTCTACCCATCATTTTCCTGGTTAATTTGAACCCACCCGTACATACCCTTGACGTAGGCCAAAATAGTAGTACGACCGTCCCAAACCAACGCATCTATCTATGCAACAGATAAATACCCGGCAGCTACCAAACACTATGCCTTGGCGTGAGGTCAAAATACATAGCTTGAATACTACCGAATATTTAACTGAAATGACGGAGGGCTACGAATGGTTTCTGGCGAAAACCTTTAACGTAATGAACTTGATATCGTTGAAGGAACTGATAGCTTTTAAAAATTATAGTGACGAAAACCTTTGCTAAAGAGGTCACTCCCGGTGAAGGGATCTCGGCTCTTTCCCCGTAGAATGAGGTGCAGGATATTCCAACTGAATACTACGATGCAAAGCAAAAGTTATCGGGTATAGTGAAGTTATTGCCCTGACGCAAACTTCTGTCCAAGGGGTCACTCCCGGTGAAGGGATCTCGGCCCTTGCCTCGTCGACTGAGGAGCAGGATATTCCAACTGAATACCACTGTGCAAAACAAAAGAGAACGCCCTTGCAATAACAGCCTTTTGAAAAAGTGTTCCAACAACATCAGAATAGGTTTGTTTATCTTGCATTGATCCGAATCAACGCAGTCCCATCAATTAATCACACCATAAAGAACGAAAATATACTGATGTACGTATATGCCATCCGCATTCGCCACTGGGTCCCGTCATCACCCGTTAGGTTAGCTAACTAACGACAGAGCGGGGACTGGACTAGCGCGGATGCAAAACATATACAACATCTACTAGTATATATATATAAAATATAATTTTCGCTCAAGGCGTGATAAAATGCAACATTACAGAAATGTACAGTATCACAGAATAATACAGATATCTGGGATCCCCGGGTTTCACAGAGCCGCTGCTGAAACCCGACGTTCCCCTGGTCGTGTGGATAGCCTGTGCAATGAAATCCTAGACCCCTACGGGCGCGGTAAGTTACCCGCCAAAACCTGAAGCGAGGCAGCCCCCTTCAGCAACGTGAATGGACCACCCAGCACTTCACGGAATCCGGTAACTTGGGCACCCCTACGAGTACGGCGAATAGCTCGCCAATTCTAGAGTAAAGCCCCCTCCGTCTCAATGCCATGAGATGCGGGCTCGTTGCCCTCTAGAACCCGGCTATCCGTGCACCCCTCCGCGGGGTAATCCTAGTACAGAAAGTAAAATATACATACACCGGGTACATCGACCGCAACCTGGTCGTGCCCCAAAAGAATAATACAAAACGGCAGTGACGGCAGTCCACATGTCGGACGCTCGCCCCGCAATATCAAATGTACATATAAAACAAAACTTGTACTGGCATTGCATCCAGGCTATCCCCACCGACCGATCCGCAACAACACAGCAAAACACAGAACATCAACGTGAATGTCACGTTCGCAAATCCGTCTAACCGGGCTATAGCAGTTAGACAGGATTTACCGATCGAGTGATATTCACGGTCGCAGATATAATGTAAATACTGTGAACTGGCATGTTTAAAATATCCGATCGAACAAATTTATCAAAGTGGGCCCCAAGCAGTACTGTAGCACTCACAGAAAATCTGGGCCCAAAAAGAATGTCTTAAAAACCCCATTTCTTAGACTAGGACCCACTGGAAAAAAATGGTGCAACGAAGCTATTTTACTGCGGCGGAACCGCGGTCAAAGAGGGGTTATGGCCGCGGTTCCGCGGCCGTACAGACGAATTGGGTCACCAAATTTTTCCAGTGTTCTTAGAATTCTCTACACATGTTTCTGCAACACCCTGAAAAAATTTTGGAGCTTAAAAAAATTTCGACAGAAACTTGTATACATGAAATCGGGATTTCGGACAAATCCGTTCGATCGAGCTTTAAACATACTAGAGCAAGCTAGGCTAGGTTAACGGCCTGGCTTTGATACCACTGTAAGTCCACGTTGCCCACCCCGGTGCTTACGGGGAGGCGGAAAACATAATAAAAATCGGATTTTTATCAACTATAGACAACATGGACTATGCTTTAAGGATCTTTACTAAACAAAAACTTGCTAAAGCTAACTTGAAAGTAGCTAAGTGGTAGAAAGGTTATACCTTTGGTCTTTTGTCCTTCTCTCCTTGCTCCTAGAAGTAGTGGAAGGAGGTCACCTTGTCGTCTTCTCCCGTCGAAGAAAGATCCACCCGAAAGCCTCAACCTTTGGCTTCAACTCCAAGCTAAGAGTAACTAGGGTGGAAGAAGTGTTAATACTTGAACCCTAGATGAGAGTAGAGAAGATCAAGAGAGGGTTTTTCTCAAGCTCAAGTGTTTCTCAACACATGAGAGGGAGAGGAAGAACAAGAGAGAGAAATGAAATGATAGAATGAGAAATAATTGAGCCATTCTCACTAATATGTGTGAATTATTTTAATTGAATAATTAGCTAGATAATTGTCATAGTTAATCATGACATGACCATTATCATTTCAATTTGCAAAGATCAAAAAGCATCTTCCAAAAGAAATGATGATGGTCAAAATGTCAACCTAGGTCAACAAGTCAAAGAAGTCAAATGGTCAACAACCATAACCATGGATAATTATTAAACTAATTATTAATTAAACAATAATACACACATAAACATTAGGGTTAATAAAATAACAATAGCCATTAACCCTAATCAAGGTCCTCTCCCTCAATCTCAAGCAACTGTGCATACGCACCCGCATTCGTGATCCGAGGAACACGAATGCACTGAGAAAAACCAATCTCAAATCATATACTAGGATCCGGCTTAAACCAAAGCCCGCTAGTACAAACTGTCCGGACAGCAAACGTGCACAAGTGCGCGAATGTGAACGAACCCTGTCGCAAAACCATGCGACCTCTACTCATTTTGCCTAAAGGCGAATAGCTCTCTGTGTGGGACTCTAAAGACTCGACACTACGCTGGCAGTGGGTTTAACCACAGACCGCAAGCGGCACTAGCTGTACGTAACGGTCCCCAGGTAGATGTCGATAAGAAGACTGACGAGGTGAACCCCATCTGAACTCCTACTGAGCCTGTATGTGACAATCTCCGTACAGTCCGGTCTGTTCGTCTGATACATCGTATGGCGGGCCTAGAGGGCGGTGAACGTCAGTCCCTTAATAGCGGTACAAGTCGTGTCGGAGTGTAGCCCAGAACACCCTGAGATAACACTGGAAACCTACCAGTATATCTCGCTTGCCCTGGCCAGGGACTACTCGTGTAATGGCTCTCCTGGACACAGCGCGATGTCAACCCCCAATACCGGGAGAGACGAATCCTGTCTAACCGTCACTGCCTCCAAGTGCTTCGGGACTGCACCCAAAAACTACCTGTTTGCACGACTCCTTTGAGCCGTGGTAGGGTAGTAATCAAAGTGCAGTGGGAACACACTCGAGGCGAAGTGACAGTGTCAAGTCAACGGACTAAGCTGTACTCATGTCACCTGGGAACTGATAACTGACGATAGGTATAATACCAACCAACAGTCCCCGACGAGTCCTGTCCAGTGTACTCGTAACCCAACGAGCACCCGTATACTATCTCAAGTACGACGTACTGACGGCTGTGGGACAGACCGTCTCCCACACTGGGATGAGAAGCGCATACGCTAGTCTACTCCGGAGTATCGATGCCCTGTCTCGATAGTCCAACGACTAGGGACCTGCATAAGGATGTGCTTATAGATCACCCAACTCCCACGAGTGCGAGCGCCATCACAACGCTGGTAATCAAGCAAAGATCCTAAGGGCTCTACCAATATGTATATCTGCAATATGCTAAAAGAAACACATGCACATATTAAAGCAGAGACAAACCAAGTAGCATACTACCATTTCGAGCAAAATTGTATATACAACTGTGAATATCCCAAGCTTCCATCAAGTAATATACAAACTAGTATGATACAGTAATGGCCTCTAGGGCATATACACTAACAATCTCCCATTTGCACTAAGACCATGTACTGGCGTATCGAAGACCTATCATCTCGATCAGCCGCTCGAACTGAGTCTGGGGCAAGGCCTTGGTGAATGGATCTGCTGTGTTATCCTCTGATGCAACTCTCCGGACCTCGATCTCCTGGCGATCCACGATCTCCCTGATCAGGTGATACCGTCTTAAGATGTGTCTGGATTTCTGATGGGACCTGGGTTCCTTCGCTAAAGCTATAGCCCCGTTGTTG
This sequence comes from Agapanthus africanus, assembly GCA_030015575.1. Lineage (NCBI taxonomy): Eukaryota > Viridiplantae > Streptophyta > Magnoliopsida > Asparagales > Amaryllidaceae > Agapanthus > Agapanthus africanus. The sequence goes on along the minus strand of CM057338.1, from coordinate 866,475,153 downwards.
TCGCAATACAGAGGTATTGGGTCAACAATGGACGGAACCACCTGAAGTTCTCTCAAGAACTTCCTCATCCAGACAGCTTCTTTTGCGGCATCAGATGCAGCGATGTATTCCGCTTCCATCGTCGAGTCAGCAACGGTTTCCTGTTTGGAGCTCTTCCAACACACCGCCCCTCCATTGAGGGTGAAGACAAAACCCGACATGGACTTGGAATCATCCTTGTCACTCTGGAAGCTGGAGTCAGCAAAGGCCTCAATCTGCAGGTCTTTTCCACCATACACCAAGAACATCTCCTAAGTCCTTCTCAGGTACTTGAGAATGTTCTTTACTGCTATCTAATGTTTCTCCCCAGGGTTTGACTGATACCTGCTTACCACACTCAGTGCATAAGCCACATCCGGTCTGGTACACAACATCGCATACATAATAGAGCCTACCGCAGAAGCGTAGGGTATAATAGACATGCGATCCCTCTCCAAATCAGTCTTGGGAGACATCTCTTTGGAGAGGGTGATCCCGTGACAAGCCGGTAGATTACCGCGCTTGGAATCTTCCATACTGAATCTCTTCAGTATGGTGTCGATGTACCTGGACTGTGAAAGTCCTAATATCCTCTTGGATCTGTCACGGTAGATCCGGATACGCAGAATGTATGAGGCATCACCCAGGTCTTTCATGGAGAACCTGTGTGACAAGAACCCCTTGACAGATTGTAGCATAGGAATATCATTTCCTATTAAGAGAATGTCATCCACGTATAAAACGAGGAATACTACAGTTCTCGCTACAAATCTACAATAGATGCATGGTTCATCTGGATTTTTGATAAAGCCAAATTCCTTGACCGTCTCATCAAAACAGATGTTCCAACTCCGCGATGCCTGCTTTAGTCCATAAATGGACTTAAGCAACTTGCACACCTTTCCGCTGCTCCCACTATGAATGAAACCCTCTGACTGATCCATATAGACACACTCCTCTAAATGACCATTTAGAAAAGCTGTCTTTACGTCCATCTGCCAAATCTCATAATCGTGGAAGGCAGCAATGGCAAGAAGGATCCGAATGGATTTCAGCATAGCTACTGGAGAAAAGGTTTCGTCATAGTCCAAACCAGGTCGCTGACGAAAACCCTTTGCTACCAGTCTAGCTTTATAGGTCTCAACCTGTCCATCTACACCAATCTTCCTTTTGAAGATCCACTTGCATCCTACGGGTTTTACCCCATCTGGAGCAATTTCCAACGTCCATACTTTGTTGGTGTACATGGACTCCATTTCGGTCCGCATTGCTTCCAGCCATTTTACCGAGTCGACGCTCTGAATGGCTTGCTGGAAGCTAGTAGGCTCATCACAGTCTATGATGCAATCCTCTCTATCCCCGTCAATGAGAAAACCGTAGTATCTCTCGGGCGGATGAGACTGCCTACTACTCCTGCGAAGTGGCGTGGGAATGTCCTGATCTTTCGAACCCTCTGGTTCTACTAAACTTTCAGTAATAGCTTGTGGTTCTGGAATTTCTTCCAGTTCTATTGCGCTCCCACTTATTTCCTTTTCTAAGAACTGATGTTCCAGAAAATGGGCATTACGAGAAACAAGGACTTTTTGTTCCTCTGCGTAATAGAAAAGATACCCCTGGAGTTCTTTAGGTATCCCACAAACTTGCACAGTACTGAGCGTGCCTCGAGCTTGTCCGCATGCTACTTTTTTACAAAAGCTGGACATCCCCAAATCTTCAGGTATTGAAGATAGGGTTTCTTCCCACTCCATATCTCATATGGTGTGGTAGGCACAGTCTTAGTAGGAACTCGGTTCAAAAGGTATGCAGCTGATTCTAGCGCATATCCCCAGAACGATCGCGGCAACTCAGCGTTACTCATCATGGACCGTACCATATCCAATAGGGTTCGGTTCCGTCTCTCCGATACACCATTATGTTGCGAAGTGTATGGAGGAGTAAGCTGAGAGAGAATTCCATTCTCTTTTAAGTAACCCAGGAACTCGGCACTCAAGTATTCTCCACCTCGATCAGATCTCAGTATCTTTATACTTTTGCCTGTTTGTTTTTCTACTTCATTCTTATATTCCTGAAACTTATCAAAAGCTTCGGATTTATGCTTCATTAAGAAGACATGTCCGAACCTTGAGAAATCATCCGTAAAAGTAATGAAGAATAACCGCTTCGTGCATGTGTAGACATTGGACCGCACACGTCGCTGTGTACGAGTCCCAAGAGCTCGCTCGCTCTTTCTCCGTGTCCAATGAACGGAGTCTTTGTCATCTTTCCCTTGAGACAGGATTGACAAGTTGCATACGATTGATATTCGAACGAATCCAAATATCCTTCTGTGTGTAACTTAGTCAACCTTCTCTCATTGATGTGACCCAGTCTACAATGCCATAAGAAAGTTTTATTGATTTCTGGAGACTTTCTTTTGTGTGTATTCTGGACATTGAAAATCTGTGGTTGGTTTAATACGTATATACCGTTGTTCAATGTACCTGACCCAATCAAAGCTTGATTAAGGTGAATGTTCACTACATTACTTACAAATGCAAATTCATAACCTTCTTTAGATAATAAAGATACAGAAATGATATTACAGGTTGCATTTGGTACATAATAACAACTACGTAAAACCAAAAAATGTCCATCCGACAATCCCAGGTGATAGTCCCCCACGGCCTCAGCATCCATGCTAGCACCGTTCGCAACTCTGAGGGTCATGTCACCTGCCTTCAAAACTCTACGCTTTCTCAACGCCTGCAAAGAATTACAGATATGAGATCCTGATCCGGTATCCAATACCCAGGAAGTAGAGTTTATTGATAGACAGTTTTCAATAACATACACACCTGAAGCTGAAGCTGCAACTCGCTTCAAATTCTGTGTTCTGGCTTTCCAAGCCTTGCAATCCTGTTTCCAGTGACCACTTTTGTGACAATAGAAGCATTCTTTCTTCTCCACCATCTTTCCCGCTATCTTTGTTGCTTTACCTTTTCCCTTCGTATCCACTTTACCGACACCTCCTCTTGGTTTGGCGGGGGCTTTCTTCTTCTTACCCTTGGCTTTTGCCTTGGATCTAGAAGAGGAAGATCCTCCTACAAACAAAGCGGATGTCTCCCTACCTTTCTGTAGGGTGCCCTCAGCACTCCTCAACATGTTCAGAAGTTCGGAAAGTTCTACCTCCTTTCCTTGCATGTTGAATTTCAGAATAAACTGGGCGTAAGTGGAAGGAAGGGACTGGAGAATCAAATCTGTATATAGTTCATTCTCCAACGTGGTCCCAAGGTCCGCGAGCTCCTCAATGTAGCCAATCATCTTAAGCACGTGTTCCGCTACCGATGATCCGACGGCCAACCTTGCGGAAAATAGCTTCTTCGACACTTCGTATCTTGCGATACGAGACTGCTCCCCATACAGTTCTTTTGTATGAAGAAATATGGACTCTAGGTCCATATTCTCGTGCCTCCGCTGATGTTCATTGTCCATCGAGGCTAATACGAGGCATTTGGCCTTCGCGCAATCTATCTCCCATGTCTTACGGATTTCCTTATCCGCGACGCTGGAGGTGGGACCTGGGACAGGGGGTGCTTTGGTGGTAAGGACATACCCCAACTTGTCGTAAGTGATTGCCATCTTGACATTCCTGAGCCAATCTTTGTAGTTTGGCCCTGTCAATATGTTTTTATCTAGTAATAACTTAAGTCCGGTCATCTTGAATGGTCGCTGCAATTAGGAGAGAGAAAAGAAACACTTTAGCATGATGCTCTTGCAAGTTTAGAGTGGTTTTTAATTTGTCTAAACTGGATGGCTCCCACTGTCTCTCGAATCCCTTCTCAAACCGTAAAGAAAGGATTAGTCAGGATTACTCTCACCGTACAATACTTGCTTAACCGTTCAGCCAGGCCAGTGTCGGTACTTCGAGGGAGGTTTTCCAACGCGTTCGCGAAGTTCCTTAATTAAGTAACCTCTTTTCCCTGTGGGCGTAGCCCCGCTGACACCTTTCTAGACACCTACTAGGTTTATAGCATTGATCGTTAAGTGAGAGTTTTCCCGAGGAGTAGCATATACTCACAGTAGGATCGGGATCCAAATATCATCGCGTGATAAAACCGAAGGAATCCTACCAGAATCATCACACTCCAAATGGTATGCAAAGCTAGCAAGTTTCAGTACTTATGAAACTCCCGATGTGGATTTTTGCCCCATGCTCTTATGACCTTGGCGTGAGGTCAAAATGTCATAAGTCACATGTCAAGTTCTTCCCATCATTATCCTGGTTAATTTGAACCCACCCGTACCTACCCTTGACGTAGGCCAAAATGGCAGTACGACTGTCTCAAATCAACGCATTCTATCTATGCAACAGATAAATATCCGGCAGCTACCAATCACTATACCTTGGCGTGAGGTCAAAATACATAGCTTGAATACTACCGTGTATTTAACTGAAATGATGGAGGGCTACGGATGGTTTTGGCGAAACCGTGAACGTAGTGAACTTGATATAATCGATGGAACGAGATAGCTTTTAAAAGGAGTGGTTCAAGCTCCGCGTTTAAAAGATTAGTTTTGAAAAGAACCGAGTGGTTTTCAAAGTGTTCCAATCGACTTTTACTTGGTTTATTTTCTTGCATTAGTTCTTTTAATGCATCCCATCATTTAATCCTACCATTGCAGAAAACAACCAAAATATGACGTACGCTTATGCCATTCGCATTCGCCACGGGGCCCCGTCATCACCCGTTAGGTTACTTAACTAACGACAGAGCGGGGGCTGGACTAGCGCGGCTGTAAAACATAAGCAACGCCTAAATAGTTATTATGTATAAATATATAGCAATGATAGACATTACAGATCACAGATGAATACATTGGATATACTAGGAACCCGCAATCCGTTCGAGCCTGCAAACAAAAGCGGATTACACGGTCGCGGTGAATAGCCAAATATCAGAGCCAGGCCGTTAACCTAGCCTAGCTTGCTCTAGTATGTTTAAAGCTCGATCGAACGGATTTGTCCGAAAACCCGATTTCATGTATACAAGTTTCTGTCTAAATTTTTTTAAGCTCCAAAAATTTTTCAGGGTGTTGCAGATGTGTAGAGAATTCTAAGAACACTGGAAAAATTTGGTGACCCAATTCGTCTGTACGGCCGCGGAACCGCGGCCGTAACCCCTCTTTGACCGTGGTTCCGCCGCAGTAAAATAGCTTCGTTGCACCATTTTTTTCCAGTGGGTCCTAGTCTAAGAAATGGGGGTTTTGAGACATTCTTTTTGGGCCCAGATTTTCTGTGAGTGCTACAGTACTGCTTGGGGCCCACTTTGATAAATTTGTTCGATCGGATATTTTAAACATGCCAGTTCACAATATTTACATTATATCTGCGACCGTGAATATCACTCGATCGGTAAATCCTGTCTAACTGCTATAGCCCGGTTAGACGGATTTGCGAACGTGACATTCACGTTGATGTTCTGTGTTTTGCTGTATTGTTGCGGATCGGTCGGTGGGGATAGCCTGGATGCAATGCTAGTACAAGTTTTGTTTTATATGTACATTTGATATTGCGGGGCGAGCGTCCGACATGTGGACTGCCGTCACTGCCGTTTTGTATTATTCTTTTGGGGCACGACCAGGTTGCGGTCGATGTACCCGGTGTATGTATATTTTACTTTCTGTACTAGGATTACACCGCGGAAGGGTGCACGGATAGCCGGGTTCTAGAGGGCAACGAGCCCGCATCTCATGGCATTGAGACGGAGGGGGCTTTACTCTAGAATTGGCGGGCTATTCGCCGCACTCGTAGGGGGTATAGGTTGACCCAGGAGGGGTGCCCAAGTTACCGGATTCCGTGAAGTGCTGGGTGGTCCATTCACGTTGCTGAAGGGGGCTGCCTCGCTTCAGGTTTTGGCGGGTAACTTACCGCGCCCGTAGGGGTCTAGGATTTCATTGCACAGGCTATCCACACGACCAAGGGAACGTCGGGTTTCAGCAGCGGCTCTGTGAAACCCGGGGATCCCAGATATCTGTATTATTCTGTGATACTGTACATTTCTGTAATGTTGCATTTTATCACGCCTTGAGCGAAAATTATATTTTATATATATATACTAGTAGATGTTGTATATGTTTTGCATCCGCGCTAGTCCAGTCCCCGCTCTGTCGTTAGTTAGCTAACCTAACGGGTGATGACGGGACCCAGTGGCGAATGCGGATGGCATATACGTACATCAGTATATTTTCGTTCTTTATGGTGTGATTAATTGATGGGACTGCGTTGATTCGGATCAATGCAAGATAAACAAACCTATTCTGATGTTGTTGGAACACTTTTTCAAAAGGCTGTTATTGCAAGGGCGTTCTCTTTTGTTTTGCACAGTGGTATTCAGTTGGAATATCCTGCTCCTCAGTCGACGAGGCAAGGGCCGAGATCCCTTCACCGGGAGTGACCCCTTGGACAGAAGTTTGCGTCAGGGCAATAACTTCACTATACCCGATAACTTTTGCTTTGCATCGTAGTATTCAGTTGGAATATCCTGCACCTCATTCTACGGGGAAAGAACCGAGATCCCTTCACCGGGAGTGACCTCTTTAGCAAAGGTTTTCGTCACTATAATTTTTAAAAGCTATCAGTTCCTTCAACGATATCAAGTTCATTACGTTAAAGGTTTTCGCCAGAAACCATTCGTAGCCCTCCGTCATTTCAGTTAAATATTCGGTAGTATTCAAGCTATGTATTTTGACCTCACGCCAAGGCATAGTGTTTGGTAGCTGCCGGGTATTTATCTGTTGCATAGATAGATGCGTTGGTTTGGGACGGTCGTACTACTATTTTGGCCTACGTCAAGGGTATGTACGGGTGGGTTCAAATTAACCAGGAAAATGATGGGTAGAACTTGACATGTGACTTATGATATTTTGACCTCACGCCAAGGTCATAAGAGCATGGGGTAAAAATCCACATCGGGAGTTTCAAAAATAACTGAAACTTGCCAGATATGCGCATACCTTCTGGAGTATGATAACGTGAGCGGATTCCGTCACGTTATCATGCGATGAGAGTTGGATCCCGATTCCCACTGATGAGTTAGTTTACTCCTCGGGTGATCCCGGCTAATTCTTCCTTCAGGTTTGGGGAAGAATTTGACGTTACAGTGGGAGGTTTCCTGATTAGATAAAGTGATAACCATTCTGATCTAGGTTAGAGTGCACGCTGAGTGTTTCTTTTCTCTCTCTTTTTGGCAGCGACCATTGACCCGACCCTAGACTATGACTCAGTGACCAAGTTGACCGAACCTTCTTAACACTGGATTTTGGATTGTCAGAGTTGCAGACCTCATTGCCACTCCTACTTTTACCCTTTTCTCCAGGACACCCCGTATTACTGCGAACGTCCACTTCCATTGGACAAAACCATCGTATGGTTATATACGAACTCGAAGGAATTCGAGGATGGTTTCTGGTTCTGGAGAAAACGGATAGGACTATTCAGTTGTCTTTTCTTTTCACCTTCTCTCAGGTTGCGAGTACTCCTTGGTTTAGGAGTAGTACACCTATTACGCAAATTAGATAGCCTTCTTCCAAACCATAGGCTGGTGCCGACAGGTAGGGAATGAAGAAAGCCAATTAGCCTAAACGGTGTACAGAAGGTATTAAGTTCAGACAAAGAAAGGGATTAGTAAGAGAGCAAAGTAAATTGGGACTGCTATTCACGACCAAACCAAGTATTTCTTCGCCAATCCTAAATCACTTGTGTATTTCTCCAGGACACTCCGTATCACTACGAAGATCCCAGTTTATTGGATAATCCATCGTATGGTTATATACGAACTCGAAAGGAACTTGTTCCAGTTCGGGGATGGATCCTGGTTCAGGAGAAATAGGAATAAAGTACATTCAGGTGTCTTTTATCTTCACCTTCTCTCGCGTTGCGAGTGCTCCTAGGATTAGGACAGTACACCCTTTATGCTTATTGGATAGTCTTCTTCCAAACCATAGGCTGGTGCCGAACGGTAGGGAAGGAAGAAAACCATTTGGCTTAAAGGGGTGTACAGAAGGTAATGACTAAAGACATATAAAGGGATTTGGAGAAGTGGCAAAGAATTATACGGTTACAGTTGTGAATCTGGATAATGGAAGAGGCATTACTAGGAATACCAGGATACCCCATCGAAACATTTCAATGTTTCAGTTTCACTGTGTACTGTTAAAAGAAAACTGATCTCCCAATTAGACACTTGCTCCAGGGTATGTATTTACCAGATATGATTCTCACATCTGTATGGTTTTACAGATGATGAGTGGGAGTAAGTTGTTGGGAATTGGGTGATCATCCTCATTATATCGGGATTCGTTGTAATCAGTGATATTTGAGGAAATCACCTGGGTTGTTTGCCGGTCGGCAAATATTTGGTTTTGAATATCCGTTGTTATGCACCAATTTCAAATTGATATATATCTATACGTCTATTTTTATAGAGAGACATTCCTTTTTGAGATTATGTCTATGACATTTACCTACATCAGTGGATGGTTAGGTAAGGAGCATTGAACAGCGGTGTAATTCTTCTTAACCATAAGTACAGTTTTCAACCTACGACACACAGTGAATGAGTCACTAGACTCAGGGGACTTATACAGAGTATTGCATATTGTCCAGTGTCCATTAAGGACAGAGGGGTTGGTCCTCGTACTATATTCGGTTTACTTATGACTTCTCTAGTTTTTAGACAAGTGTTTCGTAGAAACACAGGGTCCGAATTTTGAGAAGTTATAGGTATATGAATAGAGTAGAGAACCAGGTATTGCAAGTATCGGGATTCTTCAAGGTGATCGAAGATGTAGATACTTGTGTATGGTATTCAGTTGATAGTAATGGTTAAGAGAACTTGCTTCTCTTTCAGGTAACTCATAATTGGAAGTATTCCTAAGATGAGTCACGCTGATCGTCCTCCTTCCATTTACTTGACATGCACTGGAGACAGCTGCATGATTTGAATCTGGTTCAATTAAATCAGTGCCTCTGGTTCTATATTGGATATAGTACAGTTCATATCTTAACTTTGTTAAGGTATGGGGAGTTATCCGGCTTATGATTAAAACCGGACTCTGGATAACTCAAGGCGCGTTTCTGTAATGGCTGTTTGTGGGTTGACCCAGGCTATGACGAGGGTTGACTTTCTACCATCTGGAAGATCAATAGTGATATTGTTCTTGACTCGCCACAGTTTTAATTAAAAATGGATTTTTTCAGAAAACAGTAGTGAGAGTATGGTAGAACTGGAAGTGATTCCAGAACCGCAAACGATTACTGAAGATTTGATAAGAACCCAAAGATTCAATCTGGTTTGACATTCTATTGGCCACTCCGCAGATGTGGTGGGTAACCTCAGGCGCTCGAGAGGTACTTTGGTATGCTCAAGGACGGTGGCAGGAAGGTTCTTGTTTACCCAGACTTGCCATTGCTGTTGTTCCAGACTGTGAGACCCGGCAGGAGGATGAGTATAGCGTCGTTCTAAACCGGTTTTAGAAGTGTACGTCTATATGACTCTGCCAGAGGGTTGTCGTAGTCAGTGGGAGCAGCGGAAGCATTGGTGGACAGTTGGCTTATGTCTATTTATAGACTAAAGCAGATATAGCGGAGATAGATCATCTATTTCTGATGTGACAGTCATAGGTTTGACTTTATCAGAATAGGGGATAGATCTGTTAAGAAGGTAGTAGGGTGTGATGTCCTGGTATTTGATGACATACACAGAGTAGGAGGTGATGTTCCTATACTACGATCGGTTATACTTTGGTCGTCACACGGTGGTTTCTCCACACAGGACTTGGATATTATATCAGACATTCTGGTCACTAGATCTATGGTTTTAGATCTAGATTTGGGTGGTTTCCCAATCTGGGTACTTTGACAGCATTCTATGAGTATTTAGAATGGACGACTCCTGGCACGGTAGTATACCTGCAGGTGATGGAGTCACCCTCTCTAAAGGTGTCTTACAGACTAAAGGGGAGAGGGATGGGCATGACTGGCAGATCACTTGCTTAGGCAATTGAGTCAATCATGAGATGTCAAGTACCACACCAGATGTTGTTCTTGCAGTAGATGCAATAAGTTGATATTCATCCAATCCTGGAGAAACAGTCGGAAGCAGTTTTAGAACATAAGTTGATGTGCTAGGGATATGATAGCAGTTTTCTTCTTCGGGAGACAGTTATCATTCCAGGCTTCCAAGGTGACCTGGATGGCAGAGTGGCTGTCAGAGTTATAGTTTTCCCTCTGACGAGGGGCAGTATTTTGGACAGATGGTCCAGGTGGATACTGAGGGAAGGCATGGCACAGGATACTGATTAAGTTCAGTTGACGATACAGTCTAAGAAGTTTGGATTTGGAGTTCATTTATGAGCTAGGTCCTATCAGACATCCAGACATTCTAGACAGGTATTGCTCATTTCGGGAGATGGTTTTCTCCGCGAACTTGAGATAAAGAGAGACATAGAAAGAAACACCAGAGCGGATCCACTCACTGAGGCTATTCCTCGAACGCAATAGTTTCGCAAACGAGCTTTGTGAGACTGACTAGTAGAGGAGTTGGGTGTTCGGTATCACACGGACTGTGAGTATGCGACATCGCAATAATTAGCCTTGAGTGCAAGTGGGAGATAGTGCCCTCAGAGTCAATTATTGGATCACAGGCACGTGATTGCAATGATTGAGGGGAGGACCTGTCCCAGTAGGACAGTCTTACTCAAGATGATAGTATGCTATCTGGTTTATCTTTATCATCGTGTACTGCTTTAGGTGACCTTACGAGTCGCTTTTACACGTTGATAGAGCCCCTAGGATCCTTGCTTGACTACCAGCAGTATGAGGGCGATCATATACGTGAGAGCTGGTAGTCTATAAGCACATCCTTAAATGGTCCCTAGTCGTGGGAGTTTCGAGACAGGGCATCGATACTCCAGAGTAGACTAGTGTATACAGTCGAGACCCCGACGAGAGGCGGTGGCCGGTCTCACAAACCACTGGTGTCAGTTGGTTCACCTAAGATGTATACAGGTGCTCATTGGGTTATGAGTACACCGGACAGGACTCGCCGGGAACCTGCTAGTTGGGTTTATACCAGACGTCAGATAGCAGTTCCCTGGTGACATGTGTACAGGTTAGTTCATCGACCTGAGATCGTCATTTGTCTCGTGTGAGTTCCCACTGTGCTTTGATTACTACCCTACCACGGCTCAAAGGAGTCGTGCAAACAGGTTTTAGTTGGGTACAGTCCCGAGCCACATGGAGGCAGTGAGCGGATCTGCAGGGGTTCGTCTCTCCTGGTATTGGGGGTGAGGTCGCGCTGTGTCTAGGAGAGCCAGAACATGAAAAGTCCTTGGCCAAGGCAGGAGATTTGCTGGTAGGTATTCCAGTAGTATCTCAGGGTGTTCTGGGCTGCACTCCGACACGACTTGTACCGCTTTTGGGGGTCTGACTTTTACCAACCCCCTAGGCCCGCCATGCGATGCTCATAGACGAACGGACCGGACTGTACGGATATTGTCACTGACAGGCTCAGTAGGGTGTCAGGATGAGTTCGCTCATCGACGTCCCTTTTTGTCAATACCTGGTAGCCCGTTACGTATTGGCTTATACCTCTGACTTGCTAGTGGTTAAATCCACAACCAAGGTGTTGACGAGTCTTTAAAGTCCACCACACTCAGTTACTCAGGTTTCGGGCGAAACGCTGTAGAGGCCGTATGGAGATATGGCAGGGTTCGATCAGATACGTGCGGTATTGCACGGATCGTGATCGGACAGATTTTACTAGCCGGTTTTTTCTTAAGCCGGATTCTAGTTTTAGAGAGTGTAGTTTTGTCTCTTTGCATTTGTGTTCAGTGGGAAGACAAATGCGGGCATGTATTTGCAGTAGCGGGGTTTTCCTGTAATTTATTACGGGATCGGTTTTCTGGGGTTGCCAGTTTGCATTCCGTTCCGGCCGGTTTTCTCTTTTTCCTTCACGGCCGGACTTTCCGTTGGAGGGTGTTATTTGCACATTTGCAAATAACATTTTGTGGAGGGGTTTCTTGCATAATTGTGGCCTCTTCATCATTAGATCCTTTTCTAGTCACTTCCTTTGCATTAATTGGATGGTTGTTGATTTGCTTTGTATTGGAAATGGATGGAAAATTGATTTGATCAATTTTCTTTTGTTTATCTTTTTTTTCTTGCTGGTGAAGGGGGGCCGGCCACTGTTCATGAGTGGAGAGAGAGGTTTATTTTTGTGGGTAAATTCCTTCATGCCATTTTTCGTGGGTCCCCCCCATTGTGTGAGTGTGCTGATTGTTTTTTGTGAGGAGAGAATTCCTTATGCATGGAATTAATTGATATTCTTCACCCACAAAAGATTTCCAGTGAGCACCATTTTTGCTTTGGCCGAGCTCTTTATATTGCATGCTCCAATTTCTCCATCAAGCATCCATGAAATTCTTATGCACAAATTCCTCCATAAATGGCAACCTCTTAAACCCCAAAGAGACATGGCTACTATACTATTCTACAGCATCCCTTGGACGCGTCGGCTAGCCAACTTCGCGCCCGAGTTGCCTCGGTCAAGAGGTGGGAGCCCGTAAAAGATTCCGGCTTTGTGGTGCCCTTTCGACGAGGAAGTGACGGACGAAGTATCCGCGGGAGATCGGAGTGGAGACGAAGACCGAAGGACACGGATCGCTTGGTATATTTCTCTACTCTTTTCTTGTTTGCTAGTTAGCTAGGTTAATGGCCCGATCCGGGTGAAAAGTGCGCGGGGGTGCCGGGTGCAAGTTTTTGCAAAGTTTGTGTTTCCCGCGTTTCCGGCGTCGGATCGACGGCCAGGGCGCCCCCACGGGCTTACATTGGTATCAGAGATGGAAATGGATGGAAAATTGCATTTGAATCTGGTTCAATTAAATCAGTGTCTCTGGTTCTATATTGGATATAGTACAGTTCATATCTTAACTTTGTTAAGGTATGGGGAGTTATCCGGCTTATGATTAAAACCAGACTCTGGATAACTCAAGGCACGTTTCTGTAATAGCTGTTTGTGGGTTGACCCAGGCTATGACGATAGTTGACTTTCTACCATCTGGAAGATCAATAGTGATATTGTTCTTGACTCGCCACAGTTTTAATTAAAAATGGATTTTTTCAGAAAACAGTAGTGGGAGTATGGTAGAACAGGAAGTGATTCCAGAACCGCAAACGATTACTGAAGATTTGATAAGAACCCAAAGATTCAATCTGGATTGTTGGAGATAGTGCCCTCAGAGTCAATTATTGGATCACAGGCACGTGATTGCAATGATTGAGGGGAGGATCTGTCCCAGTAGGACAGTCTTACTCAAGATGATAGTATGCTATCTGGTTTATCTTTATCATCGTGTACTGCTTTAGGTGACCTTACGAGTCGCTATTACACGTTGATAGAGCCCCTAGGATCCTTGCTTGACTACCAGCAGTATGAGGGCGATCATATACGTGAGAGCTGGTAGTCTATAAGCACATCCTTAAATGGTCCCTAGTCGTGGGAGTTTCGAGACAGGGCATCGATACTCCAGAGTAAACTAGTGTATACAGTCGAGACCCCGACGAGGGGCGGTGGCCGGTCTCACAAGCCACTGGTGTCAGTTGGTTCACCTAAGATGTATACAGATGCTCATTGGGTTATGAGTACACCGGACAGGACTCGCCGGGAACCTGCTAGTTGGGTTTATACCAGACGTCAGATAGCAGTTCCCTGGTGACATGTGTACAGGTTAGTTCATCGACCTGAGATCGTCATTTGTCTCGTGTGAGTTCCCACTGTGCTTTGATTACTACCCTACCACAGCTCAAAGGAGTCGTGCAAACAGGTTTTAGTTGGGTACAGTCCCGAGCCACATGGAGGCAGTGAGCGGATCTGCAGGGGTTCGTCTCTCCCGGTATTGGGGGTGAGGTCGCGCTGTGTCTAGGAGAGCCAGAACATGAAAAGTCCTTGGCCAAGGCAGGAGATTTGCTGGTAGGTATTCCAGTAGTATCTCAGGGTGTTCTGGGCTGCACTCCGACACGACTTGTACCGCTTTTGGGGGTCTGACTTTTACCAACCCCTAGGCCCGCCATGCGATGCTCATAGACGAACGGAGACTGTACGGATATTGTCACTGACATGCTCAGTAGGGTGTCAGGATGAGTTCGCTCATCAACGTCCCTTTTTGTCAATACCTGGTAGCCCGTTACGTATTGGCTTATACCTCTGACTTGCTAGTGGTTAAATCCACAACCAAGGTGTTGACGAGTCTTTAGAATCCATCACACTCAGTTACTCAGGTTTCGGGCGAAACGCTGTAGAGGCCGTATGGAGATATGGCAGGATTCGATCAGATACGTGAGGTATTGCACGGATCGTGATCGGACAGATTTTACTAGCCGGTTTTGGCTTAAGCCGGATTCTAGTATAGTACAGTGTAGATTTTGTCTCATTGCATTTGTATCCGGTCGGAATACAGATGCGGGTGTGTATGCACAGTATCGGGATTTTCCTGTAATTTATTACGGGACCAGTTTTCTGGAGTTGCCAGTTTGCATTCCGTTCCGGCCGGTTTTCTCTTTTTCCTTCACGGCCGGACTTTCCGTTGGAGGGGTTATTTGCAAGTTCGCAAATAACTTATTGTGGAGGGCTTTCTTGCATATTGTAGCTTCCTCATGATGAGATTCTTTTCTAGTCACTTCTTTTGCATTAATTGGATGGTTGTTGATTTGGCTTTGGATTGGAAATGGATGGAAAATTGATTTGATCAATTTTCTTTTGTTTATCTTTTGTTTCCGCGTTTACGGCGTCGGATCAACGGCCGGGGCGCCCCCACGGGCTTACATTGGTATCAGAGCCAGGCCGTTAACCTAGCCTAGCTTGCTCTAGTATGTTTAAAGCTCGATCGAACGGATTTGTCCGAAAACCCGATTTCATGTATACAAGTTTCTGTCGAAATTTTTTTAAGCTCCAAAAATTTTTCAGGGTGTTGCAGATGTATAGAGAATTCTAAGAACACTGGAAAATTTGGTGACCCAATTCGTCTGTACGGCCGCGGAACCGCGGCCATAACCCCTCTTTGACCGTGGTTCCGCCGCAGTAAAATAGCTTCGTTGCACCATTTTTTTCCAGTGGGTCCTAGTCTAAGAAATGGGGTTTTTGAGACATTCTTTTTGGGCCCAGATTTTCTGTGAGTGCTACAGTACTGCTTGGGGCCCACTTTGATAAATTTGTTCGATCGGATATTTTAAACATGCCAGTTCACAGTATTTACATTATATCTGAGACCGTGAATATCACTCGATCGGTAAATCCTGTCTAACTGCTATAGCCCGGTTAGACGGATTTGCGAACGTGACATTCACGTTGATGTTCTGTGTTTTGCTGTGTTGTTGCGGATCGGTCGGTGGGGATAGCCTGGATGCAATGCTAGTACAAGTTTTGTTTTATATGTACATTTGATATTGCGGGACGAGCGTCCGACATGTGGACTGCCGTCACTGCCGTTTTGTATTATTCTTTTGGGGCACGACCAGGTTGCGGTCGATATACCCGGTGTATGTATATTTTACTTTCTGTACTGGGATTACCCCGCGGAAGGGTGCACGGATAGCCGGGTTCTAGAGGGCAACGAGCCCGCATCTCATGGCATTGAGACGGAGGGGGCTTTACTCTAGAATTGGCGGGCTATTCGCCGCATTCGTAGGGGGTATAGGTTGACCCAGGAGGGGTGCCCAAGTTAC
This sequence comes from Agapanthus africanus, assembly GCA_030015575.1. NCBI lineage: Eukaryota > Viridiplantae > Streptophyta > Magnoliopsida > Asparagales > Amaryllidaceae > Agapanthus > Agapanthus africanus. The sequence goes on along the minus strand of CM057338.1, from coordinate 866,459,375 downwards.
CGGATTCCGTGAAGTGCTGGGTGGTCCATTCACGTTGCTGAAGGGGGCTGCCTCGCTTCAGGTTTTGGCGGGTAACTTACCGCGCCCGTAGGGGTCTAGGATTTCATTGCACAGGCTATCCACACGACCAGGGGAACGTCGGGTTTCAGCAGCGGCTCTGGGAAACCCGGGGATCCCAGATATCTGTATTATTCTGTGATGCTGTACATTTCTGTAATGTTGCATTTTATCACGCCTTGAGCGAAAATTATATTTTATATATATATACTAGTAGATGTTGTATATGTTTTGCATCCGCGCTAGTCCAGTCCCCGCTCTGTCGTTAGTTAGCTAACCTAACGGGTGATGACGGGACCCAGTAGCGAATGCGGATGGCATATACGTACATCAGTATATTTTCGTTCTTTATGGTGTGATTAATTGATGGGACTGCGTTGATTCGGATCAATGCAAGATAAACAAACCTATTCTGATGTTGTTGGAACACTTTTTCAAAAGGCTGTTATTGCAAGGGCGTTCTCTTTTGTTTTGCACAGTGGTATTCAGTTGGAATATCCTGCTCCTCAGTCGACGAGGCAAGGGCCGAGATCCCTTCACCGGGAGTGACCCCTTGGACAGAAGTTTGCGTCAGGGCAATAACTTCACTATACCCGATAACTTTTGCTTTGCATCGTAGTATTCAGTTGGAATATCCTGCACCTCATTCTACGGGGAAAGAGCCGAGATCCCTTCACCGGAAGTGACCTCTTTAGCAAAGGTTTTCGTCACTATAATTTTTAAAAGCTATCAGTTCCTTCAACGATATCAAGTTCATTACGTTAAAGGTTTTCGCCAGAAACCATTCGTAGCCCTCCGTCATTTCAGTTAAATATTCGGTAGTATTCAAGCTATGTATTTTGACCTCACGCCAAGGCATAGTGTTTGGTAGCTGCCGGGTATTTATCTGTTGCATAGATAGATGCGTTGGTTTGGGACGGTCGTACTACTATTTTGGCCTACGTCAAGGGTATGTACGGGTGGGTTCAAATTAACCAGGAAAATGATGGGTAGAACTTGACATGTGACTTATGATATTTTGACCTCACGCCAAGGTCATAAGAGCATGGGGTAAAAATCCACATCGGGAGTTTCAAAAATAACTGAAACTTGTCAGATATGCGCATACCTTCTGGAGTATGATAACGTGAGCGGATTCCGTCACGTTATCATGCGATGAGAGTTGGATCCCGATTCCCACTGATGAGTTAGTTTACTCCTCGGGTGATCCCGGCTAATTCTTCCTTCAGGTTTGGGGAAGAATTTGACGTTACAGTGGGAGGTTTCCTGATTAGATAAAGTGATAACCATTCTGATCTAGGTTAGAGTGCACGCTGAGTGTTTCTTTTCTCTCTCTTTTTGGCAGCGACCATTGACCCGACCCTAGACTATGACTCAGTGACCAAGTTGACCGAACCTTCTTAATACTGGCTTTTGGATTGTCAGAGTTGCAGACCTCATTGCCACTCCTACTTTTACCCTTTTCTCCAGGACACCCCGTATTACTGCGAACGTCCACTTCCATTGGACAAAACCATCGTATGGTTATATACGAACTCGAAGGAATTCGAGGATGGTTTCTGGTTCTGGAGAAAACGGATAGAACTATTCAGTTGTCTTTTCTTTTCACCTTCTCTCAGGTTGCGAGTACTCCTTGGTTTAGGAGTAGTACACCTATTACGCAAATTGGATAGCCTTCTTCCAAACCATAGGCTGGTGCCGACAGGTAGGGAATGAAGAAAGCCAATTAGCCTAAACGGTGTACAGAAGGTATTAAGTTCAGACAAAGAAAGGGATTAGTAAGAGGGCAAAGTAAATTGTGACTGCTATTCACGACCAAACCAAGTATTTTTTCGCCAATCCTAAATCACTTGTGTATTTCTCCAGGACACTCCGTATCACTACGAAGATCCCAGTTTATTGGATAATCCATCGTATGGTTATATACGAACTCGAAAGGAACTTGTTCCAGTTCGGGGATGGATCCTGGTTCAGGAGAAATAGGAATAAAGTACATTCAGGTGTTTTTTATCTTCACCTTCTCTCGCGTTGCGAGTGCTCCTAGGATTAGGACAGTACACCCTTTATGCTTATTGGATAGTCTTCTTCCAAACCATAGGCTGGTGCCGAACGGTAGGGAAGGAAGAAAACCATTTGGCTTAAAGGGGTGTACAGAAGGTAATGACTAAAGACATATAAAGGGATTTGGAGAAGTGGCAAAGAATTATACGGTTACAGTTGTGAATCTGGATAATGGAAGAGGCATTACTAGGAATACCAGGATACCCCATCGAAACATTTCAATGTTTCAGTTTCACTGTGTACTGTTAAAAGAAAACTGATTTCCCAATTAGACACTTGCTCCAGGGTATGTATTTACCAGGTATGATTCTCACATCTGTATGGTTTTACAGATGATGAGTGGGAGTAAGTTGTTGGGAATTGGGTGATCATCCTCATTATATCGGGATTCGTTGTAATCATTGATATTTGAGGAAATCACCTGGGTTGTTTGCCGGTCGGCAAATATTTGGTTTTGAATATCCGTTATGCACCAATTTCAAATTGATATATCTGTACGTCTATTTTTATAGAGTGAGACATTCCTTTTTGAGATTATGTCTATGACATTTACCTACATCAGTGGATGGTTAGGTAAGGAGCATTGAACAGCGGTGTAATTCTTCTTAACCATAAGTACAGTTTTCAACCTACGACACACAGTGAATGAGTCACTAGACTCAGGGGACTTATACAGAGTATTGTATATTGTCCAGTGTCCATTAAGGACAGAGGGGTTGGTCCTCGTACTATATTCGGTTTACTTATGACTTCTCTGGTTTTTAGACAAGTGTTTCGTAGAAACACAGGGTCCGAATTTTAAGAAGTTATAGGTATATGAATAGAGTAGAGAACCAGGTATTGCAAGTATCGGGATTCTTCAAGGTGATCGAAGATGTAAATACTTATGTATGGTATTCAGTTGATAGTAATGGTTAAGAGAACTTGCTTCTCTTTCAGGTAACTCATAATTGGAAGTATTCCTAAGTTGAGTCACGCTGATCGTCCTCCTTCCATTTACTTGACATGCACTGGAGACAGCTGCATGATTTGAATCTGGTTCAATTAAATCAGTGCCTCTGGTTCTATATTGGATATAGTACAATTCATATCTTAACTTTGTTAAAGTATGGGGAGTTATCCGGCTTATGATTAAAACCGGACTCTGGATAACTCAAGGCACGTTTCTGTAATGGCTGTTTGTGGGTTGACCCAGGCTATGACGAGGGTTGACTTTCTACCATCTGGAAGATCAATAGTGATATTGTTCTTGACTCGCCACAGTTTTAATTAAAATGGATTTTTTCAGAAAACAGTAGTGGGAGTATGGTAGAACTGGAAGTGATTCCAGAACCGCAAACGATTACTGAAGATTTGATAAGAACCCAAAGATTCAATCTGGTTTGACATTCTATTGGCCACTCCGCAGATGTGGTGGGTAACCTCAGGCGCTCGAGAGGTACTTTGGTATGCTCAAGGACGGTGGCAGGGAGGTTCTTGTTTACCCAGACTTGCCATTGCTGTTGTTCCAGACTGTGAGACCCGGCAGGAGGATGAGTATAGCGTCGTTCTAAACCGGTTTTAGAAGTGTACGTCTATATGACTCTGCCAGAGGGTTGTCGTAGTCAGTGGGAGCAGCGGAAGCATTGGTGGACAGTTGGCTTATGTCTATTTATAGACTAAAGCAGATATAGCGGAGATAGATCATCTATTTCTGATGTGACAGTCATAGGTTTGACTTCATCAGAATAGGGGATAGATCTGTTAAGAAGGTAGTAGGGTGTGATGTCCTGGTATTTGATGACATACACAGAGTAGGAGGTGATGTTCCTATACTACGATCGGTTATACTTTGGTCGTCACACGGTGGTTTCTCCACACAGGACTTGGATATTATATCAGACATTCTGGTCACTAGATCTATGGTTTTAGATCTAGATTTGGGTGGTTTCCCAATCTGGGTACTTTGACAGCATTCTATGAGTATTTAGAATGGACGACTCCTGGCACGGTAGTATACCTGCAGGTGATGGAGTCACCCTCTCTAAAGGTGTCTTACAGACTAAAGGGGAGAGGGATGGGCATGACTGGCAGATCACTTGCTTAGGCAATTGAGTCAATCATGAGATGTCAAGTACCACACCAGATGTTGTTCTTGCAGTAGATGCAATAAGTTGATATTCATCCAATCCTGGAGAAACAGTCGGAAGCAGTTTTAGAACATAAGTTGATGTTCTAGGGATATGATAGCAGTTTTCTTCTTCGGGAGACAGTTATCATTCCAGGCTTCCAAGGTGACCTGGATGGCAGAGTGGCTGTCAGAGTTATAGTTTTCCCTCTGACGAGGGGCAGTATTTTGGACAGATGGTCCAGGTGGATACTGAGGGAAGGCATGGCGCAGGATACTGATTAAGTTCAGTTGACGATACAGTCTAAGAAGTTTGGATTTGGAGTTCATTTATGAGCTAGGTCCTATCAGACATCCAGACATTCTAGACAGGTATTGCTCATTTCGGGAGATGGTTTTCTCCGCGAACTTGAGATAAAGAGAGACATAGAAAGAAACACCAGAGCGGATCCACTCACTGAGGCTATTCCTCGAACGCAATAGTTTCGCAAACGAGCTTTGTGAGACTGACTAGTAGAGGAGTTGGGTGTTCGGTATCACACGGACTGTGAGTATGCGACATCGCAATAATTAGCCTTGAGTGCAAGTGGGAGATAGTGCCCTCAGAGTCAATTATTGGATCACAGGCACGTGATTGCAATGATTGAGGGGGGGACCTGTCCCAGTAGGACAGTCTTACTCAAGATGATAGTATGCTATCTGGTTTATCTTTATCATCGTGTACTGCTTTAGGTGACCTTACGAGTCGCTTTTACACGTTGATAGAGCCCCTAGGATCCTTGCTTGACTGCCAGCAGTATGAGGGCGATCATATACGTGAGAGCTGGTAGTCTATAAGCACATCCTTAAATGGTCCCTAGTCGTGGGAGTTTCGAGACAGGGCATCGATACTCCAGAGTAGACTAGTGTATACAGTCGAGACCCCGACGAGAGGCGGTGGCCGGTCTCACAAACCACTGGTGTCAGTTGGTACACCTAAGATGTATACAGGTGCTCATTGGGTTATGAGTACACCGGACAGGACTCGCCGGGAACCTGCTAGTTGGGTTTATACCAGACGTCAGATAGCAGTTCCCTGGTGACATGTGTACAGGTTAGTTCATCGACCTGAGATCGTCATTTGTCTCGTGTGAGTTTCCGCTGTGCTTTGATTACTACCCTACCACGGCTCAAAGGAGTCGTGCAAACAGGTTTTAGTTGGGTACAGTCCCGAGCCACATGGAGGCAGTGAGCGGATCTGCAGGGGTTCGTCTCTCCTGGTATTGGGGGTGAGGTCGCGCTGTGTCTAGGAGAGCCAGAACATGAAAAGTCCTTGGCCAAGGCAGGAGATTTGCTGGTAGGTATTCCAGTAGTATCTCAGGGTGTTCTGGGCTGCACTCCGACACGACTTGTACCGCTTTTGGGGGTCTGACTTTTACCAACCCCCTAGGCCCGCCATGCGATGCTCATAGACGAACGGACCGGACTGTACGGATATTGTCACTGACAGGCTCAGTAGGGTGTCAGGATGAGTTCGCTCATCGACGTCCCTTTTTGTCAATACCTGGTAGCCCGTTACGTATTGGCTTATACCTCTGACTTGCTAGTGGTTAAATCCACAACCAAGGTGTTGACGAGTCTTTAGAGTCCACCACACTCAGTTACTCAGGTTTCGGGCGAAACGCTGTAGAGGCCGTATGGAGATATGGCAGGGTTCGATCAGATACGTGCGGTATTGCACGGATCGTGATCGGACAGATTTTACTAGCCGGTTTTGGCTTAAGCCGGATTCTAGTTTTAGAGAGTGTAGTTTTGTCTCTTTGCATTTGTGTTCAGTGGGAAGACAAATGCGGGCATGTATTTGCAGTAGCGGGGTTTTCCTGTAATTTATTACGGGATCGGTTTTCTGGGGTTGCCAGTTTGCATTCCGTTCCGGCCGGTTTTCTCTTTTTCCTTCACGGCCGGACTTTCCGTTGGAGGGTGTTATTTGCACATTTGCAAATAACATTTTGTGGAGGGGTTTCTTGCATAATTGTGGCCTCTTCATCATGAGATCCTTTTCTAGTCACTTCCTTTGCATTAATTGGATGGTTGTTGATTTGGCTTTGGATTGGAAATGGATGGAAAATTGATTTGATCAATTTTCTTTTGTTTATCTTTTTTTTCTTGCTGGTGAAGGGGGCCGGCCACTGTTCATGAGTGGAGAGAGAGAGGTTTATTTTTGTGGGTAAATTCCTTCATGCCATTTTTCGTGGGCCCCCCCCATTGTGTGAGTGTGCTGATTGTTTTTTGTGAGGAGAGAATTCCTTATGCATGGAATTAATTGATATTCTTCACCCACAAAAGATTTCCAGTGAGCACCATTTTTGCTTTGGCCGAGCTCTTTATATTGCATGCTCCAATTTCTCCATCAAGCATCCATGAAATTCTTATGCACAAATTCCTCCATAAATGGCAACCTCTTAAACCCCAAAGAGACATGGCTACTATACTATTCTACAGCATCCCTTGGACGCGTCGGCTAGCCAACTTCGCGCCCGAGTTGCCTCGGTCAAGAGGTGGGAGCCCGTAAAAGATTCCGGCTTTGTGGTGCCCTTTCGACGAGGAAGTGACGGACGAAGTATCCGCGGGAGATCGGAGTGGAGACGAAGACCGAAGGACACGGATCGCTTGGTATATTTCTCTACTCTTTTCTTGTTTGCTAGTTGGCTAGGTTAATGGCCCGATCCGGGTGAAAAGTGCGCGGGGGTGCCGGGTGCAAGTTTTTGCAAAGTTTTTGTTTCCGCGTTTCCGGCGTCGGATCGACGGCCAGGGCGCCCCCACGGGCTTACATTGGTATCAGAGATGGAAATGGATGGAAAATTGCATTTGAATCTGGTTCAATTAAATCAGTGTCTCTGGTTCTATATTGGATATAGTACAGTTCATATCTTAACTTTGTTAAGGTATGGGGAGTTATCCGGCTTATGATTAAAACCAGACTCTGGATAACTCAAGGCACGTTTCTGTAATGGCTGTTTGTGGGTTGACCCAGGCTATGACGATAGTTGACTTTCTACCATCTGGAAGATCAATAGTGATATTGTTCTTGACTCGCCACAGTTTTAATTAAAAATGGATTTTTTCAGAAAACAGTAGTGGGAGTATGGTAGAACAGGAAGTGATTCCAGAACCGCAAACGATTACTGAAGATTTGATAAGAACACAAAGATTCAATCTGGATTGTTGGAGATAGTGCCCTCAGAGTCAATTATTGGATCACAGGCACGTGATTGCAATGATTGAGGGGAGGATCTGTCCCAGTAGGACAGTCTTACTCAAGATGATAGTATGCTATCTGGTTTATCTTTATCATCGTGTACTGCTTTAGGTGACCTTACGAGTCGCTATTACACGTTGATAGAGCCCCTAGGATCCTTGCTTGACTACCAGCAGTATGAGGGCGATCATATACGTGAGAGCTGGTAGTCTATAAGCACATCCTTAAATGGTCCCTAGTCGTGGGAGTTTCGAGACAGGGCATCGATACTCCAGAGTAAACTAGTGTATACAGTCGAGACCCCGACGAGGGGCGGTGGCCGGTCTCACAAGCCACTGGTGTCAGTTGGTTCACCTAAGATGTATACAGGTGCTCATTGGGTTATGAGTACACCGGACAGGACTCGCCGGGAACCTGCTAGTTGGGTTTATACCAGACGTCAGATAGCAGTTCCCTGGTGACATGTGTACAGGTTAGTTCATCGACCTGAGATCGTCATTTGTCTCGTGTGAGTTCCCACTATGCTTTGATTACTACCCTACCACGGCTCAAAGGAGTCGTGCAAACAGGTTTTAGTTGGGTACAGTCCCGAGCCACATGGAGGCAGTGAGCGGATCTGCAGGGGTTCGTCTCTCCCGGTATTGGGGGTGAGGTCGCGCTGTGTCTAGGAGAGCCAGAACATGAAAAGTCCTTGGCCAAGGCAGGAGATTTGCTGGTAGGTATTCCAGTAGTATCTCAGGGTGTTCTGGGCTGCACTCCGACACGACTTGTACCGCTTTTGGGGGTCTGACTTTTACCAACCCCTAGGCCCGCCATGCGATGCTCATAGACGAACGGACCGGACTGTACGGATATTGTCACTGACATGCTCAGTAGGGTGTCAGGATGAGTTCGCTCATCGACGTCCCTTTTTGTCAATACCTGGTAGCCCGTTACGTATTGGCTTATACCTCTGACTTGCTAGTGGTTAAATCCACAACTAAGGTGTTGACGAGTCTTTAGAGTCCATCACACTCAGTTACTCAGGTTTCGGGCGAAACGCTGTAGAGGCCGTATGGAGATATGGCAGGGTTCGATCAGATACGTGAGGTATTGCACGGATCGTGATCGGACAGATTTTACTAGCCGGTTTTGGCTTAAACCGGATTCTAGTATAGTACAGTGTAGATTTTGTCTCATTGCATTTGTATCCGGTCGGAATACAGATGCGGGTGTGTATGCACAGTATCGGGGTTTTCCTGTAATTTATTACGGGATCGGTTTTCTGGGGTTGCCAGCTTGCATTCCGTTCCGGCCGGTTTTCTCTTTTTCCTTCACGGCCGGACTTTCCGTTGGAGGGGTTATTTGCAAGTTCGCAAATAACTTATTGTGGAGGGCTTCCTTGCATATTGTAGCTTCCTCATGATGAGATCCTTTTCTAGTCACTTCCTTTGCATTAATTGGATGGTTGTTGATTTGGCTTTGGATTGGAAATGGATGGAAAATTGATTTGATCAATTTTCTTTTGTTTATCTTTTGTTTCCGCGTTTCCGGCGTCGGATCAACGGCCGGGGCGCCCCCACGGGCTTACATTGGTATCAGAGCCAGGCCGTTAACCTAGCCTAGCTTGCTCTAGTATGTTTAAAGCTCGATCGAACGGATTTGTCCGAAAACCCGATTTCATGTATACAAGTTTCTGTCGAAATTTTTTTAAGCTCCAAAAATTTTTCAGGGTGTTGCAGATGTGTAGAGAATTCTAAGAACACTGGAAAAATTTGGTAACCCAATTCGTCTGTACGGCCGCGGAACCGCGGCCATAACCCCTCTTTGACCGTGGTTCCGCCGCAGTAAAATAGCTTCGTTGCACCATTTTTTTCCAGTGGGTCCTAGTCTAAGAAATGGGGGTTTTGAGACATTCTTTTTGGGCCCAGATTTTCTGTGAGTGCTACAGTACTGCTTGGGGCCCACTTTGATAAATTTGTTCGATCGGATATTTTAAACATGCCAGTTCACAGTATTTACATTATATCTGCGACCGTGAATATCACTCGATCGGTAAATCCTGTCTAACTGCTATAGCCCGGTTAGACGGATTTGCGAACGTGACATTCACGTTGATGTTCTGTGTTTTGCTGTGTTGTTGCGGATCGGTCGGTGGGGATAGCCTGGATGCAATGCTAGTACAAGTTTTGTTTTATATGTACATTTGATATTGCGGGGCGAGCGACCGACATGTGGACTGCCGTCACTGCCGTTTTGTATTATTCTTTTGGGGCACGACCAGGTTGCGGTCGATGTACCCGGTGTATGTATATTTTACTTTCTGTACTAGGATTACCCCGCGGAAGGGTGCACGGATAGCCGGGTTCTAGAGGGCAACGAGCCCGCATCTCATGGCATTGAGACGGAGGGGGCTTTACTCTAGAATTGGCGGGCTATTCGCCGCACTCGTAGGGGGTATAGGTTGACCCAGGAGGGGTGCCCAAGTTACCGGATTCCGTGAAGTGCTGGGTGGTCCATTCACGTTGCTGAAGGGGGCTGCCTCGCTTCAGGTTTTGGCGGGTAACTTACCGCGCCCGTAGGGGTCTAGGATTTCATTGCACAGGCTATCCACACGACCAGAGGAACGTCGGGTTTCAGCAGCGGCTCTGTGAAACCCGGGGATCCCAGATATCTGTATTATTCTGTGATGCTGTACATTTCTGTAATGTTGCATTTTATCACGCCTTGAGCGAAAATTATATTTTATATATATATACTAGTAGATGTTGTATATGTTTTGCATCCGCGCTAGTCCAGTCCCCGCTCTGTCGTTAGTTAGCTAACCTAACGGGTGATGACGGGACCCAGTGGCGAATGCGGATGGCATATACGTACATCAGTATATTTTCGTTCTTTATGGTGTGATTAATTGATGGGACTGCGTTGATTCGGATCAATGCAAGATAAACAAACCTATTCTGATGTTGTTGGAACACTTTTTCAAAAGGCTGTTATTGCAAGGGCGTTCTCTTTTGTTTTGCACAGTGGTATTCAGTTGGAATATCCTGCTCCTCAGTCGACGAGGCAAGGGCCGAGATCCCTTCACCGGGAGTGACCCCTTGGACAGAAGTTTGCGTCAGGGCAATAACTTCACTATACCCGATAACTTTTGCTTTGCATCGTAGTATTCAGTTGGAATATCCTGCACCTCATTCTACGGGGAAAGAGCCGAGATCCCTTCACCGGGAGTGACCTCTTTAGCAAAGGTTTTCGTCACTATAATTTTTAAAAGCTATCAGTTCCTTCAACGATATCAAGTTCATTACGTTAAAGGTTTTCGCCAGAAACCATTCGTAGCCCTCCGTCATTTCAGTTAAATATTCGGTAGTATTCAAGCTATGTATTTTGACCTCACGCCAAGGCATAGTGTTTGGTAGCTGCCGGGTATTTATCTGTTGCATAGATAGATGCGTTGGTTTGGGACGGTCGTACTACTATTTTAGCCTACGTCAAGGGTATGTACGGGTGGGTTCAAATTAACCAGGAAAATGATGGGTAGAACTTGACATGTGACTTATGATATTTTGCCCTCACGCCAAGGTCATAAGAGCATGGGGTAAAAATCCACATCGGGAGTTTCAAAAAGAACTGAAACTTGCCAGATATGCGCATACCTTCTGGAGTATGATAACGTGAGCGGATTCCGTCACGTTATCATGCGATGAGAGTTGGATCCCGATTCCCACTGATGAGTTAGTTTACTCCTCGGGTGATCCCGGCTAATTCTTCCTTCAGGTTTGGGGAAGAATTTGACGTTACAGTGGGAGGTTTCCTGATTAGATAAAGTGATAACCATTCTGATCTAGGTTAGAGTGCACGCTGAGTGTTTCTTTTCTCTCTCTTTTTGGCAGCGACCATTGACCCGACCCTAGACTATGACTCAGTGACCAAGTTGACCGAACCTTCTTAACACTGGCTTTTGGATTGTCAGAGTTGCAGACCTCATTGCCACTCCTACTTTTACCCTTTTCTCCAGGACACCCCGTATTACTGCGAACGTCCACTTCCATTGGACAAAACCATCGTATGGTTATATACGAACTCGAAGGAATTCGAGGATGGTTTCTGGTTCTGGAGAAAACGGATAGGACTATTCAGTTGTCTTTTCTTTTCACCTTCTCTCAGGTTGCGAGTACTCCTTGGTTTAGGAGTAGTACACCTATTACGCAAATTGGATAGCCTTCTTCCAAACCATAGGCTGGTGCCGACAGGTAGGGAATGAAGAAAGCCAATTAGCCTAAACGGTGTACAGAAGGTATTAAGTTCAGACAAAGAAAGGGATTAGTAAGAGGGCAAAGTAAATTGTGACTGCTATTCACGACCAAACCAAGTATTTTTTTCGCCAATTCTAAATCACTTGTGTATTTCTCCAGGACACTCCGTATCACTACGAAGATCCCAGTTTATTGGATAATCCATCGTATGGTTATATACGAACTCGAAAGGAACTTGTTCCAGTTCGGGAATGGATCCTGGTTCAGGAGAAATAGGAATAAAGTACATTCAGGTGTTTTTTATCTTCACCTTCTCTCGCGTTGCGAGTGCTCCTAGGATTAGGACAGTACACCCTTTATGCTTATTGGATAGTCTTCTTCCAAACCATAGGCTGGTGCCGAACGGTAGGGAAGGAAGAAAACCATTTGGCTTAAAGGGGTGTACAGAAGGTAATGACTAAAGACATATAAAGGGATTTGGAGAAGTGGCAAAGAATTATACGGTTACAGTTGTGAATCTGGATAATGGAAGAGGCATTACTAGGAATACCAGGATACCCCATCGAAACATTTCAATGTTTCAGTTTCACTGTGTACTGTTAAAAGAAAACTGATTTCCCAATTAGACACTTGCTCCAGGGTATGTATTTACCAGGTATGATTCTCACATCTGTATGGTTTTACTGATGATGAGTGGGAGTAAGTTGTTGGGAATTGGGTGATCATCCTCATTATATCGGGATTCGTTGTAATCAGTGATATTTGAGGAAATCACCTGGGTTGTTTGCCGGTCGGCAAATATTTGGTTTTGAATATCCGTTGTTATGCACCAATTTCAAATTGATATATCTGTACGTCTATTTTTATAGAGTGAGACATTCCTTTTTGAGATTATGTCTATGACATTTACCTACATCAGTGGATGGTTAGGTAAGGAGCATTGAACAGCGGTGTAATTCTTCTTAACCATAAGTACAGTTTTCAACCTACGACACACAGTGAATGAGTCACTAGACTCAGGAGACTTATACAGAGTATTGTATATTGTCCAGTGTCCATTAAGGACAGAGGGGTTGGTCCTCGTACTATATTCGGTTTACTTATGACTTCTCTGGTTTTTAGACAAGTGTTTCGTAGAAACACAGGGTCCGAATTTTGAGAAGTTATAGGTATATGAATAGAGTAGAGAACCAGGTATTGCAAGTATCGGGATTCTTCAAGGTGATCGAAGATGTAAATACTTGTGTATGGTATTCAGTTGATAGTAATGGTTAAGAGAACTTGCTTCTCTTTCAGGTTACTCATAATTGGAAGTATTCCTAAGTTGAGTCACGCTGATCGTCCTCCTTCCATTTACTTGACATGCACTGGAGACAGCTGCATGATTTGAATCTGGTTCAATTAAATCAGTGCCTCTGGTTCTATATTGGATATAGTACAGTTCATATCTTAACTTTGTTAAGGTATGGGGAGTTATCCGGCTTATGATTAAAACCGGACTCTGGATAACTCAAGGCACGTTTCTGTAATGGCTGTTTGTGGGTTGACCCAGGCTATGACGAGGGTTGACTTTCTATCATCTGGAAGATCAATAGTGATATTGTTCTTGACTCGCCACAGTTTTAATTAAAAATGAATTTTTTCAGAAAACAGTAGTGGGAGTATGATAGAACTGGAAGTGATTCCCGAACCGCAAACGATTACTGAAGATTTGATAAGAACCCAAAGATTCAATCTGGTTTGACATTCTATTGGCCACTCCGCAGATGTGGTGGGTAACCTCAGGCGCTCGAGAGGTACTTTGGTATGCTCAAGGACGGTGGCAGGGAGGTTCTTGTTTACCCAGACTTGCCATTGCTGTTGTTCCAGACTGTGAGACCCGGCAGGAGGATGAGTATAGCGTCGTTCTAAACCGGTTTTAGAAGTGTACGTCTATATGACTCTGCCAGAGGGTTGTCGTAGTCAGTGGGAGCAGCGGAAGCATTGGTGGACAGTTGGCTTATGTCTATTTATAGACTAAAGCAGATATAGCGGAGATAGATCATCTATTTCTGATGTGACAGTCATAGGTTTGACTTCATCAGAATAGGGGATAGATCTGTTAAGAAGGTAGTAGGGTGTGATGTCCTGGTATTTGATGACATACACAGAGTAGGAGGTGATGTTCCTATACTACGATCGGTTATACTTTGGTCGTCACACGGTGGTTTCTCCACACAGGACTTGGATATTATATCAGACATTCTGGTCACTAGATCTATGGTTTTAGATCTAGATTTGGGTGGTTTCCCAATCTGGGTACTTTGACAGCATTCTATGAGTATTTAGAATGGACGACTCCTGGCACGGTAGTATACCTGCAGGTGATGGAGTCACCCTCTCTAAAGGTGTCTTACAGACTAAAGGGGAGAGGGATGGGCATGACTGGCAGATCACTTGCTTAGGCAATTGAGTCAATCATGAGATGTCAAGTACCACACCAGATGTTGTTCTTGCAGTAGATGCAATAAGTTGATATTCATCCAATCCTGGAGAAACAGTCGGAAGCAGTTTTAGAACATAAGTTGATGTTCTAGGGATATGATAGCAGTTTTCTTCTTCGGGAGACAGTTATCATTCCAGGCTTCCAAGGTGACCTGGATGGCAGAGTGGCTGTCAGAGTTATAGTTTTCCCTCTGACGAGGGGCAGTATTTTGGACAGATGGTCCAGGTGGATACTGAGGGAAGGCATGGCGCAGGATACTGATTAAGTTCAGTTGACGATACAGTCTAAGAAGTTTGGATTTGGAGTTCATTTATGAGCTAGGTCCTATCAGACATCCAGACATTCTAGACAGGTATTGCTCATTTCGGGAGATGGTTTTCTCCGCGAACTTGAGATAAAGAGAGACATAGAAAGAAACACCAGAGCGGATCCACTCACTGAGGCTATTCCTCGAACGCAATAGTTTCGCAAACGAGCTTTGTGAGACTGACTAGTAGAGGAGTTGGGTGTTCGGTATCACACGGACTGTGAGTATGCGACATCGCAATAATTAGCCTTGAGTGCAAGTGGGAGATAGTGCCCTCAGAGTCAATTATTGGATCACAGGCACGTGATTGCAATGATTGAGGGGAGGACCTGTCCCAGTAGGACAGTCTTACTCAAGATGATAGTATGCTATCTGGTTTATCTTTATCATCGTGTACTGCTTTAGGTGACCTTACAAGTCGCTTTTACACGTTGATAGAGCCCCTAGGATCCTTGCTTGACTACCAGCAGTATGAGGGCGATCATATACGTGAGAGCTGGTAGTCTATAAGCACATCCTTAAATGGTCCCTAGTCGTGGGAGTTTCGAGACAGGGCATCGATACTCCAGAGTAGACTAGTGTATACAGTCGAGACCCCGACGAGAGGCGGTGGCCGGTCTCACAAACCACTGGTGTCAGTTGGTTCACCTAAGATGTATACAGGTGCTCATTGGGTTATGAGTACACCGGACAGGACTCGCCGGGAACCTGCTAGTTGGGTTTATACCAGACGTCAGATAGCAGTTCCCTGGTGACATGTGTACAGGTTAGTTCATCGACCTGAGATCGTCATTTGTCTCGTGTGAGTTTCCGCTGTGCTTTGATTACTACCCTACCACGGCTCAAAGGAGTCGTGCAAACAGGTTTTAGTTGGGTACAGTCCCGAGCCACATGGAGGCAGTGAGCGGATCTGCAGGGGTTCGTCTCTCCTAGTATTGGGGGTGAGGTCGCGCTGTGTCTAGGAGAGCCAGAACATGAAAAGTCCTTGGCCAAGGCAGGAGATTTGCTGGTAGGTATTCCAGTAGTATCTCAGGGTGTTCTGGGCTGCACTCCGACACGACTTGTACCGCTTTTGGGGGTCTGACTTTTACCAACCCCCTAGGCCCGCCATGCGATGCTCATAGACGAACGGACCGGACTGTACGGATATTGTCACTGACAGGCTCAGTAGGGTGTCAGGATGAGTTCGCTCATCGACGTCCCTTTTTGTCAATACCTGGTAGCCCGTTACGTATTGGCTTATACCTCTGACTTGCTAGTGGTTAAATCCACAACCAAGGTATTGACGAGTCTTTAGAGTCCACCACACTCAGTTACTCAGGTTTCGGGCGAAACGCTGTAGAGGCCGTATGGAGATATGGCAGGGTTCGATCAGATACGTACGGTATTGCACGGATCGTGATCGGACAGATTTTACTTGCCGGTTTTGGCTTAAACCGGATTCTAGTTTTAGAGAGTGTAGTTTTGTCTCTTTGCATTTGTGTTCAGTGGAAAGACAAATGCGGGCATGTATTTGCAGTAGCGGGGTTTTCCTGTAATTTATTACGGGATCGGTTTTCTGGGGTTGCCAGTTTGCATTCCGTTCCGGCCGGTTTTCTCTTTTTCCTTCACGGCCGGACTTTCCGTTGGAGGGTGTTATTTGCACATTTGCAAATAACATTTTGTGGAGGGGTTTCTTGCATAATTGTGGCCTCTTCATCATGAGATCCTTTTCTAGTCACTTCCTTTGCATTAATTGGATGGTTGTTGATTTGGCTTTGGATTGGAAATGGATGGAAAATTGATTTGATCAATTTTCTTTTGTTTATCTTTTTTTTCTTGCTGGTGAAGGGGGCCGGCCACTGTTCATGAGTGGAGAGAGAGAGGTTTATTTTTGTGGGTAAATTCCTTCATGCCATTTTTCGTGGGCCCCCCCCATTGTGTGAGTGTGCTGATTGTTTTTTGTGAGGAGAGAATTCCTTATGCATGGAATTAATTGATATTCTTCACCCACAAAAGATTTCCAGTGAGCACCATTTTTGCTTTGGCCGAGCTCTTTATATTGCATGCTCCAATTTCTCCATCAAGCATCCATGAAATTCTTATGCACAAATTCCTCCATAAATGGCAACCTCTTAAACCCCAAAGAGACATGGCTACTATACTATTCTACAGCATCCCTTGGACGCGTCGGCTAGCCAACTTCGCGCCCGAGTTGCCTCGGTCAAGAGGTGGGAGCCCGTAAAAGATTCCGGCTTTGTGGTGCCCTTTCGACGAGGAAGTGACGGACGAAGTATCCGCGGGAGATCGGAGTGGAGACGAAGACCGAAGGACACGGATCGCTTGGTATATTTCTCTACTCTTTTCTTGTTTGCTAGTTAGCTAGGTTAATGGCCCGATCCGGGTGAAAAGTGCGCGGGGGTGCCGGGTGCAAGTTTTTGCAAAGTTTTTGTTTCCGCGTTTCCGGCGTCGGATCGACGGCCAGGGCGCCCCCACGGGCTTACATTGGTATCAGAGATGGAAATGGATGGAAAATTGCATTTGAATCTGGTTCAATTAAATCAGTGTCTCTGGTTCTATATTGGATATAGTACAGTTCATATCTTAACTTTGTTAAGGTATGGGGAGTTATCCGGCTTATGATTAAAACCAGACTCTGGATAACTCAAGGCACGTTTCTGTAATGGCTGTTTGTGGGTTGACCCAGGCTATGACGATAGTTGACTTTCTACCATCTGGAAGATCAATAGTGATATTGTTCTTGACTCGCCACAGTTTTAATTAAAAATGGATTTTTTCAGAAAACAGTAGTGGGAGTATGGTAGAACAGGAAGTGATTGCAATGATTGAGGGGAGGATCTGTCCCAGTAGGACAGTCTTACTGAAGTGATTCCAGAACCGCAAACGATTACTGAAGATTTGATAAGAACCCAAAGATTCAATCTGGATTGTTGGAGATAGTGCCCTCAGAGTCAATTATTGGATCACAGGCACGTGATTGCAATGATTGAGGGGAGGATCTGTCCCAGTAGGACAGTCTTACTCAAGATAATAGTATGCTATCTGGTTTATCTTTATCATCGTGTACTGCTTTAGGTGACCTTACGAGTCGATATTACACGTTGATAGAGCCCCTAGGATCCTTGCTTGACTACCAGCAGTATGAGGGCGATCATATACGTGAGAGCTGGTAGTCTATAAGCACATCCTTAAATGGTCCCTAGTCGTGGGAGTTTCGAGACAGGGCATCGATACTCCAGAGTAAACTAGTGTATACAGTCGAGACCCCGACGAGGGGCGGTGGCCGGTCTCACAAGCCACTGGTGTCAGTTGGTTCACCTAAGATGTATACAGGTGCTCATTGGGTTATGAGTACACCGGACAGGACTCGCCGGGAACCTGCTAGTTGGGTTTATACCAGACGTCAGATAGCAGTTCCCTGGTGACATGTGTACAGGTTAGTTCATCGACCTGAGATCGTCATTTGTCTCGTGTGAGTTCCCACTGTGCTTTGATTACTACCCTACCACGGCTCAAAGGAGTCGTGCAAACAGGTTTTAGTTGGGTACAGTCCCGAGCCACATGGAGGCAGTGAGCGGATCTGCAGGGGTTCGTCTCTCCCGGTATTGGGGGTGAGGTCGCGCTGTGTCTAGGAGAGCCAGAACATGAAAAGTCCTTGGCCAAGGCAGGAGATTTGCTGGTAGGTATTCCAGTAGTATCTCAGGGTGTTCTGGGCTGCACTCCGACACGACTTGTACCGCTTTTGGGGGTCTGACTTTTACCAACCCCTAGGCCCGCCATGCGATGCTCA
Source organism: Agapanthus africanus (assembly GCA_030015575.1). Classification (NCBI taxonomy): domain Eukaryota; kingdom Viridiplantae; phylum Streptophyta; class Magnoliopsida; order Asparagales; family Amaryllidaceae; genus Agapanthus; species Agapanthus africanus. The sequence goes on along the minus strand of CM057338.1, from coordinate 866,441,095 downwards.
TAGACGAACGGACCGGACTGTACGGATATTGTCACTGACATGCTCAGTAGGGTGTCCGGATGAGTTCGCTCATCAACGTCCCTTTTTGTCAATACCTGGTAGCCCGTTACGTATTGGCTTATACCTCTGACTTGCTAGTGGTTAAATCCACAACCAAGGTGTTGACGAGTCTTTAGAGTCCATCACACTCAGTTACTCAGGTTTCGGGCGAAACGCTGTAGAGGCCGTATGGAGATATGACAGGGTTCGATCAGATACGTGAGGTATTGCACGGATCGTGATCGGACAGATTTTACTAGCCGGTTTTGGCTTAAGCCGGATTCTAGTATAGTACAGTGTAGATTTTGTCTCATTGCATTTGTATCCGGTCGGAATACAGATGCGGGTGTGTATGCACAGTATCGGGGTTTTCCTGTAATTTATTACGGGACCAGTTTTCTGGAGTTGCCAGTTTGCATTCCGTTCCGGCCGATTTTCTCTTTTTCCTTCACGGCCGGACTTTCCGTTGGAGGGGTTATTTGCAAGTTCGCAAATAACTTATTGTGGAGGGCTTTCTTGCAGATTGTAGCTTCCTCATGATGAGATCCTTTTCTAGTCACTTCCTTTGCATTAATTGGATGGTTGTTGATTTGGCTTTGGATTGGAAATGGATGGAAAATTGATTTGATCAATTTTCTTTTGTTTATCTTTTGTTTCCGCGTTTCCGGCGTCGGATCAACGGCCGGGGCGCCCCCACGGGCTTACATTGGTATCAGAGCCAGGCCGTTAACCTAGCCTAACTTGCTCTAGTATGTTTAAAGCTCGATCGAACGGATTTGTCCGAAAACCCGATTTCATGTATACAAGTTTCTGTCTAAATTTTTTTAAGCTCCAAAAATTTTTCAGGGTGTTGCAGAAACATGTGTAGAGAATTCTAAGAACACTGGAAAAATTTGGTGACCCAATTCGTCTGTACGGCCGCGGAACCGCGGCCATAACCCCTCTTTGACCGCGGTTCCGCCGCAGTAAAATAGCTTCGTTGCACCATTTTTTTCCAGTGGGTCCTAGTCTAAGAAATGGGGTTTTTGAGACATTCTTTTTGGGCCCAGATTTTCTGTGAGTGCTACAGTACTGCTTGGGGCCCACTTTGATAAATTTGTTCGATCGGATATTTTAAACATGCCAGTTCACAGTATTTACATTACATCTGCGACCGTGAATATCACTCGATCGGTAAATCCTGTCTAACTGCTATAGCCCGGTTAGACGGATTTGCGAACGTGACATTCACGTTGATGTTCTGTGTTTTGCTGTGTTGTTGCGGATCGGTCGGTGGGGATAGCCTGGATGCAATGTTAGTACAGTTCTGTTTTATATGTACATTTGATATTGCGGGGCGAGCGTCCGACATGTGGACTGCCGTCACTGCCGTTTTGTATTATTCTTTTAGGGCACGACCAGGTTGCTGTCGATGTACCCGGTGTATGTATATTTTACTTTCTGTACTAGGATTACCCCTCGGAGGGGTGCACGGATAGCCGGGTTCTAGAGGGTAACGAGCCCGTATCTCATGGCATTGAGACGGAGGGGGCTTTACTCTAGAATTGGCGGGCTATTCGCCGCACTCGTAGGGGGTATAGGCTGACCCAGGAAGGGTGCCCAAGTTACCGGATTCCGTGAAGTGCTGGGTGGTCCATTCACATTGCTGAAGGGGGCTGCCTCGCTTCAGGTTTTGGCGGGTAACTTGCCGCGCCCGTAGGGGTCTAGGATTTCATTGCACAGGCTGTCCACACGACCAGGGGAACGTCGGGTTTCAGCAGCGGCTCTGTGAAACCCGGGGATCCTAGATATCTGTATTATTCTGTGATGCTGTACATTTCTGTAATGTTGCATTTTATCATGCCTTGAGCGAAAATTATATTTTATATATATATATATACTAGTAGATGTTGTATATGTTTTGCATCCGCGCTAGTCCAGTCCTCGCTCTGTCGTTAGTTAGCTAACCTAACGGGTGATGACGGGACCCAGTGGCGAATACGGATGGCATATACGTACATCAGTATATTTTCGTTCTTTGTGGTGTGATTAATTGATGGGACTGCGTTGATTCGGATCAATGCAAGATAAACAAACCTATTCTGATGTTGTTGGAACACTTTTCAAAAGGCTGTTATTGCAAGGGCGTTCTCTTTTGTTTTGCATCGTGGTATTCAGTTGGAATATCCTGCTCCTCAGTCGACGAGGCAAGGGCCGAGATCCCTTCACCGGGAGTGACCCCTTGGACAGAAGTTTGCGTCAGGGCAATAACTTCACTATAGCCGATTACTTTTGCTTTGCACCGTGGTATTCAGTTGGAATATCCTGCACCTCATTCTACGGGGAAAGAGCCGAGATCCCTTCACCGGGAGTGACCTCTTTAGCAAAGGTTTCGTCACTATATTTTCTAAAAAGTTATCCGTTCCTTCAACGATATCAAGTTCATTACGTTAAAGGTTTTCGCCAGAAACTATTCGTAACCCTCCATCATTTCAGTTAAATATTCGGTAGTATTCAAGCTATGTATTTTGACCTCACGCCAAGGCATAGTGTTTGGTAGCTGCCGCGTATTTATCTGTTGCATAGATAGATGCGTTGGTTTGGGACAGTCGTACTACTATTTTGGCCTACGTCAAGGGTATGTACGGGTGGGTTCAAATTAACCTGGATAATGATGGGTAGAACTTGACATGTGACTTATGATATTTTGACCTCACGCCAAGGTCATAAGAGCATGGGGCAAAAATCCACATCGGGAGTTTCAAAAAGAACTGAAACTTGCCAGATATGCGCATACCTTCTGGAGTATGATAACGTGAGCGGATTTCGTCACGTTATCATGCGATGAGAGTTGGATCCCGATTCCCACTGATGAGTTAGTTTACTCCTCGGGTGATCCCGGCTAATTCTTCCTTCAGGTTTGGGGAAGAATTTGACGTTACAGTGGGAGGTTTCCTGATTAGATAAAGTGATCTAGGTTAGAGTGCACGATGAGTGTTTCTTTTCTCTCTCTTTTTGGCTGCGACCATTGACCCGACCCTAGACTATGACTCAGTGACCAAGTTGACCGAACCTTCTTAACACTGGCTTTTGGATTGTCAGAGTTGCAGACCTCATTGTCACTCCTACTTTTACCATTTTCTCCAGGACACCCCGTATTACTGCGAACGTCTACTTCCATTGGACAAAACCATCGTATGGTTATATACGAACTCGAAGGAATTCAAGGATGGTTTCTGGTTCTGGAGAAAACGGATAGGACTATTCAGTTGTCTTTTCTTTTCACCTTCTCTCAGGTTGCGAGTACTCCTTGGTTTAGGAGTAGCACACCTATTACGCAAATTGGATAGCTTTCTTCCAAACCATAGGCTGGTGCCGACAGGTAGGGAATGAAGAAAGCTAATTAGCCTAAACGGTGTACAGAAGGTATTAAGTTCAGACAAAGAAAGGGATTAGTAAGAGGGCAAAGTAAATTGCGACTGCTATTCACGACCAAACCAAGTATTTCTTCGCCAATCCTAAATCACTTGTGTATTTCTCCAGGACACTCCGTATCACTACGAAGATCCCAGTTTATTGGATAATCCATCGTATGGTTATATACGAACTCGAAAGGAACTTGTTCCAGTTCGGGGATGGATCCTGGTTCAGGAGAAATAGGAATAAAGTACATTCAAGTGTCTTTTATCTTCACCTTCTCTCGCGTTGCGAGTGCTCCTAGGATTAGGACAGTACACCCTTTATGCTTATTGGATAGTCTTCTTCCAAACCATAGGCTGGAGCCGAACGGTAGGGAAGGAAGAAAACCATTTGGCCTTAAGGGGTGTACAGAAGGTAATGACTAAAGACATATAAAGGGATTTAGAGAGGTGGCAAAGAATTATACGGTTATAGTTGTGAATCTGGATAATGGAAGAGGCATTACTAGGAATACCAGGAAACCCCATCGAAACATTTCAATGTTTCAGTTTCACTGTGTACAGTTAAAAGAAAACTGATTTCCCAATTAGACACTTACTCCAGGGTATGTATTTACCAGGTTTGATTCTCACATCTGTATGGTTTTACAGATGATGAGTGGGAGTAAGTTATTGGGAATTAGGTGACCATCCTCATTATATCGGGATTCGTTGTAATTGGTGATATTTGAGGAAGTCGCCTGGGTTGTTTGCCGGTCGGCAAATATTTGGTTTTGAACATCCGTTGTCATGCACCAATTTCAAATTGATATATCTGTACGTCTATTTTTAAAGAGTGAGATATACCTTTTGAAATTATGTCTATGACATTTACCTATATCAGTGGATGGTTAGGGAAGGAGCATTGAACAGCGGTGTAATTCTTCATAACCATAGTACAGTTTTCAACCTACGACACACAGTGAATGCGTTATTAGACTCAAGGGACTTATACAGAGTATTGTATGTTGTCCAGTGTCCATTAGGACAAAGGAGTAGGTCCTCGTACTATATTCTGTTTACTTATGACTTCTCTAGTTCTTAGACATGTGTTTCATAGAAACACAGGATCTAAGTTTTGAGGAGTTATAGGTATAAGAATAAAGTAGAGAACCAGATATTGCAAGTATCGGGATTCTTCAAGGTAATCGAAGATGTAGATACTTGTGTATGGTATTCAGTTGATAGTAATGGTTAAGAGAACTTTCTTCTCTTTCAGGTTACTCATAATTGGAAGCACTCCTAAGTTGAGTAACGCTGATCGGCCTCCTTCCATTTAGTAGACATGCACTGGTGACAGCTGCATGATACAATCTGGTTTGACATTCCATTGGCCACTCCGCAAATATGGTGGGTAACCTCAGGCACTCGAGAGGTACTTCGGTATGCTCAAGGACGGTGGCAGGGAGGTTCTTGTTTACCCAGACTTGCCATTGCTGTTGTTCCAGACTGTGAGACCCGGCGGGAGAATGAGTATAGCGTCGTTCTAAACTAGCTTTAGAAGTGCACGTGTATATGACTCTGCCAGAGGGTTGTCGTAGTCAGTGGGCGCAGCGGAAGCATTGGTGGACATCAGGCTTATGTCTATTTATAGACTAAAGCAGATATAGCGGAAATAGATCATCTATTTCTAATGTGACAGTCATAGGTTTGACTTCATCAGAATAGGGGATGGATCTGTTAAGAAGGTAGTAGGGTGTGATGTCCTGGTATTTGATGACATACACAGAGTAGGAAGTGATATTCCTATACTACGATCGGTTATATTTTGGTCGTCACACGGTGGTTTCTCTACACAGGACTTGGATATTATATCAGACATTCTGGTAACTAGATCTATGGTTTTAGATCTAGATTTGGATGGTTTCCCAATCTGGGTACTTTGACAGCATTCTATGAGTATTTAGAATGGACGATTCCTGGCACGGTAGTATACCTGCAGGTGATGGAGTCACCCTCTCTAAAGGTGTCTTACAGACTAAAGGGGAGAGGGATGGGCATGATTGGCAAATCACTTGCTTAGGCAATTGAGTCAATCATGAGATGTCAAGTACCACACCAGATGTTGTTCTTGCAGTAGATGCAATAAGTTGATATTCATCCAATCCTGGAGAAACAGTCGGAAGCAGTTTTAGAACATAAGTTGATGTTCTAAGGATATGATAGCAGTTTTCTTCTTCGGGAGACAGTTATCATTCCAGGCTTCCAAGATGACCTGGATGGCAGAGTGGCTGTCAGAGTTATAGTTTTCCTTCTGACGAGGGGCAGTATTTTGGACAAATGGTCCAGGTGGACACTGAGGGAAGGCATGGCGCAGGATACTGATTAAGTTCAGTTGACGATACAGTCTAAGAAGTTTGGATTTGGAGTTCACTTATGAGCTAGGTCCCATCAGACATCCAGACATTCTAGGACAGGTATTGCTCATTTCGGGAGATGGCTTTCTCCGCGAACTTAAGATAAAGAGAGACATAGAAAGAAACACCATAGCGGATCCACTCACTGAGGCTATTCCTCGAACGCAATAGTTTCGCAAACGAGCTTTGTGAGACTGACTAGTAGAGGAGTTGGGTGTTCGGTATCACACGGACTGTGAGTATGCGACATCGCAATAATTAGCCTTGAGTGCAAGTGGGAGATTTTTGGAGATAGTGCCCTCAGAGTCAATTATTGGATCACAGGCACGTGATTGCAATGATTGAGGGGAGGACCTGTCCCAGTAGGACAGTCTTACTCAAGATGATAGTATGCTATCTGGTTTATCTTTATCATCGTGTACTGCTTTAGGTGACCTTACGAGTCGCTATTACACGTTGATAGAGCCCCTGGTACTCATTGGGTTATGAGTACACCGGACAGGACTCGCCGGAAACCTGCTAGTTGGGTTTATACCAGACGTCAGATAGCAGTTCCCTGGTGACATGTGTACAGGTTAGTTCATCGACCTAAGATCGTCATTTGTCTCGTGTGAGTTCCCACTGTGTTTTGATTACTACCCTACCACGGCTCAAAGGAGTCGTGCAAACAGGTTTTAGTTGGGTACAGTCCCGAGCCACATGGAGGCAGTGAGCGGATCTGCAGGGGTTCGTCTCTCCCGGTATTGGGGGTGAGGTCGCGCTGTGTCTAGGAGAGCCAGAACATGAAAAGTCCTTGGCCAAGGCAGGAGATTTGCTGGTAGGTATTCCAGTAGTATCTCAGGGTGTTCTGGGCTGCACTCCGACACGACTTGTACCGCTTTTGGGGGTCTGACTTTTACCAACCCCTTAGGCCCGCCATGCGATGCTCATAGACGAACGGACCGGACTGTACGGATATTGTCACTGACAGGCTCAGTAGGGTGTCAGGATGAGTTCGCTCATCGACGTCCCTTTTTGTCAATACCTGGTAGCCCGTTACGTATTGGCTTATACCTCTGACTTGCTAGTGGTTAAATCCACAACCAAGGTGTTGACGAGTCTTTAGAGTCCACCACACTCAGTTACTCAGGTTTCGGGCGAAACGCTGTAGAGGCCGTATGGAGATATGGCAGGGTTCGATCAGATACGTGCGGTATTGCACGGATCGTGATCGGACAGATTTTACTAGCCGGTTTTGGCTTAAGCCGGATTCTAGTTTTAGATAGTGTAGTTTTGTCTCTTTGCATTTGTGTTCAGTGGGAATACAAATGCGGGCATGTATTTGCAGTAGCGGGGTTTTCCTGTAATTTATTACGGGATCGGTTTTCTGGGGTTGCCAGCTTGCATTCCGTTCCGGCCGGTTTTCTCTTTTTCCTTCACGGCCGGACTTTCCGTTGGAGGGGTTATTTGCAAGTTCGCAAATAACTTATTGTGGAGGGCTTCCTTGCATATTGTAGCTTCCTCATGATGAGATCATTTTCTAGTCACTTCCTTTGCATTAATTGGATGGTTGTTGATTTGGTTTTGGATTGGAAATGGATGGAAAATTGATTTGATCAATTTTCTTTTGTTTATCTTTTTTTTTCTTGCTGATGAAGGGGGCCGGCCACTGTTCTTGAGTGGAGGGGTTTAATTTTTGGTGGAAAAATTCCTTCATGCCATTTTCGTGGGTCCCCCCCATTTGTGTGTGTGGATTAATTTCCTAATGTTTAAAAGAAGAGCAAAATGAGTGTGCTGGAGTTGGAATTTGATGAGATGAGGGATTAATTTATATATGGTTGCATTGAGTGCTTAAGGGGGGCTGATGGGTTTTTGGCCGAGCTCTTTTGATGAGCATGCTCCATTTTTCTTTTCTAGCAAGCATCCATGAAATTCTTATGCACAAATTCCTCCATAAATGGCAACCTCTTAAACCCCAAAGAGACATGGCTACTACACTATTCTACAGCATCCCTTGGACGCGTCGGCTAGCCAACTTCGCGCCCGAGTTGCCTCGGTCAAGAGGTGGGAGCCCGTAAAAGATTCCGGCTTTGTGGTGGCCTTTCGACGAGGAAGTGACGGACGAAGTATCCGCGGGAGATCGGAGTGGAGACGAAGACCGAAGGACACGGATCGCTTGGTATATTTCTCTACTCTTTTCTTGTTTGCTAGTTATCTAGGTTAATGGCCCGATCCGGGTGAAAAGTGCGCGGGGGTGCCGGGTGCAAGTTTTTGCAAAGTTTTTGTTTCCGCGTTTCCGGCGTCGGATCGACGGCCGGGGCGCCCCCACGGGCTTACATTGGCATCAGAGCCTCGGCCAAATCCGTTCGATCGAGCTTTAAACATACTAGAGCAAGCTAGGCTAGGTTAACGGCCTGGCTTGTATACATGAAATCGGGTTTTCGGACAAATCCGTTCGATCGAGCTTTAAACATACTAGAGCAAGCTAGGCTAGGTTAACGGCCTGGCTTTGATACCAATGTAAGCCCGTGGGGGCGCCCCGGCCGTCGATCCGACGCCGGAAACGCGGAAACAAAAACTTTGCAAAAACTTGCACCCGGCACCCCCGCGCACTTTTCACCCGGATTGGGCCATTAACCTAGGTAACTAGCAAACAAGAAAAGAGTAGAGAAATATACCAAGCGATCCGTGTCCTTCGGTCTTCGTCTCCACTCCGATCTCCCGCGGATACTTCGTCCGTCACTTCCTCGTCGAAAGGGCACCACAAAACCGGAATCTTTTACGGGCTCCCACCTCTTGACCGAGGCAACTCGGGCGCGAAGTTGGCTAGCCGACGCGTCCAAGGGATGCTGTAGAATAGTGTAGTAGCCATGTCTCTTTGGGGTTTAAGAGGTTGCCATTTATGGAGGAATTTGTGCATAAGAATTTCATGGATGCTTGATGGAGAAATTGGAGCATGCAATATAAAGAGCTCGGCCAAAGCAAAAATGGTGCTCACTGGAAATCTTTTGTGGGTGAAGAATATCAATTAATTCCATGCATAAGGAATTCTCTCCTCACAAAAAACAATCAAAATACTCACACAATGGGGGGGACCCACGAAAAATGGCATGAAGGAATTTACCCACAAAAATAAACCTCTCTCTCTCCACTCATGAACAGTGGCCGGCCCCCTTCATCAGCAAGAAAAAAAAAAGATAAACAAAAGAAAATTGATCAAATCAATTTTCCATCCATTTCCAATCCAAAACCAAATCAACAACCGTCCAATTAATGCAAAGGAAGTGACTAGAAAAGGATCTCATCATGAGGAAGCTACAATATGCAAGGAAGCCCTCCACAATAAGTTATTTGCGAACTTGCAAATAACCCCTCCAACGGAAAGTCAGGCCGTGAAGGAAAAAGAGAAAACCGGCCGGAACGGAATGCAAACTGGCAACCCCAGAAAACCGATCCCGTAATAAATTACAGGAAAACCCCGCTACTGCAAATACATGCCCGCATTTGTATTCCCACTGAACACAAATGCAAAGAGACAAAACTACACTATCTAAAACTAGAATCCGGCTTAAGCCAAAACCGGCTAGTAAAATCTGTCCGATCACGATCCGTGCAATACCGCACGTATCTGATCGAACCCTGCCATATCTCCATACGGCCTCTACAGCGTTTCGCCCGAAACCTGAGTAACTGAGTGTGGTGGACTCTAAAGACTCGTCAACACCTTAGTTGTGGATTTAACCACTAGCAAGTCAGAGGTATAAGCCAATACGTAACGGGCTACCAGGTATTGACAAAAAGGGACGTCGATGAGCGAACTCATCCTGACACCCTACTGAGCCTGTCAGTGACAATATCCGTACAGTCCGGTCCGTTCGTCTATGAGCATCGCATGGCGGGCCTAGGGGGTTGGTAAAAGTCAGACCCCCAAAAGCGGTACAAGTCGTGTCGGAGTGCAGCCCAGAACACCCTGAGATACTACTGGAATACCTACCAGCAAATCTCCTGCATTGGCCAAGGACTTTTCATGTTCTGGCTCTCCTAGACACAGCGCGACCTCACCCCCAATACCGGGAGAGACGAACCCCTGCAGATCCGCTCACTGCCTCCATGTGGCTCGGGACTGTACCCAACTAAAACCTGTTTGCACGACTCCTTTGAGCCGTGGTAGGGTAGTAATCAAAGCACAGTGGGAACTCACACGAGACAAATGACGATCTCAGGTCGATGAACTAACCTGTACACATGTCACCAGGGAACTGCTATCTGGCGTCTGGTATAAACCCAACTAGCAGGTTCCCGGCGAGTCCTGTCCGGTGTACTCATAACCCAATGAGCACCTGTATACATCTTAGGTGAACCAACTGACACCAGTAGCTTGTGAGACCGGCCACCGCCCCTCGTCGGGGTCTCGACTGTATACACTAGTCTACTCTGGAGTATCGATGCCCTGTCTCGAAACTCCCACGACTAGGGACCATTTAAGGATGTGCTTATAGACTACCAGCTCTCACGTATATGATCGCCCTCATACTGCTGGTAGTCAAGCAAGGATCCTAGGGGCTCTATCAACGTGTAATAGCGACTCGTAAGGTCACCTAAAGCAGTACACGATGATAAAGATAAACCAGATAGCATACTATCATCTTGAGTAAGACTGTCCTACTGGGACAGGTCCTCCCCTCAATCATTGCAATCACGTGCCTGTGATCCAATAATTGACTCTGAGGGCACTATCTCCAACAAGGTGCACGGAGGATCTCGGGACGCGGCGCTCTGGCGGCGGACCTCGGCGTTGAACTGCAAGGCGCCCAGCGGGCCTCAGAACGTATTGGCCCGGGAGATCTGTGGCCGTGGGAGGTAGCGACTCGGTGGTCGGCAGTGCCGATGCGGACGGAGTCTTCTCTCCCCCTGTAGGGGTCCTGGTCCCGAGGTGGGGGCGGTAACTTGGTGATCTTGCCCTGCCGTCTAGACGCGGACGAGCGCTTCCACGATAGACACGAATCGGTCTATCCGGCCGGCGAGAGCGTTGATGGCTTTCGGCGGAGGAGGTTCGTCCGCGCCTCCGTTGAGGGGGAGGCGGCGGCTGGAGCTTGGATCATCGTGATGGTCGCTCGCCATTAGGTTGAGATCTGAAGGCGAACTTTTGTTTTTGTGGAATCAAGTGTTCCCACAGACGGCACCAGCTGATGGAGGGCGAAATCTCCTTCAGATGTTGCCTTCCGTTGATCTGCTGATGGCGACGATGGGTGGCTGAGATTTGATCTGGAGGCTGTCGCTCCTGAAGCGTGTGGATCTCAATGGGTTGAGATTATGGTTGCCGAGTTACCTGCAAGGAAGTCTCGGGATGGTTGTACCACCGAAGGCCCTCCGACGATCAAGTTAAACTAGAGATCCGAGCAGAGTAACGGCTTAGTAGAGTAAAAATGGCTTACTTGAACCCTCTGAAGAAAGGGTTTATATAGCGGTGGCAGCAGGTGAGGCAGGTGCGAGAATCACGCCGGCCGTTACGCTCCCGTCGTCACGCCCGCGTAATGAGCGGACCTCCCATTTAATGACGAGACAGGCTCATTAATGGGGGATCGTGGTGGCGTGGAATGTGGGATGTGGCCGGCGGAGATCACGCGCATGGCGAGATTCGCGGGATGGCGGTTACGCCTGCAAGCGGTGCTGTTGGTCGGTCGATGAGACCGAGGAAGATGACCTCGGCGGGAGAGCTCGCGGAGGAGCGAGAGAGCCAAGGTATCTTGGTTCTGCTCGAGCCCGGAAGCGAGCTGAGAGGGCCGAGGAGGCTCGGGCCTGTGATAGCTCGGAGACGAGCTATGGGGCCCAGGAGGCTAATTGTGTTGGGGGCTCGGAGGTGAGCCAGCGTTTGCTTGTAGGACTGGCACATGAGTGGTCTGGTCAGCCACTGTAGGTCCTTTCTTGTGAGCCCCGGGACACGTCATCTACCACGTGTCCTGATCTGGGAGATCACCGATATCGAGCATCATCAAATACGAATACCCTATTCGTATCAAGACACAAATACCCGTATTTATACAAATACTCATATTCGTATAAGTTCCGTATTCATGTCAAAATACAGATACCAAAAGAGATATAATACTAGCTCGCATTTTATCTAAATGTGATAATCTGGCAATCTTTCAAACCGGCTAGTATTAATAAAATTTTCGATTAAAAGTATGTATACAAAATACGTATTTAATCGAACCTCCGTACGTATCAAAATACGCACACTACATCGTTTCGCCTGAGCCGGAAAACCCTGTGTGTGGGACTCTAAAGACTCGACAATACGCTGGCAGTGGGTTTAACCAAAAGCACGTCAGCGGCACTAGCTGTACGTAACAGCTACCCATGTATTATACAAAAGGAAGGTCGACAAGCAAACTCGGCTGTATCCCTACTGATCCTGAAAGTGGCAATCTCCATACAGTCCGGTCTCTTCGTCTGAGAGTATCGCATACCGGGTCTAGGGGGATGGAGAACGTCAGATCTCTAATAACCTGATAAGTCGTGTCGATATAGCTCAAAACCATCCCGAGAAACTACTGATCTCACCATCAGGAAATCTCATCTGTCTTGACCAAAGTCTTATGTGACGGCTAATCGAACACAGCGTGACATCGACTCCCTATACCGGAAGAGACGAATCCCTTCAATCGCTCACTGACTCCAAGTGTTTTGGAACTGTACCAACACTACATCGTTTCGCCTGAACCAGAAAATCCTCTGTGTAGGGCTCTAAAGACTCGGCAATACGCTGACAGTAAATTTAACCACAAGCACGTCAGCGATACTAACTATACGTAACAGCTACCTAGGTATTATATGAAAGGAAGATCGACAAGAAAACTCATATGTATCCCTACTGAGCCTAAAAGTGACAATCTCCGTACAGTCTGGTCTCTTCGTCTGAGAATGTCGCATACCGGGTCTAAGGGTGGAAAACGTCGTACCCCTAATAACCTGATAAGTCGTGTCAATGTGGCTCAAAACCATCCCGAGAAACTACTGATCTCACCATCAATAAATCTCATCTGCCTTAGCCAAGGTCTTATGGTGACGGCCAATCGAACACTGCGCAACATCGACTCCCTATACCGGGAGAGAAATCTCTTCTATTGCTCACTGTCTCCAAGTGCTTCGGAAGTGTAACCTACTAAAATCTGTTTACACGACTCTTTAAAGCCGTGGTAGGATAGCAATCTAAGTACATTGGAAACACACTCGAGACAAATGACGATGTCAGGTCTAAAGACTACCATGTCCTTATGTCACCAGAGAACTCATATTTGACGATAGGTATATTACCATCAAGAAGTTCTCGGCGAGTCCGTCCAATGTAACTCATAACCTAATGAGCACATGTATACAATCTTTGGTGCCGTACACTAATGGTTGTGGGACCAACCATTGTCTCTCGTTGGGGTCAAGATACATGTACACTAGTCTACTCTGGAATATCGATACCCTGTCTCGATACTCTCACGACTACGGACATTTAAGGATATTCTTATGGACTACCCAGCCCCCACAAATGTGATCGCCATCACACGCTGGTAGTCAAACAAAAATCTTACGGGCTATATCAACATGTACTAGCGATATGTAATAACCAGTAAAACATATACACATGTTAAGATACAGACAAACCAAATAGCATACTATCATATCGAGCAAGATTGTCATATACATACATATCCCTAGCATCCTGTACAATAAAGGCATATACGATATACATATCTAACAGTTTCCCACCTGCACTAAGGCCTGTTATTAGCGTATTGAGTACCCAACGTCTGCCCTAGTGCCAGTTGTTGGCGTATCGCATACCCAACATCTCAAAAAGTCGCTCGAACTGTGTTTGAGGGAGAGCCTTTGTGAATGGATCCACAGTGTTCTTTTTCGTGTCTACTCTCCGAAACTCGATCTCCCGGCGATCCACGATCTCCCTGATCAAGATATATCTGGATCACTGATGAGACCGTGGTTTCTTTGCTAATGTCATAACCCCATTGTTATCGCAATACAAATGTATTGGATCAACAATAGACGGAACGACCTCAAGTTCAGTAATGAATTGCAGAATGTATTCAGCCTCCATCGTCGAGTCTGTTAAGATATCCTATTTGGAACTCTTCCAACATACCGCTCCTTCATTTAAAGTAAACACATAATCCGAAATAAACTTGTCGTCATCCTTATCACCTCCATCTGAAAGTCTTCATTACTGTACACTAAGAACATCTCCTTAGTCATCAGATACTTCAGAATGTTCTTCACAGCTATCCAATATTTCTTTCCTAGGTTAGACTGATATCGGCTTACTACGCTAAGTGTGAAAGCTACATTTACTCTAGTACATAACATCGCATACATTATAGATCATACTACCAAAGCATAGAGTATACTGGTCATGCGAGCCCTCTTCTCATCAGTCTTGGGAGACATCTTTTTGAAGAGAGTGATTCCGTGACAGGCTGGTAAATTATCATGCTTGAAATCTTCCATACTAAATCTGTTTAGTATGGTGTCTGTGTATATAGACTGTGAAAGTCCCAACATTCTTTTGGATGTATTCCTATAGATCTTTATCCCCAAAATGTAGGAGACATCACCCAGGTCTTTTGTAACACCTTAGAATGTGATTAGTGTTAATTAAGCGTTAATACGGGTTTTTAAGGAAAAGTTTAACAAATCAGTTTTCTCATATTTTATAACAATTAATTAATATTTTATTATTATTTGTTATGTCTTGCACACACTTGTGCACGTTAATGTGAGGGTTAGTATTAATCTTGTTTAGTAACCATAACACCTTAAACTAATCCATGTCTTGAATTAACCTTGCCTTGATATTTTGTGTGAGAAATATCTTTGTTTTGGATTGAGAGAGAGGTGCTTAGGTGAGTCATGGAGGCTTTAATGTGAGCATTGATGAGGAGAGGGAGAGAGTGAGTGCAAGGCTAAGACTCACCCTACACTCACCTCTCATTATTATCATCTTTCACTCTTCTCTCATTCTCAATTATTCTCCATTCTCTCAACTCTCAAACTGAAACCTTCACTATCCCTTCACCAAAACCTTGCAAAACTTCATAAAATCCCACTAAAACACTTCACATGTCATGTTTTAGCCACTAGGTTGCCTTGGAGCTTAGAAAGATTGGATTTTTTAGCAAGAGTGGCTAGGTAATGACCTCTAACTGATAATTAGGTGTTTATATTGTTGTGTTGCCTTGTAGTTGTGGTCTAGAACACTAAAGATAGTGTTTTGTGAAAATATCGTATTTTTAGTGTCATATTAGAGTCTCTGTGATCTGCTATGACCTAGAATCTTTACTGTAAAATCTAGCAGTGTAGTAGTGATGTACTAGTGACCCTAAATTTACATCTGAAGCACGAACCCCACCTGGGCGGTTTTGGCCGGCGACAATAAGAGGAATTCCGGCGAGCTCGGGTATTTGGGGGAGTTAGGGCTTAGTTTTTGTAGGGTAGTTGTCTGCAGTTGTTTAGAGGTGTTTGGTACTGTTTGATTTTTAGGTTTTTACAGTATACAAAATCTGGGATCACTTTGCTTTAATCTAGTGTTTTGAATACGCGTGTTACGTTATCCGACACGGTTCGTGATCTTGTGTAGCTGCTACACTTGGGTTGGTTCCGGGGTGTCGCCACACACGTTAACCGCGAGATGGACACTTGAGAATTGGTTTGGAGTTGATGCGTCGGTCAAACGTAGTTTATACGTGATATTAATCGATTTCTGATATTTGCACTTGTTATGTTTGTGTTAATAGGATGGCAGGCGGGGACTTCGAACGCTGCGAAGAAAGGGAAGCAGGTGATTGGATCTACCTAGCTCGAGATTGTCAGTGAGTAGATTTAACATCTATGGGAAAATCGCCCGTATGGCGTTAAACGTCAGGACTAGATATGTATGATATTAACTACATGCTTATATGCACATATAAAGATTGTGCATGGACATCATTGCATATTATTACTTGTTGTGCATGGACTTGTACCCATTGGACACTGCACTATTATTGACAGTTCATATTGCACGAGCACTAATTGTATGCTACACACACTGTCGGTAATTGCCATTATACGCACAACACACATACATATGTGATATGGTATTGATTAGTGACATTGAGACGTTGATTATTGTGTTATTGCGCATATGAAATACAGTTGCATGCATACCTACATGCTTACACATATCTTGCTATATCCACATGTACATCGTGCATACATACTTACATGTACACCCACATACCTTGCTATAGTTACATATACCCCCATGTGGTATTGTATTGTCATTGACCTTGAGACGTTAAGTATTGTGTTATTGCACATATGAAATACATCATACATACATGCTTACATGTAGATACACATATGCCTTGCTTTAGCTATATGTTCACCTCATATGATGTTGCACTTGATTTCGGAGGAATTGAGAACCGCATGACATATTTAATAACTGGATGCATTTAAATATCGGTTTTCCCTTGATATGCTCATATTACTGTTTTATGTTGCATACATCAGTTTTCATGGATTTACGCATTGAGATATGGATTTCATGTGATTTATGGATTTGAGAACCGTGGGGGTATTTCAAGAATTTATGTATACTTTGAAAACCCGGTTTCTCTTGATATGATATTTCAGTACATCCACTATGTGATTTATCGGTTCTGAGATTGGCATGCGATACCCGATTCGAGGAGCGGGAGGCACCGTCTGCGGGTACATGGTGGACCCGGTATGGTTCCCCGGGACGAGAGGTGATTTTCGTGGTGTAGACGATGAGCCTGGCAGAGGGTTTAATACCTACCAGTGATTGTATAGAACTCAAGGATGTCCGGAGGACACCGTTTTGGAGTTATGATATGAGATGGATATGAGGACCGATCTGAGGATGCGGTGCCTGAGATATGAGGATTTACGTGTCGATGCTGGACACGGATTTCATGATATTTTGAGTATCGATATTGGACACTCAGGTTCCATGATTTGATGTGTTATTGATGGACACACGTTCTTGATATCCTCATATATTTACATGCATATGTTTTTTCATGATGTTTCGAGTGTCGATGTTAGACACTCAGGTTCCATGAGATTTGCAGATACGAGGGCCGGTTTTGGTGACGGCACCTGAGGATTTTGGGATTTGGGGTGTCATTGATGGACACCAAGTTTTTTTTCCATGCTGATGATTTGTGCATGAGGTTTATATTTATCCCACCCTCTGGATTTATTTGATATGCATTTGATTTATGTAGATGTAGTACCCTGGTGGTGTACCTTGATCATGATTGTTGCATATCCATATTGCCATACTTATGCTATCAGATTACATGTGATAGATTTATCGCTGTTCGTGTATACTTACGATTACAGCATGATGTTATTTGCTATTCACGAGTTGGCAACTCACCCCCGTTGTGCCACAGTGTTTTGCAGGTCTGGTCCTCAGAGTAGTCGCGGCAGGGCGCCTTATTATCTCTACTTTTGCGGATACCGCTACGGTTGGTTGTTAGGCCTTTTGCTATAGGTGGGTTTGCGGTTATCCGATAATGTCGTTGTATATCTTCTGTATCTAGTACTCTCCATCTACTATTTTCATGTATTGACTTAGAGACGAGTTGTGAGGATCGATATTGTATATTCTTGTGACTCTGGTTGTCGTGCTCGTGTGAGCCGGCCTTTATTTATGTTATCTCATTTCTTCGCTACGGCGTCGTATATCTGTTGTAGTAGTTGTTTCCGCCTTTGGGCGAGGTTTGCTCCCGTTTGGGGATGCTTTACTTATATCTTATGTTTGTACCCGTTTCGGGGCTAGCTTTTACAAAGGAGGTGCTGCTGAAATTTTTATGAAAACAAACTTAAGCTTTAAATTCTTATTTGAGATTTTAAAAATGTTTCTATCCTTTACTTCTTGTAATGGTTTAGATTGCTGGGTTTTCGGCTTACTTAAATTGCGTTACACCTGTTGACATTACGTAGTCTAAGTGCCGGTCATGTGCCTAATTTGGGTCGTGGCATCTTTCATGGAGAACTTTTATGATAAGAACAACTTGACCGACTGTAACATAGGAATATCATTTCGTATTAGGAAAATACCATTAACGTACAAAACGAGGAATACGACAGTTCTCCTTACAATCTTCTTATATATATAAGGATCATCAATGTTTTTGATGAAGTCAAATTCCTTTACTGTTTCATCAAAACAGATGTTCCAATTCGGCGATACATGCTTTAATCCATAAATGAATTTAAGCAACTTGCCCACATTTCCGCTGCTCCCACTGTCTACAAAACCCTCTGGCTGATCCATATAAACGCACTCTTCTAAACTACCATTTAGAAAAGTCGTTTTTACGTCCATCTGCCAGATGTTATAGTCATGAAAGGCAACAATGTCAAGTAGAATCCGAATATATTTCAGCATAACCACTGGAGAAAAGATTTCGTTATAGTCCACAACTGATCTTTGACGAAAACCTTTTGCAATAAGTTTAGCCTTATAGGTTTCAACCTGTACATCTGCACCAATCTTTTTCTTGAAGATCCATTTGCAACCAACGGGTTTTACCCCTGCTAGTGCAACGTCCAAAGTCCAAACTTTGTAGGTATACATGGACTTTACTTCAGATCACATGGTATCTAGCCATTTTACAGTTGGTAATGGCCTGTTCGAAACTAGTAAGATCATCTTATGCAATCCTCTTGAATCTCATCTATAAAAAAACCGTAGTATCTCTCGGAAGGATGAGAAATCCTATTAGATCTGCGGAGTGGCTGTGGTTCGGTCCATACTATTGAATCATGCGGTTCTATTAAATCTTCGGTTGTAGTTTGTGATTCTGGAATTTCTTCCCGTTCTCCGGTAATTCCACTAATTTCTTTGCAAGAAATTCCTTTTCCAAAAAGATTGTGTGACGAGCAACAAACACCTTCTGTTTCTCGGTGTGGTGGAACAGATATCCTGTCGAATATTTTGGATATCCTAAAAACTTACACAGTACAGGTCGTGCTTTGAGTTTGTCCGGATTATGTACTTTAACATAAGCTGGACAGCCTCATATCTTAATAAAATTAAGGTATGGCCTCTTCCCTCCCATATATCATATAGAGTGCTAAACACGGATTTGGTCAGAACCCTATTCAATAAATATGCTACTACTCTAGCGCAAATCCCTAGAATGAATGAGGCAACTCAACACTACTCATCATGGACCAAACCATATCCGCTCCGATACATCGATACACCGTTGTGCTGTGGTGTATAGGGAAGAGTAAACTGAGAGAGAATTTCATTCTCTTTTAAGTAATCTAGAAAAATCATACTCAAGCACTACCCTTCTCGATCAAATCGAAGGATCTTGATACTTTTTCCTGTCTGATTCTCTACTTCGCTTTTATATTTTTTGAACTTCTCAAAGGCTTCAGATTTGTGTTTTATCAGAAATACATATCCGAAGCTAGAGAGATTATCAGTGAATGTAATGAAGTACGAAAACTCACCCCTTGCATGTGTAGACATTGGACCACAAACATCACTGTATATGAGTCCCAAGAGCTCTGTAGCTTTTTCTCCGTGTTCCGTGAACAGAGTTTTGATCATTTTTCCTTTGAGACAAGACCGACAAGTTTCATAATATGTAAATTCGAATGGATCCAAATATTCATCTTTATGTAACTTAGCTAGTATGGTCTCATTGATATGGCCAAATCTACAATGCCACAAGAAAGTTGTTTATTTCTGAACTCTTTCTTTTACGTGTGTTTTGTATATTGAAAATTGTGTTTAGGTTAACATATATACCATTACATAATGTACCTTCTATAACCAATACCCGATTGAGACACATGTTAATGATATTTCTATTTAGAACAATTTTATATCCTTCTTTATCTAATAAAGAAATGGATATAATATTGCAAAGCATAAATGGTACATAGTAGCGGTTGTTCAAAATCACAGTGTTGCCACTTGGCAATACCAGGTGATATTCGCCGACGGCAGCAGTATCAACTTGTGCTACATTCCCTACTCTGAGGAACATATCACTCGGTCCAATCATTCTATTTTTTCTCAGTCCCTGCAATAAATTACAGATATGAGATCTTACTCCGGTATCTAGTATCTAGGAGGCATGACTGACCGAAAAACGGTTCTCAATAACCAATACACCGGAAGCAGATGCATTAGAATGCTTCTCCTTCATCAGAGTCATATGGAAGTCCTTGCATTCCTCTTTTCCTTGCCCATACTCCTGACTTTTGTCACGGGTTAAAACCGAAATGACTTTCCCCAACCCAGTGTAATAAGTTAATTCGGTCAAGTCATACATTTTATTATGTTGATTAAGGCATAACATGGTTGTTACCTTAAAGAGAAAAAAGAAACACTTAGCATGCGCTCTTACAAGAGTAGATTGGTTTTTAATTTATCTAATCGGGATGGCTCTCACTGTTTTCTCGAATTCTCTTTCAAATCTTAAAATAGGAACTAGTCGGGATCATGTACGCCCCACAAGTTCGCTAACCGTTCATCCAGACCAGTATTGATACTCCGAGGAAAACTCCGCGTGCTTTCATACGGACGTAATTAAATAACCCCGTTTCCGCATAGGCATAACCCCATCAACACATTTCTGGACACCTAATGGGTTAGCTAGTTGTGAAGTGGAAATCTCCCAGAAGTAATCCTACTCACGGTGGGAATCGGGACCCAACTATCATCGTGTGATAATCTTGATGGAAGGCACTCAAGAAACCACACTCCAGAAGGTATGCACTCACCTTATAAGTTTCTCTTATATTTGAAACTCCCGATATAGTTTTTATCTCTAACGATCTATGACCTTAACGCTTGCCAACAAATCATAGGCCGCTAGTCAAGTTCAACCCGTCATTATCCTTGATAAACTCGAACCCACCCGCACAAACCCTTGACGCTTCCCAACAAATTGTGCAACTGTCTCGATCGATCGCATCTCTATGCAGCAAATAAATACCACTCGGCTACCGTTCACTATGCCTCGACGCTTGCCAACAAACATAGCACGAATAATAGATGCTACCTATATAAAATAATGAAGGGCTACGGCTTTTTTTTGGTGAAAAACATTTAACGTAATGAATTTGATTTCATTGAAGAAATCTTGTGATTTCAAATCGAGTGGTTCAAGCTCAATTTTGAAAACATTTGGTTTTATAGAAAACCGAATAATTTTGAAAAGAACCGAGTGGTTTTGAAATTCGATTCCAACATCATTTTAGGTTTATTTCTTACATTAATCAGACTTAATGCGGTCTCATCATTTAAGTTCCTATGCATCACAGAAACAACCAAAATACAATACTTTATATGGCATTCGCATTCGCCACAGGATCCCGGATCTTCACCGTAAGGTTACTTAACTTCCGGCAAGGTGGGGACATGACTAGCGCGGATGCAAAATATATAAACGTATTTATATATATCATCATCACAGGCAGGTAATAAACATCACAGGCAGGCGATAATCGATATGGAATAGTGGATAAACTAGGAGCCCCGTGTTTCGTTTGAACTGCAAACGAAAACCAACATTCCACGATCGCGTGAATAGCTCGAACATCACTTAAAACAAAGACCCCTACGAGCACGGCAAGCTACCCGTCAATTTTAGAAGTGAAGCAACGATCACTCAATGTCATGAGTGGACCACTCGACACTTCATAGAATCCGGTAACTTGAGCACTCCACCGTGGGTCAATCCTAAAACCCTTACAAGTGCGGTGAATAACCCGTCAATTCTACAGCGGAGCGGCTTGAACTCATCATCATAAGACGACCACCTAACACACTCTAGAATCTGACTACTCGATCACTTCTCCGCGGGTTTATCCTAATACATGAATGAATAATATGCAATGGTGACATCAACCTCAACCCAAATGTGTCCCTATAAAATGATATACATCGAGCGGTAATGTCAGCCATAATCCGGCCGTTTGTCCCAAATAAACAAATATGCATTGATTATAATGAGGGGCTATCCACTATGACTAGCCGGCTAAACCATCACAAGATATATATTAACCACAACACAAGCAAATATGTGCAACCCCGTCTAATCGATCTATAGCAATTAGACGACGTTTACAAACACATATACACCACAAAGATAATCAATGATGTAACATCAAATGAAATCTGGACCAAAACAAATATTACCAAAAAAAACCAATTCCATGAACCCAACCACAGAATGAAAACGACGCCAAACTCGGCAAGTCTGGCTGTCAAAATCGGCCAAAAGCCAATTTCTGGCGGCCTTGGTTGCTCAGATTTTTCTCGTTTTCATTGTGTCGTTTTCACAACAGAATCTTACCTTTGCAATACTTTAAAAAATATTTAGAGATCGTTTCAAAAAATTGATAGACAGATTCGGGTTTTAAATACGAAAAAAATTTGGATTCGAAGCGTAAACATCGTCTAATACTAGTTTAAGTGTTTGGGTGGCTCTGATATCATGTAAGTAGTTGCCCGTGCTCGTGCCGCTAAATTACGACAAAGGCGGAATACAAAACGAAAATTTTAACTAGAGCACAAGCCACTATGACCTAGCGATTGATACCAAATACTAAACTAGCAAACATAGGAGTTTAACTACTCGGTTAAATGTTTACAACTTTTGTAGTCGTGTCCTTCGTCTTCTTTTCCCCTTCTTAAGCTACTAGATCCACCAGGAAGAAGCTTGGATATCTGTCTTCCTAGCCGAAAATGATCCATCCGAGTGAACCTTAGCTCAAGCTATAGCTTCATTTAAGAACACAAAGTGAAATAACTTGTGAACAAAACTTGCTAGGAATTGATCACAAGGATGTAGTGGTGGTTAATCTCTAGGTTTTTCTCTTTTTCTTTTTCCTTTCTCAACTTTTAAAACTCAAGAGAGGAAGAAGCTAGCATAGCTAAATGAAAACTTCACCCCCTTTTCTTTTCATTTCTTTTAAAGCAAGTGAATGGATTTGTGACTCACAAGTGTGAGTCACAAGTCCACACACTTCAAAAATCAAAAAGAGATGAGAGAAAAGGAGAAGCCATGTCATGTGTATACATATACATGCATACATATACACACACAAGTATATGCTACAAATGCATACACTCATATTCGTATCAAAATACGAATACTGTATTCATATTTAGATACCAATACCCGTATTTATATCAAGACACAAATATTCGTATTTATACAAATACTCATATTCATATAAATATTGTATTCGTGTCAAAATACAAATACCAAAAGAGAGATACCAAAAGAGATATAATACTAGCTCACATTTTATCTAAATGTGATAATCTGGTTATCTTTCAAACCGGCTAGTATTAACAAAACATTCGATTAAAAGTAGTGTACAAAAACACGTATTTAATCGAATCTTCGTACGTATCAAAATACGCACACTATATCGTTTCGTCTGAGCCGAGAAACTCTCTGTGTGGGACTCTAAAGACTCGACAATACACTGGCAGTGGGTATAACAAGCATGTCAACGGCACTAACTGTATATAACAGCTACCCAGGTATTGTATGAAAGGATGGTCGACAAACAAACTCGTATGTATCCCTACTGAGTCTGAAAATGACAATCTCCGTACAGTCCGGTCTCTTCGTATGAGAGTGTCGCATACCGGGTCTACAACAACAACAACAACTGAGCCTTTTATCCTAAGCATATGGGGTAGGCTACATGAACCAACATGAGAATCACGCCGGGTCCAGCACATGAATCCTCTGTCTCCACTCACTTCTATCGAACAATATACTTTCATTGAGTCCTTTGGCAACCATATCGTTTCGTATCACCTCCATCCATGTTTTCTTCGGTCTCCCTTTTGCCCTTTTGCCATTACCCATATCGAGAGTATCTATTCGTCGAACCGGTGCTTCCATAGGTCTGCGTCGCACATGACCAAACCATCTAAGCCGGTTTTCCCGCATCTTCTCCTCCACGGGTGCTACACCAACTTTTGCACGAATATCCTCATTTCGCACCTTGTCTTTTCTAGTGTTACCGCACATCCAACGAAGCATGCGCATCTCCGTTACGTGCATCTTCTGTGTATGATGCTTCTTAGGAGCCCAGCATTCTGTACCATATAATAAGGCAGGCCGAATAGCGCTCCGATAAAACTTCCCTTTCAATTTTAACGGAAAGTTACGATCACACAAAATCCCTGTTGCACTCCTCCATTTCAACCAACCAGCTTGGATCCTTTGATTAACATCACTATCGATCTCCCCATTCCTTTGGATGATGGAACCTAGATATCTAAACTGGTCGCTCGGTGATATCTCCTGCCCTTCCAATGTTATACCAATATGGTTTTGACTTCTCTGGCTACTAAATTTGCAGTGCATATATGCTGTCTTGGACCTGCTCAATCTGAATCCCCGAGATTCCAATGTTTGTCTCCATAAGTCCAATTTGGCATTAACCCCTGCTTTCGTCTCATTTACTAGAACAATATCATCAGCGAATAGCATACACCAAGCGACCTCATCTTGGATAGTTCTAGTAAGCTCATCCATCACGATGGTAAACAGGGTCTACAGGGTGGAAAACGCCAGACCCCTAATAACCTGATAAGTCGTATCGATATAGCTCAAAACCATCCTAAGAAACTACTGATATCGCCATTAGTAAACTTCATCTGCCTTGGCCAAGGCCTTATGGTGCCGGCCAATCGAACACAATGCGATATTAACTCTATACCGGGAGAGACGAATCTCTTCTATCGCTCACTGCCTCCAAGTGCTTCGAAAGTGTATCCAACTAAAATCTGTTTGCACGACTCTTTAAGTCGTGGTAGGATAGCAATCTAAGTATATTGGAAACACACTCGAGACAAATGGAGATATCAGGTCTAGAGACTATCCTGTACTTATGTCATCAGAGAACTGCTATCTGACGAGTATATTACCATCCAATCTAAGTACATTGAAAACACACTCGAGACAAATGGTGATATCAGGTCTAAAGACTATCATGTACTTATGTCACCAGAGAACTGCTATCTGACGAGTATATTACCATCTAGAAATTATCGGCGAGTCTGTCCAGTGTAACTCATAACCTAATGAGCACATGTATACAATTTTTGGTGTCATACACTAATGATTGTGGGACCAACCATTGCCTCTCGTCAGGGTCAAGATGCATATACACTAGTCTATTCTGAAATATCGATGCCGTCTCGATACTGCAATGACTATGGGCATTTAAGGATGTGCTTATGAACTACTCAGCCCCCACAAGTGTAATCGCCATCACAACGCTGGTAATCAAGGAAAAATTCTACGGGCTATATCAACATGTATTAGCTATATATAATAACCAGTAAAACATATATACATGTTAATATACAGTAAAACCAAATAGCAGACTATCATATCGAGCAAGATTGTCCTGTACATATATATCCCCAGCATTTTATACAATAAAGGCCTTTAGGGCATACCTATCGAACGGTAAGAACTAGGCGTTGCTTTCTTCCATTCAATACCACTTCCCAAAAGCATTTTTCAAATTCAGGTTCAAGGCGAAGGCTTTTATTCCAGACAGCATCAGCACCACCTGACAAACTAGATTTTTCAAGAGACTGCAAGGAATTTAAATACTCAACATGCCCTATCGAGTATCGCCGCCAAATTATAAATCCCACACCAACAAAGAAGTATGTACAAAATTCTCAATTTATCCCATTACTCTAAGCTGATCTTATTGACGAACTAGGGTTTAGTGATCGCACCCATGTTTGATGCGACTAGAACACTATGATCAATTAACAGTTAACATAGGAAGCCGAATCCATTTATTATCACTAATCAGCATCAATTATATAAGCTTCCTAAGCATGAATTATATGAGCAACCATCATCAAGTTTTCTGTATATTTTGGTGAATTTCACAGACAAAGGTCGGCAGCAATTAAATCAATAAAACCGATACGTACTCCGACACAAGAATCTGCTCAAACAGCACCTTAACCATATCGATCCCACGCTTCACTCTAAGAAGATTCCTCGAATGGCTACCTCCTTGCCTAACACAATCCTCTCGAACATCCGATTCAACTAACGACTGCAACGTCGAGATCGAACTCGACGCCGCGATGAGATCCTCGACCTAATTTACACAAAAGCAATAAGCTTTAACATCTATGCTCATTAGATCAAAGAGTAGAAGGATCGATCCAAATGAGATACCTTTGAAACGTAATCTTTTTCGGCGAACTTGAACGCGATCCCTAGGCAGCCGAAGAGGACGGAGACGAGGGAGCAGGCGTTGGAGAAAGCGGCGACCTCCATGGGTGAGTTCTTCGAGCTCGCCGTGGCAGCTAGGGCTTCGAATGAGTTGGCGATCTTTTTCAACGGCTTCTCGCCGTCGCTCGCCATTGAGACTTGAGTTCGATAATGGAGATCTCAGCTAGGGTTTCTAATTGTTTTTTCGTTTTAATTTAGCGTAAACGGTCACAAAAAGCACTTTCTTCTCTGATCAAAATCCCAGCCCAAACTATAGTAAAAAAAAGAAATTTTTCCAATGGTTATATATTCTGCTAATTCAAGCAATATATACAAACTATTTAAATATCGCATGAAACGGTTTAGATATCACAGGCAACTTTTTGGATCTTGTTGGTTGCTTCAATATCGTATTAAAAACTTTTTAAACTGGGTTTTCATTACAGTTTCAAGGGCGGAAAAAATATTTCGGGTTTTTTGACAATTTAGCCTATAATTTATTTTGTTTTGTTTTGATTGGATGGGCTAGAGATGCTTTTCTGCTCGTGTTTATGAGAGAGTGCGAGAGAGACTGTTAATTTGATCATCGTGGGCTGGAATATAGATCAAGACCGGCCCATAATGTCCTCAAATATGGGCCAGATTTTTATTCAAAATCATGCTTGATATTTTGAGGTCTGGATTGCACAAAACCCCACTTTAGTTTGCACCCATGGATGTGATTTGTGATGGCAAACGACGCCTCTGTTCATGGATGGGAATGGTATGGAGATATCTAGGTAGATTGAATTTTTGGAAAGTTTTGTCTGTTTGCATGTTTGGTTTTGAAAAAATCGAGATGGCAAAAATTCGCCTTCGGTAAGACTCACGAGATCTTCTGGATGCAAAAAACCGGCATTCTTTTGCCCCAAAGCACATGAACCATGATAGCTGAGTAGTCACTTGATATAAAGATTTCATGTATAGGCCGAAGCACCCGCTAAAACCGAGCATGGGCTTACTCACATGAAGGCCCACACATGTGTCCCCAAGTAACATATGAAATTATGATTTGTCTTGAATAACTGCTGGATTTGCAAGATACAAGGACATTAAATCAAGCAGGTACATGATACATCGGAATTTCTGCATTCTTGGGAAGTATTTTGGGTTAGATGTCGTATATATTTTGGCCACATGACGGATATTTGCACAACCCTATTTGCGTTATGGGTTTTTAAATTAATCGTATGCCTCCTTATTCTTTCCGTACTTTATCTTCATCTTGCAACTAATTCCGAGCAACAACACTTTACCAAATATATCAACCATCTTTATTGTTGGTTTGCCTTGCGCAGGCTTTTAAGATAGAAGCATTGTTCAGTCCCATCAGATTTGATTACATAACTTGCATTCAACATCAAATTCTCAAAGACTTTGGCCAACATGATTGGAGCTTGCCACTGTATCCTCATCAACAATAGTAAACAAACCACCAAATGCAATAGCTACGACGTCTCAAACCTACCCTTTATTAGTTGATGACAACCAGTTTTTTGCACAAACTTGTTATTTTCTACAACAAAAACCCAAAAAAAATTCCTAGATTTTTCTTCACAAGGACAGCCCACCTAAAGAGAAAAGGAGTATTCTACACAAAAAGGGGCGTAAATGAGAAAGCGTCTAATCATGATGATTGCTTGTTTAATAGAAAATGTTATCTCACAATTGCTCTTCATGGATTGGTTAGAATGTCTAAATCCATCATCCATGGGCCACTGAAGAAAAATCTTGTAGATATCTTAAAAATATACAATCACTCAAAAATCTATTATTTTTGTTTTTTTGTTAGTGCCGATAAACAAACGCAGATTGATAAAAGGCTTAACAGCCCAGATTAAGATCCAAAGGATGGCCGTTCAGGGGTTAAAGCTGCTTCGATACTCCAGTCACCGAGAGTCCAAATCAAGCAAAAGGAAAAATATTTTGGTGCTCAACAACTCTTCTCCATTGTACCAATCTCGTTTTCTTATAAAACTGTCTGTAGAATGCGATAACCAAACAACAATGCACATAATTCATCTAGAACATGAGAACCGGTTTTCGGATAAACATGAAATCATCAGGACCCACATAAATATTTTGTAGACATAGATCAATAATCATATTCCCAACAACCAATAACGCATCGTTACTCGTTCTTAGGCAAGATTTTCTGTTTGATCACACTATTTTTATCAATCATAACTGGACATGCTGGTTACGTCTCGAATAAATTTTTTATCGGCGTCCATCATAGGCATCGGATAAGTAAATTTAAAAAAAGAAATAAATGAAGAAAAGAAAAAAAAAAGAAAAAGAAAAAAAAAGAAAAATTAACCCTCGTCCTTTTAACCTTTCCAATTTGAAATACCAAAAGTGTACCTTCCATGATTAGCAATTAATTAATTCTTGATTACACAACGTCACATGTCTGTCGGCGGAGTCATCCGGACCGCAAGTCCAGCGCACTCTATCCAATTGGCTCTTTTTCAAAATTTATGCACAAAAGCACTCGACTATTTACTTGTTTGCGCTTGATATTGTCCCGTATCTTTGACCAAATTACCCTCTTTTCAAACTGTAAACTTAACGCAACCATTCAAATTTTACACACAAAAGCCCTCGACTATTTACTTTTTACAATAAATATTGTCCTTGACCAAATTACTCGTGCTTTTAAGTGTAAACGGATTTTGCAAGGCACCTTCTGAATATAGCATGCAACGGCTTTCACGCTACCTTGCCGGTGATTGATTTGCCATTGCTTGTTTTATAGACTTTCTTAGTTTGCACTCATCCCTAACTTGATGACTCACACAAGTCAGCAAGTAAACTCCATTCTTCCGAGTACCAATTAAGAAAGGCCATGTCTTTCTATTTTATAAAGTTTCATTTCTCTTAAAATCAAGCATTTGATCAATGAGCTATAGCACCGCAAGGTCCAAAGTTTGTTGCAGTTGACTTAAAGAAGCCTCTAATCCCGAGTTCTTCACCCTTCAAATCAAGGGACCGAGAGAAACAGGAGTTGGGGTAACACAACTGTTCAAGAAATAAAACAGGAGTAATAAAATGCCCTTCAACTCTAGCTGTTTTCACAAAAATATCTAAAACAGTTTTAATTACATAAAGTATCTTAAACTATTATTTATTTTTTCGCTAAAAGCATGTTCCATCTTTATTTCATCTAATCAAGTAATTTTTTGTTGGCTTGGATACTCAAGGGGAAAAACATTCTTGCCTAAAGGTGATAATTTGATAATTCTCTCTTTTTCCCCTTCCAATCTGTTAGGATTTTTGAGAAGAAAAGAAAACATAAAGCACAATCAAAACACAAAGAAATTATTTTCAAACTTCTATCCTTTATTCAGCTTCAATACGAATTACAAAATTCTCTTTTCTTCCATTCTTCTTCTTCTTCATGTCATCCAAAATACCATAATCAATCTAAATTTATAGGCCTGAAAAACCCTAAACCTATTTCTGCTAGAAGATCTGATTTAACTAATTTAGATCTAATCAAATCCCCCAAAAATAACTTCGAATGTCTTTCCGAACAAACTTTCCTAATTAAGTTTCAAACGAATCTTCAACAAATTTTTCGAATAATCTGCGGCTGACCGACGCAAATGTCCGCCTGAGAAATGGTCAGACATGTGTAGTTCAACCTAGTTTTCTATTGATCGCTTTCACGGACGTCTATAGTTCTATAGAAGACGTTTGTGGTCTTCAAAACTACAAGCCAAACTTCAACAAATCTCCACCCTGACTTGTACTCTCCAAGCCGATTTCTATCTTCTCTTCATAACCTCCGCCCACGATTTCTTCTGTGTTCCGTTCAAATCTCTACCTTACTCCAAGATTG
Source organism: Agapanthus africanus (assembly GCA_030015575.1). Lineage (NCBI taxonomy): Eukaryota > Viridiplantae > Streptophyta > Magnoliopsida > Asparagales > Amaryllidaceae > Agapanthus > Agapanthus africanus. Next base: position 866,411,067 of record CM057338.1, on the reverse strand, counting down.
TTCTTCCATACACGGGCTTCTCTACAGCTTGATATATGTCATTTGAGGTTTTGATTCCTTTCATCGCGATACAGTTCTTCTGACACACTTTCATTACGCTACCTTGAGCAATAATTGTGTAGTCTCTTATATCTAATCTTTCAAACGAAATTAAATTCCTCTTCGGTTTGGGACATACCTGAAATCACTAAAAACTCTCTGCTTTCCATCAAATATCTTCATCTTCACGATACCCGCGCCTTCCACTACTATTTCAGAACTATCCGCTAACGTCACCGTATCATTTTTCTCCTTAATTTTATCGAACCACTTTTTCTTTGAACATACGTGAAAGGATGCTCCCAAATCCATGTACCATATATCTTCCTTCTTGACTTCATTATCACGAGTCGTAAACAAATCGTGCTTTATCTCGACACCATGGGCCACGTTCGTTTGATCTTCCACGTTCGCTTGCTCTTCCTCTCTATGTCTCTTCAGATCATTTAAATTCTCCCTCATCTTGAGGCAATTAGATATACTGAAAGTCTACCCTTGCATCACCATGAGGTTTTAGTAGCATCAAGCATGCCAAATTTTAATTTTTATTAGGTACTAAGTTAGACTATACAAGATCTTTGCTAGAATATTAGGGTTTGCTATGATGATGTGAACAACTAGAGAAAGTGAAAGATGGCTATACCCTCGTAGATCGAGTCCTTCATTTCACATGCTCCGTGTAGTAGTCTCGTGACTCCACTAGGCTCCACTTGAGACTTTGGACGAGCTTCCTCCGATGACCTTCGTGCCGAAGATGATCCACACGAAATCCCTCCAACTCAAGATACATCTACACTAAACTCTTTAGCGTAGCAAACATGCTACACTCGATCGCTAATCAAGTGTAGGATGGTGAAGTAGTGGATGTCAAAAGCTCACAAGTTTGTGTTCAAGCTTCATGGTTCACATCAGATGTGAGGGTTGAAACTTGAACTATAGCAATTGAGGAAGAAGAAGAAGCTAAAGAGCAACCATGGGAGCAACTCAAGAAAATGGCTAAGTGTTGAGAATGAGATAAGAATGAATGACAACTCTTGACCCCCACTCATTCAAGCATGGAATTTTGCAATATAAAATTGCAACCATTCTTGAATAGTGAGTTAAGATGAAAAAACAAATATAAATCCCATGCTTGCAACCATGCTCCCATTTTCCACCTCATTTCTATTTTTCTCAAAAATAGAAATCATGCCATGCTTCATATATATATTTATATATATCGTATATATTAATATATATATTATGAAGAATAATTAGTGAGCTAATGACATTAGTTAAGATATAATTATATCACACATAATATATATCACATTATTAAATCAACACTTAATTTAATAATCTGGTTATATCACATATGACCAACCAATATCATATATTTGTATATCACATTATCAAATCAACACTTGATTCGACAATCTGGTTATATCACATATAACCGAACAGATAACAGATAACTGCCAGATTACAATACGGTATCACATACACGTATTTAATCAGGCCCATACACATATCACATATGTGTCCTACTTCGTTTCGTTTGAACCAGGAAACTTCTGTGTGGGACTCTAAAGACTCGTAAATACGCCAGCAGTAGGTGATGATCACATTAGTCACCTACAAGCCGTCAGCGGCACTAGCTGGACGTAACGGCTACCCGGGTATTGAGCGTGTTTACCGCCGAAAACAGAGACGAAACCGCGTAGGTCGTCTTGCCTGAATTTGGGGGTAGATGCTATTTGGATTTATCCGTCCACCTCTCCGAAGATGCCAAGTTGATTTATGGCACCGTGTATCGAAGGTTTATCCGGATGCGGCCGTTGTAGCAGACTTCGTCAGATTCTCCCTCATTGTGAGGGGGTTTTGATTATAGGGACGCTCTTCCCTGCAGGCGCAAGCCCCTGCAGTTAATTACGTTACTGCGTAGCGATAGCCACTTTCTCATGCTCCAGATGTTCACTTCGTGTCGTGTGTGTTTGTTTTATTTTTGGCTGCCCGTGGATTGTATACGGAGACTAATTTGTGTTGTCGTCCTTAGGGCGTGGATTGGTCCAAATCCGTATTTTCTTAGATTTGGATTTGGTTTGATTTAAAGATCGTTAATCTCGTTTGAGATTAAGATCAACTTAAATGTTTGTTGAAAATACGTTAGTCTAATTTTAGACTAAGATCTACTCAGCAGGAGTTTTGGATCATTCAGACCCAACAAAAGAGCATTTGGGCTCTATTGCTTTAGTTTAAGGACGTTACGATCCATAAATCACCATTTTTGGTATGGGGGTTTAGTTTAGGGACGTTGCGGTCCACAGCTAGTTTAACGACATTACGGTCCATAGCTAGTTTAAGGACATTGCGGTCCATATTGGGATGTGCCCGTCAATTTGGGAGTACACTAAAGAGTTGTTGGTTATTGGGACCCACCATCTCTCTGAAGACGCTGAAGAATTACAATGACATTTATCAGATGTGTGAGGAGATGTACCCTTAAACCAATGTCCGTTGAAAGATCAATAGTCGTGTTTGGGACTGAGACCAATTTGGAAAATGGTGAGCACATGGGTTCGGTTGATCTGAATTAGGGACTTTTGGTCAACTTAGACTCAGCCCACTTAGTCTTTGAATAAAGTGTTAAACACTTGTTTGGGCTCAGTCCCTTCTCTGTGCAAACAATGCCGAGCATTGATATGGGCTCTGACGCTCACCCTTTACTTTATCCTCTTTTTTTTGTTTTTTATGGAGTGTTAAACACTCTTTATGGCGCCCACGTACGGAATACGTGAGGCGCTTGGCGCTGAGCGCCAAGCATTGAGCGCTGAGCACTCTTTATTTGGGCAGCGTCCACGTGATGGGCACGTGAGGTGCTTGGCGCTGAGCACCAAGTATTGAGTGCTGAGCAATCTTTATTTGGGCAGCGTCCACGTGATGGGCACGTGAAGCCCTTGGCGCTGAGCCCCAAGTATTGAGTGCTGAGCACTCTTTATTTGTGCAGCGCCCACGTGATGGGCACGTGAGGCGCTTGGCGTTGAGCGCCAAGCATTGAGTGCTGAACACTCTTTATTTGGGCAGCGCCCACGTGATGGGCACGTGAGGCGCTTGGCGTTGAGCGCCAACTATTGAGTGCTAAGCACTCTTTATTTGAGCAGCGCCCACGTGAGGGGCACGTGAGGCGCTTGGCGCTGTTTCTTTCTTTGTGCATTTTTCTGAAGATGTTCAATTCTCTGTTCTCCCCTAGATCTTCGATCCCCAAGAACAAATTCGTCCTCATGAGAAATAAATTCTCATCTGTGGGAGACTTGTCTCATAGATCTCGGATCCAGGGGTAAGAACTATGTTCTTTATGAGGGTTAAACCCTCGGATATGCAGATGAGATACTATGATTTCTATTATCTTTATTTATCTTGAAGAAAGTTTTTCTTCCTTCTTCTCTCTTAAAACTTTTTTTTGCTTGCTCTTTTTTTTTGAACTTGAAGTTTATGGGGAGGTTCTTTTGTACAAGACTTGAGGTCTTGGAGCCTTTATATAGTGGAGGCAAGTTTGTTGATTTAGTTAAAGAAATCTCTCATTGAGAGATTCTTAGTTGATTTGGGGATTTTATCCACCATTGGATCTTTGATCCAAGGACTTCTGTTTTACAGAAGATATTTTTCTTGTTTTTAATAAGATTGGGAAAATATTTTCCATACAGAGCTTATTCTGTAGTTTTGTGATTTTTAATCACCACTAGATTTTTAATCCAACGGTGCTATGTTTTACAGAGCGTAATCTTTCCTGTTTAAAAAGATAAGGGAAATATTTTCCCATACAGAGCTTATTCTGTAGCTTGGTGATTTTTTAATCACCATTAGATCTTTAACCCAATGGTGCTCTGTTTTACAGAGCGTAATCTTTCTTGTTTAGAAAGACTGGGGAAATATTTTCCCATACAGAGCTTATTCTGTAGCTTAGTGATTTTTAATCACCCTTGGATTTTTAATTCAATGGTGCTCTGTTTTATAGAGAGTAATCTTTCTCGTTCAGAAAGATTTGAGGAATATTTCCTCAACATAATTTAATTCTATATTTTGATGATTTATCATCTCCGTTGGATCTTTGATCCAACGGCAGAAAACATTTAGTTCTGGCACCGGCGCCCTCGTGCGGGACACGTGAGGCACTGCCTTAGAGTTTTTAACTCTTGGCGCTGGCGCCCTTATGCAAGGCACGTGAGGCGCTGCCTCAGAGTTTTTTAGCTCTCGGCGCTGGCGCCCTCGTGCAAGGCACGTGAGGCGCTGCCTCTTTTCAAAATTTGAACAGAACCTTGCTCTTCTATTATTAGGGGAAACAAATTACCCCTTACCGTTGCGCTCACGTGGCTCATACGTGGGTGCAGCGGTGGCAGCTATTCCACCGTTGGATCTTCTTGGAAGTTGGATCGACTTCCCCTGCCTATAAGTAGGGCCTTTGGCCCTTGAGATGACTGTTGTTCATCTTCTTCTTTTCTTTGTTCTTCTGAGAATTTAATTCTCTTTTTCAGAGCTTAGATCTCTGCCCAAGGAAACTCTTTTAGAGTTAGAACTTTGTCCAAAAATTTGATAAGGATTATGCTCGAACCCATTAAACAGAGCTTTGCTCTTCTTAGATCACAGATCATAAAGATGTTTTTTAGGGTTTCTTAACCCGTTAAATGAAAACAGAGATTTGCTCTTCTTAGATCATAGATCTAAAAAAAATTTCTAGGGTTTCTTAACCAGTCAATGAAGAACTCTTAGAGTTTCTAGGATTTTTACTTTAGATCTTTAAAGATCTTGGGGTTTTACCTTGTACCATTGCTTTTACAGAGCATAACTCTTTAGAAATATTTGGGGAATTTTATTCCTCTCTTAATTACATTTGACAGATATGACTTCTATCTGCAGAGGACTGCTCTTGAGGGAGTTCAACTCCTTGGCCCAATGAGTTTCTCATTAAATGAGAATCCTTTTAGGATTCCCTCCTTAATGAGTGACTGTCTCATCAATGATGAGCCGTCACTTTGATTTTTTGGGTTCCCCTTGGTCCTTTTCTCCTGCATTGCAGTGTGGTACAATTTTAAAATACCAAGTGTCAGAATTCAGATTATAGCGTTGGCAACTAACCCTCGCCTTTTTTCGTACAGGTACTATGGCTTTCGATTCTTCCTTTCCTTTTGTTCGTTCAGAGAGCGCCTTCGCTGACGCGTCCGTGGATCGGGAAGTCTTTGCGCTCATTAAAGATCACGACCTGGAGCAGAAATCTCTTCATCTATGGGAGTCATGGTACAATCAGATTATCCAGAGTCGGCGTAGTTTTTCTTGTGCAGTACTTTTAGAGCCCATTTCAGCGATTCACTACGCCGACTCGCCTCAGGTGAATTACGCCGTGGAGGAGGTCAACTAAGCCTCAGAGGGTCGCCTTCAACCTTCTATGGCCTTAATACCCGTACAGCCGTCGATGGCTTTGGATATTTTGGGGCGGCACATATGTCAAGGCGAGTCGCGCCCTTGGGGACAAGTATACATTATTGGCTTGACTCCTCATCATTCAGCCGAATATCTGCAGTAAGCTCGATACATCCTGTCGGCCAAGAAATCACTGCTGTTGAAGCTCGGGTTGTACCCCGCAATTTATGCGTCTCTTTTCCAGTATTCCGCGCCCCCTGTATGGTGGGTCAAAGCTTTCGTGGAACAATGAAACATCCCGACTCACACCTTTCTTTTATCGGATCGGGAAGTTTCAATTTTCGAGAAGTTCGCGGAGATTTCCGGCTTACCCATCAGAGGGGAATATTACGAGGAGATACTACCCCTGACGAATACATCTTCGCCACCAAATCATTGGTGATGGGCCTTACCACAGAGAATGCCGTTCAACATCGATTCCCGGGTCTAATCAAGGTGTTGAACATTTATAAGAGTCTATTTTTAGAGTCTGGGGGGGTATGGAGTCAGCTTCACAGACTTCATCGCTCGCTTTCTTCGCCCAGAAGTCTTATCAAAACAAGCCGCGAAATTCGCCAAGCTTGACGACCCGTTTGGTTTCAGTTTGGATAACCAGCCGACGGTGGAAGCAGATTTAAGAAGCTTCTTCATTCCGGACACCCCGGTTGTTCCTTTCGCAAAGCTTGCTACTTCAGATGTCGATGAAGAGACGTTCTTCTTGGGGTTTATCGGCCTATGGTTGAGATGGTTTGTGCTTCCAATGCACCCTCGCTATATGAGGCCGTCTGTCTTTTATCCAGCCCACCGCATGGTTGCGAGGACGCGTGTAGCCGTCGGGATTGCGGGGATGGCTCATCTATACCACGACCTGAAGTTAGCAGCGGATACTACTCAACCTGGGGTAAAACCTGTACATCTTCCGTTGCACTACTTTACGTCCTGGGTCGAAATGCACGTGCTTGGTGCTTTTAGAGTCCACAAACGGACCCGTTTCTACGACAGCTATAACTTTCCCTGGATCATGTTTCTAGTTGATGCTTCCGCATTAGATTCGTCGCAGCGAGAGGCTCGACGTTTGGTCCTTCGCCCGCGTATGGTTGGGGATAGTATGACTTTTGTTGATAGAGTCTTAACTATCGGCAAGAAATCTACCAAGGCAGTGCAACCGTTGCGTGATACTTTCAAAGATGGGGCTCCTACTTGAAGGCTCGGGAGATCCTGCACTTATATTCGATTAGGCCAGGCTTTCTGGTGTTCAGGCAAGGCGCCTCGGTATTGGTCATGAGGTATAACCCGTACCGTTTCGCTCAACAGTCGGGTTATGATCAGGGTGTCCCACTCGAGGCTTTCTTAGCCAAGCCGGTTGCTACGGAAGAGGGTATCCGCAGCGCGCTGCACCACTTTATGCGGCTAAATACGGGGTCTAACTTTCTCATCAGCAAGCCAAGCTACGTGCCGAAAGCTTCGAATGCCTACGTGGCGTGGTATCAGCATGCGACAGGTGCTGTTATCAGGGAAGAGAGGCAGCTATTACTTGATCATAAGGATGCTGTCCCAGCTGGTAATCCGGCAGTTCCTTTGAAGCGATGGAACACCGTTCGTCCTTCCTTAAGAGAAGTTGTTGCAGTTGTGGTCTCGTGCGCCTTCCCTGAAAAGCCTCTACCTTGCGTTCCTGTAGAAACGGTAGCTGTAGCATCCCCGGAATCCGGTGTTGGTGCAGAAATTGGGACCCGTTGCTCGAAAATGTCCGTCAAGCGCAGGCTCTTGTCATCGGACGCTGGCGTCTGCTCGCAGAAAAAAAAGAAGTCGCTATTCTCTGCCGATGTCATATTTGTCTAGGAGCCACATGCTCCTTCTAGCGAGGGTTTTGTACGAATACGGGACAAATGAGGGTTTATTCATCGCGCCTGGGGATGATACTGATCTCCAGGCTGCCTTTGTGGCTTCCGAGCGACTAGCTCGCGAAGAAGCGGAGCTGATTACTATCGCGAAATCAAGTATACTTTCAGTTATGTTCTTTCGCGGTTATCTTTTTTTTTTTATCTTTGTTATGTTTGTATTGATGCTTTCTTTTTCCACAGGTATTTCTGTCGAAGAGGCTCTCGCGGCTTCCCTCCGAACATTCGAGGAGGAAGAGAGGCTCTGCGCTTCTTTGGGCCTGGGTAAAATTCAGTTCATTATGCCTTTATTCTTTTTTATTCGTGCTCTGACCCTCTCTTTCATCTTGTTGCAGGGACTACCTCAACTCAGGTCATTCCGAATGCAGTGCCGATCCCGAGTGGCGATGCAGCGGAACCCTTGAAACCAGCTACCGTGACCACGACCCTCCTAGGGTTACCGCAGGAGGCTTCGTTGACACAGCCGATGATGGATGCCGTATCGGCTCCGGAGGCAGAGCTTGGTTCGGATGACGACGTTCCCCCGTCGGAAGTCTTAAGGAGGTCATTTCTCATGGCCCAGACCGAAAAGAAGCGCAGGAAGCGTGCAGCGAAGGAGCGCGATGCCGTCTTGGCCGTAGGTGCAAGCTCAAGTAATACTCCATCTGTTGATATTCCTTTGGTGGATGTTCCAGCTGCCTTGTCTACTGCCCATAGACAGGTTGCACCCACGGCTCGTGAAGAAACTGGAAAGTTACTTCGAGGTAATGTAACGCCCAGTATTTCTATTAGAACTCGATCCTCAAATTCCGATATACTCATTTCCTGCAAGGCCAAGTCCTGACGATGGGATGGCAGGCGAAACGCTGGCGGCTACAGAGCCCGAAGTGGCTACTCTTTCCCGGGAATCTGGGACCGTCCAGATCGCTGCTCTCTCTCCCTGTAGCTCCTTGGTATCGGCGAGCGTCGCAAGCATCACGATGGACCTTGTTGAGTCAGGGGATGAAGCTATAGGCACGGAATCTACTCCTTCGAGAGAGAGAGCGAAGAAGCCGTTACACCCGGTGATGCCTCCGTCATGGTTTAGGTCCATGATTTATCAGGTAATCGCCGGGTCGCTATTTTTGCATTTTTCAATCTTGTTCAGCCCTTCTAATGATATTTTGTTTGTCTTGAGTATAGGTGCGGTGAACCCTGAGGCTATGCCGTCTGAAGAAGTGTCGCCGGTCGCCGCTCTGACAGTCGCTATCCCCTCGCTTTCTTCTGTGCCCTCTCAAATATTGGAAGGTATGGGTTTGCGACTTACCTGTTTTACTATGGGTACCATCCTCCTTGTATTGACAGTATATTGTTGCAACTCTGTAGGAGTCCTTTTTGACTATCTATACCAGATGTTGAACCCGCATTTCTTTTCCAGTCGGAAGTCGTTCTGCCTCCTGGTATTGGTTAGTATATTCTTTGACTAACGTCTCTTCCTTTCTTTTACGAATAGACATATTGTTGCTAAGCTTTCTCCATGTTGATCATAGCATCACGGGTCAGAGGAGGAGACGAGAGAATAGCAGTGCCTCCGGTACTCCCCATCCTGCCGCCTTTCACAGCCGGTATAAAAGACTTCACTGCCGATGTGTTTTCTTTATTCCCCGAGTCGACCTTTTGACCCTAATTCATTTTGCAGCAATTGCGCCAGCTCCAGCTCCTTTCGAGTCTCGCATTCCAATACCCGCAGGGCCCTTTGCTAAACGCATGTCTTTCAGGGACGCCGCAAATAGCCGGCGAACGTTGAGCGAATTCATTGAGGATCTCAATGCCGAGGCCGTCACTTTTGCTGCGGATTTTACCATAGAAGTCAATCCAATGTTGGCGACACTCGTGAATTTCCATGATGAAGCTATTGTCGGCTCTTGGGTTGATTATTGCAGAAAGATCGAGGCTTGCTTGCACAAGATTGAGTTCCAGCATCCAGCTCCTGAAGTATTAACTTCGAACTCTCAGCGGGCTGCTTGGATGGAGCATAGTGTTCCTTTCATTCACCATTTTGAACAAGAGGCGACCCTGAGACAAAAGGAACATGAGGTGGCTTCCAGTGAATCCGTCCGACTACGCGCCCAGATTGAAGCGAATGCTGCACAGCTAAAAGCTGTTTTTGACAATCTCCAGAGATGTATTTCGGATGGGTTGACGCTGAGGCGGACGCTTGACTTCGCCGAGCGGGTCATGCAAGACTATGAAGCTGCCATGCTAGAAGCCGATGGGAAGCTTTCGTCATGTTTACGGCAACGGGCTCAGGTTGAAGCGGAGTTGGCCACGGTGGCTAATCATGAGAAAGGATTGAGAGGAGCGTGTGAGTGGCTTACTGATTTGTTGAAGACGCCTTCTCCTCAATAACCATCTTTGTACCCCCTCTTTTTTTATTCACTGTAATCTTGCAATTTATGAGTAACATGCATTCATTTCGATTCCTTTGTGAAATGTATCTTGTATTCACTTGCATTCATGAATAAATGACATATTTTATTTTATATTGGCATGTCCTTTTAGCAAATACGTCTTGTAGATAGTCTATCTTGATCTCTTTGCAGGGCAGCGATGGCTTAGAAGACAGGTTCAGATCTGCCACCTAAGGCTTTTCAACTTTATGAGCCGTGAGGGTCTCATAAAGACTTTTCTCCCTACAAGTCGAGAGGATCCCGTAGGTGTATTTTCTCCTTAGAAGTTGTGAGGACCCCTAAGTGTGTGTTTTCTCTTGAGGGTCGTAAGGATCTCACAAGAGAATTTTTTCCCTTACAAGTCGGGAGAGCTCGTAAGTGGTTGTTTCCCTCCTTGTCGATATTCGACTTTGGAGAGTGTGGCCTGTGAATAGAATGCAATAGTCCATTTTGGACTGACTTGCAGGGCCCTAGTGCTTAGAAAATAGGTCCTTATCCCTATTGCCTAAGTCTTTTCCCTACGAGTCGAGACGAATCGAGAAGTTCTCGCAAGGACACTAATTTCCTCACGAGTCGAGACGAATCGAGAAGTTCTCGCAAGGGTGTCCTAATGTCACAGTTAACTCCTGCTAATAGAATTTCGTTAGGGTCTGTGGTACTAGGGTTTTTTACCCGTCGTACCGTCGCGTTGGCTGATATATTCCCCGATATGCAATCTTGCTGTTCGGGTAGCCCCGCGACTGTCGTGTCTCTGATCCCTTCAGGGGCTGGACAAGACATCTTCAAGCAATCTTCCAGGTGATATTACCGTCGAAAGAGCTAGTGTTAAGGATATTCCATGTCACTTTTAACTTGAGATTAGGCTCAGTTTGGGAGCCCCGATGAGTCATGACCACTCCGTGCTGGAGTTGGATGATCTCCGATGGTCTTTCAGGTCTCATTTGAGTTGTCGTCAAGACCCTGAAGCTAGAAATCTTCCTTTACTTCATTTGTTGACATTGTGTATGCAATATTGCAACGAATGTCGAGGTTGTCTCTGGGTTATCTGTGAACCATCGAGATTTGGAACTAGGGGACTTTGCCATGGCTCCGTTTGTTGATGTCGCGTCTGTATCCTACTGGAGGGAGAAAGAACGCTGTTGTTAATCTCTAGGCTGTGGATGTTGTTGTCGAGACTTGGAACTAGGGACTCTGCCATGGCTCCGAGGTAGTCTCTAGGTTGTCTGTAAACCGTCGAGATTTGGAACTAGGGGACTTTGCTGTGGCTCCGTTTTGCTGATGTCGTATCTGCTTCTGGTTGGAACGAGAAGGAACGTCATTGTTGATTTCTAGGCTGTAGGTGTAGCCATCGAGATCTAACTTCCCTTTGACGAAGCCTGGTGGGACAATGTGGTTCCCTTTTCGTTTGTGCCCATGGATTGTATACATGGGTCAATGTGATCTCACTTGCAGGGCAGAAATTTCATTTCATTTTTTTCTATCCGCTATGCTCTATCATTTTATCTTTTTATATCGCGAAAGTCGCGATTGCCCAATCATTTCGGCTATTTTCTCGCTGTGCCCAATCATTTCGGCTATTTTTCTTTTTCTTTACTCACTGCTTTTTATTGCGAGTTGCCCAATCATTTCGGCTATTTTTATATTTTACTCACTGATTTTTTTTGCGACTATGGAACTCAAGATCCGATACTAATCTTAGCATCAGCATCACTGCGACTGGAATATTGCCAAGAGCGGATCATCATTTGCCGTGAAAGGACTTGGAATTTGATACCGATTTAGGCATTGGCATCGCTACCACTGGGACGTTGCCAGGAGCCAATCATCATTTGTCTTTGTCGATTCGAACAAAGGTGGCTTAGCAAACAGGGTTAGGATCCTGTCGACTAAGGCTTTTTGACTTCACGAGCCGTAAGGGTCTCATAAAGGTGTTCCTCCCTACGAGTCGTGAGGATCTCGTAGGTGTGTTTTCTCCTTAAGAGTCGTGAGGATTTCTAAATGTGTGTTCTCTTATAATTCATAAGGATCTTACAAGAGTGTTTTCTCCTTATAAGTCGAGAGGACTTACAAGTGTCATCACCACATAAGGACATTCCTCGTCGTTGGTGGGACTTGGTGGGGGAAACGTTTATTTATGCCCGTGGATTGTATACAAGGGCCGATATCGGACCGTCTGTAGGGCAACTTGGGGAATGTGATTACTTAAGAACATGTTCAGGTCACTGTATCTTAAGGCTTTTGAATCCTATGAGCCGTGAGAGTCTCATAAAGGGGATTCTCCTTACGAGTCATGAGGATCTCGTAAGTATAATTTCTCCTTAGCGATCGTGGGGATCTCTAAGTGTGTTCTCCCTTGTGAGTCGTAAGGATCTCACGCATGTATTTTCTCCTTACAAGGTCGAGAGGACCTTGCAAGTGTGCATGAATTTTTTTACGAGTTTGCGCCCTTTCGGGTTTTCACGAACTCGCCGGCAGTCCTGCTGTTTTTACTCATGGAGCCCTTTCGGGTTTTCATCCGTGCCCATTTTTCTTGTAGACGTACCTTTTTTTGTTTTTTTAAATATTTTTTCTTTTGCACGATGAAACACTCGAGAATAGTTTCGCCGCATGTGACCCATCTGTTTGCCGGTGGGATTCGAGTTGCAGTCCTCACCGCTGAGACTTGTGGACTTGCATTCCACTATCGTCGTGTTAGAGGTGACGTTGTTAGTTTAAAGACATCTCGGTCCAATGTTAGATTAAGGACATCTTGGTCCATTGTTAGTTTAAGGATATCTCGGTCCGTTATTAGTTTAGGGACATTTCGGTCCGTTGTTAGTTTAAGGACATTTCGGTCCATTTTTAGTTTAAGGACATCTCGGTGCACAGCTAGTTTAATGATGTTGCGGTCCGTAGGGGATTTTAAGGCGAGATTTTGCTGTATATTACTTATAGAGTTTGGACTCAGGAAGATAGCGAGCGGACACGAGCGTCGTCATCCATCATTAATCTGAGCCGTAGCTTGTCAAGCGTAGTATTTCTTAAGGAACCGGCCGTTTATTGGCTTGAAGGGTCTTTCGCCATGCATATCTATGAGCAAGTAGGTCCCGTCTTGGTAGACTTTGTCTATGATATACGGACCCTCATAGTTCGGCTCGAATTTCCCCCGTTTAGCACGATTGGGGATCATAGGTTTTTTCGACTACCACGAGTTCGCCTTGGCGGAATGTTCTCGGCCTAATCAATCTTTTGTATGAGCGCGCCATCCTTGCTTTGTAAGCTTCTAGGTTTTGCTGCGCCATGAGACGAGTTTCATCAAGGGCGTCTAGCTCCTCAAGTCGAAGATGGGCATTTTCTTCATCCGTCAGTTCGTACCGAACTGCCACTCGTAGATAGGGTAGCTCTATCTCCAAGGGAAGCACTGCTTCCATGCCGAATAGTAATGCAAATGGCGTTGTGTTCGTGGCCATTTTGAACGTGGTCCGATAGGCCCAAAGAGCTTCATGCAATCTCTCGTGCCAGTCTTTTTTTATTTCTGGACACCGTTTTCTTTATGATCTTTGTCAAGGTCTTATTAAAAGCCTCAGCTAGACCGTTAGCTCGGGGATTATAAACTGAAGAATATCTCCAATTTATATTATGCTGTTGTGCGAAGTGACTGATCTTATGGCTTCTGTAGGCCGGCCCATTATCCAAGGTGATCCGTCCCAGAGTGCCGAATCGGTAGATGACATGTGTCCTGAAGAAATGGAGGATGTTCTCCGTCTTCACCTCTCTTAGCGGTATTGCTTCTGCCCACTTGGAGAAGTAATCGGTTGTTGCTAGTATGAACCGATGTCCCTTGGATGAAGCCAGTTCGATGGGCCCAATTATATCGGTTCCCCATATTTCGAACGGCCAGCTAGCCAGCGTTGGGTGTAGCGGATTTGGATGCTGGTGGATGAAGTCCCCGTGAATTTGGCGAGTGACACTGCTTCGCATATTTGAGGCAGTTCTGAATCATCGTGGGCCAGTAATAGCCCATTCTCTTGATCTTCAACTTTATCTTGGGCCCAGCCTGATGAGAACCTCAAAGTCCGTCGTGAGTTTCTTGGACGACTCTCCTTGCTTCTTCTGGCCCCCAGACACCTTAACCATAAACAATCGAACGATCTCTTATATAGAGTATCATTGACGAAGGCGAAAGACAGAGATCACTTCATGAGCTGATGTCTCGACGATGCATTATTAGGCGTTCGGTGGGATTTGAAGCAGTCTATGAAGACTTCTCTCCAATCCTCAGCCTTTTCTTCGTCCTCTACTTGGAAAGCCGCTTGTTTGGTCGCTTCCTCTCCTTTAGACGTCTTCGAAGATATCTCCGCTGGCGCGAGAATCCGGCGGCTTTGCATAATGATCCTTACATCATCGAGGTTTTCGTCGGCCAGTTCTTTAGCGAGCTTGGCTAACGCATCCGCCTTACTATTTTCCGCACGCGGTATGCTTTCCAGAACGTAGGAGGGGATTTGAGATAGCAATTGCTCCACTCTTTTGCCATATTCTACCAGCTCTGGCTTACACGTCAGATAGTCACCATTTACTTGGCTAACGACCAGCTGAGAGTCTCCATATATTATTGGATATGTATGCCCTAGAGACCATTATTGTATATGTATATATATGGATGCTTGGACATATATATGTACATGACAGTCTTGCTCGATATGATAGTATGCTATCTAGTTTGTCTTTATCTTAACATGTGCATGTTTTACTTGCTATTACATATCTTTTATACATGTTGATAAAGCCCGTAGGATTATTGCTAGACTACCTGCGTTGTGATGGCGATCATACTTCTGGAAGCTGGGTAGTCGGTACGCACATCCTTAAATGGTCCATAGTCGTGGGAGTATCGAGACTGTGCATCGATATTCCGGAGTAGACTAGTGTATACGTTTCTATACCCCGGCGAGGGGCGATGGTTTGGTCCCGCAACCATTGGTCTTTAGACCTAAGATCGTATACAGGTGCTCACTGGGGGTGAGTACACCGGACGGACTCACCGAGGACTTCCAGATAGTACTATACCTATCGTCAGATGGAAATTCTCAGATGACATGAGTATATGTTAGTCTTTAGACCTGAGATCGTCATTGTTTCGTGTGAGTTCCCACTGTGCTTTGATCACTACCCTACCACGGCTATACTGAGTCGTGTAAGTAGGTTTTGGTTGGGTACAGTCCCGAGCCACATGGAGGCAGTGAGCGATTGTCGGGGATTCGTCTCTCTCGGTATTGGGGGTTGATATCGCACTGTGTTTGATTGGTCGGGACCATAAGACCTTGGCCAAGGCAGTTGGGATTTACTGATAGGCTGATTAGTATTTTCTCGGATTGGTCCCGAGCTATATCTGCACGACTTATCGGGTTATTAGGGTCTGACGTTTACCACCCTCTAGACCCGGTATACGATACTCTCAGACGAAGAGACCGGACTATACGGAGATTGTCACAAATAGGCTCAGTAGGGATCCGGATGAGTTTGCTCGTCGGCCTTCCTTTTCGACAGGTACCCGGGTAGCCGTTACATACAGCTAGTGCCGCTGACGTGCTTGTGGTTATGGATTTATCCAGTAATTCACTGCCGGCTGTTCCCCTCCGAATCACGGAGACGCGACCGCGTAGGTCCGTCTTGCCTGAAATTCGGTGCAGATGCTAATTGGTGCTATCCGTCCACCTCTCCGAAGATACCAAGCTGATTTATGGCACCATGTATCGAAGGTTTAAACGGATGCGGCCGATGTAGCAGACTTCGTCAGATTTCCCCTCGTCTGAGGGGTTTTTGATTGTGGGGACGCTCTTCCCTGCAGGCGCAAGCCCTTACAGTTAATTACTCTACCGCATCGCGGTAACAACTTTCTCCTTCTCCAGATGGTCACCTCGTATCGTGTGTGTTTGCTTTGTGTTTGGTTGCCCGTGGATTGTATACGGAGACTAAGTTATGTTGTCGCCCATAGGGCGTGGACTAGTCCAAATCCGTATCTTTCTTAGATTTGGGTTTGGGGGTTGGTTTTAAGGATACGTTAGCCTCATTTGAGACTAAGATCAACTTAAACATTTGTTAAGGATACGTTAATCTAATTTTTAGACTAAGATAAACTTAACAGGATCATTTAGATCCAACAAGAGAGCATTTGGGTTGCCTCTGTTGTTTAGTTTAGGGACATTGCGGTCGATTTCCAGTTTAAGGACATTACGGTCCATTGTTAGTTTAAGAACATCTCGGTCCAATGTTAGTTTAAAGACATCACGGTCGAGGTTAAGGACATCATAGTCCGTGGGTTTAAGGACCCCACAGTCCGATATTAGTTTAAAGACATCACGGTCGAGATTAAGGACATCATAGTCCGTGGGTTTAAGGACCCCACAGTCCGATATTAGTTTTAAGACATCACGGTCGAGGTTAAGGACATCATAGTCCGTGAGTTTAAGGACCCCACGGTCCAATGTTAGTTTTAAGACATCACGGTCGAGGTTAAGGACATCATAGTCCGTGGGTTTAAGGACCCCACAGTCCGATGTTAGTTTAAGACATCACGGTCAAGATTAAGGACATCATAGTCCGTGAGTTTAAGGACCCCACAATCCATGAAAATGTATGATCGCCGGGACCCGTCACCTCTCTGAAAACGTTGAAGGATTACAACGATAAATATCAGAGGAGTAACGAGATGTACCCTCGAACCAGTATGAATTGTTTGAAAGCTCTGTAACCCAGTTTGGGACTAAGATTTGTTAAATATTTGTGAGCAGATGTGCTCAGTTCAATATAAGTTGAGGAATTATGGCCAGAATTGGGCTAAGTCCAATTAAAAATGTTTAACATTTTTATTCTTGCTCTGACTATTAAGCCTTTATTTGGTCCCGGCCCTTTTAATAATGCTAAGCATTGAGTTCTGACATTTTTTGTCTTCATCAGAACAAAGTGTGTTCTAACAGCGCACCACGTGGCGCGTCAGGCGCTTTGCGCCAGCTAAAGAGCGCATTGCGCTTCTGTCGGGTAGCGCACACGAAGAGGACACGTGTCGCGCTTAGCGCTAAGCGCTAGTTTATTAGTGCATTGCGCTTTTAATTTATGAGCACTTTGCGCTAGTCTGTTGGCGCGCCAGTGAGTGACACATGGCGTGCTTGGCGCTGAGCGCCAGCCCATGAGCGCAGTGCGCTGCTTCAGAAGCGCAAAGCGCAGATTGTGTTTTTGGTTGACACGTGGCATGTTTTGGCACTGAGCGCCGGTCCAAGAAGCGCAAAAGCGCAATTCATGAGTGTAAGGCACTTTCTAATAGCGCAAAGCGCATTTGATCGGATATAAGATCAAAGAACAAATTTATGTTCTTCATAAAGGAGGCTTTGCCTCAAGATTCAAGAACAGAAGTTCTTGTTTATAAAAAGGGCTCTGCCTTTATAGATTAAAGATCTGTGAGTGAAGTAAAATACTTCTTTTAGTTTTTTTCTTATGATTAGATCTTTTGATCTTTTCTTTTTATCAAAGACCTTGGTCTTTTGTAGATTTATGATCTTTTTAGAAGATGATTCTTCTTTTTACGAGATGGTTTCATCTTTGTTGTTCAAGAACATAGTTCTTCACCTTGAATATGAAGAAATGATCTTCTTTTTTCTAAGAGGTTGCTCTTCTTTTTCTCAAAGCTCGCAGAGGGTTTCTCTCTCTCTTTTTTTTGTCTCTTAGACTTGAAGTCTAGGGGCTTTTATATAGGGCCAAATGATTTGTTGAATCGGTTTAAAAGATCTTTCTATGATTGATTTGGGAATATTTCCCATCGTTGGATTTTTTATCCTAAGGCTTCTGTTTTACAAAAGATAATCTTCTTGTTTTAATAAGATTGGAAAGATCTTTTCATAACAGAATTTTAATTCTGATTAATTAATAATTTATTATTAGTAGATCTTTTGATCTAACGGTGGGGAATTTTTAATTCCAGCGTTGGCGCACCTTGCACTAGCGCACCCGCGTTCGATACGTGGCGCGCAGCGCAACTGTGCTAGCGCACCCGCGTTCGATACATGGCGCGCAGCGCAGAGCACAGCGCAACTGCGCTAGTGCACCCGTGTTCGACATGTGGCGCGCAGCGCAGAGCGCTGGATCTGAAGCGTTGCTTCAATTTTTAAATTTTGAATTTTAAAACGGAGCTTTGCTCTGATTGGGGGTGAGCTGCCTTGGGCGTAGCGCACCTGGCGCTAGCGCGTCAGTATTTGACACGTGGCACGTAGCGCGCAGAGCGCTGAATCTGAAGCGCTGCTTCAATTTTTGAATTTTGAAATTCAAAACAGAGCTTTGCTCTGATTGGGGAAACAAATGCCCCCCCACTGTTGCGCTCACGTGGCGCACACGTGAGTGCAGCGGTGGCAACATCTGAGCCCTTAGATCAACTCAGAAGTTGAAGAGGCGGTTCAGTGCCTATAAATAGGACCTTTGGTCCCTTAGATGATTTCCATCTTCTTCTTCAGAATTTTTGCTCAGAGCCTTGCTCTTCTGTTTAAGAACTTTCAAGAATCAGAACTCTTTCCAAACTTAGGTAAAATTAATTTTTTTAATAAATTAGGGTTTTTACCCATTAACAGAGCCTTGCTCTTCATAGATCTTTGATCTAAAGAAAACCCTTTTAGGGTTTCATTAATAGAGCCTTGTTCTCATGAACTCATAGATCTAAAGAGATCTTTTCTTGGGGTTCTTATCCCATGAATCAGAGCTCTGCTCTTTGATAATATTTTGATCTTTTGATCTTTGATGAAGAACTCTTAAGAGTTTTTTCATGGATCTTGAAGATCCCAGAATTTTTAATTCTCAAAAATTAATTTTAATTAATCTTTGATGGATTTTCCATCATTATTACAGAGCCAGGCTCTTTAAGGAATTTTATTTCTTCATGATCAGAGTTTGACAAGTGTCACTCTGTCATAGAGCTTTGCTCTCAAAGGGAGATTTTCTCCTTCTCCTGAGGGATCTCTCATTCAATGATAATTTCCTTGAGGATTTCCTTATTAATTAACAGTCTCATCCAATGATGAGGCTGTTTTATTGATTGATGCATTGTCATCTAGATTTTGTGGGTCCCCCTCTGGTCCCCTTTCTACTGCATTGCAGTGTGGTATAAATTTTAAAGTGCCGAGTGTCAGAATTACTGACAATCAAATTCTGTTCTTTCTCACAGGCGACATGTCTTCGGATCTCTCTTTCCCGTTTTTTCGTTCAGAGGGAGGATTCCCTAAGGCACCTGTGGACCGGGAGGTTCTCGCGCTCATCAGAGACTATGACCCGGAACACAAAAACCTTCACTTGTGGGGTAGATGGTACGACCAGATTATCAGAGGTCGTCGAAGCTTTTCTTGTGTGATGCCGTCGGAGCCAATCTCGTCGATTTCGTATGCAGATGCACCCCCGGTGAACTATGCCGTGGAGGTTGTCAATTGGACTTCGGAGGGTCTTCTTCAGCCTTCGATTGCCGCCATACCCATGCAGTTGCCGGCAGCTTTGGATACCTTGGGGCGGCGCATATGCCAGGGCGAGTCGCGCCCTTGGGGACAGCCCTACAACATCGGGTTGACTCCCCGACATTCGGCCGGGTATTTGCAGTGGGCCAGGTACATTTTGTCAGCGAAGAAAACGCAACTGCTGAAGCTCGGTCTATACCCTGCGGTTTATGCTTCGTTGTTCCAATATTCTGCTCCTCCCACATGGTGGATTAAGGCGTTCTTGGAGCAGTGGAACATCCCAACCCATACCTTTCTTCTACTGGACAGAGAAGTCTCCATTTCCTTAGAAGAATTTGCCGAGATTTCGGTCTGCCGGTTAGGGGGGAGCACTATGAGGAGCTGCTTCCTCCAGATGAATATGTTTTTGCCACCAAGCCGATGGTGATGGGCCTAACGCCGGAGAATGCTATTTAGCACCAGTTTCCTAGTCTGATAAAGGTGCTGAACATGTACGAGAGCCTTTTCTTGGAACCCGGAGGCCGGGGGGGTCAGTTTCGCAGACTTCATTGCCCGGTTTCTTCGCCCGGAGATTCTATCGCAACGAGGCGAAAAATTTGCCAAGCTTGATGACCCCTTCGGTTTTGGCTTGGACCGTCGACCAGTACTGGAAGACGATCAGAAGGGCTTTTTTCTTCCTGATGCCGCAATCATTCCTCTGTCAGAAATCGCCGCTCCGGGCATTGACAAGGAGGCTTTCTTTCTTGGGTTTCTTGGGTTGTGGTTGTACTGGTTCGCGCTCCCTATGCACCCTCGCTATATGAGGCCGTCCGTCTTCTACCCAGCGCATCGAATGGTGGCTGGAATACAAGTGGCCATCGGGATCGCCGGGTTAGCCTACCTATACCATGGTCTTAGCGTGGCGGCGGATACAACTGAACCGGAGGTGTATGCCGCCAACTTCCCGATGCATTACTTTACCTCGTGGATGGAAATGCACGTGCTCGGGGTATTCGGCATTCATAAAAGACCTTTGTTTTTCGAGAAATGCAAATTCCCGAGAATTATGCGGCTGGTTGATGCTTCTATCATGAATCCGTCTCAGCGGGAAGCTAGGGGCTTGCTTCTTCGTCCGCGCACGGTCGGAGCTGGTATGTCTTTTACGGACAAAGTCCTGATGATCGGCCAAGAAACTTCCAAGACGGTGCTGGCATTGCGTGAGGTTTTTAAGGACGGGGCCTCCGTGTTGAAAGCCCGGGAGATTCTACATCTATACTCCATTAGGCCGGGCTTTCTCGTATTCAGGCAAAATGATGCGGCGCTTTTTATGAGATATAACCCCCATCATTTTGCTCAGCCCAGGGGGTTCCACTGGAGGCGTTCTTGGAAGAACCTGCTGCTACCAAAGAGAGAATACGGGGTGCGCTGCATCACTTTATGCGCTTGAATACGGGCTCCCACTTCTTTATTAGCGAGCCGAGTTGCATTCCGAGGGCCCTTAACGTACACGGGGCCTGGTATCAACACGCGATGGGCGCTGTTATCAGGGAAGAGAGGCGGCTGCTGCTCGATCGCAAGAGTGCGCCCCCTGCCAGTGATCGCAACGTCCCTTTAAAATGACGGATCGCTGTCCCCCCTCCGCTAAGAGAGGTTGCTGCAGTTGAGCCTCCACTGGTGCTAAGCCCCACGCATGGATCGCCCCATGCTCCTGTAGAGACGGTGGATGTGCCATCGGTGCCCCGTGCTCCCGTGGAAACGGTAA
Organism: Agapanthus africanus; assembly: GCA_030015575.1. Taxonomy (NCBI): domain Eukaryota; kingdom Viridiplantae; phylum Streptophyta; class Magnoliopsida; order Asparagales; family Amaryllidaceae; genus Agapanthus; species Agapanthus africanus. The sequence goes on along the minus strand of CM057338.1, from coordinate 866,390,084 downwards.
ACGTAGCTTCACCCGAATCTGGCGTGGGCTCGGATATCGGGACTCGCCGTCCCAAAGTGCACACGAAGCGCAAGCTAGTTTTGGCTGCGACCGGAGCTCGCTCACAGAAGAAGAAGAAGTCGCTCTTCTCTGCCGATGTCGTATTTGGTCAGGAGCCTCATGCTCCTTATAGTGAGGGCTTGAGCGAGTATAGGACAAATGAGGGCTTATTCATGCCACCAGATGATACTGATCTGGCGGCTGCCATCGCAGCTTCTGAGCGATTGGCAAGCCGCGAAGAGGGGTTGGCTATCCTTGCACGATCAGGCAATCATTAGTTGTATTTTTCGCCATTGCATCGTACTTCTATTATTGTGTTTTGACTGACGCTTTTCCTTTTTTAACAGGCATTTCCACTGAAGAAGCTCTCGCAGCTTCTCTCAAGACTTTTGAGGAAGAGGAAAGATTTCGAGCATCCTTAGGCATCGGTATGCTTCGGTTTATCGTGTCTCCATTCCCGTTTTTTTTATATAGGTGATCTGACCCTTTCTTTGTCTTCTCGCAGGGACCATAATGCCGATCCCGCAAGCTGACGCGGAAATTCTTCCCGGGCCAGCTACCGAAGTCCCGGCCTCTTCGGCACTGCCGAAAGAGGCCTTACTTAAACGACCGATGACGGAAGCCTTGACGGCTCCAGAGGTAACCCTGGATGTGGACGATGACGTCCTGTTGAAGGAGGCTTCTAGAAGGTCTGCTTTGACGGCCCGGGAGGAAAGGAAGCGCCGAAGGCGTGCAGCAAGGGAACATAGTGCTGCTTTAGCTGCGGGAGCGGGTTCGAGCGCCGCTACCCCTGCTGCTACTCCTTCAAAGGAGTCTTCGGTTGCCTTGTCTACTTCTTACAGATGGGCGGCACGTGCGGCTTGGGAAGAAAACGGTAAATCAACTCCAGGTAATGTGCCTTGAGGTTCCGTTGTCAAAATTTTGAATTATCAGTTCTCATATACCTTATCTTGCAGGGCCAAGCCTTACCGAAGAAGTGGCGGTGAACGCCGAGCCTGCGGTAGCGGTAGAGGAGGTAGCTGCTATTGCCGAACTCGGGGCAGCGGTAGGCGATGTGGCCGCAATTGCCGGGCTCGAGGTACTGGCTGACAAGACAGTCACGATTTCTATGCCCGAGATGGCTACTGTTGCCGAGCCCGAGGTGGCGGCGGGTGAGACAGCTACCACGGCCGAGCCTGAGGCGGCAGTGGATGAGACGACTACAATTACTGAGCCCGAGGCGGTGGCGAGTGAAATGGGTACAATTGTTGGGCCCGAGGTAGCCGCTCTCTCTCAAGAGTCGGGCACCGCCCCGATCATCGCTCTTCCCTCCTACAGTTCTTTGCCGTCTCCCGGCATCGCAAGCGTGACGACGGCTCTCGTGGAGTCAGGGGATGAGGCGACGGGAGGTGAGACCACCCCGATGGAGGAGGGAGACGGCGTTGTTGTATCAAGTGACGCCCTCGTCACGGTTCCGGCTGGTGACCCATCAGATGGATTTTAGGTCACCGCCCTTCTTTTTATTTTGCAATCTTTTTCAATCTTTCCTGACAGGGTTTATCTTGTTTCTAATGCAGGTGCGGTTGGTGCTTATGTCGCGCTACCCGAAGCAGCACCATCAGTTACCGCCCTGACGGTGACCACCTCTCTACCTTCTTTCGCACCGTCTCAGATACTGGAAGGTATGGATTTGTGACCCATCAGTCTTATCTCTAGGCTGTATAATTTATGTACTGACGTTGCATTATTGCGTCTTTGTAGGAGTCCTTTTTGACCACCTGTACCAGGTGCTGCACCCCCACTTCTCTTTCCCGTCGGAGATTGCTTCATCCAGTGGCGCTGGTGAATACAGTCTTCAGTTAATGTTCTTTCTTTTACCAACAGTAAAATCATTTCTGATTCTTCTTTGCTTTGATTGCAATACTACAGATTGACGGAGGAGATGAGAGAACAGTTGCGCCACTGGTCCTCCCGGCTTTGCCACCTCCTGTAGCTGGTATAGTAAATCCCATTGTTCATGAACCTCTTATATTTCTTGATCCGTCGTCTGATTGTGATTTGTTTTTGCAGCGGTCGCTTCGACTCCGGCTTCTTTCGAGTCTCGCACTATGATGCCGGCAGGGCCCTTTTCCAGACGTCCATCCTCAAAAGGTGATGTGATCAGTCTGCGTATGTTGAGCGAATACGTCGAGGAGCTTGACGCGGAGGCTCCTACATCTGCCGCAGATTTCGCTGCCGAGGTTAATCCAATGCTGGCGACGCTTGTGAATTTCCATAATGAAGGCGTCGTTGAGTCTTGGGTTAATCACTACAGGAAGATTGAGGCCTGTCTGCATGAGCTTGAGCTTATGCGTCCTGCCCTTGAGACTCAGGCTTTGAACTCCCAGCGGGCCGCATGGGTTGAGCAGAGTGTTCCGTTCCTTCACCATTTCGAACGAGAGGCAACCCTTAAGCGTAAGGAACGTGAGGCGGCTGCTGCTGAATCTGCCCAACTGCGTGCTGAGGTTGCAGCTAATGCTTCCCAGCTGAACACTGTTTTTGAAAACCTTCAACGGTGTATCTCTGACGGGCTGGTGTTAAGGAAGAAGCTTGATCTTAATGTGCAGGTCGCGCAGAGTCAGGAGGCTGCCCAGCAGGAAGTTGATCAGAAACTCTCACCCTGTTTGCAGCAACGGACCCAAGTTGAAGCAGAGCTGGCCGCGGCGGCTGATCGCGAAGAAGAGTTGAGAAGAGTGCGCGAGCAACTAGCTGGTCTATTGAAGGTGCCTCCCTCCCAATAGCTGCTTTTGTATAGATTGAACACTTGTAATCTTTGAACAACATGTATCCATTTTTTATTCTTTTATACGATTTGCTTTGTACTCAATTGAATTCATGAATAAAAGATACATATTTTTTGTTATATTGTTGCTCTCTTCTCCTTGCTATGTTGTTGCCAGGTGATTTAGCAAGTGCGGTCTGTAGATAGTATATAGCTGTCAATCTTGGGCTCTTTGTAGAGTGGTGATGGCTTAGAAAACAGGGTTAGGATCTGTCACCTAAGACTTTTCAACTTTATGAGCCGTGAGGGTCTCATAAAGAATTTTCTCCCTACCGGTCGAGAGGATCCCGTAGGTGTAATTTCTCCTTAAGAATTGTGAGAATTCCTAAGTGTATTTTCTCTTGAAAGTCATAAGGATCTCACAAGAGAATTTACTCTCTTACGAGTCGTGAGGACCCGCAAGTGATGGGTGAAGTTGTCCTTATCCGCATTTCACGGAGTCAGGAGTTGCTCTGGATACTTCCCACGGGTTCACTGCCGTGTTCTGCGAGGGCCAGGCTCCACTCTGGACGTTTCCCACAGGGTCAGGGTTGACATTATCCGCGTTCCACGTGACCAGGAATTTTGCTCTGGATGCTTCCCACGGGTTCACTGCCGTGTTCGGCGAGGATCAGGCTCCGCTCTGGATGCTTCACACGGAGTCATTGCCGTGCTCTGCGGGGACCAGGATCTGCTCTGGACGTTTCCTACGGGGTCAGGATTGACATAAGCCGCGTTCCACGTAGCCAGGAATTTTTCTCTGGATGCTTCCCACGGGTTCACTGCCGTGTTCGGCGAGGACCAGGCTCCGCTCTGGATGCTTCATACGGGGTCATTGCCGTGCTCTGCGAGGACCAGGATCCGCTCTGGACGTTTCCCACGGGGTCAGGATTGACATAAGCCGCGTTCCACGTAGCCAGGAATTTTGCTCTGGATGCTTCCCACGGGTTCACTACCGTGTTCGGCGAGGACCAGGCTCCGCTCTGGATGATTCATACGGGGTCATTGCCGTGCTCTGCGAGGACCAGGATCCGCTCTGGACGTTTCCAACGGGGTTAGGATTGACATAAGCCGTGTTCCACATAGCCAGGAATTTTGCTCTAGATGCTTCCCACGGGTTCACTACCGTGTTCGGCGAGAACCAGGCTCCGCTCTGGATGTTTCCCACGGGGTCAGGATTGACATAAGCCGCGTTCCACGTAGCTAGGAATTTTTCTCTGGATGCTTCCCACGGGTTCATTGCCGTGTTCGGTGAGGACCAGGCTCCGCTCTGGATGTTTCCCATGGGGTCAGGATTGACATAAGCCGCGTTCCACATAGCCAGGAATTTTGCTCTGGATGCTTCCCACGGGTTCACTGCCGTGTTTGGCGAGGACCAGGCTCCGCTCTGGATGCTTCACACGGGGTCATTGCCGTGCTCTGCGGAGACCAGGATCCGCTCTGGACGTTTCCCACGGGGTCAGGATTGACATAAGCCGCGTTCCACATAGCCAGGAATTTTGCTCTGGATGCTTCCTACGGGTTCACTGCCGTGTTCGGCGAGGACCAGGCTCAGCTCTGGATGCTTCACACGGGTTCATAGTTGGCATTATCCGCGTTACACGTGATCAGGAATTTTGCTCTAGATGCTTCCCACGGGTTCACTGCCGTGTTCGGCGAGAACTAGGCTTCGCTCTGGATGCTTCACACGGGTTCATTGCCGTGCTCTGCGAGGACCAGGATCCGCTCTGGACGTTTCCTATGGGGTCAGGATTGACATAAGCCGCGTTCCACGTAGCCAGGAATTTTGCTTTAGATGCTTCCCACGGGTTCACTGCCATGTTCGGCGAGCACTAGGCTCCGCTCTGGATGCTTTACACGGGTTCATTGCCATGCTCTGCAAGGACCAGGATCCGCTCTGGACATTTCCCACGGGGTCAGGATTGACATAAGCCGCGTTCCACGTAGCCAGGAATTTTGCTCTGGATGCTTCCCACGAGTTCACTGCCGTGTTCGGCGAGGACTAGGCTCCGCTCTGGACGTTTCCCACGGGGTCAGAGTTGACATTATCCGCGTTCCATGTGACCAAGAATTTTGCTCTAGATGCTTTCCACGGGTTCACTGCCGTGTTCGGCGATGACTAGGCTCCGCTCTGGATGCTTCACACGGGTTCATTGCCGTGCTCTGCGAGGACCAGGATCCGCTCTGGACGTTTCCCACGGGGTCGGGATTGACATAAGCCGCATTCCACGTAGCCAGGAATTTTTCTCTGGATGCTTCCCACGGGTTCACTGCCGTGTTCGGCGAGGACCAGGCTCCGCTCTGGACGTTTCCCATGGGGTCAGAGTTGACATTATCCACATTCTATGTGACCAGGAATTTTGCTCTAGATGCTTCCCACGGGTTCACTGCCGTGTTCGGCGAGGACTAGGCTCCGCTCTGGATGCTTCACACGGGTTCATTGCCGTGCTCTGCGAGGACCAGGATCCGCTCTGGACGTTTTCCATGGGGTCAGGATTGATATAAGCCGCGTTCCACGTAGCCAGGAATTTTTGACTTCATCCGCATTTCACGGAGTCAGGGTTTGACTCTTGGTTATCTGTGCACCGCCAAGTCATGGAATTGGGAGTTGCCGCTGTTCCACTTTGCTTGATTTTGTGTTTGTCGTACTGAAATGGATGTTGAGATGATCTCCAGGCCATCTGTGAACCGTTGAGATTTGGTTTCTTCTTCTGATGAAACCTGGAGAGGAAAGGCATGATTCCCTCTTTGTTTGAGCCCCTGGATTGTATACAGGGATTGATGTGATATCATCTGTAGGGCATAAATTTCATCATTATTTTTATTTCTTTCCGCGATGCTCTATCATTTCAGCTTTTATATCGCGAAAGTCGCGATTGCCCAATCATTTCGGCTATTTTTCGCAGTGCCCAATCATTTCGGCTATTTGTTTTATTTTTACTCGCTGTTTTTTATTGCGAGTTACCCAATCATTTCGGCTATTTTGCATGCATACATTTTTTACTTGCTGATTTTGTTGCAAGTTGCCCCATCATTTCGACTATTTCGTATGGATGTGTGGCTCGCTAACTTCTTTGCTGCAAGCTTGGAATTAGACACCGATTCCGGCATCAGCACCGCTACAACTGGGATATTGCCAGGAGCGAATCATCATTTGCCTCTGTCGATGTCGAACAAAGGTGGCTTACAAACAGGGTTAAGATCCTATCGACTAAGGATTTTGACTTTATCAGCCTTAAGGGTCTCATAAAGGTATTTCTCCCTACAAGTCGTGAGGATCTCGTAGGTGCGTTTTCTCCTTAAGAATCGTGAGGATCCCTAAGTGCATGTTCTCTTATAAGTCGTAAGGATCTTACAAGAGTGTTTTCTCCTTGTAAGTTGAGAGGACTTACAAGGGTTGTTCACCATGTAGACATATCCCTAGTCACGGATAGGACTTTGTTGGGGAAATATTTATTCGTATCCGTGGATTGTACCGCTTGTAGGGCAGTATCAGAGGTTGTGGGGGCTGCTTAAGAACATATTCAGATCCCTGTAAGTTAAGACTTTTGAATCTTATGAGCCGTGAGGGTCCCATAAGAGGGTTCTCCTTACGAGTCGTGAGGATCTCGCAAGTGTAATTTCTCCTTAGGAATCGTGTGGATCCCTGAGTGTGTTGCTCCCTTGTGAGTCATAAGGCTCTCACGCAGGTGGTTTCTCCTTACAAAGTCGAGAGGACCTTGCAAGTGTCTTTTAACGAGGTTGCGCCCTTTCGGGTTTTCACAAAACTCGCCGGTAGCCCTGCTGTTTTTACTCACGGAGCCCTTTAGGGTTTTCATTCGTGCCCTTTTCGCTTATGGGCATACCGTTTTCTTTTTCTTCTCTCTCTTTTTTTTATTTTAACGAGGCTGCGCCCTTTCGGGTTTTCACAAAACTCGCCGGTAGCCCTGCTGTTTTTACTCACAGAGCCCTTTCGGGTTTTCATCCGTGCCCATTTTGCTTATGGACATACCGTTTTCTTTTCTTTTTTCTCTTTTTTATTCTTTTTTTTGTATCAGCTTTGGGATGTTGCAATCCACCGTACTTTATCAACATCTCGGTCAGTTGCAAGTTTTAGGACATTGCGGTCCATTGTTAGTTTAAGGACGTTTCGGTCCGCTGTTAGTTTAAGGACGTTTCGGTCCGTTGTAAAGGAAGCTGGTTACTACTTATAGAGTTTGGGCTTAGGAAGATAGCGAGCGGACATAGTCGTCGTCATCTATCATTGACCTAGGCCATGACTCGTCAAGCGTAGTATTTCTTCAGGAAGCGACCGTTTATTGGCCTGAAAGGTTTTTCAAAATGCATGTCTATGAGTAGATAGGCCCCACCCTGGTCAACTTTGTCTATGATATACGGGCCTTCATAGTTTGGCTCAAATTTCCCCCGCTTGGCGCGATTAGGGATCATAGGTCTTTTGACCACTAGCACGAGTTCGCCTTGGCGGAATGTCCTCGGCCTAGTCAATCTTTCGTATGAGCGCGTCATCTTCGCTTTATAAGCCTCCAGATTTTGTTGCGCCATGAGCCGGGTTTCATCAAGGGCATCGAGCTCCTCAAGCCGAAGGTGAGCGTTTTCTTCGTCCGTCAGCTCGTAATGAACTGCCACTCCTAGAGAGGGTAGCTCTATCTCGAGGGGGAGTACCGCCTCTGTACCGAATACTAATGCGTATGGAGTTGTGTTCGTGGCCGTTTTGAACGTAGTTTGATACGCCCAGAGAGCTTCATGCAATCTCTCGTGCCAGTCCTTCTTATTTCGGGACACCGTCTTTTTCACGATCTTTGTCAAGGTCTTGTTGAAAGCCTCAGCTAGACCGTTAGCTCGGGGATTATAAACTGAGGAGTATCTCCAGTCTATGTGGTGCTGTTGTGTGAAGCGGCTGATCTTGTGGCTTCTGTAGGCTGGCCCATTATCGGAGATGATCCGTCGCGGAGTACCGAACCGGTAAATGACGTGTGTCTTGAAGAAATGGAGGATATTCTCCATCTTCACTTCTCTTAGCGGTACTGCTTCTGCCCATTTGGAGAAGTAATCAGTTGTCGCCAAAATGAATTGATGTCCTCTGGACGATGCTGGTTCGATGGGGCCGATTATGTCAGTCCCCCACATTTCGAATGGCCAGCTAACCACTGTCGGGTGTAGCGGATTCGGATGCTGATGGATAAAATCTCCGTGGATCTGGCACGAGTGGCATTGCTTCGCATACTCGAGACAGTCTTGGATCATCGTGGGCCAATAGTAGCCCATCCTTTTAATCTTCAGCTTCATCTTCGGCCCGGCTTGGTGAGAACCGCAGAGTCCGTCATGAGTTTCTTGGACGACTCTCTTTGCCTCTTCGGGTCCCAGGCATCTTAACCACAGAGAATAAAATGACCTCTTGTACAGAGTATCGTTGACGAAGGCGAAAGATAGGGCTCGCTTCATTAGCTGATGTTTTGAGGATGCATCTTCAGGCGTTCGACGTGATTTGAAGTAGTCTATAAAGACTTCTCTCCAATCCTCAACCTTTTCTTGGTCTTTTACTTGTAGAGCCATTTGCTCGGTCGTTCCCTTTTACTCGGACGGCTTTGGAAATATTTCTGCCGGTGCGAGGACCTGACGGCTTTGCACAACGATCCTTATGTCATCGAGGTTCTCATCGGCCAATTCTTTAACAAGCTTGGCTAATGCATCCGCTTTGCTATTTTTCGCACGCAGTATGCTTTCCAAGGTGTAGGAAGGTATTTGGGTCAGCAGTTGCCGTACCCTCTCGCCGTACTTCACCAGTTCTGGTTTGCACGTTTGATAGTTGCCGTTTACTTGACTAACGACCAGTTGGGAGTCTCCGTATATGAGGAGGTTCTCAATCCCCATGTCGATGGCGATACCGAGACCTGCTATCAAAGCTTCATACTCGGCTTCATTGTTCGTCCTCGGCCCTGTTAAGGAGAAGGCAAAGTGCATTATCCCCCCTTGGGGAGTTACGAAGATGAGGCCTACCCCTGATTTGATTATGCGGGTGTTTTGTTTGCTCTTCTTCATGGAGGATGCTCCATCGAAGTAAAGTTCCCATTGGGTATCATTCCCGTTAATCGTGTCAAACGCATGCTCGTCTGGCAGTTCGCAATTCAGAGGAGAATCAGCAGGTATCGGATGCTCAGCGAGTAAGTCGGCGATGGCCTGGCCTTTCACTGCCTTAAGAGGTTGATAAGTTATCGAAAACTCCATTAAGAGCAAGTCCCATTTAGCGAGCCACCCTCTCAATATGGCCTTCGACATCAAATATTTGAGAGGATCCACCTTCGAGATGAGGCGGACTTCATGTGCCAACGCATAGTGCCTGAGCTTCGTTATCGCGAAGATTAATGCCAGGCAGTGTTTTTCGATAGGGGAGTAATTGCTTTCTGCCCCCAGTAGAACTCAACTCAAATAGTAGAGGGCTCTCTCCTTCCCTTGGTCATTCTCTTGTGCCCATAATGCGCCTAAGGAATCTTCAAGGGCGGTTGTATACAGAATGAGAGGCTTTCCCTTGACTGGAGCAGCCAGCACTGGCGGGTTCTGCAAGTATTGCTTGATTTCGTCCAGCTCGCTTTGACATTTATGATCCCAGACGAACGGGGTTCCCTTCTTCATCAGGTGACTGTAAGGACGGCATTTCCCTGAGAGATTGGCTATAAATCGCCCGATATACGCGAGCTTCCCTTGGAGAGACCGCAATTGCTTGAGAGTCCTTGGCGGGGGCATCTCCATAATTGCCTTGATCTTTGACGGATCTATCTCGATGCCTCGGTGCCGGACGATGAAACCTAGGAATTTGCCTGAGGAAACTCCGAACGCGCATTTGAGAGGGTTCATCTTCAAGTTGTATTGTCGAAGGCGTTGAAACACGATCCTCAGATGCTCTAAATGTTCCTCATATGATTTGCTTTTCACCACGAGGTCGTCGATATAGCATTCGACGATTTCATGTATGAGGTCATCGAAGATCTTCGTCATAGCCCTCTGATAGGTGGCACCGGCATTCTTTAGACCGAAGGGCATCACCTTGTAGCAGAATATACCCAAAGGGGTCCGGAAAGCAGTATGCTTCTGATCCTCGGGATGCATCTTTACTGATTATATCCTGACGATCCGTCCATAAGGAGAAGACTTCATGGGTGGACGTATTGTCTATCATTAGCTCGGTGACCGGTACCGGGAAGTCGTCTTTCGGGGAGGCTTTATTGAGATCCCGAAAGTCCACACATATGCGCACCGCCCCATTCTTCTTCATCACCGGGACGATGTTGGCGATCCAGTCAGGATATTGCACCTCTTGGATGAAGCCAGAGTCGATTAGCTTCTTAACCTCGACGTTGATGCTCATCTCAAGCTCGAGCCGCATTCTTCTCAGCGCTTGTTTGATCGGCTTGACGTCCGGCGATATCGCCAATTTGTGCACAGCAACCTTTGGATCTAGTCCTGGCATCTCGGAATAGTTCCAGGCGAAACAATCTTTATGTTTCATAAGCACGTCTTTTAATGTGGCCACCCGTTCTTCAGACAGCAACTCACTGACGAATGTCGGCCGCGGGTCACTTGTCGTCCCCAAATCAATTTTCTTGAGATCATCTGTAGTAGTATGTATTCCATCTTCCAGCTCTTTTGGTGCCGGTGGAAACTCTGAGATTACCTCGTCATCATTGTTTTCAAAGCACCACAGGAGGACATCTATATTCTCGGGTTCTTCTTTAGATAGCGTTTTCATATGACAGGTACGAGCTCGCTTCCAAGACCGATGTGGATCTGGTTCTACCCTCGTGGATTTGGGTTCATGCTTCTGCGGCGTGGTTACCCTCCAGCTGCTGGATAGAGCGAATTTACCGAGATGATATTGGTCTTCGACCCAGTTCTTGAAGGTGAAGCGGTCTTCGAGAGGATGTCCTATCGCTCGGTGATAAGAGCAATAGTCTGGGTGAGAGACCTCGTTAGCTTGCTCGGGGTGTTTAGATTCCGGAAGTGTAATCATTTGATGTCTTATGGCGAGATCAAGTATCTTCCGTGTTTTGTTCTGAGGAAAAGAGTATGCTCGACTCATCTTCTTTATAAGAGATGAATCCGAATTGCTCGCTTCCCGATCGCGTGGCTTTTTGGTCTCGCTTTGGCGCTCTCGAACACTTTTCCCGCTTTTTGACTTATTTTTGCCTCTGCGTCGGGCCTTTTGTATGACGGGTTGATAAGGAAGAGTATTTTCATCTTTCGCGGCCTGTTGAAAAAGGCGTTGCGTCCTGGCTTTCTCGTAGATGGACATTTCGCGATTATGGTCGTCTCGAACCTTTTGACCCGCTTCCCTTATAAGCTTGTCCATTTGTTCTTCGAACGACGGACTGGGCCTTTTCACATCGGGTGCTCTTTCTGGTTCAGGGTTAGCTTCTTCCCATAGAGCATCCCCTTCTCCATCAAAGTCATGTACGGCGTAGCAGTCGCGGAGCAGCTTCCGTTTCTTGGATTGAACATACCCAAGCCCGGTCGTTTCCATTTTCCCGTTGGGCAATTTCCGCTGAGTTCCAGGGACGTTCCAGATCCTGTCATAAAAATTAGCTTTCCGAGCAGTCTGTTTGAAAGGTACGTCTTGGCGCCTTAACAGCCTTTTTAGTCCGTTCGTGTAATATCTGGGCAAACAGATGGGCTGGAGTCTGTCAAGTGTAGAATCCGCGCCGTACCAGAATTCTTTCTCCACTTTGGTTTCCCCGGATCGGTAGAATAGGATCGCCTCTTCACCTTCTCGCCTGGGAGGGACATAGAACGTCTGCAGCTCTTCCACACTGTAGGTATCAAGCGCGTCTAGTTCTTTATGATGCTTAGGCGGAACCATGGCAACTTGCAAACTTTGCTCTTCATCAGCGAATGTTTGTATTGAAGGCCGAGCAGAGAATATAGTATAGACCTCATCTTCCGAGTCGCTGCCAAAGATCAACATAGGAGCGGACGGTCCTGGTTTGTTGCACTGGGGCGGACCTAAGTAAACTATCTCTTCTTACTCCTCGGTATCACCCCCGAAGACCGGAATGGTAGGGGTGGCTTTGTTCTCCGGTTTATGACATCTCTCCGTGTCCTCGAAATCTGGTAAGAAGTATTTTGCATCTTCGTATTTCCGGACATCGTTCACGGAGAATGGGTTTAGCTCTCCTGTCACAGTATACTCGAGACCATCCTTGAAATACTTCATACACTGGTGTTGTGTAGAAGGGATGATGTTGTACTTATGCAACCAGGGCCGACCGAGCAAAGCATTGTAGCATGTCTTGGCGTCCATGACGTGGAACTTAATATCAGTGACGAGCAACCCAAAGTGTAACGTCAGTATCATGGACCCAAGCGTCCGTGATGACTGAGAGTCGAACCCGGAGATGGTGATCTTATCCCGAGCGAGGTGTTGAATGCTCATGCAGATTTCCTTCAATACTCTCACGTTGAGGAGGTTGACGGAAGACCCATTGTCGACCAGGATTTTACCTATCTTGATGTCATGACAGTATCCAGAGACATATAGGGGACAGTTCTGCTCGCATGTCCCAAGGAGGAGATCTTTATCGCCGAAGGTGACATCGGCTGTGTGTACTTCTTCCAGCTCGTCTTTCATCCTTTCTTCGGCGAGGGAAGCTTGGAATTGCTCCGGCACTTGTAGCGCCTTGATCAATGAATCTCTTGCTTCTTTTGATAGTAAAAGGGCGTCGAGAATGCTGAGCTGCGAGGGTAGCTTCCTCAAGTGCGCCAGAACGTTGTAGTCCATCTTACTTTTCTTTGGCGGGTCCTTGGCGGTGAGCTCTTTCATGACTTGGTCATCTAGGGCGATATCCTCTGAGACCTTTTCTTTTCCCTTATATTTTCTATTTGTGGGTCCGAAATTCTTTTCTGGAAGTGTACGATTGCGCAACTGGATATTTTCGTAGGTCTTCGGTTCTTACTCTCTCCCCGAGGTAGATTCTTTGAAAAGAGGGCCAAGAGTTATTTCTTCGTCGGAGTCACTTCCGAAGGTGAGAACTCGCGACGCCCCGGCGTTGACCGTGCAATAGTTGCTAGTAGTTCTTTTATGCTCCTCGGTCGTGCTTCTTCGCTCCCGACGAGTTTTGCGTTTCATCCGCTTAAAATGTTGTCGGTGAGCAACATACCCTTGCCACCACCTTTTAAAAGCGTTGCATTCCTCAGTGGGGTGCGCAATTTTTCGATGATATAGGCAGTTGCTAGGATGCATTTTTGCTTCACCAAGAGTGTTTCCTTCGGAGGGTGGTAGCTTCATTCCCACTGATATGGGTTTCGCAAACTTTTTCCTCATCTTGAACTTGTTTTTATCTGCGACAGATGTCCTTTGATTCGGTGGGGATGTCTCGACTCTTTCGTCCAGTCGCCGGCGTTTGGCCTTTTCAAATATAGCCATCTCACGCTCCCTATCAGCTTTACTTTTCAGAAGAGGTTCGTTCAGGAATGTGTCGATCATTTCGTCTGATGGCCCTGGAAGCTCCGGTTCAGGATCTGCCCCCAGTCTCTCGGTGCAAGGAGCTTCTTCATCATCTATCGAAGAATGAGAGATCGCATGGCAACTTGCTACGCAATTCTCAGATTCATCCGACGAGTCTTCTCCATCATCTCCGTCTTCAAGGACGTGGCCAAGGAATTCTTAGAGCGTGATTGGAGTTCGTGCCTTCTGGTTGTACTCTTCCAGCTCGTCAATCTGTTTTTGCAGGTCCGTGCGCTTATCGCCAGGCTTCACGAGCTTCTTGGTTTTCTTCTTCTTTTTCGAAGATTTTGACGGTTGGGTGTGAACACTTTGGCTATCACCACCAATCTTTGGAGTTGGGCGCGGCTTCAGCATTCCTTCGATGATCTGGGGTTCTAGCGGATTCTTCCACCTGATTGCCGGGCATGTTTGGAGATCATTCAACATTCTTTTTGTTTTGGCCGAAAGAACGACCTCCCATGGAGCTTCTTCAACAAAAGAGCACGTTGCCCCCGGTGTGTCCATCTTCTTAGGAGTATGTGGTTGTGGTGGGCTCACTTTCCACTTCTCAGACAACGCAAACTTGCCTTGTTGGTACTAATCCTCGATCCATCCCTTAAAGACGAGGCAATCTTCGATTGGATGGCTTACCGTTTGATGGTAAGGGCAATAATTGGGATTATTCGCTTCGCCGGGTTGCAATGGTCGCTTTGGATTCGGCAGATTGATAAGCCTGTTGCGCATTGCCAGCTCGAAGAGTCTCTCATTTTGTCCCGTGGGAGCGAGTAAAGACGCTTCATTTTCCCATTATAATAGCGCCGTCTCTCTTCCAATTGATCCGTTAATTTTGGGGCACTGGGCTGCTGTTGAGTATTCGCAACGAATGTCGCCTTCCCTTTACCCTTTTCGTTTCGCGGCTCCGGTTCGGAGGAGACGGTCTATGACCCATCTGGTCCATCTGGGCCAGCTTGTCGATTAAGGCTTGAAACGTGGTCGGTTTGAAGAACATCATGAATTGGGAAATAGTTGCATGAGGGTCTAGAGTGCCCACGAACATGCCTACCGCTGGTGCTTCTTCGATGCGCTGCTCGCATTTCGACCATAGATTCCGCCATCGGATTGCGTATTGAACCCACGTCTCGCCTGGCTTTACCCTGGCATTGATCAATGCCGTTATTGGGGTGCGTTCACTAGCGCTTGCGAATCTTTGTGTAAACAGCAGCTCTATCTCCGCAAATGTCTTGACAGAGTCGTTCGGGAGTTCAGAGTACCATTCAAACGCTGTCTCCGACAAGCTGCCGACGAACTGGCGAAGTAGCAGTTTATCGTCGCCTCCAGTGTTACCGCACAAGGCCCTGAACTAAGCGACGTGCTGATGGGGATTGCCTGTCCCCTTGTACACATGGAATTTGGGGATCGTGTATCCCGGCGGGTACTTTATCTGATCATACCAGCCTGGATACGGTCGCCCAGTTTTGATGACTTGGCCGGCCGCTTCATTTGCCTGATGAACTCGTACTTGCTGAGCAATATAATCATCCAGGACGGCCTTGGAAATAGTTTCCTCCTTGGCTGCTGAAAGAGCCGGAGGTGGATTCGACGTCTCTCCTTTGTCATCTTCGAGGATAATCGGAGGATCTTCAGCTGGAGGGTCCGGCTGGATCATCATACCCACCATGTCTTGAAATAAAAGGGCCATTTGTTTTATGTTGGCCGCTTGTTCCGCAGCCTCTTTGTCCTTCTTCTCAAGCATTATCCAAAGGAATTCGGCATCAGTTTCTTGCTCATGGCGTTGCTCCGAGGATGCCTCTGGGCTTGGTTTCAGCCCGGTGAGTGCGGCCATCGCCATCATCATCTTCTGAAGCTTCTGCTGCTGCTCTTTGGCTTTTGTCACGGATCGGGTGAGCGGTCGGTGACCCGTAGAAGCACGGCTATCCTCTTTCCTGGATGCCATGTAAATAGTGTGCACCATTATGCCCCCAGACTTGGGGTGTTTGGACTCAGCGTCTTTGCGATCTGCTGTAGTCATAGGGGCTTTCTCTGGCCTCCTTTTCTTTTGAGCAGTTGGCGTTGAGGGGCCGTTGTAGCGGGCACCCAGGTGGTTGTCGTCTTTCGTGGCTTGCTAGGACAGTTCTCTTCCTGCTAAACCTTCAGCTTCTTCTGTCTGCGGAGATAGTCTGGATCGATCACTGAGTTCTGGACCTGTCGCCAGACTTTGTAAACTTTGGAGGACAGCCGTTGGGGGTGCTGCTCCGGCTTTGTTTCTGTAACATCCTCCACCGGTGGCGGAGATCTTTTCAGTACGGCGGTAGAAGAATTCCTACGCACCTTCTTCAGCAGCTCAAAACTGTTCCCAGTTGGAATAGCAGCATTGACTTCCACCGTTGGGGCTGGTGGAGTTAACCCAGTGGTGGAGCTGCCCCCAGCCTTCCTTACTCGGCGCCAGTGGCGACGTCGAGCATGTCGAGCCGATGGGGTTGGTTCGGTGATGGGGATGGCCTTGTCTTGCCCCTTGTTCAGGTGAGGCACCGCCGGTACCAGCCTCTTGAAGACTAACTTTCATTGAGTAGCGGTATCCAACCTATCAAAGACAGATTTTTGAGCAAGAACGGGAGCTGAGGTGGGAGCCGGAACAGTCAGTCTTGTAAAGACCGACCCTTTGGTAGGGGAAGCCGCCTTGACGACTTCAGGGACAGGGATGGACACTCTCTTCGGAATAACCTTCACTTGAATTGCAGGCTTCATCATAGGCCCACGGGAACTTTGGCCCAATCTGGCGAAGACCGAGGTGCTGGAGCTAGACGACCCGTTGAGAGGGGCCGTAGTAGTTGCAAGCCGATCAAAGACCGACTTCTTGGGAGCTTCCGGTGTTGGTATAGGAGCGTTGAAACTCATCGGTGGGAGCATGGTCCCAAAGAATAAACCAGTGGTGGCCTGAGTCACCTGGTCCACTGGCATCGTGAACAGGGAAGCCGCTTAAGGCCTGTAAGCTATGCCTCTAGATGAGGCGGAGCGAAGGTTTCAATTGCAGTTGGAACACTTTGCACAAGTGGACGCCATTGATCCTTTGCTTTCTTCACCAAGCAAAACGCCAAATCTTAGTATCTCGAAACCCAAGGGCAACCATTAGCAACCCGCGATTCGTTCGCGAACGCGACACACGAAGTGTGGAGTGGAAAGAGGAAAAGATCCCACCGGGCGTGCCAGAATCTATTCCCCTCCGAATCACGGAGACACGACCGCGTAGGTCCGTCTTGCCTGAAATTCGGGGGAGATGCTAATTGGTGCTATCCGTCCACCTCTCCGAAGATGCCAAGCTGATTTATGGCACCATGTATCAAAGATTTAAACGGATGCGGCCGATCTAGTAGACTTCGTCAGATTCCCCCTCGTCTAAGGGGTTTTTGATTGCGGGGACGCTCTTCCCTGCAGGCACAAGCCCCTGCAGTTAATTACGCTACCGCATCGCGGTAACAACTTTCTCCTTCTCCAGATGGTCACTTCGTATCGTGTGTGTTTGCTTTGTGTTTGGTTGCCCGTGGATTGTATACGGAGACTAAGTTATGTTGTCGCTCGTAGGGCGTGGACTAGTCCAAATCCGTATCTTTCTTAGATTTGGGTTTGGGGGTTTGGGTTTAAGGATACGTTAGCCTCATTTGAGACTAAGATCAACTTAAACATTTGTTAAGGATACGTTAATCTAATTTTTAAACTAAGATCAACTTAACAGGATCATTTAGATCCAACAAGAGAGCATTTGGGCTGCCTCTGTTGTTTAGTTTAGGGACATTATGGTCGATTTCCAGTTTAAGGACATTACGGTCCACTGTTAGTTTAAGGACATCTCGGTCCAATGTTAGTTTAAAGACATCACGGTTGAGGTTAAGGACATCATAGTCTATGGGTTTAAGGACCCCACAGTCCGATATTAGTTTAAAGACATCACGGTCGAGGTTAAGGACATCATAGTCCGTGGGTTTAAGGACCCCACAGTCCGATGTTAGTTTTAAGACATCACGGTCGAGGTTAAGGATATCATAGTCCGTGAGTTTAAGGACCCCACGGTCCAATATTAGTTTTAAGACATCACGGTCGAGGTTAAGGACATCATAGTCTATGGGTTTAAGGACCCCACAGTCCGATGTTAGTTTTAAGACATCACGGTCGAGGTTAAGGACATTATAGTCCGTGAGTTTAAGGACCCCACAATACATGGAAATGTATGATCGCCGGGGCCCCCACCTCTCTGAAAACGTTGAAGGATTACAACGATATATATCAGAGGAGTAACGAGATGTAACCTCGAACCAGTGTGAATTGTTTGAAAGCTCTGTAGCCCAGTTTGGGACTAAGATTTGTTAAATATTTGTGAGCAGATGTGCTCAGTTCAATATAAGTTGAGGACTTATGGCCAGAATTGGGCTAAGTCCAATTAAAAATGTTTAACATTTTTATTCTTGCTCTGGCTATTAAGCCTTTATTTGGGCCCGGCCCTTTTAATAATGCTAAGCATTGAGTTTTGACATTTTTTGTCTTCATCAGAACAAAGTGTGTTCTGATAGCGCACCACGTGATGCGTCAGGCGCTTTGCGCCAGCTAAAGAGCGCATTGCGCTTCTGTTGGGTAGCACACACAAAGAGGACACGTGTCGCGCTTAGCGCTAAGCGCTAGTTTATTAGCGCATTAAGCTTTTAATTTATGAGCACTTTGCGCTAGTCTGTTGGCGCGCCAGTGAGTGACACGTGGCGCGCTTGACGCTGAGGGCCGGCCCATGAGCGCAGTGCGCTGTTTCAGAAGCGCAAAGCGCAGATTATGTCTTTGGTTGACACGTGGCATGTTTTGGCGCTGAGTGCCGGTTCAAGAAGTGGAAAAGCGCAATTCATGAGTGTAAGGCACTTTCTAATAGCGCAAAGCGCATTTGATCAGATTTAAGATCAAAGAACAAATTTATGTTCTTCATAAAGGAGGCTTTGCTTCAAGATTCAAGAACAGAAGTTCTTGTTTATAAAAAGGGCTCTGCCTTTATAGATCAAAGATCTGTGAATGAAGTAAAATACTTCTTTTAGTTTTTTTCTTATGATTAGATCTTTTGATCTTTTCTTTTTATCAAAGACCTTGGTCTTTTGTAGATTTATGATCTTTTTAGAAGATGATTCTTCTTTTTACGAGATGGTTTCATCTTTGTTGTTCAAGAACATAGTTCTTCACCTTGAATATGAAGAAATGATCTTCTTTTTTCTAAGAGCTTGCTCTTCTTTTTCTCAAAGCTCGCAGAGGGTTTTTTCGCTCTCTTTTTTTTGTCTCTTAGACTTGAAGTCTAGGGTCCTTTATATAGAGCCAAATGATTTGTTGAATCAGTTTAAGAGATCTTTCTCTGATTGATTTGGGAATATTTCCCACCGTTGGATCTTTGATCCTAAGGTTTCTGTTTTACAGAAGATAATCTTCTTGTTTTAATAAAATTGGAAAGATCTTTTCATTACAGAATTTTAATTCTGATTAATTAATAATTTATTATTAGTAGATCTTTTGATCTAACGGTGGGGAATTTTTAATTCCAGCGTTGGCACACCTACGTTCGACACGTGGCGCGCAGCGCAGAGCGCAGCACAACTTCGCTAGCGCACCCGCGTTTGACACGTGGCACGCAGCGCAGAGCGCTGGATCTGAAGCGTTGCTTCAACTTTTAAATTTTGAATTTTAAAATAGAGCTTTGCTCTGATTGGGGGTGAGCTACCTTGGGCGCAGCACACCTGGCGCTAGCACGTCTGTATTTGACACGTGGCACACAGAGCACTGAATCTGAAGCGCTGCTTCAATTTTTGAATTTTGAAATTCAAAATAGAGCCTTGCTCTGATTGGGGAAACACCGGCGTACTGTCGAGTCTTTAGAGTCCCACACAGAGGGTTTTCCTGGTTCAGGCGAAATGATGTAGTAGCCATATTGGATACGTGCAGGGTCTCGATCGATTGATGTACTCAGTCCTCGGACTTTCGATCGGACAGTTGGTAATACTACCCGGCTCGGGTTTGAGCCGGATTATTAAATCAGGTATTGATTTAATAGTTTACATATATGTATTTCAATATGTATATTCTAGTATTACGTTCTTCATGTTATTCTATCTCTTTGGGCATTCGTGTTTTTATCCGAATGCAGGTATGTATATACAGCAGACTGTAATCCGTATTTTATTACAGATTACCTTCTAGAAGGTGAACACCTCATAACGGAATTTTCCATTTATTGATAAATGGAAATGAGGTGGAAATTAAGGAGAGGGAGGCATGGTGAGTGGCATGGCTTCAATAGTTCACAAATGAATTCTTTATTCATTTGTGGTTACTATTGAAGCATGGCTACACTTGTTTATTCATGAGAATTAATACACAAAACCTTTGTGTTGATTTTCTCTCTCATGCATGATTCATAATTTCTTGAGCTCCCATTTTTCTTCATCTCCTCCCTCCTCTTGGGTTTCCTCCACTTTCATCATCTTCCTCTTCACTATCCTTATCATGAGTTAAGAAACAAGTGAAGAGGCAAGAAAGAGATTGCAAACACTTAGATCTTCACACTACATCCTAGACTACTTGGTTTAGCAACCCAAGTTCTCTAGTTGCTCCACTTGACATATTGTGAGGAGCTAGAGCCATGGATCATATCCCTCAGGTGGATCATCTACGACAAAGGAGGACCGGAGAACAAGCTCGATCCCGAAGAACCGATGGAGCGGGAAAAGAATATCAAGCATGTTCAAGGTGGCCGCTTGGAGCTAACGAAGAGGAAAGAAGACCGAAGGACTTGGATCGTTTGGTGAGACTTCTTTCATAGTAATTAGTTCATCTCATTTAGTTTTGATAGATAGGTTTATGAAAAGATCCGGGTTAAAGGTTATACTAGTTCCATGTTCTAATCGTTAGAGAAATTTTTGTTCCGCATTTGGCCACGATAGTTGGCCGGGGCATTAGCGTAACCTTTCATGGTATCAGAGCCAGCCCAAAAACCCTACCCTAGCAAGTTTAAACAATGTTAAAACAACTAAACCGAAACAACTGCATAACATTGAAACCAAATTTCCAGTTTCTGTCGATTTTTTAAAGGCTTCAAAATTATTTTTTTTAAGCAAGTGCAGAGTGATCCTTTGACTGTGAGATGAACCCTGAACAAAAACGAATCAATTCCACCATGTTTTGGCCGGCCACACCCTTCAAAAATCCGGCCTCACCGGTTTTATTGTGGTGGATTACCTCGCGTTTTGGTTTGTGTTCTTATCTCATAGAGTTTGGGTTTCAGGTGTTGTTAGTTTTTGCCCAAGTTTGATTTTCTGTTGTTTTTCAGTATGGGGCAATTTAGAGTGTTTCAAAGTCATTATATTTTAACAACTGTTTAATTGTTATCAGTACTTAGATTTGCATCTGCGACCGTGAATGTCATTTAATCGGTAAACCCGTCTATCTGCTATATGTCCTTTTAGATGAGTTTGCGAACATGACATTCATGTTGATGTTCTGTGATTGTGTTTATATTGTGGTTGGATTGTCGTGGTGGATAGCCGATGGTGCAATGATTTAGAATAGTTTGTATTCATTTGTACATTTGTTATTGTGGGGCGAGCGTCCGACATGTGGACTGCCGTTTTTGCTGGGTTTTATATTATTTGTTTGGGGCACGACTGGGTTGAGGTCGATGTCACCATTTGTACATATTATTCTCATTTTCTGTACTAGGATTACCCCATGGTGGAGTGCACGAATAGCCGAGTTCTAGAAGGAAACAAGCCCGTATCTCATGGCATTGAGACGGAGGAGGCTTCATTCTAGAATTGGTGGGCTATTTGCCGCACTCGTAGGGGGTATAGGATGACCCACAGAGGGGCGTCCAAGTTACGGATTCCATGAAGTACTGGGTGGCCCATTCACTTTATTGAAGGGGGTTGCCTCACTTCTGGGATTGGCGGGTAACTTTCCATGCTTGTAGGGGTCCAGGTTTTCATTGCACGGGCTATCCACCCGACTGGGAATGTCGGGTTTTATTTGCGGCTCAAATAAAACCAGGGTCTCCAAGATTATCCACTTTTCTGTATTGTTGGATGAGATTCTGTGATGCTGCTTATTATCATGCCTGGGATGAATGTTATATATACTTATATATATACTAGTAGATGTTGTATATTTTTTGCACCCGCGCTAGTCCAGCCCCCGCTCTGTCATTAGTTAAGTAACCTAATGGGTGGTGACGGGACCCAGTGGCGAATGCGGATGGCATATACGTACATCATATTTTCGTTCTTTTCTGGTGTGATAGGATTAAATTGATGGGACAACATTACTTTTTATTAATGCAAGAAAATAAACCTAAAAGCAGTTGTTGGAAATTTCGAAAAACTGTAGTTATATTCATTCGCTTTGCACAGTGGTATTCGGTCATGAATATCCAGCACCTCATTCCAGGAGGCAAGAGCCGAGATCCCTTCACGGGGAGTGACCTCTTGAGCGAAAGTCTATACTATAGATTACTCGGTTTTTCAAAAACAGAAGTTTTTCAAAAGCGGAGCCTAAACCACTCCTTTTCAAAACTGCTCAGGTTCCTTTAACAATATCAAGTTCATTACGTTAACGGGTTTTTCGCCAAAAACCCAGCCATAGCTCTCCGTCATTTCCTACGAGTATTGCTCAGTATTCATGCTATGTTTGTTGACCTCGTCAAGGCGTAGTGAACGGTAGCTAAGAAGTTCTTGTTTGTAGCATATGTTGCGATTATTTAGGACAGTCGTACAACCTTGTTGATCTCGTCAAGGGTTGTGCGGGTGGGTCTACATTAATCAAGATAATGACGGGTTGAACCTGACTAGCAACTTATAGTTTCTTGACCTCGTCAAGATCATAGGTTGTTAGGGGCAAAAACCACATCGGGAGTTTCAAACATACAGGAAACTTGCTAGTGTTTCATACTTTCTGGAGTTTGGTGACTAGAGTGGCTACCATCTAGGTTATCACACGATGATAGTTGGATCCCGATCCCACTGATGAGTAGGATTACTCTTGGGAGATTTTCTCACTTAACAATCAATGTTATAAACCAAGTAGGTGTCTAGAACGGTGTTAGCGGGGCTAAGCCTCTAAGGAAAAGAGGTTATGTAATTAAGGAACTTCGCGAAAGCGTTGGAAAACCTCCCTCAAAGTACCGACACCAGCCTGGCCGAAAGGTTAAGTAAGTATTGTGACCTGCGATTAATCCCAATTAATTCTTCTTTTAAGATTTGAAGAAGAATTCGAGAAAACAGTGGGAGCTATCCTGATTAGATAAACTAATAACCAATCTAATCTTGCAAGAGTGCATGCTGAGTGTTTCTTTTCTCTCTCCAGGTAGCAACCATTTCACGCCCTAATCAAGATAAAAAAATGTATCGCTTGACCGATCCGAATTCTTATTCGGGCTGGGGAACGTCGGTTTAGCTCTAACTTATGATGACGGTCATGAGTATGAACTAGGGAAAGAGTATTGCATGAATTCCTTGATGACCCCAACGAAGAAGAAACACACTATTGCGTCTTCTTCATATGCTTTTGTTATTGAGAACTGTTTTTCGGTCAGTCCTACCTCCTGGAACTAGACACCGGATCAGGATCTCATATCTGTAATTTATTGCAGGGACTGAGAAAAAGTAGGATAGTTGGACCAGATGATATGTCCCTCAGAGTAGGTAATGGAGCACAAATTGATGCTGCTGCCGTCGGTGAATATCACCTAGCACTGCCAAATGGAAATGCTATGATTTTGAACAATTGCTACTATGTACCTTCTATGGTTTGCAACATCATATCAGTTTCTTTACTTGATAAAGATGGATATAAGTTTGTTCTTGACAGAAATATCATGAACATTTACCTTAATCAGGTATTGGTTGCAGAAGGTACACTGTGTAATGGTATCTATATTCTGAATCAAAATACAGTTCTCAGTATACAAAACACACGCAAGAGGAAGAGTTCAGATGTGAATGAATCCTACTTGTGGCATTGTAGACTTGGTTATATCGGAGAGAAAAGACTGAGTAAGTCGCATAAAGATGGACTTTTGGATACGTTCGAATTTTCATCTTATGGAACTTGTCAATCTTGTCTCAAAGGAAAGATGACCAAATCTTCGTTCACGAGACATGGATAAAGAGCAGCAGAGCTCTTGGGACTCATGCACAGTGATGTATGTGGTCCAATGTCTATACATGCAAGGCGTGGGTTCTCGTACTTCATCACATTCACTGATGATCTCTCTAGGTTCGGACATGTGTATCTCATGAAACACAAATATGAAACTTTTGAGATTCAAAGAATTCAGAAACGAGGTAGAGAACCAGACTGGCAAAAGTATCAAGATCCTCCGATCAGATAGAGGAGGGGAGAACTTAAGCACGGAATTCCCAGATTACCTAAAAGAGAATGGAATTCTCTCTCAGCTTACTCCTCTGTATACACCACAGCACAATGGAGTATCAGAGCGGAGGAACCGTACCCTATTGGATATGGTTCGCTCCATGATGAGTAACGCCGAGTTGCCACTTTCATTTTGGGGACTTGCGCTCGAAGCAGCAGCATACCTATTGAACTATGTTCCATCCAAATCAGTGCCTGAGATACCATTCGAGTTATGGAATGGTAAGAGACCATATCATAAAAGATTTAAGATATGGGGTTGTCCGGTTTACGTTAAAAAGTATAATCCGAACAAGCTTGAGGCACGGTTAGTTCTCTGTAAATTTGTGGGATATCCAAAGAATGGTTATGGATATCTGTTCTACAACACCGTGGAACAGAAAGTGTTTGTATCTCGCCATGCCACCTTTTTGGAAAGGGAGTTTCTTACAAAAGAAACTAGTGGGAGTTCGGTAGAACTAGGAGAAATCCATGAACCACAAAATGAAACTGAAGGTTTGGAGGAACTGCTAGATTCAATAGTCCCAGACGAATCTCAGCCACTCCGCAGATCTGGTAGGATTTCTCATCCGCCTGAGAGATACTACAGTTTTCTCATAGACGGGGATCGAGAGGATTGCATCTTGGAAGAAGATGATCCTTCCAGTTTCAGGCAGGCCATTATCAGTAGGGACTCTGATAAGTGGCTGGATGCTATGCAATCTGAGATGGAGTCCATGTACACCAATAAAGTGTGGACCTTGGATATTGCTCCACCTGGGGTAAAACCCGTTGTATGCAAATGGATCTACAATAGGAAACTTGGTGTAGACGGGCAGGTTGAAACCTATATAGCTAGACTCGTTGCAAAAGGTTTTCGTCAAAGACCAGGAGTGGACTATGACGAAACCTTTTCTCCAGTGGCTATGCTTAAATCCATCCGAATCCTATTTGCCATTGTTGCCTTCTATGACTATGAGATATGACAGATGGACGTAAAAATGACTTTTCTGAATGGAAGTTTAGAAGAGTGCGTTTATATGGATCAGCCGGAAGGTTTCGTAGACAGTAGGAGCAGTGGGAAGGTGTGCAAGTTGCTTAAATCCATTTATGGATTAAAGCAGGTATCGCGGAGCTGGAACATCTGTTTTGATGAAACAGTCAAGGAATTTGATTTCATCAAGAACGAGGATGGGCCTTTTATTTATAAGAAGATTGTAGGACGAACTGTCGTGTTCCTAGTCTTGTACGTGGACGACATTCTTTTGATAGGAAATGACATTCCTATGCTACAATCGGTCAAGCTATTCTTATCACAAAGGTTCTCCATGAAGGACCTGGGTGATGCCTCGTACATTCTGGGGATTAAGATCTATAGAGATAGATCCAAGAGATTACTGGGAATTTCACAGTCCAGGTACATAGAGACCATACTAAAGAGATTTAGTATGGAAGATTCCAAGCGTGGTAACATACCCGCAATGCACGGAATCACCCTCTCCAAGGAGATGTCTCCCAAGACTGACGAGGAGAGGGTTCGCATGAGCACTATACCCTACGCTTCGGCGGTAGGATCTATAATGTATGCGATATTATATACAAGGCCAGATGTAGCTTATGCGCTAAGCGTGGTGAGCCGGTATCAGTCAAACCCAGGTGAGGACCACTGGACAGCAGTAAAGAACATCCTCAAATACCTGAGAAGGACTAAGGAGATGTTCTTGGTTTACGGTAATGGAGACCTAAAGGTCGAGTCCTTTACCGATTCAAGATTCCAGAGTGACAAGGATGACAGCAAGTCTGTCTCGGGTTTTGTGTTTACCCTCAACGAAGGGGTGGTGTGTTGGAAGAGCTCCAAACAGGATACCGTTGCAGACTCGACGATGGAGGCTGAATACATTGTTGCAAGCGATGCCGCAAAAGAGGCGGTCTGGATGAAGAAGTTCATTAGTGAATTTCAGGTAGTTCCGTCCATTGTTGATCCAATACCTTTATATTGCGATAACAATGGGGCTATACCTTTAGCGAAGGAACCACGGTCCCATCAGAAATCCAGGCACATCTTAAGGCGGTATCACCTGATCAGGGAGATCATAGAACGCCAAGAGATCGAGGTCCGGAGAGTGGATACAAAAGACAACACTGCGGATCAATTCATAAAGGCCCTTCCTCAAGTACAGTTCGAGAAACTTTTTGAGATGTTCGGTATGCGGTACGCTAACAGCTGGCCCTAGAGCAGACGTTGGATACTCGGTACACCAATATATGGCCTTAGTGCAAGTGGGAGATTGTTGGATATGTATGCCCTATAGGCCATTATTGTATATGTATACATATGGATGCTTGGACATATATATATACATGACAGTCTTGCTTGATATGATAGTATGCTATCTGGTTTGTCTTTATCTTAACATGTGCATGTTTTACTTGCTATTACATATCTTTTATGCATGTTGATAAAGCCCGTAGGATTATTGCTAGACTACCTGTGTTGTGATGGTGATCATACTTGTGGAAGCTGGGTAGTCGGTACGCACATCCTTAAATGGTCCTTAGGTGCGAGAGTATTGAGACTGGGCATCGATATTCCGGAGTAGACTAGTGTATACGTTTCTAGACCCCGACGATGGGCGGTGGTTTGGTCCCGCAACCATTGGTTTTAGACCTAAGTTCGTATACAGGTGCTCACTGGGGGTGAGTACAACGGACGGACTCACCGAAGACTTCCAGATGGTACTATACCTATCGTTAGATGGAAGTTCTCAGGTGACATGAGTACAAGTTAGTTTTTAGATCTGAGATCGTCATTTGTATCATGTGAGTTCCTACTGTGCTTTGATCACTACCCTACCACGGATTTACTGAGTCGTGTAAGTAGGTTTTGGTTAGGTACAGTCCCGAGCCACATGGAGTGTAAGTGCACGGCGGCGCCCCGGCCGTCAATCCGACGCCGGAATGCGGAAGTGGTGATTTACTTTAATTTTCTGAACCGGCACCACCGCACACTATAAACCCGGATCGGGCCATTATTCTAGTCCTAGCTAACAAGAGGAGGGATAGAGATGTACCGAGCGATCCGTGTCCTTCGGTCTTCTCGTCGTCGTCCCGATCTCCCCGCGGAATCTCCGGTCTCCACCACGTCGCCGGAAGGGCACCACGTTGCCGGCTTCTTTTACGGGCTCCCGCCTCTGGTCCGAGGCAACTCGGGCACGAAGCTGGCGAGTCGACGTGTCCAAGATTTGCTGTAGAATATAGTGTAGAGTGT
Organism: Agapanthus africanus; assembly: GCA_030015575.1. Taxonomy (NCBI): domain Eukaryota; kingdom Viridiplantae; phylum Streptophyta; class Magnoliopsida; order Asparagales; family Amaryllidaceae; genus Agapanthus; species Agapanthus africanus. Next base: position 866,363,108 of record CM057338.1, on the reverse strand, counting down.
TATGTCTCATTTGGGGTTGTAGGAGATTGCCATTTTGGTGGAGGAAATGAAGTGTGGAATTTTTGTGGAGCTATGGGATTTTTTACAAGCCAAAAGAGATGAAATCCCACCACAACAAATTGGGACAGCCCTCCCCTTCATGTGGCCGGCCATATCCACAACAAGAGAATGAAAGGAGTGTGTATGAATGAAGAAGAAATGAGCCCCCATAATGCAAGAGAGAGAGAGAAGGTTATCATGAAGAATCATCATCACAAAACCAAGTCAGACTCAACCATCATAACCAACCATCATCATCAAGCATGATGACTTCAAAAGGTCAAGCCATCATGAAGAAGTCAAGAAGTCAAATGGAAGCTAAGTAATCATGATACAACAATATGCAATCAACACCCTCCAAAATGCTTATTTGCATGCTTGCAAATAAGCCCTCCTCCACCAATTTTCGGCCAATGAAAGATACAAAGAAATATGGCCGAAACGGAAAACAAACTGGCAACTCCAAAAACTGATCCCGTAATAAATTACAGGAAAACCCCGCTACTGTGTATACACACCCGCATTTGTATTCCGACCGAAATACAAATGCAATGAGACAAATCTACACTGTACAATACTAGGATCCGGCTTAAACCAAAGCCCGCTAGTATTATCCGTCCGATCTTGATCCGTGCAATACCGCACGTATCTGATCGAACCCTGCCATATCTCCATACGGCCTCTACAGCGTTTCGCCCGAAACTTGAGAAACTGGTCTGTGGGGGACTCTAAAGACTCGTCAACACCTTGGTTGTGGATTTAACCACTAGCACGTCAGAGGTATTAGCCTATACGTAACGGGCTACCAGGTATTGACCAAAATGGACATCGATGAGCGAACTCATCCTGACACCCTACTGAGCCTGTCAGTGACAATATCCGTACAGTCCGGTCCGTTCGTCTATGAGCATCGCATGGCGGGCCTAGGGGGTTGGTAAAAGTCAGACCCCCAAAAGCGGTACAAGTCGTGTCGGAGTGTAGCCCAAAACACCCTGAGATACTACTAAAATACCTACCAGTAAATCCCCTGCCTTGGCCAAGGACTTTCATGTAAGGGCTCTCCTAGACACAGCGCGACCTCACCCCCAATACCGGGAGAGACGAACCCCCGAAGATCCGCTCACTGCCTCCATGTGGCTCGGGACTGTACCCAACTAACACCTGTTTGCACGTCTCCTTTGAGCGTGGTAGGGTAGTAATCAAAGTACAGTGGGAACTCACACGAGACAAATGACGATCCTCAGGTCGATGAACTAACCTGTACACATATCACCAGGGAACTGCTATCTGACGTCAGGTATAAGACCAACTAGCATATTCCCGGCGAGTCCTGTCCGGTGTACTCATAACCCAATGAGCACCTGTATACATCTTAGGTGAACCAACTGACACCAGTGGCTTGTGAGACCGGCCACCGCCCCTCGTCGGGGTCTCGACTGTATACACTAGTCTACTCTGGAGTATCGATGCCCTGTCTCGAAACTCCCACGACTAGGGACCTTTTAAGGATGTGCTTATAGACTACCAGCTCCCACGTATATGATCGCCCTCATACTGCTGGCAGTCAAGCATGAATCCTAGGGGCTCTATCAACGTGTAATAGCGACCTATCAGGTCACCTAAAGCAGTACACGATGATAAAGATAAACCAGATATCATACTATCATCTTGAGTAAGACTGTCCTACCGGAATAGGTCCTCCCTCAAGCATTGCAATCACGTGCCTGTGATCCAATAATTGATTCTGAGGGCACTATCTCTAACAATCTCCCACTTGCACTCAAGGCTAATTATTGCGATGTCGCATACTCACAGCCCGTGTGATACCGAACACCCAACTCCTCTACTAGTCAGTCTCACAAAACTCGTTTGCGAAACTATTGCGTTCGAGGAATAGCCTCAGTGAGTGGATCTGCTTTGATGTTTCTTTCTATGTCTCTCTATATCTCAAGTTCGCGGAGAAACCCATCTCCCGAAATGAGCAATACCTGTCTTAGAATGTGTCTAGATGTCTGATGGGACCTAGTTCATAAATGAACTCCAAATCCAAACTTCTTAGACTGTATCGTCAACTGAACTTAATCAGTATCCTGCGCCATGCCTCCCTCAGTATTTCCTTAGACCACCTGTCCAAAATACCGCCCCTCGTCAGAAGGAAAACTATAACTCTGACAACCTCCTTGTCGTCCAGGTCACCTTGGAAGCCTGGAATGATAACTGTCTCCCGAATGAGGCTGTCGTTATCATATCCCTAGAACATCCACTTATGTTCTAAAACTGCTTCCGACTGTTTCTCCAGGATTGGATCAAGGTCAACTTCTTGCATCTAGTGCAAAAACAACATCTGGTGTGGTATTTGACATTTCATGATTGACTCAATTGCCTAAGCATGTGATCTGCCAATCATGCACATCCCTCTCCACTTTAGTCTGTAAGACACCTTTAGAGAGGGTGACTCCATCACCTGCAGGTACACTACCGTGCATGGAGTCGTCCATTCTAAATACTCTTAGAATACTGTCTAAGTACCCTTAATTGGGAAACCACCCAAATCTAGATCTAAAACCATAGATCTAGTAACCAGTATGTCAGATATAATATCCAAGCCTTATGTGGAGAAACCACTGTGTGACAACCAAAGTGTAACCGACCGTAGTATAGGAATTTCACTTCCTACTCTGTGTATGTCATCCAAATACCAGGACATCACACCCTACTACCTTCTTAACAGATCCATCCCCTATTCTGATGAAGTCAAACCTATGACTGTCATGTCAGAAATAGATGATCTATCTCCGCTACATCTGCTTTAGTCTATAAATAGACATAAGCCACTTGTCCACCAATGCTTCCGCCGCTCCCACTGACCACGACAACCCTCTGGCAGAGTCATATAGACGTACACTTCTAAAGCTACTTTAGAACGACGCTATACTCATCCTCCTGCCGGGTCTCACGGTTTGGAACAACAGCGATGGCAAGTCTGGGTAAACAAGAACTTCCCTGTCACCGTCCTTGAGGCTACCGGAGTACCTCTCGGGTGCCTGAAGTTACCCACCTTATCTGCGGAGTGGCCAATGGAATATCAAACCAGATTGAATCTTTAGGTTCCTATCAAAATCTTCAGTAATCGTTTGTGGTTCTGGAATCACTTCCAGTTCTACCATACTCCCACTACTGTTTTCTGAAAAAATACATTTTTATTAAAACTGTGGCGAGTTAAGAACAATATCACTATTGATCTTCCAGATGGTAGAAAGTCAACCCTCGTCATAGCCTGGGTCAACCCACAAACAGCCATTACAGAAACGTGCCTTGAGTTATCCAGAGTCTGGTTTTAAGTATAAGCCGGACAACTCCCCGTACCTTAACATCGTCAAGATATGAACTGTTCTATATCCAATATAGAAACAGAGGCACTGATTTAATTGAACCAGATTCAAATCATGCAGCTGTCTCCAGTGCATGTCAAGTAAATGGAAGGAGGCCGATCAGCGTTACTCAACTTAGGAATGTTTCCAATTATGAGTAATCTGAAAGAGAAGTAAGTTCTCTTAATCATTACTATCACCTGAATACCGTACACAAGTATCTACATCTTCGATCTCCTTGATGAATCCCGATACTTGCAACACCTGGTTCTCTACTTTATTCATATACCTATAACTTCTCAAAACTCAGACCCTGTGTTTCAACGAAACACTTATCTAAGAACTAGAGAAGTCATAAGTAAGCCGAATATAGTACGATGACCAACCCCTCTGTCCTAATGGACACTGGACAACATACAATACTCTGTATAAGTCCCCTGAGTCTAGTGACTCATTCACTGTGTGTCGTAGGTTGAAAACTGTACTTATGGTTAAGAAGAATTACACCGCTGTTTAATGCTCCTTACCTAACCATCAACTGATATAGGTAAATGTCATCGACATAATTTCAAAAAGGTATATCTCACTCTATAAAATAGACGTACAGATATATCAATTTGAAATTGGTGCATAACAACGGATATTCAAAACCAAATATTTGCCGTCCGGCAAACAACCCAGGTGAGTTCCTCAAATATCACCAATTACAACGAATCCTGATATAATGAGGATGATCACCTAATTCCCAATAACTTACTCCCACTCATCACCTGTAAAACCATACAGATGTGAGAATCATACTTGGTAAATGCATACCCTGGAGTAAGTATCTAATCGGGGAATCAGTTTTCTTTTAACAGTACACAGTGAAACTGAAACATTGAAATGTTTCGTAGGGGTATCCGGGTATTCCTAGCAATGCCTCTTCCATTATCCAGATTCACGACTGTAACCGCGTAATTCTTTGCCACCTCTCCAAATCCCTTTATATGTATTTAGTCATTACCTTCTGCACACCCCTTTAGGCCAAATGGTTTTCTCCCTTCCCTACCTTTCGGCACCAGCCTATGGTTTGGAAGAAGACTATCTAATAAGCGTAATGGGTGTACTGTCCCAATCCTAGGGGCACTCGCAACACGAGAGAAGGTGAAGATAAAAGACAACCGAATAAACCTTATTCCTATTTCTCCTGAACCAGAATCCATCCCCGAACTGGAACAAGTTCTTTTCGAGTTCGTATATAACCATACGATGGAGTATCCAATAAACTGTGGATCTTCGTAGTGATACGGAGTGTCCTGGAGAAATACAAAGGTGATTTAGGATTGGCGAAGAAATATTTGGTTTGGTCATGAATAGCAGTCGCAATTTATTTTGCCCTCTTACTAATCCCTTTCTTTGTCTTTACATAATACCTTCTGTACACCATCGTTATGCTAATTGGTTTTCTTCATTCCCCACCGTTCGGCACCAGCCTAAGGTTTGGAAGAAGACTATCCAATTTGCGTAATAGGTGTGCTATCTCCTAAACCAAGGAGTACTCGTAACCTGAGAGAAGGTAAAAGGAAAAGACAACTGAATAGTCCTATTCGTTTTCTCCAGAACCGGAAACCATCCTCGAATAAATTCCTTCGAGTTCGTATATAACCATACGATGGTTTTGTCCAATGGAAGTGGACGTTCGTAGTAATACGGGGTGTCCTGGAGAAAAGGGTAAAAGTAGGAGTGGCAATGAGGTGTGCAACTCTGACAATCCAAAAGCCAGTCTTATAAGAAGGTTCGGTCAACTTGGTCTCTGAGTCATAGTCTAGGGTCGGGTCAATGGTCGCTGCCAAAGAGAGAGAGAAAAGAAACACTCAGCGTGCACTCTAACCTAGATCAGAATGGTTACCAATTTATCTAATCAGGAAACCTCCCACTGTACCCTCAAATTCTCCTCCAAACCTGAAAGAAAAATTAGTCGGGATCACCCGAGGAGTAAACCAACTCATCAGTGGGAATCGGGATCCAACTATCATCGCATGATAACGTGACGGAATCCGCTCACGTCATCACACTCCAGAAGGTATGCGCATATCTGGAAAGTTTCAGTTTCTTTAGAAACTCCCGATGTGATTTTTGCCCCATGCTCTTATGACCTTGACGAAGGCCAACATATCATAAGTCACATGTCAAGTTCTACCCGTCATTGTCCAGGTTAATTTGAACCCACCCGTACATACCCTTGACGAAGGCCAAAATAGTAGTACGACTGTCCCAAACCAACGCATCTATCTATGCTACAGAAAAGTAACAAATAGCTACCATACACTATGCCTTGACGAAGGCCAACATACATAGCATGAATACTAAGTGCTACCTTCCTGAAACGACGGAGGGCTACGAATGGTTTCTAGCGAAAACCTTTAACGTAATGAACTTGATATCGTTGAAGGAACCGGATAGCTTTATAAAAATATAGTGACGAAAACCTTTGCTAAAGAGGTCACTCCCGGTGAAGGGATCTCGTCTCTTTCCCCGTAGAATGAGGTGCAGGATATTCCAACTGAATACCACGATGCAAAGCAAAAGTAATCGGCTATAGTGAAGTTATTGCCCTAACGCAAACTTTTGTCCAAGGGGTCACTCTCGGTGAAGGGATCTCGGCCCTTGCCTCGTCGACTGAGGAGCAGGATATTCCAACTGAATACCACTGTGCAAAACAAAAGCGAACGTCCTTGCAAATAACAGCTTTTTGAAAAATGTTCCAACAACATCAGATTAGGTTTGTTTTTAACTTGCATTGATCCGAATCAACGCAGTCCCATCAATTGATCACACCACAAAGAACAAAATATAATGATGTACGTATATGCCATCCGCATTCGCCACTGGGTCCCGTCATTACCCGTTAGGTTAGCTAACTAACGACAGAGCGGGGACTGGACTAGCGCGGATGCAAAACATATACAACATCTACTAATATATATATAATATATAATTTTCGCTCAAGGCGTGATAAAATGCAACATCACAGAAATGTACAGCATCACAGAACAATACAGATATCTGGGATCCCCGGGTTTCACAGAGCCGCTACTGAAACCCGACGTTCTCCTGGTCGTGTGGATAGCCTGTGCAATGAAATCCTAAACCCCTACGGGCGCGGCAAGTTACCCGCCAAAACCTGAAGCGAGACAGCCCCCTTCAAGAACATGAATGGACCACCCAGCACTTCACGGAATCCGGTAACTTGGGCACCCCTCCCGGGTCAACCTGTACCCCCTACAAGTGCGGCGAATAGCCCGCCAATTCTAGAGTGAGGCCCTCTCCGTCTCAACGCCATGAGATGCGGGCCCGTTGCCCTCTAGAACCCGGCTATTCGTGCACCCCTCCGCGGGGCAATCCTAGTACAGAAAGTAAAATATACATACAACGGGTACATCGACCGCAACCTGGTCGTGCCCCAAAAGAATAATATACAAACAGGCAGTGACGGCAGTCCACATGTCGGACGCTCGCTCCGCAATATCAAATGTACATAATACAACAAAAACTGTACTAGCATTGCATCCAGGCTATCCCCCACGACCAATCCGCAACATTACAGCACAATCACAGAACATCAACGTGAATGTCACGTTCGCAAATCCGTCTAACCGGGCTATAGCAGTTAGACAGGATTTACCGATCAAGTGACATTCACGGTCGCAGATATAATATAAATACTGTGAACTAATGTGTTTAAAATTTTCGATCGATTAAATTTACCAGGTGGGCCCCAAAGCACTACTGTAGCACATAAAGAAATTCTGGGCCCAAAATGAATATTCCAAAACCCCTATTTTCAGCCCAGAGGCCCTCTGTAAAAAGTTGATGCACTGAACAGTATATATTGCGGTGGAACCGCGGCCCAAGAATGGGTTTGGCCGCGGTTCCGCGGTGGTATAGTGGGTTCGTGCAACCAAATTTTTACAGAAGGCTTATAATTCCCTGTACATCTTTCTGCAACACACTGAAAAAAATTTCGAGCCAGAAAAAAATCGACAGAAAACTGATGCAAAGAAAACGCGGGTTTTTGGAATTTTGTTCGATCGAAAGTGTAAACACATTAGACAAAGCTAGACTAGGTTAATGGCGAGGCTCTGATACCACTGTAAGTGCACGGCGGCGCCCCGGCCGTCAATCCGACGCCGGAATACGGAAGCGGTGATTTACTTTAATTTTCTGAACCGGCACCACCGTGCACTATAAACCCGGATCGGGCCATTAATCTAGTCCTAGCTAACAAGAGGAGGGATAGAGATGTACCGAGCGATCCGTGTCCTTCGGTCTTCTCGTCGTCGTCCCGATCTCCCCGCGGAATATCCGGTCTCCACCACGTCGCCGGAAGGGCACCACGTCGCCGGCTTCTTTTACGGGCTCCCGCCTCTGGTCCGAGGCAACTCGGGCACGAAGCTGGCGAGTCGACATGCCCAAGATTTGCTGTAGAATATAGTGTAGAGTGTTATGTCTCATTTGGGGTTGTAGGAGGTTGCCACTTTGGTGGAGGAAATGAAGTGTGGAATTTTTGTGGAGCTATGGGATTTTTTACAAGCCAAAAGAGATGAAATCCCACCACAACAAATTGGGACAGCCCTCCCCTTCATGTGGACGGCCATATCCACAACAAGAGAATGAAAGGAGTGTGTATGAATGAAAAAGAAATGAGCCCCCATAATGCAAGAGAGAGAGAGAAGGTTATCATGAAGAATCATCATCACAAAACCAAGTCAGACTCAACCATCATAACCAACCATCATCATCAAGCATGATGACTTCAAAAGGTCAAGCCATCATGAAGAAGTCAAGAAGTCAAATGGAAGCTAAGTTATCATGATACAACAATATGCAATTAACACCCTCCAAAATGCTTATTTGCATGCTTGCAAATAAGCCCTCCTCCACCAATCTTCGGCCAATGAAAGATACAAAGAAATATGGCTGAAACGGAAAACAAACTGGCAACTCCAAAAACTGATCCCGTAATAAATTACAGGAAAACCCCGCTACTGTGTATACACACCCGTATTTGTATTCCGACCGAAATACAAATGCAATGAGACAAATCTACACTGTACAATACTAGGATCCGGCTTAAACCAAAGCCCGCTAGTATTATCCGTCCGATCATGATCCGTGCAATACCACACGTATCTGATCGAACCCTACCATATCTCCATACGGTCTCTACAGCGTTTTGCCCGAAACTTGAGAAACTGGTCTGTAGGGGACTCTAAAGACTCGTCAACACCTTGGTTGTGGATTTAACCACTAGCACGTCAGCGGTATTAGCCTATACGTAACGGGCTATCAGATATTGACCAAAAAGGACATCGATGAGCGAACTCATCCTGACACCCTACTGAGCCTGTCAGTGACAATATCCGTACAGTCCGGTCCGTTCGTCTATGAGCATCGCATGGCGGGCCTAGGGGGTTGGTAAAAGTCAGACCCCCAAAAGCGGTACAAGTCGTGTCGGAGTGTAGCCCAGAACACCCTGAGATACTACTGGAATACCTACCAGTAAATCCCCTGCCTTGGCCAAGGACTTTCATGTAAGGGCTCTCCTAGACACAGCGCGACCTCACCCCCAATACCGGGAGAGACGAACCCCCGAAGATCCGCTCACTGCCTCTATGTGGCTCGGGACTGTACCCAACTAACACCTGTTTGCACGTCTCCTTTGAGCGTGGTAGGGTAGTAATCAAAGTACAGTGGGAACTCACACGAGACAAATGACGATCCTCAGGTCGATGAACTAACCTGTACACATGTCACCAGGGAACTGCTATCTGACGTCAGGTATAAGACCAACTAGCATGTTCCCGGCGAGTCCTGTCCGGTGTACTCATAACCCAATGAGCACCTGTATACATCTTAGGTGAACCAACTGACACCAGTGGCTTGTGAGACCGGCCACCGCCCCTCGTCGGGGTCTCGACTTTATACACTAGTCTACTCTGGAGTATCGATGCCCTGTCTTGAAACTCCCACGACTAGGGACCTTTTAAGGATGTGCTTATAGACTACCAGCTCCCACGTATATGATCACCCTCATACTGCTGGCAGTCAAGCATGAATCCTAGGAGCTCTATCAACGTGTAATAGCGACCTATCAGGTCACCTAAAGCAGTACACGATGATAAAGATAAACCAGATAGCATACTATCATCTTGAGTAAGACTGTCCTACAGGAATATGTCCTCCCTCAATCATTGCAATCACGTGCCTGTGATCCAATAATTGACTCTGAGGGCACTATCTCCAACATGGAGACAGTGAGCGATTGTCGGGGATTCGTCTCTCTCGGTATTGGGAGTCGATATTGCACTGTGTTTGATTGGTCAGGACCATAAGACCTTAGCCAAGGTAGTTGGGATTTACTGATAGGCTAATCAGTATTTTCCCGGATTGGTCCCGAGCCACATCAGCACGACTTATCAGGTTATTAGGGTTTGACGTTTACCACCCCCAGACCCGGTATGCGATACTCTCAGACGAAGAGACTGGACTGTACGGAGATTGTCATAGATAGGCTCAGTAGGGATCCGGATGAGTTTGCTCGTCGGTCTTCCTTTTCGACAGGTACCCGGGTAGCCGTTACGTACAGCTAGTGCCGTTGACGTGCTTGTGGTTATGGATTTATTCAGTAACTCACTGCCGGCGTACCGTCGAGTCTTTAGAGTCCCACACAGAGGGTTTCCCTGGTTCAGGCGAAATGATATAGAAGCCGTATTGGATACGTGCAGGGTCTCGATCGATTGATCTACTTAGTACTTGGACTTTCGATCGGACAGTTGGTAATACTAGCCGGCTCGGGTTTGAGCCGGATTATTAAATCAGGTATTGATTTAATAGTTTATATATATGTATTTCGATATGTATATTCTAGTATTTCATTCTTCGTGTTATTCTATCTCTTTGGACATTCGTGTTTTTATCCAAATGCAGGTGTGTATATACAGCAGACTGTAATCTGTATTTTATTACAGATTATCTTCTAGAAGGTGGACACTTCATCATGGAATTTTCCATTTATTGATAAATGGAAATGAGGTGGAAATTAAGGAGAGGGAGGCATGGTGAGTGGCATGGCTTCAATAGTTCACAAATGAATTCTTTATTCATTTGTGGTTACTATTGAAGTATGGTTACACTTGTTTATTCATGAGAATTGATACACAAAACCTTTATGTTGATTTTCTCTCATGCATGCTTCATAATTTCTTGAGCTCCTATTTTTCTTCATCTCCTCCCTCCTCTTGGGTTTTCTCCACCTTCATCATCTTCCTCTTCACCACCCTTCTTATAAGTTGAGAAACAAGTGAAGAGGCAAGAAAGAGATAGCAAACACTTAGATCTTCACACTACAACTTAGGCTAGTTGGTTTAGCAACCCAAGTTCTCTAGTTGCTCCACTTGACATATTGTGAGGAGCTAGAGCCATGGATCATATCCCTCAGGTGGATCATCTACGACAAAGGAGGACCGGAGAACAAGCTCGATACCAGAGAACCGATGGAGCGGGAAAAGAAGATCAAGCATGTTCAAGGTGGTCACTTGGAGCTAATGAAGAGGAAAGAAGACCGGAGGACTTGGATCGTTTGGTGAGATTTCTTTCATAGTAGTTAGTTCATCTCATTTAGTTTTGCTAGATAGGTTTATGGAAAGATCCGGGTTAAAGGTTATACTAGTGCCATGTTCTAATCATTAGAGAAATTTTTGTTCCGCATTTGGCCATGGTAGTTGGCCGGGGCACTAGCGTAACCTTTCATATATGAGGGGTTCTCGATTCCTATGTCAATGGCGATCTCGAGACATGATTTTAAAGCTTCATATTCCATTCGTTGTTTGTTCTTGACTCCGTTAAGGAAAGGGCAAAACGCATTATCCCTCCTTGTGGAGTCACAAAGTAAGGCTTACTCCGGCTTTAATTATGGGGGTGCTTTTCTTTCGCCTCTTCATAGATGATGCCACATCGAAGTAAAGTTCCCATCGGGTATCACTCCCTTCTTTCTCCCCGTTGATTGCGTAAAACGCGTATTCGTCTGGCAATTCGCAGTTTAAGGGAGAGTCGGCGCGTATCGGATGCTCAGCGAGAAAGTCGACGATGGCCTGGCCTTTTATTGCTTTGAGGAGTCGATATACTATCAAGAACTCCATCAAGAGGAGGGCCCGTTTGGCAAGCCTTCCGGTTAATATGTCTCTTGACATTAAATATTTGAGAGGATCCGCTTTGGATATGAGGTGGACCTCATGTGCCAGGCGTAATGTCGGAGCTTCATCACCGCGAAGATCAGTTCCAGGCAATACTTTTCGATGAGGGAGTAATTGTTTTCTGCCCCCAGGAGAACTCGGCTCAAATAATAGATAGCTCTCTCCTTTCCCTGGTCGTTCTCTTGTGCCCATAGCGCGCCTAAAGAATCTTCAAAGGCTGTTGTGTACAGGATGAAGGGCTTTCCCTTGACTGGAGCGGTCAGTACCGGCGGGTTCTGCAGATATTGCTTGATTTTGTCCAGTGTGCTTTGGCATTTACGATCCCAAACGAACGGGGTCCCCTTCTTCATTAGATGACTGTTGGTGTGGTATTTGCCAGAGAGGTTAGCTATGAACCACTGAATATACGTGAGCTTTCCTTGGAGAGACCGTAGTTGCTTGAGAGTTCTTGGCGAAGGCATTTCTATAATCGCCTTGATCTTTAACGGGTCTATTTCGATACCTCAATGTCGTACGATGAATCCCAGGAATTTTCTTAAGGATACTCCAAACGCGCATTTCAAAGGGTTCATCTTCAGGTTGTATTGCCGAAGGTGCTGGAACACTATCTTCATATGCTCCCAGTGCTCCTCGTACGATTTGCTTTTCACCATGAGGTCGTCAATATAACATTTGACAATCTCGTGTATGAGGTCATCAAAGATCTTTGTCATGGCCCTTTAGTAGGTTGTGCCAGCGTTCTTTAGACCGAAGGGCATCACTTTGTAGCAAAATATGCCCACCGGAGTCCGGAAAGCAGTGTGCTTTTGGTCTTCAGGGTGCATCTTGATTTGGTTGTACCCTGAGGATCCGTCCATGAAGGAGAAGACTTCATGGGTGGATGTGTTATCGATCATCAGCTCGGTAACAGGCACTGGGAAGTCATCCTTTGTACAAGCTTTGTTGAGATCCCGAAAATCTACACAGATGTGTACTGCCCCATTTTTCTTCATTACCGGAATGATATTGGCGATCAATTCAGGGTATTGAACTTCTTGGATAAAACCGGAGTCGATTAGCTTCTTGACTTCGGCATTGATACTCATCTCAAGCTCGAGCCGCATTCTTCTTGGCGTCTGTTTGACTAGCTTGACGTCCGGCGATATTGCCAGTTTATGCACAGCTATCTCTGGTTCTAATCCTGGCATTTCGGAATAGTTCCATGCGAAGCAGTCTTTATATTGCATAAGCACATCTTTTAATGTAGCCATCTGCTCCTCAGACAGCAGCTCACTGACGAACACTGGCCTTGGCTCGTTTGCCGTCCCCAAGTCGATTTTTTTCAGGTTGTCTGCTGTGGTGTGTATTCCATCTTCCAGCTCTTTTGGCGCCGGTGGAAATTCTGAAATCACCTCGTTCTCATCTTCATTTGCGAAGCATTGGGAGAGGTCATCCATATTCTCGTGCTTTTCCTCCTTTGCGGATGTTATCATATGGCAGGTGCAAGCTCGTTTCCAAGCTCGATGCTGATCTAGACTTTCCCTCACAGTGTAGGTTGCTCTTGGCTCATGCTTTCATGGTGGAGCTACCCTCCAACTGCCAGATAGAGCAAACCTGGCTTATTGATACTGATCTTCAACCCAGTCTTTGAAGATGAAGCAGTCTTCAAGAGGATGTCCCACTACTCGGTGATAGGAGCAATCATCTGGGTGATAGACCTCGTTTATCTGTTCGGAGTATCGAGACTCCGGAAGTGTCATCATTTGATGCTTCATGAGAAGGTTAAATATTTTCCTTATCTTGTCTTGAGAGAAAAAGTATTCCCGACCCATCTTCTTCATAAAAGACGGGTTCCAGCTAACTTTTTCTCGCTCGCGTGTGTAACAGCCCTAAACTTTCTGTATGAATTTTTTTCAAAAATACAGAAAGGGGTACCTGAGCCTGAGCACAAGTTATAAATTTGTTTTGCTTTTGAACAGCAAGAAAGAGCTTGTAGCTCATTGGTAAGACCTTGCACTGTTGAACCAAAACACCAGAGTTCAAATCCCATCTGCCACATTAATTTTTAATTAGTTTTCTTTTAATATTTTTAGAAGCCCAAGAGTCTACACGTGCATAACTCGTAAAACCAAGAGTCACATATAAAACAAACGAGTTCAGGAAGTAGACCAAGCAACGGGGGACACGTGGTGACGAGTCGAGGCCCGACTCGGGCCGGCGGAGGCGTGGATCGGCCGGTGCCGCCGGCCGACTCAGCTTTGATTCCCGATTTTCTTTTTTCCTCTGTGCCTCTTGGCCTACCCCATAACCCCTACACTGTTTAAATTCCCTGCATTATTCCAGAGACTTAAAAATCCAATTTAAACTCTTTTTAATGCATATTTTTAATGCATTTTTTTATCACACCCTAACCCTAATTTTTCCTATAAATACCACTCCATTTCACACCCCCTCACTCAAAAACTCTGTCCAAACTCTCCAGAAAATTCCCTAGATTTTTTGTGTGCAAGTGGAGTTAGCAAAGGGCGAAGCTCTGGCGAACTTCCGACGATGATCCGGCGAACTTCCGACGATGGTCCGAGGAGTTTCCGGTGACGAAACGACACACCGGTGCTTCCCCAACCTTCCTCTTCCTCTTCTCTTGGCTCTAATCCCGTAAGTCCCTTCTCCCCGTTCTCTTTACTATTCTAAAAACTTAGAATTCTAAAACCCGACGGAAGTGGAGTTAATCCGACTTCCGATTCGGTTTTTCCTTAAAAACTATATTTTTCTTAACCACAATAATACGAAACTCTCACATCATGATCATTAAATATTAACAAAACATATTGACAGGTTTCATATCAAAAGAATTTATATTTCAATTTTTATAGCACTTTTACAGAAAATACCATATAGTTTAGTTTTGACATAAATCATTATAATTCCTTGCTATACCTTTAGATAGTTCATGAGATAATGAGCTATCTCTTCACAACACTCATATGTAACATAGCACGATGATATTGGGAAACATAGATTTGGGGAAATACGGTTTTACATAAAACTACCTCCGACTTATATAAAAACCTTTTTCTACAAGATTATGTATTTTAAACAAATCTTTTCAAAGCGCCGCTACAACCCATTTGGGGAACCCGTTCGGGATGGTGCAGATTATCGCACATCCTCGGGCTTAGTAGTGCAAGTTGCAGACCTCCGCAAGGAGCATACGGTCTCGAAAGATTTAAAAAATACAATTTTCTTTAGAAAATGTGATTTCTATTATAAATAAAACTTATATTTTTAATATATATATATATATATATATATATGTAATTGATATCAAAATATCTATTTTTAATATTTATAATATTCCACATTTCCAAAATTCAAGAAAAACATTCCATTTACAAGAAACTACCAAACAATTCCAATATTACAAAGAAATACCATATATTATGAAAAATAGGTTTTATTCACTAGAAATGTCACAATGATAAAATATACATCAATGAAAACTTTAAAGACGATAATAAAATACTTGAGGTGTATTTTGAAAATTATACAAAATTATTTTTACATGAAACCCCCTCAAGTTATACTAAATTACAATAAGGACCCTAGTAAACATAGGTTTAAGATGGACCAGTCTCTTGAGCCTCAGGGAGTCGGAGATATGGGTGCTTGCCTATTTAAGGTAGACAACTTAATAAATGGTGTTATCAACACGGTAATCGTTTTTGAAAAAGACACAAATTCTGCCGTCCATGTGCAGCGGTTACCGATAACACTAAAACCTAATTCAGGATTCAATTTTTTTTCTAAGTGTCTGACTCAGACCGAGTCTCATTATAATCAATCTGACTTGAATATGATTCAAGTACAAACTACAATTCAATATGAATCCATTTATTCAATCTGTTCAATCTATCAATCTATACAACTTGACCGAACCGAACAATGGATATACACCCATCTACATGATTCTCCAGTTACATCCATTTACTGATATCATGGTTTCGGCAAGTCATCCATATATACAATTCAAATTACAAGATAATACAATACAAACAATACAATCAAGATATCGCGGGGTTTATAAGGGGTAGATTGTTACGGAAGGTGTTAGAAGTGGCACGAGACAGCAACCATTAAGACACCTAACCTGAATTCAATTGCCGTTGTACCGTGGCTGAACGGTTCCTTGTATTCCATCCACCGTAGTCTCTGGTCTATTGAGACTCCTCTCGTATACATTGGCCTCTTCTGTACCAAGTTACAAACAACAGCGTTAACACTAAATATAACATTATAACAATATACTCTCTATTCTGTCTATTCCATTCTTGTCTATTTACGGGACTTACCGAGCGATTTGTTCGCTGACGGCATTCTCTTTCTTCTTCTTTGGAATGTCGTCAGGTGATTCGGACCTTCAGGAGATCGAGCCCACCAACGAGGATTTGGACCAGCTAGCTTTTGACCCAGAGCTCTAGTTACTTGTACATTTCATTTCAGTACTTTCCATTTCTATTATGCCACTGTTTAGGCATTGCTTTTCATTCCATATATTTACTTTTCAGATGTATTGTAAAAAGAATGTTAATAAATATAGTTGCTGTTCAATATATATCTATTGTCATTGTCTCTTGTGCATTTTACTTATATTGCTTAGATAGGCTTAGCGTATTTACTTCAGAGTAAATACGTAGCGGCCTCGTCGCGTCCTCTGTCTGTACACTGGGAAGCGGGGCGTAACAGCGTGGCTTCTTGGATCCGCTTCGCTGTCTTAGAACGCCGTCCCCATTCTTGATCTTGTCATTGCTTCTGCGTCGGACCTTTTCCTTGCCGCGAGAGCGCACAGCGGCCTAAGGGTGAAGGGCATCGTCGTCATCTCCTTCCGTAGCCTGTTGAATGATACGCTGCATCCTGGCTTTCTCGTAAATGGCCATTTCGCGGCTATGGTCGTCCCGAACCTTTTGACACGCTTCTCTTATCAGCTTGTCAATCTGTTCTTCGAATGACAGGCTTGGTATCCTCACGGTGGGATCTCGCTCTGGTTTGACATCACGCTATCTGGAAATGCATTCGCTTCTCCACCGGAGTTATTTATGACATGGCAATCATGGAATCACTCCCGTTTCTTGGACCGAATGTGTCCAAGGCCAGTCGTCTCCATTCTTCCGTTGGGTATCTTCCGCCGAGTCCCGGAAACGTCACAAATCTTGTTATAGAATTGGGCTTGTCGAGAAGTATGTCTGAAGACGGATTAGTTGAAGTCTATCGAGTGCAGGTTCAGCACCGTGCGATACTTCTTTCTCCACCTTGGTCTCCGTGGATTGATAGAAAAGGATCGCCTTCTCACCCTTTTGCTTAGGAGGGACGTAGAAGGTTTTCAGCTCTTGCACGCTGTACGTATCAAGTGCATCAAGTTCATTGTAATGCCGCTGCGGAACCATAGTAATTTGTAAACTTTGGTCAGCTCCAGCAAAGGTCTGTATTGACGGGCGGACGGATAACACTGTGTTGGACTCATCCTCAGAGTCACTGCCAAATACTAGAATAGGAGTAGACGGTCCTGGCCTATTGCCTTGGGGTTGTCCCGAGTAGACTATCTCTTCGTCCTCCTCAGTATCGCTCCCAAAGATTGGGATAGTGGCGATGGCTTTTTGTTTATTCTCCGGTTTGCGACATCTTTTCATGTCTTCGAAGTCTGGTAAGAAGTACTTGGAGTCTTCATATTTGCGGACTTAATTTACGGAGAATGGGTTCATCTTCCTTGTAACTGTGTACTCGAGACCATCCTAGAAGTACATCATACAGTGATATTGTGTAGAAGGGATGATGTTGTACTCAACTAACCAAGGCCTGCCGAGCAAAGCGTTGTAGCATATCTTGGAGTCAATAACATGGAACTTGATGTCAGTGACAAGCAGCCCAAAGCGTAATATCAGTATTACAGACTCAAGCGTTTGTGATGATTGGGAGTCAAAACCGGAGATGGTAATTTTATCCCGACCTAGGTGTTGCACGTTCATGCAAATTTCCTTCAACACCCTTACATCAAAAGGTTGACGGAGGACCCGTTGTCGACCAGGATCTTCCCTATCTTGATATCGTGACAATACCCAGTTACTTACAGCGGACGGTTGTGCTCGCACGTTCCGAGAAGGAGGTCTTCATCGCTGAAGGTGATATCAGCCGTGTGGACTTTTTCCAGTTCATCCTTCATCTTTTCTTCCGTCAGGAAGGCTTGAAACTGGTCGGGCTCTTATAACGCCTTGATCAAAGAATCTCGTGCCTCTTTAGACATGAGAAGGGCATCTAAAATGCTTAATTGTGAGGGTATCTTCCTCAGGTGTGCCAGGACATTGTAATCTACCTTATTCTTCTTGGGCAGGTCTTTGGCTGTGAGCTCTCTGACGACTCTATCATCGAGAGTAATCTCCTCAGGGACTTTTTCTTCCCTTTTTCTCTTTTGCCCGAACCTTTGCTTGTGGGTCCGAGAATTTTTTCAGGCAATGTACGGTTACGCAGCAGAATGTTCTCACAGTTCCTCATCTCTTCTTCTTTTTCAGAGGTGGATTCCTTGAAGAGAGGACCGAGGGCTATTTCTTCGTCAGAATCACTTCCGAAGGTAAGAACTTGAGATTTTATTCTTGTCGCACCGATACCAACCATATGAAAGTTGCTTGTCGTTCTTTCACGCTTGTTTGCCGTGCTTCCCTGCTCCCGACGGGCTTTGCGCTTCATTTGCTTGAATCGTTGTCGATGGGCAACGTATCCCTGCCACCATTTCTTGAAGGCATTGCACTCTTCGGTAGGGTGCGTGACCTTCCGATGGTATAAGCAGTAGTTCGGATGTGCATCTGGTTCGTCAGGGTACGTACTCCCAGAAGTATTTTCTTTGAAAGGTGGCAGCTTCATTCCTACTGACAGAGCTTTGGTGAACTACTTCCTTATCTTGATTCTGCTCTTGCTAGTGGCAAGGGCACTTCGATCCGGTTGAGGTACTATATGGCTTCTCATCTCCGGAGCTTTTTCGACCTGACGCCGACGCTTGGCCTTTTCGTAAATGGCCGCTTCACATTCTCGATCAGCTTTGCTCTTTTGAAGAGCTTTGTTCAGCAGCTTATCAATGAGGTCATTTGATGGTTCCATGGATTTTGGTTCTGGATCTGCCCCCAGTTTCTCTACGTCAGGAGCCTTTTTGCCATTTATCGATGAGTGAGAGAACATGTGGCAACTCGCTACATAATCCTCGGGTTCTTCCGAAGAATCGTCTCCTTCATCATTGTCACTGTTTTCGTCCTCAAGAACATGCTTGAAGAACTCTTCCAGTGTGACTGGGGTCCGTGCCTCTTGGTTGTATTCCTCCAGTGCATCGATGTATTTCTGCAGACCCGTACGATTGCCGTCGAGCTAGACGGGCTTCTTGGCCTTCTTCTTTTTCTTTGAGGACTTCAGAGGCTTGGCCTGGAGGTTTTGTCCATCGTTACCAACTTTTGGCGTTGGGCACAGTTTCAGCATTCCGTTAATAATTTCAGGCTCCAGCGGGCTTTTCCACCTAATCGCCAGACATGCTTGAAGATCCTTGAGCATTCTTTTAGTTTTAGCTAAAAGGACCACTTCCTACGGAGCTTCTTCCACAAATGAGCATGATGCCCCCAGCGTATCCACCTGTTTAGGAGTGTGCTGCTGCGGCGGGTTTATCTTCCAGTTTTCGGACAACGCGAACTTGCCCTGTTGGTACTGGTCTTCGACCCAGTTTTTAAAGACATGGAAATCTTCAATTAGGTGGCCTACTATTCGGTAGTAGGGGCAGTAATTGGGATTGTTGACGTCGCTCGATTGCAGTGGGTGTCTCGGATCCGGCAGAGTGATGAGCCTGTTGCGCACCGCCAGTTCGAATAATCTCCTCGTTTTATCCCGGGGGAATGAGTAAAGATGTCTCAAGTTTTCTTTAAGGGATCTTGGTTTGTTGCTTTGGCGAACAACCGGTTTCGGATCACTCGGTTGTTGTTGAGCGTTGGAGATGAAGGTCGCTTTCCCTTTGCCATTTTCATTCCGAAGATCTATCTTTGAAGAGGACGGCCTATAGCCCATTTGGTCCATTTGGGCCAGTTTGTCAAACAAGGCCTGGAAGGTGGTCGGCTTGAAGAACATCATAAACCAAGATATAGTTGCCTGAGGATTAAGGGTCCCCACGAACATGCCCACAGCATGAGCTTCTTCTATGCGCTGTTCACACTTTGACCATAGGTTACGCCACTGAATTGCGTATTGAACCCAGGTCTCTCTCGATTACACTCTGGCGTTGATTAATGTCATAATTGGGGTGCGCTCGCTTATGCGTGCGAACCGCTGTGTGAACAGTAGTTCCATCTCCGTAAATGTCTTGACAGAGTCATTTGGGAGCTCGAAGTACATTCAAATGCCGTCTCCGACAAACTGCCAACAAACTGGCAAAGCAACAGTTTGTCATCGCCCCCAGTATTACCGCACAAAGCTCTGAATTGAGCAAAGTGCTGATGCGGATTGCCTGTCCTCTTCTACACATGGAATTTGGGGATCGTATATCCTGGTGGGTACTTAATTTGGTCGCATTAGCCTAGATAAGGTTGCCCAGTTCCGACAACTTGTTCTGCCGCTTCATTCGCTTGATGAGCTCGTATTTATTGAGCTATGTAGTCATCAAGGGTAGCTTTGGAGATCGTCTCCTCCCTTGCTACTGATAAAGCCGGAGGAGGGTTTGATGTCTCCCCTCTGTCGTTTTCAATGATTATTGGAGGGTCTTCGGTCAGAGGATCTGGCTGGATCATCATCCCCACCATGTCTTGGAACAGAAGCGCCATTTGTTTTATATTAGCCGCTTGTTTCGCGGCCTCTTTGTCTTTCTTTTCAAGAACCCTCCATAGGAATTCGGTGTCGGTCTCCTGCTCTTGGCGTTGTTCCGACGATACTTCCGGGCTTTCTTTCTGCCCAGTAAGTGCGGCCATCCTTGTCAACATCTCCTGGAGCTTTTGTTGTTGCTCCTGAGCTTTCGTCACAGACCGTGTGAGTGGTCGATGAATCACGGAAGCACGAATATCCTCTTTTCCAGATGCCATGTAGACGGTATGCACAACCATGCCCCCAGACATAGGGCGTTTGGGTCCACTGCCTTTGAAATTTACCGCGGGCAAGGCGATCTTCTCTGGCCTTCTCCTCTTGTGGGAGGTCGGGGTTGAGGGGGCCGTTGCAGCAGGCACCCATGCAGATTATACCTTTCGTGGTATGGCGGTTGGATGGTCCTCCTCTTGCCGAGCCTTCGTCTTCTTCAACCGGCGAGAGTAATCTTTGTTAATTACAGAGTCTTGGACTTTCCGCCAAACTCTATGGATCTTGGAGGACAACCTCTGAGGAGGCTGTTTTGGCTTCACCTATGTGGTGTTTTGACAGGTGGAGTAGATTTCTTCAGTATAGTGGTTAGAGAGTTCTTGCATACCCTCCTAAGTAGCTCAAAGCTGTTCCCAGTTGGAACAGCAGCGTCAGTTTCCACCGTTGGAGCTGGTGGGGTAAGTCCAGAAGGAGAGCTGCCTCCAGCTTTCATCACTCGGCGCCAGTAGTGACGTCGAGCATGTCTTGCGGATGGGATCACCTCAGTTGTAGAAGTGACCTCATCATGCCCCTTGCTTTGATGAGAGGCTGCTGTTGGTGCCAACCTGTCGAAGATTGACGTCCATTGATAGGGAACATCTAACCTGTCGAAGACTGACTTTTGAATAGGGGAAGCACTTGTAACGACCTCACCTATAGCAGGAGTTGGAACGACCAGTCTCGCGAAGACCGATCCCTTAGCAGGAGAAGCCCCTTTGACGACTTCGTCTACCGGAGCTGGAATGGCTATCCGCTTCGGGATAAACCCTTCAGGTATTGCAGGCCTCTTTACGGGCCCACTAGAGCCTTGGCCCAGTTTGTTAAAGACTGAAGCGTTGGAATTGGTCGACCCATTGAGAGGGGTCGTGGAGTTGCAAGCTGATCGAAGACTAACTTCTTTGGAGGTTCATGTGATGCCACTGAAGCATTGAAGCTCATTGGTGGGAGCATGGTCCCGAAGAACAATCCAGTGGTGGCCTGAGCCACCTGCTCCACTGGCATCGTAAAGATGGAGGCCGCTTGGAGCCCATAAGTCACTCTTCCAATAGGGACGGAGTGGTAGTTGCTGTTGCAATTGGTGCAGTTGGAAGCCATCGATGTCATCTTCTCTTCTGCATGGAGCAAGACACCAAATCTTAGTATCTCGAATACAGGGGCAACCATATTAAACCGCAATTCGTTCGTGAACATGACACATGAATTATGGAGTGGAAAGAGGAAGAGGTCCCAACGGGCGTGCCAGAATTTGTTTACCACCGAAAACAGAGACGAAACTGCGTAGGTCGTCTTGCCTGAATATGGGGGCAGATGCTATTTGGATTTATCCATCCACCTCTCCGAAGATGCCAAGTTGATTTATGGCACCGTGTATTGGAGGTTTAGATGGATGCATCCGTTGTAGCAAACTTCATCAGATTTCCCCTCATTATGAGGGGGTTTTTATTGTAGGGACGCTCTTCCCTGCAGGTGCAAACCCTTGCAGTTAATTACGTTACCGCATAGCGATAACCACTTTCTCCTGCTCCAGATGTTCACTTTGTGTCGTGTGTGTTTGTTTTATTTTTGTCTGCCCGTGGATTGTATATAGAGACTAATTTATGTTGTCGCCCGTAGGGTGTGGATTAGTCCAAATATGTGTTTTATTAGATTTGGGTTTGGTTTGATTTAAGGATCGTTAATCTCATTTGAGATTAAGATCAACTTAAATGTTTATTGAGGATACGTTAGTCTAATTTTAGACTAAGATCTACTCAGCAAGGGTTTTGGATCATTCAGACCCAACAAAAGAGCTTTTGGGCTTTATTGCTTTAGTTTAAGGATGTTACGGTCCATAGATCACCATTTTTGGTATGAGGGTTTAGTTTAGGGACGTTGCGGTCCACAGCTAGTTTAAGGACATTACGGTCCATAGCTAGTTTAAGGACATTGCAGTCCATATTGGGATGTGCCCGTCAATTTGGGAGTACACTAATGAGTTGTTGGTTATCGGGACCCACCACCTCTCTGAAGACGCTGAAGAATTATATTGACATTTATCAACTGAGCACATGGGCTCGGTTGATCTGAATTAGGGACTTTTGGTCAACTTGGACTCAGCTCACTTAGTCTTAGAATAAAGTGTTAAACACTTGTTTGGGCTCAGTCCCTTCTCTGTGCAAACAATACTAAGCATTGATATGGGCTCTGACGCTCACCCTTTACTTTATCCTCTCTTTTTTTGTTTTTTATGGAGTGTTAAACACTCTTTATGGCGCCCACATACGGAACACGTGAGGCGCTTGACGCTGAGTGCCAAGCATTGAGTGCTGAGCACTCTTTATTTGGGCAGCGCCTACGTGATGGGCGCATGAGGCGCTTGGCGTTGAGCGCCAACTATTGAGTGCTAAGCACTCTTTATTTGAGCAGTGCCCACGTGAGGGGCACGTGAGGCGCTTGGTGCTGTTTCTTTCTTTGTACATTTTTCTGAAGATGTTCAATTCTCTGTTCTCCTCTGGATCTTCGATCCCCAAAAACAAATTCGTCCCCATGGGAAATAAATTCTCATTTGTAGGAGACTTGTCTCATGGATCTCGGATTCAGGGGAAAGAACTATGTTCTTTATGAGGGTTAAACCTTTGGATATGCAGATGAGATACTATGATCTCTATTATCTTTATTTACCTTGAAGAAAGTTCTTCTTCCTTCTTCTCTCTTAAAGCTTTTTTTTGCTTGCTCTTTTTTTGAACTTGAAGTTTAGGGGGGGGGGTCTTCTGTACAAGACTTGAGGTCTTGGGGCCTTTATATAGTGGAGGCAAGTTTGTTGATTTAGTTAAAGAAATCTCTCATTGAGAGATTCTTAGTTGATTTGGGGATTTTATCCACCGTTGGATCTTTGATCCAAGGACTTCTGTTTTACAGAAGATATTTTTCTTATTTTTAACAAAATTGGAAAAATATTTTCCACACAGAGCTTATTCTGTAGCTTCGTGATTTTTAATCACCATTGGATCTTTAATTCAATGGTGCTCTGTTTTACAGAGCATAATATTTCTTGTTTAGAAAGATTGGGGAAATATTTTCCCATACAGAGCTTATTCTGTAACTTGGTGATTTTTTAATCACCATTGGATATTTAATCCAACGGTGCTCTGTTTTACAGAGTGTAATCTTTCTTGTTTAGAAAGATTGGGGAAATATTTTCCCATTCAGAGCTTATTCTGTAACTTGGTGATTTTTAATCACCCTTGGATTTTTAATCCAACGGTACTCTGTTTTACAGAGAGTAATCTTTCTCGTTCAGAAAGATTTAAGGAATATTTCTTCAACATAATTTAATTCTGTATTTTGATAATTTATCATCTCCGTTGGATCTTTGATTCAACAGTAGAGAACTTTTAGTTCTGGCGCCGGCGCCCTCGTGCGGGACATGTGAGGCGCTGCCTCAGAGTTTTTAACTCTTGGCACTGGCGTCCTCGTGCAAGGCACGTGAGGCGCTACCTCAGAGTTTCTTTTTTTTAACTCTTGGTGCTGGCGCCCTCGTGCAAGGCACGTGAGGCACTGCCTCAAAGTTTTTTTAACTCTCGGTGCCGGCGTCCTCGTGTAAGGCACGTGAGGCGCTGGCGTCCTCGTGCAAGGCACGTGAGGCGCTGCCTCTTTTCAAAGTTTGAACAGAGCCTTGCTCTTTTATGATTGGGGGAAACAGAGCGATATGAAGATCAACAAGCAAGCTTGTCTATAGTCTCCATGAAGCCTATCAGTAACACTACCGTACAGTCCGGTCTCTTCGTCTGATATATCGCATATTACATCTAAGGGTTGTAAACGTCAGACCCCAGTAACGTGATAAGTCATGCCGATATCTGGCCTATAACGGTTTGATAAACTACTGATAACACTTATCAGTAAATCTCATAAGCAGCCCTGGCCAGGGAATTCCAGTTATAGCCAATCGAGCATAGCGCAAGATCAACCCCCAATACCGGGAGAGACGAAACCCTCCTATCGCTCATTGCCTCCATGCGACTCGGGACTATACCCAAAATCCACCTATTTGCACGTCTCTTTTGAGCGTGGTAGGGAGGAAATCAAAGCACAGTGGGAGCTACACAAGACTCTATGACGATCTCGGGTTTACAGACTAACTTATACTAGTGTTACCAGAGGACTGCTATCTGACGATAGGTATAGTATCAACTAGGAGTTCTCGGTGAGTCCTGTTCGGTGTACCCATTCTCCAATGAGCACCTGTGTACAATCTTTGATGTCACACACTAATGATTGTGGGATCAACCATCGCCCTCTAAAGGACAAGAAACGTACACACTGGTCTACTCTGGAATATCGATGCCCTAGTCTCGATATTCCCACGACTAGGAACTGATTAAAGGATGTACTTTTGGACCACCCTGGCCCTACTAGTATGATTTCATCATAATCTTGGTAGTCAAGTACATATCCTAAGGGCTTTTTCAATATATAAGAGACAGACAGTATAAATACCAGTCTATATGTTAAGATAAGTTTAACCTGATAGCGTACTATCATGTCGAGCAAGAAAGTCCTCTCTATATATGTCCAAGCATCCACATATCATCAATAATGGCCTCTAGGGCATACATATTCCTAACAATCTCCCACTTGCACTAATGCCAGTTGTTATAGTGTCTCATACCCAACATCCCAAAAGTCTCTCGAATAGCATCTGGGGGATAGCCTCGGTGAGTGGATCTGCTGTGTTATCCTCTGTGTCAACTCTCCTGACCTCGATCTTCTCGGAGATCAACTATCTCCCTGATCAGGTGATACTATCTAAGAATATGTCTGGATCGCTGATGGGACCGGGGTTCCTAGGCCAAAGCAACAGCTCTATTGTCATCCCAATACACAGGTATTGGATGATCAATGGTAGGAACCTAGTTCATCTCATGAACTCTATTTATCTAGACAACCTCTTTGGCAATATCGTTGGTAGCGATGTAATTAGCCTCTATCAACGAGTCTACTACGGTATATAGCTTGAAACCCTTCCAACATACCGTCCCTCCACTGAGGGTGAAGACAAAACCCGAGACTGATTTTCAGTCGTCCTTATCACTCTGGAAGCTCGAATCGGTAAAGGACTCTATCTAGAGTTCACCGTTACCATACACCAAGAACATCTCTTTAGTCCTTCTTAAGCACTTAAGAATGTTCTTCAGCCGTCCAGTGGTTTTACCAAAGATCTTTTCGATACTTATTCACTATACCTAGTGAGTTAGCTACATCTTGTTTGGTACATAACATTGCATACATGATTGACCCGTCTGCCAAAGCATAGGGTATCTCTTGTATGCGAGCCCTCTCCAAATCAGTCTCGAGAGACATCTCTTTGGAGAGAGTGATTCCTGAACAAGCGGGTACATTACCACGCTTAGATTCATCCATTCTAATCCCCTTTAGCACAGTGTCTATGTACCTGGATTGGGACAATTCCAAATCCGTTTAAATCTATCTCTATAGATCTAAATCCCCAGGATGTAGGAGACATCAGTTAGATCTTTCATGGAGAACCTGTGAGATAAGAGGTGCTTGACCGAGTGTAGCATAGGAACACCCTTTCCTATCAAGAGTATGTCATCCGCGTACAATACGAGGAAGACAACCATACTCTCTACAACCTTCTTATTTATACATGGTTCATCTACCTTTTTGATAAAGTCAAACTCTTTGATAGCTTCATTAAAACAGATGTTCTATCTCCGCGATGCCTGCTTTAACCTGTAGATGGATTTAAGCAGCTTGCACATGCTTCCGCTGCTCCCACTGTCTACGAAGCCCTCTGGCAGTGTCATATACACACTCTCTTCTAAATCACCATTTAGAAAAACGGTTTTGACGTGCAGTCTGCCAGATTCATAGTCATGGTATGCAGCAATGGCAAGTAGGATCCTGATGGACTTAAGCATAGTGACAGGAGAAAAGGTTTCATCATAGTCGACACCAGGTCGTAGAAGAAAACCTTTTGCTATAGGTCTAGCTTTGAAAGTCTCAAATTTTCCATCTACACCAAATTATCTTTCTTGAAGATCCTCTTGCTCCCGATGGGTTTTATCCCTTCAGGAGCAACATCCAATGTCAACACTTTGTTGGTGTACATGGATTCCATCTCAGATCGCATAGCATCCAGCCATTTCACATAGTCTCCACTTGTGATGGCCTGCTCGAAACTAGTTGGGTCATCATCTCCATGATGCAATCCTCGCTCCCACCGTCTACGAGAAAACCGTAGTATCTCTCAGGTGGATGAGGAACCCAACTAGATCTGCGGAGTGGCTGTGGTTTGTCGAGGACTATTGAATCCTCCGGTTCCACCAAATCGTCAGTTATAGTTTGCTTTGATGGAACTTCTTCCAGTTCTACTTCATTGCCACTAATTTCTTCCACAAGAAATTCCTTTTCTAAAAAGGTGGCATGTCGAGAAACAAAACATCTTTTGTTCCTCGGTGTGGTAGAAGATATACCCTCGCGAATAGTCAGGATATCCTACAAACTTGCACAGAACTGACCTTGCCTCGGCTTGTCCGGATTTTGCTATTCAACATAGGCCAGACAACCCCATATCTTAACTCGTTTAGGAGATGGTCTCTTCCCATTCCATATCTCATATGGAGTGGTAGGAAAAGGATTTGATCGGAACTCTATTCAATAGGTATGCATCTTCTCAAGTGCATATCCCTGAAAGGAAAAAGGCAACTAAGCGGTACTCATCATAGAGCGCACCATATCTCATAGGGTGCACCATATCTCATAGGGTGCAATTCCTCCACCCCGATATAATGTTGTGCTATGGTGTATACGGAGGAGTAAGCTGAGAGAGAATCACATTCTCTTTTTAATTAGTCTCGGAATTCCGTGCTCTAGTATTCTTCTCCCTCGATCATATCGAAAGACTTGAATACCTTTACCCATTTGGTTCTCTTCTTCGTACTTATATTCCTTGAAATTCTTAAAAGATTCAGATTTGTGTTTCAACAAGAACACATGTCCGTATCTTGAGAGAACATCGGTGAATGTAATAAAGTACGCGAAACCACCCCTGGCATGTGTAGACATAGGACCGCATACATCACCATGTATCTGTCTAAGAGTTCAATAGCCCTTTCTATGTTTCTAGTAAACGGAGATTTGGTCACCTAGCCTTTGAGACATGACTGGCAAGTTTCATAAGATGTAAATTCGAACGGATTCAAATATGCATTCTTATTCAACTTTAGCTAGTCTTGTCTCATCAACATGACCTAGTCTACAATATCTCAAGAAGACTTCGTTCATTTTTGAACTGTTCCTTTTGTGTGTGTTCTGTACGTTTAGAACTGTAGTTTTGATTCAGAACGTTTATACTATTATACAACGTACCTTACCCAATCAACTCTTGATTTAGGAAAATATTCACAATATTATTGGTACGAAATAACAGTTGTTCAGAATCAATGTATTACTAGTTGGTAACACCAGGTGATATCTGCCAACTGCTTTGGCTGCAACAATTGCACCATTTTCTACTACTTAGAGACATATCACCCTTTCCCAGTTCTCCACCTGCCTATAGCCCATGTAACAAATTACATGTGTGGGATCCTGATCTGGTATCTAATACCCAGTACGTAGAGGTAACTGAGAAACAGTTCTTGGTTACGAACACACCCAAAGACAATGTATCAACATGCTTATTCTTTGTTTGGGTGGCGTGGAAATCCGTATATTCCCCTATTCCTTGCTCAGACTTATGACAATCATAAGATAGAGCGGAACCTAGCCCGGTATAATGAGTAGGTTCGGTCAATACATCCATATTATTATCTTGATTGAGGCATTTCATTGTTCGCTACCAGGAGAGAAAGAAGGATAATCACTTTGCGTGCGCTCTTTGCAAGATTAGATTGGTTATTATCTTATCTAATCAGGATGGCTCCCACCGTTTTTATCAAATCTTCCTTCAAACCCTAAAAGGTAAGATTAGCCGGAATTAATTACACCCTACAGGTTCACCAATCGTTCGGCTAGGCAGGTATCGGTACTCCGAGGGAGGTTCCCCGTGCTTTCGTACGGACCTAATTAAAATAAACATCATTTTCCTAGAGGCATAACCCCATTGACACCTTTCTAGACACCTACTGGATTAGCTAATTGTAAAGTGCAAAATTATCTCAGGAGTAACTCTTACTCGCAGTGGGTATCGGGATCAAGCTATTATATAGAAGGTATGCAATCTCATTGCAAATTTCAACACTTGAAATTCCCGATAATGTTTTTTACTCCTACCTTCCTATGACCTTGACGTTGGCCAACAAATCATAGGCCACTAGTCAAGTTCAACCCATTCATTTCTTGATTGAATTAAACCCACCCGTACGACCCTTGACGCTGGCCAACAAAGTCGTACGACTACCCAAATCCAATCGCATCTCATGCTGCAGATAAGTACTAATCAGCTACCGCACACTACGCCTTGACGCTGGCCAACAAACGCAGTACGAATACTAAATAGTACTTATCTGAAATGACAGAGGGTTACGCAGGTTTTTAAGAAAACCATGAGCGTAATGAACTTGGTATCGGTGTAGAATCTAATGATTTTGAAAAGGATTGTTTTTGAGGCTTTTGCTAGTTTCGCTAAAGAGGTCACTCCCGGTGAAGGGATCTCGGCTCTTTTCTCATCGAATGAGATGCTGGATATTCATCAAGGAATACCGCTATGCAAAGCAAGAACTAGAGAAGCAATCAAAAGACAAAACCAAGTGGGTTGTAGCATTTGCTAGTTTCGCTAAAGAGGTCACTCCCGGTGAAGGGATCCCAGATCTTTCCTCATCGAATGAGGTGCTGGATATTCATCAAGGAATACCACTATGCAAAGCAAAAACTAGAGCTACGCTTTTGGAAAACTTAATTCTACAACATCTTTAAGTTTCTTTCTTTTCATTAATCACACTAATGAAGTCCCATCATTTAATGTTTCCTAAACATTACAGAAAAATGAAACGAAAATAGAACATACGCTTATGCCATCCGCATTCGCCACGGGGCCCCGTCATGCACAGTTAGGTTACTTAACTACCGGCAGAGCAGGGGATGGATTAGCGCGGGTGTTGGGGTCAAAATTTGCACCCCGGTTAACTAAGTCAAAGTCAAGGTCAACCCCAAGCCAGGTGGGCCCAAGCCCAGGTCAAGCGGGCCTATGCCTAAGTCGAGCCCCGCGGCCGGCCTTCCCATGCTGAAATAAAAAATCATGTAATAAATAATTTTGATGTAATTTTTTATGCATGAATGGGCATAAAGCCAAATTTTTGTAAAGCCCATGGCTTATGTGCAAAAAGAAATGGCACATGAGCCATGGGATGGGCAAAATGCCATTTTGTAAAGCCCAAGGGGCTATATGTAAATATGTTAGCCTATATAAGGCAACATGATGATAAATAAAAGATAGACACTTTTTCATTCCCCCAAAAACTAGGGCCTGTGCCTCTTTCTCCTTCCTCAAGGTTCTAAAACATTTTTCTTTCTTTTGAATTAAATCAAGAGTTTTACTCTTCCTTTTCCAAAACTAAATAGTTTTTTACCACAAAACCCACAAAGGGGAACTTGGATCTGTCATTAGATCTCAAAAAGGGGAGATTTTTAAGTCCCCCTTTTCCAAGATTCGGCCAAACGACAGGAAGAAGAAGGAGACCCATCTCCAGAACCCCCACTTTGGGGAAAATCCAGGGCTCAAGGGGAGAACCCCCTTCATCAGCTTCAAAATATCCTAGGAGTTTAACTCCTCACACACACACACACACACACGCACACATACAAAATAATAAGTGCTCCTTTCTGAGAGTATAACTCCTATTGTAGGGACCAAGTCCCTTTTGCCTCCCAAGCGCCCAAAGCGCTAACGCCCAAGCGCCCACATGCCTGGCACGTGGGGCGCTAGCGCTCTTGCGCTCAGAGCGCTGGCGCCCAAAGAGCTAGCGCCCGAGTGCCCACATGCCTGGCGTGTGGGGTGCTAGCGCTCAAAGCGCTAGCGCTCTTGCGCTCAGAGCGCTAGCGCCCGAGCGCCCACATGCCTGGCACGTGGGGCGCTAGCGCCCTTGCGCTCAAAGCGCTAGCGTCCAAAGCACTGGCGCTTTTTCCCACGCATCCTTTGGATGCCCTTTCCCTTTATATATATATATATCTCTGTGTGTGTGTGTGTGTATGTATATGTGTGTGTGTATATAAATATACACACACACACACACATACTCCACACTAAAAATACCTCCCCCGTTAGAAAAATTTCTAACGGGGCGCTGCCCCGCACCCCGCACCCCGTAAGGGGGTTGCTAACCCCCTTGACCCCCAGCCCGCTATCCGGGTAGCGGGACCCCCGTAAAAACTCTGCGGGGTCCCCGATATATCCAAAACACAACACTGCACATTGAGTTCGCATGACCAGTTTAACCCGTCAATCGAAGGTTCTCTCGCTCTAAATGCGAGGGGTAATTAACGGCAGCTTAGTCCGCGGCTGCCGGAGATTCGGATCCCCACAATCAATAAACCCCAGCCTACCCTAGGCAAAGGAAATCTATAGTACGCCTGACAAGCGCGTGCGTATTCCCATCTCAATGGGGTGATGAAAAACACCATATAGATTCTGACACGCCCGGTGGGACCTATCTCTCCTCCCATATTTCGGGTTAAACGTTCATGCGAACTCAATCCATATACATATCGATTGCCTGTACTGAAATCATGTTTCTATCTGCAGGCTAACAATCTCCAATTGCAATCTTCGGACGAAGCAAAAATGTCTTTAAGGACGAACTCTGCTCTCAGCACGGCTCCCATCTCCTACACGATGAAGATTGACGTTTTTCCGGCCAGTCTCGGACGACAGTGGGAGGAGCTGCCGCTACCATTTGGCTCTATTCTGTTCGTGTCAGCTAACGCCGTCCCAGCTCCTCAAGCTCCGGTAACAGACAAGCCGGTCTCAAAAGGGAAAAGGACGAATGTCATGGTCGCGAAGGCACCTCAGCCCAAGCACAAGTCCGACTCTCCATTGCTCTAGCTGGGGGCAAGGCCATCAATGCCAACAAAGCAATAGGACATCTCGAGCAAGCTCCGGCGGTGCCCCTGACAACCGCTCGATCGGGTGTCATCTCTGAGCTCCCCGTCGATCGACTCACGATGGCTTCCTGGACGACGGATGCCGGTCAAGCCCTCAAAATCGGGAAGCTAAGGCAGAAAAGGCTTAAATACAGAGCCAACAAAAGGGCTAGGACTTATGCTAAGCCGAGCTTCATGAGGCTCCAAGAACGGGGTCACCCCGCCAAAGATAAAGAGATGGCTGGACATGTGGTCCACACCGTCTATATGGTCGGACATGAAGAGACGAACCCTCCTATGCCTCACAGCCATGTTGATGATATAGTGGACGCTACCCAACGTCGACTCGGTCTAAATGATGAAGAGCTCGCTCAGGCTGATGAGCCAAAGGAGCCCGGGGTTCCTGCGGAATTGATCTCAGGCAATAAGGATGACCCGGTTGTCATAACCGAGACTACATAACAAGAATTATTCCGATGGCTTCAGAGGCAGCTTCAGGACAGGGATGAGAAGTTAGCCAAGGTACAGGCCAAGGTCGACGAATTGGCAAACGTCGTGGCAGATCTTGCGACCCAAGTCGCCCGATTGCAATTACAGCAAAATCAAATTTTGGTTCATGAGCCAGGGATTGATACCCGGAGGCAGCCAACTGATACCCCCTTCAACCTAAGAGCGGAGCGCCTTCGCGAAAAACGGCTACGATCAGCCTCCAGTCTCTCCGATACATACACCGAAGGGGAATCGCCTCTGAAAGAGAAACTGGAAAAAGTCTATTCCTTCAAAAGGGAAAAAGTCCATAAGATATTCAGGGATGCCCTAAGAAACGGTCTACAACTGCCAGAATCAAAGAGACCGCAAGAAGCGAATATGACCGAAGACCTAAAATATTGCCCCTATCATATAGTGATAGGTCATGCCATTGAGGACTGCTTCGTCTTCAAAGATTGGGTCGAAAGGCAATACAAGACGGGAGAGATAGAACTGTCTAAAGGCGTGCTAGCAAACAGTCAAGCTACGACCGCCGATTTCACACAGATGGAGACCGAAGCTTTTCGGGAACCCAATCCTCTCAGACATGTGTCATTATCTGAAAAGGGCAAACCAAAGACCGATCTCCCTCAAGGACCAGCATCAGTAAGGGCACCTACTCTAATGGAGAGAAAGAAGAAGGTGTACTCCTTCAGGAGGGATGAGGTCCGCAATATATTCGAGGAAAAGCCTTGAACAACGGTCTGCAATTGCCTATTCCGAAGAGGCCACATGAAATGAATATGACCGGCAATCCCGTATACTGCCCATACCATAGAGTGGTGAGTCATACCATTGAAGACTACTGTGTTTTCAAAGATTGGGCAGAGGACCGATACAAGCTTGGAAAAACCTCACAGTCCTCGGATGTATCGGCAAGCTACAGAGCTACGGTCATCAACACAGCTCCGCCAAGATCAAAGTTCAAGGAGCTGGGATAAGCAAAGTTGACCACCATGTCGTTAAACTGGGAACAATCGACCTCTAAGTCGTTAAACTGGGAATGTAAATAAAATGTGTAAATAAAAATGTGTAAATAAGACAAAAAAGACAAAAAATAATAATAAAACGCCGAAATGATGGGGCAACTCGCAATAAAAATCAGCGAGTAAAAATAAAAATAAAAATAAAGCCGAAATGATGGGGCAACTGCGAATAAAGCCGAAATGGTAGGGCAATCGCGACCTTCACGATAAGAAAAGCTGAAATGATAGAGCGATCGCTGTAGTAAAAAAACGGCAAATGATGAGTTGCTCCTGGTACCATATTCCAGTGCAGCGATGCAGACGCCAACCAAAATCCAATTTCCCAAAATTCTCCCAGCCCTACGGCCAGTCCCCAAATTGACTACCGTATACAATCCACGGGCTCAAATAATTCTCATCATACCCATGCCCCACCGTAATCACCAGTTACGCGGCTGGTCTCCGCCCTTGGAATTATGCTCCATTGGGAAGATCCACTCATGTGTCCTTACGATGCATGAGGAGAATAAACCTTCGTGGGATCCTTACGACGCACAAAGGAGAAACACACTTGGGGGTCCTCATGACTCCTAAGGAGAAAATGCACCTACGGGATCCTTACGACTCGTAGGGAGAAAATGCTTTTATGGGACCCTTACGGCCTATAAAATCGAAAAGCCTTAGATGATAGGGATCTAAACCTGTCTCCTAAGCCATCGCTTCCCAATAGGCAATGGCGAATGATGAGTCACTCATGGTACCATATTCCAGTGTAGCGATGCAGATGCCGGCCAAAATCCAAACCCCCAAGCGGCGAATGATGAGTCGCTCCTGATACCATATTCTAGTTCAACGATGCAGACGCCAACCAAATTCCAAATCCCATACCCCAACAGCGAATGATGAGTCGCTCTTGGAACCATATTCCAATGCAGCGATGCAGACGCCAACAAAGTCCCAAAATTTTTCCGGCCCTACGGTCTGGATCATACATCCTGCAAAACCGTTTACAATTCACGGGCGTAAAACAATCCCAATCTCTCCCAAGTCCTACCGGTGAGACCACATTCAAAGTCCTACCAAAAATAAATAAATATATATATATATATATAATAAATAAAATAAAAAAATGGTATGTCCACAAGCAAAATGGGTACGGATGAAAACCCGAAAGGGCTCCATGAGTAAAAACAGCAGGACTGTCGGCGAGTTTGTGAGAACCCGAAAGGGCGCGAACTCGTAAAAAGGAGATGAAATGCACTCGCAAAGTCCTCTCGACTTTGTGAGGAGAAAATTCCCGCGTGAGATCCTTACGACTCACAAAGGAGCAACACCCTTGAAGTCCCCACGACTCCTAAGGAGAAAATACACCTACGAGATCCTTTCGACTCGTAGGGAGAAAATGCTTTTATGGGACCCTTACGGTCCATAAAATTGAAAAGCCTTAGGTGATAGGGATCTAAACCTGTCTCCTAAGCCACCAATTCCCAAATCCTCCCGGGGCAAATGATGAGTTGCTCCTGGCATTATTCCAGTGCAGCAATGCAGATGCCGATAAAAAAAAACCAATTCCCAAATCCTCCCGGGGCAAATGATGAGTTGCTCCTGGCATTATTCCAGTGCAGCAATGCAGATGCCGACAAAAAACCAATCCCAAAATCCTCTCAAAGACAGATAATGATTCGCTCCTGGTCCTAAATTCCAGTATAGCGATGCTGATGTCAACCCAAATCACAATCAACAAGTCAACTTCAACTCCGACACCGCAGAAAGCGGAGCAAGTCAGAATCCAATCTCGACACTGCAAGAAGCGGAGCAAGTCAAGTTTACCCCTGACACTGCAGGAAGCAGAGCAAGTCATATAGAGCGTCGACCGTCCATGTCGCAAAAAGGGCAGTGCATGCTTCCCACAAATCGGGAACCAAATCGCTCCGGATCAGAGTGTCGACCATCCATGTCGCAAAAAGGGCAGTGCAGGCTTCCCACAAATTGGGAACCAAATCACTCCGGATCAGAGCGTCGACCGTCCATGTCGCAAAAAGGGCAGTGCAGGCTTCCTACAAAGTAGGAACCAGATCACTCCGGGCCAGGGAAAAGTCTACCACGGACACTCCGTCTCGGAGATGCGTCAAGCGTCGACCGTCCATGTCGCAAAAAGGGCAGTGCAGGATTCCCACAAATCGGGAACCAAATCGCTCCGGATCAGAGCGTCGACCGTCCATGTCGCAAAAAGGGCAGTGTAGGCTTCCTACAAAACAGGAACTGGATCACTCCGGGCCAGGGAAAAGTCTACCATGGGCACTCCGTCTCGAAGGCGCGTCAAGCGTCGACCGTCCATATCGCAAAAAGGGCAGTGCAGGCTTCCCACAAATCGGGAACCAAATCGATCCGGATCAAAGCGTCGACCGTCCATGTTGCAAAAACGGCAGTGCAGGCTTCCCACAAATTGGGAACCAAATCGCTCCGGATCAGAGCGTCGACCATCCATGTCGCAAAAAGGGCAGTGCAGGCTTCCTACAAAGTAGGAACCAGATCACTCCGGGCCAGGGAAAAGTCTACCACGGACACTCCGTCTCGGAGACGCGTCAAGCGTCGACCGTCCATGTGGCAAAAAGGGCAGCGCAGGCTTCCCACAAATCGGGAACCAAATCACTCCGGATCAGAGCGTCGACCGTCCATGTTGCAAAAAGGGCAGTGCAGGCTTCCCACAAATCGGGAACCAAATCGCTCCGGATCAGAGCGTCGACCGTCCATGTCGCAAAAAGGGCAGTGCAGGCTTCCTACAAAGCAGGAACCAGATCACTCCGGGTCAGGGAAAAGTCTACCACGGACACTCCGTCTCGGAGACGCGTCAAGCGTCGACCGTCCATGTCGCAAAAAGGGCAGTGCAGGCTTCCCACAAATCGGGAACCCAATCGCTCCGGATCAGAGCGTCGACCGTCCATGTCGCGAAAAGGGCAGTGCAGGCTTCCTGCAAAGCAGGAACCAAATCATTCCGGGCCAAGGAAAATTCTACCACGGACACTCCGTTTCGGAGACGCGTCAAGCGTCGACCGTCCATATCGTAAAAAGGGCAGTGCATCCCCAAAAGTGGGAACCAAGGCAAGCCGCCTCCATGTGAAAGAAGATCCATCAATTTCATGCACACGACTCACATATGTGATGTGCATTTATTGATGGGGGGCATTTTGTTGGGGTCAAAATTTGCACCCCGGTTGACCAAGTCAAAGTCAAGGTCAACCCCAAGCCAGGTAGGCCCAAGCCCGGGTCAAGCGGGCCCATGCCCAAGTCGAGCCCCGCGGCCGGCCTCTCCATGCTGAAATAAAAAATCATGTAATAAATAATTTTGATGTAATTTTTATGCATGAATGGGTATAAAGCTAAATTTTTGTAAAGCCCATGGCTTATGTGCAAAAAGAAATGGCACATGAGCCATGGGATGGGCAAAATGCCATTTTGTAAAGCCCAAGGGGCTATATGTAAATATGTTAGCCTATATAAGGCAACATGATGATGAATAAAAGATAGACACTTTTTCATTCCCCCAAAAACTAGGGCCTGTGCCTCTTTCTCCTTTCTCAAGATTCTAAAACCTTTTTCTTTCTTTTGAATTAAATCAAGAATTTTACTCTTCCTTTTCCAAAACTAAATAGTTTTTCACCACAAAACCCACAAAGGGGAACTTGGATCTGTCATTAGATCTCAAAAAGGGGAGATTTCTAAGTCCCCCTTTTTCCAAGATC
Source organism: Agapanthus africanus (assembly GCA_030015575.1). Taxonomy (NCBI): domain Eukaryota; kingdom Viridiplantae; phylum Streptophyta; class Magnoliopsida; order Asparagales; family Amaryllidaceae; genus Agapanthus; species Agapanthus africanus. Next base: position 866,326,041 of record CM057338.1, on the reverse strand, counting down.
CGGCCAAACGACAGGAAGAAGAAGGAGACCCATCTCCAGAAACCCCACTTTGGGAAAGATCCAGGGCTCAAGGGGAGAACCTCCTTCATCAGCTTCAAAATATCCTAGGAGTTTAACTCCTCACACACACACACACACACACACACACACACACACACAATAATAAGTGCTCCTTTCTGGGAGTACAACTCCCATTACATGGACCAAGTCCTTTTTGCCTCCCGAGCGCCCACGTGCCTGGCACGTGAGGCGCTAGCGCCCAAAGCGCTAATGCCCAAACGCCCACGTGCCTGGAACGTGAGGCGCTAGCGCTCTTGCGCTCAGAGCGCTAGCGCCCAAAGCGCTAGCGCCCGAGCGCTAGCGCCCGAGCGCCCACGTGCCTGGCATATGAGCGCTAGCGCTCTTGCGCTCAGAGCACTAGCGCCCAAAGCGCTAGCGCCCGAGCGCCCACGTGCCTGGCACGTGGGGCGCTAGCGCCCGAGCGCCCATGTGCCTGGCACGTAGGGCGCTAGTGCTCAAAGCGCTAGCGCCCGAGCGCCCACGTGCCTGGCACGTGGGGCGCTAGCGCCTTTGCGCTCAAAGCGCTAGTGTCCAAAGCACTGGCGCTTTTTCCCACGCATCCTTTGGATGCCCTTTCCCTTTATATATATATATATATATATATATATATATATACATATACACACACACATATACTCCACACTAAAAATACCTCTCCCGTTAGAAAAAATTTCTAACGGGGTGCTGCCCCACACCCCGTAAGGGGGCTGCTAGCCTCCTTGACCCCCAGCTCGCTATCCGGGTACCGGGATCCCCGTAAAAACTCTGCAGGGCCCCCGATATATCCAAAACCCCTCCAAAACACAACACTGCACATTGAGTTCGCATGACCAGTTTAACCCGTCAATCGGAGGTTCTCTCACTCCAAATGCGGGGGGGTAATTAACGACAGCTTAGTCCGCGGCTGCCGGAGATTCGGATCCCTACAATCAATAAACCCTAGCCTACCCTAGGCAAGGAGAATCTGTAGTACGTCTGACAAGCGCGCGCGTATTCCCATCTCAATGGGGTGATGAAAAACACCCTACAGCGGGTGCAAAACATAAGCAATGTTTATTATATATCATATAGATAATATTACATTCGTCTCACGCAGTTATATGATCAACATCACAGAATCAAGCAGCAGAAGCAATGTATGAAATATTGGATATATTAGGACGTCCATGTTTTAAATTTAGTCAGTAATGTAAAACACGGATTCCACGGTCGTGATGATTAACCAAACCCACATCCCTAGACCCCTACGAGAGCGGCAAGTAGCCCTGCCAATTCTAGAGTTAGGAGACCCGGTCTCAACTTCTTGAGATGGTCTTCCACTGGATTCTAGAACCCGGTTGCTTGTGCTCCCCTCCTTGGGTCTATCCTAATGCGGAAAAGTAAATAATATAAAACAATGGTGACATCATCCTCAACCCGGAAGTGCCCCAATAAAAGAATATTACATACAGATTTTATATGAATGAAAATAAAAACTCTCATCTCACATAGAACCCCCCGGCTATTCTTTCACGACGATCCAATAAATCATATCAACAGCAACACATGATATCACATATCATCAATGTAAGCAAATATGCGTATCCCCAAAACTTGTTGACATATAGCAACGAGATTGGGATACCCTACATATTACACTTACGGTCGCAGAATAGAAAACAGAAAACTACAATAATTAGAATCCGCAATATCCTTAGACATCATAAACCCGGAATATCTCATATTCCGGATTTCATGCCTAACTTATAAAACTTGCATTCTAGTCTCAAATTGAAAACTCTTTTCAATTGTCGGATAATTCAACAAGATTCCCAACTTAGTGATCACGTACAATACGCAATTGCGACGGAGTTTTGATCTGAATAAAAACTTCGTGGCAATCGATCAATTGAGACTAAACGGCTAGGTTTACAATATACTAACTAGTTTTCATAAAACTAATTAATCCGGATTCTAATAATTGTATCACACATCACAAAACTTGTAAAGTAACTGCGACATTAGAATTCCGCACACAATTAGCAAACTAAAGCAATTTTTTCAAGACATGAAAAATCCAGTAAGCTAAAGTTCCAAAACCGATCGTTTTAAGCCAATCCGAGAGTCGAAACGAACTCGAAACCCACCCGAATCTTCGCGGAGGTGAAGACTCCAAAATTAACTATCGAATGGGGGGGCCTCGGAAGGGTACCCACCCTCGGGGGCCACCTCAAAGTGGCCCCTAGGGGAAGGCAGACCCAGAAGTACCCAGTTGGGGTGCTCTCGGGTCACCCACCCCCAAAGCCACCTTGTAGTTCTCTTAGAGTGTGGGTCCAGCCTCTGGTCCCCCCGGGGGTGTCCCTAGGGTGTGCACGCTCCACCCCGCGGCTTCTCGGCTCAAATCGTGAGCCCGCGGGATGTGCAAACAACTCAAAATATCATTTTGGATACTGTTTTTATCGGCATTTTTTGCGCGACAAAAACGACGGATTTCTAACTTCGCTACAAGCTACCCTAATGTTCTAGCTTGGATCTGATACCATGAAAATCTACCCTTGCACCACCATAAGGTTTTAGTAGCATCAAGCATGCCAAAATTTAATTTTTATTAGGTGCTAAGTTAGACTATACAAGATCTTTGCTAGAATATTAGGGTTTGCTATGATGATATGAACAACTAGAGAAAGTGAAAGATGGCTATACCCTCGTAGATCGAGTCCTTCACTTCACATGCTCCGTGTAGTAGTCCCGCAACTCCACTAAGCTCTACTTAAGGCATTGGACGAGCTTTCTCCGATGACCTTCGTACCGAAGATGATCCACGCGAAGTCCCTCCAACTAAAGCTAGCTCTACACTAAACTTTTTAGCGTAGTAAACACGCTACACTCAATCGCTAGTCAAGTGTAGGTGGTGAAGTAGGGGATGTCAAAAGCTCACAAGTTTGTGTTCAAGCTTCATGGTTCACATCACATGTGAGGGTTGAAGCTTGAACTATAGCAATAGAGGAAGAAGAAGAAGCTAGAGAGTAACCGTGGGAGCAACTCAAGAAAATGGCTAAGTGTTGTAAATGGGGTAAGAATGAATGGCAACTCTTGACCCCCACTCATTTAAGCATGGAATTTTGCAATATAAAATTGCAATCATGCTTGAATAGTGAGTCAAGATGAATAAACAAATATAAATCTCATGCTTGCAACCATGCTCCCATTTTCCACCCCATTTCTATTTTTCTCAAAAATAGAAATCATGTCATGCTTCATATATATATATATTTATATATATCATATATATCATATATATTATGAAGAATAATTAGTGAGCTAATGATATTAGTTAAGATATAATTATATCACATATAATATATATCACATTATTAAATCAACACTTGATTTAATAATCCGGTTATATCACATATGACCGACCAATATCATATATCTGTATATCACATTATCAAATCAACACTTCATTCGACAATCTGGATATATCACATATAACCGAACTGATAACAGATAATTGACAGCTTAGAATACGGTATCACATACACGTATTTAATCAGGCCCACACATATCACATATGTGTCCTACTTCGTTTCGCTTGAACCAGGAAACTTCTGTGTGGGACTCTAAAGACTCGTCAATACGCCAGCAGTAGGTGATGATCACATCAGTCATCTACAAGCCGTCAGTGGTACTAGCTGAATATAATGGCTACCCGGGTATTGAGTGATATGAAGATCAACAAGCAAGCTTGTCCATAGTCTCCATGAAGCCTATCAGTAACACTACCTACAGTCCGGTCTCTTCGTCTGATATGTCGCATATCATGTCTAAGGGTGGTAAACGTTAGACCCCAATAACATGATAAGTTTTGCCGATGTCTGGCCTATAACGGTTTGAGAAACTACTGATAACACTTATCAGTAAATCTCATAAGCAGCCTTGGCCAGGGACTTCCAGTTATAGCCAATCGAGCATAGCGCAACATCAACCCCCAATACCAGGAGAGACGAAACCCCTCCTATCGTTCAATGCCTCCATGCGATTCGGGACTGTACCCAAAATCCACCTGTTTGCACGTCTCTTTTGAGCGTGGTAGGGAGGAAATCAAAGCACAGTGGGAGCCGCACAAGACTCTATGACGATCTCGGGTCTACAGACCAATCTGTACCAGTGTCACCAGAGGACTGCTATCTGACGATAGGTATACTACCACATAGGAGTTCTCGGCGAGTCCTGTTCGGTGTACCCATTCTCCAATGAGCACCTGTATACAATCTTTGATGTCACACACCAATGGTTGTGAAATTAACCATCGCCCTCTAAGAGACAAGAAACGTACACACTAGTCTAATCTGAAATATCGATGCTCTAGTCTCGATATTCCTACGACTAGGAACTGATTAAAGGATGTAATTTTGGACCACTCTGGCCCCACTAGTATGATCTCATCATAATCCTGGTAGTCAAGTACATATCCTAAGGGCTTTATCAACATGTAAGAGACAGACAGTATAAATACCAGCCTACATGTTAAGAAAAATGTAACTTAATAGCATACTATCATGTCGAGCAAGAAAGTCCTCCATATATATGTCCAAGCATCCACTATACCATCAATAATGGTTTCTAGGGAATACATATTCCTAACACATACAATGACCCATCTTATCGTAGTGACGACATGTTATCCTCAAAACATCTTGCAGGCCATGATCTTTGATTTATTCCATAGCTGCTATGTTCCTTCCTCAGCTTCGAAGCTTCTCCTGTAATAAGTGTAGATGAATCAGATGATCTACTTAATAATTTTCTTCTTAATTCTTCATTTAAGAGACATTTTATTACCACGCTCATAGAAATAATCCTGTCAGGAGACGAATTGCTCAAAGAAACTACCAGAGTTTTCCAACTGTTTGGAAGGGAACTTATTACGATAAGTTCTTGCATCTCGTATTCAATCGGTATCTTCATGACTGCAGGTTGATTCACAATATTCCGAACTTCGTTCAAGTGCTTTGCTATTGAGGAATCTCCATGGAGTTTCAAATTCATCAATTCTCTCATTGTAAAAGCCTTATTCGTAGCCGTCTTTCTTTCGTAGAGATCTGTCAACTTCTTCGATAAAGTTTCCGCAGTACTTTCTGATAATAAACGCCAGAACACCGAATTTTTTATCCAACCGCGAATAAGACTCATCGTCTTTCGATCCATTTGTAAGTCGATGTCGTGCTCCCCATGGGTTCGCGGAGAGGCGGAATACGTAAAAAACGATTTTTACGGGCTTCGCAATACCGACTCGAACTCCAAGATCGATACTAAACCCTAACTAACAAAATTGTATGAGGTTAGCTACTCTGATAGAAAGTTATACCTCACAGAACCATGTTCTTCGGGCCTTCTTGCTGTTGTCCTCCACCTCGTCATAAGCTCCAAGGATCGTAACGAATTGACGCAATCTCGTCGACCTCCTCGAGTCAAAGACGATCCACCCAAGAGTCTATAGTCCGAGCTCCAACCTCAAATCCAAGGTAACTACGACATCTAGCTCGCTAAACTAGATGTCCTAGATGATGTAGAGAGTGTAGATAGATTAGTATGTCTCTTCTAACCCTAGGTTTCTCAACACATGAGACATGAAAGGCTAGAGGTAGAAGAAGTGGAGCTTGAGGAAAGGCTAGTGAAGAATGATCATAGAAAAATCAAGATGGCTCATTTGTGATGAATATTATGAAGCATACAATAATTGATAAGGTAAAATATCTCATCAAAATATTAAGCATGCTTCAACAAATATCTTATGAGCGAGTCATTCCATGAGTCACCAAGAGCCATGCTTCATTTAATGTAAACCTCCACCTCATCTCCTCCACCTCATTATTCTGTTAATCAAAAGATTAAAACCCAAATGAGGTGTCTTCTTCTAGAAACAATCCCGAGTAAATTACGAGAATGCCACTCAACCGTGTTCCGAAAAATATGAATACAAAGAGACGAAAATAATCCATTAATACAATACTGGGATCGGGCATAAACCAAAGCCCGCTAGTATTATAATCATCATCCGTGCACAAGTACACGTACATGATCGAACCCTGTCGTAAAACCATACGACCTCTACATCTTTTGCCCAATGCAGGGAAACCCTCTGTGTGGGATTCTAAAGACTCGACACTATACTGGCAGTGGGTTTAACCACAAGTCGTCAGTGGTACTAGCTGCACGTAACGGCTACCCAGGTATTTGTCGATAAAAAGGCCGATGAGAAAACTCATCCGAACTTCTACTGAGCCTATCCGTGACAATCTCCTTACAGTCCAGTCTGTTCGTCTAAGAGTATCATATATTTGTCCTAGGGGGCGGTAATCGTCAGACCTTAATAACGTAATAAGTTATGCCGGATTGTAGCCCAAAACACCCTGAGAAACTACTGGAGTACCTACCAGTAAATCTCGCTTGCCTTGGACAAGGACTTTGTGTAGTAGCTTTCCGAACACAGCACGATATTAACCCCCAATACCGGGAGAGACGAATCTTATCTAACTGCCACTACCTCCAAGTGCTTCGGGACTGCACCCAACTACTACCTGTTTACACGACTCCTTTGAGTCGTGGTAGGGTAGTAATCTAAGAATAGCGGGAACACACTCGATGCGAAGTAGCAGTGTTAAGTCGACGGACTAAGCTGTACTCATGTCACTTGGGAATTGTCACCCGACAATAGGTATAATACCCACCAGCAGTTCCCTATGAGTCCTGTCCAGTGTACTCATAGCCCAATGAGCACCTCCATGCTATCTCTAGTACGACGTACTAATGGTTATGGGACGGACCATTTCCCCTGCTGGGATGAGAAGCGTATACACTAGTCTACTCTGGAGTATCGCTGTCCCGTCTCGATAATCCTATGACTAGGGACCTGTATAGGATGTCCTTATAGACTACCCAGCCCCCACTAGTATGACTGCCATCACAACACTGGTAATCAAGCAAAGATCCTAAGGGCTCTACTAATATGTATAAGCGATATGCTAAAAGAAACACATGCACATATTGAGGTAGAAACAAACCAGGTAGCATACTACCATTTTGAGCAAGACTGTTACTATATCTGTGTATATCCTAAGCTTCCAATATGTAATATACCAACCAGTAAGATACAATAATGGCCTCTAGGGCATTTAACACTAACAATCTCCCACTTGCACTAAGGCCATATATTGGCATATTGTAGACCTGTCATCTCGAATAGCCTCTCGAACTGTATCTGAGGGATGGCCTTGGTGAATAGATCTGCAGTGTTGTTCTCCGTATCTACTCTCCTCACATCGATCTCCCGATGATCAACGATCTCCCTGATCAAGTGGTACCGCCTCAAGATATGTCTGGAATTCTGATGGGACCTGGGTTCCTTCGCTAAAGCTATAGTGCCGTTGTTGTCATAATACATAGGTATTGGATCTACAATAGACGGAACCACCTATAGTTCTGTTAGGAACTTCTTTATCCAAACCGCTTCTTTCGCGGCGTCATAAGCAGCGATATACTCCGCTTCCATCGTCGAGTCAGCAACGGTGTCATGTTTGGAGCTCTTCCAACAGACCGCCCCTCCATTGAGGGTAAATACATAACCCGACATGGACTTGGAGTCATCCTTGTCACTCTGGAAGCTGGAGTCAGCAAAGGCTTCGATCTGGAGGTATTTTCCGTCATACACCAAGAACATCTCCTTAGTCCTTCTCAGGTACTTGAGAATGTTCTTTACTGTTTCCCAGTGCTTCTTCCCTGGGTTTGACTGATACCGGCTTACCACGCTTAGTGCGTAATCAATATCTGGTCTGGTACACAACATCGCATACATTATAGATCTTACCGCAGAAGCGTAGGGTATAGATGTGATGTGAGCCCTTTCCAAATCAGTCTCGGGAGACATCTCTTTAGAGATGGTGATTCCATGACAAGCCGGTAGACTACTGCGCTTTGAATCTTCCATACTAAATCTTTTCAGCGTGGTGTTGATGTACCTTGACTGTGAAAGTCGCAACATCCTTTTTGATCTATCACGATAGATCTGGATTCCCAGAATGTAGGAGGCATCACCCAGGTCTTTCATGGAGAACCTCTATGACAAGAATCCTTTGACTAATTGTAGCATAGGAATATCATTTCCTATCAAGAGAATGTCATCCACGTACAAGACAGGGAATACCACAGTTCTTTCTACAATCTTGTTATAGATGCATGGTTCATCTGGATTTTTGATAAATTCAAATTCTTTGACCGTCTCATCAAAACAGATGTTCCAACTCCACGATACCCGCTTTAGTCCATAAATGGACTTAAGCAACTTGCATACTTTCCCGCTGCTCCCACTCTGAATGAATCCATCTAGCTGATCCATATAGATGCACTCTTCTAAATGTCCATTTAGAAAAGCGGTCGTCCATCTGCCAAATTTCATAATCGTGGAAGGCTGCAATAGCAAGAAGGATCCAAATGGATTTGAGCATAGCCACTGGAGAAAAGGTTTCATCATAGTCCAAACCAGGTCTTTGAGGAAATCCTTTTGCAACAAGTCTAGCCTTATAGGTTTCAACCTATCCATCTACACCAATCTTCTTTCTGAAGATCCATTTGCAGCCTACGGGTTTTACCCTTTCTGGAGCAATGTCCAAAGTCTATACTTTGTTGGTGTACATGGACTCCATCTCTGTCCGTATTGCATCCAGCCATTTTACCGAGTCACCGCTCTGGATGGCTTGCTGAAAGCCATTTGGCTTGTCAATGATGCAATCCTCTCTATCCCCGTCTATGAGAAAACCGTAGTATCTCTCGGACGGATGAGACTGCCTACTAGTCCTGGGAGTGGCGTGGGGATGTCTTATTCTTTTGAAACCTCTGGTTCTACCACGCTTTCAGTAATAGCTTGTGGTTCTGGAATTTCTTCCAGTTCTATTGCGCTCCCGATAGTTTCTTTTTCCAAAAATTGATTTTCCAAAAAGTGGGTATGATAAGAAACAAGAACCTTTTGTTCCAAAAAGTGGGTATCCCACAAACTTACACAGTACTGAGCGTGTCTCAAGCTTGTTTGCATGCTGCTTTTTTACAAAAGCTGGACATCCCCATATCTTTAGATACCGAAGATAGGGTTTCTTCCCACTCCACATCTGATATGGTGTTGTAGGCACACTCTTGGTAGGAACCTTGTTCAAAAGATATGCAGCTGATTCTAGTGCATAACCCCAGAAGGATCGCGGCAAATCAGCATTACTCATCATGGAACGAACCATATCCAATAGGGTTATGTTCCGCCTTTCCGATACACCGTTTTGTTGAGGTGTGTATGGAGGAGTAAGCTGAGAGAGAATTCCATTTTCTTTTAGATAATCCAGGAACTTGTCACTTAAGTATTCACAACCTCAATCAGATCTCAGTATCTTGATACTTTTACCTGTTTGTTTTTCCACTTCATTCTTATATTCTCGGAATTTCTCAAAGGTCTCGGATTTATGTTTCATCAAGAAGACATGTTCATACTTAGAGAAATCATCCGTAAAAGTAATGAAATAGGAATAACCAATTCATGCATGTGTAGACATTGGACCACACACGTCGCTGTATATGAGTCCTAAGAGCTCGCTCGCTCTTACACCGTATCCAGTGAACGGAGTTTTTGTCATCTTTCCTATGAGACAAGATTGACAAGTTGCATAAGACTGATATTCGAACGGATCCAAATATCCTTCTCTATATAACTTCGTCAACCGTGTTTCATTGATATGACCCAGTCTACAATACCATAAGAAAGCCTTATTTAATTCTGGAGACTTTCTTTTAAGTGTGTTCTGGACGTTGAAACCTGAACTTGATTTAATACGTATATACCGTCCTCTAGTGTACCTGACCCAATCAAACCATGATTAAGGTGGATGTGGACCACATCGCTTACGAATTTAAAATCATATCCTTCGTTAGAAAGTAAATGTACAGATATGATATTACAAGCTAGACCAAGTACACAAAAACAGTTATGTAAAATCAATATCTGCCCACTTGTCAATCCTAGGTGATATTCCCCCACGGATACAGCGTCCACGATCATTCCGTTAGCAACCCTGAGAGTCATATCACCTGCCTTGATAATTCTACGGTTTCCCAAAGACTGTAATGAATTACAAATATGAGATCCTGATCCGGTATCACGTACCCAGAAAGTAGAGTTAATTGACAGACAGTTTTCAATCACAAACACACCCGAAACTGAAGCCACAACATATTTGGGATCCTGAATTCTGGCTTTCCAAACCCTGCATTCCTTCCGCCAATGCCTTTCCCCGTGACAATAGGAACATCCCTACTTCCCTACTGTTAGCCCCGAAACTTTTGCTCTTCCCTATCCCTCTACCTTACTGACACCGCCTATCAGTTTTGTGGAGGTCTTCTTCTTCTCACCCGTGGCTTTCATCTTGGATTCAGAAGAGGAAGATTCCCCAATAAGCAGAGCGGGTGTCTTCCTGGTTTCCTTCAGGGCGCCCTCAACTGGAAGTATAACTTTCTTCCCCTGGACGTAAGTAGAAGGTACAGACTATAGAATCAAGTCAGCATATGACTCTTTCTCCAACGTGGTCCCCAGGTTCGTGAGTTGTTTAATACAGTTGATCATTGTAGGGACGTAGTCCCCTACAGATGGCCCGACAGCCAACCTCGCTTGAAGCAATTCCTTCGAGGTCTCATACCTTGCGATACGAGATTGCTCTCCATATAAATCTTTGTTATGGAGGATGATGGAAATTAAGTCTATCTTCTCGTGCTGCCTCTAGTTTACACCATCTACTGAGGCCAACACAGGGCACTTAGCATTCGCACTGTCTTTTTCCAATGTCTTATGGATATCATTATCTAAACAGGATGGCTCCCACAGTATCTTGAATCCTTCCTCAAACCATAAAAGAAGAATAAGTCAGGATTAATCTCACCTTATAATACTTGCTTAACCTTTCGGCCAGGCTGGTGTTGGTATTTCGAGGGAGGTTTTCCAACACTTTCGTGAAATTCCTTAATTACATATGTTAGTGTTATATTCCCTAGAGGCTATTATTGTATCATACTGGTTTGTATATTACATATTGGAAGCTTGGGATATACACGGATATAGTAACAGTCTTGCTCGAAATGGTAGTATGCTACCTGGTTTGTTTCTATCTCAATATGTGCATGCGTTTCTTTTAGCATATCGCTTATACATATTGGTAGATCCCTTAGGATCTTTGCTTGATTACCAGCGTTGTGATGGCAGTCACACTAGTGGGGGTTGTGTAGTCTATAATCATATCCTATACAGGTCCCTAGTCGTAGGATTATCAAGTCGTAGGATTATCGAGACGGGGCATCGATACTCCAGAGTAGACTAGTATACACGCTTCTCATCCCAGCAGGGGAGATGGTCTATCCCACAGCCATTAGTACATCGTACTGATGATAGTATGCAGGTGCTCATTGGGTTATGAGTACGTACACTGGACAGGACTCGTAGGGAACTGCTGGTGAGTATTATACCTATCGTCGGGTGGTGGTTCCCAGGTGACATGAGTACAGCTTAGTCCGTCGACTTGACACTGCTACTTCGCCTCGAGTGTGTTCCCACTGTTCTTAGATTACTACCCTACCATGGCTCAAAAGAGTCATGCAAACAGGTAGTAGTTGGGTGCAGTCCCGAAGCACTTGGAGGCAATGGCAGTTAGATAGGATTCGTCTCTCCAGGTATTGGCGGTTGATATCGCACTGTGTTCGGAAAGCCATTACACAAAGTCCTTGGCTAAGGCAAGCGAGATTTACTGGTAGGTACTCCAGTAGTTTCTCAGGGTTTTTTGGGATACACTCCGACGCGACTTATTGCGCTATTAGGGGTCTGACGATTACCGCCCCCTAGGCCCGATATGCGATACTCTTAGACAAATAGACAGGACTGTATGGAGATTGTCACAGATAGGCTCAGTAAGAGTTCGGATGAGTTTGCTTATCAATCTTCTTATCGACAGATACCTGGGTAGCCGTTACGTGCAGCTAGTACCGCTGACGTGTGTTAGTTATATGTATGCCTTAGAAGCCATTATTGTACATGATTGTATATTATAATGGATGCTTGGACATATATAGGGAAGACTTTCTTGCTCGGCATGATAGTATGCTACCTTGTTGCTCTTTATCTTAACATGTACACTTGTATCATTATACTGTCTCTCCGTTACATGTTGATAAAGCCCTTAGGATGTGGACTTGACTACCAGGATTATAATGCAGATCATACTAATGGGGCCAGGGTAGTCCACAAGTACATCCTTTAATTTTTCATAGTCGAGAGAGTATCGAGACAGGGCATCGATATTACAGAGCAGACTAGTGTGTACGTTTCTTGATCCTGTATGGGGCGATGGATAATCCCACATCCATTAGTGTTTGACATCAAAGATTATACACATGTGCTCATTGGAGAATGGGTACACCGAACAGAACTCGCCGAGAACTCCTGTATGGTATTATATCTATCGTCAGATAGCAGTTCTCTGGTGACACTGGTATAGGTTAGTCTGTAGACCCGAGATCATTATAGAGTCTAGTGTGATTCACACTGTGCTTTGATTTCCTCCCTACCACGCTCAAGAGAGCGTGCAAACAGGTGGATTTTGGGTACAGTCCCGAGTCACATGGAGGCAATGAGCGATAGGAGGGGTTTTTTCTCTCCCGGTATTAAGGGTTGATATTGCACTATGCTCGGTTGGTTATAATAGGAAGTCCCTGGCCAGAGCTGATGATGAGATTTACTGGTAAGTGTTATCAGTAGTTTCTTAACCCGTTATGAGCCTTACATCGGCATGACTTATCAAGTTATTGGGGTCTGACGTTTATCACCCCCAGACTCGATATGCGACATATCAGACGAAGAGACCGGACTGTACGGTAGTGTTACTAACTGGATTCACGGGAGTTTGGACAAGCTTGCTTGTTGATCTTCTGATCGCTCTATACCTGGGTAGCCGTTATGTCCAGCTAATACCGCTGACGGCTTGTGGATGACTGATATGATCATTACCTACTGCTGGTGTATTGAAGAGTCATTAGAGTCCTACACAGAGCTTTCCTAGCTCAAGCGAAACGAAGTAGGGCACATATGTGATATGCGCGGGACCGAGATTAATACGTGTATGTGATACATTATTCTAATCTCGTGATATAGGTTATATGTGATATAACCGGATTATTGAATCAAGTGTTGATTCAATAATTTGTTATATGTATATTTGATATACATATAAATGATATTAGTCGGTTGTATGTGATATAGCCGGATTATTAAATCAAGTGTTGATTTATTAATTTAATATATAATTATATATTTGATATATTAATATATATTAACTAATATTAGCTCACTTAAGAATTCCTTTTCTACATGTACATATAAATATATATGAGATATATATTAATGTATTTACAATTGTGTCATGCTAAATGATACATTGGACATGGGTGTATGAGACTCATTTGGGTGTATGAGACTCATTTGGGTGTCATGCTAAATGATACACCCATGTTCAAAATTAGGTGGAAAATGCCAGGGCTTAAGTTTCTTGTGGAAGCGTGTAGAAGCCTTGACTTAGTCCACTAATTTTTTTTACTCTAGATATTTATTAACCCAACCATTATTTTTAGCCATGGTTAAATCTCTACAAATATCAATTGAGATATTTTCTCACCCAAGGGTTCACACTTGATCATCTTCTTCATCTCATTTTTCTTCTCTAGCTTTTGATGAGGTGAAGAAAGAAAGAGAGAAAATTAATTCTGAAGTGAGAAAAATTCATACTTCATCAATGTATATCAAACTAGTCATCTAGTATAGGTTGTTTGCTTCACTAATTCCTCAATTAGTGAAGAGGTAGCTTGAGTTAGAGATTCCTCAAGATAGATCATTTTTGGCCCCAAAAATCCTTAAGCAAGCTCGGTCCTTTCACCTAGTGGAGCCTAAGAAGAGTCGGGGGACTACTACTTGGAGCTAAGGGACTACTACACGGAGCTTTAGAAGTGAAGGACTGGTCTACAAAGGTTGTATTCCTTGTTCACATAGTGTAAAGTTTGTTAACATGCTTTATAAAACCCTAATTCTCTAGTTCAATTCTAGGTTTGTGTTCCTTAGCACTCTAGATTTTTTAAAATTGTATACTTGATACTTGCTAAAACCTAGTAGTCGTGCTAAGAAACTCCAACAACGTGCTTATGGTTAAACCCACTGCCAGCGTATTGTCGAGTCTTTAGAGTCCCACACAGAGGGTTTCCCTGCATCGGGCAAAATATTTAAACGCCGTACGGTTTTACGGCAGGGCTTCGATCATATACGTATACTTATGCACGTATGATGTTCGGGAGGATAATACTAGTGGGTTTTGGTTTAAGCCGGATTCTAGTATTATATTGATGGATTATTTTCGTCTCTTTGTATTCGTATTTTTCGGAATACGGATACGAGTATGTATATATGGATGAGGGGCATTCTCATAATTTACTCAAGATTGCTTCTAGAAGAAGACACCTTATTAGAGTTTTTAATCTTTTGATTAAAAGATTAATGAGGTGGAGGAAATGAGGTGGAGGTTTACATTGAATGAGGCATGGCTACTTGGTGACTCATGTGGTGACTCATGGCATGATTCACTAGATGACTCACTCTTCAGATATTTTTTGAAGTATGCTTGATATTTTGTGAGATATTTTATCTCGTCAATAATTGTATGCTTCATTATTCATCACAAATATAAAGCCATCTCATTCTAATGTTTTTTCTACACTAGCTTTTCCTCAAGCTCCTTCTTCTTCCTCTAACCCTAAATCTCTCACGTGTTGAGAATCCTAGGGTATTTAGAGACAAAGTAATTCATCTACACTCTCTACATCATCTAGGACATCTAGTTTAGCGAACTAGATGCCGTAGTTACCTCGGATTTGAGGTTGGAGCTCGGACTATAGACTCTCTAGTGGATCATCTTTGACTCGAGGAGGCCTACGAGGTTGCGTCGATCCGTTACGATCCTTGGAGCTTATGACGAGGTGGAGGACAGCGACAAGAAGACCCGAAGGACATGGTAACGTGAGGTATAACTTCCTATCTGAGTAGTTAACCTCATACAGTTTTGTTAGTTAGGTTTTAGCATCGATCCTGGAGTTCAAGTCGGTGTTGTGACACCCATAAAAATCATTTTTTACGTATTCCTCTTCCTCGCGAACTCGCGGGGTGCACGACATCAACTTACAGTGGTATCAGAGAATGTGTAAAACTACGAAACCAAAATAACTCCGAAACATGAAACTAAGAATCCAAGTTTTTGTCAAATTTTTCGGAGGCTCTAAATTTTTTTTAAACAATTGCAGAGTGCTCTATTTGTTGTGAGATGAACACCTAACAAAAACAAGAGCTTTCCACCGGTTTTTGGCCGGCCAAACCCTTAAAATCCTGGCCCCACCGGTTTTCTTATGTGGGAATGCCTCTGGTTTTGTTCTGTGTTCTAGTTGCTTGGATTTAGGGTTTCAAGTGGCGTTTGATTTTGCCAATTTTGTTTATACTGTTAATTCTCTGCTGTGGCAATACGGAGTATTTCGAAGTCACAGTTTTAACGTCGTTTAACATGTTTCAGTTGTTATATGTGTTTCAAAATATCCGCTAATCGCTATACGTCGATTAGTGGGGTTGCATATATCTGTGTTGCTGCTATGTTGGTTTGTGTATATGGAATATTGGATCGTCGATGATGAATAGCCAGGGGATGTGAGAAGAGTGTTATCTTTCCTTCATTCGTTGTAAATTGTAATGTGATGTAATATTATTTTGCGGGGCACATCTGGATTGAGGTTGTAGCCACCATTGTATTATTTCTTTTACTGTTTATTGCTTCTAGGATAGACCCAAAGTGGGGTGCACAAACTACCGGGTTGTTTGAAGTGACGAGTGGCCTACTCATTTTACTGAAGGAGGTTGCTTCATTTCGGGAATTTGGCGGGTAGTTTGCCGCATCCGTAGGGGTCTAAGGTAGGGTTTTCCTATTCATCACGATCGTGGAATCCGTCTTTCTTTACAGCCTTAAACGAAACGCGGAATTCCTAGTATATCCAATATGTTCATCTGTGATCTGGAATGCCTATTATTGTATGAGATGAATGGTTATTATATATATATATATATTATATATATATAGTAGACGTTGCTTATGTTTTGCACCCGCGCTAGTCCAGCCCCCGCTCTGGCGTTAGTTAAGCAACCTAACGGTGTCAGACGAGGCTCGGTGGCGAATGCGGATGGCATAAGTGGACGTGGTATTTTCGTTTCTCTCTGTGATGATAGGTGTAAATGATGGGACCACATTAGATTAATGCAAAGCAAATAAACCAAAACTGAATCGTTGGAACAATTTCAAAACCAATTGGTTTTTTCAAAACAGAAACTTTTAAATGCGGAGCTTGAACCACTCCTTTAAAAGCTATCAGATTCCTTCAATTAAATCAAGTTCGTTACGTTCACGGTTTCGCCAAAACCAGCCGTAGTCCTCCGTCATTTTAGTTGAATATTCAGTAGTATTCAAGCTATGTATTTTGACTTTCGCCAAGGCATAGTGATTGGTAGCTGCTGGATATTCATCTGTAGCATAGATCATTGGTTTGGGGCAGTCGTACTACTATTTTGGTCTTCGTCAAGGGTATGTATGGGTGGGTTCAAATTAACCTGGACAATGACGGGTAAAACTTGATATATGACTTATGATATGTTGACCTTCGTCAAGGTCATAAAAGCATGGGGCAAAAATCCACATCGGGAGTTTCTAAAGAAACTTAAACTTGCTAGTGTTGCATACCATTTGGAGTGTGATAATTTTGGTAGGATTCCTTCAAGATTATCACACAATGATATTTTGATCCCGATCCTACTGTGAGTATCCGCTACTCCTCGGAAGATTTTTCACTAAACAGTCAATGCTATAAACCAAGTAGGTGTCTAGAACGGTGTTAGCAGAGTTACGCCTCCAGGGAAAAGAGATTATGTAATTAAGGAACTTCGCAAAAATGTTGGAAAACCTCTCTCAAAATACCAACACTAGTCTGGCCTACAGATTATGCAAATATTGTACGGTGAGATTAATCCTGACTAATTTTTCTTTTATGGTTTGAGGAAGGATTCGAGATACAGTGGGAGACATCCTGTTTAGATAAACTAAAAACCAATCTAAACTTGCAAGTGTATCATACTGAGTGTTTTCTTCTCTTTCTCATAATTGCAACGATCGGGTGACCAAGATTAGGTTACAGCTAGATAATAAAATGACCGAGTTATACATTATTGACTGCCAAAGGTTTATCCAGATGTTCATTACCTATGACAAGCTGGACCACCTCATTACTACTCAAGCCCCCACCGTCCCAGGTCCAGATTCCACCGTCGTGGATAATGATATCCGTAAGATATCGGAAAAAGACAGTGTGAATGCCAAGTGCCGCGTGTTGGCCTCAGTAGTTGGTGTAAAATGGAGGCAGCATGAGAAGATGGACTTAGTTTCCATCTTCCACCGTAATAAAGATTTATATAGAGAGCAATCTCGTGTCGCAAAATATGAGACCTCGAAGGAATTGATTTAAGCGAGGTTGGCTGTCGGGTTATCTGTAGGGTACAACGTCCCTACAATGATCAGCTGTATTAAACAGCTCACGGACCTGGGGCTCATAATGGAGAACGAGTCATATGCTGACTTGATTCTACAGTCCCTACCTTCTACTTACGCCCATGGGAAGAAAGTTATACTTATAGTTGAGGGCACCCTGAAGGAAACCAGGGAGACACCTGCTCTGCTTATTGGGGAATCTTCCTCTTCTGGATCCAAGGCGAAAGCTAAAGGTGAGAAGAAGAAGACCTCCACAAAGCTGATAGGCGGTGTCACTAAGGTAGAAGGAAAGGGCAGGGAAAAAGTTTCGGGGCTAACAGGAGGGAAGGAGGGATGTTTCTATTGTCATGGGAATGGGCATTAGCAGAATGAATGCAGGGCTTGGAAAGTCAGAATCCAGGATCCGAAGCACGTTGTGGCTTTGGCTTCGGGTGTGTTTGTGATTGAAAATTATATGTCAATTAACTCTATTTCTTAGGTACTAGATACCGGATCAGGATCTTATATCTGTAACTCATTACAGGCTTTGAGAAACCGAAGAGTTATCAGGACAGGTGATATGACTCTCGGGGTTTCTAACGGAATGAGCGTGGACGTTGTATCCATAGGGGAATATCGCCTAGGATTAACAAGTGGGCAGATATTGGTTTTACGTAACTGTTTGTATGTACCTAGTCTAGCTTGTAATATCATATCTATATCTTTACTTTCTAAAGAAGGATATGATTTTATATTTGTAACCGATGTGGTCCACATCCACCTTAATCATGGTTTGATTGGGTCAGGTACACTAGAGGACGGTATATACGTGTTAAATCAAGCTCAGGTTTTCAACGTCCAGAACATACTTAAAAGAAAGTCTCCAGAATTAAATAAGGCTTTGTTATGGTATTGTAGACTGGGTCATATCAATAAAACACGATTGACGAAATTACATAGAGAGGGATATTTGGATCCATTCGAATATTAGTCTTATGCAACATGACAATCTTGTCTTATAGGAAAGATGATAAAGACTCTGTTCACTAGACACAGAGTAAGAGTGAGCGAGCTCTTGGGACTCATACATAGCGATGTATGTGGTCCAATGTCTATACATGCACGAAGTGGTTATTCCTATTTCATTACTTTTATGGATGATTTCTCTAGGTATGGAAATGTCTTCTTGATGAAATATAAATCTGAGGCCTTTGAGAAATTCCGGGAATATAAGAATGAAGTGGAAAAATAAATAGGCAAAAGTATCAAGACACTGAGATCTGATCGAGGTGATGAATACTTAAGTGCTGAGTTCCTGGGTTACTTAAAAGAGAATAGAATTCTCTCTCTGCTTACTCCTCCATACACACCTCAACACAACGGTGTATCGGAAAGGTGGAACAGAACCCTATTGGATATGGTACGTTCCATGATGAGTAATACTGAGTTGCTGCGATCCTTCTGGGGTTATACACTAGAATCAGCTGCATATCTTTTGAATAAGGTTCCTACCAAGACTGTGCCTACCACACCATATCAGATGTGGAGTGGGGAGAAATCCTATCTTCAGTATCTGAAGATATAGGGATGTCCAGCTTTTATAAAATAGCAGCATGCGGACAAGCTCAAGGCACGCTCAGTACTGTGTAAGTTTGTGGGATACCTAAAGAGCTCTGGGGGTATCTTTTCTATTATGCAGAGAAACAAAATGTTTTTATTTCTCGTCATCCCCACTTTTTGGAAAATCAATTTTTAGAAAAAGAAACTAGTAGGTGTTCTCCTCCGAATACAGAGACACGACCGCGTAGGTTCGTCTTACCTGAATTTGAGGGAAGATGCTATTTTGGTTGTATCCGATCACCTCTCCGAAGATGCCAAGTTGATTTATGGCACCGTGTATCGGAGGTTTAGACAGATGCGGCCGTTGTAACAGACTTCGTCAGATTCCCCCTTATTTGAGGGGGTTTTGATTGTGGGGACGCTCTTCCCTGCAGGCGCAAGCCCCTGCAGTTAATTACGCTACCGCGTCACGATAACAACTTTCTCCTTCTTCAGATGGTCACTTCGTGTTGTGTGCGTTTGTTTTCTTTTTGGCTGCCCGTGGATTGTATACGGAGACTAATTTATGTTGTCGCCCGTAGGGCGTGGATTAGTCCAATTCCGTATTTTCTTAGATTTGAGTTTTGGTTTGGGTTTAAGAATCGTTAATCTCATTTGAGACTAAGATTAACTTAAACGTTTGTTAAGGATACGTTAGTCTAATTTTAGACTAAGATCAACTTGACAATTTGTTAAGGATATGTTAGTCTAATTTTAGACTAAGGTCTTCTTAACAGGATCATTTAGATCCAACAAAAGAGCATTTGGGCCCTATTATTTTAGTTTAGGGAATTTGCGGTCCAGTTTAAAGACGTCATAGTCTGTAAAGTGTAAGGACATCATAGTCCATGAGTTTAAGGACCCCACAGTCCGTAAAGTTTAAGGACATCATAGTCCGTGAGTTTAAGGACCTCAAGAGGAGTGAAGAGATATACTCTTGAACCAATGTTGGTTGGGAGATATGTAGTCCAATTTGGGACTAAGATCAAAGATTTATGAGCATATGAACTCAATTAATCTGAAGTAGGGTTCTTTGGCCACTTTGGGCTCGGCCCATTTAGTAAAAATGTTAAACATTTAACAATACCGAGCATTGGTTTGAGTTCTGACAGCCTTTTTGTCTTTTATTGAGTGCTTAGCACTTATCATAGCTCTGGGGCTTTATCATTTAAAGAACAATTTATGTTCTCTCAACGCACATGTGAGGACCACGTGGCGCGCTTGGCGCTGAGAGCCAGATCACGAGCGCAGAGCGCTTCTGTTAAAGTAGCGCACACGTGAGGAGCACGTAGCGCGCTTGGCGCTACACGCCAGATCCTGAACGCTAGGCGCTTCTGGTGAAATAGCGCACACGTGAGGAACACGTGGCACGCTTGGCGATGTGCGCCAGACAATGGGCGCAGTTCGCTTCTTTAAATTTGGAGCGCTAAGGCTCTGCAGCGCTATGCGCTAGGTTTGGAGCGTTGAGGCGCTCTTTTTAAACTTGGAGCGTTGTGCGCTAGATTTGGAGCGCTGAGGCGCTTCTTTAAACTAGAGCGCTAAGGCTTTTTTTTTAAGCAGCTTTACGCTCTGAGAATTAAATTTTCTCTTTATAAGAGACTTTGTCTCATGAATCTAAGAACAAAGTTCTTATTTTATAGGAGATGTTTCGATCTCTTATGTTCTTGGTGAAAGGCTTTGCCTTTATGGATCTGTGATCTGAAGATAATTGAATTATTCTTTCCCCCTTTTATAATTAGATGTTATTATCTCTTTTGTGAAAGACAATTTGTCTTAAAGATTTATGATCTAGCATAAGAACTAAGTTCTTTTCCTGGTAAGATTTTTTTATCTCTCTGTTTTTACCTTGAAGAAATTCTTCTTCTGCTAAGAGTTTTGCTCTTCTCTCAGAGCTTTCTCAAATTTTATTGGGGGGCCCTCTATGTGAGACTTGAAGTCTTGGGGCCTTTATATAGGGCAAGCTGATTTGTTAAATCAGTTGAAGAGATCTTTTCTCTAATTGATTTGGGGATTTCCCCACCGTTGGATTTTTGATCCTAAGGTTTCTGATTTACAGATGGCAATCTTCTTATTTTTAACAAGATTGGGAAATCTTTCCCCACACAGAAATAATTCTGTATTTTAGTGATTTTTAATCACCATTGGATCATTGATCCGACGGTGCTCTGATTTACAGAGCAAAATCTTTTTGTTTGGAAAGATTCTGAAGAATGTTTTCTCAACAGAATTTTATTCTGGTAACTTGATGATTTATCATCTTTGTTGGATCTTTGATCCAACGGTGGGTAACATTTAGTTCTAGCGCTAGCGCACTCGTACTTTGCACGTGAGCGCTGCTTCAGAGCGCGGGCGCTCTTAGCGCTAGCACACCCGTGCTCTGCACGTGGGCGATGCTTTAGAGCGCTGGCGCACACGTGCTCTGCACGTGAGCGCTGCTTGCTAGCGCTTCTATGAAGCGCTGCTTGCTGGCGCTTCTATGAAGCGCTGCTTCATTTCAAATTTTGAAAATTTGAATAGAGGTTTACTCTGATTGGGGGAAATAAATGCCCCCCACCGTTGCGCTCATGTGGCTCACACATGAGTGCAGCGGTAGCAGCATCTGCGCCCTTAGATCAACTTAGAAGTTGGAACGGCTCTCAGTATTTATAAATAGGACCCTTGGCCCTTTGAGATGATCTCCGTTCATCTTCTTACTTTTTTTTCTGAGAATTATTTCTCCTTCAGAGCGTAGCTCTTCGTCTTAAGACTTTTCTTAGGGACAGAACTCTGTTAAAAATTTAGGTAAAGATTAAATCTTTTTAGGGTTTCACCCATTAACAGCGCTTTGCTCTTTTCAAATCATATAGATTTTTAGGGTTTCTCAATAGAGCTTTACTCTTCATAGATCTAAAGAGATCTTTCTTAGGGTTTCTTAACCCATTAACAGAGCTTTGCTCTTTTCAAATCATATAGATTTCTTAATCTTTCATGAAAACTCTTAGAGTTTGTTCATAGATCTTGAAGATCTCAGAATTTTTTGATTCATTAAAAAAACTTTGCTTTAAGTTTTCTGATGGGTTATTCCATCATTTTATAGAGCATGGCTCTTCCAGATTTTTCTTGAGAAATTTTATTCCTTTCATCATCAAAGTTGACAGATGTCACTCTATTGTAAAGCGCTGCTCTCAGTGGGAGATTTACTCCTTGGCCCGAGGGGCCCTCATTAAATGAGAATCCTTTGAGAATTTCCTCATTTAATGACAGTCTCATCAAATGATGAGACTGTTTTATTAATAATGAGTTATCATTTAGATTATGTAGGCCCTCTCCCGGGTCCTTTTCCACTGCATTGCAGTGCGGTACGAATTTAAAGTACCAAGTACCGAACTTGACTTGTAGCATTGACGGCTAACTTTGTTCTATTTCGCGTAGGTACCATGCCTTTCGATACTTTGTTTTCCTTTGTCCGTTCAGAAATCGGGTTCCCTGCAGCTCCGGTAGACCGAGAAGTTTTCGCACTGATCAAGGATCATGACCCAGAGCGGAAGAATCTCCATTTATGGGGAACAGGGTACAACCAGATCATCATGGGTCGGCGCAGCTTCTCTTGCGCAACACCTTCAGAGCCCTTTTCGGCGATTCATTATGCTGACGTACCCCCGGTGAGCTATGCCGTGGAGGTGGTTAATTGGACTTCAGAGGGTTGCCTTCAGCCCTCTATGGCTGCAATACCTTTACAGCCGCCGATGGCTTTGGACATTCTAGGGCGGCGTATATGCCAGGGTGAGTCGCGCCCTTGGGGACAGCCATACAACATAGGCTTGACTCCCCGTCACTCGGCTAGATATCTTCATTGGGCCCGATACATCTTATCGGCAAAGAAGTCAGAGCTGCTGAGGCTCGGGTTGTACCCCGCGATCTATGCTTCTCTGTTACAGTATTCCACACCTCCAGCATGGTGGGTCAAAACCTTTTTGGAACAATGTATTAGTGTATATGCCCTAGGGGCCATTATTGTATCATACTAGTTTGTATATTACTTAATGGAAGCTTGGGATATTCACGGTTATATAACAGTCTTGCTAAACATGGTAGTATGCTACTTGATTTTATCTATCTTAATATGTATGTTCGTATTGATAGAGCCCTTAGGATCTTGCTTGACTACCAGCGTTGTGATGGCAGTCACACTAGTGGGGGCTGGGTAGTCTACAAGCACATCCTTTTCCAAGTCCCTAGTCGTAGGATTATCGAGACAGGGCATCGATACTCCGGAGTAGACTAGTGTGTACGCTTCTCATCCCAGTTGGGGAGATGGTCTGTCCCACAGCCATCAGTACGTCGTACTGGAGATAGTATACAGGTGCTCGTTGGGTTACAGGTACACCGGACAGGACTCACGGGGAACTGTTGGTTGGTATTATACCCATCGTCAGTTAACAGTTCCCAGGTGACATGAGTACAGCATAGTCCGCAGACTTGACACTGCTACTTCGCCTCGAGTGTGTCCCACTGTTCTTAGATTGCTATCCTACCACGGCTCAAAGGAGTCGTGTAAACAGGTAGCAGTTGGGTGCAGTCCCGAGCACTTGGAGGCAGTGGTGGTTAGACAGGATTCGTCTCTCCCGGTATTGGGAGTTGATATCGCGCTGTGTCAGAGAGCTATTACGCAAAGTCCCTGGCCAGGGCAAACGGGATTTACTGGTGGGTTCCGGTAGTTTCTCAAGGTGTAATGGGCTACGCTCCGACACGACTTATACCGCTATTAGGGGACTGACGCTTGCCGCCCCCCTAGGCCCGATATGCGATAGTCTTAGACGAACAGACCGGACTGTACGGAGATTGTCACATCAGGCTCAGTAGGAGTTCGGATGGGTTTCATCATCGGCCTTCTTATCGACATCTACCTGGGGACCGTTACGTACAGCTAGTGCCGCTTGCTGTCTGTAGTTAAACCCACTGCCAGCGTAGTAGTCGAGTCTTTAGAGTCCCACACAGAGAGTTTCCCTGCTCCAGGCGAAACGATATAGAGGTCGTATGGTTTTACGACAAGGGTTCAGACGCATACGTGTGTTTACGCACGTACGACATTCGGACAGTTTTTATTAGCCGGCTTTGGTTTAAGCCAAATTCTAGTATCGGGTTATTGGATTTATACAGTCTAAAGTTTTTCCGTGTTTTCACGGATAGGAGGGGCGTTCTCATAATTTCGCGAGAAGCTTCTAGAAGGATGGTGACTTGGGGGTTTAGGTGGCATAAGCATTAAATGAGATTAGTGACTCATTTGTGTGATTCATCCATGTCATTAATGCATCATAAATGGTTAATGACTCATATAGATGAATCATTCATATGAATTAAATGAAGCATGGTTGTTAAATCATTTATTTATTTATTTGATAAAACATAATGCTTCATATATATTCAAATGAGATCATTATCTCTTCTCATTCTCATGCTCACCTTCTCTCTCCTCAGGCTCTCTCTCTCTTCAAACCCTAATCCTCCCCTCTCATGTGTTGAGATCAAGGATTAGATAGACTAATTAATCCATAACCTCACTCTATATCATGTAGGTGCCTTTGATTAGCAACTAAAGAAACCTAGTTACCTCAAGTTTAGAGGTGAAGCTTGGAATAGAAGCTCTCGGGTGGATCGTCTATTACATAGAGGAGGCCGAGGAGGAGGTGGAGATCGAAAAGACGAAGGACTAGGTTCACTAGGTATAATCTCTTTTCATAGTAGTTAAGAACTCCTATGCATGTGTTAGTTATAGTTTAGCAAAGATTCTTCGGTTAGTCGATGTTAACTCAAAGAACAAGATCGTTTTTCGTATTTCCGCCTCCCCGCAACTCGTGGGGTGTTGTACATCGACTTACAGTGGTATCAGAGTCTCGCTAAACAATAATTAACTCATTAGCAAAGTCGTATGAATTTCGAACGCAAAACGAACCGGAAAAAACATCGAAATCACATAGTTTCTGTCGATTTTAAAACAGGCTCTAAAAATTTTTTAGGGACCTTCAGAATAACCTACAGAGAAATATAAGAACACTGGAAAAAAAAATTGGGTTCATGAATTGGCCAAACAACCGCGGAACCGCGGCCGATCCCACCGATCCGCCGTGGATCCGCGGCCGAGTTGGATCCGATTCAGCCCAAGTTTTTCCAGTGGCTCTTCTGTGATGTTTTTGTCTTTTCTGGAATGTTTATTTTCTGCTCAAGTCTCAGGTGCACAGAGAAGTTTTGGAGTAGAATCTGATATGTTTGCTCGATCGAAATTATACGATGTTTGCTAATCTGATTATATCTGTGAACTGTTTAATGTGTTCGTAATCCTCCCTTAACTGCTAGTATGTCGGTTGGCAGGGGGTTGCACATTTCTGTAATGGATTTTACTATTTGTGGTTATGAACTGTATTGGAATGTTGTGATGATTAGCCGGGGTTTGTGATGGGTTATTATATTAATTCATTCGATGTAATTGTAATATGTTGTAATATTATTTTGCGGGGCGCATCCAGGTTGCGGTTGTAGCCATTATTTCATTTTACAGTTTTTGCTCCTAGGATAGACCCAAGGTGGGGTGCACAAACTACCGGATACTTTGAAGTGTTTAGTGGCCTACTCACGTTGTTGAGGGAGACCGCTTCACTTCGGCTACTTGGCGGGTAGTTTGCCGTACCCTTAGGGGTCTAGGGTGGGGTAATGGCTATTCATCACAACTTTGTAATCCGTCTTTTGTTGCAGGCTCAAAAGAAACGCGGATTGCTTGCATATCCTATAATGTTCATCTGTGATCTGGAATGCCTATTATTGCGTCTGACGAATGTACAATATCTATATATGATAGCTATTTAGACGTCACTTATGTTTTACACCCGCGCTAGCCAGCCCCCGCTCTGCCGTTAGTTAAGTAACCTAACGGGCGATGACGGGACCCAGTGGCGAATGCAGATGGCATAAGAGGACGTTGTATTTTCGTTGTTTTCTGCAATGATAGGTTAATGATGGGACGCATTATTATTAATGCAAAGAAAATAAACCAAAGCTGTATCGTTGGAACAGTTTAAAAGAAACCACTCAGTTAATTTTAAAACAGAAGATATTTTTAATTGCGGAGCTTTAACCACTCCTTTTAAAAGCTATCAGGTTCCTTCGGTCATATCAAGTTCACTACGTTCACGGTTTCGCCAAAACCATTCGTAGCCCTCCGTCATTTCATTTGGGTATTCAGTAGTATTCAAGCTATGTATTTTGACCTAACGCCAAGGCATAGTGTTTGGTAGCTGCTGGGTATTCTTTTGTTGCATAGATAGATGAGTTAGTTTGGGACATTCGTATTATCATTTTGGCCGAACGTCAAGGATATGTACGGATGGGTTCAAATTAACAAGATAATGATGGGTAGAACTTGGCATGTGACTTATGACATTTTGACCTAACGCCAAGGTCATAAGAGCATGGGGCAAAAATTTATATCGAGAATTTCTAAAGAAACTGAAATTTGCAAAGAGATGCATACCATTTGGAGTTTGATGAATGTTGGTAGGATTCCTTCAACATTATCATACGATGATATTTGGATCCCGATCCTACTATGAGTATATGCTACTCATCAGGAGATTCGTCACTTAACGATCAATGCTATAAACCAAGTAGGTGTCGAGAAAGGTGTCAGCGGGGCTACGCCCCCAGAGAAAAGAGGTTATTTAATTAAGGAACTTCGCGAAAGCGTTGGAAAACCTCCCTCGAAGTACCGACACCGGCCTGGCCGAACGGTTAAGCAAGTATTGTATGGTGAGAATAGTCCTGGCTAGTTCTTCCTTTTTGGTTTGAGGAGGGATTCGAAAAACAGTGGGAGCCATCCAGTTTAGATAAATTAAAAACCACTCTAAACTTGCAAGAGCATCATGCTAAAGTGTTTCTTCTCTCTCTCCTACTTGCAGCGACCCTTAAAATGA
Source organism: Agapanthus africanus (assembly GCA_030015575.1). NCBI lineage: Eukaryota > Viridiplantae > Streptophyta > Magnoliopsida > Asparagales > Amaryllidaceae > Agapanthus > Agapanthus africanus. Next base: position 866,298,785 of record CM057338.1, on the reverse strand, counting down.
CTGGACTTAAGTTACTTTTAGAGAAAAATATACTGACAGGGCCAAACTATAAAGATTGGCTGCGGAATGTCAAAATGGCTTTGACCTATAACAGATTGGGGTATGTCCTCACCACTAAGGCACCTGCAGTCCCAGGTCCCAAATCCAGTAATGCGGATAAGGAAATCCGCAAAACCTGGGAGTTAGATTGCGTGAAGGCCAAGTGCATCGTGCTTGCCTCGATGAACAATGAACATCAGAGGAGGCACGAGGATATGGATCTAGATGCCATATTTCTCCATACAAAGGAACTTTATGGAGAGCAATCTCGTATAGCAAGATACGAGACCTCAAAGAACTTGTTTCGAGCGAGGTTGGCCGTCGGATCATCGGTAGGAGAACATGTCCTAAAGATGATAGGCTATATAGAAGAGCTCGCAGACCTTGGGACAACTTTGGATAATGAGCTCTAAACAGACTTAATTCTCCAGTCCCTTCCTTCTACCTATGCCCAGTTTATTCTGAATTTCAACATTCAAAGAAAAGAAGTTGAACTTCCAGAACTCCTTAACATGTTGAGGAGTGCAGATGGCACCTTGCAGAAGGCAAGTGAAACACCCGCTATGTTTGTTAGCAGTGCTTCATCTTCCAGGTCCAAGGCTAGGGCCAAAGGAAAGAAGAAGAAGGCCGCCACCAAACCTAGAGGAGGTGTTAGTAAGGTGGGAGCGAAGGGAAAGAAAAAGTTTGCGGTACCAGTAGTGGCCCAGGATGAGTGTTTCCATTGTCATAGGAAAGGGCACTGGAAGAAAGACTGCAAGGCGTGGAACGCCAAGAACCAGGAACCGAAGCAAGCTGTGGTTTCGACTTCAGGTGTGTTTGTAATTGAGAATTGTCTGTCAATCAACTCTACTTCCTGGGTATTGGATACCGGATCAGGATCTCATATATGCAATTCATTGCAGGCACTGAGAAACCGTAGAGTGCTGAAGGATGGTGATATGACCCTGATGGTTGCTAACGGAGCTAGCGTAGGAGCTGTGTCCGTAAGGGATTATCACGTAGGATTGACGAGTGGACATATTTTGGTTTTACATAACTGTTTTTGTGTACCTAGTTTAATGTGTAATATCATATCAGTTTCCTTGTTATCAAATAAAGGTTATGATTTCACGTTTGTAAGCGATGTTGTTAACATCCACCTTAATCATAGTTTGATTGGGTCCGGTACACTGGATAACGGTATATATGTCTTAAACCAACTCCAGATTTTCAATGTCCAGAACACACTAAAAAGAAAGTCTCCAGATTTAAATAAGGCTTTCTTATGGCATTGTAGACTAGGTCACATCAATGAGACAAGGTTAACTAAGTTACATAGAGAAGGATATTTGGACTCGTTCGAATATCAAACTTATGCCACTTGTCAATCATGCCTCAAAGGAAAGATGACAAAGACTCCATTCACTGGACATGGAGTAAGAGCGAGCGAGCTCTTAGGACTCATACACAGCGATATATGTGGTCCAATGTCTACACATGCAAGAGGTGGTTTTTCCTATTTCATTACTTTTACGGATGATTACTCAAGGTACGGATTCATTTATCTGATGAAACATAAATCCGAGGCTTTTGAGAAATTCCAAGAGTATAAGAATGAAGTAGAAAACCAAACTGGCAAAAGTATCAAGACACTGAGATCTGATCGAGGTGGTGAATACTTAAGTGCCGAATTCCTAGGTTACCTAAAAGAGAAAGGAATTCTCTCTCAGCTTACTCCTCCATACACTCCACAGCATAACGATGTATCGGAGAGACGGAATCGAACCCTATTGGATATGGTACGTTCCATGATGAGTAATGCTGAGTTACTGCGATCTTTCTGGGGTTATGCGCTAGAATCAGCGGCATATCTTTTGAACATAGTTCCTACCAAGATTGTGCCTACCACACCATATCAGATGTGGAGTGGGAAGAAACCATATCTTCAATATCTGAAGATATGGGGATGTCCAGCTTTTGTTAAAAAGCAGCATGTGGACAAGCTCGAGGCACGATCAGTAAAGTGTAAGTTTATGGGATATCCAAAGAACTCTAGGGGGTATCTATTCTATTACGCAGAGGAACAAAAGGTATTTGTTTCTCGTAATGCCCATTTTCTAGAACATCAGTTTTTAGAAAAGGAAACAAGTGGGAGCGAAATAGAACTGGAAGAAATTCCAGAACCACAAACTACTACTGAAAGTTTGGTAGAACCAGTAGTTCAAGAAGAACAGGACATTTCCGCACCCCTCCGCAGGAGTAGTAGGCCGTCTCATCCGCCTGAGAGATACTATGGTTTTCTCATAGATGGGGATAGAGAGGATTGCATCATTGATGATGATGAACCTACTAGCTTTCAGCAGGCCATCCAGAGCGGCGACTCGGTACGATGGCTAGATGTAATGCGGACCGAGATGGAGTCCATGTACACCAACAAAGTATGGACTTTAGACTTTGCTCCAGATAGGGTAAAACCCATAGGATAAAAATGGATCTTCAAGAAAAAGATTGGTGTAGATGGACAGGTGGAAACCTATAAGGCTAGACTTGTTGCAAAGGGTTTTCGTCAAAGACCTGGTTTGGACTATGACGAAACTTTTTCTCCAGTGGCTATGCTCAAATCCATTCGGGTCATTCTTGCTATTGCTGCCTTCCATGATTATGAAATCTGGCAGATGGACGTAAAGACGGCTTTTCTGAATGGTAATTTAGAAGAGTGCGTCTATATGGATCAGCCAGAAGGTTTCAATCAGAGTGGGAGCAGCGGTAGAGTATGCAAGTTGCTTAAGTCTATTTATGGACTAAAGCAGGCATCGCGGAGTTGGAACATCTGTTTTGATGAAACGGTCAAAGAATATGACTTTATCAAAAATCCAGATGAACCACGTATATATAGTAAAGTTGTAGCAAGAAGTGTCATGTTCCTCGTCTTGTACGTGGATGACATTTTATTGATAGGAAATGACATTCCTATGCTACAATCTGTCAAGGGATTCTTGTCACACAGGTTCTCCATGAAAGACCTGGGTGATGCCTCTTACATTCTGGGGATCCGGATCTATCGTGATAGATCCAAGAGGATGTTGGGACTTTCGCAGTCCAGGTATATCAACACTATACAGAAAAGATTCAGTATGGAAGATTCTAAGCGCGGTAATCTACCGGCTTGTCACGGAATCACCCTATCCAAAAAGATGTCTTCCAAGACTGATTTGGAAAGGGATCGCATGTCGATTATACCCTACGCTTCTGCGGTAGGCTCTATAATGTATGCGATGTTGTGCACCAGACCAGATGTAGCTTACCCACTCAGCGTGGTAAGCCGGTATCAGTCAGACCCAGAGGAGAATCACTGGATAGCGGTAAAGAACATTCTCAAGTACCTGAGAAGGACTAAGGAGATGTTATTGGTTTACGGCGGAAAACCCCTCAAGATGGAGGCCTTTGCTGATTCCGGCTTCCAGAGTGATAAGGACGATTCCAAGTCCATGTCTGGTTATGTCTTTACCCTCAATGGAGGGGCGGTGTGCTGGAAGAGTTCCAAGCAGGACACCGTTGCTGACTCGACTATGGAAGCGGAGTATATTGCTGCTTGCGATGCCGCAAAAGAAGCGGTCTGGATGAAGAAGTTCCTAACAGAACTTCAGGTGGTTCCTACCATAGTTGATCCAATACCTCTGTATTGCGACAACAATGGAGCTATAGCTTTAGTGAAGGAACCAAGGTCCCATCAGAAGTCCAGACACATCTTAAGGCGGTATCACCTGATCAGGGAGATCATAGATCGCCGGGGGATCGAGGTCCGGAGAGTTGCTACTGAAGAAAACATTGCTGATCCATTCACAAAGGCCCTATCTCAGATTCAGTTCGAGAGGCTACTCGAGATCATCGGTCTTCGATATGCCAGTACATGGCCCTAGTGTAAGTGGGAGATTGTTAGTGTATATGCCTTAGGGGCCATTATTGTATCATACTAGTTTGTATATTACTTAATGGAAGCTTGGGATATTCACAGTTATATAACAGTCTTGCTAAACATGGTAGTATGCTACTTGGTTTTATCTATCTTAATATGTATGTTCGTATTGATAGAGCCCTTAGGATCTTGCTTGACTACCGGCGTTATGATGGCAGTCACACTAGTGGGGGCTGGGTAGTCTACAAGCACATCCTTTTCCAGGTCCCTAGTCATAGGATTATCGAGACAGGGCATCGATCCTCCGGAGTAGACTAGTGTGTACGCTTCTCATCCCAGTTGGGGAGATGCTCTGTCCCACAACTATCATTACATCGTACTGGAGATAGTATATAGGTGCTCGTTGGGTTACGGGTACACCGGACATGACTCACGGGGAACTGTTGGTTAGTATTATACCCATCGTCAGTTAACAGTTCCCAGGTGACATGGGTACAGCATAGTCCGCAGACTTGACACTGCTACTTCGCCTCGAGTGTGTCCCACTGTTCTTAGATTGCTATCCTACCACGGCTCAAAGGAGTCGTGTAAACAGGTAGCAGTTGGGTGCAGTCCCGAGCACTTGGAGGCAATGGCGGTTAGACAGGATTCGTCTCTCCCGGTATTGGGAGTTGATATCGCGCTGTGTCAGAGAGCTATTACGCAAAGTCCCTGGCCAGGGCAATCGGGATTTACTGGTAGGTTCCAGTAGTTTCTCAAGGTGTAATGGGCTACGCTCCGACATGACTTATACCGCTATTAGACTGACGCTTGCCGCCCCCTAGGCCCGATATGCGATAGTCTTAGACAAATAGACCAGACTGTACGGAGATTGTCACATCAGGCTCAGTAGGAGTTCGGATGGGTTTCCTCATCGGCCTTCTTATCGACATCTACCTGGGGACCGTTACGTACAGCTAGTGCCGTTTGCGGTCTGTGGCTAAACCCACTGCCAGCGTAGTAGTCGAGTCTTTAGAGTCCCACACAGAGAGTTTTCCTACTCCAGGCGAAACGATATAGAGGTCGTATGGTTTTACGACAAGGGTTCGGACGCATACGTGTGTTTACGCACGTACGACATTCGGACAGTTTTTACTAGCCGGTTTTGGTTTAAGCCAGATTCTAATATCGGGTTATTAGATTTATACAGTCTAAAGTTTTTCCGTGTTTTCACGGATAGGAGGGGCGTTCTCGTAATTTCACGAGAAGCTTCTAGAAGGATGGTGACTTGGGGGTTTATGTGGCATAAGCATTAAATGAGATTAGTGACTCATTTGTGTGATTCATCCATGTCATTAATGCATCATAAATGGTTAATGACTCATATAGATGAATCACTCATATGAATTAAATGAAGCATGGTTGTTAAATCATTTATTTATTTATTTGATAAAACATAATGCTTCATATATATTCAAATGAGATCATTATCTCTTCTCATTCTCATGCTCACCTTCTCTCTCCTCAAGCGCGCTCTCTCTCTCTTCAAACCCTAATCCTCCCCTCTCATGTGTTGAGATCAAGGATTAGATAGACTAATTAATCCATAACCTCACTCTATATCACCTAGGTGCCTTTGATTAGCAACTAAAGAAACCTAGTTACCTCAAGTTTAGAGGTGAAGCTTGGAATAGAAGCTCTCGGGTGGATCGTCTATTACATAGAGGAGGCCGAGGAGGAGGTGGAGAACGAAAAGACGAAGGACTAGGTTCACTAGGTATAATCTCTTTTCATAGTAGTTAAGAACTCCTATGCATGTGTTAGTTATAGTTTAGCAAAGATTCTTCGGTTAGTCGATGTTAACTCAAAGAACAAGATCGTTTTTCATATTTCTGCCTCCCCGCAACTCGTGGGGTGTTGTACATCGACTTACACAATGGAACGTTCCAACTCACACCTTTCTTATGCTAGATCGGGAAGTTTCCATCTCTTTGGAGGAGTTTGCGGATATCTCCGGCTTGCCTGTCAGAGGGGAGCATTATGAGGAGATCTTGCCCCCTGACGAGTATATTTTCGCTACCTGACTGGTGATGATGGGTCTAACCCCAGAGAATGCCATTCAGTACCGATTCCCCAGCTTGATCAAGGTGCTAAACATTTACGAGGGCTTATTTCTTGAATCTGGAAGCCATGGGGTTAGCTTTGCGGACTTCATCGCCCGTTTTCTCCGCCCAGAAGCTTTATCGCAACAAGGTGAAAGGTTTGCCGAACTTGATGATCCTTTCGGTTTTGGCTTGGATAGCCGGCCGATAACGGAAGTCGATCAAAAGAGCTTCTTCCTTCCAAACGTCATGATCGTCCCCTTTTCAGAAATCGCCGCTCAGGACATCGATGAAGAAGCGTTCTTTTTAGGGTTCCTTGGTTTGTGGTTAAGATGGTCCGCGCTTCCCATGCACCCTCGCTACATGAGGCCGTCTGTCTTTTACCCAGCTCATCGGATGGTTGAAGGGAAACAGGTCGCTGTTGGGATTGCCGGGCTGGCACATTTGTATCATGACCTTAGCTTGGCGGCCGACACTACTCAACCAGGGGTGCAGCCCGTGAACTTCCCGATGCATTATTTTACTTCATGGCTCGAGATGCATGTGCTCGGTGCTTTTGGAATGCACAAGTGACCCCATTTCTATGAATCCTGCAATTTTCCACGGATCATGCGACTGGTCGATGCTTCCACTGTGGAGCCAAGTCAGCGAGATGCTCGGGGTGTGATTCTTCTCCCGCGTACAGTAGGGGATGGCATGACCTTTGTTGATAAGGTCATGACCATTGGTAAGGAATCCGCTAAGACGGTGCAGCCGCTGCAGGACACCTTTAAGGACGGAGCTTCTACCTTGAAAGCTCGGGAGATTCTCCATTTGTACTCGATCAGGCCGGGCTACTTGGTGTTCAGGCAGAACGACTCAGCTTTGTTCATGAGATATAACCCCCACCATTTTGCCCAGCAATCAAGTTTTAATCAGGGCGTCCCGCTCGAGGCATTCTTGGCAAAACCGGTTAATACTGAAGAGGGCATCCGGAGCGCTTTGCACCACTTCATGCGCCTAAACACAGGGTCCAATTTCTTCATTAGTGAGCCGAGTTGTGTTCCGAAAGCCCTGAACGTATGCGTGGCGTGGTATCAACATGCGATGGGTGCTATTATCAAAGAGGAGAAGCGACCGTTGCTTGATCGCAAGGGTGCAGCCCCGGCTGGTAATTCGACCGTTCCCCTAAAGCAGCAGACCATCGTTCATTCTCCCTTGAGAAAGGCTGGTGCGATAGTGGTCCTGCACACCATATCTGAGCTTCCCCTTCCTCGTGGTCCCATGAAAGCGGTAGCAGTGGCGTCTCCCGAGTCTGGCATGGGTTCAGAGATCGGGACTCGTCGTCCAAAGGTGCCCACCAAGCGTAAACTTATGCTAGCGGCTACCGGCACTCGCTCGCAGAAGAGAAAGAAGTCAATACTCTCTGCAGATGTTGTATTCGGCCAGGAGCCTTATGCTCCTTACCGCAAGGGCATAAGTGAATACGGGACCAATGAAGGCTTATTCATGGCGCCGGATGATACTGATCTAGAGGCTGCTATTGCAGCTTCCGAGCGATTAGCTAGCCACCAAGCAGGACTGGTCACCCTTGCACAGTCAGGTAGACTTCAGTCGTATCTTTTCGCTGTTACATTTTTATTATCATGCTTTGACCGACACTTCTTCTTCAATAGGCATCTCCACTGAAGAAGCTCTCGCAGCTTCTCTCAAGACTTTTGAAGAGGAGGAAAGGCTTCGTGCTTCCTTGGGCATTGGTACATTTCGGCTTACTGTGCCTTCATTTCTGTTTTTATGGGTAAACTAACTCTTCTTTTGCATCTTATTGCAGGGACTACCTTGACTCAGGTTATCCCAAGTGCAGTGCCGATCGCGAGTGGTGACGCGGCAATGCTCCCAAGGCCGGCTGCCGAAGTCCCAGCTCCTCTAGTATTGCCGAAAGAAGTTTCGCTCAAACAGCCGATGACGGACACCGTAGAGGCTCCAGAGGCAGAACTTGGCTCGGACGATGACATCTCCTTGACGGAGGTTTTGAGGAGGTCAATTCTCTCTGCCAAAGCCGATAAGAAACGTATAAAGCGTGCAACTAAGGAACATGATGCCGCTTTGGCTATAGGTGCAGGCTCAAGCGCTATTCCATCTGTCACTATTTCCTCCGAAGATGCTCCAGCCGCCTTGTCTACCGTTCATAAACAGGTTTTGAGCGCGGCTCGGGAGGCAATCGAAAAGTCGCCTCAAGGTAACGTAACACTGGGTCCTTTTATTAGAGTTTGATCTTCAGATTCTTATATATCGTATCCTGCAGGGCTAAGTCTTAGCGATGAGGCAGTAGGTGAGATAACGGCAACCGCTGAGCTTGAAATAGCTACTCTCTCCTAGGAGTCCGGGACTGCTCCAATTGCCGCTCTTTCCCCTTGCGGTTCCCTGCCATCGCCCGGAATTGCGAGTGCCACGACGGCTCTCGTAGAAACGGGGGATGAAGCCACTGGTGCCGAAACTTTCCCCCCAAATGAGAATGAAGAAGTCGCGTCGCTTGGTGATGCTTCCGTCACGGTTTTGGCTGATGACCAGTTTGGTAGGTCTCAGATTGCTGCATTCTTTTCGTTTTGCAATCCTTTTGGGTCCCTTCTGATGACATTTTGTTCCTTTCGAGTATAGGTGTGGTGAGCATTGAGGTTGTGCCATCTGAAGAAGCATCACCAGCTGCCGCTCTGACGGTCGCTGTCCCTTCGTCTCCTCATAAATCCTCTCAAATGCTGGAAGGCATGGGTTTGCGATTAATTTAGATCGGGGACAGCATCTTTCGTGTACTGACCATGTATCATCATAACCTTGCAGGAGTTCTCTTTGATCATTTGTATCAAGTGTTGGACCCGCACTTCTCTTTCCAGTCGGAAACTAGTCTGGCTGCTGGTGCCGGTGAGTATCTTTTCTAACCAACGTCTTTTCTTTTCTTTAACGGATGACCCTGCCATTGCTAACTGTAAACTGATTACAGCACTACAAATTGAAGGAGGGGACGAAAGAATTGTCGCGCCACCAGTACTCCCAGCTTTGCCCCCTGTTGCAGCCGGTATAGTAGACTCTATTGTTCGTGTATTCTCTTTATTTCTTGAGCCAACATCTGACTATGATTTGTTTTGCAGCGGTCGCACCGACTCCAACTCCCTTCGAGTCTCGAATTCCAATGTCGGCAGGGCCCTTTGTTAAACGCCCATCTTCCAGGGGTGCCGCGAACAGCCTGGGAATGTTAAGTGAGTTCGTCAAGGATCTTGACGCCGAGGCTTTCGTATCTGCTGCGGATTTTGCTGCTGAGGTTAATCTCATGCTAGCGATGCTTGCGAACTTCCACAGCGAGAGTGTCATCGAGTCTTGGGTTAATCACTGTAGGAAGATCGAGGCCTGTCTTTATAAGATTGAGCTCAGGCATCCTGCTCCGGAAATATTGGCTTTGAACTCCCAGCGGGCTGCATAGGTTGAGCAGAGCGTGCCCTTCCTCCACCATTTTGAACAAGAAGCGACCTTGAGGCGGAAGGAACGCGAGGAGGCTTCAGGTGAAACTGCCCGGCTGCGCGCCCAAGTTGAAGCGAATGCCGGGCAACTGAGAGCCGTCTTTGACAATTTGCAGCGATGCATTTCGGACAGGCTGGCATTGAGGCGAAAGCTCGACTTCATTGAGCGGGTTGCGCAGAGTCGTTAAGCTACCGAATGGGAAATCGACGAGAAGGTTTCATCGTGTTTGCAGCAATGGGATCAAGACGAAGCGGAGCTGGCCACAGCGGCTAACCATGAAAAGGAGTTGAGAGGAGCGCACGAGCAACTTGCTGACTTATTGAAAACGCCTTCTTCTCAGTAGCTGCCTTTATATCAATTAACATTTGTAATCTTTGAATAACATGTATCCATTTTTCATTCTTTTATATGATTTGTCTTATACTCAATTGAATTCATGAATAAAAGATACGCATTTTTTATCTCCCACTGTCGCTTTCTTCTCTTTGCTGTGTTGTCGCCATGCGATTTTAGCAAGTGTGGTATGTAGATAGTATGTAGCTGTCCATTTTAGACTCTTTGCAGGGTGGTGACGGCTTAGGAAACAGGGTTAGGATATGCCACCTAAGACTTTTCAACTTTACGAGCCGTGAGGGTCTCATAAAGAATTTTCTTCCTACGAGTCGAGAGGATCTCGTAGGTGTATTTTCTCCTTAGGAATCGTGAGGATTCCTAAGTGTGTTTTTTCTCTTGAGAGTCGTAAGGACCTCACAAGGTAATTTTCTTCCTTACAAGTCGAGAGGACTCGTAAGTGATTGATAAGTTGACCTGCTCCCAAATCAAAGCATTGCTTTAACGGGGAGGTCGAGGGTTGACTTTGGCCATTTTCCACGGGGTCAGGATTGACTTTGGTCGTGTTCCACGGGGTCGGGGGGTTGACTTTAGCCATATGGGGTCAGGATTGACTTTATCCATACGGGGTCAGGGGTTGACTTTGGCCATATGGGGTCAGGATTGACTTCAGCCATACGGGGTCAGGGGTTGACTTTGGCCATATGGGGGTCAGGATTGACTTTAGCCATACGAGGTCAGGGGTTGACTTTGGCCATACGGGGTCACGATTGATTTTAGCCGTACGGGGTCAAGATTGACTTTAGCCGTACGGGTCAGGATTGAATTTAGCCGTACGGGATCAGGATTGACTTTAGCCGTACGGGGTCAGGATTGACTTTAGCCATACGGGATCGGGATTGACTTTAGCTATACAGGGTCAGGATTGACTCTCGGTTGTCTGTGCACCACCGAGTCCTGAAACTAGGGACTTTGCTATGTCTCCGCTTTGCTGACGTTGCGTCTGATGTAATGAGACAAATATCGAGGTGGTCTCTAGGTTGTCTGTGAATCGTCGAGATTTGGAACTTGGGACTTTTCCATGGCTCCGAGGTTGATTGTCGCGTCTGAATCCTGCTGGAATGAGGAGGAATGTTGTTGTGGGTCTCCAGGCTATAGATGTAGCCGTCGAGACTTAGAACTAGGGACTCTGCCGTAGCTCCGAGGTTGATTGTCGCGTCTGAATCCTGCTGGAATGAGGTGGAACGCTATTGTGGGTCTTCAGGCTGTAGATATGGCCGTCGAGATTTGGAACTAGGGACTCTGCCGTGGCTCCGAGATTGATTGTCACGTCCGAATCCTGCTGGAATGAGGAGGAACGTTGTTTTGGGTCTCCAGGCTGTAGATGTGGCCGTCGAGACTTGTAACTAGGGACTCTGCCGTGGCTCCGAGATAGTCTCTAGGCTGTCTGTGAACCCTCGAGATTTGGAACTAGGGGACTCTGTTGAGGCTCCGAGATTGATTGTCGCGTCCGAATCCTGCTGGAATGAGGAGGAACGTTGTTGTAGGTCTCCAGGCTGTAGATGTGGCCGTCGAGACTTGGAACTAGGGACTCTGCCGTGGTTTCGAGATAGTCTCTAGGCTGTCTATGAACCGTCGAGATTTGGAACTAGGGGACTTTGCCATGCTCCGTTTGATCTCTAGGTTGTAGATGTTGCCATCGAGACTTGGCTCTCTTTCTGATGAAGCCTGGTGGTATGATATGGTTCTCTTTTTGTTTGTGCCCCTGGATTGTATACAGGGATCGATTTAATCTCACCTATAGGGAAAAAAGTTTCATTTCATTTTTTTCTTTCCACGATGCTCTATCATTTCAGCTTTTATATCGCGAAAGTCGCAATTGCCCAATCATTTCGGTTATTTTTCGTGGTGCCCAATCATTTCGGCTATTTTTTTTACTCGCTGCTTTTTATTGCGAGTTTCCTAACCATTTCGGCTATTTTGTATGCATATATTTTTACTTGCTGATTTTGTTGCAAATTGCCCCATCATTTCGGCTATTTCATATGCATTTTTGCCTCGCTAATTTTTTATCGCGAGTGTGGAACTCGGAACCTGATGCCAATCTCAGCATCAGCATGCTGCGACTGGAATATTGTCAGGAGCGAATCATCATTTGTCATGAAAGGACTTGGGATTCGATACCGATTTAGTCATCAGCATCGCTACAACTGGGATATTACCAGGAGCGAATCATCATCTGCCTTTGTCGATTTAAACAAAGATGGCTTAGCAAACAGGGTTAAGATCCTGTCGACTAAGGCTTTTTGACTTTACGAGCCGTAAGGGTCTCATAAAGATATTTCTCCTTACAAGTCGTGAGGATCTTGTAGGTGCATTTTCTCCTTAGGAATCGTGAGGATTCCTAAGTGTGTGTTCTCTTATAAGTCGTAAGGATCTTATAAGAGTGTTTTCTCCTTACAAGTCGAGAGGACTTACATGTGTCGTTCGACGTGTAAGCATATCCCTAGTCTCTGGTGGGACTCTGTTAGGGAAATGTTTATTCGTTCCCGTGGATTGTATACAAGGGTCAATATTGAACCGCTTGTAGGGCAGTCTGTGGGTTATGATGGCTTAAGAACAGGTCCAGATCCCTGAAGCTTAAGGTTTTTGAATCCTATGAGCCGTGAGGGTCTCAAAGGGGAATTCTCCTTACGAGTCGTGAGGATCTCGTAAGTGTAACTTCTCCTTAGGAATCGTGGGGATCCCTAAGTGTGTTGCTCCCTTATGAGTCATAAGGATCTCACGCAGGTATTTTCTCCTTACAAGGTCAAGAGGACCTTGCAAGTGTCTTTTAACGAGATTGCACCCTTTCGGGTTTCACAAACTCACCGGTAGCCTTGCTGTTTTTACTCACGGAGCCCTTTCAGGTTTTCATCCGTGCCCATCTCGCTTATGGACGTACCCTTTTTTTGCGTCAGCCTTGGGATACTGCGATCCATAGTAGTTTATAGACGTCTCGGTCGGTTGCAAGTTTTAGGACATTACGGTCCATCGTTAGGTTAGGGACGTTTCGGTCCGTCTCACGTTTTCGAGGCTAGGTTTTGTAGGATACTACTTTTAGAGTTCAGGCTTAGGAAGATAGCGAGCGGACATAGGCGTCGTCATCTATCATTTACCTAGGCCGTGACTCGTCAGGCGTAGTATTTTTTTAAAAACCGGCCGTTTATTGGCCTGAAGGGTCTTTCGCCATGCATATCCATGAGCAAATAAGCCCCACCTTGGTAGACTTTGTCTATGATGTACGGGCCCTCATAATTCGGCTCGAATTTCCCCCGTTTGGCATGAGTGGGGATCATAGGTTTCTTGACAACTAGCACGAGTTCGCCTTGGTGGAATGTTCTCGGCCTAGTCAATCTCTTGTATGAGCGCGTCATCTTTGCTTTGTAAGCTTCCAAGTTTTGCTGCGCCATGAGCCGGGTTTCGTCAAGGGCGTCGAGCTTCTCAAGCCGAAGATGAGCATTGTCTTCGTCCGTTAGTTCATAATGAACCGCCACTCATAAAGAAGGTAACTCTATCTCCAAGGGGAGTACTGCTTCAGTGCCGAATACCAATGCATACAGCATTGTGTTTGTGGCCATTTTGAACATAGTTCGATATGCTCAGAGAGCTTCATGCAGTCTCTCGTGCCAATCCTTTTTATTTTTGGACACCGTCTTTTTCACGATTTTCGTCAAGATTTTGTTGAAAGCCTCAGCCAGACCATTAGCTCGGGGATTGTAGACCGAAGAGTATCTCCAGTCTATATTATGTTGTTGTGCGAAGCGACTAATTTTGTGGCTTCTGTAGGCCAGCCCGTTATCAGAGATAATCCGTCGCGGAGTGCCGAACCGATAGATGACGTGTGTCTTGAAGAAATGGAGGATATTCTCCGTCTTCACTTCTCTTAGTGGTACTGCTTCTGCCCACTTAGAGAAATAATCGGTTGTCGCCAGTATGAACCGGTGTCCTTTGGTCGATGCTGGTTCGATGGGCCCGATTATGTCAGTTCCCCACATTTCGAATGGCCAGCTAGCCACCGTTGGATGTAGCGGATTTGGATGCTGGTGGATAAAGTCCACGTGAATTTGGCACAAGTGGCACTGCTTCGCGTATTCGAGGCAGTCCTGAATCATCGTGGGCCAATAATAGCCCATCCTTTTGATCTTCAGTTTCATCTTCGGCCCGGCTTGGTGAGAACCGCAGAGTCCGTCGTGAGTTTCTTAGATAGCTCTCCTTGCTTCTTCCGGTCCTAGGCATCTCAGCCATAGAGAGTCGAACGATCTCTTAAGCAGAGTATCATTGACAAAGGCAAAAGAAAGAGCTCATTTCATGAGCTGATGTCTCGAGAATGCATCTTCAGGTGTTTGACGGGATTTGAAGTAGTCTATAAAGACTTCTCTCCAATCCTTAGTCTTTTCCTGGTCTTCCATTTGTAGGACTGTCTCCTTGGTCGCTTCCTTTTCTTTAGACGACTCCGGAAATATTTCTGCTGGTGCAAGAACCCGACGGTTTTGCACAACGATCCTCACGTCATCGAGGTTTTCGTCTGCCAGTTCCTTAGCGAGTTTGGCTAACGCATCCGCCTTGCTATTCTCCGCTCGCGGTATGCTTTCTAAGGCGTAGAAAGGGATCTGAGTCAGTAATTGCTGCACTCTCTCACCGTACTTTACCAACTATGGTTTGCACGTTTGATAGTCGCCGTTTACTTGACTAACGACCAGCTGGGAGTCTCCGTATATAAGGAGGTTTTCAATTCCCATGTCGACAGCGATCTCAAGACCTGCTATCAAAGCTTCATATTCGGCTTCATTGTTCGTCCTTGGCTCTGTTAAGGAGAAGGAAAAGCGCATTATTCCCACTTGTGGAGTCACGAAGATGAGGCCTACCCCAGATTTGATTATGGGGAAGCTGTGCTTTCGCTTCTTCATGGAAGATGCCCCGTCGAAGTAAAGTTCCCACCGGGTGTTACTCTCCCCTTTCTCCCCATCGATTATGTCAAAAGCGTGCTCGTCTGGCAATTCGCAATTTAGGGGTGAATCGGCAGGTATAGGATGCTCGGCGAGGAAGTCGGCGATAGCCTGGCCTTTTACTGCCTTGAGGAGTCGATATGTTATCGAGAACTCCATCAAGAGTAAGGCCCATTTAGCGAGTCTTCCTGTTAGTATGGCTCTTGACATCAAATATTTGAGAGGATTCACCTTTGATATAAGGTGGATCTCATGCGCCAAAGCATAATACCGAAGCTTCGTTATAGCGAAGATTAACGCCAAGCAATGTTTTTCGATAAGGGAGTAATTGTTTTCTGCCCCCAGAAGAACTTGACTCAAATAATAGAGGGCTCTCTCCTTCCCTTGGTTGTTTTCTTGTGCCCATAATGCGCCTAGAGAACCCTCAAGGGCGGTTGTATACAGAATGAGAGGCCTTCCCTTGACCGGAGTGGTTAGCACCGGAGGATTCTGCAGGTATAGCTTGATTTCGTCTAGTGCGCTTTGGCATTTGCGATCCCAGACGAACGAAGTTCCCCTCTTCATTAGACGACCGTAGGGGCGACACTTCCCGGAGAGATTGGCTATGAACCGTCGGATATACACGAGCTTTCCTTGGAGAGACCGCGTTTGGTTGAGAGTTCTTGGCGGGGGCATTTCCATGATCGCCTTGATCTTAGACAAGTCTATTTCGATGCCCCGGTGTCGCACGATGAATCCTATGAATTTGCCCGAGGAAACTCCGAACGCGCATTTGAGAGGGTTTATCTTCAAGTTGTATTTCCGAAGACGTTGGAACACTATCTTCAAATGCTCCCAATGCTCTTCGTGCGACTTGATCTTTATCACGAGGTCGTCGATATAGCATTCGACGACTTCATGCATGAGGTCATCGAAAATCTTCGTCATGGCACTCTGATAGGTAGCGCCGGCGTTCTTCAGACCGAAAGGCATCACTTTGTAGCAGAATATGCCCAAAGGGGTCCGGAAAGCGGTATGCTTATGGTCTTCGGGATGCATCTTTATTTGATTGTACCCTGATGAGCCGTCCATGAAGGAGAAAACTTCGTGAGTGGATGTGTTGTCTATCATCAGCTCGGTAACTGGTACGGGGAAGTTATCTTTCGGACATGCTTTGTTGAGGTCCCGAAAGTCTACGCAGATGCACACCATCCCATTTTTCTTCATCACTGGGACGATGTTGGCAATCCAGTCAGGGTACTGAACCTCTTGGATGAAGCCGGAGTCGATTAGCTTCTTGACCTCGGCGTTGATGCTCATTTCAAGTTCGAGCCGCATTCTTCTCGGCCCTTGTTTGACTGGCTTGATGTCCGGAGATATCGCCAATTTGTGCACAGCTACTTCTGGATCTAGTCCCGACATTTCGGAATAGTTCCATGCGAAGCAGTTTTTATACGGCATGAGCATGTCTTTGAGTGTAGCCACATGTTCTTTAGACAGCAGCTCGCTGACGAACGTAGGCCGTGGGTCGTTTGCCGTTCCTAAATCGATTTTCCTTAAGTTATCTGCAGTAGTATGTATCCCATCTTCCAGCTCTTCTGGCGCCAGTGGAAACTCTGATATCACCTCATCATCATCATTTTCGAAGCACCACGGGAGGTCAGACATACCCTCGTGTACTCCTTCTCCTGACAGCGTTATCGCGTGACAGGTACGAGATCGCTTCCAAGACCGATGTTGGTCCGGCTCTACTCTCGCTGCATATATGGCATTCGGTTCATACTTCTGTGGCGGGGTTACCCTCCAACTGCTGGATAAAGAGAACCTTCCATGCTGATACTGGTCTTCTACCCAGTCTTTGAATGTGAAGCATCCTTCGAGAGAATGTCTTATCGCTCGATGATAGGAGCAATAGTCTGGGTGATGAACCCCACTTGCTTGTTAGGGTGCTTGGACTCCGGGAGGGTAATTGATCAGTCGAAAATACTGCATTTTTAACACGGCAATTTCCCTATCATTTGCACTCATCTAGAAGTGTTCGGTATTCATATTGCACATATTAGCAAAACATCTCTGAAATACCAGATTGCATGTGTTAGACTTTAAAACCGGCGCTTTTAGGAAAATTGTGTGTTTATCATGGCATCGCATCATTCTTGTATAGCGCAACTCTTGTCTTGGAGTCTATGCAGAAAATTCTAGAAGCAAAGCCAAAATTGGGAAAAGAGCTGATCAAAAATACGCCAACTCAATGACTTCAGATCTGGAAGTAATCTAGAAAGAATTTTGAGAATCAACATATCAGAAAAAGGCCCACATATCAGCCCAAACTAGTACCAGAGAGCCCAAGCCCTAAGGCTTCAACTAAGCCGCGGATCCGCGGTAGGAGCTGGCTTGCACCGCGGATCCGCGGCGGCTTGATGGCACCAACTCCTCCAATTTTGCCATGTGCTTACCTCTAACGGTCCAAGCTTCCAGAAGACCCCAGAAACTCCACGTGGCGCATCTAGAAGGCTCGGCTTAACAAACTATTTCTAGAAGGCTCTCTTAACAAACTTTTGGAGGGAAAATTCAAATTTGAAATCCTAGATCTAGGGTTTTGAGGTCTATAGAAAGGAGCCTAGATCTAGGGTTGAGATTGTTCAAGAATCATCCATCATCTTCTACCCACAAGTTGAGTGACACAACTTGTGCCCCAAAACCCTAACCCTAATTCCAATTCAAAAATCAAGATCAAGATCCCGAGTACCATTCAAGCAAGAGAGCCTTCAACCTTTAGAAAGCAACGCCGGATTTCATCAGAGCAAGAGATCCAAGGAGATCCGCGACTCAAAGAGCCGAGCGAAGCTTAAATCGACGATCTAGTTCCTTCCTTTTGTAAATTCAAGAGAGTTGTAACGAAATTTGTCGATAAATAAAGGTGAAATTTCTATATCTTGCTTATCTTTTAATTCAAGTATTATGATTCGATCTCAATTTGTGATTGCGTTTGTTATTATGATGTTTGAGTAAAACTCTGCTCGTGTAGGAGTTGTGACGATCGATAGATGATGATGATTTAGACACTTTTACAATTCTTAAATCCTATAATGTTTGTAAATTCTTGTGAATCAAATGATCGATGACCTAGTTTCGGGATGATGCTCTCTTGATTGTGATCACTCGAAACTAGGGAACAACGATTGATCTTTTGATTAACTAGAAGCTAGAATTTGAATGAGATTCATCGAAAGGACAAAGGATGAGTTGCGGAATCCTTAAATTCTCCGCAAGATCCTTAACCCTCGGTAAATTTTCATCGCTCTAGTATCAATTCGTTAATGGATAAGAATGAGTAATCATTAGATCTCATCACATCTATAGATCCGATCTACTCCTACGAGCTACACTTCGAATCTTGATTGTTGGTTGAAAATTATCACACATCTCAATTCTTGATTTTAATGTTTCTTTTAGATCTAGATTTTTCTAATTCTTGATATTCAATTACAAATCATGAATTGTTTTTGTTTCTTTTCTTTAAATTTTCGACTCATCTAATTCGGAAAATTGAACGGATCTCACTTTCCCTGTGGACGATCCGCACTTACTAACGCGCTATATCCGACACCGTTATTGATTGCGGTCAAAATATTTTTGGTTGTGATTTCTACATAAATTTTTCTACACACACAATCGGAAATCACGTACCAATCAAATGGCGCCGTTGCCGGGGATCGTGTGCTAATTTGTTCAATTTTTTTGAAATTTGAGTTGAAAAGTTTATTCCATCTTAATTTTTAAGATCAAAACTCACGTAAAACACTAAACGAGTTATTGTGGTTAATTGCAAGGAAATCTGGAGCTTGCTGTGCAATTGGAAAAATATTTGGAGATTTCCAGAGAGCTAAGGAAGTGATCAGGAGCGTTCTGTAAAAGTTTTGTGCAGGGAACAGTGCAAACCTCGGCGGAATCGCGGCTTAAGGGCTTCATTGCGGCGGAACCGCGGCGGGCTTGAGGCTTCGCTGCACGAAAATTTCTCTGTAAGATCCTGACTTTCTTATCTCCTTCCTCATCTGCTCCAATTAACAATTTGCTGCAGGCTTCTTTGCAAAAATCGCAGCGCCGCAAAAAGCAAAATAAATTATGCGTGTTTTTGATTTTTTGGTTGTTTGCATATTAATACGGACATTAAGGGGCACGGCCAAATCCAGATTAGGTGGAGAGTTCATTACCCTTCCTAAGCCCCAAAAATCATAAACTTGCATCCGCATTACCCTCATTAACTAAAAAATATCTAGAGATGACTCTAAGGACCGTCGTGCTCACTTAGGACAGAAGAAGGCCGTGGGTAATCCATTCTTTATCCGCGTTTCTTTTGTGGTGTCTAAGGCAAGTGTGTCGAAAGCTAGTGGTTACTTAATTAGGCCCACTACTTACGTAGTGGAGAACCTCCCACTTACCTGGCGCTTACCTGGCCACAGGAGAGACAAAGAGGCAGTGGAGGATTGATCCTGGGACTTGTCTTTTGGCAGTTAGGAGTGGTCTAGAGCTTTGACCTAGGTGACCATAGATTTTAGGGTTGCTTGTTGCATTTGTTGTGATCGCATCATATTTTCAAAAATCCGTATCATTTTTCAAAACAAACACCGCATTCATTCATTCCCCTAATTATAAGTCACGCTGCCACTTGTACTAACCCTTTTTAGTGCAAGATAGGCTGGACACGGGATTCTAGTGCTCGTCTTGTCCGCGTTCCCCCGATCGACTCCGAAGTCGGTATTTCTACATTTACCTCTCTTTTACCCACCACCACACCCACACCGATGGATCCGTCTCCATCGACCCTCTTTACCGCTGCTCTGCCGCCGTCCGTTGGTGCGTAGAATCCACCCCGCATCTCTCTCCAAGAGAGGTGCTATCCTGTGCGAGGTCCTCTCTCGACCTGCTTATCCATTCCACCAGCCAACGGGGATAATTTTGAGATTAAACCCCAGTACATCAACCTTCTACCCAAATTCCACGGTCTCGAGACTGAAGACGCATACGTCTTTATCACCAAATTTGAAAATGTATGCGCGATGATGGGTACATCACAACTTTCTGTGGATGCTATGCGTCTTCGTCTTCTTCCATTTACCTTGTGCGATATAGCCGAAAAGTGGCTGTATAACAGCACCGCACATTCCATTACGAATTGGGAAGAATTCGTTGCGGCATTCCTTAAGAAATTCTACCCTATGCAAAAGACAGCTCGAATCCGTAGCGAACTATATCAATTCACCCAGCTTCCGGCTGAACCATTCTCAAAATGCTTTGAACGATTCAAGGATCTTTTGGTTCAATGCCCACATCACGGCATCCCGAGATGGGACCTTTGCCGAATCATATATGAGGGCATTAACCCTACCACTAAACAAAACCTTGAAAACATGTGTCAAGGCACCTTTATGACCAAGGATGATGGGGAAGCTTGGAAATTTTTAGAAGAGTTCGCTGAAAAATCATTACAGTGGGAGAGTGGAACCCAGCCATCGTCTAGGGGTGGCGTACACCAAATTGACGTGTCCATAGGTGTTCGAGCTGAGATGGCAGCAATGCAAAAGAAGCTCGAAGCTATGGAACACAAATTTTTAGCAGCCTCCCTAAATCCGATGTCGCTCCCCAAAACTGTATGTGGGTGCTGTTCTGATCCTTCTCACTTAACGGAAGAATATTCATTAAACTCTCCGTTTCAAGGTCACGAGCATACCAATGCCGCATTTCAACGACCTAGAAACGATCCATATTCTTCCACGTACAATCAGGCTTGGAGGAATCACCCGAACTTTGCTTGGAACCAATACAAATCCCAAAACACGGTTCCAAACCCGAATCAATTCCAAAGGGTCCCTCCACCATAACAGCAACCACTTCAACTCACCCAGCACCCCTACCAGTCACAAAATTTCCAAAACCAGGTCAACACTCCTGCACCATCTAATCATATGCAGTCGACCTGTTCTGACGAGTTCTCTCAATTCACTCAAACCATGAAATCACTCTAGTCAAATTTCATGGAAGTGTCGGCCGAAGTTAGGTCTTCCGTCAGTGATATAAAGAAAAACTCAGCGTCCCAAGCTGAGAGTATCAGAACGATGGAAGCGGAAATTGCACGACTTAAAGCCGAAATGAGTGCGAAAGAAAAAGGGAAACTTCCGTCTCAACCCCTACCGAATCCTGGGCATTACAATGTAAATGTCGTCATAACATTGAGATCAGGAAGAGTGCTGAATAACCATGTTGGGGAAGAAGTTGATGATATTGAAAATCCTATCAACACCCCGGCTGAGACCTTTCCTCACACACACACTTCTACCTCTGATCCTTGTTCTTCTACGCCACCGCCTTCTCACGAGCCTATTCTCCATTTCCCTCTAGGCTCGACACCTTAGCAACCCTCTTCTAGTTCTCCACAGACGATCCCCACTCCTTTTTTGGGATCACGTCTACCCCCACTTCCTTCTCCTATGATGGACCCTGTGCTCATTGCTAAAGCATCTTACCCGAATCGGTTAAGGGCTAACAAATCGAGTCCACATATGGAGAAAATTATGGAAATGTTCAAACAGGTTAACATCAACATCCCTCTCCTAGATGCGATTCAACAAGTCCCCGCTTATGCGAAAATTCTTAAGGATTTGTGCACTAGGAAGAGGAAGACTCAAGTGCCAAAGTAGGTCTTCATGTCCAATAACATTAGCACTGCTTTTATCCCACAACTACCAAAGAAACGTAAGGACCCAGGATGTCCTACGATATCGATTTCTATTGGGGGTAAAAACATCAACCGTGCTCTTTTAGACTTTGGCGCAAGTGTTAACCTACTTCCATACTCTGTCTATGAGCAGCTAGGGATTGGAGAGTTGAAACCAGCTCACTACACTCTCCAAATGGCAGACCGTTCAATCACCAAACCTAGGGGTGAACTAGAGGATGTGTTGATAAAGGTCGGGGAATTTGTATTCCCTGTAGACTTCATTGTTCTCGATACACAACCTGTAGCGAACCTCCGGAGCCAAATTCCGGTGATTTTGGGTCGACCATTCCTTGCTACTTCCAATGCTGTCATTAACTGTAGAAACGGTTCAATGAACTTATCATTTGGAAATATGACCATTGAACTGAACATCTACAAGATTGGAAGTCAGCCATTAGAACCCTCTGCTCATATCCTTGATGTGTGCTCTGTCCACGAGATTGCTCCCGAAAGTTGCGGAGTTGAGGAACTTTGCTTTACAGATCTCGACGACACTACCACATCACTGTTTGACCTTGCACATGATCTTAGTGAGGACACCATTTCCACGCTTTTGTCTGACACTCCTGACTCATCACCATCCGAGTTTGTATCTTTTACAGGCTATGAGCTTCTTTATGACTCCGAAAATCATTCGATGATCCCACCTTCTATTATTTCTCCGCCAGCATTAGATCTCAAAATTTTACCTTCTCATCTTAAATATGCATATTTATGTGAGAATGAGTCTTTACTGGTTATCATATCCGCTTCTCTAGCATCAGAGCAAGAGAATGCACTTTTATCGGTATTGAGATCTAATAGGGAGGCGTTTGGTTGGACCATGGCGGACATCAAAGGGATTAGTCCCTTGATTGTAGAACATCATATACATGTGATGGATGATGCCAGACCAACCCGAGAACCACAGAGACGGTTGAACCCCGTCATGAAGGAAGCGGTGATGAAAGAGATCATCAAATGCCTTGATAATGGTATCATTTACCCAATCTCCGATAGCCAATGGGTGAGTCCAATACATGTCGTCCCTAAGAAATCTAGCATCACTGTTATTACCAATGAGGCAAATGAGTTGATTCAGACACGCGCCGAAACTGGGTGGCGTGTATGTATTGATTACAGAAAACTCAATGCCGCCACGAGGAAAGACCACTTTCCTCTACCTTTCATTGATCAGATGCTGGAACGCTTAGCTGGACGTGCGTATTATTGCTTTATGGATGGATACTCTGGCTATAATCAGGTCCCCATAACCAAAAAGGATCAAGATAAAACCACTTTTACTTATCCTTTTGGTACCTTTGCTTATAGACGCATGCCCTTTGGGTTATGCAATGCTCCCGCTACCTTTCAGCGGTGTATGATGGCGATATTCTCTGACATGGTCGAGAATTTTTTAGAGATTTTCATGGACGATTTCTCGATTTTCGGAGACTCTTTTTCTGACTGCCTATCGAATCTTGACGCAGTTCTTACTCGTTGCAAAGAGAAGAACTTAACCTTGAATTGGGAAAAATGCCATTTCATGGTCCAAGAGGGAATTGTGCTTGGACATGTTATTTCACGGAAAGGCATTGAGGTTGACAGAGCTAAGATAGATGTCATTCAAAACCTCCCTCATCCCAAAAGCGTCAAGAATATCCGATCATTTCTTGGCCATGCGGGCTTTTACAGGAGATTCATTAAGGATTTTAGCAAATTTGCTAGACCCTTAACTCTTCTCTTGGCCAAGGATACGACCTTCCACTTTGACTCGGATTGTGAGGCAGCATTCGACTCACTCAAACATTCTCTCACTACAGCCCCCGTTCTATCGTCTCCAAATTGGGACTACCCCTTTGAGCTTATGTGTGATGCATCAGATTTTGCAGTAGGTGCAGTCTTAGGACAGCACATTGAAAAGATGCCACACGTGATCTATTATGCGAGTAAGACCCTGAATGATGCGCAAATCAATTACACAACTACCGAAAAAGAACTTTTGGCGGTTGTATTTGCATTAGAAAAATTCAGGCCTTACTTGATTGGCTCACCAATAGTTGTGTACACTGACCACTCAGCCTTGAAACATGTTTTAGCGAAGAAAGATGCAAAAGGTAGGCTAATACGTTGGATCCTTCTATTACAAGAATTTGATCTTGTTATCAAAGATAAGAAAGGATGTGAAAACGTTGTAGCCGACCATCTTTCACGCATCTCTTCTTCCCCTGTGACCCTGCCGATCAATGATTCGTTCCCGGACGAACAACTCTTGAGTGTATCCAATGAACCTTGGTTCAGGGATATTGTGAACTATCTTGTCACGGGACTGATACCCAGCGATTGGTCAAAACATGACAAACACCGTTTTCTATCCCAAGTAAAACACTTTTACTGGGACGAGCCATATCTGTTTAAATATTGTCCTGACCAGATCATTCGCCGGTGTGTCCCGAACGAAGAGTTCAAGAGTGTTCTATCTTTTAGTCATGATCAGGCCTGTGGGGGTCACTTCGGTCCTAAAAAGACGGCGGAGAAGGTTTTGCAATGCGGTTTTTATTGGCCAACCTTATTCAAGGACGCATTTGACTATTGCAAAACCTGTACACAGTGTCAGTACACGGGTAGGATTTCCCGGAGAAATGAAATGCCATAGCAACCTATTTTAGTGGTTGAAATTTTCGATGTTTGGGGCATTGACTTTATGGGTCCCTTTCCCAACTCCTTTGGGAATTTGTACATACTGCTTGCGGTTGATTATGTCTTGAAGTGGGTTGAAGCCATTCCATGTCGCACTAATGACAAGAAGGTTGTCATTAAGTTCTTAAAAGAAAACATATTTTCGCGATTTGGACGCCCACGCGCTATCATTAGCGATAACGGGGCATATTTCTGCAACAGGTCTTTCGAGACTCTGATACGGAAATACGCAATCAACCACAGACTTTCTACACCCTACCATCCCCAAATGAGCGGGCAGGCTGAGATTTCGAATAGACAGATCAAACAAATCCTGGAGAAAACTGTTGCGAAAAATAGAAAAGATTGGTCGACCAAACTGACGGATACTCTTTGGGCATTCCGAACTGCATTTAAAACCGATCTAGGGATGTCTCCATATAGGCTAGTGTTTGGGAAGGCATGTCACTTACCGGTCGAGATTGAGCATAAAGCATTGTGGGCTATTAAGGAAATCAACTTTGACTTAAACCAAGCCTGCAACTTTCGGAAGCTGCAATTAAATGAGCTAAACGAACTCCGCGATGAAGCTTATGATAACGCTGTAATCATAAAGAATAGGACCAAGGTTTTTCATGATAAAAACATTTTGAGGAAAACATTTTCACTTGATCAGCAAGTCCTTCTTTATGATTCACGACTACACCTTCACGCGGGTAAGCTTCGATCTTGATGGAAGGGACCTTTTGTTGTGCGGTCTGTATACCCACACGGGGCAGTAGAGGTAGAAAATGTTTAAAACGGCACATTTTTCAAAGTGAACGGACATAGACTAAAGCCGTATTTTTCCACTGACCCTACGGAGGAGCTCCTGTTCTTACAGGAGCCATTTTATTTGGATTAAAATTCCTCCGTCTCACCTCCATGTCCTGTATATCACTGCATCATCTTTTGAATGGAGGTGAGTGAAAAAGAATAAGTTTGGGGGAGGATCTTCACTTATATATTTTGCCCCCACTAATAATTCCTCCCAGGCTTACAGGTTTTGTAGATATAGCGGTTGGCAACAGTGAGGACACTGTTGAAAACAAGTTTGGGGGAGGTTTGTGCTTATTTTTGCATCATTTGCATATCATTTGCATAAGCACAAAACATTTCTTTAAAAAGCCTATAAAAATTTAAAAAATTTCAGAACCCATAAAAATTGTGTAAAAAATTTTTTTTTTTTGGCTCATCATTTTGTGTAAATATTTTCAAAACCCATAAAAATTTTAAAATTTTCAAAAATATAAAAATATTTTTGGACATAAATAAGATAATAAAAGATTAGATAGTGAAAAATTGCATCCATGAGATTAGAAAAAATTAAGAAAATTAGAAGTTTTCTTATACGAACTAGTAATAAGTAGTTATAAGCCGTTGTCCCAAGGGTTAGTAAGATGAAGGAAGTCACTAATCTGAAGATAAAAATAAGTCTGAAAAATAGTTTCTATTCTGGAAAGCCAAACATTTTGAACTTTGATACCCTGCTATTCGCACTTACACACGTCTTGAAGCCCGGGATAGTAGAGGATACCTTGAAATGCTCTTGTCTTAAAGCCGATGTATGAAGGAAATAAAAAAAAATGAAGAAAATATAAAATGGTGAGAAAAATGGACACTGGTTTTGTTATCACCAAGGGCAATAAAAAAATATATAGCGAGGGTGCCTCTTCACCTAGTGCCCTAAGGCCAACTAGTCTGGGAGTCACTGCTATACCTGAGGTGGTGCAAGACGAGGAAAATACACCAAATAAGCAAGCACATGAGTAATCGGTCGGTTAGTACCTCAAGAAGTATTAACGGTCGCATGAAAGTGTGTGAGCACATCTAAATATTCATTAATTAAAAAGTACTGAGGCTGATGGGCAAGAGTATGATAGCTTGAATTGAATTCTCCGGGTGTAGGGATGTCCTTTACACACACACAGGGTGATATGATCGATATTTGGAAGAAAGATAGGAATGAAGAATAAGACGATGTTTTATTGAGGGAGGACGTGATTTCTGACATTTTTTCATGACCATTAAGATAGGGCTCATGACAACCGAAAAGCTAGCTTAGTTGGAAACCCTAATTTTCAAGGCTTTTCTTTTACAATTCTTGTCTTTAAATGTAATATTCATGATCTTCCTTTTATTATTGGATTTTGTGGGTGCAATTCGCTGAAAACCCTCAGGAGACCAACACTCGTCCTACTAGGGACACCTAGAGGTTTAAAGGCTTGTTGTACGTGCTCAGTGCAATCGTGTTGCCTACGAAAATGTGCTGGTTAGTTTTTCTCTTTCTTTATTTTCTCCTTCTCTTTTTAATAAAACAATTCGATCGAGACGATCAAAAATATGTTTGGGGGAATTTGATCAGTCGAAAATACTGCATTTTTAACACGGCAATTTCCCTATCATTTGCATTCATCTAGAAGTGTTCGGTATTCATATTGCACATATTAGCAAAACGTCTCTGAAATACCAGATTGCATGTGTTAGACTTTAAAACCGGCACTTTTAGGAAAATTGTGTGTTTATCATGGCATCGCATCATTCTTGTATAGCGCAACTCTTGTCTTGGAGTCTATGCAGGAAATTCCAGAAGCAAAGCCAAAATTGGGAAAAGAGTTGATCAAAAATACGCCAACTCAATGACTTCAAATCTGGAAGTAATCTAGAAAGAATTTTGAGAATCAACATATCAGAAAAAGGCCCACATATCAGCCCAAACTAGTACCAGAGAGCCCAAGCCCTAAGGCTTCAACTAAGCCGCGGATCCACGGTAGGAGCTGGCTTGCACTGCGGATCCGCGGCGGCTTGATGGCGCCAACTCCTCCAATTTTGCCACGTGCTTACCTCTAACGGCCCAAGCTTCCAGAAGACCCCAGAAACTCCACGTGGCGCATCTAGAAGGCTCGGCTTAACAAACTATTTCTAGAATGCTCTCTTAACAAACTTTTGGAGGGAAAATTCAAATTTGAAATCCTAGATCTAGGGTTTTGAGGTCTATAAAAAGGAGCCTAGATCTAGGGTTGAGGTTGTTCAAGAATCATCCATCATCTTCTACCCACAAGTTGAGTGACACAACTTGTGCCTCAAAACCCTAACCCTAATTCCAATTCAAAAATCAAGATCAAGATCCCGAGTACCATTCAAGTAAGAGAGCCTTCAACCTTTAGAAAGCGACGCCGGATTTCATCGGAGCAAGAGATCCAAGGAGATCCGCGACTCAAGGAGCCGAGCGAAGCTTAAATCGACGATCTAGTTCCTTCCTTTTGTAAATTCAAGAGAGTTGTAACGAAATTTGTCGATAAATAAAGGTGAAATTTCTATATCTTGCTTATCTTTTAATTCAAGCATTATGATTCGATCTCAATTTGTGATTGCGTTTGTTATTATGATGTTTGAGTAAAACTCTGCTCGTGTAGGAGTTGTGACGATCGATAGATGATGATGATTTAGACACTTTTACAATTCTTAAATCCTATAATGTTTGTAAATTCTTGTGAATCAAATGATCGATTTCCTAGTTTCAGGATGATGCTCTCTTGATTGCGATCACTCGAAACTAGGGAACAACGATTGATCATTTGATTAACTAGAAACTAGAATTTGAATGAGATTCATCGAAAGGACAAAGGATGAGTTGCGGAATCCCTAAATTCTCCGCAAGATCCTTAACACTCGGTAAATTTTCATCGCTCTAGTATCAATTCGTTAATGGATAAGAATGGGTAATCATTAGATCTCATCACATCTATAGATCTGATCTACTCCTACGAGCTACACGTCGAATCTTGATTGTTGGTTGGAAATTATCACACATCTCAATTCTTGATTTTAATGTTTCTTTTAGATCTAGATTTTTCTAATTCTTGATATTCAATTACAAATCATGAATTGTTTTTGTTTCTTTTCTTTAAATTTTCGACTCATCTAATTCGGAAAATTGAACGGATCTCACTTTCCCTGTGGACGATCCGCACTTACTAACGCGCTACGTCCGACACTGTTATTGATTGCGGTCAAAATATTTTTGGTTGTGATTTCTACATAAATTTTTCTACATACACAATCGGAAATCGCGTACGAATCAGTAATCATCTGATGTTTAATGACAAGACTGTGTATCTTTCTTATCTTGTCTTGGGGAAAAGAATGTACTCGACCCATCTTCTTTATAAGAGATGGATCCCGGCTGCTCAATTTTCGATCGCGAGGCTTCTTGGACCCGCTTTGCTGCTGTCGAACATTTTTTCCGTTCTTCAGTTTATTTTTGCCTTCGCGTCGAATCTTCCGTATGACGGGCTGGCAACGAAGGGCATCGTCATTTTTCATAGCCTGCTGAAGGAGGCGCTGCGTCTTGGCTTTTTCATAGATGGCCATTTCGCGGCTATGGTCATCCCGGACCTTTTGACCCGCTTCCCTTATTAGCTTATCCATCTGTTCTTCGAACGATGGACTTGGCACTTTCATGGAGAGACCTCGTTTTGGTTCAGGGTTAGCGTCTTCTAACAGAGAATCTCCTTCTTCATCGAAATCATGTATAACGTAGCAGCCATGGAATCGCTCCCGTTTCTTGGATTGAACATATCAGAGACCGATCATTTCTATTCTCCCGTTGAGCAATTTTCGCTGAATTCCGGGGACGTTCCAGATCCTGTTGTAGAACTGAGCTTGTCGAGTAGTCTGTTTGAAGGGTACGCCTTGACGCCTCAACAGCCTTCTTAATCCTTCTGTGTAGTATCTGGGCAGACGGATGGGCTGGATCCTATCAAGCGTAGAATCGGCGCTATGCCAGATTTCTTTCTCCACTTTGGTTTCCGCGGATCGATGAAAGAGGATCGCCTTTTCATCTTTTCACCTGGGAAGGACGTAGAACGTCTGCAGTTCTTGCACACTATAGGTATCAAGTGCGTCGAGCTCTTTGTAATGCTCTTGTGGAACCGTGGCGATCTGCAAACTCTGATCATCTGCAATGAAGGCTTTCTCTGATGGACGAGACGAGACTACTGCGTTGACCTCGTCTTCAGAGTCACTGCCAAGGACCAGAATAGGGGTAGACGGTCCCGGTTTGTTGTATCGGGGAGGTCCCGAATAGATTATCTCTTCTTCCTCCTCGGTATCGCTCCCGAAGACCGGAATGGTGGTGATAGCTTTTTGCTTATCCTCAAGTTTATGGTATCTTTCTGTGTCTTCAAAGTCTTGCAAGAAGTACTTTGCATCTTCGTACTTTCAGACTTCGATTACGGAGAATGGGTTCAGCTCCCTGTCACGGTATATTCGAGACCATCTTTGAAGTACTTCATACACTGATGTTGTGTAGAAGGGTTGATATTGTACTCGTGTAACCAAGGCCGGCTGAGCAAAGCGTTGTAGAAAGTCTTGGCGTCAATGACATGGAACTTGATATCAGTGACGAGCAGCCCAAAGCGTAACGTCAGTATCACAGATCCAAGCGTCCGTGATGACTGGGAGTCGAATCCGGAGATAGTGATTTTATCTCGAGCGAGGTGTTGAACGCTCTTGCAGATTTCTTTTAGCACCTTCACATTTAGGAGATTGACAGAGGACCCATTGTCAACTAGGATCTTCCCTATCTTAATGTCATGGTAATACCCGGAGACATATAGGGGACGGTTATGCTCACACGTTCCGAGGAGGAGATCTTCATCACCGAAAGTGATGTCAACTGTGTGCACTTCTTCCAGCTCGTCCTTCATCTTTTCTTTGGTAAGGAAAGCTTGAAATTGCTCGGGCTCTTGTAGTGCCTTGATCAAAGAATCTCTTGCCTCTTTAGATAGCAGGAGAGCATCGAGAATGCTTAGCTGCGAGGGTATCTTCCTCAGGTGTGCCAGAACGTTGTAATCCACCTTGTTTTTCTTGGGCGGGTCCTTGGTTGCCAGCTCTTCAACGACTCGGTCATCGAGGGTGCTATCTTCAAGGACCTTTTCTTTCCCCTTATCCTTTTTGTTTGATCCTTTGTTTGCAGGTCCGAGATTCTTTTCAAGTAGCGTGTTATTGCGCAGCTGAATGTTCTCGCAGGTCTTCATCTCTTCTGTTTCAGAGATGGATTCCTTGAAGAGAGGGCCGAGGGATATTTCTTCATCAGAATCACTCCCGAAGGTGAGAACTTGCAATCCTCCGGAATTAACCATGTGACATTCACCGGTAGTTCTTTTATGCCCATTTGTCATGCTTCTTTGTTCCCGACGAGTTTTGCGCTTCATCCGCTTGAAATGCTGCCGGTGAGCAATGTATCCTTGTTGGATATAGTGCCCTCAAAGTCAATTATTGGATCGCAGGTACGTGATTGCAATGATTGAGGAGGAGCTATACCGGTAGCACAGTCTTACTCGAGATGATAGTATGCTATCTGGTTTGCCTTTATTAGTCGTGTACAGGTTCAGGTGACTGATCACTGTTACACGTTGGTAGAGCCCTTAGGATCTTGCTTAACTACCAACAGTATGAGGGCGATCATATACGTGAGAGTTGGGTAGTCTATAAGCACATCCTTAATAGTGGTCCCTAGTCATGGGAGTACCGAGACAGGGCATCGATACTCCGGAGTAGGCTAGTGTATACAGTCGAGACCCCGACGAGGGGCGGTGGTCGGTCTTACAAGCCACCGGTGTCAGTTGGATCACCTAAGATGTATACAGGTTCTCATTGGGTTATGAGTACACCGGACAGGACTCGCCGGGAACCTGCTAGTTGGTATTATACCTATCGTCAGATAGCAGTTCCCAGGTGACATGTATACAGGTTAGTTCATCGACCTGAGGTCGTCAGTTGTCTCATGTGAGTTCCCACTGTGCTTTGATTTCTACCCTACCATGGCTCAAAGGAGTCGTGCAAACAGGCATTTTTTGGGTACAGTCCCGAGCCACATGGAGGCAGGTGAGCGGATCGGTAGGGGATTCGTCTCTCCCGGTATTGGGGGTGAGATCGCCCTGTGTCTAGGAAAGCCATTACACCAAGTCCTTGGCCAAGGCAGGTGAGAATTACTGGTAGGTACTCCAGTAGTTTCTCAGGGTGTTCAGGGCTTGTCTCCAACATGATTTATACCGCTATTGGGGGTCTGACGTTACCAGCCCCCTAAGCCGGATATGCGATACTCATAAACGAACGGACCGGACTGTATGTATATTGTCACTGTTAGGCTCAGTAGGGTTTCAGGATGAGTTCACTCATCGGCTTCCCTTGAGGTCAGTACATGGGCAGCCGTTACGCACAGCTAGTGCCACTGACGGCTTGTGGTTAAACCCACTGCCAGGGTACTGACGAGTCATTAGAGTCCCCCACAGATAGTTTCCCAAGTTCGGGCGAAACGTTGTAGAGGCCGTATGGTTTTATGGTAGGGTTCGGAAAATGCACGTGCGTTTACGCACGTGTCATATTTCGGGCAGATAATACTGGTGGGTTTTGGTTTAAGCCGGATCCATGTATTATACTTTGTAGATATAATATCTTTGTCTCAGTTGCATTTGTATTCGGTCGTAATACAAATGCGGGTATATTTATACAGTTACGGGGTTATCCTGAAATTCGTTTCGGGATCGCTTTTGGAAGTTGCCAGTTTCCAGTTTTCTATCACCCGTATTAAATATTCGGTTAAATGCAGATTTATCTTTTCTTCACTTGGGTGAGTCATGAGGTGAGTCGTGGTTCTAGAATCTTCTAGATTGGTGACTAGGTTCATGAATCTTTGGTTGCATTAATTGGGTGGTGACTAGGTTTAGATGAGTCATTCATTGCATTAATGCATTTTGTTTGTGCTAAGATATTTCTTCATGATACATTATTGCTTAAGGTTACCTTCCTTGTTCCTACACTCACCCCCACCTCTATAAAATGTGGCCAGCCATTCTTGTGAGAAAGAGATGGTTGTTGATTAAAAAGTTTATGCGATTTGGTGTATGGAAATTTCATAGCTCATTTCTCATTTCATATCATTCCAAAAGGCAACTTTATTAACCGTTCGTCCATGGCTTTGGACGAAGTGAGACAAAGTGTTCTACTCATTCTCTACATCAATCTTGGTCATCTCTTTTAGCAAACTTGATGACCGAGTTGCCTCGGGTCAGAGGCGGGAGCCCGTTTAAAGATCCGTTGACGTGGTGCCACCTGGACGAGGAGATCGGAGATCGACGAGATCGGAGCAGCCGCAACGGAGCGTGGGATGATGGTTAAAGAACGAAGGACTCGGATCGTTCGGTATAACCCTTCCACCCGCTTTGTAGTTTGTTAGTTTGGCTTTAATGGCAGATCCGGGTTATAGTATGCGATAGCGCCAGTTATAAAAGTTTTTGTTCCGCATTTGGCGTCAGTTTGACGACCGGGGCGCTACCGTAGACTTACAATCCTTGCCACCAATTTTCAAGGGCGTTGCATTCTTCAGTAGGGTGTGTGGTCCTCCGATGGTATAAGCAGTAATTTGGATGTGCATCCTCTTCGTTAAGGTGTATCCTATCAGGAGTGTTTCCTTCGGAGGGTGGCAGCTTCATTCCCATCGATATGACTTTGGCGAACCTTTTCCTCGTCTTGAACCTGTTTTTATTTGCATCGGATGTGCTTTAATCAGGTAGGAGTGTTTTAGCCCTTTCATCCAGTCGCCGGTGTTTGGCTTTT
Organism: Agapanthus africanus; assembly: GCA_030015575.1. Taxonomy (NCBI): domain Eukaryota; kingdom Viridiplantae; phylum Streptophyta; class Magnoliopsida; order Asparagales; family Amaryllidaceae; genus Agapanthus; species Agapanthus africanus. Next base: position 866,265,884 of record CM057338.1, on the reverse strand, counting down.
TCAAATATGGCCATTTCGCGTTCTCGATCAGCTTTGCTTTTCAGAAGAGCTTCGTTCAGGAATACGTCAATCATCTTGTCTAACGGTCCTAGGAGTTCCGGTTCGGGATCTGCCCCCAGTTTCTCTGTATCAGGAGCTTCTTCACCATCTATTGACGAGTGAGAGATCACGTGGCAGCTTGCCACATAATCTTCAGGTTCGTCTGACGAGTCTTCTCCCTTATCTTTGTCGCTCTCTCCGTCTTCAAGGATATGGTTGAGAAACTCTTGGAGTGTGACCGGGGTTCGCGCTTTCTGGTTATATTCCTCCAGCACGTCAATATGTTTTTGCAGGTTCGTGCGCTTGTCATCAGGCTTCACGGGCTTTTTGGTCTTCTTCTTCTTCTTCGAAGACTTTGACGGCTGAGCCTGAGTGTTTTGATTATCACTACCAATTCTTGGAGTCAGGCGTGGCTTCAGCATTCTCTCAATGATCTCGGGTTCTAATGGACTCTTCCATCTGATCGCTGGGCATGTTTGGAGATCCTTCAGCATTCGTTTTGTTTTGGCTGAAAGAGCGACCTCCCATGGAGCTTCTTCTATAAAAGAGCATGATGCCCTTGGTGTGTCCCCCCTTTTAAGAGCGTGCGGCTGAGGCGGGCTTACTTTCCAATTCTCGGACAGTGCGAATTTGCCCTGTTGGTATTGGTCCTCAATCCAGCCTTTGAAGACGAACCAATCTTCAATTCGATGGCCTACCACTTGGTGATAGGGGCAATAATTGGGATTATTGGCCTCACCGGGTTGCAATGGGCGTTTTGGATCCGGCAAGGTGATGAGCCTTTTGCGCACCGCCAGCTCGAACAGTCTCCTCGTTTTATCCCGGGGAAACGAATAAGGGCGCTTCAGTTTCTCATTGAAGAATCACCGTCTTTCATCTTGGCGATCAGTTGGCTTTGGACCACTGGGCTGCTGCTGAGCATTGGCGACGAAGGTCACTTTCCCTTTCCCTTTCTCATTTCGGGATTCCAACTTCGAAGAAGAGGGTCTATGACCCATCTGATCCATTTGGGCCAGTTTGTCAATCAAGGCCTGGAAAGTAGTTGGCTTGAATAACAACATGAATTGTGAAATGGTCGCCTGAGGGTCGAGGGTCCCTACGAACATGCCTACCGCGGGCGCTTCTTCGATGCGCTGCCCGCACTTCGATTATAGAGTCCGCCACCGTATTTCATACTGCACCCATGTTTTGCCTGGCTTCACTCTGGCGTTAATTAATGCGGTGATCGGGATGCGCTCGCTAGCGCTGGCGAAACGTTGGGTGAACAGCAATTCCATCTCCGTAAAAGTTTTGACGGAGTTGTTGGGAAGCTCCGAGTACCATTCGAACGCCGTCTCCGCCAAGCTGCCGACGAATTGGCGAAGCAGTAGCTTATCATCCCCTCCAGTGTTGCCGCAGAGAGCCCTGAACTGAGCGACATGTTAATGGGGATTACCTGTCCCCTTATACACATGGAATTTAGGAATTGTGTATCCTGGCGGGTACTTTATCTGATCGTACCATCCTGGATATGGTTACCCAATGCTGACAACTTGGCCGGTTGCTTCATTCGCTTGATGAGCTCGTATTTGCTGAGCTATATATTCATCGAGTGTAGCTTTAGAGATGGTCTCCTCCTTGGCTGATGACAGAGCCGGCAGAGGATTTGATGTCTCTCCTCTATCATCTTCAATTATTACTGGAGAATCTTCGGCTGGAGGGTCCGGCTGGATCATCAGGCCCACCATATCTTGGAATAAAATGGCCATTTGTTTTATGTTGGCCGCTTGTTCCACAGCCTCTTTGTCCTTCTTCTCAAGCATTCTCCGAAGGAATTCGGTATCCGTTTCCTGCTCATGACGCTGCTCCGAAGATGTCTCCGGGCCTGCTTTTGTTCCAGTGAGTGCAGCCATGGCTGTCAGCTTTTCTTAGAGCTTTTGTTGTTGTTGCTCCTGAGCCTTAGTCACAGACCGTGTATGTGGTCGGTGACTCGTTGAGATACGACTATCCTCTTTTCCGGAAGCCATATAAACAGTATGGACCACCATGCCCCCAGACTTGGGGCGTTTAGGTTCAGTGTCCTTGCGATTTGCCAAAGACGCAGGGGTCTTCTCCGGCCTCCTTCTTTTGTGGGTGGTCGAAGTTGAGGGAGTCGTTGCAGCAGGCACCCAAACAGATGACACCTTCTGTGGCTTGACAGTGTGATCCCCTTCTCGCCGAACTTTCATCTTTTTCTGTCGGCGAGGGTAGTCTTGATCAATCATCGAGTCTTGGACCTGTCGCCAGACTTTGTAAATTTTGGAGGACAGCCACTGAGGGGGCTGCTCCGGCTTCGCCCTTGTGATCTTTTCAACAGGCGGAGGAGACTTTTTTAGCACGGCAATTGACGAATTCCTGCGCAACTTGTTAAGTAGTTCAAAGTTGTTCCCAGTTGGAACAGCAACATCAACTTCCACCGTTGGAGCTGGCTGAGTCAGTCTAGAAGGAGAGCTGCTCCCAGCCTTCCTTAATCGACGCCAGTGACGACGGCGAGCATGGAGAGCGGCCGGGATCACCTCCATTGTTGGATTAGCTTTTCCATGCCCCCTGTTTTGAGGAGAGGCTGTTATTGGCGCTAGCCTGTCGAAGACAGACGTCCGCTGAGAGGGAATGGTCAACCTGTCGAAAGCCGACCTTCGAGTAGGGAGAGCAGCTTGGACGACCTCAGCTGTAGCAGGAGTTGGAGTGTCCATCTCTGGTATTGCGAGTCTCTTTACGAGCCCACTTTAGCTTTGACCCAGCCGGTCGAAGACTGAGGCATTGGAGCTGGACGACCCGCTGAGAGGGGCCGTGGTGGTTGCAAGCCGATCAAAGACCGACTTCTTCGCAGCTTCCTGTGTTGGCATCTGAACGCTGAAGTTCGTTGGTGGGATCATGGTCCCGAAGAATAGCCCAGTGGTGGCTTGGGTCACTTGTTCCACCGTCATTGTGAAAAGGGAGGCCGCTCGGGGCCCATAGGTTACTCCTCCAGATGAGGCGAAACGGGAGTTGTTGCAATTAGTGCAGTTTGAAGCCATTGATCTTCTATTTTTCTACACGAAGCAAGATACCAAATCTTAGTACTTCATATCCAAAGGCAACCATGTCAAACCGCGACTTGTTCGCGAAACACGACACACGAAGTGTGGAGTGGAAAAATAAAAGGTCCCACCGGGCGTGCCCGAATCTGTTCTCCTCCGAATACAGAGATGCGACCGTAGGTTCATCTTGCCTGAATTTGGGGGCAGATGCTATTTTGGTTTTATCCGTCCACCTCTCCGAAGATGCCAAGTTGATTTATGGCACCGTGTATCGGAGGTTTAGACGGATGCGGCCGTTGTAGCAGACTTCACATTAGATTCCCCCTCATTTGAAGGGTTTTTGATTGTGGGGACGCTCTTCCCTGCAGGCGCAATCCCCTGCAGTTAATTACGCTACCGCATCACGGTAACAACTTTCTCCTTCTTTAGATGGTCACTTCGTGTCGTGTGCATTTGTTTTCTTTTTAGTTGCCAGTGGATTGTATACGGAGACTAATTTATGTTGTCGCCCGTAGGGCGTGGATTAGTCCAAATCCGTATTTTCTTAGATTTGGATTTTGGTTTGGGTTTAAGGATCGTTAATCTCATTTGAGACTAAGATTAACTTAAACGTTTGTTAAGGATACATTAGTCTAATTTTAGACTAAGATCAACTTGACAATTTGTTAAGGATACGTTAGTCTAATTTTAGGCTAAGATCTACTGAACAGGATCATTTAGATCCAACAAAAGAGCATTTGGGCCCTATTGTTTTAGTTTAGGGACTTTGCGGTCCAGTTTAAAGACGTCATAGTCTGTAAAGTTTAAGGACATCATAGTCCATGAGTTTAAGGACCCCATGGTCCGTAAAGTTTAAGGACATCATAGTCCGTGAGTTTAAGGACATCACAGTCCATAGAATGTCTGGTTGTCGGGACCCGTCATCTCTCTGAAGACGTTGAAGGATTACAACAATGTCCTTGACTTCAGATTATCATCGCGCTAGAACTAAATGTTCCCACTCGTTGAGATATGTAAGATCAAAGATTTATGAGCATATGAGCTCAATTAATCCGAAGTAGGGTTCTGTGGCCACTTTGGGCTCGGCCCATTTAGTAAAAATGTTAAACATTTAACAATGTTGAGCATTGGTTTGAGTTCTGACAGCCTTTTTGTCTTTTATTGAGTGTTGAGCACTTATCATAGCTCTGGGAATTTATCATTTAAAGAACAATTTATGTTCTCTCGGCGCACACGTGAGGAGCACGTGGCGCGCTTGGTGCTGAGCGCCAGATCATGAGCGCAGAGCACTTTTGTTAAAGTAGCGCACACGTAAGGAGCACGTGGCGCACTTGACGCTGAGCGCCAGATAATGAGCACAGAGCGCTTATTGTGAGTAGCGCACACTTGAGGAGCACGTGGCGCGCTTGGCGCTATGCGCCAGATCCTAAGCGCAAGGCGCTTCTGGTGAAATAGCGCACACGTGCGGAACATGTGGCGCGCTTGGCGCTGTGCGCCAGACAATGGGTGCAGTTCGCTTCTTTAAATTTGGAGCGCTAAGGCTCTGCAGCGCTATGCGCTAGGTTTGGAGCGCTGAGGCGCTCTTTTTAAACTTGGAGCGCTGTGCGCTAGATTTGGAGCGTTGGGGCGCTTCTTTAAACTGGAGTGTAAGGCTCTTTTTTTTAAGCAGCTTTGCGCTCTGAGAATTAAATTTTCTCTTTATAAGAGACTTTGTCTCATGAATCTAAGAACAAAATTCTTATTTTATAGGAGATGTTTCAATCTTTTATGTTCCTGGTGAAAGATTTTGCCTTTATGGATCTGTGATCCTAAGAGAATTGAATTATTCTTCCCCCCTTTTATAATGAGATGTTATAATCCCTTTTGTGAAAGACAAGCTGTCTTAAAGATCTATAATCTAGCATAAGAACTAAGTTCTTTTCTTGATGAGATTTTTTTATCTCTCTGTTTTTACCTTGAAAAAATTCTTCTTTTGCTAAGAGTTTTGCTCTTCTCTCTGAACTTTCTCAAAGTTTATGTGGGGTTCCTCTATGTGAGACTTGAAGTCTTGGGGCCTTTATGTAGGGCAAGCTGATTTGTTGAATCAGTTAAAGAGATCTTTTCTCTAATTGATTTAGGGATTTCCCCACCGTTGGATCTTTGATCCTAGGGCTTCTGATTTACAGAAGGCAATCTTCTTGTTTTTAACAAGATTGGGAAATCTTTCCCCACACAGAATTTATTCTGTATTTTAGTGATTTTTAATCACCATTGGATCATTGATCTGACGGTGCTCTGATTATAGAGCAAAATCTTTCTGTTTGGAAAGATTCTGAAGAATGTTTTCTCAACAGAATTTTATTCTGGTAACTTGATGATTTATCATCTTTGTTGGATCTTTGATCCAACGGTGGGGAACATTTAGTTCTAGCGCTAGCGCACTCGTGCTTTGCACGTGAGCGTTGCTTTATAGCTCGGGCGCTCTTAGCGCTAGCGCACCCGTACTCTGCACGTGGGCGCTGCTTCAGAACGCTAGCACACCCGTGCTCTGCACGTGAGCGCTGCTTGCTGGCGCTTCTATGAAGCGCTGCTCCATTTCAAATTTTGAAAATTTAAACAGAGCTTTACTCTGATTGGGGGAAACAGTGGGAACGCAATAAAACTGGAAGAAATTGCAGAACCACAAACTATTACTGAAAGTATAGGAGAACCAGAGGTTTCAGAAGAACCGGACATCCCTGCGCCACTCCGCAGAACTAATAGGCAGTCCCATCCGCCCGAGAGATACTACGGTTTTCTCATAGACGGAGATAGAGAGGATTGCATCATTGACAATGATGAGCCAACTAGCTTCCAGCAAGCCATTCAGAGCGGTGACTCGGTAAAATGACTGGATGCAATGCGGACCGAGATGGAGTCCATGTACACTAAGAAAGTATGGACTTTGAACATTGCTCCAGAAGGTGTAAAACCCGTAGGATGCAAATGGATCGTCAGAAAGAAGATTGGTGTAGATGGACAGGTTGAAACCTATAAGGCTAGACTTGTTGCAAAAGGATTTTGTCAAAGACCTGGTTTGGGCTATGATGAAACCTTTTCTCAGTGGCATTGCTCAAATCCATTCGGATCCTTCTTACCATTGTTGCCTTCTACGATTATGAGATCTGGCAGATGAACGTATAGACCGCTTTTCTAAATGGAAATTTGGAAGAGTGCGTTTATATGAATCAGCCAGAGGGTTTCATTCAGAGTGGGAGCAGCTGGAAAGTGTGTGTCACGCCCCGCTTCCTGGTATACGGCGAAGGGGACGGGACTGGTCCACTACGTATTTACTCAGAAGCAAATACGCTAAGCGTAACTAAGCAATATAAAAGTAAATACACAAGAGACAAGATATATAAACTGAACAGCAACTTTATTTATTAACATTCTTTTGTACAATGCATGTAAAGAAAATACAACCGAAATAAAAGCGTTGCCTAAACAATGGCATGACAGGAAATTAAAGGTACTGAATAGAAAATGTACAATGTCTAGAGCTCATGGTCTTCGCTGTACTGATCCAAGTCTTCTGGAGTTGGCTCGATCTCTGACGGGTCTAAATCACCTGACGACATTCAAAGAAGAAAGAAATAGAATGTCGTCAGCGAACAGGTCGCTCGGTAAGTTCCAAAGATAAGAGGAAAGTAGAATAGACAAAATAAGAAGGTATCGTTTAAAGTTGTATTATATTGTTGTAATGTCGTATTAACGCTGTTGTTTGTAGCTTGGTACAGAAGGATGCCAGTGTATATGAGAGGGGTCTCTATATGCTAGAGACCATGGCAAACGGAATGTACAAGGAACCGTTAAGCCACGGTACAACAGCAACGGAATATAAATTAGGTGTCTTAATCTTACCGTCTCGTGCCACTTTTAACACCTTCCGTACCAATCTACCCCTTAAACCCCGTAGTGTTTTGATTGTATTGTTTGTCTTGTAAATTGTATTGATTGTATAATTGATTGACTGACCGAAACCATGATATCAGTAAACGGATGTAACCGTAGAATCATGTAAATGGAATAACTAGGGAACCATGTAAATGGAATGTATATCCATGGTTCGGTTCGGTCAAGTTGTATAGATTGATAATTGGATTCATGGATTCATGTTAAATTGTAATATTGAAGATTGTAGATTGTATTTGAATCATATTCAAGTCAAATTATACTGAGACTCAAACTGAGTCAGGCAATCAGCAAAGTAAATTGAAGCCCTGATTGTTTTTATTAATTTGTCTACCTTAGATAGGCAAGCACCCACTTTTCCGGCTTGATTGTAAGAGAATTAAAGTTAACCGCAATCAAGACGGTGTCGCTATGCAGCTAACCGGTTGAGCACGGGTCGATCCACAGGGAGATGGTTGTATGTCCTTTCTCATTTTAGACGATTCAATAAAGAATATGTGTTTGTTCAATCTAACCTATGTGTATTATTTGCAAGTATAAAGTTGTTAAGAAAAAGATACGAAATTGTAAGCTAAAGATATCCGTACTCAAAACCTTTGAGCCGAGTCTTGACCAATTAAAGCTAGAGCAATCGGCAACAACGTGGATTAGGGGATTTAAGCGCGGTATTCGTGGAATCCGGCTTATTTACCCTTGTTCGTCCGTTCTTGTCTCTTGCTTTCGCCTCCGGCCAAACCGAACGCAACCGGTCGCGGTTAGGAATCACCGTTACCTTGTTAGGGTAGGGTGCCTAACGGAGCGCTTGCGTAACGTTTGGGCGGAGTTCAATGGAAAATAACGGGAAAAGGAAAAGAGCAAAGAAAATCTTAACTTACAATACCGTATTGATTCTTAACAACGACAATAATTACAACATTCACAAAGAGAACCAAAAAGAGCACAAGAAAAGAACAAAGAAAAGAAAAGATTACAAGTAATTAAGTGCATGAATACAAATTGCAAATAAGTAAAGCAAGATAATAAAAAGCAAGTAATAAATAAGCAATAAAAGAAAGAACTAGAAACTAGAACTCAAGACAAGCATGGGATCAATAGCCAACCCTTAAACTTGCAAGCTCAATCAAGAGGTTGCAAGATCAAGAGAAGGGTAGAGAACGCATGTGAAATGAAGCGCTAATTCCATAAGAAAAATACGACCCTTGAGATCAATAACTAACCCTTAACCTTTCAAGCTCAATGAAGAGGTTGAAAGATCAAGAGAAAGCAAGGATCTCAAGGGGAAGTTAAACAAAAGAGAATGATACAAAAACCCTCATCTTCATTGATCTTCCACTCAAAAAGCTCTCACTACAATTTTCATGGAGAAAGAATGAAGAAGAAGAAGAAAAAGACTAAATCCTAACAAAAAGAGGCTAAAGAAGTTAACATGAAATTGGACCCTTGGCTTAGCTCAGTTCTGGAGTATTTATAGGAGGGGAACTGGAAACTTAGGGCAACCATCTGCCCATAAATAAAATGACCAAACAGCCCCCGAAACACGACAAACTGACGGCACTATACGGCCGCGGATCCGCGGCCTAGACCCCCTATTGGCCGCGGATCCGCGGCCGTATGGAGGAGTTAGCTCCTCGGGCTTTGTGGGTTGACCTGGTTTGTGGTTATCTTCAGTGTGGTATATGACTTTTCTCAGAAACTCTTCACAATTATTCCAGAATTTTAGTAGAACAAAAGGTGATGTGATGTGGATCTTTTGCCATGATTTCCTCGAGCTCCGCGTAGATTTCTTGGATCTTGTGTTGCCATTGAGCCTTGTGCATGACATGACAATCGATTTGCCATTTTGTCCCTTAAACTGGTATGCGGCAACACACGGATAGAGAGCGGAGACCCGTGTTTTATCAGTTGGTGGCAGTAATCCAGAATTTGTCGTACTTTTCATGGATTTCACTGTTCAGAGCCGAGAACCTGTATTCTGCAAATATGTAGCAAACACTGATCAAAAGCACCTACCTATAAACACACGAGCGTAAGAATGGGTGGTATAAAATGCAACATTCTGGTATGAACAAATACCCCCAAACTTAACTTTTTCTCGTCCCGAGCAAAACCAATTATTCACAAAAAAGTCCTAACCGCACTTTCGCAGGGAACGCGATTGCACTGAGCACGTGCAACAAGCCGTTAAACCTCTAGGTGTCCCTAGTAGGAGGAGTGTTGTCTCCTGAGGGTTTTCAGCGGATTACACCCACAAAATCCCGTCAAGCTAGTGTCATAAGTTAACATCGATTCTACTCCTACAGTTTAGTATTTACGTTAGAAATTCTATCATTCTAAGTTAGAAATATCCAACCCTTATGTTTCACACCTCCTATCTGTTTTAACTTTAGATCCTATACGTTCCAAAAAAGTTTAGAAAGATGTTGGTTCTCCTGAGTTTTCCTTCTGAAGTGCGGCCTCAAATCAGGGATTTTTATCAACTTTACAGAAAACACAAGTCTTATTCTTTATTTCTATCTCTTATCCAAACATCAATTGTATACCCCTACGTGTGTGTATATTTGCACCCCTACACTCAAGAATTCAATTCAAGCTATAATACCCTTGCCTTACTACCTAATACTACTTCTTTTCATTAAGGATGGACGGATTTGCACACACACCTTTCATGCGATTATTAATACTTCTTGAGGCACTAACGACCGATTACTGAATGTGTGAACTTTAAAGCGTAAATAACAGTTTCCAGGTCTTGACTTTATTCTATTTTTCTTTTTCTTTTTATTTTTCTTTTTCTTTTTCTTTTTCAAGACCGGATATATTTTTCAACATGCTCTTTTGGTGTTTAGCTTTAAATACCGTTTTTTCTTTCATACTAGGCTTTCAGGCAAGAGTATTTCAAGGTATCCTCTACTATCCCAAGTTTCAAGGTGCGTGTAAGTGCAGTTTGTAGGGTATATACTTTCTAAATTTGAACTCGAGAAAAGAAACTATTTTTCAGACTTATCCTTCAGTAAAGCATCAATACTTTCCCTTCATCTTGACTTAACTCAAGAACTGAACTCAAGATTACCTATTTCTCAAAAAAACTGTAAGGACGTATACTTACCAAAGTTAGACAGAATGAGGGTTATTTTTGGGGTTTTCAATCCCTAAGCCTAGAATTTAGTTATTTCTATCATATCAACTAAACTTTCGGAATAAAGATCTAAGTTATCCTATTAGCTAACTTGACGACAAAGTTTTTATATTTTTTGGAAAATTTTTAATTTTTGTGGGTTTTTTAATAAGGTATGCAAATGCAAAATATACAAATGAATGCGAAGGAAGAAAGCTTACCGAGCATACCCCCAAACTTAAACTTGACAGTGCCCTCACTGTCAGGCTATACCAAGAGGGTCAAAATTGTCGGCGCTCCCTAGAAACAAATTATATACAAAACAAAAAGGAAAACAAAAAATATATACAAAAAAGAGTCCCCCCCAAACTTAAGTAAAACAGTGTTTCCACTATTAAGCGTTGAAATTCAGGATTAGGGGGGAAAGAGAACAGTATCAAGCTATACAAGGCCTTACACAGGCCAAAAGTTAACACCAACCATTCAAAGATCTTATCGTGATAAAGCAGTGGCTGGTGAAAGAAGGCGTAGAGAAAAGAAATGGAGAATACGTGAGACCGTATGGAGATAGAAGCGGGATACGGTCTCGGTATATCAGAAGAAGAAGAATGGCGGAAGGGAAAAAGAAGTGGAGTACGAACTTGAGGGTGCAAATGGAGTGAATAGATTAGCACAATTTGTGATGAGCGATGTGTAAAAAGTGATTGTGCTAATCTATTAACCCGTCGAGAAATGGGGTCAAATCCCTCAAGATTCGTGAGAAACCATGGGTATGCCGAACTCGGTAAACCAGACATATGAAATGTAAGTGAGACGGGTTCTTGCAAGGTCGGAACGATGGAAAGGATGGAGGAAAGTGATCGAGGAGGGGTATCGGTTAAGGTTTCGGGAGGGTGCACACAGTCAATGAAAGGAACAGGATGAATTGGAAAATCCGACTCATCAATTAAAACTGTTTCATCCTCAGTACTATCCTCAATATTCTCCTCAAAATTTAGCTCATCCATGCATATTTCATCAAAATCCAGACGCATATAGGGTTCGGGAAAAACATTTAATGACTCGGGATGATGATTTGAAGAGACAAACTCAGCCAAATCTACGGGTTCATCATCCAAAATATCCCCAGCGTCAATATCCTTAATCAAGTGAAAGTCAATTTTCTTCGACATCTCATCAAAAGCATGGATTTCAATCAATTCAGGTTCTAAGATGGAGGTGTAGAGGTCAAAAGGATTGTTTATGGTTTCACTTGGCAAGGTCCCTTCACAATCTGGCAAATCAAACCCTACAAAGTCGCACAACTCATTAAGCATTCTATCTTCAATTGATAATTCAGTTGGGACACTTGATAGACTTTCAACACAGGAGTTGTGGGATTCAATTTGAAACGAGTAGGTTTGATTTGGAAGGGAGTACAGCTCACTCTCTCCACTCAAATTCACAGCCTGTCCGACCGCCTCTTCATACATTGGAAAATTTGGAGCTAGTTGAAAACTAGCTACCGGGTCACTAGGTTGTATGAGGGCGGCCATGGACGCATCCAAATCCATCATCTGTTGGTACGACGCTACCCTAAAGTCTTCCAAAGACTGTTCCAGACTAGACATGGGTTGGGAAGGGGTTTCAGTAAAAGATTCAAAGTTGTTTGGATACTGAAAACTCCCAAATGGCGGTTCTGAAGCAATGTCTAGGGAAGGTGAAAAAGTAGGGTAGGATTGGTAGGAGTTGAATGGCTGGACAGGACCAGGATCAATATTTGGATAAGAAGGTGAATGGAATTGTTGATCCCAAGAATTTGAAGTGGTGAAAGGAGTGAAAGATCGGCTACGGGATTGTTCAATACGTTCAGCGATGGACAAAGGACGACTTGCAAAAGGGGTATCAACATAAGCGGGTGGGGGAGGTTGAAAAGGTTGATACAGAGTGGATTGCGAAGGGCAAGTGTTTGTCCTAGACGCGTCTATCCGATCTTTCAAAGAGATTTTGGGCATGGAGGGATCGTTTGACGTTCGGCCAAAGCAAGAACCGTAAGAAGTAATGTCTGGTTGTGGGTTTCAAAGTTCGGCAAGAGTTTTGCGAGGTGGGGTACCCATGATATGAAGAGAAAGAAAGACAGGCAGAGAAAAGGAGGGGGAAAAGAATGTGATTTTTTTTTTTTATTAATTTTTTTTTTTAGGTATTAACAAAAGAATGAAATATACACAAAAAAAGAATCTGGACAAAAATAATCACGACACAAAAATACCACACACCTAATCGTTCTAGGGTTCACCTAGGTCAACTAGACCTGCTCCAGAACTTGATTGTCGAAGTAAAACTGTGTCGAGAAACAGGCTCAAGATACACTGATCACGAGGCCAGGTAAGTGTAGAGATAAGGGGAGGTTTTCCAACGCTTTCGCGAAGTTCCTTAATTAAATAACCCTTTCTCTTTTGGCGGTTTCGCCGTTAACACTTTCCTAGACACCCCGTAAACAATGTACCGTTAAGCGAGGTTCTAAACACAGTTAACTTCTCCTAATGAGCGCGAAGTCCTTAAGGCTTAAAGTCTAGTTTCTTTTAAATTTTGTGCGGGTAAACGTTATGCGCAAGTTCGTGATTTGTGGGCCACGGAAAAGGTGATGAAATCCTTTACCGTATCTTGTGGGGTTCGCTTGCCCTTAAGTCCGTATTAATTGATGCAAAGCGCAATTCAATAAAAATTCTATAAAGAATCAAAAAATCGTTTTTTTTTTAGTTTAAGCGCGGCACTGCAACAAATACGGGTTAGTCAATTTTTAGCGTTTGTTAGCGAACTTGCAAAGAATCCTGCAAAGAATAGTATATTGGATGCGTTGGATTTGAGAAGAAGGTGTTAGTAAAGTACGTACCGTTAAGTTTTTGGGTTAGGAAACCCCCGTTGAATCAAATCCGGTAAGCTTGAAAAGTTCGCTTGCGCGGGTCAAACTACCCGGATCTTTGGCACTGTACTTTGCAATCACCTTAGCCTTGAATGTACACTTTGCTCCCCACAATCGCAGTTTGCAAATCTGCAAAAATCTGCACTCTTGCCCACAAAAATGATCAAAAAAAAAAAACAAAAAGAATTTTTTTTTTTATAAATATATACAAAAAAGAATATTAACCCGAATAACAAGAAAGAAAATACGCTACCGTTTCCCCGGCAACAGCGCCATTTGATTGTAAGAGAATTAAAGTTAACCGCAATCAAGACGGTGTCGCTATGCAGCTAACCGGTTGAGCACGGGTCGATCCACAGGGAGATGGTTGTATGTCCTTTCTTGTTTTAGACGAGTCAATAAAGAATATGTGTTTGTTCAATCTAACCTATGTGTATTATTTGCAAGTATAAAGTTGTTAAGAAAAAGATACGAAATTGTAAGCTAAAGAAATCCGTACTCAAAACCTTTGAGCCGAGTCTTGACCAATTGAAGCTAGAGCAATCGGCAACAACGTGGATTAGGGGATTTAAGCGCGGTATTCGTGGAATCCGGCTTATTTACCCTTGTCCGTCCGTTCTTGTCTCTTGCTTTCGCCTCCGGCCAAACCGAACGCAACCGGTCGCGATTAGGAATCACCGTTACCTTGTTAGGGTAGGGTGCCTAACGGAGCGCTTGCGTAACGTTTGGGCGGAGTTCAATGGAAAATAACGGGAAAAGGAAAAGAGCAAAGAAAATCTTAACTTACAATACCGTATTGATTCTTAACAACGACAATAATTACAACATTCACAAAGAGAACCAAAAAGAGCACAAGAAAAGAACAAAGAAAAGAAAAGATTACAAGTAATTAAGTGCATGAATATAAATTGCAAATAAGTAAAGCAAGATAATAAAAAGCAAGTAATAAATAAGCAATAAAAGAAAGAACTAGAAACTAGAACTCAAGACAAGTATGGGATCAATAGCCAACCCTTAAACTTGCAAGCTCAATCAAGAGGTTACAAGATCAAGAGAAGGGTAGAGAACGCATGTGAAATGAAGCGCTAATTCCATAAGAAAAATACGACCCTTGAGATCAATAACTAACCCTTAACCTTTCAAGCTCAATGAAGAGGTTGAAAGATCAAGAGAAAACAAGGATCTCAAGGGGAAGTTAAACAAAAGAGAATGATACAAAAACCCTCATCTTCATTGATCTTCCACTCAAAAAGCTCTCACTACAATTTTCATGGAGAAAGAATGAAGAAGAAGAAGAAAAAGACTAAATCCTAACAAAAAGAGGCTAAAGAAGTTAACATGAAATTGGACCCTTGGCTTAGCTCAGTTCTGGAGTATTTATAGGAGGGGAACTGGAAACTTAGGGCAACCATCTGCCCATAAATAAAATGACCAAACGGCCCCCGAAACACGACAAACTGACGGCACTATACGGCCGCGGATCTGCGGCCTAGACCCCCTATTGGCCACGGATCCGCGGCCGTATGGAGGAGTTAGCTCCTCGGGCTTTGTGGGTTGACCTGGTTTGTGGTTATCTTCAGTGTGGTATATGACTTTTCTCAGAAACTCTTCACAATTATTCCAGAATTTTAGTAGAACAAAAGGTGATGTGATGTGGATCTTTTGCCATGATTTCCTCGAGCTCCGCGTAGATTTCTTGGATCTTGTGTTGCCATTGAGCCTTGTGCATGACATGACAATCGATTTGCCATTTTGTCCCTTAAACTGGTATGCGGCAACACACGGATAGAGAGCGGAGACCCGTGTTTTTTCAGTTGTTGGCAGTAATCCAAAATTTGTCGTACTTTTCATGGATTTCACTGTTCAGAGCCGAGAACCTGTATTCTGCAAATATGTAGTAAACACTGATCAAAAGCACCTACCTATAAACACACGAGCGTAAGAATGGGTAGTATAAAATGCAACATTCTGGTATGAACACGGCTCCCTGAGGCTCAAGAGATTGATCCCGCTTAAACCTATGTTTACTAGGGTCCTTAGGGTAATTTATCGAACTTGAGGGGGTTTTATGTAAAAATACTCTTATATACTTTTCAAAATACACCCTAAGCATTTATTATTCATCTTTAGAATTGTAATAAATGTAGATTTTATATTGTATATTTCTAGTGAAAATATCCTATTTCCATAATAAAAGGTGTTTATTTGTAATATTGATTTGTGTAGAATTCATGGTATTTTAGTGTAAACTTGATTCTTGTGATATTGTAGAAAAGGTGGAATATTTATAATACTTCAAAAATAGATATGTTTATGTTACATATACATATATTTATATGAAAATAATTTTTTTTTGTATATATTTATAATATTCTAGAAATCTCGTTTTCTTAAGATGTCGTATTTTAAATCTTTCGAGACCGAATGCTCCTTGCGGAGGTCTGAATCTCACACTACTAAGCCCGAGAATGTGCGATAATCCACACCATCCCGAACGGGTTCCCCAAATGGGTTGTAGCGGCGCTTTGCAAAGATTGTATAAATACTAAATCCTTTAGAAAACGGTTTTATTACGTAAATGGTATTTATTTGTAAAGTTGTCAAATTTCCCGTATTCTATGTTCTAGAGTCTCCTAAGTCAACTAGACTGCTCCTAACTGGTCCAAAGCGACAAGTTGTGAGATATCTCAAATCGTCTCTTCACCGCCAATTGTGGCCAGGTAAGTATAAGTGAAGAAAGGAGGGATCCGCTCACGAATCACCGTGAGACGGGGCCTTTTAAAGTTACCTTTCTCACTTGCCTAGCCTAGACACCACAAAGTCAGGTTTAGATAAACGACTGATGTCCACAACCTATCCTATTTTCTTAATAGGGGGTTTTTAACTATAAAAGTGTATCAATACTAAATCTTTTAGAAATGGTTTTATTAAGTAAAGGGTATTTAAATGAAAATGTTTGTTTTCTCATATTCTAGGTTCTCGAGGGTATCGTGTTATATTGCATATGAGTGTGTGAGGAGGTAGGTCGTTACCTCGTGATATACTTAAAGGTATAGCAAGTTTAATGGGGTTAAATGTAGAATTGAAACAATACGGTATTTAAGTGAAAAAATACGATGAATTTAAATAGCCATCATTTTATGAAATAAAACTTGATCAATTTGGTTGATTAGTGTTTAATGGTCAACATGAAAGAGTTTAAGCATAATTGTATTAATGAGAAGTGGAGTTTTATGAAGAAACCGAATCGGAAATCGGATTTGTTCCGATTCCGTCGGGTTTTATAAATCCGTATTTTTTAGATAGAAGAGATAGATAGAAAATGGGACTTACGGTTTTAGGTCACACAAGAGAGTGAAATGGAAGTAGGGGAATCGCCGATGTGTTGCGTCGTCGCCGGTAGTTCCTAAAACGATCGCTGGAAGTTCGCCGGAGATTTCGCCGGAGCTTCGCCTTTCGCTCGTTTTCAAAGTACACACGATTCTTGGAATTTTGAGAGAGTGGGCTCTGAATTTTGGGGTGAGAGGGTAAGGAGTAGGGGTGTATTTATAGGGTTAGGCTAGGGTTAGGGTAGGTGTAGGGTTTTTAATTAAAAATTGTAAAAATGTGTGAAAAATCATTAAAAATGGATTAAATAGGGTATAAATGTGTCTCTGGAACCGATCTCATAAATTGGAGTGTGTAGGGAGGTAGGGTAGAGGAAAAGTCACGATTTTGCAGTTGACGGCTCGGCCGACCGGTCGAGTCCGGTCGGCGGCGCCGGCCCAAGTCGGCCGGTCCGCCGGCCGAGTCAGGCCGAGTCAGGGGCTAGGTAGGTGGGGGTTCGCCTAAGTAAGGCTCTAGTTCTTTCAGTTTTTCAGGTCCAGTTCAAAGTTTGGGAATTATCTCAGGTGGACTGTTGGGCTTCTATAAAATTTAAAACAAATAAATATAAAAAATAATGTGGGGCATGGGATTTGAACTCTGGTGGCTTGGTTCAGCAGTGGAAGGTATTACCAATGAACTACAGGCTCCTTCTTGTAATTATGGTGTGAGATAAATACTTAAAGTGGTAACAGCAACATTAAATACTCCAAGTATACTTTAAATTTAAATCAAATTTATGTACATTAAAAATGGAGTTGTTACAGTCTACCCTCCTTACAAAAATTTCGTCCTCGAAATTTGCAACTTTTATTTGAGGACTAATTTACAAAGAGGTGTGGATATCTTGCACGCATCTCATCTTCTCTTTCCCAAGTGGACTCTCCTGGAGTGTCTTTTCTCCACATCACTCGAACCAAGTTAACTTCCTTGTTCCGAAGTGTCTTCATTTTCTTGTCCAGGATTTCCAAGGGTTGTTGCTCACAAGATAAATCAGGCTGGATAGTGAGCTCGGAATGATCGAGAACATGGCTAGGGTCACTCACATACCTTCTGAGTTGGGATATGTGGAACACATTATGCACTCCTTCCAATGAGGGTGGAAGCGCTAAGCGGTATGCCATTTCACCGACTCGTTCGAGTATGTCGAACGGTCCAATGTATCTCGGACTTAATTTACCCCGTCTTCCAAATCGGATCACTCCGCGGTTCGGAGATATCTTCAAGAATACGTGATCTTCAGGCTGGAACTCCAAGTGTCGTCTCTTTGCATCAGCCCAGTGCTTCTGTCGATCTTAGGCTATGCGCATCCTTTCCCTGATAGTACGAACCACATCAACAGTCGCTACTATCATCTCTGGTCCAAGAAATTCCCTATCTCCGATGTCGTCCCAACTTAATGGCGATTGACACTTCTTTCCATACAATGCTGCAAAAGGTGCCATTCCTATGCTTGCTTGGTAGCTGTTGTTGTACGCGAACTCCACAAGATGTAGGTGATCTTCCCACGATCCTTTGAAGTCTAACATACATGCTCTGAGCATATCCTCCAAGATCCGAATAGTTCGCTCAGACTGACCATCGGTTTGTGGATGATAAGCCGTGCTGAAGTTCAGACTTGTTCGCAAGCTTGCTTGCAGACTCTGCCAAATTGCGATCGGAATCTGATGTCACGATCGGAGACAATGCAGACCGGTACTCCATGAAGTCTCACAATTTCCTCCATGTATTTCTTTACTAGTGTCTCAGTTTATTGGCCAACTCGAAATGGGATGAAGTGAGCCGACTTTGTAAGTCGATCCACAATGACCCAAACGGCATCGTTACCCTTTGTGCTGCGAGGAAGAGCGGTCACAAAATCCATCGTGATGTGTTGCCACTTCCATTCTGGGATTGGTAACGGTTGAAGTAGTCCAGCTGTCCTGTGATGTTCAGCCTTTACTTGCTGACACACCAAGTATTTTGCGACGCTTCTGGCTACTTCACGCTTCATTCCATGCCACCAATAATTCTGACGTAGATCTTTGTACATTTTGGTACCTCCAGGATGTACTGAGTAGGGAGAGTTGTGAGCTTCTTTCATTAACTCTTCCCGAACATGACCTTTTGGTACACACAATCTGTTGCCGTATCTCAAAGATCCATCTTCATAGATGATGAAGTCTGTTCTGAGTCCATTCTCTACTTGTTCTCTGATCTTTTGCAACTTAGCATCACTTGCTTGAGCTGCTTTGATCTGATTGACAATGGTTGATTGAACTTGTAATTTCATCAAACTTGAAGTGTTACCTGGCATGACTACTTCAATCTCCATCTGATGCAAGTCTTGCAGAAACTTCTACTTAGCGATGAGATTCATTGCTAATGATTGGCGACTAAGTGCATCAGGTACTACATTCACCTTCCCTTGGTGATATTGCAAGTTGATGTCAAAGTCCGCCATAAGTTCTAACCATCTTCTCTGCCGCATATTCAACTCCTTCTGAGTAAACACGTACTTCAGACTTTTATGATCTGTATAGATGTTCACTCGTTCACCAAGTAGATAATGGCGCCAAATCTTGAGAGCAAAGATGACGGCTGCAAACTCCAGGTCATGCGTCGGATAATTGCGCTCATGAGTCTTCAGTTGTCTTGAAGCATAAGCCACATACTTACCGTGCTGATGTAGAACACATCTTAATCCCATACCGGACGCATCGCAATGCACTTCAAATCCTCCAGATTGATCAGGTATGACGAGAATAGGCGATGTTGTCAATCTTGACTTGAGTTCTACAAAAGCTTGTTCGCATGATTATGACCACACAAAATCTTCATCTTTACGTGTGAGCTTGGTCAGGAGTGTTGCTATCTTCGAAAATCTTTCAATGAACCTTCTATAATATCCAGCTAAACCCAAGAAACTCCGAATGTCCTTCACTGACTTTGGTGTAGGCCATTCGCTGACTGCTGAAACCTTCGCTGGATCTACAGAGATTCCTTCTCCTGATACTATATATCCAAGAAAACCAACTTGCTTTAGCCAAAACTCACACTTGCTGTACTTGGCATAAAGCTGATGTTGTCGAAGAGTTTCCAGGATAATTCGTAGGTGCTCGGCATGTTCTTTCCGACTCTTAGAATACACCAAGATGTCGTCGATGAAGATGACAACAAACCTGTCTAAGTACTCTCGGAAAACTTGATTCATTAGGTTCATGAATATTGCTGGTGCATTGGTCACTCCAAATGGCATCACTAGAAGTTCATAATGTCTATAGCGAGTTCTGAAAGCTGTTTTGTGAATATCAGCTTCCTTGACCTTCACTTGATGATAACCTGAACGTAGATCCAATTTAGAGAAAACACAAGATCCACTTAGCTGATCGAATAAATCATCGATGCGCAGGAGTGGATACTTGTTCTTTATAGTGACTTCGTTCAAGGTTCTATAATCGATGCACATTCGGTATGAACCTTCCTTCTTCTTCACAAGTAGTACAGGTGCTCCCCAACTTGAAGTGCTGGGACGAATCCATCTTTTCGCCAATAATTCGTCCAACTGTGTTTGGACTTCCTTCAAACCCTCCGGACTAAATCTATAAGGTGCTTTGATCACCGGTTGTGCTTCTGGTACTAAATCAATACTGAATTCAAGAGCTCGATCGAGAGGCAAACCTGATATATCGTCAAGAAATACATCGTCGAACTCTCGAACTACCTCTGGTCTTGATTCTTCCTCCGCTTGAGCTGCTGCAACTACTGCTTCCCTTGGCTTCGCTTTGTAGGTACTTGGCTCCAGGGTACGATCTATGCTTTTGAAATAGAAGACCGGATGGTCTGCAATCTCAAATACTACCCTCCTTTGACAACAGTCGATGGTAGCATAAAAAGTTCCAAGCCAATCCATACCTAGAACCACATAGAAGTTCGGTATGTCCAGCACTTTGAAGTCAGCATAAAACTCTCTGCTGCAGACGACGACTGGACACAAGCTGTATCCCATGGTTGCCTTTAGAACGCCATTTCCTGAACTGACATTCCAGCTGGATACAAGCGGTGAGACTGGAATCGCATGGGTTCGGACGAACCGTTGCGACATAAAGCAGTGAGATGCTCCAATATCAAACAGTGCTAGTGCAGGTAGTGAGGCTACTAAGATTGTACCTAACGTATGTGGGATATGTTTTAAGTATAGGGAAAAGTATGTAAATAAGTAGCAAGATTGAAAAGAAAGGTTTGAGAAGAAAAGTTTACCAGTGATAACTTGGCCAGTGGCCTCAGCTTCTTCCACGGTCATCGTGAAAGCCTGGCGCCTTGGTACATTCCTCTTGGCCTGAGGAGCATTCCTCGGAACGTTCCTTTGAGCTTGATGGAACTGACGAGGAGGTGGTGCAGCTTGTGGTCCTCTGGGTGGTGCAGGTAGTGCAAGTCTTGGAGCAGGTGCCTGAATGGCTGGTCGCTGCGGATAGGTAATTGCTGGCTTGGGTGCAGCAACTGGGTTTTGCCTTTGGGGACAAGACCCAATATCATGAGTAGCTGAGCCGCAGACTAAGCAAAGACGGTTGGCTCGCCAGCAGTCTTTCATCATATGTCCGGTTCTCTTGCAGTAGGTACAAAAGGCTGGGCTGGGATGATGGTTCGGTACTCCGGGTCGCCTTGGCACAAAAGGTGGCCTGGACGAGGCTCCTCCTGCCATCTGGTTGGCAGGGCGCTTAACTCCTGCAGACTGAGGTCTGCCCCTTGCTTTTATCACTGCCTCATAACTGCGGGCAGCTTCCAGAGCATCCTCATGAGTTCGAAATTTTCCCGTAGTTAGATCAGCTTGAATTTCCGTGTCCAAGCCTTGTTGAAAGCGATGGGCTCTGATCTCGTCCGTCGGTATCAAATGTGCCGCGAATCTGTTTAAAGGATTGTGTTAGCTGTGTAGTATGTGATATTTTTAAAAAATTGAACTATTGTAACATATCTTACCGACTTAGCATGGTGAATTCAGCGTCATATTCATCTACTGACTTGTCCCACATCGAACCTTGTTCTAGATGAATGAACTGCTGTTCCATGGCAAACCTGGCAGTCACAGGGAAGTACTTCACGTCGAACTTATCGTGAAAGGTCTTCCATTCAATAGGCTGTACAAGACGGCTTTCTTCCGCCTTCCATCAGTTGCGAGCATTGTCCGTGAGCTGCAGTTTCGCCACACGGACCCAAGCTATGTCTGGCACTTGTGCTGCCGCCAGATCATCCTCTATGCTTTGTGCCCATTCCCCAGCTTCAAGTGGGCTTCCCTTTCCGGAGAACTGCTTGGGATGTAAAGCCCTGAATTGCTTTACCCCAGGTGCGTCGGTCTCGGGACGGTTCAGGAGTTGTTGTTGTCCCTCAAGAAGGCTGCGGATCGTTTCAAGTAGCACTGTTTGCTCGGTGGGTGGCGCAGGAACAGCAGGTTTGAGAGGTAGTGGTGGAGGTGTGTTGTTGACATTGGTGCTGGTGTTGTTCGAGGAATCCATAACTGTAGGGTTCCGGCAGCGCCCCGGCCTTCGAAATGCGGCCAAAATGCGGAACAAAAATTTTCTAAACCGGCGCTACCGCTACCCGAATCCTGGATCGACCTTAAACCCTAAACTAGCAAACTAACTAAGAGTTAAAATTGTTATACCGAGTTGATCCGTGTCCTTCGGTCTTCATTCCAAGATCCTAGCGGCTCCTTGATGTGGTTTGGTTGTCGGTCTTCCTTCGTCTCCGATGATCCACCCGAGGGAAACGGCGCAAGCTCCAACCTCGTCGAATGAGATAACCGACGCTCCAAAATCGCTAGCGATGGAGAGTCGAGGTGTATGGAAGTGTCACTACATTTTTCTCTCAACATCTATGCTCATGGGAGCAACCATAGAAGAAGATGAAGGAAGTGATAAAAGACTTGGCATGAAGAACAAAATTGGCTAAGTATTTGTGAGCATTAGAGAGTGGGAGTGTAATGAATGTAATGTCCAAATGAAAAACAATCCCACCACCAAAAATAGTGGCCGGCCCCCCTTCTCTCATTCCCACAGAAAAATCATTTCCAATTAAACAAATAAATAATTCACCACCATACCATACACTATGCTTGACTCATACCCATGCCTTTAATCAAATCACCTTTTCTACCTCATTAATAAAACAAATGAATTTCCATAAATGGAAAATCATATAAATGAGGTGGTATCTTCTAGAAGCTATTCCGTATAAAATACGGTATACTTCCCGGTACATGTATCGAAATACATATACGCGTATTCGTACCAAAATACGAATAGCCGAGAGAGAAAACGAATAGTGAACAATAATACTAGAATACGTATATACTAATACATATATAAATTATTAAATCAAAACCCGATTTAATAATCCGGCTTAATTCTAAGCCGCTAGTATTACCAACCGTCCGATTAAAGTCCGCGCAGTATGCACATATTTAATCGGACACCTGTATGTATCAACATACGTCATGTACACCATATCGCCTGAACCGTGAAAACCCTCTGTGTGGGACTCTAAAGACTCATCAATACGCTGGCAGTGGGTTTAACCACAAGCACGTCAGCGGCACTAGCTGTACGTAACGGCTACCCAGGTATTGAGCTAAAGGGAGGTCGACGAGCAAACTCATGCAGAACCCCTACCGAGCCTGACAGTGACAATATCCATACAGTCCGGTCTGTTTGTCTAAGAGTATCGCATATCGAGTCTAGGGGATGGATAAAGTCAGACCCCCAACAACGCGATATTCAGTGTCGGTATGTAACCCATCACCTCCTGAGAAACTATCGATCCTATATCGGTAATCCTCATCTACCATGACCATGGATTTGTGGTGATGGCCACCCGTACACAATGCGACATCAACCCCTAATACCGGGAGAGACGAATCCCCGACGATCCGATCACTGCCTCCATGTGGCTCGGGACTGTACCCAACTAAAACCTGTTTGCACGACTCCTTTGAGCCGTGGTACGGTAGTAATCAAAGCACAGTGGGAACTCACACAAGACAAATGACGATCTCAGGTCGACAGACTAACCTGTATACATGTCACCTGGGAACTGCTATCTAACGATAGGTATAATACCAACTAGCAGGTTCCCAGCGAGTCCGTCCAGTGTACTCATAACCCAATGAGCACCTGCATACTATCTTAGGTGAACAAACTAACACCAATGGCTTGTGAGACCTGGCCACCGCCCCTCGTTGGGGTCTCGATCTGTATACACTAGTCTACACTGGAGTATCGATGCCCGGTCTCGATACTCCTACGACTAGGGAAATTTAAGGATGTGCTTATAGACCCCAGCTCCCACATATATGATCGCCATCACAATGCTGGCAGTCAAGCAAGAATCCTATGGGCTCTATCAACATGTACATAATGATAAAGACAAACCAGATAGCATACTATCATCTTGAGTAAGACTGTTTTATTGGTATAGGTCCTGCCTCAATCATCATAATCATCTGTCCGCGACTATGATAATTGCCTTGAGGGCACTATAGCCAACAATCTCCCACTTACACTTAAGGCCAATTATTGCGATGTCGCATACTCACAGCCCGTGTGATACCGAACACCCAACTTCTGTACTAATTAGTTTCGCAAAGCCCGTTTGCGAAAAATGATTGCGTTCGAGAAATAGCCTCAGTGAGTGGATCCGCTCCAATGTTTCTTTCTGTATCTCTCTATATTTCAACTTCGCGGAGAAAACTATCTCCTGAAATGAGCAATACCTGTCTTAGAATTTGTCTGGATATCTGATGGGACTCAGTTCTCAAATGAACTCCAAATCCAGCAAACTACTTAAACTGTATCGTCCACTGAATTTAATCAGTATTCTGCGCCATGCCTTTCCTCAGTATTCGATTAGACCACCCGTCCAACATACTGTCCCTTAAAAGAGGGAAAACTATAACTCTGACAGTCACTCTGTCATCCAGGTCACCTTGGAAGCCTGATATGATAACCGTCTCCTGAAGGAGGCTGCCATTACCATATCCATAGAATATACATTCATGTTCATAAACTGCTTCCCAATGTTTCTCCAGGATAGGATTAATATATCTGCTTATTGTATCTAGTGCAAAATCAATATCTGGTGTGGTACTTGACATTTCATGATTAACTCAATTGCCTAAGCAAGTGATATGCTAATCATGCAGATCCCTCTCCCCTTTAGTCTGTAAGACACCTTTAGAGAGGGTGACTCCATCACATGCACGTACACCACCATGCCAGGAGTCGTCCATTCTAAAATATCAAAATACCCAGATTAGGATACTTCCCAAATCTAGTAACCAGAAACCCTGATATTACATCCATATCCTGTGTGGAGAAACAACTTTGTGACAACCATAGTACAACCGATCGTAGTATAGGAATATCTCTTCCTATTGAGTGCATGTCATCCCGAATTCTCGGACATCACACCCTACTACCTTCTTACCAGATCCATCTCCTATTCTGATGAGGTCAAAGCCTATGACTGTCACATCAAAATTAGATGATCTATTTCAGCTATACCTGCTTTAGTCTATAAATAGACATAAGCTACTTGCTCACTATGCTTCTGCTGCTCCCACTGACTACAACAACACTCTGGTAGAGTCATATACACGTGCACTTCTAAAGCTTGTTTAGAACGACGCTATACTCATCCTCCCGCCGGGTCTTATAGTCTAGAACAGCAGCAATGGCAAGTCTGGGTAAACAAGAACCTCCCTGTCACCGTCTATGAGAAGACCGAAGTACCTCTCGGGTGCCTGAGGTTACCTACCAAAATCTGCGGAGTGGCTAATGGAACATCAAATCCAATTGAATTCTTAGGTTCTATTAAATTTCCAGCAATCGTTTGTGGTTCTGGAATAACTTCCAGTTCTACCATACTCTCACTTTTATTAAAACTATGGCGAGTCAAGAACAATATAAATATTGATCTTCCTGATGGTAGAAAGTTAACCCTCGTCAAAGCCCGGGATAACCCACAAACAGCCATTACTGAAACGTGCCTTGAGTTTATCCGGATTCTGGTTTTAAGCATCAGCCGGACAACTCCCTATACCTTAACATCGTTAAGATATAAATTGATTCTATACAAATCTAATATAGAAACAAAAGCACTAATCTAATTTGAACCAAATTCAAAATCATGCAGCTGTCTCCACTGCATATCAACCAAATGAAAAAAAGGATAATCAGCATTACTCATCTAGGAGTGCATCCATATATAAGTAACCTGAAAAAGAAGCAAGTTCTCAAAACCATTACTATTAACTGAATACCAAACATAAGTATCTACATCTTCGACTTCCTCGAAGAATCCTGATACTTACAACAAATGGTTCTCTACTTTATTCTTATACGTATAACTTCTGAATATCTGGACCTTGCATTTCAACGAAATACTTGTCCAGAACTGGAGAAGTCACAAGTAAACAGAATATAGTACGAGTACCATCCCCATTGTCACAATCGACACTGGACAACATACAATACTTTGTACAAGTTCACTGAGTTCAAAAACTCAAACCATGTGCATCGTAGGTTGAAAAACTGTACCATGGTTAAGAAGAATTACACCGCTGTTGAATGCACCTTACCTAATCACCAACTGATATAGGTAAATATCATAGACACAATATCAAAAAGTTATATCTCACTTTATAAAATAAATGTACAGATATATCAGTTTGAAATTGGTGCATAACAACGGATATTCAAAACCAAATATTTGCCATCCGGTAAAATCCAGATGATTTCCTCAAATATCACCAATTACTACGAATTCCGATATAATGAGGATCTAATCACCCAATTCCCAATATCTTACTTCCACTCACCATCTGTAATAACATACAGATATGAGAAACTGATCTGGTAAATACATACCCTGGAGTTAGATTCTTGTTGGGAAAACAGTTTTCAATTAATAACGCACAGTAAAACTGAAACATGAAAATGTTCCAAAAGGGTTAACTAGTATTCCAAGTAACGCCTCTTCCATTACCCTGATTCACGACAGTAACCATATACTTACCTGCCCTCACTGCAATCCCTTTATTATATCTTTACTTATTACCTCCCGTACACCTCCCTTGCGCCAATTGGTTTTCTTCATTCCCTACCCTTCGGCACCAGCCTAAGGTTTGGAAGAAGACTACCCAATAAGCGTAATAGGTGTACTCTCCTAATCCTAGGAGCCCTCGCAACTTGAGAGAAGGTAAAGAGAAAAGACATCTGAATAATCCTATCCAATTTCTCTTGAACCAGAATCCATCCTCGAAAAAGTTCCTTCGAGTTCGTATATAATCATACGATGGATTTATCCAATGGAAGTGGATATCCGTAGTGATACGGAGTGTCCTAGAGAAAAGCAAAGTGGATGTAGGAGTGACAAGGGTATAGACGGTTTTTTGTCGTGAATGATGGTGGTCACAATTTCCTTTGCCATTATTCTAATCCCTTTATATGTCTTTACTTATTACCTTCTATACACCACACTTAAGCTTAATTGGTTTTCTTCCTTCCCTACCGTTCGGCACTGGCCTATGGTTTGGAAGAAGACTATCCAATAAGCTCAATAGGTGTACCCTCTCCTAATCCTAGGAGCCCTCATAACCTGAGAGAAGGTAAACGGAAAAGACAACCGAATAATCCTATTCAATCTCTCCAGAACCGGAATCCATCCTCCAAAAAGTTCCTTCGAGTTCGTATATAACCATACGATGGATTTATCCAATGGAAGTGGATGTTCGTAATAATACGGGGTGTTCTGGAGAAATGCAAAGGTGATATAGAAGTGGCAATGATGTATGCGACACCGTGACATTCCAAAATCCAAAGTGTTTTAAGAAGGTTCGGTCAACTTGGTTTCATGAGTTTTAGTCAAAGGTCGGGTCATAGTCGCAGCCAGAGAGAGAGAGAGAAGAAACACTCAGCGTGCACTCTAACCTAGATCAGAATGGTTAATCATTTTATCTAATCTGGATGGCTCCCACTGTTTCCTCGAATTCTCCTCCAAACCCAAAAGGAGAATTAGTCGGAATCATCCGAGGAGTATTCCTACTCATCAGTGGGAATCGGGATCCAACAATCATCGCATGATAACTTGATGGAAGCCACTCAAGTTACCACACTCCAGAAGGTATGCGCAAACCTGGTAAGTTTCCCGTATGTTTGAAACTCCCGATGTGATTTTTACCCCTAGGACCCAAGTGACCTTGACGGAGTCAACAAATCAAAGAGCCCTAGTCAAGTTCAACCCGTCATTATCTTGATTGCATTAAACCCACCCGCACGAGCCCTTGACGGAGTCAACAAGACCGTACGACTGTCCTAACTAATCACATATCCATGCTACAAACAAGCACCACTCAGCTACCGCACACTACGCCTTGACGGAGTCAACAAACGCAACACAAATACTAAGTACCACTTGTAGGAAATGACGGAGGGTTACGGCTGGTTTTTGGCGAAAAACCTTTAACGTAATGAACTTTTTCTTATTGAAGGAATCCAAGCGATTTTATAAATATATAGTGGCAAAAACTTTTGCTAAAGAGGTCACTCCCGGTGAAGGGATCTCGGCTCTTTCCCCGTAGAATGAGGTGCACGATATTCCAAACTGAATACCATGATGCAAAGCAAAATGAAACGACTATAGTGAAGTTATTATGTTGACGCAAACTTTTACTCAAAGGGTCACTCCCGATGAAGGGATCTCGGCCCTTGCCTTGTCGAATGAGGTGCAGGATATTCCAAATGAATACCACGATGCAAAGCAAAAGCAAACGTCTGTAATGTCAGTTTTTTAAAAACTTGGTGTTCCCCTCCGAACGACGGCGCGACGCGTGGTCATCTCGCCTGAGGCTCGGGGCAGATGCTAATTGGTGCTATCCGTCCACCTTTCCGAAGATGCCAAGTTGATTTATGACACCGTCTATCGAAGGTTTAGACGGATGCGTCCGATGTAGCAGACTTCGTCAGATTCCCCCTCGCTTGAGGGGTTTTTGATTATGGGGACGCTCTTCCCTGCAGGCGCAAGCCCCTGCAGTTAATTACGCTACCGCATCGCGGTAACCACTTTCTCCTTCTCCAGATGGTCACTTCATGTCGTGTGTGTTTATTTTATGTTTGGTTTCCCGTGGATTGTATACGGAGACTGAGTTATGTCGTCGCCCGTAGGGCGCGGATTAGTCCAAATCCGTATTTTCTTAGATTTGGGTTTAGGGGTTTGGGTTTAAGGATACGTTAGCCTCATTTGAGACTAATATCGACTTAAACGTTTGTTAAGGATACGCTAGTCTAGTTTTAGACTAAGATCGACTTAACGGGATCGTTTAGATCCGACAAAAGAGCGTTTGGGCTCTATTGTTCCAGTTTAGGGACATAGTGGTCCCTTGAATGTATGGCCGTCGGGACCCGTCATCTCTCTGACGACGTTGAAGGATTACAACGACAGATGTTGGAGGAGTTCTGAGATGTACCCTTGAATCAAAGTTGGTTGGGAGACCTGTAATCCAATTTGGGACTAAAGTCTGTTTGAGGGTTTAAGGATATGTTAGCCATATTTGAGGCTAAGATTAACTTAAACGTTTGTTAAGGATACGTTAGTCCAGTTGGAGACTAAGATCAACTTAACAGGTTCGTTTAGATCCGACAAAAGAGCGTTTGGGCTCTATTGTTCCTGTTTAGGGACATAGTGGTCCATTGCCAGTTTAGGGACATAGTGGTCCATCGCCAGTTTAAGGACATGGTGGTCCGTCTCCAGTTTAGGGACATGGTGGTCCATTGGTAGTTTAAGGACATTGCGGTCCAGTGGTAGTTTAAGAACGCATAAGTCCATGAGTTTAAGGACCCCACAGTCCATATGGGTGTGTTTAAGGACGCATTAGTCCGTTAGTTTAAGGACGCATAAGTCCGTGGGTTTAAGGACCCCACAGTCCGTATCTTGGTTTAAGGACGCATAAGTCCATAAGTTTAAGGACCCCACAGTCCGTGTTGATGTGTGGTTGTCGGGACCCGTCACCTCTCTTAAGACGTTGAAGGATTATAACGACAAATATCAGAGGAGTTCCGAGATGTACCCTTGAACCAATGAGTTGGTTGAAAGAGCAGATGTGCTCAGTTAAAGATGATTTGAGGACTTATGGCCAGTTTGGGCTAAGTCCAATTATGTTTGAAATATTGGCCCTCTGTTGGTCCATTGAAGGAGAGGCTTTACCTCTAGAAACTTAGCCAATTGGGCTAAAGCTGGTGTTAAACACTAGAGGTCAACAGTGTTGAACACTGGGAATAAGATTAGCAAGTTAGTGTTAAACACTAAAAGATAATCAGTGTTAAACATTGGGAACAGAGTTTTCAAATTAGTGTTAAACACTAAGCAAATCAGTGTTAAACACTGCCAATAGAGTTTTCCAAATTAGTGTTAAACACTAAGAAAATCAGTGTTAAACACTGAGGACAAAGTCTTCAGATTAGTGTTAAACACTAAGGAGAGAGAGGTCACGTGTGGACACGTGAGAGCGCCCTGATTCCCTTTATTTTATTCTGCATATCAGTGTTTAACTCTTTTAATTCTGGCGGCCATCACGTGTGACCACGTGATGAAGGCCCCCGCTCTGGTCTGTTAGAATACTCATTAGGGGTCACGTGGTGACACGTGAGGGCGCCCTAAATGTGGAGCCAGATCTCCTTTTGGTTTATCCTCAAATCTGCGAACAAGTGTTAAACACTTTTATTTTTATTTTAGAGCATCACGTGTTGGCACGTGATGGGGATCTGTGCGCCAATTGTTAAAGCATTTGCTGAGGGGTCACGTGATAACACGTGAGAGCGCCCAAAGCTTTCATTTCCTTTGCTTTTTCTTTCTGCGTTTTGGGAGTCACGTGGGAGCACGTGATGGCATCAAAAAGTGGGGCCAGATCCACTTTATTTTGTTCTGCAAACAAGTGTTAAACACTTTTAATTTTCATAGCCATCACGTGTGGGCACGTGATGTATAATCATGCCCTGATTTATTAGAACATTTATTAGGGGTCACGTGGTAACACGTGAGAGCGCCCAGAATTGTTTCTGCCTTTGCTTTTGTTCCATATATAATGAGGGTCACGTGGGAACACGTGAGGCATTGCCTTAAAGCTTTCCTCTTCTCATTTTTGGGGGATCTGTTCAGGGGTCACGTAGGGCACGTGACCTTAGTCTTTTCATGCACAGAGATCTTTTAAGTCTCCTTATCTTTAAGAATTAAATTCTTATTTAGGGTAAAACCCTAATTTTTTGTTTTGGAGGAATTAAATTCCTATTGTGAAAGAATTGAATTCTTATTTAGGGTAAAACCCTAATTTTATCCCAAAGGAATTAAATTCCTATAATTTTGTGACCATTGAATTCTCAAAACTTAATTCCTCTTCTATGTTTTGGATCTGTATGGCAGGATCTCAACCCAATGAGAATTAAATTCTCAATTCATGGGGAGATGTGCACTTTACAGATCCTCCACCAGAGAAAGAACTAAGTTCTTTTCTTTATATAAGAGTTAAACTCTTTTGAGAATTAAATTCTCTTTTTAAGCCTCTCTTTTCTTACCTAGGGTTTTTCTTTTGCAGAGAATTAAATTCTCCTCCCTCTGTTTCTTCTCTCCCCCCAAAAGTAGATCCCTTCTCTCTTCTCTTCTTGGCTCCTATTTATAGGAGAAGGAAGAGAATCAATTTGTTTAGCAAATCTCTCATTGAAAAATTTGATTTGTATTCGTTAGAGATTTGATTTGCATTCATCATTCATCTGGACCTTTGGATTATTAGGTGAATTTTATTCACCATTGGATTTTAAATCCAAAGATATCCATTTGTTATCTCGGTTAGATTTAGGGGGGAAATCTTTCCAAGTCCAAGATTATTCCATAAATTGGTGATTTTTAATCACCCTCAGATTTTAATCCAACGGTCCCCATAGACCTTTTGTGTTTGGAAAGATTTAGAAAATTTTAGAATTTTAATTCTATTAACTGTAAGGCTTTCGAAACCAGTCACGTGCTGACACGTGACCCTTGGTCACGTGTGAGCACGTGACCCCCAATTGAGTTCTTTAACGGCTCTTGTTTATGCTTCAGTTTTAACCATCACGTGTCAACACGTGACCATTGGTCACGTGTGAGCACGTGATACCTCATTGAGGTGACTTCTGATTTTTAATCAGGGAACAGATTTTAGAATTTAAGTCTATTCATTATTTTAGAGGCCTTAAGAGCCCATCACGTGTCTGCACGTGACCCATGGTCACGTGTGAGCACGTGATGCCCTGTTGGGGTCTTTTCTGAGTTTTTATTATATCTTTTAATTCCTCCAGCGGGTTCTTAAAGGTCCATCATGTGCGGACACGTAATACCTCATAACTTTTGATCCCGAATGAATTATGAAGCCCATAATATATCAAATCGAAGGGTTTTTCGAGATGCTTCCAGTACCGTCAGAATTTAATAGTTCCTCCTTCGGGAGTTTATCAAAATATAGGCCGGAAGATACTGGTTTGCATTTTTTAAGCGTATCACTGCCATTTGATACCTTAGACTCCTTTGCGCAGAAATTTTTGGCGGGAACAAATGCCCCCCACTACTTTGCCCACGTAAGTATGTACGTGGGTGAAGTAGTGCAGAGTTATGCATAGCGTATGACCGGTTTCGAGTTGGTATATAATTTTCAGGATCTTGATCTGAGAAGATAACGAGCGGACACAAGCGTCGTCATTTATCATTGACTCAAATCTCGACTCTTAAGAGATATAGTTCCAAACTCTTAACTTCATGAGCCGCACCCTTCTATTTCTGTATGTCTTACTCTGGCGTGAAGTAGTTTATATGCTCATGAGTAATTTCTCCATTTCAGTGGGATGTAGCCTTGGCAAGTGTGGCTCATAGATGGTTCATCTTGACCTCTTTACAGGGTGGTGATGTCTTAGGAGACAGGGTTAGGATCTGCCACCTAAGACTTTTCAACTTTATGAGCCGTGAGGGTCTCATAAAGACTTTTCTCCCTACGAGTCGTGAGGATCTCGTAGGTGTATTTTCTCCTTAGGAGTCGTGAGGATTCCTAAGTGTGTTTTCTCTTATAAGTCGTAAGGATCCTTTAAGAGAATTTTCCCTCTTACGAGTCGAGAGGACCCGTAAGCGGTTGTTTCCCTCCTTGTCCACATTCGACTTTGGAGAGTGAGACCCGTGTATAGTATGCAAGAGACCGTTTTGGGCCGACTTGCAGGGTCCCAGTGCTTAGGAAACAGGTTTTTTTTTAATCCCTACTGCCTAAAGCTTTATCTCACGAGTCGAGACGAATCGAGAAGTTCTCACAAAGACATCAATTTCCTCACGAGTCGAAACGGATCGAGCAGATCTCGCAAGAATATCCTAACGTCACAGTTAACCTCTGTTCTTTACGACAAAAGTCCATTAGAGTCTGTGGTACTTAGGGTTTTGGCCGTCGTACCGTCGCATGAGCTGATATATTCCTCAATAGGCAATCGTGCTGTTCGAGTAGCCCTGCGACTGCCGTGTCTCTGATCCCTTCGGGGGCTGGACAAGACGTCTTCAAGCAATCTTCCTTGGCAGTTTGACCGTCGGAAGAGCAAGCGTTAGGAATTTGCCATGCCGCTTTTTACTTGAGGTTAGGCTCATTTTGGAGAGCCCCGATAAGTCATAATCACTCCGCGCTGGTGTGGGATGATCTCCGATAGTCTTTCAGGCTTTATATGACTTGCCGTTAAGACCCTGAAGCTAGGAATTTGGCCTTTGCTTCATTTGCTTTGGTGTGTCCGAATCCTGTTGGAGGAAGGACGCTGTAGTTGACATCTCGTCTGCTGTATCGAAACGATCGTCGAGGTGGTGACCACTCCATGTGGGATGATCTCCGGTGGTCTTTCTGGCTTTATATGACTTGCCGTTAAGACCCTGAAGCTAGGAATTTGGCCTTCGCTTCGTTTGCTGGCATCGCGTCCTCTGTATCGAGACGAATGTCATGGTTGTCTCTAGGTTGCTGGTGAACCGTCGAGGTTTGGAACTAGGGATCTTGCCGTGGCTCCTTTTAGTGATGTTGCGTCTGCTGTATCGAGACGAACGTCGAGGTGGTGACCACTCCATGCTGGTGCGAGATGATCTCCAATTGTCTTTCAGGCTTTATATGACTTGTCGTCAAGACCCTGAAGCTAGGAATTTGGCCTTCGCTTCATTTGCTTTGGTGTGTCCGAATCCTGTTGGAGGAAGGACGCTGTAGTTGACATCTCGTCTGCTGTATCGAGACGATCGTCGAGGTGGTGACCACTCCATATGGGATGATCTCCGGTGGTCTTTCAGGCTTTATATGACTTGCCGTTAAGACCCTGAAGCTAGGAATTTGGCCTTCGCTTCGTTTGCTGGCATCGCGTCCTCTGTATCGAGACGAATATCATGGTTGTCTCTAGGTTGCTGGTGAACCGTCGAGGTTTGGAACTGGGGATTTTGCCGTGGCTCCTTTTGGTGATGTTGCGTCTGCTGTATCGAGACGAATGTCGAGGTGGTGACCACTCCGCACTGGTGCGAGATAATCTCCGATTGTCTTTCAGGCTTTATATGACTTGCCGTTAAGACGCATGAAACTAGGAATTTGGCCTTCGCTTCGTTTTCTGGCATTGCGTCCGCTGTATCGAGACGAATGTTGTGGTGGTGACCACTCCATGTAGGATGGTCTCTAATTGTCTTTCCGGTTTTATATGAGTTACCGTCAAGACGTTGAAGCTAGGAATTTGGCCTTCGCTTTATTTGCTTTGGCGCGTCCGAATCTTGCTGGGGGAAGAACGCTGGGGTAAAATTTCATCTGCTGTATCGAGATGAACGTCAAGGTGGAGCTGGGATTTTGCCGCCGCTCTACTTTGTTTTGACCGTGAGGTCTTCTATTGACGTTGCATCTGCATCCTGATGAACCACGAAGGAACGCCATTGTTGACATTGCGTCTGCTGTATCGAGACGAATGCTGAGGTGGAGCTGGGATTTTGCCGTCACTCCGCTTTGTTTCGACCATGGGGTCTTTCGTTGACGTTGCATCTGCATCCTGCTGGACTGCGGAGGAACGTCGTCGTTGACATCCCGTCTGCTGTAACGAGACGAATGCTGAAATGGAGCTGGGATTTTGCCATTGCTCCGCTTGATGGTGTAACATCTGTGTCCTGTTGGAATGAGGAGGCACACCGTTGTTGGTCTCCAGGCTGTAGATGTGGCCATTGAGATTTGGAACTAGAGACTTTGCCATGGTTCCGTTTCGTTGCGACTCTGGAGTCGGTTGTTGACGTCACGTCTGCATCTGGTTGGAGTGAGGAGAAACGCCGTTGGTGATCTCTAAGTTGTCGATATTGACGTCGAGACCCTGAAGCTAGGGATCTTCCTTTTGCTTCGTCTATTGACATTATGTCTGCGATATTGCGACAGATGTCGAGGTTGTCTCTAGGTTGTCTATGAACCGTCGAGATTTGGCTTCGCTTTCTGGCGGAGCCTGTTGGGAAGGTATGGTTCCCTCTTTGTTTGTACCCCTGGATTGTATACAGGGATCGATGTGATCTCACCTGTAGGGCAAATTTTCATTTCATTCATCATTTTTTTATTCTTTCCGCGATCCTCTATCATTTCAGCTTTTATATCGCGAAGGTCGCGATTGCCCAATCATTTCGGCTATTTTTCGCGGTGCCCAATCTTTTCGGCTATTTATTTTATTTTTACTCACTTTTTTTTTATTGCGAGTTGCCCAATCATTTCGGCTATTTCGTATGCATACATTTTTACTTTCTGATTCTGTTTGCAAGTTGCCCCATCATTTCGGCTATTTCGTATGCATTTTTTTTTGGCTCGCTGTTTTTTTTTTTTTGCGAGTAGGGGATTTGGGATCTAATACCAATCTTGGCATCAGCATCGCTGCGACTGGAATATTGCCAGGAGCGAATCATCATTTGCCGTGAAAGGACTTGGAATTTGATACCGATTTAGGCATCAGCATCGCTGCAACTGGGATATTGCCAGGAGCGAATCATCATCTGGCTTGAAAGGGCTTGGAATTTGATACCGGTTTAGGCATCAGCATCGCTGCAACTGGGATATTGCCAGGAGCGAATCATCATTTGCCTCTGTCGATGTTGAACAAAGGTGTAAACAGGGTTAAGGGTCCTGTCGACTAAGGCTTTTGACTTCATGAGCCGTAAGGGTCTCACAAAGGTATTTCTCCCTACAAGTCATGAGGATCTTGTAAGTGTGTTTTCTCCTTGGGAATCGTGAGGATTCCTAAGTGCATGTTCTCTTGTAAGTCGTAAGGATCTTACAAAAGGGTTTTCTCCTTATAGGTCGAGAGGACCTAAAAGGGTTGCTCACCATATGGACATATCCCTAGTCACGGATGGGACCTTGCTGGGGAAATGTTTATTCGCGCCCGTGGATTGTATACAAGGGTCAGCATTGAGCCGCTTGTAGGGCCATATCGGAGGTTGTGGGGGTTGCTTAAGAACAGGTTAAGGTTTCTGTAACTTAAGACTTTCAAATCTTATGAGCCGTGAGGGTCCCATAAGAGAGTTCTCCTTACGAGTCGTGAGGATCTCGCAAGTGTATTTTCTCCTTAGGAATCGTGAGGATCCCTAAGTGTGTTGCTCCCTTGTGAGTCGTAAGGATCTCACACAGGTGGTTTCTCCTTACAAGATCGAGAGGATCCTGTAAGTGTCTTTTAACGAGGTTGCGCCCTTTCGGGTTTTCACAAACACTCGCCGGTAGCCCTGCTGTTTTTACTCACGGAGCCCTTTCGGGTTTTCATCCGTGCCCATTTTGCTTGTAGGCATACCGTTTTTTTTATTCTTTTTTTTTTATTCCTTCCTTTTTTTTCTTTTTTTTTTTAAAACGAGGTCGCGCCCTTTCGGGTTTTCACGAACACTCGCCGGTAGCCCTGCTGTTTTTACTCACGGAGCCCTTTCGGGTTTTCATCCATGCCCATTTTGCTTATGGACATACCGTTTTTATATTTTTTTTTTTACCACGTCAGCCTGAAGATGCAGCGGGTTGGGAGTAGTTTAACGACGTTTCGGTCATTTGCAAGTTTTAGGACATTGCAGTCCGCCGTTAGTTTAAGAACGTTTCGGTCCGTCGTCGCCGTATTTGAGACGTCTCTAGTTTACTGGCTTTTCGGTCTATGGGGTTTTCCCTATGAATGAGCATGATGCCTCCGGCATATCCACCTTTTTCGAAGCATGTTGTTGTTGCGGGTTTACTTTCCACTTTTCGGGCAGCGCGAACTTGCCCTGTTGGTATTGGTCTTCAACCCAGTTTTTGAAGACGTAGCAATTTTCGAGTGGGTGACCCATTACTCTGTGGTAGGGACAATAGTTAGGATTGTTAACGTCACCTGGTTGCAATGGACGTTTTGGATCTGGCAGAGTGATGAGCCCGCTGCGCACTTCTAGCTCAAACAATCTTTTTGTTTTATCTTTGGGAAACGAGTAAGGACGTTTCAACTTCCCATTGAGGTATCGCGGCTTGTTGTTTTGACGAAAAAACGGTCTCGGGTTACTCGGCTGTTGTTGAGTGTTGGCAACAAAGGCCGTTTTTTCCTTTTCCTTTCTCATTTCGTTTGCTCCATCGTTTGCGGGTCCGAGATTCTTTCCGGGTAGCGTGAGATTGTACGGCTGAACGTTCTCGCAACTCTCCAATTCTTTTGTTTTAGAAATGAATTCCTTGAAGAGAGGGTTGAGGGCGGCTTCTTCGTCAGAATCGCTTTCAAAGGTGAGAACTCGTGATCCCCTGGGCTCGTCCCTATGACAATTGCCGGCAACTCTTTTGTGCTCATCTGTCGTATTTTTTCGCTGTCTACGAGCTTCCCGCTTTGTTCTATTGACGTGTTGTCTATGAGCGACATATCCTTGCCACCAACACTTAAAGGAGTTGCAGTCTTCAGTAGGATGTGCGATCCTCTGATGATATAAGCAGAAGTTAGGGTGTACGTCCGTTTCATCAAAATGTATACCACCAGGAGAATTTTCTCTGAAAGAGGGCGGCCTCATCCCCATTGATATGGCTTTGGCGAATCGTTTCCTTGTCTTGATCCTACTTTCATTTGCGGCGGATGTACTTTGATCTGGTGGGAGTGTTTCGACCCTTTTGTCCCGTCGCCGGCGTTTGGCCTTTTCAAATATGGCCATCTCGCGCTCCCGATCGGCTTTGCTTTTAAGATGGGCTTCGTTCAGGAAGGCATCGATCATCTCGTCTAACGGCCACAGAAGTTCTGGTTCAGGATCTGCCCCCAGCTTCTCTGTGTAAGGAGCTTTTTCGTCATTTATTGACGAGTGAGAGATCACATGGCAGCTTGCCACATAATCTTCAGATTCATCCGACGAGTCTTCTCCATTGTCATCATCTCCGTCCTCAAGGACGTGGCTGAGAAATTCTTGGAGTGTGACTGGGGTCCGCGCCTTCTGATTATATTCTTCCAACGCGTCAATCTGTTTCTGCAAATCCGTGCGCTTGTCGCCAGGCTTCACGGGCTTTTTGGACCTCTTCTTCTTCTTCTTTGAAGATTTCGATGGCTGGGTGTCAGTACTTGGGCCATCACCACCGATCTTTGGAGTTGGGCGTGACTTCTGCATCCCTTCAATGATTTGGGGTTCCAGCGGGCTCTTCCACCTGATCGCCGGGCATGTCTGAAGCTCATTCAGCGTTCTTTTGGTCTTTGCTAAAAGCACGATTTCCCACGGAGCTTCTTCAATGAAAGAACAAGTTGCCCCCGGTGTGTCCGTCTTCTTTGGAGTGTGCGGCTGTGGTGGGTTTACTTTCTACTTTTCAGACAGTGCGAACTTTCCTTGTAGGTACTGATCCTCGATCCACCCCTTAAAGACGAAACAATCCTCGATCGGGTGACTTACCGTTTGGTGGTAAGGGCAATAATTGGGATCGTTGACATCGCCTGGCTGCAACGGGCGCTTTGGACTCAGCAGATTGATGAGACTGTTGCGCACTGCCAGCTCGAACAGTCTTCTCGTTTTATCCTGAGGAAACGAGTAAGGGCGTCCCAGTCTTTCCTCAAGGGATGGGCGTGGACGCATATTGTTCTGGCGAACAACCGGCTTTAAGTGGCTCGGCTGTTGTTGAGTATTGGCGACGACGGTTGCTTTCCCTTTGTCCTTTTCATTCCAAGGCTCTGTCTTTGAAGGAGATGGTCTATGACCCATCTGGTCCATTTGGGCCAGCTTGTCAATCAAGGCCTGAAAAGTAGTCGGCTTGAAGAACATCATGAATTGCGAGATGGTCGCTTGCGGATCAAGAGTGCCCACGAACATGCCTACCGCAGGTGCTTCTTCGATGCGTTGTTCGCACTTCGACCATAGATTCCGCCATCGTGTTGCGTATTGAACCCACATCTCGCCTGGTCTTACCCTGGCATTAATCAGTGCTGTTATCGGGGTGCGTTCACTAGCGCTCGTGAATCTTTGTGTAAACAGTAGCTCCATCTCCGCAAATGTTTTGACAGAGTCGTTAGGTAGCTCCGAATACCATTCAAAAGCCGTTTCTGCTAAGCTGCCGACGAATTGGCGAAGCAACAGTTTGTCGTCGCTTCCAGTGTTGCCGCATAAGGCCCTGAACTGGGCGACATGCTGATGTGGATTCCCTGTCCCTTTATATACGTGGAACTTAGGGATCGTATATCCCGGCGGGTAACTGATTTGGTCATACCAGCTTGGGTAGGGTCGTCCGGTTCTAACAATTTGCGCAACCGCTTCATTCGCCCGTATTTGCTGAACGATGTAATCATCAAGCGTGGCTTTTGAGATGGTTTCCTCCTTTGCTGCTGAAAGAGTCGGAGGAGGATTCGATGTTTCTCCTCTGTCGTCTTCAATAATGACCGGAGGGTCTTCAGCTGGGGAATCTGGCTGTAACATCATCCCGGCCATGTTTTGGAAGAGAAGCGCCATTCGTTTTATGTTGGCAGCTTGTTCTGCTGCTTCTCTGTCTTTCTTTTCGAGGACCCTGCGTAAGAAATCAGCGTCGGTCTCTTGTTCGTGACGCTGTTCTGACAATGCCTCCGAGCTTTCTTTTGGCCCGGAAAGCGCGGCCATCGCATTCATCATTTCTTGGAGCCTCTGCTGCTGTTCCTGAGCTTTAGTCACCGATCGCGTAAGCGGTCTATGACCTGTAGATGTGCGGCTGTCCTCTTTCCCGGACGCCATGTAGACTGTATGCACCACCATGCCCCCAGACTTAGGACGTTTAGGCTTACTGTCTTTGACATTTGCTGCAGGCGTGGGGACTTTCTCCTGCTTTCTGATCTTGTGAATAGTCGACGTGGAGGGGGCCGTTGTAGTGGGCACCCAAGTGGTTGTCGTCCTTTGCGGTTTGACAGGACGGTTCTTTTCTTCTTGAACTTTCACCCTCTTCTGCCGGTGAGAGTGGTCTTGAACGATTACTGAGTCCTGAACTCGTCGCCAGACCTTGTAAATTTTGGAGGACAGCCGTTGAGGAGGCTGCTCTGGCCTTGTTTCTGTAGCATTCTCCGCGGGTGGGGGAGATCTTTTCAGCGCGGCAGTCGGAGAGTTTCTGCGCACCTTGTTGAGTAGTTCAAAGCTGTTCCCAGTCGGAACAGCAGCATTGATTTCCACCGTTGGAGCTAGTGGGGTTAGCCCAGAGGGGGAGTTGCCCCCGGCCTTCCTTACTCGGCGCCAGTGGCGACGTCGAGCATGTCGAGCTGTTGGGGCCGGTTCGGCGATGGGGATGGTTTCGCCTTGCACCCTGTCTGTATGAGACGCCGCTGGTGCCAGTCTCTTGAAGACTGACGTCTTTTGAGTAGCGGTATCCAATCTGTCAAAGACAGACCTCCGAGCAGGAACGGGAGCCGGAATGCTCAGTCTTGTGAAGACCGCCCCTTTGGCAGGAGAAGCCGCCTTGACGACTTCAGGAGCAGGGATGGCTATCCTCTTCGGAACAACCTTTTCTGGTATTGCAGGCTTCTTCATGGGCCCACATGAGTTTCGGCCCAGTTTGCTGAAAGCTGAGGCATTGGGCTTGGGCGTCCCGTTGAGAGGGGTCGCGATAGTTGTAAGCCGATCGAGGACCGACTTCTTCGGAGCTTCTTGCGATGGTAATGGGGCATTGAAGCTCATTGGTGGGATCATGGTCCCGAAGAATAGCCCAGTGGTGGCCTGAGTCACCTGTTCCACTGGCATCTTGAAAAGGGAGGCCGCTTGGGGCCCATAAGTCACTCCTCTAGCGAGGACGGAGCGAGAGTTGCAGTTGCAGGTAGTGCAGTTTGAAGCCATTGATCTTCTATTTTCTGCATGGAGCAAGACACCAAATCTTAGTACCTTGAATCCATAGGCAACCACAGCAAACCGCGATTTGCTCGCGAACACGACACATGAAGTGTGGAGTGGAAAGAGGAAAAGGTCCCACCGGGCGTGCCAGAATCTGTTCCCCTCCGAACGACGGCGCGACGCGTGGTCGTCTCGCCTGAGGCTCGGGGCAGATGCTAATTAGTGCTATCCGTCCACCTCTCCGAAGATGCCAAGTTGATTTATGACACCGTCTATCGAAGGTTTAGACGGATGCGTCCGATGTAGCAGACTTCGTCAGATTCCCCCTCGCTTGAGGGGTTTTTGATTGTGGGGACGCTCTTCCCTGCAGGCGCAAGCCCCTGCAGTTAATTACGCTACCGCATCGCGGTAACCACTTTCTCCTTCTCCAGATGGTCACTTCATGTCGTGTGTGTTTATTTTATGTTTGGTTGCCCGTGGATTGTATACGGAGACTGAGTTATGTCGTCGCCCGTAGGGCGCGGATTAGTCCAAATCCGTATTTTCTTAGATTTGAGTTTGGGGGTTTGGGTTTAAGGATACGTTAGCCTCATTTGAGACTAATATCGACTTAAACGTTTGTTAAGGATACGCTAGTCTAGTTTTAGACTAAGATCGACTTAACGGGATCGTTTAGATCTGACAAAAGAGCGTTTGGGCTCTATTGTTCCAGTTTAGGGACATAGTGGTCCATTGAATGTATGGCCGTCGGGACCCGTCACCTCTCTGACGACGTTGAAGGATTACAACGACAGATGTTAGAGGAGTTCTGAGATGTACCCTTGAACCAAAGTTGGTTGGGAGACCTGTAGTCCAATTTGGGACTAAAGTCTGTTTGAGGGTTTAAGGATACGTTAGCCATATTTGAGGCTAAGATCAACTTAAACGTTGGTTAAGGATACGTTAGTCCAGTTTGAGACTAAGATCAACTTAACGGGATCGTTTAGATCCGACAAAAGAGCGTTTGGGCTCTATTGTTCCAGTTTAGGGACATAGTGGTCCATTGCCAGTTTAGGGACATAGTGGTCCATCGCCAGTTTAAGGACATGGTAGTCCGTCTCCAGTTTAGGGACATAGTGGTCCATTGGTAGTTTAAGGACATTGCGGTCCAGTGGTAGTTTAAGGACGCATAAGTCCATGAGTTTAAGGACCCCACAGTCCATATGGGTGTGTTTAAGGACGCATTAGTCCGTTAGTTTAAGGACGCATAAGTCCGCGGGTTTAAGGACCCCACAGTCCGTATTTTGGTTTAAGGACGCATAAGTCCATGAGTTTAAGGACCCCACAGTCCGTGTTGATGTGTGGTTGTCGGGACCCGTCACCTCTCTGAAGACGTTGAAGGATTACAACGACAAATATCAGAGGAGTTCCGAGATGTACCCTTGAACCAATGAGTTGGTTGAAAGAGCAGATGTGCTCAGTTAAAGATGATTTGAGGACTTATGGCCAGTTTGGGCTAAGTCCAATTATGTTTGAAATATTGGCCCTCTGTTGGTCCATTGAAGGAGAGACTTTGCCTCTAGAAACTTAGCCAATTGGGCTAAAGCTGGTGTTAAACACTAGAGATCAACAGTGTTGAACACTGGGAATAAAATTAGCAAGTTAGTGTTAAACACTAAAAGATAATCAGTGTTAAACACTGGGAACAGAGTTTTCAAATTAGTGTTAAACACTAAGCAAATCAGTGTTAAACACTGCCAATAGAGTTTTCCAAATTAGTGTTAAACACTAAGAAAATCAGTGTTAAACACTGAGGACAAAGTCTTCAGATTAGTGTTAAACACTAAGGAGAGAGGGGTCACATGTGGACACGTGAGAGCGCCCTGATTCCCTTTATTTTATTTTGCAGATCAGTGTTTAACTCTTTTAATTTTGGCGGCCATCACGTGTGAGCACGTGATGAAGGCCCCCGCTCTGGTCTGTTAGAATGCTCATTAGGGATCACGTGGTGACACGTGAGGGCGCCCTAAATGTGGAGCCAGATCTCCTTTTGGTTTATCCTCAAATCTGCGAACAAGTGTTAAACACTTTTATTTTTATTTTAGAGCATCACGTGTTGGCACGTGATGGGGATCTGTGCGCCAATTGTTAAAGCATTTGCTGAGGGGTCACGTGATAATACGTGAGAGCGCCCAAAGCTTTCATTTCCTTTGCTTTTTCTTTCTGCGTTTTGGGAGTCACGTGGGAGCATGTGATGGCATCAAAAAGTGGGGCCAGATCCACTTTATTTTGTTCTGCAAACAAGTGTTAAACACTTTTAATTTTCATAGCCATCACGTGTGGGCACGTGATGTATAATCATGCCCTGATTTATTAGAACATTTATTAGGGGTCACGTGGTAACACGTGAGAGCGCCCAGAATTGTTTCTGCCTTTGCTTTTGTTCCATATATAATGAGGGTCACGTGGGAACACGTGAGGCATTGCCTCAAAGCTTTCCTCTTCTCATTTTTGGGGGATCTGTTCAGGGGTCACGTAGGGCACGTGACCTTAGTCTTTTCATGCACAGAGATCTTTTAAGTCTCCTTATCTTTAAGAATTAAATTCTTATTTAGGGTAAAACCCTAATTTTTTGTTTTGGAGAAATTAAATTCCTATTGTGAAAGAATTAAATTCTTATTTAGGGTAAAACCCTAATTTTATCCCAAAGGAATTAAATTCCTATAATTTTGTGACCATTGAATTCTCAAAACTTAATTCCTCTTCTATGTTTTGGATCTGCATGGCAGGATCTCAACCCAATGAGAATTAAATTCTCAATTCATGGGGAGATGTACACTTTACAGATCCTCCACCAGAGAAAGAACTAAGTTCTTTTCTTTATATAAGAGTTAAACTCTTTTGAGAATTAAATTCTCTTTTTAAGCCTCTCTTTTCTTACCTAGGGTTTTTCTTTTGCAGAGAATTAAATTCTCCTCCCTCTGTTTCTTCTCTCCCCCCAAAAGTAGATCCCTTCTCTCTTCTCTTCTTGGCTCCTATTTATAGGAGAAGGAAGAGAATCAATTTGTTTAGCAAATCTCTCGTTGAAAGATTTGATTTGTATTCGTTAGAGATTTGATTTGCATTCATCATTCATCTGGACCTTTGGATTATTAGGTGAATTTTATTCACCATTGGATTTTAAATCCAAAGATATCCATTTGTTATCTCGGTTAGATTTAGGGGGGAAATCTTTCCAAGTCCAAGATTATTCCATAAATTGGTGATTTTTAATCACCCTCAGATTTTAATCCAACGGTCCCCATAGACCTTTTGTGTTTGGAAAGATTTAGAAAATTTTAGAATTTTAATTCTATTAACTGTAAGGCTTTCGAAACCAGTCACGTGCTGACACGTGACCCTTGGTCACGTGTGAGCACGTGACCCCCAATTGAGTTCTTTAACGGCCGCTTGTTTATACTTCAGTTTTAACCATCACGTGTCAACACGTGACCATTGGTCACGTGTGAGCATGTGATACCTCATTGAGGTGACTTCTGATTTTTAATCAGGGAACAGATTTTAGAATTTAATTCTATTCATTATTTTAGAGGCCTTAAGAGCCCATCACGTGTCTGCACGTGACCCATGATCACGTATGAGCACGTGATGCCCCGTTGGGGTCTTTTCTGAGTTTTTATTATATCTTTTAATTCCTCCAGCGGGTTCTTAAAGGTCCATCACGTGCGGACACGTAATGCCTCATAACTTTTGATCCCGAATGAATTATGAAGCCCG
Source organism: Agapanthus africanus (assembly GCA_030015575.1). Taxonomy (NCBI): domain Eukaryota; kingdom Viridiplantae; phylum Streptophyta; class Magnoliopsida; order Asparagales; family Amaryllidaceae; genus Agapanthus; species Agapanthus africanus. Next base: position 866,221,441 of record CM057338.1, on the reverse strand, counting down.
TAATATATCAAATCGAAGGGTTTTTCGAGATGCTTCCAGTACCATCAGAATTTAATAGTTCCTCCTTCGGGTGTTTATCAAAATATAGGCCGAAAGATACTGGTTTGCATTTCTTTAAGCGTATCACTTCCATTTGATACCTTGGACTCCTTTGCGCAGAAATTTTTGGCGGGAACACTTGGTTCCAACAATATCAAATAAAGGTTTATTTTATCCTTGCATTGATAAGAATCAATGAAGTCCCATCAATTAATCACACCAGAAAAGAACAAAAATAAAATGTACATATATGCCATCCGCATTCGCCACTGGGTCCCGTCATCACCTGTTAGGTTACTTAACTAACGACAGACCAGGGACTGGGCTAGCGCGGGTGCAAAACATATACAACATCTACTAGTGTATATAAATATATATAACAATCGTCCCAGGCATGACATAAAGCAACATCACAAAAACATCACAGAAGTAACACAGAATGGTGGATAATCTGGAGCCCCGAGTTTCACTTGAGCCGCAAGTGAGACCCGACGTTCCCTGTCGTGTGGACAGCCTGTGCAATGAAAACCTAGACCCCTACGAGCGCGGCAAGTTACCCGCCAAAACCAGAAGTGAGGCAGCTTCCTTCAGCAACGTGAATGGACCACCCAGCACTTCACGGAATCCGGTAACTTGAGCACCCCTCCTGGGTCAACCTATACCCCCTACGAGTGCGGCGAATAGCCCGCCAATCCTAGAGTAAGGTCCCCTCCGTCTGAATGCTTTGAGATGCGGACCAGTTGTTTTCTAGAACCCGGCTATTCGTGCACTCCACCTCGGGGTAATCCTAGTACAGAAAATAAAATAATATACAAGGGTGACATCGACCTCAGCCCGGTCGTGCCCCAAAAGAATAATATACAAACTGGCAGTGACGGCAGTCCACATGTCGGACGCTCGCCCCGCAATATCAAATGTATAAATGAAATAAAACTGTACTATATATTGCACCACAGCTATCCACCACGACGATCCAACCAACATCACAGCACAACACAGAACATCAACATGAATGTCACATTCGCAAACCCTTCTAAAAGACATATAGCAGTTAGACGGGTTTACCGATCAAATGACATTCACGGTCACAGAATATAATGTATGTACTGTCAAACGCACGCTTAAAATATCGATCGACTAAGTTCCAAATTGGCCCTAATAGCAAAAACAATACAGCACAGAAACCTGGGCCAAAACAGGATATCACAAAAATCACAATTTCAAGCATATGAGCTACAGTGAAAATTTGAAGGTCCGTCGCCACTAATTGGCCGCGGAACCGCCGCAAATGGGGGGTTAGTGCGGCGGTTCCGCGGCGCTTTGGAAGCTTCAGGAGCTGAAATTTTCTATGTAGCCTTAACATTGCCTGCACGGATTTTTAAGATGCCTGAAATAATTTTTGGACCACTTTTGAAAATCGGCAGAGAACAAAACATTGAAATCGTGATTTTGGTAATTTCCGTCGATCGATCTTTTAAGCACGTTTAAACAAGCTAGTAAGGGGTTTAAAGGGTGGCTCTGATACCATGTAGGGTTCCGGCAGCGTCCCGGCCGTCGAAATATGGCCAAAATGCGAAACAAAAATTTTCTAAACCGGCGCTACCGCTACCCGAATCCCGGATCGACCTTAAACCCTAAACTAGCAAACTAACTAAGAGTTAAAATTGTTATACCGAGTTGATCCGTGTCCTTCGGTCTTCATTCCAAGCTCCTAGTGGCTCCTTGATGTGGTTTGGTTGTCGGTCTTCCTTCGTCTCCGATGATCCACCCGAGGGAAACGACGCAAGCTCCAACCTCGTCGAACGAGATAACCGACGCTCCAAAGTCGCTAGCGATGAAGAGTCGAGGTGTATGGAAGTGTCACTACATTTTTTTCTCAACATCTATGCTCATGGGAGCAACCATAGAAGAAGATGAAGAAGGTGATAAAAGACTTGGCATGAAGAACAAAATTGGCTAAGTATTTGTGAGCATTAGAGAGTGGGAGTGTAATGAATGTAATGTCCAAATGAAAAACAATCCCACCACCAAAAATAGTGGCCGACCCCCCCTTCTCATTCCCAAAAAAAAATCATTTCCAATTAAACAAATAAATAATTCACCACCATACCATACACTATGCTTGACTCATGCCCATGCCTTTAATCAAATCACCTTTTCCACCTCATTAATAAAACAAATGAATTTCCATAAATGGAAAATCATATAAATGAGGTGGCATCTTCTAGAAGCTATTCCGTATAAAATACGGAATACTTCCCGGTACATGTATCGAAATACATATACGCGTATTCGTACCAAAATACGAATAGCCGAGAGAGAAAACGAATAGTGAACAATAATACTAGAATACGTATATACTAATACATATATAAATTATTAAATCAAAACCCAATTTAATAATCCGGCTTAATCCTAAGCCGCTAGTATTACCAACCGTCCGATTAAAGTCCGCGCAGTATGCACATATTTAATCGGACACCTGTATGTATCAACATACGTTATGTACACCATATCGCCTGAACCGTGAAAACCCTCTGTGTGGGACTCTAAAGACTCGTCAATATGCTGGCAGTGGGTTTAACCACAAGCACGTTAGCGGCACTAGCTGTACGTAACGGCTACCCAGGTATTGAGCTAAAGGGAGGCCGACGAGCAAACTCATGCAGAACCCCTACTGAGCCTGATAGTGATAATATCCGTACAGTCCGGTCTGTTCGTCTAAGAGTATCGCATATCGAGTCTAGGGGGTGGATAAATTCAGACCCCCAACAACGCGATATTCAGTGTCGGTATGTAACCCATCACCTCCTGAGAAACTATCGATCATGGATCGGTAATCCTCATCTACCATGGCCATGGATTTGTGGTGATGGCCACCCGTACACAATGCGACATCAACCCCCAATACCGGGAGAGACGAATCCCCGACGATCCGATCACTGCCTCCATGTGGCTCGGGACTGTACCCAAATAAAACCTGTTTGCACGACTCCTTTGAGCCGTGGTACGGTAGTAATCAAAGCACAGTGGGAACTCACACAAGACAAATGACGATCTCAGGTCGACAGACTAACCTGTATACATGTCACCTGGGAACTGCTATCTGACGATAGGTATAATACCAACTAGCAGGTTCCCGGCGAGTCCGTCCAGTGTACTCATAACCCAATGAGCACCTGCATACTATCTTAGGTGAACAAACTAACACCAATGGCTTGTGAGACCTGGCCACCGCCCCTCGTTGGGGTCTCGATCTGTATACACTAGTCTACACTGGAGTATCGATGCCCGGTCTCGATACTCCTACGACTAGGGATATTTAAGGATGTGCTTATAGACCCCAGCTCCCACATATATGATCGCCATCACAATGCTGGCAGTCAAGCAAGAATCCTATGGGCTCTATCAACATGTACATGATGATAAAGACAAATCAGATAGCATACTATCATCTTGAGTAAGACTGTTTTATTGGTATAGGTCCTGCCTCAATCATCATAATCATCTGTCCGCGACTATGATAATTGCCTTGAGGGTACTATAGCCAACAATAACCTTGAAGAAAAATTTGGGTTAGGACAGATTCAAGTACATGAAATGATAAGATTCAAGGAATATGAAATTATAAGATTCAAGGAACATGAATTGTAAAGAATGTTTTAGTTGCCGGTTCTTGTGTTATATTGCTTAGGTTGTTCACGCAAAACAGAACTGCATGATAGAGTTTCAAACAACTCTGACCTGCATAGGCCACCAACAAAACCTGTCACGTCCCGCTTCCCGGTATACGGCGAAGGGGACGGGACTGGTCCGCTACGTATTTACTCAGAAGCAAATACGCTAAGCGTAACTATGCAATATAAAAGTAAATACAGAAGAGACAAGATATATAAACTGAACAGCAATTTTATTTATTAACATTCTTTTGTACAATGCATGAAAAGGAAATACAACTGAAATAAAAACGATGCCTAAATAATGGCATGACAGGAAATTAAAGGTACTGAATAGAAAATGTACAATGTCTAGAGCTCAGGGTCTTCGCTGTACTGATCCAAGTCTTCTGCAGTTGGCTCGATCTCTGACGGGTCCAAATCACCTGACGACATTCAAAGAAGAAAGAAATAGAATGTCGTCAGCGAACAGGTCACTTGGTAAGTCCCAAAAATAAGAGGAAAGTAGAATAGACAGAATAAGAAGGTATCTTTTAAAGTTGTTTTATATTGTTGTAATGTCGTGTTAACGCTGTTGTTTATAGCTTGGTACAGAAGGATGCCAGTGTATACGAGAGGGGTCTCTATATGCTAGAGACCAGGGCAAACGGAATATACAAGGAACCGTTAAGCCACGGTACAACAGGAACGGAATATAGGGTAGGTGTCTTAATCTTACCGTCTCGTGCCACTTTTAACACCTTCCGTACCAATCTACCCCTTAAACCCCGTAGTGTTTTGATTGTATTGTTTATCTTGTAAATTGTATTGATTGTATAATTGATTGACTGACCGAAACCATGATATCAGAAAACGGATGTAACCGTAGAATCATGTAAATGGAATAACTGGGGAACCATGTAAATGGAATGTATATCCATGATTCGGTTCAGTCAAGTTGTATAGATTGATAATTGGATTCATGGATTCATGTTAAATTGTAATATTGAAGATTGTAAATTGTATTTGAATCATATTCAAGTCAAATTATACCGAGACTCAAACTGAGTCAGACAATCAGCAAAGTAAATTGAAGTCCTGATTGTTTTTATTAATTTGCCTACCTTAGATAGGCAAGCACCCACTTCTCCGGCTCCCTAAGGCTCAAGAGATTGGTCCCGCTTAAATCAATGTTTACTAAGGTTCTTAGGGTAATTTATCGAACTTGAGGGGGTTTTATGTAAAAATACTCTTATATACTTTTCAAAATACACCCCAAGCATTTATTGTTCGTCTTTAGAGTTGTAATAAATGTAGATTTTATATTGTGATAGTTCTAGTGAAAATATCCTATTTCCATAATAAAAGGTGTTTATTTGTAATATTGATTTGTGTGGAATTCATGGTATTTTAATGTAAACTTGATTCTTGTGATATTGTAGAAAGGTGGAATATTTATAATACTTCAAAAATAGATATGTTTATGTTACATATACATATATTTATATGAAAATAATTTTTTTTGTATATATTTATAATATTCTAGAAATCTCGTTTTCTTAAGATGTCGTATTTTAAATCTTTCGAGACCGAATGCTCCTTGCGGAGGTCTAAATCTCGCACTACGAAGCCCGAGGATGTGCGATAATCCGCACCATCCCGAACGGGTTCCCCAAAATGGGTTGTAGCGGCGCTTTGCAAAGATTGTATAAATATTAAATCCTTTAGAAAACGGTTTTATTAAGTAAATGATATTTATTTGTAAAGTTGTCAAATTTCCCGTATTTTATGTTCTAGGGTCTCCTAAGTCAACTAGACTGCTCCTAACTGGTCCAAAGCAACAAATTGTAAGATAACTCAAATCGCCTCTTCACCGCCAATTGTGGCTAGGTAAGTACAAGTGATGAAAGGAGGGATCCGCTCATGAATCACCGTGAGACGGGCCTTTTAAAGTTACCTTTCTCACTTGCTTAGTCTAGACACCACAAAGTCAGGTTTAGATAAACGACTGATGTCCACAACCTATCCTATTTTCTTAATTAGGGGTATTTATCTATAAAGGTGTATCAATACTAAATCTTTTGGAAATGGTTTTATTAAGTAAAGGGTATTTAAATGAAAATGTTTGTTTTCTCGTATTCTGGGTTCTCGAGGGTATCGTGTTATATTGCATATGAGTGTGTGAGGAGGTAGGTCGTTACCTCGTGATCTACTTAAAGGTATAGCAAGTTTAATGGAGTTAAATGTAGAATTGAAACAATGCGGTATTTAAGTGAAAAAATACGATGAATTTAAATAGCCATCATTTTATGAAATAAAACTTGATCAATTTGGTTGATTAGTGTTTAATGGTCAACATAAAGGAGTTTAAGCATAATTGTATTAACGAGAAGTGGAGTTTTATGAAGAAACCGAATCGGAAATCGGATTTGTTCCGATTCCGTCGGGTTTTGTAAATCCATATTTTTTAGATAGAAGAGATAGATAGAAAATGGGACTTACGGTTTTAGGTCACACAAGAGAGTGAAATGCAAATAGAGGAATCGCTGATGTGTTGCGTCGTCGCTGGTAGTTCCTAAAACGATCGCCGGAAGTTCGCCGTAGATTTCGCCGGAGCTTCGTCTTTCGCTCGTTTTCAAAGTACACACGATTCTTGGAATTTTGAAAGTGTAGGCTCAGAATTTTGGGGTAAGAGAGTAGGGGGTAGGGGTGTATTTATAGGGTTAGGCTAGGGTTAGGGTAGGTGTAGGGTTTTTAATTAAAAATTATAAAAATGTGTGAAAAATCATTAAAAATGGATTAAATAGGGTATAAATGTGTCTCTGGAACCGATCTCATAAATTGGAGTGTGCAGGGAAGTAGGGTAAAGGAAAAGTCACGATTTTGCAGTTGACGGCTCGGCCGACCGACGGCTCGGCCGACCGGCCGAGTCCGGCCGGCGGCGCCGGTCCGCCGGCCGACTCGGCCGAGTCAGGCCGAGTCGGGGGCTAGGTAGGTCGGGGGTCGCCTGAGTAAGGCTCTACTACTTTCAGTTTTTCAGGTTCAGTTCAAAGTTTGGGAGTTATCTCAGGTGGACTGTTGGGCTTCTCTAAAATTTAAAACAAATAAATATAAAAAATAATGTGGGGCATGGGATTTGAACTCTGGTGGCTTGGTTCAGCAGTGCAAGGTATTACCAATGAGCTACAAGCTCCTTCTTGTAATTATGGTGTGAGATAAATACTTAAAGTGGTAACAGCAACATTAAATACTCCAAATATACTTTAAATTTAAATCAAATTTATGTACACTAAAAATGGAGTTGTTACAGTGTGCAAGTTGCTTAAGTCCATTTATGGACTAAAGCAGGCATCGCGGTGTTGGAACATCTATTTTGATGAGACGGCCAAAAAATTCGACTTTATCAAAAATTCAGATGAACCATGCATCTATAGTAAGATTGTAGCATGAACTATGGTATTCCTCGTCTTGTACGTGGATGACATTCTCTTGATAGGAAATGACATTCCTATGCTACAATCAGTTAAAGGATTCTTGTCATAGAGGTTCTCCATGAAAGACCTGGGTAATGCCAACTATATTCTGGAGATCTAGATCTATCGTGATAGATCAAAGAGGATGTTGCGACTTTCACAGTCAAGGTACATCAATACCATAATGAAAAGATTTAGTATGGAAGATTCAAAGCGCGGTAGTCTACCGGCTTGTCACGGAATCACCCTCTCTAAAGAGATGTCTCCCAAGACTGATTTGGAAAGGGCTCGCATCATATCTATACCCTACGCTTCTAAGGCAGGCTTTATAATGTATGCGATATAGTGTACCAGACCAAATGTTGCTTACGCACTAAGCGTAATAAGCCGATATCAGTCAAACCCAGGGGAGAAGCACTGGATAGCAGTAAAGAACATTCTTAAGTACCTGAGAAGGATTAAGGAGATGTTCTTGGTGTATGGCTGAAAAGGCCTCCAGATCGAGGCCTTTGCTGACTCCAGCTTACAGAGAAATAAGGATGACTCAAAGTCCATGTCGGGTTATGTCTTTACCCTCAATGGAGGGGCTGTCTGTTGGAAGAGCTCTAAGCAGGACACCGTTACTGACTCGATAATGGAAGTGGAGTATATCGTTGCTTGTGACACCGCAAAAGAGGCAGTCTTGATGAGGAAGTTCTTAACTGAACTTTAGGTGGTTCCAACCATTGTTGATCCAATACCACTGTATTGCGACAACAACGGTGCTATAGCTTTAGTAAAGGAACCCAGGTCCCATCAGAAGTCCAGACATATCTTGAGGCGGTACCACCTGATCAGGGAAATCGTTGATTACCGGAAGATCAAGGTGAGGAGAGTAGATACGGAGAACAATTCGAGAGGATATTCGAGATGATAGGTCTGCGATATGCCAATATACAGCCTTAGTGCAAATAGGAGATTGTTAGTGTTATTTGCCCTAGAGGCCATTATTATATCATACTGGTTTGTATATTATATATTGGAAGCTTGGGATATACACGGATATAGTAACAGTCTTGCTCGAAATGGTAATATGTTACCTGGTTTGTTTCTACCTCAATATGTGCATGTGTTTCTTTTAGCATATCACTTATACATATTGGTAGAGCCCTTAGGATCTTTTCTTGATTACCAGCATTGTGATGATAGTCACACTAGTGGGGGCTGGGTTGTCTATAAGCACATCCTATACATGTCCCTAGTCGTAGGATTATCGAGACGGGGCATCGATACTCCAGAGTAGACTAGTGTATACGCTTCCCATCCAAGCAGGGAGATGGTCTGTCCCACAGCTATTAGTACGTCGTACTGGAGATAGTATGCAGGTGCTCATTGGGTTATGAGTACACTGGACAGGACTCATAGGGAACTGCTGGTGGGTATTATACCTATCGTCGGGTGGCAGTTCCCAGGTGACATGAGTACAGCTTAGTCCGTCGACTTAACACCGCTACTTCGCCTCGAGTGTGTTCCCACTGTTCTTAGATTACTACCCCACCACGGCTCAAAGGAGTCATGCAAACAGGTACTAGTTGGGTGCAGTCCTGAAGAATTTGAAGGCAGTGGTGGTTAGATAGGATTCGTCTCTCCCGGTATTGGGGGTTGATATCGCACTGTGTTCGGAAAGCCATTACACAAAGTCCTTGGCTAAGGCAAGCGAGATTTACTGGTAGGTACTCCAGTAGTTTCTCAGGATGTTTTGGGCTACACACCAACACGACTTATTGCTCTATTAGGGTCTGACGATTACCGCCCCCTATGCCCGATACGCGATACTCTTAAACGAACAGACCAGACTGTATGGAGATTGTCACAGATAAGCTCGGTAGGAGTTCAGATGAGTTTGCTCATCAGCCTTCTTGTCGACAGATACCTTGGTAGCCGTTACGTGCAGCTAGAATCGCTGACGTGCTTGTGGTTACACCCACTGCCAGTATAGTGTCGAGTCTTTAAAATCTCTCACAGAGGGTTTCCGTGCATCGGGCAAAAGATGTAGAGGCCATATGATTTTACGGCGGGGCTTCGATCACATACGTGTACTTATGCACGTATGATGTTCGGGCGGATAATACTAGTGGGCTTTGGTTTAATCGGATCCTAGTATTATATTGATGGATTATTTTCGTCTCTTTGTATTCGTATTTTTTAGAATACGGATACGGGTATGTATATACGGATGAAGGCATTCTCGTAATTTACTCAAGATTACTTCTAGAAGAAGACATCTCATTAGGGTTTTTAATCTTTTGATTAAAAGATTAATGAGGTGGAGGAAATGAGGTGGAGGCTTACATTGAATGAGGCATGGCAACTTGGTGACTCATGTGGCGACTCATGGCATGACTCACTAGATGACTCACTTTTTAGATATTTTTTGAAGCATGCTTGATATTTTGTGAGATATTTTATCTCATCAATAATTGTATGCTTCATTATTCATCATAAATAGAAAGCCATCTCATTCTAATGTTTTTTCTACACTAGCTTTTTGTAACATTTTGGAAAATTATAAATATTAATTTATAATTTTAAATATAAAAATAATGAGTTTATAAAAGTGATATCACATACAGCTTTTGGTATCGGAATTATATCCGTAAAAAATGTGATTATTTTGGTAGAATGTGAATAAAGGTGTGTGATGTCATAAAAATGATATTTTAATTATTTTACATGATATTGAATTTTACATTAAGCTAATGACATTTAAGCGATAGATTAAATCATTTCATATCTTTTGTTTCATATGGATTTAAATTGTAACAAGATATAAGATTTCATATTAAGATAAGAATATTTAAGTGACATGACAAGTATTTCATTTTAAGTATGGATATAGATGTTACATGAAAAGGGTTTTCTTTCTTTTGTTGTTTTTATTATTTTGGAAGTGGTTGACATATCATAATCTAGACTAAACCCTCACATACAACTCACCTCACCCATACTCACCATCCTCCATCTCCTCCTTCATAACTTTCCACCTCCTTCTTCAAGGTTAACACATCCTCCTTGCATGAATGCACCATGCTTCATTATAGGACACATCCTCCTTCCTCTCATACCATCTCCACCTCTTAACCTCCACTTCATGCTTTCTCTACACCAAACAACGCTTAGGGATTCCTTAGTAATCTCTTTAGCCTTCTCATCCTGAACACAAAACTTCTTCAGCCCCAAACTAAGAAAATTCCTAAGTGTTCATACCAAAAGAAAGAGAAAGAGCAATGATTTCCTTCATCAAGTGTACCCTTCATCAAACTCAATACACTACAACCCTTCGATGATTCCATCATAGGATTCTTGAGCTGGTGTTCTCTTGTGAATCATTCAATAGGTATAAGTTCAACCCTGCAGTTCTTAGTTCAATACTGTTTTGTTTAGAAGTATGATATCGGTATATATCGTATTTGGATAATTATAGCTCTGTTTCGAATCTGCTATAGTTTAGATGTAAATTAGAAAAACCAAACAGTGCCTTAACATTGTAATTTAGACCTAGAATAACCCATAGGAATACGAACCCTTTACCTCGGATTTTGGCCGGCGACATCCTATTGAAATCCGAGCTCGCCGGTTTTGTAATGGTGTTAGGTATTGGGGTTTTCAGGGTAGCTCTCTGTGTATATTTTGGGTTGTTTGGTATTATTTGTTTATCTTATTATTTCAGTATATAAAATCTGGTAGCAAATATCTGTTTTTAGTGTGCAAAGTTAGGAAACAAGGAAAAAATGTGATATTTAACATACTGAACTTGAATCTGGAAACACTAGGTATAACTACTAGAAAAACTAATAAGACCAAAACTATAATGAGATCACTAGAGAACTTCACTCAAAGCCCAAGACCCCAACCCCATGTTTTGGCCGGCGACATAAGCCCGATATCCGAGCTCGCCGGATTTGTGGTGAGCTTTGGGATTGTGTTTTCTTCTGTAGCTCTAATAGGTTATGTTATAAGCTATGGTATTGTTTGACTTGTCCCAATATTCATACAGAGAAATCTGGAAATGTTTAGTTGAGTTTTATTAAAGTTTCCGACATTTCGATATGATTTTCTGTATTTCCGTACTGCAACTGAAACGTTGACGTTCATACGTTAAGTTCAGGGATATTTGATCGTCTTTGAAGTAAGTGAGCTGTAGGTTCTAACCTATGGGTGCTTAGCTCGTTATTTTGGTTTTCAATATGATATTTACATCGATATAATTTTAAATATAATTATAGGTGCGATCGCGAAGGATTTCCGAGACGGAGTTGACGAACTTAGCAGCGTGGAATTCAGCAAGCTCATTAAGTTGGTGAGTAGATTTACATCTACGGGGGAAGTCGGGTAGATGGCGTTTAGCACCCCCGCAACCTTATAAATAGTAGTATAATATATAGTAGTTTTAGTAATTATTCAAGACATGGATATTGGAATTCAATTGCATCTAGCAGGATATTCATTTGCATATAGTTTACGGATTGGTTGGTAAATTGGTACGAAAAATCATGCCGTACTGGGGATGAATTGAGATATAGTGATAATGCGAGGTATTGTACGAGATATTATACTGTATTGATGATGATGAGATTAGTATGCCGAATATCCTTAGACTCGTAAAGTTAGATTATATTCCGTTTTAGGATGTAATACTGGTATGAACTATATTCTTTTAAAAACTACGATTCGTTTCTCTTTTTATGATAAAATACGAGGATGTGATACCAATTTCCAAAACGAATATCTATTTTAACTCAAGGCAACTTCCTTATCTTAAAACCAACGTTTCGTTCCATTTTCAAAGTTAAAGGTATAGTTCATAGCAGATAGTTATAGTTATCAGTTACGCTTAGCTTTCCTTTACATGTTCACGTTATCTTTATCAACGTTATACTTTTCCGTGATACGAACATTCTAATAGAACACTGCATAATTACCAATGAGTATTATGTTCCACGAGCACATGCGTATATGTTACACCACACCTCATTGGTACTACCATGTCACTGTAGAACTGTTATACTCCGTACTACGTATATAGATGTTGATATGAGTAGACTATTACACCTTTAGAATACTTGCACAAATACTAATGATTGCCAAGTTGCACGAGCACAGACGCGTATGTTACACTACACATCATTAGTATTGCCATGACACAGTAGAATTGATACGTTATTTGCTTGGATGATTTATTTACGCACTTTACTTTATTATCTGTTAAGCAGTATGAATACTAGTACTATGAATGTTATAATTGATTTTATGAGTTTCTGAACATTTTAATGTTGATGATATATATCAGTGGTATGGGACGTTGTTATATATGTATATACATAATATATCATGAGGATAGTCTATGCAAATATTCTCTTTCTTTACTTGATATTTTTGGATATGATGATTTAGAGTCCACCATGAACTTTATGTTTTCTGAGTACTTGTTCCGAACCGAGTGGGGGAGCTATACGGTTTCGGATTTGTTATTATCCGAACTGAGTGGGGGAGATATACAGTCGGATACATGGTGGACCCGGTTCGAGACCGAGGGGCAGGAGAGCCGCATTATAGGCGGGGAGCCTAGCGAGGATACTCGATACCGGAGATAGAGATGAGCACGGCAGATATCCAGGGATACTGGCCGGGGTTCGATTGGGTACGGCGGATACCCAGGGGATACCGACCGGGGCCAGGGATATCGGATGGCGATCATCTGTTGAGATGGTGTCGATGGTATCTGCATTTACGTGTCGGTGAGGTACACAGTGATATGTTTGCTATCATGAGGTACACAGTTAGATTTCAGTTATTGTAGCCGACTAGGACTGATCCGGGGGACAGTGTGTGTGTGTGTGTGTATTCTGCTTGGGGTGGCATGACAGTTAGTGTTGCATTATGATATATACGCATATCATATTATATTAGTACAGATTATGGTAGTACTATATTTATGACCTAGGTATCGTCGTGCATTTCGATTTCTACCTTTAGATGTACTTTTATTCTCTGAATTGGTAACTCATCCCCGTTGTGTCACAGTTTCTTGCAGGTTTTACCGCTTGGATTATCAGCGACTTGGATACACATTCTTTACGGTGATTGATTGGTAAGTGGGTTATTATTGTTTCGTACTCACTCTTGATTATTCATATATTCTTGTATCTAGTGGAATTTCCATCAACTTAGAAATGGTATATTGTGGATTTAGAAGCGAGACTTAGAAATTGTGAGGTCGCACACTTTGGAGTCGACTTCTGATATAGGTTGTTTGGCTGCGCCGTCGTTTGGACGTGGAAGCTAGCTCCCGTTGGGATGCTATTTTATTGTTGTTGTTGTATCGGATTTTTATGTAAAATTTCCAAGGGACGCGCTGTCAAATTTCAAAACGTCATAGATGCTTTTCAAACATACTTAGTTAAAATTAAATGTATTTAGACTGATTCCATCCGATGACTATTTTAAACTCACCTCCAATAATTTAAAAAAGGGTTTAGATTCCGGGTTTCAGCTTACTTGAACCGCGTCGACATCTTTAGATATCACGTGATTTAAGTGTCGGTCATGTGGCACATTTGGGTCGTGACAAAGTTGGTATTAGAGCGTTTGGTTTAACCTTTGTTCGAGTCTAGGTTGGCTATATGGGATCTAGGCATGCACTTTTGTTACCTGGATTTACCTTATAGGACTTAGACTTGACTTTGGGGGTCTTATATCCGAACTTTCGTTATGTAGGATGAACTTGGTTAATAGAGTAGGTACTAAGTAGAATGACGTACCGTACATATGTTCCGCGGCATATTTACGATATGATACTCCGCCTAAGTTACCTTAGGATTTATATCTTGAGATATTCCTTCTATTCATTCCGTTGATCTATCCTCGTCAGTGCGTGATAATTGTTTCGGTCAACATGTTTATGGGAGCCGAGAGTGCTGCGGTTAGAGTTACGGTCAGAACAGACTTTTCTGGGACAAGGACTGACCAGGATGACATTCCGATGAAATGGAGACACGTCGTTTATTGATATTGATCGAGTTCTAATATTGAAGTGAGTTTCTTCGGGATCCACACCAGATGGTAGAGTCATTGCTAGAGATTAGCCAGACTTGAGGCGTGATGTTTTTCCCCTCTCCGAAGATCGTGGTTCTGCGCTCTGTTCAGATAGCGATAACAAACATTGCTGAGGTTATCAAGATGTTGTTTTCAGAGTTCACGAAGTTAAAGGTTGACGATGTTTACGAGAGTAGATGGATTAGAAGGATTCGTAGTCAATCAGATGTGGGATGGTTAGGACTTTTAATCCATTGTGGTGCTCCAGTTACGAGATCGGTGAAATTGATTTGTTTCTTCCAATGGGTCTTGCTCATAACAGATGCAAGTCGCTCGAGAAAGAGATCGTGTTCCTCCGACAAATTAGGACGAGTTTTCGAAAGTGAGCTTGGCCAGATTCTTCTACAGAGTATCAGAGATGCCGGATTCATGTTTTTGGAAATCTTGTAAGGCTCCAGGCGTGGTCATGATCGAGTATGACTTGCAACTTGCCGGATAGTCGAGATACGCTCTTTAAGTGGTTGATATTGGAAATTTATGAAATAGGAGATTGATGCAGAGTTTTAGTGGACCGTTGTTCTTCACCGTGAATGTTGAAGATTCAAAGCAAATGCAGAAGAGAGTACGGCCATACTTTTAGGGAAAATCTTAAGCAAATGACAGTCGTTACTAAAGAAAAAGTGGATTCAGAAATGAGTGTTAGTTCCGGGCAGGCTGGATAGCTGAGATCGGCAGGACACTTGAAGGGATTCTTTCTGAAAGTTGATAATAAGTAAGATTAGACCCGGGAATCAGTTGTTAGCACACACGCAGAGGATAGAAATTTCCGTCATCAACATGTTGCGTTACGAGAAACGGGACTACTGACCAAGAAGATGTGATGGAATGTATCAGCAATAAGAAGAATGGTGTCGCTGCTCCTCACCGGACGATTGCATAGAGAAGCCATAGTATTGGGGATCCGCAAGAGGAACCAGAACTCAGAGACAGAAAATGTTAGAACGTGGCAGACGGCAAGTAGTAATCCTTGCTATGCCAATTCCGGTGGTATAAACACCTTTCGATATTGAATAGAATATGCTTCGATTGTCATTTGAGTTCGAATTGCGTTTTTTATGATCCAAATTTTTTGTTTACAACATTGAAGAAAAGGGAAAACTCAACGTTCGTTATTTGACGTATGTATTATTTTGGATTCTGGGTCACATGATGTTTTGTGCACACCAGGTGCACTTGATAAGACTTCCTTATACAGTGATCTCACTTTGATTTATGTTTTGCGCACACCAGGTGCACTTGTTGAGATTTTCGTGCAAGGTGACTACACTCGATTTGAGTATTATGTACACCAGATGCACTACACTGATATTTCCGTGCACATCAGATGCACATGGTTAAGAGATTTTATATATATACCTTAGGTATACTTGGTTTGATTTTGTGCACTCTGATGCACTTGATTTTGATTTTGTGCACTCTGATGCACTTGATGTTGATTTGTGCACTCCGATGCAATTGAGATTTATTTTGTGCACCCCGATGCACTAGATACTATTTTGTACACTTTTGTTCCGTGCACAATAGATGCAGTGGATATTGTTTCATGCGCGCCTGTTGCACTTAACGCTGCTTTGTTTTCATGCACACAGTGACGTGTGGTTTGAGATTTACTTACAAACCCATTATGGTTGATTTTGTTTTCGTACTTTGCACTTGATAGAATATGTTATAGATTTGATTAATACATTTTCGCTTGATTGTGTGCACCAATATTGCACTACGATTATGGCATTTATTGTGTACTTAAGATACACAACGGTTTTCGTATTTTGCAATTTGTATCATAACTGGAGTAATTCTCATAGCAACCGCTAGAGTTACAGTTATGTGAAAGTATATCTTTTGAGTTTTCACGCACACAGTTGCGATATGATGCGTCTTAGCTCGTGTGGGACTTCGAAGTTCCGTTGTATCGAGCGGACGATATGTTTTAAAATTTAGACCGCGGAAAATTGTATTAAAACGAGTTGATTGGATTGAGAAAAATGTTTTAAGAAAGGGGTTTAATTTAAATTCGGGCACCGAATTTCTTTAAGGGGGAGAGACTGTAACATTTTGGAAAATTATAAATATTAATTTATAATTTTAAATATAAAAATAATGAGTTTATAAAAGTGATATCACATACAGCTTTTGGTATCGGAATTATATCCGTAAAAAATGTGATTATTTTGGTAGAATGTGAATAAAGGTGTGTGATGTCATAAAAATGATATTTTAATTATTTTAACATGATATTGAATTTTACATTAAGCTAATGACATTTAAGCGATAGATTAAATCATTTCATATCTTTTGTTTCATATGGATTTAAATTATAACATGATATAAGATTTAATATTAAGATAAGAATATTTAAGTGTCATGACAAGTATTTCATTTTAAGCATGGATGTAGATGTTACATGAAAAGGGTTTTCTTTCTTCTGTTGTTTTTATTATTTTGGAAGTGGTTGACATATCATAATCTAGACTAAACCCTCACATACAACTCACCTCACCCATACTCACCATCCACCACCTCCTCCTTCATAACTTTCCACCTCCTTCTTCAAGGTTAACATATCCTCCTTGCATGAATGCACCATGCTTCATTATAGGACACATCCTCCTTCCTCTCATGCCACCCCACCTCTTAACCTCCATATCATGCTTTCTCTACACCAAACAACACTTAGGGAATTCCTTAGTAATCTCTTTAGCCTCCTCAACCTGAACACAATACTTTTTCAGCCCCAAACTAAGAAAATTCCTAAATGTTCATACCAAAAGAAAGAGAGAGAGCAATGACTTCCTTCATCAAGTGTACCCTTCATCAAACTCAATACATTACAACCCTTAGATGATTCCATCATAGGATTCTTGAGCTGGTGTTCTCTTGTGAATCATTCAATAGGTATAAGTTCAACCCTGCTGTTCTTAGTTCAATACTGTTTTTGTTTAGAGGTATGATATCGGCCTGTGACCGGCACCTAACCACGTAACGTTTACAGGCGTAACGCGAGTAAGTAAGCCGAAACCCAGAAATCAAAACCATTAAAAGTATTGAGTGTTAAAACATTTAATAGAAACATTTGTTAAAACATTTAGAACAACTTAAGTAATTTAGTGAAATTCTTTAAAGTTCAAGTTATTATCTTAAAAAATTTGGCAGCATTTCCTTTGTAAAAACTAGCCCCGAAATCGGGTACAAGACAATATATGAGTAAAATAATATACAATAGGAATAAAGCATCCCAAACGAGAGCAATCACGCCCAACGGCGGAAACAATCACCACAATGATAATATACAACGCCGAAGCGAAGAAATAAGCAGTATAAGTGAAAACAAATATCATGAAAGATAAAACTGCATAAATAAAGTCGGCTCACAACGAGCTCGACACTAGAGTACAAATAATATATATCGTCCTCACAACCGGTCTCTAAGTCAATACATGGATAGTAGATGGAGAGTACTAGATACAACAGTGTATACAACTGGAAAATAAACAGATACCGCACAAAAACCCACCTATCAGCAAAAGGGCTCACGCGCCGACTGCAATGGTATCTGTATCAAAAGATGCAAGGAAGCAGCCTGCCACGACTACTCTGAGGGGCAACCTGCAAACACTGTGGCACAACGAGGGTGAGTTGCCAACTTGTGAATAGTAGATAACATAGAAAGGTAATCGCGAGTATGCACGTACTGCGATACTCTAACCTATGCCAACAGATAACATCTATATGATGAGCTAGATGAGCAATAATCATGCAACAAGTGCGATCAATAACATCTCAATATGATGAGCAGGGTATGCAATAATCATGCATAGCAAATGCAATCTAATAGCATCTATATAGGATGAGCAGGGTATGCAATAATCGTGCATAGCATGTGCAATCTAATAACATCTATATAGGATGAGCAGGGTATGCAATGATCGTGCATAGCATGTGTACTCTATCAGGTACTACAGATACAGGATGAGATGTATAACACTGAATGCTGAGCATGGGAATAAATAACATCTACACGGAATGTCAACGTGGAAAATAACCGGTGTCCATCAATACACCCCAAATCCCAGTAAAACTCAGGCGCCGTTAGTCTAATCGGTCCTCAAATCCTGTAAATCTCATAGAATCGTGAGTGCCCAACATCGGAACTCGAAATATCATAAAATAATTGTGTTCAGCATCGACACGCAAATCCTCAAGTATCGGGCTCCGTCAGTCCGGATCGGCCCACGGGCTCCGTCTGCGGAATCGGCCCTCGGCCCCGGCAGTACGTGTCGTCCCGTATCCATCTCTCAGCTCTGGTCAGTATCCTCCGGATAACCGCCATGTCCAACCAATCACCGGTAGGTAGTAGTCCCTCCGCCAGGCTTACCGTCTAACAATACGAGTCTTCTTGCCCTGGGGTACCATACCGGGTCCACCATGTATCCGCAATCGGTGCCTACCACTCCTCAAATCGGGTATACTCACACAAGCTCTCTGGAACCGAGAAAACTCATGGTGGACGCACTGAAATATCATATCAAGAGAAACCGGATTTTTAAAACAGTGCGTATTTTCTTAAAATAAATCACGGTTCTCAAATCCAGAAATCCCATAAATCCAAACTCAATGCGTAAATCCATACATTGTGTCGTATGACACTAAGAGTAAAAAGGGAAAACTGCTCTTTTAAAAGGATCCAGTTTTGAAAATATCTCATGCGGTCCCTATTTTCTTGAAATCAAGTCAATATTATCCATGTATGTAACATATGTACGTATGTAGGTATGGATGTGCAAATAGATATATACGCGAATATGAGTGTAGCACTACTATGAATATACAGTGTGCATGTGCGCAAGTATGAAGATATCAATATATGTGTGCACTGGTATGAATATACAGTGTGCATGTGTGCAAGTATGAAGATATCAATATATGTGTGCACTGGTATAAATATACAGTGTGCATGTGCGCAAGTATGAAGATATCAATATGTGTGCACTGGTATGAATATACAGTGTGCATGTGTGCAAGTATGAAGATATCAATATATGTGTGCACTGGTATGAATATACAGTGTGCATGTGTGCAAGTATGAAGATATCAATATAGTGCGAGTGCATATGCGACAAGTCATGACAATCATCAATGATGTGGAAATCAAGACGATATATAATTCGTAGCAATCCTATAGTGCGAGTGTCATGGCAATCACTAACGGTGTGAGTGTAACATACAAATAGTGCCCGTGCAGCTTGAACCGTTAGTGACAGTGCAGTGTTATATACTACCATTTCTATATGCAATAAGGAAGGCATGCTACAATAGTACACATAAGCATCTACGACTAAATATCCTATCACGCCCTGACGCTTAACGCCATACGAGCGATTTCCCTGTAGATGTTAAATCTACTCACCTGGTCGCATGCTAAGCGTAGCCGACCACCTGTTTTCTCTTCTTTGCGGCGTCCGACGTACCCGCCTGCGAACCTAGAATTTACACAATGAATCCACATAAGCAAATATCTCGCAAAAACGCGATATCGAAATGAAACGAGAAACTCGCGTCGCGAACTAAACGCGCGTGTCCGATATGCTAAAATGTGTGTATACGCGTCTAAAACTACCCCGACACGTCGCGATACGCTGGAACACAGAACCCACTCACGTATCACACGTGTCGCGCAAACAAAACGTATTGGAAAAACGATATATGGTTCCAGATTTTGACTCAGGTGAAAACTTAGAAAGTTGCACATACCAAAACACTAGAATATGCAGTAGACTCTCCTAGCCAAAACCCTAACACCTAACTCCCTCTTCTGGCCGCAATTTGCGGCCAGAACGAATAAATCGGCGGCCTGAACAAAGGTAGGGGGTCTCGTTCTCTGGGTGTGTGACCAACATCTATCAAGTATGCTCCAGTTATCCCAGATTTTCTCTGAAGCATACAGTTCAAAAGCATATCACAGAAAGGCTATATTTTGCTTTAAAACGTTAAATTTTGCACTAAATGAAATCCTATGGTATTTTAGTGAAATCTGGGGTTAAACTAAGTTTATGTGGCCCTAATAACACTTAATTAGGCTAGGCTAACCACCAAAAACATCACTTAGCCAAAAGTCCACACTAATCACCATTTTTAGCACTAAATCTCACCTTAAACACTAACCGATGCTAATTCTACACATAAGTTTAACAAAAGGGAAATTGGGCTCAGAAGATATACCTCACTTGACCCTAGGTACAAGGAGAAGGAGAGGAAGAAGAAGAAGAAGTGCTGCTGCAGCTGCTGGGGCTCCTGCTGCTGCCTGCTACAACTGCTGATTCTGATGTTGTTGCTGCTGTTGATGTTGCTGCTTCTTCTTGCTGTTGTTGTTGTTTTTTGCTGCTGCTGGTGCTGCAACTTCTGCTGCAGCTGAGTGAAGTGTGTGTGTGTGTGTGAGTGAGAGAGAGAAGTGAGAAAAGAGTTAATAAAAGAAAAAGAATGAGAGCCTAGAATAGTCAACCCCCCCCTCTCTCTCTTCATTAAATGAGAGCATGGGCAAGGCCATAATGCCCATTCTCTTTCCCTCTCCCTCTCTCTCACCAGGTCAACAAAACTAAATCATTTCTCATTTTAAAAAAAAACACCCAAAACACTTAATCCAAATTTTAAATTAGCTTAAGGAAAATGGTTAGTCTACCATGGTTGCTAATCATGGTTTAACCCCAATTTAACCCTACTTTACATGCACAAGTGTGTGCAAGGTTAAATAAATTCTAATAAAATATTTATTAAATTTGATAAAATATTTAAAAATCATTTTTTGTAAAATTTTTATTAAAAACCATACTTTAAAGTATAATTAGCCACTAATCACATCCTAAGGTGTTACAGATAATGCGAGGTATTTTACGAGATATTATACTGTATTGATGACGATGAGATTGGTATGCCGAATAACGGCCAAGTTTCCTTAGACTCGTAGAGTTAGATTATATTCCGTTTTAGGATGTAATACTGGTATGAACCATATTCTTTTAAAAACTACGATTCGTTTCTCTTTTTATGATAAAATACAAGGATGCGATACCAATTTCCAAAACGAATATCTATTTTAGCTTAAGGTAGCTTTCTTATCTTAAAACCAACGTTTCGTTCCATTTTCAAAGTTAAAGGTATAGTTCATAGCAAATAGTTATAGTTATCAGTTACGCTTAGCTTTACTTTACATGTTCACGTTATCTTTATCAACGTTATATTTTTCCGTGATACGAACACTCTGATAGAACACTGCATAATTACCAATGAGTATTATATTGCACGAACACATGCGTATATGTTACACCACACTTCATTGGTACTGCCATGTCACTGTAGAACTGTTATACTCCGTACTACGTATATAGATGTTGATATGAGTAGACTATTACACCTTTAGAACACTTGCACAAATACTAATGATTGCCATGTTGCACGAGCACAGACGCGTATGTTACACTACACATCATTAGTATTGCCATGACACAGTAGAATTGATACGTTATTTGCTTGGATGATTTATTTACGCACTTTGCTTTATTTTCTGTTAAGTATTATGAATACCAGTACTATGAATGTTATAATTGATTTTATGAGTTTCTGAACATTTTAATGTTGATGATATATATCAGTGGTATGGGACACTGGTATATATGTATATATATAATATATCATCAGGACAGTCTATGCAAATATTCTCTTTCTTTACTTGATATTTTAGGATATGATGATTTGGAGTCCACCATGAACTTTATGTTTTCTGAGTACTTGTTCCGAACCGAGTGGGGGAGGTATACGGTTTCGGATTTGTTATTATCCGGACTGAGTGGGGGAGATATACAGTCGGATACATGGTGGACCCGGTTCGAGACCGAGGGGCAGAAGAGCCGTATTATAGGTGGGGAGCCTAGCGAGGATACTCGATACCGGAGATAGAGACGAGCACGGTAGATATCCAGGGGATACTGGCCAGGGTTCGATTGGGCACGGCGGATACCCAGGGGATACCGACCGGGGCCAGGGATATCGGGTGGCGATCATCTGTTGAGATAGTGTTGACGGTATCTGCATTTACGTGTCGGTGATGGACACGAGAGATTTCTGATTTCGGGTGTCGATACTGGACATCCATATATATTGATATGATTGCTATCATGAGGTACACAGTTAGATTTCAGTATTGTAACCGACTAGGACTGATCCGGGGGACAGTATATATATATATATATTCTGCTTGGGGTGGCATGACAGTTAGTGTTGCATTATGATATATAAGCATATCATATTATATTAGTACAGATTATGGTAGTACTGTATCGTCGTGCATTTCGATTTCTACGTTTAGATGTACTTTTATTCACTGAGTTAGCAACTCATCCCCGTTGTGCCACAGTTTCTTGCAGGTTTTACCGCTTGGATTATTAGCAGCTTGGATACATATTCTTTTCAGTGATTAATTGGTAAGTGGGTTATTATTGTATCGTACTCACTCTTGATTATTCATATATTCTTGTATCTAGTGGAAACTCTATCAACTTAGAAATGGTATATTGTGGATTTAGAAGCGAGACTTAGAAATTGTGAAGTCGCACTCTTTGGAGTCGACTTCTGATATAGATTGTTTGGCTGCTCCGTCGTTTGGACGTGGAAGCTAGCTCCCGTTGGGATGCTATTTTATTGTTGTAGTTGTATCGGGATTTTATGTAAAATTTCCAAGGGAGGTGCTGTCAAATTTCAAAACGTCATAAATGCTTTTCAAACATACTTAGTTAAAATTAAATGTATTTAGATTGATTCCATCCGATGACTATTTTAAACTCACCTCCAATAATTTAAAAAGGGTTTAGATTCCGGGTTTCGGCTTACTTGAACCGCGTAGAAGTCTTTAGATGTCACGTGATTTAAGTGCCGGTCATGTGCCACATTTGGGTCGTGACACTTTTCCTCAAGCTCATTCTTCTTCCTCTAACCCTAAATCTTTCATGTGTTGAGAATCCTAGGATATTTAGAGACAAAGTAATTCATCTACACTCTACATCATTTAGGACATCTAGTTTAGCGAACTAGATGCCGTAGTTACCTCGGATTTGAGGTTGGAGCTCGGACTATAGACTCTCGGGTGGATCGTCTTTGACTCGAGGAGGCCGATGAGGTTGCGTCGATCCGTTACAATCCTTGGAGCTTATGACGAGGTAGAGGACGGAGCCCATTGGCGAATCATAAACTCTAAGGATCGTAACAGATCGACGCAATCTCGTCGGCCTCCTCGAGTCAAAGACGATCCACCCGAGAGTCTATAGTCCGAGCTCCAACCTCAAATCCGAGATAACTACAGCATCTAGATGGCTAAACTAGATGTCCTAGATGATGTAGAGAGTGTAGATAGATTAGTATGTCTCTTCTAACCCTAGGTTTCTCAACACATGAGACATGAAAGGCTAGAGGTAGAAGAAGTGGAGCTTGAGGAAATGCTAGTGAAGAATGAGCATAGAAAAATCAAGATGGCTCATTTGTGATGAATAATATGAAGCATACAATAATTGATAAGATAAAATATCTCATCAAAATATCAAGCATGCTTCAACAAATATCGAATAAGTGAGTTATTCCATGAGTCACCAAGAGCCATGCTTCGTTTAATGTAAACTTCCACCTCATTTTCTCCATTTCATTATTCTTGTAATCAAAAGATTAAAACCCAAATGAGGTGTCTACTTCTAGAAACAATCCCGAGTAAATTACGAGAATGCCCCTCAACCGTATATACATACCCGTATCCGTATTCCGAAAAATATGAATATAAAGAGACGAAAATAATCCATCAATATTATACTAGGATCCGGCTTAAACCAAAGCTCACTGGTATTATCTGTCTGAATCATCATCCGTGCACAAGTACACGTACGTGATCAAACCCTGTCGTAAAACCATACGACTTCTACATCTTTTACCCGATGCAGGGAAACCCTTTGTGTGGGACTCTAAAGACTCGACACTACGCTGGCAGTGGGTTTAACCACAAGCCATCAGCGGTACTAGCTGCACGTAACGGCTACCCAGGTATCTGTCGATAAGAAGGCCGATGAGCAAACTTATCCGAACTTCTACTGAGCCTATCTGTGACAATCTACGAATAGTCCGGTCTGTTCATCTAAGAGTATCGCATATCGGGCCTAGGGGGCGGTAATCGTCAGACCCCCTAATAGCGCAATAAGTCGTGCCGGAGTGTAGCCCAAAACACGCTGAGAAACTACTGGAGTACCTACCAGTAAATTTTGCTTGCCTTGGCCAAGGACTTTGTGCAATGGCTTTCCGAACACAGCGCGATATCAACTCCCAATACCGGGAGAGACGAATCCTATCTAACTGCTGTTCCCCTCCGAACGGCGGCCGAGACGTTAGGACGTCTATGCCTGAGGTTCGGGGCAGATGCTATTT
This sequence comes from Agapanthus africanus, assembly GCA_030015575.1. Lineage (NCBI taxonomy): Eukaryota > Viridiplantae > Streptophyta > Magnoliopsida > Asparagales > Amaryllidaceae > Agapanthus > Agapanthus africanus. The sequence goes on along the minus strand of CM057338.1, from coordinate 866,196,687 downwards.
GGTTTTATCCGTCTATCTCTCCGAAGATGCCAAGTTGATTTATGGCACCGTGTATCGGAGGTTTAGACGGATGCGGCCGATGTAGCAGACTTCGTCAGATTCCCCCTCAGGGTGAGGGGTTTTTGATTGTGGGGACGCTCTTCCCTGCAGGCGCAAGCCCCTGCAGTTAATTACGCTACCGCATCGCGGTAACAACTTTCTCCTTCTCCAGAATTTCACTTCGTGTCGTGTGTGTTTGTTTTGTTTGTGGTTGCCCGTGGATTGTATACGGAGACTGAGTAATGCCGTCGCCCGTAGGACGTGGATTAGTCCAAATCCGTATTTACTTAGATTTGGGTTTGGTGTTTTTAGTTTAAGGATACGTTAGTCGCGTTGCGGCTAAGATCAACTTAAACATTCGTTAAGGATACGTTAGTCCTGTTTGAGACTAAGATCAACTTAACGTGATCGTTTAGATCTGACAAAAGAGCGTTTGGGCTCTATTGTTCCAGTTTGGGAGATTCATAGTCCAATTTGGGACTAAAGTCTGTTTGGAGGATACGTTAGCCATTTTTGAGGCTAAGATCGACTCGAACGTTTGTTAAGGATACGCTAGTCCAGTTTGAGACTAAGATCAACTTAACGTAGTGATTGATTTAATTATCTGGCCGTCGGGACTCGTCACCTCTCTGACGTCGTTGAGGGATTGCAACGACAGGCGTCTGAGGAGTTCAGAGATGTACCCTTTAACCAAAGTTGATTTGGGGTTTTATTGTTTATTTAAAGATCTAAGGACACATTAGCCGTAGCTGGGGCTAAGATCAACTTAGACGGGACCGTTTAGATCCGACAAGAGAGCATTTGGGCTCTCTTGTGCCAGTTTAGGGACGTGGTGGTCTATATTCCAGTTTAGGGACGTGGTGGTCCAATATTAGTTTAGGGACGTCTCGGTCCGTTTTTAGTTTAGGGACGTTTCGGTCCGTCGCCAGTTTAAGGACGTAGTGGTCCATATTAGTTTAGGGACGTTTCGGTCCGTCGCCAGTTTAAGGACGTAGTGGTCCATATTAGTTTAGGGACGTTTCGGTCCGTCGTTAGTTTAGGGACGTTTCGGTCCGATGTTAGTTTAGGGACATTTCGGTCCGATGTTAGTTTATGGACATTTCGGTCCACGAGTTTAAAGACCCCGCAGTCCATATCGATGTGTGGTCGTTGGGACCCGTCACCTCTTTGACATCGTTGAGGAATTACAACGACGGATGTCAAAGGAGTTCGGAGATGTACCCTCGAACCGGATGTAAATTGATTTAGAAGAGCAACTTTGCTCAGTCAATTTAATTTAAGGACTTATGGCCAAAATTGGGCTAAGTCCAGTTGAAATGTTCAACATTTTATTTGCTTTTGCATTGCATTTCTTTTTTTATTTTTATTTGGGCCTTGCCCAGAAAGGATGCAGAGCATCAATTTGTTTTGGGCTCTGCCCTTTTAGGAATGATGCAAGGCATCAATTTTATTTGGGCTCTGCCCTTGTATAAAGGATGCAAAGCATCAATTTATTTGGGCTCTGCCCATTTATTGCCTTGCAATTTAATTAGGCCTACTAGGTCTTTTTGGTTTGGGCCTGGCCCTTTAGAAAATGCATTGCATTTGTCAAGCGCTTTGCGCCAATCAAAAAGCACAACAGTGCAAATTTATAAGTGCAAAGCACTATTTGATTTCTTGATTTAATTTAGATCAAAGAAAAAACAAGTTTGTTTATTTCAAGAACCAAAGGTTCATAAAAGTGCAAAGCACTATCTTTTTTTTTATTTCTGTTTTTCTTGTTTTAGAGAACCAGTGGTTCATAAGAAGTGCAAAGCACTATTAATTTAAGAACCTTTTAGGTTCAAGAACCGATGGTTCATAAAACAAGTGCAAGGCACTATTTTTATTTATTTATTTATTTATCGTTAAAGATCTATGATCATGTTCATAAGAGAATTTTCTCTTCTTTAAAAGGTTTTTACCTTTTTTTTTATTCTTCAAGAGTTCTCTTCTCTTTTCTTTTTAGCAAGATGTTGATGCCTTTGAATTGAGGTCTAGGGTCCTTTTTATAGTGCCCATAAATTAGTTAAAGTTTGTTAAAGAGATTATTCTCTAAGTGATTTGGGGAATTTTCCCCACCGTCGGATCTTTAATCCAAAGGTCTCTATTTTACAGAAGAAATCTTATTGTTTTAACAAAAACAGAAAAGATTTTCTCAAATCTTTATTCTGTTTTTGCAATAAAAAATTTATTTATTTTTTTTATTTTTTATTTTTTATTTTTTTTATTTTTTTATTTTTTGCTTGCGCAACTGCGCGTTGACACGTGTCGCGCAGTTGCGCACTGCGCAGCTGCGTGACACGTGTCGCGCAACTGCGCACTTGCGCAGTTGCGCACTGCGCAGCTGCGTGACACGTGTCGCGCACCTGCGCACTTGCGCACTGCGCAGCTGCGTGACACGTGTCGCGCAACTGCGCACTTGCGCAATTTTTTATTTTTTATTTTTATTAGAAAGAACAGAAGTATTGCTTCTTTTTCCACTTTGGTATTTAAACAGAGCTTTGCTCTGATTGGGATAAACAACTGCCACTGCCTCCAAGTGCTTCGGGACTGCACCCAACTACTATCTGTTTCCACGACTCCTTTGAGCCATGGTAGGGTAGTAATGTAAGAATAGTGGGAACACACTCGAGGCGAAGTAGCAGAGTCAAGTCGACGGACTAAGTTGTACTCATGTCACATGAGAATTGCCACCCGACGATAGGTATAATGCCCACCAGCAGTTCCCTACGTGTCATGTCCAGTGTACTCATAACCTAATCCAGTGTACTCATAACCCAATGAGCACATGCATACTATCTCCAGTACGACGTTGTCACGCCCCGCTTCCCGGTATACGGCGAAGGGGACGCGACAAGGCCGCTATGTATTTACTCTGAAGTAAATACGCTAAACGTAACTAAGCAATATAAATGAAATGCACAAGAGACAAAAGATATAAATGAACATCAACTTTATTTATTCACATTCTTTTATAATACATGAAAAAGTAAATACATCTGAATAAAAACAATGCCTAAACAGTGACATAACAAAAATGGAAAGTACTAAAATGAAATAGGTACAAGTGGCTACAGTTCTGGGTCTTTGGTGTACTGCTCAAGGGCCTGCTCCGAATGCTCCTGAATGATCTCATGCTTTAGTACGTACGATCTACCTGACAACATTCCAAAGAAAAAAGAGAAGGAATGTCATCAGCGAACAATCGCTCGGTAAGTCCCAAAGATAAGGGAGAAGTAGAATAGACAGAGAGAGAGTGTGTGTAACTTTTAAAGTTGTATTATATTGCTATAATGTTGTATTTAGTATTAACGTTGTTGTTTTTAGCTTGGTACAGAAGGATGCCAGTGTATACAAGAGGAGTCTCTATATGCCAGAGACTAAAGGCAACTGGAAGTACAAGGCTCTGTTAGAATACCCGGAATAACGGCAATTGTATTCAGGTTAGGTGTCTTAAATCTTGCAGTTTCGTGCCACTTTTAACACCTTCCGTACCAATCTACCCCTTAAACCCCATGATGTCTTGATTGTATTGTTTATATTGTATTGCAACTTGTATTGTTTTGTAATATAGGTTATATAATTGGATGACTTGCCGAAACCATGATATCAGTAAATAGATGTAACTGGAGAATTAAGGATGTAACTGGAGAATCATGTAAATGAAAGTATATCCATAGTTCGGTGCTGTAACAACCCTAAACTTTCTGTACAACTTTCTGTAAAAAAAAATTTCAAAAATACAGAAAGGGGTACTGTTGCCTGAGCACAAGTTATAAATTTGTTTTGCTTTTTAATAGCAAGAAAGATCTTGTAGTTTATTTGTAACGTTTTAAAAATAAATAAATAATTAAATAAAATCCTTTAGGTGAAATTTTGATAATCGGTAAAATAAACCGTATTTTCCGTAAAACTTAACTATAATTATTTTTCAAAATATATATTTAAATACGCCTATTTTAACTATGTAATTGCTAGTATTTGGTATTTATTTAGTGACTTATAAATTATTAGTTTACTAAAATATTTTCCGTAATTAATTGATTTTCAATATTTAGATAAGCGTTTAATTATACATTTAATTAGTGATAAATACAAATTTGAATGGATTAATTTCACAAAAGTGAACCATGACAATTTAAAACAAGTGTGTATCATGCAAAATTCCTTCTCAAAATTCTCCATGGTTCTAGAATTTTTCTAGGTTTTATTTAGAAAAGAAAATGCATAAAATTTAATAATTATTGAAAAGACTTAAAGGAGGTGATTTATTTGAGAGGTTTCTACATGTTTCTACATTCATTTTCTCTCTCTTTCTCTTCCTCCATGCCATGGCCAAACCCTCACGGTGGCAGCCCCAATTTTTCCCAAGCTCATTTTCTTTCAAAATCATTCAAAAATTCATCAAAAATCCAAAAATAAAACCACAAATTCCTAATACAATCTCTACTCATTATTCTTTGGCTTATAAGCTTGGATCTTGGAGCAAAGTTAGTATCTTGGAGGCTAGATTGCATGTTTGATCTCATGGTCTGGAGGTATAATCTTAAACCAAATTTTTACTTGATGTTTAATTACTTCAATTCAAATAATCATGATGCTTAATTAGGTTTTAATTTCAAATTTGAAAATTAAAGATTAGGGTTTGTGATCAAGTGAGTATTTTTATCAATTATTCATGGTTTTAATGAGGAGATTAACATGTTAATGGAATGTAAAACCTAATCTAGTTACTAGTTGCTAATTATTAGTTTAAAATTATGCTAATTATGCTAATTTTGCTAACTAGGTTTTTAGAAATTGATTAAATAATTTGGATTAAAATATAATTAGGGTTTCATGATATTATTAACATTATAAATTGTAGTTTAATACTTTAGTTCATGCAAAACCAAGCTTAGTTGTTGAATTGTGAATTTTGCTTTAAAAAGTGTTTAAATTGGATATTTTTGCAAACTAGAATTTTGGATTTAATACAAATTGATGAGATTAAATTATGGTGATGGTTTATATGACCTAGTTATGATATTTAGTGAATATTATGGCCATTAGTTTTGTTAAAACATCAAGTTTCGAATTAAAACGAAAATTAAGTGCTTTCTAGATTTTCGGAAATAAATCGATTTGATTTATTTTGAGATTTTGATGAGTTGAAATCTATTTCATATTACAATTAGTGATTTGTGAAACCACGATTGGTGTGTTTGGGTTTTTCTTGAACAATCGGCGTTTGTACGCCGATGTCGAGGATTACTGGGTTCTTTTGCATGAGCAGGTCATAGGTTTTAACCTATGCGCATTTCGTGCGCCGTTTTGGTTTTGTCCGCGATTTCGGTTTACGATATTATATATGTTTGCGTATAGGTACCCCTCACGTGGACTTCGGACGATGAAGAAGAGGATGGCGGTATCGACTTCGGCAGACAAGGACCAAGTGAGTAGATGTATATCTACGGGGAAAGTCGGATGGATGGCGTATAGCACCCCCGCAAACGTAGAATAAAGATATTACATATTATTATTAGGAAGTCGGACGTGACCTTATATTCTTGGTGAGTAGGGTACTATTAAAGACTTTAAGTTGGATTAGACTGATTTAGAAAGACTTAACCAGAGGATGATTGCCTTGGAGGGAATTCGTAGGTTTCATGTAGACACACACACGCGCACACACACATAAACTTGACTGGGTGTATATGTGTATATATCTATATATATAGGAATGTGTGTAGGTGTGTATATATATATAACATATACATGTGATACGAGGATGTTATATGATACTTGGGGATGAGTCGATATGATCGGGCATGATGCCGTGAGATATTTGATATTATAGCGGATCGTTGGGCAATGAGAAAATATATACCTATACGATGAAATGTGTGATGACATTGGCATGTATGAGACTTAAATCAGTAACCAGATCATGATATTGTTTGACGATGATACCATGTGAATGATGATATATATAGATATGATAGTTGACAATTGACCGAGATGTGATATGAGATATGGTATGATAGTTATAACGGATCGTTTGGGCGATGTGCGTTTATATGTGATGATTTGTGTTAATGACATTAGAATATACGAGACTTTAGAATAGTACCTAGATTGTGATATTGATTGATGATGATACCCAAATGAATGACCTATATATGATAGCTGACCCGTACCCCGATTTTGGGATGCCATACGATGGATTTTACCGTACGAAGTATAGATGTGATGATTGATCCGCATTCTTGACTTGAGGAAGTCGTACTTTGTACGTGACGCTATTGAGGCTGGATCGCCGACTGCTAGAGATATCGACTCAGACTTTAGGTGGACCCATCTTACCTATCGACTAGTTTCTTTAGTTCAGTCCCTTAGTTGGTTAGATAGATACCGGTTAAGGCTCGAGTCATACCTATTTTTTCAAAACTAACGAATCGTGTGTATTTTTAAAGACAGCCTGGGGGATACTGCGGATTTTTCAAAGGACACATCTTTTCTATAAAACCCCGTAGCCCCTACTTTTCTGAAAACCACGATTCGTGCTATTTCAAAAGCCAAACTGTATGACTCGTAGTTGGATGATGTATATTCTTCAGTGTTATGGTTACTTCATCATTCTTCACATGTTCATGTTGCTCTCATCGCATTTTATGCTTATGCACGTGTTTTCTTTAATAATTATGAACCCTGCTTGTTAGGACACCGGCACCATTACCGATGATGCGCATGTTTCACATACACTTGTTTGCCGGCTCACACATATCATCATCGGTAATTACCATATCACGTACACTTTAGAACATATCATCTCATTGATATAATCAGCTAAATGCTAGTTACTGCATAATATTTGCGTGATTGCTCTCATGTGTTAACTTAGAGATTGCATTCTTTACATAGATACTCCATGCATTCATGTATTCATTCATGTACTATTCTGGGGCTTTATGCCGATATCCACTATTTACTTACTCTGGATTCTTGGATTTCGGATTTCCATGAGATTTCTGGATTTTAGGGAAAACTGCAAGAATTTTATAAAACTTTATCATTATTTAAAAATAGAAATTTGCGGTTTTCTCGTGATATGATGTGTGTGGCATTCACCATGAGTTTTCTCGGTTCTTGAGCTATATATATACCCGATTCGAGGAGGGGATGCACCGTCTGCGGGTACATAGTGAATCGGGGCGGTGCCCCGGGGCAAGAAGATCACAGATGATGGCGTTGAGCCCGGCAGGGGAGCACTACCGACCGGTTATTGGTGTTGTTTTTGGACGTGGCGGATATCCGGAGGATACCGGCCGTAGTCGTGAGATTGGATAATAAGGGCCGATCCGGACTGCCGGAGCCCGAGATACAGAAATATTGAGATTTGAGATACAGAGATATGAGATATTGAGATATACCTATTTTGTGTCGATGCTTGACACGGATTTCTGTTGATTTCACTGATGAGGTTTCGGTCTTATTATACATGATTCATTGATGTTTTTCTTATATCAGATTATTCAGATTTCGTGGTTGATTTTCTCATTCATGATGCATTCATACATCAGATATGTGGCTCACTACTGTTTAGTGACACTGACACGATGCACTGAGTATTGCACTTATGCATAGATTATTAACCTGTCACTACTAGATGTCTAGTGATATATATATATATATACATATATATATATATATATATATTATGACCTAGGAGATCGTCGTGCATGCGATTTCTACTCGCGGATATCTTCTACTCACGAGTTGGCAACTCACCCCCATTGTACCAAATTTTCTTACAGGTTCAGATGTACAGGTTTCCTTAGTGGCTTGCTGGCACACCATTTCTTTCAGGGTGATTGCTTGGTAGGTTGGTTCACTTGTATCGTGACCGCCGTTGTACTTTTATTTATTACATTTGTATCTAGTAAGCTCCATCAACCAGACTTGTATTATTTGATAAATTTAGAAGACCAGTTGCTTATTCTTTCAACCTTGGAGTCGCGCTTGTACTATTATGATTTTCTGGTGGTTTGATGGTTTTCTTTGAGTTTGGATCCTCGTCCTTCGGCGTTGTATATTATATTGCTTGCGTGGTTGTAACCGCCAATTGGCGAAGAGCTAGCTCCCGCTTGGGGATGCCTTTTTATTATTGCTTATATATATATTCTTGTTTGTACCCGTTTGGGGCCAGTTTTTACAAAGGAGACTCTGCCGAAATTTTTGAGAAAATTTGATGTTGCTTTTAAACATGTTTTCCTTCACTTCTTCTTTTAAATGGTTTAGATTTCTGGGCTTCGTCTTACTTAGATTACGTTATGCCTTTAGACGTTTCGTAATTTAAGTGCCGGTCACGTTCTGTACCTTCGGGTCGTGACATTATTGGTAATACCTTGCACTGCTGAACCAAAGCACTAGAGTTCAAATCCCATTCCCCACATTATTTTTAATATTGTTTCTTTTAATTTTTAGAAGTTCAAGGGTCTACACGTGCATAACTCGTAAAAACACCACGTCACACTGAAAACAAACTGTACCAGGGGGAAGACAAAACGACGGCGGTCACTTGACGGCGAGCCCCGGCCTGACTCGCCGTGACTCGGTCGGCTATTCGGCCGACTCGGCCAGCCACTGCCAGCCGAGTTGAGCCGATCGGCCGATTCCCTTCTGTGACCCTCTGTCCTTTTGTATTCTTATAACTCCTGCACACTTTAAAACACCTGCACATTTCCAGAGCCTTTTAAATCCAATTAAAATCCCATTAAACCATATTTTTAATACAATTTTTATTACATTTTCAATTCAACTTTTCACCTACCCTAACACTAATCTTTCCCTATAAATATCAACCCTAAATACACACACCTCACTCACAATTCTGTCCAAACTCTCAAGAAAACTCTATAGAATTCTAGTGTGCATTTGGAGTTAGCAAAGGGCGAAGCTCCGGCGAAATTCCGATGACGACCTTAGGAGCTCCCGGCGACGAAACGACGCACCGGTGCCTCCTACCGCTTTCTCTCCCTCTTCTCTTGAATCTAACCCTGTAAGTCCCACCTCTCTCTCCTATCCTCTAGTCTTAAAACTCTTTTTAATAAAACCCGACGGAAGCGGAGTTAAATCCGACTTCCGATTCGGTTTTCTTTATAAAGTTCAATTTTCCTTAACACAACCATATTAAACTCTTACATCTTGACTATTAATCACTAACAAAATATGTTGAACAAGTTTCATTGCAAAACATTTCATTTTGTAACTTTTACCGCTCTTTTTTAGTAAAATACCATGTAGTTTACTTTCTACTTTAAAACATCATTAATCTTATTATACCTTTAATTAAATCACGAGGTAATGACCTACCTCCTCACAACACTCATATGCAATATAGCACAATACCTTTCAGAAACATAGAATACGAAATACGAAATTTTACATATAAATACCATTTATTATTAAAACTGTTTTCTATAAGATTACGTATTTTTTATAAATCTTTACAAAGCGCCGCTACAACCCATTTTGGAGAGCCCGACTGGGATGGTGCGGATTATCGCACATCCCTGGGCTTTGTAGTGTGAGATGTAGACCTCCGCAAGGAGCATTCGGTCTCGAAAGATTTGAAATACAAATATCTTAAGAAAATGAGATTTCTATAAAATAATAAAATTATTTTCATAAATATATATGTATATATATGTATTATCAAAATACCTATTTTTGATATAATATAAATATTCCAACTTTTCTAAATCAAAAGAATCACTTTACATGAAAATACCATGAAATTCCATACAAGTTCAATATTACAATTAAATACCCTATATTATGAAATTAGGTTATTTTCACTAGAAATATCACAAATATAAATCTACATCTATGAAAACTCTAAAGACGATAATTAAATACTTGGGGTGTATTTTGAAAATTATACAAAAGTATTTTTACATAAAACCCCCTTAAGTTCTATAAATTACCCTAAGGACCCTAGTAAATATAGGTTTAAGCGGGACCAGTCTCTTGAGCCTCAGGGAGCCGGAGATGTGGGTGCTTGCCTATTTAAGGTAGACAACTTAACGACGGTGTTATCAACACGATAATCATCTTTAAAAAAGACACAAATCCTGCCGCCCATGTGCAGCGGTTACCGATAACATCAAAACCTAATTCACGACTTTAATTTCTCTTTCTAATTGTTCTGACTCAGACCAAGTCTCATTATTATAATCTAACTTGAATATGATTCAATTAAATCTACAATACTACAATTCAACATAAATCCATGAATCCATATATTCAATATATTCAATCTATATTGATTGAACCGAACCATGGATATACTTCCATTTACATGATTCTCCAGTTACATCCATGATTCTCTAGTAATCCATTTACTGATATCATGGTTTCGGCAAGTCATCCAATTATAAATCTATATTACAAGACAATTCAAGTTGCAATACAATACAACTATACAAACAAGATATCACGGGGTTTAAGGGGTAGATTGGTACGGAAGGTGTTAAAAGTGGCACGAGACTGTAAGATTTAAGACACCTAACATGTATTTCCGTTGTTGTTGTACCATGGCATAAACGGTTCCTTGTACTATACGTGCCTCCAGTCTCTGGCATATAGAGACTCCTTTCGTATACACTGGCATCTTTCTGTACCAAGCTACAAACAACAACGCTAACCATATAATACAATTTTAAAAGCTACTTTCTCTTTCTGTCTATTCTATTTCTCCTTTATCTTTGGGACTTACCGAGCGATTGTTCGCTGACGACATTCCTTCTCTTTCTTGTTTGGAATGTTGTCAGGTGATCTGGATACTCAAGAGATCGATCCTACCAATGAGGACTTGGATCAGCTTACCTACGACCCAGAGCTCTAGCTTCATTGTACACATTTCATTTCAGTACTTTTCATTTCTGTTATGCCGCTGTTTAGGCATTGCTTTCATTCAGATGTATTTACTTTTCCATGCATTGTACAAAATAATGTTAATAAATAAAGTTGTTGTTCAGTTATATCTACTATCTTTGTCTCTTATGCATTTTTATTTATATTGCTTAGATACGCTTAGCATATTTACTTCAGAGTAAATACGTAGCGGCTAGTCGCGTCCTCTGCCCGTATACTGGGAAGCGGGGCATGACAGGTTCAGTCAATACAGATTGAATAGATTGAATATATGGATTCATGGATTCATGTTGAATTGTAGTTTGTACTTGAATCATATTCAAGTCAGATTATTATAATGAGACTCAGTCTGAGTCAGAATAATTAGAAAAGAAATTGAAATCCTGAATTAGGTTTTGATATTATCGGTAACCGCTGCACATGGGCGGCAGGATTTATGTCTTTTTCAAAGACGATTACCGTGTTGATAACACCGTTTGTTAAGTTGTCTACCTTAAATAGGCAAGCACCCATATCTCCAGCTCTCTGAGGCTCAAGAGACTGGTCCCGCTTAAACCTATATTTACTAGGGTCCTTAAGGTAATTTATAGAACTTGAGGGGGTTTTATGTAAAAATAATTTTGTAGATTTTATGTAAAAATAATTTTGTAGATTTTATCTTCTTTAGAGTTTTCATAGATGTAGATTTTATATATGTGACATTTTTAGTGAGATAAACCTATTTTTCATAATACATGGTATTTAATTGTAAAGTGTTGACTTGTATGGAATTTCCTGGTATTTTCATGTAAAGCGATTATTTTGACTTAGAAAAGTTTGAATATTGATATTATAACAAAAATAGATATTTTGATAATACATATATATTTATATATTTATAAAAATACTTTTTAATTTATTATTTCCTAGAAATCTCATTTTCTTAAGATATTTGTATTTTAAATCTCTCGAGATTGAATGCTCCTTGCGGAGGTCTGCATCTCGCACCACTAAGCTCAAAGATGTGCGATAATCCGCACCATCCCAAACGGGTTCCCCAAAATGGGTTGTAGCGGCGTTTTGCAAAGATTTGTAAAAATACGTAATTTTATAGAAAACGGCTTTTTATAAGTTAAAGGTAGTTTTGTGTAAAACGGTATTTCCCGAATCTATATTTCCCAGAAGGTATTGTGCTATATTGCATATAAGTGTTGTGAAGAGGTAAGTCATTACCTCGTGATCTAACTAAAGGTATAGCAAGATTAATAATGTTTTAAAGTCGAAACTATACTACATGGTATTTTACTGAAAATGTATGATAAAAATTGCAACATGAAATATTTGCTATGAAACTTGTTCATAATGTTTTGTTAATATTTAATAGTCAAGATGTGAGAGTTTAATATGGTTGTGTTAAGTAAAATTGAACTTTATAAAGAAAACCGAAACGGAAGTCGGATTTAACTCCGCTTCTGTCGGGTTTTAGTAAAAGAAGTTTTAAGAATAGATTAGAGAAGAGAGAGGTGTGACTTACGGGTTTAGAGTCAAGAGAAAAGGGAGAGGAAGCGGTAGGAGGCGCCGGTGCGTCGTTTCATCGCCGGGAGCTCTTACGGTCATCGTCGGAATTTCACCGGAATTTCGCCTTTCGCTAACTCCACTTGTACACAAAAGTTCTAGGGATTTTCTTGAGAGTTTTGGACAGAAATTTGGAGTGAGGAGGGTGTGTTTAGGGGTAGTATCTATAGGGTAAAACTAGGGTTAAGGTAGGTGAAAAGTTGTATTAAAAATGAATTAAAAATTGTATTAAAAATATGGTTTAATGGGGTTTTAAAGAGTTCTGTTCATGTGCAGGAAATTTAAAGTATACAGGAGTTTCCAGAAGACAAAGAGGCACAGGTTTCATGAAGGGTCAACTCGGATTCAGCCGAGTCGCCGACCCATGTCGGCCGAGTCGGGCCGTGTCTCACCGTCGAAAGTCCGTCGTTGTCTGCTTAGCACAGTGGGGTAGTTTGTTTTTAGTGTGACTTTTGGTTTTACGGGTTTAGCACGTGTAGACTCTTGGGATTCTAAAAATTTAAAAAGAAATCAATATTAAAAATAATGTGGGGGATAAGATTTGAACTCTGGTGCTTTGGTTTAGCAGTGCAAGGTCTAACCAGTGAGCTACAAGCTTCTTCTTGCTATTAAAAAGCAAAACAAACTTATAACTTGTGCACAGACAAAAGTACCCCTTTTCTATATTTTTGAAAAAATTGTACAGAAAGTTAGTACAGAAAGTTAGGGTTGTTACATTCTACCTTCCTTATAAAAATTTCGTCCTCGAAATTTGTAATAGGAAAGTGTAACAGATTTAAGAAAAGTTTGATGACTGAAGTATTGATAGTGTATGTAAAAATAAAAAAGTGATACAAGGGTTTTAAAAATGTGAAAAAGACTTACCAGTGTTACGTTGACCTACAGGCTCGGCTTCTACAGCTGCTAATGTGAATGTTTGTCGCCGTGGTACATTCCTCCTAACTGGAGGCACATTCTTTCCTTGGGGCCTATTTCTCTGCCCTCGAGGCATGTCCCTCGTTGCCTGTTGGAATTGGCGAGTAGGCGATGCAGGTGGTGGAGTTGTGAGTGCAAGATGAGGTGCAGGAGCCTGGATAGCTGGCCGCTGCGGGTAGTTAATGGCTGTGTGATCTGGGTTGCTTCTATAAGGACAGTTTCCAATTCCATGATTGGATGCACCACAAACTAGACACAGGCCTTTTGCACGCCTACAGTCCTTCCACAAGTGTCCCTTTCTCCTGCAGTAGTAGCAGAAGTCTGGACTTGACTGGTTATTGGTTTCTTCTGATCTTCTGGGTTCAACAGTTGGCCTTGAAGAGGCTCCTCCTGTCATCTGGTTGGCAAGGCGCTTCACTCCGGCAGATTGAGCTCCGCCCTTTCTCTTTACTACTGCCTTGTATCTTCGGACAGCCTTCAAAGACAAATCATGGGTTAAGAAATCCCCTGTAGCTAATGTAGCTTGGATTTCAAGGTCCAACCCTTGCTGAAATATTCTAGCTCTGATCTCAGCAGTCGGTATGAGATGGGACGCAAACCTGTTACGGTCTTGTGTTAGCTGTGTAGTATGTGATATATTGAAGAATCGAATTATTGGGACATGTCTTACCGACTGAGCATGGTGAACTCAGCGTCATACCCATCTACTGACTTGGTCCACATTGAACCTTGTTGCAGATGGATGAACTGTTGTTCCATATCAAAGCGGGCAGTCTCAGGGAAATACTTTGCGTCAAACATGTCGTGGAAAGTCTTCCATTTGATAGGTTAGTCAAGACGGCTTTCTTCCGCCTTCCACCAAACTCGTGCATTGTCCGTGAGCTGCAGCTTTGCAACTTGGACCCAAGCTATTTCTGGCACTTGTGCTGCTGCCAGATCATCTTCGATACTCTGAGCCCATTTTTCAGCTTCCAGTGGGCTCTCTTTTCCCGAAAAGTTCTTGGGGTGCAGCGCCCGGAATTGCTTCACTCCGATACTTCTGCCTCGGGACGGTTCATTAAAAGAGCAGTCTGCTACTGCTGTCCTTCCAGGAGGCTGCGGATCGCCTCAAGCAGACCCGTCTGCTCGTTGATCGGAGCAGGGACGGCTGGTGTGAGTGGTAGTGGTGGAGGTGTGTTATTGACATTGGTGCTGGTGTTGTTTGGGGAATCCATAACCTTGGAAGAAAATTTTGGGTTAGGACAGATTCAAAGTAAATGATAAGATTCAAGGAACATGAATTGTAAAGAATATTTTCGGTTACTGTTTCTTGTGTTTATATTGCTTAGGATTTCATGCAGAACTGACATGCATGGGCCACCAACAAAACCTGTCATGCCCCGCTTCCCGGTATACGGTGAAGGGGACACGACAAGGCCACTACGTATTTACTCCGAAGTAAATACGCTAAGCGTAACTAAGCAATATAAATGAAATGCACAAGAGACAAAAGATATAAATGAACAGCAACTTTATTTATTCATATTCTTTTACAATATATGAAAAGTAAATATATCTGAATGAAAACAATGCCTAAACAGTGGCATAACAAAAATGGAAAGTACTGAAATGAAATAGGTACAAGTGGCTACAGTTCTGGGTCTTTGGTGTACTGCTAAAGGGCTTACTCTGAATGCCCCTTAATGGTCTCGTGCTCTAGTGCGTACGATCTACCTGAAAACATTCTAAAGAAGAAAGAGAAGGAATATCGTCAGCGAACAATCTCTCGGTAAGTCCCAAAGATAAGGGAGAAGTAGAATAGACAGAGAGAGAGTGTGTAACTTTTAAAGTTGTATTATGTTGTTATAATATTGTATTTAGTAATAAAGCTGTTGTTTGTAGCTTGGTACAGAAGAATGCCAGTGTATATAAGAGGAGTCTCTATATGCCAGAGACTAAAGGCAACTGGAAGTACAAGGCTCCGTTAGAATACCCGGAACAACGGCGATTGTATTCAGGTTAGGTGTCTTAAATCTTGCAGTCTCGTGCCACTTTTAACACCTTCCGTACCAATCTACCCCTTAAACCCTGTCTTGATTGTATTGTTTATATTGTATTGCAACTTGTATTGTTTTGTAATATAGATTTTATAATTGGATGACTTGCCGAAACCATGATATCAGTAAATGGATGTAACTGGAGAATCATGGATGTAACTGGAGAATCATGTAATTGGAAGTATATCCATGATTCGGTTCAGTCAATACAGATTGAATAGATTGATTATATAGATTCATGGATTCATGTTGAATTGTAGTTTGTACTTAAATCATATTCAAGTCAGATTATTATAATGAGACTCAGTCTGAGTAAGAACAATTAGAAAAGAAATTGAAGTCCTGAATTAGGTTTTGATGTTATCGGTAACCGCTGCACATGGGCGGCAGGATTTGTGTCTTTTTCAAAGACGATTACCGTGTTGATAACACCGTTTGTTAAGTTGTCTATCTTAAATAGAAAAGCACCCATATCTTCGGCTCTCTGAGGCTCAAGAGACTGGTCCTACTTAAACCTATATTTACTAGGGTCCTTAGGATAATTTATAGAACTTGAGGGGTTTTTATGTAAAATAATTTTGTATACTTTTCAAAATATACCTCAAATATTTTATTATCGTCTTTAGAGTTTTCATAGATGTAGATTTTATATATATGACATTTCTAGCGAGATAAACCTATTTTTCATAATACATGGTATTTAATTATAAAGTGTTGACTTGTATGGAATTTTCTGGTATTTTCATGTAAAGTGATTCTTTTGACTTAGAAAAGTTTGAATATTGATATTATAACAAAAATAGATATTTTGATAATACATATATATTTATATATTTATAAAAATACTTTTTAATTTATTATTTCCTAGAAATCTCATTTTCTTAAGATATTTGTATTTTTAATCTCTCGAAACCGAATGCTCCTTGTGGAGGTCTGCATCTCGCACTGCTAAACCCAAAGATATGTGATAATCCGCACCATCCCAAACGGGTTCCCCAAAATGGGTTGTAGCCGCGATTTGTAAAGATTTGTAAAAATACGCAATCTTGTAGAAAACGGTTTTTTATAAGTTAAAGGTAGTTTTGTGTAAAACGGTATTTTCCGAATCTATATTTTCCAAAAGGTATTGTGCTATATTTCATATGAGTGTTGTGAAGATGTAGGTCACTACCTCGTGATCTAACTAAAGGTATACCAAGATTAATGATGTTTTAAACTCAAAACCATACTACATGGTATTTTACTGAAAAAGTATGATAAAAATTGCAATATGAAATATTTTTCTATAAAATTTGTTCATAATATTTTGTTAATGTTTAATAGTCAAGATGTGAGAGTTTAATATGGTTGTGTTAAGTAAAATTGAACCTAATAAAGAAAACCGAATCGGAAGTCGGATTTTACTCCGCTTCCGTCGGGTTTTAGTAAAAGAAGTTTTAAGAATTGATTAGAAAAGAGAGAGGCGGGACTTACGGATTTAGAGTCAAGAGAAGAGGGAGAGGAAGCGGTAGGAAGCGCCGGTGTATCGTTTCGTCGCCGGAAGCTCTTACGGTCGTCATCGGAATTTCGCCGGAGTTTTGCCCTCCGCTAACTCCACTTGTACACAAAAGTTCTAAAGATTTTTTTGAGAGTTTTGGACAGAAATTTGGAGTGAGGAGGGTGTGTTTAGAGGTGGTATTTACAGGGTAAAACTAGGGTTATGGTAGGTGAAAAGTTGTATTAAAAATGTATTAAAAATTGTATTAAAAATATGGTTTAATGGGGTTTTAAAGAGTTCTGTTCATGTGCAGGAAATTTAAAGTATACAGGAGTTTCCAAAAGATAAAGAGGCATAAGTTTCATGAAGGGTCAACTCGGATTCAGCCGAGTCAACCCGGCCTCGCCGGCCGAGGCTCACCGTCGAAGGTCCGTCGTTGTCTGGTTAGCATAGTGGGGTAGTTTGTTTTTAGTGTGATCTTTGGTTTTACGGGTTTAGCACGTGTAGACGTTTGGGATTCTAAAAATTTAAAAAGAAATCAATATTAAAAATAATGTGGGGGATGGGATTTAAACTCTAGTGTTTTGGTTCAGCAGTGCATGGTCTTACCAATGAGCTACAAGCTCTTTCTTGCTGTTAAAAAGCAAAACAAACTTATAACTTGTGCTCAGGCAAAAGTACCCTTTTTCTATATTTTTGAAAATATTGTACAGAAAGTTAGTACAGAAAATTAGGTTTGTTACAGACGTACTAATGGCCGTGGGGCAGACCATCTCTCCTGCTAGGATGAGAAGTGTGTACACTAGTTTAGTCTGGAGTATCGATGACCCGTCTCGATAATCCTACGACTAGAGACCTGTATAGGATGTGCTTATAGACTACCCAGCCCCCACTAGTGTGACTGGCATTACAACGCTGGTAATCAAGCAAAAATCCTAAGGGCTCTACCAATATGTATAAGCGATATGCTAAAAGAAACACATGCACATATTAAGATAGAAACAAATCAGGTAATATACTACCATTTTGAGCAAGACTGTTACTATATCCATGTATATCCCAAGTTTCCAATATATAATATACAAACCAGTATTATACAATAATGGTCTCTAGGACATATAACACTAACACCATTCTCACACAATCTTCATTATACATCTTCTCTGCCCGGCGTTAATACCATAAAAAGGCGCATTTGAATATTTGAGGTATAACATGTCCTCCATTCTCGACTTCCTTGTTAACCAGTCGGTGTTATTTAAACACACCATCCTCATTGCAATTTAAGTTGTATCCATTTTCGTCGTTTCTTCTCTCAACCAAACTCTGATGCCAAATTGTTAGGATTTTTTTATAAGAAAAGAAAATATAAAGCACAATTAAAACACAAATAAATTATCTTAAAACTTCTCTTCTTTATTCAACTTCAATACGGAATACAAAATTTTCTTCTCTTCAATTCTTCTTCTTCATATCATACAAAATGCCCTTATCAATCTAAATTTATAGGTCTAAAAAATTCTAAACATATTTCTGCTAGAATACCTAATTTAACTAATTTAGATCTAATCAAATCTCTAAAAAATAATTTTCAAACAAAACTTCAAATGTCTTTCCAAATAAACTTTCCTATTTAAGCTTCAAATGGATCTTTCTAATAATTTACGGCTGGCTGACATAGACACCTTTCTCACAAATGAACAGATGTCTGTAGTTCAATCTAGTTTTCTGTTGATCACTTTTACAGACGTCTATAGTCCGGAGGGAGACGTCGCTGTCCTTCAAAACTACAAGTCAAACTTCAACACTGTCTTCCTCTCCTTTATCCTCCTCTTAGCCCTGCCTCGTTGCCTCTCTTCTTTCCCTTCATTTCTTTCTCCACACCTCCATTGCTTCCGTCTCTTTTCATCCGATTAACTCATCTATCTTCAATTGCCAACATATCTTCTCTTCTACGTCCGCTCCATTTTCCTTTTCCTCCAAATTAACTTCTCGATATAATCATTTTATCTCTGTCCCACTCCATGAAAAGAAGGATATTTAACGTATCGAGAAAAGGGTAAACCAAAACTTTTGTTAATATAGAAGGAGTTTTAGTTTAAAATTGCTGAGGGCATTTTTATGAAAAAACGATAGTTAAGGGTATTTTAGTGTTATTTATCAAATAAACAGAGGAAAACTTCTATATAAGGCTTTGCATGGTGCAAACCAACCACAAGCTCTTAGATGATTTTTCTTACACAAAACACAATGCTATCAAAAGGTTTATTTACTGCTTGCACCGTGGAAGTCCTCCTATACTAGGTTTTTACCGATTCCTTGTGGAAGGAGATCCCCTTACCTTCCACGAAGCAACGTTTCTACCAGCAAAAGGGCAGTATGGTCAAAGCGAGTCTTATCTGAAGCGGGCTTAGGCCACCTTTATCTTATCTTATGTGATTATATTTAATATTACCTTTTTTTTTCCCATGCTTTTGTTCGAATCTCTTTTATCACTACTGTGAGCGTGAGCGCTCTTTCGCTGCATTGAGGGCGCGATCAAAGGTGAGATTCCTCTCTCTCTCTTTCTAATTTTTAAAACCATTTTTGGTCGATTTATTTCTCTCTGATCTTGATTAATGTATCTGCATTCTGTTAAGATCGGGTGTTTCAGCGAGATTCGTGGCGTAATTAGTGGATTCTAGGATTTTCTGAGTGTTTTAGCTGCATTGCTATTGATTTTGGAGCCTTTCTGGGTTTCTTTTGGTAAATATCTAAAAGATTTTCTTTGAAATTGTAGTTTGTTTTCTATCTTGATTTTTTTTGATGAAAATTATGTGCGTTAACGGAAAAAGTTATCTAGGGTTTTAGTCGCATTCATGTCGAGTCAAAGCAAATTGATGGAGAATTTGACGGTCTGCTTATTCGTGTGAAGTTCTTTCATTGACGAAGAATATGGGATTTTTTCAAGTTTGGGAACTTATCCACTGGATTTTGTTTTTATTTCTGAGGTTTTTGTGAGCAAAGCGTCTTTTTATTGGCTTCTGCTTACATTTTAGAGGAGAGTGAAACAACTCTCTTTTTCTTTCTTTATAATTAGTGGATTTTGAGTTACAATTAGGCAAATTTCGGGTTTATTGAGGGTGTTTGCTGCATTATTGTTGATTTGAGCCTTCTATTGGCTAATCCCCTAGTTTATTAGTTGTATAATCTTATATCAGTGCAAATTGATGGAGGGTATTTGGTATTTTTGCTTTGATTTTCATCATGAAAACTATCTGCATTAATGGAAAGTTTAGAATTTGTTAGCGTGGAACGTATTCTGCTGTTTGCTTTGATTTTCTTCTTGATTGTAAATTGATGCAGAAATTTTTCTATTTTCTCTCTCTAGTTAAAGTGTTTCTGCTGGTTAATCTTCATAAATTGCGATGACAAGCCAAAAATGCATTTGCTTCTGAGTTACAGCAAATTTGAGAAAGTTATGCTTGTTTCTCACTGTTCCTCCCTTGAAATTGAAAGGAGAATGAGACCACCCTCTTCTGTTTCAATCTCAAGAACCACAAATTGAGGGTTTAGAGAATTAGCGTAATGGAGACTCTCTCTTCAAATCACAATGAAGATCCGGAGAAAAAGTCCAACTCTTCAATATTAAGAAAAAGGACTCCCGTCACTTCCCTAGAAAGTGCAAAGCTTTTATCAAAATCTTCAAAGCCAAGTGTAGTCACTCTAAATGTTAAGGTTCTTCCTGGAACAGTTTCATCCACTAAAAGAAGAGCCGAAGCAAATGGAGCATCAGACTTGAACTCCTCTAAACCCAAATCTACTTTAATGAAGCCAACTCTCAGCTCAAGCCCCAGTACTTCAGTTCTGAGAAGAAACAGCACTGGGGGGTTGCCAGAGAAAAAGGCAACCACAACTCCGAAACGGGCTGACAATGGAGCCACGATTGATGCAAAAAAGGCTTCTCCTTCTGTTTCTGGCCCTGGAAAGAGAAGTATTATGGAGAGTAGAAGATCGTCACTCTCTTCTGTTAGCCCAAAAGCTCCAGTGCCCCGCTTATCTGCAAGGTCCCTTAGTATGCAGAAGTCCTCTGTTAAGTTATCTACTTCAGGCGAAACTTTAGTGCCTTCTTCTTTGAGGAAGGTCCCTTCATCTTCGTTGGATAGCTCTAATGGCCGTAGCAGCAGCTTTAGAAGAGTGCCTTCAAGTGTCTCTTCGCCACGTACACCTTCGGGTACAAGCAGTTTCAAGTCCGGGTCTTTGTTGGCATCAGTGGATAGAAGTTCTTCTTTATCGGGTCGGAGGAAGAATTCGACTCCAGATAGCCGTGAGGCCCGCTTCATGATGCTACCACAGGTGGAAATCAAAGCAGGCGATGACCTGGTAGGTGAAATTATTTGGTGAAACTAATTGTTACATCCGTTCTCCGGTATCGAAGAATTTACGTGAATTTCGTTCGTTCCAAATATTTATTGTCAATCTAACACATCTTCTATCATTAAATAGAACTCCATTAGTCAATATCATTACAAAATATATTAACAAATACGTGGGATGAAATAAAAATACACAACATGTCGAAAGTCAATACATATTTGGAACACAAGGAATTCATATAAATTCTATTCTTCGATACCGGAGCATGTGCTTTACGTGAATAGTTGGTTTAGATCTAAGTATCTAAATAAGCTTACTCTTTTTAACAATGATACTTTGTTAGTTAGTTTGTAGGTGGTTCTGATTTTCTTTCTATTCATGCAGAGGCTGGATCTGCGGGGTCATAGAGTTCGTAGTCTTAGCACCACTGGACTGAATTTGTCACCAAATTTGGAGGTGAGCTATTATTTGCACTCTTAGCAATTCAAGAACTTCGTAACTGGTGCAATCTTCTATCAGCCAAACTCATTCTTTTATATCATCTGAATCGAAGTTCAACAACACATCATTGACAGCATTGCATCTTGTCAGCAACTAATCGCCCTACTGTCCCTGTCACTCTTTTGGTTATTCCAAACTTTCAATTCCTGAGCAACAAAACTCAGTCTTGTTGTAGCTTCAGATTTCAAATTTCAGGTTGAGACAGCGATCCTTCTGCGATCCTTAAAATTCCCAAGACATGCTACCAATTCTAGTTTTTGGAATGTTATGTCATGCATACATGTTTTGTAATCATTAAAAGCTTTGTGTGCTTAGCTTAGTTATTCCACTAAATTATAGATATTAAGAAATGCCCCGATGAATGGAGGATAAGCACCTTTATAACTATCTATAGAAACAAAAGGAGATATCTGATGTTTCTAGAATATGTAAGATATGTAGATGCATATGCATATGCATGGATATTTACTGTTTTTGGTATTCTTTGATATTATTTGCTTAATAATCTGCAGTAAATGAAACCTAATCTGCAAACCAGTTAACTGATTATCTCTGTTACATATGTTAACTTAAAAATGTCTATAAAGATGAAACCGTATGACTACATTCAATTGTATATGATTTCCCTTTAAATTTACCCACTCATAACGTACTCTTTTCATTAGCATTATCTGCGGCATTTTCCTTATTTTCCCAATAATGTTTGGATACATGCATGCATGGGCCGGCATTTTTGTGAATCACAGTGTCGTTTATTATTAATGATATCTAGTCTGCAGTTTGTTTATCTCAGAGACAACCTGCTGTCATCTGTCGAGGGAATTGAGATATTGAAGCGGGTGAAGGTTGGTTTCTCCAGCTAATTGCTCTGCTATCCATTCTTATACATTAGTTTCTTTTTTCCCCTCTTTTCCCTTTTTAAAAAAAGTTCCTGAGGAATATGAGCCTATAGTTTGTTTCTTATCAGATCTTGATCCTTGCCTAAATATAGGTTCTTGATTTAAGTTTTAACGACTTCAAGGGACCTGGATTTGAGCCTCTTGGAAGCTGCAAGGCCCTACAGGTCTGTATAATTTTCGTGTTACAATGAAAGTAATATATGCCTTTATATATGCATGTATTTTGCACCTTATTTGCAATCTTTTTTTTTAATCTTTCAGCAACTTTATCTTGCTGGGAATCAGATTACATCTCTTTCTAGCCTTCCTCAGCTTCCTAATTTGGAGGTATGTACTTAAAACGGGACCCCTAACTTACTTTCCAAGTCTCTTCCATACAACATGACAATTTGTGTATCATATGATTTATGAGTCTGAAGTGCTCCCCATTTCTTCTAGTTTTTATCTGTTGCTCAAAATAAACTAAAATCTCTTTCCATGGCTAGTCAGCCTCGGCTGCAGGTCAGTTATCTTCGACTTTTCTAAATATTTATACATACATACATCTCTCTCTCTCTCTCTCTCTCTATATATATATATATATATATATATATATATATATATATATATATATATATATATATATATATATATATATATATGGGTGTGTGTGTGTGTGATTTGACCATTTTGGTTTTCAACTAGGTATTGGCTGCAAGTAAAAACAAAATATCTACTCTGAAGGGTTTCCCACATTTACCAGTTCTTGAGGTTAGCTTTCTAGCTTTGTATTTGTTACTTAAAGTATGTATGCTGGTTTTCTCTTTCAGCATTACAAGGTTGAGTTCTGAACATTTGTCAATTTGTTCTTGAAACTGCTTCTTTGGCATTTCTAGTTTTCACCACTCATTTTTAACTGTTGAAATTTTATGTGCTTGTGTGATTCTCATTACACTTTCCGTAATTTAACCCTAATATATGCCCAAAGAGAGATGTTTACATGGAGGTACGGTACTGTTAGCATGGGTTATTGGAATCTGTGCATTATGTTATGTACTCATGAGCAGCTTTAGGAGTTAGACGTCATCATAAACACAGATTAGCTTATTGACCTTGAAACACAACAAGCAGATTTTAGCCTGAGACCAAAGAAGCATGCATTTAATTGAGCCATCTTATGGAATAAAACAAACTTGACCTACCTATTTCTGACCATGAGGTCAAATAGAGTGTCTTGTCTTTTCCCTCCCCACCCTTGTAAGATGATATATTTTGATGCGGAGAGTGATTACAAATGTATGCTTACTAGTACATGTATGAAGATGTTTATATGGCTCTCTCTTTCTTCCCTCGAACTTGCAATTTAAAACATTGGCAAAATACTATTAAATGAACAGGGGGATAGGAAAATAAATTACTAAGTTGCATAAATATGAACCAGACTGGTGTTTATATATATATATATATATATATATATATATATATATATATATATATATATATAAACACGGAACATATTTTTATCTAAAAAACAACGATCAACAATACTAGTAGTAGGACACACATAACAAAAATCTTACATCAGTAAGAATCACAAGACATAGTGCACAATCTACAAAATACCATAAAGATCGCAAACAACCAATTAGTTACCAGCAACTTCATTTTTCATTCATATGAGTAGCAACACCATTAACTTCTTCCTCTCCCTTCATCTCCCTTCAGCTCATGGTTTTCTTCATAGAATCAGTTGGTTCTTCCACCTGGTTATATGTAAAACTGTGACCTCTGAGTTTATTCTTTTCTCTGGTTAAGAAAACTCTAAAGTGACTTACACATCATCTTTTACCAACTTATTCATTTACTTTGGATGAGTATTTAAAAAAAAAAGTTTCTGCTTCTACTATTTATATAAACAACATTATAACTATGGAATGTACAGCATTTGCGTGTGGAAGAAAATCCTGTACTGGAGATGCCTCACCTGGAAGCTGCTTCCATATTACTTGTTGGCCCTACCCTAAAGAAGTTTAATGACCGTGGTATGTTACGCTTTTATTTCTTTCATTCTGTGCTAGAGCATTTTTCTATCACCTACCCACCGGATAAATTTGTTAGCAGTATGTGTGTCGATTTTCTAGTTTGTTGTTGTTTCTGTTTCCTTCCAATTTCAAATATTCCATGCCTTCTCCTTATGAGCCTTCCTATCTTCTGAGAATGAAATTACTGTAGTATGCGCTCTAGATAGCTGTAGCAGAAATTTCTGATGCAATTATTGATATTGAATATTTCCTCTCCTAAATGGTGTGCCACAAACTTATGCAGATCTCTCACGTGAGGAGCTTGAGATTGCAAAGCTATATCCTGCTCATACAGCTTTGTGCATCAGGGATGGTTGGGACTTTTGCCGCCCCGAGCTTGCTACAGGTTACTATAATAAAATAAATTAATACTTGTTTTTATGAGGATGTCATATGAACATTACTTTATTAAAATATTGCCTGGATTCTAATCCTTTCCATTTTCCCTTGGTGAGCTCCCAGTGACCACTTTAATTGTTAATACATAAATATTCGTAATCAACAGAATATTCTGTTGTACTTATTATCTGGATATTCCAGAAACATGCTTGTATTAGAAACTTGCGTGGATTCTTATACTTTCCCAGTGAGTTTCAAGTGACCACTTAATGTGTTACTTAAAATTAACATTTGATACTCATACTATTGATATATTTGAGGTATAGTCCTATCAAGTACAGAACTACTAGATTTGCATTGGATGCATGCAGAGTATAAAGCCATTGTTGGAAAGAAAGAAAGTTTGTCTTCGTAATCGTTCACACACATCACAAGGTAGATCTAAAGGCTACAAAGGTCTCCCTCCCTCCCTCCCTTTATACACACACATGCCAATAAAGCAAATCGTCGTCACCCTAAAATCCTTGAAAAGTGGACACCTAATAATTTCATATCTAAGAGCACATGATTCAGACCATGGTTTGAAATCTCGCCCACTCCCTATCCAAGATGGCCGATTCCGATCCAATAAAATGTCCGACCGAGTTCCAATATTGATATCGTCTCATACGGAGCTATATCGGGTTAACCATTTAATCAATAGGGTTCTAGTATTAAGTTTATTAATGGGTTAGTGGGTTCATTAATAGGTTATTGGGTTATACTTTATTTGACACTATTAATTACTAATAAAATATAGCAAATATACTATGTTGTTTTTATTAATTATTTGAACAAGCATTTTAGACATCAAGAATTGCTATAGAATTGGCCAAATTGTTTATAGTTTTTTTTATAAAATTGTTTATAGTTGCTTATACTATTTATTTAAGGAATTTCATAATTTTTTTGCCCAACAAAATAAAATCCGATTTTTTTGATCTGAGACGGCTGATACGGCTTATTCCATCCAAAAGTGGTCACCCAATACTGATACCGCGATTTTAAACCTGATTCAAACTATATAAAAAAGTACCATATGCTGCAGTAGTGCAGTGTGTAACATTCAGTTTAAGCAATTTGACCCTCGATGCTTTATTCTTTGTCAAGCGAGTTAGTATTTCTCCTTTTCTCTGCTATTTACAGAATGTGAAACTCTTGGGAGTCCTGATCTGCCATGTTTCCTTGATCTAGCTGATAATTACAGGGTTAAAGCACAATTCTCTTTGGGTCTGTGGAACACCTAAGACTCTGCTATTTGTATAATCAATACACTTGACCTTTTTTTATGTGAGATTTGTTAACAGTTACGATCTCATAGTTCTCTGTAGTCACAGTTCTAACAATCTACCTTATTATAAAGTTATAGGCTGATACGTCTCGTTTTTAGATAGATTTTTGTCCTCTGTATTCCAGAATTTTTTTGTTGCACCTAGGTATGCTCAGTTTCTTACTTGTGCCTTGACAGACTCGACCTTTTCATTTCTACTTGATCAATGGAAGGATCAGCTCCCCCCTGGCTACATGCTTAAAGAAGCCTCCATTGATCAACCTTTTGAAGATGATGCTTGTCACTGCCACTTTAAACTTACTGACATGAGCAGTGATTCTGAAATGGTTCATAAATATCAGTGGTATGTTGGAGATAGAACTCCTACTAACTTTCTGGCTATTGATGATGCAGTAGGCGAGGTATTGCATTACTGTTTCTGTGAGCTTATAAGTTGGTGATTCATGTAATATCATAGTGTGTTATAATCTAATGTGCTTGTCGATCAAAAGGTATACTGGCCCAAACAAGAAGATGTTGGCAAATTTCTGAAGGTTGAGTGCATTCCAGTGCTGAAAGAGACAGAGTATCCTTGTATATACGCTATATCATCAACTGTTTCACCAGGTATTTTGGTTATACGTGCTTTGTGTAACCCGGTCTCTTTGAGTAATTTAAAAAAATATATATTAATCCTATATACGAATTCAAGAATGCAATATTTGCACCATTGAGGACGTATAATTGTGAAGTTTCCTTAGAATTTTAACTAATCGGTGTTTTTTCACACGAGTTATTTCAAAATCAAATTGGTAACATGTGTTATGAATTAGCTTGTATCAACCCAAATAAGTATGGGATGGAGAGTGTCTATTATTTGGATATCCATTTCACAGATCCCAATAGATTTTTAAATCAGTTCACGTAGACCATTGGCTTACAAATCGGGTATTTGATTTTTTATTTCAATTTGATGGAACAAAATAATATCAATATGGAAGATATCATGATTATAATCTCAACACTATTTTTAAATAGCTTGAAAAACTCATAACTTGACTGAAATAATTGACATTGCATTTGCTAAAAGTGGATAAATTAGCTAGAAAAAACTGCTAAAACTGCTATGAGAACTTGAAGCAAGAATAGCATTATGTATATTGGATTATTATCTTCAATGTTATATCCCCTTACTGGTTTTTGCATTGCTTTCATATAGAATGTTTGGGCACATGTAATTTCCTATTTATATCATGACTTACCTACCATTTATTTGGCAACCTTTAGAGTTATACATCCTACTACCATACATTACTCGGGTAAATACTAGCAGCCTGAGTTCGACAAACTAGATGTTATAGGTCGCCCTTTACATTTGATGGATAGTGACATTATTCCATTTTTATTTTTAATAATTGCAAGAAAAACCCTAACTTTTGTCTCGGTATCAGGAAGTAACCCTAACTTTCTAAAACTTGCGTTTTTCCCCGCCAACTTTAATCATTCCCAAAATGCATTACATTTAAGTAGTGTTGAAAATAATCCCGTTTTCTCTCGTTGTTCTTATTTCATTAGCCTACACCTTCTTTCCCGATTTCACTAGTAAAACCCAAGAGAGAATTCATAGCGCGCAAGCTTGGGAAGAATTTCGATAGAGATGCACACTAATCTTTAATTTCTTTTGCTTTGCAATGGATTTACGAAAGGTAATTTGAGAGGAAACATGAAATTCTGGCTATGAAAGATGATTTTTTTTGTTGGGATGAAACCATAATGGGAGGAATTTACCCACATTTTATCTGATAAAAGGAAGATTGGGAACACCGTAGCCAGATAATTGTAATATTGAAGAAATAAAAAGGATTTTTTTTTTGAAAATTACTTAAATGAAGGGCATGTTGGGAATAAATTATAGTTGAGGGGGCAAAATGCAGGTATTAGATATGGGTACTTTCTTCAATCTAGCTTATTATATTTATTTTTATTTTCCTGTAAATTTCTTTCAAAACGGAGTAACAATAATGGTTGAACTGTTTTTGTATGTTAGCATATTAAAGACAGTTGGCCTACACATGATTTGAAGCTTCTCCTTTCAATTCACAGCATTCAGTAGTAACTGTTATGTGTCAGACCTGGCCTTTATTTTGATAAGCCAAACATGTGGTTGCGAACTTGAGATATCTAACTTTAACAATGCAGGTTTGTTTCACATGAGGAAAACTTCTCCTCCCTATAGTTTAATATTCTTATAGTTTCATGACTATAATGATACTTGAAGCTTGAAACTCGTGTGGCGTGTTGAAGTTAGTAGTCACTTTGTTGGAAGCATGGTTTGAAATCTCGGCCAATCCCGATCACAAAATAACCCTCCGAGTTCTGAGACCGATGCCATTCGATACAAAGTAATATCGTGTTTACCATTTTATAACGGGTTTTCATATTAAGTTTATTATGGGTTAGTAGGTTTATTAATGTATTAATGGGTTTATTATAGGTTATTAGGTTATTATGGTTAGTTTTACACATTGTTGTCCATGCGTAAGGCACGGTGTGAGGCACAAAGTTTCTAATGCGCCTGAGACGCAAGACGCTCACCTGAGCCGCGTACCCAGGTGTGAGGCACACAAGTTTGCAATGAAATAAGAACCATATAAAATTCTCACTCAAAAATTTAACCCGAGACTCAAAAATCTAACACCATTATCATAAAAAGAAGAGAAGGGCAAGAAGAGAAGTGATACCTAATTTTATGTTTTGGGTTGCTCTCGGGTTACTCTAGCCAAGGAGAAAAGAAGAAACTATTACTCAAGAAGAAAATAATAGCTTGAAAAGAAGATGAAGAGATCCTAGCCGCCGCCGAACTTGCGGAGCCACTAGCGAGCCGACGATGAATTCGAAAACCCGGTAGATGAAGAATTTGAAAATGAGAGAAATCCAAGTTCTCCCGGGGTGCTGTTGTCCAATAGCCACTTAATTTTATATTTTAGGTTAAAAAAACCCAATAGACAAACCCAATCGATTCGTTTAACCATATCTAGCCACTTAGAATGAGACGCACACCCCATGTGAGGCGCAAGGCACACTTGAGTTGTGCCCCCCGAGCGCCTAAGCGTGCGTCTCGCCGTTGCACAATGCCTCGAATCTTCGAGAGACGCACTTCAGTGCCCGGTTGCGCCTTGCACCTGAGGCGCGGTTCTTTTTGACAGTACCGTTGTACATCATTAGTACGACTTTAGACATTATTAATTACAGAGAATTTGACAAATTGTTTATAGTTATTCTAAATGACAATTATTTTTCTTTTAATTCTTAGAAATTCTTTTTCTCAAATGATATAAAATCCAATATTCCGATACGGCCGAGATTGCCGATTCCAATCTCAAGAGTGGCCGTCCAATACTGATCCCGATTCTGAGATTTTAAACCTTGGTTGGAAATATAGCAGTTGAGATAAGGTGCATGCATTTACATGTTATATAGCTTTTATGATCATCATAAGCTATTGTTTTAAATAAAACCTTCGAAGAACTTATCCTCTATTATGGTTTATAAATTATAATAAGATAGAGGTTTAAGATCCCTTCTATTCGTTCTTTTTGAACTCCAAACTTCCTTCTCTCTATTATGATATATGGATTTGGTGTTCTTTGTTGGTGAAGCATGTGACATCAATAACTTTTAGGATGAAAGGCATGAGAATGCAATGTAATAATTTCAATGTTACTTCCTGATATGGTTCTAAAATATAAAGGAAAGAGGAAACTAGAACCTTTTACCATGGACTTGTACTTTTTTTGTTTCTGTGAGACAAAATGAGTCGATCTTTTGACCATGGCAATGTTCTAAATTTCGGATGTCGGTGTCGTATCGGCCCGAAGATTTTGATGTCGGATATCGTGAAATGTTGGATGGTTTTTATCAAATATCGGGTTCTACATTTTTATAATATAAATGTCATTTATATAACATATTTTTTTGAAAAAATATTAACTCATGTTGATTTTTAGTTTTATTAAATTTGTTTCTTCCTCAATAACTCAGTGGTAGAGCGGTCCTCTATTAATTACTTAATGTACAAAGCCCAAAGCCTAAAACATGAAAGAAAATTACCTAAAAAAATTTCTCCACATATCGGAAAATGTCGGATAAAACGGTGACATCACGGAAAGTCGGTAACTGAAATAATTCTGCAAATTTGTGTCGTTTTCTTTCCAAAACCGACATGTCGCCGACATTTCGGCGATGTCGGCCGACATTTAGAACACTGGACCATGGAATCATGTCATAATCATCATTAGTTGTTTTGAACCACTTCTACTACTTCTGTTGTCTGTGTTTGGTTCACATACATTATTTTTACTGGATGCCTGACTGCAGTTTTGTAAGCAGGGACTGGGATTCCTAAAGTTTTAAGATTAAACGTGAATGGTGAACTCGTTGAGGGAAATATGATAAAGGGATATGCTGAGGTTGCATGGTGTGGTGGCACACCAGGAAAAGGCGTATCAAGGTGAGTAACATACAGTAATATAAGTAAAAAAATTAAAATATTTAATATTGTTCAACTTTGATATGGAACTTCCATCAGCTATCCATGATCATATTATCATCTGAGATTCTGTAATCTGTGTTTTAGCTGGTTGAGGCGAAGATGGAACAGTAGTCCTGTGGTAATAGTTGGGGCTGAAGATGAGGAGTATCGGTTGACTGCAGCTGACATTGATTCAAGTTTGGTCTTTATGTACACCCCGGTAACAGAAGAAGGTGCTAAGGGAGAAGCACAGTATGCAATGACTGACTTTGTAAAAGCAGGTGAATGATTGCCCCCTTATATTTTTACTCCTCAAATTGCAACCCCCCTTCTATTTTCTGTATGCTAAATAATGGAGCTCTTATTCCTGTTACTACTGGTTCTATGCAAAATGTTTGATCATGAACATGTAACAGACCCACTGTGGTAATTCTACACTTTAAAATTATGGTATTACTTGGTCTTCTTATGCTCCTTCACATAGACATCTTAGCTTAAACTCAAAACTAGATCTATGCTTTTGTCAACCTCGGGCATCTAATGATGGGAACCGGGACTGGGCTATAGTTTCAAGGCTGTTGATGTAATTTGAGTAACTGGTGGTTGAGCTTGTCAAATTTCTTTTTATTACTGTTAAACTTTCTTTCTGCTTGAAACTATAGCCAAATGCCAAATAATTTAAGGAAATCAGTCAGATTTATATCTGTTGGAAAGATATGACAAAGGACTTAAATTTGGTTGTCTTATGCACTACGTGCACAAAAGCCTACACATCTAGGTTATGACTGTTGCAGACACATTAGTGAATTTGTGATGAATAACATGAGTCACTTCACTCCCGATAGGGATATTGTCATTTAATGTGATGAGACTACACATACAAATACAGAATGTTACTGTTCTATGCGTGAAGAGGAAGATTTACTCCATTTTCATGGCAAAATGGAGGTCCTTGCCAGTCATTTTAATTTGAGTGCCTTCCCTGATGTGCTTACATAGATAGAGTTGCACTTATGATAAACAGTTTTGGTGTATATTGTGTAACCCAAGAGTTGTGAGGATCGTATGTGCAACATTTTATCTCACATTCATATTCTGTACCCTGGACTATTTCTTTTCGCTATTTGATGGCTTAATTCCATTAAACTACCAAATCCTTTGCCTTGGTTATGAGAAACTGCCAAGTTCTCTCAAAATTACGAGAGTTTACCATGCTTTGAAAATTTTGTGGTGGTTTCTTGCAATTATTGCTGACGTGCAACTTATTTATGGTATTTTTCGTAATTTTTGAAAGTTTCATGTAGTTTCTGAAAGTTTGCAGTAGTTTCTTGTGTATTTAACAAGAGTTTGGTAGTTTCTCGTAATTAGGCCAAAGTATTTGGTAGTTTGTTGGAATTAAGCCATGTTTGATAGCACTTTAGTTCTTGTTATGTTGTTTACTTGTTAACGTGAAAGTTTTTGTAATGCTTATTTCCGTTATTTGTTATGTGCCTGCAAACTGATGTATTTCATGCATATATTCTCATAATTTATCGTGTCTAATGCCCCTTGTAGCAATAAGTTAATTGCACTATAATTCCGCTGACTGAGTGTCTGTTCAGTAGCTTATTATTGGATTGTTCAATGTTTCTTTTATAGCTTTCACTATTCCTCTTATTCAAACATCATAATTATTTTTGCATTCAAGTTTTTATTTCTACAAATTCTGGATTGTATATACTGTGCCTCTAACAGCATCTCTGCTGTCTTCAGCTCCACCTTCAGTCAATAATTTGCAAATTTTTGGAGATGCCGTTGAAGGGAACACAGTCAAAGGACTTGGGGAATATTTTGGAGGAAAGGAGGGTCCTAGCAAATTTGAGTGGTTGAGAGAGAGCAAGGAAACTGGGTGCGTATCATACTTCTCATGTTTCAATTATGCAGATTAACAATCTCTGTGCCTTTCCTATTATGTTTGAGAGCGATGCTTTCCTTGAGTGTAATTGCAATAAAACTATTGGTATAAAACTGATAATCTAGATGTCACTAATTACCATAAAAAATATCCACCGTTGGCGTCCAAAACTACAAAGACCTATCCTGTACTTGCATTTTTTACCAATTAGCTCCCTGAGTGTAAACACAATGATCTGCCTTTTATCTTCTTCTTCCTATTATCATTTTTTTATCATAACTTTCTAATTCTACAAATTGAGCATAATAATGTGCTATGGCACGGATTGGTCATCGAGGAGATGTATCTGTATAGGATTCACACCCATACCAGATTTGTTGAGAAGGCTGATAGAATTGACACGCTATTATTATATTATATTGTAGATGTATCCAACATGTAACAATGGCCATAACACAAACAATCTATTTATCAATACCAATTTTTTTGCCTTTTTGGTTTGGATTTGCTAAACTGGTAAATTTTCTTTTTCATGTTTATTTATTTAAATAACAAAATATATAGCATCTTCCAACAAATTGTATCCTAGAATTTTGGAAAATTGCAAATCCATGAATCCAACTTGTACCGCGTCTCGTATATGTATCCGAATCAGTGCTACTTAGATAATGTGAAAACAAGTTGTTTTCAATGATAGATTAGATTATGATCATAAGCACAAATGTTTATTATTCTTGCACTTGTGGAAGACTGCGTTGTGACGGGAGAGGAATTGCATCTCTTTGGTAACCAATTGATTTTAGTTTGTCTAATGTAAACATGTGGTGCATATGCTATTGTTGTATGTACTTTGATAGTAGTCATTTGGATGTTTTGAGAATATACATCTAGTTCTACCATTCTAGCATATACACACCCGCCAAGATATCATGCATCGGTGCATGTAGACCACGTTGGTTAGGCCTTGACATGACACCAACAAAACTTGTTTTTATACAGTTGAATACATGATAACTTGAACCTTGCACGTCCTGATTGTTAAAATTCCGTGTAGGCTTAGTCTTGAATAATACGGAGTCAATAGTATCCAGATTCTCCCTAACCTACTTTAGATGCGAAGATATCATGCCTTACAAGTTCTGCATTATGCATGCAAGTACATGAATGTATTTTGCTTGCAGAACATTTTTCTTTTACTGCCACTGGTAACTTGACAAGCCAAGTGATGGTTTAAGATGGCAATAAAGGTTTCTTTCCACTTAAGCTAAGCATAGTGCATGCACCGTCTCTGCAGACAAGAAGATATAATCAAGCATTCTACTTCACTTTTAACTCTACCCCTTCTAACTTTTATGTGCTATGTGTCTTGTGAGCTGTAGACACCCCAACGAAGCAACCATTTGGAAATTTACCCTTCTAGCCCTGCATCATTTTTGCATCATATTCTTGCATTCTCATCATGCCATTGCATCAGTCATTCATCTCTTTTTTCGTAAAAATAAATGTTTGGTATACGTGGAGGCAACTTAAGTGTATGGTTCAAAATTGCTAAAATGACCGAAATACCCTTCTCGAGAGCGTTCAAAAATCAATATCTCATAAATTCTTGCAGGACTTGTCACGAGAATTTTTGTAGAGGATCTTAATGATTTATCATGAATTACCAACACATAAAATTCAAATTGACTTGTCAAATTCCTTGAGATTTGCGCCAACCACCCTCGAATTTTCAAAATTGCTCAAAAATCACTATCACCCAATTGATGAATATTTTCATGATGTAATCATCATATTTAACCTTGTTATATCAATTGGGATCATTTCAAATGGGTAATTTCGTCCGGAACCCGTTAATTTCCCTATTCGTGCTCTAATCATCGTTAACGGTTTTGATTTTTTATCTCACAATCCTTTGACCCAAATGATGCCAAATTTTCCATATCATTTTAGTATATTTATGAGAACACACCATAAAAATTTCAACAAAAATCGACAACGTTTACCTGATGAACTAAAGCTCGCCTATTATTTAATTATTCAAATGATATGGTGGGCCCACTTGGGTAAAATTACCAATTTTTCTTATTGGGTTCTCATATTTTATTGAGATGATCCTTCATGCGAAATTTCAAGCCAATTGGGCATCATTTGATGGGCGTTTTGCCGTCTCACATCCCGTATCACATTTCATCGAACACCCGTCGTGCATTTCTTAATATGAGTCTTTTGAGTTTCAAAAAGTTATTTAAAAGATCTAAATTCATCTTTCATCATTCTAAGAGTATCCGCAAAATTTGAGGTCATTTAGGCATCGTTTGCTATAGGTTTGAAAAAATGCGATTAAGGGGTCATTAAGGTAGTCATTTAATCAAACACTTGATTAGCATTAATTAATGACCGCTTGACTTTGTCAAACCATTTACGTAACTTGCACCCCACGAACACCACAACATGCATTTAATCATATTTTCACCCAGAACACACCCAAATTTCACCCAATTTTGTTTTATTATGGATTACTTCATGTTCAAGTTTTTCATTATGAAATAAACTTAGGTGATAATTGGGATTAGTGATCTCTACAACATCTCAATCATTGAATCCTTTGAAATCAATCACAACCCTCCATTTCAAACCCTAATCACTTTTCTATAAATAAGCCTCTCTTATGAGAAAAGGATCTTTTTTCCCCTCTTGATCTTTTCTCTTGGCCTCTTTTCTTGAAGAGCTCAAGCTTCTCTCATTCTCTACTGAAATAAACCTTAGATTAGCTAAGAATACCCTAAAATCCCAAAAAAAAAAAAATCAAAAAAGCCTCAAAAATCATGACCTAGAGAAAGAAAACCCCGATTTTCCCCATTTAGGATTGGGATTTAGGAGTGAAGGCCCTATTTTCTAGTTCTAGATTGTCTAGCTTCAATTTCAAACCTTCAAACAACAACTTTGTAAAATTGGGGATCCAAGATCCCCTCATTGTGTTTTCTTTACCTTTTTAAGTATTCTTAGCTTATTTTCTTTGTTTATGCAAGTAGAATAGCTTCTCTTTTCATGTTTTCTTCTTGATTGTTTTATTTTTGAGACTGAGATCTATCAGATAAAGAGAGAAGGGTCTCATCTTAGGACTCTCTTCATAGATCAAACTCTCCCAAAAATCCAAAAAAATTAGTTAAATGCAGTGTTTCTATTCTATTCTTGTTTTTGTTCGTTTCTTTTTGGCTTTTGATTAAACAAGGCAAGGAGGAAAGGATTATATCCAAGGATCCTTTGTTATAAAGCTTTTGTAGATCAAATTCCAAGCAAAAACACAAAAAAAGTTTTAAAAAGAACTCGTGTCGGCGGAATATCGATACACAGTTTTTCTGCGTAGTCTGTACATTTTCGACCATATCTCACTCTACAGACCTTCAAATCTATTGAGACTTGTTTTGTTGGAAAGTAGACTCGATAAGGTTTCCAACGGCATAAATTTCATCAAATTTGGAGCTCTGGATTGGGAGATACGAGTATTTAAAGTTGGGGGTCGCTGTGCAGTTTTTCTCTTCTGTTGCACTAGGTACATGGACGGTTTTTGAGAACCCACCCAGGTACGCTGTGATCCAGAAACAGTCCCAGATTTGTGGATACAGCTCCGATCAAATCGGTTTCGGTTTTCTTGGGTCTCCATCACTGTTTTTCTCTTCTGAAAACTTCATTCTTGCATTTTCGTATGTTGTGGATGTGGTTTTAAGCTAAAAACACCGTCAATTCTTCAAAAAAAGGGCAATTTAAAGCTGAATGGTGCCCGATTGGGATATTCTTGTGGGTAACCGATTCCGTCGGGTTTCCACTAGGATATTGCGATTCCTTGCCCGTGATTCTCTGGTTTTCGCTCCTTCGCCGTTTCCCCCCCTCCCCTCTCATTTTCTTGCGTTTTGATGCAAGTGGCGACTCCATTTAATTAACCCGGTTTGACCTTGTTTGTAGCTTCTCGGTTTCCCTGTAGGTAGGTGGCTACATGAACGTTTGCTCAATATCATTTCTTGTTCTTATACTTCAATCTGATATAGAAAAACACTAGCTTCTTATTACATTTCTCGGGAAATTTTGTTTTACGATATGTAGTTATTGATATACTTCTCATTGACATAAGCCATTAGCCCATCATTCATTTATGTTCCCTATTACTTTCTAACTTGCGTGATTATGCATCTATATTTATTTTGTTGTAAATATTATTCTAGCATATTCCTATATTGTTAATTTCATATTTAAAATTTTCCAATGTTGTTTGTACCATATCCCTATTTCCTGGCCACCAGTGGTTTTGTCTTGGCATCATCCGGTACTACTGAGTATACATTGACCGAGGAAGATGTAGGACGGCGCTTGGCATTTGTTTATATTCCCATCAATTTTGAAGGTTTTTTTCTGTCTTTGAAAGGTTCTTGTGTTCAGATAATTGAAAGTATATCTGTATAAAGTTACCTTATATTATTGAATACTTTCCCAGGGTTGGAGGGGGCATCGACATCTGTAATGACTGAGATCGTAAAGCAAGGTAGAACTGAAATTGTACTTTCCTTACTGAAATTGGGATTACTTGTTGCTACATTGTGCATTTCCATTTACTTTACAGTTTTAATACCTTGTCTGAATTTCAGCCCCACCTAGGGCGAACAATTTGAAGATGGTCGGAGATCTTAAGGAAGGGAATAAGGTGATTGTTACCGCTATAGTTACTGGAGGAACAGAGGGATCCAGCAGGGTTCAATGGTTCAAAACAAGTTCACCAAAGCTAAATGGTGAAATTGGCCTAGAAGCTATTAGTACATCCAAAACTGCAAAGGTGGACTTTCAGCTTGCCGTATCTCAGTATAAATCATTAGTTATCATCTGAATTTAACCATATGCGTTCTCCTTTTTTTTATAACGCAACAAAAACATGCAACATGTTCTGATAATATATTTTACCCTAGGCATTTCGTATTCCCCTTGGTGCTGTCGGGTTTTACATTGTTGCAAAGTTTACACCTATGGCCCCCGATGGTGAAACAGGAGAATCTGCATATGTGATATCTGAGAGAGTAGTCGAAAGTAAGTTGCTGAAGCATTTTATTACAAGAATATAAATTGTATTTACTGACTTTAAAATGTAGCTGTTGCTTAAATTTTTTCCCCATGTCCTTAAAATGAACAAATCTTCTGCAGCATTTGCACAAAACCTGTCATCAACCACTGAATCGTTTTAAGTTGTAAGGTATATCTAGGCCATTTTCACCGGTGTGATACTGTTATGTTAATTTCATCGGCATGCTGGTTCTATGAGTTAAATTTTTACTCGTCTTGATGAGAAAAATTTGCAAGCTTGACACAATCACCGTCGCAAGGTTGGGTCAACCGGCAAATAATCTAGAATTCACTGGTCAGAATCTGACTAAATCTTTTACACTGTTTAATTAGCTAATATAATTGTGTCTTTATCTCGGTACTCGTCATTTTGGAAACTTCCTCCTGCCTATTTTAACAATCTTCTTCAGGAACGTTGTGTGATCTTGCATGCATTTGAGTGCATGTGCTATTATGATATTGGTATACATGCTTGTAGGAAGTGTACTGATTATTCATCTTAATATATCAAGACATGCTTGGACACGGTGATCAGATGTCTCTCTGTTAATATGAAATATACTAGGGGTGAGACCCCACACGATGCATGGGAGTCATAGAATATTTTTTAAGTTTTATAAATAGCAAAAAAAAAATGATATTAAATGTTCAAAAGTTACACGAACACAACATTGGAAGTATCATTATAAGACTAAATTTCAGTACAAATTATAGTGTTTAAAAAAAATCATAAAACATAACAAAATACAATTAGGCTTTAATGGCCCTGAGCATGTCTCAGGGAACAGTGCCCTGAGAACATGACTCAGGGCTGGGCGGGCGGGTATGTGGGTGGGCCCCTCCTGTACTACACCCAGCCCTGAGTCATGTTCTCATGGAACAGTGCCTTGAGAACATCCTCAGGGCCATATACCTCATACAATTATACCAAAAGTTAATTGCAAATAAATGCAATGAACTTTCAATTTAACACCACCACCTTTTATTATTGCTTGCACATTAATCTCATATAAAGAATCACAATAGAAAATCAAATTATAACATTAGTTTGGGAAAAATAAACATACATCTCAATTTTTATTCTAGTGGCATTTGGAATTGGAAGTAGAGAAACATAAAATGGTCTATGGGAAAGTGGGGCCCACTATTTTCCCCCTATCTTTGAAAAGCCCAAGCATGTGTACATCCTTTTCTCTCCAAAACGTCGGTCCCACATCCACCACTTTTCATTTCTATTGCAATATCACGTGGTGAACAGATTTTAGCTGGCATTTTCCCTAAGAGCTTAATGGGGCTGCTGCGAACAAGGGGGGAAAACAGGGGGAGGTGGGTCCCTGGTTTAAATTGAGGCGGGACCTACCTCCTGGGGATGTCAGTGCAGTTCACATCCAGGCTGGCTGTTGCATCCACAGCCCCATTTTTGCCTTTCTGTAAACACACTCCTCAAAGCAGCATAATCACATCTATCAATGAAGTTTATTTCTCAAAGCACTTAAAAGAAAGGGAAAGGGAAGAAATACAAAGGAAATACAGAAAGTTTCACTATACGTATAAGAGTACAGGGCAGATTTTTGCACAGTTTTTCCAGATTTACCCTCACAATATCACCAAATTTACAACTACAACTACATTTCCTATTTTCCACAAATCCATATTATTTATTTAGAAAGGGCAAAATATGGAATTTTCAAAGTTGCACAATACTTACAGCATTAGTATATAGATATAATGATAGTAAATTTCTACCCTTAATGAGAATTATTACATGTTTTGCACTTGCCCATGTATGTCTATCCTGTTTGTGGCCATTTTTAACTGAATGATGTATGAGTTCATAAATAATAGGTGCTAGGTTGCTGCTTAAATAGATTGAAATAGAGCCATTATTTTGATCCAAACTGTTTATGATTAATTCTATTAATCGGTTTATTCAGCTAGAGCTACCTGCCTTGCACCTTATTTTATTCTTCACTCAATACCTTTATCCTCAGAAATTATGTAGAGTCTTCCTTACACTAAATACTATTGTAGCCATTTTGCTTTTTATGTTGTCTATAAATTTTGTGAAGAACATATGCAGCTGATTGTTCAAACAATTGTGTTATAGAAGTGGCCATTATGGTTTTCCTTGTAATAGTTCCTGCCTGTCGTTTTTTTAATTATAAAATTATCTCTTAATTGGTTTAATACATTTCTGCAGCACTTCCACCAAGCCTAAATTTTCTATCAGTCACTGGTGATTATTGTGAGGTGGAAATGCTGACTGCATCATATGGATATATTGGAGGTCATGAGGGCAAAAGTCTGTACAACTGGTACCTTCACGAAGTATGTTCTTTTGTTTGGTTTATCACTGATCCTGCTTATTTCATGGGATTACATATCAAATGCCTAAAATAAACTGATCCAAATAATTAGAAAGTTGGTTCTGCATCTATTTTGTTTTGACTTTTGAGAGGAAAGAGTGCTATCCCCCCCCCCCCTCTCTTGGTACCTCTTATTAGATGCTGACATTTGGTGCTTTACAGACAGAAAGTGATGCAGGTACGTTAGTACCAGAGGCATCGGGTTTTCTTCAGTACCGCATAACGAAGGATGCGATTGGAAAGTTTGTTTCTTTTAAATGCACTCCTATTCGCGATGATGGTAGCATTGGTGAACCAAGAACTTCCATGGGACAGCAACCAGTCCGTCCAGGTGAAAATATATATAATTTAATATTGGCAACCTGACAATAATATAGTAGAAGCTCACAATATAATCAAGTATTCTCATAATACAGCTGTATTTTAGGTGTCTGTTTTGTGACCTCAGAGAAAGTTATACTATGAAAGACATTGGAAGATTTTAAAGATATGTTAGATTTTAAATTTTAGCAGAATGCATAATTAATAGGTAAAAACTTTGGACCAGTGCTTGAATGCACTAAGTTCTTCTTCCCAGGTTAATGCTGGACTAACTTCTGTTAGAAATTGCATTACCTTCTCTTTTTGACCACAATATTAATATTGTCTTTTTGTTTCAACCTACAGGAAGCCCACGATTGCTTTCTCTCCACATATTGGGTGAGGGTGTAGAAGGTACTACACTGATTGCTGAGAAGAAATATTGGGGAGGAGAAG
This sequence comes from Agapanthus africanus, assembly GCA_030015575.1. Taxonomy (NCBI): domain Eukaryota; kingdom Viridiplantae; phylum Streptophyta; class Magnoliopsida; order Asparagales; family Amaryllidaceae; genus Agapanthus; species Agapanthus africanus. The sequence goes on along the minus strand of CM057338.1, from coordinate 866,155,611 downwards.
AGGGTAATTCAGTTTTCCGTTGGTTTGTGGTAAGGAGAAGCTGATAAGCTATTTATTTTATATCTTGCTAAAACATATCAGTGTTCTAGAATTTGCTTACAATAATTAAAGATCACATTGTAAGTGGCCTGCATAACATTAATAAACTGGTTTTTTTCTTGTTTATTTTAAAAGCATGTTCCAATATTTCTATTTCGTTGTCAAGTTAATAAACAGAATGTAACCATATGTGTTGCAGACTAGCCCTGATGGTGCTCAGAATGAAATTAAAGGTGCAACAACTGCATCATATACTTTATCCTGCAGTGATATTGGATCTCTTGTATCAGTTTCATGCGAACCTGTGAGAAGTGATTGGGCTCGAGGTCCTATTATGCTCTCTGAACATTTTGGTCCCATTGTACCTGGTATGTTGTTTGCTTGGCGCTTCCATGATATTCTTCTCCATCTCCATCTCCATCTCTACATATTGTAGTCGTAGACAGCTTATACCAAGCGATGTTGTGGATTCTCCTCTACACTCTTTCTAACTCGTGAGGTGTTGTCAGTATTTTATCTTGGCCTTATGTCGACTTTTTTCTCAACAGTTGAGATTATGTAACCTCAAATCCTATGGTTTTGAGTATTTTGGTGCACAATAACTTGAATTGAGTTCATTACATATCGGAAAGGACCTTCCATGATTTTCTTCTCAGCTGTACACATTCTTGGCTGTTCGCAAACACATTCTAATCAAGGCTTCCTGATTCCTCCTCACCTTCTTCTTAAACTTGAAAGTTACTTTAAATTTTTGCGAGTCCTTGTTCAAATTTATTATGATTTAATTAACTCATTTCCTATGCATCATATGTGTAGTATTGTTATGCATAGTAATAAGAAATTTTAAATTAAATGGGGAGGGCCTTCCATGATTAGGGCATTGTGCAGTTATTAAACTAGTTACAAATACTCACTATATATAAATATTTAAGTATAATTGAAAGGAATGAAATTTGGTTGCATGTGAAGGAGCAAGTCAAATCTAGTTTCCTTTGGAGTACATACCAGTGCAGCATTGGTTGTACACCATGCTGCAAAGATCGTAGGACGAGATGTTGTAGTCTCTAATGAGAAAATGTTCTTTTATGTGCTTCTTCCTGTAATGTTTGCGCCATGATGTGTGAGTCTTTGCTTGTTATTGCTTTGGACCATTCCATGATCCAAAGATCTGCCATGGTTGATGAATAGGGGTCTTTCTCAATTTAAACCTGCTATATTCTTTTCAGATTTAAATTCTACTTGGTAGTAGTTTATTTATTCTTTTTCCAATCATGCAGGCCTTCCAAGTTGCCAATCACTGGAATTTGTAGGATCAATGGTTGAGGGTGATCGCCTAAGCTTCAAAGCTTCATATAGTGGAGGGTGAGACCCACCTAAAAATCACAGTTTAAAAAATTTGATGCCCTTTATTCAATTATTTGTGCATGATGCAATGATTGTTTTTATTCACATTTTAGTGAAAGAGGAGATTGCAGCCAGGAATGGTTTCGGGTAACAAATAGTGGTACAAAGCACAAAGTAAGCAGTGATGGTAAGTCTGATGAGTCTGCTAATTACTCTTCTTTCCATGAGAGGCTGAGACCGTATAAATTTTTTTAGCTTAGTAATTCCAAATTGATGTGATCTTTGCAGAGTTTCTTGATTTGACTATTGAGGATGTGGATATGTGCATTGAGCTTGTTTTCATGCCTGTACGGAAGGATGGACTAAGAGGTTCACCAAAGAGCATTACAACAAACGCCATAGTTCCTGGTTAGCTCTTTTTATTTTATTTTTTTTTTAATTACTCAAATTCAGGGAACTGCTGTAAATAATACATCGAATGTTATATTTTGCTTTAAGGTAAGGAAAGTTTCTTTTAATTATAAATTAACAGAATAAGCAAAAATACCTATACTCGACTTTTCAACTGTGATGACATACATATAGGGTTTAACTAGGCTCCATAAAAGATTTGACAGTTTTTCAGCCTCTTGATGTTGACCCTCTTTTAGTTATATATTAACGATGGATTTGTTCAGTGCTGCTCTTGGCTTTATCTATGAATTAGAGTCCAAAAGATTTATTATAGCAAACCTATCATCTTCCCATTCTTCTAGACTACCTATCCAGTCTAGGAGAATTTGCAGAATGCCAACCAGTTATTGTGGAGTAGTGACTTAGTGCAAACCCTTCTCTCGTCCATAATTTCTTTTCCTTTGGTACTTAGCATTATTAATATCAGATTGCTCATAATCTCTTTCTGTTTTCTGCTATAGCGGATCCAAAGGGTATCCAGCTTGTGATTCCAAGCTGTTTGCAAGACAAGGAAGTTGTTCCTCTGAAATCTTATTACGGTGGGAAAGAAGGCACTGGGGAATATGTATGGTATAGGCTCAAAGAAAAACTGGAGGAGTCAGAGTTGCAGAATATCACTATTACTTCTAAGGATACTCTTATTGTTGGGAAGACCTTGTATGATATATACAACTATCTTGTTATTATGCAAATTTATACTTCTCCCTTACCATTTTCACTGATGGCATCTTGAAACAGAACTTATACCCCATCACTTGATGATATTGGGTCTTATTTAGCCCTTCACTGGGTGCCTACACGTGCTGATGGGAAGTTCGGAGATCCACTTGTTGCTATTAGCAAGGATCTAGTCATGGCAGGTTGTCTTTTTTCCTACACAGAAACTCTTAATTATTAATGCTGTCATATATGGTGGAATAGATTTCTCGATTATTTTGATTTGTATGCTACCACATGCCATAATAGGCAGCCATGGTAGCAATATGTCAGTAACCTTCTTACGCAAAAGCTACTGAGGGATGGTGACTCAACTGTTTGTACCATCCAATTCCATCCCTTGTGTCAAAGACAACGCACAACTACGAAAACATTTTTCTTTTATATTTGTGGTGAAATTTGAAGAGGTCCTTTTACTTCCTGAAGTTCTAATGTCATGATGGTATAACCACTTATCCAAAAGCTTGAGGTGATGGGTTGATGGCATCAGTTGTTTTATATCATGCAACACAATGTAAAGTTGTTTTTTTAATAAAAAAATTACCTTCACTTAAAAATTGCATGAAGTTTGGATACAGTTTATGTAATAAGCATTGAAAGATGGAAGACGACACCATTAGGAATTCATTTAGAAATCAGAACAGAATATATTGAATGCAAAGTGGTTGTCGTTATAATTATCGTGCTGTAACAATGTTCAGTGCCTGAGCTAATGTTTGTTTTGTTTGTTTTTCTTATCTGAATTACACAGGACTTCCAGTTGTTTCAAATGTATGCTTAAAGGAAATCAATTCAGGCATCTATGCTGGAGAAGGCATATATTATGGTGGTTACGAGGGTTCAAGCATGTATAGCTGGTACAGAGAAACTGATGAAGGTACTGTTGTTGTTAGCGAGGCTACTTCTACTACATATGAAGTTACAGATTCAGATTACAATTGTCGTCTGCTGTTCGGGTAACCATCTTGACCTTACAACTTATTTACTTGTTTGTCTCCATAAATTTGATGATATAAGCCCCAATAAAGAATAAAAATACCTCAATCATACTTGATACAGTGTATCTTAGAATAATCTGATGCAACCTTTTCCTTTTAATTCAAAATTTGAATTATAAACTTTTACTTGGCAGCTATAGCCCAGTTCGTTCAGATTCTGTTGTTGGGGAGCTCAAATTGTCAGAACCATCTGATATAATTCTTCCAGGTATAATTTTCTAAGCTTTCAATTCTGGAGCATCTTTCACTTGTGTAATATTTAACCGAATCATAATTTTACTTTCTGTGCCCTTTTTTAGAGAATTTTCTTAACGAATGTTGTCTGCCAGAGGAAATTATTATGGTTTAATAGGACATTAGAATAATTTATACCAGTGGCATGCAATGGAATAGGTATAATAGTAGTAATTTAAAAGGAAACACGGAAGTTGTGAATAATCTGGGACGGAGTCTCAGCCATTATTTTGCTGTCCTAAGAAGAGATGATGTCTCTCTTGCACACGTTCTTTGACGTTCTGTCCAAGATTAAACCACCTCAACTATTTCGACTCACTGATGGTGCAATGCTGAAAAGTATCAAACAAGTCATTGACCTTCGTCACCTAATGGTCCCATTCTAAAACAAAAACGACTTTGTACTTTGACTACCAAGGTCACAGCAATAGTAATAGATGGAGGAAGAAGAAATATTTTATGATGAGGAAGAAGGAAAGCTTGAAAAGTTCTCAATATATCTTTTTCCTATGTAAATAACAACATGGCTTTTATATAAAATCCTAAATATTTTTCTGTTATCATGCGGAAGACCATGTCCTCAAATAGACGTTAACGACAAACTAGATATGTGAGTCATGATCAAGGGAAGTTGTTATACTTGATCAAAAATCAAATACAAGCTAAAACATTTAAATAGTTTTGGATAACCACTTGCATTTATTCCAGAGAGAGAAAGATTCAGCTAATCTCATCTCCCATCGCGTGTTCACCAGAGCACCTGTGGAGTTCATCAGCTAGTAGGGTTCACTAGTTATTTAATTAAGCTAAAGTTAATATAGACTAATGTTTGAATCACTAAAATCACCATATTATCCAACAAATTGGTCCACTAACCATGTATTCTTCAAGTCATTGAAGTGGCACTGATTTTTAGCTCATTATTTTGCCTCTTTTATATTCTTTGTTAATCTGTATGCACTGTTGTCTGATAGAACGACTGTTTTTCAAAAGCATATGCAAATTCTTATATTGATGCAGGATATTTATGATTAGTGCAAATTGGTGACCATGGGCATTGCCAATTCTTGTCCCCTTCATTTTTTTTATAAAAGTTTCACTGTTTTCTTCATCAGCATAGCCAGAGTCAATTCCTCCATATAACTAGTAAAACTCTAACCTGATGGAGGTTAATGAAAGAACCATCGGATCAATTTACTTCTTCTGGTTAATCTCTTAGCTGACAATGTTGCCTCTGAGCAAAAGAGAGGCCTAAGCCTAGAAGGGTTGTTTGGCATGTAGGAAGTTCTCACTTACAGATCTCACTTACTGGTAAAAAAAGAGTTTAAGCTCATTCACTTTCCAATTTTCACCTCAACTCGGGATGCATCTTGATAAAAAAAATTCAAGGACCTATGGTAAAGGGGGACTACCATTACATAGTCTACAAGTAGAGCTGGAAATCTATATGAGAATGCTTTGGACACACAAAGGAGTTGTTTGCAAGTCATAACCTGTTACAGGGATTAGAAAATTCTGTATGTTTAGGATTTCTTTATATCTATTTTTCAATATCATAGAATCATAGATATTCTTCTTTTTAGTTTTCTAAGTAAACTTTTCCAGTTTTAATTTCTTCCTGCATTTTGTTTCCCTTTAAGCATATTCCTTGCTTTGTGAAAGTATAAGTTAATCTTTTGTCAAACCTTAACTATTTAGTTCAGAAGTAATTGTGACAACTCTTATATCTAATCAATACACCATCTTTTAGGCTCGTTCGGCAACTAGGTTATGGTTTCTCAACTGTGGTTTCATGGGGTTTCAAGAATTAACCCCAAAAATTATAACCGGGGCCCATTTGGCCAAATGGACTTTCCCGGACTGCGGTTTCAAAAAGTTTGGAGATCTTGAAACCCCATTTTTCTAAACTCTAAAAAGACCGGAGTTTTGAAAAGTTTAGAGCTGCCTGTCTCCCGAATTTTGAAAAATTTATCGTTGTCTTTATTATTTTGCCCCCTTTCTCTCTAACCCCTTTTCTCTACAGATCTCTCTTTATACTTAACTCTAATCTCTTTTCGTCTCTCTTGCAGGTCCTTTCCTCCCCCCTTCTCTCTGATCTATGCTCTAATCTCTTTTGTAATTTTTTTAATCTAAACCTTAGAAGTTATTTCGATGATTTCGTCGTCTCGACCTGCCAAATCTCTCCCACAAAGAATAATTTGTATTCATATACCCCGTCTTTGTCGTCTCAATTCATTAAGATGAGGATATAAATGAAAGTAACATATAAATTTGTAATTCATTTACTATGAGTTTTCATGATAAAAGACGGTGTTAATTAGAAATTGCTACTACCTTGGTTTTAAAACTACGTTGCCAAATGACCCTAAACTTTGCGAAACCCCATTTTTATGAAACCACGGTTTGCATACGATATCGTGGTTTATGAAACCTTGTTGCCAAACTAGGCCATAAGGGTTAAATTACTCTTGGCAGCTGTCAGATTTTTGTTGTCTAGCCTATGTGATGGTTGTTTTAACTAAAACTATTATACAATGCACAAAAAGATCAGTTATCTACTTTTATTTACTAGGGTCTATAAAATCTTAACTTTTTATAGCTTGCACTGGCTTGGTGCTCTCTCCATTTATAAAAACCAGTTTTGCAGGAATTCTCCCATTGCAACAGGAAAATAAGTGTTTTTTTGTTTCTTTGTTTCCTTGCTCCCCCCCCCCACCCACCTTTGTGTAATGCACTCCACTGGAGTGAACCAAATATGCATTTATTTTCTTATGCTTTATGTCTCTTTTAATATTTGCCATGGTGCATCCATTGTTTACATATTTTCCCCTGGTTTCTTCAGAAGTTCTGCAAATTGAGTCATTCTCTTTCAATGGGAAAGGAGTTGAAGGTGAAATACTTAATGCTGTCAAGGTAATTCCACAAAATGAGATTCAGCAACACATTTGGCGGAAATACAAGAAGAAGCTTAAATATCGATGGTAAAACACAGTTCGCCATATCTTCAACCATAGTTGTTGATGAACATCTCTAATCATCTGAATCTGTGGACAGGTTCTATTCACTAGAAACGGGACCATATGAATCCTTTGAACCATTACCACAATGCTCCGGCTCATATGAGGTCCGATTTGAGGATATAGGCCGATGCCTGAAATGTGAATGCACTGTCACTGACGTGTTTGGAAGGTCAAGCGGACCTTTTTCAGCAGTGACTTCTCCTATATTACCAGGTTGTTTTCACAACTTTGTATATCCTTTGCAGGTTTTGTATACTGCTTTAGTTATATTGGCTCTTGAAGTCTTTGCCACTGCACCACAGCTCCGAAGTTGATATGAGGGTTGAGGGATATTTTTTGATGTCTAACATCGGTATCTCTTGAGGTTGACATAGTAACACCCGTTGCCTTAAAGTTCAAGGTTTTCCCCTGTCATTTATCATAATATGCAGGCTTGTTACTTCCATTCTAACAGTATCTGAGGGCTAGCTGTCCTTCCTTTTCTAAATATAAAGTCCAGATTCAATGGATCTAAAATGCTTGCAGTGCCTCCCACTGCTTTTATTCGAACTCTTTTTGAAGGGTTTTTATGCTAGCAATCTGACAAAATTATGTGTGCCAGGGGTGCCCAAAATTGATAAACTGGAAATTGAGGGAAGAGGTTTCCATACAAATTTATACGCTGTTCGAGGTATATATACTGGAGGAAAAGAAGGCAAGAGCAAAATCCAATGGCTTAGATCAATGGTCGGGAGTCCTGATCTTATCTCTATACCTGGTATACAAAATATTCCTCCTTATTTTTTTATACCCATATGTACAAATTCTTCTAGCAAAAATGTTGATAATGCTTATAACCTAATCCATTTAATGCATTTATACCATGATTTCAACTTACTTTGCTATTCAATCAAATATGATTTCTCTCTTTTTAGCCGTAGCTACAGTTCATTGATGAATGATAAAGCTGGTTCATTTTTGTTGAATCCGGTATCACCAAGGGTTGACCTGACATTAGTCTGGTTTGATTTTCATCTAAATTTCTAAATAGATATCTGGGACACTTTCAACATTAGGAGTGATAAAGATTTTAAGAATCAGATTCCTCAGGTTATAATTATCTCAATCCAAGTTGAGAAGAACTCTACTCATCTGCGCAACCATTAGTCTGATTTCTGTCATGGCATCGGCTTCTTTATCCTGTTGTATCTCTGGAGTCTTGACTATTTAACATTTCCCACTCAACAACAACAACCGAGCCTTTTATCCCAAGCATATGGGGTAGGCAACATGAACCAACATGAGTATCACGCCGGGTTGAGCACATGAATCCTCCACCTCCACTCACTCCTATCGAACAATATACTTTCATGAAGGCCTTTGGCATCCATATCTTTTCGTATCGCCTCCATCCACGTTTTCTTCAGTCTTCCTTTTGACTTGGCCTAAATTGAGAATATCCATTCGTCGATCCGGTGCTTCCGTAGGTCTATGTCGAACTTGACGAAACCATCTTTAGACGGTTTATTCGTATTTTCTCCTCCACATGTGCCACGTCAATCTTTGTACGAATATCCTCATTTCGCATCTTATCTTTTCTAGTGTTACCACATATCCAACAAAGTATGCACATCTTTACTATATGCATTTTCTGTGCATGATGTTTCTTAGGAGCCCAGCATTTCGTATCATATAATAAGACATGCCGAATAGCGCTTCGATAAAACTTCCCTTTCAACTTTAACGGAAAGTTACGATTGCATAAAATCCCGCCGCAATTCGTCATTTCAACCAACCAACCTGGATCCTCTGGTTGACATTGTTATCGATATCTCCATCTTTTTGGATGATAGAATCCAGATATCTAAACCGCTCGCTTGGTGATTTCTCTTGTCCATCTAGTGTTATACGACTGTGATTTCGACTTTTCTGTTTACTAAATTTGCATTTCATGTACACTGACTTGGATCTGCTCAATCTAAATCCTCGAGATTCCAATATTTGCCTTCATAACTCCAATTTGGTATTAACCCATGCTTTCGTCTCATTTACCAGAATAATATCACCAGCGAATAGCATACACCAAGTTACCTCTGGATAGTTCTAGTAAGCTCATCTATCACCATGACAAATAAGAATGGACTTAATACAGATCCTTGATGCAAGCCAATTGTGATTGGAAAATCACTCATTAGGCCGTCGCATTCTTACATTTGCCACATGTCCTTGACTATGTCAATATACTTGAGTGTGACTCCTTTCTTCATCATTGTTCACCATAATATCTCTCTAAGTATCTTGTCGTAAGTTTTCTCTAAATCAATAAATACTATATGCAAATCACTTTTCTCGAAAACGTTCGATAAGTTGACGAAACAAATGAATAGTTTATGTCGTCGACCATCCAGATATGAACCCAAACCGGTTCCATGTTATCTTAATATCTTGTCTTAGCCTGCGTTCAATCATCTTCTCTCGAATCTTCATGGCGCGACACATGAGTTTTATTCCATGATAGTTGGAGCAACTTTAAATGCCACCCATGTAGTGAGGTACAATGGCACTCTTCTTTCACTCATTTGATATCTTTTTGGTTTGTCAAATCTTATAAACAAGTCTGTCAAGTATTTCCATATCTCAATAGGAATCTCGTCTGGATCAACAACTTTTCTTAATTTCATCCTCTTCAAAATCTTTGTAACCTCAGGTATTCTTATTCTACACATGAAATCACGGTTTATATCTTGAGATTGAATGACAAGTCTGTCCAAATCTTTAGTAGAGCTCTCATTAAACAATTTGTCAAAATAATTTCTCCAACTTTTTTTTGATATCTTTATCTCGAACTAAAATCTTTTGATTTTCATATTTGACACACTTCACCACACATAAGTTTCTGATCTCCCTTACCCTCATCCAAGTAATCCTGCATATATCATTTTTAGCCTCCTTAGTGTTCAACTTCTCGTATTTCTTTTTGTAGATCTTAGTTTTGACTTCCTGAACAGCTTTCTTAACCTACTTTTTAGCTATCGTATACTTCTCAAATCTCTCTTAATTTTTATTCTTCTTCAAATGTTTATAGGAATCCCTCATGATTTTAATAACAACCTTTTCTTTTTCATTCTACCATGATGTATTCTTAAATGTGGAGCATCACCCTTCGACTCACCAAGTAGATATCTAGTTACCCTCTTAACGCAACTAGCCATCTTGTTTCATATTGTGTGAATCATTTTCGGACTTTCAATCTACCTCTTGAACTACACGATTTACAAAGGTTTCTTGGTTATCTTCTTTCAGTTGCCATCACTTAATTCTAGGTTCTACCTTTCGTATGCTCTTCTCATGTACTCTTCTAACCAGAACATTTAGAACTAAAAGTTTATGTTGAGTGGTTACATTCATCTGGAACTACTTTACCGTCGATGCAACGACTCTATCTATTTTTCTAGTTAGAAAAAAGTTTATTTGATTTGCAGCTGATCCGCTCCTAAAGGTGATCAAGTGAGACTGTTTTCCTAAACTAAGTATTTGCCAATATCAAGTCATAAAATAAGGTAAAATCTAAAATCGAGTTACCTGTTTCATTCCTCTGACCAAAACCAAAACCTCCATGGATAGTATCAAACCTACTACGATTAGTACTTATATGTCCATTAAGATCACCACAAATAAATAAATTCTTTTTACCGGGCATCCTTTGCACTATCTCGTCTAAATTCTCCCAAAATTGACTCTTACTAGCGTCATTAAGATCTATTTGCGGTGCATAAACATTAATAATATTAAGGATTTTCCTACAAAAAACAAGCTTAACTAGAAAAATCCTATCACATTTTCTCTTAATTTCAATTATATCCTCAAGCAACCGTTATTATGTGTACCCCATTACGATTTTTCTCTATCCATATGCCGTAGCTTATAACCCCAAGACTTTATAACTCAACCTTTTTCACCTACCCACTTAGTTTCTTGCAAACACATAATACTAACTCTTATCTTAATCACCGCCTCCACTAATTCCATTAATCTATCTGTGAGGGAACCTATGTTTCAATACGCAAGATGGATCCTATGAAACCCTTGTTTATTTGACAGTACATCCGGGATCTGATGTAGCGCGCTGCTTCCAGATAACGACCTAAAAGTTCTTGCATACTTAACACCACATCCGAGATCCGATATAGCGCGTCGCTGAGTAGGGGTCGCCTCAACGATATTCTTATTGTGGTTCATGTCATAAAATATGACAATTATATGTTGACTGTCATAAGTCTATCACAACTCTCACCCTTTCTCATCTGGACTTGGGACCGGCAACGGTGGGGTTGACATTTCCCACTCAATGTGGACAAATATGAATAGATATCTCTCATCTAAGGCCATTTAACATTAATGGGAAAACATTTGTGACATGCAGGTGAAGTAGGGAGGATGTATGAAGCTAACGTTGATGATGTGGGTTACAGGCTCGTAGCTGTTTATACTCCTATCAGAGAGGACGGAGTGGAGGGGGAGCCTACCTCTGCATCAACAGATCCAATTGCTGTTGGTATATTTCTGGTGCTTTGTACCTAAAATAATTTAAGTTACCTAACCCATTTCTTAACAACTTGAGTTTAGAGTAGTTTCTGTTTGGCTGTAGTTCTTCAATCAATTTATGCGATTTTCACTACCTTTTGAAAGTACTTCACTGATGAAGTCAGTAACAATTAATCAAACTCTATAATTATTTTGGATAATATTAATCAACTCTCTTTTACGATTTTGGAGTCATTATTCTACGCGATGAAAATTTTGGCATGTGATCCAGTCACTTGTTCAATAGATTCCTATATCCTCTTTAATACGTTCACAGCTATAGTTTATATACCTCGGCCATGGCTTTGCTGTTCTACATAAAGAAATAGATAATTTAAGTATTACAATTCTGTTTCTTTATCTAGTCAATTGGCTCTTTTGTCCATTTGCAGAGCCTGATGTTTACAAGGAAGTTAAACAGAAGTTGGACATGGGATTTATGAAATTTGAGGTAAAGTTTCGCTGCATATTATGTAAAATATGATACCAGATGCATTTATCACATGCTGTATTGTTTTCTTCAACTTGTCTTGTAGAACTTTCAGATATTCTTGCATCTAAGATCTATATGTTTAGCAGATGCATAGTTTTAGGATCTATTTTTGGGGTCTTTTTTTGTCTGAGGGGGCGACGAGTGGGTATTCTCGATTTACGCCAAGTCAAAAGGGTCAAAGGGAGATAGAAGAAAACGTGGATGGAGGCGATACGAAAAGATATGGATGCCAAAGGCCTTGATGAAAGCATATTGTTCGATAGGAGTGAGTGGAGGTAGAGGAGTCATGTGCTCGACCTGACATGATTCTCATGTTGGTTCATGTAGCCTACCCTATATGCTTGGGTATGGGATTTGTGAAATCAGATGTTTTTACAAATGGACATTTGCATGTTGATACTCGCTAGTAATAATTATTTATAGAATCCAATGATAAAGCACATTTGGCCTATTTGCTTACAGATAAAATAGGCTTATAACAATCAGATAGATATCAGTGTTGACCAAATGTATCATTTATGGTTGCTTTATTGGACTTGTTTCCATCTCCTCCGGCTTTTTGTGCATATACTTAATTTAGTGCATGATTTTTCATATGATAAGCACATCTTGCCCATTTGATCGCTAATTTTTCTTCTTCCATCTTGGAGCAGGTGTTGTGTGACAAGGATCCAACCCCAAAGAAGGTAGTTTCCCTGACTCTTAATTTTGGAGCCCATCGTCTTAGTAATTATGTATATTACAAAAGCTTGAAAGAAATCATTCTTACGTAGATTTCTCATGTCACTATTTCCACAGGGACCTGAATTGGGAAGTCTTGAGAAAAGAATTTTAGAAGTGAACAGAAAGAGAGTCAAGGTTGTGAAGCCTGGTTCTAAGACTTCTTTCGCAACCACGGAAATCCGTGGCACATATGCTCCTCCATTTCACGTAAGTTACTATGTTGCATCACCATGATTAAAACAATTATAAGCCTACTGAAAATAAATAAGCAGTCCCTGTGAGTTTTTAATATCTAGTCATTTTTTTATAGTGTTTGAGGTTTTAGTCACAGCTTGGTGTCTTTTTCCCCCCTTCTTCACCTAGTAGGTTACATTTTGTATTATTTTCTGTTTCAATCTTGGTTTATTTGTGTCTTGGAGTTGAACTTAATCTTTTTGTAGCAAATATTCCATCTTTCTTCTCTTAAACCTTTTCCACTCTTGGGGCGCGCTTGGTTTGAGTTAATATAGGTAGTAATCCTAGATTACCATGAAATATTACTACGCTTGTTTAGGTGTAAAAAATATTCCCGAGAATATAGTATCACCATGGTAATCAAACGACCTCATTTCTTGGTAATTCTATTTCCCCAAAATATGTGTCTATCCAAGATTACCATAAAATATTCCCGTCTAACATGAAATGAGCCATGACCATCCGCTGTAGGTCTCCCTCGCCACCCATCGGCCGGCCGGCCCCGCCGGCGGACCTGTCGCCAACGGTCGTTCACCGCCGATCATTCACTGGTCGCCCGCCGTTCAGACGTTCGCCGCCGGTCATCCACCGGCCGGCTCCGCAGTTTGTTGCCGGTTGCTCGCCGGTCGGCCATTCGTCGCCGGCCTCGCCGCCATCAACCGGCCCTCCTCCGGCCTCGTCCCCGGTAGACGGTTGCACATACATATATTATCGGGAATGATTAAAATATATCAAGCGCGTTAATGCAAGATTCCATAGAATTAGATATCCGGTCATCCCATTCCCGGGTCCCGGGGATACGAGGATTCCCGGTAATCTTCCATTCTATGTACCGAGCACAACCTTGGAGAATTTTTCTGCCATCTGGTCATTTAGGATTATGCAATTCCTTCTCTTGTCAATAGTATCCTAGGCCATTGATTTGGCACTAACAAAGAATGGTTGATGTTAGGTCAACATTTGATTATACTTTATGGGTTGATGTTAGGTCAACAATTAATAGCAAAACTTTTGTCAAATCTTTCATGGAGCCTTGCTCCATTGTTGTTCATATTATGATAGCGAGGCTGGCTCAAGTGATATTGAGTTTTATCTCTTTTTTTGTCCCATTTTGGGGGTTTTCATTAGTTATCACCCCGACATTAAGCCTCTTTTGTCATCAATAACTGGCTATAGGAAGGTTGGTCAAATAAGACATGCGTTTTTCATGGATATCGATTAATCAAGCTCGTGCAATGAAGGAATTTGCACTTAGTATTCTATGCATCTATGTATCTATGCATTAATAACTATTACGGTAAACTTTCCTCTCACTAATAACGAAGTGAGGTCACTCCTTCGATTCCCGGAAGAACTGTCGCGTCCCGCTTCCTAAAAGGCCATAGTAAGGACGTAACTAAGTCCGCAACGTAACTATACCGAGAGATCAACTCAACTCGATACCGTTATGTTAAGCGTAAGTATGCAGGCAATATACCATGACAAGTAATAAAGAACTTTATTTCATCAACTCAACATTTGTTACATAACAGGTTCGACATCAAAGTTATTACATCAATAAAAGCAAGAATAAAAGTAAAACCCTAAAACAGGTGGGCGACTAAGAACATGAAGAAGACTAAAATCCTAATAATATGTTGAAAGGTTAGCGTAATCTTCTTCCGTAGCTTCAGCCTCCGTCACGTCATCTCCGTTCTCTTCTCCTAGTCTTAACGGACATTTCAGATGAAGAGAAATATCCGTCAACCAGCTAAACTTGAGTAGGATTCTCAAGAGGAGTTAAGTGTAATAATGTAAAAGGTATGTGTAGTAGTGTCACGGTGTGTATGTGAGTGTAAGCAAAAATAGTGTCGTGAGATATATGAATCGAGTATAGGTAAAGTGTCGCATGTATATGAGTGAAGCCCACGTAAAGTGTCATATACCAATCGTAATTCGTATTTTAGCTTGTTTTAGTTTGGTTATGTAAGGGTACCAGCGTACTCGGGATTTTTCCGTTAGTCCCACAAAACAATGGCAACATGCAGGTGGTTAGCATTCCGTTTACGGTCTGAAATCACATGTACGGGTTAACATTCCGTTTAACCTCAGAAATCACGGTGAAAGGAGGGGAATCCCGAGACCCTTAATACCACTTTAACCTAAACTACCCAACCCGGTGTAATGGTTTGTTTAAGTTATAGGTTTGATTAAGTGCTAGCACGCAGATTCACTAAACATGGAATCAAGAGATGTTCACTTTCCATTTTAGGCCTTTCCACGATCATCCTATGTCTTGGTCCACGCATCTAACCTTAACCGTTCGAAGCTTATAAGATAAGTAAAGTTTGTTGTCATATCTTGGTTATGGAAACTGTACCAAGACATATTAGGGCTGCAAGGTATAGCTATACAATAATGACTTTGTTTTTAGGAAAATATAAGGTATTTTAGTGTAATAGGATTTTTTGGAAAGGTAATGGTATTTAAGCATAATTATAGTTTAGGAAAAGTCATGGTATTTGAGTGTAATTATAATTTAGGAAAAGTCATGGTATTTTAGTGTAAAAGTAGGGTTAAATCTTGTGTGATGCACAGGATATACGGATATCAATAAAAACTTTATACAATGAAAGTTGATTATATAAAACAATAAATATATATGGTTCAAGATTATTGATGAGAAAATCTATGGTATTTTTTATGAGCAAGAAACAGTCCATGGTGTTTAGCAGCAGCAATAAAAGGCTCATGATATTTATATGAAAACTCGCTGTATTTTCTGTAATAAACAAAGTTTGTGATATTTATTTCTAATAAAGAAAATCCATAGTATTTATTTGGAAAACATTGAAAGTTTGTGATTTTTTAATTTGTTAAAAAATCCCATGGTACTTATATGAAAAATATTAAATTTTCTTCCTACTTTTTATTAAGAAAATCTCATGGTATTTACGTGAAAAATATTGGAAATTCATGGTACTTACTCGAAATTTAAAAAAGTCGAAGGTATCTATTTAAAAGACTTTGGGAAGTTCATGGTATTCAATGAAAAAAGTCCGCGGTATCCAATGAAAAAATTCCACGGTATCTATTTAAAGTTCATGGTATTTATTTGTAATAAAAAGTCCCATGACATTTATCTAAAAACATTAAGAATTCATGGTATTTTAGTGGAAATCTAATGAGATTTTGAGTTATTTTCTAAAAGAAAACAGAGTTCTTAGCATTTATCAAAAATTCATCGTTTTTTTCTATAATAAACAAAGTTCATGATATTTATTTATAGTAAAAAAAAGCCCATGGTATCTATCAAAATACTTAAAGCTGGTGATTTTTAATATAATAAAAAATCCATGACTTATCTGAAAACATTAAAAATTCTTTCTATATATTTGTAATAAGTATCTATCAAAATACTTAAAGCTGGTGATTTTTAATATAATAAAAAATCCATGACTTATCTGAAAACATTAAAAATTCTTTCTATATATTTGTAATAAGCAAATCTCATGGTATTTATGTGAAAAATGTCGAAAATTCATGGCATTGATTTAAAATTAAAAATTCCATGTTATTTATTTAAAAAGCGTTGAGAAGTTCATAGTATTTATTTGAAAAAGGTCCATGATATCTATTCAAAGTTCATGGTATTTATTTTTAAAAAATTCATGGCATTTATCTATAAAAATATTAAGAATTCATGATATTTTAGTGGAAATCTAAGTGAGATTTTGAGTTGATGACAATATTATAATTCTTGAGAAATGGTAAAAGTGTAATTAAATTGAAGTTTTTCCATTTTAATGTTTTACTATTATTACCCTCATAACTTCATCAAAAACTCAAATTTTCCAATAAAATCCAAATTTTATGCTAAAAATGTTGAGAGTGAGAAAAAATGGAAATATCATTGAACCCTAGAAGGGAAGTGGCCATAAATTAACGCTTTCGGGGCAAATTCATATGTCCTCTGTGTGCATGTGTTGCGTGGTTGTGTGTGGTGTGCATGGTTGTGTTGTGTGCTTAGGTTAAGGCTTACGAGCCAGCGCAAAAAAAAGTGGAAATATCAAAGTTATGTCATTTTAAAGATTTTTCATTATTGCCCTCACTTCATCAAAAGCTCAAAATTTGCTTATAATATTCAAATTTTATGCTAAAGATGTTAAGTTGAGAGTGGGGACAAAAGTGGAAATATCAAAATTTCGATACCACTTTCTATTATATGGTTCTAGATTATTGACGTAAAAGTATATGATATTTTTTATTAGTAAGAAACAAAGTCCATGCTGTTTAGTAACTAAAAACAAAGACTGTGTTTATCTGAAAATTGGTTAAAGCATTGTATTTAGTTGTAAAAAAAATTAAATCCATGGTATTTATTTGAAACTCGTGGCATTTTCTGTAATAAACAAAATTTGTGATATTTATTTCTAATAAGAAATGCCTATTGTATTTATCTGGAAAACATTGAAAGTTTGTATTTTTTTAATTTGTTAAAAAATCTAATGGTACTCATATGAAAAACACTAATAGTTCTCACTATTTTTTATTAGGAAAATCTCATGGTATTTATATAAAAAATAGCGGAATTTCATGGCACTTATTTGAAATAAAAAAGTCCATGGTGTCTATTTAAAAAACTTTGGGAAGTCCATGGTATTTTTTGAAAAAAGTCCATGGTATCTTTTGAAAAAAGTCCATGGTATCTATTTGAAGTTTATGGTATCTATTTGTAATAAAAAGTCTCAGGACATTTATCTTAAAAACATTAAGAATTCATGGTATTTTAGTGGAAATCTACTTCAGATTTTGAGTAATTAGCTAAAAGAAAACAAATTTCTTACCATTTATTTAAAATTCATCGTTATTTCTATAATAAACAAATTTCATGATGTTTATTTATAGTAAAGGAAGTCCATGGTATTTATCAAAATACTAAAAGATTATGATTTTTAATTTATAAAAAAATCCATGATACTTATCTAAGAAACAGTAAAAGTTCTTTCTAAATATTTGTAATAAGCAAAGACCATAGTATTTATGTGAAAAATGTCGGAAATTCATGGCATTGATTTGAAATTAAAAAGTCCATGGCATCTATTTAAAAAGCGTCGAGAAGTTCATGGTATTTATTTGAAAAAAGTCTACGGTATCTATTCAAAGTTCATGGTATTTATTTATAAAAAAAATCATGGCATTTATCTATAAAAATATTGAGAATTCATGGTATTTTAGTGAAAATCTAAGTGATATTTTGAGTTGATGGAAATACTATAATTCTTGAGAGATGGCAAAAGTGTAATTAAATTGAAGTTTTAATTATTTTCCATTATTGCCCTCATAAGTTCATCAAAAACTCAAAATTGCCTATAAAATCTAAATTTTAAGCTAAGGATGTTAAGTGAGAGTGAAGGCAAAAGTGGAAATATCAAAATTTTGGTATTTTATGATTTTCCATTATTGTCCTCACAACTTCATAAAAATCTCAAATTTATCTATATAATCCAAATTTTATAATAAGGATGTTAAGTTAAAAGTTAGGGCTGAAGTGGAATTATTGAAATTTCCACTTTGTATACCAAATCAGTTTATTATAAAGATAGGGTTTTTGGAAAAGTCGGGGATTTTAGTGTAAAATAGGGTTTTGGAAAAGTGTTAAAGAGTGGCATGGTTCTACAAATAGGGACATTCGTGTCAACATTGACCTTATTGGTTAAAGAATCGATAAATGGGCGAAAGTTGATCAAACGGAATTTCGGCAGCATTTTGGTAAGGATTTCAGGTAGCAACTTAACGTGTAAAGTGTAGGGTTCTAGCATGCGAGGTTTAAGTGTTGATAAAGGGTTATGGTAGGTCGTTGCCATGACTTCAAGGGTGTAAGATTCTTTTAAAACATGAGTATTAAAGCAAGTTATTGAATACGGTTCAGTCGTATTTAAATAGTTGTTTTGAACATAGAGGCAAGCTTAGGGTAGTACCCTTTGTTATGATTTTGAAGAACATAATGATTACAGTACAGATTGCAGCTATGGAGAGAAGTGACGGGGGTGCCTGGGGTGAGAGGCGGAATCCTACCTTGAAATCGAGTATCGAAACGAACGGACTACGACTTTTTCGAGCTCTTTCTCTCTCAGATTTTTGCCGGGGACAGGGGTAGAACGGTTGCGTAGATCGTTGAGTCCCGGTCGTATAGAAATTTTCAGAGTCCCGAAGTGTGAAAAGAGAGAAATGGTGGGGGCTTTATATAGTGCTCAACCCCGAGCCGACCCCCTCCCCAAATCAAGCCGACCAGCTCGAGACAGGTCCCCGGATCGCGCTCCAAAGGCCGCTGGCCTCGAGCACCAGCACATGCGTGGGCGTGTGGCGCCCACGTGCATGTTTGTGCAGACGCCCGGGCCTTGGGCCTGGTTTTTTTCAAAAATACTTTTTGTAAATTTTTTAAATTTTCTTTTTAAACTGTTTTTAAAACTATTTTTAATTTGAAAAAAATATTTAAAAATCCTTTAAAATATCAGAAAAATATGGAAAAATTCTAATTAAATGTTTTCTTGATTTTGTAACAATTGTCTAAAAATAATTTCCCTTTTCATTAAAAATATTTCATAATTCCTTTTTTCCTTTCCGAAAATTCAAATTAAATTCTTAAAAATTCCCAAAAAAATATATTAAATGGTTTTAAATATAAAACATCCTTTATCTAGCTTTTTCCATCAATAGAAATGCTAAAATAAACAATTATTAATACCGAGAAAAATATAAAAAGACTTTTATTAATATATCGAGATCGCAGTCGTTACAAAACCAAACCCTAGAACTTTGTTTACTTGACTTGAATTGTGCGGTCGTGTTCCTAAATAGTTTTATAATGGGTGTACAGGTGGAACTCTACCGAAATGACCAGCACCGCTTCAAGATAGTAGTCGACAGCGAGAATGAAGTGGAACTAATGGTGCAAACACGACACATGAGGGACGTGATTGTTCTTGTTGTAAGGGGGCTCGCCCAAAGATTCAACAGCACCTCCCTCAATTCTCTACTCAAGATTGAAACATAAAAAAACATCAGTGTGAAGCTTGAATTAATGGGTTTTGATTTGTGTGATTGTGCAGTAGCAGTTAAGAATTTTTTTTTGGGTGACAAATGCATATGGCTTGTTTTCTGTAAATTATGATTTGTGATTTCTGACAAGGGTTGTGTTATTTATAAAATGTACATTAAAAACTAGGGATTTTTGTTGGTGTTTACTTCTGTTTTTCCTCAAGTCAATTCATTCGGTATTAACGCCTTTTAACTTCTTGGATACTTACATGATATTAAAATTATTATAATGAACATTTGATTCTTTAGATGTGTTAGGTGATGATGCTCTATATTGGCGATCTCTCAGATCATGACACGTGGCAGATGACGTGTTCTAGAACTCAGAAGAAAGGGCCCACAGGGGCCGATCAGGCCACCCCTGTATCCGACCTGCAAGCACAAGCTGGCTCTTCTCAGAGCCCCTTGTAAATTGGCCTCCTCGGCCTCTCAGCTCGTCCCGAGCTACCACAGGACTAGGATGTCTCGGCCCTCCCGCTCGTTCCTAAGCTCCTTCGTCGAGGCCATCTTCCTCGGTCCCTCCGACCGACCAATTCCACCACTCACAGGCGTAACCGCCGCTCCGCAAATCTTGCCATACGTGGATTCTCTGCCGGCAACATCCCACGTTCCACGCCATCACGATCCCCATTAACGGGCGATCCGCTTATTACGTGGGCGTGACGTCGGGAGCGTAACTGCCGGCGAGATTCTCGCGCCTGTTACTGCGCGCTGCCACCACTATATAAACCCCCATCACAGAGGGGTCAAGTAAGCTTTTTTCATTCTACTTAGCCGTTACTCTGCTCGGATCTTGTGCTAAGTTGATCGTCGGAGGGTCCTCGGTGGTACCAAACCACCCCGGACTTCCTTGCAGGTACTCAGCGCAAACTCCTCAAAACCACCAATCTTCTCAAAACCCATTGAGACCCACACGCAACAGGAGATCACCTCCAAGATCCACCTGGAGATCGACGGAAGACAACATCTGACGGAGACCCGAAAAGGATCTCCATCAGTTGGCGCCGTCTGTGGGAAAAACTCCACAAAAAACAAAGTTGGCCTTCCGATCTCCATCCACATGGCAAGCGATCACCCTGAAGATCCAAGCACCTATAGCCGCCTCCCCCTCAACGGAGGCGCGGATGAACCTCCACCGAATGTCATCAAGCTCTCCGCCGGCCATCGCCTCGCAGACTCCAGTGGTCGCAGGTCTCTCGATCCGTCCCATTCAACCTCGAGATCCCATGTCGGAGAGCCTCGCCTCGAGCCTCGTCGCACCCCTGTCCCTACTAAGACGGTGGCGGTCAGCTCGCCTGCTTTCAGGCATGACCGGCATCCCCTCCCTCGACGGGATCGCGCCCACGAGGCCCGCCAAGGCAGTTCGAAGACAACCTCACCACGGGGCCTAAGGGGCCTCGCCGGAAGGAATCGAGGCCCATCAAGAACTGTGATCATGACGACAGGGGGTCAGTCGAGCGCCTGCAAAACTCAGCACCCCACGCCGGCAACGGAGGCCAATGGCCGCCCGAGCAAAAAAGCCAGGGACCACGAGCCTATCACCTTTGGCGACGGGGATCTCCACGGCATATCCATGCCCCACAACGACCCTCTGGTGATCACGGCCCGAATCCACCGATACGAGGTCCACCGGATACTTGTCGACTCGGGCAGCTCGGCAGAAATCCTCTTCCACGACAGTTTTCTGCGCATAGGGCTCACCCCAGCAGACTTGAAACCGACCTCCCACGTTCTTTCAGGGTTCACCAACCACTCCATCCCGGCGGAAGGGGTGGTCACCCTGTAGTTCAACGTCGGGGAGCCCGGCTACACCCGTACGTTGCCTGTGGACTTCATTGTAGCAAAGGTCCCATCGGCCTACAACGTCCTTCTCGGCCGCCCAACGCTGAACTCCCTCCAGGCCCAGATATCGACCTACCACCTGGCGATGAAGTTCCCTTTCAATCAGGGCGGGATAGGTCGGGTCTACGGAGACCAGCGGGTCGCGAAGGTATGCCTTACCGAAACATCTTCGTCCGAGCAGCCGGCCGACAACGCTGAGGTAAAAGACGACATCAAGGGTTCTCTGGACACCCGAGACGAGCATAAGAAGGTCCGGGGGACACCGGTCGAACCATTGACCGAGGTGCCCCTGACAGAAGGGGACGATGAAAAAACAGTCCAAGTCGAATCACTCCTGACAGGAACTCAGCGAGATGACCTGGTCGGTTTCCTCAGGAATAACTCCGACGTCTTCACCTGGGCGCCTGCTGACATGCCTGGGATCGACCCTAAAATCATTTCTCACAAGCTCGGAGTTGATCCTGCGGCCCGACCCGTCAGACAGAAAAAGCGAAGCTTCGCCTCGGTCAAACAGAAGGCTATCGAAGACGAGATTGATTGACTTCTCGCCACCAACTTCATCCGGAATGTACCCTACTCGGAGTGGCTGGTGAACGTAGTTCTGGTCAAGAAGTCAAGCGGGAAATGGCGCATGTGCGTCGACTTCACCGACAAAGGCTTGCCCCAAGGACAACTATCCTCTCCCTCGGATAGATCAGCTCGTCGACAGCTCGGCCGGCCACGAGCTGTTGAGTTTCATGGATGCTTTCTTCGGCTATAATCAGATCCGCATGAATCCGGAAGATGAAGATCTTACCGCATTCACAACGGACCGGAGGGTATACTGCTACAAGGTGATGCCCTTCGGCCTCAAGAACGCCGGGGCCATGTACCAATGGTTGGTCAATCGCATGTTCAAGCCACAGATCGGCAGAAATATGGAGGTCTACGTTGACGATATGCTCGTCAAATCCATCTCGTCGGCCGACCACGCCAAGGATCTGGGCGAGGCCTTCGAAGTGCTCCGCAGGTTTAAGAAGAAGCCAAACCCCGTCAAATGCGCATTCGGAGTCACCGGGGGAAGTTCCTCGATTTTATGGTCACTCACCGCGGAATCGAAGCTAACCCAGAGAAAATCGACGCTATCCTCAACATGGCCGCGCCCAAGACCAACGTCGAGATCATGCGGCTCATGGGACAAGTCGCTGCTCTGAGCCGTTTCATGTCCAGGTCGGGGGAGAAATGCCTCCCGTTCTTCAAAGCTCTGAGGAAGATCCCGAGGTTCGAGTGGTCGGAAGAGTGCCAGGCCGCCTTCGACCAATTAAAGAAGCACCTCGCGACGCCACCACTGCTCACCTGATCAGTTGAAGGAGACGAGCTGTCGCTGTACCTGGCGGTATCCGACCAGGCAGCGAGCTCGATGCTCGTCCGAGAGTTCGGTGGAGTGCAGAAGCCGGTATACTATGTGAGCCATGTATTTAAGGACACAGAAACGAGATATCCAGCCATAGAGAAGATTGTCTCGGTCCTCATGGTGGCCTCAAGGAAGCTACGACACTACTTCCAAGCACACACCATCCTCGTCCTCACTGAGCGCCCGTTGGGGGCTATCCTTGCATCACCGAAATCCTCGGGTCGCTTAGAGAAGTGGAGGTGGGAACTATCTCAGTTTGACATAAAATATCGCCCGAGGGAGGCCATCAAAGCGCAGGCCCTGGCCGATTTCATCGTTGAATGCACCATCCCTAGCAAGGAACCGGAGTCCACGCCGACCCTCGCAACTCAGTGTCCCATCACGGAAAGGCCTGGCTCGGTTCCTGAGTGGGTCATCTACGTCGACGGGTCTTTAATCGAGGAAGGCTGTGGTGCTGGCTTCATTATCCGGGGCCCGAACGAGGCAGAAATGGAGTACTCTCTGAAGCTCGGTTTCAAAACCTCGAACAACGCGGCAGAGTATGAGGCCCTCCTGGCTGGACTGCGCATGGCCGCCGGGCTGGGACTGAAGACAATTCGAATCCGCAGCGACTCGGCCCTAGTCGTCGGCCAAGTGACCGGCCGCTTTGAAGCTCCGGAGCATCTGATGATGAAGTACCTGGACGAGGTAAGGAAACTCCGGAGAAACTTTGACGAAGTCCAAGTAGAACAAATACCCAGGCAGCTGAATGCCTAAGCCGACGCCCTGAGCAAGCTGGCTTCGTCATACTCGGTCAACAATAAGCGGTCTATCCTCTTCGAAACCTTGCCTCAGCCCAGCGTGGAAGACGGAGCGACAACACTCCACGTATATGCGGCGCAGGAAGGCGACCAAGATTGGAGGAATCCCCTCGTGGAATTCCTGAAGGAAGGTACGCTCCCAGAAGATCGGGGAGCCGCCCGCCGTCTCCGGGCCAAAGCCCGTCACTTCATCTGGAGCAATGGGAACCTCTACAAGAAATCCTTCACGCAGCCCCTGCTCCGGTGCATCGACCCCCATGAAGCCGACTATGTCCTCTGTGAAATCCATGAGAGGGTTGGCGGTGCGCACCAAGGGGCCTGAACATTGATCCAAAAGGCGTTGCTCTAGGGGTACTACTGGCCCACTGTTCACGAGGACGTCCAGAAGCTAGTCAGAAGATGTAAGAGTTGCCAACTCCACGGCAG
This sequence comes from Agapanthus africanus, assembly GCA_030015575.1. NCBI lineage: Eukaryota > Viridiplantae > Streptophyta > Magnoliopsida > Asparagales > Amaryllidaceae > Agapanthus > Agapanthus africanus. The sequence continues at coordinate 866,131,252 of CM057338.1, read as the reverse complement.
CATCCCTCGCCTCCCCGCTACCGAGCTGACCGCCCTAACATCCCCGTGGCTGTTCGCCCAGTAGGGATTGGACACGATCGGCTAGTTCCCTACCGGTACGGGCGGGCACAAATATGTCCTCGTCACGGTAGACTATTTCACCAAGTGGATCGAAGCCGTCCCCATCAGAAAACCGGATGCCGCCACGACCATCAGGTTCCTACAAAACAATCTGATACTCTGGTTCAGCATCCCGAGGTGTATCATCACCGACCACGGGACGAACTTCGAGAACGAGAAAGTGAAGGACTTCTGCAAGGAATACCATATCCTCATGAAGTTCGCAGCGGTCGCGCATCCCCAATGCAACGGGCATGCCGAAGTCGCTAACCGAGACGTCCTCCGAGGTCTCCGGACCCTCCTAGAAGGACGACAAGGCAGTTGGGTCGAAGAACTACCCCGGGTCTTATAGGCCCTGCGCACGTCAAAGAAGACCCCCACCGGGGAACCCCTTTCAGCCTCTGCTACGGGACCGAGGCAATGGTCCCAGCGGAGATCAGGCTACCCAGTCATCGGGTCGAGCACTTCGACGACGATGCGAACACCTCGGCGCTACGGACCAACCTGAACATCTTGTTGGAGAAGAGAGACCGGGCTCAGATCAGGGCTGCCGCTTATCAACAACAAACGGCCCGATACTACAACGCTCGGGTCAAGCGCCGCTCCTTCAAGACCGGAGATCTGGTCCTACGGCGGAACGAGTTCATCGATCAAGGCAGGCTACACAAGTTCTTCCTAAAGTGGGACGGTCATTTCCTCGTCTCTGAGGTACTCCCCGGCGGAGCCTATCACCTACAAGACGCGGACGGACGCAAGTTCCCGCGGCCTTACTGTAAGTCTACGGTAGCGCCCCGACCGTCAATCCGAGGCCAAATGCGAAAACAAAAACTTTTTAGGAAACCGGCGCTATCATAGTCTTTGACCCGGATCGAACCATTAACGCTAAACTAGCTAACTACTAAGAAGTGAGAGTGGTTATACCGATCGATCCGTGTCCTTCGGTCTTTGGCTACCATCCCAAGCTCCCTGCGGCATCTCCGATCTCCGGTCTCCTCGTCGGAAGGGTACCGCATCAATGAGTCTTTTTACGGGCTCCCGCTTCATCCGAAACAACTCGAACATGAAGTTTGCTAGCCGACATGTCCAAGGTGAAGTAGAGAATGCGTGTGATAATTTTGTCTCAAACATCCATTGATTCTCAACACATGAAAGTGTATGGATGGAGGTTGAAGATGATGCCATTGGTGGAAGTTATGAGCTAGAGGAAGAAGAAGAAGAAGAGCTTTTCTTTTCTTGTGTGAGATGAAAAAAATGAGAGAGGCTAGAATGATAATCACAAGAGCTAACCCATTTACATGGCTGCCCTCTCTCTCTCCATCTTTCATTTCACACACTAAATCAATCCAAAATGTGACATATGCACAAATAAAGAGACCATGAGTCATCACCCATGCACATGTCACAACTAACGCATCTCATCATGAATTAAGCTCATAATTTCCACCAAAATAAACATTAACCCAAATGTTTAATCCAATAAAAAGATACGGCATCAACTAAAGTAAACTCGTAACGGATCACAAGAATACCCCTCACCTGTATATACATACCTGTATCCGCATTCCGACTGAATACGAATGCAATGAGACTAAAGTAATCCAACAAATCTAATACTAGGATCCGGCTTAAACCAAAGCCCACTAGTATGATCCGCCCGATCTTGATCCGTGCACGACTGCACGTATATGATCGAACCCTGCCATATATCATACGGCCTCTACAACGTTTCACCCGAAACTTGAGAAACTATCTGTGGGGGACTCTAAAGACTCATCAATACACCGGCAGTGGGTTTAACCACAAACACGTCAGTGGTACTAGCTGTACGTAATGGTTACCGATGTATCGACCAAAAGGGAGGCTGATGGGCGAACTCATCCTGACACCCTACTGAGCCTGTCAGTAACAATATCCGTACAGTCCGGTCCGTTCGTCTATGAGTATCGCATGTCGGGTCTAGGTGGTTGGTAAAAGTCAGACCCCCAAAAGCGGTACAAGTCGTGTCGGAGTGTAGCCCAGAACACCATGAGATACTATTGGAATACCTACCAGTAAATCTCACTTGTCTTGACCAAGGACTTCGTGTAATGGCTCTCCTAGACACAACGCGATCTCACCCCCAATACCGAGAGAGACGAAACCCTGCCGATCCGCTCACTGCCTCCATGTGGCTTGGGACTGTACCCAACTAAAATCTGTTTGCACGACTCCTTTGAGCCGTGGTAGGGTAATAATCAAAGTACAGTGGGAACTCACATGAGACAAATGACAATCTCAGGTCGATGAACTAACCTGTACACATGTCACCAGGGAACTGCTATCTGACGCTAGGTATAATACCAACTAGCATGTTCCCGGCGAGTCATGTCCGGTGTACTCATAACCCAATGAGCACCTATATACGTCTTAGGTGAACCAACTGACACCAATGGCTTGTGAGACCAGCCACCGCCCCCCGTCGGGGTCTCGATCCGTATACACTAGTCTACTCTGGAGTATCGATGCCCTGTCTCGAAACTCTCTCGACTAGGGATCTTTTAAGGATGTGCTTATAGACCCTAGCTCCCAGGTATATGATCGCCATCATACTGCTGGCCGTCAAGCAAGAATCCTAAGGGCTCTATCAGCGTGTAATAATAATCTGTAATATCACCTAAAGCATATACATGATGATAAAGATAAACCAGATAGCATACTCTCATCTTGAGTAAGACTGTCCTTCTGGCATAGGTCCTCCCTCAATCATTGCAATCACGTGCCTGCGATCCAATAATTGACGTTGAGGGCACTATATCCAACAATCTCCCACTTGCACTCAAGGCTAACTATTGCGATGTCGCATACTCACAGCCCGTGTGATACCGAACACCCAACTCCTCTACTGATTAGTCTCACAAAGCCCGTTTGTGAAACTATTGCGTTCGGGGAATAGCCTCAGTGAGTGGATCCGCCCTGATGTTTCTTTCTATGTCTCTCTTTACCTCAAGTTCGCGGAGAAGGCCATCTCTCGAATTGAGCAATATCTGTCTTAGAATATATCTGGATATCTAATGGGACCTAGTTCATAAATGAACTCCAAATCCAGAAAACTTCTTAGACTATATCGTCAACTGAATGTAATCAGTATCCTGCGCCATGCCTCCCTCAGTATTCGCTTGGACCTCCTGTCCAAACTACTGCCCCTCGTCAGAGGGAAAACTATAACTCTGACAGTCACTCTGTCATCCAGGTCACCTTGGAAGCATGGAATGATAACCGTCTCCCGAAGGAGGTTGTCGTTATCATATCCCTAGAACATCCACTTATGTTCTAAAACTGCTTCCGAACGTTTCTCCAGGATTGGATTAATATCTTAACTTATTGCATCTAGTGCAAAAACAGCATCTGGTGTGGTACATGACATCTCATGATTGACTCAATTGCCAAAGCAAGTGATATGCCAATTATGCACATCCCTCTCCCCTTTAGTCTGTAAGAAACCTTTAGAGAGGGTGACTCCATTACCTGCAGGTATACTACCGTGCCAGGAGTCGTCCATTCTAAAATACCTTTAGAATACTATCTAAGTACCCAGATTGGGAAACTACTCAAATCTAGATCTAAAACCATAGATCTAGTAACCAGAATGTCTGATATAATATCCATATCCTATGTGGAGAAAACTGCTGTGTGACAACCAAAGTATAACCGATCGTAGTATAGAAATTTCACTTCCTACTATGTGTATGTCATCCATATACCAGGACATCACACCCTACTACCTTCTTAACAGATCCATCTCCTATTCTGACGAAGTCAAAGTTCATGACTGTCATATCAAAAATAGATGATCTATCTCCGCTATATCTGCTTTAGTCTATAAATAGATATTTACGACAACCCTCTGGCAGAATAATATATATATACGTGCACTTCTAAAGCTAGTTTAGAACGACGCTATACTCATCCTCCTGCCGGGTCTCACAGCCTGGAACAACAGTAGTGTCAAGTCTGGGTAAACAAGAACCTCCCTGTCACCGTCCTTGAGGATACCAGAGTACCTCTCTGGCGCCTGAGGTTACCCACCATATCTGCAGAGTGGCTAATGGAATGTCAAACTTGATTGAATCTTTAGGTCCTATTAAACTTTCAGTAATCGTTTGCGGTTCTGGAATCACTTCCATTCCTACCATACTCCCACTACCGTTTTCTGAAAAAGTCCATTTTATTAAAACTGTGGCGAGTCAAGAACAATGTCACTATTGATCTTCCAGATGATAGAAAATCAACCCTCGTCATAGCCCGGGTCAACCAACAAACTGCCATTACAGAAACGTGCCTTGAGTTATCCAGAGTCTGGTTTTAAGCATAAGCCGGACAACTCTCCGTACCTTAACATCGTTAAGATATGAATCGTTCTATATCCAATATAGAAACAGAGGCACTGATTTAATTGGAACCAGATTCAAATCATGCAGCTGTCTCCAGTGCATGTCAACTAAATGGAGAGAGGCCAATCAGTATTACTCAACTTAGGAATACATCTAGATATGAGTAACCTGAAAGAGAAGCAAGTTCTCAAAACCATTACTATCAATTGAATACCATACACAAGTATCTACATCTTCGATTACCTTGAAGAATCCTGATACTTGCAACACGTGGTTCTCTACTTTACTCTTATACCTATAACTTCTCAAAACTTAGACCTTGTATTTCTACGAAACACTTGTCTAAAAACTAGAGAAGTCATAAGTAAACAGAATATAGTACGGGGACCAACCCCTTTGTCCTAATGGACACTGGACAATATACAATACTCTGTATAAGTCCCCTGAGTCTAATAACTCAAACCCTGTGCGTCGTAGGTTGAAAACTGTACTATGGTTATGAAGAATTAAACCGCTGTTGAATGCTCCTTACCTAACCATCAACTGATATAGGTAAATGTCATGGACATAATTTCAAAAAGTTATATCTCACTTTATAAAAATAAACGTACAGATATATCAGTTTGAAATTGGTGCATAACAACGGATATTCAAAACCAAATATTTGCCGTCCGGCAAAAACCCAGGTGATTTCCTCAAATATCACCAATTACAACGAATCCCGATATAATGAGGATGATCACCTAATTCCCAATAACTTACTCCCACTCATCATCTGTAAAACCATACAGATGTGAGAATCAAACCTGATAAATACATACCCTAGAGTAAGGGCTAATTAGGAAATTAGTTTTCTTTTAACAATACACAGTGAAACTGAAACATGTAAATGTTTCGAAGGGGTATCTGGGTATTCCTAGTAATGCCTCTTCCATTATCAGATTCACAACTGTAACCGTATATTTCTTTTCCATCTCTCCAAATCCCTTTATTTGTCTTTACTCGTTACCTTCTGTACACCCCTTTAGGCTAAATTGTTTTCTTCCCTCCCTACCATTCGGCACCAGCCTATGGTTTGGAAGAAGACTATCCAATAAGTATAATGGGTGTACTCTCCTAATCCTAGGAGTACTCGTAACCTGAGAGAAGGTGAAGATAAAAGACAACTGAATAAACCTTATTCCTATTTCTCCTGAACCAGAATCCATCCCCGAACTGGAACAAGTTCCTTCGAGTTTGTATATAAACATACGATGGAATATCCAATAACTGTGGATCTTCGTAGTGATATGGGGTGTTCTAGAGAAATACCAAGGTGAAGTAGGAGTGGCGATGAAATATGTGGTTTGGTCATGAATGGTAGCAGTTGCAATTTACTTTGCCCTCTTTCTGATCCCTTTATTTGTCTTTATTTAATACCTTCTGTACACCACACTTAGGCTAATTGGTTTTCTTCATTCCCCACCTGCCTATGGTTTGGAAGAAGACTATCCAATAAGCGTAATAGGTGTACCCTTTCCTAATCCTAGGAGCCCTCACAACCTGAGAGAAGGTAAAAGAAAAAGACAACTGAATAGTCATATTCAATTTCTCCAGAACCAGAATCCATCCTCGAATCTGGAACAAGTTCCTTCGAGTTCGTATATAACCATACGATGGATTTATCCAATGGAAGTGGATGTTTGTAATAATACGGGGTGTTCTGGAGAAATGCAAAGGGTAAAAGAAGGAGTGACAATGATGTATGCAACCCAGACAATCCAAAAGCCAATATTTTAAGAAAGTTCGGTCAACTTGGTCACTGAGTCATAGTCTAGGGTCGGGCCATGGTCGTAGCCAAAGAGAGAGAGAAAAGAAACACTCTGCGTGCACTCTAACCTAGATCAGAATGGTTATCATTTTATCTAATCAGGAAGCATCCCACTGTATCCTCAAATTCTCCACCAAACCTGAAAGAAGAATTAGTCGGGATCACCCGAGGAGTAAACCAACTCATCAGTGGGAATCGGGATCCAACTATCATCGCATGATAACGTGACGGAATCCACTCACGTTATCACACTCCAGATGGTATAAGCATGCCTGGAAAGTTTCAGTTTCTTTAGAAACTCTCGATATGATTTTTACCCCATGCTCTTATGATCTTGACGAAGGCCAACATATCATAAGTCACATGTCAAGTTCTGCCCGTCATTATCCAGGTTAATTTGAACCCACCCGTACATACCCTTGACGAAGACCAAAATAGTAGTACGTCTGTCCCAAACTAACGCGTCTATCTATGCAACAGAAAAGTAACAAATAGCTACCATACACTATGCCTTGACGAAGGCCAACATACATAGCATGAATACTAAGCGCTACCTTTATGAAATGACGGAGGGCTATGAATGGTTTTTGGCGAAAAACCTTTAACGTAATGAACTTGATATCGTTGAAGGAACCGGATAGTTTTTTACAAAAATATAGTGGCGAAAATCTTTGCTAAAGAGGTCACTCCCGGTGAAGAGATCTCGGCTCTTTCCCCGTAGAATGAGGTGCAGGATGTTCTAAATGAATACCGCGATGCAAAGCAAAAAGTAATCGACTATAGTGAAGTTATTACCCTGACGCAAACTTCTGTCCAAGGGGTCACTCCCGATGAAGGGATCTCGGCCCTTGCCTCGTAGAATGAGGTGCTGGATATTCATAACCGAATACCACTGTGCAAAACAAAAAAGAACGTCCTTGCAATAACAGCCTTTTTGAAAATTGTTCCAACAATATCGAATAGGTTTGTTTTCCTTGCATTGATCTGAATCAACGCAGTCCCATCAATTAATTACACCACAAAAGAACGAAAATATGATGTACGTATATGCCATCCGCATTCGCCACTGGGTCCCGTCATCACCCGTTAGGTTACTTAACTAACGACAAAGCGGGGACTGGACTAGCGCGGGTGTAAAACATATACAATATCTACTAGTATATATATATATAGCAATATATAATAATCGCTCCAGACGTGATAAATGCAACATCACAGAAAAGTAATATGCATCACAGAACAATACAGATAATCTGGGAGCCCTGGGTTTCCTTTGAGCCTCAACTGAAACCCGACGTTCCCGTGGTCGTGTGGATAGCCTGTGCAATGAAATCCTAGACCCCAACGGGCGCGGCAAGTTACCCGCCAAAACCAAAAGAGAGGCATCCCCCTTCAACAAAGTAAATAGGCCACCCAGCACTTCACGGAATCCGGTAACTTGAGCACCCCTCCTTGGGTTAACCTATACCCCCTACGAGTGCGGCGAATAGCCCGCCAATTCTAGAGTGAACCCCCTTCCGTCTCAAAGCCATAAGATGCGGGCCCGTTGCCCTCTAGAACCCGGCTATCCGTGCACTCCACCGTGGGGTAATCCTATTACAGAAAATAAAATACGTACAACGGGTACATCGACCTCAACCCGGTCGTGTCCCAAAAGAATAATATACAAACAGGCAGTGACGGCAGTCCACATGTCGGACGCTTGTTCATACCATAATTTTGCATTCTTTTAGACCCCATTCTTATTCATTTTACAAATAAACAGGTACTTTTGATCCATGTCTGCTACATAGTTGCAGGTTACAGGTTCTCGGAACAAAAACAGTGAAATTGACGAAAAGATGATACAAAGTGAGACTACTACCGATAAATGGTGGAATCTTGATCTTGCCTATATTTTGAGGGACAATGAAGATCAATGAACAAGTTCACAAAAATACAAAGGCAGCGCAAGGTTCAAGACTTCGACACGAAGCGAACGGAAAAAGTCCACTACATTACTCACTGTGGAGATCTGGAAGAGAACTAGAAGACATTATGGAGAACCAACTAAGGAAAACAGGAGAAAATAGCAACAGGCAGAAGACAAGACAAATTGAGCCAAGAAGCCCCTTACATGGCCGCGGAACTGTGGCCAAACATGGGTTTTGGCCGCGGATCCGCGGCCGTGTATAACCCGTGTCGGTGCAGAAAAATTTTGGAGGCTGGCGGCGCGTTGACTAGTCTTCCTAGGGGTATATTTGTAAAAGCAAATGTGCGTCGATTGTAATCCTAGGGTTTTCTATACTCTATAAATAGAAACCCTAAAACTTGTTTTAGGTCATGCCTCTTCTTGTGCCTCATTGTATCTATCTAAATTCAGAATTTCAATTCTTGTAAAGTATGAAGAGTGCATCAAATTAGAGTAAGTTTTCTATTCTTGACCTAGTTAATTTTATTATCTGCCCTAGTATAATTTTCCTTTCTGCCCTAGGTTAGATTTTATTCTCTGCCCTACTTAATTAGTTTAGAACATGTTAATCAATTCCCTAATGAGTGAGTAGTCTCCTCACTTGTTAGGGTTGGATTTGGGGAAGGCTTGAGAGATGAAAATATCTAACCCCTTTCTTGCCCATCATACGTTTTTATAGGACTCCATGCATACATGCACACACCGCTCCCTACGACACCCTATCCCACGAGGTAGCGGTGATACCGTAATATAAAAGACCGGTTGCGTATGTTTTCCATGGAGGTTAGGGTAAGAATTAAGAAAGGAAGGACAAGAACCTAGAGGAAGAAATATCGTTTCTTCCCGATGGTACCAATCCACTTTATTAATTATTACCATAACACCTCATAGATCTTAATTAGGGCATAGAAAACGGTGAAGAATATTGACTTTCCAAACTTAACCTAAACCTAACCCTAATAAGATTCTAATCCTGGTCTAGATCAACCTTAGTTTTTAGATTTAATCAATCCGACAACAATCGGAATTAACTCGTTAGAACAAATTGAGAACACACAAAATCCCTGTGGACTGACCCGTACTCACCGGCTAGCTACCAAACGACACCGTTCTTGACTGCGGTTATAAATTTTTTGATCAATCTTTTAAAAAGCGCATACGCGAAACAAAAATCAATCAAATGGCGCCGTTGTTGGGGATGGCGTAGTATTTTCTTTTTGCAATTTCGGGTTAATATAAAATCATAAAACTCATAAAAAACTGAAAAATTAAAAAATATAAAAATTTTATCATCTTTTTATTGTTTGAAGGGTTTTTCGTGTGAATTTTGCAGGATCGACGAACGAGTCCGGATCAGGAAAAATCCAGAGATCAAAACAAAAAACCCTAGATCTGAACAACAGAGAAAAGTCAAACCAGAGGAGCAGAAAATTTTTCGGGAACTGAGCCGCCGCCTCCACCGCGCTTCCGCCGCCGAAACCTACTCCTGACCGCGGAACCGCCGCTTGGTGCTGACGTCAGCAGGAGGAAAAATCTCTGTAAGCTCCCTTTCTCCTTCTCTGAACCCCCTGATATCTCCTCTGTAAATTTGCCTGCAGGATTCTTTGCGCTAAAAAAATCTCTCCCCCTTCCAATAATTGATCTTGTGCAGGATTCTTTGCGCTGCGCTAAAAATTGTTTACAAGTGATTGTTTACTGTTTTGCATATTTAATTGGACTTTAAGGGGCTTGAAACCAATCCGGATTGGGTGGGGATTTCATCACTCTTCCCAGGATCCTAAAAATCACATAAGGCATATTGCATTGACCATCAATTAATTAAAGAAGATTAGACTCAGCCCTAAAGACTTCGCGCTCAATAGGACAAAGGAATAGTTGTAGGCATCGACCGTTGATCCTAACCTGACTTTGTGGTGTCTAAGCAAGTGTGTCTAAGGCGAGTGGTTACTTAATTAGGCCCACTACTTACGTAGTGAAGAACCTCCCACTTACCTGGCACTTACCTGGCCACAATTGGCGGTGAAGAGGCGGTTTGAGGTCCTACTTCTTGCCCTTTGGAACGGTTAGGAGCTGTCTAGCTGACCTAGGTAACCTTAGATCTAGGTCTGATTGTGCATTTGTGGTTGATTGAACGTGTGTCTAAGTCTTTTATCGAAAATCTTTTTTGCAAAATGCTCCACATAAAAAAAACACAAAAAAGAAAAAAGAAATTTTTTTTTTACAAAAACTTGCAACTTGTCGCTAAGAAATCAGTGCACCCCACTTACACCCATTTTCTTTCCATTGACGTTTTCTTACCCTCACATTCTGTTTTTCACCTTTTTGACTACACTACCTCTTTAGTGTATGTCCGGTTGGACTAGGGACACTAGCGCCCGATTAGTCCGTGTCTCGTTGGTACCGACCGACGAAGCTTTCGACTCCGAAGTCGAAATTCCTTCCGCTTCCTTACCTTCACTTTCACATTCTTCCTTCGAAGGGATGTCGGGATATAATCCTAACAACACCTTACCCACGGGACTGATTCCACCTCCGTTAGGTGCGAATAACCCGCAACACCCGCCTGTTGAAGCGCCTCAACGAATCGCGCTTCAGGATCTTTTCTACCCGATCCGCACCGCCTTACCTACTTGTCTTTCACTCCCACTGGCAAATGGGGACAATTTTGAGATCAAACCCCACTTCATCAACATGTTGCCAAAATTTCACGGACTGGAATCCGAAGATGCCTATATCTTCATAAACAAATTCCAAAACGTTTGCGCAATGATGAAAACAACCCAATTATCAGATGATGCTATAAGGCTAAGGGTCATTCCTTTCACCTTATGTGACTTAGCCGAGAAGTGGTTATACAGCACAACATCACACTCAATTAAAAATTTGGAAGAGTTTGTTAAAGTTTTTCTTAAAAAGTTTTATCCACATCACAAGACCGCGAGAATTCGCAATAAGATTATTCAATTTTCCGAGCTTCCTTCCGAACCCTTTTGGAAGTGTTTTGAAAGATTCAACGACCTACTTATTCAATGCCCTCACCATGGTATCGAAAATTGGCAACTTTGCCAAACTTTATACGAGGGATTGAACTCAGCAACGAAGCAGTTGCTAGAAACCATTTGTCAAGGTCACTTTCTAACCAAATCTAGTGAGGAAGCGTGGCAGTTTCTCGACGATCTTGCTGAACAAACACTTCAGTGGGAAAGTACCAAGACCACATCATCTTCTGTTGGTCAGTCTAGGGCAGGCATACATCAATTAGATATGCCGATAGAAATGAAGGCCGAAATGGCCGCACTTACAAAAAATCTAGAAGCAATTGAGACCAAAATCTCATCGCCTTCTCTTGCCCCTGCTTTTCCCCTACGAACTGTTTGCGCTTGCTGTTCGGATCCATCACATCTTACCGAAGAGTGTCCTTACAATCCACCTATTCAAGGACAAGATCAAGTCAATGCTACATTTCAGCAACGACAAAGAAATGATCCATACTCTTCGACTTATAATCCTGGTTGGAGGAGTCACCCAAATTTTGTTTGGAATCAAAATCAGCAATTCCAAGGAAACAACAACTTTCAAAGGCATCCTCCTCCACAACAACAAGCACCTCCACAAACTCAATACCAGCAACCTTTCCACCCCCAACCTTATCAAAACCAAATGAATAATTTTTTGCCCAACAACTCTTACCCTCAAAACAATTTTGTTCAACCAAATAATGATAAGGTTACCTCGCTAGAAAGAAGTCTAGATGCGTTCCTAAAGTAATCTACACAATCCGCAATAAGGTTGGAGACTTCCATTCAATCTTTGGTGCAAAACAGTGCCTCACACGATCAAAGCATCAAATCTATTGAGGCACAAATTGCACAACTCAATGCTGCGTTGAGCGAGCGAGAAAAGGGAAAGTTTCCATCTCAACCACTGCCAAATCCCGGTCACTCACATGTTGCATATGAACAGCAAAATCATAACGTAAATGCTGTGACCACGTTGAGATCGGGAAAAGTGTTGCACAATAACGTGGGTATTAATAATGACACCCCTGCCAGTGGTTCTTCATCTTCTTCTTCTTCCTCTTCTTCTTCTTCGTTATAGCCTATTCTTCATTCTTCACAAGGCTCTACTTCTTCTACTTCGAACGGACCCACTTCTCACATCACGAACACATCAACACGGGGATCCGTTCCAACTCCACAATCTGATCCACAAAAATTGGACTCGACAAATCTTCAAAATGTTCCTTTTCCAAACAGGTTGAGATCCAATAAACCAACTCCACAAATGGAGAAGATTGTAGAGTTATTCAAACAGGTTAGTATAAATATATCTCTCTTTGATGCAATCCAACAAGTTCCTTCTTACGCGAAAATCTTAAAGGACTTATGCATCAAGAAGAGGAAGTCACAAGTACCAAAGAAAGTTTTCGTGGCTAGTGCTGTTAGTGATGCTCTTGTCGAATCTTTACCCCAAAAACACAAGGACCCCGGCTGTCCTACTATTTCGATAACAATTGGGGACAAGAACATCAATAGAGCACTATTAGATCTTGGTGCTGTTCATATCATTATATTACATTATTATATTCTCCATTCTTATTCTTTTTACAAATAAACAGGTACTTTTGATCCATGTCTGCTACATAGGTGCAGGTTACAGGTTCTCGGAACAAAAATAGTGAAATTGATGAAAAAAACGATGCAAAAGTGAGACTACGACCGACAAATGGAAGAATCTTGATCAAGCCTACAGTTTGGAAAATAAACGAAGATCAATGGACAATTCCACAAAGAACAAAGGCAGCGCAAGGTTCAAGATTTCAACACGAAGCAAGCGGTAAAGTCCACGGCATTATTCACTGTGGAAATCTGGAAGAAAACTACAAGACAATCTGAGAAACCAAGTGAAGAAACAAGTACCCAAATGCAACAAGAAGAAGCCCAAGAAAACTCAGCCAATGACCCCTCTACATGGCCGCGGAACCGCGGCCAAACAGGGCATTTGGCCGCGGTTCCACGGCCATTACATGCACGTGTCGATGGAAATTTTCATGGTACGGCGCGCGTTGACTAGTCTTCTTAGGGGTATACTTGTAATTGCAGATATGACTCGATTGTAACCCTAGGGTTTTTATGATCTATAAATAGAAATCCTAAACCTCTTTTTGAGGTATGCCTCTTCTTGTGCCTCATTTCATTTTATCAAAAATTCAGATCTGTAAATTTCTGCAAGGTATGAAGAGAGCATCAAATAAAAATTAGGAGTAAGTTTTCTTTTTATTGCCCTAGTTAAATTTGATTTCCATGCCCTAGGTAATTTCTTTCTTGTCCTAATATAGATCTTTATTCTCTGCCCTAGTTAGATAGTTAGAAAATGTTTTTCAATTCCCTAATGAGTGAGTAGTCTCCTCGCTTGTTAGGGTTAGATTTGGGGAAGGCTTGAGAGATGAATATCTCTCACCCTTTTCTTGCCCATCACACGTTTTTATAGAACTCCATGCATACATGCACACACCGCTCCTTACGGCACCCTATCCCACAAGGTAGCGGTGATACCGTAGTATAAACGACCGGTTGTGCGTGTTTTCCATGGAGGTTAGGGTAAGAATTAAGAAAGGAAGGACAAGAACCTAGAGGAAGAAACACCATTTCTTCCCGATGGTACTAATCCACTTTATTAATTATTACCATAACACTTCATAGATCTTAAATAGGGCATAGAAAGCGGTGAGAAATATTGACTTTCCAATCTTAACCTAAACCTAACCCTAACAAGATTTAATCTAGATCAGTTTAGTTTTTAGATTTAATCAATCCGACACCAATCGGAATTAACTCGTTAGAACAATTAGAAAATACACAAAATCCCTGTGGACCGACCCGTACTCACCGGCTAGCTACTAAGTGACGCCATTCTTGATTGCGGTTATAAATATTCTTTGATCAAATCAAATGGCGCCGTTACCGGGGATGGCGTGTTATTTTCTTTTTGCAATTTCGGGTTAATATAAATTAAAAAAAAATCATAAAAACTGAAAAAATAAAAAATATAAAAATTTATTATCTTGTTATTTTGTGAAGGGTATTTTTGTTTGAATTGTGCAGGATCGAAGAACAAATTCAGATCTGGAAAAATACAGAGATCAAAACAGAAAACCCTAGATCTAAACAACAGAGGAAAAGTCAAACCAGAGGAGCAAAAATTTTCTCGGGAACTGAACCTACTTTTAAGCCGCGGAACCGCCGCTCGAGGTGCTGTTTGGCCGCGGAAGCGCCGCTACTTGCTGATGTCAGCAGGTGGAATCTCCACTGTAGGCTCCCTTTCTTCTTCTCTGAACCCCCTGATAACTCCTCTGTAAAATTTGCCTGCAGGATTCTTTGCGCTAAAAAATCTCTCCCCCTTCCAATAACTTGATCTTATGCAGGATTCTTTGCGCCGTGCTAAAAATAATTTTTTTTTTGTTTGCAAGCGATTGTGTTTACTGCTTTGCATACTTTAAATTGACTTTAAGGGGTTTGACACCAATTCAGATTGGGTGGGGATTTCATTACCCTTCCCAGGACCCCAGAAATCATATAAGGCATATTGCATTGACCATCATTTAATTGAAAAAGATTAGACTCAGCCCTAAGGACTTTGCGCTCAATAGGACAGAGGAATAGTTGTTGGCAACGACCGTTGATCCTAACCTGACTTTTTGGTGTCTAGGCAAGTGTGTATAAGGCAAGTGGTTATTTAATTAGGTCCACTACTTACGTGGCGGAGAGCCTCCCACTTACCTGGCCACAATTGGCGGTGAAGAGGCGGTTTGAGGTCCTATTTCTTTCCTTTTGGAACAGTTAGAAGCCGTCTAGCTGACCTAGGCGACCCTAGATTTATGCCTGATTGTGCATTTGTGGTTGAACGTGTGTCTAAGCCTTTTATTGAAAATCTTTTTGCAAAAAGCTCCCTAAAAAAAACACAAAAAGAAAATTTTTTTTTACAAAAAAAAAACTTGCAACTTGTCGCTAAGAAATCCGTGCACCTCACTTCCACCCACATTCTTTTTCTTCTCCTTCTTACATCATGGGTACCCCACCTCCCAAAACTCTTGCCGAATTTTAGTACCCTCAACCAAACTTTACTTCATACGCGAATTGTTTTGGTTGAATTACGGACGACCCCTCCATACCCAAAATTTCTTTGAAAGATCGAATAGAAGCGTCTAGGAGAAACAGTTCGACTCCACAATCCACTTTGTATCAACCATTTCAACCTTCACCACCTTCTTTCGTTGATACCCCTTTTTCGAGTCCTGTTGTAACTCCAAAACCCATGTCTATCGCTGAACATATTGAACAATCTCGTAACCGATCTTTCACTCCTTTCAACACTTCCAATTCTTGGGATCAACAAGTCCATTCACCTTTTTATCCAAATGTTGATCCTACTCCTCTCCAACCATTCAATTCCTACCAGTCCTACCCGACTTCCGCACCTTCACTAGACATTGCTTCTACACAGCCATTTGGGAGTTTCCAAAATCCAAACAATTTTGAATCTTTTACTGAAACCCCTTCACAACCCATGTCTAGTCTGGAACAGTCGTTGGAAGCTTATATGGTAGAGACTAACCAAATGATGAGAAATGTGGATGCGTCCATGGCCGCCCTTATACAACCTAGTGACTCGGTAGTTAGTTTCAAACTAGCTCCAAAAATTCCAATGTATGATGCGGCAGTCGGACAGATCGATAATTTGAGTGGAGAAAGTGAGCTATACACCCTTCCAAATCTAACCTACCCATCACCAATTGAATCCCACAACTCTGGTTTTCAAACAAGTGTCCCAAATGATTCACCAGTTGAAAATAAAACGTTTAATGAGTTGTGTGACTTTGTAGTGCTTGATTTGCCAGATTGTGAAGAGCCCCTTTCAAGTGAAACCGTCACCATTCCTTTTGACCTCTACACCTCCAATGTAGAACCTGAATTGATAAATATCCATGCTTTTGATGAGGTGTCTAAAAAAATTGATTTTCACTTGATTGAGGATATTGATGCCGGGAATATTTTGGATGATGAACCCGCAGATTTGACTGAATTTTTCTCTCCAATTCATCATCCCGAGTCATTAAATGTTTCTCCCGAACCTCATATGCGTCTTGATTTTGATGATAATTGCATGGATGAGATAACTTTTGAAGAAAATCATGAGGATAACATTGAGGAGAATTATGAGGAGAGTATTGAGGATAGTATTGAGGATGAACCATTTTTGTTTGATGTGTCGGATTTTCCAATTCATCCTTCTGAACCTTTAACTGTTATACTTCCTAAATCAAATCCCCTCCTTTCCATCGTTCCGACCACGCAAAAGATCACACTTGAGGACCGTGAGCTTGAAAATTTTCTGTTTGATCACAACAGTTTTGACGCCACTAGTGCGTTCCTCTTTGAATCTGACACAGTTCTCACAGACGATAACGATTACGAGTGTTTCACTTTTTCGGACGATTATGAAAACTCACCGTCCGAATTTGAGTCCCTTGAATTTTCATATGAGTTAGTTGAACCATCAGACTCGGTTGCTTACAGTCATTTCGAACCATTGATGGAATCCTTCAAGTTCGAGACAGATTACTTAGGTGAGAATAAGACTATCCCTAAATCACTCCCTTTCGTCCTTCCTATCGTTTCGACCACGCAAGAATCCGTCGCGTTTCTATTTTCAATGGATGGTTTACCAAGTTCAACGTACCCATGTTTTCTTGCGAATCTTGAGGGATTTGACCCCATTTCTCGATGGGTTGATAGATTAGCACAATCGCTTTTAACACACCGGTCATCACAAATTGCGCTAATTTATTCACTCGATTTACACCCTCAAGTTCGTACTACACTTCTTTCTCTTTTCCTCCATTCTTCTCTTCCACCGAGACCATATTCCACCCTTCTTCCCATACGGTCTCGTGTGTTTTCAACTCCTTTCTCTACACTCTATTCTTCCACCAACCCTACCATTATCACGATAGAATTTTTGAATGGTTGGTGCTAACCTTTGGTCTGTGTAAGGCCTTGTATAGTTTGATTTTTCTCCTCCCTAACTCTGAACTTTAACACTTAAGACAGTGGAAACACTGTCTCACTTAAGTTTGGGAAGGGGGCCTTTTTGTATATATATATATATATTTTTATTTTTTTAAAAAAAACCCATAAAAATTATAAAAATTATAAAAAAACCTATAAATAAATAAACAGGGGAGTGCCGACATTTTGACCCTCTTGGTGTAGCCTGACAGTGAAGACACTGTCAAGTTTAAGTTTGGGGGTGTGCTCGGTAAGCCTTCTTCCTTCGCATTCATATGTATATTTTTGCATTTGCATACTTATTTTAAAATCCATAAAAATTGAAAATTTTGAAAAATTATAAAAATTAAAATATTCAATTTTGACCATAATTAACTTGAGTTTGACAAAAAGGTTAACTAGTTAGGAACAACTAGATCTTAGACCTAGTAAATTAAAACCCCCAAAAATAACCTTTCTTAAAATTTAACGGTAGAAAGTATATGTCTTTGTAGTTTATTTAGAAATAGGCAAATTTTGAGTTGACTTCTTGGGCTAAGTTAAAATAAGGGAAGAGTATTGATATTTTTATTAAAGTGTAAGTTTGAAAAATAATTCCTAAGCTTAAGTCTAAATTCTAAAAATACATACCCTACAAATTGCACAAACACGAACCTTGAAACTTGGAATAGTAGAAGAGACATTGAAATGCTCTTGTCTAAAGTCCTTAGTATGAAGAAAAATAAAAATATACAAGTGTGAATAAAAAAAAAATGAACACTGGTTTTTGTAATTACTTAAGGCTGTATTAATAGAAAAAAATATTTAGCGAGGGTGCTTCATCACCTAGTGCCTTAGACCAACTGGTTTGGGAGTCACTGCTAAAGCCTTAGGTATTACAAGACAAAGAATTACGCTTTAATGTGCAAACACATTTTGTAATCGGTTGTTGGTATCTCAAGAAGTATTAACGGTCGCATGAAGAATGTGTGAGCAATTTCATCTAAAAAATTCACAAATTGAAAAGTACTTTGGACGATGGACAAGAGCATAATAGCTTGATTTGAATTTCCAAGTGTAGGGGTGATATACACACACACGTAGGGGTATGTGATTGGGGTTTAGACAAGAGATAGGAATGAAAAATAGGACTTATATCTTTAGTAAAGATGATAAAAATTCCTAAGTTGAGATGGAACCCTAGAAGGAAAATTTAAAAGAAGCTAAAAGCTAAGTAGGTCTACAGAACATATATAATCTTAAATTAAATAATAAGGAAGCGTGAAGAATACGGGTGGATAATTTCTAAGTCGACGATAATAGAGTTTCTTGTTAGAAAACCTAAGTGGAAAATAAAAGTTAATAGGCCGAATTGATAGGATTTTGTGGGTAGTAACCGCTGAAAACCCTCAGGAGACAACACTCCTCCTATTAGGGACTCCTAGAGGTTTAACGGTTTGTTGCACGAGCTCAGTGCAATCGCGTTTCCCTGCGAAAGTGAGGCTAGGTTTTTTTTTCGAGAATAAAAATTAGGTTTGCTCGAGGACGAGCAAAAGATAAGTTTGGGGGTATTTGTTCATATCATAATATTACATTATTATATTCCCCATTCTTATTCTTTTTACAAATAAACAGGTGCTTTTGATCCATATCTGCTACATAGGTGCAGGTTACAGGTTCTCGGAACAAAAACAGTGAAATTGATGAAAAGACGATGCAAAAGTGAGACTACGACCGACAAATGGAAGAATCTTGATCAAGCCTACAGTTTGGAAAATAAATGAAGATCAATGGACAATTCCACAAAGAACAAAGGCAGCGCAAGGTTCAAGATTTCAACACGAAGCAAGCGGTAAAGTCCACGACATTATTCACTGTGGAAATCTGGAAGAAAACTAGAAGACAATCTGAGAAACCAAGTGAAGAAACAAGTACCCAAATGCAACAAGAAGAAGCCCAAGAAAACTCAGCCAATGACCCCTCTACATGGCCGCGGAACTGCGGCCAAACAGGGCATTTGGCCGCGGTTCCGTGGCCATTACATGCACGTGTCGGTGGAAATTTTCATGGTATGGCGAGCGTTGACTAGTCTTCTTAGGGGTATACTTGTAATTGCAGATATGACTCGATTGTAACCCTAGGGTTTCTATGATCTATAAATAGAAACCCTAAACCTCTTTTTGAGGTATGCCTCTTCTTGTGCCTCATTTCATTTTATCAAAAATTCAGATCTGTAAATTTCTGCAATGTATGAAGAGAGCATCAAATAAAAATTAGGAGTAAGTTTTCTTTTCATTGCCCTAGTTAAATTTGATTTCCATGCCCTAGGTAATTTCTTTCTTGTCCTAGTATAGATCTTTATTCTCTGCCCTAATTAGATAGTTAGAAAATGTTTTTCAATTCCCTAATGAGTGAGTAGTCTCCTCGCTTGTTAGGGTTAGATTTGGGGAAGGCTTGAGAGATGAAGATCTCTCACTCCTTTCTTGCCCATCACACGTTTTTATAGGACTCCATGCATACATGCACACACCGCTCCCTACGGTACCCTATCCCACGAGGTAGCGGTGATACCGTAGTATAAACGACCGGTTGTGCGTGTTTTCTATGGAGATTAGGGTAAGAATTAAGTGACAAGAACCTAGAGGAAGAAACACCGTTTCTTCCCGATGGTACTAATCCACTTTATTAATTATTACCATAACACCTCATAGATCTTAAATAGGGCATAGAAAGCTGTGAGGAATATTGACTTTCCAATCTTAACCTAAACCTAACCCTAGCAAGATTTAATCTAGATCAGTTTAGTTTTTAGATTTAATCAATCCGACACCAATCGGAATTAACTCGTTAGAACAATTAGAAAATACACAAAATCCTTATGGACCGATCCGTACTCACCGGCTAGCTACCAAGCGACGCCGTTCTTGATTGCGGTTATAAATATTCTTTGATCAAATCAGGTGCTAGTGTCAATTTGCTACCCTATTCAGTATACGAACAATTAGGCGTTGGAGAGCTTAAACCCACTCATTGTACTCTCCAAATGGCCGACCGATCCATCACCCATCCTAGGGGTGAGTTAGAGGATGTGTTAATTAAAGTAAGGGATTTCATTTTCCCCGTCGACTTCATCGTTATAGATACACAACCTGTAGCTAACCCCCGGAGTCAAATTCCGGTGATACTTGGTCGACCATTCCTTGCGACTTCCAATGCGGTGATCAATTGTCGTAATGGTTCCATGAACCTATCTTTTGGAAATATGATAATTGAACTCAAAATTTTTAAGTTGGGAAATCAGCCTTCCGTGCCTAATGCTAGTATACTTGATGTTTGCTCGATCCATGAGATCACGGAGGAGGACTGTGAGCTCGAAAATTTTATGTTCGATCACAGCAGTGTGGACGCCTCTAGTGCGTTCCTCCTAGAATCCGATACAGCTTTCACGCCGGACAACAATTATGAGTGTTTCACCTTTTTGGACGATTTTGAAGACTCACCACCAGAGTTTGAGTCTTTTGATTTTTCGGATGAGTTAGTTGAACCATCCGACTCGGTTGCGTACACTCGATTTGAACCGTTGATGGAATCCTTCGAGTTTGAAACAGTTTCACCTATGTTACCTTCAATTGTTTCACCTCCTAAACTCGAACTAAAACTTTTGCCGTCTCACCTTAAATATGCTTACTTAGGTGAGAATGAGACCCTTCCCGTTATCATATCGGCCTCTCTAGCTCTCGAGCAGGAGAAAGCCTTTTTAATGGTCTTACAAAATAATCGGCAAGCTTTTGGCTGGTCTATGGCGGACATCAAGGGGATTAGTCCCCTCATAGTTGAATATCATATATACTTGATGGATGATGCCAAGCCAGTAAGGGATCCTCAAAGACGCCTCAACCCCATAATAAAAGAGGCTGTCAAGAAGGAGATTGTTAAATGTTTTGATAGTGGTATCATTTACCCTATCTCGGATAGCCAGTGGGTTAGCCCCATTCATGTTGTCCCAAAGAAATCGGGCATTACGGTCATAACCAATGAGGCAAATGAGTTAATACCTACTCGCACCCAAACTGGGTGGCGAGTTTGCATCGACTGTAGAAAACTCAATGCCGCGACAAGGAAAGACAACTTTCCTTTACCTTTCATTGACCAAATGCTAGAACGATTGGCTGGGCACGAGTTTTACTGCTTTTTGGATGGCTATTTCGGCTATAACCAAGTTCCCATCGCCGAAAAGGATCAAGACAAGACCACATTTACTTGTCCTTTCGGTACTTTCGCTTACTGTCGCATGCCCTTTGGGTTATGCAATGCACCCGCTACATTTCAGCGGTGTATGATGGGGATCTTTTCAGACATGGTTGAAAAGTTTTTGGAGATCTTTATGGATGATTTCTCCATTTTCGGTGACTCCTTCGACGAGTGTTTGCTACACCTTGACGCAATTCTTACCCGTTGTAGGGATAAGAACCTCACTTTAAATTGGAAGAAGTGCCACTTTATGGTACGAGAGGGTATTGTCTTAGGACATGTGATCTCGCAAAATGGCATAGAGGTTGATAAAGCCAAGATTGAAGTCATTTCTAATCTTCCTCCTCCTAAATGTGTTAAAGACATCCGAGCTTTTCTTGGCCATGCCGGTTTTTATAGACGGTTCATCAAGGATTTTAGCAAGATTGCTAGACCCTTGACTCTCTTATTGGCCAAGTACACAACGTTTGATTTTGACTCAACTTGCATGGAAGCGTTCGAGTCATTGAAACACTCACTCATTTCTGCGCCCATTCTTTCATCTCCAGACTGGACGCATCCTTTTGAAATTATGTGCGATGCATCAAATTTCGCCATTGGTGCTGTTCTTAGACATCGCATTAATAAGATGCCGCATGTAATTTATTACGCTAGTCGAACTTTAAATGAGGCCCAACTGATCTACACAACAACAGAAAAAGAATTTTTAGCGGTTGTGTTTGCACTTGAAAAATTCAGGTTTTATTTAATCAGCTCTCCAGTGATTGTGTATACGGACCATTCAGCTCTTCGCCACCTTTTTGCGAAGAAGGATGCTAAATCAAGGTTAATACATTGGATCCTCTTACTATAAGAGTTTGACCTTGTCATAAGGGACAAAAGAGGATGTGAAAATGTAGTGGCCAATCACCTTTCACGACTTCCTTCTTCGCCTACACTTGAAATTCCAATTAAAGATGTTTTTCCCGATGAGCAACTCTTAACCGTGTCTTGCGAATCTTGGTTCGCTGATATAGTAAACTACTTGGCCACCGGCTTGATACCTAAAGATTGGTCGAAACAGGATAAACTTCGATTCTTGTCCCAAGTAAAGCATTTTTACTGGGATGAGCCATATCTTTTTAAATACTGTTCCGACCTAATCATTCGTTGGTGTGTACCTGAAAACGAGTTTAAGAGTGTGCTGTCTTTTTGCCACGATCAAGCATGTGGCGGGCACTTTGGCCCAAAAAAGACAGCCGAGAAAATCTTGCAGTGTGGTTTCTACTGGCCACGTCTCTTTAAGGATGCATATGAATACTGCAAGACATGCTCCCGGTGCCAACACTTGGGCCGAATATCGCGGAGAAACGAAATGCCGCTCCAACCAATTTTGGTTGTGGATATTTTTGATGTTTGGGGAATAGACTTCATGGGACCATTTCCAAATTCTTTTGGGAATGTGTATATTCTTTTGGCTGTTGACTAAGTGTCAAAATGGGTCGAGGCTGTGCCTAGCCGAACGTACGATAACAAGGTTGTCGTTCGATTTCTTAAAGAATATATCTTTTCTCGGTTTGGGCACCCTCGAGCAATTATAAGTGATAATGGATCTCACTTCTGCAATAGGACTTTTGAGTCCTTGATGCGCAAATATTCCATTACACACAAATTGTCAACACCATACCATCCCCAAACCTGTGGACAAGCTGAGGTTTCGAATCAGCAAATTAAGCAAATCTTGGAGAAAACGGTTTCTAAAAACCGTAAAGATTGGTCACACAAACTGATTGATACACTATGGGCATTCCGTACTGCATACAAGACCGATCTTGGTATGTCTCCATACCGGCTTGTTTATGGGAAGGCCTGCCACCTCCCAGTTGAGATTGAGCACAAGGCATTTTGGGCGATCAAGGAGTTGAATTTATCAATGGGAGATGCGGGCAGCAATCGAAAGCTGCAATTAAATGAACTAGAAGAGCTGCGGGATGAGGCTTATGATAATGCTGTCATTGTTAAAAACCGAACTAAGGTGTTCCATGACAAACACCTTATGCGCAAAACGTTTAAACCTGGTCAACAGGTTTTACTCTATGACACCCGGTTACATTTTCATCCCGGCAAGCTCAAATCTAGGTGGAAAGGGCCGTTTTTAGTACGCACCGTATATCCGCACGGTGCGGTAGATCTTGAAAATCCGGAGGACGGTACTTTGTTTAAAGTGAACGGATATCGACTGAAACCGTTCCTCACTGCGGACCTTTCGGAGGAGCTCCTGTTTTTGCAGGAGCCGGTTTACACTGATTGATCTTCCTCCATTTGACCCCCAAATTTTTGATCTTCTTGTCAAAACTTTATTTCAAACAAGTTTGGGGGTATGCACCATTTGTAAATACATAAATATAAAATAACATAAAAAAATTAATATTTGGGTATTTTTGTAAAATAAGAAAATAAACAGGGAAGTGCCGGCCATTTTCGACCATCTTGGTGTAGCCTGACAGTAAGGACACTGTCAAGTTTAAGTTTGGGGGTGTGCTCGGTAAGTTTTCTTCCTTCGCATTCATATGTATATTTTTGCATTTGCATACTTATTTTAAAACCATAAAAACTGAAAAATTTTAAAATTATAAAAATTAAAACATTCAATTTGGCCATAATTGATTAGAGTTTGCTAAATAGGTTAAGTAGGTAGGAACAACTAGATCTTAGACTTAGTAAATTAAAAACCCTAAAAATAACCTTTCTTAAAATTTAACGGTAGAAAGTATATGTCTTGTAGTTTATTTAGAAATAGGCAAATTTCGAGTTGACTTCTTGGGCTAAGTTAAAACAAGGGAAAAGTATTGATATTTTTATTAAAATATAAGTTTGAAAAATAATTCCTAAGTTTAAGTCTAAATTCTGAAAATATATACCCTACAAAATTGCACAAATACGAATCTTGAAACTTGGAATAGTAGGAGAGACCTTGAAATACTCTTGTCTAAAGTCCTTAGTACGAAGAAAAATACAATAAAATACAAGTGTGAATAAAGAAAAAAAATGAACACTGGTTTTTGTAATTACTTAAGGCTGCAAAAATAGAAAAAAATATTTAGCGAGGGTGCTTCATCACCCAGTGCCTTAGACCAACTGGTTTGGGAGTCACTGCTAAAGCCTTAGGTGTTACAAGACTAGAAATTACGCTTTAATGTGCAAACACATTTTGTAATCGGTTGTTGGTACCTCAAGAAGTATTAACGGTCGCATGAAAGATGTGTGAGTAAATTTCATCTAAAAATTCACCAATTAAGAAGTGCTTTGGACGACGGATAAGAGTATGATAGCTTGATTTGAATTTCCAAGTGTAGGAGTGATAGATACACATACGTAGGGGTATGTGATTGAGGTTTAGATAAGAGATATGAATAAAAGATAAGACTTATATCTTTAATAGAGATGATAAAAATTCCTAAATTGAGATGGAACCCTAGAAAGAAAACTTAAAAGATGCTAAAACCTAAGTAAATTCACAAGAATATATATAATCTTAAATTAAATGATAAGGAAGCGTGAAAAATACGGGTGGATAATTTATGAGTCGAAAATAATAGAGTTCTTGTTAGAAAACCTAATTGGAGAATAAAAGTCGATAAGCCAAATTGATAGGATTTTGTGGGTAGTATCCGCTGAAAACCCTCAGGAGACAACACTCCTCTTACTAAGGACACCTAGAGGTTTAACGGCTTGTTGCACGAGCTCAGTGCAATCGCGTTTCCCTGCGAAAGTGAGGCTAGGTCTTTTTCAAAAATAAAACTAGGTTTGCTCGAGGACGAGCAAAAGATAAGTTTGGCGGTATTTGGTCATACCATAATTTTGCATTCTTTTAGACCCCAATTTTATTCATTTTACAAATAAACAGGTGCTTTTGATCCATGTCAGCAACATAGTTGCAGGTTACAGGTTCTCGGAACAAAAACAGTAAAATTGACGAAAAGATGATACAAAGTGAGACTACTACCGATAAATGGTGGAATCTTGATCGTGCCTACATTTTGAGGGACAATGAAGATCAATGAACAAGTTTACAAAAATACAAAGGCAGCGCAAGGTTCAAGACTTCGACATGAAGCGAACGGTAAAAGTCCACTACATTACTCATTGTGGAGATCTGGAAGAGAACTAGAAGATATTATGGAGAACCAACTAAGGAAAACAGGAGAAAATAGCAACAGGCAGAAGACAAGACAAATTGAGCCAAGAAGCCCCTTACATGGCCGCGGAACCGCGGCCAAACATGGGTTTTGGCCGCGGATCCGCGGCCGTGTATAACCCGTGTCGTTGTAGAAAATTTTTTGAGGCTGGCGGCGCGTTGACTAGTCTTCCTAGGGGTATATTTGTAAAAGCAGATGTGCGTCGATTGTAACCCTAGGGTTTTCTATGCTCTATAAATAGAAGCCCTAAAACTTGTTTTAGGTCATACCACTTCTTGTGCCTCATTGTATCTATCTAAATTCAGAATTTCAATTCTTGTAAAGTATGAAGAGTGCATCAAATTAGAGTAAGTAACCCGAGAGAAGGTAAAAGGAAAAGACAACTGAATAGTCCTATCCGTTTTCTCCAGAACCAGAAACTATCCTCGAATAAATTCTTTCGAGTTCGTATATAACCATACGATAGTTTTGTCCAATGGAAGTGGACGTTCGTAGTAATACGGGGTGTCCTGGAGAAAAGGGTAAAAGTAAGAGTGGCAATGAGGTATGCAACTCTGACAATCCAAAAGCCAGTGTTTAAGAAGGTTCGGTCAACTTGGTCACTGAGTCATAGTCTTAGGGTCGGGTCAATGGTCGCTGCCAAAGAGAGAGAGAAAAGAAACACTCAGCGTGCAC
This sequence comes from Agapanthus africanus, assembly GCA_030015575.1. NCBI lineage: Eukaryota > Viridiplantae > Streptophyta > Magnoliopsida > Asparagales > Amaryllidaceae > Agapanthus > Agapanthus africanus. The sequence continues at coordinate 866,104,871 of CM057338.1, read as the reverse complement.
TCTAACCTAAATCAGAATGGTTACCAATTTATCTAATCTGGAAACCTCCCACTGTACCGTCAAATTCTCCTCCAAACCTGAAAGAAGAATTAGTCGGGGTCACCCGAGGAGTAAACTAACTCATCAATGGGAATCGGGATCCAACTATCATCGCATGATAACGTGACGGAATCCGCTCACGTCATCACACTCCAGAAGGTATGCGCATATCTGGCAAGTTTCAGTTTCTTTAGAAACTCCCGATGTGATTTTTGCCCCATGCTCTTATGACCTTGGCGTGAGGTCAAAATATCATAAGTCACATGTCAAGTTCTACCCATCATTGTCCAGGTTAATTTGAACCCACCCGTACATACCCTTGACGTAGGCCAAAATAGTAGTACGACTGTCCCAAACCAATGCATCTATCTATGCAACAGCTAAATATCCGGCAGCTACCAATCACTATGCCTTGGCGTGAGGTCAAAATACATAGCTTGAATACTACCGAATATTTAACCGAAATGATGGAGGGCTACGAATGGTTTCTGGCGAAAACCTTTAACGTAATGAACTTGATATCGTTGAAAGAACGGATAACTTTATAAAAATATAGTGACGAAAACCTTTGCTAAAGTGGTCACTCCCGGTGAAGGGATCTCGGCTCTTTCCCCGTAGAATGAGGTGCAGGATATTCCAACTGAATACCACGATGCAAAGCAAAAGTAATCGGCTATAGTGAAGTTAATGCCCTGACGCAAACTTTTTGTCCAAGGGGTCACTCCTTGCCTCGTCGACTGAGGAGCAGGATATTCCAACTGAATACCACGATGCAAAACAAAAGAGAACGTCCTTACAATAACAGCTTTTTGAAAAGTGTTCCAACAACATCAGATTAGGTTTGTTTTAACTTGCATTGATCCAAATCAATGCAGTCCCATCAATTGATCACACCACAAAGAACGAAAATATACTGATGTACGTATATGCCATCCGCATTCGCCACTGGGTCCCGTCATTACTCGTTAGGTTAGCTAACTAACGACAGAGCGGGGACTGGACTAGCGCGGATGCAAAACATATACAACATTTACCAGTATATATATCAATATATAATATTTCGCTCAAGGCGTGATAAAATGCAACATCACAGAAATGTACAGCATCACAGAACAATACAGATATCTGGAATCCCCGGGTTTCACAGAGCCACTGAAACCCGACGTTCCCCTGGTCGTGTGGATAGCCTGTGCAATGAAATCCTAGACCCCTATAGGTGCGGCAAGTTACCCGCCAAAACCTGAAGCGAGGCAGCCCCCTTCAGCGACGTGAATGGACTACCCGGCACTTCACGGAATCCGGCAACTTGGGCATCCCTCCTGGGTCAACCTGTACCCCCTACGAGTGCGGCGAATAGCCCGCCAATTCTAGAGTAAAACCCCTTCCGTCTCAATGCCATGAGATGCGGGCTTGTTGCCCTCTAGAACCCGGCTATCCGTGCACCCCTCCGCGGGGTAATCCTAGTACAGAAAGTAAAATATACATACAACGGGTACATCGACCGCAACCTGGTCGTGCCCCAAAATAATAATACAAACAGGCAGTGACGGCAGTCCACATGTCGGACGCTCGCCCCGCAATATCAAATGTACATAATACAACAAAACTGTACTACCACTGTAACCAGGCTATCCCCCACGACCAATCCGCAACATCACAGCAATACACAGAATATCAACGTGAAAGTCACGTTCGCAAATCCGTCTAACTGGGCTATAACAGTTAGACAGGATTTACCGATCAAGTGACATTCACGGTCGCAAATATAATGTAAATACTGTGAACCAATGTGTTTAAAATATCCGATCGATCAAAATTTATCAAGTGGGCTCCAAGCAATACTGTAGCAGTTAAAGAAATTCTGGGCCCAAACAAAGTATACCGAACCCCCTATTTTCAGCCCACAAGCCCACTGCAAAAAATTGGTGACGTGAATCCAAATTCCTGCGGCGGAACCGCGGCCAAAGAGGGGTTATGGCCGCGGTTCCGCGGTCGTACGAAAGGATCAGGTGACCAAAATTCTACAGTGTTCTTAGGATTCCCTGCACATCATTCTGCAACATACTGAAAAATTTTTGGATTCCAAAAAATTTCGACAGAAACTGATGTGAAGAAAAATACGGTTTTTGGAAAATTGTTCGATCGGAAATGTAAAACACATTAGACAAAACTAGACTATGTTAATGGCGAGTCTCTGATACCAATGTAAGTGCACGGCGGCGCCCCGGCCGTCAATCCGACGCCGGAATGCGGAAGCGGTGATATACAATAACTTTTCAAACCGGCACCACCGCGCACTATAAACCCGGATCGTGCCATTAAACTAGTCCTAGCTAACTACAAGATGGGAAGAGAGATATACCGAGTGATCCGTGTCCTCCGGTCTTCTCGTCGTCGTCCCGATCTCCCGCGGAATGTCCGGTCTCCACCTCCTCGCCGGAAAGGGCACCACGTCGCCGGCTTCTTTTACGGGCTCCCACCTCGATACCGAGGCAACTCGGGCACGAAGCTGGCGAGTCGACGTGCCAAAGTTTTGCTGTAGAATATAGAGCAGAACCATGTCTCATTTTGGGGTTGTGGAGGTTGCCATTTGGTGGAGGAATGATATAAACTTTTGGAGATGGAACTTGTGGGGATTTTATGAAGCCAAAAGACTAAAAATCCCACACATGAAAAATGGGCAGCCCCTCCTCCAAATGTGGCCGGCCATGGTGAATGGGGAGAGTGAGAATGAGAGTGTGTATCAAAAAATGTGAGAGAGGCCACACAATCATGCAAGTGAGAGAGAATGGTATGTGATCATGAGAAGGAAAATGATCACCAACAAATCCACACTCCATCAACTAATCAACAACCATGATTGCTACAAAAAGTCAAGCAATCATGAACCATGGAAGGTCAAGGGATGGGGCTCCATCATGAAACCATCATGATACAAAAGTATGCAAAGACAACCCTCCAAATAGCTAATTTGCACAAATGCAAATAAGCCCTCCTCCACCAATCTTCGGCCAATAAAAGATACAAAGAAATATGGCCGAAACGAAAAGCAAACTGGCAACTCCAAAAACCTGATCCCGTAATAAATTACAGGAAAACCCCGCTACTGTGCATACACACCCGCATCTGTATTCCGACCGAATACAAATGCAAAGAGACAAAATCTACACTGTACTATACTAGGATCCGGCTTAAACCAAAACCGGCTAGTATTATCCGTTCGATCCTGATCCGTGCAATACCGCACGTATCTGATCGAACCCTGCCATATCTCCATACGGCCTCTACAGCGTTTCGCCCGAAAACTTGAGCAACTGAATGTGGGGGACTCTAAAGACTCGTCAACACCTTGGTTGTGGATTTAACCACTAGCACGTCAGAGGTATAAGCCAATGCGTAACGGGATACCAGGTATTGACCAAAAGGGACGTCGATGAGCGAACTCATCCTGACACCCTACTGAGCCTGTCAGTGACAATATCCGTACAGTCCGGTCCATTCGTCTATGAGCATCGCATGGCGGGCCTAGGGGGTTGGTAAAAGTCAGACCCCCAAAAGCGGTACAAGTCGTGTCGGAGTGTAGCCCAGAACACCCTGAGATACTATTGGAATACCTACCAGTAAATCTCCTGCCTCGGCCGAGGGCTTCGTGTAATGGCTCTCTTAGACACAGCGCGACCTCACCCCCAATACCGGGAGAGACGAACCCCTGAAGATCCGCTCACTGCCTCCATGTGGCTCGGGACTGTACCCAACTAAAACCTGTTTGCACGTCTCCTTTGAGCGTGGTAGGGTAGTAATCAAAGTACAGTGAGAACTCACACGAGACAAATGACGATCCCCAGGTCGATGAACTAACCTGTACACATGTCACCAGGGAACTGCTATCTGACGTCAGGTATAAGACCAACTAGCATGTTCCCGGCGAGTCCTGTCCGGTGTACTCATAACCCAATGAGCACCTGTATACATCTTAGGTGAACCAACTGACACCAATGACTTGTAAGACCGGCCACCGCCCCTCGTCGGGGTCTCGACTGTATACACTAGTCTACTCTGGAGTATCGATGCCCTGTCTCGAAACTCCCACGACTAGGGACCTTTTAAGGATGAGCTTATAGACTACCAGCTCCCACGTATATGATCGCCCTCATACTGCTGGCAGTCAAGCAAGAATCCTAGGGGCTCTATCAACGTGTAATAGCGACCTGTCTGGTCACCTAAAGCAGTACACGATGATAAAGATGAACCAGATAGCATACTATCATCTCGAGTAAGACTGTCCTACCGGGATAGGTCCTCCCTCAATCATTGCAATCACGTGCCTGTGATCCAATAATTGACTCTGAGGGCACTATCTCCAACAACCAATGAGGTCAAGGCCAAAGAGTGTGTCCCCCTCCTTTCGCGAAGACGATGTAAATGTTTTCTAAAAATCCTTTCCATTCAAATAAAAGGAACATCAGGACATTGCAAATAGAGTTCTGTCTTCGTGATCCAAAGCCCTCGCCAAGAGGCAACCGCGCAGCTTCACTGTCTGGCTATCCTTAGCAGGCCTCCTATGGCCCCTCCAACGCTAAGGATCAAAGTCTTCCTTAGAGGCAGCCGAGCGGCTTCCCTGCTCGGCTATCCCTGGCCGGCAGCTTCCCTACTCGCAACGCCAGGGATCAAAGCCCTCACCAAGAGGCAATCGCGTAGCTTCACTGCCCGGTTATCCTTAGCAGGCCTCCCACGGCCCCTCCAACGCTAAAGATCAAAGTCCTCCTTAGAGGCAGCTCAGCAGCTACCGTGCTCGGCTATCCCTGGCCGGTAGCTTCCCTACACGCAACGCCAGGGATCAAAAAGTCCTCTTTAGAGGCAGCTCAGCAGCTACCCTGCTCGGCTATCCCTGGCCGGTAGCTTCCCTACACGCAATGCCAGGGATCAAAAAGTCCTCCCAGAGGAAGTCGAGCCCGACCCTCGCTCGGCTATCCCCGGCTGGTAGCTTCCTACCACAACCGACAGGGTTCAAAAGCCCTCCCAGAGGCAGTCGAGCTCGACCATCGCTCGGCTATCCTTCAGGACAAAAGCCCTCGCCAAGAGGCACCGGGAAGTAACCCTGCCCGGCCAAGGGTCCTTGGTAGGCTTCTTACAGCCCCTCCCGCGCTAAAGACCAAAGTCCTCCTTTGAGGCGGTCGAGCTCGACCCTTTCTTGGCTATCCCCGGCTGGTAGCTTTCTACCACAACCGATAGGGATCAAAGTCCTCACCAAGAGGCACTGGGCAGTAACCCTGCTCGGTCCCCGTACCGAAGGATCAAAAGCCCTCACAAGAGGCAACCGAACACGACCCTTTCTCGGTCATCTCCGGCTGGTAGCGCCCTACCCATGACGCCAGGGATCAAAGCCCTCGCAAGAGGCATATGAGTGGCTACCCCGCTCGATCATCCCAGGCTGGTAGTTGCCTACCCACGACGCTGGAGATCAAAGCCCTCGCCCAGAGGAAACCGCGCAGCTTCACTGTCCGGTTATCCTTAGTAGGCTTCTTACAGCCCCTCCCACGCTAAGGATCGAAGCCCTCCTCAGAGGCAACCGAGCGGCTACCCCGCTCGGTCATCTCCGGTTGGTAGCTCCCTACCCATGACGCCAGGGATTAAAGCCCTCGCAAGAGGCATCTGAGAGGCTACCCCGCTTGGTCATCCCCGACTGGTGGTTGCCTACCCATGATGCCAGAGATCAAAGCCCTCGCCAAGAGGAAACCGCGCAGCTTCACTGCCCGATTATCCTTAGTAGGCTTCTTACAGCCCCTCCAACGCTAAGGATCAAAGTCCTCCCAGAGGTAGCCGAGCGGCTTCTCTGCTCGGCTATCCCTTGCCGGTGGCTTCCCTACTCGCGACGCCAGGGATCAAGGCCCTCGACAAGAGGCAACCGCGCAGCTTCACTGCCCGATTATCCTTAGCAAGCCTCCTACGGACCCTCCAACGCTAAGGATCAAAGTCCTCCCAGAGGCAGTCGAGCCCGACCCTTGCTCGGCTATCCCCGGTTGGTAGCTTCCTACCACAACCGACAGGGATCAAAACCCTCGCTAAGAACATCTGAGCAGCTTCCCTGCTCGGTCATCCCCAGCAGGCATCCTCCTGCCCAACAGACGCTGCGGGTTTGTAGCCCTCATAATGAGGCTACCGAGCCCCTTTATGCTCGGCACAACTACGGCGGACATCCCTCTGCCCATCACATGCAGCGGATCCGAAGCCCCAACAAGAGACGTCAGGTCTATCCAAGTCTGAGTGATCCCCCCTCGACTTCGGGGCCATAGAGATGCCTCCTTCTCAGCAGCGCTTGGCACACTTGGCAAGTGATCGAAATCAACTCGACGAACGATCGCTAGACAGATAGCCGACCTGACATAGAAGCCCAACAGTGCAAGCAAGGATATTTTACGAGCATTCTTCACAAACAGAAGATAAAGTGCAAAGCAATGAAACAGCAAGAGTTTTACTCGCACAAGCAAAATGTTTTTACAGGGGTATTAGGGGCTCCCCAGCCTTACAAAGTTCCGGACGCTTACAAAAGAGGGACGGGGAAATATCAAAAAGGCCTAAGTCATAAACCCCCTCCTGCGCCTCGCTTCCCTCATCACTGTCATCACAGTCTGCCGGGGGCTTCACCACCGAAGGCTTTGCCACCAGGGATACGCCTCGCTTCCCTCGTCGCTGTCTGCGGAGGCTTTGCCACCGGGAATAGGACCCGAGCACGGAGCTCGCCATCAGCGAACTCAGAAAGCTGCTCCTTCACGGCATCTAGAGCCTTATTCTACGTGACGGCGGAATGCTCGCCAAGCTCGGCGCGAAACTGCTCTTGTTGGGGTAAAAATTTACACCCCGGTTGACCAAGTCAAAATCAAAGTCAACCCCAAGCCAAGTGGGCCCAAGCCCAGATCCAGTAGGCCCATGCCCGGGTCGAGCCCGAACATGAAGCGGCCGGCCTCCCCCATGCCAAGATAAAAATTTTGTAATAAATAATTTTGTTGTATTTCTTTTATTTTATTTTATGGATAAATGTAAGAAAAATATGCATAAAGCTAAATTTTTGTAAAGCCCATGGCTTATGTGCAAAAAGAAATGGCACATGAGCCATGGGATAGGCAAAATGCCATTTTGTGAAGCCCAAGGGGCTATGTGTAAAGTGTATAGCCTATAAAGGCAAAGATAATGAAATATCTCAACAACTTTTTCTCTCTCCAAAAAAGTTTCAGAGCTGAGCTCTTTCCTCCTTCTTCAAGGTTCCAAAACCTTCTTCTTTCTTTTGAATTAAATCAAGAGTTTTACTCTTCCTTTTTCAAAACTAAATAGTTTTCCACCACAAAACCCACAAAGGGGAACTTGGATCTGTCATCAGATCTTAAAAAGGAGAGATTTTGAGATTTCACATCTCTTGATCTTCAAGATCCAGCAAGCGACAGGAGGAAGAAGAAGAACCACTTCCATTAAACCCAAAACACATTCAGGAGCCCGACTCCTCTCTGATTTCTCCTTTGAGAAATCCTTTTTTTTCAGGCTAAAAGCCTCTTGTGCCTCTCCGGAGCGCAGCGCAAGTGCGCAAGGCGTCAGCGTGCCGAAACGTGGCGCGCGCGCTTGCGCAAGTGCGCAAGACGCCCGCGTGCCGACACGTGGCGCGCGCGCCTGCGCAAGTGCGCAAGGCGCCCGCGTGCCGACACGTGGCGCGCGCGCCTGCACAAGTGCGCAAGGCGCCCGCGTGCCGACACGTGGCGTACGCGCTTGCGCACCTGCGCGCTTGCGCAAGTGCGCAAGGCGCCCGCGTGCCGACACGTGGCGCACGCGCTTGCGCACCTGCGCACAGCACCTAAGCGCACAGCGCCCAAGGTGCTGCCCCACGCATCCCTTGGATGCCTTTTCCCCCTCTTTTTATGTATATACATATATATACATTTGTATATAAATGTACACATACACATACTCCGCAACATTCTCCCCTTCCAAAAAATTTTCGGGCCGGGGCGCTGCCCCGAACCCCGCAAGGGGGCTGCTAGCCCCCTTGACCCCCAGCCCGCTATCCGGGTAGCGGGACCCCCGTAAAATCTCTGCGTGGCTCCCGTTATATCCAAAACCCCCCTTTCAGAACAGAACACACGTACACTGCACATTGAATTCGCATGACTAGTTTAACCCGTTAATCGGAGGTTCCCTCGCCCCAAAGGCAAGGGGTAATTAACGGCAGCTTAGTCCGCGGCTGCCGGAGATTCGGATCCCCACAATCATTAAACCCCGGCCTACCCTAGGCAGGGGGAATCTGTAGTACGCCTGACAAGCGCGCGCGTATTCCCATCTCAATGGGGTGACGAAAAACACCCTACAGATTCTGGCACGCCCGGTGGGACCCTATCTCTCCTTCCATATTTCGGGTTAAACGTTCATGCGAACTCAATCAATATACATATCGATTGCCTATACTGAAATGATGTTTTCTTTGCGTGCAGCAATCAACCTTCAACGACAATGTCTTCCCAGACGAATTCAACTTCCAAAGCGACCCCGATTCCGTACGTGGTCAAGATCAACGCTCGTGTGGTTCTCCCCGCAAGCCTCAGTCGACAATGGGAGAAACCGCCCCGCCAGTTTGGCTCTGTCATCATCTACCCTGCCGGAAGCGCTCATCTGGCAGAGATCCCAGCGGAACAGGTGGCCAAGCCGGTCTCAAGGGGTAAGAGGCCGAATGTCGTGATCGCCAAGGCACCACAACCGAAACTTAAGATGGTGTCTGAACGAGTCCCTGGCGCTCTAGCTGGGGGCAAGAATTCCGATGTGAAGGGCAACATTAAAAGTTGCGGACGAGCTCAGGCGATGACTCCAACAAATGCACAATCAGGAGTATCTCCAAGGCCCTCCATCAACCGGTATGCGGCGTCTTCCCAAAAAGCCGAAGTCTGCAAGGTGCTTAGAACAGAAAAGTTAAGGCAGAAGCGGCTCAGGTATCGAGCCAACAAAAGGGCCAAGGCTTCGGCCAAATGGAATCGTGTGAAGTTCCAAGTGCAGGGTTGCCCCGCGACGACGGCTGAGTCGGACGTAAGAATCAGCAATTCCTTCGAGCCTCTAAAGTGGGTTCAGAACAATGCCATGACCGCCAGAATCAAGAAGACAGCGGTCCGAACAGTGCCGCAAAGAGACGTGTCCCGGCCCCAACAGAAAAAGTATGACACTGTCTCATCAAGAGTCTATGAAGCACTCTGTGCCGCACGAAAGCAGCGGGGAAAACCCAGAAAAGAAGCGCCAGCACCATTCAAGAAACTGGTTAAGCCAGACGCCTTCAATCGACTACCAGCTACCGAAACAAGGGGGTCAAGACAGCGATCCACGAAATCAACTGCCAATGATAGAAAGACGGCCGGATATATCATCCATACGGTCTATATGGCGGGCGGGCGCCCCAGCGACAACCTTCGCAGCAAAAGCAAGGACGGGGCCACCACATCCCAAGCCCAATCTAGCCTGAATGTGGTTGCCGCCGCCCAAGAACAGCCGCCCCTGCTGGATGAAGAAAACCCTCTCGATGAGGATGATAGGCAGATAGACCCCTCGGTCCATGCAGAGTCAAGCTCGGACAGCGAGGAAGAGCCGACTTTCCGCCCTAGGACTGCGGAGCAAGAGCTGCTTCAAGAGCTTCGAAAACAGCTCAGGAGCAAAGATAAAGAGATGGCCAAGCTCTATTCGAAGATTGACGACTTAACTAACGTGGTGATGCAGCTTACGGCTCAAATTGCTCGAGCGCCTCCCAATCAAGCACAAGCCGCTACTAATCAGCCGGGTGATGACAATCCGAGGCAGCCAATGCCTGTTCCTTCGGGTCCAAGACTGGTCGAGCCACATGAAAGCCGGCCACACTCTACTTCTGGGGACGCCTTGGCCCCAGATAGCATTATCCCGCTAACACAGGATCGGATAATGGATTTGGTCACCAGCAAGGTTAAAACATTGGTGGCCGAAGCTGAAGCTCAGAAAGAAATCGGCAGTAGTGGGCGGCCATATCCCGCGCAGTACGATCTGATTGAGTTCCCAAGCGGCTACATCATTCCTAAGTTCGGAAGATTTGATGGAACGGGGAATGCAAATCAGCACGTCGCCCACTTCAAAGCATCGTGCGGAAATACAGGGGGCAATGACGCGCTCCTTCTTCGTCAGTTTGTCAACAGCCTGACCGGCGTCGCCTTCGACTGGTATGCGAGTATACCGGACGGGTCCGTCATTACCTTTGCCCAAATGGAGTCCCTGTTTCGGCAAAGGTTCATGAGTGTCAGTGATAAAATCTCCATTGCCGACCTTGTGAGGACAAAGCCAGGGAAGAATGAAAGCAACACCGACTTTATCGCCCGATGGCGTAATCTCACAGTCAAATGCGAACCGCCGCTGGAGCAGGACCAGTCCGTCAGCCTTCTCATTGGGAACCTCAGCAATTGGATGGTCCCATTCTTGTGTACAGCGGGCCTCAAGACATTTCAGGAGCTAACCAAGAAAGTTCAAATGCTAGAACGCTCGAAGCAAGAGTCCCCGCCGGACTCTCAGAGAGACAAAACCTGGAAAAGCAAGCGGGACGACAACCGTAGAAGCGGGAGTTCCAGCAGTACCAATGTCTTCAACGCGTCCGACAATGAAGAAAAGCGAAGGGCGGGCGAATCCAAAACCAACCGGTCACGAAAGCCATTGCTGGGAGGAGATGGGCCTTCCCTAGAGGAGAAAAAGAACAAGGTTTACTCTTTCAGAAGGGACAAGGTCCGCAAGATATTTAAAGATGCCTTGAACAACGGCTTACAATTGCCGGAGTCGAAAAGACCCCAAGAAGCAAAAATGACCGACAATCCTCTGTATTGCCCGTACCACCGAGTAGTGAGCCATGCGATCGAGGATTGCTATATCTTCAAAGACTGGGTCGAGAAGCAGTACAAGGCTGGAGAGATCGAGCTATCCAAAAGCGTGTTGGTGAACAATCAAGTTGCAACCGCCAACTTTATACAGACGGAAGCCGAAGCCTTCTGGGAGCAGACAGCCGAACCCGCGGCCCTAAGAAATGAAACTGACTCATCGCGGCCTCCGTGGAGTACGCACATATCTAATAAGACGAAGAAGATGCTAAAGCTACTTCAGAAAGAGCCCAGGATGGAATGGGAAGGACAGAAGAAGCCTACCAGTCCAGCTGCCTATGCGGCTCCATCAGGCTCAAAATCCAAGAAGCTCAAGAAGAAGAAAAGTGCAGCTCGGCGCGAAAAAGAGTCTGCAGGGAGATCGACCATTCAAAAATATATCGATTCCCTCGAAGAATATGAACAAAAGGAAAGAACATTGATTCAATTGAAGGAGTTCTTCCCTGTACAAGCGGCTGAAATTCTGGAGGAGTTAGAAGAAGACTCCAATGAAGAGATCCCAGTAGTGACCTGCTATGCCATCCATCTTGGCAGCGACTCCGAGGATGATCTCTGTTTTCCCGAAGAGGACGAGGAGCTCACCACAAAGGCCAATCAAATCCAGCTCAGAAGCGGCAGAGCTCTACCGCAAAATCAGGGCAACGCCCCAAAAGGGAAGGAAAAACAAGTCGCTAATGAAGAAAATGGCAGAGAACCGGCCGACGAAAACACAAGTCCTTCCTCGGTGGACTATAATGTCTTGGCACATCTCCGGAAGCTTCCGTCTCTCCTGAGCATCTATGACGCCTTGGTCCTATCTAAGGAGCTTAGAGATGTTCTCATTCACGCTCTACAAAACCCCGAGCGGTATCAGGCTCACTTTGCGGAAATTAATATGAAAGAAGCCCAGCACGCTTTGCATGCCGCCGCAGTCACATTTAAGGATGAAGACTTGCTACTGGGAACGGCTGAGCATAATCGGCCGCTTTACGTGACCGGGTACAGCGACGGAGATCGAATTAATCGTATATTGATTGATCCGGGGTCCTCAGTGAACATCATGAACTTGCGAACTCTGAAGAGTTTGTCAATGGATGTCCGACACCTGTCAAGGGAAAGGATTGTCATTCAAGGCTTCAACCAAAATTGCCAGCAAGTTCTAGGGTCTATAGCTTTGCCAATCAAATTTGGGGATCTGCAAACTGAAGCTAAGATATACGTGATCGACGCCGACACGTCTTATAAGATTCTCTTGGGGCGGCCATGGCTCCACGATTATGGCATCATTCCGTCAACTCTCCATCAATGCATGAAATATACTAAAAATGGCGAAGAAAGACGCATTGACGGAGACATCCAACCGTTCGGTGTGCATGAAGTCCGCTACGAAGATTCTCGGTACTTTATGAATCACCAAAATGCTAAGCCACAACTGACTGAGGATAGACCGGCTCCAAGACTCAAAAGCAAATCTGCGCCGGCTATCACTTTCAAAAGCAAAAACGCCCAAGTACGCCCGCATTTCGGCAGTGACACTGATGAGTCCGACGCTGGAAGCCCGTCCTTCCGCAAAACTCGCCCTCATTTCGGCAGCAATACGGACGAATCTGTTACTGAAAGCCCATCTAGCAGTAAAGTCCGCCCTCATCTTGGCAGCGACACTGAAGAGTCAGAGGAGGAGGACCTGTCGTGCAACAGCGGTGCAGATTGGACCCCCACGCAACAAGCGAAACTACGAGAGACCTTTGAAGTTGCAGAAGGGTCCCTAGCCGTTACAAAGGTACCAGAGCAAATGTGTAAAGAGCTCGATGCATTATCAATCTCCACCGTGGACCAGCTGAAAACTTTCTACGTTCCCGGGAGGAAAAGTGGACAGAAGGGCATCCTGTTTTATGGGTCAAACCCCGTTGTGCACCCGGGCGATTTGTCTGTCGCGTGCCTTCCATATGAGAGAGGCATAAGAGCCGTCCTCAATCCCAGATACTATGCGCCCGAGATGCGGGAATACTTTAAGAAGTGCGGATGCCGGTTATATCAAACGGAGTCCGAAGCAAAGTTTTACGAAGGGCTATGGCATCCGCCCCAGGTCCGAGCACTCATCGATGGACGAATTCCAGATAGACGAGGCATAGGCTACATTCAACCTGATTCCAAAGCATGCTACATGATCCATGTTGGTGAGGCCAGCGAAGGATCGAATAATGATGACGAGATAGCCGAGCCAGAAGAAGCTCCTCAAGAGCTCGAAGATGGCGGACAAGCAACCTTTGATGAGCTAACCGAGATTGACTTAGGAACGCCCGATAATCCAAGGCCGACCTACATCAGCTCACTCTTGTCGGAGGAAATGAAAGAGCAGATAATTGCCCTGTTGCGTGAGTTCGTTGACTGCTTCGCGTGGACATACAAAGAAATGCCTGGCCTTTCCCCTGAGGTAGCCGTGCATAAGCTGGCTATATCTCCTGATGCTAAGCCAGTCAAACAAGCTCCTCGAAGAATGAGAAGGGAGTTGGAAGAAAAGGTCATCGAGGAAACCAAGAAACTCATCGATGCCGGCTTCATCAGAGAAGAGAAATATGCGGACTGGATCGCATGCATAGTCCCAGTCAAGAAGAAAAATGGGCAGATCCGAGTCTGTGTCGATTTCAGGGACCTCAATAAGGCATGTCCTAAAGATGACTTCCCGCTACCGGTCATGGAAATGATGGTCGATGACACCTCAAATTACGAACTGTTCACCTTTATGGATGGCTCGTCTGGATATAATCAGATCAAGATGTCGCCTGAGGATGAGAAGCACACAGCATTTCGAACCCCGATCGGAATATATTGCTACAAGGTAATGCCATTTGGACTGAAGAACGCAGGTGCTACATATCAAAGGGCGATGACTAATATCTTTGATGACCTAATCCATAAAGTCGTCGAATGTTATGTTGATGATCTGGTCGTCAAGACTAAAGCCAAGGCCGATCATATCCAAGATCTCAGGACCGTTCTCATCAGACTGAGGGAATACGATCTGAAGATGAACCCTCTGAAGTGCGCTTTTGGCGTGTCATCGGGAAAATTCCTGGGCTTCATAGTCCGACATCGAGGGATCGAAGTTGACCCATCAAAGATAAAGGCCATCATGGAGATGCCCCCTCCGAAGAGTCTGACGCAGCTAAGATCTTTTCAAGGCAAGCTTGCTTATATACGGAGGTTTATCTCAAATTTATCGGGAAGATATAGGCCCTTCTCAAAGCTCATGAAGAAAGGAGCTCCTTTTATCTGGGATGCCGAATGTCAAGCAGCGTTCGAAAGTATCAAACAATACTTGTTGCACCCTCCAGTGCTGGCTGCTCCCATTCTAAACAAACCGTTGATTCTCTACACTGCCGCGCTAGATGAGTCACTCGGTGCGCTCCTCACCCAGAATAATGAGGAAGGAAAAGAAAATGCCCTCTACTACCTCAGTCGAACTCTAGTCGGGGCGGAACACAACTACTCCCCAATCGAAAAGCAATGCCTGGCTCTGATATTTGCTGTGAAGAAGCTGAGGCACTATCTGCTCGCTCATCGGGTTATGCTGATCTCCAAGGTCGACCCGCTCAAACACTTGATGACCAAAGCAAGCCTAGCCGGCAGAATGGCAAGATGGGCTGTCATGCTACTTGAGTTTGACGTAGTTTACACTCCTCAGAAAGCAGTAAAAGGGCAAGCTCTTGCAGACTTTCTCGCTGCTCATCCCATACCAGAAGGGTCGCCACTAAATTGTGAGTTACCCGACGAACAAGTGCTGCATCTCGAGAATGACGAGCCATGTTGGGAGCTCTACTTCGATGGGGCCTCATCGATAAGAACCTCCAGTAAATCAAGCGTCCCGGAGATAAAAGCAGGGATAGGATTGATGTTTATCACACCATCAATGGGAACCCTACGGCGTTCTTTTGCTCTCACCGAGCCTCGCACAAACAATGAGGCCGAATATGAAGCTCTGATAGCTGGTTTGGAGCTCGCCATAGAAATGGAAATCCTTCGGCTACGGGTTTACGGTGATTCCCAGCTTGTCGTCAACCAAGTAAGCGGCGACTATAAGATATACAAACCCGAGTTGGCTCGGTATAGAAGCCGGGTGGTGGAACTCATGAAACGGTTCACTCATATCGAACTAACAAGAGTCCCTAGAGCATTGAACGGAAAAGCCGATATACTCGCTCGCCTAGCCAAGGAGCTGGCTGATCCTGACATGGACGAAATTCTGATCACAGTCAGGAGCCGACAAATTCTACCTCCAGTCTCTCTACGAGAAGAGGAAAGCGCGGAACAGGAGAGCAGTCCTGCCGAAGAAGCTTCGATCATCCAAGACGAGCCCGATTGGAGAGAACCCTTCATAGAGTACCTCCGATACGACAAGCTGCCCGAAGAAAAATCTGCGAGGATTCAGCTGAAGAAAAGAGCTCTCCGATACGTGTTTGTAAATGACACGTTATACCGCAGGTCATATGACCAACTCTGGCTCAGGTGCCTGTCATTGGCCGAAGCCCAAAAGGTCATGAAAGATGTCCACTCGGGCGTTTGCGGTGCTCACCAATCTGGCCCCAAGATGCGACTTCAAATCAAACGGCTTGGGTATTACTGGCCCACCATGATACGGGATTGCGGAGAGCATGCAAAGAAATGTTATATCTGCCAAATTCACGGTGATTTTATTCACAAGCATCCCAATCCATTGCATCCTACAGTGGCGTCGTGGCCCTTCGAAGTCTGGGGCACCGACATTGTTGGCCCAATTGATCCTCCGTCATCTAAAGGCCACCGGTTCATACTGGCCGCGACAGACTACTTCTCCAGATGGGCTGAAGCTGTCCCGCTAAAAGAAGTCAAGACAAAAGATATTCTGACATTCTTCCAGCATAATATTCTATACCGCTTTGGTACACCAAGAAGAATCATTTCTGACAACGGGCCTTCTTTCAAGAGCTTCAATGTCTCAAGGTTCGCTACTCAGCACAAGATAGACTGGAGATATTCCTCCATCTATAATCCAAGAGCCAACGGGCTAGCCGAAGCCTTCAATAAGACTCTATGCAAGCTCCTGAGGAAAAATGCTTCAGCCAACAAGAGAGACTGGAATCTCAAACTTCACGAGGCGTTGTGGGCATATCGTACCACGTACCGTACTCCAACACAGTCCACTCCATACTCATTGCTCTTCGGAGTGGAGGCGGTCCTCCCCCTCGAAGTCGAAGTCCCAAGCTTAAGAATGGCCGTCCAACATGAGTTGACGGAGGAAGAAAACATGCTCCTTCGACTTGAAGAACTCGATGCCCTCGAAGAAAAGAGGCTCGCGGTGCAGCAAAATCTGGAGCTATACCGAGCCCAAATGTCACGGGCCTATGACAAGATAACCCGTCTCCGCGCTTTCAAGAAAGGTGAATTGGTGTTGGTCCTCAAAAGACCGATCATCCCCAATCGACATGCCAAGGGAAAATTCGAGCCGAACTGGGAAGGACCATACGTCATCGAGAAAGTGTTCGACGGAGGATCCTACCAACTAATAAGTGCCGAGGGAGAAAGGCCCATGCCACCCATCAATGGCCGATATCTCAAGAAATACTACACATGAATGCTCCAAGTCGCAGGCGAATTGAGCACATCGGCCCTACGGTCTGGATCAGACATCCTGCAAAACCGTATACAATCCACGGGCGTAAATGACCCCTATTTCTCCCAAATCCTGCCGGTGAGACTACTTTTAAAGTCCCACCAGCGGCAAAAAAAAAAAAAAAACAAAAACAAAAAAAAAACGGTATGTCCACAAGCAAAACGGGCACGGATGAAAACCCGAAAGGGCTCCGTGAGTAAAAACAGCAGGACTACCGGCGAGTCTGTGAAAACCCGAAAGGGCGCAAACTCGTGAAAAGAGATGAAATACACTCGCAAAGCCCTCTCGACCTTGCGAGGAGAAAACCCCTGCGTGAGATCCTTACGACTCACAAAGGAGCATCACACTTAGGAATCCTCACGAGTCCTAAGGAGAAAATACACCTGCGGGATCCTTACGACTCGTAGGGAGAAAATGCTTTTATGGGACCCTCACGGCCCATAAAATTGAAAAGCCTTGGGTGGTAGGGACCCAAACCTATCTCCTAAGCCATCGTTCCCCAACGGGCAACGGCAAATGATGAGTCGCTCCTGGCATTTCGCTTCAGTGTTAGCGGTGCTGATGCCGACCAAAAACCCAAATCCCAAGTCCTCCCAAGGCAAATGATGAGTTGCTCCTGGCATTATTCCAGTGCAGCAATGCTGATGCCAAACAAGATCCAAATTCCAAGTCCCCAAATGGCGAATGATGAGTCGCTCCTGGTACCATATTCCAGTGCAGCGATGCAGACGCCAACCAAATTCCAAATCCCATACCCCAACGGCGAATGATGAGTCGCTCCTGGTACCACATTCCAGTGCAGCGATGCAGACGCCAACAAATCCCTGAAATCTTTCTGGCCCTACGGTCTGGATCATACATCCTGCAAAACCGTATACAATCCACGGGCGTAAAACAATCCCAATCTCTCCTAAGTCCTACCGGTGAGACCACATTCAAAGTCCCACTAAAAAAAAAAGGGTATGTCCACAAGAAAAATGGGCACGGAGGAAAACCCGAAAGGGCTCCGTGAGTAAAAACAGCAGGACTGCCGACGAGTTTGTGAAAACCTGAAAGGGCGCAAACTCGTGAAAAGAAGATGAAATGCACTCTCAAAGTCCTCTCGACTTTGAGAGGAGGAAATTCCCGCGTGAGATCCTTACGACTCACAAAGGAGCAACACACTTAGGAGTCCCCACGACTCCTATGGAGAAAATACGCCTACGAGATCCTTTTGACTCGTAGGGAGAAAATGCTTTTATGGGACCCTCACGGCCCATAAAATTGAAAAGTCTTAGGTGATAGGGATCTAAACCTGCCTCCTAAGCCATCAATTCTCAAATTCTCTCGGGGAAAATGATGAGTTGCTCCTGGCATTATTCCAGTGCAGCAATGCAGATGCCAAACAAAAACCAAAATCCCAAAATCCTCTCCATTACAGATGATGGTTCGCTCCTGGTACCATATTCCAGTATAGCGATGCTGATGTCAACCCAATCAAAATCAACAAGTCAACTTCCACCCGACACCGCAAGAAGCGGAGCAAGTCAAGTCTACCCCTGACACTGCAAGAAGCAGAGCAAGTCAAATCAAGTATCGACCGTCCAAGTCGCTAAAAGGGCAGCACCGACCGTCCACGTCGCAAAAAGGGCAGCACCGACCGTCCAAGTCGCTAAAAGGGCAGCACCGACCGTCCAAGTCGCAAAAAGGGAGCATCGACCGTCCAAGTCGCCAAAAGGGCAGCAACGACCGTCCACGTCGCAAAAAGGGACGACCGTCCACGTCGCAAAAAGGGCAGCACCGACCGTCCACGTCGCTAAAAGGGCAGCACCGACCGTCCAAGTCGCAAAAAGGGCAGAACCGACCGTCCAAGTCGCAAAAAGGGCAGCACCGACCGTCCAAGTCGCTAAAAGGGCAGCACCGACCGTCCACGTCGCTAAAATGGCAGCACCGACCGTCCAAGTCGCAAAAAGGGCAGAACCGACCGTCCACGTCGCTAAAAGGGCAGCATCGACCGTCCAAGTCGCAAAAATGGCAGCATCGACCGTCCACGTCGCTAAAAGGGCAGCAACGACCGTCCACGTCGTAAAAAGGGCAGCACAGGATTCCTACAAAGCGGGAACCAGATCACTCCGGGCCAGGGAAACGTCTATCACGGACACTCCGTCTCAGAGACATGTCAAGCAACGACCGTCCATGTCGTAAAAAGGGCAGTGCCAGCTTCCCAAAAGGTGGGAACCAAATCAAGCCGCCTCCACGTGAAAGAAGATCCATCAATTTCATGCACACGACTTACATATGTGGTGTGCATTTATTGATGGGGGGCAATTTGTTGGGGTAAAAATTTACACCCCGGTTGACCAAGTCAAAATCAAAGTCAACCCCAAGCCAAGTGGGCCCAAGCCCAGATCCAGTAGGCCCATGCCCGGGTCGAGCCCGAACATGAAGCGGCCGGCCTCCCCCCATGCCAAGATAAAAATTTTGTAATAAATAATTTTGTTGTATTTCTTTTATTTTATTTTATGGATAAATGTAAGAAAAATAGGCATAAAGCCAAATTTTTGTAAAGCCCATGGCTTATGTACAAAAAGAAATGGCACATGAGCCATGGGATAGGCAAAATGCCATTTTGTGAAGCCCAAGGGGCTATGTGTAAAGTGTATAGCCTATAAAGGCAAAGATAATGAAATATCTCAACAACTTTTTCTCTCTCCAAAAAAGTTTCAGAGCTGAGCTCTTTCCTCCTTCTTCAAGGTTCCAAAACCTTCTTCTTTCTTTTGAATTAAATCAAGAGTTTTACTCTTCCTTTTTCAAAACTAAATAGTTTTCCACCACAAAACCCACAAAGGGGAACTTGGATCTGTCATCAGATCTTAAAAAGGAGAGATTTTGAGATTTCACATCTCTTGATCTTCAAGATCCAGCAAGCGACAGGAGGAAGAAGAAGAACCACTTCCATTAAACCCAAAACACATTCAGGAGCCCGACTCCTCTCTGATTTCTCCTTTGAGAAATCCTTTTTTTTCAGGCTAAAAGCCTCTTGTGCCTCTCCGGAGCGCAGCGCAAGTGCGCAAGGCGCCAGCGTGCCGACACGTGGCGCGCGCGCCTGCGCAAGTGCGCAAGACGCCCGCGTGCCGACACGTGGCGCGCGCGCTTGCGCACCTGCGCGCTTGCGCAAGTGCGCAAGGCGCCCGCGTGCCGACACGTGGCGCGCGCGCCTGCGCAAGTGCGCAAGGCGCCCGCGTGCCGACACGTGGCGTACGCGCTTGCGCACCTGCGCGCTTGCGCAAGTGCGCAAGGCGCCCGCGTGCCGACACGTGGCGCGCGCGCTTGCACACCTGCGCAAGTGCGCAAGGCGCCCGCGTGCCGACACGTGGCGCGCGCGCTTGCGCACCTGCGCACAGCACCTAAGCGCACAGCGCCTGTCACGCCCCGCTTCCCAGTGTACGGCGAAGTGGACGTGACGAGGCCCGCTACGTATGTACTCAGAAGTACATACGCTAAGCGTAATTAAGCAATATAAAATAATCACAAGAGACAAATGATATTGAAATAACCGCAACTTTTATTAATAACATTCTTTGTACAATGCATGAAATGAAAATACAACTGGAATGAAAAAAACAATGCCTAAACAGTGGCATAATAATAATAAAAGGAAGTACTGGGAAGAACAAGTACAAAGTCTAGAGCTCTGGGTCTTCTTGGAATTTCTCCAAATCTTCACTTGTAGGCTCGGTCTCAACTTGGTCCAACGCACCTGACGACATTCAAAGAAGAGAGAAATAGAATGTCGTCAGCGAACAGGTCGCTCGGTAAGTCCCAAAGAAAAGAAGAATGAGAATGGCAGAGTAGCAGTATTTTCTAAAGTATTATGTTGTTGAATATTATGGAATATTGTTTAACGCCGTTGTTTGTAGCTTGGTACAGAAGGATGCCAGTGTATACGAGGGGGGTCTCTATATGCTAGAGATCAGGGCAAATGGAGAGTACAAGGAACCGTTATGCCACGGTACAACAGCAACAGTATTCATGTTAGGTGTCTTAATCTGACCACCTCGTGCCACCTTTAACACCTTCCGTACCAATCTACCCCTTAAACCCCGCGATGTCTTGTTTGTATTGTTATCTTGTAAAATTGTATTGATTGTAAGATTGATTAACTGACTGACCGAAACCATGATATCAGGAAACGGTTATAACCGTAGAGTCATGTAAATGGAATACTGGGAAACATGTAAAAGGAATATCCATGGTTCGGTTCAGTCAAGTAGATTGTTAACTGGATTCTGGAATTCATGTATTCATCTTGAGTTGAAATATAAAGAATATAGATTGACTTGAATCATTTTCAAGTCAGAAATAGTCAGACTCTAACCCGAGTCAGACTAAAAGAAAGTGAGTTGAAGTTCAATAATTGTTAAGGGCCTTAGTATTATGTTGTTGAATATTGTTTAACGCTGTTGTTTGTAGCTTGGTACAGAAGGATGCCAGTGTATACGAGGGGGATCTCTATATGCTAGAGATCAGGGCAAATGGAGAGTACAAGGAACCGTTATGCCACGGTACAACAGCAACAGTATTCATGTTAGGTGTCTTAATCTGACCACCTCGTGCCACCTTTAACACCTTCCGTACCAATCTATCCCTTTAAACCCCGTAGTGTTTTAACAGTGTTGTAGTATTGGAATATGTAAACTGGATGACTGACCAAAACCATGATATCAGTAAACATGTTGTAACTGTATAATCAGGAAAATGGAATATCAGGATAATGGATGAATATCCATGGTTTGATTCAGTCAAAATGAATATATTGTTAACTGGATTCAGGGATTCTTGTATTCAAATTTGTATTGGAATATGATTGAATATAGGTTGACTTGAATTATATTCAAGTCAGAAATAGTCAGACTCTAACCCGAGTCAGACTAAAAGAAGGTGAGTTGAAGTTCAATAATTGTTAGGGGCCTTATTGTAATTTCTAAAACTTGAGGGGGTTTATTGTAAAAATACTATTGTATATTTTTCAAAATACAACTTAAGTATTTAATTATCGTCTTTATGTACATACAACAATTTAATGATCAAGCTAAATATGTATACATGTTCGAATAACATGAAATGAGTCAAGTATATTATTCGAGTAACTACCATAAACAATGCTGTAAAGAAATATTATGTACGACTAATTAATCAAGTTGAACGAATGCGAAATATAAACAGAAATATGGCTCTAAATGTTTTGCATGCGTGAGTTCCAGTTTTACCTAAATATGACTACCGGTTTGAGAGATATATATGTTTTCGTATCGTCGCGCAAAACAGATCAGAATCTATTCGGCACCGTCACATATTTTTAAAACGCAGTTTGAGTTAATTTGTATCAGGTTTCAGGTTACGAAAATTATTAGAAAATTGTAGGTATTTTGAAGTACTTATCTAAAACACCAAGATTCACATGATTTGGATTTATGAAGCTCTAGTTATGATCATTTTAATATCAGCATTTAAAACAGAAATTCAGATTTCTGGACAGCAACTATATATTCTATTGCAAAGCCTATATCAGGTTGTTTCATGCATTCCTAAGTAATATAATATACATAAAATTATAGTTCTATCAATGGTGCATCTACACATCTAAATTTTGTCATAAACGGACATCGGGTGTTCGAGTTATGTCCAATTTAAAAACAGTGTGCGAATCGGAACAGATTCTGTCCAGATCCGTCACTTAATATTGTAATGCAGTTTTCTTTATCTTAGGTAGGTTTTCAGTAAAACTATAAAACTAATAAAATCTATATCATTCGATGTAGATATCAAAAACATCTGAGTTTGCTCAATTTGGATACCGGTATACCAAGTTATGTGTCCTAGAAATTGACCGATAGCTGCAGTTTTCTGTTTTACGATCAGTGAATAAATACGATGTAATTCACAAACCGTTATACGGATCGATCTAAAATTTTTACAGCATGTATAAAATAATATAATCTATCATATGTAAATTCCATGAAATTTTCAGAAGTAAAAATTAATGTCTAAAAATTATTTTAAACCTAAAGGTATTGATGTGTATACTAAAATCGGCAAAAAGATTAACTAGTATTTTTATGCAAGCTTTATCCTTTCTTTTAATAACCAAACCGATTCCATGAGATATCGTAGATATATTATGGATTGAAATCTATGTTCTCACAACTTGTAATAAACATTCATAATCATGAAGAAAGAATTAAAAATACTTTAATTTGAACAAGAGATAATAAGATATTATTAAACCATATAGAATCATATATATCTAAACTTATGTATATGTATATGTATATGTTTATGTGTGTCTTCTCTTATGGATTATGATATGAAAAGAATAGGGGTTCACGATGCATGACAAGAGGAAAAAATAGAGGTGAGGGGAAAGGAGAGAGAAGGGACTTACAAGCACAAGCCGGTATTGTCACCGGGCTTGTCTATTCGCCGATAGCCTCGCGTTAGTAGCGAGACCTTCTTGAATACTTCTTCATATTCTTCTTCTTGGACTCTAGGTGAAGAGGAAGAAGTGAGAGATAGGAAAATGTGAGGAAGGAAAAGATATAGGAGGACAATAAAGATGGTGTAATGGTGAATTATGTATAATAATATATGCATTCAACATGAAAATTAAAAGAGAAATGAAAGGTCACCATTCAATTTGGAAATGAAAGGTCTCATTTGTAGGTTATGAGAAGAATAAAAAATGATAAAAATAATTGCAAGAATGGGGATTTGAACATGCAACTTATGGAATAATAATGCAAGGACTTAACCAATGAGCTATAAAGTTGTTCATGCATATATTTAATTAGAATTAAATATATGATGTTGCTTAAAAAGAAAATGGGCTTTTTAGATGGGCTGTAGAGAATTAGAATAATGGATTTGGGTTAAATATTTATGAAAGGAAAAAATAAGAATGAGAAGTTAAAAACTTAAATATAAGAAAATGAAATTGTACCTAGAAAAAAAATACATAATAGATTGAGGAATAAAATAATAATAAATTTAATAGAAAGAGGAAAATACCAAGTACAAATAAATACGGTATATTTTTGAAGAGGGATAATACAAATGTATAAAGATTTTGGGGTCATTACATTCTACCCTCCTTAAAAATAATTTCGTCCTCGAAATTTGTAAAAGGAAAGTGTAACAGTTTCAAAACAATTTGGTGATTGTGAGTGAAAGAAGAGGGTTAGGATAGATTCAACGGATGATAAGATTCAAGGAATATGAAATGGTAAGATTCAAGGAACATGATTGTAAAGAATGTTTTAGTTGCTGTTTCTTGTGTTATATTGCTTAGGTTGTTCACGCAGACCAGAACTGCATGACAGGGATTCATACAGCTCTGACCTGCATTGGGCCACCAACAAAACCTGTCACGCCCCGCTTCCCAGTGTACGGCGAAGTGGACGTGACGAGGCCCGCTACGTATGTACTCAGAAGTACATACGCTAAGCGTAATTAAGCAATATAAAATAATCACAAGAGACAAATGATATTGAAATAACCGCAACTTTTATTAATAACATTCTTTGTACAATGCATGAAATGAAAATACAACTGGAATGAAAAAAACAATGCCTAAACAGTGGCATAATAATAATAAAAGGAAGTACTGGGAAGAACAAGTACAAAGTCTAGAGCTCTGGGTCTTCTTGGAATTTCTCCAAATCTTCACTTGTAGGCTCGGTCTCAACTTGGTCCAACGCACCTGACGACATTCAAAGAAGAGAGAAATAGAATGTCGTCAGCGAACAGGTCGCTCGGTAAGTCCCAAAGAAAAGAAGAATGAGAATGGCAGAGTAGCAGTATTTTCTAAAGTATTATGTTGTTGAATATTATGGAATATTGTTTAACGCCGTTGTTTGTAGCTTGGTACAGAAGGATGCCAGTGTATACGAGGGGGGTCTCTATATGCTAGAGATCAGGGCAAATGGAGAGTACAAGGAACCGTTATGCCACGGTACAACAGCAACAGTATTCATGTTAGGTGTCTTAATCTGACCACCTCGTGCCACCTTTAACACCTTCCGTACCAATCTACCCCTTAAACCCCGCGATGTCTTGTTTGTATTGTTATCTTGTAAAATTGTATTGATTGTAAGATTGATTAACTGACTGACCGAAACCATGATATCAGGAAACGGTTATAACCGTAGAGTCATGTAAATGGAATACTGGGAAACATGTAAAAGGAATATCCATGGTTCGGTTCAGTCAAGTAGATTGTTAACTGGATTCTGGAATTCATGTATTCATCTTGAGTTGAAATATAAAGAATATAGATTGACTTGAATCATTTTCAAGTCAGAAATAGTCAGACTCTAACCCGAGTCAGACTAAAAGAAAGTGAGTTGAAGTTCAATAATTGTTAAGGGCCTTAGTATTATGTTGTTGAATATTGTTTAACGCTGTTGTTTGTAGCTTGGTACAGAAGGATGCCAGTGTATACGAGGGGGATCTCTATATGCTAGAGATCAGGGCAAATGGAGAGTACAAGGAACCGTTATGCCACGGTACAACAGCAACAGTATTCATGTTAGGTGTCTTAATCTGACCACCTCGTGCCACCTTTAACACCTTCCGTACCAATCTATCCCTTTAAACCCCGTAGTGTTTTAACAGTGTTGTAGTATTGGAATATGTAAACTGGATGACTGACCAAAACCATGATATCAGTAAACATGTTGTAACTGTATAATCAGGAAAATGGAATATCAGGATAATGGATGAATATCCATGGTTTGATTCAGTCAAAATGAATATATTGTTAACTGGATTCAGGGATTCTTGTATTCAAATTTGTATTGGAATATGATTGAATATAGGTTGACTTGAATTATATTCAAGTCAGAAATAGTCAGACTCTAACCCGAGTCAGACTAAAAGAAGGTGAGTTGAAGTTCAATAATTGTTAGGGGCCTTATTGTAATTTCTAAAACTTGAGGGGGTTTATTGTAAAAATACTATTGTATATTTTTCAAAATACAACTTAAGTATTTAATTATCGTCTTTATGTACATACAACAATTTAATGATCAAGCTAAATATGTATACATGTTCGAATAACATGAAATGAGTCAAGTATATTATTCGAGTAACTACCATAAACAATGCTGTAAAGAAATATTATGTACGACTAATTAATCAAGTTGAACGAATGCGAAATATAAACAGAAATATGGCTCTAAATGTTTTGCATGCGTGAGTTCCAGTTTTACCTAAATATGACTACCGGTTTGAGAGATATATATGTTTTCGTATCGTCGCGCAAAACAGATCAGAATCTATTCGGCACCGTCACATATTTTTAAAACGCAGTTTGAGTTAATTTGTATCAGGTTTCAGGTTACGAAAATTATTAGAAAATTGTAGGTATTTTGAAGTACTTATCTAAAACACCAAGATTCACATGATTTGGATTTATGAAGCTCTAGTTATGATCATTTTAATATCAGCATTTAAAACAGAAATTCAGATTTCTGGACAGCAACTATATATTCTATTGCAAAGCCTATATCAGGTTGTTTCATGCATTCCTAAGTAATATAATATACATAAAATTATAGTTCTATCAATGGTGCATCTACACATCTAAATTTTGTCATAAACGGACATCGGGTGTTCGAGTTATGTCCAATTTAAAAACAGTGTGCGAATCGGAACAGATTCTGTCCAGATCCGTCACTTAATATTGTAATGCAGTTTTCTTTATCTTAGGTAGGTTTTCAGTAAAACTATAAAACTAATAAAATCTATATCATTCGATGTAGATATCAAAAACATCTGAGTTTGCTCAATTTGGATACCGGTATACCAAGTTATGTGTCCTAGAAATTGACCGATAGCTGCAGTTTTCTGTTTTACGATCAGTGAATAAATACGATGTAATTCACAAACCGTTATACGGATCGATCTAAAATTTTTACAGCATGTATAAAATAATATAATCTATCATATGTAAATTCCATGAAATTTTCAGAAGTAAAAATTAATGTCTAAAAATTATTTTAAACCTAAAGGTATTGATGTGTATACTAAAATCGGCAAAAAGATTAACTAGTATTTTTATGCAAGCTTTATCCTTTCTTTTAATAACCAAACCGATTCCATGAGATATCGTAGATATATTATGGATTGAAATCTATGTTCTCACAACTTGTAATAAACATTCATAATCATGAAGAAAGAATTAAAAATACTTTAATTTGAACAAGAGATAATAAGATATTATTAAACCATATAGAATCATATATATCTAAACTTATGTATATGTATATGTATATGTTTATGTGTGTCTTCTCTTATGGATTATGATATGAAAAGAATAGGGGTTCACGATGCATGACAAGAGGAAAA
Organism: Agapanthus africanus; assembly: GCA_030015575.1. NCBI lineage: Eukaryota > Viridiplantae > Streptophyta > Magnoliopsida > Asparagales > Amaryllidaceae > Agapanthus > Agapanthus africanus. The sequence goes on along the minus strand of CM057338.1, from coordinate 866,077,907 downwards.
AATAGAGGTGAGGGGAAAGGAGAGAGAAGGGACTTACAAGCACAAGCCGGTATTGTCACCGGGCTTGTCTATTCGCCGATAGCCTCGCGTTAGTAGCGAGACCTTCTTGAATACTTCTTCATATTCTTCTTCTTGGACTCTAGGTGAAGAGGAAGAAGTGAGAGATAGGAAAATGTGAGGAAGGAAAAGATATAGGAGGACAATAAAGATGGTGTAATGGTGAATTATGTATAATAATATATGCATTCAACATGAAAATTAAAAGAGAAATGAAAGGTCACCATTCAATTTGGAAATGAAAGGTCTCATTTGTAGGTTATGAGAAGAATAAAAAATGATAAAAATAATTGCAAGAATGGGGATTTGAACATGCAACTTATGGAATAATAATGCAAGGACTTAACCAATGAGCTATAAAGTTGTTCATGCATATATTTAATTAGAATTAAATATATGATGTTGCTTAAAAAGAAAATGGGCTTTTTAGATGGGCTGTAGAGAATTAGAATAATGGATTTGGGTTAAATATTTATGAAAGGAAAAAATAAGAATGAGAAGTTAAAAACTTAAATATAAGAAAATGAAATTGTACCTAGAAAAAAAATACATAATAGATTGAGGAATAAAATAATAATAAATTTAATAGAAAGAGGAAAATACCAAGTACAAATAAATACGGTATATTTTTGAAGAGGGATAATACAAATGTATAAAGATTTTGGGGTCATTACAGCGCCCAAGGTGCTGCCCCACGCATCCCTTGGATGCCTTTTCCCCCTCTTTTTATGTATATACATATATATATACATTTGTATACAAATGTACACATACACATACTCCGCAACATTCTCCCCTTCCAAAAAATTTTCGGGCCGGGGCGCTGCCCCGAACCCCGCAAGGGGGCTGCTAGCCCCCTTGACCCCCAGCCCGCTATCCGGGTAGCGGGACCCCCGTAAAAACTCTGCGTGGCTCCCGTTATATCCAAAACCCCCCTTTCAGAACAGAACACACGTACACTGCACATTGAATTCGCATGACTAGTTTAACCCGTTAATCGGAGGTTCCCTCGCCCCAAAGGCAAGGGGTAATTAACGGCAGCTTAGTCCGCGGCTGCCGGAGATTCGGATCCCCACAATCATTAAACCCCGGCCTACCCTAGGCAGGGGGAATCTGTAGTACGCCTGACAAGCGCGCGCGTATTCCCATCTCAATGGGGTGACGAAAAACACCCTACAGCTCTGACGCCTTGTAATCGGCCACAGCCTTCCTAGCCCGAATCTCGGCAATCCCGACCACCCGAAGCGCCGCCTTGGCATCCCCTCTGCCGGCGTCTCTCTCCTTCTCCATGGTCGCGAAACGATCGGCTAGATCCGCCAGCTTCACCTCAGCAACTCGGTGGGATGCACTCAGGCGACGATAGGCACCCCGGTTCGCTGAGATGGCGAGCTCCGCAACCTCCGCTCAGGATGCCAAGACATCGGCCCTCGCCCTCTCCAGACGCAGGTCACGTCGCAGGACCTCGACCTCTGAAGGGAATGCTCCCACCGGCTCGGTGCGTGGAACGCCCCCTCAGCCTCCATACGAGTAATGATGGCACGGTGTTGAAGGACCTGATGAGAAACGGATGAGAAACTTAGAGACGCTCGAGCCAAAGAAAGGAAGGTCAAAAAACAACGCGTGGAGGAGTTCATATCTGGACCGCCCCTTGGGCTATGGCCTCCATTTGGACCCTCAGGGTGCCATGCGGAAGCCTCCCCCCGGCCGACTCTTCCATTCTGGTGAGCATGCCGGCAGCGACGGAAAGCCCAGATGGGGCCATGAAGACGGCATCCCCCTCCTGCACGGGAATCCCCCGGGGACACTCGACGGCGGCGCACAAGAGATTGTCCTTTTCCTCTTAAGGGGGACCCCATCTTCACCCTCCCCTGCGTCCCTCGTTTGGGGCTAGGATGACCATGGACGTCTCTGGCCGCCGTCGGAACAATCACCAGGAGTCCTCAGCGAAGTGGACGACCCTGCCGCCGGCGGAACATTCGGCGCAGGGCACGAGCCAGCCGGGGGCACGGCTGCACCGCTGGCCTCCTTCTGGAACGAGAAACCTAAAGAGTGGGAACGAACCATGTATCCAACCCAAAAGAGGAAGCGCCGAACAACCAAGAATTAGAAGGAAGAAAAATATGAAGAAATAGGGGCCCTGGAGTGGTCCCCACCCCTATTTATCACCGGATCCGCCCTCATCCAACGACGCCCTTCATCTCCCGCCAAAGCGCCTCTTCGCGTCCAACGGCTTTGATCGCTCCACTTGTCGTTCCCACACTGGGCCGCATCCCATCAGATGCCGCAGGTCTGCACACGTCGCACCGGCCAACCGACGCTTGACACGCAGACCGTCGCTTCGGTGACAGGATGCACGAACCGGCGCACCTTCCTTAAATGCAGAGATCTCGCCCTGATTCGCTGGCAGAAAAGACAGCTGATAGCCCGAGAACGTGTCCCGACGAAATCTTAGGAGGGAGCTCATCCCGGACGGCCCGGCAGTCCACTCTTGACCCGACCCGTCAGCTGGTCGGGACAAGAGTCGGGGGCTAATGATGATGCTCTATATTGGCGATCTCCCAGATCATGACACGTGGCAGATGACGTGCCCCAGAACTCAGAAGAAAGGGCCCACAGGGGCCGACCAGGCCACCCCTGTACCCGACCTGCAAGCACAAGCTGGCTCTCCTCAGAGCCCCTTACAAATTGGCCTCCTCGGCCTCTCAGCTCGTCCCGAGCTACCACAGGACTGGAATGCCTCGGCCCTCCCGCTCGTTCCTGAGCTCCCCTGCCGAGGCCATCTTCCTCGGTCCCTCCGACCGACCAACTCCATCATTCACAGGCGTAATCGCCGCTCCGCAAATCTCGTCATGCGCGGATTCTCCACCGGCAACATCCCACGTTCCACGCCATCACGATCCCCATTAACGGGCGATCCGCTTATTACGCGGGCGTGACGTCGGCAGCGTAACTGCCGGCGAGATTCTCGCGCCTGCTACTGCGCGCTGCCGCCACTATATAAACCCCCATCACAGAGGGGGTCAAGTAAGCTTTTTTCACCCTACTTAGCCGTTACTCTGCTCGGATCTTGTGCTAACTTGATCGTCGGAGGGTCCTCGGTGGTACCAAAACACCCCGGGACTTCCTTGCAGGTACTCGGCGCAAACTCCTCAAAACCACCAATCTCCTCAAAACCCATTGAGACCCACACGCAACAGGAGATCACCTCCAAGATCCACCGAGAGATCGACGGAAGACAACATCTGACGGAGACCCGACAAGGATTTGATTCTTATCAATTACATGATATTAAAATTATTATAATGAACATTTGATTCTTTAGATGTGTTACGACTCCATGATTTACAAAGTAATTTAGTGTTTTGGTAGAATCGGTCGCCCTATTGTGATACAAGAACAATGATATTCTTATCAATTAACAGTATCATATTTTCTTTCAGCTGTTCATTGATTATACTTTTGTCTCTGTTGGCTCTTTCTTTTTCCTCTTAAATATATGTACAAATTTTTTCTTACAGGATGTATGTTTAATTTGCCATGACCATGAACGTTTCTCATCTTTAATGTTTTTGTCTTGTGAAGTACCTTGCTCATTACTTGCACGAATATTATCAAACTTAATCATTTTATATCTGTTAACCCATAAATTTTCTCCTTTTAAGTCATATTTTACTTGATTATTATTATAAAAGTCGGACAATCTTCATGCGCCCTTTTAAGCTAAGAATTTGCAATTTAGTTGATGGATTTTAACGATTTTCATGTGTTGTATGTTGCTAATTTTAGCAAAACAGAAAATTTCAATTCATCAACGATTTTCACAAGCCATATCATGCGAAATATAAATAAAAATTAGTAAAAATGAAAATTGCAAAATTTTATTGATTTTCATGTGAATGATCGAAAAATTAAAATACTGTAATAATTTACTTAATTTCTAAAGCAACACCAAATTTGACAATATTCATATGTATGCAATATATGGAGAAGAAAGAATATAAAATTTTAGGCATTTAATCTATACTACATGCAGCACATAAAAGAAAACTTGAGAAAATAGAATATCATGATATTTTCCTAACTTTCGTGTCATATAGCATAGAAAACATTGATGATTTTAGCAAAACATATTATACCAACCATAATAACTTATAACATGCGAAATATAAAAAAATAAATAAAGAAAATAAAAGAATGCGATAGTTTACTGATTTTCTCGTCCAATGGCATGCTGCAACTAGATGGTGAACAAGTCATTTCATCTAAAAATTAATAACTTATTGAGATAGCTAATAGGGAATAACTACTTTTAAGAGGATGAAGTAAATGGTGAATAAATAATTTTATTGAACAAAATACAAAATGTACCTTCATGCCATGGTTTCTTGGATGGTGCTATTATTCGATGCTATTATTAGATTTTAGCTTCACATCACAGTTCACAACAAACCTATGGACCCTCTTGTTTTACGATCAATCATCGTTGGATCTAATTATAACATGGAATAGCATGGGCAAAAAAAAATAGCATAACCCCCGATCCTTCTTTATAATGAAATTATGTTAAGATCATTATCAATATCTACATCAGTTCTTGGCGTATCCAAAAATTTGCTTTTTCAATAAAATGGCTTATTCCTTGTTTATTTAATTTTATCAACTAGTCATTCTCTAATGAATGACTTATTCATCAGTCATTAGTCATTCACGATATGGCATAGCTTTTCGGTCCATTCAATACACGACACACTTATTGGGCAAATATTTCTTTTTAACTGCCCAATGATTCACAAAATATTGCTAGCCATGAATAAAATTTTCATCAATTTTATTCAAGATTCCATGATCATAAAATAATCTATAAAACTGATGATGCTCAATATTGGCGGTCTTCAAGATCAAGACACGTGGCAGATGACGTGTCCCAAAACTCAGAAGGAAGGGTCACAGGAGCCGACCAGGCCACCTCTGTACCCGACCCGCAAGCACAAGCTGGCCCTTCTCGGGGCCTTCTGCAAATTGGCCTCCTCGGCCCCTCAGCTCGTCCCGGGCTGCCACAGGACCAAGACTCCTCGGCCCTCTTGCTCATCTATGAGCTCCCCAGCCGAGGCCGTCTTTCTCGGTCCCTCCGACCGACCAACTCCACCATTCACAGGCGTAACCGTCGCTCCACAAATCTCACCACGCGCAGATTCTCCGCCAGCAACGTCCCACGTTCCACGCCATCACGATCCCTATTAATGGGCGATCCGCTCTTTACGCGGGCGTGACGTCGGGAACGTAACTGCCGACGAGATTCTCGCGTCTGCTACTGCGTGCTGCCGCCGCTATATAAACCCCCATCACAGAGGGGTCAAGTAAGCGATTTTTGATTTCACTTAGCCGCTACTCTGCTCGGATCTAAAACTAAGTCCTCGGTGGTACCAAACCACCCCGGGACTTCTTTGTAGGTACTCGATGCTAAACTCCTCAAATCACCAATTTCCTCAAAACCCATTGAGACCCACACGCAACAGGAGATCACCTCCGAAATCCATCAGGAGATCGACGGAAGACAACATCTGAGGGAGACCCAAAAAGGAGCTCCATCAGTTGGCGCCGTCTGTGGGAACAACTCAACAAAAAACTAAGTTGGCCTTTCGATCTCGATCCACATGGCGAGCGACCACCCTGAAGATCCAGGTACCAGCCTGTTGGATATAGTGCCCTCAAAGTCAATTATTGGATCGCAGGCACGTGATTGCAATGATTGAGGGAGGACCTATACCGGTAGGACAGTCTTACTCGAGATGATTGTATGCTATCTGGTTTATCTTTATCATCGTGTACTGATTTAGGTGACATGGTATGTATCACTATTACACGTTGATAGAGCCCATAGGATTCTTGCTTGACTACCAGCAGTATGATGGCGATCATATACGTGAGAGTTGGGTATTCTATAAGCACATCCTTAAAAGTGGTCCCTAATCGCGCGAGTTTCGAGATAGGGCATCGATACTCCGGAGTAGACTAGTGTATACAGTCGAGACCCCGACGAGCGGCGGTGGCCGGTCTCACAAGCCATTGGTATCAGTTGGTTCACCTAAGATGTATACAGGTGCTCATTGGGTTATGAGTACACCGGACAGGACTCGCCGGGAACATGCTAGCTGGTTATTAAAACCTGTCGTCAGATAGTAATTCCCAGATGACATGTGTACAGGTAGTCTATCGACCTAAGATCGTCATTTGTCTCGTGTGAGTTCCCACTGTGCTTTGATTATTACCCTACCACGGCTCAAAAGAGTCGTGCAAACATATTTTAGTTGGGTACAGTCCCGAGCCACATGGAGGCAGTGAGCGGATCGGCAGGGGATTCGTCTCTTCTAACGTTGGGGGTGAGATCGCGCTGTGTTTAGGAGAGCCATTACACGAAGTCCATGGCCATGGCAAGCGAGATTTACTGGTAGGTATTCCATTAGTATCTCAGGGTGTTCTGAGCTACATTCTGACACGACTTATACCGCTTTTGGGGGTCTGACGTTAACCTGCCCCCTAGGCTCGATATGCGATACTCATAGACGAACGGACTGGACTGTACAGATATTGTCACACATAGGCTCAGTAGGATTCCAGGATGAGTTCGCTCATCGGACTCCTTTTCACTCAATACATGGGCAGCCGTTACGTACAGCTAGTACCACTGACGGCTTATGGTTAAACCTACTGCCAGAGTATTGACGAGTTTTTAGAGTCCCCCACAGAAAGTTTCCCAGTTCGGGCGAAACGTTGTAGAGGCCGTATAGTTTTATGACAGGGTTCGAACATACACGTGCACTTGTGCACGTGTCATGGTTCGGACGGATAATACTAGCGGGGCTTGGTTTAAGCCGGATCCTAGTATTATACTGTGTAGATTTTGTCTCATTGTATTTGTATTCAGTCGGAATAAAAATACGGGTATATATATACAGCTGCGGGGTTATCCTGTAATTTATTTCGGGATCTCTTTTTGAAGTTGCCAGTTTCCATTCTTTATTTCGCCAAATTTCCATTCCTTTCTTTGTGGCTGATTTTTGGTTTCGGGGTTTATTTGCAAAAGTGGAGATTAGCAAATGGGGGTGGGGGGTGGGGATGGGGTGTTACTGTGATGACCGGGGCTCCAGAATTTCCCGCACCTTCTTGCACATTCTTGAGTGAATGAGTCATCATTTGCATTATTGGTCTTTTGGAATTGCTAAAATATATTTAGTTGATTGTTTTTTTGCTTGCAGTGATCATTCCATTCCCTTGCACTCACCCATTCTTTTTCTCTGGATTGGCCGAGAGCCAGATGAGGCACCCCCATCTTTGTGTGAGAGTGATAGATTCATTTTATTGCAAAAGAAAATTCCTAAGCTCCATTTACAAAGTCAATTTCTATCTCACTTCCTCATTGTGGCAACTTCATTAATCTCGAGACAAAGTGTTCTACGTATACTTTACTTTAACCTTGGACACGTCGATTAGCAAACTTCGTATCCGAGTTGTCTAGGTTCAGAGGCGGAAGCCCGTATAAAGATTCGTTGATGTGGCGCAGTTTTCGGCGAGGAGGAGACCGTAGATCGAGCGAGATCGGGGAGCGAAGTTCGTCGCCGCAACCGCAACAAGCTAGGGGCTGAGGTTAAAGACCGAAGGACACGGATCGATCGGTATAATCTCTAAACCCCCTATTACAGTATACTAGTTTACGGTTGATGGAACGATCCGGAATTTAAGTTTGCGTTAGCGCCAGTTCTGTAAAAAGTTTTTGTTCCGCATTTGGCCTCGGAATGATGGCCGGGACGCTACCGTAAACTTACATGGTATCAGAGACAACCCATTAACCACATACTAGTTGTTTAGACAATGTTAAAATATCGAAACCGAAACAACCCGAAACAATACCAATGATATTCTTTGATTGGAAGATAAGTGGCTGTTGAATTCCCGAATTGATGAAGTGTTTCTTTGCTCAATTTTTCTCAAAAAAAAATGCATCAGCCACTTGTGCAGGGAATATTTCTTTGTCAATTATTCTCACAAAAAAAATGCATCAGCCACTTATGTGGGAAATTAAGTGGCTTTTGTGGTTTATGTTTTGAGTGTGAGGGCAAATTTGGAGTGGTTGTTCTTTTGTTTGGGTGTGTAGGGATTTTTTTCTGTGTTGCTTTAAAACACAACACCACTCACCTCAAAAGCACAGCCACCTCCATTACAACAGCCACTTCTTTTTCATTTTTCAAGTCTTGGCCAAAATTGATGTGCTCATATTTTTGGTTTAGTGGTATTGTTTGTTTAGCACAGTTTGGATAATGTTTTATCAGGTTGTTTGGGCTATTCAGGTGTTATTTCGGAGTCGATATTTTCTAACATTGTTTAAGTTTTACAGTGCATTACATTATTATCTGTGACCGTGAATGTCATTCGATCGGTAAATCTTGTCTAATTGCTATAGCTCTTTTAGACGGGTTTGCGAACGTGACATTCACGTTGATGTTCTGTGTTGTACTGTGATGTTGCGGATTTGTCGTGGTGGATAGCTTGCGTGCAATGGTAGTGCAGTTTGGATATATTTGTACATTTGATATTGCGGGACGAGCGTCCGACATGTGGACTGCCGTCACTTCCTGTTTGTATATTATTATTTTGGGGCACGACCGGGTTGAGGTCGATGTACCCATTGTATATTTTTTCTTTTCTGTACTAGGTTTACCCCGCGGTGGAGTGCACGGATAGCCGGGTTCTGGAGGGCAACGGGCCTGCATCTCATGGCTTTGAGGCGGAGGGGGCTTCACTCTAGAATTGGCGGGCTATTCGCCGCACTCGTAGGGGGTATAGGTTGACCCAAGGAGGGGTGCTCAAGTTACCGGATTCCGTGAAGTGCTGGGTTGTCCATTCACTTTGTTGAAGGGGGCTGCCTTGCTTCTGATTTTGGCGGGTAACTTGCGGCACTCGTAGGGGTCTAGGTTTTCATTGCACAGGCGATCCACATGACCAGGGGAACGTCGGGTTTCATTCGTGGCTCTATGAAACCCGGGGCTCCCAGATTATCTGTATTGTTCTGTGATACTTATTACTTTTCTGTGATATTGAATTTATCACGCCTTGAGCGATTATTGTATATTGATATATATATACTAGTAGATGTTATATATGTTTTATACCCGCGCTAGTCCTGTCCCCGCTCTGTCGTTAGTTAAGTAACCTAACGGGTGATGATGGGACCCAGTGGCGAATGCGGATGGCATATATGTACATCATATTTTCGTTCTTTATTGGTGTGATTAATTGATGGGACTGCATTGACTCAGATCAGTGTAAAAGAAAACAGACCTATACAGATGTTGTTGGAACATTTTTCAAAAAGCTGTTGTTGCAAGAATGCTTTCATTTGTTTTGCACAGTGGTATTCGGTTATGAATATCCAGCACCTCATTCGACGAGGCAAGGGCCGAGATCCCTTCATCGGGAGTGACCCCTTGGAGCGTCAGGGTAATAACTTCACTATAGTCGATTACTTTTTGCTTTGTATCGTGGTATTCAGTTTGGAATATTCTGCACCTCATTCTACGGGAAAAGAGCCGAGATCTCTTCACCGGGAGTGACCTCTTTAGCAAAGGTTTTCGCCACTATATATTTGTGAAAGCTATCCGGTTCCTTCAACGATATCAAGTTCATTACGTTAAAGGTTTTTCGCCAAAAACCATTCGTAGCCCTCCGTCATTTCAGACGGGTAGCACTTAGTATTCATGCTATATATGTTGGCCTTTGTCAAGGCATAGTGTATGGTAGCTATTTGTTACTTTTTTGTTGCATAGATAGATGCGTTGGTTTGGGACAGTCGTACTACCATTTTGGCCTTCGTTAAGGATATGTACGGTTGGATTCAAATTAACCTGGATAATGACAGGTAGAACTTGACATGTGACTTATGATATGTTGGCCTTCGTCAAGGTCATAAGAGCATGGGGTAAAAATCACATCGGGAGTTTCTAAAGAAACTGAAACTTGCCAGGCATGCGCATACCTTCTGGAGTGTGATAATTTGAGTGGATTCCATTAGATTATCATGCGATGATAGTTGGATCCCGATTTCCACTGATGAGTTGGTTTACTCCTCGGGTGATCCTGACTAATTCTTCTTTCAGGTTTGAAGGAGAATTTGAGGATACAGTGGGAGGTTTCCTGATTAGATAAAGTGATAACCATTCTGATCTAGGTTAGAGTGCACGCAGAGTGTTTCTTTTCTCTCTCTCTTTGGCAGCGACCGTGACCCTACCCTAGACGATGACTCAGTAACCAAGTTAACCGAACTTTCTTAAAACACTGGCTTTTGGATTGTCTGAGTTGCATACATCATTGCCACTCTTTCTTATACCCTTTGCATTTCTCCAGAACACCCCGTATCACTACGGATATCCAATTCCATTGGATAAATCCATCGTATGGTTATATACGAACTCGAAGGGACTTATTCCAGATTCGAGGATGGATTCTGCTTCTGGAGAGATTGAATAGGACCATTCAATTGTCTTTTCCTTTTACCTTCTCTCAGGTTATGAGGGCTCCTAGGATTAGGAGAGGGTACACCTATTACGCTTATTGGATATTCTTCTTCCAAACCATAGGCAGGTGCCAAAAGGTAGGGAATGAAGAAAACCAATTAGCCTAACAGTGGTGTACAGAAGGTAATAAGTAAAGACAAATAAAGGGATTAGAAAGAGAGCAAAGTAAATTGCGACTGCTATTCACGACCAAACCAAGTATTTCATCGCCACTCCTACTTCACCTTTGTATTTCTCTAGAACATCCAGTATCACTACGAAGATCCACAGTTATTTGGATAATCCATCGTATGGTTATATACGAACTCGATGGAACTTGTTCCAGTTCGGGGATGGATTCTGGTTCAGGAGAAATAGAATAAGATTTATTCAGTTGTCTTTTATCATCACCTTCTTTCAGGTTGCGAGTACTCCTAGGATTAGGAGAGTACACCTATTTTGCTTATTGGATAGTCTTCTTCCAAACCATAGGCTGGTGCCGAAAGGTATGGAAGGAAGAAAACCATTAAGCCTGACGATGGTGTACAGAAGGTAATGACTAAAGACAAATAAAGGGATTTGGAGAAATGGTAAAGGAAATATACGGTTACAGTCATGAATCTGAATAATGGAAGAGGTATTATTAGGAATACCCGGATACTCCTTCGAAACATATTCATGTTTCAGTTTCACTGTGTATTGTTAATAGAAAACTAATTTCCCAATTAGTCCTTGCCCCAGGGTATGTATTTACCAGGTATGATTCTCACATCTGTATGGTTTTACAGATAGTGAGTATGAGTAAGTTATTGGGAATTAGGTGATCATCCTTATTATATCGGAATTCGTTGCAATTGGTGATATTTGAGGAAATCGCCTGGGTACAGTTTTCAACCTACGACGTACAGAGTTTGAGTTATTAAACTCAGAAGACTTATACAAAGTATTGTATGTTTTCCAGTGTCCATTAGGACAAAGGGGTAGGTCCTCGTACTATATTCTGTTTACTTGTGATTTCTCTAGTTTTAGACATGTGTTTCGTAGAAATATAAGGTCTAAGTTTTGAGAAGTTATAGGTATAAGAATAAAGTAGAGAACCAGGTGTAGCAAGTATCAGGATTCTTCAAGGTGATTGAAGATATAGATACTTGTGTATGGTATTCAACTGATAGTAATGTTTTGGGGAACTTGCTTCTCTTTCAGATTACTCATAATTGGATGTATTCCTAAGTTGAGTAATGCTGATCGGCCTCTCTCCATTTAGTTGACATGCACTGGAGATAGCTGCATGATTTGAATCTGGTTCCAATTAAATCAGTGCCTCTGTTTCTATATTGTATATAGAATGGATCATATCTTAACGATGTTAAGGTATATGGAGTTATCCGGCTTATGCTTAAAACCAGACTCTGGATAACTCAAGGCACGTTTCTGTAATGGCAGTTTATGGGTTGACCATAGCTTTGACGAAGGTTGATTTTCTACCATCTGGAAGATCAATAGTGATATTGTTCTTGACGCGTCACAGTTTTAGTAAAATGAATTTTTTCAGAAAACAGTAGTGGGATATGGTAGAACTGGAAGAGATTCCAGAACCGCGAATGATTACGGAAAATTTAATAGGACCTAAAGATTCAATCAGGTTTGACATTCTATTAGCCACTCCGCAGATATGGTGGGTAACCTCGGACACCCGAGAGGTACTCCGGTAGCCTCAAAGACGGTGACAGGGAGGTTCTTGTTTATCCAGACTTGCCATTACTGCTGTTCCAGACTATGAAACCCGGCAAAAGGATAAGTATAGCGTCGTTCTAAACTAGTTTTAGAAGTGCACGTGTCACAACCCGAAATATTAGCTCGTGACCAGCACTTAAATCACGCAACGTCTAAAAGCGTAACGTAATTCAAGTAAGCTGAAACCCAGAAATCTAAACTTTTTAAAGAAAATAAAAGAGGTGAAGTTTTTGAAATAAAGGTATAATGAAATTAAGTGTGCTTAAATGCATAGAAAAGAAACATGAATGATGCAAGTGAAATTTACTAGTTTGAAAACATATTTCGTCCTTTAGAAAAATTTGGCAGCACCTCCTTTGTATATTTTGATCCAAAACCACAGATACATAATAATGATAAAGGCATCCCCAAGCGGGAGCTAGCTTTTCGCCAAACGGCGGATCACAACCATGCAAAACAGTAATTATCAGTATACGACACCCAACGGCGAAGATCACCACAAAAGATAGGGAAATAAGCAAGTCATAACCCCAAAAGCGAATATAACACCCATCGCTCAAATCTCGCAACCACAATCCCACTAAATCTTATTACTTATACAAATTACTAATTTTGATTGATTGATGGAGTTAACTAGATACAATATGAAATATAATACAAGAGTGGGTACGATACAAATGTCCACCTACCACTGCAAAACACCCAAATAAAGCTGTGTGCCAGCGATGCCGCTACTGATCCAAGCGGTCAGCCTGCAAGAATTATGGCACAACAGGGGTGAGTTGCCAACTCGTGAGTAGAAAAATATCAACAGATAGAAATCGAATAAACAACGACTCCTAGGTCAACTATATCATAAAGGTAATACTATGATATCTAGGGTGACCGGGTCTGTATATATGCCAACAAGATAGTCAATACCTATATGCAATGTGGATAACATCCAACAGTAATATTCAATGCATGTATGCATGCGGATCTCGTCCACCCATATAATCAATGTATGTATACATGTGGATCTCGTCCAATCATATAATCAATGTCTGTATGCACGTAAATATCATAAAAGAGTGTGTATGAAAGAATGAGGATGTAAATCAACGGTGTCCCTCACGACACATCAAAATCATGGAACCTGAGTGCCTAACATCGACACTCAAAAACATCATGAAAACCGTGCCCAGCATCGGTACGTAAATCCTCATATATCGGGCTCCGTCAGTCCGGATCGGCCCACGGGCTTTGTCTGCGGAATCGGCCCTCGGTCCCGGCAGTACGGGTCGGCCCGTATCCATCTCTCGTCTCTGGTCAGTATCCTTCGGATAACCGCCAGGTTCAACCAATCACCGGTAAGTAGTAGTCCCTCTGCCAGGTTCACCGTCTACTGCACAGTGATCCGTTCTCGCCCTGGGGTACCATACCGGGTCCACCATGTACCCGCAATCGGCCTCATCCATCTCCTCAAATCGGGTTTCACATGTCGCTCTCAGAACCGAGAAAACACATGGTGGACGCACTGAAATATCATATCAAGAGAAACCGGGTTTTTAAAACAACACATAATCTCCTTTGAAATATCCATGGTTCTCAAATCCAGAAATCTCATGAAAACAGTATATCTCAATGCGTAAAATAATAGAGCATGATATATGCGACATATAAGAGAAATGCGAGTATATCTGTGTATCATGCAACATGGAACAACGATATGACATATTAAGGGAAAACCGCTCTTTTAAAATGATTCCAGTTTTTAAAATATAACATGCGGTTCCAAATTTTCCAATAAAACCAGTTCTCTATATAGGTACAATATGTATATGCACAAGTATAAATGTACCAATGTATGTGTGCACCAATATGGATATACAATGTGTATGTGCGCAAATATGGATATATCAATGTATATGTGCACCAATATGAGTATACAATGTGTATGTGCGCAAATATGGATGTATCAATGTATATATGCACCAATATGAATATACAATGTGTATGTGTGCAAATATGGATGTATCAATGTATATGTGCACCAATATTAATATACGATGTGTATGTGCGCAAATATGGATGTATCAATGTATATGTGCACCAATATGAATATACGATGTGTATGTGCGCAAATATGGATGTATCAATATATATATGCACCAATATGAAATCCACCACTGAAATCCAATATACACTAGTCAAATACTATAATACGTGTATAGTACGCATCCTTGAAAACTTCAAAATATGAATAAAATACATGCAAAATATTTTCTAAATCGCCGTGGGAATGCGTAACTCACGGCATAACTGACGGACACTCATTTTAAAATAATAATATATGTCCATATATGTTTTCTTAAATACACATTCCGTCATTTTCAAAATATCCCAAAAGGTTTTCCTTTATAAACGTTCGTGTCGCTCACGGACACGTGGGAAATAGAGAGACTATAGCTCCTCTTGAAAACCCTTTTGGTAATCTTCTAATGCATGCAAAGTACTCAGGTACTGTCATCGGATCAGTCCTGTTTGGCTACTACACAATATAGTGCCCAACATGAAAACAAAGTGCTCAAAAGCAAAATCATCCTCAAAAGGCGTATCCAATAATCATATGCGTCTGGTGCACACGGAAATCAAATCCAAACACAGGTGCCACTATACGCACAAAGCAAAACTAAGTGTAACGGGTGTGCATAAAAGTATCTGTCCACTGCAACGGGTGTGCACGACAACAATACCTGGTGCATCTATTGTGCACAAAACTCTCAATCATGTGCATCCAACATGCACGAAATCACGAAATCCAATATCAAGCGCCGATCATAAGCAAGAATCCAATCAGGGGCATAAGGTGCACAAAACAAATATCGAGTATCAAAATCGAAATCGACGGTATACAACACATTTCGATCCAAATCCGAATCAGGTATACTGTGGTATATAATCTCACAACCATGTGCATCAGCGTGCACAAAAGCAAATCAAATACTAAAAGTGCATGAAAACTATGCCGAAAGCATAAATCAAATCATATGCATGCTCTGGGCATGAAATCACAATAAATATCTCAAATGACATCAAAACGAAGTCAGGTGCAACCGTGGTGCACAAAATACGTATCAATGCACTACAAGCACATATAAGCTATACCGAGTGCAAAAATCAAATCATCCGTATTAAATCCACGAAATCATAAACACGTGGTACGAAGGTACAAAATCGACATCAATGCAATAGATATGCACAAATCGCAAATCAACACAATGGTGTATAAAATATATGTCAAGTGCGACAACTATGCGCAAAATGTAAATACCCAGTAGGTGCAACCATGGTGCACGAAATCTATATCAGGAAACTCATCATCAAAACTCAAATCCAAACGATATGAGCGTGATACTCAGATCACAAACGCAAATCACAACAAAGGACATTGAGGTACACCTCCTACAATGTCGAAGATTAAATCGGTGCGCCTAGAACCGGCATCACAAGAATATCCGCTTGCCTCCTGCTCACGGTCTGGCGTCTTCTGTCTCTGGGTACTCATCTTCTTCTCGGATTACCAATCTCGCAATTGTTCATACCATAATATTGCATTATTATATTCCCCATTCTTATTCGTTTAATAAATAAACAGGTGCTTTTGACGAATGTCTGCTTCATATTACAGGTTACAGGTTCTTGGATCTAAAACAGTGAAAAAGATAGAAAATGATGCAAAAGAGGGACTTTGACCAACAAATAGAAGGATCTTAATCAAGCCTACACAAAAGAACAGTACAAGGCAACGCAAGGTCCAAGATTACAAAGCGAACGGTTAAAGTCCACTATAAGTATTCACTGGGAGATCTAGAGAATATCTAGAAGCCAAATGAAGAAAAGAACCAAATAAATAGAAAGCCCAAAATTGCCAGATGCTACACAAGAATTTATGAGTTGGAAATTTTACCATAATTTGGAGTCTACTTTGACTAGGTCTTCCTAAGGATATTTTGGTAAATGTAGACATGCGAATCAATTGTAACCTAGGGTTTCCTATTCTCTATAAATAGAAACTCTAAAGATTGTATTAGCTATGCCTCCCTTCATTAATAAATTGTAGAATTCTTTTGGAGAGCATCAGTGCCTCTTTTCATTTCATGAATTCAGATCTGACAACCTTGTGTTGATGTTTGGAGAGAGCCATCTGTTAAGTAGGTAATTTTTCATTCTTTGCCATAGGTAGATTTAATTCTTTGCCCTAAATAATTGTTTAGGGTTAGCTTTGGGGAAGGCTTTTGAGAGATGAGATCTCTCATCCCTTTCTTACCCATCACATATAATCAATAGGACTCCATGCATACACGCACACACCGCGCCCTACGACACCCTATCCCTCGAGGTAGCAGTGATACCGTAGTATAAAGGCCCGGTTGCGTGTGTTTTCCATGAAGGTTAGGGTAAGGATTGATATAGGAAGGACAAGAAACTAGAGGAAGAAAACATCTTCCCGATGATTCTAATCCCTTTTATTAATAATTACCATAACTCCTCTTAGATCCTAATTTGGGTATAGAAAGCGTTGAGATTTATTTATATTTCCAAACCATTCCTAAAGCTAACCCTAGTAAGACTTAGATCTAGATAATCTTAGAATAAATAGATTTAGTTTTTTTTAGATTTAATAAATCAATTCGACTCCCATCGGAATTAATTCGTTTGAGCGATTAGGAAATTCACAACATCCTTGTGGACCGACCCGTACTCACCGGCTAGCTACATGTGACGTCGTTCTTGATTGCGGTTATAGATAGTTTTTGAGATCAACCAAATGGCGCCGTTGCCGGGGATGGCGTGTTATTTCCTTTTTGCGATTTCGGGTTAATCTAAAATTAAAAACTCATAAAAATCTGAAAAAGCACAAAAAAAAATATAAAAAATATATTTTTGGAAAGGGTATCTTTGTGAGAATTTTGCAGGATATACAAACAACTTCGGATCTGGAAACATCCATAGTGCAAAACAGTAATCGGGAGATCAGAACTAAGGAAGATTTCATTAACAAAACGGTAGAATTTTTCCAGCGACGTAAACAATCCATCCTACCGTGGAAACGCGGCCTTAACCGCCTTCTGACCGCTGAATCGCGGCAGGGACGTGGCCTCATCTTCTGAAAATTTTTCTTGGGATCTGTACCGTTCAACTGACCGCCATTCCGCCGCATTAACTCGCTCAGGCCGTGGAAGCGCCGCGATGGGTTGACAACATCATCTGGAAAAAGCTCTGTAAGTCTCTTTTATTCTCCTCTGTAAATCCCGGTACATCTTTTGTAAATTTGCCTGCAGGATTTCTTAACGCTTTAAAAATATTCCCCCTTCCAAATAACAAATCTTGTGCAGGATTTTTGCGCCTCGCTTAACATAGAAATTGATTTCAAATAATATTTTCTGTTGCATATCTTTTCTCGAAAATCTTTTTGCAACAATTTTTCCAAATAAAGAGAAAAAGAAAAAAGGAAAATTTTTATTAGAAAACTTGCAAATTTTTGCTGCAAATAAATCCTTGCACCACCTACATTCTTTCTTTTCCCCTTTCTTCTAACATGGGTACCCCACATCATAAATCTCTTGCCGAACTTTGGTATCCCGAACCTAATTTTGCGTCGTACGTCAATTGTTTCGGTCGATTTAAAGAAAATCGCTCCGTGCCCAAAATATCTTTGAAAGATCAAATAGAAGCGTCTAGGAGAAACAGTTTGACGTTGCAACCCACTTTGTGTCAACCACATCTACCTTTACCACCTTCATATGTTGATACCACTTTTTCAAGTCCAGCTGTAACTCCTAAACCGATGTCCATTGCTGAGCATATTGCTCAATCTCGTAGCCGATCTTTCACCCCTCTCCACTCATCTAGTTCTAGGGATCAACAAGTCCATTCACCTTTTTATCCACATGTTGCCCCTAATCCTGTCCAACCACCCACTTCCTATCTGTCCTACCCGACTTTTCCACCGTCAGTAGACACTGTTTCTACACAGCCATTAGAGAGTTTCACATATCCAAATAATTTCGAATCTTTTACCGAAACCCCTTCACCACCCAAGTCTAGTTTGGAACAGTCGTTGGAGGCTTATATCTTAGCAACAAACAAAATGATTAGGAATGTGGAAGCGTCCATGGCCGCCCTTATACAACCTAGTGAACCGGTAGTTAGTTTTCCGCTAGCTCCAAATTTTTCAATGTATAAGGAGGCGTTTGGACAGAATGAGAATGTGAGAGGATTTCCAAATCAAACCTACCCATACCCAATTGAATCCAACAACTCCGATTTTCAAACTTGTGTCCAAAATGATGAGTTGTGCGACTTTGTAGTGATTAATTTGCCAAATTGTGAAGAATTCCTTTCGAGTGAAACCACACTTAATCCTTTCGATCTTTACACCTCCACTCTAGAACCTAAATCGATAAATATCCATGCTTTTAATGAGGTGTCAGAAAAAATTGATTTTCACTTGATTGAGGATATAGACGCCGGGAATATTTCGGATGATGAACCTGTCGATTTGATTGAACTTTTATGTCCAATTCATCATCCCGAGTCATTAGATGTTTCTCTCGAACCTCATATGCGTCTTGATTTTGATGATAATGGCATGGATATACAAAATTTTGAGGAGAATTATGAGGATAGTATTGAGGAGAGTATTGAGGATAATATTGAGGTTGAACCATTTTTGTTTGATGTGTCGGATTTTCCACTTCATCCTCTTGAACCTTTAACTAAATCACCCTCCCTCCTTTCCATCGTTCCGACCACGCAAAATATCACGCTTGAAGACCGTGAGCTTGAAAAATTTCTCTTTGAATCTGACACAGTTCTCACAGACGATAATGATTACGAGTGTTTCACTTTTTCGGACGATTTTGAAAACTCACCTCCCGAGTTTGAGTCCTTTACATTTTCAGATGAGTTAGTTGAACCATCGAACTCGGTCGCTTACAGTCATTTCGAACCATTGATGGAATCCTTCAAGTTCGAGACAGATTACTTAGATGAGATTAAGACTATCCCTAAATCACTCCCTTTCGTCCTTCCTATCGTTCCGACCGTACAAGAGACCGTTACGTTTTTGTCACGTCCCGAAAGTACGGAATATGACCGACACTTAAACTACGAACGTCTCGAGGCGTACGTAATCTAAGTAAGCCGAAAACCCAGAAATCCAAACCAAGAAAGGTAGTAGAGTGAAGGAAAACCAATTTAAATCAAGTAGTTTTAATAGCATAAGCCGAATTATGCCTTTTTAAAAACATCAAATATTTCCTGAAAATTTCGGCAGAGTCTCCTTTGTAAAACTGGCCCCCAAACGGGATACAACATGAATAGTATACGAAATCAATAAAAAGGCATCCCCAAGCGGGAGCTAGCTCTTCGTCAATCGACGGTCACAACCACACAAGCAATATAATATACAACGCCAAGGGCGAGGATCAAAACTCAAAAGGAAACGCAAAACAACAAGAAATCCACAGAAATACAACGCGCGACTCTAAGGTCGAAAGAATAACATCACTGGTCTCTATCTCAGAAATAAATACATGTTTGGTTGATGGAACTTCTAGATACAACAGAATAATGATATACAAGATATATAATGGGGGTACGATACAAGTAAACCCACCTACTAGCAAATCATCCGAACGAAACTATGCCCGCAAAGCCGTAATGAAACCTGTACGGCAAACCTGCAAGAAACTGGGGCACAACGGGGGTGAGTTGCCAACTCGTGAATAGAAAAATATCTACGCACAGAAATCGCATAAATAACGCAACCTAGGTCAATGATCATAATATATCCTCAAATATATGTATAACATACAGCCTATAACAATGGCTAGGGTAATATTTGACCGAGTGTAATCTCATAGGCCCGTGTCAATGCCTCAGGTAGCAATATATCATATGGACGATGTATGAATGCATGAAACAGAATGCATGTACCGAATAAAACTTTTTTCATAAATCAGTGAGATTTCTGTATTTTAAAAATGAGGTACCATAAATGAAATCAGCATAAAACAGTGCCCAGCATCGACACAAAACAAGTGTCCAAATATCTCGATATCTCTGTGTCACAATCTCTGTACCTCAATATCTCAAAATCTCAATGCCTCAATCACAATATCTAGGGCGTCGTCAGTCCAGACCGGCCTCTACCATCCATCTCAAGACCACGACGGTATCCTCCGGATATCCGACGCGTCGGGTAAAATCACCGGTCGGTAGTGCTCCCCTGCCAGGCTCAACGTCAACAACACGATCCTTTTGCCCCGGGGTACCGCATCGGGCCCACCATGTACCCGAAACGGTTCCTCCACTCCTCGAATCGGGTCTCGAAATCCATCAGCAAACTCATGGTGGACGACTCATACATCATGGGAAAACCGCACTTTTTATTTAAAAGAGAGGGAAGAAGCTTATACAAGTTTTGCGGTTTTCCCCCAAATCCAGAAAATCTCATAGAAATCCGAATCCAAATCATCAATAGCATATAAACCCATGAATATAGGCATAAGAATCCATGAATACGGCATAACAATGAATAACAGTATGCATGAAGTGACAAGTAATAACTACAATATCTAAGCTGGCATATAAGGTAAGTACACTAATATTATGTCAAACTACTAGCTATCAAGCTAAGTTAAGCAATAATATTTTCTAAGGTGTACGTGACATGGCAATTACCGATGAAGATGTGTGTGAGCCGGCAAGTAAGTGTACGTGGTACATACGCATCATCGGTAATGGTGCTGGTGTCCTAACAGCATAATGTCAACAATGCAATATGAGATAACAATGTAAGTATGCGATGCGGAGCGAGCAACCAAAATAAGCGGGAGCTAAATATTAAACAATGGTGCCATTTGAAATAACACGAATCGTGGGGTTTTGAAAATAGGGCTACGGTAGTTTTAAGAAAGGATACGTCATTTGAAATATCCGTAGATCCCTTGACCTGTCTTTTAAAATACCCACGATCCGCTAGTTTTGAAATAGGTAGGAGTCTAATCTAATCTAACAACTATACTAAACTATACGGCTGAACTAACAAGCTGAACTACAGGTAAGGAAACCGCCTATCATCTGAGTCGATACATATACATACCTGTATATGTATAGTCGGTGATCCCGCCTCAATAATATCATATCCGATACCATATCTATAATCAGACATCCTAAGTCAAGAGTGCGGATCAATCATCAATATATAGCTCGTACGTAAATCCGTCGTACGACATCCCAAATCTGGGTACGGGTCAATATCACATTCATCATACTATTCATCTGGTATCCTCTTTATCAAATATCATGATCGGGGTACTGATCTACGTCTAGTACAATACTGATACCGCCTAAGTATGCATGCACGTGTGTGAAACACTACGTCAAGGACCCGCTACAATGTCATGTCGTATCTCAAATACGAACCCTGCTATATCACCGATCTCACGGCCTCAAATCAAATCTCATCGACTCATCTTAAATCCCAAGTACTATCCTCATTATCCATGCATGCGTATATGAATGTACATATGCATAGTCCCATACCCACGCATAAATACATATATACACATCCTACTCTGCGCACAAGAAAGTAAAGTATGCAAGTCTGTGTGTGCGTATGTGGGTATAACGACTACTCTACGGTTTCGCAACTAACCCAAAGGTACTCCATGAACACATAAACATAACATGAATAAACATTCTCGTATCATAAAACACCTATATAAACATATATATATGAGCTACATTACGGACTGCGGGGGTGCTATACGCCATCCACCCGACTTCTCCCCGTAGATATGAATCTACTTACTTGGTCCTCGCTCGCCGGTGCTGACGTCGCCACGCGCTTGCTTGTCGTCTCGAAGTCCACATGGGGGTACCTACATATCACAACGCATCGTATCGCATTAAAATCCGACTCATGACCAAAACAACACACGAATCCCACATAAGTCAAAACCTATGGTTGCTTTCATAAATCAACCCAAAAAGCCTCGACGTCGGTGTACAAACGCCAGACCATCGAGAAAAACCCAAATATACTCATTTGGACATTCACGAACACTAATTTTAATATAAAATATGTTAAAACTCACAAAAACCCCAATTTCACTTAAAAAGTCATTTTTTCGAAAATCTAGCAAGCACAAATCACCGTTTTAGTACAAAACTCGATGTATAAACGAATCTAGCGGTCACAATATTCACTAAATATCTTAAATAAGTCATAAAAACAATTCCCATAATTTAATCTCATTAAATTCCAAAAACCCTAAAATTCTAGTTTACAAAATACCTAAATTTTAACAATTTTATAGCAAAAATGCACAAACTATAATCTAGCTTGGATTTTCATGAACCAAAGTATTAAACTACACTTTAAAATGTTAATAATGCCATGAATACCCTAATTAGATTTTTATCTCCATTATTTAATCAAATTCCAAAAACCTAGTTTGCTTAAAAACTTGATTTGGACAAATTAAATGCAACAATTTACATAATAGCAACTAGATTAGTTTTTTCCATGCCCTCACATGCCAAAATACACTTTGTAAACTTAAACAAGTGACAATGACCATATTTGAATTCAAACCCTAACTCATAAATTTTAAATCATGCACTTAAAACCAATTGAAAACCTATTTAAACCTAATTAAACACCTAATTAAGCTAACATGAAACAATTACAACACATTAAGCAAAATGTTAGAATTTATACCCAAATAATTTGAAGCTCCCACAAGCACACTTAGCCTCCCAAATTGAAATCTAAATCTCTAGATCCATACTAAAGTAGCCAAGGAAAAATGGGTAGGAGGTGGATTTTGATTTTGATTTTTGCTTGATTTTTGACAATTTTTTTTTGAGGATTTTTGGAGAAGAGAAGAAATGAGGGAAAGAGAGGGGAGGGGCTGAACAATTCAGCAGTGGGCTCGGCTAGAGAGGAGGGGGAAGATGTGAGAGAGTGAGGGTGTTGGTTTCAAAGTCAAAAATAAAGTCAAAAGCCCATTCCTATGCATGTATATTATTCTTTTCTTTTCTTTTCTAGTGAAGAAAGTGTAGGTACTTGGGGATTGGGGAAGCCCAAATTTCGGGCAGCAACAGGGGAAAAGGGGAGGTGGTGTGTGTGTGTGAAGCAATGAACACCAAACACCAATTCAATATGCACCAAATCCCTTTTATTTTCACAAAATAAACATTTTTCTTCAATATTTTCTAAACCGTTTTAGCAAACCATTTCATTTCAAAAACCACATGATAAAATTTTGTTTAATGTTTTATGATGCGCAAAATTTGTTTCAACTCATTCCAATTTGTAATTTTTCCTAATTAAATATATTAGTGACGGCTTAAAATAATATTAAAATAATTAATTTCGGAAAATTTTTCAGAAAATTTGAAATTTCACCAGTGGATCAATAAACACCAAATACTAGCAATTTCATAGCTAGAATATGTATATTTAATTTTATAATAAAGATATTTGTATTTTGACTTTTTACCGAAACCCCCCTTATTTTACCGATTTTTTCGAAATTTTACCGAAACGATTTTCAAATCGTTACAGTTTTCATCTCCAATACCAAGTTCGTCGTACCCATGTTTTCTTGCGAATCTTGAGGGATTTGACCCCATTTCTCGACGGGTTGATAGATTAGCACAATCGCTTTTAACACATCGGTCATCACAAATTGCGCTAATTTATTCACTCGATTTACACCCTCAAGGTCGTACTCCACTTCTTTCTCCTTTCCGCCATTCTTCTTCTCCACCGAGGCCATATTCTACCCTTCTTCCCACACGGTCTCGTGTGCTTCTCATCTCTTTTCTTTCCACTCCATTCTTTCACCAACTCGACCATTACCACGATAAGATTTTTGAATGGTTGGTGCTAACCTTTGGCTTGTGTAAGGCCAAGTTTAAGTTTGGGGGGAACCTTATTGTATATATGTATATATATTTTTGTTTTCTTTTTCTATAAAAAATAAAAAATAAAAAATTCAAAAAAAATTCCAAAAAAAAAAAAATTATAAATAAATAAACAGGGGAGTGCCGACATTCTCAACCCTCTTGGTGTAGCAAGACAGTGAGGACACTGTCAAGTTTAAGTTTGGGCTCGGTACGTCTTCTTCCTTCGCATTCATTTGTACATATTTTTGCATTTGCATACTTATTTTAAAAAACCCATAAAAATTGAAAAAATTATAAAAATTAATGTATTCAATTTTGGTCTTATTTTGACCTGAGTTTGACAAATAGGTTAACTAGCTAGAACAACTAGATCTTAGACTTAGTAAATTAAAAACCCTAAAAATAATCTTCCTTAAAGTTTAACGGTAGAGAGTATATGTCTTTGTAGTTTATTTAGAAATAGAAAAATTTTGAGTTCAGTTCTTGGGTTAAGTTGAAACAAAGGAAAATTATTGATATTTTTATTAGAGTATGAGTTTGAAAAATGATTCCTAGCTTAAGTCTAGATTCTGAAAATGTATACCCTACAAATTGCACAATCACGCACCTTGAAACTTGGAATAGTAGAAGAGACCTTGAAATGCTCTTGTCTAAAGTCCTTAGTACAATGAAAATAAAAGAAAAAAAATGTGAATAAAGAAAGAAAAAAATGAACACTGGTTTTTGTGATTACTTAAGGCTGCAAAAAAAATAGAAAAATATTTAGCGAGGGTGCCTCATCACCTAGTGCCTTAGACCAACTGGTTTGGGAGTCATTGCTAAAGCCTTGGGTGTTGCAAGACTATGAATTACGCTTTAAAGTGCAAATGCATCTTGTAATCGGTCGTTGGTACCTCAAGAAGTATTAACGGTCGCATGAAGGATGTGTAAGAAAAATTCATTTAAAAATTCACCAATTAATAAGTGCTTTGGACAAAAGGACAAGAGTATGATTGCTTGATTTGAATTTCCAAGTGTAGCGGTGATTTATACACACACGTAGGGATATGTGATTGGAGTTTAGATGAAAGAAAGGAATGAAGAATAGAACTTGTATCTTTAGTAGAGTTGATAAAAATTCCTAAGTGGAGATGGAACCCTCGAAGAAAAACTTAAGAGATGCCGAAAGCTAAGTAGGTCTGCAGAACATATATAATCTTAAGTTAAATGATGAGGAAGTGTGAAGAATATGGGTGGATAATTTACGAGTCAAAAATAATAGAATTCCTTATTAGAAAACCTAATTGGAGAATAAAAGTTAATGGGCCTAATTGATAGGATTTTGTGGGTAGTATCCGCTGAAAACCCTCAGGAGACAACACTCCTCCTACTAGGGACACCTAGAGGTTTAACGGCTTGTTGCACGAGCTCAGTGCAATCGCGTTTCCCTGCGAAAGTGCGGTTAGGTTTTTGTCGAGAATAAAAAATAAGTTTGCTCGAGGACGAGCAAAAAATAAGTTTGGGGATATTTGTTCATATCATATTATTGCATTATTACAGTCCCCATTCATATGCATTTTACAATAAAACAGGTACTTTTGACCCATGTCTGCTACATAGTACAGATTACAGGTTCTTGGAGCGAAAACAGTGAAAAAGACAAAAGACGACACAAAAAAGGGACTTTGACCAACAAATAGAAGGATCTTAATCAAGCCTATATAAAAGAACAGTACAAGGCAACGCAAGGTCCAAGATTAGAAAGCGAACGGTTAAACTGTAGGGTTCCTACGCACACTCATGAGGTTCTACAACTGATCAACCATGCCAAAATCAAATTTTTCCATGTGCCAAAGAACCCTATACTAGATCGTTAACTAGAGGTAAGGCGAAACAAGCAAGTAAACTACATTAGCTACAAGTGAAAAAGACTACAACCTTTGTAGATCCGGTCCTCCACTTCTTTAGCTCCGTATTGACGTCCCTCCGCTGCGATCATCGGGATCCCGGACTCTAGCGATGGTTTCGTCGGAGAAACGAGCGGGCTAGGTCGTTGACTTCGATGCCGAAGATGATCTACGGCGAGGCAACTCAAACTCAAGCTCCGTCTTCACTTGGTCATGAACCTTGTGAAGAAAACACCCTATACAACATGGCAAGTGGTAGAGGATGTAGAAATAGGAAGTGGGTTCACTTTGGATTTGGATTTCTCACTTGATTTCAACACTTGAAATTTTCTAGCAATGGTTTTCTTCTTCATGAAGAAGAAGAAGAAGAAAGAAAAAGAATGAATGAATTAATTCTAAAAAGAAAATTCAAGTGAAACTTATCATGTTGCAACCATGGGTGAGATTTCTTGTATAGAGAATAAACTAGGGTTTAGAGGTAATGGTTAGGTTAAAGGAAAAAACAAAATGGCTAGACTTTTTCAAAGATGCTAACAAGCTTCATGAAGCTTCTAGCATGGAAAAAGAAAAAACACCATTTTGTTTTTGCCAAAAAGAATAAATCAAATAAAACCCTAACCATTAACCTAAACTTGGTGTAATACACACACACACACACCCATGTTTGCATGTATCATCAAACATGATACAAACAAGTGCACAAACATATATCACATATACAACTTGTGCACATCAAGTGAGAAAATCCATCTTAAGTGAACAAATATTAGTCAATGTAAAGTAATATATCAAATATATAATTATACATTAAATCATTAAATCAACACTTAATTTAATGATCCGGTCATACTGCATATAACCGACTAATATCAAGTGTATCAATATATCGAATCAACATTTGATTCGGTAACCCGGCTATATCTTATATAACCGTCCGATGATACAAATCGTGAGAATAGAATTCAGTATCACATACTGGTATTATTCTCGGTCCCGCACATATCTCATATGCGCTCCTATTTCATTTTGCTTGAGCCAGGAAACCTCTATGTAGGACTCTAAAGACTCGTCAATACGCCGGCAGTAGGTGATGATCATATCAAACATCCACAAGTCGCAAGCGGTCTGCTAAACGTAACGGCCACTCGGGTATTGAACGATCAGAAGATCAACGAGCAAGCCCGCTCACACTCCTGTGAATCCAACCAGTAACACTTACCGTACAGTCCGGTCTGATCGTCTGATATGTCGCATATCTTGCCTAGGGGTGGTAAACGTCAGACCCCAGTGGCTCGATAAGTCGTGTCGATATGTGGTCTATAACAGTTCGAGATACTACTGATAACACTTACCAGTAAATCTCAGCAATCCTGGCCAGGGATTTTCGGTTATAGCCAATCGAACACAGCGCAACATCAACTCCTTATACCAAGAGAGACGAATCCCCTCCTATCGCTCATTGCCTCCATGTGATTCGGGACTGTACCTAAAAACCACCGTTTTGCACGCCCTCTTGGACGCGGTAAGGTGGAAATCAAAGCACAGTGGGAATCACACAAGACTCTATGACGATCTCGGGTCTACAGACTAACCCGTACCAGTGTCACCAGAGAACTGCCATCTGACGTAAGGTATAATTCCATCTGGGAGTTCTCGGCGTGTCCGTCCAGTGTACCCAGTCTCCACTGAGCACCCGTATATCTTCTCTGATGTCAAACACCAATGGATATAGGATCATCCATCGCCCATCTGTATGGGTCGAGAAGGTATACGCTAGTCTACTCTGGTATATCGATGCCCCATCTCAATACACCCAAGACTAGGGACCTTGAAGGATGTACTTATGGACTACCATGTCCCCACTAGTATGATCCGCATCATAGTCCAGGTAGTCAAGTACACATCCTAAGGGCTTTACCAACATGTAACCGAGAGACAATCAGTGTACACGTTAAGGTAAAGAGCAACCAGATAGCATACTATCATGTCAAGCAATAAAGTCCTCCCTATATATGTCCAAGCATCCACTACAATATACATCCTATGTATAGTAATGGCCTCTAGGGCATACATATAACTAAAAATCTCCCACTTGCACTAGGGCCATCTGATAGCAGTGGTTGTAGTATCTCATATTCAACCATCCCATAAAAGTCTCTCTCTGGGAAAAGGCCTTTGTGAGTGGATCCGCCGTGTTGTCCTCTGAGTCTACCCTCCTAACCTCGATCCCCTGGAGATCAACCATCTCCATGATCAGGTGATACTGCCTTAGAATATGTCTGGATCACTGATGGGATAGGCGTTCCTAGGCATAAGCCACAACTCCATTGTCACACAATGGTAGGAACGAAGTTCATCTCATGAACGAATATACACCCAGACTTCCTCTTTGGTAGTATCTTTGGTAGCGATATATCCAGCCTTTATCGTCTAGTATGCCATGGTATCTAGCTTGGAACTCTTCCAACATACCGTCCCTTTACTGAGGGTAAAGACAATGCCTGTGACTGACTTTCAGTCGTCCTTATCACCCTGGAACCTTTCTAGTGATTCTCCCCAGGATCGATTGATACCAACTCACTACATCTAGTGAGTATCCTGACATCCAATTAGATCTATCTCATAGATCCAAAACCTAGGATTTAGTAGGTATCATTTTGATCCTATATGGAGAATCATTATGATAAGCAGAGATTGACCGAGCGTAGCATAGGAAACTCCTTCCCTATCAAGAGTATGTCATCCACGTACTCTACGAGGATCATTACCATACTCCCTACTACCTTTTTGTTTATACAAGATTCATCTACCATTTTGATGATGTCAAACTCTTTGACTAACACATCAAAACAGACGTTCCAACTCCGCGATATCTGCTTTATCCTATAAAACATCTTGCACACGTTTCCGCTGCTCCCACTGTCTACGAAGCTCTCTGGCTGTGTACTTATAGACGCTCTCTTCTAAAACATCATTTAGAAAAGCAGTCATGACACCCAACCGCCAGATATCGTAGTCATGGCAAGTAGGATCTGGATGGACTTAAGCATAGGGACTTGAAAAAGATTTCATCATTAGCCACAATTGGTCTATGATGCAAACCTCTGACAAGTCTAGCTTTGAAAGTCTCAACTTTTCCATGTACACCAAGTAATCTTCTCAAGATATATTTGCTCCTGATGGGGATTTAACCCTTTAGATAAAGCAACCAAAGTCCATACTTTGTTGGTGTATAAGGATTCCATCTCAGATCGCTAAGCATCCAGCCATTCTTACAGAGTCCTACTCCTGATGGCCTGCTCGAAACTAGTTGGGTTATCATCTCATGATGCAATCCTCGCTCCCACTGTCATAGAGAAACCAAAGTATCTCTCAGGTGGGTGAGGAACCCTACTAGATCGGCGGAGAGGCTGAGATTCGTTGGTTACTATTGAATTCTCCGGTTCTACCAAATCGTCAGCTGTAGTTTGTATAGATGGAACTCCTTCCAGTTCTACCTCATGACCACAAATTTGTTTCCAAAATAAATTCCTTTTTCCCAATAAGGTGGCATGCCGAGAAACAAAACATCTTTTGTTCCTCGGTGCGGTAGAAGATATTCCTTTGCAAATGCTTGGGATATCCAAAAAACTTCCACAGAACTGAGTTCACCTCGAGCTTGTCCGGATTTTGCTTTTAGACATAGGCCGGACAACCCCAAATCTTAACAATATTTAAGATATGGGCTCTTCCCTTTCCATATCACATATGAAGTGGTAGGCAACTGATTTGATCAGAACCCTATTCAATAGGTATGCATCTTCATAAGTGCATAACTCCCAAAAGGAAATAGGTAACTCAGTAGTACTCATCATAGAGCACACCATATCATATAGGGTGTGATTGCTCCGCCCCGATACACCGACGTGCTGTGGTGTATACGGAGGAGTAATGCTGAGAGAGAATCTCATTCTCCTTTAGAATAATCCAGAAATTTCGTGCCTAAGTATTCTCCTCCTTGATTGCATCAAAGGACATAATACTTATACCCGTTTTGGTTCTCTACTTCTAACTCATATTCTGTGAATATCTCAAAAGGTTCGAACTTGTGTTTCAACAGGAACATATGTCTGAATCTAGAGAGATCATCAGAGAATGTAATGAAATACAAAGAACCGGTCTTGGCATGTGTAGACAGGGAACCTTCATACATCAACATGTATTATCCCAAAAGTTCACTAACTCTTTCTCTGTTTCCAGTAAACGGAGCTATGGTCATCTTGTTTCTGTGACATGACTGGCAAGTTTCACAAGATGTAAATTCAAACTGATTTAAATATGCATCTTAATGTAACTTGAGCTAGTCGGGTCGCATTGATATGACCTAGTCTACAATACCTTAAGAAAGATTCGTTCATTTCTGAACTCTTCCTCTTGTGTGTGTTCTGTATACTAAGAACTGTAGTTTGATTTAGAACGTCAATGCTTTTTGATAACGTGCCAGAACCGATCAACTTTTGATATAGGAAATGTTCAAAACATTATCCAACAATACAAAATTTTATCATTTCTTTACTAATAAAGAAACTGATATGATTTTGTATATCAGGTTCGGTATCTAATGACATTCGTTCAGAATCAATGTATTCTGGTAATACAGGGTGACAGTGACCAACAGACTTGGCTGCAACACTTGCACCGTTTTCTATTTTATGAAACTTATTACCCGTTCTCAGTTCTCTACCTGTCTGTATCCCATATAACGGATTACATTTGCGGGATCCTGATCCGGTATCTAATACCTAGGACGTAGAGGACACTGAGAAACAGTTCTTTATAATGAACACACCCGAAGATGATGCATCAACATGCACTTTCTTCGTTTGGGCGGTACGGGAATCCTGGTATTCCCCTATTTTCTGCTCGTTCTTATAACAATTATAAGTTGGAGCGGGACCAACGTTCCCCAGCTCAGTATAACAAGCGGGTTCGGTCAATACATCCATATTATTATCTCGATTAAGGCGTGATATGGTCGCTACCCGGAGAGAGAGAAGAAAACACTCTGCGTGCGCTCTTGCAAGATTAGATTGGTTATATATTTTATCTAATCAGGATGGCTCCCACTGTTTTTTATCAAATCTTCCTTCAAACTCTAAAAGGAAAGACTACCCGGGATTAATTACACACTACAAGTTCGCCAATCTTTCAGCCAGGCCAGTGCCGGTACTTTGAGGGAGGTCCCCCATGCTTTCGCACGAACCTAATTAAAGTAAACCTCGTTTTCCCAGGGGCGTAACCCCGTTGACACCTTTCTAGACACCTACTTGATCGGCTAATTGTAATGTATAAAAATTTTCCCAGGAGTAACAATTACTCACAGTGGGTATCGGGATCCAACTATCTCATAGAAGGTATGCAATCTCATTGCAAATTTAACACTTGAAATTCCCGATAATATTTTACCCCTAACCTCCTATGACCTAGACAAAGGCCAACAAACCATATGATGCTAGTCAAGTTCAACCCGTCATTTCTTGATTGAATTAAACCCACCCGCATGATCCTTGACAAAGGCCAACAAGGTCGTACGACTACCCTAACCCAATCTGCATCATATGCATAAGAAGATAAGCACTAGTCAGCTACCGCACACTACGCCTTGACAAAGGCCAACAAACGCAGCACGAATACTAACTACTACTTATCTGAAATGACGGAGGGCTGCGACAGGTTTTTCTGAAAACCTATTGCGTAATGAACTTGATATCGTTGTAGAATCAAATGATTTGAAATGGAGTGTTTGTGAGGCTTTTCTAGTTTTGCTAAAGGGATCACTCCCGGTGAAGGGATCGTCGGCCCTTTCCTCATCGAATAAGGTGCAGGAGATATCATATATACTACTATGCAAAGCAAGAACTATAGAAGCAATTAAAATACAAACTGGGTGTTGTAGCATCTGCCAGTTATTGCTAAAGGGGTCACTCCCGGTGAAGGGATCTCGGCCCTTTCCTCATCGAATAAGGTGCAGGATGTTCTACAAGGAACACCACGATGCAAAGCAAGAACTGTAGCTACCTGTTTTTGAAAATTCGATTCCACAACATCTTTGAGGTTTCTTTTTCTTTCATTAATCATATTAATGAAGTCCCATCATTTAAGTCACCTAATCATCACAGATAAATACGACGTACACTTATGCCATCCGCATTCGCCTCGATGTCCCCTCGTGCACCATTAGGTTAGGTAACTAACGGCAGAGCGGGGCAGGGCTAGCGCGGGTGTAAAACATAAGTAACGTCTATATAATATATCATATATACTATATACAGTATCTATCACAGAACATCAAATGATCACATCACAGATATCACAGCAGAAGAAACATATGAAACAATGGATATACTAGGACGTCCGTGTTTTATTTTGAGCCTATATAAAACACGGATTCCACGGTCGCGATGAATAGCCAAACCCACACCCTTAGACCCCTACGAGAGCGGTAAGCAACCCTACCAATTCTAGAGTTAGGAGACCCGGACTCGACTCCTCGAGTTGGTCTCCCACTGGACTCCAGAACTCGGTTACTTGTGCTCTCCTCCTTGGGTCTATCCTAGTGCGGAAAAGTAAATAATATACAAATGGTGACATCTTCCGCAACCTGGAAGTGCCCCAATAAAAGAATATTACATACAAGTTTTTACATGAATGAAAAAGAAAAACACTCATCTCACATAAAAACTCCTGGCTATTCAAACACGACGATCCAATATAACATATCCAGCAACACATAACATCACATGTCATCAACGTAAGTAAATATGCCCATCCCAATTGTCGTTGACATATAGCAACGAAACCGGCGATATCACATATTACACTTACGGTCACAGAAAAGAAAGTGTAAAACTACAATAGTTGGAATCCGCAAACTCTTTAGACATCGCATGCCTAACCAAATGAATTCCTTAGACATCGCATGCCTAACAATTATAAACCCCGCATTTTAGTCTCATTATCGAAAACTCTTTTCAATATCAAGTCGGGCAATTTAACAGGATTCCCGACATTCTGATCGAATGCTCGTCGCAAACTTTAGTAGACGGCCGCACCCCCGATACCGTCGACGAAGTGCACTAAGGCGGACACCGCTACCGCGAGCACCCGAACGGATGCTTTCGGCGACGGGGTTCTCCTACAGTCACTTGGTCGGGGCTATGGGGCGTGGCTATCTATTAAGTTTACCGGCGAGTATCCGTGTACGCTACGTGATTGCGATGGACTTTTGATCGCATCAAAATTCTGTGGCAACTGATCATTTGAGACTAGATTGCTAGATTTATAATATTCAAATCAGTTATCCCATAACTACTTGTGGATTCCAAATATTGTATCACATTCCAGATAAACAGAAAATGTTAAACTTTCCGATCGAATAATCAAACACCCAAGTTTTCCCGAAACAGCTCAACACATGAAATAAGTTTAAAAACATTCACTTCATGCCACAGTACCAACGGTCCAGCCGTAGAAGGGTCAAGCCAACGCCTCATATGTGGCACGCCGTACTGCCCCAAACCCTAAGGTTCAAAGGGCAGTTCAAGACGGTCACATAATCGAGTTAAGGTTTGTTGTCTTCTAGAGGGTCCATCGCGTTACTTGCACTTAGAACGTTCTTAAACCACGGAAAAATCCAACACTTGGAAATTTCCCGGCAGGGGAAAAAATGGGTATTTATATCCGGTCGAAATTTTTAACATGTTCTAAAATACCCGGAAAAACATAAACGAGGTTAGAATATCCGATCGAATTAACGAGTCCCCAATACATCCCAGAAAACTCAACTCTTGAGTAGAAATTAAAACTTCCCAGAAAACACAGGAAACACTATGAGCAATTACTGTGCAAATAAAAACAAAAGTTACCATAGTACGGCCGCGGAACCGCCGTGTGAGCCAAGCTATGGCCGCGGTTCCGCGGCACATTAGACGATGTACGGTCATGTGATGCACAGTAATTCTATATTTTCCCTGCTGATTTTTTTGAGAATTTTTAATAAGGAAAAATCCACAGTTTGTAAAAATGTACAGAGAGGGGTATCGATTAGGGTTTCGGGGTTCGATCGGGTTTCTAACTTCGTCTACACTTCGCCTAAAGCTCTAGCTAGTCTCTGATACCACTGTAGGGTTACTAGGCACACTCATGAGGTTCTACAACTGATCAACCATGCCAAAATCAAATTTTTCCATGTGCCAAAGAACCCTATACTAGATCGTTAACTAGAGGTAAGGCGAAACAAGCAAGTAAACTACATTAGCTACAAGTGAAAAAGACTACAACCTTTGTAGATCCGGTCCTCCACTTCTTTAGCTCCGTGTTGACGTCCCTCCGCTGCGATCATCGGGATCCCGGACTCTAGCGATGGTTTCGTTGGAGAAACGAGCGGGCTAGATCGTTGACTTCGATGCCGAAGATGATCTACGTCGAGGCAACTCAAACTCAAGCTCCGTTTTCACTTGGTCATGAACCTTGTGAAGAAAACACCCTATACAACATGGCAAGTGGTAGAGGATATAGAAATAGGAAGTGGGTTCACTTTGGATTTGGATTTCTTACTTGATTTCAACACTTGAAATTTTCTAGCAATGGTTTTCTTCTTTATGAAGAAGAAGAAGAAGAAAGAAAAAGAAAGAATGAATTAATTCCAAAAAGAAAATTCAAGTGAAACTTATCATGTTGCAACAATGGGCGAGATTTCTTGTGTAGAGAATAAACTAGGGTTTAGAGGTAATGGTTAGGTTAAAGAAAAAAACAAAATGGCTAGACATTTTCAAAGATGCTAACAAGTTTCATGAAGCTTCTAGCATGGAAAAAGAAAAAGCACCATTTTGTTTTTGCCAAAAAGAATAAATCAAATAAAATCCTAACCATTAACCTAAACTTGGTGTAATACACCCACCCACCCATGTTTGCATGTATCATCAAACATGATACAAACAAGTGCACAAACATATATCACATATACAACTTGTGCACATCAAGTGAGAAAATCCATCTTAAGTGAACAAATATTAGTCAATGTAAAGTAATATATCAAATATATAATTATACATTAAATCATTAAATCAACACTTGATTTAATGATCCGGTCATACTGCATATAACCGACTAATATCAAGTGTATCAATATATCGAATCAACATTTGATTCGGTAACCCGGCTATATCTTATATAATCGTCCGATGATACAAATCGCGAGAATAGAATTCAGTATCACATACTGGTATTATTCTCGGTCCCGCACATATCTCATATGCGCTCCTATTTCGTTTTGCTTGAGCCAGGAAACCTCTGTGTAGGACTCTAAAGACTCGTCAATACGCCGGCAGTAGGTGATGATCATATCAAACATCCACAAGCCGCAAGCGGTCTGCTAAACGTAACGGCCACCCGGGTATTGAGCGATCAGAAGATCAACGAGCAAGCCCGCTCACACTCCTGTGAATCCAACCAGTAACACTTACCGTACAGTCCGGTTTGATCGTCTGATATGTCGCATATCTTGCCTAGGGGTGGTAAACGTCAGACCCCAGTAGCTCGATAAGTCGTGTCGATATGTGGTCTATAACAGTTCGAGATACTACTGATAACACTTACCAGTAAATCTCAGCAACCCTGGCCAGGGATTTCCGGTTATAGCCAATCGAACACAGCGCAACATCAACTCCTTATACCGGGAGAGACGAATCCCCTCCTATCGCTCGTTGCCTCCATGTGATTCGGGACTGTACCCAAAAACCACCGTTTTTCACGCCCTCTTGGACATGGTAAGGTGGAAATCAAAGCACAGTGGGAATCACACAAGACTCTATGACGATCTCGGGTCTACAGACTAACCTGTACCAGTGTCACCAGAGAACTGCCATCTGACGTAAGGTATAATACCATCTGGGAGTTCTCGGCGAGTCCGTCCAATGTACCCAGTCTCCACTGAGCACCCGTATATCATCTCTGATGTCAAACACCAATAGATATGGGATCATCCATCGCCCATCTGTATGGGTCGAGAAGGTATACGCTAGTCTACTCTGGTATATCGATGCCCCGTCTCGATACACCCACGACTAGGGACCTTGAAGGATGTACTTATGGACTACCATGTCCCCACTAGTATGATCCACATCATAGTCCAGGTAGTCAAGTACACATCCTAAAGGCTTTACCAACATGTAATCGAGAGACAATCAGTGTACACGTTAAGGTAAAGAGCAACCAGATAGCATACTATCATGTCGAGCAAGAAAGTCCTCCCTATATATGTCCAAGCATCCACTACAATATACATCCTATGTATAGTAATGGCCTCTAGGGCATACATATAACTAACATAAAGTCCACTACAAGTATTCACTAGGAGATCTGGAGAATATCAAGAAGCCAAATGAAGAAAAGAACCAAATAAATAGAAAGCCCAAAATTACCAGATGCTACACAAGAATTTATGATTTGGAAATTTTACCATAATTTGGAGTCTACTTTGACTAGGTCTTCCTAAGGATATTTTGGTAAATGTAGACATGCAAATCAATTGTAACCTAGGGTTTCCTATCCTCTATAAATAGGAACTCTAAAGATTGTATTAGCTATGCCTCCCTTCATTAATAAATTATAGAATTCTTTTGGAGAGCATCGGTGCCTTTTTTCATTTCATGAATTCAGATCTGACAACCCTGTGTTGATGTTTGGAGAGAGCCATCTGTTAAGTAGGTAATTTTTCATTCTTTACCCTAGGTAGATTTAATTCTTTGCCCTAGATAATTGTTTAGGGTTAGCTTTGGGGAAGGCTTTTGAGAGATGAGATCTTTCATCCCTTTCTTACCCATCACAGATAATCAATATGACTCTATGCATAAACGCACGCCCTACGGCACCCTATCCCTCGAGGTAGCGGTGATACCGTAGTATAAAGGCCCGGTTGCGCATGTTTTCCATGGAGGTTAGGGTAAGGATTGATATAGGAAGGACAAGAAACTAGAGGAAGAAAACATCTTCCCGATGATTCTAATCCCTTTTATTAATAATTACCATAACTCCTCTTAGATCCTAATTTGGGTATAGAAAGCGTTGAGATTTATTTACATTTCCAAACTATTCCTAAACTTAACCCTAGCAAGACTTAGATCTAGATAATCTTAGAATAGACAGATTTAGTTTTTTTTTAGATTTAATAAATCAATCCGACTCCCATCGGAATTAATTCGTTTGAGCGATTAGGAAATTCACAACATCCCTGTGGACCGACCCGTACTCACCGGCTAGCTACATGCGACGCCGTTCTTGATTGCGGTTATAGATAGTTTTTGAGATCAATCAGCAATCCATCGGCTCATCGGCCCTGTCAGGTGTGCTAACGGGGACGATTCCGTTCTGGCACTTCTCTGATCATCTCTCGGTCATTCATCACGACCTCTGGTATGGCAGCACGTCACTGGCATCGGCCTCTGGCTCTCTGAATACACATGACACATCCGATCCTGGGTACAAATCGCATTGCAGCAGTGTCCTGAAAGGAATCCTGCTCAGGGTCTCTTCCGATCTCGCCTATCCCGAACTGTACGAAGGCTGGTACTCTCATATAATCCTTTCTCGCTTTCTGGACATCTGTGTTCTCAGCACACATTTCCTCGGAAACTGGCCGTATCCCAATGCCTCTGTATGCATACCAGATCTCTAATCTCGACGGGGAGTAACAACATCTCGTCAACGTCTCACACGAACCTTTGGTTCCACTCGTTTGATTAAGTTCAGTTGACGATACAGTCTAAAAAGTTTGGATTTGGAGTTCAATCATGAACTAGGTCCCATCAGATATCCAGACACATTCTAAGACAGGTATTACTCATTTCGGGAGATGGGTTTCTCTGCGAACTTGAGATATAGGGAGACATAGAATGAAACATCAGAGCGAATCCACTCACTGAGGCTATTTCTCGAACACAATAGTTTTACGAACGAGTTTTATGACATTGATTAGTAGAGGAGTTGGGTGTTCGGTATCACACGGGTTGTGAGTATGCGACATCGCAATAATTAGCCTTGAGTGCAAGTGGGAGATTGTTGGATATAGTGCTGTAACAACCGAGTTCAGTTATACCAATTTCTATTGCCGTATGTGTTGTTTGCGGTGTTTATTTCATTTACTATGTAGATGCGAATGGTAGTTTACTTTACGTTCGACCCGCTTGCTTGAGCTTGTTGTTTCATAGTTATAGAATACCCTAACATCACATATTTTGCATATAACAATTTAAGTTACTTAAAATAATTTAAAAATACATGACATGGCCTGCATGATACCCCTAACCCCGTGGTAGCGTCCTTGCATCGTGTTCTCGTCCCGTTCAGTGAAATGGACGTGTTTGGATGGCTACGGGCACGTGCGTGGGTCCGTTCTTGGGGGTATGCATTTCTGTTATATAATCTTTCATTTTAAATTTTGGAACTTACTATAATTTTCGTATTTCAAATCCAAAATTTTGGACCCAACCTGGGCGCATTTCTGAAATATTTTATATCCCGCTAAAATTCAATTATTTGAATTTTAAATTTAAATTCTAATATTTTTCTTCAGTTCATAAGATTTCCTAAATCTATTTTAAATCTTTTTACATTTTCTTTTAACTAAACAGATTCTCTCTCTCCCTTTATTTTTCCTCATCAACCAATCAGAATCCTCCCTTTTATTTGCCGGGCCCCATGCGTAACCCTCTCTTTTCTCTCCCTTCCTTTTTCTTCCTCTCTCTCTCTTTCTTTTTCTCTCTCACCCCGCTAACAAACAATTCCATCTCTCCTCTTCTTTCTCTCTCCTCTCGCTTTCTCTCTATCTCTCTCATCTCGCGTCCCTCTCTCTCTCTTCTCGCGGTGAACGAGGATCCCAACACCGCCTCCCTCCTTATTGTTACCTCCCTTCTTTCTTCTTCTTCTTCTTCTTCTTTTAAAAACCTGCAACCCTCGCCACGAGAACCCCAACTCCTTACCGCCTTCCTCAAACCCTAACTCCATCATCTCCTCAACCCAATCGAGCCTCGTCATCTCCTTTCCTCCTCCTCTCCATCTTCTTCTTCTCTTTCTTCTTCCCGAGCCTCTCTCCCCCTGCACACACCCACAGAACCCTAAAAACCCAACGTCATCGGTCGTCGCCGACGACCCCAGCCTCACACCCACCATCATCATCATCTCATTTCCTTCCTCTCCTCTACATCATCACCTCTGTTCCCTTCCGAGTAGGCGGCGTGACGGACGTCTTGCCTGAAATTCGGGGGCAGATGCTAATTGGTGCTATCCGTTTACCTCTCCGAAGATGCCAAGTTGATTTGTGGCACCATGTATCGAAGGTTTAAACGGATGCATCCGATGTAGCAGACTTCATCAGATTCCCCCTCGCTTGAGGGGTTTTTGATTGTGGGGATGCTCTTCCTTGCAGGCGCAAGCCCCTACAGTTAATTACGCTACCGCATTGCGGTAACAACTTTCTCCTTCTCCAGATGATCACTTCGTGTCGTGTGTGTTTATTTTGTGTTTGGTTGCTCGTGGATTGTATACGAAGACTGAGTTATGTCGTCGCCCGTAGGGCGTAGACTAGTCCAAATCCGTATTATCTTAGATTTGGGTTTGGGGGTTGTGTTTAAGGATACGTTAGCCTCATTTGAGACTATGATCGACTTAAACGTTTGTTAAGGATACGTTAGTCTAGTTTTAGACTAAGATCAACTTAACGGGATCGTTTAGATCCAACAAGAGAGCAATTAAGGGGGGCCCTGTTGTTTAGTTTAGTGACATTGCGGTCAATAGGTAGTTTAAGGACATTACGGTCCAATGTTAGTTTTAAGATATTGCGGTCAAGGTTAAGGACCTCATAGTCCGAGGATTTAAGGACTCCACAGTCCGGCATTAGTTTTAAGACGTCACGGTCAAGGTTAAGAACCTCATAGTCCGTTGTTAGTTTTAAGACATCCCGGTCAAGGTTAAGGACATCATAGTCCATGAGTTTAAGGACCCCACAGTCCGTTGTTAGTTTTAAGACATCCCGGTCAAGGTTAAGGACATCATAGTCCGAGGATTTAAGGACTCCACAGTCCGGCTTTAGTTTTAAGACATTCCGGTCAAGGTTAAGGACATCATAGTCCGAGGATTTAAGGACTTCACAGTCCGGCGTTAGTTTTAAGACATCACGGTCAAGGTTAAGGACCTCATAGTCCATGAGTTTAAGGACCCCACAGTCCGTATCAATGTGTGGTCATCGGGACCCGTCACCTCTTTGAAGACGTTGAGGAATTACAACGCCAAGTATCAAAGGAGTGAAGAGATGTACCCTTGAACCAAGGTAGATTAAATAGTCTTTGGCCCAATTTGGAACCAAGACCAATTAATAATATTATGAGCCCATTAGCCTAGTTAAGTTTGAATTGAGGACTTATGGCCATCTTGGGCTAAGTCCAATCATGTTTAGAATATTGGCCCTCTGTTGGCTCATTGAAGAAGAGGCTTTGCCTTTAGAAACTTAACCAATTGGGATAAAGCTAGTGTTAAACACTAAAGACCAACAATGTTGAACACTGGGAATAAGGTTAGAAAGTTAGTGTTAAACACTAAAAGATAATCAGTGTTAAACACTAGCAACAGGAATTTCAAATTAGTGTTAAACACTAAAGCAAATCAGTGTTAAACACTGGAAACAGAGATTTCAAATTAGTGTTTAAACACTAAAGCAAATCAGTGTTAAACACTGGAAACAGAGATTTCAAATTAGTGTTAAACACCAAGAAAATCAGTGTTAAACACTGGGAACAAAGTCTTCAAATTAGTGTTAAACACTAAGGAGAGAGGGGTCACGTGTGGACACGTGAGAGCGCCCTGGTTCCCTCTATTTTATTCTGCCCAAAGTATTGAATACTTTCTATAATTGCTCTTGGAGCATCACGTGCTGTCACGTGATTGGAATGTGGGTTTTTAACTGTTAAAGATTTTGCCAAGGGGTCACGTGGTAGCACGTGAGGGCGCCCATAGCTTCTGTTTGCTTTTTCTTTGTATCCTTCAGGGGTCACGTGAGGTGTTGCCTCTGAATTCTTTTCTGTGGATCTTTACAGGGGTCACGTGGTAACACGTGACTCTGGTTCTTTGCATATTTTAAAGATCTGTTAATCTTTTAAGAATTAAATTCTTCGTAGGGTTAAACCCTAGCAATAAACTTTAGAGGAATTAAATTCCTATTTCCTTCTGAAGACTTATATTCTTGGATAGGGTTAAACACTAATTTCTTTTCTGTAGGAATTAAATTCCTCATGTATGTAGAGAATTAAATTCTGGCATAGGGTGAAACCCTAATTTCTTCTTTTTTTTAAGGGAATTAAATTCCTGTGATTTTGAGAGAATTAAGTTCCCAATTAGGGTTAAACCCTGGTTCTGTCTATTTTGAAGGAATTAAATTTCTATAACATAGGGTTAAACCCTAATTTTATCTCAAAGGAATTAAATTCCTATAATTCTGTGAGAATTAAATTCTCAAAACTCAGTTCTTCCTCTATGTTTTGGATCTGCATGGCAGGATCTCAACCCAATGAGAATTAAATTCTCAATTCATGGGGAGATGTGCATTTT
The DNA here is from genome assembly GCA_030015575.1 of Agapanthus africanus. NCBI lineage: Eukaryota > Viridiplantae > Streptophyta > Magnoliopsida > Asparagales > Amaryllidaceae > Agapanthus > Agapanthus africanus. The sequence continues at coordinate 866,036,080 of CM057338.1, read as the reverse complement.
GCAGATCCTCAACCAGAGAAAGAACTAAGTTCTTTTCTTTTTATAAGAGTTAAACTCTTTTGAGAATTAAATTCTCTTTTGAAGCCTCTCTTCTCTTACCTAGGGTTTTTCTTTTGTAGAGAATCAAATTCTTCCTTCTGAATTTTCAAAATCCCAAGGCTCTATATCTCTCTCTCTGTATGTCTCCCCCCCTTTTTTTAACTCTCTCCCTTGGCACCTATTTATAGGAGAAGGAAAATAATCAATCTGTTTAGTGAAACTTTCATTGAAAGATTTGATTTGTTTATTGAGAGATTTGATTTATATTCATCATTAATCTGGGCCTTTAGATTATTAGGTGAATTTTATTCACCATTGGATTTTAAATCCAAAGATATTTCTTTGTTATTTTGGTTAGATTTAGGGGGAAATCTTTCCATGCCCAAGATTTTTCCATAAATTGGTGATATTTAATCACCTTCAGATTCTTGATCTAACGGTTTCAGATAAATCTTCTCCATTTTGGAAAGATTTGAATGATCTCTCCTCAGAATTTAATTCTGTTAAAGAATAAGGCTTTTAAAGCCGGTCACGTGTGGCCACGTGACCCCTGGTCATGCGTGAGCACGTGACCCCTGGAATGGGTTTCTCTTCTTCTGCGCTCTGTTTTCTGGCCGCTGCTTAACCATCACGTGCCAACACGTGACCACTGGTCACGTGTGAGCACGTGATGCCTCTTCTGAAGCTTTTTCCTGATTTTTAATCAGGGAACAAATGCCCCCACAGTGTTGTTCTCACGTGTCTGCACGTGAGTGCAACGCTGTCACTTTTGTGACCGTCGGATCTTCCTTGGGAGTAGGGTAGATGAAACGTTTTCCATCCCATCCTATAAATGCCTATGTCCTTTCAGAAGAGCCTCCACTTTGCTTCATCTTCCTCCTTGCAAACCTTTTTCTGAGAATTTAATTCTCCTTTTCCAGAGCTTAGTTCTCTGCTCCACAATCTTCAGAGTTTAACTCTGTTCAGGGAAAACCCATCTCTTCAGGTAGTGATCTTTGAACGATCGAGGAACCCTTATATATATTTTTCAAAAACTCTCTGGATTTTAAATCCACACCAAGGGTTTCACCCCTTTTAACATGAACCCATTTTTTTTCATTCAAGTTCATCAACAAAAATAGAAAACCATTTAATCTTCGAACAGTAGATCTCTTAGGGTTCATATGATCTTTAGGGAGATGATGGTGACGGTTCAAATCTATGGAATTTAATTCCATCCCAAAAAATGTTTCTGGGAATTTAATTCCCCTTTTCAAAAGGAATTTAATTCCTATGAAGAACTCAGTTCTTCCCATGGAGGTTTCTTAGGGTTTTCTTGTCTTGGGTTATCCTTCTGTAATCAATGAAGAAGAAGCTTGTAATGGTGTCTTTTCTGGGAATTTAATTCCCTTGATTCTGTTTGATTTGTTGCAGATTCCAAGGTGGATTTCTCTTAGGGGAGTGTGTAGGGTCATTTGAAGTCCACTGTTTATTTAATTAGAATATCCCCTTTGTCTCATTATGATTGCTGTGTCTCATCATTAGCCAGCCGTCATCTTGATTTCGTGGGACCCACATGTTTTGTAACTAACGGTCCTAGCAAACAAGTTCTCTGTCACTTTCTTCAACTGTCTTCATATATTTGTGCTCACACACACACACACACACACACACACACATATATATACACCTGGCTTCACTTTTGAAAGTTTCCCTTTACTTTGTTTCAGGTGCGATGGCTTCTGTTCCGTACTTTCCCTTCACTCGCTCGGAGGCCGCTTTTCCCCAGTCTCCATCTGATGAGGAAGCGATGGCGATGATCAGGGCTCATGACCCGAACCGCACTAGCTTACTTCTATGGGGAACTTGGTACAGCCATATCATTCGGGGTCGCCGGAGTTTCCTTTGCGAAGTGCCGACAGAGCCCACTTTCCCGTTCTTGCCGATGGACCCTCCGAGGACAGTTTTCGCTATGGAGATACCAAATTGGACTCCAACGGGACGGCTCGAGCCTTCGACAACCGGCATCCCGAACCTTCTGATCCCAGCCATAGATATTCTGGGCCGACGTATTTGCCAGGGTGAGGCCCAACCATGGGGGCAAATTTATAAGATAGGGCTCACCCCTCGACACCCCACAGGCTACCTTCTCTAGGCTCGCTACATCCTTTCTGCCCATCGTGCGCGGCTGCAGAAGGTCGGGCTTTACCAGGCGATATATGCGTCGCTCTTTCACTACCAATCTCCGCATGTTTGGTGGGTTAAAGCGTTCTTGAACCAATGGAATCTCCCCACCAACACTTTTATTCTAGGAGACCGCCGGGTCTCGATCTCAATGGCAGAATTTTATGAAATCTCGGGATTGCCAGTCAGGGGTACACTGTATGAGGAGTTGCTGCCTCCTGACGAGTACGTCTTTGAGCCCGAGCCCGCACCGTTTGACGGCTTGTCTGCTGAGAACGCCATCCGCCACAAGTGTCCTAGCTTGATCAAGGCGTTGGGTATGTTTGACCGATTGTTCACCGAATCTGAGGAGCAGGGCGTTACTTTTAAGAGCTTCATTGCCTGCTTCCTTCATGAGGACGTCCTGTCAAAGACAGCTCCGAAGTTTGCCAACATCAAAGACCCCTTTGGGTTTGGTCCGAAGAAGCTGCCGACCACTGAATCGGATCTACCGCAGTACTACATCCCCATTATGTCGCCGATGTCTTTTGAATCCATTGCAACTCCCTTCATGGATGAGGAGACGATCTTCGTGGGGTTTGTCAGTATCTGGCTTAGTTGGTTTGTCATCCCCATGCATCGCTGCTTTATGAGAGCCTCGGTTATCTACGCGGCTTATTGTATCGCTGAGGGGACGCGTTTGGCCAACGGCATCCCGGCGCTGGTGCATCTGTATCACGGGTTAGGCGCTGCGGCTAATACCTCGACTTCTGGCGTGAATGTAGTAAACTTTTCTCTCCATTATTTCACGTCTTGGATCGAGATGCATGTGTTAGGGGAATTTGCTATACATCAGAGGCCTGCATTTTATGATGCTTACACTTTTCCGCGACTTATGCTATTGGTGGATGCTTTTGCTCCTGACCCGACTCAATTCGGGGCCATTCGGGCGCTGATTTCTCCTTATGCTACTGCTAGCGGGTTGGTATTCGCTGATCGGGTCTTATCTTCTCCCTCGGGTTCATCTCAACCACTTTGGGACCAATCAAAAGATAACGTGCCCTCTTTGAGGCCCCGGGAGGCCGCGCACTTATACGCAATCAGACCGGGCTACCTGGTATTTCGTCAGGATAACGCGGCCCTTTTCATGCGGTACAATCCGCATCGCTTTGCCCGGCAGCACGGCTATGATCAGGGCGTCCCTTTTGAGGCTTTCATGGTCGCGCCGGTTCCTTCGCCCGCAGCCGTTCGAGATGCCGCCCATCATTTTGTGAGGTTGAACACCAGCTCCCAGTTCATGATCCCCGATGTTGATTACATGCCCCGATGCGTGGGGTCGTTTATGGGCTGGTATCTCCATCGGGACAACCCGATTATTCTTGAGGAAAGAAGGGTACTCCTTGACCATGGTGCTCCTACTCGGATTCCGGTCACAGGAGCTATGCTGCGACCGCGCGCGTCGGTCCATTTTCTTTTGAGGGATACCGGTGTTGCGCTAATTCCGGGAGAGTCGGGGGTGGATTTTACCCCAACGGCTGGTATGCCATTGGGTACCCGGTCGCGGGGTAAACGGGCTCCGGTAGCAGCACTACCACCCGCTGCAGCACCACCACCCGTGGCATCGACAATGGCGGTGTCATCCTAGGTTGTGGCACCGAGCGAGGGTGATAGGGATGAGGGTGTTGAAGGTGACGTGGACCGGTGCTGCACTAAGACTCCACGGAGGAAGAAACGGTCGTCTTCGGCGACCGGTTCTGGATCTAAGAGGCGGAGGAGGGTGGCCACCAACTTACTTGATTCTTTAACGAAGTCTGAGCCCATACTTCCAGATGAGCCGTTGGTCATGCAAGAGTCGGACGCTGGTCTTCTCTTCCCGGGCTCGGCTGCCGAGGAAGCCGCACAATTGGCTGAGGCCATAAGACGTTCTAAAGATGAGTCTTAGAATGCAAGGGTTCCGAAGAAACCCTATCCTGCCGTGATCTTCTATGAAGACCCCTCATGGATTCGGCGGTGGTTTATTGGCCCTTTGAAGGAATGGGGAGAACGGGCCCTGAAGCAGGCTGCTTCGGAGGATGCCGCAGATGCACTTTCCTTATAGACCGGCGGCCACGAGTCCACCCTCGAACCCCGGCGAGCACGCCTCCTTGAGAAGGAGCATCAGCTTAAAGAAGCCATATTGAAGGCTTCGCTACGCATTGGTATGTTTTTATACTTCTTTGTAGCATTTCAGATTGTTTACCCCTGTATGTATCCTTATTCTTGCGTAAATTATGCAGGGTCTTCAGTGATGGGGGAGGTCCCTACGGGCTTGCTGAAGATAAAGCCTGGCGACGTCCCCAATGAAGCATTGCTCGATGTGGAGGGGGTCGATGACGCTGCGCTTCTCACGATAGAGCCTCCTGTAGCGGTTGTTGATCCTGGAGCTCTTGCTCCTTTGGGGGAGGCACTTTTGGTAGTCGCCGTCCCACCGGCTCTTCCCGAGGGCGACCCCGAGGCTGGAGGAGAGGTAGTTGGGACTACCCTCCCTTTGCCGGAGCCGGAGATCACGGCGGAGGCCGTTGAAGCCGCCATCCCCCCGACTCAGAATGGGAGGAGTGTTGAAGGTAACCTTATACATTTTAAATTAGCAATCTTTCTGTTGTCTGAACTCTTTTGTTTTCCCAGAATTGCGCGGGCTGGCGGCCTCTATCGCTGATTTGTCTCCCCGGTAATCGTTTCAGCATTTATTGGAGATGGCAGCTCCGCAGGCGATCTCCCCTCAACGCATCGTCCTCTCATCTGGACAAGGTTAGTGTCGTTTGCCATTTCTTATGGTATCGCTGTTATTTTGCATATTGACATTGATGTTCTCTACAGTTTTGGAGGCCGATGACGAGGTCGAGGTCCTCGAAGGGCCAGAGGCACCTTCGGCTCCTAGTTGCATGTCCGTGGGTAAGTGGCATTTCAATATAGTCCCACTTGTTCCTTTGCTTAAGAGTTTTACTGACATTTTTCAAATCTGAACAGCCTTGCCAGCCCCCATAGCGCTGGACTCGCGCATTGCCATGCCGCCCTGTCCCTATGCTTTGCGAGCCTCAGAGCGCTTGGCCCAATTAAGCTTTGTCTCCTTGTCATCTTTAATCGAGGAGCTTCGCGCTGGCAGCGCAACCACAGCTGAAGCATTTGTCGCCGATGCTAACGGTTCTCTTCCTTTTCTTGCCACCTACCATAGCGAAGAGGTGGTGCGAGTCTGGGTGGAGTTCTGTCGGCAGGTGGAGGCTTGCTTGCACGTCCTTGAGTGTTCCTACCTTTCTTCGGAGGCCGTGGCTGCAAAGGCGGACTTGCGGGGGCTGATAGCACGGTGCGCGGCAAATATGGTATTATGCGAGAAGAGGCTCGGCCGCAAATTCTCGGAAAGGGAGCTGGCCTCTAAGGCATTGAGCGAGCTTCAAACCAGTCTTACAGCCAAAGCCAATAAAGCGTATGAACTCTGGCGGGTACTTCAAGAGTCTATCAGAGAGGTGGTGGCTCTTGATAAAGCTGCCGTGTTCACTCATGAAAGGGTCGAGGCTCACAAGGCTACTGAGAAAGAGCTTGAAGGCCGGCTCGCCTCGTATTAGCCCCAGCAGGCTCAGGCGGAGGCCCGTCTTCTGGCGATCCTGAATCATGAAGCCGTGGCCCAGCAAAAGAAGGATCAGCTAGCAAAATTGCTAAATCGCTCGCCGGCTTGAAAACTTGTATCTTTTCCTTTCTTTTTGTACATACTCCCGAATGAGAGTATATTCTTTTTGTTTTTTTTCATGAATTGTACTTTGTATCCATTTTGGTTTATGAATAAAGATATTTTTTTCTTCTCAATGGTGTGTCTCTTCTACTTGAATGAGTTCTGCGGGTAATCTATCTTGATCTCTTTGCAGGACAATGATGGCTTAGGATTCAGGGTTAAAATCTGCCTCCTAAGACTTTTGAGCTTTATGAGCCGTAAGGGTCTTATAAAGAGTTATTCTCCCTACAGGTCGAGAGGATCCCGTAGGTGTAAGTTCTCCTTAAGACTCGTGAGGATTCTTAAGCGGGTTTTCCCTTGGGAGTCGTAAGGATCTCACAAGAAAGTTTTCTTCCTTACCGGTCGTGAGGACCCGCAAGTGCTAGGTGCGGTCGCCCTTATCCGTATTTCACGGGGTCTGGGGTTGCTTTGGGATGTTTTCCAGGATACCGTAGTTTAAAGACATCGCAGTCAAGGTTAAGGACCTCATAGTCCGTGGGTTTAAGGACTCCACAGTCCAATGTTAGTTTTAAGACATCACGGTCAAGGTTAAAAACGTCATAGTCCGTGGATTTAAGGACTCCACAGTCCGATATTAGTTTTAAAACATCACGGTCAAGGTTAAGGACATCATAGTCCGTGGATTTAAGGACTCCACAGTCCGATGTTTGGTTACCGGGACCCGTCACCTTTTTGAAGACGTTGAGGAATTACAACGACGAATATCAAAGGAGTGAAGAGATGTACTCTTGAACCAAGGTAAATTCAGTCTAGAATCATGGTGGTTTATCGTTAGTTTTAAGATATTACGGTCGAGGTTAAGGACATCATAGTCCGTGGATTTTAAGGACTCCACAGTCCGATGTTTGTTCTGGATGCTTCACACGGGTTCACTGCCGTGTTCGGCGAGGACCAGGCTCCGCTCTGGATGCTTCATACGGGTTCACTGCCGTGCTCTGCGAGGACTAGGATCCGCTCTGGTCATTTTCCACGGGGTCAAAGAGTGACGTTATCCGCGTTCCACGTGACCAGGAATTTTGCTCTGGATGCTTCCCACGGGTTCACTGCCGTGTTCTGCGAGGACCAGGCTCCGCTCTGGACGTTTTCCACGTGGTCAAAGAGTGACGTTATCCGCGTTCCACGTGGCCAGGAATTTTGCTCTGGATGCTTCCCACGGGTTCACTGCCGTGTTCTGCGAGGACCAGGATCCGCTCTGGACGTTTTCCACGGGGTCTAAGAGTGACGTTATCCGCGTTCCACGTGACCAGGAATTTTGCACTAGATGCTTCACACGGGTTCACTGCCGTGCTTGGCGAGGACTAGGCTCCGCTCTGGACGTTTTCCACGGGGTCAAAGAGTGACGTTATCCGTGTTCCACGTGACCAGTAATTTTGCTCTGGATGCTTCCCACGGGTTCACTGCCGTGTTCTGCGAGGACCAGGCTCCGCTCTGGACGTTTTCCACGGGGACAAAGAGTGACGTTATCCACGTTCCACATGACCAGGAATTTTGCACTAGATGCTTCACACGGGTTCACTGCCGTGCTTGGCGAGGACTAGGCTCCGCTCTGGACGTTTTCCACGGGGTCAAAGAGTGACGTTATCCGCGTTCCACGTGACCAGGAATTTTGCACTAGATGCTTCACATGGGTTCACTGCCGTGCTTGGTGAGGACTAGGCTCCGCTCTGGACGTTTTCTACGGGGTCAAAGAGTGACGTTATCCGCGTTCCACGTGACCAGAAATTTTGCACTAGATGCTTCACACGGGTTAACTGCCGTGCTTGGCGAGGACTAGGCTCCGCTTTGGACGTTTTCCACGGGGTCAAATAGTGACGTTATCCGCGTTCCACGTGACCAGGAATTTTGCTCTGGATGCTTCCCACGGGTTCACTGCCGTGTTCTGCGAGGGCCAGGCTCCGCTCTGGACGTTTTCCACTGGGTCAAAGAGTGACTTTATCCGCGTTCCATGTGACCAAGAATTTTGTTGATTGTATCCGCATTTCACAGAGTTGGGATTTGACTTTCGGTGATCTGTACACCGCCGAGTCATGGAACTGGGAATCGCCGCTGTTCCGCTTTGCTCGAGGTCGTATTTGCCGCAACGAGACAAATGTTGAGACGATCTCTAGGTTATTTGTGGCCCGTCGGGATTCGGCTTCTTCTTCTGATGAAACCTGGGGGGGGGGGGAGGAGTATGATCCCTTCATTGTTTGCGCCCCTGGATTGTATACAGGGATTGACGTAACATCACCTATAGGGCATAAATTTCATTTTTATTTTATTTCTTTTTCCGCGATGCTCTATCATTTCAGCTTTTATATCGCGAAGGTCGCAATTGCCCCATCATTTCGGCTATTTTTCGCGGTGCCCAATCATTTCGGCTATTTATTTTATTTTTCACTCGCTACTTTTTATTGCGAGTTGCCCAATCATTTCGGCTATTTTTCATGCATACATTTTTACTTGCTGATTTTGTCACAAGTTGCCCCATCATTTCGGCTATTTTTCATGCATACATTTTTACTTGCTGATTTTGTCGCAAGTTGTCCCATCATTTCGGCTATTTCGCATGCATGTGTGGCTTGTTGGCTTTTCGCTGCAAGCTTGGATTTATACATCGATTTCGGCATCAGCACCACTACAACTGGGATATTGCCAGGAGCGAATCATCATTTGCCTTTGATGATGTTGAACAAAGGTGGCTTAGTAAACAGGGTTAGGGGTCCTGTCGACTAAGGCTTTTGACTTCATGAGCCGTAAGGCTCTCACAAAGGTATTTCTCCCTACAAGTCGTGAGTGTCTTGTAGGTGTGTTTTCTCCCTGGGAATTGTAAGGATTCCTAAGTGCATGTTCTCTTGTAAGTCGTAAGGATCCTACAAAAGGGTTTTCTCCTTATAAGTCGAGAGGACTTACAAGGGTTGTTCACCGTATGGACATATCCCTAGTCACGGATAGGACTTGGTTAGGAAAATGTTTATTCGCGCCCGTGGATTGTATACAAGGGTTAATATGAGCCGCTTGTAGGGCAATATCGAAGTTTGTGGGGGTTGCTTAAGAACAGGTTCAGGTCTTTATAACTTAAGACTTTCAAGTCTTATGAGCCGTGAGGGTCCCATAAGAGAGTTCTCCTTACGAGTCATGAGGATCTCGCAAGTGTAATTTCTCCTTAGGAATCGTGAGGACTCCTAAGTGTGTTGCTCCCTTGTGAGTCGTAAGGATCTCACGTGGGTGGTTTCTCCTTACAAGGTCGTGAGGACCCTGCATGTGTCCTTTAACGAGGTTGCGCTCTTTCGGGTTTTCACAAACACTCGTCGGTAGCCCTGCTGTTTCTACTCACGGAGCCCTTTCGGGTTTTCATCCGTGCCCATTTCGCTTATGGACATACCATTTTTATTTTTATTGTATATATATATATATAAATATATATTTTTGTATCGGCTTTGAGACGCTGCAATCCACCGCTGTTTATCGACATCTTGGTTAATGGCTAGTTTTAGGACATAGTGGTCCGTTGTTAGTTTAAGGACGTTTCGGTCCGCTGTTAGTTTAAGAACGTTTCGGTCCGCTGTTAGTTTAAAGACATTTCGGTCCGTTATTAGTTTAAGGACGTTTCGGTCCGTTATTAGTTTAAGGACGTTTCGGTCCGTTATTAGTTTAAGGACGTTTCCGTCCGTTGTTGAAGAAGGCCGGTTACTACTTATAGAGTTCGGGCTTAGGAAGATAGCGAGCAGACATAATTGTCGTCATCTATCATTGACCTAGGCCTTAACCCGTCAAGCGTAGTATTTCTTCAGGGAGTGACCGTTTATTGGTCCGAAAGGTCTCTCACCGTGCATATCCATGAGCAGATAAGCTCCACCCTGGTAGACCTTGTCTATGATATATGGGCCTTCATAGTTCGGCTCGAATTTTCCTTGCTTGGCGTGATTGCGGATCATAGGTCTTTTGACCACTAGCACGAGTTCGCCTTGGCGGAATGTCCTCGGCCTGGTCAATCTTTCATATGAGCGCGTCATCTTTGCTTTGTAAGCCTCCGGATTTTGTTGCACTATGAGCCGGGTTTCATCAAGGGCGTCAAGCTCCTCAAGCCGAAGGTGGGCATTTTCTTCGTCCGTCAGCTCGTAGTGGACTGCCACTCGTAGAGAAGGTAGCTCTATCTCAAGGGGGAGTACTGCTTCCGTACCGAATACCAATGCGTATGGCGTTGTGTTCGTGGCCGTCTTGAACGTAGTCCGATAAGCCCAAAGAGCTTCTTGCAGTCTCTCGTGCCAGTCCCTTTTGTTTCGGGACACCGTCTTCTTCACGATCTTTGTCAAGGTTTTGTTGAAAGCCTCAGCTAGACCGTTAGCTCGGGGATTATAAACTGTGGAATATCTCCAGTCTATGTTGTGTTGTTGTGCGAAGCGACTGATCTTGTGGCTTCTGTAGGCTGGACCGTTATCGGAGATGATCCGTCGCGGAGTTCCAAACCGATAAATGACGTGCGTATTGAAGAAATGGAGAATATTCTCCGTCTTTACTTCCCTTAACGGTACTGCTTCTGCTCATTTGGAGAAGTAATCAGTTGTCGCCAGAATGAAACGATGTCCCCTGGATGATGCTGGTTCGATGGGGCCGACTATGTCAGTTCCCCACATTTCGAACGGCCAGCTAGCCACCATTGGATGTAGAGGATTTGGGTGCTGGTGGATAAAGTCCCCATGAATTTGGCACGAGTGGCATTGCTTCGCATACTCGAGGCAGTCCTGGATCATTGTGGGCCAATAATAACCCATTCGTTTGATCTTCAGCTTCATCTTTGGGCCAGCTTAATGAGAACCGCAGAGTCCATCGTGAACTTCTTGAACGACTCTTTTCGCTTCGTCAGGTCCTAGGCATCTCAACCACAGAGAGTCAAATGACCTCTTGTACAGAGTATCATTGACGAAGGCGAAAGACAGAGCTCGTTTCATAAGCTGATGTCTTGAGGACGCATCTTCAGGCGTTCGACGGGATTTGAAGTAGTCTATGAAGACTTCTCTCCAATCTTCAACCTTCTCTCGGTCATTTATTTGCAGGGCCGTCTGCTCAGTTGCTCCCCTTTCTTCGGGTGATTCCGGAGATATTTCTGCTGGGGCAAGTACTCGACGGCTTTGTACCACAATTCTGACATCATCGAGATTCTGGTCGGCCAGTTCTTTAGCGAGCTTGGCCAATGCGTCCGCTTTGCTATTTTCCGCGCGCGGTATGTTTTCCAAAGTATAGGAAGGAATTTGAGTCAAGAGTTGCTGTACTCTCTCGCCATACTTCACCAGCTCTGGCTTGCACGTTTGGTAGTCGCCGTTTACTTAGCTAACGACCAGTTGGGAGTCTCCGTTTATGAGGAGGTTCTCAATCCCCATGTCGATGGCGATCTCGAGGCCTGCTATCAAAGCTTCGTATTCAGCTTCATTGTTCGTCCTCGGCTCTGTCAAGGAGAAGGCGAAGCGCATTATCCCTCCTTGTGGGGTCACGAAGATAAGGCCTACCCCTGATTTGATTATAGGGGTGCTTTGTTTGCGCTTCTTTATGGAAGACGCTCCATCAAAATAGAGTTCCCATCGGGTATTACTACCGTCGATCGCATCAAACGCATGTTCATCTGGCAGCTCGCATTTCAAAGGCGAGTCGGCAGGTATTGGATGCTCAGCGAGGAAGTCGGCGATGGCTTGGCCTTTCACTGCCTTAAGAGGCTGATAGGTTATTGAAAACTCCATCAAGAGCAGGGCCCATTTAGCGAGTCTTCCTGTCAATATGGCTTTTGACATCAGATATTTGAGGGGGTCCACCTTTGATATAAGGCGGACTTCATGCGCCAATGCATAGTGCCGGAGTTTTTTTATTGCAAAGATTAACGCCAGGCAATGTTTTTCGATAGGGGAGTAGTTGCTTTCTGCCCCCAGAAGAACTCGACTTAAATAGTAGAGCGCTCTCTCCTTCCCTTGGTTGTTCTCTTGCGCCCATAATGCGCCTAAGGAACCTTCGAGGGCTGTGGTATAAAGAATAAGAGGCTTTCCCTTGACTGGAGCAGCTAACACCGGCGGGTTCTGCAGGTATTGCTTGATCTCGTCCAGCGCGCCTTGGCATTTGTGATCCCAGACGAACGGGGTTCCCTTCTTCATCAGGTGACTGTAAGGGCGGCACTTGCCCGAAAGGTTGGCTATAAATCGCCGGATGTATGCGAGCTTCCCCTGAAGAGACCGCAATTGTTTGAGAGTCCTTGGCGGTGGCATTTCCATGTTCCCCTTGATCTTCGACGGATCTATCTCGATACCCCGGTGCCGGACAATGAACCCTAGGAATTTACCTGAGGACACCCCGAACGCACATTTAAGTGGGTTCATTTTCAAGTTATATTGTCGAAGGCGTTGAAATACGATCTTCAGATGCTCAAGATGTTCCTCGTATGATTTGCTTTTCACTACGAGGTCGTCATATAGCATTCGACGATTTCATGTATGAGGTCATCGAAGATCTTCGTCATGGCCCTCTGATAGGTGGCACCGGCGTTCTTTAAACCGAAGGGCATAACTTTGTAGTAGAATATACCAAGAGGAGTCCGAAAAGCGGTGTGCTTCTGGTCTTCGGGATGTATCTTTATCTGATTGTATCCCGATGAGCCGTCCATGAAGGAGAAAACTTCGTGAGTGGACGTGTTATCTATCATAGGCTCGGTGACCGGCACTGGGAAATCGTCCTTCGGGCAAGCTTTATTGAGATCCCGGAAGTCCACGCATATGCACACTGTCCCATTTTTCTTTATTACCGGGACAATGTTGGCGATCCAGTCAGGATATTGAACTTCTTGGATAAACCCAGAATCGATCAGCTTCTTGACTTCGGCGTTAATGCTCATCTCAAGCTCGAGCCGCATTCTTCTCGGCGCCTGTTTGACTGGCTTGACGTCCGGGGATATCGCCAATTTATGTACAGCAATTCCTGGATCTAGTCCTGGCATTTCGGAATAGTTCCATGCAAAGCAATCCCTATACTGCATAAGCACGTCTTTTAATGCAGCCACCCTTTCTTCAGATAGCAGCTCGCTGACGAATGTCGGTTGCGGGTCGTTTGCCGTCCCTAACTCAATCTTCTTGAGGTTATCTGCAGTAGTATGTATGCCATCTTCCAGCTCTTTCGGCGCTGGTGGAAATTCTGAGATTACCCCGTCATTGCTGTTTTCGAAGCACCAGGGAAGGTCATCCATGTTCTCGGGCTCTCCTTTTGATATGGTTATCATACGTCAAGTACAAGCTCGCTTCCAAGACCGATGTGGATCTGGTTCTGCTCTTGCTGCTTTGGGTTCATGCTTTTATGGCGGCGTTACCCTCTAGCTGCTAGATAGAGCAAACCTGCCTTGCTGGTACTGGTCTTCGACCCAGTTCTTGAAGGTGAGGCAGTCTTCGATAGGTTGCCCTATTACTCGGTGATAGGAGCAATAGTTTGGGTGTGAGACTCCGCCTACTTGTTCGGGGTGTTTAGACTCCGGCAGTGTAAGCATCTGGTATTTTAAAGCGAGATCAAGCATCTTCTTCGTCTTATCTTGAGGGAAAGAATACGCTCGACCCATCTTCTTCATGAAGGACAAATCCGGACCGTGCAATACCTGATCACATGACTTTTTAATCCTGCGTTGTCGTTGTTGACTTCCTTTTCCGCCTTTTGACTTACTTCTGCTTCTGCGTCGGGCCTTTTGCGCAACGGGTTGATAGGGAGGAGCATCATCGTCTTTTGCAACCTGTTGAAAAAACTATTGCGTCCTGTCTTTCTCGTAGATGGCCATTTCGCGATTATGGTCGTCCCGAACCTTTTGAACCGCTTTCCTGACAAGCTTGTCCATTCGTGCTTCAAATGACGGACTCGGCACTTCGATTGCGGGATCTAGTTTTGATGAGGGGTTGGTATTTCCCGACGGGGCGTCCTCTTCTTCATCGAAGTTATATATGGCGTAGCTATCGTGGACTCGTTCCCGTTTCCCGGATTTCACATATCCAAGCCCAAGCGTTTCCATTCTCCCGTTGGGCAATTTGCGCTGAGTCCCAGGGACATCCCAAATCTTGTTGTAGAATCGAGCTTGTCGAATAGTCTGTTTTAAGGGTACCCCTTGGCGCTTCAATAGCCTTTTTAGTCCGTTTGTGTAATATCTGGGCAAACGGATGGGTTGAAGCCTGTTGAGTGTAGAATCCGTGCCATGCCAGATTTCTTTCTCCACTCTTGTTTCCATGGATCGGTAAAATAAGATCGCCTTTTCGCCTTTTCGCCCGGGAGGGACGTAAAACGTCTGCAGGTCTTGTAGATTGTAAGCTTCAAGTGCGTCAAGATCTTTGTAGTGCTCCCGCGGAATCATGGTAATTTGCAAATTCTGATCATCACAGGGGAATGTTCGTATTGACGGCCGACTGGAGAATACAGCATTAATCTCATCTTCCGAGTCACTTCCGAAGATCAATATGGGGGTGGACGGTCCCGGGTTGTTGCGTCAAGACGGCCCAGCGTAAACTATCTCTTCTTCTTCTTCGGTATCACTCCCGAAAACAGGAATGGCGGTGGCGGCTTTGTTCTCGGGTTTGCGACACCTCTCCATGTCCTCGAAATCCGGTAAGAAGTATTTTGCATCTTCATATTTGCAGACTTCGTTCACGGAGAACGGGTTCAGTTCTCCCGTTACGGTATATTCAAAACCATCCTTGAAATACTTCATACACTGATGTTGCGTAGAAGGGATGATGTTGTACTCGTGTAACCCGGGACGATCGAGCAGAGCATTGTAGCATGTCTTGGCGTCTATGACGTGGAATTTAACATCTGTGACGAGCAGCCCAAAGCGTAGCGTCAGTATCATAGATCCAAGAGTTCGTGATGATTGAGAATCGAACCCGGAGATGGTGATCTTGTCCCGAGCGAGGTGCTGGACGCTCATGCAGATTTCCTTTAACACCCGCACATTAAGGAGATTAACGGAAGACCCTTTGTCGACCAGGATTTTGCCTATCTTGATATCGTGGCAGTATCCAGAGATATATAGGGGACGGTTGTGGTCGCATGTCCCAAGGAGCAGGTCTTCGTCGCCGAAAGTGGTATCGGCCGTGTGCACTTCTTCCAGTTCATCCTTCATCCTCTCTTCGGCGAGGAAGGCTTGGAATTGCTCGGGCTCTTGTAGCGCCTTGATTAATGAATCTCTCGCTTCTTTTGATAATAAGAGGGCATCGAGAATGCTGAGCTGCGATGGTAGCTTCCTCAGGTGCGCTAGGATGTTGTAGTCCACCCTACCCTTCTTGGGCGGGTCCTTGGCAGTCAGCTCTTTCATGAGTTGGTCATCTAGGGCGATATCCTCAGCGGCCTTTTCCTTTCCCTTATCTTTTCTAGTTGCGGGTCCGAGATTCTTTTCCGGGAGCGTGCGATTGCGCAGCTGAATGTTTTCGCAGGCCTCTGGTTCTTCCTCTTTCCCTAAGACATATTTTTTAAAGAGAGGGCCCAGAGACATTTCCTCATCAGAGTCGCTCCCAAAGGTGAGAACTTGTGATCCTCCGGCGTTGACCATGTAACAGTTGCCGGTAGTTCTTTTATGCCCTTCGGTCGTACTTCTTTGCTCCCGACGGGTTCTGCGTTTCATTCGCTTAAAATGTTGCCGGTGAGTAACATATCCCTGCCACCATATCTTAAAAGCGTCGCACTCCTCAGTGGGGTGTGAAATCTTTCGATGATATGAGCAGTAACTAGGGTGCCTTTCCGCTCCATTGAGCGTATTTTCTTCCGAGGGTGGTAGCTTCATTCCCATTAACATGGCTTTGGTAAACCTTTTCCTCATCTTGAATATGTTTTCATCCGCATCGGATGTTTTTTGATCTAGCGGGAGCGCTCCGACTCTTTCGTTTAGCCGCCTGCGTTTGGCTCCTTCTGATGCGGCCATCTTATGCTCCCGATCGGCTTTACTTTTCAAACGAATCTCATCTAGAAAGGCGTCGATCATTTCGTCTGTCGGCCACACAAGTTCTGGTTCAGGCTGTGCCCCCAGTTTCTCAGTGCCAGGAGTTTTCTCATCGTCCGTAAACGAGTGGGAAATCACATGACAACTCGCCACATATCCCTCGGATTCATCCGACGAGCTTTCTCCATTATCTTCCTCGTGAAAGATGTGGTTGAGGAACTCTTGGAGTGTGATGGGAGTCTGCGCCTTTTGATTGTACTCCTCCAGCGCGTCAATCTGTTTCTGCAAGTCTGTGCGCTTGTCTCCAGGCTTCACGGGCTTCTTGGATTTCTTCTTCTTCTTCTTTGAAGATTTCGACGGTTGGGTGTGAGTACTTGGGCCATCACCACTGATCTTCGGGGTCGGGCGTGGCTTGAGCATCCCTTCAATGATCTGGGGTTCCAGCGGGTTCTTCCACCTGATCACCGGGCATGTCTGGAGCTCATTCAGCATTCTTTTAGTTTTTGCTGAAAGCACGATTTCCCATGGAGCTTCTTCAACGAAAGAGCAAGTTGCCCCCGGCGCGTCCGTCTTCTTAGGAGTGTGCGGTTGTGGCGGGTTCACCTTCCACTTTTCGGATAGCGCAAACTTGTCCTGTAGGTATTGATCTTCAATCCATCTTTTGAAGACGAAGCAATCCTCAATCGGATGGCTTACCGTTTGATGGGAAGGGCAATAATTAGGGTTATTCGCCTCACTGGGTTGCGGCGGTCGCCTTGGGTTTGGCAAGTTGATAAGCCTATTGCGTACCGCCAGCTCGAATAGTCTCTTCGTCTTATCCCGCGGGAATGAGTAGGGGCGCTTCATTTTCTCATTATAATACCGCCGTCTTTCTTCCAGTTGATCCGCCAGCTTTGGGGCACTGGGTTGCTGCTGAGCGTTCGCAACGAAGGTTGCCTTCCCTTTACCCATGTCATTCTAAGGTTCCGGCTTCGGGGGAGACGGTCTGTGACCCATCTGGTCTATCTGGGCCAACTTGTCGATCAAATCCTGGAACGTGGTTGGCTTAAAGAACATCATGAACTGTGAGATAGTTGCATGAGGATCTAGGGTACCCACAAACATGCCCACCGCGGGTGCTTCCTCAATGCGTTGTTCGCATTTCGACCACAAGTTTCGCCAGCGTATAGCGTACTGGACCCACGTCTCGCCCGGTTTCACCCAGGAATTAATCAACGCCGTTATCGGGGTGCGTTCGCTGGCGCTCGAGAATCGCTGTGTAAATAGTAGCTCCATCTCCGCAAATGTTTTGACGGAGTCGTTCGGGAGCTCAGAGTACCACTCGAACGCCGTTTCTGACAAGCTGCCGACAAACTGGCGAAGCAACAATTTATCATCACCGCCGGTGTTGCCGCAAAGCGCCCTGAACTGGGCAACATGCTGGTGGGGATTGCCCGTCCCCTTATAGACATGAAACTTCGGTATTGTATAGCCCGACGGGTACTTGATCTGATCATACCAGCTCGGATATGGTCGGCCCGTTTTTATGACCTGACCGGCTGCCTCAGTCGTCTGATGCACCCGTATCTGCTGAGCTATGTATTCGTCCAAGTCAGCTTTGGAGATTGTTTCCTCCTTGGCTGTTGACAGAGCCGGTGGAGGATTTGACGTTTCTCCCCTGTCTTCTTCGAGGACGATCGGAGGATCTTCAGCAGGAGGATCTTGTTGGATCATCATACCCACCATGTCTTGAAACAGGAGGGCCATTCGCTTTATATTGGCTGCTTGTTCAGCAGCCTCTTTATCCTTCTTTTCCAGTATCCTGCGAATGAATTCATCATCAGTTTCTTTCTCCTGGCATTGATCAGAGGACACTTCGGGGATTTCTTTTGGCCCTGTGAGTGCGGCCATCGCGTTCATCATTTCTTGGAGCTTCTGCTATTGCTCCTGAGCTTTGGTCACTGACCGTGTAAGCGGTCTATGACCTGTAGATGCACGGCTGTCCTCTTTACTAGACGCCATGTATACCGTGTGTACCATGATGCCCCCGGACTTAGGGCGTTTAGGTTCACCGCCTTTGACATTTGCCGCGGGCGTGGGAATTTTCTCTGGCCTTTTTCTCTTGTGGGCCATTGAAGTTGAAGGGGTCGTTGCAGCGGGCACCCTGGTGGTTTTCGTCCTTTGCTGTTCAACAGGACGGTTCTGCCGGCGAGAGTGACCTTGGTCGGTTACAGAATCTTGAACCCTCCGCCAGACCTTATAAATTTTGGAGGACAGCCGTTGAGGGGGCAGCTCCAGCTTCATTCCTGTAACCTTCTCCGCAGGTGGAGGAGATCTTTTTAGCGTAGTAGTCGGAGAGTTCTTACGTACCCTCCTTAGTGGTTCAAAGCTGTTCCCAGTTGGAACAGCAGCCTTAACTTCCACCACTGGAGTAGGTGAAGTTAGCCCTGAGGGGGAGTTTCCCCCGGCCTTCCTTACTCGGCGCCAGTGGCGACGTCGAGCATGTCGAGCCGTAGGGACTGGCTCGGTGATAGGGATAATTTCGTTTTGCCCCTTGTCCGGATGAGGCGCCGCTGCTGCCAATCTCTTAAAGACTGACGCTGTCCTTTGAGTGGCGATGTCCAATCTGTCGAAGACAGACCCTCGAGTAGGAGCAGAAGCCGGAATAGCCAGCCTTGAAAAGACCGACTCCTTAACAGGAGAATCCTCCTTGACGACTTCAGGAGCAGAAGTAGTTGTCTTCCTCGGGACGGCCATTTCAGGGTTCATGGGCTTCTTGGCGGGCCCATCAGAGTTCTGGTTCAGCCTGGTAAAGACAGAGGCTGCCGGTTTGATATTGGACGACCCGTTGAAAGGGGCCGTTGTAGCAGTTAGCCGATCGAAGACCGACTTCTTGTGCGCTTCTGGTGCGGGCACTGGAATAGTGAAGCTTGCAGGCGGGAGCATGGTCCTAAAAAAGAGACAGGTGGTGGCCCGGGTCACCTGTTCCACCGGCATGGCAAGGATGGAGGCCACTTGAGGCCCATAGGCTACATCTCCAGGTGAGGCGGAGCGTTGGTTGCACTTGCATTTTGAGCAGCTCGAGCAGTTGGAGGCCATTGATACTTGATTTCTACGCCAAGAAAAAGACCAAATCTTAGTAACTTGAAATCCGAAAGGAACCATTAACAAACCATGATTCGTTCGCGAAGACGACACACGAAGTGTGGAGTGGAAAGAGGAAAAGGTCCCACCGGGCGTGCCAGAATCTGTTCCCCTCCGAATAGGCAGCGCGACGGACGTCTTTCCTGAAATTCGGGGGCATTTGCTAATTGGTGCTATCCGTCTACCTCTCCGAAGATGCCAAGTTGATTTATGGCACCATGTATCGAAGGTTTAAACGGATGCGTCCGATGTAGCAGACTTCATCAGATTCCCCCTCGCTTGAGGGTTTTTGATTGTGGGGACGCTCTTCCCTATAGGAGCAAGTCCCTGCAGTTAATTACGCTACCACATTGCGGTAACAACTTTCTCCTTCTTTAGATGATCACTTCGTGTCGTGTGTGTTTATTTTGTGTTTGGTTGCCCGTGGATTGTATACGGAGACTGAGTTATGTCGTCGCCCGTAGGGCATGGACTAGTTCAAATCCGTATTATCTTAGATTTGGGTTTTGGGGTTGTGTTTAAGGATACGTTAGCCTCATTTGAGACTAAGATCGACTTAAATATTTGTTAAGGATACGTTAGTCTAGTTTTAGACTAAGATCAACTTAACGGGATCGTTTAGATCCAACAAGAGAGCAATTAAGGAGGGCCCTGTTGTTTAGTTTAGTGACAATGCGGTCAATAGGTAGTTTAAGGACATTGCGGTCCAATGTTAGTTTTACGACATTGCGGTCAAGGTTAAGGACCTCATAATCCGAGGATTTAAGGACTCCACAGTCCGGCGTTAGTTTTAAGACGTCACGGTCAAGGTTAAGGACCTCATAGTCCGTTATTAATTTTAAGACATCCCGGTCAAGGTTAAGGACATCATAGTCCATGAGTTTAAGGACCCCACAGTCCGTTGTTAGTTTTAAGACATCCCGGTCAAGGTTAAGGACAGCATAGTCCGAGGATTTAAGGACTCCACAGTCCGGTGTTAGTTTTAAGACATTCCGGTCAAGGTTAAGGACATCATAGTCCGAGGATTTAAGGACTCCACAGTCCGGCGTTAGTTTTAAGACATCACGGTCAAGGTTAAGGACCTCATAGTTCATGAGTTTAAGGACCCCACAGTCCGTATCAATGTGTGGTCATCGGGACCCGTCACCTCTTTGAAGACGTTGAGGAATTACAACGGCAAGTATCAAAGGAGTGAAGAGATGTACCCTTGAACCAAGGTAGATTAAATAGTCTTTGGCCCAACTTGGTACCAAGACCAATTAATAATATTATGAGCCTATTAGCCTAGTTAAGTTTGAATTGAGGACTTATGGCCATCTTGGGCTGAGTCCAATCATGTTTAGAATATTGGCCCTCTGTTGGCTCATTGAAGAGGAGAATTTGCCTATAGAAACTTAGCCAATTGGGCTAAAACTAGTGTTAAACACTAAAGACCAACAGTGTTAAACACTGGGAATAAGGTTAGCAAGTTAGTGTTAAACACTAAAAGATAATCAGTGTTAAACACTAGCAACAGGACTTTCAAATTTGTGTTAAACACTAAAGCAAATCAGTGTTAAACACTGGAAACAAAGATTTCAAATTAGTGTTTAAACACTTAAGCAAATCAGTGTTAAACACTGGAAACAGAGATTTCAAATTAGTGTTAAACACCAAGAAAATCAGTGTTAAACACTGGGAACAAAGTCTTCAAATAAGTGTTAAACACTAAGGAGAGAGGGGTCACGTGTGGACACGTGAGAGCGCCCTGGTTCTCTTTATTTTATTCTGCCCAAAGTATTGAATACTTTCTATAATTGCTCTTGGCGCATCACGTGCTGTCACGTGATGGGAATGTGGGTTTTTAACTGTTAAAGCTTTTGCCAAGGGGTCACGTGGTAGCACGTGAGGGCGCCCATAGCTTCTGTTTGCTTTTTCTTTGTATCCTTCAGGGGTCACGTGGGGCACGTGAGGCATTGCCTCTGAATTCTTTTCTGCAGATCTTTACAGGGGTCACGTGGTAACACGTAACTCTGGTTCTTTGCATATTTTAAAGATCTGTTAATCTTTTAAGAATTAAATTCTTCGTAGGGTTAAACCCTAGCAATAAACTTTAGAGGAATTAAATTCCTATTTCCTTCTGAAGACTCATATTCTTGGATAGGGTTAAACCCTAATTTCTTTTCTGTAGGAATTAAATTCCTCATGTATGTAGAGAATTAAATTCTGGCATAGGGTGAAACCCTAATTTCTTCTTTTTTTTAAGGGAATTAAATTCCTGTGATTTTGAGAGAATTAAGTTCCCAATTAGTGTTAAACCCTGGTTCTGTCTATTTTGAAGGAATTAAATTCCTATAACATAGGGTTAAACTCTAATTTTATCTCAAAGGAATTAAATTCCTATAATTATGTGAGAATTAAATTCTCAAAACTCAGTTCTTCCTTTATGTTTTGGATCTGCATGGCAGGATCTCAACCCAATGAGAATTAAATTCTCAATTCATGGGGAGATGTGCACTTTGCAGATCCTCAACCAGAGAAAGAACTAAGTTCTTTTCTTTTTATAAGAGTTAAACTCTTTTGAGAATTAAATTCTCTTTTGAAGCCTCTCTTCTCTTACTTAGGGTTTTTCTTTTGTAGAGAATCAAATTCTTCTTTCTGAATTTTCAAAATCCCAAGGTTCTCTCTCTCTCTCTCTCTGTATGTCACCCCCTTTTTTTTAACTCTCTCCCTTGGCACCTATTTATAGGAGAAGGAAAAGAATCAATCTGTTTAGTGAATCTTTCATTGAAAAATTTGATTTGTTTATTGAGAGATTTGATTTATATTCATCATTAATCTGGGCCTTTAGATTATTAAGTGAATTTTATTCACCATTGGATTTTAAATCCAAAGATATTTCTTTGTTATTTCAGTTAGATTTAGGGGGAAATCTTTCCATGCCCAAGATTTTTCCATAAATTGATGATATTTAATCACATTCAGATTCTTGATCCAACGGTTTCAGATAAATCTTCTCCATTTTGGAAAGATTTGAATGATCTCTCTTCAGAATTTAATTCTGTTGAAGAATAAGGCTTTTAAAGCCGGTCACGTGTGGCCACGTGACCCCTGGTCGCGTTTGAGCACGTGACCCCTGGTCACGCGTGAGCACGTGACCCCTGGAATGGGCTTCTCTTCTTCTGCGCTCTGTTCTCTGGCCGCTGCTTAACCATCACGTGCCAACACGTGACCACTGGTCACGTGTGAGCTCGTGATGCCTCTTCTGAAGCTTTTTCCTGATTTTTAATCAGGGAACAAATGCCCCCACAGTGTTGTTCTCACGAGTCTGCACGTGAGTGCAACGCTGTCACTTTTGTGACCGTCAGATCTGCCTTGGGAGTAGGGTAGATGAAACGTTTTCCATCCCATCCTATAAATGCCCATGTCCTTTCAGAAGAGCCTCCACTTTGCTTCATCTTACTCCTTGCAAAACTTTTTCTGAGAATTTAATTCTCCTTTTCCAGAGCTTAGTTCTCTGCTCCACAATCTTCAGAGTTTAACTCTGTTCAGGGAAAACCCATCTCTTCAGGTAGTGATCTTTGAACGATCGAGAAACCCTTATATATATTTTTCAAAAACTCTCTGGATTTTAAATTCACACCAAGGGTTTCACCCCTTTTAACATGAACCCATTTTTTTTCTTCAAGTTCATCAACAAAAATAGAAAACCATTTAATCTTCGAACAGTAGATCTCTTAGGGTTCATATGATCTTTAGGGAGATGATGGTGACAGTTCAAATCCATGGAATTTAATTCCATCCCAAAAAATGTTTCTGGGAATTTAATTCCCCTTTTCGAAAGGAATTTAATTCCTATGAAGAACTCAGTTCTTCCCATGGAGGTTTCTTAGGGTTTTCTTGCCTTGGGTTGTCCTTCTGTAATCAATAAAGAAGAAGCTTGCAATGGTGTCTTTTCTGGGAATTTAATTCTCTTGATTCTGTTTGATTTGTTGCAGAGTCCAAGGTGGATTTCTCTTAGGGGAGTGTGTAGGGCCATTTGAAGTCCACTGTTTATTTAATTAGAATATCCCCTTTGTCTCATTATGATTGCTGTGTGTCATCATTAGCCAGCCGTCATCTTGATTTCTTTGGACCCACATGTTTTGTAACTAATGGTCCTACCAAACAAGTTCTCTGTCACTTTCTTCAACTGTCTTCATATATTTGTGCTCATATATATATATATATTCTTGGCTTCACTTTTGACAGTTTTCCTTTACTTTGTTTCAGGTGCGATGGCTTCTGTTCCGTACTTTCCCTTCACTCGCTCGGAGGCTGCTTTTCCCCAGTCACCATCTGATGAGGAAGCGATGGCGATGATCAGGGCTCATGACCCGAACCACACTAGCTTACTTCTATGGGGAATTTGGTACAACCATATCATCCGGGGTCGCCGGAGTTTCCTCTGCGAAGTGCCGACAGAGCCCACTTTCCCGTTCTTGCCGATGGACCCTCCGAAGACGGTTTTCACCGTGGAGATGCCAAATTGGACTCCAACGGGGCGACTCGAGCCTTCGAAAACCGGCATCCCGAACCATCCGATTCCAGCCATAGATATTCTGGGCCGACGTATTTGCCAGGGTGAGGCCCAACCATGGGGGCAAATCTATAAGATAGGGCTCACCCCTCGACACCCCACAGGCTACCTTCTCTGGGCTCGCTACATCCTTTCTGCCCATCGTGCGCGGCTGCAGAAGGTCGGGCTTTACCAGGCGATATATGCGTCGCTCTTTCACTACCAATCTCCGCATGTCTGGAAGGTTAAGGCATTCTTGAACCAATGGAATCTCCCCACCAACACTTTTATTCTAGTTGACCGTGAGGTCTCGATCTCTCTGGCAGAATTTTATGAAATCTCAGGATTGCCAGTCAGGGGTACACTGTATGAGGAGTTGCTGCCTCCTGACGAGTACGTCTTTGAGCCCGAGCCTGCACCGGTTGACGGCTTGTCTGCTGAGAACGCCGTCCGCCACAAGCGTCCTAGCTTGATCAAGGCGTTGGGTATCTTTGACCGATTGTTCACCGAATCTGAGGAGCAGGGCGTTACTTTTAAGAGCTTCATTGCCTGCTTCCTTCGCGAGGACGTCCTGTCAAAGACAGCTCCGAAGTTTGCCAACATCAAAGACCCCGTTGGGTTTGGTCCGAAGAAGCTGCCGACCACTGAATCGGATCTACCGCAGTACTACATCCCCATTATGTCGCCGATGTCTTTTGAATCCATTCCAACTCCCGGCATGGATGAGGAGACGTTCTTCGTGGAGTTTGTCAGTGTCTGGCTCAGTTGGTTTGTCATCCCCATGCATCACCGCTTTATGAGAGCCTCGGTTATCTACCCGGCTCATTGTATCGCTGAGGGGACGCGTTTGGCCATCAGCATCCCGGCGCTGGCGCATCTGTATCACGGGTTAGGCGCTGCGGCTAATACCTCGACTCCTGGCATGAATGTAGTAAACTTTTCTCTCCATTATTTCACGTCTTGGATCGAGATGCATGTGTTAGGGGCTTTTGCTATACATCAGAGGCCTGCATTTTATGATGCTTACACTTTTCCGCGACTTATGCTATTGGTGGATGCTTTTGCTCCTGACCCGACTCAATTCGGGGCTATTCGGGTGCTGATTTCTCCTTATGCTACTGCTAGCGGGTTGGTATTCACCGATCGGGTCTTATCTTCTCCCTCGGGTTCATCTCAGCCACTTTGGGACCAGTCAAAAGATAACGAGCCCTTTTTGAGGCCCCGGGAGGCCGCGCACTTATACGCAATCAGACCGGGCTACCTGGTATTTCGTCAGGATAACGGGGCCCTTTTCATGCGGTACAATCCGCATCGCTTTGCCCGGCAGCTCGGCTACGATCAGGGCGTCCCTTTTGAGGCTTTCATGGTCGCGCCGGTTCCTTCTCCCGCAGCCGTTCAAGATGCCGCCCATCATTTTGTGAGGTTGAACACCGGCTCCCAGTTCATGATCCCCGATGCTGATTACATGCCCCGATGCGTGGGGTCGTTTACGGGCTGGTATCTCCATCGGGTCAACCTGATTATTCTTGAGGAAAGAAGGGTACTCCTTGACCATGGTGCTCCTACTCGGGTTTCGGTCACAGGAGCTACGCAGCGACCGCGCGCGCCGGTCCATTTTCCATTGAGGGATACCGGTGTTGCGCTCATTCTGGGAGAGTCGGGGGTGGATCTTACCCCAACGGCTGGTATGCCATTGGGTACCCGGTCGTGGGGTAAACGGGCTCCGGTAGCAGCACTACCACCCGCTGCAGCACCACCACCCATGGCATCGACAATGGCGGTGTCATCCTCGGTTGTGGCACCGAGCGAGGGTGATAGGGATGAGGGTGTTGAAGGTGACGTGGGCCGACATTGCACTAAGACTCCACGGAGGAAGAAACGGTCTTCTTCGGCGGCCGGTTCTGGATCTAAGAGGCGGAGGAGGGTGGCCACCAACTTACTTGATTCTTTAACGGAGTCTGAGCCCATACTTCCAGATGAGCCGTTGGTCGTGCAAGAGTCGGACGCTGGTCTTCTCTTCCCGGGCTCGGCTGCCGAAGAAGCCGCACAATTGGTTGAGGCCATAAGACGTTCTAAAGATGAGTCTCAGAATGCAAGGGTTCCGAAGAAACCCTATCCTGCCGTGATCTTCTATGAAGACCCCTCATGGATCCGGCGGCGGTTTATTGGCCCTTTGAAGGAATGGGGAGAACGGGCCCTGAAGCAGGCTGCTTCGGAGGATGCCGCGGATGCACTTTCCTTTTGGACCGGCAGCTACGAGTCCACCCTCGAACCCCGGCGAGCACGCCTCCTTGAGAAGGAGCATCAGCTTGAAGAAGCCATATTGAAGGCTTCGCTACGCATTGGTATGTTTTTATACTTCTTTGTAGCATTTCAGATTGTTTACCCCTGTCTGTATCCTTATTCTTGCGTGAATTGTGCAGAGTCTTCAGCGATGGGGGAGGTCCCTACGGGCTTGCTGAAGATAAAGCCTGTTGACGTCCCCAATGAAGCATTGCTCGATGTGGAGGGGGTCGATGACGCTGCGCTTCTCACGATAGAGCCTCCTGTAGCGGTTGTTGATCCTGGAGCTCTTGCTCCTTTGGGGGAGGCACTTTTAGTAGTCGCCGTCCCACCGGCTCTTCCCGAGGGCGACCCCAAGGCTGGAGGAGAGGTAGTCGGGACTACCCTCCCTTTGCTGGAACCGGAGATCACGGCGGAGGCCGTTGAAGCCGCCATCCCCCCGACTCAGAATGGGAGGAGTGTTGAAGGTAACCTTATACATTTTAAATAAGCAATCTTTCTGTTGTCTGAACTCTTTTGTTTTCCCAGAATTGCGCGGGCTGGCGGCCTCTATCGCTGATTTGTCTCCCCGAGAATCGTTTCAGCGTTTATTGGAGATGGCAGCTCCGCAGGCGATCTCCCCTCAACGCATCGTCCTCTCATCTGGATAAGGTTAGTGTCGTTCGCCATTTCTTATGGTATCGCTGTTATTTTGCGTATTGACATTGATGTTCTCTACAGTTTTGGAGGCCGATGACGAGGTCGAGGTCCTCGAAGGGCCAGGGGCACCTTCGGCTCCTAGTTGCATGTCCGTGGGTAAGTGGCATTTCAATATAGTCCCACTTGTTCCTTTTCTTAAGAGTTTTACTGACATTTTTCAAATCTGAATAGCCTTACCAGCCCCCGTAGCGCTGGACTCGCGCATTGCCATACCGCCCGGTCCCTATGCTTTGCGAGCCTCAGAGCGCTTGGCCCAATTAAGCCTTATCACCTTGTCGTCTTTGATCGAGGAGCTTCGCGCTGGCAGCGCAACCACAGCTGAAGCATTTGCCGCCGAAGCTAACGGTTCTCTTCCTTTTCTTGCCACCTACCATAGCGAAGAGGTGGTGCGAGTCTGGGTGGAGTTCTGTCGGCTGGTGGAGACTTGCTTGCACGCCCTTGAGTGTTCCTACCTTTCCTCGGAGGCCGTGGCCGCAAAGGAGGACTTGCGGGGGCTGATAGCACGGTGCGCGGCAAATATGGTATCATGCGAGAAGAGGCTCGGCCGCAAATTCTCGTAAAGGGAGCTGGCCTCTAAGGCATTGAGCGAGCTTCAAACCAGTCTTACCGCCAAAGCCAATAAAGCGTATGAACTCTGGCGGGTACTTCAAGAGTCTATCAGAGAGGTGGTGGCTCTTGATAAAGCTGCCGTGTTCACTCATGAAAGGGTCGAGGCTCACAAGGCTACTGAGAAAGAGCTTGAAGGCCGGCTCGCCTCGTATCAGGCCCAGCAGGCTCAGGCAGAGGCCCGTCTTCTGGCGATCCTGAATCATGAAGCTGTGGCCCAGCAAAAGAAGGATGAGCTAGAAAAATTGCTAAATCGCCCATCGGCTTGAAAACTTGTATCTTTTCCTTTCTTTTTGTACATACTCCCGAATGAGAGTATATTCTTTTTGTTTTTTTTTCACGAATTGTACTTTGTATCCATTTTGGTTTATGAATAAAGACATTTTTTTCTTCTCAATGGTGTGTCTCTTCTACTTGAATGAGTTCTGCGGGTAATCTATCTTGATCTCTTTGCAGGACAATGATGGCTTAGGATTCAGGGTTAAAATCTGCCTCCTAAGACTTTTGAGCTTTATGAGCCGTAAGGGTCTCATAAAGAGTTGTTCTCCCTATAGGTCGAGAGGATCCCGTAGGTGTAAGTTCTCCTTAATAATCGTGAGGATTCTTAAGCGGGTTTTCCCTTGGGAGTCGTAAGGATCTCACAAGAAAGTTTTCTTCCTTACCGGTCGTGAGGACCCGCAAGTGCTAGGTGCGGTCGCCCTTATCCGTATTTCACGGGGTCAGGGGTTGCTTTGGGATGTTTTCCAGGGTACCATAGTTTAAAGACATCGCGGTCAAGGTTAAGGACCTCATAGTCCGTCGGTTTAAGGACTCCACAGTCCAATGTTAGTTTTAAGACATCACGGTCAAGGTTAAGGACGTCATAGTCCGTGGATTTAAGGACTCCACAGTCCGATGTTAGTTTTAAGACATCACGGTCAAGGTTAAGGACATCATAGTCTGTGGATTTAAGGACTCCACAGTCCAATGTTAGTTTTAAGACATCACGGTCAAGGTTAAGGACATCATGGTCCGTGGATTTAAGGAATCCACGGTCCGATGTTTGGTTACCAGGACCCGTCACCTCTTTGAAGACGTTGAGGAATTACAACGACGAATATCAAAGGAGTGAAGAGATGTACCCTTGAACCAAGGTAAATTCAGTCTAGAATCATGGTGGTTGATCGTTAGTTTTAAGACATTACGGTCGAGGTTAAGGACATCATAGTCCATGGATTTTAAGGACTCCACAGTCCGATGTTTGCTCTGGATGTTCACACGGGTTCACTGCCGTGTTCGGCGAGGACCAGGCTCCGCTCTGGATGCTTCATACGGGTTCACTGCCGTGCTCTGCGAGGACCAGGATCCGCTCTGGAAGTTTTCCACGGGGTCAAATAGTGACGTTATCCGCGTTCCACGTGAACAGGAATTTTGCTCTCGATGCTTCCCACGGGTTCACTGCCGTGTTCTGCGAGGACCAGGCTCCGCTCTGGATGTTTTCCACGGGGTCAAAGAGTGACGTTATCCGCTTCCACATGACCAGGAATTTTGCTCTAGATACTTCCCACGGGTTCACTGCCGTGTTCTGCGAGGACCAGGCTCCGCCCTGGACGTTTTCTACAGGGTCAAAGAGTGCGCGTTCCACGTGACCAGGAATTTTGTTGATTGTATCCGCATTTCACAGTGTTGGATTTGACTTTCGATGATCTGTACACCGCCGAGTCATGGAACTGGGAATCGCCGCTGTTCCGCTTTGCTCGAGGTCGTATTTGCCGCAACGAGACAAATGTTGAGACGATCTCTAGGTTATTTGTGGCCCGTCGGGATTCGGCTTCTTCTTCTGATGAAACCTGGGGGGGAGGAGTATGATCCCTTCTTTATTTGCGCCTCTGGATTGTATACAGGGATTGACGTAACATCACCTATAGGGCATAAATTTCATTTTTATTTTATTTCTTTTTCTGCGATGTTCTATCATTTCAGCTTTTATATCGCGAAGGTCGCCTTCCCTTTACCCTGTCATTCCGAGGTTCTGGTTCGGGGGAGACGGTCTGTGACCCATCTGGTCTATCTGGGCCAACTTGTCGATCAAAGCCTGGAAAGTGGTTGGCTTAAAGAACATCATGAACAGTGAGATAGTTGCATGAGGATCTAGGGTACCCACGAACATGCCCACCGCGGGTGCTTCCTCAATGCGTTGTTCGCATTTCGACCACGAGTTTCGCCAGCGTATAGCGTACTGGACCCACGTCTCGCCCGGTTTCACCCAGGAATTAATCAACGCCGTTATCGGGGTGCGTTCGCTGGCGCTCGCGAATCGCTGTGTAAATAGCAGCTCCATCTCCGCAAATGTTTTGACGGAGTCGTTCGGGAGCTCAGAGTACCACTCGAACGCCATTTCTGACAAGCTGCCGACAAACTGGCGAAGCAACAATTTATCATCACCGCCGGTGTTGCCGCAAAGCGCCCTGAACTGGGCAACATGCTGGTGGGGATTGCCCGTCCCCTTATAGACATGAAACTTCGGTATTGTATAGCCCGGCGGGTACTTGATCTGATCATACCAGCTCGGATATGGTCGCCCCGTTTTTACGACCTGACCGGTTGCCTCAGTCGCCTGATGCACCCGTATCTGCTGAGCTATGTATTCGTCCAAGTCAGCTTTGGAGATTGTCTCCTCCTTGGCTGTTGACAGAGCCGGTGGAGGATTTGACGTTTCTCCCCTGTCATCTTCAAGGACGATCGGAGGATCTTCAGCAGGAGGATCTTGTTGGATCATCATACCTACCATGCCTTGGAACAGGAGGGCCATTCGCTTTATATTGGCTGCTTGTTCAGCAGCCTCTTTATCCTTCTTTTCCAGTATCCTGGGAAGGAATTCAGTATCAGTTTCTTTCTCCTGGCGTTGATCAGAGGACGCTTCGGGGCTTTCTTTTGGCCCAGTGAGTGTGGCCAACGCGTTCATCATTTCTTGGAGCTTCTGCTGTTGCTCCTGAGCTTTGGTCACTGACCGTGTAAGTGGTCTATGACCTGTAGATGCACGGCTGTCCTCTTTACCAGACGCCATGTATACCGTGTGTACCATGATGCCCCCGGACTTAGGCGTTTAGGTTCACCGCCTTTGACATTTGCCGCGGGTGTGGGAATTTTCTCCGGCCTCCTTCTCTTGTGGGCCGTTGAAGTTGAAGGGGTCGTTGCAGCGGGCACCCTGGTGGTTGTCGTCTTTTTCTGTTCAACAGGACGGTTCTGCCGGCGAGAGTGACCTTGGTCGATTACAGAATCTTGAACCCTCCGCCAGACCTTATAAATTTTGGAGGACAGCCGTTGAGGGGGCTGCTCCAGCTTCGTTCCTGTAACCTTCTCCGCAGGTGGAGGAGATCTTTTTAGCGTAGCAGTCGGAGAGTTCTTACGTACCCTCCTTAGTGGTTCAAAGCTGTTCCCAGTTGGAACAGCAGCCTTAACTTCCACCAATGGAGCAGGTGGAGTTAGCCGTGAGGGGGAGTTTCCCCCGGCCTTCCTTACTCGGCGCCAGTGGCGACGTCGAGCATGTCGAGCCGTGGGGACTGGCTCGGTGATAGGGATAATTTCGTTTTGCCCCTTGTCCGGATGAGGCGCCGCTGGTGCCAGTCTCTTAAAGACTGATGCTGTCCTTTGAGTGGCGATGTTCAATCTGTCGAAGACAGACCCTCGAGTAGGAGCAGGAGCCGGAATAGCCAGCCTTGAAAAGACCGACTCCTTAACAGGAGAAGCCTCCTTGACGACTTCAGGAGCATAAGTAGCTGTCTTCCTCGGGACGGCCATTTCAGGGTTCATGGGCTTCTTGGCAGGCCCATCAGAGTTCTGGTTCAGCCTGGTAAAGACAGAGGCTGCCGTTTTGATATTGGACGACCCATTGAAAGGGGCCGTTGTAGCAGTTAGCCGATTGAAGACCGACTTCTTGTGCGCTTCTGGTGCGGGCACCGGAATAGTGAAGCTTGCAGGCGGGAGCATGGTCTCGAAAAAGAGACCGGTGGTGGCCCGGGTCACCTGTTCCACCGGCATGGCAAGGATGGAGGCCGCTTGAGGCCCATAGGCTACACCTCCAGGTGAGGCGTTGCGTTGGTTGCACTTGCATTTTGAGCAGCTCGAGCAGTTGGAGGCCATTGATGATTTATTTCTACGCAAGGCAAAAGGCCAAATCTTAGTAACTTGAAATCCGAAAGGAACCATTAACAAACCGCGATTCGTTCGCGAAGACGACACACGAAGTGTGGAGTGGAAAGAGGAAAAGGTCCCACCGGGCATGCCAGAATCTGTTCCCCTCCGAATAAGCAGCGCGACGGACGTCTTGCCTGAAATTCGGGGGCAGATGCTAATTGGTGCTATCCGTCTACCTCTCCGAAGATGCCAAGTTGATTTATGGCACCATGTATCGAAGGTTTAAACGGATGCGTCCGATGTAGCAGACTTCATCAGATTCCCCCTCGCTTGAGGGGTTTTTGATTGTGGGGACGCTCTTCCCTGCAGGCGCAAGCCCCTGCAGTTAATTACGCTACCGCATTGCGGTAACAACTTTCTCCTTCTCTAGATGATCACTTCGTGTCGTGTGTGTTTATTTTGTGTTTGGTTGCCCGTGGATTGTATACGGAGACTTAGTTATGTCGTCGCCCGTAGGGCGTGGACTAGTCCAAATCCGTATTATCTTAGATTTGGGTTTGGGGGTTGTGTTTAAGGATACGTTAGCCTCATTTGAGACTAAGATCGACTTAAACGTTTGTTAAGGATACGTTAGTCTAGTTTTAGACTAAGATCAACTTAACGGGATCGTTTAGATCCAACAAGAGAGCAATTAAGGAGGGCCCTGTTGTTTAGTTTAGTGACATTGCGGTCAATAGGTAGTTTAAGGACATTACGGTCCAATATTAGTTTTAAGATATTTCGGTCAAGGTTAAGGACCTCATAGTCCGAGGATTTAAGGACTCCACAGTCCGGCGTTAGTTTTAAGATGTCACGGTCAAGGTTAAGGACCTCATAGTCCGTTGTTAGTTTTAAGACATCCCGGTCAAGGTTAAGGACATCATAGTCCATGAGTTTAAGGACCCCACAGTCCGTTGTTAGTTTTAAGACATCCCGGTCAAGGTTAAGGACATCATAGTCTGAGGATTTAAGGACTCCACAGTCCGGCGTTAGTTTTAAGACATTCCGGTCAAGGTTAAGGACATCATAGTCCGAGGATTTAAGGACTCCACAGTCCGGCGTTAGTTTTAAGATTTCACGGTCAAGGTTAAGGACCTCATAGTCCATGAGTTTAAGGACCCCACGGTCCGTATCAATGTGTGGTCATCGGGACCCGTCACCTCTTTGAAGACGTTGAGGAATTACAACGCCAAGTATCAAAGGAGTGAAGATATGTACCTTTGAACCAAGGTAGATTAAATAGTCTTTGGCCCAATTTGGAACCAAGACCAATTAATAATATTATGAGCCTATTAGCCTAGTTAAGTTTGAATTGAGGACTTATGGCCATCTTGGGTTAAGTCCAATCATGTTTAGAATATTGGCCCTCTGGGAATAAGGTCAGCAAGTTAGTGTTAAACACTAAAAGATAATCAGTCTTAAACACTAGCAACAGGACTTTCAAATTTGTGTTAAACACTAAAGCAAATCAGTGTTAAACACTGGAAACAGAGATTTCAAATTAGTCTTTAAACACTTAAGCAAATCAGTGTTAAACACTGGAAACAGAGATTTCAAATTAGTGTTAAACACTAAGAAAATCAGTGTTAAACACTGGGAACAAAGTCTTCAAATTAGTGTTAAACACTAAGGAGAGAGGGGTTACGTGTGGACACGTGAGAGCGCCCTGGTTCCCTTTATTTTATTCTGCCAAAAGTATTGAATACTTTCTATAATTGCTCTTGGAGCATCACGTGCTGTCACGTGTTGGGAATGTGCGTTTTTAACTGTTAAAGCTTTTGCCAAGGGGTCACGTGGTAGCACGTGAGGGCGCCCATAGCTTCTGTTTGCTTTTTCTTTGTATCCTTCAGGGGTCGCGTGGGGCACGTGAGGCGTTGCCTCTAAATTCTTTTCTGCGGATCTTTACAGGGGTCACGTGGTAACACGTGACTCTGGTTCTTTGCATATTTTAAAGATCTGTTAATCTTTTAAGAATTAAATTCTTCGTAGGGTTAAATCCTAGCAATAAACTTTAGAGGAATTAAATTCCTATTTCCTTCTGAAGACTCATATTCTTGGATAGGGTTAAACCCTAATTTCTTTTCTGTAGGAATTAAATTCCTCATGTATGTAGAGAATTAAATTCTGGCATAGGGTGAAACCCTAATTTCTTCTTTTTTTTAAGGGAATTAAATTCCTGTGATTTTGAGAGAATTAAGTTCCCAATTAGGGTTAAACCCTGGTTCTGTCTATTTTGAAGGAATTAAATTCCTATAACATAGGGTTAAACCCTAATTTTATCTCAAAGGAATTAAATTCCTATAATTCTGTGAGAATTAAATTCTCAAAACTCAGTTCTTCTTCTATATTTTGGATCTGCATGGCAGGATCTCAACCCAATGAGAATTAAATTCTCAATTCATGGGGAGATATGCACTTTGCAGATCCTCAACCAGAGAAAGAACTAAGTTCTTTTCTTTTTATAAGAGTTAAACTCTTTTGAGAATTAAATTCTCTTTTGAAGCCTCTCTTCTCTTACCTAGGGTTTTTCTTTTGTAGGGAATCAAATTCTTCCTTCTGAATTTTCAAAATCCCATGGCTCTCTCTCTCTCTCTCTGTGTATATCTCCCCCTTTTTTTTAACTCTCTCCATTGGCACCTATTTATAGGAGAAGGAAAAGAATCAATCTGTTTAGTGAATCTTTCATTGAAAGATTTGATTTGTTTATTGAGAGATTTGATTTATATTCATCATTAATCTGGGCCTTTAGATTATTAGGTGAATTTTTTTCACCATTGGATTTTAAATCCAAAGATATTTCTTTGTTATTTCGGTTAGATTTAGGGGGAAATCTTTCCATGCCCAAGATTTTTCCATAAATTGATGATACTTAATCACCTTCAGATTCTTGATCCAACGGTTTCAGATAAATCTTCTCCATTTTGGAAAGATTTGAATGATCTCTCCTCAGAATTTAATTCTGTTAAAGAATAAGGCTTTTAAAGCCGGTCACGTGTGGCCACGTGATCCCTGGTCATGCGTGAGCACGTGACCCCTGGTCAGGTGTGAGCACGTGACCCCTGGAATGGGCTTCTCTTCTTCTGCGCTCTGTTCTCTGGCCGCTGCTTAACCATCACGTGCCAACACGTGACCACTGGTCACGTGTGAGCACGTGATGCCTTTTCTGAAGCTTTTTCCTAATTTTTAATCAGGAAACAAATGCCCCCACAGTGTTGTTCTCACGTGTCTGCACGTAGTGCAACGCTGTCACTTTTGTGACCGTCGGATCTGCCTTGGGAGTAGGGTAGATGAAACGTTTTCCATCCCATCCTATAAATGCCAATGTCCTTTCAGAAGAGCCTCCACTTTGCTTCATCTTCCTCCTTGCAAACCTTTTTCTGAGAATTTAATTCTCCTTTTCCAGAGCTTAGTTCTCTGCTCCACAATCTTCAGAGTTTAACTCTGTTTAGGGAAAACCCATCTCTTCAGGTAGTGATCTTTGAACGATCGAGGAACCCTTATATATATTTTTCAAAAACTATCTGGATTTTAAATCCACACCAAGGGTTTCACCCCATTTAACATGAACCCATTTTTTTTTCTTCAAGTGCATCAACAAAAATAGGAAACCATTTAATCTTCAAACAGTAGATCTCTTAGGGTTCATATGATCTTTAGGGAGATGATGGTGACGGTTCAAATCCATGGAATTTAATTCCATCCCAAAAAATGTTTCTGGGAATTTAATTCCCCTTTTCAAAAGGAATTTAATTCCTATGAAGAACTCAGTTCTTCCCATAGAGGTTTCTTAGGGTTTTCTTGCCTTGGGTTGTCCTTCTGTAATCAATGAAGAAGAAATTTGCAATGGTGTCTTTTCTGGGAATTTAATTCCCTTGATTCTGTTTGATTTTTTGCAGAGTCCAAGGTGGATTTCTCTTAGGGGAGTGTGTAGGGTCATTTGAAGTCCACTGTTTATTTAATTAGAATATCCCCTTTGTCTCATTATGATTGCTGTGTCTCATCATTAGCCAGCCGTCATCTTGATTTCGTGGGACCCACATGTTTTGTAACTAATGGTCCTACCAAACAAGTTCTCTGTCACTTTCTTCAACTGTCTTCATATATTTGTGCTCACATAAATATATATATATACCTGGATTCACTTTTGACAGTTTTCCTTTACTTTGTTTCAGGTGCGATGGCTTCTGTTCTGTATTTTCCCTTCACTCACTCGGAGGCCGCTTTTCCCCAGTCACCATCTGATGAGGAAGCGATGGCGATGATCAGGGCTCATGACCCGAACCGCACTAGCTTACTTCTATGGGGAACTTGGTACAGCCATATCATCCGGGGTCGCCGGAGTTTCCTCTGCGAAGTGCCGACAGAGCCCACTTTCCCGTTCTTGCCGATGGACCCTCCGAAGACGGTTTTTGCTGTGGAGATGCCAAATTGGACTCCAACGGGGCGGCTCGAGCTTTCGACAACCGGCATCCCGAACCATCCGATTCCAGCCATAGATATTCTGGGCCGACGTATTTGCCAGGGTGAGGCCCAACCATGGGGGCAAATCTATAAGATAGGGCTCACCCCTCGACACCCCACAGGCTACCTTCTCTGGGCTCGCTACATCCTTTCTGCCCATCGTGCGCGGCTGCAGAAGGTCAGGCTTTACCAGGCGATATATGCGTCGCTCTTTCACTACCAATCTCCGCATGACTGGAGGGTTAAGGCGTTCTTGAACCAATGGAATCTCCCCACCAACACTTTTATTCTAGTTGACCGTGAGGTCTCGATCTCTCTGGCAGAATTTTATGAAATCTCGGGATTGCCAGTCAGGGGTACACTGTATGAGGAGTTGCTGCCTCCTGACGAGTACGTCTTTGAGCCCGAGCCCGCACCGGTTGACGGCTTGTCTGCTGAGAACGCCGTCCGCCACAAGCGTCCTAGCATGATCAAGGCGTTGGGTATCTTTGACCGATTGTTCACCGAATCTGAGGAGCAGGGCGTTACTTTTAAGAGCTTCATTGCCTGCTTCCTTCGCGAGGACGTCCTGTCAAAGACAGCTCCGAAGTTTGCCAACATCAAAGACCCCTTTGGGTTTGGTCCGAAGAAGCTGCCGACCACTGAATCGGATCTACCGCAGTACTACATCCCCATTATGTCGCCGATGTCTTTTGAATCCATTGCAACTCCCGGCATGGATGAGGAGACGTTCTTCGTGGGGTTTGTCAGTGTCTGGCTCAGTTGGTTTGTCATCCCCATGCATCGCCGCTTTATGAGAGCCTCGGTTATCTACCCGGCTTATTGTATCGCTGAGGGGACACGTTTGGCCATCAGCATCCCGGCGCTGGCGCATCTGTATCACGGGTTAGGTGCTGCGGCTAATACCTCGACTCCTGGCGTGAATGTAGTAAACTTTTCTCTCCATTATTTCACGTCTTGGAACGAGATGCATGTGTTAGGGGCTTTTGCTATACATCAGAGGCCTGCATTTTATGATGCTTACACTTTTCCGCGACTTATGCTATTGGTGGATGCTTCTGCTCCTGACCCGACTCAATTCGAGGCTATTCGGGTGCTGATTTCTCCTTATACTACTGCTAGCGGGTTGGTATTCACCGATCGGGTCTTATCTTCTCCCTCGGGTTCATCTCAGCCACTTTGGGACCAGTCAAAAGATAACGTGCCCTTTTTGAGGCCCCGGGAGGCCGCGCACTTATACGCAATCAGATCGGGTTACCTGGTATTTCGTCAGGATAACGGGGCCCTTTTCATGCGGTACAATCCGCATCGCTTTGCCCGGCAGTCCCTTTTGAGGCTTTAATGGTCGCGCCGGTTCCTTCGCCCGCAGCTGTTCGAGATGCCACCCATCATTTTGTGAGGTTGAACACCGGCTCCCAGTTCATGATCCCCGATGCTGATTACATGCCTCGATGCATGGGGTCGTTTACGGGCTGGTATCTCCATCGGGTCAACCCGATTATTCTTGAGGAAAGAAGGGTACTCCTTGACCATGGTGCTCCTACTCGGGTTCCGGTCACAGGAGCTACGCTGCGACCGCGCGTGCCAGTCTATTTTTCTTTGAGGGATACCGGTGTTGCGCTCATTCCGGGAGAGTCGGGGGTGGATCTTACCCCAACGGCTGGTATGCCATTGGGTACCCGGTCGCGGGGTAAACGGGCTCCGGTAGCAGCTCTACCACCCGCTGCAGCACCACCACCCGTGGCATCGACAATGGCGGTGTCATCCTCGGTTGTGGCACCGAGCGAGGGTGATAGGGATGAGGGTGTTGAACGTGACGTGGGCCGACGCCGCACTAAGACTCCACGGAGGAAGAAACGGTCGTCTTCGGCGGCCGGTTCTGGATCTAAGAGGCGGAGGAGGGTGGCCACCAACTTACTTGATTCTTTAACGGAGTCTGAGCCCATACTTCCAGATGAGCCGTTGGTCGTGCAAGAGTCGGACGCTGGTCTTCTCTTCCCGGGCTCGGCTGCCGAAGAAGCCGCACAATTAGCTGAGGCCATAAGACGTTCTAAAGATGAGTCTCAGAATGCAAGGGTTCCGAAGAAACCCTATCCTGCCGTGATCTTCTATGAAGACCCCTCATGGATCCGGCGGCGGTTTATTGGCCCTTTGAAGGAATGGGGAGAACGGGCCCTGAAGCAGGCTGCTTCGGAGGATGCCGCGGATGCACTTTCCTTTTGGACCGGCGGCTACGAGTCCACCCTCGAACCCCGGCGAGCATGCCTCCTTGAGAAGGAGCATCAGCTTGAAGAAGCCATATTGAAGGCTTCGCTACGCATTGGTATGTTTTTATACTTCTTTGTAGCATTTCAGATTGTTTACCCCTGTCTGTATCCTTATTCTTGGGTGAATTGTGCAGAGTCTTCAGCGATGGGGGAGGTCCCTACGGGCTTGCTGAAGATAAAGCCTGTTGACGTCCCCAATGAAGCATTGCTCGATGTGGAGGGGGTCGATGACGCTGCGCTTCTCACGATAGAGCCTCCTGTAGCGGTTGTTGATCCTGGAGCTCTTGCTCCTTTGGGGGAGGCACTTTTGGTAGTCGCCGTCCCACCGGCTCTTCCCGAGGGCGACCCCGAGGCTGGAGGAGAGGTAGTCGGGACAACCCTCCCTTTGCTGGAGCCGGAGATCACGGCGGAGGCCGTTGAAGCCGCCATCCCCCCGACTCAGAATGGGAGGAGTGTTGAAGGTAACCTTCTACATTTTAAATTAGCAATCTTTCTGTTGTCTGAACTCTTTTGTTTTCCCAGAATTGCGCGGGCTGGCGGCCTCTATCGCTGATTTGTCTCCCCGGCAATCGTTTCCGCGTTTATTGGAGATGGAAGCTCCGCAGGCGATCTCCCCTCAACGCATCGTCCTCTCGTCTGGACAAGGTTAGTGTCGTTCGCCATTTCTTATGGTATCGCTGTTATTTTGCGTGTTGACATTGATGTTCTCTACAGTTTTGGAGGCCGATGACGAGGTCGAGGTCCTCGAAGGGCCAGAGGCACCTTCAGCTCCTAGTTGCATGTCCGTGGGTAAGTGGCATTTCAATATAGTCCCACTTGTTCCTTTGCTTAAGAGTTTTACTGACATTTTTCAAATCTGAACAGCCTTGCCAGCCCCTATAGCGCTGGACTTGCGCATTGCCATGCCGCCCGGTCCCTATACTTTACGAGCCTCAGAGCGCTTGGCCCAATTAAGCCTTGTCTCCTTGTTGTCTTTGATCGAGGTGCTTCGCGCTGGCAGCGCAACCACAGCTGAAGCATTTGCCACCAAAGCTAACGGTTCTCTTCCTTTTCTTGCCACCTACCATAGCGAAGAGGTGGTGAGAGTCTGGGTGGAGTTCTGTCGGCAGGTGGAGGCTTGCTTGCACGCCCTTGAGTGTTCCTACCATTCCTCGGAGGCCGTGGCTGCAAAGGAGGACTTGCGGGGGCTGATAGCACGGTGCGCGGCAATTATGATATCATGCGAGAAGAGGCTCGGCCGCAAATTCTCGGAAAGGGAGCTGGCCTCTAAGGCATTGAGCGAGCTTCAAACCAGTCTTAGAGCCAAAGCCAATAAAGCGTATAAACTCTGGCGGGTACTTCAAGAGTCTATCAGAGAGGTGGTGGCTCTTGATAAAGCTACCGTGTTCACTCATGAAAGGGTCGAGGCTCACAAGGCTACTGAGAAAGAGCTTGAAGGCCGGCTCGCCTCATATCAGGCCCAGCAGGCTCAGGCGGAGGCCCGTCTTCTGGCGATCCTGAATCATGAAGTTGTGGCCCAGCAAAAGAAGGATGAGCTAGCAAAATTGCTAAATCGCTCGCCGGCTTGAAAACTTGTATGTTTTCCTTTCTTTTTGTACATACTCCCGAATGAGAGTATATTCTTTTTGTTTTTTTTCATGAATTGTACTTTGTATCCATTTTGGTTTATGAATAAAGACATTTTTTTTCTTCTCAATGGTGTGTCTCTTCTACTTGAATGAGTTCTGCGGGTAATCTATCTTGATCTCTTTGCAGGACAATGATGGCTTAGGATTCAGGGTTAAAATCTGCCTCCTAAGACTTTTGAGCTTTATGAGCCGTAAGGGTCTCATAAAGAGTTGTTCTCCCTACAAGTCGAGAGGATCCCGTAGGTGTAAGTTCTCCTTAAGAATCGTGAGGATTCTTAAGCGGGTTTTCCCTTGGGAGTCGTAGGGATCTCACAAGAAAGTTTTCTTCCTTACCGGTCGTGAGGACCCGCAAGTGCTAGGTGCGGTCGCCCTTATCCGTATTTCACGGGGTCAGGGGTTGCTTTGGGATGTTTTTCAGGGTACCGTAGTTTAAAGACATCGCGGTCAAGGTTAAGGACCTCATAGTCCATGGGTTTAAGGATTCCACAGTCCAATGTTAATTTTAAGACATCACGGTCAAGGTTAAGGACGTCATAGTCCGTGGATTTAAGGACTCCACAGTCCGATGTTAGTTTTAAGACATCACGGTCAAGGTTAAGGACATCATAGTCCGTGGATTTAAGGACTCCACAGTCCGATGTTAGTTTTAAGACATCACGGTCAAGGTTAAGGACATCATAGTCCGTGGATTTAAGGACTCCGCAGTCCGATGTTTGGTTACCGGGACCCGTCACCTCTTTGAAGACGTTGAAGAATTACAACGACGAATATCAAAGGAGTGAAGAGATGTACCCTTGAACCAAGGTAAATTCAGTCTAGAATCATGGTGGTTGATCGTTAGTTTTAAGACATTACGGTCGAGGTTAAGGACATCATAGTCCGTAGATTTTAAGGACTCCACAGTCCGATGTTTGCTCTGGATGCTTCACACGGGTTCACTGCCGTGTTCGGCGAGGACCAGGCTCCGCTCTGGATTCTTCATACGGGTTCACTGCCGTGCTCTGCGTGGACCAGGATCCGCTCTGGACGTTTTCCACGGGGTCAAAGAGTGACGTTATCCGTGTTCCACGTGACTATGAATTTTGCTCTGGATGCTTCCCACGGGTTCACTGCCGTGTTCTGCGAGGACCAGGCTCCGCTCTGGACGTTTTCCACGGGGTCAAAGAGTGACGTTATCCGCGTTCCACGTGACCAGGAATTTTGCTCTGGATGCTTCCCACGGATTCACTGCCGTGTTCTGCGAGGACCAGGCTCCGCTCTGGACGTTTTCCACGGGGTCAAAGAGTGGCGTTATCCGCGTTCCACGTGACCAAGAATTTTGCACTAGATGCTTCACACGGGTTCACTGCCATGCTTGGCGAG
Source organism: Agapanthus africanus (assembly GCA_030015575.1). Lineage (NCBI taxonomy): Eukaryota > Viridiplantae > Streptophyta > Magnoliopsida > Asparagales > Amaryllidaceae > Agapanthus > Agapanthus africanus. The sequence continues at coordinate 865,995,093 of CM057338.1, read as the reverse complement.
GACTAGGCTTCGCTCTGGTCGTTTTCCACGGGGTCAAAGAGTGACGTTATCCGCGTTCCACGTGACCAGGAATTTTGCTCTGGATACTTCCCACGGGTTCACTGCCATGTTCTACGAGGACCAGGCTCCGCTCTGGACGTTTTCCCCGGGGATAAAGAGTGACGTTATCCGCGTTCTACGTGATCAGGAATTTTGCACTAGATGCTTCACATGGGTTCACTGCCGTGCTTGGCGAGGACTAGGCTCCGCTCTGGACGTTTTCCACGGGGTCAAAAAGTGACGTTATCCGCGTTCCACATGACCAGGAATTTTGCACTAGATGCTTCACACGGGTTCACTGCCGTGCTTGGCGAGGACGAGGCTCCGCTCTGGACGTTTTTTGCGGGGTCAAAGAGTGACGTTATCCGCGTTCCACGTGACCAGGAATTTTGCACTAGATGCTTCACACGGGTTCACTGCCGTGCTTGGAGAGGACTAGGCACCGCTCTGGACGTTTTCCACGGGGTCAAAGAGTGACGTTATCCGCGTTCCACGTGACCAGGAATTTTGCACTAGATGCTTCATATGGGTTCACTGCCGTGCTCTGCGAGGACCAGGATCTGCTCTGGACGTTTTCCACGGGGTCAAAGAGTGACGTTATCCGCATTCCACGTGACCAGGAATTTTGCTCTGGATGCTTCCCACGGGTTCATTGCCGTGTTCTGCGAGGACCAGGCTCCGCTCTGGACATTTTCCATGGGGTCAAAGAGTGACGTTATCCGCGTTCCACGTGACCAGGAATTTTGCTCTGGATGCTTCCCACGGGTTCACTGCCGTGTTCTGCGAGGACCAGGCTCCGCTCTGGACGTTTTCCACGGGGTCAAAGAGTGACGTTATCCGCGTTCCACGTGACCAGGAATTTTGTTGATTGTATCCGCATTTCACAGAGTTGGGATTTGACTTTCGGTGATCTGTACACCGCCGAGTCATGGAACTGGGAATCGCCGCTGTTCCGCTTTGCTCGAGGTCGTATTTGCCGCAACGAGACAAATGTTGAGACGATCTCTAGGTTATTTGTGGCCCGTCGGGATTCGGCTTCTTCTTCTGATGAAACCTGGGGGGGAGTATGATCCCTTCTTTGTTTGCGCCCGTGGATTGTATACAGGGATTGACGTAACATCACCTATAGGGCATAAATTTCATTTTTATTTTATTTCTTTTTCCGCGATGCTCTATCATTTCAGCTTTTATATCGCGAAGGTCGCAATTGCCCCATCATTTTGGCTATTTTTCGCGGTGCCCAATCATTTCGGCTATTTATTTTATTTTTCACTCGCTGCTTTTTATTGCGAGTTGCCCAATCATTTCGGCTATTTTTCATGCATACATTTTTACTTGCTGATTTTGTCATAAGTTGCCCCATCATTTCGGCTATTTTTCATGCATACATTTTTACTTGCTGATTTTGTCGCAAGTTGCCCCATCATTTCGGCTATTTCGCATGCATGTGTGGCTTGTTGGCTTTTCGCTGCAAGCTTGGATTTATACACCGATTTCGGCATCAGCACCGCTACAACTGGGATATTGCCAGGAGCGAATCATCATTTGCCTTTGTCGATGTTGAACAAAGGTGGCTTAGTAAACAGGGTTAGGGGTCCTGTCGACTAAGGCTTTTGACTTCATGAGCTGTAAGGGTCTCACAAAGGTATTTCTCCCTGCAAGTCGTGAGGATCTTGTAGGTGTGTTTTCTCCCTGGGAATCGTAAGGATTCCTAAGTGCATGTTCTCTTGTAAGTCGTAAGGATCCTACAAAAGGGTTTTCTCCTTATAAGTCGAGAGGACTTACAAGGGTTGTTCACCGTATGGACATATCCCTAGTCACGGATGGGACTTGGTTAGGGAAATGTTTATTCGTGCCCGTTGATTGTATACAAGGGTCAGTATGAGCCGCTTGTAGGGCAATATCGAAGTTTGTGGGGGTTGCTTAAGAACAGGTTCAGGTCTCTGTAACTTAAGACTTTCAAGTCTTATGAGCCGTGAGAGTCCCATAAGAGAGTTCTCCTTACGAGTCGTGAGGATCTCGCAAGTGTAATTTCTCCTTAGGAATCGTGAGGACTCCTAAGTGTGTTGCTCCCTTGTGAGTCGTAAGGATCTCACGCGGGTGGTTTCTCCTTACAAGGTCGTGAGGACCCTGCAAGTGTCCTTTAACGAGGTTGCGCCCTTTCGGGTTTTCACAAACACTCGCCGGTAGCTCTGCTGTTTTTACTCCCGGAGCCCTTTCGGGTTTTCATCCGTGCCCATTTCGCTTGTGGACATACCGTTTTTATTTTTATTATATATATATATATATATATATATATTGTATCGGCTTTGAGACGCTGCAATCCACCGCAGTTTATCGACATCTCGGTTAACGGCTAGTTTTAGGACACAGTGGTCCGTTGTTAGTTTAAGGACGTTTCGGTTCGCTGTTAGTTTAAGGTCGTTTCGGTCCGCTGTTAGTTTAAGGACGTTTCGGTCCGTTATTAGTTTAAGGACGTTTCCGTCCGTTGTTGAAGAAGGCCGGTTACTACTTATAGAGTTCGGGCTTAGGAAGATAGCGAGCAGACATAGTCGTCGTCATCTATCATTGACCTAGGCCTTAACCCGTCAAGCGTAGTATTTCTTCAGGAAGCGACCGTTTATTGGTCTGAAAGGTCTCTCACCGTGCATATCCATGAGCAGATACGCTCCACCCTGGTAGACCTTGTCTATGATATATGGGCCTTCATAGTTCGGCTCGAATTTTCCCTGCTTGGCGCGATTGGGGATCCTAAGTCTTTTGACCACTAGCACGAGTTCGCCTTGGCGGAATATTCTCGGCCTGGTCAATCTTTCATATGAGCGCGTCATCTTTGCTTTGTAAGCCTCCAGATTTTGTTGTGCTATGAGCCGGGTTTCATCAAGGGTGTCAAGCTCCTTAAGCCGAAGGTGGGCATTTTCTTCGTCCGTCAGCTCGTAGTGGACTGCCACTCGTAGAGAAGGTAGCTCTATCTCAAGGGGGAGTACTGCTTCCGTACCGAATACCAACGCGTATGGCGTTGTGTTCGTGGCCGTCTTGAACGTAGTCTGATAAGCCCAAAGAACTTCTTGCAGTCTCTCGTGCCAGTCCTTTTTGTTTCGGGACACCGTCTTCTTCACGATCTTTGTCAAGGTTTTGTTGAAAGCCTCAGCTAGACCGTTAGCTCGGGGATTATAAACTGAGGAATATCTCCAGTCTATGTTGTGTTGTTGTGCGAAATGACTGATCTTGTGGCTTCTGTAGGCTGGACCGTTATCGGAGATGATCCGTCGCGGAGCTCCAAACCCATAAATGACGTGCGTCTTGAAGAAATGGAGAATATTCTCCGTCTTCACTTCCCTTAATGGTACTGCTTCTGCCCATTTAGAGAAGTAATCAGTCGTCGCCAGGATGAAACGATGTCCCCTGGATGATGCTGGTTCGATGGGGCCGACTATGTCAGTTCCCCCACATTTCGAACGGCCAGCTAGCCACTGTTGGATGTAGAGGATTTGGGTGCTGGTGGATAAAGTCCCCATGAATTTGGCACGAGTGGCATTGCTTCGCATACTCGAGGTAGTCCTGGATCATTGTGGGCCAATAATAACCCATTCGTTTGATCTTCAGCTTCATCTTTGGGCCAGCTTGATGAGAACTGCAGAGTCCGTCGTGAACTTCCTGAACGACTCTTTTCGCTTCGTCAGGTCCCAGGCATCTCAACCACAGAGAGTCAAATGACCTCTTGTACAGAGTATCATTGACGAAGGCGAAAGACAGAGTTCGTTTCATAAGCTGATGTCTTGAGGACGCATCTTCAGGCGTTCAACGGGATTTGAAATAGTCTATGAAGACTTCTCTCTAATCTTCAACCTTCTCTCGGTCATTTATTTGCAGGGCCGTCTGCTCAGTTGCTCCCCTTTCTTCGGGTGATTCCGGAGATATTTTTGCTGGGGCAAGTACTCGACGGCTTTGTACCACAATTCTGACATCATCGAGATTCTGGTCGGCCAGTTCTTAAGCGAGCTTGGCCAATGCGTCCGCTTTGCTATTTTCCGCGTGCGGTATGTTTTCCAAAGTATAGGAGGGAATTTGAGTCAAGAGTTGCTGTACTCTCTCGCCATACTTCACCAGTTCTGGCTTGCACGTTTGGTAGTCGCCGTTTACTTAGCTAACGACCAGTTGGGAGTCTCCGATTATGAGGAGGTTCTCAATCCCCATGTCAATGGAGATCTTGAGGCCTGCTATCAAAGCTTCTTATTCAGCTTCATTGTTCGTCCTCGGCTCTGTCAAGGAGAAGGCAAAGAGCATTATCCCTCCTTGTGGGGTCACGAAGATAAGGCCTACCCCCTGATTTGATTATAGGGGTGCTTTGTTTGCGCTTCTTTATGGAAGACGCTCCATCAAAATAGAGTTCCCGTCGGGTATTACTACCGTCGATCGCATCAAATGCATATTCGTCTGGCAGCTCGCATTTCAAAGGCGAGTCGGCAGGTATTGGATGCTCAGCGAGAAAGTCGGCGATGGCTTGGCCTTTCACTGCCTTAAGAGGCTGATAGGTTATTGAAAACTCCATCAAGAGCAGGGCCCATTTAGCGAGTCTTCCTGTCAATATGGCTTTTGACATCAGATATTTGAGGGGGTCCACCTTTGATATAAGACGGGCTTTATGCGCCAATGCATAGTGCCGGAGTTTTGTTATCGCAAAGATTAACGCCATGCAATGTTTTTCGATAGGGGAGTAGTTGCTTTCTGCCCCCAGAAGAACTCGACTTAAATAGTAGAGCGCTCTCTCCTTCCCCTTGGTCATTCTCTTATGCCCATAATGCGCCTAAGGAACCTTCGAGGGCTGTGGTATAAAGAATAAGAGGCTTTCCCTTGACTGGAGCAGCTAACACCGGCGGGTTCTGCAGGTATTGCTTGATCTCGTCCAGCGCGCCTTGGCATTTGTGATCCCAGACGAACGGGGTTCCCTTCTTCATCAGGTGACTGTAAGGGCGACACTTGCCCGAAAGTTTGGCTATAAATCGCCGGATGTATGCGAGCTTCCCCTGAAGAGACCGCAATTGTTTTAGAGTCCTTGGCGTTGGAATTTCTATGATCGCCTTGATCTTCGACGGATCTATCTCGATACCCCGGTGCCGGACAATGAACCCTAGGAATTTACCTGAGGACACCCCGAACGCACATTTAAGTGGGTTCATTTTCAAGTTATATTGTCGAAGGCGTTGAAATACGATCTTCAGATGCTCAAGATGTTCCTCGTATGATTTTCTTTTCACTATGAGGTCGTCGATATAGCATTCAAACGATTTCATGTATGAGGTCATCGAAGATCTTCGTCATGGCCCTCTGATAGGTGGCACCCGGCGTTCTTTAAACCGAAGGGCATAACTTTGTAGCAGAATATACCCAGAGGAGTCCGGAAAGCGGTGTGCTTCTGGTATTCGGGATGCATCTTTATCTGATTGTATCCCGATGAGCCGTCCAAGAAGGAGAAAACTTCGTGAGTGGACGTGTTATCTATCATCAGCTCGGTGACCGGCACTGGGAAATCGTCCTTCTGGCAAGCTTTATTGAGATCCCGGAAGTCCACGCATATGCGCACTGTCCCATTTTTCTTCATTACCGGGACGATGTTGGCGATCCAGTCAGGATATTGAACTTCTTGGATAAACCCAGAATCGATCAGCTTCTTGACTTCGGCGTTAATGCTCATCTCAAGCTCGAGCCGCATTCTTCTCGGCGCCTGTTTGACTGGCTTGACGTCCGGGGATATCGCCAATTTATGTACAGCAATTCCTGGATCTAGTCCTAGCATTTCGGAATAGTTCCATGCAAAGCAATCCCTATGCTGCATGAGCACGTCTTTTAATGCAGCCACCCTTTCTTCAGATAGCAGTTCGCTGACGAATGTCGGCCGCGGGTCGTTTGCCTTCCCCAACTCAATCTTCTTGAGGTTATCTGCAGTAGTATGTATGCCATCTTCCAGCTCTTTCGGCGCTGGTGGAAATTCTGAGATTACCCCGTCATCGCTGTTTTCCAAGCACCAGGGAAGGTCATCCATGTTCTCGGGCTCTCCTTTTGATATGGTTATCATACGAGAAGTACGAGCTCGCTTCCAAGACCGATATGGATCTGGTTCTGCTCTTGCGGCTTTGGGTTCGTTCTTTTGTGGCGGCGTTACCCTCTAGCTGCTAGATAGAGCAAACCTGCCTTGCTGGTACTGGTCTTCAACCCAGTTCTTGAAGGTGAAGCGGTCTTCGATAGGGTGCCCTATTACTCGGTGATAGGAGCAATAGTTTGGGTGTGAGACTCCGCCTACTTGTTCGGGATGTTTAGACTCCGGCAGTGTAAGCATCTGGTATTTTAAAGAGAGATCAAGCATCTTCTTCGTCTTATCTTGAGGGAAAGAATACGCTCGACCCATCTTCTTCATAAGGGACAAATCCGGACCGCGCAATACCTGATCACATGACTTTTTAATCCTGCGTTGTTGTTGTTGACTTCCTTTTCTGCCTTTTGACTTACTTCTGCTTCTACGTCGGGCCTTTTACGCAACGGGTTGACAGGGAGGAGCATCTTCGTCTTTTGCAACCTGTTGAAAAAAACGTTGCGTCCTGGCTTTCTCGTAGATGGCCATTTCGCGATTATGGTCGTCCCGAACCTTTTGACCCGCTTTCCTGACAAGCTTGTCCATTCGTGCTTCAAATGACGGACTCGGCACTTCGATTGCGGGATCTAGTTTTGATGAGGGGTTGGTATTTCCCGATGGGGCGTCCTCTTCTTCATCGAAGTTATATATGGCGTAGCTATTGTGGACTCGTTCCCGTTTCCTGGATTTCACATATCCAAGCCCAAGCGTTTCCATTCTCCCGTTGGGCAATTTGCGCTGAGTCCCAGGGACATCCCAAATCCTATTGTAGAATCGAGTTTGTCGAATAGTCTAATTTAAGGGTACCCCTTGGCGCTTTAATAGCCTTTTTAGTCCGTTTGTGTAATATCTGGGAAAACGGATGGGTTGAAGCCTGTTGAGTGTAGAATCCGCGCCATGCCATATTTCTTTCTCCACTCTTATTTCCGTGGATCGGTAAAATAAGATCACCTTTTCGCCTTTTCGCCCGGGAGGGACGTAAAACGTCTGCAGGTCTTGTACATTGTAAGCTTCAAGTGCGTCAAGATCTTTGTAGTGCTCCCGCGGAACCATGGTAATTTGCAAATTCTGATCATCACTGGGGAATGCTCGTATTAACGGCCGACTAGAGAATACAGCATTAACCTCATCTTCCGAAGATCAATATGGGGGTGGACGGTCCCGGGTTGTTGCGTCGAGACGGCCCAGCGTAAACTATCTCTTCTTCTTCTTCGGTATCATTCCCGAAAATAGGAATGGTGGCGGCGGCTTTGTTCTCGGGTTTGCGACACCTCTCCATGTCCTCGAAATCCGGTAAGAAGTATTTGGCATCTTCATATTTGCGGACTTCGTTCACGGAGAACGGGTTCAGTTCTCCCGTTACGGTATACTCGAAACCATCCTTGAAATACTTCATACACTGATGTTGCGTAGAAGGGATGATGTTGGACTCGTGTAACCAGGGACGACCGAGCAGAGCATTGTAGCATGTCTTGGCGTCTATGACGTGGAATTTAACATCTGTGACGAGCAGCCCAAAGCGTAGCATCAGTATCACAGATCCAAGAGTTCGTGATGATTGAGAATCGAACCCGGAGATGGTGATCTTGTCCCGAGCGAGGTGCTGGACGCTCATGGAGATTTCCTTTAACACCCGCACATTAAGGAGATTAACGGAAGACCCATTGTCGACCAGGATTTTACCTATCTTGATATCGTGGCAGTATCCAGAGACATATAAGGGACGGTTGTTGTCGCATGTCCCAAGGAGCAGGTCTTCGTCACCGAAAGTGATATCGGCCGTGTGCACTTCTTCCAGTTCATCCTTCATCCTTTCTTCGGCGAAGAAGGCTTGGAATTGCTCGGGCTCTTGTAGCGCCTGGATTAATGAATCTCTCGCTTCTTTTGATAATAAGAGGGCGTCGAGAATGCTGAGCTGCGAAGGTAACTTCCTTAGGTGCGCTAGGATGTTGTCGTCCACCCTACCCTTCTTGGGCGGGTCCTTGGAAGTCAGCTCTTTCATGACTTGGTCATCTACGGCGATATCCTCAGCGACCTTTTCCTTTCTCTTATCTTTTCTAGTTGCGGGTCCGAGATTCTTTTCCGGTAGCGTGCGATTGCGCAGCTGAATATTTTCGCAGGCCTTCGGTTCTTCCTCTTTCCCTAAGACGGATTCTTTAAAGAGAGGGCCCAAAGCCATTTCCTCATCAGAGTCACTCCCAAAGGTGAGAACTTGTGATCCTCCAGCGTTGACCATGTAACAGTTGCCGGTAGTTCTTTTATGCCTTTCGGTCGTACTTCTTTGCTCCCGACGGGTTCTGCGTTTCATTCGCTTAAAATGTTGCTGGTGAGTAACATATCCCTGCCACCATATCTTAAAAGCGTCGCACACCTCAGTGGGGTGTGAAATCTTCCGATGATATGAGCAGTAACTAGGGTGCCTTTCCGCTCCATTGAGCGTATTTTCTTCCGAGGGTGGTAGCTTCATTCCCATTGACATGGCTTTGGCAAACCTTTTCCTCGTCTTGAATATGTTTTTATCCGCATCGGATGTTTTTTGATCTAGCGGGAGCGCTCCGACTCTTTCGTTTAGTCGCCTGCGTTTGGCTCCTTCTGATGCGGCCATCTTACGCTCCCGATCGGCTTTACTTTTCAAACGAATCTCATCAAGAAAGGCGTCAATCATTTCGTCTGTCGGCCACACAAGTTCTGGTTCAGTCTGTGCCCCCAGTTTCTCAGTGCCAGGAGTTTTCTCATCGTCCGTAAACGAGTGGAAAATCACATGACAACTCGCCACATATCCCTCGGATTCATCCGACGAGCTTTCTCCATTATCATCCTCCTGAAAGATGTGGTTGAGGAACTCTTGGAGTGTGATGGGAGTCCGTGCCTTTTGATTATACTCCTCCAGCGCGTCAATCTGTTTCTGCAAGCCCGTGCGCTTGTCTCCAAGCTTCACGGGCTTCTTGTATTTCTTCTTCTTTTTCTTTGAAGATTTCGACGGTTGGGTGGAGTAGGAAACCCATCCGAACCCTTTGTCGTAAAACCATACGACCTCTATATCGTTTCGCCTGGAGTAGGAAACTCTCTGTATGGGACTCTAGAGACTCGACTACTACGCTGGCAGTGGGTTTAACCACAGACCGCAAGCGGCACTAGCTGTACGTAACGGTCCCCAGGTAGATGTCGATAAGAAGGCCGATGAGGAAACCCATTCGAACTCCTACTGAGTCTGATGTGACAATCTCCATACAGTCCGGTCCATTCGTCTAAGACTATCGCATATCGAGCCTAGGGGGGCGGCAAGCGTCAGTCCCCTAATAGCGGTATAAGTCGTGTCGGAGCGTAGCACATTACACCCTGAGAAACTACTGGAACCTACAACCAAATCTCGCTTGCCCTGGCCAGGGACTTTACGTAATGGCTCTCTGACACAGTGCGATATCAACCCCCAATACCGGGAGAGACGAATCCTGTCTAACCGCCACTGCCTCCAAGTGCTCGGGACTGCACCCAACTGCTACCTGTTTGCACGACTCCTTTGAGCCGTGGTAGGGTAGCAATCTAAGAACAGTGGGACACACTCGAGGCGAAGTAGCAGTGTCAAGTCTGCGGACTATGCTGTACTCATGTCACCTGGGAACTGTTCACTGACGACTGGTATAAAACCAACCAACAGTTCCCTGTGAGTCCTGTCCGGTGTACCCATAACCTAACGAGCACCTGCATACTATCTCCAGTACGACGTACTGACGGCTGTGGGACAGACCATCTCCCCAACTGGGTTGAGAAGCGTACACACTAGTCTACTCCGGAGTATCGATGCCCTGTCTCGATAATCCTACGACTAGGGACCTGAATAAGGATGTGCTTGTAGACTACCCAGCCCCCACTAGTGTGACTGCCATCACAACGCTAGTAGTCAAGCAAGATCCTAAGAGCTCTATCAATACGTATACTTACATATTAAGATAGAAAAACCAAGTAGCATACTACCATGTTTAGCAAGACTGTTATATACATGTGAATATCCCAAGCTTCCATTAAGTAATATACAAACTAGTATGATACAATAATGGCCCCTAGGGCATATACATTAACAATCTCCCACTTGCACTAGGGCCATGTACTGGCATATCGAAGACCGATGATCTCGAGTAGCCTCTCGAACTGAATCTGAGGTAGGGCCTTCGTGAATGGATCAACTATGTTCTCTTCAGTAGCAACTCTCCGAACCTCGATCTCCTGACGATCAATGATCTCCCTGATCAGGTGTTACCGCCTTAAGATGTGTCTGGACTTTTTATGGGACCTCGGTTCCTTCGCTAAAGCTATAGCTCCGTTATTGTCGCAATACAGAGGTATTGGATCAACAATGGTAGGAACCACTTGAAGTTCTGTTAGGAACTTCTTCATCCAGAACACTTCTTTTGCGGCATCGCAAGCAGCAATATACTCCGCTTCCATCGTCGAGTCAGCAACGGTGTCTTGCTTGGAGCTCTTCCAGCACACCGCCCCTCAATTGAGGGTAAAGACATAACCTGACATGGACTTGGAATCGTCCTTATCACTCTGGAAGCCGGAATCAGCAAAGGCCTCCAACCTGAGGTCTTTTCCGCCGTAAACAAAGAACATCTCCTTAGTCCTCCTCAGGTACTTGAGAATATTCTTTACTGCTATCCAGTGCTTTTCCCCTGGGTCTGACTGATACCGGCTTACCACGCTCAGTGCGTAAGCTACATCTAGTCTGGTGCACAACATCACATACATTATAGAGCCTACCGCAGAAGCGTAGGGTATAATAGACATGCGTTCCCTTTCCAAATCAGTCTTGGGAGACATCTCTTTGGATAGGGTGATTCCGTGACAAGCTGGTAGATTACCGCGCTTAGAATCTTCCATACTGAATCTTTTTAGTACAGTGTCGATATACCTCAACTGCGAAAGTCCCAACACCCTCTTGGATCTATCACGATAGATCCGGATCCCCAGAATGTAAGAGGCATCACCCAGGTCTTTCATGGAGAACCTGTGTGACAAGAATCCTTTGACAGATTGTAGCATAGGAATGTCATTTCCTATCAATAGAATGTCATCCACGTACAAGACGAGGAATACGACACTTCTGGCCACAACTTTACTATATATACATGGTTCATCTGGATTTTTGATAAAGTCATATTCTTTGACTGTATCATCAAAACAGATGTTCCAACTCCGCGATGCCTGCTTTAGTCCATAAATGGACTTAAGCAGCTTGCATACTTTCCCGCTACTCCCACTCTGATTGAAACCCTCTGGCTGATCCATATAGACGCACTCTTCTAAATTTCCATTCAGAAAAGCCGTCTTTACGTCCATCTGCCAGATTTCATAATCATGGAAGACAGCAATAGCAAGAAGGACCCGAATGGATTTGAGCATAGCCACTGGAGAAAAAGTTTCGTCATAGTCCAAACCAGGTCTTTGACGAAAACCCTTTGCAACAAGTCTAGCCTTATAGGTTTCCACATGTCCATCTACACCAATCTTTTTCTTGAAGATCCATTTGCATCCTATGGGTTTTACCCCATCTGGAGCAAAGTCCAAAGTCCATACTTTGTTGGTGTACATGGACTCCATTTCGGTCCGCATTGCATCTAGCCATCGTACCGAGTCGCCGCTCTGGATGGCCTGCTGGAAGCCAGTAGGTTCATCATCATCTATGATGTAATCCTCTCTATCCCCATCTATGAGAAAACCGTAGTATCTCTCAGGCGGATGAGATGGCCTACTACTCCTGCGGAGGGGTGCGGGAATGTCCTGTTCTTCTTGAACTACTTGTTCTACCAAACATTCAGTAGTAGTTTGTGGTTCTGGAATTTCTTCCAGTTCTATTTCGCTCCCACTTGTATCCTTTTCTAAAACCTGCTGTTCTAGAAAATGGGCATTACGAGAAACAAAAACCTTTTGTTCCTCTGCGTAATAGAATAGATACCCCTTGGAGTTCTTTGGATATCCTACAAACTTACACTGTACTGATCGTGCCTCGAGCTTGTCTACATGCTGCTTTTTAACCAAAGCTGGACATCCCCATATTCTCATATACTGAAGATCGGGTTTCTTTCCACTCTACATCTGATATGGCGTGGTAGGCACAGTCTTGGTAGGAACCCTGTTAAGAAGATATGCCGCTGATTCTAGCGCATAACCCCAGAAAGATCGCGGTAACTCAGCATTACTCATCATGGATCGTACCATATCCAATAGGGTTCGATTCCGTCTCTCCGATACACCGTTATGCTGTGGAGTGTATGGAGGAGTAAGCTGAGAGAGAATTCCTTTCTCGTTTAGGTAACCTAGGAACTCGGCACTGAAGTATTCACCACCTCGATCAGATCTTAGTGTCTTGATACTTTTGCCGGTTTGGTTTTCTACTTCATTCTTATACTCTTGGAATTTCTCAAAAGCCTCGGATTTATGTTTCATCAGATAAATGAATCCGTACCTTGAGTAATCATCCGTGAAAGTAATGAAATAGGAAAAACCACCTCTTGCATGTGTAAATATTGGACCACATACATCTATGTGTATGAGTCCTAAGAGCTCGCTCACTCTTACTCCATATCCAGTAAATGGAGTCTTTGTCATCTTTCCTTTGAGACAAGATTGACAAGTGGCATAAGTTTGATATTCGAACGAGTCTAAATATCCTTCTCTATGTAACTTAGTCAACCTTCTCTCATTGATGTGATCCAGCCTACAATGCCATAAGAAAGCTTTATTTAAATCTGGAGACTTTCTTTTTAGTGTGTTCTGGACATTGAAAATTTGGAGTTGGTTTAAGACATATATTCCGTTATTTAGTGTACCAGACCCAATCAAACCATGATTAAGGTGGATGTTAACAACATCACTTACAAACGTGAAATCATAACCTTTATTTGATAACAAGGAAACTGATATGTTATTACACGTTAAGCTGGGTACATAAAAACAGTTATGTAAAACCAAAATGTGTCCACTCGTCAATCCCAGCTGATAATCCCCGATGGACACAGCTCCCACGCTAGCTCCGTTAGCAACCTTTAGGGTCATATCACCTTCCTTCAGCACTCTACGGTTTCTCAGTGCCTGCAATGAATTGCATATATGAGATCCTGATCCGGTATCCAATACCCAGGAAGTAGAGTTGATTGACAGACAATTCTCAATTACAAACACACCTGAAGTCGAAGCCACAGCTTGCTTCGGTTCCTGGTTCTTGGCGTTCCACGCCTTGCAATCCTTTTTCCAGTGCCCTTTCCTGTGACAATGGAAGCACTCATCCTGGGCCACTACCGGTACCGCAAACTTTTTCTTTCCCTTCCCTCCCACCTTACTTACACCTCCTCTAGGTCTGGGGGCGACCTTCTTTCTCCTTCCTTTGGCCCTAGCCTTGGACCCGGAAGAAGAAGCACCGCTAACAAACATAGCGGGTGTTTCCCTTGCCTTTTGCAAGGTGCCCTCTACACTCCTTAACATGTTCAGGAGTTCCGGAAGTTCAACTTCTTTTCTTTGAATGTTGAAGTTCAGGATAAACTGGGCGTAGGTGGGAGGAAGGGACTAGAGAATAAGGTCTGCATAGAGCTCATTATCCAAAGTCGTCCCAAGGTCTGCGAGCTCTTCTATATAGCCGATCATCTTTAGGACATGTTCTCCTACCGATGACCCGACAGCTAACCTCGCTCGAAACAAGTTCTTAGAGGTCTCGTATCTTGCTATACGAGATTGCTCTCCATAAAGTTCCTTTGTATGGAGAAATATGGCATCTAGTTCCATATCCTCGTGCCTCCTTTGATGTTCATTGGTCATCGAGGCAAGCATGATGCACTTGGCTTTCGCGCAATCGAAATCCCAGGTTTTGCGGATTTCCTTATCCGCATTACTGGATTTGGGACCAGGGACAACAGGTGCCTTAGCGGTGAGGACGTACCCCAATTTGTCATAGGTCAAAACCATTTTGACATTCTGCAGCCAATCTTTATAGTTTAGCCCTGTCAGTATATTTTTCTCTAAAAGTAACTTAAGTCCAGTCATTTTCAGGGTCGCTGCAATTAGGAGAGAGAGGAGAAAACTCTTTAGCATGATGCTCTTACAAGTTTAGAGTGGTTTTTAATTAATCTAAACTGGATGGCTCCCACCGTTTCTCGAATCCTTCCCAAAACCATAAAAGAAGAATTAGCCAGGACTATTCTCACTGTACAATACTTGCTTAACCGTTCAGCCGGGCTAGTGTCGATACTTCGAGGGAGGTTTTCCAACGCTTTCGCAAAGTTCCTTAATTAAATAACCTCTTTTCTCTGGGGGCGTAACCCCGCTGACACCTTTCTGGACACCTACTTGGTTCATAGCATTGATCGTTAAGTGGTGAATATCCTGATGAGTAGCATATACTCACAGTAGGATCGGGATCCAAATATCATCGTATGATAATGTTGAAGGAATCCTACCAACATTCATCAAACTCCAAATGGTATGCATCTCTTTGCAAATTTCAGTTTCTTTAGAAATTCCTGATATGTATTTTTTCCCCATGCTTTTATGACCTTGGCGTTGGTCAAAATGTCATAAGTCGCATGTCAAGTTCTGCCCATCATTATCTTATCAATTTGAACCCATCCTATATATCCCTGACGTTGGCCAAATGATAATACGACTGTCCCAAACTAACTCATCTATCTATACAACAAATGAATACCCAGCAGCTACCAAACACTATGCCTTGGCGTTGGTCAAAATGCATAGCTTGAATACTACTGAATACCCAAATGAAATGACGGAGGGCTACGAATGGTTTTGGCGAAACTGTGAACGTAGTGAACTTGATATAACCGAAGGAACCTGATAGCTTTTAAAAGGAGTGGTTAAAGCTCCGCAATTTTAAAAATATCATCTGTTTTAAAATAACCGAGTGGTTTCTTTTAAATTGTTCCAACGATTCAACTTTTTGGTTTATTTTCTTTGCATTATAAATAATGTGTCCCATCATTAACCTATTATTGCAGAAAACAACGAAAATACAACGTCCTCTTATGCCATCCGCATTCGCCATGGGGTCCCGTCATCACCCGTTAGGTTACTTAACTAACGGCAGAGCGGGGGCTGGGCTAGCGCGGGTGTAAAACATAAGTGACGTCTAAATAGCTATCATATATAGATATTGTACATTCGTCAGACGCAATAATAGGCATTCCAGATCTCATATGAACTTTATTGGATTTGCAAGCAATCCGTGTTTGTTTAGAGCCTGCAACAAAAGACGGATTACACAGTTGTGATGAATAGCCATTACCCTACCCTAGACCCCTACGGGTACGGCAAACTACCTGCCAAATACCCGAAATGAAGCGGTCTCCCTCAACAAAGTGAGTAAACCACTAAACACTTCAAAGTACCCGGTAGTTTGTGCACCCCACCTTGGGTCTATCCTAGGAGCAAAAACAGTAAAATGAAATAATACATCGGTGGCTACAACCGCAACCTGGATGTGCCCCGCAAAATAATATTACAACATATTACAATTACATTGAATGAATTAAAAATAATAACCCATCGCAAAACCCCGGCTAATCATCACAACAGTCCAATACAGTTCACATCCACAAACAGATAAAATCCATTACAGAAATGTGCAACCCCCTGCCAACCGACATACTAGCAGTTAGGGAAGGTTTACGAACACATTATACAAACACAGATATAATCAAATTAGTAAACATCGCAAAATTTCGATCGAACAAACGCTTTTAGATTCTACTTCGATACTTCTCTGTGAACCTGAGATCTTAGCAGAAAATAAAACATCCCAGAAACATCACTGTTAACACCTAGGAGTTACTGAATAAATTTAGGCCGACTCGGCCCCAACTCGGCCGCGGATCGCATGGATCCGCCGCGGTTCCGCGGTGATATGGCCGAGTTAGGTGTCCAAATTTCTTCAGTAGCCCTAGTTTTTTCTGCTTGTTATTCTGAAGCACCCTGAAAAATTTTTAGAGCCAGTTTAAAATTCGACAGCAAGTGTGATAATCGACGATGTTTCCGGTTCCTTTTTGCGTTCGAAATTCTTATGACTTTGCTAATGAGTTATTTATTGTTTAGCGAGGCTCTGATACCACTGTAAGTCGATGTCCAACACCCCAATACTTGTGGGGAGGCGGAAATATGAAAAACGATCGAGTTCTATGCTTAAATATCGACTAACCGCATGAATCGTTGCATAAACAATAACTAACACAGAACATAGAAGTTTATCAACTAGTATGAAAGGGATTATACCTAAAGAACCGTGTCCTTCGTCTTTACGAACTCCACCTCCTCCTCGGCCTTCTCCAAGTAGTAGACGATCCACCCGAGAGCTTTACTCCAAGCTATGTCTCTAAACTTGAGGCAACTAGGCTTCTTTAAGTGCTAATCAAAGTACCTAGATGATATAGAGTGAGGGTTATGGTTTAATTAGCCTATCTAATCCTTGTACTCAACACATGAGAGGGGAGGATTAGGGTTTGAAGAGAGGAAGCTTGAGGAGAGAGAAGGTGAGAATAATAATGAAATGAGAAAATGAGCTATCATAATATATATCAAGCATTATTATTTACCAAGAAAAGAAAAGAAAATGATTTACAACCATGCTTGATAAATATTTAATGGTGATTCATCTCCATGAGTCATTAAGCATTTATGATGCATTAATGACATGGATGAATCATCCATATGACTCACTAATCTCATTCAATGTATATGCCACCTTAACCCCCTTAGTCACCACTGATTGGTTCGAAAGAGTGTTTGTAGTTAACCGCAATCAGAACGGTGTCGCGTGTAGCTAGACCGAGGTGAGTACGGGTCGTCCTCAGGGAAACGTGGAACCTTTTACTCTTACTTTAGATGTGTTGAAAGAGAGGAGGAAACAAGAATTTTGTGAAAAGTTTCTAGATCTACGTTAAGAAAGAATGCAAAAATATAGATCTAGATTATTTTAAAATTTTAGATAATATAATAAAAAGGCTTGTAGGGTTTGTTAGGATTTAGTAGTCATGGACGATTAATTAAAAGTTACCCTTTTTATCCTTTAATAGATTTAAAACTAGAACGACGGTGATGCGTGTAGATTAGGGTTTCTGGAGGGAAAAGGAATCCCACTCTTAACCCTTATCTCGACATGGAACTCCGTTCATATCTAGTCTTTACCAAAACAATCATTAATCTAATCTCTAGTCGCGGTCGGAACTAGCAAAGAATTGCTAGTGCGCCCGATTAGGATGTTAATGATTCTTTTGATAAAGTTCCTAAACTTTATAGGACTTAAATAGGGTTTAGTTATTTTCATCATCCATTAGCCTACCCTAATCCTACGAACCCTAACAAGCGGAGAATTACTCGCGCATGTTGGGAGAAGAAGATGAAAAGACAGAGAGGGAAAACATAATGCAAAAGAATTAAATAAAATAACTATCTTTATTAATCAACTTGAACAATCTACACTTTGATTCCTTAGAAAATGATTACAAAAACTAGTTTGCTTCTCGATCTCTTCCAAGGAGGTAGACAAACAGTTGATGATCAGTCTGGATGCGTGAGCCGTCTTGGACTTCGTGATCTCATCGACTTGATACCTTTTTCCAAGAGGCTCTCGGTGCATTTTTATAGTGCAAAGCCACAATCATTTGCTTCAATATTTGGTAAAATGTAGAGAAGATTCATGCTACAAAATCTCAGCCCCTAACTCCATAATCCTGCCACGGATCCGCGGCCCAAGGGGAGTATGGCCACGGATCCGCGGCCATTTGATCTCTTCCCTCCATCAAACTTCAGGGGATGCCTTCTTGTGACATGTGGAGATCCTAGGAACCTTTGTATTTCAGAAATCTTCTCGTAGTTGCTGCCAGACTTGGTCTTCAAGTTTTGATTCTTAATTAGGCAAGTCTTCTTCAACAACTTGATTTGCTTGATTCTAGTCTTTGAAAAATTCTGCACACTTGGAAATATTCTGCACAATAACTCAAATAAGATTTAGTAGACCTAGTTCTATTAGGATTAGGTCAATGAATTTATTTGCATACATTTTCCTACCAAATGCTAATTAAAATATATTAACACATGGAAAATAGTGTTTTTATACGTAAACCCCCATATGTATAATATATTATAATAAAGTCCTTTTTTAATGTGAAAATGGTAGAAAAAATGTAATACAAATGTGCAGTTTTATCAACTGAACAAATACTCCCAAACTTATCTTTGATCGTCCCGAGCAAACTAGTTTATTCAAGAGGAGAAAAAGAAAGGAGAAAACTAAGCACACTTTCGTAGGCAGACACGATTGCACTGAGCACGTGCAACAAGCCGTTAAACCTCTAGGTGTCCCTAGTAGGAGGGGTGTTGTCTCCTGAGGGTTTTCAGCGGATTACACCCACAAAATCCTATAACAAAAGAAAGATGGTGAAATTTACATATAAAGATAAGAACCAAAAAAGAAAGACTTTGAAAATAAGAGTTTCCAGCTATACTAGCTTTTCAGTTGTCATGAGCCCTATCTTAATAGTCAAGAAAAAATGTTAGAAATCACATCACCCCTCAATAAAACATCGTCTTTATTCTTTATTCCTACCTTTCATCCAAACATTGATCATATAACCCCACGTGTGTGTAAAGAACATCCCTACACCCGGAGAATTCAATTCAAGCTATCATACTCTTGTCCATCTACCTTAGTACTTTTTAATTTAATGAATATTAAGATTTGCTCACACATTTTCATGCGATCGTTAATACTTCTTGAGGTACTAACAGACCGATTACTCGTGTGCTTGCTGATTAGGTGATAGTATTTTCCTCGTCTTGCACCACATAAGGCTTAGCAGTGACTCCCAGACCAGTTGGCCTTAGGGCACTAGGTGAAGAGGCACCCTCGCTATATTTTTTTATTGCTGCCTTGGCGATAACAAAACCAGTGTTCATTTTTTTCTTTTCACCATTTTTATATTTTTTTCATTTTTTTTATTTTCTTCATACTTTGGCTTTTAGACAAGAGCATTTCAAGGTATCCTCTACTATCCCGAGTTTCAAGACGTGTGTAAGTACATATAGTAGGGTATCAACATTCAAATGTTTGGCTTCCAGAATAGAAACTATTTTTTAGACTTATTTTTATTCTCAGATTAGTGACTTCCTTCATCTTACTAACCCTTGGGAAAACAGCTCATAACTACTTATTACTAGTTCGTTTAAGAAAACTTCTAATTTTCTTGGTTTTCTTAAACTATTCCTATCTTTTGGATGTAATTTTTCACTTTCTACTCTTTTGTTATAAAAGAAAATTTTTAAAATTTTTGAAAATGTTGTGCTTATGCAAAATATGATGCAAATCGATGTGTAAATAAGCACAAACCTCCCCCAAACCTGTTTACAGCAGTGTCCTCACTGATGTCATCCGTTAAGCTCAAAAACCTGTAGACTTGGGAGGAAATTATTAATGGGGGCAAGAATATATGGAAGTGAAAATCCTCGCCCAAACTTATTTTAGGCTCACAATTTTGTAAAAATCATTTTCTTTCAAGAGCCAAAATATACCTCCCCCCAAACTTGAGTTAAACAATATTAATCTTTTTCAAATCATACGAGGGGGTCAAGGTTATTGGTCAATGCCAAGCTTTGCAAAGACCGAAGGTCAACACCAACTATTCAAAAAAATTATCAATGAAGCACCAAGGTTGGTGGAAGAACATGTCACCTTTTGACGTGAAGAAGTGGGGAGGTGACAAGAGGTGTAATGGAAAAGAATTGCGTCTCCATTTGGAGAGACGACACAGTGATAGTGATGATGGATTGCTCGCATGATTGTCCAAAATAAGGGGTGGAGGTCCAATTTCTTCATCTTGGATTTGATTCATCTCAACACCCGTGTCTTGTAAAAATGCGAGCTCATCAGCGAAAATTTCCTCAAAACTTTCATCGATACCCCGAAGAATAATATCATCAGAAAAAATGGGGTGATCGTCAGACTCTATAAAAGGTTCCTCATTAGATGTTGACCCGGACAACTCGGTGGAAGAGTACATAGTTGAGTCAAACAACAACATATGAAAAGAGTCAGTATCATGAGGTTGATTAAATTCACTGCTGTCGACATCCATTAATTCGACAGAACACACATGAGCATAGGGTTCTGAGGGTTCACTTCCCAACTTGTAAATGTTAAGCTCAATTGACTTCTTTCCAAAGGATAGGGTCATAGAGCCGTTTCTACAATTGATTACTGCATTGGAAGTGGCCAAAAAGGGTCAACCGAGTATCACCGGGATTTGATTGCGTGGGTTTGCTACAGGTTGTGTATCTATAACGATAAAGTCCACAGGAAATATGAATTCCCCGACTTTGATTAACACATCCTCTAGCTCACCCCTAGGTTGGGTGATAGATCGATCGGCCATCTGAAGAGTGCAATGCGCATGTTTTAACTCTCAGATCCCTAATTGCTCATAAACAGAATACGGAAGCAAGTTAACACTAGCACCTAAATCGAGTAGAGCACGATTGATATTTTTACCCCCAATAGAAATAGAAATTGTAGGACTTCTGGGGTCCTTTCGTTTCTTGGGTAGTTGTTGCGTAAAAGCTGTGCTTACATTACTCGCAAGGAAAACTTTTTTAGGTACTTGAACTTTTCTCTTCCTAGTGCACAAGTCCTTTAGGATTTTCGCATATGACGGAACTTGCTGAATAGCATCTAGGAGAGGAATGCTTATGTTAATTTGCTTAAAAATTTCCACAATCTTCTCCATTTTTGAACTTGGTCTGTTGCCCCTTAACCTGTTTGGATAAGGTGCTTTATCAATAAGGGTTTGGTCTAACATTGGAGAGAATTGTGGGGACGGATTCGATCCCAAAACTGGAGTGGGAATCGACTTAGATAGATTTGGCGAAATGGGCGAAGGGTTCGAGCCTTGGGGAAAACGGAGAATAGGCTCGGGTGAAGGTGGGAGACTAGACGAATTAGGGGAAGAAGAAGAAGCTGGGGTATCATTGGTGTCACTATCATCACACTGCTCACCCACTCGGTTATTCAGCACTTTTCCCGATCTCAACGTGGTAAAAACACTCACATTATAACTTTGTGAGTGGCCAGGATTAGGTATGGGTTGAGATGGGAGTTTTCCTTTTTCTCTCGCACTCATTGCGGCGTTTAACTATGCGATTTGGTTTTCTATTGATTTAATACTCTCTCCATGGGAGGCAGAGTTTTATGTTAAGGTATCAATAGAAGACCTCATCTCAGCCGAAATTTGTATGGATTGTTTCATGAACATATCCAAAGTTTGTGCAAGTGAGTTGTCAGTACCGGCCACTTATGGTGTAGAAATGTTGGCCGGATTTTGGAAATTCTGTGACTGAAAGGGCGGCTGATTCTGTGGTTGTGGTTGCTGTGGAGGATGTCTTTGATAATTGCTTTGTTGGTTTTGGTTCCAATCAAAGTTAGGATGATTTCTCCATCCTTGATTGTACGTGGAAGAATAAGGGTCGTTTCTAGGTCGCTGCTGAAAAGCAGCATTAGCTTGAAACGATGCATTCATAGGACATTCTTCCGTTAAGTGTGAAGGATCCGAACAGCAACCACAGATGGTCTTAGGAAGCGTGACCTGATTTAAGGAGAAAGATGAGAACTTGTTTTCGATAGCGTCGAGTTTCTTCTGTATCCCTGCCATTTCGGCTTTTACTGCGATAGAAACATCGAGCTGGTGAATACCTCCCTTAGTTGAAGGTGGTCTTACGCTTTCCCACTGCAAAGTGCTCTCTGCGAGATCTTCCAGATATTTCCATGCATCACCGTCATCTTTAGAAATGAAATTGCATTGACACATTGTTTCAAGCATCTGCTTTGTCGCTGGATTAATGCCCTCATATATAATCCGACATAAATCCCATCTTTGTATTCCGTGATGGGGGCATTGTACAAGCAGATCCTTGAAACGTTCAAAGCACTTCCAAAATGGTTCATTGGGAAGCTGGGTGAACTGGTTGATCTCGCTCCTAATGTGAGCAGTCTTATGATTTGGGTAAAACTTCTTAAGAAATGCTATGACGAATTCATCCCAATTAGTGATAGAGTGTGCGGCAGTATTATAAAGCCATTTTTCTGCCAAGTCGCACAGTGTGAATGGGAGAAGACGTAAGCGCATAGCATCTAAAGTCAATTGTGAAGTACCCATCATTGCGCATACGTTTTCGAATTTGGTGATGAAAACGTACGCGTCTTCCGACTCAAGCCCGTGAAATTTGGGCAGCAGATTGATGTAGTGGGGTTTAATTTCGAAATTATCCCCGTTAGGTGGTGGAAGAGATAGACAAGTAGGAAGGGGACCACGAATAGGATAGCATCTCTCTTGGAGAGAGATGCGCGGTGGATTCTGCGCACCTACGGGCGGTGGCAGCGTGGTGTTATAATTTGATGGAGTGCCGTCCATCTCGGTCGTGGTGTGTGGTGGGGGAAAAGAAGATGAAGAAGTACCGACTTCGGTGTCGATAGCAGGAACGCGGACAAGACGGGCACTAGGATCCCGTGTCCAGCCGAGCATGCACTAAGCGGGTTTAGTGCAAGTGGCAGCGTGTGTGTGGTTTTAAAATTGGCTTGTTTTTTGAAAAAGTGGGACTCAAGACAAATCACCCTAAGATGCACAAGCAACCCTAGAACTAAGGTCACCTAGGTCCAGTCTCTAGACCGCTCCTAGACTTCCAAAGGACAAGCCGCAGGATCAGTCCTCTACCGCCTCCGTACTACCCTTGTAGCCAGGTAAGTGCCATGTAAGTGGGAAGGAACCACGTCGTGGGCCTAATTAAAAACCACAAGCCTTTTTCACACTTGCCTAGGCACTACAAAAGTAATGCGGATAAACGATAGATTACCCACGACCTTCCTCTGTCCTTAATGAGCGCGATAATCCTTAGAGTCTGGTCTAGATATTTTTTTAAATTAATGAAGGGTTGATCTATATGCTCGGTTTGTGATTTGTGGGGCTTAGGAAGGGTGATGAAATCCCCACCTAATCTTGATTTGGTCTTTGCCCCTTAAAGTCCGTATTAAATATGCAAAACAAAACCAATCACAAAACTTTTGCAAAAAGATTTTTGAGCAGCGCTATTTTGCAAAGAATCCTGTAGAAGTTAGATTTTATTGGATTTGAGAGGAGAGAGAAGGAGTTGAGAAAGACACCAGAGAAGACTTAAGCCCTAATTCCTCTGTTGTACCGCGTTTCCGCCGCACCAAGGGTACTTTTGCCGTGGTTCCGCCGCGTGGCAGAGGGATTGCTTGCTGAAATTTTTTGTATATCCTTCTGTTCTCCTCTGGATCTCTAAAAATGTCTCTGTTTCCTGTTTTCCTTAATTCTGTGACTCCAGATCTCCTTGCAAAAATTCACGCACAAATCGTTAAATATGCAATTTGCAGTTTTGTGTTAATAATGATATGACTCGTCTAAGAATCCAACACAAATAGTAAAAATAAAAATTACGCACGTATCCCCGGCAACGGCGCCATTTGATTGGTTTGAAAGAGTGTTTGTAGTTAACCGCAATCAGAACGGTGTCGCGCGTAGCTAGACCGAGGTGAGTACGGGTCGTCCTCAGGGAAACGTGGAACCTTTTACTCTTACTTTAGATGTGTTGAAAGAGAGGAGGAAACAAGAATTTTGTGAAAAGTTTCTAGATCTACGTTAAGCAAGAATGCAAAAATATAGATCTAGATTATTTTAAAGATTTAGATAATATAATAAAAAGGCTTGTAGGGTTCGTTTGGATTTAGTAGTCATGGACGATTAATTAAAAGTTACCATTTTTATCCTTTAATAGATTTAAAACTAGAACGACGGTGATGCGTGTAGATTAGGGTTTCTGGAGGGAAAAGGAATCCCACTCTTAACCCTTATCTCGACACGAAACTCCGTTCATATCTAGTCTTTACCAAAACAATCATTAATCTAATCTCTAGTCGCGGTCGGAACTAGCAAAGAATTGCTAGTGCGCCCGATTAGGATGTTAATGATTCTTTTGATAAAGTTCCTAAACTTTATAGGACTTAAAAAGGGTTTAGTTATTTTCATCATCCATTAGCCTACCATAATCCTATGAACCCTAACAAGCGGAGAATTACTCGCGCATGTTGGGAGAAGAAGTTGAAAAGACAGAGAGGGAAAACATAATGCAAAAGAATTAAACAAAATAACTACCTTTATTAATCAACTTGAACAATCTACACTTTGATTCCTTAGAAAATGATTACAAAAACTAGTTTGCTTCTCGATCTCTTCCAAGGAGGTAGACGAACAGTTGATGATCAGTCCGGATGCATGAGCCGTCTTGAACTTCGTGATCTCATCGACTTGATACCTTTTTCCAAGAGGCTCTCAGTGCCTTTTTATAGTGCAAAGCCACAATCATTTGCTTCAATATTTGGTAAAATGTAGAGAAGATTCATGCTACAAAATCTCAGCCCCTAACTCCATAATCCTGCCAGGGATCCGTGGCCCATGTTGTAGGGTTCCTAGGCACACTAATGAGGTCTCACAAGGCATCAACCATGCCAATTTCAAATTTTAGAGGAGCCGAGAAACCCTAACAAGATCGTTGGCTAGATTTTTAGGCGATAAAATGAAACTAGTTAACAAGTTAACTACAAGAACGGAAATACAACCTTTGTAGATCCGGTTCTCCACCTCCATAGCTCCGCAATGAAGTCTTCTCGCTGTCCATATCAAATCCCGGGCTCTAGCGTCGGCTTCATCGGAGAATGGGCGGGCTAGGTCATCGACGACGATGCCGAAGATGATCTACGTCGAGGCATCACTAGATCAAGCTCCAACTTCACCAAGTCATGAAACTTATGAAGAAAACACACTCTACTACTTGGCAAGAGGTAGAGGATGAAGAAATAGGAAGTGGGTAGACTTTAGATTTGGATTTCTCACTCTTTTTCATCAATCACCATTGATGGATGCTTGGTTTTCTTCTTGAAGAAGAAGAAGAAGAAGATAATATTATGATAAGTCTTTTTGGAAAATAGAAAATAAAAGAATACTTATCATAATCAACCATGGTCAAGTGTAGAGAATTGACTAAGGTTAGATGAATGGTTAGGGTTAAAGATGAAGACAAAGTGGTGACTTTGGTCAAAGCTTCATGAAGATTCAAGATGCAAACAAAGAAAGCCACCATTTTGTTTTCTTATCCATTTCTTTTTAATCCAATTAAAAAGATAAATGAATGAATAACAAAATAAAAACCCTAACCATTTACTTAACCAAGGTTTAATTCTTTACACAAACCCTAGCATACATGTATCATCAAACATGATACATGCAAGTGCACAAAAGTATATCACATATACAATGTGCACATCCGAGTGAGAATATCCATTTAAAGTGAACCAATATTAGTTAATGCAAAGTAATATATCAAATATATATAATTATACATTAAATCATTAAATCAACACTTAATTTAACGATCCGGTCATATCGCATATAACCGACTAATATCCAATGTATCGATTTATCGAATCAATCCTTGATTCGATAACAAGGTTATATCGAATACAACCATTCGACACATTCATCGCAAGAATGGAATGCGGTATCACATACACGTATTATTCTCGGTCCCGCACATATCTCATATGCGCTCCTATTTCGTTTCGCTTGAGCCAGGAAACCTCTGTGTAGGACTCTAAAGACTCGTCAATACGCCGGCAGCAGGTGATGATCATATCAAACACCCACAAGCCGCAAGCGGTCTGCTAAACGTAACGGCCACCCGAGTATTGAGCGATCAGAAGATCGACGAGCAAGCCCGCTCACACTCCAATGAATCCAACCAGTAACACTACCGTACAGTCCGGTCTGATCGTCTGATATGTCGCATATCTTGCCTAGGGGTGGTAAACGTCAGACCCCAATAGCTCGATAAGTCGTGTCGATATGAGGTCTAACAATTCGAGAAACTACAGGTAACACTTACCAGTAAATCTCAGCAACCCTGGCCAGGGATTTCCGGTTATAGCCAATCGAACACAGCGCAACATCAACTCCCTATACCGGGAGAGACGAATCCCCTCCTATCGCTCATTGCCTCCATGTGACTCGGGACTGTATCCAAAAACCACCGTTTTGCACGCCCTCTTGGACGTGGTAAGATGGAAATCAAAGCACAGTGGGAACCACACAAGACTCTATGACGATCTCGGGTCAACAGACTACTCTGTACCAGTGTCACCAGAGAGCTGCCATCTGACGTAAGGTATAATACCATCTGGGAGTTCTCGGCGAGTCCGTCCAGTGTACCCAGTCTCCAATGAGCACCCATATATCATCTCTGATGTCAAACACCAATGGATATGGGATCATCCATCACCCATCTGTATGGGTCGAGAAGGTATACGCTAGTCTACACTGGTATATCGATGCCCCGTCTCGATACACCCACGACTAGGGACCTTGAAGGATGTACTTATGGACTACCATGTCCCCACTAGTATGATCCGCATCATAGTCCAGGTAGTCAAGTACACATCCTAAGGGCTTTACCAACATGTAACAGAGAGACAATCAGTATACACGTTAAGGTAAAGAGTAACCAGATAGCATACTATCATGTCGAGCAAGAAAGTCCTCCCTATATATGTCCCAGCATCCACTACAATATACATCCAATGTACAGTAATGGCCTCTAGGGCATACATATAACTAACAATCTCCCACTTGCACTAGGGCCATCTGTAGCAGTGGTTGTAGTATCTCATACTCAACCATCCCATAAAAGTCTCTCTCTGGAATTGGCCTTCGTGAGTCGACCCGCCGCGTTGTCCTCTGAGTCTACTCTCCTAACCTCAATCCCTTAGAGATCAACCATCTCCATGATCAAGTGATACTGCCTTAGAATATGTCTGGATCACTGATGGGACCTGCGTTCTTTGGCATAAGCCACAACTCCATTGTCACACAATGGGAGGAACATAGTTCATCTCATGAACCAATATACACCCAAACAGCCTCTTTGGTAGCATCTTAAGTAGCGATGTATCCAGCCTTTATCATCTAGTATGCCACGGTATCTAGCTTAGAACTCTTCCAACATATCGTCCCTTTACTGAGGGTATAGACAATGCCTGTGACTGACATTCAGTCGTCTTTATCACCCTGGAACACTTCCAGTGATTTCCCCAGGATCAACTGATACCATCTCACTACAACTAGTGAGAATCCTAACATCCAATTAAATCTATCTCATAGATCTAAAACCCAGGATTTAGTAGGTATCACTTTGATCCTATGTGGAGAATCATTGTGATAAGCGGAAATTGATCGAGCGTAGCATAGGAAACTCCTTCCCTATCAAGAGTATGTCATCCACGTACTCTACGAGGATCGTCACCATACTCTCTACTATCTTTTTGTTTATACAAGGTTCATCTACCATTTTGATGATGTCAAACTCTTTGACAAATCCATCAAAACAGATGTTCCATCTCCGCGATGCCTGCTTTAATCCTATAAAGCATCTTGCACACGTTTCCGCTGCTCCCACTGTCTACGAAGCCCTCTGGCTGTGTACTTATAGACGCACTCTTCTAAAACATCATTTAGAAAAGCAGTCATGACACCCAACCACCAGATATCGTAGTCATGGTATGTAGCCGTGACAAGTCGGATCTGGATGGACTTAAGCATAGCTACTTGAAAAGGTTTCATCATTATCCACACCTGGTCAATGATGCAAACTTTTAACAAGTCTAGCTTTGAAAGTCTCAACTTTTCCATCTACACCAAGTAATCTTCTCAAGATATACTTGCTCCTGATAGGGATTTTACCCTTCAGATATAGCAACTAAAGTCCATACTTTGTTGGTGTATAAGGATTCCATCTCAGATCGATAAGCATCCAGCCATTCTTACAGAGTCACACTCCTGATGGCCAGCTCGAAACTAGTTGGGTCATCATCTCATGATGCAATCCTCGCTCCCACTGTCATAGAGAAACAGAAGTATCTCTCAGGTGGGTGAGGAACCCTACTAGATCGGCGGAGAGGCTGAGGTTCGTTGGCATCTACTGAATCCTTTGGTTCTATCAAATCAGCTTCTGTAGTTTGTATAGCTGGAACCTTTCCAGTTCTACTTTACAGACCTTGCCTCGAGCTTGTCCGGATTTTGTTTTTAGACATAGGCCGGTCAACCCCAAATCTTAACTAGCTTAAGACATGGGCTCTTCCCTTTCCATATCACATATGAAATGGTAGGCAACTGATTCGATTTGAACCCTATTCAATAGGTATGCAGCTTCTCAAGTGCATAACTCCCAAAAAGTAAATAGGTAACTCAGTAGTACTCATCATAGAGCACACCTTATCATATAGGGTGAGATAGCTCCGCCCCGATATACCATCGTGCTTTGGTGTATTCGGAGGAGTAATGCTGAGAGAGAATCTCATTCTCCTTTAGAATAGTCCAGGATTTCCGTGCTCAAGTATTCTCCTCCTTGATCTCATCAAAGGACATAATACTTATACCCGTATTGGTTCTCTACTTCTAACTTATATTCTGTGAATATCTTAAAAGGTTCGGACTTGTGTTTCAACAGGAACATAGGTCTGAATCTCGAAAGATTATCAGAGAATGTAATGAAGTACAAAGAACCGGTTTTGGCATGTGTAGACAGGGGACCTTTATACATCATCATGTATCATCCCAAGAGTTTACTAACTCTTTCTCTGTTTCCAATAAACAGAGCTAGTGTCATTATATCTTTGTGACATGACTGGCAAGTTTCACAAGATGTAAATTCAAACTGATTTAAATATGCATCTAAATGTAACTTCAGCTAGTCGGGTCGCATTGATATGACCTAGTCTATAATACCTCAAGAAGGATTCGTTCATTTCTGAACTCTTCCTCTTGTGTGTGTTCCGTATACTAAGAACTGTAGTTTGATTTAGAACATCAATGCTTTTAGATAACGTGCCTGAACCGATCAACTTTTGATATAGGAAATGTTCAAAACATTATCCAACAATACAAAATTTTATCATTTCTTTACTAATAAAGAGACTGATATGATTTTGTATATCAGGTTCGGTATCTAATAGCATTCGTTCAGAATCAATGTATTTGTAATACAGGGTGACAGTGACCAACAGACTTGGCTGCAACTCTTGCCCCGTTTTCTGCCTCATGAAACTTATCACTCGTTCTCAGTTCTTTACCTATCTGTAGCCCATGTAACATATTACATATACGGGATCCTGATCCGGTATCATATACCCAGGACGTAAAGGACACTGAGAAACAGTTCTCTGTAATGAACACACCCGAAGATGATGCATCAGCATGCACTCTCTTCGTTTGGGCGGCACGGGAATTCTGGTAATCCCCAATTTCCTGCTCTGTCTTATAACAATTATAAGTTGGAGCGGGACCAACGTTCCCCAGCTCAGTATAACAAGTGGGTTCGGTCAATATCCGTATTATTATCTTGATTAAGGCGTGATATGGTCGCTACCAGGAGAAAGAGAGAAGAAAACACTCAGCGTGCACTCTTTCAAGAATAGATTGGTTATTATTTTATCTAATCAGGATGGCTCCCACTGCTTTTTATCAAATCTTCCTTCAAACCCTAAAAGGAAAGACTAGCCGGGATTAATTACACACTACAAGTTCGCCAATCTTTCAGCCAGGCCAGTGTCGGTACTTTGAGGGAGGTCCCCCCGTGCTTTCGCACGAACCTAATTAATATAAACCTCGTTTTCCCAGAGGCGTAACCTCGTTGACACCTTTCTAGACACCTACTTGATCGGCTAATTGTAATGTGTAAAACTCTCCCAGGAGTAACTCTTACTCGCAGTGGGTATCGGGATCCAACTATCTCATAGAAGGTATGCAATCTCATTGCAAATTTCAACACTTGAAATTCCCGATAATATTTTGCCCCTAACGTGCTATGACCTTGACGAAAGCCAACAAACCATAGCCCGCTAGTCAAGTTCAACCCGTACATTTCTTGATTGAATTAAACCCACCCGCACGACCCTTGACGAAAGCCAACAAAGCCGCACGACTACCCTAATCCAATCGCATCGTATGCTGGCAGATAAGCAGCATATAGCTACCGCACACTGCACCTTGACGAAAGCCAACAAATGCAGCACGAATACTATATACAACTTATCTGAAATGACGGAGGGCTACGACAGGTTTTTCTGAAAACCTATTGCGTAATGAACTTGATATCGTTGTAGAATCAAATGATTTTAAAAATGGAGTGCTTTTGAGGCTTTTCTAGTTTTGCTAAAGGAGTCACTCCCGGTGAAGGGATCGTCGGTCCTTTCCTCGTCGAATAAGGTGCAGGATATATCACATATACCGCTGTGCAAAGCAAGAACTCTTAAAAGCAATCAAAAGACAAACCGAGTGTGTAGCATCTGCCAGTTATTGCTAAAGGAGTCACTCCCGGTGAAGGGATCTCGGTCCTTTCCTCATCGAATAAGGTGCAGGATATATCACATATACCGCTGTGCAAAGCAAAAAACTGTAGCTACCTGTTTTATTTTGAAATTCGATTCTACAACATCTTAGGTTTCTTTTACTTTCATTAATCACATTAATGAAGTCCCATCATTTAAGTACCTAAACATCACAGATAAATACGACGTACACTTATGCCATCCGCATTCGCCTCGATGTCCCCTCGTGCACCGTTAGGTTAGGTAACTAACGGCAAAGCAGGGCAAGGCTAGCACGGGTGTAAAACATAAGTAACGTCTATATAATATATCATATATACTATATAAAGTATCCATCACAGAACATCACATGATCACATCACAGATATCGCAGCAGAAGAATCATATGAAATATTGGATATACTAGGACGTCCGTGTTTTCAATACGAGCCAGTATAAAACACGGATTCCACGGTCGTGATGAATAGCCAAACCCACACCCCTAGACCCCTACGAGAGCGGCAAGCAACCCTACCAATTCTAGAGTTAGGAGACCCGGACTCGACTCCTCGAGTTGGTCTCCCACTGGACTCCAGAACCCGGTTACTTGTGCTCTCCTCCTTGGGTCTATCCTAGTACGGAAAAGTAAATAATATACAAAGGGTGACATCTTCCGCAACCTGGAAGTGCCCCAAATAAAAGAATATTACATACAAGTTTTTACATGAATGAAAATGAAAAACACTCATCTCACATAAAAACCCCCGGCTATTCAAACACGACGATCCAATATAACATATCCAGCAACACATAACATCACATGTCATCAATGTAAGTAAATATGTCCATCCCAATTGTCGTTGACATATAGCAACGAAACCGGCGATATCACATATTACACTTACGGTCACAGAAAAGAAAGTGTAAAACTACAACAGTTGGAATCCGCAACCTGCATAGACATCGCATGCCTAATCAAATGAATTCTTTAGACATCGCATGCCTAACAATTATAAACCCCGCATTTTAGTCTCAAAATCGAAAACACTTTTCAATACCAAGTCGGGCAATTCAACAAGATTCCCGACATCCTGATCGAATGCTCGTCGCAAACTTCAGTAGACGGCCACACCCCCGATACCGTCGACGAAGTGCACCAAGGCGGAACACCGCTACCGCGAGCACCCGAACGGATGCTTTCGGCGACGGGGTTCTCCTACAGTGACTTGGTCGGGGCTATGGGGCGAGGCTGTCTATTAAGTTTACCCGGCGAGTATCCGCATACGCTACGTGATTGCGACGGACTTTTGATCACATCAAAATTCCGTGGCAACCGATCAAGTGAGACTAAACTGCTATGTTTATAACATTCATTTAGTTATCTCATAACTACTTGTGAATTCCAATTATTGTATCACATTCCGGATAAATAGAAAATGTTAAACTTTCCGATCGAACATTCAAACACCCAAGTTTTCCCGATACAGATCAACACATGAAACAAGTCTAAAAACATTCAGTTCATGCCTCAGTACCAACGGTCCAGCCGTAGAAGGGTCAAGCCAACGCCTCACATGTGGCACGCCGTACTGCCCCAAACCCTAAGGTTCAAAGGGCAGTTCAAGACGGTCACATAATCGAGTTAAGGTTTGTTGTCTTCTAGAGGGTCCATCGCGTTACTTGCACTACTTAGAACGTCTTTAAACCATGGAAAAATCCAACACTTGGAAATTTCCCGGCAGGGGAAAAAGTGGGTATTTATATCCGGTCGAACTTTTTAACATATTCAAAAATTATCCGGAAAGCCACACAGACAAAATTTGATAATCCGATCGAACATTCGAATCCCCAAAACAACTCAGAAAATTCAACTCTTGAAAAAATATTAAAAATTCCCAGGAAAACCAGCACTGCATATTATGAATTACTGTGCAAAATTGGATGCCACAAAAGACAAAACGGCCGCGGATCCGCCGCACGAGCCATGCTCGTGCCGCGGAACCGCGGCGCATTGATGGAATTAGGCACACGAATTTTACAGTATCCCTTAGAATTTCCTGCTGATTTTTCTGCATATTTTTAATATGGAAAAATCCCAGATTTTAGAAAAAGTCCAGAGAGCATGTTTGGTTTAGGGTTTCGGGTTCGTTCGGGTTTCAAACTACGTCTAGACATCGCCTAAGGCTCTAGTTAGGCTCTGATACCACTGTAGGGTTCCTAGGCACACTAATGAGGTCTCACAAGGCATCAACCATGCCAATTTCAAATTTTAGAGGTGCCGAGAAACCCTAACAAGATCGTTGGCTAGATTTTTAGGCGATAAAATGAAACTAGTTAACAAGTTAACTACAAGAACGGAAATACAACCTTTGTAGATCCGGTTCTCCACCTCCATAGCTCCGCAATGAAGTCTTCTCGCTGTCCATATCAAATCCCGGGCTCTAGCGTCGGCTTCATCGGAGAATGGGCGGGCTAGGTCATCGACGACGATGCCGAAGATGATCTACGTCGAGGCATCACTAGATCAAGCTCCAACTTCACCAAGTCATGAAACTTGTGAAGAAAACACACTCTACTACTTGGCAAGAGGTAGAGGATGAAGAAATAGGAAGTGAGTAGACTTTAGATTTGGGTTTCTCACTCTTTTTCATCAATCACCATTGATGGATGCTTGGTTTTCTTCTTGAAGAAGAAGAAGAAGAAGAAGATAATATTATGATAATTCTTTTTGGAAAATAGAAAATAAAAGAATACTTATCATAATCAACCATGGTCAAGTGTAGAGAATTGACTAAGGTTAGATGAATGGTTAGGGTTAAAGATGAAGACAAAGTGGTGACTTTGGTCAAAGCTTCATGAAGATTCAAGATGCAAACAAAGAAAGCCACCATTTTGTTTTCTTATCCATTTCTTTTTAATCTAATTAAAAAGATAAATGAATGAATAACAAAATAAAAACCCTAACCATTTACTTAACCAAGGTTTAATTCTTTACACAAACCCTAGCATACATGTATCATCAAACATGATACATGCAAGTGCACAAAAGTATATCACATATACAATGTGCACATCCGAGTGAGAATATCCATTTAAAGTGAACCAATATTAGTTAATGCAAAGTAATATATCAAATATATATAATTATACATTAAATCATTAAATCAACACTTGATTTAACGATCCGGTCATATCGCATATAACCGACTAATATCCAATGTATCGATTTATCGAATCAATCCTTGATTCGATAACTAGGTTATATCGCATACAACCATTCGACACATTCATCGCGAGAATAGAATGCGGTATCACATACACGTATTATTCTCGGTCCCACACATATCTCATATGCGCTCCTATTTCGTTTCGCTTGAGCCAGGAAACCTCTGTGTAGGACTCTAAAGACTCGTCAATACGCCGGCAGCAGGTGATGATCATATCAAACACCCATAAGCCGCAAGCGGTCTGCTAAACGTAACGGCCACCCGGGTATTGAGCGATCAGAAGATCGACGAGCAAGCCCGCTCACACTCCAGTGAATCCAACCAGTAACACTACCGTACAGTCCGGTCTGATCGTCTGATATGTCGCATATCTTGCCTAGGGGTGGTAAACGTCAGACCCCAATAGCTCGATAAGTCGTGTCGATATGAGGTCTATAACAATTCGAGAAACTACAGGTAACACTTACCAGTAAATCTCAGCAACCCTGGCCAGGGATTTCCGGTTATAGCCAATCGAACACAGCGCAACATCAACTCCCTATACCGGGAGAGACGAATCCCCTCCTATCGCTCATTGCCTCCATGTGACTCGGTACTGTACCCAAAAACTACCGTTTTGCACGCCCTCTTGGACGTGGTAAGATGGAAATCAAAGCACAGTGGGAACCACACAAGACTCTATGACGATCTCGGGTCAACAGACTACTCTGTACCAGTGTCACCAGAGAACTGCCATCTGACGTAAGGTATAATACCATCTGGGAGTTCTCGGCGAGTCCGTCCAGTGTACCCATTCTCCACTGAGCACCCGTATATCATCTCTGATGTCAAACACCAATGGATATGGGATCATCCATCGCCCATCTGTATGGGTCGAGAAGGTATACGCTAGTCTACACTGGTATATCGATGCCCCGTCTCGATACACCCACGACTAGGGACCTTGAAGGATGTACTTATGGACTACCATGTCCCCACTAGTATGATCCGCATCATAGTCCAGGTAGTCAAGTACACATCCTAAGGGCTTTACCAACATGTAACAGAGAGACAATCAGTATACACGTTAAGGTAAAGAGTAACCAGATAGCATACTATCATGTCGAGCAAGAAAGTCCTCCCTATATATGTCCCAGCATCCACTACAATATACATCCAATGTACAGTAATGGCCTCTAGGGCATACATATAACTAACACAAGGGGGGTATGGCCGCGGATCCGTGGCCATTTGATCTCTTCCCTCCATCAAACTTCAGGGGATGCCTCCTTGTGACATGTGGAGATCCTAGGAACCTTTGTATTTCTGAAATCTTCTCATGGTTGCTGCCAAACTTGGTCTTCAAGTTTTGATTCTTAATTAGGCAAGTCTTCTTCAACAACTTGATTTGCTTGATTCTAGTCTTTGAAAAATTCTGCACACTTGGAAATATTCTGCACAACAACTCAAATAAGATTTAGTAGACCTAGTTCTATTAGGATTAGGTCAATGAATTTATTTGCATACATTTTCCTACCAAATGCTAATTAAAATATATTAACACATGGAAAATAGTGTTTTTACACGTAAACCCCTATATGTATAATATATTATAATAAAGTCCTTTTTTAATGTGAAAATGGTAGGAAAAATGTAATACAAATGTGCAGTTTTATCAACTGAACAAATACCCCCAAACTTATCTTTGATCGTCCCGAGCAAACTAGTTTATTCAAGAGGAGAAAAAGAAAGGAGAAAACTAAGCACACTTTCGTAGGCAGACACGATTGCACTGAGCACGTGCAACAAGCCGTTAAACCTCTAGGTGTCCCTAGTAGGAGGAGTGTTGTCTCCTGAGGGTTTTCAGCGGATTACACCCACAAAATCCTATAACAAAAGAAAGATGGTGAAATTTACATATAAAGATAAGAACCATAAAAGAAAGACTTTGAAAATAAGAGTTTCCAACTATACTAGCTTTTCAGTTGTCATGAGCCCTATCTTAATAGTCAAGAAAAAATGTTAGAAATCACATCATCTCTCAATAAAACATCGTCTTTATTCTTTGTTCCTACCTTTCATCCAAACATTGATCATATAACCCCACGTGTGTGTAAAGAACATCCCTACACTCGGAGAATTCAATTCAAGTTATCATACTCTTGTCCATCTACCTTAGTACTTTTTAATTTAATGAATATTAAGATTTGCTCACACATTTTCATACGATCGTTAATACTTCTTGAGGTACTAACAGACCGATTACTCGTGTGCTTGCTTCTTCTTACTAACCCTTGGGAAAACAGCTCATAACTACTTATTACTAGTTCGTTTAAGAAAACTTCTAATTTTCTTGGTTTTCTTAAACTATTCCTATCTTTTGGATATAATTTTTCACTTTCTACTCTTTTGTTATAAAAGAAAATTTTTAAAATTTTTGAAAATGTTGTGCTTATGCAAAATATGATGCAAATCGATGTGTAAATAAGCACAAACCTCCCCCAAACCTGTTTACAGCAGTGTCCTCACTGATGTCATCCATTAAGCTCAAAAACCTGTAGACTTGGGAGGAAATTATTAATGGGGGCAAGAATATATGGAAGTGAAAATCCTCGCCCAAACTTATTTTAGGCTCACAATTTTGTAAAAATCATTTTCTTTCAAGAGCCAAAATATACCTCCCCCCAAACTTGAGTTAAACAATATTAATCTTTTTCAAATCATACGAGGGGGTCAAGGTTATTGGTCAATGCCAAGCTTTGCAAAGACCGAAGGTCAACACCAACCATTCAAAAAAATTATCAATGAAGCACCAAGGTTGGTGGAAGAACATGTCACCTTTTGACGTGAAGAAGTGGGGAGGTGACAAGAGGTGTAATGGAAAAGAATTGCGTCTCCATTTGGAGAGACGACACAGTGATAGTGATGATGGATTGCTCGCATGATTGTCCAAAATAAGGGGTGGAGGTCCAATTTCTTCATCTTGGATTTGATTCATCTCAACACCCGTGTCTTGTAAAAATGCGAGCTCATCAGCGAAAATTTCCTCAAAACTTTCATCGATACCCCGAAGAATAATATCATCAGAAAAAATGGGGTGATCGTCAGACTCTATAAAAGGTTCCTCATTAGATGTTGACCCGGACAACTCGGTGGAAGAGTACATAGTTGGGTCAAACAACAACATATGAAAAGAGTCAGTATCATGAGGTTGATTAAATTCACTGCTGTCGACATCCATTAATTCGACAGAACACACATGAGCATAGGGTTCTGAGGGTTCACTTCCCAACTTGTAAATGTTAAGCTCAATTGACTTCTTTCCAAAGGATAGGGTCATAGAGCCGTTTCTACAATTGATTACTGCATTGGAAGTGGCCAAAAAGGGTCAACCGAGTATCACCGGGATTTGATTGCGTGGGTTTGCTACAGGTTGTGTATCTATAACGATAAAGTCCACAGGGAATATGAATTCCCCGACTTTGATTAACACATCCTCTAGCTCACCCCTAGGTTGGGTGATAGATCGATCGGCCATCTGAAGAGTGCAATGCGCAGGTTTTAACTCTCCGGTCCCTAATTGCTCATAAACAGAATACGGAAGCAAGTTAACACTAGCACCTAAATCGAGTAGAGCACGATTGATATTTTTACCCCCAATAGAAATAGAAATTGTAGGACTTCCGGGGTCCTTTCGTTTCTTGGGTAGTTGTTGCGTAAAAGCTGTGCTTACATTACTCGCAAGGAAAAATTTTTTAGGTACTTGAACTTTTCTCTTCCTAATGCACAAGTCCTTTAGGATTTTCGCATATGACGGAACTTGTTGAATAGCATCTAGGGGAGGAATGTTTATGTTAACTTGCTTAAAAATTTCCACAATCTTCTCCATTTGTGGACTTGGTCTGTTGCCCCTTAACCTGTTTGGATAAGGTGCTTTATCAATAAGGGTTTGGTCCAATATTGGAGAGGATTGTGGGGACGGATTCGATCCCAAAACTGGAGTGGGATTCGACTTAGATAGATTTGGCGAAATGGGCGAAGGGTTCGACCCTTGGGGAAAACGGAGAATAGGCTCAGGTGAAGGTGGGAGACTAGACGAATTAGGGGAAGAAGAAGAAGCTGGGGTATCATTGGTGTCACTATCATCACACTGCTCACCCACTCGGTTATTCAGCAGTTTTCCCGATCTCAACGTGGTAACAGCACTCACATTATAACTTTGTGAGTGGCCAGGATTAGGTATGGGTTGAGATGGGAGTTTCCCTTTTTCTCTCGCACTCATTGCGGCGTTTAACTGTGCGATTTGGTTTTCTATTGATTTAATACTCTCACCATGGGAGGCGGAGTTTTTCGTTAGGGTATCAATAGAAGACCTCATCTCAGCCGAAATTTGCATGGATTGTTTCATGAACATATCCAAAGTTTGTGCAAGTGAGTTGTCAGTACCGGCCACTTGTGGTGTAGAAATGTTGGCCGGATTTTGGAAATTCTGTGACTGAAAGGGGGGCTGATTCTGTGGTTGTGGTTGCTGTGGAGGAGGTCTTTGATAATTGCTCTGTTGGTTTTGGTTCCAAGCAAAGTTAGGATGATTCCTCCATCCTTGATTGTACGTGGAAGAATAAGGGCCGTTTCTAGGTCGCTGCTAAAAAGCAGCATTAGCTTGAAACGATGCATTCATACGACATTCTTCCGTTAAGTGTGAAGGATCCGAACAGCAACCACAGACGGTCTTAGGAAGCGTGACCTGATTTAGGGAGAAAGATGAGAACTTGTTTTCGATAGCGTCGAGTTTCTTCTGTATCGCTGCCATTTCGGCTTTTACTGCGATAGAAACATCGAGCTGGTGAATAGCTCCCTTAGTTGAAGGTGGTCTTACGCTTTCCCACTGCAAAGTGCTCTCTGCGAGATCTTCCAGATATTTCCATGCATCACCGTCATCTTTAGACATGAAATTGCATTGACACATTGTTTCAAGCATCTGCTTTGTCGCTGGATTAATGCCCTCATATATAATCCGACATAAATCCCATCTTTGTATTCCGTGATGGGGGCATTGGACAAGCAGATCCTTGAAACGTTCAAAGCACTTCCAAAATGGTTCATTGGGAAGCTGGGTGAACTGGTTGATCTCGCTCCTAATGTGAGCGGTCTTATGATTTGGGTAAAACTTCTTAAGAAATGCTATGACGAATTCATCCCAATTAGTGATAGAGTGTGCGGCAGTATTATAAACCCATTTTTCTGCCAAGTCGCACAGTGTGAATGGGAGAAGACGTAAGCGCATAGCATCTAAAGTCAATTGTGAAGTACCCATCATTGCGCATACGTTTTCGAATTTGGTGATGAAAACGTACGCGTCTTCCGACTCAAGCCCGTGAAATTTGGGCAGCAGATTGATGTAGTGGGGTTTAATTTCGAAATTATCCCCGTTAGGTGGTGGAAGAGATAGACAAGTAGGAAGGGGACCACGAATAGGATAGCATCTCTCTTGGAGAGAGATGCGCGGTGGATTCTGCGCACCTACGGGCGGTGGCAGCGTGGTGTTATAATTTGATGGAGTGCCGTCCATCTCGGTCGTGGTGTGTGGTCGGGGAAAAGAAGATGAAGAAGTACCGACTTCGGTGTCGATAGCAGGAACGCGGACAAGACGGGCACTAGGATCCCGTGTCCAGCTGAGCATGCACTAAGCGGGTTTAGTGCAAGTGGCAGCGTTTGTGTGGTTTTAAAATTGGCTTGTTTTTGAAAAAGTGGGACTCAAGACAAATCACCCTAAGATGCACAAGCAACCCTAGAACTAAGGTCACCTAGGTCCAGTCTCTAGACCGCTCCTAGACTTCCAAAGGACAAGTCGCAGGGTCAATCCTCTATCGCCTCCGTACTACCCTTGTAGCCAGGTAAGTGCCAGGTAAGTGGGAAGGAACCACGTCGTGGGCCTAATTAAAAACCACTAGCCTTTGTCACACTTGCCTAGGCACTACAAAAGTAATGCGGATAAACGATAGATTACCCACGACCTTCCTCTGTCCTTAATGAGCACGACAATCCTTAGAGTCTGGTCTAGATATTTTTTTAAATTAATGAAGGGTTAATCTATATGCTCGGTTTGAGATTTGTTGGGCTTAGGAAGGGTGATGAAATCCCCACCTAATCTTGATTTGGTCTTTGCCCCTTAAAGTCCGTATTAAATATGCAAAACAAAACCAATCACAAAACTTTTACAAAAAGATTTTTGAGCAGCGCTATTTTGCAAAGAATCCTGCAGAAGATCGATTTTATTGGATTTGAGAGGAGAGAGAAGGAGTTGAGAAAGACACCAGAGAAGACTTAAGCCCTAATTCCTCTGTTGTACAGCGTTTCCGCCGCACCAAGCGTACTTTTGCCGCGGTTCCGCCGCGTGGCAGAGGGATTGCTTGATGAAATTTTTTGTATATCCTTTTGTGCTCTTCTGGATTTCTAAAAATGTCTCTGTTTCCTGTTTTCCTTAATTCTGTGACTCCAGATCTCCTTGCAAAAATTCACGCACAAATCGTTAAACATGCAATTTGCAGTTTTGTGTTAATAATGATATGACTCATCTAAGAATCCAACACAAATAGTAAAAATAAAAATTACGCACGTATCCCCGGCAACGGCGCCATTTGATTGGTTCGAAAGAGTGTTTGTAGTTAACCGCAATCAGAACAGTGTCGCGCGTAGCTAGAACGAGGTGAGTACGGGTCGTCCTCAGGGAAACGTAGAACCTTTTACTCTTACTTTAGATGTGTTGAAAGAGAGGAGGAAACAAGAATTTTGTGAAAAGTTTCTAGATCTACGTTAAGCAAGAATGCCAAAATATAGATCTAGATTATTTTAAAGATTTAGATAATATAATAAAAAGGCTTGTAGGGTTCGTTAGGATTTAGTAGTCATGGACGATTGATTAAAAGTTACCCTTTTTATCCTTTAATAGATTTAAAACTAGAACGACGGTGATGCGTGTAGATTAGGGTTTCTGGAGGGAAAAGGAATCCCACTCTTAACCCTTATCTTGACACGGAACTCCGTTCATATCTAGCCTTTACCAAAACAATCATTAATCTAATCTCTAGTCGTGGTCGGAACTAGCAAAGAATTGCTAGTGCGCTCGATTAGGATGTTAATGATTCTTTTGATAAAGTTCCTAAACTTATAGGACTTAAAAAGGGTTTAGTTATTTTCATCATCCATTAGCCTATCATAATCCTACGAACCCTAACAAGCGGAGAATTACTCGCGCATGTTGGGAGAAGAAGATGAAAAGACAGAG
Source organism: Agapanthus africanus (assembly GCA_030015575.1). NCBI lineage: Eukaryota > Viridiplantae > Streptophyta > Magnoliopsida > Asparagales > Amaryllidaceae > Agapanthus > Agapanthus africanus. The sequence goes on along the minus strand of CM057338.1, from coordinate 865,953,955 downwards.
AGGGAAAACATAATGCAAAAGAATTAAATAAAATAACTACCTTTATTAATCAACTTGAACAATCTACACTTTGATTCCTTAGAAATTGATTACAAAAACTAGTTTGCTTCTCGATCTATTCCAAGAAGGTAGACGAACAGTTGATGATTAGTCTGGATGCGTGAGCCGTCTTGGACTTCGTGATCTCGTCGACTTGATACTTTTTTCCAAGAGGCTCTCGGTGCCATTTTATAGTGCAAAGCCACAATCATTTGCTTCAATATTTGGTAAAATGTAGAGAAGATTCATGCCACAAAATCTCAGCCCCTAACTCCATAATCCTGCCGTGGATCCGCGGCCCAAGGGGGGTAAGGCCGCGGATCCGCGGCCATTTGATCTCTTCCCTCCATCAAACTTCAGAGGATGCCTCCTTGTGACATGTGGAGATCCTAGGAACCTTTGTATTTCAGAAATCTTCTCGTGGTTGCTGCCAGACTTGGTCTTCAAGTTTTGATTCTTAATTAGGCAAGTCTTCTTCAGCAACCTGATTTGCTTGATTCTAGTCTTTGAAAAATTCTGCACACTTGGAAATATTCTGCACAACAACTCAAATAAGATTTAGTAGACCTAGTTCTACTAGGATTAGGTCAATGAATTTATTTGCATACATTTTCCTACCAAATGCTAATTAAAATATATTAACACATGGAAAATAGTGTTTTTACACATAAACCCCCATATGTATAATATATTATAGTAAAGTCCTTTTTTAATGTGAAAATGGTAGGAAAAATGTAATACAAATGTGCAGTTTTATCAACTGAACAACCATCTTCTAGAAGCTTCTCGCGCAATTACGAGAACGCCCCTCCTATCCGTGAAAACACGAAAAAACTTTAGACTGTATAAAACCAATAACCGGATGCTAGTAACTGGCTTAAACCAAAACCGACTAGTAAAAATTGTCCGAACGACGTACATGTGTAAACACACGTATGCGTCCGAACCCTTTGTCATAAAACCATACGACCTCTATATCGTTTCGCCTGGAGTAGGAAACTCTCTGTGTGGGACTCTAGAGACTCGACTACTACGCTGGCAGTGGGTTTAACCACAGACCGCAAGCGGCACAAGCTGTACGTAACGGTCCCCAGGTAGATGTCGATAAGAAGGCCGATGAGGAAATCCATCCGATCTCCTACTGAGTCTGATGTGACAATCTCCATACAGTCCGGTCCGTTTGTCTAAGACTATCGCATATCGGGCCTAGGGGGCGGCAAGCGTCAGTCCCCTAATAGCGGTATAAGTCGTATCGGAGCGTAGCCCATTACACCCTGAGAAACTACTGGAACCTACCAGCAAATCTCGCTTGCCCTGGCCAGGGACTTTGCGTAATGGCTCTCTGACACAGCGCGATATCAACCCCCAATACTGGGAGAGACGAATCCTGTCTAACCGCCACTGCCTCCAAGTGCTCGGGACTGCACCCAACTGCTACCTGTTTGCACGACTCCTTTGAGCCGTGGTAGGGTAGCAATCTAAGAACAGTAAGACACACTCGAGGCGAAGTAGCAGTGTCAAGTTTGCGGACTATGCTGTACTCATGTCACCTTGGTCGATTACAGAATCTTGAACCCTCTGCCAGACCTTATAAATTTTGGAGGACAGCCGTTGAGGGGGCTGCTCCAGCTTCGTTCCTGTAACTTTCTCCGCAGGTGGAGGAGATCTTTTTAGCGTAGCAGTCGGAGAGTTCTTACGTACCCTCCTTAGTGGTTCAAAGCTGTTCCCAGTTGGAACAGCAGCCTTAACTTCCACCACTGGAGCAGGTGGAGTTAGCCCTGAGAGGGAGTTACCCCCGGCCTTCCTTACTCGGCGCCAGTGTCAACGTCGAGCATGTCGAGCCGTGGGGACTGGCCCGGCGATAGGGATAATTTCGTTTTGCCCCTTGTCCGGATGAGGCGCCGCTGGTGCCAATCTCTTAAAGACTGACGCTGTCCTTTGAGTGGCGATGTCCAATCTGTCGAAGACAGACCCTCGAGTAAGAGCAGGAGCCAGAATAGCCAGCCTTGAAAAGACTGACTCCTTAACAGGAGAAGCCGCCTTGACGACCTCAAGAGCAGAAGTAGCTGTCTTCCTCGGGACGGCCATTTCAGGGTTCATGGGCTTCTTGGCGGGCCCATCAGAGTTCTGGTTCAGCCTGGTAAAGACAGAGGCTGCCGGTTTGATATTGGACGACCCGTTGAAAGGGGCCGTTGTAGCAGTTAGCCGATCGAAGACCGACTTCTTGTGCGCTTCTGGTGCGGGCACTGGAATAGTGAAGCTTGCAGGCGGGGGCATGGTCCCGAAAAACAGACCGGTGGTGGCCCGGGTCACCTGTTCCACCGGCATGGCAAGGATGGAGGCCGCTTGAGGCCCATAGGCTACACCTCCAGGTGAGGCGGAGCGTTGGTTGCACTTTCATTTTGAGCAGCTCGAGCAGTTGGAGGCCATTGATGCTTGATTTCTACGCCAGGCAAAAGACCAAATCTTAGTAACATGAAATCCGAAGGTAACCATTAACAAACCGCGATTCGTTCGCGAAGACGACACGCGAAGTGTGGAGTGGAAAGAGGAAAAGGTCCCACCGGGCATGCCAGAATCTGTTCCCCTCCGAATAGGCAGCGCGACGGACGTCTTGCCTGAAATTCGGGGGCAGATGCTAATTGGTGCTATCCGTCTACCTCTCCGAAGTTGCCAAGTTGATTTATGGCACCATGTATCGAAGGTTTAAACGGATGCGTCCGATGTAGCAGACTTCATCAGATTTCCCCTCGCTTGAGGGGTTTTTGATTATGGGGACGTTCTTCCCTGCAGGCGCAAGCCCCTGCAGTTAATTACGCTACCACATTGCGGTAACAACTTTCTCCTTCTCCAAATAATCACTTCGTGTCGTGTGTGTTTATTTTTTGTTTGGTTGCCCGTGGATTGTATAGGGAGACTGAGTTATGTCGTCGCCCGTAGGGCGTGGACTAGTCCAAATCCGTATTATCTTAGATTTGGGTTTGGGGGTTGTGTTTAAGGATACGTTAGCCTCATTTGAGACTAAGATCGACTTAAACGTTTGTTAAGGATACGTTAGTCTAGTTTTAGACTAAGATCAACTTAACGGGATCGTTTAGATCCAACAAGAGAGCAATTAAGAAGGGCCTTGTTGTTTAGTTTAGTGACATTGCGGTCAATAGGTAGTTTAAGGACATTACGGTCCAATGTTAGTTTTAAGATATTGCGGTCAAGGTTAAGGACCTCATAGTCCGAGAATTTAAGGACTCCGCAGTCCGGCGTTAGTTTTAAGACGTCACGGTCAAGGTTAAGGACCTCATAGTCCGTTGTTAGTTTTAAGACATCCCGGTCAAGGTTAGGACATCATAGTCCATGAGTTTAAGGACTCCACAGTCCGTTGTTAGTTTTAAGACATCCCGGTCAAGATTAAGGACATCATAGTCCGAGGATTTAAGGACTCCACAGTCCGGCGTTAGTTTTAAGACATTCCGGTCAAGGTTAAGGACATCATAGTCCGAGGATTTAAGGACTCCACAGTCCGGCGTTAGTTTTAAGACATCACGGTCAAGGTTAAGGACCTCATAGTCCATGAGTTTAAGGACCCCACAGTCCGTATCAATGTGTGGTCATCGGGGCCCATCACCTCTTTGAAGACGTTGAGGAATTACAATGCCAAGTATCAAAGGAGTGAAGAGATGTACCCTTGAACCAAGGTAGATTAAATAGTCTTTGGCCCAATTTGGAACCAAGACCAATTAATAATATTATGAGCCCATTAGCCTAGTTAAGTTTGAATTGAGGACTTATGGCCATCTGGGGCTAAGTCCAATCATGTTTAGAATATTGGCCCTCTGTTGGCTCATTGAAGAAGAGGCTTTGCCTCTAGAAACTTAACCAACTGGGCTAAAGCTAGTGTTAAAACTAAAGACCAACAGTGTTGAACACTGGGAATAAGGTTAGAAAGTTAGTGTTAAACACTAAAAGATAATCAGTGTTAAACACTAGCAACAGGACTTTCAAATTAGTGTTAAACACTAAAACAAATCAGTGTTAAACACTGGAAACAGAGATTTCAAATTAGTGTTTAAACACTAAAGCAAATCAGTGTTAAACACTGGAAACAGAGATTTCAAATTAGTGTTAAACACTAAGAAAATCAGTGTTAAACACTGGGAGCAAAGTCTTCAAATTAGTGTTAAACACTAAGGAGAGAGGGGTCACGTGTGGACACGTGAGAGCGCCCTGGTTCCCTTTATTTTATTCTGCCCAAAGTATTGAATACTTTCTATAATTGCTCTTGGAGCATCACATGCTAGCACGTGATGGGAATGTGGGTTTTTAACTGTTAAAGCTTTTGCCAAGGGGTCACGTGGTAGCACGTGAGGGCGCCCATAGCTTCTGTTTGCTTTTTCTTTGTATCCTTCAGGGGTCACGTGGGGCACGTGAGGCATTGCCTCTGAATTCTTTTCTGTGGATCTTTACAGGGGTCACGTGGTAACACGTGACTCTGGTTCTTTACATATTTTAAAGATCTGTTAATCTTTTACGAATTAAATTCTTCATAGGGTTAAACCCTAGCAATAAACTTTAGAGGAATTAAATTCCTATTTCCTTCTGAAGACTTGTATTCTTGGATAGGGTTAAACCCTAATTTCTTTTCTGTAGGAATTAAATTCCTCATGTATGTAGAGAATTAAATTCTGGCATAGGGTGAAACCCTAATTTCTTCTTTTTTTAAGGGAATTAAATTCCTGTGATTTTGAGAGAATTAAGTTCCCAATTAGGGTTAAACTCTGGTTCTGTCTATTTTGAAGGAATTAAATTCCTATAACATAGGGTTAAACCCTAATTTTATCTCAAAGGAATTAAATTCCTATAATTATGTGAGAATTAAATTCTCAAAACTCAGTTCTTCCTCTATGTTTTGGGTCTACATGGCAGGATCTCAACCCAATAAGAATTAAATTCTCAATTCATGGGGAGATGTGTACTTTGCAGATCCTCAACCAGAGAAAGAACTAAGTTCTTTTTCTTTTTATATGAGTTAAACTCTTTTGAGAATTAAATTCTCTTTTGAAGTCTCTCTTCTCTTACCTAGGGTTTTTCTTTTGTAGAGAATCAAATTCTTCCTTCTGAATTTTCAAAATCCTAAGGTTCTATATCTCTCTCTCTGTATGTCTCCCCCTTTTTTTTAACTCTCTCCCTTGGCACCTATTTATAGGAGAAGGAAAAGAATCAATCTGTTTAGTGAATTTTTTATTGAAAGATTTGATTTATTTATTGAGAGATTTGATTTATATTCATCATTAATCTGGGCCTTTAGATTATCAGGTGAATTTTATTCACCATTGGATTTTAAATCCAAAGATATTTCTTTGTTATTTCGGTTAGATTTAGGGGGAAATCTTTCCATGCCCAAGATTTTTCCATAAATTGGTGATATTTAATCGTCTTCAGATTCTTGATCCAACGGTTTCAGATAAATCTTCTCCATTTTGGAAAGATTTGAATGATCTCTCCTCAGAATTTAATTCTGTTAAAGAATAAGGCTTTTAAAGCCGGTCACGTGTGGCCACGTGACCGTTGGTCGCGTATGAGCACGTGACCCCTGGTCACGCGTGAGCACGTGACCCCTGGAATGGGCTTCTCTTCTTCTGCGCTCTGTTTTCTGGCCGCTGCTTAACCATCACGTGCCAACACGTGACCACTGGTCACGTGTGAGCACGTGATGCCTCTTCTGAAGCTTTTTCCTGATTTTTAATCAGGGAACAACCTCACCAAGACACTGCACGTACCCTGCAACAAAACCCCAGAAACCAAACCCTAGTGCAACCCTAACCCATCACCCAAGCACCTGCACCCTCGCCGGAGTTTCACCGATCATCACCGTCGACGCCGTCACCCCTCTGTAATCCAGTGAGTAAGTCTCTCTCCTCAATCTTCTCTATTCTCTTTCATTTCTTTCTCTTTTCATTTCCATGCATTTTCTTTCTTCGAGTTATTCATTGTTGTTCTTGGTTGCCGTAATCCGACCGTGCCGGCGACGATCCCGATGACCCAGCGAGGATATCTGACCCGTGTGATCACATTGTGCGTTGTGTGGATTTGTTCCGTGTACCGTGCGCACGTCGCGACTTTCCCGGCCGACGTGTGACGTTCCGTATACCCGTATCGCGATCCGTCGAGGCAAGTGAAACTTGCTACATGCTATTCATAATATTTTTTTTATACTTATTTAATTTCATATTAAGCGTATAGATCGAATCTAAAGTCACGTGTTCCAAGTTAACAGTTCAATGTTCCGTTTATATCTTTTAGTTTCAGAACTTGAAACATACCCGTTGCATTTTAGTTTACTATACCTAGTAACCACATCTGTATTTTAAATCACATAATAACTATTTACATAGTCTATGGTACTCTTTTATAGTTTTACCCTATTGGACACTCGTGTGCATCTTTAACCTGTTTTAGATACATTTGCATCCCTAGGTCTTTTAACCCATAATAACGAGATTTTAACAATCTATATTTGTTTAAGTGTATGATACTTAATGTTGGAACCATAACCCTAACTCTAATCGATAACCGTACATCCAAATAGTTTAATCTGTATCTATTTGCATATCATATTATATGTTCCTGTGTATTGTTCTATTAGTACCCATGCTTGTGATGTATACCCATGCTTATGCTAGTTTGATTATGAGCATCCACATGACATCTTGTGCACCCTGACATGACTTGTTGCACCTTTTACTGGACACGATATGGTACCGTGCAACTCTTGACAGGACATGACACCTATATACATTACATGGATTGACCTGATGTACCATGGCTTCACCTGTTACCTGATCTTGTGTCTAATGCCAACAAACCTGACCTGTTGTCCTTACGGATCGCTCCTGTTGTCTATCCAGACAAACCTGCACCTGCCTGATCCTGTGTTGGCATTAGCTCTAGATTATTTAATACATGACTTGAACACATATAACTTGGGGGTATGGGGAAATTAATGATGAAATCTGACTTGTAACTCGACAGTTCGCTACCTTTACTGATCAGTTTTAGAGGCTAGGCCAGCCTTGGGATGATGCTGCTGACATCATCCATCGTTATCCACTACTTTTTTAGAGGCTAGGCCATCCTTGGGATGATGCTGCAGACATCATTCATCATTACCCTTTTCCTTTTAGTGCCTAGCGGCATGTCTCGGTTTCAGCCCGAGAATCTTCACCGTGATCCCGGGCACGTACGGGATACTATTGAGTTACATCGATGATTCATCAAATTGATTTCAAGACTTGAGAGTAGTTAACCCAATAGACCAGTTTAGATTATTCACTACACATTACTTTTCATTGCTCTGATTTATATTGCCGTTACACCTGCTTTACCATTTATGATCATACTTTCATGTTTTGCTACCCTGTTTATATATTATTGCTTGATGTTATGACGTGCTGATGTCTGGGTTTTGCATGGCCCAGATTCCGTACCTTTGCTGCAGTCCGAGAAGGAGTATTTCAGTCAGCAGGCTGAGCAGTGAGGACTCGTTAGTAGTTAGTTCTTTTATTTCCAGTATTTCATTCCTGATGTGAGCCCGCATTATGGGACATACATTCCAGTTATTCTTGTATTAGATTTTTTGCTTCCACATTATTTATTCTTGACTTATTTTATTTTGGTTTATGGACTTGTGTTAGATAGATTATTATTGTTCTTGATATCTTTACAGCCGTAATGTGACTGTGGAAGGATAATTTCTATCCACAGGTAGCATGGTTAGCTATGTCACGTGCCTACCTTAGCGTACTCTGGGAAGCGGGGAATGACATGGTTCTTTTGGTATCAGAGCCATAGGTTAATCGGGTTTGATTCTTTTGTAGTTGGGTCTTGGACCCAATACACGAATCAGAATACTCGTGATTAGGAAACATGTCCTGCCACCTTACTGTTTTACCGTTCTTGAATCTTAACTTCCGCCGGATTATACTTTTACGATATGCAAACCTCCTTTGCATATTGACTCGAAACCTGGTTCCTTGTTTATCTCTAGAACTTTGGCGACTTGGGTGGAGTTATGTAATTGTAGCTATGATACCGCGGTATGGTTACAATGCGGTACTCTATTTAAGTAACTCGGAGCTCTAGCCTTGATCTACATTTTGAATCTGTTATCATGTTAATCCTTGGGTGTTTTGATTTCAGGAATATGGCAGACAAGAATCTGAAGACGTACCAAAGGCGTGTTGACGAAACCGCTATACTTGGGGTAATACATGGGATGTTGGAGAACCAAAGGCGGCAGACCGAGCTGAACCAGCAGCAAGCTGACTCCTTACAGGAAGGTTTACGGACCGTTCAGCAGTCCGTGAACAATGTTATGGCCAGACCAGTGGATCGTGTGGGAACCGTAACGGATTTCAGAAGACTGGGTCCGTCTGTCTTTACTGGTTTGGAGGAACCGTTGCCAGCGGAGCAGTGGCTGGTTGATACAGAGAATTTACTCATTGCGGCGCAGATCCCTGAAAATAAGAGAGTGGATGTCGTACGCATCCAGTTGGTGGATTACGCCCGTGAATGGTGGCTTGTAGAAGAGACCCGCTTGCCCAAGCCGATCAAGTGGGCGGATTTTTCAAAGAGTTTCCTGGAGAAGTTCTTCCCGCGGACTGCACGGGAGGAAATGGAAGAGAAATTTATTAGTCTAAAGCAGAACGGTGCACCGGTAGATGTGCATGCAGCTGAGTGGACGCGGCTCAGTAGATTCACTGGACCTTTAGTTGCCAACGACGCAGATAGGGCAAGGAGGTTCATGAGCAGTTTGGATGTGGACATCCAGAGGCAGATTGTCTCCCTGGGTTTGACCACTTTCTCACAGGTACTTACGGCGGCCCGAGAACAGCAGAGTTTATCTGGGAAGACTGGGAGTTCACAGCAGACAGCAATTACAGTACGGAAGCCGGTTTTTGCACCGAACCGAGCACGTGTACACAGAGGTATTCCAGTGAACCGTCGTGGCGTAACACCTATGAAGAGGCCTGCTGTCGTTGATCAGAGAAAGAGCATGATTTGTAACTACTGCCATTTACCCAGACATGTGCAAAGAGATTGTCGAAGGAGGCAAGGACTTTGTTTGGTTTGTGGATCGGCGGATCATGCTATTAACGCTTGTCCGTCGAAGCTTCGCACAAAGGATGATCTTCAGAAGCCGCCGCAGAAAACGTTTCCGGGACAGAAGCAGCTGACTCAAGGACCCAATCAGGCTCGAGCTTTTACCCTGACGGCTGAGGAAGCTAAGGCTTCAGGAGAAGTTGTTTCAGGTATTCTACTTGTTCATGGTTTTCCCGCATTAGTGTTATTTGATTCTCGTGCATCCCACTGTTTTATGTCGTCCAAGTTTATTGCTACACACTCGATCATTTGCACGACCCTGTCTAGTTTTTGGGACATACACACTGGGAATAGGAAAATCATATCTAGTAGAGAGTGTAAGGATTGTGCAGTTGTTGTTTGCGGACGGGAGCTGTTTCCAGATTTCTTGGTAATTGATACAGGCAGCTATGAAGTCGTCTAGGGAATGGATTTTCTCGGTACTTTCCATGCTCACATTGATTGTAGGGCAAAGAAAGTAATTTTTTAGATTCCCGGACATTCAGAGTTTATCTTTACTGGAGGAAGCAGTTCTGTCGGGCCAGTCGAGTTTAGGGCTAGACCGACAGCTAATGTTCTTTCGTCGATGGAGGTTTCTCAAGTTGAAATGCCAACTGTTGTTCGAGATTTTATGGACGCGTTTGAAGACATATCAGGATTACCGCCGAAGCGAGACGTAGAGTTCGCGATTGATCTTATTCCTGGTGCGGCGCCAGTCTCTAAAGCATACTATCCAATGGTACCAGTGGAGTTGGAAGAAGTTAAGAAGCAGGTTACTGAATTACTTAAGAAGGGTTGGATTCGAAGCAGTAACTCGCCTTGGGGAGCTCCAGTTCTTCTAGTCAAGAAGAAAGATGGCACAAGGAGAATGTGCATCGACTATCGAGAATTAAACCGGGTGACTATTAAGAACAAGTACCCGATCCCTCGCATTGGCGAATTGTTTGAGCAGCTTAGTGGCGCAAGGGTATTCTCGAAGCTGGATTTGCGATCCGGATATCATCAGGTCCGAGTTAAAACAGAAGATATTTGGAAGACGGCGTTCCGGACTCGGTATGGACATTACGAGTACTTAGTGATGCCCTTCGGAGTTACGAATGCACCAGCGATATTCATGGACTTGATGAACCGAATCTTTTCACCATTCTTGGACCGGTTTATTGTGGTGTTCATTGACGATATTCTGGTCTACTCGAAGAGTATTGAAGAGCATGCAGAACATTTGAAGATCGCACTGCAGACGTTGAAACAAGAAAAATTATATGCAAAGATGAGCAAGTGCGAGTTTTGGCTGGAAGAAGTAAAGTTTTTGGGGCATGTTGTGTCTGGCGACGGAATCGCTGTTGATCCCGAAAAGATTGCAGCAGTTCGAGATTGGCCGATTCCGAAGAATGTTGCGGAGATAAGAAGCATTCTTGGACTCGCCGGGTATTACAGAAGGTTCGTGGAGAACTTTGCTCGTCTGGCGGAGCCGTTGACTAATCTTACGTGCAAGGAGGTACCTTTTGTGTGGACGGATAGGTGTGCGTCAGTTTTTGAGGCGTTGAAGCAGAAATTGATAACCGCTCCTATTCTGACCGTGCTACACAGTTCCGGAGGATTGGTGACTGTTCACACCATAATATTGCATTATTATATTCCCCATTCTTATTCTTTTTATAAATAAACATATGCTTTTGACGCATGTCTACTACATGTTACAGGTTACAGGTTCTTGGACAGGAAATAGTGAAAACGATTAAAAGACGATGCAAAAAGTGGAATTTGACCGACAAACAGAAGACTCTTGATCAAGCCTACATCAAAGATAAAATTCACAAAGTACAAGGCAACGCAAGGTCCAAGAATACAAAGCGAATGGTTAAGAATCCATTGCAAATTGTTCACTGAAGATCTGGAACCAATGTAGAAGCCCAATTGATAAAAGAACCAAAGAAACAGAAGCCCAAAAAGACCCAGAACAAAACCCTAAAGTTTCAGCAACCAAGCTTGCCAAAGGGCCGCGGAACCGCGCCCAAGCCAGCCATTGCCGCGGTTCCGCGGCCATAAGAAGCCCGGGCTTCGATAAATTTTTACCAAAATATTGGGCGGCGCTGAATACTTAACCTAAGGGCAAATTTGTAAATTTAGACATGCGGATCAAAATGTAACCTAGGGTTTCCTCTTCTCTATAAATAGGAACTCTAAAGCTTGTAATTTTTCTATGCCTCCCTATGCCTCTTTCTATGAATAAAATTTAGAATTCTTTTGGAGAGCATCGATGCCTCTTTTCACTTCAAAAATTCAGATCTGACAAATCTTGTGTTGATGTTTGGAGAGAGCCATCTGTAAAGTAAGTAGGTAATTTCAATTATTGCCCTAGGTAATTTTTCATTCTCTGCCCTAGATTAATTTCAATTCTTGTCCTAGGTAATTTTTCATTCTCTGCCCTAGATTAAATTTAATTCCTTGCCCTAGTTAGATTTTTAATTCCTTGCCCTAATTAAATTTAATTCTTTGCCCTAGATAAATGATAGATTTAGTTTTTAGATTTAATAAGAAATCCGAACACCCATCGGAATTAACTCGTTTGAGCGATTAGGAAATTCACAACATCCCTGTGGACCGACCCGTATTCACCGGCTAGCTTCATGCGACGCCGTTCTTGATTGCGGTTACTAGATAGTTTTTGAGATCAATCAAATGGCGCCGTTGCTGGGGATGGCGTAGAATTTTCCTTTTTGCAATTTCGGGTTAATCTAAAATTAAAAAATCTGAAAAATCTGAAAAATCACAAAAAAAAAATATATAAATATATCATTTGTTATTTTTTTTGGAAAGGGTACTTTGTTGTGTGAATCTTGCAGGAACAAAGTCGGATCTGGAAATCTACAGAAAGAGAAACAGAAAACCAAATATCAAAACAGAAGGGGAATTCAAAATCGGAGCAGCAGAATTTTTCCCGAGACCCGAGCCCTCCATTGCGCCGCCCTTCCGCCGTGCTAACCCACTTTAGACCGCGGATCCGCCGCGGTCTTGGAGTTTCAGAACGTCAGACAAAATCTTAGGAACCGTGCTTGTTTGTTGACCGCAAAAATGCGGCATTAAGGCTCTTAGACCGCGGAAACTCGGCGGGACAGTGACATCATCTTGTGGAATTTCCTCTGTAAGTTCCTCTGTTCTTTCTCTGGAGATCTAGATATATCTTTTCTGAAATATTCCTGCCGAATTTTGTGCGTTTCAAAAATATTCTCCCTTCCAAATAACAACCTTGTGCAGGATTTTTGCGCCTCGTTTAAATTAGAAATAGATTGCAAGTAAATTTTCTGTTGCATATTTTTTCTCGAAAATCTTTTTGCAACAAAATTTTTCCAAATAAAAGTTAAAAAAAAGAAGAAAAAGAAAAATGGAAAATTTTTATTAGAAAACTTGCAAAACTTTTGCCGCAAATAAATCCTTGCACCACCACCCAACTTTCTTTCTTTCCCCCTTTCTTCTAACATGGGTACCCCACATAATAAATCACTTGCCGAACTTTGGTATCCCGAACCTAATTTTTCGTCGTACGTCAATTTGTTCGGTCAATTTAAAGACGATCCTTCCTTGCCTAAAAAATCTTTGAAAGATCAAATAGAGGCGTCTAGGAGAAACGGTTTGACTTTTCAACCCACTTTGTGTCAACCGAGTCAACCTTTACCACCTCCATATGTTGATACCACTTTTTCAAGTCCTTCTGTCACTCCTAAGCCGATGTCCATTGCTGAGCATATTGCTCAATCTCGCAGCCGATCTTTCATCCCTCTCCACTCATCTAGTTCTAGGGATCCACACGATTATTCACCTTGTTATCCACATGTTGACCTTACCCCTGCCCAACAACCCACTTCCTACCAGTCCTACCCGACCTTCCCACCTTTACTAGACACTGCTTCTACACAGCCTGTTGGGAGTTTTGCATATCCACACAATTTCGAATCTTTTACCGAAACCCCCCCACCCATGTCTAGTTTGGAAGAGTCGTTGGAGGCTTATATTGCAGCAACAAATAAAATGACTAGGAATGTGGAAGCGTCCTTGGCCGCCCTTATGCAACCTACTGAACCGGTAGCTAGTTTCCCGCTAGCTCAAAATTTTTCAATGTATAAGGAGGCGGTTGGACAGAGTGAGAATGAGAGAGGATTTCCAAATCAAACCTACCCATACCCAATTGAATCCAACAACTACAATTTTCAAACATGTGTCCAAAATGATGAGTTGTGTGACTTTGTAGTGCTTGATTTGCCAAATTGTGAAGAACCCCTTTCGAGTGAAACCACACCTAATCCGTTTGACCTTTACACCTCCACTCTAGAACCGAAAGTGCTAAATATCCATGCTTTTGATGAGGTGTCTAAAGAAATTGATTTTCACTCGATTGAGGATATAGACGCCGAGAAAATTTTGGATGATGAACCCGTAGATTTGATCGAAATTTTATGTCCAATTCATCATCCCGAGTCATTAAATGTTTCTCCCGAACCTCATATGCATCTTGATTGTGGTGATAATGGCATGGATGAGTTAAATTTTGAGGAGAATTATGAAAATAGTATTGAGGAGAGTTTTGAGGATAATATTGAGGTTGAACCATTTTTCTTTGATGTGTCGGATTTTCTAATTCATCCTCATGAACCTTTACCTAAATCACCCTCCCTCCTTTCCATCGTTCCGACCACGCCTAATATCACGCTTGAAGACTGTGAGCTTGAAAAATTTTCCTTCGAATCTGACACAGTTTTCATAGCCATTACCACTTACGGGTGTTTCACTTTTTCGGACGATATTGATGACTCACCGCCCGAGTTTGAGTCCTTTACATTTTCAGATGAGTTAGTTGAACCATCAGACTCGGTTTCGTATAGTAGTTTCGAACCATTAATGGAGTCATTCAAGTTCGAGACAGTTTACTACGGTGAGAATGATACTATCCCTAATTCACTCCCGTTCGTCCTTCCTATTGTTCCGACCGTACAAGAGACCGTTACGCTTTCATCTCCAATACCAAGTTCGGCGTACCCATGCTTTCTTACGAATTTTGAGGGATTTGAACCCATTTCTCAATGGGTTGATAGGTTAGCACAATCGTTTTTAACACATCGGTCATCACAAATTGTGCTAAATTATTCACTCAATTTACACCCTCAAGATCGTGCTACCCTTCTTTCTCTTTTCCGCCCTTCTTCTCCTCCACCGAGACTATATTCCACTCTTCATCCCATACGGTCTCGTATGCTTCTCATTTCTTTTCTTTCCACTCCATTCTTTCACCAACTCTACCATTACTATGATAAGATTTTTGAATGGTTGGTGCTAACCTTTGGCTTGTGTAAGGCCAAGCTTAAGTTTGGGGGGGACCTTGTTGTATATATGTACATATATTTTTGTTTTCTCTTTCTATTAAAAAAATAAAAAAAAAATTTCAAAACATTAAAAAAATATTAAAATTTTTTATAAATAAATAAACAGGGGAGTACCGGCATGTTGACCCTCTTGGTTTAGCATGACAGTAAGGACACTGTCAAGTTCAAGTTTAGGGGTATGCTCGGTACGTCTTCTTCCTTCGCATTCATATGTATATTTTTGCATTTGCATACTTATTTTAAAAACCCATAAAAATTGAAAATTTTCAAAAATTATAAAAATTATTGTATTCAATTTTGGGTTATTTGACTAGAGTTTGACAGATAGGTTGACTAGCTAGGAACAACTAGATCTTAGACGTAGTAAATTAAAAACCCTAAAAATAACCTTCCTTAAAGTTTAACGGTAGAAAATATATGTCTTTGTAGTTTATTTAGAAATAGGCAAATTTTTGGTTCACTTCTTGGGCTAAGTCGAAACAAAGGAAAAGTATTGAAATTTTTATTAGAATATAAGTTTGAAAAATAATTCCTAGCTTAAGTCTAGATTCTGAAAACGTATACCCTACAATTTGCACGAACACGAACCTTGAAACTTGGAATAGTAGAAGAGACCTTGAAATGCTCTTGTCTAATGTCCTTAGTACGAAGAAAATGAAAATGTTATATAAGTATGAATAAAGAAAAAAAATGGACACTGGTTTTTGTGATAACTTAAGGCTGTAAAAATAGAAAAATATTTAGCGATGGTGCTTCATCACCTAGTGCCTTAGACCAACTGGTGTGGGAGTCACTGCTAAAGCCTTAGGTATTGCAAGACTAGGAATTACGCTTTAATGTGCAAACGTATCTTGTAATCGGTCGTTGGTACTTCAAGAAGTATTAACGGTCGCATGAAGGATGTGTATGTAAAATTCAATTAAAAATTCACCTACTAATAAGTACTTTGGACAACGGATAAGAGTATGATTGCTTGATTTGAATTTCCAAGTATAGGGGTGATATATACACACACGTAGGGGTATGTGATTGGGATTTAGATAAAAGAGAGGAATGAAGAATAGAACTTGTATCTTTAGTAGAGTTGATAAAAATTCTTAAGTGGAGATGGAACCCTAGAAGGAAAACTTAAGAGATGCCGAAAGCTAAGTAGGTCTGCAGAACATATATAATCTTAAGTTAAATGATGACGAAGTGTGAAGAATATGGGTGGATAGTTTACGAGTCGAAGATAATAGAATTCCTTGTTGGAAAACTTAATTGAAGAATTAAAGTCAAAAGGCCGAATTGATAGGATTTTGTGGGTAGTATCCGCTGAAAACCCTCAGGAGACAACACTCCTCCTACTAGGGACACCTAGAGGTTTAACGGCTTGTTGCACGAGCTCAGTGCAATCGCGTTTCCCTGCGAAAGTACGGTTAGGTTTTTTGTAGTGAATAAAAATAAGTTTGCTCGAGGACGAGCAAAAGATAAGTTTGGGGGTATTTGTTCACACCATAATATTGCATTATTATATTCCCCATTCTTATTCTTTTTATAAATAAACAGGTGCTTTTGACGCATGTCTGCTACATGTTACAGGTTACAGGTTCTTGGACAGGAAATAGTGAAAACGATTAAAAGATGATGCAAAAAGTGGAATTTGACCAATAAACAGAAGACTCTTGATCAAGCCTACATCAAAGATAAAATTCACAAAGTACAAGGCAACGCAAGGTCCAAAAATACAAAGCGAACGGTTAAAAATCCATTGCAAATTGTTCACTGAAGATCTGGAACCAATGTAGAAGCCCAATTGATAAAAGAACCAAAGAAACAGAAGCCCAAAAAGACCCAGAACAAAACCCTAAAATTTCAGCAACCAAGCTTGCCAAACGGCCGTGGAACCGCGGCCCAAGCCAGCCATTGCCGCGGTTCCGCGGCCATAAGAAGCCCGGGCTTCGATAAATTTTTACCAAAATATTAGGCGGCGCTGAATACTTAACCTAAGGGCAAATTTGTAAATTTAGACATGCGGATCAAAATGTAACCTAGGGTTTCCTATTCTCTATAAATAGGAACTCTAAAGCTTGTAATTTTTCTATGCCTCCCTATGCCTCTTTCTATGAATAAACTTTAGAATTCTTTTAGAGAGAATCGATGCCTCTTTTCATTTCAGAAATTCAGATCTGACAAATCTTGTGTTGATGTTTGGAGAGAGCCATCTGTAAAGTAAGTAGGTAATTTCAATTATTGCCCTAGGTAATTTTTCATTCTCTGCCCTAGATTAATTTCAATTCTTGTCCTAGGTAATTTTTCATTCTCTGCCCAAGATTAAATTTAATTCCTTGTCCTAGTTAGATCTTTAATTCCTTGCCCTAGTTAAATTTAATTCTTTGCCCTAGATAAATGATAGATTTAGTTTTTAGATTTAATAAGAAATCCGAACACCCATCGGAATTAACTCGTTTGAGCGATTAGGAAATTCACAACATCCCTGTGGACCGACCCGTATTCACCGGCTAGCTTCATGCGACGCCGTTCTTGATTGCGGTTACTAGATAGTTTTTGAGATCAATCAGTGATTCACAGCGACGCATCTGGGAAAGGATTGGGATGTGTTTTGATGCAGCATGGGAAGGTTGTAGCGTATGCATCGAGACAGTTGAAGACCCATGAGAAGAATTACCCAACTCATGACTTGGAGCTTGCGGCTGTGATCTTCGCTTTGAAGATTTGGAGACACTACCTTTTGGGCGAAAGGGTCGAGGTTTTCACCGATCATAAAAGCTTGAAGTATGTGTTCACGCAGAAGGAGCTTAATATAGGCAACGTAGATGGTTGGAGCTGATGGCTGACTACGATCTTGATCTTAAGTACCATCCGGGGAAGGTTAATGTCATGCCAGATACGCTCAGTCAGTTACCAGCAATTCAGATGTTGACTACACAGAAGGAACTCGTTGAAGACTTTCGAAGATTTGATTTGGAGGTTGTGCTACCGCATTCTTCGGGACAGTTGATGCAGCTGCAGGTACATTCGTCGTTGGTCGAGAATATTAAAGCAGCACAGTTGCAAGACCCTAGATTGCAAAAGTTTCGAGAACAGGTTGAAGCTGGACTTCGAACAGATTTACTGATCCATGAAGATGGTTCGTTGCGTTATGGTAGCTTTTTGTGTGTGCCAAAGGGAAATATTCGTGAAGAACTTATGAAGGAGGCACATAGTTCAGCTTATTCCGTACATCCAGGAGGCACGAAGATGTACCGAGATATGCGACGGCATTTCTGGTGGGAAGGCATGAAACGGGAGTTTGCCCGCTTTGTGGCAAAATGCTTGGTGTGTCAGCAAGTTAAGGCTGAACATCAAAGGGTTGCTGGTTTATTGCAACCACTTCCGATTCCTCAGTGGAAGTGGGAACATATAACCATGGATTTCGTGACAGCTCTACCGTGAAGTCCAAAAGGCAACAATGCAGTTTGGGTGATTGTTGATCGTTTGACCAAGGCAGCTCATTTCATTCCTTTTCAGGTTGGTCAATCAACAGAAACCTTGGCAGAACGGTACATGCAGGAGATTGTAAGATTGCATGGGGGACCAGTGAGCATCATGTCCGACTGTGACACTCGGTTCTTATCACACTTTTGGAGGAGCTTACAGGAAAGTTTGGGAACTCGATTGAAGTTTAGCATAGCTTATCATCCTCAAACAGATGGCCAGTCGGAGAGAACAATCCAAACTCTTGAAGATATGTTGAGAGCTTGCATGTTGGACTTCAAGGGTTCATGGGAGGATCATCTACATTTGGTGGAGTTTTCTTATAACAACAGTTTCTAGGCAACTATTCAGATGGCTCCATTCGAAGCTTTATATGGTCGCAAGTGTCATTCACCTGTTTGTTGGGACGATGTCGGTGAACGAAGATTGTTGGGACCGGATTTGGTTGTGCAGACAGTTGAGAAAGTTAACGCTATCCGGAATCATATGAAAGTAGCACAAGACAGACAGAAGAGTTGGGCAGATACGTCGAGAAGACCTCTAGAGTTCACCATGGGTGATTTGGTATTCTTGAAGATATCACCGACTAGAGGGGTGATTCGTTTCGGAAGTCGAGAAAAGCTCAGTCCTCGATTCGTCGGACCTTTTGAGATTTTAGAGCGTGTTGGTGAGGTAGCATATCGATTGGCGTTACCGCAATCCTTGGCGAATGTTCATGACGTGTTCCACGTATATCAACTCCGTAAGTATGTTCGAGATGAAACACATGTGTTGGATCATTCGGAGCTGACTGTACGAGAAGACTTGACTTTTGAGGAGCAACCGATTGCGATTGTGGATCGAAGGGAAAAGGTTCTTAAGAACAAGGTTATCCCTCTTGTACTTGTTTCTTGGGGTAATCGATCACATGGAGAGTCAACTTGTGAACGAGAAGATGAAATCTGGCAAAAGTTTCCCCATCTTTTCTTGTAGTTTGTTGGTCGTTTATCCTTTTGTGTTCTTGGAATTTCGAGGACGAAATTATTTTTGTAGTTGGGTATAATGTAACAACCGAGTTCAGTTATACCAATTTCTATTGCCATATGTGTTGTTTGTGGTGTTTATTTCATTTACTATGTGGATGCGAATGGTAGTTTACTTTACGTTCGACCTGCTTGCGTGAGCTTGTTGTTTCATAGTTATAAAATACCCTAACATCATATATTTTTCATATAACAATTTAAGTCACTTAAAATAATTTAAAAATACATGACATGGCCTGCATGATATCCCTAACCCCGTGGTAGCGCCCTTGCATCGTGTTCTTGTCCCGTTCAGTGAAATGGACGTGTTTGGATGGCTACGCGCACGTGCGTGCGTCCGTTCTTGGGGGTATGCATTTCTGTTATATAATCTTTCATTTTAAATTTTGGAACTTGCTATAATTTTCGTATTTCAAATCCAAAATTTTGGACTCAACCTGGGCGCATTTCTGAAATATTTTATATCCTGCTAAAATTCAATTATTTGAATTTTAAATTTAAATTCTAATATTTTTCTTCAGTTCATAAGATTTCCTAAAACTATTTTAAATCTTTTTATATTTTCTTTTAACTAAACAGATTCTCTCTCTCCCTTTATTTTTCCCCATCAACCAATCAGAATCCTCCTTTTTATTTGCCGGGCCCCACGCGTAACCCTCTCTCTTCTCCCCCTTCCTTTTTCTTCCTCTCTCTCTCTCTTTCTCTTTCTCTCTCAACCCGCTAACAAACAATTCCATCTCTCCTCTTCTTTCTCTCTCCTCTCGCTTTCTCTCTATCTCTCTCATCTCGCGTCCCTCTCTCTCTCTCTTCTCGCGGTGAACGAGGATCCCAACACCGCCTGCCTCCTTATTGTTACCTCCCTTTTATCTTCTTCTTCTTCTTCTTCTTCTTTTTAAAAACCTGCAACCCTCGCCACGAGAACCACAACTCCTCACCGCCTTCCTCAAACCCTAACTCCATCATCTCCTCAAACCCTAACTCCTCACCGGTCGTCGCTGACGACCCCAGCCTCACACCCACTATCATCACCATCTTATTTCCTTCCTCTCCTCTACATCATCACCTCACCAAGACCCTGCACGTACCCTGCAACAAAACCTCAGAAACCAAACCCTAGTGCAACCCTAACCCATCACCCGAGCACCTGCACCCTCGCCGGAGCTTCACCAATCATCACCGTCGACGCCGTCACCCCTCTGCAATCCAGTGAGTAAGCCTCTCTCCTCAATCTTCTCTATTCTCTTTCATTTCTTTCTCTTTTCATTTCCATGCATTTTCTTTCTTTGAGTTATGCACTGTTGTTCTTGGTTGCCGGAATCCGACCGTGCCGGTGACGATCCCGACGACCCAGCGAGGATATCTGACCCGTGTGATCCCATTGTGCGTTGTGTGGATTTGTTCCGTGTACCGTGCGCGCGTCGCGACTTTCCCCGCCGACGTGTGACGTTCAGTATACCCGTATCGTGATCCGTCGAGGCAAGTGAAATTTGCTACATGCTATTCATAATATTTTTTTATACTTATTTAATTTTATATTAAGCCTATAGATCGAATCTAAAGTCACGTGTTCCAAGTTAACAGTTCGATGTTCCGTTTATATTTTTTAGATTCAGAACTTGAAACATACCCGTTGCATTTTAGTTTACTATACCTAGTAACCACATCTGTATTTTAAATCACATAATAACTATATACATAGTCTATGGTACCCTTTTATAGTTTTACCCTATTGGACACTCGTGTGCATCTTTAACCTGTTTTAGATACATTTGCATCCCTAGATCTTTTAACCCATAATAACGAGATTTTAACAATCCATATTTGTTTAAGTGTATGATACTTAATGTTGGAACCATAACCCTAACTCTAATCGATAACCGTACATCCAAATAGTTTAATCTGTACCTATTTGCATATCATATTACATGTTCCAGTGTATTGTTCTATTAGTACCCATGCTTATGATGTATATCCATGCTTATGCTAGTTTAATTATGAGCACCCACATGACATCTTGTGCACCCTGACATGACTTGTTGCACCTTTTACTAGACACGACATGGTACCGTGCAACTCTTGACAGGACATGACACCTATATACATTACTTGACTTGACCTGATGTACCATGGCTTCACCTGTTACCTGATCTTGTGTCTAATGCAAACAAACCTGACATGTTGTCCTTACGGACTGTTCCTGTTGTCTATCCAGACAAACCTGCACCTGCCTGATCCTGTGTTGGCATTAGCTCTAGATTATTTAATACATGAATTGAATACATATAACTTGGAGGTATGAGGAAATCAATGATGAAACCTGACTTGTAACTCGACAATTCGCTACCTTTACTGATCAGTTTTAGAGGCTAGGCCAGCCTTGGGATGATACTGCTGACATCATCCATCGTTATCCACTACTTTTTTAGAGGCTAGGCCAGCCTTGGGATGATGCTGCAGACATCATTCATCATTACCCTTTTCCTTTTAGTGCCTAGCGGCATGTCTCGGTTTCAGCCCGAGAATCTTCACCGTGATCCCGGGCACGCACGGGATACTATTGAGTTACATCGATAATTCATCAAATTGATTTCAAGACTTGAGAGTAGTTAACCCAATAGACTAGTTTATATTATTCACTACACATTACTTTTCATTGCTCTGATTTATATTGCCGTTACACCTGCTTTACCATTTATGATCATACTTGCATGTCTTGCTACCCTGTTTATATATTATTGCTTGATGTTATGACGCGCTGACGTCTGGGTTTTGCATGGCCCAGATTCCGTACCTTTGCTGCAGTCCGAGCAGGAATACTTCAGTCAGCAGGCTGAGCAGTGAGGACTCATTAGTAGTTAGTTCTTTTATTTCCAGTATTTCATTCCTGATGTGAGCCCGCGTTATGGGACATACATTCTAGTTATTCTTGTATTGGATCTTTTGCTTCCGCATTATTTATTCTTGACTCATTTTATTTTGGCTTATGGACTTGTGTTAGATAGATTATTATTGTTCTTGATATCTTTACAGCCGTAATGTGACTGTGGAAGGATAATTCCTATCCACAGGTAGCATGGTTGGCTATATCACATGCCTACCTTAGCGTACTCTGGAAAGCGGGGCGTGACAAGTGCCCTCAAAGTCAATTATTGGATCGCAGACATGTGATTGCAATGATTAAGGGAGGACCTATACTGGTAGGACAGTCTTACTCGAGATGATAGTATGCTATCTGGTTTATCTTTATTATCGTGTACTGATTTAGGTGACATGATATGTATCACTATTACACGTTGATAGAGCCCATAGGATTCTTGCTTGACTACCAGCAGTATGATGGCGATCATATACATGATAGTTGGGTAGTCTATAAGCACATCCTTAAAAGTGGTCCCTAATCGCGGGAGTTTCGAGATAGGGCATCGATACTCCGGAGTAGACTAGTGTATACAGTCGAGACCCCGACGAGGGGCGGTGGCCGGTCTCACAAGCCATTGGTGTCAGTTGGTTCACTCAAGATGTATACAGGTGCTCATTGGGTTATGAGTACACCGGACAGGACTCGCCGGGAACATGCTAGCTGGTTATTAAAACCTGTCGTCAGATAGTAATTCCCAGGTGACATGTGTACAGGTTAGTCTATCGACCTGAAATCGTCATTTGTCTCGTGTGAGTTCCCACTGTGCTTTGATTATTACCCTACCACGGCTCAAAGGAGTCGTGCAAACAGGTTTTAGTTGGGTACAGTCCCGAGCCATATGGAGGCAGTGAGCGGATCGGCAGGGGATTCATCTCTCCCAACGTTGGGGGTGAGATCGCGCTGTGTTTAGGAGAGCCATTACACGAAGTCCATGGCCATGGCAAGCGATATTTACTGGTAGGTATTCCAGTAGTATCTCAGGGTGTTCTGGGCTACACTCCGACATGACTTATACCATTTTTGGGGGTCTGACGTTTACCAGCCCCCTAGGCCCGATATGCGATACTCATAGACGAACGGACCGGACTGTACAGATATTGTCACACATAGGCTCAGTAGGGTTCTAGGATGAGTTCGCTCATCGGACTCCCTTTCACTCAATACATGGGCAGCCGTTATGTACAGCTAGTACCACTGACGACTTGTAGTTAAACCCACTGCCAGAATATTGATGAGTCTTTAGAGTCCTCCACAGAAAGTTTCCCAGTTCGGGCAAAACGTTGTAGAGGCCGTATGGTTTTATGGCAGGGTTCGAACATACGCGTGCACTTGTGCACTTGTCATGGTTCGGACGGATAATACTAGCGGGCTTTGGTTTAAGCCGGATCCTAATATTATACTGTGTAGATTTTGTCTCATTGTATTTGTATTCGGTCGGAATACAAATGCGGGTATGTATATACAGCTGCAGGGTTATCCTGTAATTTATTTTGGGATCGCTTTTTGAAGTTGCCAGTTTCCATTCTTTATTTGGCCAAATTTCCATTCCTTTCTTTATAGCTGATTTTTGGCTTCGGGGGTTTATTTGCAAAAGCGGAGATTAGCAAATGGGGGGTTTACTGTGGTGACCGGGGCTCCAGAATTTCCAGCATCTTCTAGCTCATTCTTGAGTGAATGAGTCATCATTTGCATTATTGGTCTTTTGGAATTGCTAAGATATTTAGTTGATTGTTTTTTTGCTTGTAGTGATCATTCCATTCCCTTGCACTCGCCCATTCTTTTTCTCTGGCTTGGCCGAGAGCCAGATAAGGCAGCCCCATCTTTGTGTGAGAGCGAGAGATTCATTTTATTGCAAAAGAAAATTCCTAAGCTCCATTTACAAAGTCAATTTCTATCTCACTTCCTCATTGTGGCAACTTCATTAATCTCGAGACAAAGTGTTCTACGTATACTCTACTTCAACCTTAGACACGTCGGCTAGCAAACTTCATATCCGAGTTGCCTCGGTTCAGAGGCAGGAGCCCGTATAAAGATTCGTTGATGTGGCGCAGTTTTCGGCGAGGAGGAGACCGTAGATCGAGCGAGATCGGGGAGCGAAGTTCGTCGGCGCAACCGCAACAAGCTAGGGGCTGAGGTTAAAGACCGAAGGACACGGATCGATCAGTATAATCTCTAAACCCTCTATTACAGTATACTGGTTTACGGTTAATGGAACGATCCGGGATTTAAGTTTGCGTTAGCTCCAGTTCTGTAAAAAGTTTTTGTTCCGCATTTGTCCTCGGAATGATGGCCGGGACGCTACCGTAGACTTACACAGCCGTCGCCTCCCCCTCACCGAACGCGCAGATGAACCTCCCCTGGCGACCATCATCAACGCCCTCGCCAGCCGAATAGATCGGCTGCAGTCCCTAGTGGAGGCGCTCGTCCGCGTCCAAACGGCCAGGCCAGGGCCCCAGATCGCCGCTCCTCCGCCTCCAGAAGGCTCTGCCCTCGTCGGCACGGCTGACCATCAGCAGGCTACTACCCCTGGCCATAGATCTCATGGGCCGATACTCCCTGAGGCCCGCTGGGCGCCCCACGGCTCCACACCACGGTCCGCCGCCAGAGCGCCTCGCCTCGAGCCTCCTCGCGACCCTTACCCCCTGAGGAGATGTCGGTCAACTCGCCTGTCCACGAGCACGATGGACGCCCCCTCCCTTGACGGGGTCGTACAGAAGGGGCTCGCCATGACGGCTCGAGGGCCACCTCCCCCGGGGATCTGAGGGACCTCATCGAGAGGAACCGGGGTCGCGCCCAGACCCAGGTCTCCCACAACAGAGGCCAGGGATCATAAGGCGCCGAATCCTCGAGGTACCATAGCCGACTCGACGCCCTTGAAAAGAAGATCGAGGGCATGCGCCGGGAAGGTAACCTCTTGGGCGATGGGGCTAAGTATGCTGCCGACTCGCTCACCAAGCCGTTTACCGAGGGACTGCTCGCTGTCCATGTCTCCTCGCGCAACAAGCCCCCGAAGGTCTCACTGTTCGACGGGAAAACCGACCCCAAAGACCATTTGGATGCCTTCACCGTGGGGATAAGCTTCCAGCACCCGACGCCGCCCAGTACAGGGCCTTCCCAGCCACCCTCATCCGCTCTGGTCGGGACTGGTTCCGAGGACTCGAGCCTCGCTCAATCTCGACCTTCGACGAGCTGGCTACTCAGTTCCTCGGCCACTTCGTTGGGAACCGTCGGTAGAAGCGCACGGTCGACTACCTCTTCACAATTAAGAGCGGGGACAAAGAGTCATTCAAGGCTTACATCACCCGCTTATACAACGCCCTCCTTGAGGACCCCGAGCATCGGGACGAGACCGTCATCACGGCGCTCAGATCTGGTCTGAGGCACAAGGAGTGGCTGCGCTCCTTTGCGTTGGCACAGCCTAAGACCATGGCCGAGGTCAAGGCGTGGACCGAGCGCGAGGTTCAGCTGGAGTCCGAGGTGAACGCGAACTTCCCCCGGGCAGAAAGGTCCGACCAGAAGAAGAGGGCTCGGGAGGAGAGGCCGGAGCGTCAACAGCCCTATAACCCGAAGTTCCAGGAGTACACCACGCTCAACGTCTCCCTTGCAGTGTTATTAGAGGAGGCCCAAGGCGAGGGGTTCTTCAAGTTCCCTCCAATCCCGCGTCAGGCTTCGAAGCGAACCCGGGGCCCTTACTGCGCCTTCCACCGGACGCTGGGCCACGCCACGGAGGATTGTAAGCAACTCCGGGACTACATCGAGGAGCGCATCCGATCGGGGCACCTCGCTACCTACTTGAGGGACAAACGGCAGGCCGACCGCGAGCAGGAGCAGCGTCCCTCCCGCCGATCTGACCATCGGCCAGATCATGCCCGTTCGGCAGATAACCTATCCGGCACTCAGGGAGCCCCGTACCCGGTGCCGAGCACGGAGACCAACAAGCCCCCGGAGAGCTTGGGCCACGCTAATAAGGTCATCTATTAGCATGTACTTTTCTTTTGGGACAATGTAAACTCTTCCTAAGGTCTGTTGTTAATTTAATAAAGATCAATGGAATATTGCGAAAAAGAGGGAAAGATCTCATTTATTCAAAAAAGGTATTATAGGCTCCTCAGCCATACAGACAAAAAGAAAAAGAAAATTACAACAGCGGGGGAAGGGGGTGCAGAGAGCACTGCTCATGATACTCGGTAAAGATCTCCGCCAGCCGAGGCCTCACGAGATCCAACCTCTTCCCTCGGTTCCCCCGCGCACGTTGACCCCGAGCCTCAGCTCATAGCGCTCGTGGACGGGCGCCTCTGAGCGAGCCAGCCGGTTCGTGGAGATGAGGCCGAAGAGCCTCAGAGACCACAGCTTGCCCACGTCCTTGTCATAGAGTTACTCGGACAGGGGGTTGTAAAGCCCCGGCGACACCCTCCAGATGGAGTACAGCAGCAGCTGCAGCAGGGAGGAGCGTCGGGGGAGCAGCCGGCCGAAGTGGTCCTCGATGCTCCCGTAGACCAACTGCCCCGTATCCTCGGTGCAGTTATGGTCATAGAGGTATAGGTTTTCGAAATAGATGATATCGGGGATGGTAAAGGGGAAGTCTTGCATCCTCAACGATCTGTTTACAAAGAAAGGAAGGACCAGTGCTCATTCAGCCTTATATAGCCTACTGCGCCCCAATAGAACTCAACAGTTGCCCGCCTTCGCCCAAAAATTCGCTGCCACGCGGCGATCAACGAGCCTTCCCTGACGGAATTGAAACGACGCGAGCCTGGCGCTTCGCCTCCCCCCACATTCAATGCGCATGCTGCGCGCACGTTTGCCGCGGCCGTTCCTGTTCCCCATACCTATGACTGGATGGTCGGACGAAACCTCATGAAGAATCAGCCGAGCAGCTACCCTGCTCGGCTATCCCTGGCGGGTAGCTTCCCTACCGCAACGCCAGGGACCAGAAAGTCCTCCCAGAGGCAGTCGAGCCCGACCCTCGCTCGGCTATCCCTGGCGGGTAGCTTCCCTACCGCAACGCCAGGGTTCAGAAAGCCCTTCCAGAGGCAGTCGAGCCCGAGGATCCCTCGCTCGGCTATCCTTCAGGAAAAAATCCCTCGCCAAGAGGCACCGGGCGGTAACCCTGCCCGGCCAAGGGTCTTTGGTAGGCTTCTTACAGCCCCACCCACGCTAAGGACCAAAGTCCTCCCAGAGGCAGTCGAGTCCTTTCTCGGCTATCCTCGGCTGGTAGCTTCCTACCACAACCGACAGGGATCAAAGTCCTCTCCAAGAGGCACTAGGCAGTAACCCTGCTCGGTCCCCGTCCTGAAGGATCAAAGCCTTCACAAGAGGTAACCGAGCGGCTGCCCTGCGCGGTCAACTACGGCTGGTAGCTCCCTACCCACGACGCCAGGGATCGAATCCCTCGCGAGAGGCATCCAAGCGGCCACTCCGCTCGGTCATCCCCGGCTGGTAGTTGCCTACCCACGACGCCAGAGATCAAAGCCCTCTCCAAGAGGCAACCGCGCAGCTTCACTTCCAGGTCATCCTTAGTGGGCTTCTTACAGCCCCTCCAACGCTAAGGATCAAAGCCCTCGCAAGAGGCAACCGAGCAGCTACCCTGCTTGGTCATCTCCGGCTGGTAGATCCCTATCCATGACGTCAGGGATCGAAGCCCTCACAAGAGGCACCCGAGCGGCTACCCCGCTCATTCATCCCAGGCTGGTAGTTGCCTACCCACGACGCCAGAGATCAAAGCCCTCGCCAAGAGGCAACCACGCAGCTTCACTACCCGGTCACCCTTATTGGGCTTCATACAGCCCCTCCAACGCTAGGGACCCAGAGTCCTCCCAAAGGTAGTCGAGCCCGACCCTCGCCCGACCATCCCCAGCTGGTGGTCGTTGCTCGCAATGCCAGAAGTGAAAGGTCCTCGCCAAGGGACAACCGAGCAGCTTCCCATTCATGCTAGCAAAAATAAGGCGGACAGCCCTCTGTCCGTCACATGCAAAGAATCCGAGGCCACAACAGGGGGCATCAAGTCTATCCGAGTCTGAGTGATCCCCCCTCGACTTCGGGGCCATGGAGATCCCTCCTTCTCGGCAGTGCTTGGCACGCTTGGCAAGTGATCGAAATCAACTCGACGAACGATCGCTAGACAGATGGCCGACCTGACATGGAAGCCCAACAGTGCAAACAGAAGACAAAGCGCAAACCGATGAAACCAAAGAAAAAGTTTTATTACTAAAAGGCAAAGTCTTTACAAAGGGGTATTTTGGGCTCCCCAGCTTTACAAAATGCCCGGAGGCTTACAAAATTCCAGAAGCAACAAAATAAAATCGCCTGGAAGACGGGGCCTTTAGGCCTCGTGGCCAGGCGCGACCTCGGGGCCCTCGACATCCACCACGAGACGAGCAGGGTCCTCGGCGACTTCCTCGTCAGGATTCTCCTTCCCCTGCTCATCGGCATCCGCGAGGGGGTATTTGGCCCAAAGCTCTTCGTCGGCGAACCCCGGCATCCGGGCCTTAACGGCGTCGAGGGCCTCGTGCCAGATGAGAGTGGTGGCCACGGCCAGGTCATGATAGAAGTCCTTCGACTTTTTGTAGCCCTCCACCGTCTTCGCCGCCGAGAGGCCGGCCGACATCGCCGCTCTCAGGCCGGCCGACATCGCCGACTCGGCCGCTGTCCCCAACTCCTTCCAGAGGGTCTTCACCGTTTTCTTCAGGTTGCTGGCAAGCACCTGAGTGTCCTCAAGCTTGGCCTCGGCAGCCACGGCGGCCTCGCGGTATCGGGCAACCTCCCGTTTACCGGCCTCCACCTCGCCCTCCAGGGCGGCAACCTTCGCCATCACCGCCTCCAGCTCTCGCTTGGAGCTCTCTTCCAGCGAGGCGAGCTGGCCTACAGCCTTCATCGCCGGGGCTATCACCTCGGCCTCCATGCGTAGGGTGAGGGCAACATGCTAGAGAACCTGAAAGATAAGAAAGAGATCAGAAAAATGAAGGAGGCACCGAATCTCACAAAAAAAACAAAACACTTACCTTTACGGACTCCTGGACGATGGACGCCATCTGGGCCCAGAAGGTCCCCCCGGGGACCGTACCCCCCGCCGATTTCTCTATCTCATGAAGCAGGCTGTCCGCAATGGATAGCCCCGAGGGCACCGCGAACTGGAAGCCTCCTTCCTCCACCATGATCGGTGAGGGCGGGCCCCGGGGAAACCTCCTGGAACCCCTCTTGAGCGGCTCCGATGGAGAGCCGATCTCCTCCTCCGAGGCCGGGTCTTCCAGAATCCGAGCCCGCTTCCGATGCGACGCTCTACTAGGCCCCGGGGTAGGATTCGCCCCGGAACGCTCACGGGACGCGACCACTGGAGGAGAAGGAGCCGGGGCGGGCTTCGAGCTGGAAGGGCCGGCGCCTCTGTCCTTCGGGACCCTCCTCGGCTAGCGCATGGAGGCTTTGAGCTCGTCCATATCCATGGGTCCTGCGCAAAATTAAATGTAAAGAAGTCAGTGACACGAGCAATATACAAGCCAAAAAGCAAGCCTAAAACTTACTGACGAACTCAACGGGGCTGAGCCCAGCCCAACTCAGGACCCTCTCAGACATCAGCACGTCGAATCGGGGGATGGGCTCCCACGACGCCACCTTCACCGCGACGGGATCACTGGACTGGTTCCCCAGCAAGCATTTCTCTCTCGACCACTTTGTAAGCACGGGCCAGTCTTCGCCCTCGGGAGGGGAAACTAAGAAGAACTTCTTCTTCCAGTCATGAATGGAAGAAGGCAGGGCAACAACCCCTGTCCCGGAGGCGCCCCTTCTGTCGCTTTCTGAAAGTGAGGTAGACCCACCTCGGGTCGCCTGCCTGACCACCAGGATAATTTTTGAAGACAAGGGAAAAATCAGGGAGGGAGAGGCTGAAGGGGACCGCCTGTAACTTCAGGCGGATCAGGAACCCGAGAAGAATCCTCCACGAGTTCGGCACTAACTGGCCAAAGGCTAACCCGAAAAAGTTCAACGCTTCGACAACCTCGGGAGAGAAGGGCAGGCGTATTCCACCCCAAAAAGCTTCCAAATACAGGGTGATCTCCCTGCCCTGTACTTGGTCTGCCCTCTCTCCCTCCTTGGCCAAATGAAGCGTGTAACATGAGGGGATATAGAAGCAAGCCCGAGCAATTGGCGAGCTCGTCCTCATGCCTCACCCAATACGAGGCGCTGGGGGCAGCATCTACCGCCTCCTCCCTGGGGGCTGCCCCAGCCGCACGATCCCGGGGAGAGGATCCGACCCCTACTCCCCGGGAGGACTCAGGCTCAACTAAAGGGTCCTTAGAACCTGCTCCTACGACTTCTACTGACTCTACAAAGGAAGACATATAACCTTGAGAAGATAGATCCTCGGGAAACGAAAGCGGAAGAGAAAAGACGAGCGCCGAGCAACCAGGACTTAGAACGGGGAAATATGAAAGAGTAGGGGCCCTGGAACGGGCCCCACCTCTATTTATTACCGCAAGCGATCTCATCCAACGGCGCCCTTCATTTCCTGCCAAAACGCCTCCTCGCGTCCAACGGTTCCGATTGCTCCACTTGTCGTTCCCGCACTGGACCGCGCCCCGTCAGACGCCGCAGGTCTGCACACGTCGCGTCAGGCAACTGACGCTCGACACGTGGATCATCGCTTCAGTGGCAGGATGCACGAACCGGCACACCTTCCTTAAATGCAGAGATCTCGCTCTGATTCGCTGGCAGAAAAAACAGCTGACAGCCCGAGGACGAGTCCCGACGAAAACTTAGGAGGGAGCTCATCCCGGTAGTCCACTCCTGACCCGACCCGCTAGCTGGTCGGGACAAGAGTGAGGGGCTAATGATGATGCTCAATATTGGCGGTCTCCAAGATCAGGACACGTGGTAGATGTTGTATCCCAGAACTCAGAAGGAAAGGCCACAGGAGCCGACCAGGCTACCCCTGTATCCGACCCGCAAGCACAAGCCGGCCCTCCTCGGGGCCCTTTACAAATTGGCCTCCTCGGCCCCTCAGCTCACCCCGGGCTGCCACAGGACCAAGACTCCTCGGCCCTCTTGCTCATCTATGAGCTCCCCAGCCGAGGCCGTCTTCCTCGGTCCCTCCGATCGACCAACTCCACTACTCACAGGCGTAATCGCCGCTCCGCAAATCTCGCCACGCGCAGATTCTCCGCCAGCAACGTCCCATGTTCCACACCATCATGATCCCCATTAATGGGCGATCCGCTCTTTACGCGGGCGTGACGTCGGGAACGTAACTGCCGGCGAGATTCTCGCGTCTGCTACTGCGTGCTGCCGCCGCTATATAAACCCCCATCACAGAAGGGTCAAGTAAGCGATTTTTGATTTCACTTAGCCGTTACTCTGCTCGGATCTCGTACTAACTTGATCGTCGGAGGGTCCTCAGTGGTACCAAACCATCCCGGAACTTCTTTGCAGGTACTCGGCGCTAAACTCCTCAAATCACCAATCTCCTCAAAACACATTGAGACCCACACGCAATAGGAGATCACCTCCGAAATCCACCAGGAGATCGATGGAAGACAACATCTGAGGGAGACCCGAAAAGGAGCACCATCAAAAATCATTTCATTTTGAGTAACTACGTTGATCCATGGGAAGGTGATATGACAACCAAATTTATGTTTTCTAAATACATACACCAACTCCCTTTCATTGCAGAGCCAGAGTCCTCAAGTGGCAACAAATTCATACTAATGATTGCCAAAAATGAAAAAAAAAAAACAAATTCATATTCTTTCAATTGCAGGTGTGATGATAATTTGTGATAATGGGTTAACAGAAGACATGAGAAAAGTAATTTTTGGTTTTGTTACTGCAATTTAACCATTTTTGTTTGAACTTTGATTATAACTGGAAAATATTTTGTGCATGAAAAAAAAAAAACCCCTCCCCCTCCCCCTCCCCCTCCGTCCTGCAATTTAACCAAATTATGTTTACAAAAGACACGATTTTTTCGACGATCGGCATCCATCATCATCATCGTTATCATATAAGTTGTGGTTACATCAAATTTCAAGTGATTCCACCACTTTTCACCGTTGAATTAGCAAAGTAAAAAGTTCTATTGTCGTTAAACCGTTAATTTTGCACCCACTAAATCAACGGTGATAAAGTGATGGAATCATATGAAATTTGTTGTCCACATCTTACATGGTAAAGATGATGACGATGGGTGCCGATCGTCAAATAGAATTGTGGAGGGTGTATTTTTTTGACGCCGTAGGAGAAAATTTTGCTGTTTTATTTTCCAATTATTTCTTTAATTGAGAGAAAGGGTGTTTTCTATTGTCTGAAAAGTCAAAGTCAACACCCGTACAAGCGGGCCTAGCCCAAATCAAGTTCGAACCCAAGCGAAGACCGGGCCATGCCAAGAAAAAAAAAAGAATTATGAAACAAATTAGTTTAATGCAAATTTTTTAAATAATAAATGTAAAAAAATAGGCAAAAGGCCAATTTGTAAAGCCCAAGAGTCCAAATGAAAAGTGTAAATACTATAAAAGCCATCGCCCCTTAAAAATTTAGGGTTTTGAGCCAACTCCTCTTTTCTCGTACTCTCTCTTCCTCTCGCAAGTTCATTTTCTCCCCTTTTAATAAAAAAAAAACAGCTGAAGCTTTTTGTTTCGTGGGAAGAGTAAAAGAGAGACAAGATCCCATCACATCCCAAAAGGGTTTTCTCTTTTTTCATCCCTCTTAAAGATCTAGAGCTTACAAGCACAAGCAGAAAAGACATTTTCTTTTTATTTTTATTTTTATTCAAGATCCAAATCCATATTCTTGAAGATTCAAAATAGATTTCTTTTTTTCCGCAGGACCCAATTGGAATCGAAGGTGGGACACCCTATCAAAGGGAAGCCTTCTGGTTTTTCCTTTGAAGAAACTCTCGGGAATGCGGACTTCAGTCCATATTAATTTCCCTTTCGAATGCGGATTTCGGTCTGTATTTTCTTTTTTTGGTGGGTGCGGGGTTTTCCGTACTTCATTTTTTCGTACGATAAATCGATGAATCTAGCAGTCATGCTGTCGAAATGTTGTCGAAATGCGCACGCTTCATCCCGTTACGAAATTAAAATATAAAAATAATATAAAAAATAAGAAAATATATTAATCAAAATGATGGTTGATGTGAAAGGTTTGTTTAGCACCCTATGAAGAGTTTTGAAGCATCACATGACCCAAAGTTTTAATTTTTATGGTGCTAAACTAACATGCAAAGGGATCGATCCTAAAAAATTAGAGTTACGAAATAAAAAGCGAACTAATCTAGGGTTTCGAGACTACAACCTTTGTAGCTCCCTTTCGCTGGACTCCTTGGTCTCTAGGGTGTTGAACGAAGGTCCTCTTGAAGTCCCCTTGTGTCCACGACGATCCACCACGGAGATCTCCGTCCAAGCTCGCAACTTCGTCAAAATGAAGAGAACACTCTAAACAAAACGGCTAAGCTTGTGTAGAATGATATTGTGGTTGGGTTTCTCACTTCAAAAACCTATCTTTAAGTGGTATTTGCTCACCAGAAAAAACTAGAGAGCAAAAGAGCAAGAGGAAGAAGATGGTGGCAATTTTTGACAAGAGGTAAAAAGATAACTCAAGTGAAGAAAATGAAATATATCAATATATATTTTATTCCTTCATACTATGAACCATGGTTAAAGTGATGGAGACATTATTTAACTTTAGTTTGGAATGATAAAGAGAAGGATAACCTTAGGTTAGTGGTAGTTGAGCATGGTTAGGTCAAAGGAAGAATGTAGAAGCAAGAATGATTATCCTTTCCTTTTTCATTTTCTTTTAAATCCAAAATGAAGTAATAATCCATTATATAATCCATGGTGTGAGTCTTATATTGCCACCATTTCCATATGCTAACAACCATGATGGATGAGTGTATGTATGTGTGCAGGTATGCACATTCACATGTGCATGAAACTAGCATGAAAGAAAGAAAGAAAAGCACACATCCATGCACACATCTATCATCAAAGAAAAGGTTTTAAGTGAGAAAACTAATGGTTAAATGATAAATCAACACTTGATTTATCAATCCGGTCATATCTCATACGACCCCACCAAAAGCAGTTCACCCGATCAATGTTCGGTATCATATACGCACATTTCAATCGGGTGCATGCGCATATCGCATATGCGCACCACAACGTTTCGCCTGGACTGGGTAACTCCTTTGTGGGACTCTAAGACTCGTCAATACGCCGGCAGAGGGTGATGATCATATCAGGTACCCTCAAGCCGCAAGCGGTCAGCTAAACGTAACGGCCACCCGGGTATTGAGCGATCAGAAGACAACAAGCGAACCTGCTACAACTCCCGTCGAGCCATCCGGCAACACTACCGTATAGTCCGGTCTCTTCGTCAGATATGCTGCATATCGAGCCTAGGGATGGTCACGTCGACCCCAATAACTCAATAAGTCGTGTCGGTGAATGGTCTATAACAGATCGAGAAACTACTGATAACACTTATCAGCAAATCTCAGCAGCCCTGGCCAGGGACTTGCTGTTATAACCAGTCAGGCACAGCACAGCATCGACTCCCAATACCGGGAGAGACGAAACCCCTCCTATCGCTCATTGCCTTCGTGTGTCTCGGGACTGTACCCAACGGCCACCTGTTTGCACGACTCAGTAGAGCCGTGGTAGGATGGCAATCAAAGTACAGTGGGAGAACACACAAGACTCCATGACGATCTCGGGTCTACAGACTAACCTGTACCAGTGTCACCTGAGAACTGCTATCCGACGATAGATATAATTCCATATAGGAGTTCTCGGTGAGTCCGTCCAGTGTACCCAGTCAGCACTGAGCACCCGTATATGATCTTGATGTCAAACATCGATGAATGTGGGAACATCCATCGCCCATCACATGGGTCTAGTATCATATACGCTAGTCTACTCTGGTATATCGATGCCCCGTCTCGATACACCTCCGACTAGGGACATTTCAGGATATGCTTATAGACTACAAATGTCCCACTAGTATGATCTCTATCATAATCAGAGTAGTCAAGCAGATATCCTTGGGGCTTTATCAGCATGTATGAATGAATAAAAGCATGATCAAATCAACATGTCAGATAAAGAATAACCAGATAGCATACTATCATGTCGAGCAAGAATGCAAACTGAATATATATACATGTATAGATACATCCACTATCACATATTGGCCTCTAGGGCATACATATATCCAACAATCTCCCACTTGCACTAAGGCCAGTTATTGGCGTATCTCATACCCAACATCTCAAAAAGTCGCTCATGCTGTGGCTGAGGGAGGGCCTTGGTGAGTGGATCCG
Source organism: Agapanthus africanus (assembly GCA_030015575.1). NCBI lineage: Eukaryota > Viridiplantae > Streptophyta > Magnoliopsida > Asparagales > Amaryllidaceae > Agapanthus > Agapanthus africanus. Next base: position 865,918,669 of record CM057338.1, on the reverse strand, counting down.
CGGCGTTGTTCTTTGTGTCAACTCCCTTAATCTCGATCTCGCGGCGATCTACAATCTCCCGGATCAAATGAAAGCGCCTCAGGATGTGTCTGGACCGCTGATGGGATCTGGGCTCCTTGGCTAACGCTATCGCCCCATTATTATCACAATACAAAGGTATTGGATCAATAATGGTTGGAACTACTCCTAGCTCCGAGACGAACTTCTTCATCCAGACGGCTTCCTTGGCGGCATCATTTGCAGCAATGTACTCAGCTTCCATCGTAGAGTCTGCAACGGTATCCTGTTTGGAACTCTTCCAACTTACCGCCCCTCCATTGAGGGTAAATACAAACCCTGAGATAGATTTGTTGTCATCCTTATTGCTCTGGAAGCTCGAATCGGTAAAGGCCTCCATTTGAAGATCTGTATTACCATACACCAAGAACAATTCTTTAGTCCTTCGCAAGTACTTAAGAATGTTCTTCACAGCTGTCTAGTGGTTCTCCCCTGGGTTGGATTGATACCTGCTTACAACACTAAGTGCATAAGCTACATCTGGGCGTGTACATAACATCGCATACATTATAGACCCTACTGCCGAAGCATAAGGTATAATGCTCATGCGAGCTCTCTCTTCATCGGTCTTTGGACAAGAATCCTTGGAGAGAGTGACTCCATGGCAAGCGGGTAAGGCACCCCGCTTGGAGTCTTCCATACTAAACCTTTTTAGGATGGTGTTGATGTACCTGGTTTGGGACAATCCCAATAACTTTTTGGATCTATCCCTATAGATCCTTATGCCCAGGATGTATGTGGCATCACCCAGGTCCTTCATGGAGAACCTTAGTGATAAGAATGATTTGACCGACTGTAGCATAGGAATATCATTTCCTATCAGAAGAATGTCATCCACGTACAATACGAGGAATGTGACAGCTCTTCCTACAGCCTTCTTATAAACACAAGGTTCATCTGGATTTTTGATGAAATCAAACTCTTTGATAACATCATCGAAACAGATGTTCCAACTCCGAGATGCCTGCTTCAACCCATATATGGATTTAAGCAATCTACATGCTTTCTCGCTGCTCCCACTGTCAATGAAGCCCTCTGGCTGATCCATATAAACGCATTCTTCTAAATTTCCATTTAGAAATGCTGTTTTAACGTCCATCTGCCAGATTTCATAGTCGTAGTGAGCAGCAATAGCAAGTAGGATCCGAATGGATTTAAGCATGGCTACGGGCGAAAAAGTTTCGTCATAGTCCAAACCTGGTCTTTGACGAAAACCTTTCGCCACAAGTCTTGCCTTATAGGTCTCTACCTGCCCATCCACACCAATCTTTCTTTTAAAGATCCATTTGCACCCTACAGGTTTTACCCCAGGGGGTACAACGTCCAAAGTCCATACTTTGTTGGTGTACATAGACTCCATTTCGGATCTCATGGCATCCAGCCACTTCACAGAGTCACCACTCGTGATAGCCTGCTGAAAACTGGTAGGATCATCATCATCCATGATGCAATCTTCTCCGTTACCATCAATGAGGAAACCGTAGTACCTCTCCGGTGGGCGAGAAGTCCTACCAGACCTACGGAGTGGCCGAGGTTCTTCAGTTTCTGTTGCAACAGCCGGTTCAACCAAATCGTCATTTGTAGTTTGTGTCTCCAGAACCTCTTCTAGATCTACCACCTTGCCATCATCTTTATCTGTGAAAAACTCTTTTTCCAAAAATGTGGCATACTGAGAAACAAACACTTTTTGTTCCTCTTTGTGGTAGAACAGATATCCATAAGAATTCTTTGGATATCCCACAAAGTTACACATGACTGACCGTGTCTCGAGTTTGTCCGGATTCTGTTTTCTAACATAGGCCGGGCAACCCCAAATCTTAATTCTCTTAAGAGATGGTCTCTTCCCATTCCATATCTCATATGGCGTGGTAGACACGGCTTTGGTCGGAACCCTGTTTAGCAGAAACGCTGCAGTCTCCAATGCATGCCCCCAAAACGAGACTGGTAACTCAGCGTCACTCATCATGGACCGGACCATATCTAATAGGGTCCTATTCCGCCGTTCTGACACACCGTTGTGCTGTGGTGTGTAAGGAGGAGTGAGCTGAGAGAGAATCCCATTCTCTTTTAGGAAGTTTGCAAATTCTGTACTGAGATACTCTCCACCTCGATCTGATCGAAGCATCTTAATACTCAAGCCGGTTTGTTTTTCTACTTCATGTTTATATTCAACGAATTTCTCGAAAGCGTCGGACTTGTGCTTTAATAAAAATACATGACCGAATCTTGAGAAATCGTCGGTGAATGTAATGAAGTATGAAAAACCGCCTCTAGCCTGTGTAGACATTGGCCCACATACATCACTATGTATGAGGCCAAGGAGCTGAGTAGCTCTTTCTCCGTGTCCGGTAAACGGAGTTTTGGTCATTTTACCCTTGATACAAGACTGGCAAGTCGCATAAGATTTATATTCAAAAGAGTTTAAATATCCATTTTTGTGTAACCTGTTTAGTCTTGTTTCGTTAATATGACCAAGTCTACAATGCCAAAGAAAAGCTTCATTTAATTCTGAAAGTTTTCTTTTATTAGTGTGTTGTATACTGAAAACTGTGTGTTGATTTAGGACATATATTCCGTTATTAAGCGTACCATACCCAACCAACATTTGATTTAGGTGAATGTTCATAACATTGTTCTGCAACACAAAATTATATCCTTCATTGTCCAACAAAGAAACGGATATTATATTACATAGCATACTTGGTACAAAATAACATGGATTCAAAATCAAAATACATCCAGATGGCAACCCCAAGTGATACTCTCCCACTGCGACTGTATGTACATTGGAACCATTTCCAACGCGGAGAATATGGTCACCTGTCTTCAAAACCTTGTTATTTCTCAGCCCCTGCATAGAATTGCAAATGTGAGAACCTGAACCGGTATCCAATACCCAGGAAGCAGAGTTTATAGAAAAACAGTTTTCAGTCACAAACGCACCTGAAGCAGAAGCATCACCATGCTTCTTCTTGAGACTTAGGTACTCCGTGCAATTGCGCTTCCAATGTCCTGTCTTGTGGCAATGAAAACACTCGCCTTTCCCCGGGTCTCCAGCCGTGGACTTTCCCTTTCCCTTCACCTTTTTGACTCCGCCCTTAGGATTAGTGGGTTTCTTCTTTTTCTTTCCCTTGGCCTTAGCTTTTGGGCGAGAAGAAGAAGACTGTCCAATGGTCATAACGGGAGTCTTTGCTGACTTCATAGTGCTCTCTACACTCCTTAACATATTAAGGAGTTCAGGGAGGTCCTTCTCCATGCCATGCATGTTGAAGTTCACTATGAACTGAGCAAAGGTGGAGGGGAGGGACTGCAGAATAATATCTATATATTGTTCATTGTCCATTGTCCATCCAAGGTCCTCAAGCTCTTCTATAAGAGCTATCATCTTCAACACATGGTCTCCTACTGGTGTGCCAGGGGCCATTCGCATCTGAAACAGTTTCTTTGATGCTTCGTATCGTAATACGCGGGATTGCTCCCCATACAACTCCTTTGTATGGAGCAGTATCCCGTGAATGTCCATGTCCTCGTGCTGCTTTTGATGTGTGTTATCCATCGATGCAAGCGCGAGGCATGTGGCCGTGGCACAGTCAGCGTCCCATGTCTTGCGGACTTCAATGTCCGCAACTGAGGATTTTGGACCTGGGACGGGCGGGGCTGAAGCCGTGAGGACATATGATACTTTATCATAAGTCAAGGCGATCTTCAGATTCCTTAGCCAGTCTTTATAGTTGGTCCCATTCAGTTTGTTTTTATCTAGTAGAAGCTTAAGTCCAGTCATTGGTATCTGCCATTAAGAGAGAGAAAAGAATACACTCAGCGAAAGCTCTTGCATAGATTAGATTGGTTTATTATCTTGTCTAATCGATGTTTCCCACTGCTTTTTATCAAGTTTTTCTTTCAAACCTTAAAAGGAAAAACTAGCCAGGATTAATTACAGTCTACAACTTCGCTAACCGTTCAGCCAGGCCAGTGTCGGTACTTTGAGGGAGGTTCCCCGTGCTTTCGCACAGACCTAATTAGAGTAAACCTCGTTTTCCCAGAGGCGGAGCCCCGTTAACACCTTTCTAGACACCTAATGAGTTAGCTAATTGTAAACTGTAAAACTCTCCTAGGAGCAACTATTGCCCACAGTGGGATCGGGATCCAACCATCACATGGAAGGTATGCAATCTCATTGCAAATTTCAACACTTGAAATTCCCGATGTAATTTTTACCCCTAGTACTTATGACCTTAACTATAGTCAGCAAATCATAAGTACCAGTCAAGTTCTACCCGTCATTTCTTGATCAATTAGACCCACCCATATGACCCTTAACTATGGTCAACAAAGTCGAATGAATGTCCTAATTAATCTGCATCATATGCAGTGTAGGAAGACATCACTTAGCTACCGTACACTACGCCTTAACTAAAGTCAACAAACGTAGCACGAATACTAAGTACTCTACTTCCTAAAATGACGGAGGGTTGCGAATGATTTTTAAGAAAATCTTTAACGCTTTGAACTTGATATCGTTGTAGAATCAAACAGTTTTCAAAAGGAGTGGCTTAAGCTCCGCAGTTTTGAAATGTGGCTTTTTCACAAATAGCCGAGTAGTTTTTAAATCCGATTCTACAACATCTTTTTAGGTTTATTTTCTTTACATTAATCACATTAATGTAATCCCATCATTTAAGTCCTTAAGCCAATCACAGAAAAGAAACGAAAATAACACGTACGCTTATGCCATCCGCATTCGCCGCAATGTTCCGTTATGCACCGTTAGGTTACTTAACTAACGGCATACCGGGACGGGACTAGCGCGGGTGTAAAACATAAGCAACGTCTACTATATATCATATATATAATATGTCATTCGTCTCAGATATCACAGAACACAGGCAGCAGAAACATAGATATAACGTGGGATATCCTAGGACGTCCGTATTTAGTATTTAGCCAGAATAGAAAATACGGATTCCACAGTCGCGATGAATAGCCAAGCCCATACCCTGGACCCCTACGAGAGCGGCAAGTGACCCTACCAATCCTGGAGTTTAGGAGACCCGGTCTCGACTCCTCGAGATGGCCTCCCACTGAGCCCCAAAACCCGGTCACCTGTGCTCTCCTCCTTGGGTCCATCCTAATGCGGAAAAGTAAATAATATACAACACTGGTGACACAACCGCAACCTGGAAGTGCCCCAAATAAAAGAATATTACATTACATTTGAATTTACATGAATGAAAATATAAAACTCTCATCTTACAAAAAAACCCCGGCTATTCGATCGCGACAATCCTGCACATCATATCTCAGCAACACATAATATCACATATCATCAACGTAAGTAAGTATGCGTACCCCGATTGTCGTTGATGTATAGCAACGAAACTGGCGATATCATACATACTACACTTACGGTCACAGAAAAGAAAGTGTAAAACTACAATATTTGGAATCCAGATTCTCTTTAGACATCATAAATGCGAAATATCACATATTTCGTATTTCATGCCTAAACTATATGAATTCCACATATTGTATCACATTCCAGACAAACAGACAGTATTAAAGTTTTCGAACGAACGATCAAGCACCCAAGATTCACTAAAGCTCAACACTTGAGCAGGGTTCAAAAATCCGGAGTGTGACACAGTAGTAGCGGTCCAGCCGTAGAAGGGTCAAGCCAACGCCTCACATGTGGCACGCCGTACTGCCCCAAACCCTAAGGTTCAAAGGGCAGTTCGAGACGATCACATAATCGAGTTAAGGTTTGTTGTCTTCTAGAGGGACCACCGCAAAAAGACTTGCACGTATCTCCAAAGTATTTAAACCCCGTGAATAGGGAGTAAATGATACTCGTTCAAACACTTCAATACTTTCTAATTTACCCGGAAAAGCTACGAAATGAAAGTCCCGATCGAATTGACGAGTCCAACACCATCTCCAGAATTTTTCAAAACCAAATACAGATTAAAAATATCCAAAAATTTATACAAGCAGATTCATGAATTACTGTACAAACAAAATTCATCAATTCATTTATAAGGCCGCGGAACCGCGGCCTAAGCAAGCTTAGGCCGCGTTTCTGCGGCGATAATCACTGTTCACTTGAAAATTTTTGTACCGTAATCCTTATTTTTTCCTGCTGTATTTTTTACATATTTTTAATTCTGCAAATTATCAAATTTTAGAAAATTTCCAGAGAGCACCCAAAAATACCGTATTTTTGTCCGATCGGGGTTTTCACTTCGTAAAAACGTCGCCTAATGTTCTAGGTCGGCTCTGATACCATTGAAAGGTTTGTTTAGCACCCTATGAAGAGTTTTGAAGCATCACATGACCCAAAGTTTTAAGTTTTATGGTGCTAAACTAACATGCAAAGGGATCGATCCTAGAAAATTAGGGTTACGAAATAAAAAGCGAACTAATCTAGGGTTTCGAGACTACAACCTTTGTAGCTCCCTTTCGCTGGACTCCTTGGTCTCTAGAGTGTTGAACGAAGGTCCTCTTAAAGTCCCCTTGTGTCCACGACGATCCACCACGGAGATCTCCGTCCAAGCTCGCAACTTCGTCAAAACGAAGAGAACACTCTAAACAAAACGGCTAAGCTTGTGTAGAATGATGTTGTGGATAGGTTTCTCACTTCAAAAACCTATCTTTAAGTGGTATTTGCTCACTAGAAAAAACTAGAGAGCAAAAGAGCAAGAGGAAGAAGATGGTGGCAATTTTTGACAAGAGGTAAAAAGATAACTCAAGTGAAGAAAATGAAATATATCAATATATATTTTATTCCTTCATGCTATGAACCATGGTTAAAGTGATGGAGACATTATTTAACTTTAGTTTGGAATGATAAAGAGAAGGATAACATTAGGTTAGTGGTAGTTGAGCATGGTTAGGTCAAAAGAAGAATGTAGAAGCAAGAATGATTATTCTTTCCTTTTTCATTTTCTTTTAAATCCAAAATTAAGTAATAATCCATTATATAATCCATGGTGTGAGTCTTATATTGCCACCATTTCCATATGCTAACAACCATGATGGATGAGTGTATGTATGTGTGCATGTATGCACATTCACATGTGCATGAAACTAGCATGAAAGAAAGAAAGAAAAGCACACATGCATGCACACATCTATGATCAAAGAAAAGGTTTTAAGTGAGAAAACTAATGGTTAAATGATAAATCAACACTTGATTTATCAATCCGGTCATATCTCATACGACCCCACCAAAAGCAGTTCACCCGATCAATGTTCGGTATCATATACGCACATTTCAATCGGGTGCATGCGCATATCGCATATGCGCACCACAACGTTTCACCTGGACTGGGTAACTCCTTTGTGGGACTCTAAGACTCGTCAATACGCCGGCAGAGGGTGATGATCATATCAGGTACCCTCAAGCCGCAAGCGGTCAGCTAAACGTAACGGCCACCCGGGTATTGAGCGATCAGAAGACAACAAGCGAACCTGCTACAACTCCCGTCGAGCCATCCGGCAACACTACCGTATAGTCCGGTCTCTTCGTCAGATATGCTGCATATCGAGCCTAGGGATGGTCACGTCGACCCCAATAACTCAATAAGTCGTGTCGGTGAATGGTCTATAACAGATCGAGAAACTACTGATAACACTTATCAGCAAATCTCAGCAGCCCTGGCCAGGGACTTGCTGTTATAACCAGTCGAGCACAGCACAGCATCAACTCCCAATACCGGGAGAGACGAAACCCCTCCTATCGCTCATTACCTTCGTGTGTCTCGGGACTGTACCCAACGGCCACCTGTTTGCACGACTCAGTAGAGCCGTGGTAGGGTGGCAATCAAAGTACAGTGGGAGAACACACAAGACTCCATGACGATCTCGGGTCTACAGACTAACCTGTACCAGTGTCACCTGAGAACTGCTATCCGACGATAGATATAATTCCATATAGGAGTTCTCGGTGAGTCCGTCCAGTGTACCCAGTCAGCACTGAGCACTCGTATATGATCTTGATGTCAAACATCGATGAATGTGGGAACATCCATCGCCCATCACATGGGTCTAGTATCATATACGCTAGTCTACTCTGGTATATCGATGCCCCGTCTCGATACACCTCCGACTAGGGACATTTCAGGATATGCTTATAGACTACAAATGTCCCACTAGTATGATCTCTATCATAATCAGAGTAGTCAAGCAGATATCCTTGGGGCTTTATCAGCATGTATGAATGAATATAAGCATGATCAAATCAATATGTCAGATAAAGAATAACCAGATAGCATACTATCATGTCGAGCAAGAATGCAAACTGAATATATATACATGTATAGATACATCCACTATCACATAATGGCATACATATATCCAACATGATGTTCATCCTCATTCAACAGGTTCATGTACTTAAAAAAAATTAGTCATTTTTAAAGCTGCATGCTTAAAGTATGGCTGCGCTTGGTTTATGGAATGGAAGAATACCGAGAATTCTCATATTTTTGGGAATGGAATAACCGGGCATCTAATTTCAATGAATCTTGCATTAAAGTGCTTGATAAGCTTTAATTATTCTCAGTATTATATATATATGGAACCTGTCGACCGACGGCTAGGCCGGAGAAAAGCCGGTGGATGGCGGAGAGGTCGGCGACAAATGGCGGGCGGCCGATCGGTGGTGGGCCGACCAGCGGACGACCGACGATGGGCGGTGGGGTCGGCCGGTAGGCGGGTGTCGAGGGAGGCTGACGATGGATGAGCACGGCTCATTTTATGTTAGGCAGGAGTATTTCGTGGTAATTTAGGATAGACACATGTTTTGGAGGGAATAAGATTACCATGGTAATTCTATATTTCCGGGAATATTTTTTATACCTAAACAAGCGTGGTTATATTTCATATTAATTTAGGATTACCATCTGAATTACCTTCTATCAAGTGCATCCTATGTTCCACTATCTCATGTAACGAGCCGTTGGTGGTTTGACATTTTGATGTTATCTTATTTTTAATAATAATGCATTTTAAAAAAACTTTTCAACACCAAATAAAAAAAAATTCTTGGAGCCGCCTGCTCAGGGGAGGTTCCCACCCTTTTGGAGCCTCCTACCTCCTTATTTGGAACCTCCCGTCAGGGGAGGCTCCCGCTCCATGGAGTCTCTCCGTTATGGGAGGCTCCCGCACTTCTAGGGCCCATCCTGGGGCTTTTTTTGTATATATATATATATATATAGGTTAACGGAGGAAAGAGGCCATAGGAGGGAATTTCCTCTTATGGCGTCGAAAAAAAATACCCTTCCTTATTTTTTCCGACGATTAGCACCCACCATTTTTATCGTTATCATCTAAGATATGGGTACACCAAATTTCATGTGATTCTACAACTTTTTCACCGTTGATTTAGTGGGTTCAAAATTAACGGTTTACAAACAATAGAACTTTTTACATTGCTAAATCAACCGTGAAAAAGTTGTAGAATCATATGAAATTTGGTGTACCCACATCTTAGATGATAACGATGAAGATGGTGGGTGCTGATCGGCGGAAAAAATGACAGAGGATGTATTTTTTCGACGCCATAGGAGGAAATTCCCTCCTATGGCATCTTTCCTCCATTATTCTCATATATATATATATATATATATATATATATATATATATATATATATATAAATTGTACGCTAGCACCGCGACGGGGTTTAAACCGGTATCACACAAGCAATTTTAAAAATTTCGGATGCTAACGAACACTAACCATGATCTTAACCAGAATATTAGGGTTTACTATGATGATATCAACTAAATTATAAGATGTGAAAGAGATTATACCCTCACAGATCGAGTCCTTCACTTCACAAGCTCCAGGTTGTAGTCCACGCGACTCCACTAGGCTCCACTTGGAATTTGATCGAGCTTGTTCCGAAAACCTTCGTGTCGAAGATGATCCATCCAAAACTCCGCAATCCAAGCTATCTCTTCACTAAACCCTTTAGTGAAAGAAACACGCTACACTTAATTGCTAATCAAGTGTAGGATGGTGAAGTAGGGTTTTGTTTAGCTTATTAGGCTACTTACAAGCTCAAGGTTTCACAACACATGTAAGGGATTTGAGCTTGGAGAAGTGAGGTGAAGAATATGGAAGCAAGAGAGCAACTCAAGAATGAACTCAAGAAAGAAAAGCAAGCCTCCAAGAAATGAAGTGAAGAATGGCTTATCAATTCTCACAATAAATGAAGTATCCAATTTTTTTTCAATAAACGAAGTATCCAATTTTTTTTCAATAAACCAAAGCAACCATGCCTCAATAGTGAGTCAAGACTAATAGAATAATGATAAAAGCCATGCTTCGACCATGCTCCTCATTTTCCACCTCTTTTTCTATTTTCCAAAAATAGAAAATCATGTCATTCCTTATATATATATATGTATATATATATATATATAAAGAAAATATTTAGTGAGCTAATAATATTAGTTAATATATAATTATATCAAATATAAATATATATCATATTATTAAATCAACACTTAATTTAATAATCCGGTTATATCACATATAACCGACTAATATTATTTATTTGTATATCGCATTATCAAATCAACACTTGATTCGACAATTCGGTTATATCACATATAACCTAACCGATAACAAATAACTGCCAGATTAGAATACGCTATCACATACTCGTATTTAATCAGGCCCCCGCATATATCAACATATATGCCCTACTTCGTTTCGCTTGTACCAGAAAACTTCTGTGTGGGACTCTAAAAACTCGTCAATACGCCAGCAGTAGGTGATGAACATATCAGTCACCCACAAGCCGTCAGCGGTACTAGCTGGACGTAACGGCTACCCAGGTATTGAGCGATCAGAAGATCAACAAGCAAGCTTGTCCAGAATCCCATGAAGCCTATAGGTAACACTTACCGTACAGTCCGGTCTCTTTGTCTGATATGTCGCATATGAAGTGTAGGGGTGGTAAACGTCAGACCCTAGTAACTTGATAAGTCATGCCGATATTTTTGGATATATGTATGCCCTAGAGGCCATTATTTGTATAGTGGATGCTTGGACATGTATATATATAAAGGACATTCTTGCTCGACATGATAGTATACTATCTGCTTACTTTTTATCTTAACATATTCACTTGATTGTGTATACTATTCATTTGATACATGTTGATAAAACCCTTAGGATAACAACTTGACTACCATGACTATGATGGAGATCATACTAGTGGGGGATGTGTAGTTTATAAGCATATCCTTAAAATGTTTCTAGTCGTGGGTGTATCGAGACGGGGCATCGATATTCCAAAGTAGACTAGCGTATACGTTTCTTGACCCATTTGATAGGCGATGGATGATCACATATCTATTGGTGTTTGACATCAAAAATTGTATACGGGTGCTCAGTGGAAACTAGGTAAACTAAACGGACTCGCCGAGAACTCCTATATGGTATTATACCTATCATCGGATAGCAGTTCTCAGGTGACACCGGTACAGGTTAGTCTGTAAACCCGAGATCGTCATAGAGTCTTGTGTATTTTCCTACTGTGCTTTGATTTCCATCCCACCACGACTCTACTGAGTCATGCAAAAGGGTGGTTTTTGGGTACAGTCCCAAGAGACATGGAGGCAATGAGCGATAGAAAGGGTTTCGTCTCTTCCGGTATTGGGAGTAGATGTTGCACTATGCGCGATTGGCTATGACTTGAAGTCCCTGGTCAGGACTGATGAGATTTACTGATAAGTGTTATCAGTAGTTTCTCGACCTGTCATAGGCTACATCGGCATGATTTATTGATTGCACGCTTTTGGCGTGTCGAGTTTTAAAGTTATAAAGTTAACCGCAATCAGGACGGCGTCGCGTGTAGCTAGCCGCGATGAGTATGGGTCGTCCGCAAGGAGACGGAGCGTTTTACTTTCTTGTTTTCACGAGTTAATGCGTGAGGCGGAATTGTTCGTATATAACCTATGTGTATATATGCAAAGTAAAACTTTGTTAGGAAAAGATAGGTTAGTGTAAGTTAAGGAACTCCATACTCAATCCTTTGAGCCGAGCTCGATCACTAAAGCTAGAGAAATCAGCAACAACGTAGATTAGGGTGCTTAAGCACGGTATTTGTGAAATCCGGTTTATTGACCCTTATCCGTCCGTTCTTGTCGCTTGCTTTCGCCTCCGGCCAATCCGAACACAATCGGTCACAGTTAGGAATCACCGATACCTTGGTAGGGTAGGGTGCCTAACGGAGCATCTGCGTAAGGTTTGGGTGGAGTTTAATGGAAAATATCGGGAAAAGAAAATGAGAAAGGAAATCTTAACTTACAGTATCGTTTTCTTTCCTAACAACAACATATTTCACAAACAATCAAAACCACAAAAAGAAAAAGCAAGTAAAAGATAAAAAAAAGAAAAGAATGGAGCAATAAGTAAGTAAGTAAATGACATGGTAATTAAAGAGCAAGTAAGTAAAGCAAGAATGGAAATGCAAGTAAGTAAAACAAGATAGAAACAATACTAAGACCCAAGAATGAAAGCTTCATTAACTCAAAGTGACAATACAAGCCATGGGTTCAATAACCTAATCTTAAACTTGCAAGCCCAATGAAGAGGTTGCAAGATCAAGAGAAGGCAAAGAACTCAAGGTGAAGTGAAGGTAAAATGAAAGCTTTATTAATCTTCAAGTAATGATACAACCCTTGAGATCAATAACCAAAACTTAAACTTGCAAGTTCAATAAAGAGGTTGCAAGATCAAGAGAAGGCAAGGAGCTCAACGGGCTAGCTATGTACAAGAACAAAACAAAAAGAGAAACAAAAAGAAAACTTGAGTGTAACAAATGTGAGGCAATGTAAGACCCCCTCTCCCTTGCTCACTGGTCTGCTTTTATAGGCACAAAAGAAGAATAAACAAGCAATAAAAATAAGTTGATATGACTGCAAGGGATCGACAGAACAAAAATGGGGCCATTTGAGCTTAGTGGGGCCGGCGAGCTCGTTTAATTTGGGCATGTCGCCGGGCTTGGACCGAGCAAGTGGGCTCGTGTTTGTGTTGTGGTCTTGTGTTCTCTCGACAAGTCCACTGGTGCTGCTTGATTTGTCTCTATGAATTTAGTCTGCCTCAGGGAATTGGAGGGAAACTTGATGCTATACATCACATCACATCTTTTTAGCATTTAACACTTTTGTCCCCCCAATTGCACAAGCCATCATTTGTGTGTGCCATGGGCAGCTCCACCATGGTCCATAAACCAACAAACTAGTGTACACACTTGTATGTGTTGGACCATTTAGATAAAAAGTGTGTACACATGCATGTTGCAAAAAGAAACTCATGAAATATCGGTCGGTTTCCAGTTCCGATTGCAGTGTCGGCTTACAAACGTTATATCCGTGATTTTGAGTGCGTTTCCAGTATTATATCACGGATACCTATAATCTGTATTACTGAGCAGACACTGGTTAATAGTACCAATATATAACAAAATAGATAACGAATGAGCGGTATTAAAATGCAGTTTTTAGTGATGAACAAATACCCCCAAACTTATCTTTTGCTCGTCCCGAGCAAAAAAAATCCTAGCCTCACTTTCGTAGGGAACGTGATTGCACTGAGCTCGTGCAACAAGCCGTTAAACCTCTAGGTGTCCCTAGTAGGAGGAGTGTTGTCTCTTGAGGATTTTCAGCAGATACTATCCACAAAATCCCGTCAAGCTAGTTTCATAATTTAACATTGATTCTATTCCTATAGTTTAGTATTAAGGTTAGAAATTCTATTATCCTACGTTAGAAATATTCAACCTTTATGATTCACACCTCCTATTCATTCAACCCCAGATCTTATACGTTTTTACAGTTTAGAAATATCTCGGTATCTCTTGAGTTTTCCTTCTAAAGTGCGGTCTTCAATCAGGGATTTTTATCATCTTTACGGAAAACATAAGTCTTATTCTTTATTCCTATCTTTACTCCAAACATCGATCGTATACCCCTACGTGTGTGTATAATTTCACCCCTACACTCATGAATTCAATTCAAGCTATAGTACTCTTGCCCGAATACCTAATATTACTTCTTTTCGTTAATGATGGACGGTGTTACTCACACACCTTTCATGCAGCTATTAATGCTTCTTGAGGCACTAACAACCGATTACTGAATGTGTAAGCTTAAAGCGTAAATAGCAGTTTTCAGGTCTTGACTTTATTTATTTTTTCTTCTTTTCTTTTTCAAGACCGGATATATTTTTCAATGATGCCGTTTTAGTGGTTAGTTTTAACTAGGTTTTCAGGCAAGAGTATTTCTTGGTATCCTCTACTATCCCAAGTTTCAAGGTGTGTGTATGTGCAGTTTGTAGGGTATATACTTTCTAAATTTGGACTCAAGAATAGAAATTATTTTTCAGACTTATCCTTCAGTAAGGCTTCAATACTTTCCCTTCATCTTGACTTAACTTAAGAACTGAACTCAAGATTACCTACTTCTATAAAAAAAACTGTAAGGACGTATAATTACCAAGATTAAACAGAACGAGGGTTATTTTTAGGGTTTTCAATTTCTAGGCCTAGGATTTAGTTATTTCTAACGTATTAACTAAACTTTCGGAATAAAAATCTAAGTTACCCATTTAGCTAATTTGACGACAAAGTTTTTATAATTTTGTAAAAATTTTCGATTTTTATGGGTTTTTAAATAAGTATGCAAATGCAAAATGTACACATGAATGCGAAGGTAGAAAACTTACCGAGCACACCCCTAAACTTAAACTTGACAGTGCCCTCACTGTCAGGCTACACCAAGAGGGTCAAAATTGTCAGCACTCCCCTATTTTTTTTTGTTTTTTCTTTTTATATACATAAAAGAAAAAACAAACCAAATATATATACACACCAAGAGGTCCCCCCAAACTTAAGTAAAACGGTGTTTCCACTGTTTAAGCGGTGAAGTTCAGGATTAAGGGGGAGAGAACAGTATCAATTTATATAAGGTTTTACACAGGCCAAAAGTGAGCACCAACCATTCAAAAATTCTATCGCTATAATGCAATGGCTGGAGAAAGAATGTGGAGAGGAAAGAAATGGAGAATATGCGAGACCGTATGCGGGTAGAAGTGGTATACGATCTTGGTGGAGGAGAAGAATGGCGGAAGGGAAAAAGAAATGGAATACGAACTTAAGAGTGGAAATGGAGTGAATAAATTAGCATAATTTGTAATGACCGATGTGTAAAAAGTGATTGTGCTAATTTATCAACCCGTCGAGAAATGGGGTCAAATCCCTCAAGATTCGTGAGAAAACATGGGTAGACCGAACTTGGTAAACCAGACATAGGAAATGAAAGTGATACGGTTTCTTGCGAGGTCGGAACGATGGAAAGGATGGAGGGGAGTGATCGAGGAAGGGTATCAGTTAAAAGTTCAGGAGGGTGTATACAGTCAATAAAAAGGACAGGATGAATTGGAAAATCCGTCTCATCAAGTAAAACTGGTTCATCCTCAATACCATCCTCAAAATTCTTCTAAAAAATTAGCTCATCCATGCATTTATCATCAATATCTAGACGCATATGAAGTTTGGGAAAAACAGTTATTGACTCAGGATGATGTCCACACGGAAGTGAAAGTAAATGATGAATTGGTGAGAAAAACTCATCCAAAACTGTGGATTCATCATCCAAAATATTCCCAGCGTCAATATTCTCAATCTAGTGAAAGTCGATTTTCTCAGACACCTCATCAAAAGCATGGATTTCAATCACTTCAAGTTCTAGAGTGGAGGTGAAGAGGTCAAAAGGATTGGGTGCGGTTTCACTTGAAAGGGACCCTTCACAATCAGATAAATCAAACACTACAAAGTCGCACAACTCATTAAACATCCTATCTTTAATTGGTAAATCATATGGGACACTTGATAGACATTCAAAACTGGAGTTGTGCAATTTAATTTGGAGCGGATAGGTCTGATTTGGAAGGGTGGACTGCTCGCTCTCACCACTCAAACTTTCCATCTGTCCAATCGCCTCATCATACATTGAAAAATTTGGAGCTAGTTGGAAACTAGCTACTGGTTCGTTAGGTTGTATGAGGGCGGTCATGGACGTATTCAAATCCATCATCTGTTGGCATGACGCTACCCAAAATTCTTTCAATAACTGTTCCAGACTAGACATGGGTTGTGAAGGGGTTTCAGTAAAAGATTCAAAGTTGTTTGGATACTGGAAACTCCCAAAAGGCTGTTCAGAAGCAATGTCTAAGGAAGGTGCAAAAGTCGGATATGATTGATAGGAATCGAATGGTTAGACAGGATGATGATCAACGTTATGATAAGAAAGCAGTTGGAATTGTTGATCAAAAGAATTTGAATTGGTGAAAGGAGTGAAAGATCGGCTATGAGATTGTTCAATACGTTCATCAATACATATAGGTCTTGGAGTTACGACATGACTCTCAAAAGGAGTATCAACGTAAGAAGGCGGGGTAGGTTGAAACAGTTGATACAAAGTGGATTGCGGAGTCCAATTGTTTGTCCTAGACGCATCTATCCGATCTTTCAAAGAAAGTTTGGGCATGGAGGGATCGTTCGACGTTCGACCAAAGCAAGAACCATATGAAGTAATGTCTGGTTGCAGGTACCAAAGTTCGGCAAGAGTTTTTTGAGGTGGGGTACCCATGATATGAAGAGAAGAAGAAGAGGAGAGGAAAAAGAATGTGGTTTTTTTCTATTTGTTTTTTTATTTTCTTTTTTGTTAGTTATCAACAAAAGAATGAAATATACACACAAAAAGAATTTGGACAAAAAACAATCACGACACAATACCGCACACCTAATTGGTATAGGGTTCACCTAGATCAACTAGACCTGCTCAAGAGCTTGATTGTTGAAGTAAAATTGTGTCGAGAAATGGGCTCAAGATATACTGATCATGAGGCCAGGTAAGTGCAGAGATAAGGGGAGATTTTCCGACGCTTTCGCGAAAGTCCTTTATTAGATAACTCTTTCTCTTTTGGCGGTTTCGCCGTGAACACTTTCCTAGACATCCCGTGAACGATATAACGTTAAGCGGTATTCTAAACACAGTTAACTTTTTCTAGTGAGCGCGAAGTCCTTAAAGGTTTAAAATCAAGTTTCTTTTAAAATTTGTGCGGGTAAACGTTATACTCAATTCGTAATTTGTGGGCCACGGAAAAGGGGATGAAATCCTTTACTGTATGTTGTGGGGTTCGCTTGCTCTTAAGTCCGTATAAATGGATGCAATGCGCAAATCAATGAAAAATAATTATTCAAAGAATCAAACAATCGTTTTTTATATTAAGCACGGCACTGCAACAAATACGGGTTAGTCAATTTTGGCGTTTGAAAGTGATCCTGTAAAGAATACTGTAAAGATATTATATTGGATGCGTCGGATTTGAGATGAAGGTGTTAGTGAAGTACGTACCGATAAATTTTCGAGTTAAGAAACCCCCGTTAAAGTGAATTCGGCTAGCTTGAAAAGTTCGCTTGTGCGGGTCAAACTACTCGGATCTTTGGCACTGTACTTCGCAACCACCTTTGCCTTGAATGTACACTTTGCTTCACATGATCGCAGTTCGCAAATCCGCAAAAATCTGAAAATATCGGAAAAACAGATTATTAGTGCGGAAAAGCGATATGAATGCCCAAACTCCTGCACACTAAAAATTATTAAAAAACAAGCAATAAAAATGAGACAAAAACCGAACAATAGAGCAGAGAACAAAATTTTGGAGCAAAAGGAGCTGAAAGGGCCGACGGCGTCGAAATTTCTTGGAGTCTCGCCGGTTTTCTCTGTGATTTGGGGCTCCAATTTTTTTCTGCTGTCTCAGTGTTTTACTAGTGTCTCACTAGTATTATTTATCTTTTCTGTTTAGATCTAAAATGGTAGCAGGTCAAAAATCTAGAGAACAAAAATGTTAGCAATGTTAGTTTTTATTTTTGAAATTTTGAAATTTTCTAGTTTGTTTTTAGAAAAGGGGTTAGATTATATAAACAAGATTAACCCGAAATAATAAGAATAAAAACGTTATCATTTCCCCGGCAACGGCGCCATTTGATTGCACGCTTTTGACGTGTCGAGTTTTAAAGTTCTAAAGTTAACCGCAATCAGGATGGCGTCGCGTGTAGCTAGCCGCGATGAGTACGGGTCGTCCGCAGGGAGACGGAGCGTTTCACGTTCTTGTTTTCAAGAGTTAATGCGCGAGGCGAAATTGTTCGTATCTAACCTATGTGTATATGCAAAGTAAAACTTTGTTAGGAATAGATATGTTAGTGTAAATTAAGGAAATCCGTACTCAATCCTTTGAACCGAGCTCGACCACTAATGCTAGAGCAATCGGCAACAACGTGGATTAGGGTGTTTAAACACGGTATTTATGAAATTCGTCTTATTGACCCTTGTCCGTCCGTTATTGTCGCTTGCTTTCGCCTCCGGCCAATCTGAACGCAACCGGTCACGGTTATGAATCACCGATGCCTTGGTAGGGTAGGGTGCCTAACGGAGCGCTTGCGTAAGATTTGAACGGAGTTTAATGGAAAATATCGGGAAAAGGAAATGAAAAAGGAAATCTTAACTTACAATATCGTTTTCTTTCCTAACAACAATATATTTCACAAACAATCAAAACCACAAAAAGAAAGAGCAAGTAAAAGATAAAAAGAAAAGAATGGAGCAATAAGAAAGTAAGTAAATGACGTGATAATTAAAGAGAAAGTAAGTAAAGCAAGAATGGAAATGGAAGTAAGCAAAACAAGATAGAAATAATACTAAGAACCTAAGAATGAAAACTTCATTAACTCAAAGTGACAATACAAGCCATGGGTTCAATAACCTAATCTTAAACTTGCAAGTTTAATGAAGAGGTTGCAAGATCAAGAGAAGGTAAAGAACTCAAGGTGAAGTGAAGGTAAAATGAAAGTTTTATTAATCTTCAAGTAATGATACAACCCTTGAGATCAATAACCAAAACTTAAACTTGCAAGCTCAATGAAGAGGTTGCAAGATCAAGAGAAGGCAAGGAGCTCAAGGGGACTAGCTATGTACAAGAACAAAACAAAAAAAGAAACAAAAAGAAAACTTGAGTGTTACAAATATGAGGCAATGTAAGACCCCCTCTCCCTTGCTCACTGGTCTGCTTTTATAGACACAAAAGAAGAATAAACAAGCAATAAAAATAAGTTGATGTGACTGCAAGGGATCGACAGAACAAAAATGGGGCCATTTGAGCTTAGTGGGGCCGGCGAGCTCAGTTAATTTGGGCATGTCGCCGGGCTTGGACCGAGCAAGTGGGCTCGTGTTTGTGTTGTGGTCTTGTGTTCTCTCGACAAGTCTACTGGTACTGCTTGATTTGTCTCTATGAATTTATTCTGCCTCAGGGAATTGGAGGGAAACTTGATGCTATACATCACAACACATCTTTTTAGCATTTAACACTCTTGTCCCCCCAATTGCACAAGCCATCATTTGTGTATGCCATGGGCAGCCCCACCATGGTCCATGAACCAACAAGTTAGTGTACACACTTGTATGTGTTGGACCATTTAGATAAAAAGTGTGTACACATGCATGTTGCAAAAAGAAACTCATGAAATATCGGTCGGTTTCCAGCTCCGGTTGCAGTGTCGGCTTACAAACGTTATATCCATGATTTTGATTGTGTTTCCAGTATTATATCACGGATAGCTGTAATCTATATTACTGAGCAGACACTGGTTAATAGTACCGATATATAACAAAATAGATAATGAATGAGCGGTATTAAAATGCAGTTTTTAGTGATGAACACTTATTGAGCAATTGGGGTCGACGATACCATCCCTGAACTCAATATGCAACATATCAGACGAATAGACCATACTGTACGGTATGTGTTACCAATGGCTCTATGGGATTTTTGACAGGTTCGCTTGTTGCTCTTCTGTTCGTATAATACCTGGGAGTCGTTACGTGCAGCTAGTACCGCTGACGGTTTGTGGGTATCTGATATGATCATTACCTACTGCTAGCCTATTGACGAGTCTTAGAGTCCTACAAAGGGGTTTCCGAACTCAGGAGAAACGATGTGGGGCACATATGAAGATATGTGCGGGAGCTTGATTAAATGCGAGTATATGATACCGTATTTTAATCTAGCGGTTTTGATTAGTCGGGTTATATGTGATATGACCGTGCTATTAAATCAATTGTTGATTTAATAAAATGACTAATTCTCTTTTTATGAATTCCTTTCTTTCTCATTTATATTTACATATATGTATATATATATATATATATATATATATATATATTATATTAATATATATATATATTTATAAATGGGGTATCATGGTTGATGCTACATGTAACATGGGTGTGCAAGACTTATATTGGAGATTTATTTGGATTTTTAATCTAAATTGGAAATGAGTCATTGCTTCTACATTGTTCTCAAAATATCTAGCTAACGACTCACCATTGCACTCACATTTATTTTTGATTAAATATCCAAAATATCTCCATGTTTCATAATTCATTCTTGACTTGAGCCTTCAACCCTAGTTTCTTCTTCTTCCTCTTGTTCATTTTCTAGGTTTTGAAAAAGAGAAGAAAAAGAAAGGTTTTCTTGAGAGAAAAATTCCCACTTCATCAATCAATATTAGTTTATCAAACTAGTATTGGTTGTTTGCTTCACATCATCCTGGTGTAGTGAAGCAAGAGCTTGAGCGAAAGGAACTCCGGGTGGATTATCGTGGAAGACGAAGAGCTTCGGGCGGAGTTGATCCAAGTTTCAAGTGGAGCCAAAGGAGTCCAAGAAGAGTGGGAGTTGTCTACAAAGGTTGTAGTCCTCTTTCACTTAGGTTTAGACTCCTTTTAGCTTATGTTTTTCCCTAATCTCTAGTTCAATTTGGAGTTTGTATGCATTAGCTCTTTAATTTTAAAAAAAGTTCTTTACTTTATGATATTTAAACCCAACTAGAGGTGCTAGTACACTCCAACATGGTATCAGAGCCAAGTTAGAGCTTTAGGGTAACTTAGACGACGTTAAAGAACTCAATCGAATATCAAAATTGCATTTTTCCCATGCTCCCTGGAAATTTTTTCAAATGTTGGAAATTTTTGGTTTAAAAATATTCAGAAAATAGTGCAGGGTATTCTGTGGATCCCCAAGAAGAACGAGAGTCTAACTCGACACAACGACCTCGGAACCGCGGCCAAAGCTTAGCATTTACGGTGGTTCCGCGGCGCCGTTGGTGAGGCTTGGACCGTCCCTTCTTGTGCTGACCCATAGGTACTATTGGAACTCTCTAGGAATTTTTAAATCAGGCTCAAGTGTTAAGCTCTCTGAGATCTGTGGGTGTTTTGATGAATTGATTGAAATGTTTAACATTGCCTAGTCATTTTGAATGTGGTACAATATTTGGAATCTACACTAATTAGTTTTTTAGAAAATTAATTGGTTATTCGTAAATCTAACATTTCGGGCTCGTAGGATATCGATTTCTTTTGAAAAGGTGTTTTCATTTTTGAGACTTAAATGTAAGATCTGCAGTGTTCGGCATAAAATCCGTGATATGAGATATTCCAGGTTTATGATGTCTAAGGAAAGTGCGGATTCCAACTGTTGTACTTTGACATTTCTTTTCTGCGACCGTAAGTGTAATATGTGGTGTATCGCTAATTTCGTTGCTATACGTCAACGAAAATTGGGATACGCATATTTATTTACGTTGATGACATGTGATGTTATGTGTTGCAGTGATATGATATATAGGATCGTCGTGTTTGAATGGCCGGGGGTTTTATGTGAGATGAGAGTTTTTCTTTTCATTCTTGTAAAATTCATTGTATGTAATATTCTTTTATTGGGACACTTCCGGGTTGAGAATGATATCGCCATTGATGTATATTATTTACTTTTCCGCATTATGATAGACCAAAGGTAGGGAGCATAAGTGACCGGGCTTTGGACTTCAGTGGGAGGCCATCTCGAAGAGTCGAGACCGAGTCTCCTAACTCCAGAATTGGTAGGGTCGCTTGTCGCTCTTGTAGGGGTCTAGGGGTGTGGGCTTGGCTATTCATCATGACCGTGGAATCCGTATTTTCTATCGTTGGCTAAATATAAAATACGGACCTCCTATTATATCCTATATCTTCATATATGTGCTTCTGCTGTTATTACTCTGTGATGTGATCACTTATGTGCTGAGACGAATGCTATTATTATTTTTATGATATAATAAACGTTGTGTATGTTTTGCATCCGCACTAGTCCTTCCCCCGCTCTGCCGTTAGTTAAGTAACCCAACAGTGCATGATGGGACCCCGTGGCGAATGCGGATGGCATAAGCGTACGTTCTATTTTCATTTCTTTTCTGTGATGGATTAGGAACTTAAATGATGGGACTACATTAATGAGATTAATGTAAAGAAAAAGAAACCTAAAAAGATGTTGCAGAATCGAATTTGAAACTCACTCGGCCTTTTTATGAAAAAGCAAGTTTCAATGATGCGGAGCTTAAACCACTCCTTTTAAAACTATTTGATTCTACAACGAGATCAAGTTCAAAGCGTTAAAGGTTTTCTTAAAAACCATCCGCAACCCTCCGTCATTTTAGAAAGTAGAGTACTTAGTATTCGTGCTATGTATATTGATCATAGTCAAGGCGTAGTGTACGGTAGCTAAGTGATGTCTTCCTACACAACATATGATGCGATTAGTTAGGACATTCAAGTGATTATGTTGATCATAGTCAAGGGTCATATGAATGGACCTAATCAATCACGAAATGATGGGTAGAACTTGACTAGTGCTTATGATATGTTGACCATAGCCAAGGTCATAAGTTCTAGGGGTAAAAACAATATCGAGAGTTTCAAGAGTTGAAATTTGCAATGAGATTGCATCCTTTCTATGTGATAGTTGGATCCTGATCCCACTGTGAGTAAGAGTTACTCTCAGGAGAGTTTTGCACTTTACAATTAACTAACCCATTAGGTGTCTAGAAAGGTGTCAACGGGGTTATGCCTCTGGGAAAACGAGGTTTACTTTAATTAGGTCCATGCGAAAACACGGGGAACCTCCCTCAAAGTACCGACACTAGCCTGGCTGAACGGTTAGCGAAGTTGTAGAATGTAATTAATCCTGGTTAATTTTCTTTTTAAAGTTTGAAGGAAAATTTGATAAAAGCAGTGGGAGACATCGATTAAATAAGATAATAACCAATCTAATCTAAGCAAGAGTTTTCGCTGAGTATATTCTTTTCTCTCTCCTAATGGCAGATACCAATGACTGGACTTAAGCTTCTACTAAGAAAAATAAACTGACGGGACCCAATTATAAAGAATGGCTGAGGAACGTGAACATTGCCCTTACATATGATAAGGTTGCGTATGTCCTCACTACTGAAGCCCCTCCTATCCCAGGTCCTGATTCATCCATTGCAAAT
Organism: Agapanthus africanus; assembly: GCA_030015575.1. Classification (NCBI taxonomy): domain Eukaryota; kingdom Viridiplantae; phylum Streptophyta; class Magnoliopsida; order Asparagales; family Amaryllidaceae; genus Agapanthus; species Agapanthus africanus. Next base: position 865,895,180 of record CM057338.1, on the reverse strand, counting down.
AAGGAGATCTGCAAGACATGGGATATTGATTGTGCCACGGCCAAATACCTCACGCTTGCTTCGATGGACAATGGACATCAGAAGCAACATGAGAAGATGGATGTTCAATCCATCTTTCTTCATACAAAGGAGTTGTATGGGGAGCAATCTCGTGCTTTACGTTACGAGGCATTTAGAAAGTTGTTTCAGATGAGGATGACTGCCGGCACATCAGTAGGTGAACATGTCTTGAAGATGATAGGTCTTATAGAAGAACTTGAGGACCTGGGATAGACCATAAAGAACGAACAGTATGTTGATATTATTCTACAGTCTCCCCTCTGCCTTTGCTCCATTTATAGTGAACTTCAATATGCACAATTTGGAAAGGTCACTACCTGAACTTCTCAATATGTTGAAAAGTGCAGAGAGCATGCTTATGACATCGAAAACTCCCGCTCAGCTTAATGGGTCATCTTCTTCTTCTGTCCCAAAAGCTAAGGCCAAGGGAAAGAAGAAGAAGAAACCCACCAAACCGAGAAGTGGAGTTGAAAAGGCGAAAGGGAAAGACAAATCCGGGGCTGCGGGAAGTGGAAAAGGAGAATGTTTTTTCTGTCACAAGTCGGGACACTGGAAATACAATTGTGCTCTGTACCTTATTGATTTCAAGAAAATGAAGCATGTTGATGCTTCCGCTTCAGGTGTGTTCGTGACTGAAAACTGTTTTTCTATAAACTCTGCATCCTGGGTATTAGATACCAGTTCGGGCTCTCACATCTGCAATTGTATGCAGGGATTGAGAAATAGCAAAGTTTTGAAGACTGGTGATCATACTCTCCGAATTGGAAATGGTTCTAATGTACATGCGATGTCAGTAGGAGAGTATCACATGGGGTTGCTATCAGGATGTATATTAGTTTTGAACCCATGTTATTATGTACCAAGCATGCTATCTAATATAATATCTGTTTCTTTATTAGACAATGAAGGATATCATTTTTTATTGCAAAATAATATTATGAACATTAACCTGAATCAAGAGTTGATTGGGTATGGTACACTTAATAACGGGATATACGTCCTAAATCAACACACGGTTTTCAACATACAACACACAAATAAAAGAAAATTTTCAGATATAAATGAAGCTTTTCTTTGGCATTGTAGACCAGGTCATATTAACGAAATAAGACTAAACAAGCTACATAAAGATGAATATTTAAATCCTTTTGAATATAAATCTTATGCGACTTGTCAGTCTTGTATCAAGGGTAAAATGACCAAAACTCCGTTTACTGGATACGAAGAGAGAGCTACGGAACTCTTAGGCCTCATACATAACGGTGTATGCGTACTAATGTCTACACATGCTAGAGATGGTTTTTCTTATTTCATCACTTTTACTGATGATTTCTCAAGATTCGGACACGTGTTCTTATTAAAGCATAAGTCCGAAGCTTTCGAGAAGTTCAAGAAGTACAAACTTGAAGTAGAAAAACAAACAGGCTTGAGCATTAAGAAACTTCGATCAGATCGAGGAGGAGAGTATCTAAGTACAGATTTTTCAGACTTCCTAAAAGATAATGGGATTCTCTCTCAGCTCACTCCCCCTTACACACCACAGCACAACGGTGTGTCAGAACGGAGGAATCATACCCTATCAAATATGGTACGTTCCATAATGAGTGATGCTGAGTTACCACTTTCATTTTGGGGGCATGCATTGGAGACTGCAGCATATCTGTTGAACATGGTTCCAACCAAGACTGTATTTACCATATGAGATATGGTATGGAAAGAGACCATCTCTTAAACAAGTTAGGATATGGGGTTGTCTGGCTTTTTTCAAAAAGCAGAATACAGACAAATTCGAGACATGATCGATTCAGTGTAAATTTGTGAGATATCCAAAACATTCGTATGGTTATCTATTCTACCACAAGGTGGAACAATGAGTGTTTGTTTCTCAACATGCCACATTTTTAGAAAATAAAATTTTTATAAATACTGATGGCAATGCGGTAGAACTAGAAGAAGTTCTAGAGACACAAGTTACAAATGACGAATTGGTTGAACCTGATGTTGCAATAGAACCTCATGACCTCAGCCACTCCGTAGATCTAGTAAGAATTCTCGCCCACCGGAGAGATACTATGGGTTTCTCATTGATGGTAATCGAGAAGATTGCATCATGGATGATGATGACCCTACTAGTTTTCAGCAAACTATCACGAGTGGTGACTCAGTGAAGTGGCTGGATGCGATGAGATCCGAAATGGAGTCCATGTACACCAACAAAGTATGGACTTTGGAAGTTGTACCTTCTGGGGTAAAACTCGTAGGGTGCAAATGGATCTTTAAAAAAAGATCGGTATAGATGGACAGGTAGAGACCTATAAGGAAAGGCTTGTAGCGAAAGGATTTCGTCAAAGTCCAGTACTGGACTATGACGAAACTCTCTCTCCTGTAGCAATGCTTAAATCCATTCGGATCCTACTTGCTATTTCTGCTCACTACGATTATGAAATCTGGCAGATGGACGTTAAAACAACATTTCTAAATGGTGATTTAGAAGAATGCATTTACATGGATCAGCCAGAGGGCTTCGATGATAGTGGGAGCAATGAGAAAGTATGTTGGTTGCTTAAATCCATATATGGATTGAAGCAGGTATCATGGAGTTGGAACATCTGTTTTGATATGCAATCAAAGAGTTTGATTTTGTCAAAAATCCAGATGAACCTTGTATTTATAAGAAGATTGTTGGGAGTACTGTCATATTTCTCGTATTGTACGTGGATGACGTTCTCTTGATAGGAAACGACGTTCCTATGCTATAATCGGTCAAACTGTTCTTGTCACAAAGGTTCTCCATGAAAGACCTGGGTGATGCCTCATACATTTTGGGCATTAAGATCTATAGAGATAGATCTAAAAGGTTGTTGGAATTGTCCCAATCAAGGTACATTAATACCATCCTAAAGAGGTTTAGTATGGAAGATTCCAAGCGAGGTGCCTTACCCGCTTGTCATGGAATCACTCTCTCCAAGGACTTTTGCCCGAAAACTGATGAAGAGAGAGCTCGCATGAGCATTATAACCTACGCTTCAGCCGTAGGATCTATAATGTATGCGATACTATGTACTCGCCCTGATGTAGCTTATGCACTAGGTGTAGTAAGCAGGTATCAATCCAACACAGGGGAGAAATACTGGACAGCCGTGAAGAAAATTCTTAAGTACTTACGAAGAACTAAAGAAATGTTCGTGTATGCTAATGGGGATCTCTAGATGGAGGCCTTTACCGATTCCGGCTTCCAAAGTGATAAGGATGACAACAAATCTATCTCGGGGTTTGCATTTACTCTCAATGGAGGGACGGTTTGTTGGAAGAGTTCCAAACAGGACACCGTTGCAGACTCCACGATAGAAGCTGAGTACATTGCTGCAAATGATGCTGCCAAGAAAGCCGTCTGGATGAGAAAGTTCATCTCGGAACTAGAAGTATTTCCAACCATTTATTATCCAATACCATTGTATTATGATAATAATGGGGCTATGGCGTTGGCCAAAGAGCCCATATCCCATCAGCAGTCCAGACACATTCTGAGGCGATATCATTTGATCAGGGAGATAGTTGATCGCCGCGAGATTAAGATTTGGAGATGAGACACAAAGAACAACACCGCAGACCCACTCACCAAGGCCCCTCCATAGCCACAACATGAGCGAATTTTTTAGATGTTTGGTATGAGATACGCCTATAATTGGCCTTAGTGCAAGCGGGCGATTGTTGGATATATGTATGCCCTAGAGGCCATTATTTGTATAGTGGATGCTTGGACATGTATATATAGAGGACATTCTTGCTCGACATGATAGTATGCTATCTGGTTACTCTTTATCTTAACATGTTCACTTAATTGTGTATACTGTTCATTTGATACATGTTGATAAATCCCTTAGGATAATAGCTTGACTACCATGACTATGATGGAGATCATACTAATGGGGCATGTGTAGTTTATAAAAATATCCTTAAAATATTCCTAGTCGTGGGTGTATCGAGACGGGAGCGTCGATGTTCCAGAGTAGACTAGTGTATACGTTTCTTGACCCATTTGATGGGCGATGGATGATTCCATATCCATTGGTTTTTGACATAAAAGATTGTATACGGGTGCTCAGTGGAGACTGGGTAAACTGAAAGGACTCGCCGAGAACTCCTATATGGTTTTATACCTATCGTCGGATAGCAGTTCTCAGGTGACACTGGTACAGGTTAGTCTGTAGACTCGAGATCGTCATAGAGTCTTGTGTGTTCTCCCAATGTACTTTGATTTCCACCCTACAACGGCTCTACTGTGTCGTGCAAACAGGTGGTTTTTGGGTACAGTCCTGAGACACATGGAGGCAATGAGCAATAGGAGGGGTTCCGTCTCTCCCGGTATTGGGAGTAGATGTTGCGCTATGCGCGATTGGCTATGACTCGAAGTCCCTGGCCAGGGCTGATGAGATTTACTGATAAGTGTTATCGGTAGTTTCTCGACTTGTCATAGGCCACATCAGCATGACTTATTGAGCTATTGGGGTCGACGATACCATCCCTGGATTCAATATGCAATATATCAGATGAAGAGACCGGACTGTACGGTAAGTGTTACCAATAGCTCGATGGGAGTTTTGACAGGTTCGCTTGTTGCTCTTCTATTCGTACATTACCTGAGAGCCGCTACGTGCAGCTAGTACCGCTGACGGTTTATGGGTATCTGATATGATCACTACCTACTGCTAGCGTATTGAAAAGTCTTAGAGTCCCACAAAGGGGTTTCCAAACTCAGGTGAAACGATGTGGGGCACATATCGAAATATGTGCGGGAGCTTGATTAAATGCGAGTATATGATATCGTATTTTAACCTAGCTGTTTTGATTAGTCGGGTTATATATGATATGACCGGGTTATTAAATCAATTGTTGATTTAATAAAATGACTAATTCTCTTTTTTTGAATTCCTTTCATTCTCATTTATATATATATATATATATATATATATATATATATATATATATATATATATATAAATATATATAAATGGGATATCATGGTTGATGATACATGCAACATGGGTGTGCAAGACTTATATTGGAGATTTATTTGGATTTTTAATCTAAATTGGAAATGAGTCATTACTTCTACATTGTTCTCAAAATATCTAGCTAATGACTCACCATTCCATTCACACTTATTTTTAATTAAATATCCAAAATATCTCCATGGTTCATAATTCATTCTTGACTTGAGCCTTCAACCCTAGTTGCTTCTTCTTCCTCTTGTTCATTTTCTAGATTTTGAAAAAGAGAAGAAAAAGAAAGGTTTTCTTGAGAGAAAAATTCCCACTTCATCAATCAATATTAGCTTATCAAACTAGTATTGGTTGTTTACTTCACATCATCTTAGTGTAGTGACGCAAGAGCTTGAGCAAAAGGAACTCCGGATGGATCATCGTGGACGACGAAGAGTTTCGAACGGAGTTGATCCAAGCTTCAAGTGGAGCCAACGGAGTCCAAGAAGAGAAGGAGTTGTCTATAAAGATTGTAGTCCTCTTTCACTTAGGTTTAGACTCCTTTTAGCTTATGTTTTTCCCTAATCTCTAGTTTGATTTGGAGTTTGTGTGCATTAGCTCTCTAATTTTTTTAAAAAAATCTTTATTTTATGATGTTTAAACCCAACTAGAGGTGCTAGTACACTCCAACAGATGTGTGGCTCATAACAGTTCGAGAAACTACTGATAACTCTTATCAGTAAATTTCAGCAACCCTGATCAGGGATTTTGCAGTTATAGCCAATCGAGCATAGCGCAACATCAACTCCCTATACCGGAAGAGACGAAACCCCTCCTATCGCTCACTGCCTCCATGTGATTTGGGACTGTACCCAAAATCCACCTGTTTGCACGACCCCTTCGAGCCGTGGTAGGGAGGAAATCAAAGCATAGTGGGAATCAAACAAGTCACTATGATGATCTCGGGTCTACAGACTAACCTGTACCAGTGTCACCAAAGAACTGCTATCTAACGATAGGTATATAACCATTTAGGAGTTCTCGGCGAGTCCTATTCGGTGTACCTATTCTCTAATAAACACCTGTATACAATCTTTGATATCAAACACAAATGTCTAGGGGATCAACCATCGCCCCTATACAGGGTCAAGAAACGTACACACTAGTCTATTCTGGAATATCGATGCCCTGTCTCGATATCCCTCCGACTAGGAACAATTGAAGGATATGCTTTTAGACTACCCTGGTCCCAATAGTATGATCCGCATCATAGTCCTGGTAGTCAAGCACATATCTTAAGGGCTTTATCAACATATAAGAGAAAGACATTATAAGAATACCAGTCATCATGTTAAGATAAAGTGTAACCAGACAGCATATTATCATGTCGAGCAATAAAGTCCTCTATATATATGTCCAAGCATCCACTATAATATACATCAATGTACAATAATGGCCTATAAGGCATACATATTCCTAACAATCTCCCACTTGCACTAAGGCCATGTGTTGTAGTATCTCATACCCAACATCCCAAAAAGTCTCTCAAACTGCGTCTGGGGGAGGGCCTTTGTGAGTGGATCCGCTACGTTGTCCTTCATGTCAACTCTCCTGACCTCGATCTCCCGGCGATCTACTATCTCCCTGATTAGGTGATACCGCCTAAGAATATGTCTAGATCTCTGATGGGATCGGGGTTCCTTGGCCAAAGCCACAGCTCCATTGTTATCACAATACACAGGTATTAGATGTTCAATGGATGGAACCACACCAAGTTCAGTAATGAACTTCTTCATCCAGACAGCCTTTTTGGTAGTATTGTTGGCAGCGATGTATCCAGCCTCCATCGTCAAGTCTGCTGCGGTATCTTGCATGAAACTCTTCCAACATATCGCCCCTCTATTGAGGGTAAAGACAAAACCCGATACCGACTTACTGCCGTCCTTATCACTCTGGAAGCTCGAATCGGTAAAGGACTCCATCCGGAGTTCACCGTTACCATACACAAAGAACATTTCTTTAGTCCTTCTCAAGTGCTTAAGAATGTTCTTCACAGCTGTCCAGTGGTTTTCCCTAGGATCTAATTGATACCTACTCACTACACCTAGTGAGTAAGCTACATCCGGTCTGGTACATAACATTACATACATGATAGAGCCTATTGCCGAAGTATAGGGTATTCTTTGCATGCGAGCCCTCTCCAAATCAGTCTTAGGAGATATCTCTTTGGAGAGAGTGGTCCCTGAGCAAGCAGGTAAATTACCACGGTTGGAATCTTCCATACTAAACCTCTTTAGTATGGTGTCTATATACCTCGATTAGGATAATCACAATATCCGTTTTGATCTATCTCTATAGATCTTGTTTCCCCCAATAAAAGAGCAAAGATCTGTTCAAAATTTAAGAGGCAGCGCCTCACATGCGTTTCACGAGTGCGCCAGCGCCAGAGTTAAAAACTATTATATTGGCGCCGCACGTGCTCCTCACGTGGACGCCAACGTGCAAAGCACATAAAGGAATTAAACCGTTAATTAATGCTCACGTGCACAACACGTGAACGCCGGCACCGAGGTAGAATTAAATTCTACTCTATGTTAAACAGAGTCGTTGGATCAAAAATCCAACGGAGATGATAAATCATCAAGACTCAAAATTAAAATTCTGTTGAGAGGAAATATTCCTCAAATCTTTCTAAAATAAGAAATATACCTTCGGTGGGATCGTAGAATAAAATTCTATGCCCTCTGTAAAACAGAGGACCGTTGGATTAAAATCCAATGGTGATTAAAAAATCACCGTTCTACAGAAGAAATTCTGTATATGGGTAAATATTTCCCCAATCTTGTTAAAAACAAGAACAATATCGTCTGTAAAATAGAAGTCTTTAGATTAAAGATCCAACGGTAGGTAAAATTCCCCAAATCAATTAGGGTCTCTTAATGAAAGATTTCTTTAATTAATCAACTGACTTGCCTCTACTATATAAAGGACCCAAGACTTCAAGTCTAAAAGAAAAAGAGAAAGCCCCCCATAAGCTTCTAAAAAAACAATAAAGCAGAAAGCTCCAAAAAAGAACAAAGAAGAAGATCTCCCTTCTCAAAAAAAAATCTAGGTAAATAAAAAGAAGAGAGATTAAACATCTCATTTACCTATTGAAAGGTTTAACCCTTTTAAAAGAACTTAGTTCTTTCTCCGGATCTGAGATCCACAAGACAAGTCTCCCACAAGTTGAGAATTTAATTCTCATCGGGAAGAACTTGTTCTTGAGAATCAAAGATTCAGAAAAGAATTATGAAATCGAATTTTTCAAAACAAAGCATATAAGGAAAAATCTAGCGCCCAGGGCCTCAAGTGCCCCTCACGTGGACGCCATAGAAAAAAGGAGTGCTTAGCACTCAATGAGCGGCGCTCAGCACCCAGCGCCTTACGTGCCCCTCACATGGGTGCCACAGAAAAAAGGAGTGCTTAGTACTCAATGAGCGGCGCTCAGCGCTCAGCGCTCAGCGCCTCATGTGCCCCTCACATGGGCGCTACAGAAGAAAGAGTACTTCGCACTCAATGAGCGGCACTCAGCGCCGAGCGCCCTACATGTTCCTCACGTGGGCGCCACAGAAGAAAAGAATGCTTAGCAATCATTGGGCAGCGCCCAGCGCCTTACGTGTCCCTCACATGCACACAATAAAAAAAAGGTGAGTGCCCAGTGCCTCACGTGTTTCTCACGTTGACACCACAGAATGGAGGAGTGCTTAGCACTCACTAGGCAGCTCATAGCGCTTCACGTGTCCCTCGCGTGGGTGCCATAAAGAGTGCCTAGTACTCTATACAAAGACAAAAAGGGGTAAAGTGTTTAACACTTATTGGACAATCCCCAAGACTAAAAGCCCAAATGATTATATGTGAGCTTCAGAACTTGCATAAGTGCTTAGCACTCTTTGTACAAAAAGGGGGGACTGATTATACAGAGCCCAAACAAGTGCTTGGCCCTTTTCAATAAAAAAACTGAATGGACCAAGCCCAAATTGGATAGGTCCCCAGAGGATAGAACCTCCCTGATTCAGACCAACCGAGCACATATGCTCATGATTTCCCAAACTGATCTTAGTCCCAAATATGACGATTGATCTTCCAACTGATGATATCCAAAACGATACTCATCCCACATCCTCCCAAGGAAATCTTAGTCTCAAAATATGATTAATGATTTCCGGGTTTACCACTAACTCTTTTTTCCCTTAAATACGGGAATTGGTTCAAGGGTACATCTCTCCATACCTCTGATCCACGTCGTTGTAATTTCTCAACGTTTTCAGAGAGGTGGCGGGTCCAGACAACCAACAGCTTTTTGGTGTACTGATGTGTACAGCTCAAATCAGACCACACTCCAAACTGGGTGCATTCCATATCATCGTTGTTCATCCCGTCACGTAACAAATACATGTGCGCGCAAGATGATCAACGGACCGAGACGTCCTTAAACTAAAATCTCACCTCCAAAATGGCGACCAACGGACTGAGACGTTCTTAAACTAAAATCTCACCTCCAAAGTGGTGATCAACGGACCGAAACGTTCTTAAACTAAAACTCTCACCTCCAAAAGGGTGATCAACGGACCGAGACGTCCTTAAACTAAAATCTCACCTCCAAAATGGTGATCAACGGACCGAGACATCCTTAAACAAAAATCTCACCTCCAAAATAGTGATAAACGGGCCGAGACGTTCTTAAACTAAAATATCACCTCCAAAGTGGTGATCAACGGACCGAAACGTTCGTAAACTAAAACTCTCACCTCCAAAAGGGTGATCAACGGACCGAGACGTGCTTAAACTAAAACCTCACCCCAACGGATCGAGATGTCCTTAAACCAATCGTTGCTTCAAAAATGGCAACAATGGACCAAAATGTCCCTAAACTAAGGCAACAGGGCCCAAATACTCTCTTGTTGGATCTGAAATAAAAATGATCCTAAAACCTTGTTAAGTAGATCTTAGTATCAAATTCGACTAACGTATCCTTTAAAAAAACCAACCGAGCCCTAAATGCTTACATACGTTTAAGTCGATCTTAATCCTAAAATAGATTAACGGTCCTTAAATAAAAAACCCAAATCATAGATATACGGATTTGGACTAATCCACGCCCTACGGGCGACAACATAAATTAGTCTCCGTATACAATCCACGGGCAACCAAAACAAATAAAAACACACACGAGACGAAGTGAACTTCCGGAGCATGAGAAAGTGGTTATCGCGATGCGATTACGTAATTAACTTCAAGGGCTTGCGCCTGCAGGGAAGAGCATCTCCACAATCAAAAAACCCTGGTAAATGTGGGGGAATCTGATGATCTGCTACAACGGCCACATCCGTCCAAACCTTCGATATACGGTACCATAAATCAACTTGGCATCTTCGGAGAGGTGGACGGATTAATCCAAATAGCATTTGCTCCTAAAATTCAGGCCAGACGTCCTAACGTCCTGGTCGCGTTTTTCGGCGGAGAACAGATTTTGGCACGCCCGTTGGGACCTTTTCCTCTTTCCACTCCACACTTCGTGTGTTGTGTTTCGTGAATAAAATCGTGGTTCGCTAAGGTTTCCATTGGATTCGAGGTACTAAGATTTGGTGTCTTGTTCCTGTGCAGAAAGAAGAAGTGAACATCAATGGGTTCCATCTGCACCAATTGCAATGGCAACTCCCGCTCCGCCCCAACTGGAGGAGTGGCATATGGGCCCAATACGGCCTCCATATTTTCAATGCCAGTGGGGCGGGTGACTCAAGCCACCACTGGATTATTCTTCGGGACCATGCTCCCGCCAGAAAGCTTCAGCGCCCCAGTGCCACCACAGGAAGCTCTCAAGAAGTCGGTCTTCGATCGACTTGCAACCACCACGGCCCCTCTCAATGGGTCGTCCAAGTCTTCTACCTCAGTCTTCAACAGGCTGAACCGAAACTCTAGTGGGCCCACAAAGAGGCTCACGATACCTAAAGGGGCTATCCCAAAATGGATAGTCCTGCCAACTCCTGCTGCGGGTGAAGTCGTCAAAGGTGCTTCCCCTACCAAAAAATCGGCCTACGAAAGATTGGCCGTACCCTCTCGACGGACATCGGTCTTTGACAGGCTGGCACCAGTAGCAGCCCCTCATCAAAGTCGGGGGCATGATGGAGCTGCTTCCACAACTGAGGTGGTCCCATCTGCAAGACACGCTCGATGTCGCCACTGGCGCTGAGTGAGAAAAGCCGGGGGCAAATCCCCTTCTAGACTCATCCCACCAGCTCCAATGGTGGAAGTTGATGTTGCTGTTCTAACCGGGAACGGTTTTGACCTACTTAGGAGGGTGCGAAAGAACTCTCCAACCACGGTGCTAAAGAAATCTCCACTTCCTGCTGAAAATATAACGCAGACAAAACCGAAGAAGCCTCCTCAGCGTCTGTCCTTCCAAATCCACAGGGTCTGACGGAAAGTCTAAGATTCTGTGATAAAAAAGAATTACTCTCATCAACCAGAGAAAATGAAGGTTCGACAAGAGGAAAGCCATCCCTCCACCATACAGCGAGGGACTTCTTTCATACAGGCGCCTGCTAAAATGGCTCCTACAACTTCAACCTTATACAAAAGGACGAGGCTGGACAAAATACCACCACTGGCGGCAAATCCCAAAGGTGATGGATCCAAATGCCCCAAGTCTGGGGCATGATCGTGCACACGGTTTACATGGCTTCCGGAAAAGAGGAAAGGCGTGCTTCCGTGGGTCATCGGCCGCAAATTCGGTCGTTGACAAAGTCTCAGGAGCAGCAACAAAAGCTCCAGGAGATGCTGACAAAAATGGCAGCACTCACGGGGTAAAAAGAAAGCCCGGAAGCAGCGTCTGAACAGCGCCATGAGCAGGAGACCGATACAAAGTTCCTGCGAAGGGTGCTGGATAGAAAGGATAAGGAGGCTGCGGAACAAGCTGCTAATATAAAACAGATGGCGCTTTTGTTCCAAGATATGGTGGGAATGATGATCCAGCAAGAACCTCCAACTGAAGACCCGCCGATAATTATCGAGGACGACAGAGGGGAAACATCAAACCCTCTTCCAGCTTTATCAACAGCCAGGGAGGAAACGATCTTCAAAGCTGCCCTTGATGATTACATAGCTCATCAAGCTAGTGAAGCGGCTGGCCAAACTGTCAAATCTGGGCGACTGTATCCGGCATGCTACGATCAAATACAGTACCCTCCAGAATACATGCATCCAACGTTCCAAATGTACAAAGGAAGTGGAAATCCTCGCTAGCACATCGTGAGTTTTAAATCCATGTGTGGCAACACTGGAGGAAATGACATATTGCTCCTCCGACAGTTCGTCAGCAGCCTGATAGGCATCGCCTTTGAATAGTACGCGGGACTCCCAAATGATTCCGTAAAGACCTTCGATGAGATGGATATGCTCTTCTGTCATAGGTTCGCTAGTATGAATAAACACACTACCGTAGCGGCGTTGGTTGACGAAACGGTTGGACTGAATGAGACATGGGTTCAATATGTTACCCGATGGCGAAATCTCTGGTCAAAATGCGAGCAACGCATCGACGAAGCTGCAGCCGTGGGAATGTTCGTAGCCACCCTTGACCCAAATTTAAAGGTGTTCCCATTTATAGCCCTCTTCAAGCCGACGACCTTCCAAGAGCTCATGAATAAAATGACTCGATTGGATCAGATTGGTCAAGACCCTTCATCATCCGATGATGATGAATGAAAAGCGGAGGCAAGGTGCGCCAACGCTCAACAGAAAATGAGCGGCTATGAAGCAACCTATCGCCAAAATAGCGAAAGCATAGGTATTTGCCCTCCTGAAATATACACAGGGGGCATATTACTCACAGGCGGCAGAAGGAATGACGTGATATCTCATTCCTTGTATATGAAGAAGATGCTCTATCAGTATCGGAAAGCGACATTGATGGGAAGAGGGCAAGTAATGTGTAAAATGCTCGGTACTTCCCGCAAAACAACCCGATTGGCACGATGATAGATGAAACAGTCCAAGAAGGTGAAGACAGCCTAAGGCGTGAAGTGTCCATGCATACAAAAGACATGCAACAACGCCTCAACAAGCAAACGTTGGAAGGAATGAGTTATGTAGCTCCCTGACCAAATGATAAACAATGGACCGAGATATCCCTAAACTAACAACGGACCGTAATGTCCTTAAACTAAAGCTTCACCTCAAAAATGATGATAATGGACTGAGATGTCCCTAAACTAACAATGGACCGAGATGTTCCTAAACTAATAATGAACCGGAATGTCCTTAAACTAGTGCGTCGCCCCAGATATGACGATACAGTCTCTTGAGATCCATATTGTAATCAAAGTCTTGATAGCAAAGATCTCAACACAAGTTCTACCGACTGTACAGCTACTTCGGCGACAAAGCCACCCCTAAACACCACCGGAAAAAAAAACGGTATGTCCACAAGCAAAATGGGCATGGATGAAAACCCGAAAGGACGCCGTGAGTAAAAACAGCAGGACTATCAGCGAGTTCGTAAAAACCTGAAAGGGTGCAAACTCGTAAAAAAACGGTATGTCCACAAGCAAGATGTGCACGGATGAAAACCCGAAAGGGCGCCATGAGTAAAAACAGCAGGGCTACCTATGAGCTTGTGAAAACCCGAAAGGGCGCAATCTCGTAAAATTTTCACTTACGAGATCCTCTCGACTCATAAGGAAAACTCTTCCTATTAGACCCTTACGGCTCATAGGATTCAAAAGCCTTAAGCTACAGGGATCCAAACATGTTCTTAAGCTGTCGTATTCCCCAAGTTGCCCTACAGGCGGTCCAATATTGGCCCCTGTATACAATCCACGGGCACAAATAAATGATTTCCCCACCAAGTTCCACCAATGACGAGAAATGTCCTCATATAGTGAACGACACTTGTAAGTCCTCTCGACTTATAAGGAGAAAACACTCTTATAAGATCCTTACGGTTTATAAGAGAACACACACTTAGGAATCCCCACGATTCCTAAGGAGAAAATACGGCTTCGAGATCCTCACGACCCGTAGGGAGAAATAACTTTATGAGACCCTTACAGCTCATAAAGTCGAAAAGTCTTAGTCGACGGGATCCTAACCCTATGCGCTAAGCCACCTTTGTTCAAATCAGCATAGGCAAATGATGATTCGCTCCTGGCAATATCCCAGTTGCAGCGATGCTGATGCCTAAATCGGTGTCAAACTCCAAGTTCTTTCACTGCAAATGATGATTTGCTCCTGGCAATATTCCAGTCGCAGCGATGCTGATGCCAAGATTGGGATCAGATCTTCCATACTCGCAATAAAAATTAGCGAGCAAAAAATGCATATAAAAATAGCTGAAATGATGGGGTATATTGCAATAAAAATCAGCGAGCAAAAAATATATGTATATGAAATAGCCAAAATGTTTGGGCAACTCGCAATAAAAAACAACGAGTAAAAATATAAAAATAGCCGAAATGATTGGGCACCGCGATAAATAGCCGAAATGATTGGGAAATCGCGACTTTCGCGATATGAAAAGCTGAAAGGATAGAGCATCGTGGAAATAAAAATAAAATAAAATAAAATTTCCTCTGCCCTACAGGTGAGTCTACACCGACCCCTGTATACAATCCATGGGCATAAATGAAAAAGGGAATCATATTTTCCCACCGGCCCCGTCAAAGTGAGAGCCGGATCTTGACGATTCATATACAACCTAGAGACAACCCCGGTGTACCTTTTCATTCCAGCAGGATGCAGACACGACGTCAACAAAGGACCCCAGGGTCAAAACAAAATGGAGCCATGGTAAAATTCCTAGCTCCAAGTCTTGACGGTTCACAAAACAACCTAAAAATTACATCATCATTCATCTCGTTACAGTAGACGCAATGTCAACAACAACGTTCTCTCTTATTGCAGCAGGATATAGATGCGACGTCAACAAAAGACCCCAGGGTTGAAAAAAACGGAGCCATGGCAAAATTCCTAGATCCAAGTCCTAACGGTTCACAAAACAACCTAAAGACTATCCCGACATTCTTCTCGTTACAGCAGATGCAATGTCAACAAAGGCTCCAAAACAGCCACATAGAAAAAGAAGCGAAGGCAAAATTCCTAGCTTCAGGGTCTTGACGGCAATTCAAATAAAATCCGAAAGACTATCGGAGATCGTTCTACACCAATGCGGAGTGGTTATGACTCATCGGGGCTCCCAAACTGAGCTTAACCTCAAGTAAAAAAGCGACATGGAAAAATTCCTAACGCTTGCTCTTCCGACGGTCAAACTACCTAAGAAGATTATTTGAAGACGTCTTGTCCATCCTCTGAAGGGATCAGAGACACGACAGTCGCGGGGCTGCTTGAACATCAGTGTAAAGTCTGCATATCGGGAAATGCATCAGCCAATACGACGGTACCACGGACTAAAACCCTAGTACCACAAAACCTAACGGACCTCTGTCGCAAAGAGCAGGGGTTATCTATAATGTTAGGACGAGTTTGCCTATAAGCCCAAGGGAGGTAAACTAAATAAACTCCGAAATGAGTCCATAAACTAGAGACTCCGGAATGAGTTAATAAACTACAAACTCCGAAATGAGTAAGTAAACTAGAAACGCCGAAATGAGTTCATAAACTAGAAACTCCAAAATGAGTGAATAAACTACAAGCTCCGAAATGAGTGAATAAACTACTTCACGTCAAGTCAAGACAGAAAGGCGCAACCTATGGGCACCAACCGTGTGCTATGCAAGGCAGTAAGGAAAGTATTTGATTCACACCCGACTAAGCGTTCATTCACAACTGCATACGTATTTATATGGAAATAGTGTTCAAAGCGTGTTGATTTATGTATATGTGAGAAGGATTAGCGCATGACACAATAATGATGTTTGCACTTAGCAAAAATTCCTAAGGGTAAAGTATAAAGCTCATGTACAGAGGCGAGATACATGTACGAATATATGATGAAGATGAAATATTCAATAGAAAACATTCAACAGTTAATAATAAGAGAAATACATTGAAATAAACATTCTACTCTACAGGGAAGAGATCACCAAATATAGGATCAGAGATACAGGGGTTAACAAAACAATAAACAAAGTTCCCCAATTCCCTCTCTACCCTCTCTACCATGTCGAAGTGGCAGTCTTCGCGAGGAGTTGCGCCCCATCGGTTAGCGCCGTGCTCATCAACGAAAGCAGACATGATAGCCCGGTGAGCCCATATCTGGCTCAGCAACTGAACCGAACGGTCCCTCAAAGACTGGGTAATAAAACGTGCCTCGTTAAAGCACTCGATCTTGTCCTCCGCCGCATCGAAAATCGCCGGAGTCATCTCTGCCGGATGAGGGGGGATGTCGGCAACCGCGGCTATGAAAATCATCCGGAGCCAAATGGAGCCCATAGGAAGAGGAGAGCCCCTACGAGTCAGGAGTTCATACATCACCGCGTCACATTGAGCGTCGGTGAGGATGAGATTCGCTAGCCACGCACCAAAACGGGGAATAATCTCCTCGATACATACTTCCCATGGTTGCCGACAAGCATGAGGATGAGTGCAAGCCATAACTCTAAGTTCTTCCCGTGTGAGGAAGAAGAAAAAAATACCTTCAGATTATAAAGAGGGGCATTCAAATCTAGGCACAAAAAATGTTGTGCATGATGGAGCTATTCCCAAGTCATGAAAAGAAAAAGTTGACTCATGGGAATCAGGGCAAGAAGATGAAACGATTCCTTCGGTAGCGTCCCGCGTGAGCGCAGGAGCTAGTTCTTTTCAGGATTAAATCCTGAGGCGATGCCCCACGCGCAGGACATGTGAGGCACATATGAACAATAGTATAAAAGAAGGGGAGGTTTTGTCATTCATACTTCAGAAAATTTATACATGGATGATAAAAAATATCATCAAAATGTTTACAATGGTAAAACACTAAATTCCGGACATGGATTTAGGAATTTAGAAGCAAGTCCGAGTAAACTGCTTCTGGCTTCTCTAACTATTTTCTTATGCATCCTCTTACGAATACAAGCGTCAGGATCCCCACTAATGTTATCCATTCTCTGGTATGCGGATATTATCGCTTTCTGTTGGAAGACGCGATGCAAAATATCGATAAGGTCATCTCTTCGCTTCTTTGAAATCAGGCTCATCAGATATACTGAATGCACCTTATCTTCGGCATCATCAAGCTCCTCGAGTGGCATAGCCTCGTCAAGCCCAGGAATTACTGCCCAGATCGATCCAACGATAATGTTCAAGAGAGAAGAACGGCGGGGGAGTAACCGACCGTTGTAGTCGTCAAAACGACGCATAAGCTCAGCACATTAAGTGTCGGTAAATTCTTGGCCTTGGCAACGGCCCTGGATGCGAATGTCCTCATAAGAGATAATCTCTTCGAGATCGTAAAGATGAGAAGCCGTAATATTTGAAAAGAAAAATCAGTAAGAGGTTAGCAATCAAAATGATCAAGAAAGCGCTCATTATGAGAATCTAAAAGGATTCTCATCAAATAAACAGTGGAGTTTAAGCAACTCCTAATATCCTCAAAAAACGAGTGCTAAAATGCACAACAGATTTCAAATCTGTCAAGAAATTATGAAGGGAATACAATTCCCAAAAGAATTTCTTTAAGAAATTCTTCAGAGACAAGCACTGTAGAACAATGGGATAACATCCCAGAACTCCACTCGAAAAAGGGAATTGAATTCCAAATAACCTTCAAAAAACAAAATTTCTAACAGGGTAAAACCCTAAAAGATCTTTAAGATCTACGATCTATTCAAGTAAATTTTTTTAGATCTTTAAAAGATCATTGCAAAAGAAGAGCAAGGCGCTGTTAATGGGTTAAAAACCTTAAGACATGAAGAGATTCCTCAAACATTAGGACATGGTCATGGTTCTTACCAAAACTTTGACAGAGTTTTGACTCTAAAAGAGTTTATTTGAACAGAGATTTGAGCTCTGAAAAGTGAATTAAATGCTCAAGATAGAAGCAAGTTAGAAATAAGATGAACAATAGACATCTCAAGGGCCAAATACGCTATTTATAAAACTTTAAGAGACGGTTCAACTCCCTAGGAGACGAACGGTGGAAAAGGTGCCACTGCTGCACTCACATGTGAGCCACGTGAGCGCAACAGGGGGGGCATTTGTTTCCCCCAATAAAAGAGCAAAGCTCTATTCAAAATTTAAGAGGCAGCGCCTCACGTACATTCCACGAGGGCGCCGGCGCCAGAGTTAAAAACTCTTATAGTGGCACCGCACATGCTCCTCACGTGGGCGCCAATGTGGAAAGCACGTAAAGGAATTAAACCCTTAATGAGCGTCCACATGTACAATGCCAGAGCCCAGGTAGAATTAAATTCTACTCTGTGTTAAACAGAGCCGTTGGATCAAAAATCTAACGGAGATGATAAATTATCAAGACTCAGATTTAAAATTCTGTTGAGAAGAAATATTCCTCAAATTTTTCTAAAACAAGAAATATACCTTCAGTGGGATCGTAGAATAAAATTCTATGCCCTCTGTAAAACAGAGGACCGTTGGATTAAAATCAAATGGTGATTAAAAAATAACCGTTCTATGAATAAATTCTGTATATGGGTTAATATTTCTCCAATTTTGTTAAAAACAAAAACAATATCTTCTGTAAAACAGAAGTCCTTGGATCAAAAATCCAACGGTGGGTAAAATTCCCCAAATCAATTAGGGTCTCTTAATGAGAGATTTCTTCAACTAATCAACAAACTCGCCTCTACTATATAAAAGACCTAAGACTTCAAGTCTAAAAAAAAGGAAGCCCCCCATAAGCTTCTAAAAAAACAATAAAGCAGAAAGCACCAAAAAGGAACTAAGAAGAAGATCTCACTTCTCAGGAAAAAAAACTCTAGGTCAATAAAAAAAGAGAGATCAAAACATCTCATTTACCTATTGAAGGGTTTAACCCTTTTAAAAGAACTTAGTTCTTTTTCTGGATCTGAGATCTATAAGACTAGTCTTCCACAAGTTGAGAATTTAATTCTCATCGGGAAGAACTAGTTCTTAAGAATCAAAAATTCAGAAAAGAATTAGAAAAATTGAATTCCTCAAAACAAAGCATATAAGGAAAAATATAGCACCCTGCGCCTCACGTGCCTCTTACGTGGACGCCACAGAAAAAGGAGTGCTTAGAACTCAATGAGCGGTGCTTAGCGCCCAGCGCCTCACGTGCCACTCACGTGGGCACTACAGAAAAAAGGAGTGTTTAGCACTCAATGAGCGGCGCTCAGCGTCCAGCGCTTCGCGTGCCCCTCATGTGGACGCCACAGAAGAAAGAGTATTTCTCACTCAATGAGCGGCACTCAATACCCAGCGCCCTACGTATTTCTCACATGAACGCCACAGAAAAAAAGAGTGCTTAGCACTCATTGGGCAGCGCCCAGCGCTCACAGGTCCCTTATGTAGGCGCCATAAAAAAAAGGAGAGCGCCCAGCGCTTTTCAGGTCCCTTATGTAGGCGTCATAAAAAAAAGGAGAGCACCCAGCGCCTCACGTATTTCTTATGTGGACACCACAGAATGGAGGAGTGCTTAGCACTCACTAGGCAACGCCTAGCACCTCACGTGTCCCTTAGGTGGGTGCCATAAAGAGTGCCTAGTACTCCATACAAAAACAAAAAGGGGTAAGATGTTTAACACTTATTGGGCAATCCCCATGACTAAAAGCCCATATGATTATATGTGAGCGTCAGAACTTACTTAAGTGCTCAGCATTCTTTATACAAAAGGGGGGGACTGATTATACAGACCCAAACAAGTGCTTGGCCCTTTTCAATAAAAAAAACTGAATGGACCAAGCCCAAATTGGATAGGTCCCCAGAGGATAGAACTTCCCTGATTCAGACCAACTGAGCCCATGTGCTCATGATTTCCCAAACTGATTTTAGTCTCAAATACCACTATTGATCTTCCAACTAATGATATCCAAAACGAAACTCATCCCACATCCTCCCGAGGAAATCTTAGTCTCAAAATATGACTAATGATTTCTGGGTTTACCACTAACTCTTTTTTCCTCTCAAATACGGGAATTGGTTCAAAGGTACATCTCTTCATATCTCTGATCCACGTCGTTGTAATTCCTCAACGTCTTCAGAGAGGTGACAGGTCCCGACAACCAACAGCTTTTTGGTGCACCGATGTATACACCTCAAATCAGACCGTACCCCAAACTGGGTGCATCCCATATCATCTTTGTTCATCCTGTCACGTAACAAATACACGTGCGCGCAAGATGATCAATGGACCGAGACGTCCTTAAACAAAAATTTCACCTCCAAAATGGTGATCAACGCACCGAGACGTCCTTAAACTAAAATCTCACCTCCAAAGTGGTGATCAACGGACCGAGACGTCTTAATACTAAAATCTCACCTCCAAAGTGATGATCAACGGATCGAGACGTTCTTAAACTAAAACCCTCACCTCCAATAGGGTGATCAACGGACCGAGATGTCCTTAAACTAAAATCTCACCTCCAAAATAGTGATCAACGGACTGAGACGTCCTTAAACAAAAATTTCACCTCCAAAATGGTGATCAACGGACCGATACGTCCTTAAACTAAAATCTCACCTCCAAAGTGGTGATCAACGGACCGAGACGTCCTTAAACTAAAACTCTCATCTCCAAAAGGATGATAACGGACCGAGACTTTCTTAAACTAAAACCTCATTCCAACGGACCGAGATGTCCTTAAATTAACCGTTGCCTCAAAAATGGAAACAATGGACCGAAATGTTTTCAAACTAAAACAACAGAGCCTAAATGCTCTCTTGTTGGATTTGAAATAAAAATGATCCTAAATCCTTATTAAGTAGATCTTAGTCTCAAATTGGACTAACGTATCCTTAACAAAAAACCAACCGAGCCCCCAAATGCTCACATACGTTTAAGTCGATCTTAATCCCAAAATAGATCAATAGTCCTTAAATAAAAACCCAAAATCTAAGATATACGGATTTGGACTAATACACGCCCTACGGGCGACAACATAAATTAGTCTCCGTATATAATCCATGGGCAACCAAAACAAATAAAAACACACACGAAACGAACTGAACTTCTGGAGTAGGAGAAAATGATTATCGCGATGCGATAACGTAATTAACTGCAGGGGCTTGCGCCTGCAGGGAAGAGTGTCCCCACAATCAAAAACCCCTCGCAAACGAGGGGGAATCTGTTGAGTCTGCTACAACGGCCGCATCCGCCCAAACCTCCGATATACGGTGCCATAAATCAACTTGGCATTTTCGGAGAGGTGGAAGGATTAATCCAAATAGTATCTGCCCCTAAAATTCAGGCCAGACATCCTAATGTCCCGGTCGCGTATTTCGGCGGAGAACAGATCTTGATCCCCAGTATGCAGGAGGCATCACCTAGATCCTTCATGGAGACCTTGTGTGATAAGAAGAGCTTGACCGAGTGTAGCATAGGAATATCGTTTCCTATCAAGAGTATATCATCCACGTACAATACGAGGAAGACAACCTTACTCTCTACAACTTTTTTGTATATACATGGTTCATCTATATTTTTGATGAAGTCAAACTCTTTGACAGCTTCATAGAAATAGATGTTCCTGCTCGGCGATACCTGCTTTAATCCGTATATTGATTTAAGCAGCTTGCACATGCCTCCGCTGCTCCCACTGTCTACGAAGCCCTCTGGCTATGTCATGTATACACTCTCTTCTAAATCACCATTTAGAAAAGCGGTCTTGACTTCCATTTGCCAGATTTCGTAGTCATGGTATGCAGCAATTGCAAGTAGGATCCTGATAGACTTAACCAAGGCAACAGGAGAAAAGGTCTCATCATAATTGACACCTGATTGTTGACGAAAACCTTTTGCAAAAAGTCTAGCTTTGAAAGTCTCAACTTTTCCATCTACACCAATTTTATTCTTAAATATCCACTTGCTCCCGATGGATTTTACCCCTTCAGAAGCAACTTCCAAATTACATACTTTGTTGGTGTACATGGATTCCATCTCTGATCGCATAGCATCCAGTTATTTCACAGAGTCTCCACTTGTGATGGCCTGCTTATTTGGGTCATCATCTTCCTTGATGCAATCCTCGCTGTCACCGTCTACGAGAAAACCGTAATATCTCTCAGGTGGTTGAGGAACCCTACTAGATCTGCGAAGTGGCTAGGGTTCGTCAGGGATATCTTACAAACTTGCATAGAACCGACCTTGCCTCGAGCTTGTCCGGATTTTTCTTTTTGACATAGGCCGGACAACCCCATATCTTGATGAAATTAAGACACGGTCTCTTCCCCTCCCATATCTCATATGGAGTGGTAGGCACTGATTTGGTCGGAACCCTATTCAATAGGTATGCAACTGTCTCAAGTGCATAACCCCAAAAAGAGATAGGCAACTTACCAGTACTCATCATAGAGAGCACCATATCCAATAGTGTGCGATTCGTCCGCTCCGATACTCCGTTGTGATGTGGTGTATATAGAGAAGTAAACTGAGAGAGAATCTCATTCTCTTTTAAATAGTCACGGAATTCTGTGCTCAAGTATTCTCCTTCTCGATCAGATCGAAGAATTTTAATACTTTTACCCATTTTGTTCTCGACTTCGCCCTTATATTTCTTGAATTTCTCAAAAGCCTCAGACTTGTATTTCAAAAGGAACACATGTCCGAATCTTGAGAGATCATCGGTGAATGTAATAAAGTACGAGGAATCATTGCTGGCATGTGTAGACATAGGACCGCATACATCACCATGTATCAGTCCCAAGAGTTCAATAGCTCTTTCTCCGTGTCCAGTAAATGGAGTTTTGGTCATTTTACCTTTGAGACATGACTCGTAGGTTTCATAAGATGTAAATTCGAAAGGATTCAAATATCCATCTTTATGTAACTTAGCTAGCCTTGTCGCATTGATATGACATAGTCTACAGTGCCACAAGAAGGCTTCATTCATTTCTGAATTTTTCCTCTTGTTGGTATTCTGTATACTTAGAACTATGGTTTGATTCAGAATGTATATACCGTTACACAACGTACCAAACCCAATCAACACTTGATTTTGGAAAATGTTCATAACATTATCCTCCAATGTGAAATTATATCCTTCTTTTGTTAGCAACGAAGGTGATATAATGTTGCACATCATCTTTGGTATGTAGTAACAGTCGTTCAGAATCTGTGTATTACCTGTTGTAACACTAGATGATATTCGCCAACTGCTTTGGCTGCAACAATTGCACCATTCCCTACTTTTAGAGATTTATCACCATTTTCCGGTTCTCTACCTTTCTTTAGCCCATGTAACAAATTACATACGTGGGATCTTGATCCGGTATCCAATACCCAGAACGTAGAGCAAACTAAGAAACAGGTCTCGGTTACGAACACGCCTGAAGAAGATGCATCGGTATGCTCCTTCTTCGTTCGGGTGGTATGGGAATCCGGGTATTCCCCTATTCCTTGCTCAGACTTATGACAGTCATAAGATAGAGCAGAACTTAGCCCAGTATAATAAACGGGTTCAGTCAATACATCCATATTATTATCTTGATTAAGACGTGGCATTGGTCGCTACCTAGATAGATAGAGAAGGAAACGCATTAGCGTGCGCTCTTTTCAAGATTGGATTGGTTATTATCTTATCTAATCAGGATCGCTCCCACTGTTTTTATCAAATCTTCTTTCAAACCCTAAAAGGTAAGATTAGCCGGGATTAATTACACCCTAGAAGTTTGCCAATCGTTCGGCTGGGCAGGTATTGGTACTCCTAGGGAGTCTTTCCATGCTTTCGCATGGAACTAATTAAATAACCTTGTTTCCGCAGGGGCATAACCCCGTTAACACTTTTCTTAGACACCTACTTGATCAGCTAATTGTAAAGTGGAAAAACTCTCCCAGGAGTAACACTTACTCACAGTGGGTATCGGGATCCAACTATCATATAGAAGGTATGCAATCTTATTGAAAATTTCAATACTTCAAATTCCCAATAATAGTGTCACGACCCGAAGGTACGGAACGTGACTGGCACTTAGATTACGAGATGTCTAAAGGCATAACGTAAACTAAGTCAGCCAAAGCCCAGAAAATCTAAACCAAAATCAATAAGAGTGAAGGAAACCTTTCATGAAAACGATTTTAAAATCAATTAAGTTGCATTGAACCCTTTTTAAAAACATCAAAAATTTCCGAAAATTTCGGCAGAGTCTCCTATGTAAATACTAGCCCCCAAAAATGGGTACAACAAGATATGTAACCTGTAATGAATAAATGGCATCCCCAAGCGGGAGCTAGCTCTTCGCCCAAGGCGGATCACAACCACACGCAATATATAAGCAATATCAAGTAAATAAGCATAAAGAAATGCAAAAATAAGAAAAACACAACGTCGGCTCAAGTGAGCTCGACCCCAAAGAAACCACATATACATAAATCTCTCAGTCTCATCACTAGGTCGCATATACAAATAAAAAGTGGTAGATGGAGAATACTAGATACAAAGATAGTACAAAAGAGATAAAGTGTTCTCGCAACCCACCTACGTGCAATGTCGCGAGTCTGAGCAAAAGAAGCCAATAATAAGATAATCCCGCCGATACAAGGAAGACGGGTCCGACCTGCGAGACACTGTGGCACAACGGGGGTGAGTTGCCAGCTCGTGAGTAGAATATAATATCTAGTAAGGCTATCGTAAGAATGCACGTAAATGCGTCACAACATGTATGTCTAGATGTGATGTAATGCCACTAATATGTATGCACATGTATGCAACATCAATACAGAATCTTTAAGTGTTTAAAATACAATAACCTCTGCATTCTTAACTTAGAAAAAGAATATCTGTGCAATAGCTAAAGTACCATCAATGAAATTATCTAAAAACCGTGTCAAGCATCGACACCAAATATGGAAATATATCTGTCTCAATGTCTCACAGTATCAATGTCTAAATACATCGGGCTCCGTCAGTCCGGATCGGCCCATATCATCAAATATCACGACAACGGTCGGTATCCTCCGGATATCCGCCGCGTCAGACATCACCGGTAGGTAGTCTTCCCCTGCCAGGCTCATCGTCTACAACTCGATCTTCTTGCCCCGGGGTACCATACCGGGCCCACCATGTACCCGAGACGATTCATCCACTCCTCGAATCGGGTCTCGAAATCCAACAGAAAACATGAAAACTCATGGTGGACGACACATACATCACGAGAAAACAACAACCTTATTTTAAAAAAATGATAATAATAAACTTTTGTTAAATTCTTGCGGTTTTCCCCAAAATCCAGAAATTGCATCAATACTGAAATCCTCAAGAAAATCATACTACCCAACATGTTGTATATGATAAATGTTTATGATATCAAAGGTATACAATTGATTTGTGACTAGGAATCTATGCAAGCGTGATGATGATATAAGGCATATACATGCTATGCAATTCAATGTATCATGTATGATGCAAGTGTTAATACTGAACTAAACAGGTTCTACAGTGCTCGTGGCATGGCAATTACCAAAGGCGTGTATGTCACATGAATAGTGCGCGTGCAACATGAGCCAATGGTAATGGCGTACGTGTCCTAAGAGGTGATATCACACATGTGTATATGGATAACCATGCAATGCCAGCAGACGGATAGCTATAAGGGTATGCAATGAATGAGATGGTTAACTAACTAGCTAGGCATATAGTTGCAAGTAATAAAGTGATCCTAACTATGGGGCGCCTTGCGCCATCCAGACGATTTCCCTATAGATGTATACATCTACTCACCTGGACGCCTCGCTAATCAGATCCAGCCACCGCTTTGCCTTTGCGCGCCGTGTCCGATGTTTCGCAGCCGATCCTAAAATTGCACAACACAAACATAAGATTACATATTCCTGAAACGACGCAAGTCACAATATGAAAAGATCAACGCTCACAAGTTAGGCACAACGTGCACTCGGTGCGCGGAAAACACACGAAAATCGCTAAAATCTTAACTAAAATCGTCGTTTCGGAGCAACCGTCAAAACTAAAACCCGAGTAGACCAAACTCCGCATTCGCACACCCTACAAGTCATAGTAGATGCTAATAATATCGTCACGATAACACAATTAAGTCACTTTCTAATAATTTAGAAAACCTAGTAAGCATTCGCGTAAAAATTCCGATGCAAACCTCGCGGATTAACGAGTTAGCGATCGCAATATCGCACAAATTTCCGAACTAACCCACTAGATGGCCACAACACTAACCTTAACCCATTTACAAAACTTCAAACCCTAATTAAAATTCCAAAACTAATCTAGAATTTCATTAAACAAGGAATTATAAACAAAATAACACTTTAAAATTCTAAATTAGCTTATTAAACTCCAAATTTAACAACTTGATTAGAACTTATACCTCACAAGTGTTGATTCCCTTGCACTAAGCCTCCAAAGAGGTCTCCTTTCTCCTTGTCTTAGACCAATTTGGGCTTGAGAAGGGATAGCATAAGGGTTAGGTTTGAATTAGTGAAGAAAAGTGTGTATTTTGTGGATTTTTTGTGGATTTTAGCATGAATTTTGAAGAAAGAAAATGGGGGGAAAATGGGGGCTGTTGCGGGAATTCTCGGCCAGGGGTGGAAGGCATGGGAGAGAGGGAATTGTGTAGAAAATTCTACACAAAAACTATCTTCTAAGGTCATTTAATGAATGTTACATCAAACTTTTACAAAAAACCCATTTTAAATTCATTTTTGATTTAAATTTCAAACCATAGAACTACAATCTAGAAAAGTCTTGATAAAATTTTATTAACAGTAGATTTTATTTTATAATGTTTCCTAAGTGAGTAATTTACCCATTTAAATTTGTATTTATCACTAATTTAATGTATTTTTAAAAGCTTAAAATAATATTAAAAATAATTAATTAAGGAAATTTTTTTAAATAACTAGAAAATTTTAAGTGACAATTTAGTGACCAAATTTTAGCAATATCTTATCTAAATTTTGTATAATTAGGCCTATATTGAAAATTACTTATTTTGACTTTTTACGGAAAAACCGATTATTTTACCGATTATCGAAAAACTGCCGAAACGATATTCGAAGCGTTACAGTCTTCCCCCTTTAAAGAAATTCAGTCCCCGAATTTAAAATTTAACTACGCGTACCTTCAAAAAGAGGGGGATATCTCTTCCTCATCTCGACCTCGGTCTCCTAGGTGACCTCCTCGCTGTTCGGACCACGCCAAAGATCCTTGACGGACGGTATAACCTTCGACCTCAATTTCTTTACCTGCCGATCCAAAATGACCACCGGCTTCTCGGTGAATGAAAGATCACGCTCTAACTGAATCGTATGGTGTTGAATCGTATGGGAAGGGTCATGAAGGTACTTGCAGAGTATCGAAACATGAAACACGGGGTGAACATCGGGGAAGCTGGGCGGAAGAGCTAACCGATAAGCCACCGAACCAACACGCTCTAGGATCTCAAAGGGACCAACATATCTAGGACTAAGCTTCCCTTTTCGCCCAAATCGCATCACAACCTTCATCGGATAGACCTTCAGGAAAACATGATCGCCAACAGCGAACTCGAGTCGGCGACGGCGCCTATCAGCATATGATTTCTGCCTACTCTGGGCCGCTCTCATCCTGTCCCGAATCAGCTGTATCTTTTCGGTCATCTCCTGTATGATCTGCGGCCCCAAAATACTATTCTCCCTGAGTTCTGTCCAACATACAGGCGATGGACATCGCCTCCCATACAAAACCTCGAAAGGTGCCATCTGAATCGTCTCCTGGAAGCTATTATTGTAGGAGAACTCGATTAAAGGCAAATGACGATCCCAGCTACCACCGAAATCTAAAACACAAGCTCTGAGCATGTCCTCAAGAGTCTGAATAGTACGCTCTGACTGACCGTCAGTCTGCGGATGAAAAGCTGTGCTAAAACTCAATCGGGTGCCCAAAGCCTCCTGAAGTTTCTGCCACAATCGGCTGGCAAACTGGGTGCCCTGGTCGGACACAATGCAAGTCGGGATGCCATGCAGTCGTACGATCTCATCAATATAAACCTGGGCGTACTGAGCAAAGCCAAAAGTGGTCTTCGCTGGCAGGAAGTGAGCCGCTTTCGTCAGTCGATCCACAATCACCCAAATAGAGTCATACCCTCGACTGGTCCTGGGTAGACCCACAATGAAGTCCATGCAGACCTGTTCCCACTTCCACTCAGGAATGGGCAAAGGCTGTAACTCGCCGGCTGGCCTCTGGTGCTCAGCCTTGACTTGCTGACAAGTCAGGCATCTCGATACAAAGTCTGTAACATCCTTCTTCATCCCGTCCTACCAGTAAACCTCTCTCAAATCACGGTACATCTTGGTGGAACCTGGATGCACATTTTACACTGATCTATGTGCCTCCTCAAGGATATCACGCCTCAGTCCCCCAGAATCAGGTACGCACAGTCGAGTCCCAAATCGAAGTATCCCCTGATCATTAATCACGAACTCGGAAACTCTGCCCTGCCGAATCTGCTCGATAATCTCTAAAATACGGGCATCGCCGGACTGTGCCTCGCGGATACGGTCAAGTAACTGTGGGCGTGCTCTAAAATGGGCCAGCTGTCCCCCTGTAGGAGTAAACTCGAACTGCACTCTGCTGTCACATAAAACCTGCCAATCCGCCGTCGATTGCATCTGTACTACGCTCAAACAGGATAAGCTACCTCCGGGCCTCCTACTCAAAGCATTTGCCACCACATTCGCCTTTCCCGGATGGTATAGAACCTCGCAGTCATAGTCTTTTACCAACTCCATCCAACGACGCTGTCTCATATTCAGATCTCGCTGCTGAAAGATATACTTCAAGCTCTTGTGGTCAGTGAATATCTGGCACGACTCGCCGTATAGGTAATGTCTCCATATCTTAAGTGCAAATACCACTGCAGCCATCTCTAAATCATGAGTAGGGTAGTTCTGTTCATGTTTCCTCAACTGCCGAGAAGCATACGCGATAACTCTGTCGTGCTGCATCAATACACAGCCTAGCCCCACTCGAGAAGCATCACAATATACCACGAAACCGCCTGATCCTGAAGGCAATGCTAACACTGGTGCAGTAGTCAGACGAGTCTTCAACTACTGGAAACTATCCTCACATGCCTCGGTCCAATCAAAAGGAACCCCTTCCGGGTCAACCCGGTCAACGGTGCAGCAATACAGGAGAAATCCTGGACAAAACGTCGATAATAGCCGGCCAGACCTAGAAAGCTGCGAACCTCTGTAACTGATACCGGTCTGGGCCAACGCTGCACTGCCTCGATCTTCTTCGGGTCTACACAAATACCATCTCTCGTCACCACATGACCCAAGAAGTCGACACTGTCTAGCCAGAATGCACACTTGGAAAATTTGGCGAACAGCTGATGCCCTCTCAAAGTCTGCAATGTGATACGCAAGTACTGCTCGTGCTCCTCCCGGCTCCGAGAATAAACCAAGATGTCGTCAATGAAAACAATGATGAACTGATCAAGATAAGGCCTGAATACACGGTTCATCAAGTCCATAAATATTTCCGAGGCATTGGTGAGCCCGAACGACATCACCAAGAACTCATATTGACCATATCGAGTACGGAAAGCGGTCTTCGGAATATCCTCATTCCGAACCTGCAACTGGCGATAACCTGACCGTAAATCAACCTTCAAGAAAAACCCTGCACCCTGGAGCTGATCGAATAAGTCGTCAATGAGGAGTAGGGGATATCTGTTCCGCACAGTAATCCGGTTCAGCTGACGATAATCAATGCATAAGCGTATACTGCCATCCTTCTTCTTAACAAACAGGAAAGGAGTACCCCAAGGTGACACACTCGGACGGATAAGCCCTTTATCCAGCAAGTCCTGCAACTGATCCTTCAGCTCTCTAAGCTCCGCCGAGGCCATCCGATAGGGCGGTATAGAGATAGGCCCCGTGCCGGGGATCAAGTCGATGCAGAACTCAATCTCGTACTCTGGTGGCAGACCGGGAAGCTCGTCAGGGAATACATCAGGAAACTCTCTCACAACAGGGATCTGGTCCAACGGAACCTCGGTGGCGCTAGTATCACAAACACAAGCTAAGAATCCCCGACACCCTTTCCGCAAGAGCTGACCAGCGCGAAGAAAAGAAATCAAGCTGGGAAGGGTAGCGCTACGATCTCCCTGAATAACAAGAACCGTTTCACCAGGAAAACTGAATCTAACTGCCTTCTCACGGCAGTCCACAGATGCATAACAGGTGGCTAGCCATTCCATACCAAGAAGAACGTCGAAGTCTAGCATATCGAGGAGAATCAAATCAACTGAAGAATCTCTCTCCCCGATATGAACGGGACACGATCGGTACACAAAACGGGCAACAAACAACTCGCCTACCGGAGTAATAACGACTAGCGGCTGATCTAACGAAGAAGACTCTCGGCCCAACCTCGGTGCAAAGTATGTAGATACATAAGAATGTGTGGAGCCTGGATCAAATAATACCCGTGCATCAAAAGAACATACTGGCAGAGTACCTGTCACGACGGCATAGGATGCCTGTGCATCCTGAGGAGTCAACGCGAACACTCGGGCCTGTCCACCACTAATAGCTGGCTGTCCTCTGCCTCTATCTCGGCCTCTGCCTCTACCTCTGTCGCCTCGTCCTCTCTGAACAGGACCTCCACGCCCACGACCTCTAGGAGATCTGTCTGGCGTGGAGCCTCATCAGGGGTAGGAAGTAGAGCTCTCTGTGGAGGTGGTGAAGGTGGTAAGGTCACATGTGGCACTGTCGCCGTGCCCTAACGCCCCATGGTATAGTCTCTGATACGGTGGTACTGACTCCCGCACCGAAAACATCCTAGCGACGACTGCTGGGTCTGTGGATATGAACCAAATAACTGACCCCATCTCAATCCTCTGCCGCCGCCATCTCCCGGAAAGAATCTATCACGGTGTCTACCCATCTGCCGCTGGGCTGGCGTATCAGTACGGATCCTCTTCGGCCCAGAAACGACCGGAGTCTCAGAAATGCGCTCCTCCAAAAGTAAGGCTGCATCCATCGCAACTGCGTATGTGTCAAAGTGCTGGGTGCCGATGGCAAGGAATAGTTGTGTGTCAAGCCCTCGCACAAACCTCTTTATCCTCTTCTCTTCAGTGTCTACTAGGTACGGAGCATATCGAGACAACTTGGTAAACTGTATATCATACTCAGACACTGTCATCCCAGGAGTCTTGCGCAAAGACTCAAAACTACGGGCTCGAGCATCCCGGACACTCTCCGGAAGGAAACGGGGAAGAAATGCTCGTCCCAGGTCATAGGAAGTAGTTCTGCAGCTCGGCCTCTTTCTACTGAATCATAACACGTCTGGGCAAGGCCCTCCAGACGAAAACTCACGAACTCCACCCATCTATCATCAGAACACCTCAACGAACGGCAAATCCTAGCCATCCTATCAAGAAATGCCTGTGGGTCCTCTGTCGCATCCGTACCGGTAAAAGCTGAAGGTCTCAATCTCATAAACTCCTATAGTGAAGCAGGGATAGTCGCAGTAGTAGCAGGAGTAACCGTCTGGGCAGCAAGTACAATCGTGGTCTGTGCGGTGGAAGGAATGTCCTCGGATCTCTGTGCCCGACTGGACTCAACTAACGATCCCATCATCTGTCACAACTCCTGCATACCGGCCTCTAATCTGGCAATACGGTCTGGAGATGGAGGATCAATCTGACCCTGAGGGGTAGGCGTATCATCCCGCTCGATCCTCGCCTCAGACGAGCCCGCTCGAAGCTCATCCCTAGCGGCAGCCCGCTGAGCTCTCGTATTCTTTAGCGGCATCGAAGCTGGAATAAGAAACAGGAGCGATAAGAACATTGCAATTGAATCAAGGGATGCATGGAATCAAGGAGGAAATACAAGCAATTATGTCATAAGGTCACTTAGGCAGAGTACCGTATCGTAAGTATGCCGCGGAACATACCCACGCTACGCCACTCTGCTTAAGTCACCTACTCCATCTACCAAGGGTCTTCCTATACTCAGAAAGGTAAAACCTACGCTCTGATACCAATTTTGTCACGACCCGAAGGTACGGAACGTAACTGGCACTTAGATTACGAGACGTCTAAAGGCGTAACGTAAACTAAGTTAGCAAAAACCCAGAAAATCTAAACCAAAATCAATAAGAGTGAAGGAAACCTTTCATGAAAACGATTTTAAAATCAATTAAGTTGCATTGAACCCTTTTTAAAAACATCAAAAATTTCCGAAAATTTCGGCAGAGTCTCCTTTGTAAATACTAGCCCCCAAAAATGGGTACAACAAGATATATAACCTGTAATGAATAAATATCATCCCCAAGCGGGAGCTAGCTCTTCGCCCAAGGCGGATCACAACCACACGCAATATATAAGCAATATCAAGCAAATAAGCATAAAGAAATGCAAAAATAAGAAAAACACAACGTCGGCTCAAGTGAGCTCGACCCCAAAGAAACCACACAAATCTCTCAGTCTCATCACTAAGTCGCATATACAAATAAAAAGTGGTAGATGGAGAATACTAGATACAAAGATAGTACAAAAGAGATAAAGTGTCCTCGCAACCCATCTACGTGCAATGTCGCGAGTCTGAGCAAAAGAAGCCAATAATAAGATAATCCCGCCGCTACAAGGCTGACGGGTCCGACCTGCAAGACACTGTGGCACAACGGGGGTGAGTTGCCAGCTCATGAGTAGAATATAACATCTAGTAAGGCTATCGTAAGAATGCACGCAAATACGTCACAACATGTATGTCTAGATGTGATGTGATGCCACTAGTATGTATGCACATGTATGCAACATCAATACGGAATCTTTAAGTGCTTAAAATACTATAAGCTCTGCATTCTTAACTTAGAAAAAGAATATCTGTGCAATAGCTAAAGTACCATTAATGAAATCATCTGAAAACCGTGTCAAGCATCGACACCAAATATGGAAATATATCTGTCTCAATATCTCACTGTATCAATGTCTCAATACATCGGGCTCCGTCCGTCCGGATCGGCCCATATCATCAAATCTCACGACAACGGTCGGTATCCTCCGGATATCCTCCGCGCCAGACATCACCGGTAGGTAGTCTTCCCCTGCCAGGCTCATCGTCTACAACTCGATCTTCTTGCCCCGGGGTACCAAACCGGGCCCACCATATACCCGAGACGGTTCATCCACTCCTCGAATCGGGTCTCGAAATCCAACAGAAAACATGAAAAATCATGGTGGACGACACATACATCATGAGAAAACCGCAACTTTATTTAAAAAAATGATAATAATAAGCTTTTGTTAAATTCTTGCGGTTTTCCCCAAAATCCAGAAATCGCATCAATATTGAAATCCTCAAGAAAATCATACTACCCAACATGTTGTATATGATAAATGTTTATGATATCAAAGGTATGCAATTGATTTATGACTAGGAATCTATGCAAGCGTGATGATGATATAAGGCATATACATGCTATGCAATTCAATGTATCATGTGTGATGCAAGTGTTAATACTGAACTAAACAGGTTCTACAGTGCTCGTGGCATGGCAATTACCAAAGGCGTGTGTGTCACATGAATAGTGTGCGTGCAACATGAGCCAATGGTAATGGTGTACGTGTCCTAAGAGGTGATATCACACATGTGTATATGGATAACCATGCAATGCCAGCAGACGGATAGCTATAAGGGTATGCAATGAATGAGATGGCTAACTAACTAGCTAGGCATATAGTTGCAAGTAATAAAGTGATCCGAACTATAGGGCGCCTCGCGCCATCTAGACGATTTTCCCATAGATGTATACATCTACTCACCTGGACGCTTCGCTAATCAGATCTAGCCACCGCTTTGCCTTTGCGCGCCGCGTCCGATGTTTCCGCAGCCGATCCTAAAATTGCACAACACAAACATAAGATTACATATTCCTGAAACGACGCAAGTCACAATATGAAAAGATCAACGCTCACAAGTTAGGCACAACGTGCACTCGGTGCGTGGAAAACACACGAAAATCGCTAAAACCTTAACTAAAATCGTCGTTTCGGGGCAACCGTCAAAACTAAAACCCGACTAGACCAAACTCCGCATTCGCACACCCTACAAGTCGTAGTAGATGCTAATAATATCATCATGATAACGCAATTAAGTCACTTTCTAATAATTTAGAAAACCTAGTAAGCATTCGCGTAAAAATTTCGATGCAAACCTCGCGGATTAACGACTTAGCGATCGCAATATCGCACAAATTTCCAAACTAACCCACTAGATGGCCACAACACTAACCTTAACCCATTTACAAAACTTCAAACCCTAATTAAAATTCCAAACTTAATCTAGAATTTTATTAAACAAGGAATTATAAACAAAATAACACTTTAAAATTCTAAATTTGCTTATTAAACTACAAATTTAATTAGAACTTATACCTCCCAAGTGTTGATTCCCTTGCACTAAGCCTCCAAAGAGATCTCCTTTCTCCTTGTCTTAGACCAATTTGGGCTTGAGAAGGGATAGCATAAGGGTTAGGTTTGAATTAGTGAAGAAAAGTGTGTATTTTGTGGATTTTTTATGGATTTTAGCATGAATTTTGAAGAAAGAAAATGGGGGGGGGAATGGGGGCTGTTACAGTAATTCTCGGCCAGGGGTGGAAGGCAAGGGAGAGAGGGAATTGTGTAGAAAATTCTACACAAAAACTATCTTCTAAGGTCATTTAATGAATGTTACATCAAACTTTTACAAAAAAACCCATTTTAAATTCATTTTTGATTTAAATTTCAAACCATAGAACTACAATCTAGAAAAGTCTTGATAAAATTTTATTAACACTAGATTTTAGTTTATAATGTTTCCTAAGTGAGTAATTTACCCATTTAAATTTGTATTTATCACTAATTTAATGTATTTTTAAAAGCTTAAAATAATATTAAAAATAATTAATTAAGGAAATTTTTTTAAATAACTAGAAAATTTTAAGTGACAATTTAGTGACAAAATTTTAGCAATATCTTATCTAAATTTTGTATAATTAGACCTATATTGAAAATTACTTATTTTGACTTTTTACGGAAAAGACCGATTATTTTACCATTTATCAAAAAACTGCCGAAACGATATTCGAAGCGTTACAAATAGTTTTTACCCCTAACCTCCTATGACCTTGACGGAGGTTAACAAACCATAAGTCGCTAGTCAAGTTCAACCCGTTCATTTCTTGATTGAATTAAACCCACCCGCATGACCCTTAACGGAGGTCAACAAGGCCGTACGACTGCCCTAATCCAATCGTATTACATGTGGCAGATAAGCACTAATCAGCTACCGCACACTACACTTTGATGGAGGTCAACAAACGCAACACGAATACTACATAGTATTTATCTGAAATGATGGAGGGCTACAGCTGGTTTTAAGAAAACATTTAACGTAATGAACTTGATATCGTTGTAGAATCTAGTGATTTGAAAAAGGAGTGTCTTTTGTAGCTTTTGCTAGTTTCGCTAAACAGGTCATTCCCGGTGAAGGGATCTCGGCTCTTTCCTCATCGAATGAGGTGCTAGATATTCATCAAAGAATTCTACTATGCAAAATAAGAACTATAGAAGCTATAAAAACAAAACCGAGTGGGTTGTAGCATTTGCTAGTTTTGCTAAAGAGGTCACTCCCGGTGAAGGGATCTCGGCTCTTTCCTCATCGAATGAAGTGTTGGATATTCATCAAGCAATACCACTATGAAAAACAAGAACTAGAGAAGCTATAAAAACAAAACCGAGTGGGTTAAAGTATTTGCTAGTTTTGCTAAAGAGATCACTCCCGGTGAAGGGATCTCGGCTCTTTCCTCATCGAATGAGATGCTGGACATTCATCAAAGAATACTACTATGTAAAGTAAGAACTAGAACTACCCTTTTTTAAAATTTCTATTCTACAATATCTTTAGGTTTCTTTTCTTTCATTAATCTCATTAATGAAGTCCCATCATTTAATGTTTTCTGAACATCACAGAAAAATGAAACGAAAATAGAACGTACGCTTATACCATCCGCATTCGCCATGGGGCCCCGTCATACACCGTTAGGTTACTTAACTAACGGCAGAGCGGGGGCTGGACTAGCGCGGGTGCAAAACATAAGAAACGTTTATTATATATCATATATATAATATAGCATTCGTCTCACGCAGTTATATGATCAACATCACAAAACCAAGCAGCCGAATTCAACATATGAAATATTGGATATACTAGAAGGTCTATGTTTTAAATTCAGCCAGTAATGAAAAACACGGATTCCACAGTCGTGATGAATAGTCAAACCCATATCCCTAGACCCCAACGAGAGTGGCAAGCAACCCTTCCAATTCTAGAGTTAGGAGACCTGGTCTCGACTCCTCGGGTTGGTCTCCCACTGGACTCTAGAACCCGGTTACTTGTACTCCCCGCCTTGGGTCTTTCCTAATGCGGAAATGTAAATAATATACATCAGTGGTGACATCATCCTCAACCCGGAAGTGTCCCAATAAAAGAATATTACATACAAATTTTACATGAATGAAAATAAAAACTTTCATCTCACATAAAACCCCCGGCTATTCATTCATGACGATCTAATAAACATTTCACCAGCAACACATATCATCTCATGTCATCAACGTAAGTAAATATGCGTATCCCGAAATTCATTAACATATAGCAACGAGATCGGAATACCCCACATATTACACTTACGGTCGCAGAAAAGAAAATGAAAAACTATAACAATTAGAATCCGTATATCGTTAGACATCATAAACCCGGAATATCTCATATTCCGGATTTCATGCCTAACCTATAAATCTTGTATTTTAGTCTCAAAATGAAAACACTTTTCAATTACTTTAGTCGGGTAATTCAACAGGATTCCCGACTACATTATCGAATACTCGTTGGGAACTTTAGCAGATGGCCGCACCCCCGATACCGTCGATGAAGTGCACTAAGACGGAACACTGTGCCCACAAGAACCCGAGTGGGTGCTTTTGGCAATGGGGTTCTCCTACAGTCATTTGGTCGGGGCTATGGGGCGTAGCTGTCTGCTAGAGTTACCCGGCGAGTGTTCGCGTACATACGCGATTGCGACGGAGTTTTGATCGCCGTGAGATCGAGATTTGGAGAGGAGACACAAAGAACAACACCGTGAACCCACTCACCAATGCCCTTCCACAGCCGCAACATGAGCGACTTTTTGAGATGTTGGGTATGAGATACGCCAATAATTGGCCTTAGTGCAAGTGGTAGATTATTGGATATATGTATGTCCTAGAGGCCATTATTTGTATAGTGGATGCTTGGACATGTATATATAGAGAGGACATTCTTGCTCGACATGATAGTATACTATCTGCTTACTCTTTATCTTAACATGTTCACTTGCTTATGTATACTATTCATTTGATACATATTGATAAAGCCCTTAGGATAACAGCTTGACTAGCATGACTATGATGGAGATCATATTAGTGGGGCATGTGTAATTTATAAGCATATCCTTAAAATATTCCTAGTCATGGGTGTATCGAGACGGAGCATCGATATTCCATAGTAGACTAGTGTATACGTTTCTTGACCCATTTGATGGGTGATGGATGATCCTGTTAGGAATATGTATGCCCTAGAGGCCATTATTGTACATGTGATATATATTATAGTGGATGCTTGGACATATATATAGAGAAATTTCTTGCTCGACATGATAGTATGCTATATGGTTACTCTTTATCTTAACATGTTGACCGGTATTCTTTACCGTCTTACTCTCACATGTTGCCCTTAGAATATGTACTTGACTACCAGGATTATGATGAGATCATGCTAGTGGGGCCTGGATGGTCTAAAAGTACATCCTTTAATCAGTTCCTAGTCGAGGGAATATCGAGACTAGGGCATCGATATTCCAGAGTAGATTAGTGTGTACGTTTCTTGTCCCTTAGAGGGTGATGGTTGATCCCACAACCATTGGTGTGTGACATCAAAGATTGTACACAGATGCTCATTGGAGAATGGGTACACCGAACAGGACACGCCGGGGACTCCTATGTGGTAGTATACCTATCGTCAAATAGTAGTCCTCTGGTGACACTGGTATGGTTAGTTTGTAGACCCGAGATCGTCATAGAGTCTTGTATGGCTCCCACTGTGCTTTGATTTCCTCCCTACCATGGCTCAAAGGAGTCGTGCAAACAGGTGGATTTTAGGTACAGTCCCGAGTCACATGGAGGCAATGAGCGATAGGAGGGGTTTCGTCTTTCCCGGTATTGGGGGTTGATGTTGCACTATGCTCGATTGGCTATAACTGGAAGTCTCTGGCCAGGGCTGCTTATGAGATTTACTGATAAGTGTTATCAATAGTTTCTCAAACCGTTATAGGCCAGACATCGGCATAACTTATCACGTTACTTGGGACTAACGTTTACCATCCCTAGACATGATATGTGACATATCAGACGAAGAGACCGGACTGTACGATAGTGTTACTGATAGGCTTCATGAAGAGTATGGACGAGCTTGTTTGTTGGTCTTCATATCGCTCAATACTCGGGTAGCCGTTACGTCCAGTTAGTACCGCTGACGGCTTGTAGGTGATTGATGTGATCATCACCTACTGCTGGCGTATTGACAAGTCTTTAGAGTCCTACACAGAAGTTTCCTGGTTCGAGCGAACGAATTAGGGCATATATGTTGATATGTGCGTGGGCCTAATTAAATATGAGTATGTGATACCGTATTATAATCTGGCAGTTATCTGATGTCGGTCGGGTTATATATGATATAACCAGATTATTGAATCAAGTGTTGGTTTGATAATATAATATTCAGATTAATGATATTAGTCGGTTATATGTGATATAACCGGATTATTAGATCAAGTGTTGATTTAATAATGTGATATTTATTATATGTGAT
Source organism: Agapanthus africanus (assembly GCA_030015575.1). Taxonomy (NCBI): domain Eukaryota; kingdom Viridiplantae; phylum Streptophyta; class Magnoliopsida; order Asparagales; family Amaryllidaceae; genus Agapanthus; species Agapanthus africanus. The sequence goes on along the minus strand of CM057338.1, from coordinate 865,856,117 downwards.
ATAATTATATCTTAACTAATATCATTAGCTCACTAATTGCTTTATATATATATATATATATATATATATATATATATATATGTATATATATGTATATTTGATATATATAAATATATATTATTATATGAAGTATGACATGTTTTTCTATTTTGAGAAAATAGAAAAATGAGGTGTAAATTGTGGAGATATTTGTGGAATGGGTAAGACATGGGTTTTATTATTTGTATATTAGTCTTGACTCACTATTCAAGCATGGTTGCAATTTTATTCCATGCTTGAATAAGTGAGGAAAGAGAGAGTCATTTTTAGTTTACTCTCATTATTTTCATTCTTCATGCCTTAGCCATTTCTTGAGCTCTTGCTTCCTCTTGCTCTCTACAATTTTCTTCACCTCACTTCTAAGTTCAAACCCTCACATATGATGTGAATCATTGAATTTGTGAAAACCCTAGTGACCAAATTAAACCCCTACTTCACCATCACACATTAGATTAGCAATTTGATATGGAGTGTTGCCTTCACTAATGAGATTAGTGAAGGGTTAGCTTGAGCTTGTGGACTTCGGGTGGATCGTCTTAAGCGCGAAGATCATGAAGGAGGTTCGTTCAACTCGAAGAGGAGCCTAGTAGAGTCACGTGGATTTCAACCCGGAGCTATTAAAGAGAAGGACTCGAACTACAAAGGTTGTATGCTCTTTTCTTCTCTTTAGTTCATCACAAAGGAAAACCCTAATAATCTAGTAAAGATCTTATTAGTCTAACTTAGCACCTAATAAAATTAAAATTTGACATACTTGATGCCTCTAGAACCTCATGGTTGTGCTAAGGTCGACTTTCAAATCCCATATCCATTAGTATTTGACATCAAAGATTGTATACGGGTACTCAGTGGAGACTGGGTACACTGAACGGACTTGCCGAGAACTCCTATATGGTATTATACCTATCGTCGGATAGCAGTTCTCAGGTGACATTGGTACAGGTTAGTCTGTAGACCCGAGATCGTCATAGAGTCTTGTGTGTTCTCCCACCGTGCTTCGATTTCCACCCTACCACGGCTCTACTGAGTCATGCAAACAGGTGGTTTTTGGGTACAGTCCCGAGACACATGGAGGCAATGAGCAATCGGAGGGGTTTCTTCTTTCCTGGTATTGGGAGTAGATGTTGCGCTATGCGCGATTGGCTATGACTCGAAATTCCTGGCCAAGGCTGATGAGATTTACTGATAAGTGTTATCAGTAGTTTCTCGACCTGTCATAGGCCACATCGGCATGACTTATTGAGCTATTGGGGTCGACGATACCATCCCTGGACTCAATATGCAATATATTAGACGAAGAGACCGGACTGTACGGTAAGTGTTACCAATAGCTCGACGGGAGTTTTGACGGTTCGCTTGTTGCTTTTCCATTCGTACAATACCTGGGAGCCGTTACGTGCAGCTAGTACGGCTGACGGTTTGTGGTTATCTGATATGATCACTACCTACTGCTAGCGTATTGACGAATCTTAGAGTCCCACAAAGGGGTTTCCAAACTCTGGCGAAACGATATGGGGCACATATGGAGATATGTGCGGGAGCTTGATTAAATGCGAGTATATAATACCATATTTTAATCTAGCGGTTTTGATTAGTCAGGTTATATGTGATATGACCGGGTTATTAAATCAATTATTGATTTAATAAAATGACTAATTCTCTTTTTATGAATTCTTTTCTTTCTCATTTATATTTACATTTATGTATGTATGTGTGTGTGTATTTATAAATGGAGTATCTTGGTTGATGATACATGCAACTTGGGTGTGCAAGACTTATATTAGAGATTTATTTGGATTTTTAATCCAAATTAGAAATGAGTCATTACTTCTACATTGTTCTCAAAATATCTAGCTAATGACTCACCATTCCACTCACATTTATTTTTGATTAAATATCCAAAATGTCTCCATGTTTCATAATTCATTCTTGACTTAAGCCTTCAACCCTAGTTGCTTCTTCTTCCTCTTGTTCATTTTCTAGGTTTTGAAAAAGAGAAGAAAAAGAAAGGTTTTCTTGAGGAAAAAATCCCCACTTCATCAATCAATATTAGTTTATCAAACTAGTATTGGTTGTTTGCTTCACATCATCCTAGTGTAGTGAAGCAAGAGCTTGAGAAAAAAGAACTCTGGGTGGATCATCGTAGACGACGAAGAGCTTCGAGCGGAGTTGATCCAAGCTTCAAGTGGAGCCAAAGGAGTCCAAGAATAGAAGGAGTTGTCTACAAAGGTTGTAGTCCTCTTTCACTTAGGTTTAGACTTCTTTTAGCTTATGTTTTACCCTAATCTCTAGTTCGATTCGGAGTTTTTGTGCATTAGCTCTCTAATTTTTTAAAAAAAGTTCTTTGCTTTATGATGTTTAAACCCAACTAAAGGTGCTAGTACACTCCAACAGATGTGTGGCTCATAACAGTTCGAGAAACTACTGATAACTCTTATCAGTAAATCTCAGCAACCCTGATCAGGGATTTTGCAGTTATAGCCAATCGAGCATAGCGTCACATCAAATCCCTATACCGGGAGAGACGAAACCCCTCTTATCGCTCACGGTCTCTATGTGATTCGGGACTGTACCCAAAATCCACCTGTTTGCACGTCTCTTTTGAGCCGTGGTAGGGAGGAAATCAAAGCACAGTAGGAATCACACAAGACACTATGACGATCTCGGGTCAATGGACTAACCTGTACCAGTGTCACCAAAGAACTGCTATCTGACGATAGGTATATAACCATCTAAGAGTTCTCGGCGAGTCATGTTCGGTATACCCATTCTCTAATGACCACCTGTGTACAATCTTTGATGTCAAACACCAATGGCTATGGGATCAACCATCGCTCCCATACAGGATCAAGAAACGCACACACTGGTCTACTCTGGAATATCGATGCCCTGTCTCAATATCCCCTCGACTAGGAACAATTAAAGGATGTGTTTTTGGACTACCCTGGTCCCAGTAGTATGATCCACATTATAGTCCTAGTAGTCAAGCACATATCCTAAGGGTTTTATCAACATGTAAGAGAAAGACAGTATAAGAATATCAGACATCATGTTAAGATAAAGAGTAACCGGATAGCATACTATCATGTAGAGCAAGAAAGTCCTCTATATATATGTCCAAGCATCCACTATAATATACATCAATGTACAATAATGGCCTCTAGGGCATACATATTCCTAACACACACACACACACATGATAATAAAAAATAATATAATACATGAAAGCATAAAATAAATTTAAAAAATAGAATAAAATAAATGACAAAAACAAAAATGGAAATGAAGCTTGAGCAAACCAACTATAAAAACATAACGAACGCACATTCAAATTTATTTAAACGAACAAACATTACGTATTGAGTTCGCATAACTTGTACGACCCATTAGTCGGAGGTTCCCTCGTTTCAGAACGAGTGGTAATTAACGGCAGTTTAGTCCGCGGGTGTCAGAGATTAGGATTTCCACAATCAATAAACCCCAGGCTACCCTAGGCGGGGGAATCTATATAGCGCCTGATAAGAGAGCGTATTCCTGTCTAAATAGGGTAGCGAAAAATACTCTACAGATTTTGGTACGTTCGGTGAGACCTTATCTCTCCTCCCATATTTCGGGTCAAACAATCGTATGAACTCAGTTAGCATATACTTCGTTATTGTACTGAAATCATGTTTCTTCTTGCAGGTTAGGAACTTCTAACCGCAATCTCAAATTCAACGATGATGTCTCCAAGAGCATGCTCAGCTTCTGACGTGACCCCCGTCAAATACACAATCAAGACAATTGGTAGAAGCTCTTTCGTCTACGTAGATGTTAAACCAAACGCTTCCGTCTAAGTAGACGTTAAACCCCGTCTAAATAGACGTTAAACGAAACACTTTCGTGTAAGTAGACATTAAACCAAGCTCTTTCGTCTAAGTAGACGTTAAACTAAACTATGTTAAACTAAACTCTTCGGCCTAAGTAAACGTTAAACCAAATTCCTTCTCTAAGTAGACTTTAAACTAAACTCTTTCGTCTGAATAGACGTTAAACCAAATTCCTTTATCTAGATAGACGTTAAGCTAAGCTCTCCGTCTAAGAAGACATTAAACTAAGCTCCTCCATCTAAGTAGACGTTAAACAAAATATTCCGTCTAAGCTGACATTAAACGCTCCTATCTAAGACGACGTTAAACATTCCGTTGAATCATATCAAGTGGCAAATGAATAAAGACGACGACCCTGTTCTCGAACCAAAGCACAAGTCGGCGTTTAAGCAACTTTCTATCTCCCCATCTGGGGGCGAAGTCGTTAACTCATAGGGGCAACAAGACGTCCTAGGCCAGCCCGGGCGAGGCCTATGACGATCACAAATACAATCGTTTTCTCTAGACTATCTATCGGTCAGCCTAAAACGGCTACATAAAAAGTAGATGCCCGCTAATTTCTTAAAGTGTAAAGGCTAAAGTAGAAACGGCTCATGTATAGAGGCAAAAAGTGCAAGGGCTCCTATTCTTTTGGAGTTCGTAAGGTTCCAAGAACATGGCTACCCTGCGACAAAAGTCGAATCTGTCATGAAAATTAACAGCTCTTTCGAACCGTTAAAATCGGTGAAGAAGCATGCTATAAACACAAAGATCAAGAAAACGATAATTCAAAGAATTCTGCAAAGACGCGTATCTAAGCCCCAGAATCAAAAGAATAACACAATCTCATCAAGGGCATGCCAAGATCCACTCGCCGATAAAAATCAAAAGAAAAAACTCAAAGAGAGGGTACCAATTGTATCCAAGACCCGGGTCGGACCGACTGTCCTCAGTCGTTTGTTTTTCCCTGAAAGTAGCGGACTACAACAATAGTCCAAAAGCACAGTAAATATCTCTACAAATGATATAGCATTGGACATATACACAATCCACACAGCATATATGGTGGGACCCAAAAGAACAAGTCCTCCTACGCTTCACAACCATGATAACGATATGGTTACCGCTGTCCAACCCCGGGTTGGTTCAGATGATGTTGAAGACTTTATTTGGGCATCAGGGCAAAAGGAACTCATAATTCTTAAAGACTCAGGTGACAGTGATAGCCCGGTCTCCGTCCATAAAATACAGGACGAGCAATGTTCCTATATCTTCAGAAGCAGCTACCCATTCTAAAGAGACCGCATGAAGCGAAAGTAACCAATAACCCCAATTGCTGCCCGCATTACAGAGTATTGGGGTATACAATCAAAGACTGTCTCATTTTCGAAGGGTGGGTTGAGAACCAATACAAAGATTGGAAAATCTCACCGTCTTCCAGATAACTTTGCAATAAGGCACCGATAAGGTCAAACAAAGAATAAGCACAACACTGACCCCTAAGTTGTTAAACTGGGAAATAAAAAGAAGAAGAAAAGAAAAAGAAATAAAGGGTTAGTCCACAAGCAAAAGGGGCATGAATGAAAACCTGATAAGGTTTCGTGAGTAAAAACAGCAAGACTGTCCGTGAGCTTATGAAAACCCGTAAGGGCGCGAACTAGTAAAACAAAATGACCCCTAAGTCTTTAAACTGGAAATAGATAACCCCTAAGTAGTTAAACTGGAAACAAATAAAATACCCCCACGGCGAATGATGAGTCGCTCCTCGCACTATTCCAGTGTAGCGATGCAGACGCCAACCGAAATTCAAATCCCAAAATTCTCTAATGGAAAATGATGAGTCACTCCTGACACTATATTTCAATTTTAGCGTGCTGATGCCAAACCAAAACCAAAACCCTAAATTCTCCAAAAGGAAAATGATGAATTGCTCTTGGCATATATGCTCCAGTGTTAGCAATATTATGCCAGCCCGCAAAATTCCAACTCGAGTCTTCTTCTGAGAAAAAGGTAGTCCACAAGCAAAAGAGGAACAAATGAAAAGCATAAAAGGCTTAATGGGTAAAAACAACGAAACTACCCGCGAGCTTGTGAAAACCCACAAGGGCGCAATCATGTACAAGAAAAAAGATCCAAGTCCCACTCGACGAGTGCTTTCAAGCTCAAAGAAGGTCCCGTCAAACATTGCAGGAATTAGACAAATCAAATCAAAGTCCAACTCGACAAATACCTCCAAATTCAAAGAAGATCCCGCCAAAACAAAGCAGGAATCAAGTAAATCAAATTAAAGTCCCACCCAACAGTGCTTTCAAGCTCAAAGGTCCCGCTAGACAGATTGGAACCCTCTAAATCACATCAAATCAAATCAACTTCAAGTCAAATCAAATCGGGTACCGGACGAGTTTGCCTCTGGAACCCAATTATAGAGGTATAAATGTTGGCCCTACTCCCAAATCAAATCAAATCAACCACGTTAATAGCGACTCTCCATGCCGGTGACACGTCAACAATGACTCTCCACATCGGTAACACATCAACAGCGACTCTCCGTGCCGGTGATACGTCAAACAATGACTTTCTGCCTCGGTAGCACGTTAAACAACGACTCTCCACCTCAGTAGCACATCAACAGCAACTCTCCATGATGGTGACACATAAACAATGACTCTCCGCCTCGGTAGCACGTCAACAGCGACTCTTCATGCCAGTGATACGTCAAACATCGACTCTTCGCCTCGGTAGTGCGTCAAACAACGACTCTCCGCCTCGGTAGCACGTCAAAAATTACGCTCTGTGCCACTGATACGTCAAATAGCGACTCTCCGTCTCAATAGCACGTTAATAGCGACTCTTCGTATCGGTGATATGTCAAACAATGACTCTTCGCCTCGGTGGCACGTCAACAGCGACTCTGTATATCCCTAGTTCCTTATAAAATTTTCCGTATTTAAATAAACATTTTCCCCTATTTTCTATTTAGTTATTCCTATTTCCCCTTCTCTTTAAATTTCTAAAACCTAACCCCAACTAACCCAAACCCTAACCCAGACCTACACCCCCGGCCCAAGCTCCAACCCTAAGCCCCAAGCCTAAGCCCTAAGCCAGCCCTTCCCTTTTCTCTTTCTCCCTTTTCTTTCTTCTTTTTGTTTCTTCTTTTTGCCGAGTCCTCACCTATGACTCCTTCTTCCTCCTTCGCTAACGTCCCGCTCGACTCGGTCCCCTACGATAAAGCAATCCCTAACGTTCACCCTCGAGATTCTCTCGCCTGACTCCCCTTAATCTCGGCTCCCTCTAACCGAGCTCCTCTCTCTATAATTCTCAATCCCTCTCTCTATATCATCTCATTCTCTCTCTCTCCCCCTAGCTCACTGCCTCACCACCGCCGAGCTCCTCACCACGCCATCACCTCCTCCTCTCAAACCATCACCACTACCATACCATCTCACTCACTCCCTCACCCGCTATAGCACAGCTGTCCTCGCCATCACTCACCTCCATCCTCGCCTGCAAGCCATCACCGGTGACCCTTCATCCACTGCCAACACCAACACCAACGACAACCTCTACACCGCCAAAGCCATCCTCCACCTCATCTTCTCCAAACCGAACCCCTTTTCCTCCTACAGCACTTTCCCACTGCTCGCTTCCACCGCACCCTCGTGCCACCACCGCCTGAGCACCGCTGACAAACTCCTCACCTCCGTCATCGAGCCTAAGACCTACTGCTATTCCACCAAGCTTCTTCATTGAGCAACCGAGCCTCATTCCTACTGCGCTCAAGCTCACTGCCACCACCGAGCCCCTTCTGCATCATGTCGTCACTGTCGTTGTCTCCTTGCCGCAGCTAAGCTCCGCCATGCCACCGCTTGAGCCACTGTCGTCGCCACCAGTAACACCAACCCACAGCATTCGAACCGGTCTCCCAGCCTCTTCTCTAAGAAGAGCCTAGCCGAGCCAAACCCTAGCCACCGCTTGCCGTGACGTGCCTAGCCGTTGCTGCCATTATCGCTATCGTGCCGTCCATCGCCGTCGTCGTGTTGTCATCACAGGCAAGAGAAAACCCATCTCTTGTTAATCATGCTATTATATATATAAGTTAATTAATAGAGTTAGATTAGTGTATGTGCGCACACGCATATGTGTGTGTGTGTGTATTGCGTTAAGTGATGATCGAATACTTGTGCATTGAGCCATTGTGATTGGTTGTATTGAATCAAACCCAATTCGGGGTCATTAATCGTATGGATATTATATTAGAATTTACATGAATTAATTGTTATTGACCGACACTCGTATACACATACTAAGTGTTTGATGCGAAACCCTAAACCAAAACCCATTTACAAATGGTGGAAATTGTGAATGAAACCCTTTACTGATAATGAATATCGGGTAGGAATTTGAGTCAAAAATATTGACATTATCACCATGAAATGATACTCCCATTTGGTTACGTCAAATCCGGAATTCACCGCACTTGTCACGTTGAAAATCTATATTAAATTAAATACATAACGAAATGCAATATTCTAGGGCTCTATCGAAGCAGACTAGATAACCTATAACCCTATGCAAATTTTTATTTGATATGACCTTGATACGATAATGAAAATTTGAGGGAAATACAGCTCTAGACTGCAGTCCAGAGAAGTATTTTCTGATGACACCTGATTTTAAATGCCTGTACATCCCTTTATAAATATGAAAATACACGGAGTTCTATATTGTTTCGTAGATAATTAAGTTATCTATCAAATGGTGTTAGGTTCATTTAATTTAAGTACTGTTTGTTATTTTAAAAATATTTTAGATCGTCGTCATGTCCTGCAGTTTTCTACAGTGACAATTTATACACATAGACTTTACATTGAACACATCTCCCCGTATACATCGCCTATTATTGATACATCTATTGCGTTGGAAATCTAACTGATAGGGCTAGGTTTTATTCAACTATAGCACCCCCTGAATCTGACATAAACTATAGAAAACTGAGGTCAAAGTTGGGCTTCCAATTCTGAAACTGGAATTCCAGCTGCTTACACCCATTCTAAAATGAACATAACTCCTTGATAGGAAAACCTATTGATATGAAATCAATTTTACTGATTAGATAATCAAGTATACTTTATATACTTTTTATATTGTTTTGCTCAATTCTGCACGTGTGATTTATTATGAATTTTGCAAACTGCATGATACTGGCTACCCTTAATTTAGTGAACGTTTATTTAATGCATTCCTACCATATCTTGTGATTGCTTTACACCAATTGTTTAGTGATTGTTTACATTAAAATCCTAGCGACCGATTGTATTGTCGATTGACAAGTGTTAGTGACTGGGTTGTGGCAAGTACGATAGTGGATTAGTGATTGAAAATGATACTGATAAGTGAAAACGTGATTGAATAGTGTAATTGATACGTACTTGTACACAATCAATGAAACTATTTAGTTATTGCATTATCGACGTCTATGAGACTTATATAAGTGTAACTATAACTGTTATGGGATGGCTATGGAATCAATTATATTAGTATTATAGGTAAGACATCGTGGATTGCCCACTTGTCTAGAATACAAGTCTAGTCATGCTTGATGGAGACCCGTCTCCAATTCTCGAGTAGACTTGTCATAGCTGACTGGTATTTTAGGTTTGTGGTCGGAATTTGATATAGACACGCAGGGTTAGGATAGTTTGAGTGTGAGTTCGATCAACGGAATCTCAGGAGTCCATTGCTAGCACAATCATTTCGTTTTGCTGGGGAGGCCGAGCTCGGAATGGTCCCAATCATTTCGTTTTGTTCGGGAGACTGGACGCGGAACGGTACAAATATTTTCATACATGACATTTAGGCCCGTATTTCCTTTCCCCTGGGGCTTACGCTTGGGTTGGGAATACTCTTACGGTGTTGACGCTCACACTTAAACTGACGATAGATTTAGTGATATGGACATTAAGACTTAGAAACTGATAGGTTTAGTAACATAGACATTGAGACTTAGAAACTGATAGGTTTAATTACATGGACATTGCATTGATTACTGATCTGATACACTTGTTATATTGTTTATCTGTACCTGTTTTATTTCATGCTCACGACATTACCTTATGTTTGCTACTTTATGTTTATTATTATTGCACATATTATACACTGCTATATTGTGTTACCCTAACGACCTGAGTATGTATGCTCAGAGCGGAAAGTGGACTTAGCCCAGATCAGGACTTAGCCTCTTCGAGGATATTGCGGAGATCTAGATCAGCGACGTCAAATCTATCTTTCCTTTATCACTATCTGGTTAGTTATTTCTTTTGCTCGTATCCGCTGCACTCTGATTCGTTTAAACGTGATAGACTTAGTGACTGTATATCTCGTTATCTGTGTTAGATTACTGCTTACCATGTACTGCTAGAAGCCGAAATATGACTACGGCAGGATTTTTCTTTGACCGTAAGAGTATGGCTGGCCTAGTCACCCTTCGTATTCCGTATTTTGAGAAGTAGGGCGTGGCAGACTCTCCGTACCAATGGTACGTCAAACAACGACTCTCTGCCTTGGTAGCACGTCAACAGCGACTCTTTGTATCGGTGACACGTCAAGCATAGACATCCATGTCACAAAAAAGGAATCAAGTCAAGCATCGACCTCTATGTCGCAAAAAGGGAATCAAGTCAAGTATCGACCTCCATGTCACGAAAAGGGAAACCAAGTCAAGCTCGCCATCAAAGAAAATCCATCAATTTCATGCACGCGATGCACACAGACTGCGTGCACTTAATGATGGGGGCACTTTGTTGGGGTCAAATTTTACACCCCTTTGTTCTAAAAGTCAAAGTCAACGCTCGTACAAGCGGGCCAAGTCCGAGTCAAGTTCTAGCCCAAGCGAAGACTGACCTATGCCAAGAAAAGAAAAAGAATTATGAAATAAATAGGTCTAATGTAATTTTTTTATGAATAAATGTAAAGAAATAGACAAAACCCTAATTTGTAAAGCCTGAGAGCCTAAATGAAAAGTTTAAAGGCTATAAAAGCCAACCCTGTGATGAAATAAAAGGGGATTCTTCTCTGTTAAAAATTTAGTGTTTTGAGCCGTCTATCTTTTTCTCGTTCTCTCTCTCTCTCTCTCACACACACACTCTCTCTTTCTCTCGCAGGTTCTTTTTCTCCTCTTTTAATAAAAAAACAGAGGAAGCTTTTCTTTTCTCAAAAGAAGAAAACATATCAAGGCGCCAAAACTCATAAGGAAGAGAAGAAGAGAAACAAGATCCCATCACATCCAAAAAGAGATTTTTTATCTCTCCTTTCATCCTTCCTTAAAAATCCAGAGCCTACGAGAAAAAATACAGAGCCTACGAGAAGAAGAGACATTTTTTTATTATTATTCGAGATCCAAATCCATATTCTTGAAGATTCAAGATGTTGGGTAGTAAGAGTGCCCCGGCCATCGAACCGTGGACAAATGCGGAACAAAAATTTCTTAAAACCCGGGGCTACCATTACCCGATTTGCAAGATCGAAACCATTAACCCTAAAACTAGCAATCTAAGAAAAGAGATAGGAATGATTATACCTAATGAACCAAATCCTTCGGGTCTTCAACCATTTCCAAGCTCCAAGTGATGCGGATCGACTTTGGTCGCCGGTCTTCCTTCATCTCCGATGATCCATCCAAAGGAAACGGCGCAAGCTTCAGGTTCGCCAAGCGAACCAACCGACTCTTCAAAATTGCTAGTAGTGGAGAGTGGGGAGTGTAGGATAGTGTCACTAAAACTTTTTCTCTCATCCAAAAAACTCATGGAGCAACCATAGAAGATGATAAGGTGATGATCAAAGGAGATGGCATGAAAATTGGCTAAGTATTTTTTTGTGTGAGCATGAGAGTGAGAGAGCACAAAATGAATCACAAAATGAGCAAGCTTCCCCCCACCCACAATATGGCCGGCCCCCCCTCATGCCCCCACCAAAAAATGTCAATCTCAATTTCATTAAACAAATACCATACCAATCTCTACATTGCACAAAAGCCATGCTTTGACCAAAACCATACCCTTGCCATGTCATCATTTCCACCTCATTATGAACAAATGATTTTCAAAAGAAAATCAATAATGAGGTGGCATCTTCTAGAAGCCATTCCGTATAAATACGGAATGCTTCCCGGTATATGTATCGAAATACACATACGCTTATTCGTACGAAAATACGAATAGCCAAGAGAGAAAACGAATAGTGAGCAATAATACTAGAAATTATTAAATCAAAACTTGATTTAACAATCTGGCTTAATCCTAAGCTGCTAGTATTATCAACCGTCTGATTAAAGTCTGTGCAGTCCTTGCACATATTTAATCGGACACCTGTATGTATCAACATACGTCATCTACACCATATCGCCTGAACCGAGAAAACCCTCTGTGTGGGACTCTAAAGACTCGTCAATACGCTGGCAGTGGGTTTAACCACAAGTACGTCAGCGGCACTAGCTGTGCGTAACGGCTACCCAAGTATTGAGCGAAAGGAAGGCCGACGAGCAAACTCATCCAAACCCCTACTGAGCCTGTCAGTGACAATATCCGTACAGTCCGGTCTGTTTGTCTAAGAGTATCGCATATCGAGTCTAGGGGGGAGGATAAAGTCAGACCCCTAATAACACGATAATTCGTGTCGGTATGAAACCCATCACTACCCGAGAAACTATCGATCCTGGATCGGTAATTCTCATATACCCCGGCCGAGGATTTCTAGTGATGGCCATCCGTGCACTGCGCGACATCAACCCCCAATACCGGGAGAGACGAATCCCCGACGATCCGCTCACTGCCTCCATGTGGCTCGGGACTGTACCCAACTAAAACCTGTTTGCACGACTCCTTTGAGCCGTGATAGGGTAGTAATCAAAGCACAGTGGGAACTCACACGAGATAAATGACGATCTCAGGTCGACAGACTAACCTGTACACATGTCACCAGGGAACTGCTATCTGACTATAGGTATAATACCAACTAGTATGTTCCCGGCGAGTCCGTCCGGTGTACTCATAACTTAATGAGCACCTGCATACTATCTTAGGTGAACAACTAATACCAATGGCTTGTGAGACCGGCCACCTCCCCTCGTCAGGGTCTAGATAAGTATACACCAGTCTACACTGGAGTATCGATGCCCGGTCTCGATACTCCTACGACTAGGGACATTTAAGGATGTGCTTACAGACCACCAGCTCCCACGTATGTGATCGCCATCACAATGCTGGTAGTCAAGCAAGATCCTAAGGGCTTTATCAACATATACATGATGATAAAGACAAACCAGATAGCATACTATCATCTCGAGTAAGACTGTTTTATCGGTATAGGTCCTCCCTCAATCATCATGATCACCTGTCTGCGACTATGATAATTGTCTTGAGGGCACTATAGCCAACACAAGATATATTTCTTTTTGTTTCTGGAGCCAATCGGAATCGGAGGAGGGTGACCCCATCAAAAGGAAAGCCTTCACGCTTTTCCTTTAGGGAAACCCTCGGGAATGCGGACTTCGGTCCGTATTTTCTTTTGGAATGTGGATTTCGGTCCGCATTTCCCTTTACTGGTGGGTGAGGAATTTTCCGTATTTCACCTTTTAGTACGATAAATCGACGAATCTAGCAGTCATACTGCCGAAATGTCGTTGAAATGCGCATGCTTCGTCCCAGTATGAAATTAAAATATAAAAAAATTAAGAAAATATATCAATCAAAAAGATTGTTGATGTTTGTAACACCCTGGCACGATGGTACGTTTCTATTATATTGGGCATCTTTTAATTATTATTGTTTGATTGGTATTTGGATGGTTATACGTGTTTATCAAGTTTCGTACCCGATCCACATGCATGTTAAACTATAATGTTTTATTGGTAATTTTATATGCTACCAATCTATTTATATCTTAATTAATATGCATACAATATATTGCCCAGATTACTTTAATCCAATATATATTGTAGTTTAATATTTCGTTATGATAAGATCTTTAAAACCTCGTTTAAATCTTGTAACCATATATTAAGGGGTTTGTGCAAGTTAACTTTTATGTGTGTGTGTGTATGAGAATAATGGTGGAAAGATGCCATAGGAGGAAATATATATATATATATATATATATATATATATATGAGAATAATGGAGAAAAGTTGCCATAGGAGGGAATTTCCTCCTATGGCGTCGAAAAAATACACCCTCCCTCAATTTTTCCGACGATTGGCACCCACCATTTTCATCGTTATCATCTAAGATATGGGTACACCAAATTTCATGTGATTCTACAACCCTTTCACCGTTGATTTAGCAATGTAAAAAGTTCTATTGTCAGTAAACCATTAATTTTGAACCTACTAAATCAACGGTGAAATGGTTGAAGAATCACATGAAATTTGGTGTACCCACATCTTAGATGATAATGATAAAGATGGTGGATGCCGATCGTCGGAAAAATTATGGGAGGGTGTATTTTTTCGATGCCATAGGAGGAAATTCCCTCTTATGGCCTCTTTTCTCCATCCATCTCTCTCTCTCTCTCTCTCTCTCTCTCTCTCTCTATATATATATATATATATATATATATATATATATATATATATATATATATATATATATATATATATAAAGGAGGAAAGAAGCCATAGGAGAGAATTTCCTCCTATGACGTCGAAAAAACACATCCTCCATCGTGTTTTCCGACGATCGGAATGCATCATTTTCATCATTATCATCTAAGATGTGGGTACATCAAATTTAATGTGATTCTACAAGCTTTTCACCGTTGATTTAGCAATGTAAAAAGTTATATTGTCGGTAAACCGTTAATTTTGAACCCACTAATTCAACGGTGAAAAAGTTGTAGAATCACATGAAATTTGGTGTATCCATATCTTAGATGATAACGATGAAGATGATGCATTCCGATCGTCGGAAAACACGATGGAGTATGTGTTTTTTGACGCCATAGAAGGAAATTCGCTCCCATGGCATCTACCCTCCATTATTCTCTCTCTCTCTCTCTCTCTCTATATATATATATATATATATATATAATAAGATATATATGGTCGTGATAGTTGTAGATTAAAAATATGATGGATATTTAAAATCCTTTTAAGCTTTACAAGACCCTTAAAAAAATCTATGGGGGGTAATGTGAATTTTGCCAAACCTATTTTACTTCAACATCTCTCTCTCTCCAAATATTTTTCCATCTCTTTAAACCATATTATATCATCATCACCTTCATATTCTTTCCTTCATCAACAAAAACCCATAGCAGCCGAGATCCCCTCATCTCAAAACCCTCGGCCGTGATCAGCTCACCGGCGTCTCCTTCTTCTTCCTCGAGGACCCGAGCACCCTACAACCCATCAAACCGAAACCATAATTCCTTTAAACACACCTAACCTATCTCCTTCTCCCCGATCTCTATCCCTCTCTCCTTAAAGCCCTAGCCAAACCCATGCCTCATTCAAACAGTCGAGCACCTATCTCCCTTCAACCCCAACTCCACCACCGGCGCTTCCTATCAACCGAGAACCCCAAGCACCAACAGCCGTCGCCGACCTCCTTTGCGCAACAACCCGAGACCCAACTTCATCTTCCCTCACCGCCAACAACCCATCACCATAACCCTAATCCTCGGAGACAGCATCGGCCCTCTTGTCACCGGCGCCGTACAGCAGGTCATGGAGGCGATGCATGCGCCCGTGTACTTCGAGACCTACAACATCCATGGCGACATAATCTCTGTCCCCACCGAGGTCATCGAATCGATCAAAAGGAATGGGGTTTGCCATGCCATTGGGAGGTGGTGTCAGTTCCTTGAGTGGTTAGCTGAGGAAGGAGTTGGATTTGTATGCGTCGCTTGTGAATTGCTTCAATCTGTCGGGGTTGCCGACGAGGCATGAGAATGTGGATATTGTGGTGATTAGGGAGAATACCAAGGGAAAGTATATTCAGGGCTGGATGATGAGGTTGTTCCTGGGATCGTAGAGAGTCGAAAGTTGATAACAAAGTTTTGTTCGGAGAGGATCACTAAATATGTCTTTGAGTACGCGTATCTTAACAACAGAAAGAAAGTGACTGTTGTGCATAAGGCTAATATTATGAAGGTTGCAGATGGTCTATTTCATGAATCATGTTGCAAGATTGAAAACAACTACTGCATGCAACTTGTTTCAAATCCTGAGCAATTTGATGTCATGCCCAACCCATCAAGCCTAATTCAGACCGAGCATAACCCAAGATCCATGCTCGAGACCAATCGAGATCAAGCTTTGATTATTGCATCGCGTGTATGGTTGTTCGCGTGTTTGTCTTCGAGGCAAATATTTCTAAATACTTGTGACATACTAATTACGGCCGGATCATATTTGGCGTAACAATATTATTATTATTATTAATATTATTATCATCATCGTATAATTAAATTGATCGATCAAGGCAAGTTTCTAACTACTACATGTTATAGTTACGCAATATATACATATATTGTCGTAATACTATTATTCTGTTATTTTATGCGATTATATATATTTATAATTCTTATGCCGTTAAATAATTTAACATTAATAAGTTTTTTATAATTTTAGTTATAATGTTTTACGCAAATATATCTAAATAATAATACCTAATGATTATGTCAAAACTATTCTAATACGGTCAAATTGATAGATTGAATTTGTAGGAAGTGATATGATCATTTTCATTACATCATGTATCGCATCTAGATAACTGTTACTACTATATTTCCTGCTATTCATCATGACTTGTTTATGCGATGTTATTGTGATATAAACACTTCACCTGTTTTAGTACACCATCCCTGACATGCTTGTAACCTGACATCCTATTACTGTTACCGTTATCATGCTAGTACCTATTTGCTATAATATTTACCAATACCAACAATTCTGATATTGACTTGATTGACCTGACTTGTTGTCCTAATGTACGTAGACTTGTTGTCCTGGTATACGTAGACCTGTTGTCCTGATGGACGTAACATATACCTGCTTGCTCCTGTATTTGCATTAAGTAGATATTATTTCTATACCTGACGTGAACATAAAACTTGGGGAAATCAATAATGTAACTGAATTGTAACTCAAGAAAATATTACTTGCGTCCGTGATTCCGAGGGTAACGGAATAATCATTCTTGTTTCATACATCTTGCGTCCGTAGTCCCGGGAGGTAACGGGATATATCTTGCGTCCATGGTCCCGGGAGGTAACAGGATATATACTGTTGAGTTATATGGAGAAGACATTAATTGATTTCAAATACCTTTAAGATAAATAACATAGCGACATGAACCCTTAGAATACACATGATATAGTTGATACTGATATCTTGCTTGTTGCATCACATGTACTGTTATCGTTTATTGTGTATACTCATGACATCCCATTCTTGCACATGACATACTATATCACCTATCGTTCATATTATTATTATGATATTTATGATGCACTGATATCTGGGTTTTGTATAGTCCAGATCCTTTGACTTTAGCACAGGAAGATCGTGAGTACTTCGATAAACTTACTGATCAGTGAGGAGCTTTCCATTGATCTAGTTGTTAGCAATGGTTTAGTTTCTTTCTAGTTTTGAACTTGTTGGAATTATCATTATGAGCCCATGAGAGACAAATATCAGTTATTGTTTCTTTATTCTTTTCCTTGGATCTTTATTTCTTCCGCTGCTGTTTCATGTTATTATTTCTTGTGGATATTGAACAAGTGATTGATAGATTTATTATTATATTGTTCTTGATTACCGATTGACAGCCGTAATGTGATTATGGAAAAATATTTTCTTACCGTAGGTTGCATGATTGGTTTTGTTGCGTTTCCAAATTTGTGTATTTTGGGAAGCGGGGTATGACAATGTTTATCCTCATTTGGTTATTAATTTGATTATTCTATAGAGATTAAACTTGTAATGGTTTTTCTGGTAAATAGAAGCAACAGGTTCAGGTTCTTAAAAAAATCTTTTTTAAAGCTGCATACTTAAAAGTATGTTCCACTATCTCATGTAATGTGTTGTTGGTGACTTGGGTTTTTGTAACACCCTAATTCATTATACCATGTTCTATTTGATTATTTTATTTATTTTATGGCTATCTCTTGATTTTATTCGTTTTGGGTGCGGATAGTGTCTTGGTTTCTGTACTTAGTATCCGATCCGACCCGCATACTTAGAACCCGTCTTGGTTCTTGATTATATTTTATCCTTGCTAGTGCTGAGGATCCGTGCTCGCATATGTTCTGTATACCTGCATCATATATCTAGTATCTGTATATTTTTTTTTAATAATACATTTACAGTCAAATAATATATTTTTTAAATACCCAGCATGGCCTGCATCATACGCCGGACCCTATGGTTGCATCCGTGCATCGTGTTCACGTCCCGTTTAGTGAAACGGACTCATTTGGATCGCTACATGCATACTACGTGTATCCGTTCTTGGGGGTATGCATTTTCTTTAACCGGGTATCGCATTTTGGTTTTGATTGACGCGTATATTATCCGTATTTTCAAACCGTAATTTTAGACCCAACCCGGGTATATTTTGGAATATTTTTGTATTAGCCAGAAAACTCAAAAAAAATACTTAATATTATATTCTTTAATATTTAAACTGTTTATACGAGTTATATTTCTCTAACCCAAAAAAAAATATTTTCTAAATAATTTCTAGTATTCTAATCCTAACTCTTCTCAGTCTCTCTCATATTATTTATATATTCTTTCTTTTTAAACCCACTCCCCACGTTCCCGCTCTCTCTCACCTTCTTCATTTCTTTTCCCGGCTCGCCTCCGACTCGAAACCCTAACCCTAGCTTCACCCGCGCGTCGCCGACGCCGCCTCCATCCTTGACCTCCTCCTCTCATCGCCGACATCACCTCACCTCTCTCCTCTCCCCATGACTCCTCTCCCCAGCAACCTCAACCCAACACCCCAACCTAAGAACCCCGACTGCACAATCCAGCACCCGAACCTAAGCCCTCGTCGTCCTAACACCTCGCGGACGATCACTTTCTCGGCCTCACCCCGTCACCACCACCTCCATCTTCTCACCTCTCTTCTCCTTTCCCGACTCTCCCCTGCACACGACGAGAACCACGAAGAACCCTACACGCCTGCAACTCGCGCCCGCACCCTCGTCGCTGGAGCTCCGACCACGTTGTCGTCTCCACACCCTCGTCAACACCTTCTCCTCCCTCTCTACTCTCTTCTTCTCCCCAACACCTGAGCCCCTTCCCTGCACAGAACCCCGATCCCCGACGTCAAGAACCCGTGACCCCCTGCCTTGCCGTCGACCCTCAGGTCGCCGACCCATCTTGTCACGCCCCGCTTCTCAGAGTACGCTAAAATAGGCACGTGACATAGCCAACCATGCTACCTGTGGATAGGAAATATCCTTCCACGGTCACATTACGGCTGTAGAGATATCAAGAACAATAATAATAACTATCTAATACATGTCCATAAGCCAGAATAACGAGTCAAGAAATAATATAATATGCGGAAGCAATAGATCCAATAAACAAACACGTGGAAAGTAAAACTGGATACCAACAGGGTCCTCACCGCTCGGTCTAAGAGCAGCGGTACTCCTGATCAGTCTGCAACAAAGGTAGAAGATCTGGGCCATGCAAAACCCAGATGTCAGTGCATCATAATATCAACAAATAAAATAAACAGGGGTATCAAGACATACAGGTAGGTGTATAAACAGAAAAACAGGTACGACAGTAATATAAATGAGGTCAGTGAAGGGTAGTGTGCAAAGAGTAATCTAAACTGGTCTATTGGGTTCACTACTCTCAAGTCTGTGAAATCAATGTGATGAATCATCAATGTAACTCAATAGTATCCCGTACATACCCGGGACCACGGTCAAGATTCTCGAAATGGAACCAAGACATGCCGCTAGGCACTAAAACAGGAAATATGTATAGATGAAAGATGTCAGCAGCAGCATTCCAAGGCTGGCCTAACCTCTAAAACTGATCAGTATAAGCAAGCGAATCGTCGAGTTACAAGTCAGGTTCCATCATTGATTTCCCCATACCCCCAAGTTATAAGTTCAAGTCAGGTATTAATAAATCTGGAGCTAATGCCAACACAGGATCAAGCAGGTACAGGTTTATCTGGATAGACAACAGGAAATGTCCGTAGGGACAACATGTCAAGTTTGTTGGCATTAGTAACAAGATCAGGTAACAGGTAAGGCTATGGTATATCAGGTCAAGTCAGGTAGTGTATAGGTATCATGTCAAGTCACGAAGTGCAAGGTATCACGCCGTGTCAAGTAATAGTATATCAAGTCATGTCAGGGGTGCACAAATGTCATGTGGGTGCTCGTAATCAAACCATAATAAGCATGGGTATACAAAACAAGTATGGGGTACTAATGGAACAATAAAATGGAATACTGCGATGTGGTATTCAAAAGGTACAAATTAAAACATATGGATGCACAGTTATCGATTTGGGTTAAGGTTATAGTTCTAACACTAATTAAAATACACCTTATCAAATATGGAATGTTAAAATCACATTATTATGTATTAAATGATCTAGGGATACAATTGTATATATATACTAAACGAGATGGATGCAAAATAGGTATCTGAAATGTTAAAACTACTAAAAATGGTACTATGGGCTATACAACTAAGCAATATGCGATATAAATATGGACGTGGGTACAATGTATTGTAATCTAATATGCAACAAGGTATGTTTTCATGTTATAGATCTAAAATGATATAAACGGGACATGGAAATGTTAAAATGAAATATGGGGCACTAGATTTAAACAACAGGTATAGTATTTAATTAAAATAAATATGTAATAATATAAATAGCATGTAGCAAGTTTTACTTGCCTTATGGATCGCGATACGGATACGCGCTGCAACGTCCAATGTCGGTAAAAGCTGCGATGCACACACGCGTGCCCGGAACGGAACCAACCAATGCAAGAAGTGACCACACTGCACGAGAACGTCTTCTGGGTCGCCCGGATCGTCGGCGATAGTACGGCTCCGGCAATGACCGGAAAAAGCAAGATCGAGAACAAGAAAGAAAAGAAGAAGAAATAAGAAGAAGAAAAAGAAGGATAGGGGTTGGTGCTCAGGTTTTTCTCTGGGGTCAGAGACAAGGGCGAGGGGATGACGACGATGGGTCATCGACGGCGAGGGTGCAGGCGAGGGTTTTCCGGCGACGAGGCAATGGGGTTGCGGGTTTCTTGATGTCGGGGATCGGGGTGCCGGGTTTCTGGTGCCGGGAGGAGGATATGAGAGAGGAGAGAGGTGGTGGTGATGGGGTGAGGCCGACGGGGTTGGAGCTCCGGCAAGGCACCGGCGAGGTAGTGGCCGCAGTTCTTGGCGTCGGGGTTCTCTTCCAGGGTTCGAACGTGCAGGGATGGGCTCGGTTGTTGGAGGATAGGGAGTGATGGTGGTCGGTGAGATGAGTGGAGGACGAGGGTCAGGTAGCGACGATAAGGTGATTGCTCGGCGAAGGCGACGACCAGCGATAGGTTCAAGGGTTCTTGAAGTCGGGCGATGGTTTGCAGGTCGGGAAAGAAGAGAGGGGGGAGATGGAGGAGAGGTGATGGAGAAGTGAGTTTGAGGAGGAAGACGACGAAGGTAGAGGTGGCGAGGGCGGTTAGAGACGGCGACGGCTGAGGTTGATGGTTCGGAGAAGGTGGGTGTGCAGGGAATCACCAGGGAGACGAGAAGGAGGAGAGAGAGTCGACGATGTCGAGGAGACGAGATCAGGGAGATAGGGGATGGTGACCAGGGGAGGTCGACGGCAAGGCGAGGTGTACGGTGAAGGTTGGGTCGTGGGTTCGTGTAGGCGAGTTGAGTTCGTCGGGTTTGCAGGCGTCGGGAGATGGAGGAGGAGGAGAGGAGAGAGGAAGGAGGTCGAAGAAGGAGTCGGCGGTGGCGAGGGGCGAGCGCAGCGTGGGTTTGAGCGAGCGAGAGAGAGGCGGCGGCGAAAAAGAAAAGAGGAAGTAGAGGAGGAAGACGTGGGAACAAAAATAGGGTTAGGTTTTAAACGGGGTTAAAAAATTAAAGAATATATACACAGTATTTTAGAGAGAGAGAGTCACGAGAGAGAGAGAGAAAGAGAGAGTGGTCTGTTAAAATTAGATTTAGAAAATCTTTTTAAAATATTCTTGGTTAAATCGTATTATATAAATATATAATTAACAGTTACGTAAGTATAATATAAAAGAATATAATATTAGTACGTTTTGAGATTTTGGCAAATACAAACTTATTCCAAAATACGTCCGGATCGGGTCTAAAAATTCGGTTTTAAAATATAAAAAATATATGCGACGTTCAAAATTCAAAATGAATACTCGGATAACGAAAATGCATACCCCCAAGAACGGATGCACGTACGTGCGCATAGCCATCCAAACATGTCCGTTTCACTGAACGGGACAGAACAAGATGCGCGGATGCTACCACGGGGTTAGGGGTATCATGCAGGCCATGCAATGTATTTTTAAAATATTTTACGTGACTTAAAATGTTATATGGTAAAAGATGCAATGCCAGATAAAATGCCAGTATGCAGTATTTATGAAAGTGCACATGTCTATGTAACAAATCAAGATAATTCATAAATATGAATCAAACAAGTTTCAAGCAAGCGGGTCGGGTCGAATGCAATGTAAAATGTAAAAAAAATACTATTCGCACCCAAAACACGATAAATCAAGAAAAGACCATAAATAAAGAAATACGTACACTGATATTGGTATAAATGAACTAGGGTGTTACATTATACCCAAATACAAAAAGAATTTCGTTCTCGAAATTCCAAGAACAAGAAAATATAAACAATCAACAAACTACAGGAATAGATGTGGAAACTTCTGCCGGATTTCATTTTCTCGTTCCCAAGTTGACTCTTCATGTGAGCGATTTCCCCAAGAAACAAATAAAAGAGAGAAAACCTTGTTCTTAAGAAGCTTTTCTCTTCGATCCACAATCGATATCGGTCGCTCCTCAAAAGTCAAATCCTCTCTTACAATCAGCTCTGAATGATCCAGCACGTGTGTTTCATCTCGAACATACTTACGGAGTTGAGATACATGAAACACGTCATGAACATTCACCAAAGATTACGGTAAAGCCAGTCGATACACCACTTCTCCAATACGTTCCAAAATCTCGAAAGGCCCAACGAATCGAGGACTAAGATTGCCTCGACTCCCAAAACGAATCACTTCTCTAGTCGGTGATATCTTCAAGAATACCAGATCGCCAACAGCGAACTCTAGAGGTCTTCTCGATGTATCTGCCCAACTCTTCTGTCGATCTTGTGATGCCTTCATAGGATTCCGGATAGTGTTAACTTTCTCTACCGTCTGCACGATCAAATCCGGTCCCAACAATCTTCGTTCTCTAATATCGTCCCAACAAACAGGTGAACGACACTTGCGACCATACGACGCTTCAAATGGATACATCTGAATAGTCGCCTGAAAATTGTTATTGTAAGAAAACTCCACCAAGTGTAGATGATCCTCCCATGAACCCTTGAAGTCTAACATGCAAGCTCTCAACATGTCTTCAAGAGTTTGGATCGTTCTCTCCGACTGGCCATCTTCTGAGGATGATAAGCTGTGCTAAACTTCAATCGAGTCCCCAAACTTTCCTGTAAGCTCTTCCAGAAGTGTGATAAGAAACGGGTGTCACGATCGGAAACGATGCTTACAGGTACTCCATGCAATCTCACAATCTCCTGCATATACCGTTCTACTAACGCTTCCGTTGACTGACCAACTCAAAACGGAATGAAATGAGCTGCCTTGGTCAATCGATCAGCAATCATCCAAACTGCACTGTTGCCCTTTGGACTTCGCGGTAAAGCTGTCATGAAATCCATGGTTATATGTTCCCACTTCCATTGAGGAATCGGAAGTGGTTGCAATAAACCAGTAACCCTTTGATGTTCAGCCTTAACTTGCTGATACACCAAACACTTCACCACAAAGCGGGCAATTTCCCGTTTCATGCCTTCCCACCAGAAATGCCGTCGTAGATCACGGTACACCTTCATGCCTCCTAGATGTACGGAATACGCGGAACTGTGTGCCTCCTTCATAACTTCTTCGCGAATATCTCCTTTTGGCACACACAAACGGCTACCATATCGCAACGAACCATCTTCATGAATCAACAAGTCCGTTCGATGTCCAGCTTCAACCTGCTTTCGAAACCTTTGCAATCTTGGGTCCTGTAATTGCGCTGCTTTAATATTCTCGATCAACGATGACTGTACTTGCAGCTGCATCAACTTTCCCGAAGAGTGCGGTAGCACAATCTCCAAATCAAATCTTCGGAAGTCTTCAATAAGTTTCTTCTGTGCAGTCAACATCTGAATTGCTGGCAATCAACTAAGCGCATCCGGCACAACCTTAACTTTCCCCGGATGGTATTTAAGATCAAGATCGTAGTCAGCCATCAGCTCCAACCATCTACGCTGCCTCATATTAAGCTCCTTCTGTGTGAACACATACTTCAGGCTTTTGTGATCGGTGGATACTTCGACCCTTTCGCCCAATAAGTAGTGTCTCCAAAACTTCAAAGCGAAAATCACAGCTACTAGCTCCAAATCATAAGTTGGGTAATTCTTCTCATGGATCTTCAACTGTCTCGATGTGTAAGCTATAACTTTCCCATGCTGCATCAAAACACCCCCCCCAAACCTTTCCCAGATGCGCCGCTGTGAATCACCAATTCTCTGGAACCGTTTGGTACGGTCAAAATGGGAGCGGTTATCAATCTTTGCTTCAACGCCTCAAAAGCTGACACACAACTATCCGTCCAAATGAACGGTACTTTTTTCCGTGTAAGCTTGGTCAAAGGATCAACCAATCAAGCAAAATTCTCCACGAACCTTCTGTAATATCCGGCAAGTCCAAGAAAACTTCTGATCTCTGCTATGTTCTTCGGAATCGGCCAATGTTGAACTGCTGCAATCTTCTAGGGATCAACGGCGATTCCATCTCCGGATACGACGTACCCCAAAAACTTCACTTCATCAAGAAAAAACTCGCACTTGCTCCTCTTTGCATACAATCTTTCTTGCCTCAATGTCTGCAGTGCGATCTTCAAGTGTTCTGCATGTTCTTCTAGGCTCCTCGAATAGACCAGAATATCATCGATGATCACTACTATAAACTGGTCTAAGAACGGTGAAAAGATTCGGTTCATCAAGTCCATAAATATCGCCGGTGCATTCGTGACTCCGAATGGCATCACTAAATACTCGTAATGTCCATACCGAGTTCGGAACGCAGTCTTGCAAATATCCTCTGATTTAACTCGGACCTGATGATATCCGGATTGCAAATCCAGCTTCGAGAATACCCTCGCGCCACTAAGCTGCTCGAACAATTCGCCAATGGGAGGGATCGGGTATTTGTTCTTAATAGTCACCCAGTTTAATTCTCGATAATCGATGCACATTCTCCTTGTGCCATCTTTCTTCTTGACTCGAAGAACTGGAGCTCCTCAAGGTGAATTGCTGCTGCGAATCCAACTCTTCTCTAGCAATTCGGTAACCTGCTTCTTTACTCCATCCAACTCCACTGGTGCCATCGGATAATACGCCTTGAAATCGGTGCTGCACCAAGAACAAGATCGATCGCGAACTCCACATCTCGTTTTGGCGGTAAACCCGAGATGTCTTCGAATACATCCATGAAATCTCGAACTATAGCTGGTGCTTCTTCATTATCAACTTCCATCGATGAAAGAACATTGTTTGTCGGCCTAGCCCTAAACTCGACTGGCCCGACAGAACTGCTTCCTCCAGCAAAGACAAACTCCGGATGTCCGGAAATCTGGAAAATCACTTTCTTTGCCCCACAATCAATGTGAGCGTGCCGAGAAAATCCATTCCCAAGACAACTTCAAACAAAGGGATGCACCAGAATTGAATAATCCTAATACGGGGAAGACATGAACAAGTAGGATACCTGAAACGATTTCACCTGAAGCCAAACACTGAAGAAGATAAGTACGGTAAACCGAATTCAAGCTTGCGATAAACATGAACTGGAAAGCAAGAAAAACAAGGCAATATAACGACCATGAAACAATACCAGGACTCTAAGTTACTTAAATAGAGTACCGCATTGTAACCATGTTGCAGTTCATAGTCACAATCACATAACTCCACTCAAGTCGCCCAAATCCTAGTATCAGAATCAAGAAACAGAGAGAAACAATAGAGAACCAAAAATGTTTCAAGTAAAGATGCAAAGTGGTTTGCATATTGTCAAGGCAAAGGATAAGAGAAAGATATGATTCAAGAACCACGATAACAATGTGGCAGGACATGTTCATAATCACGGATTTTCCGATTCGTGTATTGGGTCCAATACCTAACTACAAAAGAATCAAACCCGATTAACCTATATCCTATGTCTCTGATACTAAACAAACCTTGTCATGCCCCGCTTCCCAGAGTACGCTAAAATAGGCACATGACATAGCCAACCATGCTACCTGTGGATAGGAAATATCCTTCCACAGTCACAT
The DNA here is from genome assembly GCA_030015575.1 of Agapanthus africanus. Classification (NCBI taxonomy): domain Eukaryota; kingdom Viridiplantae; phylum Streptophyta; class Magnoliopsida; order Asparagales; family Amaryllidaceae; genus Agapanthus; species Agapanthus africanus. The sequence goes on along the minus strand of CM057338.1, from coordinate 865,829,606 downwards.
TACGGCTGTAGAAATATCAAGAACAATAATAATAACTATCTAATACATGTCCATAAGCCAGAATAATGAGTCAAGAAATAATATAATATGCGGAAGCAATAGATCCAATAAACAAACACGTGGAAAGTAAAACTGGATACCAACAGGGTCCTCACCGCTCGGTCTAACAGCGGCGGTACTCCTGATCAGTCTGCAACAAAGGTAGAAGATCTGGGCCATACAAAACCCAGACGTCAGTGCGTCATAATATCAAGCAATAAAATAAACAGGGGTAGCAATACATACAAGTAGGTGTATAAACAGTAAAACAGGTACGACAGTAATATAAATGAGGTCAGTGAAGGGTAGTGTGCAGTGAGTAATCTAAACTGGTCTATTGGGTTCAATACTCTCAAGTCTTTGAAATCAATTTGATAAATCATCGATGTAACTCAATAGTATCCCGTGCATACCCGGGACCACGGTCAAGATTCTCGGGCTGGAACCGAGACATGCCGCTAGGTACTAAAACAGAAAATATGTATAGATAAATGATATCAGCAGCAGCATCCCAAGGTTGGCCTAGCCTCTAAAACTGATCAGTATAAGCAAGCGAACCGTCGAGTTACAAGTCAGGTTCCATCATTGATTTCCCCATACCCCCAAGTTATAAGTTCAAGTCAGGTATTAATAAATCTGGAGCTAATGCCAACACAGGATCAAGCAGGTACAGGTTTATCTGGATAGACAACAGGAAATGTCCGTAGGGACAACATGTCAAGTTTGTTGGCATTAGTAACAAGATCAGGTAACAGGTAAGGCTATGGTACATCAGGTCAAGTCAGGTAGTGTATAGGTATCATGTCATGTCACGAAGTGCACGGTATCACGCCGTGTCAAGTAATGGTATATCAAGTCATGTCAGGGGTGCACAAATGTCATGTGGGTGCTCATAATCAAACCATAATAAGCATGGGTATACAAAATAAGTATGGGGTACTAATGGAACAATAAAATGGAATACTGTGATGTGGTATGCAAAAGGTACAGATTAAAACATATGGATGCACAGTTATCGATTTGGGTTAAGGTTATAGTTCTAACACTAATTAAAATACACCTTATCAAATATGGAATGTTAAAATCACATTATTATGTATTAAATGATCTAGGGATACAATTGTATATATATACCAAACGAGATGGATGCAAAATAGGTATCCGAAAGGTTAAAACTACTAAAAATGGTACTATGGGCTATTCAACTAAGCAATATGCGATATAAATATGGACATGGGTACAATGTATTGTAATCTAATATACAACAAGGTATGTTTTCATGTTCTAGATCTAAAATGATATAAACGGGACATCGAAATGTTAAAATGAAATATGGTGCACTAGATTTAAACAACAGGTATAGTATTTAATTAAAATAAATATGTAATAATATAAATAGCATGTAGCAAGTTTTACTTGCCTTATGGATCGCGATACGGATACGCGCTGCAACGTCCAATGTCGGTAAAAGCTGCGATGCACACACGCGTGCCCGGAACGGAACCAGCCAATGCAAGAAGTGACCACACTGCACGAGAACGTCTTCTGGGTCGCCCGGATCGTCGGCGACAGTACGGCTCCGGCAATGACCGGAAAAAGCAAGATCGAGAACAAGAAAGAAAAGAAGAAGAAATAAGAAGAAGAAGAAGGATAGGGGCTGGTGCTCAGGTTTTTCTCTGGGGTCAGAGACAAGGGCGAGGGGATGACGACGATGGGTCATCGACGGCGAGGGTGCAGGCGAGGGTTTTCCGGCGACGAGGCAATGGGGTTGCGGGTTTCTTGATGTCGGGGATCAGGGTGCCGGGTTTCTGGTGTAGGGAGGAGGATATGAGAGAGGAGAGAGGTGGTGGTGATGGGGTGAGGCCGACGGGGTTGGAGCTCCGGCAAGGCACCGGCGAGGCAGTGGCCGCAGTTCTTGGCATCGGGGTTCTCTTCCAAGGTTCGAACGTGCAGGGATGGGCTCGATTGTTGGAGGATAGGGAGTGATGGTGGTCAGTGAGATGAGTGGAGGACGAGGGTCAGGTAGCGACGACAAGGTGATTTCTCGACGAAGGCGACGACCAGCGATGGGTTCAAGGGTTCTTGAAGTCGGGCGATGGTTTGCAGGTCGGGAAAGAAGAGAGAGGGGAGATGGAGTAGAGGTGATGTTGAGGTGAGTTTGAGAAGGAAGACGATGAAGGTGGAGGTGGAGAGGGCGGTCGGCGACGGCTGGGGTTGATGGTTCGGAGAAGGTGGGTGTGCAGGGAATCACCAGGGAGACGAGAAGGAGGAGAGAGAGTCGACGATGTCGAGGAGATGGGATCAGGGAGATAGGGGATGGTGACCAGGGGAGGTCGATGGCAAGGCAAGGTATACGGTGAAGGTTGGGTCATGGGTTCGTGGAGGCGAGTTGAGTTCGTCGGGTTTGCAGGCGTCGGGAGATGGAGGAGGAGGAGAGGAGAGAGGAAGGAGGTCGAAGAAGGAGTCGGCGGTGGCGAGGGGCGAGCGCGGCGTGGGTTTGAGCGAGCGAGAGAGGCGGCGGCGAAAAAGAAAAGAGGAAGAAGAGGAGGAAGACGTGGGAACAAAAATAGGGTTAGGTTTCAAACGGGGTTAAAAAATTAAAGAATATATACACAGTATTTTAGAGAGAGTGAGAAAAAGAGAGAAAGGTCTGTTAGAATTAGATTTAGGAAATCTTTTTAAAATATTCTTGGTTAAATCGTATTATATAAATATATAATTAACAGTTACGTAACTATAATATAAAAGAATATAATATTAGTACGTTTTGAGATTATGGCAAATACAAACTTACTCCAAAACACACCCGGCTCGGGTCTAAAAATCCGGTTTTAAAATATGAAAAATATATGCGACGTTCAATATTCAAAATGAATACTCGAGTAACGAAAATGCATACCTCCAAGAACGGATGCACGTACGTGCGCATAGCCATCCAAACATGTCCGTTTCACTGAACGGGACGAGAACAAAATGCGCGGATGCTACCACGGGGTTAGGGGTATCATGCAGGCCATGCAATGTATTTTTAAAATATTTTACGTGACTTACAATGTTATATGGTAAAAGATAAAATGCCATATAAAATTCCAGTATGCAGTATTTATGAAAGTGCACATGTCTATGTAACAAATCAAGATAATTCATAAATATGAATCAAACAAGTTTCAAGCAAGCGGGTCGGGTCGAATGCAATGTAAAATGTAAAAAAATACCATTCGCACCCGAAACACGATAAATCGAGAAAAGACCATAAATAAATAAATACGTGCACTTGTATTGGTATAAATGAACTAGGGCGTTACACATCTTCGACGTCTCCGTCGCCTCGTCTCTGTCCCCAGAGCACCAAACCCCAGAGCAACCCTCTTCTTCTTCCTTCTCTTTCTCTTTCTTGGTTTCTTAATCCCGGTGACCGCCGGAGCCGTGCTCGTCGCCGACGATCCGGCTATCCGGTAGACGTCCTCATCCAGCATGGTCAAGTTCTTGTATAGCTTGGTTCTATTCTGTATGCGTGTGTGTGCTACGTTTACCCGACGTCGAACGCGTCGTACGTACCCCGTCGTGAGATCCGATCAGGCAAGTTTATCTTGTTACATGCTATGCTATTATATTTACATCCATATGAATAAAAATAATACATGTATATTGCATTGTGCATCCCTGTTACAGTTTACCAGTTTTACGATATCCGTTCGTATTCGTACTGTTTATTACATATCTAGTTGCATGTCGGAACCTGATTATTGCATGTTCCTGCTATATTCATATACCATGCTTGCTAGTGCGCATCATACGACTCGTGGACTTATAATATGATATCACTGATTATTACTTGTGCATCCGTGTTTTTACCGTGTTTCGATACTTGCTACAGTTTTACTTTGTGCATCCGTTTGATACGTATGCACCACATGATATGCCCTGATACACCACTTGACTTGATACCTGATCTTATTACTAATGCCGACAATCCTGATTTGTTGTCCTTACGGACGTATCCTGTTGTCTGCATAGACAAATCTGTACCTGCTTGATCCTGTGTTGGCATTAGCTCCATATTTATCAATACCTGACTTGAACACATAACCTTGGGGGTATAGGGAAATCAAAGGTGTAACCGAGTGTAACTTAAAAGGATATTATTACTGATCTGTGGTCCCGGGGGTTAACGGGACAGAATCATTCGTGATTCTTACTACTTGATCCGTGGTCCCGGGGGGTAACGGGACAGAATCATTCGTGTTCTTACTACTTGATCCATGGTCCCGGGGGGTAACGAGATAGAACCATTCTTGGTTCATACATCTTGATCCGTGGTCCCGGGGGGTAACGGGACATATTCTTTTGAGTTACATGAAGAAGTACATTCATTGGTTTCAAATAACTTTAGAATAGATAAACCATTAGCATAGTTTAGATTACTCACCGCACTTCACATACACTTATACACCTCACTTTTTTCATATCTGTGTTTACTTGTTATATTCATGTTATCGTTTATATTCATTCCTGCATATCTCGTTGCATCCTGATTATTTCTTATTGGTTGATATTATGACGCACTGACGTCTGGATTTTGCATGGCCCAGTTTCTCTATCTCTATCGCAGGCTGACCAGGAGTACTTTAACCGTCAAGTCGAGCAGTGAAAATCATGTTAGTGATAATTTAGTTTAGTTTTCTTTCCGCGGCTTTTATTTCCTGATGTGAGCCCGTATTGGGACGTATTTTCATATGTTGTTTATTGGATTTTATCGTTTCCGCATATAAATTTCTTGACTCTTTTATTCTGGCAGATGGATATGTACTAGTTGGTTTTATATTTTATTATTTATGATATCTTATAGACAGCCGTAATGTGACCATGGAGAGATATTTCCTAACCACAGGTAGCATGGTTGGCTCTATCACGTGCCGATCTTAGCGCACTCTGAGAAGCGGGGCGTGACACTTTTTGATGTTTTCTTATCTTTAATAATAATTCATTTTTTAAAGACTTTTCAACACTAAATAAAAAAAATCTTGGAACCTCCCGCTCAGGGGAGATTTCCGCTCCTTTAGAACCACCCGCTCAGGGGAGGGTCCCGCTCCATGGAGTCTCTCCATCATGGGAGGCTCCCGCCTCCACTCCCAGGGCCCCAACGTGAAGCCCTATTGAGACTTCACGAGCGCACGCCTACGTGTTTTGAAAAGAAAAGGTTTTAGAAATACGGTGCACGTGGGCTTGGTGTTGTTTTAAAATTTATAAATCGTAAGTGTATGATGCGTTGTAACTAGCCGGTAAGGACGGGTCGATCCAGAGGGACTTGGTGATTAAGGATTTTTATTGCAAGTTCAAGAAGAAAAGAATGAGTTTAAGTTGGTTTGTCACAAAAATAAGAAAATACGAAATTATAAAAACAAAGGTAAAAAAAGGCGGTTGTGGCTCCGGTTCGGATGGTTGAATCGTGGCGAATTCTTCAACGCTTTCTTCATCATGAGTGTTCTCTCCTCTTGTTAGATCCGACATGAAGCATGGCTTGTCAAGGCGTTTGCGAAGTACAAACCATCAAGACGTGTTACTCATACTCAAGGAATGAAACGAATTCGTTTTGTTCTCACTTACCGTTTTTATGTCCGGGCATGTTGTATCAAAGCAAGTCACTAGGATCACAAGGCATACAACATCAAGAAATAACAAATTAGCACATGATAGCAAAATGTTTAGCATTAAACTTGCCAAGTGTGAGGTGATAGTATCGGTTGTATACTAAATGAAGGGTGTCAACAATCATTAAGGCAAGATACCCTATCTAAACATTTTAGCAACCTTAACACTAATGTTGATTCTAAGCTTAAAATTGCAAAATAGGATATTGAGAGAATATGGTATGTACTAAAGGTTGCAAGTAATCATCCAAAACAAAATACCATATCACACAAATACCAAGTTACAATCTGAAACTTATAATCACATTTAAGCACATCAACAATTCACAAGAAAAGGAGGAAGGTAAAACTATTCATCTTACATCCTCACGATCACCATAATCTAAATGATTACTCCATCATCACAAAAAGAAAAAGAAAAACACAAGAGAAGAAAAATATCAACACAAGCACAAGAACAAGATATTAAAGCAAAAGAAGTGCAAGTACTTATTCACATTAAGAAGGGTTTAAGCTACAAGATGAGATAGAAACTTCAACCTTCTTAATGGAGCTCTCAAATGAGAGCTCAAAGAGAGAAGTAGAAGAAATTATCAAATATTACAATCTGTTGTTCTCACTCAAAATCCAACCTAGAACTTATTCTGTGATTTTCTATATATAGGCAACTCAAAATCAAAAACAAACTATAGAAATGGACTGACAAGACAACTAGGAACTCACCAAAAGAGCATGAGCCAAAATGGCCAAATTTGGGCTACAAATTGCGGTAAAAATGAATAAATCTACGGCCATACTTTAGAGAATGGAGCCCATCTTTAGACTGAGGTTTTCTGGCATCAACATCATCTCTCTGTTATCTTGTTTTCTTTTAATTTATTCTAGTGTAAAATCTGGAGCAAATGAACAGAGAGAATGAGCAAGTGGCAATGTGTTCACACTTCACATCAACTCTTTTTCAAATACTCATGACATGCCTACGTGCTTGCCCACTTGCATGCCTCATAATGGTTCATGCCCACTTGATCACATGAGCCAAATGCATGAACCACACTTAATCATGTTCACGGCATGTTGGACCAAAATTGATTTATTTGTTGTACACAACTTCATTTGTTGCAAACTCTTTAGAACTTGGTCGTTTCCGTCCCGTTTGCAGTTACGGCTAAAAACCGTTGTTTTTGTGCTTGTTGTGCATATTTTTCAGTGATTTTGCATGTGTACATGTAATCTGTATTAATGAGCAGACACAGATTAAATAACACTATTTATTGACAAAATAATAAGAAATGAGCGATATTAAATTGTAATTAATCGTGCCGAACAAAACCGGCCCCCCAAACCTATTTTTTGCTCGTCCCGAGCAAAACAAAATTCTAACCTCACTTTCGCAGGGAACGCGATTGCACTGAGCATGTGCAATAAGTCGTTGAATCTTTAGATATCCCTAGTAGGAGGAGTTTTGTCTCCCGAGGGTTTTCAGCGAATTACACCCACAAAATCCCATCAAGCTTGTATAGTGAGGAAACAGTCAATTCTAATCATAAGGTTTAGTATCATAACTAGAAGTTCTATCATCCCAAGTTAGAACGCCGAACCCATATTTTTCACTCCTCACATCTCATTTAACATAAGTTCATATATGTTTTTACGTGATTGTGTGAATGATGTCGTGAAGTTTCAAAAACTTTGATTAGAGTCATCAAGTCACAAATACGGACCAGGAAAAACTTTAAAGGATCACACGAGTTTGAAAAGACTTATGATTTTCTCAAGTTTTATTCTCCACTTAAGTCTCAAATCAGAATTTTTATCATTTTCAACAGAAAACTAAGTCTTATTCTTCACTCCTACCTTTCACCTGTCTTTGTTCATACACACCTTTAGTGATCGTGCAAAAAGTCTTATAATCTTACAAATTAAACTTTTATATCTCCGCTAAAAAACTATTTATAATCGAAAACTAGTCCCAGCCAAGATTAATCTCCAATAAAGAACCGTGAGAACTTTTAACTGTCACGACCCACCCCCTAACACAGATGGTATTATCCGTTTTGGCCGAAACCGCACGGTTTTGTCCCTTTGAATGAACCCGGGGCTACTTCCCAGTAGGTCACCCATTCCAGAATTTCTCTGGATCAAGCACGCTTAACTACGGAGTTTTTCAAACTCCGGAGTTCCGATTCATCCAAAAGGCGCCTCTGTGTTATAAGAGTGGTATCATTCTATTTATAGTTCAGACCGTGCCCTCTTTCGGAATGGAATTCGATACTCCTCATTGTTCTGGTGGGTCCCCATGTGCATCCGTATCGGTTACATCCCCACCTCGATACCAGATAATATCTCACTTCTCATGGGGTAGGTGGTATTCAGCCCTAACTCCACCTGGGGTATTACATTCCCCCCCCCACTTAGAACAATGGACCTACTTTTGAGGGACCAGCTCTGATACCATATTTGTCATGACCCACCCCCAAACACAGATGGTATGGTATTGTCCGCTTTGGCCAAAACCTCACGGTTTTGTCCCTTTGAATGAACCCGGGGCTACTTCCCAGTAGGTCACCCATCCCAGAATTTCTCTAGCTCAAGCACGCTTAACTACGGAGTTTTTCAAACTCCGGAGTTCCAATTCATCCAAAAGGTGCCTCTATGTTATAAGAGTGGTATCATTCCATTTATAGTTCAGACCGTGCCCTCTTTCGGAATGGAATTCGATACTCCCCATTATTCTAGTGGGTCCTCGTATACATCTATATCGGTCACATCCCCACCTCGATACCAGATAACATCTCACTTCTCATGGGGTAGGTGGTATTCAGCCCCAACTCCACCTGAGGTATTACATTAACTCGGAAAGAACACTTGCTTGACTTGTTTTATTTGGCGATTGGAGACTTAGCGAGATTTGGGTCAATGACTTCTAAACCCGATGGTTTTAGGGTATTAGGTGTAGAGATAACCTTAGAACTTAATTGCCCAAGTTACCAAGACCACAAAACAAAATGACTCATTTTTATGCGTTTAAAATATTCAACAAGCGGTGTGAATGGAGATATTACCAGTTTTTCTTTTTCATCCCAAAGACGTGTTCATGTGGATAAGATATGTAATCACTCCAATCAAGTTCCAGATGGGATTTTTTCAAATTTTAGCTTCCATTAAAACTTTCAATAATATCCTTCATATCCACTTCATTTTATGGACTATTCTTGATATTATTTATTTTAGAACAAATCTGTTTGATCCTAAAAATGTTTATCAATTTTACAAAAATTAAAGACATATCAACTTGTTATCTAACTTTTCAAAACTCACAACATGTGTAGTATGATGCAAAGACGTATATTAGCTACCGATAAACTCAAAAGAGAGTTATCTTTCGGGTTTTCAATCTTTAAAAAAGGATTTAGTTATTTCTATCTTATCAAACTAAACCGTCAGATTTCGAGTCTAAGTTTCCCCACTAGCTAATTTGACGACAAAGTTTTTATGTTTTGAAAAATTTTCAATTTTTTTTGGGGTTTTTTAATATATATGCAATTAAGAATTTACACATGATGTAACAAAGCAAATGAGTTATCACCCCCAAACCTGAGGTTTACGATGTTCTCGTCGTTGCCTCCATTCCCGATTGCTAGATTTAGACAATTAGGGTGGGTTTTTATACAAAAAAGGTAACCTAAGAACTAAGAAGCTAAAAAGGTATTTACAAAAAATTAACTAATTACAGCAGTTAAAAGTTAAGAGATTGTGTTAGTCCAGAAATTAGTACTGGCCATTCAAAAAATTTGTCCATATAGTAGGGATCAGAAAATATTGAAGATGAAAACGAAATTTTGAAGGAGTCAAATAATTGTTGCCCGGATGAATTTTATTTTCAAGAAGCAGGTGTTGAGTTTCGAGGTCAAATTTGTTTAAAAACCGGAGTTCATCCTCAAAAAGTTTATCACAAGAGAGATCTCTAGGATATTCCCAAAGTGATCGTGACTCAAACTCATCAAGTTCATCCGCAAAAATTTCCTCAAAACTCGGCGTGAAAGAATTTTAACTTTCTCCCTATACTTCTCCACAATCTTATTCTCATCAATACAGCTCACATCTCCCAATTCAAGTTCTCTCTCAACATATTGACCTATAGGTAGGTCGGTGTCATCTAAGAATGCAGGTTCCCACTCTAAAGTTTCGTCGAAGACTATATCAATAGGTAACACTAAAGTCGTGGGTTCCTGATTGTGAATTTCGTCGAACACCATATAGAAACCATACCCGTCAAATTCACAAGTTTCATCCTCTAAAATTAGATCGATATAATCAGTCGGTGCAAGAATTTTATCTTCAAGTTGTTTATCAGTTAAATCATTCTCAAGACCACAAGTGATAGGAGGCCTAATTGGTACCTGAAGGTTATCTTCAGACCGACTTGGAAGATTTTCTTGCTCGTCCTTATAACACTCGGTCAAATCAGTTATATTATCATCATCAACTATGAAATCATCAAAATTTGTTCGATTATTTATCTCACTCAGTTGACTTCCTAGATGACAGATATTGGCATTATTGGTTTCAAATTGACTGTGTCCACTCCCTAGAATCTGTACAGCTAAATGTTTCACTTGTTCGTCGATTTTAATCAATGATTGAGATTGAGCATGAAATAATTGATCAGATTGTTGTATGAATATGGCTAGCATCGAAACTTTTTGATTCTCGACTGCAATCATCATTTCTAAATCTTTCTCTAAAGCGGTCAACCTAGTATCCATCTCACTATCATACCCTATTGATATGTCAATTGTTTCAGAAAGGGATGGTTGTGATGGTAGCGATGCTAAAGCAATCATCTTATCGACCTCTTTTTCAAATTTTCAATCAATTTCTTTATATTTAAAGTGGGATTTGGTTTAAAAGTTTTAGGGGGTGGAAAAATATAAAAGGTATGGCATGGTTGGTTACTCCCTAAGAAAGGACAGTTATCGAACATGTGGGAAGAATGTTGACAGTTTGAACAGAAGAATTGGGTATGTGTATAAACAAAAGAATACGGATCGTGAAGAATCGAATTGAACCGTGTGTCACCCATATCAACAAGCATTCACAAAATCATAAAAACAAAGAATATCATACCCCTAACAGTCTATGTTTTGCTAAGTCAACAAGAACTGATCAAGAACTTAATTGTCGAAGTAAAACCGTGCCGAGAAACGGGCTCAAAATATACTGATCATGAACCTAGGTAAGTGCAGAAATAAGAGGGGTGATTGAATGATTTTCCGTTGTGTGAATAGTAGAAAATAGAATTTAGAAATCACAACCAAAAATATTTTGACCGCAATCAATAACGGTGTCGGATGTAGCGCGTTAGTAAGTGCGGATCGTCTACAGGAAAAGTGAGATCCGTTTAATTTCCGAATTAGATGAGTTGAAAATTTAAGGAAAAGAAAAGAAAACAATTCATGATTTGCATTTGAAGATCAAGAAATAAGAAAAATCTAGATCTAGAAAAAGCATTAAAAACAAGAATTGAGATGTGTGATAATTTCCAACCAACAATCAAGATTAGAAGTATGGCTCGTAGGAGTAGATCGGATCTATAGATATGATGAGATCTAATGATTACTCATTCTTATCCATTAACGAATTGATACTAGATCGATACAAATTCATCGAGGTTTAAGGATCTTGCGAGGAAATTAGGGATTTCGCAACTCATCCTTTGTCCTTTCGATGGATCGCATTCAAATTCTAGGTTCTAGTTAATCAAATGGTCAATAGTTGTTCCCTAATTTCGAGTGAACACGATCAAGAAAGCATCATCTCGAAACTAGGTTATTAATCATTTGATTCACTAGAATTTTCAAGCATTATAGGATTTAAGAATTGTAAAAATATCTAAATCATCATCATCTAAAGATCGTCACAACTCCTACACGAGCGGAGATTACTCAAATATCATGATCACAAACACAATCACAAATTGAGATCTAATCATTATGCTTGAATTAAAAGATAAGCAAGAATATAGAAAATTCACCTTTATTTATCGACAAATTTCATTACAACTCTCTTGAATTTACAAAAGGAAGGAACTAGATCGTCGATTTCGGCTTCGCTCGGCTCCTTGAGTCGCGGATCGGCTTGGATCTCTTGCTCCGTTGAAATCCGGCGTCGCTTCTAAAGGTTGAAGGCTCTCTTGCTTAAATGGTACTCGGGATCTTGATCTTGATTTTGAATTGGATTTTTGAGGCACAAGTTGTGTCACTCAACTTGTGGGTAGAAGATGATGGTGATTCTTGAACCACCTAAACCCTAGATCTAGGCTCCTTTTTATAGAACTCCAAACCCTAGATCTAGGATTTCAAATTTGAATTTTCCCTCCATAAGTTTGTTAGCAAAAGATTTGAATTTCCCTCCAAAAGTTTGTTAAGAGAGCCTTCTAGAAATAGTTTGTTAAGCCGAGCCTTCTAGATGCGCCACGTGGAGCTTCTGGGGTCTTCTGGAAGCTTTGGCCGTTATGGGAGAGCACGTGACAAAATTTGAGCCAATGATCACTTAATAAGGCAGCGGATCCGCGGCGCCAAGGGGGTTTGGGCCGCGGATCCGCGGTCCTATGAAGCCCTTGGAGCTTGATTTTTCTTCTGTGGACTTGGGTTGACATTTGGGCTTTTTTCTGATATTTTAAATTTTATTTGGCCTTCTGTATTGCTACCAGATCTTTAGCCTTTGAGTTGGCGTATCTTTTATCAGTTCTTTTTCCCAATTTTTGGCTTTGCTTCTGGAATTTCCAGCATTAAACCCCAAGACAAGAGTTGCACAATACAAGGATGATGCGATGCCATAAAACACAGTCAATTTCCCTTAAAGTGCCGGTTTAAAAGTCTAACACATGCAATCTGGTATTTCAGAGATATTTTGTTAATATGTGCAATATGAATACCGAACACTTCTAGATGAGTGCAAATGATAGGGAAATTGCCGGTTTAAAAATGCAGTATTTTCGACTGATCAAATTCCCCCAAACTTATTTTCGATCGTCTCGATCGAACTGTTTTATTAAAAAGAGAAGGAGAAAATAAAGAAAAAGAAAAGCACACTTTCGTAGGCAACACGATTGCTCTGAGCACGTGCAACAAGCCTTTAAATTTCTTGGTGTCCCTAGTAGGAGGAGTGTTGTCTCCTGAGGGTTTTCAGCGGATTGCACCCACAAAATCCAATAATAAAAGGAAGATCATGAATATTACATTTAAAGAAAAGAATTGTAAAAGAAAAGCCTTGAAAATTAGGGTTTCCAACTAAGCTAGCTTTTCGGTTGTCATGAGCCCTATCTTAATGGTCATGAAAAGATGTCAGAAATCACGTCCTCCCTCAATAAAACATCGTCTTATTCTTCATTCCTATCTTTCTTCCAAACATCGATTATATCACCCTGCGTGTGTGTAAAGGACATCCCTACACCCGGAGAATTCAATTCAAGCTATCATACTCTTGCCCATCAGCCTCAGTACTTTTTGATTAATGAATATTTAGATGAGATTTGCTCACACACTTTCATGCGACCGTTAATACTTCTTGAGGTACTAACCGACCGATTACTCATGTGCTTACTTATTTGGTGTATTTTCCTCGTCTTGCACCACCCTAGGCATAGCAGTGACTCCCAGACCAGTTGGCCTTAGGGCACTAGGTGAAGAGGCACCCTCGCTATATATTTTTTATTGCCCTCGGTGATAACAAAACCAGTGTCCATTTTTCTCACCACTTTATATTTTATTCATTTTTTTATTTTCTTCATACATCGGCTTTAAGACAAGAGCATTTCAAGGTATGCTCTACTATCCCGGGCTTCAAGACGTGTGTAAGTGCGAATAGCAGGGTATCAACGTTCAAAATGTTTGGCTTCCAGAATAGTAACTATTTTTCAGACTTATTTTTATCCTCAGATTAGTGACTTCCTTCATCTTACTAACCCTTGGGAGAACGGCTCATAACTACTTATTACTAGTTCGTATAAGGAAACTTCTAATTTTCTTAGTTTTCTTAAATTTTTCTAATCTCATGAATGTAATTTTTCACTATCTAATCTTTTATTATCATAAATATTAAATATTTTTATGGGTTTTGAAAAAATTTTAAATTTTTAGGAGTTTTGAAAATTTTTGAATTTTTATGGATTTTGAAATTTTTTAAATTTTCATAGGTTTTTAAAGAAATGTTTTGTGCATATGCAAATGATATGCAAATGATGCAAAACTAAGCACAAACCTCCCCCAAACTTGTTTTCAACAGTGTCCTCACTGTTGCCAACCGCTATATCTACAAAACCTGTAAGCCTGGGAGGAATTTATTAGTGGGGGCAAAATATATAAGTGAAGAACCTCCCCCAAACTTATTTTTGGCTCGAAATTTTTGTAAAAATTTTCTTTTCAAGAGCCAAGAAAATTGCCGCCCCAAACTTGAGTTATGCAATGTTAATCTTTTGAAAACCACATGAGGGGGTCAAAAATCAGTGGTCGATGCCAAGCTTTGCAAAGACCGAACGTTAACACCAACCATTCAAAAATTTTATCAATGCAGTGCTCGGGTTGGTGAAAGAAGAAGTGGGGAAAGGGTAAGTGGTGGAATAGAATGTGTGTGCATCTCATTTTGGAAAGACGATGCAGTGAATGTGATGGATTGCTCGCATTCTTTTTACGGTTCAGAAGAAGGGGTGGAGGTTCAATTTCATTGATTGGGAGATGATTCATCTCAACACCCGTGTCATTCAAAAATGCGAGTTCATCAGCGAAGATCTCCTTAATAGTTCCGTCAATATCCCGAAGAATAATGTCATCACAAAGTGCGGGGTGATCTTCAGACTCTAAAAGCAGTTCATAATCGGTGTTAGTTGTTGACCCGGACATCTCGGTGGAAGAGTCCGTATGTGTATGATACATAGTAGGATCAAACAACATCGTATGAAAAGAGTCAAGATCAGTATCATGAGAATCATCAAATTCGCTGCTGTCGACATCCATTAAGTCGACAGAACAGACCTGAGCAGTAGGTTCGGAGGGTACACTTCCCAACTTATAAATGTTCAGCTCAATTGACCTATTCCCGAAGGATAGGGTCATAGAACCATTATGACAGTTGATGATAGCGTTGGAAGTGGCCCAAAAGGGGCGACCTAAAATCACCGAAATTTGATTTCGTGGGTTCGCTACAGGCTGTGTATCAATTACAATAAAGTCCACATGGAATATAAATTCTCCGATTTTTATTAACACATCCTCCAGTTCACCCCTAGGTTTGGTGATTGATCGGTCAACCATCTAGAGAGTGCAAGGAGATGGTTTCAACTCTCCGATACCTAGTTGCTCATAAACCGAGTATGGAAGCAAGTTAACACTAGCGCCAAGGTCTAGTAGAGCACGGTTGATGTGTTTTTCCCCAATAGAAATGGAAATAGTAGGATATCCATGATCCTTACGTTTCCTCGGTAATTGTTGGGGGAAAGCCATGTCTACAGTCTTTACCATGAATATCTTCTTGGGCACTTGAGTCTTCCTCTTCCTAGTGCACAAGTTCTTAAGAGTTTTCGCATAGGACGGAACTTGTTGGATAGCATCTAGGAGAGGGATGTTGATGTTAACTTGCTTAAACATGTCCATAATCTTCTCCATATGTGGACTCGATGTGTTAGCCCTTAACCAATTAGGATAAGGTGCTTTAGCAATAAGCGCTGGGTCCATCATAGGAGAAGGAAGTGTGTGTGGACCTGATCCCAAAATAGAAGTGGGGATCGTCGGTGGTAGACTAGAAGAGGTGGGCTGAGGTGTCGAGCCTAGAGGGAAATGGAGAATAGGCTCACGAGAAGACGGTGGGGTAGAAGAACAAGAATCAGAAGTAGAAGCGTGTGTGTGAGGGAAGGTCTCAGCCGGGGTGTTGATAGGATTTTCCATATCATTAACTTCTTCCCCAACATGGTTATTCAGCACTCTTCCTGATCTCAACGTTGTGACGACATTTACATTGTAATGCCCAGGATTCGGTAGGGGTTGAGACGGAAGTTTCCCTTTTTCTCTCGCACTCATTTCGGCCTTAAGTCGTGCAATTTCAGCTTCCATCGTTCTGATACTCTCAGCTTGGGACGTTGAGTTTTTCTTTATCTCACCGACAGAAGACCTAACCTCAGCCGACACTTCCATGAAATTTGACAGGAGTGATTTCATGGTTTGAGCGAATTGAGAGAACTCGTCAGAACAGGTCGACTGTATAGGATTAGACGGTGCAGGAGTGTTGATCTGGTTTTGGAAATTTTGTGACTGGTAGGGGTGCTGGGTGAGTTGAAGTGGTTGTTGTTGTGGTGGAGGGACCCTTTGGAATTGATTCGGGTTTGGAACCGTGTTTTGGGATTGGTTCCAAGCAAAATTCGGGTGATTCCTCCAACCCTGATTGTACGTGGAAGAATATGGATCGTTTCTAGGTCGTTGAAATGCGGCATTGGTATGCTCGTGACCTTGAAACTGAGAGTTTAATGGACATTCTTCCGTTAAGTGGGACGGATCAGAACAGCACCCACAAACAGTTTTGGGGAGCGACATTGGGTTTAGGGAGGCTGCTAAGAATTTGTGTTCCATAGCGTCGAGCTTCTTTTGCATTGCTGCCATCTCAGCTCGAACACCTATGGACACGTCTGTTTGGTGTACGCCACCCCTACTCGATGGCTGGGTTCCAGTCTCCCACTGTAAGGACTTTTCAGCGAACTCTTCTAAAAATTTCCATGCTTCCCCATCATCCTTGGTCATAAAGGTGTCTTGACACATGTTTTCAAGGTTTTGTTTAGTGGTAGGGTTACTGCCCTCATATATGATTCGGCAAAGATCCCATCTCGGGATGCCGTGATGTGGGCATTGAACCAAAAGATCCTTGAATCGTTCAAAACATTTTGAAAATGGTTCAGCTGGAAGCTGGGTGAATTGATAGAGTTCGCTACGGATTCGAGCTGTCTTTTGCATAGGGTAAAATTTCTTAAGGAATGCCGCAACGAATTCTTCCCAATTCGTGATGGAATGTGCGGTGGTGTTATACAGCCACTTCTCGGCTATATCGCACAAGGTAAATGGAAGAAGTCGTAGACGCATGGCATCCACAGAAAGTTGTGATGTACCCATCATTGCGCATACGTTTTCAAATTTGGTAATAAAAACGTATGCGTCTTTAGTCTCGAGACCATGGAATTTGGGTAGAAGGTTGATGTACTGGGGTTTAATCTCAAAGTTATCCCCGTTGGCTGGTGGAATGGATAAGCAGGTCGAGAGAGGACCTCGCAAAGGGTAGCACCTCTCTTGGAGAGAGATGCGGGGAGGATTCTGCGCACCAACGGACGGCGGCAGAGCAGCGGTAAAGTGGTTCGATGGAGACGGATCCATCGGTGTGGGTGTGGTGGTGGGTAAAAGAAAGGTAAATGGAGAAATACCGACTTCGGAGTCGATCGAGGGGACGCGGACAAGTCGGGCACTAGAATCCCGTGTCCAGCCTATCTTGCACTAAAAGGGGTTAGTACAAGTGGTAACGTGGATTTATAATTAGGGGAAATGAAGTGAATGCGGTGTTTGTTTTGAAAAATGATACGGATTTTGAAAATATGATGCGATCACAACCAATGCAACAAGCAACCCTAAAATCTATGGTCACCTAGGTCAAAGCTCTAGACCGCTCCTAACTTCCAAAAGACAAGTCGCAGGATAAAATCCTCCACTGCCTCTTTGTCTCTCCTGTGGCCAGGTAAGTGCCAGGTAAATGGGAGGTTCTCCACTACGTAAGTAGTGGGCCTAATTAAGTAACCACTAGCCTTCGACACACATGCCTTAGAAACCACAAAAGAAACGCGGATAAGCAATGAATTACCCACGGCCTTCTTCTGTCCTAAGTGAGCGCGACGGTCCTTAGAGTCATCCTAGATATTTTTTAGTTAATGAGGGTAATGCGGATGCAAGTTTGTGATTTTTGGGGCTTAGGAAGGGTAATGAACTCCCCACCTAATCTGGATTTGGCCGTGCCCCTTAATGTCCGTATTAATTATGCAAACAACCACAAAATCAAAAACAAGCACAATTTATTTTGCTTTTCGCGGCGCTGCGATATTTGCAAAGAAGCCTGCAACAAATTGTTAATTGGAGCAGATTTAGGAAGGAGATAAGAAAGATAAAGGTTACCTGCTAAAAATTTTACAGAGAAGCCCTTGAACCGCCGCGATTCCGCCGCGATAGTCGCCTTATGCCGCAGTTCCGCCGCGCCTCAAGCTCCTCTCTGCATAAAAATTCACCAGAGCACTCCTGAACACTTCCTTAGTTCTCTGGAATTCTCCAAATAATTTTCCAATTTCACAGCAAGCTCCAGATTTCCTTGCAATTAACCACAACAACTCGTTTAGTGTTTTGCGCGAGTTTTGATCTAAAAAAATATTGATGGAATAAACTTTTCAACTCAAATTTCAAAAAATTGAACAAATTAGCACACGATCCCCGGCAACGGCGCCATTTTGATTGAATGATTTTCCGTTGTGTGAATAGTGGAAAATAGAATTTAGAAATCACAACCAAAAATATTTTGACCGCAATCAATAACGGTGTCGGATGTAGCGCGTTAGTAAGTGCGGATCATCCTCAGAGAAAGTGAGATCCGTTCAATTTCCGAATTAGATGAGTTGAAAATTTAAGAAAAAGAAAAGAAAACAATTCATGATTTGCATTTGAAGATCAAGAAATAAGAAAAATCTAGATCTAGAAAAAGCATTAAAAACAAGAATTGAGATGTGTGATAATTTCCAACCAACAATCAAGATTAGAAATATGGCTCGTAGGAGTAGATCGGATCTATAGATGTGATGAGATCTAATGATTACTCATTCTTATCCATTAACGAATTGATACTAGATCGATGCAAATTCATCGAGATTTAAGGATCTAGCGAGGAAATTAGGGATTTCGAACTCATCCTTTGTCCTTTCGATGGATCGCATTCAAATTCTAGGTTCTAGTTAATCAAATGGTCAATAGTTGTTCCCTAGTTTCGAGTGAACACGATCAAGAAAGCATCATCTCGAAACTAGGTTATTAATCATTTGATTCACTAGAATTTCCAAACATTATAGGATTTAAAAATTGTAAAAATATCTAAATCATCATCATCTAAAGATCGTCACAACTCTTACACGAGTGGAGATTACTCAAACATCATGATCACAAACACAATCACAAATTGAGATCTAATCATTATGCTTGAATTAAAAGATATGCAAGAATATAGAAAATTCACCTTTATTTATCGACAAATTTCGTTACAACTCTCTTGAATTTACAAAAGGAAGGAACTAGATCGTCGATTTCGGCTTCGCTCGGTTCCTTGAGTCGCGGATCGGCTTGGATCTCTTGCTCCGTTGAAATCCGGCGTCGCTTCTAAAGGTTGAAGGCTCTCTTGCTTGAATGGTACTCGGGATCTTGATCTTGATTTTGAATTGGATTTTTGAGGCACAAGTTGTGTCACTCAACTTGTGGGTAGAAGATGATGGTGATTCTTGAACCACCTCAACCCTAGATCTAGGCTCCTTTTTATAGAACTCCAAACCCTAGATCTAGGATTTCAAATTTGAATTTTCCCTCCACAAGTTTGTTAGCAAAAGATTTGAATTTCCCTCCAAAAGTTTGTTAAGAGAACCTTCTAGAAATAGTTTGTTAAGCCGAGCCTTCTAGATGCGCCACGTGGAGCTTCTGGGGTCTTCTAGAAGCTTTGGCCATTATGGGAGAGCACGTGACAAAATTTGAGCCAATGATCACTTAATAAGGCCGCGGATCCGCGGTCCTATGAAGCCCTTGAAGCTTGATTTTTCTTTTGTGGACTTGGGTTGACATTTGGGCTTTTGTCTGATATTTTAAATTTTATTTGGCCTTCTGTATTGCTACCAGATCTTTAGCCTTTGAGTTGGCGTATATTTTATCAGTTATTTTTCCCAATTTTTGGCTTTGCTTCTGGAATTTCCTGCATTAAACCCCAAGACAAGAGTTGCGCAATACAAGGATGATGCGATGCCATGAAACACAGTCAATTTTCCTTAAAGTGCCGGTTTAAAAGTCTAACACATGCAATCTGGTATTTCAGAGATATTTTGCTAATATGTGCAATATGAATACCGAAAACTTCTAGATGAGTGCAAATGATAGGGAAATTGCCGGTTTAAAAATGCAGTATTTTCGACTGATCAAGGAGCTTGTCCAACGCTTTCGCAAAATTGCTTAATTAGAATAACCCTTTCTCCTTTGGCGGTTGTGCCTTGAATACTTATCTAGACATCTCATGAACAATATAATATTAACCGGTGTTCTGAACACAATTAACGTGTCCTATTGAGCGGGAATTCTTAAGGTCAAAGTTCTAATTGATTTTAAAATTACTGTGGGTATGCAAGAATCCAGTTTTGTGATTTGTAGGCCATGGAAAAAGGTGATGAAATCTTTTACCGTATCTTGTTTGGGTTTTCATGCCCTTAAAGTCCGTAATATGATGCAAATGGGCAACTCAATAAAAAGTTGTTCAAAATATCAAACAATCCTTTTTTTTAATTTAGCTTGTGCGCTGCAACAAATATGGGTCAGTTCTCTTTGGCTCTTGCGTGACGAATTTTGCAAAGAAATCCTGTAGAAAATCGAGATATTGGAATGCATCGAATTTGAGAGAAGGTGTTAGAAAAATACGTATCAAAAGTTTTGGATTAAAAAAACCCCGTTGAGCCGATCCACAAGTGCTTGAGAGTTCGCTTGCGCGGGTCAAACTACCTGGATTTTGGCACTGTAAATCATTATCGCCCTGGTCTTGAAAGTTCAATTTGCTCCGCACGTTCACTGGTCGCAAGTCCGTCTAAAACTGAAATGTCGGAAATATTGGAAAATTTAGTGGAAAAGCGATATATATAGCCCATGTTCTGCACACACACAATTATGAAATTTAAAGTATAAAAATGGATCAATAATAGGACAAAAAAACAAAAACCAAAAACTTGAGGCAATTGGTGAAATTTGGGCCGCAAATTGCGGTTTTTTGAAATATCTTGGCGAACACTTTTTGACTTGGGGCTCCAAATTTGTACCGTGTTTTCCTTGTCCTATTAGTATCCCATTTTTCTACTCTAAATTTTTCAATGAATCTTAGAGTGATAGCAGATCAAAAAGATAGAGAACAAATGTCCAAAAAGTTTTTTTGTTTTGATTTTGAAAAAAATTTTGCTAGTTTGCTAGTTTTGTATATACAAATGAACCTGAAATAACAATCTCTAATGATTACCGCATCCCCGGCAATGGCGCCAAAAACTTGTTGAGACTTCAAGCGTGCGCGCCTACGTATTTTGAAAAAAAAAAGGTTTTAGAAATATGGCGCACGCAAGTTCGGTCTCGTTTTAAAATTTATAAACCGCAAGTGCATGGCGTGTTGTAGCTAGCCAACAAGTACGGGTCGATCCAGAGGGACTTGGTGATTAAGGGTTTTTATTGCAAGTTCAAGAAGAATAGAATGAGTTTAAGTTGGTTTGTCACAAAAATAAGAAAATACGAAATTATAAAAACAAAGGTAAGAAAAGGTGGTCGTTGCTCCGGTTCGGATGGTTGAATCGTGGCGAATTATTCGACGCTTTCTTGATCATGAGTATTCCCTCCTCTTCTTAAATCTGACATGAAGCATGGGTTGTTAAGACGTTTGCGAAGCACAAACCATCAAGACGTGTTACTCATACTCAAAAAATGAAACGAATTTGTTTTGTTCTCACTTACCGTTTTTATGTCCGAGCATGTTGTATCAAAGCAAGCCACTAGGATCACAAGGCATACAACATCAAGAAACAACAAATTAGCACATGAGAGCAAAGTGTTTAGCATTAAACTTGCTAAGTGTGGGGTGATAGTATAGGTTATAGGCTAAATGAAGGGTGTCAACAATCATTTAGGTAACATACCCTATCTAAACATTTTAGCAACCTAACACTAATGTTTGTTGGGGTCAAAATTACACCCCGGTTGACCAAATCAAAGTCAAAGTCAACCCCAACCTAAGTGGGCCCAAGCCCAGGTCAAGTGGGCCCATGCCCAAGTCGAGCCCGAACATGAAGCGACTGGCCTGTCCCATACCAAAATGAAAATCATGTAATAAATAATTTTGATGTACCTTTTATGAATAAATGTAAGAAAAATGGGCATAAAACCAAATTTTTATAAAGCCCATAGCTCATGTGCAAAAGAAATGAGCACATGAGACATGAGATGGGCAAAATGTCATTTTGTAAAGCCCAATGGGCTATGTGTAAATTTGTAAGCCTATATAAGACAACATGATAATGAAATAAAGAACAATAATTCATTCTCTTCAAAAGTTAGGGTTTCTGTTCCTCCTTCTCTTTCCTCAAGGTTCTAAACCTTCTTCTCTTTTCTGAATTAAATTAAGAGTTTAACTCTTTCTTTTCCAAAAAGAAAAAGTTTTTCACCATAAAACCCACAAAGGAGAGTTCAGATCTCCCATCAGATCTCTAAAATAGGAGATTTTTAAATCTCACCCTCCCTTTTTTCTCCAAGATCCAGCTAACAGAGAGGAGGAAGAAGGAGACTATCTCCAAAAATCCCACTTTGGGAAGATCCAAGGTTGAAGGGAAAACCCAGGGCTCAAGAAAGAAGAAAGGGGTTCCCTTTCATCATCTCCGAAAATCTCTTAGGAGTTTAACTCCACAAAAAATTATATATATATATAATAAATCCTTTTTTTAAGAGTTTAACTCCAAAAGTCAATTAGGAAGTATAACTCTCTGTGCAAGGGTTAAGCCCATCTTCCCCCTTTTATGAGTTCTAACTCCAAAAGTTAATCGGGAGTACAACTCCCAATACAGGGGCTAAGCCCCTTTTTCTGCAAGCGCCTAACGCCCGTGTGCCTGGGTGCCGGGCATGTGAGACGCTGGCGCCCAGCGCCCGCGTCCTTAGGATGCCACTCACCTTTTTTTTAAATTTTTTTATACACACTCCACACTCAAAACACGTCCCCCGTTAGAAAAAATTTCTAACGGGGCGCTGTCCTGCACCCCGCAAGAGGGCTGCTAGCCCCCTTGACCCCCAGCCCGCTATCCGGGTAAAGGAACCCCGTTAAACTCTGCAAGGCCCTCAATATATCCAAAACCCCTCAAGACACACATACGCACACTGCACATTGAGTTCGCATGACTAATTGACTTGTCAATCCGAGGTTCCTTCGCTTCAAAGGCGATGGGTAATTAACGGCAGCTTAGTCCGCGGCTGCCGAAGATTCGAATCCCAATAATCAATAAACCCCGGCCGGCCCCAGGCAGGAGGAATCTGTACATGCCTGACAAGCGCGCGCATTCTCATCTCAATGGGGTGACGAAAAACACACTATAGATTCTGGCATGCCCGGTGGAACCTTTTCTCTCCTCCCATATTTCGGGTTAAACGTTCATGCGAACTCAACCAACATACATATCGATATTTATACTGAAATAATGCTCTTTCATGCAGGATTTCAAGCGATCAAGCATCAACAATGTCTCCAAGGACAAGCTCAGCTCTCGACACAGCTCCCATTTCCTACATGATGAAGATGGATGCCAGGACGATCCTCCCGGCCAATCGCGGGCGACAGTGGGAGGAGCTACCGCTACCATATATCTCTATTTTATTCGTGCCAGCTAACGCCATCCCAGCTCCTCAAGCTCCGGTAATAGACAGACCGGCCTCGAAAGGCAGGAGGCCAAATGTGGTGATCTCGAGGGCACCACTATCCAAACGCAAGTCAGTGTTTGAACGACTTTCCTTGGCCCCAGCTGGGGGCAAGGCCATCAACACCAACAAAGCAATAAAGCATCTCGGGCAAACTTCAGCGGTGCCCCTAACAACTGCTCAATCGGGTATCTTCTACAAGCTTCCCGTCAAGCCCTCAAAATCGAGAAGCTAAGACAGAAAAGGCTCAGATACAAAGCCAACAAAAGAGTTAGGGCTCCTTCTAGTTTGAACTTTGTAAGGTTCCAAGAACGAGGTTACCCCGCAATAACAGCTGAATGGGCTGTAAAGCTCGCTAACACTTTTGAACCACTGAAATTGGTCCAGAAGAACTCTATGACCGCAAGAGTCAAGAAAACTGCGAGCCAGACAGCATCACCCAAGGACCCAGTCAGGCCAACCGTCTTCAGTCACCTATCCTTTCCAGAAGAGGAAGGGCCACGACGACGGTCAGAAAAATCAGCCGCTAAAGATAAAGAGATGGCTGGACATGTGGTCCACACCGTCTACATGGTGGGCATACGCAGCAAGAGTAAGGACGGGGCCACTAAATCTCAAATCCAATCTGGCGTGAATGTGCCTGCCACTTTCCAAGACCAATCTCCTCTGGAAGGTAATGAAAACCCTTCCTGTGAGGCTGATAAGCAGAGATATCCCTCAGTTCATGAGAAGTCAGGCTCGGAAAGAGAAGGGGAGCTAATCTTCCGTCCCAAGACCGCATAGCAGCAACTTCTCTAAGAGCTCCAAAAGCAGCTCAGAAACAAAGACAGGGAGATGGCCAATCTCTACTCGAAGATTGACGGCTTGATAAACGTCGTCTTACAGCTCACGGTCCAAGTTTCTTCTCAGCCGCCCAATCAAGCGCAGGGCTTTACTCATGAACCAGGAAACGGTGTCCCAAGACAGCCGACGCCTATACCCTCAAATCCAAAGATGGGCGAACCTCATGAGAGTCGGTCGCATCCTTTCTCGGGAAATGTCTTGACTACCGATGACAGCAACCCACTAACGCAAGATCAAATCATGGATTTTGTCGCCAACAAAGTCAAAATATTGGTAGCCGAAGCCGAAGCACAAAAAGATATCGGCAGTAGTAGGAGACCATATCCTGCTCGTTATGATCCGGTAGAGTTTCTTGGTGGCTATGTCATCCCCAAGTTTGGAAGATTCGATAGGATAAGAAATGCGAATCAGCACATCGCCTACTTTAAAGCCTCATGCGGGAATACTGGGGGCAATGATGTGCTTCTCCTACGCCGGTTCGTTAATAGATTAACTGTTTCCCCAAACAGAGCAAAGCTCTGTTCAAATTCCAAGGTTTGAAATGAAGCGACGCTTCTGCTCCCCCTAATCAGAGCAAAGCTCTATTCAAGTTACAAGATATGGAATGAAGCAACGCTTCCTTCCCCCCCAATCAGGGCAAAGCTCTGTTTCAAAATTTAAATTGAAGCAACGCTTCAGATTCTGCGCGCTGCGCGCTGCGCGCTGTGCGCCACGTGTCAAACACAAGTACACTAGCGCAGTTGCGCTGCACTCTGCGCTGCGCGTCACGTGTCGAACCTAGGTGCGCTAGCGTAAGGTGCGCCAGCGCTGGGATTAAAAATTCCCCACCGTCAGATCAAAAGATCTACTAATAATAAATTATTAATTAATCAGAACTAAAATTCTGTTATGGAAAGATTTTTCAATCTTATTAAAACAAGAAGATTATCTTCTGTAAAACAGAAGCCTTAGGATCAAAAAGATCCAACGGTGGGAAATATTCCCAAATCAAGCAGAGAAAGATCTCTTAAAACTGATTTAACAAATCATTTGGCCCTATAGAAAGGACCCTAGACTTCAAGTCTAAGGAGAGATAGAGATACAGAATATACAGAAAAGAGGGAGAAAAATCCTCTGCAAAAAAGAGCAAGCTCTTAGAAAAAGAAGATTTTTCTTCATCATTCAAGGTAAAAAAAAAGAACCATGTTCTTGAATAAAAGAGATGGATCCATCTCGTAAAAAGAAGAAATATCTTCTAAAAAGATCTTAGATCTATAAAAAGCCTAAGGTCTTTAATTTAAAAGAAAAGATTAGAAGATCTAATCATAAAAAATAATAAACAAAAGAAGTATTTTACTTCATTTATAGATCTTTGATCTATAAAGGCAGAGCCTTTTATAAAAACAAGAACTTTTGTTCTTGGATCTTGAGGAAGAAGCCTCCTTTGAAGAACATAAATTTGTTCTTTGATCTTAAAATTAATCAGATGCGTCCTGTACTATTGAAAAGCGCCTTTCACTCATGAATTGCGCCCTTGCGCTCATTGGACCGGCGCTCAGCGCCAAAACCTGCCACGTGTCAACCAGAGACACAATCTGTGCTTTGTGCTTCTGAAACAGCGCACTGCGCTCATGAATCGGCGCTCAGCGCCAGAACGTGCGCCACGTGTCACTCACTGGCGCGCCAACAGACTAGCGCAAAGCGCTCATAAATTAAAAGCGCAATGCGCTAATGAACTAGCGCTTAGCGCTAAGCGCGACACGTGTCCTCTTCGTGTGCGCTACCTGACAGAAGCGCAATGCGCCTGGCGCGCCACGTGGCGCACTGCCAGAACAAGCTTTGTTTCTGATGAATGCTATGCATTCAATACAAGACAAAAATGTCAGAGCCCAATGCCTAGCATTATTGAAAGGGCTGAGCCCAAATAAAGGCTTAATAGCCAGAGCAACTAAAAATGTTAAACATTTTTTTATTGGACTTAGCCCAATTCTGGCCATAAGTCCTCGACTTATATTGAACTGAGCACATCTGCTCATAAATACTCAACAGATCATAATCTTAAATTGGGCTACAGATCTTTCAAACAATTCACACTGGTTCGAGGGTACATCTCGTTACTCCTCTGATATCTGTCGTTGTAATCCTTCAACGTCGTCAGAGAGGTGACGGGTCCCGACAACCACACATTACTACGGACTGTGGGGTCCTTAAACTCATGGACTATGATGTCCTTAACCTCGACCGTGATGTCTTTAAACTAACATCGGACTGTGAGGTCCTTAAACTCACGGACTATATGTCCTTAACCTTGACCGTGATGTCTTTAAACTAACATCGGACTGTGAGGTCCTTAAACTCATGGACTATGATGTCCTTAATCTCGACCGTGATGTCTTAAAACTAATATTAGACTGTGGGGTCTTTAAACCCACGGACTATGATGTCCTTAACCTCGACCGTGATGTCTTTAAACTAACATTGGACCAAGATGTCCTTAAACTACCAATGGACCGTAATGTCCTTAAACTAATTACCGACCGCAATGTCACAAAACTAAACAATAGAGCACAATGGTTCTCTTGTTGGATCTAAACGATCCCGTTAAGTTGATCTTAGTCTAAAATGAGACTAACGTATCCTTAACAAACGTTTAAGTTGATCTTAGTCTCAAATGAGGCTAACGTATCCTTAAACCCAAACCCCCAAACCCAAATCTAAGAAAGATACGGATTTGGACTAGTCCACGCCCTACGGGCGATGACATAACTTAGTCTCCGTATACAATCCACGGGCAACCACAAACAAAACAAACACCCACGACACGAAGTGAGTATCTGGAGAAGGAGAAAGTTGTTACCGCGATGCGGTAGCGTAATTAACTGCAGGGGCTTGCGCCTGCAGGGAAGAGCGTCCCCACAATAAAAACCCCCTCAGATGAGGGGGAATCTGACGAAGTCTGCTACATCGGCTGCATCCGTTTAAACCTTCGATACATGGTGCCATAAATCAATTTGGCATCTTCGGAGAGGTGGACGGATAGCACCAATTAGCATCTGCCCCGAATTTCAGGCAAGACGTACATCGCGTCTCCGCCGCGTCTTTCGGCGGGGAACATTAACCAATGTCACTTTCGATTGGTACGCGAGCTGTTGGATATATGTATGCCCTAGAGGCCATTATATGATAGTGGATGTATTTATACATGTGTGTGTGTACACACACACACACACAGAGGACATTCTTGCTCGACATGATAGTATGCTATCTGGTTCTTCTTTATCTGACATGTTGACTTGATCATGCTTTTATTCATTTACACATGTTGATAAAACCATGAGGATATTTGCTTGACTACTGTGATTATGATGGAGATCATACTAGTGGGACGTCTAAAGTTTATAAGCATATTCTGAAATGTCCCTAGTCGTAGGTGTATCGAGATGGGGTATCGATATACCAGAGTAGACTAGCGTATATGATACTAGGCCCATATGATGGGCGATGGATGTTCCCACATCCATTGATATTTGACATCGAGATCATATACGGGTGCTCAGTGGAGACTGGGTATACTGGACGGACTCGCCGAGAACACCTATATGGTATTATATCTATCGTCGGATCGCGGTTCTCAGGTGACACTGGTACAGGTTAGTCTGTAGACCCGAGATCGTCATAGAGTCTTGTGTGTTCTCCCACTGTAATTTGATTACCACCCTACCACGACTCTACTGAGTCGTGCAAACAGGTGGCTTTTGGGTACAGTCCCGAGACATATGAAGACAATGAGCGATAGGAGGGGTTTCGTCTCTCCCGGTATTGGGGGTTGATGTTGTGCAGTGCTCGATTGGCTATATCAGTAAGTCCCTGGCCAGGGCTGTTGAGATTTACTGATAAATGTTATCAGTAGTTTCTCAATCTGTTATAGACCATTCATCGGCATGACTTATTGAGTTATTGGGGTCGACGTTACCATCCCTAGACTCGATATGCAGTATATCTGACGAAGAGACCGGACTGTACAGTAGTGTTGCCGGTTGGCTCGACGGGAGTTTTGACAGGCTCGCTTATTTTCTTCTGATCGTTCAATACCCGGGTGGCCGTTACGTTTAGCTGACCTCTTACGGCTTAGGGGTGTTTGATATGATCATCACCCACTGTCGGCGTATTGACGAGTCTTAGAGTCCCACAATGGAGTTACCTAACCCAGGCGAAACGATGTGGTGTGCATATGAGTTATGCGCGGGGACCCGATTAAATGCGCGTATGTGATACCGTATATTAATTGGACGGTTTACTATTGGTCAGGTCATATGTGATATGACCGGTTTGTTAAATCAAGTGTTGATTTAACATTGGCCATTATCTTTTTCACTTAGACCCTTTTGTCTTTTGTTGTATGCATGCATGTATGCACATGTTTACATTGATGCACATATAGATGTGCATGCACACATACAAGCATACACATGTGTATCATGGTTGTTGATACACTAGATGGTGGCAATATAAGACTCACATGTTAGTAAATATATTTGTATTTATTTTTGAGATTAATGGAAATGGATAATTATTCATGGTTGATTATTTTATTCCTTCACTAAACCTTATGTTAACCATGAGTTATCTTTCCATGGCCATTAAAGCTCCAAATAAATATCTAGATATTTATTAACTTGAGTTGAGAATGAGAGTGGAAATTATATATAATTTCTATGCTCATTTTTATCTTTATCTTTTTCATTATCTTGAGCTCTCATTTGCCATCATCTTCTTACTCCTCTCTCTTGCTCTCTAGCTTTCATTAGTGAGTAAGATAGTGATCAAGTTAGGGTATTGAAGTGATAAAACAAACCACATCATCATTCTATACTACTCTTGCCCATTAGTTTCGAGTGTTAGCTTCAACTTCATCTCTTGATCAAGTGGAGCTTTGAGCTTGGACAAAGAGGACTCCAGGTGGATCATCGTGGACTTGGAGGATCTCAAGCAAGCCTCTTCCAACTTCCAAGTAGCCAAGGAGTCAAGCAAAGGGAGCTACAAAGGTTGTATTCTCTTTACCCAGTACTAAACTACTTGTAGAATGTGTTAGATTTTGTGTTACCCTGTTTTTTCTAGTTTGATCCCTAGGTTAGTTTCTTTAGCACCCTCTAATTTTTAAATATGGCATGTGTGATGCTACCAAACCCTTGTAGTGGTGCTAAGAAAAACCCTTCATGGTATCAGAACCTAGCTAGAAACCTAGACGATGTTACGATAATACGAAACCGAAAAACTCCGCAAAAATACGGTTTTAGAAACCCTAAAAAATGCTCTCTGGATATTTTTTAAAAAGTGGTTTAAAAATTATTTTAACAACTGCAGAGTGATGTATATGATACAACTAGAACACGGGTGAAATACGGGGGGGTGCTTGGATTTTGGCTGAGCACTAGGCCTAGAATTCCGGCGACGCCGGCCTTATGTGCTCCCATCCTCCTCGTATTGCACCAATGCTCTATTACTCATGATCTGGGGTTTCTGGTATTGTTTGGGTAGTCCAGAATTGCATGTGATGTTAGTTTGGTAATGGACTCTTTGCAGAGTATTTCATATTCGTATTTTTTAGCATTGTATTGGTAACTTGACGATGTTTGACAGTTCGAACGAACATCAATTAACCCCCCATTACCCTCGCTGAAAATTTCTAAGTGTTGGAATTTTCGTAAGTTAATTATATTCGATAGTCGTGCAAGTAACTCTATGGACGCTCTAAAAGAACAAAAACCTTAACTCGATTCTATGCCCTCGGAACCGCGACTGAACCTTAGGGTTTTCCATAGTTCCGCGGTGTGATAGGTGAGGCGTTGGTTTGGCCTTTCTACGGCTGGATCATAGGTACTGTGGCACATTTTTGGGTACTGCAACTTTGCTTAAGTGTTGAGCTCTTCAGGGTAATTTGTGGGTGTTTGTTGATTCGATCGAAACGTTTAACATCGTCTTGGTATATGATATCTGTTCTGCGACCGTAAGTGAAGTATATGATATCGCCGGTTTCGTTGCTATATGTCAATGACAAATGGGGTACGCATACTTGCTTACATTGATGACATGTGATGTTATGTGTTGCTGTGCTATGATGTATAGGATCGTCGTGATCGAATGGCCGGGGGGGTTTTATGTGAGATGAGAGTTTTTCTTTTCATTCATGTAAAATTCATTTGTATGTAATATTCTTTTATTGGGGCACTTCCGGGTTGAGGTTGATGTCACCATTATTGTATATTATTTACTTTTCCGCATTAGGATAGACCCAAGGTGGGGAGCACAAGTGGCCGGGTTTTAGAGTCCAGTGGGAGACCATCTCGAGGAGTCGAGACCGGGTCTCCTAACTCTAGAATTTGTAGGGTCGCTTGCCGCTCTCGTAAGGGTCTAGGGTGTGGGATTGGCTATTCATCACGACCGTAGAATCCGTATTTTCTATTGATGGCTAAATACAAAATACGGACATCCTAGTATATCCTATATGATCATATATGTGTTTCTGCTGCCTATATTCTGTGATGTGATCGCTTAATATATCTGAGACGAATGCTATATTATATATGAGATATATAGTAGACGTTGCTTATATTTTGCACCCGCACTAGTCCCGTCCCGGTATGTCGTTAGTTAAGTAACCTAACGGTGCATAACGGAACATTGTGGCGAATGCGGATAGCATAAGCGTACATTGTATTTTCGTTTCTTTCCTGTGATTGGCTTAAGGAATTAAATGATGGGACTGCATTAATATGATTAATGTAAGGAAAAATAAACCTAAAAGATATTGTAGAATCGAATTTGAAACCCACTCAACTTTTTACGAAAAAGCTACATTTCAAAATTGCGGAGGTTAAGCCACTCCTTTTGAAAAACCATTTGATTCTACAACGATATCAAGTTCAAAACGTTGAACGTTTTCTTAAAAACCATCCGCAGCCCTCCGTTATTTTAGAAAGTAGAGTATTTAGTATTCGTGCTACATTTGTTGACCTTAGCCAAGGAGTAGTGTACGGTAGCTAAGTGATGTCTTCCTATACAACATATGATGTGATTAATTAGGACAGGCATATGACTTTGTTGACCTTAGCCAAGGGTCATGTGAATGGGTCTGATTAATCAAGAAATGACGGGTTGAACTTGACTAGTGCTTGTGATTTGTTGACCATAGCCAAGGTCATGAGTGCTAGGGGTAAAAACCACATCGGGAGTTCAAGAATTGAAATTTGCAATGAGATTGCATACCTCCCATATGATGGTTGGATCCCAATCCCACTGTGAGTAAGAGTTGCTCTCAGGAGAGTTTTGCACTTTACAATTAGCTAACCTATTAGGTGTCTAGAAAGGTGTTAACGAGGCTATGCCTCTGGGAAAACGAGGTTTATATTAATTAGGTCCGTGCGAAAGCACGGGGAACCTCCCTTAAGTACCGACACTGGCCTGGCTGAACGGTTAGCGAAGTTGTAGACTGTAATTAATCCTGGCTAGTTTTACTTTTAAAGGTTTGAAGGGAAATTTGATAAAAACAGTGGGAGATATCGATTAGATAAGATAATAACCAATCTGATCTTTGCAAGAGCTTTCGCTGAGTGTATTAGTTTCTCTCTCTTAATGGCAGATACCAATGACAGGACTCAAGATTCTACTAGATAAAAATAAACTGAATGGGACCAATTATAAAGCCTGGCTGAGGAACATTAACATTGGCTTGACTTATGATAAGGTATCATATGTCCTCACGGCTCCAACCCCGTCCGTCCCAAGTCCTAAATCTTCAGTTGCGGATATTGAAGTCCGCAAGACATAGGACGCTGACTGTGCCACGGCCAAATGCCTCGCGCTTGCAAAAATGGATAACACACATCAAAAGCAGCACAAGAATATGGATGTTCAATCCATATTTCTCCATACAAAGGAGTTGTATGGGGAGCAATCACGTGTCTTACGATATGAAGCATCACGAAAGCTGTTTCAGACACGGATGGCTCCTGGCACACCAGTAGATGACCATGTTCTGAATATGATAGCTCTTATAGAAGAGCTTGAGGACCTTAGATGGACAATGAACAATATACTGATATTATTCTGCAGTCTCTCCCCCCAGCTTTTGCTCAATTTGTAGTCAACTTCAACATGCACAACATGGAGAAGTCACTATCTGAGCTCCTCAATATGTTGAGGAGCGCAAAGAGCACGCTCAAGTCAGTGAAGACTCCCGTTTTGAGTGTTGGGCCATCTTCCTTCTCTCTCCCGAAGGCCAAGGCCAAGGGAAAGATGAAGAAGAAACCCACCAAACCTAAAGGTGGAGTCAAAAAGGTTAAGGGGAAAGACAAGTCCACGGTTGGGGAATCGGGGAAAAAGGAATGTTATCACTGCCACAAAGCGGGACACTGGAAATGCAATTGCATTGAGTACTTGGATCTCAAGCAAAAGAAGCATGGGGATGCTTCCGCTTCAGGTGTGTTTGTGACAGAAAACTATTTTTCAATAAACTCTGCTTCCTGGGTATTAGATACCGGTTCAGGTTCTCACATTTGCAATTCTATGCAGGGGTTGAGAAATAGCAAGGTTTTAAAGACAGGTGACCATACTCTCCGGGTTGGAAATGGTTCCAATGTACATACAGTTGCAGTGGGAGAGTATCACTTGGGGTTGCCGTCTGTATGTATATTGGTTTTGAACCCATGTTATTATGTACCTAGTATGCTTTGTAATATAATATTCGTTTCTTTGTTAGACAATGAAGGATATAATTTTGTATTGCAGAATAATGTTATGAACAAATAACGGGATATACGTCCTAAATCAATACACAGTTTTCAGCATACAACACACTAATAAAAGAAAACTTTCAGAAATAAATGAAGCTTTTCTTTGGCACTGTAGACTTGGTCGTATTAACGAAACAAGACTAAACAAGCTATATAAAGATGGATATTTATACCTTTTTGAATATAAATCTTATGCGGCTTTCCAGTCTTGTATCAAGGGTAAAATGACCAAAACTCCGTTTACAGGACACGGAGAAAGAGCCACTGAGCTCTTCGGCCTCATACATAGTGATGTATGCGGGCCAATATCTACACAGGCTAGAGGCGGTTTTTCTTACTTCATTACTTTCACTGATGATATCTCAAGACTCGGTCATGTATTTTTATTAAAGCATAAGTCCGAAGCTTTCGAGAAATTCACTGAATATAAACTTGAAGTAGAAAAACAAACCGGCTTGAGTATCAAAATGCTTTGATCAGATCGAGGTGGAGAGTATCTCAGTACAGAGTTGCAGACTTCCTAAAAGAGAATGGGATTCTTTCTCAGCTCACTCCTCCTTACACACCACAGCACAACGGTGTGTCAGAACGACGGAATCGAACCCTATTAGATATGGTTCGTTCCATGATGAGTGATGTTGAGTTACCCGTCTCATTTTGGGGGCATGCATTAGAGACTGCGGCATTTCTATTGAACAGGTTCCAACCAAAGCCGTGTCTACCACACCATATGAGATATGGCATGGGAAGAGACCATCCCTTAAACGGGTTAAGATTTGGGCTATGTCAAAAAGCAAAATCCGGACAAGCTCGAGACACAGTCAGTCATGTGTAATTTTATGGGGTATCTAAAGAATTCCTATGGATATCTATTGTACCACAAGGAGGAACAAAAGGTATTTGTTTCTCAGCATGCCACATTTTTAGAAAAAGATTTTTTTACAAATGATAAAGATGGCAATGTGGTAGATCTAGAAGAGGTTCTAGAGATACAAGTTACAAATGACGACTTGGTTGAACCGGCTGTTACAACAGAAACTAATGAACCTCGGCCACTCCGTAGATCTGGTAGGACTTCTCGCACACCGGAGAGATCCTACGGTTTTCTCATTGATGGTGATAGAGAAGATTGCATCATGGAGGATGATGATCCTACCAGTTTCAGCAAGCTATCACGAGTGGAGACTTTATGAAGTGGCTGGATGCCATGAGATCTGAAATGGAGTCTATATACACCAACAATGTATGGACTTTGGACGTTGTACCCCCTGGGATAAAACCCGTGGGGTGCAAATGGATCTTTAAAAGAAAGATTGGTGTAGATGGGCAGGTGGAGACCTATAAGACAAGACTTGTGGCGAAGGGTTTTCGTCAAAGACCAGGTCTGGACTATGACGAAACTTTTTCTCCTGTAACCATGCTTAAATCCATTCGGAACCTATTTGCTATTGCTGCTCACTATGACTATGAAATCTGGCAGATGGACGTTAAAACAGCATTTCTAAATGGAGATTTAGAAGAATGCGTTTAAATGGATCTGCCAGAGGGCTTCATTGACAGTGGGAGCAGCAGGAAAGTATGTAAATTGCTTAAATCCATTTATGGATTAAAGCAGGCATCACGGAGTTGGAACATCTGTTTTGATGATATTATCAAAGAGTTTGATTTCATCAAAAATCCAGATGAACCTTGTGTTTATAAGAAACCTATAGGGAGAGCTGTCACATTCCTCGTATTGTACGTGGATGACATTCTTCTGATAGAAAATGATATTCCTATGCTGCAGTCGGTCAAATCTTTCTTATCACTAAGGTTCTCCATGAAGGACCTGGGTGATGCCACATACATACTGGGCATTCGGATCTATAGAGATAGATCCAAAAAGTTATTGGGATTGTCCCAAACCAGGTACGTTAACACCATCCTAAAAAGGTTTAGTATGGAAGACTCCAAGCGGGGTGCCTTACCCGCTTGTTATAGGGTCACTCTCTCTAAGGACTTTTCCCCAAAGACCGATGAAGAGAGAGCTCGCATGAGCATTATACCCTATACTTCAGCCGTAGGATCTATAATGTATGCGATGTTATGTACACGCCCAGATGTAACTTATGCACTTAGTGTAGTAAGCAGGTATCAATCCAACCCAGGGGAGAATCACTGGATAGCTGTGAAGAACATTGTTAAGTACTTACGAAGGACTAAAGAATTGTTCTTGGTGTATGGTAATAGAGATCTCCAAATGGAGGCCTTTACCGATTCGAGCTTCTAGAGTGATAAGGACAACAGCAAATCTATCTTTGGGTTTGTATTTACCCTCAATGGAGCAGCGGTAAGTTGGAAGAGTTCCAAACAGGATACCGTTGCAGACTCTACGATGGAAGATGAGTACATTACTGCAAATGATGCCGCCAAGGAAGCCGTCTGGATGAGGAAGTTCGTCTTTGAGCTAGAAGTAGTTCCAACCATTATTGATCAAATACCATTGTATTGTGATAATAATGGGGCTATGACGTTAACCAAGGAGCCTAGGTCCCATCAGCGGTCCAGAGACATCCTAAGGCGCTTTCATTTGATCCGGAAGATTGTAGATCGCCGCGAGATCGAGATTAGGAGAGTAGACACAAAGAATAACACCACGGATCCACTCACCAAGGCCCTTCCTCAGCCGCAGCATGAGCTACTTTTTGAGATTTTAGGTATGAGATACGCCAATAATTGGTAGTGCAAGTGGGAGATTGTTGGATATATGTATGTCCTAGAGGCCATTATATGATAGTGGATGTATTTATACATGTATGTGTGTGTGTGTGTGTGTGTGTGTGTGTGTGTGTGTATACACACTTGCTCGACATGATAGTATGCTATCTGGTTCTTCTTTATCTGACATGTTGACTTGATCATACTTTTATTCATTTACACATGTTGATAAAGCCCTAAGGATATTTGCTTGACTACTGTGATTATGATGGAGATCATACTAGTGGGACGTCTGTAGTTTATAAGCATATCCTGAAATATCCCTAGTCGTAGGTGTATCAAGACGGGGCATCGATATACCAGAGTAGACTAGCGTATATGATACTAGGCCCATATGATGGGCGATGGATGTTCACACATCCATTGATGTTTGACATCGAGATCATATGCGGGTGCTCAATGGAGACTGGGTACACTGGACAGACTCGCCGAGAACTCCTATATGGTATTATATCTATCGTCGGATAGCAGTTCTTAGGTGACACTGGTACAGGTTAGTCTGTAGACCCGAGATCATCATAGAGTCTTGTGTGTTCTCCCACTGTACTTTAATTACCACCCTACCACGGCTCTACTGAGTCGTGCAAACAAGTGGCTTTTGGGTACAGTCCCGAGACACATGGAGACGATGAGCGATAGGAGGGGTTTCGTCTCTCCCGGTATTGGGGGTTGATGTTGTGCAGTGCTCGATTGGCTATATCAGTAAGTCCCTGGCCAGGGCTGTTGAGATTTACTGATAAGTGTTATCAGTAGTTTCTCGATCTGTTATAAACCATTCATCGGCATGACTTATTGAGTTATTGGGGTCGACGTTACCATCCCTAAACTCGATATGCAGCACATCTGACGAAGAGACCGGACTGTACGGTAGTGTTGCCGGTTGGCTCGACGGGAGTTTTGACAGGCTCGCTTGTTTTCTTCTGATCGTTCAATACCCGGGTGGCCGTTACGTTTAGCTGACCTCTTACGGCTGGGGGGTGTTTGATATGATCATCACCTACTGCCGGCATATTGACGAATCTTAGAGTCCCACAATAGAGTTACCTAGCCCAGGCGAAACAATGTGGTGTGCATATGAGTTATGCGCGGGGACCCGATTAAATGCGCGTATGTTATACCGTATATTAATTGGGCAGTTTACTATTGGTCGGATTATGTGTGATATAACCGGTTTGTTAAATCAAGTATTGATTTAACATTTACCATTAGCTTTTTCACTTAGACCCTTTTGTCTTTTGTTGTATGCATGCATGTATGCACATGTTTACATTGATGCACATATAGATGTGCATGCACACATACATGCATACACATGTGTATCATGGTTGTTGATACACTAAATGGTGGCAATATAAGACTCACATGTTAGTAAATATATTTTTATTTATTTTTGAGATTAATGGAAATGGATAATTATTCATGGTTGATTATTTTATTCCTTCACTAAAGCTTATGTTAACCATGAGTTATCTTTCCATGGCCATTAGAGCTCCAAAATAAATATCTAGATATTTATTAACTTGAGTTAAGAATGAGAGTGGAAATTATATATAATTTCTATTCTCATTTTTATCATTATCTTTTTCATTATCTTGAGCTCTCATTTGCCATCATCTTCTTCCTCCTCTCTCTTACTCTCTAGCTTTCATTAGTGAGTAAGATAGTGATCAAGTTAGGGTTTTGAAGTGAGAAAACAAACCACATCATCATTCTATACTACTCTTGCCCATTAGTTTAGAGTGTTAGGTTCAACTTCATCTCTTGATCAAGTGGAGCTTTGAGCTTGGAAAAAGAGGACTCCGGGTGGATCATCGTGGACTTGGAGGATCTCAAGCAAGTCTCTTCCAACTTCCAAGTAGCCAAGGAGTCAAGCAAAGGGAGATACAAAGGTTGTGTTCCCTAGTACTAAACTACTTGTGGAATGTGTTAGATTTTGTGTTACCCTAGTTTTTCTAGTTTGATCCCTATGTTAATTTCTTTAGTACCCCCTAATTTTTAAATATGGCATGTGTGATGCTACCAAACACTTGTAGTGGTGCTAAGGAAAACCCTTCACAAGCATACCGGATGACTCAGTTACTACTTTCGTCCAAATGGAATCTCTGTTTCGACAAAAGTTCATGACTGTCAGCGATAAGATCACCATTGCCGACCTTGTAAGGACCAAGCCAAAGAACAACGAAAGCAACACGGATTTTATAACCCGATGGCGCAATCTCTCCGTCAAATGTGAACCGCTGATAGAGTAAGACCAATCT
This sequence comes from Agapanthus africanus, assembly GCA_030015575.1. Classification (NCBI taxonomy): domain Eukaryota; kingdom Viridiplantae; phylum Streptophyta; class Magnoliopsida; order Asparagales; family Amaryllidaceae; genus Agapanthus; species Agapanthus africanus. Next base: position 865,791,543 of record CM057338.1, on the reverse strand, counting down.
GTCGGTCTCCTTATTGGAAATTTTAACAATTGGATGGCCCCGTTTCTATGTATCGTTGGTCTCAAAACATTCTAAGAGCTGACCAGGAAAGTTCAGATGTTGGAGCGCTCAAAGCAGGAGTTCTCCTCTGATTCCTAAAATAACAATAGGTCATGTAGAAACCGAAAGGACGATAATCGCAAAGACAGAAATTCCAACGATACTGAATCTTTTAACACTTCGGCTAACCGAAATAAGCAAGGGACGAGCGGGCCTAATGCCAACCAGTCTCGGAAGCCGGTGTTCGGAGAGGGAGGAGCATCTCCACTTAAAGAGAAGCTTGATAAGGTCTATTCCTTTAGAAGGGACAAAGTCCGTAAAATATTTAAAGATACCCTAAGAAACGGTCTACAATTGCCAGAATAAAAAAGACCTCAAAAAGCGAATATGACCGACGACCCTAAATATTGCCCCTATCACAGAGTGATAGGACATGCCATTGAGAACTGCTTCGTCTTTAAAGATTGGGTCGAAAAGCAATACAAGGCAGGAAAGATAGAACTGTCTAAAGACATGTTAACAAACAGTCAAGCTGCGACCGCCAATTTCATACAAACAGAGACCGAAGCCCTTCAGGAACCTGATTCTCTCAGACATTTGTCTTTCTCCGAGAAGAGTTGACCAAGGCAACAAGTTAAGAGCCAAACGAGCAACATTGCCAATGAAGAAGCGATAGATGGGTACACAACTCATACGATCTACATGATGGAGCCTAGAGGAACAAGTCCTCCTACGCTTTATAGCCATGATGATGACGTGGTTGTTGCCATCCAATACCGACTCGGTCTAGATGACGAAGAGCCCACTTATGCAATTAAGCCAAAGGAGCCTGTGGTTCCTGTAAAATCGAGCCCAGGATCCAATAGTTGACCACTACGTCGTTAAACTAAGGACAGTCGACCACCACGTCGTTAAACTGGGGACACACGACTCCTAAGTCGTTAAACTGGGAATGTAAAAAAATATGTAAATGAAAAAATGAAAAAAGCCGAAATGATGGGGCAACTCTCAATAAAAATTAGCGAGTAAAATAAAAATGAAAATAAGCAGCCGAAATGATGGGGTAACTGCGAATAAATAGCCGAAATAATAGGACAATTGAGACCTTCGCGGTAAGAAAAGCTGAAATGGTGGAGCAATCGCGGTATAAAATTGATCCAATAGCAACGCTGATGCCAACGGAAAATGATGAATTGCTCATGGCACCTGTGCTTCAGTGTTAGCAAAGCTGATGCCAACCCCAACCCCGAAATTCCAAATCGATCCAATAGACCCTTAAGTCGTTAAACTGGGAATAGATGATCTCTAAGTTATTAAACTGGAAACAGATGACTCCTGAGTCGTTAAACTGGGAACGATGGAAATCCCCTCATAGCAAATGATGATTCGCTCCTGGTGCCATATTCCAGTGTAGCGATGTTGATCCTAAACCAAAACTAAAATCTTCAAATCCTCTCATGGCAAATGATAATTCGCTCCTGGTACCATATTCCAGTGTAGCGATGCTGATGGTAACCTAAATTCGATGTTCTCCACGAAAAATGATGATTCGCTCCTGGTACCATATTCCAGTATAGCGATGCTGACGCCGAACAAAAACTTAAATTCCAAGTCCCAGGCTCAAAAGCCCCACTGGACGGATAAGAAACTCCCAAATCAAAGCAAATAAACAATCTCTGCGTCGGAATCATGTTTCATCTCAGAATGTACCCCGTGTCGAAATCATGCTTCGCCTCAGAATATCTGAATTCCCTGTCGGAATCAAGCTCCGCCTCTGAATCAAGTCAACCAACGACCTTCCCGTCGGAATCAATCTCCGCCTCAGAATCAAGTCAACCAACAACCCCTGTGTCGGAATTATATTTCGTCTCAGAATGTGCCCCGTGTCGAAATCATGCTTCGACTCGGAGTATCTGCATTCCCTATCGGAATTATACTCTGTCTCGGAATCAAGTCAACCAACGACCTCCCCGTCGGAATTATGCTCCACCTCGGAATCAATTCGACCAACGACCTCCCCGTCGGAATCAAGCTCCGCCTCTGAATCAAGTCAACAAACAATATCTGCGTCGGAATCATGTTTCGTCTCAGAATGTGCCCCGTGTCGAAATTATGCTTCGCCTCGGAGTATCTGCCTTCCCTGTCGACCTTCCCGTCGGAATCAAGCTCCGCCTCAGAATCAAGTCGACCAACGACCTCCCCATCGGAATCAAGCTCCGCATCGGAATCAAGTCAACCAGCAATCTCTGTGCCGGAATTAAGCTTTGTCTCAGGATACACCTGTCCCGTGTCGAAATTATGCTTCGTCCCGAAACTCTGCGTCGAAACTATGCTTCATCTCAGAATATATCCTCCCCTTGGAATCATGCTCCGCTCTTCGGAATTATGCTCCGATCCCTGAAATCATGCTCCGCTCTTCGGAATGATGCTCCGATCCCGGAATTATGCTCCGATCCTCGGAATTATACTCTGATCCCCGGAATTATGCTCCTGGAATGATGCTCCGCCCCCGGAATGATGTTCCACCTCGAAGTCTAATTCCAAGATCCATCAATTTTATGCATACAACTCATATACACAGTGTGCATTTATTGATGGAGGCACTTTGTTGGGATCAAAAATTACACCCCGGTTGACCAAGTCAAACTCAAAGTCAACCCCAACCCAAGTGGGCCCATGCCCAGGTCAAGTGGGCACATGCCCAAGTCGAGCCCGAACATGAAGCGGCTGGCTTGTCCCATGCCAAAATGAAAATCATGTAATAAATAATTTTGATGTAACTTTATGAATAAATGTAAGAAAAATGGGTATAAAACCAATTTTTTGTAAAGCCTATGGCTTATATGCAAAAGAAATGGGCACATGAGATATGGGATGGGCAAAATACTATTTTGTAAAGCCCAAGGGGCTATGTGTAAATTTGTAAGCCTATATAAGGCAACATGATAATGAAATAAAGAACAATAATTCATTCCCCTCAAAAGTTAGGGTTTCTGTGCCTCCTTCTCCTCCTCAAGGTTCTAAAGCTTCTTCTATTTTCTAAATTAAATTAAGAGTTTAACTCTTCTTTTTCCAAAAGGAAATAGTTTTTCACTATAAACCCATAAAGGGGAGCTCAGATCTCCCATCAGATCTCTAAAAGAGCAGATTTTTAAATTTCACCCTCTTTTTTCTCCAAGATCCAGCCAACAGAGAGGAGGAAGAAGGAGACCCATCTCCAAAAATCCCACTTTGGGAAGTTCCAAGGCTCAAGGGAAAACCCTGGGCTCAAGGAAGAAGAAAGGGGTCATTTTTCATCATCTCCGAAAATCTGTTAGGAGTTTAACTCCACAATATATATATATATATATATATATATATATATATATAATAAATCCTTTTTTTAGAAGTTTAACTCCAAAAGTCAATTGGGAAGTACAACTCCCTGTGCAGGGGCTAAGCCCCTCTTCCCATGTTTAGGAGTTTTAACTCCAAAAGTCAATCGGGAATACAACTCCCAGTACAGGGGCTAAGCCCTTTTTTCTGCAGGCACCCAGCACCCGCGTGCCGGATGCGTGAGGCGCTAGCGCCCATACACCGAGCACGTGTGGCGCTGGTGTCCAGCGCCCGCATACCTAGCACATGAGGCGCTGGCGCCCAACGCCCGCATGCCAAGCACGTGAGGCGCTGACGCTCAGCGCCCACGCGTCCTTAGGACACTACTCATCTTTTTTTTATACACACTCCACACTCAAACACGTCCCCCGTTAGAAAAAAAATTCTAACGGGGCGCTGCCCCGCACCCCGCAAGTGGGTTTCTAGCCCTTTTGACCCCCAGCCCTCTATCTGGGTAGCGGGACCCCCGTAAACTCTGGAAGGCCTCCGATATATCCAAAATCACTCAAGACACACATACGCACACTGCACATTGAGTTTGCATGACTAGTTGACCCGACAATCAGAGGTTCTTTTGCTTCAAAGGCGAGGGGTAATTAACTTTTGCTTCAATGAGCAGATACAGATTAAATAGTATTGTTTATTGACAAAATGATAAGAAATGAACGGTATTAAAATGTAATTAATCGTGCCGAACAGGCCCTCTTTAACTTTCTTTATTTATCTTGATTAAACTAATGCACACACAAACACAAAATGATGATAAAAAAATAATAATAATACATGAAAGCATAAAATAAAGTAAAAAAGTATAACAAAATAAAAAACAACAACAAAAATGGAAATGAAGCTTGAGAAAAGCAAGGAGAAAAACATAAGAAAATAAAAAAATTGAAACGAACACACATTCACATTTATTTTAACGAACAAAAGTTCCGTACTGAGTTCGCATAACTTGTACGACCCGTTAGTCGGAGATTCCTTCGTTTCGGAATGAAGAGTAATGAACGGCAGTTTAGTCTGCGGCTGTCGGAGATTAGGAGCACCATAATTAATATACTCGGCCTACCCGAGACGGGAGAATCTGTGCAGCGTCTAACAAGTAAGCGCATTCCTATCTAAATATGGTGGTGTAAAACACTCTACAAAGGATTCGCCCATCTCTGTTGGCAATAGCAAGAACAAAATTTCTCCTCCAAAGCTCATGTGTCCAGCAATCTGAGCCAAACAAATGGTGGCCTTGGGCTTTCGAGGGCCTTCAATTTTGTCTCCATTCTTCAAGCGAAAGAATCAGGCCGGCAACCCCTCCATTCCTCCGGGGATAAGACAAAGTCCTCCGACGAATAACGAATTGTCAGTCCACACCCTCATTTTCTCATCTTCCTGCTTGTGCTTTTGCTTTCGCTGGTTAGGCTAGGCTATTTGATATTCGTTCATCATATGACTTCGGAAAGACAGATGAACCTAAACCAGCCTTAGAAAGTCGCCAACAAAGACACAGCGGTAGAAGCCATGGCTTGGCTGGCCTATGATCCTATCTCAGAAGCCATGGCTTGGCTGGCCTATGATCCTATCTCAAAGAAATCTTTCAAGGTAGGTAGTATGTAAGCTTGGAGGTCTCAAGCATTTTTGGGTTGAGTAGCTCAAGGGTTCATACCAGCAAGAAGATGTGTTTCAGCCAAAGCTGTTGTCTTTGTTTGGGTAGCCAGATTCACTAACTCGGTACTCAACCACTGGTCGACAATCGTTCGGACTTGATAAAGGTTACGGCACCTTTTCCACCATTATTTATATATATATATATATATATATATATATATATATATATATATATATATAGACTTTAATGAAGAATTGGTATCTAACCCTTATTTATTTCACTTATTATTGGTATCTAACCCTTATTTATTTCACTTATTATTTTGGATCATAATTTTTATTGGCTTCTTATTCAATATTTATTACTCTTTTATCCTATGCAGCTAGCCTGACATGATTGAAACATTCTGATCAGCACCCTTCTTTAAAATCTTTTTTTATTTTTTCTCTGACAATTTAGGTTTTACTACTAAAATATTGAATTATTTTCACGATTTTTGTATGCAATAGCATTCAAAATATTGAGTGAAAAATTTCACAATTTTCTTGAGTTAAAAAATTCACAATTTTTGTTAGGCATTACAAAAACATATAAAACCCAAAGAAAATAAAAAAAATTATATTTTAAAAAATTCGCTGTTTTAGTGTAATATAACAAGTAAAATATTAAAATTTTCAAGAAGATAAAAGATATAAAATTTCATGATTTTCGTGTGTTAGCATGCATAATATTGAAAAAACAGAAGATTTTGAGATTTTTGAAAGTCTTATGATTTTCTTATGTTATAACATACAAAATATTGAAAAGAAAAGAAAATTGATATTAAGAATTTTGAAAATCTCATGATGTTTGCAAACAAAAATATTTAAAAACAAAAGAAAATGGAAATTCTTGAGATTTTTGAAGATTTTACAATTTTCATATGTTATAATAAGCAAAATATTGAAAAATAAAAAAAATTGAATTTTTTTAAAAATTTGCAATTTTCATATGAATATCATGCAAAGTATTGGAAATTTAAAGAAATCATAGAGTTTTGAATTTTTTTAAAACTTGTTGATTTTCGTGTGTTGTCAAGAGGTTCCCAGTCACCCAAGGGTCCCTCAGACCGGATTTCTTTGTGCTGGTAGGCTTTTATTAACAATTGATGATCTTTACTTATTTTACCTCACATAACTTTTTGTCTCTTTAGTATCCTGAAGTTCTCCATTTGTATGAGCAAATAGAATTTTTGAAAATCGAAAAAGAAAATTTTCTGAGATTTTTAAAATTTCTTGATTTTCATATACTATATAGCATGCAAACTAATGACAAAAAGGAAGAAAATGGAATTTTTGCTATTTTTGAAAATCTTGCAAATTTCATGTGCAATATTGCAAGCAAAATATTGTGATTTTCATTTGTTATATAGCAAGCAAAATGTTGAAAAACTGAAGAAAAAAACAGAAAATATTAGATTTTGTAAAATGTTGTAATTTTCATGTTCTTTATAGCAAGAAAAATAATAAAATACTGAAAAAAATTTAGATTGTTGAAAATTCAACGATTTTCATGTGCTATATAGTATAAAAAAAATTGTAAAAAAGTAAATTTTTTTAAAATTTAACGATTTTCGTGTGCTTTTTAGGAAACAAAATTTTTGAGATTTTTAAAAATTTAACTATTTTCATGCTCTATAACTGGTAAAATCAATGAAAACTGAAATTTTTTGAAAATTTCGCGATATCTGTGTGATTTAGCAAGCAAAATATTAAAAGAACGGAAAAAATAGAAAATTTTGAGTTTTTTTTAAATCGCTCGATTTTCATGCCAGGGCGTGCAAAATAATGTAAATTTGAAGAAAACAAATAATTTTGGGATTTTTGGAAATTTCGCAATTGTCATGTGTTATTCCATGCAAAAAATTAAAAATCAGAGAAAGCTGAAAATTTTGAGATTTTTGAAAATTTCATGATTTTTTTGTACCATTGGCCATGCAAAATATTGAAAAGAAAAGAAGAAAATATGAATTTTAAAGATTTTTGAAAATTTTACGATTTTATAACTTGAATAAATATTGAAAAACTAAAGAAAATTTTAAATTTTTGAAAATTTCATGTTTTTATTGTGCTATAGTAAGCATAGTCACAAATTCGTCGTTCGGAAATAATTCGGCGAGGTCGAAAATTCGGATTCGGAGAATTATTCGGAAAAAATCGGCAGGTATTCGGGAAAGATTCGGTAAGTGTTCGGGAAATGTTCGGGAAAGATTTCGAGCAATAAATTAATATATGAGACGCTAGGTTTTGATTTTGTGAATTATTTGCTGTTTTCTGAATTATTCGGTGTTTTATCACATAATTCGGGAATAATTCGCGAATTATTCGCGAATTATTCGGCCAGTTCGGCAATGGCGATTAATTCGGAGATTAATTCGTCTGATTAAGAATTCGCGAATTATTCGCGAATTCGGCGAATAATTCGCGAATTATGTGACTATGATAGTAAGCGAAATAATGTAAAAGAGAGGAAAATATAATTTTTGAGATTTTAAAATTTTACCATATTTGTGTGCTATAACATGTAAAATGTTGAAAATTTGAAAAAAAAATTTGAGAATTTTTTTTTATTTTGTGATTCTCATATGAAGCAAAATATTAAAAAACCGAAGAAAATAAGGAAAATTTTGAAATTATTTTGAAATTTCATGGTTTTGTATGCAACATAATAAGGAAAATATTGCTAGAAAAAAATTAAAGTTAAAAATTTCACGATTTTTGTTCGGTATTAAAAAAAAATAGAAAAATCAAAGAAAATAGGAAATTTTGATATTTTAAAGAAAAATCATTAGTTTCATGTGACAAATAAAATATTACCTTGCAAAATATTAGGACACCAAAGAAAGCTGAAAAATTTGAGATTTTTGAAAATTTCATAATTTTCATGTGCTATTTACCATGCATGATATTGAAAATAAGAAAACATAAATTTTATTATCTTATGACATGAAAAATATTGAAAAACCAAATAAGAAGATAAGTTTTATTGAAAATTTCATGATTTTTTGTGTTATAGTAAAATATTAGAAAATCGAAGAAAATGGAATTTGAGATTTTTAAAATTTAACCATATTCGTGCTGCTGCGTGCAAAATGTTGAAAATTTAAAGAAAACAATAAAGTTTTGGAATTTTGTATATTTTGTATTCCTATGTGCTAGAACAAGCAAAATATTGGAAAAATGGGGAAAATGGGACCGTAAACATTCACAGCCCGACTATTCGTGAACGCAAGCCCTATTGTGGGTTCCCTTCACAGCTCCATTAGCCGTGAACGCACTCATAACCACATTGTGGGTTCTCCTGCAACTTAAACAGGGAAACTCAGCGGCTGTTAGAGCGTTTACAGCTATTGAGGATGTGAACGTTCACAGCTCCATTAACCTCTTGAAAAATTGAAGGAAAAAGAAAATTTCGATAATTTTAAAATTTTCATATGCGATATAACAAAGAAAATATTGAAAAGATGAAGAAAAATACCGAATATTTACAAGTTAATTCTTTATATATTACATATCATGTTCATAAATATAAAATATTACGACTTATAAATTATATAACAATGAACTTTCACATTAATATAATTTTTCTCGACTTTAGACTTCATACTTCATAGCCACGCAATGTGCAGAGGCCTTGCAAGTCTAATAAAAAATTCCAACCAACATAATGAAGAAAACATGCAATAAGACATAATTTGTGATTTGAACAATTTCGGCATTAATATTACAAGAAACACATAGTTACACAAAAGATCATCCAATCATCTAAATTCCAACTCCAGCATCAACCATACTCTTCAAGAAAGGTTAGAAGAAACTAATTCACACTAAAACTTTTACAAGGAGGAAAAAACAAGCCAACCACAAATTCAATCTTCTATTGATGAACTCTTCTTATGCTTCCTAACCCTTGCTTGCATCGGCTTCTCAACTCTCCCACTCTCACTTTTATGATCATGATCACTAACCTCACCCTCTTGTGTACTACACATCTGGCTCTTCATCTTAAACCCTAACCCTAACTTCTTACCCCAACCTCCACCGCCGCCACTCTTCGCCCTCCCCAACTTCTCAATCTCTTTTCTCATCATTGAACACTCTCTCTCTAACTGCGAAACCCTCATCCTCATACTATCCATCCCGACCTTCAGGACTTGGTTTTCTCTCACGGCAGCCGTCGCCCAGCCGCCGCCGGCTGTGTCTGTGGGGCCTGTGAGGCCGCCGCTCAGGAGGGGACGGGACCCACCGTCGAGGTCACCGGACACGAGGAAGCAGCCAGCGATGGAGGAGCGGAGCTGGAGCTGCTCAAAGAAGAGGACTTGGACGATGACCCGGAGCGGGAGCCGCTCGTTCTGGGCGGCATGGGTGCAAGCCTCCAGGGAGAGCTTCTGGCAATCAATTAGACGGCAGAGCTGCTCTTTCTCAGATTCTGATAGCCGCGGATGTGCCTGTTTGTGAATAAATAAAATGATTTTAGGATTTTAAATGAAGAACAAATTGATTTAGATAGCAATTTTAGACGTGTTTGTGTTTGTGTGCACACCCAACATACACAGAACTCCACCCCCTGGTCCACATTACTTACCCTCTTTGGCCATCTTTTTGTGTTTATAGTTACTTTGCCTTTTTAGAAAACCAAGAAAAATGTTTGAGAATTTACTCCTACAATTAATACAAGTTAGCTGCAGATTACAAAATCTAACCTACACATTTTAAAACAAGAAACTGTGCCCTTTCCGAAATCCCAATATAAATGTTCTATGATATAAATGTTACATAGAACCTTTGCACTCATTCTTTATTCAAATGGAATTACACTCTCTAAATTAGTATATGATGGGCCAAAATGACAAGTAATTCAGAATGGAGGGCGTATACAAACATGCGTACTTGTGTGTGCGGGCGTCATGCGTGCGAGTCATTTGGGTGGTTGTGTATGAGCAGTGCACGCATGAATATATGAAATGTAAATTGTGCATGACAGATACATGTCAGACACAAGACTTAAACCGCAATTTAGATTTAAGGACAGTGTAGAATTTGTGTTTTTTTTCCAGCGACTGCTCAGGCATTGGTCCAACATCAATATACATTGTTATTCCATGACAGAAAAACTTCATGTTCTTGGAAAAGGGGTTCTTGACACACAAAAAAAAGAAATTAAAGTGAAGAATTTGCGTTGAGTAAAGATAATTTACTTCCGTATGAACTTTAGTTTAAATTAACTAGCATATACCAAGTACTAATATTTTGATTGTTTGTGTGAACACACAAGCACCGAATAAGTAAATATGCTATATGCGGGTGTATGTATATGTGAAGCTTTGTTTTTACATGCTATAATTTGGGCAAGACAGATATGAAGGTTTCCATGTCAGACACGGGACTGTACCAAATTAAGATACGAGGATACTATTCATGTATGGAGATGTATAACCATAGCGATGGCAGCAAACAAAAGGCACTGATAATCGACTTGACTATGACTATCATGCTCTTCATGAATTGCTTATATCGTATAACAACGATAGTAGAAAATACAAACCTATGTCTATTCTAAATTGTTTGCTGGATAGAATTCACACTATGTAACTTATATTTAACATTTTTGTTGCAAAAATATTAGACATTAAACCATTGGCATAATGCTGGAGCAGTGTTTTCCACAATAAAGGGGAAATATATAAATTGGCATGGAAGAAAAAACACAAGTAAAATAAAAAATTCATGACCGATGATACCTTAAGGTAAATATCAATCGCACGATAAAGCCCATCATCCAATGGCCGAGCATAATCAGGCACCGCCGCAGCCAATGCCTCAAACTTAGACAACTTCAAATTAACATCAGGTGCCACCTCAGCAAGAAACCCATCAGTTAGCTTAGCAACAGTAGTCAACGGAGTCAACGAAGGCGACCCCATCACATTCTCATCCTCGACCAAACTAGGAGAGGCCCCTCCATTAGCTCGATCCAAATCCAAAAAATGTTCAATAATTCTTGTTACACAATCAACATCATAAAGCGTCTCCATTTCACAAGAAAATGCAGGAATCAATATATCTTCTAAAGTCGCCTGATCGAGCTGCATCCCAATCCTTTTCTCTAAATTCGACACGCAGGACTCGCTAGCTTTTATGATCAACGCGGTGCGAAGAAGCCCACACAAGATTTTAGTCGAAACCACACCCTTTTGTAGCGGCAATATATTACAAATCTCTTCTAAAAGACTTCTTTGCTCTGCTTCGGTGAGCGCAGTTTCCAAAGCACTAGTCGCCCCCAGAGTTTGCCTTTTGTTGAGACCTGGAAGATATTTCTTCGCATAGAAAGCAACAGACCCCGCAATTATCTCTGCTCTTATACCACGAGACTCCATGACAGAAATCAACCGTTTGTATAAAGGATAGCTTAAAAATGAAACATCCTCGTACCACCAATCAGGGCTAGAACTCCTCGGTTTAGCTCCTGTGCTTATCCCATTCCATAGAACACTGCCTCCCGGGCTTTGCACATGCCCATGCTCCATCATGGGCCAACCGAAGAGGTTTGGGTCCGTGCATGCTTTGACAGCTAATGACTCGATGCACCGCTTTACAATATTAAGGTCTTCGGCATAAGGGAGGAGTTCATCACAAGTTTGCAGTGCTTTAATTGAGTCTTTCCAGCTTCTTAGGACTTTTTGGTTGAGGAAAGTCTCGGTTTGGGAAATTAGGTTGTTTTCTGCAATATCTTCAGTCATTTGGAGATATTCTGCAGTGCATCGGAGGTAGACTACGTTGGATGCGGTTAGTTCGACTTTTACGCTATAGCAGAATTTAGCGATGAGTTCAAATGATTTTGAACCTCCTGGGATATCAGGTAGACTTATGATGCAAAAGTCTTCATTGGATTTCTCCTCGATTAATTTTTCTAATACGCCACTTTTGGATAAAAGAGGAAACTGCAGTTGAACACAGAATTGTGACATGTTAGTGGATGTTTTCAGGCACTATAGGAACAGTAACAATTTTAGCGAGCATCATTCTTGATAACAAATCTAGATAACAAGAGGGGGTTGACACTTAGTCAACAGTCGGCCATAAAACTTTGTCAAATTTTTCATGACGATTTGATCCATAGCCGACCCCAGTTTGATGAGAAAAGGGCTTGGATGATAGGTAAAGAAATACTGCAACTGAATGAATGGGATAGCAAAAGTACAGACTTATGCAATGTTCGAATTTGGTTTCATGGAGGAAATTTCACCTTGTGGAGATGAAAAGACATCTCTCCGACTTCCACTGTAATGTCGCTAGGGAGGCCAGTTGTGCAAAACCTGTGGCGAACACAAGAAAATCAATAAATAATACCAACACTAGGTGTGGGCTATGAAAATAATCATAACAAAAAGTAACTGGAATCCCCCCCCCCCTTAATTTTTACATAACAAGGAGAAACTTGGACCAACTATTCTCAATCACATCGATGCAGCTATATGTATGTAAATATAATTGGTGCAGGTGCTCATATGTATACAGAAATAAGTGATACTTATTGACAATTTATTATCCTACCAAGTTGTGGAGTCCAAGCATTATCAATGATTTATTATCCATTGAATGTCGAAGTAAAGTATCTAAACATGCCACCTATTTTCTTGAGATTTCTAGCATTTCTAAAGTTTAAAAAAAAAGTGACACGTAAAAAGGACTAGATACACAAACTCACTCTCTTGGAGAGAATTTAAGATTTTGACTCTTTGATTTGCAAGAATAATAGTCATTTTTGCTACTATCATGTAGTTAGAGACCGGTGCACCTATATGTAAGCTCTTAAAATTGATATTAGCTACATTAAATTGCAGCAATTGCTTACAATTACTGAAAAGTATTTAAGCAACTTCTATTTTGATTTTGTGAGTTGAATCTTGAGACATTAATATAAGGACCCTTTCTCCTCTGCCAAAAAAGAAAAAAATTTGCAGCCTAAAACTCAGATTAAGGTTTTAGTTTTCAGTGTCCCGTCTCTGCTTTCAATTTGTTAAATAGGAGTTTGCCTCCAAGATTAACTTTTTGCCCATACAAATTAATAGCAAGCTCAAAACAGCAGTTACAGTTAAAGAGTCTCATACATTAAGTATGAATACAAAATGTTATTCTTTCAACAAATCGTGGTGGGAGTAAACGCCATGCTCTGCTACAACATTTTATTTTTTTCACAAGTCAGTTTAAAGAATATTAATTTTCTCTTTAGAAATAACAAGCCAATTCACATAGAAACATGTCAGTTTAAAACAATAGGCTATGAATTATTACAATATTACTGTAAGCATCCAAAAAATAAAAATAAAAAACAAAAAACTTTTTAACAGTGATCTACAAGAGAAGTATAGAAACCAATTATACTACAAGAACTGCAACTTAATATGAAATTTGACAAGGGTTGCTAAAATGAATAACAAATTAAACGACAAGAAGAGAGTGTTAATTACCATGCTTGCCCTTGTTGTCGAAAGGCGTCAGCTTTTGATCCCAGCTTCATACAAGCCATAGAAATATTACAATTCACAGGACCTCAAAGAGAAGAACCCTAAGGAACAATCAACCCAAACTCAGAGCTTTCAAGGGCTCTCACTTCAATCTTTGAAATTCAGGCACAATTCAAGTCAACCTCTGAACCAACATCCAACCCAAGAAAACCCCATAATAATTTTGTCCCCAGAAGATGGTCAGAGATCAAACATTTGCTGAAAAATCAGCAATATGTACCGACAAAGATACACAAGGCTGCACATTTACAAACATCAAAATCCAATTTTGATGCAAAATTCCAATCAAAACCACCTCAAAGATTCCCAAATCCCCCCCAAGTTTAGGGCTTTTGCCCCCAACACCAAACAAAACCTAACCTAATCCCACACCTAAACACAAAGATCCAATTTTGAACTCTCTAGACACCACCAAACCCAACAAGAACAAGAACCCAGATCATAAAACAAAAGAAAATTTAAGAGAAGTAAAAGAAATACAAAAGGGCAGTTTCTATTGTGTCTTTTTGCTAATAGTTTCTCTTTTGCTTTACAAGGTTACAAATTTGCAGGCTTTGAAGGGAATAGAAGGGACCACAACAAGCACCAAAAACCCCAAGTGTTGAAAAGGGACGAGGGGATGGGAGAAATTCAAGAGCGAAAAGAACCCGAAGCTTTCTTTTTTTTAATATAAAAAGGGAAAATAAAATTTTTAAATGGGGTTTTGGATTCTTTAATTTTTTTAAGACATGATATACGTTTTTTTATATTTAAATAATGATCTATGTATTTATTCTAGAACTTTTGACATTAGTGCAGGACGAGATTCTTGGAGGCAAGTGGTCAACCGACACAATGTATACCACATTTGGTATAAGAATGCAATGAATTGTTAATGAAATAAGGGGGAAGATTTCTCCAACTGTTTTAATAAAAAGTTTTTTAAAGGAGATAGAGAGAGCATGCACGCAGGAAATTTCTTACACTGGGACGAGACCCGAAAATTGACACATTTTTTAGTTTTATTGATAATAGATAGCATGCATGATTTTGTCAATTTTTGTTCCCTATGTTATGCAAATATTGTTGTTGGATAGAAAAGAACTAAAAATAATAATAAATTGTTGCTTTTTATCGAATCCATTATATAACATGCTAATTATAGATGAAGTTTAAGTTTATGATTATAAAACTTGTAAGTTTTTATTGTTTTTTATGGGCTTTAAAGCATGCCTAATTGTAAGTGCTAATCTTTTATTTAAGAATTCCATAAACTATATATCGTGCAAAAATAAAATTTGGCTTTAGAAGGAAAAAATGTTATATTTTCGTCCGGGATAATAGCATGTCATGTCAATGAATTGTAGTTGGGAAAAATTCAAAAATCTTTATCAAATTACATGGAGATATATATAATGTAAAAAAATAGTTGTATTTACCTTGTTCAGATACGATGGAATATAGCATTTTAAGTATGAATGATGTTATAAATAAATGACCTGTAGACTCATAGTTTCGTATTAAATTTTAGGGTTATAGCATGTCTCATTTTTACGGTTTTACGAAGCATGGAACTGATTTCCATCGGCGTTTTTGCTTAGCGCAAGAATGGTGCCTTTGAGAAGGAAAAAACCTAACTATTTTATCCCAGTGTCCAGGGTTAATAACATGCTGTCGATAGTTTTGAAAAATGAAATTTTTTATGGAATTTAATTAAAAAAAAAGGACAGATTTAGGTTTATACCAACTTTCAGAGGTCAGGACATTGTCAACCATCATTGACGTACACAAAAACTTGAAAATTCTAACCGATTTCCATGTCATGCAAGATTTTGATGATTTTATAAAACTAAAAGTGTGATATTTCTTCATTGGCTTAAGAAAACTATAGCATGCAAAGAAAGATAATTAAAATAGAAGGGCATATTTTTTTTATTTCTGTGAAACATAAAACGTGAGATGCGGTTGAATTTGAGAATGATTATTATTCTTATTGGTGGGGACCTAAAACTAATATTGGAAATGGGAAGTTGATGTCAAAATAAAGGGGCTTAAATGGAGGGGAAAAGAAGCTGATTATTACAAGAAGGAAAATTTTTACAAAGCTCCAACTTTCAGGGTTTTGGAGATATTATATATCATTGAAATTTTTTTATAAACCGGAACGAAAGTCCACCGGCCCTGTGTCCTCCTTTTTGAAGCACTAAATGAGAGATCTCAGGTTAGATTCGGGCCCCCCACCCCCCAACTCCTATTGCCCACCACTGGGTTATGTGCCCCGCCTTGTATCATTGAAATTTAAATATGCTATAAACCATCTTTGAATAGCAATTTTTCAGAAAAATGAATGGGAATTTTCTCCATAAATGCTATATTTAATTTATTATGGGACAATTTAATCATGTACAAGGTTATTTTTGGATTGTCTAGTCCATTCGTGACTTATACATGTAATGAAACTAGCATTTTCATGCAACATCGCGACGAGGGTTCATGGCAATTTTAAAGTTCAATGATGCTGTCGTAAAAGCTTTGAAAGTTGGATGGTGCTTTCTAAAATTTACTCTTTTTATAGGAATTTATGCTTTTTTAATCTTACCTCCAAAACTTGATATTCCATATTTCATGCCCAAAGCTTGATATTTTCATATTTCGCCTTAAAAAATTCGTATGCCCTTATTTCATTTCCAAAGCCTTTAAAATTTTCAAGAATCCCCCTTTATAAATTGAAGAGTATTCCTGTATTTTATAGGGAGAGATTTTTGGAATTAAGGGTTTGGGGGCAGGAATACAGAAATACAAAATTTTTAGCTTGATATATGGAAATATTAAAGATTTAGCGAAGAAGAAATATGCAAATATCAAAGTTGTATAGGTAACATTAAAAAAAAACAAGCATTTATGGATGAAAATGATGGGCACGACTGCTGCCCAGCAAATACACAGTACCATTTATAGAAACATGAAATGGGGATTTTAGTATATGCCCCCTCAATCTTAGCTATTTAAAAACAAGCCCTCCAAATCTTATTTATTGAGAAAAGGCCCCCAAATCTGCTAATTTAACTAAAAATATACATTGCGGCCAGCAAACATGCTAACGCTGTTACCCGTTAGGGGGTCTTATTTACTTTTTTACCTCCTAATAGCTGCAATTCCTTTTTTAAAAACCCAAGCTTCTATTCTCACTAACCTAGGGGTAAATTTGATGGGGGATTCTTGCAAGTTCTCTTGTCAAGAAGAGCTGCTCTCAAGCAGCAGAAACAATAAACACGAAGCTTTTAGAGAGGGTAAACATGGGAAAGTTCATGACCCCTGGTCAAGTTAATTCGTATGTTACTCATGTTAATTTGATGGAAGGACTTCTATAGGCAACGGTGCGGATTTGGAAGGCTTTTTGGAAATTTGAAAGATTTGGAGGGTATTTTTGAAAATATCTAAGATTTGAGGGACATATATTTAAAAACTCCCAAAACTAATGAGATTGAAGAATTTATTAACGAAAAAGATGGTACGACTAATAACATGTAGCTAATGCATGAACTATGCAAAAGTCAAATGATCGTCTTTTTTGAATAAAAAGCTACAATATGATGCAAACCAGGACGACCAAAAAAAAAAAATTCCACTGTGATATAACTGCACTCTCGCAAGTCAAAAGAAATTGATTTAAAGAAAGCATGAATAACATGTGAATTTTATTTCGCACGGTCAAAGCTTGAGATGCAAAAGCTTATTTTGCGACTAAATTAAGGGTTTAAATTGAAATAGTATTATTGGAACACATATGTTTTTTTCAGAAATACAGCAAGTTAAATTTAAAAAACTCAAGCCATAACTGTCATAATTAAATACAATTATGCTGCCGAAAGAAAAACACAATTATGGCTATTTTGCTGTATGGACACTTGCATCCAGTTTCCAACAACTTCGGTGATTTTCTAAAATAATATTTAAAACTATCTGCAGAAGACTAAAAGTCAAAGGTTAAACTCGAGATTGAAGTCAATATAACTTAAAATCCAAACCTAATTATTAACAACAAAACAAAGAGATGAACCTTGTTTTTCAACGCATCGGGATGCCTAACGATTGCTTGCCTTTGGGATTACGCTTCCCCAAAAATCAATGCAAGACTTTCCTCGTTTCATTAATATTATTATTAATTTTTTATCTCTCTCCCTCAAAACTTCCGTATTTCTAAATTTCATCTTTATGTTAACCCAAAAAAAGCTCATTTTATCTATATTCCATTCGAATTTAACTAGGGTTAGATTTTTTTAATCAGAACTTGAATTATAAGTGTATTTCATGTTTCTTTCTCCTTAAAAATCATGAGACTCTTCACTCTTTTTTTTCTTCCATCTTCAACCTCATTATGGGGTATCAACTTTTCTCGCACAATTTGAAACTTAAGATCGATTTTAATTTTGGAGTTTATCAAAATCGGTATAAAAAAAAAAGATGAGCATAATCTAGCCTATATATCCACAACAAATGAATATATGAAGAGGAAAAGCCCTAAATGTAAAGAAAAAACCTAGTTTGAAATTGAAAAGAAACCATACTCTAACCCTAAATTGAAAACGAAGAAAATGGCTTTAAGGATATTTTTGTTTTTTAATAGTCACTTAATGGTATGTTTACTAGAATACCAGAATATTCATATAATACGTTTTGCAAAACCAGCTAAGGGAAGATATATGAACAACTTCAAGGGCTTTAGGGATGAAATTTAAAAATATGAATATTAGGGGGTGAAACTTAGAAATTTGGAAGGTCTGGGGGTGAGATATAAAAAAAAAACCTATAATAAATAAAGGAGCATAATGTTTAATATGATTGATTTAATTGCAACGTATAGTATAAGAATCTTGCTGTCTATCACATGGCTCTCTTGATAAGTTCAGAGTGTTTCGATGAAACATAATCAAGAGGTTTTATTATTGATTTATGATGTTGACCATAATATTTAAAGACAAAAATGATAATCTGTGATATTCAATGAGCTCTAGTTATCAAAATGGACAAGCTCTAATGATTTTGTTCATAAAATTTATAACTCGCGATTCTTTGGGAAAAGATGGGAATAAACAAATAATCAGTTGATATATAGAAGGAACGAAGGAAAAATTCTGCCCGGTAAATATCCTTTTATCAAGAAGAGATATATAGTTTTAACATACATGTCACCGATTGACCGAGTCCATTCCTTTTGACAGCGGAAATAAATCTTAAATACCCTACAGAAGAAATAAACTCTAAATCATTAGCAAAACCGAAAGTTATTTTACAACCGAAATAAAAAGGACTTTGGCTAGTTTGTTATGCACGATAAACCCAATAATGTTTACAAGTGAAATATAGAGAGATGGTTTTTCAGCCCTCCGTTGGATAGTTTTGTAAAACCCAACTGATTTCATCTCATGGCTGGACATATAAGGCCGATAAAATAAAAGATTTTTCTCCTAATCAGAGGCTGATCTAACAAAACTCTTGACATAAAAAGGACGAAAACGATCACAGAAATTACGACCATAAATATTTTCTTTAAAAAATAAATAAATCAAAACTAGCATATTCTTTCAACCCAAACAAACTTTATTGTACAAGATTATTAGATTTGAGTTGCAGGAATCATAATGAAGGGCTTATTTAATTCTTATTGTAGAGGAATAATGCAGGTGTACATTGACTCCATGTGCCATGTATACCAAATAGTGAGAGGCCCCTTGCACCTAATCTCATCAACAGCATAACTTTATTATTATTGCTTTTAATGAATGGAGCAGCAGAAGTGGTGGTGGCTGTGCTGGCTGTGCATTATTGGTGCATGCTTTAGCGTGGTCCTCTTCGGGACACCATTAGTACTTGTTTCCAAAAGTGAGACCCATTTCATTATTAGCTATAATATACTCACTATTCTTCATGCATTCCTTCTTTTGTTTGGCAATTACAAAAACAATATTATGTTGTTTGGGGGTAAATTGCTTAATAATACTATAACTTTTCATCCATTGCACAATAATATCATAATGTTTTTTTCTCACACATAAATGCCACAATGTTTTGCTCCGTTTGTAATTTGATACCTTCTGTTACGGGCGTTGGAATATTTCGTTGCGTGCTTCGCACGTGGGTTTTTCGGGACATTTCTTCTTCTCATTTTTCTGCCCTCTTTTCGAAATCTAGGCCTAAATTCTTCCCGGGCCTCAACTCTTTACCACTGCAACCAAAATACGCATGTCCTCTTCATCAGGAAGCCCGAGTCCTTCGTATGGGATGTGCAAATGTAATTTCAAATGCTACGGGCTGACTTCGGCAAAACCGGAGACGTACGGAATGAGATTCTTTCCATGTCCCATGTACTTCTCCGATCCGGAAATTGCCTTCGAATTTAGACGTTGGTTGCAAACTCGTCGTCGATCCCGCAGTGGATCTCCTCTGTGATCTCGCCATGGATCTCCTCTTTCGCCGTGGATCCCCTCTTCGATCTGGCAGTGGATCCCCTCTTCGATCTCCATCTCAAGCTCGACTTCGATCTCGCCAAGGCTTTAGGTTAACTTTTGGTGGGAACAATGAGGAAATCGAAACGTTTATTTTTTTTTTCTTTTCAAAATTATAATATTTCATGTTTAATCACCAAGGGTATAAAGGCAACTTCACTACTTTTGTTAACACCTACCAGTAGGGAACTCAAAATATTATGGTATTTAAGTGCTTGAAAATAAACATAGTGGTATTATTGTGCAGGATGGATGAAACCTTGTGGTGTTATTAAGCAATTTGCTCGTTGTTTGGTCTCATTCTATTAGTTGCAATCTTGATCGGGTAAAACAATAAAGTTAGCAATTTTGACCCAACGTGATACAAGATGGTCGGTTCATAGGAGCCTTGTTTGGTTAGCAAATACAGAAAACGAAACTTTTCTTGCAAATCAAAAGGAGGTTTCCAACTCAAACCGGTCTTTTGTGCTCAGTAGAATGTAAAGCAAAAGAAAATACAACATTTTTGTTATAACTCAGATGACTTACGATGAAACTTGGATAATGCTCATGATCACTTTTCTAGTGACCATTCTCAAAGGTCCGGCGAATTTGTTGCATATTCCGACTCCGTGTACAATTCCAAATCTTGTCGTTTGACCGTTGACCAAACATACCAGCAGGACATGGTGTTCTCTAAACAAATGTTAAACGCAACTCCATTCATCTATAACAATGAGTTGCATATAGGTGGGTATGGTTCAAACACATCGAAACAATCAGTAACAAATTGGAGTAATTATCAAAGATAGGCTGGGCCTGTATTGGTTTGGAGCAAAACTTAAGCTGCATCTTCATCAACTAATGAAACGCAGCTAATATATCTAGAAACAGAAAAAAAAAAAACATAGAGAGAACATTCGCTGATACACAAACTTTGACACATCAAAAGCTCAGAAAAGCGGAAATTAACAGCTCTGAAACAATACAACAATACCACATTACAAGAAATGAAAGGGCAAAAGAAAAAATTGGATTTTTAGTTTGCGAACAAGAATTTTACAAATTTGAGGGTCCTCATAAGAACAATGCAATACATATTGTACATTGCATCCATTATATCTACATATTTGGCCCATCAAAACTCGAAGAATCTGCACACATACAAAGAAATATTACCAAAAAGCGATCCAAAACATCCAGCACAGTCAATGGAAGATTGCGAAAAAAAGTGTGCACGCAAAGTAAGGAGTATCATAAATCTGTTCATAAATGAGCCGAGTAACTGCTGCGAATAAATTCACTAGATCAACTGATCTGTTTCTTTCAGTCGATTTTTCATTTCATCACAACTAGTCTACAACACAATCCAAATTATTCCACGATCCCATATTGGGTCAAAATTAAGGAATTGTTAAGGTCCCAAACACAACCATCAAATAAACTGCGGGAAAGCCATACAAAATATGAATTTTATAAGATAAATTAACAATCAGTTTAACACGCTGCAGCCATCAATTAAATTGAGGAGACGATTACAAGTTCCGACCGGAATGATCAAATATCGAGCAAAATGGAAGAAATGTGTGTGTGTAAAAGGAATGATCATATGAGAAGCAATATAAGCTGGGAGCTATGAGAGTGTGTGTGTGTGTAAAAGGAATGATCCTATGAGAAGCAATATAAGCTGGGAGCTATGAGAGCGAGTGACTGCAACCATGAGATATTATTTGATGGTTGAGATTTAACAGTTCTTTTTAAGGGTAAATATAGAAAAGAACACGTAATCAAATTAAATCTTACCATATCTGGTAGATTATCTTTTCGTCTTTATTCAAAAATTGATAGTTCTTTCCTCCCGAACAAAACTCTTTCTTAACCAAATATGGGCTCTAGGGATAAGACAAAGCCCTCCGACGAACCACGGACTGAGAGAGAATCTACAAGAGATCAAATCTATCAAAATAAATTAGAAACACTTTTTCTCTTATAGAGAAAACAACAAACTTTGAAACAATTTTCGATCTTAATTAATTAAAAACGTTTATTTAGCAAGAAGAATATAATTAACAAAAACATAATGTGAATATCAAGAGAAATAATTCAACTAGTGGGTGCAACACTCAGTGTCAAATAGATTGCATTTTTGATGCTAGAGACATAATTGATTGTGTTCTTATGCATATTTTTATCATCGATATAATTTTTTTTTTGCTTTGGTCACATAATTTTTTGGTTTTCTTTTAATTTCTCTTTTGTTTAATTTATCATTCATCCGTCTATCTTTTCCCCCCGAAAAGTAATCCACATTGAGAAAAAAATATTAATATGAGATAGAGATATTATGTAGGATATTATAGAGAATTTGTTTTTATTTGGTTTTCATTTCTATATTTAAATTATAAAAATATTTATTAAATCTCAGCCGTCAAATAATATTTAACAGTTGTAGTCACTTCCTCTCATAGCTCACCTTATGTAACGACTCTGAATTCACCGTGCAAAAATTTCTCGTTATTGTACAGAAAAGGGTATTACAGTCTGTATAAGAGCTAAAAGTTATTTTTGTTAAATAAAAACAAGAAACAATTTATAGTTTATTGGTAAAGTTTCTACACTGCTGTGACATAGCTTGTGTGTTTGAATCCCATCAGACCCAATTATTTTTAGATTTTTTCTTTTTAATTTTTGGAGGCCCAATTCAACAACCGTCAACTCTCTTGCACTGTTTGATTTTCCTGCAATCAAACAAAAACTCTTCATCTCACCATTTAACACCGTTTTAATGCATTTTAATTCACATTTTTAATTCCCAAACCCTAATTCTCCACTATAAGTACCACTCCATGCCCTATCTCTTCACCATTATGAAATTTCTAGCAAAAATTCTCTCAAACTCTTTAAACACCAAGTGGAGTTAAGCCCCTCAAGTGGAGTAGCAAACCAAACTCGACGATTGGAACACCTCCGACGAAACCACGACACCCGAAGGCTTCCCCTCGTTCTTGTTAACGATCTAAGCTAGTAAGTCCTTTCACCCCAACCCTTTTCCATCTCAAAATAAATTTTTAAAACAAACCGACGAAAGAGGAGTTAGCTCTGATGTACTCTTCTTCTTAACATTTGTAAGCCATGTGATAACTAAACGAGATCAAACTAACATCCTATAATAATTTTAACCTTATTTCCCATCATTTAGGTTTTAGTTTAACCAAAATTTCATATGAAACAAATATATAACGATTTTTTCATTAAAATACCATGAATTTTAGTATAACACTTCTCGATAATTAGTTAACTACCTTAAAAAAACTCCACAGGGTAACGACCTATCCCACACCCACACTATGGTTCTGTAGCACGGTATTCTAAATCTATGGTTCAATTAAAGAATAGGCTTTTTACATTAAAATACCACACCGTTTCAAAACGGGTTTCTCTAAATCGGTATTTCAAAATCCTTGGCAATTACGCATGTACAACTCTCGTTAGGGGACCCATTAATGGATGGTGTGGATTATCACACATCCTTGGGACAGTAGAGCGAGATGCAGAACTCCTCACGGAGTGTTCGGTCTCGAAAGGAATAAAAATACGGTTTTTAAGAAACACGACTTTTCTAAACAAAACTATTTTTTGAAAAATTATATAAAAATCATAAATCAGTATTTTCAATAAAACAAATTAAGAAACTATATTTTTTAAAATGAAAGATTAGAATTTTTAATAAAATACCACCAAGTTTCCAAAAGAGCTAGTTTTCATAAAAATATCATAAACTTTCAAAATGCTAGGTTTTATCATCAAAACACCACAACAATTAAAATACATGTTCATGAAAACCCAAAATGTTATAAATCACCCTCGGGATTTATTTTTAAACTATATTAAAGTATTTTTCATAAAACCCCCTCGATATATACAAACAATATTTAAGGAATATAGATTAATATAGGTTTAAACGGGATCAATTCACTTGAGCCCCACGGAGCCGAAAAAAGTGAGTGCTTGCATATTCATGTTAGACAACTTAACGGAGTTATCAATAGCAATTGTGTTGGAAAAATACACAAATCCAGTCGTCTATGTGCAGCAGTTGTCGATTTCTCCTGAACATAAAATTTTAACACTTTACATCAATTCATATGAAAAGATATGAACTCAAATCCAAACTCAAATCTAAAATTGAAATCGAACTCGAATACAAACTCGAACTCTAACCTAACTTGAATCTAAACTCGAATATGTATTCGAATCCAATCTACTTGAACCAACTTGACTCGAATCCAGATTGCAATTATCATGACTTGCATATTACTCGACTCTCTCGAATACAATCTACACTTTTTGCAATTTAGGATTTCGATCAAGACATGTCAATCAATTAATCAAATCAATTAAGTATATTAACCAGTTATAATATATTATACTCGATGTGCTTGTGATAGTTTCTTGTGTCAATCCAACGGAACTTCAGGAGTCCCGTATTAATCTTTTTTTTATTTTACTCGAATATCAGTCGGGTTGACTCATCTACAACTTAGAGCCCCAATACTAACACATGAAATGAGCCCGTATTTCCTTACTCATGGGGTCCCACTCTTGAGCTCGTGAATACTTCTACGGCTGTATTGATGAACAATCAGTTGACATTCACACTTAGAACTTAACGTTAATATAGTGATCATCTAGAGACCTATAATATATATTTACCCATGATCATATACTCCCACTCGTCATATATATATTCTACACTTGTCATTTTCTTTACTCCTACCTATCTTTAGGACTTACCTAGAGCTAGTTCGCTGATGGGCATTCTACTCACTTTTCTTTTCTTGGAATGTTCGTCAGATACGGTCAAAACGAAGGAGATTGAAGCCATAGAGGAGTATTACAACCAGATCACTACACAGGGCTGGCTCAGCTTCACTTTTTCTTCAGTTTATGTATGCCGCTTGTTTAGGCATTTCCTTATTGTATTTATTTTCCAGCATAAACTCTTGTATTTGTAAATATTGGAAGTTGAATGTAAATAACTATATTGGTTGAAAATTTTTACAGCCTCAATTTATTCTTGCATTGTGTATTATTGTTTCAATACGCTTAGTATATTTATTTAGGAAATGACCTTCTCTGGATAAATATACCGTGGGCTTACCACGACACCGTTTCCGTCTATTGGGAAGCGGGGCGTGACACCTTATATTAGTAAGATCATTCCTCTCTCTCTCTATATATAAAGAGAAAATAATGAAGAAAAGAGACCCTAGGAGGATTTTTCGTCACGTGGCGTCGAAAAAATACACCTTCCAACATTTTAATCAATGATCGACACCCACCATCATCATCTTTATTGTCTAAGATCTTGATACACCAAATTTCATTTTATTCTACCACTTTTTCACCGTTGATTTAGTGGGTGGAAAATTAACGGTTTACCCATAATAGAACTTTTTACATTGCTAAATCAAGAGTGAAAAAGTGGTTAGAATCAAATAAAATTTGGTGTATCTACATCTTAGATGATAAAGATGAAGATGATAAATGCCAATTGCCGAAAAAAATTATGGAGCGTGTATTTTTTCAACGTTATAAGAGAAAATTTCATTATATGACACCTTTCCTTCATTATTCTCATATATATATCGAGCACCAAAGATTGAGAAATTGTACATTTGATTTAAAAATATAACATATAGCATGTATTATACCACAAGTTTTCCACAGGGAACCAAGATCAAATGATTTTTTTCAGATCAAATATTTACTTTTCAAGTTACACACCAGACCCATTTATTTAGTTAAAGAAGAGAGGTGGATCTAATGTAGTTCTAGAGAGTTTCAGAAAACTTTAGAAGCTTCCAGAATATTCAAGAAACTTGTAGAAGATTGTCACGTCTCGCTTCCCAGTAGATGAAAACGGTAATATGGCAAGTCCGCAACATATTTATCCAGAGAAGGTCATTCTCTAAATAAATATACTAAACTTATTGAAACAATAATTCACAATACAAGAATAAATGGAGACTGTAAAATTTTTCAACAAGCATCTTCATTTACATTCAACTTCTAATATTTACAAATACATGAGTTTTTGCTGGAAAGTAAATACAATAAGAAAATTACCTAAACAAGTGGCATACATAAACTAAAGAAAAGTGAAGATGAGCTAGCCCCAAGTAGCGATCTGGTTGTAATCCTCCTCTATGGCTTCCATTTCCTCTGTCTCGACCGTATCTGACGAACATTCTAAAAGAAGAAAAGTGGGTGGAATGTCCGTCAGCGAACTAGCGCTCGGTAAGTCCTAAAGATAAGTAAGAGAAAAAAAATGACAATTGTAGAATATTTATATGACGAGTAAGGGTATATGATCATGGGTAAATATATTCTATAGGTCTCTATATGGTCAGTATGTTAACGTTAACTTCCAAGTGTGAATGTCAACGCATCCGTAAAAGTATTCACGAGCTCAAGAGTGGGGCCCCAGGAGCAAGGAAACACGGGCCCATTTCATGTGTTAGCATCGGGGCTCTAGGCTGTGGATGAGTCAACCTGACTGATATTCGAGTAAAATAAAAAAGAGGTTAATACGGGACTCCTGAAACTCCGTTGGATTCACACAAGAAACTATCCCAAACACCCTGAGTATAATATATTATAACTGGTTAATATACGTAATTGATTTGATTGATTAACATGTTTTGATCGAAACCATAAATCGCAAAAGGTGTAGAATGTAGTCGAGTAATATTCGAGTTATGACAATTGCAATTTTGGTTCGAGTCAAGTTGATTCAAGTAGTCTGGGTTCGAGTTCATATTCGAGTTCATATTCGAGTTAGGTTAAAGTTTCAAGTTTGTGTTTGAGTTCGAGTTTAGATTTGAGATTGGATTCAAGTTCATGTCTTTTTCATAGGAATTGATTTAAACTGTTAAAAAATTTATGTTCGGGAGAAATCGACAACTGCTGCACATGGACGGCAGGATTTGTGTCTTTTCCAAGACAATTACCATTGCTAAATCCGTTAAATTGTCTAACCTGAATAGGCATGCAGTCACTTTCTCTGGCTCCCTGTGGTTCAAGAGAAATGATACCGCTTAAATCTATATTAATTCTAGAGTCCTTAAAATATTGTTTGCATATCTCGAAGGGTTTGTATGAAAAATATATATGAATATTGTTTAAAAATAATTTCGAGGGTGATTTATAATATTTAGGATTTTCATGAACATGTATTTTAATTATTGTGGTGTTTTGGTGATAAAACCTAGCCTTTTGAAACTTTATGGTATTTTTGTGAAAACTACTACTTTTGGAAACTTGGTGGTATTTTATTAAAAATTCTAACCTTTCATTTTAAAGAATATAGTTTCATAATATGTTTTTTTTATTGAAAATACGGATTCATAACTTTTATATAATTTTTCAAAAATTAGTTTTGTTTAGAAAAGTCACATTTCTTAAAAACCGTATTTTTATTTCCTTTTGAGACCGAATACTCCGTGATGAGTTCTGCATCTCGCTCTACTATTCCAAGGATGTGCGATAATCCGCACCATCCATTAGCGGGTCCTTGACGAGAGTTGTAGAGGCGTAATTGCCAAGGATTTCAAATACCGATTAAAAGAAACTGGTTTTGTAAAGGTGTAACATCCCTAAACTTTCTGTACAAATTTTTTCAAAAATACAGAAAGAGGTATTTGAGCCTGAGCACAAGTTATAAATTTGTTTTGCTTTTGAACAGCAAGAAAGTGCTTATAGCTCATTGGTAAGACCTTGCATTGCTGTTACAAAGCACCAGAGTTTAAATCTCTCAGCCACAATATCTTTTGATTTTGAATTCTTTTAATCTTTTTAGAATCCCAAGAGTCTACACGTGCACAACACGTAAAATAAAGAGTCATGCATAAAACAAACTAGTCCACTACAGTAGACCAAGCGTCGGGGACACGTGACAAGGAGATGCGGCCTGACTTGGCCAATTCGGGTCGGCGACTCGATCGACTCGGCCGGCGCCGCCGGTCTGACTCGGTCGAAACTCCAATTTTCTTCTTTCCCCTACACCCTTTGGACTACCCTACTCCCCCTGCACTATTTAAATTCTCTGCAATTAAACAGAGAATTAAAATACCCTATTTAAATTTTTTAATGCAAAATTAAATACAATTTTTATCACACCCTTTCATTACCCTAAATCCTAATTTTTTCTATAAACACCACACCTAAAATCACACCTCCTCACTTCGACATTTTGTGTGCAAGTGGAGTTAGCAAAGGGCGAAACTCTGACGAACTTCCGAAGACAATCCGAGGAGTTTCCGGCGACAAAATGACGCATCGGTGTTTCCCCAATCTTTCTCTTTCTTCTCTCTTGACCCTAATCCAGTGAGTCCCCATTCTCTCTCTCTCTTACTATTCTTAAATTCTTAATTCTTAAAACGTGTCGGAAGCGGAGTTATCCGGCTTCCGATTCTCTTTTCTTTAAAAAATACAACATTTTCTTAATAACAAACCTACAACTTTTGCTATCTTGTTTAATACTCATTAACTAAGACAATAGAACAAGTTTGACATTAAAATGATAACAATAGCCAGTTTTATTTCAATTTTACATTAAAATACCTTTATGTTTCATATCGATATGTTTATACCTTTTAACCATGCTATCTTTAGAAATCTCACGAGGTAATGACCTACCTCCTCACAACACTCATATGTAATATATCACGATGATATTTGGGAACATAATTTTGGGAGAAATATGATTTTACACATAATTACCTCCGACTTATAAAAAACTTTTTCTACAAGATGTGTATTTTTAACAAATCTTTGCAATGTGCCGCTACAACCCATTTTGGGGAACCCGTTCGGGATTGTGCGAATTATCGCACATCCTCGGGCTCAGTAGTGCGAGATGTAGACCTCCGAAAGGAGCAAACGGTCTCGAAAGATTTAAAACACAATTTTCTTTAGAAAATATGATTTTTACTATAAATAAAACTTATATTAATATCAAAATATCTATTTTTAATATTTATAATATTCCACATTTCCAAAATTCAAGAAAAACATTTCATTTACAAGAAAATACCATACAATTCCAATATTACAAATAAATACCATATATTATGAAATTAGGTTTTATTCACTGGAAATGTCACATTGATAAAATATACATTCATGAAAACTCTAAAGACAATAATAAAATACTTGAGATGTATTTTGAAAATTATACAAAATTATATTTACATAAACCCCCCTCATGTTATACTAAATTATAATAAGGACCCTAGTAAACATAGGTTTAAGCGGGACTAGTCTCTTGAGCCTAAGAGAGCCGGAGATATGGGTGCTTGCCTATTTAAGATAAACAACTTAACAAACGGTGTTATCAACGCGGTAATCGTTTTTGAAAAAGACACAAATCCTGCCGTCCATGTGCAGCGGTTACCGATAACACCAAAACCTAATTCAGGATTAAACTTCTTTTCTAATTGTCTGATTCAGACCGAGTCTCAATATAATTAATCTGACATGAATGAGATTCAAGTATAAAAATAGTATCAAACTTCAATACAACATGAATCCATATATATATTCAATCTGTTCAATCTAATCAATCTATATTGACTGAACCGATCCATGGATATATATCCATCTACATGATTCTACAGTTACATACATTTACTGATATCATGGTTTTGGCAAATCATCCATCTATACAATTCAATTTACAATACAATACATTCCGTACAATCAATACAATCAATACTATAAACGCTACGGGGTTATAAAGGGGTAGACTGGTATGGAATATGTTAAAGATGGTACGAGGTGGTCACTTAAGATGTAATTACATCCATGCCGTTGTTCCGTGGTATTATCAACAGAGCCTTGTACTCCATACACCGTAGTCTCTGGTCTAATGAGGCTCCTCTCGTATACACTGGTATCTTCTGTACCAAGCTACAAACAACAGCGTTAATAATATAATACAACTTTAAAAGATACACTCTTTCTGTCTATTCTATTTCTCCCTCGTCTTTGGGACTTACCAAGCGATTTGTTCGCTGACGACATTCTCTTTCTTTCTTCTTTGGAATATCGTCAATTGATTCGGACTCATTGGAGATCGAGCCCACCAGCGAGGATTTGGACCAGCTAGCTTTCGACCCAGAACTTTAGATTCCTTATACACATTTACATTCTGTATTTTCCATTTCTGTTATGCTACTGTTTAGGCATTGCTTTCCATTCCATGTATTTAATTTTCAGATGTATTGTAAAAAGAGTGTTAATAAATAAAGTTGTTGTTCATTTATATCTTGTCTCTTGTGTACATTACATTTTATATTGCTTAAATACGCTCAGCGTGTTTATTTCTGAGTAAATACATAGCGGTCTCGTCGCGTCTTCTGCCGTATTCTGGGAAGCGGAGCGTGACAGGTTTTGTTGGTGGCTCGTGCAGGTCAGAGCTGTATAGAACCTCACCATATAGTTCAGTTCTGCATGGACAACCT
Source organism: Agapanthus africanus (assembly GCA_030015575.1). Taxonomy (NCBI): domain Eukaryota; kingdom Viridiplantae; phylum Streptophyta; class Magnoliopsida; order Asparagales; family Amaryllidaceae; genus Agapanthus; species Agapanthus africanus. Next base: position 865,760,973 of record CM057338.1, on the reverse strand, counting down.
AAGAAATATAACACAAGAACCAGCAATTGAAAACATTCTTTACAATTCATATTCCTTGAATCTTATCATTTCATATACTTTGAATCTGTCATAACCCAAATTTTTTTTATTTAAGGTTATGGATTCCCCGAACAATACCAGCACCAACTTCAACAACACTCCACCTCCACTACCGATTACACCTGCCTTCCCTGCTCCGATCAACGAGGCGATCCGCAGGCTCCTCATCAGGACAGCAGTAGCAGACTGCTATCCTGATGAACCGACCATAGGCAGAAGCACCTGGGGTGAAGCAATTTAGAGCTTTGCACCCCAAACAATTTGCGAGAAAAGAGAGCCCTCTAGAAGCTGAGTAATGGGCTCAGAGCATCGAAGATGACCTGGCAGCAGCACAAGTGCCAGAGATTGCTTAGGTTCGAGTTGCAAAGCTGCAGCTCATTGACAATGCACGGGTTTGGTGGAAGGCGGAAGAAAGTCGTCTTGACCAACTTATCGAATGAAAGACTTTCCATGACATGTTCGATGCAAAGTACTTTCCTGAGACTGCCCGCTTTGATATGGAACCGCAGTTCATCCATCTGCAACAACGTTCAATGTGGAACAAATCTGTAGATGAGTATGATGTTGAGTTTACCATGCTGATAGGTAAGATATGTCTCAATGTTCGATTTTATATCACATACTACACAGCTAACACAAGACCGTAACAGGTTTGCGACCCATCTCATACTGACTGCTGAGATCAGAGCTAGAAGATTTCAGCAAGGGTTGGACCCGGAAATCCAAGCTGCATTAGCTACAGGGGATTTCCCAACCCATGATATGTTTTTGAAAGATGCCCGAAGATATGAGGCAGTGGTGAAGAAGAAGGGCAGACCTCAATCTGCCGTTGTGAAGCGTCCTGCCAATTAGATGGCAGGAGGAGCCTCTTCAAGGCCAACTGTTGAACCCAGGAGATCGGAAGAAATCAATAACCGGTCGAGTCCAGGTTTTTGCTTTTATTGCAAGAGGAAGGGACACTTGTGGAAGGACTGTAGGCGCGGAAAAGGCCTGTGTCTAGTTTGTGGTGTATCCAATCACGGAATTGGAAACTGTCCTTATAGAAGCAACCCAGCTCATACACCCACTAACTACTCGCAGTGGCCAGCCATCCAGGCTCCTGCACCCCATCTTGCACTCCTAGCTCCACCACCTGCACAGCCTACTTGCCAATTCCAACAGGCACTGAGGAACATGCCTTGAGGACAGAGGAACATGCCTCGAGGACAGAGGAATATGCCCCCAGCTAGGAGAAACGTGCCCCGGCGACATGCTTACACCTTAGCAGCCGAAGAAGCCGAGACAGTTGACCAAGGTAACACTAGTAAGTCTCTTTGACATTTTTAAAACCCTTGTATCACTTTGTTATTTTTCATACACTATCAGTACTTCAGTCACCAAACTTTCCTTAAATCTATTACACTTTCCTTTTACAAATTTCAAGAACGAAATTTTTATAACGAGGGTAGAATGTAACATCCTTAAACTTTCTGTACAAATTTTTTCAAAAATATAGAAAGGGGTATTTGAGCCTGAGCACAAATTATAAATTTATTTTGCTTTTGAACAGCAAGAAAGAGCTTGTAGCTCACTGGTAAGACCCTGCACTGCTGTTACAAAGCACCAGAGTTCAAATCCAATCAGCCACATTATTATTTTATTTTGAATTCTTTTAATCTTTTTAGAATCCCAAGAGTCTACACGTACACAACACGTAAACTGAAGAGTCACATATAAAACAAACGAGTCCACTGTAGTAGACCAAGCGTCGGGGACACGTGGTAAGGAGACGCGGCCCGACTTGGCCAACTCGGGCCGGTGACTCGGTCAACTAGGCCGGCGCCGCCAGTCTGACTTGGTCGAAACTGCGATTTTCTTCTTTCCCTTACACTTTTTGGACTATCCCACTCCTCCTGCACTATTTAAATTCTCTGCAATTAAACAGAGAATTAAAATACCCCCTTTTAATTTTTTAATGCAAAATTAAATACAATTTTTATCACACCCTTTCATTACCCTAAACCCTAATTTTTCCTATAAATACCACACCTAAAATCATCCCTCCTCACTTCCAAATCCCTGCCCAAACTCTCAAGAAAATTCCCAAGACTTTTTGTGTGCAAGTGGAGTTAGCAAAGGGCGAAGCTCCAACGAACTTCCAACGACAATCCGAGGAGTTTCCGGCGACGAAACGATGCACCGGTGTTTCCCCAATCTTCCACTTCCTCCTCTCTTTACCCTAATCCAGTAAGTCCCCCTTCTCTCTCTCTTTTACTATTCTCAAATTCTTAATTCTTAAAACGTGCCGGAAGCGGAGTTATCCGGCTTCCGATTCTCTTTTCTTTCAAAAATACAAAAATTTCGTAATAACAAATCTACAACTTTTTCTATCTTGTTTAATACTCATTAACTAAGACAATAGAATAAGTTTGACATTAAAATGATAACCATAGCCAGTTTTATTTCAATTTTACATTAAAATACCTTTATGTTTCATATCGACATGTTTATACCTTTTAACCATACTAGATTTAGAAAACTCACGAGGTAATGACCTACCTCCTCACAACACTCATATGTAATATAGCACGATGATATTTGGGAACATAGTTTTGGGAGAAATACGATTTTACACATAACTACCTCCGACTTATAAAAAACTTTTTCTACAAGATGTGTATTTTTAACAAATCTTTGCAATGTGCCTGTTCCCCGCCGAAAACGCAGGAAGATGCGATAAACGTCTTGCCTGAATTTCGGGGCAGATGCTAATTGGTGCTATTCGTCCACCTCTCCGAATATGCCAAGTTGATTTATGGCATCGTGTATCGAAGGTTTAAACGGATGCGGCCGATGTAGCAGACTTCGTCAGATTCCCTTTCATTTGAGAGGTTTTTTATTGTGGGGACACTTTTCCCTGCAGGCGCAAGCCCCTGCAGTTAATTACGCTACCGCATCGCGGTAACAACTTTCTTCTTATTCAGATGGTTACTTCGTGTCGTGTGTGTTCGTTTTGTTTTTGGTTGCCCGTGGATTGTATACGGAGACTAATTTATGTTGTCTCCCGTAGGGTGTGGATTAGTCCAAATCCGTATCTTCTTAGATTTGGGTTTGGGGGTTGGGTTTAAGGATACGTTAGCCTCTTTTGAGACTAAGATCAACTTAAACGTTTGTTAAGAATACGTTGGTCTAATTTTAGACTAAGATAAACTTAACGGGATTATTTGGATCCAACAAAAGAGCATTTGGACTCTATTGTTTAGTTTAGGGACATTGTGGTCGATTAGTTTAAGGACATTACGGTCCAAGGTTAAGGACATCATAGTCCGTGAGTTTAAAGACATCACAGTCAAGGTTAAGGACATCATAGTCCGTGAGTTTAAAGACCTCACAGTCAAGGTTAAGGATATCGTAGTCCGTGAGTTTAAAGACCTCACAGTCAAGGTTAAGGACATCGTAGTCCGTGAAATGTATGGTTGTTGGGACCCGTTACCTCTCTGAAGACGTTGAAGGATTACAACGCCAAATATCAAAGGAATGAAGAGATATACCCTTGAACCGAAGTTGATTTGGGGATATGTAGTCTAATTTGGAACTAAGATCAATTAATTAGATTATGAGCGCATTGGCTCAGTTAAATCTGAATTGAGGACTTATGGCCAATTTGGGCTAAGTCTAATTAAATTTGAAATGTTGGCCCCTTGTTAGACCATTAAACATTTGTCTGGGTTCAACCCCCCATTATTTGGCACTGCTAAACAGGGGTTCTGACAACATTTTATCTTTGTTGAGTGCTGGGCACTCATATGCCATATAGAATGATCAATTTTGGAAGGCAAGGATGTACTTGAGACTCAATTAAAAGAGAAGTCTTGCCTCAGAAGGACTTAGCCAATTTAGGCTAGGGTTGATTTGAATATAGTGTTAAACACTAACATATATTTTATGGTTATGTGTTCCTACGTGATGCGCTGAAAATAGTGTTAAACACTAAGAACAAAATGCTTCAAAAATAGTGTTAAACACTAAAATGGGATTGGTCACGTGGGGCCATGTGAGGCCTCTGAAGGTGGGGATCAGTCTTCCTTTGTTTTGTTCTCGGAGTATTCAAAGGTGTCAAACACTTAAGTCTTCACAGCTATCACGTGTGGGCACATGACGGGAACCCATGCATTGATTTATTAAAATGTTTATTAGGGGTCACGTGGGGATACGTGAGGGCGCCCAAAATCGATTCTGCCTTTGGTTTTGTTTCCTTTATTTTGAGAGTCACGTGGGAACACGTGAGGCATTGCCTCCAAGTTTTTCTCTTCTCATTTTGGGGAGTCTGTTTAGGGGCTACGTGACCTAGTTTTATTCTTTCTTTTCTGATCATTGAGGATAGGGATCACATGTCACCACGTGACCAAGTTCTGTTTTTTCTTCTCTGCTCATTGAGAATGAGGGTCACGTGTTACCACGTGATCAAGTTCTTTATATGCATGGAGAGCTTTAAGTCTCTTGTTTTTAAGAATTAAATTCTCTGTAGGGTTAAACCCTAATTATGTTTCAGAGGAATTAAATTTCTATGTATGTAGAAGAATTAAATTCTCATATAGGGTTAAACCCTAGTTCTGTCTTGGAGGAATTAAATTCCTATGAATTTGGGGAGAATTGAATTCTCATGTAGGGTTGAACCCTAATTTTATTTTGGAGGAATTAAATTCCTATGAAATTGGGAGAATTAAATTCTCATATAGGGTTAAACCCTAATTTTATTTGGAGGAATTAAATTCTTATGAATTTGGGAGAATTAAATTCTCTAAACTCAATTCTATCTCTAAGTTTTGGATCTGCATGGCAGAATCTCCCCGATGAGAATTAAATTCTCAACTTGTGGGGAGATCTGCTTCTGCAGATCTTCAACCAGAGGAAGAACTAAGTTCTTTTGCAGAAGAGTTAAACTCTTAGACTGAGAATTAAATTCTCTTTTTGTTTTATGGAGCTTTGATCTCTTTCCCCTTTCTCATCTAGAGTTTCTTTTTCTTTTTCTCTCCTCTTCTTGGCTCCTATTTATAGGAGAAGAAAAAGAATCAATTTGTTTAGTGAATTTTTCATTGAAAGATTTTGTTTGTTTTTGTAACTAACATGATCTTAGTGAATTTTATTCACCATTGGATTTTTAATCAAGAAGATATTCTGTTTGTTATTCTTGGTGAATTTTAGGGAAATCTTTCCTTATATAAAATCTTTCCATAAATTGGTGATTTTTAATCACCATTGGATTTTTAATCCAACGGTGCTCCACTTTACAGAGCATAATCATTTTTTTGTTTGGAAAGATTTAAAGAAATACTTTCCCAGTTAGGGTCTTTGATTTCCCTTAATTAGAATTTAATTCTACTAATTCAGTAGGCTTTTAAAGCCCATCACGTGTTGGCACGTGATCCCAATGTTTGATCATTGAAATAGAATTTAATTCTATCAGTTAAAGAGCTAAGGGACCTGTCACGTGTTGGCACGTGACCCTCTTTTATTCAGAATTTAATTCTGCCTTTTAACAGAGTTAAGAGACCTGTCACGTGTTGGCACGTGACCCTCTTTTATTCAGAATTTAATTCTGCCTTTTAACAGAGCCAAGGGACCATCACGTGTCAGCACGTGACCCTTGGTGACGTGTAAGCACGTGATGCCCCATTGGGATCTTTCCTTAGCTGTTTTGTTACATTTTTGTTTGATTAGAATTTAATTTTATAAAGTAGAGATCATAGGAAACTATCACGTGTCAACACGTGATACCTCATTGAGGTATTTCCTGATATTTTATCAGGGAACAAATTCCCCCACAGCGTTGTTCTCACATGTCTGCACGTGAGTGCAACGCTGTCACCTTTGTGAACGTTGGATCTGTCTAGGGAATAGGGGAGATAAACCGTTTCCCATCACATCCTATAAATGCCAGCGTCCCTTCAGAAGCGCCTCCACTTTGTTCATCTTCTTCCTTGCTTGCTTTTTCCTCTGAGAATTTAATTCTCTTTCCCAGAGCTTAGTTCTCCGTTTCGAAAATTTCCAGAGTTTAACTCTGTTAACAAAAGATTTCCTTTTCTCAGGTAATGATCTTGAACGTCTGAAGAACTTTTTGTAGAAATCTTCGTTGGATTTTAAATCCACACCAAGGGTTTTTCCCTTTAACAAGAACCCATTTTTTTCAAGTTCTTTAAAAAGAAAACCGCTCAATCTTTAAATCATAAATCCCTTTTGTTAAAGCTCCTTTGATCTCAGAGATCGATGGCGATGCTTGTCTTTTTCTCTGGAATTTAACTCCATTCCAAAGAGGTTTGGCTCTGAAAAATATTTCTGGGAATTTAATTCCCCTGCTTAAAAAGAATTTAATTCCCCTAAAGAACTTAGTTCTTTAACAGAAGATCTCTTGAGATTTTTCTGCCTGAGTTGTTCTTTGCAACAAAAGAAAGGATTTGCAGTAGGGTTTTCAGGGAATTTAATTCCCTTGTTTTGCTTATTTTTGCAGAGTCCAAGATGGATTTCTTTTTGGGGAATGTGTAGGGTCATTTGAAATCCACTGTTCATTTATTGAGAATCTTCCTTTTGTTCTCATAATGATTGCTTTGCTTCATCATTAGTAAGCCGCCATCTTGATTTTGTGGGACCCATGCGTTTTATAACCAATGGTCCCATAAAATAAGTCCTCTGTCGCTTTCTTCCACTGTCTTTTTATATTTGCATTTACAAACATATATATATATATATATACAAACACACAAACACATGTTGGCTTCTCTTAACAGTTTCCCCTTCTTTTACTCCAGGCATAATGACTTCTGTTCCATACTTCGCTTTCACTCGCTCGGAGGCTGCCTTTCCTCAGTCACCGTCTGACGAGGAAGTGATGGCGATGATTAGGGCTCATGACCCGAATCGCACCAATTTACTTTTATGGGGGACCTGGTATGGTCACATCATCCGCGGTCGCCGCAGTTTTCTTTGCGAGATACCGACAGAGCCTACCTATCCATTCCTGCCGATGGATCCTCCACGGACCGCCTTTGCTGTGGAGATGCTAAATTGGACCCCTATAGGACGGCTTGAGCTATCAACAACTGGTATTTCGAACCATCCAGTGTCGGCTATAGACATTTTAGGGCATCGCATTTGTCAAGGCGAAGCCCAGCCATGGGGACAGATTTACAAGATAGGGCTTACTCCTCGACATCCCACGGGCTACTTCTCTAGGCCCGCTATATCCTGTCCGCCCATCGTGCGCGACTGCAGAGTGTCAGACTCTATCAGGCGATATACGCGTCTCTTTTCCACTATCAGTCTCCCCATGTCTGGTGGGTTAAGGCCTTCTTAAACCAATGGAATCTTCCCACCAACACCTTCTTTCTAGGGGACCGCGAAGTTTCAATTTCTCTGGAAGAGTTTCGCGAGATATCAGGGTTGCCGGTCAGGGGGACGCTCTATGAAGAACTGCTGCCTCTCGATGAATATGTCTTTGAAACTGAGCCTGCCATGCTTGACGGCCTGTCGACAGAGAATGCCGTCCGCTACAAGCGCTCAAGTTTGATCAAGGCTTTGAGCATTTTTGAGAAGTTATTCGCAGAATCAGAGGAGCAGGGTGCCACTTTCAAAAGCTTTATCGCTTGCTTCCTTCGCGAAGACGTTCTATTAAAGACGGCTCCGAAGTTCGCAAACATCAACGACCCCTTTGGGTTTGGTTTAAATAAGCGGCCTGCTAAAGAAGAGGACTTGCCGCAGTTCTACATTCCCATCATGTCGGCCGTGTCTTTCGAGTCGATTGCAGCTCCTGGTATGGATGAGGAGACTTTCTTTGTGGGCTTCATTAGTGTTTGGCTCAGTTGGTTCGCCATTCCCATGCATCATTGTTTCATGAGAGCCTTAGTTATTTACCCTGCTCATCGCATTGCTGAGGGGATGCGACTAGCTGTGGGCATTGCAGGGCTAGCGCATCTATATCATGGGTTAAGCGCCGCGGCCAACACCTTAACTCCAGGCGTAGATGTGGTAAATTTCTCTCTTCATTACTTTACGTCCTAGATTGAGATGCATGTGCTGGGGGTATTTACTGCGCACCAAAGACCCAGCTTTTATGACGCTTACACTTTTCCGCGACTCATGCGGCTGGTGGGCGCTTCTGCTCCTGCCCCGATTCAATCTGGGGCTATTCGCGTGCTGGTCAATCCCTATGCCACTACAGGCGGGATGGTATTCAACGACCGAGTTCTCTCTGCTCCCTCAGGACCGGTCCAACAGCTCTACACCTGTCGAAAGAGGGGGTCCCTTCTCTGAAGCCTAGTGAAACCATGCACCTATACTCTATCAGACCAGGTTATCTGGTATTTCGTCAGAACGGTGCGGCCCTTTTTATGCGGTATGTTCATATCAGATTTTTGCATTTTTATACCGCCCAATTTTTATCGCATTGCTTATCGGTAGGTACTCTTGAGCCGTGTTTGCTAGTCAATTGCAGGATACAGGTTCTCATCTCTAAACGGTGAAATTCATGGAAAAGCACGACAAATTCCGGATTACTGCCAACCACAGATAAAACACGGGTCTCCGCTCTCTATCCGTATGTTGCCGCACACCAGTTTAAGGGACAAAATGGCAAATCAATGTCATTTTCATGCACAAAGCTCAATGTCAACACAAGATCCAACATATCTATGCGGAGCTCAAGAAAAATCATGACAAAAGATCCACATTACATCACCTTTTGTTCTGCTGAAATTCTGGAAATATTGTGAAGAGATTCTGAGAAAAAACATATACCACACTGAAGAGTACTAAAAACCAAAGAAAACCACCAAATTTCATGGCCTAACTTCACATAGTGACCGCGGTTCCGCGGCATAAGCATGCTTAGGCCGCGGAACCGCGGCCATGCTGACTCTTCAGTGGGTCGTCTTCTGGGGGTAGTTTGGTAATTTTATTTTATGGCAGATTGTTGCCCTAGGTTTTCAGTTCCCTGCCTATAAATAGTCCAGAACTTGCCAAAGCCAAGGGTGCTTATTCTTGTATTTAGATTTTAGGATATATGTTGTTGTTCTTCTTCCTCTTCTCACCTCTTCTCCATTAAAACCTTGTAGTGAGCTTTTGTGAGTGAAGTGATGAATAAAAGAGTTTTTTTTGTTATCATGCTTGTCTTGTTCTTTTGTTAATTATAATTGCTTGTAATTTTCATTTGCTAATCTAGTTGTTGTTATTTGTTGTTTGTTTCCTCTTTCTTCTTCTAGTTTTTCTTTATCCTTAACAACAATGATGCTTAAGCTTGATCCTTGCCAAGGTGAGGTCTCAAATAGCTAGTTGTAATCTTCTAACCTCCTTCTTTCTATCTTCCTCCTTTTGTTGTATTTTCTTTTTCTTATAATGGGTGAGTAGTTTTCTTACTTGTTAGGGTAGGATAAGGAAAGTTTGAGAGAAGGAAATCTCTCTCACTTTTTCCTTGCCCAACATCTTAATTCGGACTCCCGTTAACTGAACCACAATCCGCTCCCTGCGGCACCCTATCCTACATGATAGCGGTGATTTCTTAGTGAGGCCGGTTGTGGTTGAATTAACCGGAGGTTAAGGTTAAGAGCCAAGAACGGACGGACAAGCACCAAAAGGAAGAACTTAAGCGTTGGAAAGCCTAGCTTATACTCGCAAGTTCCTTCCTAGTCGTGCTAATCCCCGTTGTTGCCGATTACCGTAACACCGATATTAAGAGTGGCAATAAAAGAAGTGAGCGACTCCTAACTCAAACTAACCTAATTCTAACCCTAACAAGCTCTCTTTATATATCATTTTAGCACATAGTTAATCTCAAAACAAATCTGGACATTTGGACTTAACTCGTTAAAGCACATAGAAAAAGATTCCCATCTCCCTGCGGACGACCCGTACTCAACCGGCTAGCTACAAGCGAAACCGTCTTGATTGCGGTAATAAACTTGAACACGCAAAAACTCTACCAATCAAATGGCGCCATTGCCGGGGAGACGGTAGTTTATTTCTTTGTGTAATTTCGGGTTAATTTGTGAATATAATTATAACCGAAAGAAACAAAAAAAATACATTGTAAAAAACCATCTTGTTATTTTTGATTAGTTTTTGTGCAAGTGTGCAGGATAAAAAGACGGTCGAGTTCAGTGCCAAAGACGTGGGAAGTTAGACCCATATCTCGCGGCTACACCGCGACGGATCAAGACGGAGTCAACGGTCTACTGTAAAAATCTGGAGCAGATACAGTGAGCAAATCAAGATTCAGGAAATCCAGACAAGAAGAGGACAGCCAAGGAAGGACCTACAAGATTTTTGAAGCCCCACATCCACCTTACTGCCGCGGAACCGCGGCATAAGCAGGCTTAGGCCGCGGAACCGCGGTCACTTGGTGCTTTTAGCATCTCAAAATCACTGTGAGTGTTCCTTATCTCTCCCCCACTCCTCTGAACTCCACTGAACTGTGTTTTCTGCAGCATTCTTTGCGCAAACTCTCTTCCCCTTTCTAATAAATTGTTTTTGTGCAGGATTCTTTGCGCCGCGCTAAAAAATAAAAATTGATTGCAGTTGATTGTTACTGCTTTGCATTTATTAATACGGACTTTAAGGGGCTTGAAACCAATCCAGATTGGGTGGGGATTTCATCACCCTTCCCAGGACCCCAGAAATCATAAAAAGCATATGCATTGACCATTGTTTAATTAAAAAATACTAGTATCGGCCCTAAGGACTTCGCGCTCAATAGGACAGAGGACTAGTTACAGGCATCAGCCGTTTATCCTATCCTGACTTTGCGGTGTCTAGGCAAGTGTGTCCAAAGTAAGTGGTTACTTAATTAGGACCACTACTTACGTAGTGGGGAGCCTCCCACTTACCTGACACTTACCTGGCTGCAATTGGCGGAGAAAATGCGGTTTGAGGTCCTATTTCTAGCCCTTTGGAACAGTTAGGAGCTGTCTAGCTGACCTAGGTGACCCTAGATCTAGGTGTGATTGTGCATATTTTATCTGTGATTGTTTGAAGCTGTAAGTCCGTACATATTTCTGTAAAGCTCTTTCTAAAAAAGAGAAAAAAAACACAAAAAACCAAAAACTTTTATAAAAACTTGCCCTTTGTCGCCAAAATCCCATTTTTTTCACCCACCACCCATCGTATTTCTCCATTAACGTTTTCTTACCCTCACCTTCTCCGCTTTGACTATACTAAACTCGTTTAGTGTATGTCCGCTTGGACTCGGGACACTAGCGCCCGCCTAGTCCACGTTACGTTAGTCGCTACCGACTACGCGATCGACTCAGAAGTCGAAACTCCGTCCACGCCTCTTTCACCCTTACCTTTGCCAGCCAACTCCGACGTTGACCCAAATTCTGTTCATACATCCTCACCTTCACCATCACCAACCTCTTCTTCGGCGATGTCAGGATTTAATCCAAACATCCCTACAACTCCCCCGGGATTGATTCGACCTCCTATGGATGCGAATAACTCACCACCACCGCCTGTCGTAGCGCCACAGCGAATCGCGCTCCAGGATCGTTTCTATCCCACCCGCTCTGCACTCCCCACCTGTCTTTCCCTTCCACCGGCCAATGGGGATAATTTTGAAATTAATCCCCACTCCATTAACATGCTTCCGAAATTTCATGGGCTTGAATCTGAAGATGCCTATATCTTCATCAACAAGTTCCAAAATGTTTGTGCCATGATGAAAACTACCCAGCCGTCGGACGATACTATACGGCTACGAGTCATTCCGTTCACTTTGTGCGATCTTGCTGAAAAGTGGCTGCATAGCACTGCTTCCCACTCCATAACCAATTGGGACGAGTTTGTGAAAGCGTTTCTCAAGAAATTCTATCCGAATCATAAAACCGCAAGGATCCGTAACGAAATCAACCAATTCTCCCAGCTTCCTACTGAACCCTTCTGGAAGTGCTTTGACCGGTATAAAGACCTTCTTGTTCAGTGCCCTCACCACGGTATTGAGAAATGGCAACTTTGCCAAATCTTATACGAGGGCCTGAACCCAGTAACCAAGCAGTTGTTGGAAACCATTTGTCAGGGCCACTTCCTATCGAAATCTGACGAGGAAGCGTGGCAATTATTCGACGACCTTGCGGAACAAACGCTTCAATGGGAGAGCACCAGACCAACTTTTTCTTCTTCTTCCTCCACTTCTACTGGTCAGTCTAGGGTAGGAATTCACCAACTTGATGTCTCTATTGCGATGAAAGCTGAAATGGCTGCAATAACGAGAAAACTTGAAGCGATAGAGAGCAAATTTTCATCTCCTGCTCCTGCCCCTGTTCTTCCCCTTCATACCATTTGTGCTTTTTGTTCCGATTCTTCTCACTTAACCGAAGAATGTACTTACAATCCACCATCTCAAGGACATGATCATGTTAATGCTGCATTTCAGCAAAGACCAAGAAATGATCCATACTCTTTCACCTACAATCCCGGTTGGAGGAACCACCCCAATTTCGCCTGGAATCAGAATCAGCATCAATTCCAAGGCAACAATTTCCAGAGGCCCCCTCCTCCGCAACAACAAGCGCAACAACAAACTCAACATCAGTTTCAGCAGCCCTTCCAACCCCAACCTTTTGAAAATCAGACGAACAACTTTGCACCCAACAATTCTTTTCCGCAAAATAACTTTGTTCCGTCAAACAACGATAAGGTTTCCTCGCTAGAACGAAGTCTGGAGGCGTTCGTTAAACAATCGACACAATCCACCGCCAACATCCAGTCGTCTATTCAGTCTTTGGTGCAACACACTGCTGCACACGGGCAAAGCATCAAGACCATCGAAGCCCAGATTGCACAGCTGAATGCGGCGTTAAGCGAGCGAGAAAAGGGGAAGCTTCCATCTCAACCACTCCCAAATCCCGGTCACCTACATAATGTACATGTTGCTCTTGAACAACAGAACCATAATGTTGTTAGTTATATGTATGCCCTAGAGGCCATTACTGTACATTGGATGTATATTGTAGTGGATGCTGGGACATATATAGGTAGGACTTTCTTGCTCGACATGATAGTACGCTATCTGGTTGCTCTTTATCTTAACATGTATACTTTCTGTCTCTCTGTTACATGTTGATAAAGCTCTTAGGATGTGTACTCGACTTCCAGGACTATGATGCAGATCATACTAGTGGGGCCTGGGTAGTCAATGAGTACATCCTTCAATGTTCCTAGTCGTGGGAATATCGAGACGGGGCATCGATATTCCAGAGTAGACTAGCGTATATCTTCTCGACCCATGTGATGGGCGATGGATGATTCCATATCCATTGGTGTTTGACATCAGAGATGGTATACGGGTGCTCAGTGGAGACTGGGTACACTGAACGGACTCGCCGAGAACTCCCAGATGGTATTATACCTCACGTCAGATAGCAGTTCTCTGGTGACACTGGTACAGCTTAGTCTGTTAACCCGAGATCGTCATAGAGTCTTGTGTGTCTCCCACTGTGCTTTGATTTCCACCCTACCACGTCTCTACTGAGTCGTGCAAACAGGTGGTTTTTGGGTACAGTCCCGATTCACATGGAGGCAATGAGCGATAGGAGGGGATTCGTCTCTCCCGGTATTGGGGGTTGATGTTGCGCTATGCTCGACTGGCCATAACAGGAAATTCCTGGCCAGGGTTGTAGTGATATACTGGTAAGAGTTATCAGTAGTTTCACGATTGTCATAGACCTCACGTCGGCATGACTTATCAAGCTATTGGGGTCTGACGTTTACCACCCCTAGGCGAGATATGCGACATATCAGACGAACAGACCGGACTGTACGGTAAGTGTTACTGATTGGATTCACAGGAGTGTGAGCGGGCTTGCTCATCGATCTTCTGATCGCTCAATACCCGGGTGGCCGTTACGTTTAGCAGACCGCTTGCGGCTTGTGGGTGTTTGATATGATCATCACCTGCTGCCGGCGTATTGACGAGTCTTTAGAGTCCCACACAGAGGTTTCCTGGCTCAAGCGAAACAAAATAGGAGCGCATATGAGATATGTGCGGGACCGAGAATAATGCGTGTATGTGATACCATATTCTATTCTCGCGATGAATGTATCGATTGGTTGTATGCGATATAACCTAGTTATCGAATCGAGGATTGGTTCGATAAGCCGATACATTGGATATTAGTCGGTCATATGCGATATGACCGGATCGTTAAATCAAGTGTTGATTTAATGATTTAATGTATAATTATATATTTGATATATTACTTTGCATTAGCTAATATTTGTTCACTCTAAATGGATTTTCTCACTTGAAATACACAAGTTGTATATGTGATATACTTTTGTGCACTTGTTTGTATCATGTTTGATGATACATGCAAACTTGGGTTTGTGTGTGTGATTAAACCATGGTTATGTTAATGGTTAGGGTTTTGTTTATTTACTTATTCATTTATTTATTTATTCATTTTGGAAAGATAAATAGAATGGTGGTTTATTTTGTTCTTTTGTTGAAACTTCATGAAGTGTTGAAAGCTTGACCATTTTGTTTCTTTCCTAAACCTAACCATTCACCTAGCCCTAGTTTATTCTCTACACTTAACCATGGTTTCTATATGATAAGATCACTTGATTTAATATAATTAGAAAAGTGATTTTATAATACTTATCATATTCTTTTCTTCTTCTTCTCCTTCTTTAAGATGAAGAAAAGCTTGCTACCATCAATGGTGAAATGAGAAAAAGAGTGAGAAATCCAATTCTAAAGTGAACCCACTTCCTATTTCTTCATCCTCTACCACTTGCCATGTAGTATATGGTGTTTTCTTCACAAGTTTCATGACTTGGTGAAGTTGGAGCTTGATCTTGAGTTGCCTCGACGTAGATCATCTTCGGCATCGAAGTCGACGATCTAGCCTGATCATTTCTCCGACGAAGCCTTCGCTAGAGTCCGGGATCCGATGATCACAGCGGAGGGACGTCAACGCGGAGCTATTGAGGTGGAGCACCGGATCTACAAAGGTTGTAGTCATTTTCCTTTAGCAATAAAGTTGTTTATTCGCTTGCATCGCTTATCCTCTAGTTAACGATCCGTATTAGGGTTTGTAGGCACATGAAAAAATTTGAATTGGGCTTGTTTGATCTGTTGTGAGACCTCATTAGTGTGCCTAGGAACCCTACAGTGGTATCAGAGCCTAGCTAGAGCCTTAGGCGATGCATAGACGGAGTTAGAAGTCCGATCGAACCGAAACCCTAATCTCAAATTGCTCTCTGTACATTTTTTGAAATCGGGGATTTTTCATGATTAAAAATATGCAGAAAAATAAGCAGGGTCATATATGAATTACTGTGAAAAACGAGGGCCTAATTCAATTAAACCACCACGGAACCGCGGCACAAGCCTGGAATGTGCGGCGGTTCCGCGGCCGTACGGTCTCTTTTTTCAATGAATTTTACACAGTAATTCCTATATTGTAGTGTTTGTTTTCCTGGGAATTTTTAATCTGAACTCAAGAGTTGAGTTTTCTGGGTTGTATTGGGAGTTCGTAGATTCGACCGGATTGTCAAACTTTGTCTATGTGTTTTTCAGGGTAATTTTCGAATATGTTAAAAAGTTCGACCGGATATAAATATCCATTTTTTCCCCTGCCGGGAAATTTCCAATTGTTGGATTTTTCCGTAGTTTAATGACGTTCCAAGTAGTGCAAGTAACGCGATGGTCCCTCTAGAAGACAACAAACCTTAACTCGATTATGTGACCGTCTTGAACTGCCCTTTGAACCTTCGGGTTTGGGGCAGTACGGCATGCCACATGTGAGGCGTTGGCTTGACCCTTCTACGGCTGGACCGTTGGTACTGAGGCATGAAGTGAATGTCTTTGAACTTATTTCATGTGTTGAGCTGTTTCGGGAAAACTTGGGTGTTCGATTGTTCGATCGGAAAGTTTAACATTTTCTATCTTATCCGGAATGTGATACAATAATTGGAATTCACAAATAGTAATGAGATAACTAATATAAATGTTATAAACATAGCAGTTTAGTCTCACTTGATCGGTTGCCACAGAATTTTGATGCGATCAAAAGTCCGTCGCAATCACGTAGCGTACGCGGATACTCGCCGGATAAACTTAATAGTCTGCTACACCCTATAGCCCCGACCAAGTGACTGTAGGAGAACCCCGTCGCCGAAAGTATCCGTTCGGGTGCTCGCGGCAGCGGTGTTCCGCCTTGGTGCACTTCGTCGACGGTATCGGGGGTGCGGCCGCCTACTGAAGTTGCGACGAGCATTCGATCAGGATGTCGGGAATCTTGTTGAATTGCCCGACTTGATATTGAAAAGGGTTTTCGATAATGAGACTAAAATGCGGGGTTTATAATTGTTAGGCATGCGATGTCTAAGGAATTCATTTGATTAGGCATGCGATGTCTAAAGAGGTTGCGGATTCCAACTGTTGTAGTTTTACACTTTCTTTTCTGTGACCGTAAGTGTAATATGTGATATCGCCGGTTTCGTTGCTATATGTCAACGACAATTGGGATGGGCATATTTACTTACGTTGATGACATGTGATGTTATGTGTTGCTGGATATGTTATATTGGATCGTCGTGTTTGAATAGCCGGGGGTTTTAATGTGAGATGAGTGTTTTTCCTTTTTCTTTCATGTAAAAACTTGTATGTAATATTCTTTTATTGGGGCACTTCCAGGTTGCGGATGATGTCACCATTTGTATATTATTTACTTTTCTGCATTAGGATAGACCCAAGGAGGAGGGCACAAGTAACCGGGTTCTGGAGTCCAGTGGGAGACCAACTCGAGGAGTCGAGTCCAGGTCTCCTAACTCTAGAATTGGTAGGGTTGCTTGCCGCTCTCGTAGGGGTCTAGGGGTGTGGGTTTGGCTATTCATCGCAACCGTGGAATCCGTGTTTTATACTGGCTCGTATTAAAAACACGGACGTCCTAGTATATCCAATATTTCATATGATATTTTCTGCTGCGTTATCTGTGATGTGATCATGTGATTTGTTCAGATAGATATAACATATAGTATATATGATATATTATATAGACGTTGCTTATATTTTACACCCGCGCTAGCCCTGCCTCGCTTTGGCGTTAGTTACTTAACCTAACGGTGCAGACGAGACATCGAGGCGAATGCGGATGGCATAAGCGTACGTTATATTTATCTGTGATGTTTAGGTGGACTTAAATGATGGGATATTCATTAATGAGATTAATAAAAGAAAATAAACCTAATTGATGTTGTGGAATCGAATTTCAAAAATAAAACAAGTAGCTACAGTTCTTGCTTTGCATCGCGGTGTTCCTTATAGAACATCCTGCACCTTATTCGATGAGGAAAGGACCGAGATCCCTTCACCGGGAGTGACTCCTTTAGCAATAACTGCCAGATGCTACAACCCTCGGTTTGTCTTTTGATCGCTTCTATAGTTTCTGCTTTACACAGTGATATATATGATATATCTCGCACCTCATTCGACGAGGAAAGGGCCGACGATCCCTTCACCGGGAGTGACCCCTTAAGCAAAACTAGAAAAGCCTAAAAAACATTCCATTTAAAAACCATTTGATTCCGCAACGAGATCAAGTTCAAAGCGTTAAGGGTTTTATTAAAAACCATTCGCAACCTTCTGTCATTTTAGGAAGTAGAGTACTTAGTATTCGTGCTGTGTTTGTTGACCTTAGTTAAGGCACAGTGTACGGTAGCTAAGTGATGTCTTCCTACACCGCATATGATGCGATTAGTTAGGACAGTAGCGTGACTTTGTTGACCTTAGTTAAGGGTCATGTGGGTGGGTCTAATTAATCACGAAATGACGGGTAGAACTTGACTAGTACTTATGATTTGTTGACCATAGTTAAGGTCATAAGTGCTAGGGGTAAAAATCTTTATCGGGAGTTTCAAGTGTTGAAATTTGCAATGAGATTGCATACCTTCTATGTGATAGTTGGATCCCGATACCCACTGCGAGTAATTGTTACTCCTGGGAGAGTTTTGCACTTTGCAATTAGCCGATCAAGTAGGTGTCTAGAAAGGTGTCAACGGGGTTACGCCTCTGGGAAAACGAGGTTTACTGTAATTAGGTCCGTGCGAAAGCACGGGGAACCTCCCTCAAAGTACCGACACTGGCCTGGCTGAAAGATTGGCGAACTTGTAGAGTGTAATTAATCCCGGCTAGTCTTTCCTTTTAGGGTTTGAAGGAAGATTTGATAAAAACAGTGGGAGCCATCCTGATTAGATAAAATAAATAACCAATCTAATCTTGCAAGAGCGCACGCAGAGTGTTTTCTTCTCTCTCTTCAGGTAGCGACCATATCACGTCTTAATCAAGATAATAATACGGATATTGACCGAACCCGCTTGTTATACTGAGCTGGGGAACGTTGATGGTTATAAGACAGAGCAGGAAATAGGGGAATACCAGAATTCCTATGCCGCCCAAACGAAGAAAGTGCATATGATGCATCTCCTTCGGGTGTGTTCATTACAAAGAACTGTTTCTCAGTATCCTCTGCATCCTGGGTATTTGATACCGGATCAGGATCCCAGATATGTAATCTGTTACATAGGGCTACAGAAAGGTAGAAAACTGAGAACGGGTGATAAGTTTCATGAGACAGAAAACGGGGCAAGTGTTGCAGCCAGGTCTGTTGGTTACTGTCACCCTGTATTACAAATACATTGATTCTGAACAAATGCTATTAGATACCGAATCTGATTTACAAAATCATATCAGTCTCTTTATAAGTAAAGAAATGATAAAATTTTATATTGTTGGATAATGTTTTGAACATTTCCTATATCAAAAGTTGATCGGTTCAGGCACGTTATCTAAAAGCATTGATGTTCTAAATCAAACTACAGTTCCTAGTATACAGAACACACACAAGAGGAAGAGTTCAGAAATGAACGAATCATTCTTGAGGCATTGTAGACTAGGTCATATCAATGCGACCCGACTGGCTGAAGTTACATTTTAGATGCATATTTAAATCAGTTTGAATTTACATCTTGTGAAACTTGCCAGTCACGTCACAAAGATTAGATGACCATAGCTCTGCTTATTGGGAACAGAGAAAGAGTTAATGAACTCTTGGGACTGATACATGATGATGTATGTAAGGTCTCCTGTCTACACATGCCAGGAATGGTTCTTTATACTTCATTACGTTCTCTGATAATCTCTCAAGATTCAGACATATGTTCCTGTTGAAACACAAGTCCGAACCTTTTGAGATATTCACAGAATATAAGCTAGAAGTAGAGAACCAATACGGGTATAAGTATTATGTCCTATGATAAGATCAGGGAGGAGAATACTTGTGCATGGCATTCCTGGAGTATTCTAAAAGAAAATGAGATTCTCTCTCAGTATTACTCCTCTGAATACACCACAGCACAACGGTGTATCGGGGTAGAGCAATCGCACAATATTAGATATGGTGTGCTCTATGATGAGTATTACTGAGTTACCTATTTCCTTTTGGGGTTGTGCACTTGAGAAGCTGCATACCTATTGAATTAGGTTCGAATCAAATCAGTGCCTACCACTCTATATGAGATATGGTATGGGAAGAGCCTATCTCTTAAGTTAGTTAAGATTTGAGGTTGTCCGGCCTATGTCTAAAAGCAAAATCCAGACAAAATCGAGGCAAGGTCAGTTCTGTAGAACTGGAAAGGTTCCAGCTATACAAAACTGCAGCTAGTGATTTGACAGGACCAAAGGATTCTATAGTCCCCGACGAACCTCAGCCTCTCCGCCGATCTGGCAGGGTTCCTCACCTGCCTGAGAGATACTTCGGTTTCTCGATGACAGTGGGAGCGAGGATTACATCATGAGATGATGGCCTAACTAGTTTCGAGCAGGCCATCATGAGTAGGGACTCTGTAAGAATGGCTGGATGCTTAGCGATCTGAGATGGAATCTATGTACACCAGCAAAGTATGGACTTTGGCTGCTATATCTGAAGGGTTAAATCCCCATCAGGAGCAAGTATATCTTGAGAAGATTACTTGGTGTAGATAGAAAGGTTGAGACTTTCAAAGCTAGACTTGTTAAAGGTTTTCGTCATCGACCAGGCGTGGATAATGATGAAATATTTTCCAGGGACTATGCTTAAGTCCATCCAGATCCTACCTGCCATTGCTGCATACCATGACTACGATATCTGGTGGTTGGGTGCCATGACTATTTTTCTAAATAATGATTTAGAAGAGAACGTCTATAAGAACACAGCCAGAGGGCTTCGTAAACAATCGGAGCAGCAGAAACGTGTGCAAGATGTTTTATGTGATGAAGCAGGTATCGCGGAGTTGGAACATCTGTTTTGATGAGTTAGTCAAATAGTTTGACATCATCGAAATGGTAGACGAACCTTGTATATACAAAAAGGTAGTAGGGAGTATGGTAGTGATCCTCGTAGAGTACGTGGATGACATACTCTTGATAGGGAAGGAGTTTCTTATGCTACGCACGGTCAATCTCCTCTTGTCATAAGGATTCTCCAAATAGGATCAAAGTGATACCTCCTAAATCCTGAGTTTTCATCTATGAGATAATGTAATTGGATGCTAGGATTCTCACTAGATGTAGTGAGATGGTATCAATCGATCCTGGGGAGAATCACTGGAAGGGTTCCAGGGTGATAAGGATGACTGAATGTCAGTCGCAGGCATTGTCTTTACCCTCGATAAAGGGACGGTATGTTGGAAGAGTTCCAAGCTAGATACCGTGGCACTATTAGATCTTGGTGCCAGTGTTAACTTGCTTCCGTACTCAGTATATGAGCAACTAGGTGTAGGAGAGCTGAAACCCACACACTGCACTCTCCAAATGGCCGACCGATCGATCACCCATCCTAGGGGTGAGCTAGAGGATGTTTTAATCAAGGTTGGGGACTTCATTGTTTTAGACACACAGCCTGTAGCTAACCCCCGGAATCAAATTCCGGTGATACTCGGTCGCCCATTCCTTGCAACCTCAAATGCTGTGATCAATTGTCGAAATGGTTCGATGAACCTATCTTTTGGAAACATGACAATTGAACTCAACATTTTTAGGTTGGGGAATCAGCCCACCGAACCTAATGCTCATATACTAGACGTTTGCTCAATCCAGGAGATCACCCCGGAGGAGTGTGAATTCGAGGAGTTTTTGTTCGATTACGATAACCTTAACGCCACTAGTGCGTTCCTCTTCGAACCTGCTGCTGTTTCTGTGCCCGACAATGACTACTAGTGTTTCACTTTCTTGAACGATCTTAGCCACTCACCACCCGAGTTTGAATCCTTCGAATTTCTGGATGAGTTACCTGAACCATCCAACTCCGTCGCTTACACTCTTTTTGAACCTTTGCTGGAATCCTTTGAGTTCGAGACCTTTTCACCAATCTTGCCTTCAATTGTTTCACCTCCAACGCTCGAACTCAAGCCTTTGCCGTCTCACCTTAAGTACGCTTACTTGGGTGAGAACGAGACCCTCCCTGTTATCATCTCGGCTTCTCTAGCTCCAGAGCAAGAGAAAGCCCTTCTTGAGGTCTTGCACAGCGATAGGCAAGCTTTTGGCTGGTCCATGGCGGGCATCAATGGGATTAGTCCCCTGATCGTTGAACATCACATTCATCTGATGGATGATGCCAAACCAGCCAGGGATCCACAAAGGCGACTCAACCCAGTCATGAAGGAGGCTGTGAAAAAGGAAATCGTAAAGTGTCTGGATAATGGTATCATTTACCCTATCTCTGATAGCCAGTGGGTTAGCCCCATTCACGTTGTCCCCAAGAAATCAGGCATAACGGTCATCACTAACGAGGCGAACGAGTTAATCCCTACTCGCACCCAAACTGGGTGGCGAGTGTGCATCGATTACAGAAAACTCAACGCCGCAACGCGGAAGGACCACTTTCCGCTACCTTTCATTGACCAAATGCTTGAACGACTGGCTGGACACGAGTACTACTGCTTTCTTGATGGCTACTCCGGCTATAATCAGATTCCCATCGCCGAAAAAGACCAGGACAAGACCACATTCACTTGTCCTTTAGGCACGTTTGCATATAGTCGCATGCCCTTTGGGTTATGCAATGCACCCGCTACCTTCCAGCGGTGTATGATGGGAATCTTCTCAGACATGGTGGAAAAATTCCTGGAGATCTTCATGGACGATTTCTCCATCTTCGGCGATTCCTTTAATGAGTGTTTGCTGCATCTCGACGCTGTCCTTACCCGATGTCAGGACAAGAACCTCACTTTGAATTGGGAGAAGTGCCACTTCATGGTGCGCGAAGGTATTGTCTTAGGACATATCATTTCGCAAAATGGCATAGAGGTTGACAAAGTGAAAATTGAGGTCATTTCCAATCTCCCTCCTCCCAGATGCGTCAGAGACATCCGAGCCTTCCTTGGCCATGCCGGTTTCTATAGACGGTTCATCAAGGACTTTAGCAAGATTGCTAGGCCCTTGACTCTTTTGCTGGCCAAGGACACGCCATTCGACTTCAACTCGAGCTGTGTGACTGCATTCGAGTCATTAAAAAGCTCACTCACTTCTGCTCCCGTTCTTTCTTCTCCTGACTGGACACACCCATTTGAGATTATGTGCGATGCATCCGACTTTGCCATTGGTACTATCCTTGGACAACATATCAACACGATGCCGCACGTAATCTATTATACTAGCCGAACCCTGAACGACACCCAACTTAATTATACAACAACTGAGAAGGAATTCTTGGCTCTTGTATTTGCTTTAGAAAAGTTCAGGCCCTACCTCATCGGCTCTCCAGTCATTGTCTACACAGACTATTCTGCTCTGCGCCATCTTTTTATGAAGAAAGATGCAAAATCTCGGCTGATACGTTGGATCCTCTTGCTTCAAGAGTTTGACCTTGTCATCAAGGACAAAAGAGAATGTGAAAATGTAGTCGCCGACCATCTCTCACGACTTCCTTCTTCGCCGTCGCTTCAAATTCCGATCAACGACGTTTTTCCGGATGAAAAACTCTTGACAGTATCTTGCGAACCCTGGTTCGCAGATATTGTGAATTATTTGGCCACAGGATTACTACCGACTGAATGGTCAAGTCAGGACAGACTTCGATTTTTATCCCAAGTAAAACACTTTTATTGGGACGAACCCTATCTGTTCAAGTACCGTCCCGACCAGATTATTCATCGGTGTGTCCCTGAGGATGAATTCAAGAGTGTGCTGTCATTTTGCCACGATCAAGCATGTGGCGGGCATTTTGGCCCCAGAAAGACAGCTGGAAAGATCTTGCAGTGTGGTTTCTACTGACCACAACTCTTCAAAGACGCTCATGACTACTGCAAGACTTGCTCCCAGTGCCAACACTTGGGCCGGATATCCAGGAGGAACGAGATGCCGCTCCAACCAATCTTGGTTGTGGAGATTTTTGACGTTTGGGGGATAGATTTCATGGGGCCGTTTCCCAGTTCTTTTGGGAACTTGTACATCCTTCTCACTATTGATTACGTCTCTAAGTGGGTCGAGGCTGTGCCCAGCCGGACTAACAACATGTCACGACCCGAAAGTACGGAACATGACCGGCACTTAAACTACGAACGTCTCGAGGCGTACGTAATCTAAGTAAACCGAAAACCCAGAAATCCAAACCAAGAAAAGTAGTAGAATGCAGGAAAAACCAACTTAAAGCAAGTAGTTTCAATACCATAAGCCGAATTATGCGGGTTTTAAAAACATCAAAAATTTACTGAAAATTTCGGCAGAGTCTCCTTTGTAAATACTGGCCCCCAAACGGGATACAACATGAATAGTATACGAAATCAAGAAAAAGGCATCCCCAAGCGGGAGCTAGCTCTTCGTCAATCGACGGTCACAACCACACAAGCAATATAATATACAACGCCAACGGCGAGGATCAAAACCCAAAAGGAAACTCAAAACCACCAGAAATATAACGAGCGACTCTAAGGTCGAAAGAATAAACAACACTGGTCTCTATCTCAATAAATACATGTTTGGTTGATGGAATCTACTAGATACAACGGAATAATATTATACAAGGTAATATGATGGGTACGATACAAGAAAAACCCACCTACTAGCAAGTCACCCAAATGAAACTGAGCCCGCAAAGCCGTAATTAAACCTGTACGGCAAAACCTGCAAGAAACTGGGGCACAACGGGGGTGAGTTGCCAACTCGTGAATAGAAAAACATCTACGCACAGAAATCGCATAAATAACGCAATCCTAGGTCAAAGATCATAATATATCCTCGAAAAAGTATATAACATGCAGCCTAACAATGGCTAGGGTAAATATCTAACCTGAGTGTAAACTCATGTGTCCGTGTCAGTGCCTCAGGTAGCAATATATCATATGAATGAGGTATGCATGCATGAAAACAGAATACATGTAAATGAAGAAACGGTTTTCATAAATTAGTGAGATTTCCTTCGTATTTTTAAACTGAGGTATCATAAATGAAATCAGTATCAACAGTGTCTAGCATCGACACAAAACATAAATCTCACTGTCTCGAAATATCAATGTCTCAATCTCAATATCTAGGGCGCCGTCAGTCCAGACCGGCCCCTACCATCCATCTCAAGACCACGACGGTATCCTCCGGATATCCGACGCGTCGGGTAATATCACCGGTAGGTAGTGCTCCCCAGCCAGGCTCAACGTCAACAACACATTCCTCTTGCCCCGGGGTACCATACCGGGCCCACCATGTACCCGTGACGGTTCCTCCACTCCTCGACACGGATCTCGAAAACCACAGCAAACTCATGGTGGACGACACTTTACATCACTAGAAAACCGCAACATTTTATATTTTAAAAGATCATAAGTTGTAAATTTTGCGGCTTTCCCCGAAATCCAGAAATATCATAAATCTCAAGAAATCATCACAAGTGCATATGTCAATGATAATGAATGCATATGGTATCAATAACCAAGTTGCAATATATGATTAATAAACTAGGCATGTAAGGCAGGTACACTAATATCATATCAAACTACTAACTAACAAGCTAAGTCAAGCAAATATATTCTCTAAAGTGTACGTGACATGGCAATTACCGATGAAGATGTGTGTGAGCCGGCAAGTAGGTGTACGTGGTACATACGCATCATCGGTAATGGTGCTGGTGTCATAACAGCATGATATCAATAATGGAATATGCAGCAAAATAAGTATGCGAGGCGGAGCGAACGCAATAATGTGCGGGAGCTGAATACTAGACACAACGATAACTAATCTGTAATAATCTAATATAAGTCCTACAAATGGTGCCTTTTGAAATAACACGAATCATGGGGTTTTGAAAATAGGGGCTACGGTGTTTTTATGAAAAGATACGTCTTTTGAAATATCCGTAGGATCCCTTGGGCTGTCTTTTAAAATACCCACGATTCGTTAGTTTTTGAAATAGGTAAGAATCGAATATAATCTAACAACTAAACTACACTAAAGGGCTAAGCCAACAAGCTGAACTACAGGTAAGGAAACCGCCTATCATCTGAGTCGATACATATACCTACCTGTATATGTATAGTCGGTGATCCCGCCTCAATAATATCATAGCCGATACCATATCTATAATCAGGCATCCCAAGTAAAGAGTGCGGATCAATCATCAATATAGCTCGTACGTAAATCCGTCGTACGGCATCCCAAATCTGGGTACGGGTCAATATCACATTCATCATACTATTCACCTGGTATCCTCTTTATCAAATATCATGATCGCGGTACTGATCTACGTCTAGTACCATACTGATACCGCCTACGTATGCATGGACGTGTGTGAAACACTGCGTCAAGGACCCGCTACAACGTCATGTCGTATCTAAGATACGAACCCTGCTATATCACCGATCTCACGGCCTCAAATCAAATCTCATCGACTCAGCTCAATCCCAAGTATCATCCTCAATCCGTATGTGAACACATAGTCCCATACCCATGTGAACACTTAACCATAAAGAATCCCATGAGCACATAACAATAGGAAAGTATGCAAGTATGTATGTGTGCATGTGTAGTGCAACACTACCCTAGGGTTCGCAACGCTAAAATAATCCAACACACCAATATCCATCTTAAACATCGTTACTAATCCTAAATAACATATAATAATTGTTGGTGTGTATACGCATCCGTATACACCACCACGGACTGCGGGGGTGCTATACGCCATCCACCCGACTTCTCCCCGTAGATATAAATCTACTCACCTGGTCCTCGCTAACCGGTGCCGACGTCGCCACGCGCTTGCTTGTCGTTTCGAAGTCCACATGGGGTACCTACATATCATAACGCACCGTGTCGTATTAAAATCCGACTCATGACCTAAAAACGACACGTGAATCCCACATAGGTCAAAACCTATGGTTGCTTTCACAAATCAACCAAAAAACCCTCGACGTCGGCGTACAAACGCCAAACCATCGAGAAAAACTCAAACGTATCAATCATGGTTTCACAACACCTTAATTATATATATAAAATAGGGTTAAAATCACCAAAACTTCAAATTCGCTTTAAAGCTATTTTTCCGAAAACCTAATAAGCAAAATTAACCGCTTTAATACAACATCTTGATGTTTAAATGAATCTAGCGTCCACAATATTGACTAAATATCACAACAAAGTCATATAAACCATTCCTATAATTTATTCGCATCAATTTCCATAATTTCCAAAATTCTAGTTTACAATATACCCAAATTTTAACAATTTTATAGCAAAAATGCACAAACTACAATCTAGCTTGGATTTTCATGAATTAAAGTATTAAACTACACTTTAAAATGTTAATAATGCCATGAATACCCTAATTAGATTTTTAAACCCAATTATTTAACCAATTTTAAAAACCTAGTTTGCAATATTATGCAATTTAGACAATTTAAAAGTAGCAATTAGCAAGATACAACAAGATTAAGTTTTACATAACAATAACATATTAATCTACTCATTAAGACCACAATCTAATGATAACAAACCTAATAAAAATTTAAACCCTTTTCTAGAATTTTCTAAACTAGCAATCACAACCAAATTAACTCTTGAATAAATTAGATTAACATAGTCAAACCAACAATTTAGCCTTTAGGTTAAGAATTTTACCTCAAAAAAAATAAAAAATCAAGAGATCAAGAATGAAAACCAAGCCTCCAAAATGCTTCTTTTTCTTCAAGATCCATGCTAGCTTGGACAAGAAATAATGGGTAGGTCTTGGAATTGGAATTAGCTTTGAATTTCTATGGTTTTTTAAGCATTTTTGTGGATTTTTGATGCAAAAATTGAGTTGGATTTGGGGGAGGGCTGCTGCTGAAATGAGAGTAAGAGGAGTGAGAGAGTGAGGTATGTGAAATGCTAAGTCAAAGAAAATCCAAGTCAACCCAACCCATACATCTTTCTTCTTCTCATTTTCCTTTTTATTTCATTTTATAAGTAATGAAAAGTGAGGTGATTGGAGAGAGAAAGAGGGAGAGGGCTGTCAAAAAGGGCCGGCCACATGGTGGGGAGAAGAGAGAGGGTGTGTGTGTGAGGCAAAGAACACCAAACACCAATTCAATATGCACCAAAACCCTTTTATTTTCACAAAATAAGCCTTTTTCTATCATATTTTCTAAAACCGTTTTGGCAAACCATTTTATTTCAAAAACCACATGATAAAATTTTATTTAATGTTTTATGATGCACAAAATTTGTTTCAACTCATTCCAATTTGTAATTTTGCCTAATTAAATGTATTAGTGACGGCTTAAAATAATAATAAAATAATTTTTTTTCAGAAAATTTGAAATTTCACCAGTGGCTCAATAAACACCAAATACTAGCAATTACATAGCTAGAATATGTATATTTAATTTTTATAATAAGATATTTGTATTTTGACTTTTTACAGAAAACCCCCTTATTTTACCGATTTTTTCGAAATTTCACCGAAACGATTTTCAAAACGTTACACAACAACAAGGTTGTCGTTAGGTTTCTTAAAGAAAACATTTTCTCCCATTTTGGGCACCCCCGAGCGATCATTAGCGACAATGGAACTCATTTCTGCAATAAGACTTTCGAGGCCTTAATGCGGAAATATTCCATTAATCATAAGCTATCTACGCCCTACCACCCCCAAACCTGTGGGCAAGCCGAAGTTTCAAATTGGCAAATCAAGCAGATACTGGAGAAGACGGTTTCCAAGAACCGTAAAGATTGGTCGTTAAAACTCACTGATGCCCTTTGGACATTTCGAACGGCTTATAAGACCGATCTTGGCATGATTCCCTATCGGCTTGTGTATGGAAAGGCTTGCCACCTCCCTGTAGAACTAGAGCATCGCGCATTTTGGGCGATAAAGGAGCTGAATCTGTCTCTCGAAGACGCGGGCAGCCATCGGAAGCTGCAGTTGAACGAATTGAGCGAGCTTAGGGATGAGGCTTACGAAAACGCGGTTGTCGTTAAGAACCGAACGAAGGTATTTCACGATAAACACCTTTTGCGCAAAACTTTCGTACCTGGTCAACAGGTACTGCTTTACGACACCCGGCTACATTTCCATCCAGGAAAGCTCATATCTCGCTGGAAAGGGCCGTATTTTGTGCGGAATGTGTATCCGCATGGCGCTGTGGATTTGGAGAATCCAACGGACGGTTCATTTTTCAAAGTAAAGGGACACCGACTAAAACCGTACCTTAGCGCCGAACCAACAGAGAAGCTCCTGGTCTTACAGGAGCCGGTTTACCCTGCATAATCTTCCTTTGCCTACCACCAAACTTCGGTTATCCAGCCAAGAACAGTGGACACTGTTCCAAATAAGTTTGGGGGTATGTATATGCCTTTTTTGTATATATTTATGGATATTCTTTTCCTTTTTTACTATTCTTCTTTTCTTTAAAAAAAAAACAAAAAAAATGTGTATATCTAACCGACAATTTTGACCCTTCAAAGATTTCTTCATGCAATGACAGTGAGGACACTGTCCAGTTTAAGTTTGGGGGTACGCTCGGTACGCATTTCTAACCTTCGCATTCATATGTATATTTTGCATCTGCATACTAATATCCATAAAATCCATAAAAATCAGAAAATTTTCTAAAAACATAAAAAATTTTTCGTCAAGTTAGCTAGTGGGAAAACTCAGATTCAACATTTCGACGGTTTTGTTTGATAAGATAAGAATAAATAAATCTTATTTTTAGATTTTGAAAACCTGAAAGATAACTCTCCTTTGAAGTTAACTATAGCTGATATACGTATTTACATCACACTACACGTGTCGAGAGTTTTGGAAATTAGATGACAAGTCTATTATGTCTAAACTTTTAAATGGATAAATGATTTTCTGAGGATCAAATAAGTTTGTTCTGAAATAAGTAATATCAAGAATAGTTTATGAAGTAAAGTGAATATGAAGGGATATTATTGATGCCTTAATTAGAACTAATTCTGAAAAATAACCCATCTGAAACTTGATTGGAATGATTACACACCTAACCCACTAAACACGTCTTTTATCCAAAAAAATAACTGAACTGCCGGTTATATCTCCGTTCGCATTGAATCATCATGATTTTCACGCTAAATTGTCTTTTGTTTTTGGGCCTAGGTAACTTGAGTAATTAAGTCCGCTGGGGTGTCTCTACACCTAATGCCCTAAAGCCAACTGGTTTGGGTGCATTGGCCCAAAGCTCCTTAAGAAGCCTAGAAAGTCCAGATTAAAACAAAGTCAAGCAAGTGTTCTCTCCGAGTTAAAATTCCTAACGGTTCTTTGTGTGAGAATAATTTTGACAAAAGACAGGTTTTAAAAAAAAATATTTTTAGCGGAGATATGAAGGTTTTATTCTATGATAAAGACTATTGCACGTTCACAGAGGTGTGTATGAAATGAAAACTAGAAAAATATGGAGTGAAAAATAAGACCTAGTTTCCTGTTAAGGAAGATAGAAATTCTAAAATTGAAACCTTACTGGAAAACGAAACTTGAAAAAATACTTAACTCTTTATAAAACTTATGTGATCCTTTTAAAATTGTTATCTGGGCTTTATTGTGTGACATGATGACTTTAACCGATCCTTCTGGAACTTAACGACACTATTTGCACTGCACGTAAAGACATATAAAATCTTTAGTTAAATAAGAAGCGAGGTGTGAAAAATAAGGGTTCGATAGTCTAGACTTAGGATCATAGAATTGTTATTTTCTGAAACAAAACTTTAGGGGTTTGAATCATAGTTATTTTGCAAAACTAGCTTGACCGGATTTTGTGGGTAGTATCCACTGAAAACCCTATGGAGACAACACTCCTCCTACTAGGGACACCTAGAGGTTTAACGGCTTGTTGCACATGCTCAGTGCAATCGCGTTCCCTGCGAAAGTGAGGTTAGGAATTTTTGTTGGTTTTGCTCGGGACGAGAAAATGATAAGTTTGGGGGTATTTGTTCATATCAGATTTTTGCATTTTTATACCGCCCAATTTTTATCACATTGCTTATCGGTAGGTACTCTTGAGCCGTGTTTGCTAGTCAATTGCAGGATACAGGTTCTCGGCGCTAAACAGTGAAATTCATGGAAAAGCACGACAAATTCCGGATTACTGCCAACCACAGATAAAACACGGGTCTCCGCTCTCTATCCGTACGTTACCGCACACCAGTTTAAGGGACAAAATGGCAAATCAATGTCATTTTCATGCACAAAGCTCAATGTCAACACAAGATCCAACATATCTACGCGGAGCTCAAGAAAAATCATGACAAAAGATCTACATTACATCACCTTTTGTTCTGCTGAAATTCTGGAAATATTGTGAAGAGATTCTGAGAAAAAACATATACCACACTGAAGAGTACTAAAAACCAGGGAAAACTACCAAATTTCATGTCCTAACTCCACATAGTGGCCGCGGTTCCGCGGCATAAGCATGCTTAGGCCGCGGAACCGCGGCCATGCTGACTCTTCAGTGGGTCGTCTTCTGGGGGTAGTTTGGTAATTTTATTTTATGGCAGATTGTTGCCCTAGGTTTCCAGTTCCCTGCCTATAAATAGTCCAGAACTTGCCAAAACCAAGGGTGCTTATTCTTGTATTTAGATTTTAGGATATATGTTGTTGTTCTTCTTCCTCTTCTTACCTCTTCTCCATTAAAACCTTGTAGTGAGCTTTTGTGAGTGAAGTGATGAATAAAAGAGTTCTTTTTGTTATCATGCTTGTCTTGTTCTTTTGTTAATTATAATTGCTTGTAATTTTCATTTGCTAATCTAGTTGTTGTTATTTGTTGTTTGTTTCTTTCTTCTTCTAGTTTTTCTTTATCCTTAACAACAATGATGCTTAAGCTTGATCCTTGCCAAGGTGAGGTCTCAAATAGCTAGTTGTAATCTTCTAACCTCCTTCTTTCTATCTTTCTCCTTTTGTTGTATTTTCTTTTTCTTATAATGGGTGAGTAGTTTTCTTACTTGTTAGGGTAGGATAAGGAAAGTTTGAGAGAAGGAAATCTCTCTCACTCTTTCCTTGCCCAACATTTTAATTCGGACTCCCATTAACTGAACCACAATCCGTTCCCTACGGCACCCTATCCTACATGATAGCGGTGATTCCTTAGTGAGACCGGTTGTGGTTGAATTAACCGGAGGTTAAGGCTAAGAGCCAAGAACGTACGGACAAGCACCAAAAGGAAGAACTTAAGCGTTGGAAAGCCTAGCTTATACTCGCAAGTTCCTTCCTAGTCGTGCTAATCCACGTTGTTGCCGATTACCGTAACACCGATATTAAGAGTGGCAACAAAAGAAGTGAACGACTTCTAACTCAAACTAACCTAATCCTAACCCTAACAAGCTCTCTTTATATATCATTTTAGCACATAGTTAATCTCAAAACAAATCTGGACATTTGGACTTAACTCGTTAAAGCACATAGAAAAAGATTCCCATCTCCCTGTGGACGACCCGTACTCAACCGGCTAGCTACAAGCGAAACCGTCTTGATTGCGGTAATAAACTTGAACACGCAAAAACTCTACCAATCACGGTATAACCCACACCGCTTTGCTCGGCAACTCGGATATGACCAGGGTGTCCCCTTCGAGGCATTTACAGTGGCGCCTAGCCCATCGCCAGAGGTTGTTCGTGACACCGCTCATCACTTCATGCGGCTGAACACTAGTTCCCACTTCATGATTCCTGAAGCTGATCATATTCCTCGATGTGTGGGGTCATTCATGGGCTGGTACCTCCACCGAGTCAGTCCAATCATTGCCGAGGAGAGGAGGGTGCTCCTCGGATATAGGGCTCCTACTCCGATCCAAGCCACGGGAGTTCCGCCGCAACCGCGTGCAACGGTTCGCCCTGTCTTAAGGGATACCAGCGTCGTGCTTATTCCGGAGGCGGCGGAAGTGGATTTAACTCCCACAGCTGGTATGCTACTGCGTACTAAGGCTCAATCAAGGGCTAATAGGGCGCCAGTAGCAGTGTCATCGGCCGCGGTGTCAACAATGGCCGTGTCGTCATCGGTAGCACCGCCTGGCGAGGACATTGAAGGCGAAGTGGGTCAACGCCGTACCAAAGATCCACGGGGAAGGAAACGATCGTCTTCAGCGGTTAGTTCTGGGCCCAAGAGGCGGAGGAAGACGGTCACTAATCTGCTTGACTCTTTAATAGAGTCTGAGCCTATTCTTCAAGATGAACCACTAGCAATGCAAGAATCGGATGGTGGTTTACTTTTCCCGGGTTCATCTGCCGAGGAAGCCGCACAATTGGTTGAGGCTATAAGACATTCGCAAGATGAATCTGAGAATGTAAGGATCCCAAAGAGGCCTTACCCTGCCGTCATTTTTTATGAAGACCCTCCATCGATACGGCGGCTATTCATAGGCCCTTTGGAAGAATGGGGTGAGAGGGCCCTTAACCAGGCTGTTTCGGCCGACGCCGAGGACGCACTTTCATTGTGGACCGGTGGTCACGAGTCTACTCTCGAACCTCGGCGAGCATATCTCCTCAGGAAGGAGCATCGGCTTGAACAAGCCATATTAGAGGCTCCCTTGCGCATCGGTATGCTCATGTATCTCCTTGTAATATTTTGTATTGCTCGTATACATACATACATATATATATATCCTTATCTTCGTACAAACTTTGCACGGACTTCGTCGATGGCGGAGGATCTGAATTCGAGTCGCGCTTTAACTGTAGACTCCGCTAATATCCCCAATGAAACACTAATCAGTGTGGAGGGGGTCGATGCAACCGTTGCTCCTGCAATGGAGCCCCACTTGGTGACTCCCGTTCCCCAAGCGCTTGCTCCCCCGGGAGAGACATCTTTGTTGGTCGCCGATCCGATGGATCTTTCTGGGGGTGGCCCGGAGATTAGGGGACAGGTAGTCGAGGCTACCGTCCTTCCGCTGGAGCCTGCAGTGGCGGCCACTGCTCCTCGCTCGGAAGTCGTTACATTGGCCCACGTCCCTGATGATGTACCTGGGGGCACGGAGGAGGCCGCTTAAGCTGCTATCCCTCCAGCCCATAATGGGAGAAGCATTGAAGGTAGCCTTCTATATTTTACATTAATGATCTCTCCATTATCTGAACCCTTCCGTCTTTTCAGAATTGCGTGGATTGGTGGTGTCTATTGCCGATCTGCCTCCCAGGAAGTCTTTTTAGCACCTGTTGGAGATGGCTACTTCGCAGGCGATATCTCCTCAACGCATCGTCCTCTCTTCCGGGCAAGGTCAGTGTCTTTTGCCCTCTTCTCACCGTGTTATTATTATTTCATATAATGACATTGTTGTCTTCTACAGTTCTGGAAGCTGCTGACGAGGTTGAAATTCTTGACGGGCCTAGGGAGCCTTCAGACCCCTCTTGCATGACTGTGGGTAAGTAAAGTCTCAACGTCGTTCCATTTGTTCTTTGCCTACAAGTCTCGATGTCTGTTTATAAATCTGATCAGCTTTGCCAGTTCTAGCCATGCTGGAGTCTCGCATCGTCATGCCACCCGGCCCTACGCTCTACGTGCCTCAGAACGGATGGCAAAGCTAAGCCTCCACTCCTTATCAGCCCTAATTGAGGACCTTCACGCTGGCAGTCTGATCACGGCCAAAGCGTTTGCTGCTGAAGCCAATGGTTCTCTTACCTTTCTTGCCACCTACCATAGTGAAACATTGGTACAAGTCTGGGTTGAATTTTGTCGGCAGGTGGAGACTTGCTTGCATATTCTTGAATGTACGTGCCTTCCTTCGGAGGTTATGGCCGTGAAGGCGAGCTTACGGGGGCTTATTGAGCGGTGCGCTGCGAATATGATATCATGCGAGAAGAGGCTCAGCCGCAAGTTTTCGGAGAGGGAGTTGGCTTCCAAAGCGCTGAGGGAGCTTCAAGCCAACCTTACGGCCAAGACCACTAAAGAATATGAACTTTGGCGGGTGCTTCAAGAGGCTATCAAGGAGGCGGTAGCCATTGATAAGGCAACCGTGTTTACTCGTGAAATGGTTGAAGCCCATAAGGTTACTGAAAAAGAGCTTGAAGGCCGGCTTGTCTCATACCAGGCCCAACAGGCTCAAGCGGAGGCCCGTCTTTTGACGATAATGAATCATGAAGCCGAGGCCCAGCTGAAAAGGGGTGAGCTGGCAAATCTACTAAATCGCCCGCCGACTTGAAGAATTGTATATTTTTTTATTCTTCTTTTGTACATACTCCAGAATGAGAGTATATTTTATTTTATTCTTTCATAAATTGTTGTAACACCTGAGTTTAGGGTTAGCAGTAATTGTGTGTTAATGTGGGGGTTTTTGGTAAAAAGTTTACCAAAATGGGTTTCTAGTAATTTATCTGGTTTTATAGTTATTTTTTTAGGAATTTATCTCGACCGCACACACTTGTGCACGATAGCTAGGGTTAGACTTAGGGTGACCTAGTTTGGGTGTGCATGGTGGGTTAACCATGTTTAGCCCACCATGGTAGGATTAGGGCCTTGCTTAAGGTAATTGAGTTGATTTTGGAGAAAATGAGTTTAACTAGGGTGGTTGGCTTTGACCAAGGGTGCTTAGGATGTTTCAAGTTGACTTGCTAGAGAGAGAGAGAGATGTGATGGTTGCCATGATGGTTTAAGGTTGTGTCACACCAAACTTTTTGAATGTCTCTTCACACTCAAATCCCTCTCACTCACACTCAATTTCAGCCCCTAAAAACATCAGAACAGCCACCAAAACAACCCCATCAGCCCAACCTCAACTCATTCCAGCACCCTATCAGCCCCCCAACCCATCACTTTAACATCAGCTTCAGCCTTTGAAATTCCTTCAGAACTTCAGCAACATCAGCTGCATCAACAGCCCATGTCATGATCACACCCCCCACACCATCTTATACATAACCCTACACCACAACACACACACACAAAGTCTTTCCCAGCTTCTACAGCAGCAACTCTACACCCAAAACCTTGGTTCTACTTCAAAACAATAAAGTAGCAGAGGCAGCTGTGGCCTGAAGCAACAGCAGCATCAGCCTCTGCAGTGAGCAGATCAGCAGCTCATTTCAGCCATGATGCAGCCCCAGGAGCTATAGCAGCAGCACACCACTCCCTTCTTCTTCTTTCCTCCTTCAACTAGGATCTGTAGAGGTATATTTTCCCCTAACCCAACTTCTCTTGGCTCATGTTATGGTTTTAGTGTAGCTAGTGTTTATATTATGTAGATTAATGCTAGTTGTAGAGATTTGGGGTGGGATTTAGTCAAGTAATGGTTTTTATGGTTAGTATAACCTTAGTAAGTGCTGTTAAGGCTAGTGGAACCAAGATTTATCCAAGTTTTCACCAGAGTAACCTATTTGCCCGACTTGGCGTAAATTAGCAATTTAAGGGACTTTTGAGCCTCTGTTGGATCTGCTGTTTACCCGAACCTTAAATCATAAAATTGTGAAGACTGTAGCACAATAACCTTAGCAGAGACACACACACAGAGCACGGGGACCCACCTCCAAAGTGAGGCCGCCGGTTTATTCCTTCTGGCCGCAAATTGCGGCCAGAACAGGGGCTAGGGTGTTGGGTTTTTGGCTGTAGGGTTCTTCTGGGTAGCTTAGGCTTTTGGTATCCGTAACTTTTGTAGTTTGGCCCAGAGGCAAAATCTGGAGCTATAAACGCATTTTCGATGTTTGTAACCTTGTGTGACACGCGCATGATCCGCGTAGTTCTATGGCGCGCTATGCGCCACAGCGCGTCGAAGTTGGTTATGGTGAGTTCTCACGCGTCGCGGCGTGTCATATGCACACGCATTTAGTTTCACGCACGCGTATCCTTTTTACGATTTTGGCGATTCTTGTGGTTTGGTGTTAAGTAATGTTAATATTAGTTAGACTAGCCAAATTAGGTATGGTTTGGACCAAGTTAACCTAGGAAACCCCGGATTACACAAAAATACCCTAAGTTTTCAATTGGTACAAAACTTGGCGCTTTTGAGCAAACTATAGCTTTTTGCGATCTGCTGCTACCCTTG
Source organism: Agapanthus africanus (assembly GCA_030015575.1). Lineage (NCBI taxonomy): Eukaryota > Viridiplantae > Streptophyta > Magnoliopsida > Asparagales > Amaryllidaceae > Agapanthus > Agapanthus africanus. The sequence continues at coordinate 865,724,454 of CM057338.1, read as the reverse complement.
TAGGTTCAGAATAAAATTGAGTGGACCATAGGCTACTGGTGACACAATGACCCAACTACCAGAGCCCGACCCCACCACCTTCAACCCAGTCCGCCAGAAAATTCTTTCTGGCCGCAAATTGCGGCTAGACTAGGGAGTTAGGTCCTAGGGTTTTTTTCTACAGGTGTCTGCTATATTTTATAGGACTCTGGTATACATAGTTTTGCAATATTTTGATCTGGGTACAATCTGGGGCACTATATTGTTTTCTGGTGTTTTTGGTTTGCGCGATACGCGTGATACGCGTGTGGTTCTGTGATTCGGCGTATCGCGGCGTATCGGGTTAAGCGCTAGGCACATACACGCACGTTTCAGCGTATCACACACACGCGCGTCAATTCGCGACACGAGTTCTCGATTTGTTTTATCGCGTATGCGAGATTTTGATTATATTTGGATTCTTGTGTAAAGTCCAGGTTCGCAGGCGGGTAGGTCAGACGCCGCCGGGAAAGGGAAGCAGGTGGTCGGCTATACTTAGCCCACGACTGTTCCCCTCCGAATGACGGCGCGACTGGGACGTCTTGCCTGAGATTCGGGGGCAGATGCTAATTGGTGCTATCCTTCCACCTCTCCGAAGATGCAAAGTTGATTTATGGCACCGTGTATCGAAGGTTTAAACGGATGCGTCCGATGTAGCAGACTTCGTCAGATTCCCCCTCGCTTAAGGGGTTTTTGATTGTGGGGACGCTCTTCCCTGCAGGCGCAAGCTCCTGCAGTTAATTATACTACCGCATCACGGTAACCACTTTCTCCTTCTCCAGATGGTCACTTCGTGTCGCATGTGTTTATTTTATGTTTAGTTGCCCGTGGATTGTATACGGAGACTGAGTTATGTCGTCGCCCGTAGGGCGTGGACTAGTCCAAATCTGTATTATCTTAGATTTGGGTTTGGGGGTTTTGGGTTTAAGGATACGTTAGCCTCATTCGAGACTAAGATCGACTTAAACGTTTGTTAAGGATACGTTAGTCTAGTTTTCAGACTAAGATCAACTTAACGGGATCGTTTAGATCCAACAATAGAGCAATTAAGGGAGCCCTGTTGTTTAGTTTAGTGACATTGCGGTCAATAAGTAGTTTAAGGACATTGCGGTCCAGTGTTAGTTTTAAGACGTCGCGGTCAAGGTTAAGGACGTCGTAGTCCATGGATTTAAGGACTCCACAGTCCGATGTTAGTTTTAAGACATCACGGTCAAGGTTAAGGACCTCATAGTCCATGAGTTTAAGGACCCCACAGTCCGTCGTTAGTTTTAAGACATCCCGGTCAAGGTTAAGGACCTCATAGTCCATGAGTTTAAGGACCCCACAGTCCGTATTAATATGTGGTCATCGGGATCCGTCACCTCTTTGAAGACGTTGAGGAATTACAACGCCAAGTATCAAAGGAGTGAAAAGATGTACTCTTAAACCGAGGTAGATTAAATAATCTTTGGCCCAATTTGGAACCAAGACCAATTAATTATATTATGAGCCCATTGGCTCAGTTGAATTTGAATTGAGGACTTATGGCCAGCTTGGGCTAAGTCCAATCATGTTTAGGATATTGGCCCTCTGTTGGTCCATTAGAGGAGAGGCTTTGCCTCTAGACACTTAGCCAATGGGGCTAAAGTTAGTGTTAAACACTAAAAATCAATCAGTGTTGAATACTGAGAATGAGATTGACAAGTTAGTGTTTAACACTAAAAGATAGTTAGTGTTAAACACCAGCAACAGGGCTTTCAAATTAGTGTTTATACAGTAAAACAAATCAGTGTTAAACACTGGCAATGGAGATTTCAAATTGGTGTTTAACACTAAGGCAGATCAATGTTAAATACTGGAAACAGGGTTTTCCAGGTTGGTGTTCAACACTAAGAAAGTCAGTGTTAAACACTGTAAATAGATGTTTTCCAAATTATTGTTTAAACACTAAGAAAATCAGTGTTGAACACTGGATATAGAGGTTTCAATTTTAGTGTTAAACACTAAGGCAAGATGGGTCACGTGGTAGCACGTGAGAGCGCCCTCAATTCATTTTATTCTGCCAAAAGTATTGAATACTTTGGAGCATCACGTTCTGTCATGTGATGGGAATTCTGGTGTTTGTCCGTTAAAGCCTCAGCCAAAGGGTCACGTGGTAGCACGTGATAGCGTCCTGTTTCCCTTTATTTTGTTCTACAGATAAGTGTTTAACACTTTTAATTCTGAAAGCCATCACGTGTGGGCACGTGATGGGGGCCTGCGCTTTGATCTGTTAGAATGTTCATTAGGGGTCACATGTCGACACGTGAGGGCGCCCTAAAGCTCTTTTCTGTTTCTTTTCAGGGGTCACGTGGTACCACGTGACCCTATTTCTTTGCCTGTTTGAAGATGTGTTTATCTTTTTAAGAATTGAATTCTTCATAGGGTTGAACCCTAGCAATAACTTTAGAGGAATTAAATTCCTACTTTCTTTTGAAGAATTATATTCTTAAGTAGGGTTAAACCCTCATTTCTTCTTTCTTGAGGGAATTAAATTCCTGTTATTTTAACAGAACTAAGTTCTTAACTAGGGTTAAACCCTGATTCTGTTCATTCTGAAGGAATTAAATTCCCATAACATAGGGTCAAACCCTAATTTTATTTTAAAGGAATTAAATTCCTATAGTTCTGTGAGAATTAAATTCTCAAGCTTCCATTCCCTCTCTATGTTTTGGATCTGTATGGCAGGATCTCAACCCATTGAGAATTAAATTCTCAACTCAAGGGGAGATGTGCACTTTACAGATCCTCCACCAAAGAGAGAACTATGTTCTTCTGTTTTATATTAGAGTTAAACTCTGTTGAGAATTGAATTCTCTTTTCCTTTCAAAAAGCCTTCCCTTTCTTACCTAGGGTTTTCTTTTGCAGAAGATCCAAATTCCTCCAAAGTATCAAGGCTCTCCTCTTTTTTATGTATCGATTCCTTTCTGCATGTCTGTCTCTCTGTGTGTCTCTTGGCTTCTATTTATAGGAGAAGCAGCCGAATCAATTAGTTTTGGTGAATCTTTCATTGAGAGATTTAATTTGTATTCACCATTCGTTTTGGACCTTTGGATTATTATGTGAATTTTAGTCACCATTGGATTTTAAATCCAGAGATTCTCCTTTGTTATTTCGGTTAGATTTTAAGGGGAAATCTTTCCAAGTTCAGGCTTTTTCCATAGATAGGTGATATTTAAGAATCTTTAAATCTTTAATTCAGTCGGTTCCTTTGGAAAGATTTGAGAGGCCTTTTCTCAGAATTTAATTCTGTTAACAGATAGGCTTTGAAAGTCGGTCACGTGTGGCCACGTGACCCTTGGTCACGTGTGGGCACGTTACCCCCTTGGAACGAGACCTCTTCTTCCTTTTTGCGCTCTGCCTTCTGGCTGCCGCTTAGCCGTCACGTGCCACCACGTGACCCCTGGTCACGTGTGAGCACGTGACCCTCGCCTGGAGCCTTTTTCTTGATTTGATCAGGGAATTGAGTCTGCTGCTTTTGAGTGTCACGTGCCAACACGTGACCCTGGTCACGTGGGAGCACGTGACCTCTTCTGAAGCCTTTTCCTTGATTTGATCAGGGAACCGATGTGCCTTTGAAGCCGCTTTTAAATATCACGTGCCAACACGTGACCCTGGTTACGTGGGAGCACGTGACCCTTTCTGAACCCCTTTTCTTTGATATAGTCGGGAAGCTGAATCTGCCTTGCCGATGCTTTTAGGTGTTACGTGCTAACACGTGACTGCTGGTCACGTGCTAGCACATGATGCCTCCTTCGTAACTTTTCCTGATTTTAAATCAGGAAACAAATGCCCCCACAGCGTTGTTCTCACGTGTTTGCATGTGAGTGCAACGCTGTCACTTTTTGTGACCGTTGGATTCCTCTAGCGATTTGGGGAGATGAAGCGTCTCCATCACATCCTATAAATACCCATGTCTCTTCAGAAGAGCGTTCACTTCGCTCATCTTCTTCCTTTGAGAACTTTTTCCCTTGAGAATTTAATTCTCGTTTCCAGAGCTTAGTTCTCTGTCTCAAACATTTTCCAGAGTTTACCTCTGTTGAAGGATCCTTTTTCCTCTGGTAATGATGTTGAACGGTCGAAGCACCTTTATTTTAAAAGAACTCTCTGGATTTTAAATCCACATTAGGGGTTTTACCTCTTTTAATATGAACCCATTTTTTGAATTTATCAGCGAAAATAGAGAACCATTTAATCTTCGAACAATGGATCTTCTAGGGTTCACTTGATGCTTTTAGGGAGATGATGAGATCCGTTACCTCTTTTTTAAGGAATTTAATTCCGTTTGAAGAAAATGTTTCTGAGAATTTAATTCCCTTCTCTTAATAAGGAGTTTAATTCCTATGAAGAACTCAATTTCTTCACATGGAGGCTTCTTGGGGTCTCCTTGCCCTAGGTTGTCCTTCTGCAATTAATGAAACAGGAGCTTTGTAATGATGTCTTCTGTGGGAATTTAATTACTTTGATCCTGTTGGATCTGTTGTAGAGCCCGGGACAGATTTATCCTCTAGGGGGAATGTGTAGGGTTACTTGAATCTCATTCTTTATTTAATGAGGATATTTCCTCTGTTTTATTATAACTGCTTGGTCTCATTATTAATGAGCCGTCATCTTGATTCTGTGGGGCCCATGTGTTTTGTAGCCAATGGTCTCAGAAAAATCTACTGTTGTTTTCTTTAACTAGTCTTCATGTTCATGCATGGATATATATCGCTGACTTTGCTTTTAACGGTCTTCTTTTATTGGATTTCAGGTGCGATGGCTTCTGTTCCATGCTTTCCCTTTTCTCGCTCGGAGGCTGCTTTTCCTCAGTCACCATCTGATGAGGAAGCGATGGCGATGATCCGGGCCCATGACCCGAATTGCACCAACCTACTTCAATGGGGATCTTGGTATAGTCATATTATTCAGGGTCGCCGGAGTTTCCTTTGCGCGGTACCGACAGGGCCCACTTTCCTATTCTTACCGATGGACCCTCCGAGAACGGTTTTTGCTGTGGAAATGCCCAATTGGACTCCAACGGGGAGGCTCGAGCCTTCGACGACCGGTATTCCGAACCATCCGATCCCGGCCATAGATATCTTGGGGCGGCGTATTTGCCAAGGTGAGGCCCACCCGTGGGGGCAAATTTATAAGATAGGGCTCACTCCTCGACACCCTACGGGCTACCTTCTCTGGGCTCGCTACATCCTTTCTGCCCATCGTGCGCAGCTGCAGAAAGTCGGGCTTTATCAGGCAATATACGCGTCACTCTTCCATTATAATTCCCCGTGTGTTTGGTGGGTCAAGGCATTTTTGAACCAATGGAATCTTCCCACCAACACTTTCATTCTAGGAGATCGCGAGGTCTCGATCTCTCTGGCAGAATTTTATGACATTTCGGGGTTGCCAATCAGGGGTAGTCTGTATGAGGAGTTGCTGCCTTCTGATGAGTACATTTTTGAACCCGAGCCCGCCCCGGTTGACGGCCTGTTTGCTGAGAATGCCGTCCGCCATAAGCGTCCCAGTTTAATCAAGGCGCTAGGTATCTTCGACCGATTATTCACCGAATCCAAAGATCAGGGTGTTACTTTCAAGAGCTTCATTGCTCGTTTCCTTCGCGAGGACGCCTTATCAAAGATAGCCCCGAAGTTTGCAAACATGAAAGACCCCTTTGGGTTTGGCCCGAAGAAACTGCCAACTAATGAATCGGATCTGCCGCAATACTACATTCCCATAATGTCGCCGACGTCTTTCGAATCCATCGCAGCTCCCGGCATGGATGAGGAGACATTCTTCATGGGGTTTGTTAGCGTCTGGCTCAGTTGGTTTATCATCCCTATGCATCGTCGATTTATGAGAGCTTCGGTTATCTATCCGGCTTATCGTATTGCTGAGGGGACGCGGTTGGCCATCGGCATCCCAGCCTTGGCGCACCTTTATCATGGGTTGGGCACCGCAGCTAATACCTCTACTCCTGGCGTGGATGTGGTAAACTTTTCGCTTCATTATTTCACGTCCTGGATCGAAATGCACGTGTTGGGGGCTTTCGCTATGCATCAGAGGCCTGCGTTCTATGACGCCTACACTTTCCCTCGGCTTATGCGATTGGTGGATGCTTCTGCCGTTGACCCAACTCAATTCGGGGCTATTCGGGCGTTGATTTCTCCTTACGCTACTGCCGGCGGATTAATATTTAATGATCGGGTCTTATCTTCTTCCACGGGTTCGGCTCAGCCGCTTTGGGACCGGTCGAAAGATGACACGCCCACTTTGAAGCCCCGGGAAGCCGTGTGCTTATATGCAATCAGACCGGGTTACCTGGTGTTTCGTCAGGACAGTGCGGCCCTCTTTATGCGGTACAATCTGCATCGCTTTGCCCGGCAGTTTGGCTATGATCAAGGCGTCCCGTTTGAAGCTTTCATAATCACGCCGGTTCCTTCGCTCGAGGCCGTCCGAGATGCCGCCCACCACTTTGTGAGGCTGAAAACCGGTTCTCAGTTCATGATCCCCGATGGTGACTACATTCCCTGATGCGTGGGGTCGTTTACGGGCTGGTATCTCCATCGGGTGAACCCGGTTATTATTGAGGAGAGAAGGGTGCTTCTTGGCCATGGCGCCCCTATTCAGGTTCCGGCCTTGGGAGCCATGCTGCGACCACGTGACCCAGTCCGCTTTCCCCTGAGGGATATCGGCATTGCGATTATTCCTGGAGAGTCAGGATTAGATCTTACTCCAATAGTTGGTATGCCCCTGGGTACTCGGTCGTGGGGTAAACGGGCTCCGGTAACAGTACCCCCACCCGAGGCAGCACCACCCTCCGTGTCGTCGACGATGGCAGTGTCATCTCCAGTCGTGGCCCGGGGAGAGGGTGTTGAGGGCGACGTGGGCCAACGCCGCACTAAGGTTTCAAAGGGAAAGAGACGGTCGTCCTCGGCGACTGGTTCTGGGTCCAAGCGTCGAAGGAAGGTGGCTACTAATTTGCTCGACTCTTTAACGGAGTCTGAGCCCATCCTTGAAGATGAGCCGTTGGCCTTACCGGAATCAAACGCTGAACTACTTTTTCCCAGTTCAGCCGCCGAGGAAGCTGCACAGTTGGCTGAGGCTATAAGGCGTTCCAAAGACGCGTCTCAGAACGCCAGGGTTCCGAAGAAGCCCTATCCTGCTGTAATCTTTTACGAGGACCCCTCGTGGATTCGGCGGCGATTTATAGGCCCTTTGGAGGAATGGGGGGAAAAGGCCTTGAAGCAGGCTGTTTCAGAGGACGCGGCGGATACGCTTTCTTTATGGACCGGCGGCCATGAGTCCACTCTCGAACCCCGGCGAGCACGCCTCCTTGAGAAGGAGCAGCGGCTTGAAGAAGCCATATTGAAGGCTTCGTTACGCATTGGTATGCCTTTATACTTCTTTATAGCATTTCGGATTGTTTACACCTGCATGCCTACATCTTTATTCTTATGTGAATTGTGCAGAATCTTCGACGTTGAGGGAGCTCTCTACGGGCTCGTTGAAGCCAAAGCCTGTCGAAATTCCCGATGAAGCGTTGCTCGATGTGGAGGGGGCTGATGAGGCTGCTCCTCTTGCAATAGAGCCTCCAGTGGCAGTTCCTGATCATGAAGCGCTTGCTCCTTTGGGGGAGGCTCCTTTGGAGATTGCTGCCCTAACGGCTCTTCCCGAAGGCGGCCCGGAGGCTGAGATGAAGGTAGTGGGGACCACCCTCCCTTTGTTGGAGCCCGAGGTTCCGACAGAGGCTGTCGAAGCTGCTATCCCCCCGACTCAGAACGGGAGAAGTGTTGAAGGTAACTTTCTGAATTTTAAATTAGCAGCCTTTCCGTTGTCTGAACTCTTTTGTTTTCTCAGAATTACGCGAGTTGGCGGCCTCTATTGTCGATCTGTCTCCCCGGCAATCCTTTCAGCGTCTGCTGGAGATGGCAGCTCCACAAGCGATATCCCCCCAACGCATTGTCCTCTCATCCGGGCAAGGTTGGTGTCGTCCATCACTTCTCATAGCATCGTCGTTATTTTGCGTATTGACATTGATGTTTTCTACAGTTTTGGAGGCCGATGATGAGGTCGAGGTTCTCGAAGGGCCAGAGGAACCATCAGCTCCTACTTGCACGACTGTCGGTAAGCGACATTTCATCATACTCTCATTCGTTCTTTGCTTAAGAATTTTACTGACATCTTCCAAATTTGAACAGCTCTGCCAGTCTCCACGGTGTTGGAGTCGCGCATCGTGATGCCGCCTGTTCATATCATAATATTGCATTATTATATTCCTCATTCTTAATCTTTTTATAAATAAACAGGTGCTTTTGATGCATGTGTGCTACATATTACAGGTTACAGGTTCTTGGACAGAAAACAGTGAAAATGATGAAAAGATGATGCAAAAGTGGACTTTGACCAACAAACAGAAGACTCTTGATCAAGCCTATATCAAAGATAAAATTCACAAAGTACAAGGCAATGCAAGGTCCAAGATTACAAAGCGAACGGTTAAAAGCCCACCGCAATTATTCACTGGAGATCTGGAAGAAACATAGAAGCTATTTTAATAAAGAACCAAATAATAAGGAAGCCCAAAGATCCAAGGCCCAATACTTTCTTTTAAAGAGACATAAAATTTTACCAAAGCTTGAAGTCTACTTTGACTAGGTCTTCCTAAGGATATTTTGGTAAATGTAGACATGCAAATCAATTGTAACCTAGGGTTTCTATCTCCTATAAATAGAAGCCCAAATCATTGTATTCTTTTCATGCCTCCCTTCATTAATAAATTTCAGCATTCTTTTGGAGAGCATCATTTTTTGTAGGTAAATTATTTTCTTGCCTTAGTTTAATTTAGTTTAAGAATTTTATTAATTTGCAATAGATGTTTCTTCTCTTTAATAAAATCATGTCTTTCTTCATCCCTTCAATGAGTGAGTAGTTTCCTCGCTTGTTAGGGTTAGGAATAGGGAAGGATTTGAGAGATGAAGATCTCTCATCTCTTTTCTTTGCCAATCTTTTATGAAAATTAGAACTCCATGCATACCTTTTTATTCCGCTCCCTACGACACTCTACCCTCGAGGTAACGGTGATTCCGTAGTCTAAAGGCCCGGATTTTAAGGTTTTCCATGGAGGTTAGGGTAAAGATTAAGAAAGGAAGGACAAGGATCTAGAGGAAGAATCAATCTTCCCAATCATCCTAATCCCCTTTGTTAAGATTTACCATAACACTAATATGATATCTTTAATTAAAAGCAATGGAAAGAGAAGTAGATCTTTGTTTACCAAATTTTCCCTAAAGCTAATCCTAGCAAGTTTCTAATCCTAGTATCATACAACTTCAATTTTTAGATTTAATAATCAATCCGAACCCCCTTCGGAATTAACTCGTTAGCGCGATTAGGAAATTCACAACATCCCTATGGACCGACCCGTACTCACCGGCTAGCTGCAAAACGACGCCGTTCTTGATTGCGGTTATAGATAGTTTTTGAGATCAATCAAATGGCGCCGTTGCCGGGGATGGCATAGAACTTTTCTTTTCGCAATTTCGGGTTAATCATAAAATTTAAAAAAAATCAGAAAAATCTGAAAAATCACAAAAAAATATAAAAATATATCATCTATTATTTTTGGAACGGGTATCTTTGTGTGAATTTTGCAGGATTTACGCACAAATTCGGATCTGGAAATCTACAGAAAGCGAAACAGCAAATAAACGATCCTATCAACATAAGATTGCAACAACAGAGGAACGGAAAAAAATTTAGAGGACCGAGTCAACAAGTCAACCGCGCGATCTGGTGCAAAAAAAAAAAGCGCCGGAGACCCAAAAAAAAAAAAAAAAAAAACTCGAGCCGACCAACCCGCGGTGGAACCGCGGTCGAAGGAGGGTTACGGCGGCGGATCCGCGGCCGTTTGGTCGGTTCAATTCGCCAGATTTGCTCTGCGGTTCAGTAGTAAGAAAAAAAAAAAAACTGTCCTGTGCAGATTTCCGCCATTGCAAATCTCTGTGAGTTTTCTCTCCTCCTCTTCAATTCTTAATATATCTTCTGTAAATTTGCCTGCAGGATTTCTTTGCGCTTTAAAAATATTCCTTTCCAAATAACAAATCTTATGCAGGATTCGTTGCGCTATGCTTAAAATAATAATTGATTGCAAGTGATCTTTTCTGATTTGCATATCCTTAATTTTTTTGCTAAAAATATCTTTCCAAATAAAGAGCAAGAGAAAAAAGGAAAGTTTTAATTAGAAAACTTGCAAACTTTGAAATTCACACAAAAAAGATTTGATTGCAAGTGATTTACAGTTTTGCATATTTTTAATCGGATTTTAAGGGGCTTTTGACCAACTCAGATTGGGTGGGGATTTCATCACCTTTCCCAGGACCCCAGAAAACACCTAAAGCATGTGCATTGCCCACAATTAATTAAAAAATATTAGACTCAGACCTAAGGACATCGAGCTCAATAGGAAAAGGACTAGTATAGGCATCGACCGTTTATCCTAACTGACATTGCGGTGTCTAGGCTAGTGGTTATTAATTAGGTCCACTGTAGTGGTGGTTCCTTCCCACTTACCTGGCCGTACTTGCCAGTGAAGAGGCGGTTTGAGGTCCTATTTCTAGCCCTTTGGAACAGTTAGGAGCTGTCTAGCTGACCTAGGTGACCCTAGATCTAGGCCTGATTGTGCATTTCTGGTTGATTGCATTTGTGTCTAAGCCCTTTATCGAAAATTTTTGCAAAACAAATAAAAATAAGAGGAAATTTTTTATAAAAAGCCTTGCAACTTTTGTCGCGAAGAAATCCTTGCACCCCATTTACACCCACTTACACCCACTTACACCCACCTTCTTTCTCTTCTCATCATGGGTACCCCATATAATAAATCACTTGCCGAACTTTGGTATCCCGAACCTAATTTTGCGTCATATGTCAATGTGTTCGGTCAATTTAAAGACGATCCTTCCATGCCTAAAAAATCTTTGAAAGATCACATAGAGGAGTCTAAGAGAAACAGTTTGACTTTTCAACCCACTTTGTGTCAACCAAGTCAACCTTCACCACTTCCATATGTTGATACCACTTCTTCATGTCCTTCTGTCACTCCTAGGCCGATGTCCATTGCTGAGCATATTGCTCAATCTCGCAGTCGATCTTTCACCCCTCTTCACTCATCCAGTTCTAGGGATCAACATGACTATTCACCTTTTTATCCATATGTTGACCCTACCCCTGTCCAATCACCCACTTCCTACCAGTCTTACCCGACCTTCCCACCTTCACTAGACACTGCTTCTACACAGCCTTTTGGGAGTTTCACATATCCAAACAATTTCGAATCTTTTGCCGAAACCCCTTTACCACCAAAGTTTAGTTTGGAAGAGGCGTTGGAGGCGTATATCGCAGCAACAAACAAAATGGTTAGGAATGTGGAAGCGTCCGTGGCCACCCTTATGCAACCTGCTGAACCGGTAGCTAGTTTCCCGCTAGCCCCAAATTTTTCAATATATGAGGAGGCGGTTGGACTGAGTGAGAATGGGAGAGGATTTCCAAATCAAACCTACCCATACCCAATTGAAGCCCACAACTCCGGTTTTCCATCGATTGTCCCAAATGATTCATCAGTTAAGGATAAAAATGAGTTGTGTGATTTTGTAGTGTTTAATTTGCCAAATTGTGAGGAACCCCCTTCGAGTGAAACAGCACCCAATCCGTTTGACCTTTACACTTCCACTCTAGAACCTACATTGATAAACATCTATGCTTTTGAGGAGGTGTCTAAAGAAATTGACTTTCACTTGATTAAGGATATAGACGCCGGGAATATTTCGGATGATGAACCTGTTGATTTAATTGAAATTTTATGTTCAAATCATCATCCTGAGTTATTAAATATTTCTCCCGAATCTCATATGCGTCTTGATTTTGATGATAATGGCATGGATGAGTTGAATATTGAGGAGAATAGTGAGGATCATATTGAGGTTGAACCATTTTTCTTTGATGTGTCGGATTTTCCAATTCATCCTCTTGAACCATTACCTAAATCACCTTCCCTCTTTTCCATCGTTCCGACCACTCCTCATTTCACGCTTGACGACTGTGAGCTTGAAAACTTTTCCTTTGAATCTGACACAGTTCTCACAGCCGATGACACGTACGAGTGTTTCACTTTTTCGGACGATGTTGAAGTCTCACCGCCCGAGTTTGAGTCCTTTGCATTTTCAGATGAGTTAGTTAATCCATCAGACTCGGTTGCTTACAGTCGTTTCGAACCATTGATGGAATCTTTCCAGTTCGACACAGTTTACTACGGTGAGAATGAGACTATCCCTAATTCACTCCCTTTCGTCCTTCCTATTGTTCCGACCGTGCAAGTGACCGTTACGCTTTCATCTCAAATACCAAGCTCGGCGTACCCATGTTTTCTTGCGAATCTTGAGGGATTTGACCCCATTTCTCGACGGGTTGATAGGTTAGCGCAATCGCTTTTAACATATCGATCATCACAAATTGCGCTAATTTGTTCACTCGCTTTACACCCTCAAGATCGTACCCCACTTCTTTCTTCTTTTCGCCATTCTTCTCCCCCACCGAGACCATATTCTGCCATTCTTCTTTCCACACGGTCTCGTGTATTTCTCATTTCTTTCATCCACACCCCATTCTTGCACCAACTATACCACTACCACGATAAGATCTTTGAATGGTTGGTGCTAACCTTTGGCTTGTGTAAGGCCAAGCTTAAGTTTGGGGGAATCTTTGTATATATGTATATATTTTTTGTTTTCTTTTTCTATAAAAAAATAACAAAAAAATTTCAAAACAATAAAATAAAAAAAAAATTGTAAATAAATAAACAGGGGAGTATAGGTATTTTGATCCTCTTGGTTTAGCATGACAGTGAGGACACTGTCAAGTTCAAGTTTGGGGGTATGCTCGGTACGTCTTCTTCCTTCGCATTCATTTGTACATATTTTTGCATTTGCATACTTATTTGAAAACCCATAAAAATTTGAAAATTTTCAAAAATTATAAAAATCAATGTATTCAATTTTGGCCGTATTTGACTTGAGTTTGATAAACAGGTTAACTGGCTAGGAACAACTAGATCTTAGACTTAGTAAATTAAAAACCCTAAAAATAGTCTTCCTTAAAGTTTAGCGGTAGAAAGTATATGTCTTTGTAATTTATTTAGAAATAGGCAAATTTTGGGTTCATTTTTTGGGCTAAGTCGAAACGAAGGAAAAGTATTGATGTTCTTATTAGAGTAAAAGTTTGAAAAATAATTCCTAGCTTAAGTCTAGATTCTGAAAATGTATACCCTACAAAATACACAATCACGCACCTTGAAACTTGGAATAGTAGAAGAGACCTTGAAATGCTCTTGTCTAAAGTCCTTAGTACAATGAAAATAAAAGAAAAAAAGTGAATAAAGAAAAAAAAATGGACACTGGTTTTTGTGATTACTTAAGGCTTTAAAAATAAAAAATATTTAGCGAGGGTGCTTCATCACCTAGTGCCTTAGACCAACTGGTTTGGGAGTCACTGCTAAAGCCTTGGTGGTTGCAAGACTAGGAATTACGCTTTAATGTGCAAACACATCTTGTAATCGGTTGTTGATACCTCAAGAAGTATTAACGGTCGCATGAAGGATGTGTAAGCAAAATTCATTTAAAAAATTCACCAATTAAGAAGTGCTTTGGACAACGGACAAGAGTATGATTGCTTGATTTGAATTTCCAAGTGTAGGGGTGATATTTACACACACGTGGGGATATGTGATTGGAGTTTAGATGAGAGAAAGGAATGAAGAATAGAACTTGTATCTTTAGTAGAGTTGATAAAAATTCCTAAGTGGAGATGGAACCCTAGAAGGAAAACTTAAGAAATGCCGAAAGCTAAGTAGGTCTACATAACATATATAATCTTAAGTTAAATAATGAGGAAGTGTGAAGAATATGGGTGGATAATTTGCGAGTCAAAAGATAATAGAATTCCTTGTTAGAAAACCTAATTAGAGAACAAAAGTCAATGGGCCAAATTGATAGGATTTTGTGGGTGTAATCCGCTGAAAACCCTCAGGAGACAACACTCCTCCTACTAGGGACACCTAGAGGTTTAACGGCTTGTTGCACGTGCTCAGTGCAATCGCGTTTCCCTGCGAAAGTGTGGCTAGGTTAGATTTTTATCGAGAATAAAAAAATAAGTTTGCTCGAGGGCGAGCAAAAGATAAGTTTGGGGGTATTTGTTCATATCATAATATTGCATTATTATATTCCTCATTCTTATTCTTTTTATAAATAAACAGGTGCTTTTGATGCATGTCTGCTACATATTACAGGTTACAGGTTCTTGGACAGAAAACAGTGAAAATGATGAAAAGACGATGCAAAAGTGGACTTTGACCAACAAACAGAAGACTCTTGATCAAGCCTATATCAAAGATAAAATTCACAAAGTACAAGGCAATGCAAGGTCCAAGATTACAAAGCGAACGGTTAAAAGCCCACCGCAATTATTCACTGGAGATCTGGAAGAAACATAGAAGCTATTTTAATAAAGAACCAAATAATAAGGAAGCCCAAAGATCCAAGGCCCAATACTTTCTTTTAAAGAGACATAAAATTTTACCAAAGCTTGAAGTCTACTTTGACTAGGTCTTCCTAAGGATATTTTGGTAAATGTAGACATGCAAATCAATTGTAACCTAGGGTTTCTATCTCTTATAAATAGAAGCCCAAATCATTGTATTCTTTTCATGCCTCCCTTCATTAATAAATTTCAGCATTCTTTTGGAGAGCATCATTTTTTGTAGGTAAATTATTTTCTTGCCTTAGTTTAATTTAGTTTAAGAATTTTATTAATTTGCAATAGATGTTTCTTCTCTTTAATAAAATCATGTCTTTCTTCATCCCTTCAATGAGTGAGTAGTTTCCTCGCTTGTTAGGGTTAGGAATAGGGAAGGATTTGAGAGATGAAGATCTCTCATCTCTTTTCTTTGCCAATCTTTTATGAAAATTAGAACTCCATGCATACCTTTTTATTCCGCTCCCTACGACACTCTACCCTCGAGGTAACGGTGATTCCGTAGTCTAAAGGCCCGGATTTTAAGGTTTTCCATAAAGGTTAGGGTAAAGATTAAGAAAGGAAGGACAAGGATCTAGAGGAAGAATCAATCTTCCCAATCATCCTAATCCCTTTTGTTAAGATTTACCATAACACTAATATGATATCTTTAATTAAAAGCAATGGAAAGAGAAGTAGATCTTTGTTTACCAAATTTTCCCTAAAGCTAATCCTAGCAAGTTTCTAATCCTAGTATCATACAACTTCAATTTTTAGATTTAATAATCAATCCGAACCCCCTTCGGAATTAACTCGTTAGCGCGATTAGGAAATTCACAACATCCCTGTGGACCGACCCGTACTCACCGGCTAGCTGCAAAGCGACGCCGTTCTTGATTGCGGTTATAGATAGTTTTTGAGATCAATCAGCGCCCGGCCCTTATGCCTTGCGGGCTTCAGAACGCTTGGCCCAATTAAACCTTGTCTCCTTATCATCTTTGATTGAGGAGCTCCGTGCTGGCAGCGCGACCACCGCTGAAGCGTTTGCCGCCGAAGCTAACGGTTCTCTTCCTTTTCTCGCCACCTACCATAGCGAAGAAGTGGTGCGAGTCTGGGTGGAGTTCTGTCGGCAGGTGGAGGCTCGCTTGCATGCCCTTGAATGTTCTCGCCTTTCCTCGGAAGTCGTGGCTGCAAAAGCGGAGTTGCGGGGTCTGATAGCACGATGCACGGCCAACATGACGTCATGCGAGAAGAGGCTTGGCCGCAAATTCTCGGAGAGGGAGCTAGCTTCCAAGGCGCTGAGCGAGCTTCGCGCCACTCTTACCGCTAAGGCCAACAAAGCGTATGAACTCTGGCGGGTGCTTCAGGACTCCATCAAAGAGGTGGTGGCTCTCGACAAAGCTGCCGCGTTCACTCGTGAAAGGGTCGAGGCTCATAAAGCCACCGAGAAAGAGCTCGAAGCTCGGCTTGCTTCGTATCAGGCCCAGCAGGCGCAGGCGGAGGCCCGTCTTTTGGCGATCTTAAATCATGAGGCCGTGGCCCAATAAAAGCAGGATGAGCTGACCAAGCTGCTAAATCGCCCGCCGGCTTGAGGACTTGTATCTTTCCCCCTTTTTTTTTGTACATACTCATGAATGAGAGTATCTTCTTTTTGTTTCTTTCATGAATTGTACGTTGTATCCATTTTGGTTTATGGAATAAAAGATACATTTTTCTTCTCAACGGCGTGTCTCTTTTCATTGAATGCGTTTGCGGACAATTCATCTTGGCCTACTTGCAGGGCAGCGATGGCTTAAGATTCAGGGTTAAGATCTGCTTCCTAAGACTTTCGCATTTTATGAGCCACGAGGGTCTCATAAAGAGTTTTTCTCCCCATGGGTCGAGAGGATCCCATAAGTGTAAGTTCTTCTTAAGAATCATAAGGATTCTTAAGCGGGTTTTCCCTTGAGAGTCGTAAGGATCTCACAAGAGAGTTTTCTTCCTTACAGGTCGTGAGGGCCTACAAGTGCTGGATGTGGTCGCCCTTGTCCGTGTTTCACGGAGTCAGGGGTTTCTCAAGGCATCGTAGTTTAAAGACGTCGCGGTCAAGGTTAAGGACCTCATAGTCCGTGGATTTAAGGACTCCACGGTCCGATGTTAGTTTTAAGACATCACGGTCAAGGTTAAGGACCTCATAGTCCGATGTTAGTTTTAAGACATCACGGTCAAGGTTAAGGACCTCATAGTCCGTGGATTTAGGGACTCCACAGTCCGATGTTAGTTTTAAGACATCACGTTCAAGATTAAGGACCTCATAGTCCGTGGATTTAGGGACTCCACAGTCCGTTGTTAGTTTTAAGACATCACGGTCAAGGTTAAGGACCTCATAGTCCGTGGATTTAGGGACTCCACAGTCCGATGTTTGGTTGCAGGGACCCGTCACCTCTTTGAAGACGTTGAGGAATTACAACGTCAGGCATCAAAGGAGTGAAGAGATTTACCCTTAAACCAAAGTAGAATCAGTACAGAATCATGGTGGTTGATTGTTAGTTTTAAGACATTACGGTCGAGGTTAAGGACATCATAGTCCGTGGATTTTAAGGACTCCACAGTCCGGTATTTGCTCTGGATGCTTCACACGGGTTCACTTCCGTGCTTGGCGAGGACCAGGCTCCGCTCTGGGCGTTTTCCGCGGGGTCAAAGAGTGACATTATCCGCGTTCCACGTGACCAGGAATTTTGCACTAGATGCTTCACACGGGTTCACTGCCGTGCTCGGCGAGGACTAGGCTCTGCTCTGGATGCTTCACACGGGTTCACTGCCGTGCTTTGCGAGGACCAGGATCCGCTCTGGACATTTTCCACGGGGTCAAAGAGTGACGTTATCCGCGTTCTACGTAACCAGGAATTTTGCACTAGATGCTTCACACGGGTTCACTGCCGTGCTCGGCGAGGACTAGGCTCCGCTCTGAATGCTTCACACGGGTTCACTGCCGTGCTCTGCAAGGACCAGGATCCGCTCTGGACGTTTTCCACGGGGTCAAAGAGTGACGCTATCCGCGTTCCACGTAACCAGGAATTTTGCACTAGATGCTTCACACGGGTTCACTGCCGTTCTCGGCGAGGACTAGGCTCCGCTCTGGATGCTTCATACGGGTTCACTGCCGTGCTCTGCGAGGACCAGGATCCGCTCTGTACGTTTTCCACGGGTCAAAGAGTGACGTTATCCGCGTTCCACATAACCAGGAATTTTGCACTAGATGCTTCACACGGGTTCACTGTCGTGCTCGGCGAGGACTAGGCTCCGCTCTGGATGCTTCACACGGGTTCACTGCCGTGCTCTGCGAGGACCAGGATCCGCTCTGGACGTTTTCCACGGGGTCAAAGAGTGACGTTATCCGCGTTCCACGTAACCAGGAATTTTGCACTAGATGCTTCACACGGGTTCACTACCGTGCTCGGCGAGGACTAGGCTCAGCTCTGGATGCTTCACACGGGTTCACTACCGTGCTCTGCGAGGACCAGGATCTGCTCTGGACGTTTTCCATGGGGTCAAAGAGTGACGTTATCCGCGTTCCACGTAACCAGGAATTTTGCAGTAGATGCTTCACACGGGTTCACTGCCGTGCTCGGCGAGGACTAGGCTCCGCTCTGGATGCTTCACACGGGTTCACTGCCGTGCTCTGCGAGGACCAGGATCCGCTCTGGATGTTTTCCACGGGGTCAAAGAGTGACGTTATCCGCGTTCCACGTAACAAGGAATTTTGCACTAGATGCTTCACACGGGTTCACTGCCGTGTTCGGCGAGGACTAGGCTCCGCTCTGGATGCTTCACATGGGTTCACTGCCGTGCTCTGCGAGGACCAGGATCCGCTCTGGATGTTTTCCACGGGGTCAAAGAGTGACGTTATCCGCGTTCCACGTAACCAGGAATTTTGCTGATTGTATCCGCATTTCACGGGATGGAGGTTTGACTGTTGGCGATATGTATACCACCGAGCCATGGAACTGGCAGTTGCCGCTGTTCCGCTTAGCTTAGCGTTGTGTCCGTTGTTACGAGACGAGTGTTGAAACGATCTCCAGGTCTCCTTTGGCCCGTCGAGACTTGGCTTCCTCTTCTGATGAAACCTGGAGGAGAAGTATGATCCCTTTTTTGTTTACGCCCTTGGATTGTGTACAGGGTGTGATGGAACATCACCTGCAGGGCATAAATTGAAACCCCCTTTTTTTTATATTTTATTTCTTTTTCCACGATACTCTATCATTTCAGCTTTTATATCGCGGAGGTCGCGATTGCCCTATCATTTCGGCGATTTTTCGCGGTGCCCAATCATTTCGGCTTTTTTTTTCATTTTCACCCGCTGTTTTTTATTGCGAGTTGCCCCATCATTTCGGCTATTTTTCATGCATACATTTTTACTTGCTGCTTTTTATTGCAAGTTGCCCCATCATTTCGGCTATTTCGTATGCATGTGTGGCTTGCTAGCTTTTTCGCCGCAAGCTTGGATTTTAGACACCGATTTCGGCATCAGCACCGCTGCAACTGGGATGTTGCCAGGAGCGAATCATCATTTGCCTCTGTCGATGTCGAACAAAGGTGGCTTAGTAAACAGGGTTAAGGGTCCTGTCGACCAAGGCTTTTGACTTCATGAGCCGTAAGGGTATCACAAAGGTATTTCTCCCTACAAGTCGTGAGGATCTTGCAGGTGTATTTTCTCCCTAGGGATCGTGAGGATTCTTAAGTGTATGTTCCTCTGTAAGTCATAAGGATCCTACAAGAGGGTTTTCTCCTTATAAGTCGAGAGGAATTATAAGGGTTGTTCACCATATGGACATGTCCCTAGTCACGGGTGTGACATTGCTGGGGAAATGTTTATTCGCGCCCGTGGATTGTATACAAGGGTCAGTATTGAGCCGCTTGTAGGGCAGTATCGAAGGTTATGGGGGATCTGCTTAAGAACAGGTTTAGGTTTCTGTAACTTAAGACTTTCAAATCTCATGAGCCGTGAGGGTCCTATAAGAGAATTCTCCTTACGAGTCGTGAGGATCTCGCAAGTGTATTTTCTCCTTAGGAATCGTGAGGATTCCTAAGTGTGTTGCTCCTTTGTGAGTCGTACGGATCTCACGCGGGTGGTTTCTCCTTACAAGGTCGAGAGGACCCTATAAGTGTCTTTTAACGAGGTTGCGCCCTTTCGGGTTTTCACAAACACTCGCCGGTAGTCCTGCTGTTTTTACTCACGGAGCCCTTTCGGGTTTTCATCCGTGCCCATTTTTCTTATGGACATACCGTTTTTTTTTTCATTTTCTTTTTCTCCTTTTTTTTTTACGAGGCCGCGCCCTTTCGGGTTTTCATGAACACTCGCCGGTAGCCCTGCTGTTTTTACTCACGGAGCCCTTTTGGGTTTTCATCCGTGCCCTTTTTGCTTATGGACATACCGTTTTTATTTATTATATTTTTTTATCTCGTCAACCTAAGGATGCTGCGGTATTAGTTTAAGGACGTTTCGGTCCGCTATTAGTTTAAGGACATTTCGGTCCGTCGCTAGTTTAAGGACGTTTCGGTCCGTCGTTAGTTTAAGGACGTTTCGGTCCGTCGCTAAGAGGCTGGCTACCGTTTATAAAACTTGAGCTTAGTAATATAGCGAGCGGGCATGGTCGTCGTCACCTATCATTGACCTAGGCTGTGGCTCATTAAGCGTAGTATTTCTTTAGGAAGCGACCGTTTATCGGCCTGAAAGGCCTTTCACCGTGCACGTCCATGAGTAGATAGGCCACACCCTGGTAGACCTTATTTATGATGTACGGGCCTTCATAGTTTGGCTCGAATTTTCCCCGCTTGGCGCGATTGGGGATCATAGGTCTTTTGACCACTAGTACGAGTTCGCCTTGGCGGAACGTCCTCGGCCTGGTCAATCTTTCGTACGAGCACGTCATCTTTGCTTTGTAGGCCTCTAGATTTTGTTGCGCTATGAGCCGGGTTTCATCGAGGGCATCAAGCTCCTCAAGCCGAAGGTGAGCATTTTCTTCGTCCGTCAGCTCGTAGTGGACTGCCACTCGTAGAGAGGGTAACTCTATCTCGAGGGGGAGCACTGCTTCCGTCCCAAATACCAACGCGTACGGCGTTGTGTTCGTGGCCGTCTTGAACGTAGTTCGATAGGCCCAGAGAGCTTCTTGCAGTCTTTCGTGCCAGTCTTTCTTATTTCGTGACACCGTTTTCTTCATGATCTTCGTCAAGGTCTTGTTGAAGGCCTCGGCCAGACCGTTAGCTCATGGATTGTAAACTGAAGAATATCTCCAGTCTATATTGTGCTGCTGCGCGAAGCGGATAATCTTATGGCTTCTGTAGGCCGGCCCGTTATCGGAGATAATCCGCCGTGGAGTTCCAAACCGATAGATGACGTGCGTCTTGAAGAAGTAGAGGATATTCTCTGTCTTCACTTCCCTCAGCGGTACTGCTTCTGCCCATTTGGAGAAGTAATCAGTTGTCGCCAGGATGAAACGATGTCCCCGGGATGATGCTGGTTCGATGGGGCCGACTATGTCAGTCCCCCACATTTCGAATGGCCAGCTAGCCACCGTTGGATGTAGTGGATTCGGATGCTGGTGGATGAAATCCCCGTGGATTTGGCACGAGTGACATTGCTTCGCATACTCGAGGCAGTCTTGGATCATCGTGGGCCAGTAGTAACCCATCCGTTTAATTTTTAACTTCATCTTCGGGCCTGCTTGATGAGAACCACAGATTCCGTCATGAACCTCTTGAACGACTCTTTCTGCTTCGTCCGGTCCTAAGCATCTCAGCCACCGAGAATCAAACGACCTCTTATACAGAGTATCATTGACGAAAGCGAAAGATAGAGCTCGTTTCATGAGCTGATGTCTTAAGGATGCTTCTTCGGGGATTCGGTGGGACTTAAAGTAGTCTATGAAGACCTCCCTCCAGTCCTCAGCCTTCTCACGGTCTTTTATTTATAGGGTTGTTTGCTCAGTCGCACCCTTTTCTTTGTATGACTCGGGAGATATTTCTGCTGGGGCGAGCACTCGATGGCTTTGTACCATGATTTTAACGTCATCAAGGTTCTCGTCAGCCAGTTCTTTAGCGAGCTTAGCTAACGCGTCTGCTTTGCTATTTTCCGCGCGTGGTATACTTTCCAAAGTATAGGAGGGAATTTGGGTCAACAGTTGTTGCACCTTTTCACCGTACTTCACCAACTCCGGTTTGCATGTTTGGTAGTCGCCGTTTACTTGACTAACGACCAGTTGAGAATCTCCGTATATGAGGAGGTTTTCAATTCCCATGTCGATGGCGATCTTGAGACTCGCAATTAAGGCTTCGTATTCGGCTTCATTGTTCATCCTCGGTTCTGTTAAGGAGAAAGCAAAGCGCATTATCCCTCCTTGTGGAGTTACGAAGACGAGGCCTACCCCCGATTTGATCATTGGGGTACTTTGTTTGCGCTTCTTTACGGAGGACGCTCCATCAAAATAAAGTTCCCATCGGGTATCACCACCGTCAATCGCGTCAAATGCATGTTCGTCCGGCAAATCGCAGTTCAGAGGAGAATCAGCCGGTATCGGATGTTCAGCGAGAAAATCGGCGATGGCCTGGCCTTTCACTGCCTTGAGAGGTCGATACGTTATCGAGAACTCCATCAGGAGTAGAGCCCATTTAGCGAGTCGACCCGTCAATATAGCCTTTGACATCAAATATTTAAGAGGGTCCACCTTCGAGATGAGACGGACTTCGTGCGCCAATGCATAGTGCCTGAGCTTTGTTATCGCAAAGATCAACGCCAAGCAGTGTTTTTCAATAGGAGAGTAGTTGCTTTCTGCCCCCAGCAGAACTCGACTTAAGTAGTAGAGCGCTCTCTCTGTTCCTTGATCGTTCTCTTGTGCCCATAATGCGCCTAAGGAACCTTCGAGGGCGGTTGTATAAAGAATGAGGGGTTTTCCCTTGACCGGCGCAGCCAACACCGGAGGGTTTTGCAGGTACTGCTTGATCTCGTCTAGTGCACCTTGGCATTTATGATCCCAAACGAATGGAGTTCCCTTCTTCATTAGGTGGCTGTAAGGGCGGCACTTGCCTGAAAGATTGGCAATAAATCGCCGGATGTATGCGAGCTTCCCTTGGAGAGACCGCAATTGTTTAAGGGTTCTTGGCGGAGGCATTTCCATGATTGCCTTGATCTTAAATGGATCTACTTCGATACCTCGGTGTCGGATGATGAATCCCAGGAATTTACCCGAGGAGACTCCGAACGCGCATTTGAGGGGATTCATCTTCAAATTATATTGCCGAAGGCGTTGAAATACAGTCTTAAGATGCTTTAAATGCTCTTCGTATGACATGTTCTTCACTACGAGGTCATCGATATAGCACTCGACGATGTCATGTATGAGATCGTCGAAGATCTTTGTCATGGTCCTTTGATAGGTAGCACCGGCGTTCTTTAGACCAAAGGGCATAACCCTGTAGCAGAATATACCCAAAGGGGTCCGGAAAGCGGTGTGCTTCTGGTCTTCGGGATGCATCTTTATCTGATTGTACCCTGATGAACCGTCCATAAAGGAGAAAACCTCGTGAGTGGACATGTTATCTATCATTAGCTCGGTTACCGGTATTGGGAAATCGTCCTTCGGGCAAGCTTTATTGAGATCCCTGAAATCCACGCATATGCGTACCGTCCCATTTTTCTTCATTACCGGGACGATGTTGGCGATC
Source organism: Agapanthus africanus (assembly GCA_030015575.1). NCBI lineage: Eukaryota > Viridiplantae > Streptophyta > Magnoliopsida > Asparagales > Amaryllidaceae > Agapanthus > Agapanthus africanus. The sequence continues at coordinate 865,701,177 of CM057338.1, read as the reverse complement.
CAGTTGGGATATTGGACTTCTTGGATAAATCCAGAATCGATCAGCTTCTTGACTTCGGCGTTGATGCTCATCTCAGGCTCGAGTCGCATCCTTCTCGGCGCCTGCTTGACTGGCTTGATATTCGGGGATATCGCTAATTTATGTACAGCAATCTCCGGATCTAATCCTGGCATCTCGGAATAGTTCCACGCGAAGCAGTCTTTATGCTGTAGGAGCACGTTCTTTAACGCAGCCACCCTTTCTTCAGATAGCAGCTCGCTGACAAATGTCGGTCGTGGATCATCTGCCGATCCCAACTCAATCTTCTTGAGGTTATCTGCAGTAGTATGTATGCCATCTTCCAGTTCTTTCGGAGTTGGCGGAAATTCTGAGATCACCTCATCATTGCTGTTCTCAAAGCACCAGGGAAGGTCATCCATGTCCTTGGGCTCTTCTTTTAATATCGTAATCATGTAACAGGTGCGAATCCGCTTCCATGACTGAGGTGGATCCGGTTCTGCTCTTGCGGCTTTGGGTTCGTGCTTTTATGGCGGCGTTACCCTCCAGCCGTTGGATAAAGCGAATCTGACCTGTTGGTACTGGTCCTCGACCCAGTTCTTGAAGGTGAAGCAGTCTTCGGTAGGATGTCCTATGGCTCGGTGATAAGAGCAATAGCTCAGATGAGAAGCCTTGTTAGCTTGCTCAGGGTGTCTAGACTCTGGAAGCGCGATTATTTGATGTTTTATAGCGAGCTCGAGTAACCTCTCCGTCTTGTCTCGAGGGAAAGAATACGCTCGACTCATCTTCTTCATGAGGGACAAATCCGGACCACGCAACGCCCGATCACACGACCCTCTAATCCTGCGTCGTTGTTGTCGGCTCCTCTTTCCGCTTCTTGATTTATTTCTGCCTCTGCGTCGGGCCTTTCGTACAATGGGTTGATAGGGATGAGCATCTTCGTCTTTTGCAGCCTGTTGAAACAGACGTTGCGTCCTGACTTTCTCGTAGATGGCCATCTCGCGGTTGTGGTCTTCCCGAGCTCTTTGACCTGCTTTCCTGATAAGCTTGTCCATTCGTTCTTCAAATGACAGACTCGGTCCTTCAATCGCGGGATCTAGTTTTGATGAGGGGTTGGCATTTCCTGACAGTGCGTCCTCTTCTTCATCAAAGGTATATGTGGCGTAGCTACTGTGGGCCCGTTCTCGTTTTCCGGCTCTCACGTATCCAAGCCCAAGTGTTTCCATTTTCCTATTGGGCAATTTGCGTTGAGTCCCAGGGACATCCCAAATCCTGTTGTAGAATCGAGCTTGTCGAACAGTCTGTTTTAAGGGTACTCCTTGGCGCTTCAATAGCCTCTTTAGTCCATTTGTATAGTATCTGGGCAAACGGATGGGTTGGATCCTGTCGAGTGTAGCATCCGCGCCATGCCAGATCTCCTTCTCTACTTTCGTCTCTGAGGATCGGTAGAATAGGATTGCCTTCTCACCCCTTTGCCTGGGAGGGACGTAAAACGTTTGCAGGTCCTGCACATTGTAAGCTTGAAGTGTGTCGAGATCCTTGTAGTGTTCTCGCGACACCATGGTGATTTGCAAACTCTGATCATCGATAGGGGGTGCTTGTATTGACGGCCGATTGGAGAACACGGCATTAACCTCATCTTCTGAGTCACTTCCGAAAACCAACATGGGGGCGGGCATCCCCGGGTTGTTGCGTTGAGATGGCCCAGCATAAACTATCTCTTCTTCTTCTTCGGTATCGCTCCCGAAAATAGGGATGGCGGGGCGGCTTTGTTCTCCGGCTTGCGGCACCTTTCTGTATCCTCGAAATCTGGCAAAAAGTACTTCGCGTCTTCGTATTTGCGGACTTCGTTCACGGAAAATGGGTTTAGCTCACCTGTTACGGTATACACCTCTTCCAATTCCGGAGGCTTTCGATCTGACATCTTGACTTGAAATCTCTCGTCTGGATTCAAGCCAAAAGCCTCCTCTCTCTCGAAACTATCCTTAAAGTACTTCATACACTGATGTTGTGTAGAAGGGATGATGTTGTACTCGTGTAACCAAGGGCGACCGAGCAAGGCGTTGTAGCAGGTCTTGGCGTCAATGACATGGAATTTGATGTCTGTGACGAGTATTCCGAAGCGTAATGTTAGTATCACGGATCCGAGAGTCCGTGACGATTGTGAATCGAAACCGGAGATGGTAATTTTGTCACGAGCGAGGTGTTGCACACTCATGCAGATTTCCTTTAACACCCGAACGTTAAGGAGATTGACGGAGGATCCATTATCCACTAGGATCTTGCCTATCTTGATATCATGGCAGTATCCAGAGACATATAGGGGACGGTTGTGGTCGCACGTCCCAAGAAGGAGGTCTTCGTCCCGAAAGTGATGTCGGCCGTATGCACTTCCTCCAGTTCATCCTTCATCCTTTCCGTGGCGAGGAAGGCTTGGAATTGTTCGGGTTCTTGTAACGCCTTAATTAGTGAATCTCGCGCTTCTTTTGATAACAGGAGGGCATCGAGAATGCTAAGTTGAGAAGGTAGCTTCCTTAGGTGCGCCAGGATATTGTAGTCCACCTTACCCTTCCTGGGAGGGTCTTTGGTAGTCAGTTCTTTCATGACTTGGTCATCTAAAGTGATATCCTCAGTGACCTTTTCCTTTCCCTTATCTTTTCTATTTGCAGGCCCGAGATTCTTTTCCGGGAGCGTGCGATTGCGCAGCTGAATGTTTTCGCAGGCCTCCGGTTCCTCCTCTTTCCCTAAAACGGATTCTTTAAAGAGAGGGCCCAGAGCCATTTCTTCATCAGAGTCGCTCCCAAAGGTGAGAACTTATGACCCTCCGGCGTTAACCATGTAACAGTTGCCAGTGGTTCTGTTGTGCCCGTCGCCAGTACTTCTTCATTCCCGACGGGTCTTGGGTTTCATGCGCTTAAAATGTTGTCGATGAGCAACATATCCCTGCCACCATATCCTAAAGGCGTCGCACTCCTCCGTGGGATGTGAAATTTTCCGATGATATGCGCAATAATCAGGGTGCCTCTCCGCCCCATTGAGCGTGTTTTCTTCCGAGGGTGGTAGCTTCATTCCCATTGACATGGCTTTGGCAAACCTTTTCCTCGTCTTGAATATCTTCTTGTCTGCCTCGGGTGCCTTTCGATCTGGCGGGAGTACTTCAACTCTTTCATTCAGTCGCTTGCATTTGGCTCCTTCCGATGCAGCCATCTCACGCTCCTGATCCGCTTTATTCTTTAGACGAATCTCGTCTAGAAAGGCGTCGATCATTTCATCTGTTGGCCACACAAGCTCTGGTTCAGGCTCTGTCCCCAGTTTCTTAGTGCCAGGAGTTTTTCATCGTCGGTAAACGAGTGGGAGATTACGTTACAACTCGCCACATATCCCTCGGATTCATCCGACGAGCTTTCTCCATCATCTTCCACCTGAAAGATGTGGTTGAGGAACTCTTGCAGCGTGACAGGAGTTCGCGCCTTTTGATTATACTCTTCCAGCGCGTCGATTTGCTTCTGCAAGTTCGTGTGCTTGTCTCCAGGCTTCACGGGCTTCTTAGATTTCTTCTTCTTTTTCTTCGAAGATTTTGACGGTAGGGCATGAGTACTTGGGCCATCACCACTGCTCTTTGTAGTTGGGCGCGGCCTCAGCATTCCTTCAATGATCTGGGGTCCCAGCGGGTCCTTCCATTCGACCGCCGGGCACGCATGAAGGTCCTTCAGCATTCTTTTGGTTTTAGTTGACAGCACGACCTCCCATGGGGCTTCCTCAATAAAGGAACAGGTTGCCCCCGGTGTATCTGCTTTCTTGGGAGTATGCGGCTGTGACGGGTTCACCTTCCACTTTTCAGACAGCGCAAACTTCCCCTGGAGGTATTGATCTTCAATCCATCCTTTGAAGACGAAGCAATCCTTAATCGGATGACTTACTGTTTGATGGTAAGGGCAATAGTTAGGGTTATTCACCTCAGTGGGTTGTGGCGGTCGCCTTGGATTTGGCAAGTTTATAAGTCTGTTGCGTACTGCCAACTCGAATAACCGTTTCGTCTTGTCCCGTGGGAACGAGTAGGGACGCTTCATTTTCTCATTATAATACCGCCGTCTTTCTTCCAGTTGATCCGTCAGCTTTGGGGCATTGGGTTGCTGCTGGGCATTCGCGACGAAGGTTGCTTTTCCTTTACCCTTGTCACTCCGAGGCTCGGGCTTCGGGGGAGACGGTCTATGACCCATTTGGTCCATCTGGGCCAGCTTGTCGATTAGAGCCTGGAATGTGGTTGGCTTAAAGAACATCATGAATTGGGAGATAGTTGCGTGAGGGTCTAGGGTTCCCACGAACATGCCCACCGTGGGCGCTTCCTCAATGCGTTGCTCGCATTTCGACCATAAATTCCGCCAGCGTATAGCATACTGGACCTAAGTTTCGCCTGGTTTCACCCTGGCATTAATTAATGCCGTTATTGGAGTGCGTTCGCTGGCGCTCGCGAACCGCTGAGTGAATAGCAACTCCATTTCAGCGAACGTCTTGATAGAATCGTTCGGGAGTTCCGAATACCATTCGAACGCTGTTTCTGATAAGCTGCCCACGAACTGGCGAAGCAACAGTTTATCATCGCAGCCGGTGTTACCGCAAAGGGCCCTGAACTGGGCGACATGTTGGTGGGGATTGCCGGTCCCCTTGTAAACATGGAACTTAGGAATTGTGTAACCCGGCGGGTACTTGATTTGGTCGTACCAGCTTGGATATGGCCGCCCCGTTTTTATGACTTGACCAGCTGCCTCAGTCGCATGATGAACCCGGATTTGCTGGGCTATATAATCGACCAAATCAGCCTTAGAGATTGTCTTCTCCTTGGCCGTTGAGAGGGCCGGTGGTGGATTTGACGTTTCTCCCCTGTCGTCTTCAAGGACGAACGGGGGATCCTCAGCGGGTGGGTCTTGTTGGATCATCATTCCTATCATATCTTGGAAGAGAAGGCCCATACGCTGTATGTTGGCTGCTTGTTCAGCAGCCTCTTTGTCCTTCTTCTCCAATATTCGGCGAAGGAATTCGGCGTCGGTTTCTTCCTCCTGGCGTTCGTCCGAGGACGTTTCTGGGTTTTCTTTTGACCCGGTAAGTGCGGCCATAGAATTCATCATTTCCTGGAGCTTTTGCTGTTGCTCCTGAGCTTTGGTCACCGACCGTGTAAGCGGTCTATGATTTGTAGACGCACGGCTGTCTTCTTTTCCTGATGCCATGTATACGGTATGGACCATCATGCCCCCAGACTTCGGGCGTCTGGGCTTAGTGCCTTTAGCTGTCGTTTCAGGCTGGGGGATCTTCTCTGGCTTCCTCCTTTTATGAGCAGTGGAAGTTGAGGGGGCCGTTGAAGTGGGCACCCAAACAGCCTTTCGTGGTTTAGCCTGGTTACTGGCTTCCTGTTGGATTTTCAGCTTCTTGTGCTGGCGGGAGAAGTTTGGATCGATCATCGAGTCTCGGGCCTGCCGCCAGACTTTATAGATTCGGGAGGACAGCCGTTGAGGAGATTGGGGCTGTTCTATTTTTACTTCCACAGCCTTTTTCAGAGGAGGGGGAGACCTTTTTAGCACCGCAGTAGGAGAATTCCTACGCACCTTATTTAGCATCTCAAAGCTGTTCCCAGTCGGAACAGCAGCATTAACTTCTGCCATCGGGGCTGGTGGAGTTAGCCCAGAGGGAGAGTTGCCCCCCAGCCTTCCTTACTCGGCGCCAGTGGCGACGTCGAGCGTGTCGAACGGACGGCGCTGGTTCAGCGGTGAGGATGGCTTTGTCTTGCCCCCTGTGTAGGTGGGGGGTCGTTGCTGGTGTTAGCCTGTTAAAGACCGATGTCCTTTGGGTAGCAGGAGCGGGAGCTGAAGCCATCAATCTTGTAAAGACCGACTTTTTAGCCGGGGAAGCCGCCTTGGCGACTTCAGGAGCAGGACCGGTCACTTTCTTAGAAGCAGCCTTCTCTGGGATTGTAGGCCCCATTGTGGGTCCACAGGAGTCTTGGCCCAATCTAGAGAAGACCGAGGCGCTGGTGTTGGGCGACCCGTTGAGAGGGGCCGCGGCAGGGGTAAGACAATCAAAGACTGACTTCTTGGGAGCTTCCTTTGTCAACACCGGAGCGGTGAAGCTTGTCGGCGGGAGCATGGTCCCAAAAAACAATCCTGTGGTGGCTCGAGTGACTTGTTCCATGGGCATTGCGTATAGCGAAGCAGCTTAGGGTCCGTAGGCTATACCTCCTGGCGAGGCAGAGCGTTGGTTGCAATTGCAGTCCGAGCAGTTGGAGCATTTCACACAAGTAGAAGCCATCGATTCTTTGCTTTCTGCAATAAGCAAGACGCCAAGTCTTAGTACCTTGCAACCCAAGGGCAACCATTAGCGAACCGCGATTGGTTCGCGAATCACGACACACGAAATGTAGAGTGGAAAGAGGAAAAGGTCCCACCGGGCGTGCCAGAATCTGTTCCCCTCCGAATGACGGCACGACTGGGACGTCTTGCCTGAGATTCGGGGGCAGATGCTAATTGGTGCTATCCGTCCACCTCTCCGAAGATGCCAAGTTGATTTATGGCACCGTGTATCGAAAGTTTAAACGGATGCGTCCGATGTAGCAGGCTTCGTCAGATTCCCCCTCGCTTAAGGGGTTTTTGATTGTGGGGACGCTCTTCCCTGCAGGCGCAAGCCCCTGCAGTTAATTACGCTACCGCATCGCGGTAACTACTTTCTTCTTCTCCAGATGGTCACTTCGTGTCGCATGTGTTTATTTTGTGTTTAGTTGCCCATGGATTGTATACGGAGACTGAGTTATGTCGTCGCCCGTAGGGCGTGTACTAGTCCAAATCCGTATTATCTTAGATTTGGGTTTGGGGGTTTTGGGTTTAAGGATACGTTAGCCTCATTCGAGACTAAGATCGACTTAAACGTTTGTTAAGGATACGTTAGTCTAGTTTTCAGACTAAGATCAACTTAACGGGATCGTTTAGATCCAACAATAGAGCAATTAAGGGAGCCCTGTTGTTTAGTTTAGTGACATTGCGGTCAATAAGTAGTTTAAGGACATTGCAGTCCAGTGTTAGTTTTAAGACGTTGCGGTCAAGGTTAAGGACGTCGTAGTCCATGGATTTAAGGACTCCACAGTCCGATGTTAGTTTTAAGACATCACGGTCAAGGTTAAGGACCTCATAGTCCATGAGTTTAAGGACCCCACAGTCCGTCGTTAGTTTTAAGACATCCCGGTCAAGGTTAAGGACCTCATAGTCCATGAGTTTAAGGACCCCACAGTCCGTATTAATATGTGGTCATCGGGACCCGTCACCTCTTTGAAGACGTTGAGGAATTACAACGCCAAGTATCAAAGGAGTGAAGAGATGTACCCTTAAACCGAGGTAGATTAAATAATCTTTGGCCCAATTTGGAACCAAGACCAATTAATTATATTATGAGCCCATTGGCTCAGTTGAATTTGAATTGAGGACTTATGGCCAGCTTGGGCTAAGTCCAATCATGTTTAGGATATTGGCCCTCTGTTGGTTCATTAGAGGAGAGGCTTTGCCTCTAGACACTTAGCCAATGGGGCTAAAGTTAGTGTTAAACACTAAAAATCAATCAGTGTTGAACACTGAGAATGAGATTGACAAGTTAGTGTTTAACACTAAAAGATAGTTAGTGTTAAACACCAGCAACAGGGCTTTCAAATTAGTGTTTATACAGTAAAACAAATCAGTGTTAAACACTGGCAATGGAGATTTCAAATTGGTGTTTAACACTAAGGCAGATCAATGTTAAATACTGGAAACAGGGTTTTCCAGGTTGGTGTTCAACACTAAGAAAGTCAGTGTTAAACACTGTAAATAGATGTTTTCCAAATTAGTGTTTAAACACTAAGAAAATCAGTGTTGAACACTGGATATAGAGGTTTCAATTTTAGTGTTAAACACTAAGGCAAGAGGGGTCACGTGGTAGCACGTGAGAGCGCCCTCAATTCATTTTATTCTGCCAAAAGTATTGAATACTTTGGAGCATCACGTTCTGTCATGTGATGGGAATTCTGGTGTTTGTCCGTTAAAGCCTCAGCCAAGGGGTCACGTGGTAGCACGTGATAGCGCCCTGTTTCCCTTTATTTTGTTCTACAGATAAGTGTTTAACACTTTTAATTCTGAAAGCCATCACGTGTGGGCACGTGATGGGGGCCTGCGCTTTGATCTGTTAGAATGTTCATTAGGGGTCACATGTCGACACGTGAGGGCGCCCTAAAGCTCTTTTCTGTTTCTTTTCAGGGGTCACGTGGTAGCACGTGACCCTATTTCTTTGCCTGTTTGAAGATGTGTTTATCTTTTTAAGAATTGAATTCTTCATAGTGTTAAACCCTAGCAATAATTTTAGAGGAATTAAATTCCTACTTTCTTTTGAAGAATTATATTCTTAAGTAGGGTTAAACCCTCATTTCTTCTTTCTTGAGGGAATTAAATTCCTGTTATTTTAACAGAACTAAGTTCTTAACTAGGGTTAAACCCTGATTCTGTTCATTCTGAAGGAATTAAATTCCCATAACATAGGGTCAAACCCTAATTTTATTTTAAAGGAATTAAATTCCTATAGTTCTATGAGAATTAAATTCTCAAGCTTCCATTCCCTCTCTATGCTTTGGATCTGCATGGCAGGATCTCAACCCATTGAGAATTAAATTCTCAACTCAAGGAGAGATGTGCACTTTACAGATCCTCCACCAAAGAGAGAACTATATTCTTCTGTTTTATATCAGAGTTAAACTCTGTTGAGAATTGAATTCTCTTTTCCTTTCAAAAAGTCCCTTCTTACCTAGGGTTTTCTTTTGCAGAAGATCCAAATTCCTCCAAAGTATCAAGGCTCTCCTCTTTTTTTATGTATCGATTCCTTTCTGCATGTCTGTCTCTCTGTGTGTCTCTTGGCTCCTATTTATAGGAGAAGCAGCCGAATCAATTAGTTTTGGTGAATCTTTCATTGAGAGATTTAATTTGTATTCACCATTCGTTTTGGACCTTTGGATTATTATGTGAATTTTAGTCACCATTGGATTTTAAATCCAGAGATTCTCCTTTGTTATTTCGGTTAGATTTTAAGGGGAAATCTTTCCAAGTTCAGGCTTTTTCCATAGATAGGTGATATTTAAGAATCTTTAAATCTTTAATTCAATCGGTTCCTTTGGAAAGATTTGAGAGGTCTTTTCTTAGAATTTAATTCTGTTAACAGATAGGCTTTGAAAGCCGGTCACGTGTAGCCACGTGACCCTTGGTCACGTGTGGGCACGTGACCCCCTTGGAACGAGACCTCTTCTTCCTTTTTGCGCTCTGCCTTCTGGCTGCCGCTTAGCTGTCACGTGCCACCACTTGACCCCTGGTCACGTGTGAGCACGTGACCCTCGCCTGGAGCCTTTTTCTTGATTTGATCAGGGAATTAAGTCTGCTGCTTTTGAGTGTAACGTGCCAACACGTGACCCTGGTCACGTGGGAGCACGTGACCTCTTCTGAAGCCTTTTCCTTGATTTGATCAGGGAACCGATGTGCCTTTGAAGCCGCTTTTAAATGTCACGTGCCAACACGTGACCCTGGTCACATGGGAGCACATGACCCTTTCTGAACCCCTTTTCTTTGATGTAGTCGGGAAGCTGAATCTGCCTTGCCGATACTTTTAGGTGTCACGTGCCAACACGTGACTGCTAGTCACGTGCTAGCACGTGATGCCTCCTTCGTAACTTTTCCTGATTTTAAATCAGGAAACAACGACCAGGTGAGTAGATTTAACATCTACGGGGAAATCGCCCGTATGGCGTTAAGCGTCTGGGCATAGTAGGATGTTTAGTTTTATATGTTCATGCAAACATACCAGAGTAGCATACCCTTGTTACATATATAGAACTGGTAGTATAGAACACTGCACTATCACTAACGGTACATGCTGCACGGGCACGATCTATATGCTACACTCACACCGTTAGTGATTGCCATGACACTCAGAGCATAGGATTGCTAGAAATTATATGTTATATTAAGTCCATTTCACTGATGTTGTCATGTTTTGCCATATCCATATATGCATATTTTTACCATGTTCACCTTGTAGCTCATCATAATGCTTATGTATATATATCTTGGACACATATGCATCATTTCCACATTGGTGTACGTGTATATTGCTACACTCACTTAGCATATTTAGCTTCTTGCACATCCATACCTATACTCATTTTCATATGAAACATACATGGATGACATTGACTTGACAAAAAAAAAACTAAACTAAGGGACCGCATATGGTATTTTCCAAACTGGGTATTTTTAGAAAAAGAGCGGTTTTTCCCTTTTCTTCCATACGACGCATGGCATGGATTTACGCATTAGATTGATTCATGTGATTTCTGGATTTGGGAACCGGAGTACTATTTTAAGAAATTACGCACTGTTAAAAACCCGGTTTCCCTTGATTTGATATTTTAGTGCGTCCACCATGTGTTTTCTCGGTGCTTGAGCGATACATGGAAACCCGAGTCGAGGAGCTGGACGAGGCCGATTGCGGTTACATGGTGGACCCGGTATGGTACCCCGGGACGAGAACGGATCGCTGTGCAGTAGACGGTGAGCCTAGCAGAGGGACCACTACCTACCGGTGATTGGTTAGACCTGGCGGTTATCCCGAAGATACTCACCAGAGTCGAGAGATGGTTACGGGACGACTCGTACTGCAGGGGCCGAGGGCCGATACCGCAGACAGAGCCCGTGGGCTAACCGGGCTGACGGATGCCCGAGATATGAGGTTTTGCGTGTCGATGCTGGACACGAGTTTTCTTGATATTTGGGTGCCGATACTGGGCACTCACGATTTTATGAGATTACAGGATTTGAGGGCCGATGTGGATGACGACGCCTGAGTTGTTTTGGGATTGGGGTGTATTGACAGACACCAGTTATTTTTCCACGTTGACATTCCGTGTAGACATTATTTCTTCCCATACTCAGTATTTAGTACTTGACATCTCATCCTGCAGCTAGCATACCTGATAGAGTACACATGCTTACATATCATTGCGTACCCTGCTCGTCCTATATAGGGTTGTTAGATTACATTGCCATGTCCGATTTTCACACATCTGCTCATTACATAGAAATGCCATTAGATCATACCTGTCGCATGATATTGAGCATCCCGTTCGTCATATAGATGTTACTTGTTGGCATAGTTTAGAGTATCGCAGCACGTGCATACTCGCGATTACCTTTATATGTTATCTACTACTCACGAGTTGGCAACTCACCCCCGTTGTGCCACAGTGTTTGCAGGTTGCCCTTTGGAGTAGTCGCGGCTGGCTGTTTACCGCACCTTTTGACACAGATACCTTTGCTAGTTGGTGGGTTTTTGTACGGTATCTGTTTACTTTCAGTTGTATATTGATGTATCTAGTATTCTCCATCTACCTTCATGTATTGACTTAGAGACAGTTGTGAGGACGACATATGTTATTTTGTACTCTGGTGTCGAGCTCGTTATGAGCCGACCTCATTTATGCAGTCTTATATGTCTTGCTATCTTCATTTCATTTTTACTCAGTCATTGAGATGCTCTATTTATTCCACATGTCATTTTACTTATATCTTGTCTTCACCCGATTTCCGGGGCAAACTCTTGTATAAGAAAATGTTGCAAATAAAATTATTAAATAATACATGAACTCAAAAAGGATTTCCACTAAATTAACTACAAAGGTTTTCTAAACATTTGGAACCGTTTTTACAAAAAAATGTCTCAACACTCTATATTTAAATGGTTTTGATTTCTGGGTTGTCGGCTTACTTCGTCATGTTACGCCTTTAGACGTTACGTGGTTAAGTGCCGGTCACGGGCTGAACTTTGGGTCGTGACAAAGTTGGTATCAAAGCGTAGGTTTTACCTTTGGAGTGTAGGATGACCCTGGTATGATGGAGTAGGTAGCTACGGCAGGGTGGCGTGGCGTGTGTATGTTCCGCGGCATACTCACGACGCGGCACTCCGCCTAAGCGACCTTAGGACCTATTGATTGAACTTCCTTCTTGATATACATTCTTGTGATTCGAATTCCGTATCCTCATCAAATCCTACTTTCCTTTCAGCCATTATGCCGCCAAAGACTACGAGGGCACAGAGAGCGGCCGCGAGGGCCGAGATGCGAGTTGACTCATCCGAGACGAGGACTGATCCGGGCAGTACACCTGTTACACCCGAACAGACTGTCCCTCCTATGACAGACCAGATCGCCACACTAGGGGCTGGTGTGCAGGAGATGCGCCAGGCGATGGGATCCAGCATGCAAGAGATGCGTCAGATGATAGGGTCGCTAGTTGAGACGCTTCGAGCGCAGCGACCAGAGGTAGTTCTACCCATTGCAGAGACCGTGGTGGTACCCACAGTTTAGGCAGTTGCACCTGCGCTTACAGAGGTCATTACAGTATCGCTGTCAGAGTTTATGAGGCTGAAGCCTCCGGTCTTCACAGGCACCGATCCAGCCGAGGACCCGCAGTCTTTTATTGACAGAATGGCACGGATATGCCGTTCCCTCAGATGCTCAGATACGCGATGGGTAGAGTTCGCGAGCTTTCGCCTGGAAGGACTTACGCAGAAATGGTGTGAATCAGTTGAGAAGGGCAGGGCAGCAGGTCTTCCTCCTATGACCTGGACTGAGTTCATGACGATGTTCCTTGCCCGCTTCCTTCCTCAGAGTGTTAGGGATGCCCGAGCACGCAGGTTTGTGTCCTTGCGCCAGACACCAGAGATGACTGTGGCAGAGTACGATGTGCTATTCACCGAGCTATCAGTCTATGCTCCGTACCTAGTGGCCACTGAGGAGTTACGAGTCAAGAGATTTGTCCGAGGCTTCCTTACACCACTGTTCCTTGCGATCAGCGCACAGCATTACGAGACGTATGCAGCAGCCGTAGACGCAACCCTATTAGTCGAGGCGTGCCTTGCAGAGACTTCGGCAGTCCCAGAGCCGAAGAGGGTTCGTACTGATACATCGGCACGGAGACGGCCGTTCGGACGCCGCGACAGACACCTTGCAGGTGGCAGAGACTCGAGACGAGGTCAGCTTTTCAGCTCTTATCCCAAGGAGGGTCAGCCAGTATCATCCGGATGCTACCGATGCGGGAGTTCCTATCATCGTGTTCGAGAGTGTCCTGAGATACCCCGTAGAGAGGCAGCCGCACCGCATGTCACACTTCCTCCTTCTCCACCCCAGAGGGCATTGCCCATTGTACCTACAGTTGCCCCGCGCCAGACTCAGGCACAGAGAGGCCGTGGTCGCGGAGGGTTTGTTCCTAGAGGTTGAGGCGGTCGAGGCAGAGGACAGCCAGCCACCAGCAGAGTACAGCCAGTTGCTAGTAGGGGACCGCCAGTTGCAGGTGGAGGACAGGAACGGGTCTTCGCGTTGACGCATCAGGACGCGCAGGCGTCCAATGCAGTGGTCTCAGGTACCTTATCAGTATGTTTAGTTGATGCACACGTATTGTTCGATCCCGGATCCACGCACTCGTATGTTTCCACACATTTTGTGCCAAGTTTTGGTAGAGAGTCTGGGTTGCTTGATCAGCCGCTTGTTGTGACCACTCCCGTGGGAGAGTCATTTATGGGTAGACACGTGTTCCGATCCTGCATTGTCCGTATTGGCGAGAGAGATTTGCCTGTCGACTTGATCCTTCTTGAGATATTGGACTTCGATGTTCTTTTGGGCATGGATTGGTTGGCCACGTGCTATGCGTCGGTGGACTGCCGCGAGAAGACAGTGAGATTTTGTTTTCCTGGCGAGTCGGCTTTTGTTGTGCAGGGGGATCGTGGTGCCGCCCCTCACAGATTGATTTCTTCTCTTCACGCTGGACAGCTTTTGAGGAAGGGATGTAAGGGATTTCTAGCCTATGTTTGCGATACTGGGGCCACAGATATTCCATTGGACCAGGTTCCGATTGCATGTGAGTTCCCGGACGTATTCCCTGACGAGCTTCCTGGGCTACCGCACGAGCGTGATGTGGTGTTCTGTATTGATTTGATTCCCGGCACGGGGCCTATTTCTATACCGCCTTATCGGATGGCCCCGGCAGAGCTTAGTGGGTTGAAGAGTCAGTTGCAAGATTTGCTGGACAAGGGACTTATTCGACCCAGTGTTTCTCCTTGAGGTGCTCCAGTCCTGTTTGTTAAGAAGAAGGACGGCAGTTTGCGTCTGTGTATCGACTACCGGCAGCTGAACCGGGTGACCGTGCGGAACAGATATCCATTGCCACGCATCGACGACTTGTTCGACCAGCTTCAGGGGGCAGGATATTTTTCGAGGATCGATTTGCGATCAGGCTATCATCAGCTGCGAGTTCGATAGGAGGACATTCCGAAGACAGCTTTCCGTACGCGTTATGGCCATTATGAGTTTTTGGTGATGTCGTTCGGACTCACCAACGCGCCAGCAGCCTTCATGGACTTGATGAACTGTATATTCAGGCCATATCTCGATTTGTTCATCATTGTATTCATTGACGATATATTGGTGTATTCCCGGAGCAGAGAGGAGCACGAGCAGCACCTGCGGATCACACTGCAGACCTTGAGGGAGCACCAGCTTTATGCAAAATTCTCCAAGTGCGCGTTCTGGTTGGACAACGTGGACTTCTTGGGTCACGTGATTACACGGGATGGTATATGTGTAGACCCGAGGAAGGTCGAGGCCTTTCGGAGTTGGCCCAGACCTACATCTGTTACTGAGATACGCAGCTTTCTAGGACTGGCCGGCTACTACCGGCGATTTGTACAGGGTTTCTCCCGTATTGCTGCACCCTTGACCGGATTGACCCGGAAGGGAGTCCCTTTCGTTTGGACGGAGGAGTGCGAGCGCAGCTTCCAGCAGCTACGGACTTGCTTGACTACGGCGCCAGTGTTATCATTGCCTTCAGGATCGGGCGGATTTGTAGTCTATTGTGACGCGTCACGAGTGGGGCTAGGATGCGTACTGATGCAGCACGGCAGGGTGATCGCTTATGCTTCCCGGCAATTGAAGAAACATGAACAGAACTACCCCACTCACGATTTGGAGATGGCTGCAGTGGTCTTTGCACTTAAGATCTGGCGACATTACCTCTACGGCGAGTCGTGCCAGATATTCACTGATCACAAGAGCCTCAAGTATATATTTCAGCAGCGAGACCTGAATCTCCGACAGCGCCGTTGGATGGAACTGGTGAAAGACTACGACTGCGAGATCTTATATCACCCGGGAAAGGCTAACGTAGTGGCAAATGCTTTGAGTAGGAGGCCCGATGGTAGTCTAGCATGTTTGAGTGCAGTACAGAGGCAGTCATCGGATTGGCAGATATTATGCGACAACCGAGTGCAGTTCGAGTTCACGCAGATCGGGGGACAGCTTGCGCACGTTCGTGCACGCCCACAGTTGCTTGACCGTATATATGAGGCACAGCGCAGGGATGACAGTTGCTCAGAGATCATGGCACATGTTGGACAGGGCAGTTTCTCCGAGTTCGTGATTGATGACCAGGGGATATTACGATTTGGGTCTAGACTGTGCGTACCAGATGCCGAGGGATTGCGGCGCGATATTCTTGAGGAGGCACATCGGTCGGTGTACAGTGTCCACCCCGGTTCCACCAAGATGTACCACGACATGAAGGAGACCTACTGGTGGGACGGAATGAAGAGGGACATCGCGGAGTTCGTATCGAGATGCCTGACTTGTCAGCAAGTCAAGGCCGAGCACCAGAGGCCCGCAGGAGAGCTACAGTCGTTACCCATTCCGGAGTGGAAGTGGGAACATATTTCGATGGATTTCGTTGTGGGTCTACCCAGGACTAGGCGGGGGTATGACTCCATTTGGGTGATCGTGGATCGTCTGACGAAAGCGGCTCACTTCCTGCCGGTGAAGACGACTTTCGGATTTACGCAGTACGCCCAGATTTATATCGACGAGATTGTACGACTACATGGGGTACCGACGTGTATTGTGTCCGATCGAGGTACCCAGTTTACCAGCAGACTATGGCAGAGGCTTCAGGAGGCTTTGGGCACTCGTTTGAGTTTCAGCATGGCATTTCATCCGCAGACCGACGGACAGTCAGAGCGGACCATTCAGACTTTCGAGGACATGCTCCGAGCGTGCATTTTAGACTTTGGTGGTAGTTGGGATCATCATCTACCCTTGATAGAGTTCTCCTACAACAATAGCTTCCAGGACACTATTCAGATGGCACCTTTTGAGGCTTTGTATGGGAGGAGATGTAGATCACCCGTCTGTTGGACAGAGCTGAGCGAGAGCAGTATTTTGGGGCCCCAGATCGTACAGAAGACGACAGAGAAGATTCAGCTGATTCGGGACAGGATGAGGACAGCTCAGAGCAGGCAGAAATCGTATGCTGACAGACGCCGCCGCAGATTAGAGTTCGCAGTTGGCGATCACGTTTTCCTGAGGGTCTCTCCAATGAAGGGAGTGATGAGGTTTGGACGAAAGGGGAAGCTTAGCTCCAGATTCATAGGTCCTTTCGAGATCCTCAAGCGAATAGGCGCAGTCGCATATCGTTTGGCTCTTCCACCCAGTCTTTCGGATGTTCACCCCGTCTTCCACGTATCGATGCTACCCAGATATCTTCATGACCCTTCCCACACGATCCAGCATCAGACAGTTCAGCTTGAGCCCGATCTTTCGTTCACCGTGCAGCCAGTTGAGATATTGGATCGGCAGGTGAAGAAACTTCGATCTAGGGTCCTGCCGTCGGTGAAGGTTCTTTGGCGCAGCCCGAATGGTGAGGAGATCACTTGGGAGGCCGAGGGGGAGATGCGGAAGAAATTCCCTCATCTCTTTGAAGGTACGTGTAGTTATATGTTGTTTTTTTTTCTTAAAATCCGGGGACGAATTTCCTTAAGGAGGGGAGACTGTAACACCTGAGTTTAGGGTTAACAGTAATTGTGTGTTAATGTAGGGTTTTTGGTAAAAAGTTTACCAAAATGGGTTTCTAGTAATTTATCTGGTTTTATAGTTATTTTTGTAGGAATTTATCTCGACCGCACACACTTGTGCACGATAGCTAGGGTTAGACTTAGGGTGACCTAGTTTGGGTGTGCATGGTGGGTAAACCATGTTTAGCCCACCATGGTAGGATTAGGGCCTTGCTTAAGGTAATTGAGTTGATTTTGGAGAAAATGAGTTTAACTAGGGTGGTTGGCTTTGACCAAGGGTGCTTAGGATGTTTCAAGTTGACTTGCTAGAGAGAGAGAGAGAGAGAGATGTGATGGTTGCCATGATGGTTTAAGGTTGTGTCACACCAAACTTTTTGAATGTCTCTTCACACTCAAATCCCTCTCACTCACACTCAATTTCAGACCCTAAAAACATCAGAACAGCCACCAAAACAACCCCATCAGCCCAACCTCAACTCATTCCAGCACCCCATCAGCCCCCAACCAATCACTTTAACATCAGCTTCAGCCTTTGAAATTCCTTCAGAACTTCAGCAACATCAGCTGCATCAACAGCCCATGTCATGATCACACACACCCCCACACCATCTTATACATAACCCTACACCACAACACATACACACAAAGTCTTTCCCAGCTTCTACAGCAGCAACTCTACACCCAAAACCTTGGTTCTACTTCAAAACAATAAAGCAGCAAAGGCAGCTGTGGCCTGAAGCAATAGCAGCATCAGCCTCTGCAGTGAGCAGATCAGCAGCTCATTTCAGCCATGATGCAGCCCCAGGAGCTATAGTAGCAGCACACCACTCCCTCCTTCTTCTTTCCTCCTTCAACTAGGATCTGTAGAGGTATATTTTCCCCTAACCCAACTTCTCTTGGCTCATGTTATGGTTTTAGTGTAGCTAGTATTTATATTATGTAGATTAGTGCTAGTTGTAGAGATTTGGGATAGGATTTAGTCAAGTAATGGTTTTTATGGTTAGTATAACCTTAGTAAGTGCTGTTAAAGCTAGTGGAACCAAGATTTATCCAAGTTTTCACCAGAGTAACCTATTTGCCCGACTTGGCGTAAATTAGCAATTTAAGGGACTTTTGAGCCTCTGTTGGATCTGCTGTTGACCCGAACCTTAAATCATAAAATTATGAAGACTGTAGCACAATAACCTTAGCAGAGACACACACACAGAGCACGGGGGCCCACCTCTAAAGTGAGGCCGCCGGTTTATTCCTTCTGGCCGCAAATTGCGGCCAGAACAGGGGCTAGGGTGTTGGGTTTTTGGCTGTAGGGTTCTTTTGGGTAGCTTAGGCTTTTGGTATCCGTAACTTTTGTAGTTTGGCCCAGAGGCAAAATCTGGAGCTATAAACTCATTTTCGATGTTTGTAACCTTGTACGACACGCGCGTGATCCGTGTGGTTCTATGGCGCGCTGTGCGCCACAGTGCGTCGATGTTGGTTCTGGTGAGTTCTCACGCGTCGCGGCGTGTCATATGCACACGCATTTAGTTTCACGCATGCTTATCCTTTTTACGATTTTGGTGATTCTTGTGGTTTGGTGTTAAGTAATGTTAATATTAGTTAGACTAGCCAAATTGGGTATGGTTTGGACCAAGTTAACCTAGGAAACCCCAGATTACACAAAAATACCCTAAGTTTTCAATTGGTACAAAACTTGGCGTTTTTGAGCAAACCATAGCTTTTTGAGATCTGCTGCTACCCTTGTAGGTTCAGAATAAAATTGAGTGGACCATAGCCTACTGGTGACACACTGACCCAACTACCAGAGCCCGACCCCACCACCTTTAACCCAGGCCTCCAGAAAATTCTTTCTGGCCGCAAATTGCGGCCAGACTAGGGAGTTAGGTCCTAGGGTTTTTTTTCTACAGGTGTCTGCTGCATTTTATAGGTCTCTGGTATACATAGTTTTGCAATATTTTGATCTTGGTACAATCTGGGGCACTATATTGTTTTCTGGTGTTTTTGGTTTGCGAGATACGCGCGATACGCATGTGGTTCTGTGATTCGGCGTATCGCGGCGTAACGGGTTAAGCGCTAGGCACATACACGCACGTTTCAGCGTATCGCACACACGCGCGTCAATTCGCGACACGAGTTCTCGATTTGTTTTATCGCGTATGCGAGATTTTGATTATATTTGGATTCTTGTGTAAATTCCAGGTTCGCAGGCGGGTACGTCAGACGCCGCCGGGAAAGGGAAGCAGGTGGTCGGCTATACTTAGCCCACGACCAGGTGAGTAGATTTAATATCTACGGGGAAATCGCCCGTATGGCGTTAAGCGTCAGGGCATAGTAGGATGTTTAGTTTTATATGTTCATGCAAACATACCAGAGTAGCATATCCTTGTTACATATATAGAACTGGTAGTGTAGAACACTGCACTGTCACTAACGGTACATGCTGCACGAGCACGATCTATATGCTACACTCATACCGTTAGTGATTGCCATGACACTCAGAGCATAGGATTGCTAGAAATTATATGTTATATTAAGTCCATTTCACTGATGTTGTCATGTTTTGCCATATCCATATATGCATATTTTTATCATGTTCACCTTGTAGCTCATCATAATGCTTATGTATATATATCTTGGACACATATGCATCATTTCCACATTGGTGTATGTGTATATTGCTACACTCACTTAGCATATTTAGCTTCTTGCACATCCATACCTATACTCATTTTCATATGAAACATACATGGATGACATTGACTTGACAAAAAAAAAAAACTAAACTAAGGGACCGCATATGGTATTTTCCAAACTGGGTATTTTTAGAAAAAGAGCGGTTTTTTCCTTTTCTTCCATACGACACATGGCATGGATTTACGCATTAGATTGATTCATGTGATTTCTGGATTTGGGAACCGGAGTACTATTTTAAGAAATTACACACTGTTAAAAACCCGGTTTCCCTTGATTTGATATTTTAGTGCGTCCACCATGTGTTTTCTCGGTGCTTGAGCGATACATGGAAACCCAAGTCGAGGAGCTGGAAGTGGCCGATTGCGGGTACATGGTGGACCCGGTATGGTACCCCGGGGCGAGAACGGATCGCTGTGCAGTAGACGGTGAGCCTGGCAGAGGGACTACTACCTACCGGAGATTGGTTGGACCTGGCGGTTATCCGGAGGATACCTACCAGAGTCGAGAGATTGTTACGGGACGACTCGTACTGCAGGGGCCGAGGGCCGATACCGCAGACAGAGCCCGTGGGCTAACCGGGCTGACGGATGCCCGAGATATGAGGTTTTGCGTATCGATGCTGGACACGAGTTTTCTTGATATTTGGGTGCCGATGCTGGGCACTCACGATTTTATGAGATTACAGGATTTGAGGGCCGATGTGGATGACGGCGCCTGAGTTGTTTTGGGATTGGGGTGTATTGACAGACACCGGTTATTTTTCCACGTTGACATTCCGTGTAGACATTATTTCTTCCCATACTCAGCATTTAGTACTTGACATCTCATCCTGCAGCTAGCATACCTGATAGAGTACACATGCTTGCATATCATTGCGTACCCTGCTCGTCCTATATAGGGTTGTTAGATTACATTGCCATGTCCGATTTTCATACATCTGCTCATTACATAGAATGCCATTAGATCATACCTGTCGCATGATATTGAGCATCCCGTTCATCTTATAGATGTTACTTGTTGGCATAGTTTAGAGTATCGCAGCACGTGCATACTCGCTATTACCTTTATATGTTATCTACTACTCACGAGTTGGCAACTCACCCCCGTTGTGCCACAGTGTTTGCAGGTTGCCCTTTGGAGTAGTCGCGGCTGGCTGTTCACCGCACCTTTTGACACAGATACCTTTGCTAGTTGGTTCGTTTTTGTACGGTATCTGTTTACTTTCAGTTGTATATTGATGTATCTAGTATTCTCCATCTACCTTCATGTATTGACTTAGAGACAGTTGTGAGGACGACATATGTTATTTTGTACTCTGGTGTCGAGCTCGTTGTGAGCCGACTTCATTTATGCAGTCTTATATGTCTTGCTATCTTCATTTTATTTTTACTCAGTCATTGAGATGCTCTATTTATTCCACATGTCATTTTACTTATATCTTGTCTTCACCTGATTTCCGGGGCAAACTCTTGTATAAGAAAATGTTGCAAATAAAATTATTAAATAATACATGAACTCAAAAAGGATTTCCACTAAATTAACTAAAAAGGTTTTCTAAACATTTGGAACCGTTTTTACAAAAAATGTCTCAACACTCTACATTTAAATGGTTTTGATTTCTGGGTTGTCGGCTTACTTCGTCATGTTACGCCTTTAGACGTTATGTGGTTAAGTGCCGGTCACGGGCCGAACTTTGGGTCGTGACAATTGTACTTTGTATTCATTTTGATTCATGAATAAAAGACATATTTTGCTTCATGATGGTGTGTCCCTTTTAGTAAGTGTATTATGTGGATAATCTATTTTGATTTCTTTGTAGTACAGCGATGGATTAGGGTTCAGGGTTAAGATCTGCCTCTTAAGACTTTTCTTTTATGAGCCGTGAGGGTCTCATAAAGAATTTTCTCCTTACAGGTCGAGAGGATCCCATAGGTGTAATTTCTCCTTAGGAATCGTAAGGATTACTAAGTGCGTTTTCTTCTGAGAGTCGTAAGGATCTCCCAAAAAAGTTTTCTCCCTTATGAATCGAGAGGACCCGTAAGTGATGGATGAGGTTGACATTATCTGCATTTCACGGGGTCAGGGGTTGCTCTGGCCATTTCCCACGGGGTCAAAATTGACTTTAGCCGTGTTCTATGCGACTAGGATTTGCTCTGGATGCTTCCCATGGGGTTAGGATTGACATAGGCCGTGTTCTGCGAGGACCAGGCTCCACTCTGGATACTTCCCACGGGGTCAGAATTGACATAGCCGTGTTCTGCAAGGACCAGGATCCGCTCTGGACGTTTTCCACGGGGTCAGGATTAACATAAGCTGCGTTCTACGTGACCAGGAATTTGCTCTGAATGCTTCCCACGGGGTCATAGCCGTGTTCTGTGAGGACCAAGCTCCACTCTGGATGCTTCCCACGGGGTCATAGCCGTATTCTGCGAGCACCAGGATCCGCTCTGGACGTTTCCCACGGGGTCAGGATTGACATAGGCCTTGTTCTACGTGATCAGGAATTTTGCTCTGGATGCTTCCTATGGGGTCATAGCCGTATTCTACGAGGACCAAGCTCCGCTCTGGATGCTTCCCACGGGGTCATAGCCGTGTTCTGCGAGGACCAGGATCCGCTCTGGATGTTTCCCACGGGGTCAGGATTGACATAGGCCGTGTTCGATGTGATCAGGAATTTTGCTCTGGATGCTTCCCACGGGGTCATAGCCGTGTTCTGCGAGGACCAGGCTCCGCTCTGGATGCTTCCCACGGGGTCATAGCCGTGTTCTGCGAGGACCAGGATCCGCTCTGGACGTTTCCCACGGGGTCAGGATTGACATAAACCGTGTTCCACATGACCAGGAATTTTGCTCTGGATGCTTCCCACGGGGTCATAGCCGTGTTCTGCGAGGACCAGGATCCGCTCTGGACGTTTCCCACGGGGTCAGGATTGACATAAGCCGCGTTCCACGTGACCAGGAATTTTGCTCTGGATGCTTCCCATGGGGTCATAGCCGTATTCTGCGAGGACCAGGCTCCGCTCTGGATGCTTTCCATGGGGTCATAGCCGTGTTCTGCGAGGACCAGGATCCACTCTGGACGTTTCCCACGGGGTCAGGATTGACATAAGCCGCGTTCCACGTGACCAGGAATTTTTCTATGGATGCTTCCGTCGGGGTCATAGCCGTGTTCTGCGAGGACTAGGATCTGCTCTGGACGTTTCCCACGGGGTCAGGATTGACATAAGCCGCGTTCCACGTGACCATGAATTTTTCTCTGGATACTTCCCACGGGGTCATAACCGTGTTCTGCGAGGACCAGGCTCCGCTCTAGATGCTTCTCACGGGGTCATAGCCGTGTTCTGCGAGGACCAGGATCCACTCTGGACGTTTCCCACGGGGTCAAGATTGACATAAGCCGTGTTCCATGTGACCAGGAAGGGTTGACTTTATCCGCATTTCACGGAGTCGGGGTTTGACTCTCGGTCATCTGTGCGCCCTGAGTCATAGAACTGGGAGTTGCCGTGGTTCTGCTTTGCTTGATGTTGTGTCTTTTGTAATGAGACGAATGTTGAGGTGATTTCCAGGCTATCTGTGAACCGTTGAGATTTGGCTTCTTCTTCTGGTGAAACCTGGGGAGGAAAGGTGTGATTCCCTCTTTGTTTGCGCCCCTGGATCGTATACAGGGATTGATGTGATATCACCTGTAGGGCAAAAATTTCATTTCATCATCATTTTTTTTATATTTCTTTCTGCGATGCTCTATCATTTCAGCTTTTAATATCACGAAGGTCGTGATTGCCCAATCATTTCGGCTATTTGTTTTATTTTTACTCGCTGCTTTTTATTGCGAGTTGCCTAATCATTTCGGCTATTTTGCATGCATACATTTTTACTTGCTAATTTTGTTGCAAGTTGCCCCATCATTTCGGCTATTTCGTATGCATGTATGGCTTGCTGGATTTTCGTTGCAAGCTTGGAATTAGACACCGATTTCGGCATCAGCACCGCTACAACTGGGATATTGCCACGAGCGAATCATCATTTGCCTCTGTCAATGTCGAACAAAGGTGGCTTAGCAAACAGGGTTAAAATCCTGTTGACTAAGTCTTTTGACTTCATGAGCCGTAAGAGTCTCATAAAGATATTTCTCCCTACAAGTCGTGAGGATCTCATAGGTGCATTTTCTCCTTAGGAATCGTGAAGACTCCTAAGTGTATAGTCTCTTATAAGTCGTAAGGATCTTATAAGAGTGCTTTCTCCTTATAAGTCGAGAGGACTTACAAGGGCTCACTGTGCAGACATATCCCTAGTCACGGATGGGACTTTGTTAGGGAAATGTTTATTCGCGCCCGTGGATTGTATACAAGGGTCAGCATTGAACCGCTTGTAGGGCAGTATTGGAGGTTGTGGTGGCCTCTTAAGAACAGGTTCAGATCCCTGTAGCTTAAGACTTTTGAATCTTATGAGCCGTGAGGGTCTCATAAGAGGGTTCTCCTTACGAGTCGTGAGAATTTCGCAAGTGTAATTTCTCCTTAGGAATCGTGGGGATCCCTAAGTGTGTTGCTCCCTTGTGAGTCATAAGGATCTCACACAGGTGGTTTCTCCTCACAAGGTCGAGAGGACCCTGCAAGTGTCTTTTAACGAGATTGCGCCCTTTCGGATTTTCATAAAACTCGTCGGTAGCCTTGCTGTTTTTACTCACGGAGCCCTTTCGGGTTTTCATCCGTGCCCATTTTGCTTATGGACATACCGTTTTCTTTTTCTTCTTCTTTTTTTCTTTTTTTTGTATCAGCCTTGGGATGCTGCAATCCACAGTCGTTTATCGACGTCTCGGTCAACAGCTAGTTTTAGGACATAGTGGTCCATTGTTAGTTTAAGGACGTTTCGGTCCATGGTTAGTTTAAGGACGTTTCGGTCCATCGTCGGTTACTACTTATAGAGTTTGGGCTTAGGAAGATAGCGAGCGGGCATAGGCGTCGTCATCTATCGTTGACCTAGGCCGTGACTCGTCAGGCGTAGTATTTTTTCAGGAATCGACCGTTTATTGGCCGGAAAGGTCTTTCACCATGCATGTACATGAGTAGGTAAGCTCCACCCTGGTAAACTTTTTCTATGATATATGGGCCTGCATAGTTCGGCTCGAATTTCCCCCGTTTGGCACGATTAGGGATCATAGGTCTTTTGACCACTAGCACGAGTTCGCCTTGGCAGAATGTTCTCGGCCTCGTCAATCTCTCATATGAACGTGTCATCTTTGCCTTATAAGCCTCCAGATTTTGTTGCTCTATGAGCCAGGTTTCATCAAGGGCATCGAGCTCCTCAAGCCGAAGGTGAGCATTTTCTTCGTCTGTTAGCTCGTAATGAACTGCCGCTCGTAGAGAGGGTAACTCTATCTCGAGGGGGAGTACCGCTTCTGTACCGAATACCAATGCGTACGGCGTTGTGTTCGTGGCCGTTTTGAGCGTAGTTCGATACGCCCAGAGAGTTTCATCCAGTCTCTCATGCCAGTCCTTCTTATTTCGAGACACCGTCTTTTTCACGATCTTCGTCAAGGTCTTGTTGAAAGCCTCAGCTAGATCGTTAGCTCGGGGATTATAGACTGAGGAGTATCTCCAGTCTATGTTATGCTGTTATGCGAAGCGGCTGATTTTGTGGCTTCTGTAGGCTGGCCCGTTATCGGAGATGATCCGTCGCGGAGTTCCAAACCGATAATTGACGTGTGTCTTGAAGAAATGGAGAATATTCTCGGTCTTCACTTCCCTCAGCGGTACTGCTTCTGCCCATTTGGAGAAGTAATCAGTTGTCTCCAAAATGAATCGATGTCCTCTGGACGATACTGGTTCGATAGGGCCGATTATGTCAGTTCCCCACATTTCGAACGGCCAGCTAGCCACTATCGGATGTAGTGGATTCGGATGCTGGTGGATAAAGTCCCCATGGATCTGGCATGAGTGGCATTGCTTCATATACTCGAGGCAGTCTTGAATCATCGTGGGCCAGTAGTAGCCCATCCTTTTAATCTTCAGCTTTATCTTCGACCCAGCTTGGTAAGAACTGCAGAGTCCGTCGTGAGTTTCTTGGATGACTCTCTTTGCCTCTTCAGGTCCCAGGCATCTTAGCCATAGAGAATCAAATGAT
Source organism: Agapanthus africanus (assembly GCA_030015575.1). NCBI lineage: Eukaryota > Viridiplantae > Streptophyta > Magnoliopsida > Asparagales > Amaryllidaceae > Agapanthus > Agapanthus africanus. Next base: position 865,675,429 of record CM057338.1, on the reverse strand, counting down.
CTCTTATACAGAGTATCATTAACAAAGGCGAAGGATAGATTTCATGAGCTGATGCCTTGAGGATGCATCTTCAGGTGTTCGATGGGATTTGAAGTAATCTATAAAGACTTCCCTCCAATCCATAGCCTTTTCCTGGTCTTTTATTTGCAGGGTCGTTTGCTCGGTCGTTCCCTTTTCTTCGGACGACTCCGGAGATATTTCTGCTGGTGCAAGAACCCGACGGCTTTGCACAACGATTCTTACGTCATCGAGGTTCTCGTCGGCCAGTTCTTTAGCGAGTTTGGCTAATGCATCCGCTTTGCTATTTTCCGCACGCGGTATACTTTCCAAGGCGTAGGAAGGAATTTGAATCAGCAGTTGCTGTACTCTCTCACCGTACTTCACCAACTCTGGCTTGCACGTTTGATAGTCGCCATTAACATGACTAACGACCAGTTGGGAGTCTCTGTATATGAGGAGGTTTTCAATTTCCATGTCGATAGCGATCTCGAGACCTGTTATCAAAGCTTCATATTCGGCTTCATTGTTTGTCCCCGGCTCTGTTAAGGAGAAGGCAAAGCGCATTATCCCTCCTTGTGGAGTTACGAAGATAAGGCCTACCCCTGATTTGATTATGGGGGTGCTTTGTTTGCGCTTTTTCATGGAAGATGCTCCATCGAAGTAGAGTTCCCATTGGGTATTATTCTCTCTTCTCTTCCCGTCGATCGTGTAAAACGCATGTTCGTCTGGCAATTCGTAGTTTAAAGGAGAATCGGTGGGTATCAGATTCTCAGCGAGGAAGTCGGCGTTGGCCTAGCCTTTCACTGCCTTAAGAGGACGATAAGTTAGTGAGAACTCCATCAATAGCAGGGCCCATTTAGCGAGTCGTCCCGTTAATATGGCCTTCGACATCAAATATTTGAGAGGATCCACCTTTGATATGAGATGGATCTCATGTGCCAACGTGTAGTGTCTGAGCTTCGTTATTGCGAAGATCAACGTTAAGCAGTGTTTTTCAATGGGAGAGTAATTGCTTTCTGCCCCCTAGAGAACTCGACTCAGATAATAAAGGGCTCTCTCTTTCCCTTGGTCGTTCTCGTGTGCCCATAATGCGCCTAACGAACCTTCGAGGGCTGTTGTATACAGGACGGGAGGTTTTCCTTTAACGGGAGCGGCCAGTACTGGCGGATTCTGTAGGTATTGCTTGATTTCATCCAGTACGCTTTGGCATTTGTGATCCCAAACGAAAGGGGTCCCTTTCTTCATTAGGTGACTATAAGGACGGCACTTGCCGGAGAGATTGGATATGAATCACCGGATATACGCGAGCTTTCCTTGGAGAGACCGCAGTTGCTTGAGAGTTTTTGGCGGAGGAATTTCCATAATCGCCTTGATCTTTGACGGATCTATCTCGAAGCCTCGGTGTCGGACGATGAATCCTAGGAATCTTCCTGAGGAAATTCCGAACGCGCATTTGAGAAGGTTCATCTTTAAGTTGTATTGCCGAAGGTGTTGAAATACGATCTTCAGATACTCTAGATGTTCCTCGTATGATTTGCTTTTAACTACGAGGTCGTCGATATAACATTTGACGATTTCATGTATGAGGTCATCGAAAATCTTCGTCATGGCCCTCTGTTAGGTGACACCGGCGTTCTTTAGACCGAAGGGCATCACCTTATAGCAGAATATGCCCAAAGGGGTCCGGAAAGCGGTGTGCTTCTGGTCCTCAGGATGCATCTTTATCTGATTGTATCCTGATGATCCGTCCATGAAGGAGAAGACTTCGTGAGTGGATGTGTTATCTATCATCAGCTCAGTGACTGGTACTGAAAGTCGTCTTTTGGACAAGCGTTGTTGAAATCCCGAAAGTCCACACATATGCGTACTGTCCCATTTTTCTTCATTACTGGAACAATGTTGACGATCCAGTCGGGGTACTGAATCTCTTGGATGAAACCAGAGTCGATTGGCTTCTTGACCTCGGCGTTGATGCTCATTTCAAGCTCGAACCGCATTCTTCTTGGCGCTTGTTTGATCGGTTTGACGTCCGGGGATATTGCTAATTTGTGGACAACAATCTCTGAATCTAGTCCTGGCATCTCGGAATAGTTCCATGCGAAACAGTCTCTATGCTGCATAAGCACGTCCTTTAGTGTAGCCACCCTTTCTTCAGACAGCAGCTCACTGACGAATGTCGGCCGCGGATCACTTGTCGTCCCCAAATCAATTTTCTTGAGGTTATCTGCAGTAGTATGTATTCCATCTTCCAGTTCTTTTGGCGCCGGTGGAAACTCTGAGATCACCTCGTCATCATTGTTTTCGAAGCACTATGAGAGGTCATCCGTATTATCAGGCTCTTCTTCTGACAGTGTTATCACGTGGCAGGTACGAGATCGTTTCCAAGATCGATGTTGATCTGGTTTTACTCTCGCTATACACGCCGCTTTTGGTTCATGCTTCTGTGGCGGGCTTACCTTCCAGCTGCTGGATAGAGCGAACCTGCCTTGTTGATATTGGTCTTCAACCTGGTTCTTGAAGGTGAAGTAGTCTTCGAGAGGATGCCCTATTGCTTGGTGGTAAGAGCAATAGTCTGGGTGAGAGACCTCGTTCGCTTGCTCGGGGTGCTTAGACTCCGGGAGTGTCATCATCTGATACTTTACGACGAGGTTGAATATCTTCTTTGTCTTATCTTAGGGAAAAGAATATTCTCGATCCATCTTCTTTATAAGGGACGGATCCCGGCTGCTCGATTCTTGCTCGCGTGGCTTCTTAGACCCGCTTGGCTGCTGTCGAACGTTTTTTTCGTTCTTTGATTTATTTTTTCCTCTGCGCCGGGTCTTTTGTATGACAGGATGGCGACGAGGAGCATTGTCATTCTCCCCGGCCTGTTGAAGGAGGCGCTGTGCCCTGGCTTTCTCATAAATGGCCATCTCGCGGTTATGGTCATCCCGGACCTTTTAACCCGCTTCCCTGATCAATTTGTCCATCCGTTCTTCAAACGACGGACTCGGCGTTTTGATGACAGGACCATGTTTTGGTTCAGGATCAGCATCTTTTAACAGAATGTCTCCTCTTCATCGAAGTCATGTATGACGTAGCTGCCATGGACTCACTCTCGTTTTTTGGATTGAACATATCCAAGCCCGATCGTTTCGATTCTCCCGTTAGGCAACTTACGGTGAGTTCTGGGGACATCGCAAATCCTGTTGTAGAACCGAGCTTGTCGAGTGGTCTATTTGAAGGATACACCTTGGTGCCTCAACAGCCTTTTCAAGCCTTCTGTGTAATATCTAGGCAGACGGATGGGCTGGAGCCTGTCAAGTGTAGAATCCGCGCCATGCCAAATTTCTTTCTCCACTTTGGTCTCCCCAGATCGGTAGAATAGGATTGCCTTTTCACCCCTTTGCCTGGGAGGGACGTAGAATGTCTGCAGTTCTTGCACACTATAAGTTTCAAGTGCATCAAGCTCTTTATAATGCTCTTATGGAACCATAGCAACTTGCAAACTTTGATCTTCGTTGGCGAAGATTTGTATCGACGGCCGAGCAGAGAATACAGCATTGATCTCGTCTTCCGAGTTGCTGCCGAAGATCAACGTAGGGATGGACGGTCCCGGCTTGTTGTATTGGGGCGGCCCTGAATAAACTATCTCTTCTTCCTCCTTGGTATCACTCCCGAAGACCGGAATAGTAGTGATGGCTTTGTTCTTCGATCTGTGACATCTTTCCGTGTCCTCGAAATCTGGTAAGAAGTATTTTGCATCTTTGTACTTTTGGACTTTATTCACGGAGAATGGGTTCAACTCTCCTGTTATGGTATACTCGAGACCATCCTTGAAATACTTCATACACTGATGTTGTGTAGAAGGGGTAATGTTGTACTCATGTAACCAAGGCCTGCCGAGCAAAGCATTGTAGCATGTCTTGGCGTTGATGACATGAAACTTAATGTCCGTGAAAAGCAGCCCAAAGCGTAGTGTCAATATTATAGACCCAAGCGTTCGTGATGATTGAGAGTCAAACCCGGAGATGGTGATTTTATCACGAGCGAGGTGCTGAACGCTCATGCAAATTTCCTTCAATACTCTCACATTGAGAAGATTGACGGAAGACCCATTGTCGACCAGGATTTTTCCTATCTTGATATCATGACAGTATCCGGAGACATAAAGAGGACGGTTGTGCTCGCACGTCCCGAGGAAGAGGTCTTCATCGCCGAAGGTGATATCGGCCGTGTGTATTTCTTCCAGCTCGTCCTTCATCTTTTCTTCGGCAAGGAAAGCTTGGAATTGCTGGGGCTCTTGCAGTACCTTGATTAAAGAATCCCTTGCTTCTTTTGATAACAAGAGGGCATCGAGAATGCTTAGTTGCGAAGGTAGCTTTCTCAAGTGTGCCAGAACGTTGTAGTCCACCTTACTCTTCTTTGGCGGGTCTTTGGCTGTCAGCTCTTCGACGGCTTGGTCATCGAGGGCGATATCTTCACGGATCTTTTCTTTCCCCTTATCTCTTCTATTTGACCCACTGTTCGAGGGCCCAAGATTCTTTTCGGGCAGCGTACGATTGCGCAGCTGAATATTTTCACAGGCCTTCGGTTCTTCCTCTTTTCCCGACGTGGATTCTTTGAAGAGAGGGCCAAGAGTCATTTCTTCGTCAGAGTCACTCCTGAAGGTGAGAACTTGCGATCCTCCAGCATCGACCATGTGACAGTTGCCGGTAGTTCTTTTATGCTCATCGGTCGTGTTTCTTTGCTCCCGACGAGTTTTGCGTTTCATTCGCTTAAAATGATGCCGGTGAGCAACATATCCCTGCCACCATCTTTTAAAAGCGTTGCACTCTTCAGTGGGCTGCGCAATCTTTCGATGATATAAGCAGTAGCTAGGATGTGTTTCCGCTTCACCAAGGGCGTTCCCTTCGGAGGGTGGCAGCTTCATTCCTATCGATATGGCTTTGGCGAACCTTTTCTTCATCTTGAACCTGCTTTTATTTGCGGCGGATGTACTTTGATCTGGCGGGATGTTTCAACCCTTTCATCCTGTTGCTGGCATTTGGCCTTTTCAAATATGGCCATCTCACGCTCTCGAGCGCCTTTGCTTTTAAGAAGAGCTTCGTTCAGGAATGCATTAATCATTTCGTCTGATGGTCCAGGAAGTTCCGGCTCAGGATCTGCCCCCAGTTTCTCTGTGTAAGGAGCTTCTTCATCGTTTATCAATAAGTGAGAGATCATATGGCAACTTGCTACGTAATCTTCAGATTCATCCGACGAGTCTTCTCCATCATCTCCGTCCTCAAGGACGAGACTGAGAAATTCTTGGAGTGTGACTGGAGTCCGCGCCTTCTGGTTATACTCTTCTAACACGTCAATCTACTTTTACAGGTTCATGCGCCTATCACCAGGCTTCACGAGCTTCTTGGATTTCTTATTCTTCTTCGAAGATTTTGATGGCTTGGTTTGAGCACTTTGACTATCACCACCAATTTTTGGAGTTGGGCGCGGTTTCAGCATTCCTTTGATAATCTCGGGTTCCAGCGGATTCTTCCACCTGATCACCGGGCATGTTTGGAGATCGTTCAGCATTCTTTTAGTTTTGGCTGAAAGAGCGACCTCCTATGGAGCTTCTTCTATGAAAGAGCATGATGCCCCCGGTGAGTCTGTCTTCTTGGGAGCGTGTGGCTGTGGTGAGTTCACCTTCCAATTCTCGGACAGCGCGCCTTGTTGGTATTGGTCCCCGATCCATCCCTTAAAGACGAAACAATCTTCAATTGGATGGCTTGCCGTTTAATGGTAAGGGTAATAGTTGGGACTATTAGCCTCGCCGGGTTGCAACGGTCGTTTTGGATTCGGCAGATTGATGAGCCTGTTGCACACCGCTAGTTCGAATAGTCTCTTCGTTTTGTCCCGGGGGAACGAATAAGGACACTTCATTTTCTCATTATAGTATCGCCGTCTCTTTTTTAGTTGATCCGTTAGTTTTGGGGCACTGGGCTGCTGTTGAGTATTCGCAATGAATGTCGCCTTCCCTTTACCCTTTTCATTCCGCGGCTCCGGCTTTGGAGGAGACGGTCTATGACCCATCTGGTCCATTTGGGCCAGTTTGTCGATCAAGGCCTGGAACGTGGTCGGCTTGAAGAACATCATGAATTGGGAAATAGTTGCCTGAGGGTCCAGAGTGCCCATGAACATGCCCACTGCCGGCGCTTCCTCGATGCGCAGCTCACATTTTGACCATAAATTTCGCCACCGTATTGCGTATTGTACCCAAGTTTCTCCCGGCTTCACCCTGGCGTTAATTAATGCGGTAATCAGGGTGTGTTCACTAACAATCGCGAAACACTGGGTGAATAGTAGTTCCATCTCTGCAAAAGTCTTGACGGAGTCGTTTGGAAGTTCAGAATACAACTCGAAAGCCGTTTCCGACAAGCTGCCGATGAACTGGTGAAGTAGCAATTTATCATTACCTCTGGTGTTGCCACATAGAGCCCTGAACTGGGCGACATGCTGGTGGGGATTGCCCGTCCCTTTATATACATGAAATTTAGGGATCGTATATCCCGGCGGGTACTTTATTTGGTCATAACAGCCTGGATATGGTCGCCTAGTTTTAACAATTTGGCCGGCCGCTTCACTCACCTGGTGAGCTCGTATTTGCTGAGCAATGTAGTCATCCAGAGCGGCCTTGGGGATGGTTTCCTCTTTGGTTGCTGAAAGAGCCGGAGGAGGGTTCGATGTCTCCCCTCTGTCGTCTTCAATGATGATCGGGGGGTCTTCAGCTGGAGGTTCTGGCTATAATATCATCCCAGCTATGTCTTGGAACAAGAGAGCTATTCGTTTTATATTGGCTGCCTGTTTCGCAGCCTTTTTTTCTTTCCTCTCGAGCATTCTTCGGAGTTATTCGGTGTCAGTTTCTTGTTCCTGACGCTGCTCCGAGGTCTCTGGATTTTCTTTTGGCGCAGTGAGTGCAGCCATTGCGGTCAGCATCTTCTGAAGCTTCTGCTGCTGTTGTTCTTGAGCCTTTGTTATTGACCGGGTAAGCGGTCGATGTCCCATAGAAGCACGGCTTTCCTCTTTTCCGGAAGCCATATAAACAGTATGCACCATCATGCCCCCAGACTTGGGGCGTTTAGGTTCGGTGTTTCTGCGGTTCGCCGCGGTCACAGGGGCTTTCTCTGGCCTCCTTCTTTTGTGAGCAGTTGAAGTCGAGGGGGACGTTGCAGCGGGCACCCAGGTAGCTGTTGCCTTTTGTGGCTTGACAGGATGGTCCTTTTCTTGCCGAACTTTTATCTTTTTCTGTCGGCGAGAGTAATCTTGATCAATTACTGAGTCCTGAACCTGTCGCCAGACTTTGTAAATTTTGGAAGAAAGCCGCTGAGGGGGTTGTTCCGGCTTCTCCTTCGGTGCATTCTCCACGGGTGAAGAAGATCTCTTCAGCACTGCAGTAGGAGAGTTTCTGTGCACCTTGTTAAGTAGTTCAAAGCTGTTCCCGGTTGGAACAGCAGCATCGATCTCCACCATTGGAGTTGGTGGAATAAATCCAGACGGAGAGCTGCCCCCAGCCTTCCTTACTCGGTGCCAGTGACGACGGTGAGAATGTCATGCAGATAGTGTTGGTTCAGCTATGGGGATGGCTTTGTCATGCCCCCTGTTCTGGTGAGGCGCTGCTGGTACCAGCCTCTTGAAGACCGACGTCCGTTGAGCAGTAGTATCCAATCTGTCAAAGACAGACCTTTGAGCAGGAACGGGAGCCGGAGTGGCCAGCCTCGTAAAGACTGATCCTTTGACGGGAGAAGCTTCTTTAGTGACCTCGAGAGCAGAAATGGCTATCCATTTTGGGATAGCCGCTTCAGGTATCTTTGGCTTCTTGACGGGCCCATTAAAGCTTTGGTCCAATCTGTTAAAAACTGAGGCAGTAGACTTAGGCCACCCGCTGAGAGGGGCCGCAGTAGTTGCAAGCCGATCAAAGACCGACTTCTTGGGAGCTTCTTGCGATGGTACAGGGGCGTTGAAGCTCGTTGACGGGATCATGGTCCCGAAGAACAATCCAGTGGTGGCTTGAGTCACCTGTTCTACCGGCATAGCGAAGATGGAGGCCGTTTGGGGCCCGTAAGTCACTCCTCTAGCAAGGACAGAGTGAGAGTTGTTGCGGCTTTTGCAGTTTGTGCAGCTGGAAACCATTGATCTGCACGGGAGCAAGACACCAAATCTTAGTACCTCGAATCCACGGGCAACCATATCAAACCGCGATTCGTTTGCGAACACGACACACGAAGTGTGGAGTGGAAAGAGGAAAAGGTCCCACCGGGTGTGCCAGAATCTGTTCCCCGCCGAAAACGCGGGAAGACGCGATAAACGTCTTGCCTGAATTTCGGGGCAGATGCTAATTGGTGCTATCCGTCCACCTCTCCGAAGATGCCAAGTTGATTTATGGCATCGTGTATCGAAGGTTTAAACGGATGCGGCCGATGTAGCAGACTTTTTCAGATTCCCCCTCATTTGAGGGGTTTTTGATTGTGGGGACGCTCTTCCCTGCAGGCGCAAGCCCTTGCAGTTAATTACGCTACCGCATCGCGGTAACAACTTTCTCCTTCTCCAGATGGTTACTTCGTGTCGTGTGTGTTTGTTTTGTTTTTGGTTTCCCGTGAATTGTATACGGAGACTAATTTATGTTGTCACCCGTAGGGCGTGGATTAGTCCAAATCCGTATCTTCTTAGATTTGGGTTTGGGGGTTGGGTTTAAGGATATGTTAGCCTCTTTTGAGACTAAGATCAACTGAAACGTTTGTTAAGGATACGTTAATCTAATTTTAGACTAAGATCAACTTAACGGGATCATTTAGATCCAACAGAAGAGCATTTGGACTTTATTTTTTAGTTTAGGGACATTACGGTCGATTAGTTTAAGGACATTACGGTCCAAGGTTAAGGACATCATAGTTCGTGAGTTTAAAGACATCAAAGTCAAGGTTAAGGATATCATAGTCCGTGAGTTTAAAGACCTCACAGTCAAGGTTAAGGACATCATAGTCCGTGAGTTTAAAGACCTCACAGTCAAGGTTAAGGACATCGTAGTCCGTGAGTTTAAAGACCTTACAGTCAAGGTTAAGGACATCGTGGTTCGTGAAATGTGTGGTTGTTGGGACCCGTCACCTCTATGAAGACGTTGAAGGATTACAACGATAAATATCAAAGGAGTGAAGAGATGTACCCTTGAACCGAAGTTGATTTGGGGATCTATAGTCCAATTTGGAACTAAGATCAATTAATTAGATTATGAGCACATTGGCTCAGTTAAATCTGAATTGAGGACTTATGGCCAATTTGGGCTAAGTCTAATTAAATTTGAAATGTTGGCCTCTTGTTAGACCATTAAACATTTGTCTGGGTTCAACCCCCCTTTATTTGGCACTGCTAAACAGGGGTTCTGACAACATTTTATCTTTGTTGAGTGCTGGGCACTCATATGCCATATTGAATGATCAATTTTGGAAGGCAAGGATGTACTTGAGACTCAATAAAAAGAGAAGTCTTGCCTCAGAAGGACTTAGCCAATTTAGGCTAGGGTTGATTTGAATATAGTGTTAAACACTAACATATATTTTATGGTCACGTGTTCCCACGTGATGCGCTGAAAATAGTGTTAAACACTAAGAACAAAATGCTTCAAAAATAGTGTTAAACACTAAAATGGGATTGGTCACGTGGGGCCATGTGAGGCCTCTGAAGATGGGGACTAGTCTTCCTTTGTTTTGTTCTTAGAGTATTCAAAGGTGTCAAACACTTAAGTCTTCACAGCCATCACGTGTGGGCATGTGACGGGCACCCATGCATTGATTTATTAAAGTGTTTATTAGGGGTCGCGTGGGGACACTTGAGGGCGCCTAAAATCGATTCTGCCTTTGGCTTTGTTCCCTTTATTTTGAGAGTCATATGGGAACACGTAAGGCATTGCCTCCAAGTTTTTCTCTTCTCATTTTGGGGAGTCTGTTTAGGGGTCACGTGGGGGTACGTGACCTAGTTTTATTCTTTCTTTTCTGATCATTGAGGATAGGGGTCACGTGTCACCGCGTGACCAAGTTCTGTTTTTTCTTCTCTGCTCATTGAGAATGGGGGTCACGTGTTACCACGTGATCAAGTTCTTTATGTGCATGGAGAGCTTTAAGTATTTTGTTTTTAAGAATTAAATTCTCTGTAGGGTTAAACCCTAATTATGTTTTAGAGGAATTAAATTCCTATGTATGTGGAAGAATTAAATTCTCATATAGGGTTAAACCCTAGTTCTGTCTTGGAGGAATTGAATTCCTGTGAATTTGGGGAGAATTGAATTCTCATGCAGGGTTGAACCCTAATTTTATTTTGGAGGAATTAAATTCCTATGAAATTGGGAGAATTAAATTCTCATATAGGGTTAAACCTTAGTTTTATTTGGAAGAATTAAATTCCTATGAATTTGGGAGAATTGAATTCTCTAAATTCAATTCTCCCTCTAAGTTTTGGATCTGCATGGCAGAATCTCCCCGATGAGAATTAAATTCTCAACTTGTGGGGAGATGTGCTTCTGCAGATCTTCAACCAGAGAAAGAACTAAGTTCTTTTGCAGAAGAGTTAAACTCTTAGACTGAGAATTAAATTCTCCTTTTGTTTTATGGAGCTTTGATCTCTTTCCCCTTTCTCACCTAGGGTTTCTTTTCTTGAGAATTAAATTCTCCTTTCTTTTCTCTCTGCTATTGTTTTTTCTTCAGAAAATTCTAAGATTCAAAAATTCCTTTTTCTCTCCTCTTCTTGACTCCTATTTATATGAGAAGGAAAAGAATCAATTTGTTTAGTGAATCTTTCATTGAAAGATTTTGTTTGTTTTTTTAACTAACATGATCTTAGTGAATTTTATTCACCATTGGATTTTTAATCCAGAAGATATTCTGTTTGTTATTCTTGGTGAATTTTAGGGAAATCTTTCCATGTATAAAATCTTTCCATAAATTGGTGATTTTTAATCACCATTGGATTTTTAATCCAACGGTACTCCACTTTACAGAGCATAATCCTTTTTTTTGTTTGGAAATGTTTAAAGAAATACTTTCCCAGTTAGGCTTTTTGATTTCCCTTAATTAGAATTTAATTCTATTAATTCTGCAGGCTTTTAAAGCCCATCACGTGTTGGCACGTAATCCGAATGTTTGATCATTGAAATAGAATTTAATTTTATCAGTTAAAGAGCTAAGGGACATGTCACGTGTTGGCACGTGACCCTCTTTTATTTAGAATTTAATTCTGCCTTTTAACAGAGTTAAGGGACCTGTCACGTGTTGGCATGTGACCCTTTTTTATTCAGAATTTAATTCTGCCTTTTAACAGAGCTAAGGGACCATCACGTGTCAGCACGTGAGCCTTGGTCACGTGTGAGCACGTGATGCCCCATTGGGATCTTTCCTTAGCTGTTTTATTACATTTTTGTTTGATTAGAATTTAATTCTATAAAATAGAGATCACAGGAAACTATCACGTGTCAACACATGACCCTTGATCACGTGTGAACACGTGATACCTCATTGAGGTATTTCCTGATATTTTCTCAGGGAACAGTGCCACTACAACCCATTTCGGGGAACTCGTTCGGGATGGTCCGAATTATCGCACATCATCAGGCTTAGTAGTGTGAGATGCAGACCTCCGTAAGGAGCATACGGTCTCGAAAGATTTAAAATACAATTTTCTTTAGAAAATGAGATTTCTACTATAAATAAAACTTATATTTATAGCAAAATATCTATTTTTAATATTTATAATATTCCACATTTCCAAAATTCAAGAAAAACATTCCATTTACAAGAAAATAACATACAATTCTAATATTACAAATAAATACCATATATTATAAAATTAGGTTTTATTCACTAGAAATGTCACATTGATAAAATATACATCCATGAAAACTCTAAAGACGATAATAAAATACATTTTGAAAATTATACAAAATTATTTTTACATAACCCCCCTCAAATTATACTAAATTACAATAAGGACCTTAGTAAACATAGGTTTAAGCGGGACCAGTCTCTTGAGCCTCAGAGAGCCGGAGATATGGGTGCTTGCCTATTTAAAGTAGGCAACTTAACAAACGGTGTTATCAACACGGTAATCGTCTTTGAAAAAGACACAAATCCTGCCGTTCATGTGCAGCGGTTACCGATAACACCAAAATCTACTTCAGGATTAAACTTCTATTCTAATTTTCTGACTCAGACTGAGTCTCAATGTAATTAATCCAACTTGAATGAGATTCAAGTATAAAACTAGTATCAAACTTCAATACAATATGAATCCATGAATCTATATATTCAATATGTTCAATCTAATCAATCTATATTGACTAAACTGAACCATGGATATACATCCATCTACATGATTCTCCAGTTACATCCATTTACTGATATCATAGTTTCGGCAAGTTATCCATCTATACAATTCAATTTACAACACAATACATTCCGTACAATCAATACTACAAATGCTACGGGGTTATAAATGGGTAGACTGGTACGGAATATGTTAAAGGTGGCACGAGATGGTCACTTAAGACGTAATTACATCCATGCCGTTGTTTCGTGGTATTATCGACGGAATCTTGTACTCCATATACCGTAGTCTCTGGTCTAGTGAGACTCCTCTCATATTCACTGGCATTTTCTGTACCAAACTACAAACAACAGCGTTAACAATATAATATAACTTTAAAAGATACACACTCTTTCTGTCTATTCTATTTCTTCCTCATCTTTGGGACTTACCGAGCGATTTTTTCGCTGACGACATTCTCTTTCTATCTTCTTTGGAATGTCGTCAGGTGATTCGGACTCATTGGAGATCGAGCCCACCAGCGAGGATTTGGACCAGCTAGCTTTCGACCCAGAGCTTTAGATTCCCTGTACACATTTACATTCTGTATTTCCCATTTCTGTTATGCCACTATTTAGGCATTGCTTTCCATTCCATATATTTACTTTTCAGATGTATTGTAAAAAGAGTGTTAATAAATAAAGTTGTTCATTTATATCTTGTCTCTTGTGTACATTACATTTTATATTACTTAGATACGCTCAGCGTGTTTACTTCTGAGTAAATACGTAGCAGCCTCGTCGCATCCTCTGTCGTATACTGGGAAGCGGGGTGTGACAGGTTTTGTTGGTGGCCCATGCAGGTCAGAGCTGTATGGAACCCTACCATACAGTTCAGTTCTGCGTGGACAACCTAAGCAATATAACACAAGAAGCAGCAACTGAAACCATTCTTTACAATTCATATTCCTTGAATCTTATCATTTCAAATACTTTGAATCTGTCCTAACCCAAATTTTTCATTCAAGGTTATGGATTCCCCGAACAATACCAGCACCAACTTCAACAACACTCCACCCCCACTACCGATTACACCTGCCGTCCCTACTCCGATCAATAAGCAGACGGTTCTGCTTGAGGAGATCCGCAGCCTCCTGGAAGGACAGCAGCAGTAGACTTCTATCCTGATGAACCGACCAGAGGCAGAAGCACCTGGGGTGAAGCAATTTAGAGCTTTGCACCCCAAACAATTTGCGGGAAAAGAGAGCCCTCTAGAAGCTGAGGAATGGGCTCAGAGCATCGAAGATGACCTGGCAGCAACGCAAATGCCATAGATTGCTTGGGTTCGAGTTGCAAAGCTGCAGCTCATTGACAATGCACGGGTTTGGTGAAAGACGGAAGAAAGCCGTCTTGATTAACCCATCGAATGTAAGACTTTCCGTGACATGTTCGATGCAAATTACTTCCCTGAGACTGCCCGCTTGGATATGGAACGACAGTTCATCCATCTGCAACAACGTTCAATGTGGAACAAATGTGTAGATGAGTATGATGCTGAGTTTACCATGCTCAGTAGGTAAGATATGTCTCAATATTCGATTTTATATCACATACTACACAGCTAACACAAGACCGTAACAGGTTTGCGGCCCATCTCATACCGACTGCTGAGATCAGAGCTAGAAGATTTAATCAAGGGTTGGACCCGGAAATCCAAGCTGCATTAGCTACAGGGGATTTCCCAACCCATGATATGTCTTTGAAAGCTGCCTGAAGATATGAGGCAGTGGTGAAGAAGAAGGGCATACCTCAATCTGCCGGAGTGAAGCGCCCTGCCAATTAGAAGGTTAGAGGAGCCTCTTCAAGGCCAACTGTTGAACTCAAGAGATCGGAAGAAATCAATAACCAGTTGAGTCCAGGTTTTTGCTTTTATTATAAGAGGAAGGGACATTTGTGGAAGGACAGTAGGCGCGCAAAAGGCCTGTGTCTAATTTGTGGCGCATCCAATCACGGAATTGGAAACCGTCCTTATAGAAGCAACCCAGCTCACACACCCACCAACCATCCGCAGCGGCCAGCCATCCAGGCTCCTGCACCTCGTCTTGCACTCCCAGCTCCACCACCTACACAACCTACTCACCGATTCTAATAGGCACAGAGGAACATGCCTCGAGGACAGATGAATGTGTCCCCAGCTAGGAGAAACGTGCCCCGGCGACATGCTTACACCTTAGCAGTCGAAGAAGCCGAGACAGTTGACCAATGTAACACTAGTAAGTCTCTTTCATATTTTTAAAACCCTTGTATCACTTTGTTATTTTTCATACACTATCAGTACTTCAGTCACTAAACTTTCCATAAATCTGTTACACTTTTCTTTTAAAAATTTCGAGGACGAAATTTTTATAAGGAGGGTAGAATGTAACATCCCTAAACTTTCTGTACAAATTTTTTCAAAAATATAGAAAGCGATATTTGAGCCTGAGCACAAGTTATAAATTTATTTTTCTTTTGAACAACAAGAAAGAGCTTGTATCTCACTGGTAAGACCTTACACTGCTGTTACAAAGCACCAGAGTTCAAATCTAATCAGCCACATTATCTTTTTATTCTGAATTCTTTTAATCTTTTTAGAATCCCAAGAGTCTACACATGCACAACACGTAAACTGAAGAGTCACACATAAAACAAACGAGTCCACTGCAGTAGAACAAGCGTGGGGGATACGTAGCAAGGAGACGCGGCCTGACTCGGCCATCTCGGGCCAGCGACTCGGTCGACTAGTCCGGTGCCGCCGGCCTGACTCGGTCGAAACTTCGATTTTCTTCTTTCCCCTACACCCTTTGGACTACCCCACTCCCCCTGCACTATTTAAATTCTCTGCAATTAAACAGAGAATTAAAATACCCCTTTTAATTTTTTAATGCAAAATTAAATACAATTTTTATCACACCCTTTCATTACCTAAACCCTAATTTTTCCTATAAATACCACACCTAAAATCACCCCTCCTCACTTCCAAATTCTTGCCCAAGCTCTCAAGAAAATTCCTAAGACTTTTTGTGAGCATGTGGAGTTAGCAAAGGGCGAAGCTCCGACGAACTTCCGACGACAATCCGAGGAGTTTCCGGCCACGAAACGACGCACCGGTGTTTCCCCAATCTTCCTCTTCCTCCTCTCTTAACCCTAATCCAGTAAGTCCCCCTTCTCTCTCTCTTTTACTATTCTCAAATTCTTAATTCTTAAAACATGTCGGAAGCGGAGTTATCCGGCTTTCGATTCTCTTTTCTTTCAAAAATACAACATTTTCTTAATAACAAACCTACAACTTTTGATTTCTTGTTTAATACTCATTAACTAAGACAAAAGAACAAGTTTGATATTAAAATGATAACCATAGCCAGTTTTATTTCAATTTTACATTAAAATACCTTTAAGTTTCATATTGACATGTTTATACCTTTGAACCATGCTAGCTTTAGAAAACTCATGAGGTAATAACCTACCTCCTCACAACACTCATATGTAACATAGCACGATAATATTTGGGAACACGGTTTTAGGAGAAATACGATTTTACACATAACTAACTCCGACTTATAAAAAACTTTTTCTACAAGATGTGTATTTTAAACAAATCTTTGCAATGTGCCGCTACAACCCATTTCGGGCAACCCATTCGGGATGGTGCAGATTATCGCACATCCTCGGGCTTAGTAGTGCGAAATGTAGACCTCCGCAAGGAGCATACGGTCTCGAAAGATTTAAAATACAATTTTCTTTAGAAAATGTGATTTCTACTATAAATAAAACTTATATTAATAGCAAAATATCTATTTTTAATATTTATAATATTCCACATTTCCAAAATTCAAGAAAAACATTACATTTACAAGAAATTACCATACAATTCCAATATTACAAATAAATACCATATATTATGAAATTAGGTTTTATTCACTGGAAATGTAACATTAATAAAATATACATCCATGAAAACTCTAAAGACGATAATAAAATATTTGAGGTGTATTTTGAAAATTATACAAAATTATTTTTAAATAAAACGCCCTCAAGTTATACTAAATTACAATAAGGACCCTAGTAAACATAGGTTTAAGCAGGACCAGTCTCTTGAGCCTCAGGGAGCCGAAGATATGGGCGCTTGCCTATTTAAGATAGACAACTTAACAAATGGTGTTATCAACAGGGTAATCGTCTTTGAAAAAGACACAAATCCTGCCGTCCATGTGCAGCGGTTACCGATAACACCAAAACCTAATTCAGGATTAAACTTCTTTTTTAATTGTCTGACTCAGACCGAGTCTCAATATAATTAATCCGACTTGAATGAGATTCAAGTATAAAACTAGTATCAAACTTCAATACAACATGAATCCATGAATGTATATATTCAATCTGTTCAATCTAATCAATCTATATTGACTGAACCGAACTATGGATATACATCCATCTACATGATTCTCCGATTACATCCATTTACTGATATCATGGTTTCAGCAAGTCATCCATCTATACAATTCAATTTACAACATAATACATTCCGTACAATCAATACAATCAATACTATAAACGCTACGGGGTTATAAAGGTGTTGACTGGTACGGAATATGTTAAAGGTGGCATGAGGTGGTCACTTAAGACGTAATTACATTCATGCCGTTGTTCCATGGTATTATCGATGGAGCCTTGTACTCCATATACCGTAGTCTCTGGTCTAGTGAGACTTCTCTCGTATACACCGGCATCTTCTGTACCAAGCTACAAACAACAGCGTTAACAATATAATACAACTTTAAAAGATACACACTCTCTCTGTCTATTCTATTTCTCCCTCATATTTGGGACTTACCGAGAGATTTGTTCGCTGACGATATTCTTTCTTCTTCTTCTTTGGAATGTCGTCAGCTGATTCGGACTCATTGGAGATCGAGCCCACCAGCGAGAATTTGGACCAGTTAGCTTTCGACCCAGAGCTTTAGATTCTTTGTACACATTTACATTCTGTATTTCCCATTTCTGTTATGCCACTGTTTAGGCATTACTTTCCATTCCATGTATTTACTTTTCAGATGTATTGTAAAAAGAGTTTTAATAAATAAAGTTGCTGTTCATTTATATCTTGTCTCTTGTGTACATTACATTTTATATTACTTAGATACGCTCAGCGTGTTTACTTCTGAGTAAATACGTAGCGGCCTCGTCGCGTTCTCTGCCGTATACTGAGAAGCGGGGCGTGACAAAAGGTGTGGTATTTTAATGTAAAAGTTTTTCTTTAAATGAACTATAGAACTAGGATACTGTGCTATAAAACCATGGTGTGCGTGTGGGGTAGGTCGTTACCCCATTAGATTTTCCTAAGGGTAGATAAACTAGTTATCGAGAAAGGTTATACCAAAGTTCATGGTATTTTAATGAAAAAGTTCGTTATATGTTTGTTTCACATGAATTCTTTGTTAAACTAAAAACTAAATGATGTGAAATAAGGTTAAGATTAGTATATGATGTTAGTTTAATCTAATTTGCTTATCAAGTGGCATATAAAAATTAAAAAGAAGATTATATCGGAGATAACTCCACTTTTGTCAATTTGTTTTAAGAATTGTTTTGAGGTGGAAAAGAATAGAGATGAGGGTGTTGGGGTCAAAAATTATACCCCGCTTGACCAAGTGCATCCATGCCCAAGTCGAGACACGCGGTCAGCCTCCGCCATGCTAATATGAAAATTATGTAATAAATAATTTTAATGTAATTTTTATTAATAAATGTATGAAAAATGAATATAAAGCTAAATTTTTGTAAAGCGCATGGCTCATATGGAAAAGAAATAAGCACATGAGTCATGGGATGTGCAAAATGCCACTTTGTAAAGCCCGAAGGGCTATGTGTAAATTTGTAAGTTTATATAAGGTAACATGATAATGAAATGAAAGAAAATAATTCATCATATGACACCTTTCCTTCATTATTCTCATATATATATATATCTAGCACCAAAGTTTGAGAAATTGTATATTTGATTTAGAAATATAACATATAGCATGTATTATACCACACGTTTTACAGAGGGGGCCAAGATCAAAAGTTTCCTTTCAAATCGAATATTTTCTTTTCAAGTTACAGACCAGACCCATTTATTTAGTTAAAGAAGAGAAGTAGATCTAATGTAGTTCTAGAGAGTTTCAGAAAATTTTAGAAGCTTCCAGAATATTCTAGAAACTTGTAGAAGATTTTCACGTCTCGCTCCTAGTAGATGGAAACGGTAATGTGGCAAGTCAGCAACATATTTATCCAGAGAAGGTCATTCTCTAAATAAATATACTAAGTGTATTGAAACAATAATACACAATATAAGAATAAATGGAGCCTGTAAAATTTTTCAACAAGCAACTTCATTTATATTCAACTTCTAATATTTACAAATACACGAGTTTATGCTGGAAAGTAAATACAATAAGAAAATTGCCTAAACAAGTGGCATACATAAACTGAAGAAAAGTGAAGCTGAGCTAGCCCCAAGTAGCGATCTGGTTATAGTCCTCATCTGTGGCATCCACTTCCTCTGTCTCGAGCGTATTTGACGAACATTCCAAAAGAAGAAAAGTGGGTGGAATGCCCGTCAGCGAACTAGCGCTCGTTAAGTCCTAAAGATAAGTAAGAGTAAAGAAAATGATAATTGTAGAATATTTATATGACGAGTAAGGGTATATGATCATGGGTAAATATATTCTATAGGTCTCTATATGGTCATTATGTTAACGTTAAGTTTAAAGTGTGAATGTCAACACAGCCGTAGAAGTATTCACGAGCTCAAGAGTGGAGCCCCAGGAGCAAGAAAACACGGGCCCATTTCATGTGTTAGCATCGGGGCTCTAGGCTGTGGATGAGTCAACCCGACTGATATTCGAGTAAAATAAAAAAGAGGTTAATACGGGACACCTGAAACTCCGTTGGATTTACACAAGAAACTATCTCAAACATTCTGAGTATAATATTTTATAACTGGTTAATATACTTAATTGATTTGATTGATTAATATGTCTTGATCGAAACCATAGATCGCAAAAGGTGTAGAATGTAGTCGAGCGAGTCGAGTAATATGCGAGTCATGACAATTGCAATTTTGGTTCGAGTCAAGTTGGTTCGAGTAGTCTGGGTTCGAATTCATATTCGAGTTTAGATTCAAGTTAGGTTAAAGTTTCGAGTTTGTGTTTGAGTTCGAGTTTAGATTTGAGATTGGATTCAAGTTCATGTCAATTTTTATAGGAATCGATTTAAACTGTTAAAATTTTATGTTCGGGAGAAATCGACAACTGCTGCACATGAACAACAAGATTTGTGTCTTTTCCAAGACAATTATCATTGGTAACTCCGTTAAATTATCTAACTTGAATAGGCAAGCAGTCACTTTCTCTGGCTCCCTGGGGATCAAGAGAAATGATACCGCTTAAATATATATTAATTCTAGAGTCCTTAAAATATTGTTTGCATATCTCAAGGTTTTTTTTAATGAAAAATACATATTAATATTGTTTAAAAATAATCTCGAGGGTGATTTATAATATTTATGATTTTCACGAACATGTATTTTAATTGTTGTGGTGTTTTTGTGATAAAACCTAGCTTTTTGATAGTTTATGGTATTTTTGTGAAAACTACTACTTTTGGAAACTTGGTGGTATTTTATTAAGAATTCTAAATTTTCATTTTAAAGAATATAGTTTCATAATATGTTTTTTTTATTGAAAATGCAGATTCATAACTTTTATATAATTTTTCAAAAATTAGTTTTGTTTAGAAAAGTCGCATTTCTTAAAAACTGTATTTTTATTTCCTTTTGAGACCGAATACTTCGTGAGGAGTTTTGCATCTCGCTCTACTATTCTAAAGATGTGCGATAATCCGTACCATCCATTAGCGGGTCCCCCGACGAGGGTTGTAGAGACGTAATTGCCAAGTATTTCAAAATACCGATTAAAAGAAACTCGTTTTGTAAAGGTGCGGTATTTTAATGTAAAAGTTATTTTTTAAATGAACCATAGAACTAGGATACCGTGCTACAGAACCATGGTATGCGTGTGGGGTATGTCGTTACCCCATGAGATTTTTCTAAAGTTAATAAATTAGTTATCGAGAAATGTAATACTAAAGTTCATGGTATTTTAATGAAAAAGTTCGTTATATGTTTGTTTCACATGAATTATTTGTTAAACTAAAAACTAAATGATGTGAAATAAGGCTAAGATTAGTATCTGATGTTTGTTTGATCTAATTTGCTTATCTAGTGGCATACAAAAATTAAAAAGAAGATTATATCGGAGATAACTCCACTTTTGTCGATTTATTTTAAAAATTGTTTTGAGATGGAAAAGAATAGAGACGAAGGTGTGAAGGTCAAAAATTACACCCCGGTTGACCAAGTGGGCCCATACCCAAGTCGAGCCCTGCGGCCAGCCTCCTCCATGCTAATATGAAAATTATGTAATAAATAATTTTAATGTAATTTTTATGAATAAATGTAAGAAAAATTGGCATAAAGCCAAATTTTTGTAATGCCCATGGCTCATATGTAAAAGAAATGAGCACATGAGTCATGGGATGGGCAAAATGCCATTTTGTAAAGCCCAAAGGGCTATGTGTAAATTTGTAAGCTTATATAAGGCAATATGATAAAGAAATGAAAAAAATAATTCATCATATGACACCTTTCCTTCGTTATTCTCATATATATATCCAGCACCGAAGTTTGAGAAATTGTATATTTGATTTAGAAATATAACATATACCATGTATTATGCCACAAGTTTTACAGAGGGGACCAAGATCAAAAGTTTCTTTTCAGATCGAATATTAACTTTTCAAGTTACAGACCAGACCTATTTATTTAGTTTAAGAAGAGAGGTGGATCTAATGTAGTTCTAGAGAGTTTCAGAAAATTTTAGAAGCTTCCAGAATATTCTAGAAACTTGTAGAATATTGTCACGTCTCGCTTCCCAGTAGATGGAAACGGTAATGTGGCAATTCCGCAACATATTTATCCAGAGAAAGTCATTCTCTAAATAAATATACTAAGCGTATTGAAACAATAATATACAATACAAGAATAAATGAAGACCGTAAAAGTTTCAACAAGCATTTTCATTTACATTCAACTTCTAATATTTACAAATACATGAGTTTATGCTGGAAAGTAAATACAATAAGAAAATTGCCTAAACAGGTGGCATACATAAACTGAAGAAAAGTGAAACTGAGCTAGCCCTAAGTAGCGATCTGGTTGTAGTTCTCCTCTGTGGCTTCCACTTTCTCTGTCTCGACCGTATCTGACGAACATTCCAAAAGAAGAAAAGTGGGTGGAATGCCCATCAGCGAACTAACGCTCGGTAAGTCCTAAAGATAAGTAAGAGTAAAGAAAATGACAATTGTAGCATATTTATATGACGAGTAAGGGTATATGATCATGGGTAAATATATTCTATAGGTCTCTATATGGTCACTATGTTAACGTTAAGTTCAAAGTGAGAATGTCAACACAGCCGTAGAAGTATGCACGAGCTCAAGAGTGGGACCCCAGGAGCAAGAAAACACGGGCTCATTTCATCTGTTAGCATCGGGGTTTTAGGTTGTGGATGAGTCAACCCGACTGATATTCGAGTAAAATAAAAAAGAGGTTAATACGGGACTCCTGAATCTCCGTTGGATTCACACAAGAAACTATCCCAAACACCCAAAGTATAATATATTATAACTGGTTAATATACTTAATTGATTTGATTGATTAACATGTCTTGATCGAAACCATAGATCGCAAAAGGTGTAGAATGTAGTCGAGTGAGTCGAGTAATATGCGAGTCATGACAATTGCAATTTTGGTTCGAGTCAAGTTGGTTCGAGTAGTCTGGGTTCGAGTTCATATTCGAGTTTAAATTCGAGTTAGGTTAAAGTTTCGAGTTTGTGTTTGAGTTCGAGTTTAGATTTGAGATTGGATTCAAGTTCATGTATTTTTCATAGGAATTGATTTAAACTGTTACAAATTTTATGTTCGGGAGAAATCGACAACTGCTGCACATGAACAGCAGGATTTGTGTCTTTTCCAAGACAATTACCATTGATAACTACGTTAAATTGTCTAACCTGAATAGGCAAGCAGTCACTTTCTCTGGTTCTGTGGGGCTCAAGAGAAATGATACCGCTTAAACCTATATTAATTCTAAAGTCCTTAAAATATTGTTTGCATATCTTGAGGGGTTTTTATGAGAAATACATATTAATATTGTTTAAAAATAATCTCGAGGGTGATTTATAATATTTAGGATTTTCATGAACATGTATTTTATTTATTGTGGTGTTTTGGTGATAAAACCTAGTTTTTTGAAAGTTTATGGTTTTTTTGTAAAAACTACTACTTTTGAAAATATGGTGGTATTTTATTAAGATTATAAATTTTCATTTTAAAGAATATAGTTTCATAATATGTTTTTTGAATTGAAAATACGGATTCATAACTTTTATATAATTTTTCAAATATTAGTTTTTTTTTAGAAAATTCGCATTTCTTAAAAACCGTATTTTTATTTCCTTTGAAGACCGAATACTCCATGAGGAGTTCTGCATCTCGCTCTACTATTCTAAAGATGTGCGATAATTCGCACTATCCATTAGCGAGTCCCCTAATGAGGGTTGTAGAGGCGTAATTGCCAAGGATTTCAAAATACCGATTAAAAGAAACCCGTTTTGTAAAGGTGTGGTATTTTAATGTAAAATTTATTCTTTAAATGAACCATAGAACTAGGATACCGTGCTATAAAACCATGGTGTGCGTGTGGGGTGGGTCGTGACCCCATGAGATTTTCCTAAAGGTAGATAAACTTGTTATCGAGAACGGGTATACTAAAGCTCATGATATTTTAATGAAAAAGTTCGTTATATGTTTGTTTCACATGAATTCTTTGTTAAACTAAAAATTAAATGATGTGAAATAAGGTTAAGATTAGTATATGATGTTAGTTTGATCTAATTTGTTTATCAAGTGGCATACACAAATTAAAAAGAAGATTATATCGGAGATAACTCCACTTTTGTCGATTTGTTTTAAAAATTGTTTTGAGGTGTAAAAGAATAGAGATGAAGGTGTTGGGGTTAAAAATTACCCCCCGGTTGACCAAGTGGGCCTATGCCTAAGTCGAGCCATGCGGCCAGCCTCCTCCATGCCAATATGAAAATTATGTAATAAATAATTTTAATGTAATTTTTATGAATAAATGTAAGAAAAATTGGCATAAAGTCAAATTTTTGTAAAGCCCATGGCCCATATGCAAAAGAAATGAACACATAAGGCATGGGATGGGAAAAATTCCATTTTGTAAAGCCAAAAGGGCCATGTGTAAATTTGTAAGCTTATATACAGCAACATGATAATGAAATGAAAGAAAATAATTCATCAATTGACATCTTTCCTTCATTATTCTCATATATATATATATATATATCCAGCACCAAAGTTTGAGAAATTGTACATTTGATTTAGAAATATAACATATAGCATGTATTATACCACAAGTTTTACAGAGGGGACCAAGATCAAAAGTTTCTTTTCAGATCGAATATTTACTTTTCAAGTTACAGACCAGACCCATTTATTTAGTTAAAGAAGAGAGGTGGATCTAATGTAGTTTTAGAGAGTTTCAGAAAATTTTAGAAGCTTCCAGAATATTCTAGAAACTTGTAAAAGATTATCACGTCTCGTTTCCCAGTAGATGGAAACGGTAATGTGGCAAGTCCGCAACATATTTATCCAGAAAAAGTCATTCTCTAAATAAATGTACTAAGCGTATTGAAACAATAATACACAATACAAGAATAAATGGAGACAGTAAAATTTTTCAACAAGCATTTTCATTTACATTCAACTTCTAATATTTACAAATACATGAGTTTATGTTGGAAAGTAAATACAATAAGAAAATTACCTAAACAGGTGGCATACATAAACTGAAGAAAAGTGGAACTGAGCTAGTCCTATGTAGCGATCTGGTTATAGTTCTCCTCTGTGGCTTCCACTTTCTCTGTCTCGACCGTATCTGACGAACATTCCAAAAGAAGAAAAGTGGGTGGAATGCCCATCAGCGAACTAACTCTTGGTAAGTTCTAAAGATAAGTAAGAGTAAAGAAAATGACAATTGTAGCATATTTATATGACGAGTAAGGGTATATGATCATGGGTAAATATATTCTATAGGTCTCTATATGGTCACTATGTTAACGTTAAGTTCAAAGTGAGAATGTCTACACAGCCGTAGAAGTATTCACGAGCTCAAGAGTAGGACCCCAGGAGCAAGAAAATACGGGCCCATTTCATGTGTTAGCATTGGGGCTTTAGGTTGTGGATGAGTCAACCCGACTGATATTCGAGTAAAATAAAAAAGAGGTTAATACGGGACTACTGAAGCTCCGTTGGATTCACACAAGAAACTATCCCAAAACACCCTGAGTATAATATATTATAACTAGTTAATATACTTAATTGATTTGATTGATTAACATGTCTTGATCGAAACCATAGATCGCAAAAGGTGTAGAATGTAGTCGAGTGAGTCGAGTAATATGCGAGTCATGACAATTGCAATTTTGGTTCAAGTCAAGTTGGTTCGAGTAGTCTGGGTTCGAGTTCATATTCGAGTTTCGATTCGAGTTAGGTTATAGTTTCGAGTTTGTGTTTGTGTTCGAGTTTAGATTTGAGATTAGATTCAAGTTCATGCCTTTTTCATAGGAATAGATTTAAACTGTTACAAATTTTATGTTCGGGAGAAATCGACAACTGCTGCACATGAACAACATGATTTGTGTCTTTTCAAAGACAATTACCATTGATAACTTCGTTAAATTGTCTAACATGAATAGGCAAACAGTCACTTTCTCTGGTTCTCTGGGGCTCTAGAGAAATGATACCGCTTAAACCTATATTAATTCTAGAGTCCTTAAAATATTGTTTGCATATCTTGAGGGGTTTTTATGAAAAATACATATTAATATTGTTTAAAAATAATCTCGAGGGTGATTTATAATATTTAGGATTTTCATGAACATGTATTTTAATTGTTGTGGTGTTTTGGTGATAAAACCTAGTTTTTTGAAAGTTTATGGTATTTTTGTGAAAACTAATACTTTTGAAAACATGGTGGTATTTTATTAAGAATTCTAACTTTTCATTTTAAAGAATATAGTTTCATAATATATTTTTTTAATTGAAAATACGGATTCATAACTTTTATATAATTTTTCAAAAATTAGTTTTTTTTAGAAAATTCGCATTTCTTAAAAACCATATTTTTATTTCCTTTTATGACCGAATACTTCGTGAGAAGTTCTGCATCTCTCTCTACTATTTCAAGGATGTGCGATAATCCGTACCATCCATTAGCGGGTCCTCTGATGAGGGTTGTAGAGGCGTAATTGCCAATGATTTCAAAATACCGATTAAAAGAAACCCGTTTTGTAAAGGTGTGCTATTTTAATGTAAAATTTATTCTTTAAATGAACCATAGAACAAGGATACCGTGCTATAAAACCAAGGCGTGCGTGTGGGGTGGGTCGTGACCCCATGAGATTTTCCTAAAGGTAGATAAACTAGTTATCGAGAAAGGGTATACTAAAGTTCATGGTATTTTAATGAAAAAGTTCGTTATATGTTTGTTTCACATGAATTCTTTGTTAAACTAAAAACTAAATGATGTGAAATAAGGTTAAGATTAGTATATGATATTAGTTTGATCTAATTTGTTTATCAAGTGACATATAAAAATTAAAAAGATGATTATATAGGAGATAACTCAACTTTTGTCGATTTGTTTTAAAAATTGTTTTGAGGTGGAAAAGAATAGAGATGAAGTTGTTAGGGTTAAAAATTACCCCCCGGTTGACCAAGTGGGCCCATGCCCAAGTCGAGCCATGCGGCCAGCCTCCTCCATGCCAATATGAAAATTATGTAATAAATAATTTTAATATAATTTTTATGAATAAATGTAAGAAAAAGTGGCATAAAGCCAAATTTTTGTAAAGCCCATGGCTCATATGCAAAAGAAATGAACACATATGGGATAAGATAGGCAAAATTACATTTTGTAAAGCCAAAAGGGCCATGTGTAAATTTGTAAGCTTATATAAGGCAACATGATAATGAAATGAAAGAAAATAATTCACCATATGACACCTTTCCTTCATTATTCTCACATATATATATCCAGCACCAAAGTTTGAGAAATTGTACATTTGATTTAGAAATATAACATATAGCATGTATTATACCACAAGTTTTACAGAGGGGACCAAGATCGGAAGTTTCTTTTCATTGAATATTTACTTTTCAAGTTACAGACCAAACCCATTTATTTAGTTAAAGAAGAGAGGTGGATCTAATGTAGTTTTAGAGAGTTTCAGAAAATTTTAGAAGTTTCCAGAATATTCTAGAATCTTGCAGAAGATTGTCACGTCTCGCTTCCCAGTAGATGGAAACGGTAATGTGGCAAGTCCGCAGTATATTTATCCAGAGAAAGTCATTCTCTAAATAAATATACTAAGCATATCGAAACATTAATACAGAATATAAGAATAAATGAAGACTGTAAATTTTTTCAACTAGCATCTTCATTTACTTTCAACTTCTAATATTTACAAATACATGAGTTTATGCTGGAAAGTAAATACAATAAGAAAATTGCCTAAACAAGTGGCATACATAAACTGAAGAAAAGTGAAGCTGAGCTAGCCCCAAGTAGCAATCTGGTTCTGGTCCTTCTCTGTGGCTTCCACTTTCTCTGTCTCGACCATATCTGACGAACATTCTAAAAGAAGAAAAGTGAGTGGAATGCCCGTCAGCGAACCAGCGCTCGGTAAGTCCTAAACATAAGTAAGAGTAAAGAAAATGACAATTGTAGAATATTTATATGACGAGTAAGGGTATATGATCATGGGTAAATATATTCTATAGGTCACTATATGGTCACTATGTTAATATTAAGTTCAAAGTGTGAATGTCAACACAGCCGTAGAAATATTCACAAGCTCAAGAGTGGGGCCCCAGGAGCAAGGAAATACGAGCCCATTTCATGTGTTAGCATCGGGCCTTTAGGCTGTGGATGAGTCAACCAGACTAATATTCGAGTAAAATAAAAATGAGATTAATACGGGACTCCTGAAGCTCCGTTGGATTCACACAAGAAACTATCCCAAACACCCTGAGTATAATATATTATAATTGGTTAATATACTTAATTGATTTGATTGATTAACATGTCTTGATTGAAATCATAGATTGCAAAATGTGTATAATGTAGTCGAGTGAGTTGAATAATATGCGAGTCATGGCAATTGCAATTTTGGTTCGAGTCAAGTTAGTTCGAGTAGTCTGGGTTCGAGTTCATATTCGAGTTTCGATTCGAGTTAGGTTAAAGTTTCAAGTTTGTGTTTGAGTTCGAGTTTAGATTTGAGATTGGATTCAAGTTCATGTCTTTTTCATAGGAATTGATTTAAACTGTTACAAATTTTATGTTCGGGAGAAATCGACAACTGCTGCACATGAACGACAGGATTTGTGTCTTTTCCAAGACAATTACCATTGATAACTCCGTTAAATTGTCTAACCTGAATAGGCAAGCAGTCACTTTCTCTGGCTCCCTGGGGCTCAAGAGAAATGATACCGCTTAAACCTATATTAATTCTAGAGCCCTTAAAATATTGATTGCATATCTCAATGGGTGTTTATGAAAAATACATATTAATATTGTTTAAAAATAATTTCGAGGGTGATTTATAATATTTAGGATTTTCATGAACATGTATTTTAATTGTTGTGGTGTTTTGGTGATAAAACTCAGCATTTTTAAAGTTTATGGTATTTTTGTGAAAACTACTACTTTTGGAAACATGGTGGTATTTTATTAAGAATTCTAACTTTTCATTTTAAAGAATATAGTTTCATAATATGCTTTTTTATTGAAAATACGGATTCATAACTTTTATATAATTTTTCAAAAATTAGTTTTCTTTAGAAAAGTCGCATTTCTTAAAAACTGTATTTTTATTTCCTTTCGAGACCGAATACTCCGTGAGGAGTTCTGCATCTCGCTCTACTATTCCAAGGATGTGCGATAATCCGCACCATCCATTAGCGGGTCCCCTGACGAGGGTTGGAGAGGCGTAATTGCCAAGGATTTCAAAATACCGATTAAAAGAAACCCGTTTTGTAAAGGTGTGGTATTTTAATGTAAAAGTTATTCTTTAAATGAACCATAGAACTATGATACCGTGCTATAAAACCATGGTGTGCGTATGGAGTAGGTCGTTTCCCCATGAGATTTTCCTAAAGGTAGATAAACTAGTTATCGAGAAAGGTTATATTAAAGTTCATGTTATTTTAATGAAAAAGTTCGTTATATGTTTGTTTCGCTTGAATTCTTTGTTAAACTAAAAACTAAATGATGTGAAATAAGGTTAAGATTAGTATATGATGTTAGTTTGATCTAATTTGCTTATCATGTGGCATACAAAAATAAAAAAAGAAGATTATATCGGAGACAACTCCACTTTTGTCGATTTGTTTTAAAATTTGTTTTGAGGTGGGAAAGAATAGAGATGAAGATGTTGGGGTCAAAAATTACACCTCGGTTGACCATGTGGGCCTATGCCCAAGTCGGGCCCCACGGCCAGCCTCCTCCATGCCAATATGAAAATTATGTAATAAATAATTTTAATGTAATTTTTATGAATAAATGTGTATAAAGCCAAATTTTTGTAAAGCCCATGGCTCATATACAAAAGAAATGAGCACATAAGGTATGGGATGGGCACAATGCCATTTTGTAAAGCCCAAAGGGCTTTGTGTAAATTTGTAAGCTTATATACGGCAACATGGTAATGAAATGAATGAAAATAATTCATCTCCCCCAAAAGTTAGGGTTTCTGTGTCCCCTTCTTCTTACTCAAGGTTCTAAACGTTCTTCTCTTTTCTGAATTAAATCAAGAGTTTAACTCTTTTTTTCCAAAAAGGAATAGTTTTTCACCATAAAACCCACAAAGGGGAGCTCAAATCTCCAATCAGATCTCAAAAAGGGGAGATGTTTAAATCTCACTTTTTCCCTTCAAGATCCAGCTAACAGAGAGGAGGAAGAAGGAGACCCATATCCAAAAATCCCACTTTGGGAAAGATCCATGGCTCAAGAGAAAACCCAGGGCTCAAGGGAGAAGAAAGGGGTCCCATTTCATCATCTCCGAAAATATCTTAGAAGTTTAACTCTACAAAAAATAATAAATCTTTCTTTTTAGGAGTTTAAATCTAAAAGTCAATTGGGAGTACAACTCCCGCTGCAGGGGCTAAGCCCCTCTGTCCTTCTTTCGGGAGTTTAACTCCAAAAGTCAATTGAGAGTACAACTCCCAATACAGGGGCTACGCCCCTTTTTTCCGCGGCCCAGCGCCCAACATTCAGCGCCCTCGTGTTGGGCGTGTGAGGCCCAGTGCCCAGCATCTAGCGCCCGCATGCTAGACACGTGATGCGCTGGCGCCCACGCATCCTTTGGACGCTATTCACCCTTTTTTTATATATGCACACTCCACAACATTGTCCCTCATTAGAAAAAATTTCTAACGGGGCGCTACCCCGCACCCCGCAAGGGGGCTTCTAGCCCCCTTGACCCCCAGCCCTCTATCTGGATAGCGGGACCCCCGTAAACTCTGCGAGACCCCCGATATACCCAAGACCCCTCAAAACACAACACACGCATATTGCATATTGAGTTCGCATGACCAGTTTGACCCGTCAATCGGAGGTTTCTCCACTCCAAAGGCAAGGGGTAATTAACGGCAGCTTAGTCCGCGGCTGCCGGAGATTCGGATCCCCAATGTCAATAAACCCCAGCCTATCCTAGGCAGGGGGAATCTGTAATGCGCCCGACAAGCGACGCGTATTCTCATCTCAATAGGGTGACGAAAAACACCCTATAGAAAGGACTTACAAGATTAGATGGTTAAAAAGAGAGAGAAGAAGCCCTCGGGGGTCATGGTTTCGTCGGAGATGCTCCGGTCGTCGAGTTTGGCTTGCTACTCCACTTAGGGGGCTTAACTCCACTTGGTGCTTACGGAATTTGAGAGAATTTTTTCTAGAAATTTCAGAATGGGGAAGAGCTAGGGCATGGGGTGGTATTTATAGTAAAGAATTAGGATTTGGGAATTAAAAATGTGGATTAAAAGAATTTAAATGATATTAAATGAATCGAAGAGTCTCTATTTGATTGCAGGAAAATCAAACAGTGCGGGGGAGTTGAGGGGAGTCGAAGGGACAAGTGTGGAAAGCACGGAGGCAATTGGGCTCATCCAGACTGTCGGCGGCGGCCAAATCAAGGAAATGGGCGGTCAGATCTAAGTGGTCTGTCTCGAGATTTATGCCACGTGTCAAGTGGGTGTTTATTCCTATTTGCGCATGTTTGATTTTTCTGAAATTTTTCGTTTCTCCGTGAGTTGCACGTGCAACTCTTGGGCTTCCGAAAATTTAAAAAGAAAAAATCCTAAAAATAATTGGGTATGATAGGAATCGAACGCACATGCTATGTCACAGCAGTGTAGAGGCTTTACCAGTGAGCTACAAGTTGTTTCTTGGTTTTATTTAACAAAAATAACTTTTAATTCTTACACAGACTCTAATACCCTTTACTGTGAAATAAAAAGAAATTTCTGCACCGGAATTTCAGAGTCGTTACATTCTACCCTCCTTATAAAAATTTCGTTCTCGAAATTTACAATTACATAGAGACTAATTTTCAAAGAGGTAAAGGTATCATGCACGCATATCGTCTTCTCTTTCCCAAGTTGATTCTCCTGGCGAATCCTTTCTCCACATCACTCGGACCAAGTTTACCTCCTTGTTCCGTAATATTTTCACTTTTCGGTCCAGAATCTCAACTGGTTGTTGCTCACAAGTCAGATCGGTCTGTATAGTGAGCTCTGATTGATCAAGTATATGGCTCGGGTCACTCACATATCGTCGTAGTTGGGATATATGGAACACATTGTACACTCCTTCCAATGAGAGTGATAATGCCAAGCGGTACGCCACTTCTCTAATTCGTTCGAGTATGTCGAATTGTCCTATGTACCTTGCACTTAGCTTACCCCTTTTGCCAAAACGTATTACTCCTCTGTTTGGAGAGACCTTCAAGAATACATGTTCTCCGGGTTGAAACTCTAAGTGTCGGCGCTTTGAATCTGCCCAATGTTTCTGTCAGTCTTGGGCTATGCGCATCTTTTCCCTGATCGTATGAACTATGAACCATATCTACAGTTGCCATGATCATCTGGTCCAAGGAGTTCACGATTTCCAACGTCGTCCCAACTCAGTGAGGAACGACACTTCCGTCCATAGAGTGTTGCGAATGGTGACATCCCAATACTTGCCTGATAGCTGTTATTGTATGAAAACTCCACAAGGTGCAAGTGATCTTCCCACGAACCTTCGAAGTTTAACATACAGGCTCTCAGCATGTCTTCCAGAATCTGAATTGTTCGCTCGGACTGTCCGTCCGTTTGTGGATGGTACGCTGTGCTGAAATTCAGATTTGTTCCCAGGCTAGCTTGTAGACTCTGCCAGAACTATG
Organism: Agapanthus africanus; assembly: GCA_030015575.1. NCBI lineage: Eukaryota > Viridiplantae > Streptophyta > Magnoliopsida > Asparagales > Amaryllidaceae > Agapanthus > Agapanthus africanus. The sequence goes on along the minus strand of CM057338.1, from coordinate 865,643,459 downwards.
ATCGGAATCTTGTATCACGATCGGAGACGATGCAAACAGGTACTCCATGTAATCTCACGATCTCCTGCATGAGTTTATGGGTATCAAGTATGGTACATCTTGAAGGTTTTACATCTTACTTTAGATTTTTACTCAACTCCATGTACTTTCTTACCAACATCTCAGTTGACTGGCCAACTCTGAATGGAATAAAGTGAGCCGACTTGGTGAATCGATCCACAAAAACCCAAATTGTATCGTTACCCTTCGTGCTGCGAGGTAGAGCAGTCACGAAGTCCATGGTAATGTGCTGCCATTTCCATTCTGGGATTGGTAACGGATGAAGCAGACCAGCAATTCTGTGATATTCAGCCTTCACTTGCTGACACATCAAACACTCGGCAATCCTCCCTGCTCCTTCTCGCTTCATTCCATGCCACCAGTAATGTTGCTGTAGATCGTTGTACATCTTTGTGCCACCGGCGTATACCGAATACGGAGAGTTGTGAGCTTCTTTCATCAACTCTTCTCGAATAGGTCCGATTGGCATGCATAAACGGCTCCCATACCGCAAGGATCCATCTTCGTGGATGATGAAGTCAGTTCGAAGTCCACTTTCTACTTGTTCTCGGATCTTTTGTAGCTTGGCATCATTGCTTGAGCTGCCTTGATCTGATTTACAAGAGTGGACTGGACTTATAAGTTCATCAAATATGAAGTGTTACCTGGCACAACTACTTCAATCTCCAATCCATGCAATTCTTGTTGTAGTCTCCACTGAGCGGTGAGATTCATTGCTAATGGCTGGCGACTAAGTGCATCAGGAACTACGTTCATCTTTCTTGGATGATACTGTAGGTTGATGTCGAAATCCGCCATGAGTTCTAGCCATCTTCTTTGCCGCATGTTGAGTTCCTTCTAAGTAATTACATACTTAAGACTTTTATGGTCAGTGTATATATCCACTCGTTCTCCCAAAAGATGTGGTGCCAAATCTTGAGTGCGAATACCACTGCTAGTAGTTCCAGATCATGTGTTGAATAGTTGCATTCATGAACTTTTAACTGTCTTGATGCAAAAGCCACAACTTTTCCATGCTGGTGTAGAACATATCCTAATCCTTTACCGGATGCATCGCAATGCACATCGAATCCGCCAGATTGATCTGGTTTTACAAGGATAGGTGCAGAGGTTAATCTCGACTTAAGTTCTACTAAACCCTTTTCACATGCTTCTGACCACACGAATGCTTCGTCTTTACGTGTGAGCTTGGTCAGGGGTGATGCGATTTTTGAGAATCCTTCGATGAATCATTAGTAGTATCCTACTAAGCCCAAGAAACTTCTTATATCTTTCACCGTCTTTGGTGTCGGCCACTCGCTGACAGCTGATACCTTAGCTAGATCCACCGAGATTCCTTCGCCAGAGACAATATGTCCGAGAAATCCGACTTGATCTAGCTAAAATTCACGTTTGCTGTACTTGGCGTAGAGCTGATATTGTCGTAATGTCTCCAGGATAATCCGTAAATATTCGACATGTTCTTTCCGATTCTTTGAATACACCAGGATGTCGTCGATGAATATAACAACAAACATGTCTAAGTACCATCGGAAAACTTAGTTCATCAGGTTCATAAAGATGGTAGGTGCATTGGTCACTCCAAATGGCATTACGAGATATTCATAATGGTTATAACGAGTCCTAAATGCTGTCTTCGGAATGTCGGACTCTTTGAACTTCACCTGATGGTAACCTGAACGAAGATCTAGCTTTAAAAAGACGCAAGATTCACTTAACTGATCGAAAAGATCATCGATGCGCGGTAGTGAATACTTGTTCTTAATTGTCACTTTGTTTAGAGCTCAATAATCCACACACATCCTGTAGGAATCTTCCTTCTTTTTTACCAGTAGCACCGGAGATCCCCAGCTCGAAGTACTGGGACGAATCCAACTTTTCATCAGGAGTTCGTCCAACCGAATATGGATCTCCTTCAATCCCTCCGGACATAATCGGTACAGAGCTTTTACTACTGGCTGTGCGCCGAGTTGTAAATCGATGCTGAATTCAAGAGCTCGATCGGGAGGCAAACCTGATATATTTTCCGGGAATACATCCTCGAACTCTCGAACTACCTCTGGCTTTGATTCTTCCGCTTGTAACGCTGCAATCTCTGCCTTCTTTGGTTTTGCTCGGTAGACGCTAGGTTCCAAGGTTCGGTCTCCACTTTTGAAGTAGAACACTGGATGATCTGCTATTTCGAACACTATCCTCCTTTGGCGACAGTCGATGGTAGTGAAGAATGTTCCCAGCCAGTCCATTCCCAAGAATACTTCGAAGTTTGGTATGTCCAGCACTTTGAAGTCCGCATAAAATTCTCGACTGCAGACGACCACTGGACACAGATCGTATCCTAAAGTTGATTTTAGAACACCGTTCCCTGAACTAACGTTCCAGTTGGATAAGAGCGGTTTAACTGGGATCGCATGAGTTCAGACGAACCGTTGCGACATAAAGCAATGTGATGCCCCAGTGTCGAAGAGCGTGAGTGCAGGTAGGGAGGCTACTAAGATTGTACCTAAGTCGCATGGGATAGGTTTAGGTATAACAAATATAAGATGGTTATGAATTGAAAGGTCTTGAAACAGAATAGTGAAGAGATTTACCAGTGATAACCTGACCCGTAGCTTCGGCCTCTTCGACTGACATATTGAATGCTTGGCGTCGCGACACTTTCCTATGTTCCTGGTTAAACACTCGGTGTTGGGTTTGAGTGGTCTGGGTGCGGGGAGTTGGAACTGGTAGAGCTAATCGGGTAGGAGGAGCTTGGATCGCCGGTCTAACCGGAAGGTTGTTGGGTCCTCGGTTCTGTAGGCATGCTCCAATGGCGTGAGTAGAAGACCCACAGATCAGGTACAAGTTGTTCGCCCTGCGACAATTTTTCACAAGATACCATGTTCTTTTGCAGTAGATGCAAAAGACTGGCCTGTTATTGGCGAACGAACATACTGGCCTCCGAGATGGTCCGTTAAAAACTGGCATGGAAGAGGCCCCTCCTGTGATCTGGTGCACAGGGCGTTTCACACCGGCAGTCTGCGGCCTGCCCTTCTTCTTCACAACTGCCTCATAGCATCGGACAACCTTCAAAGCAAGCTCATGGGTTGGAAAATCCCCTGTAGCGAGTGCATCTTGGATTTCAGGGTCCAACCCCTGTTGAAATCGCCGGACCCGGATCTCAGCAGTGAGAATAAGGTATGCAGCAAACCTGTTACGACCTTGTGTTGGCAGTGTAGTAAGTGATATCAGAAAATTGAATTTGAGACAATATCTTACCTGCTGAGCATGGTAAGCTTAGCATCATATTTATCCATCGACTTGACCCACATCGAGCCTTGCTGTAAATGGATGAATTGCTACTCCATATCAAAGCGGGCAGTCTCTGGGAAGTACTTGGCGTCGAAGAGATCTCAGAATTTTTTCCATTCTATCGGTTGTGTGAGACGGCTCTCCTCAGCCTTCCACCATACCCTGACGTTATTGGTGAGTTGCAACTTAGCAACTCTCATCCAGGCAATATCTGGCACTTGAGCTGCTGCCAGGTCATCCTCGATCGCTTGAGCCCATTCTTCTGCTTCAAGTGGACTCTCTTTACCCAAGAAGTTTTTTGGGTGTAAGGCCCAAAACTGTTTGACTCCAGGTGCTTCCGTCTCGGGGAAGTTTATAAGGATAGCAGTCTGCTGCTGTTGACCCTCCAATAGGCTCTTGATAGCCTCAAGCAGTACCGTTTGCTCATTAATAGGAGCTGCAATGGTAGGTGGTGGTGCTAGTGCAGGCGGTGGAGTATTGCCATTGACGTTTGTGCTAGTATTGTTCGGAGATTCCATCACCTTGATATAAAAGATATGTTAGGATAGATTCAAAGAATTTGAAAGGAATGTATATGTTTGTTGAATTCGTTAATACTTGTGGTATATTGTTTATGACTTCATGCAAAACGGATCTGCATAGGCCACCAACAAAACTTGTCATGCCTCGCTTCCCTGTAGATGGAAAAGGTAACTTGGCAAGCCTGCAACATATTTATCCAGAGAAGGTCATTCCCTAAATAAATATACTAAGCGTATTAAAACAATAATACACAATACAAGAATAAATGGATACTGCAAAATTTTTCAATAAGCATCTTCATTTACATTCAACTTTCAATATTTACAAATACATGAGTTTATGCTGGAAAGTAAATACAATAAGGAAAATGCCTAAACAAGTGGCATGCATAGACTGAAAAAAGTGAAGCTGAGGTAGCCCTGAGTAGTGATCTGGTTGTAGTCCTCCTCTGTGGCTTCCACTTCCCCTGTCTCGACCGTATCTGACGAACATTCCAAAAGAAGAAAAGTGGGTGGAATGCCCGTCAGCGAACTAGCGCTGGTAAGTCCTAAAGATAAGTAAGAGTAAAGAAAATGACAATTGTAGAATATTTATATGACGAGTAAGGATATATGATCATGGATAAATATATTCTATAGGTCTCTATATGGTCACTATGTTAACGTTAAGTTCCAAGTGTGAATGTCAACGCAGCCGTAGAAGTTTTCACGAGCTCAAGAGTGGGGCCCCAGGAGCGAGGAAATACGGGCCCATTTTATGTGTTAGCATCGAGGCTCTAGGCTGTGGATGAGTCAACCCGACTGATATTCGAGTAAAATAAAAAAAAGTTTAATACGGGACTCTTGAAACTCTGTTGGATTCACACAAGAAACTATCCCAAACATCCCGAGTATAATATATTATAACTGGTTAATATATTTAATTGATTTGATTGATTAACATGTCTTGATCGAAACCATAGATTGCAAAAGGTGTAGAATGTATTCGAGTAGGTCGAGTAATATGCGAGTCATGACAATTGCAATTTTGGTTCGAGTCAAGTTGGTTCGAATAGTTTGGGTTCGAGTTCATATTCGAGTTTATATTCGAGTTAGGTCAGAGTTTTGAGTTTGTGTTCGATTTCGAGTTCGAGTTTAGATTTGAGATTGGATTCGAGCTCATGTCTTTTTCATAGGAATTGATTTAAATTGTTAAAAATCTAATGTTCGGGAGAAATCGGCCACTGCTGCACATGGACGACAGGATTTGTGTCTTTTTCTAAGACAATTGCCATTGATAACTTTGTTAAGTTTTCTAACTTGAATAGGCAAGCAGTCACTTTCTCCGGCTCTCTGAGGCTCAAGAGAAATGATACCGCTTAAACCTATATTAATTCTAGAGTCCTTAAAATATTGTTTGGTTATCTCGAGAGGTTTTTATGAAAAATACATATTAATATTGTTTAAAAATAATCTCGAGGGTAATTTATAATATTTAGGGTTTTCATGAACATGTATTTTAATTGTTGTGGTGTTTCGGTGATAAAACCTAGCTTTTTGAAAGTTTATAGTAATTTTGTGAAAACTACTACTTTTGGAAACTTGGTGGTATTTTATTAAGAATTCTAACCTTTTGTTTTAAAGAATATAGTTTCATAATATGTTTTTATTGAAAATACAGATTCATAACTTTTATATAATTTTTCAAAAATTAGTTTTGTTTAGAAAGTCGCATTTCTTAAAAACCGTATTTTTATTTCCTTTCGAGACCGAATACTTCGTGAGGAGTTTTGCATCTCGCTCTACTATTCCAAGGATATGCGATAATCTACACCATCTATTAGCGGGTCCCCTAACGAGGGTTGAAGAGGCGTAATTGCCAAGGATTTCAAAATACCGATTAAAAGAAACCCGTTTTGTAATGGTGTGGTATTTTAATGTAAAAGTTATTCTTTAAATGAACCATAGAACTAGGATACCGTGTTATGAAACCATGGTGTGCGTGTGGGGTAGGTCATTACCATGTGAGGTTTTCTTAAAGGTAGATAAACTAGTTATTGAGAAAGGTTATACTAAAGTCCATGATATTTTAATGAAAAAGTTCGTTATATGTTTGTTTCACATGAATTCTTTGTTAAACTAAAAAATAAATGATATGAAATAAGGCTAAGATTAGTATAGAATATTAGTTTGATTTAATTTGCTTATCAAGTGGCATACAAAAATTAAAAAGAAGATTATATCGGAGATAACTCCACTTTTGTCGATTTGTTTTAAAAATTGTTTTGAGATGGAAAAAATAGAGATGAAGAGACTTACAAGTTTAGATGTTTAACAAGAGAGAGAAGAAGCCCTCGGGGGTTGTGGTTTCATCGGAGATGCTCCGGTCGTCGAGTTTGGCTTGCTACTCCACTTAGGGGACTTAACTCCACTTGGTGCTTAGGGAATTTGAGAGAATTTTTGCTAGAAATTTTAGAATGGGGAAGAGCTAGGGCATGAGATGGTATTTATAGTGAAGAATTAGGATTTGGGAATTAAAAATATGGATTAAAAGAATTTAAATGATATTAAATGTTGAATTGAAGAGTCTCTGTTTTATTGCAGGAAAATCAAATAGTGCGGGGGAGTTGAGGGGAGTCGAAGGGACAAGTGTGCAAAGCACGGAGGCAATTAGGCTCATCCATACCGTCGGCGGCTAAATTAAGGAAACGGGCGGTCGGATCTGAGTGGTCTATCTCGAGATTTGTGCCATGTGTCAAGTTGTATGTTTACTCCTATTTGCGCATGTTTGATTTTTCTGAAACTTTTCATTTCTCAATGAATTGCATGTGCAACTCTTGGGCTTCCGAAAAATTAAAAAGAAAAAATCCTAAAAATAATTGGATTTGATGGGAATCGAACGCACATGCTATGTTACAGCAGTGTAGAGATTTTACCAGCGAGCTATAAGTTGCTTCTTGGTTTTATTTAACAAAAATAACTTTTAACTCTTACGCAGGCTGTAATACCCTTTACTGTGAAATAACAAGAAATTTCTGCACCGGAATTTCAGAGTCGTTACAAAGACTTTGGAAGAGCTTAAAACCTTCCGGAGTATTCTAGAAACTTGTAGAAGGTTTTGGAAGAGTTTAGAAGGTTATAGAACCATGAAAGAGGATGAAGGCTCTAAGAAGCTTCCATGAAAACTTCTAAAGTAAAATATCTTGTATGTGGATATTTCTTTAAAATATATCTAGAATAAACTATCTAATGTAAGTAGAAATATTTAGCATGTAAAAATTTCCTGGAAATGCCTATAAATAGGCACCTAACTCTCATTTGTAAGGATGAGTGGTATTGGAAGCTTATAAAAAAATTGTCCTCTTTATCTTTTACTCTCTTTTTACTTTTTTTAGCTCTCATATTTCTCTCATACTTCTCTTTCTGCTTCTCTAATTCTAATAATCCTCTTCAACACTCTCTCTTCAACCATAACAACTATTCTACTCTCAAGTACTAACAAGTGCTTAGAAACGGGTGCTAATATTTGGCAAGAGACTTGAAGGCTAGGCTATATTTTGTTTGGATCCAAACACAAGGCAAGTCTCAAGTTAACATAATCATTTATACTCAAATACCCATATCCAAACAAGTTATCCACTTTCACACTTTCTTCTTCCACCTTAATTACCCTATTTTCTTTTGTTGGTTGGTTTATTAGTTTAGTTATTTACCAAATTGCTTGCAAGAATTAATCTTTTTGTTTAGGCTTACTTGGCTAATCATCAAGTTTACTTATCTAGCTTGGATTGAACACTTGATTTTCCATATCTCATTTGTAGGTGATATTATTTGCTATTTTGTAATTCAAGTTCCCTTAAATATATATTACATTTGCATTTTCATTTAGTTTTTGCATCTAATTCATAATAATTGCATCAGTTTTGGTATGAGAGCAAGTTTCAACCCTTGGGAACTCATAAGTTGCATTTAGATCCTATTTTTTTGCATTTTACTTGCTGTCCAAAAAAAAATTGCATATATACTTATAATGGCTAGCAATCATGATTCACAATCAAATACACAAACTCATCCAACCCCAACTTGATAAGAAGCCTTCCTATCCCAACAAATACAAATCCAACAAATCAATGACCAGCTAAAACAATTAACCGAGTTACTCATAAATACACGTCTAGAAAGACAAAATAATCAACCCCGATATAAAAACCTTAACAATAGGCTCTTCGAAAACGATAGCGATAGTGAAGTAACTCTACGAAATGATCGAATTGAAAGGGGTGTGAGATATGATAAACGATGGGATCAAGAAATTAAAATCGATGTAGAGGAGTTTAATGGAAAACTAGACCCTGAAGAATTCTTAAATTGGGTAGACAAGATAGATCATTTCTTTGATTAGAATGAAATGCCCAATGATAAAAAAGTTAAATTTGTTAGCTTAAAAATGAAAGGTCAAGCGCTTCTATGGTGGAAAATTTTCAAGCTAGTAGGGTTAGAAAAGGTAAAAATAAAATAAAAATATGGGATCACATAAAACGGAAAATTGAAGAATTTTTTTTTACCTATAGATTATCGTAGGACAATCTTTCAAGAATAAAATAATCTAAAATATGGTAAAATGACCGTTGATGGGTATATTAAAACATTTTCTAAAGTACAAGCAAGAAATAACCTTAATGAAGATGAATAACAAACTGTTACTAGGTACATTAAAAGGTTACAATGGCCTATTCAAAATCAAGTTGAACTCTATGATATAATGAGTGTTGGCGAAGCTTATCGCAAATATAAAAAGATTGAAAAACAATTACAATGATCTACATTTAACAAAAATAACCCGTTCAAATCTTCATCTAGTTCAACTAGCAGCAATAAGAATACTATTAACTCAAACCGAGCAAAACCAGAACAAAACAAATATGATCTTAATAAGGAAAAGGTATATTAGGACCTAAACCAAATGATGGATTCGTCTATTATAAATGTCGAGAACCTGGTCATAGGCCAGCTCAATGCCCTAGAAGAAAGTTTAACTTAATAACTCAAGATGAATCAGATAATCATGTAAGTGATAGTAAACAAGATATTGAATAAAGTAACTACAAGAACGAGGGTAATAGTGTAGACATAGAAGGCAAGAATGATGGTCAATTCCTAGTAATTTATTGAGTCATGATAGCACCTAAAGAAGAGTCTAACGATCGTTAATTAAGACATGACCTCTGTTGCACAATATGCACATCCGGAGGAAAACTATGTTCACTGATGATTGATAGTGGTAGTATGAGAAATTTTGTCTCACAAGAAATGGTTGACAAAGTTAAACTTAAAACTGAGACTTTATATAAACCTTATAACATCTCATGGTTTAAGGAAGGAGGTGAGGTGACGATAATAAAACGTTGTCTAGTCAAGTTCTTTATAGGTAAACAGTATCAAGACGAAGTTTGGTGTGATATAGTTCCATTATAAGTATGTCATATTTTGTTAGGAAGAGCTTGGCAATTTGATAGGAAAACACAACACGATGGAGAAAAGAACACGTACACCTTCCTTAAGAACAAGAATAAAATAGTTCTTCACCCACAAAGGGATATCTCTTATCTTAAAGAGAAAAACCCCATCCCTGAACCAGTTGTGTCGCCTACCTCGGCGTTAATTCTTAACGTACATGATCTTAACAAAGAATTTAGGAATTTTAAATTGTTTTATATATTAATCGGACAAGAAACAGGACATGAGATAGAGATTTCTCAAATAGTTCGGCCACTTTTAAAAGAGTATTCTGATATTACCCACGACGAACTTCCAAGTGGATTACCACCTTTAAGGGATATACAATATTGCATTGATCTGGTTCTCAGTGTTAGTCTTCCACATCTACATCTTTATAGGATGAGTCCATCAGAACACAAGGAATTACATAAATAGGTTAGAGAGCTATTGTAACACCCGAGCCCAATAATACTATTTCTATTGCTAGTTGAGTGTTATACATTGCTCATCCCAATTATCCTGATTGTTTGGTGTTTATTGCTAAATTTTAACCGGTTAAGTCATTTTGGCACCTAACAAATTTTAACACCGAAAATGAAATTAAAATATCCATGTTGGCCTACTCGTCGCCACTAGTCGCGTGGTAGCGTCCGCGTGTCGAGATTTCTTCCCGTTCGGCTAAACGGGCAAGTTTGGACGGCTACGCGCGCGTGCAAGTGTCCGACTTGGGGGCATGCATTTTAATCACAAAACACCTCTTTTCAAAATTTGGAACTCGCTTAAAATCCTATAATTTGAATTTGGAACATTTGGGCGCAATCCGGGCGCGATTTGGAAATGTTGCATTTAGCGCCAAAATCCCAATTTAATTTAATATACTAAAACTATAATATATATTTCGTTACACTGTTTCAACTGTTAATATTCTTTAAAATCCTTTCTAAATCAATTCTAATCTTCTCTGGCAGCCAATCACGAGGGATTTAAATCCCTCGTGGGCCCCATATCTCTCTCTCCGTCTCTCTCTATATCTCCCCCTGTCTCTCTCTCTCCAATCCTATTCTCTCTCTCTCTCTATCTCTATCTCTATCTCTATCTCTCTCTCTCTCTCCTCTAATAACACCTCTCTCTCTCTATCCCTCTATTTTTCCCCCACGTCCTTCAGAAACCCACCACGAGAAAACCCCACGGAACCCTAGCCCTAGCATCGTCGTGCCGTCGCCGCCGCAGTCCCCGCGCCGACAACACCACCACCATCGCCCTTGCCTCCGCAGCCTCGGCCGCACCCCCTCCTTCCTCCGTTCTCCCTCCTTCAGAACCTGCAAACCCACCCCGACGCCATCACCAGCATCCAGTGGCCGCCGTCGCTGCCGCCTCCCATCGCCGACGACGCCCAAGACTTCCTCTCTTCACCCTCGTTCCGACCTCGTCGTCTTCTTCCTCCTCCCCTCGCCGGACCACCACCAACCCGAGCCCAACCCCCATCACCTAACCCTCTAGTTCACCGGAAAAGGGACACCGTCGACCCCCTCGTCGTCGCCAGCACACCGACGACCACCTCCTCTCCTCCCTGCAACCAGGGCCAGGCTAGAACCTCTCCCCTACTCGCTGCACCCCGATCCAGCCACCTCAAACCCTTGCCGCGCCACTGTTCCTCGCCGCCGGCGCCCCATCGCCGTTGAACCAGTCGTGGTTTCCCCCTGGTCCTTCCCTGTAAGCATTCCTTTAACTTTCCATTCGTGTTAAACCCCCCTCTCGCTGGTCTTTGTTTACGTGTATCGTATTTTACTAACTTCGTCGCCAACTTTGACATTTCGCCGGATTCCGGCCGTGCCGTCGTTTGGACCCGACGCTCCAGCGGAGTACTCTGGTCCGTGTGGTCCCGCTGTTCGCTATTAGGACTCGATCCGTGGCCCGTGCACCCGTCTCGTGTTTTTCGCCGACATTGTATCCGTGCTTTCCGGTTTGCGAAACCGTCGAGGCAAGTATCCGAATACTTGCTTTAACATGCTAGCATACAAGATCTAGTCTTGCTATGCAGTTGAATATCATATTATATAATACAACATAATGATGGTGATATCGATAGTACAGTATGACTAGAATTGACGGTTGCATTTCTCCTTGACATTAAATCAGTATAGTAGCTTAGTAAAATTAGTGGTATGCTATTAATCCATGCTTTAACTAATTAAACCAATTAGAACGTACTTGCTTAATTTGCTAGATCATCCATGTGACTATTATTTATGCTTTAGTTTTAAATTCATGTAGCTTCATTACTTTCTGTTGTTGATATTGTTTCACCCTGTGACTATTGCACCCCAAGGGTGCTCGAACCTGTTAATATAATACAACTGCACTATATTCATGCACCATTGTGATTGTTTCCTGATTTAAAATCAGGAAAGCTTCTGGGAAAAGCTTCAGAAGAGGGTCACGTGCTTACACGTGACTAGCGGTCACGTGTTGGCACGTGACACCTAAAAACATCATCAAGGCAAGTTCAGTTTCATGACTACGTTGAAGAAAATGGGGCTTCAGAAAGAGTCACGTGCTCCCACGTGACCCGGGTCACGTGGCGACACGTGACATTTAAATACAAGCGTCAAAAGGCACACCAGTTCCCTGATCAAGTCAAGGAAAAGGCTTCAGAAGAGGTCACGTGCTTCCACGTGACCAGGGTCACGTGTTGCCACGTGACGTTCAAGACAGCAGACTCGTTCTCCAGTTGAACCAAGGAAAGAGAGAGTTCAAACAAGGGTCACGTGCTCACACGTGACCAGGGGTCACGTGGTAGCACGTGATGTTTAAGCAGCAATAAGAAGACAGAGCGCAAAAGAAAGGAAAAGGCTCATTCCAAAGGGGGTCACGTGCCCACACGTGACCATGAGTCACGTGGTCACACGTGACCGGCTTTCAAAGCCCACTGTGTTAACAGAATTAAATTCTGAGAGAAATTCAAATCTTTCCAAAGGAAAGCAACTATCTGGAACCAATCGAATTAAAGATTCAGAGGTGATCTATCTATGGGAAAATCTCGGGTTTGGAAAGATTTCCCCTTTAAATCTAACCAAAATAACAAAGGAGAATCTCTGGATTTAAAATCCAATGGTGAATAAAATTCACCTAATAATCCAAAGGTCCAAAATGAATGATGGATGCAAATCAAATCTTTCACGAAGATTCGTCAAAAACTGATTGATTCGGCTGCTTCTCCTATAAATAGGAGCCAAGAGACATACATGCATATATATACGCAGAGAAAAAAAAGAGAAAAGAAAGAGAGCTTCGATACTTGGAGAACTTGGATCTTCTGCAAAAACCCTAGGTAAGAAAGGGAAAAGCTCCTTGAAAGAAAAAGAGAATTTAATTCTCAACAGAGTTTAACTCTGATACATAAAAACAGAAGAATATATTTCTTCTCTCTTTGATAGAGGATCTGCAAAGTGCACATCTCCCCTTAAGGTTGAGAATTTAATTCTCAATGGGTCGAGATCCTGCCATGCAGATCCAAAACATAGAGAGGGAATGCAAGCACGAGAATTTAATTCTCACAGAACTATAGGAATTTAATTCCTTTAAAATAAAATTAAGGCTTGCCCCTGTATCATGGGAATTTAATTCCTTCAGAATAAAAAGAAACAGGGTTTAACCCTAATTAAGAACCTAGTTCTGTGGCAGCAGCGGGAATTTAATTCCCTTAATCATAATTTAACAGAGGATGGAAGTTTAAACTCCTTAAAAAAGCTTTGTTAGGGTTTAACCCTATTTGGTTCTTCACGTATATGAGGAATTTAATTCCTACAGAAAATTCAGAGTTAAACTCTATCCCAGAATATAAGTCTTCGAAAGGAAGTAGGAATTTAATTCCTCTGAAATTTAAAGCTTGAGGAATTTAATTCCTGAAAAAAGATTAACAAAGCCTCTAAACAAAATACATAGAGGCAGGGTCACGTGTCATCACGTGACCCCCCCAAAAGGTCTACAGAAAGCCCCTTTGAAGCAGCACCCCACGTGACCCACGTGACCCTCGGCAGAAGCTTTAATACATAGGCGTTTGAATGCCCATCACGTGATGGCACGTGACGCTCTGAAAGACACGATAATCTCAGAATAAATGAAGGGAGGGCGCTCTCACGTGCTGCCACGTGACCCCTCTTGCCTTAGTGTTTAACACTAAATTGAAACTCTCGAACCCGGTGTTAAAATATTGTTGGGCCTTAGTGTTCAACACTAATTAAAAAGCTTTATCTGCAGTGTTCAACACTGATTACCTTAGTGTTTAACACTAATCTGAGATCTTCATTTGCAGTGTTCAACACTGGTCTGTTTTAGTGTTTAACACTAATTTGAAAAGCCTTGTTGCTGGTGTTTAACACCAATTATCTCTTAGTGTTAAAACACTAACCTGTCAACCTCATTCCCAGTGTTCAACACTGATTGCTCTGTAGTGTTTAACACTAGGCTTTGGCCCAATTGGCCTAAATGGATGGAGGCAAAGCCTCTCCTGATTGGACTTAGCCCAAGATGGCCATAAGTCCTCAATTTGTGATTAACTGGGCCAATAGACTCATAACACAATTAATTCGTCTCGACCCCAAATTGGGCCAAGGACTATTTAATCCACTCCGGTTCTAGGGTACATCTCTTCACTCCTTTGATACTTGGCATTGTAATCCCTCAATGTCTTCAAAGAGGTGACGGGTCCCGACGACCACACATTGATACGGACTGCGGGGTCCTTAAACCCGTGTTCAATGCAAATTCCTGGTTACGTGGAACGCGGATAATGTCACTCTTTGACCCCGTGGAAAACGTCCAGAGCGGAGCCTGGTCCTCGCAGAGCACGGCAGTGAACCCGTGTGAAGCATCCAGAGCACATAACGGACTGTGGGGTCCTTAAACCCATGGACTACGACATCTTTAACCTTGACCGGGATGTCTTAAAACTAACAACGGACTGTGGGGTCCTTAAACCCATGGACTACGACGTCCTTAACCTTGACCGAGATGTCTTAAAACTAACAGTGGACCGCAATGTCCTTAAACTACCCATGGACCGCAATGTCCTTAAACTACCCATGGACCGCAATGTCCTTAAACTAAAACAATAGAGCCCCGCATGCTCTTTTGTCGGATCTAAACGGTCCCGTTTAAGTTGATCTTAGCCTCAAAGATGGCTAACGTATCCTTAAACCTTCAAACAGAGTGGACTATAAATCCCCCCAATTAACTCTAGCTCAAGGGTACATCTCTGAACTCCTCTGACATCCGTCGTTGTAATTCCTCAATGTCGTCAGAGAGGTGACGGGTCCTGACGGCCTTACATACGTTGGACCTCTAGGTCCCTAAACTGGAACAATGGAGTCCAAACACTCCTTCATCGGATCTAAACGATCCCGTTAAGTTGATCTTAGTCACAAAGTTAGACTAACGTATCCTTAACAAACGTTTGAGTTGATCTTAGCCTCAAGTATGGCTGACGTATCCTCAAACCAAACCCCCAAACCCAAATCTAAGATAATACGGATTTGGACTAGTCCACGCCCTACGGGCGACGACATAACTCAGTCTCCGTAAACAATCCACGGGCAACAAAACACAAAACAAACACCCACGACATGAAGTGACCAGCTGGAGAAGGAGAAAGTTGTTACCGCAATGCGGTAGCGTAATTAACTGCAGGAGCTTGCGCCTGCTGGGAAGAGCGTCCCCACAATCAAAAACCCCTCAAGCGAGGGGGAATCTGACGAAGTCTGCTACATCGGACGCATCCGTTTAAACCTTCGATACATGGTGCCATAAATCAACTTGGCATCTTCGGAGAGGTGAACGGATAGCACCAATTAGCATCTGCCCCGAATCTCAGTGCCAAGACACCGCAGTCTTGCGCGCCGTCTTTCGGAGGGGAACAGATTCTGGCACGCCCGGTGGGACCTTTTCCTCTTTCCACTCCACACTTCGTGTGTCGTGACTCGCGAACCAATCACGGTTCGCCAATGGTTGCCCTTGGGTTTCAAGATACTAAGAATTGGCGTCTTGCTTATTGCAGAAAGCAAAGGATCGATGGCTTCTACTTCCATGAAATTCTCCAACTGCTCAGGCTGCAATTGCAGCCAACGCTCTGCCTCGACAGGAGGTATAGCCTACGGACCCCAAGCTGCATCGCTATTCACAATGCCCGTGGAACAGGTCACTCGCGCCACCATAGGATTGTTCTTTGGGACCATGCTCCCACCTACAAACTTCACCGCTCCAGCGCTGACAACGGAAGCTCTCAAGAAGTCGGTCTTTGATCGTCTTACCCCTGCCGCGGCTCCTCTCAACGAGTCGCCCAACGTCAACGCCTCGGTCTTCTCTAGATTGGGCCAGAAATCCTGCGAACCCATCATGGGGCCTACAATCTCAGAGAAGGCTGCTTCTAAGAAAGTGGCTGCTCCTGCTCCCGAAATCGTCAAGGCGGCTTCTCCGGCCAAAATGTCGGTCTTTACAAGATTGACGGCTCCCGCTCCCGCTCCTGCTGCCCAAAGGACGTCGGTCTTTGACAGGTTAACGCCAACTGCGACCCCCCACCCAGACAGAGGGCAAGACGAAACCATTCTTACCGCTGACCCTACACCGTCTGCTCGACACGCTCGACGTCGCCATTGGCGCCGAGTAAGGAAGGCTGGGGGCAACTCCCCCTCCGGGTTGACTCCATCGGCCCCGATGGCAGGGGTTAATGCTGCTGTTCCAACTGGGAACAGCTTTGAAATGCTAAATAAGGTGCGAAGGAATTCTGCTACTGCAGTGCTGAAGAGGTCTCCTCCCCCATTAAAAAAGGTTGTCGAAATAAAACCCGAACAACCCCGATCTCCTCAACGGCCGTCTTCCAAAATCTATAAGGTTTGGCGGCAGGCACGGGACTCGATCATCGATCCAAACTTCTCTCGCCAACACAAGAAACTGAAAATCCAACCGGAAGCTGGTCACCAGGCAAAACCCCAAAAGGCTGTCTGGACGCCCACCTCAACGGCCCCCTCAACCTCCATGGCTCATAGAAGGAGGAGGCCACAGAAAACCCCACAGCATGCAACGACGGCTAAAAGCACTGAGCCTAGACGCCCTAAGTCTGGGAGCATGGTGGTCCACACTGTTTACATGGCCTCTGGAAAAGAGGAAAGCCGCACGTCTACGGGCCACCGACCGCTAACCCGATCCGTGACGAAGGCTCAAGAGCAGCAACAAAAGCTTCAAGAAATGATGAATGCTATGGCCGCGCTCACCGGGCCAAAAGAAAACCCAGAAACATCCTCAGACGCACGCCGGGAGGAAGAAACCGATGCTGAATTCCTTCGCCGGACACTGGAGAAAAGGGATAAAGAGGCTGCTGAACTAGCGGCCAATATACAACGGATGGGCCTCCTCTTCCAAGATGTGATAGGAATGATGATCCAGCAGGACTTACCCGCCGAGGATCCCCCAATCGTTCTTGAAGACGACCGAGGAGAAACGTCAAATCCACCACCAGCCCTCTCAACGGCCAAGGAGGAGGCAATCTCTAAGGGTGACTTGGCTGACTACATAGCCCAGCAGATCCGGGTTCATCACGCGACTGAAAACGGGGCGGCCGTATCCGAGCTGGTACGACCAAATCAAATACCCGCAAGGCTAGACGATACCAAAATTCCACGTGTATAAGGGGACCAGTAATCCCCATCAACATGTCGCCCAGTTCCGGGCCCTCTGCGGTAACACCGGCGGTGATGATAAACTGTTGCTCCGCCAGTTCGTGGGCAGCTTATCAGAAACTGCGTTCGAATGGTATTCGGAACTCCCGAACGATTCTATCAAAACGTTCGCTGAAATGGAGCTGTTGTTCACTCAGCGATTCGCAAGTGCCAGCGAACGCACTCCAATAACTGCACTGATTAACGCCAGGGTAAAACCGGGCGAAACCTGGGTCCAGTACGCTATACGCTGGCGGAACTTGTGGTCGAGATGTGAGCAACGCATTGAGGAAGCACCTGCGGTGGGTATGTTCGTGGGAACTCTAGACCCTCACGCAACTATCTCCCAGTTTATGATGTTCTTTAAGCCAACCACATTCCAGGCTTTGATCGACAAGTTGGCTCAGATGGACCAGATGGGTCATAGACCACCTGCCCCGAAGTCGGAACCCCAGAATGACAAGGGTAAAGGAAGAGCAACCTTTGTCGCGAATGCCCAACAGCAACCTAACGCCCCGAAACCGGCAGATCAACTGGAGGAAAGGCGTCGGTATCATAATGAGAAGATGAAGCGTCCCTACTCGTTCCCACGGGACAAGACGAAACGGTTATTCGAGCTGGCAATACGCAACAGACTTATAAACCTGCCAAATCCAAGGCGACCGCCGCAACCCGCCGAAGTGAATAACCCTAACTATTGCCCTTACCATCAAATGGTAAGCCACCCGATTGAAGATTGCTTCGTCTTCAAAGGATGGATTGAAGACCAGTACCTCCAGGGGAAGTTTGTACTGTCCAAAAAGTGGAAGGTGAACCCCCCACAGCCGCATGCTCTCAGGAAAGCGGATACACCGGGGGCAACATGTTCTTTTATTGAAGAAGCTCCATGGGAGGTCGTGCTATCAACTAAAACCAGAAGAATGCTGAGAAACCTTCATGCGTGCCCTGCGATCGAATGGAAGGACCCTCTTGAACCTCAAATTATCAAAGGGATGTTGAAGCCCCGCCCAACTACGAAGACTCGCGATAACGGCCCAAATACTCACGCCCAACCGTCGAAATCCTCGAAGAAAAAGAAGAAGAAATCCAAGAAGTCCGTGAAGCCTGGAAAAGAGCACACGAACTTGCAGAAGCAAATCGACGCACTGGAAGAGTACAATCAAAAGGTGCGAACTCCTGTCACACTGCAAGAGTTCCTCAACCACATCTTTCAAGAGGAAGATGATGGAGAAAGCTCGTCGGATGAATCCGAAGGATATGTGGCGAGTTGTAACGTAATCTCCCACTCGTTTACCGATGATGGGAAAACTCCTGGCATTAAAAAGCTGGAGACAGAGCCTGTACCAGAGCGTGCATGGCCAACAGATGAAATGATCGACGCTTTTCTAGACGAGATTCGTCTAAAATGTAAAGCGGACCAGGAGCGTGAGATGGCCACATCTGAAGGAGCCAAATGCGGGCAACTGAACGAAAGAGTTGAACTACCCCTACCAGAGCGAAAGGCATCCGAAGTAGACAAGAAGATATTCAAGACGAGGAAAAGGTTTGCCAAAGCCATGTCAATGGGAATGAAGCTACCGCCCTCGGAAGGAAACACACACGATGGGGTAGAGACACACCCTGACTATTGCGCATATCACCGGAAAATCTCACACCCCACGGAGCAGTGCGACGCCTTTAAGATATGGTGGCAAGGATATGTCGCTCGTCGGCAACATGTTAAGCGCATGAAACGCAAGATCCGTCGGGAGCGAAGAAGTACTGTCGATGGGCACAACAGAACGACTGGCAACTGTTACATGGTTAACGCCAGGGGGTCACAAGTTCTCACCTTTGGGAGCGACTCTGATGAAGAAATCGCTCTGGGCTCTCTCTTCAAAGAATCCGTGTTGGGAAAGAGGAGGAATCGGAGATCTGCGAGAACATTCAGCTGCGCAATCGCACACTCCCAGAAAAGAATCTCGGGCCCGGGAATAGAAAGGATAAGGGAAAGGAAAAGATCACTGAAGATATCACTTTAGATGACCAAGTCATGAGGGAGCTGGCTGCCAAAGACCCTCCCAGAAAGAGTAAGGTGGACTATAACATCCTCGCGCACCTAAGGAAACTACCTTCTCAGCTTAGCATTCTCGATGCCCTCCTACTATCAAAAGAAGCGCGAGACTCACTAATTAAGGCGTTACAAGAACCTGAGCAATTCCAAGCCTTCCTCGCCACTGAAAAGATGAAGGATGAACTGGAGGAAGTGCATACAGCCGACATCACTTTCGGTGATGAAGACCTCCTTCTCGGGACGTGCGACCACAACCGTCCCCTATATGTCTCCGGATACTGCCATGATATCAAGATAGGCAAGATCCTGGTGGATAATGGATCCTCCGTCAATCTCCTTAATGTTCGGGTGTTGAAGGAAATCTGCATGAGCGTGCAACACCTCGCTCGTGACAAAATCACTATCTCCGGTTTCGATTCACAATCGTCACGGACTCTCGGATCTGTGATACTAACATTACGCTTTGGACTTCTCGTCACAGACATCAAATTCCATGTCATTGACGCCAAGACTTGCTACAACGCCTTTCTCGGCCGTCCTTGGCTGCACGAGTACAATATCATCCCTTCTACACAACATCAGTGTATGAAGTACTTTAAGGATGGTTTCGAGTATACCGTAACAGGTGAGTTAAACCCATTTTCGTGAACGAAGTCCGCAAATACGAAGATGCGAAGTACTTTTTGCCAGATTTCGAGGATACAGAAAGGTGTCGCAATCCGGAGAACAAAACCGCCGCCACCATCCCGATTTTCGGGAGCGATACCGAAGAAGAGGAAGAGATAGTTTATGCAGGGCCATCTCGACGCAACAACCTGGGGACGCCCGCCCCCGTGTTGGTCTTCGGAAGTGATTCAGAAGATGAAGTTAATGCTGTGTTCTCCAATCGGTTGTCAATACAAGCACCCCCTGGCGATGACCATAGTTTGCAAATCACCATGGTACCGCGAGAACACTACAAGGATCTCGACGCGCTTCAGGCTCACAATGTACAGGACCTGCAAACATTTTACGTCCCTCCCAGGCGAAGGGGCGAGAAGGTGATCCTATTCTACCGATCCTCAGAGTCGAAAATAGAGAAAGAGATCTGGCATGGCGCGGATGCTACACTTGACAGGCTCCAACCCATCCGTCTGCCTAGATACTATACAAATGGATTAAAGAAGCTATTGAAGCGCCAAGGAGTACCTTTAGAACAGACCGTTCGGCAGGCGCGGTTCTACAACAGGATTTGGGATGTCCCCGGGACTCAACGCAAATTGCCCAACGGGAAGATGGAAACACTCGGGCTTGGATACGCAAGAGCCGGAAAACGGGAACAGGCCCACAGTAGCTACGCCATATATACCTTTGATGAAGAGGAGGACGCCCTGTCAGGAGATGCCAACCACCCATCAAAACTAGACCCCGCAATTAAAGCGCCGAGTCCGTCGTTTGAAGAGCGAGTGGGCAAGCCTATCAGCAAAGTGGGTCAGAAAGCTCGGGAAGACCACAACCGCGAAATGGCCATCTACGAGAAGGCCAGGACGCAACGTCTATCTCAACGTGCTGCAAAAGACAAAGACGCTTATCCTCGTCAATCCGTTGTACGAAAGGCCCGACGCAGAGACGGAAATAAATCAAGAAGCGGCTCGGGTTTGTCCCTCATGAAGAAGATGAGTCGAGCGTACTCCTTCCCCCGAGACAAAACGGAGAGGTTACTCAACCTCGCTATAAACATCAAATGATCACGCTTCCAGAGTCTAGACATCCTGAGCAAGCTAGCAAGGCCTCTCATCCGAGTTATTGCTCTTATCACCAAGCCATAGGACATCCTACCGAAGACTGCTTCACCTTCAAGAACTGGGTCGAGGACCAGTACCGACGGGGCAGATTCGCTTTATCCGACGGCTGGAATGTGACGCCACCGTAAAAGCATGAGCCCAAGGCCGCAAAAGCAGAACCGGGTCCACCTCAGTCCAGGGAGCGGGTTCGCACTTGTTATACGATTACGATATTAGGAGAAGAGCCCGAGAACGTAGATGACCTTTACCGGTGCTTTGAGAACAGCGATGATGAGGTGATCTCGGAATTTCCGCCCGCTCCGAAAGAACTGGAAGATGGTATACATACTACTGCAGATAACCTCAAGAAGATTGAGTTGGGATCGGCAGACGACCCGCGACCGACATTTGTCAGCGAGCTGTTATCCGAAGAAAAGGTGGCTGCGTTAAAGAACGTGCTTCTACGGCATAAAGATTGCTTCGCGTGGAACTACTCCGAGATGCCAGGATTGGACCCGGAGATTGCTGTGCATAGATTAGCAATATCCCCAGATATCAAGCCAGTCAAGCAGGCGCCAAGGAGGATGCGACTCGAGCTTGAAATGAGCATCAACGCCGAAGTCAAGAAGTTGATCGATTCTGGATTTATCCAAGAAGTCCAATACCCCGACTGGATCGCCAATATCGTCCCGGTAATGAAGAAGAATGGGACGGTACGCATATGCATGGATTTCAGGGATCTCAATAAAGCCTGTCCAAAGGACGATTTCCCGGTGCCGGTAACCGAGCTAATGATAGATAACACGTCCACTCACGAGGTTTTCTCCTTTATGGACGGTTCATCAGGATACAATCAGATAAAAATGCATCCCGAAGACCAGAAGCACACCGCTTTCCGGACCCCTTTGGGTATATTTTGCTACAGGGTTATGCCCTTTGGTCTTAAGAACGCTGGCGCTACCTATCAAAGGGCCATGACAAAGATCTTTGATGACCTCATACACGACGTCGTCGAGTGCTATATCGACGACCTCGTAGTAAAGAGCATGTCATACGAAGATCATTTAAAGCATCTGGAGACTGTATTTCGACGCCTTCGGCAATATAATTTGAAAATGAATCCCCTCAAATGCGCGTTTGGAGTCTCCTCGGGCAAATTTCTGGGATTCATCATTCGACACCGAGGTATTGAAATAGATCCGTCAAAGATTAAGGCGATCATGGAAATGCCTCCGCCAAGAACCCTCAAGCAGTTGCGGTCTCTCCAAGGGAAGCTCGCATACATCTGGCGGTTTATCGCTAATCTTTCGGGCAAATGCCGTCCTTACAGCCACCTGATGAAAAAGGGAACTCCATTCGTTTGGGATCACAAATGTCAAGGTGCACTAGACGAGATCAAGCAGTACCTGCAGAACCCTCCAGTGTTGGCTGCTCCAGTGAAGGGAAAGCCTCTCATTCTTTACACGGCCGCCCTCGAAGGTTCTTTGGGCGCATTATGGGCACAAGAGAACGATCAGGGGAAAGAAAGAGCACTTTACTACTTAAGTCGAGTGCTGCTGGGGGCAGAAAGCAACTATTCCCCCATTGAAAAGCACTGCCTGGCGTTGATCTTCGCAATAACAAAGCTTAGACATTACGCATTAGCACATGAAGTCCGTCTTATTTCGAAGGTGGACCCTCTCAAATATCTGATGTCGAAAGCCATATTGACGGGACGACTCGCTAAGTGGGCCCTGCTCTTGATGGAGTTCTCGATAACGTATCAACCTCTCAAGGCAGTGAAAGGCCAGGCCATTGCCGACTTCCTCGCCGAGCACCCGATACCGGCCGATTCTCCTCTGAACTGTGATTTGCCGGACGAGCATGCATTTGATGCGATTAGCAGCGGAAGCACCCGATGGGAACTCTATTTCGATGGAGCGTCCTCCATAAAGAAACAGAAACAAGGTATCCCAAGGATCAAATCAGGGATAGGCCTCATCTTTGCAACTCCACAAGGAAGGATAATGCGCTTCGCCTTCTCCTTAACAGAACCGAGGACAAACAATGAAGCCGAATACGAAGCTCTGATAGCAGGCCTCGAGATCGCCATCGACATGGGAATTGAAGACCTCCTCATATACGGGGATTCTCAGCTAGTCGTTAGTCAAGTAAATGGTGGCTACCAAACATGCAAGCCGGAGTTGGTGAAATACGGCGAAAGGGTGCAACGACTATTGACACAAATTCCCTCCTATACTTTGGAGAACATACCGCGCGCGGAAAACAGCAAAGCAGACGCGTTGGCTAAACTTGCCAAAGAACTGGCTGACGAGAACCTCGATGACGTCAGAATCGTGGTACAAAGCCGTCGAGTACTCGCCCCAGCAGAAATATCTCCGGAATCATGCGAAGAAAAGGGAACGACTGAGCAGACGACCCTACAAATAAAAGACCATGAGAAGGCCGAAGACTGGAGGGAAGTCTTCATAGACTACTTTAAGTCCCACCGAATGCCCGAAGAAGCGTCCTCAAGACATCAGCTCATGAAACGAGCTTTATCCTTCGCTTTTGTCAACGATATTCTATACAAGAGATCATTTGATTCTCTATGGCTGAGATGCTTAGGACCTGACGAAGCAGAAAGAGTCATTCAGGAAGTTCATGACGGACTTTGCGGTTCTCACCAAGCAGGCCCAAAGATGAAGTTAAAAATTAAACGGATGGGTTACTACTGGCCCACGATGATCCAGGACTGCCTCGAGTATGCGAAGCAATGCCACTCATGCCAGATTTATGGAGACTTCATCCACCAACATCCGAATCCACTGCATCCAACGGTGGCTAGTTGGCCATTCGAAATGTGGGGGACTGACATAGTAGGCCCCATTGAGCCAGCATCATCCCGGGGACACCGTTTTATTCTGGCAACAACTGATTACTTCTCCAAATGGGCAGAAGCAGTACCACTGAGGGAAGTAAAGATGGAGAATATCCTCCATTTCGTCAAGACGCACGTCATCTATCGGTTCGGGACTCCACGGCGGATTATCTCCGATAATGGGCCGGCCTACCGGAGCCATAAGATTAGCCGCTTCGCACAGCAGCACAATATAGACTGGAGATATTCGTCGGTTTACAATCCACGAGCTAACGGTCTAGCCGAGGCCTTCAATAAGACCTTGACGAAGATCATAAAAAAGACCGTTTCCAGGAATAAGAAAGACTGGCACGAAAGGCTACAAGAAGCCCTTTGGGCTTATCGAACTACGTTCAAGACGGCCACGAACACAACGCCGTACGCGTTGGTATTTGGGACTGAAGCAGTGCTCCCCCTCGAGATAGAGTTACCCTCTCTACGAGTAGCAGTCCACCACGAGCTGACGAATGAAGAAAATGCTCACCTTCGTCTTGAGGAGCTTGATGCTCTCGACGAAACCCGGCTCATAGCGCAACAACATCTAGAGGCCTACAAAGCAAAGATGACGCGCTCATACGAAAGATTGACCAGGCCGAGGACATTCCGCCAAGGCGAACTCATACTAGTGGTCAAAAGACCTATGATCCCCAATCGTGCCAAGCGAGGAAAATTTGAGCCGAACTATGAAGGCCCATACATCATAGACAAGGTCTACCAGGGTGGAGCCTACCTACTCATGGACATGCACGGTGAAAGGCCTTTCAGGCCAATAAACGGCCGCTTCCTGAAGAAATACTACGCTTAATAAGCAGCAGCCTGGGTCAATGATAGATGACGACGACTATGTCCGCTCACTATCTTCCTAGGCTCAGACTTTACAAGCAGCAGCCGGCCTTCCCATAACAACGGACCGAAACGTCCTTAAACTAACGGCGGACCGAAACGTCCTTAAACTATCGACGGACCGAAACGTCCTTAAACTAACGACGGACCGAAACGTCCTTAAACTAACAACGGACCGAAACGTCCCTAAAACTACTACCGCAGCATCCTTAGGCTGACGAGATGGATAAAAAAAAAAGAAGATAAAAAAATGATAAAAAAACGGTATGTCCATAAGCAAAATGGGCACGGATGAAAACCCGAAAGGGCTCCGTGAGTAAAAACAGCAGGGCTGCCGGCAAGTGTTCGTGAAAACCCGAAAGGGCGCGACCTTGTAAAAAAAAAAGTGAAAAAGAATAAAAAAAAACGGTATGTCTATAAGCAAAATGGGCACGGATGAAAACCCGAAAGGGCTCCGTGAGTAAAAACAGCAGGACTACCGGCAAGCGTTTGTGAAAACCCGAAAGGGCGCAACCTCGTTAAAAGACACTTATAGGGTCCTCTCGACCTTGTAAGGAGAAACCACCTGCGTGAGATCCTTACGACTCACAAAGGAGCAACACACTTAGGGATCCTCACGATTCCTAAGGAGAAAATACACTTACGAGATCCTCACGACTCGTAGGGAGAATTCTCTTATGGGACCCTTACGGCTCATGAGATTTGAAAGTCTTAAGATACAGAAATCTGAACCTGTTCTTAAGCAAATCCTCCACAACCTTCGATATTGCCCTACAAGAGGCTCAATACTGACCCTTGTATACAATCCACGGGCGCGAATAAACATTTCCCCAGCAAAGGCCAACCCTTGTAGGTCCCCTCGACCCATAAGGAGAAAACCCTCTTGTAGAATCCTTACGACTTACAGAGGGACATACACTTAGGAATCCTCACGATCCCTAAGGAGAAAATACACCTGCAAGATCCTCACGACTTGTAGGGAGAAATACCTTTGTGAGACCCTTACGGCTCATGAAGTCAAAAGCCTTAGTCGACAGGACCTTAACCCTGTTTGCTAAGCCACCTTTGTTCAACATCGACAGTGGCAAATGATGATTCGCTCCTGGCAACATCCCAGTTGCAGCGATGCTGATGTCGAAATCGGTGTCCAAAATCCGAGCTTGCGGCGAAAAAGCTAGCAAGCCACACATGCCTACAAAATAGCCGAAATGATGGGGCAACTTGCAATAAAAAGCAGCAAGTAAAAATGTATGCATGAAAAATAGCCGAAATGATGGGGCAACTCGCAATAAAAAGCAGCGAGTAAAAATAAAACAAATAGCCGAAATGATTGGGCACCGCGAAAAATAGCCGAAATGATTGGGCAATCGCGACCTTCGCGATATAAAAAGCTGAAATGATAGAGCATCGCGGAAAGAATAAAAGAAATGACGAAAGAATGAAATCTTTGCCCTACAGGTGATACTACAACAATCCCTGTATACAATCCAGGGGCGCAAACAAAGAAGGAGTCGTACTCCTCCCCCAGGTTTCATCATGAGAGGAAGCCAAATCTCGACGGTTCACAAATAACCTGGAGATCATCTCGACGCAGCAGACACAACTTCAAGCTAAGCAGAACAGCAGCAACTCCCAGTTCCATGGCTCGGTGGTACACATATCGCCAACAGTCAAACCTCCATTCCGTGAAATGCGGATACAATCGATAAAATTCCTGGTCACGTGGAACGCGGATAATGTCACTCTTTGACCCCGTGGAAAACGTCCAGAGTGGATCCTGGTCCTCGCAGAGCATGGCAGTGAACCCGTGCAAAGCATCCAGAGCGGAGCCTAGTCCTCGCCTAACGCGGCAGTGAACCCGTGTGAAGCATCTAGTGCAAAAATTCCTGGTTACGTGGAACGCGGATAATGTCACTCTTTGACCCCATGGAAAACGTCCAGAGCGGATCCTGGTCCTCGCAGAGCATGGCAGTGAACCCGTGCAAAGCATCCAGAGCGGAGCCTAGTCCTCGCCTAACGCGGCAGTGAACCCGTGTGAAGCATCTAGTGCAAAAATTCCTGGTTACGTGGAACGCGGATAATGTCACTCTTTGACCCCGTGGAAAACGTCCAGAGCGGATCCTGGTCCTCGCAGAGCATGGCAGTGAACCCGTGCAAAGCATCCAGAGCGGAGCCTAGTCCTCGTCTAACGCGGCAGTGAACCTGTGTGAAGCATCTAGTGCAAAATTCCTGGTTACGTGGAACGCGGATAATGTCACTCTTTGACCCCGTGGAAAACGTCCAGAGCGGATCCTGGTCCTCGCAGAGCATGTCAGTGAACCCGTGCAAAGCATCCAGAGCGGAGCCTAGTCCTCGCCTAACGCGGCAGTGAACCCGTGTGAAGCATCTAGTGCAAAATTCCTGGTTACGTGGAACGCGGATAATGTCACTCTTTGACCCCGTGGAAAACGTCCAGAGCGGATCCTGGTCCTCGCAGAGCATGGCAGTGAACCCGTGCAAAGCATCCAGAGCGGAGCCTAGTCCTCGCCTAACGCGGCAGTGAACCCGTGTGAAGCATCTAGTGCAAAAATTCCTGGTTACGTGGAACGCGGATAATGTCACTCTTTGACCCCGTGGAAAACGTCCAGAGCGGATCCTGGTCCTCGCAGAGCATGGCAGTGAACCCGTGCAAAGCATCCACAGCGGAGCCTAGTCCTCGCCTAACGCGGCAGTGAACCCGTGTGAAGCATCTAGTGCAAAAATTCCTGGTTACGTGGAACGCGGATAATGTCACTCTTTGACCCCGTGGAAAACGTCCAGAGCGGAGCCTGGTCCTCGCCAAGCACGGCAGTGAACCCGTGTGAAGCATCCAGAGCAAATACCGGACTGTGGAGTCCTTAAAATCCACGGACTATGACGTCCTTAACCTCGACCGTGATGTCTTAAAACTAACGATCAACCACCCCGATTCCCTACAGACTTGGCCTTGGTTTAAGGGTACATCTCTTCACTCCTTTGATGCCCAGCGTTGTAATTCCTCAACGTCTTCAAAGAGGTGACGGGTCCCTGCAACCAAACACCGGACTGTGGAGTCCCTAAATCCACGGACTATGAGGTCCTTAACCTTGACCGTGATGTCTTAAAACTAACATCGGACTGTGGAGTCCCTAAATCCACGGACTATGAGGTCCTTAACCTTGACCGTGACGTCTTTAAACTACAATACCTTGAGAAACCCCTAACTTCGTGAAACACGGACAAGGGTGATCACATCCGACACTTGCAGGCCCTCACGACCTGTAAGAAAGAAAAACTCTCTTGCGAGATCCTTACGACTCTCATGGGAAGACCCGCTTAAGGATCCTCACGATCTTTAAGAAGAACTTACACCTATGGGATCCTTTCGACCTGTAGGGAGAAAAACTCTTTATGAGACCCTCACGGCTCGTAAAATGCAAAAGTCTTAGGAAGCAGATCTTAACCCTGAATCCTAAGCCATCACTGTCCTGCAAGGAGATCGAGGTAGAATATCCGCAGAATACATTCAATAAAAAGGGGGATACACCATTGAAGAGAAGAATATGTCTTCATTTACAAACCTCCCTTCAACAAACAATACTCGATCTAAAACCAGCGCAAACCACCCGATACGGGAGATAACGTGGCAAGTTTCTGATCTGCATCCTATCAGGCACGCATTTGCAACTGTACGAATGTTTAAAAGGAAATGTTGCCTAAGGCACTGATGTGCATGCAACGTAACGATGGTGCTCGTAATTAAAGAAAAAACAAACGGCTCATTTACGCAAGCAAGACACACGTGCGACTATCTGACAAACATGAAAATTCAACAGAAAGCATACAAACCACCAATGATTAAAAGAGTACATTGATTCAAACACACTACATTGGTGGGAAAAGATCACCAAACAAGGGATCAGAAATACAAGGGTTAACAAAACAAAACACAAAATTCTCCATCTCTCTCTCCGCTTTCTCCAGCACATCGAAGCGACGATTCTCGCGAGAAGTCGCTCCCCACCGGTTGGAGCCGTGCTCATCAGCGAAAGCAAACATGACGGCCCGACGAGCTCTTATTTGACTCAGTAAATGAACTGAGTGATCCTTCAGAGCTTGAGTGATTAGACAAGCCTCATGAAAGCACTCAAGCTTGTCCTCCGCCGCGTCAAGGATCGCCGAAGTCATCTCCGCCGGATGAGGGGGTATATCGGCAAGCACAGACAGGAAGATCACCCGGAGCCAAATGGAGCCCATGGGAAGAGGAGAGCCCCGACGGGTCAGTAGCTCGTACATCACCGTGTCACATTGAGCGTCGGTGAGAAGGGGATCCGCCAGCCGCGCAGCGAAGCGAGGAATTATCTCCTCAAGGGGCACCTCCCAGGGTTGCCGACGAGCATGGGGACGATTGCAAGCCATGGCGATTGATCGGGTTCTCAAAGATGACCACCTTAAGGTATGAATGGATTTCTCTGTGAAGAAAAGAAGTAAGGCATGGGTTCAGGTTATAAAAGGGAGCATTTAATGCTATGTACAAAAAATGTCGTGCATGGCGGGACGATTCTCAAAGCCCGGAAAGAAGGGGAGAGCATTGGGAATGAAATCCAACGACGCATTGGAATCAGGTTAGGGAAATGAAACGTCCCCATCAAGCAGATCCCTGCATGCGCAACACGTGAGCACTAGCCTTTGATTGGAAGATAAAGTGGCACTGCACAGACACAACAGAAAACTAAGCTCTGAGAACGAGAATCAAATTCTTAAGAGAAAGGTTTGAAAAGAAGAGGATGAAAAAGTGAAGGCGCTTCTGAAAGGACACTTCATCTCCCCAGATCCCTAAAGGAATCCAACGGTCGCAAGAGGTGACAGCGTTGTACTCACGTGCTGACACGTGAGAACAACGCTGTGGGGGCATTTGTTTCCTGATTTAAAATCAGGAAAGCTTCTAGGAAAAGCTTCAGAAGAGGGTCACGTGCTTATACGTGACTAGCGGTCACGTGTTGGCACGTGACACCTAAAAACATCATCAAGGCAAGTTCAGTTTCATGACTACGTTGAAGAAAAGGGGGCTTCAGAAAGAGTCACGTGCTCCTACGTGACCCGGGTCACGTGGCGACACGTGACATTTAAATACAAGCGTCAAAAGGCACACCAGTTCCCTGATCAAGTCAAGGAAAAGGCTTCAGAAGAGGTCACGTGCTTCCACGTGACCAGGGTCACGTGTTGCCACGTGACGTTCAAGACAGCAGACTCGTTCTCCAGTTGAACCAAGGAAAGAGAGAGTTCAAACAAGGGTCACGTGCTCACACGTGACCAGGGGTCACGTGGTAGCACGTGACGTTTAAGCAGCAATAAGAAGACAGAGCGCAAAAGAAAGGAAACGGCTCATTCCAAAGGGGGTCACGTGCCCACACGTGACCATGAGTCACTTGGTCACACGTGACCGGCTTTCAAAGCCCACTGTGTTAACAGAATTAAATTCTGAGAGAAATTCAAATCTTTCCAAAGGAAAGCAACTATCTGGAACCAATCGAATTAAAGATTCAGAGGTGATCTATCTATGGGAAAATCTCGGGTTTGGAAAGATTTCCCCTTTAAATCTAACCAAAATAACAAAGGAGAATCTCTGGATTTAAAATCCAATGGTGAATAAAATTCACCTAATAATCCAAAGGTCCAAAATGAATGATGGATGCAAATCAAATCTTTCACGAAGATTCGTCAAAAACTGATTGATTCGGCTGCTTCTCCTATAAATAGGAGCCAAGAGACATACATGCATATATATACGCAGAGAAAAAAAGAGAAAAGAAAGAGAGCTTCGATACTTGGAGAACTTGGATCTTCTGCAAAAACCCTAGGTAAGAAAGGGAAAAGCTCCTTGAAAGAAAAAGAGAATTTAATTCTCAACAGAGTTTAACTCTGATACATAAAAACAGAAGAATATATTTCTTCTCTCTTTGATAGAGGATCTGCAAAGTGCACATCTCCCCTTAAGGTTGAGAATTTAATTCTCAATGGGTCGAGATCCTGCCATGCAGATCCAAAACATAGAGAGGGAATGCAAGCACGAGAATTTAATTCTCACAGAACTATAGGAATTTAATTCCTTTAAAATAAAATTAGGGCTTGCCCCTGTATCATGGGAATTTAATTCCTTCAGAATAAAAAGAAACAGGGTTTAACCCTAATTAAGAACCTAGTTCTGTGGCAGCAGCGGGAATTTAATTCCCTTAATCATAATTTAACAGAGGATGGAAGTTTAAACTCCTTAAAAAAGCTTTGTTAGGGTTTAACCCTATTTGGTTCTTCACGTATATGAGGAATTTAATTCCTACAGAAAATTCAGAGTTAAACTCTATCCCAGAATATAAGTCTTCGAAAGGAAGTAGGAATTTAATTCCTCTGAAATTTAAAGCTTGAGGAATTTAATTCCTGAAAAAAGATTAACAAAGCCTCTAAACAAAATACATAGAGGCAGGGTCACGTGTCATCACGTGACCCCCCCAAAAGGTCTACAGAAAGCCCCTTTGAAGCAGCACCCCACGTGACCCACGTGACCCTCGGCAGAAGCTTTAATACATAGGCGTTTGAATGCCCATCACGTGATGGCATGTGACGCTCTGAAAGACACGATAATCTCAGAATAAATGAAGGGAGGGCGCTCTCACGTGCTGCTACGTGACCCCTCTTGCCTTAGTGTTTAACACTAAATTGAAACTCTCGAACCCGGTGTTAAAATATTGTTGGGCCTTAGTGTTCAACACTAATTAAAAAGCTTTATCTGCAGTGTTCAACACTGATTACCTTAGTGTTTAACACTAATCTGAGATCTTCATTTGCAGTGTTCAACACTGGTCTGTTTTAGTGTTTAACACTAATTTGAAAAGCCTTGTTGCTGGTGTTTAACACCAATTATCTCTTAGTGTTAAAACACTAACCTGTCAACCTCATTCCCAGTGTTCAACACTGATTGCTCTGTAGTGTTTAACACTAGGCTTTGGCCCAATTGGCCTAAATGGATGGAGGCAAAGCCTCTCCTTATTGGACTTAGCCCAAGATGGCCATAAGTCCTCAATTTGTGATTAACTGGGCCAATAGACTCATAACACAATTAATTCGTCTCGACCCCAAATTGGGCCAAGGACTATTTAATCCACTCCGGTTCTAGGGTACATCTCTTCACTCCTTTGATACTTGGTATTGTAATCCCTCAATGTCTTCAAAGAGGTGACGGGTCCCGACGACCACACATTGATACGGACTGCGGGGTCTTTAAACCCGTGTTCAATGCAAATTCCTGGTTACGTGGAACGCGGATAATGTCACTCTTTGACCCCGTGGAAAACGTCCAGAGCGGAGCCTGGTCCTCGCAGAGCACGGCAGTGAACCCGTGTGAAGCATCCAGAGCACATAACGGACTGTGGGGTCCTTAAACCAATGGACTACGACGTCCTTAACCTTGACCGGGATGTCTTAAAACTAACAACGGACTGTGGGGTCCTTAAACCCATGGACTACGACGTCCTTAACCTTGACCGAGATGTCTTAAAACTAACAGTGGACCGCAATGTCCTTAAACTACCCATGGACCGCAATGTCCTTAAACTACCCATGGACCGCAATGTCCTTAAACTAAAACAATAGAGCCCCGCATGCTCTTTTGTCGGATCTAAACGGTCCCGTTTAAGTTGATCTTAGCCTCAAAGATGGCTAACGTATCCTTAAACCTTCAAACAGAGTGGACTATAAATCCCCCCAATTAACTCTGGCTCAAGGGTACATCTCTGAACTCCTATGACATCCGTCGTTGTAATTCCTCAACGTCGTCAGAGAGGTGACGGGTCCTGACGGCCTTACATACGTTGGACCTCTAGGTCCCTAAACTGGAACAATGGAGTCCAAACACTCCTTCATCGGATCTAAACGATCCCGTTAAGTTGATCTTAGTCACAAAGTTAGACTAACGTATCCTTAACAAACGTTTGAGTTGATCTTAGCCTCAAGTATTGCTGACGTATCCTCAAACCAAACCCCCAAACCCAAATCTAAGATAATACGGATTTGGACTAGTCCACGCCCTACGGGCGACGACATAACTCAGTCTCCGTAAACAATCCACGGGCAACAAAACACAAAACAAACACCCACGACATGAAGTGACCAGCTGGAGAAGGAGAAAGTTGTTACCGCAATGCGGTAGCGTAATTAACTGCAGGGGCTTGCGCCTGCAGGGAAGAGCGTCCCCACAATCAAAAACCCCTCAAGCGAGGGGGAATCTGACGAAGTCTGCTACATCGGACGCATCCGTTTAAACCTTCGATACATGGTGCCATAAATCAACTTGGCATCTTCGGAGAGGTGAACGGATAGCACCAATTAGCATCTGCCCCGAATCTCAGTGCCAAGACACCGCAGTCCTGTGCGCCGTCTTTCGGAGGGGAACAGTGATTAAATGAACTGTTATTGTTATTTACTTTATTTCCTGCTGTTGTTCCTTATTCGACTATATACCTGTTGTGAGCACACCCTCGATTGCGTCACATATTGGCCCAACCTTGATACACATGACGTACATACATACCGATGCACCGGACATGGTACCCTTTACCTACCAACACAACCTGTTGTACCATGACCTGACTTGTTACCTGATCTCATGCCTAATGCCAACAAACCTGACTTGGGGTCCTCATGGACCATTCCTGCTGTCTATCCAGACAGACCTGCTTTTACCTGATTCTGTGTTGGCATTAGTCCTTGACTACTGAATACCTGACCTGACATACATAACTTGGGGGTATGGGGAAATCAAAGATGAACCTGACTTGTAACTCGACAGTTCACTACCTGTTCGAGTGTACACATTCCTGTTTTGTGCCTAGCGGCATGTCTCGGTTTCGGCCGAGAATATTGTGGCCGTGATCCCGGGTATGTACGGGGTACTACCGAGTGTACACTTTCCTGTTGTGCCTAGCGGCATGTCTCGGCTGCAGCCGAGAATATTGTGGCCGTGATCCCGGGTATGTACGGGATACTATTGAGTTACATCGACGATTCATCAATTGATTTCAAAGACTTTAGAGTAGAAACCTGATAGGACAGTTTAGTTATCACTGCACATTACCCTGCACTGTTATTTCATAGTACTGCTTATTCATGTTCATCCCTGCATTGCTTATTACCATGTTTATATTATATTATTGGTTGACATGACGCGCTGACGTCTGGGTTTTGCATGGCCCAGATTCTTTACCACTGTCGCTGACCGAGCAGGAGTACTTCAGCCAGCAGGCTGGTTTGTGAGTTCTGCAGTGGTTAGTTCATTTATTGCATTTTATTTCCAGGTGCGATCCCGCATTATGGGACGTACCTTTCTATTATTGTATTGGATCATTTGCTTCCGCATTTATTTTTCATTGACTCTTATCATTATGGATTTGGACATGTGTTAGATAGTTTATTTATCTAATTTCTTGATATCTCTACAACCGTAATGTGACTGTGGATGGATACTTCCTACCTACAGGTAGCATGGTTGGCTATGTCACGTGCCCAATCTTGCGTACTCTGGGAAGCGGGGCGTGACATGGTTCTTTTGGTATCAGAGACATAGGTTAGTTGGGTTGATTCTTTTGTAGTTGGGTATTGTATCCGATACACGAATCAGAATACCCGTGCTTAGGAAACATGTCCTGCCACCTTGACCGTTTTACCATTCTTGAATCACATTCTTCCTGATTATATCTTTTACGGCGTGCAAACTTACTTTGCATTGTCGACTCGAAAACCTAATTTCTTGTTATCTCTAGGACTTAGGCGACTTGGGTGGAGTTAAGTAATTGCGGCTATGATACCGCGGCATAGCTACAATGCAGTACTCTATTTAAGTATCTTGGAGTTCTAGCCTTGATCCACATTCAGAATCTATCATCATGCTAATGTTGGGTGTTTTGAGTTCAGGATTATGACAGGTAAGAGGTTGAAGACGTACCGGAGGCGTGTGAACGAAGCCGCCTTGCTTGGAGTGATAAGATGAATGCCGGAAATCAAAGAAACAAACTGAGCTGATCCAGCAACAGCAGATTCGCTTCCGGAAGAGTTGCAGATCGTTCAGCAGTCTGTGAACGAGATTGGAACTAGACCAGTTGACCGAGTAGGGCCCGTGGCAGAGTTCAGACGTGTGGGTCCTACTACTTTCACTGGTTTGGAGCAACCGTGGACGTGCATGCAGCAGAATGGAGGAGACTCAGTAGTCTCGCGGGACCTTTCGCGGCCAACGATGCAGACAGCAGTTGCGGTAAGGAAGCAGTTCGGTCGGGCCAGTCGAGTTTAGGACTAGGCCGACAAACATTGTTCTTGCAGTTATGGAAGTTGATAGGAATGAAGAGCCGGCAGTTGTTCGCGACTTTATGGATGTGTTTGAAGATATACCGGGCTTACCGCCAAAGCGAGATGTGGAGTTCGCGATTGACCTTATTCCTGGTGCAGCGCCAGTATCACAATCTTCTTATCCGATGGCACCGGTGGAATTGGAAGAAGTTAAGAAACAAGTTGGTGAATTACTCGAGAAGGGATGGATTCGAAGCAGCAACTCACCTTGGGAAGCTCCAGTTCTTCTAGTAAAGAAGAAGGATGGCACGAGAAGGATGTGCATTGATTATCGAGAATTGAATCGGGTGACTATTAAGAACAAGTACCGATCCCTCGCATTGGAGAACTTTTGAGCAGCTTAGTGGCGCGAGGGTATTCTCGAAACTGGATTTGCGATCAGGATATCATCAGGTCCGAGTGAAAGCAGAAGACATTTGCAAGACGGCGTTTCGAACTCGATATGGACATTTCGAGTGTGTGGTAATGCCCTTCGGAGTGACTAATGAGCCGGAAATATTCATGGATTTGATGAACAGGATCATTTCACCATTCTTGGACCAGTTTATTATGGTATTCATTGACGATATTCGGGTGTACTCGAAGGGTCCGGAGGAGCATGCTGAGCATTTAAAGATCGCACTGCAGACGCTGAGACAGGAGAAATTGTTCGCGAAGATGAGTAAGTGCGAATTCTGGTTGGAAGAAGTAAAATTTCTGGGGCATGTTGTGTCGGGCGATGGAATCGCCGTCGATCCCGAAAAGATTGCAGCAGTTCGAGATTGGCCTATTCCAAAGAATGTTGCGGAGATAAGAAGTTTTCTTGGACTCGCCGGATACTACAGGAGATTTGTGGAGAACTTCGCTCGTTTGGCAGAGCCGTTAACCAAGCTTACGCGCAAGGAGGTACCGTTTGTTTGGACGGATGGATGTGCATTGGCCTTCGAGACGTTGAAGCAGAATTGATAACCGCCCCGATCCTGACCGTACCAGATAATTCAGGAGGACTGGTGATTCACAGCGACGCATCCGGAAAGGGATTGGGATGTGTTTTGATGCAGAATGGGAAGGTCGTAGCTTACGCATCAAGACAACTGAAGACTCATGAGAAGAATTATCCAACTCATGACATGGAGCTTGCAGCTATGATCTTCGCTTTGAAGATTTGGAGACACTACCTTTTGGGTGAGAAAGTCGAAGTTTTTACAGATCACAAGAGTCTGAAGTATGTGTTCACTCAGAAGGAGTTGAATATGAGGCAACGTAGATGGTTGGAGCTGATGGCCGACTACGACCTTGATCTTAAATACCATCCGGGAAAGGTTAACATCGTGCCGGATGCGCTTAGTGGGTTACCAGCAATTCAGGTGTTAACTACATAGAGGGAGATCATTGCAGATTTTCGAAGATTTGACTTGGAAGTTGTGCTACCACATTCTACGGGACAGTTGATGAAGTTGCGAGTACAGTCGTCCTTAGTTGAGAAGATTAAAGCGTCACAATCGCAGGATCCTAGACTGCAAAAGTTTCGAGAGCAGGTTGAAGCCGGAATACGAACCGATTTACTGATCCACGAAGACGGTTCGTTGAGGTATGGTAGCCGTGTGTGTGTGCCAAAAGGGGATGTGCGTGAAGAGCTTATGAAGGAGGCACACAGTTCAGCTTACTCTGTACATCCAGAAGGGACAAAGATGTACCGAGATATTCGACAGCACTTCTGGTGGGAAGGTATGAAGCGGGAGATCGCTCGCTTCGTGGCTAAGTGCTTGGTGTGTCAGCAAGTCAAGGCTGAACACCAAAGGGTTGCTGGTTTGTTGCAACCACTTCCGATTCCTCAGTGGAAGTGGGAACATATAACCATGGATTTCGTGACGGCTTTACCGCGGAGTCCAAAGGGCAACAATGCAGTATGGGTGATTTTCGATCGGTTGACCAAGGCAGCTCACTTTATTCCTTTTCGGGTTGGTCAATCGACGGAGACCTTGGCAGAGCAGTACATGCAGGAGATTGTAAGATTTCATGGAGTACCGGTAAGCATCGTGTCCGATCGGGACACTCGGTTCTTGTCGCACTTCTGGAGGAGTTTACAAGAAAGTTTGGGGACTCGATTGAAGTTTAGCACAGCTTATCATCCTCAAACTGATGGACAATCGGAGAGAACGATCCAGACCCTTGAAGATATGTTGAGGGCTTGCATGTTGGACTTCAAGGGTTCTTGGGAGGATCATCTACACCTGGTGGAGTTTTCGTACAACAATAGCTTCCAAGCGACTATTCAGATGGCTCCGTTTGAAGCGTTGTATGGTCGTAAGTGTCGTTCGCCTGTTTGTTGGGATGACGTTGGTGAACGAAGGTTATTAGGACCAGATTTGGTGGTACAGACAGTCGAGAAGGTGAATACAATCAGGAAGCATATGAAGGCAGCTCAAGACAGACAGAAAAGTTGGGCTGATACGTCAAGAAGACCTCTAGAGTTCGCCGTGGGTGATTTGGTATTCCTGAAGATATCACCGACTAGAAGGGTGATTCGCTTTGGGAGTCGGGGAAAGCTTAGTCCTCGATTCGTGGACCCTTCGAGATATTGGAGCGTGTTGGAGAGGTAGCGTACCGTTTGGCGTTACCACCGTCTTTGGCAGGAGTGCACGATGTGTTTCATGTGTCTCAACTACGGAGGTATGTTCGTGATGAAACTCACGTCTTGGATCATTCGGAGTTGACTGTACGGGAGGACCTAACTTTTGAGGAGCGACCAGTTGAAATCAAGGATCGAAGAGAGAAAGGTTCTTAAAAACAAAGTTATCCCTCTTGTGCTAGTTTCTTGGGGTAATCGATTGCATGGAGAATCCACTTGGGAGCGAGAAGACGAGATCCGGCAGAAATTTCCTCACCTTTTCCTGTAGTTAGCTATCTTGTATTCTTGGAATTTCGAGGACGAAATTCTTTTGTAGTTGGGTATGATGTAACACCCGAGCCCAATAATACTATTTCTATTGCTAGTTGAGTATTATACATTGCTCATCCCAATTATCCTGATTGTTTGGTGTTTATTGCTAAATTTTAACCGGTTAAGTCATTTTGGCACATAACAAATTTTAACACCGAAAATGAAATTAAAATATCCATGTTGGCCTACTCGTCGCCACTAGTCGCGTGGTAGCGTCCGCGTGTCGAGATTTCTTCCCGTTCGGCTAAACGGGCAAGTTTGGACGGCTACGCGCGCGTGCAAGTGTCCGACTTGGGGGCATGCATTTTAATCACAAAACACCTCTTTTCAAAAGTTGGAACTTGCTTAAAATCCTATAATTTGAATTTGGAACATTTGGGTGCAACCCGGGCGCGATTTGGAAATGTTGCATTTAGCGCCAAAATCCCAATTTAATTTAATATACTAAAACTATAATATATATTTCGTTACACTATTTCAGCTGTTAATATTCTTTAAAATCCTTTCTAAATCAATTCTAATCTTCTCTGGCAGCCAATCACGAGGGATTTAAATCCCTCGTGGGCCCCATATCTCTCTCTCCGTCTCTCTCTATATCTCCCTCTGTCTCTCTCTCTCTAATCCTATTCTTTCTTTCTCTCTATCTCTATCTCTATCTCTATCTCTCTCCTCTAATAACACCTCTCTCTCTCTATCCCTCTATTTTTCCCCCACGTCCTTCAGAAACCCACCACGAGAAAACCCCACGGAACCCTAGCCCTAGCATCGTCGTGCCGTCGCCGCCGCAGTCCCCGCGCCGACAACACCACCACCATCGCCCTTGCCTCCGCAGCCTCGGCCGCACCCCCTCCTTCCTCCGTTCTCCCTCCTCCAGAACCTGCAAACCCACCCCGACGCCATCACCAGCATCCAGTGGCCGCCGTCGCCGCCGCCTCCCATCGCCGACGACGCCCGAGACTTCCTCTCTTCACCCTCGTTCCGACCTCGTCGTCTTCTTCCTCCTCCCCTCGCCGGACCACCACCAACCCGAGCCCAACCCCCATCACCTAACCCTCTAGATCGCCAGAAAAGGGACACCGTCGACCCCCTCGTCGTCGCCAGCATACCGACGACCACCTCCTCTCCTCCCTGCAACCCGGGCCAGGCTAGAACCTCTCCCCTACTCGCTGCACCCCGATCCAGCCACCTCAAACCCTTGCCGCGCCACTGTTCCTCGCCGCCGGCGCCCCATCGCCGTCGAACCTGTCGTGGTTGCCCCCTGGTCCTTCCCTGTAAGCATTCCTTTAACTTTCCATTCGTGTTAAACCCCCCTCTCGCTGGTCTTTGTTTACGTGTATCGTATTTTACTAACTTCGTCGCCAACTTTGACATTTCGCCGGATTCTGGCCGTGCCGTCGTTTAGACCCGACGCTCCAGCGGAGTACTCTGGTCCGTGTGGTCCCGCTGTTCGCTGTTAGGACTCGATCCGTGGCCCGTGCACCCGTCTCGTGTTTTCCGCCGACATTGCATCCGTGCTTTCCGGTTTGCGAAACCGTCAAGGCAAGTATCCGAATACTTGCTCTAACATGCTAGCATACAAGATCTAGTCTTGCTATGCAGTTGAATATCATATTATATAATACAACATAATGATGGTGATATCGATAGTACAGTATGACTAGAATTGACGGTTGCATTTCTCCTTGACATTAAATCAGTATAGTAGCTTAGTAAAATTAAGTGGTATGCTATTAATCCATGCTTTAACTAATTAAACCAATTAGAACGTACTTGCTTAATTTGCTAGATCATCCATGTGACTATTATTTATGCTTTAGTTTTAAATTCATGTAGCTTCATTACTTTCTGTTGTTGATATTGTTTCACCCTGTGACTATTGCACCCCAAGGGTGCTCGAACCTGTTAATATAATACAACTGCACCATATTCATGCACCATTGTGATTAAATGAACTGTTATTGTTATTTACTTTATTTCCTGCTGTTGTTCCTTATTCGACTATATACCTGTTGTGAGCACACCCTCGATTGCGTCACATATTGGCCCAACCTTGATACACATGACGTACATACATACCGATGCACCGGACATGGTACCCTTTACCTACCAACACAACCTGTTGTACCATGACCTGACTTGTTACCTGATCTCATGCCTAATGCCAACAAACCTGACTTGGGGTCCTCATGGACCATTCCTGCTGTCTATCCAGACAGACCTGCTTTTACCTGATTCTGTGTTGGCATTAGTCCTTGACTACTGAATACCTGACCTGACATACATAACTTGGGGGTATGGGGAAATCAAAGATGAACCTGACTTGTAACTCGACAGTTCACTACCTGTTCGAGTGTACACATTCCTGTTTTGTGCCTAGCGGCATGTCTCGGTTTCGGCCGAGAATATTGTGGCCGTGATCTCGGGTATGTACGGGGTACTACCGAGTGTACACTTTCCTGTTGTGCCTAGCGGCATGTCTCGGCTGCAGCCGAGAATATTGTGGCCGTGATCCCGGGTATGTACGGGATACTATTGAGTTACATCGACGATTCATCAATTGATTTCAAAGACTTTAGAGTAGAAACCTGATAGGACAGTTTAGTTATCACTGCACATTACCCTGCACTGTTATTTCATAGTACTGCTTATTCATGTTCATCCCTGCATTGCTTATTACCATGTTTATATTATATTATTGGTTGACATGACGCGCTGACGTCTGGGTTTTGCATGGCCCAGATTCTTTACCACTGTCGCTGACCGAGCAGGAGTACTTCAGCCAGCAGGCTGGTTTGTGAGTTCTGCAGTGGTTAGTTCATTTATTGCATTTTATTCCAGGTGCGATCCCGCATTATGGGACGTACCTTTCTATTATTGTATTGGATCATTTGCTTCCGCATTTATTTTTCATTGACTCTTATCATTATGGATTTGGACATGTGTTAGATAGTTTATTTATCTAATTTCTTGATATCTCTACAACCGTAATGTGACTGTGGATGGATACTTCCTACCCACAGGTAGCATGGTTGGCTATGTCACGTGCCCAATCTTGCGTACTCTGGAAAGCGGGGCGTGACATCTATTAAAGAAAGGATTAATAAGAGAGAGCATGAGTCCATGTGCAGTTCCCGCCTTTTTAACCCCTAAGAAAGATGGTGCTTGGAGAATGTGTGTCGATAGTTAGCAATAAATAAAATCACTATAAAATATATGTTTCCAATACTTAGATTAGATGACATGATTGATATAATTAATAGCGCTAAGATATTTACTAAGTTAGGCCTTAGGAGTGGATATCACCAAATTAGGTTTAGACCCGGCGATGAGTGGAAAATCGCTTTTAAGACTAAGGAGGGTTTATATGGGTAGATAGGTTCACAAAAATGAGTCATTTCATTGCATGTAAAAAAACTTCCGATGCATCTCATATAGCTGATTTATTCTTTAAGGAAGTAGTACGTTTGCTTAGCATACCTAGGTCATTCACATCTGATAGAGATACTACGTTCTTAAACCACTTTTGGAGAACATTATAGTCTAGATTGGAAACTTGTTTGCAATTTAGTAGTGTGATCCCACGCTTTTGGCGTGTCGCGTATTCAAAATTCTAAAGTTAACCGCGATCAAGGACGGTATTGCTTTGCAGCTAGCCGGTTGAGTATGGGTCGATCCACAGGGAGATGGTAGTATGTCCATTCGTATTTTAGACGAGTCAATGAAGAATGTATATGTGTTTGTTCAATTCTATCCTAAGTGTTTGTATTTATGTTCAAGTAAGTTTGTTAAGGTTAACGTTGGTTAGAAGAATTAGGATTAGTCTCGTGCTTTTCTTTTGCCATTCTTAAGACGATGTTGGGATAATCGAAAGTAGCGGGGATTAGGAGGACATAGGAATGAGATTTGCGAGTTTAAGCAAGCTTTCCAATGCTAAATCCATTCCTAGTTCCCCTTGTCCGTCCGCTAAATACGCTTATTTCCAACCCTCAGCCAAACACCCGCAACCATGTATCCAATTAAGTCACAACTACATGTCACGTTGTAGTGCGCTTAAAGGACTTCTCGACTTAGGTCACGACTATATGTCACGTATAGCGCGCCTAAATGAGGGGGTTGCATTTGTTTGGTCGAGGTTCGTGATGTTTGGTGAAGAGAGGCACAAGGGATTTTTCCATCCCTCATACTACCTTCTTTAGCCTTAACAAGTATGGAATTATTCACACATTATAAAAGAAAATAAAACAAAAAAAGAAGGAAGAAAAGAAGGAAATGGAAAAATACGGTTTTACAAATGATGCAAGCTAACTACATGGGTCCTCACCTAAGTAAGTGTAACACCTTAGAATGCGTTTAGTGGTTAATTAAGCGAAAATATGGTTTTTAGTAAAAAGGTTTACCAAAATGATTTTTAAATAATTTATAAAAATTATTGAATATTTTATTAGAATTTAATTTGGGCTTGCACATACATGTGCATGTTAACCCAGGGCTAATTTGGGGTTAAACCATACTTAGTAGCCATGGTGCTTTAACCATTTCATTAGATAAAATATGTATTTAAATTAAGTATTTTAGTTT
The DNA here is from genome assembly GCA_030015575.1 of Agapanthus africanus. Lineage (NCBI taxonomy): Eukaryota > Viridiplantae > Streptophyta > Magnoliopsida > Asparagales > Amaryllidaceae > Agapanthus > Agapanthus africanus. The sequence continues at coordinate 865,600,952 of CM057338.1, read as the reverse complement.
CAAATTTTTTTTTAAAAATTTTCCTTTGGGGTTGACTTAGAGAAGGAGGAAGAGGGAGAGGGAATGATGAAGGTTTAGCATGGGAGACAAGCATGCTTGGCATTAAATGAGGAGAGAGAATGTGCCATGCTTTGTCCCCTGACCCCTCTCTCACTCACTCTCTATTATTTGAAATCCTAATTTCTTTCTCTCATATTTTCCTCCTCCTCTCTCTCAAAACTGAAGCACTTCAGCCCTCAAGTCAAACCTCAACCCAATTTTTTCAAGATCCCCACCCCACCTCATCAAAATTCATCACTTCTTTCACAAAAATTGATCTTACACCCCAAGTTAACCCATGGAGCTAGGAAAGCTTGGATTTTGGAGCAAGTTGGTATAGGTATAAACCCCTAACTGATAATAAGGTAGTTAATGTGTAGTATTACATTTTAGTTTCTCTTCTAAAACTTTAAGTTTCAGTTTATTGCTCGATTATCGTATTTTAGTGTCGTGTTTTGATGCTTGTAACTTGCTGTGACCCCATGAGTTTCCAGTTAAACCAAACAATGTAGAAGTATAGATCTAGTTAACTTGAGTGTGTACCTGGAGTTCGAGACGGATCTGGGCGGTTTTGGCAAGCGACTGGGGGAGGATTCCGGCGAGCTCGGCTTCAGAGGGAACCGCGGGGCTGGAAATTTTAGGGTAGTTTCCTGCTTTGGTTTGGAGGTTTTTGGTACTGTTAGAATTTTTAGTAATGTCTGTGGAAAAAATCTGGGATAGTGTAGCTAGTTTTAGTGTTTTGTGGGTTTTTATGATGATTTGGTGGTTTAGGTGGAGATTAAGTAAGTTAGAGTTTTTATGGTTAGATTAGCTATATTATGTGTTGTTGGTGTCACTTGATCAAAGCATTTTCACCTGGTTACACAAAAGTACCATAATGTTGCAATTTAGTGTTTTTAAAACGCTTTTAAACTAAGCGTTAGGATACGGAGTATCTGCTGTTTCTGGGGTTATCTTCTTGTTGAGCAAACATATACATTAGACTATAATTTGTGCTAGAAGTGTAGTGTAAAAACCTGGACCATTTTCACCTGTTTTGGACCGATATGACCCCTATGGTGGCCGGCCCAATTGTTGTGGATCATGTTGAATTTTTTCAGGTAGCTGTTTGTAGGTATTATAAGAGGTTTGGTCTTGTTTATTTTTCTTGTTTTTGCCCCAGATAAAATCTGGGACCATTTACCTATAATCTGTGTAGCGGGACTTGCGCGACACGTGCGATACGAGATGGGTTTGGTGTTGCTGTGTGTCACAGCGTTTCGGGGTGGTTTTTGAGGTTGCACACACGTTCTGGTGTTACGTATACACACGCGTTTAGCTTGCGACGCTAGTTTCTTGTATAATCTTGATATCACGTTTTTGCAGGATTTTAGCCTTATGTGTGTTGCTTGTGTAAATTCTAGGTTCGCAGGCGGGAACTTTTGACGCTACGAAGAAGGGGAAGTAGGTGGTCGGATACGATTTGCTCGAGATCACTGGTGAGTATATTTAACATCTACGGGGAAATCGCCCGTATGGCGTTATGCGTCAGGGCTTGATAGGATGTTGTAGCCACATGTTATATTCATATATTTAAAAGTTGTGCATATGTACCATAGTTGCATACCCCTCTCTTGTTGCATATGGACATAGTAGTTATGAGACATCGCACTGTTACTAACGGTTCATACTGTACGAGCACAAATTGCATGCTACACACACACCGTTAGTAATTGCCATGACACTCGCACTATAGAATTGCTATGAACCATACATTGTTTAGCTTACCTCATCATCGATGATTAGACATGATTCTGTTCCTTTGCGTGCATACATATTGTACACTCAATTTTGTGTATATATATCTTTGTGCATCCATGCCTACATACATACTCTTGCACATACATAGATGATACTGACTTTGATTTTGGAAAATTGGGGACCGCATGAAATATTTTCAACTGGATCCATTTAAAAGAGCGGTTTTACCCTTTTACTCATAGTACGATTTTATGCGGCACACGACACATTGCATGGATTTACGCATTGAGTTTTGGATTCATGTGATTTCTGGATTTGAGAACCATGGTATTATTTTAAGGAAGTATGCACTGTTTTGAAAAACCCCCGGTTTCTCTTGATATGATATTTCAGTGCGTCCACCATGCGTTTTCTCGGTTCGGAGACGTATGACATGTGAAACCCGATTCGAGGAGCTGGATGAGGCCGATTGCGGGTACATGGTGGACCCGGTATGGTACCCCGGGGCAAGAAAGGGATGCTGTCAGTAGACGGTGAGCCTGGCAGAGGGACTACTACCTACCGGTGATTGGTTGGACCTGGCGGTTATCCGGAGGATACTGACCAGAGTTGAGAGATGGATATGGGCCGACCCATACTGCAGGGGCCCGAGGGCCGATTCCGCAGACGGAGCCCGTGGGCCGATCCGGACTGATGGAGCCCGATATATGAGGATTTGCGTGTCGATGCTGGACACGAGTATTTCATGATATTTTTGAGTGCCGATGTTGGGCACTCTGTTCATATGAGATTTACAGGATATGAGGGCCGATTAGATTGACGACGCCTGAGTTATTTGGGATTTTTGGGGGTGTATTTGGTAGACACCGGGTTTTTCCACGATGATGATTTGTGTTGATGATATGTTTTCCCATGCTTAGCACTCATTTATATGCATTGCATCATGTATCTTTTATAGCTGATAGAGTACTTCACATGATTATTGCATACCCACAATACCATTTTGAGGTTATTAGTTTTCACATGTTAGAGTATCGCAGTAGGTGCATACTTGCGATTACTTTTATATGTTATTTACTATTCACGAGTTGGCAACTTACCCCCATTGTGCCACAGTGTTTGCAGGTCGCCCCTCAGAGTAGTTGCGGCAGGGCTACTTCTTTGTATCTTTTTGCTACGGATACCACTATAGTTGGCGTGTGAGCCGTTGCTTATAGGTGGGTTTTGCGGTATCCGTTTATTTTCCATTTGTACACTCTATTGTATTTAGTACTCTCCATCTACCATTTTATGTATTGAGTTTGAGACCAGTTGAGAGGACGAAGTATATTATTTTGTACTCTGGATGTCGAGCTCATGTGAGCTGACTTTATTAGGCAGTTTTATCTTTTATGCTGTTTTTCACTTATATTGTTCATTTCTTCGCTTCGGCGTCGTATATTACTCTCATAGTGATTGTTTCCGTCGTTGGGCGTGATTGCTCCCGTTTGGGGATGCTTTATCTTTATTATCAGTCATTTTACTTATATCATGTGTTGTAACCGTTTCGGGGCTAGTTTTTATAAAGGAGGTGCTGCCGAAATTTTTAAGAAAATAACTTAAATTTTAAAGATTTTTGCTCAAGATTTTCTAAATGTTTTAAACTAATGTTTTCATCACTCACTACTTTTAATGGTTTTGATTTCTGGGTTTCGGCTTACTTAATCGCGTTACGCCTGTAGACGTTACATGGTTAAGTGCCGGTCACGGGCCAAACTTTGGGTCATGACAAAGTTTGTATCAGAGCGTAGGTTTTACCTTTCGGAGTGTAGGATGACGTTGGTATGATGGAGTAGGTAGCTGAAGCAGAGTGGCGTAGCGTGTGTATATTCTGCAGCATACTTACGACTGGGTACTTCGCCTAAGTGACCTTAGGACTTATTGGTTGAAATTCCTTCGTGAGTATATACATTTTTGTGATTCGATTTCCGTATTCTTATCGAATCTTGTTTTATTTCCAGCCATTATGCCGCCGACTACGAGGGCGCAGAGAGTGGCCGCGAGAGTCGAGATCAGAGTTGACTCGTCTGAGACGAGGGCCGACCAGGGCGGTACGCCCGTTGTACCGGAGCAGACTGTTCCCCTTTCGACAGACCAGATTGCTATGCTAGGGGCCGGTATGCAGGAGATGCGCCAGATGATGGGGTCGTTAGTTGAAGCCTTTCGAGCGCAGAGACAGGAGGTAGTTCCACCCGTTGCGGGGACCGTGATGGTACCTACGGTGCAGGAAGTTGCACCTGCAGCCACGGAAGTTATCACAGTATCGCTATATGAGTTTATGAGGCTGAAGCCTCCGGTATTCACAGGCACCGATGCAGCCGAGGATCCACAGTCTTTTATCGATCGGATGGACAGGATATACTGTTCACTGAGAATCTCCGATGCGAGATGGGTGGAGTTCGCGAGCTTTCGCCTGGAAGGACTTGTGCAGAAGTGGTACGAGTCGGTAGAGAAGGGAAGAGCAGCAGGTCTTCCTCCTATGACCTGGACTGAGTTTGTGACGGTGTTTCTTGCCCTTTTCCTTCCACAGACTGTCAGAGATTCTAGAGTCCGGAGGTTCGAGTCATTACGCCAGACGCCGGATATGACGGTGGCAAAGTATGATGTGCAATTCACCGAAGTATCTGTTTATGCCCCGTATTTAGTAGTTACTGATGAGATGCGGGTTAAGAGGTTTGTTCGAGGCCTGCTTACCCCGTTGTTCCTTGTAATCAGCGCACAGCATTGAGAGACTTATGCAGCAGCTATGGATGCAACCCTATTGGTCGAGGAGCGTCTTGTCGAGACTTCGGTGGTTCCAGGGCCGAAGAGAGTTCGTATTGATACATTAGCACAGAGACAGCCATTTAGACGTCGCGACAGGTTTCGTTTTGGTACGGGGAGTAGCAGAGGCTCTGGACGAGGCCATTTATTCAGCTCTTATCCCCGGGAGGGCCAGCAGTCATCATCTGGATGTTTCCGATGCGGGAGTACTTATCATCGTGTTCGAGATTGTCCGGAGCCACGTGAGGGCGAGACAGCAGTATCTCATATCACTTTACCACCTTCACCACCTCAGGGAGCGTTGCCTCTTGCACCTGTTGTTACTCCGCGTCAGACTTATGCACCGAGAGGTTGGGGTCACGGAGGGTTTGTTCAGAGAGGATGAGGTGACCGAGACAGAGGATAGCCAGTTGCCGGCAGAGGGCGGACATTCGCAGGTAGAGGGAAGGCACGGGTGTTTGCTTTGACGCATCAGGACGCGCAGGCGTCCAATGCAGTGGTTTTAGGTACCCTATCAGTATGTTCTTTTGACACACATGTGTTGTTTGATCCGGGCTCTACACACTCATATGTCTCTACACACTTCACGCCGAGTTTAGGCAGAGAGTCGGGTTTGCTTGACCAGCCGCTTGTTGTGACACTCCCATTGGCGAGTCGTTTGTTGCGAGGCACGTATTTCGATCGTATGTTGTCCGTATTGGCGAGAGAGAGTTGCCTGTCGACTTGATCCTTCTTTAGATGTTGGACTTCGACATTCTCCTGGGCATGGACTGGCTAGCTACGTGCTATGCGTCTGTGGACTGCCATGAGAAGACAGTTATGTTTTTTTTTCCCGGCGAGTCGGTTTTTGTTGTGCAGGGGGACCGTGATGCCGCCCCTCACAGTTTGATTTCGTCTCTTCGCGTTAGACAGCTTTTGAGGAAGGGATGTCAGGGATTTCTAGCCTAGGTTTGCGATACTAGAGCTGCATAGGTTCCTTTGGACCAGGTCCCGATTGTTAGTGAGTTTCCTGACATTTTCCCTAACGAGCTGCCTGGGCTACCGCCTGAGTGCGATATTGTTTTCTGCATTGACTTGATTCCCGGCACAGGGCCTATTTCGATACCGCCTTATCGGATGGCCCCGGCGGAGCTTAGAGAGTTGAAGGGTCAGTTGCAAGATTTGCTAGATAAAGGGCTTATTCGACCTAGTGTGTCTCCTTGGGGTGCTCCAGTCCTGTTCGTCAAGAAGAAGGACGACAGTTTGCGCTTGTGTATTGATTACCGCCAGCCGAACAGGGTTACCATACGGAACAGATATCCCTTACCACGTATCGATGATTTATTCGACCAGATTCAGGGTGCGGGATACTTTTCGAGGATTGACCTGTGATCAGGCTACCATCAGTTGCGGGTTCGGCAGGAGGATATTCCGAGGACGACTTTTCGCATGCGTTACGGGCACTACGAGTTTTTGGTGATGTCGTTCGGACTCACCAATGCCCCAGCAGCGTTTATGGACTTGATGAACTGCATTTTCAGGCCGTATCTTGACCTGTTCATCATCGTATTCATTGACGACATTTTGGTGTATTTCCGGAGCCGAGCGGAGCACGAGCAGCACCTGTGGATCGCATTGCAGACGTTGAGGGAGCACCAGCTGTTCGCGAAATTCTCCAAGTGCGCGTTTTGGCTTGACAGCGTAGATTTCTTGGGTCACGTGATTACGCGAGATGGTATATGTGTGGACCCGAAGAAGATTGAGGCCGTTCAGCATTGGCCCAGACCAGCATCAGTTACAGAGATCCGTAGCTTCTTAGGCCTGGCCGGCTACTATCGACGATTTGTTCAGGACTTCTCCCGTATCGCTGCACCGTTGGTCGGGTTGACCCGGAAGGGAGTTCCTTTTGTTTGGACGGAGGCGTGCGAGCATAGCTTTTAGCAGTTGCAGACCCGTTTGACTACAGCGCCGGTGTTATCATTGCCTTCGGGATTGGGCGGATTTATGGTTTATTGTGACGCGTCTCGGGTGGGGCTAGGGTGCGTATTGATGCAGCACGACAGGGTTATCGCTTACGCTTCTCGGTAGCTGAAGAAACACGAACAGAACTACCCCACTCACGATCTAGATATGGCTGCAGTGGTGTTTGCACTCAAGATCTTGAGACATTACCTATACGGCGAGGCATGCTAGATATTTACGGACCACAATTGCTTGAAGTACATATTTCAGCATTGAGACCTGAATCTGAGACAGCGCCGTTGGATGGAGCTAGTGAAGGACTACAATTGCGAGATTCTTTATCATCCGGGCAAGGCGAACGTAGTGGCAGATGCCTTGAGTCGGAGGCCCAGAGGTAGTTTATCTTGTTTGAGCGCTCTGCAGAGGAAGTCGTCAGCAGATTGGCAGATTCTTTGCGACAGCCGAGTGCAGTTCGAGTTTACTTCGACCGGGGGACAGCTTGCGCATATTCGGGCATGTATACAGTTGCTTGACCGTATCCATGAGGCGCAGCCCAGTGATGACCGTCTTTTAGAGATCAGAGAGCAGGTTAGGAAGGGCAGAGACTCTGAGTTCATGATCGATGAGCAGGGGATACTGCGATTTGGGACTCGACTATGCGTACCAGATTCTGAGGGACTGAGGCATGAGATTCTCGAGGAGGCACATGGATCGATATACAGCATTCATCCAGGTTCCACCAAGATGTACCATGATCTGAGAGATATTTACTGGTGGGAAGGGATGAAGAGGGACATCACAGACTTCGTTTCGAGGTGCCTGACTTGTCAGCAAGTCAAGGCCGAGCACCAGAGGCCTGCGGGAGAGCTACAGCCGTTGCCCATTTCGGAGTGGAAATGGGAGCAGATTTCTATGGACTTCATTGTGGGTACACCCAGGACCAGTCGAGGGTACGGCTCCATTTGGGTGATCGTGGATCGATTGACGAAAGCGGCTCACTTCCTGCCGGTGAAGACCACTTTTAGATTTGCTCAGTATGCCCAGATTTACATCGACGAGATCATATGGTTGCATGATGTCCCGACTTGTATCGTGTCCGACCGAGGCACCCAGTTCACCAGCCGACTATAGCAGAGGCTTCAGAAGGCGTTGGGCACCCGATTGAGTTTCAGCACAGCATTTCATCCGCAGACCGACGGCCAGTCAGAGCGGACTATTTAGACTCTTGAGGACATGCTTCGAGCTTGTATTCTAGATTTCGGTGGCAGCTGGGATCGTCATTTGCCCTTGGTCGAGTTCTCCTACAATAATAGCTTCCAGGATACGATTCAGATGGCACCTTTCGAGGCTTTATATGGGGGAGATGTCGATCGCCCGTCTGTTGGACAGAGCTCAACGAGAGCAGTATTTTGGGCCACAGATCGTACATGAGACAACCGAGAAGATACAATTGATTCGAGACAGGATGAGGACAGCTCAGGCAGGCAGAAATCGTATGCTGTAACAACCCTAATTTTTCTATACCAAATTATTTTTTCAAAAATCCACAAAAGGGTATTTTAGCCTGAGCACAAGATATATGTAATTATTTTGTTTTTAATTACAAACTACAAGAATGTAATAACTCCATTTTTAGTGTACAAGAAATTACTTTAAATTTATTATATACTAGGAGTATTTATTCTTGCTGCTATCAGTTTAAGTAATTAAATACCACATTAATTAGAAGAAGGAGCTTGTAGCTTATTGGTAATACCTTGCACCGCTGAACCAAGCCACCAGAGTTCAAATCCCATGCCCCACATTATTTTTATATTATTCTGTTTTAATTTTTTTGGAAAGTCAACAGTCAAACAGCCATAACTCTCAAAATTTATACTGCACATAAAAAGTTAAATATACCAAAATTCCTCCCAGGTGATGACCCACCCGACGGTACCCCGACTCGGCCGAGTCGGCCGGCAGACTGGCCGACTCGGGCCGGCGCCGCCGGCCGGACTCGGCCGGACGGCCGAGTCGTCAACACGGAATTTTTCCGTGTTGACTTGGTCTTCCCCCTGTGTACACTAAATTCTCAGATTGGTTATCAAATGCTCATTAAACCCCTTTTACTCCCAATTTTAATGAATTTTAATGAATTTTTATATTTTTAATATTTTTTTAATTAAAACCCTAACCCTAACCTAACCCTATATAAACCCCCTACCCTCTATCCTCTCACCCTACATTCCTAAGTCCACTCTCCCAAAATCTCAAGAGAACTCGGTACATTAGAAAACGAGCGAAAGGCGAAGCGCTGCCGAAATCGACGGCGAATCCCGGCGATCGTACTAGGACCTTTTCACGACGATTCGACGCCCGGCAAACCCTCTACCTCCCCCTCACTCTCTAACGTGTCCAAAACCCGTAAGTCCCCCTTTTCAATCATTCTTTTCTTTCATTAAAATACGAACTTAAAAACCCGACGGAAATCGGAATAAACAGATTTCCGATTCGGTTTTCTATCAAAACTCACTTGTCACAAATTCCATAATGCTTAAATATATTCATGTTGACTAATAATCACTTAAAAATCAATTTGGATAAAGTTTCTCACATGAAATGATAACTTTTGCAAATACCGTATTTTGCACTTAAATACCACCATGTTTAGTTTATCTCATTTAACCCTTTAATATTGCTATACCTTAAAATAGATCACGAGGTAATGACCTACCTCCACACACACGCAAATACAACCCTAATTGTTATCATCAAAACTTAGAATACGATAATACAAGACTTTTCATTAAAATACCATTTTCTTTATAAACCTTTTCTGAAAGTTCTAAGTTGTATACAATTTTAAAACAAAATCTCTTAATAGGAAAATACGATATGTCATGGATATCGATCGTTTATCTAAACCTGACTTTGTGGTGTCTAGGCTAGGCAAGTGAGCTTAGGTAACTTTAAAAGGCCCGTCTCACGATTTGTGAGCAGATCCCTCCTTCCTCAATTGTACTTACCTGGCCACAATTGGCGGTGAAGAGGCGATTTGAGGCTTCTAATGACTTATCGTTTAGACCATTTAGAAAAAGGTTAGTTGGCTTAGGAAACCCTAGAATCTAAAATACGGAAATTTACACCCTTTTACAAATAAATACCTTATATTTATAAAATCGTTTTCTAAATGATTAGTATTTACTAAATCTTTGCAAAGCGCAACTACAACCCACCTTTGGGGAACTCGTTAGGGATAGTATGGCTTATCGTGCACCCTCGAGCTTAGTAGTGCGAGATTCAGACCTCCGCAAGGAGCATTCGGTCTCGAAAGGTTTAAAATACGACATTTAAGAAAAGTGAGATTTTTGGAAAATAAAATATTTATTTAAAATTATTCTTGTATTAACATATGTATAATTATCTTTTAAATGCCTATTTTTTTATAAGATAAAGTTCCCACCTTTTCCTAAAAATTACAAGATTAAAAGTTACATTAAAATACTATGAATTTCAAATAAATCAATATTATAGATTAATACCTTTATTAGGATATATTCACTAGAAATATCACTAAATAAAATCACACTCATTATAATTATAAAGACGAATAATAAATACTTGAGGTGTATCTTGAAAACTATACAAAAGTAATTTTATATAAAACCCCCTCAAGTTTTATAAATTACAATATTGACCCTAACAATTATAGAACTTCAAATTACATTTCTTTTAGTCTGACTCGGGTCTGAATCTGATTATTTCTGACTTGAATACGATTCAAGTCAATCTATATTCTTTAATATTCCAACTCAATATGAACACATGAATCCCTGAATCCAGTTAACAATCTATACAACTTGACTGAATCAAACCATAGATATACATCCATTATTCCGTTATTCCATTTACCTGATTATGTAGTTACAATCTGTTTAATGATATCATGGTTTTGGTCGGTCATCCAACTTACACAATACAATACTACAATACAATCAAAACACTACGGGGTTTAAGGGGTAGACTGGTACGGAATATGTTAAAGGTGGCACGAGGTGGTCACTTAAGACGTAATTACATCCATGCCGTTGTTCCGTGGTATTATCAACGGAGCCTTGTACTACAGGTTACCAAGGTCCCCGGTGTAAGTGGGACTCCCCTCGTATACACTGGCATCTTCTGTACCAGGCTACAAACAACAACGTTAATACAATATTACAATATTATAATACAACCTTAAAAGCTCTCTCTCTCTCTCTTTCTTACTTTCTGTCTATTTCTCCCTTATCTTTGGGACTTACCGAGTGACCTGTTCGCTGACGACATTGTATTTCTTTCTTCTTTGAATGTCGTCAGGTGCTTTGGACCCATCAGAGATCGAGCCCACCGGTGAAGACTTGGAGCATTTTCACGAAGACCCCGAGCTCTAGATATTGTATCTTGTTCTTTTCAGTATTTTCATTTCCTGTTATGCCACTGTTTAGGCATCGCTTTCCATTTCAGTTGTACTTACTTTTCATGCATTGTACAAAAGAATGTTATTAATAAAGTTGCTGTTATTTCTATAGATCTTGTCTCTTGTGATTTACTTTTATATTGCTTAGATACGCTTAGCGTATGTACTTCTGAGTATATACGTAGCGGGCCTCGTCGCGTCCCCTTCACCGTACACTGGGAAGCGGGGCGTGACATATGCTGACAGACGCCGTCGCAGACTCGAGTTCGCAGTTGGCGATCGTGTTTTTCTGAGGGTCTCTCTGATGAAGGGTGTGATGAGATTTAGGCGAAAAGGGAAGCTTAGTCCCAGATTTGTGGGTCCCTTCGAGATCCTCGAGCGTGTCGGCGCAGTTGAATATCGTTTGGTTCTTCCACCCGACTTTCCAGATGTTCACCCCGTATTCCACGTGTCGATACTTCACAGATACCTTCATGACGCTTCTCACGTGATTCAGCACCAGACCGTTCAGCTTGAGCGCGATCTTTCGTTCACCGAGCAGCCAGTAGTGATATTGGACCGGCAGGTGAAGAAACTTCGATCAAAGGTCTTGCCATCTGTGAAGCTTCTTTGGCGCAGTCCGAATGGTGAAGAGATCACTTGGGAGGCCGAGAGAGTGATGTGGAAGAAATTCCCTCATTTCTTTGAAGGTACGCGTAGCTATATTTTAAATTCGGGGACGAATTTCTTTAAGGGGGGAAGATTGTAACACCTTAGAATGCGTTTAGTGGTTAATTAAGCAAAAATATGGTGTTTAGTAAAAAGGTTTACCAAAATAGTTTTTAAATAATTTATAAAAATTATTGAATATTTTATTAGAATTTAATTTAGGCTTGCACACACATGTGCATGTTAACCTAGGGCTAATTTGGGGTTAAACCATGCTTAATAGCCGTGGTGCTTTAACCATTTCATTAGATAAAATATGTATTTAAATTAAGTATTTTAGTTTCAAAAAAAAAATTTAAAATTTTCCTTTAGGGTTGACTTAGAGAAGGAGGAAGAGGGAGAGGGAATGATGAAGGTTTAGCATGGGAGACAAGCATGCTTGGCATTGAATGAGGAGAGAGAATGTGCCATGCTTTGTCCCCTAACCCCCCTCTCACTCTCTCTCTATTATTTGAAATCCTAATTTCTTTCCCTCATATTTTCCTCCTCCTCTCTTTCAAAACTGAAGCACTTCAGCCCTCAAGTCAAACCTCAACCCAATTTCTTCAAGATCTCCACCTCACCTCATCAAAATTCATCACTTCTTTCACAAAAATTGATCTTACACCCCAAGTTAACCCATGGAGCTAGGAAAGCTTGGATTTTGGAGCAAGTTGGTATAGGTATAAACCCCTAACTGATAATAAGGTAGTTAATGTGTAGTATTACATTGTAGTTTCTGTTCTAAAACTTTAAGTTTCAGTTTTTGCTCGATCATCGTATTTAGATACTTGTAACCTGCTGTGACCCCACGAGTTTCCAGTTAAACCAAACAATGTAGAAGTATAAATCTAGTTAACTTGAGTGTGTACCTAGAGTCCGAGACGGATCTGGACGGTTTTGGCCGGTGGCAGGGGGAAGATTCCGGCGAGCTCGGCCTCGGAGGGAACCACGGGGTTGGAAATTTTAGGGTAGTTTCCTGCTCTGGTTTGGGTTTTTTTTGGTACTGTTAGAATTTTTAGTAATGTCTGTGGAAAAAATCTGGGATAGGGTAGCTAGTTTTAGTGTTTTGTGGGTTTTTATGATGATTTGATGGTTTAGGTGGATATTAAGTTAAGTTAGAGTTTTTATGGTTAGATTAGCGTTATTATGTGTTGTTGGTGTCACTTGATCAAAGCCTTTTCACCTCGTTACACAAAAGTACCCTAATGTTGCAATTTAGTGTTTTTAAAACGTTTTTAAACCAAGCGTTAGGATACGGAGTATCTGCTGTTTCTGGGGTTATCTTCTTGTTGAGCAAACATATACATTAGACTATAATTTTTGCTAGAAGTGTAGTGTAAAAACCTAGACCATTTTCACCTGTTTTGGACCTATATGACCCCTATGGTGGCCGACCCAATTGTTGTGGATCATGTTAAATTTTTTCAGGTAGCTGTCTGTAGGTATTATAAGAGATTTGGTCTTATTTATTTTTCTTGTTTTTGCTCCAGATAAAATCTGGGACCATTTACCTATAATCTGTGTAGCGGGACTTGCGCGACACGTGCGATACGAGATGGGTTTGGTGTTGCTGTGTGTCACAGCGTGTCGGGATGGTTTTTGATGTTGCACACACGTTCTGGTGTTATGTATACACACGTGTTTAGCTTGCGACGCTAGTTTCTTGTATAATCTTCATATCGCGTTTTTGCAGGATTTTAGCCTTATGTGTGTTGCTTGTGTAAATTCTAGGTTCGCAGGCGGGAACTTCGGACGCCGCGAAGAAGGGGAAGCATGTGGTCGGATACGCTTAGCTCGAGATCACCGGTGAGTAGATTTAACATCTACGGGGAAATCGCCCGTATGGAGTTATGCGTCAGAGCTTGATAGGATGTTGTAGCCACATGTTATATTCATATATTTATAAGTTGTGCATATGTACCATAGTTTCATACCCCTCTCTTGTTGCATATGGACATAGTAGTTATGAGACACCGCACTGTTACTAACGGTTCATGCTGCACGAGCACAAATTGCATGCTACACACACCGTTAGTAATTGCCATGACACTCGCACTATAGAATTGCTATGAACTATACATCGTTTAGCTTACCTCATCATCGATGATTAGACATGATTCTGTTCATTTGCGTGCATACATATTGTACACTCATACTTGCGTATATATATCTTTGTGCATCCATGCCTACATACATACTCTTGCACATACATAGATGATACTGACTTTGATTTTGGAAAATTGGGGACCGGATGAAATATTTTCAACCGAATCCATTTAAAAGAGCGGTTTTCCCTTTTACTCATAGTACGATTTTATGCGGCACACGACACATTGCATGGATTTACGCATTGAGTTTTGGATTCATGTGATTTCTGGATTTGAGAACCTTGGTATTATTTTAAGAAAGTATGCACTGTTTTGAAAAACCTGGTTTCTCTCGATATGATATTTTAGTGCGTCCACCATGCGTTTTCTCGGTTCGGAGACCTATGACATTTGAAACCCGATTCGAGGAGCTGGATGAGGCCGATTGCGGGTACATGGTGGACCCGGTATGGTACCCCGGGGCAAGAAAGGGATGCTGTGCAGTAGACAGTGAGCATGGCAGAGGGACCACTACTTACCGGTGATTGGTTGGACCTGGCGGTTATCTGGAGGATACTGACCAGAGTCGAGAGATGGATATGGGCCGACCCGTACTGCAGGGGCCCGGGGGCCGATTCCGCAAATGGAGCCCGTGGGCTGATCCGGACTGACCGAGCCCGATAGATGAGGATTTGCATGTCGATGCTGAACACGAGTATTTCATGATGTTTTTGAGTGCCGGTGTTGGTCACTCTGTTCATATGAGATTTACAGGATATAAGGGCCGATTAGATTGACGGCGCCTGAGTTATTTGGGGTTTTTGGGGTGTATTTGGTAGACACCGGGTTTTTCCACGATGATGATTCGTGTTGATGATATGTTTTCCCATGCTCAACACTCATTTATATGCATTGCATCACGTATCTTTTATACCTGATAGAGTACTTCACATGATTATTGCATACCCATATTACTATTTTGAGGTTATCAGTTTTCATATGTTAGAGTATCGCAGTACATGCATACTCGCGATTACCTTTATATGTTATTTACTATTCACGAGTTGGCAACTCACCCCCGTTGTGCCACAGTGTTTGCAGGCTGGCTCTCATAGTAGTTGCGGCAGGGCTACTTCTTTGTATCTTTTTGCTACGGATACCACTGCAGTTGGCGTGTGAGCCGTTGCTTATAGGTGGGTTTTGCGGTATCCGTTTATTTTCCATTTGTACACTCTATTGTATCTAGTACTCTCCATCTACCATTTCATGTATTGACTTAGAGACCAGTTGAGAGGACGATTTATATTATTTTGTACTCTGGATGTCGAGCTCATCTGAGCCGACTTTATTAGGCAGTTTTATCTTTTATGCTATTTTTCACTTATATTGTTCATTTCTTCGCTTCGGCGTCGTAGATTACTCTCGTGGTGATTGTTTCCACCGTTGGGCATGATTGCTCCTTTTTGGGGATGCTTTATCTTTATTATCAGTCATTTTACTTATATCATGTGTTGTACCCGTTTCGGGGCTAGTTTTTACAAAGGAGGTGCTGCCGAATTTTTTAAGAAAATAACTTAAACTTTAATGATTTTTACTCAAGGTTTTCTAAATGTTTTAAACTAATGTTTTCATCACTCACTACTTTTAATGGTTTTGATTTCTGGGTTTCGGCTTACTTAATCGCGTTACGCCTGTAGACGTTACGTGGTTAAGTGCCGGTCACGGGCCGAACTTTGGGTCATGACAGTAAGGAACTCCGTTAAGTATCACTGCTTGAAAATAATACGGATAAGAGTAGAAAAGAAAAGAGCAAAAAATAACAACTACTTAGCAACAATTTTAAAAATTACACTAGAATTAAAAGACAATGCAAGAATTAAAAGATACATGTTAAAAAATAATAAACTCTCATCTTCATTCATCATCCACTCAATGCTCTCACCACATTTTAATGGAGAATATATGAAGAAGAAGAAGAAGAAGAAGAAGAACTAAAGCAAAACTAAATCCTAACAAAAAGAAGCCAAAAAAGAAGACCCTTGGCTTGGCATAAAACTGGGCTATTTATAGGCTGAGTACTGAAACCCTAGGGCAAGATTCTGAGCCCAAATGAAATGTCCAAACTACCCCCAAAATCCGAGTTGACACTGAGTCAACTCGGCCGCGGATCCGCTGCTAATCGGCCATTTTGGCCGCGGATCTGTGCTTCTTTGAGGGAGTTGGGTTTTCGTTTTTTCTTGGTTTTCTTGTGTTGCTCTCTTCTGTTGTTCTACATGCTCCAAATTGCAAATTTCCTTCATAATTTCTTCAGATATGCAACAGTCCAAAAATAGATTCACTTTTGATTGATTTGACCTTCTCCCTCGAGCTCCGCGCACCCATTGAATCATGTGCTGCCCCTCTCGTACTTTGTGCATGTCCGAGACACGAATGACCACTGTCATTTGTCTTGTCTCTGGAACTAGTACGCGGCACTGGATGGATACAGATGACCGGAATCCGGTTTTTATCTGTTGACAACAGATGTTCTGTATTTTTGGCATAACAGTGGAAATTTTGTATCATTTGCGTTATTTTGGACTAGGAACCTGTAGCCTGTAAATATATAGCAAACACGGATTAAAAGCACCTGCCTATAAATAAACGAGCATAAGAATGGGCGATATTAAATGCAATATTCTGGTGTGAACATAGTGCATATCATCTTCAAACAGATGGTCAATCATAGCTTAGGTAATTTGCTTAGATGTTTAGCCGGTGAAAGACCTACTCAATAGGACTTAATTCTTCATTAGGCAGAATTTGTGTATAATAACTCTGTTAATATATCTACCTGCAAAACTCCTTTTGAAGCTTTATATGACCAACACATCTCTCATATCCTAGATCGAACACCCTTACCATTTCATCGCTAAGCCAATGCTGAGGCTGATGCTATTGTTGAACATATAAAGACAATCCAAAAAAAGTGTTGGATAAGCTTTGCAAGTCTAATGCCAAATAAAAAGCCGTCGCAGATGAGAATAGACGGGAAGAAATATTCCAACCAGGAGATTTGGTTATGGCACATTTTCGACGACAGAGATTTCCTGCGGGTTTTTATATGAAGTTGAGCAGAAAGAGATTTGGTTCATTTCGGGTTTTGCGGCGTTTGGAGTCAAATTCTTATTTGTTGGACATACCTACTACTCTTCATACCTCTCCTATCTTTAATGTTATAGACCTAGCAACATTTTATGGAGAGACTCCTCCACAGGTTGACCTCACCACACTACCATTTTTATCGGTAAAGCAGGAGGAAGATGATGAAATAGAAGACGTTATGGATGTTCGTACCACAAAAACTAGAGGCGGCGGCATACATAGAAGATATTTAGTTCTTTGGAAATGGACTATTAACATATTGTTCATGGATAAGTGAGGATGAATTGTGAGCAGCTCGAGAGTATATATTTCAGCGAGTAACGGAAGCCTTCTCGTCAGGAGACGAGTCCTTTCTACCAGGGGGAACTGATGTGGTTCTAGAGAGTTTCGGAAGATTTTAAAAGCTTCCAGAATATTCTAGAAACTTGTAGAAGACTTTAGAAGACTTTAGAAGATTCCGGAATATTCTAGAAAATTGTAGAAGATTTTGGAAGAGTTTAGAAACTTATATAACCATGAGAGATGATAAAGGCTCTAAGAAACTTCTATGAAGACTTCTAAACTAAAATATCTTGTTTGTGAATGTTACTCAGGAATAAAATATCTAATATAAGTAGAAATATCTAGTGTGTGGAATTTTCTTTAAAATTCCTATAAATAGACACCTAACTCTCATTTGTAAGGATTGTTTCCCCAATATTTAAACTTAATAAAAGAGCAAAGCTCTGTTGGATTTAATGAGGCAGCGCCTCATGTGCTCTCCATGAGGGCGCTAGCGCCGAACCAATCTTATAGGATTAAATCCTATGGCGGCACCTCGCGTGCTCGTCATGCGGGCGCTAGTTTGCAAAGCACAAGGGAATTTATTACATAAGAGTAAGACTCTTATATGGCGCCGCACGTGCTCATCACACGGGCGTCAATGTGCAAAGCACATGAATACCCATCTTAAGAATTAAATTTTTAAGTGGCACTCATATGCACAACACGTGAGCGCCGGCGCCCAAGTAGAATTAAATTCTACGATACTCTCTATTAAACAGAGCCGTTGGATCAAAAAGATTCAACGGAGATGATAAGTCATCAAAATATAGAATCAAATTCTATTAGGAGAAAACATCTCCCAAAACTTTCTAAATAAGAAAGATACTCTTGGTTGGATTAATGATCTAATAATAGAATAAAATTCTATTTTGGGAATATATTCTCTCAATCTTTCTAAACAAAAATAAGATTGCTCTCTGTAAAATAGAGAGCCCTTGGATTAAAAATCCAATAGTGATTAAAATTTGCCACTTGACAGAATAAATTTTGCATATGGGAGAATATTTCCCCAATCTTGTTAAAAATAAGAACAACATATTCTATAAAACAGAAGTTCTTGGATCAAAAATCCAACAGTGGGTAAAATTCCCCAAATTAATTTTGAGACCAATTAAATCAATTGGAATCATTCAATGAGAGATTTTCTCAAAACTAATTAACAATCTGCCTCCACTATATAAAGGACCCGAGACTTCAAGTCTCACGGATAGAAAGGAAGGAGAGAAAGACACACCACACAGAGAGAAGAAGAGACCACAGATAGAAAGAATAGATAATTCAATTCTCAAAGAAGAAGACATTCCTTCTCAAAACCCTAGGTAAAGAAAAGAGATCAAAATATCTCTATTACCTATGATATCACATCTAAGGGTTTAACCCTTTTAAAAAGAACTTAGTTTTTTCTCCGGATCTGAGATCCACAAGACAAGTCTCCCACAGGTTAAGAATTTAATTCTCATCGGGAAGATATTGTTCTTGAGAATTAAAGATCCAGGGAAGAACAAATTTAAAGAGAAAGAAGATGGAGTCTATAATACTCCAAGAACTCAGTTCTTTCAAATCAAGAACTTAGTTCTCTAAAAACTCAACCCGAAATCCTAAAAATATAGTGATTTTGGCGAGCGTTAATGGTCAAAACACCATTGATAGAGATTTAACCTCTCTGAAAACATCAACAGAGATTAAATCTCCATATAAAAAAAAACTAGCGCCTCACGTGCTTCCTATATGGGCGCCTTTTTAACAGCGCCTAGCGCCTCACATGAAAAACACGCGGACTCCCAAAACAGAAGGCCAACACCTCACGTGAAACACACGTGGGCGCTGAATAAAGTGCTTAGCACTCCACATATAGCTAAAACGGCCGAGTGCTTAGCACTGATTGGGCAGCGCCTCATATGGGCGCCACATAAAAAGTACTTAGCACTCTATATACAGCCAAAACGGCTGAGTGCTTAGCACTAATTAGACAGCGCCTAGCGCCGCACGTTCAATTCATGTGGGTGCCATAGGAAGTGCTCAGCACTTCACATTTAGTCAAAAGGACTAAAGTGTTCAACCTTCATTGGGCAGCGCCCATGACTTAATGCTTTACATGATATATATATATATATATATATATATATATATATATATATATATATATATATATGAAAGGTTCCTCAGCACAACTACTAGGTTTGGGAAGGCATCAACCATACTATTTTATAATTTTTAGTGTGCTAACCTTAACCAAGGATCTAACTAGAGGAATAAGGGTAAGTAAGCATGTAATCAAACATTACACTAAGTGAATTAGGAATACAACCTTTGTAGACCGGTCCTTCACTTCAAAAGCTCCATGTATTAGTCCTTTCGCTCTAAGTAGTGGTTTTCCGGACTCTCGCTAGGCTCCACTAAGCGAAAAGAACAAGCTTTCTTGAAGTTTTCGAGGCCGAAAATGATCTACGTCGAGAAATCTCCAACTCAAGCTACCTCCTCACTAATTATGAATTAGTGAAGCAAACAACCTAAACTAAATGGCTAATCTAGAGTTGGTTGATGAAGTAGGAATTTTGCTCACTTTAGAATTATTTTTCTCACTAAATTTCTTCACCTCTTGAAAACCTTGAGAGCTTTCTTTTAGATGAAGAAGATGTCACGCCCCGCTTCCCGGTGTACGGCGAAGGGGACGCGACTGGCCGCTACGTATTTAATCAGAAGTAAACATGCTAAGCGTATCTAAGCAATATAAGTAAAATGCATAAGAGACAGAGACAAAAGATATAATTGAACAACAATTTTATTTATTAACATTCTTATTACAATACATCTGAAAAGTAAATACATGGAATGTAAGCAATGCCTAAACAGTGGCATAACAGAAATGAAAATGGAATAAGTACAAGTGGATACAACTCTGGGTTGAAGGCTATCTGATCCAAGTTCTCGCTGCTGGGCTCTTTCTCCAGAAGGTCCGAATCACCTGACGACATTCCAAAGAAGAAGAAAGAGAATGTCGTCAGCGAACAAATCGCTCGGTAAGTCCCAAAGAATGAGGGAGAAATAGAATAGACAGAGGGAGAGTGTAACTTTTAAAGTTGTATTATATTGTTATAATATTGTATTTAGTGTTAACGCTGTTGTTTGTAGCTTGGTACAGAAGAGGCCAGTGTATACGAGAGGAGTCTCAATAGACCAGAGACTAAGGTGGATGGAATAAAGAGTACAAGGCTCGGTGATAAAACCCGGAACAACGGCAATTGAATTCAAGTTAGGTGTCTTGATGGTTGCAGTCTCATGCCACTTTTAACACCTTCCGTACCAATCTACCCCTTAAACCCCGCGATGCTTTGATTGTATTGTTTGTATTGTATTGTAAATTGTATTGTCTTGTATTATAGATTGTATAGATGGATGAATTTCCGAAACCATGATATCAGTAAATGGATGTAACTGGAGAATCATGTAGATGGATGCATATCAATGATTCGGTTCAGTCAAGTTGTATAGATTGATAGATTGAACAGATTGAATATATGGATTCATGGATTCATATTGAATTGTAATATATATACTTGAATCTCATTCAAGTCACATTGATTATATCGAGACTCAGTCTGAGTTAGACAATTTAGAAAAGAAATTGAATCCTGAATTAGGTTTTGGTGTTATCGGTAATCGCTGCACATGGACGGCAGGATTTGTGTCTTTTTCAAAGACGATTACCGTGTTGATAACACCGTTTGTTAAGTTTTCTATCTTAAGTAGGCAAGCACCCATATATCTGGCTCCCTGAGGCTCAAGAGACTGGTTCCGGTTAAACCTATGTTTACTAGGGTCCTTATTGTAATTTAGTATAACTTGAGGGGGTTTTATGTAAAAATAATTTTGTATAGTTTTCAAAATACACCTCAAGTATTTTATTATCGTCTTTAAAGTTTTCATTGATGTATATTTTATCATTGTGACATTTCTAGTGAATAAAACCTATTTTTCATAATATATGGTATTTATTTGTAATATTGGAATTGTTTGGTATTTTCTTGTAAATGGAATGTTTTTCTTGAATTTTGGAAATGTGGAATATTATAAATACTAA
Organism: Agapanthus africanus; assembly: GCA_030015575.1. Taxonomy (NCBI): domain Eukaryota; kingdom Viridiplantae; phylum Streptophyta; class Magnoliopsida; order Asparagales; family Amaryllidaceae; genus Agapanthus; species Agapanthus africanus. Next base: position 865,579,666 of record CM057338.1, on the reverse strand, counting down.
AAATAGATATTTTGATATTAATTACACATATATTTATTTATTAAAAATATAAGTTTTATTTATAATATAGAAATCGCATTTTCTAAAGAAAATTGTATTTTTAAATCTTTCGAGACCGTATGCTCCTTGCGGAGGTCTGCATCTCGCACTACTAAGCCCGAGGATGTGCGATAATCCGCACCAGCCTGAACGGGTTTCCCGAAATGGGTTGTAGCAGCACATTGCAAAGATTTGTAAAAAAAATACATATCTTGTAGAAAAAGGTTTTTATAAGTTTGAGGTAGTTTTGTGTAAAATCGTATTTTCCCAAAATTATGTTCCCAGAGATCATCATACTATGTTACATATGAGTGTTGTGAGGATGTAGGTCATTACCTCATGAACTATTTAAAGGTATAGTAAGGGGTAATGATGTTTTATGTCGAAACTAAAGTATATGGTATTTTTCTGTAAAAGTGCTATAAAAATTGAATATGAATTCTTTTGATATGAAACTTATCAATATATTTTGTTAATATTTAATGATCATGATGTGAGAGTTTGGTATTATTTTGTTTAAGAAAAATAAGGTTTTTAAGGAAAAACCGAATCGTAAGTCGGATTAACTCCACTTTCCTCGGGTATTAGAATTCTAAGTTTTTAGAATAGTAAAGAGAAGAGGGAGAAGGGGCTTACGGGATTGTAGGGTAGAGGGGAGGAAAAGGAAGAAGTGTGAGGCACCGGTGCATCGTTTCGTCGCCGGAATCTCCTCGAATCGTCGTCGGAAGTTTGCCGGAGTTTTGCCCTTTGCTAACTCTACTTGCACACACAAAAAGTCTAGGGAATTTTTCTTGAGAGTTTGGATAGGAATTTCAGTGTGAAGGGTGTGAAAAATTGAGTGGGTATTTATAAGAAAAAACTAGGGTTAGGGTGTGATAAAAAAAATGCATTTAAAAGAGTTTTAATTTGATTTTTAAGTCTCTGGAATAATGTTGGGAATTTAAACAATGTAGGAGTTATGGGGAGTTCAAGAGGCATAGATGTCAAGAAGGAAAAAATTGGATTTGGGCGAGTTCGGCCTGCGGCGGCGGCCGATTCAGCTGCTTCGCTGGCTGAGTCAGGGTCCGTCTCGCTGCCACGTGTCCCCGTCGCTTCGCCTACTGCAGTGGACTCGTTTGTTTTTAGTGTGATTTTTGGGTTTACGGTTTATGCACGTGTAGACTCTTGGGTTTCTAAAAAGATTAAAAGAAAACTAATTGAAAATTAATGTGGCTAATGGGATTTGAACTCTGGTGCTTTAGTTTAGCAAGGTCTTACCAATGAGCTACAAGCTCCTTCTTGCTGTTAAAAAGAAAAACAAATTTATAACTTGTGCTCAGGCTCAAGTAATCCTTTCTGTATTTTTGAAAAAAAATTATATTGAAAGTTTAGGGTTGTTACAGAAGAAGATGAAGTGTAGAATAGAATGGAAACCATGTGTGAGAAATATCTCATATATCTCATGTAGAGACTTAACCATGGCTTTAGATAATGGTTAGGTTAATAAATATCTAAGATAAGACAAAATTAGTGGACTAAGTCAATGGTTCCAAAAGCTTCTCCAAGCTTCATTAACCATGACAATTTTCCACTTAATTTTGATTTACCCTTAATAATTAAAACCTCATATTATCTCAAGTATGGTGTGAGTCTCGTACACCCATGTACAATGTATCATCAAGCATGACACATAAAAACAAATACAATAATATATATCACATATATATTATATGCATAAGTGAGAAAAAGAAATACTTAAGTGAGCTTAATATTAGTTAATGTATGTTAATATATCAAATATATAATTATACATTAAATTATTAAATCAACACTTGATTTAATAATCCGTCTATGTCACATATAACCGACTAATATCATATATATCAATTTATCGAATCAACACTTGATTCGATAACCCGGCTATATCATATATAAGCGACCAATATCACATATCGTGCGATTAGAATACGGTATCACATACGCGTATTAATCTCAGTCCCGCACATATCACATATGTGCTCCTACTTCGTTTTGCCTGAGCCAGGAAACCTCTGTGTAGGACTCTAAAGACTCGTCAATACGCTGGCAGTAGGTGATGATCATGTCAGTCACCCGCAAGCCGTCAGCGGTACTAGCTGGACGTAATGGCTACCCTGGTATTGAGTGATCAGAAGATCAACAAGCAAGCCTGCTCATACTCCTGTGAATCCAATAAGCAACACTATCATACAGTCCAGTCTCTTATATCTAGTCTAGGCGTGTTAAACGTCAGACCTGAGTATCTTGATAAGTCATGCCGATGTGAGGTTCATAACAGGTCGAGAAACTACTGATAACACTTACCAGTAAATCTCCTTATCAGCCCTGGCCAGAGACTTCCTGTTATAGCCAATCGAGCACAGCGCAATATCAACTCCCAATACCGGGAGAGACGAAACCCCTCCTATCGCTCATTGCCTCCATGTGATTCGGGACTGTACTCAAAAACCACTATTTTGCACGTTCTCTTGAACGTGGTAAAGTGGAATTCAAAGCACAGTGGGAATCACACAAGACTTTATGACGGTCTCAGGTCTACAGACTAACCTGTACCAGTGTCACCAGAGAACTGCTATCTGACGTTAGGTATAATACCATCTAGGAGTTCTTGGCGAGTCCTGTTCAGTGTACCCAGTCTCCACTGAGCATCCGTATACAATCTTTGATGTCAAACACTAATGGATGTGGGACCATCCATCTCCCCATCATATGGGTCAAGAAACGTATACACTAGTCTACTCCAGAATCGCCGCCCCGTCTCGATAAACCCTCGACTAGGAACAATTAAAGGATGAATTTATGGACTACCCTGGCCACACTAGTATGATCTGCATCATAATCCTGATAGTTAAGTATACATCTTAAGGGCTTTATCAACATGTGAGAGCAAGACAGTATCAGAATACAAGTCTACATGTTAAGACAAAGAGCAACCAAATAACATACTATCATGTCGAGAAAGAAAGTCCTCTCTATATATGTCCAAGCATCCTCTATAATATACAATCATGTACAATAATGTCCTCAATGTCAGTTATTGTGATTTGCATTTAGTGATCCGAGTATCACACTCTTATCGCTTGGACTTTGAGTTTCGATGATTGGGTTTCGTGATATTTGTTTTCGTGCACCATGGCTGCACCTACCAGACATTTTCATTTGTGCACAGTGGTTGCACTTGATTTATGTTTTATACATCTGTTACGTTGGTTTATGATTTGTGCATGTCTATTGCACTTGATATTGATTTTGTGTCTTGGTTGCACATATTTATGATTTCGTAGATTTCGATACTGTCGATTTGATTTCATGCATGTTGTATGCACTCGACTTGACTTATACACTCGATATATCTCACATTTGCTTGCAGTGCATTGATACGGATTTTGTGCACGCAGTTGCACACGTTTATGATTTTATACACCTTGGTATGCTCGATGTCGATTTTATGCATTTTGAGACATTGCTTTGATTTTTGTGCACTCTAGATGCACTTGATGTTGTTGTCGTGCACACCTGTTGCACTTGACAGATGCTTTTGTGCACACCCTTTGCACTTAGATTTTGGCTTTTGTGCACATTTGTGGCACTTGTATTTGACTTGAATTTCCGTGCGCACCAGATGTACGTGATATTGGATACACCTTTTGAGGCTGATTTTACTCATGAGCATTATATCTTATGATAGGTACTATATTGTATAGTAGCCGAGCAGGACTGATCTGAGGACAGTACCTAAGTATTTTTGCATATATCAGTAATTACCAAGAGGTTTTAAAAAAAAGAAAGAAAAGGGAGATATAGTCTCGCTATTTCCTACATGCCCATAGTGGCACGACTTTTACGAAGGAAACCTTTTGGGATACTTCAAAAAGGTGGGACATATGTTTTGAGAAAAAACATATATAGACATATATCTATTTCCTCACAAATGAGCGTCTGCCACTTGTACCGTGAGTTATGTATCGCATGGCGATTCGGAAATTTTTTTGCATGTGTTTATTCAGCTTTTTAGAGGGTTTTATAAGGATGTGTACTATATACGTATTATGATCTTGATTATAGTATATTCGGATTTTAGCAGTGGATTTCGAGATTTACATCTCCATTATAACTCCAATGATTGTGTGACGCTTGACGGGGTTTGATTTTTAGTCTCGCACTCGTTTTCATGCGCACTCGATGCGCTGTGTTATACTTGAGTATTCCGTGATTTCGGAGCTTCGTTGATTGAACTGATAATTGAAATGTTTTAGTATTTGGGGGTTTAAATTTAAATTCGGGGACCGAATTTATTTAGGGGGGGGATTGTAAAAATTCAGAAATATAAAATAATATTTTTGGAATTTAAATAATAAAATAATAAATTTCATGAAAACTATTCGAGTACGAATTTGGGGTTTTCGTAAAATGGTATAATTATATACCAATGTTTGGAAAATAATTGGAGATTAATATGTATTATTAATTATAAAGGTATTAATTGGATTTGGATATTTTATAAATAATTATGCAATTAATTATATGCAAGTTTTAATTAAACTTGATTAGTGCGCTACTAATCATGGTTAAGCCAAATCCATCTTTTTATTAATAATCATGGCTAGTGCACCATGACACATTGTGTTTGATTCATGCATGGCTTCTTATGTTTGTGGTATTTGGTTTTATTTAAAAGGAAAAGAGAAAAAAGGAAAAGATATTTGTGTGAGTGGGGGACAAAGATGACATGGAGGGGGATAAGAGGGCATGAGCCAAGAGAGAGAGTGAGAGTGAGAAAGAGAGAGAGAGGGGTCTTTATCTCTCCACCATGGCTTCTATCTTCTTCACTTCAATTCATTTCTTTAACCCCTTCATCTTTCTTCATCTCCACCTTCCTCCAACTCACTACCCATGAGAATCATGTCCAAAACCTCATCAAAACCCATGGCTGCCTTCACAAAAAATGACCACCACCTCATCCTACACCCTTTGGTGGGATCAAGTTAGAATTTTGAGCACTTTGGAGCATCTAGGGTTTTTCTTGAGTTGCTTCCAAGAGGTAAAACTTTCACCATCCTTCATATTATTTAGTTCCTTCATCTCCTAGTTAAGTTTAGAGTTAATTTAAGCAAGATTAGTGACCTTAGAAAATTCTAGGATGTTTTAGGGGATGTTTTGAGTTGTGAAGATGTATTTGAGGTTTAGCTAGTGACCACAACCCTTTTAGTAATAGAATTCTGGATTAAATTTGAGTTTAAAGTCCTAAACACAAAACTTAGGTCTTTCCGATATCGGGTTTTATGGAAAATGTGATGATGAATTAGGATCTGCTATAAGTCGGAGACTCTGAAAAATATTTAGCGAACACAGAGAGATGTACAGGCAAATAGGACCATACCCTAGAGACCCAAGCCCCTAACTCCCTGAACTAGCCTTTAAAATATACCATCTGGCCGCAAATTGCGGCCTGGCATAGGAAAGTGGGCCCCAGGTTTGGTCCATAGCTCTTTTAACTAGTATTTAGACCTATCATATATGCAAAATGTCCTAATTCAACCTAGTGTAAAATCTGGAAGTGTTCTCCCAAGTTTCTGTTTTCGTTTTGCGATTTTTATTAACTTGGTTTTGGTATTTGAGTTTTGGCACGGTCGTTGGACATTTGGACGTCAACGCAGAGGATTGATTGGTTGTTGTTGTATGCGTGGGCTATAGGTTCTAACTTATGAGCACTTCGTGTACCGTATCGGTTTTCGTACTTTGTTTTAATATAGTTACGATGTGTATTGATTGTTTGTACTTCGCATGGACTTCCGAGACGACGAAGGAGATCAAGATGTTCATGGACTTCGACTAAGCAAGGATATTGCATGTGTATAGATCTATATCTACAGAGGAAGTCGGGTGGATGGTGTATAGCACCCCGCAATCATAGTAATAGAAAACCGATATATAGAATATAATTTGGAGAAAACTATGCTATGAACTTACGGATATTATCAAAAGATTTAGTATGAGATAATATGATAAATACAAGATGACTCGGATTGATATATTGATATGATGAAACAAGATAACTTGAGCGAATATGCTTGATATGCGGATGTGAGGTGATATGAATACATAAATATATATGCCAAGATATGTTATGAGATTGATTTGATTTGATGTGAGATCGATATAGATATGATATGAGGTTGACATATATGTATGTATATATGAGAATATGAGATGATGTTATGTTTTAGGACGATAGATCCTTCTTCTGATTTGATTACACCGTACGATAGATTATACCGTACGTGATAGGATACCGGATGATTGATCCGCACTCTCGACTCGAGGATGATGTACGAGGATTATACCACATCTGATACTATGAGGCTAGATTGCCGACTTTTGGGTTGTCTTGATTCGGAGAATCATTTCTTCTAAACACTTTAGTGGATAATGGGTTATATTTGATGTATCCAGAGGTAGTTACATATCTTATTACCGTTCATGTTATGTTGTATTATTCCCCGTGACATACGTACTATATTCCCAGCATTTCCTGTATATGGATTTGTCTACTAGTACACCTGCACTATTACCGATGATGTGCATATTACACTTACACAGATTTGCCGGCTCACACATTCATAATCGGTAATTGCCATGCCACTTACACAGTAGCCATGCCGCCTACATAGTAGAACTGCTATACACGGTATTATTCTTAACTGTAAAGTACAATCATTGCTCAGTAATTATCACATGACATGCTTACATGATAATACTTGAGATACTTACAGTACTGTTCTATGTTTGCATATACTGTACTTTATGGTTACATGCATTGAGATGCTGTTTTTATGAGATCTCTGGATTTGAGAACCGTGGTTATATTTCAAAAGAAATTATGAATTGTTTTAAAAATACGGTTTCTCGTGATGTGATATTTCGTGTTCACCATGAGTTTTCTCAGTTATGAGCTATGTGATACCCGATTCGAGAAGTGAGGAGGAACCGTCTGCGGGTACATGGTGGATCCAGTAGGATACCCCGGGATAAGAAGATCGTATAGAAAGGCGATGAGCTCGGCAAGGGATGCACTACCTACCGGTGATGGTTTAGGCTCGGTGGTTATCCGGAGGATACCGACCGGAGTCGTGAGATCAGATGGATTTGAGGGCCGATCTGAGAATGCGGTGTCTGAGATATGAGGGTTTACGTGTCGATGCTGGACACGGGTTTCATGATGTTTCGAGTGTCGATGTTGGGCACTCAGGTTTCATGATGTTGATGTGTTGTTGATGGACATACGTTGCTTGATACACATGCATGCATGCATATATATTCAGATGACTATCATTATATTCTATCACCGGCATGACATTGTTGTTGTACACATGTGCATTCATGATCACCCTAGATATCATAGTTTTACCTTCATGATATAGTAGTACCTAGGGTTCGTTGTTTATTCGATTTCTATCTGCTGATATTTTCTACTCATGAGTTGGAAACTCACCCCCGTTGTGCCACAGTTTTTTTGCAGGTTCGGCCGCTCGGATCAGTAGCGGTATCGCTGGCACACAGCTTTCTTCAGGGTGTTTTGCTTTGGCAGGTAGGATACACATTTGAATCGTGACCATTCTTGTACCTATTATTTCCATTGTATCTAGATAAGCTCTATCAATCAGAAACCAGACCTTGTATTACTGGTAGACCTAGACACCGACTTGTATATTTGCGAAACTTAGAGCGAGATGGGTGTTCATTATTTGAGCTAGATGATGTCTTGCTTTACTTATTCTCTTTCTGTGTTTGATCTTTGTCGCAGGGCGTCGTATATATGCTTATTGCGTGGTTGTGATTCCTCCAATTGGCGAAGAGCTAGCTCCCGCTTGGGGATGCCTATATTATTGCATGTATGTAGTTTTGGATCAAAATATACAAGGGAGGTGCTGCCTAATTTTCAAGGACGACAATGTTTTCAAAGATAGTAAACTATGGCATTTTCATATGATATAATCTATATTTTTAAAGGATGGCTTGAATTTCATTATGATGATATTTCAAAACCGCACCTCCCCTATTTTCCACAAAAAGGTTTTGATTTTCTGGGCTTTGGCTTACTTGAATTACGTTACGTGTTTTGGCGTTGCATGATTCTCGTGCCGGTCACGTGCCAAATTCCGGGTCATGACAAAATTGGTATCAGAGCGTTAGATTTAACCTTGGTTCAAGTTTAGGCTTGACCTTACGGAACTTAGACTTGACTAAGGGGGGTTTGGGACCCGAGATTTCATCTCATAGGTTGACCTTGGTTGATGGAGTAGGTAACTTAAGTAGAGTGACGTACCGTGCGTATGTTCCGCGGTACACTTACGATATATTGCTCTGCTTAAGTTTCCTTAGGATGTACATTTCTTGCGATCCATGCTTCTATTTTTTCCTATGATCATACTCCCATTGATTCCAATCCCTCCTATGATCATATTTCCATTTCATACCAATTGATTCCATTCGTTCTCTTGATCTATTTTCATTGATACTTGCTTGAAGTTCCTGTCACCATGGCTACGAGAGCAGAGAGAGCTGTTGCTTGAAATGCGGTCAGAGCGAGCTCGTCACGGACGAGGACTGACCATGCTATTCTTCTGGTGACATAGGAACGTATCGGTGTATTGCTTATGTTGAGATCTCTTATTTGAGACGAGTGTTCGGATCTGTACTGGATGATCGGGCCATTGATAGAGGCTGCCAGATTGAGAGGACTGTTGATTTACAGTCTACTTCAGGAATCACGAAATTGTCTACAGTGCAGATAGATGACCCAGCTGTTGCTGAGATTGACGGGATGTCGCCTCCAGAGTACATAAGCTGAAACCACATGAGCTTATAGGCAGAGATGTGACAGAAGATCGCTAGTCGATCTTGAATGGAGAGACTAAGATGATTCGTCTAATTGGATGTGCCGACGCAGGCTCAGATGAGTTAAAGAATTCCAGTTTGAAAGATCTTACTCATATCTAGAGTAAATCGATCAAGAGAGGATATTATTCGTTGGATGCTCTGATACGTGATCAGTAAGTTGACCAGCTTCAAATAAAAAGGACCTCACCCAGATACGTTGTAAGTTAATCGAGAACGGACGAATGAAGCGTATTCCTCCTATGTTTGGACGAGTTCCCGAAGATGTAATCGGCTAGATATCTTCCACAGAGTGGCGAAGATACCTAAGTTCGTAACTTCGAGTCCTTATGAGAGACTCCGGATTAACTATAGCCGAAAATGAATTGCAGTACTTAGCCAGCAAGTTATGACATCGAAGTGGACGATAATGAAGACAGTTGGAACAAGAGATTCATGTGAGATATTAACGAGATGTTGTTACTCCCCGTTGATACCTGAGGACTGATATGTATGCAGAGCCGTTGGATACAGCCAATTCCAGAGAAAAGCCGTGCTGAGGACACAGCTGTCCGGAAATGAGAAAAGGAATTTGAGTAAGGAGTGCTAACCTCCGTACATTTCAGCATAAGTTAGATCGGAAGAGACCATAAGCAGGTTCTTTCCATGATGCCATAGCGATAAGGATTTGCACCCAGGATTAGTTTTATCACGCATAATCAGAGGGCCAGATACCACCATCAGTAACGTGCTACATTACGAGTGGTCATGTTAATTGGCCAAGCGATGATCAGAGAAGTGCTAGAGCGGAACTGTTCCGTTATTACACCTAACCGGGCCGACGAGAAGAAAGATTGTGGAATTGATGATCCATGTAGAAAACAAAGACTCAGAGACAGAGGACGCCAGACCGCGAGCAGGAGGCAAGTGGATGTTCTTGCTCTGCCAGCTTTAGGCGCACCGGCATTTTTTGACATTGAAAGAGGTGTACTTCAATGTCAGTTATTGCAATTTGCGTTTAGTGATCCGAGTACCACACTCTTATCACTTGGAATTTGAGTTTCGATGATTGGATTTCATGATATTTGTTTTCGTGCACCATGGCTGCACCTACTGGACATTTTCATTTGTGCATAGTGGTTGCACTTGATTTATGTTTTATACATCTGTTACGTTGGTTTATGATTTGTGCATATCTATTGCATTTGATATCGATTTTGTGCCTTGGCTGCACATATTTATGATTCCGTGGATTTCGATACTATCGATTTGATTTCATGCATGTTGTATGCACTCGACTTGACTTATGCACTGGATATAGCTCGCATGTGCTTGCAGTGCATTGATACAGATTTTGTCCACGCATTTGCACATGTTTATGATTTTATACACCTTGGTATGCTCGATGACAATTTTATACATTTTGAGACATTGCTGAGATTTTCGTGCACTCTAGATGCACTTGATGTTATTGTCATGCACACCCGTTACACTTGACAGATGCTTTCGTGCACACCCGTTGCACTTAGTTTTTGGCTTTTATGCACATTCGTGGCACTTGTATTTGACTTAAATTTCCGTGCGCACCAGACGCACGTGATATTGGATACGCCTTTTAAGGCTGATTTTACTCATGAGCATTATATCTTATGATAGGTACTATATTGTATAGTAGCCGAGAATGACTGATTTGAGGATAGTACCTGAGTATTTTTGCATACATCGGTAATTACCAAGAGGTTTAAAAAGAGAAAAAAAGAAAAAAAGAAAAAAGAGAGTTATAATCTCGCTATTTTCCTACGTGCCCATAGTGACACGACTTTTACTAAGGAAACCTTTTGGGATACTTCAAAAAGGCGGGACGTATGTTTTGAGGAAAACATATATAGACATATATCTATTTCCTCCTAAATGAGCGTCCGCCACTTGTACCGTGAGTTACGTATCGCACGGCGATTCGGAAAAGATTTTGCATATGTTTTATTCAGTTTTTAGAAGGTTTTATAAGGATGCGTACTATATACGTATTATGATCTTGATTATAGTATATTCGGATTTTAGCAGTGGATTTTGAGATTTACTTCTCCATTATAACTCTAGAGATTGCGTGACGCTTTACGGAGTTTGATTTTGAGTGTCGCATTCATTTTCATGCGCACTCGATGCGCTGTGTTATATGTGAGTATTCCGTGATTTTGGAGCCCCATTGATTGAACTGATTATTGAAATGTTTTAGTATTTGGGGGTTTAAATTTAAATTCGGGGACCAAATTTATTTAAGTGGGGGGAGATTGTAACATTTCAGAAATATAAAATATTTTTTTTGGAATTTAAATAATCAAATAATAAATTTCACAAAAACTATCCGTGTACGAATTTAGGGTTTTCGTAAAATGGTATAATTATATACCAATGTTTGAAAAATAATTGGAGATTAATATGTATTATTAATTATAAAGATATTTATTGGATTTGGATATTTTATAAATGATTATGCAATTAATTACATTCAAGTTTTAATTAAACTTGATTGGTGCACTATTAATCATGATTAAGCCAAATCCATCTTTTTATTAATAATCATGGCTTGTGCACCATGACACATTGTGTTTGATTCATTCATGCATGGCTTCTTATGTTTGTGGTATTCGGTTTTATTTAAAAGAAAAAGAGAAAAAAGAGATATTTGTGTGAGTGGGGAACAAAGATGACATGGAGGGGGATAAGAGGGCATGAGCCAAGAGAGAGAGTGAGAGTGAGAAAGAGAGAAAGATGGGTCTTTATCTCTACACCATGGCTCCCATCTTCTTCACTTCATTTTATTTCTTCAACTCCTTCATCTTTCTTCATCTCTTCCTTCCTCCACCTCACTACCCAAAGGAATCATCTCCAAAACCTCATCAAAATCCATGGCTCCCTTCACAAAAAATGACCACCATCTCATCCTACTCCCTTTGGTGGGATCAAGTTAGAACATTGATCACTTTGGAGTATCTAGGATTTTTCTTGAGTTGCTTCCAAGAGGTAAAACTTTCACCATCCTTCATATTATTTAATTCCTTCATCTCCTATTTAAGTTTAGAGTCCGTTTAAATAAGATTAGTGACCTTGGAAAATTCTAGGATGTTTTAGGGGATGTTTTGAGTTGTGAAGATGTATTTAAGGTTTAGTTAGTGACCACAACCCTTTTAGTGATAGAATTCTATACTAAACTTGAGTTTAAAGTCCCAAACACGAACTTAGGTTTTTCCGATATCGGGTTTTATGGAAAATGTGATGATGAATTAGGATCTGCTATAAGTCGGAGAATCTAAAAAATATTTAGCAAACACGGAGAGATGTACATGCAAATAGGAGCATACCCTAGAGACCCGAGCCCCTAACTACCTGAATTGGCCGCCAAAATATACCATCTGGCCGCAAATTACGGCCTGGCATAGGAAAGTGGGCCCCAGGTTTGGTCCATATCTCTTTTATCTGGTATTTAGATCTACCATATATGCAAAATATCCTAATTCAACCTAGGGTAAAATCTGGAAGTGTTTTCCCAAGTTGCTGTTTTCATTTTGCGACTTTTATTAGCTTGGTTTTGGTATTTGAGTTTTGGCACGGTCGTTGGATGTTTGGACGTCAATGCATAGGGTTGATTGGTTGTTCTTGCGTGCGTGGGATATAGGTTCTATCCTATGAGCACTTCGTTTGCCATATCGGTTTTAGAACTTTGTTTTAATATAGTTACGATGTGTATTGATTGCAGATACCTTCACGTGGACTTCCGAGACGACGAAGGAGATCAAGATGTTCATGGACTTCGACTAAGAAAGGATATTGCATGTGTGTAGATCTATATCTACGGGGGAAGTCGGGTGGATGGAGTATAGCACCCTGCAATCATAGTAATGGAAAATTGATATATAGAATATAATTTGGAGAAACCTATGCTATGAACTTACGGATATGATCAAAAGATTTAGTATGAGATGATATGATAAATACAAGATAACTCGGATTGATATATTGATATGATGGAACAAGATAACATGAGCGAATATGCTTGATATGAGGATGTGAGGTGATATGAATACATAAATACATATGCCAAGATACGTTATGAGATTGATGAGATTTGATGTGAGATCGATATATATATGATATGAGGTTGACATATATGTATGTATATATGAGAATATGAGATGATGTTATGTTTTAGGACGATAGATCCTTATTCTGATTTGATAACACCATACGATAGATTATACCGTACGTGATAGGATACCGGATGATTGATCCGCACTCTCGACTCGAGGATGATGTACAAGGATTATATTACATCTGATACTATGAGGCTGGATCGCCGACTTTTGAATTGTATTGATTCGGAGAATTATTTCTTCCAAACACCTTAGTGGATAATGGGTTATATTTGATGTATCCAGGGGTAGTTACTGTTTCGCCCAATCAGAGCAAAGCTCTGTTCAAATTCAAAATTCAAAATTTTGAAGCAACGCTTCAAGTCTCGGGCGCAACGCGCCCCGTGTCAAGCGCTGATACGTCAGCGCAGCGCCCAAGAAGGCGCGCCCAATCAGAGCAAAGCTCTATTTTTATGAAGCAACGCTTCAGTTGCGCTGCGCGAAACGTGTCAGCGCAGATGCGCTAGCGCAGTTGCGCTGCGCCCCGCGCTGCGCGACACGTGTCATGCGCTGGGGCATCTGCGCCAAACTGAATTAAGATTTTAAGAAATATTTTCTGTTCTTGTTAAAACAAGAAGATTTTCTTCTGCAAAGCAGAAGCCCTTAGATCAAAGATCCAACGGTGGGAAAAATTCCCCAAATCACTCAGAGAATGATCTCTTTAACAAATTTAACTAATTTGTGAGCACTATAAAAAGGACCCTAAGCCTCAATTCAAAGAGATGAACATTTTTCTGGAAAAATCAAGAGCTTCAAACAGAGAGAACTCTGAGAAAAGTTTCAAGAAGAGGTAAAAAACCTTTATAAGGAAAAAGAAATTTCCTCTAATAGATCATTGATCTAAAAATAAGATCAATGATCTTCATATAATAAATAGTGCTTTGCACTTCTTATGAACCACTGGTTCTTTAAAACAAAAAAAAAATATATATATATATAAAATATAGTGCTTTGCACTTTCATGAACCTTTGGTTCTCTGACATAAGAAAAACAAGAAAAAACTTGTTTTTTCTTATATCTAAATCAAATAGTGCCTTGCACTTGTTTTATGAACCATCAGTTCTTGAACCTAAAAGGTTTTTAAATTAATAGTACTTTGCACTTTCATGAACCTTTGGTTCTTTGAGATAAGAAAAACAAGAAAAAACTTGTTTTTTTCTTAGATCTAAATCAAATAGTGCTTTGCACTTCTTTTATGAACCATCGGTTCTTGAATCTAAAAGATTCTCGAATTAACAGTGCTTTGCACAAATGCAATGCATTACTTAAAGGGCCAAGCCCAAATCAAAATGACCTGACAGGCCAAAATAAATTGCAAGGCAATAAATGGGCAGAGCCCAAATAAATTGATGATTTGCATCCTTTATACAAGGGCAGAGCCCAAATGAAATTGATGCTCTGCATCATTTATAAAGGGCAGAGCCCCAAAACAAATTGATGCCCTGCATCTTTTCTGGGCAAAGCCCAAATAAAAATTAAAAAAAAAAACAAATGCAAATAAAATATTGGACATTTTCAACTGGACTCAGCCCAATCGTGGCCATAAGTCCTTGAACTAAATTAACTGAGCAAAACGGCTCTCCTAAACCAATCCACATCTGGTTCAAGGGTACATCTCCGAACTCCTTTGATATCCATCGTTGTAATTCCTCAACGACGTCAAAGAGGTGACGGGTCCCAACGACCATACATCAATATGGACTGCGGGGTCCTTAAACTCGTGGACCGAAACGTCCTTAAACTAATATCGGACCGAAACGTCCTTAAACTAATATTGGACCGAAACGTCCTTAAACTAATGGTGGACCACTATGTCCTTAAACTGGTATTGGACCACCATGTCCCTAAACTGGCACAATAGAGCCCAAATGCTCTTTTGTCGGATCTAAACGATCCCGTTAATTCGATCTTAGTCCCAAACTGGACTAACGTATCCTTAACAACCGTTTAAGTTGATCTTAGCCTCAAATATGGCTAACGCATCCTTAAACCTTCAAACAGACTTTAGTCCCAAATTGGACTATAAATTCCCCCAATCAACTTTGGCTCAAGGGTACATCTCTGAACTCCTCTGACATTTGTCGTTGTAATTCTTCAACGTCGTCAGAGAGGTGACGGGTCCCGACGACCATACATGCAATGGACCACTATGTCCCTAAACTGGAACAATGGAGCCTAAATGCTCTTTTGTTGGATCTAAACGATCCCGTTAAGTTGATCTTAGTCTCAAACAGGACTAACGTATCCTTGACGAACGTTTAAGTCGATCTTAGCCGCAACGCGACTAAGGCATCCTTAAACTAAAAACACCAAACCCAAATCTAAGTAAATACGGATTTGGACTAATCCACGTCCTACGGGCGACGGTATTACTCAGTCTCCGTATACAATCCACGGGCAACCACAAACAAAACAAACACCCACGACACGAAGTGAAATTCTGGAGAAGGAGAAAGTTGTTACCGCGAAGCGGTAGCGTAATTAACTGCAGGGGCTTGCGCCTGCAGGGAAGAGCATCCCCACAATAAAAACCCCCTCTAGCGAGGGTGAATCTAACAAAGTCTGCTACATCGGCCGCATCCGTCTAAACCTTCGATACACGGTGCCATAAATCAACTTGGCATCTTCGGAGAGGTGGACGGATAAAACCAAATAGCATCTGCCCCGAATCTCAGTGCCAGGACATCGCGGTCCTGTGCGCCACCTTTCGGAGGGGAACAGATTCTGGCATGCCCGATGGGACCTCTTCCTCTTTCCACTCCATACTTCGTGGGTCGTCTTCGCGAACCAATCGCGGTTTGTTAAATGGTTGTCTTCGGATTTCAGGCTACTAAGATTTGGTCTTTTACTTGGCGTAGAATTCAAGATTCAATGGCCTCTAACTGCACCAACTGCTCGAAGTGCCACTGCAACGGACGCTCCACCTCACCGGGAGGTGTAGCATATGGGCCCCAAGCGGCTTCCTTCCTCACTCTGCCGGTAGATCAGGTGACCCGAGCCACCACTGGTCTGTTCTTTGGGACCATGATCCCACCTACAAGCTTCCCTACGCCAATACCTGCACTAGAGGCGAACAAGAAGTCGGTCTTCGACCGGCTCACTGCTACGACGGCCCCTGTCAACGGGTCGCCCGTTACCAAACCAACAGCCTCCGTTTTCGCCAGGCTGGATCAGAATCATAAAGTGGCCGTCCCAAAGAGGGCAACGGCCGCTGCTCAGGAAGTTGTTAAAGCGGCTTCTCCTATCAGAGAGTCGGTCTTCGCAAGATTGACGATTCCCATTCCTGCCCTTGCTGGTCAAAAGGCATCAGTCTTCGATAGGCTGACATCAGCAGTCACCCCACACTCGAACAGAGGGCAAAAAGAAACTATCTCAAATTCCGAACCAATCCCGATGGCTCGTCGTGCACGACGTCGCCATTGGCAACGAGTGAGGAAGGCAGGGGGCAACACTCCCTCAGGGATAACTCCACCGGCTCCAGTGGTGGAAGTCAACGCTGCTGTTCCAATTAGGAACAGCTTTGAGCTGCTGAGAAGGGTACGGAAGAACTCTCCAACCGCTACATTGAAGAGATCTCCTCCACCTGCGGAGAGAGCTCCAGAGACAAAGCTGGAACAGCCCCCTCAACGGCTGTCGTCAAAAATATACAAGGTTTGGCGTAGGGTTCAAGACTCCGTGATTGACCCGGACCACTTTCGTCGCCAGAAAAAGGCAAAGGTGGAGAAAGGCAAGGATTGTCCCATTAGACAGCAGCGGACAGCAGCTGCTAGGGTGCCCCCTACAATGGTTCCTTCAACCTCAACGGCCCACAAAAGGAGGAGGTCAGAGAAAACCCCCGCGTCAATGGCAAAGTCTAAAAGCGGTGAACCTAAACGCCCCAAGTCAGGGGGCATAACAGTTCATACGGTTTATATGGCTTCTGGAAAGGAGGAAAGACGCACTTCTACGGGTCACCGACCGCTTACCCGATCAGTGACCAAGGCTCAGGAGCAACAACAAAAGCTCCAGGAGATGATGACTACAATGGCTGCACTCACGGAGCCAAAAGAGAACCCTGAGACGTCCTTAGATGAGCGCCAGGAGGAAGAGACTGACGCCGAGTTCCTTCGCCGAGTACTGGAAAAGAGGGACAAAGAGGCTGCTGAACAAGCGGCCAACATACAGCGTATGGGCCTCCTCTTCCAGGACATGATAGGGATGATGATACAACAAGATCCTCCCGCCGAAGAACCCCTAATCGTCCTTGGAGATAATAAGGGAGAGACGTTGAATCCGCAGCCCGCTCTATTAACAGCTAAAGAGGATACAATCTCTAAGACTGATCTGGACGAATACATAGCCCAGCAAATAAGGGTTCATCATGCGGTCGAAGCAGCCGGCCACGTCGTAAAAACGGGGCGGCCATATCCAGGCTGGTATGACCAAATCAAGTACCCGCCGGGTTACACAATTCCCAAATTTCATGTCTACAAAGGGACCGGCAATCCTCATCAGCATGTCGCCCAGTTCAGGGCGCTTTGCGGTAACACCGGCGGCGATGACAAGCTTTTGCTCCGCCAGTTTGTTGGAAGTCTATCAGATACGGCGTTCGAGTGGTACTCTGAACTCCCTAATGATTCTATCAAAACCTTCGTGGAAATGGAGCTGCTGTTTACCCAGCGTTTTGCAAGTGCCAGTGAACGTACCCCGATGACGGCACTGATTAACGCCAGGGTAAAACCCGGCGAGACATGGGTTCAGTACGCTATACGGTGGCGTAATCTATGGTCGAAATGTGAGCAGCGCATAGAAGAAGCCCCTGCGGTGGGAATGTTTGTCGGAACCCTTGATCCACAAGCAACCATCTCACAGTTTATGATGTTTTTCAAGCCGACTTCCTTCCAGGCTTTAATTGACAAACTAGCGCAGATGGACCAGATGGGCCATAAACCCCCTCTCCTAAAGCCGGATTCCCAAAATGACAAAGGAAAGGGAAAAGCGATCGTTGTCGCTAATGCTCAACAACAACCGAACGACTCGAAGCCGGTTGCTCGTCCAAACAATACGCGCCCGTACGTACCCCTTGAGGATAGGATGGGACGTCCTTATTCCTTCCCCCGCGATAAAACGAGGAGGTTATTCGAGCTGGCATTGCGCAACAGACTCATAAATCTGCCGGATCCAAAACGACCATTACAACCAAGTGACGTCAACGAGCCTAATTACTGCCCTTATCATCGAGTACTAGGCCATCCTATCGAAGATTGCTACGTTTTCAAGAATTGGCTTGAAACCAGTACCGACAGGGCAAGTTCGCGTTATCTGACAAATGGAAGGTGAATCCCCTGCAGCCCCACACCTCTAAAGGGACGAATACGCCGGGAGCAACATGCTCTGTCATTGAAGAAACTCCGTGGGAGGTTGTATTATCATCGAAAACGAAGAGAATGCTAAATGATCTTCGGACATGTCCGGCGATCAAGTGGAAGAACCCATTGGAACCGCAGGTCGTTGAGGGGATGTTGAAGCTACGTCCAACTCCAAAGACCAATGATGGGAGTTCGAGCACTAGTAGCCAGTCGTCAAAGTCTTTGAAGAAAAAGAAGAAGGCCAAGAAGCCGGTGAAGCCTAGCGATAGGCGCACGGACTTGCAAAAGCAAATTGACGTGCTGGAAGAGTACAACCAGAAGGCGCGGACTCCCATTACATTGCAAGAGTTCCTCAACCATGTCTTCCAAGAAGAAGATGAGGGAGGTAGTTCGTCAAATGAATCTGAAGAACATGTGGCAAGTTGCCATGTGATTTCTCATTCGATCACGAACGATGAGGAGACTCCTTGCACCGAAAAGCTGGGGGCAGATCCTGAACCAAAAGTTCTGGGACCATCAGATGAAGTAATTGACGCCCTCCTTAATGAAGCTCGGTTGAAAAGTAAAGCTGATTGAGAGCGCGAGGCGGCTATATTTGAAAGGGCCAAGCGCCAGCGATTTGATGAAGGAGCTGGGACGATCCCGCTGGAGCAAAACACCTCCACTACCGACAAAAGCCAACTCAGGATGAGGAAAAAGTTCGCTAAGGCCATATCAATGGGCATGAAGCTACCATCCTCTGAAGGAAACATCGCCGGTGAAGTGGAAACGCACCCCTTATATTGCTTATATCATCAGAGGATTTCGCACCCCACTCAAGAGTGCAAAGCTTTCGATAGATGGTGGCAAAGATACGTTGCTCATCGACAACGCTTTAAGCGGGAAAAACGTAAAACTCGTCGGGAGCAGAGAAATACGATCGAAGGGCTTAAAAGAACTGCTGGCGATTGTCGCATGGTTAACACCGGTGGATCACAAGTGCCTACATTCGGGAGTGATTCTGATGAAGAGCTAGAACTTGCCCCTCTCTTTAAAGAGTCCGCTTCAGGAAAAGAAGAAGAACCGAAGGTCTGCGAAAATATCCGGCTGCGGAATCGGACACTGCCTGAAAAGAACCTCGGACCCTTGAACAGAAAAGATAAAGGGAAAGAAAAGGTCTCTGGGGATATTACTCTCGATGACCAAGTTGCGGAAGAGTTAACCGCTAAGAACCCACCAAAGAAGGATAAGGTGGATTACAACGTCTTAGCACATCTGAGGAAGCTGCCCTCACAGCTCAGCATTCTTGACGCCCTTTTGCTATCAAAAGAGGCGAGAGATTCGTTGATTAAGGCGCTCCAAGACCCGGAACAATTCCAAGCATGCCTGGCCGAGGAAAAGATGAAGGATGAGTTAGAGGAAGTACACACGGCTGATGTTACTTTCGGCGATGAAGACCTTCTACTTGGGACGTGCGAACACAATCGCCCTCTCTATGTCTCGGGATACTGCCATGATATAAAGATAGGCAAAATCCTGATCGATAACGGGTCGTCTGTTAACCTACTCAACGTGCGGGTGTTGAAGGAAATTTGCATGAGCGTCCAGCACCTTGCTCGGGACAAGATCACCATATCCGGGTTCGACTCCCAATCGTCAAAGACTCTTGGATCTGTGATACCGACGCTACGCTTTGGACTACTCGTCACGGACATTAAGTTCCACGTCATAGATGCCAAGACATGCTACAACGCTTTGCTCGGCCGACCATGGTTACACGAGTACAACATCATCCCTTCTACACAACATCAGTGTATGAAGTATTTTAAGGATGGTTTCGAGTATACCGTGACGGGAGAACTGAACCCGTTCTCTGTGAACGAGGTCCGCAAATACGAAGATGCCAAATACTTCTTGCCGGATTTCGAAGACACGGAGAAGTGTCACAAGCCGGAAAATAAAACTAACGCCACCATCCCTGTCTTTGGCAGTGATACCGAGGAAGAAGAGGAGATCGTTTATTCGGGTCCGCCCCAACATGACAAGCCAGGACCGTCCACTCCTACATTGGTCTTTGGTAGTGACTCGGAGGATGAGGTCCATGTCGTATTCTTTGCTCGACCTTCAATACAAGCTTCCGCTGACGAAGAGCAAAGTCTGAAGTCGCCATGGTGCCGCCTAAACATCATAAAGAACTGGACGCACTTAATATCTACAGTATAGAAGAGCTGCGGACATTCTACATTCCTCCCATGCGAGAAAACGAGAAAGCAATTCTGTTTTACCGCTCTGAAGAAACCAAGATGAAAAAAGAAATCTGGTATGGCGCAGAGCCTGCGCTCGACAGGCTTCAGCCTATCCGTCTTCCCAGATATTATACAGAGGGTTTGAAGAAACTGCTGAAACGCCACGGGATATCCTTCAAACAGACCGTTAGAGAGGCCAAATTCTATGACAGGGTCTGGAATGTTCCCGGGACTCAACGCAAACTGCCTAATGGGAGAATGGAAACAAGAGGGCTTGGATACATCCGTTCAAAGAAACGAGAGTTACTACCCGGCTGCTACGTCATATATGACCTTGATGAAGAAGCGGATGCTCAATGGGAGGACGCTAATCCTAAGCCGATGAAGGTTCCAGATGCAAGAGAGCCCAGTCCGTCGTTCGAGGAACAAATGGAAAGACTTATAAAGAAAGCTGGTCAAAAAGTCCGAGATGATCACAACCGTGAGACGGCCATCTACGAGAAAGCCAAGACGCAACGCCTTCTCCAACAGGCCGTAAAGGGTGAAAATGCCGCTCCTTGTCAACCCGTTATAAAGAAGGCTCAGCTCAAAAGCAGAAATAAGTCGAAAGGCCAAAAAGGCGCTCAACAACTGCAAAGCAGGGCTAAGAAGCCACGCAAACGGGAATTGAGCATTATTGACCTATCCCTCATGAAGAAAATGAGTCGAGCATACTCTTTTCCTCGGGATAAGACAAGGAGGATATTTGAGCTTGCTCTAAAACATCAGATGCTCGCGCTGCCGGAGTCTAAACACCCTGAACAAGCAGGCGAAGCCTCACACCCGGACTATTGCTCTTACCATCGAGTAGTAGGCCATCCTCTTGAAGATTGCTTCACCTTCAAGAATTGGGTCGAAGATCCATATCAGCTTGGTAAATTCGCTCTGTCCAACAACTGGAGGGTAGCACCACCACAAAAGCACGAGCCTAAGGCCAGGAAAGAAAGACCAGTTCCACATTGGGATTGGAAGCGAATTCGTACCTGTCACATGATAACAATGCTACAAGAAGAATCCGAGAATATGGGCAGCCTTCCCTGGTGCCTCGAAAGCAGCAATGATGAGGTGATCTCAGAATTTCCCCCAGCTCCGAAAGAACTGGAGGACGGCATACATACCACTGCAGATAACCTCAAGAAAATTGAGTTGGGAACGATAAACGATCCGCGACCGACATTCGTCAGCGAGCTGCTGTCTGAAGAAAAGGTGGCTGCGTTAAAGGACGTCCTTGTACAGCATAAAGATTGCTTCGCATGGAACTATTCCGAGATGCCGGGACTTGATCCAGAAGTTGCCGTACATAGACTGGCAATATCCCCGAGTGTCAAGCCGGTCAAACAAGCGCCGAGAAGAATGCGGCTTGAGCTCGAGATGAGCATCAACGCGGAAGTCAAAAAGCTGATAGACTCCGGCTTTATCCAAGAGGTTCAATACCCTGAATGGATTGCTAATATCGTCCCAGTGATGAAGAAAAATGGTACGGTGCGCATATGCGTGGACTTTCGGGATCTCAACAAAACCTGCCCGAAGGATGATTTCCCAGTACCAGTCACCGAACTGATGATAGACAATACATCCACGCATGAGATTTTCTCATTCATGGACGGCTCATCAGGATATAATCAAATAAAAATGCATCCTAAAGACCAGAAACATACGGCTTTTCGGACTCCTTTGGGAATATTCTGTTACAAGGTGATGCCCTTCGGTTTAAAGAACGCCGGTGCAACCTACCAAAGGGCCATGACGAAGATTTTCGATGACCTTATACGCGAAATCGTTGAATGCTATATCGACGACCTCGTTGTTAAAAGCAAATCATATGAGGAACATCTCGAGCATCTGAAGACCGTATTTCAACGTCTTCGACAATACAACTTGAAGATGAACCCTCTGAAGTGTGCATTCGGGGTTTCCTCGGGCAAATTCCTGGGATTCATCGTTCGACACCGAGGTATCGAGATAGATCCGTCCAAGATCAAGGCAATCATGGGAATGCCTCCGCCGAGAACTCTCAAACAGCTGCGGTCTCTCTAAGGAAAGCTCGCGTACATACGGCGATTTATAGCCAACCTCTCAGGAAAGTGCCGTCCTTACAGCCACCTGATGAAGAAGGGAACCCCGTTCGTCTGGGATCAAAAGTGCCAAAGCGCACTAGACGAGATCAAACAGTACCTGCAAAACCCTCCAGTGTTGGCTGCTCCAGTGAAGGGAAAGCCTCTCATTCTTTACACGGCCGCCCTTGAAGGTTCTTTGGGCGCATTATGGGCACAAGAGAATGACCAGGGGAAAGAAAGAGCACTTTACTACTTAAGTCGAGTGCTGCTGGGGGCAGAAAGCAATTACTCCCCCATTGAAAAACACTGCCTGGCGTTGATTTTCGCAATAACAAAGCTCAGGCACTATGCGTTGGCGTATGAGGTCCGTCTCATTTCGAAGGTGGACCCTCTTAAGTATTTAATGTCAAAGGCCATACTGACAGGTCGACTCGCTAAATGGGCTCTGCTCTTGATGGAGTTCTCGATAACGTATCAACCTCTCAAGGCAGTGAAAGGCCAGGCCATCGCCGACTTCCTTGCTCAGCACCCGATACCTGCCGATTCTCTTCTGAATTGCGATTTGCCAGACGAACATGCGTTTGACGCGATCGACGGTGGTGATACCCAATGGGAACTTTATTTCGACGGAGCATCTTCTGTGAAGAAGCGCAAACAAAGTACCCCTATAATCAAATCAGGGGTAGGACTCATCTTTATAACTCCACAAGGAGGGATAATGCGCTACGCGTTCTCCCTGACGGAACCGAGGACAAACAACGAAGCCGAATACGAAGCTCTGATAGCAGGCCTCGAGATCGCCATTGACATGGGAATTGAAAACCTTCTCATATACGGAGATTCGCAACTGGTCGTTAGTCAAGTAAACGGCGATTACCAAACATGCAAACCGGAATTGGTAAAATACGGTGAAAAGGTGCAACAACTGCTAACCCAAATTCCCTCCTATACTTTGGAGAGCATACCGCGTGCGGATAACAGCAAAGCGGACGCGTTGGCCAAACTTGCTAAAGAGATGGCTGATGAGAACCTCGATGACGTTAGAATCATGGTACAAAGTCGTCGGGTGCTCGCCCCCGCAGAAATACCTCCGGGATCGCCCGAAGAAAAGGGAGTGACTGAACAAGCGACCTTGCAAATAAAAGATCATGAGAAGGTTGAGGATTGGAGGGAAGTCTTTATAGACTACTTCAAGTCCCACCAAATGCCCGAAGATGCGTCCGCAAGACATCAACTCATAAAACGAGCTCTGTCTTTCGCCTTCGTCAATGATACTCTATACAAGAGGTCATTCGATTCTCTGTGGCTGAGATGCTTAGGACCGGACGAATCGGAAAGAGTCGTTCAGGAGGTTCATGACGGAATCTGCGGTTCTCACCAAGCAGGTCCAAAGATGAAGTTGAAGATCAAACGGATGGGCTATTACTGGCCCACGATAATTCAAGACTGCATCGAATATGCGAAGCAATGTCACTCATGCCAGATTCATGGGGACTTCATCCACCAGCACCCAAATCCATTGCATCCAACGGTAGCTAGCTGGCCATTCGAAATGTGGGGGACTGATATAGTCGGCCCCATCGAACCAGCATCGTCTAAAGGACATCGTTTCATCCTAGCGACGACTGACTACTTCTCTAAGTGGGCAGAAGCAGTACCATTGAGAGAAGTGAAGACGGAGAATATCCTCCATTTCTTCAAAACGCACGTCATATATCGGTTTGGAACTCCGAGGCGGATCATCTCCGATAACGGGCCAGCCTACCGAAGTCATAAAATCAGCCGCTTCGCACAGCAGCATAACATAGACTGGAGATATTCCTCGGTTTATAATCCGCGAGCTAATGGTTTAGCTGAAGCCTTCAACAAGACCTTGACGAAAATTATAAAGAAAACAGTGTCCCGAAATAAGAAAGACTGGCATGAGAGACTGCAAGAAGC
The DNA here is from genome assembly GCA_030015575.1 of Agapanthus africanus. NCBI lineage: Eukaryota > Viridiplantae > Streptophyta > Magnoliopsida > Asparagales > Amaryllidaceae > Agapanthus > Agapanthus africanus. Next base: position 865,554,931 of record CM057338.1, on the reverse strand, counting down.
TCTTTGGGCATATCAAACTACATTCAAGACGGCCACGAACACAACGCCGTACGCGTTGGTGTTCGGTACGGAAGCAGTACTCCCTCTCGAGATAGAGTTACCCTCTCTACGAGTGGCAATTCACCACGAGCTAACGGACGAAGAAAATGCTCACCTTCGGCTTGAGGAGATTGATGCCCTTGATGAAACTAGGCTCAGAGCGCAACAAAATCTGGAAGCTTATAAAGCAAAGATGACGCGCTCATACGAAAGATTGACCCGACCGAGGACATTCCACCAAGGCGAACTCGTGCTGGTGGTCAAAAGGCCTATGATTCCCAATCGCGCCAAGCGGGGAAAATTCGAGCCAAATTATGAAGGCCCGTACATCATAGATAAAGTTTACGAGGGTGGGGCCTATCTACTCATGGACATGCACGGTGAAAGGCCTTTCAGGCCGATAAACGGTCGCTTCCTGAAGAAATACTACGCTTAATGAGCCACAGCCTAGGTCAATGATAGATGACGACGACCATGTCCGCTCGCTATCGTCCTAAGCTCAAGTTTTATAAGCAGTAGCCAACTTTCCAATGTCGGACCGAAATGTCCTTAAACTAACAGCGGACCGAAATGTCCTTAAACTAATAGCAGACCGAAACGTCTTTAAACTACTACCGCGGCATCTTTAGGCTGACGAGATAAAAAAAAAATATATAAAAATAAAATAAAATAAAAACGGTATGTCCATAAGCAAAAAGGGGCACGGATGAAAACCCGAAAGGGCTCCGTGAGTAAAAACAGCAGGGCTACCGGCGAGTGTTCGTGAAAACCCGAAAGGGCGCGACCTCGTAAAAAAAAAGAGAGAGAAAAAGAAAATAAAAAGTATATAAAAAAAACGGTATGTCCATAAGCAAAATGGGCACGGATGAAAACCCGAAAGGGCTCCGTGAGTAAAAACAGCAGGGCTACCGGCGAGTGCTTGTGAAAACCTGGAAGGGCGCAACCTCGTTAAAGGACACTTATAGGGTCCTCTCGACCTTATAAGGAGAAACCACCCACGTGAGATCCTTACGACTCACAAGGGAGCAACACACTTAGGAATCCTCACGATCCCTAAGGAGAAAATACACTTGCGAGATCCTCACGACTCGTAAGGAGAACGCTCTTATGGGACCCTCATGGCTCGTAAGATTTGAAAGTCTTAAGTTACAGAGATCTAAACCTGTGCTTAAGCAACCCCCACAACTTTCGATATTGCCCTACAAGTGGCTCAATACTGACCCTTGTATACAATCCACGGGCGCGAATAAACATTTCCCTAACTAAGTCCCATCTGAGACTAGGGATATGTCTACACGGTAAACAACCCTTGTAAATCCTCTCGACTTACAAGGAGAAAACCCTCCTGTAGGATCCTTACGACTTACAGAGGAACAAAACACTTAGGAACCCTCACGATTCCTAAGGAGAAAATACACCTACAAGATCCTCACGACTTGTACGGAGAAATACCTTTGTGAGACCCTTACGGCTCATGAAGTCAAAAGCCTTAGTCGACAGGACCTTAACCCTGGTCACTAAGCTTCCTTTGTTCGACAACGACAGAGGCAAATGATATTTCGCTCCTGGCAACATCCCAGTTGTAGCGGTGCTGATGCCAAAATCAGTGTCCAAGTTTAGGTTTACGGCAAAAAGCCAGTAAGCCGCACATGCATACGAAATAGCCGAAATGATAGGGCAACTTGCAATAAAAAGCAGCAAGTAAAATGTATGCATGAGAAATAGCCGAAATGATTGGGCAACTCGCAATAAAAAGCAGCGAGTGGAAATAAAATAAACAGCCGAAATGATTGGGCACCGCGAAAAATAGCCGAAATGATTGGGCAATCGCGACCTTGCGCGACATAAAAGCTGAAATGATAGAGCATCGCGGAAACAATAAAAAAAAATGAAAGAATGAAACTTTTTGCCCTACAGTTAAGATCACATCGATCCCTGTATACAATCCAAGGACATAAACAAAGTGGGAACCATACCCTCCCAGCAAATTCCTCGACTCACGGATACAAACACTCCTTGACGAGAGCCTCCTGATCCGCGTCGACCTGCAGAGCCACCAGCGCCTCCGTGGGAATCCACGACTCGTTTCAAACCCCAAGGAAACAAATAATCCTTGGCGCTCGGGAAACAAATAATCCCTAGCAAATCCCTCGACTCACGGATACAAACACTCCTTGACGAGAGACTCCTGATTCGCGTCGACCCGCCGAGCCACCAGCGCCTCCGTGGGAATCCTCGACTCGTTTCAAACCCCAAGGAAACAAATAATCCTTGGTGCTCGGGAAACAAATAATCCCTAGCAAATCCCTTGACTCACGGATACAAACACTCCTTGACGAGAGCCCCCTGATCCGCGTCGACCTGCAGAGCCACCAGCGCCTCCGTGGGAATCCTCGACTCGTTTCAAACCCCAAGGAAACAAATAATCCTTGGCGCTCGGGAAACAAATAATCCCTAGCAAATCCCTCGACTCACGGATACAAACACTCCTTGATGAGAGACTCCTGATTCGCGTCGACCCGCCGAGCCACCAGCGCCTCCGTGGGAATCCTCGACTCGTTTCAAACCCCAAGGAAACAAATAATCCTTGGTGCTCGGGAAACAAATAATCCCTAGCAAACTCCTTGACTCACGGATACAAACACTCCGTGATGAGAGCCTCTTAACTCATGTCAACTCGCAGAGCCATCACCCTCTCCGCGAGCAAATTCCCGATTCGTCTCAATTTGTAAAAAGAAGTCTCAGACGGCAAGGATTGAAAAGCTTGCTTCTTGAGCAATGGGGCCCTACAAGTCAATCCAAAATGGTCTCTTGCATACTATTCACGGGTCTCACTCTCCGAAGTCGAATTTCGACGAGGAGGGAAACAACCGCTGACGAATTCTCTCGACTCGTAAGAGGGAAAATTCTCTTATAAGATCCCTACGACTTATAAGAGAAAACCACACTTAGGAATCCTCACGATTCCTAAGGAGAAAATCCACCTATGAGATCCTCTCGATCCGTAGGGAGAAAAGCCTCTATGAGACCCTCACGGCTCATAGAATTGAAAAGTCTTAGGCGGTAAACCTGAACCTGCGGCCTAAGCCATCGCTATTTCCTGAGGAAGTCGGAATACTCGTTTTAGACATCCATCAACCATGGTTATTAAGGCAGCCTACTGACATTAAAAGAAAGAAGATGACAGAAAGAATATCCGTTCTACATTTGATCTGGCATGCGTGACGCATTCATTTATGCATGGACAGAAGACTCAGGACGAGAAATAAGACAAGCTGAAATAGAAAAGGGGAGGGTTTTCATTCATACCGCTAAAAGTTTTTACAAGCATAAGAATAATGAATAAGAAACATTGTTCAAATTATTACAACGGTATAACCTCGGATCCGGGGCACGGATTGAGGAAATCAAAAGTAAGGCCATCCAGAGTTTTTCTGGCCTTTATAATTATTCTTATGCGCAGTCTTTCGCGCTCCTCGGTGTCGATATCATCGGCAAGCCCTTCCGGCCTTTGATAAGCAGCAACGATCGTCGTCTGCTGAAACACTTGATGCAGGATGTCAACGAGGTCGTTCCGTCGTTTCTTCGAGATCAGCCCTGTCAGGTGCACTGAATGCACCTTGTCCTCGGCATCATCCAGCGCATTGAGTGGTAGGGCCTCGTGAAGACCCGGAAGTGCCCTCCATATTGCTCCCAGCACGACTTTCAAAAGAGCCGAACGCCGAGGCAACAGCCAGCCACCGCTTGCGTTCAAACGACCCATAACTTCTGCACATTCAGCGTCTGTAAACTCCTGGTTTTGTTGACGACCCTGAGCGCGGATATCATCGTAGGTAATGAACTCGTGCAGACTGTATAGATGCACCGCCGCCATTATGCCTGGAGAAAATATTACAAGAAGATCAGCAATAGAAAAGCAATAATATACATGGAGGACTAAATTCCTAGAGAGCAAAATTATGTTCAAGGATAAAGTCCCTTGGACGAAAACTCTGCTGGTTAAGATTGATCCAAGAATCGATTTTACCTAAAGTTTTCCTAAAAACTTTTAAAAAAAAGGCGAGGAGCAAGGCAACGGAGTTCTTGAATGCAAGAACAAGGCTCTGAAGTCTTCGAAAATAGAAATCTGAAAGATGATAAGTATCTGGAGGGGACCAAAGGTCCTATTTATAGGCATCAAGTGCCTCTTCGACTTCCAAGAGTTGTCACGGCGGTTTACCCTAATCGGAGCGAACCTCTGTTCAGATTCCAAGGCGGGAGATGAAGCAACGCTTCGTCTTCCCCTAATCAGAGCAAAGCTCTGTCTTGAAAATTAATTTAATGAAACGACGCTTTAGATTATTTGCGCTGCACAATACGCCACGTGTCTGACGCAGACGCATCAGCGCAACGCCCAAAACAGCGCACCCAATCAAAGCAAAGCTCTATTTCAAGCAAAACTAAAAGAAGCAACGCTTCAGCGGCGTATGCGCCGTGCGCTGCGTGACACGTGTCGGCGCAGATGCACTAGCGCAGTCGCGCTGCACTGTGCGCTGTGCGACACGTGTCATACCCTGGAGCATTGGCGCTAAACAAAAATTAAGGTTCTGAAGAAATCTTTTCTGTTATTGTTAAAATAAGAAGATTATCTTCTGTAAAACAGAAGCCCTTGGATCAAAGATCCGACGGTGGGGGAAAGCCCGCCAAATCTTTCAGAAAAGGGATTTCTTCAACAAATTGAACTTACTTCTTAATTTGCAAGATGAGGTCTCAGGCAGTAAGGATTGAAGAGCTTGCTTCTTGAGCAATGGGACCCTGCAAGTCAATCCAAAATGGTCTCTTGCATACTATTCACGGGTCTCACTCTCCGAAGTCGATTTTTGACAAGAAGGGAAACAACCGCTTACGAATCCTCTCGACTCGTAAGAGGGAAAATTCTCTTATAAGATCCTTACGACTTATAAGAGAAAACCACACTTAGGAATCCTCACGATTCCTAAGGAGAAAATCCACCTATGAGATCCTCTCGATCCGTAAGGAGAAAAATCTCTATGAGACCCTCACGGCTCATAGAATTGAAAAGTCTTAGGCGGCAGATCTGAACCTGCGGCCTAAGCCATCGCTATCTCTTGGAAAAATTAAGTTGTCTGCCAATCAGGTTCATCGACAACATCATGATGTAAAGGCAGAAAACAAAAAGAGCATACAAGATATTGCAAAAGAAAGCGTGTATCTTTATTCATTGACTTCAATCAAATACATGGTGAATCATACAAAAGAGCAAAGAACGGATACATGTTACTCAGAAAAGAAAATTTTTACAAATACATTGATACAAAGGCAGCTATTGGGAAGGAAGCGTCTTAAGTAGCTCTATCAGTTGTTCGTACACTTCCTTCCATGCCTTTTCCCGATTGGATACCACTGCCAACTCCGCCTCCACCTGGGCCCGTTGCTGTGCGACGGATGCGAGCTGATCCCTGACGGCTTGATGAGCAGCTTCACGGCCTGGAGTGTCATGCTCGGCGACATCAAGTGCCCGCTTTAGTCTCGGCCCATTCGATATGCGCTCCAGAAGACCCTCGAAAACGGTCTTTACCTCAGCGGCGTTCGCCTCAACTTCGGCACGCAAGCGAGCAGTTCTGCTTGAAGAATCTTGGCACTCCTTCAGCCTCAAAGCCACTTCTTATTCCAGATGACGGAAATGAGAAGCGCTTTGCTCGAGCCATGCTCCCCGTTGAGTGCTCAAGGCCAAAGTCTCGGGGGACAGGCGCATTGACTCCAGCTGATGAAGGCGAGCCTCGATCTCCCGACAATAGTTAACCCAAGAGGCGACAATGCCCTCGTCATGGAAGGTGGCAAATATCGCCAACATCGGGTTAACCGTCGTGGCGAAGTCCTCAGCAGATACAGGAGCCTCGATGTCGAGTTCCTCGATGTAGTCGCTCAACATGCGCAAACTATTCGCAGCACCTTTTGAGGACGGACGTCGCTGGGAAGGACCGCCCGGTATTGTAATGCGAGACTCGAAAGGCACCGAGACTGGAACGACAGCTGGAAAAAGACGAAATGCGATTAGATGATGATTCAATAGATATGAAGGAAGTCATTGATAAGATAGTTTACTATACCGGTGGAGATAGGTGGCAAGGCTGGAAGGGCTGGTGGCGCAGCCGATCTTTCTGCTTCCCCTTCGATTTGCAGCACTGCAGTCAGAACAAGAGAGAGTTAGAAATAATTCTACCACTGAAAAGACAAAGCTACCAATCGGGAACGGTACTCACCAGCGCCACCAGAGGGAGAGGCGAATTCAGATGGGAAAGAGAAGTGTGGGAGCAACACTTGATAGAGATGATCAAAAAGCACTCCTGGAAGATACAACAATGTGACTTTAGTACACAAATTATACATCTGGAAGATAAGATTAATAAATCGCAAACACAAACCTTCCAACATCTTCGAGGGTATGAGAGAAGGCTGAGAGGTGACCACCGCCAAAGTAGTCGTTGAAGGCGCTCCCTCGAGCGGTGGGGCATCGACACTAGCTGCACCTGCATTATGAAAAGGTGAACTTGTTAGAAAAGGTTGTAAAGTAAAGAAAAGCAGCCACTTAGGGTTTACCTGAGGAGCTCCCGGCTGAAACGGAGGCGACTCCCTCCTCTACCGACATGAGACCACCGCCCGTGGCCTCGTCACCCGACTCGATGGGGACCGTCGTCGTGCTAGCAAGACCTGGGGACGGCGGAAGGCCATAGACGGGAAGGGCTATGATTGGAGTATTGCCAGATTCCAGAGAGGGAGCGGTTGGCTCGTCCTCGGGAATCATGGCCACCTCACCCATTACTCTCTCAGGTTCAGTAGCTCCGGTTGTACCGTCTACCGTCGCCAGGGGACCGCCGACCTCGAGCGCCTCACCCGCCACCACCCTGGACTCATCATCTGCCACCGCTTCAGGTTCGGCATCAATGACCTTTTCGGCAGTAGGCCCCTCGACCTCCACTTCAGGCTCCATGGCCTCAACGATATTACCCGCTGTCGGCTCGAGTTCGGCAGGCATCGCCTCCTCCGTTCCTCTAGGATCGACGGCTTCCGCCTCTCCCTCGACCGGACTTGGCCCTGCAAAGATAAGAGATGTAAGGACCAATGACATTAAAATCCTTATAACAAAAACTCTGAGAGAAATATTACCTGAAGCGGATTTACCATTTGCGCTTCGAACTGCTCGCGCCACCTCTCTGCGGGCAGTGGATAGGGCGACAGGGGCCTCTTCGGAGGGAGTATCAGCTCGAGAGGCGGTGCTGGGGCCCGCTCCCATAGCCAAGGTAGCCCTGCACGCCTTCGCCTCACGCCTCAACCGCTTCCTCTCCTCCCGAGCGGTCATGAGGGACCTCTGTGACGCCTCCTTCAAGGCATCATCGTCTTCATTCAGGGATGCCTCCAGAGCCTTTAAGGCATCTCTCATCGGCTCTTCAAGACGAACCTCCTGCGGTGGCCCAGAAGAAGCAGGAACGTCGGCAGCTGGTACAACATCTGCGTCGCTAGGAGGGAACGGCATTGAGGTTCCTGTAATTAAAAGGGAAGGGTTAGATCGACCATAACACAAGGAAAATGAAAAACTTGATGAGTTGAAACTTACTAAGGCCCATAGATGCCCTGAGACGTTCCTCCGCCTGAAAAGTCCTCAGAGAAGCAGCAATGGCTTCTTCATCAGTGATGCCTGTTGAAAGAAAAGAAAGGAAAGCGTTAGTCAAAAATAATGAAGAGGATATGTTGCAATAAAGAAAAGGCGACTAGTAGTTACCTGATTGCGCAAGCTTAGCCAGCCACGCGTCACGCTTCACCAACCATGCCGAAGCTCTGAGAACAGCCTCCAAGTCTGTATCGTCCGGCAGCGGCATCACCAACCCGGCGTTAGTCCCATATTCGAGCAGACCTTCAGCATGAGGAGCATGGGGTTCCTGGCCGAACACGACATCCGCAGCGAAGAGCGACTTCTTTTTCTTTTGACCCCCGACCCTAGGCTCGCGAGGGATCGACTTCCGCTTAGCAGCCACTTTGGGACGACGGGTCCCGATGTCCGCACCCACGCCAGACTCCGACGAGGGTACAACCACTGTCTCCACTGGAGCACAGGGTGCGGGAGGTGCATCTGTGATATTAGGGAGCGGCAGCTCACGTGGAGGACTTTGTGCGCGTGATGGTCTGCCCCCGGCATCTTTTAGAGGAGGAGCCACCGGGATCCTTGGCGCTAAGGGAGCGTTACGGTTGGTGCCGGGGGGTACTTCTTTACGGTCGATCAACACTCGCCTCTCTTCCTTTATAACAGCCCCCGTCGCATGATTGTACCACTCTTTATATACATTAAGGAGTCGTGGAGCGCAGGCCGGCGCGCTAATAAAGAAACGAGAACCCGTGTTCAGGCGCATGAAGTGGTGTAACGCGTTCTCCATCCCTTCTTCATTTACAGCAGGTTCCAGTAAGAAAGCTTCTAAGGGTACCCCTTGATCGTAACCCAGTTGTCGGGCAAAACGATACGGGTTATATCTCATAAAGACTGCTGCACCGCCCTGCCTGAAGACTAGGAAACCCGGTCTAATAGAATACAAATGAAGGATCTCCCGGGCTGTTAACACTGAAACTCCATCCTTGAAGGAATCCTGTAGTGGTCGCACCGCAGTGGTGGACGCTTTTCCAATGGTTAATACCTTATCAATAAAGGACATCCCGACTCCAACGGTGTGAGGGCGAAGCAGTAAACCTCTGGCGTCCCGTGGTGAAGGGGTCACGATTGATGAGCCAATCAGATGTAAAATGCGAGGAAAACCGCACTTGTCAAAAAATGAAGGCCTTTTATGCATACCAAAGACACCCGCCGTGTGTAGCTCGAGCCACGATGCAAAGTAGTGCATCGGGAAGACCACGTGCAGTACCCCGGGCTCGTTGGCATCCGCTGCTCGGCTGAGGCCATGATATAGGTGCGCCAGGCCGGCAATCCCCACGGCCACTTTTACCCCGATGACCATGCAGTGGGCTGGATAAAAGACAGAGGGCCGCATGCGATGATAATGCATTGGGATCGCGAACCAACTCAGCCACAGCCCGAGAAATCCTAAGAAAAAGGCCTCCTCATCCATCCCAGGGGCTGCAATTTCCGCGAAAGATATGGTAGGGAGGTCTGGGAGGAAGAAAGCCTTTTGGTCTATCTCCTTCGTCGGCAGGTTATCCAAACCTAGGCCAAAAGGATCATCCAGGATGGCAGATTTGACGGCTCCTGGCGAAATAACGCTCGGACGGAGGAAGCGAGCAATGAAGTCCTCAAAATTAACTCCTCGGCTCCCGTGTTCGATGAAGAGGGACTCGTAGATGTTCAACACCTTGATCAAGCTCGGGAATTGGTGTTGAACGGCATTTTCCGGCGTAATCCCCCTTACCATCGGGTTAGCACCAAAGATGTACTCATCTGTCGGGAGCAGCTCTTCATAGTGTTCCCCCATGACCGGTAGGCCGGATACCTCCGCGAATTCCTCCAAGGAAATAGACACTTCCCGATCCATGGCAAGGAAAGTGTGGGTGGGAATATTCCACTGCTCCAAGAAAGCCTTGAACCACCAGGTGGGGAGCGTAGGGTATTGGAAGAGAGAGACGTAGACCGCGGTATACAGTCCTAGTCTTATCAACTGCGACTTCCTCGTCGACAGGATGTACCGGGCCCACGGCAGATAGCCAATCGGGTGACGGGGAATCAAACCAAGGTTGTATGATTGCCCCCAGGGCCGTGCTTCCCCTTGACAGATACGGCGTCCTAGGATATCCAAAACCATAGGACGCTGAACCGGAACCGCATCCATAGCGGGATGAAGAAAGCTGTTCGCGGTCCAGTCTATCATCTCCACGGCATACTGCACTAGAGGTGGGTTAGCATAGTGAATTGCCGTGATAGGTTCTGACGGCACCGCGCAGGTGAAGCTGCGTCGACCCATAATAATCTGGTTATACCAAGACCCCTAAAGGTGGAGTTTCTTGTACTCAGGGTCGTACTCTCGAATCATGGTTAGGGCTTCACGGTCCAAGGGCGCCTCAGGAAATCCCTCCTCCGAGCGGACGAACGGAAATGAAGTGTCTTCAGACATGATCACTGCAAAAGAACAATGTAGCCGTTAGTGTTGTAATCCCAACGTTTGGCATTGAAAGAAGAAAATGCATTAATTAAATTAAAATCAAAATTAATTAATTACACCGCACCACAGTGCAGTGAGTAGGAGACCAAAGAGGGACCCACAAAATCTAAATGACAATACGTCAGTTAATAAGACAAACTCATCATTGGATGAGATTGTCAGTTGGTCCCCGGGGAAACATTCCCATTTTAAAAAAGGGGGGAAGAATCCCTAGAGACAAGGAGAAAATCTCCTCTTTCAGAGCAAAGCTCTGTCATAGAATGACACTTGTCAAATTCTGGTCTCAGAAGAATAAAATTCCTGAAAAAAGAGCTTAGCTCTGTAATATTCCATCAAAAAGAAAATTTTTGAAAAGAAATTTAAAATTAAAATTTCTGGAATCCTGAAAAATCCATGAAAACTTATAAAAAAAATTCTTCATTTTTCAGATCTAAAAAAAAAAAATCTACATTTGATTCAAGAGCAAAGCTCTGTTCATGGGTTAGAACCCATGAACAAGATCTCTGTAGATCTATGGATTCGTGAGAGCAAAGCTCTGTTGATGAAACCCCAAAGGGAATTTCTTTAGATCAAAAGATCTATGAGAGCAAAGCTCTGTTGGTTAAAATTGATTTAAATTAATTTAACTTAATTTTAAATTAATTATTACCTAAAGTTTTCTAACTTTGGGAAATGAGAGCAAAGCTCTAGAGTTCTGAAAGCAAGAGCAAAGCTCTAAAATTCTTAAGCAAGAGCAGAGCTCTGAAAATCAAAATCTAGAAAATGGTGAAGGATTTTCTAAGGGTCAGAGGCCCTATTTATAAGGCGCTTGCGCCCCTTGAGCTCGCCTCTTGATCCAACGGTCAAGGGCTTGCCACCGCTGCACTCACGTGTGCGCCACGTGAGCGCAACGGTGGGGGGGCATTTGTTTCGTCCAATCAGAGCAAAGCTCTGTTCAAATTCAAAATTCAAAATTTTGAAGCAACGCTTCAAGTCTCGGGCGCAACGCGCCCCGTGTCAAGCGCTGATACGTCAGCGCAGCGCCCAAGAAGGCGCGCCCAATCAGAGCAAAGCTCTATTTTAATGAAGCAACGCTTCAGTTGCGCTGCGCTCTGCGCTGCGCGACACGTGTCAGCGCAGTTGCGCCGCGCCCCACGCTGCGCGACACGTGTCAACGCAGATGCGCTAGCGCAGTTGCGCTGCGCCCCGCGCTGCGCGACACGTGTCACGCGCTGGGGCATCTGCGCCAAACTGAATTAAGATTTTAAGAAATCTTTTCTGTTCTTGTTAAAACAAGAAGATTTTCTTCTGCAAAGCAGAAGCCCTTGGATCAAAGATCCAACGGTGGGAAAAATTCCCCAAATCACTCAGAGAATGATCTCTTTAACAAATTTAACTAATTTGTGAGCACTATAAAAAGGACCCTAAGCCTCAATTCAAAGGGATGAACATTTTTCTGGAAAAATCAAGAGCTTCAAACAGAGAGAACTCTGAGAAAAGTTTCAAGAAGAGGTAAAAAACCTTTATAAGGAAAAAGAAATTTCCTCTAATAGATCATTGATCTAAAAATAAGATCAATGATCTTCATATAATAAATAGTGCTTTGCACTTCTTATGAACCACTGGTTCTTTAAAACAAAAAAAAAAAAAAATATATATATATATATATATAAAATATAGTGCTTTGCACTTTCATGAACCTTTGGTTTTCTGACATAAGAAAAACAAGAAAAAACTTGTTTTTTCTTATATCTAAATCAAATTGTGCCTTGCACTTGTTTTATGAACCATCAGTTCTTGAACCTAAAAGGTTCTTAAATTAATAGTGCTTTGCACTTTCATGAACCTTTGGTTCTCTGAGATAAGAAAAACAAGAAAAAACTTGTTTTTTTCTTATATCTAAATCAAATAGTGCTTTTCACTTCTTTTATGAACCATCGGTTCTTGAATCTAAAAGATTCTTGAATTAACAGTGCTTTGCACAAATGCAATACATTACTTAAAGGGCCAGGCCCAAATCAAAATGACCTGACAGGCCAAAATAAATTGCAAGGCAATAAATGGGCAGAGCCCAAATAAATTGATGATTTGCATCCTTTATACAAGGGCAGAGCCCAAATGAAATTGATGCTCTGCATCATTTATAAAGGGCAGAGCCCCAAAACAAATTGATGCCCTGCATCTTTTCTGGGCAAAGCCCAAATAAAAATAAAAAAAAACAAATGCAAATAAAATATTGGACATTTTCAACTGGACTTAGCCCAATCGTGGCCATAAGTCCTTGAACTAAATTAATTGAGCAAAACGGCTCTCCTAAACCAATCCACATCCGGTTCAAGGGTACATCTCCGAACTCCTTTGATATCCATCGTTGTAATTCCTCAACGACGTCAAAGAGGTGACGGGTCCAAACGACCATACATCAATATGGACTGCGGGGTCCTTAAACTCGTGGACCGAAACGTCCTTAAACTAATATCGGACCGAAACGTCCTTAAACTAATATTGGACCGAAACGTCCTTAAACTAATGGTGGACCACTATGTCCTTAAACTGGTATTGGACCACCATGTCCCTAAACTGGCACAATAGAGCCCAAATGCTCTTTTGTCGGATCTAAACGATCCCGTTAAGTCGATCTTAGTCCCAAACTGGACTAACGTATCCTTAACAACCGTTTAAGTTGATCTTAGCCTCAAATATGGCTAACGCATCCTTAAACCTTCAAACAGACTTTAGTCCTAAATTGGACTATAAATTCCCCCAATCAACTTTGGCTTAAGGGTACATCTCTGAACTCCTCTGACATTTGTCGTTGTAATTCTTCAACGTCATTAGAGAGGTGACGGGTCCCGACGACCATACATGCAATGGACCACTATGTCCCTAAACTGGAACAATAGAGCCCAAATGCTCTTTTGTCGGATCTAAACGATCCCGTTAAGTTGATCTTAGTCTCAAACATGACTAACGTATCCTTGACGAACGTTTAAGTCGGTCTTAGCCGCAACGCGACTAAGGCATCCTTAAACTAAAAACACAAAACCCAAATCTAAGTAAATACGGATTTGGACTAATCCACGTCCTACGGGCGACGGTATTACTCAGTCTCCGTATACAATCCACGGGCAACCACAAACAAAACAAACACCCACGACACGAAGTGAAATTCTGGAGAAGGAGAAAGTTGTTACCGCGAAGTGGTAGCGTAATTAACTGCAGGGGCTTGCGCCTGCAGGGAAGAGCGTCCCCACAATCAAAAACCCCTCTAGCGAGGGGGAATCTGACAAAGTCTGCTACATCGGCCGCATCCGTCTAAACCTTCGATACACGGTGCCATAAATCAACTTGGCATCTTCGGAGAGGTGGACGGATAAAACCAAATAGCATCTGCCCCGAATCTCAGTGCCAGGACATCGCGGTCCTGTGCGCCGCCTTTCGGAGGGGAACAGTTACATTTCTTATTACCGTTCATGTTATGCTGTATTATTCCCCGTGACATACGTACTATGTTCTCAGCATTTCATGTATATGGTTTTGTCTACTAGTACACCTGCACTATTACCGATGATGCGCATGTTACGCTTACACAGATTTGCCAGCTCACACATTCATCATCGGTAATTGCCATGCCACTTATATAGTAGAACTGCTATATCACGGTATTATTCTTAATTGTAAAATACAATCATTGCTCAGTAATTATCACATGACATGCTTATATGATAATACCTGAGATGCTTACAGTACTGTTCTATATTTGCATATACTGTACTTTATGGTTACATGCATTGAGATATTGTTTTCATGAGATCTCAGGATTTGAGAATCGTGGTTATATTTCAAAGGAAATTATGAATTGTTTTAAAAACGCGGTTTGTCGTGATGTGATATTTCGTGTCCACCATGAGTTTTCTCGGTTCTGAGTTTTGTGATACCCAATTCAAGGGTGAGGAGAAACCGTCTGCGGGTACATGGTAGACCCGGTAAGGTACCCCAGTGTTAGTTATATGTATGCCCTAGAGGCCATTACTGTACATTGGATGTATATTGTAGTGGATGCTGGGACATATATAGGGAGGACTTTCTTGCTCGACATGATAGTATGCTATCTGGTTGCTCTTTACCTTAACGTGTACACTGTTTGTCTCTCTGTTACATGTTGGTAAAGCCCTTAGGATGTGTACTTGACTATCTGGACTATGATGCGGATCATACTAGTGGGGACATGGTAGTCCATAAGTACATCCTTCAAAGTCCCTAGTCGTGGGTGTATCGAGACGGGGCATCGATATACCAGAGTAGACTAGCGTATACCTTCTCGACCCATACAGATGGGCGATGGATGATCCCATATCCATTGGTGTTTGACATCGGAGATGATATACGGGTGCTCAGTAGAGACTGGGTACACTGGACGGACTCGCCGAGAACTCCCAGATGGTATTATACCTTACGTCAGATGGCAGTTCTCTAGTGACACTGGTACAGAGTAGTCTGTTGACCCGAGATCGTCATAGAGTCTTGTGTGGTTCCCACTGTGCTTTGATTTCCATCTTACCACATCCAAGAGGGCGTGCAAAACGGTGGTTTTTGGGTACAGTCCCGAGTCACATGGAGGCAATGAGCGATAAGAGGGGATTCGTCTCTCCCGGTATAGGGAGTTGATGTTGCGCTGTGTTCGATTGGCTATAACCGGAAATCCCTGGCCAGGGTTGCTGAGATTTACTGGTAAGTGTTACCAGTAGTTTCTCGAATTGTTATAGACCTCATATCGACACGACTTATCGAGCTATTGGGGTCTGACGTTTACCACCCCTAGGCGAGATATGCGACATATTAGACGAACAGACCGGACTGTACGGTAAGTGTTACTGGTTGGATTCACAGGAGTGTGAGCGGGCTTGCTCGTCGATCTTCTGATCGCTCAATACCCGAGTGGCCGTTACGTTTAGCAGACCGCTTGCGGCTTGTGGGTGCTTGATATGATCATCATCTGCTGCCGGCGTATTGACGAGTCTTTAGAGTCCTACACAGAGGTTTCCTGGCTCAAGCGAAACGAAATAGGAGCGCATATAAGATATGTGCGGGACCGAGAATGATACCAGTATGTGATACTGTATTTGATTCTCGCGATATGTGACATTGCTCGGTTATATGCGATATAGCCGGGTTATCGGATCAAGTGTTGTTTCGATAAGTTGTTACTGATGATACTAGTCGGTTATATGCTATATGACCGGATCATTAAATCAAGTGTTGATTTAATGATTTAATGTATAATTATATATATGATATATTACTTTGCATTAACTAGTATCGGTTCACTTTAATAGGATTTTCTCACTTGATGCACATTGTATATGTGATATATTTTTGTGCACATTTTTGTATCATGTTTGATGATACATGCTCACAAGGGTTTGTGTAAAGATTAAACCATGGTTGTGTAATGGTTAGGGTTTTCTTTTGCGTAATCATTTATTTATTTTGTTTATTTATTTTGCAAAATAAATGAATGGTGGCTTTCTTTGGATGCTAGTTGAAGTTTCATGAAGCTTTGACTTTGTGACCATTTTGTCTCATGCTTAACCCTAACCACTTCACTTAACCTTGGTTCATTCTCTACACTTAACCATGGTAACTATTATGATAAGAATGAATGGGATTATCTTTTTAAGTTAATCTTTTTTTTATTATATCATATCATTATCATCTTCTTCTTCTTCTTCTTCAAGATGAAGAACCTTGACTTCATCAATGGTGATTGATGAAAATGAGTGAGAAATCCAATTCTAAAGTGAACCCACTTCCTATTTCTTCATCCTCTACCTCTTGCCAAGTAGTAGAGTGTGTTTCCTTCATAAGTTTTCTTGACTTGGTGAAGTTGGAGCTTGATCTAGCGATGCCTCGATGTAGATCATCTTCGGCATCGTCGTCGATGACCTAGCCCGCTTCTTCTCCGATGAAGCCGACGCTTGAGCCCGGGATTGCATTTAGACAGCGGAGAGGACTTCATCACGGAGCCGTGGAGGTGGAGGACCGGATCTACAAAGGTTGTATTTCCGTATTCTAGTAGTTAAGTGTTAACTAGTTTGCTTTGTCGCCTAAAAATCTAGCCAACGATCTTGTTAGGGTTTCTCGGCACCGTTAAAATTTGAAATTGGCATGGTTGATGCCTTGTGAGACCCCCTTGGTGTGCCTAGGAACCCTACACCCAGGGCAAGAAGATCGTATAAAAAGGCGATGAGCTCGGCAGGGGATGCATTATCTACCGGTGATAGTTTGGGCTCGGCGGTTATCCGGAAGATACCGACCGGAGTCGTAAGATCAGATGGATATGAGGGCCGATTTAAGGATGCAGCGTCTGAGATATGAGGGTTTACGTGTCGATGCTGGACATGGGTTTCATGATTTTTCGAGTATCGATGTTGGGCACTCAAGCTTCATGATGTTGATGTGTCGTTGATGGACACACGTTTCTTGATACACATGCATACATGCATATATATTCAGATGACTATCATTACATACTGTTGCTGGCACGACATTGTTGTTGTACACATATGCATTCATGATCACCATAGATACCATAGTTTTACCTTCATGATACAGTAGTACCTAGAGGTCGTTGTTCATCCGATTTCTACCTGCTGATATTTTCTACTCACGATTTGGCAACTCACCCCCGTTATGCCACAGTTTTCTTGCAGGTTCGACCGCTCGGATCAGTAGCGATATCGCTGGCACACAGATTTCTTCAGGGTGTTTTGCTTTGGTTGGTTGGATACACATTTGGATCGTGACCACTCTTGTACCTATTATTTCCATTGTATCTAGATAAGCTCTATCAATCAGAAACCAGACCTTGTATTATTGGTAGACCTAGACATAGACTTGTATATTTGTGAGACTTAGAGCGAGATAGGTGTATGTTCGTTATTTGAGCTGGATGATGTCTTGCTTTACTTATTCTCTTTCTGTGTTTGATTTTCGCTGTAGGGCATCGTATATATGCTTATTGCGTGGTTTTGATTCTGCCAATGGGCGAAGAGCTAGCTCCCACTTGGGGATGCCTATATTATTGCATGTATGTGGTTTTGGATCAAAATATACAAGGAAGGTGTTGCCCAATTTCAAGGACGAAAATGTTTTCAAAGATAGTAAACTATGACATTTTCATATGATATAACTTATATTTTTAAAGGATGTCTTGAATTTCATTATGCCGATATTTCAAAACTGCACCTCCACTATTTTCTGCAAAAATGTTTAGATTTTCTAGGCTTCGGCTTACTTGAATTACGCTACGCCTTTAAACGTTGCGTGATTCTCATGCCGGTCACGTGCCAAATTCCAGGTCATGACAACAAGTCTCCCACAAGTTGAGAATTTAATTCTCATCGGGAAGATATTGTTCTTGAGAATCAAAGATTCAGGAAAGAACAAATTTAAAGAGAAAGAAGGTGGAGTTCATAATACTCCAACAACCCAGTTCCTTCAAATCAAAAACTTTGTTCTCTAAAAACTCAACCCGAAATTCTCAAAATATAGTGATTTTCGCGAGCGTTAATGGTCAAAAAACCATTGATTGAGGTTTAACCTCTCTGAAAATATCAACAGAGATTAAATATCCATATATAAAAAACTAGCGCCTCACGTGCTTCCTACGTGGGCGCCCTTTTAACAGCGCCTAGCGCTTCACATGAAAAACACGCGGGCGCCCAAAACAGAAGGCTGGTGCCTCACGTGAAACACACATGGGCGCTGAATAAAGTGCTTAGCACTCCACATACTGCTAAAACGGCTGAGTGCTTAGCATTGATTGGGTAGTGCCCAGTACCTCATGTGATTCTCACGTGGGCGCCACATAAAAAGTGCTTAGCACTAATTAGGCAGCGCCCAACGCCACACGTGCACCTCACGTGGGCGCTATAAGAAGTGCTCAGAACTTCACATTTAGTCAAAAAGACTAAAGTGTTCAACTTTCATTAGGCAGCACCCATGACTGAATGCTTCATATGATATATATGTGAGCATCAAAGCTCAAATAAGTGCTTAGCACTTTTACATAAAAAGAAAAGGGCTGAACATATAGAGACAAAATAAGTTCCTCACACTTTTGAATGAAAAAGAAAAAGAATTAGTAGACTAAGCCCAAATTGGTTAAGTCTCTGAAGTTTTCTTGCTGCTGAGCCCAAATGCTCTTTTGCTGGATCTTAAGTAAAATGATCCTAAAAACATTGTTAAGTTGATCTTACTCTCAAATAAGAATAACATATCCTTAGCAAAACAAACTGATCCCAAATGCTCACTTATTTATTTAAGTTGACCTTAATCTCAAAGTAGATTAATGGTCCTTAAATAAAACAAAATATTTCTGAACTATAGGAATATACAACCTAAGTTCAAAACTCTGTCAAGAAAATCCTTGACCCAAGCCCAAATCTAAAATATACGGATTTGGACTAATCCATGCCCTACGGGCGACGACATAAACTAGTCTCCGTATGTAATCCACGGGCAACCTAAACAAACAAAAACACACACCATACGAAGTGAACTGCCGAGCAGGAGAAAGTGGTTATCGCAATGCGGTAACGTAATTAACTGCAGGGGCTTGTGCCTGCAGGGAAGAGCGTCCCCACAATCAAAAACCCCTCATTAAATGAGGGGGAATCTGATAAAGTTTGTTGTTCTCCGTCGAAAGACGCGACCAGGACGTTGGGATGTCCGGCCTGAATTTTTTTGGGGGGGGGCAGATGCTATTTGGATTTTTCCGTCCACCTCTCCGAAGATGCCAAGTTGATTTATGGCACCGCGTATCGGAGGTTTGGACGGATGCGGCCGTTGTAGAACAATTCGTCAGATTCCCCCTCGTTTGCGAGGGTTTTTTTTATTGTGGGGACGCTCTTCTCTGCAGGCACAAGCCTCTGTAGTTAATTACGCTACCGCATCGCGGTAACCACTTTCTCCTTCTCCAGATGTTCACTTCGTGCCGTGTGTGTTTGTTTTATTTTTGGTTGCCCGTGGATTGTATACGGAGACTAATTTGTGTTGTCGTCCGTAGGGCGTGGATTAGTCCAAATCCGTATTTTCTTAGATTTGGGTTTGGGTTGGTTTGAGGATCGCTAATCTTGTTTTAGATTAAAATCAACTCAAATTTTTGTTGACGATACGTTAGTCTAATTTTAGACTAAGATCTACTCAACATGATTTTCTTTAGTTTATAGGGACGTCGCGGTCCGCAATTTAGTTTTTAGGGACGTTGCGGTCCGCAATTTAGTTTTAAGGATATTGCGGTCCAAAGGGTTTAGTTTTAAGGACATTGCGGTCCAAAGTTTAAGGACATCATAGTCCATGGAATTTAGTTTTTAGGGACGTTGCGGTCTGCAATTTAGTTTTAAGGACGTTGCGGTCCATGGAGTTTAGTTTTAAGGATATTACGGTCCATTGTTAGTTTAAGGACATTACGGTCCGTTGTTAGTTTAAGGGCATTACGGTCCAGGGTTTAGGGACATCATAGTCCATGGAGTTAGTTTAGGGATGTTGCGGTCCACAATTTAATTTTAAGGACGTTGCGGTCCATGGAATTTAGTTTTAAGGACATTGCGGTCCACAATTTAGTTTTTTAGGGATGTTGCGGTCCGTAGTTTAGTTTTAAGAACGTTGCGGTCCACAATTTAGTTTTAAGGACGTTGCGGTCCACAATTTAGTTTTAAGGACGTTGCGGTCCTAAGGGTTTTTTTAGTTTGTATCCATGGGTTTGGGAATGTACCAAAAAGTTGTTGGTTGTCGGGACCCGCCACCTCCCTAAAGACGTTGAGGAATACCAATGACGTGTATTAGAGGTGTGGAGAGATGTACCCTTGAACCAATGTCCCGACTATGGGAGAATGGGATGGACATCATTTTAGATGCCATCTGTTAAGTGCCCATTAGCTATCTTTGAGATTGAGATCGGTTTTGGAGACCCGCATGAGGGGCTCAATCAATGGTCCTCAGGAGATTTGGTCTGAGTTTGGCTAATATTGGTCTTTCATAATGTTAAACATTAGTATATGCTCAGCGCTCACATGTTTCCACGTGAGGTGCTTGAAGTAGTTTTAAACACTAAAAATTTGAGGCGCTCACATGGGGCCACGTGAGGCGCTTGAAATAGTGTTAAACACTAAAAATTTGAGGCGCTGTTTCTTTGGGTTTACTCCCTTGTTCTTTTCTGCGTGCTAAGCGCTATTGGGTCACATGAGATCACGTGAGGCGCCCCTAAAATGGAAACTGCCCTTGATTTATTCCCTTTTTGTTTTATAAGTGATGGGCACTATTTGGGGGTCACGTGGGAGCACGTGATCCAATCTCGGTTGTCCTTTTTTGTTCATCAAGGGTGCTCACGTGGGAGCACGTAATCGTCCGTTATCATATTGGGTACCAATCCTTTTATGTGCATGGAGATCCTGAGTTTCGAGACTCTCAAGCCCATTGTTTCATAAGAATTAAATTCTTAGGACTTAGTTTTCCCTCTTAGGTTTGGGAACTGCATGGCAGAATCTCCTCTATGAGAATTGAATTCTCAACTTGCAGGGAGATCTGCTTCTGCAGATCTTTCATTATATAGAAGAACCAAGTTCTTATATGAAGGGTTAAACCCTTGTTTTATCAGAGCAATTAAATTCCTATATACTTTTTAGGAGAATTAAATTCTCTGAACTTAGGTCTTCCCCTAGGTTTTGGTTCTGCATGACAGAATCTCTCCGATGAGAATTAAATTCTCAACTTGTGGGGAGATCTGCTTCTGCAGATCTCAACTAGAGAAAGAACTAAGTTCTCTTTATAAGAGTTAAACTCTTATGGAGGTGAAAAAGAGATGAGATATTCTCTGTGTTTTGTTCCGTCTCTTAACTAGATTTTATTTTTCTCTTTTAAGAGATCTTCTTCTCTCTGTAGAATTAAATTCTCTATTTTCTTTAAGCTTCCGAGGAGGTTTTCTCTCTCTCTTTTCTGTATCCCCTTTTTTGTGTCTCTTGGCTCCTATTTATAGGAGAAAGAAAAGAATCAATTTGTTCATAAAATCTCTTATTGAGAGATTTTGATTGATTTTATAATCAACCAAAATGATCTTTTAGATCAATCGGTGAATTTTATTCACCGTTGGATTTTTAATCCAAGAAAATATTTCCCTATACAGAATCTTCTTCTGTAAATTGGTGATTTTTAATCATCATTGGATTTTTAATCCAACGGCGCTCTGCTTTACAGAGCGCAATCTTTCTTTCTTATTTAGAAATATCTAAGGAAATATTTTCCAAATAGGGTTTTAATCCCTTTTATTTAGAATTTAATTCTATTGGTTCAGAAGGTATAGGAGCACATCACGTATAGCACGTGACCCCACGAAGTTAAGCCCATCAAAGAGCGTCACGTGCTATCACGTGACTTTTTCTGGCCAATTGTTTGTTTTAAGAAGGCGCCTATATACTTTGTATATAGAGGCCACGTGTTTGCACGTGAGGCTCAGTTTCAGCCTCATTTTCTGCCTTGTTTAGTCAAGCGCAGTGCCTATCACGTGTGGGCACGTGATTCTCCATTTGGGGACTTTTCCCATTACTTTTTATATTTATTATTTATTTTTCATAAGGGAACAAATCCCCCCACAGTATTGTTCTCACGTGGCTTGCATGTGAGTGCAATGCTGTCACCTTTACAGCCGTTGGATTGCCTAGGGGAACGGGGAGGTGAACCGCCCTTGTCACTTCTTATAAATGCAAGGGTTTGGTTCCTTAGGCAACCACTGTTTCTTTCATCTTCTTCCTTTTTCGTTTTCTTTAAGAATTTAATTCTCCTCCTCAGAGCTTAGTTCTCTGCCATTATAATTCCAGAGTTAAACTCTGTAAAAAAGAAACCTTTTTTTAGGTAAAGATCTTGCACATCGATTTTTTTCTTCTTTTTGAACAAAAATTTCTGTATTTTAAATCCATTATGAGAGCTTTGCTCTCCTCTAAAACCCATCCGCTTAGGGATCCAAAGATGTGATCTTTGAGCAGTAAACCTTCATATCTCGGGCATTCCCCTCTGATTTTTGAGGATTCATGGGATTTTGTTTCTCATGTATTTTTATGAGTTTCTGGAATTTAATTCCATCACATAAAAGGAATTTAATTTCTCTGACGAAGAGCTTAGCTCTGAAAGATCAAGAGGACCCTTCAGGAATTTTATTCCCTGGTATTCTTGAAAATCTATTCATAGGGTTTTACCCTTATTCGCACAAAATTTGAATTTGCTGCGTTGTTTTAACAGAACTTGTATTCTCAAGAGTTGTTTGAATTCCAATGTCTGTTTAATGAGGATCTTCTTGATTCTCATAATGATTGCCCTGTCTCATCATTGGTGAGTCGCCATATTGATTTTGTGGGGACCATGTGTCTTGTAGGCAGCGGTCCTGAAAAACAGACATTTTGTCGTTTTCTTCTGTTATTACACACACACACACACACACATATACGTGCTTCACTAATGGTTTTTCTTTTTCTTGTTTCAGGAACAATGTCTTCTCTTCCCTACTTCCCTTTTACTCGCTCAGACGCTGCTTTTCCACAATCGTCGTCAGACGAAGAAGCAATGGCGATGATCAGGGCCATGACAGTTACTGTACCAGTTTGCTCTTGTAGGGAACTTGGTATGAGCATATCATCCAGGGCACCCGCAACTTCCTTTGCGAAGTGCCAATAGAGCCTCTCCGCCCTATTTTGCCGATGGAGCGTCTGCAGACTGCTTTTGCGGTGGAGGCGGCTGACTGGACTCCTATAGGCCGGCTCGAGCCGTCGACAACTGGGATACCTAACCAGCCTTTGCCGGACATAGACATCTTGGGGCGTCGCATTTTTCAAGGTGATGCCTAACCCTGGGGACAAATTTATAAGATTGGGCTCACACTTCGCCACCCAACGGGCTATCTTCCTTGGGCTCGATACATTCTGTCTGCTCATCGCGCACGATTGCAGAAGGTTGGGCTTTATCAGGTGGTGTATGCGTCCCTCTTCCATTATCAATCCCCCCATGTCTGGTGGGTTAAAGCTTTCCTGAATCAATGGAATCTTCCCACCAACACTTTCTTACTAGGGGATCATGAGGTTTCGATTTCTCTGGAAGAGTTCCGCGAGATTTTTGGATTGCCTATTAGGGGAGAGCACTATGAAGAGTTGCTGCCTCCCGATGAGTATGTATCACGACTGTGCCCGCTATGCTTGATGGCTTGACGACCGAAAACGCCGTCCGTCATAAGTACCCCAGTTAATCAAGACTCGGGGTATTTTCGAGAAGCTGTTCACGGACTCAGAGTAACAGGGCGTCACCTTTAATAGCTTCATCGCCCGCTTCCTCCGTGAAGATGTCTTATCAAAGGAGGCTCCGAAATTTGCGAATATTAACGACCCTTTTGGGTTTAGGCTGAATAAGCTGCCGGCCTAAGAAGAATATTTACCGCAGTTTTACATCCCGATCTTGTCGGCCGTGTCCTTTGATTCGATTGCGGCTCCCGGTATGGACGAAGAGACCTTCTTTGCCAATTTCCTCAGTCTTTGGCTTAGCTGGTTTGCCATTCCAACTCATCGTCTCTTCATGAGAGCTTCAGTCATCTACCCTCCTCATCGAGTGGCTGAAGGGACACGACTGGTCGTGGGTATTGCGGGGTTATCGCACTTATATCATGGGCTGAGCACTGAGGCCAATACTTCGACCCCGGGTGTAGATGTGGTGAGTTTCTCCCTCCACTACTTTACGTCGTGGATCGAGATGCATGTATTGGGGGCGTTCGCAGCACATCAGAGGCTGGATTTCTATGATGCTTACACCTTCCCATGGCTCATGAGGTTAGTGGATGCTTCTACTCCTGATCCAACTCAGTTAGTGGCCCTTCGTGTATTGCTTAACCCATATGCTAACGAAGGTGGGATGGTATTCAATGACCAAGTCCTCTCTGCTCCTTCAGGACCTGTTCAACAGCTATTCGATTTATCGAAAGGGGAGCACCATCCTTAAAGCCTAAGGAAATTATACACTTATATTCAATTAGGCCGGGTTATCTAGTGTTCCGTCAAAATGATATGGTTCTTTCGATGCGGTATAATCCGCACCGCTTTGCTCGGCAATCGGGTTACAACTAGGGTGTTCCCTTCGAAGCATTTTTGGTGGAGCCCAGCTCGTCTCTGGGAGTTGTTCGTGACATCATCCATCACTTCATGTGGCTGAACACCGGCTCTCGTCTCGTGATCCCCGAGGCTGACTATATTCCGAGGTGCGTGGGGTCTTATACGGGTTGGTACCTCATCGAGTTGGTCCAATCATTATTGAGGAGAAGCGGATACTCTTTGGATATAGAGCACCCACCCCGATCCAAGCCACGGGCGTTCCGCCTTGACCATGGATAGTGATTCTCCCTCCATTGAGGGGTAGCGGTGCTTTACTCATCCCTGAAGCGGCGGATGCGGAGTCGACTCCTCCCACAGTTGGTATGCCAATGCGCACTAGAGCTCAGGAAAATGCTTCCGATAAGACGCCAGCAGTAGTTTCATCAGTTGCGACGTCATCAATGGCAGTGTCATTATCGGTAATTCCGCCAAAAGAGGATACCGGAAACGAAATCGGCCAACGTCGCGCCAAAGTGTCGAGGGGCAGGAAGCGATCTTCATCTAGCATTAGCTCCAGCTCAAAACAGAGGAAGAAAACGGTTACCGGTCTGCTCGACCTCTTGCTCGAATCTAAGGCTGTTGCCAAGACGAACCCATATCCATGCAAGAGCCGGATGATGGTATTCTCTTTCCGGGTCCGTCTGCCGAGGAAGCCACACAATTGGCTATTGCTATAAGGCGTTCACAAGACGAAACTGAGAACGTGGGTGTCCCGAAGAAACCTTATCCTCCCGTCATATTCTACGAAGATTCCCCATCACTACGGAAGGTACATATGGGTCCCCTGCGATGGGAAGATGATATAGCCCTCAAGCGGCCTATCTCAGCCACTTCTGAAGATGAGCTGGCACTGAAGACCGGTGGCCATGAGTCTGCATTTGAACCCCGGCGAGCACACTTCCTTAGGAAGGAACGACGGCTTGAAAAAGCCATACCAGAAGCATCCTGGCGCATCAGTATGTATGCTTTCCGTATTTTTTCTTTCGGAAAATTATTTGTATCGCTTTTTATATCTCCTTATCATTGCGAAAATTTACAGGGACTTCAGGAATGACAGAGAATTTGAACTCAAGTCGTGTCCTGACTGTGGACTCTGTAAATGTTTCCGATGAGGCCCTAGTAGGTGCCGAGGAGGTCGTTAAAGCTGCTATTCCTGCTGTGGAGCTTCCACTGGTAGCCTCCGTTCCTCCAATGTCTATTCTTCCAGCAGAGGTGGCTTCATCGACCTCAGTTCCCATGGACATCTCTAGTGACATACCGAAGGGTGTAGAAGAGGTTGTCGGGGCCGTTAGTCCCGTCTTGGAGCTCCCGGTGGAGTCTGTTGTTCCTTAATTGGAAGCCGCCTCATTGACCTATATCCCCAGCGATGTACCCGAGGGTGTGGAGGAGCCTGCCGAAGCTGCCATTCCTCCAGTTCAAGGAAGGAAAGGTATCGAAGGTAATACCCTATATTTTGTTTTAACGATCCTTCTGTTATCTGAACCCTTCTTCCCCTCAGAATTGCGGGAATTGGCAGCCTCCATCATGGATCTATCTTCCAGGAAAAACTTTCAGCGTTTGCTTGATATGGCTGCCCCACAGGCGATACCCCCGCAAAGTATAGTCCTTTCTTCCGGGCAAGGTTGGTGTTCTTTGACCCCTTTCGTTTTATTATTATTCTTTATAATGACTCTAATATGCGTTCCACAGTTCTGGAAGCCGATGACGAGGTCGAGATCCTCGATGGGCCTGGGAATCTCTCAAACCCTCCTTGCATGACTGCGGGTAAGTAAGGTTTTATTTTAGGCACTGATTTGCCTATTCCATGTTTGTGATTCTCACTGACTATTCATAAATCTTAACAGCTCTGCCAACCCTAACTGAATCTCGGATCTTCATGCCACTGGGTCCCTATACCCGGTGTGCGTCCGAAAGGATGGCGAGGCAAAGCATCTACTCCCTGACGGCTCTCATTGAAGACCTTCGCGCTGGTACTTTTGTCCCGGCCGAAGAATTTGCTGTCGAAGCCAATGCTTCCTTGTCCGTTCTTGCCACTTATCATGATGAAGCATTGGTACGCGTCTGGGTTGAGTATTGTCGCCGAGTGGAAGTCTGCCTGCACGGGCTTGAATGCATCCGCCTTCCCTCCGACATCCTAACCGTGAAATCAAATTTGCGGGGATGGATCGAACGGTGCACGGTCAATCTTCAGTCGTGCGAGAAGAGGCTCAATCGGAAGTTTTCGGATAGGGAGTTAGCTTCGAATGCTTTGGGGGAACTTTAAGCTCAACTCACACTAAGACCACTCGTATGTATGAACTTTGGCGGTTGCTTCAAGAAGCTATCACGGAGGTGGTAGCTCTTGATAAAGCCATTATTTTTACCCATGAGATGGTTGAAGCTCACAAAGTAGCTGAAAGGGAGCTTGAGAGTTGGCTCGCCTCGTACCAAGCTCAACAGTCTCAGGTGGAGACCCGTCTTGTAACTATAACAAAGCTTGAAGCCGAGGCCCAGCGGAAGAATGACGAATTGACGAACTTATTACATCGTCCGCCGGCTTGAAGATATATATGTTTTTTTGTATTCTCCTTTTTGTACTTATTCCTGAATGAGAGTATTTTTTGATTCTTTTATAGAATGTACTTTGTATTCATTTGGATTTATGAATAAAAGACATATTTTGTTTCATAGTGGTGTGTCCCTTTTAGCTAATGCATTTTGTAGATAATCTATCTTGATCTCTTCGCAGGACAACGACAGCTTAGGAAACAGGTTCAGGTCTTCTGCCTAAGACTTTTCAACTTTATGAGCCGTGAGGGTCTCATAAAGACTTTTCTCCCTACGAGTCGGGAGGATCCTGTAGGTGTATTTTCTTCTTAGGAGTCGTGAGGATTCCTAAGTACGTTTTCTATTTGAGAGTCGTAAGGATCTCATAAGAGAATTTTCTCATTTACAAGGCGAGAGAACTCGTAAGTGGTTGGTGAGTTGACTTGTTTCCAAGTCGAAACGTTGCTACGACGGGGAGGTCGTTAGCTAACTTGTTTCCGAGACGGAGGTCATTTGCTAACGTGTTTCCGAGACGGAGGTCACTGGCTGACGTATTTCCGAGATGGAGGTCACTGGCTGACGTATTTCCGAGACGGAGGACATGTGCTGACGTATTTCCGAGACGGAGGTCATTTGCTGACGTATTTCCAAGACGGAGGTCACTGGCTGACGTGTTTCCGAGACGAAGGTCATTTGCTGACGTATTTCTGAGACGGGGGTCATTGGCTGACGTATTTCCGAGATGGAGGTCACTTGTTGACGTATTTCCGAGACGGAGGTCATTGGCTGACGTATTTCTGAGACGGAGGTCACTTGTTGATGTATTTCTGAGACGGAGGTCATTAGCTGACGTATTTCTGAGACGGAGGTCACTGGCTGACGTATTTCCGAGACGGAGGTCATTTGCTGACGTATTTTCGAGACGGAGGTCATTGGCTGACGTATTTCCGAGACGGAGGTCATTGGCTGACGTATTTCCAAGACGGAGGTCACTTGTTGACGTATTTCCGAGACGGAGGTCATTGGCTGATGTATTTCCGAGACGAAGGTCACTTGTTGACGTATTTCCGAGACGGAGGTCATTGACTGACGTATTTCCGAGACGGAGGTCACCGGCTGACGTATTTCCGAGACGGAGGTCATTTGCTGATGTATTTCCGAGACGGAGGTCATTGGCTAACGTGTTTCCGAGACGAAGTTCATTGGCTGACGTATTTCTGATACGGAGGTCATCTGCTGATGTATTTCCGAGATGGAGGTCACTGGCTGACGTGTTTCCGAGACGGAGGTCACTGGCTGATGTATTTCTGAGACGGAGGTCATTTGCTGACGTACTCCGCTTTCTGCGGTGTCTGGTTGACTTGCTTCGCTTTCTGCAGCGTCGGGGTTGACTCTAGGTTGTCTGTGAACTGTAGAGTCTTGGAACCAGGGACTTTGTCGTGGCTCCAATTGGTGGTGTCGCGTCCGTGCCCTGCTGGCATGAGGAGGAACGCCGTTGTTGGTCTTCTAGGATGCAGATATTACTGTCGAGATCTGACTTTCCCTTTGACAGAGTTTGTTGGGATATGTGGTTCCCTTTTCGTTTATGCCTATGGATTGTATACAGGGGTCGGTATAGACTTACCTGTAGAGCAAAAGTTTCACTCTTTCATTTTTTATTTCTTTCCATGATGCTCTATCATTTCAGCTTTTTATATCGCGAAAGTCGCGATTGCCCAATCATTTCGGCTATTTTTCGCGGTGCCCAATCATTTCGGCTATTTTTCTTTTTCTTTACTCACTGCTTTTTATTGCGAGTTGTTCAAACATTTCGGATATTTTTATATGCATATATTTTACTCGCTGATTTTTATTGCGAGTTGCCCAAACATTTTGGCTATTTTTATATGCATTTTTTTCTTGCGAGTATAGAACTCAAGATCTGATACCAATCTTAGTATCAGTATCGCTGCGACTGGAATATTGCCAGGAGCGAATCATCATTTGCCGTGAAAGGACTTGGAATTTGATACCGATTTTGGCATCAGCATTGCTACAACTGGGATATTGCCAGGAGCGAATCATCATTTGCCTTTATCGATTTAAACAAAGATGGATTTGCAAACAGGGTTGGAATCCTGTCGACTAAGGCTTTTGACTTCATAAGCCGTAAGGATCTCATAAAGGTGTTTCTCCCTACGAGTCGTAAGCATCTCGTAGGTGCGTTTTCTCCTTAAGAATCGTGAGAATTCTTAAGTGTGTGTTCTCTTATAAATCGTAAGGATCTTACAAGAGTGTTTTCTCTTTATAAGTCGAGAGGACTTACAAGTGTCATTCACCACATAAGGAAATTCCGCGCCATTGGTGGAACTGGGTGGGGGAAACGTTTATTTGTGCCCGTAGATTGTATACAAGGGTCAACATTGAACCGTTTGTAGAGCAGTCTGGGAAATGTGATGGCTTAAGAACATGTTCAGATCCCTATAACTTAAGGCTTTTGAATTTTATGAGCCATGAGGGTCTCATAAGAGGTTTCTCCTTACGAGTCATGAGGATTTCATAAGCGTAATTTCTCCTTAGGAATCGTGGGGATCCCTAAGTGTGTTGATCCCTTGTGAGTCGTAAGGATCTCACGCGGGTGTTTTCTCTTTACAAGGTCGAGAGGGTCCTGCAAGTGTACATGAATGGATTTTTTTTACGATTCTGCGCCCTTTCCGGTTTTCACAAACTCGCCGGTAGCCCTGCTGTTTTTACTCACGGAGCCTTTTCGGGTTTTCATCCATGCCCATTTCGCTTGTGGACGTACCGTTTTTTCTTTTCTTTTCTTTTTTTTGCCACGTCAGCCTGAGGATGCTGCGGTTTGTAGTAGTTTAAGGACGTTTCGGTCCGTAGATAGTTTAAAGACATTACGGTCCATTGTTAGTTTAAGCACGTTTCGGTCCGTCATTAGTTTTAGGACATTTCGGTCTCTTGTTAGTTTAGGGACGTTTCGGTCCATAGCTAGTTTCAGGACATCTCGGTCCCTTGTTAGTTTATGGACGTTTTGGTCCATAGCTAGTTTAAGGACATCTCGGTCCCTTGTTAGTTTAGGGACGTTTCGGTCCATAGCAATTTTGAGGCAAGTTTTCGCTGGATACTACTTATAGAGTTTGGGCTTGGGAAGATAGCGAGCGGACATAGGCGTCGTCATCTATCGTTAACCTAGTCCGTAACTCATCAGGCGAAGTATTTATTAAGGAACCGGCCGTTTATTGGCCTGAAGGGTCTCTCGCCATGCATATCCATGAGAAAATAAGCCCCACCTTGGAAGACTTTGTCTATGATGTACGGGCCCTCATAGTTCGGCTCGAATTTCCCCCGTTTGACATGATTGGGGATTATAGGTCTTTTAACAACTAGCACGAGTTTGCCTTGGCGGAATGTTCTCGGCCTAATTAGTCTTTCGTATGAACGCGCCATCCTTACTTTATAAGCTTCTAGGTTTTGCTACGCCATGAGACGAGTTTCATCGAGGGCGTCGAGCTCCTCAAGCCGAAGATGAGCATTCTCTTCATCTGTTAGCTCGTAATGAACCGCCACTCTTAGAGAAGGTAGCTCTATCTTGAGGGGGAGTACCGCTTCAGCACCGAATACCAATGCATACGGCGTTGTTTTTGTGGCCGTTTTGAACATTGTCCGATAGGCCCAGAGAGCTTCATGCAGTCTCTTGTGCCAGTCCTTTTTATTTTTGGACACCGTCTTCTTTATGATCTTTGTCAAGGTTTTGTTGAAAGCCTTAGCTGGACCGTTAGCTCGGGGATTGTAGACCGAAGAGTATCTCCAGTCTATATTATGCTGCTGTGCGTAGTGGCTGATTTTGTGACTTATGTAGGCTGGTTCGTTATCGGAGATAATCCGTCGTGGAGTGCCGAACCTATAAATGAAGTGTGTCTTGAAGAAATGGAGAATATTCTCCGTCTTCACTTCTCTTAGCGGTACTGCTTCTGCCCACTTAGAGAAATAATCGGTTGTCGCCAATATGAACCGATGTCCTCTGGATGACGCTGGTTCGATGGGCCCAATTATGTCGGTTCCACACATTTCGAATGGCCAGCTAGCCACTATTGGGTGTAGCGGATTTGGATGCTGGTGGATGAAGTCTCCATGGATTTGGCACGAGTGGTACTTCTTCGTGTATTCGAGGCAGTCCTGAATCATCGTAGGTCAATAGTAGCCCATCCTTTTGATCCTCAGCTTCATCTTCGGCCCGGCTTGATGAGAACCGTAGAGTCCGTCATGAGTGTCTTGGACGAATCTCCTTGCTTCTTCTGTCCCCAGGCATCTCAACCATAAAGAGTCGAACGATCTCTTATACAGAGTATCATTGACGAAGGCGAAAGACAGAGCTCGTTTCATGAGCTGATGTTTTGAGGATGCATCTTCCGGCGTTTGACGGGATTTGAAGTAGTCTATAAAGACTTCTCTCCAATCCTTAGCCTTTTCTTGGTTCTTTATTTGTAGGGCCGTTTGCTTGGTCGCTTCCATTTCTTCATACGACTCCGTGGACATTTCTGCTGGCGCAAGAACTCGACGGCTTTGTACAACGATCCTCACGTCATCGAGGTTTTTGTCGGCCAGTTCTTTAGCGAGTTTGGCTAATGCATCCGCCTTGGTATTTTCCGTACGCGGTATGCTTTCTAGGATGTAGGAAGGAATTTGCGTCAGCAATTGCTGCACTCTCTCGCCGTACTTTACTAACTTTGGTTTGCACGTTTGATAGTCGCCGTTTACTTGACTAACGACCAGTTGGGAGTCTCCGTATATGAGGAGGTTTTCGATTCCCATGTCGACAGCGATCTCAAGACCTGCTATCAAAGCCTCATATTCCGCTTCGTTGTTTGTCCTCGGCTCTGTTAAGTTAAAGGCAAAGCGCATTATCCCTCTTTGCGGAGTCACGAAGATAAGGCCTACCCCCGGTTTGATTATAGGGGTGGTGTGCTTTCTACTCTTCATGGAAGATGTCCCATCAAAGTAGAGTTCCCATCGGGTATCACTCCCTCCTTTCTCCCTGTCGATCGTGTCAAACGCGTGCTCATCCGGAAATTCACAATTGAGGGGTGAATCGGCCGGTATCGAATGCTCAGTGAGGAAGTCGGCAATGGCCTAGCCTTTCACTGCCTTGAGAGGTCGGTATGTTATCGAGAATTCCATTAAGAGTAGGGCCCATTTAGCGAGCCTTCCTGTCAGAATGGCTTTTGACATTAAATATTTAAGAGGATCCACTTTTGATATGAGATGGACCTCATGCGCCAAAGCATAATGCCGAAGCTTCATTATCGCGAAAATTAACGCCAGGCAGTGTTTTTCGATAGGGGAGTAGTTGTTTTCTGCCCCCAGGAGAACTCAGCTCAAATAGTAGAGGGCTCTCTCTTTCCCTTGGTTATTCTCCTATGCCCATAACGCGTCTAAAGAACCTTCGAGGGCTGTCGTGTACATGATGAGGGGCTTTCCCTTGACTGGAGCGGTCAGTACTTGCAGATTCTGCAATGCGGTTTGGCATTTGCGATCCCAAACGAACGAGGTCCCCTTCTTCATTAAATGGTTGTAGGGATCTCACTTGCCTGAGAGATTGACTTAGAGTTTGACGTGTGTCTTGAAAGCATCAGTATCGCTACACCTGGGATATTGCCAGGAGCGACTCATCATTTGCCCCTGTCGATTTGGACAAACGTGGCTTGGTAAACAGGGTTAGGATCCTGTCGACTAAGACTTTTGACTTTATGAGCCGTAAGGGTCTCACAAAGTTATTTCTCCCTACGAGTCGTGAGGATCTCGTAGGTGTATGTTCTCTTTAGAAGTCATGAGAACTTCTAAGTGGTGTTTCCTCTTATAAGTCGTAAGGATCTCATAAGAGTATTTTCTCCTTATAAGTCGAGAGGACTTACAAGTGTTATTCACCATATGGGGACATTTCTTGCCATTTGTAGAACTTAGCAAAGAAATATTTATTCGTACCCTTGGATTGTATACACGGGTCAATATGGACCGCCTATAGGGCAATTTAAGAGATATGACGGCTTAAGAACAGGTTCATGTCCCTGTATTTTAAGACTTTTGAATCATATGAGCCGTGAGGGTCTCACAGGGGGATTCTCCTCACGAGTCGTGAGGATCTCGTAAGTGTATTTAACGAGGTTGCGCCCTTCCGAGTTTTCACAATCTCGCCGGTAACCCTGCTGTTTTTACTCATGGCGTCCTTTCGGGTTTTCATACGTGCCCATCTTGCTTGCGGACGTACCGTTTTTTAACGAGATTGCACCCTTCCGGGTTTTCACAAGTTCGCTGGCAGTCCTGCTATTTTTACTCACGGCGCCTTTTCGGGTTTTCATCCGTGCCCATTTTACTTGTGGACATACATTTTTTTTAACGAGATTGCTCCCTTCCGGGTTTTCACAAGCTCCCCGGCAGTCCTGCTGTTTTTACTCACGGCGCCTTTTTGGGTTTTCATCCATCCCCATTTTGCTTGTAGACAGATCGTTTTTTTCCTTTTTTTTGAGCAGGGCATTCCACTAGATTGTGGGACCTGTTTGTAGGCCCTTAAATATCCTTCCTATCCTTTGAGAAGAAAGGACCATTATACATAGAGATTCTTCCGCCAGTGAGAAATATACCCCCTGTGTATATCTTGGGGAGAACAAGTACCCACGTCGTCGCTATTTTGGCGATAGGTTGCTTCAGAGCCACTTATTTTTGTTGAGTGTAGGCGACAAACGCCATCCTACCTCCGCTTTTCACTCGTCATCGTCAGATGAGAAAGAGTCTTGACCCATTTGATCCAATCGAGAAATTTTATCCATGAGTTCTTGGAAGGTCATCGGCTATACGAGGGCGCCTTTGAATTTGGGGTAAGGGTGGATATGAGCATTCCCATGGCTACAACTTCATCGATGCGTTGCTTGTATTTGACTAGAGATTTCTTCATCGGGTAACATATTGAATCCAAGTCTTATTCGGTTTAACCCTTTCGTTGACCAGCGCCGTCACGATAGTATGTTCATTCTTATTAGCGAATCCTTGACAGAAGAGTATATCCATTTCGTTAAAGCTCTTCACGAAATCAATTGGGAGTTCCGCATACCATACGAAGGCGATACCTGCCAGACCGCTGACGAACTGTTGGAGTAGTAGTATATCATTCTCTCCAATGTTACTGCACATGGATTTAAATCGCGCGATGTGCTGGTGAGGATTCCCGGTTCCTTTGTATATGTGGAGTCGGATGTATGCATTCTGGCGGGTACTGTATTTGATCGTAGCATGCTAGATACGGTCGACCAGTCTTGATTGGCCTATTTGAGACTTCACTGGCATAGTGAGTTTTGACTTGCTGAGCAATATATGTGTCCAGCTTTTCTTTAGGAATCATTTCCTGCTCAGCCATTGAGGAGGTTTGCAGAGGATTTGAAATGTCACCCTTGTCTTTAGGACCGACTACCAGTGGTTCATCTGCCAGTGGTTCCGATTGAACCATCATTCCAACCATATTCTGAATCAGAAGGTCCATCTGGTTCATTTGAGTGGACATTTTTGCCACTGCTGCATCTCCCTTTTTCAGAGCGCGCTTTAAGAAATCAATATCCGACTCCTTCTCTATTCTTTTTTCGGGTGCGTCCTCGGGATTTTCCTTAGGCGATGGATTACCACTTGCTGCCGCCTGAGAGAGCATCTCCTGCAGCTTTCCACGTTGTAGTTGAACCTTTGTCAGGGACCGAATTTGGGGTTGGTGACTAGTAGAAGCTTGAACTTCGTCTTTGGAATTTACCACATAGACTATGTAAACTACCATACCCCCAGGCTTGGGGTGTTTAGAGTTTTGGCCTTTGGAGTTTGCTTTGGGCACTTGAGCTTTATTGGGCCACCCTTTTTTGTGAAGAGCCGCATTGGTTTTGGGAGGAACCGCTGTATCAGGATCCGTCTTGGGATGAGTCCCCTTCACCTGCTTCCACACCTTATATATAGATGAGGAAAGTCGTCTCAGGGAGCGAACTGGTTTCTGCTCTCGTGGGATCTCCATAGGCTGCAGAGATTTCTTAAATATTGCGGTGGGAGAATTTTGTCTGACCCATCGCAATAGTTTGAAGCTGTTCCCGGTTGGAACAACAACATTCACCACTGGGGTTGAAACAAGACCATACGAAGAACTGCCCCCAGCTCATTTTGTATTATGCCGATATCGACGTCGACCGTTTCTTACTGTCGGGATTTGATTAGCCTCAGGATTTTGCTGAGCCTACCCCCTGTTTCCTTTGAGAGTTTGAATATTCTGCCCCCTACATCGACCTTGGTCCTTGGCAGGTGTCAGTTGTTTGAAGATTGATTATGTCGGCAAAGTTGCATCTTGGGGAGCCAGCCTGTGGAAGACAGACTTCTTCTAGGCTTCCTCCTTCGGCGTTGAGGCACCGAGGGTGGGAGGTGGGAGTATCGACCCAAAGAGAAGCCCATTGATTTCTTGAAGAGCTGGATTGCAGAGATTTGAGGCTGCAAGTGGCCCATACTTGACTCTACCAGATATGACAGAGCCTGAGTTGCTAGGGTAGAAGCAAACGCCATTCTTCATAGAGACGAAACACCGGCTTCAGTATCCCATCACCCAAGGGCAAACACAAACATACATACCGCGATTATTTTATCGCGGAAAAACACGACACACGAAGTGTGGAGTGGAAAGAGGAAAAGGTCCCACCGGACGTGCCAGAATCTGTTCGCCGCCGAAAGACACGACCGGGACGTTGGGACGTCCGACCTGAATTTGGGGGGGTCAGATGCTATTTGGATTTATCCGTCCAGCTCTCCAAAGATGCCAAGTTTATTTATGGCACCGCGCATCTGAGATTTGGACGGATG
Organism: Agapanthus africanus; assembly: GCA_030015575.1. Taxonomy (NCBI): domain Eukaryota; kingdom Viridiplantae; phylum Streptophyta; class Magnoliopsida; order Asparagales; family Amaryllidaceae; genus Agapanthus; species Agapanthus africanus. Next base: position 865,519,185 of record CM057338.1, on the reverse strand, counting down.
CGGCCGTTGTAGTAGATTTCGTCAGATTCCCCCTCGCTTGCGAGGGGTTTTTTGATTGTGGGGACGCTCTTCCCTGCAGGCGCAAGCCCCTACAGTTAATTACGCTACCGCATCGCGGTAACCACTTTCTCCTTCTCCAAATGTTCACTTCGTGTCGTGTGTGTTTGTTTTATTTTTGGTTGCCCGTGGATTGTATACGGAGACTAATTTGTGTTGTCGCCCGTAGGGCGTGGATTAGTGTTCATATCAGATTTTTGCATTTTTATACCGCCCATTCTTAATCACATTGCATATAAGTAGATACTTTTGATCCATGTCTGCTAAATAGTTGCAGGTTACAGGTTCTCGGCTCTTTACAGTAAAATTCATGAAAAGTCGCAACAAATGTGGGACTACGACCAACAAACAGAGAAATACGGGTTTCCATACACTATCCGTATAATGCCGCCTACCAGTTCAAGGAACAAATGGAAAATCATTGGGCATTTCAATGCACAAAACACAAAGGCAGCACAAGATCCAAGACTTCAACACGGAGCTCAAGGCAAGAGTCCATATCATTCTGCACTGTGGGAAATCTGGAAGGAGATTGAAGAGATTCTGAGAACAAAGTGAATAAAACATAAGATGAAAGCAATATGGAGAAAGCCTGAAGAGATGGCCCCTTGATTCCACCAAACGGCCGCGGAACCGCGGCCAAACAGGCACTTCTGCCGCGGAACCGCGGCCGTGTTATGCACGTGTCGGTGGCAGTGTCGGTGCTTTGACTCGGCACTCTTGGGGTAGTTTTGTAAATTAGTGATTGGATCAGAATTAAACCTAGGATTTCTTATCTATAAATAGGATAGCTCAAAGCCAAATTGTTGTGCCTCTTTTGAGGATTCCTCTTTTTATTTTTATTTCTCTTTTTTTATTTCTAGATCTAGAATTTAATTCTCCATTGTAATGAGCTTTTAAGAGGTATCAATAAAAGTAAGTTCTTTTATCTTTATCGCATTTTTTATCGCATTTTATTATCTGCAATTTCTTTTTGTAAACTTAGTCGCAGAAATAAATCTGCATTTTTTTTCTTATCTCGAATTTGATTTTTTTTTTTAATCTTTTTTTTAATGGGTGAGTAATTCCTCCTTGTTAGGCCTAGGAGAAGGAAGGTTTGAGAGAAGGAAATCTCTCTCACTCCTTTCTTTGCCCAATACTTCAAAATACGGACTCCAATTAATTCAACCATAAGCCGCTCACTACGGCACTCTATCCTACATGATAGTGGTGATTCCCTAGTTAGACCGGTTGCGGTTGAATTAATTGGAGGTTAGGGCTAAGAGACAAGAACGGATGGACAAGGACCAAAAGGAAGAAACTAAGCATGGAAAGCCTAGCTTAGACTTGTAAGTTTCTTCCTAATCGTCCTAATCCCCGTTGTTGCCGATTAGTTTAACACTGATATTCATAACTAAGGCATTGAAAGAAGTACGAATTTCCTAAACTCAAATTAACCTAATCCTAACCCTAGCAAGTATCTTATCATCTTTTATCTCATTCGTAGATCTTAAAACAAAACCCGACTAAATCGGATTTAACTTGTTAAAACATAAAGAAAAAGATTCCATCTCCCTGTGGATCGACCCGTACTCAACCGGCTAGCTACCAAGTGACATCGTCTTGATTGCGGTAAATCTAAACACAAAAAATCTCTAACAATCAAATGGCTTCGTTGCCGGGGAGACGGCAGTTTAATTCTTTGTGTAATTTCGGGTTAATTAAAAAAATATAAAAATATAAAAATTGAAAATATAAAAAATTAAAAATAACATAAAAAAGAATCATCTTGTTATTTTTGATTGGTTTTTGTGGAAATTGTGCAGGAAAGGAAGAAGGACTGGTTCAGATCTGGAGCAAACTCAGTGAACAAATTCAGAAACAAGAGATCTGAACAGGCAGAGGAAAACCAACTCAGCACAGAGACAAAGTCAGAAGATCCAAACTCAACGATCCGCCGTGGAAACGCGGCAGAAGCGCTTGTTTGACCGCGGAACCGCGGTCAAAGGGTGACATCAGCAACCCAAAAATCTCTGTGAGTATCTCATTTCTCATCCCCTCTCCTCTGCACTCCACTGAAAAAAATTTCCTGCAGATTTCTTTGCACAGATTCTCTTTCTCCTATCCAATAAATTGTTTTTGTGCAGGATTCTTTGCGCTGCCAAATAAAAATTTTTGCAAGTGTTTTAGATTTTTGGTGTGTTACTACTTTGCATAATTAATACGGAATATAAGGGGTTATAACACCAATTCAGATTGGGTGGGGATTTCATTACCCTTCCTAAGACCCCAAAAATCACTAAAAGCATATGCATCACCCTTGAGCTAAATTAAAAAATACCTAGACTCAGCCAACTAAGGACTGTCGTGCTAATTAGGATAGAGGAAGGTTGTGGGCATTCAATCGTTTATCTAAACTTGATTTTGTGGTGCCTCGGCTAGACAAGTGAGAAAGGTAACTTTAAAAGGCCCGTCTCACGGTGATTCGTGAGCGGAACCCTCCTTTCTTCATTTGTGCTTACCTGGCCACAATTGGCAGAGAAGAGACGATTTGAGGGATATCTCATAACTTGTCACTTTGGAACAATTAGGAGCAATCTAGTGGACTTAGAAGACCATAGCTCTAGATTTGATTGTGCATATTTTAACTGTGATTGTTTGAAGTAAGTCCGTATACATTCTTGCAAAACTCTTTTTAAAAAAACACATTCTTTTTCTTCTCCTTTCTCTCATTACATCATGGGTACACCACCTCGCAAAACTCTTGCCGAACTTTGGTACTCACAACCAGACATTACTTCCTACGGTTCTTATTTTGGTCGAATTTCGAACGACCCCTCCATGCCCAAAATTTCTTTGAAAGATCGGATAAACGCGTCTAGGACAACCAATTGGACTCCGCAATCCACCTTGTATCAACCATTTCAACCTTCACCACCTTCTTACGTTGATACTCCTTTTTCGAGTCCTGTTATAACTCCGAAACCCATGTCTATTGCTGAACATATTGAATAATCTCGTAACCGATCTTTCACTCCTTTCACCACTGCGAATTCTTTGGATCAACAATTCCATTCACCTTCTTATCCGTATGTTGATCCTACCCCTGTCCAACCTTCTATTCCTATCCATCCTACCTAACTTTTACACCTTCCCTGGGCATTACTTCTACACACCCATTTGGGAGTTTTCGGTATCCAAACAAATTTGAATCTTTTACTGAAACTCCTTCACAACCCATGTCTAGTCTGGAACAGTCGTTGGAAGACTTTAGGGTAGCGTCTTGCCAACAGATGATCCGCTCTTATACAACCTAGTGACCCGGTAGCTGGTTTCCAACTAGCTCCAAATTTTCCAATGTATGATGAGGCGGTTGGACAGATTGAGAATTTGAGTGGTGAGAGTGAGCTGTATACTCTTCCAAATCAAAACTACCCATCCCCAATTGAATCTCACAACTCCGATTTTGAATGTCTATCAAGTGTTCCAAATGATTCACCAGTTGAAGATAAAACGTTTGATGAGTTGTGCGACTTTGTAGTGTTTGATTTACCTGATTGTGAAGGGTCCCTTTCGAGTGAAACCATCACCAATCCTTTTGACCTCTATACCTCCACTCTAGAACCTAAATTGATTGATATCTATGCTTTTATTGAGGTGTCTGAGAAAATTAATTTTCACTTGAGTAAGGATATTGACGCTGGGAATATTTTGGATGATGAACCCGCAGATTTGACTGAATTTTTCTTTCCAATTCATCATCCCGAGTCATTAAATGTTTCTCCCGAACTTCATATGCGTCTTGATTTTGATGAGAATTGCATGGATAAGCTAAATTTTGAGCAGAGTATTGAGGAAATTATTGAGGATGAAACAGTTCTACTTGAGGAGTCGGATTTTCCAATTCATTCTATCTCTTTCATTGACTGCGCACACCCTCCTGAATTTTTAACCGATACCCTTCCTCAATCACTTCCCTCCATCCTCGCTCCGACCTTGCAAGAAACCGTTACAATTTCATTTTCAATGTCTGGTTTACCAAGTTCGACGTACCCATGTTTTCTTACGAATCTTGAGGTATTTGGCCTCATTTCTCAGTGGGTTGATAGATTAGCACAATCGCTTTTTACACATCGGTCATTACAAATTGTGCTAATTTATACACTCCATCTCCACCCTCAAGTTTGTATTCAACTTCTTTCTCCCACTTTCTCTGGTTCTTCTTCTAATCTTCCTTTAATGATACCGAGTGTTAATGAATCACAATCCGATATTTTGAGTTCGATAATTCTAGAAAAACAACTTGATTTAGACACTTTTGAAAATAAGGTAGATGAGCCTTACGAGTCTCCTGCCTCCGTAATTTTTGAAAAATCAAGTGTGTTGAATTCTGGCGTGACACTTATTGACATTGAAACGTTCAATCTGACTATCGATGAAAGTTTCGAAGATATTTTCGCCGACGAACTCGCATTCCTAAACGACACGGATTTTGTGATTAATCAACCTCCACCTGAAGAAATCGAACCACCACCATTTCTTCTTATCCTATACGAGAATGTGACCATTCTTCCCATTCCTAATCATCCACATTCTCATTTCCGTTCACCATTATTGTTTCGTCTCTACAAATTGAGACGTAAACCTTTTCCATTACACCACTTATTTTTACCCCCATTTCTTCCTGACTCTATACAACATGTTCTTTCACCAACCGCCGCTTTATAACGATAAATCTTTTGAATGGTTGGTGCTAAGGTTTGGTCCGTGTAAGGCCTTGTATAGCTTGATACTGTGTTTTTTCTCCCCCTAACTCTGAACTTTAAACAGTGGAAACACTGTTTTACTTAAGTTTGGGGGGGCCTTTTTTTGTGTATATATTTTGGTTTGCTTTTTATTTTGTTTAAAATTTTCTTTTAGGGAGCGCCGACAATTTTGACCCTCTTAGTGTAACCTGACAGTGAGGGCACTGTCAAGTTTAAGTTTGGGGGGTGTGCTCGGTAAGCTTTCTACCTTCTCATTCAAGTATATATTTTGCATAAAACCCACAAAAATCGAAAACAAGTCCAAAAATATAAAAACTTTTTGTACATATTTGTTTGCATATTTAATTCCGTATCTTATTTTTTTGCATAGCATCTTTATAAAAAATATTAAAAATATGAAAAATTGAAAAAAAAATTTAAAAAATTTAAAAAAAAATTGAAAATTTCAATTTTGGCCATATTTGACTTAAGTTCAACATGACGGTTGACTAGTTAGGAAAAACTAGATCTTAAACTTAGTAAATTAAAAACCCTAAAAATAACCTTTTCTTAATGTTTAACTGTAGAAAATATACGTTCTTGTAGTTTATTTAGAAATAGGCAAATTTTGAGTTCAGTTCTTGGGCTAAATCGAAATAAGGGAAGAGTATTTAAAGCTCTATTTGAAGTATAAGTCTGAAAAATAATTCCGAACCTTAAGTCCAAATTCTGAAAATATATACCCTACTTTGTGCACTTACACACATCTGAAACTTGGGATAGTAGAGGATACCTTGAAATGCTCTTGTCTAAAATGCTTAGTATGAAGGAAAATAAAATAAAAGTATAAGTGGTTAATAAAGAGAGAAAAAAAATGAACACTGATTTTGTAATTATTTAAGGCAGCATAAATAAAAAAATATAGCGATGGTGCTTTATCACCTAGTGCTTTAGACCAACTGGTTTGGGAGTCACTGCTAAGCCTTAGGTGTTGCAAGACGAGAAATTACGCCTAAATGAGCAAGCACATTTTGTAATCGGCCGTTTAGTATCTCAAGAAGTATTAACGGTCGCATGAAAGATGTGTGAGCAATTTCATCTAAAACTCACCAACAAAAAGTATTTTGGAAAATGAACAAGAGTATGATAGCTTGAATTGAATTTCCAAGTGTAGGGGTGATAATTACACACACGTAGGGGTATATAATTGGAGTTTGGAGGAGAGATAGGAATAAAAGATAGGGCTTATATCTTCAGTATAGAAGATAAAAATTCCTGAGTTAAGATTGCGCCTTAGAAGGAAAACTTAGGAGATGCTGAAAGCTTTTTAAAATGGCAAAACGTATATGATCTAAGGTTAAATGAAAAGGAAGTATGAAAAATACAGGTTGATGATTTCTAAGTTGAAGATAATAGACTTCCTCGCTATAATACTGAATTGAAGAATTAGAGTCAACGGCCAAATTGATCCGATTTTGTGGGTAGTATCCGCTGAAAACCCTCAGGAGACAACACTCCTCCTACTAGGGACACCTAGAAGTTTAACGGTTTATTGCACGAGCTCAGTGCAATCGCGTTCCCTGCGAAAGTAAGGTTAGGACTTTTTGAGAATAAAATTGGCTTTGCTAGGGACGAGCAAAAGATAAGTTTGGGGGTATTTGTTCATATCAGATTTTTGCATTTTTATATCGTCCATTCTTAATCACATTGCATATAAGCACGTACTTGTGATCCATGTCTGCTAAATAGTTGCAGGTTGCAGGTTCTCAGCTTTTTACAGTAAAATTCATGAAAAGTCGCAACAAATATAGGACTACAACCAACAAACAGAGAAATACGGGTTTCCGTACACTATCCGTATAATGCCGCCTACCAGTTCAAGGAACAAATGGAAAATCATTGGGCATTTCAATGCACAAAACACAAAGGCAGCACAAGATCCAAGACTTCAACGCGGAGCTCAAGGCAAGAGTCCATATCATTCTGCACTGTGGGAAATCTGGAAGGAGATTGAAGAGATTCTGAGAAACCAAGTGAATAAAACATAAGTTGAAAACAACATGGAGAAACCCTGAAGAGATGGCCCCATGATTCCACCAAACGGCCGCGGAACCGCGGCCAAACAGGTACTTCTGCCGCGGAACCGCGGCCGTGTTATGCACGTGTCGGTGGCAGTGTCGGTGCTTTGACTCGGCTCTCTTGGGGCAGTTTTGTAAATTAGTGATTGGATCAGAATTAAACCTAAGATTTCTTATCTATAAATAGGATAGCTCAAAGCCAAATTGTTGTGCCTCTTTTGAGGATTCCTCTTTTTATTTTTATTTCTCTTTTTTTATTTCTAAATCTAGAATTTAATTCTCCATTGTAATGAGCTTTTAAGAGGTATCAATAAAAGTAAGTTCTTTTTATCTTTCTCGCATTTTTTTATCGCATTTTATTATCTGCAATTTCTATTTGTAAACTTAGTCGTAGAATTAAATCTGCATTTTTTTTCTTATTTCGAATTTGATTTTTTTTTAATCTTTTTTTTAATGGGTGAGTAATTCCTCACTTGTTAGGGCTAGGATAAGGAAGGTTTGAGAGAAGGAAATCTCTCTCACTCTTTTCTTTGCCCAACACTTCAAAATACGGACTCCAATTAATTCAACCATAAGCCGCTCACTACGGCACCCTATCCTACATGATAGCGGTGATTTCCTAGTTAGACCGGTTGTGGTTGAATTAATTGGAGGTTAGGACTAAGAGACAAGAACGGACGGATAAGGACCAAAAGGAAGAAACTAAGCATGGAAAGCCTAGCTTAGACTTATAAGTTTCTTCCTAGTCGTCCTAATCCCCGTTGTTGCCGATTACCTTAACACCGATATTCACAACTAAGGCATTGAATGAAGTACAAATTTCCTAAACTCAAATTAACCTAATCCTAACCCTAACAAGCATTTTATCATCTTTTATCTCATTCGTAGATCTTAAAACAAAACCCGACTTAATCAGATTTAACACGTTAAAACATAAAGAAAATGATTCCATCTCCCTGTGGATCGACCCGTACTCAACCGGCTAGCAACCAAACGATATCGTCTTGATTGCGGTAAATTTAAACACAGAAAATCTCTAACAATCAAATGGCTTCGTTACCGGGGAGACGGTAGTTTAATTCTTTGTGTAATTTCGGGTTAATTGAAAAAAATATAAAAATATAAAAATTGAAAATATAAAAAATTAAAAAAAACATAAAAAAAATTGTCTTATTATTTTTGATTGGTTTTTGTGCAAATTGTACAGGAAAGGAAGAAAGACTGGTTCAGATCTGGAGCAAACTCAGTGAACAAATCCAGAAACAAGAGATCTAAACAGGTAGAGGAAAACCAACTCAGCACAGAGACAAAGTCAGAAGATCTAAACTCACTGATCCGCCACGGAAACGCGGCAGAAGCGCTTGTTTGACAGCGGAACCGCGGTCAAAAGGTGGCATCAGCAACCCAAAAATCTCTGTGAGTATCTCATTTCTCATCTCCTCTCCTCTGCACTCCACTGAAAAAAATTTCTTGCAGATTCTTTGCACAGATTCTCTTTCTCCTATCCAATAAATTGTTTTTGTGCAGGATTCTTTGCGGTGCACAAATAAAAAATTTTGCAAGCGTTTTAGATTTTTGGTGTGTTAATGCTTAGCATAATTAATACGGAATCTAAGGGGCTATAACACCAATTCAGATTGGGTGGGGATTTAATTACCCTTCCTAAGACCCCAAAAATCACTAAAAACATATGCTGACCCTTGAGCTAAATTAAAAAATACCTAGACTCAGCCAACTAAGGACTGTCGTGCTCATTAGGACAGAGGAAGGTTGTGGGCATTCAATCCTTTATCTAAACTTGACTTTGTAGTGCCTAGGCTAGACAAGTGAGAAAGGTAACTTTAAAAGGCCCGTCTCACGGTGATTCGTGAGCGGAACCCTCCTTTCTTCATTTTTGCTTACCTGTCCACAATTGGCAGTGAAGAGACGATTTGAGAAATATCTCACAACTTGTCACTTTGGAACAATTAGGAGCAGTCTAGTGGACTTTGAAGACCATAACTCTAGGTTTGATTGTGCATATTTTAACTGTGATTGTTTGAAGTAAGTCCGTATACATTCTTGCAAAACTCTTTTTTAAAAAAAACACATTCTTTTTCTTCTCCTTTCTCTCATTACATCATGGGTACCCCACCTCGCAAAACTCTTGCCGAACTTTGGTACCCACAACCAGACATTACTTCCTACGGTTCTTATTTTGGTCGAATTTCGAACGACCCCTCCATACCCAAAATTTCTTTGAAAGATCGGATAGACGCGTCTAGGACAACCAATTGGACTCCGCAATCCACCTTGTATCAACCATTTCAACCTTCACCACCTTCTTACGTCGATTCTCCTTTTTCGAGTCCTGTTGTAACTCCGAAATCCATGTCTATTGCTGAACATATTGAAAAATCTCGTAACCGATCTTTCACTCCTTTCACCACTGCGAATTCTTTGGATCAACAATTCCATTCACTTTCTTATCCGTATGTTGATCCTACCCCTGTCCAACCTTCTATTCCTATCCATCCTACCCAACTTTTACACCTTCCCTGGGCATTACTTCTACACACCCATTTGGGAGTTTTCGGTACCCAAACAAATTTGAATCTTTTACTGAAACTCCTTCACAACCCATGTCTAGTCTGGAAAAGTCGTTGGAAGACTTTAGGGTAGCGTCATGCCAATAGATGATCCGCCCTTATACAACCTAGTGACCCGGTAGCTGGTTTCCAACTAGCTCCAAATTTTCCAATGTATGATGAGGCGGTTGGACAGATTGAGAATTTGAGTGGTGCAAGTGTACACTCTTCCAAATCAAGCCTACCCATCCCCAATTGAATCTCACAACTCCGATTTTGAATGTCTATCAAGTGTTCCAAATGATTCACCAGTTGAAGATAAAACGTTTGATGAGTTGTGCGACTTTGTAATGTTTGATTTACCTGATTGTGAAGGGCACCTTTCGAGTGAAACCATCACCAATCCTTTTGACCTCTACACCTCCACTCTAAAACCTAAATTGATTGATATCTATGCTTTTATTGAGGTGTCTGAGAAAATTAATTTTCACTTGATTAAGGATATTGACGCTGGGAATATTTTGGATGATGAACCCGCAGATTTGACTGAATTTTTCTTTCCAATTCATCATCCCGAGTCATTAAATGTTTCTCCCGAACTTCATATGCATCTTGATTTTGATGAGAATTGCATGGATAAGCTAAATTTTGAGGAGAGTATTGAGAAAATTATTGAGGATGAAGCAGTTTTACTTGAGGAGTCGGATTTTCCAATTCATTCTATCTCTTTCATTAACTGCGCACACCCTCCTGAATTTTTAACCGATACCCTTTCTCAATCACTTCGCTCCATCCTCGCTCCGACCTTGCAAAAAACCGTTACACTTTCATTTTCAATGTCTGGTTTACCAAGTTCGACGTACCCATGTTTTCTTACGAATCTTGAGGTATTTGACCTCATTTCTCAGTGGGTTGATAGATTAGCACAATCGCTTTTTACACATCGGTCATTACAAATTGTGCTAATTTATACACTCCATCTCCACCCCCAAGTTCGTATTCAACTTCTTTCTCCCACTTTCTCTGGTTCTTCTTCTAATCTTCCTTTAATGATACCGAGTGTTAATGAATCACAATCCGATATTTTGAGTTCGATAATTCTAGAAAAACAACTTGATTTAGACTCTTTTGAGAATAAGGTAGATGAGCCTTACGAGTCTCCTGCCTCCGTAATTTTTGAAAAATCAAGTGTGTTGAATTCTAGCGCGACACTTATTGACATTGAAACGTTCAATTAGACCATCGATGAAAGTTTCGAAGATATTTTCGCCGACGAACTCGCATTCCTAAACGACACTTGATTTTGTTATTAATCAACCTCCACCTGAAGAAATCGAACCACCACCATTTCTTCTTATCCCATACGAGAATGTGACCATTCTTCCCATTCCTAATCATCCACATTCTTATTTCCGTTCACCATTATTGTTTCATCTCTACAAATCGAGACGTAAACCTTTTCCATTACACCACTTATTTTTACCCCATCTCTTCCTGACTCTATACAACATTTTCTTTCACCAACCGTCGCTTTATAACGATAAATTTTTTGAATGGTTGGTGCTAAGTTTTGGCCTGTGTAAGGCCTTGTATAGCTTGATACTGTGTTTTTCTCCCCCCTAACTCTGAACTTTAACGCTTAAACAGTGGAAACACTGTTTCACTTAAGTTTGGGGGGACCTTTTTTTGTGTATATATTTTGGTTTGCTTTTTGTTTTGTTTAAAATTTTCTTTTAGGGAGCACCGACAATTTTGACCCTCTTGGTATAGCCTGACATTGAGGGCACTGTCAAGTTTAAGTTCGGGGGTGTGCTCGGTAAGTTTTCTACCTTCGCATTCATGTGTATATTTTGCATAAAACCCACAAAAATCGAAAAAATTTCCAAAAATATAAAAACCTTTTGTACATATTTGTTTGCATATTTAATTCCGTATCTTATTTTTTTGCATTGCATCTTTATAAAAAATATAAAAATATATAAAAATATATTTAAAAAAATTGAAAAAATTTTGAAAAAATTTTTTTAAAAAAAATTGAAAATTTCAATTTTGGCCATATTTGACTTAAGTTCAACATGTTGGTTGACTAGTTAGAAAAAACTAGATCCTAAATTTAGTAAATTAAAAACCCTTAAAATAATCTTTCTTAAAATTTAACTGTAGAAAATATATGTCCTTGTACTTTATTTAGAAATAGGCAAATTTTGAGTTCAGTTCTTGGGCTAAATTGAAATAAGGGAAGAGTATTGAAAGCTCTATTTGAAGTATAAGTCTGAAAAATAATTCTGAACCTTAAGTCCAAATTCTGAAAATATATACCCTACTTTATGCACTTACACACATCTGAAACTTAGGATAGTAGAGGATACCTTGAAATGCTCTTGTCTAAAATCCTTAGTATGAAGGAAAATAAAATAAAAGTATAAGTGGTTAATAAAGATATATAAAAAATGAACACTGGTTTTGTAATTATTTAAGGCAGCATAAATAAAAAAATATAGCGAGGGTGCTTTATCACCTAGTGCCTTAGACCAACTAATTTGGGAGTCACTGCTAAGCCTTAGGTGTTGCAAGACGAGAAATTACGCCTAAATGCGCAAGCACATTTTGTAATCGGTCATTTAGTATCTCAAGAAGTATTAACAGTCGCATGAAAGATGTGTGAGCAATTTCATCTAAAATTCACTAACTAAAAGTATTTTGGAAAATGAACAAGAGTATGATGGCTTGAATTGAATTTCCAAGTGTAGGGGTGATAATTACACACACGTAGGGGTATATAATTGGAGTTTGGAGGAGAGATAGGAATAAAAGATAGGGCTTATATCTTCAGTAGAGATGATAAAAATTCCTGAGTTAAGATTGCGCCTTAGAAGGAAAACTTAGGAGATGCTGAAAGCTTTTTAAAATGGCAAAACGTATATGATCTAAGGTTAAATGAAAAAGAAGTGTGAAGAATACAGGTTGATAATTTCTAAGTTGAAGATAATAGACTTCCTCGCTAGAATACTGAATTGAAGAATTAGAGTCAACGGCCAAATTGATTGGATTTTGTGGGTAGTATCCGCTGAAAACCCTCAAGAGACAACACTCCTCCTACTAGGGACATCTAGAGGTTTAACGGCTTGTTGCACGGGCTCAGTGCAATCGCGTTCCCTGCGAAAGTGAGGTTAGGACTTTTTGAGAATAAAATTGGTTTTGCTACATAAGTTTGGGGGTATTTGTTCATATCAGATTTTTGTATTTTTATATCGTCCATTCTTAATCACATTGCATATAAGTAAGTACTTTTGATCCATGTCTGCTAAATAGTTGCAGTTTACAGGTTCTCATCTCTTTACAGTAAAATTCATGAAAAGTCGCAACAAATGTAGGACTACGACCAACAAACAGAGAAATACGGGTTTCCGCACACTATCCGTATAATGCCGCCTACCAGTTCAAGGAACAAATGGAAAATCATTGGGCATTTCAATGCACAAAACATAAAGGCAACACAAGATCCAAGACTTCAACGCGGAGCTCAAGGCAAGAGTCCATATCATTCTGCACTGTGGGGAATCTGGAAGGAGATTGAAGAGATTTTGAGAAACCAAGTGAATAAAACAGAAGATGAAAGTAACATGGAGAAACCCTGAAGAGGTGTCCCCATGATTCCACCAAACGGCCGCGGAACCGCGGCCAAACAGGCACTTCTGCCGCGAAACCGCGGCCGTGTTATACACGTGTCGGTGGCAGTGTCGGTGCTTTGACTCGGCTCTCTTGGGATAGTTTTGTAAATTAGTGATTGGACTAGAATGTAAACCTAGGGTTTTTTTTATCTATAAATAGGAGAGCTCAAAGCCAAATTGTTGTGCCTCTTTTTATTTTTATTTCTCTTTTTTTTTTCTAGATCTAGAATTTAATTCTCCATTGTAATGAGGTTTTAAGAGGTATCAATAAAAGTAAGTTCTTTTTATCTTTCTTGCATTTTTTTATCGCATTTTATCTGCAATTTCTATTTGTAAACTTAGTCGTAGAATTAAATATGCATTTTTTTTCTTATCTCGAATTTGATTTTTTTTAATCTTTTTTTAATGGGTGAGTAATTGCTCACTTGTTAGGGCTAGGAGAAGGAAGGTTTGAGAGAAGGAAATCTCTCTCACTCCTTTCTTTGCCCAACACTTCAAAATACGGACTCAAATTAATTCAACCATAATCCGCTTACTATGGCACCCTATCTTACATGATAGCGGTGATTCCCTAGTTAGACCGGTTGTGGTTGAATTAATTGGAGCTTAGGGCTAAGAGAAAAGAACGGACGGATAAGGACCAAAAGGAAGAAACTAAGCATGGAAAGCCTAGCTTAGACTTGTAAGTTTCTTCCTAGTCGTCCTAATCCTCGTTGTTGCCGATTACCTTAACACCGATATTCATAACTAAGGCATTGTAAGAAGTACGAATTTCCTAAACTCAAATTAACTTAATCCTAACTCTAGCAAGCATTTTATCATCTTTTATCTTATTCATAGATTTTAAAACAAAACCCGACTTAATCGGATTTAACTTGTTAAAACATAAAGAAAAGGATTCCATCTCCCTGTGGATCGACCCGTACTCAACCGGCTAGCTACCAAGTGACACCGTCTTGATTGCGGTAAATTTAAACACAGAAAATCTTTAACAATCAATTAGTCCAAATCCGTATTTTCTTAAATTTGGGTTTGGGTTGGTTTGAGGATCTTTAATCTTGTTTTAGATTAAGATCAACTCAAACGTTTGTTGAGGATACGTTAGTCTACTGTTAGACTAAGATCTACTCAACAGAATTTTCTTTAATTTATAGGGACGCCGCGGTCCGCAATTTAGTTTTTTAGCGGTCCGCAATTTAGTTTTAAGGATATTGCGGTCCAAAGGGCTTAGTTTTAAGGTCCAAAGTATAAGGACATCATAATCCATGGAATTTAGTTTTTAGGGACGTTGCAGTCGGCAATTTAGTTTTAAGAACGTTGCGGTCCATAGAGTTTAGTTTTAAGGGCATTGCAGTCTATTGTTAGTTTAAGGACATTACGGTCCGTTGTTAGTTTAAGAACATTACGGTCCAGGGTTTAGGGACATCATAGTCCATGGAGTTTAGTTTAGAGACGTTGCGGTCCACAATTTAGTTTTAAGGACGTTATGGTATATGGAGTTTAGTTTTAAGGACATTGCGGTTCACAATTTAGTTTTTTAGGGACGTTGCGGTCCGTAGTTTAGTTTTAAGGACGTTGCGGTCCACAATTTAGTTTTAAAAACGTTGTGGTCCACAATTTAGTTTTTAGGGACGTTGTGGTCCACAATTTAGTTTTAAGGACGTTGCCGTCCAAAGGTTTTTTTTTTAGTTTGTATCCATGGGTTTGGGAATGCACCAAAAAGTTGTTGGTTGTCGGGACCCGCTACCTCCCTGAAAACGTTGAGAAATTACAACGACGTGTATCAGAGGTGTGGGGAGATGTACCCTTGAACCAATGTCCTGACTGAGGGGGAATGGGATGAACATCATTTTAGATGCCATCTGTTAAGAGCCCATTAGCTATCTTTGAGACTGAGATCAGTTTTGGAGACCCTGAGCATGAGGGGCTCAATCGATGGTCCTCGGAAGATTTGGTCTGAATTTGGCTAATATTGGCTTTTCATAGTGTTTAACACTAGTATATGCTCAGTGCTCACGTGTTCCCATGTGAGGCGCTTGAAGTAGTGTTAAACACTAAAAATTTAAGGTGCTCACGTAGGGCCACGTGAGGCACTTGAAATAGTGTTAAACACTAAAAATTTAAGGTGTTGTTTCTTTGGATTTACTCTCTTGTTCTTTTCTGAGTGCTAAGCGCTATTGGGCCACGTGAGATCACGTTAGGCGCCCCAAAAATAGAAACTGCCCTTGATTTATTCCCTTTTTGCTTTATAAGTGCTAGGCACTATTCGGGGGTCATTTGGGAGCACGTGATCCGATCTCGGTTGTCCTCTTTTGTTCATCAAGAGTGCTCACGTGAGAGCACGTGATCGGCCGTTATCATGTTGGGTACCAATCCTTTTATGTGCATAGAGATCCTGAGTTTCGAGACTCTCAAGCCCATTGTTTGATAAGAATTAAATTCTTAGGACTTAGTTTTTCCTCTTAGGTTTGGAATCTGCATGACAGAATCTCCCCTATGAGAATTGAATTCTCAACTTGTAGGGAGATCTGCTTCTGCAGATCTTTCACTATAAAGAAGAACTAAGTTCTTATATGAAGGGTTAAACCCTTATTTTATCAGAGGAATTAAATTCCTATATAATTTTTGGGAGAATTAAATTATCTAAACTTAGGTTTTCCCCTAGGTTTTGGATCTGCATGGCAGAATCTCCCCGATGAGAATTAAATTCTCAACTTGTGGGGAGATCTGATTCTGCAGATCTCAACCAGAGAAAGAACTAAGTTCTCTTTAGAAGAGTTAAAACTCTTATGGAGGTGAAAAAAATATGAGATATTCTCTGTGTTTTGTTCCGTCTCTTACCTAGAGTTTCTTTTTCTCTTTTAAGAGGCCTTATTCTCTCTGGAGAATTAAATTCTCTCTTTTTTTAAGCTTCCGAGGGGGTTTTCTCTCTCTCTTTTCTGTATCCCCTTTTTTTGTGTCTCTTGGCTCCTATTTATATGAGAAAGAAAAGAATCAATTTGTTCATAAAATCTCTTATTGAGAGATTTTGATTGATTTTATAATCAACGAAAATGATCTTTTAGATTAATCGGTGAATTTTATTCACGGATGGATTTTTAATCATCATTGGATTTTTAATTCAACGGCGCTCTGTTTTACAGAGCGCAATTTTTCTTATTTAGAAAGATCTAAGAAAATATTTTCCAAATTGGGCTTTGATCCCTTTTATTTAGAATTTAATTCTATTGGTTCAGAAGGCATAGGAGCACATCGCGTGTAGCACGTGACCCCACGAAGTTAAGCCCATCAAAGAGCATCACGTGCTATCACGTGACTTTTTCTGGCCAATTGTTTGTTTTAAGAAGGCGCTTATATATTTTGTATATAGAGGCCACGTGTCTGCATGTGAGGGTCAATTTCAGCGTCATTTTCAGCCTTGTTTTTTCAAGCGCAGTGCCTATCACGTGTGGACACGTGATGCTCCATTTGGGGACTTTTCACATTGCTTTTTATATTTATTATTTATTTTTCATAAGGGAACATCTGTTACAATGGTCGCGTCTGTCCAAACCTCTGATATATGGTGCCATAAATCAACTTGGTATTTTCGGAGAGGTGGATGAATATGTCCAAATAGTATCTGCCTCCAGATTCAGACAAGACGATCCATCCCGGTTCGTCTCCGTCTCCGGCGGTGAATAAGGATGAAATGGTATTGAAAGTTTATAATAAAATTGCCTTCTTTATCTTTTACTCTCTTTCTGTTTTCTTTAGCTCTCATACATTTTTCTCTACTTCTCCACTTCTAATAATTTTCTTCAACAATCTCTCTTCTGCTACTACCATTTTACTCTCAAATAATAACAAGTGCTTAGAAACGGATGCTAATAATTGGTAAGGGACTTGAAGGCTGGGCAAATGTCGAGTTAACATAATCATATATACTCAAATACTCATATCCAAATAAGTTCTCTACTTTCACACTTTCTTCCACCACCTTAATTATCCTATTTTCTTTTGTTGGTTGGTTTATTAGCTTAATTATTTACCAAATTGCATAAAAGAATTAATCTTTTTGTTTAGGCTTGCTTGGATAATCATCGGGTTTACTTATCTAATTTGGATTGAACACTTTATTTGCCACATCTCATTTATATGTGATATTATTTGCTATTTTGTAATTCAAGTTTCTTTAAATATAGATGTATTTTCTTTAGTTTTTGCATCTAATTCATAATAGTTGAACTTCATTTCTATATTTAAATTTAAAAAATATTTATTAAATCTCAGCCATCAAATAATATCTAACGGTTGTACTCACCCTCTCTCATAACTCTCATCTTATATTGCTTCTCATAGGATCATTCATTTCTCTCTCTCTCTCTCTCTCTCTCTCTATATATATATATATATATATATATATATATATATATATATATAGAATAATGAAGAAAAAAGGCAATAGGAGGATTTTTCGTCAGGCGTCGTCGAAAAAATACACCTTTTAATATTTTAATCAACAATCAGACACCCATCATCATCATCTTTATCGTCTAAGATGTTGATACACCAAATTTCATTTAATTCTACCACTTTTCACCGATGTTTTAGTGGGTGCAAAATTAACGGTTTACCAAATCAACGGTGAAAAAGTGGTAGAATCAAATAAAATTTGGTGTATCCATATCTTAGATGATAAAGAAAAAGATGACGAATGCCGATCGTCAAAAAAATTTTTAGGAGGAAATTTCATCCCTCTCCTTTTAGTCGAACAGGTAAATCCGGTTTCTCATATATATATCCAGCACCAAAGTTTGAGAAATTGTACATTTGATTTAGAAATATAACATATAGCAGGTTATACTGCAAGTTTTACAGAGGGGACCAAGATCAAAAGTTCCTTTTCATATCAAATATTTACTTTTCAAGTTACAGACCAGACCCATTTATTTAGTTAAAAAAGAGGTGTGGATCTTACATGGGTCGAATGTTGAAACTCGAAAGAAAAATGTAAACAAAATTCACTTGGATAAGGGGTTGCACTAGTAATATTTCATTATCTAAATAGAATAGCTATGCAATGTATGCACCACCCGTTGCATTATCACTTTCCTGAAGACAATCAACAGTTTGCATAGAAAATTGAAAGAAAAATCAGTGTCTTTCTCAATTCAAATGTTTCGCTTCTTATTGTCAATTTCTTCTAAAAATAAGGACGCAAGGCCTGGACCAGGATCAAAGGGGTTTTACGCTATTATCAAGATTCATGTTTCAAACCATGCAAATAGCACATTTAAGTCCACAAACAGAAATCTTTCTCGGTCCATAATGTCTTTAAGAAGCTCGCTATGTAAAATGCTATCAACATATCAGAGCTCAAGATCCATTTCATATAGTTTCATTCCTTCATGATGTCTCAACTTTCACCATGTATGTTATCCATATATCAGAACTCTAAGTCCATCTCGTATCAGCGAATTGCATTTAAATTTTCTTCAGGACACGTTAACGTTATCTATGTTGATTAGATTATTACATCTTCCTATTAGCCCATACTGTCTTATTTTGGCATACAGCATAGAAGCCAGTTAAAAGCAAGGATTGAGGTTACGGCCGAAACCACCGATACGTGGTGGTTTCGTATCGGTTTCGGTGGAGACCGATACGAAACCCGAAACCGATACAAAACCAACTATACAATATCGTTTCGGCTGAAATCTTTAAAACTTACTTTTTTTAATACCATCTTTACTATTATTGTGATCATTGTAGGCTTTCGTTATTAGAAAACCGCGAAAAAGTGAACCCAAACCCTATATTAATGCTTATCCAAATACACTTTTCAATATATTTTGCGTCATGACTGGATTTTTAAACACTAGAATTATTGTCTTGTAATATAGAACCATAAATTTAAGTATTTAATATATCTACACTTATGTATGTTGTATTAACGTCGAAACCGAAATCAGAACCGAGATTATCGAAACTAGCCGAAACCCAGCGAAAATAATAAAATTATGAGAGGCCGAAATCGAGATTTTGAGCCTTGGTTAAAAGCAAGAGTTAGATGAGCTTGCGCTCGAGTGCAAGCCTCTTGGCACTCTCCAATGGGTTTTTGTTCTGTTTTTGTTCAGTTTTGTTTTGTTTTTTCCTTTTGGGAAGGGGTGTGGTTCCCGTAAGCACAACCATATGTAAGCACAGCCATATGCTCGACCATAACCCCATTTTTTCCTAAAAAGCAAACTGTTAGATTATGAATATATTCATATGACTGTATTGAATGTTTTATGTGTTGGAAATCTATATATTTAGATAGACTGTTGAGATTGTTCGTTATCATTAAGTTAATTGAGAGCTGTATAAATTAAGATGATTGTTCACATAATAAAATAATAGAGTTCATATTTGTTTTTTTTATCATGGTATCAGAGCGGTAATGGCTCGATCTAAAATTTATCTTCATCTATATTTTTACTCTATCAATCTAAAATAAATAAATTTATAATAATATCCAATATCATTTTAAAGATTTTATCTTTATGAACCATGAGTAATACCCTCCTTCAAGATTAAATTTGTGCAACCATTTCTTTCTACAACGCTTCTTGACAAGGCATTTCTAGTAAAAGAGATTTTGTGATTCAATCCACCTACCTTATGCGTAAGAGACTACAGATTTTGAGGTTCTGTCCGCCTACCTTATGCAAAAGAGACAGGAGACCATATCCGTCTTGCATTATGCCATAAGAAATTGTTTTTCTTCAATTTTTTGCAGGTTGCATATTCAGATCAAGATTTAAGCAAACTCGATCATGAGTTTGAGGGGGACTGTTAAATTATGAATATATTCATATATGATATAACTGTATTGGATATTTTAATTATTATAGATAGGTTTAGTTATGATTTCATGTGTTGCAAATCTATTAGTTTAAATAAACTGTTGAGATTGTTTGTTATCACTCAATTGGTTGAGAGTTGTAAAAATTGAGATGATTTTCCACGTAATAAAATAACCGCGTTCATATTTGGTTCTTATCACAAACTTTATTTTCCTTTTCCTTCGAAACCTTTACAATACTCTAAAGTATTTCAAAGTTCACATAAAAAACCAAAGCACAGAGACAATTGACAACGGAACACATTAAACATTCATATAACCATGAAATAATGTTGCAAAACCCACCACTGTCGGTCCCAAGTTCGGATGAGAAAGGTGAGAGTTGTGATAGGATTGTAACAGCTAGCGTAAAATTGTCACATTCTATGAAATGAACCACTATAAGAAAATCGTTAGGATGTCCTTAACTCAGAGACATGCTATATTGGATTTCGGTGTAGTGTTGAGTATACATGGGCTTTTAGGACGTCGTTCGAAAGCGGCGTGCTACATCGGACCCCGGACGCATTGTCAAATAAGCAAGGGTTTATAAGCTTCGTCTAGCCTCTTGGAACATAGGTTCCATTATGGATATATTAAATGAATTAATGGAGGCGATGATTGGGAGAGTTGGTATTCACTACTACAATAAAGGGTTGCCCCTACGGATTTATCCGCAAGTGCAAAGCACAGCCCCTACGGATATATCCGTAGGGGCAAAAGAAAACCCCGTAGGTGAAAAGGCCGCAGATGCAAGTCTTTGTCCTGAACATGCGCCTACGGAGTAATAATTGCCCCTGTGCTGTAATCCGTAGGGACATATATCCCTACGGATTACTCTGTAGGGACTGATAATTATTTTAATTTATTGGTTTATAAAATACAATAATTGCCCCTACAAATGTATCCATAGGTTCTGATAGTTGTCCTTACGAATACATCCGTATGTCCAGATAAATGCCCCTACGGATAAATTCATAGGGGAAGTTTTACTGAGTCCATAGGGACAAAATATCAGGTATCCTGATATTTTGTTCCTACGGCTAACTGTGTAGGGGCAAACTGTGTATCTACGGATTAAGCCGTATGTGCAACAGATGGACCTACGGATTAATCCGTAGGGACATAATATCAGGGTTTTTTTATAAAAAAAGGGCTTCCTGTTTTTTACCCGTCCTGTGCACAATAATATATACATCATATAACCAAATACATAAATATTCATAATCAACATATTACGCATAATATATAAAAAAAATAGAGAAACATAATATGATATCAAACTAAATCATGGTGAACAAGTAAACAACCACCAATATCGTCCAAAATTTATACAATATGTATCAGATAAGTATATACATCCTCAAAAATATAAATAAACCTACGCTAGCTCGGTCCAGCTCTTCCACCTCTGATAATCGCCGTAATCTGGTGCATCTGCTTCTCGGTGCAGCCCTGAGTCGTCAAAAACTCGACTAATGAAGGAGCAGAATGTGCAGGAGTGAGCGGGCTGTAGAGCTGCAGGAGCGGTCTGCGCAACCGCAGCCGAGATAATGGCTTGCGGAGCCGCAGCCGAAGAAGATGCATGTAGATCCGCAGCCGAAGAAACCTGTCGCACTTGTTAAATTTTGTGTGTAATAAACGAATAAGAACGATGTATTAGATTTTAGTCGAGTTCGTATCATTATCAGGTTATTGCGAAACCCCAATCTAAGAATACTTAGGGACTTAGGTCTCGTTTGGGTATCTAGTTTGGAAAGCCGTAGTTTATTTTAATTAGATAGTTTTATGTAAGTATGATTAATCAAAGCTATGTCTACAACCAAATAAGTTCAGGGTACTAATATTGCATATGTTACTATCTATAATATGATATAATATTTTACTATTAAGTAGTATACGTACCATCTCTTTCAACATCTCGACGGTGGTCTTCAAGGCGACAACATTATGCTCTAGACGTCGCTCACGGGGGGTAGGGGAAGTAACCGCCGGAGTGGAGTCCAACCTCATATGGGCCCTGCTAGGACCCAGTCTCCGGCCTCTCTCCTAACCTCCGTGGTGCCCTCCGTGTGCGGCGTCTAGGACTGGGGTCAGCAGTATCGGATCGGTCTGTCTAGTAAAATCGATCTCTGATGCTTCCGCCTGCTCCACCATCCGCTCCTATACCAATATTAACCATTAAAATATAAATATATCATTTAAATTTGAAATTTTCAAAACAAAAAATTCAAACTTGTTGGAATAAATAATAAATACTCCTGGGTAGCGTTGTCGGGGAGTTCGCCCATGGCGGGATCTGTCGAGGTGCCGTGGACGGCAAGATACGCGGTCAGCACGCTCGGTGTACCACCCTACGTCAGGGTCTGAGCTCTCTGCAATTCGCAAAAAATTTACATATATTGTAAAATAACTTTTAATATTACATTATATCAAAATAAATCTATTGTAATTTACCGATTCCTTCATGGCACGAGTAATGTTCCTCGAGCCACCTGTATAAGTGTGGCGACCCTTCTTCGCCGACTTCCTATTCTCATTATATCAAAATAGATCTATTGTTAGTGTGTATGTGCTTTGTGTAGGGTTGAAAAAAATAAATCATAATTTTTTTGAAGAACTAAGTTCTTTATATAGGGTTAAACCCTAATTTTTGGAGAAATTAAATTCCCATATATTCATATTATTTCTTTTTGTTCGTTTGAAGCACTCACGTGGGAAACACGTGAGGCTTCAAAATAGTGCTAAGCACTAGCGAGTCACCAAGCTATTCTTGTGTTTTCTTAGAGATATTGATCTCGTGTTAATGACATTTTTAGTCATTAATGATCATCAAGATTTCGGTTTTGAGGATTTTGGATCAACATCATTTTTTTGAAGAACTAAGTTCTTTATATAGGGTTAAAACCTAATTTTTGGAGAAATTAAATTCCCATAAGTCTCTGTTATTTCTTTTTAACTTAGTTTTTTCCCCCTAATTTTTGAATCTGCAGAACAAAATCTCCCCGATAAGAATTAAATTCTCCACTTGTGGGGAGATTTGCTTCTGCAAATCTCAACCAGAGGAAGAACTAAGTTTTTATATGAAGGGTTAAATTTACGGTAAAATTGTGCGTTTACGTTATCATCAAGTATCTTACTGAAGGAACTAGTGCACCCTAAAACCTAACCCTAATTTTTGGAGGAATTAAATTCCCATATGTCCCTGTTATTTCTTTTTAACTTAGTTCTTTTCTCCTAAGTTTTGAATCTTCAGAACAAAATCTTCCCGATGGGAATTAAATTCTCAACTTGTGGGGTGCAAATCTCAACCAGAGGAAGAACTAAGTTCTTATATGAAGGGTTAAGTTTACGGTAAAATTGTGCGTTTACGTTATCATGAGTATCCTACTGAAGGAACTAGTGCACCCTAAAACTTAACCCTAATTTTTGGAGGAATTAAATTCCCATATTTCCCTGTTATTTCTTTTTAACTTAGTTCTTTTTCCCTAAGTTTTGAATCTGCAGAACAAAATCTCCCCGATGAGAATTAAATTCTCAACTTGTGGGGAGATTTGCTTCTGCAAATCTCAACCAGAGGAAGAACTAAGTTCTTATATGAAGGGTTAAATTTACGGTAAAGTTGCGCGTTTACGTTATCATCGAGTATCCTACTGAAAGAACTAGTGCACCCTAAACGCTAACCCAAATTTTTGGAGGAATTAAATTCCAATATGTCTTTGTTATTTCTTTTTAACTTAGTTCTTTTCTCCTAAGTTTTGAATCTGCAGAACATAATCTCCCCGATGAAATTTAAATTCTCAACTTGTGGAGAGATTTGCTTCTGCAAATCTCAACCAGAGAAAGAACTAAATTCTTATATGAAGGGTTAAATTTACGGTAAAGTTGCGCGTTTACGTTATCATCGAGTATCCTACTGAATGAACTGGTGCACCCTAAACCCTAACCCTAATTAACCCAAATTATCCCTAATTAACCCAAAATTAAATCCTAATCATCACCCTAACTCAAATTATCTCTAATCAACCCAAAATTAACCTAAATTAACCTAATTAACACAAATTACCCTAATTAACCCAAATTAACCCTAATCATCACCCTAACCCAAATAAACCCTAATCAACACCCTAACACAAATACACTCTATTTTACCTAATTAACCCTAGCCCAAACCCTAACCCAAATCAACCTAACCCTAATCATCACCCAAAACCCAACCCAAATTAACCCTACCCCAAACCAAAATTAACCCTAATTAATCTAATTAATCCTAACCCTAATCATCATCAACCCAATTTTACCTAATTAAGCATAACCCTAACCCTAAACCTTAACCGAACCCTAACCCTAACCCTAACCCTAACCTACCTAATTAACTATAACCCTAACCCTAATTAACCCGGAACTAACCCTAACCCTAAAATCAACAATAACACAAATTAAGAATAATTAATACTTCAAAATGGAAATTAACTCACCTCACTTGTAGTTTTGCCGGCGGATGGAGCTCGACGAGGTGGAGGAGGCCGGGGATGTTAGTTATATGTATGCCCTAGAGGCCATTACTATACATAGGATGTATATTGTAGTGGATGCTGGGACAAATATAGGGAAGACTTTCTTGCTCGACATGATAGTATGCTATCTGGTTGCTCTTTACCTTAACGTGTACACTGTTTGTCTCTCTATTACATGTTGGTAAAGCCTTTAGGATGTGTACTTGACTACCTGGACTATGATGCGGATCATACTAGTGGGGACATGGTAGTCCGTAAGTACATCCTTCAAAGTCCCTAGTCATGGGTGTATCGAGACGGGGCATCGATATACCAGTGTAGACTAGCGTATACCTTCTCGACCCATACAAATGGGCGATGGATGATCCCATATCCATCGGTGTTTGACATCAGAGATGATATACGGGTGCTCAGTAGAGACTGGGTACACTGGACGGACTCGCCGAGAACTCCCAGATGGTATTATACCTGACGTCAGATGGCAGTTCTCTGGTGACACTGGTACAGAGTAGTCTGTTGACCCGATATCGTCATAGAGTCTTGTGTGGTTCCCACTGTGCTTTGATTTCCATCTTACCACGTCCAAGAGGGCGTGCAAAACGGTGGTTTTTGGGTACAGTCCCGAATCACATGGAGGCAATGAGCGATAGGAGGGGATTCGTCTCTCCCGGTATAGGGAGTTGATGTTGCGCTGTGTTCGATTGGCTATAACAGGAAATCCCTGGCCAGGGTTGCTGAGATTTACTGGTAAGTGTTATCAGTAGTTTCTCGAATTGTTATAGACCTCATATCGACACGACTTATCGAGCTATTGGGGTCTGACGTTTACCACCCCTAGGTGAGATATGCGACATATCAGACGATCAGACCGGACTGTACGGTAGTGTTACTGTTTGGATTCACAGGAGTATGAGCGGGCTTGCTCGTCGATCTTCTGATCGCTCAATACCCGGGTGGCCGTTACGTTTAGCAGACCGCTTGCGGCTTGTGGGTGCTTGATATGATCATCACCTGCTGCCGGCGTATTGACGAGTCTTTAGAGTCCTACACAGAGGTTTCCTGGCTCAAGCGAAACGAAATAGGAGCGCATATGAGATATGTGCGGGACCGAGAATAATGCGTGTATGTGATACCGTATTCCATTCTCGCGATGAATGTATCGAAAGGTTGTATGCGATGTAACCTAGTTATCGAATCAAGGGTTGGTTCGATAAGCCGATACATTGAATACTAGTCGGTTATATGCGATATGACCGGATCGTTAAATCAAGTGTTGATTTAATGATTTAATGCATAATTATATATTTGATATATTACTTTGCATTAACTAGTATTGGTTCACTTTAAGATGGATTTTCTCCCTCGGATGTGCGCATTGCATATGCGATATGATTTTGTGCACTTGCTTGTATCATGTTTGATGATGCATGCCTTTTTGGTTAAGTGTAAAGAATTAAACCTTGGTTAATGAAATGGTTAGGGTTTACTTTTTCCTTATTCATTTTATTCATTTATTTATTCTTTTGGAAAAAGAAAAGCAAATGAGAAAATAGTGGCATGTTTTGTTTTGTTCTTGAAGCTTCATGAAGACTTTGACCAAGTGACCATTTTGTCTCATGCTTAACCCTAACCATCCCACTAACCATGATTTATTCTCTACACTTGACCATGGTTTGGTTATGATAAGTATTCTTTTAATTTTCTTTTTGGAATTAACTTGTCATAACATTTACCTTCTTCTTCTTCATTTCTTCAAGTGAAGAAAGCTTGCCTCCATCAATGGCAAGTGATGAAAAAGAGTGAGAAATCCAAATCTAAAGTCTACCCACTTCCTATTTCTTCATCCTCTACCTCTTGCCAAGTAGTAGAGTGTGTTTTCTTCACAAGTTTCATGACTTGGTGAAGTGAGAGCTTGATCTTGTGATGCTTCGACGTAGATCATCTTCGGTATGGACATCGACGACCTAGCTTGCCATTTCTCCGACGAAGCCGACGCTAGAGCCCGGGAATTCATTCGGACAGCGAGGGGACTTCGTTGCGGAGCTATGGAGGTGGAGCACCGGATCTACAAAGGTTGTATTTCCGTTCACTTAGTTAAATTGTTAACTAGCTTCATGTTTCGCCTAAAATTCTAGTTAACGATCCGTATTAGGGTTTCTCGGCACTTGTAAAAATTTGAAATTGGAATGGTTGATGCCTTGTGAGACCTCATTAGGGTGCCTAGGAACCCTACAGTGGTATCAGAGCCTAGCTAGAGCCTTAGGCGAAGTCTAGACAACGTTTGAATCCCGATCGAACCCGAAACCTCATTTTTCCCATGCTCTCTGTCCTTTTTTCAAAACTGTGCATTTTCCACGTTAAAAATATGCAGAAAATTAAGCAGGGTTTTATATGAATTACTGTGAAATACAGGGGCCTAATTTAATTAAACCCCCGCGGAACCGCGGCACGAGCTTGGCATGTGTGGCGGTTCCGCGGCCTAATGGTCTCCTCTTGCGTTGACTTTTGCACAGTAATTCCTATTTAACAGTGATGAGTTCTTTGGGTATTTTTAATATTTATTCAAGAGTTGAATAATCTGGGATGTTTTGGAGCTTCGATAATTCGATCAGGTTTATCAGATTTTGTCTATTTGCCTTTCCGGATAAATTTTAGAATATGTTAAAAAGTTCGACCAGATATAAATACCCACTTTTTCCCCTGCCGGGAAATTTCCAAGTGTTGGATTTTTCCGTAGTTTGACGACGTTCTAAGTAGTGCAAGTAACGCGATGGACCCTCTAGAAGACAACAAACCTTAACTCGATTATGTGACCTTCTTGAACTGCCCTTTGAACCTTAGGGTTTGGGGCAGTACGGCGTGCCACATGTGAGGCGTTGGCTTGACCCTTCTACGGCTGGACCGTTGGTACTGAGGCACGAACGGAATGTTGTTAGACTTATTTCATGTGTTGAGCTGTATCGGGAAAACTTGGGTGTTCGATTGTTCGATCGAAAAGTTTAACATTTTCTGTTTATCTGGAATGGGATACAATAATTGGAATTCACAAAAGTTATGTGATAACTGAATGAATGTTATAAACATAGCAGTTTAGTCTCACTTGATCGGTTGCCACGGAATTTTG
This sequence comes from Agapanthus africanus, assembly GCA_030015575.1. Taxonomy (NCBI): domain Eukaryota; kingdom Viridiplantae; phylum Streptophyta; class Magnoliopsida; order Asparagales; family Amaryllidaceae; genus Agapanthus; species Agapanthus africanus. The sequence goes on along the minus strand of CM057338.1, from coordinate 865,491,582 downwards.
ATGTGATCAAAATTCCGTCGCAATCACGTAGCGTACGCGGATACTCGCCGGGTAAACTTAATAAACAGCCTCACTCCATAGTCCCGACCAAGTGACTGTAGGAGAACCCCGTCGCCGAAAGCATCCGTTCGGGTGCTCGCGGTGGCGGTGTTCCGCCTTGGTGCACTTCGTCGACGGCGTCGGGGGTGCGGCCGCCTACTGAAGTTTGCGACGAGCATTCGATCAGGATGTCGGGAATCTTGTTGAATTGCCCGACTTGATATTGAAAAGAGTTTTCGATTATGAGACTAAAATGCGGAGTTTATAATTGTTAGGCATGCGATGTCTAAGGAATTCATTTGATTAGGCATGCGATGTCTATGCAGATTGCGGATTCCAACTGTTGTAGTTTTACACTTTCTTTTCTGTGACCGTAAGTGTAATATGTGATATCGCCGGTTTCGTTGCTATATGTCAACGACAATTGGGATGGACATATTTACTTACGTTGATGACATGTGATGTTATGTGTTGCTGGATATGTTATATTGGATCGTCGTGTTTGAATAGCCGGGGGTTTTTATGTGAGATGCGTGTTTTTCATTTTCATTCATGTAAAAACTTGTATGTAATATTCTTTTATTGGGGCACTTCCAGGTTGCGGAAGATGTCACCGTTGATGTATATTATTTACTTTTCCGCACTAGGATAGACCCAAGGAGGAGGGCACAAGTAACCGGGTTCTGGAGTCCAGTGGGAGACCAACTCGAGGAGTCGAGTCCGGGTCTCCTAACTCTAGAATTGGTAGGGTTGCTTGCCGCTCTCGTAGGGGTCTAGGGGTGTGGGTTTGGCTATTCATCGCGACCGTGGAATCCGTGTTTTATACTGGCTCGTATTGAAAACACGGACATCCTAGTATATCCAATATTTCATATGTTTCTTCTGCTGCGATATCTGTGATGTGATCATGTGATGTTCTGTGATAGATACAGTATATAGTATATATGATATATTATATAGACGTTACTTATGTTTTACACCCGCGCTAGCCCTGCCCTGCTCTGCCGTTAGTTACCTAACCTAACGGTGCACGAGGGGACATCGAGGCGAATGCGGATGGCATAAGTGTACGTCGTATTTATCTGTGATGTTTAGGTAATTTAAATGATGGGACTTCATTAATGTGATTAATGAAATAAAAGAAACCTAAGATGTTGTAGAATCGAATTTCAAAATAAAACAGGTAGCTACAGTTCTTGCTTTGCACAGCGGTATATATGATATATCCTGCACCTTATTCGATAAGGAAAGGACCGAGATCCCTTCACCGGGAGTGACTCCTTTAGCAATAACTGGCAGATGCTACACACTCGGTTTGTCTTTGATCGCTTCTATAGTTTCTGCTTTGCACAGTGATATATATGATATATCCCGCACCTCATTCGACGAGGAAAGGACCGACGACCGGGAGTGACTCCTTTAGCAAAACTAGAAAAGCCTAAAAAACACTCCATTTTTAAATTCATTCGATCCTACAACGATATAAAGTTCATTACGCAAATGATTTTCTTAAAAACCTGTCGTAGCCCTCCGTCATTTCAGATAGGTAATAGTTAGTATTCGTGCTGCGTTTGTTGACTCAGTCAAGGCGTAGTGTGCGGTAGCTGATTATTGTTTATCTGCAAAGCATATGATGCGATTGGATTAGGGTAGTCGTGCGGCCTTGTTGACTCAGTCAAGGGTCGTGCGGGTGGGTTTAATTCAATCGAGAAATGACGGGTTGAACTTTACTTGTGGTCTATGATTTGTTGACTCAGTCAAGGTCATAGATCGCTTGGGGCAAAATATTATCGGGAATTTCAAGTGTTGAAATTTGCAATGAGATTGCATACCTTCTATGAGATAGTTGGATCCCGATACCCGCTGCGAGTAAGTGTTACTCCTGGGAGAGTTTTATACATTACAATTAGCCGATCAAGTAGGTGTCTAGAAAGGTGTTAACGAGGTTACGCCTCTGGGAAAACGAGGTTTACATTAATTAGGTTCGTGCGAAAGCACGGGGGACCTCCCTCAAAGTACCGACACTGGCCTGGCTGAAAGATTGGCGAACTTGTAGTGTATAATTAATCCCGGCTAGTCTTTCCTTTTAGGGTTTGAAGAAAGATTTGATAAAAAGCAATGGGAGCCATCCTGATTAGATAAAATAAAAACCAATCTATTCTTGCAGAGCGCACGCTGAGTGTTTTCTTCTCTCTCTCTCTCCAGGTAGCGACCATATCACGCCTTAATCAAGATAATAATACGGATTATTGACTGAACCCGCTTGTTATACTGAGCTGGGGAACGTTGGTCCCGCTCCAACTTATAATTGTTATAAGACAGAGCAGGAAATAAAGGGAATACCAGATTTCCCGTGCCGCCCAAACGAAGAGAATGCATGCTGATGCATCATCTTCGGGTGTGTTCATTATACAGAACTGTTTCTCAGTATCCTCTACGTCCTGGGTATGTGATACCAGATCAGGATCCCAGATATGTAATCTGTTACATAGGGCTACAGAAAGGTAGAAAACTGAGAACGGGTGATAAGTTTCATGAGGCAGAAAACGGAGCAAGTGTTGCAGCCAAGTCTGTTGGTCACTGTCACCCTGTATTACAAATACATTGATTCGGAACGAATGTTATTAGATACCGAACCTGATATACAAAATCATATCACTCTCTTTATTATTAAAGAAATGATAAAATTTTGTATTGTTGGATAATGTTTTGAACATTACCTATATCAAAAGTTGATCGGTTCAGGCACGTTATCTAAAAGCATTGATGTTCTAAATCAAATTACAGTTCTTAGTATATGGAACACACATAAGAGGAAGAGTTCAGAAATGAACGGATCCTTCTTAAGGTATTGTAGACTAGGTCAGATCAATGTGACCCGACTAGCTGAAGTTACATGTAGATGCATATTTAAATCAGTTTGAATCTACATCTTGTGTAACTTGCCAGTCATGTCACAAAGATATAATGACACTAGCTCTGTTTATTGGAAACAGAGAAAGAGTTAGTGAACTCTTGGGATGATACATGTTGATGTATGTAGGTCCCCTGTCTACACATGCCAGGACCGGTTCTTTGTACTTCATTACATTCTCTGATGATCTTTCGAGATTCAGACCTATGTTCCTGTTGAAACACAAGTCCGAACCTTTTGAGATATTCACAGAATATAAGTTAGAAGTAGAGAACCAAAATACGGGTAAAAGTATTATGTCCTTTGATGCGATCAAGGAGGAGAATACTTGTGCACGGAATTCCTGGACTGTTCTAAAGGAGAATGAGATTCTCTCTCAGCATTACTCCTCCGTATACACCATAGCACGATGGTATATCGGGGCGGAGCTATCTCACCCTATATGATAAGGTGTGCTCTATGATGAGTACTACTGAGTTACCTTTTTCCTTTTGGGAGTTATGCGCTTGAGAAGCTGCATACCTATTGAATAGGGTTCGAATCAAATCAGTTGCCTACCACTTCATATATGATATGGAAAGGGAAGAGCCCATGTCTTAAGTTAGTTAAGATTTGGGGTTGCCCGGCCTATGTATAAAAGCAAAATCCGGACAAGCTCGAGGCAAGGTCAGTTATGTAGAACTGGAAATGTTCCAGCCATACAAACTGCGGCTGATGATTTGATAGAACCAAAGGATTCAGTAAATTCCAACGAACCTCAGCCTCTCCGCCGATCTAGTAGGGTTCCTCACCCACCTGAGAGATAATTCGGTTTCTCGATGACAGTGGGAGCGAGGATTGCATCATAAGATGATGACCCAACTAGTTTCGAGCTGGCTATCAGGAGTGAGACTCTGTAAGAATGGCTGGATGTTTAGCGATCTGAGATGGAATCCATGTACACCAGTAAAGTATGGACTTTGGCTGCTATATCTGAAGGGTTAAATCCCCATCAGGAGCAAGTATATCTTGAGAAGATTACTTGGTGTAGATGGAAAGGTTGAGACTTTCAAAGCTAGACTTGTTAAAGTTTTTCGTCATTGACCAGGCGTGGATAATGATGAAACCTTTTCCAGTGCCTATGCTTAAGTCCATCCAGATCCTACTTGCCACGGCTACGTACCATGACTACGATATCTGGCGGTTGGGTGTCATGGCTGCTTTTCTAAATGATGTTTTAGAAGAGTGTGTCTATAAGTACACAGCCAGATGGCTTCGTAGACAGTGGGAGCAGCGGAAACGTGTGCAAGATGCTTTATAGGATAAAGCAGGCATCGCGGAGTTGGAACATCTGTTTTGATGAAATAGTCAAAGAGTTTGACATCATCAAAATGGTAGATGAACCTTGTATAAACAAAAAGGTAGTAGGGAGTATGGTGGTGATCCTCGTAGAGTACGTGGATGACATACTCTTGATAAGAAAGGAGTTTCTTATGCTACGCTCGATCAATCTCCGTTTATCACAAAGATTCTCCGTGTAGGATCAAAATGATACCTCCTAAATCCTGGTATTTGGATCTATGAGATAGATCTAATTGGATATTAGCATACTCACTAGTTGTAGTGAGATGGTATCGACCGATCCTGGGGAGAATCACCGGAAGGGTTCCATGGTGATAAGGACGACTGAATGTCAGTCATAGGCATTGTCTTTACCCTAAGCAAAGGGACGGTATGTTGGAAGAGTTCCAAGCTAGATACCGTGACATACTAGACGATAAAGGCTGGATACATCGCTACTTAAGATGCTACCAAAGAGGCTGTTTGGGTGTATATTGGTTCATGAGATGAACTATGTTCCTCCCATTGTGTGACAATGGAGTTGTGGCTTATGCCAAGGAACGCAGGTCCCATCAGTGATCCAGACATATTCTAAGGCAGTATCACTTGATCATGGAGATGGTTGATCCCTAAGGGATCGAAGTTAGGAGAGTAGACTCAGAGGACAACACAGCGGATCCACTCACAAAGGCCTGTTCCCAGAGAGAGACTTTTATGGAATGGTTGAGTATGAGATACTTCAACCACTGCTACAGATGGCCCTAGTGCAAGTGGGAGATTGTTAGTTATATGTATGCCCTAGAGGCCATTACTATACATAGGATGTATATTGTAGTGGATGCTGGGACATATATAGGGAAGACTTTCTTGCTCGACATGATAGTATGCTATCTGGTTGCTCTTTACCTTAACGTGTACACTGTTTGTCTCTCTATTACATGTTGGTAAAGCCCTTAGGATGTGTACTTGACTACCTAGACTATGATGCGGATCATACTAGTGGGGACATGGTAGTCCGTAAGTACATCCTTCAAAGTCCCTAGTCGTGGGTGTATCGAGACGGGGCATCGATATACCAGTGTAGACTAGCGTATACCTTCTCGACCCATACAGATGGGCGATGGATGATCCCATATCCATCGGTGTTTGACATCAGAGATGATATACGGGTGCTCAGTAGAGACTGGGTACACTGGACGGACTCGCCGAGAACTCCCAGATGGTATTATACCTGACGTCAGATGGCAGTTCTCTGGTGACACTGGTACAGAGTAGTCTGTTGACCCGAGATCGTCATAGAGTCTTGTGTGGTTCCCACTGTGCTTTGATTTCCATCTTACCACGTCCAAGAGGGCGTGCAAAACGGTGGTTTTTGGGTACAGTCCCGAATCACATGGAGGCAATGAGCGATAGGAGGGGATTCGTCTCTCCCGGTATAGGGAGTTGATGTTGCGCTGTGTTCGATTGGCTATAACAGGAAATCCCTGGCCAGGGTTGCTGAGATTTACTGGTAAGTGTTATCAGTAGTTTCTCGAATTGTTATAGACCTCATATCGACACGACTTATCGAGCTATTGGGGTCTGACGTTTACCACCCCTAGGTGAGATATGCGACATATCAGACGATCAGACCGGACTGTACGGTAGTGTTACTGGTTGGATTCACAGGAGTATGAGAGGGCTTGCTCGTCGATCTTCTGATCGCTCAATACCCGGGTGGCCGTTACGTTTAGCAGACCGCTTGCGGCTTGTGGGTGCTTGATATGATCATCACCTGCTGCCGGCGTATTGACGAGTCTTTAGAGTCCTACACAGAGGTTTCCTGGCTCAAGCGAAACAAAATAGGAGCGCATATGAGATATGTGCGGGACCGAGAATAATGCGTGTATGTGATACCGTATTCCATTCTCGCGATGAATGTATCGAAAGGTTGTATGCGATGTAACCTAGTTATCGAATCAAGGGTTGGTTCGATAAGCCGATACATTGAATACTAGTCGGTTATATGCGATATGACCGGATCGTTAAATCAAGTGTTGATTTAATGATTTAATGCATAATTATATATTTGATATATTACTTTGCATTAACTAGTATTGGTTCACTTTAAGATGGATTTTCTCCCTCGGATGTGCGCATTGCATATGCGATATGATTTTGTGCACTTGCTTGTATCATGTTTGATGATGCATGCCTTTTTGGTTAAGTGTAAAGAATTAAACCTTGGTTAATGAAATGGTTAGGGTTTACTTTTTCCTTATTCATTTTATTCATTTATTTATTCTTTTGGAAAAAGAAAAGCAAATGAGAAAATGGTGGCATGTTTTGTTTTGTTCATGAAGCTTTATGAAGACTTTGACCAAGTGACCATTTTGTCTCATGCTTAACCCTAACCATCCCACTAACCATGATTTATTCTCTACACTTGACCATGGTTTGGTTATGATAAGTATTCTTTTAATTTTCTTTTGGAATTAACTTGTCATAACATTTACCTTCTTCTTCTTCATTTCTTCAAGTGAAGAAAGCTTGCCTCCATCAATGGCAAGTGATGAAAAAGAGTGAGAAATCCAAATCTAAAGTCTACCCACTTTCTATTTCTTCATCCTCTACCTCTTGCCAAGTAGTAGAGTGTGTTTTCTTCACAAGTTTCATGACTTGGTGAAGTGAGAGCTTGATCTTGCGATGCTTCGACGTAGATCATCTTCGGCATGGACATCGACGACCTAGCTCGCCATTTCTCCGACGAAGCCGACGCTAGAGCCCGGGAATTCATTCGGACAGCGAGGGGACTTCGTTGCGGAGCTATGGAGGTGGAGCACCGGATCTACAAAGGTTGTATTTCCGTTCACTTAGTTAAATTGTTAACTAGCTTCATGTTTCGCCTAAAATTCTAGTTAACGATCCGTATTAGGGTTTCTCGGCACTTGTAAAAATTTGAAATTGGCATGGTTGATGCCTTGTGAGACCTCATTAGGGTGCCTAGGAACCCTACAGGGGATGGAGCTCAATGAGGTGGCGGCGGCAAGATGGAAACGAGCCGGAAATTTTGAGACTATGGTGAAACTGAGGTGGAGGAGCTCGACGAGGTGGTGACGGAGACCAAGCTAACGACGATGACGAGAAGTTTTGGCGTCGAGAAGTCCGGAAGGTGACGAGACTAAGGGGACAACACGCGCACAGGGAAGTTGGTAGGAAAAATTGGGGGAGATGAGGAAATTTCAGGGGCTCTTTTTTATAAATTATCCTTCTTTGCCCCTACGGATTAATCCGTAGGGCCTTCTTTTGCGGCTCCGTAGGGCCAAATAAAAGATTATATTTAAATATTTTTAAATTAATCCATAGTGCACCGTAGGGGAAACCAGATGACCCTACGGATTAATCCGTAGGGGCAATAAAAAGTTGCCCCTACGGATTACTGTAGCCGTAAGGGCAAACCCTTATTGTAGTAGTGATTATATGTTTGCAAGAAACTAAATGGGTAGATGAAAAAGATAGAGTTATAGAACCTAGAGTTATAAGTTTTGGTATACGGGTAGAGGAAAAAATCGTAACGGGGTGGGAATAATAAATGGTTACTTGAGGATGTAGCTGTGATTAGAGGAAAACGTGATAGAATTTTATTAGCTAAGATTATTTTAGATGGGAAGATGCTTAATATTATTAGTGCTTATGCACCATAAATAGGGCTCGATGACGCTAATAAGCGTCAATTTTTGGAGCATTTAAACGATATGGTGCAAAGTATACCTAATAAAGAGAAGTTATGAAGTTACTTATTGGTGGCGATTTCAATGGACATGTAGGCACTAATCGTTGTGGGTTTGATACTATCCATAGAGATTTTGGTTTTGGACAGAGAAATGAAGCAGCTCACTCAATTTTAGATTTTGTCTTGTCTTATAACTTGGTCTTAGTAAATACTTAGTTTAGAAAAGAGAGTCACTTGATCACCTTTAGGAGTGAATCGAGTGCTAGTCAAATAGGCTTTTTGCTGACTAGAAGAATACATAGAGGTTGTTATATCGATTGTAAGGTGGTTCCAGGTGAGAGTTTAACCACTCAACATAGAGTTAGTTCTAGATGCTCGATTCAGAAAAGGACCTGGGAATATTAGATGTAAGATAAAGTCTAGAATTAAATGGTGGCGACTGAATGAAAGTAACTAATAATCCTTTGTAGATCGTGTAGTTCAAGGGGCTAATAGGAAGTCTGAAGACGATTCAAACACAATATGGAACAAGATAGATGGTTGCATTAAGAGGGTGCTAAAGATCTACTTAGTGAGTCGATGGGTGGTGCTCCACTATTTAAGGATAGGTCGTGGTGGAATTAAGAAGTAAAGGCTGCTATTAAAATAAAGAGATTCTTATAGAGATTTGAAAAGTAGAAATGTAAAGAGATTTGAGAAGTATAAGATGGCTAAAATGGAGATTAAGAAAGTAGTTCGGGAAACCAAAACTAAGGTTTACAAAGAGATATATAGGAAGTTGGACACCAAGGAAACTAAAAATGATATATACATGATTGCTCGGATGAGGGAAAAGAAGACCAGAGATTTATGTGCGGTGAAGTGTGTCAAAGATAAAGATAAAAAGGTTTTAGTTCAAGATGGGGATATCCAGGAAAGGTGGAAATATTATTTTGACAAGTTGTTCAAAGAGAGCTTTATTAAGAATTTGGATGGATTTGTCATTCAATCTCAAACTATAAATTGCGATTTCATACGTAGAATAAGAATGCCTGAGGGTATAGCGGTTTTGAAGAGGATGAAATAAAAGAAAGTCGGTCCAGACGGAATTCCTATTGAGATATGGAGTTGCATAGGAGAAATAGGCATTAGATGGCCGACAGACCTGTTTAATAAGATTTGGAAAACTAAAAAGATATCAAATGAGTAGAGGAGTACCCTTGTACCTCTCTAGAAGAGTAAGGGTGATATTCAAAATTGCTCAAACTACCGTGAAATAAAACTCATGTGTCACACCATAAAACTTTAGAAGAGAGTGATTGAACACATGCTAAGGCATGATATTAAGATAACGGAGAATCAGTTTAGATTCATGTATGGACGATTGACGACAGAGCCTATTTATTTGCTTCGTCAACTTGTCAAACGCTTTCGAGAAAGAAGGCAATTGCATATTTTTTATTGACTTAGAGAAAGCTTATTATAAAGTACCTAAAGAGGTATTATGGCGGATAATGATGAAGAAGGGAGTCCCAATTAGATACATTGATATAATCAAATACATGTATGATAGAGTAGTGGCAAATACAAGAACTTGCGGTGTCCTAACGAGTGATTTTCCGATCACAATTAGCTTGCATCAATGATTTGCTTTAAGTCCATTCTTATTTACCATAGTGATGGATGCGTTTACTAGAACTATCTAGGATGAGATACCTTGGTGTATGTTATTTGCTGATGATATTATTCTGGTAAGTGAGACGAAAGCAGAGATTAATACCAAATTGGAGTTATGAAGGAATACATTAGAATCTCGGGGGTTTACACTTTAGATTTGTAGCTCCAAGACAACATATACACAATGCAAATTTAGTAAACAGAGAAGTCGAGATCACAGTGGTATAACACTGGATGGACAAGAGATATCACCGAGCGATCAATTTAGATATATAGATTCCATAGGAGATCGATAGCAATGTCAACCAGAGGATTCACGCTGGTTGATTGATATAGAGGAGCACAACAGGGATTTTGTGCTATTGCAACTTTCCGTTAAAGTTGAAAGGGAAGTTTTATTAGAACGCTATTAGGCATGCCTTATTATATGGTATAGAATGCTGGATTCCGAAGAAATATCATGCGCAGAAGATACATGTAGTGGAGATGTGTAAGCTTCGTTGGATGTGTGCTAACACTAGAAAAGATAAGGTGTGATATGAGGATATTCAAGCAAAAGTTGGTGTAGCATCCGAGGAAGAAAAGATGTGGGAAAACCGCCTGATATGGTTGGGTCATGTACGACGTGTAGGGTTCCTAGGTACACTAATGAGGTCTCACAAGGCATCAACCATGCCAAATTCAAATTTTTTCGGTGCCGAGAAACCCTAATACGGATCGTTAACTAGAGATTAGGCGAAACATGCAACTAGTTAACAACTTAACTAAGAGTGAACGAAAATACAACCTTTGTAGATCCGGTCCTCCACCTCCATAGCTCCGTGATGACGTCCCCTCGCTGCGATCATCGGATCCCGGGCTGTAGCGTCAGCTTCATCGGAGAAATGGACGGGCTAGGTCGTCGACTTCGATGCCGAAGATGATCTACGTCGAGGCAACGCAAGATCAAGCTCCAACTTCACCAAGTCATGAAACTTGTGAAGAAAACACCCTATACTACATGGCAAGTGGTAGAGGATGAAGAAATAGGAAGTGAGTTCACTTTAGAATTGGATTTCTCACTCTTTTTCTCAAGTCACCATTGAAGCTAGCAAGCTTCTTTCTTCTTGAAGAAGAAGAAGAAGAAGAAGAAGAAGAAGATGATAACATCATAAGAATATCAATAATAGAAAATAAAATGATTCTTATCATATTAGCAACCATGGTTAAGTGTAGAGAATGAACTAGGGTTTAGTTAAAGGGTTAGGGTTTAGGAAAGAAACAAAATGGCTTTGACTTTCAAAGCTTCATGAAGCTTCAAGTGAAATCCAAATAAAGTCACCATTTTATTTCTCACCAAAAAGAATAAATAAATAAATGAATAAGTAAATAAAGCAAATGAAATGAAACCCTAACCATTTACTAAACATGGTTTAATTCAAACATACACCCAAACTTGCATGCATCATCAAACATGATACAAACTAGTGCACAAAACTATATCATATATATAATGTGCACATCAAATGAGAAAATCCATTTTAAGTGAACCAATACTAGTTAATGTAAAGTAATATATCAAATATATAATTATACATTAAATCATTAAATCAACACTTGATTTAACGATCCGGTCATATAGCATATGACCGACTAATATCCAATGCATCGACTCATCAAATCAATCCTTGATTCGATAACTAGGTTATATCGCATACAACCAATCGATACATTCATCGCGAGAATAGAATACGGTATCACATACACGCATTATTCTCGGTCCCGCACATATCTCATATGCGCTCCTATTTCGTTTCGCTTGAGCCAGGAAACCTCTGTGTAGGACTCTAAAGACTCGTCAATACGCCGGCAGCAGATGATGATCATATCAAGCACCCACAAGCCGCAAGCGGTCTGCTAAACGTAACGGCCACCCGGGTATTGAGCGATCAGAAAATCGACGAGCAAGCCCGCTCACACTCCTGTGAATCCAACCAGTAACACTTACCGTACAGTCCGGTCTCGTCGTCTGATATGTCGCATATCTCGCCTAGGGGTGGTAAACGTCAGACCCCAATAGCTCGATAAGTCGTGTCGATATGAGGTCTATAACAGTTCGAGAAACTATAGGTAACACTTACCAGTAAATCTCAGCAACCCTGGCCAGGGATTTCCGGTTTTAGCCAATCGAACACAGTGCAACATCAACTCCCTATACCGGGAGAGACGAATCCCCTCCAATCGCTCATTGCCTCCATGTGATTCGGGACTGTACCCAAAAACCACCGTTTTGCATGCCCTCTTGGACGTGGTAAGGTGGAAATCAAAGTACAGTGGGAATCACACAAGACTCTATGACGATCTCGGGTCAACAGACTACTCTGTACCAGTGTCACCAGAGAACTGCCATCTGACGTAAGGTATAATACCATTTGGGAGTTCTCGGCGAGTCCGTCCAGTGTACTCAGTCTCCATTGAGCACCCGTATATCATCTCTGATGTCAAACACCAATGGATATGGGATCATCCATCTCACATCTGTATGGGTCGAGAAGGTATACGCTAGTCTACTCTGGTATATCGATGCCCCGTCTCGATACACCCACGACTAGGGACCTTAAAGGATGTACTTATGGAATACCATGTCCCCACTAGTATGATCCGCATCATAGTCTAGGTAGTCAAGTACACATCCTAAGGGCTTTACCAACATGTAACAAAGAGACAATCAGTGTACACGTTAAGGTAAAGAGCAACCAGATAGCATACTATCATGTCGAGCAAGAAAGTCCTCTCTATATATGTCCAAGCATCCACTACAATATACATCCTATGTATAGTAATGGCCTCTAGAGCATACATATAACTAACACGACGCAGACCCACGGAAGCACCGGTTCGACGAATGGATATTCTCGATTTAGACTAACTCAAAAAACCGAACGGGAGACCGAAGAAAACGTGGATGGAGACGATACAACAAGATATGGATGAAAATGGCCTTAATGAAAGTATATTGTTCGATAGGAGTGAGTTAAGGTGGAGGATTCATGTGCTCGAGCCGGCGTGATACTCATGTTAGTTCATGTAACCTGTCCCATATGCTTGGGATAAAAGGCTCAATTGTTGTTGTTGTAACGTAGCAATTGCAAAGAACCCATCAATTTACCATCTCATTGAAATTTCCATTCACTTAAAATACAAGTTTTCTAAGCTAAAGTGTTGGTGTGGATTCCGCCCATAACTGTACCCCTTTTATGATCTTACCCATCCGAAGTATAGATTATGAGCATTGCTAAATAACCTATCAAAGTGATCTAGAAAAATCAATTTATGACCATCCTACATTTATCTTTTAAGTGTATCTTTTTAGAATAATAATTTATACGATTAACTTTTCTACTGGTCTAGGTTCATCCTACGCATGTTAATATTTAGCTACTCATACTAAAATTAACGACACAAGAATTGCATAAATTAAAAGGATGAAACATGATTAAAAATAAAAACAAGTAAAAGAAAAATAATAAAGAATAAATTGCAAAAAGTATACAATAAAAATTGTAATGACCCTCATATTCCTATACCTTTGTATATATTTAAATATCGTATTCTCATGAAATACGAGTACTTATCGAATATTCAAAATCCGTATTTCACTTCGGGATTTATTTTTCCTTATAACTATTTCTTTTCTTTTCACCCCAAATCCCATTCATTTTCTCTCATTTTATTTCCATTTATTTTTTTTAAACTCAACTCTCTTTTATTTAAAAACGTTTCTATTTTAATTTTTCAAAGCCCAACACTCACAGGCCCAAGTCCCTTCTTATTTTCCTTTCCTCTTAATTCCCTTATGTTATTGATTTGGAGTAACGGCTAATAATCTTGTGTTAATTATTATTAATTGTTATTAATGATAATTAATTGGGATGTTATATTAACCCATTTCAAAACCAAACCCTTTCTTCCCTCTTCTCCATCAACAGTTATTTTCTCTTCTTTAAATTTTTTTTGAATTCTCTCAATCAAAACTAAAATCTCCCTCGTAAATCCTATTAAACCAAGTTTTTATTACCCATCAATCCTATTAATTCTCGTTCCTCTCTCAAAATCTCTCATTCTCTCTTTCTCCCTCATCCCCTCCCTCCTCCGAGCACTTCGCCGGGCACACACTTCGCCGGCTGACCCCCTCACACCATCGTTGCCCCAGCTCCTCCAGCCTCCTCTCTCATCTCCCCTCGCTGGCCTCTACCCCCAAGCCTCACGCCACGCCCTCTGAAACTTGAGCAGCCGAGCTCAAGCTTCGAGCCAACTCCAGCATCCAAGCCTGGGCTCCATCATCGTTGTGTCGCCACTGAGCCACTGCCGGAGCTCCTAGCCGTCGCCCGCGGCCACTAAGGCCACCATCGATGCCTACAGATCCTCATCCATCGATGTTTTCAATTTGAGCTCGGAGGTGTTCCATGAAATGCCTGAAAGAGTTTTCTCTCGTTTTCACCCATCCTAATCGCGCGTAAGTCCCCTTCTTCGTTCTCTCTCTTCCGTTCTTTCCCATTGCCCATCCTTTGTCTTCATACCAATCAATAATATTTTCGTTCCAGTCACCTACAGATGTTGTATCATGCCTACTTATATAAATTTAAGCTTCTACAGTTGTTAGTTGAATTCACTTATGAGGCATTGCAAGTGTACAGCTGAGATGGTATTTAGTTTTGCTTGTATCTTTAAATCCAGTGGGATATCTAATTGCTTAACATAACAAGAAATCTAATTGCTTTGTTGGTTGTGGTCTTTGATTTTCACCTTGAAGCTCCTTCTGCATGATAATTTTTGTCTAAATTTTCATAAGTGATGCATATATATACATTAAACCCCCTTTTAGAAGTAACTAGCTTTTAAGGTCACACAACCGAGAGAAGAAGGTTTAGCCTTGAGATATCCACACATGTACACATATAGTTTGAGACCAAATCTATGTTCATATTATGACCCGAAAATGGCACGTGACCGGCACCTGAATCATATGAAACCTATAGGACCCCACCGTAATCCAAGTAAGCCGAAAGCCCAGAAATCTAAACCTTTTAAGGAAAATAACAGAGGTGAAGTTTTGAAATAAGGATATAATGAATTTAAGTTCTTCTTTTAAAAAAAATTAAAGTAATGATATGAAATTACAAGTGGGTTGTATACTATTTTTGAAAACATTTTCTTCATTTGAAATTTGTGCAGCAGCTCCTTTGTAAATTTTGATCCAAAACCAAAACATAAAAATATTATACGCATCCCCAAGAGGGAACTAGCTCTTCTCCAATTGGCGGAAACAACCACGCAAAAACGAATACACGACACACCAAGGCGAAGATCAATCACAGAAAAGAAGATAAAGAAAACCAAAATATCCTTAAACCCAAAGATAAAGAATAATACATATCTCGCTCTAAGTCTGAAAGAATATATAAGTCCGTGGATTCTAATTCTATCAAATATACAAAGTCTAGTTGATGGAGCTTTTAACTAGATACAACTAAATAAACATATACAAATGATGGTCACGATCCAATGTGTAACCCACCTACCAATGCAAATCACCCAGAAGAAAACCGTGTGCCAGCAAACCGCTACTGAATCCGTGCGGTCAATCCTGCAAGAAGACTGTGGCACAACGGGGGTGAGTTGCCAACTCGTGAGTAGAAGACATTATCAGGTAGAAATCGAATGTATGATGATCTCCTAGGTCATACAGTAATATATATAATATAATAATATTGTGTGGTAACGCGGATGATCGTGTAAGCACAAGTATAGTAATGGTAATGTAATCGTGCCCGTGTCATAATATGGTACCATATCATCTATATCATATATATGTGTATATGTGTATCATGTTAGTGTGATATGCCCTAGAGGCCATTATTGTATAGTACTAATTTGTATATTACATTTTGGAAGCTTGGGATATATACACAGATTTATAGCAGTCTTGCTCAATACGGTAGTATGCTACTTGGTTTGTATCTATCTTAATATGTGTATATGTTTCTTTTGATATATCGCTAATACATATTGATAGAGCCCTTAGGATCTTTGCTTGACTACCAGCATTGTGATGGCAGTCACACTTGTGGGGGTTGGGTAGTTTACAAGCACATCCTTATACAGGTCCCCAGTCATAGGATTATCGAGACAGGGCATCGATACTCCGGAGTAGACTGGTGTGTACGCTTCTCGTCCCAGCTGGGGAGATGGTCTGTCCCACAGCCATCAGTACATCGTACTGGAGATAGTATGCAGGTGCTTATTAGGTTATGAGTACACTGGACATGACTCGTCGGGAACTGTTGGTTGGTACTATACCTTTCGTCAGATAACAGTTCTCAGGTGACATGAGTACAGCTTAATCCGTTGACTTGACACTGCCACTTCGCCTCAAATATGTTCCCACGGCTCTTAGATTACTACCCTACCACGGCTCTATTGAGTCGTGCAAACAGGTAGTACTTGGGTGCAGTCCCGAAGCACTTGGAGGTAGTGACGGTAAGACAGTATTCGTCTCTCCCGGTATTGGGGTTGATATCGCGCTGTGTCTAGGAGAGCCATTACACAAAGTCCCTGGCCAAAGCAAGCGAGATTTACTGGTAGTGTTTCCAGTAGTTTCTCAAGGTGTTTTGGGCTACACTCCGACACGACTTGTACCGCTATTAGGGGTCTGACGTTTTACCGCCCCCTTAGGCCCGACATGCGATGCTCTTAGACGAACATACCGAATTGTACGGAGATTGTCACATTCAGGCTCAGTAGGAGTTCGGATGGATTCACCTCATTGGTCTTCTTATCGGCATCTACCTAGGGACCGTTACATACTGCTAGTACCGCTTGCGGCCTGTGGTTAAACCCACTGCCAGCGTAGTGTCGAGTCTTTAGAGTCCCACACAGAGGGTTGTTCACCTTTGGGCAAAACAGAGTAGAGGTCGTATGGTTTTACGACAAGGGTTCGTTCATATATGCGTACATGTGTGTGTTTGGTGTTCGGGCAGTTGATACTAGTGGGCTTTGGTTTAAGCCAGATCCTAGTATTTGTTTTGGGATTAGTCTAGTCTCATTGTATTCGTGTTTCTATGGAACACGGATGCGGGTATGTATGTACAGTTGACAGGGGCGGAAAGGGAGACACCTCATTAGGGTTTTGACCATTGACTTGATCAAAACCATAATGAGAAGGAGGAATATGATTAATAGTTTTAATTAAGGATAATTGTATCATGGTTAGAGTTGGGTTGACCATTTGACTTGTTGACTCACGTTGACTTAGATATTTTCTTTTGTTGGGCATGAGATATTTTTTGAAGCATGCTTAGCAATAATTATGAAATGATAGTGGTCAAATCAACTCACCATCACAATTTTCTTAATTATTATTATTATTATCATATATTTCTCATATGAGAGCTTTGTTCTCTCATTCTTTCATTATCTTTCTCTCTCATGGTTTGCTCTCTCTACCTCTCTCAAAAAGCTTAAGTGTTTCATGTGTTGAAAATCAAAGTTTTAAGACTAAACCACCAAAATACTTCTCTACTCACTCTAGGGTTCTTAGTATAGCAAGCCAAGAACTCTAGTTACTTCATTGTTGAGATAGACGCTCAAGGTAGAGGCCTTCGGGTGGATCGTTCTTTGACCTAGAGAAGATAACGAGGAGGAGCCATCTACACCACTCCAAGGAGCTAGCAATTTGGAGGACCACAACAAGAAAAGAAGGAGTTCAAGAACTAGGTATAACCATCTAACCTAGTAGTTTAAACTTCGTATTTGTTTGTTAGTTTTTGTTTAGCAAAGATCCTTAATGGTTAGTCTATATTTTCTTTGAGAAAAATTTGATTTTTACCTATTCCTCCTCCCCGTTAAGCACCGGGGTGGGTAATATAGACTTACAGTGGTATCAGAGCATCGCTAAACATAAAACTAACCGTTCAAACAACTAGATAAACTACCAAAACGAAACGACCCAAAACAACGACGCCCAAAATCTGAGTTTCTGTCGATTTTTTATGAGCTCTAAAAATTATTTAAACATGTACAGAGTCATCTTTGAACATTAAAAAGGCCACGAGACAAAACTGGAGCAATTCCTTACCTGGGGGGCCGGCCACAGTAGCCAGAATTCCGGCCACGCCGGTTTGGACAGGGAGGAATTGGTTCGATTTTTGTAGTTGGTCTTTTGGCTTAAATCTTGGGCTTCAGGAGTTGTTTAATTTCGCCATTTTTGACTTTGCTGAAAATTATTCACTGTAGCATTTGTCGGGTGTTTCGAAGTTGCAGTTTATTGTTGTTTGATGTTTTATGTTCTGTATAATGTGTTTTAAACTTCCGCTAATTGCTATATGTTGATTAGTTGGAGGTTGCACATTTCTGTGATGTTTCTATTGGTTTGTGGATATGAACTTGTTGGATCGTCGTGATGAATAGCCGGGGATGTGAGATGAGGGTTTTCATTTTTCATTCAATGTAATATTTGTAATTTGATGTAATATTATTTCATGGTCGCACATCCGGGTTGAGATTGTAGCCACCATTGTATATTATTTCTTTTACTGTTATTGCTCCTAGGATAGACCCAAGGTGGGGTGCACAAACTACCGGGTACTTAGAAGTACTCAGTGGCCTACTCACGTTGTTGAGGGAGGCTGCTTCACTTCGGGTATTTGGCGGGTAGTTTGCTCCACCCGTAGGGGTCTAAGGTAGGGTTTGGCTATTCATCGCGACCGTGTAATCCGTCTTTTGTTGCAGGCTCGAACGAAACGTGGATTCCTAGCATATCCAATGTGTTCATCTGTGATCTGGAATGACTATCATTACGTCTGACGAATATTTATATCTATATATGATATCTAGTAGGCGTTGCTTATGTTTTGCATCCGCGCTAGTCCAGCCCCCGCTCTGTTGTTAGTTAAGTAACCTAACGGGTGATGACGGGGCCAAGTGGCGAATGCGGATGGCATAAGCGTACGTCATACTTTCGTTTTTTTCTGCAATGGTAGGATTAACTGTTGGGACGCATTATATTAATGCAAAGAAAATAAACCAAAGCTGAATCGTTGGAACAATTTCAAAACCACTCGGTTTTTTCAAAACAGAAAACTTTCAAAATGCGGAGCTTAAACCACTCCTTTTAAAAGCTATCAGCTTCCTTCGATTATATCAAGTTCACTACGTTCACGGTTTCGCCAAAACCACTCGTAGCCCTCCGTCATTTCAGTTAAATATTCAGTAGTATTCAAGCTATGTATTTTGACCTTCACCAAGGCATAGTGTTTGGTAGCTGCCGAATATTTATCTGTTGCATAGATAGATGCGTTGGTTTGGGACAGTCGTACTGCTATTTTGGCCTTCGTAAAAGGTATGTACGGGTGGGTTCAAATTAACCTGGATAATGACGGGTAGAACTTGACATGTGACTTATGATGTGTTGGCCTTCGTCAAGGTCATAAGAGCATGGGGCAAAAATCCATATCGGGAGTTTCTAAAGAAACTGAAACTTGCTAGTATTGCATACCATTTGGAGTGATAATTTTTGGTAAGATTCCTTCAACTTTATCACACAATGATATTTGGATCCCGATCCTACTTTGAGTATATGCTACTCCTCGGGAGATTTTTTCACTTAACGATCAATTCTATAAACCAAGTAGGTGTCTAGAAAGGTGTTAGCGGGGCTACGTCCACAGGGAAAAGAGGTTATTTAATTAAGGAACTTCACGAAAGCGTCGTAAAACCTCCCTCGAAGTACCGACACCGGCCTGGCTGAACGGTTAAGCAAGTATTGTACGGTGAGATCAATCCCGACTAGTTCTTCTTTTATGGTTTGAGGAAGGATTCGAGAAACAGTAGGAGCCATCCTGTTTAGACAAACTAAAAACCACTCTAAACTTGCAAGAGCATCATGCTAAAGTGTTTCTTCTCTCTCTCCTAATTGCAGCAACCATACAACATGACGGGCCTTAAGTTACTTTTAGATAAAAATATACTGACAGGGCCAAACTACAAAGATTGGTTCAGGAATGTCAAAATGACAATCACTCATGACAAGTTGGGGTATCTCCTTATCACTAAGGCCCCCGCCGTCCCTGGTTCATGATCTAGTGTCGCGGATAAGGAAATCCGTAAGACCTGAGAGATTGACAGCGCGAAGGCCAAGTGCCTTGTGCTTGTCTCTATGGACAATGAACATCAGAGGAGGCACGAGAATATGGATCTTGAATCCATATTTCTCCATACTAAGGAACTATATGGAGAGCAATCCCGTATCGCAAGATACGGGACCTCGAAGAAGCTATTTTCAGCGAGGTTGGCCGTCGGATCATCTGTAGCGAAACACGTTCTTAAGATGATTGGCTACATTGAGGAGCTCGCGGACCTCGGGACCACGTTAGAGAACGAGCTCTACACTGACTTGATTCTCCAGCCCCTTCCTTCCACCTACGCCCAGTTTATCCTGAATTTCAACATGCAAGGAAAAGAAGTTGAACTTCCGGAACTCCTCAACATGTTGAGGAGTGCAGAGGGCACCCTGCAGAAAGTCAGGGAAACACCCGCTTTGTTTGTTGAAGGAGCTTCCTCTTCTAGGTCCAAGGTGAAAGCCAAAGGAAAGAAGAAGAAGGTCCCCACCAAACCAAGGGGCGGTGTTAGTAAGGTGGAAGCCAAGGGAAAAGCAAAGGTAGCGGGACAGATTGTGGAGAAGGAAGAATACTTTTATTGTCATAAGAAAGGACAATGGAAGAAAGATTGTAGGGCTTGGAAGGCCAAGAACCAGGACCTGAAGCAAGTTGTGGGTTCGGCTTCAGGTGTGTATGTTATTGAAAAATGTCTGTCAATCAACTCTACTTTCTGGGTATTGGATACCGGATCAGGATCTCATATCTGTAATTCATTGCAGGCACTAAGAAGCCGTAGGGTTTTGTAGGCGGATGATATGACCCTCAGAGTTGCAAACGGAGCAAGCATGGATGCTGAGTCCGTAAGGGACTATCACTTAGGATTGACAGATGGACATGTTTTGGTTTTGCGCAACTGTTATTTTGTACCCAATTCGACTTGTAATATCATATCTGTATCTTTAATGTCTAAAGAAGGTTATGATTTTGCATAAGTAATGTTGTAAACATACACCTTAATCATGTTTTGATTAGGTCGGATACATTAAGCAATGGTATATACGCTTTAAACCAACCGCAGATTTTCAATATCCAGAATACACACAAAAGATAGTCTCCAGAATTAAATCATGCTTTCTTATGGCATTGTAGACTGGGTCACATCAATGAGACAATGTTAGCTAAGTTACATAAAGAAGGATATTTGGATCCGTTCGAATATCATTCTTATGCAACTTGTCAATCATGCCTCAAAGGAAAGATGACAAAGACTCCATTCACTGGACACGGAGTAACAGCGAGCGAGCTCTTAGGACTCGTACACAGTGACGTGTGTGGTCCAATGTCTACACATGCAAGAAGTGGTTTTTCATATTTCATTATTTTTACGGACGATTTCTCTAGGTATGGACATGTCTTCTTAATGAAGTATAAATCCGAGGCCTTTGAGAAATTGTAGGTATATAAGAATGAAGTAGAAAAACAAACCGGCAAAACTGTCAAGACACTAAGATCTGATCAAGGTGGTGAATACTTAAGTACCGAGTTCCTGGATTACCTAAAAGAGAATGGAATTCTCTCTCAGCTTACTCCTCCATACACTCCCCAACACAACGGTGTATCGGAGAGACGGAACTGAACCCTATTGGATATGGTACGTTCCATGATGAGTAACGCTGAGTTACCGCGATCATTCTGGGGCTATGCATTAGAATCTGCTGCATATCTTTTAAAAAAGGTTCCTACCAAGACTGTGCCTACCACACCATATCAGATGTGGAGTGGGAAAAAACCCTATCTTCAATATCTGAAGATATAAGGATGTCCATCTTTTGTCAAAAAGCAGCATGCGGACAAACTCGAGGCACGCTCAGTACTGTGTAAGTTTGTGGGATACCCAAAGAACTCCAGGGGATATCTTTTCTATTACGCGGAGGAACAAAAGGTTTTTGTTTCTCGTCATGCCCACTTTCTGGAACATCAGTTCTTAGAATAAGAAACAAGTAGGAGCGCAATTGAACTGGAAGAAATTCCAGAACCACAAGCTATTACTGAAAGCTTGGTGGAACAAGAAGTTTCAAAAGAATAGGACATTCCCGCACCGCTCCGCAGGAGTAGTAGGCTTTCTCATTCATCTGAGATATACTACGGCTTTCTCATAGACGGGGATAGAGAGGATTGCATCATTAATAATGATGAGCCGACTAACTTCCAGCAGGCCATTCAGAACATTGGCTCAGTAAAATGGATAGATGCATTGCGGACCGAGATGGAGTCCATGTACACCAACAAAGTATGGACTTTGGACTTTGCTCTAGAAGGGGTAAAACCTGTAGGCTGCAAATGGATCTTCAGAAAGAAGATTGGTGTAGATGGACAGGTTGAAACCTATAAGGCTAGACTTGTTGCAAAGGGGTTTCGTCAAAGACCTGGTTTGGACTATGACAAAACCTTTTCTCCAGTTGCTATGCTCAAATCCATTCGAATCCTTCTTGCCATTGCTGCCTTCCACGATTATTGTTAGTTATATGTATGCCCTAGAGGCCATTACTGTGCATAGGATGTATATTGTAGTGGATGCTGGGACGTATATAGGAAGGACTTTCTTGCTCGACATGATAGTATGCTATCTGGTTGCTCTTTACCTTAACGTGTACACTGTTTGTCTCTCTGTTACATGTTGGTAAAGCCCTTAGGATGTGTGCTTGACTACCTGGACTATGATGCGGATCATACTAGTGGGGACATGGTAGTCCATAAGTACATCCTTCAAAGTCCCTAGTCGTGGGTGTATCGAGACGGGGCATCGATATACCAGAGTAGACTAGCGTATACCTTCTCGACCCATACAGATGGGCGATGGATGATCCCATATCGATTGGTGTTTGACATCAGAGATGATATACGGGTGCTCAGTAGAGACTGGGTACACTGGACGGACTCGCCGAGAACTCCCAGATGGTATTATACCTCACGTCAGATGGCAGTTCTCTGGTGACACTGGTACAGAGTAGTCTGTTGACCTGAGATCGTCATAGAGTCTTGTGTGGTTCCCACTGTGCTTTGATTTCCATCTTACCACGTCCAAGAGGGCGTGCAAAACGGTGGTTTTTGGGTACAGTCCCGAGTCAAATGGAGGCAATGAGCGATAGGAGGGGATTCGTCTCTCCCGGTATAGGGGGTTGATGTTGCGCTGTGTTCGATTGGCTACAACAGGAAATCCCTGGCCAGGGTTGCTGAGATTTACTGGTAAGTGTTACCAGTAGTTTCTCGAACAGTTATAGACCTCATATCGACACGACTTATCGAGCTATTAGGGTCTGACGTTTACCACCCCTAGGCGAGATATGCGACATATCAGACGATCAGACCGGACTGTACGGTAGTGTTACTGGTCGGATTCGCAGGAGTGTGAGCGGGCTTGCTCGTCGATCTTCTGATCGCTCAATACCCGGGTGGCCGTTACGTTTAGCAGACCGCTTGCGGCTTGTGGGTGTTTGATATGATCATCACCTGCCGCCGGCGTATTGACGAGTCTTTAGAGTCCTACACAGAGGTTTCCTGGTTCAAGCGAAACGAAATAGGAGCGCATATGAGATATGTGCAGGACCGAGAATAATACGAGTATGTGATACTGTATTCGATTCTCGCGATGTGACATTGATCGGTTATATGTGATATAGCCGGGTTATCGGATCAAGTATTGATTCGATAAGTTGTTACTAATGATACTAGCCGGTTATATGCGATATGACCGGATCGTTAAATCAAGTGTTGATTTAATGATTTAATGTATAATTATATATTTGATATATTACTTTGCATTAACTAGTATCGGTTCACTTTATAATGGATTTTCTCACTCGGATGTGCGCATTACATATGCGATATGATTTTGTGCACTAGATTGTATCATGTTTGATGAGACATGCATTTTGGTTAAATGTAAAGAATTAAACCATGTTTTAAGTGGATAATTAGGGTTTTGATTTCCTTATTCATTTATTAATCTTTTTCTTTTTGGAAAAAGGAAAAAGGAAATGAGAAAATGGTTGCTATTTTGTTTGTATTCTTGAAGCTTCATGAACTTTGACCATAGCAACCATTTTGTCTTCTTATACAAACCCTAACCATTCATCTAACTTGAGTTAACTCTCTACAATTAACCATGGTCTTGTTATGATAAGGTTTGATTATTCATTTCATTTTGAATTAACTTATCATAACTATTATCTTCTTCTTCCTCACTTTTCTTCAAGTGAAGAAAGCAAGGTCATCAATGGTGATTGATGATAAAGAGTGAGAAATCCAATTCTAAAGTTAACCCACTTCCTATTTCTTCATCCTCTACCTCTTGCCAAGTAGTAGAGTGTGTTTTCTTCACAAGTTTCTTGACTTGGTGAAGTCGGAGCTTGATTTAGCGATGCCTCGACGTAGATCATCTTCGGCATGGACATCGACGACCTAGCTTGCCCATTCTCCGACGAAGCCGACTCTAGAGCCCGGATTTGATTTGGACAGCGGAGAGGACTTCGTTGCGGAGCTATGGAGGTGGAGCACCAGATCTACAAAGGTTGTATTTCCGTATTCCCTTAGTTAAGTGTTAACTAGTTTATGTTTTCGCCTAGATTTCTAGCAAACGATCCGTAGTCGGGTTTCTCGGCACCTAGAATTTTTGATATTGGCATGGTTGATGCCTTGTGAGACCTCATTAGGGTGCCTAGGAACCCTACAGTGGTATCAGAGCCTAGCTAGAGCCTTAGGCGAAGTCTAGACGGAATTTGAAACCCGAACGAACCCGAAACCCGATCACAAACATGCTCTCTGTCCATTTTTTAAAATCTGGTCTTTTGCCAAATTAAAAATATGCAGAAAATCAAACAGGGTTTTCTAAGAATTACTGTAAATTTCGTGGACCTAATTCCACTTTCCCACCGCGGTTCCGCGGCATGAGCAAGGCTCATGCGGCGGATCCGCGGCCGTACGGCCACTGTATTTATATTATTTGGCACAGTAATTCTTAGTTTCCAGTGGTGATTTTTCTGGGAATTTTTAATATTTATTCAAGAGTTGAATTTTCTGCAGTTGTTTTGGGGATTCGGTGTTTCGATCGGAGTATCAAATTTTGTCTGTGTGGCTTTCCGGATAGTTTTTAGAATATGTTAAAAAGTTCGACCGGATATAAATACCCAATTTTTCCCCTGTCGGGAAATTTCCAAGTGTTGGATTTTTCCGTAGTTTAACGACGTTCTAAGTAGTGCAAGTAACGCGATGGACCCTCTAGAAGACAACAAACCTTAACTCGATTATGTGACCGTCTTGAACTGCCCTTTGAACCTTCGGGTTTGGGGCAGTACGGCGTGCCACATGTGAGGCGTTGGCTTGACCCTTCTACGGCTGGACCGTCGGTACTGAGGCACGAACTGAATATTGTTAGACTTATTTCATGTGTTGATCTGTATCGGGAAAACTTGGGTGTTCGAATGTTCAATCGGAAAGTTTAACATTTTCTAATTGTCTGGAATGTGATACAATAATTGGAATTCACAAAAGTTATGAGATAACTAAATGAATGTTATAAACATAGCACTTTAGTCTCACTTGATCGGTTGCCACGGAATTTTGATGTGATCAAAAGTCCGTCGCAATCACGTAGCGTACGCGGATACTCGCCGGGTAAACTTAATAGACAGCCTTACTCCATAGCCCCGACTAAGTGACTGTAGGAGAACCCCGTCGCCGAAAGCATCCGTCCGGGTGCTCGCAGTAGCGGTGTTCCGCCTTGGTGCACTTCGTCGACGGTATCGGGGGTGCGGCCGCCTACTAAAGTTTGCGACAAGTATTCGATCAGACTGTCGGGAATCTTGTTGAATTGCCCGACTCGATATTGAAAAGTGTTTTCGATAATGAGACTAAAATGCGGGGTTTATAATTGTTAGGCATGCGATGTCTAAGGAATTCATTTGGTCAGGCATGCGATGTCTGAGATGGTTGCGGATTCCAACTGTTGTAGTTTTACACTTTCTTTTCTGTGACCGTAAGTGTAATATGTGATATCGCCGGTTTCGTTGCTATATGTCAACGACAATTGGGATGCGCATATTTACTTACGTTGATGACATGTGATGTTATGTGTTGCTGGATATGTTATATTGGATCGTCGTGTTTGAATAGCCGGGGGTTTTTATGTGAGATGAGTGTTTTTCATTTTCATTCATGTAAAAACTTGTATGTAATATTCTTTTATTGGGGCGCTTCCAGGTTGCGGAAGTAGTCACCCTTTGTATATTATTTACTTTTCCGCACTAGGATAGACCCAAGGAGGAGGGCACAAGTAACCGGGTTCTGGAGTCCAGTGGGAGACCAACTCGAGGAGTCGAGGCCGGGTCTCCTAACTCTAGAATTGGTAGGGTTGCTTGCCGCTCTCGTAGGGGTCTAGGGGTGTGGGTTTGGCTATTCATCACGACCGTGGAATCCGTGTTTTATACTGGCTCGTATTGAAAACACGGACGTCCTAGTATATCCAATATTTCATATGTTTCTTCTGCTGCGATATCTGTGATGTGATCATGTGATGTTCTGTGATAGATACAGTATATAGTATATGTGATATATTATATAGGCGTTACTTATGTTTTACACCCGCGCTAGCCCTGCCCCGCTCTGCCGTTAGTTACCTAACCTAACGGTGCACGAGGGGACATCGAGGCGAATGCGGATGGCATAAGTGTACGTCGTATTTATCTGTGATGTTTAGGTACATAAATGATGGGACTTCATTAATATGATTAATGAAATAAAAGAAACCTAAGATATTGTAGAATTGAATTTCAAATTAAAACAGGTAGCTACAGTTCTTGCTTTGCACAGCGGTATATGTGATATATCCTGCACCTTATTCGATGAGGAAAGGACCGAGATCCTTTCACCGGGAGTGACTCCTTTAGCAATAACTGGCAGATGCTACACACTCTGTTTGTCTTTTGATTGCTTTTAAGAGTTTTTGCTTTGCACAGTGATATATATGATATATCCCGCACCTCATTCGACGAGGAATGGACCGACGATCCCTTCACCGGGAGTGACTCCTTTAGCAAAACTAGAAAAGCCTCAAAAGCACTCCATTTTAAAATCATTTGATTCTACAGCGATATCAAGTTCATTACGCAATAGGTTTTCAGAAAAACCTGTCGTAGC
Organism: Agapanthus africanus; assembly: GCA_030015575.1. Taxonomy (NCBI): domain Eukaryota; kingdom Viridiplantae; phylum Streptophyta; class Magnoliopsida; order Asparagales; family Amaryllidaceae; genus Agapanthus; species Agapanthus africanus. Next base: position 865,464,611 of record CM057338.1, on the reverse strand, counting down.
CCTCCGTCATTTCAGATAAGTCCTATTTAGTATTCGTGCTACGTTTGTTGACCTCCGTCAAGGCGTAGTGTGCGGTAGCTAACTAGTATTTATCTGTTTATGCATATGATGCAGATTGAGTTAGGGTAGTCGTGCGGCCTTGTTGACCTCCGTCAAGGGTCGTGCTGGTAGGTTTAATTCGATCAAGAAATGACGGGTTGAACTTGACTAGTAGCCTACGGTTTGTTGACCTCCGTCAAGGTCATAGGGTGCTAGGGGCAAAATATTATCGGGAATTTCAAGTGTTGAGATTTGCAATGAGATTGCATACCTTCTATGAGATAGTTGGATCCTGATACCCGCTGCGAGTAAGAGTTACTCCTGGGAGAGTTTTATACATTACAATTAGCCGATCAAGTAGGTGTCTAGAAAGGTGTCAACGGGGTTACGCCTCTGGGAAAACGAGGTTTACATTAATTAGGTTCGTGCGAAAGCACGGGGGACCTCCCTCAAAGTACCGACACTGGCCTGGCTGAAAGATTGGCGAACTTGTAGTGTGTAATTAATCCCGGCTAGTCTTTCCTTTTAGGGTTTGAAGGAAGATTTGATAAAAAGCAGTGGGAGCCATCCTGATTAGATAAAATAATAACCAATCTATTCTTGACAGAGCGCACGCTGAGTGTTTTCTTCTCTCTCTCTCCAGGTAGCGACCATATCACGCCTTAATCAAGATAATAATACGGATATTTGACCGAACCCGCTTGTTATACTGAGCTGGGGAACGTTGGTCCCGCTCCAACTTATAATTGTTATAAGACAGAGCAGGAAATTGGGGATTACCAGAATTCCCGTGCCGCCCAAACGAAGAGTGTGCATGCTGATGCATCATCTTCGGGTGTGTTCATTACAGAGAACTGTTTCTCAGTAACCTTTACGTCCTGGGTATGCGATACCAGACCAGGATCCCAGATATGTAATCTGTTACATAGGGCTACAGAAAGGTAGAGAACTGAGAACGGGTGATAAGTTTCATGAGGCAGAAAACGGGGCAAGTGTTGCAGCCAAGTCTGTTGGTCACTGTCACCCTGTATTACCAATACATTGATTCTGAACGAATGTTATTAGATACCGAACCTGATATACAAAATCATATCTGTCTCTTTATTAGTAAAGAAACGGTAAAATTTTGTATTGTTGGATAATGTTTTTGAACATTTCCTATATCAAAAGTTGATCGGTTCAGGCACGTTATCTAAAAGCATTGCTGTTCTAAATCAAACTACAGTTCTTAGTATACAGAACACACACAAGAGGAAGAGTTCAGAACTGAACGAATTCTTCTTGAGGCATTGTAGACTAGGTCAGATCAATGTGACCCGACTAGCTAGAGTTACATATAGATGCATATTTAAATCAGTTTGAATTTACATCTTGTGAAACTCGCTAGTCATGTCACAAAGATATAATGACACCAGCTCTGTTTATTGGAAACAGAGAAAGAGTTAGTGAACTCTTGGGACTGATACATGATGATGTATGTAAGGTCCCCTGTCTACACATGCCAGGACCGGTTCTTTGTACTTCATTACATTCTCTGATGATCTTTCGAGATTCAGACCTATGTTCCTTTTGAAACACAAGTCCGAACCTTTTGAGATATTCACAGAATATAAGTTAGAAGTAGAGAACCAGAATACGGGTATAAGTATTATGTCCTATGATGAGATCAGGGAGGAGAATACTTGTGCATGGAATTCCTGGAATATTCTAAAGGAGAATGAGATTCTCTCTCAGCATTACTCCTCTGTACACACCATAGCACGATGGTATATCGGGGCGGAGCAGATACACCCTATTTGATATGGTGTGCTCTATGATGAGTACTACTGAGTTACCTATTTCCTTTTGGGAGTTATGCACTTGAGAAGCTGCATACCTATTGAATAGGGTTCCAATCAAATCAGTTGCCTACCATTTCATATCTGATATGGAAAGGGAAGAGCCCATGTCTTAAGCAAGTTAAGATTTGGGGTTGACCGGCCTATGTCTAAAAGCAAAATCCGGACAAGCTCGAGGCAAGGTCTGTAATGTGGAACTGGAAATGTTCCAGCTATACAAACTACAGCACATGATTTGATAGAACCAAAGGATTCAGTAGATTCCAACGAACCTCAGCCTCTCCGCCGATCTAGTAGGGTTCCTCACCCACCTGAGAGATACTTCGGTTTCTCTATGACAGTGGGAGCGAGGATTGCATCATGAGATGATGACCCAACTAGCTTCGAGCTGGCCATCAGGAGTAAGACTCTGTAAGAATGGCTGGATGCTTAGTGATCTGAGATGGAATCCTTATACACCAACAAAGTATGGACTTTGGTTGCTATATCTGAAGGGTTAAATCCCCATCAGGAGCAAGTATATCTTGAGAAGATTACTTGGTGTATATGGAAAGGTTGAGACTTTCAAAGCTAGACTTGTTAAAGGTTTTCGTCATCAACCAAGCGTGGATAATGATGAAACTTTTTCAAGCAACTATGCTTAAGTCCATCCAGATCCTACTTGTCACGGCTACATACCATGACTACGATATCTGGTGGTTGGGTGTCATGACTGCTTTTCTAAATGATGTTTTAGAAGAGTGCGTCTATAAGTACACAGCCAGAGGGCTTCGTAGACAGTGGGAGCAGCGGAAACGTGTGCAAGATGCTTTATAGGATTAAAGCAGACATCGCGGAGTTGGAACATCTGTTTTGATGTATTAGTCAAAGTAGTTGACATCATCAAAATGGTAGATGAACCTTGTATAAACAAAAAGGTAGTAGGGAGTATGGTGACGATCCTCGTAGAGTACGTGGATGACATACTCTTGATAGGGAAGGAGTTTCCTATGCTACGCTCGATCAATCTCCGTTTATCACAATGATTCTCCATATAGGATCAAAGTGATACCTCCTAAATCCTGGGTTTTTGGATCTATGAGATAGATCTAATTGGATGTTAGGATTCTCACTAGTTGTAGTGAGATGGTATCAATCGATCCTGGGGAGAATCACTGGAAGGGTTCCAGGGTGATAAAGACGACTGAATGTCAGTCGCAGGCATTGTCTTTACCCTCAGTAAAGGGACGGTATGTTGGAATAGTTCCAAGCTAGATACCGTGGCATACTAGACGATAAAGGCAGGATACATCGCTACTTAAGATGCTACCAAAGAGGCAGTCTGGATGTATACATGTTCATAAGATGAACTTTGTTCCTCCCATTGTGTGACAATGGAGTTGTGGCTTTTGCCAAGGAACGTCCGTCCCATCAGTGATCCAGACATATTCTAGGGCAGTATCACCTGATTATGGAGATGGTTGATCTCCAAGGAGATCGAGGCAAGGAGAGTAGACTGAGAGGACAACACGGCGGATCCACTCACGAAGGCCTATTCCCAGAGAGAGACTTTTATGGGATGGTTGAGTATGAGATACTACAACCACTGCTATAGATGGCCCTAGTGCAAGTGGGAGATTGTTAGTTATATGTATGCCCTAGAGGCCATTACTGTGCATAGGATGTATATTGTAGTGGATGCTGGGACGTATATAGGAAGGACTTTCTTGCTCGATATGATAGTATGCTATCTGGTTGCTCTTTACCTTAACGTGTACACTGTTTGTCTCTCTGTTACATGTTGGTAAAGCCCTTAGGATGTGTGCTTGACTACCTGGACTATGATGCGGATCATACTAGTGGGGACATGGTAGTCCATAAGTACATCCTTCAAAGTCCCTAGTCGTGGGTGTATCGAGACGGGGCATCGATATACCAGAGTAGACTAGCGTATACCTTCTCGACCCATACAGATGGGCGATGGATGATCCCATATCCATTGGTGTTTGACATCAGAGATGATATACGGGTGCTCAGTAGAGACTGGGTACACTGGACGGACTCGCCGAGAACTCCCAGATGGTATTATACCTCACGTCAGATGGCAGTTCTCTGGTGACACTGGTACAGAGTAGTCTGTTGACCCGAGATCGTCATAGAGTCTTGTGTGGTTCCTACTGTGCTTTGATTTCCATCTTACCACGTCCAAGAGGGCATGCAAAACGGTGGTTTTTGGGTACAGTCCCGAGTCACATGGAGGCAATGAGCGATAGAAGGGGATTCGTCTCTCCCGGTATAGGGGGTTGATGTTGCGCTGTGTTCGATTGGCTATAACAGGAAATCCCTGGCCAGGGTTGCTGAGATTTACTGGTAAGTGTTACCAGTAGTTTCTCGAACAGTTATAGACCTCATATCGACATGACTTATTGAGCTATTGGGGTCTGACGTTTACCACCCCTAGGCGAGATATGCGACATATCAGACGATCAGACCGGACTGTACGGTAGTGTTACTGGTCGGATTCGCAGGAGTGTGAGCGGGCTTGCTCGTCGATCTTCTGATCGCTCAATACCCGGGTGGCCGTTACGTTTAGCAGACCGCTTGCGGCTTGTGGGTGTTTGATATGATCATCACCTGCTGCCGGCGTATTGACGAGTCTTTAGAGTCCTACACAGAGGTTTCCTGGCTCAAGCGAAACAAAATAGGAGCGCATATGAGATATGTGCGGGACCGAGAATAATACGAGTATGTGATACTGTATTCGATTCTCGCGATGTGACATTGATCGGTTATATGTGATATAGCCGGGTTATCGGATCAAGTGTTGATTCGATAAGTTGTTACTAATGATACTAGCCGGTTATATGCGATATGACCGGATCGTTAAATCAAGTGTCGATTTAATGATTTAATGTATAATTATATATTTGATATATTACTTTGCATTAACTAGTATCGGTTCACTTTATAATGGATTTTCTCACTCGGATGTGCGCATTACATATGCGATATGATTTTGTGCACTAGATTGTATCATGTTTGATGATACATGCATTTTGGTTAAATGTAAAGAATTAAACCATGTTTTAAGTGGATAATTAGGGTTTTGATTTCCTTATTCATTTATTAATCTTTTTCTTTTTGGAAAAAGGAAAAAGGAAATGAGAAAATGGTTGCTATTTTGTTTGTATTCTTTGAAGCTTCATGAACTTTGACCATAGCAACCATTTTGTCTTCTTATACAAACCCTAACCATTCATCTAACTTGAGTTAACTCTCTACAATTAACCATGGTCTTGTTATGATAAGGTTTGATTATTCATTTCATTTTGAATTAACTTATCATAACTACTTCCTCACTTTTCTTCAAGTGAAGAAAGCAAGGTCATCAATGGTGATTGATGATAAAGAGTGAGAAATCCAATTCTAAAGTTAACCCACTTCCTATTTCTTCATCCTCTACCTCTTGCCAAGTAGTAGAGTGTGTTTTCTTCACAAGTTTCTTGACTTGGTGAAGTCGGAGCTTGATTTAGCGATGCCTCGACGTAGATCATCTTCGGCATGGACATCGACGACCTAGCTTGCCCATTCTCCGACGAAGCCGACGCTAGAGCCCGGATTTGATTTGGACAGCGGAGAGGACTTCGTTGCGGAGCTATGGAGGTGGAGCACCGGATCTACAAAGGTTGTATTTCCGTATTCCCTTAGTTAAGTGTTAACTAGTTTATGTTTTCGCCTAGATTTCTAGCAAACGATCCGTAGTCGGGTTTCTCGGCACCTAGAATTTTTGATATTGGCATGGTTGATGCCTTGTGAGACCTCATTAGGGTGCCTAGGAACCCTACAATTATGAGATTTGGCAGATGGACGTAAAAACCGCTTTTCTAAATGGAAATTTAGAGGAGTGTGTCTATATGGACCAGCCAGAGGGATTCATTCAGAGTGGGAGCAGCGGAAAAGTGTGCAAGTTGCTGAAGTCCATTTATGGACTGAAGCAGGCATCGCGGAGTTGGAACATCTGTTTTGATGAGACGGTCAAAGAGTTTGGCTTTACCAAAAATCCAGATGAACCATACATTTATAGTAAGATTGTAGCGCGAACTGTCGTATTCCTCGTTTTATACGTGGATGACATTCTCTTGATAGGAAATGACATTCCTATGCTACAATCTGTCAAAGGGTTCTTGTCACACAGATTCTCCAAGAAAGACCTGGGTGGTGCCTCTTACATTCTGGGGATCCAGATCTATCATGATAGATCTAAGAGGATGTTGGGACTTTCGCAGTCCAGGTACATCGACACCATACTGAAAAGATTCAGTATGGAAGATTCAAAGCGCGGAAATTTACCGGCTTGTCACGGAATCACCCTCTTCAAAGAGATGTCTCTCAAGACTGATTTAGAAAGGGATCGCATGTCTATTATACCCTACACTTCTGCGGTAGGCTCTATAATGTATGTGATGTTGTGTACCCGACCAGATGTAGTTTATGCACTGAGTGTGGTATGCCGGTATCAGTCAAACCCTGAGGAGAAGCACTGGATAGCGGTAAAGAACATTCTGAAGTACCTGAGAAGGACTAAAGAGATGTTCTTGGTTTACGGCGGAAAGGACCTCCAGATCGAGGCCTTTGCTGACTCAAGTTTCCAGAGTGACAAGGATGACTCCAAATCCATGTCAGGTTATGTCTTTACCCTCAATTGAGGGGCGGTCTGTTGGAAGAGTTCTAAACAGGAGACCGTTGCTGACTCGACAATGGAAGCGGAGTATATCGCAGCTTCAGATGCCGCAAAAGAAGCTGTCTGGATGAGGAAGTTCTTAACAGAACTTCAGGTGGTTCCGTCCATTGTTGATCCAATACCTCTGTATTGTGACAACAATGGGGCTATAGCTTTAGCGAAGGAACTCAGGTCCCATCAGATGTCCAGACACATCTTGAGGCGGTATCACCTGATCAGGGAGATCGTGGATCGCCGGGAGATCGAGGTTCGGAGGGTTGCTACAAAAGAAAACACTGCAGATCCATTCACAAAGGCCATTCCTCAGACGCAGTTCGAGAGGCTATTCGAGATGATAGGTCTGCGATATGCCAGCACATGGCCTTAGTGCAAGTGGGAGATTGTTAGTGTGATATGCCTTGGCCATTATTGTATAGTACTTGTTTGTTTATTACATTTTGGAAGCTTGGGATATATACACAGATTTATAGCAGTCTTTCTCAATACGGTAGTATGCTACTTGGTTTGTATCTATCTTAATATGTGTATATGTTTCTTTTGATATATCGCTAATACAAATTGATAGAGCCCTTAGGATCTTTGCTTGACTACCAGTGTTGTGATGGCAGTCACACTTGTGGGGGTTGGGTAGTTTACAAGCACATCCTTATACAGGTCCCCAGTCATAGGATTATCGAGACAGGGCATTGATTGTTAGAGTATGTTCGTGTTCAAGTTTAGTTTTAATACCGCAATCAAGACGGTTTCGCTTGTAGCTAGCCGGTTGAGTACGGGTCGTCCGCAGGGAGATGGGAGTCTTTTTCTATGTGCTTTAACGAGTTAAGTCCGGTTTTTCAGATTTTGTTGTGGTTATCTAAGTGTTAAGTTGATGTTTTAAAGAGAGCTTGTTAGGGTTAGGATTAGGTTAGTTTGAGTTAGGAGTCTCCACATCTTTCGTTGCCCCTCTTAATATCGGTGTTACGGTAATCGGCAACAACGGGGATTAGCACGACTAGGAAGGAACTTGCGAGTATAAGCTAGGCTTTCCAACGCATAAGTCCTTCCTTTTGGTGCTTGTCCGTCCGTTCTTGGCTCTTAGCCATAACCTCCGGTTAATTCAACCACAACCGGTCTCACTACGGGATCACCGCTATCATGTAGGATAGGGTGCCGTAAGGAGCGGATTGTGGTTCAATTAACGGGAGTCGATTTAAGCTGTTGGGCAAGGAAAGAGTGAGAGAGATTTCCTTCTCTCAAACTTCCCTTATCCTACCCTAACAAGAATGAACTACTCACACATCATAATACGGAAAAATAAAACAAAACAAAAGAGGAAGATAGAAAGAAGGAGATTAGAAGAATACGACTAACTATTTGCGACCTCACCTTGGCGAGGATCGAGCGTAAGTATCATTGTCGTATGAATGATAAAGAAAAAGAGAGAAGAAAGAAACAACAAGGAAATAACAACAACTACTTAACGAATTAAAATTACAACAATTAACAAAGTAAAGAGACAAGCATGATAATAAATGGTTCTTCTTTATTCATCACTCTTCACTCAAAAGCTCACTACAAGTTTAATGGAGAAGAGGTGAGAAGAAGAAGAAGAAAAACACTAAACCTAGGCAAAAAATGAAAATACAAGAATGGACCCTTCCTTCACAAAGTTCTGGGCTATTTATAGGCCAAAAAATTAAAACCTAGGGCAACCACCAGAACCCAGATACAAAGACCAAAATACCCCCCAAAAGTTTCTGTCTGCGGCGCCAGTACGGCCGCAGATCCGCGGCCTGTAAGTCGATGTACTACACCCCAGAACTTGTGGGGAGGCGGAATTTTCAAAAACAAACTTGTTTAGTGAACGAACATCGACTAACCGCTTGAATCGAAGCTAAACGATAATTAACCAAACATATAGTTGTTCTAAACTACTATGCTTAGGGATTATACCTATCGAAACCAGTCCTTCGTCTTTACGATCTCCTTGTTCTCCTCGGCCTTCTCTAGGTAGTAGACGATCCACCCGAGAGCAAAACTCCAAGCTAAACCTCTAAACTTGAGGCAACTAACCTTCTTGGATTGCTAATTAAAGAAGCTAGAATGAAATAGAGTGATGGTTATGGATTGATTAGTCTAACTAATCCTAGATCTCAACACATGAGGGTGAGGATTAGTCTTTTGAAGAGAGAGAGCTTGAGGAGAGAGAATGTGAGAATGAATTATCATGAGAATAGTAAGTTATCATAATATATATGAAGCATTATCTTTTAACAAGAAAAGAAAAGAAAATGATGAATAAGCTTGCTTCATAAATATCTAATGGTGATTCATTATCATGACTCACTAAGCATTTATCATGCATTAATGATATGCATGAATCACCCTCATGACTCACTAAACTCATTTAATGCAAATGACACATAACCCTCCTTAGTCACCATCTTCTAGAAGCTTCTCGCACAATTACGAGAACGCCCCTCCGATCCGTAAAAATACGGAAAAACTTTAGACTGTATAAATCCAATAACCGGATACCAGTAACTGGCTTAAACCAAAGCCGACTGGTAAAAACTGTCCGAAAGTCGTACGCGCGTAAACGCACGTATGCGTCCGAACCCTTTGTCGCAAAACCATGCGATCTCTATATCGTTTTGCCTGGAGTAGGAAACTCTCTGTGTGGGACTCTAGAGACTCGACTACTACGCTGGTAGTGGGTTTAACCACAGACCGCAAGCGGCACTAGCTGTACGTAACGGTCTCCAGGTAGTTGTCGATAAGAAGGCCGATGAGGAAACCCATCCGAACTCCTACTGAGTCTGATGTGACAATCTCCATACAGTCCGGTCCGTTCGTCCAAGACTATCGCATATCGGGCCTAGGGGGGCGGCAAGCGTCAGTCCCCTAATAGCGGTATAAGTCGTGTCGGAGGGAATCCCATTACACCCTGAGAAACTACTGGAACCTACCAGCAAATCTCGCTTGCCCTGGCCAGGGACTTTGCGTAATGGCTCTCTGACACAGCACGATATCTACTCCCAATACCGGGAGAGACGAATCCTGTCTAACCGCCACTGCCTCCAAGTGCTCGGGACTGCACCCAACTGCTACCTGTTTGCACGACTCCTTTGAGCCGTGGTAGGGTAGCAATCTAAGAACAGTGGGACACACTCGAGGCGAAGTAGCAGTGTCAAGTCTGCGGACTATGCTGTACTCATGTCACCTGGGAACTGCTCACTGACGACTGGTATCAAACCAACCAACAGTTCCCTGTGAGTCCTGTCCGGTGTACTCGTAACCTAACGAGCACCTGCATACTATCTCCAGTACGACGTACTGACGGCTGTGGGACAGACCATCTCCCCAACTGGGATGAGAAGCGTACACACCAGTCTACTCCGGAGTATCGATGCTCTGTCTCGATAATCCAACGACCAAGGACCTGAATAAGGATGTGCTTGTAGACTACCCAGCCCCCACTAGTGTGACTGCCATCACAACGCTGGTAGACAAGCAAGATCCTAAGAGCTCTATCAATACGTACACTCACATATTAAGATAGAAAAACCAAGTAGCATACTACCATGTTTAGCAAGACTGTTATATACATGTGAATATCCCAAGCTTCCATTAAGTAATATACAAACTAGTATGATACAGTAATGGCCTTCTAGGGCATAAACACTAACAATCTCCCACTTGCACTAGGGCCATGTACTGGCATATCGTAGACCGATGATCTCGAGTAGCCTCTCGAACTGAATCTGAGGTAGGGCCTTCGTGAATGGATCAGCAATGTTCTCTTCAGAAGCAACTCTCCGAACCTCGATCTTCTGACGATCAATGATCTCCCTGATCAGGTGATACCGCCTTAAGATGTGTCTGGACTTCTGATGGGACCTTGGTTCCTTCGCTAAAGCTATAGCTCCGTTGTTGTCGCAATACAGAGGTATTGGATCAACTATGGTAGGAACCACCTGAAGTTCTGTTAGGAACTTCTTCATCCAGACTGCTTCTTTTGCGGCATCGCAAGCAGCTATATACTCCGCTTCCATCGTCGAGTCAGCAACGGTGTCCTGCTTGGAGCTCTTCTAGCACACTGCCCCTCCATTGAGGGTAAAGACATAACCCGACATGGACTTGGAATCGTCCTTATCACTCTGGAAGCCGGAATCAGCAAAGGCCTCCAACCTGAGGTCTTTTCCGCCGTAAACCAAGAACATCTCCTTAGTCCTCCTCAGCTACTTGAGAATGTTCTTTACTGCTATCCAGTGTTTCTCCCCTGGGTCTGACTGATACCGGCTTACCACGCTCAGTGCGTAAGCTACATCTGGTCTGGTGCACAACATCGCATACATTATAGAGCCTACCGCAGAAGCGTAGGGTATAATAGACATGCGTTCCCTTTCCAAATCAGTCTTGGGAGACATCTCTTTGGAGAGGGTGATTCCGTGACAAGCCGGTAAATTACCGCGCTTAGAATCTTCCATACTGAATCTTTTCAGTACAGTGTCGATATACCTGGACTGCGAAAGTCCCAACATCGTCTTGGATCTATCACGATAGATCCGGATCCCCAGAATGTACGAGGCATCACCCAGGTCTTTCATGGAGAACCTGTGTGACAAGAATCCTTTGACAGATTGTAGCATAGGAATGTCATTTCCTATCAATAGAATGTCATCCACGTACAAGACGAGGAATACGACACTTCTGGCCACAACTTTACTATATATGCACGGTTCATCTGGATTTTTGATAAAGTCATATTCTTTGACTGTCTCATCAAAACAGATGTTCCAACTCCGCGATGCCTGCTTTAGTCCATAAATGGACTTAAGCAGCTTGCATACTTTCCCGCTGCTCCCACTCTGATTGAAACCCTCTGGCTGATCCATATAGACGCTCTCTTCTAAATTTCCATTCAGAAAAGCCGTCTTTACGTCCATCTGCCAGATTTCATAATCATGGAAGACAGCAATAGCAAGAAGGACCCGAATGGATTTGAGCATAGCCACTGGAGAAAAGGTTTCGTCATAGTCCAAACCAGGTCTTTGACGAAAACCCTTTGCAACAAGTCTAGCCTTATAGGTTTCCACCTGTCCATCTACACCAATCTTTTTCTTGAAGATCCATTTGCATCCTATGGGTTTTACCCCATCTGGAGCAAAGTCCAAAGTCCATACTTTGTTGGTGTACATGGACTCCATTTCGGTCCGCATTGCATCTAGCCATCGTACCGAGTCGCCGCTCTGGATGGCCTGCTGGAAGTCAGTAGGTTCATCATCATCTATGATGCAATCCTCTCTATCCCCATCTATGAGAAAACCGTAGTATCTCTCAGGCGGATGAGACGGCCTACTACTCCCGCGGAGAGGTGCGGGAATGTCCTGTTCTTCTTGAACTCCTGGTTCTACCAAACTTTCAGTAGCAGTTTGTGGTTCTGGAATTTCTTCCAGTTCTATTTCGCTCCCACTTATTTCCTTTTCTAAAAACTGATTTTCCAGAAAATGGGCATTACGAGAAACAAAAACCTTTTGTTCCTCTGCGTAATAGAAATAATATCCCTTGGAGTTCTTTGGATATCCCACAAACATACATTTTACTGATCGTGCCTCGAGCTTGTCCACATGCTGCTTTTTAACAAAAGCTGGACATCCCCAAATCTTTATATGCTGAAGATGGGGTTTCTTCCCAGTCCACATCTGATATGGAGTGGTAGGCACAGTCTTGGTAGGAGCCCTGTTCAAAAGATATGCCGCTGATTCTAGCGCATAACCCCAGAAAAATCGCGGTAACTCAGCATTACTCATCATGGATCGTACCATATCCAATAGGGTTCGATTCCGTCTCTCCGATACACCGTTATGCTGTGGAGTGTACGGAGGAGTAAGCTGAGAGAGAATTCCTTTCTCTTTTAGGTAACCTAGGAACTCGGCACTTAAGTATTCTCCACCTCGATCAGATCTTAGTGTCTTAATACTTTTGCCGGTTTGGTTTTCTACTTCATTCTTATACTCTTGGAATTTCTCAAAAGCCTCGGATTTATGTTTCATCAGATAAATGAATCCGTATCTTGAGTAATCATCCGTGAAAGTAATGAAATAGGAAAAACCACCTCTTGCATGTGTAGACATTGGACCGCATACATCGCTGTGTATGAGTCCTAAGAGCTCGCTCGCTCTTACTCCTTGTCCAGTAAATGGAGTCTTTGTCATCTTTCCTTTGAGACAGGATTGACAAGTGTCATAAGTTTGATATTCGAACGAGTCCAAATATCCTTCTCTATGCAACTTAGTCAACCTTCTCTCATTGATGTGACCCAGTCTACAATGCCATAAGAAAGCTTTATTTAAATCTGGAGACTTTCTTTTTAGTGTGTTCTGGACATTGAAAATTTGGAGTTGGTTTAAAACATATATGCCGTTATTTAGAGTACCGGACCCAATCAAACCATGATTAAGGTGGATGTTAACAACATCTCTTACAAACGTGAAATCATAACCTTTATTTGATAACAAGGAAACTGATATGATATTACACGTTAAGCTTGGTACAAAATAACAGTTATGTAAAACCAAAATGTGTCCACTCGTCAATCCTAGGTGATAATCCCCGACGGACGCAGCTCCCACGCTAGCTCCGTTAGCAACCCTGAGGATCATATCACCTTCCTTCAGCACTCTACGGTTTCTCAGTGCCTGCAATGAATTGCAAATATGAGATCCTGATCCGGTATCCAATACCCAGGAAGTAGAGTTGATTGACAGACAATTCTCAATTACAAACACACCTGAAGTCGAAGCCACAGCTTGCTTCGGTTCCTGGTTCTTGGCGTTCCACGCCTTGCAATCCTTCTTCCAGTGCCCTTTCCTGTGACAATGGAAGCACTCATCCTGGCCAACTACCGGTACTGCAAACTTTTTCTTTCCCTTCTTTCCCACCTTACTAACACCTCCTCTAGGTTTGGGTGCGGCCTTCTTCTTCCTTCCTTTGGCCCTAGCCTTGGACCCGGAAGAAGATGCACCGCCAACAAACATAGCGGGTGTTTCCCTTACTTTCTGTAAGGTGCCCTCTGCACTCCTTAACATGTTCAAGAGTTCCGCAAGTTCAACTTCTTTTCCTTGAAGATTGAAGTTGAGGATAAACTGGGCGTAGGTGGGAGGAAGGGACTGGAGAATAAGGTCTGTATACAGCTCATTATCCAAAGTCGTCCCAAGGTCTGCGAGCTCTTCAATATAGCCGATCATCTGTAGGACATGTTCACCTACCGATGACCCGACAGCCAACCTCGCTCGAAACAAGTTCTTAGAGGTCTCGTATCTTGCTATACGAGATTGCTCTCCATAAAGTTCCTTTGTATGGAGAAATATGCCATCTAGGGACATATCCTCGTGCCTCCTCTGATGTTCATTGTTCATTGAGGCAAGCACGATGCACTTGGCTCTCGCGCAATCTAAATCCCAGGTTTTGCGGATTTCCTTATCCGCATTGCTGGATTTGGGACCAGGGACAGCAGGTGCCGTAGCGGTGAGGACGTACCCCAGTTTGTCATTGGTCAAAGCCATTTTGACATTCCGCAGCCAATCTTTATAGTTTGGCCCTGTCAGTATATTTTTCTCTAAAAGTAACTTAAGTCCAGTCATTTTCAGGGTCGCTGCAATTAGGAGAGAGAGAAGAAAACTCTTTAGCATGATGCTCTTGCAAGTTTAGAGTGGTTTTTAGTTTATCTAAACTGGATGGCTCCCACTGTTTCTCGAATCCTTCCTCAAACCATAAAAGAAGAATTAGCCAGGACTATTCTCACCGTACAATACTTGCTTAACCGTTCAGCCAGGCCAGTGTCGATACTTCGAGGGAGGTTTTCCAACGCTTTCGCGAAGTTCCTTAATTAAATAACCTCTTTTCTCTGGGGGCGTAACCCCGCTGACACCTTTCTGGACACCTACTAGGTTTATAGCATTGATCGTTAAGTGACGAATATCCTGATAAGTAGCATATACTCACAGTAGGATCGGGATCCAAATATCATCGTATGATAATGTTGAAGGAATCCTACCAACATTCATCAAACTCCAAATGGTATGCATCTCTTTGCAAATTTCAGTTTCTTTAGAAATTCCCGATATATATTTTTGCCCCATGCTCTTATGACCTTGGCTTTGGTCAAAATGTCATAAGTCACATGTCAAGTTCTACCCGTCATTATCTTGTCAATTTGAACCCATCCGTATATACCCCTGACTTTGGTCAAATGATAATACGACTGTCCCAAACTAACTCATCTATCTTATGCAACAAATGAAAACCCAGCAGCTACCAAACACTATGCCTTGACTTTGGCCAAAATGCATAGCTTGAATACTACTGAATACCCAAATGAAATGACGGAGGGCTACGAATGGTTTTGGCGAAACCGTAAACGTAGTGAACTTGATATAACCGAAGGAACCTGATAGCTTTTAAAAGGAGTGGTTAAAGCTCCGCATTTAAAAATATCTGTTTTTAAAATTAACCGAGTGGTTTCTTTTAAATTGTTCCAACGATTTAAACTTTGGTTTGTTTTTCTTTGCATTATAGATAATGCGTCCCATCATTAACCTATCATTGCAGAAAACAACGAAAATACAACGTCCTCTTATGCCATCCGCATTCGCCACGGGGTCCCGTCATCACTCGTTAGGTTACTTAACTAACGACAGGGCGGGGGCTGGGCTAGCGCGGGTGTAAAACATAAGTGACGTCTAAATAGCTATCATATATATAGATATTTTACATTCGTCTGACGCAATGATATACATTCCAGAACACAGATAAACAATATTGGATTTGCAAGCAATCTGTATTTCTTTTGAGCCTGAAAGAAAAGACAGATTATACAGTTGTGATGAATAGCCGTTACCCCACCCTCGACCCCTACGGGTATGGCAAACTACCCGCCCGGCAGTTTGTGTACCCCACCTTGGGTCAGTCCTAGGAGCAAAAACAGTAAAATGAAATAATACAACGGTGGCTACAACCGCAACCTGGATGTGCCCCGCAAAAATAATATTACAACAAATTACATTTACAACAAATGAATTAAACAATAACCCATTGCAAACCCCGGCTATACACCACAACAGTCCAATACAGTTCATATGCACAAACAGATATAACCATTTCAGAAATGTGCAACCCCCTGCCAACCGACATACTAGCAGTTTAGGGGAGGTTTACGAACACATTTATCAATCGCAGATATAATCCAACATGCAAATACTGTACAATTTCGATCGATTAAACATCTTTAATATTGCTCCAAAAACTGCTCTGTTAAACTGAAACCTGAGCAAATATTAAATATCCCAGAAAATCCAAAAAACCACAGGGGACCCACACAAGAAAAACGAGTTCCTGACTCGTCAACTCGGCCGCGGAAGCGCGGCGGATCAGTGGGATCCGCCGCGGTTCCGCGGCACTGTAGACGAATCAGGAACCCAAATTCCTTGGGTGTTCTTCTGTGTTCATTTCAAACTTTCTGCACTTACCTGAAAAATTTTAGGACTTCATTTTAAACTCGACAGAAACTTGACAATTTTAGGGTTTTCCGGCTTCGTTTTTCCGTTCGAAATTCGTACAAATTTGCAATTAAGTTATTTATTGTTTAGCGAGGCTCTGATACCACTGTAAGTCGATGTACTACACCCCAGAACTTGTGGGGAGGCGGAATTTTCAAAAACAAACTTGTTTAGTGAACGAACATCGACTAACCGCTTGAATCGAAGCTAAACGATAATTAACCAAACATATAGTTGTTCTAAACTACTATGCTTAGGGATTATACCTATCGAAACTAGTCCTTCGTCTTTACGATCTCCTTGTTCTCCTCGGCCTTCTCTAGGTAGTAGACGATCCACCCGAGAGCAAAACTCCAAGCTAAACCTCTAAACTTGAGGCAACTAACCTTCTTGGATTGCTAATCAAAGAAGCTAGAATGAAATAAAGTGATGGTTATGGATTGATTAGTCTAATTAATCCTAGATCTCAACACATGAGGGTGAGGATTAGTCTTTTGAAGAGAGAGAGCTTGAGGAGAGAGAATGTGAGAATGAATTATCATGAGAATAGTAAGTTATCATAATATATATGAAGCATTATCTTTTAACAAGAAAAGAAAAGAAAATGATGAATAAGCTTGCTTCATAAATATCTAATGGTGATTCATTATCATGACTCACTAAGCATTTATCATGCATTAATGATATGCATGAATCACCCTCATGACTCACTAAACTCATTTAATGCAAATGACACATAACCCTCCTTAGTCACCATCTTCTAGAAGCTTCTCGCACAATTACGAGAACGCCCCTCCGATCCGTAAAAATACGGAAAAACTTTAGACTGTATAAATCCAATAACCGGATACCAGTAACTGGCTTAAACCAAAGCCGACTGGTAAAAACTGTCCGAAAGTCGTACGCGCGTAAACGCACGTATGCGTCCGAACCCTTTGTCGCAAAACCATGCGACCTCTATATCGTTTTGCCTGGAGTAGGAAACTCTCTGTGTGGGACTCTAGAGACTCGACTACTACGCTGGCAGTGGGTTTAACCACAGACCGCAAGCGGCACTAGCTGTACGTAACGGTCCCCAGGTAGTTGTCGATAAGAAGGCCGATGAGGAAACCCATCCGAACTCCTACTGAGTCTGATGTGACAATCTCCATACAGTCCGGTCCGTTCGTCCAAGACTATCGCATATCGGGCCTAGGGGGGCGGCAAGCGTCAGTCCCCTAATAGCGGTATAAGTCGTGTCGGAGGGAAGCCCATTACACCTTGAGAAACTACTGGAACCTACCAGCAAATCTCGCTTGCCCTGGCCAGGGACTTTGCGTAATGGCTCTCTGACACAGCACGATATCTACTCCCAATACCGGGAGGGACGAATCCTGTCTAACCGCCACTGCCTCCAAGTGCTCGGGACTGCACCCAACTGCTACCTGTTTGCATGACTCCTTTGAGCCGTGGTAGGGTAGCAATCTAAGAACAGTGGGACACACTCGAGGCGAAGTAGCAGTGTCAAGTCTGCGGACTATGCTGTACTCATGTCACCTGGGAACTGCTCACTGACGACTGGTATCAAACCAACCAACAGTTCCCTGTGAGTCCTGTCCGGTGTACTCATAACCTAACGAGCACCTGCATACTATCTCCAGTACGACGTACTGACGGCTGTGGGACAGACCATCTCCCCAACTGGGATGAGAAGCGTACACACCAGTCTACTCCGGAGTATCGATGCTCTGTCTCGATAATCCAACGACCAGGGACCTGAATAAGGATGTGCTTGTAGACTACCCAGCCCCCACTAATGTGACTGCCATCACAACGCTGGTAGACAAGCAAGATCCTAAGAGCTCTATCAATACGTACACTCACGTATTAAGATAGAAAAACCAAGTAGCATACTACCATGTTTAGCAAGACTGTTATATACATGTGAATATCCCAAGCTTCCATTAAGTAATATACAAACTAGTATGATACAGTAATGGCCTTCTAGGGCATAAACACTAACACGGCCTAGACCCCCCTTTGGCCGCGGATCCGCGGCCATATGGATGAGATAGGGTGTGGGCTTTTTGGTACTTTCCTGATCTTCTGTGCACTTCAGTATGGCATATGTGTTTTCTGAAAATACCTCCACATTTCTTCCAGAATTTCTGTTGAGGGAAAGGTGGACTTTTTGTCAAGATTTGGCATGATTGCCTCGAGCTCCGCGTAGATCTCTTGGAACTTGTTGTTGCCATTGAGCCTTGTGCATGAAGGTGACATTGATTTGACATTTTGTCTTCCTAAACTGGTATCTGGCAACATACGGATGAAGAGCGGAGACCGTGTTTTATCTGTGGTTGGCAGGAACCCGGATTTTGTCGTGTTTTTCATGAATTTCACCGTTTTTAGAACCGAGAACCTGTATCCTGCAATTGACTAGCAAACACGGCTCAAGAGTATCTACCGATATGCAATGTGATAAAAATTGGGCGGTATGAAAATGCAAAAATCTGATATGAATAAATACCCCCAAACTTATCATTTGCTCGTCCCGAGCAAAGTCCATTTATTCACAAAAAATTTCCTAACCTCACTTTCGCAGGGAACGCGATTGCACTGAGCATGTGCAACAAGCCGTTAAACCTCTAGGTGTCCCTAGTAGGAGGAGTGTTGTCTCCTGAGGGTTTTCAGCGGATACTACCCACAAAATCCGGTCAAGTTGGTTTTGTAAAATACTAAGATTCAAACCCTACAGTTTTGTTTCAGAAAATAACAATTCTATCATCCTAAGTGTAGACCATCGAACCCTTATTTTTCACACCTCGCTTCTTATTTAACTACAGATTTTATATGTCTTTACGTGCAGTGCAAATAGTGTCGTTAAGTTCCAGAAAGATCGATTAAAGTCATCATGTCGCACAATAAAGCCCAGATAACAATTTTAAAAGGATCACATAAGTTTTATAACGAGTTAAGCATTTTTCAAGTTTCGTTTTCCAGTAAGGTTTCAACTTCAGAATTTCTATCTTCCTTAACAGGAAACTAAGTCGTATTTTTCACTCCACCTTTTTCTTTTTTTCATTTCATACACACCTCTGTGAACGCGCAATAGTCTTTATCATAGAATAAAACCTTCATATCTCCGTTTAAATTTTTTTATAAAAGCCTGTCTTTTATCAAGATTATTCTCACACAAAGAACCGTTAGGAATTTTAACTCGGAGAGAACACTTGCTTGACTTTGTTTTAAACTGGACTTTCTAGGCTTCTTAGCGAGCTTTGGGCCAATGCACCCAAACCAGTTGGTTTTAGGGCATTAGGTGTAGAAACACCCCAGCGGACTTAATTACTCAAGTTACCTAGGTCCAAAAACAAAAGACAGTTTGGCGTGAAAATCAGATGATTTAATACGAACGGAGATATAACCGGCAGTTCAATTATTTTTTTTGGATAAAAGACGTGTTTAGTGAGTTTGGTGTGTAATCATTCCAATCAAGTTTCAGATGGGTTATTTTTCAGACTTAGCTCCAATTACGGCATCAATAACATTCCTTCATATTCGCTTTACTTCGACATTACTTGTTTCAGAACAAACCTATTTGATCCTCAGAAAATCATTTATCTGTTTAAAAGTTTAAACATGAAAGACTTGTCATCTAATTCCCAAAATTCACGACACGTGTAGTGTAATGTAAAGACGTATATCAGCTATAGTTAACTTCAAAGGAGAGTTATCTTTCAGGTTTTCAAAATCCAAACATAAGATTTAGTTATTCCTATTTTTTCAAACAAAAACCGTCGAATGTTGAATCAGAGTTCTTCCACAAGCTAACTTGACAAAAAAGTTTTTATATTTTTAGAAAATTTTCAGATTTTTATGGATTTTATGGATTTAATATGCAGATGCAAAATATACATATGAATGCGAAGGGAAGAAATGCGTACCGAGCGTACCCCCAAACTTAAACAGGACAGTGTCCTCACTGTCGTAGCATGAAGAGAGCAGTTGGAAGGGTCAAAATTGTCGGTTAGCGAAACACAAATTTTTATTTGTTTTTGTTTTTAAAGGAAAAAGAATATACACAAATATATACAAAATGGTTTGTACATACCCCCAAACTTATTTGGAACAGTGTCCACTGTTCTTGGCTGGATAACCGAAGTTTGGAGGTAGGCAGAGGAAGATCATTCAGGGTAAACCGGCTCCTGTAAGAACAGGAGCTCCTCTGTTGGTTCGGCGCTAAGGTACGGTTTGCAGCGGTGTCCGTTTACTTTGAAAAGTGAACCGTCCTTTGGATTCTCCAAATCCACAGCGCCCTGCGGATACACATTCCGCACAAAATACGGCCCTTTCCAGCGAGATCTGAGCTTTCCTGGATGGAAGTGAAGTCGGGTGTCGTAAAGCAGTACCTGCTGACCAGGTACGAAGGTTTTGCGCAAAAGGTGTTTATCGTGAAACACCTTCGTTTGATTCTTAACGACAACCGCGTTATCGTAAGCCTCATCCCTAAGCTCGTTCAGTTCGTTCAACTGCAGCTTCCGATGGCTGCCCGCATCCTCAAGAGATAGATTCAGCTCCTTTATCGCCCAAAATGCGCGATGCTCTATTTCGACAGGAAGGTGGCAGGCTTTTCCGTACACAAGCCGATAGGGAGACATGCCAAGGTCGGTCTTATAAGCGGTTCTAAATGCCCAAAGGGCATCAGTGAGTTTTAGAGACCAATCCTTACGGTTCTTGGAAACCGTCTTCTCCAGTATCTGCTTGATTTGCCGATTTCAAACTTCGGCCTGCCCGCAGGTTTGGGGGTGGTAGGGCGTAGAAAGCTTATGATTAATGGAGTATTTCCGCATCAAGGCCTCGAAAGTCCTATTGCAGAAATGACTTCCATTGTCGCTAATGATCGCTCGGGGGTGCCCAAACCGGGAGAAAATGTTTTCTTTAAGGAACCTAACGACAATCTTGTTGTCGTTAGTCCGGCTAGGCACAGCCTCGACCCATTTAAAGACGTAATCAACAGCTAGAAGGATGTACAAGTTCCCGAAAGAGCTGGGAAACGGCCCCATAAAATCTATCCCCCAAACATCGAAAATCTCCACAACCAAGATTGGTTGGAGCGGCATCTCGTTCCTCCGGGATATCCGGCCCATGTGTTGGCACCGGGAGCAAGTCTTGCAATAGTCATGAGCGTCTTTGAAAAGTTGTGGCCAGTAGAAACCACATTGCAAGATCTTCTCAGCTGTCTTTCTGGGCCCAAAATGCCCGCCACACGCTTGATCGTGGAAAAACGACAGCACACTCTTGAATTCCTCATCAGGGACACACTGACGAATAATATGGTCGGGACAGTACTTGAACAAGTAAGGTTCGTCCCAGTAAAAGTGTTTTACTTGGGATAAGAAGCGAAGTCTGTCCTGACTTGACCATTCGGTCGGTAGTAATCCCGTGGCCAAATAGTTCACAATATCTGCGAACCAGGGTTCGCAAGATACTGTCAAGAGCTGTTCATCCGGGAAAACGTCATTAATCGGAATTGGAAGCGAAGGCGAAGAAGGAAGTCGTGAGAGATGGTCGGCAACTACGTTTTCACATCCTCGTTTGTCCTTAATGACAAGGTCAAACTCTTGAAGCAAGAGGATCCAACGTATTAACCGAGATTTCGCATCTTTCTTCGCAAAAAGATGGCGCAGAGCAGAATGGTCAGTGTAGACAATGACTGGAGAGCCGATGAGGTAGGGCCTGAACTTTTCTAAAGCAAATACAACAGCTAAGAATTCCTTCTCAGTTGTTGTATAGTTGAGCTGGGCGTCGTTCAGGGTTCGGCTCGCGTAATAGATTACGTGCGGCATCTTGTTGATGTGTTGTCCAAGGACAGCACCAATGGCAAAGTCGGATGCATCGCACATAATCTCAAATGGGTGCGTCCAGTCAGGTGAAGAGAGAACGGGAGCAGAAGTGAGTGAGCGTTTCAGTGACTCGAATGCAGTCACCAGCTCGAGTTGAAGTCGAAAGGCGTGTCCTTGGCCAGCAGAAGAGTCAAGGGCCTAGCAATCATGCTAAAGTCCTTGATAAACCGTCTATAGAAACCGGCATGACCAAGGAAGGCTCGGATATCTCTGACGCATCGGGGAGGAGGCAGATTGGAAATGACCTCAATCTTTGCTTTGTCAACCTCTATGCCATTTTGCGAGATGATATGTCCTAAGACAATACCTTCGCGCACCATGAAGTGGCATTTCTCCCAGTTCAAAGTGAGATTCTTGTCCTTACATCGGGTAAGGACAGCGTCAAGATGCAGCAAACACTCGTTGAAGGAATTGCCGAAGATGGAGAAGTCATCCATGAAAATCTCCAGAAATTTTTCCACCATGTCTGAGAAGATACCCATCATACACCGCTGGAAGGTAGCGGGCGCATTGCATAACCCAAAGGGCATGCGTCGATATGCAAACGTGCCGAAAGGACAAGTGAAAGTGGTTTTGTCCTGGTCTTTTTCGGCGATGGGAATTTGATTATAGCCGGAGTAGCCATCAAGAAAGCAGTAGTACTCGTGTCCGGCCAATCGTTCAAGCATTTGGTCAATGAAAGGTAGCGGAAAGTGGTCTTTCCGCGTTGCGGCGTTGAGTTTTCTGTAATCAATGCAAACTCGCCACCCAGTTTGGGTGCGGGTAGGGATTAACTCATTCGCCTCGTTAGTGATGACCGTGATGCCCGACTTCTTAGGGACAACGTGAATGGGGCTAACCCACTGGCTATCAGAGATAGGGTAAATGATACCACTATCTAGACATTTGACGATCTCCTTCTTCACAACCTCCTTCATGACTGGATTAAGACGTCTTTGTGGATCCCGGGCTGGTTTGGCATCATCCATCAGATGAATGTGATGCACAACGATGAGGGGACTAATCCCCTTGATGTCCGCCATGGACCAGCCAAAAGCTTGCCTGTTGCTGTGCAAGACCGCGAGAAGGGCTTTCTCTTGCTCGGGAGCTAGAGAAGCCGAGATGATGACAGGGAGGGTCTCGTTCTTACCTAAGTAAGCGTACTTAAGGTGAGACGGCAAAGGCTTGAGTTCGAGCGTTGGAGGTGAAACGATGGAAGGCAAGATCGGTGCAAAGGTCTCGAACTCAAAGGACTCCAGCAAAGGTTCAAAACGAGTGTAGGCAACCGAGTCGGATGGTTCAGGTAACTCATCCGGAAAGTCGAAGGATTCAAACTCGGGTTGTGCACGGCTAAGATCGTTCGTGAACGTGAAACACTCATAGTCGTTGTCGGGCGCAGAAACAGCAGCAGGTTCGAAAAGAAACGCACTAGTGGCGTCAAGATTATCGTGTTCAAACAGAAACTCCTCGAATTCACACTCTTCGAGGGTGATCTCCTGGATCGAGCAGACGTCCAGTATATGAGCATTAGGTTCGGCGGGCTGATTCCCTAACCTAAAAATGTTGAGTTCAATCGTCATATTTCCAAAAGAGAGGTTCATCGAACCATTGCGACAATTGATCACAGCATTTGAGGTTGCGAGAAATGGGCGACCGAGTATCACCGGAATTTGATTCCGGGGGTTAGCTACAGGCTGTGTATCTAATACAATGAAGTCAACGGGGAATATGAAGTCCCCGACTCTTATCAACACATCCTCTAGCTCACCCCTAGGATGGGTGATCGATCGGTCGGCCATTTGGAGAGTGCAGTGTGTGGGTTTTAACTCTCCGACGCCTAATTGCTCGTATACTGAATACGGAAGCAGGTTAACACTGGCACCAAGATCTAATAGTGCGCGGTTGATGTTCTTATCCCCAATAGTAATTGAAATCGTAGGACAGCCAGGGTCCTTCCGTTTTTGTGGTAAAGATTGGGTAAGGGCATCACTCACAGCACTAGCCAAGAAAACTTTCTTGGGTACCTGAGACTTCCTCTTTTTCGTGCACAAGTCTTTTAAGATTTTCGCGTAGGACGGGACTTGTTGGACAGCATCTAAAAGAGGAATGTTAATGTTAACCTGCTTAAATAACTCCAGAATCTTCTCCATTTGAGGATTTTGTTTATTAGATCTCAACCGGTTTGAAAATGGGACATTTTGAAAATTGGTTGAGTCTAATGCTGGAGGAGGAGATTGTAGAGTTGGAACGGATCCCAGAATAGGTGTTTTCGTGGAGTGAGAAGTGGGTCCGTTCAGAGCAGAAGAAGAGGGAGGGGAGCCTTGTGAAGAACGGAGAATAGGCTCAGAAGACGAAGAAGAAGAAGAAGAAGAAGAAGAAGAAGAAGAAGCGGCGGCCGGGGCGTCATCGTTGAGTCGTTTGCCAATGTTGTTTTGCAGCATCCTTCCCGATCTCAGTGTGGTCACGGCACTCACATTATGGTTTTGTTGTTCAAGAGAAACATGTGCATTATGTGGGTGCCTGGGATTTGGAAGTGGCTGGGACGGGAGCTTCCCCTTCTCTCGCTCGCTTAAGGCCGCGTTCAGCTGTGCAATCTGGGCCTCGATGGTCTTGATGCTTTGCCCGTGTGCGGCAGTGTGTTGCACTAAGGATTGAATTGAAGACTGGATGTTGGCGGTGGATTGAGTCGATTGTTTAACAAACGCCTCCAGACTACGCTCGAGCGAGGAAACCTTATCGTTGTTTGACGGAACAAAGTTGTTTGGTGGAAAAGAGTTGTTGGGTGCAAAGTTGTTTGTCTGGTTTTGGAAAGGTTGGGGTTGGAAGGGCTGCTGATACTGAGTTTGTTGTTGCGCTTGTTGTTGCGGTGGAGGCGCCCTTTGGAAATTGTTGCCCTGGAATTGATTCTGATTCTGATTCCAGGCGAAATTAGGGTGGTTCCTCCAACCGGGATTGTAGGTGGAAGAGTATGGATCATTCCTCGGTCTTTGCTGGAAGGCAGCATTAACCTGATCCTGTCCTTGCGAGGGTGGATTGTAAGGACACTCTTCGGTCAAGTAGGAAGGATCGGAACAACAAGCGCAGATGGTACGAAGGGGGAGAACAGGGGCAGGAGCAGGAGCAGAAAATTTGCTCTCTATCGCTTCAAGTTTTCGTGTTATTGCAGCCATTTCAGTTTTCATCGCAATAAAGACGTCAAGTTGGTGGATTCCTACCCTAGACTGACCGGTAGAAGTGGAGGTAGAAGAAGAAGAAGTCGGTCTGGTGCTCTCCCACTGTAGCGTTTGCTCCGCAAGGTCGTCAAAGAACTGCCACGCTTCCTCGTCAGATTTCGATAGGAAGTGGCCCTGACAAATGGTTTCCAGCAACTGCTTCGTTGCTGGGTTCAGTCCCTCGTATAAGGTTTGGCAGAGCTGCCATTTCTCTATACCGTGGTGAGGACACTGAACAAGAAGGTCTTTGTATCGGTCAAAGCACTTCCAGAAGGGTTCAGAAGGAAGCTGGGAGAATTGGTTGATTTCATTTCGAATCCTTGCGGTCTTATGATTTGGATAGAATTTTTTCAGAAACGCTTTAACAAACTCGTCCCAGCTGGTGATTGAGTGGGAAGCGGTGCTATACAGCCATTTTTCAGCGAGATCGCATAAAGTGAACGGAATGACCCGTAGACGTATAGCATCGTCCGACAGCTGGGTGGTTTTCATCATGGCACAGATATTTTGAAATTTATTGATGAAGATATAGGCATCTTCAGATTCGAGCCCATGAAAACGTGGAAGCATGTTGATGAAATGGGGCTTAATTTCAAAGTTGTCCCCATTGGCCGGAGGAAGAGAAAGGCAGGTGGGAAGTGCAGAACGGGTGGGGTAGAAACGATCCTGGAGCGCAATTCGCTGTGGCGCTACAACAGGCGGAGGTGGTGGGATATTGGTCTCCGTAGGAGGTGGAGCCAATCCAGCGGTGGTCAAAGAGATGTTTGGATTAAATCCCGACATCGCGGAAGAAGAGGTTGGTGAAGGTGAAGGTGAAGGTGAAGATGTATGAACAGAATTCCGGTCAACGTCGGAATTGGCCGGCAAAGGAAGGGGTGAAAGAGGAGTGGACGGAGTATCGACTTCGGAGTCGATCGCGTAGTCGGTCGTGACTAACGTAACGCGGACTAGACGGGCGCTAGTGTCCCGAGTCCAAGCGGACATACACTAAACGAGTTTAGTATAGTCAAAGCGAAGAAGGTGAGGGTAAGAAAACGTCAATGGAGAAAGGCGATGGGTGGTGGGTGAAAAATGGATTTAGCGACAAAGGGCAAGTTTTTATAAAAGTTTTTGGTTTTTTCTTTTTTTTTTTGTTTTGTTTTTAGAAAGAGATTTACAGAAATACGTACGGAAAATACGGCTTAAGCAATCACAAACAAGATATGCACAATCACACCTAGATCTAGGGTAACCTAGGTCTGCTAGACCTGCTCCTGAACTTGATTGTCGAAGTTAAACAGTGTCGAGAAACGGGCTTAAAAATACACTGATCACGAGGCCAGGTAAGTGCAGAGATAAGGGGAGGTTGTCCAACGCTTTCGCGAAGTTCCTTAATTAAATAACCCTTTCTCTTTCGGCGGTTGCGCCTTTAACACTTTCCTAGACACCCCGTAAACAATATACGGTTAAGCGAGGTTCTAAACACGGTTTATCTTCTCCTAATGAGCGCGAAGTCCTTAGGGCTGAAGTCTAGTATTTTTTAATTTACAATGGACAATGCATATGTTTTAGTGATTTTTGGGGTCCTGGGAAGGGTGATGAAATCCCCACCCAATCTGGATTGGTTTCAAGCCCCTTAGGTCCGTATTAAAGAAATGCAAAGCAGTAACAAATCAACTGCAAACAATTTTTATTTGCGGCGCAAAGAATCCTGCACAAGAACAGTTTATTGGAAGGGGGAGAAGAATTTGCGCAAAGAAGGCTGCAGAAAACACAATTCAGTGGAGTTCAGAGGAGAGGGGAGAAGCAGAGGGACTTACAGAGAGAAACTGAGGGCCTGAAGCCAACAGATGGCCGCGTTTCCATGGCCAAACGCATGCAATAGCCGCGGATCCGCGGCTATGTGGAGGTATTGGGCCTTGAAAATTTTTGTAGGTGCTGTTCTGGGTCTCCTCTTCTTGTCTGGATGTACTGAATTTTTGTTTACTCACTGTAACTGCTCCAGATTTTTCAGTAGACCGGATGCTTCGTTTTGTCCGTCGCGGTGTAGCCGCGAAATGTGGGTCTATCTTCCCACGTCTTTGGCACTGTACTTGAACTCCGTATTATCCGACGTCTTTGGCGCCGATCTTGAACTTCATATTTTCCTGCACACTTGCACAAAAACTAATCAAGAATAACAAGATGGTTTTTTACAATGTATATTTTTTCGTTTTTTTTTATACTTACAAATTAACCCGAAATTACACAAGGAAATAAACTACCGTCTCCCCGGCAACGGCGCCATTTGATTGTTAGAGTATGTTCGTGTTCAAGTTTAGTTTTAATACCGCAATCAAGACGGTTTCGCTTGTAGCTAGCCGGTTGAGTACGGGTCGTCCGCAGGGAGATGGGAGTCTTTTTCTATGTGCTTTAACGAGTTAAGTCCGGTTTTTCAGATTTTGTTGTGGTTATCTAAGTGTTAAGTTGATGTTTTAAAGAGAGCTTGTTAGGGTTAGGATTAGGTTAGTTTGAGTTAGGAGTCTCCACATCTTTCGTTGCCCCTCTTAATATCGGTGTTACGGTAATCGGCAACAACGGGGATTAGCACGACTAGGAAGGAACTTGCGAGTATAAGCTAGGCTTTCCAACGCATAAGTCCTTCCTTTTGGTGCTTGTCCGTCCGTTCTTGGCTCTTAGCCATAACCTCCGGTTAATTCAACCACAACCGGTCTCACTACGGGATCACCGCTATCATGTAGGATAGGGTGCCGTAAGGAGCGGATTGTGGTTCAATTAACGGGAGTCGATTTAAGCTGTTGGGCAAGGAAAGAGTGAGAGAGATTTCCTTCTCTCAAACTTCCCTTATCCTACCCTAACAAGAATGAACTACTCACACATCATAATACGGAAAAATAAAACAAAACAAAAGAGGAAGATAGAAAGAAGGAGATTAGAAGAATACGACTAACTATTTGCGACCTCACCTTGGCGAGGATCGAGCGTAAGTATCATTGTCGTATGAATGATAAAGAAAAAGAGAGAAGAAAGAAACAACAAGGAAATAACAACAACTACTTAATGAATTAAAATTACAACAATTAACAAAGTAAAGAGACAAGCATGATAATAAATGGTTCTTCTTTATTCATCACTCTTCACTCAAAAGCTCACTACAAGTTTAATGGAGAAGAGGTGAGAAGAAGAAGAAGAAAAACACTAAACCTAGGCAAAAAATGAAAATACAAGAATGGACCCTTCCTTCACAAAGTTCTGGGCTATTTATAGGCCAAAAAATGAAAACCTAGGGCAACCACCAGAACCCAGATACAAAGACCAAAATACCCCCCAAAAGTTTCTGTCTGCGGCGCCAGTACGGCCGCGGATCCGCGGCCTAGACCCCCCTTTGGCCGCGGATCCGCGGCCATATGGATGAGATAGGGTGTGGGCTTTTTGGTACTTTCCTGATCTTCTGTGCACTTCAGTATGGCATATGTGTTTTCTGAAAATACCTCTACATTTCTTCCAGAATTTCTGTTGAGGGAAAGGTGGACTTTTTGTCAAGATTTGGCATGATTGCCTCGAGCTCCGCGTAGATCTCTTGGAACTTGTTGTTGCCATTAAGCCTTGTGCATGAAGGTGACATTGATTTGACATTTTGTCTTCCTAAACTGGTATCTGGCAACATACGGATGAAGAGCGGAGACCGTGTTTTATCTGTGGTTGGCAGG
Source organism: Agapanthus africanus (assembly GCA_030015575.1). Lineage (NCBI taxonomy): Eukaryota > Viridiplantae > Streptophyta > Magnoliopsida > Asparagales > Amaryllidaceae > Agapanthus > Agapanthus africanus. The sequence continues at coordinate 865,435,713 of CM057338.1, read as the reverse complement.
AACCCGGATTTTGTCGTGTTTTTCATGAATTTCACCGTTTTTAGAACCGAGAACCTGTATCCTGCAATTGACTAGCAAACACGGCTCAAGAGTATCTACCGATATGCAATGTGATAAAAATTGGGCAGTATGAAAATGCAAAAATCTGATATGAACATGCATCAATACTCCGGAGTAGACTGGTGTGTACGCTTCTCGTCCCAGCTGGGGAGATGGTCTGTCCACAGCCATCAGTACGTCGTACTGGAGATAGTATGCAGATGCTCATTAGGTTATGAGTACACTGGACAGGACTCGTCAAGAATTGTTGGTTGGTACTATACCTATCGTCAGATAACAGTTCCCAGGTGACATGAGTACAACTTAGTCCGTTGAATTGACACTGCCACTTTGCCTCAAGTGTGTTCCCACTGCTCTTAGATTACTACCTTACCACGACTCTATTGAGTCGTGCAAACAGGTAGTAATTGGGTGCAGTCCCGAAGCACTTGGAGGCAGTGACGGTTAGACAGGATTCGTCTCTCCCGATATTGGGGTTGATATCGCGCTATGTTTAGCAGAGCCATTACACAAAGTCCCTGGCTAGGCCAAGCGAGATTTACTGGTAGTGTTTCCAGTAGTTTCTCAGGCTGTTCTGGGCTACACTCCGATACGACTTGTACCGCTATTAGGGGTCTGACGTTTTACCGCCCCCTAGGCCCGACATGCGATGCTCTTAGACGAACAGACCGGACTGTACGGAGATTGTCACATTAAGGCTCAGTAGGAGTTCGGATGGGTTCACCTCATCGGTCTTCTTATCGGCATCTACCTGGGGACCGTTACGTACAGCTAGTACCGCTTGTGGCCTGTGGTTAAACCCACTTCCTGCGTAGTGTCGAGTCTTTAAAGTCCCACAAAGAGGGTTGTTCACCTTTAGGCAAAACAGAGTAGAGGTCGTATGGTTTTACGACAAGGGTTCGTTCACATATGCATACTTATGTGCGTTTGGTGTTCGGGTAGTTGATACTAGTGGGCTTTGGTTTAAGCCAGATCCTAGTATTTGTTTTGGGATTGTTCTAGTCTCATTGTATTCGTGTTTCTATGGAACACGGATGTGGGTATGTATGTACAGTTGACAGGGGCGGAGAGGGAGACACCTCATTAGGGTTTTGACCATTGACTTGATCAAAACCATAATGAGAAGGAGGAATATGATTAATAGTTTTAATTAAGGATAATTGTATCATGGTTAGAGTTGGGTTGACCATTTGACTTGTTGACTCACATTGACTTAGATATTTTCTTTTGTTGAGTATGAGATATTTTTTGAAGCATGCTTAGCATTAATTATGAAATGATAATGGTCAAATCAACTCACCATCACAATTTTCTTAATTATTATTATCATCATCATATATTCTCATATGAGAGCTTTTTTCTCTCATTCTCTCATTATCTTTCTCTCTCATGGTTTGCTCTCCCTCTTCCTCTCTCAAAAAGCTTAAGTGTTTCATTTGTTGAAAATCAAAACTTTGAGACTAAACCACCAAAATACTTCTCTACTCACTCTAGGGTTCTTAGTGTAGCAAGCCAAGCACTCTAATTACTTCATTGTTGAGGTAGAAGCTCAAGGTAGAGGCCTTCGGGTGGATCGTTCTTTGACCTAGAAAAGACAACGAGGAGGAGCCATCTACACCACTCCAAGGAGCTAGCAACTAGGAGGACCACAACAAGAAAAGAAGGAGTTCAAGAACTAGGTATAACCATCTAACCTAGTAGTTAAAACTCCGTATTTGTTTGTTAGTTTTCGTTTAGCAAAGATCATTCATCGTTAGTCTGTGTTACCTTTGAGAAAAATTTGATTTTTGCCTATTCCGCCTCCCCGTTAAGCACCGGGGTGGGTATTACAGACTTACATATCATCCAAGTGTGTCCATCAACGACACATCAAATCATCACAAAAACCTGAGTGCCCAGTATCGACACTCGAAATTATCATAAAACCCATGTCCAGCATCGACACATAAATCCTCATATCTCAGACACCGTCTCATCAGATCGGTCCTCATGTCCATCCGTCTCATATCACTCCGGTCGGTATCCTCCGGATATCCGCAGAGTCCACACTATCACCGGTAGGTAGTGTTCCCCTGCCGGGCTTAACATCTCTCTATATGATCTTCTTGCCCCAGGGTACCGTACCGGGTCCACCATGTATCCGCAGATGGTGCCTCCTCACTCCTCGAATCGGGTATTATCATAGCTCAGAACCGAGAAATCTCATGGTGGACGTCGAAATATCATATCAAGAGAAACCGCATTTTTAAAACAATCATAAGACTTTAAAAATATATCCACGGTTTTCAAATCCACAATCTTATGAAAACATAATCTCATAACCATGTAACCATGATGTATTATTAAATATAAGCACAGAACAGTACTGTAAGGTATAACCGGTGTTTTCATATAAGCATGTCGTGTAACTAGGTAAGAAAGTGCAATATCTAAACTAGCATATGCGGTAATGAGTATTAAACAAATAACTGTAATTCTACAAATTAGGGAAACAATACGGCAATATAACAGTTTCTAATGTGTACGTGGCATGACAATTACCGATGATGAGTGTGTGAGCCGGCGAGTATGTGTACGTGCAACATGTGAATCATCGGTAATGGTGCATATGTTCTAACAGACAAATTCATATAGAGATAAGTACAAGAAACCTAATATGTATGTCGTAATGAAAATGGTACGAGCATCTGCGGAAATAAGATAACATAGCATGAACAGTATAAAATACGTAACTGCATATGAACCATACAGTTATAGCTTAAAATAACACGAATCGTTATTTTTGAAAATAGGGGCAACAGTGTTTTTGAGAAAAAGATACCATTTGAAAATCCGTAGCGTCCCTTAAGGTTGTCATTTAAAAGTGCATAACGATTTGTTAGTTTTGAAAATATGTATGGTTCTAAATATATCCTAATATCTGTTTAAGTGATTTAAAACAACATGTTTCCGAGTCAATACATTCATAAGTCGGCGATCCATCCTCATAGTATCACGTACGGTATAATCCATCATCGGTATCATCAAATCAAAAGTATGGATTTATCGTCCTATACATCATCTCACGTATGGTATAATCCCTCGTACGATATCATCAATCATAAGTACGGATCCATGGTCATGTACATCATATCATCTCATCTAGTCGCATATCGTCATATGTCATTTCATCTCATTTCACCCCATGAATATATATATCGCCTAATCTTCATATAATATCATATCGACTTGTGTCATCATAATATCTCATATCCTCATTTCATGATGTTGTATCGAACTTTTCCTCAAACATGCATATGTGTGTGTGTGTGAAGAAGCACAAATACCTTTGGCTAAAGGCATAAGAAAGATTAGACTAAGGATAATTCTCTCCACGAGTATACTTACGGTTACTTAGTATCCTAGATCCCTATTAGCTAGGTAAACATATCTAGTATTTTTATATACCTAGTACCCTAGTACTACAGTTGCGGGGGTGCTATACGCTATCCACCCGACTTCCCCGTAGATATACATCTACTCACCTACTATTCTTGCTCTAGCCAAAGTCGATGAACGTCTTGTTCTCCTTCGTCGTCCCGGAAGTCCACGCTAAGGTACCTACAAATCATTGTATATCGTAATGAAATCAAAATCAAATCCGAAAACCGATACGGCAAGCGAAACGTACATAGGTTAGAACCTATGACGCATGTAAGAACAACCAAACAACTCCCGACGTTGATGTACAAATGTCAAATGACCGAGTCAAAACTCAAATATTAAAACTCAGGTTTTCAAAAGTCGTAAGAAAAACCTGATACTTAGTAAAACACTCACAGATTTTACCTAAGATGAAATTAGGATATTCTGCATTTTGGTGTAACGACTCTAAAATCTTTGTACGGAAAATTTTCTGTTAATATTTAAGAAATGAGTTTTACAGCCTGAGTTCGAATTATAAATCATTTTTGTTAAATAACAGCAAGAAAAAACTTGTAGTTCACTGGTAAAGCCTTGCACTGCTGTAATGTAGTCCCTTTGTTCGATTCCCATCAGACACAATATTTTTTCTGAATTTTTCTTTTAACTTTTTGAAAGTCCAAAAGATTGCACGTGTAATACACGGTGTAATGAAAAGTCAGAAAAATCAAACATGTGGAAGATGAAGTAAACTCTAATTTTATCTGGTGACAAGAATCTCAAAGCCAGATGCCGCTAATTGACCGGCTAAAAGCCACATCTATCCAGCGAGGACGGTTGATCTGAGCCCAATGAGCCCCGGGTTTTGCACACATAACCCTTTACCCACCCCTAACTCCCCTGCACTGTTTGATTTTCCTACAATCAAACAGAGACCCTTTATTTCACAATTAAACCAAATTTTAATACATTTTAATCCATCATTTTAATTCCAAAACCCTAATTCTCCACTATAAATACCATCCCCTATCTTGACTCAGCACCATTCTAAAAATTATAGCAAAATTCTCTCAAAAAGTTTCCAAGTACAAGTGGAGTAAAGTGGAGTTAGCAAGCAAGCCACTTCCAGCAAAGATCGAAGCAATTTACGGCGCTCCCGCGACTCTATAAAACGCACCCCCTTTTCTTCAACCCTTCTTTAGACTCTCTAAACCGTAAGTCCCTCTCAATCCTCTTCCTTTTTCATTACTTTTCACTTTAAATCCAATATCGATAAAAGTGGAGTTATACCGATATCTTCTTTTATAAACCCTATAACTCTTTTTCCTTTTATCATTTGGGTCAAACAACTTTTCCACAATACATGTAACCTTAAACCCTAATATTTAGAATCAAATTTCATCAAAATTTTCATGTGAAATAACAATAGTAGCACTTTTCATTAAAATAGCTTGAACTTATTAAACACCTCTTTTAGTATTTGTTAAAACAATACTTTTAGGAAAACTTCACGGGATAACGACCTACCCCACACGCATACTTGGATCCATAACACGATGTCTCTTATGTATGGATATTTGTTACAAAGATAATATTACGATAAAATACCACATAACTTTAAAAAAACCGGATTTCTTTTAAATCGATATTTTTTATCTTTTGCTATTATGCATCTACAACCCTCTTTAGGAGACCCGTTAATGGATGGTGTAGATTATCGCATATCTTTGGGCTAGTAGAATGAGATGCAGACCTCCTCACGGAGCATTCGGTCTCGAAAGGATTTAAATACGGTTTTTAAGAAATAAGAATTTTCTAAATAAAATAAAATTATTTTTAAAATTAAAATTATATAAAATTATTAATACATATTTTCAAAATATAATAAAACTATATTTTTCAAAAATGAAAATATTAACAAATGTCAATAAAATACCTTCAAGATACCAAAAAGGCAAGTTTTACAGTAAAATACCATGAACTTTCCAAGCTAAATAATTACCACTGATAATACCCCAAATACTTAAAATCCATGCTCATGACAACCCCAAATAATACTAATCACCATCGAGGTTTTATTTTTAAACTATAATAAAATATTTTTCATAAAACCCCCTCGAGTTATATAAAAACAATATTAAGGATTTTAGTAAATATAGGTTTAAGCGGGATCAATTCTCTTGAGCCTCAGAGAGCCAGAGAAAGTGAATGCTTGCATTTTTAAGGTAGATAACTTAACGGGGTTATCAATGGTAATTGTCTTGGAAAAGGACATAAATCCTATCGTTCATGTGCAGCAGTTACCGATGACTGCCGAACCTAATTCAAGATTTAAACCAGTTTACAAGTGTCTGACTCAGTCTAAGACTCACTCAAACATGAATCCAATTCAAACCTGACTCCAAAATCAAACTTGAATACTTGAACATGAACATGAATACTCGAATCCAAACATCAATATCAAACATGTATAACTTGATTTGACTTGACCAAACTATGGTTATAACTTGACTTGACTACTTGATTACATCTTGAACATGAATACTTGAATAACTTGTATCCATGGTTTCGGCAAGTCTGATAATCATAATCTATACAATACATTATGCGGGGATAAAGGGGTAGATTGGTACGTAACGTATATCATGGCACAAGAGGTCACTTAAAAGACATCTACATAAATTCTCGTGCCGTTTTCCCGTGGGTTATGATGGGGCCTTGTACTATATGTTACCATAGTCCACATGGTAAGATGGACACCTCTCGTATACACGAATACCTTCTGTATCAAGCTACAAACAACCACGTTATAATAACCATCACATATCGGTAATCAATAGTACACAACTTACATGTTCATTCACATTATTTGTTATATTCTCTTTCTTCTTTTGGGACTTACCGAGTGCTAGTTCGCTGATGATATTCCTGACTATTTCTTTCTTTGGAATGTTTGTCAGGAGGACCGGACTCTAAGGAGATCGAGTCTAGCCAGGAGGACTTGGACCAGCATGCGGCCCAGACTGAATTCTAGTTCCTTGTACTTACTTTCATTTTGTATGCCACTATTTAGGCACTGCTTTATATAATTGTATCTTTTCTTTTCAAACATTTGTATGTAAATATGAATGTAAATAAATTTGCTGTTATTTTATATCACTTGTTATTCTTGTACATTTTTATATATTGCTTAATTACGCTTAACGTATTTATTTCTTAGTAAATACGCTGTGGCCTGCCACGTCACCGTTTCTGTCTACCGGGAAGCGGGACGTGACAATTGGATAGGCCTAGATATCAGATGATTGAGCTATGGACCAAGAAACAAACCCTAAATCCACGACTAGGCCGCAAATTGCGGCCATAAGGATTATTTTGGCGGCCAAAAGGGGATATTTACCGCCGAAAACAGAGATGAAACCGCGTAGGTCGTCTTGCCTGAGTTTGGGGGCAGATGATATTTTGTTTTATCTGTCTACCTCTCCGAAAATGCCAAGTTGATTTATAGCGCCTGTTCCCCTCCGAATGGAGCGGCGGAGACGCGATGTACGTCTAGGCCTGGGATTCAGGGCAGTTACTATTTGGTTTTATCCGTCTACCTCTCCGAAGATGCCAAGTTGATTTATGGCACCGTGTATCGGAGGTTTAGACGGATGCGGCCAATATAGCAAACTTCGTCAGATTCCCCCTCGCTAGAAGGGTTTTTGATTATGGGGACGCTCCTCCCTGCAGGTGCAAGCCCCTGCAGTTAATTACACCACCGCATCACGGTAGCCACTTTCTCCTTCTCCAGAATTTCACTTCGTGTCGTGTGTGTTTGTTTTGTTTATGGTTGCTCGTGGATTGTATACGGAGACTATGTAATGCCATCGCCCGTAGGACGTGGATTAGTCCAAATCCGTATTTACTTAGATTTGGGTTTGGTGTTTTTAGTTTAAGGATACGTTAGCCGTATTGAGGCTAAGATCAACTTAAACGTTCGTTAAGGATACGTTAGTCTGATTTGAGACTAAGATCAACTTAACGGGATCGTCTAGATCCATTTAATATATGGCCGTCGGGACTCGTCGCCTCTCTGACGTCATTGAAGGATTACAACGATAGGTGTCAGAGGAGTTCAGAGATGTACCCTTGAACCAAAGTCGATTTGGAGTTTTATAGTCCATTTGAATGTTTAAGGATACGTTAGCCGTGTTTGGGGCTAAGATCAACTTAAATGGGACCGTTTAGATCCGGCAAAAGAGGATTTGGGGGCTCTATTGTTCCAGTTTAGGGACGTGGTGGTTCATGTTCCAGTTTAGGGACATGACGGTCCATCGCCAGTTTAGGGACGTGGTGGTCCATCATTAGTTTAAGGACGTTTCGGTCCAACGTTTCCATTTTGGGACGAGTATTAGTTTAAGGACGTTTCGGTCCATCATTAGTTTAAGGACGTTTCGGTCCACGAGTTTAAGGACCCCGCAGTCCGTATTGATGTGTGGTCGTCGGGACCCGTCACCTCTCTGACGTCGTTGAAGGATTACAACGATAGGTGTCAGAGGAGTTCGGAGATGTACCCTCGAACCGGAGGTAAATTGATTTAGGAGAGCAATTTTGCTCAGTTAATTTAATTTGAGGACTTACGGCCATGATTGGGCTAAGTCCAGTTGAAAAATATTCAACACTTTTATTTGTTTTTTGCCTATTAATTGTTAGTGTATATGCCCTAGAGGCCATTACTGTATCATACTAGTTTGTATATTACTTAATGGATGCTTGGGATATTCACCTTGTATATACAATCTTGCTCAAAATAGTAGTATGCTACTTGGTTTGTTTCTACTTCAATGTGTACATGTGTTTATTTTTGTATATCGCCTATACACATTAGTAGAGCCCTTAGGATCTTTGCTTGATTACCAGTGATGTGATGGCCGTCACACTAGTGGGGCTGGGTAATCTATAAGCACATCCTTATGCAGGTCCCTGGTCGCAGGACTATCGAGACAGGGCATCGATACTCCGGAGTAGACCAGCGCATGCGCTTCTCATCCCAGTGTGGGAGACGGTCTGTCCCACAGCCGTCAGTACGTCGTACTTGAGATAGTATGCGGGTGCTCGTTAGGTTACGGGTACACTGGACAAGACTCGTCGGGAACTGACTAGTTGGTATTATACCTATCGTCAGTTATCAGTTCCCAGGTGACATGAGTACAGCTTAGTCCGCTGACTTGACACTGTCACTCCGCCTCGAGTGTGTTCCCACTGTACTTTGATCACTACCCTACCACGGTTCAAAGGAGTCGTGCAAACAGGTAGTGGTTGGGTGCAGTCCCGAAGCACTTGGAGGCAGTGACGGTTAGACAGGATTCGTCTCTCCCGGTATTGGGGGTTGACATCGCGCTGTGTCTAGGAGAGCCATTACACGAGTAGTCCCTGGCCAGGGCAAACGAGATATACTGGTAGGTTTCCAGTGTTATCTCAGGGTGTATTGGGCTTCACTCCGGCACGACTTGTACCGCTATTGGGGGACTGACGTTTACCGCCCCCTAGGCCCGCCATGCGATGTATCAGACGAACAGACCGGACTGTACGGAGAATGTCACACTCAGGCTCAGTAGGAGTTCAGATGGGTTTCGCCTCGTCGGTCTTCTTGTCGGCATTACCTGGGGACCGTTACGCACAGCTAGTGCCGCTTGCGGTCTGTGGTTAAACCCACTGCCAGCGTAGTGTCGAGTCTTTAGAGTCCCACACAGAAAGCTTTTCGCCTTTAGGCAAAAGAGTAGAGGTCGCATGGTATTGCGACAGGTCGCATGGTTTTGCGACAGGGTTCGGTCACATCCGTGCACTTGTGCACGTACAGTGTCCGGACAGTTTACACTAGCGGGCTTTGGTTTAAGCCAGATCCTAGTGTACCTTATGGGATTGGATTTATCCAGTTTGCATTCGTGTTCCTCGGAACGCGGATGCGGGTGTGTATGCACAGTTGACAGGGAGGCAGAGGCTGCGGATTCTCATTAGGGTTGTTGACAGTTGACCGTTGACTATTTGACTTTATGCTCAACCCTAATGAGAATATGATATGTGATTAACTATTATATTAATTAAGTATTATGGTGATATGGTTGTTGACTTGTTGACTTTTGTTGACTTGTTGACTTTGTTGACTTGTTGACTTTTGTTGACTTGTTGACCGGTTGACTAGGCTTGACTAGTTGACCATCATGATAACCATGGTTATCATTTCATGCCAAAGACTTTTTCTTGCTTGCTCATTTGAGTAAAATGAGTGCATGACATGATAAGGTTATGGTTGCTTCTAACCATCACATAAGACTTTTTTGATATGATGAGTTATGATCACTTTGGATTATGAGAGGGTGAAAGACAAAAGAGTTGCTCATTCTTTGTTGCTCATTCTCTCTCTTGTTCTTGAGCTCTCCTCTTGCTCTCACCCTCAACCTCTTGCTCCCTCTCTTGATCTATGGTTCTCTTGTCTCATGAGTTGAGAATCAAGAACCATAGATAAAATCCCATTCTAAATCATCTCTACTCATTCTAGTTCACTAGGTTTAGCAAACCAAGTGAACTAGTTTCTTCAAAGAACGAAGAAGGAGCTAAAGGTTGGAGCTTTCAAGTGGATCTATCTTCGGCGTACGGAGACAACGAGAAGGAGCCATCGAACCACCATCGGAGCTTGAAGAGAAGGAGTTCAAGTTTAGGTATAACCATCTTCATCCGAGTAGCTAAATATCTTTAGCTTAGTTTGCTAGTTTTAGTTTAGGTAAAGATCCCGACCTAGCTTAGTCCATGTTGCCTCTTGTGTTAAAATTTTGATTTTATACCGTTTCCGCCTCCCCGTAAGAACTGGGGGTCGCAACGTGGACTTACAGTGGTATCAGAGCCTAACTAAACTTAAACTAGCTTGGTAGTGAAGTGTAACGAAGTTCGGAACCGGAAAAATCCAAAAACCAAACTTTTACAAAAACTGAGTTTCTGTTGAATTTTTTTTGGCTCAAAATGAAAAACTTTACACTTGTAAATTCGGCTCAGGGTTTTGTGTGAACACCCAAGAAAAACGATACAGTAATTCGTCCAAACCGCCGCCCATCCGCCGCGCGAGCTAGGCATCCGCCGCGGAAGCGCCGCGCTTTGTCGTCTTCTGTGCATCGTTTTTCGTGCAGTGTGTGTCTGTGTTGGTTTTGGGATTTTTGAAATATATTATATGTGCCCAGATTTTCCAGAAAAGAAATTTCCTTTTGGGGTCCTATAATTCCGTATTTTTCCGAACTTCACCGCACTTTGACTATGATGGTTATATCTGTGATGTTTGCATGTATTGAACGTCGGCTAATCGCTATAAGTCGATTAGTCGGGGTTATACATGATCTGTAATGTGCTGGAATGTGTATATAAATATGTTGGATTGTCGCGGGTGAATAGCCGGGGGTTGTGAGACGAGAGTTTTCTTTTCTTGCAATTCATGTAAATTTGTAAATTGATGTAATAATTATTTGTATGGCCGCACAACCGGGTCGGGGTTGTAGCCGTCATTGTATAATTTCTTTTTACTGTTTTTGCTCCTAGGATAGACCCATGGAGGGGTGCACAAACTACCGGGTATGCCGAAGTGTCGAGTGGCCTACTCATGGAGATGAGGGAGGTTGCTACGCTTCGGGTACTTGGCGGGTAGTTTGCCGCACCCGTAGGGGTCTTGGGTGGGGTTTTGGCTATTCACCGCGACCGTGTAATCTGTTTTTGTTACAGGCTCGTACAAATTACAGATTCCTAGTATATCCAATGTATTTATCTGTGATCTGAAATGTTTATCATTGCAGTATATCTATATATGATATTATTTAGGCGTTGCTTATGTTTTACAGACGCGCTAGCCCAGCCCCCGCTCTGTCGTTAGTTAAGTAACCTAACGGGTAATGACGGGGCCCCGTGGCGAATGCGAATGGCATAAGCGTACGTCATATTTTGGTTGTTTTCTGCAATGGTAGGATTAAATGATGGGACGCATTAAAAGAACTAATGCAAGAATATCACGCATTAAAAGAACTAATGCAAGATAATAAACCAAGTTAAAGTCGTTGGAACACTTTCGAAAAACCACTCGGTTCTTTTCAAAAACAACTTTTAAATGCGGAGCTTGAGCCACTCCTTTTAAAAGCTATCTCGTTCCATCGACCATATCAAGTTCACTACGTTCACGGTTTTGCCAAAACCATCCGTAGCCCTCCGTCGTTTCACATGAATAGTCAATAGTATTCAAGCTGTGTATGTTGGCCAAAGTCAAGGCACAGTGATTGGTAGCTATTGGGTGTTCATGTGTAGCATAGATAGATGCGTTGGTTTGGGACAGTCGTACTGCCATTTTGGCCAAAGTCAAGGGTAGGTGCGGATGGATCCAAATTAACCTGGATAATGACGGGTAGAACTTGACATGTGACTTATGATATTTTGGCCAAAGTCAAGGTCATAAGAGCATGGGGCAAAAATCCACATCGGGAGTTTCATAAGTACTGAAACTTGCTAGATTTGCATACCATTTGGAGTGTGATGATTCTGGTAGGATTCCTTCAGTTTCGTCACGCAATGATATTTGGATCCCGATCCTACTGTGAGTATATGCTACTCCTCGGGAAATTTCTCACTTAACGATCAATGCTATAAACCTAGTAGGTGCCTAGAAAGGTGTTAGCGGGGCTACGCCCCCAGGGAAAAGAGGTTCTTTAATTAAGGAACTTCGCGAAAGCGTTGGAAAACCTCCCTCGAAGTACCGACACCGGCCTGGCTGAACGGTTAAGCAAGTATTGTACGGTGGGATTGATCCTGACTAATTCTTCCTTTATGGTTTGAGGAGGGATTCGAGAAACAGTGGGAGCCATCCTGTTTAGACAAACTAAAAACCACTCTAAACTTGCAAGAGCATCATGCTGAGTGTTTCTTCTTCTCTCTCCTAATTGCAGCGACCAATCAACATGACTGGACTTAAGTTACTCCTAGATAAAAACAAACTGACAGGGCCAAACTACAAAGATTGGCTCAGGAATGTCACGATAGCAATCACTTATGACAAGCTGGGGTATCTTCTTACCACCAAAGCTCCCCCTGTCCCTGGTCCAACTTCCAATGTCGCGGATAAGGAAATCCGCAAGACTTGGGAGATTGATAGCGCGAAGGCCAAGTGCCTCCTGCTTGCCTCGATGGACAACGAACATCAGAGGAGGCATGAGAATATGGACATGGAGTCCATATTGCTCCATACAAAAGAACTGTATGGAGAGCAATCACGTATCGCAAGATACGAAGCGTCGAAAAAGTTATTTTTGACAAGAATGGCCATCGGATCATCAGTAGCCGAGCACGTGCTAAAGATGATCGGCTACATTGAGGAGCTCGCTGACCTAGGGATCACATTAGAGAGTGAGCTATATACGGATATAGTTCTCCAGTCCCTTCCTTCCACTTACGCCCAGTTCATACTGAACTTCAACCTACAAGAAAAAGAGGTTGAACTTTCAGAGCTCCTCAACATGCTGAGGAGCGCAGAGGGCACCCTACAGAAAGGTAGGGAAACATCCACTTTGTTTGTAGGAGGATCATCTTCTTCTAGGTCCAAGGCGAAAGCCAAGGGAAAGAAGAAGAAGGCCCCCGCCAAACCAAGGGGCGGTGTTAGTAAAGTGGATACGAAGGGAAAAGGTAAAGCAACAAAGATAGCGGGGAAGCTTGTGGATAAGGAAGAATGCTTCTATTGTCATAAGAAAGGACACTGGAAGAATGATTGCAGGGCCTGGAAGGCCAGAACACAGGAATTGAAGCAAGTTGCAGCTTCAGCTTCAGGTGTGTATGTTATTGAAAACTGTCTTTCAATAAACTCTACTTCCTGGGTATTGGATACCGGATCAGGATCTCATATCTGTAATTCTTTGCAGGCGTTGAGAAACCGTAGGGTTTTGAAGGCAGGTGACATGACCCTCAGAGTTGCGAACGGAGCTAGCATGGATGCTAAAGCCGTGGGGGACTATCACCTGGGAATGTCAGATGGACATGTTTTGGTTTTGCGTAATTGCTTTTTTGTACCTAACGCAACTTGTAATATCATTTCTGTATCTTTAGTTTCTAAAGAAGGTTATGAATTTGCGTTTGTAAGTAATGTTGTAAACATTCACCTTAATCAAGTTCTGATTGGGTCAGGTACATTGAGTAATGGTATATACGTGTTAAACCAACCACAGATTTTTAATGTCCAGAATACACACAAAAGAAAGTCTCCAGAAATAAATCAGACTTTCTTATGGCATTGTAGATTGGGTCACATCAATGAGAGAAGGTTAACTAAGTTGCATACAGAAGGATATTTGAATGCGTTCGAATATCAATCATATGCCACTTGTCAATCTTGTCTCAAAGGAAAGATGACAAAGACTCCGTTTACTGGACATGGAGTAAGAGCGAGCGAGCTCTTGGGACTCGTACACAGTGACGTGTGCGGTCCAATGTCTACACATGCCCGAAGCGGACATTCTTACTTCATTACTTTTACGGATGACTTCTCAAGGTACGGTTATGTCTTCTTAATGAAACATAAGTCCGAGGCCTTTGGAAAATTCCAGGAGTATAAGAATGAAGTAGAGAAACAGACCGGCAAAAGTATTAAGATTCTAAGATCGGATCGAGGTGGAGAATACTTAAGTGCCGAGTTCCTGGACTATTTAAAAGAGAACGGAATTCTCTCTCAGCTTACTCCTCCATACACCCCGCAACATAACGGTGTATCGGAGAGACGGAACCGCACCCTATTGGATATGGTGCGGTCCATGATGAGTAACGCTGAGTTACCGCGATCATTCTGGGGGTATGCACTAGAATCAGCCGCATACCTTTTGAACCGAGTTCCCACTAAGACTGTGCCTACCACGCCATTTGAGATGTGGTGTGGGAAGAGACCCCATCTTAATCACATTAAGATATGGGGAAGTCCAGCTTTTGTCAAAAAGCAGCATGCGGACAAGCTCGAGGCACGCTCAGTACTGTGCAAGTTTGTGGGATATCCAAAGAATTCCAAGGGATATTTCTTCTACTGTGAAGAGGAACAAAAAGTTCTTGTTTCTCGTCATGCCCACTTTCTAGAACACCAGTTCATAGAAAAAGAAATAAGTGGGAGCGCAGTAGAACTGGAAGAAATTCCAGAACCACAGACTGTTACTGAAAGCTTGGTGGAACCAGAGGGTTCAACAGAACAGGACATTCCTACGCCGCTCCGCAGGAGTAGTAGGCAGTCTCATCCGCCCGAGAGATACTACGGTTTTCTCATAGACGGGGATAGAGAGGATTGCATCATAGATTATGATGAGCCTACTAGCTTCCAGCAGGCCGTTCAGAGCGTTGACTCAGTGAAATGGCTGGATGCAATGCGGACCGAAATGGAGTCCATGTACACCAACAAGGTATGGACGTTGGACATTGCTCCAGACGGGGTAAAACCCGTAGGATGCAAGTGGATCTTCAAAAGGAAGATTGGTGTAGATGGACAGGTTGAGACCTATAAAGCTAGGCTGGTAGCAAAGGGTTTTCGTCAAAGACCTGGCTTAGACTACGACGAAACCTTTTCTCCAGTAGCCATGCTGAAATCCATTCGGATCCTTCTTACCATTGCTGCCTTCCACGATTATGAGATCTGGCAAATGGACGTAAAGACAGCTTTTCTAAATGGAAATTTAGAGGAGTGTGTCTATATGGACCAGCCAGAGGGTTTCATTCAGAGTGGGAGCAGCGGAAAGGTGTGCAAGTTGCTTAAGTCCATCTATGGACTAAAGCAGGCATCGCGGAGTTGGAACATCTGCTTTGATGAGACGGTCAAAGAATTTGGCTTTATCAAAAATCCAGATGAACCATGCATCTATAGTAGATTTGTAGCGAGAACTGTAGTATTCCTCGTTTTATACGTGGATGACATTCTCTTAATAGGAAATGACATTCCTATGCTACAATCTGTCAAGGGGTTCTTGTCACACAGGTTCTCCATGAAAGACCTGGGTGATGCCTCATACATTCTGGGTATCCGGATCTACCGTGACAGATCCAAGAGGATATTAGGACTTTCACAGTCCAGGTACATCGACACCATACTGAAGAGGTTCAGTATGGAAGATTCCAAGCGCGGTAACCTACCGGCTTGTCACGGGATCACCCTCTCTAAAGAGATGTCTCCCAAGACTGATTTGGAGAGGGATCGCATGTCTATTATACCCTACGCTTCTGCGGTAGGCTCTATAATGTATGCGATGTTGTGTACCAGACCGGATGTAGCTTATGCACTGAGTGTGGTAAGCCGGTATCAGTCTAACCCTGGGGAGAAACACTGGATAGCGGTAAAGAACATTCTCAAGTACCTGAGAAGGACTAAGGAGATGTTCTTGGTGTATGGCGGAAAAGACCTCCAGATCGAGGCCTTTGCTGACTCCAGCTTCCAGAGTGACAAGGATGATTCCAAGTCCATGTCGGGTTTTGTCTTTACCCTCAATGGAGGGGCGGTGTGTTGGAAGAGTTCCAAACAGGAAACCGTTGCAGACTCGACGATGGAAGCGGAATACATCGCTGCATCTGATGCCGCAAAAGAAGCTGTCTGGATGAGGAAGTTCTTGAAAGAACTTCAGGTGGTTCCGTCCATTGTTGATCCAATACCTCTGTATTGCGACAACAACGGGGCTATAGCATTAGCGAAGGAACCCAGGTCCCATCAGAGATCCAGGCACATCTTGAGGCGGTATCACCTGATCAGGGAGATCGTGGATCGCCAGGAGATCGAGGTTCGGAGAGTCGCTTCAGAAGACAACACTGCAGATCCATTCACCAAGGCCTTGCCCCAGACTCAGTTCGAGCGGCTGATCGAGATGATAGGTCTTCGATACGCCAGTATATGGCCTTAGTGCAAGTGGGAGATTGTTAGTGTATATGCCCTAGAGGCCATTACTGTATCATACTAGTTTGTATATTACTTAATGGATGCTTGGGATATTCACCTTGTATATACAATCTTGCTCAAAATAGTAGTATGCTACTTGGTTTGTTTCTACTTCAATGTGTACATGTGTTTATTTTTGTATATCGCCTATACACATTAGTAGAGCCCTTAGGATCTTTGCTTGATTACCAGCGATGTGATGGCCGTCACACTAGTGGGGCTGGGTAATCTATAAGCACATCCTTATGCAGGTCCCTGGTCGCAGGACTATCGAGACAGGGCATCGATACTCCGGAGTAGACCAGCGCATGCGCTTCTCATCCCAGTGTGGGAGACGGTCTGTCCCACAGCCGTCAGTACGTCGTACTTGAGATAGTATGCGGGTGCTCGTTAGGTTACGGGTACACTGGACAAGACTCGTCGGGAACTGACTAGTTGGTATTATACCTATCGTCAGTTATCAGTTCCCAGGTGACATGAGTACAGCTTAGTCCGCTGACTTGACACTGTCACTCCGCCTCGAGTGTGTTCCCACTGTACTTTGATCACTACCCTACCACGGCTCAAAGGAGTCGTGCAAACAGGTAGTGGTTGGGTGCAGTCCCGAAGCACTTGGAGGCAGTGACGGTTAGACAGGATTCGTCTCTCCCGGTATTGGGGGTTGACATCGCGCTGTGTCTAGGAGAGCCATTACACGAGTAGTCCCTGGCCAGGGCAAACGAGATATACTGGTAGGTTTCCAGTGTTATCTCAGGGTGTATTGGGCTTCACTCCGGCACGACTTGTACCGCTATTGGGGGACTGACGTTTACCGCCCCCTAGGCCCGCCATGCGATGTATCAGACGAACAGACCGGACTGTACGGAGAATGTCACACTCAGGCTCAGTAGGAGTTCAGATGGGTTTCGCCTCGTCGGTCTTCTTGTCGGCATTACCTGGGGACCGTTACGCACAGCTAGTGCCGCTTGCGGTCTGTGGTTAAACCCACTGCCAGCGTAGTGTCGAGTCTTTAGAGTCCCACACAGAAAGCTTTTCTCCTTTAGGCAAAAGAGTAGAGGTCGCATGGTATTGCGACAGGTCGCATGGTTTTGCGACAGGGTTCGGTCACATCCGTGCACTTGTGCACGTACAGTGTCCGGACAGTTTACACTAGCGGGCTTTGGTTTAAGCCAGATCCTAGTGTACCTTATGGGATTGGATTTATCCAGTTTGCATTCGTGTTCCTCGGAACGCGGATGCGGGTGTGTATGCACAGTTGACAGGGAGGCAGAGGCTGCGGATTCTCATTAGGGTTGTTGACAGTTGACCGTTGACTATTTGACTTTATGCTCAACCCTAATGAGAATATGATATGTGATTAACTATTATATTAATTAAGTATTATGGTGATATGGTTGTTGACTTGTTGACTTTTGTTGACTTGTTGACTTTGTTGACTTGTTGACTTTTGTTGACTTGTTGACCGGTTGACTAGGCTTGACTAGTTGACCATCATGATAACCATGGTTATCATTTCATGCCAAAGACTTTTTCTTGCTTGCTCATTTGAGTAAAATGAGTGCATGACATGATAAGGTTATGGTTGCTTCTAACCATCACATAAGACTTTTTTGATATGATGAGTTATGATCACTTTGGATTATGAGAGGGTGAAAGACAAAAGAGTTGCTCATTCTTTGTTGCTCATTCTCTCTCTTGTTCTTGAGCTCTCCTCTTGCTCTCACCATCAACCTCTTGCTCCCTCTCTTGATCTATGGTTCTCTTGTCTCATGAGTTGAGAATCAAGAACCATAGATAAAATCCCATTCTAAATCATCTCTACTCATTCTAGTTCACTAGGTTTAGCAAACCAAGTGAACTAGTTTCTTCAAAGAACGAAGAAGGAGCTAAAGGTTGGAGCTTTCAAGTGGATCTATCTTCGGCGTACGGAGACAACGAGAAGGAGCCATCGAACCACCATCGGAGCTTGAAGAGAAGGAGTTCAAGTTTAGGTATAACCATCTTCATCCGAGTAGCTAAATATCTTTAGCTTAGTTTGCTAGTTTTAGTTTAGGTAAAGATCCCGACCTAGCTTAGTCCATGTTGCC
The DNA here is from genome assembly GCA_030015575.1 of Agapanthus africanus. Classification (NCBI taxonomy): domain Eukaryota; kingdom Viridiplantae; phylum Streptophyta; class Magnoliopsida; order Asparagales; family Amaryllidaceae; genus Agapanthus; species Agapanthus africanus. The sequence continues at coordinate 865,417,212 of CM057338.1, read as the reverse complement.
TCTTGTGTTAAAATTTTGATTTTATACCGTTTCCGCCTCCCCGTAAGAACCGGGGGTCGCAACGTGGACTTACATTAGGCCTGTGCTAGGGCTTGGCCCAGCATTAATCTTGGTCTCTGTTGGACCTTTATTTGGGCTCTGCCCCTTTTAAAATAATGCATTGCATTATTTATTATTTTGTTTGGGCTCTGCCCATTTATAAATGATGCAGAGCATCAATTTTGTTTGGGCTCTTCCCTTTTTATTGCATTGCAATTTAATTTGGCCTACTAGGCCTTTCTGATTTGGGCCTGCCCCTTTAGTAAAAGAAATGCATTGCATTTGTCAGCCGCTTTGCGCCAATCAGAGAACGCAAGCGCTTGTGGTATTGACACGTGTCACGCAAGCGCAGTGCGTTGCGCTTGCGCTGCTGACACGTAGCGTGCTCCGGTGGGTTGCGCCAATTTCAGAGAGCAAAGCTCTATCTTAAAAGCGCATAGCGCAAATGAGTCAGATGCTGACACGTGGCGCTCTCTGGTGGCTTGCGCCAACTCAGGAGCGCAATAGTGCAGTTTTGCAAGTGCAAGACACTATTAATTTGAGAATCTTTTAGAACCAATGGTTCATGAAAAAGTGCAAAGCACTGTTTGTTTTCTTTGATCTAATTAGAATAAAAGATAACAAGTATTTCTTGTTTTTTTTTCTTGATCTCAGAGAACCAATGGTTCATAAGTGCAAAGCACTATTATTATTTGTTTTTTATTGGAGATCATTGATCTTGTTCTTAGATCAATGATCTATTAGAAGAAATTTTTCTATCTTAAAGGGTTTTACCTTTTCTTCTTTTGAAATTTCTTCAGAGTTCTCTCTGTTTGAAGTTTTTGATTTCTCACAAATGTTGATCCTTTTGATTTGGGGTCTAGGGGCATTTATATAGTGCCCATAAATTTGTTAAAGAGATCTTTCTCTGAGTGATTTGGGGAATTTTCCCCACCGTTGGATCTTTGATCCAAGGGCTTCTGTTTTACAGAAGAAAATGTTCTTGTTTTAACAAGAACAGAAAGATTTCTTTGAAATTTTAATTCTGTTTGGCGCAAATGCATCGGCGTTTGACACGTGCACAACTGCGCTGACACGTGTCGCGCAGCACACAGCGCAGCGCAACTGTGCTGACACGTGTCGCGCAGCGCACGGCGCAACGCAACTGCGCTTGCGCATCAGCGCTAACACGTGTCGCGCAGCGCAACTGCGCTTGCGCATCTGCGCTGACACGTGTCGTGCAGCGCAGCGCCTGCGCAACTGAAGTGTTGCTTTCTTTAATTTTGTTTTAAATAGAGTTTTTCTCTGATTGGGCGCACTGCCTTGGGCGCTGCGCTGACGTATCAGCGCCTGACACGTGGCGCGTTGCGCCCAGGATTTAAAGCGTTGCTTCAAAATTTGAATTTTGAATTTCAACAGAGCTTTGCTCTGATTGGGTAAAACAAATGCCCCCCGCCACCGTTGCGCTCACGTGGCGCGCACGTGAGTGCAGCGGTGGTAAGCTCCTGACCGTTGGATCAACGGGTAAGCTGAAGGGGCGTAAGCGCCTTATAAATAGGACCTCTGGTCCTTAGAAAATCTTCACCCTTTTTCAAGATTTTGATTTTCCAGAGCTTTGTTCTTGCTTAAGAACTTCAGAGCTTTGCTCGTTTCCAAAGTTAGAAAACTTTTAAGTAAAATTAATTTATATCAAATTAACTTAAATCAATCTTAACCAAAAGAGCTTTGCTCTCATAGATCTTTTGATCTAAAGAAATCCCTTTGGGGTTTCATAAACAGAGCTTTGCTCTCAAAGATCTTTTTATCTAAAGAAATCCCCTTGGGGTTTCATAAACAGAGCTTTGCTCTCAAAGATCTTTTGATCTAAAGAAATCCCCATTGGGGTTTCATAAACAGAGCTTTGCTCTCAAAAACTTATAGATCTACAGAGATCTTGTTCATAGGTTCTAACCCATGAACAGAGCTTTGCTCTTGGATCAAATGTAGATCTTTAAGATCTGAAAAATGAAGAACTTATTATAAGTTTTCATGGATTTTTCAAGATTCCAAAAATTTTAATTCTTTTAAGTGTTAAAATTTTTTTGATGGATCTTTCCATTATTACCACAGAGCTATGATCTTTTAAGGAATCCTATTCCCCTGAGACCAGAGTTTGACAAGTGTCACTCTGTGACAGAGCTTTGCTCTGAAAGAGGAGATTTTCTCCTTGTTTCTAGGGATTTCCCATTGATGAGAATATTCTCTTGGGGATCTTTTCATTAATTGACAGCCTCACCCAATGATGGGGCTGTCTTATTAAATGAGGCACTTTCATCCAGATTTTGTGGGTTCCCATTTGGTCCCCTACCCATTGCACTGCATTGTGGTGTGATTAATTTTAATTTAATTAATTTTTAAATTCATTTAATTAAAAGTTTTTTAAACGCCTTGCGTTGGAATTGCAGCACTAACGGCCATTTTTTGTTCCCATGCAGTGACCATGTCTCTCGAAACCTCATTCCCGTTCGCCCGCTCGGAGGAAGGGTTTCCTGAAGCGCCCTTGGACCGCGAAGTTCTAGCCATGCTTAAGGACCACGACCCGGAATATAAGAGTCTCCACCTTTGGGGGTCATGGTATAATCAGATTATCGTGGGTCGACGGAGCTTCACATGCGCCGTACCGTCAGAACCGATTACGGTGATTCATTATGCCACCCCACCCTCGGTGCAGTATGCCGTGGAGATGGTTGATTGGACCTCGAAGGGCTTTCTTCATCCCGCCATAGATGCGATTCCGGTCCAGCGTCCTATGCTTTTGGATATCCTAGGACGCCGCATCTGTCAAGGCGAGGCACGACCTTGGGGCGATCATATAACATCGGTCTGATCCCCCGCCACCCGATCGGCTATCTGCCGTGGGCCCGGTATATCCTGTCGACAAAGAAGTCACAGTTGATAAGGTTAGGATTGTACACTGCGGTTTACGTCTCTCTTCCAGTATCCCATGCTCCCCACCTGGTGGTTCAAGGCTTTCTTGGAGCAGTGGAACATTCCTACCCACACTTTCCTCGCCATGGATCGGAAAGTGTCAATTTCTCTGGAGGAGTTCACGGAGGTATCCGGTTTACCGGTTATAGGGGAACACTATGAGGAGTTGCTCCCGACAGACGAGTATGTCTTCAGTGCTAAGCCGGTAGTAAGGGGGCTCACACCGTAGAATGCTGTTCAACACCAATTCCCAAGCTTGATTAAAGTGTTGAACATCTATGAGGCCCTTTTCATCGAACATGGGAGTCGCGAGGTTAGCTTTGAGGATTTCATCGCCCGGTTCCTTCGCCCAAGCGTCCTCTCATCAGAAGCTGCCAAGTTTGCTACCCTGGATGACCCTTTCGGTCTAGGTTTGGATAACCTGCAGGCGAAGGAAATAGACCAAAAGGGTTTTTTCCTTCCGGACTTCCCGACCATGTCTTTTGCAGAAATTGCAGCCCCTGGGATGGACGAGGAGGCCTTTTTCTTAGGATTTCTTGGGTTGTGGCTGAGTTGTTTTGCGATTCCAATGAACTCTCGCCATATTCGGCCTTCTGTCTTTTACCCAGCCCACCGGATGACCATCGGGGTAAAAGTGACCGTTGGGATCGCCGGCTTGGCACACCTATATCATGGCCTCAGTCGAGCAGCGGATGCTAATGAGCCTGGGGTACTGCACGTGGTCTTTCCGATGCACTACTTCGTATTATGGCTCGAGCTACACACGGCGGGTGTCTTCGGCATGCACAAAAGGCCCTCGTTCTTCGACAAGTGCGGTTTCCCTCGCATTATACAGCTGATCGGCGCATCAATTGTGACCCCATCACCACGAAACGCCATGGGTTTACTCCTTCGCCCTCACACCGTTGGAGCCGGGATGTCCTTCATTGACAAGGTATTGACTATTGGAAAGGTGTCCACCGTTGCGGTGCGACCATTACAAGACTCCTTTAAGGATGGAGCCTCAGTTTTGACGGCTCGAGAGACCCTCCACTTATATTCTATTAGACCGGGCTTCCTAGTCTTCAGGCGGAATGGTGCGGCGATTTTCATGAGATATAACCCGCATCGTTTCGCCCAACAACTGGGCTACAATCAAGGGGTATCCTTGGAAGCTTTCCTACTGGAACCTGCTACCACTGAAGAAGGGATGGAGAACGCGCTGCATCATTTCATGCGCCTGAATACGGGTTCTCACTTTTTTGTCAGTGCGCCGGCTTACGCTCCACGACTCCTCAATGTATATAAAGAATGGTACAGTCATTCGACGGGAGCCGTCATAAAGGAGGAAAGGCGATTGTTGGTCGACCGTAAGAGTATGCCTCCAGGTAGCGATCGCAACGCTCCTTTGGTGCCAAGGACCCCGGTAGTTCCCCCTTTGAAAGATGCTAGAGCCGGGCCACCTCGTGCGCAGAGTCCCCCATGCGGATTGCCGCTCCCTGATATTGCGGATGCACCACCAGCACCCTGTGCTCCAGTGGAGACAGTGGTTGTAGCCTCGCCAGAGTCTGGCGTGGGTGCGGACATCGGGACCCGCCGCCCCAAAGTGGCTGCCAAGCGTAAGTCGATCCCGGGTGCACCCAGGGTTGGTGGGCAGAAGAAGAAAAAGAAGTCGCTCTTTGCCGCTGACGTCGCGTTCGGTCAGGAACCCTACGCTCCCTATGCTGAGGGCCTGAGTGAATACGGGACTAACGAGGGATTAGTCATGCCGGATGACACAGATTTGGAGGCCGCCCTCGAAGCTTCGGAGCGGTTGGCGAGGCGTGACGCATGGCTGGCTAAGCTTGCGGCATCAGGTAATCACTAGTCGCATTTTCTATTGCATCATATCTTTATTATTGCCTTTGATTAACATTTTTCCTTCTTTTCTTCCAACAGGCATCACAACTGAAGAAGCCATCGCCGCTTCCCTCAAGACCTTCCAAGAGGAGGAACGCCTTAGAGCGTCTTTAGGCCTTAGTAAGTTTAAATTCATCAAGTTTTCATTTTCCTTGTGTTATGGTCGATCTAACCTCTCCCTTTTTATCGCAGGAACCTCAATGTCGTTCCCGCCAAGTGACGCGGATATTCTGCCAGCTGCCGATGTTCCTACTTCCTCAGGGCTACCGCGGGAGGTCCGTCTTGAAGAGCCGATGAGAGATGCCTTAAAGGCTCTGGAGGCATCTCTAAACGAAGACGACGACACCTTAATTAGGGAAGCGTCGAAGAGGTCTATCGCGACTGCCCGGGAGGAAAGGAAGCGGTTGAGGCGCGAAGCAAAGGCACGCAGGGCTGTCTTGGCCATTGGAGCAGGACCAAGCACCGTGCCTCGTGCCGATACTCCATCAGAAGAGCCCCCGGTCGCCTTGTCTACGGCTCATGGACAGGCGGTGCGTGCCAATAGGGAGGCTAACGATAAGTCCACCTCAGGTAATATTTCTTTCAGAATTTTGTTGTAAGAATTATAAAGCTGCTGGTTCTTATATATTCTATCCTGCAGGGCCAAGTCCGACCGAGGCGGAGGTGGAGACCGTCGAACCCAAGGAAACAGAGGAGGAGGCACTGGCCGAACCTGAGCCGACGGTGGGCAACGTCGCTGGGGCTGCGGAGCCTGAGATGGAGGCTGAGGGATCTGCAGCCGAGAAGGTCATTGATGCCAAGCCTGAAGTGGCGGCAGATGAAATGATCATTATAACTGAGCCCAGGATAGTGGCGGACGAGGCGCTTGAGGCTGGCGACCTCGTGGTGACGGCGGATGAGCCGATGGAGACCGCGGAGCCTGAAGAAGTAGCGGGTGAGATGGGCACGACTCTTGGGGAAGAGTCAGCCGCTCTCTCTCAAGAGTCCGGCAATGCTCCGATAATTGCCCTCTCCGCCTACGATCTTCCGCCGTCTCCTGGACGCGCGAGCACGACGACGGCCCCCATTGAGTCGGGTGATGAGGCCACGGGCGGTGACCTCATGTCGATGGAGGAGGGAGTCGCCTCCGTTTCAGCCGGCAGCTCATCAGGTAAATCCCAAGTTGCCGTCTTTCTTTAACTTGCAATCCTTTCTGAAAAGTTCACCTTTGTTCGTAACGTAGGTGCAGCCAACGCCGATGCCCCACTGCTCGAGGGAGCGCCTTCAACGACTGCCTTGGCGGCGGTCACCTCTCAACCCTCTCTCATACCATCAAACATGTTGGAAGGTATGGGTTTGCAACTTATTAATCTTATCTTTCAGACGTATAATTTGTGTACTAAAATCGTACTGTTATGTCTTTTCAGGAGTGCTCTTTGACCATCTTTATCAAGTGTTGCTCCCACACTTCTCTTTCTCATCTGAATTCGCTTCTTCCTCTGGTAGCGCTGGTGAGTATGGTTTCCATTGATATCTTTCTTTTTCATTGATGGAATTACTTCTAACTTTTTTTGTCTCGACTGCAGTGCTATAAATTGAAGGAGGGGATGAAAGATCGGTTGCGCCGCCGACCCTTCCGGCCTTGCCACCCGCCTCAGCTGGTATAGCGACTATCACATTGATAACTCCCCCCCTTTTTTTGAACTGTTATCTGATCATATTTTGTTTCTTTTCAGTTGTTGTTCCTGTCTCGGTACCCTTCGAGCCTCGCATCACAATGCCGGCAGGTCCTTTCCTGAGACATCCGTCCTCGAAAAGCGCCGCGAACAGTTTGCGTATGCTTAGCGACTACATCGAGGAGCTCGACGTTGAGATTCCTACGTCTGCGGCGGATTTCGCCATGGCGGTTAACCCGATGCTGGTGATACTCGTGAATTTCCATGACGAGGGCATCATCGCATCTTGGGTTAACCATTGTAGGGAGATCGAGGCTCGCCTTCATCAGCTGGAGTCGATACGTCCCGCCCGCGAGACTTTAGCCGCGAGCAATGAGAGAGCAGAATGGATCGAGGAAAGCACTTCTTACGTCCACCACTTGGAACAAGAAGCAGCTTTGAGGCTAAGGGAATGGCAAGAGACCTCGAGCGAGATGGGTCGTCTGCGTGCTGAGGTTGAGGCGAACGCTGCCCAAGTGAAGGCTATCTTTGAGGGTCTCCTGGAGCGCATCTTTCATGGGCTAAACGTGAAGCGAAAGCTTGATGTCGCCGAGCGTGACACCCCAGGCCGCGAAGCTACTCATCAGGCCGTCAGGGAGCAGCTTGCATCTGTCTTGCAGCAAAGGGCTCAGGTGGAGGCAGAACTGGCGGTGGTGGCAGATCAAAAAAAGACGTGGAAGGAAGTGCACAAACAATTAACAGAGCTATGCAAGGCGCTTCCTCCCCAATAATTCCCCTTGTATCTAGATACTTGTAAAAATTTTCTTTTTTTAAATAATATGTATCCATTCTTTATTCTTTTGTACGCTTCACCTTGTACTTGATTACATCCAATAAAGATACACATTTTTCTTTGCAATGTCTTGTACTATTTTCTTTGCTTTTTCCTTTCTCTTATTATCAGCATGCTGTCTTGATAAACACATTTGACCGATAATAGAGTAATCATCTAGATTTCCTCAAGAAAGAGCGATGGCTTAGGCCGCAGGTTCAGATCTGCCGCCTAAGACTTCTCAACTCTATGAGCCGTGAGGGTCTCATAGAGACTTTTCTCCCTACGGATCGAGAGGATCTTGTAGGTGTATTTTCTCCTTCGGAATCGTGAGGATTCCTAAGCGTGTTTTCTCTTATAAGTCGTAAGGATCCTATAAGAGAATTTCTCCCTCTTACGAGTCGAGAGGACCCGTAAGCGGTTGTTTCCCTCCTTGTTGAAACTCGACTTTGGAGAGTGAGACCCATGAATAGTATGCAAGAGACTGTTTAAGACCGACTTGCAGGGTCTCATTGTTCAGGAAGCAAGTTTTTTAATCCCTGCTGCCTGAGACTTCATCTTGCAAGTTGAGACGAATCGGGAATTTCCCGCGGAGACACTGGTTTCTCTGCGAGCCGACACGAATCAGGAGGCTCTCATCAAGGACGCTAGTTTCCCTGAATTGAGGTATTTGCCAAGGATTATTTGTTTCCCTGGTGTTGAAACGAATCGAGAATTTCCCGCTGAAACACTGGTTTCTCTGCGAGTCGATGCGAATCAGGAGCTTCTCGTCAAGGACGCTGGTTTTCTCGAGTCGAAGTATTTGCCAAGGATTATTTGTTTCCCTGGTGTTGAAACGAATCGAGAATTTCCCACGGATACACTGGTTACTCTGCGAGTCGACGCGAATCAGGATTTTCTTCGTCAAGGACACTTGTTTCCTCGAGTCGAAGTATTTGCCAAGGATTATTTGTTTCCCTGGTGTTGAAACGAATCGAGAATTTCCCACAGAGACGTTGGTTGCTCTGCGAGTCGACGCGAATCAGGATTTTCTTCGTCAAGGACACTTGTTTCCTCGAGTCGAAGTATTTGCCAAGGATTATTTGTTTCCCTGGTGTTGAAACGAATCGAGAATTTCCCACGGAGACACTGGTTGCTTTGCGAGTCGACGCAAATCAAGATTTTCTTCGTCAAGGACACTTGTTTCCTCGAGTCGAAGTATTTGCCAAGGATTATTTGTTTCCTTGGTGTTGAAACGAATCGAGAACTTCCCACGGAGACACTGGTTGCTCTGCGAGTCGACACGAATCAGGAGGCTCTCATCAAGGACGCTGGTTTCCCTGAGTTGAGGTATTTGCCAAGGATTATTTGTTTCCGTGGTGTTGAAATGAATCGAGAATTTCCCGCGGAGACACTGGTTTCTCTGCGAGTCGATGCGAATCAGGAGGTTCTCGTCAAGGACGCTGGTTTCCCTGAGTTGAGGTATTTGCCAAGGATTATTTGTTTCCCTGGTATTGAAACGAATCGAGAATTTCCCACGAAGACACAGGTTGCTCTGCGAGTTGACGCGAATCAGGATTTTCTTCGTCAAGGACACTTGTTTCCTCGAGTCGAAGTATTTGCCGAAGATACTGGCTCCTTCGGGGTTGGGATGAACCGTCGAGATTTGGCTTCGTTTTCTGGCGGAGCCTGTTGGGAAAGTAAGGTTCCTTCTTTGTTTGCGCCCTTGGATTGTATACAGGGATCGATGTGATCTCAACTGTAGGGCAAAAGTTTTATCATCATTTTTTTTGTTTTATTTCCGCGATGCTCTATCATTTCAGCTTTTATATCACGAAGGTCGCGATTGCCCAATCATTTCGGCTATTTTTCGCTGTGCCCAATCATTTCGTCTGTTTATTTTATTTTTACTCGCTGCTTTTTATTGCGAGTTGCCCCATCATTTCGGCTATTTTGCATGCATATATTTTTACCTGCTGCTTTTTATTGCAAGTTGTTCCATCATTTCGGCTATATATGCATGTGCGGCCGACTGGCTTTTTGCCGTAAACCTGAAATTAAACACTGATTTCGGCATCAGCACCGCTACAACTGGGATATTACCAGGAGCGAATCATCATCTGCCTCTGTCGATGTCGAATAAGGGTGGCTTAGCGAGCAGGGTTAAGGTCCTGTCGACTAAGGCTTTTGACTTCATGAGCCGTAAGGGTCTCACAAAGGTATTTCTCCCTACAAGTCGTGAGGATCTTGTAGGTGTATTTTCTTCTTAGGAATCGTGAGGATTCCTAAGTGTTTGTTCCTCTATAAGTCGTAAGGATCCTACAAGAGGATTTTCTCCTTGTAAGTCGAGAGGACTTATAAGGGTTGTTAGTCATGCGTACATATCCCCAGTCTCGGATGGGACTTGGTTAGGGAAATGTTTATTCGCGCCCATGGATTGTATACAAGGGCTAGTATTGAGCCACTTGTAGGGCAATATCGGAAGTTGTGGGGGTTGCTTAAGCACAGGTTCAGGTCTCTGTAACCTAAGACTTTCAAATCTTATGAGCCGTGAAGGTCTCATAAGAGAGTTCTCCTTACGAGTCGTGAGGATCTCGCAAGTGTATTTTCTCCTTAGGATTTGTGGGGATCCCTAAGTGTGTTGCTTCCTTGTAAGTCGTAAGGATCTCACGTGGGTGGTTTCTCCTTACAAGGTCGAGAGGACCCTATAAGTGTCTTTTAACGAGGTTGCGCCCTTTCAGGTTTTCACAAACACTCGCCGGTAGTCCTGCTGTTTTTACTCACGGAGCCCTTTCGGGTCTTCATCCGTGCCCATTTTGCTTATGCGCATACCGTTTTTTTATTCTTTTTATTTTCTTCTCTCTTTTTTTTTACGAGGTCGCGCCCTTTCGGGTTTTCACGAACACTCGCCGGTAGCCCTGCTGTTTTTACTCACGGAGCCCTTTCAGGTTTTCATCCGTGCCCATTTTGCTTATGGACATACCGTTTTTTTTTATTCTTTTTATTTTCTTCTCTCTCTTTTTTTTTACGAGGTCACTCCCTTTCGGTTTTTCATGAACACTCGCCGGTAGCCCTGCTGTTTTTACTCACGGAGCCCTTTCGGGTTTTCATCCGTGCCCTTTTTTGCTTGTGGACATACCGTTTTTATTTATTATATTTTTCTTATTATTTTTTTTATGTCGTCAACCTACGGATGCTGCGGTATTAGTTTAAGAACGTTTCGGTCCGCTATTAGTTTAAGGACGTTTCGGTCCGTCATTGAGAAGGCTGGCTACTGCTTATAAAGCTTGAGCTTAGGAAGATAGCGAGCAGACATAGTCGTCGTCATCTGCCGTTGACCTAGGCTGTGGCTCATTAAGCGTAGTATTTCTTTAGGAATCTACCGTTTATTGGCCTGAAAGGTCTTTCACCGTGCATATCCATGAGTAGATAGGCTCCACCCTGGTAGACTTTGTCTATGATGTATGGGCCTTCATAGTTTGGCTCGAATTTTCCCCGCTTGGCGCGATTGGGAATCATAGGCCTTTTGACCACTAGCACAAGTTCGCCTTGGCGGAATGTCCTCGGTCGGGTCAATCTTCCATATGAGCGCGTCATATTTGCTTTATAAGCTTCCAGATTTTGTTGCGCTATGAGCCATGTTTCATCAAGGGCATCAAGCTCCTCAAGATGAAGGTGAGCATTTTCTTCGTTCGTCAACTCGTAGTGGACTGCCACTCATAGAGAGGGTAGCTCTATCTCGAGGGGGAGTACTTCTTCCGTACCGAATACCAACGCGTATGGCGTTGTGTTCGTGGCCGTCTTGAACGTAGTTCGATACACCCAAAGAGCCTCTTGCAGTCTCTCGTGCCAGTCTTTCTTATTTCGGGACATCGTCTTTTTCATGATCTTCGTCAGGGTCTTGTTGAAGGCCTCGCTAAACCATTAGCTCGCGGATTATAAACCGAAGAATACCTCCAGTCTATATTGTGTTGTTGCGCGAAGCGACTGATTTTGTGGCTCCTGTAGGCAGGCCCGTTATCGGAGATGATCCGTCGCGGAGTCCCAAACCGGTATATGACGTGCGTCTTGGAGAAATGGAGGATATTCTCCGTCTTCACTTCCCTCAACGGTACTGCTTCTGCCCATTTGGAGAAGTAATCATTCGTTGCCAGGATGAAACGATGTCCTCTGGACGATGATGGTTCGATGGGGCCGACTATGTCGGTTCCCCACATCTCGAATGGCCAGCTAGCCACCGTTGGATGTAATGGATTTGGATGTTGGTGGATGAAGTCCCCATGGATTTGGCATGAGTGGCATTGCTTCGCATATTCGAGGCAATCCTGAATCATCGTGGGCCAGTAGTAGCCCATTCGTTTGATCTTCAACTTCATCTTTGGGCCTGCTTGGTGAGAACCATAGATTCCGTCATGGACTTCCTGAACGACTCTTTCTGCTTCATCAGGTCTTAAGCATCTCAGCCACAGAGAATCAAACGACCTCTTGTACAGAGTATCATTGACGAAAGCGAAAGACAGAGCTCGTTTCATAAGCTGATGTCTTGTGGACGCATCTTCGGGCATTCGATGGGACTTAAAGTAGTTTATGAAGACTTCCCTCCAGTCCTCAGCCTTTTCTCGTTCTTTTATTTGTAAGGTCGTCTCCTCAGTCGCTCCCTTTTCTTCGGATGATTCCGGAGATATTTCTGCTGGGGCGAGCACTCGACGGCTTTGTATCATGATTCTGACGTCATCGAGGTTCTCGTCAGCCAGTTCTGTAGCGAGCTTAGCTAACACGTCCGCTTTGCTGTTTTCCATGCGCGGTATGCTTTCCAGAGTATAGGAGGGAATTTGGGTCAACAGTTGTTGCACCTTTACGCCGTACTTCACCAACTCCGGTTTGCACGTTTGGTAGTCGCCGTTTACTTAACTAACGACCAGTTGAGAATCTCCGTATATGAGGAGGTTTTCAATTCCCATGTGAATGGCGATCTCGAGGCCCGCTATCAAAGCTTCGTATTCGGCTTCGTTATTCGTCCTCGGCTCTGTTAGGGAGAAAGCAAAACGCATTATCCTTCCTTGTGGAGTTACAAAGATGAGTCCTACCCCTGATTTGATTACAGGGGTATTCTGTTTGCGCTTCTTCATGGAGGACGCTCCATCAAAAAAGAGTTCCCATCGGGTATCGTTCCCATCGATAGCACCAAACACATGTTCGTCTGGAAGATCGCAATTCAAAGGAGAATCGGCGGGTATCGGATGCTCAGCGAGGAAGTCGGCGATGGCCTAGCCTTTCACTACCTTGAGAGGTTGATAGGTTATCGAGAACTCCATCAAGAGCAGAGCCCATTTAGCGAGTCGTCCCGTCAATATGGCTTTTGACATTAAATATTTAAGAGGGTCCACCTTCGAGATGAGACGGACTTCGTGCGCCAACGCATAGTGCCTGAGGTTTGTTATCGCAAAGATCAACGCCAAGCAGTGTTTTTCAATGGGGGAATAATTGCTTTCTGCCCCCAGTAGGACTCGACTTAAATAGTATAGTGCTCTTTCTTTCCCTTGGACGTTCTCTTGTGCCCATAATGAGCCTAAAGAACCTTCGAGGGCGGTCGTATAGAGAATAAAGGGCTTCCCTTTAACCGGAGCAGCCAGCACTGGCGGGTTTTGCAAGTACTACTTGATTTCGTCCAGCGCGCCCTAGTATTTTTGATCCCAGATGAATGGAGTTCCTTTCTTCATCAGGTGGCTGTAAGGACGGCACTTGCCTGAAAGGTTGACTATAAATCGCCGTATATATGCGAGCTTCCCTTGGAGAGACCGCAACTGTTTGAGAGTTCTCGGCGGAGGCATTTCCATGATCGCTTTGATCTTAGACGGATCTATTTCGATACCTCGGTGTCGGACAATGAATCCCAGGAATTTACCCGATGAAACCCCGAACGCACACTTAAGAGGGTTCATCTTCAAGTTGTATTGTCGAAGGCGTCAAAATACAGTCTTTAGATGTTCGAGATATTCCTCGTATGATTTGCTATTAACAACGAGGTCGTCGATATAGCACTCGACGATTTCATGTATAAGGTCATCGAAGAACTTCGTCATGGCCCTCTGATAGGTGGCACCGACGTTCTTTAGACCGAAGGGCATCACCTTGTAGCAAAATATTCCCAAAGGAGTCCGGAAAGCGGTGTGCTTCTGGTCTTCGGGATGCATCTTTATCTGATTATACCCTGATGAGCTGTCCATGAAGGAGAAAACCTCATGAGTGGACGTATTGTCAATCATTAGTTCGGTGACTGGTACCGGGAAATCATCCTTCGGGCAGGCTTTATTGAGATCCCGAAAGTCCACGCATATGCGCACCGTCCCATTTTTCTTCATCACCGGGACGATGTTAGCGATCCATTCAGGATATTGAACCTCCTGGATAAAGCCAGAGTCGATTAACTTCTTGACCTCGGCGTTGATGCTCATCTCAAGCTTGAGCGGCATTCTCCTCGGCGCCTGTTTGACTGGCTTGACGTCCGAGGATATCGCCAATTTGTGCACAGCAATTTCTGGATCTAGTCCTGGCATCTCGGAATAGTTCCATGCGAAGCAATCTTTGTGCTGTACAAGGATGTCTTTTAACGCAGCCACCCTTTCTTCAGATAGCAGCTTACTGACGAATGTCGACCGTGGGTCACTTGCCGTCCCCAACTCAATTTTCTTGAGGTTGTCTGCAGTGGTATGTATTCCATCCTCCAGTTCTTTCGGAGCTGGTGGAAATTCTGAGATCACCTCATCATTGCTATTTTCATAGCACCAGGGAAGGTTGTCCATGTTCTCGGGCTCTTCTTTCAATATTGTTATCATGTGACAAGTGCGAATTCGCTTCCAATCCCAATGTGGAGTTGGTTCTGTTCTCTTGGCTTTGGGTTCATGCTTTTGTGGCGGTGTTACCCTCCAGTTGTCGGACAGAGCGAATTTGCCGAGCTGATACTGATCTTCGACCCAATTCTTAAAGGTGAAGCAGTCTTCGAGAGGGTGCCCTATTACTCGATGGTAAGAGCAATAGTTTGGGTCAGAGACTTCGCCTGCTTGTTCGAGGTTTTTGGACTCCGGCAGTGTAAGCATTTGATGTTTTAGAGCAAGATCAAGTATCTTCTTCGTCTTGTCCCGAGGAAATGAGTACGCTCGACCCATTTTCTTCATGAGGGATAGATCAATAACGCTCGACTCCCGTTTGCGTGGCTTCTTAGCCCCGCTTTGTTGCTGTTGAGCGCTTTTTGTTAGTTATATGTATACCCTAGAGGCCATTACTGTACATAGGATGTATATTGTAGTGGATGCTGGGACATATATAGGGAGGACTTTCTTGCTCGACATGATAGTATGCTATCTGGTTGATCTTTACCCTAACGTGTTCACTGATTGTCTCTCTGTTACATGTTGGTAAAGCCCTTAGGATGTGTACTTGACTACCTGGACTATGATGCGGATCATACTAGTGGGGACATGGTAGTCCATAAGTACATCCTTCAAAGTCCCTAGTCGTGGGTGTATCGAGACGGGGCATCGATATACCAGAGTAGACTAGCGTATACCTTCTCGACCCATACAGATGGGCGATGGATGATCCCATATCCATTGGTGTTTGACATCAGAGATGATATACGGGTGCTCAGTAGAGACTGGGTACACTGGACGGACTCACCGAGAACTCCCAGATGGTATTATACCTCACGTCAGATGGCAGTTCTCTGGTGACACTGGTACAGAGTAGTCTGTTGACCCGAGATCGTCATAGAGTCTTGTGTGGTTCCCACTGTGCTTTGATTTCCATCTTACCACGTCCAAGAGGGCGTGCAAAACGGTGGTTTTTGGGTACAGTCCCGAGTCACATGGAGGCAATGAGCGATAGGAGGGGATTCGTCTCTCCCGGTATAGGGGGTTGATGTTGCGCTGTGTTCGATTGGCTATAACAGGAAATCCCTGGCCAGGGTTGCCGAGAAACTACTGGTAACACTTACCAGTAAATCTCAGCAACCCTGGCCAGGGATTTCCTGTTATATCCAATCGAACACAGCGCAACATCAACCCCCTATACCGGGAGAGACGAATCCCCTCCTATCGCTCATTGCCTCCATGTGACTCGGGACTGTACCCAAAAACCACCGTTTTGCACGCCCTCTTGGACGTGGTAAGATGGAAATCAAAGCACAGTGGGAACCACACAAGACTCTATGACGATCTCGGGTCAACAGACTACTCTGTACCAGTGTCACCAGAGAACTGCCATCTGACGTGAGGTATAATACCATCTGGGAGTTCTCGGCGAGTCCGTCCAGTGTACCCAGTCTCTACTGATCACCCGTATATCATCTCTGATGTCAAACACCAATGGATATGGGATCATCCATCGTCCATCTGTATGGGTCGAGAAGGTATACGCTAGTCTACTCCGGTATATCTGTAGCGTCTTGAAAAGTTGTTTTGGTGTTTCCCTGAAATTCGGTGAAAATTCGGTATTTTTCCGAAAACCGTCTTTCTTGTTATTTTGCAGTTTAGGGCTAATTATACCTAAAATGGATAGGTAATTGCTTGTTTTTAGTAGCTAATGAGTTAATTATGAAATTCTGGTCGTTTAAAAATTTTCCCTAATTTTTCAATTTTTTTATATTATTTTAAGCCGGTAAGAAAATACATTAAATAAGCGATAAATACAAATTTTTCCGGGCTAATTTTAATCTCTAAAATTATGATAATTAAAATCTAGTGATAACATAAATTTTTAGTAATTTATTTTGATTTTTAACAAATTTTTATGATATGAAACGAATTTATTGAATTTTGAGCTAAAACTTGCAATTTTTGACTTGTAGGGGGCCTTTTTGCATAAAATTTCTTTTGTAAAACCCCTCTCTCTTTTTCCTCAGCCCTAGGACAGCCCCACCTTGTGCAAGTCCAGAAATTTCTGGCCTCTTATGTTGGTTTCTTTCTTGTGTGAAAATGGGATTGTTTATGGATTTATTTTAATTAAAATGAATAAGGTATGGTGCATTTGACTTTGGAGACTTGACCATTGACTCCCCCACTCACCCACACCCCTCCCCCTTCCTCTATTCTGGCCGAAACCTGCACTTCGCCCTTTTCATCTCTTTTCTTCTCATTTTCCTCACAATTCTTCAAGTTTAATTCATCAAAATTTCAAATTAAAGCTTGCAAATTAAAACCCTCCTTCATTTTTCTTTTCCTTCACCTCCCAAGCTTGGATCTTGATGCTTGAGGCCATCAATTGAAGCAAAATTCTTCTTGCTAGATCTAAAATTTGAGGTATAAATTCTACTCTTTTATGTTGTTATGGTTAGAATTCTTAAATCTAGTTGTTTAGTGTTAATTTTAGTGTTAATCCTAATATAGTTTCTTTTAGTTAATGGTTGATATTAAACTAGGGTTTTAGAAACCATGTATTAGTTAATTAAATTTGTTTTGCAATCTAGTGTTTTGCTAACCTTAATCTAAGTGGTTAACTTGCTTATTAGGCTAAAATCTAGTGTTAAATTAAGGTTTTTCATATATAGTTTGGTTTATGTTTGCTAATTACAAAAATCAAGAGAAGGTTTTGTTTATGGAAATTAGGTTTTTAAGCATAGTTAATGGTTTAAAATTAGTGTATTGGCTAGCTATTTGGTTAGTTTGGATGTTGGTGTTGGATGGTGTTAACTTGTCGCTAAATTGTCGATGTTTGCGTCAATTTGCAATTTCTAGCTTACTGGGTTTTTATTAAAATATTGTGGCGAATTAATTGCGATATCTAGATTATTTTGTTGGCTTGTCCTACGACTTTTAGGATGCGTGAGTGCGGATTTTTGGGTAGTCGGGTTTTAGTTTTGCCGGGCGACCAAATAGGCGTTTTTTGGCAGTTTTTGCGATTTTCGCGTGTGTTCCGCGCACTTTGTGCACGCTGTACCTAGCTTGTGAACGTTAGTATTTTCGTTTGGGTTTTGCGTCGTTCTTGACATGTAACCTTATGTTTGGTATTGATGTAAATTCCAGGTCCGGTCGCGGAGGCGTCAGACGCGGCTCGAAAGGGGAAGCGGTGATTGGACGCAGCTAGCTAGGGATTTCTGTGAGTAGATGTAACATCTACGGGGGACTATCGTTGGATGGCGCAAGCCGCCCGATAGTTTTAGTAATTTAAAAAGATTCTTAGTGATGTTAGTAATTAGGGGTGTAATACTTATATGATTATTTGCTGCATCCATGCCTTATATTGACATACATATGCGAACCCATGTTATAGGACACCTGCACCATTGCCAGGGTTTTTATATGCAGCACGAGCACTATTCATGCTTACACACACACCCTGGTAATTGCCATGCCACCACACTAGATAACCTTTTAATTTAAACCTTTTACTAAATGATACTTAAACTTGTGCTATTGCCTTTAATTCCTTAAAATGGAACCGTAGGATTGCTATTCATGTGCATGTACTTCATCATATTAATTGTTCATGCCTAATCTATTAATCACACATCGCAACTTGATTATTGATACTATATGCATTCATTATCACTGATATATGCACTTATGAGGATTTCTTGAGATTTTATGATATTTCTGGATTTCGGGGGAAAGCCGCAAAATTTCTAAACTTATTATATTTTTAAAATATGTAAATTGCGGTTTTCTAGTGATGTAAGTGTCGTACACCATGAGTTTGCTGTGGTTTTGGAAATCCGTGTCGAGGAGTGGAGGAACCGGCACGGCTACATGGTGGGCCCGGTAAGGTACCCCGGGGCAAGAGGAATGTGGTGTTGACGTTGAGCCTGGCAGGGGACGGATTACCTACCGGTGACTGTTTCGGACGGCGGATATCTAGAGGATACCGACCGTGGCCGCTAGATGATGAGATATTGATATTTGAGATGGGTCAGCCGGATGGCTGAGGCCAGAGATACATTTATGAGATTTGAGACAGCTTTTAGGTGTCGTTGCTGGACACCGGTTCTCGTCGATTCTTTGAGTATTATACTGGCATTCTAAAAGAGTTTCAAAACAAAAAGAGATAAAATGTTTCTTATATATACCTATTGAGACCTCAGATATTCATGTTGCATACATATTAGTACACTGATGTTGTATACACACCTGCTAGTGCATCCCGTCATACCTGTATTTTAGATGCTAGGATGCTTGTGTGCATGCATACGATAGCCTTTGTAGATGTTATTTATTACTCACGAGTTGGCAACTCACCCCCGTTGTGCCACAGTCTTTTGCAGGTCCGCTCCGTCCGTTCAGTAGCGGCGGGCGCACTTGTCCTTTTGCCTCTTTTGCCTGAGCTCGAGATTTGCTCATAGGTGGGTTATCTTATTATTTTTGTACCACCTTGTATATTCTTTGTTTCTAGTGTACTCCATCTACTGTTTCTACCAGTATTATTGTATATTGACCTAGAGATGAGACTGTGAGGTTTGTGGACTGTTATGCTGTATTTTGGGGTCGAGCTCACTTGAGTCGACATGATGTTTTTCTTATGCTTCATTATGATTATTTCGCATGTTGTTGCTTTATATTGCGTGGGATTTGTGACCGCCTTGTGGCGAAGAGCTAGCTCCCGCTTGGGGATGCCCTATTTTGTTGGATTCATGTATATTTTTGTTGTACCCATTTTGGGGGCCAGTATTTACAAAGGAGACTCTGCCGAAATTTTCGGAAAAATTGGTAATGTTTTTAAAAAGGGTTTTACATGACTTATTTGATAAACTCGCTTTCAATTGATTGGGTTTTCTTCACTCTTTTGCTTAATTGGTTTTGTTTTCTGGGCTTTGGCTTACTTATTTTACGGACGTCTTTAGACGCTTCGTAAACTTAAGTGCCAGTCACGTTCCGTACCCTGCGGGTCGTGACAAAGTTGGTATCAGAGCGATAGGTTTTACCTTTTTGAGTGTAGGATGACCCTTGGTAGATGGAGTAAGTGACTTAAGCAGGGTAACGTAGCGTGCGTATGTCCGCAGCATACTTGCGATACGGTACTCCGCCTAAGTGACTTTAGGATATACTTGCTTGAAATTCCTTCTTCAATTCCGTGTATCCTATGATTCTACTGCACCATTCTTGTTATCCTGTTCCTGTACCAGTCACTATGCCACAGAGGGCTATTAGAGCGCAGAGGGCTGCCGCCCGAGATGAGATTCGAGCTGGCTCGTCCGAGACTAGGACTGAGCAGGGTGGTATGCCTACGCCGCAGGGACAGACCGATCCACCTTCCCCAGGCCGTATGGATGGGCTCGAGACTGGTATGGAGGAGTTGCGACAGATGATGGGAGGCATGCAGGAGCTACGTCAGATGGTAGGATCCCTAGTTGCAGCCAATCGTACACCGAGGCCAGATGACGTACCTACTACATCACAGACGACCATGATACCTGCTCCTACTACTACCACCGTGACCATCCCGGTTTCACTACAGGATTTCATGAGGCTGAGACCTCCAGTATTCACCGGCACCGAGGCAACGGAGGACCCACAGACGTTCCTTGACAGTTTAGCAAGGATCTGCCGTTCTCTGAGATGTTCGGATGATCGATGGGTAGAGCTTGCGAGTTTCTGACTAGAGGGTCTCGCGCAGACATGGTGGGAGTCAGTCTTGAGAGGTCGAGCTGCAGGTCTACCGCCTATGACGTGGGCCGAGTTTACAGCGGTCTTTCTAGCCCGTTTCCTTCCAGAGAGCGTTCGTGACGCCAGAGCTCGTAGCTTCGAGGCCTTAGTCAAGACACCTGGGATGACGGTGTCTGAGTATGACATCCAGTTTACACAGTTATCCCGATATGCTCAGTATTTGGTGGATACCGAGGAGAAGATGGTGAAGAGGTTCGTACAGGAACTTGATGCCCAGCTATATCTTGCCATTGGCGCCCAACACTACGACACTTATTCAGCTGCTATGGATACGGCATTGCGGATGGAGGCACGCATATCACGGACTTCGGCCGTTTCTGGGCCGAAGAGGATGCGCACCGATGTACCGTCTCAGAGGCAGCGCGCCAGATTCTTTCCGAGAGATAGGCCTGGCAGAGGATTTGGGCGGGGACAGTTATATGGTTCTTATCCCCAGGGGCAGCAGCCGTCGCCAGGATGTTTTGGGTGCGGGAGTCTGCACCATCTTGTCAGAGACTGTCCGGTGAGACGACAGGGAGCAGCGACAGTTCCGCATGTGACCCTACCACCATCACCACCCCCTCCTCAGAAAGCCCTACTTCCTACCCCAGGCGATGCTCCACGCCAGCTAGGTGCACCCAGAGGCCGTGGACGCGGCAGTCCTGTTCAGAGAGGACGAGGAGGCAGAGGCCGAGGTCGAGGTCAGCCCGCTATCGGTGGAGGACAGGCCCGAGTTTTTGCTTTGACACCGCAGGATGCGCAGGCATCCAATGCCGTTGTGACAGGTACCTTGCCAGTTTGTTCTTTCGACGCACGGGTATTATTCGACCCAGGTTCCACACATTCGTACGTATCTACACACTTTGCACCGATGTTGGGCCGTGAGTCGTCGTTGTTAGATCAGCCGCTTGTTGTTGTTACTCCGGTAGGCGAGTCGTTTGTCGCTCGGTTTGTATTTCGTTTGTGTTCCGTTCGTATTGGGGAGAGGGATTCATCAGTTGATTTGATTCCCGGTTCGGGGCCTATTTCTATACCGCCTTATCGGATGGCCCCGACAGAGCTTCGAGAGCTGAAGGATCAGTTGCAGGATTTGTTAGATAAGGGGCTTATTCGACCGAGTGTTTCTCCGTGGGGTGCTCCGGTCCTGTTTGTCAAGAAGAAGGATGGAAGTTTGCGCTTATGTATCGACTACCGCCAGCTGAACAAAGTTACCGTTCGGAACAGTTATCCGTTGCCGCGCATTGATGATTTGTTCGACCAGCTTCAGGGTGCGGGGTATTTTTCGAGGATCGACTTGCGATCAGGATACCATCAGCTGCGAGTTCAACAGGAGGATATACCGAGGACAGCTTTCCGCACGCGCTACGGCCACTACGAGTTTTTGGTGATGTCGTTCGGACTCACCAACGCCCCAGCAGCATTCATGGATTTGATGAACCGTACATTCAGGCCGTATCTTGACTTGTTCATCATCGTGTTTATCGACGATATCTTGGTGTACTCCCGGAGCAGAGAGGAGCACGAGCAGCACTTGCGGATTACGTTACAGACTCTGAGGGAGCACCAGCTGTTCGCGAAGTTCTCCAAGTGTGCTTTCTGGCTGGACAGCGTCGGATTCTTGGGTCACGTGATTACGAGAGACGGCATTTGTGTGGACCCGAAGAAGATTGAGGCTGTTCAGCAGTGGCCCCGACCTACATCGGTTACTGAGATCCGTGGTTTTCTAAGCCTGGCAGGCTACTACAGGCGTTTTGTTCAGGACTTCTCCCGTATAGCTGCACCGTTGACCGGTTTGACCCGGAAGGGAGTTCCTTTCGTTTGGACAGAGGAGTGCGAGCGCAGTTTTCAGCAGCTACGGACTTGTTTGACTACGGCGCCGGTATTATCTTTACCTTCGGGATCAGGCGGATTTGTTGTCTACTGTGATGCTTCGCGAGTGGGATTAGGATGCGTATTGATGCAGCATGGCCGGGTGATCGCTTATGCTTCTCGGCAGTTGAAGAAGCATGAACAGAACTACCCCACTCATGATTTGGAGATGGCTGCAGTGGTCTTTGCACTGAAGATTTGGCGACATTACCTATACGGCGAGTCGTGTCAGATATTCACCGATCACAAGAGCTTAAAGTACATATTTCAGCAGCGAGACCAGAACCTCAGACAGCGTCGTTGGATGGAGTTGGTGAAAGACTACGACTGCGAGATCTTATATCACCCAGGCAAGGCGAATATGGTGGCAGATGCGTTGAGTAGGAGGCCCGGGGGTAGTCTATCCTTTTTGCGCGCAGTGCAGAGGCAGTCGTCAGCAGATTGGCAGATGTTATGCGACAGCCGAGTTGAGTTCGAGTTCACTCAGACAGGGGGACAGCTCGCGCATGTTCGTGCACGCCCACAGTTGCTTGACCGTATATATGAGGCACAGCGCAGTGACGACCGTTGCTCAGAGATCATGGCACAGATGGGACAGGGCAGATTTTCCGAGTTCGTGATTGACGATCAGGGGATTTTACGATATGGATCTAGACTGTGCGTACCAGATGCTGATGGATTGCGGCGCGACATTCTTGAGGAGGCACACCGATCAGTGTATAGTGTCCACCCCGGTTCCACCAAGATGTACCATGATGTGAGAGAGACCTACTGGTGGGACGGGATGAAGAGGGACATTGCGGAGTTCGTTTCGAGATGCCTGACTTGTCAGCAAGTCAAGGCCAAGCACCAGAGGCCCGCGGGAGAGCTACAGCCGTTACCCATTCCAGAGTGGAAATGGGAGCAGATTTCGATGGATTTCGTTGTGGGTCTACCCAGGACCAGTCGAGGGTATGACTCCATCTGGGTGATCGTGGATAGATTGACGAAAGCGGCTCACTTCCTACCGGTGAAGACGACTTTCAGCTTCGCTCAGTATGCTCAGCTCTATATTGACGAGATCGTGCGACTACATGGCGTACCGACTTGTATCGTGTCAGATCGAGGCACTCAGTTCACCAGCCGACTTTGGCAGAGACTCCAGGAGGCTTTGGGCACTCGTTTGAGTTTCAGCACAGCGTTTCATCCGCAGACCGACGGACAGTCAGAGCGGACCATTCAGACTCTCGAGGACATGCTCAGAGCGTACGTTTTAGACTTTGGTGGTAGCTGGGATCGTCATTTACCTCTAGTGGAGTTCTCCTACAACAACAGCTTCCAGGATACTATTCAGATGGCACCTTTCGAGGCATTGTATGGGAGGAGATGCAGATCGCCCGTGTGTTGGACAGAGCTCAGCGAGAGCAGCATTTTGGGGCCGCGGCTTGTTGAGGAGACGACAGCGAAGATACAGTTGATCCGAGACCGGATGAGAGCGGCTCAGAGCAGGCAGAAATCCTATGCAGACAGGCGCCGTCGCAGATTAGAGTTCGCAGTTGGCGACCATGTTTTTCTGAAAGTCTCTCCGATGAAGGGCGTGATGCGTTTTGGGCGAAAGGGGAAGCTTAGCCCTAGATTCGTAGGTCCCTTCGAGATCCTCGAGCGGGTTGGCGCTGTTGCTTATCGTTTGGCTCTTCCTCCCAGCTTTCCCGATGTTCACCCCGTCTTCCATGTTTCGATGCTCCGCAAGTACCTTCACGACCCTTCGCATGCGATTCAGCACCCGACAGTCCAGCTAGAGCGCGACCTTTCTTTTGCAGAGCAGCCGGTGGCCATCCTGGATCGGCAGGTGAAGAAGTTGAGGTCGAAGATTATACCAACCGTCAAGGTCCTTTGGCGTAGCCCGAGCAGCGAGGAGGTTACCTGGGAGACCGAGGGCGAGATGAGGAAGAAATATCCCCATCTCTTTGAAGGTACGCGTAGCTATATTTTTAAATTCGGGGACCGAATTTCTTTAAGGGGGGAAGATTGTAGCGTCTTGAAAAGTTGTTTTGGTGTTTCCCTGAAATTCGGTGAAAATTCGGTATTTTTCCGAAAACCGTCTTTCTTGTTATTTTGCAGTTTAGGGCTAATTATACCTAAAATGGATAGGTAATTGCTTGTTTTTAGTAGCTAATGAGTTAATTATGAAATTCTGGTCGTTTAAAAATTTTCCCTAATTTTTCAATTTTTTTATATTATTTTAAGCCGGTAAGAAAATACATTAAATAAGCGATAAATACAAATTTTTCCGGGCTAATTTTAATCTATAAAATTATGATAATTAAAATCTAGTGATAACATAAATTTTTAGTAATTTATTTTGATTTTTAACAAATTTTTATGATATGAAACGAATTTATTGAATTTTGAGCTAAAACTTGCAATTTTTGACTTGTAGGGGGCCTTTTTGCATAAAATTTCTTTTGTAAAACCCCTCTCTCTTTTTCCTCAGCCCTAGGACAGCCCCACCTTGTGCAAGTCCAGAAATTTCTGTCCTCTTATGTTGGTTTCTTTCTTGTGTGAAAATGGGATTGTTTATGGATTTATTTTAATTAAAATGAATAAGGTATGGTGCATTTGACTTTGGAGACTTGACCATTGACTCCCCCACTCACCCACACCCCTCCCCCTTCCTCTATTCTGGCCGAAACCTGCACTTCCCCCTTTTCATCTCTTTTCTTCTCATTTTCCTCACAATTCTTCAAGTTTAATTCATCAAAATTTCAAATTAAAGCTTGCAAATTAAAACCCTCCTTCATCTTTCTTTTCCTTCACCTCCCAAGCTTGGATCTTGATGCTTGAGGCCATCAATTGAAGCAAAATTCTTCTTGCTAGATCTAAAATTTGAGGTATAAATTCTACTCTTTTATGTTGTTATGGTTAGAATTCTTAAATCTAGTTGTTTAGTGTTAATTTTAGTGTTAATCCTAATATAGTTTCTTTTAGTTAATGGTTGATATTAAACTAGGGTTTTAGAAACCATGTATTAGTTAATTAAATTTGTTTTGCAATCTAGTGTTTTGCTAACCTTAATCTAAGTGGTTAACTTGCTTATTAGGCTAAAATCTAGTGTTAAATTAAGGTTTTTCATATATAGTTTGGTTTATGTTTGCTAATTACAAAAATCAAGAGAAGGTTTTGTTTATGGAAATTAGGTTTTTAAGCATAGTTAATGGTTTAAAATTAGTGTATTGGCTAGCTATTTGGTTAGTTTGGATGTTGGTGTTGGATGGTGTTAACTTGTCGCTAAATTGTCGATGTTTGCGTCAATTTGCAATTTCTAGCTTACTGGGTTTTTATTAAAATATTGTGGCGAATTAATTGCGATATCTAGATTATTTTGTTGGCTTGTCCTACGACTTTTAGGATGCGTGAGTGCGGATTTTTGGGTAGTCGGGTTTTAGTTTTGCCGGGCGACCAAATAGGCGTTTTTTGGCAGTTTTTGCGATTTTCGCGTGTGTTCCGCGCACTTTGTGCACGTTGTACCTAGCTTGTGAACGTTAGTATTTTCGTTTGGGTTTTGCGTCGTTCTTGACATGTAACCTTATGTTTGGTATTGATGTAAATTCCAGGTCCGGTCGCGGAGGCGTCAGACGCGGCTCGAAAGGGGAAGCGGTGATTGGACGCAGCTAGCTAGGGATTTCTGTGAGTAGATGTAACATCTACGGGGGACTATCGTTGGATGGCGCAAACCGCCCGATAGTTTTAGTAATTTAAAAAGATTCTTAGTGATGTTAGTAATTAGGGGTGTAATACTTATATGATTATTTGCTGCATCCATGCCTTATATTGACATACATATGCGAACCCATGTTATAGGACACCTGCACCATTGCCAGGGTTTTTATATGCAGCACGAGCACTATTCATGCTTACACACACACCCTGGTAATTGCCATGCCACCACACTAGATAACCTTTTAATTTAAACCTTTTACTAAATGATACTTAAACTTGTGCTATTGCCTTTAATTCCTTAAAATGGAACCGTAGGATTGCTATTCATGTGCATGTACTTCATCATATTAATTGTTCATGCCTAATCTATTAATCACACATCGCAACTTGATTATTGATACTATATGCATTCATTATCACTGATATATGCACTTATGAGGATTTCTTGAGATTTTATGATATTTCTGGATTTCGGGGGAAAGCCGCAAAATTTCTAAACTTATTATATTTTTAAAATATGTAAATTGCGGTTTTCTAGTGATGTAAGTGTCGTACACCATGAGTTTGCTGTGGTTTTGGAAATCCGTGTCGAGGAGTGGAGGAACCGGCACGGGTACATGGTGGGCCCGGTAAGGTACCCCGGGGCAAGAGGAATGTGGTGTTGACGTTGAGCCTGGCAGGGGACGGATTACCTACCGGTGACTGTTTCGGACGGCGGATATCCAGAGGATACCGACCGTGGCCGCTAGATGATGAGATATTGATATTTGAGATGGGTCAGCCGGATGGCTGAGGCCAGAGATACATTTATGAGATTTGAGACAGCTTTTGGGTGTCGTTGCTGGACACCGGTTCTCGTCGATTTTTTGAGTATTATACTGGCATTCTAAAAGAGTTTCAAAACAAAAAGAGATAAAATGTTTCTTATATATACCTATTGAGACCTCAGATATTCATGTTGCATACATATTAGTACACTGATGTTGTATACACACCTGCTAGTGCATCCCGTCATACCTGTATTTTAGATGCTAGGATGCTTGTGTGCATGCATACGATAGCCTTTGTAGATGTTATTTATTACTCACGAGTTGGCAACTCACCCCCGTTGTGCCACAGTCTTTTGCAGGTCCGCTCCGTCAGTTCAGTAGCGGCGGACGCACTTGTCCTTTTGCCTCTTTTGCCTGAGCTCGAGATTTGCTCATAGGTGGGTTATCTTATTATTTTTGTACCACCTTGTATATTTGTTTCTAGTGTACTCCATCTACTGTTTCTACCAGTATTATTGTATATTGACCTAGAGATGAGACTGTGAGGTTTGTGGACTGTTATGCTGTATTTTGGGGTCGAGCTCACTTGAGTCGACATGATGTTTTTCTTATGCTTCATTATGATTATTTCGCATGTTGTTGCTTTATATTGCGTGGGATTTGTGACCGCCTTGTGGCGAAGAGCTAGCTCCCGCTTGGGGATGCCCTATTTTGTTGGATTCATGTATATTTTTGTTGTACCCATTTTGGGGGCCAATATTTACAAAGGAGACTCTGCCGAAATTTTCGGAAAAATTGGTAATGTTTTTAAAAAGGGTTTTACATGACTTATTTGATAAACTCGCTTTCAATTGATTGGGTTTTCTTCACTCTTTTGCTTAATTGGTTTTGTTTTCTGGGCTTTGGCTTACTTATTTTACGGACGTCTTTAGACGCTTCGTAAACTTAAGTGCCAGTCACGTTCCGTACCCTGCGGGTCGTGACAATATCGATGCCCCGTCTCGATACACCCACGACTAGGGACTTGGAAGGATGTACTTATGGACTACCATGTCCCCACTAGTATGATCCGCATCATAGTCCAGGTAGTCAAGTACACATCCTAAGGGCTTTACCAACATGTAACAGAGAGACAATCAGTGAACACGTTAAGGTAAAGATCAACCAGATAGCATACTATCATGTCGAGCAAGAAAGTCCTCCCTATATATGTCCCAGCATCCACTACAATATACATCCTATGTACAGTAATGGCCTCTAGGGCATACATATAACTAACAATCTCCCACTTGCACTAGGGCCATCTGATAGCAGTGGTTGCAGTATCTCATACTCAACCATCCCATAATAGTCTCTCTCTGGGAACAGGCCTTTGTGAGTGGATCCGCTGTGTTGTCCTCTGAGTCTACTCTCCTAACCTCGATCTCCCTGGAGATCAACCATCTCCATGATCAGGTGACACTGCCTTAGAATATGTCTGGATCACTGATGGGACGGACGTGCCATGGCATAAGCCGCAACTCCATTGTCACACAATGGGAGGAACTAAGTTCATCTCATGAACCAATATACACCCAAACAGCCTCTTTGGTAGCATCTTAAGTAGCGATGTATCCAGCCTTTATCGTCTAGTATGTCACGGTATCTAGCCTGGAACTCTTCCAACATACCGTCCCTCCACTGAGGGTAAAGACAATGCCTGTGACTGACACTTAGTCGTCATTATCACTCTGGAACCTTTCCAGTGATTCTCCCCAGGATCGATTGATACCATCTCACAACAACTAGTGAGTATCCTAACATCCAATTAAATCTATCTCATAGATCTAAAACTCAGGATTTAGGAGGTATCATTTTGATCCTATATGGAGAATCATTGTGATAAGCGGACATTGATCGAGCGTAGCATAGGAAACTCTTTTCCTATCAAGAGTATGTCATCCACGTACTCTACGAGGATCGTCACCATACTCCCTACTACCTTTTTGTTTATACAAGGTTCATCTACCATTTTGATGATGTCAAACTCTTTGACTTATCCATCAAAACAGATATTCCATCTCCGCGATGCCTGCTTTATCCTATAAAACATCTTGCATACGTTTCCGCTGCTCCTACTGTCTACGAAGCCCTCTGGCTGTGTACTTATAGACGCACTCTTCTAAAACATCATTTAGAAAAGCTGTCATGACACCCAACCACCAGATATCGTAGTCATGGTATGTAGCCGTGGCAAGTAGGATCTGGATGGACTTAAGCATAGATACTGGAAAAGGTTTCATCATTATCCACGCCTGGTCGATGACGAAAACCTTTAACAAGTCCAGCTTTGAAAGTCTCAACTTTTCCATCTACACCAAGTAATCTTCTCAAGATATACTTGCTCCTGATGGGGATTTAACCCTTCAGATATAGCAACTAAAGTCCATACTTTGTTGGTGTATAAGGATTCCATCTCAGATCGCTAAGTATCCAGCCATTCTTACAGAGTCATACTCTTGATGGCCAGTTCGAAACTAGTTGGGTCATCATCTCATGATGCATTCCTCACTCCTACTGTCATAGAGAAACCGAAGTATCTCTCAGGTGGGTGAGGAACCCTACTAGATCGGTGGAGAGGCTGAGGTTCGTTGGAATCTACTGAATCCTTTGGTTCTACCAAATCATCTGCTGCAGTTTTGTATAGCTGGAACATTTCAAGTTCTACATGACTGACCTTGTCTCGAGCTTGTCCGGATTTTTCTTTTCAGACATAGGCCGGACAACCCCAAATCTTAACTAGCTTAAGACATGGGCTCTTCCCTTTCCATATCCCATATGGAGTGGTAGGCAACTGATTTGATTCGAACCTATTCAATAGGTATGCAGCTTCTCAAGTGCATAACCCCTAAAAGGAAATAGATAACTCAGTAATACTCATCATAGAGCACACCATATCATATAGGGTGTGATTGCTCCGCCCCGATATACCATCGTGCTATGGTGTATTCGGAGGAGTAATGCTGAGAGAGAATCTCATTCTCCTTTAGAACAGTCCAAGAATTCCGTGCACAAGTATTCTCCTCCTTGATCGCATCAAAGGACATAATACTTTTACCCGTATTTTGGTTCTCTACTTCTAACTTATATTCTGTGAATATCTCAAAAGGTTCGGACTTGTGTTTCAACAGGAACATATGTCTGAATCTTGAGAAATTATCAGAGAATGTAATGAAGTACAAAGAACCAGTCCTGGCATGTGTAGACAGGGGACCTTACATACATCAACATGTATCATCCCAAGAGTTCACTAACTCTTTCTCTGTTTCCAATAAACAGAGCTAGTGTCATTATATCTTTGTAACATGACTGGCAAGTTTCACAAGATGTAGATTCAAACTGATTTAAATATGCATCTACATGTAACTTCAGCTAGTCGGGTCACATTGATCTGACCTAGTCTACAATACCTTAAGAAGGATCCGTTCATTTCTGAACTCTTCCTCTTATGTGTGTTCCATATACTAAGAACTGTAGTTTGATTTAGAACATCAACGCTTTTAGATAACGTGCCTCAACCGATCAACTTTTGATATAGGAAATGTTCAAAACATTATCCAACAATACAAAATTATATCCTTTCTTCACTAATAAAGAGACTGATATGATTTTGTATATCAGGTTCGGTATCTAATAACATTCGTTCAGAATCAATGTATTGGTAATACAGGGTGACAGTGACCAACAGACTTGGCTGCAACACTTGCCCCGTTTTCTGCCTCATGAAACTTATCACCCGTTCTCAGTTCTCTACTTTTCTGTAGCCCTATGTAACAAATTACATATCTGGGATCCTGATCTGGTATCACATACCCAGGACGTAAAGGAACTGAGAAACAGTTCTCTGTAATGAACACACCCGAAGATGATGCATCAGCATGCACTCTCTTCGTTTGGGCGGCACGGGAATTCTGGTAATCCCCTATTTCCTGCTCTGTCTTATAACATTTATAAGTTGGAGCGGGACCAACGTTCCCCTGCTCAGTATAACAAGCGGGTTCGGTCAATAATCCGTATTATTATCTTGATTAAGGCGTGATATGGTCGCTACCAGAAGAGAGAGAAGAAAACACTCAGCGTGCGCTCTTACAAGAATAGATTGGTTATTATTTTATCTAATCAGGATGGCTCCCACTGCTTTTTATCAAATCTTCCTTCAAACCTTAAAAGGAAAGACTAGCCGGGATTAATTACACACTACAAGTTCGCCAATCTTTCAGCCAGGCCAGTGTCGGTACTTTGAGGGAGGTCCCCCGTGCTTTCGCACGAACCTAATTACTGTAAACCTCGTTTTCCCAGAGGCGTAACCTCGTTAACACCTTTCTAGACACCTACTTGATCGGCTAATTGTAATGTGTAAAACTCTCCCAGGAGTAACTCTTACTCGCAGTGGGTATCGGGATCCAACTATCTCATAGAAGGTATGCAATCTCATTGCAAATTTCAACACTTGAAATTCCCGATAATATTTTGCCCCTAGCACCCTATGACCTTGACGGAGGTCAACAAACCATAGGCTACTAGTCAAGTTCAACCCGTCATTTCTTGATCGAATTAAACCCACCCGCACGACCCTTGACGGAGGTCAACAAGGCCGCACGACTACCCTAACTCAATCTGCATCATATGCATAAACAGATAAATACTAGTTAGCTACCGCACACTACGTCTTGACGGAGGTCAACAAACGTAGCACGAATACTAAATAGGACTTATCTGAAATGACGGAGGGCTACGACAGGTTTTTCTGAAAACCTATTGCGTAATGAACTTGATATCGTTGTAGGATCGAATGAATTTTGAAATGGAGTGTTTTTTAGGCTTTTCTGGTTTTGCTAAAGGAGTCACTCCCGGTGAAGGGATCGTCGGTCCTTTCCTTGTCGAATGAGGTGCGGGATATATCATATATATCACTGTGCAATGCAAAAACTCTTAAAAGCAATCAAAAGACAAACCGAGTGTGTAGCATCTGCCAGTTATTGCTAAAGGAGTCACTCCCGGTGAAGGGATCTCGGTCCTTTCCTCATCGAATAAGGTGCAGGATATATCACATATACCTCTGTGCAAAGCAAGAACTGTAGCTACCTGTTTTATTTTGAAATTCAATTCTACAACATCTTAGGTTTCTTTTATTTCATTAATCATATTAATGAAGTCCCATCATTTAAATTACCTAAATATCACAGATAAATACGACGTACACTTATGCCATCCGCATTCGCCTCGATGTCCCCTCGTGCACCGTTAGGTTAGGTAACTAACGGCAGAGCGGGGCAGGGCTAGCACGGGTGTAAAACATAAGTAACGCCTATATAATATATCATATATACTATATACAGTATCTATCACAGAACATCTCATGATCACATCACAGATATCGCAGCAGAAGAATCATATGAAATATTGGATATACCAGGACGTCCGTGTTTTCAATACGAGCCAGTATAAAACACGGATTCCACGGTCGCGATGAATAGCCAAACCCACACCCCTAGACCCCTACGAGAGCGGCAAGCAACCCTACCAATTCTGGAGTTAGGAGACCCGGACTCGACTCCTCGAGTTGGTCTCCCACTGGACCCCAGAACCCGGTTACTTGTGCTCTCCTCCTTGGGTCTATCCTAGTGCGGAAAAGTAAATAATATACATCAACGGTGACAACTTCCGCAACCTGGAAGTGCCCCAATAAAAGAATATTACATACAAGTTTTTACATGAATGAAAATGAAAAACACTCATCTCACATAAAAAACCCCGGCTATTCAAACACGACGATCCAATACAACATATCCAGCAACACATAACATCACATGTCATCAACGTAAGTAAATATGCGCATCCTAATTGTCGTTGACATATAGCAACGAAACCGGCGATATCACATATTACACTTACGGTCACAGAAAAGAAAGTGTAAAACTACAACAGTTGGAATCCGCAGCCTGCATAGACATCGCATGCCTAATCATTATAAACCCCGCATTTAGTCTCAAAATCGAAAACACTTTTCAATATCAAGTCGGGCAATTCAACAAGATTCCCGACATCCTGATCGAATGCTCGTCGCAAACTTCAGTAGGCGGCCGCACCCTCGACGCCGTCGACGAAGTGCACCAAGGCGGAACACCGCTGCCGCGAGCACCCGAACGGATGCTTTCGGCGACGGGGTTCTCCTACAGTCACTTGGTCGGGGCTATGGAGTGAAGCTGTCTATTAAGTTTACCCGGCGAGTATCCGCGTACGCTACGTGATTGCGACGGACTTTTGATCACATCAAAATTCCATGGCAACCGATCAAGTGAGACTAAAGTGCTATGTTTATAACATTCATTCAGTTATCTCATAACTTCTTGTGAATTCCAATTATTGTATCACATTCCAGATAATTAGAAAATGTTAAACTTTCCGATTGAACATTCGAACACCCAAGTTTTCCTGATACAGATCAACACATGAAATAAGTCTAACAACATTCAGTTCGTGCCTCAGTACCAACGGTCCAGCCGTAGAAGGGTCAAGCCAACGCCTCACATGTGGCACGCCGTACTGCCCCAAACCCGAAGGTTCAAAGGGCAGTTCAAGACGGTCACATAATCGAGTTAAGGTTTGTTGTCTTCTAGAGGGACCATCGCGTTACTTGCACTACTTAGAACGTCGTTAAACTACGGAAAAATCCAACACTTGGAAATTTCCCGACAGGGGAAAAATTGGGTATTTATATCCGGTTGAACTTTTTAACATATTCTAAAATTTATCCGGAAAGCCACATAGACAAAATTTGATACTCCGATCGAAACACCGAATCCCCAAAACAACTCCAGAAAATTCAACTCTTGAATAAATATTAAAAATTCCCAGAAACACCAGAAATAATATATAAGAATTACTGTGCAGATAAAAGTGACTGAAGAGTCAAACCTGCCGCGGAACCGCCGCATTAGGCATACATATGCGGCGGTTCCGCCGCACTATTAACGATTCAGATCCCCCGTTTTAAACAGTAATTCATTGATTATTTTACTGAGTTTTCTGAATATTTTTAATCTGGAAAAATCCCAGTTTTTCAAAATTGTCCAGAGAGCAAATTTGGGTTTGGGTTTTCGGGTCGTTCGGACTTCAAACTCCGTCTAGACTTCGCCTAAGGCTCTAGCTAGGCTCGAATTGTTATAGACCTCATATCGACACGACTTGTCGAGCTATTGGGGTCTGACGTTTACCACCCCTAGGCGAGATATGCGACATATCAGACGATCAGACCGGACTGTACGGTAGTGTTACTGGTTGGATTCACTGGAGTGTGAGCGGGCTTGCTCGTCGATCTTCAGATCGCTCAATACCCGGGTGGCCGTTACGTTTAGCAAACCGCTTGCGGCTTGTGGGTGTTTGATATGATCATCATCTGCTGCCGGCGTATTGAAGAGTCTTTAGAGTCCTACACAGAGGTTTCCTGGCTCAAGCGAAACGAAATAGGAGCGCATATGAGATATGTGCGGGACCGAGAATGATATCAGTATGTGATACTGTATTCGATTCTCGCGATATGTGACATTGATCGGTTATATGCGATATAGCTGGCATATCGGATCAAGTGTTGATTCGATAAGTTGTTGCTGTTGATATTAGTCGGTTATATGCGATATGACCGGATCATTAAATCAAGTGTTGATTTAATGATTTAATGCATAATTATATATTTGATATATTACTTTGCATTAACTAGTATCGGTTCACTTAAAATGGATTTTCTCACTCGCCTGTGCACATTGTATATGTGATATATTTTTGTGCACTTGGATGTATCATGTTTGATGATGCAATAATGCTAGGGTTTGTGTAAAGAGTTAAACCTTAGTTAAGTAAATGGTTAAGGTTTTCTTTTATTCATTCATTTATTTTTTAATTTGGATTAAAAGAAATGAAATGAGAAAAGAAAAACAAAAGGGTTTCATTCTTTCATGAAGCTTGTTGAAGCTTCATGAAGCTTTGACCAAAGAAACCCTTTTGTCTTCATCTCATTAACCTTAACCATTCATTGAACTATAGTTAACTCTCTACATCAAACCATGGTTCAAGTTATGATAAGGATAATTCTTTTTCAATTATTCTAATTAACTTATCATAACACTTTCTTCTTCTTCTTCATCTTCTTCAATGAAGAAAGCTTCACTTCATCAATGGTGGATTGATGAAAAGTGTGAGAAATCCAATTCTAAAGTGAACCCACTTCCTATTTCTTCATCCTCTACCTCTTGCCAAGTAGTAGAGTGTGTTTCCTTCATAAGTTTTCATGGCTTGGTGAAGGTGGAGCTTGATCTAGTGATGCCTCGACGTAAATCATCTTCGGCACGAAGCCGACGACCTTGCCCGCCCATTTCTCTGATGAAGCCGACGCTTGAGCCCGGGATTTCATTTGGACAGCGGAGAGGACTTCATTACGGAGCCGTGGAGGTGGAGCACCGGATCTACAAAGGTTGTATTTCCGTATTCTCTTAGTTAAGTGTTAACTAGTTTGCTTTTCGCCTAGATTTCTAGCCAACGATCCGTTCTAGGGTTTCTCGGCACCTAGATTTTTTGAAATTGGCATGGTTGATGCCTTGTGAGACCTCCTTGGAGTGCCTAGGAACCCTACACTTTTTTGGCCTTCCGACTTGTTTCTGCCTCTGCGTCGAGCCTTTTTTATAACAGGTTGACAGGGGGCGGCATTTTCGTCTTTCACGGCCTGTTGAAAGAGGTGTTGCGTTTTGGTTTTCTCGTAGATTGCCATTTCATGATTGTGATCATCTCGGACTTTTTGACCAGCTTCCCTTATAAGCCTGTCTATTTGTTCTTCAAACGACGGACTGGGCACTTTTGCATCAGGAACTTTTACTGGTTCAGGATTAGTGTCCTCCCGTTGAGCATCTGCTTCTTCATTGAAGTCATGCACGACGTAACAGTCGCGGAGCAGCTCTCGTTTCTTGGAGCGAATGTATCCGAGCCCGATTGTCTCCATTCTCCCACTAGGCAGCTTGTGCTGAGTTCCGGGGACGTTCCAGACCCTGTCATAGAATTTGGCCTTTCTAACGGTCTGTTTGAAGGGTATCCTTTGGCGCTTCAACAGCCTCTTCAAGCCTTCTGTATAATATCTGGGTAGACGGATGGGTTGAAGCATGTCCAACGTAGGATCCGCCCCGTGCCAGATTTCTTTCTCCACTTTGTTTTCTTCAGAGCGGTAGAATAGAATTGCTTTCTCGCCTTCTTGCCTGGGAGGGATATAGAACGTCTGCAGCTCCTCTACACTGTTAGTATCAAGCGCATCCAGTTCTTTATAATGTTTAAGTGGCACCATGGCGACTTGCAGACTTTGCTCTTCGTCAGCGGAAGCTCGTATTGAAGGTCGAGCAGAGAATACAGCATAGACTTCATTCTCCGAATCACTACCAAAGATCAACGTAGGAGCGGATGGTCCCGGCTTAGTGTATTGGGGCGGACCCGAATGAACTATCTCCTCTTCCTCCTCGGTATCACTGCCGAAGACAGGGATGGTAGCGTTAGTTTTGTTCTCCGGCTTGTGACACCTTTCCGTATCTTCAAAATTCGGCAAGAAGTATTTGGCATCTTCATATTTGCGAACTTCGTTTACGGAAAACTGATTCAGTTCTCCCGTCACGGTATACTGGAGACCATCCCTAAAATATTTCATACACTGATGCTGTATAGAAGGGATGATGTTGTACTCGCGTAACCATGGTCGGCCGAGCAGAGCGTTGTAGCATGTCTTGGCATCTATGACATGGAATTTAATGTCCGTGACGAGCAGCCCAAAGCGTAGCGTCAGTATCATAGATCCAAGAGTCTTTGATGATTGGGAGTCGAACCCGGAGATGGTGATCTTTTCTCGAACGAGGTGTTGGACGCTCATGCAGATTTCCTTCAACACTCGCACGTTAAGGAGATTAACAGATGATCCGTTATCGATCAAGATTTTGCCGATCTTTATATCATGGCAGTATCCTGAGACATAGAGGGGGCGATTGTGTTCGCACGTCCCAAGGAGAAGGTCTTCATCGCCAAAAGTGACATCGGCCGTGCGCACTTCCTCCAATTCATCCTTCATCTTTTCTTCAGCCAGGAAAGCTTGGAACTGCTCCGGGTCTTATAGTGCCTTAATTAACGAATCTCTCGCCTCCTTTGATAGTAAAAGGGCGTCAAGAATGCTGAGCTGCGAGGGTAGCTTCCTCAGATGCGCTAAGACGTTGTAATCCACCTTATTTTTCTTTGGCGGGTCTTTAACAGTTAGCTCTTCCATGACTTGGTCATCTAAGGCGATGTCCTCAGAGACCTTTTCTTTCCCTTTGTCTCTTTTTTTTGGGGGTCCGAGATTCTTTTCGGGCAACGTGCGATTACGCAGCCGGATATTTTCACAAATCTTCGGCTCTTCTTCTTTTCCCAAAGTGGACTCTTTGAAGAGAGGGCCAAGCTCCAGCTCCTCATCGGAATCGCTCCCGAATGTGAGCACTTGTGATCCTCCGGCGTTAACCATGCTACAATTGCCGGTGGTTCTGTTAAGCCCTTCGGTCGCACTGTTTTGCTCTCGGCGAGTCTTGCGCTTCTCCCGCTTAACATGTTGTTGGTGAGCAACATATCCTTGCCACCATTTATCGAAAGCTTTGCACTCTTCAGTGGGGTGCGAAATCTTCCGATGATACAAGCAATAAGAGGGGTGCATTTCTGCTTCACCAGTAACGCTTCCCTCAGAGGATGGTAGCTTCATACCCATTGACACGGTTTTAGCAAACCTCTTTCTCATCTTGAATTTGATTTTATCCACAGTGGGTGTACTTTGCTCCAGCGGGAGTATCCCCATTCTTTCGTCAAGGCGCTGGCGTTTGGCCTTTTTGAATATGACCGCCTCGCGCTCCCAATCAGCTTTGCTTTTTAAGAGAGCTTCATTGAGGAATGCGTCAATTACTTCATCCGATGGCTCTAGAATTTTTGGTTCAGGATCTGCCCCCAGCGTTTCAGTACAAGGAGTCTCCTTATCGTCCATGAACGAATGGGAAATCACATGACAGCTCGCCACATATTCTTCAGATTCATCAGATGAACTTTCTCTCTCATCTTCCTCTTGAAAGACGTGATTGAGGAATTCTTGGAATGTAATGGGAGTCCGTGCCTTTTGGTTGTATTCCTCCAGCGCGTCAATTTGTTTTTGCAAGTCTGTGCGCTTGTCGCCAGGCTTCACGGGCTTCTTTGATTTCTTTTTCTTCTTCATTGAAGATTTTGACGGCTGGTTATGAATGCTTGGGCCACCTCCATCAATCTTTTGAGTCGGACGAGGCGTCAACATCCCTTCAAAGATCTGCGGCTCCAACCGGTTCTTCCACTTGATTGCTGGGCAAAATTGAAGATCATTTAGCATCCTCTTTGTCTTGGATGATAATACAACCTCCCAAGGAGCTTCTTCAACGACAGAGCATGTTGCCCCCGGCGTATTCATTCCCTTAGAGGTGTGGGGCTGCGGTGGATTCACCTTCCATTTGTCAGACAATGCGAACTTGCCCTGTCGGTACTGGTCTTCAAGTCAATTTTTGAAGACGTAGCAATCCTCGATCGGATGACCCAGTACTCGATGATAAGGACAGTAGTTGGGCTTATTGACATCACTTGGTTGCGACGGACGTTTTGGATCCGGCAGATTTATGAGTCGGTTGCGCAACGCCAGCTCGAATAACCTTCTCGTTTTATCTCGGGGAAACGAGTAAGGACGTCCCATCCTCTCCTCAAGGGCTACGTACGGGCGCATATTATTTTGACGAACGACCGGCTTCGAGTTGTTCGGCTGTTGTTGAGCATTAGCGACAACGATCGCTTTCCCCTTCCCCTTCTCATTTCGGGAGTCCGGCTTTGGAAGAGGAGGTTTATGGTCCATCTGATCCATTTGCGCCAGCTTGTCGATCAGTGCCTGGAAGGTGGTCGGCTTGAAGAACATCATAAATTGCGAGATGGTTGCTTGCGGATCGAGGGTTCCAACAAACATTCCCACTGCAAGAGCTTTTTCTATGCGCTGCTCGCATTTTGACCATAAATTTCGCCACCGTATAGCATATTGGACCCATGTTTCGCCCGGCTTCACCTGACATTAATCAATGCCGTTATCGGGGTACGCTCGCTGGCACTCGCGAAACGTTGGGTAAACAGCAACTCCATATCTGCAAAGGTCTTCATAGAGTCATTCGGGAGCTCGGAATACCACTCGAACGCTGTATCTGACAAGCTACCAACAAACTGGCGGAGCGACAATTTATCATCACCGCCAGTGTTGCCGCAAAGCGCCCTGAACTGGGCAACATGCTGGTGGGGATTGCCAGTCCCCTTATACACATGGAATTTTGGTATCGTATAACCTAGCGGGTACTTGATCTGGTCATACCAGCCAGGATACGGTCGCCCCATTTTTACGACCTGACCCGCTGCTTCAGTCGCTTGATGAACCCGGATCTGCTGAGCTATATATTCGTCCAGGTCGGCTTTGGAGATTGCCTCCTCCTTGGCTGTTGACAGAGCCGGAGGAGGATTCGACGTTTCTCCCCTATCATCTTCAAGGATGATCGGGGGATCTTCAGCAGGTGGATCTTGTTGAATCATCATACCCACCATGTCCTGGAACAGGAGGGCCATTTTCTTTATGCTGGCTGCTTGTTCCGCAGCTTCTTTATCCTTCTTCTCCAATATGCGACGAAGGAACTCAGCGTCAGTTTCCTGTTCCTGACGTTCATCCGAGGACGTCTCAGGGGTTTCTTTTGGCCCAGTGAGTGCGGCCATTGCGTTCATCATCTCCTGGAGCTTTTGCTGTTGCTCCTGAGCCTTGGTCACCGACCGTGTAAGCGGTCTATGACCCGTGGATGCGCGGCTGTCCTCTTTTCCCGATGCCATGTATACTGTATGAACTATTATGCCCCCGGACTTACGGCGTTTAGGTTCGCCGCCTTTGGCATTTGCCACGGGCGTGGGAATTTTCTCCGGCCTCCTTCTTTTGTGGGCCATTGAAGTGGAGGGGCCCGTTGCAGTGGGCACCCTAGCGATTGTTGTCCTCTGTTGTTTAATGGGACGGTCCTTTTCTTCTTTCACCTTCGCCTTTTTCTGTTGACGAGAGCGATCTGGTTAAATTACGGAGTCTTGAACTCTCCGCCAAACTTTATAAATTTTTGAGGACAGCCGTTTAGGGGACTGCTCTTGCTTCGTTTCTGGAACTCTCTCCGTAGGTGGAGGAGATCTTTTTAGTGTGGCGGTTGGAGAGTTCTTACGTACCCTCTTCAGCAATTCAAAGCTGTTCCCAGTTAGAACAGCAGCATTGACTCCCACCACTGGAGCAGGTGGAGTTAGCCCTGAGGGGGAGTTGCCCCCTGCCTTCCTCACTCGTCGCCAATGGAGACGTCGAGCATGACGAGCCGTTGGGACTGGCTCGGAGATAGAGACAGCTTCTTTTTGCCCCCTGTCTAAATGAGGCGCTGCTGGTATTAACCTCTTAAAGACTGAGGTTGCCCTTTGAGGGGAGATATCCGTCAAAGACAAATCCTCGTGCAGGGGCCGAAGCAGGAATAGTCAGCCTTGAAAAGACTGACTCTTTGACGGGAGAAGCCGCCTTAACGACTTCCGGAGCAGCGGCTGTTGCCCTCCTTGGGACAGCCATTTTAGAGTTCATGGGCTTCTTAACGGGCCCCTCAGAGTTCTGATCCAGCCTGGCGAAGACAGAGGCTGTTGGTTTGGTAGTGAACGACCCGTTGACAGGGGCCGTCATAGCAGTGAGCCGGTCGAAGACCAACTTCTTGTTTGCTTCTGGTGCAGGTATTGGCATAGAGAAGCTTGCAGGTGGGATCATGGTCCCGAAAAACAGGCCGGTGGTGGCCTGGGTCACCTATTCTACTGGCAGAGCGAGGAAGGAGGCCGCTTGAGGCCCATATGTTACACCTCCAGGTGAGGTGGAGCGTCCGTTACAGTGGCACTTCGAGCAGTTCGTGCAGTTAGAGGCCATTGATGCTTGAGTTCTGCGCCAGGCAAAAGACCAAATCTTAGTAACTTGAAATCCAAAGGCAACCGTTAACAAACCGCGATTGGTTCGCGAAGACGACACAGGAAGTGTGGAGTGGAAAGAGGAAAAGGTCCCACCGGGCGTGCCAGAATCTGTTTCCCTCCGAATGACGCGGCGGAGACGCGATGTACGTCTAGGCCTGGGATTCGGGGCAGATGCTATTTGGTTTTATCCGTCTACCTCTCCGAAGATGCCAAGTTAATTTATGGCATCGTGTATCGGAAGTTTAGACGGATGCGGCCGATGTAGCAGACTTCGTCAGATTCCCCCTCGCTAGAGGGGTTTTGATTGTGGGGATGCTCTTCCCTGCAGGCACAAGCCCCTGCAGTTAATTACACTACCGCATCGCGGTAGCCACTTTCTCCTTCTCCAGAATTTCACTTCGTGTCGTGTGTGCTTGTTTTGTTTATGGTTGCCCATGGATTGTATACGGAGACTAAGTAATGCCGTCGCCCGTAGGACGTGGATTAGTCCAAATCCGTATTTACTTAGATTTGGGTTTGGTGTTTTTAGTTTAAGGATACGTTAGCCGTATTGAGGCTAAGATCAACTTAAACGTTCGTTAAGGATACGTTAGTCTAATTTGAGACTAAGATCAACTTAACGGGATCGTCTAGATCCATTTAATATATGGCCGTCGGGACTCGTCGCCTCTCTGACGTCGTTGAAGGATTACAACGATAGGTGTCAGAGGAGTTCAGAGATGTACCCTTGAACCAAAGTCGATTTGGAGTTTTATAGTCCATTTGAATGTTTAAGGATACGTTAGCCGTGTTTGGGGCTAAGATCAACTTAAATGGGACCGTTTAGATCCGGCAAAAGAGGATTTGGGGGCTCTATTGTTCCAGTTTAGGGACGTGGTGGTCCATGTTCCAGTTTAGGGACATGGTGGTCTATCTCCAGTTTAGGGACGTGGTGGTCCATCATTAGTTTAAGGACGTTTCGGTCCAACGTTCCCATTTTGGGACGAGTATTAGTTTAAGGACGTTTCGGTCCATCATTAGTTTAAGGACGTTTCGGTCCACGAGTTTAAGGACCCCGCAGTCCTTATTGATGTGTGGTCGTTGGGACCCGTCACCTCTCTGACGTCGTTGAAGGATTACAATGATAGGTGTCAGAGGAGTTCGGAGATGTACCCTCGAACCGGAGGTAAATTGATTTAGGAGAGCAATTTTGCTCAGTCAATTTAATTTGAGGACTTAAGGTCATGATTGGGCTAAGTCCAGTTGAAAAATGTTCAACACTTTTATTTGTTTTTGGCTTATTAGGCCTGTGCTAGGGCTTGGCCCAGCATTAATCTTGGTCTCTGTTGGACCTTTATTTGGGCTCTGCCCCTTTTAAAATAATGCATTGCATTATTTATTATTTTGTTTGGGCTCTGCCCATTTATAAATGATGCAGAGCATCAATTTTGTTTGGGCTCTGCCCTTTTTATTGCATTGCAATTTAATTTGGCCTATTAGGCCTTTCTGATTTGGGCCTGCCCCTTTAGTAAAAGAAATGCATTGCATTTGTCAGGCGCTTTGCGCCAATCAGAGAGCGCAAGCGCTTGTGGTATTGACACGTGTCACGCAAGCGCAGTGCGCTGCGCCAATGCGCTGCGCTTGCGCTGCTGACACGTGGCGCGCTCCAGTGGGTTGCGCCAATTTCAGATAGCAAAACCCTATCTTAAAAGCGCACAGCGCAAATGAGTCAGATGCTGACATGTGGCGCTCTCTGGTGGCTTGCGCCAACCCAGCAGCGCAACAGTGCAGTTTTGCAAGTGCAAGGCACTATTAATTTGAGAATCTTTTAGAACCAATGGTTCATGAAAAAGTGCAAAGCACTGTTTGTTTTTTTTGTTCTAATTAGAATCAAAGAAAAGAAGTATTTCTTGTTTTTTTTCTTGATCTCAGAGAACCAATGGTTCATAAGTGCAAAGCACTATTATTATTTGTTTTTTATTGGAGATCATTGATCTTGTTCTTAGATCAATGATCTATTAGAAGAAATTTTTCTATCTTAAAGGTTTTTACCTTTTCTTCTTTTGCAATTTCTTCAGAGTTCTCTCTGTTTGAAGTTCTTGATTTCTCACAAATGTTGATCCTTTTGATTTGGGGTCAGGGGCCTTTATATAGTGCCCATAAATTTGTTAAAAAGATCTTTCTCTGAGTGATTTCGGGAATTTTCCCTACCGTTGGATCTTTGATCCAAGGGCTTCTGTTTTATAGAAAAAAATCTTCTTGTTTTAACAAGAACAGAAAGATTTCTTTGAAATTTTAATTTTGTTTGGCGCAAATGCATCAGCGTTTGACACGTGTCAAGCAGCGCACAGCGCAGCGCAACTGCGCTTGCACAATTGCGCTGACACGTGTCGCGCAGTGCACAGCGCAGCACAACTGCGCTGACACGTGTCGCGCAGCGCACGGCGCAAGGCAACTGCGCTTGCGCATCTGCTCTGACACGTGTCACGCAGCGCACGGCGCAGCGCAACTGCGCTGACACGTGTCGCACAGCGCACACATGTCGCGCAGCGCAGCGTCTGCGCAACTTAAGTGTTGCTTCCTTTAATTTTGTTTTAAATAGTGCTTTGCTCTGATTGGGCGCACTGCCTTGGGCGCTGCGCTGACGTATCAACGCCTGACACGTGGCGCGTTGCGCCCAGGATTTGAAGCGTTGCTTCAAAATTTGAATTTTGAATTTCAACAGAGCTTTGCTCTGATTGGGGAAAACAGCACCGTGTATCGGTGGTTTAGACAGATGCGGCCGTTGTAGGAGACTTCGTCAGATTCCACCTTGTTGTGAGGGTTTTTTGATTGTGAGGATGCTTTTCCCTGCAAGCACAAGCCCCTGTAGTTAATTACGTTACCGCATAGCAATAACCACTTTCTCCTGCTCCAGAAGGTCAGTTCGTGTCGTATGTGTTTGTTTTATTTTTGGTTGCCCGTGGATTGTATACGGAGACTAATTTGGGTTGTCGCCCGTAGGGCGTGGATTAGTTCAAATCCGTATTTTCTTAAATTTGGATTTGGTTTGATTTAAGGATCATTAACCTTGTTTGATATTAAGACTGACTTAAATATTTCTTAAGGATACGTTAATCCGATATTGGACTAAGATCTACTTAACGGGGGTTCGGGATCATTTTTGATCCAATAAAAGAGCATTTGGGCTCTATCGTTTTAGTTTAAGGACGTTGCGGTCCACAGCTATTTTAAGAACATTACGGTCCATTATGGTATGCTCATGGGTTTAAGAGTGCATCCAAGAGCTGTTTGTTGTTGGGACCCTCCACCTCTCTGACATCATTGAAGAGTTACAACGATATGTATCAGAGGTGTGGAGAGATGTACCCTTGAACCGAACTCCAGATTGAAGGGAGAGATCATAGTGGAACGAACATCATTTTAGATGCCA
Source organism: Agapanthus africanus (assembly GCA_030015575.1). Lineage (NCBI taxonomy): Eukaryota > Viridiplantae > Streptophyta > Magnoliopsida > Asparagales > Amaryllidaceae > Agapanthus > Agapanthus africanus. The sequence goes on along the minus strand of CM057338.1, from coordinate 865,373,428 downwards.
TGTGTCAGGAGATCATTGGCCATCTTTGGCACTAAGATCGATTCGGGGAGACTTGAGTATATGAGGGATCGGTTGATTGATGGTCAAAAGGTTTTGGCCTCGGGAGACTTGGCTAATTTTGGGCTAAGGTCGACTTCTCACAGTGTTAAACATTAACATTTGCTTGGCGCTCACGTGATACTCTAAAGTAGTGTTAGCGCTGAAATTTGGAGGGCTCACGTGCGGCACATGAGGCACCTGAAAATTGGGCGTTATGCACTTAGGTCTAAATCCCCATCTGTATATAAGTGTGAAACACTTAGTCCCTGTAGCCATCACGTGCGGGCATGTGAAGTGCTCCAGAGTTGGGCACTGCCTACTTTGGATTTATCTTCCTATTCTGTTCTAAGTGCTAAGCATTATTGGGGGTCACGTGAGATCACGTGAGGCGCCCCAAAATGAGAACTTTTTTAATTTATTCCCCCTTCCTTTTTACAAGTGCTGAACACTATTAAGGGCCACGTGGGATCACATGACTCGAACTCAGTCCTTCCTTTTTGGTCCTTAGAGGTGCTCACGTCGGAAAACGTGATCTGTCATTATAGCGTTGAACGCTAATATGCATGGGGATCTTGATCTTAGTCTTGAGAATTTCAAATCCTTTGTTTTATAAGAATTAAATTCTTATGCAGGGTTAAACCCTAGTTTTATGAGAGGAAATAAATTCCTATGTTTTTGGAAGAATTAAATTCTTCAAACCTAGTTCTTTCCTCTAAGTTTTGGGACTGCATAACAGAATCTCCCCGATGAGAATTAAATTCTCAACTTGTGGGGAGATATGCTTCTGCAGACATCAGCCAGAGGTAGAACTAAGTTCTTTTTTTTGGAAGAGTTAAACTCTTGTAAAAGGAGATAAAATGATCTCGAGGTATTTTCCCTCACCTAGGGTTTCTTTTTCTTCAAAAAGAACTCCTCCTCTTCTTTTTTTTAAATCTTATGGAGGGGGTTTCTCCTTCTTTCTCACTTCAGTTTCGAGTCCTTTATATAGTAGAGACAATTTTGTTAATTTAGTTAAGAAAATCTCTCATTGAGAGATTTTTTTGATTGATTCGGGAATTTTATCCACCATTGGATCTTTGATCCAGGGACTTCTGTTTTAAAGAAGACATTTTTCTTATTTTTAACAAGATTGGGAAAATATTTTCCCATACATAGCTTATTCTGTAGCTTGGTGATTTTTAATCACCATTGGATCTTTAATCCTACGGTGCTCTGTTTTACAGAGCACAATCTTTCTTATTTAGAAAGATTGGGGAAATATTTTTCCATACAGAGCTTATTCTGTAGCTTGGTGATTTTTAATCACTATTGGATCTTTAATCCAACGGTGCTCCGATTTACAGAACACAATCTTTCTTGTTTAGAAAGATTCAAGGAAATATTTTCTAAAATAGGGTTTTGATCTCTCTTATTTAGAATTTAATTCTATCGGCTCAGAAGGCATTAGGAACCCTCACGTGTAGCACGTGACCCATAGTATTAGGCCGGTTTGCTTATATGCAGCAGTCCCAGAGAAAAGCATCACGTGCTGGCACGCGAGCTGATGTTCAGGTATATCACGTATGGCACGTGACCCCCACGAAGTTAGGTCCAATAAAGAGTATTACGTGCTGACATGTGAGATTCTTTGGCCTGTTATTTGTTTTAGGAAGGTGCCTATATACTTTGTATATAGATGCTCACGTGTCTGCACGTGAGACTCGATTTCAGCCTTATTTGTTAGGCGTAATGCCTATAATCTTTGCTCCAAGGCGCATCACGTGTGGGCACGTAATGGTCCATTTGTGGAATTTTTCCCATCGCTTTTTATTCATTATTTATATTTTTTTAAAAGGGAACAAATTCCCCCACAGCGTTGTTCTCACGTGGCTTGCACGTGAGTGCAATGCTGTCACCTTTAGAGCTGTTGGTTTGCCTAGGGGAATGGGGAGGTGGACCACCCTTGTCACGTCTTATAAATGAAAGGGTTTGGTCTTTGGGAAGCCACTGTTCCTTCATCTTCTTCTTTCCTTATTTTCTTTGAGAATTTAATTCTCTTCTTCAGAGCTTAGTTCTCTACCCAATGCAATTTTCAGAGTTAAACTCTGTCAGAAAAGAAACCCTTTTAGGTAACGATCTTGAATAACAAAGAAACCCTTTTCTTAAAAATTTCCTAGATTTTAAATCCACCATAAGAGCTTTGTTCTCTTCTGAAACACATTTCTTAGAGATCCAGAGACATGATCTTTGAGTAGTAAACCTCAATGTCTTGGGCATTCCTCCTTTGACCTTTTAAGGATTCATGGCATTTTTATTTTTCTTTTCCTCGTCATGGAGGTTTCCGGAATTTAATTCCATCGCAGAAAAGGAATTTAATTCCTTACCAAAGAGCTTTGCTCTGAAGATCAAGAGGGCCTCTCAGGAATTTCATTCCCTGGTGTTCTTGAGCATATTTTCATAAGATTTTTCCTACTTGCACAAATTCAAATTTGTTGGGTATTTTAACAGAACTTGTTTTCTATATGAGGATGTCAAGAGTTGTTTTAAACTCCCATGTCCGTTTAATGAGAATTTTTTTTATTCTCACAATGTTTGTCCTGTCTCATCATTGGTGAGCCGCCATATTAATTTTGTGGGGTCCATTAGTTTTGCAGTCAGTGGTCCCATAGGACAAACTTTCTCTCGTTTCCCTCTATTATTATATATATACACATATATATAGGTTTCATTAACGTGTTTTCCTTCCCCTTTTTCAGGAACAATGGTTTTTCTTCCCTACTTTCCTTTTACTCGCTCAGACGCCGTTTTTCCGCAATCGCCGTCGGATGAGGAGGCTATGGCAATGATCAAGGCCCATGACAGGGACTGTACTAGTTTGCTCCTATAGGGAGTTTGGTATGGGCACATCATCCGGGGCCACCGCAGCTTTACTTGTGAGATGCCAACAGAGCCTCTCCGCCCAATATCGCTGATGGAGCGTCCGCAGATTGCTTATGAGGTGGAGGTGGCTAATTGGACTACTACGGGCCGGCTTGAGCCATCGACAATCGGGATACCCAACCAGCCTTTGCAGGCTATAGATATCTTGGGGCGCCGCATCTGTCAAGGTGAAGCCTAACCCTGGGGATAAGTTTATAAGTTAGGGCTCACCCTTCGCCACCCAATCGGCTATCTTCTTTGGGCTCGATATGTTCTCTCTGCCCACCGTGCACGGTTGCAGAAGGTTGGGTTATATCATGCAGTGTACGCGTCTCTTTTTCATTAAGCGGCTCCTTATGTATGGTGGGTTAAAGCTTTCCCGAACCAATGCAATCTTCCCACCAATACTTTCTTGCTAGGGGATCGTGAGGTCTCGATTTCACTGGAAGAGTTCCATGAGATCTCCGGATTGCCGGTCAGGGTAGAGCATTATGAAGAGTTCCTGCCTCCCAATTATTATGTGCTCATGACCGTGCCTGCTATGCTTGACGGCTTGACAACTGAAAATGTTGTTCGTCATAAGTACCCAAGTCTAATTAAGACTCTGGGTATTTTTGAGAAGTTGTTCGCGGAATCAGAAGGACAGGGCGTCGCCTTCAAGAGTTTCATCGCTTGTTTTCTCCGTGAAGATTTTTTATCAAAGGAGGTCCCAAAATTTGCAAGCATTACTGACCCTTTTGGGTTTGGGCTGAATAAGCTACCGGCCAAAGAAGAGGACTTGCCAAATTTTTACATTCCGGCCTCGTCAGTCGTGCCTTTCGATGCAATTGCGGCCCTTGGCATGGACGAAGAGACCTTCTTCGTTGGCTTCATCAGTCTTTGGCTTAGTTGATTCGCCATGCCGACGCATCGATGCTTCATGAGAGCTTCCGTCTTCTACCCCGCCCATCGCGTAGCCGAAAGGGCACGGTTGGCCATTGGCATCGCGGGACTGTCGCATCTTTATCATTGATTATGTGTTGCTGCAAACAATTTAACCCAGATAAAGACGTCGTGAATTCCTCCCTCAACTACTTCACGTCGTGGATCGAGATGCATGTATTGGGAGTGTTTGCAGCGCATCGGAGGCTAGATTTCTATGATTTCTACACCTTCCCACGGGTTATGAGGTTGGTGGATGCTTCTGCTCCTGATTCGACCCAGCTAAGAGCCCTCCGTGTGCTGCTTAATCCGTACTCCAAGAGGGCGGGATGGTTTTTAGCGACCGATTCCTCTCTGCTCCTACGGGGCCTATCTAGTAGCTGTTTGATTTGTCGAAAGGTGGAGCATCGTCTTTAAAGCCTAAGGAGATCATGCACTTGTACTCGATTAGGCCGGGCTACTTAGTGTTCCGGCAGAATAACGCGGACCTTTTTATGCCGTACAATCCGCATCGCTTCACCCAGCAGTTGGGCTATAACTAGGGTGTCCCCTTCGAGGCGTTCTTGGTTGAACCTACTCCCTCTCTGGAAGTCACGCATGACGTCACCCATCACTTTATGCGGCTGAACACCGGCTCCCGTTTCGTGATCCCCGAGGCTGACTATATTCCATGGTGTATGGGGTCTTTCATAGGTTGGTATCGACATCGAGTCGGTCCCATCATCATTGAGGAGAGGCGGGTACTCTTTGAGTGTCGATCATCGGCTCTGGCCCAAGCCACTGGTATTCCGTTGCGGCCGCGGACAGTGGTTCGCCCTCCATTGAGGGATAGCGTCGTGGTTCTTATCCCGAGAGCCGCAGAAACATAATTGGCTCCTCGCACTGCTGGGATGCCAGTGCGCACTAGAGCTCAAGCAAAGGCCTCCGATGAAGCGCTAGTGACAGTACCATCAGTGGCGGTGTCATCTGCAGTGGTATCGCCAAAAGGGGATACCAAAAGAGAGGTTGGCCAACATCGCGCCAAAGCGCCGAGGGGAAGGAAGCGGTCCTCTTCCAGTGTTAGCTCCAGCTCGAAAGGGAGGAAAAAAACAGTTGCTGGCCTGCTTAAACTCTTGTTGGAATATGAGCCTATTGTTCAGGACGGACCTATCTCCACGCAAGAGCCGGATGATGGTCTTATTTACCCCGGCTCGTCCGCTGAGTAAGCCGCGTAATTAGCTGAAGTTTTAAGGCGCTCGCAGGATGAGACTGAAAATGTGCGCATCCCAAAAAATCCCTACCCCCCGGTTATCTTCTATGAAGATCCCCCTTCACTACGGAGAGTACATATGGGTCCTTTGCGAAGGGAAGTTGAAAGAGCCTTCAAGCAGCCCATCTCGGCTGCTTTTGAAGATGAGCTGGCACTGAAGACCGGTGGGCATGAATCTGCATTTGAAGCCTGGCGAGCATATTTTCTCAAGAAGGAATGACGGCTTGAAAAAGGCGTACTAGAAGCATCCTGGCGCATCGGTATGTGTGCTTTCTATATTTTTCTTTTGGCAAATAATTTGTTTCGCTTTTTATATCTCCTTATCTTTGAGAAAACTTCGCAGGGACTTCAACAACGGAAGAGGATATGAGCCCAGGTCGTGCCATGATCGCAGATTCTATAGATGTCTCACATGACGCACCAGTAGGTGCAAAAGGGATTACTACGGCCGCCGTTCCCGTTGCAGAGCCTCCGGTGGTGTCTCTTGTTCCTTCGGTGTCCATTCCTCGAGCGGAGGTGACCCATTGGCCACAGACCATATGGATGTCTCTAGTGACGCACCGAAAGGTGTAGAAGAGATTGCCGAAGCTGTTAGTTCTATTTTGGAGCTCCCGGTGACGACCTCCGTCTCTTCAGCGTCTATACTTTCCACAGAGGCGACCTTGCCGGTCATAGACCCAATGAATTTTTCTGGTGGCGTCTTGAAGATTGTAGGAAGGACTGCGAAGGCCACTGTTCCCTCTTTGGAGCCTGAAGTGGCGGTTGTTGCTCCGCCACTGGAAGATGCTACACCAGCAAATGTCCCCGGTGATGTGCCTGAGGGCATGAAGGAGGTTGCCGAAGCTGCTATACCTCCAGTTCAAGGTGAGTGTAGCATCGAAGGTAATCTCTTACATTTTATTTTAATGATCCCCTCGTTATCTGAACTCTTCTTTCTTTCAGAACTGCGGGAATTGGCGGCTTCTATAGTGGACCTATCTCCCAGGAAGCCCTTCCAGCGCTTACTTAATATGGGTGCCCTACGGGCGATATCTCCGCAAAGCATCGTCCTTTCCTCCGAGCAAGGTCGGTGTTCTTTGACCTCTTTGCTTTATTATCACTTTTTTACAACGATGCTGATATGCCCTCTGCAATTCTGGAAGCTGGTGACGAAGTGGAGATCTTTGATGGGCCTGGGGATCTTTCAAACCCCCCTTGCATGACTGTTGGTAAGTAAAAATTACCCTTGGAATTGTTTTGTTTATTCTATGTTTGCCAGTCTCGCTGACTATTCATAAATTTTGACAGCTTTGCCATCTCTGGCTCTGTTAGAGTCTCGAATTTCTATACCACCGGGCCCATATGCCCGACGTGCGTCTGAAAGGATGGCGAGACAAAGCATTCACTCTTTGTCAGCCTTTATTGAAGATCTTTGTGCTGGTAGTTCTGTTACGGCCGAAGAATTTGCTGCCAAAGCCAATACTTCTTTGCCCTTCCTTGCCACTTATCATGATGAAATATTAGTGCATGTTTGGGTCGAGTATTGTCGCCGAGTAGAGGCTTGCTTACATAATCTTTAGTGCATACGCCTTCCTTCCAAGCTCCTGACTGCAAAGGTGAGCCTGCGGGGGTGGATTGAGCGGTACGCCGCTAATCTACAGTCTTGCGAGAAGAGGCTCAACCGGAAATTTTCGGAGTGGGAGCTAGTTTCAAATGCTTTGGGGGAACTCCAAGCTCAACTCACTACTAAGACCACCCGTGCGTACGAATTTGGCGGGTGCTTCAAGAAGCTATCATAGAGGTGGTAGCTCTTGATAAAGCCGTTATCTTTACCCGCGAGATGGTTGAAACTCATAAAGTTTCTAAAAAGGAGCTTAAGAGTCGGTTCGCTTCGTATTAGACTCAACAGTCGCAAGCGGAGACCCGTCTTGTATCAATAACAAAGCTTGAAGCTGAGGCCCAGCGGAAGAACGATGAACAGACGAGCTTATTGCACCATCCGCCGGCTTGAAGATTTTTTTTATATTCTTCTTTTTCTGTATTTACTCCTGAATGAGAGTATCTTGTATTCATTTTGATTTTTTTATGAAGTGTACCTTGTATTCATTTGGATTCATGAATAAAAGACATATTTTATTTCATATTGGCGTGTCCCTTTAGCAAATGCGTCTTGTAGATAGTCTACCTTGAACTCCTTGCAGGGCAGCGATGGCTTAGAAGCCAGGTTCAAATCTGCCGCCCAAGACTTTTCAACTTTATGAGCCGTGAGGGTCTCATAAAGAATTCTCTCCCTACGAGTCGAGAGGTTCCCGTAGGTGTATTTTCTCCTTAGGACTCGTGAGGAATCCTACGTGTGTGTTTTCTCTTGAGAGTCGTAAGGATCTCACAAGAGAATTTTCCCCTTAAAAGTCGAAAGGACTCGTAAGTGATTGTTTCACTCCTTGTCGATATTCGACTTTGGAGAGTGTGGCCTGTGAATAGTATGCGATAGTCCATCTTGGACCGACTTGCAAGGCCTCAGTGCTTAGGAAACAGGTCCTTATCCCCATTGCCTAAGGGTTTTCCCTAAAAGTCGAGACGAATCGAGCAGTTCTGGCAAGGACACTAATTTCCTCACGAGTCGAGACGAATCGAGAAGTTCTCGCAAGGGTGTCCTAACGTCAGAGTTAACTCATGCTAATAGAATTCGGTTAGGGTCTGTGGTACTAGGGTTTTTTACCCATCGCACCGTCGCATTAGCCGATATATTCCCCGATATGCAATCTTGCTGTTCGGGTAGCCCCGCGACTTGTTGGATATATGTATGCCCTAGAGGCCTTTATTTGATAGTGGATGTATATATATTCAGAGGACTTTCTTGCTCGACATGATAGTATGCTATCTGGTTACTCTTTATCTGACATGTTCACTCGATCATACTTTTATTCATTTGTACATGTTGATAAAGCACTCAGGATATTTGCTTGACTACTTTGATTGCGATGCAGATCAAACTAGTGGGACATATGTAGTTTATAAGCATATCCTGAAATATCCCTAATCGTTGGTGTATCGAGACGGGGCATCGATATTCCAGAGTAGACTAGCGTATATAATACTGGACCCATAAGATGGGCGGTGGATGATCCCACATCCATTGGTGTTTGACACCGAGATTGTATACGGGTGCTCAGTGGAGACTGGGTACACTGGACGGACTCGCTGAGAACTCCTATATGGTATTATATCTATCGTCGGATAGCAGTTCTCAGGTGACACTGGTACAGGTTAGTCTGTAGACCCGAGATCGTCATAAAGTCTTATGTGTTCTCCCACTGTGCTTTGATTTCCACCTTACCACGGCTCTACTGAGTCGTGCAAACATGTGGCTTTTGGGTACAGTCCCGAGACATGTGGAGGCAATGAGAGATAGGAGGGGTTTCGTCTCTCCCGGTATTGGGGGTTGATATTGCGCTGTGCTCGATTGGCTATATCAGGAAGTCCCTGGCCAGGGCTGATGAGATTTATTGATAAGTGTTATCGGTAGTTTCTCGAACTGTTATAGGCCATATATCGGCATAACTTATTGAGTTATTGGGGTCGACGATGCCATCCCTAGACTCGATATGCAGCATATCTGACGGAGAGACCGGACTGTACGGTAAGTGTTACCGGTTGGCTCGACAGGAGTTTTGACAGGTTCGCTTGTTTTTCTTCTGCTCGCTCAATACCCGGGTGGCCGTTACGTTTAGCTGACCGCTTACGGCTTGTGGGTGTTTGATATGATCATCATCTACTGCCGGCGTATTGACGAGTCTTAGAGTCCCACAAAGGGGTTACCAAACTCAGGCGAAAAGATGTGGGGTGCATATGGTGATATGCACGGATGCCTAATTAAATGCGTGTATGAGATACCGCATTATAATATGGCGTTGTCTTTTGGTCGGGTCGTATGTGATATGACTGGTATATTAAATCAATTGTTGATTTAATATTAATGACCATTAGTCTTTTCACTTATAATTTTTTCTTTATTGTATGCATGAATGTATGTATGTACATATATTGATATGAATGCACACATGCATGCATGCATGTGTCATGGTGATGATACATTGGAATTGGCTATGCAAGACTCACAAGGTTTGGATATTTATTTATTTTGATTATTGATTAAAGAATTAATTAGGATTATATCATGGTTGCTTTGTTTCGACACACTTCCATTGTTGACCTTGACTTGAACCATGGTTTGATTACTAGACTTAAACCATGGTTTAGTCTCTACACTTAACCATGATTTAACCCCTACACTTATTCTTTAACCAAATAACAAAATATCTAGATATTTTCTAACCTTGGTTATGAGTGAGTGTGACCCTCTCTCATATATTCATTTTCATTTTATTATTTGGCATAAGAATTATCTTAAGCTTGCTTAGCCTCTTCCTTCTTCTTCTTCCTCAAACCTTACTATCTTTTCATAAGTGAGTGAAGGAGATAAAAAGAAAAGATTTTTAAGTGATATCCAAACCCACATCACCAATCTACACTAGTTTAGCCCACTAGTTTAGGTTGTTTTGCATCACTTCTACTTGTTCTAGTGAAGCAAGGAGCTTGAGCCAAGGTACCTCGCGGTGGATCATCGTGGACAAAGAAGGACTCAGGCGGACCCGTCCAAATACCGAGTTGAACCAAGGAGTCTAGCAAGGAGGTCTACAAAGGTTGTATTCACTTTCACTTAGTGTTAGACTCTTGTTTTAGTATGAGATACTATGTTGTTACTCTAAACTTCTAGTTTGATTCTAGATTAAGATTACTTAGCACCCAAATTTTTTTTGTAGCATGTGTGTTGCTAGCAAACCCTACTCAAGGTGCTAAGGAATCCCAACATGGTATCAGAGCCAAGCTAGGACATTAGAGTAACCTAGACGACATTAAAACATTTCGAACGAACATCGATTGCCCGAAAAAAACCATTCTCTGGAAATTTTTCAAAATGTTGGAATTTTTCATATTAAAAATATTCAGAAAATCATGCAGGTAATTCTATGGACCCTCTAGAAGAACGACACCCTAACTCGATTAAATGACCGCGGGACCGCGGCAGAAACCTGGTTTTGGCGGCGGTTCCGCGGCGTCGTTTGTGAAGCTTGGGTCGGCCCTTCTACGGTTGGTCCATAGGTACTGTGGCATGCTTTTGGGTAATTTTAATACTTCTCAGGTGTTGAGCTTCTCTGTGGATTTTTGGGTCATTGATCGATCGATCAAATGGTTTAACATCGCCTAGTTTATTTGCATGTATTGACATGAGATGTTATATGTTGCTGTGAAATGAAGTATAGGATCGTTGTGATGAATGGTCGGGAGTTTTATATGAGATGAGAGTTTTATTTTCATTCATGTAAAATTCATTTGTATGTAATATTCTTTTATTGAGGCACATCCGGGTTGAGGATGATGTTTCCTACGATGTATATTATTTACTTTTCCGTATTAGGATAGACCCAAGGTGGGGAGCACAAGTGGCCGGATTCTAGAGTCCAGTGGGAGACCATCTCGAGGAGTCGAGACCGGGTCTCCTAACTCTAGAATTGATAGGGTCGCTTGCCGCTCTCGTAGGGGTCTAGGGTGTGAGATTGGCTATTCATCACAACCGTGGAACCTGTATTTTCTATCGTTGGCTAAATACAAAATACGGAATTCCTAGAATATCCTATATTTTCACATATATGTGCTTCTGCTGTTTATATTCTGTGATGTGATCGCTTGATATATCTGAGACGAATGCAATATTATATATGAGATATATAGCCGTTGTTGCTTATGTTTTGCACCCGCGCTAGTCCCGTCCCGGTATGCCGTTAGTTAAGTAAGCTAACGGTGCATAACGGAACGTTGTGGAGAATGCGGATGGCATAAGTGTACGTTGTATTTTCGTTTCTTTTCTATGTTTGGCTTAAGGACTTAAATGATGGGACTACATTAATATGATTAATGTAAGGAAAAATAAACCTAAAAAGATGTTGTAGAATCGAATTTAAAAACCACTCGGCTTTTTGTGAAAAAACTACATTTCAAAATTGCGGAGAATAAGACACTCCTTTTGAAAACTGTTTGATTCTACAACGATATCAAGTTCAAAGCGTTAAAGGTTTTCTTAAAAACTATCTGCAACCCTCCGTCATTTTAGAAAGTAGAGTACTTAGTATTCGTGCTATGTTTGTTGACCTTAACCAAGGCGTAGTGTACAGTAGCTAAGTGATGTCTTCCTACACAGCATATGATGTGATTAATTAGGACATGCATGTGACTTTGTTGACCTTAGCCAAGGGTCATGTGAATGGGTTTAATAAATCAAGAAATGACGGGTTGATCTTGATTAGTGCTTGTGATTTGTTGACCATAGTCAAGGTCATGAGTGCTAGGGGTAAAAACTATATCGGCAGTTTCAAGAGTTGAAATTTGCAATGAGATTGCATACCTTCCGTATGATGGTTGGATCCCGATCCTATTGTGAGCAAGAGTTGCTCCCAGGAGAGTTTTGCACTTTACAATTAACTAACCCATTAGGTGTCTAGAAAGGTGTTAACAAGGCTACGCCTCTGGGAAAATGAGGTTTACTTTAATTAGGTCCGTGCGAAAGCAAGGGGAACCTCCCTCAAGTACCGACACTGGCCTGGCCGAACGGTTAGCGAAGTTGTAGAATGTAATTAATCCTGGCTAGTTTTCCTTTTAAGGTTTGAAGGGAAATTTGATAAAAGCAGTTGGAGATATCGATTAGATAAGATAATAACCAATCTAATCTTTGCAAGAGCTTTCAGTGAGTGTGTTCTTTTCTCTCTCTTAATGGCAGTACCAATGACAGGACTCAAGCTTCTACTGGATAAAAATAAACTAAATGGGACCAATTAGAAAGACTGGCTGAGGAACATTAACATTGCCTTGACTTATGATAAGGTATCATATGTCCTCACGGCTCCAGCCCCGCCCGTCCTAGGTCCTAAATCTTCAATTGCGGATAGGGAAGTCCACAAGACATGGGACACTGATTGTGCCATAGCCAAATGCCTCATGCTTGTATTGATGGATAACACACATCAAAAGTAGCACGAGGAGATGGATGTTCAATCCATCTTTCTCCATGCAAAAGAGTTGTATGGGGAGAAATCTCATGTCCTATGATACGAAGCGTCTCGAAAGCTATTTCAGATGCGGATAGCTCCTGGCACACCAGTAGGTGACCATGTTCTGAAGATGATAGCTCTTATAGAAGAGCTTGAGGACCTCAGATGGACAATGGAGAACGAACAATATATTGATATTATTCTACAGTCTCTCCCCCCAGCCTTTGCTCAGTTTGTAGTTAACTTCAACATGCACAATATGGAGAAGTCACTACCTGAACTTCTCAATATGTTGAAAAGTGCAGAGAGCACGCTCAAGTCAATGAAGACTCCTGCTTTGATTACTGGGCCATCTTCCTCCTCTCGCCCGAAGGCCAAGCCCAAAGGAAAGATGAAGAAGAAACCCACCAAAGCTAGAGGTGGAGTTAAAAAGGCTAAGGGGAAAGACAAGTCTATGGCTTGGGAATCGGGGAAATGGGAATGTTATCACTGCCACAAATCGGGACACTCGAAGCGCAACTGCGCTGAGTACCTGGATCTTAAGAAGAAGAAGTATGGTGATGCTTCCGCTTCAGGTGTGTTTGTGATAGAAAACTGTTTTTCTATAAACTTTTCTTCCTGGGTATTAGATACCGGTTCAGGTTCTCACATTTGCAATTCCATGCAGGGGCTGAGAAATAGCAAAGTTTTGAAGACATGTGACTATACTCTCCGGGTTGGAAATGGTTCTAATGTACATGCAGTTTCAGTAGGAGAGAATCACCTGGGGTTGCCGTCAGGGTGTATATTGGTTTTGAACCCGTGTTATTATATACCTAGTATACTTTGTAATATAATATTCGTTTCTTTGTTAGACAATGAAAGACATAATTTTGTATTGCAGAACAATGTTATGAACATTAACCTGAATCAAATGTTGGTTGGGTATGGTACACTTAATAACGGGATATACGTCCTAAATCAACACACGGTTTTCAGCATACAACACACTAATAAAAGAAAATTTTCAGAAATAAACGAAGCTTTTCTTTGGCACTGTAGACTTGGTTATATTAACGAAACAAGACTAAACAAGCTACATAAAGATGGATATTTAAAACCCTTTGAATATAAATCTTATGCGACTTGCCAGTCTTGTATCAAGGGTAAAATGACCAAAACTCCATTTACAGGAAACGGAGAAAGAGCTACTGAGCTCTTAGGCCTCATACATAGTGATGTATGCGGGCCAATGTCTACATAGGCTAGAGACGGTTTTTCTTACTTCATAACTTTTACTGATGATTTCTCAAGGTTCGGTTATGTGTTTTTACTAAAGTATAAGTCTGAAACTTTTGAGAAATTCACTGAGTACAAACTTGAAGTAGAAAAACAAACTGGATTGAGTATCAAGATGCTTCGATCGGATCGAGGTGGGGAGTATCTCAGTACAGAATTTGCAGACTTTCTAAAAGAGAATGGGATTCTCTCTCAGTTCACACCTCCTTATACACCACAGCACAACGGTGTGTCAGAGCGAAGGAATCGGACCCTATTAGATATGGTTCGTTCCATGATGAGTGATGCTGAGTTACCTGTCTCATTTTGGGAGCATGCATTGGAGACTGCAGCGTTTCTATTGAACAGGGTTCCAACCAATACCGTGTCTACCACGCCATATGAGATATGGCATTGGAAGAGACCATCTCTTAAACGAGTTAAGATTTGGGGTTGTCCGGCCTATATCAAAAAGAAAAATCCAGACAAACTCGAGATACGGTCAGTCATGTGTAATTTTGTAGGGTATCCAAAGAATTCTTATGGATATCTATTCTACCACAAGGAGAAACAAAAGGTGTTTGTTTCTCAGCACGCCATATTTTTAGAAAAAGAATTTTTTTACAAATGATACAGATGGTAGTGTGGTAGACCTAGAAGAAGTTCACTACTACAAATAAGGGTTGCCCCTACGGATTTATCTGTAGGGGCAACCCACTGCTCCTACGGAGATATGCGTAGGGGCGAAAAAATACCCCGTAGGTGCAAAAGCCGCAGGTGCAAGTTGAAGCCTTGAACTTGACCCTACGGGCAAATCCGTGCCCCTACGGATTTCTGTGTAGGTCCTGTTGCCCCTACGGAGTAGGCCGTAGGGTAAAAAAATTTATATTATTTACGGTTTTTTTAATATATTAAATGTACCTACGGACATAACCGTAGGGCCATGTACTACCCCCTACGGATATCTACGTAGGTACCATCCGTAGGGGCAAAATATCAGGATTTCTGATATTTTGCCCCTACGGATAACTCCGTAGGGGCGAGGCCGTGGCCCCTACGGATATGTCCGTAGGGGCACTCCCAACCCCTCGTACTGAAATCATGGGGGAAATATCAGTTACTGCTGATATTGTGCCCCTACGGATATAGCCGTAGGGGCAACATGTGTACCTACGGATTAATCCGTAGGTACATATTATCTGTATTTTTTTAAAAAAGGACTGCATGATTTTTTCCCGCCCTGTGCACAATAATATATACATCAATCAAATATAAAATTAATCATCACACAACATATATCACAATATTCATAATCACATCTCACGCATATATATAATATACAAAAGAAACCCAAAAACTGAATATGATATAAATATAAACCAATATCAATATCGTTTCAAAATGTAGTACAATATGTATGATATAAATAAATACATGTTTCAAAAAATAAGAACCAAAAAGCTACCCTAGTTCGGTCCAGTTCCACCTCTGAATAACAATAGAATAACGCGCGCCTGCTCCTCGGTCAATAAACTCTGCAATTCGGCGCGAGCGGGAGTCTGAGCGGCCTGTGGAGCTGGCGATGTGGTCTGCGCAGCCGTCGTCGAGGTAGTCGCTTGCGGAGCCGCGGCTGCGGGTGTTTGAGCGGGCGGTGGAGCTATAGGAGCTGTCTGCGGAACCGCAGCCGATGTAGTGGCTTGTGAAGCCGCAGCCGAAGGAGATACATGTGGAGGCTCGGCCGATGTACCCTGTCGCGTCTGGACCTAACGTGTGTAATAAGCGTGTAAGAACTGTGTATTATTCGAATTCGTATCATTATTAAGTTATTTCGAAACCCCGTTTGGATATCTAGTTTGTTGTTTATTTTAATTACATCTGTATGTATGATTAATCAAACTTAAGTCTAAAACCAAATAAGCTCAAGCTACGTACTAATTATGGATATGTTGATATCTATATAATATGACATGATATTTTACTATAAAGTAGTATACATACCAGCATCTCCTTCAACTCCTGAACGGTGGCCCTCAAGCTCTCCAGTTCTTGATGGACACGTCGGTCACTGGAGACGGAGGAAGTAACCGCCGGGGTGGAGTCCAACCTCATATGGGCCCTGCTAGGGCCCAGTCCCCGGTCTCTCTCCCAAACTCCGTGGTGCCCTCCGTGTGCGGCGTCCAGAACTGGGTTCAGCAGCCTCGGATTGCTCTGTCCGGTAAAATCAATGCCCGAGGCCTGGGCCTGCTCAACCACCCACTCCTACACCCACATTAAGCAGTAAAGTATAAGTATAAAATTTAAACTTGAACCTTCCAAAACTAAAATTTCAAATTTGGGTAGAAAAAATATTAACACTTACGCAGTACTCCTGGGTAGCGACGTCGGGATATCGAAGCTCGCCCGTGGCGGGATCTGTCGAGGTGCCGTGGACGGCAAGATATGCGGACAGCACGCTCGGTGTACCACCTGACGCCACGGTCCGAGATGTCTGCAATATTAGAAAGTAACTCTTAATAATAGAAATATTAGAAAATAACTCTTAATATTGCAGAATATCACAAAGGTCGGTCTATTGTAATTTACCGATAACTCCATGGCTCGAGTAATGTTCCTCGAGCCACCTGTGTAAGTGGGGCGACCCCTCTTCGCCGACTTCCTGTTCTCTGTATTCTGAACGGCCTGTTTCTGCACAACGCATTAACATTTAGTTTTCTAATTAAGGAACACAAAGAAATAAATTATATCATAAATAATGAATTACATTTAAAATACATACCTGTTTGCGTTGGGAGTCGAAATAAGCGCACAATAGAGGCCATGTCTCTACGTCGACTCTCGCAAACGCCGGAGTAGATAGGAGGGCCGCTCTCTCTGCCTCGGGGGTCGCCATCCACAGGGAGTAGCAGTCGGCCTTCAGCTCATTCCTGTTGTATCGGACCTTGGCCTGCATGTTCTTCATCAGGCCATTGTACAGAGCATGAAGGTCGAGCACCCTCCCCGGGTGATCAGGGTCGGCTACAGGCTGAAAATCGTAATCCAACTGAAAATACAAAAAAAACATTGTTATTAGATTGCAAGTGTTAATAATAAATATATTGGATAGATCAAATGAAAATATATATTAATACATACCCGAGCCTGATCAAAGAAGAGGGCGAATGAGCGCTGGTGCTGCTCGCCCCACTCAACGTGAAGTGGATAGTTCTTCACGAGCCGGCTCTCGTCCCCCATATACCGGCCGAACCTCTCGGCATGAGGACCGGTATAGCGATAGTCAAGGGTAAAAAAAGGGGGGAATGCTGCCTCCCCCCTAGCTCTGTCAGGCCTCAGCCTATGGGACTGATTCGGGCCTCGAGTCCCCCTCTGGGGATGGGGAGGCCCTGCGTCTGCACGAAATATCAAGACAATCAATAATAAGACAAAGTTGTATTAAGAAATCAAGGTTAAACGAAAATTCAAGTGTGATATATACCTCCGGTGACTATCGCACGAGCCTGGGCCCGGGCAGCAGCACGAGCGGGATGATAGTTCCTCCGGTGAGGAACAACCGGGGTCCCGGATGCGGACGCATCCCCTCCAACTAGAAAATAAACATCGACGCTAAATTTCCATGAAGTTCATATTTATTCTATAGAGCATATGTAAAATGAATAAATATTTTAAATTTATTCATACTAACCTACAGACGATGCGGAGGGTATGGAAGCGGCAGGAGTGGCCCCTGCGGAAGATGTGGACGCACCACCTATAATTAGACAATTAAAAATAGGTTATATAAGTAATTGCAAAAAGAATGTGTAGATCAATAATATAACGTTCTAAATCAATATGCATGCACTATAGAATATATAAACATACCCGCAGGTGCGGTGGTGTCACCACCTACAGCTAGACAATAATAAAAATTGCTAAGTAAGAGCAAAAGGAATGTGTGTATTTATGATATAGCATTCTAAATCAATATACATACACTATATGATATATAAACATACCTGGAGGAGCGGGAGTGGCCTCTGTCCCAGATGTGGACGCATCACCAACAACTAGACAATCAAATATTGACATAAATAAGCATGAATATCTGTAATATTACATTCAAAATGGATATGCGTGCAGTATACCTGGAGATGCGGCAAAATCCACACGGAAGGAGGCATCCGAAGGGGTCTCCGATCTGGGTGCAAGACCGGCCCTCTGAAGCTCCCTACGGAGCTCTCCGAGCGGCAGAACCGCTCTGCCTCTGCCTCTGCCGCGGCTGGAGCTCCTGCCGCCCCTCGCTGCTCCCGACATCGTCATCAAATCTAGATAAACGGTTTGTGGACGCATTAGACAATCATTAAAAGTATTGACTATATATGTATAAAGCGTAAAATGTGAAGTAATAATATAACATTACTGATAACCTTTTTCGTTTCGTGGGCGCATTATACATATCTACTTGGATTTCATCGTCGATGTCATTTCTAACCCACGTAACTTCATGATCGATCGAAGACAGCCCGTCCTTCGCAACAGACGGTCGGAGCACTTTAAGCCTTCTCTCTTCTTCTTCCTTATCGCTGTCCTCGTATTCTGGGACATCGTAGACATCTCTAGGTTTCCATCGGCATACAACACTCTACCCCGGATGCTTCAAATACTGTGAGTAGTATACTTGGAACGCTTGGTTCGGAAAGATAAACGGATCGTCCTGACCGTAAAATCGAAGTGTGTTCACACTGGTCAATCCATATTCATCTTTCCAAGTCCTAAGACTGCTTCTCCATCTGTCCGTATCGGTTCGCGGATCGTACCAAGTACACTGGAATATATAAAAGGGTTCTGATCGTCTGGGATAGTTGATGCCGAGTATACAATTTAAGTACCCATAGTAAATCACACCGTCCGATCCTACCGTCACAATCTCACTATTCTGAGTGGTTCTAGATGTTTCTATGTCCTTAACTTTGAATTTGTATCCAAGGACACCAAATCCTTTGTAATATGCAACCTCCATACTAGGAAATTGAGCTAAACATCTTGAATCACTCTCAAATGATGCAGACAAGTTCGGATTGTGGATCTAACAAAACAAATTTTACGACAAATACATAACGATACAAGTTTAGATTAAAACTGATAGCAAAAAAATATTATTCGAATAACTTACATGATCTGTGACCCAATCACAAAAATTATCCTGATGGTATTTTTCCAAACGTTCTTCGTTCCAATCAGGATGCCCCTCACGTACCTCGTTAAAATGAATTCTGTTTTCGACAAATAATTGTGACATTAATATTATATCATTTCATACACACACAAACACAGATATAACAATTAATCCAAAAGAACTTACTCTCTAATTTGTTCAAGACATGCGCAATTAAGCAAGATAAACCGGTATATCTTGTTGATAAACATAGTGTCCACCCTCTTATACTTGGCTTTACCATATGGATCGTCTTGAATACTTCGTGGTCGGTTAAGCCTTGTCTCAATGTTCTCGTCCAGATAGCGGGAACAAAATGTGGTTGGTTCATCGAGAAGATAACCTTGCATGATAGAACCCTCTGGTCGATTTTTATTGCGTATATACTTCTTAAGAGTGTAGAGGTACCTAATGAGAATATGTTGAATAAATAAATACGGGCATACAGGACAACAATAAATTTATAAATTGCGCGAAACAAAAAATTACACGTACCTCTCGACGGGATACATCCATCGATATTGTACCGGTCCGGCTAACTTCGCCTCAGTTGCAAGATGAACCGTCAAGTGTATTATGATATCGAAGAATGACGGTGGGAAAATATGCTCAAACTTGCAAAGTATCAACGCAATAGAATTTTCTAGTTTATCCAGCGTCGCAACCTCCAGTGTTTTAGCACACAACTCCCTGAAAAAACAACATAGGTCGTTGATTACTAGACCAACCGAGTCTGGGAGAGAAGTCCTGAGGGCTAATGGAAGAAGGTGCTCCACGATAACATGGTGATCATGACTTTTCAGCCCATCGATCTTGCCCTTCACAATTTTTATTTTCTTGCTGAATGATTCTGAGAAACCTGTGGGGACTTTCAAATCATGCAACACCTACAGGAATCTTTTCTTCTCCGGTTGTGACATATGATAAGCGGCATTGAGAAGTACAAACTTGCCCGGTTTACCCGCTACCGGTCTAGGGTGCAATTCACTTCTTATTCCCCACTCTTGTAGATCCATCCGAGCATTCATGTTGTCTTTCGATTTCCCGTCTTTACAAAGAAGCAAGTTAAGTATGTGCTCTGATACTCCCTTCTCTATATGCATGACGTCCAGACAATGACGCACTGAATTTGTAGACCAGTACGGAAGCTCGAAGAAAATGCTTAACTTGTTCCAATATTGTGGTTTGACCTGTTTCGTTGGATCCATCCCGAAGGTCACGTTATTGTAACCATCCCATTTAGCAGTCACGTCCTCTCCGGACAATGGGGATGGAGGTCCAAGAAGCTCCTGATGACCATCAAAGTGAACCGTATCTAACCTATAGGGGTAGTCTGGAGGCAGGAAACGTCGATGGCCGCAATAACAAACCTTCCTGCTAAAATTCAAGAATTTTGATGTTGTGTGTTCATGGCAATGAGGACATGCTTTGTGACCATGTACGGACCAACCTGATAGCATTCCATACGCAGGAAAGTCATTAATTGTCCACATTAAAGCCGCACGCAGTATGAAGGTTGTATTTGTGTTTGAATCATATGTCTCTACACCATCAATGAACAAAGATTTCAACTCCTCGACCAGAGGTCGGAGATAGACGTCGATATTGTTCCCCGGTGAGTTTGGTCCGTCGATAAGAAGAGGCATCATAAAGTATGATTGGTCCATAGCCAACCAAGGCGACAGATTATAAATTATCATTACAACGGGCCATGTGCTGTGACTTCCAGCTATATAGTTGAATTGGCAGAAGCCATCAGTAGCCAGTCCGAGCCGGACATTGCGAGGATCGCTACTGAATATTGCGTGCCTCCTATCGAAATCCTTCCATGCCGGTGAATCTCTTGGATGGCTCATTTTTCCATTTTCGCTTGGAGGAGCACGGTGATGCCAAATCATTGTCTCGGCTGTTTTCTTGCATCTGAATAGCCTCTGTAGCCTCTGTGTTATGGGAAAGTATCGTGCTATCTTCACAGGTATATCAGGCTTCTTATCAGAATCTTTCGGCTTATACCTGGCCTCTCCGCATGTTGGACACTCTTTCAAATCTGAATTCTCTTTCCGGTACAACACGCAATTTTTAGGACATGCTTGAATCTTCTCGCGCTTTAGACCCAAATCAGACATCATCTTCTGGGCTTCGTACCAGCTGTCGGGCACATTATTTCCCGTAGGCATAGAATCTTTCAAGAACGAAAGAAGCATTGTGAATGACTTGTTGCTCCATCCATTTAGGCACTTAATATGGAAAAGTTGGACGAACCATGAGAGGGTGGAATACTTCGCATTCTCATAAATTGGTTTCCTAGCATCATTCATGAAATTTTCATATTTATCCGCACGCGGTCCTTGACCGAAAGGAATGTCATCTTCGGTACGAATAGATTCACCTAAGGCAGCCTCTACCATATCCTCCATTTCCTCTGATGGAAATAAATTTCCGTCTCTTGCCGCATTACCGAATTCTTCTTCTTCTCCTGCCGCATTATCGTGTTCTCCTTCTTCTTCTGCCGCAGTACTGCATTCTTCTCCTTCCCCGTGATATTTCCAAGTTGTATAAAGTCTAGTAAACCCATGTTTTACAATATGAAGCTCTGCCAATTCTACCTTCTGCCAGTACTTATTGCCACATCTATCGCACGGACAGAGAATCTTCTCTATTATGATCTTATTATGTGCGCGTGCAAATTCAAGGAAAGCAGCAACTCCTGTGACAAACTTATGTTGCATACGTTGTTTCCAATCCACATACATCCAGTCCTTAACTCTGACGTACTCATGGGCCATGTTAGACTGTATAACATATAAATTGTAGGTTATGCTGACTATATTGAGAAATATAAGAACGGGATAGTTACTGACAAAGGAGAAAATCCTTGTATATGCTTTGTGTGTGCGTTTGTCGTTGAAAAGAATAAATTATCGCACGTATGTTAACCGATAGACGGGGACTAAGTGGCGCTTTTAGTTTCATATATGAGTATCGATGGGAATATGAAGGTTTCATATTATCATATATCGGTTTAAACTTGAACATCTCGAATTGCTTTCTAATTATGCGTTTGTTGTGTATTCTTGTTGTATGTGTGTGTTCCGGCTGTCGGGGGTAGGCTTCTATCCCATTAAGAATGTATAGAGCGAACGTCCATCACTTGTGCTTTCAACCGTTTCGAGTAAATTTCGGCAGCACCTCCCCGCTGTTCTCCGAGTACACTGTAATAGAATAGATAATCATTTCAAAGCTGTGAAACAACGTTGAAATGAATATCTAATCTATCTTTGTACACGGAGAACCAACGGAAAGGTACCGACGAAATATCTCAAAACGAATGAAAACACAAGTGAATGAAGGCGTTTGCTTTATACATTTTTAACTTGTCCACACAGGACAAATCTATGGGTTACCATACGATTGAATTTTCTCGTCGCGCAGACTATATGACGGTTGTTAGTATCGAGCTATACTGTCCGATATTTAACAACCTTCGTATAGTTCTAGGTCACGATGAGCATCGCACGTATGTTAACCGATAGACGGGGACTAAGTGGCGCTTTTAGTTTTATATATGAGTATCGATGAGAATATGAAGGTTTCATATTATCATCGAGTATTGGTTTTAACTTGAACATCTTGAATCGCTCTCTAATTATGTGTTTGTTATGTATTCTTGTTGTATGTGTGTGTTCCGGCTGTCGGGGGTAGGCTTCTATCCTATTAAGAATGTATAGAGTGAACGCCCATCACTTGTGCTTTCAACCGTTTCGAGTAAATTTCGGCAGCACCTCCCCGCTGTTCTCCGAGTACACTGTAATAGAATAAATAATCATTTCAAAGCTGTGAAACAACGTTGAGATGAACATCTAATCTATCTTTGTACACGGAGAACCAGCGGAAAGGTACCGACGAAATATCTCGAAACGGATGAAAACACAAATGAATGAAGGCGTTTGCTTTATACATTCTTAACTTGTCTACACGGGACAAATCTATGGGTTACCAGACGATTGAATTTTCTCGTCGCGTAGACTATACGACGGTTGTTAGTATCGAGCTATACTGTCCGATATTTAACAACCTTCGTATAGTTCTAGGTCACGACGAGCATCGCACGTATGTTAACCGATAGAAGGAGACTAAGTGGCGCTTTTAGTTTCATATATGAGTATCGATGAGAATATGAAGGTTTCATATTATCATCGAGTATCGGTTTTAACTTGAACATCTCGAATCGCTCTCTAATTATGCGTTTGTTGTGTATTCTTGTTGTATGTATGTGTTCCGGCTGTCGGGGATAGGCTTCTATCCCATTAAGAATGTATAGAGCGAACGCCCATCACTTGTGCTTTCAACCGTTTCGAGTAAATTTCGGCAGCACCTCCCCGCTATTCTCCAAGTACACTGTAATAGAATAGATAATCATTTCAAAGCTGTGAAACAACGTTGAGATGAACATCTAATCTATCTTTGTACATGGAGAACCAGCGGAAAGGTACCGACAAAATATCTCGAAACGGATGAAAACACAAGTGAATGAAGGCATTTGCTTTATACATTCTTAACTTGTCCACACGGGACAAATCTATGGGTTACCATACGATTGAATTTTCTCATCGTGTAGACTATACGACGGTTGTTAGTATCGAGCTATACTGTCCTATATTTAACAACCTTCGTATAGTTCTATGTCACGACGAGTATCGCACGTATGTTAACCGATAGACGGGGACTAAGTGGCGCTTTTAGTTTCATATATGAGTATCGATGGGAATATGAAGGTTTCATATTATCATCGAGTATCATATATTGGTTTTAACCTGAACAGCTCGAATCGCTCTCTAATTATGCGTTTGTTGTGCATTCGTGTTGTATGTGTAACATGATTTTAAACCATTGAGATCAAGATTTGAGAAATTTTATAAGTGGCCGTTAACATGATAACAATCATCTCTTCTTATCGGTCCATATCTGATTTCTAAAGGGCAGTATATTTGCTATTAAAAGATCATGTTCAACTCTAAAGCAAGGGAAAAACAGAGGAATATAGATCTATTAAAATCAAGCCATAAAGCTAATCACATATTTACAACATTGCAAATACATTAACGCAAAACATAGTTATGATGCTTCAAAAGAATCAATTATCAAGGATGAAGAGAGCTTGTGATAAAGCAATCAAATTTAGCTTTTGCATTAAAATGGTTTATGATAAAACTTTTGAGATCCTTCAAGAAAGTTTTGGCACTGTGAGGTTCCACAACCTATCATAACCAATCGCAAATTTTCATGGTTCTTTACTGGTATAAGACTTGTACTTCTATGAGGCGGAGTAAATAAATTTGTCGAGAGCTCGTGATGCATGTGTAATGATAGAATCCAACAAAAATTATTCCCATGTACTAATAATAGCATCCCAATTGCAACTTTTTTATTCAATAAGATTACACATTTGCAAGAGTGTATCATTTACATTATGTTTTACTCCCTCCAGGGCCACCAAAATATACGGTATCTATAGGATGGCTATTGTCAATGGAGTAACAGTCGGGTCTAACTTGGCCAATTTGAAAATCATTATCTTGTTGTTTATATAGATTACCGCTATTGTTTGTAAATCGTATATTGCTTATATATGCTAAGCCTCCCGCTGCAAAACGGCCGCTCTCTATTGGCGCACTCAGTTCACCATTGTTAAAGCTCACTACTCCAATATTGATACAGGTTAATCTCTTGAAGAGAGTTTTTGGCCAATATCCCTAACCCTAACCGAACCCTACCCCAGCCCCAGCCCCAGCCCCAGCCCCAGCCCTGCCCCAACCCCAACCCCAACCCCAACCTATCCCCAGCCCCAGCCCCAGCCCCAGCCCCGGCCTAGCCCCCAGCCCCAGCCCAGCCCCAGCCCAGCCCTAACCCTAACCCCAACCCCAACCAAACCCTAGCCCCAGTCCCAGCCCCAGCCCCAGCCCCAGCCCCAACCGAACCCCATAACCTAACCCTAACCCTAACCCTAACCGAACCCGACCAATGCCGACGCCGACGCCGACGCCGATGACCTCACCCCTACCCGAACCTGGCCTGAACCCTAGACTACGTCAAAATTAAAAATTATCTAAGAATTACTTACAAGCGTGCGCGCGGTGGAGGAGACGGTAGAAATTGGTGGTCGCCGATGATCGTCGAAGGTAGCAACGAGGCGCGGGAAGTCGACGAAGGTGTGGGGAAGACCGACGAAGCTGGCGCAGGCTCGCGAGCGCGGTGGCGACGGAAGGTGGGAACAGGCGACGAGATCGCGGGAGGTCGAGAGAGAAATTTGGGAACGAGATGAATATAATTTTTCTGTGCTTTTTTTTTTATTAATAACCTATGTAGATGCCCTTACGGACATAACCGTAGGTACCCGGCTTGCGGCTCCGTAGGGCCAAAGGGAAAATTAGAACGTGAAGCATCGTAGGGACAACGATATGGCCCTACGGATAAATCCGTAGGGACAAGAAATATTTTCCCCTACGGATTTCTGGGTCCGTAGGGGCAACCCCATATTGTAGTAGTGGTTCTAGAAACACAAATTACAAATGACGACTTGGTTGAACCGGCTGTTGCAACAGAGACAAATGAACCTCAACCACTCCATAGATCTGGTAGGACTTCTCGCCCACCAGAGAGGTACTACGGTTTCCTCATTGATGATGATAGAGAAGATTGCATCATGGAGGATGATGATCCTACCAGTTTTCAGCAAGCTATCACGAGTGGAGACTCTGTGAAGTGGCTGGATGCCATGAGATCTGAAATGGAGTCTATGTACACCAACAAAGTATGGACTTTGGACATTGTACCCCCTGGGGTAAAACCTGTGGGGTGCAAATGGATCTTTAAAAGAAAGATTGGTGTAGATGGGCAAGTGGATACCTATAAGGCAAGACTTATGGCGAAAGGATTTCGTCAAAGACCAGGTCTGGACTATGACGAAACCTTTTCTCCTGTAGCCATGCTTAAATCCATTCGGATCCTATTTGCTATTGTTGCTCACTACGACTATGAAATATGGCAGATGGACGTTAAAACTGCATTTCTAAATGGTGATTTAGAAGAATGCATTTATATGGATCAGCCAGAGGGCTTCGTTGACAGTGGAAGCAGCGGGAAAGCATGTAGATTGCTCAAATCCATTTATGGATTAAAGCAGGCATCACGGAGTTGGAACATCTGTTTTGATGATGTTATCAAAGAGTTTGATTTCATCAAAAATCCAGATGAACCTTGTGTTTATAAGAAGGTTATAGAGAGAGCTATCACATTCCTCGTATTGTACGTGGATGACATTCTTATGATGGGAAATGATATTCCTATGCTGCAGTCAGTCAAATCATTCTTATCACAAAGGTTCTCCATGAGGACCTGGGTGATACCACGTAAATATTGGGCATTCGGATTTATAGGGATAGATCCAAAAGGTTATTGGGATTGTTCCAAACCAGGTACATCAATACCATCCTAAAGAGGTTTAGTATGGATGACTCCAAACGGGGTGCCTTACCCGCTTGCCATGGAATCACTCTCTCCAAGGACTTTTGCCCAAAGACCGATGAAGAGAGAGCTCGCATGAGCATTATACCCTATGCTTCAACCGTAGGATCTATAATGTATGCGATGTTGTGTACACGCTCTAATGTAGCTTGTGCAATAGGTGTAATAAGCAGGTATCAGTCCAACCCAAGGAAGAATCACTGGATAGCTATGAAGAACATTCTTAAGTACTTGCGGAGGACTAAAGAATTGTTCTTGGTGTATGGTAACGGAGATCTCCAAATGGAGGCCTTTATCGATTCGAGCTTCCAGAGTGATAAGGACGACAGCAAATCTATCTTTGGGTTTGTATTTACCCTCAATGGAGGGGCGGTGAGTTGGAAGAGTTCCAAACAGGACACAGTTGCAGACTCTACGATGGAAGCTGAGTACATTGCTTCAAATGATGCCGCAAAGGAAGCATTCTGGATGAGGAAGTTCGTCTCGGAGCTAGGAGTAGTTCCAACCATTATTGATCCAATACCATTGTATTGTGATAATAATGGGGCTATGGCATTAGCCAAGGAGCCCAAGTCCCATCAGCGGTCCAGACACATCCTGAGGCGATATCAATTGATCCGGGAGATAGTTGATCGCCGCGAGATCGAGATTCAGAGAGTAGATACAAAGAATAACAACGCGGATCCACTCACCAAGGCCCTCCCTCAGCCGCAACATGAGAGACTTTTTGAGATGTTGGGTATGGGATACGCCAATAACTGGCCTTAGTGCAAGTGGGAGATTGTTGGATATATGTATGCCCTAGAGGCCATTATATATATATATATATATATATATATATATTCAGAGGAATTTCTTGCTCGACATGATAGTATGCATATATATATATATATATATATATATATATATATATATATATATATATATTCAGAGGACTTTCTTGCTTGACATGATAGTATGCTATCTGGTTACTCTTTATCTGACATGTTCACTTGATCATGCTTTTATTCATTTGTACATATTGATAAAGCCCTCAGGATATTTTCTTGACTATTGTGATTGCGATGCAGATCAAACTAATGGGACATATGTAGTTTATAAGCATATCCTAAAATTTCCCTAGTCGTTGGTGTATCGAGACGGGGCATCGATATTCCAGAGTAGACTAGCGTATATAATACTAGACTCATAAGATGGGCGGTGGATGATCCCACATCCATTAGTGTTTGACACCGAGATTGTATACGGGTGCTCAATGGAGACTGGGTATACTGGACAGACTCGCTGAGAACTCCTATATAGTATTATATCTATCATCGGATAGCAGTTCTCATGTGACACAGGTATAGGTTAGTCTGTAGATCCGAGATCGTCATGGAGTCTCATGTGTTCTCCCACTGCGCTTTGATTTCCACCCTACCACGGCTCTACTGAGTCATGCAAACAGATGGTTTTTGGGTACAGTCCTGAGACATATAGAGGCAATGAGCGATAGGAGGGGTTTCATCTCTCCCAGTATTGGGGGTTGATGTTGCGCTGTGCTCGATTGGCTATATCAGCAAGTCCCTGGCCAGGGCTGATGAGATTTACTGATAAGTGTTATCGGTAGTTTCTCGAACTATTATAGGCCATACATCGGCATAACTTATTGAGTTATTGGGGTCGACGATGCCATCCCTAGACTCGATATGCAGCATATCTGACGGAGAGACTGGACTGTATGGTAAGTGTTACTGGTTGGCTCGATAGGAGTTTTGACAGGTTCACTTGTTTTTCTTCTGCTCGCTCAATACCTGGGTGGCAGTTACGTTTAACTGACCGCTTGCAGCTTGTGGGTGTTTGATATGATCATCGCCTACTGCCGGCGTGTTGACGAGTCTTAGAGTCCCACAAATGGGTTACCTAACTCAGGCGAAAAGATGTGGGGTGCATATGGTGATATGCGCGGATGCCTAATTAAATGCGTGTATGAGATACCGCATTATAATCTGGCGTTGTCTTTTGGTCGGGTCGTATGTGATATGACCGGTATATTAAATCAATTGTTGATTTAATATTACCATTAGTCTTTTCACTTATAATTTTTCTTTATTGTATGCATGAATGTATGTATGTACATATGTTGATATGAATGCACACATGCATGCATGCATGTGTCATGGTGATGATACATTGGAATTGGCTATGCAAGACTCACAAGGTTTGGATATTTATTTATTTTGATTATTGATTAAAGAATTAATTAGGATTATATCATGGTTGCTTTGTTTCTACACACTTCCATTGTTGACTTTGACTTAACCATGGTTTGATTACTACACTTAAACCATGGTTTAGTCTCTACACTTAACCATGATTTAACCCCTACACCTATTCTTTAACCAAATAACAAAATATCTAGATATTTTCTAACCTTGGTTATGAGTGAGTGTGACCCTTTCTCATATATTCATTTTCATTTTATTATTTAGCATAAGAATTATCTTAAGCTTGCTTAGCCTCTTCCTTCTTCTTCTTCCTCAAACCTTACTACCTCTTCATAAGTGAGTGAAGGAGATAAAAAGAAAAGATTTTTAAGTGAGATCCAAACCCACATCACCAATCTACACTAGTTTAGCCCACTAGTTTAGGTTATTTTGCATCACTTCTACTTGTTCTAGTGAAGCAAGGAACTTGAGCCAGGGTACATCATCATGGATAAAGAAAGGCTCAAGCGGACCCGTCCAAACGCCGAGTTGAACCAAGGAGTCTAGCAAGGAGGTCTACAAAGGTTGTATTCACTTTCACTTAATGTTAGACTCTTGTTTTAGTATGAGACACTATGTTGTTACTCTAAATTTCTAGTTTGATCCTAGATTAAGATTACTTATCACCCAAAATTTTATTTGTAGCATGTGTGTTGCTAGCAAACCCTACTCAAGGTGCTAAGGAATCCCTACACGACTGTCGTGTCTCTGATCCTTTCGGGGGCTGGACAAGACGTCTTCAAGTAATCTTCCAGGTAATATTACCGTCGAAAGAGCAAGCGTTAGGGATATTCCATATCGCTTTTTACTTGAGATTAGGCTCAGTTTAGGAGTCCCGATGAGTCATAACCACTCCGCGCTGGAGTGGCATGGTCTTCGATAGTCTTTTAGGTCTCATTTGAGTTGCCGTCAAGACCCTGAAGTTAAGAATATTCCTTTGCGTCGTTTGTTGACATCGCGTCTGCAATATTGCGACGGATGTCGAGGTTGTCTTTGGGTTGTCTATGAACCGTCGAGATTTAGAACTAGGGGACTTTGCCATGGCTCTGTTTGTTGATGTTATGTCTGTATCCTGCTGGAGGTAGAAAAAACGCTGTTGTTGATCTCTAGGCTATGGATGCCGCCGTCGAGACTTGGAACTATGGACTCTGCCATGGCTCCGAGGTAGTCTCTAGGTTGTCCGTGAACCATCGAGATTTGGAACTAGGGGACTTTTCCGTGGCTCCGTTTGCTGATGTCGTATCTGCTTCTTGCTGGAGTGAGGAAGAACACCGTTGTTGATTTCTAGAATATAGATGTAGCTATCGAGATCTGGCTTCCCTTTGACGAAGCCTGGTGGGATAATGTGGTTCCCTTTTCGTTTGTGCCTATGGATTGTATACAGGGGTCAATGTGATCTCACCTGCAGGGCAGAATTTTCATTTTATTTTTATTTATTTCAGCGATGCTCTATCATTTCAGGTTTTTATATCGCGAAAGTCACGATTGCCCAATCATTTCGGTTATTTTTCTTTTTCTTTACCCGCCGCTTTTTATTGTGAGTTGTCCAAACATTTCGGCTATTTTTATGTGCATATATTTTACTTGCTGATTTTTGTTGCAATTTGCCCTATCATTTCGGCTATTTCATATGCATTTTTTGCTCGCTGATTTTCATTGTGAGTATGGAACTCGATATCTGATACCAATCTCGGCATCAGCATCTCTACGACTGGAACATTGCCAGGAGCGAATCATCATTTGCCGTGAAAGGACTTGGAATTCGATACCGATTTAGGCATCAGTATCACTACAACTGGGATATTGCCATGTGTGAATCATCATTTGCCTTTGCTGATTTGAACAAAGATGGCTTAGCAAACAGGGTTAGGATCCTGCCGACTAAGGCTTTTGACTTCATGAGCCGTAAGGGTCTCATAAAGGTGTTTCTCCCTACGAGTCATGA
This sequence comes from Agapanthus africanus, assembly GCA_030015575.1. Taxonomy (NCBI): domain Eukaryota; kingdom Viridiplantae; phylum Streptophyta; class Magnoliopsida; order Asparagales; family Amaryllidaceae; genus Agapanthus; species Agapanthus africanus. Next base: position 865,343,073 of record CM057338.1, on the reverse strand, counting down.
GGATCTCATAGGTGTGTTTTCCCCTTAGGAGTTATGAGGATTCCTAAGTGTGTGTTCTCTTATAAGTCATAAGGATATTACAAGAGTGTTTTCTCCTTATAAGTCGAGGGGACTTACAAGTTTCATTCACCATATAAGGACATTCCTCGTCGTTGATGGGACTTGGTAGGGGAAACGTTTATTTGTGCCCGTGGATTGTATACAAGGGTCAATATTATACCGATTGTAGGGTAATCTGGGGAATGTGATGGCTTAAGAACAGGTTCAGATCCCTGTAACTTAAGGCTTTCGAATCTTACGAGCCGTGAGGGTCTCGCAGGGGGAATTCTCCTCACGAGTTGTGAGGATCTCGTAAGTGTAATTTCTCTTTAGGAATCATGGGGATCCCTAAGTGTGTTGCTCCCTTATGAATCGTAAGGATTTCAAGAAGGTGTTTTCTCCTCACATGGTCGAGAGGACATCGCAAGTGTGCATGAATTTTTTTACGAGTCTGCGCCTTTTCGGGTTTTCATGAACTCGCCGGTAGTCCTACTGTTTTTACTCACAGAGCCCTTTCGGGTTTTAATCCGTACCCATTTTGCTTTTGGACGTACCTTTTTTTACGGTGGGGCTTCGCCAACCGGGGTAGCTGCGGAGCCAGAGGGACTTAAGTTGCAATCCTCGCTGCTAGGACTTGTGGACCTGGATTCCACTATCTCCAAGTTTTTGAGGCGGCGTATTTAGTTTAGGGACATCACGGTCCATCGTTAGCTTAAGGACATCTCGGTCTATCGTTAGTTTAAAGACATCTCGGTCCATAGCTAGTTTAAGGACGTTGCGGTCCATAGATAGTTTAAAGACGTTGCGGTCCATTGTATTTCGAGGCGAGATTTCGTTGGATACTACTTATAGAGTTTGGACTTAGGGAGATAGCGAGCGGACACGAGCATCGTCCTCCATCACTAACCCGAGCCGTGACTTGTCAAGCATAGTATTTCTTAAGGAACCAGCCGTTTATTAGCCGGAAGGGTCTTTCACCTTGTATATCCATGAGCAAATAGGCCCCACCTTGGTAAACCTTGTCTATGATATACGTGCCCTCATAGTTCGGCTCGAATTTCTCCCGTTTGGCAGGGTTGGGGATCATAAGTCATTTTACGACTAGCATGAGTTCTCCTTGGAGAAATGTTCATGGCCTAGTCAATCTTTCGTATGAGCGCGTCATTCTTGCTTTGTAAGCCTCTAGGTTTTGCTGTGCCATGAGACGAGTTTCATCAAGGGCGTCTAGTTCCTCAAGACGAAGATGGGCATTCTCTTCGTCCGTTAGTTCATATCGAACCGCCACTCGTACAGAGGGTGGCTCTATCTCCAAGGGAAGTACCGCTTCCATGCCGAACACTAACGCAAATGGCGTTGTGTTCGTAGCCGTCTTGAACATAGTCCGATAGGCCCAGGAGCTTCATGCAATCTCTCGTTCCAGTCCTTTTTATTTCTGGACACCGTTTTCTTTATGATCTTTGTCAAGGTCTTGTTGAAAGCCTCAGCTAGACCGTTAGCTCAAGGATTATAGACTGAAGAGTATCTCCAATCTATTTTATGATGCTGTACGAAGCGGCTGATCTTATGGCTTCTGTAGGCCGGCCCATTATCCGAGATTATCCGTCGCGGAGTGCCGAACCGGTAGATGACATGTGTCTTGAAGAAATGGAGGATGTTCTCCATCTTCACCTCTCTTAGCGGTACTGCTTCTGCCCACTTGGAGAAGTAATCGGTCGTTGCCAATATGAACCGATGTCCCTTGGATGATGCCGGTTCGATGGGCCCGATTATATCGGTTCCCTACATTTCGAACGGCCAGCTAGCCAATGTTGGGCGTAGCAGATTCGCATGCTGGTGGATGAAATCCCTGTGAATTTGGCATGAGTGACACCGCTTCGCATATTCAAGGTAGTCTCGAATCATCATGGGCCAATAGTAACCCATTCTTTTGATCTTCAGCTTCATCTTTGGCCAAGCTTGATGGGAACCGCAGAGTCCGTCATGAGATTCTTGAATGACTCTTCTTGCTTCTTCTGTCCCAGGCCTCTCAGCCATAAACAATCGAACGATCTCTTATAAAGAGTACCATTGACGAAGGTGAAAGACAGGACTCACTTCATGAGCTGATGTCTTGACGACACGTCTTCGGGCGTTCGATGGGATTTGAAGTAGTCTATAAAGACTTCTCTCCAATCCTTCGCCTTTTCTTCATCCTGTAATTGGAAGGCCTCTTATTCATTTGCTTCCTCTCCTTTAGACGTCTTCGGAGATATTTCTGCTGGCGCGAGAATCCAGCGGCTTTGCATAATAATCCTTACATCATCGAAGTTTTCATCGGCCAGTTCTTTAGCGAGCTTGGCTAACGCATCTGCCTTGCTATTTTCCGCACGCGGTATGCTTTCCAAGGTGTAGGAGGGGATTTGCATCAGCAGTTGCTGCACTCTTTCACCATACCTGATCAGTTCGAATTTGCATGTCTGGTAGTCGCTATTTACTTGGCTAACGACCAGTTGGGAGTCTCCATATATGAAGAGGTTTTCGATGCCCAAGTCGACAGAAATCTCAAGACCTGCTATCAAAGCTCATACTAGGCCTCATTGTTTGTTCTCGGCTCTATTAAAGAAAGGGCAAAATGCATTATCCCTTCTTATGGAGTCACAAAGATAAGGCCCACCCCGACATTAATCATAGGGGTATTTTTCTTTCGCTTCTTCATAGACGATGCTCCATCGAAGTAGAGTTCCCATCGGGTATCACTCCCTTCTTTCTCCCCATCGATTGCGTCAAACGCATGTTCGTCCGGCAACTCGTAGTTCAAGAGAGATTCGGCAGGTATCGGATGTTCAGCGAGAAAGTCGGCGATGGTCTGGCCTTTTATTGCCTTGATCGGTCGATATATTATCGATAATTCCATCAAGATGAGGTCCCATTTGGCAAGCCTTCCTGTTAGCATGGCTCTTGATATCAAATACTTTAGAGGATCCATCTTTGATATAAGACGGACCTCATGTGCCAATGCATAATGTCGAAACTTCGTTACCACGAAGATCAGTGCCAAGCAATGTTTTTTGATGGGGGAATAGTTGTTTTCTGCCCCCAGAAGAACTCGACTCAAATAGTAGAGAGCTCTCTCCTTCCCCTGGTCGTTCTCCTGTGCCCATAGCGTGCCTAAAGAACCTTCAAGGGCTGTTGTCACACCCCGCTTCCTAGTATACAGGCAGAGTACGTGACGAGGCCGCTACGTATTTACTCTGAAGTAAATACACTAAGCGTATCTAAGAAATATAAAAGGAATATACACAAGAGACAAAAATGTAATGAACAACAACTTTATTTATTAACATTCTTTTGTACAATGCATGGAAAAGTAAATACATCTGAATGAAAGCAATGCCTAAAGAGTGGCATAACATAAATGTAAAGTACTGAAATGAAATAGGTACAAGTGGCTACAGCTCTGGGTCTTCGGTGTACTACTCAAGGACTTGCTCCGAAAGCTCCTGAATGGTCTCGTGCTCCAGTGCGTCCGATCCACCTGACAACATTCCAAAGAAGAAAGAGAAGGAATGTCGTCAGCGAACAATCGCTCGGTAAGTCCCAAAGATAAGGGAGAAGTAGAAAATACAGAGAGTAAGAGAGAGTGTGTAGCTTTTAAAGTTGTATTATATTGTTATATTGTTGTATTCATTAACGTTGTTGTCTGTAGCTTGGTACAGAAAGATGCCAGTGTATATAAGAGGAGTCTATATATGCCAGAGAATAATGCAAATGGAAGTACAAGGCTCCATCGATAATACCACGGAACAACGGCATGGATGTAATTACGTTTTATGGTTGCTGTCTCGTGCCACTTCTAACACCTTCCGTACCAATCTACCCCTTAAACCCCGCGATGCCTTAGTTGTTTGTATTGTATTGCAAGTTGTATTGTCTTGTTTGTATAGATTGTATAATTGGATGACTTACCGAAACCATGATATCAGTAAATGGATGTAACTGGAGAATCATGTGAATGGAAGTATATCCATGGTTCGGTTCAGTCAATACGGATTGAATATATTGAATATATGGATTCATGTTGAATTGTAATATTGTAGATTGTACTTGAATCATATTCAAGTTAGATTATTTAATAAGACTCAGTCTGAGTCAGAACAATTAGAAAAGAAATTGAAGTCCTGATTTTTTTGATGTTATCGGTAACCGCTGCACATGGGCGGCAGGATTTGTGTCTTTTCCAAAGACGATTACCGTATTGATAACACTGTTTATTAAGTTTTCTACCTTAGATAGGCAAGCACCCATATCTCTGGCTCCCTGAGGCTCAAGAGACTGGTCCTGCTTAAACCTATATTTACTGGGGTCCTTAGGGTAATTTATAGAACTTGAGGGGGTTTTATATAAAAATAATTTTGTATAATTTTCAAAATACACCCGAAGTATTTAATTATCGTCTTTTTAATTATCATAGATGTATATTTTATATTTGTGATATTTCTAGTGAAAATAACCTAATTTCATAATATAGGGTATTTAATTGTAATATTGCACTTGTATGGAATTCACGGTATTTTAATGTAAGGTGATTCTTATGATTTTAGAAAGCCTGGAATATTTATATCATATCAAAAACAGGTATTTTGATAATACATATATATATATATATATATATATATATATATATATATATATTTTATATAAAATAATTTTAATTTATTATTTTCTAGAAATCTCATTTTCTTAAGATATTTATATTTTAAATCTCTCGAGACCGAATGCTCCTTGCGAATGTCTGCATCTCGCAATACTAAGCCTAGGGATGTGCGATAATCCGCACCATCCCAGTCAGGTTCCCTAAAATGGGTTGTAGCGGCGCTTTGCAAAGATTGTAAAAATACGTAATCTTGTAGAAAACGGTTTTAATAATAAATGGTATTTATGTGTAAAGTTTCATTTTTCTGTATTCTATATTCCTGAAAGGTATTGTGCTATGTTGCATATGAGTGTTTTGAGGAGGTAGGTCATTACCTCATGATCTAATTAAAGGTATAGCAAGATTAATGATGTTTTAAAGTAGAAAGTAAACTACATGGTATTTTAGTGAAATAGAGCGGTAAAAGTTACAAAATGAAATATATTATCATGAAACTTGTTCAAGATGTTTGTTAATGATTAATAGTCAACATGTAAGGGTTTGTTATGATTGTATTTAAGAAAAAGTTGAATTTTTAGGAAGAACCGAATCGGAAATCGGATTAACTCCAATTCCGTCGGGTTTTAGAAATACGTGTTTTTAGAAAAGAATAGAGAAGAGGGAGGTGGGACTTACGGGTTAACAAGAAAGAGGGAAGATAGAGGTAGAGAGGGGAATCACCGGTGCATCGTTTCGTCGCCGGAAACTCCTCGTATCGCCGTCGGAAATTCATCGGCGCTTCGCCCTTCGCTAACTCCACTTGTTCACAAAATTTATATAGAGTTTTCTTGAGAGTTTGGACAGAATTTTGAGTGAAGGGTGTGTGTTTAGGGGTGGTATTTATAGGGTAAATCTAGGGTTAGGGTAGGTGAAAGGATGAATTGAAAATGTAATAAAAATTGTATTAAAAATAGGTTAATGGGGGTTTTAAAGAGGCTCTGTTACAGATCCAAGAATTTAAACTATACAGGAGTGATGGGGAGCTCAAGTGGCAAAAGTTTCATGTTGGGAGAATCCGAGTCGGCGCGGAATCGGCCGGCCCCGCCGGCCCGATCCGGCCGAGTCGGGCCGGGGTCGGTCGCCGTGGGTCCGTCGTCGGTTGGTCTACTCTCTGGGATATTTTCTTTTACATGTGTAGTGGGGTTTTTACGAGTTATGCACGTGTAGACCCTTGGACTTCTAAAAAAATTTAAAAGAAAACAATATTAAAAATAATGTGGGGGATGGGATTTGAACTCTGGTGCTTTGGTTCAGCAGTGCAAGGTCTTACCAACGAGTCACAAGCTCCTTCTTACTATTAAAAAGCAAAACAAACTTATATCTTGTGCTCAGGCAGAAATACCCCTTTATGTAATTTTGGAAAAAATGGTACAGAAAATTTAGGGTTGTTACATTCTACCCTCCTTATAAAAATTTGGTCCTCGAAATTTGTAGAAGGAAAGTGTAACAGATTCATGGAATGTTTGGTGACTGAAGTACTGATAGTGTATGAAAAATAACAAAGTGATACAAGGGATTTTAAAATGTGAAAGAGACTTACTAGTGTTACCTTGGTTAACTGTCTCGGTTTCTACGGCTGCTAAGGTGTAAGCCTATCGCCGTGGCACATTCCTCCTAGCTGGAAGCACATTCTGTCCTTGGGGCATGTTTCTCTGCCCTCGAGGCATGTCCTCATTGCCCGATGGAATTGGCGATTTGGCTGTGCAGGAGGTCCGCATGGAAGTGGTGCTGGGGGTGCAGGACGAGTTGCAGGAGCTTGGATAGCTGGCAGCTGCGGGTAATTGGTGTGTGTATGAGCTGAGTTGCGTCTATAAGGACAGTTTCCAATACCGTGATTGGATGCGCCATAAACCAAGCAAAGGCCTTTTGTGCGCCTACAGTCCTTCCACAAGTGTCCTTCTCTCTTGCAATAAAAGCAAAAATCGGGACTTGGCTGGTTATCTGTTACTTCAGGTCTTCTGAGTTTAACAGCTGGCTTTGAAGAGGCACCTCCTGCCATTTGAGTGGCAGGGTGCTTAACTCCTGCAGACTAAGATCTGCCCCTCGCCTTTGCCACTGCCTCATAACGACGGGTAGCTTTCAGAGCCGATTCATGAGTCAGAAAATCTCCTGTGGCCAGTGCAGCCTGGATTTTCGAATCCAATCCTCGTTGAAATTGACGGGCTATGATCCCATCCGTTGGGATCAGTTGTGCCGCAAATCAACTGAGCATGGTGAACTCAGCGTCATACTCATCTACTGACTTGGTCCACATCGAACCTTATTGCAGATGGATGAACTGCTGTTCCATGTCGAACCTGGAAGTCTCAGGGAAGTACTTAGCATTGAATATGTCGCGGAAAGTCTTCCATTCGATAGGTTGTTCAAGACGGCTTTCATCCGCCTTCCACCAATTCCGTGCATTGTCCGTGAGCTGCAGTTTCGCAACACGGACCCAAGCTATATCTGACAATTGTGCCACTACCAGATCATCTTCGATACTCTGAAGCCATTTCTCAGCTTCCAGTGGGCTTTCCTTTCCTGAGAACTGTTTAGGGTGCAAAGCCCTGAATTGCTTCACCCCAGGTGCTTCTGCCTCGGGACGGTTCATTAAAAGAGCAGTCTGATGCTGCTGTCCCTCTAGGAGGCTACGGATCGCCACAAGCAGAACCGTATGCTCATTGAGCGGAGCAGAGACGAAAGGTGTGATTGGTAGTGGAGGTGGAGTGTTGTTGAAGTTGGTGCTGGTGTTGTTTGGAGAATCCAAAACCTTGAAAGAAAATTTAGGTTAAGACAGATTCAAAATATATGAAATGATAAGATTCAAGGAACATGAATTGTAAAGAATGTTTTAGTTGCTGGTTCTTGTGTTATATTGCTTAGGTTGTTAACGCAGAACAGAACTGCATGATAGTATTCCATACAGCTCTGACCTGCATGGGCCACCAACAAAACCTGTCCGCCCCACTTTCCGGTATACGGGAAGGGGGTCGTGACGAGACCGCTACGCATTTAATATGAAGTAAATACGCTAAGCATATTTAAGCAATATAAAAGGAATATACACAGGAGACAAAAATGTAATGAACATCAAGTTTATTTATTAACATTCTTTTGTACAATGCACGGAAAAGTAAATACATCTGAATGAAAGCAATGCCTAAACAGTGGCATAACAGAAATGGAAAGTACTGAAATGAAATAGGTACAAGTGGCTACAGCTCTGGGTCTTCGGTGTACTGCTCAAGGACCCGCTCCGAATGCTCCTGAATGGTCTCATGCTCTAGTTCGTCCGATCCACCTGACAACATTCCAAAGAAGAAAGAGAAGGAATGTCGTCAGCGAACAATCTCTCTGTAAGTCCCAAAGACAAGGGAGAAGTAGAAAATACAGAGAGTAAGAGAAGAGTGTAGCTTTTAAAGTTGTATTATATTGTTATATTATTATATTCATTAACGTTGTTGTTTGTAGCTTGGTACAGAAGGATGCCAGTGCATATGAGAGGAGTCTATATATGCCAGAGACTAATGTAAATGGAAGTACAAGGCTCCGTCGATAATACCAAGGAAAAACGGCATGGATGTAATAACGTCTTATGGTTGTTGTCTCGTGCCACTTCTAACACCTTCCGTACCAATCTACCCCTTAAATCCCGTGATGTCTTGGTTGTTTGTATTGTATTGCAAGTTGTATTGTCTTGTTTGTATAAATTGTATAATTGGATGACTTGCCAAAACCATGATATCAATAAATGGATGTAACTGGAGAATCATGTATGTAACTGGATAATCATGTGAATAGAAGTATATCCATGGTTCGGTTCAGTCAATACGGGTTGAATATATTGAATATATGGATTCATGTTGAATTGTAATATTGTAAATTGTACTTGAATCATATTCAAGTCAGATTATTTAATGAGACTCAGTCTGAGTCAGAACAATTAGAAAAGAAATTGAAGTCCTGATTGTTTTGATCTTATCGGTAACCGCTGCATATGGGCGGCAGGATTTGTGTATTTTTCAAAGACGATTACCGTATTGATAACACCGTTTGTTAAGTTGTCTACCTTAGATAGGCAAGCACCCATATCTCCGTCTCCCTGAGGCTCAAGAGACTGGTCCTGCTTAAACCTATATTTACTAGGGTCCTTAGGATAATTTATAAAACTTGAGGGGGTTTTATGTAAAAATAATTTTGTATAATTTTCAAAATACACCCAAAGTATTTAATTATCATCTTTAGAATTATCATAGATGTAGATTTTATATTTCTGATATTTCTAGTGAAAATAACCTAATTTCATAATATAGGGTATTTAATTGTAATATTGCACTTGTATGGAATTCATGGTATTTTAATGTAAGGTGGTTCTTTTGATTTTAGAAAGATTGGAATATTTATATCATATCAAAAATAGGTATTTTGATAATACATACATATATATATATATATTTTATATAAAATAATTTTAATTTATTATTTTCTAGAGATCTCATTTTCTTAATATTTTTGTATTTTAAATCTCTCGAGACCGAATGCTCCTTACGGAGGTCTGCATCTCGCACTACTAAGCCCAGGGATGTGTGATAATCCGCACCATCCCAGTCGGGTTCCTCAAAATGGGTTGTACCGGTGCTTTACAAAGATTGTAAAAATACGTAATCTTGTAGAAAACGGTTTTAATAGTAAATGGTATTTATGTGTAAAGTTTCATTTTTTCGTATTCCATGTTCCTGAAAGGTATTGTGCTATGTTGCATATGAGTGTTGTGAGGAGGTAGGTCATTACCTCGTGATCTAATTAAAGGTATAGCAAGATTAATGATGTTTTAAAGTAGAAAGTAAACTACATGGTATTTTAGTGAAAAAGAGCGGTAAAAGTTACAAAATGAAATATATTGTCATGAAACTTGTTCAACATGTTTGTTAATGATTAATAGTCAACATGTAAGGGTTTGTTATGATTGTATTTAAGAAAATTTTGAATTTTTAGGAAGAACCGAATCGGAAATCGGATTAACTCCAATTCCATCGGGTTTTAGAAATACATGATTTTAGAACAGAATAGAGAAGAGGAAGGTGGGATTTACAGGTTAACAAGAAAGAAGGAAGATAGAGGTAGAGAGTGGAATCACCGGTGAGTCATTTCGTCGCCGGAAACTCCTCGTATCGCCGTCGGAAATTCGTCGGCGCTTTGCCCTTCGCTAACTCCACTTGTACACAAAATTTCTATAGAGTTTTCTTGAGAGTTTAGACTGAATTATGAGTGATGGGGTTGTGTTTAGGGGTGGTATTTATAGGGTAAAGCTAGGGTTAGGGTAGGTGAAAGGGTGAATTGAAAATGTAATAAAAATTGTATTAAAAATAGGTTAATGGGGGTTTTAAAGAGGCTCTGTTACAGATCCAAGAATTTAAACTATACAGGAGTGTTGGGGAGCTCAAGAGGCAAAAGTTTCATGTTAGGAGAATCGGAATTGGGGCGGAATCGGCCGGCGGCGCCGGCCGATTCCGCCGATCCGCCGGCCCGATCCGGCCGAATCGGACCGGGTCGGTCGTCGTGGGTCCGTCGTCGGTTGGTCTACTCCCTGGGAAATTTTGTTTTACATGTGTAGTGCGGTTTTTATGAGTTATGCACGTGTAGACCCTTGGACTTCTAAAAAAAATTAAAAGAAAACAATATTAAAAATAATGTGGGGGATGAGATTTGAACTCTGGTGTTTTGGTTCAGCAGTGTAAGGTCTTACCAATGAGCCACAAGCTCCTTCTTGCTATTAAAAAGCAAAATAAACTTATATTTTGTGCTCAGGCAAAAATACCCCTTTATGTAATTTTAGAAAAAATTGTACAGAAAGTTGTACAGAAAGTTTAGGGTTGTTACAGCTGTTGTGTACAGGATGAGAGGTTTTCCCTTGACCGGAGCGGTCAGTACTGGCGGGTTCTACAGATATTGTTTGATTTCGTCCAACGCACTTTGACATTTACGATCCTAAACGAATGGGGTCCCCTTCTTCATTAGATGGCTGTAGAGGCGGAATATGCCATAGAGGTTAGCTATCAACCGTCGGATATACGCAAGCTTTCCTTAGAGAGACCGCGGTCTTTTAAGAGTTCTTGGCGTGGGAATTTCCATAATCGCCTTAATATTTGATGAGACTATTTCGATGCCTCGGTGTCATACAATGAATCCTAGGAATTTGCCTGAAGAGACTCCGAACGCGCATTTCAAAGGGTTCATCTTCAGATTAAATTTCCGAAGACATTAAAACACTATGTTTAGATGCTCCCAATGTTCCTCGTATGACTTGCTTTTCACCACTAAGTCGTTGATGTAGCATTCAACAATCTCGTGGATGAGGTCGTCGAAGATCTTCATCATGGTCTTTTGGTAAGTAGCGCCAGCGTTCTTCAGACCGAAGGGCATCACTTTATAGAAGGATATGCCCAGCGGGGTCCGGAAAGCAGTGTGCTTTTGGTCTTCAGGATGCATCTTGATTTGGTTGTACCATGAGGATCCGTCCATGAAGGAGAATACTTCATGTGTGGATGTGTTATTGATCATCAGCTCGGTAACAGGCACTGGGAGGTCATCTCTCGGACAAGCTTTATTGAGATCCCGAAAATCTACGCAGATGCGTACTGTCCCATTTTTCTTCATTACCGGAACGATATTGGCGATCCAGCTAGGGTATTGTACTTCCTGGATAAAGCCGGAGTCAATTAGATTTTTGACATCGGCATTAATACTCATCTCAAGCTCAAGCCACATTCTTCTTAGCGCCTGTTTGACTGGCTTGACGTCCGGCGATATCGCCAGTTTATGCACAGCTATCTCTGGATCTAATCCCGGCATCTCGGAATAATTCCATGCGTAACAGTCTTTATACTACATAAGCATGTCCTTTAACATGGCCACCTATTCTCAGACAGCCACTCACTGACGAACGTTGGCCTTGGGTCGTTTGCCATCCCCAAGTCGATTTTTCTCAGGTTGTCTGCTGTGGTGTGTATCCCATCTTCCAGATCTTTTAGCGCCGGTGGAAATTCTGAGATCGCCTCATTCTCATCTTCATTTGCGAAGCACTGGGAGAGATTGTCCACGTTCCCATGCCCTCCTTCCTTTGAGAATGTTATCATATGGCAGGTACGAGCTTGTTTCCAAGTTCGATGCCGATCTAGACTTTCCCTCGCAGTGTAGGTTGCTCTCGGCTCATGTTTTCATGGTGGGGCTACCCTCCAACTGTCGAATAGAGCAAACCTGCCTTGCCGATACCGATCTTTAACCCAGTCTTTGAAGGTGAAGCAGTCTTCAAGAGGATGTCCCACTACTCGGTGGTAGGAGCAATAATCTAGGTGATGGGCCTCGTTTATCTTTTCGAGGTATCGAGACTCCGAGAGCGTCATCATTTGATACTTCATGACTCTTGTCTTGAGGGAAAGAGTACTCCCGACCCATCTTCTTCATAAAAGATGGGTTCCAGCTGACTTTTTCTCGCTCGCGCGGCTTCATGGATCCGCTTCGCTGTTTTTGAATGCCGTCCCTGTTCTTCATCTTACTTTTACTTCTACGTCGGGCTTTTTTCTTGCCACAAGAGCTCAAAGCGGGCTAGGGGTGAAGGGCATCGTCGGTTTCTCCTTCCGTGGCCTGCTGAATGATACGCTGCGTCCTAGCTTTCTCGTAAATGGCCATCTCGCGGCTATGGTCATCCCGAACCTTTTGACCTGCTTCTTTTATCAACTTGTCAATCTGTTCTTCGAATGACAGGCTTGGTATTCTCACGGCGGGATCTCGCTCTGGTTCGACATCAACGCCATCTGGAAACGCATTCGTTTCTCCACCGGAATTATTTATGACATAGTAACCATGGAATCACTCCATTTTATTGGACTGAACGTATCCAAGGCCAGTCGTATCCATTCTCCTGTTGGTCATCTTCCGCTGAGTCCCAGGAACATCCCAAATCTTGTTATAGAACTGGGCTTGTCGAGTAGTCTGTTTGAAGGGTATGCTTTGGCGTCTCAATAGCCTTTTCAGTCCCTCTGCGTAGTATCTGGGCAGACGGATTGGTTGAAGCCTGTCGAGCTCAGGTTCGGCACCGTGCCATACTTCTTTCTCCACTTTAGTCTCCGTGGATTGGTAGAAAATGATCGTCTTCTCACCTCTTTGCTTAGGAGGGACGTAGAAGGTCTGCAGCTCTTGTACGTTGTACGTATCGAGTGTATCAAGTTCTTTGTAATGCCGCCGCGGAACCATGGTAATTTTTAAACTCTGGTCAGCTCCAACAAAGGTCTGCATTGACGGGCGGACGAAGAACACTGTGTTGGCCTCGTCTTCAGAGTCACCGCCAAAGACTAGAATAGGAGTAGATGGTCCTGGCCTGTTGCCTTGGGGTTGTCCCAAGTAGACCATCTCTTCGTCCTCCTCGTACCGCTCCCAAAGATCGGGAGAGTGGCGATGGCTTTTTTGTTTATTCTCCGATTTGCGACATCTTTCCATGTCTTCAAAGTCTGGTAAGAAGTACTTGGTGTCTTCATATTTGAGGACTTCACTTACGGAGAATGGGTTCAGCTCCCCTGTAACGTGTACTCGAGGCCATCCTTGAAGTACTTTATACACTGATGTTGTGTAGAAGGGATGATTTTGTACTCATGTAACCAAGGCCTGCCGAGCAAAGTGTTGTAGCAAGTCTTGGCGTCAATAACATGGAACTTAATGTCAGTGACGAGCAGCCCGAAGCGTAATGTCAGTATTACAGACCCGAGCGTTTGTGATGATTGGGAGTCAAAACCGGAGATGGTAATTTTATCTCGAGCCAGGTGCTGCACGTTCATGCAATCTTCTTCAACATCCTTACATTGAGAAGGTTGACGGAGGACCCGTTGTCGACCAGGATCTTTCCTATCTTGATATCGTGACAATACCCGGTTACATACAGCGGATGGTTGTGCTCGCACGTTCCGAGAATGAGGTCTTCATCGCTGAAGGTGATATCAACCGTGTGGACTTCTTCAAGGTCGTCCTTTATCTTTTCTTCCTCCAGGAAGGCTTGAAACTGGTCGGGCTCTTGTAACGCCTTGATCAGGGAATCTTGTGCCTCTTTAGACAGGAGAAGGGCATCCAAGATACTCAATTGTGAGGGTATCTTTCTCAGATGTGCCAGGACATTGTAATCCATCTTGTTCTTTTTGAGCGGGTCCTTAGCTGCGAGCTCTTCGACGACTCTATCATCGAGGACAATCTCCCCAGGGACTTTTTCCTTCCCTATGTCCCTTTTACCCGAACCTTTGTTTGAAGGTCCGAGATTCTTTTCAGGCAACGTACGGCTACGCAGCTGAATGTTCTCACAGCTCTTCATCTCCTCTTCTTTTTCAGAGGTGGATTCCTTGAAGAGAGGGCCGATGGCTATTTCTTCGTCAGAATCGCTCCCGAAGGTAAGAACTTGAGGTTTTGCTCTTGTCGGGATGGTATCAACCACATGACAGTTACCGGCTGTTCCTTCACGCTCGTTTGTCGCACTTCTCTGTTTCCGATGGGCTTTGCGCTTCATTTGCTTAAATTTTTGTCGATAGGCAACGTATCCCTGCCACCACTTCTTGAAGGCATTACACTTTTCGGTAGGGTGCGTGACCTTCCGATGGTATAAGCAATAGTTCGGATGTACATCCGGTTCGTCGAGGCACTTACTCTTGGAAGTATTTTTTTTGAAAGGTGGCAGCTTCATTCCTATTGACAAAGTTTTGGCAAACTGCTTCCTTATCTTGATTCTGCTCTTGCTGGTGGCAAGGGCACTTTGATCCGGTTGAGGTACTTTATGGCTTCTCATTACCGGAGCTTCTTTGGCCTGATACCGACGCTTGACCTTTTCGTAAATGGTCATTTCACGTTCTTGATCAGCTTTGCTCTTTTGAAGAACTTCGTTCAGCAGCTTGTCAATGAGGTCATCTGTTCATATCAGATTTTTTTCATTTTTATACCTCCCATTCTTAATCACATTGCATATAAGTAGGTACTTTTGATCCATGTCTGCTAAATAGTTGCAGATTATAGGTTTTCAGCTCTTTACAATGTAATTCATGAAAAGTCACAACAAATGTGGGACTACGACCAACAAACAGAGAAATACGGGATTCCGAACACTATCCGTATAATGCCGCCTACCAATTCAAGGAACAAATGGAAAATCATTGGGCATTTCAATGCACAAAACACAAAGACAGCACAAGATCCAAGACTTCAACGTGGAGCTCAAGGCAAGAGTCCATATCATTCTGCACTGTGGGAAATCTGGAAGGTGATTGAAAACATTCTGAGAAACCAAGTGAATAAAACAGAAGATGAAAGCAACATGGAGAAACCCTGAAGAGATGGCCCTATGATTCCACTAAACGGCCGCAGAACCGCGACCAAGCAGGCACTTCTGCCGCGGAACCATGGCCGTGTTATGCACGTGTCGGTGGCAGTGTCGATACTTTGACTCGGCTCTATTAGGGTAGTTTTGTAAATTAGTGATTGGATCAGAATATAAACCTAGGATTTCTTATCTATAAATAGGAAAGCTCAAAGCCAAATTGTTATGCCTCTTTTTATTTTTTAGATCTAGAATTTTAATTTTGTTCTTTATCTTTATCAATTCAAAAATTATAGAGATCGTTGAGATTTTATCAATAAAAAGTAAGTTCTTTTATTTTTCTCGCATTCTTCTTATCGTATTTTATTATGTGCAATTATTATTTTTTAATCTAGTTGCAGAATTTAATCTGCATTTTTCTTATCTCGAATTTTATTTTTATCTTTTTATTGGGTGAGTAATTCCTCACTTGTTAGGGCAGGAGAGGGAAGGTTTGAGTGAAGAAAATCTCTCTCACTCCTTTCTTTGCCCAACACCTTAAAATACGGACTACACTTAATTCAACCATAATCCTCTCACTACGGTACCCTATCCTACATGATAGCGGTGATTCCCTAGTTAGACCGGTTGTGGTTGAATTAATTGGAGGTTAGGGCTAAAAGACAAGAACGGACGGACAAGGACCAAAAGAAAGAAACTAAGCATGGAAAGCCTAGCTTAGACTTGTAAGTTTCTTCCTAGTCGTCCTAATCCCTGTAATTGCCGATTACCTTAACACCGATATTCATAACTAAGGTATTGAAAGAAGTACGAATTTCCTAAACTCAAATTACCCTAATCCTAACCCTAGCAAGTATTTTATCATCATTTATCTCATTCGTAGATCTTAAAACAAACCACCATTTTTTAGACTTAACTCGTTAAAATATAAAGAAAAGGATTCCATCGGATCGACCCGTACTCAACCGGCTAGCTACCAAGCGAAACTGTCTTGATTGCGGTAATTAAAATTTGAGCACGCATAGAAATACCTTGACAATCAAATGGCGCTGTTGCCGAAGAGACGGTAGTTTCTTTCTTTGTGTAATTTCGGGTTAATTAAAAATATAAAAAATTGAAAAATTAATAATATATAAAAAAATCATCTTGTTATTTTTGATTGGTTTTTGTGCAAATTGTGCAGGAAAGGAAGAAGGACTGGTTCAGATCTGGAGCAACTCAGTGAACAAATCCAGAAACAGGGGATCTAACAGAAAGAGGAGAACCAACTCAGCACAGGGAAAAATTCAGAAGATCTAAATCAACTGTTCAGCCGCGGAACCACGGTATAATCAAGGCTTTGACCGCGGAGCCGCGGTCAACTGGTGACGTCAGCAGTTGAATTTCTCTGTAAGTATCTCTTTTCTCCTCTCATCTCCACTGAACTCTACTGAAATAATTTTTCCTGCAGGATTCTTTGCACAGCAACCTCTTATCCCTCTCCAATAAACTGATTTTTGTGCAGGATTCTTTGCGCCACAGCCAAAATAAAATTTTTGAAAGTGTTTTAGATTTTTTGTTGTTACTGCTTTGCATAACTAATACGGACTTTTAAGGGGCTATAACACCAACTCAGATTGGGTGGGGATTTCATCACCCTTCCTAAGACCCCAAAAATTACTAAAAGCATATGCATCACCCTTAAATTTAATTAAAAAATATCTAGACTCAGCCAACTAAGGACTGTCGTGCTCATTAGGACAGAGGAGGGTTATGGGGATTCAATCGTTTATCTTGACTTTATAGTGCCTAGGCTAGACAAGTGAGAAAGGTAATTTTAAAAGGCCCGTCTCACGGTGATTCGTGAGCGGAACCCTCCTTTCTTCATTTGTGCTTACCTGGCCACAATTGGCAGTGAAGAGACGATTTGAGGGTTATCTCACAACTTATCACTTTGGAACAGTTACGAGCAGTCTAGTGGACCTAGAAGACTCTAGCTCTAGGTGTGTTGTGCATATCGTGATTGTGATTATGAAAAGTTTAGTCTCATAATTCTGTATTCTTTCAGAAAAACAATTTTCAAAACTCCAAAAACAAACATTTTTTTAAAACACACACATATATATATAAATTCACCACTTCCCTCCCTTCCTACATTTTAACTCTTCCAACATGGGTACCCCACCTCGCAAAACTCTTGCCGAACTTTGGTACCCACAACCAGACATAACTTCCTACAGTTCTTGCTTTGGCCGAACATCGAACGATCCATCCATGCCAAAAATTTCTTTGAAAGATCGGATAGACGCGTCTAAGACAACCAATTGGACTCCGCAATCCACCTTGTATCAACCATTTCAACCTTCACCACCTTCTTACGTTGATACCCCTTTTGAGAGTCCAGTTGTAACCCCAAAACCTATGCCTCTTGCTGAACGTATTGAGTAATCTCGAAACTGATCTTTCACTCCTTTCACCACTGTGAATTTTTTGGATCAAAAATTCCATTCACCTTCTTATCCAAATGTTGATCCTACTCCGGTCCAACCATTCAATTCCTATCAGTTCCACCTGACTTTTGCACCTGCCCTAGACATTGCTACTACACAGCCATTTGGGAGTTTCCAGTATCCAAACAACTTTGAATCTTTTACTGAAACCTCTTCACAACCCATGTCTAGTCTAGAACAGTCGTTGGAAGACTTTAGGGTAGCGTCATGCCAACAGATGATGGATTTGAATGCATCCATGGCCGCCTCATACAACCTAGTGATCCGGTAGCTAGTTTCCAACTAGCTCCAAATTTTCCAATGTATGATGAGGCGGTTGGACAGATTAAGAATTTGAGTGGAGAGAGTGAGCTGTGCACCCTTCCAAATCAAACCTACCCATCCCCAATTGAATCCCACAACTCCAATTTTGAATGTCTATCAAGTGTCCCAAATGATTCACCAGTTGAAGATAGAACGTTTAATGAGTTGTGCGACTTTGTAGTGTTTGATTTACCTGAATATGAAGGGTCCCTTTCGAGTGAAACCATCACCAATCCTTTTGACCTCTACACCTCCACTCTAGAACCTAAATTGATTAGTATCCATGCTTTTGATGAGGTGTCTGAAAAAGTTGATTTTCACTTGATTGAGGAAATTGACGCTGGGAATATTTCGGATGATGAACCCATAGATTTGGATGAGTTTCTCTCTCCAATTCATCATCCCGAGTCATTAACTGTTTTTCCCGTACTTCATATGCGTCTGGATAAATGCATGGATGAGATAACTTTTGAGGGGAATTTTGAGGATAGTATTGAGGATGAACCAGTTTTGCTTGATAAGTCGGATTTTCTAATTCATCATGTCCCTTCCACTGACTGTGTATACCCTCCTGAGCCTTTAACCAATACCCTTCCTCGATCACTTCCCTCCATCGTTCCTACCTTGCAAGAAACCGTATCACTTTCATTTCCAATGTCTGGTTTACCAAGTTCGGCGTACACATGTTTTCTCACGAATCTTGAGGGATTTGACCCAATTTCTCGCCATATTGATAGATTAGTACAATCTATCTTTTCACATCGATCATTACAGATGGTACTAATTTATTCAAATCATTTCCACCCTCAAGTTCGTTTTCCACTTCTTTTTCCCTTCCACCATTCTTCTTCTCATATACCGAGACCGCATTCCATTTCTATCCCAATACGGTCTCGCGTACTCTCCATTGCTTTCCTCGCCATATTCTTTCACCAACCGCCGTTTTATAACGATAAATTTTTTGAATGGTTGGTACTCACTTTTGGCCTGTGTAAGGCCTTGTATAGATTGATATTGTTCTCTTTTCCCCCCTAATCATGAACTTCACCGCTTAAACAGTGGAAACACTATTTTAAATAAGTTTGGGGGTATGTATATACCATTATATAAAAATAAAAAAATAAAATATAAAAAATAAAAATATAAAAAAATATTTTTTTCAAATTTTCGAGGGGTATTTTTGTAAATATTCAGTTCTATTAATTAAAAATAATAATAATACAATTTTCCCTTTACAAACTAAATTCCTCTTTTTAAGGGGGCTTTTGTACAAATAACCAATACCCCTATAAATACAGCCTCAACCCTTCTTTCTGAAACTCCCGAGCCCTAACTTTTCCCTAACAGAAACCCTAGCCGCCGCTTCTGAAAGTGCAGAGAGATCTCTCCAGGCAGCCGCACAACCGTCGCCGAAGTCTTTCCATTGCCGCGCTTCCGCCGCCGCTTGGTGTCATTGCCCTCTGAAATCTTCAGAGGAGGTTTGCAACTCTCTGATCTTCTCTGTAAAGTTCATATTTTTTCATTTACTCTTTGTAATGGCACCTACACTGCAATATGAAAGAGATTTTTCCCAAATGTTTGCACACACTGTTTATGGTAGTTACTTCGGTGATGAGATCCGAAGGCGCGGATGGAACTTTTTACTATTTAACTATCCGAATGCCTTCGCGCTTCCGGATCTTGTCGCCCGTTTTTATGAATGCATGGAGGAGGGTTGTCTTGCACAACACGGGTACATTATATTAATGTGGGGGGATAGGGAAATAATAATTGCTAGGGATTTCATCCATGAAGCCACCTTAATACCTAGACTCCCCATTCACGATCAACCCCTCCGATTTGAGGACTACCTACCCTTGATGGGAAACGACTGCTTTAGGGAGCCACGAAAAGGCATCTAGGCCCGAACGCTTTTTGTGAACGTCTTAACTGTGTGCCGTTGGGCAATATTTTTGGAAGTTCGTACAACACAACTTTTTTCACACCATCCCTACATATAGTGCACACACTAATGACTCGAAACCCTAATTACGATATGTACATTGTATTGCTTCACTCAATTGGCACGGGCAAGAGGGCTGCCAACTATCCATGCCCTATGTTGGTGACACAACTGTGTCGCTATTTCCTCCCTATGGAGGAGTTTGAATTTTATATGCATGGTGGGATTGCCATTAGACCCCTTCTTGAGGGTGTCTCCATGTCATACACACGATTACATGATCTATGGTCGCGCACCGAGCCGGTCGAGGACGTGCCTGCAAAGACACCCATCTCGAGCTCAACCGCGAGTGATGAAGAGCTTACCCCCGCTGCGCAAGCGCACTTGCTTAGAAGAACACATAGGGGGGTGGAAAGAATGATGGGGATGATGACGCGATTTGATCAGCGTATAACGAGCCTGGAACAGGGCATGAGCACCCTGCTGGCTAGAGAAGAGCGTTCCCGATTACGATCGAGGGGACGAGGGGTGAGACTAGTGAGGCTGCGTCTAGTAGACGCTGCAGGGAGCAGCGAGGACACTGCTTTCGATAAGTTTGGGGGTGGAGCTTGATTGTAAATAGTTATCTTTGCATTGCATCCACATTTTTACTTTTTGTACATATTTGTTTTTCTTTGCATATTTAAATCCGCATTGCATCTAAATATATATATATGTATATATATATAAACATAAAAATAAAAATATAAAAAAAAACATTGAAATTTTTTAAAACAAATAATATATATATATATATATATATATATATAATTTCAATATTGGTCATATTTGACTCAAGTTTAACATGAGGGTTAACTGGTTAGGAAAAACTAGATCCTAAACTTAGTAAATTAAAATCCCTAAAAATAACCTTTCTTAAAGTTTAATTGTAGAAAATATATGTCCTTGCAGTTTATTTAGAAATAAGCTAATTTTGAGTTCAGTTCTTAGGCTAAATCAAAATAAGGGAAGAGTATTGAAATCTTTATTTGAAATGTAAGTCTGAAAATTAAATTCTGAACCTTAAGTCTAAATTCTGAAAATATATACCCTACTACATGCACTTACACACGGCTTGAAACTTAGGATAGTAGAGAATACCTTGAAATGCTCTTGTCTAAAGCCTTAGTATGAAAGAAAATAAAATAAAAAATATAAGTGGTGAAGAAAGAAAAAAAAATGAACACTGGTTTTGTAATTACTTAAGGCAGCATAATTACTTAAGGCAGCATAAATAAAAAATATAGCGAGGGTGCTTTATCACCTAGTGCCTTAGACCAACTGGTTTGGGAGTCACTGCTAAGCCTTAGGTATTACAAGACGAGAAATTACGCTTAAATACGGAAGCACATTTTTTAATCGGTCGTTTAGTACATCAAGTAGTATTAACGGTCGCATGAAGAATATGTGAGCAATTTCATCACCAACTAAATAGTACTTTGAACGATGGACAAGAGTATGATAGCTTGAATTGAATTTCCAAGTGTAGGGATAACAAAATTACACACACGTAGGGGTATATGATTGGGGTTTGGATGAGAGATAGGAATGAAAGATAGGGCTTATATCTTCAGTAAAGATGATAAAAATTCCTGAGTTGAGATTGCACCTTAGAAGGAAAATTCAAAAAATGCTGAAAGGTTTGTAAATTTGCAAAACATATATGATCTTAAGTTAAATCAAAAGGGAGTGTGAAAAATACGGGTTAATGATTTCTAAGTTGAAAATTATAGAATTTCTTACTAGAATATCTGAATTGAAGAATTAGAGTGAATGGCCAAATTGATCGGATTTTGTGGGTAGTATCCGCTGAAAACCCTCAGGAGACAACACTCCTCCTACTAAGGACACCTAGAGATTTAACGGCTTGTTGCACGAGCTCAGTGCAATCGCGTTCTCTGCGAAAGTGAGGTTAGGACTTTTTGAGAATAAAATTGGCTTTGCTCGGGATGAGCAAAAGATAAGTTTGGGGGTATTTGTTCATATCAGATTTTTGCATTTTTATACCGCCCATTTTAATCAAATTTCATATAAGTATGTACTTTTGATCTATGTCTGCTAAATACTTGCAGGTTACACGTTCTCAACTTTTTACAGTGAAATTCATGAAAAGTCGCAACAAATGTGGGACTACGACCAACAAACAGAGAAATACGGGTTTCCGCACACTATCCGTATAATGCCGCATACCGCCCATTTTAATCAAATTGCATATAAGTAAGTACTTTTGATCCATGTCTGCTGAATACTTACAGGTTACATATTCTCAGCTCTTTACAGTGAAATTCATGAAAAGTCGCAACAAATGTGGGACTACGACCAACAAACAGAGAAATACAGGTTTCCGCACACTATCTGTATAATGCCGCCTACCAGTTCAAGGAACAAATGGAAAATCATTGGGCATTTCAGTGCACAAAACACAAAGGCAGCACAAGATCCAAGACTTCAACGCGGAGCTCAAGGCAAGAGTCCATATCATTCTACACTGTGGGAAATCTGGAAGGAGATTGAAGAGATTCTGAGAAACCAAGTGAATAAAACAGAAGATGAAAGAAATATGGAGAAACCCTGAAGAGATGGCCCCATGACTCCACCAAACGGCCGCGGAACCATGGCCAAACAGGCACTTCTACCGAGGAACCACGGCCATGTAATGCACGTGTCAGTGGCAGTGTCGATGCTTTGACTCGGCTCTCTTGGGGTAGTTTTGTAAATTAGTGATTGGATCAGAATGTAAACCTAGGGTTTCTTATCTATAAATAAAAGAGCTCAAAGACAAATTGTTATGCCACTTTTTATTTTTTAGATCTAGAACTTTAATTTTGTTCTTTATCTTTATCAATTCAAAAATTGTAGAGATCGTTGAGAGGTTATCAATAAAAAGTAAGTTCTTTTATTTTTCTCGCATTCTTCTTATCGTATTTTTTTATCTGCAATTATTATTTGTTAATCTAGTTGTAGAATTTAATCTGCATTTTTCTTATCTCGAATTTTATTTTTATCTTTTTAATGGGTGAGTAATTACTCACTTGTTAGGGCAGGAGAGGGAAGGTTTGAGAGAAGGAAATCTCTCTCACTACTTTATTTGCCCAACACCATAAAATATGGACTCTACTTAATTTAACAATAATCCACTCACTATGGCACGCTATCCTACATGATAGCGATGATTCCCTAGTTAGATCAGTTGTGGTTGAATTAATTGGAGGTTAGGGCTAAGAGACAAGAACGGACGGATAAGGACCAAAAGGTAGAAACTAAGCATGGAAAGCCTAGCTTAGACTTGTAAGTTTCTTCCTAGCCGTCCTAATCCCCGTTGTTGCCGATTACCTTAACACCGATATTCATAACTAAGGCATTGAAAGAAGTACGAATTTCCTAAACTCAAATTAACCTAATCCTAACCCTAGAAAGTTTTATATCATCATTTATCTCATTCATAGATCTTCAAACAAACCACCATTTTTTGGACTTAACTCGTTAAAACATAAAGAAAAGGATTCCATCTCCCTGTGGATCGACCCGTACTCAACCGGCTAGCTACTAAGCGAAACCGTCTTGATTGCGGTAATTAAAATTTGTGCACGCATAGAAATACCTTGACAATCATCATCCGACGGTTCCATGGGTTTTGGTTCTTGATCTGCCCCTATTTTCTCTACGTCAGGAGCCTCTTTGCCGTTTATCGATGAGTGAGAGATCATGTGGCAACTCGCTATGTAATCCTCGGGTTCTTCCGAAGAATCGTCTCCTTCATCGATATCACTATTTCCGTCCTCAAGAACATGTTTGAAGAACTCTTCCAGTGTGACTGGGATCCGTGCCTCTTGGTTATATTCCTCCAATGCATCGATGTATTTCTGCAGACCCGTATGATTGCCATTGAGCTGCACGTGCTTCTTGGCCTTCTTCTTTTTCTTTGAAGACTTCGGAGGCTTGGCCTGGAGGTTTTGTCCATCGTTACCAACTTTTGGCATTGGGTGCAGTTTCAGCATTCCGTCAATAATTTCAGGCTCCAAAGGGCTTTTCCATCTAATCGCCGGACATACTTAAAGATCCTTCAGCATTCTTTTAGTTTTAGCTGAAAGGACCACTTCCCACGGGGATTCTTCTATAAATGAGCATGATGCCTCTGGTGTGTCCATCTTCTTAGGAGCGTGCTGCTGCGGCGGGTCCACCTTCCAGTTTTCGGACAGTGCGAACTTGCCCTGCTGGTACTGGTCTTCGACCTAGTTTTTAAAGACGTAGCAATCTTCGATTGGGTGGCCCACTATTCGGTGGTAGGGGCAGTAATTGGGATTGTTGACATCGTCCGATTGCAGTGGGCATCTTGGATCCGGCAGAGTGATGAGCCTGTTGCGCACCGCCAGTTTGAATAATCTCCTCGTTTTATCTCGGAGGAAGGAGTAAGGACGTCTTAACTTCTCTTCGAGGGCTCACGGTCTGTTGTTTTGGCGAGCCATCGGCTTCGGATCACTCGATTGTTGTTGAGCATTGGCGACAAATGTCGCTTTCCCTTTCCTCTTTTCATTCCGGAGATCCATTTTTGAAGAGGACGACCTATGGCCCATCTGATCCATTTGGGCCAGCTTGTCAATCAAGGTTTGGATGATGGTCGGCTTGAAGAACATCATAAATTGGGATATAGTTGTTTGAGGGTCGAGGGTCCCCACGAACATGCCCACAGCAGGAGCTTCTTCTATGCGATGTTCACACTTCGACCATAGGATCCGCCACCGAATTGCGTACTGAACCCAGGTTTCTCCCGGCTTCACCCTAGCGTTGATTAATGCCGTGATCGGGGTACACTCGCTAACGCTTGCGAACCTTTGTGTAAACAATAGCTCCATTTCTGCAAATGTCTTGATGGAATCATTCGGAAGCTCCGAATACCATTCAAATGTTGTCTCTGCCAAACTGCCAAAAAATTGGCGAAGCAAAAATTTGTCATCGCCCCCGGTGTTACCGCACAAAGCTCTGAATTGAGCAACGTATTGGTGCGGATTGCCCGTCCCCTTATACACATGGAATTTGGGGATCGTATATCCTAGTGGGTACTTAATTTGGTCGTACCAGCCTGGGTAATGTCGCCCAGTTCTAACGACCTGGCATGTCTCTTTGTTTGCTTGATGAGTTCATATTTGTTGAGCTATGTAGTCATCAAGGGTAGCTTTGGAGATCGTCTCCTCCCTGGCTGCTAATAAAGTTGGAGGAGGGTTCGATGTCTCCCCTCTGTCGTCTTCAATGATTATTGGAGGGTCTTCAGCTGGAGAATCCAGCTGGATCATCATCCCAACCATATCTTGGAACAGAACCGTCATTTGTTTTATATTAGCCTCTTGTTCCGCGGCCTCCTTATCTTTCTTTTCAAGCACCCTCCGTAGGAATTCGGTGTCGGTCTCTCGCTCCTAACGTTGTTCCGACGATGCTTCTGGGCTTTCTTTCTGCCCAGTGAGTGCGGCCATTCTTGTCAACATTTCCTGGAGCTTTTGTTGTTGCTCCTGAGCTTTCGTCATAGACCGTGTAAGTGGTCGATGACTGACGGAAGCACGACTATCCTCTTTTCCGGATGCCATGTAGACGGTATGCACAACCATGCCTCCAGACTTGGGGAGTTTGGGTCCACTGCCTTTAATATTTGCCACCGGTGGTGGGAGATTCTCAGGCCTTCTCTTTTTGTGGGAGACCAAAGTTGAGGGGGCCATTGCAGCAGGCACCCACGTAGATGACACATTCCGTGGTACAACGGAGAGATGGTCCTCTTCTTCCCGAACCTTCGTCTTCTTCAACCGGCGAGAGTAATCTTTGTAAATTATAGAGTCTTGGACTTTCCTCCAGACTCTATGGATTTTGGAGCACAACCACTGAGGAGGCTGTTCCGGTTTCACCTGTATCATGCTTTCAGCAGGCGAAGGAGACTTCTTCAATATGGCGGTTGGAGAGTTTTTGCGCACCCTCCTGAGCAGCTCGAAGTTGTTCCCAGTTAGAACAGCAGCGTTAATTCCCACCATTGGAGCTGGTGGGGTAAGTCCAGAGGGGGAACTGTCCCCAGCCTTCCTTACTCGGCGCCAGTGGAGACGTCGAGCATGTCGTGCAGGTAGGAATGATTCGGTTACGAGAGTGGCTTCTTCATGCCCCCTACTCGGATGGGGTGTTGTTGGTGTCAGCTGTCAAAGATCGACGTCCTCTGAGAGGGAACAGTCAATCTTGCAAAGGCTGACTTTCGAATAGGGGGAGTACTTGTAACGACCTCACCCGTAGCAGGAGTTGGAATGGCCAGTCTTGCGAAGACCAATCCCTTAGCAGGAGAAGCCCCTTTGATGACTTCGTTTACCGGAGCTGGAATGGCTATCCCCTTCGGGATAACCCATTCAGGTATCGCGGGCCTCTTCGCGGGCCCACTTAAGCTTTGGCTCAACTTGTCGAAGACTGAGGCGGCGGACTTGGACGACCCGTTGAGAGGGGCTGTGGTAGTTGCAAGCCGATCGAAGACTGACTTCTTTGGGGCTTCCTGTGATGATATTGAAGCATTGAAGCTCATCGGCGAGAGCATAGTCCTGAAGAACAGTCCAGTGGTAGCCTGTGTCACCTGTTCCACTGGCATTGCAAAGATGGAGGCCATTTGGGGCCCATAAGTCACTCCTCTAGCAGGGACAGAGTGGGAGTTATTCTTGCAATTGGTGTAGTTGGAAGCTATCGATGTCATCTTCTCTTTTGCATGGAGCAAGACACCAAATCTTAGTACCTCGAATCCAGGGGCAACCATATTAAACCATGATTCGTTCGTGAACACGACACATTAAGTGTGGAGTTGAAAGAGGAAAAAGCCTCACCGGGCGTGCCAGAATCTGTTTACCGCCGAAAACAGAGACGAAACCGCGTAGGTCGTCTTGCCTGAGTTTTAGGGCAGATGCTATTTGGTTTTATCTGTCTACCTCTCCGAAGATACCAAGTTGATTTATGGCGCTGTGTATCGAAGGTTTAGACAGATGTGGCCGTTGTAGCAGACTTCGTCAAATTCCCCTTCGTTGTGAGGGTTTTTGATTGTGGGGACGCTCTTCCCTGCAGGTGTAAGCCCCTGTAGTTAATTACGTTACCGCGTAGCGATAACCACTTTCTCCTGCTCTAGAAGGTCACTTTGTGTCGTGTGTGTTTGTTTTATTTTTGGTTGCCCGTGGATTGTATACGGAGACTAATTTGTGTTGTCGCCCATAGGGCATGGATTAGTCCAAATCCGTATTTTCTTAGATTTGGGTTTAGTTTGATTTAAGGATTGTTAACCTTGTTTGAGATTAAGATCAACTTAAATATTTGTTAAGGATATGTTAATCCGATATTGGACTAAGATCTACTTAACGAGAGTTCGGGATCATTTTTGATCCAATGAAAGAGCATTTGGGCTCTATCGTTTTAGTTTAAGGACGTTGTAGTCCACAGCTAGTTTAAGGACATTACGGTTCATTATAGTATGCTCATGGGTTTGAGAGTGCATCCAAGAGTTGTTGGTTGTTGGGACCCTCCACCTCTCTGACATCATTGAAAAGTTACAACGATATGTATCAGAGGTGTGGAGAGATGTACCCTTGAACCGAACTCCAGATTGAAGGGAGAGATCATGGTGGAACGAACACCATTTTAAATGCCATGTGTCAGGAGATCATTGGCCATCTTTGGCATAATCGATTCGGTGAGACCTGAGTATAGGAGGGCTCGGTTGATTGATGGTCAAAAGGTTTTGGCTTCGGGAGACTTGGCTAATTTTGGGCTAAGGTCGACTTCTCACAGTGTTAAACATTAACATTTGATTGGCACTCACGTGCTCCAACGTGACGCTCTAAAGTAGTGTTAGCATTGAAATTTGGAGCGCTCACATACGGCATATGAGGCACCTGAAAATTGGGCGTCAAGCACTTGGGTATAAATCCCTATCTTTATATAAGTGTGAAACACTTAGTCCCTGTGGCCATCACATGCGGGCACGTGAAGTGCTCCAGAGTTGGGCACGTGAAGTGCTCCAGAGTTGCGCACTGCCTGCTTTGGATTTATCTTCCTATTCTATTTTAAGTGCTAAGCATTATTGGGGATCATATGGGATCACGTGAGGCGCCCCAAAATGAGAACTTTCTTAATTTATTCCCCCTTCCTTTTTACAAGTGCTGAACACTATTAGGGGTCACGTGACTCGAACTCAGTCCTTCCTTTTTGGTCCTTAGAGGTGCTCACGTGGGGAAACGTAATCTGATGTTATAGCGTTGAACGCTAATATGCATGGGGCTCTTGATCTTAGTCTTGAGAATTTCAAGTCCTTTGTTTTATAAGAATTAAATTCTTATGCAGGGTTAAACCCCAGTTTTATTGGAGGAAATAAATTCCTATGTCTTTGGAAGAATTAAATTCTTCAAACCTAGTTCTTTTCTCTAAGTTTTGGGACTGCATAACAAAATCTCCCTGATGAGAATTAAATTCTCAACTTGTGGGAAGATCTGCTTCTGCAGACCTCAACCAGAGGAAGAACTAAGTTCTTTTTTTTGGAAGAGTTAAACTCTTGTAAAAGGAGATAAAATGATCTCGAGGTGTTTTCCCTCACCTAGGATTTCCTTTTCTTCAAAAAGAACTCCTCTTCTTCTTCTTCTTTAAATCTTATGGGGGGGTTTCTCCTCCTTTCTCTCTTCAGTCTTGAGTCCTTTATATAGTAGAGGAAAGTTTGTTGATTTAGTTAAGAAAATCTCTCATTGAGAGATTTTTTGATTGATTCGGGGATTTTATCCACCGTTGGATCTTTGATTCAGGGACTTCTGTTTTACAGAAGACATTGTTCTTGTTTTTAATAAGATTGGGAAAATATTTTCCCATACAGAGCTTATTATGTAGCTTGGTGATTTTTAATCACCATTGGATCTTTAATCCAACGGTGCACTGTTTTACAGAGCATAATCTTTCTTGTTTAGAAAGATTGGGGAAATATTTTCCCATACAGAGCTTATTCTGTTGCTTGGTGATTTTTAATCACCATTGGATCTTTAATCCAACGGTTCTCCGATTTACAGAGCACAATCTTTCCTGTTTAGAAAGATTGGGGAAATATTTTCCTATACAGAGCTTATTATGTAGTTTGGTGATTTTTAATCACCATTGGATTTTTAATCCAACGGTGCTCTGTTTAACATAACACAATCTTTCTTGTTTAGAAAGATTCAAGAAAATATTTTCCAAAATAGGGTTTTGATCACTCTTATTTAGAATTTAATTTTATCGGCTCAGAAAGCATTAGGAACTCTCACGTGTGCACGTGACCCATAGCATTAGACCAGTTTGCTTATATGCAGCAGTCCCAGAGAAAAGCATCACGTGTTGGTATGCGAGCTGCAGGTATATCACATGTGGCACGTGACCCCCACGAAGTTAGGTCCAACAAAGAGTATCACGTGCTGACACATGAGATTCTCTGGCCTGTTATTTGTTTTAGGAAGGTGCCTATATACTTTATATATAGATGCTCACGTGCCTGTATGTGAGACTCAATTTCAGCCTTATTTGTTTGGCGCAATTCCTGCAATCTTTGCTCCAAGGTGCATCACGTGTGGACACGTGATGCTCCATTTGGGGAATTTTTCCCATCGCTTTTTGTTCATTATTTATATTTTTTTTAATAAGGGAACAGGGGAAGTTAGGGTCTCGGGCTTTTAGGATAGCTTCCTAATAGCCTGCACATCCTACTGTGTTTGCAATATATTTTTCAGGGTCCTTGAGTCATTCTAGATTCCATTAGAACACCACAATTCAACAAGAAACCCGATATCGGAAAATTCTAAATTCGTGTTTGAGTCCTCAAAGCTCATTTTAAATAAGGCTACCATCACTACTGGGCCAAAGGACAGTCACTACATCTCCACTAATCTCTACTACAAGTTTCATCCACCAGCCCTCATCCTAGAATTTTCCAAGATCACCAAAACTTAAACTTTTAACTCTAAACTAACACTTGAGTTTAGGAAATTTAAAACTTAAAGGAAGGTGAAGGTTTTACCTTATGGAGCAACTCAAGAAAATTCCTAGATGATCCAAAGTGTTCAAAACTCCAACTTGATCTCACCATGGTGTATAGAAGGAAGTGAGGATCAACTTTTGTGAAGGAAACATGGGATTTTGAGGTGGTTTTTGGTGGTGGTGCATGGCGCTAGTGATGGTGGAGGAAGAGGTGATGAAAAAGAATGAGGAGAAGAGAAATGAGAAGATGAAGAAGTAATGTGTGAAGGGTGCCCATGGTTGAAAGAAACCATACTCTCTCTCTCTCTCTCTCCCTCCATAAATCATGGTCACATCAATGTCCCCCTCTCATTATTCTTTTTCTTTTGAACAAAAGGGGTCCTATCTGGTGAACAAGAAAAGTGTCGTGGTTCACGTGGCATACTTCATAAATCATGGTCACATCCATGTCCCCCTCTCATCATTCTTTTTCTAACTCGATTCTGTGCCCTCGGAACCGCGACTGAACCCTAGAGTTTGCTGTAGTTCCGCGGTGTCATAGGTGAGGTATTGGTTTAGGCCTTCTACGGATGGATTATAGGTACTGTGGCTCGTTTTTGGGTACTTTAACTTTGCTCAAGTGTTGAGCTCATTGGGGTAATTTGTGGGTGCTTGTTGATTCGATTGAAATGTTTAACATTGTCTAGATATCTGTGATGTGATACAATAATTGGAATCTACACTAATTAGTTTTGTGAAAAGTAATTAGTTGCGTGTAAGTCTAATATTTCGGTCTCGGTAGAATCGGGAATCTTGTTGAATTACCCAGCTTCTTTTGAAAAGGTGTTTTCATGGTTGAGACATAAATATAAGATTTGCATTGTTAGGGATGAAATCCTCAATATGTGATATTCCGGGTTTATGATGTCTAAAGGCGTGTCGATTCCAATTGTTGTAGTTTTTCACTTTCTTTTCTGGGACTGTAAGTGTAGTATGTGATGTATCGCCAATTTCGTTGCTATACATCAACGACAATTGGGGTACGCATACTTACTTACGTTGATGATATATGATATTATGTGTTGCTGAGATGTGATGTACATGATCGCCGCGAATGAATAGCCGGGGGTTTTATGTGAGATGAGAGTTTTTCTTTTCATTCATGTAAAATTAAATGTATGTAATATTCTTTTATTGGAGCACTTCCAGGTTAAGGATGATGTCACCATTGTTGTATATTATTTAATTTTTCGCATTAGGATAGACCCAAGGAGGGGAGCATAAGTGACCGGGTTCTAGGGTTCAGTGGGAAGCCATCTCGAGGAGTCGAGACCGGGTCTCCTAAACTCTAGAATTGATAGGGTCACTTACCACTCTCGTAGGGGTCTAGGGGTGTGGGCTTGGCTATTCATCGTGACCGTAGAATCCATATTTTCTATTGTTGGCTAAATACAAAATACGGACCTCCTAGTATATCCTGTACTTTCATATATGTGCTTTTGCTGTGGATATTCTGTAATGTGATTACTTTATATGCTGAGACGAATGATATATTATATATATGACATACAATAATCGTTTCTTATGTTTTGCATCCGCGATAGTCCCGCCCCGCTATGTCGTTAGTTAAGTAACCTAACGGTACATAACGGGACAATATGGCAAATGCGGATGGTATAAGCATACGTTCTATTTTCATTTCTTTTTCTGTAATGGCTTATGACTTAAATGATGGAACTACATTAATATGATTAATGTAAACAAAAGAAACCTAAAAAGATGTTGTGAAATCAGATTTGAAACCTACTCGGCTTTTTATGAAAAAATAAGATTTCAAAAGGCGGAGATTAAGCCACTCCTTTTAAAACCATTAGATTCTACAACGATATCAAGTTCGAAGCGTTAAAGGTTTTCTTAAAAACTATACGCAACCCTCTGTCATTTTAGGAAGTAGAGTACTTAGTATTCGTGGTACGTATGTTGATTATAGTCAAGGCGTAGTATACGGTAGCTAAGTGATGTCTTCCTACACTATATGATGAGATTAATTAGGACATTCATGTGATTATGTTGATTATAGTCAAGGGTCATATGGGGGGTCTAATTAATCATGAAATGACGGGTAGAACTTGACTAGCACTTATCGGGAGTTTCAAGTGTTGAAATTTGCAATGAGATTGCATACCTTCTATGTGATAGTAGAATCCCGATCCCACTGTGAGCAATACTTGCTCCCGGGAGAATTTTGCACTTTACAATTAGCTAACTCATTAGGTGTCTAGAAAGGTATCAACGGGGCTACACCTCTGGGAAAATGAGGTTTATTTTAATTAGGTCCGTGCGAAAGCACGGGGAACCTCCCTCAGAAGTACCGGCACTGGCCTGGCTGAACGGTTAGCGAAGTTATGGAATGTAATTAATCCTGGCTAATTTTTTCCTATTAAGGTTTGAAGGAGAATTTGATAAAAGAAGTGGGAGACATCGATTAGATAAGATAATAAACCAATCTAATCTTTGCAAGAGCTTTCGCTGAGTGTATTCTTTTCTCTCTCCTAATGGCAAATAACCATGACTAGACTTAAGCTACTATTAGAGAAAAATAAGCTTACCGGACCGAACTATAAAGACTGGTTGAGAAACATTAACATTTCTCTCACATATGATAAAGTATCATATGTCCTCACTGCCACAGCCCCGCCCAAACCAGGCCCTGAATCTTTTATTGCGGATAAGGGGATCCGCAAAACAAGGGACCGTGCCACCGCTAAAATGCCTCGCGCTTGCATCGATGGACAATACACATCAAAAGCAGCACGAGGAGATGGATGTTCAATCCATCTTTCTCCATACAAAGGAGTTCTATGGGGAGCAGTCCCATATCTTACGATACGAAGCATCTCGAAAGCTGTTTCAGATGCAGATGGCTCCTGGAACTTCGGTAGGTGACCACATTTTGAAGATGATAGCTCTTATTGAAGAGCTTGAGCGACTCGGATAGACAATGGACAACGAGCAATATACAGATATTGTTCTACAGTCCCTTCCCTCCGCCTTTGCTCCTTCTATAGTGAACTTCAATATGCACAACATGGAGAAGTCACTACCCGAACTTCTCAATATGTTGAGAAATGAAATACGGTATCACATACACGCATTATTCTCGCTCCCGCACATATCTCATATGCGCTCCTATTTCGTTTCGCTTGAGCCAGGAAACCTCTGTGTAGGACTCTAAAGACTCGTCAATACGCCGGTAGCGGATGATGATCATATCAAGCACCCACAAGCCGCAAGCGGTCTGCCAAACGTAACGGCCACCCGGGTATTGAGCGATCAGAAGATCGACGAGCAAGCCCGCTCACACTCCTGTGAATCCAACCAGTAACACTTACAGTATAGTCCGGTCTGTTCGTCTGATATGTCGCATATCTCGCCTAGGGGTGGTAAACGTCAGACCCCAGTAGCTTGATAAGTCATGCCGACGTGAGGTCCATAACATTCGTGAAACTACTGATAACACTTACCAGTAAGTCACTGCAACCCTGGCCAAGGATTTCCTGTTATGGCCAGTCGAGCATAGCACAACATCAACCCCCAATACCGGGAGAGACGAATCCCCTCCTATCGCTCATTGCCTCCATGTGAATCGGGACTGTACCCATAAACCACCTGTTTGCACGACTCAGTAGAGCCGTGGTAGGGTGGAAATCAAAGCACAGTGGGAGACACACAAGACTCTATGACGATCTCGGGTCAACAGACTAAGCTGTACCAGTGTCACAGAGAACTGCCATCTGACGTGAGGTATAATACCATCTGGGAGTTCTCGGGGTGTCCGTTCAGTGTACCCAGTCTCCACTGAGCACCCGCATACCATCTTCGATGTCAAACACCAATGGATATGGGATCATCCATCGCCCATCACATGGGTCAAGAAGATATACGCTAGTCTACTCTGGAATATCGATGCCCCGTCTCGATATTCCCACGACTAGGAACAATGAAGGATGTACTCATTGACTACCCAGGCCCCACTAGTATGATCTACATCATAGTCCTGGAAGTCGAGTACACATCCTAAGGGCTTTATCAACATGTAATCAGAGAGACAGAAAGTATACATGTTAAGATAAAGTGCAACCAGATAGCGTACTATCATGTCGAGCAAGAAAGTCCTTCCTATATATGTCCCAGCATCCACTACAATATACATCCAATGTACAGTAATGGCCTCTAGGGCATACATATAACTAACAATCTCCCACTTGCACTAGGGCCATCTGTAGCAGTGGTTGCAGTATCACATACTCAACCATCCCCTAAAAGTCTCTCTTTGGGAAAAAGGCCTTCGTGAGTGGATCCGCCGTGTTGTCCTCTGAGTCTTCTCTCCTAACCTCGATCACCCTGGAGATCAACTATCTCCATGAATAGGTGATGCTGCCTCAGAATTTGTCTGGGTCACTGATGGGACCAGGGTTCCAGGGCCAAAGCCACACTTCCATTGTCATACAATGGCAGGAACCTAGTTCATCTTATGAACCAATATACACCCAAACTTCCTCTTTGGTAGTATCTTCAATAGCGATGTTACCAACCTTTATCGTCTAGTTTGCCACGGTATCTAGCTTGGAACTCTTCCAACATACCGTCCCTTTACTGAGGGTAAAGACAGTGCCTGTGACTGACATTCAGTCGTCTTTATCACCCTGGAACACTTCCAGTGATTCTCCCCATGATCGATTGATACAATCTCACTATACCTAGTGAGAACCCTAATATCCCTTTAGATCTATCCCATAGGTCCAAATCTCAGGATTTAGGAGGTATCATCTTTATCCTATTTGGAGAATCCTTGTGATAATAGGAGATTGATCGATCGTAGTATAGGAAACTCTTTTCCTATCAAGAGTATGTTGTCTACGTACAATACGAAGATGACCACCTTACTCTCTACTACCCTTTTGTATATACAAGGTCCGTCTACCATTTTGATGAAGTCAAACACTTTGACTATCACATCAAAACAGACGTTCCAACTCCGCGATGCCTGCTTCATTATGTAAAGCAACTTGCACACGTTTCCGCTGCTCCCACTGTTTACGAAGACCTCTGACTGTGTTCTTATAGACGTTCTCTTCTAAATCGGTATTTAGAAAAGCAGTCATGGCACCCAACCGCCAGATATCGTAGTCATGGTATGTAGCCATAGTAAGTAGGATCTGGACAGACTTAAGCATAGCTACTGGAAAAAGGTTTCATCATTATCCACGCCTGGTCGATGACGAAAACCTTTAACAAGTCTAGCTTTGAAAGTCTCAACTTTTCCATCTAAACCAAGTAATCTTCTCAAGATATACTTGCTCCTGATGGGGATTTAACCCTTCAGATATAGCAGCTAAAGTCCATACTTTGCTGGTGTACATGGATTCCATCTCAGATCGCTAAGCATCCATCCATTCTTACAGAGTCCCTACTCTCGATGGCCTGCTCGAAACTAGTTGGGTCATCATCTCATGATGCATTCCTTGCTCCCACTGTCATCGAGAAACCGAGATATCTCTCAGGCGGACGAGGAACCCTACTAGATCGGCGGAGAGGCTGAGGTTCGTCGGGAATCTACTGAATCCTTTGGTTCTACCAAATTATCTGCAGTTTTGTACAGCTGGAACCTTTCCAGTTCTACAGAACTGATCTTGCCTCGATCTTGTCCGGATTTTGCTTTTGACATAGGCCGGACAATCCCAAATCTTAACTTACTTAAGAGATAGGCTCTTCCCATACCATATCTCATATGGAATGGTAGGCACTGATTTGATTCGAACCTAATTCAATAGGTATGCAGCTTCTCAAGTGCATAACTCCCAAAAGGAAATAGGTAACTCAGTAATTCTCATCATAGAGCATACGATATCTAATATTGTGTGATTGCTCCGCCCCGATACACCGTTGTGCTGTGGTGTATTCAGAGGATTAATACTGAGAGAGAATCTCATTTTCCTTTAGAATAGTCCAAGGATTCCATGCACAAGTATTCTCCTCCCTGATCTCATCATAGGACATAATACTTATACCCGGTTATTGGTTCTCTACTTCTAACTTATATTCTGTGAATACCTCAAAAGGTTCGGACTTATGTTTCAACAGGAACATATGACTGAATCTTGAGAGATTATCAGAGAATATAATGAAGTAAAAAGAACCAGTCCTGGCATGTGTAGACAGGAGACCTTACATACATCATCATGTATCAGTCCCAAGAGTTTACTAACTCTTTCTCTGTTTCCAGTAAACAGAGCTGGTGTCATTATATCTTTGTGACATGACTGGCAAGTTTCACAAGATGTAAATTCAAACTGATTTGAATATGCATCTAAATGTAACTTCAGCTAGTCGGGTCGCATTGATATGACCTAGTCTACAATACCTCAAGAAGAATTCGTTCATTTCTGAACTCTTCCTCTTGTGTGTGTTCTGTATACGAGGAACTGTAGTTTGATTTAGAACGTCAATGCTTTTAGATAACGTGCCTGAACCGATCAACTTTTGATATAGGAAATGTTCAAAACATTATCCATCAATACAAAATTATATCCTTTCTTTACTAATAAAGAGACTGATATGATTTTGTATATCAGGTTCGGTATCTAATAGCATTTGTTCAGAATCAATGTATTCGTAATACAGGGTGACAGTGACCAACAGACTTGGCTGCAACACTTGCCCCGTTTTCTGTATCATGAAACTTATCACCCGTTCTCAGTTTTTCTACCTTTTTGTAGCCCTATGTAACAGATTACATATCTGGGATCCTGATCCGGTATCATATACCCAGGATGCAGAGGATACTGAGAAACAGTTCTTTGTAATGAACACACCCGAAGGAGATGCATCATATGCACTTTCTTCGTTTGGGCGGCATAGAAATTCTGGTATTCCCCTATTTCCTGCTCTGTCTTATAACAATTATAAGTTGGAGCGGGACCAACGTTCCCCAGCTCAGTATAACAAGCGGGTTCGGTCAATACATCCGTATTATTATCTTGATTAAGGCGTGATATGGTCGCTAGCAGGAGAGAGAGAGAAGAAAACACTCTGCGTGCGCTCTTGCAAGATCAGATTGGTTATATATTTTATCTAATCAGGATGGCTCCCACTGTTTTTATCAAATCCTCCTTCAAACCTTAAAAGGAAAGACTAGCCGGGATTAATTACATTCTACAAGTTCGCCAATCTTTCAGCCAGGCCAGTGTCAGTACTTTGAGGGAGGTTCCCCGTGCTTTCGCACGGACCTAATTACTGTAAACCTCGTTTTCCCAGAGGCGTAACCCCGTTGACACCTTTCTAGACACCTACTTGATCGGCTAATTGTAAAGTGCAAAACTCTCCCAGGAGTAACAATTACTCGCAGTGGGTATCGGGATCCAACTATCACATAGAAGGTATGCAATCTCATTGCAAATTTCAACACTTGAAACTCCCGATAAAGGTTTTTACCCCTAGCACCTATGACCTTAACTATGGTCAACAAATCATAAGTACTAGTCAAGTTCTACCCGTCATTTCGTGATTAATTAGACCCACCCACATGACCCTTAACTAAGGTCAACAAAGTCACGCGACTGTCCTAACTAATCGCATCATATGCGGTGTAGGAAGACATCACTTAGCTACCGTACACTGTGCCTTGACTATGGTCAACAAGCACAGCACGAATACTAAGTACTCTACTTCCTAAAATGACGGAGGGTTGCGAATGGTTTTTGTGAAAACCTTTAACGCTTTGAACTTGATCTCGTTGCGGAATCAAATGGTTTTTAAATGGAATGTTTTCGAGGCTTTTCTAGTTTTGCTAAAGGGGTCACTCCCGGTGAAGGGATCGTCGGCCCTTTCCTCGTCGAATGAGGTGCGGGATATATCATATATATCACTGTGCAAAGCGGAAACTATAGAAGCGATCAAAGACAAACCGAGGGTTGTAGCATCTGCCAGTTATTGCTAAAGGAGTCACTCCCGGTGAAGGGATCTCGGTCCTTTCCTCATCGAATAAGGTGCAGGATGTTCTATAATGAACACCGCGATGCAAAGCAAGAACTGTAGCTACCTGTTTTTATTTTGAAATTCGATTCCACAACATCAATTAGGTTTATTTTCTTTCATTAATCTCATTAATGAATATCCCATCAATTAAGTCCACCTAACCATCACAGATAAATATAACGTACGCTTATGCCATCCGCATTCGCCTCGATGTCCCGTCTGCACCGTTAGGTTAGGTAACTAACGCCAGAGCGAGGCAGGGCTAGCGCGGGTGTAAAACATAAGCAACGTCTATATAATATATCATATATACTATATATAATACCTGTCACAGAACATCACATGATCACATCCCAGATAAATCACAGCAGAAGAAACATATGAAATATTGGATATACTAGGACGTCCGTGTTTTCAATACGAGCCAGTATAAAACACGGATTCCACGGTCGTGATGAATAGCCAATCCCACACCCTAAGACCCCTACGAGAGCGGCAAGCAACCCTACCAATTCTAGGGTTAGGAGACCCGGACTCGACTCCTCGAGTTGGTCTCCCACTGGACCCCAGAACCCGGTTACTCCTTGGGTCTATCCTAGTGCAGAAAAGTAAATAATATACATCAACGGTGACAACTTCCGCAACCTGGAAGTGCCCCAATAAAAGAATATTACATACAAGTTTTTACATGAATGAAAATGAAAAACACTCATCTCACATAAAAAAAACCCCGGCTATTCAAACACTACGATCCAATATAACATATCCAGCAACACATAACATCTCATGTCATCAACGTAAGTAAATATGCGCATCCCAATTGTCGTTGACATATAGCAACGAAACCGGCGATATCACATATTACACTTACGGTCTCAGAAAAGAAAGTGTAAAACTACAATAGTTGGAATCCACAACCACCTCAGACATCGCATGCCTGACCAAATGAATTCTTTAGACATCGCATGCCTGACAATTATAAACCCAGCATTTTAGTCTCATTATCGAAAACACTTTTCAATATCAAGTCGGGCAATTCAACAAGATTCCCGACATTCTGATCGAATGCTCGTCGCAAACTTTAGTAGACGGCCGCACCCCCGAAACCGTCGACGAAGTGCACAATGGCGGAACACCGCTACCGCGAGCACCCGAACGGATGCTTTCGGCGACGGGGTTCTCCTACAGTCACTTGGTCGGGGCAATGGAGTGAGGCTGTCTATTAAGTTTACCCGGCGAGTATCCGCGTACGCTACATGATTGCTACGGACTTTTGATCACATCAAAATTCCGTGGCAACCGATCAAGTGAGACTAAACTGCTATGTTTATAACATTCATTCAGTTATCTCATAACTACTTGTGAATTCCAATTATTGTATCACATTCCGGATAAATAGAAAATGTTAAACTTTCCGATCGAACAATCGAACACCCAAGTTTTCCCGAAACAGCTCAACACATGAAATAAGTCTAACAGCATTCAGTTCGTACCTCAGTAGCAACGGTCCAGCCGTAGAAGGGTCAAGCCAACGCCTCACATGTGGCACGCCGTACTGCCCCAAACCCGAAGGTTCAAAGGGCAGTTCAAGACGGTCACATAATCGAGTTAAGGTTTGTTGTCTTCTAGAGGGTCCATCGCGTTACTTGCACTACTTAGAACGTCGTTAAACTACGGAAAAATCCAACAATTGGAAATTTCCCGGCAGGGGAAAAAGTGGGTATTTATATCCGGTCGAACTTTTTAACATATTCTAAGATTTATCCGAAAAAACACACCGACAAAATTAGACAATCCGACCGATACACCGAGTTCCCAATACAACCCAGAAAATGCAACTCTGGAAAAATTATTAAAAATCCCCTGGAAAACCAGCACAGACAACTAAGAGTTACTGTGCAAAATAGGATGCACAAAACGACAAAAGGGCCGCGGATCCGCCGCATGAGCCTACTGTAAGGCCGCGGATCCGCGCCGCCTTTATGGAATCAAGCCCTCGAATTTTACAGTAACCCTTATATCTTCCTGCTGATTTTTCTGAATATTTTTAATCTACAAAAAACCACGTTTTACAGAAAAGTCCAGAGAGCATTTTTCAACTCGGGTTTTGGGTCGATCGGACTTCTAATTCCGTCGGGACTTCGCCTAAGGCTCTAGCTAGGCTCTGATACCACTGTAAGGTTCCTAGGCACTCTAATGGAGTCTCACAAGTGATCAAACATGGCCAATTGAAATTTTACAAGTGCCTATTAACCCTAATACGGATCGTTAACTAGATAAATAGGCGAAGCAAGCAAGTAAACGGAAATATAACTAAAGGAAAGGGGCTACAACCTTTGTAGATCCGTTCCACCACCTCCTAAGCTCCGTGATGAAGTCCCCTCGCTGTCCAAATCATATCTTGGGCTCTAGCGTCGGCTTCATCGAAAAAAAACGGGCTAGGTCATCGACGACGATGCCGAAGATGATCTACGTCGAGGCATCGCTAGATCAAGCTCCAACTTCACCAAGTCAAGAAAACTTGTGAAGGAAACTCCCTATACTACTTGGCAAGAGGTAGAAGATGAAGAAATAGGAAGTGGGTAGACTTTAGATTTGGATTTCACACACTTTTTCATCAATCACCATTGATGTAGCAAGCTTTCTTCTCATGGAGGAAGAAGAAGAAGATGAAGAAAAAGAATATGATAAGTATTAAGTAAATGATAAATAAATCAATACTTATCATTTACTAACCCTTGGTTAGTTGTAGAGAATGGACCATGGTTAACTTGAATGGTTAGGGTTAAGGATGAGACAAGAATGGTGGACTAATTCAAAGCTTCAAGAATCTTCAACTAGCAAACAAAAATAGCAACCACTCTTTTCTCATCTTTTTCCAAAATAAATAAATAAATAAATAAGAAAAAAGAAAACCCTAATCATAATCTTAACCATGGTCTAATTCTTTACACTAACCCTAGCTTGCATGTATCATCAAACATGATACAATCATGTGCACAAAATATATCACATATGCAATGTGCACAAACCAAGTGAGTAAATCCATTTAAAGTGAACCAATACTAGTTAATGCAAAGTAATATATCAAATATATAATTATACATTAAATCATTAAATCAACACTTGATTCAATGATCCGGTCATGTCGCATATAACCGGCTAGTATCCAATGTATCAGCTTATCGAATCAATCCTTGATTCGATAACTAGGTTATATCGCATACAACCATTCGACACATTCATCGCGAGAATGAAATACGGTATCACATACACGCATTATTCTCGCTCCCGCACATATCTCATATGCGCTCCTATTTCGTTTCGCTTGAGCCAGGAAACCTCTGTGTAGGACTCTAAAGACTCGTCAATACGCCGGTAGCGGATGATGATCATATCAAGCACCCACAAGCCGCAAGCGGTCTGCCAAACGTAACGGCCACCCGGGTATTGAGCGATCAAAAGATCGACGAGCAAGCCCGCTCACACTCCTGTGAATCCAACCAGTAACACTTACAGTATAGTCCGGTCTGTTCGTCTGATATGTCGCATATCTCGCCTAGGGGTGGTAAACGTAAGACCCCAGTAGCTTGATAAGTCATGCCGACGTGAGGTCCATAACATTCGTGAAACTACTGATAACACTTACCAGTAAGTCACTGCAACCCTGGCCAAGGATTTCCTGTTATGGCCAGTCGAGCATAGCACAACATCAACCCCCAATACCGGGAGAGACGAATCCCCTCCTATCGCTCATTGCCTCCATGTGAATCGGGACTGTACCCATAAACCACCTGTTTGCACGACTCAGTAGAGCCGTGGTAGGGTGGAAATCAAAGCACAGTGGGAGACACACAAGACTCTATGACGATCTCGGGTTAACAGACTAAGCTGTACCAGTGTCACCAGAGAACTGCCATCTGACGTGAGGTATAATACCATCTGGGAGTTCTCGGCGAGTCCGTTCAGTGTACCCAGTCTCCACTGAGCACCCGCATACCATCTTCGATGTCAAACACCAATGGATATGGGATCATCCATCGCCCATCACATGGGTCGAGAAGATATACGCTAGTCTACTCTGGAATATCGATGCCCCGTCTCGATATTCCCACGACTAGGAACAATGAAGGATGTACTCATTGACTACCCAGGCCCCACTAGTATGATCTACATCATAGTCCTGGAAGTCGAGTACACATCCTAAGAGCTTTATCAACATGTAATCAGAGAGACAGAAAGTATACATGTTAAGATAAAGTGCAACCAGATAGCGTACTATCATGTCGAGCAAGAAAGTCCTTCCTATATATGTCCCAGCATCCACTACAATATACATCCAATGTACAATAATGGCCTCTAGGGCATACATATAACTAACAACTGGAAGTGGAATTGTACTGAGTACCTTGGTCTCAAGAAAGAGACGCATGTTGATGCTTCAGCTTCAGGTGTGTTCATAACTGAAAACTGTTTTTCTATAAACTCTGCTTCCTGGGTTTTGGATACCGGTTCGGGTTCTCATATCTGCAATTTTGTGTAGGGTCTGAGAAATAGCAGAGTTTTGAAGACAGGTGATCATACTCTCCGGGTTGGAAATGGTTCCAATGTACTTGCAGTTTCAGTGGGAGAGTATCATCTGGGGTTGCCATCGGGTTGTATATTGGTTTTGAACCCATATTATTTTGTACCAAGCATGCTTTGTAATATAATATCCACTTCTTTGTTGGACAATGAAGGATATCATTTTGTATTGAAGCATAATGTTATGAACATTAAACTAAATCAAGAGTTGATTGGTTGTGGTACACTTAATAACGGGATATACATCCTTAATCAAAACACAGTTTTCAACATACAGCATACAAACAAAAGGAAGTTTCAGATATAAATGAAGGTTTTCTTTGGCATTGTAGACTTGGTCATATTAATGAAACAAGACTAAACAAGCTTCATAAAGATGGATATTTAAATTCTTTTGAGTATAAATCTTATGCGACTTGCCAGTCTTGTATCAAAGGGAAAATAACCAAAACTCCGTTTACTGGACACGGAGAAAGAGCTACTGAGCTCTTGGGCCTCATACATAGTGATGTATGTGGGCCAATGTCTACACATGTAAGAGGCGGTTTTTCTTACTTCATAACTTTTACTGATGATTTCTCAAGATTCGGTCATGTGTTTTTAATAAAGTATAAGTCTGAAGCTTTCGATAAATTCAAGGAGTACAAACTTGAACTTGAAATGCAAACTGGATTGAGCATCAAGATACTTCGATCGGATCGAGGTGGAGAGTATCTTAGTACAGAGTTTTCGAACTTCCTAAAAGAGAATGGGATTCTCTCTCAGCTCACTCCCTCTTACACACTGCAACACAACGGTGTGTCAGAGCGGCGGAATCGAACCTTATTAGATATGGTACGATCCATGATGAGTGATACTGAGTTGCCCCTCTCCTTTTAAAGGCATGCATTGGAGACTGCAGCTTTTCTGTTGAACAGGATCTGACCAAGACCGTGTTTACCACTCCATATGAGATATGGTATGGGAAGAGACCATCTCTTAAACGAGTTAAGATTTGGGGTTGTCCGGCTTTTGTGAAAATGCAGAATCCGGACAATCTCAAGACACGATCGTTCAAATGTTTATTTGTGGGATATTCAAAAGATTCATGTGGATATCTTTTCTACCACAAGGAGGAACAAAGGGTGTTTGTTTCTCGAAATGCCATATTTTTATAAAATGAGATTTTTCCAAATGATACTGATGGCAATATGTTAGATTTAGATGAGGTTCTAGAAACACAAATTACAAAGGACAACTTGGTTGAACCTGATGTTGCAACAGAACTTAATGAACCTCAGCCACTCCATAGATCTGGTAGGACTTCTCACC
Source organism: Agapanthus africanus (assembly GCA_030015575.1). Classification (NCBI taxonomy): domain Eukaryota; kingdom Viridiplantae; phylum Streptophyta; class Magnoliopsida; order Asparagales; family Amaryllidaceae; genus Agapanthus; species Agapanthus africanus. The sequence continues at coordinate 865,299,361 of CM057338.1, read as the reverse complement.
CGCCGGAGAGATACTACGGTTTTCTCGTTAATGGTGATGGAGAAGACTGCATCATGAATGATGATGACCCTACCAGTTTTCAGCAAGCTATCACGAGTGGTGACTCTGTGAAGTAGACGGATGCCATGAGATCCGAAATGGACTCTATGTACACCAACAAAGTGTGGACTTTGGATGTTGTACCCTCTAGGGTAAAATCCGTAGGGTGCAAATGGATCTTTAAGAGAAAGATCGGTGTAGATGGGCAGGTGGAGACCTATAAGGCAAAGCTTGTGGCGAAAGGATTTCGAAAAAGACCGGGACTGGACTATGACGAAACCTTTTCTCCTGTAGCCATGCTTAAATCCATTCGGATCCTACATGCTATTGCTGCTCGCTACGACTATGAAATCTGGCAGATGGACGTTAAAACTGCTTTTCTAAATGGTGATTTAGAAGAGTGCGTTTATATAGATCAACCAGAGGGCTTCATTGATAGTGGGAGCAGCGGGAAAGCATGTAGGTTGCTTAAATCCATTTATGGATTAAAGCAGGCATCACGGAGTTGGAACATCTATTTTGATGATGTTATCAAAGAGTTTGATTTCATCAAAAATCCTGATGAACCTTGTGATTATAAGAAGATTGTGGGAAGTACTGTCACATTTCTCGTATTGTATGTGGATGACATTCTTCTGATAGGAAACGGCATTCCTATGCTACAATCGGTCAAACTGTTCTTATCACAAAGGTTCTCCATGAAGGACCTGGGTGATGCCTCGTACATATTGGGCATAAAGATCTATAGGGATAGATCTAAAAGGTTATTAGGATTGTCCCAAACCAGGTATATTAACACCATCCTAAAGAGGTTTAGTATGGAAGACTCCAAGCGGGGTTCCTTACCCGCTAATCATGGAGTCACTCTCTCTAAGGACTTTTGCCCAAAGACCGATGAAGAGAGAGCTCGCATGAGCATTTTACCCTACACTTCTACTGTAAGATCTATAATGTATGCGATGTTATGTACACGCCCTGATGTAGCTTATGCACTGGGTATAGTAAGCAGGTATCAATCCAACCCAGGGGAGAATCACTGGACAGCAGTGAAGAACATTCTTAAGTACTTGCGAAGGACTAAAGAAATGTTCTTCGTGTATGGTAACGGAGATCTCCAAATGGAGGCCTTTACTGATTCGAGCTTCCAGAGTGACAAGGATGATAGCAAATCTATCTCTGGGTTTGTCTTTACCCTCAATAGAGGGGCAGTGTGTTGGAAGAGTTTCAAACAGGATACCGTTGCAGACTCCACGATAGAAGCTGAGTATATTACTGCAAATGATGCTGCCAAGGAAGCCGTCTGGATGAGGAAGTTCGTCTCGGAGCTAGGAGTAGTTCCGACTATTATTGATCCAATACCTTTGTATTGTGATAATAATGGGGCTATGGCGTTAGCCAAAGAGCCCAGGTCCCATCAGCGATCCAGACACATCCTCAGGTGATATCATCTGATCCGGAAGATAGTTGATCACCGCGAGATCGAGATTCAGAGAATAGAAACGAAAGATAACACCGCGGATCCACTCACCAAGGCCCTCCCTTTGCCGCAGCATGAGCGACTTTTTGAGAGGTTGGGTATGAGATATGCCAATAATTGGCCTTAGTGCAAGTGGGAGATTGTTGGATATATGTATGCCCTAGAGGCCATTATATGATAGTGTATGTACCGGTATGTGTGTGTGTGTGTATTTAGGGGACATTCTTGCTCGACATGATAGTATGCTATCTGGTTGCACCTTTTGTCTTGACATGTTCAATTGATAGTGCTTTCATTCATTTGGTACATGTTGATATAGCCCTTAGGATGATGCAGGACTACTGAGATTATGATGCGGATCATACTAGTGGGACATGTGTAGTCTATGAGCATATCCTTGAAATATTCCTAGTCGTGGGTGTATCGAGACGGGGCATTGATATCACCAGAGTAGACTAGCGTATACGTTACTTGTCCCATATGATGGACGATGGATGATCCCATATCCATTGGTGTGGTGACACCAAAGATTGTAAACGAGTGCTCAATGGAGACTGGGTACACTGAATGGACTCGCCGAGAACTCTTATGTGGTATTATATCTATCGTCGGATAGCAGTTCTAAGGTGACACTGGTAAAGGTTAGTCTGTAGACCCGAGATCGTCATAGAGTCTTGTGTGTCTCCCAATGTACTTTGATCTCCACCCTACCACGGCTCTACTGAGTCGTGCATACAGGTGGATTTTGGGTACAGCCCCGAGGCACATGGAGGCAATGAGCGATAGGAGGGGTTTCGCCTCTCCTGGTATTGGAGGTTGATGTTGCACCATGTACGATTGGCTATAACAGGAAGTCCCTGGCCAGGGCTGCTGAGATTTACTGATAAGTGTTATCAGTAGTTTCTCGATCTGTTATGAGCCATATACCGGCATGACTTTTCTGAGTTATTGGGGTCGACGATACCATCCCTAGACCTGATATGCACCATATTTGACGAAGAGACCGGACTGTACGGTAAGTGTTGCCAGTTGGCTTGACAGGAGTTTTAGCAGGTTTGCTTTTGTTTCTTCTGATCGCTCAATACCTAGGAGCCGTTACGTACTGCTTATGCCACTGACGGTTTGTGGGCATGTGATGTGATCACTGCCTACTGCTAGTGTATTGACGAGTCTTAGAGTCCCACAAAGGAGTCTCCTAGCTCAGGCAAAATGATTTGGGGTGTATATGTGATATGCGCGGGAGCTCGATTAAATGCGTGTATTGGATACCGTATTTTATTCGCGCGTTTACTATTGGACGGGTCGTATGTGATATGACCGGGTTATTAAATCAAGTGTTGATTTAATATTAAGTCCATTAGATCATTTATTAAAACCTATTTCTTATGATGAATGCATGGGTGTATATATATGTTGATATGGATGCACACGTGCAAGCATACATATGTCATGGTTGATGATACATTGGTGGTGGCAATGCAAGACTCACATGGTTACATATTTATACATATATTCTTTTAATTTGAGATTAAGCAAAATGACAAATGAAATCATGGTTGACTATTCAACTTTCATTTTCTTTTGTTGACAAGTCAATACCATGGTTTCATTTGCCCATGGTTTTGGCCCATGGTTTTGCTTAAACTCTAGTTACAAAATATCTAGATATTATGTAACCATAGTTTATCATGATAGCTCTTTCTTACTCTCTTGAGTTTAAGCAAGGGTTATTAATATTATGCTCTTGAGTTTTGTTTTTGCCATCTCCTTCTTCCTCTCTCTCCAAAAAGCTCACCAGGGTTTCAAAAGAAAGAGAAAGGATTAAAAAGAAAAGTTTTTTAATTGAGATCCAAACCCAAATCACCATTCCACTTTAGTTTAGCCTACTAGATTGGAGTGTTTGCTTCTTCTTCTTCCTTGATCAAGAGAAGCTTGGAGTTTGGTGCAAAGAGACTTCGTGGTGGATCATCGTGGACGCGGAAGGACACAAGCCAACCGGTTCAAACTCCTGTCGAGCGAACTGGCAACACTTACCGTACAGTCCGGTCTCTTCGTCAAATATGGTGCATATCAGGTCTAGGGATGGTATCGTCGACCCCAATAACTCAGATAAGTCATGCCGGTATATGGCTCATAACAGATCGAGAAACTACTCATAACACTTATCAGTAAATCTCAGCAGCCCTGGCCAGGGACTTCCTGTTATAGCCAATCGTACATGGTGCAATATCATGCCCCAATACCGGGAGAGACGAAACCCCTCCTATCGATCATTGCCTCCATGTGCCTCGGGACTGTATCCAAAATCCACCTGTTTGCACGACTCAGTAGAGCCATGGTAGGGTAGAGATCAAAGTACAGTGGGAGACACACAAGACTCTATGACGATCTCGGATCTACAGACTAACCTGTACCAGTGTCACCTGCGAACTGCTATCCGACGATAGATATAATACCACATAGGAGTTCTAGGAGAGTTCATTCAGTGTATCCAGTCTCCACTGAGCACCCATATACGATCTTTGGTGTCACCACACCAATGGATATGGGATCATCCATCGCCCATCATATGGGACAAGTAACGTATACGCTAGTCTACTCTGGTGATATCGATGCCCCATCTTGATACACCCACAACTAGGAACATTTCAAGGATATGCTTATAGACTGCACATGTCCCACTAGTATGATCCACATCATAATCTCAGTAGTCCTGCATCATCCTAAGGGCTATATCAACATGTACAAAATGAATGAAAGCATGATCAAATGAACATGTCAAGATAAAAGGTGCAACCAGATAGCATACTATCATGTGGAGCAAGAATGTCCCCTGAATATACACACACACACACATACTGGTACATACACTATCATATAATGTCCTAGGGCATTCATATATCCAACCGTCATAAGGATCTTGCAATAGTATTTTCTCCTTGTAAGTCGAGAGGACTCACAAGTGTTGTTCACCATATGGGGATATTTCTTACTATAGGTGGAACTCGGTGGGGGATATATTTATTTGTGCCTATGGATTGTATACAAGGGTCATTATGGGACCTCCTTGTTGGTGTAGTGCCCTCAAGTCAATTATTGTAATCACAGACACGCGATTGTGATGATTGAGGGAGGACCTATACGGGTAGAACAGTCTTACTCAAAATGATAGTATGCTATCTGGTTTGTCTCTATCATCATGTACATGCATTATGTGGAATTACAGATCACTATTACATGTTGATAGATCCCCATAGGAATCTTGCTTGACTACCAGCATTATGATGGCGATCATATATGTGGGAGCTGGGTAGTCCATAAGCACATCCTTAAATGTCTCTAGTCGAGGGAGTATCGAGACTGGGCATTGATACTCCGGAGTAAACTAGTGTATACTTTTCGAGACCCCGACGAGGAGCGGTGGCCGGTCCCACAAGCCATTGGTGTCAGTTAGTCACCTAAGATAGTATACAGGTGCTCATTGGGTTATGAGTTATACTGGACGGACTCATCGGGAACATGCTAGATGGTATTATACCTATTGTCAGATAGCAGTTCTCAGGTGACATGAGTACAGGTTAGTCTGTCGACCTGAGATCGTCACGTGTGAGTTCCCACTGTGCTTTGATTACTACCCTACCACGGCTCAAACGAGTCATGCAAATAGGTTCTATTAGGGTACAGTCTCGAGCCACATGGAGGCAGTGAGCGGATCGTCGGGGATTCATCTCTCCCGATATTGGGGGTTGATGTCGCGCTGTGCACAGGTGGCCATCGCCAAAAATTCTTGGCCAAGGTAGAAGAGAATTACTGATTTGGATCAGTAGTTTCTTAGTGGGTGATGGGCTTCACACCGACATGAAATATCGCGTTATTAGGAGTCTAACTTTATTCACCCTAGACCCGATATGCGATACTCCTAGACGAAAAGACTAGACTGTAAAAAGATTATCACAGACAGGCTCAGTAGGGGCTCAGATGAGTTTGCTCGTCGGCCTTCCTTTCGCTCAATACCTGGGTAGCCGTTACGTACAGCTAGTGCCACTGACGTGCTTGTGGTTAAACTCACTGCCAGCGAATTGACGAGTCTTTAGAGTCCCACACAGAGGGTTTCCCTGGTTCAGGCGAAATGATGTAGTAGCCGTATTTTGATACGTGCATGGCTCCGATCGAATGATTGTACTAGTTACCCGGACTTTCGATCGGACGGTTGATAATACTAGCCGGTTTAGGATTGAGCCGGATTATTAAATCAGGTATTGATTTAATAATTTTCGTATATATATTTCAATATGTATATTCTAGTATATTATATTCTTTATGTTATTCTATATCTTTGGGTATTCGTATTTTGATACGAATACGGGTATGTATATACAGTTGAATGTATTCCGTATTTATACGGAAAATATTCTAGAAGGTGAACACCTCATTTTAGTTTATCCATTTATTAAATTAAATGGAAATGAGGTGTAAAGGTAGTGACGAGAAAATGGTGAGAACCATGCTTGAATAATGTTGACAAATGAATTTTCAATTCATTTGTGCAAACTATTTAAGTATGGTTGCTATATTTTTATTTGGAAAATGAGATATACAAAACCATGCTTCATGGTTTTCTCTCTCTTGGATGGTCATTTTGAAAACACTCTCACCATTTTGCATATCTCTCTTCTCTAGCCTTTTTTGAGCTCCTCCTCCTTCTTCTTCATCTTCTACCGTACCATCTCATGTGTTGAGAATCAAGCGTAGAAGAAAAATAGATACACACTTAGAACAACTCACTACATCCCTAGGCACTCTAGATTAGCAACCTAGATTCCCTAGTTGCTCCACTAGATTCTTAGTGTGGAGCTAGAGCCATGAGCCACATCCCTCTGGTGGATCATCTTCGACGGAGGAAGACCGGCGGCCAAGCTCGATCAAGGAGACCTCAAGGAGGTAAGGAAGAGGGTAGAAGACCGAAAGACACGGATCATTTGGTAAAACATTCTATCACAGTAGATAACATCTTTGTAGATTGCTAGTTTCATGTTTGGTTCGATTCTCGGTAGTTGTTTCTAGCGCCAAGTTTTTAACCCTAAAATTTTTCGTTCCGCAAAGGCCACGGTCGACGACCAGGGCGCTAGGAACCCCAACATGGTATCAGAGCCACCCAAATATTAGAAACTAGTAGTAGACGATGCATTAATTTCAAAACCGAAAAATTCTGATTTCAAAACCCACTCTCTGTTCTGAAATTTTTTTGGTCTCTAAAATTTTTTTAAAGTGTAGAGACATAGTTTAGACATGTATGTGACATAACAACAACAACAACAACTGAGTCTTTTATCCTAAGAATATGAGGTAGACTACATGAACCAACATGAGAATCACGCCGGGTCCAGCACATGAATCCTCCGCCTCCACTCACTCCTATCGAACAATATACTTTCATTGAGTCCTTTGGCAACCATATCGTTTCATATCACCTCCATCCATATTTTCTTCAGTCTCACTTTTGCCCTTTTGCCATTTCCCACATCGAGAGTATCTATTCGTCAAACCGGTGCTTCCATAGGTCTGCATCGCACATGACCAAACCATCTTAGCCGGTTTTCCCGCATCTTCTCCCCAACAAGCGCTACACCAACTTTTGCATGAATATCCTCATTTCGCACCTTATCTTTTCTAGTGTTACCGCACATCCAACGAAGCATGCGCATCTCCGCTACGTGCATCTTCTGTGTATGATGCTTCCTAGGAGCCCAGCATTCTGTACTATATAATAAGGCAGGCCGAATAGCGCTCCGATAAAACTTCCCTTTCAATTTTAACGGAAAGTTACGATCACACAAAATTCCTATTGCACTCCTCCATTTCAACCAACCAGCTTGGATCTTTTGATTAACATCACTATCGATCTCCCCATTCTTTTGGATGATGGAACCTAGATATCTAAACTGGTCGCTCGGTGATATCTATTGCCCTTCAAATGTTATACCAATATGGTTTTGACTTCTCTGGTTACTAAATTTGCAATGCATATATGTTGTCTTGGACTTGCTCAATCTGAATCCCCGAGATTCCAATGTTTGCCTCCATAATTCCAATTTAGCATTAACCCCTGCTTTCATCTCATTTACTAGAACAATATCATCAGCGAATAGCATACACCAAGGTACCTCATCTTGGATAGTTCTAGTAAGCTCATCCATCACGATGGTAAACAAGAATGGACTTAATGCAGATCCTTGATGTAAACCAATTGTAATCAGAAAATCACTCGTTAAGCCGCCGCAAGTTCTGACATTTGCCACTACTCCATCGTACATATCTTTGATTATGTCAATATACTTGACGGGGACCCCCTTCTTCATCATTGTCCCCCATAATACCTCTCTAGGTACCTTGTCGTACGCTTTTTCTAAATCAATAAATATCATATGCAAATCTCTTCTCCTCTCTCGAAAACGCTCGGCAAGCTGACGAAGCAAATGAATAGCCTCTGTCGTCAATCGTCCAGGCATGAACCCAAACTGGTTCTTTGTTATCTTAATATCCTTTTTTATCCTGTGTTCAATCACTCTCTCCCAAAGTTTTATGGTGTGACACATAAGTTTTATTCCACGGTAGTTTGAGCAACTTTGAATGTCACCCTTGTTCTTGTAGATATGTACAAGGATACTTTTCTTCCATTCATTTGGCGTCTTTTTTGTCTGCCAAATCTTATTAAACAGATCTGTCAGCCATTTAACACCTATTTCTCCTAAACATCTCCAAATCTCGATAGGAATCCAGTCAGGACCAACCGCTTTTCTTAAACCCATTCTGTTCAAAGCTTCTTTAACCTCAGGCAGTCTTATTTTATGCATGAAATCACGGTTTATATCTTGAGATTGAATGACAAGTCCATACAAATTCTTTGTAAAGCTCTTATTAAACAATTTGTCAAAATAATCTCTCCATCTTTCCTTGATATCCTTATCTCGAACTAAAACCTTCCGATTTTCATTTTTGACACACTTCACCACACATAAGTCTCTAGTCTTCCTTTCCCGCATCCGAGCAATCCGGTATATATCATTTTCAGCCTTTTTAGTGTCTAAATTCTCATACACCTCCTTGTAGACCTTAGATTTAGCTTCCCGAACAGCTTTCTTATTTTCTTTTTCAGCCATTTTATACTTCTCAAATCTCTCCACATCTCTACTTTTCTTCAAATCTTTATAAGAATCACTTTTAATTTTAATAGCAGCCTTTACTTCTTCATTCCACCATGATATGTCCTTAGATGGTGGAGCACCACCTCTCGACTCACCAAGTAGATCTCTAGCTACCTTCTTGATACAACTAACCATTTTGTTCCATGTTCTTTCTGAATCATCTTCCGAATGCCAATCCGCTTCTTGGACTACACGATCTATAAAAGCCTTTTGGTTACCTTCTTTCAATCACCACCATTTAATTCTAGGCTCTACCTTACGTCTAATCCTCCTAGGTCCTCTTCTAAATCGAAAATCTAGAACTAAAAGTCTATGTTGAGTGGTTACACTCTCACCTGGCACTACCTTACAGTCGATACAACAACCTCTATCTATTCTTCTCTTCAGAAAAAAGTCTATTTGACTAGCACTTGATCCGCTCCTAAAAGTGATAAGGTGGGACTCTCTTTTCCTAAACCAGGTGTTTGCTAAGATCATGTCATAAGATAAGTCAAAATCTAGAATCGAGTCACCTACTTCATTCCTTTGTCCAAAACCAAAACCTCCATGGATAGTATCAAACCCACTACGACTAGTACCTACATGTCCATTAAGATCACCACCAATAAATAAATTCTCTCCTGTTGGTATACTTTGCACCATCTCGTCTAAATCCTCCCAGAATAAACGCTTACTAGCTTCATCGAGACCTATCTGTGGTGCATAAGCACTAATAACATTAAAGATCTCTCCACCCAGAATAAGCTTAACCAGTAAAATTCTATCACCTTTTCTCTTAATCTCAACTACATCCTCAAGCAACCGTCTATCTATGATTATGCCTACCCCATTACGATTTTTATCTCTACCTGTATACCAAAGCTTATAACCCCAAGGCTCTATGACTCTACTCTTTTCACCTACCCACTTAGTTTCTTGCAAACACATAATACCAACTCTCCTCTTAATCATCACCTCCACTAATTCTATTAGTCTACCCGTAAGGGAACCTATGTTCCAGGAAGCTAGACGGATCCCATGAAACCCTTGTTTATTTGTCACTACATCCAGGGTCCGATATAGCACACCGTTTCTGGACGACGACCCTTGCTTATTTGTCACTACACCCGGGGTCTGATGTAGTGCGCCGTTTCTGAACGACGACCCTTGCTTATTTGTCACTACACCCGGGGTCCAATGTAGCGCGTCATTTCTGGACGACAGCCTAGAAGCCCTTGCATATTTAACACTACAACCGGGATCCGATGTAGCGCGTCGCTGAGTAGGGGACGCCCCAACGATATTCTTATTATGGTTCATGTTATATAATGTGACAAAGTTTTACGTTGGCTGTCACAAGCCTACCACTACCCTCACCCTTTCTTATCCGGACTTGGGACCGGCAACGGTGGGTTTAGACATGTATGTGACACGCGACGAAAATGAGGGAATTCCATTAGGAAATGGCCGGCCAAAATCCCCATTTTCCCAATTCTGCCTTTTCACTATTCACCAATGTACCTCGTTTTCATCCAGTGTCTTGGGTTTTGTAAATTGGTGTTTTTGGTCTTGTTTGATTTCCCCAGATTTCACTTAGTGTTGTCTTTGCTTTGGAGAAGCTTGGAAAGTTTTAAAAGTTCAAATTTTGCATCGTTGATATCTGTGATGTGGTGTATGTGTTTTTCAAACGTCGTCTATTTGCTATATGTCATTTAGATGGGGTTGCACATACTTGCTTATACAGCTGTGATGTTGATATCTATGATGGCGTGTTCGGATTGTCGTGTTGGAGAGCCTCTAGTGCAATGGTAGTTGTACAGTTTCGATTCATTTGTATATTCTTTATTGCGGGGCGAGCGTCCGACATGTACACTGAAAGTGTTTCCTAGAACCACCACAAGGTTTATATCGGCATCAAGCATGCGATTTTAAAATTTTGGGGTATTAAGCTACACTAACTTAGAATCTAACTAGAGTACTAGGGTTTAAGCAATGATATAGCAAGAACTACACTAAGTGAAAGAGATTACAACCTTTGTAGATCGAGTCCTTCACTTCTATAGCTCCGGGTAGTAGTCCCTATGACTCCTCTAGGCTCCACTTGAAGAAGGAACGAGCTTACTTTGCAATCTTCGTGTCGAAGATGATCCACCTTGAAACTTCTTTAATTCAAGCTACCTCTTCACTAATCCGCTATTAGTAAATGAAACAACCTATACTTAATGGCTAATAGAGTGTAGGTTGATGAAGTAGGAGTGTAAGATCACTTAGAATACTTTAAAGCTTTAGGGTTCACAACTCATGTGAGGGTTAAAGCTTGAAGCAAGAGGAAGAATAAGGAAAATGGAGAGAGCTGGGGTTTTCAAAAAACCAATGCAAGCATAAAAAATGAAGTGAAGAATGACTTATCTATTATCTCACTTATTGAAGCATCAATATATCTCAATAATAAATTGCAACCATACTTCTATAGTGAACACAAATGAATAAAGAAATGATCAAGCCATACATCACCCATTCCACAAATATCTTTACTTTTTCCACCTCATTTTCTATTTTCTCAAAATAGAAAAATCATGCTTCAAATACATACATACATACATACATACATACATACATACATACATACATATATATATATATATATATATATATATATATTAAGAGTAGAAAATAATTAGTGAGCAATAATATTAGTTAATATATAATTATATCAAATATAAATATATATCAAATTATTAAATCAACACTTGATTTAATAATCCAGTTATATCATATATAACCGGCTAATATCATTTATCTGTATATCAAATTATCAAATCAACACTTGATTCAATAATCTGGTTATATCACATATAACCAAACCGATAACATTTATCGCCAGATTAGAATACGGTATCACATACTCGTATTTAATCAGGCCATCACACATATCATCATATATGCCCTACTTCGTTTCGCTTGAGCTAAGAAAACTCTATGTGGGACTCTAAATACTCGTCAATACGCCAGCAGTAGGTAATGATCACATCAGTTACCCACAAGCCATCAGCGGTACTAGCTGGACGTAACGGCTACCCAGGTATTGAGTGATTAGAAGATCAACAATCAAGCTTGTCTAAACTCCCATGAAGCCTATAAGTAACACTTACCATACAGTCTGGTCTCTTCGTCTGATATGTCGTATATCGAATCTAGGGGTGGAATCTCCAAACTCCAGTAACTTGATAAGTCATGCCGATGTATGGCTCATAACGATTCGAGAAACTACTGATAACACTTACCAAAAAATCTCATCAGCCCTGGTCAGGGACTTACTGTTATAGCCATCGAGCATAGCGCAACATCAACTCCCAATACCGGGAGAGACGAAACCCCTCCTATCGCTCACTGCCTCCATATGACTCGGGACTGTACCCAAAATCCACCTTTTTGCATGACTCCTTTGAGCCGTGGTAGGGAGGAAATCAAAGCACAATGGGAACCACACAAGAAACTATGACGATCTTGGGTCTACAGACTAACATGTACCAGTGTCACCAGAGAACTGCTATCTGACAATAGGTATAGTACCATCTAGGGGTTCTCGGCGAGTCCTGTTCAGTGTACCTATTCTCTAATGAGCACCCGTGCACAATCTTTGATGTCAAACACTAATGGTTATGGGGTCAACTATCCGCCCCTACAGGGTCAAAAAACGTATACACTGGTCTACTCTGGAATATCGATGCCCTGTCTTGATACTCCCTCAACTAGGAACCGTTAAAGGATGTACTTGCGGACTACACAAGTCCCAGTAGAATGATTCGCATCATAGTCCTGGTAGTCAAGCAAACATCCTAAGGGCTTTATCAATATGTATCAGAGAGACAATATAAAAATACGAGTGTACATGTTAAGATAAAAAGCAGCCAGATAGCATACTATCATGTCGAGAAAGAAAGTCCTATATATATATGTCCATGCATCCACTATATCATACAATAATGGCCTCTAAGGCATACATATTCCTAACAATCTCCCACTTGCACTAAGGCCGGTTGTTGTAGTATCTCATACCCAACATCCTAAAAAGTCTCTCAAACTGCGTCTGGGGGAGGGCCTTTGTGAGTGGATCTTTCGTGTCAACTCTCCTGACCTTGATCTCCCGGTGATCTACTATCTTCCTGATCAGGTGATACCACCTAAGAATATATCTGGATCGCTGATGGGACCGGGGTTCCTTGGCCAAAGCCACGGTTCCATTTTTATCACAATACAAAGGTATTGGATGCTTAATAGATGGAACGACACCGAGTTCAGCAATGAACTTCTTTATCCAGACAGCCTCTTTGGCAACATCATTGGCAGCGATGTATTCAGCCTCTATTGTCGAGTATGCTACGGTATCTTGCTTGGAACTCTTCCAATATACCGCCCCTCTATTGAGAGTGATGACAAAACCCGAGACCAAATTACTGTCGTCCTTATCACTCTGGAAGCTCGAATTGGTAAAGGACTCCACCTGGAGTTCTCCATTACCATACACCAAGAACATTTCTTTAGTCCTTCTCAAGTACTTAAGAATGTTCTTCACAGCTGTCCTGTGATTTTCCCCGGGATCTGATTGATACCTACTCACTACACCTAGTGAGTAAGCTACATCCGGTCTGGTACATAACATCGCATACATGATAGACCCAACTGCAGAAGCATAGGGTATCACTGTCATGTGAGCCCTCTCCAAATCAGTCTTGGGAGACATCTCTTTGGAGAGAGTGATTCCTGAACAAGAGGGTAAATTACCATGCTTAGAATCTTCCATACTAAATCTCTTTAGTATGGTGTCTATGTATCTGGATTGGGACAATCCCAACATCCGCTTAGATCTATCTCTATAGATTTTTATCCCCGGGATGTAGGATGCATCACCCAGACCTTTCTTGGAGAACTTTTGTGATAAGAAGAGCTTTACCGAGTGTAGCATAGGAACATCATTTCCTATCAAGAGTATGTCATCCATGTATAATACGATGAAGACAACCTTACTCTCTACAACCTTTTTGTATATACAAGGTTAATCTTCATTTTTGATGAAGTTAAACTCTTTGACTGCCACATCAAAATAGATGTTCCAGCTCTGCGATGCCTGCTTTAATCCATGGATTGATTTAAGCAGCTTGCACACCTTTCCGCTACTCCCACTATCTACGAAACCTTCTGGCTGAGTAATGTACACGCTCTTTTCTAAATCACCATTTAGAAAAGCGGTCTTGACGTCCATCTGCCAGATTTCGTAGTCATGGTATGAAGCAATAGCAAGTAGGATCCTGATGGACTTAAGCATATCCATTGGAGAAAAAGTTTCATCATAATCGATACCTGGTTGTTGACGAAAACCTTTTGCTACAAGTCTAGCTTTAAGGTCTCAACCTTTCCATCTACACCAATTTTCTACTTAAACATCCACTTGCTCCTGATGGGTTTTACCCCTTCAGGAGCAACTTCCAAAGTCCATAATTTGTTGGTGTACATGGATTCCATCTCAGATCGCATAGCATCCAGCCATTTCACATAGTCTCCACTTGTGATGGCCTGCTCAAAACTAGTCGGTTCATCATCTTCCATGATACAATCCTCGCTCCCGCCGTCTATGAGAAAACTGTAGTATCTCTCAGGTGGATGAGAAACCCTATTAGATCTGTGAAGTGGCTGAGGTTCGTCGGGGACTATTGAATCCTCCGGTTCTACCAAATTATCAGTTATAGTTTGTGTAGCTGGAACTTCTTCCAGTTCTACCTCATTACCACTAATTTCTTTCACAAGAAATTCCTTTACTAAAAACGTGGCATGTCGAGAAACAAACACCTTTTGTTTCTCGGTGTGGTAGAAGATATACCATCGCGAATGTTTGGGATATCCTACAAATTTGCACAGAACTGACCTTGCCTCGAGCTTGTCCAGATTTTGTGTTTTCGTATAAGCCGGACAACCTAATATCTTAATAAAATTAAGACATGGTCTCTTCCCTTTCCATATCTCATATGGAGTGGTAGGCACAGATTTGGTAGGAACCATATTCAATAGGTATACAGCTGTCTCAAGTGCATAACTCCAAAAAGAAATAAGTAACTCAGCAACACTCATCATAGAGCTCACCATATCTAATAGAGTGCGATTTCTCCACTCCGATACTTCATTGTGCTGTGGTGTATACGGAGGAGTAAGCTGAGAGAAAATCTTATTCTCTTTTAAGTAGTCTCGGAATTCCATGCTTAAGTATTCTCCTCCCCGATCAGATCATAGGATTTTAATACTTTTACCCGTCTGGTTTTCTACTTTGTTCTTATATTCCTTGAATTTCTCAAAAGCTTCAGATTTGTGTTTCAACAGGAACACATGTCCGAATCTTGAGAGATCATTGGTGAATGTAATGAAGTATGAGGAACCATTCCTGGCATGTGTAGACATAAGACTGCATACATCACTATGTATCGGTCCCAAGAGTTCAGTAGCTCTTTCTCCATGTCTAGTAAACGGAGTTTTGGTCATCTTCCCTTTGAGACAAGACTGGCAAGTTTTATAAGATGTAAATTCAAACTAATTTAAATATCCATCTTTATGTAACTTAGATAGTCTTGTCGCATTGATATGATCTAGTCTATAATGCCACAAGAAGGCTTCGTTCATTTCTGAACTTTTTCTCTTGTGTGTATTCTGTATATTTAGAACTGTAGTTTGATTTAGAACGTATATACCATTACACAATGTACCAAACCCAATCAACACTTGATTTAGGAAAATTTTCATAACATTATCCTCTAATGCAAAGTTATATCCTTCTTTATGCAATAAAGAAACTGATATAGTATTGAACATCATTTTTTGTACGTAATAACAGTCGTTCGGAATCAATGTATTACCATTTGGTAATACTAGGTGATATTCGCCAACTGCTTTGGCTGCAACAATTGCTCCATTCCCTACTTTGAGAGATTTATCACCCTTTCTCAGTTCTGTACTTCTCCTTAACCCATGTAAAAAATCACATACGTGGGATCCTGATCCGGTATCCAATACCCAGGACGTAGAGCATAATGAGAAACAATTCTCGGTAACGAACACACCCGAAGAAGATGCATCATTATACTCTTTTTCGTTCGGGTTGCGTGGGAATCCTGATATTCCCCTATTCCTTGCTCAAAATTATGACAATCATAAGAAAAAGCGGAACCAACGTTCCCCAGCTCGGTATAATAAGCGGGTTCGGTCAATACATCCATATTATTATCTTGATTAAGGCGTTTCATGGTCGCTACCAGGAGAGAGAAAGAAGGAAACGCTTTAGCGTGCGCGCTTTGCAAGATTAGATTGGTTATTATCTTATCTAATCAGGATGACTCCCACTGTTTTTATCAAATCTTCCTTCAAACCCTAAAAGGTAAGATTAGCCGGGATTAATTACACCCTACAAGTTCCCCAATCGGTCAGCCAGGCAGGTATTGGTATTTCGAGGGAGTCTCCCCATGCTTTCGCATGGAACTAATTAAATAATCTCATTTCCACAGGGGTATAACCCCGTTAACACATTCCTTAGACACATACTGGATCAGCTAATTGTAAAGTGGAAAACCCTCCCAGGAGTAACTCTTACTCGCAGTTGGTATCGGGATCCAACTATCTCATAGAAGGTATGCAATCTCATTGCAAATTTCAATACTTGAAATTCTTAATATCTGTTTTTACCCCTAACGACCTATGACCTTGACGGAGGCCAACAAACCATAGGCCGCTAGTCAAGTTCAACCCGTTCATTTCGTGATTGAATTAAACCCACCTGCACGACTCTTGACGGAGGCCAACAAGGTCGTACGACTACCCAAATCTAATTGCATCATATGCAGCAGATAAGCACTAATCAGCTACCGTACACTACATCTTGACGAAGGCCAACAAATGCAGCACGAATACTAAAATAGTCCTTATCTGAAATAACGGAAGGCTACGACTAGTTTTGATGAAAACCTTTAGCATAATGAACTTGATATCGTCGTAGAATCTAGTGTTTTTAAAAGAAGTGGTTTTTGTAGCATTTGCTAGTTTTGCTAAAGAGATCACTCCCTGTGAAGAGATCTCGGCTCTTTCCTCATCGAATGAGGTGCGGGATATTCATCAAGGAATACCACTATGCAAAGCAAGAACTAGAGAAGTTATCAAAAAAACTGAGTGGGTTATAGCATTTGCTAGTTTTGCTAAATAGGTCACTCCCGGTGAAGGGATCTCGGCTCTTTTCTCATCGAATGAGGTGCTGGATATTCATTAAGGAATATGTTCAGTCAAAAATATCGCACTTTTGATATAACATTTTCCTTACTTTTCTTAAATATCTAAAGGTGTTTATTATAAATATAACACATATTTGGGTTTATCTGTAAAATACTATTTATCATATGTTTATATATTATAGTTAACATTATGAAGGAAAATGTATGCATATAATATTTATATAATATTTTGGTAATTTAAATATGCATATCATATCAAATATCCTTAGTCAATATTCTTAAAATATAATATCATATCAAATTGGTTAGGATAATATCCCAAAAATACCAAATATTACTAACATTATTCATTGAGATATTGTGCAAGGTTTAGTTCAGGTCAGGAGATCGAGATGTTGAGATGTCGGGAATCAAAAATCTGCCGATAAAGTTAAATAAAATCGAAGAATCGATACCGGCAGAGACTCAGAAAAGATATGAAGATTCCAGACATCAAATAAATCCCCATGTGTCATAACAAAGCAGCTCCAGAATTCTGAAGCCAAGATCTCACCAACAAACCGCAGATCCGCGACCAAACCATGCAATATGCGGCGGATCTGCGGTCGATTCACTGAGTCAGAATTTGGTATTTTTAGTTGTGATTTGCAACAACAAACTCTAATTCTGGAGATCTTTGGTCTCTGGTTTTGGGGCTATATAAAGGACCGAGGGCTAAACTTAGAAATCATCAATCTTTTACACGAAGTAAAGCACCGTCAAAGAACAAGTGATCCAAGACAGGTCCGCGATTCGACGTGACAAGGCGACGTGAGATTCGATGGAGCATCTACTTCCTACAAGGCAGAGATCGAGAGCAACTTCTTCTTCCTCTTGTAATCTAAACATGAAGGCATTGTACTTGTGAAGTTGATTAATAAAGGTAGATCGTTAGATTAATTAGTTTGCATTTATTTACATTATGATCTCTATCCGTTCTTCTATCTCCATCATGCGCGAGTAATTCTCCGCTTGATAGGGTTCGTAGGATTAGGGTAGAACAATGGATGAGAAAATGTTTTAACTTCTTTTAAGTCTTATGAAATTTATAAACTTTAGCAAAATAAATGCTAACATCCTTATCGGGCGTGCTGCCAATTTATTTCTAGTCTCAACCGCGATTTGAGATCATATTAACAATTGTTTTGTTAAGGGCTAGACATTAATAGAGATCAATGAAAGGACAAGGGTCAATAGTAGGGAAATCCTAGTTTCTTCCAAGAACCCTAATCCTCATTCATCACTATCTATCTAGTATTAAATCTATCAATAGATAAAATAAGTAATCTTTATCAGTCATCCATGACCACTAAATCCGAACGAACCCTACAAGCATTCTTCTTATAAAATCTATATCCGTATTCAAACTAGATTTGTATTCTACATCCGTATTTTGACGTAGATCTAGAAACTATTCTCCACTATTTTTTATTCCACTATTCTTTCTATTTTTCAACACGTCGAAAGAAAGATTGAAAGAATCCACATATCCCTGAGGACGACCCGTACTCACTCGGTCTAGCTACACGCGACACCGTTATTGATTGTGATTATTCTACAAACACTTCTTTAAAACAGAATCAATCAAATAGCGCCGTTGCCGGGGATACATGCGTAATTTTTTATTCTGACTATTTGTGTTGAATTCTTATACGATCTATATCATAAAAATAAAACAAAACCGCATCTTGCATATTTAACGATTAGTGTGCGATTTTTGCGAGGGAATCTAGAGTCACTTTAGTGAGGAGATAAAGGTTCAGAGACATTCATCAAGACCCAGAGGAGCAAAAGTAGCCACAGTGAAAAAATTAAACGAAGAACCCCCTAAAGCGCGGCGGAACCGCGGCTATTGTGTGCAAACGGCGGCGAAACCGCGGCGGTCTTGGGGAGTTGTGCCCTCAAACTTTTCTGGTATCCTTTCTATATCTTTCTCTCTCCTCTAAAAAATCCAATAATATATTTTCTGCAGGATTCTTTGCAAATTATCGCCGCTCAAAAATGTTTTTGCGTGTTTTGTTTTGCGAGTTGTTTTTGCATATTTTAATACGGACTTTAAGGGGCAAGACATCAATTCAGATTAGGTGGGGATTTCATCACCCTTCCTAAGCCCCATAAATCACAAAACGAGCATCCGCATAACCCTATATTAATTAAAAAATATCTAGATCAAGACTCTAAGGACCATCGCGCTCAAATAGGACAGAGGAAGGTCGTAGGTAATCTATCGCTTATCCGCATTTCATTTGTGGTGTCTAGGCAAGTATGTCTAAGGCAAGTGACTTAATTAGGCCCGCTATTTTCAGTGATTCGTATAGCGGATACCTCCCACTTACCTGGCACTTACCTGGCCATAAGAGTTATAAAGAGGTGGTAGAGGATTGATCCTGCAGCTTGTCCTTTGGAAGTCTAGGAGCGGTCTAGTGCTTGACCTAGGTAACCTTAGTTTTAGGGTTTGCTTATGCATTTTGTGATTTTTTGAATCAACCCTCAAGTCCTACTTTCAAAGCAAAATAATCCAAATAGAGCTTAAGTCTTTTCACCCTTCTCCCTCTTTTCACATTTTTATAATGGGTAACCCAAATAAAAGAACTCCTGCCGAGTTTTTCTATCCAGAACCAGATATTTCTTGTTATCGTAATCGCTTCGGTATACCATCCTACTCTACCATGTTTTTAAGAGATCGGATATAGCAAACGGAAAGAAACAGTTGGCCACCTCACTCCAGGTCCTATCAACCGCATCAAAATTCTACATTTTCTTTTGTTGATGCTCCATCTAAAGCATATGAGGGAACTCCTAAACGCATGTCCATCGCTGAGTATATAGCAAGGACTAACGGCCAAAGTTTCAATCCGGTCAAACCGTTAGGACAACAAACGCCACCACCTTCTAAAGAAGATTTTACAACTCGGATTGTGGCATATATGACATCTGTTGACAGTCGCCAACCATACAACCAATATCAATATTCTTCTTATCGCAATGTTGATCCTACTCATGCCCAATTTTCACAAGCTTTCGATCCCTATCAATCGTACCCGACTTTTACACCTTCTCAAGACATTCCTTCTAATCAGTCATTTGGGAGTTTTACTTATCCACAAGAATTTCAATCTTATGCTGAAACCCCTTACCGACCCATGTCTAGTCTTAAACGGACTGTGGAAGAATATGTGGTAGCGTCACTCCGCGCCAGAGAGGAATTGAAAAAGTGTATGGTCGTTCTCAATAATCAAAACGAACGAGCAACTAGTTTCAAACCAGTTCAAAATTTTCCAACGTATGATACGGCCATAGGACAAATTGAGAATTTGGGTAGTGAGAGAGAGCGGTACACCCTTCCAAATCAAACCGCCCCATCTCAAATTGAAATCCACACCTCCAGTTTCACAGATCTATCGAGTACACCAAATGATTCACCAATTGAAGATAGAATGTCTGATGAGTTGTGTGACTTTGTAGTGTTTGATTTACCCAATTGTGAAGGGTCCATTTCAAGTGAAGCCATACCCAACCCTTGTGATCTCTACACCTCCACTCAAGAACCACAATTGATTGAAAACCCTGCTTTTCATGAGATTTCTAAGACTTGTAACCTTCACTTTATTGAGGATATTGACGTTGGGGATATATTGGATGATGAACCCGAAATTTTGTATGAGTTTGTCCCACCAATTCATCAGGTCCTTTCACTCCCGTGTGGTCATCATCTCGAACCTTTAACTATTCTTCTCAAACCCCATATGCGTCTTGAAGTTGATGATAAATGTATAACCGAAAAGCAGAACGAAATTCAGCCTTCATTTCCCACATCTGGTTCAGCAATACTCGACACACCAATTTATTTACCCATTTCATCTTCCACTTTCTCTGATTCTTCTTCTAATCTTCTTGTAATGATAGCGAGTGTTGATGAATCACAATCCGATATTTCGAGTTCGATAATTCTAGAAAGACAACTTGATTTAGACTCTTTTGAGAATGAGATAGATGAGCTTTACGAGTCTCCTACCTCCATAATTTTTGACAAATCAACTGTGTTGAATTCTGGCGTGACACTTATTGACATTGAAACGTTTAATCTGACCATCGATGAAAGTTTCGAAGATATTTTCGCCAACGAACTCGCATTCCTAAATGACACGGATTTTGTAATTAATCAACCTCCACCTGAAGAAGTTGAACCACCACCATTTCTTCTTATCCCATACGAGAATGTGACCATTCTTCCCATTTCTAATCATTCACATTCTCATTTTCATTCACCATCATTGTTTCGTCTCTATCAACCGAGACGTAAACCATACCGCCACCTATCTCCCCACTTCTTCAAATCTCTGATTTTCCACCAACTGGTGTGTTACATCGATAAAATATTTGAATGGTTGGTGTTGACTTTTGGTCTTTGTAAGGCTTTATTTTGACCAATAACTTTAACCCCCTTCAAAATTTTAAATGCTTAATATGGTTGTACTTAAGTTTGGGGGGGATATCTTTTGGCTCATGCATTAAAAGAAAATTTTTACAAAATTATGAGCCAAAAATAAGTTTAGGGGAGTATTTCACTGTCATTATTTCATGTCCCCGATACTAACTTTTCCTCCCAAATCTACGTTTTTTTAAGCTTAACAGATGAATCAGCGAGGACACTGCTGTAAATAGGTTTGGGGGAGGTTTGTGCTTATTCACGCATTACTTTGCATTAAACTATATATAAGCACAAAAAAAATTTGATAATGAAAGTTTGAAAGTGAAAATTTACATATGAAAGATAGGAATAATTTTAGAAAAGCAAGAAAGTTAGATGTTTTCTTAAATGCAACTAGTAATAAGTAGTTATGAGCCGTTGTCCTAAGGGTTAGTAAGATGAAGGAAATTGCTAATCTGAGGATAAAAGTAAGTTTGAAAAATAGTCCCTATTCTTTAGGCCAAATATTTGAACGTTGATACCCTACTATACGCACTTACACACATCTTGAAACTTGGGATAGTAGAGGATACCTTGAAATGCTCTTGTCTAAAAGCCTTAGTATGAAGGAAAATAAAATAAAATATAAGTGGTGAAGAAAAAATGAACGCTGGTTTTGTAATTGCTTAAGGCAGCATAAAAAAAATATAGCGAGGTTGCTTTATCACCTAGTGCCTTAGACAAACTGGTTTGGGAGCCACTGCTAAAGCTTAGGTGTTGCAAGACGAGAAATTAGGCCTTAATACGCGAGCACATTTTGTAATCGATTGGTTAGTACCTCAAGAAGTATTAACGGTCGCATGAAGAATGTGTGAGCAATTCCATCTAAAATATTCACCAACTAAAAAGTACTAAGGAAGATGGACAAGAGTATGATAGGTTGAATTGAATTCTCTAAGAGATGTCTTTTACACACACGTAGGGGTATATGATCAATGTTTGGAGGAAAGATAGGGAGGAAAACTAAAGACGATGTTTTATTGAGGGATGATGTGATTTCTAATATCTTTTCACGATCATTAAGATAGGGCTCATGACAACCGAAAAACTGGTGTAGTTGGAAACTCTTATTTTTAAGTTCTTTATTCTATAGTTCTTATCTTTGTATGTAACTTTCACTATCTTTCTTTTATTATAGGATTTTGTTGGTGTAATCTGCTAAAAACCCTCAGGAGACAGCACTCCTCCTATTAGAGACACCTAGAGGTTTAACGGCTTGTTGCACAAGCTCAGTGCAATCGTGTTGCCTACGAAAATGTGCTACTTAGGTTTTTCTTTTTCTTTTTCTCTCTCTCTTGAATAAGTAGTTTGCTCGGGACGATCAAAGTTAAGTTTGGGGGTATTTGTTCAGTCGAAAATATCGCACTTTTGATATAACATTTTCGTTACTTTTCTTAAATATCTAAAGGTGTTTATTATAAATATGACACATATTTGGGTTTATCTGTAAAAAATACTATTTATCATATGTTTATATATTATAATTAATATTATGAAGGAAAATGTATGCATATAATATTTATATAATATTTTGATAATTTAAATATGCATATCATATCAAATATCTTTAATCAATATTCTTAAAATATAATATCATATCAAATTGGTTAGGATAATATCTCAAAAATACCAAATATTACTAACATTATTTATTGAGATATTGTGCAAGGTTTAGTTCAGGTCAGGAGATCGAGATGTTGATATGTCGGGAATCAAAAATCTGCCGATAAAGTTAAATAAAATCGAAGAATCAATACTGTAGAGACTCAGAAAAGATATGAAGATTCCAAACATCAAATAAATCTCCATGTGTCATAATAAAGTAGCTCCGGAATTATGAAGCCAAGATCTCACCAACAAACCGCGGATCCGCAGCCAAACCATGCAATATGCCGCGGATCCACGGCCGATTCACTGAGTCAGGATTTGGGATTTTTAGTTGTGATTTGCAACAACAAACCCTAATTCTGAGGATCTTTTATTTCTGGTTTTGGGTCTAAATAAAGGACCGAGGGCTAAACTTAGAAATTATCAATCTTTTACACGAATCAAATCACCGTCAAAGAACAAGTGATCCAAGACAGGTCCGCGATTCGACGTGATAAGGTGACGTGAGATTCGATGGAGCATCTACTTCCTATAAGGCAGAGATCGAGAGCAACTTCTACTTCCTCTTTTAATCTAAACTTGAAGGCATTGTACTTGTGAAGTTGATTTATAAAGGTAGATCATTAAATTAATTAGTTTGCATTTATTTACATTATTATCTCTATCCATTCTTCTATCTCCATCATGCGTGAGTAATTCTCTTCTTGATAGTGTTTGTAGGATTAGGGTAGAACAATGGATGAGAAAATGTTTTAATTTCTTTTAAGTCTTATGAAGTTTATAAACTTTAGCAAAATAAATGTTAACAACCTTATCGAGTGCGCTTCCAATTTATTGCTAGTGTCGACCGCGATTTGAGATCATATTAACAATTGTTTTCTTAAGGGCTAGACATGAATAGAGATCAATGAAATGACAAGGGTCAATAGTGGGGAAACCATAGTTTCTTCCGAAACCCTAGTTTCTTCCAAGAACCCTAATCCTCATTCATCACTATGTATCTAGTATTAAATCTATCAATAAATAAAATGAGTAATCTTTATTAGTCATCCATGACTACTAAATCCGAACAAACCCTACAAGCATTCTTCTTATAAAATCTATATCCGTATTCAAACTAGATCTGTATTCTACATCCGTATTTTGACGTAGATCTAGAAACTATTCTCCACTATTTTTATTCCTCTATTCTTCCTCTTTTTCAACACGTCTAAAATAAGATTGAAAGAATCCACATATCCCTGAGGACGGCTCGTACTCATCTCGGTCTAGCTACACGCGACTCCATTATTGATTGCGGTTATTCGACAAACACTTCTTTAAAACAGACCAATCAGAATACCACTATGCAAAGCAAGAACTAGAGCTACCTTTTTGAAAATTTTGATTCTACAATATCTTTAGGTTTCTTTTCTTTCATTAATCTCATTAATGATGTCCCATCATTTATGTTTCCTAAACATCACAGAAGAAATGAAAATAGAACGTACGCTTATGCCATCTGCATTCGCCATGGGGCCCCGTCATACACCGTTAGGTTACTTAACTAACGGCAGAGCGGGGGCTGGACTAGCGCGGATGCAAAACATAAGCAACGTTTATTATATATATCATATTTATATAGCATTCATCTCACGCAGTTATATGATCACATTACAGAACTCAAGCAGCAGAAGTCAACATATGAAATATTGGATATTCTAGGAGGTCCGTGTTTTAAATTAAGCCAGTAATAAAAAACACAGATTCCACGGTTATGATGAATAGCCAAACCCACATCCCTAGAACCCTACGAGAGAACTAAGCAACCCTGCCAATTCTAGAGTTAGGAGACCCAGTCTCGACTCCTCGAGATGGCTTCCCACTGGACTCTAGAACCCGGTTACTTGTGCTCTCCGCCTTGGGTCTATCCTAATACGGAAAAATAAATAATATACATCAATGGTGACATCATCCTCAACCCGGAAGTGTCCCAATAAAAGAATATTACATACAATTTTATATGAATGAAAATACAAAAACTCTCATCTCACGTAAAAACCCCCGGCTATTCAATCACGACAATCCAATATAACATATCACAGTAACACATAACATCACATGTCATCAACGTAAGTAAATATGCGTATCCCGAATGTCATTGACGTATAGCAACGATATCGGGGATACACCACATATTACACTTACGGTCCCAGAAAAGAAATGAAAAACTACAATAATTAGAATCCGCATATTCCTTAGACATCATAAACCCGGAATATCTCATATTCTGGATTTCATGCCTAACCCTATAAACCTTGTATTTTAGACTCGAAACGAAAACTCTTTTCAATAACTTAGTCGGGTAATTTAACAAGATTCCCGACTACCTGATCGAATGCTCGTCAGGAACTTTAGTAGATGGTCGCACCCCCGATGCCGACGACGAAGCACACTTAGGCGGAACACCGTGGCCGCAAGCACCCGAGTGGATGCTTTTGGCAACGGGGTTCTCCTATAGTCAATTGGTTGGGGCTATGGAGCCAGGCTATCTAGTAGTGTTACCTGGCGAGTGTTCGCGTACTATACGAGGTTGCGATGGAGTTTTGATCCGAATAAAAACTCCGTGGCAATCGATCAATAGAGACTAAAATGCTAGATTTACAATTAGCATACTATTTTTCACAAAACTAATTAAATATGGATTCCAAATATTGTATCACATATCATAACTTAAACCCGAAACGATGTTAAATTGCGACTTCGAAACACTACGAATTGCCCCAATACAAAAGATAACATCACATGCAATCTAGGCAAAATCAAACAATACCTTAAACCCTAAAACTAAGAGACCAGAACACCATAAAAATCACGAGACCAAAATCATGAATGGGGCCGGCCAGGCGGGGTATATTGATGATGTGGCCGACCACATTTTTGAATTATTGGTTCGTATTTTTACAGTGTTCTATTTATACAATGAAGAGCACTCTGCAACTGTTCAAAAAAATTTTAGAGGCTCTGGAAAATTTGACAAAAACTAGGGTTTCGATGCGAATGTTTCGGAGTTGTTTCGTTTTCGTAATTCTACTTACACCGTCTAATGCTCTAGCTTAGCTCTGATACCATGAAAGTGTTTCCTAGCACCACCACAAGGTTTATACCGGCATCAAGCATGCAATTTTAAAAAATTTGGGGTTCTAAGCTATACTAACCTAGAATCTAACTAAAGTATTAGAGTTTAAGCAATGATATAGCAAGAACTATACTAAGTGAAAGAGATTATAACCTTTGTATATCGAGTCCTTCACTTCTATAGCTCCGGGTAGTAGTCACTACGGCTCCTCTAGGCTCCACTTGAAGAAGGAACGAGCTTGTTTCGCGATCTTTGTGTCGAAGATGATCAACCTTGAAGCTTCTCTAATTCAAGCTACCTCTTCACTAATCCACTATTTGTGAATGAAACAACCTATACTTAATGGCTAATAGAGTGTAGGTTAATGAAGTAGGAGTGTAAGCTCACTTAGAATACTCTAAAGCTCTAGGGTTCACAACTCATGTGAGGGTTAGAGCTTGAAGCAAGAGGAAGAATAAGGAAAATGGGGAGAGCTAGGGTTTTAAAATAACCAATGCAAGCATACAAAAATGAAGTTGAGAATGGCTTATATATTATCTCACTTATTGAAGCATCAATATATCTCAATAATCAATTGCAACTATACTTCTATAGTGAATACAAATGAATAAAGAAATGATCAAGCCATACTTCACCCAATCCACAAATATCTCTCCTTTTTCCACCTCATTTTTCTATTTTCTCAAAATAGAAAACCCATGCTTCAAATACTTATATATATATATATATATATATATATATATATGAGAATAATGGAGGAAAGAGGCCATATGAGGGAATTTCCTCCTATGGCGTCGAAAAAACACACCTTCCATCGTGTTTTCCGACAATCGGAATGCATCATCTTCATCGGTATCATCTAAGATGTGGGTACACCAAATTTCATGTGATTCTATTACTTTTTTACCATTGATTTAGCAATGTAAAAAGTTCTATTGTCGGTAAACCGTTAATTTTGAACCCACTAATTCAACGGTGGAAAAGATTGTAGAATCATATGAAATTTGGTATACCCATATCTTAGATGATAACAATGAAGATGGTGCATTCCAATCGTCGGAAAACACGATGGAGGGTTTTTTTTTTGATGCCATAGGAGAAAATTCCCTCCTCTGACATGTTTCCTCCATTATTCTCTCTCTCTCTCTCTCTCTCTATATATATATATATATATATATATATATATTAATAGTAGAAAATAATTAGTGAGCAATAATATTAGTTAATATATAATTATATCAAATATAAATATATATATCAAATTATTAAATCAACACTTGATTTAATAATTCGGATATATCATATATAACCGGCTAATATCATTTATCTATATATCAAATTATCAAATCAATACTTGATTCAATAATCCGGTTATATCACATATAACCTAACCGATAACATTTATCGCATGATTAGAATACGGTATCACATACTCGTATTTAATCAGGCTATCGCACATATCATTATATGTACCTTACTTTGTTTCGCTTGTGCTAGGAAACCTCTGTGTGGGACTCTAAAGACTCGTCAATACGCCAGCAGTAGATAATGATCACATCAGTTACCCACAAGCCGTCAGTGGTACTAGCTGGACGTAACGGCTACCCAGGTATTGAGCGATTAGAAGATCAACAAGAAAGCTTGTCTAAACTCCCATGAACTCTATAAGTAACACTTACCATACAGTCAAGTCTCTTCGTCTGATATGTCGCATATCGAGTCTAGGGGTGGAACGTTAGACCCTAGTAACTTGATAAGTCATGCCGATGTATGGCTCATAATGGTTCGAGAAACTACTGATAACACTTACCAGTAAATCTCATCAGCTCTGGCCAGGGACTTACTGTTATAGCCATCGAGCATAGCGCAACATCAACTCCAAATACCGGGAGATACGAAACCCCTCCTATCGCTCACTGCCTCCATATGACTCGGGACTATACCCAAAATCCACCTGTTTGCACGACTCCTTTGAGCTGTGGTAGGGAGGAAATCAAAGCACAATGGGAACCACACATGACACTATGACGATCTTGGGTCTACAGACTAACATGTACCAGTGTCACTAGAGAACTGCTATCTGACGATAGGTATAGTACCATCTAGGAGTTCTCAGCGAGTCCTGTTCGGTGTACCCATTCTATAATGAGCACCTGTGCATAATCCTTGATGTCAAACATCAATAGTTATGGGATCAATCATCGCCCCTATAGGATCAAGGAACATACACACTAGTCTACTCTGGAATATCGATGCCCTGTCTCAATACTCTATCGACTAGGAAGAGTTAAAGGATGTGCTTGCGGACTACACAAGTCCCAGTAGTATGATCCACATCATAGTCCTGGTAGTTAAGCAAACATCCTAAGGGATTTATCAACATGTATCAGAGAGACGGTATAAAAATACAAGTGTACATGTTAAGATAAAGAGCAACCAGATAGCATACTATCACGTCGAGCAAGAAAGTCCTATATGTGTGTGTATGTGTGTGTGTGCGTGTGTGTGTGTATGTCCAAGCATCCACTATATCATAATGGCCTCTAAGGCATACATATTCTTAACAATGGACTGCCATTTCCGCCAGTTTGTATATTCTTTTATTTTGGCATGACCGGGTTAAGGTCGATGTCGCCATTGTATAAATACTTTTCTTTTTTGTACTAGTATTACCCCATAGTGAAGTGCTCGAGTAGCCGAGTTCTAAAGGGCAACGGGCCCGCATCTTATGGCGTTGAGATGGAGGGGGCCTCACTCTAGAATTGGTGCGCTACTCACCGCACTCGTAGGGGGTATAGGATGACCCACGGAGGGATGCTCAAGTTACCGGATTCCATGAAGTGCTGGGTGGCCCATTCACTCTGTTGATTGGGGTTGCCTCACTTCTGGGATTGCTGCATACGTAGGGGTCTTGGTTATACATTGCACAGGCTATCCACACGATCGGGGAACGTCTGGTTTCATTTACGGCTCAAAGGAAACTCGGGGCTCCTAGATTATCCGTTATTTTGTGTTGCTTATCGCTTTTCTGTGATATTACTTATATCATGCCTGGGACGAATGTTATATATGTATTTATATATACTAGTAGATGTTGTATATGTTTTGCATCCGCGCTAGTCCAGCCCCCGCTCTGCCGTTAGTTAAGTAACCTAACGGTGCATGACAGGGCCCCGTGGCGAATGCGGATGGCATTTACGTACATTGTATTTTCGTTTTTTTTTGGTGTGAAATGGATTAATTGATGGGACTGCGTTAATTTTGATTAATGCAAGGAAAAATAAACCTAAATGATGTTGTTGGAACCAATTTTTGAAAAACTGTTATTACAGACGTTTCTTTTTGCTTTGTACAGCGGTATTCGGTTATGAATATCCAACACCTCATTCGATGCGGCAAGAGCCGAGATCACTTCATGGGGAGTGACCTCTTGGGCAAAAGTGTTGGATATGTATGACCTATAGGCCATTATTGTATATGCATACAAGTGGATGTTAGGGATATGTATGTACAGGACATTCTTGCTCAGTTATATAGTATATTATTTGAGATGTCTTTGTCAGGATATGTGTATTTATTTCTATTGATGTTTTATCCAGCTTGCACATATTGATAAAGACTCGATACAATAGTATACTATTATGGTTTGTCTTTATCTTAACATAGCATATATTATACATGTTATTACATATTGCGGTTACATGTTGATAAAGCCCGTAGGATCTTGCTTGACTACCTGCGTTGTGATGGCGATCATACTTGTGGAAGCAGGGTAGTCCATAAGCACATCCTTAAATGGTCCCTAGTCGTGTGAGTATCGAGACTGGGCATTGATACTCAAGAGTAGACTAGTGTATACGCTTCTAGCCCGAACAAGGGGAAATGGTTGGTCCCGCAGCCATTGGTCAGATGCACCTAAGATTGTATGCAGGTGCTCACTGGGTGTGATTACACTGGACGGACTCACGAAAAACTTCCAGATGGTACTATACCTATCGTCAGATGGAAGTTCTCAGGTGAGATGTGTACGGGTTAGTCTTCGGACCTAAGATCGTCATTTGTCTCGTGTGAGTTCCCACTGTGCTTTGATCACTACCCTACCACGGCTCTACTGAGTCGTGCAAACAGGTTTTGGTTGGGTACAGTCCCGAACAACATGTAGGCAGTGAGTGATTGTTGGGGACTCGTCACTCTTGGTGTTGGGAGTCGATATCGCACTGTGTTTCGATTGGTCAGGACCATAAGACCTTGGCCAAGGCAGTTGGGATTTACTGGCAGGTTGATCAGTAGTTTTACGGATTGGTCCTGAGCCATATCAGCATGACTTAACGGGCTATTAGGGTATGACGTTTACCACCCCGAGACCTGGTATGCGATACTCTTTGACGAAAAGACCGGACTGTACGGATATTGTCACGGATAGGCTCGGTAGGAGTTTGGACGAGTTTGCTCGTCAACCTTCCTTTTCGACAGGTACATGGGTTGTCGTTACGTACAGGTAGTGCCGCTGACATGCTTGTGGTTAAACCCACTGCTAGCGTACTGTCGAGTCATTAGAGTCCCACACAGAGGGTTTCCCTACTTCGGACGAAACGATGTAGAGGCCGTATGGTTTTACGGCAGAGTTCGATCACATACGTGTACTTGTGCACGTATGATGTTCGGGCGGATAATACTAGTGGGCTTTGGCTTAAGCCGGATCCTAGTATTATATTGATGGATTATTTTCGTCTCATTGTATTCGTATTCTATGGAATACGGATGCGGGTATGTATATACGGATGAGGGGCATTCTCGTAATTACTTCGGGATTGTTTCTAGAAGAGCACACCTCATTACTTGATTTAGCATTTAGGTTAAATGCTTAATGAGGTGTGATTAGTTATGATTGAGCATGGCCACTTGGTGACCCTTGGAGCACTAATTGAGGTGGTGACCCTTGGGACACTATTGAGGCTAGAGAAGACCTAGATATTTTGTATTAGTCTTTGATATTTTGGTGAGATATTTTCTCCATGCCATATGGTCCACACAAGTAGCAATGCTCATCTTATTCTTATGATATTCACTCTCTCACCTCAAAGCTCTTCTTCTTCCTCTCATGAACCCTAACCTTTCATGTGTTGAGAATCATAGGGTTCAAAAGATAAACTAATCCATCTTCATACTCTACACACTCTAGTCTACCTAGATTAGCCATCTAAGTATTCTAGTTACCTCATATTTGAGGTAGGAGCGCTTTGTAGGCACTCTCAGGTGGATCATCTTCGACACGAGGAGGCCGAAGTTCAAGCACGATCCGCACACCACTTGAGGAGCCAGAGGAGAGGATCGAAGACCCGAAGGACTTGATTCTCATGGTATAACTTTCTATCATAGTAGATAGAAATCTTTGTTGCTAGTTAGGTTTATGGTAAAGATCCGGTTTAAGGTTATTGTAGCGCCTAGTTTTGTTCATTATCAAAAATTTTGTTCCGCAAATGGCCATGGGAGATGTCTTAGGCGCTGTCGTAACCTTTCATGGTATCAGAGCTAGCCCATAAACCCTGCACTAGCAAGTTTAAACAATGTTACAATAACGAAATGAAACAACTCCAAAACATTGAAACCAGATTTCAAGTTTCTATCGATTTTTCAGAGGCTCCAAATTTTTTTTAAACAATTGCAGAGTAATCTTTTCATTGTGGTATGAACACTGACAAAAAATGAGGTGATTCTAACTAATTTGGACCGGCCAAAACATGATAAAAACCGGCCTCACCCGTTTTCTTATCATATATTGCATCGTGTTTTGGTCTAAGTTCTAGTCTCTTAAATTATGGGTTTCAGGTGTTGTTTGTTTTTGCCCAAGTTTGATATTTTGTTGTCTTTTAGATTGGGGCAGTTTGGAGTGTTTTGAAGTCGTTATATTTGACATTGTTTAATAGTTTACAGTACATTCACTTCTATCTGTGACCTTGAATGTCATTCGATCGGTATAACTCGTCTAATTGCTATATGTTCTTTTAGACGGGTTTGCGAACATGACATTCACGTTGATGTTCTATGTTTGTGCTGTGATTATGGTTGGATAGTCGTGGTGGATAACTTGTGGTGCAATGTTAGTGGTACAGTTAAGATTCATTTGTACATTTGATATTGCGGGGCGAGCGTCCGACATGTGGACTACCGTCTTTGCCAGCTTGTATATTTTTTGATTGGGGCACGACAGGGTTGAGGTCGATGTCACCATTGTACATATTTATTTCATTTTATGTACTAGGATTACCCCAGCATAGAGTGCACGAATAGCCGGGTTCTAAAAGGCAACAATCCCGCATCTCATGGCGTTGAGACGGAGGGGGCTTCATTTTAGAATTGGCAGGCTATTCACCGCACCCGTAGGGGGTATAGGTTGACCCAAGGTGGGACGCCCAAGTTATCGGATTCCGTGAAGCGCTGGGTGGCCCATTCACTTTGTTGAAGGAGGCTGCCTCACTTCTGGGATTGGGGGTAACTTGCCGCGCTCGTAGAGGTCTAGGTTTTCATTGCACGGGCTATCCACACGACCGGGAACGCCGGGTCTTATTTGCGGCTCAATTGAAACCCGAGGCTCCAAGATTATCCACCACTCTGTATTGTTGGCTGAGATTCTGTGATGTTGATTATTATTATGCCTGGGACGAATGTTGTATATACTTATATATATACTAGTAGATGTTGTATATGTTTTGCACCCGCACTAGTCCAGCCCCCGCTCTGTCATTAGTCAAGTAACCTAACGGGTGATGACGGGGCCCAGTGGCGAATGCGGATGGCATATACGTACATCATATTTTCGTTCTTTTCTGGTGTGATAGGTTAATTGATAGGACCGCATTAATTTTGATTAATGCAAGAAAAAAACCTAAAAGATGTTGTTGGAACAAATTTTGAAAAACTACAGTTATATTATTTCGCTTTGCATAGTGATATTCGGTCGTGAATATCCTGCACCTCATTCCACGAGGCAAGAGCCGAGATCCCTTCACGGGGAGTGACCTCTTGAGCAAAAGAATATACTATAGATTACTCGATTTTTTCAAAACCAGGAATTTTCAAAAAAGCGGAGCTTAAACCACTCCTTTTCAAAGCTATCAGGTTCCTTCAACGATATCAAGTTCATTATGTTAACGGGTTTTTCGCCAAAAACCCAGTCGTAGCCCTCCGTCATTTCTTATAAGTAAAACTTAGTATTCGTGCTGCGTTTGTTGACTGTGTCAAGGCGTAATGAACGGTAGCTAGGTATTGCTTATTTGTAACATACGATGCGATTGGTTAGCACGGTCGTATAACCTTGTTGACTGTGTCAAGGGTTATGCGGATGGGTTTAATGCAATCAAGATAATAACGGGTTGAACTTGACTAGGACTCTTTGATTTGTTGACCGTGTCAAGGTCACTTGAGTCCTAAGGGAAAAAACCACATCGGGAGTTTCAAATATACAGGAAACTTGCAGATTTAGCATGCCTTCTAGAGTGTGGTGACTAGAGTGGATTCCATCTAGGTCATCACACAATGATAGTTGGATCCTGATCCCACTGATGAGTTGGATTACTCTCGGGAGATTATTTCACTTAACAATCAATGCTATAAACCAAGTAGGTGTCTAGAACGGTGTTAGCAGGGTTACGCCTCCAGGGAAAAGAGGTTACATAATTAAGGAACTTCACGAAAGCATTGGATAACCTCCCTCGAAGTACCAACACTAGCCAGGCTGAAAGGTTAAGCAAGTATTGTGACGTGCGATTAATCCTGACTAGTTCTTCTTTTAAGGTTTGAAGAAGAATTCGAGGAAACAGTGGGAGTCATCCTGGTTAGATAAATTAATAATCAATCTAATCTTACAAGAATGCGCGCTAAGTATTTCTTTTCTCTCTCTCCAGGTAGCAACCATTTCATGCCCTAATCAAGATAATAAAATGTATCGCTTGACCGATCCGAATTCTTATTCGAGGCTGGGGAACGTAGGATTGGCTCTAACTTATGATGGCGATCATAAGTATGAGCAGAGGAAAGAAGATAGTCTGAATTCCTTAGAGACCCCAACGAAGAAGAAGCATATTATTGCATCTACTTCAGGTGTTCTTGTAATTGAGAACTGCTTTTCGGTCAGTCCTACCTCCTGAGTACTAGATACCAGATCAGGATCTCATATCTGTAATTTATTGCAGGGACTGAGAAAAAGTAGGATGGTTGGACCTGGTGATATGTCCCTCAGAGTAGGGAATGGAGCACAAGTTGATACTGCAGCCGTCGGTGAATATCACCTGGTGTTGCCAAATGGCAATACTATGATTTTGAACAATTGCTACTATATACCTTCCATGGTTTGCAACATAATATTAGTTTCTTTACTTGATAAAGATGGATATAACTTTGTTCTTGATAGAAATATACTGAACATTTACCTTGATAAGGTACTGGTTGCAGAAGGTACACTGTTTAATGGTATCTATGTTTTAAATTAAAACGCGGTTTTCAGTATACAAAACACACGCAAGAGGAAGAGTTCAGAAACGAACGAATCTTACTTGTGGCATTGTAGACTTGGTCATATCAGAGAGAAAAGACTAAGTAAGTTGCATAAAGATGGACTTATGAATACGTTCGAATTTTCATCTTATGAAACTTGTCAGTCTTGTCTCAAGGGAAAGATGACCAAATCTCCGTTCACCGGAAACGGAGAAAGAGTAGGAGAGCTCTTAGGACTCATACACAGTGATGTATGTGGTCCAATATTTATACATGCACGGGGTGGGTTCTTGTACTTCATCACATTCACTGACGATCTCTCTAGGTTCGGATATGTGTATCTGATGAAACATAAATCTGAAGCTTTTGAGAAATTCAAAGAATTCAGAAACGAAGTAGAGAACCGGACTGGCAAAAGTATCGAGATTCTACGATCTGATAGAGGAGGGGAGTACTTGATAAATGAATTCAGGGACTTTCTAAAAGAGAATGGCATTCTCTCTCAGCTTACTCCTCCGTATACACCGCAACACAACGGTGTATCAGAGCGGAGGAACCGTACCCTACTGGATATGGTTCGCTCCATGATGAGTAGTGCTGAGTTGGCCCTTTCATTCTGGGGATATGCACTTCAAACAGCGGCACATCTTTTGAATCAAGTTCCTTCCAAATCCGTGCCTAAAACTCCGTATGAAATATAGAGTGGTAAGAATTTGTATCTTAAACGTGTTAAGATTTAGGGTTATCCTGCTTATGTCAAAAAGCAGAACCCAGAAAAACTCGAGGCACGATCAGTTCTGTTTATGTTTGTGGGATACCCAAAGTATTCAAATGGGTATCTATTCTACCATGCAGAAGAACAAAGAATTATTGTTTCTAGGATTGCCACATTTTTGGGAAAAGAATTTCTTGCAAAAAATATTAGTGGTAGCACGGTAGAACTGGATGAAGTTCCAAAAACGCACTATAACCGAAGATTTGGTGGAACCTCTAGATTCAGTTATCCCAGACGAACACAAGCCACCCCACAGATCTGGTAGGATTTCTCATCCGCCCAAGAGATACTACGGTTTTCTCATAGACGGGGATCGAGATGATTGCATCTTGGAAGAAGATGACTCTACCAATTTCAGGCAGGCCATTATCAGTAGGGACTCTGATAAGTGGCTGGATACTATGTGACCTGAGATGGAGTCCATGTACACCAATAATGTATGGACCTTGGATATTGCTCCACCTGGGGTAAAACCCGTTGGATGCAAATGGATCTACAAAAGGAAACCTGGTGTAGATGGGCAGGTGGAAACCTATAAGGTTAGACTCATTGCAAAAGGTTTTCGTCAAAGACCAGGTGTGGACTATGACGAAACCTTTTCTCCAGTGGCTATGCTCAAATCCATTCGGATCCTCCTTGCCATTGATGCCTTCCATGACTATGAGATCTGGCAGATGGACGTAAAAATGGCTTTTCTAAACGGCAATTTAGAAGAGTGCGTTTATATGGATCAGCCAAAAGGTTTTGTAGACAGTGGGAGCAGCGGGAAGGTGTGCAAGTTTCTTAAATCTATTTATAGATTAAAGCAGGCATCGCAAAGCTGGAACATCTATTTTGATGAAACAGTCAAGAAATTTGACTTCATTAAGAACGAAAATGAGCCACGTATTTATAAGAAGATTGTGGGCTGAACTGTCATATTCCTAGTCTAGTACGTGGACGACATTCTTTTGATAGGAAATGATATTCCTATACTACAATCATTCAAGTTGTTCTTGTCATAAAGGTTCTCCATGAAGGACCTGGGTGATGCCTCGTACATTCTGGGGATCAAGATCTACAGAGATAGATCTAAGAGATTATTGGGACTTTCGCATTCCAGGTACATAGAGACCGTACTAAAGAGATTTAGTATGGAAGATTCCAAACATGGTAACATACCCGCATTGCACGGAATTACCCTCTCCAAGGAGATGTCTCTCAAGACTGATGAGGAGAGGGTTCGCATGAGCATTATACCCTATGCTTCGGCGGTAGGATCTATAATATATGTGATGCTATGTATAAGACTAGATGTAGCTTACGCGCTAAGCGTGGTGAGCCGGTATCAGTCAAACCCAGGTGAGAACCACTGGAAAGCTGTGAAGAACATTCTCAAGTATCTGAGAAGGACTAAAAAGATGTTCCTAGTTTACGGTAATGGAGACCTCAGTGTCGAGTCCTTTACCGATTCGAGATTCCAAAGTGACAGGATGACAGCAAGTCTGTCGCGGGTTTTGTGTTTACCCTCAACGGAGGGGCGGTGTGTTGGAGGAGTTCCAAACAGGACACCGTCGTAGACTCGACGATGGAGTGTGAATACATTGCTGCCAGCGATGCCGCAAAAGAAGTAGTCTGGATGAAGAAGTTCATTGCTGAACTTCAGGTGGTTTCGTCCATTGTTGATCCGATACCTTTGTATTGCGATAACAATGGGGCTATAGCTTTAGCGAAGGAACTACGGTCCCATCAGAAATCTAGACACATCTTAAGGCGGTATCACCTGATCAGGGAGATCATTGATCGCCAGGAGATCGAGGTACGGAGAGTGGACACTAAAGAAAATACAGCGGATCCATTTACGAAGGCCTTCCCTCAAGCGCAGTTCGAGCGACTTTTTGATCTATTGGGTATGCAGTATGCCAGCAGCTGGCCTTAGTGGAGACGTTGGGTATGCGGTACACCAATTATTGGCTTTTAGTGCGAGTGGGAGATTGTTGGTTATGTATGCCCTAGAGGCCATTATTTTATATGCATACATGTGGATGCTAGGGATATGTATGTACAGGATATTCTTGCTCAGTTATATAGTATATTATTTGAGATGTCTTTGTCAGGATATGTGTATTTATTTCTATTGATGTTTTATCCAGCTTACACATATTGATAAAGACTCGATACAGTAGTATACTATTATGGTTTGTCTTTATCTTAACATGGCATATGTTATACATGTTATTACATATTGCGCTTACATGTTGAAAAAGCCCGTAGGATCTTGCTTGACTACCTGCATTATGATGGCGATCATACTTATGGGAGCAAGGTAGTCCATAAGCACATCCTTAAATGGTCCTTAGTCACGTGAGTATCGAGACTGGGCATTGATACTCCAGAGTAGACTAGTGTATACGCTTCTAACCCGGACAAGGGGCAATGGTCAGTCCCGCAGCCATTGGTCGGATGCACGTAAGATCATATGCAGGTGCTCGCTGGGTGTGAGCATACTGGACGGACTCGTGGAGAACTTCCAGATGGTACTATACCTATCGTCAGATGGAAGTTCTCAGGTGACATGTGTATGGGTTAGTCTTCGGACCTGAGATCATCATTTGTCTCATGTGAGTTCCCACTGTGCTTTGATCACTACCCTACCACGGCTCTACTGAGTCGAGCAAAAAGGTTTTGGTTGGGTACAGTCCCGAACTACATGGAGGTGCTCCCCTCCGAAAGACGGCACGACAGGGACGTCTTGCCTGAGATTCGGGGCAGATGTTATTTGGTTTTATCCGTCCACCTCTCCGAAGATGCCAAGTTGATTTATGGCACCATGTATCGGAGGTTTAGACGGATGCGGCCGATGTAGCAGACTTCGTCAGATTCCCCCTCGTTCGAGGGGTTTTTGATTATGGGGACGCTCTTCCCTGCAGGCGCAAGCCCCTGCAGTTAATTACGCTACCGCATCGCGGTAACAACTTTCTCCTACTACAAATGGTCACTTCGTGTCGTGGGTGTTTGTTTTGTTTGTGGTTGCCCGTGGATTGTATACAGAGACTGTTCCCCTCCGAAGGACGCGACAGAGACGCGGCGGGCGTCTTGCCTGAAATTCGGGGCAGATGCTAATAGGTGCTATCCGTCCACCTCTTCGAAGATGCCAAGTTGATTTATGGCACCATGTGTCGAAGGTTTAAACGGATGCGGCCGATGTAGCAGACTTCGTCAGATTCCCCCTCGTTCGAGGGGTTTTTTATTGTGGGGACGCTCTTCCCTGCAGGCGCAAGCCCCTGCAGTTAATTACGCTACCGCACCGCGGTAACAACTTTCTCCTTCTCCATATGGTCACTTCGTGTCGTGTGTGTTTGTTTTGTGTTTGGTTGCCCGTGGATTGTATACGGAGACTAAGTTATGCCGTCGCCCGTAGGACGTGGATTAGTCCAAATCCTTATTTTCTTAGATTTGGGTTTGGGGCTTTATGTTTAAGGATATGTTAGCCATATTTGAGGCTAAGATCAACTTAAACGTTCATTCAGGATACGTTAGTCTAATTTGAGACTAAGATCAACTTAACGGGATCGTTTAGATCCAACAAGAGAGCATTTGGGCTCTATTGTTTAGTTTAGGGACATTGCGGTCGATTTCCAGTTTAGGGACATGGTGGTCCAATGTTCCCATTTTGGGGACGGATATTGGTTTAAGGACGCATTAGTCCATGAGTTTAAGGACCCCACAGTCCGTAACAATGTGTGGTTGTCGGGACCCGTCACCTCTCTGACGACGTTGAAGGATTACAACGACAAATACCAGAGGAGTTCAGAAATGTACCCTTGAACCGGGTGTAAATTGATTTGGGAGAGCAGTTGCGCTCGATTCAATTTAATTTGAGGACTTATGGCCAGAATTGGGTTAAGTCCAGTTGAAAATGTTCAACATTTATTTGTATTTGGCCTATTAGGCCTTTATTTGGGCTTTGCCCTCCTTTTTCTTGCACAGCATTTATTTCTAGCCTGTTAGGCCTTTTTAATTGGGTTCTGCCCTTTTTAATAATGCATAGCATTTGTTTTGGTCCATTGGACCTCTTAATTGGGCTCTGCCCTTTAATAATGCGCGGCATTTAATAGTCTGACAGTGCGCCACGTGGCCTGTCAGGCGCTTTGCGCCGATTGAGGAGCGCAAGGTGCAAACTGATGTGGAGGTGACACATGTCACGCTCTGGTGAGCGCAAGCGCAGTGCGCTGCTAACACATGGTGCACTCTGATGACTTGCGCCAATCCAAGAGCGCAGTGCTCATTTTTTTTAAAGCGCAAGGCGTAGATTATTCTGGGGTTGACACGTGGCGTGTTCTGGTGATTTGCGCCAACCCAAGAGCGCAGAGGCTCAAATTAATAGTGCATGCCACTGTTCAATAGCGCAGAGCGCATCTTGATCTATTTTAGATCAAAGAAACAAGTTCTCAAGAACCAATGGTTCATCAAAAGGCAATGCCTTTATACAGAAGTAAATTACTTCTTTATTTATTTATTTATTATTTTCTTTTTTATAGAAGATCTTGATCTTGTTCTTAGATCTTTGATCTTTTTAAAAGAACTTCTTCTTTTTTTCAAAAGTTTTACCTTTTTCTTTTCTTCGAGTTCTTCTCAAAGTTTTTAGAGGAGTTCTGTATCTCTCTCTATCTCTGTATCTTTTCTTTTTTATTATTTTAGAAAGAATGATCATTGGTCGTTGGGACCCACCACCTCTCCGACGACACTGAGAGATTACAGTGCCATATATCGAAGGTGTGGAGGGATGTACCCTTTGAATCATGTCTCACTCATTAGGGGGGAAGAACAGGCTGGAGCTTAAGCTTCTCGCTGCTGAAAAAGGCTTCTTTGCGTTCGCGCACGTGCGTCGCACGTGTTGGGCGCTCATATTTGCACGTAGCGCACATGGAGCTTGCGCATATGCGCATTATGGGGGGAGCAAGCTCCTATGGAGAACGAGTTTCCTTTTAATATTATTGAATATTCTCATGTGGTGCGCACATGCGTTGCACGTGGTGCGCGCATGACGGGCACACGTGCGTTGCACGTAGCGCACATGCGCATTATGAGGAGAAGCGGGGCTTCTATATATGGAGAACTAAGCTCCTATGGAGAACTAAGCTCCTTTTAATATTATTAAATGTTCTCATGTGGTGCGCACGTGCGTTGCACGTGGTGCACGCGTGGCGGGCACACGTGCGTTGCACGTAGCGCACATGCGCATTATGAGGAGAAGCGGGGCTTTTATATATAGAGAACTAAGCTCCTTTTAATATTATTAAATGTTCTCATGTGGTGCGCACGTGCGTTGCACGTGGTGCGCGCGTGGCGGGCACACGTGCGTTGCACGTAGCGCACATGCGCATTAGGAGGAGAAGTAGGGCTTCTATATATGGAGAACTAAGCTCCTATGGAGAACTAAGCTCCTTTGAGTATTGAATCCTTTGAGGATTGAACTCCATCCTTTCTAAGAGGTATCCCCTATTATTTATATGGGAGTGGTAGAGAAGCGATCTCTCATTTTCCCGATGTGGGACTAAAAATGCATTCCCCATGTAGTAGAGCATTACTTTAAAGTACACGTGCATAGCACATTTGCTCATAACTTTTGATCTCGGATGAATTATGAGGCCCTTAATATATCAAATCGAAGGTCTTTTCGAGATGCTTTCAATACCATCAGAATTTAGCTGTTTCCCATTCGGAAGTTTGTTAAAATACAGCCCGGAAAATACTGATTCACATATTTTTAAGCGTATCGCAGCCATTTGATGCCTTGGGCTCTTTTGCGCAGAAATTTTTGGCGGGAACAAATGCCCCCTACTACTTTGCCCACATAAGTATATACGTGGGTGAAGTAGTGCGGAGTAATTCATAGTGTATGACCAGTTTCGGGTTGGTATATAATTTTCAGAATCTTGATCTGAGAAGATAACGAGCGGACACAAGCGTCGTCATTTATCATCGACTCAAATCTCGATTCTTAAGGGATATAGTCCCAAACCCTCAGCTCCATGAGCCGCACCCTTCTATTTCTTTATGTTTTACTCTAGCGTGAAGGAGTTTATATGCTCATGAGTAACTTCTCCATTTCAGTGGCATGTAGCTTTGGCAAGTGTGGCCCATAGATGGTAGATAACAATTCATCTTGAATCCTTTATAAGGTAGTGATGGCTTAGAAGACAGGGGTAGGATCTGCCATCTAAGACTTTTCAATTTTATGAGCCGTGAGGGTCTCATGAAGACTTTTCTCCCTACGAGTCGAGAGGATCCCGTAGGTGTATTTTCTCCTTAGGAATCGTGAGGATTTTTAAGTGTGTTTTCCCTTATAAGTCGTAAGGATCTTATAAGAGAATTTTCCCTCCTACAAGTCGAGAGGACCCATAAGCGGTTGTTTCCCTCCTTGTCGAGATTCGACTTTGGAGAGTGTGGCCCGTGAATAGTATGCAAGAGTCCATTTTGGACCAACTTGCAGGGTCCCAATGCTTAGGAAACCGGTTCTTATCCCGATTGCCTAAGGCTTTTCCTCACGAGTCGAAATGAATCGAGCATTTCTCGCAAGAATATCCTAACGTCACAGTTAACCTCTGCTCTTTACGACAGAGATCCGTTAGGGTCTGTGGTACTAGGGTTTTTTCCATTGTACCGTCGCGTTGGCTGATATATTTCTCGATAGGCAATCTTGCTTGTTCGAGTAGCCTTGCGACATGTCGTGTCTCTGATCCCTTCGGGGGCTGGACAAGACGTCTTCAAGCAATCCTCCTAGGCAGTTTGACCGTCGGAAGAGCAAGCATTAGGAATTTTGCCATGCCGCTTTTTACTTGAGGTTAGGCTCATTTTGGAGAGCCCCGATGAGTCATAACCACTCCGCGCTGGTGTGGGATGATCTCCGATAGTCTTTCAGGTTTTATATGAGTTGCCGTCAAGACCCTGAAGCTAGGAATTTGGCCTTCGCTTCGTTTGTTGGCATTGCATCTACTGTATCAAGACGAATGTCGCGGTTGTCTCTAGGTTGCTGGAGAACCGTCGAGGTTTGGAACTTGGGATTTTGTCGTGGCTCCGTTGCTTGATTGTCGCGTCTGAATCCTGCTAGAGGGAGAATGCTCTTATTGACATCTTGTCTGCTGTATCAAGACGAACGTCGAGGTGGTGACCACTCCGCGCTGGTGCAGGATGATCTCCGATTGTCTTTCAGGCTTTATATGAGTTG
The DNA here is from genome assembly GCA_030015575.1 of Agapanthus africanus. Classification (NCBI taxonomy): domain Eukaryota; kingdom Viridiplantae; phylum Streptophyta; class Magnoliopsida; order Asparagales; family Amaryllidaceae; genus Agapanthus; species Agapanthus africanus. The sequence continues at coordinate 865,256,683 of CM057338.1, read as the reverse complement.
CCATCAAGACCCTGAAGCTAGGAATTTGGCATTTGCTTCGTTGTTTTGGCGCGTCCGAATCTTGCTGGAGAAAGAACATTGTATTGACATCTCGTATGCCGTATCAAGACGAATGTCAAGGTGGTGACCACTCCGCGCTTGTGTAGGATGATCTCCGATAGTCTTTCAGGTTTTATATAAGTTGTCGTCAAGACCCTGAAGCTAGGAATTTTGCCTTTGCTTCGTTTGCTTTGGAGTGTCCGAATCCTGTTGGAGGAAGGACGATGTAGTGACATCTCGTCTGCTATATCGAGACGAACGTCAAGGTGGTGACCACTCTACGCTAGTGTGGGGTGATCTCTGGTGGTCTTTCGGGTTTTATATGAGTTACCGTCAAGACCCTGAAGCTAGGAATTTGGCCTTCGCTTCGTTTGCTTTGGCGTGTCCGAATCCTGTTGGAGGAAGGACGCTGTAGTGACACATCTTCTACTGTATCGAGACGAACGTCGAGGTGGTGACCACTTCGCGCTGGTGCGAGATAATCTCCGATAGTCTTTCAGGTTTTATATGAGTTGTCGTCAAGACCCTGAAGCTAGGAATTTTGCCTTTGCTTCGTTTGCTTCGGTGTGTCCGAATCCTGTTGAAGGAAGGACGCTGTAGTGATACCTCGTCTGCTGTATCGAGACGAATGTCGAGGTGGTGACCACTCCGCGCTGGTGTGGGATGATCTCCGATAGTCTTTCAGGTTTTATATAAGTGGTCGTCCAGACCCTGAAGCTAGGAATTTGGCATTCGCTTCGTTTGCTGTCATTGCGTCTGCTGTATCGAGACAAACGTCGAGGTGGTGACCACTCCGTGATGGTGTGGGATGATCTCCGATAGTCTTTCAGGTTTTATATGAGTTGCCATCCAGACCCTGAAGCTAGGAATTTGGCCTTCGCTTCGTTTGTTGTCATTGCATCTGCTGTATCGAGACGAATGTCGCAGTTGTTTCTAGGTTGTTGGTGAACCGTCGAGGCTTGAAACTAGGGGTTTTTCCGTGGCTCCGTTTGGTGATATTGCGTCTGAGTCCTGCTGGAATGAGGAGGAACGCTGTTGTGGGTCTCCAGGCTATAGATGTGGCCGTCGAGACTTGAAACTAGGTACTTTGCCGTGGCTCCGTTGTTTTGACCATGGGGTCTTTCGTTGACGTTGCACCTGCATCCTGTTGGACTTCGAAACAACGTTGTTGTTGATATTGCATCTGGTGTAATGAGACGAATGTTAAGGTGGTCTCTAGGTTGTCTGTGAACCGTCGAGACTTGGCTCTCTTTCAGATGGAGCCTGGGTGGAAGGTGTGGTTCCCTTTTTGTTTGTGCCCCTGGATTGTATACAGGGATCAATGTGATCTCACCTGTAGGGCATAAATTTTATTTATATATATTTTTTATTTCTTTCCGCGATGCTCTATTATTTCAGCTTTTATATCGAGAAGGCCGCGACTGCCCAATCATTTCGGCTATTTTTCACGGTGCCCAATCATTTTGGCTATTTATTTTATTTTTACTCGCTGCTTTTTATTGCAAGTTGCCCAATCATTTTGGCTATTTATTTTATTTTTACTCGCTGCTTTTTATTGTGAGTTGCCTAATCATTTTGGCTATTTTGCATGCATACATTTTTACTTGCTAATTTTGTTGCAAGTTACCCCATCATTTCGGCTATTTCGTATGCATGTGTAGCTTGCTGGCTTTTCGTTGTAAGCCTGGAATTGGACACCGATTTTGGCATCAGCACCGCTACAACTGGGATATTGCTAGGAGCGAATCATCATTTGCCTCTGTCGATGTCGAACAAAGGTGGCTTAGCGAACAGGGTTAGGTTCCTGCCGACTAAGGCTTTTGACTTCATGAGCCGTAAGGGTCTCACAAAGGTATTTCTCCCTACAAGTCGTGAGGATCTTATAGGTGTGTTTTCTCCTTAGGAATCGTGAGGATTCATAAGTGTGTGTTCTCTTATAAGTCGTAAGGATCTTACAAGAGTGTTTTCTCCTTATAAGTCGAGAGGACTTACAAGGGTTGTTCACCATATGGACATATCCCTAGTCACGGGTGGGACTTTGCTGGGGAAATGTTTATTCACGCCCGTGGATTGTATACAAGGGTCAGTATTGAGCCGCTTGTAGGGTCGTATCGAAGGTTGTGGGGGTTGCTTAAGAACATGTTCAGGTCTCTGTAACTTAAGACTTTCGAATCTTATGAGCCGTGAGGGTCTCATAAGAGGCTTCTCCTTACGAGTCGTGAGGATCTCGCAAGTGTAATTTCTCCCTAGGGGTCGTGGGGATCCCTAAGTGTGTTGCTCCCTTGTGAGTCGTAAGGATCTCACGCGGGTGGTTTCTCCTCACAAGGTGGAGAGGACCCTGCAAGTGTCTTTTAACGAGGTTGCGCCCCTTCGGGTTTTCACAAACACTCGCCGGTAGCCCTGCTGTTTTTACTCACGGAGCCCTTTCGGGTTTTCATCCGTGCCCATTTTGCTTATGGACATACCGTTTATTTATTTATTTATTTATTTATTTATTTAAACGAGATTGCGCCCTTTCGGGTTTTCACAAAGCTCGCCGGTAGCCCTGCTTTTTTTACTCACGGAGCCCTTTCGGGTTTTCATCCGTGCCCGTTTTGCTTATGGACATACCGTTTGTTTTTTTTTTAACACGTCAGCCTGAGGATGCCACGGGCTGGTAGTAGTTTAACGACGTTTCGGTCATTTGCAAATTTTAGGACATTGCGGTCCATCGTTAGTTTAGGGACGTTTCGGTCCGCAGCCAGTTTTAGGACATAGTGGTCCACTGTCGCCGTATTTGAAGCGAATCTCTAGTTTACTGACTTTTCGGTCCATGGGGCTTTCCCTATGAATGAGCATAATGCACCCGGCATATCCATCTTTATCGGAGCATGTGGTTGTGGCGGGCTCACCTTCCAGTTTTCGGACAGCGCGAACTTGCCCTGTTGGTATTGGTCTTCAACAAAGCTTTTGAAAACGTAGCAGTTTTCGATCGGATGGCCCAATACTTGGTGGTAAGGGCAGTAATTAGGATTGTTGACATCATTCAGTTGTAGCTGGTGTTTCGGCTCCGGTAGAGTGATAAGCATGTTGCGCACTGATAGTTCGAACAACCTCCTTGTTTCATCCCGGGGAAATGAGTAAGGATGTTTCAACTTCTCATAGAGGGGTTGCCGCTTGTTGTTTTGGCGAACAACCGGTCTAAGGCCACTCGATTGTTGTTGAGTGTTGGCGACGAAGGCTGTTTTTTCCTTTCCTTTATCCTTTTTGTTCGATCCCTTGTTTGCGGGTCCGAGATTCTTTCCGGGTATCGTGCAATTGCACGGCTGAATGTTCTCGCAACTCCTCAATTCTTTCGTTTCAGAGATGGATTCCTTGAAGAGAGGGCTGAGGGCTACTTTTTCGTCAGAGTTCCTCCCGAAGGTGAGAACTCGCGATCCCTCGGGATCAACCCTATGACAATTGTCGGTAATTCTTTTAAGCTCATCTGTCGCATTTTTCCGCTGTCTACGAGCTTCACGCTTTGTCCTGTTGAAGTGTTGCCTGTGAGCGACATACCCTTGCCACCAACACTTAAAGGAGTTGCAATCTTCAGTAGGATGTGCGATCTTCTGATGATATAAGCAGAAGTTAGGATGTACGTCCACTTCATCAAGATGTATATCACCAGGAGAATTTTCTCCGAAAGAGGGCAGCCTCATCCCCATCGATATGGCTTTGGCGAATTGTTTCCTTATCTTGATCCTGCTTTTATTTGCGGCGGATATACTTTGATCTGGTGGGAGTGTTTCGACCCTTTTGTTCAATCGCCGACGTTTGGCCTTTTCAAATATGGCCATCTCGCGCTCCCGATCGGCTTTACTTTTCAGATGAACTTCACTCAGGAAGGCGTCGATCATTTCGTCTGACGGCCATAGAAGTTCCGGTTCAGGACCTGCCCCCCGTCTCTCAGTGCAAGGAGCTCCTTTATCGTCTATCGACGAGTGAGAAATCATATGGCAGCTTGCCACATAATCCTCAGGTTCATCCGATGAGTCTTTGTCATCATCTCCGTCCTCAAGGACGTGGCTAAGGAATTCTTGGAGTGTGACTGGGGTCCGCGCCCTTTGATTATATTCTTCCAGTGCGTCAATATGTTTTTGCAAATCCGTGCACTTGTTATCAAACTTCACGGGCTTTTGGGCCTTCTCCTTCTTCTTCGAAGACTTTGACGGATGGGTGCGAGCGCTTTGACCATCACCACTGGATTTTGTAGTTGGGCGCGGCTTCAGCATCTCTTCAATGATCCGGGGTTCTAGCAGGTTCTTCCACCTGATCGCCGGGCATGTCTGGAGATCATTCAGCATCCTTTTGGTTTTGGCCGATAGCACAACCTCCCACGGAGCTTCTTCAACAAGGGAGCACGTTTCCCCCGGCATATTCACCCTTTTAGGGGTATGAGGTTGCGGCGGGTTCACCTTCCATTTTTCGGACAACGCGAATTTGCCTTGTTGGTATTGGTCTTCAATCCAGTTTTTGAAGACATAGCAATCTTCGATCAGATAACCCAATACTCGGTGGTAGGGGCAGTAATTGGGATGATTGACGTCGTTTGGCTGCAACGGACGTTTTGAATCTGGCAGATTGATGAGTCTGTTGCGCACTGCCAGCTCGAACAGTTTTCTCGTTTTATCTTGAGGAAACGAGTAAGGACGTCCTAGCCTCTCCTGAAGGGATATGCGTGGACACATGTTGTTTTGACGGACAACCGGCTTCAAGTTGCTCGGCTGTTGTTGAGCATTGGCGACGACGATCGCTTTTCCTTTCCCCTTCTCATTTCGAGAGTCCAGCTTTAGAGGAGACGGTCTATGGCCCATCTGGTCCATTTGGGCTAATTTGTCAATCAAGACCTGGAACGTAGTTGGTTTAAAGAACATCATGAACTGTGAAATAGTTGCATGAGGATCTAAGGTGCCCACGAACATGCCCACCGCTGGCGCTTCTTCGATGCGCTGTTCGCACTTCGACCACAAGTTCCGCCATCGGATTGCATATTGAACCCATGTTTCACCCGGCTTTACTCTCGCATTGATCAAAGTTGTTATTGGAGTACGCTCGCTGGCGCTTGCGAAACGCTAGGTAAACAAAAACTCCATTTCAGCGAAAGTCTTGACGGAGTCGTTCGGAAGCTCAGAGTACCATTCAAACGCCGTCTCCGATAAGCTGCCGACGAATTGGCGAAGCAGGAGCTTATCATCACCGCCGGTGTTGCCACAAAGAGCCCTGAACTGGGCAACATGTTGATAGGGATTGCCTGTCCCCTTTATGTTAGTTGTATGTATGCCCTAGAGGCCATTACTGTACATTGGATGTATATTGTAGTGGATGCTGGGACATATATAGGTAGGACTTTCTTGCTCGACATGATAGTACGCTATCTGGTTGCTCTTTATCTTAACATGTATACTATCTGTCTCTCTGATTACATGTTGATAAAGCCCTTAGGATGTGTACTCGACTTCCAGGACTATGATGTAGATCATACTAGTGGGGCCTGGGTAGTCAATGAGTACATCCTTCATTGTTCCTAGTCGTGGGAATATCGAGACGGGGCATCGATATTCCAGAGTAGACTAGCGTATATCTTCTCGACCCATGTGATGGGCGATGGATGATCCCATATCCATTGGTGTTTGACATCGGAGATGGTATGCGGGTGCTCAGTGGAGACTGGGTACACTGAACGGACTCGCCGAGAACTCCCAGATGGTATTATACCTCACGTCAGATGGCAGTTCTCTGGTGACACTGGTACAGCTTAGTCTGTTGACCCGAGATCGTCATAGAGTCTTGTGTGTCTCCCACTGTGCTTCGATTTCCACCCTACCACGGCTCTACTGAGTCGTGCAAACAGGTGGTTTTTGGGTACAGTCCCGATTCACATGGAGGCAATGAGCGATAGGAGGGGATTCGTCTCTCCCGGTATTGGGGGTTGATGTTGCGCAATGCACGACTGGCCATAACAGGAAATCCCTGGCCAGGGTTGCTGTGATATACTGGTAAGAGTTATCAGTAGTTTCACGAAAGTTATGGACCTCACGTCGGCATGACTTATCGAGCTATTGGGGTCTGACGTTTACCACCCCTAGGCGAAATATGCGACATATCAGACGAACAGACCGGACTGTACGGTAAGTGTTACTGGTTGGATTCACAGGAGTGTGAGCGGGCTTGCTCATCGATCTTCTGATCGCTCAATACCCGGGTGGCGGTTACGTTTGGCAGACCGCTTGCGGCTTGTGGGTGTTTGATATGATCATCATCTGCTGCCGGCGTATTGACGAGTCTTTAGAGTCCTACACAGAGGTTTCCTGGCTCAAGCGAAACGAAATAGGAGCACATATGGGATATGTGCGGGACCGAGAATAATGCGTGTATGTGATACCGTATTTCATTCTCGCGATGTATGTGTCGAATGGTTGTATGCGATATAACCTTGTTATCGAATCAAGGATTGATTCGATAAGCCGATACATTGGATACTAGCCGGTTATATGCGACATGACCGGATCATTGAATCAAGTGTTGATTTAATGATTTAATGTAGAATTATATATTTGATATATTACTTTGCAACAACTAGTATTGGTTCACTTTAAATGGATTTTCTCACTTGGATTGTGCAAGTTGTATATGTGATATACTTTTGTGCACAAGATTGTATCATGTTTGATGATACATGCAAGCTAGGGTTAGTGTAAAGAATTAAACCATGGTTAAGTTTATGATTAGGGTTTTCTTTTTTCTTACTTATTTATTTATTTATTTTTGGAAAAGATGAGAAAAGAATGGTTGCTATTTTTGTTGTTAGTTGAACATTCATGAAACTTTGACTAAGTCACCATTCTTGTCTCATGCTTAACCCTAACCATATGAACTAACCATAGTACATTCTCTACACTTAACCAAGGGTTAGTAAATGATAAGTATTGATTTATTTATCTATTTTAAATAACTTATCATAGCTTCTTCTTCTTCATCATCTTCTTCTTTCATGAGAAGAAAGCTTGCTACATCAATGGTGATTGATGAAAAAGTGTGAGAAATCCAAAACTAAAGTCTACCCACTTCCTATTTCTTCATCCTCTACCTCTTGCCAAGTAGTATAGGGTGTTTCCTTCACAAGTTTTCTTGACTTGGTGAAGTTGGAGCTTGATCTAGCGATGCCTCGACGTAGATCATCTTCGGCATTGTCGTCGATGACCTAGCCCGTTTCTTCTCCGATGAAGCCGACGCTAGAGCCCAAGATACGATTTGGACAGCGAGGGGACTTCATCACGGAGCCTAGGAGGTGGTGGACCGGATCTACAAAGGTTGTAGCCCCTTCCCTTTAGCTATATTTCCGTTTACTTGCTTGCTTCGCCTATACTTCTAGCCAACGATCCGTTCTAGGGTTTCTCGGCACCGTAATTTTTAGAAATTGGCATGGATGATGCCTTGTGAGACTTCACTAGGGTGCCCAAGGAACCTACAGTGGTATCAGAGCCTAGCTAGAGCCTTAGACGAAGTCCAGACGGAATTAGAACTCCGATCGAATCAAAACCCAAACCCTAATATTGCTCTCTGTACTTTTTTGAAAATTGAGGAATTTTTAGAATTAAAAATATGCAGAGAAATGTGCAGGAAATTCTAAGAAAAACTGCAGAAAACGACAGCCTAATTCTACAGTACGGCCGCGTAACCGCGGCGTTGACCCCCCTTTTGCGGCGGTTCCGCGGCCGTCTGTGATGATCAGGCTGTGAGTTTTCTTCAGTTGTTTCTGTTGGTGTTTCTTGTGTGTTCTAGATGTTTTTAATATTTTTTCAAGAGTTGAATTTTTTGGGTTGTATTGGGGACTCGGTGTATCGATCGGATTGTCTAATTTTGTCTGTGTGTTTTTCCGGGTAATTTTTAGAATATGTTAAAAAGTTCGACCGGATATAAATACCCACTTTTTCCCCTGCCGGGAAATTTCCAATTGTTGGATTTTTCCGTAGTTTAACGACGTTCTAAGTAGTGCAAGTAACGCGATGGTCTCTCTAGAAGACAACAAACCTTAACTCGATTATGTGACCGTCTTGAACTGCCCTTTGAACCTTCGGGTTTGGGGCAGTACGGCGTGCCACATGTGAGGCGTTGGCTTGACCCTTCTACGGCTGGACCGTTGGTACTGAGGCACGAACTGAATGCTGTTAGACTTATTTCATGTGTTGAACCGTATCGGGAAAACTTGGGTGTTCGAATGTTCGATCGGAAAGTTTAACATTTTCTGTTTATCCGGAATGTGATACAATAATTGGAATTCACAAGTAGTTATGAGATAACTGAATGAATGTTATAAACATAGCAGTTTAGTCTCACATGATCGGTTGCCACGGAATTTTGATGTGATCAAAAGTCCGTCGCAATCACGTAGCGTACGCGGATACTCGCCGGGTAAACTTAATAGACAGCCTCACCCCATAGCCCCGACTAAGTGACTGTAGGAGAACCCCATCGCCGAAAGCATCCGTTCGGGTGCTCGCGGTAGTGGTGTTCCGCCTTGGTGCACTTGGTCGACGGCGTCGGGGGTGCAGCCGCCTACTAAAGTTTGCGACGAGCATTCGATCAAAATGTCGGGAATCCTGTTGAATTGCCCGACTTGGTATTGAAAAGTGTTTTCGATAATGAGACTAAAATGCGGGGTTTATAATTGTTAGGCATGCGATGTCTCAAGAATTCATTTGATTAGGCATGTGATGTCTAAAGAGATTGCGGATTCCAACTGTTGTAGTTTTACACTTTCTTTTCTATGACCGTAAGTGTAATATGTGATATCTCCGGTTTCGTTGCTATATGTCAACGACAATTGGGATGCGTATATTTACTTACGATTATGACATGTGATGTTATGTGTTGCTGGATATGTTATATTGGATCGTCGTGTTTGAATAGCCGGGGGTTTTTATGTGAGATGAGTGTTTTTTCATTTTCATTCATGTAAAAACTTGTATGTAATATTCTTTTATTGGGGCACTTCCAGGTTGCGGATGTTGTCACCATTTGTATATTATTTACTTTTCCGCATTAGGATAGACCCAAGGAGGGGAGCACAGGTAACCGGGTTCTGGGGTCCAGTGGGAGACCAACTCGAGGAGTCGAGTCCGGGTCTCCTAACCCTAGAATTGGTAGGGTTTCTTGCCGCTCTCGTAGGGGTCTAGGGGTGTGGGATTGGCTATTCATCACGACCGTGGAATCCGTGTTTTATACTGGCTCGTATTGAAAACACGGACGTCCTAGTATATCCAATATTTCATATGTTTCTTCTGCTGTGTTTTATCTGTGATGTGATCATGTGATGTTCTGTGACAGATATTATATATAGTATATATGATATATTATATAGACGTTGCTTATGTTTTACACCCGCGCTAGCCCTGCCTCGCTCTGGCGTTAGTTACCTAACCTAACGGTGCAGACGGGACATCGAGGCGAATGCGGATGGCATAAGCGTACGTTATATTTATCTGTGATGTTTAGGTGTAATTTAATGATGGGATATTCATTAATGAGATTAATGAAAGAAAATAAACCTAATTGATGTTGTGGAATCGAATTTCAAAATAAAAACAGGTAGCTACAGTTCTTGCTTTGCATCGCGGTGTTCATTGTAGAACATCCTGCACCTTATTCGATGAGGAAAGGACCGAGATCCCTTCACCGGGAGTGACTCCTTTTGCAATAACTGGCAGATGCTACAACCATCGGTTTGTCTTTGATCGCTTCTATAGTTTACGCTTTGCACAGTGATATATATGATATATCCCGCACCTCATTCGACGAGGAAAGGGCCGACGATCCCTTCACCGGGAGTGACCCCTTTAGCAAAACTAGAAAAGCTTCAAAAACATTCCATTTAAAAACCATTTGATTCCGCAACGAGATCAAGTTCAAAGCATTAAAGGTTTTCATAAAAACCAGCCGCAACCCTCCGTCATTTTAGGAAGTAGAGTACTTAGTATTCGTGCTGTGTTTGTTGACCATAGTCAAGGCACAGTATATGGTAGCTAAGTGATGTCTTCCTACACCGCATATGATGCGATTAGTTAGGACAGTCGCGTGACTTTGTTGACCTTAGTTAAGGGTCATGTGGGTGGGTCTAATTAATCACGAAATGACGGGTAGAACTTGACTAGTACTTATGATTTGTTGACCATAGTTAAGGTCATAGGTGCTAGGGGTAAAAACCTTTATCGGGAGTTTCAAGTGTTGAAATTTGCAATGAGATTGCATACCTTCTATATGATAGTTGGATCCCGATACCCACTGTGAGTAATTGTTACTCCTGGGAGAGTTTTGCACTTTACAATTAGCAGATCAAGTAGGTGTCTAGAAAGGTGTCAACGGGGTTACGCCTCTGGGAAAACGAGGTTTACAGTAATTAGGTCCGTGCGAAAGCACGGGGAACCTCTCTCAAAGTACCGACACTGGCCTGGCTGAAAGATTGGCGAACTTGTAGAGTGTAATTAATCCCGGCTAGTCTTTCCTTTTAGGGTTTGAAGGAAGATTTGATAAAAACAGTGGGAGCCATCCTGATTAGATAAAATATATAACCAATCTAATCTTGCAAGAGCGCACGCTGAATGTTTTCTTCTCTCTCTCTCCAGGTAGTGACCATATCACGCCTTAATCAAGATAATAATACGGAAATTTGACCGAACCCGCTTGTTATACTGAGCTGGGGAACGTTGGTCCCGCTCCAACTTATAATTGTTATAAGACAGAGCAGGAAATAGGGGAATACCAGAATTCCCATGCCGCCCAAAAGAAGAAAGTGCATATGATGCATCTCCTTCAGGTGTGTTCATTACAAAGAACTGTTTCTCAGTATCCTCTGTATCCTGGGTATATGATACCGGATCAGGATCCCAGATATGTAATCTGTTACATAGGGCTACAAAAAGGTAGAAAAACTGAGAACGGGTGATAAGTTTCATTAGGCAGAAAACGGGGCAAGTGTTGCAGCCAAGTCTGTTGGTCACTGTCACCCTGTATTACCAATACATTGATTCTGAACAAATGCTATTAGATACCGAACCTGATATACAAAATCATATCAGTCTCTTCATTAGTAAAGAAATGTTAAAATTTTGTATTGATGGATAATGTTTTGAACATTTCCTATATCAAAAGTTGATCGGTTTAGGCGCGTTATCTAAAAGCATTAACGTTCTAAATCAAACTACAGTTCTTAGTATTCAGAACACACACAAGAGGAAGAGTTCAGAAATGAACGAATCATTTTTGAGGCATTGTAGACTAGGTCATATCAATGCTACCCGACTGGCTGAAGTTACATTTTAGATGCATATTTAAATCAGTTTGAATTTACATCTTGTGAAACTTGCCAGTCATGTCACAAAGATAAAATGACCATAGCTCTGTTTACTGGAAACAGAGAAGGAGTTAGTGAACTCTTGGGATGATACATGTTGATGTATGTAAGGTCTCCTGTCTACACATGCCAGGACTGGTTCTTTATACTTCATTACGTTCTCTGATGATCTCTCAAGATTCTGACATATGTTCCTGTTAAAACACAAGTCCGAACCTTTTGAGATATTCACAGAATATAAGTTAGAAGTAGAGAACCAATAACCGGGTATAAGTATTATGTCCTATGATAAGATCAGGGAGGAGAATACTTGTGCATGGCATTCCTGGACTATTCTAAAGGAGAATGAGATTCTCTCTCAGTGTTACTCCTCTGAATGCACCACAGCACAACGGTGTATCGGGGTGGAGCAATCGCACAATATTAGATATGGTGTGCTCCATGATAAGTACTACTGAGTTTCCTATTTCCTTTTAGGGAGTTATGCACTTATGAAGTTGCATACCTATTGAATTAGGTTCAAATCAGATCAATGCCTACCATTCCATATGAGATATGGTATGGGAAGAGCCTATCTCTTAAGTAAGTTAAGATTTGGGATTGTCCGGCCTATGTCAAAAGCAAAATCCGGGCAAGATCGAGGCAAGGTCAGTTCTGTAGAACTGGAAAGGTTCCAGCTATACAAAACTGCAGCTGATGATTTGACAGAACCAAAGGATTCAATAGTTCCCGACGAACCTCAGCCTCTCCGCCGATCTGGTAGGGTTCCTCATCCGCCTGAGAGATACCTCGGTTTCTCGATGACAGTGGGAGCAAGGATTGCATCATGAGATGATGACCCAACCATTTTCGAGCAGGCCATCGAGAGTAGTGACTCTGTCAGAATGGCTGGATGCTTAACGATCTGAGATGGAATCCATGTACACCAGCAAAGTATGGACTTTGGTTGCGATAACTGAAAGGTTAAATCCCCATCAGGAGCAAGTATATCTTAAGAAGATTACTTAGTGTAGATAGACAAGTTGAGACTTTCAAAGCTAGACTTCTTAAAGGTTTTCGTCCTCGACCAGGCACGAATAATGATGAAACCTTTTCCAGGGACTATGCTTAAGTCCATCCAGATCCTACTTACCACTGCTACATACCATAACTGCGATATCTGGTGGTTGGGTTCCATGACTAATTTTCTAAATAATGATTTAGAAGAGAATGTCTATAAGAACACAGCCAGAGGGCTACGTAAACAGTGGGAGCAGCGGAAACGTGTGCAAGATGTTTTATGTGATGAAGCAGGCATCGCGGAGTTGGAACATCTGTTTTGATGAGTTAGTCAAACAGTTTGACATCATCAAAATGGTAGATGAACCTTGTATATACAAAACGGTAGTAGAGAGTAAGGTGGTCATTCTCGTATTGTACGTGGACAACATACTCTTGATAGGAAAAGGGTTTCCTATACTACGATCGGTCGATCTCCTCTTATCACATGGATTCTCCATATAGGATCAAAGTGATACCTCCTAAAATCCTGAGTTTTCATCTATGAGATAGATGTAATTGGATGCTAGGATTCTCACTAGATGTAGTGAGATGGTATCAATCGATCCTGGGGAGAATCACTGGAAGGGTTCCAGGGTGATAAAGACGACTGAATATCAGTCACAGGCATTGTCTTTACCCTCAGTAAAGGGACAGTATGTTAGAAGAGTTCCAAGCTAGATACCGTGGCAAACTAGACGATAAAGGCTGGTAACATCGCTATTAAAGATACTACCAAAGAGGCAGTTTGGGTGTATATTGGTTCATAAGATGAACTAGGTTCCTGCCATTGTATGACAATGGAAGTGTGGTTTTGGCCCTGGAACCCTGGTCCCATCAGTGACCCAGACATATTCTGAGGCAGCATCACCTGATCATGGAGATAGTTGATCTCCAGGGTGATCGAGGTTAGGAGAGTAGACTCAGAGGACAACACGGCAGATCCACTCACGAAGGCCTTTTCCCAAAGAGAGACTTTTAGGGGATGGTTGAGCATTAGAGACTACAACTACTGCTACAGATGGCCCTAGTGCAAGTGGGAGATTGTTAGTTGTATGTATGCCCTAGAGGCCATTATTGTACATTGGATGTATATTGTAGTGGATGCTGGGACATATATAGGTAGGACTTTCTTGCTCGACATGATAGTACGCTATCTGGTTGCTCTTTATCTTAACATGTATACTCTCTGTCTCTCTGATTACATGTTGATAAAGCCCTTAGGATGTGTACTCGACTTCCAGGACTATGATGTAGATCATACTAGTAGGGCCTGGGTAGTCAATGAGTACATCCTTCAATGTTCCTAGTCGTGGAAATATCGAGACGGGGCATCGATATTCCAGAGTAGACTAGCGTATATCTTCTCGACCCATGTGATGGGCGATGGATGATACCATATCCATTGGTGTTTGACATCGGAGATGGTATGCGGGTGCTCAGTGGAGACTGGGTACACTGAACGGACTCGCCGAGAACTCCCAGATGGTATTATACCTCACGTCAGATGGCAGTTCTCTGGTGACACTGGTACAGCTTAGTCTGTTGACCCGAGATCGTCATAGAGTCTTGTGTGTCTCCCACTGTGCTTTGATTTCCACCCTACCACGGCTCTACTGAGTCGTGCAAACAGGTGGTTTTTGGGTACAGTCCCGATTCACATGGAGGCAATGAGCGATAGGAGAGGATTCGTCTCTCCCGGTATTGGGGGTTGATGTTGCGCAATGCACGACTGGCTATAACAGGAAATCCCTGGCCAGGGTTGCTGTGATATACTGGTAAGAGTTATCAGTAGTTTCACGAAAGTTATGGACCTCACGTCGGCATGAATTATCGAGCTATTGGGGTCTGACGTTTACCACCCCTAGGCGAGATATGCGACATATCAGACGAACAGACCGGACTGTACGGTAAGTGTTACTGGTTGGATTCACAGGAGTGTGAGCGGGCTTGCTCGTCGATCTTCTGATCGCTCAATACCCGGGTGGCTGTTACGTTTGGCAGACCGCTTGCGGCTTGTGGGTGTTTGATATGATCATCATCTGTTGCCGGCGTATTGACGAGTCTTTAGAGTCCTACACAGAGGTTTCCTGGCTCAAGCGAAACGAAATAGGAGCACATATGGGATATGTGCGGGACCGAGAATAATGCGTGTATGTGATACCGTATTTCATTCTCACGATGTATGTGTCGAATGGTTGTATGCGATATAACCTTGTTATCGAATCAAGGATTGATTCGATAAGCCGATACATTGGATACTAGCCGGTTATATGCGACATGAACGGATCATTGAATCAAGTGTTGATTTAATGATTTAATGTAGAATTATATATTTGATATATTACTTTGCATCAACTAGTATTGGTTCACTTTAAATGGATTTTCTCACTTGGATTGTGCAAGTTGTATATGTGATATACTTTTGTGCACAAGATTGTATCATGTTTGATGATACATGCAAGCTAGGGTTAGTGTAAAGAATTAAACCATGGTTAAGTTTATGATTAGGGTTTTCTTTTTTCTTACTTATTTATTTATTTATTTATTTTTGGAAAAGATGAGAAAAGAATGGTTGCTATTTTTGTTTTTAGTTGAACATTCATGAAACTTTGACTAAGTCACCATTCTTGTCTCATGCTTAACCCTAACCATATGAACTAACCATAGTACATTCTCTACACTTAACCAAGGGTTAGTAAATGATAAGTATTGATTTATTTATCTATTTTAAATAACTTATCATAGCTTCTTCTTCTTCATCATCTTCTTCTTTCATGAGAAGAAAGCTTGCTACATCAATGGTGATTGATGAAAAAGTGTGAGAAATCCAAAATTAAAGTCTACCCACTTTCTATTTCTTCATCCTCTACCTCTTGCCAAGTAGTATAGGGTGTTTCCTTCACAAGTTTTCTTGACTTGGTGAAGTTAGAGCTTGATCTAGCGATGCCTCGACGTAGATCATCTTCGGCATTGTCGTCGATGACCTAGCCCGTTTCTTCTCCGATGAAGCCGACGCTAGAGCCCAAGATACGATTTGGACAGCGAGGGGACTTCATCACGGAGCCTAGGAGGTGGTGGACCGGATCTACAAAGGTTGTAGCCCCTTCCCTTTAGCTATATTTCCGTTTACTTGCTTGCTTCGCCTATACTTCTAGCCAACGATCCGTTCTAGGGTTTCTCGGCACCGTAATTTTTAGAAATTGGCATGGATGATGCCTTGTGAGACTTCACTAGGGTGCCCAAGGAACCTACACTTTAGACATGGAATTTTGGGATCGTGTGGCCCGGCGGGTATTTGATCTGATCATACCAGCTCGGATATAGTCGCCCCGTTTTGACAACTTGACCGGCTGCCTCAGTTTCCTGGTGAACTCGTATCTGCTGAGCAATATATTCATCCATGGCAGCTTTGGAAATTGTCTCCTCCTTGGCTGTTGAAAGAGCCGGCGGTGGATTTGACGTTTCTCCTCTGTCATCTTCAAGGATAATCGGAGGGTCTTCAGCAGGAGGATCCTGCTGGATCATCATACCCACCATGTCCTGGAACAGAAGGGCCATTCGTTTTATATTGGCTGCTTGTTCCGCAGCCTCTTTTTCTTTCTTTTCCAATATTCTCCGAAGGAATTCAGCATCGGTTTCTTGCTCCTGGCATTGATCCGAGGATACTTCTGGGATTTCTTTTGGCCCCGTGAGTGCGGCCATCGCAGTCATCATTTCTTGGAGCTTCTGCTGCTGCTCTTGAGCTTTAGTCACCGATCGCGTAAGCGGTCTATGACCTGTGGATATACGGCTGTCCTCTTTCCCGGACGCCATGTAGACGGTATGTACCACAATGCCCCCGGACTTAGGGCGTTTAGGCTCACTACCTTTAACATTTGCCGCAGGTGTGGGGATTTTCTCCGGCCTTCTTCTCTTGTGAGCCGTCGAAGTTGAGGGGGCCGTTGCAGTGGGCACCCAGGTGGCCGTCATCTTCCGTTGCTTAACAGGGAGGTTGTCTTCCTGTCGGACTTTCGACTTCTTATGCTGATGGGAGAAGTTCAGATCAATCATCGATTCTCGGACTCGTCGCCAAGTCTTGTAAACTTTGGAAGACAGCCGTTGAGGAGACTGCTCCGGCGTTGTTTCTACGACGGTCTATACCAGTGGAGGAGACCTTTTGAGCACAGCAGTTGGCGAATTCCTGCGTACCCTGTTCAGCAGCTCAAAACTGTTCCCAGTTGGAACAGCAGCATCAATTTCCACCGTTGGGGCTGGTGGAGTTAGCCCAGAGGGGGAGTTGCCCCCAGTCTTCCTTTACCCGGCGCCAGTAGCGACGTCGGGCGTGACGAGTTGTTGGATTAGTTCAGTGACGGCTTTGTCTTGCCCCTCGTTCAAGTGGGAGCTGTCGCGGGTGTCAGCCTCTTGAAGACTGACGTCCGTTGAGAAGTTGTCCAACCGGTCAAACACAGATTTCTGAGCAGGAACGGGAGCGGGAGCAGTCAGTCTCGCAAAGACCGACCTTCTGGGAGGAGAAGCCGCTTTGACGACTTCCGGAGCAGGGATGGCTATCTTCTTTGGGATGGCCACTTCAGGTATTTTGGGCTTCTTGGTAGTCCCTTTGGAGCTCAAACTCAGCCTGGTGAAGACCGAGGAGTTGGAATTGGACGACCCGTTGAGAGGGGCCGTGGTAGTAGCAAGCCGATCGAAGACCGACTTCTTTGAAGCTTCCGGTACGGGCACTGGGATGGTGAAGCTCGCTGGCGGGAGCATGGTCTCGAAAAATAGCCCAGTAGTAGCCTGGGTGATTTGTTCCACCAGCATCGTGAAGATGGAGGCCGTTTGAGGCCCATAAGCTACACCTCCAGGTGAGGCGGAGCATCGGCTGCATTTGCAGTTGGAGCAGTTCGTGTAGTTGAACGCCATTGCTGTTTGATTTCTGCGCCAAGCAAGAGACCAAATCTTAGTAACTTGAAACCCGAGGGCAACCATTAACAAACCGTGATTCGTTCGCGAATACGACATACGAAGTGTGGAGTGGAAAGAGAAAAAGGTCCCACCGGTCGTGCCAGAATCTGTTCCCCTCCGAAAGATGGCGCGACAGGGACGTCTTGCCTGAGATTCGGGGTAGATGCTATTTGGTTTTATCCATCCACCTCTCCAAAGATGCCAAGTTGATTTATGACACCATGTATCGGAGGTTTAGACGGATGCGGCCGATGTAGCAGACTTCGTCAGATTCCCCCTCGTTCGAGGGGTTTTTGATTGTGGGGACGCTCTTCCCTGCAGGCGCAAGCCCCGTAGTTAATTACGCTACCGCATCGCGGTAACAACTTTCACCTTCTCCAGATGTTCAATTCGTGTCGTGGGTGTTTGTTTTGTTTGTGGTTGCCCGTGGATTGTATACGGAGACTGTTCCCCTCCGAAGGATACGACAGAGACGCGGCGGGCGTCTTGCCTGAAATTCGGGGAAGATGCTAATAGGTGCTATCCGTCCACCTCTCCAAAGATGCCAAGTTGATTTATGGCACCGTGTGTCGAAGGTTTAAACGGATGCGGCCGATGTAGCAGACTTCGTCAGATTCCCCTCGTTCGAGGGGTTTTTGATTGTGGGGACGCTCTTCCCTGCAGGCGCAAGGCTCTGTAGTTAATTACGCTACCGCACCGCGGTAACAACTTTCTCCTTCTCCATATGGTCATTTCGTGTCGTGTGTGTTTGTTTTCTGTTTGGTTGCCCGTGGATTGTATACGGAGACTAAGTTATGCCGTCGCCCGTAGGACGTGGATTAGTCCAAATCCGTATTTTCTTAGATATGGGTTTGGGGTTTTATGTTTAAGGATACGTTAGCCATATTTGAGGCTAAGATCAACTTAAACGTTCGTTAAGGATACGTTGGTCTAATTTGAGACTAAGATCTTAACGGGATCGTTTAGATCCAACAAGAGAGCATTTGGACTCTATTGTTTAGTTTAGGGACATTGCGGTCGATTTCCAGTTTAGGGACATGGTGGTCCAATGTTCCCATTTTGGGGACGGATATTGGTTTAAGGACGCATTAGTCCATGAGTTTAAGGACCCCACAGTCCGTAGCAATGTGTGGTTGTCGGGACCCGTCACCACTCTGACGACGTTGAAGGATTACAAAGACAAATACCAGAGGAGTTCAAAAATGTACCCTTGAACCGGGTGTAAATTGATTTAGGAGAGCAGTTGCGCTCGATTCAGTTTAATTTGAGGACTTATGGCCAGAATTGGGTTAAGTCCAGTTGAAAATGTTCAACATTTATTTGTATTTGGCCTATTAGGCCTTTATTTGGGCTCTGCCCTTCTTTTTCTTGCACAGCATTTATTTCTAGCCTGTTAGGCCTTTTTAATTGGGCTCTACCCTTTTTAATAATGCATAGCATTTATTTTGGTCTATTGGACCTCTTAATTGGGCTCTGCCCTTTAATAATGTGCTGCATTTAATAGTCTGACAGTGCGCCACGTGGCCTGTCAGGCGCTTTGCGCCGATTGAGGAGCGCAAGGCGCAAACTGATGTGTAGGTGACACGTGTCACGCTCTGGTGAGCGCAAACGCAGGGCGCTGTGCTAGTGCGCTGCTGACACATGGCGCTCTCTGATGACTTGCGCCAATCCAAGAGCGCGGTGCTCATTTTTTTAAAGCGCAAAGCGCAGATTATTCTGGGGTTGACACGTGGCGTGTTCTGGTGACTTGCGCCAACCCAAGAGCGCAGAGGCTCAAATTAATAGTGCATGGCACTGTTCAATAGCGCAGAGCGCATCTTGATCTATTTTAGATCAAAGAAACAAGTTCTCAAGAACCAATGGTTCATCAAAAGGCAATGCCTTTATACAGAAGTAAATTACTTCTTTATTTATTTATTTATTATTTTCTTTTTTATGGAAGATCTTGATCTTGTTCTTAGATCTTTGATCTTTTTAGAAAAACTTCTTCTTTTTTTCAAAGGTTTTACCTTTTTCTTTTCTTCGAGTTCTTCTCAAAGTTTTTAGAGGAGTTCTGTATCTCTCTCTATCTCTGTATCTTTTCTTTTTTATTATTTTAGAAAGAAGGATCATTGGTCATTGGGACCCACCAGCTCTCCAACGACACTGAGAGATTACAGTGCCATATATCGAAAGTGTGGAGGGATGTACCCTTTGAACCATGTCTCACTCATTAGGGGGGGAGAACAGGCTGGAGCTTAAGCTTCTCGCTGCTGAAAAAGGCTTCTTTGCGTTCGCGCACGTGCGTCGCACGTGTTGGGCGCTCATATTTGCACGTAGCGCACATGGAGCTTGCGCATATGCGCATTATGGGGGGAGCAAGCTCCTATGGAGAACGAGTCTCCTTTTAATATTATTGAATATTCTCATGTGGTGCGCACGTGCGTTGCACGTGGTGCGCGCGTGGCGGGCACACGTGCGTTGCACGTAGCGCACATGCACATTATGAGGAGAAGCAGCGCTTCTATATATGGAGAACTAAGCTCTTATGGAGAACTAAGCTCCTTTTAATATTATTAAATATTCTCATGTGGTGCGCACATGCGTTGCACGTGGTGCGCGCTTGGCGGGTACACGTGTGTTACACGTAGCGCACATGCGCATTATGAGGAGAAGCGGTGCTTCTATATATGGAGAACTAAGCTCCTATGGAGAAATAAGCTCCTTTTAATATTATTAAATGTTCTCATGTGGTGCGCACGTGCGTTGCACGTGGTGCGCGCGTGGCGGGCACACGTGCATTGCACGTAGCGCACATGCGCATTATGAGGAGAAGCAGAGCTTCTATATATGGAGAACTAAGCTCCTATGGAGAACTAAGCTCCTTTTAATATTATTAAATGTTCTCATGTGGTGCGCACGTGCGTTGCACGTGGTGCGCGCGTGGCGGGCACACGTGCGTTGCACGTAGCGCACATGCGCATTATGAGGAGAAGTAGGGATTCTATATATGGAGAACTAAGCTCCTATGGGGAACTAAGCTCCTTTGAGTATTGAATCCTTTGAGGATTGAACTCCACCCTTTCTAAGAGGTATCCCCTATTATTTATATGGGAGTGGTAGAGAAGTCATTTCTCCTTTTCCCGATGTGGGACTAAAAATGCATTCCCCATGTAGTAGAGCATTACTTTAGATTACACGTGCATAACACATTTGCTCATAACTTTTGATCTCGGATGAATTATGGGCCCATAATATATCAAATCGAAGGTCTTTCCAAGTTGCTTTCAATACCATCAGAATTTAGCTGTTTCTCTTTCGGTAGTTTGTCAAAATACATCCCGGAAAATACTGATTCACATTTTCTTAAGCGTATCGCTGCCATTTGATGCCTTGGGCTCTTCTGCGCAGAAATTTTTGGCAGGAACAGGAGGCAGTGAGCGATTGTTAGGGATTCGTCTCTCCCGGTATTGAGAGTCGATATCGTACTGTGTTTCGATTGGTCAGGACCATAAGACCTTGGCCAAGGCGGTTGGGATTTACTGGTAGGTTGATCAGTAGTTTCCCGGATTGGTCCTGAGCCACATCAGCATGACTTATCGAGTTATTAGGGTCTGACGTTTACCACCACCTAGACCCGGTATGCGATACTCTTTTACGAAGAGACCGGACTGTACGGATATTGTCACGGATAGGCTCAGCAGGAGTTCGGACGAGTTTGCTCGTCGGCCTTCCTTTTCGACAGGTACCTGGGTATCCGTTACGTACAAGTAGTTCCGCTGACGTGCTTGTGGTTAAACCCACTGCCAGCGTATTGTCGAGTTATTAGAGTCCCACACAGAGGGTTTCCCTGTTTCGGGAGAAACGATGTAGAGGCCGTATGGTTTTACGGCAGGGTTCGATCACATACGTGTACTTGTACACGCATGATGTTTGGACGGATAATACTAGTGGGCATTGGTTTAAGCCGGATCCTAGTATTATATTGATGGATTATTTTCGTCTCATTGTATTCGTATTCTATGGAATACGGATGCGGGTATGTATATACGGATGAGGGGCATTCTCGTAATTACTTCGGGATTGTTTCTAGAAGAGTACACCTCATTACTTGATTTAGCATTTAGGTTAAATGCTTAATGAGGTGTGATTAGTTATGATTGAGCATGGCCACTTGGTGACCCTTGGAGCACTAATTGAGGTGGTGACCCTGATTAAGAGGTCTTTTGCGTACGTGTGTTTAAAAATCAAAGTTAAGAATATACCGCAATCAATAACGGTGTCGCTTGGTAGCTAACCGGTTGAGTACGGGTCGGTCCACAGGGAGATGGATTCCTTTTCTTTATGTTCTAACGAGTTAATCCGATCAAGTCGGGTTTTGTTTTACGATCTAAGAATGAGATTAAATTGATTAAAAGTCTTGCTAAGGTTAGGATTAGGTTAGTTTGGAAAAGGGATTCTACCCACTGCTTTCAATGCCCTAGTGAAGAATATAGGTGTTACGGTAATAGTCAATAAAGGGGATTAGCACGACTAGGAAGAAACTTTGTTTCTTCCTTTTGGTCCTTGTCCGTCCTTTCTTAACTCTTAGCCCTAACCTCTATTTAAATCAACCAAAACTGGTCTAACTAGGGAATCACCGCTATCTTGTAGAATAGGGTGTCGTAGTGAGCGGTGTGTGGTTAATTTAAATAGAGTCCTATTATAAAAATTATATGGGCAAAGAAAGGAGAGAAAGAGATTTACTTCTCTCAAACCTTCCCAATCCTAACCCTAACAAGTGAGAAATTACTCACTCATTAGGGAAGTTATGATAAGATTCATTTTTATAATTTTAAAAGACTATCTAAGTTGCAGATAATAAAAGACAGATAAAAATTCAGGAATTAAATTCAGATAAAAGAATGCACGATAAAAAAATACCTTTATTGATGACCTCTTGACGATTACAAGGAAATTAAAATTTAATCTAGAAATTAAAAAGAGGCATCTCAAAAGAGGCGCCCTAGAAGAGGCACCCTATATTTGGCTTTGAGCCCTACTATTTATAGATAGGAAAAACCCTAGGTTTACATTCTGATCCATACATGAAATTACAAAACAACCCTAGAGACCGAGTCAAAGCACCGACACCGCACCGACACGTGCATTGCACGGCCGCGGAACCACGGCAGAATAGCCTGTTTGGCCGCGGATCCGCGGCCATTTGGTGGGCTCATGAGCCCAATTCTTTAGGGTTTTTTCAAGTTGCTTTTATCTTCTATTTTCTTCACTTAGTCTATCAGAATCTCCTCAATTCTCTTCCAGATATTCAACAGTGGACTTTTTACCGTGATCTTCACGTTGAAGTCTTGAAATGGTGGGCGGCATCATACGGATTCATCTATTATTGGTCGTAGTCTCACATTTGTAGCGACTTTTCATACATTTCACTGTAATGATCTGAGAACCTGTAACCTGCAGCCATTTAGCAAATATGGATCAAAAGCACCTATTTATGTGTAGTGTGAAGAATGGGCGATATACGAATGCAAAATTCCGATATGAACAAATACCCCCAAACTTATCTTTTGCTCGTCCCGAGCAAAACCAATTTATTCTCGAAAAAAACTAACCTCACTTTCGCAAGGAATCGCGATTGCACTGAGGTCGTGCAACAAGCCGTTAAACCTCTAGGTGTCCATAGTAGGAGGAGTGTTGTCTCCTGAGGGTTTTCAGTGGATACTACCCACAAAATCCGATCAATTTGGCATGTTGACTTTCATTCTTCAATTCGGTATTCTAGCAAGAAATTCTATTATCTTCAACTTAGAAACCATCAACCCGTATTTTTCACACTCACTTATCATTTATCTTAAGATCGTATATGTTCTTCAAATTTATTAAGCTTTCAGCATCTTTTGAATTTTCCTTCTAAGGTTCCATCTCAACTTAGGAATTTCTATCATCTCTACTGAAGGTATAAGCCTTATCTTTCATTCCTATCTCTCATCTAAACCCCAATCATATACCCCCTACGTGTGTGTATGTATCATCCCTACACTTGGAAATTCAATTCAGGCTATCACACCCTTGTCCATCTTCCAAAATACTTTTAGTTGTTGAATTTTAGATGAAATTGCTCACACATCCTTCATGCGGCCGTTAATATTTCTTGAGGTACTAACGACCGATTACAAAATGTGTTCACACATTAAGGCGTAATTCCTCGGCTTGTAATACCTAAGGTTTTATCAGTGACTCCCAAACCAGTTGGTCTAAGGCACTAGGTGATAAAGCACCCTCGCTATAATTTTTTATTTTTACGCAGCTTTAAGTAATTACAAAACCAGTGTTCATTTTTTTCTTTTATATCTCTCATTTCACACTTATATTTTCATTTTTTTCTCATACTAAAGATTTTAGACAAGAGCAATTCAAAGTATCCTCTACTATCTCAAGTTTCAAGGTGCGTGTTTGTGCAAGTTGTAGGGTATATATTTTCATAATTTAGACTAAAGGTTCGGATTTATTTTTCAGACTTATACTTCACATAAAAATTTCAATACTCTTCCCTTATTTTGACTTAGCCCAAGAACTGAACTCAAAATTTGCCTATTTCTAAATAAACTACAAGGACATATATTTTCTACAGTTAAACTTTAAGAAAGATTATTTTTAAGGTTTTTAACTTACTAAGTTTAGGATCTATTTTTTCCTAGCTAGTCAACCATCTTATTAAAGTTAAGTCAAATATGGCCAAAATTGAACTTTTCAATTTTTATAATTTTTTTAAATTTTTTCAATTTTTATGGGTTTTAAAATAAGTATGCAAATGCAAAAATATACATATGAATGCGAAGGAAGAAAGCTTACCGAGCACACCCCCAAACTTAAACTTGACAGTGCCCTCACTGTCAGGCTGCACCAAGAGGGTCAAAATTGTCGGCACTCCCCAGTTTGTTATTTTTTTTTATTAACAGAAAAAGAAAACAAAATATATTTACACAAAAAGATTCCCCCCAAACTTAAGTGAAACATTGTTTCCACCGTTGCGTTTTTTTAAATCTCATAAACTTGTAAACTTGGGAGGAAAAATTTATTAACGGGGACATGAAATATGATCGTGAAAATCTCCCCCAAACTTATTTTTGGCTCACCACTTTGAGTTAGAAAAAATTATTTTCAAGAGCCAAATTATAAACCCCCCCCCCCCAAAGTAACTTGAGTTAAACAATGTTAAGCTTTTAAAGAGGGGGTTCAAAGTTATTGATCAATGCCAAGCTTTGCAAACACCAAAAGTCAACACCAACCATTCGAAGAATTTATCAATGTAACGTATAGGTCAGGAACATGTTATATAGAGCCAAGAAGAAGTGGGGAAGAGATAAGTGGTTGTATGAAAAAGATTTGCGTGAACGTGAATGTGAGGAGATAAGAGGTGATGATAAATAAAAACAAGAATGTGAATGATTAGAAATGAGTGGAATATTGGCATTCTCGTATTTTATAAGAAGAAAAAGTGGTGGTTCAACTTCTATAAGTAGAGGTTGATTAATCACAAAATCCATGTTGTTTAGGAATGCAAGTTCATCAGCGAAAAGTTCTTCAAAACTCTCATCGATGTATTTGAACATTTTACTGTCAGTAAGTTTTGTGCCAAAATTTATTATACTTGATTTGTCAAAAATTATGGAGGTAGGAGACTCGAAAAACTCATCTACCTCATTTTCAAAAGTATCCAAATCAAGTTGGCTTTCTGGAATGATCAAACTTGAATTATCGGATTGTGATTCATCAACACTCACTGAAATTATAGGAAGAATAGAAGAAGAACCTGAGAAAGTGGGAGAAAGAAGTTGAATACGAACTTGAGGGTGGAGATGGAGTGTATAAATTAGCACAATTTGTAATGACCGATGTGTAAAAAGCGATTGTGCTAATCTATCAATCCACTGAGAAATGAGGTCAAATCCCTCAAGATTCGTGAGAAAACATGGATAGGTTGAACTTGGTAAACTAGATATTGAAAATGGAAGTGTAACGGTTTCTTGTAAGGTCGGAACGAAGATGGAGGTAAGTGATTGAGGAAGGGTATCGGTTAAAGATTCAGGAGGGTGTGCGCAGTCAATGAAAGGGATAGAATGAATTAGAAAATCCGAATCCTCAAGTAAAACTGCTTCATCCTCAATAATTTCCTTAATATTATCTTCAAAATTTAGCTTATCCATGCAATTCTCATCAGAATCAAGACGCATATGAAGTTCGGGAAAAACAGTTAATGACTCGGGATGATGAATTGGAGAGAGAAACTCATCCAAATATGTGGGTTCATCATCCAAAATATTCCCCGCGTCTATATCCTCAATCAGGTGAAAATCAATTTTTTAGACACCTCATCAAAAGCATGGATATTAATCAATTCAGGTTCTAGAGTGGAGGTGTAGAGGTCAAAAGGATTGGTGATGATTTGACTCGAAAGGGACCCTTCACAATCAGGTAAATCAAACACTACAAAGTCGCACAACTCATTAAACATTTTATTTTCAACCGGTGAATCATTTGGGAGTTTTGATAGACATTCAAAACCGGAGTTGTGGAATTCAATTGGGGATGGGTAGGTTTGATTTGGAAGGGTGTACAGCTCACTCTCACCACTCAAATTCTCAATCTTTCCAACCGTCTCATCATACATTGGAAAATTTAAAGCTAGTTGGAAACTAGCTACCGATTCGTTAGGTTGCATGAGGGCGGCCATGGACGTATTCAAATCCCTCATCTGTTGGCATGACGCTACCATAAAGTCTTCCAACGACTGTTCTAGACTAGACATGGGTTGTGACGGGGTTTCAGTAAAAAATTCAAAGTTGTTTGGATACGTGAAACTCCCAAATGGCTGTGTAGAAGCAATGTCTAGGGAAGGTGCAAAAGTCGGGTAGGACTGGTAGGAATTGAATGGTTGGACAGGAGTATGATCAATATTTGGATAAGAAGGTGAATGGAATTGTTGATCCAAAGAATTCGCAGTGGTGAAAGGAGTGAAAGATCAGTTACGAGATTGTTCAATATGTACAGCAATAGGCATGGGTTCCGGGGTTACAACAGGACACGAAAAAGTGGTATCAACGTAAGAAGGTGGTGAAGGTTGAAATGGTTGATACAAGGTGGATTGCGGAGTCCAACTGGATGCCCTAGACGCGTCTATTCGATCTTTCAAAGAAATTTTGGGTATGGAGGGGTCGTTAGAAATTCGTCCAAAACAAGAAGCGTAGGAAGTAATGTCTGGTTGAGAGTACTAAAGTTCGGCAAGAGTTTTGCGAGGTGGGGTACCCAAGATGTGATGAGAGAAAGGAGAAGAAAAAGAATGTGATTTTATTTATTTTATTTTTTTTTTAATTATTTTTTTTTAAAATTGTTTGTTTTTGGAGTTTTGAAATTTTTGAAAGTGTTTTTTTAGAAAGAGTTTTTGCAAAAATTTATACGGAACTACGGCACAATTTCAAACAACCACAGTTTAAACATGCACAATCAAACCTAGAGCTAGGGTCCCCTAAGTCAACCAGACTGCTCCTAACTGTTCCAAAGTGATAAGTTGTGAGATAACCCTCAAATCGCCTCTTCACCGCCAATTGTGGCCAGGTAAGCACAAATGAAGAAATGAGGGATCCGCTTACGAATTACCGTGAGACGGGTCTTTTAAAGTTACCTTTCTCACTTGCCTAACTTAGGCACCACAAAGTCAGGTTTAGATAAACGACTGAATGCCCACAACCTTCCTCTGTCCTAATGAGCGTGACAATCCTTAATTAGCTGAGTCTAGATATTTTTTAATTAACTCATGGTTGATGCATATGCTTTTTAGTGATTTCTGGGGTCTTAGGAAGGGTAATGAAATCCCACCCAATCTGAATTGATGTTATAGCCCCTTAAAAGTCCATATTAATTATGCAAAGCAGTTAACACACCAAAAATCTAAAACACTTTGCAAATTTTTTTTTATTTAGCAGCGCAAAGAATCCTGCACAAAAACAATTTATTGGATAGGAGAAAGAGAATCTGTGCAAAGAAACCTGCAGGAAAATTTTTTAGTGGAGTGTAGAGGAGAGTAGATGAGAAATGAGACTCATAAAGATTTTTGGGTGCTGATGTCACCAGTTGACCACGGTTCCGCGGTCAAACCCCTGAATCTGCCGCGGTACCTCGGCGGTTTAGTTATTTTAGATCTCCAAAATTTTTCTCTATGTTGTTTGGAACCTCCCCTATCTGTTCAGATCTTCTGTTTCTTGATTTGTTCACTGGGCTTGCTCCAGATCTGAAACAGAGCTTGCTCCAAGCCTGCACACTTGCACAAAAACCTTTCAAAAAGAACAAGATGATTTTTATTTTTATTTTTATTTTATTTTTTTTGTTTTAAAATTTTTCAATTTTTGTAATTTTTTTTATTAACCCGAAATTACACAAAGAATGAGACTACCGTCTCCCCGGCAACGGTGCCATTTCATTGAGAGGTCTTTTGCGTACGTGCGTTTAAAAATCAAAGTTAAGAATATACCGCAATCAATAACGGTGTCGCTTGGTAGCTAGCCGGTTGAGTACGGGTCGGTCCACAGGGAGATGGATTCCTTTTCTTTATGTTCTAACGAGTTAATCCGATCAAGTCGGGTTTTGTTTTACGATCTAAGAATGAGATTAAATTGATTAAAAGTCTTGCTAGGGTTAGGATTAGGTTAGTTTGGAAAGGGGATTCTACCTACTGCTTTCAATGCCCTGGTGAAGAATATAGGTATTAGGGTAATAGTCAACAAATGGGATTAGCACGACTAGGAAGAAACTTAGTTTCTTCCTTTTGGTCCATGTCCGTCCTTTCTTAACTCTTAGCCCTAACCTCTATTTAAATCAACCACAACCGGTCTAACTAGGGAATCACAGCTATCATGTAGGATAGGATGCCGTAGTGAGCGGTGTGTGGTTAATTTAAATAGAGTCATATTATAAAAATTATATGGGCAAAGAAAGGAGAGAGAGAGATTTACTTCTCTCAAATCTTTCCAATCCTAACCCTAACAAGTAAGAAATTACTCACTCATTAGGGAAGTTATGATAAGATTCATTTTTATAATTTTAAAATACTATCTAAGTTGCAGATAATAAAAGACAGATAAAAATTTAGGAATTAAATTCCGATTAAAGAATGCACGATAAAAAAATACCTTTATTGATGACCTCTTGACGATTACAAGGAAATTAAAATTTAATCTAGAAATTAAAAAGAGCCATCTCAAAAGAGGCACCCTAGAAGAGGCACCCTATATTTAGCTTTGAGCCCTCCTATTTATAGATAGGAAAAACCCTAGGTTTATATTCTGATCCATACATGAAATTACAAAACAACCCCAAAGACTGAGTCAAAGCACCGACACCCCACCGACACGTGCATTGCACGTCCGCGGAACCACGGCAGAATAGCCTGTTTGGCCGTGGATCCGCGGCCATTTGGTGGGCTCATGAGCCCAATTCTTTAGGGTTTCTTCAAGTTGCTTTTATCTTCTATTTTCTTTACTTGGTCTCTCAGAATCTCTTCAATTCTCTTCCAGATATTTAACAGTGGACTTCTTACCGTGAGCTTCATGTTGAAGTCTTGAAATGGTGGGCGGCATCATACGGATTCATCTATTGTTGGTCGTAGTCTCATATTTGTAGCGTCTTTTCATAAATTTCACTGTAATGATCTGAGAACCTATAACCTGCAACTATTTAGCAGACATGGATCAAAAGCACCTATTTATGTGTAATGTGATTAAGAATGGGCAATATACGAATGCAAAATTCTGATATGAACAAACCCTTAGGACACTATTGAGGCAAGAGAAGACCTAGATATGTTGTATTATTCTTCGATATTTTGGTGAGATATTTTCTCCATGCCATATAGTCCACACAAGTAGCCATGCTCATCTTATTCTTATGATATTCACTCTCTCACCTCAAAGCTCTTCTTCTTCCCCTCATGAACCCTAACCTCTCATATATTGAGAATCCTAGGGTTCAAAAGACAAACTAATCCATCTTCATACACTACACACTCTAGTCTACCTAGATTAGCCATCTAAGTATTCTAGTTACCTCATATTTGAGGTAAGAGCTCTTTGTAAGCACTCTCGAGTGATCATCTTTGATGCGAAGAGGCCGAAGTTCAAGCATGATCTGTATACCACTTAAGGAGCCAGAGGAGAGGATCGAAGACCCGAAGGACTTGATTCTCATGGTATAACTTTCTATCATAGTAGATAGAAATCTTTGTTACTAGTTAGGTTTATGGTAGAGATCCGGTTTAGGATCATTACAGTGCTTAGTTTTGTTCATTATCAATAATTTTGTTCCGCAAATGGCCACGAGAGATGGCTTAGGCGCTGTCCTAACCTTTCAAAAAGTTTGTGTCATTATAATAACTTCACTATAGTCGATTCTTTTGCTTTGCATCGTGGTATTCAGTTAGGAATATCCTGCACCTCACTCGACGAGGAAAGAGCCTAGATCCCTTCACAGGGAGTGACCTCTTTAGCAAAAATTTGCACCACTATATATTTGTAAAACCACTTGGTTCCTTCAACGATATCAAGTTCATTACGATAAAGGTTTTTCACAAAAAACTAGTCGTAGCCCTCCATCATTTCATATTAGTATTGCTTAGTATTCGTGCTGCGTATGTCGTGCTCAGCCGAGACGTAGTGTTCGGTAGCTATGTAGTGTTTTTCTGTTGCATGGTGATGCGATTGGTTAGGACAGTCGTACGGTCATTTTGACTCCGTCAAGAACTCGTACGGGTGGGTTTAATGCAATCAAGATAATGACGGGTTGAACTTGACTAGGACCCTTTGATATGTTGGCTCAGTCAAGGTCACTTGAGTCCTAAGGGTAAAAACAATATCGGTAGTTTCAAACATAAAGGAAACTTATCAGGCATGCGCATACCTTCTGGAGTGTGGTGACTTCAGTGGCTTCCATCAAGTTATCATGCGATGATAGTTGGGTTTCGATTCATACTGATGAGTAGGTGTTACTCCTCGGGTGATTTTCAGATGATCCCGACTAATTCTTCTTTTAGAGTTTGAAAAAGAATTCGAGAAAATAGTAGGAGCCATCCTGATTAGATAAAGTGATTAACCAATCTAATCTAGATTAGAGTGCACGCTGAATGTTTCTTTTCTCTCTCTCTCTCTCTTTGGAAGCGACCATGACCTGACCTTAAACTAAAACTCATGAACCAATTTAACCGAACCTTCTTAAACACTTTAGCTTTTGGATTGTCATTAAGTCGCATATATCCCTGCCACTCCTACTTTCCCTTTGTATTTTTTCAGAACACTCCGTATCACTACGAAGATCCATATTTCTTGGATATTCCATCGTATAGTTACATACGAACTCGAAGAAACTTATTTCTATTCGAGGATGGATTCCGGTTCTGGAGAAATTGAATAAGATTATTCGGTTGTCTTTTCTTTTTCCCTTCTCTCAGGTTGCGAGAGCTCCTAGCATTAGGAGAGTACACCTATTACGCTTATTGGATAGTATCCTTCCAAACTATAGGCAGGTGCCGAAAGGTAGGGAAAGAAGAAAACCAATTAGCCTAAGTATGGTGTACAGAAGCTAATAAGTAAAGAGATATAAAGGGATTAGAGTGAGGGTAAAGGAAATTGCGACTACTATCATTCACGACGAAGCCGCGTATATCCCTGCCACTCCTACTTCCCTTTTGCATTTCTCTAGAACACTCCATATCACTACGAAGATCCATATTGCTTGGATATTCCATCGTATAGTTACATACGAAATCGAAAAAACTTGTTTCTATTCGAGGATGGTTTCCGGTTCTGGAGAAATTGAATAGGATTATTCGGTTGTCTTTTCTCTTTACCTTCTCTCAGATTGCGAGGGCTCCTAGTATTAGGAGAGTACACCTATTACAATTATTGGATAGTCTTCTTCCAAACCTTAGGCTGGTGCTGAAATGTAAGGAAGGAAGAAAACCAATTAGCCAAAGTATGGTGTACAAAATGTAAGAAATAAAGACATATGAAGGGATTGGAGTGAGGGTAAGGAAATTTACAGTTACTATCATGAATCTGGATAGTGGAAGAGGCATTACTAGGAATACCCGGCCACCCCTTCGAAACATTTTCATGTTTCAGTTTTACTATGCGGTGTTAATTGAAAAAAAAATTCCCAATTAGATTCTGACACCACGGTATGTATTTACCAAACTTGATTCTCACATCTGTATGGCGTTACAGATGCTGAGTAGGAGTAAAATATTACGAATTAGGTGATTAGATCCTCTAAATATCATAATTCTTTGTAATTGGTGATATTTGAGGAAATCTCCTGGGTTTTGCCTAACGGAAAATATTTGGTTTTGAATATCCGTTGGTATGCACCAATTTCAAACTGATATATCTGTACGTTTATTTTATAAAGTGAGATATAATTTTTTGAAATTATGTCTATGATATTTACCTATATCGGTTGATGGTTGGGTAAGGTGCATTCAACAGCGGTGTAATTTTTCTTAACTATAGTACAGTTTTCAACCTACGATGTACAGGGTTTGAGTCATTAAACTCAGAGGACTTATACAAAGTATTGTATGTTGTTCGATGTCCGTTAGGACAAAGAGGTTGGTACTCATACTATATTCCATTTACTTATGACTTCTGTGGTTTTAGACAAGTATTTCGTTGAAATACAAGGTCCAAATTTTGAGAAGTTATAGGTATAAGAATAAAGTAGAGAACCATATGTTGCAAGTATCAGGATTCTTCAAGGTGATCGAAGATGTAGATACTTATGCAAGGTATTCGTTGTAAGTAATATATTTGAGAACTTGTTTCTCTTTCAGGTTACTCATCCGTGAGTACGCTTCTTGATGAGTAATGTTGCTTGACCTCCTTCCATTTAGTCGATATGCACTGGAAACGGCTGCATGTATTTTTAATCTGGTTCCAATTAAATTAGTGCCTTTGTTTCTATATTGGATATAGAATGGATTCATATCTTAACGATGTTAAGATATATGGAGTTGTCCGTCTTATACTTAAAATCAGAGTCTGGATAAACTCTAGGCACATTTCAGTAATGGCAGTTTGTGGGTTGTCCCAGGCTTTGACGAGGGTTAACATTCTATCATTTATAGGATCAATAGTTATATTGTTCTTAACTTGCCGTCTTTTTTGTAAAATGAATTCTTTTCATAAAACATTGGTGGGAGTATGGTAGAACTGGAAGTGATTCTAGAACCACAAACGATTACTAAAATTTTAGTAGAACCTAAACATTTAATTGGATTCGACAATCCATTAGCCACTCCGCATTTTTGTGGGTAACCTCAGCCACCCGAGAGATACTTCGGTCTCCTCAAAGACGGTGACAGGGAGGTTTTGATGACCCAAGCTTGCCACTACTACTATTCTAGACTATGAGATCTGGCAGGTGGATGAGTATAACGTCGTTCTAAATTAGCTTTAAAAGTGCACATGTATATGGCTCTGCCAGAGGGTTGTTGTAGTCAGTGGGAGCAGCGGAAGCATGGTGGGCAAGTAGCTTATGTCTATTTATAGACTAAAGCAAGTACAGCGGAAATAAATCGTCTATTTTTTTATGTGACGGTCATAGAGTTTGACTTCATCAGAACAATAGATGGACCTGGTAAGAAGGGAGTAGAGAGTGATGTCCTGGTATTTGGATGGCATGCTCTTGATAGAAAGTGATATTCTTATACTATGATCGATTATACTGTGGTTGTCACATGGTATTTATCCACATAGGATTTGGATAAAATATCAGGGATTCTGGTCACTAGATCAATGGTTTTAGATCTAGATTTGGGAAGTATCGCAATTTGGGTATTTTGACACTATTCTAAAGTGTTTTAGAATGGACGGCTCCTGGTGTGGTGGTGTACCCACAGGTGATGGAGTCACCCTCTCTAAAGAGATGTCTTCTAGACTGATGAGAAGAGGGATTTACATGATTGACATATCACTTGCTTAGGCAATTGAGTTAATCATGAAATGTCAAGTACCACACCAGATATTGTTTTTGCACTGGCTGCAATAAATATATATTAATCCTGAAGAAACATTGGGAAACAGTTATGAACATAAGTGAATGTTCTTGGTATATGGTAACGGCAGCCTCCTTGAGGAGGCGGTTATCATTTCAGGCTTCCGAGATGACCTGGATGACAGAGTGACTGTCAGAGTTATAGTTTTCCCTCTTTTGAGGGTCAATATGTTGGACAGGTGGTCCAAACGGATACTAAGGAAGGCATAGCGCAGGATA
This sequence comes from Agapanthus africanus, assembly GCA_030015575.1. Taxonomy (NCBI): domain Eukaryota; kingdom Viridiplantae; phylum Streptophyta; class Magnoliopsida; order Asparagales; family Amaryllidaceae; genus Agapanthus; species Agapanthus africanus. The sequence goes on along the minus strand of CM057338.1, from coordinate 865,222,989 downwards.
TTGATTAAATTCAGTGGAAGATACGGTCTAAGAAATTTGTTGGATTTAGAGTTCATTTGTAAACTGGGTCCCATCAAATATCCAGACAACTTCTAAGACATGTATCACTCATTTCGAGAGATAGTCTTTCTCCGTGAAGTTGAGATATAGAGAGATAAAGATAGAAACATTAGAGCAGATCCACTCACTGAGGCTATTTCTCGAACGCAATAGTTTCACAAACGGGCTTTGCGAGACTGATTAGTAGAGAAGTTGGGTGTTCGGTATCACACGAGCCGTGAGTATGCGACATCACAATAATTAGCCTTAAGTGCAAGTGTATGATTGTTGGATATAGTGCCCTCAAGTCAATTATTGTAATCGCAGGCACATATAGCATACTATCATTTTGAGTAAGACTGTTCTACCCATATAGGTCCTCCCTCAATCATCACAATCATGTACATGCATTATGTGGTATTACAGATCACAATTACATGTTGATAGAGCCCATAGGATTCTTGCTTGACTACCAGCATTATGATGGCGATCATATACGTGGGAGCTAGGTAGTCTATAAGCACATCATTAAATGTCCCTAGTCGAGGGAATAACGAGACTGGGCATCGATACTCCGAAGTAGACTAGTGTATACTTTTCGAGACCACAACGAGGGGCGGTGGCTGGTCTCACAAGCCATTGGAGTCAGTTAGTCACCTAAGATAGTATACAGGTGCCCATTGGGTTATGAGTTACACTGGACGGACTCGCCGGGAACATGCTAGATGGTATTACACCTATTGTTAGATAGCAGTTCTCAGGTGACATAAGTACAAGTTAGTCTGTCGACCTGAGATCGTCATTTGTCTCGTGTGAGTTCCTACTGTGCTTTGATTACTACCCTACCACGGCTCAAACGAGTCATGCAAACAGGTTCTAGTTGAGTACAGTCCCGAACCACATGGAGGCAATGAGCGGATCGTCGGGGATTCATCTCTCCCAGTATTGGAGGTTGATGTCGCGCTGTGCATGGGTGGCCATCACCAGAAATCCTTGGCCAAGGTAGAAAAGAATTACTGATTTGGATCAGTAGTTTCTCAGTGGGTGATGGGCTTCACACCGACATGAAATATCACGTTATTAGGGGTCTGACTTTATCCACCCTCTAGACCCAATATGCGATACTCTTAGATGAACAGACCGGACTGTATGGAGATTGTCACAGACAGGCTCAGTAGGGGTTCGGATGAGTTTGCTCGTCGGCCTTCCTTTCGCTCAATAGCTGGGTAGCCGTTACCTACAGCTAGTGCTGCTGACGTGCTCGTGGTTAAACCCACTGCCAGCGTATTGACGAGTCTTTAGAGTCCCACACAGAGAGTTTCCCTGGTTCAGGCGAAATGATGTAGTAGCCGTATTTTGATACGTGCAGTGCTCCGATCGAATGATTGTTCTAGTTACCCGGACTTTCGATCGGACGGTTGATAATACTAGCCAGCTTAGGATTGAGCCGGGTTATTAAATCGGGTATTGATTTAATAATTTTCGTATATATATTTCGATATGTATATTCTAGTATTATGTTCTTTGAGTTATTCTATCTCTTTGGGTATTCGTATTTTGATACGAATACGGGTATGTATATACAGTTGAATGTATTCCATATTTAAATTTTTCGATCAACAAAATTTCCCGAAGTGGGCCCCAAGCACAAATCCAGCACTCAAAATAATCTGGCCCAAAACTAAAAATACCAGAAACCCCAATTCCACGTCAGAGACCACTGCAGAAAATTTGGTGCAGTGTTGCTATAGTATTGCGGCAGATCCGCGGCCAAAATGTGGGTAAGGCCGCGGTTCCGCGGCGTTACAGTGAAATCAGTGTACCAAATTTTCTCGGATTTCTTAAAAAAGCATGTCTGATTTTCTGCAATACTCAAAATAATTTTTTGACCACAAAAAAAATTCGACAGAAACTTCATTTTTCAAATTGCGGTTTCGGAAATTTTGTTCGATCGATATTTTAAATACGTTGGAACAAGATAGTAAAGGTTAATGGCGTGGCTCTGATACCATGTAAGTCTACCGTAGCGCCCCGGCCGTCGATCCGAGGCCAAAATGCAGAAACGAAAACTTTTTCTAAACTTGAAACCGGCGCTATCGCAGACTTTAATCCCGGATCGAACCATTAAACTATAACTAGCTAACTAGAGAAGGGTTAGAAAAGCTATACCGATCGATCCGTGTCCTTCGGTCTTTGTCCACCAACCCAAGCTCCTCGCGGTATCTCCGATCTCCGGTCTCCTCGTCGGAAAGGGCACCACATCTTCAAATCCTTTTACGGGCTCCCGCTTCGTCCGAAGCAACTCGGACACGAAGTTTGCTAGTCGACGTATCCAAGGTGATGTAGAGAATGTGTGTGATCACTTTGTCTCTTGCATCCATTGATTCTCAACACATGAGAGTGTATGGATGGAGGTTGAAGATGAAGCCATTAGTGGAAATGGTGAGCTAGAGGAAGAAGAAGAAGAGGAGCCTTTTCTTTCTTATATGTTGTATGATAAAATGAGAGAGTGAGAATGAAATAATACAAGAGCCAACCCCTCCTTGGCTGCCCTCTCTCTCTCTTCTTATCATATCACCCATAAATCAATCAAATAATGTGACACATGCACAATGAAAGAGACCATGAGTCATCACTTGTGCATGTGTCATAATTAATGCTCCTAATCATGACTTTGAGCTCATTATTTCCATTTGTAAATATTAACCCAAATGTTTACAACAACAAAAAGATACGGCAACATCTAAAGTAAACTCGTGACGGATCACAAGGATACCCCTCACCTGTATATACATACCTGCATCCGAATTCCGACCGAATGCGAATGCGATGAGACTAAAGTAATCCAACAAATCTAATATTAGGATCCGGCTTAAACCAAAGTCCACTAGTATGATCCGTCCGATCATGATCCGTGCACTACTGTACGTATATGATCGAACCCTGCCATATCTCATACGTCCTCTACAACGTTTCGCCCGAAACTTGAGAAACTGTCTGTGGGGGACTCTAACGACTCGTCAATACTTTGGCTGTGGATTTAACCACTAGCACGTCAGTGGTACTAGCCGTACGTAACGGGCTACCAGGTATTGACCAAAAGGGAGGTCGATGAGCGAACTCATTCTGACACCTTACTGAGCCTGTCAGTGACAATATCCGTACAGTCCAGTCCGTTCGTCTATGAGCATCGCATGTCGGGCCTAGGGGGTTGTTAAAAGTCAGACCCCCAAAAGCGGTACAAGTCGTGTCGGAGTGTAGCCCAGAACACCCTGAGATACTACTGGAATACCTACCAGTAAATCTCCTGCCTTGGCCAAGGACTTCGTGTAATGGCTCTCCTAGACACAGCGCGATCTCACCCCCAATACCGGGAGAGACGAAACCCCTGCCGATCCACTCACTGCCTCCATGTGGCTCGGGACTGTACCCAACTAAAACCTGTTTGCACGACTCCTTTGAGCCGTGGTAGGGTAGTAATCAAAGTACAGTGGGAACTCACACGAGACAAATGACGATCTCAGGTCGATGAACTAACTTGTACACATGTCACCAGGGAACTGCTATCTGACGTGAGGTATAATACCAACTAGCATGTTCTCGGCGAGTCCTGTCCGGTGTACTCATAACCCAATGAGCACCTGTATACATCTTAGGTGAACAAACTGACACCAATGGCTTATGAGACCAGCCACCGCCCCTCGTCGGGGTCTCGACTGTATACACTAGTCTACTCCGGAGTATCGATGCCCTGTCTCGAAAACTCCCACGACTAGGGAACTTTAAGGATTTGCTTATAGACCCCAACTCCCACGTATATGATCGCCATCATACCGCTGGCCGTCAAGCAAGAATCATAAGGGCTCTATCAACGTGCAATAGTGACCTGTAATGTCACCTAAAGCATGTACACGATGATAAAGATAAACCAGAAAGCATACTATCATCTCGAGTAAGACTGTCCTACGGGCATAGGTCCTCCCTCAATCATTGCAATCACGTGTCTGTGATCCAATAATTGACTTTGAGGGCACTATATCCAACACGATGTGTAAAAAGCGATTGTGTTAATTTATTAACCCATCGAGAAATGGGGTCAAATCCCTCAAGATTCGTGAGAAACCATGGGTAAGTCGAACTTGGTAAACCAGACATATGAAATGAAGGTGATACGGTTTCTTGCAAGGGCGGAATGATGGAAAGAATGGAGAGAAGTGTTTGAGGAAGGGTAACAATTAAAGGTTCAGGAGGGTGTACACAGTCAATGAAAGGGACAGGATGAATTGGAAAATCCGACTCATCAAGTAAAACTGGTTCATCCTCAAAACTATCCTCAAAATTTAGCCCATCCATGCAATTTTCATCAAAATCAAGACGCATATGAAGTTTGGGAAAGACAGTAAATGACTCGGGATGATGAATTGGAGAGAAAAACTCATCCAAAACTGCGGATTCATCATCCAAAATATTCCCCGCGTCAATATCCTCGATCAAGTGAAAATCAATATTCTCAGACACCTCATCAAAAGCATGGATTTCAATCGATTCTGATTCTAAGATGGAGGTGTAAAGGTCAAAAGGGTTGGGTGTGGTTTCACTCAAAAAGGACCCTTCACAATCGGGTAAATCAAACACTACAAAGTCATACAACTCATCAAACGTTCTGTCGGCAATTTGTGATTCAATTGGGACACTCGATGGACATTCAAAACCGGAGTTGTGGGATCCAATTTGTAATGGGGAGGTTTGATTTGGAAGGGTGTACTGCGAAGTCTCACCACTCAAATTCTCAATCTGTTCTATCGCCTCATTATACGTTGGAAAATTTGGAGCTAGTTGAAAACTAGCTACCTGTTCGTTAGGTTGTATGAGGGCGGCCATGGACACATTCAAATCCATCATCTGTTTGTAGGATGCTACCCGAAAGTCTTCCAATGACTGTTCCAGACTAGACATGGGTTGTAAAGGAGTTTCAGTGAAAAATTCAAAGTTGTTTGGATACTGGAAACTCTCAAATGGCGGTTCAGAAGCAATGTCTAGGGAATGTGTAAAAGTCGAGTAGAATTGATAGGAATTGAATGGTTGGACAGGAGTAGGATCAACATTTAGATAAGAAGGTGAATGGAATTGTTGATCCCAAGAATTTGAAAGGAGTGAAAGATCGGCTACGAGATTGTTCAATTAGTTCAGCAATAGACATAGGTCTTGGGGTTACAACAGGACTCTCAAAACAGGTATCAACGTAAGAAGGGGTGAATTTTTGAAACGGTTGATACGAAGTGGATTGCGGAGTCCAATTGTTTGTCCTAGACGCGTCTATCCGATCTCTCAATGAAATTTTGGGCATGGATGGATCGTTCGAGGTTCGGCCAAAGCAAGAACCGTAAGAAGAAATGTCTGGTTGTGGGTACCAAAGTTCGGCAAGAGTTTTTCAAGGTGGGGTACCCATGTTAGAAGAGTGAAAAGGTGGGGAGAGAAGGAAGTGGTTTTTTTTCTTTTTTTTTATTATTATTTTAAAAAATATTTGTTTTTGGAGTTTTGAAATTTTTTACTTTTGAAAGAATACGGAATTATGGGACTAACTTTTTACAAGCACAAGCACAATCACAATATGCACAAATAATACCTAGAGGTAGGGTCTTCAAAGTCCAACTAGACCGCTCCTAGACTTCCAAGCGACAAGTTGTAGGATAACCCTCGAATCGCCTCTTCACTGCCAATTGTGGCCAAGTAAGTACAAGTGAGGTAAGGAGGGTTCTGCTCACGAATCACCGTAAGACGGGCCTTTTAGAATTACCTCCTCACTTGTCTAACCTAGGCAGCACAAAGACAAGTTTAGATAAACGACTGATTCCCCGCAATCTTCACTTGTCCTAATTGAGCGCGACAAGTCCTTAAAAGGTTTGGTCTAGATATTTTTTATTAACTCAAGGTGATGCGTATCCGTTTTGTGATTTATGGGGTCTTAGGAAGGGTGATGAAATCCCCACCCAATCTGAATTTGTGTTATTGCCCCTTAATTTTCGTATTATTATATGCAAAGTGCGTAAACAAACAAAATCTAAAACAACAAAAATTTATTTGGCGGCGGCGCAATTCTGTGCAAAGAAACCTGCATAAAATACAGTATAGTGGAATTCACAGAGAAGATAAAAGGAAAGAGAGAAGGTGAAAAAAACTTGAGGCTCAGAAGCTTTAAAGTTCCCGCGGAACCGCCGCACAACCCGAGATTTGACCGCGGTTCCGCGGTCAAACTTTGGACTTAGGGCTTAAAATTTGGTCCCCGAACTCCCCTTTCTCTCTACTCCAAAATAAAATGCTCTGTTTTCTTTTTTGATTACTGTACTTGCTCCAGATAGCCTGCACACTTGCTCACAAAAAATATCAAAAATAACAAGAAGATATTTTTGTTATATTTATTTATTTTTATATATATTCAAAAAGAATATTAACCCGAATGACAAGAAAAAAATACGTTACCGTCTCCCCGGCTACGGCGCCATTTGATCGCACGCTTTTGGTGTATCGCGTATTCAAAATTCTAAAGTTAACCACGATCAAGGACGGTGTCGCTTCGCAGCTAGCCGGTTGAGCACGGGTCGATCCGCAGGAAGATGGTTGTATGTCCATTCTTATCTTAGACGAGTCAATAAAGAATGTATATGTGTTTGTTCAGTACTATCCTAAGTGTTTGTATTTATGTTCAAGTAAGCTTGTTAAGGTTAAGGTTGGTTGGTAGAGTTAGGATTAGTCTTATGCTTATCTTTTGCCATTCTTAAAACAATGTTGGGATAATCGAAAATAACGGGGATTAGGAGGACATAGGAATGGGATTTGCCAGTTTAAGCGAGCTTTCCAACGCCAAATCCATTCCTAGTGTCTCTTGTCCATCCACTAAATACTCTTATCCCAACTCTCGGCCAAACACCCGCAACCATGTATCCAATTAAGTCATAATTACATGTCACGTTGTAGTGCGCTTAAAGGACTTCTCGACTTAGGTCGCGGCTATATGTCACGTATAGCGTGCCTAAGTGAGGGGGTTGCGTTTGTTTGGTCGGGGTTCGTTTCAAGATGTTTGGTGAAGAGAAGCACAAGGGATTTTTCCGTCCCTCATACCACCTTCCTTAGCCTTAACAAGTGCGGAATTATTCACACATTATAAATGAAAAGAAAAACAAAACAAGAAGGAAGAAAAGAAGGAAAAGGAAAATACAGTTTTACAAATGATGCAAGCTAACTACTTGGGTCCTCACTTAAGCAAGGAACTCCGTCGAGTATCACGGCTTGAAAATAATACGGATAAGAGAAAAAGAAAAAGAGCAAGAAATAACAACAACTAGTTAACAACAAATAATAAAATTTACACTAGAATTAAAATTACAATGCAAGAAAAAGATACAAAATAACAAACCCTCATCTTCATTTCATCATCCACTCAATGCTCTCACTATATTTTAATGGAGGAATACATGAAGAAGAAGAAGAAGAACTAAAGCTAAACTAAATCCTAACAAAAAGAAGCCCCTTGGCTTGGCACCAAACTGGGCTATTTATAGGATGAGTGCTGAAACCCTAGGGCAAGATTCTGAGCCCAAATGAAATGACCAAACTACCCCGAAATTCCGAGTTGACACTTGTTAGTTATATGTATGCCCTAGAGGCCATTGCTATATATAGGATGTATATTGTAGTGGATGCTTGGACATATATAGGGAGGACTTTCTTGCTCGACATGATAGTATGCTATCTGGTTGCTCTTTACCTTAACGTATACGATGATTGTCTCTCTGTTACATGTTGGTAAAGCCCTTAGGATGTGTACTTGACTACCTGGACTATGATGCGGATCATACTAGTGGGGACATGGTAGTCCATAAGTACATCCTTCAAGGTCCCCAGACTAGGGTATATCGAGACGGGGCATCGATATACCAAAGTAGACTAGCGTATACCTTCTCGACCCATACAGATGGGCGATGGATGATCCCATATCCATTGGTGTTTGACATCAAAGATGATATATGGGTGCTCAGTGGAGACTGGGTACACTGGACGGACTCGCCGAGAACTCCCATATGGTATTATACCTTATGTCAGATGGCAGTTCTCTGGTGACACTAGTATAGAGTAGTCTGTTGACCCGAGATCGTCATAGAGTCTTGTGTGATTCCCACTGTACTTTGATTTCCACCTTACCACGTCCAAGAGGGCATGCAAAATGGTGGTTTTTGGGTACAGTCCCGAATTATATGGAGGCAATGAGCGATAGGAGGGGATTCGTCTCTCCCGGTATAGGGAGTTGATGTTGCGCTGTGTTCGATTGGCTATAACCGGAAATCCCTGGCCAGGGTTGCTGAGATTTACTGGTAAGTGTTACCAGTGGTTTCTCGAACTGTTATAGACCTCATATCGACACGACTTATCGAGCTATTGGGGTCTGACGTTTACCACCCCTAGGCAAGATATGCGACATATCAGACGACGAGACCGGACTGTACGGTAAGTGTTACTGGTTGGATTCACAGGAGTGTGAGCGGGCTTGCTCGTCGATCTTCTGATCGCTCAATACCCGGGTGGCCGTTACGTTTAGCAGACCGCTTGCGGTTTGTGGGTGTTTGATATGATCATCACCTGCTGCCGGCGTATTGACGAGTCTTTAGAGTCCTACACAGAGGTTTCCTGGCTCAAGCGAAACGAAATAGGAGCGCATATGAGATATGTGCGGGACCGAGAATAATGCGTGTATGTGATACGTATTCTATTCTCGCGATGAATGTATCGATTGGTTTTATGCGATATAACCTAGTTATCGAATCGAGGATTGATTCGATAAGTCGATACATCGGATATTAGTCGGTCATATGCGATATGACCGGATCGTTAAATCAAGTGTTGATTTAATAATTTAATGTATAATTATATATTTGATATATTACTTTGCATTAACTAGTATTTGTTCACTTTAGATGGATTTTCTCACTTGATGTGCACAAGTTGTATATGTGATATATTTTTGTGCACTTGTTTGTATCATGTTTGATGATACATGCAAACATGGGTGTGTGTAAGACTTAAACTATGTTTAGTTGATAGTTTAGGGTTTTTACTTGTTTATTCATTCTTTTTATTTATTTTTGGCAAAATATAACATGGTGGCTTTCTTTGTTTGATACTTGAAGCTTCTTGAAGCTTTGAAAAGTCTAGCTAGTTTGTCTTTTGCCTTAACCCTAACCATTCAACTAAACCCTAGTTTATTCTCTACACTAAACCATGGTTGCAAATATGATAAGAATCACTTTATTTTCTATTTTCATTATTCTTATTATATTCTTTTTCTTCTTCTTCTTCTTCTTCAAGAAGAAAGAAGCTTGCTAGCTTCAATGGTGACTTGAAAAAAAGAGTGAGAAATCCAATTCTAAAGTGAACCCACTTCCTATTTCTTCATCCTCTACCACTTGCCAAGTAGTATAGGGTGTTTTCTTCACAAGTTTCATGACTTGGTGAAGTTGGAGCTTGATCTTGAGTTGCCTCGACGTAGATCATTTTCGGCATCGAAGTCGACGACCTAGCCCGATCTTTTCTCCGATGAAACCACCGTGAGAGTCCAGGATTCTGATGGTTGCAGCGGAGGGACGTCATCACGGAGCCAAGGAAGTGGAGGAGCGGATCTATAAAGGTTGTGGTCTCTTTCACTTAGCAGTAAAGTTGTTTACTACTTGCTTGTTTCGCCTTTGCCTCTAGTTATCGATCTATCATTAGGGTTGTTAGGCACATGAAAAATTTGAATTTGGCATGGTTGTGCCTTGTGAGACCTCATTAGTGTGCCTGGGAACCCTATAACACTGAGTCAACTCGGCCCCGGATCCGCGGCCGAGTCGTCACATTTACCGCGGTTCCGCGGCTATTTTGAGGAGTTGGCTTGTCATTTTTTGTGGGATTTCTTGTGTTGGTCTCTTCTGTTGTTCTACATGTTCCAAATTGCAAATTGCATCCACAATTTCTTTAGATCTGCAACAGTCCAAAATAGCATCAAAAATAATTTTTTTGACCTCATCTCCCTTGAGCTCCGCATACCCATTGATTCTTGTGCTACCCTCTCGTGCTCTGTGCTTGTTCGAGAAGCGAATGACCATTGTCATTTGTCTTATCTCTGGAACTGGTATGCGGCACTGGACGAATACGGATGACCGGAACCCGGCTTTTATCTTTTGGCAACAGATGTTCTGGATTTTGGCGTAACAATGGAGATTTTGTATCATTTGCGTTATTTTGGACTAGGAACCTGTAGCCTGTAAATATGTAGCAAACATGGATTAAAAGCATCTGCCTTAAAACAAACGAGCATAAGAATGGGCGGTATTAAATGTAATATTCTGGTATGAACACAATGCGCAAACAATAAAAGTTGTTCAAATCATCAATCAATCGTTTTTTATGTTATAAGCGGCGCGCTGCAAAAAATACGGTTAATTTTCTTTGGCACTTGTGCAACGGAGTTTGCAAAAGAAATCCTGCAGAAAATTGAAGTATTGGAGCGTCGGATTTGAGAAGAAGGTGTTAGGAAATGTGCGTACCTTAAATTCTTGAGTTTAGAAACTCCCGTTGACTTGATCCGTGATTGCTTGAGTGTTCGCTTGCACGGGTCGATCTACCCGGATCTTTGGCACTGTTAATTTCTTAACGCCTTGTTCCAGAATTCTGCTCTTAGTTCCGCACGATCGTAGTTCGTATTTTCGTCGAAATCTGGAATTGTTGAGAAAAAAATACGATATTTAGTGCACAATACGATATCTATGGCCAAAGTTCTGTAAATACATAATTATAAAATTTTGCATATTAAAATGGATTAATAACAGAAATATAGAGAAATAACATAAGAATTGGGGCAAAATACCATAGTGAGGCCGCAAATTGTTGCCTAAATGGTTAAATTTTCGGCCAAGATGTGGTTGCTCCAATTTCTTGGTGTCTTCTTCTAGTTCTTTTAGTATCCCTTTTCTATATGCAGAATATTTTTATAACAATCATATCAACAGAAGAACAGAAACACAGGGAGCAAAAATTCAGATTATTTGTGGTGTTTTATTTTTTCTTTTAGATTTTTGTTTGTTTAAAAAAAATCTTTTCTTTAAAAAGTATATACAGAGATAACTCAAAATAACTTCGTGGTGTTGCCACTCCCCAGCAACGGCGCCAAACACTTGTTCGATACTCACGGTGTTGTGCTTTTGTCGAGTTTTGTTTTAATTAAGATATGTCGGTTTTGTCAGTGAAAATAGTGCACGATGTGAGTCTCGGGTTTTAAAAATACCGCAAGTGCACGGTGCGTTGAAGCAAGCTGGCAAGCACGGGTCGAACCACAAGGAGTGGATATCACGACATCAATTTGAGTTATGAAACAATGGGTTGGAAAATGGATGTTTGTCACGTTTTTACAATAATTAAAAGAAGGAAGGTTTTTTTTAGGGAAAACTTAGGCTAAGGTTTAGTATGAGTGAAATAAAACATTTACCCCCAACTCTCCGTTTTGATTCAAGGTATATTTTTTTAGTTTCCATTTGAATTGCGAAAGCATGCTGCATCTATCCGAAACATGCGTCAGGTTAGAATACGATATCAAGATTAAGTAAAACGGAAACTAAAAAAAGAATGAAATTGAATATGAAATGAATATAGAGTTAGTTAAGTGAAGTTAGCAAATATAGAATATATGCATGTATGCTATATATCCTATCTAGCTAGTTGCGACACTTAACATAATTCTGTATTCATGTCAACTTCAAATCATAATATAGTAACAATAAAATGTAAAGAAGGAATAGGATATATGTTAAAGGTTGATTTCCAACCATTCAAAACGATATATCCTATCATGCAAAACATAATAAAATTGCACAATTAAGAAAAGAAGTTAAAAATGCAAGAATCAAAATGGAGAGGTTGGAAATAAAGTCATTCCACAACCTACCTCACCATAGCCCAAGAACAACTACTCACACATCATCATAGAAATAGCACAACTGAATAATAAAAAGAAATAACAATAAATAGAGAAGAGACACAAGAATCAAACTTGAATGTAATGAAGATTTTATTGAAATGGTTCAAATACAAGTAAATGAATTCAACTACCAAAATCTAATCTTGCAAGCTCAAAAATAGAGGTTGCAAGACCAGAGGAAAGCAAAGAACTCAGTCTAATCCCAAGAGCTACAAGAAATTTATCAAAATAGTTACAAGTAATGCAAAGGTTCTACCCTTGGCCTCATGAACTGATCTGCTATTTATAGAGAATCCAAAATCAAAAGTTGCAGATGACAATAAACTGAAAAGACCACCAGGGACCCACCATATTTGAACGAGCCAACATGGCCGCAAATTACGGCCATAATGAATTTATTTGCGGCCTCAGTTTGGAGAGTGGGACCCATCTTTGGTCTATGAACTTCTGGTCTCTTGGACATCTCTCTATAGTTGCAATTTGTTGTAATTTGGACATGGGTGAAATCTGAGGTGATGAGCAGAGAAGATGTGAGATCAAGTTGCAAAGGTTAATATCAAATCATTACTTTTAGCATTTAATGCACATCACTCCACTTGCACAACTCATCATTGTTGTGTGCCAAGGCAGCCCCCTAGGTTCATACATCATAAAAGTGTGTTCACATTTGTATGTGTTGAACCATTTCAAAAATTCTTTTTGTACACACTTTATTTGTTGCAAACTCTTTTAAATCTTGATCAGTATTCTAGCTCGTTTGCAGTTCCAGCTAAAAACCCGTTTTCTTGTGCATATTGTGTACAAAATTCAGTGTTTCCGTCTGCGTACCTGTAATCTGTATAAATTAGCAGAAAAAATTAAATAGTACTGTTTATTGACAAAATGATAAAAATGGGTGTTCCCCTCCGAAAGACGGCGCGACGGACGTCTTGCCTGAAATTCGGGGCAGATGCTAATTGGCGCTATCCGTTTACCTCTCCGAAGATGCCAAGTTGATTTATGGCGCCATGCATCGAAGGTTTAAACGGATGCGTCCGATGTAGCAGACTTCGTCAGATTCCCCCTCGCTTGAGGGGTTTTTGATTGTGGGGACGCTCTTCCATGCAGGCGCAAGCCCCTGCAGTTAATTACGCTACCGCATTACGGTAACAACTTTCTCCTTCTCCAGATATTCACTTCGTATCGTGTGTGTTTATTTTGTGTTTGGTTGCCCGTAGATTGTGTACGGAGACTGAGTTATGGCGTCGCCCGTAGGGCGTGGACTAGTCCAAATCCGTATTATCTTAGATTTGGGTTTGGGGTTTGGGTTCATGGATACGTTAGCCTCATTTGAGACTGTGATCGACTTAAACGTTTGTTAAGGATACGTTAGTCTAGTTTTAGACTAAGATCAGCTTAACGGGATTGTTTAGATCCAACAAGAGAGCAATTAGGGGAGCCCTGTTGTTTAGTTTAGTGACATTGCGGTCGATAGATAGTTTAAGGACATTGCGGTCCAATGGTAGTTTTAAGACGTTGTGGTCAAGGTTAAGGACATCATAGTCCGTGGATTTAAGGACTCCACAGTCCATTGTTAGTTTTAAGACATCATGGTCAAGGTTAAGGACATCATAGTCCGTTGTTAGTTTTAAGACATTCCGGTCAAGGTTAAGGACATCATAGTACGTGGATTTAAGGACTCCACAGTCCGGTGTTAGTTTTAAGACATCCCGGTCAAGGTTAAGGACATCATAGTCCATGAGTTTAAGGACCCCACAGTTCGTATCAATATGTAGTCATCGGGACCCGTCACCTCTTTGAAGACGTTGAGGAATTACAACGCCAAATATCAAAGGAGCGAAGAGATGTACCCTTGAACCAAGGTAGATTAAATAATCTTTGGCCCAATTTGGAACCAAGACCAATTAATTATATTATGAGCCCATTAGCTCAGTTGAGTCTGAATTGAGGACTTATGGCCTTCTTGGGCTAAGTCCAATCACGTTTAGAATATTGGCCCTCTGTTGGTCCATTGAAGGAGAGGCTTCGCCTCTAGAAACTTAGCCAATTGGGCTAAAGCTAGTGTTAAACACTAAAGACCAACAGTGTTGAACACTGGGATTAAGATTAGCAAGTTAGTGTTTAACACTAAAAGATAATCAGTGTTAAACACTAGCAACGGGGCTTTAAAGCAAATCAGTGTTAAACACTGGCAACAGAGATTTCAAATCAGTGTTAAACACTAAAGCAAATCAGTGTTAAACGCTGAGAATAGAGTTTTCCAATTTAGTGTTTAACACTAAGAAAATCAGTGTTAAACACTGGAAATGGATTTTTCAAACCAGTGTTAAACACTAAGGAAATCAGTGTTAAACACTGGGAACAAATCATCAGTTTGATGTTAAATATTGTCAGAGCAGAGATCATGTGGGAGCACGTGATGGCATCCGAAAGGTGGGGCCAGATCCCCTTCATTTTGTTCTACAGATAAGTGTTTAACACTTTTAATTCTGAAAGCCATCACGTGTAGGCACGTGATGGGGGCTCACGCTCTGATCTGTTAGAATGTTCATTAGAGGTCACGTGGTAACACGTGAGGGCGCCCCAGAGATTCTTTTCTTTTGCTTTTTCTTTGTGCGCTTTGGGGGTCACGTGGAGCACGTGAGGCGTTGCCTCAAAGTTCTTCTCTGTGGATCTTTACAGGGGTCACGTGGTAGCACGTGACCCTGTTTCGTTGCCTGTTTGAAGATATGTTTATCTTTTTTAAGAATTAAATTCTTCATAGGGTTAAACCCTAGCAATAAACTTTAGAGAAATTAAATTCCTGTTTTCTTCTGAAGAATTATATTCTAAGATCGGGTTAAACCCTGATTTACATTCTGTAGGAATTAAATTCTCGTATATGTGAAGAATTCAATTCTGGCATAGGGTGAAACCCTAATTTCTTTTTTTTTCCAAGGGAATTAAATTCCTGTGATTTTGAGAGAATTAAGTTCTCAATTAGGGTTAAACCCTGGTTCTGTCCATTTTGAAGGAATTAAATTCCTATAACATAGGGTTGAACCCTAATTTTATCTCAAAGGAATTAAATTCCTATAATTCTGTGAGAATTAAATTCTCAAAACTCAATTCCTCTTCTATGTTTTGGATCTGCATGGCAGGATCTCAACCCGATGAGAATTAAATTCTCAATTCATGGGGAGATGTGCACTTTGCAGATCCTCAACCAGAGAAAGAACTAAGTTCTTTTCTTTATATAAGAGTTAAACTCTTTTGAGAATTAAATTCTCTTTTTAAGCCTCTCTTTTCTTACTTAGGGTTTTTCTTTTGCAGAGAATCAAATTCTTCCTTCTAAATTTTCAAGATCCCAAGGCTCTATATCCCTCTCTCTATATCTATCTCCTCAAATTCTCTTATTTGGCTCTTTTTTATAGGAGAAGGAAAAGAATCAATCTGTTTTAGTGAATCTTTCATTGAAAAATTTGATTTGTTTATTGAGAGATTTGATTTATCTTCATCATTAATCTGGGCTTTAGATTATTAGGTGAATTTTATTCACGATTGGATTTTAAATCCAAAGATATCTATTTGTTATTTCGGTTAGATTTAGGGGAAATCTTTCCATATCCAAGATTCTTCCATAAATTGGTGATATTTAATCACCTTTAGATTCTTGATCTAACGGTTTCAGATAATTCTTCTCTATTTTGGAAAGATTTGAATGATCTCTCCTCAGAATTTAATTCTGTTAAAGAATAAGGCTTTTAAAGCCGGTCACGTGTAGCCACGTGACCGTTGGTCACGTGTGAGCACGTGACCCCTGGAATAGGCTTTTCTTATTCTGCGCTCTGTTCTCTGGCCGCTGCTTAAGCATCACGTGCCAACACATGACCACTGGTCAAGTGTGAGCACGTGATGCTTCTTCTGAAGCTTTTTCCTGATTTTTAATCAGGGAACAAATGCCCCCACAGCGTTGTTCTCACGTGTCTGCACGTGAGTGCAACGCTGTCACTTTTGTGACCTTCGGATCTGTTTTGGGAGTAGGATAGATGAAACGTTTTCCATCCCATCCTATAAATGCCCATGTCCTTTCAGAAGAGCCTCCACTTTGCTCATCTTCCTCCTTTGAGAACTTCCTTCTTTTGAGAATTTAATTCTCTTTTTCCAGGGCTTAGTTCTTTGCCTTGAAAAATTTTCAAAGTTTAACTCTGTTCAAGAAAGACTCTTCTTTTCAGGTAATGATGTTGAATGATCGAAGAACCTTCATTAAAAAAAACTCTCTGGATTTTAAAATCCACATCAAGGGTTTCACCCCTTTTAACATAAACCCATCTTTTTCTTCAAGTTCATCAACAAGAACAGAGACCCATCTAATTTTCAGACTGTAAATCTCTTAGGGTTTCTCTAATCTTTTAGGGAGATGATAATGTCCATGGAATTTAATTCCATCCCGAGGAGCTCTGGCTCTAGAACAAAATTTTTGGGAATTTAGTTTCCTTTTTCAAAAAAGGAATTTAATTCCTATGAGGAACCAAGTTCTTCCCACGGGGATTTCTTGGGGTCTTTCTACCCTGAGTTGTCTTCTGCGCAACCAAGAGGAAAAAGTTTGTAATGAATTTCCATGATCGTTATTTCAAGTATCATGGATGCCCATTTGTATGATCTTGATGAGATCATTTCTTACGGGAATATCCGTGCACTGGGCCGCAGCCAGAACCAGGAGCTCACCAACGCTCAATGTGCTGAGATCATGAGGCGCTTTGACGAGTACAATGGTCGGCTACTCCCTCGCCGCTCTTCTCTTCTGAGACTCATCGTGCTGGCGATCTGGGAGGCGCTCCCTCTCTTTTGCACCGGCGTGCCGCTCAGGGCATTGGACGTCGCCGAGGATAAGGTACATTCGGTGTACTTGATGAGCCTAACCTCGAAGAGGAGGCGAGACAACCTCATCGATCTCTTGCACCAGGCTTTTCAGCAGTCGGCCATACTTGCTGCCTATCGGAGGGTAGAAGACATTCGCGAGGACCCCGACACTTGTGACCGCGAAAGAAAACATACTCGGATGGTTCGAAATGCTTGGAGGATCTTGGACAAAACCACGTTTGAGTTTCTCAATCCATGCCCCGCGTCTGAGGTTTTGCCATTGTAATCGGTTTTTTTATTCTGTATGAACTTCTTAAAGTATGAATGATAAGTTTTATCGTGCCCTTCTGTGTTTGCATGCCTTTTTTTCGCGGAATTTTGTCATTTTTGCTATTGTTGCTACTGATATGTTTAATGTGTAAAGCACTATTTCACTTTTCAGTACACGTCAAGTTTGGTGCTCACGTGCTCCGCACGCGGGGTCCCTTTGATGGGGCTGTTTAATTTTTCATGCCATATTCTCTGTGTACAGCATTTAATGCTAAAAAGGAGCCTTGGAAATAGTCCCATCTCCTTGATTTCCAATGCTTTCCCTTTTTAGGCCTCAGAAATAGTCCCACCATGCAATATTCCCCATGCGCGGCACTTAATGCCCCTCTTTATAACCTTAGGCCATGGCCTTCTTTTTCTCTTCACAGAGAAATTTATTCTCAATTTAGTGTGATTTATTTTGAGGAAACAACTGAGTGCCATGGCCTGCAACTGCCCCCATGCTCATCGACAGCCGTGGGAAGTGCCTATCGAGGAGATGATTCCTCGCTTTGCTGCACGATTGGTGGATCCCTTCCTTACCGACGACGAATGTGACTCGGCGACCTATGAACTCTCGATCCGTAGGGGGTCCCCTCTCCCAATGGGCTCCCTCTGGCTCCGGATGATTCTTGTTGTCGTGCTCGCCGACATCCTTCCTCACCCGGCGGAGATGACCCTGGCGATGCTTGACGTGGCTGAAGAAAAGCTCGAGGGTTTTCACGAAGCGTGCCTGATTACTCAGGCTTTGAAGGATTACTCGATTCACCTGTTAAGCCAAATAAGAGCCCAGCGGGCTATCATGTCTGCTTTTGCGGACGAACATAATGCCAATCGGTGGGGAGCGACTCCTCGCGAGAACCGTCGCAACGATGTGTTGGAGAGAGGGAGATGGAGAATTTTGTTCTTTGTTTTGTTAACCCTTGTGCTACTGATCTCGTGTTCGGTGACCTTTTCCCGCTAGCGTAGTATATTCACATTAGTTTTCGCATCCTTTATGTTGAATTTTTATGTGTGCTGGGTACTCGTATGTATGTCTCGCTTGCATAAATGAGCTTTGTATTCTTCCCATGAGAACTTTCTTTAATTGCGAACACTATCATTATGTTGTGTGCACATCAGAGCTTCGGGTATCATTTCTTTTCGAATATTCATATAGTTGCGAATGCATGCTTGATAGGATACACATCAGAAATTTTTCTTGTTGCTTCCCATACCACGTAATGTGCGCGCGCTTTAGATCAACTATTAACGTCGAATGGAGGCTTTGCTTATACGGTCTCGAGCGTACATGTCCTATTTCAAAGGCTGCGGCTACGAAGGCGGGCTTGCGTGGTCTGATAGAGCGATGTGCGGTGAACTTGGTGTCGTGCGAGAAGAGGTTTAGCCGCAAATTCTCGGAAAGGGAGCTGGCTTCTAAGGCATTGAGCGAGCTTCAAGCCAGCCTTACAACCAAAGCCAATAAAGCGTATGAACTCTGGCGGGTACTTCAAGAGTCTATCAAAGAGGTGGTGGCTCTTGATAAGGCTGTCGTGTTCACTCGTGAAAGGGTCGAGGCTTACGAGGCTACTGAGAAAGAGCTCGAAGGCCGGCTCGCCTCGTATCAGGCCCAGCAGGCTCAGGCGGAGGCCCATCTTCTGGCGATCCTGAATCATGAAGCTGTGACTCAGCAAAAGTGAGCTAGCAAAATTGCTAAATCGCCCGCCGGCTTGAAAACTTGTATCTTTTCCTTTCTTTTTGTACATACTCTTGAATGAGAGTACTTTCTTTTTGTTCTTTCATGAATTGTACTTTGTATCCATTTCGGTTTATGAATAAAGACATATTTTTCTTCTCAATGGTGTGTCTCTTTTAATTGAACGTGTTCTGCGGGTAATCTATCTTGATCTCTTTGCAGGACAATGATGGATTAGGATTTAGGGTTAAAATCTGCCTCCTAAGACTTTTGAACTTTATGAGCCGTGAGGGTCTCATAGAGAGTTTTTCTCCCTACAGGTCGAGAGGATCCCATAGGTGTAAGTTCTTCTTAAGAATCGTGAGGATTCTTAAGCGGGTTTTCCCTTGGGAGTCGTAAGGATCTCAAAAGAGAGTTTTCTTCCCTACAGGTCGTGAGGACCCGCAAGTGTTGGGTGCGGTCACCCTTATCCGTATTCACGGGGTCGGGGGTTGCTTTGGGATGTTTTTCAGGGTACCGTAGTTTAAAGACATCGCGGTCAAGGTTAAGGACCTCATAGTCCGTGGATTTAAGGACTCCACAGTTTGACGTTAGTTTTAAGACATCACGGTCAAGGTTAAGGACATCATAGTCCATGGATTTAAGGACTCCACAGTCCGATGTTAGTTTTAAGACATCACGGTCAAGGTTAAGGACATCATAGTCCATGGATTTAAGGACTCCACAGTCCGACGTTAGTTTTAAGACATCACGGTCAAGGTTAAGGACATCATAGTCCGTGGATTTAAAGACTCCACAGTCCGACGTTAGTTTTAAGACATCACGGTCAAGGTTAAGGACATCATAGTCCGTGGATTTAAAGACTCCACAGTCCAATGTTAGTTTTAAGACATCACGGTCAAGGTTAAGGACATCATAGTCCGTGGATTTAAGGACTCCACAGTCCGACGTGTGGTTACCGGGACCCGTCGCCTCTTTGAAGACGTTGAGGAATTACAACGACGAATATCAAAGGAGTGAAGAGATGTACCCTTGAACCAAAGTAAAATCAGTTTAGAATCATGGTGGTTGATTGTTAGTTTTAAGACATTACGGTCGAGGTTAAGGACATCAGAGTCCGTGGATTTTAAGGACTCCACAGTCCGATGTTTGCTCTGGATGTTTCGCACGGGTTCACTGTCGTGCTCTGCGAGGACCAAGCTCCGCTCTGGACGTTTTTCATGGGGTCAAAGAGTGACGTTATCCGCGTTCCACGTGACCAGGAATTTTGCACTAGATGCTTCACACGGGTTCACTGCCGTGTTTGGCGAGGACTAGGCTCCGCTCTGGATGCTTCACATGGGTTCACTGTCGTACTCTGTGAGAACCAGGATCCGCTCTGGACGTTTCCCACAGGGTCAAAGAATGACGTTATCCGCGTTCCACGTGACCAGGAATTTTGCACTAGATACTTCACACGGGTTCAATGCCGCGTTCGTCGAGGACTAGGCTCCGCTCTGGACGTTTTCCACGGGGTCAAAGAATGACGTTATCCGTGTTCTACGTGACCAGGAATTTTGCTCTGGATGCTTCCCACGGGTTCACTGTCGTGTTCTGCGAGGACCAGGCTCCGCTCTGGGCGTTTCTCACGGGGTCAAAGAGTGACGTTATCCATGTTCCACGTGACCAGGAATTTTGCACTAGATATTTCACACGGGTTCACTGCCGTATTTGGCGAGGACTAGGCTCCGCTCTGGATGCTTCACACGGGTTTACTGACGTGCTCTGCGAGGACCAGGATCCGCTCTGGACGTTTCCCACGGGGTCAAAGAGTGACGTTATCCGCATTCCACGTGACCAAGAATTTTGCACTAGATGCTTCACACGGGTTCACTGCCGTGTTTGGCGAGGACTAGGCTCCGCTCTGGATGCTTCACATGGGTTCACTGTCGTGCTCTGCGGGGACCAGGATCCGCTCTGGACGTTTCCCACGGGGTCAAAGAGTGACGTTATCCGCGTTCCACGTGACCAGGAATTTTGCACTAGATGCTTCACACGGGTTCACTGCCGTGTTTGGCGAGGACTAGGCTCCGCTCTGGATGCTTCACACGGGTTCACTGCCGTGCTCTGCGAGGACCAGGATCCGCTCTGGACATTTCCCACGGGGTCAAAGAGTGACGTTATCCACGTTCCACATGACCAGGAATTTTGCCGATTGTATCCGCATTTCACGAAATGAGGGTTTGACTCTTGGTGATATGTCTATCGCCGAGCCATAGAACTGGGAGTTGCCGATGTTCCGCTTTGCTTGAAATTGTGTCCGTTGTGACGAGACGAATGTTGAGACGATCTCTAGGTCACTTGTGGCCCTTCGAGATTTGGCTTCTTCTTTTGATGAAACCTGGGGGGAAGGAGTATGATCCCTTCTTTGTTTGCGCCCCTGGATTGTATACAGGGATTGATGTAACATCACCTGTAGGGCATAAATTTAATTTTTATTTTATTTCTTTTTCTGCGATGCTCTATCATTTCAGCTTTTATATCGCGAAGGTCGCGATTACCCCATCATTTTGGCTATTTTTCGCGG
This sequence comes from Agapanthus africanus, assembly GCA_030015575.1. Classification (NCBI taxonomy): domain Eukaryota; kingdom Viridiplantae; phylum Streptophyta; class Magnoliopsida; order Asparagales; family Amaryllidaceae; genus Agapanthus; species Agapanthus africanus. The sequence goes on along the minus strand of CM057338.1, from coordinate 865,201,554 downwards.
TGCCCAATCATTTCGGCTATTTATTTTATTTTTTTATTTTTTACTCGCTGCTTTTTATTGCGAGTTGCCCAATCATTTCGTCTATCATGCATACATTTTTACTTGCTGATTTTGTTGCAAGTCGCCCCATCATTTTGGCTATTTCGTATGCATGTATGGCTTGCTAGCTTTTTGCCGCAAGCTTGGGATTAGACACCGATTTCGGCATCAGCACCGCTACTACTGGGATATTGCCAGGAGCGAATCATCATTTGCCTCTGTCGATATCGAACAAAGGTGGCTTAGCGAACAGGGTTAGAATCCTGTCGGCTAAGGCTTTTGACTTCATGAGCCGTAAGGGTCCCACAAAGGTATTTCTCCCTATAAGTCGTGAGGATCTTGTAGGTGTGTTTTCTCCTTGGGAATCGTGGGGATTCCCAAGTGAATGTTCCCCCGTAAGTCGTAAGGATCTTACAAAAGGGTTTTCTCCTTATAAGTCGAGAGGACTTACAAGGATTGTCCACTATATGAACATATCCCTAGTCACGGATAGGACTTGGTTAGTGAAATGTTTATTTGCGCCCGTGGATTGTATACAAGGGTCAGTATGAGCCGCTTGTAGGGCAATATCGAAGTTTGTGGGGGTTGCTTAAGAACAGGTTCAGGTCTCTGTAACTTAAGACTTTCAAGTCTTATAAGCCGTGAGGGTCCCATAGAGAGTTCTCCTTACGAGTCGTGAGGATCTCGCAAGTGTAATTTCTCCTTAAAAATCGTGAGGACTCCTAAGTGTGTTGCTCCCTTATGAGTCGTAAGGATCTCACGCGGGTGGTTTCTCCTTACAAGGTCGTGAGGACCCTGCAAGTGTTCTTTAACGAGGTTACGCCCTTTCGGGTTTTCACAAACACTCGCCGGCAGCCCTGCTGTTTTTACTCACGGAGGCCTTTCGGGTTTTCATCTGTGCCCACTTCGCTTATGGACATACCGTTTTTATTTTTTTATATTTTTTTATTCTTCTTTTTTTTATCGGTTTTGGGATGTCGCAATCCACCGTAGTTTATCGACATCTCGGTTAACAGCTAGTTTTAGGACATTTCGGTCCGTTGTTAGTTTAAGGACATTTCGGTCCGTTGTTAGTTTAAGGATATTTCGGTCCGTTATTAAAGAAGGCCGGTTACTACTTATAGAGTTCGGGCTTAGGAAGATAGCGAGCGGACATAGTCGTCGTCATCTATCATTGACCTAAGCCTTAACCCGTCAAGCATAGTATTTCTTCAGGAAACGACCGTTTATTGGTCTGAAAGGTCTCTCACCGTGCATATCCATGAGCAGATACGCTCAATCCTGGTAGACCTTGTCTATGATATATGGGCCTTCATAGTTCGGCTCGAATTTTCCCCGCTTAGCGCGATTGGGGATCATAGGTCTTTTGACCACTAGCACGAGTTCGCCTTGGCGGAATGTCCTCGGCCTGGTCAATATTTCATATGAGCGCGTCATCTTTGCTTTGTAAGCCTCCAGATTTTGTTGCGCTATGAGTCGGGTTTCATCAAGGGCGTCAAGTTCCTCAAGCCGAAGGTGAGCATTTTCTTCGTCCGTCAGCTCGTAGTGGACTGCCATTCGTAGAGAGGGTAACTCTATCTCGAGGGGGAGTACTGCTTCTGTACCGAATACCAATGCGTACGGCGTCGTGTTTGTGGCCGTTTTGAATGTAGTTCGATATGCCCAGAGAGCTTCTTGCAGTCTCTCATGCCAATCCTTCTTATTTCGGGACACCGTCTTCTTCATGATCTTCGTCAAGGTCTTGTTGAAAGCCTCCGCAAGACCGTTAGCTCGCGGATTATAAACTGAGGAATATCTCCAGTCTATGTTGTGTTGTTGCGCGAAGCGACTGATCTTGTGGCTTCTGTAGGCTGGCCCGTTATCGGAGATAATCCATCGCGGGGCTCCAAACCGATAGATGACGTGCGTCTTGAAGAAATGGAGGATATTCTCCGTCTTCACTTCCCTTAACGGTACTGCTTCTGCCCATTTGGAGAAGTAGTCAGTGGTCGCTAGGATGAAACGATGTCCCCTGGAAGATGCCGGTTCGACGGGGCCAATTATGTCGGTTCCCCACATTTCGAATGGCCAGCTAGCCACCGTCGGATGTAGGGGATTTGGGTGCTGATGGATAAAGTCTCCATGAATCTGGCATGAGTGGCATTGCTTCGCATATTCGAGGCAGTCCTGAATCATCGTGGGCCAATAGTAGCCCGTTCGTTTAATCTTCAACTTCATCTTCGGGCCTGCTTGATGAGAACCGCAGAGTCCGTCGTGAACTTCCTGAACGACTCTTTTCGCTTCGTCAGGTCCCAGGCATCTCAACCACAGAGAGTCAAATGACCTCTTGTTCAGAGTATTATTGACGAAGGCGAAGGACAGAGCTCGTTTCATAAGCTGATGTCTTAAGGACGCATCTTCAGGTGTTCGACGGGATTTGAAGTAGTCTATAAAGGCTTCTCTCTAATCCTCAGCCTTTTCCTGGTCTTTTATTTGCATAGCCATTTGCTCAGTCTCTCCCTTTTCTTTGGATGGTTCCGGAGATATTTCTGCTGGGGCAAGCACCTGACGGCTTTGTACCACGATTCTTACGTCATCGAGGTTCTCGTCGGCCAGTTCTTTAGCGAGCTTACCTAGTGCATCTGCTTTGCTATTTTCCGCGCGCGGTATGCTTTCCAGCATGTAGGAGAGGATTCGAGTCAGCAATTGCTGTACTCTCTCGCCATACTTCACCAGCTCTGGCTTGCATGTCTGGTAGTCGCCATTCACTTGACTAACGACCAGTTGGGAGTCTCCGTATATGACGAGGTTCTCAATTTCCATGTCGATGCCAATCTCGAGCCTGCTATCAAAGCTTCATACTCGGCTTCATTATTCATCCTTGGCTCTGTCAAGGAAAAAGCAAAGCGCATTATCCCTCCTTGTGGAGTTATGAAGATGGGGCCTACCCCCGATTTGATTATAGGGGTGCTTTATTTGCGCTTCTTCATGGAAGACGCTCCATCAAAATAGAGTTCCCATCGGATATCACTACCGTCGATCGCATCAAACGCATGTTCGTCTGGCAGCTCGCAATTCAGAGGAGAATCGGCAGGTATCGGATGCTCAGCGAGGAAGTCGGCGATGGCCTGGCCTTTCACTGTCTTAAGAGGCTGATAGGTTATTGAAAACTCCATCAAGAGCAGGGCCCATTTAGCGAGTCTCCCTGTCAATATGGCCTTTGACATCAGATATTTGAGGGAGTCCACTTTTGATATAAGATGGACTTCATGCGCCAATGCATAGTGCCTGAGTTTTGTTATCGCGAAGATCAACGCCATACAGTGTTTTTCGATAGGGGAGTAATTGCTTTCTGCCCCCAGGAGAACTCGACTCAAGTAATAGAGAGCACTTTCTTTCCCTTGGTCGTTCTCTTGTGCCCATAATGCGCCTAAGGAACCTTCGAGGGCTGTGGTATAAAGAATAAGAGGCTTTCCCTTGACTGGAGCAGCTAACACCGGCGGGTTCTGCAGGTATTGCTTGATCTCGTCCAGCGCGCCTTGGCATTTGTGATCCCAGACGAACGAGGTTCCCTTCTTCATCAGGTGACTGTAAGGGTGGCACTTGCCTGAAAGGTTGGCTATAAATCGCCGGATGTACGCGAGCTTCCCCTGGAGAGACCGCAATTGTTTGAGAGTCCTTGGCGGTGGCATTTCCATGATCGCCTTGATCTTCAACGGATCTATCTCGATACCCCGGTGCCGGACAATGAACCCTAGGAATTTAGCTGAGGATTCCCCAAACGCGCATTTGAGTGGGTTCATCTTCAAGTTATATTGCCGAAAGCGTTGAAATACAGTCTTTAGATGCTCGAGATGTTCCTCGTATGATTTGCTTTTAACCACGAGGTCGTCGATATAGCATTCGATGATTTCATGTATAAGGTCATCGAAGATCTTCGTCATGGACCTTTGATAGGTGGCACCGGCGTTCTTTAGACCGAAGGGCATCACCTTGTAGCAGAATATTCCCAGAGGGGTCCGGAAAGCGGTGTGCTTCTGGTCTTCGGGATGCATCTTTATCTGATTATACCCTGATGAGCCATCCATGAAAGAGAAAACCTTGTGAGTGGACGTATTATCTATCATCAGCTCGGTGACCGGTACTGGGAAGTCGTCCTTCGGGCAAGCTTTATTGAGATCTCGGAAGTCTACGCAGATGCGCACTGTCCCATTTTTCTTCATTACTGGGATGATGTTGGCGATCCAATCCGGGTATTGAACTTCCTGGATAAACCCAGAGTCAATCAGCTTCTTGACTTCGGCGTTGATGCTCATCTCAAGCTCGAGCCGCATTCTTCTCGGCGCCTGTTTAACTGGCTTAACGTCAGGGGATATCGTCAATTTATGGACAGCTATCTCTGGATCTAGTCCTGGCATTTCGGAATAGTTCCATGCGAAGCAATCTCTATGCTGCATAAGCACGTCTTTTAACGCGGCCACCTTTTCTTCAGATAGCAGCTCGCTGACGAATGTCGGTCGCAGGTCGTTTGCCGTTCCTAACTCAATCTTCTTGAGGTTATCTGCGGTAGTATGTATGCCATCTTCCAGCTCTTTTGGCGCTGGCGGAAATTCTGAGATTACTTCGTCGTCATTGCTGTTTTCAAAGCACCAGGGAAGGTCATTCATGTTCTCGAGCTCTTCTTTTGATACCGTTATCATATGACAGGTACAAGCTCGCTTCCAAGACCGACGTGGATCCGGTTCTGCTCTTGTGGCTTTGGGTTCGTGCTTTTGTGGTGACGTTACCCTCCAGCTGCTGGATAGAGCAAACCTGTCTTGCTGGTACTGATCTTCGACCCAGTTCTTGAAGGTGAAGCAGTCTTTGATAGGGTGTCCTATGGCTCGGTGATAAGAGCAGTAGCCCGGATGAGAGACCTCGTTAGCTTACTCGGGGTGCTTAGACTCCGGCAATGTGATCATTCGATGTTTTAAAGCGAGATCAAGTATCTTCTTCGTCTTGTCTTGAGGGAAAGAATACGCTCGATTCATCTTCTTCATGAGGGACAAATCCGGACCGCGCAATACCCGATCACATGACTCTTTGATCCTGCGTTGTCGTTGTCGACCTCCTTTTCCGCTTTTTAACTCACTTCTACCTTTGCGTCGGGCCTTTTGCGCAACGGGTTGACAGGGAGGAGCATCTTCGTCTTTTGCAGCCTGTTGAAACAGACGTTGCGTCCTGGCTTTCTTATAGATGGCCATCTCGCAATTATGGTCGTCCCGAGCTTTTTGACCCGCTTTCCTGATAAGCTTGTCCATTCTTTCTTCAAATGACGGACTCGGCACTTTGATTGCGGGATCTCGTTTTGATAAGGGGTTAGCATTTCCCGACAGGGCGTCCTCTTCTTCACCGAAGTTACATATGGCGTAGCTACCGTGGACTCGTTCCAGTTTCCTGGATCTCACATATCCAAGCCCAAGCGTTTCCATTCTCCCGTTGGGCAATTTACGCTGAGTCCCAGGGACATCCCAAAACCTGTTATAGAATCGAGCTTGTCGAATAGTCTGTTTTAAGGGTACCCCTTGGCGCTTCAATAGCCTTTTTAATCCGTTTGTGTAATATCTGGGCAAACGGATGGGCTAGAGCCTGTCAAGTGCAGAATCCGCGCCGTGCCAGATTTCTTTCTCTACTCTTGTTTCCGTGGACCGGTAGAATAGGATTGCCTTTTCACCTTTTCACCTAGGAGGGACATAAAATGTCCGCAAGTCTTTCACATTGTAAGCTTCAAGTGCATCAAGGTCTTTGTAGTGCTCCCGCAGAATCATGGTAATTTGCAAACTCTGATCACCACCAGGGAATTCTCGTATTGACGGCCGACTGGAGAACACAGCATTAACCTCATCTTCCGAATCACTTCCGAAGATCAATATGGGGGCGGACAGTCCCGAGTTGTTGCGTCGAGACAGCCCAGCGTAAACTATCTCTTCTTCTTCTTCGGTATCACTCTCGAAGACAGGAATGGTGGCGACAGCTTCGTTCTCCAGTTTGCGACATCTCTCTGTGTCCTCGAAATATGGCAAAAAGTATTTTGCATCTTCGTACTTGCGGACTTCGTTCACGGAGAATGGGTTTAGCTCACCTGTTACGGTATACTCAAGACCATCCTTGAAATACTCCATACACTGATGTTGTGTAGAAGGGATGATGTTGTGCTCATGTAACCAGGGACGGCCGAGCAGAGCATTGTAGCATGTCTTGGCGTCTATGACGTGAAACTTAATGTCCGTGACGAGTGGCCCAAAGCGTAGCGTCAATATCACAGATCTAAGAGTTCGTGATGACTGGGAGTCGAAACCGGAGATGGTAATTTTGTCCCGAGCGAGGTGCTGAACACTCATGCAGATTTCCTTCAACACCCGAATATTAAGGAGATTGACGGAGGACCCATTATCAACCAGAATTTTTCCTATCCTGATATCATGGCAATATCCAAAGACACATAGGGGACGGTTGTGGTCGCACGTCCCGAGGAGAAGGTCTTCGTCACCGAAAGTGATATCGGCCGTGTGTACTTCTTCAAGTTCATCCTTCATCCTCTGTTCGGTGAGGAAGGCTTGGAATTGCTCGGGCTCTTGTAGCGCCTTGATTAATGAATCTCTCGCTTCTTTTGATAATAAGAAGGCGTCGAGAATGCTGAGCTGCGAAGGTAGCTTCCTCAAGTGCGCTAGGATGTTGTAGTCCACCTTACTCTTCTTAGGCGGGTCCTTGGCAGTCAGCTCTTTCATGACTTGGTCATCTAAGGCGATATCCTCAGCGACCTTTTCGTTTCCCTTATCTTTCCTAGTTGTGGGTCCGAGATTCTTTTCCGGGAGCGTGCGGTTGCGCAGCTGAATGTTCTCGCAGGCCTCCGGTTCTTCCTCTTTCCCTAAGACGGATTCTTTAAAGAGAGGGCCCAGACCTATTTCCTCATCAGAGTCGCTCCCAAAGGTGAGAACTTGTGATCCTCCGGCGTTGACCGTGTAACAGTCGCCGGTAGCTCTTTTATGACCTTCGGTCGTACTTCTCTTCTCCCGACGAGTTCTGCGTTTCATTCGCTTAAAATGTTGTCGGTGAGCAACATACCCCTGCCACCATATCTTAAAGGCATCACATTCCTCAATAGGGTGTGAAATCTTCAGATGATACGAGCAGTAATTAGGGTGCCTCTCCGTCCCATTGAGCGTGTTTTCTTCCGAGGGTGGTAGTTTCATTCCCATTGACATGGCTTTGGCAAACCTTTTTCTCGTCTTGAATATTTTTTTATCCGCATCGGATGTTTTTTAACCTGGCAGAAGTGCTTCGCATCTTTTGTTTAGACGCCTGCCTTTGGCTCCTTCCGATGCGGCCATCTTACGCTCCCGATCGACTTTACTTTTCAGACGAATCTCATCCAGAAAGGCGTCGATCATTTCGTCTGTCGGCCACACGAGTTCTGGTTCAGGCTCCGTCCCCAGCTTATCAGTGCCAGGAGTTTTTTCATCGTCCGTAAACGATTGGGAGATCACATGACAACTCGCCACGTATCCCTCGGATTCATCCGACGAGCTCTCTCCATTATCTTCTTCCTGGAAGACGTGGTTGAGAAACTCTTGGAGTGTAATGGGAGTCCGCGCCTTTTGATTGTACTCCTCCAGCGCATCAATTTGTTTCTGCAAGTCCGTGCGCTTGTCGCCAGGCTTCACGGGCTTTTTGGATCTCTTCTTCTTCTTCCTTGAAGATTTCGACGGCTGGGTATGAGTACTTGGGCCATCACCACCGATCTTTGGGGTTGGGCGCGGCTTCAGCATCCCTTCAATGATCTGGAGTTCCAGCGGGTTCTTCCACCTGATCACTGGGCATGTCTGGAGATCATCCAACATCCTTTTGGTTTTGGATGAAAGCCCGATTTCCCATGGAGCTTCTTCAACGAAAGAGCAAGTTGCCCCCGGTTGGTCCATCTTCTTAGGAGTGTGCGGTTGTGGCGGGTTCACCTTCCACTTCTCGGACAGCGCAAACCTGCCCTGTAGGTATTGATCTTCAATCCATCCTTTGAAGACGAAGCAATCCTCAATCGGATGGCTTACCGTTTGATGATAAGGGCAATAATTGGGGTTATTCATCTCACTGGGTTGCGGCTGTCGCCTTGGGTTTGGCAAGTTGATAAGCCTGTTGCGTACCGCCAGCTCGAATAGCCTTTTCGTCTTATCCTGCGGGAATGAGTAGGGGCGCTTCATTTTCTCATTATAATACCGCCGTCTTTCTTCCAGTTGGTCCGCCAGCTTTAGGGCACTGGGTTGCTGTTGAGCATTCGCAACGAAGGTTGCCTTCCCTTTACCCTTGTCATTCCGAGGTTCCGGCTTCGGGGGAGACGGTCTATGACCCATCTGGTCCATCTGGGCTAACTTGTCGATCAAAGCCTGGAATGTGGTTGGCTTAAAGACATCATGAACTGTGAGATAGTTGCATGAGGATCTAGGGTGCCCACGAACATGCCCACCGCGGGCGCTTCCTCAATGCGTTGTTCGCATTTCAACCACAAGTTTCGCCAGCGTATAGCGTACTGGACCCACGCCTCGCCTGGTTTCACCCTGGCATTAATCAACGCCGTTATCGGAGTGCGTTCGCTGGCGCTTGTGAAATGCTGGGTAAACAGCAGCTCCATCTCCGCAAATGTCTTAATAGAGTCGTTTGGGAGCTCGGAGTACCACTCGAATGCTGTATCCGATAAGCTACCGACGAACTGGCAAAGCAACAGTTTATCGTCACCGCCGGTGTTGCTGCAAAGGGCCCTGAACTGGGCAACATGCTGGTGGGGATTGCCTGTCCCCTTATACGCATGGAATTTCGGTATTGTATAGCCCGGCGGGTACTTGATCTGATCGTACCAGCTTGGATATGATCACCCCGTTTTTACGACCTGACCAGCTGCCTCAGTCGCCTGATGAACCCGTATCTGCTGAGCTATATATTCGTCCAAGTCAGCTTTGGAGATTGTCTCCTCCTTGGCTGTTGAAAGAGCCGGAGGTGGGTTTGACGTTTCTCCCCTGTTATCTTCAAGGAAGATCGGGGGATCTTCGGCAGGAGGATCTTATTGGATCATCATTCCCACCATGTCCTGGAATAGGAGGGCCATTTGCTTTATATTGGCTGCTTGTTCAGCAGCCTCTTTATCCTTCTTTTCCAACACCCGGCGAAGGAATTCAGCGTCAGTTTCTTGCTCCTGGCGTTCATCCGAGGACGCTTCGGGGCTTTCTTTTGGCCCAGTGAGTGCGGCCATCGCGTTCATTATTTCCTGGAGCTTCTGCTGTTGCTCTTGAGCTTTGGTCACTGACCGTGTAAGCGGTCTATGACCTGTAGATGCACGGCTGTCTTCCTTCCCCGACGCCATGTATACAGTATGGACTACACTGCCCCCGGACTTAGGGCGTTTGGGCCTGTCGCCTTTGGCATTCGCCGCAGGCATAGGGATTTTCTCCGGCCTCCTTTTCTTATGGGTCGTTGAAGTTGAGGGGGCCGTTGCAGCGGGCACCCTGGCGGTTGCCGTCCTTTGTTATTTGCCAGGACGGTTCTTTTCTTCATGCACCTTCGCCCTTTTCTGCCGGCGAGAGTGATCTTGGTCGATTACGGAATCTTGAACCCTCCGCCAAACCTTGTAAATCTTAGAGGACAGCCGTTGAGGGGGGCTGCTCCAGCTTCGTTTCTGTAACCCTCTCCGCAGGTGAAGTAGATCTTTTTAGCGTTGTTCAAAGTTGTTCCCAGTTGGAACAACAGCATTAACTTCCACCACTGGAGCAGGTGGAGTTAGCCCTGAGGGGGAGTTGCCCCCGGCCTTCCTTACTCGGCGCCAGTGGCGACGTCGAACGCGTCGAGCTGTTGGGACCGGCTCGGCGATAGGGATAGTTTCGTCTTGCCCCCTGTCCGGATGAGGCGCCGCTGGTGTCAGCCTCTTGAAGACTGATGTTGTCTTTTGAGTGGCGATGTTCAATCCGTCAAAGACAGATCCTCGAGTAGGAGCAGGAGCCGGAATGGTCAGCCTTGAAAAAACCGACTCTTTAACAGGAGAAGCCGCCTTGATGACTTCTGGAGCAGGGGTGGCTGTCTTCCTCGGGACGGCTATTTCAGGGTTCATGGGCTTCTTGGCGGGCCCATTAGGGTTTTGGCTCAGCCTGGCAAAGACAGAAGCTGCCGGTTTGATATTGGACGACCCGTTGAAAGGGGCCGTTGTAGCAGTGAGCCGATCGAAGACCGACTTCTTGTTCGCTTCCGGTGCGGGCACTGGCATAGTGAAGCTTGCAGGTGGGAGCATGGTCCCAAAAAACAGACCGGTGGTGGCCTGAGCCACCTGTTCCACTGGCATGGCAAGGATGGAGGCCGCTTGAGGCCCATAGGCTACACCTCCAGGTGAGGCGGAGCGTCTGTTGCACTTGCATTTCGAGCAGCTCGAGCAGTTGGAGGCCATTGATGCTTGATTTCTAGGCCAGGAAAAGGTCCGAATCTTAGTAACTTGAAACCCAAAGGCAACCATTAACAAACCGCGATTCGTTCGCGAAGACGACACACGAAGTGTGGAGTGGAAAGAGGAAAAGGTCCCACCGGGCGTGCCAGAATCTGTTCCCCTCCGAAAGACGGCGCAACGGACGTCTTGCCCGAAATTCGGGGTAGATGCTAATTGGCGCTATCTGTTTACCTCTCCGAAGATGCCAAGTTGATTTATGGCACCATGCATCGAAGGTTTAAACGGATGCGTCCGATGTAGCAGACTTCGTCAGATTCCCCTGAGGGGTTTTTGATTGTGGGGACGCTCTTCCCGACAGGCGCAAGCCCCTGCAGTTAATTACGCTACCGCATTGCGGTAATAACTCTCCTTCTCCAGATATTCACTTCGTGTCGTGTGTGTTTATTTTGTGTTTGGTTGCCCGTGAATTGTGTACGGAGACTGAGTTATGGCGTCGCTCATAGGGCGTGGACTAGTCCAAATCCGTATTATCTTAGATTTGGGTTTGGGGTTTTGGGTTTAAGGATACGTTAGCCTCATTTGAGACTGAGATCGACTTAAACGTTTGTTAAGGATACGTTAGTCTAGTTTTAGACTAAGATCAACTTAACGGGATCGTTTAGATCCAACAAGAGAGCAATTAGGGGAGCCCTGTTATTTAGTTTAGTGGCATTGCGGTCGATAGGTAGTTTAAGGACGTTGCGGTCCAATGTTAGTTTTAAGACGTTTTGGTCAAGGTTAAGGACATCATGATCCGTGGATTTAAGGACTCCACAGTCCATTGTTAGTTTTAAGACATCACGGTCAAGGTTAAGGACATCATAGTCCGTTGTTAGTTTTAAGACATTCCGGTCAAGCTTAAGGACATCATAGTCCGTGGATTTAAGGACTCCACAGTCCGGTGTTAGTTTTAAGACATCCCGGTCAAGGTTAAGGACATCATAGTCCATGAGTTTAAGGACCCCACGGTCCGTATCGATGTGTAGTCATCGGGACCCGTCACCTTTTTGAAGACGTTGAGGAATTACAACGCCAAATATCAATGGAGCGAAGAGATGTACCCTTGAACCAAGGTAGATTAAATAATCTTTGGCCCAATTTGGAACCAAGACCAATTAATTATATTATGAGCCAATTGGCTCAGTTGAGTTTGAATTGAGGACTTATGGCCTTCTTGGGCTAAGTCCAATCACATTTAGAATATTGGCCCTCTGTTGGTCCATTGAAGGAGAGGCTTTGCCTCTAGAAACTTAGTCAATTGGGCTAAAGCTAGTGTTAAACACTAAAGACCAACAGTGTTGAACACTGGGATTAAGATTAGCAAGTTAGTGTTTAACACTAAAAGATAATCAGTGTTAAACACTAGCAACGGGGCTTTAAAGCAAATCAGTGTTAAATACTGGCAACAGAGATTTCAAATTAGTGTTAAACACTAAAGCAAATCAGTGTTAAACGCTGGGAATAGAGTTTTCCAATTTAGAGTTAAACACTAAGAAAATCAGTGTTAAACACTGGAAATGGAGTTTTCAAACCAGTGTTAAACACTAAGGAAATCAGTGTTAAACACTGGGAACAAATCATCAGTTTGATGTTAAATATTGTCAGAACAGAGATCACGTGGGAGCACGTGATGGCATCCGAAAGGTGGGGCCAGATCCCCTTCATGTTGTTCTATAGATAAGTGTTTAACACTTTTAATTCTGAAAGCCATCACGTGTAGGCACGTGATGGGGGCTCACGCTCTGATCTGTTAGAATGTTCATTAGGGGTCACGTGGTAACACGTGAGGGCGCCCCAGAGCTTCTTTTCTTTTACTTTTTCTTTGTGCGCTTTGGGGGTCACGTGGAGCACGTGAGGCATTTCCTCAAAGTTCTTCTCTGTGGATCTTTACAGGGGTCACGTGGTAGCACGTGACCCTGTTTCCTTGCCTGTTTGAAGATATGTTTATCTTTTTTAACAATTAAATTCTTCATAGGGTTAAACCCTAGCAATAAACTTTAGAGAAATTAAATTCCTGTTTTCTTCTGAAGAATTATATTCTTAGATTGGGTTAAACCCTGATTTACATTCTGTAGGAATTAAATTCTCGTATATGTGAAGAATTCAATTCTGGCATAGGGTGAAACCCTAATTTCTTTTTTTTTAAGGGAATTGAATTCCTGTGAATTTGAGAGAATTAAGTTCTCAATTAGGGTTAAACCCTGGTTCTGTCCATTTTGAAGGAATTAAATTCCTATAACATAGGGTTGAACCCTAATTTTATCTCAAAGGAATTAAATTCCTATAATTCTGTGAGAATTAAATTCTCAAAACTCAATTCCTCCTCTATGTTTTGGATCTGCATGGCAGGATCTCAACCCGATGAGAATTAAATTCTTAATTCATGGGGAGATGTGCACTTTGCAGATCCTCAACCAGAGAAAGAACTAAGTTCTTTTCTTTATATAAGAGTTAAACTCTTTTGAGAATTAAATTCTCTTTTTAAGCCTCTCTTTTCTTACCTAGGGTTTTTCTTTTGCACAGAATCAAATTCTTCCTTCTGAATTTTCAAGATCCCAAGGCTCTATATCCCTCTCTCTATATCTATCTCCTCAAATTCTCTCCTTTGGCTCTTTTTTATAGGAGAAGGAAAAGAATCAATCTGTTTTAGTGAATCTTTCCTTGAAAGATTTGATTTATTTATTGAGATATTTGATTTATCTTCATCATTAATCTGGGCCTTTAGATTATTAGATGAATTTTATTCACCATTGGATTTTAAATCTAAAGATATCTATTTGTTATTTCGGTTTGATTTAGGGGGAAATCTTTCCATGTCCAAGATTCTTCCATAAATTGTTGATATTTAATCACCTTCAGATTCTTGATCCAACGGTTTCAGATAATTCTTCTCCATTTTGGAAAGACTTGAATGATCTCTCCTCAGAATTTAATTCTGTTAAAGAATAAGGATTTTAAAGCTGGTCACGTGTGGCCACGTGACCGTTGGTCACGTGTGAGCACGTGACCCCTGAAATAGGCTTTTCTTCTTCTGCGCTCTGTTCTCTGGCCGCTGCTTAACCATCACGTGCCAACACGTGACCACTGGTCACGTGTGAGCACATGATGCTTCTTCTAAAGCTTTTTCCTGATTTTTAATCAGGGAACAATGGGCGGTGTTTATAATGTAAAAAATCGTGCCGAACAAACACTCTTGAGATTGGTTGACATTCACCCTTGAACTTACGTTACATTAATTGACCCATGTAAAGACATTTTAGGACACATACATTCACTTCATGTCCACTATACCTACACCATACGACCATGCTATACTATGCTCATGTTATTTTTACATGATATATATAGAGAACTACATGTTAAATAGAAATGCCATGTTTACAGTAAATGACATGTTTAAATAACATATCTCCTAGTCCATTAATTCATGGTATACATTTTTATCATTATACTTTATACTTCACACCTATTTCTTGGGGACTTACCGTGCGAAAGTTCACTGACGGGCATTACACCCATCTTTGTTTTTTAGAATGTTCGTCAGATACTGTGGAGACTGAAGAAGTGGACACCACTGAGGAGGAGCACGATCAAATCACGACTCAGGACTAGACTAATTATCCTCTCTTTCAGTTTATGTGTGCCACATGTTTAGGCATTTCTCTTCTTGTATTTTCTTTGAGTTGAACTCATGTATTATAAATGTATCAAGTTGAATGTAAATAAAGTTGTTGAAATTTAAATCTCATATTTATTTCTTATCAGTTTATATTGCTCATTTTACGCTTAGCGTATTTATTCCGGAAAATGACCTTCTCGAAATAAATACGTCGTGGGCTTGTCACATCACTGTTACCTTCTATTAAGAAGCGGGGCATGATAATAGCCCTTTGGTAGGTAGCACCAGCGTTCTTCAGACCGAAAGGCATCACTTTATAGCAGAATATACCCGGCGGGGTTCGAAAGGCAGTATGCTTTTGGTCTTCTGGATGCATTTTTATTTAGTTGTATCCTGAAGATCCATCCATAAAGGAGAAGACCTTATGGGTAGATGTGTTATCGATCATCAGCTTGGTAACAGGTACTGCGAAGTCATCCTTCGGGAAAGCTTTGTTGAGGTCCCAAAAGTCCACGCAGAAGCGCACCATCCCATTTTTCTTCATCACTGGAACGATATTGGTGATCCAGTCAGGATATTGAACTTCTTGAATGAAACCGGAGTCAATTAGTTTCTTGATTTCAGCGTTGATACTCATCTCAAGCTCGAGTCGCATCTTTCTTGGCGCCTGTTTGATTGGCTTTATTCCCGGTGATATAGCCAGTTTATGTACTGCCACCTTTGGATCTAGACCCGGCATTTCGGAGTAGTCCCAGGCGAAGCAATCTTTATACTGCATAAGCACGTCTTTTAACGTGGCCACCTGTTTTTTAGATAATAGTTCACTGGCGAACGTTGGTCTCAGATCATTTTCTGTCCCTAAGTCAATTTTTCTTAAGTTGTCCGCTGTAGTGTGTAAGGTTCTTAGGCATTAGAACAAGGTTCTATAAGGTATCTAACATGCCGTATTTAAAAATTTCAAGTGCCAAACAACATAAGCAATGATCTTTACTAGAGAATTAAGGTTAGAAACTTAAAGCAAACAAATTTACTTCTAAGTGATAGGGATTACAACCTTTGTAGTCCGTTCCTTCACTTCAAAAGATCCGAGTTGAGGTCCCTTCGCTGCGATCATCATGCTCCCGGACTCTAGAGAGGCTCCACTAGGTGAACAAAGCATCCTTGCGTGAAGACTTCACAATCCAAGATGATCTACCTTGAGGAAACACAAACCCAAGCTATCACTTCACTAATGAGGTATTAGTGAAGCAAACATCCTAATCGAAGTGGCTAGAATAGATGGGGATGATGAAATAGGAATTTTGCACTCTTTAGTTTTCTTTTTCTCACAAACATTTATCACAAAAGAAAAGGCTAGAAAGCTTTTGGAGAAAGAAGAAGATGAAGTGATAAAATGAATTATTGTGTGAGGTTAGAAATGCAACCAAGGGTTAAGCATAGCATGCTTAACCCTTGTAGAGACTTAACCATGAGTTAAGGTTAGGGTTGGGTTAATAAATATCTTATAAATATCCAAAAGGGTGGACTTAGTCAAAGCATCATGAAGCTTCTTCAAAACTCATCCATGACTTAATCCATTCAATTTGAATTACTAAAATAAATATAAATCCAACCATAAACCCAAGCATGGTTTAACCTCACAGACTCTAGTTGCATTTGTAACCTAGTATGTTATATTATTATATATCACATATATAATATTTAATGTAACAAAAAGAAAATAATACAATTAACATATATCACATATACATTAATGTATCATCAAGTGAGAAAAAGAATCATTTAAGTGAGCTTATATTAGTTAATGTAATGTAATATATCACATATATAATTTTGACATTAAATTATTAAATCAACACTTGATTTAATAACCCGGCTATATTACATATAACCGACTAATATAATATGTATCTTTTTATCGAATCAACACTTGATCCGATAACCCGGCTATATCACATATACTTGGCCGATATCATATATCGCGAGAATATAATACGGTATCACATATCGTATTAATCTCGGTCCCGCACATATCACATATGTGCTCCTACTCCGTTTCGCCTGAGCCAGGAAACCTCTATGTAGGACTCTAAAGACTCGTCAATACGCCGGAAGTAGGTGATGATCATATCAAACACCTACAAGCTGCAAGCGGTCAGCTAAACGTAACAGCCACCCGGGTATTGAGCAATCAGAAGATCAACAAGCAAGCCTGTACACATTTCTGTGAATCCAATCAGTAACACTACCGTACAGTCCGGTCTCTTCGTCTCATATGTTACATATCCAGTCTAGGGGTGGTAAACGTCAGACCCCATTAACCGATAAGTCGTGTCGATGTAAGGATCATAACGGGTCAAGAAACTACTGATAACACTTACCAGTAGATCTTCATATCAGCCCTGGCCAGGGACTTTCAGTTATAGCCAATCGAACACAGCGCAACATCAACCCCCAATACCGGGAGAGACGAAACCCCTCCTATCTCCCATTGCCTCCATGTGATTCGGGACTGTACCCAAAAGCCACCGTTTTGCACGTTCTCATGAACGTGGTAAGGTAGAAATCAAAGTACGGTGGGAATCACACAAGACTCTATGACGATCCTGGGTCTACAGACTAACCTATACCAGTGTCACCAGAGAACTGCTATCTGACCATAGGTATAATATCACCTAGGAGTTCTCGGTGAGTCCATTCAGTGTACCCAGTCTCCACTTAGCACCCATACACCATCTTTGATGTCAAACACCAATGGATGTAGGATCATCCATCACCCATCATATGTGTCAAGATGCGTATACACTAGTCTACTCTGGAGTATCGATGCCCTGTCTCGATACACCCTCGACTAGGAACAATTATAGGATGTACTTTTGGACCACCATGGCCCCACTAGTATGATCTGCATCATAGACCTAGTAGTCAAGTACATATCCTAAGGGCTTTATCAACATGTGAGAGTAAGACAGTAAACTAATACAAGTCAACATGTTTAGACAAAGTGAAACCAGATAGCATAATATCATGTCGAGCAAGAAAGTCCTCTCTATATATATCCAAGCATCCACTATTATATACATCATATGTACAACAATGGCCTCTAGGGCGTATGCATAACTAACAATCTCCCACTTGCACTAAGGCCAGGTGTTGTAGTATCTCATACCCAACATCCCGAAGAGTCTCTCAAAATGTATCTGGGGTATGGCTTTCATGAGTGGATCCGCAGTATTGTCCTTCGTGTCAACTCTCCTGACCTCGATCTCTCGGCGATCAACTAACTCCTGGATCAGGTGATACCGCCTCAGAATATTCCTGGATCTCTAATGGGACCTGGGTTCCTTGGCCAAAGCCACAGCTCCATTGTTATCACAATACAAAGGTATTGGATGCTCAATGGATGGAACCACTCCAAGTTCGGTGATGAACTTCTTCATCCAGACAGCCTCTTTGGCAGCATCGTTGGCAGCGATATATTCAGCCCCCATCGTCGAGTCTACCACGGTTTCCTGTTTGGAACTCTTCCAACACACCGTCCCTCCATTGAGGGTAAAGACAAATCCCGATTACGACTTGGAGTCGTCCTTATCACTTTGGAAGCTTGAATCGGTAAAGGACTCCATCTGGAGTTCACCGTTACCATACACCAAGAACATCTCCTTAGTCCTTCTCAAGTACTTGAGAATGTTCTTCACAGCTGTCCAGTGACTCTCTCCTGGATCTTCTTGATACCTACTCACTACACTTAATGAGTATGCTACATCGGGTCTGGTACATAGTATCACGTACATGATAGAGCCTACTGCCGAAGCATAGGGTATCCCTTGCATGCGAGCTCTTTCCAAATCAGTCTTAGGAGACATCTCTTTGGATAAAGTGGGTCCAGAGATCATGGGTAAATTCCCAAGCTTGGATTATTCCATACTAAACCTCTTTAGTATAGTGTCAATATACCTAGATTGGGACAATCCCAGTATCCGTTTAAATCTATCTCTATAGATCTTAATCCCCAAAATGCAGGAGGCATCACCTAGATCTTTCATTGAGAATCTATGTGATAAGAAGAGCTTGACCGAGTGCAGCATAGGAACATCATTTCCTATCAAGAGTATGTCATCCACGTACAATACGAGGAAGACAATCTTACTCTCTGCAACCTTCTTGTATATACAAGGTTCATCTACATTTTTGATGAAGTCAAACTCTTTGACTACCACATCAAAACAGATGTTCCAACTCCGCGATGCCTGCTTTAACCCATCGATGGATTTAAGCAGCTTGCACACATTTCCGCTGCTCCTACTGACTACGAAGCCATCTGGCTGAGTCATGTACACGCACTCCTCTAAATCACCATTTAGAAAGGCAGTCTTAACATCCATTTGCCAGATTTCGTAGTCATAGTATGCAGCAATGGCAAGTAGGATCCGGATGGACTTAAGCATAGCCACTGGAGAAAAGGTTTCGTCATAATCCACACCTGGTCGTTGAAGAAAACGTTTTGCAACAAGTCTAGCTTTGAAAGTCTCAACTTTTCCATCTACACCAAGTTTTTCTTAAAGATCCATTTGCTCCCAATGGGTTTTACCCCTTCAGGAGCAACTTCCAAAGTCCATACTTTGTTGGTGTACATGGATTCCATCTCAGATCGCATTGCATCCAGCCACTTTACAAAGTCTCCACTCGTGATGGCCTGCTCGAAGCTAGTGGGGTCATCATCTTCTATGATGCAATCTCCGCTCCCACCATCTATGAGAAAACCGTAGTATCTCTCAGTTGGGTGAAGAACCCTACTAGATCGGCGGAGAGGCTGGGGTTCGTCGGGAACTATCGAATCCTCTGGTTCCACTAAATCTTCAATTGTAGTTTGTGCTGCTGGAACTTCTTCCAGCTCTACCTCTTCGCCACTAATTTCTTTTATAAGAAATTCCTTTTCTAAAAAGGTGGCATGTTGAGCAACAAACACCTTTTGTTGTTCAATGTGGTAGAATAGATGTCCATTTGAATGTTTAGGATATCCAACAAATTTAAAAAGAACTGATCGTGCCTCGAGTTTGTCCGGATTTTGTCTTTTGACATAGGCCGGACAACCTCATATCTTAACTCTTTTAAGACATGGTCTCTTCCCACTCCATATCTAATACAGTGTGGTAGGTACAGATTTTGATGGAACCTGATTCAATAGGTATGCAGCTGCTTCAAGCGTATAACCCCAAAAGGAAATAGGTAACTCAGCGGTGCTCATCATAGAGCGCGCCATATCTAATAGGGTGCGATTCCTCCGTTCCGATACACCGTTGTGCTGTGGTGTATAAGGAAGAGTAAGCTGAGAGAGAATCCCATTCTCTTTTAGATAGTCCAGGAACTCATTGCTCAAGTATTCTCCTCCTCGATCAGATCGAAGGATCTTAATACTTTTACGTATTTGGTTCTCTACTTCGTGCTTATATTCTTTGAATTTCTCAAAAACTTCAGACTTGTGTTTCAACAGGAACACATGTCCGTATCTTGAGAAATCGTCAGTGAATGTAATGAAGTACGAAAAACCATTCCTGGCATGTGTAGACATGGGACCACATACATCACTATGTATCAGTCCCAAGAGTTCTGTAACTCTTTCTCCGTGTCCACTAAATGGAGTTTTAGTCATTTTTCCTTTGAGACATGAATGGCAAGTTTCATAAGATGATAATTCGAACGTATTCAAATATCCATCTTTATGTAACTTAGCTAGTCATGTCGTATTGATATGACCTAGTCTATAATGCCACAAGAAGGATTCGTCCATTTCTGAACTCTTCCTCTTATGTGTGTATTGTACATTAAGAACTGTAGTTTGATTTAGAACGTATATGCCATTATTTAACGAGCCTGATCCAATCAACTTTTGATTTAGGAAGATGTTCATAACATTATCCTGTACTACAAAATTATATCCTTCTTTACTAAATAAAGAAACTGATATAATATTGCATATCAGGGTCGGAATGTAATAGCATTCGTTCAAAATCAATGTATTACCGTTTGGTAACACAAGGTGATATTCGCCAACTCCTTTGGCTGCAACATTTGCACCATTCCCTACTCTTACGTAATGATCACCCTCTCCCAGTTCTCTACCTTTCCTTAGTCCATGTAACATATTACATATATGGGATCCCGATCTGGTATCTAATACCCAGGACGTAGAGTGAACTAAGAAACAGTTCTTGATAACAAATACACCCGAAGATGATGCATCAACATGCTTACACTTACTTTGGGCGGTGTGAGAATCCGGATATGTCCCTATTCCCTGCTCGGACTTATAACAATTGTAAGTTAGAGCGGGACCAACGTTCCCCTGCTCAGTATAATAAGCGGGTTCGGTCAATACATCCATATTATTATCTTGATTAAGGCCTGACATGGTCGCTGACTGGAGAGAGAGAGAGAGAGAAGAAAACACTTTAGCGTATGCTCTTGCAAGATTAGATTGGTTATTATCTTATCTAATCAGGATGGCTCCCACTATTTTTATCAAATCTTCCTTCAAACCCTAAAAGGTAAGACTAGCTGGGATTAATTACACTTTACAAGTTCGCCAATTTTTCAGCCAGGCTAGTATTGGTACTTTGAGGGGGGTTTCCCGTGCTTTCGCACGGACCTAATTAAAATAAACCTCATTTTCCCAGAGGCATAACCTCGTTAACACCTTTCTAGACACCTAATTGATCGGCTAATTGTCATGTGTAAAACTCTCCCAGGAGTAACTCTTACTCGCAGTGGGTATCGGGATCCAACTTTCTCAT
This sequence comes from Agapanthus africanus, assembly GCA_030015575.1. Taxonomy (NCBI): domain Eukaryota; kingdom Viridiplantae; phylum Streptophyta; class Magnoliopsida; order Asparagales; family Amaryllidaceae; genus Agapanthus; species Agapanthus africanus. The sequence goes on along the minus strand of CM057338.1, from coordinate 865,180,628 downwards.
ATAAGGTATGCAATCTCATTGCAAATTTCAACACTTTAAATTCCCGATAATGCTTTTGCCCATAGCGTGCAATGACCTTGACAGAGGTCAACAAACCATAGTGCACTAGTCAAGCTCAACCCTTCATTTCTTGATTGAATCAAACCCACCCGCACGACCCTTGAAAGAGGTCAACAAGGTCGTACGACTACCCTAATCCAATCTCATCACATGCTTTAAAGATAAGTATTAATCAGCTACCGCACACTACGCCTTGACAGAGGTCAACAAACGCAGCACGAATACTAAATAATCTTTATCTGAAATGACGGAGGGCTACGACAGGTTTTTCTGAAAACCTTTTGCGTAATGAACTTGATATTGTTGTAGAAACAAGTGATTTTGAAAAGGAGTGTTTTTTAGGCTTTTACTAGTTTCGCTAAAGAGGTCACTCCCGGTGAAGAGATCTCGGCTCTTTCCTTATCGAATAAGGTGTTGGATATTCTACAAGGAATACCGCTATGCAAAGCAAGAACTATAGAAGAAGTCAAAAACAAAACCGAGTGAGTTGTAGCATCTGCTAGTTTTGCTAAAGAGGTCACTCCCGGTGAAGGGATCTCGGCTCTTTCCTTATCGAATAAGGTGCTGGATATTCTACAAGGAATACTGCTATGCAAAGCAAAAACTAGAGCTACCCTTTTTGAAAATTTGATTCTACAACATCTTTTAGGTTTCTTTATCTTCCATTAATCTCATTAATGACGTCCCATCATTTATGCTTCCTAAGCATCACAGAAGAAACGAAAATACAACGTACGCTTATGCCATCCGCATTCGCCACAGTGTCCTGTTATGCACTGTTAGGTTACTTAACTAACGGCATACCGGGGCGGGACTAGGACGGGTGCAAAACATAAGCAACGTTTATAATATATCATATATACAATAATAAAGCATTCGTCTCACACATATAAAATGATCACATCACAGAATATCAGCAGCAGAAGATAACATATGAAAAATTGGATATACTAGGAAGTCCGTGTTTTATTTTGAGCCTGTATAAAACACAAATTCCACGGTCGCGATGAATAGCCAAACCCTCCAATGTGGCAACCCGGCTCAAAAATATGTTCCCTAATCAAACAAAGAGTCCACCGCCTACCTCCTTTTTCGAACAAAATCAAAGGAATGTCAATTGAAGGAGCAGAGCAACCTTTCTCTCCCTGAGGATGCTCCAGAATCTTTTCGATGCGAGGTGAACAACTTGAACTCATTAATCCGTTCCGCTCGATCTTCGCTACACTGCTGGTCTTGCTCGAAACAGAACTAGAAAGATAACTATCTGTAGAAACATCCCAGATCAAATCTATGTGAAAACAAGGAATGAAGCATTTCAGTGTCCATGACTGAGACCACCAAAGGCAATCCTATTACAAGAATAGCTCCCGATTTAAGGTCTCCCTTCTCTTCGTTCTTTGACTTTTTTCAGTCATTCTGTGATCGAAGGTCATCTTAAGCGTGAATTTGCTGACAGGCCTTTGCCCAAAAGAGGTGGTCGGGAACCTCTTCCATAGAGCTTCGGCCGGAAATTCATGACTTACAGAAGCTGGAGGCTGGACTTACAGATTGTACTTTCCCAGTTGGTAGGGCAATAGCTTACCAAGGCGATGATCAGTAGCTGGTCCAAGAGGATGATCAGCCATACTGGGACTGAGACACGAGGGGGTCTCCCGTATCCAAAAAAGGAGGGAGAGACCCGTAGAGTAGGGGAGGGAAAGACCGAGACCCAAAGTGTCGAGAGGGAGTCTCACAAAAGAAACTCTTGGGCATCCCTAAAAGAAGTCACTTAACTATCCGGGTCTGACTCATTGCCATCGGTTCAATTCATCTACATGCTCAATATCATTTGATTGAGTAGTTGCCTCAGCTCAGCGGTAGATATAGGTCTTTTGAGAATACGCCTCAATGACCAATGGTTAACGGTGGCCCTGATGGGCTTTTTTTTCAAACATTTCATTATTCTTTGCCGATTGAGCGTTGGAAGCACCCATTTTGACTCGGGAATCCCTCACTGTTCGAGCTCACCGGCCGGACAGTTTGAGGATCAGGCATAACCAAAAGAATTGTGTAAAATAAGTGAATTTCTCTAGTTGAGGCATGATTGATTGAGAAAACGTAAAGAAAGAAAAAGACCACTCACCATCACTTTCTCCAGAGAACGACCGCATTACAACATGAATTAGCTTCGCTGATCCACTGAATCGCTTCTTTGATCACCCTGAAACTGGTCTTTGTGAAATAACTCCGATGGGAAGAAAAAAGAAGGCGTTAAGAGACCTCCTGGCCCAACCCTAGACACTCTAAGATCCTTCTTCTTTTTTTTTATTACCTAAAAAATAAATTGGTCTATCTATATTCCAGGAAATTTTGAATTTCAAGTATTCAGTTTCACCAACTCATTCTCTTTTCTTTCTATACGCAATTCAATCGCTGACGACGTCTCTCTGAAGCAAGCACTTATCATGAGAAGCTGGTCTTGCACGGAAAGTCTTTAGACATCACTAGGAACCACCTGACTTTCAAGAGTCTGCGCACTCGACCGGTAACAGAATGGAAAGGATTCTCTCTCTACTACGACACCTGCGGTGAGCCTCTCGCCCGAAAGAAGGTCACCTTCACAAATACCCGTAATAGGATTGATTGGTATTAAGAAAAAACCTCTTGCGGGAAGGCTGGCTAGAAATTTCTTGTAAAAATACCAGCTCTTTTCTTTGATTCTTTCCCCTTTTTATTTTATATAGAAAGATCAAAGAGACTGAAAGAAAGGTCGGCGTTGGTTTTTCCAACAAAAGCAAAATGGGATTGATCGGCTCTCACATGAGCGGTTTAGTGTACTTTCACCCACCCAATCTCGATTTAACACAGACAACAAAGTAGTCTGACTTGTCGTTAGCTGTGGTAAGTTGACTTTGCCTAATGGGGCAAGTACAGGCTGGCGCCTGGCAACTCCGGCATGCTAAGATGGGTTTGGGAACTCCAAGGCTCGAAGGCGCCAGATGACTGATCCTGCCATAATGCCTCCGCTCGGTCAATGGTCTCTGGAATTGCTGCCTTTTCAATTTTCATGTTATAACAGCTAAGAAATGTGTGGACGATCAGATGTTGGCTGAACGTAGACTAGTCTGTTCAGGCACGCTTCACACAAATCCAATCGGGAAATTCATTCGGGCCCCCCCCGGAAGGAGGCCTTCTTCGCCTTCCACCTAAGCTGCGCAAGAAAGGCCCAAAGCAAGTCCCAGGGAACAGTGAAGCTTCATAGGGCCTTTCTGTCCAGGTGAGCCAGCGTCGGTCGGAGAAAGGAAACAGAAATTTTCCCCGGGAGCTCGGGCATTGAACTATTCAATCAAGCAAGAGAAAGGAGGCAAAGAGGGCTAGAAGGCACTTTGACGGCGAAAGAGGCGAAAGAAGCAATCAAAGCCAAAGGCCCGCATCGAATAGGTTTGATAGCTCTTAAGCCGGACCTGAACTGGAATCGGAGGCGGAATTTATTCCGAAATACCAAATGAAAGTGGATCGGTTTTTTTTATTCCCGAAGAGGTGTCCCAAGAAATGCGCGCAGCGGAAGATCCTGAAACGATGAAACCTGTGACTATATAGGATTCTATTAAAAACGAATCCTAATGATTCATCGGGTGGGATGGCGGAACGCTTACCTAGACAACACTTCGATCCGGCTCTACCCAAACTTTTATGGTTAACCCCAACATTACCCACTTGTCCGACTGTTGCTAAGCAGTTTTTAAGGTTCTATTCTATATTCTCTTTTTCCATATTCACGAGTTCCATCTTGGACTTTTCAGACTTTGGTGCAGCAACCAATGCTTCATTTATTGCCGATAGAAGAGATTGCCTGAAGGGAAGAGTGTTATTGGTTGGCATCGAGAAGGTAATGTAAATTGTCCTGTAAAGTCCTAACCCATCCCTAGACCCCTACGAGAGCGGCAAGCAACCCTACCAATTCTAGTGTTAGTAGACCCAGTCTCGACTCCTCGAGATGGCTTCCCACTGGGCCCTAGAACCTGGTTACTTGTGCTCTCCTCCTTAGGTCTATCCTAATGCGGAAAAGTAAATAATATACAATTGTGACATCATCCTCAACCCAGAAGTGCCCCAATAAAAGAATATTACATACATTGAATTTTACATGAATGAAAATGAAAAACTCTCATCTCATATTAAAAAACCCGGCTATTCAAAACACGACGATCCAATATAACATATCATGGCAACAAATAATATCGCATGTCATCAACGTAAGTAAATATGCATATCCTAATTGTCGTTGATGTATAGCAACAAAACCGGCGATACTCCGCATACTACACTTACGGTCGCAGAAAAGAAAAATGAAAAACTACAACAATTGGAATCGTAACTGCCCTTAGACAACATAAACCCGGGATATCACATATCCAATATTTGATGCCTAACAATGTAATGCTCGTATTTAGGTTTCACCCATGAAAACACTTTTTCAAAATAAGTCGGATAATTCAACAAGATTTCCGATTACACCCGAGACCGAAATGTTAGATTTACACGCAACAAACAAATTTTTAGATTCCAATTATTTATCACATTTCAGAAAGCTAGACGACATTAAACAATTCGATCGAATCAACGATTTCCCAAAATTCCCAGAAAGCTCAACACTTGAGCACTGTTAAAGTTAACCAGAGACATACCACAGCACTTACGGACCTACAGTTGAAGGGCCCGACCCAAGCTTCTTAAGTGGCGTCGCGGATCCGCCGCCAAAACCATGTTTTAGCCGCGGATCCGTGGTCACTTAGACGAGTTAGGGTTTCGTTCTTCAGGTGTGTCCATAGAATTCCCTGCATGTTTTTCTAAATATTTTTAATATGAAAAAATCCAACTTTTGGAAAAATTTCCAGAGAGGGGTTATTATTCAGATTTCGGGGTTCGGTCGGAATTCTAACTTTGTCTAGACAACGCCTAATGCTCTAGCTGGGCTCTGATACCATTGTAAGGTTCTTAGGTACTAGAACAAGGTTCTACAAGGTATCTAACATGCCGTATTTAAAAATTTCAAGTGCCAAACAACCTATGTAAGGATCCTTACTAGAGAATTAGGGTTAGAAACTTAAAGCAAATAACTTTACTTCTAAATGGTAGGGATTACAACCTTTGTAGTCCGTTCCTTCACTTCATAAGATCCGAGTTGAGGTCCCTTCGCTGCGATCATCATGCTCCCGGACTCTAGAGAGGCTCCACTAGGTGAATAAAGCATCCTTGCTTGAAGACTTCACAATCCAAGATGATCTACCTTGAGGAAACACAAACCCAAGCTATCACTTCACTAATGAGGTATTAGTGAAGCAAACATCCTAATCGAAGTGGCTAGAATAGATGGGGATGATGAAATAGGAATTTTGCACTCTTTAGTTTTCTTTTTCTCACAAACATTTATCACAAAAGAAAAGGCTAGAAAGCTTTTGGAGAAAGAAGAAGATGAAGTGATAAAATGAATTATTGTGTGAGGTTAGAAATGCAACCAAGGGTTAAGCATAGCATGCTTAACCCTTGTAGAGACTTAACCATGAGTTAAGGTTAGGGTTGGGTTAATAAATATCTTATAAATATCCAAAAGGGTGGACTTAGTCAAAGCATCATGAAGCTTCTTCAAAACTCATCCATGACTTAATCCATTCAATTTGAATTACCAAAATAAATATAAATCCAACCATAAACCCAAGCATGGTTTAACCTCACAAACTCTAGTTGCATTTGTAACCTAGTATGTTATATTATTATATATCACATATATAATATTTAATGTAACAAAAAGAAAATAATACAATTAACATATATCACATATATATCAATGTATCATCAAGTGAGAAAAAGAATCATTTAAGTGACCTTATATTAGTTAATGTAATATAATATATCACATATATAATTAACATATATCACACTTGATTTAATAACCCGGCTATATTACATATAACCGACTAATATAATATGTATCTTTTTATCGAATCAACACTTGATCCGATAACCCGGCTATATCACATATACCTGATCGATATCACATATTGCAAGAATATAATACGGTATCACATATCGTATTAATCTCGGTCCCACACATATCGTATATGTGCTCCTACTCCGTTTCTCCTGAGTCAGGAAACCTCTGTGTAGGACTCTAAAGACTCGTCAATACGCCGGCAGTAGGTGATGATCATATCAAACACCCACAAGCTGTAAGCGGTCGGCTAAACGTAACAGCCATCCGGGTATTGAGCGATCAGAAGATCAACAAGCAAACCTGTACACACTCATGTGAATCCAATCAGTAACACTACCGTACAGTCCGGTCTCTTCGTCTCATATGTTACATATCCAGTCTAGGGGTGGTAAACGTCAGACTCCAATAACCGATAAGTCGTGTCAATGTGAGGCTCATAACGGGTCGAGAAACTACTGATAACAGTTACCAGTAGATCTCCATATCAGCCCTGACCAGGGACTTCCAGTTATAGCCAATCGAACACAGCGCAACATCAACCCCCAATACCGGGAGAGACGAAACCCCTCCTATCGCTCATTGCCTCCATGTGATTCGGGACTGTACCTAAAAGCCATCGTTTTGCACATTCTCACGAACTTGGTAAAGTGGAAATCAAAGCACAGTAGGAATCACACAAGACTCTATGACGATCTCGGGTCTACAGACTAATTTGTACCAGTGTCACCAGAGAACTGCTATCTGACGATAGGTATAATATCATCTAGGAGTTCTCGGCGAGTCCGTTCAGTATACCCAGTCTCCACTGAGCATCCGTACACCATCATTGATGTCAAACACCAATGGATGTGGGATCATCCATCGCCCATCATATGGGTCAAGATGCGTATACGCTAGTCTACTCATGAGTATCGATGCCCTGTCTCGATACACCCTCTACTAGGAACAATTATAGGATGTACTTTTGGACCACCCTGGCCCCACTAGTATGATTTGCGTCATAGTTCTAGTAGTCAAGTATATATCATAAAGGCTTTATCAACATGTGAGAGTAAGACAGTAAACCAATTCAAGTCAACATGTTTAGACAAAGTGAAACCGAATAGCATACTATCATGTCGAGCAAGAAATTCCTCTCTATATATATCCAAGCATCCACTATTATATACATCATATGTACAACAATGGCCTCTAAGGCATATACATAACTAACATGGTGTGTATCCCATCTTCCAGCTTTTTTGGTGCTAGTGGAAACTCTGAGATCATCTCGTTCTCGTCTTCATTTGCGAAGCGCCTGTAGAAGTTATTCATAGTCGCGTGCCCTCTTTCTTTTGAGAGTGTTATCATATGGCAGGTATGAGTTCGCTTCCATTCTTGATGTTGAGCCGGTCCTATCCTGACGGTATAGGTCCTTTTTAGCTCATTCTTTTGCGGCGGGGTTACCCTCCAGCTATCGGATAAAGCGAACATGCCTTGTTGATACTGATCTTCTACCCAGTCTTTGAAGGTGAAGCAGTCTTCAAGGGGATGACTTATTACTCGGTGATAGGAGCAATAATCCTTATGATGGATCTCATTTATTTGTTCGAGGTGCCGAGACTCCGGTGTCATCATTTGATGCTTCATGATAAGGTTGAATATTTTCCTTGTCTTGTCTTGAGGGAAAGAGTATTCCCGACCCATCTTCTTTATAAAGGACGGGCTCCAATCGAGTTTTCTCGATTGCACGGCGTCTTGGATCTACTTTGTTGTTTTCGAACATTGTTTGTGTTCTTTGCCCTGTTTTTACTTCCATTACGAGATTTTCCTTTTTCGCGAGAACATGCAGCGAGCCGGGGGTGAAGAGCATTATGGTCTACTTTCTCCGCAGATTGCTGATTGAGACGCTACATCTTGGCCTTTTCATAAATGGACATTTTGCGGCTGTGATTCTCCCTGCTCGTTTGACAAGCTTCTTTTATTAACTTGTCAATTTGTTCTTCCCGCGACGGACTTAACGTTTTTAGAGCGATGTCTCGCTCCGATTTGACGTCACGGCTATTTGGAAGAGCGTTTTCCCCTTCACTTGAGCTGTTTATGACACAGTAACTGTGGATCTGCTCCCATTTCTTGGACCGAACGCATCCAAGCCCGGTTGTCTTCATCTTCCCATTAGGCATCTTTCGCTGAGTCCCGGGAATATCCCAAATCCTTTTGTAGAATTGGGCTTGTCGAACAGTTTGTTCACGGAGTACACCTTAGTATCTTAACAGCCTTTTCAATCCCTCCGCGTTGTATCTTGGTAGACGGATTGGTTGAAACCTGTCGAGTGCAGAATCGGCACCATGCCAGACTTCTTTTCCTACTTTATTTTCCGTAGATTGGTAGAAGAGGATCGCTTTTTCATCTCTTCGTCTGGGAGGTACGTAAAAAGTTTGCAGTTCTTGTATGCTGTATGTATGGAGAGCATCAAGTTCCTTATAATGCCGAGGCGGAGCCATTGTAATTTGTAGGCTCTGATCTATTCCAGCAAAAGTTTGCATTGACAGGCGAACGGAGAACACTGCGTTGGCTTCATCCTCTGAGTCGCTGCCAAAGACCAAGATAGGAGCATATGGTCCGGGCTTTTTATTTTCTTTTGGGGTTACCCTGAGTAGACTATTTCTTCATCTTCCTCGGTATCGCTCCCAAAGATTTGGATAGTGGCGACGGACTTCTATTTATTCTTCAGCTTGTGACACTTTTTGGTATCCTCGAAGTCTGGTAGGAAGTACTTTGCGTCTTCATATTTCCGGACTTCGTTTACCGGGAACGGGTTTAGCTCTTCCATGAAGGTGTACTCCGAGCCATCCTTGAAATACTTCATACACTGATGTTGTGTAGAAGGGATGACGTTGTACTCATGTAACCAAGACCAGCCGAGTAAAGCATTATAGCAAGTCTTGGCATCAATGACATGAAATTTGATGTCAGTGACGAGCAGCCCGAAGCGTAACGTTAATATTATGGACGCACGTGTCCGTGATGACTGTGAGTCGAACCCGGAAATAGTAATTTTATCTCGGGCAAGGTGCTGAACGTTCATGCAAATTTCCTTCAGCACTCTCACGTTGAGAAGGTTGACGGAGGATCCGTTGTCGATAAGGATTTTCCCTATCTTGATATCATGGCAGTACCCGATGACATATAATGGGCAATTATGTTCGCACGTACCGAGGAGGAGATCTTCATCGTTGAATGTAATGTCAGCCATTTGGACCTCTGCCAATTCATCCTTCATCTTCTCTTCTGTGAAGAAAGCTTGGAACTGATCGGGTTCTTGTAATGCCTTGATCAGGGAATCTGGTGCCTCTTTGGAAAGGAGGAGGGCATCCAATATGCTCAGTTATGAGGGTATTATCCTTAGATGTGGTAGGAAGTTGTAATCCACCTTGTTTTTCTTAGGTGGGTCCCTTGCTGCGAGTTCTTTGACAACTCCATCGTCGAGGGCAATTTCCTCAGAGATTTTTTCATTCCCTTTGTCTTTTTTACTCAAACCTTTGTTTGTAGGTCTGAGGTTCTTCTCAGGCAGCGTGTAGTTACGCAGCTGAATATTCCCGCAGCTCTTCTCCTCCTCTTCTTTTTCAGAGGGGGGTTCTTTGAAGAGAGGGTTGAGGGGTGTTTCGTCCTCAGAATCGCTCCCGAAGGTAAGATCTTGGGGTTTTCCCCTTCTGAACTGTACCAACCATATGAAAGTTTCCAATTGTTTCTTCATGCGCGTTTGTCGCACTATTTTGCCGCTGACGGGCACAAGTTTCGCGCTTCATCCTCTTAAAGTGTTTTTGATGGACAACATATCTTTACCACCACTTCTTAAAAGCGCTGCATTCCTTGGTGGAGTGGGAGACCCTCCGATGATATAGGAAGTAGTTTGGATGTGATCCTTCTTCATCGGGGCATGTGACCCCGGGAGTGTTCTTTATGAGAGGTGGTAGCTTCATCCCAATTGACGGAGCTCCGGCAAACCGCTTCTCTGTTTTGATGCTACTCTTATTTGTAGCAGGTATGCTTTGGTTTGGTCGGAGTACTTTACGACTCGTCCTTGCCGCGGCTTCTTTGTCCTGACGCTGACGCTTAGCCTTTTCATATATGGCGGTCTCGCGTTCTTGGTCAACTTGCTTTTTTGAAAAGCTTCGTTTCACAGCCTCTTAATCGGATCTTCTGGCAGTTCCGAGGATTTTAGCACCGATTCTGCCCCCAGTTCCTCTGCGTTGATTTTTTGATGCTGAAGGAGCTTCTTCGTCATATAACGAAGAATGAGAGATCATGGCAACTTGCTACACGGTCTTCGGTGTCTTCTGATGAGTCATTTTCCTCATCATTGTAACTATATTCGTCTTCAAGAATATGTTTGAGGAACTCTTCAAGCGTGACCGGTGTCCGCGCCTTCTGGTTATACTCCTCTAGCACGTCAATGTATTTTTGTAGATCTGTGCGCTTGTCGTCATACTCGGTAGCTGCACAGGTTTCTTGGTCTTCTTCTTTTTCTTCGAAGGCTTTGAAGGCTTAACTTGGGGATTTTTCCCCCCGTCAACAATTCTCGGTGCGAGACGAGATTTTAACATCCCTTCGATTTTTTTGGGTTCAAGTGGGCTTTTCCACCTGACTGCTGGACATGCTTGTAAATCCTTCAGCATTCTTTTGGTTTTTTCTAAAAGAACGACTTCCCATAGAGTTTCTTCCACGAGTGAGCATGATGCCCCCTACGTATCCACCTTGTTAGGAGTGTACTTTTGGAGTGGGTTTACCCTCCAGTTATCAGACAGCACGAATTTTCCCTATTGATACTGGTTTTCGACCAGTTTTTGTAGATGTAACAATCTTCAATTAGATGGCTCACCATTTTGTGACAGGAGCAATAGTTAGGGTTGTTGACGTCGCCGGGTTGCGGTGGATGCCTCGGGTCTGGAAATGTGATGAGTTTATTACACATTGCCAATTCAAACAATCTCCTTGTCTTGTCGCGGGGAAACGAATAAGCGCGTCCTAGTCATTCCTCCAAGGATAGGTACGGCCGCGCCTTGTTTTGGCGAGTAGCCGGTTTTGGGTCACTCGGTTGTTGTTGAGTATTGGCAACAAAGGCCGCTTTTCCTTTACCCTTATTATTTCGAGAGTCCTTATTTAAGGAGGAAGGCCCATGGCCCATCTGGTCCATTTGGGCCAGTTTATCTATCAGAGCCTGGAAGGTAGTTGGTTTGAAGAATGTCATGAACTGGAACTCAGTCATTTGAGGATCAAGGGTTCCGATGAACATGCCCAAGGCAGGAGATTCTTCAATGCACTGTTCGCACTTAGACCATAGGTTCCGCCACCGGATCCCATATTGCACCCAGGTTTCTCCCGGTTTTACCCTGGCATTGATTAATGTCGTAATTGGAGTGCGCTCGCTCGCGCTGGCGAAACCCTGTGTGAACAGCAGTTCCATCTCTGTGAATGTTTTTACGGAGTCATTTGGGAGCTCCGAGTACCATTCAAAGGCCGTTTCTAACAAGCTGCCAACGAACTGGCGAAGCAACAATTTGTCGTCACCTCCAGTGTTGCCGCATAGAGCTCTGAATTGCGAGACGTGCTGGTGAGGGTTGCATGTCCCTTTGTATACATGGAATTTGAGGATCGTATATCCAAGTGGGTATTTGATTTGATCATGCCAGCTTGGATACGGTCGTCCGGTTCTGACGATTTGGCTAGCGGCTTCATTAGCTTGATGAGCTCTTATTTGTTGAGCAATATAATCATCAAGGGCGGCCTTGGAGATTGTTTCTTCTTTGGCCACTGATAAGGCCGGAGGGTTCGATGTTTCCCCTTTGTCATCGTCGATGGTTATCGGCGGATCTTTGGCTGGGGGTTCTGGCTGGATCATCATTCCAACCATGTCTTGGAATAAGAGAGCCATTTGCTTCATGTTAGTAGCTTGTTCAGCAGCCTCATTGTCCTTTCTCCCGAACACCCTTGGCAGAAACTCTATATCGGTCTCTTGCTCTTAGCGTTGTTCAGCCTCTTTGTCCGGACTTGTTTTCTGTCCCGTGAGTGCCGTCATTTTGTTCAGCATTTCCTGGAACTTTTGTTGTTGCTCCTAAGCCTTTGTCAGCCACCAAGTTTGCGGTCGGTGACTCACCGAAGCACGGCTCACTTCTTGCTCATTGGTCATATAGACCGTATGGACGATAATGTCCCCAGGCTTGGGGCGTTTGGATCCATCGCCTTTGGAATTTTCCGTGGATGGTAAAGTTTTCTCCAGCCTCGTTCTTTTATGGGCGATTAGAGTTGAAGGAACCATTATAACAAGCACCTCCTTAGGAGAGTCCTCCGTTGAGTAATCCTTTTCTTGTCGAGCCTTCGATTTCTTTAGTCAACGAGGGTAGTTTTGGTCAATCACAGAGCCCTAGACTTTTCACCAGACCCTATGAATTTGTGAGGAGAGCCACTGATGAGGCCGCTCCGGCTTTGCCTGCACCGTAACTTTCACAGGTGGGGGTGATTTCTTTACCACTGCCGTCGGGGAGTTTATTCGCACCCTTCTAAGCGGATCAAAGTTGTTCCCGGTTGGAACAGTAGTGTCGACTTCCATCATTGGAGCTGGTGGGGTGAGTCCAGAGGGGGAGTTGCCCTCAGATTCTCTCACTCGGCGCCAGTAGCGACGTCGAGCATGCCTTGTTGAAGGGACCACCTTAGTTTTAAAAGCGACTTCATCAAGCCTCTGGTTTTGCTGAGGAGCTGCAATTGGTGTCAGCCTGTTGAAGACCAACGTCCTTGTTAAGGTTTGAGGAGGGCCAGCCAATCTTTTGCAGACCGACTTTCTGATGGGGGAAGCACTTTTGATGGCATCTCCTATAGCAGGAGTTGGGAGGGCTAGCCATTTTGGGCTAGCCATTCGCACCCTGCATGATTTTTCCAGGGTGATTTGGTGCTGTCTTTGTGGATGTTTCCTGATGTCTGGAATTTTATAATTCTTTCTTGTTTACTGCCAGATTTCAATTCTTGGACTTGGCGTATTTTTATCAGCACTTTTAGCAGTTTCGGCTTTTTACCTGGAATTTCCTGCATACAATCTCGAGACAAGTGTTGCGATATACAAAAGACCATGCATGCAATAATAAACACTCAATTTCCCTCAAAATGCCGGTTATAATGTATAACACATGTTATTTGGTATTTTACAGACGAATTGCTAATATGTGCTATATTCATACCAAACACCTTTAGATGATTGCAAATAGTAGGGAAATTGATATGTTAAAAATGCAATATTTTCGACTGATCGGGTATCGAAACTCACGGGTGGGAGCATGGTCCCAAAGAACAATCCAGTAGTAGTTTGTATGATTTGCCCCACTGGCATCAACAAAATAGAGGCCGCGTTGGGCCCATAGGTCACTCTTCCAGTTGGGGTGGAGCGAGAGTTGCTGTTGGATGAGGTGCATTGGGAAGCCATCGATTTCTCTACATAGGAGCAAAACACCAAGTTTTAGTATCTCGAATCCGGGGGCAACCATAGCGAACCGTGATTTTGTTCGCGAAATACGACACACGAAGTGTGGAGTGGAAAGAGGAAAAGTCATACCGGGTGTGCCAAAATCTGTTCACCGCCGAAAGACCGGACCAAGACGTTGGGACGTCTGGTCTGAGTTTGGGGGCAGATGCTATCTGGACTTATCTACCCACCTCTCCGAAGATACCAAGTTGATTTATGGAACCGTATATCGGAGGTTTGGATAGACGCGACCGTTGTAGCGTGACTTTATCATATTCCCCCTCATTTGTGAGGGGTTTTTGATTATGGGGACGCTCTTCCCTGCAAGCGCAAGCCCCTACAGTTAGTTAAGTTACCGCATTGCGATAACCACTTTCTCCTTCTCCAGCAGTTCACTTCATATCGTGTGTTGTTTGTTTTATTTTGGGTTGCTCGTGGATTGTATACGAAAACTAATTTATGTCGTCGCCCGTAGGGCGCTGATCATTCCAAATCCGTATATTTTAGATTTGAGTTTGTTTTATTTAAGGACCGTTAATCTAGTTTGAGATTAAGATCAACTTAAATATGTGAGCATTTGGGCTCAATTTATTTTAGCTAAGGATACGTTAGTCTTATTTGAGACTAAGATCAACTTAGCAAAATTTTAAGGATCATTTCTATTTAAGATCCAACAACAGAGCATTTGGGCTCAGCTGTAAGAATACCTTTCAGAGAGACTTAACCAATTTAGGCTTAGTCTGCTCAGTTTTTTTTTTTTGTTCAAAAGTGCTAAGCACTTATTTAGGCTCTGGCACTCACATGGGTATCATGTGAAGCCTTCAGTTATGGGCGCTGCCCAATCATTGCTAAGAACTCAGTTATTTTGACTGAATAGTACTAAGAATTTGTTTATATGGCGTCCACGTGAGGAGCACGTGCGGCACTATCCCATTTATTTTGTTGAGCGTCCACATGTGTTTCACATGAGGCGCTGGGCGTTGCCCAATCAGTGCTGAGCACTTAGCCATTTTGGCTGTATATGAAGTGCTAAGCACTTTTTACTCAGCGCTCACGTGTATTTCACATATGGCGCTGACCCTCTGTTTTGGGCGCCCGCGTGTTTTTCACGTTAGACGCTGGGCGCTGTTAGGGGCGCCCACGTGGGAAGCACATGAGGTACTAAGTTCTTTTCTTTTTCAGAGATTGAATTTCTGTTAATGTCATTTTGACCATTAATGATCACCATGATCTTTGTTTTGAAGATCTAGGATCAAGTTTTCTTTAAGAACTAAGTTCTTATGTTTTTTCTTTTATAAGAACTAAGTTTCTTTTAAGGTTAAACCCTATTTTCCGAGGAATTAAATTCCTTAGAATATGTTCTTTTTCTTTTTTCTTTCCTTTTTAAACCTAGTTCTTTTTCTTTTTAATCTTTGATTCTCAAGAACAAGATCTTCCCGATGAGAATTAAATTCTCAACTTATGGGAGACTTGTCTTGTGGATCTATGATCCAGAGAAAGAACTAAATTCTTGAGAAGAGTTAAACCCTTAGATATGCTATGATAGATAAAAGAGATATTTTGATCTATGTGGTTTCTTTAGCTAGGGTTTGAGAGGAAAACGATCTTCTTCTCTATTGAGAATTAAATTCTCCGTTGTTTTTTAGAGCCTTCTGTATTTTTGCAGAAGCTTATGAGGAGTTCTCTCTATATCTCTGTGTGTGACTCTTCTTGAGACTTGAAGTCTTGGGTCCTTTATATAGTAGAGGCAAATTGTTAATTAGTTTTGAGAAAAACTCTCATTGAAAGATTCCAATTTGTTCAGGGGATTTACCCACCGTTAGATTTTTGATCCAATGATTTCTGTTTTACTGAATATATTTTCTTGTTTTTAACAAGATTGGAAAAATATTTTCCCATGTACAGCATTTTATTCTGTAAAACGGTGATTTTTAATCACCATTGGATTTTTAATCTAAGAGCTCTCTGTTTTACAGAGAGCAATCTTTTTTGTTTGTAAAAATTGAGGAAATATATTCCCAAAATAGAATTTTATTCTATCATTGGATCTTTAATCCAACCTAGAGTATCCTTCTCACTTAGAAAAATTTGGGAGATAGTTTCTCCTTATAGAATTTAATTTTATATTCTGATAATTTATCATCTCCATTGGATCTTTGATCCAACGGCTCTGTTTAACAGAGAGTATCCCAGCTTTTAGGGAAATATCCCCCTGTAAAATTTAATTCTACTAATTTTAATTTGGGCACCGGCATTCACGTGTTGTGCACGTGAGCGCCACTTAAGAATTTAATTCTTATATATGATAGGCGTTCCGGTGCTTGCACATTGGCGCCCACGTGAGTTTCACGTGCGGCGCCACCATAGAATTTAATCTTAAAGGGTTGGCACTGGCGCTGGCGCCGGCGCCCTCGTAAGGAGCACGTGAGACGCTGCCTTATTAAATTTTAACAGAGCTTAGTTTTTCAATTACGTTCAAATATTGGGAGAACAAAGTGTATTTGATACACGTATTTTAATCGGGTGTTTATTGATATTAGTCAGTATATATATATGATATAGCCGGATTATTAAATCAAGTGTTGATTTAATAATTAAAGTATATTTATATATTAACTAATATTATGCTCACTTTATTATTTTCTTCTCTTTATTAATATTTATATTTGATATAAATATTGTGACATGTATATTGATACATTTGAGATGGGTGTATAAGACTTGTATGGATTAAATGAGAATATATTTATTCTTTTATTTAATTTCAAACAAAAGAGAATAAGTGATGGAAAATGGAGGCATGTAGAATGCTTGAGGTGTTTTTCTTTGATGACTCATTCTTGTTTTTTAGGATTTGTTCTCATCTTAAGCCTTAACTTCTTCATACTCTCATCTCCATGGCTACCTCCTCTTGAGTTTTATCTCAAGTGAGGAAAGAAAAGAAAAGAGAAGAAATGAGTGAGCTAATTATTCTACCTCTCCTACCAATCATCCTTAGTAAGTTTAATTAGTGGGTTGCTTCATTTTGATGAGATCAATTTGAAGTTAAACCTTGTGTTGGAGTTATCTCAAAGTAGATCATTTTCGGTAAGGAGATCGTCGAGCAAGCTTGTTCCGGGCTTCATGGAGACTAGCCGGAGTCCAAAGAGAGATGGCTAACGCGCTACAAAGATTGTAGTCCGCCAACTCTTGTTTTTAGCTTTCTAATTTGTATCAAATTTTATTCTTTGTTCATGATTCTATGTGTACATGTTTTTGCTTTCTTGATTTTTGAAATTTATTGCTTCCACTCGTTTTAAAATCATGTCTTGATTGCAAAGCTTGCCTACATACATCATATAGATTTTCTCCTCCAAATCTCTATGAAAGAACGTTGTTTTCATATCTAACTGCTCTAAATGCATATCTTCAACCACCACCATGCTAAGTATACCTCGAATTGAAGTCATCTTCACCACTAGGGAAAATATCTCCTAATAGTCTATCCCATAATGTTGCGCATATCTCTTGACTACCAAGTGAGCTTTGTATCGCTTCATGCTCTCGGCCTCATCCTTGATTCTGTACACCCACCTATTCAATAACGTCTTCCAACCCTTGGGTAGCTTCACTAGATCTCATGTACGGTTCTTCTTCAAAGAATCCATCTTCTCATCCATGGCTTGCTCCTACAGCTTGTTAGCACTGTCTTGCATCGCTACTGTGAAGGACTCAGGCTCTCCCGAATCGGTGTACAATATGAAGCCGGTAACTAACTTTTTAGGGGGTCTCCTTTCTCGTATAAATCTCCTCAGAATTGGATTATCTGATAGCTGAACTTAGTCTTCAACCGGTTCCTGAACCTGATCCTGCACTACAGTGCTTATCTCCTATATATTCTGATCTACACATGTAGACACCTGACCATTCTCTTGAGTTTCATCTAACTCAACGAACTCAGATACTACACCGTTTTCAACATTGGTTTGCTTTGCATTCTTATACAAGTGTTGCTCATCAAAGACGACGTTCCGGCTTCGTATTATTTTCTTGCTTGAATAATCCCACAATCGATATCCGAACTCATCTCCTCCATAACCGATGAATGCACAGTTTCTAGATTTGGAGTCAAGCTAACTTCTTTCCGCCTTATCTATCAATGAATACGCAATGCAACCAAAAATTCGAGATGCGAGTAATTGATTGGTTTACCTGACCAAATTTCTTCCGGAATTCATCCATCGAGCTCACTTGCCGGGCTCCTATTGAATACACAACAGTATCGACAGCTGCTGCCCATAGGAATTTCGGCATATCCGCATCCAAGGTCATGCTCCTCACCCACTCTAGGATCATCCTGCTGATCCTTTCTGCGATGCCATTTTGTTACGGCGTCCCTGGTACCGTCTTTAACCAACTTATACCCTTCTGTGAGTAAAACCCCTTAATATCTTGTATGCAATATTCCCCGCCATTATCAAACTTTAGGCACTTAACTTTCATCCCTGTTTGGTTCTCCACCTGTGTAATCTAATGTTTGAAGCAATCAAACATATCGGATTTCTTCTTCATTGCATAAACCTAGGTCTTCCTACCTGCATCATCAAAGAAAGTTACGAAGTACCAATTTTCTCTATAAGACTCTGCCGAAGCCAGTCCCCATACATCCGTATGTACCAACTATAGCTTCTTAGTATTTTTTGCTACGCCGCCAATCTAAAATCTGAGTGTGTTTTGCTTTCGACAAACGCAACTCTCACGGAACCCTAACTCTACCTTCTTCAGCCTAGATAAAAGCCCCCTACTCTGAAGAATCTTCATATTCTTCTCGTTAAGGCGTCCTAATCTTTTGTGCCACATCGAAGTATCAAAACATATATCCGAACCTATCGTCGATGCAATTGAACCTCCACTACTCTCATTGAAGAAATATAATGAATCGCTTAATTTTCCCATTGACACCACCAACGATCTTTTGGAAATCTTCCACTGAAAATTTCCAAACACCATAATGTACCCTTCACTGTCTAGCTGACTTGTAGAAATAGACTCTTCTTCAAATCTGGTATGTGCCTAGCGTTCTTCAGCCTTATCTAACCTCCTCCTGACGGTTGCAGTATGATCGTCCATTTTCCAACGATCTTGCACGGATGACCGTTTCTCACCATCACATGCCCAAGATCCCCTTGAATATATTCGCTAAAGTGATGCTGACTTGAAGTGCAGTGAAAGGATACCCCCGAATCTAGAAACCAGGTATCTTCCTTTGTGCTCTCATTCGCTGAAAGACAAAGTCCATAATCTCCTTGTTCATGTGTAGACACCACATTGGCTTCCTTTTCATCTGACTTTTCATCTGAGGTTTTCTCTTTCTTCAAGAGTCTGCAGTCCACTTTCAATTGACCATTCTTTCCGCAGTTCCAACGGTTGCCTTGGATATTTCCTTTTGACTTTCCTCGGCTCTTTGACTTGCCTTCTTCCCTTTTTCCCTTTCTATTATCCTGCCACAATTCTCAACTCAGAGTGCAGAAGTTCCCGAACTCCTACTCACAGCCTTTCTCTGTAGGGTTCCTAGGCACTCTCAAGAGGTCTCACAAGGCATCAACCATGCCAATTTCAAATTTTAACGGTGCCGAGAAACCCTAACAAGATCGTTAACTAGATTTCTAGGCGAAACATTAAACTAGTTAACACTTAACTACAAGTAAACGGAAATACAACCTTTGTAGATCCGGTGCTCCACCTCCATAGCTCCGCAACGAAGTCCCCTCGCTGTCCAAATGAATTCCCGGGCTCTAGCGTCGGCTTCGTCGGAGAAATGGCGAGCTAGGTCGTCGATGTCCATGCCGAAGATGATCTACGTCGAGGCATCGCTAAATCAAGCTCCACCTTCACCAAGTCATGAAAACTTGTGAAGGAAACACACTCTACTACTTGGCAAGAGGTAGAGGATGAAGAAATAGGAAGTGGGTAGACTTTAGAATTGGATTTCTCACTCATTTCCATCAATCACCATTGATGGAGCTTGCTTTCTTCAAGTGAAGAAAGGAAGAAGAAGAAGAATTATGTTATGATAAGTTGATTAAAAAAGAAAAGAATAATCAATCCTTATCATAACATGACCATAGTTAAGTGTAGAGAACTAATCATGGTTTAATGCAATGGTTAGGATTAAGCTAAAAACAAAATGGTCATCAAGTCAAAGCATTCATGAAGCTTCATGAATGAACAAAAGAAATGTCACCATTTTATCATTTCATTTCCTTTTTCCAATAAGAAAAAGATTAATAAATAAATGAATAAAATGAATAAGCAAATAGTAAACCCTAACCATTCCATTAACCAAGGTTTAATTCTATACACTTAATTAAAAGGGCATGTATCATCAAACATGATACAAGCATGTGCACAAAATCATATCGCATATGCAATGCGCACACCCGAGCGAGAAAATCCATTTAAAGTGAACCGATACTAGTTAATGCAAAGTAATATATCAAATATATAATTATGCATTACATCATTAAATCAACACTTGATTTAACGATCCGGTCATATCGCATATAACCGACTAGTATCATTAGTAACAACTTATCGAATCAACACTTGATCCGATAACCCGGCTATATCGCATATAACCGATCAATGTCACATCGCGAGAATCGAATACAGTATCACATACTGGTATTATTCTCGGTCCCGCACATATCTCATATGCGCTCCTATTTCGTTTTGCTTGAGCCAGGAAACCTCTGTGTAGGACTCTAAAGACTCGTCAATACGCCGGCAGCAGATGATGATCATATCAAGCATCCACAAGCCGCAAGCGGTCTGCTAAACGTAACGGCCACCCGGGTATTGAGCGATCAGAAGATCGACGAGCAAGCCCGCTCACACTCCTGTGAATCCAACCAGTAACACTTACCGTACAGTCCGGTCTGTTCGTCTGATATGTCGCATATCTCGCCTAGGGGTGGTAAACGTCAGACCCCAATAGCTCGATAAGTCGTGTCGATATGAGGTCTATAACAATTCGAGAAACTACTGGTAACACTTACCAGTAAATCTCAGCAACCCTGGCCAGGGATTTCCTGTTATAGCCAATCGAACACGGCGCAACATCAACTCCCTATACCGGGAGAGACGAATCCCCTCCTATCGCTCATTGCCTCCATGTGACTCGGGACTGTACCCAAAAATCACCGTTTTGCATGCCCTCTTGGACGTGGTAAGATGGAAATCAAAGCACAGTGGGAACCACACAAGACTCTATGACGATCTCGGGTCAACAGACTACTCTGTACCAGTGTCACCAGAGAACTGCCATCTGACGTAAGGTATAATACCATCTGGGAGTTCTCGGCGAGTCCGTCCAGTGTACCCAGTCTCTACTGAGCACCCGTATATCATCTCTGATGTCAAACACCGATGGATATGGGATCATCCATCGCCCATCTGTATGGGTCGAGAAGGTATACGCTAGTCTACTCTGGTATATCGATGCCCCGTCTCGATACACCCTCGACTAGGGACTTTGAAGGATGTACTTATGGACTACCATGTCCCCACTAGTATGATCCGCATCATAGTCCAGATAGTCAAGTACACATCCTAAGGGCTTTACCAACATGTAATAGAGAGACAATCTGTGTACACGTTAAGGTAAAGAGCAACCAGATAGCATACTATCATGTCGAGCAAGAAAGTCCTCCCTATATATGTCCCAGCATCCACTACAATATACATCCAATGTACAGTAATGGCCTCTAGGGCATACATATAACTAACAATCTCCCACTTGCACTAGGGCCATCTGTAGCAGTGGTTGTAGTATCTCATACTCAACCATCCTATAAAAGTCTCTCTCTGGGAACAGGCCTTTGTGAGTGGATCCGCTGTGCTGTCCTCTGAGTCTACTCTCCTTACCTCGATCCCTTAGAGATCAACCATCTCCATGATCAGGTGATACTGCCTTAGAATATGTCTGGATCACTGATGGGACCGGCGTTCCTTGGCATAAGCCACAACTCCATTGTCACACAATGGGAGGAACAAAGTTCATATTATGAACTAATATACACCCAAACAGCCTCTTTGATAGCATCTTGAGTAGCGATGTATCCAACCTTTATCGTCTAGTATGCCACGGTATCTAGCTTGGAACTCTTCCAACATACCGTCCCTTTACTGAGGGTAAAGACAATGCCTGCGACTGACATTCAGTCATGTTTATCATCCTGGAACCCTTCCAGTGATTCTCCCCAGGATCGATTGATACCATCTCACTACAACTAGTGAGAATCCTAACATCCAATTAAATCTATCTCATAGATCCAAAACTCAGGATTTAGGAGGTATCATTTTGATCCTATATGGAGAATCCATGTGATAAACGGAGATTGATCAAGCGTAGCATAAGAAACTCCTTTCTTATCAAGAGTATGTCATCCACGTACTCTACGAGGATCATCACCATACTCCCTACTACCTTTTTGTATATACAAGGTTCATCTACCATTTTGATGATGTCAAACTCTTTAACTATTTCATCAAAACAGATGTTCCAACTCCGCGATGCCTGCTTTATCCTATAAAACATCTTGCACACGTATCCGCTGCTCCCACTGTCTACGAGGCCCTCTG
Source organism: Agapanthus africanus (assembly GCA_030015575.1). Taxonomy (NCBI): domain Eukaryota; kingdom Viridiplantae; phylum Streptophyta; class Magnoliopsida; order Asparagales; family Amaryllidaceae; genus Agapanthus; species Agapanthus africanus. The sequence goes on along the minus strand of CM057338.1, from coordinate 865,158,480 downwards.
GCTGTGTACTTATAGACGCTCTCTTCTAAACATCATTTAGAAAAGCTGTCGTGACACCCAACCACCAGATATCGTAGTCATGGTATGTAGCCGTGGCAAGTAGGATCTGGATGGACTTAAGCATAGGTACTTGAAAAGGTTTCATCATTATCCACAGCTGGTCAATGATGCAAACTTTTAACAAGTCTAGCTTTGAAAGTCTCAACTTTTCGATGTACACCAAGTAATCTTCTCAAGATATACTTGCTCCTGATGGGGATTTAACCCTTCAGATATAGCAACCAAAGTCCATACTTTGTTGGTGTATAAGGATTCCATCTCAGATCGCTAAGCATGCAGCCATTCTTACAGAGTCTTCACTCTCGATGGCCTGCTCGAAACTAGTTGGGTCATCATCTCATGATGCAATCCTCGCTCCCACTGTCATAGAGAAACAGAAGTATCTCTCAGGTGGATGAGAAACCCTACTAGATCGGCGGAGAGGCTGAGGTTCGTTAGAATCTACTGAATTCTTTGGTTTTATCAAATCATCGGCTGCAAATTGTATAGCTGGAACCTTTCCAGTTGTACATTACAGACATTGCCTCGAGCTTGTCCGGATTTTGCTTTTAGACATAGGCCGGACAACCCCAAATCTTAATTAACTTAAGACATGGGCTCTTCCCTTTCCATATCACATATGAAGTGATAGGCAACTGATTTGATTTGAACCCTTTTCAATAAGTATGCAGCTTCTCAAGTGCATAACTCCCAAAAGGAAATAGGTCACTCAGTAATACTCATCATAGAGCACACCATATCATATAGGGTGTGATTGCTCCGCCCCGATATACCATCGTGCTTTGGTGTATACAGAGGAGTAATGCTGAGAGAGAATCTCATTCTCCTTTAGAATAGTCTAGTATTTCCGTGCTCAAGTATTCTCCTCCTTGATCACATCAAAGGACATAATACTTATACCCGTATTTTGGTTCTCTACTTCTAACTTATATTCTGTGAATATCTCAAAAGGTTCGGACTTGTGTTTCAACAGGAACATAGGTCTGAAACTCGAAAGATCATCAGAGAACGTAATGAAGTATAAAGAACCAGTCCTGGCATGTGTAGACAGGAGACCTTACATACATCATCATGTATCAGTCCCAAGAGTTCACTAACTCTTTCTCTGTTTCCAGTAAACGGAGCTATGGTCATCTTATCTCTGTGACATGACAGGCAAGTTTCACAAGATGTAAATTCAAACTAATTTAAATATACATCTAAATGTAACTTCAGCTAGTCGGGTCACATTGATCTGACCTAGTCTACAATACCTCAAGAAGAATCCGTTCATTTCTGAACTCTTCCTCTTGTGTGTGTTCCGTATACTAAGAACTGTGGTTTGATTTAGAACATCAATACTTTTAGATAACGTGCCTGAACCGATCAACTATTGATATAGAAAATGTTCAAAACATTATCCAACAATACAAAATTATATCATTTCTTTAATGATAAAGAGACTGACATGATTTTGTATATCAGGTTCGGTATCTAATAACATTCGTTCAGAATCAATGTATCGTTAATACAGGGTGACAGTGACCAACAGACTTGGCTGCAACACTTGCCCCGTTTTCTGCCTCATGAAACTTATCACCCGTTCTCAGTTCTTTACCTGTCTGTAGCCCTATGTAACAGATTACATATCTGGGATCCTGATGCGGTATCATATACCCAGGACGTAAAGGACATTGAGAAACAGTTCTGTATAATGAACACACCCGAAGATGATGCATCATCATGCACTCTCTTCGTTTGGGCGGCATGGGAATTCTGGTATTCCCCAATTTCCTGCTCTGTCTTATAACAATTATAAGTTGGAGCGGGACCAACGTTCCCCAGCTCAGTATAACAAGCGGGTTCGGTCAAATATCCGTATTATTATCTTGATTAAGGCGTGATATGGTCGCTACCTGGAGAGAGAGAGAAGAAAACACTCAGCGTGCGCTCTTGCAAGAATAGATTGGTTATTATTTTATCTAATCAGGATGGCTCCCACTGCTTTTTATCAAATCTTCCTTCAAACCCTAAAAGGAAAGACTAGCCGGGATTAATTACACACTACAAGTTCGCCAATCTTTCAGCCAGGCCAGTGTCGGTACTTTGAGGGAGGTCCCCCGTGCTTTCGCACGAACCTAATTAATGTAAACCTCGTTTTCCCAGAGGCGTAACCCCGTTGACACCTTTCTAGACACCTACTTGATCGGCTAATTGTAATGTATAAAACTCTCCCAGGAGTAACTCTTACTCACAGCGGGTATCGGGATCCAACTATCTCATAGAAGGTATGCAATCTCATTGCAAATTTCAACACTTGAAATTCCCGATAATTCTGCCCCTAGCGTCCTATGACCTTGACGCAGGCCAACAAACCATAGTGCGCTAGTCAAGTTCAACCCGTCATTTCCTGATTGAATTAAACCCACCCGCACGACCCTTGACGCAGGCCAACAAAGTCGCACGACTACCCTAATCCAATCTGCATCATATGCATAAGCAGATAAATACTAGTTAGCTACCGCACACTACGCCTTGACGCAGGCCAACAAACGTAGCACGAATACTAACTAGCACTTATCTGAAATGACGGAGGGCTACGACAGGTTTTTCTGAAAACCTATTGCGTAATGAACTTGATATCATTGTAGGATCGAATGAATTTTGAAATGGAGTGTTTTTTAGGCTTTTCTAGTTTTGCTAAAGGAGTCACTCCCGGTGAAGGGATCGTCGGTCCTTTCCTCGTCGTATGAGGTGCGGGATATATCATATATATCACTGTACAAAGCAAAAACTCTTAAAAGCAATCAAAAGACAAACCGAGTGTGTAGCATCTGCCAGTTATTGCTAAAGGAGTCACTCCCGGTGAAGGGATCTCGGTCCTTTCCTCATCGAATAAGGTGCAGGATATATCGCATATACCGCTGTGCAAAGCAAGAACTGTAGCTACCTGTTTTATTTTTGAAATTCGATTCTACAACATCTTAGGTTTCTTTTACTTTCATTAATCACATTAATGAAGTCCCATCAATTATGTACCTAAACATCACAGATAAATACGACGTACACTTATGCCATCCGCATTCGCCTTGATGTCCCCTCGTGCACCGTTAGGTTAGGTAACTAACGGCAGAGCGGGGCAGGGCTAGCGCGGGTGTAAAACATAAGTAACGCCTATATAATATATCATATTAACTATATAAAGTATCTATCACAGAACATCACATGATCACATCACAGATATCGCAGCAGAAGAAACATATGAAATATTGGATATACTAGGACGTCCGTGTTTTCAATACGAGCCAGTATAAAACGCGAATTCCACGGTCGTGATGAATAGCCAAACCCACACCCCTAGACCCCTACGAGAGCGGCAAGCAACCCTACCAATTCTAGAGTTAGGAGACCCGGACTCGACTCCTCGAGTTGGTCTCCCACTGGACTCCAGAACCCGGTTACTTATGCCCTCCTCCTTGGGTCTATCCTAGTGCGGAAAAGTAAATAATATACAAACGGTGACATCTTCCGCAACCTGGAAGTGCCCCAATAAAAGAATATTACATACAAGTTTTTACATGAATGAAAATGAAAAACACTCATCTCACATAAAAACCCCCGGCTATTCAAACACGACGATCCAATATAACATATCCAGCAACACATAACATCACATGTCATCAACGTAAGTAAATATGCGCATCCCAATTGTCGTTGACATATAGCAACGAAACCGGCGATATCACATATTACACTTACGGTCACAGAAAAGAAAGTGTAAAACTACAACAGTTGGAATCCGCAACCACCTCAGACATCGCATGCCTGACCAAATGAATTCCTTAGACATCGCATGCCTAACAATTATAAACCCCGCATTTTAGTCTCATTATCGAAAACACTTTTCAATATCAAGTCGGGCAATTCAACAAGATTCCCGACATACTGATCGAATGCTCGTCGCAAACTTCAGTAGGCGGCCGCACCCCTAACGCCGTCGACGAAGTGCACCAAGGCGGAACACCGCTGCCGCGAGCACCCGAACGGATGCTTTCGGCGACGGGGTTCTCCTACAGTCACTTGGTCGGGGCAATGGAGTGAGGCTGTCTATTAAGTTTACCCGGCGAGTATCCGCGTACGCTACGTGATTGCGACGGACTTTTGATCACATCAAAATTCCGTGGCAACCGATCAAGTGAGACTAAACTGCTATGTTTATAACATTCATTCAGTTATCTCATAACTTCTTGTGAATTCCAATTATTGTATCACATTCCAGATAATTAGAAAATGTTAAACTTTCCGATCGAACAGTCAAACACCCAAGTTTTCCCGATACAGCTCAACACATGAAATAAGTCTAACAACATTCAGTTCGTGCCTCAGTACCAACGGTCCAGCCGTAGAAGGGTCAAGCCAACGCCTCACATGTGGCACGCCGTACTGCCCCAAACCCTAAGGTTCAAAGGGCAGTTCAAGACGGTCACATAATCGAGTTAAGGTTTGTTGTCTTCTAGAGGGTCCATCGCGTTACTTGCACTACTTAGAACGTCGTTAAACTACGGAAAAATCCAACACTTGGAAATTTCCCGACAGGGGAAAAATTGGGTATTTATATCCGGTCGAACTTTTTAACATATTCTAAAATTTATCCGGAAAGCCACACAGACAAAATTTGATAATCCGATCGAACATTCGAATCCCCAAAACAACCCCAGAAAACTCAACTGCATAGGATATATTAAAATTACCCAGGAAAACCAGCACTGCATATTATGAATTACTGTGCAAATTTGGATGCCACAAAAGACAAAACGGCCGCGGATCCGCCGCACGAGCCATGCTCGTGCCGCGGAAGCGTGGCTCATTGATGGAATTAGGCACACGAATTTTACAGTATCCCTTAGAATTTCCTGCTGATTTTTCTGCATATTTTTAATGTTGAAAAATCCCAGATTTTAGAAAAAGGACAGAGAGCAATTTGGAATTGGGTTTTCGGGTTCGTTCGGACTTCAAACTCCGTCTAGACTTCGCCTAAGGCTCTAGCTAAGCTCTGATACCACTGTAGGGTTCCTAGGCACTCTCAAGAGGTCTCACAAGGCATCAACCATGCCAATTTCAAATTTTAACGGTGCCGAGAAACCCTAACAAGATCGTTAACTAGATTTCTAGGCGAAACATTAAACTAGTTAACACTTAACTACAAGTAAACGGAAATACAACCTTTGTAGATCCGGTGCTCCACCTCCATAGCTCCGCAACGAAGTCCCCTCGCTGTCCAAATGAATTCCCGGGCTCTAGTGTCGGCTTCGTCGGAGAAATGGCGAGCTAGGTCGTCGATGTCCATGCCGAAGATGATCTACGTCGAGGCATCGCTAAATCAAGCTCCACCTTCACCAAGTCATGAAAACTTGTGAAGGAAACACACTCTACTACTTGGCAAGAGGTAGAGGATGAAGAAATAGGAAGTGGGTAGACTTTAGAATTGGATTTCTCACTCATTTCCATCAATCACCATTGATGGAGCTTGCTTTCTTCAAGTGAAGAAAGGAAGAAGAAGAAGAATTATGTTATGATAAGTTGATTAAAAAAGAAAAGAATAATCAATCCTTATCATAACATGACCATAGTAAAGTGTAGAGAACTAATCATGGTTTAATGCAATGGTTAGGGTTAAGCTAAAAACAAAATGGTCATCAAGTCAAAGCATTCATGAAGCTTCATGAATGAACAAAAGAAATGTCACCATTTTATCATTTCATTTCCTTTTTCCAATAAGAAAAAGATTAATAAATAAATGAATAAAATGAATAAGCAAATAGTAAACCCTAACCATTCCATTAACCAAGGTTTAATTCTATACACTTAATTAAAAGGGCGTGTATCATCAAACATGATACAAGCATGTGCACAAAATCATATCGCATATGCAATGCGCACACCCGAGCGAGAAAATCCATTTAAAGTGAACCGATACTAGTTAATGCAAAGTAATATATCAAATATATAATTATGCATTAAATCATTAAATCAACACTTGATTTAACGATCCGGTCATATCGCATATAACCGACTAGTATCATTAGTAACAACTTATCGAATCAACACTTGATCCGATAACCCGGCTATATCGCATATAACCGATCAATGTCACATCGCGAGAATCGAATACAGTATCACATACTGGTATTATTCTCGGTCCCGCACATATCTCATATGCGCTCCGATTTCGTTTTGCTTGAGCCAGGAAACCTCTGTGTAGGACTCTAAAGACTCGTCAATACGCCGGCAGCAGATGATGATCATATCAAGCATCCACAAGCCGCAAGCGGTCTGCTAAACGTAACGGCCACCCGGGTATTGAGCGATCAGAAGATCGACGAGCAAGCCCGCTCACACTCCTGTGAATCCAACCAGTAACACTTACCGTACAGTCCGGTCTGTTCGTCTGATATGTCGCATATCTCGCCTAGGGGTGGTAAACGTCAGACCCCAATAGCTCGATAAGTCGTGTCGATATGAGGTCTATAACAATTCGAGAAACTACTGGTAACACTTACCAGTAAATCTCAGCAACCCTGGCTAGGGATTTCCTGTTATAGCCAATCGAACACAGCGCAACATCAACTCCCTATACCGGGAGAGACGAATCCCCTCCTATCGCTCATTGCCTCCATGTGACTCGGGACTGTACCCAAAAACCACCGTTTTGCACGCCCTCTTGGACGTGGTAAGATGGAAATCAAAGCACAGTGGGAACCACACAAGACTCTATGACGATCTCGGGTCAACAGACTACTCTGTACCAGTGTCACCAGAGAACTGCCATCTGACGTAAGGTATAATACCATCTGGGAGTTCTCGGCGAGTCCGTCCAGTGTACCCAGTCTCTACTGAGCACCCGTATATCATCTCTGATGTCAAACACCGATGGATATGGGATCATCCATCGCCCATCTGTATGGGTCGAGAAGGTACACGCTAGTCTACTCTGGTATATCGATGCCCCGTCTCGATACACCCTCGACTAGGGACTTTGAAGGATGTACTTATGGACTACCATGTCCCCACTAGTATGATCCGCATCATAGTCCAGGTAGTCAAGTACACATCCTAAGGGCTTTACCAACATGTAATAGAGAGACAATCTGTGTACACGTTAAGGTAAAGAGCAACCAGATAGCATACTATCATGTCGAGCAAGAAAGTCCTCCCTATATATGTCCCAGCATCCACTACAATATACATCCAATGTACAGTAATGGCCTCTAGGACATACATATAACTAACAATCTCTTCATCTCATCACTTAATATGCTGCTCACCGCATCATTAAATGTAAGAGTCGCTGAGATCAAGCTGATGACCGCCATAATCAGGATTTCCCAACTCTCCGACAACGAACATAGAAAAAATAGGGCTCGAATCTCGTCTTCAAACGTGATTGAGACTGATTCGAGTTAGCTTGTCACGCTATTGAACTCGTTCAGATTCTCTATCACTGAACCGTATTCTGGCATCTTCATGTTGAAAAGTTTCTTCATCAGAAATATCTTATTCGACTTTGAAGGCTTCTCATACAACTTTACTAATGTCGTCATTAGCCCCATGGTTATTTTCCCCTTCGAGATATTAAAGCCCATTTATGGGGTCAACGATAACCTAATCGTTGTCAGGGTTTTTCTATCCAGTAAATTTCATGGCTCATCAGATATCTTCTCAGACTTGTCGTCCAACAACAGAAAATACAAATCTTTTCGATATAGGTAGTTCTCCCTCTGCATACACCACCAACTATAGTTATGACCATTGAATTTTTTGATTTTGATCTTATCCTCCGATATCTTTCGTTCACCGCCGCAACAAACTCCACATTTTCCTCGGATCTGAACCAACACCTTCGAAAATGTGATCTAAGAAGTTGGGGAGCGGACAAAAGCGTCGTCACCCACCGTAAACTTAAATCGTAGAATCGAAGATCTTTCGGTTCCCTAGGCTCTAATATTAGCTATTAGGGAATAATATTGGTCGAGAGAAGATAACACTACGCGGAACTATGCTACGGCCAATCCATGCAAACCACGCAATAACAAAGAAAGATAAAACAATAAACAAACACGAGAACAAGAGAATCAAATAAGAGAGAGAAGGATTTATTAACGAGATTCGCCTACCGTATGGTTAGTCCCCGGTAGAGCGGAATCTGCAAACTTTTATTAATTTTTAGTCAAGTTACACCAAGCGCAAACCCTAAGAGATTTCTCTCAAATCTCTCTATTCTCATAGTCGTCACGCTTTCTCTATACCATAGATTTCAATGGCTTTAAAATTCATCATATGAGAGATCTTTTATATAGCCAAACCCCAATCCTATACAAACTATATTTAAACAGAATATGATTAATATTCGGTTCGCACAGAAAACCCGCGCTCAAACGTCTAACGACGACTTCGTCAAACGTCTGTCATCTCTCTGTGTTGGCTTCAGCTTCTTCGGTAGAGCTCAGACGTCTGCTGACGCTCTGAGTTTTGGCTTCAGCTTTGGCAGACGTCTTCCGCTCTTTGGTCATACGTCTGACTTCGCTCTAGAGACGGCTCAGAATTTGCCCAGACGTCTGTCACCCTGCCTTCAGACGTTTGGCGTCGCTCTGCTCTTTTGGTTCCTGCATGCGTGCTTACCCAGAAGTCTGAATCTTCTTGTTCAGACAACTGAGAAAGCCTCCATAATTTCAACAAAACATCCATTCCACGGCTCCGGAACTCTAAAGCGAAGATGAGAGTTCAATATTCCCACCAGAAATATCTGGTATCAGGTTATAAATTGATACACCGAAATTTAAAAAATTATGGTAATTGGTAAAGGTTCCAAGCTGTTAAATTTTAATTTGATGCTATATCATCAAAGTGCAGTCAATATATAAAAACTCTGAAGTTATAGTTATATTTTAAAATATATATTTTCATTATTCAGCACTTTTGGGAGGCTGTGGCATGTATGACTTTACTATAATTATAGTGGATTCTTACTTTGCTGTTGTTTTATTTAGGTGAACACCTGAAGACGAAGAAAACTAAGTGATTCTCTTTGATATGTTTCCACTCTTTTTATCTTCTATTCACAACACACGTTCATGTGAGCTCCAAAAGATGGCTAGGGAATAATGAACTTTATAATTCTTTTGAGATAATGCATCTTGATTTAGGTTAGAGCATAGGAGATTACTATAATCATATAAGGAAAAGTTAAAGAGCTTTCCTTGTCACTCAAGAGAAGAACCAAGCTATGGTGAAAAAGAAGAGAGCATCAAAAAACGATTGTGTGAAAAAAAAATTAATAGAAGCAATGAAAATTTCTTAAATATTTTAAAACACTGTTTAATATGGACAAATTATCCAAACCTTATTCAAAAGAGAAAATTGCTTAAAATTCCACATGCAAGGCATGCTGTTTGTAAGTTCTGATATAATTATAAATTAGTTTAACATACCGATTCACATGAATTTTTCTCTTTTTAACATGTACCAAGATCACACATCAAGATCTTGTATACAAGATCAACCTAGCTTAAATAGATCAACAGAACAAAAAGAAAAGGGAATATTGTATCTAGCCGGGTTTTGAGAAGCAAGCTTGATTTTAAACCCAAGCATTTTTAAATTTGCTTTAAAAAACATACAATACTTAGAAATATGAATGTTTCAAGCCTATATATATTCCAAATGAGATTTTTTTCCTTTCAAAATTTTGTTAACAAGGTTCATCCACCGTATGGCTAGTTCCTGACAAAGCAGAATCTGTAATGTCTACTATAATCTTAAATCAAGTACACCATAAGCAAATCCGAGGAGATTTCTCTAGAATCTCTCTAGATCTAAGCGGTCACCCTCTCATACAATGACATCTCTTTCATTTATATGTACATAAAACATATAAGAGGTCTCTATTTATACACAAACCAATTTCTTAATTAAGAAACTACCATAATTAAGAAACTGCCATAAAATATTCCTTGATTAAGAAACTGTCATAATTAAAAAACTGACATAAGACACTTCTTAATTAATAAACTGCCATAATTATAAAACTGTCATAAGACACTTCTTATTTTAAAAACTGTGGTTTTGATAAAATCTTATATGGCTTGTGTGCACGTCCAGACATTTGCCTGAAATTTCTCTATAATTTCAACAATCTCCCACTTGGAGATACTTCAGCCTTGATTCCCAATGCTAGTAGATTTCACACGACTCCGCTCTACTCTCTCCTCATCGAATTTTCATGGAGAAATTCACCAACCTACAACAAAGATCCGGCTTATCTCTGTCTACGACCTTAGTGAATATATCTGCCGGATTCTTTTCTCCCGCGATCTTCTGCAGTGTCAACTCTCTCTCTCTCTTCTACCGCTATGTATATGAAGTGATACCGCACCTAGATGTGCTTCGTCCGAGAGTAATATGCCACATTCTTCGCCATATGTATCGCATTTTGGTTGTCGCTCCACAAGGTATTGAAGTCTTGCTTTATTCCTAATTCTTTAAGTAACCCTTGTAACCTTATCATCTCCTTGCTGAATTTCGTGATCACCACGTATTCAGCCTCTGTAGTCGACAATCCCACCACCTTTTGCAATTGAGAAACCCAACTCACCGTTGTTCCCCCAATCGTAAATACATACCCCGTTGTGCTCTTCCCCCAATCTTGCACCTTTAGAGAGTTGCCTCCGAAACATAAGTAGTGAATTAACGTACCCCTTAGATATCTCAACATCCACTTTACGGCATTCCAATGCTCCTTCCCCGGTTTTGCATATACCTGCTAATAACTCTCACTGCATGTGCAATATCTTCTCTCATACTCACCATCGCATATATCAAACTCCCCACCACAGATGCATAAGGCACGTTTGCCATCTCATCTTTCAGCTCTTGAGTTGTCAGGTATAACTCCTTACTGAGTTTGAAATGATTCGCTGAGAGCGTACTCACCGGGTTTGACTTATCCATGTTGAACCGCTTCAAAACCTTTTCAATTTAGTCCCTTTGTGATAAGTGTTGGGTTTTGCCGGCGCCCTAGCCATCTACCGTAGCCCATGTGGAACAAAAACTGGAGTTTAAAAAATTTGGCGCAATCAAAACTCGCTCAAGATCGAACCATAAACCTATACTGGCATCTAAAGAAGCTACACTAAAGGGTTGGAAAGGTTATACCGAATAAACCAAGTCCTTCGGTCTTCCACCATCATCCCAAGCTCCTTGAGATGTGCTTGAACAAGCTTGGCCACCGGTCTTCCTCCATCGAAGATGATCCACGTGAGAGATGTAGTAATGGCTCTAACTCCATATCGAAAGCAAGTGAAGCAACTAGGGATTCTAGGATGCTAGTCTAGAATGCCTAGGATGTAGTGGTCTAAGTATTTATCTATCTCATCTCACCTCCTTTCATGATTCTCAACACATGAAAGGGTTGAGATGAAGTGGAAGATGAAGGTGGAGAAAACCATGAGAGCTAGAGAGGGAGTGAAGCCAAATGGTGAGAAGAGATGGGAGCTCAAGAAATGAGCCATCTCAAAAATAATGAAGTCTCCATGGAGAGAGAAAATCAAGTGGCTAGGTTTTGTAAAACATTGTTTTCATTTTTAAAAGCCACCCATACTTGAATAGTATGCACAAATGAATTAATAATTCATTTGTGCACACTATTCAAGCATGGTCCTCACCATACTCCCCATATTCAATGCCGTCTCATTTATCCATTTATAATAAATGGTCAAACCCTAAAATAAGGTGTCCACCTTCTAGAATGTTTTCCGGAAAAAATACGGATTACATTCTACTGTATATACATACTTGTACTCGTACCGAAATACGAATACCCAAAGAAATAGAATAACACAAAGAACATAATACTAGAATATACATATCGAAATATATATATAAATCATTAAATCAATACCTGATTTAATAATCCGGCTCAAACCCGAGCCAGCTGGTATCATCAACTGTCCGATCGAAAGTCCGGGTACAAAATACAATCGATCGATTGGAACCCTACACGTATCCAATACAGCTACTACATCATTTTTCCAGAACCAGGGAAACCCTCTGTGTAGGACTCGTCAATACGCTGGCAGTGGCTTTAACCACAAGCATGTCAGCGGCACTAGCTGTACGTAACGGCTATCCAGGTATTGAGCGAAAGGAAGACCGACGAGCAAACTCATCCAAACCCCTACTGAACCTGTCCGTGACAATCTCCATACAGCCCGGTCTGTTCGTCTAAGAGTATCGCATATCGGGTCTAGGGGGTGGATAATGTCAGACCCCTGATAACGCGATATTTTGTATCGATATAAAGCCCATTACCCACTGAGAAACTACTGATCCAAATCAGTAATTCTCGTCTACCATGGCCATGGATTTCTGGTAATGGCCACCCGTGCACAACGTGACATCAACCCCCAATACCGGGAGAGACGAATCCCCGACGATTTACTCACTGCCTTCATGTGGCTCGGGACTGTACCCAACTAAAACCTGTTTGCGCGACTCCTTTGAGCCGTGGTGGGGTAGTAATCAAAGCACGGTGGGAACTCACACGAGACAAATGACGATCTCAGGTCGGCAGACTAACCTGTACTCATGTCACCTGGGAATTACTATCTGACAATAGGTATAATACCAACTAGCATGTTCCCGGTGAGTCCGTCCAGTATACTCATAACCCAATGAGCACACGTATACTATCTTAGGTGACTAACTGACACCAATGGCTTGTGAGACCGGCCACCGCCCCTCGTCGGGGTCTCGATAAATATACACTAGTTTACTCCGGAGTATCAATGCCCACTCTCGATACTCCCTCGACTAGGGACATTTAAGGATGTGCTTATAGACCACCCAGCTCTCACGTATATGATCGTCATCATAATGCTGGTAGTCAAGCAAGAATCCTATGGGCTCTATCAACATGTAATAGTGATCTATAATGCCACATAATAATGTACATGATAATAAAGACAAATCAGATAGCATACTATCATCTCGAGTAAAACTGTTCTTCCCGTATATGTCCTCCCTAAATCATCACAATCGCGTGCCTGCGATTCAATAATTGACTTGAGGAGACTATAGCCAACAATCTCCCACTTGCACTTAAGGCTAATTATTACGGTGTCACATACTCACAGCCCTTGTGATACCGAACACCCAGCTTCTCTACTAATCAGTTTCGCAAAGCCCGTTTATGAAACTATTGCGTTCGAGAAATAGCCTCAGTGAGTAGATCCGCTCCAGTGTTTCTTTCTGTATCTCTCTATATCTCAACTTCGCGGAGAAATACTATCTCCCGAAATGAGCGATACATGTCTTAGAATTTGTCTGGATATCTTATGGGACCCAATTCACAAATGAACTCCAAATCCAACAAACTTCTTAGACTGTATCATCCACTAAATTTAATCAGTATCCTGCGCCATACCTTCCTCGGTATCCGCTTGGACCACCTATCCAACATACTACCCCTCAAAAAGTGGGAAAACTATAACTCTGACAGCCAATCTGTCATCCAGCTCATCTTAGAAGCTTCAAATGATAACCGCCTCCCGAAGGAGGCTGCCGTTACCATATACCAAGAACATCCACTTATGTTCATAACTGCTTCCCAACGTTTCTCCAGGATTGGATTAATATATGCTTATTGCAGCCAGTGCAAAAGCAATATCCGGTGTGGTACTTGACATTTCATAATTGACTCAGTTGCCTAAGCAAGAGATATATCAATCATGCAAATCTCTCTCCTCATCAGTCTAAAAGACATCTCTTTAGAGAGGGTGACTCCGTCACCTGCGGATACACCACCACACCAGGAGTCATCCATTGTAAAACACTTTAGAATAGTGTCAAAGTATCCAAATTGGGACACTTCCCAAATCTACATCTAAAACCATAGATCTAGTAACCAGAATCCCTGATATTTTATCCAGATCCTATGTGGAGAAACACCGTGTGACAACCACAGTATAACCGATCGTAATATAAGAATATCACTTCCCATCAAGAGAATGTCATCCAAATACCAGGATATCACTCCCTACTACCTTCTTACCAGATCCATCTGTTATCCTGATGAAGTCAAACTCTATGACTGTCACATCAAAAATAGATGATCTATTTCCGCTATTCCTGCTTTAGTCTATAAATAGACATAAGTTACTTGTTCACTATACTTCCGCTATTCTCACTGACTACAAAAACCATCTGGCAAAGTCATATACACGTGCACTTCTAAAGCTAATTTAGAATGACGTTATACTCATCCTCCTGCCAGATCTCATAGTCTAGAACAACAGTAGTAGCAAGTTTGGGTAATCAAAAACCTCCCTGTCACCGTCTTTGAGGAGACCGAAGTACCTTTCGGGTGGCTGAAGTTACTCACCAAATCTACGGAGTGGCTAATGGATTGTCGAAACCAATTGAATTTTTAGGTTTTACTAAATTTTCTGTAATCGTTTGTGGTTCAGAAATCAATTCCAGTTCTACCATACTCCCACTAATGTTTTCTGAAAAAGAATCCATTTTACTAAAACCGGCGGCGAGTCAAGAACAATATAACTATTAATCTTCCAGATGGTAGAATGTTAACCCTCGTCAAAGCCCGAGATAACCCACAAACTGCCATTACTGAAACGTGCCTTGAATTTATCCAGATTCTGGTTTTAAGCATAAGCCGGAAAACTCCATATACCTTAACATCGTTAAGATACGAATCCATTCTATATCCACTATAGAAACAAAGGTGTTAGTGTATATGCCCTAGAGGCCATTACTGTATCATACTAGTTTGTATATTACTTAATGGAAGCTTGGGATATTCACCATTGTATAGACAATCTTGCTCAAAATAGTAGTATGCTACTTGGTTTGTCTCTACTTCAATGTGTGTACATGTGTTTCTTTTAACATATCGCCTATACACATTAGTGGAGCCCTTAGGATCTTTGCTTGATTACCAGCGTTGTGATAGCAGTCACACTCGTGGGGGGCTGGGTAATCCACAAGCACATCCTTATATAGGTCCCTAGTAGTAGGACTATCGAGACAGGGCATCGATACCGGAGTAGACTAGCGTATGCGCTTCTCATCCCAGCAGAGGAGACGGTCTGTCCCACAGCCGTCAGTACGTCGTACTTGAGATAGTATGCGGGCACTCGTTAGGTTACGAGTACACTGGACAGGACTCGTCGGGAACTGATGGTTGGTACTATACCTATCGTCAGTTATCAGTTCCCAGGTGACATGAGTACAGCTTAGTCCGCTGACTTGACACTGTCACTTCGCCTCGAGTGTGTTCCCACTGTACTTTGATTACTACCCTACCACGGCTCAAAGGAGTCGTGCAAACAGGTAGTAGTTGGGTGCAGTCCCGAAGCACTTAGAGGCAGTGACGGTTAGACAGGATTCGTCTCTCCCGGTATTGGGAGTTGATATCGCACTGTGTCAAGGAGAGCCATTACACACAGTCGTCCCTGGCCAGGGCAAGCGAGATGCACTGGTAGGTTTCCAGTGTTATCTCAGGATGTTCTGGGCTACACTCCGACACGACTTGTACCGCTATTAGGGGACTGACGTTTACCGCCCCCTAGGCCCACCATGCGATATTCTCAGACGAACAGACCGGACTGTACGGAGATTGTCACATTCAGGCTCAGTAGGAGTTCAGACACCTCGTCAGTCTTCTTATCGGCATCTACCTAGGGGCCGTTACGCACAGCTAGTGCCGCTTGCGGTCTGTGATTAAACCCACATCCAGCGTAGTGTCGAGTCTTTAGAGTCCCACACAGAGAGCTATTCGCCTTTAGGCAAAAGAGTAGAGGTCGCATGGTTTTGCGACAGGGTTCGGTCACATCCGTGTACTTGTGCACGTTTGGTGTCCGGACAGTTATTACTAGCGGGCTTTGATCTAAGCCAGATCCTAGTATACGTTTTGGGATTGGTTTTATCTTCTTTGTATTCGTGTTCCTTAGAACGCGGATGCGGGTGTGTATGCACGGTTGACGGAGACAGAGGCAGAGGATTCTCATTAGGGTTGTTGACTGTTGAATTTTGCTAAACCCTAATGAGAATTAGAAATATGATTAATAATAATATTAATTAAGTATTATTGTGCCATGGTTGGGTTGAAAGGTTGACTTTGTTGACTTGTTGACTTGTTGACTTTGTTGACCGGTTGACTAGGTTGGACTTGTTGACCATCATCATGACAATGGCTATCATTTCATGGCATTGACCTTTGCTTGTTTGTTTTGTTCACAAATTGCATTTAATGCATGAAATGATATTGCCATTTGATATGATAAGAACCATCACAAAAATACTCAATTACTATTATTATTATGATTATTGTGTGTTATGAGAGCATGGGTGGAAAAATTCTTGCTCATTCTATCATTCTCATTCTCTCTCATCCTCAAGCTCTCCCTCTTCCTCTTGCTTTCTCTCTAGTTCATGGTTCTATTGTCTCATGTGTTGAGAAATAAGAACTATAGAGATAAAACCCAAAACACTTCTCTACTCATCCTAGTATACAAAGTCTAGCAAGCCAAGTGTTCTAGTTTCCTCTAGATTGAGGTTGGAGCCAAAGGTAGAAGCTTTCGAGTGGATCCATCTTCGGCACAAGGAGACGACGAGGAGAGAACCATCCGACCACCACAAGGAGTCGAAGAGAAGGAGTTCAAGTTAAGGTATAACCCCCTAACCGAGTAGGTAAAACTCTTAGTTAGGTTGTTAGATAGTTTAACAAAGATCCGTTTTTGAGTCCATGTTACCCCACCGTAGAAAATCGTTTTTCACCATTTCCGCAACCCCAAAGAACCGGGGACGGGTAACGTAGACTTACAGTGGTATCAGAGCCTAGTTAAACACTATCTAACATGTTAGCAAAGTAACTAGAAGTTCGATCGGTGAAAAAATCACAAAACACGCCCGAGATTCAAACTTTCTATCGATTTTTAAACTGCTGTAAAAATTATTTGACATATACCAAAAATCGACTCAGGGTTTTTAGTGTACACTGCAGAAAAACGATCCACAGAAACGACCAACTCACCGCGGAAACGCGGCAAGAACAGCTTCTTGCCGCGGATCCGCGGCCGAGTTGACTCGGCCGTGGATCGGTTTTACTGAAGTGTATTTACTGGGGTATTTTGGGATTTTTGGAATATGATTTTTCTGCCCAGATTTTCCAGAAAGCAAAATTTGTTTTTGTGGTGGTTAAAAATCTGTATTTTGATCGAACTTCTAAAGAGTTAAGCTAACGGGTTATATCTGTGATGTGATATATGTATTGAACGTCTACTAATCGTTATACGTCGATTAGTGGGGGTTATACATATCTGTGATCTGTAATGTTGATGGTATGTGTATATGAATTCTTTGGATTGTCGCGGATGAATAGCCGGGGGGTTGTGAGATGAGAGTTTTCTTTATCTTTCAATTCATGTAATTTGTAATTGATGTAATATTATTTGTATGGCCGCACAGCCGGGATGAGGTTGTAGCCGCCATTGTATAATTTCTTTTACTGTTTCTGCTCCTAGGATAGACCCAAGGAGGGGTGCACAAACTACCGGGTACCTCGAAGTGCCGAGTGGCCTACTCACGTTGTTGAGGGAGGTTGCTTCACTTCGGGTATTTGGCGGGTAGTTTGCCGCACCCGTAGGGGTCTAGGGTGGGGTATTGGCTATTCATCACGACTGTGTAATCCGCTTTTAGTTACAGGCTCGTACGGAATGCGGATTCCTAGTATATCCAATGTGTTCATCTGTGATCTGGAATGGCTATCATTGCATCTGACGAATATATATATCTATATATGATACCTATTTAGGCGTTGCTTATGTTTTGCATCCGCGCTAGTCCAGCCCCCGCTCTGTCGTTAGTTAAGTAACCTAACGGGTAATGACGGGGCCCCGTGGCGAATGCGGATGGCATAAGCATACGTCATATTTTCGTTGTTTTCTGCAATGGTAGGATTAAATGATGGGACGCATTAAAATTAATGCAAGAAAATAAACCAAAGTAAAGTCGTTGGAACAATTTCAAAAACCACTCGGTTTCTTTTCAAAAACCAACTTTTAAACGCGGAGCTTAAGCCACTCCTTTTAAAAGCTATCTCGTTCCATCGATTATATCAAGTTCACTACGTTCACAGTTTTGCCAAAACCATTTGTAGCCCTCCGTCATTTCACATGGATAGTCAATAGTATTCAAGCTATGTTTGTTGGCCAAAGTCAAGGCATAGTGATTGGTAGCTATTGGGTATTCATGTGCAGCATAGATAGATGCGTTGGTTTGGGACAGTCATACTGTCTTGTTGGCCAAAGTCAAGGGTAGGTACGGGTGGGTTCAAATTAACCTGGAGAATGACGGGTAGAACTTAACATGTGACTTATGATTTGTTGGCTAAAGTCAAGGTCATAAGAGCATGGGGCAACAATCCATATCGGGAGTTTCTAAAGAACCAGAAACTTGCTAGCGCTGCATACCATTTGGAGTGTGATGATTCTGGTAGGATTCCTTCAGTTTTGTCACGCAATGATATTTGGATCCCGATCCTACTGTGAGTATATGCTACTCCTCGGGAAATTTCTCACTTAACGATCAATGCTATAAACTAAGTAGGTGTCTAGAAAGGTGTTAGCGGGGCTACGCCCCCAGGGAAAAGAGGTTATTTAATTAAGGAACTTCGCGAAAGCGTTGGAAAATCTCCCTCGAAGTACCGACACTGGCCTGGCTGAACGGTTAAGCAAGTATTGTACGGTGAGATTGATCCTGACTAATTCCTCTTTTTTGGTTTGATAAGGGATTCGAGAAACAGTGGGAGCCATCCTGTTTAGACAAACTAAAAACCACTCTAAACTTGCAAGAGCATCATGCTGAGTGTTTCTTCTCTCTCTCCTAATTGCAGCGACCAATCGTCATGACCGGACTTAAGTTATTACTAAATAAAAACATACTGACAGGGCCAAACTACAAAGATTGGCTCAGGAATGTCAAAATAGCAATCACTTACGACAAGCTGAGGTATCTCCTTACCACCAAAGCTCCCCCTGTCCCAGGTCCCACCTCCAGCGTCGCGGATAAGGAAATCCGTAAGACCTGGGAGATCGATTGCGCGAAGGCCAAGTGCCTCGTGCTTGCCTCTATGGACAATGAACATTAGAGGAGGCACGAGAATATGGACCTAGAATCCATATTTCTCCATACTAAGGAACTATATGGAGAGCAATCCCGTATCGCCAGATACGAAGTCTCGAAAAAGTTGTTTTCGACGAGATTGGCCGTCGGATCATCGGTAGCGGAACACATACTTAAGATGATTGGCTTCATTGAAGAGCTCGCAGACCTTGGGACCACGTTAGAGAACGAGCTCTATACGGACTTGATTCTCCAGTCCCTTCCTTCCACTTACGCCCAGTTTATCCTGAACTTCAACTTGCAAGGAAAAGAAGTTGAACTTCCGGAGCTCCTCAACATGTTGAGGAGTGCAGAGGGCACCCTACAGAAAGGTAGGGAAACATCCACTTTGTTTGTAGGAGGATCTTCCTCTTCTAAGTCTAAGGCGAAAGCCAAGGGAAAGAAGAAGAAAGCCCCCGCCAAACCAAGGGGCGGTGTTAGTAAAGTGGAAACGAAGGGAAAAGCAAAGGCAACAAAGATAGCGGGGCAGCTTGTGGGAAAGGAAGAGTGCTTCTATTGTCATAAGAAAGGACACTGGAAAAAGGATTGCAGGGCTTGGAAGGCCAAGAACCAGGACCCGAAGCAAGTTGCGGCTTCGGTTTCAGGTGTGTATGTTATTGAAAACTGTCTATCAATAAACCCTACTTCCTGGGTATTGGATACCGGATCAGGATCTCATATCTATAATTCCATGCAGGCACTGAGAAAGCGTAGGGTTTTGAAGGCAGGTGATATGACCCTCAGAGTTGCAAACGGAGCTGGCATGGATGCTGAGTCCGTGGGGGACTATCACTTGGGAATGTCAGATGGACATGTTTTGGTTTTGCGTAATTGTTATTTTGTACCCAATGCAACTTGTAATATCATATCTATATCTTTATTATCTAAAGAAGGTTATGAATTTGCATTTGTAAGCAATGTTGTAAACATTCACCTTAATCAAGTTTTGATTGGGTCAGGTACATTAAGCAATGGTATATGCGTATTAAACCAACCACGGATTTTCAATGTCCAGAATACACACAAAAGAAAGTCTCCGGAAACAAATCAGGCTTTCTTATGGCATTGTAGACTGGGTCACATCAATGAGAGAAGGTTGACGAAGTTACATACAGAAGGATATTTGGATCCGTTCCAATATCAATCATATGCAACTTGTCGATCCTGTCTCAAAGGAAAGATGACAAAGACTGCATTCACTGGACACGGAGTAAGAGCGAGCGAGCTCTTGGGACTCGTACACAGCGACGTGTGCGGTCCTATGTCTACACATGCGCGAAGCGGTTATTCTTACTTTATTACTTTTACGGATGACTTTTCAAGGTACGGATGTGTCTTCTTAATGAAACATAAATCCGAAGCCTTTGAAAAATTCCGGAAATATAAGAATGAAGTAGAAAAACAAACCAGCAAAAGTATCAAGACACTGAGATCTGATCGAGGTGGTGAATACTTAAGTGCCGAGTTCCTAGATTACCTAAAAGAGAATGGAATTCTCTCTCAGCTTACTCCTCCATACACTCCGCAACACAACAGTGTATCGGAGAGACGGAACCGGACCCTATTGGATATGGTACGTTCCATGATGAGTAACGCTGAGTTACCGCGATCATTCTGGGGATATGCACTAGAATCAGCTGCATATCTTTTGAACAGAGTTCCAACTAAGACTGTGCCTACCACACCATATCAGATGTGGTGTAGGAAAAAACCATATCTTAAGCACATTAAGACATGGGGATGTCCAGCTTTTGTTAAAAAGCAGCATGCGGACAAACTCGAGGCACGCTCAGTACAGTGCAAGTTTGTGGGATATCCAAAGAACTCCAAGGGATATTTCTTCTATTGCGAAAAGGAACAAAAGGTTTTTGTTTCTCGTCATGCCTGCTTCTTGGAAACTGAGTTTTTGGAAAATTAGATAAGTGGGAGCGCAATAGAATTGGAAGAAATTCTAGAACCGCGTGCTGTTACTGAAATCTTAGAAGAACCAGAGGGTTCGAAAAAACATGACATTCCTACGCCGCTCCGCAGGAGTAGTAGGCAGTCTCATCCGCCCGAGAGATACTACGGTTTTCTCATAGACAGGGATAGAGAGGATTTCATCATTGATAGTGATGAGCCTACTAGCTTCCAGCAGACTATTCAGAGCGTTGACTCAGTAAAATGGCTGGATGCAATGCGGACCGAAATGGAGTCCATGTACACCAACAAAGTATGGACTTGGGACATTGCTCCAGATGGGGTAAAACCCGTAGTATGCAAGTGGATATTCAAGAAGAAGATTGGTGTAGATGGACAGGTTGAGACCTATAAGGCTAGACTTGTTGCAAAGGGTTTTCGTCAAAGACCTGGTTTGGACTATGACGAAACCTTTTCTCCAGTGACTATGCTGAAATCCATTCGGATCCTTCTTGCCATTGCTGCCTTCCACGATTATGAGATTTGGCAGATGGACGTAAAGACCGCTTTTCTAAATGGAAATTTAGAGGAGTGTGTCTATATGGACCAGCCAGAGGGTTTCATTCAGAGTGGGAGCAACGGAAATGTATGCAAGTTGCTTAAGTCCATCTATGGACTAAAGCAGGCATCGCGGAGTTGGAACATCTGTTTTGATGAGACAGTCAAAGATTTTGGCTTGATCAAAAATCCAGATGAACCATGCATCTATAGTAGATTTGTAGCAAGAACTGTCGTATTCCTCGTTTTATACGTGGATGACATTCTTTTGATAGGAAATGACATTCCTATGCTACAATCTGTCAAAGGGTTCTTGTCACACAGGTTCTCCATGAAAGACCTGGGTGATGCCACTTACATTCTGGGGATCCGGATCCATCGTGATAGATTCAAGAGGATATTAGGACTTTCGCAGTCCAGGTACATCGACACCATACTGAAAAGATTCAGTATGGAAGATTCCAAGCATAGTAATCTACCGGCTTGTCACGGGATCACCCTCTCCAAAGAGATGTCTCCCAAGACTGATTTGGAAAGGGATCGCATGTCTATTATACCCTACGCTTCTGCAGTAGGCTCTATAATGTATGCGATGTTGTGTACCAGACCAGATGTAGCTTATGCACTGAGTGTGGTAAGCCGGTATCAGTCAAACCCTGGGAAGAAGCACTGGATAGCGGTAAAGAACATTCTCAAGTACCTGAGAAGGACTAAGGAGATGTTCTTGGTGTATGGCGGAAAAAACCTCCAGATCGAGGCCTTTGCTGACTCCAGCTTCCAGAGTGACAAGGATGATTCCAAGTCCATGTCGGGTTTTGTCTTTACCCTCAATGGAGGGGCGGTGTGTTGGAAGAGTTCCAAACAGGAAACCGTTGCTGACTCGACGATGGAAGCGGAATATATCGCTGCTGCTGATGCCGCAAAAGAAGCCGTCTGGATGAGGAAGTTCTTGACAGAACTTCAGGTGGTTCCGTCCATTGTTGATCCAATACCTCTGTATTGCGACAACAGCGGGGCTATAACTTTAGCGAAGGAACCCAGGTCCCATCAGAAGTCCAGACACATCTTGAGGCGGTATCACCTGATCAGGGAGATCGTGGATCGCCAGGAGATCGAGGTTCGGAGGGTTGCTACGAAAGATAACGCTGCTGATCCATTCACGAAGGCCTTATCCCAGACTCAGTTCGAGCGGCTGATCGAGATGATAGGTCTTCGATACGCCAGTACATGGCCTTAGTGCAAGTGGGAGATTGTTAGTGTATATGCCCTAGAGGCCATTACTGTATCATACTAGTTTGTATATTACTTAATGGAAGCTTGGGATATTCACCATTGTATAGACAATCTTGCTCAAAATAGTAGTATGCTACTTGGTTTGTCTCTACTTCAATGTGTGTACATGTGTTTCTTTTAACATATCGCCTATACACATTAGTGGAGCCCTTAGGATCTTTGCTTGATTACCAGCATTGTGATGGCAGTCACACTCGTGGGGGCTGGGTAATCCACAAGCACATCCTTATACAGGTCCCTAGTCATAGGACTATCGAGATAGGGCATCGATACTCCAGAGTAGACTAGCGTATGCACTTCTCATCCCAGCAGGGGAGACGGTCTGTCCCACAGCCGTCAATACGTCGTACTTGAGATAGTATGCGGGTGCTCGTTAGGTTACGAGTACACTGGACAGGACTCGTCGGGAACTGATGGTTGGTACTATACCTATCGTCAGTTATCAGTTTCCAGGTGACATGAGTACAGTTTAGTCCGCTGACTTGACACTGTCACTTTGCCTCGAGTGTGTTCTCACTGTACTTTGATTACTACCCTACCACGGCTCAAAGGAGTCTTGCAAACAGGTAGTATTTGGGTGCAGTCCCGAAGCACTTGGAGGCAGTGACGGTTAGACAGGATTCGTCTCTCCCGGTATTGGGAGTTGATATCGCGTTGTGTCAAGGAGAGCCATTACACACAGTCGTCCCTGGCCAGGGCAAGCGAGATGCACTGGTAGGTTTCCAGTGTTATCTCAGGGTGTTCTGGGCTACACTCCGACACGACTTGTACCGCTATTAGGGGACTGACGTTTACCGCCCCCTAGGCCCACCATGCGATATTCTCAGACGAACAGACCGGACTGTACGAAGATTGTCATATTCAGGCTCAGTAGGAATTCAGACACCTCATCAGTCTTCTTATCGGCATCTACCTGGGGGCCGTTACGCACAGCTACTGCCGCTTGCGGTCTGTGGTTAAACCCACTGCCAGCGTAGTGTCGAGTCTTTAGAGTCCCACACAGAGAGCTATTCGCCTTTAGGCAAAAGAGTAGAGGTCGCATGGTTTTGCGACAGGGTTCGGTCACATCCGTACACTTGTGCACGTTTGGTGTCCGGACAGTTATTACTAGCGGGCTTTGGTCTACGCCAGATTCTAGTATACGTTTTGGGATTGATTTTATCTCGTTTGTATTCGTGTTCCTTAGAACACGGATGCGGGTGTGTATGCACGGTTGACGGAGACAGAGGCAAAGGATTCTCATTAGGGTTGTTGACTGTTGACTTTTGCTAAACCCTAATGAGAATTAGAAATATGATTAATAATAATATTAATTAAGTATTATTGTGCAATGGTTGGGTTGAAAGGTTGACTTTGTTGACTTGTTGACTTTGTTGACCGGTTGACTAGGTTGGACTTGTTGACCATCATCATGACAATGGCTATCATTTCATGGCATTGACCTTTGCTTGCTTGTTTTGTTCACAAATTGTATTTAATGCATTAAATGATATTGCCATTTGATATGATAAGAACCATCACAAAAAATACTCAATTACTATTATTATTATGATTATTTTGTATTATGAGAGCATGGGTGGAAAAAGTCTTGCTCATTCTATCATTCTCATTCTCTCTCATCCTCAAGCTCTCCCTCTTCCTTTTGCTCTCTCTCTAGTTCATGGTTCTATTGTCTCATGTGTTGAGAAACAAGAACCATAGAGATAAAACCCAAAACACTTCTCTACTCATCCTAGTATACAAGGTCTAGCAAGCCAAGTGTTCTAGTTTCCTCTAGATTGAGGTTGGAGCCAAAAGTATAAGCTTTCGGGTGGATCCATCTTCGACACAAGGAGACGACGAGGAGAGAACCATCCGACCACCACAAGGAGTCGAAGAGATGGAGTTCAAGTTAAGGTATAACCTCCTAACCGAGTAGGTAAAACTCTTAGTTAGGTTGTTGATAGTTAGTTTAACAAAGATCCGTTTTTGAGTCCATGTTACCCCACCGTAGAAAATCGTTTTTCACCATTTCCGCAACCCCAAAGAACCGGGGACGGATAACGTGGACTTACAAAAGGCACTAATTTAATTGGAACCAGATTCAAAATACATGCAGCCGGTTCCAGTGCATATCAGCTAAATGGAAGAAGGCCTTGCAACATTACTCATCAAGGAATGCATCCACATATGAGTAACCTGAAAGAGAAGCAAGTTCTCAAAACTATTACTTACAACGGAATACCTGGCACAAGTATCTTCATTTTCGATCACCTTGAAGAATCCTGATATTTTCAACATATGGTTCTCTACTTTATTCTTATACCTATAACTTCTTAAAATCTGGACCTTGTATTTCAACTAAATACTTGTCTAAAACTAGAGAAATCGTGAGTAAACAGAATATAGTACGAATACCAACCCCTTTGTCCTAATGGACAATGGACAACATACAATACTCTGTATAAGTCCACTGAGTTTAATAACTCAAACCCTATGCGTCGTAGGTTGAAAACTGTGCTATGGTTAAGAAGAATTACATCGCTGTTGAATGCTCCTTACCTAACCATCAACTGATATAGGTAAAAGTTGTTAGTTATATGTATGCCCTAGAGGCCATTACTGTACATGAGATGTATATTGTGGTGGATGCTGGGACATATATAGGTAGGACTTTCTTGCTCGACATGATAGTACGCTATCTGGTTGCTCTTTATCTTAACATGTATACTTACTGTCTCTCTGTTACATGTTGATAAAGCCCTTAGGATGTGTACTCGACTTGCAGGACTATGATGAAGATCATACTAGTGAGGCCTGGGTAGTCCATGAGTACATCCTTCAAAGTTCCTTGTCGTGGGAATATCGAGACGGGCCATCGATATTCCAGAGTAGACTAGCGTATATCTTCTCGACCCATGTGATGGGCGATGGATGATCCCATATCCATTGGTGTTTGACATCAGAGATGGTATGCGGGTGCTCAGTGGAGACTGGGTACACTGAACGGACTCGCCGAGAACTCCCAGATGGTATTATACCTCACGTCAGATAGCAGTTCTCTGGTGACACTGGTACAGCTTAGTCTGTTGACCCGAGATCGTCATAGAGTCTTGTGTGTCTCCCACTGTGCTTTGATTTCCACCCTACCACGGCTCCATTGAGTCGTGCAAACAGGTGGTTTTTGGGCACAGTCCCGATTCACATGGAGACAATGAGCGATAGGAGGGGATTCGTCTCTCCCGGTATTGGGGGTTGATGTTGCGCTATGCTCGACTGGTCATAACTGGAAATCCCTGGCCAGGGTTGCAGTGATTTACTGGTAAGTGTTATCAGTAGTTTCATGCTTGTTATGGACCTTACATCGGCATGACTTATCAAGCTACTGGGGTCTGAGGTTTACCACCCCTAGGCGAGATATGCGACATATCAGACGAACAGACCGGAGTGTGCGGTAAGTGTTACTGATTGGATTCGCAGGAGTGTGAGTGGGCTTGCTCGTTGATCTTCTGATCGCTCAATACCCGGGTGGCCGTTACGTTTAGCAGACCGCTTGCGGCTTGTGGGTGATTGATATGATCACCACCTACTGCCGGCGTATTGACGAGTCTTTAGAGTCCTACACAGAGGTTTCCTGGCTCAAGCGAAACGAAATAGGAGCGCATATGAGATATGTGTGGGACCGAAAATAATACCAGTATGTGATACTGTATTCTATTCTCGCGATTTGTATCATCGCTCGGTTATATGAGATATAGCCGGGTTACCAAATCAAGTGTTGATTCGGTATAATGATACACTGGATATTAGTCGGTTATATGAGATATGACCGGATCATTAAATCAAGTGTTGATTTAATGATTTAATGTATAATTATATATTTGATATATTACTTTACATTAACTAGTATTGGTTCACTTAAGATTGATTTTCTCACTTGATGTGCACAAGTTGTATATGTGATATATGTTTGTGCACTAGTTTGTATCATGATTGATGATACATGCAAACTTGGGTGTGTGTATGACTTACACCATATTTAAGATAATGGTTTAGGTTTTTATTTATTTTGGTAAAACAAAATGGTGGCTTTCTTTGTCTTGGATTGAAGCTTCATGAAGCTTTTAAGCATCTTTGACAAATTCCTCTCATTTTGTTTTGCATAAGATTTTTATTAACCAAACCATTAACTCAAACTATGGTTTAATCTCTACAAAGGTTAACTCACCCATGGTTGGATTATGATAGACTTCACTTGATTATTTTTTTTTTAAAAAAATCATTATTCATATTCTTTCATCTTCTTCTTCTTCAAGAAGAAGAAAAGCTTGTTAGAAATTTTCAAGTGAAGAAATAGAGTGAGAAATCCAAATCCAAAGTGAACCCACTTCCTATTTCATCATCCTCTACTACTTGCCATTTAATTTAGGGTGTTCTCTTCACAAAGTTCTAGACCTAGTGAAGATGGAACTTGAGTTTAAGTCTCCTCGACGTAGATCATCTTCGGTCTCGAAGTCAACGAGCTAGTCCGTTCATTTCTCCGATGAAACCATCACTAGAGTTCGGGATCTCGATGATCGCAGCGAAGGGACGTCAACACGGAGCTTTAGAAGTGAAGGACCGAATCTACAAAGGTTCTAATCCCTAACTCTTAGAAGTAAAGTTGTTTGCTTGCTATTAGTTTCGCCTAATCTCTAGTATACGATCTTGGTTCGGGTTGTTCGGCACGTCCAATTTTTGAATCGGGCATGGTTGATGCCTTGTAGAACCTTGTTAGTGTGCCTAGGAACCCTCCAGTGGTATCAGAGCCAAGCTAGAGCTTTAGGCGATGTCTATGCGAAGTTTAAAGTCCGATCGAACCCGGATAACCCCGATTAAACCCTTCTCTGGATATTTTTTGAAAATGTGATTTTTTCTGAATTAAAAATACTCAGAAAAACAAGCAGGAAAAACTAAGAATTACTGTGAAGTACGGCCCACTAATTCGCTCATTCGGCCGCGGAACCGCCGCCAAACCCTTGGTTTGGCCGAGGTTCCGCGGCCAAAATTTTGAATTAGTCCCTGAAACTTCATATATTTATTCTTAGGTCCTTTATTGTCATTTTTTTCTGGTAATTCTTTAATTCCACTCAAGTGTTGAGTTTTCTAGGGTTGTATTGGGGACTCGTTGATTCGATCGGATAATTTAACTTTGTTTAGTTTGTCCGGGTAATTTTTAGAACGTGTTAAAAAGTTCGAACGGATATCAATAACTCACTTTTTCCCCTGCCAGAAATTTCCAAGCGTTAGATTTTTCCGTAGTTTAAGAACGTTCTAAGTCGTGCAAGTAACGCGATGGACCCTCTAGAAGACAACAAACCTTAACTCGATTATGTGACCGTCTTGAACTGCCTCTAAACCTTAGGATTTGTGACAGCACGGCGCACCACATGTGAGGCGTTGGCTTGACCCTTCTACGGCTGGACCATTGGTACTGTGGCATGTCATGAATGTTTTTAAACTAATTTCAAGTGTTGAGAACTATTTGGCAAATCTTGGGTGCTTGTTTATTCGATCGGATAGTTTTACATTGTCTATTTATCTGGAATGTGATACAATAATTGGAATCAACAACATTTGAATTTTATAAGTCTAGCAGTTTAGTCTCAGATGATCAATTGCCACGGGATTTTGATGCGATCAAAAGTCCGTCGCAATCACGTATCGTACGCGGATACTCGCCGGGTAAACTTAACAGACAGCCACGCCCCATAGGCCCGACCAAGTGACTGTAGGAGGACCCCGTCGCCAAAAGCATCCGTTCGGGTGCTCACGGCAGCGGTGTTCCTCCTTAGTGCACTTCGTCGACGGCATCCGGGGGTGCGGCCGTCTGCTAAAGTTTGCGATGAGCATTCGATCAGGATGTCTGGAATCTTGTTGAATTGCCCAACTTGATATTGAAAAGGGTTTTCGATAATGAGACTAGAATGCGGGGTTTATAATTGTTAGGCATGAGATGTCTAAGGAATTCATTTGGTTAAGCATGAGATATCTAAGGAGGTTGCGGATTCCAACTGTTGTAGTTTTACACTTTCTTTTCTGTGACCGTAAGCGTAGTATGTGGTGTATCGCCGGCTTCGTTGCTATACATCAACGACAATCAGGATACGCATACTTGCTTACGTTGATGATATGTGATATTATGTGTTGCTGGATATATTATATTGGATCTTCGTGTTTGAATAGCCGAGGGGTTTTTATGTGAGATGAGAGTTTTTCATTTTCATTCATGTAAAAACTTGTATGTAATATTCTTTTATTTGGGGCACTTCCAGGTTGAGGAAGATGCCGCCGTTGATGTATATTATTTACTTTTCCGCATTAGAATAGACCCAGGAGGGGAGCACAAGTAACCGGGTTCTAGGGTCCAGTGGGAGACCGCCTCGAGGAGTCGAGTCCGGGTCTCCTAACTCTAGAATTGGTAGGGTTGCTTACCGCTCTCGTAGGGGTCTAGGGGTGTGTGATTGGCTATTCATCACGACCGTAGAATCCATGTTTTATAAAGGCTCAAAATAAAACACGGACGTCCTAGTATATCCAATATTTCATATGTTATTTTCTGCTGCGTTGTCTGTGATGTAATATGTTCAGATAGATATTGTATATAGTATATATGATATATTATATAGACGTTGCTTATGTTTTACACCCGCGCTAGCCCTGCCCCGCTCTACCGTTAGTTACCTAACCTAACGGTGCAGACGGGACATCGAGGCGAATGCGGATGGCATAAGTATACGTTGTATTTATCTGTGATGTTTAGGTGAATTTAAATGATGGGACATTCATTAATGAGATTAATGAAAGAAAATAAACCTAAAAGATGTTGTGGAATCGAATTTCAAAAATTAGGTAGCTCTAGTTGTTGCTTTGCATAGCGGTGTTCCTTGTAGAACATCCAGCACCTTATTCGATAAGGAAAGAGCCGAGATCCCTTCACCGGGAGTGACCTCTTTAGCAATAATTAGCAGATGCTACAATCTTCGGTTTTTCTTTTGACTGCTTTTCTAGTTCTTGCTTTGCATAGTGGTATTGTGAATATCCTACAGCTCATTCGACGAGGAAAAAGCCGAGATCCCTTCACCGGGAGTGACCTCTTTAGCGAAACTAGCAAAAGCCTCAAAAGCACTCCATTTTAAAACCGTTTGATTCTACAACGAGATCAAGTTCAAAGCGTTAAAGGTTTTTCTTAAAAACCATCCGCAACCCTCCGTCATTTTAAGAAGTAGAGTACTTAGTATTCGTGCTGTGTTTGTTGACCTTAGTTAAGGCACGGTGTACGGTAGCTAAGTGATGTCTTCCTACATAGCATTGTATGCAATTAGTTAGGACAGTCATGTGACTTTGTTAACCTTAGTTAAGGGTCATGTGGGTGGGTCTAATTAATCACGAAATGACGGGTAGAGCTTGACTAGTGCTTATGATTTGTTGACCATAGTTAAGGTCATAAGTACTAGGGGTAAAAACCATTATCGGGAGTTTCAAGTGTTGAAATTTGCAATAAGATTGCATACCTTCTATATGATAGTTGGATCCTGATACCCACTGCGAGTAATTGTTACTCCTGGGAGAGTTTTGCACTTTACAATTAGCCGATCAAGTAGGTGTCTAGAAAGGTGTCAACGGGGTTACGCCCGTGGGAAAACGAGGTTTATTTTAATTAGGTCCGTGCGAAAGCACGGGGAACCTCTCTCAAAGTACCGGCACTAGCCTGGCTGAAAGATTAGCGAACTTGTAGAGTGTAATTAATCCCGGCTAGTCTTTCCTTTTAAGGTTTGAAGAAAGATTTGATAAAAACAGTGGGAGCCATCCTGATTAGATAAAATATATAACCAATCTAATGTTGCAAGAGCGCACGCAGAGTGTTTTCTTCTCTCTCTCTCCATGTAGCGACCATGTCACGCCTTAATCAAGATAATAATACGGATGTATTGAGCGAACCCGCTTGTTATACAGAGCTGGGGAACGTTGGTCCCGCTCCAACTTATAATTGTAGGGTTCCTAGGCACTCTAATGAGGTCTCACAAGGCATCAACCATGCCAATTTCAAATTTTTCCGGTGCCGAGAAACCCTAATACGGATCGTTAACTAGAATTTTAGGCGAAAAGTGAAACTAGTTAACATCTTAACTAAAAGTGAGAAGCTACAAGCTTTGTAGATCCGGTTCTCCACTTCCTTAGCTCCACATAGACGTCCTCTCGCTGTCCAAGTCGGATCTCGGACTCTAGCATCGGCTTCATCGGAGAAATGAGCGGACTAGTCGTCGGCTACGATGCCGAAGATGATCTACGTCGAGGCAACACAAGATCAAGCTCTAACTTCACCTAGTCATGAAACTTGTGAAGAAAACACCCTATACTACTTGGCAAGAGGTAGAGGATGAAGAAATAGGAGGTGGGTTCACTTTAGAATTGGATTTCTCACTCTTTTACTCAAGATGCCATTAAAGCTAGTAAGCTTTTCTATTTTTTCAAGAGGAAGAAGATGAAGATAGAATATGATAAGTGTTAGATTAAAAAAGAAAATAATATGAATACTTATCATATACTAACCATGGTCAAGTGTAGAGAGTAAACTAGGGTTAGGTGAATGGTTAGGTTAAGAGAAGAAAACAAAAATGGTCAAGGTTTCAACCCTTCATGAAGCTTCATGAAAGAAACAAGAAAAGCCACCATTTCCATTTTCTTTTCCAAAATCAATAATCAAAATAAATAAATGAATAAGTAAACAAAACCCTAACCATTCATATAACCATGTTTTAATCTTTACACAAACTCAAGTTAACATGTATCATCAAACATGATACAATCAAGTGCACACTAAAAAATATATCACATATACAATGTGCACATCAAGTGAGAAAATCCTTTTAAAATGAACCAATACTGGTTAATGCAAAGTAATATATCAAATATATAATTATACATTAAATCATTAAATCAACACTTGATTCAATGATCCGGTCATGTCGCACATAACCGACTAGTATCCAATGTATCGACTTATCGAATCATTCTTCGATTCGATAACTAGGTTATATCGCATACAACCAATCGAAACATTCATCGCGAGAATGAAATACGGTATCACATACATGCATTATTCTCGGTCCCGCACATATCTCATATGCGCTCCTATTTTGTTTCGCTTGAGCCAGGAAACCTCTGTGTAGGACTCTAAAGACTCGTCAATACGCCGGCAGCAGATGATGATCATATCAAGCACCCACAAGCCGCAAGCAGTCTGCTAAACGTAACGGCCACCTGGGTATTAAGCGATCAGAAGATCGACGAGCAAGCCCGCTCATACTCCTGTGAATCCAACCAGTAACACTTACCGTACAGTCCGGTCTGTTCGTCTGATATGTCGCATATCAAGTCTAGGGGTGGTAAACGTCAGACCCCAATAACCGATAAGTCGTGCCGATGTGAGGCTCATAACGGGTCGAGAAACTACTGGTAACACTTACCAGCAAAACTCTGATCAGCCCTGGCCAGGGACTTCCCTGTTACGGCCAATCGAGCACTGCGCAACATCAACCCCCAATACCGGAAGAGACGAAACCCCTCCTATCGCTCATTACCTCCATGTGACTCGGGACTGTGCCCAAAAACCACCATTTTGCACGCCCTCATGGACGTGGTAAGGTGGAGATCAAAGCACAATGGGAATCACACAAGACTCTATGACGATCTCGGGTCTACAGACTAACCTGCACAAGTGTCACCTGAGAACTGCCATCTGACGTGAGGTATAATACCATCTGGGAGTTCTCGGCGAGTCCGTCCAGTGTACCCAGTCTCCACTGAGCACCCGTATATCATCTCTGATGTCAAACACCAATGGATATGGGATCATCCATCGCCCATCTCATGGGTCGAGAAGCATATACGCTGGTCTACACTGGTATATCGATGCCCCGTTTCGATACACCCATGACTAGGGACCTTGAAGGATGTATCTATGGACTACCATGTCCCCACTAGTATGATCTGCATCATAGTCCAGGTAGTCAAGTACACATCCTAAGGGCTTTACCAACATGTAACTATAAGACAGTTTAAAAGAGACAAGTGAACATGTTAAGATAAAGAGCAACCAGATAGCATACTATCATATCGAGCAAGAAAGTCATCTCTATATATGTCCAAGCATCCAATATAATATACATCATCTGTACAATACTGGCCTTTAGGGCATACATACAACTAACAATCTCCCACTTGCACTAGGGCCAGCTGCTGTAGTATCGCATACCGAGCATCCCGAAGAGTCTCTCAAACTGTATCTGGGGAATGGCCTTCGTGAGTGGATCCGCCGTGTTGTTCTTCGTGTCAACCCTCCTGACCTCGATCTCTCGGCGATCAACTATCTCCCGGATCAGGTGATACCGTCTCAGAATATGCCCGGATCGCTGATGGGACCTGGGTTCCTTGGCCAAAGCCACCGCTCCATTGTTATCACAATACAAAGGTATTGGATACTCAATGGATGGAACCACTCCAAGTTCAGTAATGAACTTCTTGATCCAGACAGCCTCTTTAGCAGCATCGTTGGCAGCGATGTATTCAGCCTCCATCGTCGAGTCTGCCACGGTTTCCTGCTTGGAACTCTTCCAGCTAACCGCCTCTCCGTAAAGGGTAAAGACAAATCCCGACTGCGACTTAGAGTCGTCCTTATCACTCTGGAAGCTCGAATCGGTAAAGGACTCCACTTGGAGTTCTCCGTTACCATACACCAAGAGCATCTCTTTAGTCCTTCGCAAGTACTTGAGAATGCTCTTCACAGCTGTCCAGTGACTCTCTCCAGGATCAGCTTGATACCTACTCACTACACTTAGTGAGTATGCAACATCGGGTCTGGTACATAGCATCGCGTACATGATAGAGCCTACAGCCGAAGCATAGGGTATCTCTTGCATGCGAGCTCTCTCCAAATCAGTCTTGGGAGACATCTCTTTGGAGAGAGTGACTCCAGAGATCGTGGGCAAGTTCCCACGCTTGGATTCTTCCATACTAAACCTCTTTAGTATGGTGTCAATGTACCTGGATTGGGACAATCCCAATATCCGTTTGGATCTATCTCTATAGATCCTAATTCCCAATATGCAAGAGGCATCACCAAGATCTTTCATTGAGAATCTTTGTGATAAGAAGAGCTTGACCGATTGCAGCATAGGAATATCATTTCCTATCAAGAGTATGTCGTCCACGTACAATACGAGGAAGACAACCTTACTCTCTGCCACCTTCTTGTAAATACAAGGTTCATCTGGGTTTTTGACGAAATCAAACTCTTTGATAACTACGTCAAAGCAGATGTTCCAACTCCGCGATGCTTGCTTTAATCCATAAATGGATTTAAGCAGCTTGCACACCTTCCCGCTACTCCCACTGTCTACGAAGCCCTCTGGCTGAGTCATGTACACGCACTCTTCTAAATCACCGTTTAGAAAAGCGGTCTTAACATCCATTTGCCAGATTTCGTAGTCATGATATGCAGCGATGGCAAGCATGATCCGGATGGATTTAAGCATAGCCACTGGAGAAAAGGTTTCGTCATAGTCCACACCTGGTCTTTGACGAAAACCTTTTGCAACAAGTCTAGCTTTGAAAGTCTCCACATTCCCATCTACACCAAGTTTTTTCTTGAAGATCCACTTGCTCCCAATGGGTTTTACCCTTTCAGGAGCAACTTCCAAAGTCCATACTTTGTTGGTGTACATGGATTCCATCTCGGACCGCATTGCATCCAGCCATTTCACTGAGTCTTTACTCGTGATGGCCTGCTCGAAACTAGTTGGGTCATCATCCTCCATAATGCAATCCTCGCTTCCACCGTCAATGAGAAAACCGTAGTATCTCTCAGGTGGACGAGAAACCCTACTAGATCGGCGGAGAGGCTGGGGTTCGTCGGGTACTACTGAATCCTTTGGTTCTACCAAGTCTTCTGTTATAGTTTGTGTCGCTGGAACCTCTTCCAGTTCTACCTCAATGCCACTTGTCTGTTTCATAAGAAACTCTTTTCTAAGAAAGTGGCATGTCGAGAAACAAACACTTTTTGTTCCTCAGAGTGGTAGAAGATATACCCTCGCGAATGTTTGGGATATCCAACAAACTTACATAAAACAGACCTTGCCTCGAGCTTGTCCGGATTTTGTGTTTTAACATAGGCCGGACAACCCCATATCTGAATAAAATTAAGACATGGTCTCTTACCATTCCATATCTCATATGGAGTGGTAGGCACTGATTTGGTTGGAACTCTATTCAATAGGTATGCAGCAGTCTCTAGTGCATATCCCCAGAAGGAAATAGGTAACTCAGCTGCACTCATCATAGAGCGCACCATATCTAATAGGGTGCGGTTCCTCCGTTCTGATACACCATTGTGCTGTGGTGTATATGGAGGAGTCAGCTGAGAGAGAATCCCATTCTCTTTTAGGAAGTCCAGGAATTCATTGCTCAAGTATTCACCTCCTCGATCAGATCGCAGGATTTTAATACTTTTTCCGGTTTGGTTCTCGACTTCTTGTTTATATTCTCTAAATTTCTCAAAAGCTTCAGACTTGTGTCTTATCAAGTACACATGTCCGTATCTTGAGAGATCGTCAGTGAATGTAATGAAGTACGAAGGACCATCCCTGGCATGTGTAGACATGGGACCGCATACATCACTATGTATTAGTCCCAAGAGTTCGGTAACTCTTTCTCCATGTCCCGTAAACGGAGTTTTGGTCATCTTACCTTTGAGACATGACTGGCAAGTGTCATAAGATGAAAATTCGAATGGCTTCAAATATCCATCCTTATGCAACTTAGCCAGTCGTGTCGCATTGATGTGACCCAGTCTACAATGCCATAAGAAGGATTCATTCAGTTCTGAACTCTTCCTCTTGTGTGTGTTTGTTATGCTCAGAACTGTTGATTGATTTAGAACATAAATGCCATTGCACAACGTGCCTGATCCAACCAACTTTTGGTTACGGAAAATGTTTATAACATTATCCTGTAATACAAAATTATATCCCTCTTTACTCAATAAAGAAACCGATATAATGTTGCATATCAGGTTCGGCATGTAATAGCATTCGTTCAGAACCAATGTATTACCAGTTGGTAATGCAAAGTGATATTCCCCGACAATCTTAGCTGCAACAATTGCACCATTTCCAACTCTTATGTCTTTATCACCTTCTCCAAGTTCTCTACCTTTCCTGAGCCCATGTAACTGATTACATATATGGGATCCTGATCCGGTATCTAATACCCAGGACGTAGAGCAAATGGAGAAACAGTTCTCTGTAACGAACACACCCGAAGAAAATGCATCAACATGTACTTTCTTCATTCGGGTGGCATGGGAATCTTGGTATTCCCCTATGTCCTGTTCATTCCCATAACCTATATAAGAAAGAACGGAACCAACGTTCCCCAGCACAGTATAACATGCGGGTTCAGTCAATACATCCATATTATTATCTTTATTAGGGCATGAAATGGTCGCTACCTGGAGAGAGAGAGAAGAAAACACTTTAGCGTATGCTCTTGCAAGATCAGATTGGTTATTATCTTATCTAATCAGGATGGCTCCCACTGGTTTTTATCAAATCTTCCTTCAAACCTTAAAAGGAAAGACTAGCCGGGATTAATTACACCTTACAACTTCGTTGATCTTTCAACCAGGCCAGTGTCGGTACTTTGAGGGAGGTTCCCCGTGCTTTCGCACGAACCTAATTAAAGTAAACCTCGTTTTCCCAGAGGCGTAACCCCGTTGACACCTTTCTAGACACCTACTTGATCGGCAAATTGTAATGTGTAAAACTCTCCCAGGAGTAACTCTTACTCGCAGTGGGTATCGGGATCCAACTATCTCATAGAAGGTATGCAATCTCATTGCAAATTTCAACACTTGAAATTCCCGATAATACTTTTGCCTCTAGCGTCCTATGACCCTGACGGAGGCCAAACTACCCACAGGGCGCTAGTCAAGTTCAACCCGTCATTTCTTGATTGAATTAAACCCACCCGTACGACCCTTGACGGAGGCCAAACTACGCTGTACGAATACCCTAATCCAATCGCATCATATGCAGGCAGATAAGCACTAGTTAGCTACCATACACTACGCCTTGACGGAGGCCAAACTACCGCAGCATGAATACTAAGTAGTACTTATCTGAAATGACGGAGGGCTACGCAGGTTTTTCAGAAAAAACCATGAGCGTAATGTGTAGGGTTCCTAGGCACGCTAACGAAGTCTCACAAGGCATCAAACATGGCCAATTCTAATTTTACAAGTGCCGAGAAACCCTAATACAGATCGTTAACTAGATGTGTAGGTGATGCGAAGCAAGTAAACAACTTTAACATAAAGGAAAGAAGCTACAACCTTTGTAGATCCGGTCCTCCACCTCCTAGGCTCCGTGATGACGTCCCTCCGCTATCCAAATTGAATCCATGACTCTAGCATCGGCTTCATCGGAAAAAAGGGCGGACTTGGTCGTCGGTTCGATGCCGAAGATGATCTACGTCGAGGCATCACAGGATCAAGCTCCAACTTCACCAAGCCTTGAAAACTTGTGAAGGAAACACCCTATACTACTTGGCAAGAGGTAGAGGATGAAGAAATAGGAGGTGGGTTCACTTTAGAATTGGATTTCTCACTCATTTGCTCAAGTTGCCATTAAAGCTATCAAGCTTTTTCTTCTTTTAGAAGAAGAAGAAGAAGATGATAATATATGATAAGTGTTAAGTAAAATAAAAAACAATATGATACTTATCATAATCTTAACCTTAGTTAGGTGTAGAGAATAAACCATGGTTAGGGTTAATGGTTAGGTTTAGGAAAAGAACAAGAATGGTCAAGCTTTCAACACTTCATGAACTACAAAATAAGCCACCATTCTCATTATCTTTTCTAAATGAAATAAATAAAATAAATAAATAGATAAATGAATAAGTAAATGAAATGAAACCCTAACCACTAACTAACCATGGTTTAATTCTTTACACAAACCCAAGCAAGAATGTATCATCAAACATGATACAATCAAGTGCACTAAAATATATCACATATACAATGTGCATTTCAAGTGAGTAAATCCATTTAAAGTGAACCAATACTAGTTAATGTAAAGTAATATATCAAATATATAATTATACATTAAATCATTAAATCAACACTTGATTCAATGATCCGGTCATGTCGCATATAACCGACTAGTATCCAATGTATCGGCTTATCGAATCAATCCTTGATTCGATAACTAGGTTATATCACATACAACCATTCGACACATTCATCGCGAGAATGAAATACGGTATCACATATACGCATTATTCTCGGTCCCGCACATATCTCATATGCGCTCCTATTTCGTTTCGCTTGAGCCAGGAAACCTCTGTGTAGGACTCTAAAGACTCGTCAATACGCCGGCAGCAGATGATGATCATATCAAACACCCACAAGCCGCAAGCGGTCTGCTAAACGTAACGGCCACCCGGGTATTGAGCGATCAGAAGATCGACGAGCAAGCCCGCTCACACTCCTGTGGATCCAACCAGTAACACTTACCGTACAGTCCGGTCTGTTCGTCTGATATGTCGCATATCTCGCCTAGGGGTGGTAAACGTCAGACCCCAATAGCTCGATAAGTCATGCCGACGTGAGGTCCATAACTATCGTGAAACTACTGATAACCCTTACCAGTATATCACTGCAACCCTGGCCAGGGATTTCCTGTTATGGCCAGTCGTGCATTGCGCAACATCAACCCCCAATACCGGGAGAGACGAATCCCCTCCTATCGCTCATTGCCTCCATGTGAATCGGGACTGTACCCAAAAACCACCTGTTTGCACGACTCAGTAGAGCCGTGGTAGGGTGGAAATCAAAGCACAGTGGGAGACACACAAGACTCTATGACGATCTCGGGTCAACAGACTAAGCTGTACCAGTGTCACCAGAGAACTGCCATCTGACGTGAGGTATAATACCATCTGGGAGTTCTCGGCGAGTCCGTTCAGTGTACCCAGTCTCCACTGAGCACCCGCATACCATCTCTGATGTCAAACACCAATGGATATGGGATCATCCATCGCCCATCACATGGGTCGAGAAGATATACGCTAGTCTACTGTGGAATATCGATGCCCCGTCTCGATATTCCCACGACTAGGAACATTGAAGGATGTACTCATGGACTAGCCAGGCCCCACTAGTATGATCTGCATCATAGTCCTGGAAGTCGAGTACACATCCTAAGGGCTTTATCAACATGTAATCAGAGAGACAGAAAGTATACATGTTAAGATAAAGAGCAACCAGATAGCGTACTATCATGTCGAGCAAGAAAGTCCTACCTATATATGTCCCAGCATCCACTACAATATACATCCAATGTACAGTAATGGCCTCTAGGGCATACATATAACTAAAAATCTCCCACTTGCACTAGGGCCATCTGTAGCAGTGGTTGTAGTATCTAATACTCAACCATCCCCTAAAAGTCTCTCTTTGGGAAAAGGCCTTCGTGAGTGGATCCGCCGTGTTGTCCTCTGAGTCTACTCTCCTAACCTCGATCATCCTGGAGATCAACTATCTCCATGATCAGGTGATGCTGCCTCAGAATATGTCTGGGTCACTGATGGGACCAGGGTTCCTGGGCCAAAGCCACACTTCCATTGTCATACAATGGTAGGAACCTAGTTCATCTTATGAACCATTATGCACCCAAACTGCCTCTTTGGTAGTATCTTTAATAGCGATGTTACCAGCCTTTATCGTCTAGTTTGTCACGGTATCTAGCTTGGAACTTTTCCAACATACCGTCCCTTTACTGAGGGTAAAGACAATGCCTGCGACTGACATTCAGTCGTCTTTATCACCCTGGAACCCTTCCAGTGATTCTCCCCAGGATCTATTGATACCATCTCACTTCAACTAGTGAGAATCCTAACATCCATATAGATCTATCTCATAGATCCAAAACCCAGGATTTAGAAGGTATCACTTTGATCCTATATGGAGAATCCATGTGATAAGAGGAGATCGACCGATCGTAGTATAGGAAACTCTTTTCCTATCAAGAGTATGTTGTCCACGTACAATACGAGGATGACCACCTTACTCTCTACTACCGTTTTGTATATACAAGGTTCATCTACCATTTTGATGATGTCAAACTGTTTGACTAACTCATCAAAACAGATGTTCCAACTCCGCGATGCCTGCTTCATTATGTAAAGCAACTTGCACACGTTTCCGCTGCTCCCACTGTTTACGAAGCCCTCTGGCTGTGTTCTTATAGACGTTCTCTTCTAAATCACTATTTAGAAAAGTAGTCATGGCACCCAACCGCCAGATATCGTAGTCATGGTATGTAGCCGTGGCAAGTAGGATCTGGATGGACTTAAGCATATTCCCTAGAAAAGGTTTCATCATTATACGTGCCTGGTCGATGATGAAAGCCTTTAACAAGTCTAGCTTTGAAAGTCTCAACTTTTCCATCTACACCAAGTACTCTTCTCAAGATATACTTGCTCCTGATGGGGATTTAACCCTTCAGATATCGCAACTAAAGTCCATACTTTGTTGGTGTACATGGATTCCATCTCAGATTGCTAAGCATCCAGCCATTCTTACAGAGTCCCTACTCTTGATGGCCTGCTCGAAACTAGTTGGGTCATCATCTCATGATGCAATCCTTGCTCCCACTGTCATCGAGAAACCGAAGTATCTCTCAAGCAGGTGAGGAACCCTGCTAGATCGGCGGAAAGGCTGAGGTTCGTTGGATTCTATTGAATGCTTTGGTTCTACCAAATCATCAGCTTTTGATTGTATAGATAGAACCTTTCCAGTTCTACATAACTGACCTTGCCTCGAGCTTGTCCAGATTTTGCTTTTTAGACATAGGCTGGACAACCCCAAATCTTAACTTACTTAAGAGATAGGCTCTTCCCATACCATATCTTATATGGAGTGGTAGGCACTGATTTGATTCGAACCTAATTCAATAGGTATGCAGCTTCTCAAGCGCATAACTCCTTAAAAGGAAATAGGTAACTCAGTAATACTCATCATAGAGCACACGATATCTAATATTGTGTGATTGCTCCACCCCGATACACCGTTGTGCTGTGGTGTATTCAGAGGAGTAATACTGAGAGAGAATCTCATTTTCCTTTAGAATAGTCCAAGGATTCCATGCACAAGTATTCTCCTCCCTGATCTCATCATAGGACATAATACTTATACCCGTATTTTGGTTCTCTACTTCCTACTTATATTCTGTGAATACCTCAAAAGGTTCGGACTTATGTTTCAATAGGAACATATGACTGAATCTTGAGAGATTATCAGAGAATATAATGAAGTATAAAGAACCAGTCCTGGCATGTGTAGACAGGAGACCTTACATACATCATCATGTATCAGTCCTAAGAGTTTACTAACTCT
This sequence comes from Agapanthus africanus, assembly GCA_030015575.1. NCBI lineage: Eukaryota > Viridiplantae > Streptophyta > Magnoliopsida > Asparagales > Amaryllidaceae > Agapanthus > Agapanthus africanus. The sequence goes on along the minus strand of CM057338.1, from coordinate 865,116,977 downwards.
TTCCCTGTTTCCAGTAAACAGAGCTATGGTCATCTAATCTTTGTGACATGACTGACAAGTTTCACAAGATGTAAATTCAAACTGATTTAAATATGCATCTAAAATGTAACTTCAGCCAGTTGGGTCGCATTGATATGACCTAGTCTACAATGCCTCAAGAATGATTCGTTCATTTCTGAACTCTTCCTCTTGTGTGTGTTCTGCATACTAGCAACTGTAGTTTGATTTAGAGCATCAATGCTTTTAGATAACGTGCCTGAACCGATCAACTTTTGATATAGGAAATGTTCAAAACATTATCCATCAATACAAAATTTTATCATTTCTTTACTAATAAAGGGACTGATATGATTTTGTATATCAGGTTCGGTATCTAATAGTATTTGTTCAGAATCAATGTATTAGTAATACAGGGTAACAGTGACCAACAGACTTGGCTGCAACACTTGCCCCGTTTTCTGTCTCATGAAACTCATCACCCGTTCTCAGTTTTCTACCCTTTTGTAGCCCTATGTAACAGATTACATATCTGGGATCCTGATCCTGTATCAAATACCCAGGATTCAGAGAATACTGAGAAACAGTTCTTTATAATGAACACACCCGAAGGAGATGCATCATATGCACTTTCTTCGTTTGGGCGGCATAGGAATTCTGGTATTCCCCTATTTCCTGCTCTGTCTTATAACAATTATAAGTTGGAGCAGGACCAACGTTCCCCAGCTCAGTATAACAAGCGGGTTCGGTCAATACATCCATATTATTATTTTGATTAAGGCGTGATATGGTCGCTACCTGGAGAGAGAGAAGAAAACACTCAGCGTGCGCTTTTGCAAGAATAGATTGGTTATTATTTTATCTAATCAGGATGGCTCCCACTGTTTTTATCAAATCTTTCTTCAAACCTTAAAAGGAAAGACTAGCCGGGATTAATTACACTCTACAAGTTCGCCAATCTTTCAGCCAGGCCAGTGTCGGTACTTTGAGGGAGGTGCCCCGTGCTTTCGCACGAACCTAATTACAATAAACCTCGTTTTCCCAGAGGCGTAACCCCGTTGACACCTTTCTAGACACCTACTTGATCGGCTAATTGCAAAGTGCAAAACTCTCCCAGGAGTAACAATTACTCGCAGTGGGTATCGGGATCCAACTATCACATAGAAAGTATGCAATCTCATTGCAAGTTTCAACACTTGAAACTCCCGATAAAGATTTTTACCCCTAGCACTTATGACCTTAACTATGGTCAACAAATCATAAGCATTAGTCAAGTTCTACCCGTCATTTCGTGATTAATTAGACCCACCCACATGACCCTTAACTAAGGTCAACAAAGTCACGCGACTGTCCTAACTAATCGCATCATATGCGATGGAGGAAGACATCACTTAGCTACCGTACACTGTGCCTTAACTAAGGTCAACAAACACAGCACGAATACTAAGTACTCTACTTCCTAAAATGACGGAGGGTTGCGAATGGTTTTTATGAAAACCTTTAACGCTTTGAACTTGATCTCGTTGCGGAATCAAATGGTTTTTAAATGGAATGTTTTTTAGGCTTTTCTAGTTTTGCTAAAGGGGTCACTCCCGGTGAAGGGATCGTCGGCCCTTTCCTCGTCGAATGAGGTGCGGGATATATCATATATATCACTGTGCAAAGCAGAAACTATAGAAGCAATCAAATGACAAACCGAGGGCTGTAGCATCTGCCAGTTATTGCTAAAGGAGTCACTCCCGGTGAAGGGATCTCGGTCCTTTCCTCATCGAATAAGGTGCAGGATGTTCTACAGGGAACACCGCGATGCAAAGCAAGAACTGTAGCTACCTATTTTATTTTGAAATTCGATTCCACAACATCTTTTAGGTTTATTTTCTTTCATTAATCTCATTAATGAATATCCCATCATTTAAGTCCACCTAAACATTACAGATAAATATAACGTACGCTTATGCCATCCGCATTCGCCTCGATGTCCCGTCTGCACCGTTAGGTTAGGTAACTAACGCCAGAACGAGGCAGGGCTAGCGCGGGTGTAAAACATAAGCAACGTCTATATAATATATCATATATACTATATACTATATCTATCTGAACAAATCACATGATCACATCACAGATAACACAGAAGAAAATATCATATGAAATATTGGATATATTAGGACGTCCGTGTTTTCAATACGAGCCAGTATAAAACACGGATTCCACGGTCGTGATGAATAGCCAATTCCACACCCCTAGACCCCTACGAGAGCGGCAAGCTACCCTACCAATTCTAGGGTTAGGAGACCCGGGCTCGACTCCTCGAGATGGTCTCCCACTGGACCCTAGAACCCAGTTACTTGTGCTCCCCTCCTTGGGTCTATCCTAATGCGGAAAAGTAAATAATATACAAATGGTGACAACATCCGCAACCTGGAAGTGCCCCAATAAAAGAATATTACATACAAGTTTTTACATGAATGAAAATGAAAAACACTCATCTCACATAAAAACCCCTCGGCTATTCGAACACGACGATCCAATATAACATATCCAGCAACACATAACATCACATGTCATCAACGTAAGTAAATATGCGCATCCCAATTGTCGTTGACATATAGCAACGAAACCGGCGATATCATATATTACACTTACGGTCACAGAAAAGAAAGTGTAAAACTACAACAGTTGGAATCCGCAACCTCTTTAGACATCGCATGCCTAATCAAATGAAATACTTAGACATCGCATGCCTAACAATTATAAACCCCGCATTTTAGTCTCATTATCGAAAACACTTTTCAATATCATGTCGGGCAATTCAACGGGATTCCCGACACTCTGATCGAATGCTCGTCGCAAACTTTAGTAGGCGGCTGCACCCCCGATACCGTCGACGAAGTGCACCAAGGCGGAACACCGCAACCGCGAGCACCCAAATGGATGCTTTCGGTGACGGGGTTCTCCTACAGTCACTTAGTCGGGGCTATGGGGTGAGGCTGTCTATTAAGTTTACCCGGCGAGTATCCGCGTACACTACGTGATTGCGACGGAATTTTGATCACATCAAAATTCCGTGGCAACCGATCAAGTGAGACTAAGCTGCTATGTTTATAACATTCATTCAGTTATCTCATAACTGCTTGTGAATTCCAATTATTGTATCACATTCCGGATAAACAGAAAATGTTAAACTTTCCGATCGAACAATCGAACACCCAGGTTTTCCCAATACAGCTCAACACATGAAATAAGTCTAAAAACATTCAGTTCATGCCTCAGTACCAACGGTCCAGCCGTAGAAGGGTCAAGCCAACGCCTCACATGTGGCACGCCGTACTGCCCCAAACCCGAAGGTTCAAAGGGCAGTTCAAGACGGTCACATAATCGAGTTAAGGTTTGTTGTCTTCTAGAGGGACCATCGCGTTACTTGCACTACTTAGAACGTGATTAAACTACAGAAAAATCCAACAATTGGAAATTTCCCGGCAGGGGAAAAAGTGGGTATTTATATCCGGTCGAACTTTTTAACATATTCTAAAATTATCCGGAAAAACACACAGACAAAATTAGACAATCCGATCGAAACAACGAGTCCCCAATACAACCCAGAAAATTCAACTCTTGAATAAATATTAAAAAATTCCCAGGAAAACCAGCACTGTTAAGTAGGAGTTACTGTGCAAACTTCAACGCATAAAACGACAAATAGGCCGCGGAACCGCCGCACGAGCCATGCTCGTGCCGCGGAACCGCGGCGCCTTGATGGAATTAGGGCATCGAAATTTACAGTAACTCTTTGATATTCCTGCTGATATTTCTGCATATTTTTAATTCTCAAAAAACCACGATTTTCAAAAAATGTCCAGAGAGCCGTTTTGAGTTAGGGTTTCGGGTCGATCGGACTTCTAACTCCGTCTACGCATTGCCTAAGGCTCTAGCTAGTCTCTGATACCACTGTAGGGTTCCTAGGCACGCTAACGAAGTCTCACAAGGCATCAAACATGGCCAATTCTAATTTTACAAGTGCCGAGAAACCCTAATACGGATCGTTAACTAGATGTGTAGGTGATGCGAAGCAAGTAAACAACTTTAACATAAAGGAAAGAAGCTACAACCTTTGTAGATCCGGTCCTCCACCTCCTAGGCTCCGTGATGACGTCCCTCCGCTGTCCAAATTGAATACATGACTCTAGCATCGGCTTCATCGGAAAAAAGGGCGGACTTGGTCGTCGGTTCGATGCTGAAGATGATCTACGTCGAGGCATCACAGGATCAAGCTCCAACTTCACCAAGCCTTGAAAACTTGTGAAGGAAACACCCTATACTACTTGGCAAGAGGTAGAGGATGAAGAAATAGGAGGTGGGTTCACTTTAGAATTGGATTTCTCACTCATTTGCTCAAGATGCCATTAAAGCTATCAAGCTCTTTCTTCTTTTAGAAGAAGAAGAAGATGATATTATATGATAAGTGTTAAGTAAAATATAAAAAAAACAATATGATACTTATCATAATCTTAACCTTAGTTAGGTGTAGAGAATAAACCATGGTTAGGGTTAATGGTTAGGTTTAGGAAAAGAACAAGAATGGTCAAGCTTTCAACACTTCATGAACTACAAAATAAGCCACCATTCTCATTATCTTTTCTAAATGAAATAAATAAAATAAATAAGTAGATAAATGAATAAGTAAATGAAATGAAACCCTAACCACTAACTAACCATGGTTTAATTCTTTACACAAACCCAAACAAGAATGTATCATCAAACATGATACAATCAAGTGCACTAAAATATATCACATATACAATGTGCATTTCAAGTGAGTAAATCCATTTAAAGTGAACCAATACTAGTTAATGCAAAGTAATATATCAAATATATAATTATACATTAAATCATTAAATCAACACTTGATTCAATGATCCGGTCATGTCGCATATAACCGACTAGTATCCAATGTATCGGCTTATCGAATCAATCCTTGATTCGATAACTAGGTTATATCACATACAACCATTCGACACATTCATCGCGAGAATGAAATACGGTATCACATACACGCATTATTCTCGGTCCCGCACATATCTCATATGCGCTCCTATTTCGTTTCGCTTGAGCCAGGAAACCTCTGTGTAGGACTCTAAAGACTCGTCAATACGCCGGCAGCAGATGATGATCATATCAAACACCCACAAGCCGCAAGCGGTCTGCTAAACGTAACGGCCACCCGGGTATTGAGCGATCAGAAGATCGACGAGCAAGCCCGCTCACACTCCTGTGGATCCAACCAGTAACACTTACCGTACAGTCCGGTCTGTTCGTCTGATATGTCGCATATCTCGCCTAGGGGTGGTAAACGTCAGACCCCAATAGCTCGATAAGTCATGCCGACGTGAGGTCCATAACTATCGTGAAACTACTGATAACTCTTACCAGTATATCACTGCAACCCTGGCCAGGGATTTCCTGTTATGGCCAGTCGTGCATTGCGCAACATCAACCCCCAATACCGGGAGAGACGAATCCCCTCCTATCGCTCATTGCCTCCATGTGAATCGGGACTGTACCCAAAAATCACCTGTTTGCACGACTCAGTAGAGCCGTGGTAGGGTGGAAATCAAAGCACAGTGGGAGACACACAAGACTCTATGACGATCTCGGGTCAACAGACTAAGCTGTACCAGTGTCACCAGAGAACTGCCATCTGACGTGAGGTATAATACCATCTGGGAGTTCTCGGCGAGTCCGTTCAGTGTACCCAGTCTCCACTGAGCACCCGCATACCATCTCTGATGTCAAACACCAATGGATATAGGATCATCCATCGCCCATCACATGGGTCGAGAAGATATACGCTAGTCTACTCTGGAATATCGATGCCCCGTCTCGATATTCCCACGACTAGGAACATTGAAGGATGTACTCATGGACTAGCCAGGCCCCACTAGTATGATCTGCATCATAGTCCTGGAAGTCGAGTACACATCCTAAGGGCTTTATCAACATGTAATCAGAGAGACAGAAAGTATACATGTTAAGATAAAGAGCAACCAGATAGCGTACTATCATGTCGAGCAAGAAAGTCCTACCTATATATGTCCCAGCATCCACTACAATATACATCCAATGTACAGTAATGGTCTCTAGGGCATACATATAACTAACATAATGAACTTGATATCGTTGTAGAATCGAGTGAAGTTTTGAAATGGAGTGATTTTGAGGCTTTTCTAGTTTTGCTAAAGGGGTCACTCCCGGTGAAAGGATCGTCGGCCCTTTCCTCGTCGAATGAGGTGCTGGATATATCATATATATCGCGGTGCAAAGCAGAAACTATAGAAGCAATCAAAAGACAAACCGAGAGTTGTAGCATCTGCCAGTTATTGCTAAAGGAGTCACTCCCGGTGAAGGGATCTCGGTCCTTTCCTCATCGAATAAGGTGCAGGATATATCACATATACCGCTGTGCAAAGCAAGAACTGTAGCTACCCTTTTTATTTAAAATTTGATTCTACAACATCTTTTAGGTTTCTTTTCTTTCATTAATCACATTAATGAAGTCCCATCATTTAAGTCACCTAAACATCACAGATAAATACGACGTACACTTATGCCATCCGCATTCGCCTCGATGTCCCCTCGTGCACCGTTAGGTTAGGTAACTAACGGCAGAGCGGGGCAGGGCTAGCGCAGGTGTAAAACATAAGTAACGTCTATATAATATATCATATATACTATATACAGTATCCATCACAGAACATCACATGATCACATCACAGATATCGCAGCAGAAGAAACATATGAAATATTGGATATACTGGGACGTCCGTGTTTTCAATACGAGCCAGTATAAAACACGGATTCCACGGTCGCGATGAATAGCCAAACCCACACCCCTGACCCCTACGAGAGCGGCAAGCAACCCTACCAATTCTAGAGTTAGGAGACCCGAACTCGACTCCTCGAGTTGGTCTCCCACTGGACTCCAGAACCCGGTTACTTGTGCTCCCCTCCTTAAGTCTATCCTAGTGCGGAAAAGTAAATAATATACAGAGGGTGACATCTTCCGCAACCTGGAAGTGCCCCAATAAAAGAATATTACATACAAGTTTTTACATGAATGAAAATGAAAAACACTCATCTCACATAAAAAAAACCCCGGCTATTCAAACACGACGATCCGATATAACATATCCAGCAACACATAACATCACATGTCATCAACGTAAGTAAACATGTGTATCCCAATTGTCGTTGACATATAGCAACGAAACCGGCGATATCACATATTACACTTACGGTCACAGAAAAGAAAGTGTAAAACTACAACAGTTGGAATCCGCAAACTCTTTAGACATCGCATGCCTAGACCAATGAATTCCTTAGACATCACATGCCTAACAATTATAAACCCCGCATTTTAGTCTCATTGTCGAAAACTCTTTTCAATATCAAGTGAGACTAAACCGCTAGATTTATAACATTCATTCAGTTATCTCATAACTATTTGTGAATTCCAATTATTGTATCCCATTCCGGATAAATAGAAAATATTAAACTTTCCGATCGAACATTCGAACACCCAAGTTTTCCCGAAACCGTTCAATACATGAAACAAGTTTAAAAAACATCCAGTTCATGCCTCTGTACCAACGGTCCAGCCGTAGAAAGGTCAAACCAACGCCTCACATGTGGCACGCCGTACTGCCCCAAACCCTAAGGTTCAAAGGGCAGTTCAAGACGGTCACATAATCGAGTTAAGGTTTGTTGTCTTCTAGAGAGTCCATCGGGTTACTTGCACTACTTAGAACGTCTTTAAACCACGGAAAGATCCAACACATGGAAAATTCCCGACAGGGGAAAAATTGGGTATTTATATCCGGTCAAACTTTTTAACATATTCTAAAATATCCGGAAAGCCACATAGACAAAGTCTGATAATCCGATCGAATCATCTAAGCTCCAAAACACCCCAGAAAACTCAACTCTTGAGTTCAAATTAAAAATTCCCAGAAAACTCAGCACCTGAAAACATGAATTACTGTGCAAAAATTATAAAATAATGTGGAAAAAAGGCCGCGGAACCGCCGTACAAGCCATGCTTGTGCCGCGGTTCCGCCGCGCTTTAGATGGATCATTGGGTAATTTTTGCACCGTAATTCTTAGAATTCCCTGCTGAATTTTTTAAGCATTTTTAATCTGGAAAAAACCCAGTTTTTGAAAAAAGTCCAGAGAGCATTTTGGAATTAGGGTTTCGGTTCGATCGGACTTCAAACTCTGTCTACGCATCGCCTAAGGCTCTAGCTAGGCTCTGATACCACTGTAGGGTTCCTAGGCACTCTAATGAGGTCTCACAAGGTATCAACCATGCCAATTTCAAATTTTTCCGGTGCCGAGAAACCCTAATACGGATCGTTAACTAGAATTTTAGGCGAAAAGTGAAACTAGTTAACATCTTAACTAAAAGTGAGAAGCTACAACCTTTGTAGATCCGGTTCTCCACTTCCTTAGCTCCACATAGACGTCCTCTCGCTGTCCAAGTCGGATCTCGGACTCTAGCATCGGCTTCATCGGAGAAATGAGCGGACTAGTCGTCGACTACGATGCCGAAGATGATCTACGTCGAGGCAACACAAGATCAAGCTCTAACTTCACCTAGTCATGAAACTTGTGAAGAAAACACCCTATACTACTTGGCAAGAGGTAGAGGATGAAGAAATAGGAGGTGGGTTCACTTTAGAATTGGATTTCTCACTCTTTTACTCAAGATGCCATTAAAGCTAGTAAGCTTTTCTACTTTTTCAAGAGGAAGAAGATGAAGATAGAATATGATAAGTGTTAGATTAAAAAAGAAAATAATATGAATACTTATCATATACTAACCATGGTCAAGTGTAGAGAGTAAACTAGGGTTAGGTGAATGGTTAGGTTAAGAGAAGAAAACAAAAATGGTCAAGGTTTCAACCCTTCATGAAGCTTCATGAAAGAAACAAGAAAAGCCACCATTTCCATTTTCTTTTCCAAAATCAATAATCAAAATAAATAAATGAATAAGTAAACAAAACCCTAACCATTCATATAACCATGGTTTAATCTTTACACAAACTCAAGTTAACATGTATCATCAAACATGATACAATCAAGTGCACACTAAAAAATATATCACATATACAATGTGCACATCAAGTGAGAAAATCCTTTTAAAATGAACCAATACTAGTTAATGCAAAGTAATATATCAAATATATAATTATACATTAAATCATTAAATCAACACTTGATTCAATAATCCGGTCATGTCGCACATAACCGACTAGTATCCAATGTATCGACTTATCGAATCATTCTTCGATTCGATAACTAGGTTATATCGCATACAACCAATCGAAACATTCATCGCGAGAATGAAATACGGTATCACATACACGCATTATTCTCGGTCCCGCACATATCTCATATGCGCTCCTATTTCGTTTCGCTTGAGCCAGGAAACCTCTGTGTAGGACTCTAAAGACTCGTCAATACGCCGGCAACAGATGATGATCATATCAAGCACCCACAAGCCGCAAGCGGTCTGCTAAACGTAACGGCCATCCGGGTATTGAGCGATCAGAAGATCGACGAGCAAGCCCGCTCATACTCCTGTGAATCCAACCAGTAACACTTACCGTACAGTCCGGTCTGTTCGTCTGATATGTCGCATATCAAGTCTAGGGGTGGTAAACGTCAGACCCCAATAACCGATAAGTCGTGCCGATGTGAGGCTCATAACGGGTCGAGAAACTACTGGTAACACTTACCAGCAAAACTCTGATCAGCCCTGGCCAGGGACTTCCCTGTTACGGCCAATCGAGCACTGCGCAACATCAACCCCCAATACCGGGAGAGACGAAACCCCTCCTATCGCTCATTGCCTCCATATGACTCGGGACTGTGCCCAAAAACCACCGTTTTGCACGCCCTCATGGACGTGGTAAGGTGGAGATCAAAGCACAGTGGGAATCACACAAGACTCTATGACGATCTCGGGTCTACAGACTAACCTGCACAAGTGTCACCTGAGAACTGCCATCTGACGTGAGGTATAATACCATCTGGGAGTTCTCGGCGAGTCCGTCCAGTGTACCCAGTCTCTACTGAGCACCCGTATATCATCTCTGATGTCAAACACCAATGGATATGGGATCATCCATCGCCCATCTCATGGGTCGAGAAGCGTATACGCTAGTCTACACTGGTATATCGATGCCCTGTCTCGATACACCCACGACTAGGGACCTTGAAGGATGTATCTATGGACTACCATGTCCCCACTAGTATGATCTGCATCATAGTCCAGGTAGTCAAGTACACATCCTAAGGGCTTTACCAACATGTAACTATAAGACAGTTTAAAAGAGACAAGTGAACATGTTAAGATAAAGAGCAATCAGATAGCATACTATCATATCGAGCAAGAAAGTCATCTCTATATATGTCCAAGCATCCAATATAATATACATCATCTGTACAATACTGGCCTCTAGGGCATACATACAACTAACAATAATTGTTATAAGACAGAGCAGGAAATTGGGGATTACCAGAATTCCCGTGCCGCCCAAACGAAGAAAGTGCATAATGATGCATCTTCTTCGGGTGTGTTCATTACACAGAACTGTTTCTCAGTATCCTTTACGTCCTGGGTATGTGATACCGGATCAGGATCCCGCATATGTAATCTATTACATGGGCTACAGATAGGTAGAGAACTGAGAACGGGTGATATGTTTCATAAGATAGAAACGGTGCAAGTGTTGAAGCCAAGTCTGTTGGTCACTATCACCCTGTATTACCAGAATACATTGATTCTGAACGAATGTTATTAGATACCGAACCTGATATACAAAATCATATCAGTCTCTTTATTTGTTAAAGAAGGATATAATTTTGTATTGTTGGATAATGTTTTGAACATTTCATATATCAAGAGTTGATCGGTTCAGGCACGTTATCTAAAAGTATTGACGTTCTAAATCAAACTACAGTTCTTAGTATACAGAACACACACAAGAGGAAGAATTCAGAAATGAACGAATCCTTCTTGAGGCATTGTAGACTAGGTCATATCAATGCGACCCGACTAGCTGAAGTTACATTTAGATGCATATTTAAATCTGTTTGAATTTACATCTTGTGAAACTTGCCGGTCATGTCACAAAGATAAAATGACCATAGCTCTGTTTATTGGAAACAGAGAAAGAGTTAGTGAACTCTTGAGATTGATACATTTTGAAGTATGAAGGTCCCCTGTCTACACATGCCAAGACCGGTTCTTTTTACTTCCTTACATTCACTGATGATCTCAGAATCGGACGCATGTTCATGTTGAAACACATGTCTGAAGCTTTTGAGAACTTCAAAGAATATAAGAAAGAAGTAGAGAACCCATACAGGTATAAGTATTATGTCCTTTGATGAGATCAGGGAGGAGAATACTTAGGCATGGAGATCCTGGACTATTCTAAAGGAGAATGAGATTCTCTCTCAGCATTACTCCTCCGTATACACCATATCACAACGGTGTACCGGGGTGGAGCAATCACACCCTATTAGATATGGTGCGCTCTATGATGAGTACTACTGAGTTATCTATTTCCTTTTGGGTGTTATGCGCTTGGGGAAGCTGCATACCTATTGAATTGGGTTCCAATCAAATCAGTGCCTACCACTCCATATGTGATATGGTATGGGAAGAGCCCATCTCTTAAGCAAGTTAAGATTTGGGGTTGTCCGGCCCATGTCTAAAAACAGAATCCGGACAAGCTCGAGGCAAGATCAGTTCTGTAGAACTGGAAGGAGTTCCAGCTATACAAACTACAGCTGATGATTTGGTAGAACCAAAGGATTCAATAGTTCCCAACGAACCTCAGCCTCTCCGCCGATCTGGTAGGGTTCCTCATCCGCCTGAGAGATACTTCGGTTTCTCGATGACAGTGGGAGTGAGGATTGCATCATGAGATGATGACCCAACTAGTTTCGAGCAGGCCATCAAGAGTAGGGACTCTGTAAGAATGGCTGGATGCTTAGCGATCTGAGATGGAATCCATGTGCACCAACAAAGTATGGACTTTAGTTGCTATATCTGAAGGGTTAAATCCCCATCAGGGGCAAGTATATCTTGAGAAGATTACTTGGTGTAGATGGAAAAGTTGAGACTTTCAAAGCTAGACTTGTTAAAGGTTTTCGTCATCGACCAGGCATGGATAATGATGAAACCTTTTCCAGTGGCTATGCTTAAGTCCATCCGGATCCTACTTGCCATTGCTGCATACCATAACTGCGATATCTGGTGGTTGGGTGTCATGACTACATTTCTAAATATTGATTTAGAAAAGAACGTCTATAAGAACACAGCCAGAGGGCTTCGTAAACAGTGGGAGCAGCGGAAACTTATGCAAGTTACTTTACAGATTAAAGCAGGCATCGCGAAGATGGAACGTCTGTTTTGATGAGGTAGTCAAAGAGTTTGACTTCATCAAAATGGTAGATCAACCTTGTATATACAAAAGGGAAGTAGGGAGTATGGTGGTGATCCTCGTATTGTACGTAGACAACATACTCTTAATAGGAAAGGAGTTTCATATGCTACGCACGGTCAATCTCCTATTATCACAAGGATTCTCCATATAGGATAAAGGTGATATCTCCTAAATCCTGGGTTTTGGATCTATGAGATAGATCTAAATGAATGTTAGGATTCTAACTAAGTGTAGTGAGATAGTATCAATTGATCCTAGGGAGAATCACTGGAATGGTTCCAGGGTGGTAAGGTTGACTGAATGTCAGTCACAGGCATTGTCTTTACCCTCAGAGAAGGGACGGTATGTTAGAAGAGTTCCAAGCTAGATATCGTGGCAAACTAGACGATAAAAGCTGATGACATCGCTATCAAAGATACTACCAAAAGAGGCAGTTTGGGTGTATATTAGTTCATGAGATGAACTAGGTTCCTACCATTATGTGACAATGGAAGTGTGGTTTTGGCCCAGGAACCCCGGACCCATCAGTGACCCAGACATATTCCAAGGCAGTATCACCTGATCATGAAGATAGTTGATCTCCAGGGTGATCGAGGTTAGGAGAGTAGACTCAGAGGACAACACGGCGGATCCACTCACAAAGGCCTTTTCCCAGAGAGAGACTTTTATGGGATGGTTGAGTATGAGATACTGCAACCACTGCTACAGATGGCCTTAGTACAAGTGGGAGATTGTTAGTTATATGTATGCCCTAGAGGCCATTACTGTACATGAGATGTATATTGTAGTGGATGCTGGGACATATATAGGTAGGACTTTCTTACTCGACATGATAGTACGCTATCTGGTAGCTCTTTATCTTAACATGTATACTTACTGTCTCTCTGTTACATGTTGATAAAACCCTTAGGATGTATACTCGACTTGCAGGACTATGATGAAGATCGTACTAGTGGGGCCTGGGTAGTCCATGAGTACATCCTTCAAAGTTCCTAGTTGTGGGAATATCGAGACGGGGCATCGATATTCCAGAGTAGACTAGCGTATATCTTCTCGACCCATGTGATGGGCGATGGATGATCCCATATCCATTGGTGTTTGACATCAGAGATGGTATGCGGGTGCTCAGTGGAGACTGGGTACACTGAGCTGACTCGCTGAGAACTCCCAGATGGTATTATACCTCACATCAGATAGCAGTTCTCTGGTGACACTGGTACAGCTTATTCTGTTGACCCGAGATCGTCATAGAGTCTTGTGTGTCTCCCACTGTGCTTTGATTTCCACCCTACCACGGCTCCATTGAGTCGTACAAACAGGTGGTTTCTGGGCACAGTCCCGATTCACATGGAGGCAATGAGCGATAGGAGGGGATTTGTCTCTCCCGATAATGGGGGTTGATGTTGCGCTATGCTCGACTGGTCATAACTGGAAATCCCTGGCCAGGGTTGCAGTGATTTACTGGTAAGTGTTATCAGTAGTTTCATACTTGTTATGGACCTTAAATCGGCATGACTTATCAAGCTACTGGGGTCTGACGTTTACCATCCCTAGGCGAGATATGCGACATATCAGACGAACAGACCGGACTGTGCGGTAAGTGTTACTGATTGGATTCGCAGGAGTGTGAGCGGGCTTGCTCGTTGATCTTCTGATCGCTCAATACCCGGGTGGCCGTTACGTTTAGCAGACCGCTTGCGGCTTGTGGGTGATTGATATGATCACCACCTACTGCCAGCGTATTGACGAGTGTTTAGAGTCCTACACAGAGGTTTCCTGGCTCAAGCGAAACGAAATAGGAGCGCATATGAGATATGTGCGGGACCGACAATAATACCAGTATGTGATACTGTATTCTATTCTCGCGATTTGTATCATCGCTCGGTTATATGAGATATAGCCGGGTTACCGAATCAAGTGTTGATTAGATATAATGATACACTGGATATTAGTCGGTTATATGAGATATGACCGGATCATTAAATCAAGTGTTGATTTAATGACTTAATGTATAATTATATATTTGATATATTACTTTACATTAACTAGTATTGGTTCACTTAAGATTGATTTTCTCACTTGATGTGCACAAGTTGTATATGTGATATATGTTTGTGCACTAGTTTATATCATGATTGATGATACATGCAAACTTGGGTGTGTGTATGACTTACACCATATTTAAGATAATGGTTTAGGTTTTTATTTATTTTGGTAAAACAAAATGGTGGCTTTCTTTGTCTTGGATTGAAGCTTCATGAAGCTTTTAAGCATCTTTAACAAAGTCCTCTCATTTTGTTTTGCATAAGATTTTTATTAACCAAACCATTAACTCAAACTATGGTTTAGTCTCTACAAAGGTTAACTCACTCATAGTTGCATTATGATAGACTTCATTTGATTATTCTTTTTTTAAAAAAATTCATTATTCATATTCTTTCATCTTCTTCTTCTTCAAGAAGAAGAAAAGCTTGCTAGAAATTTTCTAGTGAAGAAATAGAGTGAGAAATCCAAATCCAAAGTGAACCCACTTCCTATTTCATCATCCTCTACTACTTTTCATTTAGTTTAGGGTGTTCTCTTCACAAAGTTCTTGACCTAATGAAGATGGAACTTGAGTTTGAGTCTTCTCGACGTAGATCATCTTCGGCCTCGAAGTCAACGAGCTAGTCCGTTCATTTCTCCGATGAAACCATCACTAGAGGTCGGGATCTCGATGATCGCAGCGAAGGGACGTCAACACGGAGCTTTAGAAGTGAAGGATGGGATCTACAAAGGTTGTAATCCCTAACTCTTAGAAGTAAAGTTGTTTGCTTGCTATTAGTTTCGCCTAATCTCTAGTATACGATCTTGGTTAGGGTTGTTCGGCACGTCCAATTTTTGAATCGGGCATGGTTGATACCTTATAGAACCTTGTTAGTGTGTCTAGGAACCCTACAGTGGTATCAGAGCCAAACTAGAGCTTTAGGCAATGTCTATGCGAAGTTTAAAGTCCGATCGAACCCGGATAACCCCGATTAAACCCTTCTCTGGACATTTTTTGAAAATGTGATTTTTCTGAATTAAAAATACTCAGAAAAACAAGCAGGAAAAACTAAGAATTACTGTGAAGTATGGCCCACTAATTCGCTCATTCGGCCGCGGAACCGCCGCCAAACCCTTGGTTTGGCCGAGATTCCGCGGCCAAAATTTTGAATTAGTCCCTGAAACTTCATATATTTATTCTTAGGTCCTTTATTGTCATTTTTTCTGGTAATTTTTTAATTCCACTCAAGTGTTGAGTTTTCTAAGGTTGTATTGGGGACTCGTTGATTCGATCGGATAATTTAACTTTATTTAGTTTGTCCGGGTAATTTTTAGAACGTGTTAAAAAGTTCGAACGGATATCAATAACTCACTTTTTCCCCTGCCGGAAAATTTCCAAGCGTTGGATTTTTCCGTAGTTTAAGAACGTTCTAAGTCGTGCAAGTAATGCGATGGACCCTCTAGAAGACAACAAACCTTAACACGATTATGTGACCATCTTGAACTGTCTCTAAACCTTAGGGTTTGTGGCAGTATGGCGCGCCACATGTGAGGCATTGGCTTGACCCTTCTACGGCTGGACCATTGGTACTGTGGCATGTCATGGATGTTTTTAAACTAATTTCAAGTGTTGAGAACTATTTGGGAAATCTTGGGTGCTTGTTTATTCGATCGGAAAGTTTAATATTGTCTATTTATCTGGAATGTGATACAATAATTGGAATCAACAACATTTGAATTTTATAAGTCTAGCAGTTTAGTCTCAGATGATCGGTTGCCGCGGGATTTTGATGCGATCAAAAGTCCGTCGCAATCACGTATCGTACGCGGATACTCGCCGGGTAAACTTAACAGACAGCCACGCCCCATAGCCCCGACCAAGTGACTGTAGGAGGACCCCGTCGCCAAAAGCATCCGTTCGGGTGCTCGCGGCAGCGGTGTTCCTCCTTAGTGCACTTCGTCGACGGCATCCGGGGGTGCGGCCGTCTACTAAAGTTTGCGACGAGCATTCGATCAGGATGTCTGGAATCTTATTGAATTGCCCGACTTGATATTGAAAAGGGTTTTCGATAATGAGACTAAAATACGGGGTTTATAATTGTTAGGCATGAGATATCTAAGGAATTCATTTGGTTAAGCATGAGATATCTAAGGAGGTTGCGGATTCCAACTGTTGTAGTTTTACATTTTCTTTTCTGTGACCGTAAGCGTAGTATATGGTGTATCGCCGGCTTCGTTGCTATACATCAACGACAATCGGGATACGCATACTTGCTTACGTTGATGATATGTGATATTATGTGTTGCTAGATATGTTATATTGGATCTTCGTGTTTGAATAGCCGGGGGGGTTTTATGTGAGATGAGAGTTTTTCATTTTCATTCATGTAAAAACTTGTATGTAATATTCTTTTATTTGGGGCACTTCCAGGTTGAGGAAGATGTCGCCGTTGATGTATATTATTTACTTTTCCGCATTAGGATAGACCCAGGAGGGAAGCACAAGTAACCGGGTTCTAGGGTCCAGTGGGAGACCGCCTCGAGGAGTCGAGTCCGGGTCTCCTAACTCTAGAATTGGTAGGGTTGCTTGCCGCTCTCGTAGGGGTCTAGGGGTGTGGGATTGGCTATTCATCACGACCGTGGAATCCATGTTTTATATAGGCTCAAAATAAAACACGGACGTCCTAGTATATCCAATATTTCATATGTTATTTTCTGCTGCGTTGTCTGTGATGTAATATGTTCAGATAGATATTGTATATAGTATATATGATATATTATATAGACGTTGCTTATGTTTTACACCCGCGCTAGCCCTGCCCCGCTCTGCCGTTAGTTACCTAACCTAACGGTGTAGACGGGACATCGAGGCGAATGCGGATGGCATAAGTATACGTTGTATTTATCTGTGATGTTTAGGTGTATTTAAATGATGGGACATTCATTAATGAGATTAATGAAAGAAAATAAACCTAAAAGATGTTGTGGAATCGAATTTCAAAAATTAGGTAGCTATACTTGTTGCTTTGCATAGCGGTGTTCCTTGTAGAACATCCAGCACCTTATTCGATAAGAAAAGAGCCGAGATCCTTTCACCGGGAGTGACCTCTTTAGCAATAATTAGCAGATGCTACAATCTTCGGTTTTTCTTTTGACTGATTTTCTAGTTCTTGCTTTGCATGGTGGTATTGTGAATATCCTGCACCTCATTCGATGAGGAAAGAGCCGAGATCCCTTCACCGGAGTGACCTCTTTAGCGAAACTAGCAAAAGCCTCAAAAGCACTCCATTTTAAAACCATTTGATTCTACAACGAGATCAAGTTCAAAGCGTTAAAGGTTTTTCTTAAAAACCATCCGCAACCCTCCGTCATTTTAGGAAGTAGAGTACTTATTATTCGTGTTGTGTTTGTTGACCTTAGTTAAGGCACAGCGTACGGTAGCTAAGTGATGTCTTCCTACATAGCATATGATGCGATTAGTTAGGAAAGTCATGTGACTTTGTTGACCTTAGTTAAGGGTCATGTGGGTGGGTCTAATTAATCACGAAATGACGGGTAGAGCTTGACTAGTGCTTATGATTTGTTGACCATAGTTAAGGTCATAAGTACTAGGGGTAAAAACCATTATCGGGAGTTTCAAGTGTTGAAATTTGCAATGAGATTGCATACCTTCTATATGATAGTTGGATCCTGATACCCACTGCGAGTAATTGTTACTCCTGGGAGAGTTTTGCACTTTACAATTAGCCGATCAAGTAGGTGTCTAGAAAGATGTCAACGGGGTTACGCCCCTGGGAAAACGAGGATTATTTTAATTAGGTCCATGCGAAAGCACGGGGAACCTCCCTCAAAATACCGTCACTGGCTTGGCTGAAAGATTGGCGAACTTGTAGAGTGTAATTAATCCCGGCTAGTCTTTCCTTTTAAAGTTTGAAGGAAGATTTGATAAAAACAGTGGGAGCCATCCTGATTAGATAAAATATATAACCAATCTAATCTTGCAAGAGTGCACGCAGAGTGTTTTCTTCTCTCTCTTTCCATGTAGCGACCATGTCACGCCTTAATCATGATAATAATACGGCTGTATTGACCGAACCCGCTTGTTATATAGAGCTAGGGAACGTTGGTCCCGCTCCAACTTATAATTGTTATAAGACAGAGCAGGAAATTGGGGATTACCAGAATTCCCGTGCCGCCCAAATGAAGAAAGTGCATAATGATGCATCTTCTTCGGGTGTGTTCATTACACAGAACTGTTTCTCAGTATCCTTTACGTCCTGGGTATGTGATACCGAATCAGGATCCCGCATATGTAATCTATTACATGGGCTACAGATAGGTAGAGAACTGAAAACGGGTGATATGTTTCATAAGATAGAAACGGTGCAAGTGTTGCAGCCAAGTCTGTTGGTCACTATCACCCTGTATTACCAGAATACATTGATTCTGAATGAATATTATTAGATACCGAACCTGATATACAAAATCATATCAGTCTCTTTATTTGTTAAAGAAGGATATAATTTTGTATTGTTGGATAATGTTTTGAACATTTCATATATCAAGAGTTGATCGATTCAGGCACGTTATCTAAAAGTATTGACGTTCTAAATCAAACTACAGTTCTTAGTATACAGAACACACACAAGAGGAAGAATTCAGAAATGAACGAATCCTTCTTGAGGCATTGTAGACTAGGTCATATCAATGCGACCCGACTAGCTGAAGTTACATTTAGATGCATATTTAAATTTGTTTGAATTTACATCTTGTGAAACTTGCCGGTCATGTCACAAAGATAAAATGACCATAGCTCTGTTTATTGGAAACAGAGAAAGAGTTAGTGAACTCTTGGGATTGATACATGTTGATATATGAAGGTCCCCTGTCTACACATGCCAAGACCGGTTCTTTTTACTTCCTTACATTCACTGATAATCTCAGAATCGGACGCATGTTCCTGTTGAAACACATGTCTGAAGCTTTTGAGAACTTCAAAGAATATAAGAAAGAAGTAGAGAACCCATACAGGTATAAGTATTATGTCCTTTGATGAGATCAGGGAGGAGAATACTTAGGCATAGAGATCCTGGACTATTCTTAAGGAGAATGAGATTCCCTCTCAGCATTACTCCTTCGTATACACCATATCACAACGGTGTACCGGGGTGGAGCAATCACACCCTATTAGATATGGTGCGCTCTATGATGAGTACTACTGAGTTATTGTAGGGTTCCTAGGCACACCCAAGAGGTTCTACAACTGATCGACCATGCCAAAATCAAAAAAATTTCATGTGCCAAAGAACCCTATACTAGATCGATAACTAGAGGTAAGGCGAAACATGCAAGTAAACAATTTTATTGCTAAGTGAAAGGGACTACAACCTTTGTAGATCCGGTCCTCCACTTCTCTGGCTCCGTGTTGACGTCCCTCCGCTGCGATCATCGGAATCCCGGAATCTAGCGTCGGTTTCATCGGAGAAATGGGCGGGCTAGGTCGTTGACTTCGATGCCGAAGATGATCTACGTCAAGACAACTCAAACTCAAGCTCCATCTTCACCAAGTCATGAAACTTGTGAAGAAAACACACTCTACTACATGGCAAGTGGTAGAGAATGAAGAAATAGGAAGTGAGTTCACTTTGGATTTGGATTTCTCACTTGGAATCATCACTTGGAATTTTCTAGTAAGCTTTCTTCACCTCATGAAGAAGATGAAGAAGAAGAAAAGAAAAAGGATTATTTCTTAAAAGAAAATTCAAGTGAATCTTATCATATAGCAACCATGGGTGAGATTAACCTATGTAGAGACTAAACTAAGGTTTATGTTAAAGGTTAGATTAAGGAAAATCTTATGTAAAACAAAATGGTGGACTTTGTCAAAAATTCTTGAAAGCTTCATGAAGCTTCAAGCAAAGGCAAAGTAAGCCACCATTTTATTTTACATAAATTAAATAAAAAACTAAACCTTTAACCTAAACATGGTATAATCCATACACACACCCAAGTTAGCATGTATCATCAAACATGATACAAACTAGTGCACAAAAGTATATCACATATACAACTTGTGCAAATCAAGTGAGAAAATCCATCTTAAGTGAACAATACTAGTCAATGTAAAATAATATATCTAATATATAATTATACATTAAATCATTAAATCAACACTTGATTTAATAATCCGGTCATACTGCATATAACCGACTAATATCAAGTGTATCAATATATCGAATCAACATTTGATTCGGTAACCCGGCTATATCTTATATAACCGTCCAATGATACAAATCGCGAGAATAGAATACAGTATCACATACTGGTATTATTCTCGGTCCCGCACATATCTCATATGCGCTCCTATTTCGTTTCGCTTGAGCCAGGAAACCTCTGTGTAGGACTCTAAAGACTCGTCAATACGCCGGCAGCAGGTGATGATTATATCAAACACCCACAAGCCGCAAGCGGTCTGCTAAACGTACGGCCACCCGGGTATTGAGCGATCAGAAGATCAACGAGCAAGCCCGCTCACACTCCTGTGAATCCAACCAGTAACACTTACCGTACAGTCCGGTCTGTTCGTCTGATATGTCGCATACCTCGCCTAGGGGTGGTAAACGTCAGACCCCAGTAGCTCGATAAGTCATGCCGATGTAAGGTCCATAACAAGCATGAAACTACTGATAACTCTTACCAGTATATCACAGCAATCCTGGCCAGGGATTTCCAGTTATGGCCAGTCGAGCATAGCGCAACATCAACCCCCAATACCGGGAGAGACGAATCCCCTCCTATCGCTCATTGCCTCCATGTGAATCGGGACTGAACCAAAAAACCACCTGTTTGCACGACTCAGTAGAGCCGTGGTAGGGTGGAAATCAAAGCACAGTGGGAGACACACAAGACTCTATGACGATCTCGGGTCAACAGACTAAGCTGTACCAGTGTCACCAGAGAACTGCCATCTGACGTGAAGTATAATACCATCTGGGAGTTCTCGGCGAGTCCGTTCAGTGTATCCAGTCTCCACTGAGCACCCGCATACTGTCTCTGATGTCAAACACCAATGGATATGAGATCATCTATCGCCCATCACATGGGTCGAGAAGATATACGCTAGTCTACTCTGGAATATCGATGCCCCGTCTCGATATTCCCACGACTAGGAACATTGAAGGATGTACTCATGAACTACCCAGGCCCCACTAGTATGATCTGCATCATAGTCCTGGAAGTCGAGCACATATCCTAAGGGCTTTATCAACATGTAATAGAGAGACAGCAAGTATACATGTTAAGATAAAGAGCAACCAGATAGCGTACTATCATGTCGAGCAAGAAAGTCCTCCCTATATATATCCCAGCATCCACTACAATATACATCATATGTACAGTAATGGCCTCTAAGGCATACATATAACTAACAATCTCCCACTTGCACTAGGGCTATCTGTAGCAGTGGTTGCAGTATCTCATACTCAACCATCCCATATAAAAATCTCTCTCTGGGAAAAGGCCTTTGTGAGTGGATCCGCCGTGTTGTCCTCTGAGTCTACTCTCCTAACCTTGATCATCCTGAAGATCAACTATCTCCTTGATCAGGTGATGCTGCCTCAGAATATGTCCGGGTCACTGATGGGACCAGGGTTCCTGGGCCAAAGCCACACTTCCATTGTCACACAATGGTAGGAACCTAGTTCATCTTATGAACCAATATACACCCAAACTGCCTCTTTGGTAGTATCTTTAATAACGATGTTACCAGCCTTTATCGTTTAGTTTGCCACGGTATCCAGCTTGGAACTCTTCCAACATACCGTCCCTTCACTGAGGATAAAGACAATGCCTGCGACTGACATTCAGTCGTCCTTATCACTCTGGAACTTTTCCAGTGATTCTCCCCAGGATCGATTGATACCATCTCACTAAACCTAGTGAGAACCCTAATATCCCTTTAGATCTATCTCATAAATCCAAATCCCAGGATTTAGAAGATATCACCTTTATCCTATTTGGAGAATCCTTGTGATAAGAGGAGATTGACCGTGTGTAGTATAGGAAACTCTTTTCCTATCAAGAGTATGTTGTCCACGTACAATACGAGGATCACTACCATACTCCCTACTCTCTTTTTTGTATATACAAGGTTCATCTACCATTTTGATGAAGTCAAAATCTTTGACTACTACATCAAAACAGATATTCCAACTCCGCGATGCCTGCTTTATCCTGCAAAGCAACTTGCACACGTTTCCGCTGCTCCCACTGTTTACGAAACCCTCTGGCTATGTTCTTATAGACGTTCTCTTTTAAATCATTATTTAGAAAAGTAGTTATGGCACCCAACCACCAGATATCGTAGTCATGGTATGTAGCAATGGCAAGTAGGATCAGGATGGACTTAAGCATAGCTACTGGGAAAAAGGTTCCATCATTATCCACGCCTGGTTGATGACGAAAACCTTTAACAAGTCTAGCTTTGAAAGTCTCAACTTTTCCATCTATACCAAGTAATCTTCTCAAGATATACTTGCTCCTGATGGGGATTTAACCCTTCGGATATAGCAACCAAAATCCATACTTTGTTGGTGTACATGGATTCCATCTCAGATTGCTAAGCATCCAGCCATTCTTACAGAGTCCGTACTCTCGATGGCCTGCTCGAAACTAGTTGGGTCATCATCTCATGATGCATTCCTTGCTCCCACTGTCATCGAGAAACCGAAGTATCTCTCAGGCAGATGAGGAACCCTACCAGATCGGCGGAGAGGCTGAGGTTCGTCGGAGACTATCGAATCCCTTGGTTCTGTCAAATCATCAGGTGCAGTTTGTATAGCTGGAACGTTTCCAGTTCTACAGAACTGACCTTGCCTCGATCTTGTCCGGATTTTTCTTTTGACATAGGCCGGACAATCCCAAATCTTATCTTACTTTAAGAGATAGGCTCTTCTCATACCATATCTTATATGGAGTACTAGGCAGCTGATTTGATTCGAACCCTATTCAATAGGTATGCAGTTTCTTAAGTGCATAACCCCTTAAAAGAAACAGGTAACTCAGTAATACTCATCATAGAGCACATCATATCTAATATGGTGCGATTGCTCCGCCCCGATATACCAACGTGCTATGGTGTATACGGAGGAGTAATGCTGAGAGAGAGAATCTCATTCTACTTTTGAATAGTCCAGGAATTGCGTGCACAAGAATTCTCCTCCTTGATCTTATCATAGGACATAATACTTATACCCGTATTTTGGTTCTCTACTTCTAACTTATATTCTGTGAATATCTCAAAAGTTTCGGACTTATGTTTCAACAGGAACATATGACTGAATCTTGAGAGATCATCAGAGAATGTAATGAAGTACAAAGAACCGGTCCTGGCATGTGTAGACAGGGGACCTTACATACATCACTATGTATCAGTCCCAAGAGTTCACTAACTCTTTCTCTGTTTCCAATAAACAGAGCTATGGTCATCTAATATTTGTGACATGACTGGCAAGTTTCACAAGATGTAAATTCAAACTGATTTAAATATGCATCTAAAATGTAACTTAAGCTAATCGGGTCACATTGATATGACCTAGTCTACAATACCTCAAGAAGGAATCGTTCATATCTGAACTCTTCCTCTTGTGTGTGTTCTGTATACTAGGAACTGCAGTTTGATTTAGAACATCAATGCTTTTAGATAACGTGCCTGAACCGATCAACTTTTGAAATAGGAAATGTTCGAAAGATTATCCAACAATACAAAATTATATCCTTTCTTTAACAAATAAAGAGATTGATATGATTTTGTGTATCAGGTTCGGTATCTAATAGCATTTGTTCAGAATCAATGTATTGGTAATACCGGGTGACAGTGACCAACAGACTTGGCTGCAACACTTGCACCGTTTTCTGTCTCATGAAACTTATCACCCGTTCTCAGTTCTCTACCTTTCTGTAGCTCAATGTAACGGATTACATTTGCGGGATCCTGATCCGGTATCTAATACCTAGGACGTAGAGGACACTGAGAAACAGTTCTTTATAATGAACATACCCGAAGGAGGTGCATCTCATGCACTTTCTTCGTTTGGGCGGCTTAGAAATCCTCGTATTCCCCTATTTCCTGCTCGGTCTTATAACAATTATAAGTTGGAGCGGGACCAACGTTCCCCAGCTCAGTATAACAAGCGGGTTCAGTCAATACATCCATATTATTATCTTGATTAAGGCGTGATATGGTCGCTACCTGGAGAGAGAGAGAAGAAAACACTCTGCGTGCGCTCTTGCAAGATTAGATTGGTTATTTATTTTATCTAATCAGGATGGCTCCCACTGTTTTTATCAAATCTTCCTTCAAACCCTAAAAGGAAAGACTAGCCGGGATTAATTACACTCTACAAGTTCGCCAATCTTTCAGCCAGGCCAGTGTCAGTACTTTGAGGGAGGTTCCCCGTGCTTTCGCACGGACCTAATTAAAATAAATCTCGTTTTCCCAGAGGCGTAACCCCGTTGACACCTTTCTAGACACCTACTTGATCGGCTAATTGCAAAGTGCAAAACTCTCCCAGGAGTAACAATTACTCGCAGTGGGTATCGGGATCCAACTATCATATAGAAGGTATGCAATCTCATTGCAAATTTCAACACTTGAAACTCCCGATAATGGTTTTTACCCCTAGCACTTATGACCTTGGCTAAGGTCAACAAATCATAAGCACTAGTCAAGTTTTACCCGTCATTTCGTGATTAATTAGACCCACCTACATGACCCTTGGCTAAGGTCAACAAAGCCACATGACTGTCCTAACTAATCGCATCATATGCGATGTAGGAAGACATCACTTAGCTACTGTACACTGTGCCTTGACTATGGTCAACAAACACAGCACGAATACTAAGTACTCTACTTCCTAAAATGACGGAGAGTTGCGGATGGTTTTTAAGAAAACCTTTAACGCTTTGAACTTGATCTCGTTGCGGAATCAAATGGTTTTTAAATGGAGTGTTTTTTAGGCTTTTCTAGTTTTGCTAAAGGGGTCACTCCTGGTGAAGGGATCGACGGCCCTTTCCTCGTCGAATGAGGTGCGGGATATATCATATATATCACTGTGCAAAGCAGAAACTATAGAAGCAATCAAAAGACAAACCGAGGGTTGTAGCATCTGCCAGTTATTGCTAAAGGGGTCACTCCCGGTGAAGGGATCGTCGGCCCTTTCCTCATCGAATAAGGTGCAGGATGATCTACAAGGAACACCGCGATGCAAAGAAAGAACTGTAGCTACCTGTTTTTGAGAAATTCGATTCCACAACATCTTTTATGTTTATTTTCTTTCATTAATCACATTAATGAAATCCCATCATTTAAGTCCACCTAAACATCACAGATAAATATAACGTACGCTTATGCCATCCGCATTCGCCTCGATGTCCCCTTGTGCACCGTTAGGTTAGGTAACTAACGGCAGAGCGAGGCAGGGCTAGTGCGGGTGTAAAACATAAGCAACGTCTATATAATATATCATATATACTATATACAATATCTATTTGAACATATCACATGATCACATCACAGATAACGCAGCAGAAAATATCATATAAAATATCGGATATACTAGGACGTCCGTGTTTTATTTTGAGCCTGAATAAAACACGGATTCCACGGTCGTGATGAATAGACAATCCCACACCCCTAGACCCCTACAAGAGCGGCAAGCAACCCTACCAATTCTAGGGTTAGGAGACCCGGACTCGACTCCTCGAGATGGTCTCCTACTGGACCCTAGAACCCGGTTACTTGTGTTCCCCTCCTTGGGTCTATCCTAATGCGGAAAAGTAAATAATATACAACAACGGTGACAACTTCCGCAACCTGGAAGTGACCCAATAAAATAATATTACATACAAGTTTTTACATGAATGAAAATGAAAAACACTCATCTCATATAAAAAAAAAACCGGCTATTCAAATACGACGATCCAATATAACATATCCAGCAACACATAACATCACATGTCATCAACGTAATTAAACATGCCCATCCCAATTGTCGTTGACATATAACAACGAAACCGGCGATATCACATATTACACTTACGGTCACAGAAAAGAAAGTATAAAACTACAACAGTTGGAATCCGCAAACTCTTTAGACATCGCATGCCTAACCAAATGAAGTCCTTAGACATCGCATACCTAACAATTATAAACCCCGCATTTTAGTCTCATTATCGAAAACTTTTTTCAAATCAAGTCGGGCAATTCAACAGGATTCCCGACACTCTGATCGAATGCTCATCGCAAACTTTAGTAGACGGCCGCACCCCCGATGCCGTCGACGAAGTGTACCAAGGCGGAACACCGCTGATGCGAGCATCCGAACGGATGCTTTCGGCGACGGGGTTCTCCTACAGTCACTTGGTCGGGGCTAAGGGGTGTAGCTGTCTATTAAGTTTATCCAGCGAGTATCCGCATAAACTACGTGATTGCGACGGACTTTCGATCGCATCAAAATTCCGTGGCAACCGATCAAGTGAGACTAAACTGCTAGATTTATAACATTCATTCAGTTATCTCATAACTACTTGTGAATTCCAAATATTGTATCACATTCCAGATAAACAGAAAATGTTAAACTTTCTGATCGAACAATCAAACACCCAAGTTTTCCCAAAACAGCTCAACACATGAAATAAGTTTTAAAACATTCACTTCATGCCTCAGTACCAACGGTCCAGCCGTAGAAGGGTCAAGCCAACGCCTCACATGTGGCACGCCGTACTGCCCCAAACCCTAAGGTTCAAAGGGCAGTTCAAGACGGTCACATAATCGAGTTAAGGTTTGTTGTCTTCTAGAGGGTCCATCGCATTACTTGCACTACTTCGAACGTTCTTAAACTACGAAAAGATCCAACACTTGGAAATTTCCCGACAGGGGAAAAAGTGGGTATTTATATCCGGTCGAACTTTTTAACATGTTCTAAAATATCCGGAAAAACTCATAGACGCAGTTAAAATTTCCGATCGAATCATCGAGTCCCCAATACAACCCAGAAAACTCAACTCTTGAGTGCAAATTAAAAATTCCCAGAAAACTCAGGACCTACAGAAAGAAATTACTGTGCAAAAAGTAATGAGTGAAGGGATGGTACGGCCGCGGAACCGCCGCACGAGCCATGCTCGTGCCGCGGTTCCGCGGTGCCTTAATTGAGTTAGGAGTTCATTTTGCACAGTAACTCCTGAAAAAGCCTGCTGATTTTTCTTCATATTTTTAATTCACAAAAATCACAGTTTTGAAAAATTGTACAGAGAAGGGTTTTGGATTAGGGTTTCGGGTTCAATTGGACTTCTAACATCGTCTACTCATCGCCTAAAGCTCTAGCTAGGCTCTGATACCACTGTAGGGTTCCTAGGCACACCCATGAGGTTCTACAACTGATCAACCAAGCTAAAATCAAAAAAAAATTCATGTGCCAAAGAACCCTATACTAGATCGATAACTAGAGGTAAGGCGAAACATGCAAGCAAACAACTTTATTGCTAAGTGAAAGGGACTACAACCTTTGTAGATCCGGTCCTCCACTTCTCTAGCTCCGTGTTGACGTCCTTCCGCTGCGATCATCGGAATCCCAGACTCTAGCGTCGGTTTCATCGGAGAAATGGACGGGCTAGGTCGTTGACTTCGATGCCGAAGATGATCTACGTCGAGACAACTCAAACTCAAGCTCCATCTTCACCAAGTCATGAAACTTGTGAAGAAAACACACTCTACTACATGGCAAGTGGTAGAGAATGAAGAAATAGGAAGTGAGTTCACTTTGGATTTGGATCTCTAACTTGGAATCATCAATTGGAATTTTCTAGTAAGCTTTCGTCACCTCATGAAGAAGATGAAGAAGAAGAAAAGAAAAAGGAATATTTCTTAAAAGAAAATTCAAGTGAATCTTATCATATAGCAACCATGGGTGAGATTAACCTATGTAGAGACTAAACTAAGGTTTAAGTTAAAGGTTAGGTTAAGGAAAATCTTATGTAAAACAAAATGGTGGACTTTGTCAAAGATGCTAGAAAGCTTCATGAAGCTTCAAGCAAAGACAAAGTAAGCCACCATTTTATTTTACATAAATTAAATAAAAAACTAAACCTTTAATATAAACATGGTATAATCCATACACACACCCAAGTTTGCATGTATCATCAATCATGATACAAACTAGTGCACAAAAGTATATCACATATACAACTTGTGCACATCAAGTGAGAAAATCAATCTTAAGTGAACCAATACTAGTTAATGTAAAGTAATATATCAAATATATAATTATATATTAAATCATTAAATCAACACTTGATTTAATGATCCGGTCATATATCATATAACCGACTAATATCCAGTGTATCATTATATCGAATCAACACTTGATTCGGTAACCCGGCTATATCTCATATAACCGAGCGATGATACAAATTGCGAGAATAGAATATAGTATTACATACTGGTATTATTGTCGGTCCCGCACATATCTCATATGCGCTCCTATTTCGTTTCGCTTGAGCCAGGAAACCTCTGTGTAGGACTCTAAAGACTCGTCAATACGCCGGCAGTAGGTGGTGATCATATCAATCACCTACAAGCAGCAAGCGGCCTGCTAAACGTAACGGCCACTCGGATATTGAGCGATCAGAAGATCAACGAGCAAGCCCGCTCACACTCCTGTGAATCCAATCAGTAGCACTTACCGCGCAGTCCGGTCTGTTCGTCTGATATGTCGCATATCTGGCCTAGGGGTGGTAAACGTCAGACCCCAGTAGCTCGATAAGTCATGCCGATGTAAGGTCCATAACAAGCGTGAAACTACTGATAACTCTTACCAGTATATCACAGCAACCCTGGCCAGGGATTTCCAGTTATGGCCAGTCGAGCATAGCGCAACATCAACCCTCAATACCGGGAGAGACGAATCCCCTCCTATCGCTCATTGCCTCCATGTGAATCGGGACTGTACCCAAAAACCACCTGTTTGCACGACTCAGTAGAGCCGTGGTAGGGTGGAAATCAAAGCACAGTGGGAGACACACAAGACTCTATGACGATCTCGGGTCAACAGACTAAGTTGTACCAGTGTCACCAGAGAACTGCCATCTGACGTGATGTATAATACCATCTGGGAGTTCTCGGCGAGTCCGTTCAATGTACCCAGTCTCCACTGAGCACCCGCATACCGTCTCTGATGTCAAACACCAATGGATATGGGATCATCCATCGCCCATCACATGGGTCGAGAAGATATACGCTAGTCTACTCTGGAATATCGATGCCCCGTCTCGATATTCCCACGACTAGGAACATTGAAGGATATACTCATGAACTACCTAGGCCCCACTAGTATGATCTGCATCATAGTCCTGGAAGTCGAGCACATATCCTAAGGGCTTTATCAACATGTAATAGAGAGACAGCAAGTATACATGAAAAGATAAAGAGCAACCAGATAGCGTACTATCATGTCGAGCAAGAAAGTCATCCCTATATATGTCCCAGCATCCACTACAATATACATCCTATGTACAGTAATGGCCTCTAGGGCATACATATAACTAACAGTTATCTATTTCCTTTTGGGTGTTATGCGCTTGGGGAAGCTGCATACCTATTGAATTGGGTTCCAATCAAATCAGTGCCTACCACTCCATATGTGATATGGTATGGGAAGAGCCCATCTCTTAAGCAAGTTAAGATTTGGGGTTGTCTGTCCCATGTCTAAAAACAGAATCCGGACAAGCTCGAGGCAAGATCAGTTCTGTAGAACTGGAAGGAGTTCCAGCTATACAAACTACAGCTGATGATTTGGTAGAACCAAAGGATTCAATAGTTCCCAACGAACCTCAGCCTCTCCGCCGATCTGGTGGGGTTCCCCATCCGCCTGAGAGATACTTCGGTTTCTCGATGACAGTGGGAGTGAGGATTGCATCATGAGATGATGACCCAACTAGTTTCGAGCAGGCCATCAAGAGTAGGGACTCTGTAAGAATGGCTGGATGCTTAGCGATCTGAGATGGAATCCATGTGCACCAACAAAGTATGGACTTTGGTTGCTATATCTGAAGGGTTAAATCCCCATCAGGGGCAAGTATATCTTGAGAAGATTACTTGGTGTAGATGGAAAGGTTGAGACTTTCAAAGCTAGACTTGTTAAAGGTTTTCGTCATCGACCAGGCGTGGATAATGATGAAACCTTTTCCAGTGGCTATGCTTGAGTCCATCCGGATCCTACTTGCCATTGCTGCATACCATAACTGCAATATCTGGTGGTTGGGTGTCATGACTACTTTTCTAAATATTGATTTAGAAAAGAACGTCTATAAGAACACAGCCAGAGGGCTTCGTAAACAGTGGGAGAAGCGGAAACTTGTGCAAGTTGCTTTACAGATTAAAGCAGGCGTCGCGAAGATGGAACGTCTTTTTTGATGAGGGAGTCAAAGAGTTTGACTTCATCAAAATGGTAGATGAACCTTGTATATACAAAAGGGAAGTAGGGAGTCTGGTGGTGATCCTCGTATTGTACGTAGACAACATACTCTTAATAGGAAAGGAGTTTCATATGCTACGCACGGTCAATCTCCTCTTATCACAAGGATTCTCCATATAGGATAAAGGTGATACCTCCTAAATCCTGGATTTTGGATCTATGAGATAGATCTAAATGGATGTTAGGATTCTCACTAAGTGTAGTGAGATAGTATCATTTGATCCTAGGGAGAATCACTGGAATGGTTCCAGGGTGGTAAGGTTGACTGAATGTCAGTCACAGGCATTGTCTTTACCCTCAGAGAAAGGACGGTATGTTGGAAGAGTTCCAAGCTAGATATCGTGGCAAACTAGACGATAAAAGCTGATGACATCGCTATCAAAGATACTACCAAAAGAGGCAGTTTGGGTGTATATTAGTTCATGAGATGAACTAGGTTCCTACCATTGTGTGACAATGGAAGTGTGGCTTTGGCCTAGGAACCCCGGTCCCATCAGTGACCCAGACATATTCCAAGACAGTATCACCTGATCATGGAGATAGTTGATCTCCAGGGTGACCGAAGTTAGGAGAGTAGACTCAGAGGACAACACGGCGGATCCACTCACAAAGGCCTTTTCCCAGAGAGAGTTTTATGGGATGGTTGAGTATGAGATACTGCAACCACTGCTACAGATGGCCCTAGTGCAAGTGGGAGATTGTTAGTTATATGTATGCCCTAGAGGCCATTACTGTACATGAGATGTATATTGTAGTGGATGCTGGGACATATATAGGTAGGACTTTCTTGCTCGACATGATAGTACGCTATCTGGTAGCTCTTTATCTTAACATGTATACTTACTGTCTCTCTGTTACATGTTGATAAAGCCCTTAGGATGTGTACTCGACTTGCAGGACTATGATGAAGATCATACTAGTGGGGCCTGGGTAGTATATGAGTACATCCTTCAAAGTTCCTAGTCGTGGGAATATCGAGACGGGGCATCGATATTCCAGAGTAGACTAGCGTATATCTTCTCGACCCATGTGATGGGCAATGGATGATCCTATATCCATTGGTGTTTGACATCAGAGATGGTATGCGGGTGCTCAGTGGAGACTGGGTACACTGAACGGACTCGCCGAGAACTCCCAGATGGTATTATACCTCACGTCAGATAGCAGTTCTCTGGTGACACTGGTACAGCTTAGTCTGTTGACCCGAGATCGTCATAGAGTCTTGTGTGTCTCCCACTGTGCTTTGATTTCCACCCTACCACGGCTCCATTGAGTCGTGCAAACAGGTGGTTTTTGGGCACTGTCCCGATTCACATGGAGGCAATGAGTGATAGGAGGGGATTCGTCTCTCCCGGTATTAGGGGTTGATGTTGCGCTATGCTCGACTGGTCATAACTGGAAATCCCTGGCCAGGGTTGCAGTGATTTACTGGTAAGTGTTATCAGTAGTTTCATGCTTGTTATGGACCTTACATCGGCATGACTTATCAAGCTACTGGGGTCTGACGTTTACCACCCCTAGGCCAGATATGCGACATATCAGACGAACAGACCGGACTGCGCGGTAAGTGCTACTGATTGGATTCACAGGAGTGTGAGCGGGCTTGCTCGTTGATCATCTGATCGCTCAATATCCGAGTGGCCGTTACGTTTAGCAGGCCGCTTGCTGCTTGTAGGTGATTTATATGATCACCACCTACTGCCGGCGTATTGACGAGTCTTTAGAGTCCTACACAGAGGTTTCCTGGCTCAAGCGAAACGAAATAGGAGCGCATATGAGATATGTGCGGGACCGACAATAATACCAGTATGTAATACTATATTCTATTCTCGCAATTTGTATCATCGCTCGGTTATATGAGATATAGCCGGGTTACCGAATCAAGTGTTGATTCGATATAATGATACACTGGATATTAGTCGGTTATATGATATATGACCGGATCATTAAATCAAGTGTTGATTTAATGATTTAATGTATAATTATATATTTGATATATTACTTTACATTAACTAGTATTGGTTCACTTAAGATTGATTTTCTCACTTGATGTGCACAAGTTGTATATGTGATATATGTTTGTGCACTAGTTTGTATCATGATTGATGATACATGCAAACTTGGGTGTGTGTATGACTTACACCATATTTAAGATAATGGTTTAGGTTTTTATTTATTTTGGTAAAACAAAATGGTGGCTTTCTTTGTCTTGGATTGAAGCTTCATGAAGCTTTTAAGCATCTTTGACAAAGTCCACTCATTTTGTTTTGCATAAGATTTTTATTAACCAAACCATTAACTCAAACTATGGTTTAGTCTCTACAAAGGTTAACTCACCCATGGTTGCATTATGATAGATTTCACTTAATTATTCTTTTTTTTTAAAATTCATTATTCATATTCTTTCATCTTCTTCTTCTTCAAGAAGAAGAAAAGCTTGCTAGAAATTTTCAAGTCAAGAAATAGAGTGAGAAATCCAAATCCAAAGTGAACCCACTTCCTATTTCATCATCCTCTACTACTTGCCATTTAGTTTAGGGTGTTCTCTTCACAAAGTTCTTGACCTAGTGAAGATGGAGCTTGAGTTTGAGTCTCCTCGACGTAGATCATCTTCGGCCTCGAAATCAACGAGCTAATCCGTTTATTTCTCCGATGAAACCATCACTAGAGTTCGGGATCTCGATGATCGCAGCGAAGGGACGTCAACACGGAGCTTTAGAAGTGAAGGACCGGATCTATAAAGGTTGTAATCCCTAACTCTTAGAAGTAAAGTTGTTTGCTTGCTATTAGTTTCGCCTAATCTCTAGTATACGATCTTGGTTAGGGTTGTTCGGCACGTCCAATTTTTGAATAAGGCATGGTTGATGCCTTGTAGAACATTGTTAGTGTGCCTAGGAACCCTACAAAAGTCATTGGCATAATTTTAAAAAGTTATATCTCACTTTATAAAATAAACGTACAGATTTATCAGTTTGAATTTGGTGCATAACAACGGATATTCAAAACCAAATATATGCCGCTAGGCAAAAACCCAGGTGATTTCCTCAAATATCACCAATTACAAAGAATTCCGATATAATAGGATATAATCACTCAATTCCCAATATCTTACTCTCACTCAGCATCCGTAACGCCATACAGATGTGAGAATCAAATCTGGTAAATACATACCCTGGAGTCAAAATCTAATTGGAAAAACAGTTTTCAATTAACACCGCATAGTAAAAACTGAAACATGAAAATATTTCGAAGGGGTAGCCGGGTATCCCAAGTAATGCCTCTTTCACTATCCAGATTCATGACAGTAACCGTATATTTCCTTACCCTCGCTCCAATCCCTTTATATGTCTTTACTTATTATCTTCTATACGCCTCACTTAGGCTAAATGGTTTTCTTCCTTCTCTATCTTTCGGCACCAGTCTAAGATTTGGAAGAAGACTATCCAATAAGTAATAGGTGTACCCTCCTAATCCTAGGAGCTCTCGCATCCTGAGAGAAGGTAAAGGAAAAAGACAACTGAATAATCATATTCAATTTCTCCAGAACCGGAAACCATCCTCAAACTGAAAAAAGTTCATTCGAGTTCGTATGTAACTATACGATGGCATATCCAATAAATGTGGATCTTTGTAGTGATACGGAGTGTTCCGGAGAAATGCAAAGGTGAGATAGGAGTGGCAGAGATATACACGGGTTCGTCGTGAATGATAGCAGTCGCAATTTCCTTTGCCCTCATTCCAATCCCTTTATTTGTCTTTACTTATTACCTTCTGTACACCACCCTTAGGCTAAATGGTTTTCTTCCTTCCCTTCTTTTCGGCACCTGCCTATGGTTTGGAAAAAGACTATCTAATAAACGTAATAGGTGTACTCTCCTAATACCAGGAGACCTCGCAATCCTGAGAGAAGTTAAAGGAAAAAGACAACTGAATAATCTTATTCGATTTCTCCTGAACCGGAAACCATCCTCCAACTGAAGCAAGTTCTTTCGAGTTCGTATGTAACTATACGATGGCGTATCCAATAAATGTGGATTTTCGTAGTGATATGGAATGTTCAGGAGAAATGCAGAGGAAAAGTAGGAGCGGCAATGAGTTATGCGACTCTGACAATCTAAAAGCCAAAGTATTTTAAGAATGTTTGGTTATCTTGGTTCATGAGTTTTAGTTTAGGTCGGGTCATGGTCACTGCCAAAGAGAGAGAGAAAAGAAACACTCTGCGTGCACTCTAACCTAGATTAGATTGGTTAATCAATTTATCTAATCAGGATGTCTCCCACTGTTTTCTCGAATTCTCCTTCAAACCCTAAAAGGAGAATTAGTCGGGATCATCTAAAATCACCCGAAGAGTAACACCTACTCATCAATGGGAATCGGGGTCCAACTATCATCGCATGATAATTTGATGGAAGCCACTCAAGTCACCACACTCCTGAAGGTATGCGTATGCCTGGAAAGTTTCATGTATGTTTGAAACTCCCGATGTGGTTTTTACCTCAAGCGTCTTATGACCTTGACGGACGCCAACAAATCATAAATCGCAGGTCAAGTTCTACCCGTCATTGTCCTGATTAATTTAGACCACCCGTACTCGCCCTTTACGGATGCCAACAAGGTTGCACGACTGTCCTAAATTAATGCATATCCATGCTACAAATAAGTATTATTCAGCTACCATACACTATGCCTTGACGGATGCCAACAAACACAACACGAATACTAAATAGTACTTATGGGTGGCTCTGATACCATGTTGGGTTTTGCCGGCGTCCTGGCCATCTACCGTGGCCGATGCGGAACAAAAACTGGCGTTTAAAAATTTTGGCGCAAACAAAACTCTCTGAAAATTGAACCATAAACCTATACTAGCATCTAAAGGAGCTACATTAAAGGGTTAGAAAGGTTATACCAAATGAACCAAGTCTTTCGGTCTTTTACCATCATCCCAAGCTCCTTGAACCGTGCTCGAACAAGCTTGGCCACCGGTCTTCCTCCGTCGAAGATGATCCACTCGAGAGATGTAGTAATGGCTCTAGCGCCACATCGAAAGCAAGTGAAACAACGAGGGATTCTAGGATGCTGGTCTAGAATGTGTAGGATGTAGTGATCTAAGTATTTATCTATCTCATCTCACCTCCTCTCATGATTCTCAACACATGAGAGAGTTGAAAGGAGGTGGAAGATGAAGGTAGAGGAAACCATGAGAGCTAGAGAGGAAGTGAAGCCAAATGGTGAGAAGAGATGAGAGCTCAAGAAATGAGCCATCTAAAAAATAATGAAGTCTCCATAGAGAGAGAAAATCAAGTGGCTGGGTTTTGTAAAACATTGTTTTATTTTTAAAAGCCACTCATACTTGAATAGTATGCACAAATGAATTAATAATTCATTTGTGCACACTATGCAAGCATGGTCCTCACCATACTCCCCATATTCAATGCCACATCATTTATCCATTTATAATAAATGGTCAAACGCTAAAATGAGGTGTCCGCCTTCTAGAATGTTTTCCGGAAAAAATACGGATTACATTCTACTGTATATACATACATGTAGTCGTACCGAAATACGAATACCCAAAGAGATAGAATAACACAAAGAACATAATACTAGAATATACATATCAAAATATATATAAATTATTAAATCAATACCTGATTTAATAATCCGGCACAAACCCGAGCCGGCTAGTATCATCAACTGTCCGATCGAAAGTCTGGGTACAAAGTATAACGATCGATCGAAACCCTGCACGTATCCAATACGGCTACTACATCATTTCGCCAGAACAAAGAAAACCCTCTGTGTGGGACTCTAAAGACTCATCAATACGATGGCAGTGGGTTTAACCACAAGCACGTCGGTGGCACTAGCTGTACGTAACGGCTATCCAGGTATTGAGCGAAAAGAAGGCCGACGACCAAGCTCATACAAATCCCTACTGAGTCTGTCCGTGACAACCTCCATACAGTCCGGTCTGTTCGTCTAAGAGTATCGCATATCGGGTCTAGGGGATGGATAAAGTCAGACCCCTAATAACACGATATTTCGTATCGATATGAAACTCATCACCCACTGAGAAACTACTAATCCAAATCAGTAATTCTCGTCCACCTTAGCCACGGATTTCTGGTGATGGCCATCCGTGCACAACGCAACATCAACCCCCAATACCGAGATAGACGAATCCCCGACGATCCACTCACTGCCTCTATGTGGCTCGGGACTGTACCTAACTAAAACCTGTCTGCACGCCTCCTTTGAGCCGTGGTAGGGTAGTAATCAAAGCACGGTGGGAACTCACACGAGACAAATAACGATCTCAGGTCGACATACTAACATGTTCTCATGTCACCTGAGAACTGCTATCTGACAATAGGTATAATACCAACTAGTATATTCCCGGCGAGTCCGTCCAGTGTACTCATAACCCAATGAGCACCTGTATACTATCTTAGGTGACTAACTGACACCAATGGCTTGTGAGACCGGCCACTACCATACACTATGCCTTGACGGATGCCAACAAACACAACACGAATACTAAATAGTACTTATGGGTGGCTCTGATACCATGTTGGGTTTTGCCGGCGTCCTGGCCATCTACCGTGGCCGATGCGGAACAAAAACTGGCGTTTAAAAATTTTGGCGCAAACAAAACTCTCTGAAAATTGAACCATAAACCTATACTAGCATCTAAAGGAGCTACATTAAAGGGTTAGAAAGGTTATACCAAATGAACCAAGTCTTTCGGTCTTTTACCATCATCCCAAGCTCCTTGAACCGTGCTCGAACAAGCTTGGCCACCGGTCTTCCTCCGTCGAAGATGATCCACTCGAGAGATGTAGTAATGGCTCTAGCGCCACATCGAAAGCAAGTGAAACAACGAGGGATTCTAGGATGCTGGTCTAGAATGTGTAGGATGTAGTGATCTAAGTATTTATCTATCTCATCTCACCTCCTCTCATGATTCTCAACACATGAGAGAGTTGAAAGGAGGTGGAAGATGAAGGTAGAGGAAACCATGAGAGCTAGAGAGGAAGTGAAGCCAAATGGTGAGAAGAGATGAGAGCTCAAGAAATGAGCCATCTAAAAAATAATGAAGTCTCCATAGAGAGAGAAAATCAAGTGGCTGGGTTTTGTAAAACATTGTTTTATTTTTAAAAGCCACTCATACTTGAATAGTATGCACAAATGAATTAATAATTCATTTGTGCACACTATGCAAGCATGGTCCTCACCATACTCCCCATATTCAATGCCACATCATTTATCCATTTATAATAAATGGTCAAACGCTAAAATGAGGTGTCCGCCTTCTAGAATGTTTTCCGGAAAAAATACGGATTACATTCTACTGTATATACATACATGTAGTCGTACCGAAATACGAATACCCAAAGAGATAGAATAACACAAAGAACATAATACTAGAATATACATATCAAAATATATATAAATTATTAAATCAATACCTGATTTAATAATCCGGCACAAACCCGAGCCGGCTAGTATCATCAACTGTCCGATCGAAAGTCTGGGTACAAAGTATAACGATCGATCGAAACCCTGCACGTATCCAATACGGCTACTACATCATTTCGCCAGAACAAAGAAAACCCTCTGTGTGGGACTCTAAAGACTCATCAATACGATGGCAGTGGGTTTAACCACAAGCACGTCGGTGGCACTAGCTGTACGTAACGGCTATCCCGGTATTGAGCGAAAAGAAGGCCGACGACCAAGCTCATACAAATCCCTACTGAGTCTGTCCGTGACAACCTCCATACAGTCCGGTCTGTTCGTCTAAGAGTATCGCATATCGGGTCTAGGGGATGGATAAAGTCAGACCCCTAATAACACGATATTTCGTATCGATATGAAACTCATCACCCACTGAGAAACTACTAATCCAAATCAGTAATTCTCGTCCACCTTAGCCACGGATTTCTGGTGATGGCCATCCGTGCACAACGCAACATCAACCCCCAATACCGAGATAGACGAATCCCCGACGATCCACTCACTGCCTCTATGTGGCTCGGGACTGTACCTAACTAAAACCTGTCTGCACGCCTCCTTTGAGCCGTGGTAGGGTAGTAATCAAAGCACGGTGGGAACTCACACGAGACAAATAACGATCTCAGGTCGACATACTAACATGTTCTCATGTCACCTGAGAACTGCTATCTGACAATAGGTATAATACCAACTAGTATATTCCCGGCGAGTCCGTCCAGTGTACTCATAACCCAATGAGCACCTGTATACTATCTTAGGTGACTAACTGACACCAATGGCTTGTGAGACCGGCCACCGCCCCTCGTCGGGGTCTCGATAAGTATACACTAGTCTACTCCGGAGTATCGATGCCCAGTCTCGATACTCCCTCAACTAGAGACATTTAAGGATATGCTTATAGACCACCCAGCTCCTACATATATGATCGCCACCATAATGCTGGTAGTCAAGGAAGAATCCTATGGGCTCTATCAACATGTAATAGTGATCTGTAATGCCATCTAATGTTGTATATGATAATAAAGATAAACCAGATAGCATGCTATCATCTCGAGTAAGACTGTTCTCCCCGTATAGGTCCTCCCTAAATCATCACAATCGCGTGTCTGCGATTCAATAATTGACTTGAGGGCACTATAGCCAACAATAAGCACAGCTTCCGCTACTTCCTATCTCTCACGGTCTTCATGTCCAAGATTTGCTTTGTTGCTCTTAAATCTTTCATAAAGAATTTCTCAACCATCATCTTTTTCAAATTTTGAATTTTTTCGAAATTCGGACCCGCTACCAACATGTCATCAACGTACAGTGACAAAATAACATAGTCTACGTCCTTAAAAGTTTAAACGTTCACGCAATTGATCTGATTCACAGCACACAAATCCCGTCTCTAATATAACAGATCGAATTTGAGATGCCACTTCCTAGAAGCTTGCTTGAGGCCATACAAGATCTTTCGCAGTTTACACCCCATATTTTCTTTCCTCTTCACCTCGTATCCCAGTGACTACATCATAGAAATCCCTTCCAAATCTTCATGAAGGAATGCGGTCTTGACATCTAGTTACTCTTAGTTAAATCCTCCACCGCTACGATATTAAAAATTATCCGAACAGATGTCATCTTCGCCGCTAGGGAAAATATTTCTTGATAGTCAATACCTTGGTTTTGCGCATAACTCTTGACTACCAAGCGAGCCTTGTACCACTTCACACCATCAATCCCATCTTTAATTCTATACACTCACCTGTTTAGCAACACTTTCCGACCCTTAGGTAGCTTCACTAGATCCCACGTACGATTCTTCTTTAAAAATTCTATCTTCTCGTTCATAACTCGCTCCCACTGCTTGCCAGCACCGTCGCTTGTTGCTTTTTCAAGGGATTCGGATCCCTCGAATCTGTGTACAATACGAAGTCTGTCACAAGTTTTTTAGGTAGCCGCCTATCTCGCGTAGATCTTCTTAAAATTGGTATATCTGGTTGCTGAACATAGTCACCATCATGTTCTTAAATCTGATCCTACACTATATCTTCCTCCACGTTCTGATCTCCACTGTAGGTATCTGAATGCTCTCTTGGATTCCGTCCAACTCGACGAACTCCTACCATCTTTGGCTTGCTTCTTTTTTTGTACAAGTGTTGTTCATCAAAGATAACGTTCCAGCTTCGTATTATTACATATTCCCACAGCCGATATCCGAACTCGTCTCCACTATAGCCGATGAAAGCACACTTCTTAGAATTTGAGTCAAGCTTACTCCTTTCTGCATTATCAATCAAAGAATATGCAATACAACCAAATACTTTTAGATGCGCGTAATTACCCGGTTTACCTGACCAAATTTCTTCCGGAATGCCCCCATCAAGCGCACTTGTCGGGCTTCTGTTGATCAGATACACAGCAACATCGGCGGCGGCTGGCCATAGGAACTTTGGTATCTCCGCATCCAAGGTCATGCTCCACACTCGCTCTAGAATCGCCATGTTCATCCTTTCAGCGATGCCATTTTACTGCGGCGTCCTCGGTACCGTTTTAAACCAACGAATAGCCTTTTGCGAGCAAAACGTCTCGAACTCCTGTGTACAGTATCCCCCTCCATTATTGGACTTAAGGCATTTTACTTTAGCCCCTG
This sequence comes from Agapanthus africanus, assembly GCA_030015575.1. Taxonomy (NCBI): domain Eukaryota; kingdom Viridiplantae; phylum Streptophyta; class Magnoliopsida; order Asparagales; family Amaryllidaceae; genus Agapanthus; species Agapanthus africanus. Next base: position 865,075,761 of record CM057338.1, on the reverse strand, counting down.
TTTGGTTCTTAACCAGCGCAATCCAGTGTTTCAAAATACCAAACACGTCGCATTTCTTCTTCATCGCATACACCCATGTTTTCCGGCTTGCATCATCGATGAACGTCACGAAGTACCAATTAAATCCATAAGACTCCACCGAGGCCGGACCCCATATGTCCGCATGCACCATCCTCAGTTTTTTGACCTTTTTAGTTACGCCTCTAATAAGAAATCTAAGCTCGCTTTACTTCTCACAAACGCAGTTCTTGCAAATCCCCAACTCCACCTTTTTAGCCCCGAAAGAAGCCTCCTATCTTGAAGAATTTTCATGTTCTTTTCACCGAGGTGTCCCAATAACTTATGCCGCAACGAAATCTCCGAATCTATCTCCCATCTCGTCGGTAACGAAACTGAACCCCCGCTGCTCCCCCTGAAGAAATACAATAAACCGCTCGACTTGCCCTTTGTAACCATCAATGATCTTTTGGAAATCTTTCACTAAGAATTCCCAAACACTGTCATATAACCTTCGTAGTCCAGCTGACTCGTAGAAATTAAGGTTTTCCTCAGATCTGGAATGTGTCTCGCGTTCTTCAACCTCCTCCGGCGGTTGCAAGATGATCGTCCATTTGCCAACGATCTTATACGGTTGACCGTTTCCTACCCTCACATGTCCAAAATCGCCTTGAACATACTCGTTGAAATGATGTCGGCCCAAAGTGCAATGAAAAGATGCGTCCGAATCTAGGAACCAATTATCCGCTTTTTTGTTCTCGCTCGTCGATAGACAAAGAGTTTGTCCTCCCATTCTTGTGTAGACACCATATTAGCTTCCTTCTCATCTGCCTTCCTATCCGAGTCTTTCTTCAAGAGTCGACATCGCTTTTTTTTGTAATCCTTCTTTCCGCAATTTCAACGGTCACCTTGGATCTTCACCTTCGATTTTCCTCGGCTCTTAGACTTATCCTTCTTGCCATTTCCCCATTCTATCGTTCTACCGCGATTCTTAACCGAAAGTGCAGAAGTTCATGAACTTCCACTCATAGCCTTTCTCCACATGTCATTATTTAATATGCAACTCACCGCATCATTAAACGTAAGAGTTCCTGAGATAGAGTTTCTAACCGCTATAACTAGGTTCTCCCAACTCTCCGGCAACGAACAGAGAAATATCAGGGCCCGAATCTCATCTTCAAACACGATCGAGACAAATTTTAACTGGCTCGTCATGCTGTTAAACTCGTTCAGGTGCTCCGTCACCGAATCGCTCTGAGCCATCTTCATGTTGAAAAACTTCTTCATCAAAAATATCTTATTTGATGTCAAAAGCATTTTATACAATTTCACTTACGTCGTCATTTGCGTCATGGTTGTCTTCTCTTTTGAGATCTTAAATGACGCATGCGAAGTCAACGACAATCTGATTGTCACTACGAATTTCCTATCTAAAAGGTTCCACGTCTCATCGGCCATCTTTTAGGGTTTTTCTCCTAACAATGGAATATACAAATCCTTTTGGTACAGGTGGTTTTTCATCTACATGCGCCATCAACTATAGTTGTGACCATTAAATTTTTCGATCCTTATTTTAACCTCCATCTTTTGCCTAACGTCGCAGGAAACACAACTTCTCTCTTAGATCTGAACCAACGCCTTCAAAACAACGATCTAAGAAAGTGGAAAGGAGGACACAAGCACTGTTACCCACCGTTAACCTAGATCGTAAAATTGAAGAACTCTAGGTTTCTTAACCAAGCTCAGATACCGGTTGTTGGGGATAGAGAAGCCGATGCACGGAACAATGCTCGCGATAAACCAATCACGCAATAAACAACCACGCAATTAACAACGAAAAGACAAATTAATGACGATGCGAGAATAAGTAAATAAGAATCACAAACCAAATAAAAGAGGGATTTGTTAACGGGGTTCACCCACCGTATAGCTAGTTCCCGGTAGAGCGGAATCTGCAATGTCTACTATAATCTTGAATCAAGTACACCATGAGCAAATCCTAGAAGATTTCTCGCAAATCTCTCTAGATCTAAGTCGTCATCCTCTCATACAATGATCTCTCTTCTATTTGGCTGCATAAAACATATAAGAGGTCCATATATATACACAAACAAATTTCTTAATTAAGAAACCGCAATAAAACACTTCTTAATTAAGAAACTTCCATAATTATGAAACTGCCATAAGACATTCCTTAATTAAGAAACTGTAGCTTTGGTAAAATCTGATATGGCTTGTGTGCACGTCCAGACATCTGAAATTTCTCCATAATTTCAACATTTCTTCGAGGTAACACACAATTAATGGATATTCCATAGAGAGATTGGCTCATACTCATCAACCATCAACGAGGCTCCTAAACACAATATGCATGACACTGTTGGTGAGCACGATGATATGCATGGGTTTGTGCATGATGCATTCGGTATTCCCCACAATAATCAGAACGAAGACGAAGTGAGCAACAACCCTTCACCAATTAACAACACACCTAATCCAGAAGCAGAAAGATATCACAACTTGTTAAAAGATGCAGAGCAAAAGATATATCCATGATGCAAAACCTTTACGAAGCTTTCCTTCTTGGTGCATTTGAATCATATGAAGTGTCCCAATGGATGGAGTAATAATTCGTTCTCTATGTTGCTAAGCTTTCTCAAGCAATTGCTTCCAGATGGTGCACATGTACCCAAATCTTTTTATGAGACCAAAAAATACATGGGAGAGTTTGGGCTAGGTTATGAGAAAATAGATGCTTGTCCTAATGATTGTATGTTGTTCTGGTAAGACAAGTCTAATGATTCAAATTGGTCCAAATGTGGTGCTTCAAGAAGGAAAAAAATGGCGTTGATGGCTCTAAGGATACAACACAATCAAATGTTAAAGAATATAAAATTCTTGAAAGGACATTGTGTTACTGTCCCTTAAAATCTAGATTGCGACGCCTTTTCATGTCAGAAAAAGGCCTCTGATATGACATGGCATGAGAGCGAACGAACTAAGGATGGTATTCTAAGACATCCTACTGACTCTTTGGCCTGGAAGGGGTTTGATTTGCGATATCCATTATTTTCTTCCGCCCCTCCAAATGTGAGGCTCGGATTGGCAAGTGATGGCGTAAATCCATTCAGAACATTAAGTGTCACTTATAGTACATGGACTGTTGTTTTAATGCCATATAATTTGCCACCATGGATGTGCATGAAGCAACCATATCTCATGTTATCATTGCTCATTCCTGGCCCAACTGCTCCAGGAAACGATATTGATGTTTACTTACAACCTCTAATCGACGATCTAAAAGAACCATGGGAGGTGGAATTGAAACATATGATGCTGCAAACTAGGAAAAAATTTCAATTATGTGTGTCCGTATTGTGGACAATAAATGACTTTCCAGCTCTTATTATTTAAAGTATGGTAGAAAATTTTGCTATATGGGACATCGAAGGTTTCTAGATAATGATCATAAATTTCGTTATGAAAAACAGTCTTTTGATGGAAAGCAGGAATTTAAAGAGCTGCCGGTTCCTCCTTCAGGAACTACAGTTTTAAGGCAGTTAGAAGGAAATAATTTTATCTTTGGCAAAAGCAAGCAGAATACGAGTAAGAAGAGAAAGCGACCTGATGACATAGAGCAGTTTTATAACTGGAAAAAAAAAGGAGTATATTTTTGATTTGCCATATTGGGAGTATAATTTGATGCGGCGTAACCTTGATGTGATGCATATAGAGAAGAATGTATTTGACAATGTACTAGGAACAATATTAAATATTGAGGGCAAGAGCAAAGATAATGTGAAGACACGTCAAGATTTGAAAGTTATGAAGATAAGACCTGAGCTTCATCCTCAACGACGAGGAGAAAACAGAGCCTATTTGCCTCCAGCTTGCTATTCACTATCCGCAAAAGAGAAAGAAATTTTTTGTTCTGTCTTAAAAAGGGTTAAGCTTCCAGATGGCTGTGTCTAATATATCTCGGAAAGTGAATGTAAAGCAACACAAGATTGTTAGCCTTAAAACCCATGATTGTCACATCTTGATGCAGCAATTACTTCCTTCCGTTGGCAGTCCGTAGAACTTTACCAAAGAATGTGAGCTCACTTTTGATTGAATTATCTGCCATTTTTTCGAACAATATGTCCATTGAGCTTACGAAGCTGAAGTCCGTGGACCAGTTCACTTCAGATGGATGTTTCCTATTGAGAGGTGAGTCTAAACTTTTAATTATAATTTAATTGCAGGTTGTTAGTTTACTGTATTGGTTTATATAAAATAATTTTGTGGTGGTTGTTGTTAGGTACCTAGGTAAATTAAAGTCATATGTGCGTAATAGGGCATATCCAGAGGGTTCAATTGCTGAAGGATACATAGCAGATGAATGCTTAACATTCTGCTCAAGGTACCTTGAAGGCGTCGAGACAAAGTTTAACAGGCCAACAAGGAATGATGATAATGTGGATGTCATTATGCAAGATGTATTTTTGACTCTCCCAAGGTTAGGCCATCCATTTGGAAAGAGAGAAAAGCTGATTTTAGACGACATTACGTTGGCACAAGCGCACAGATATGTTTTATTCAACTCTGATGCCATTAACCCATTCATAGAGTATGTGCCTCAAACATATTTTAAATTTCATCTGATATATTTTGATTATGCTTAAACTTGATGCCGCTATATTTTTCATGTAGAGAACATGCAGCCTCTATCAAGAGGAAAAATCGACGAACTCGCCCGAGGGAAAGGGAGATTAAACGCATCCAAAATCTAAACTTTCATGACTGGTTCAAATCGCATGCAAGTAATTCTGGTATATCTGCATCCTTGAAATTTCCTCTGAATATGCACTTCAAGATAGACCTGAAAATATTAATGGCCTAGTTTAATGACAAATGTCCTGATTTTCAGTAAACTATCTGTCATTAGACTATCATTATGTCAGGAAATAAATCAGCTTCCCTCACCTGAGAAACACTTCACACATGTGCTGATATTTTAATTTCAAAGTTTTGATGACATTCAAAGATAACTTTCCCTTGTCTAATAGTTTAATGACCTTATTGAAACTATTTCAGGTTGCTAGGTTGGAATTGGACCATAATGTTCAAATTTCAGAGGAGATAAGGTGGTTGGCGAAGGGACCGAACCGAGTAGCTCGAAGGTTCAAAGGTTATAATATAAATGGGTTCCGATTTCACACTAAAAGGCATGAGCAAAAAGGGAAAACTCAGGATAGTGTTGTCGTTGTTATTGCAAAGACATCGAGCTTTGCAAGTTCAAAGGATAGAAATCCGGTTTCTGGAGATGTCACTTATTATAGGGTGTTAACGGATATAATTGAGCTAAACTACTATGAAAAAGCAAAAGTACCTTCTGTTGTGATTGGGTACATGTTCTTCAAGGTAGGGGAATAAAGCAAGATGTGCATGGATTTACGCTTGTCAACAGTTCGCATAAGTTGAGCACCACACATCTTGAGGATGAGCCTTCTGTATTTGCTTCGGATGCCCATCAAGTGTTCTATGTACAAGATCCTACTGATGATCAATGGAGTGTTGTAATAAAAAATATTCCAAGAGACTTATTTGACATATGGGTGATGAAAAAAATGAAGACCCTGTTGTAAGGATTATATATCTATACGCAGCGAAAATTCAAGATCTTTGTTTTAGGGTAAATTGCAAAAGAATTATCCGACGAATACCAAATTTACCCAGGTTCGGCGCAACTAACACCTAATCTTGCAACCGCGACGAAAACTTCCACTATAAGACAAAATTACAGGAGATTACACTGACTTCTCATACCTCCTTCACAAAAAGAATACCCTCTCTCACAAAATTTGTCTGTCTCTCCACTCTAATTAAACCCTAGATTATTAGAGAATTATGGATACACAAAAATCTAGAGAAAGCCTTCATATTTATAGGGTAAATATATGCTTGGAGATAAATCCATTGAGAGAGAAAATCAAGTGGCTAGGTTTTGTAAAACATTGTTTTCATTTTTAAAAGCCACCCATACTTGAATAGTATGCACAAATGAATTAATAATTCATTTGTGCACACTATGCAAGTATGGTCCTCACCATACTCCCCATATTCAATGCCGCCTCATTTATCCATTTATAATAAATGGTCAAACCCTAAAATGAGGTGTCCACCTTCTAGAATGTTTTCCGGAAAAATATGGATTACATTCTATTGTATATACATACTTGTACTCGTACCGAAATACGAATACCCAAAGAAATAGAATAACACAAAGAACATAATACTAGAATATACATATCGAAATATATATATATATAAATTATTAAATCAATACCTGATTCCGGCTCAAATCCGAGCCGACTAGTATCATCAACTGTCCGATCGAAAGTCCGGGTACAAAATACAACCGATCGATCGGAACCCTGCACGTATCCAATACGGCTACTACATTATTTCGCCAGAACCAGGGAAACCCTCTGTGTAGGACTCGAAAGACTCGTCAATACGATGGCAGTCGGTTTAACCACAAACACGCCAGAGACACTAGCTGTACGTAACGGCTACCCAGGTATTGAGCGAAAAGAAGGCCGACGAGCAAGCTCATCCAAACCCCTACTGAGTGTGTCCGTGACAATCTCCATACAGTCTGTTCTGTTCGTCTAAGAGTATCGCATATCGAGTCTAGGGGGTGGATAATGTCATACCCCTAATAACGCGATATTTCGTATCGGTATGAAGCCCATCACCAACTGAGAAACTACTGATCCAAATCAGTAATTCTCGTCCACCGTGGCCATGGATTTCTGGTGATGGCCACCCGTGCACGACGCGACATCAACCCCCAATACCGGGAGAGACGAATCCCCGACGATATACTCACTGCCTCCATGTGGCTCGGAAGTGTACCCAACTAAAACCTGTTTGCGCGACTCTTTTGAGCCGTGGTGTGGTAGCAATCAAAGCACAGTGGGAAGTTACACGAGACAAATAACGATCTCAGGTCGACAGACTAATCTGTACTCATATCACCTGGGAACTGCTATCTGACAATAGGTATAATACCAACTAGCATGTTCCCGGTGAGTCCGTCCAGTATACTCATAACCCAATGAGCACCTGTATACTATCTTAGGTGACTAACTGACACCAATGGCTTGTGAGACCGGCCACCGCCCCTCGTCGGGGTCTCAATAAGTATACACTAGTCTACTCTGGAGTATCGATCCCCAATCTCGATACTCTCTCGACTAGGGACATTTAAGGATGTGCTTATAGACCACCCAGCTCTCACGTATATGATCGCCATCATAATACTGGTAGTCAAGCAAGAATACTATGGGCTCTATCAATATGTAATAGTGATCTATAATGCCACATAATGATGTACATGATGATAAAGACAAACCAAATAGCATACTATCATTTCGAGTAAGACTGTTCTTCCCGTATAGGTCCTCCCTAAATCATCGCAATCGCATGCATGTGATTCAATAATTGACTTGAGGGCAATATAGCCAACAATCTCCCACTTGCACTTAAGGCTAATTATTGCGGTGTCACATACTCACAGCCAGTGTGATACCGAACACCCAACTTCTCTACTAATCAGTTTCGCAAAGCCCGTTTGTGAAACATTGCGTTCGAGAAATAGCCTCAGTGAGTGGATCCGCTCTAGTATTTCTTTCTGTATCTCTCTATATCTCAACTCCGTGGAGAAATATTACCTCCCGAAATGAGCGATACATGTCTTAGAATTTGTCTGGATATCTGATAGGACTCAGTTCACAAATGAACTCCAAATCCAAAAAACTTCTTAGCCTATATCATCCACTGAATTTAATCAGCATCTTACGCCATACCTTTTTCAGTATCCGTTTGGACCACCTATCCAACATACCACCCCTCAAAAAATTGGATAACTATAACTCTGACAGCCAATCTGTCATCCATCCAGGTTACCTTTGGAAACCTCAAATGATAACCGCCACCCGAAGGAGGCTGCCGTTACCATATACTAAGAACATCCACTTATGTTCATAACTGCTTCCTAATGTTTCTCCAGGATTGGATTAATATATGCTTATTGCAGCCAGTGCAAAAGCAATATCCGGTGTGGTACTTGACATTTCATGATTGACTCAGTTGCCTAAGCAAGAGATATGTCAATCATGCAAATCTCTCTCGTCATCAGTCTAGAAGATATCTCTTTAGAGAGGGTGACTCCGTCACCTGCGTGTATACCAAGAAGACATCTCTTTAGAGAGGGTGACTCCGTCACCTGCGGGTATACCACCACGCCAGGAGTCGTCCATTCTAAAACACTTTAGAATAGTGTTAAAATATCCAAATTGGGACACTTCCCAAATCTACATCTAAAACCATAGATCTAGTAACCAGAATCCCTGATATTTTATCCAGATCCTATGTGGAGAAACGCCATGTGACAACCACAGTATAACCGATCGTAGTATAGGAATATCACTTCATATTAAGAGAATGTCATCCAAATACCAGGATATCACTCCCTACTACCTTCTTACCAGATCCATCTGTTATCCTGATGAAGTCAAACTCTATGACAGTCACATCAAAAATAGATGATTTATTTCCGCTATTCCTGCTTTAGTGTATAAATAGACATAAGTTACTTGTTCACTATACTTCCGCTACTCTCACTGACTACAAAAACCATCTGGCAAAGTCATATACACGTGCACTTCTAAAGCTAATTTAGAATGACATTATACTCATCCTCCTGCCAGATCTCATAGTCTAGAACAACAGTAGTAGCAAGTTTGGATAATCAAAAACCTCCCTGTCACCGTCTTTGAGGAGACCGAAGTACCTTTTGGGTGGCTGAGGTTACCCACCAAATCTACGGAGTGACTAATGGATTGTCAAATCCAATTGAATTTTTAGGTTTTACTAAATTTTCTGCAATCATTTGTGGTTCGGGAATCAATTCCAGTTCTACCATACTCCCATTAATGTTTTCTGAAAAAGAATTCATTTTACTAAAACTGGCGGCGAGTCAAGAACAATATAACTATTGATCTTCCAGATGGTAGAATGTTAACTCTCGTCAAAGCCCAGGATAACCCACAAACTGCCATTACTGAAACGTGCCTTGAATTTATCCAGATTCTGGTTTTAAGCATAAGCCGAAAACTCCATATACCTTAATATCGTTAAGATACGGATCCATTCTATATCCACTATAGAAACAAAGGCACTAATTTAATTAGAACCAAATTCAAAATACATGCAGCCGGTTCAAGTGCATATCAACTAAATGGAAGAAGGCCTTGCAACATTACTCATCAAGAAATGCATCCACGTATGAGTAATCTGAAAGAGAAGCAAGTTCTCAAAACTATTACTTACAACGGAATACCTAGCACAAGTATCTTCATTTTCGATCACCTTGGAGAATCCTGATACTTTCAACATATGTTTCTCTACTTTATTCTTATACCTATAACTTCTCAAAATCCGGACCTTGTATTTCAACGAAAGACTTGTCTAAAACTAGAGAAATCATGAGTAAACAGAATATAGTATAAGTATCAACCCCTTTGTCCTAATGGACAATGGACAACATACAATACTCTGTATAAGTCCACTGAGTCTAATAACTCAAACCCTGTGCGTCGTAGGTTGAAAACTGTGCTATGGTTAAAAAGAATTACACCGCTGTTGAATACTCCTTACCTAACCATCAACTGATATAGGTAAATGACATAGACATAATTTTAAAAAGTTATCTCATTTTATAAAATAAATGTACAGATATATCAGTTTGAAATTGGTGCATAACAACGGATATTCAAAACCAAATATATGCCGCTAGGCAAAAACCCAAGTGATTTTCTCAAATATCACCAATTACAAAGAATTTTCCGATATAATGAGGATATAATCACCCAATTCCCAATATCTTACTCTCACTCAGCATCCGTAACGCCATACAGATGTGAGAATCAAATCTGGTAAATACATACCCTAAAGTCAGAATCTAATTGGGAAAACAGTTTTCAAATAACACCGCACAGTAAAAACTGAAACATGAAAATATTTCGAAGGAGTAGCCGGGTATCCCAAGTAATGCCTCTTCCACTATCCAGATTCATAACAGTAACCGTATATTTCCTTGCCCTCGCTCCAATCCATTTATATGTCTTTACTTATTACCTTCTATACACCTCATTTAGGCTAAATAGTTTTCTTCCTTCACTACCTTTCGGCACCAGTCTAAGGTTTGGAAGAAGACTATCCAATAAGCGTAATAGGTATACCCTCCTAATCCTAGGAGCTCTCGCAACCTGAGAGAAAGTAAAGGGAAAAGACAACTGAATAATCATATTCAATTTCTTCAGAACCAGAAACCATCCTCGAACTGAAACAAGTTCATTTGAGTTCGTATGTAACTATACGATAGCATATCCAATAAATGTGGATCTTCGTAGTGATACGGAGTGTTCCGGAGAAATGCAAAGGTTAGGTAGGAGTGGCAGAGATATACACGGCTTCGTCGTGAATGATAGCAGTCGCAATTTTCTTTGCTCTCATTCTAATCCCTTTATTTGTCTTTACTTATTACCTTCTGTACACCACCCTTAGGTTAAATAATTTTCTTCATTCCCTACTTTTCGGCACCTGCCTATGGTTAATCAATTTATCTAATCAGGATGTCTCCCACTATTTTCTCGAATTCTCCTTCAAACCCTAAAAGGAGAATTAGTCGAGATCATCTAAAATCACCCGAAGAGTAACAGCTACTCATCAATGGGAATCGGGGTCCAACTATTATCGCATGATAACTTGATGGAAGCCACTCAAGTCACCACACTCTTGAAGGTATGCGCATGCCTGGCAAGTTTCCTGTATGTTTGAAACTCCCGATGTGGTTTTTATCTCAAGCGTCTTATGACCTTGACGGATGCCAACAAATCATAAACCGCAAGTCAAGTTCTACCCGTCATTGTCCTGATTAATTTAGACCCACCCGTATTCGCCCTTGACGGATGCCAACAAGGCTGCACGACTGTCCTAAATTAATGCATATCCATGCTACAAATAAGCATTATTCAGCTACCGTACACTATGCCTTGACGGATACCAACAAACACAACACGAATACTAAATAGTACCTATGGGTGGCTATGATACCATGTTTGGTTTTGCCGGCGTTCTGGCCATCTACCGTGGCCGATGCGGAACAAAAACTGGCGTTTAAAAATTTTGGCGCTACACTAAAGGGTTCAATTGCTGAAGGATACATAGCAGATGAATGCTTAACATTCTGCACAAGGTACCTTGAAGGCGTCGAGACAAAGTTTAACAGGCCAACAAGGAATGATGATAATGTGGATGTCATTATGCAAGATGTATTTTCGACTCTCCCAAGGTTAGGCCATCCATTTGGAAAGAGAGAAAAGTTGATTTTAGACGACATTACGTTGACACAAGCGCACTGGTATGTTTTATTTAACTCTGATGCCATTAACCCATTCATAGAGTATGTGCCTCAAACATATTTTAAATTTCATCTGATATATTTTGATTATGCTTAAACTTGATGCCTCTATATTTTTCATGTAGAGAACATGCAGCCTCTATCAAGAGGAAAAATCGACGAACTCGCCCGAGGGAAAGGGAGATGAAACGCATCCAAAATCTAAACTTTCATGACTGGTTCAAATCGCATGCAAGTAATTCTGGTATATCTGCATCCCTGAAATTTCCTCTGAATATGCACTTCAAGATAGAGCTGAAAATATTAATGGCCTAGTTTAATGACAAATGTCCTGATTTTCAGCAAACTATCTGTCATTAGACTATCATTATGTCAGGAAATAAATCAGCTTCCCTGACCTGAGAAACACTTCACACATGTGCTGATATTTTAATTTCAAAGGTTTGATGACATTCGAAGATAACATTCCCTTGTCTAATAGTTTAATGACCTTATTGAAACTATTTCAGGTTGCTAGGTTGGAATTGGACGACAATGTTCAAATTTCAGAGGAGATAAGGTGGTTGGCAAAGGGACCGAACCGAGTAGCTCGAAGGTTCAAAGGTTATAATATAAATGGGCTCCGATTTCACACTAAAAGGCGTGAGCAAAAAAGGAAAACTCAGAATAGTGTTGTCGTTGTTATTGCAAAGACATCGAGCTTTGCAAGTTCAAAGGATAGAAATCCGGTTTCTGGAGATGTCACTTATTATGGGGTGTTAATGGATCTAATTGAGCTAAACTACTATGAAAAAGCAAAAGTACATTCTGTTGTGATTGGGTACATGTTCTTCAAGGTAGGGGAATAAAGCAAGATGTGCATGGATTTACGCTTGTCAACAGTTCTCATAAGTAGAGCACCACACATCTTGAGGATGAGCCTTCTGTATTTGCTTGGGATGCCCATCAAGTGTTCTATGTACAAGATCCTACTGATGATCAATGGAGTGTTGTAATAAAAAATATTCCAAGTGACTTATTTGACATGGGTGATGAAAAAAATGAAGACCCTGTTGTAAGGATTATATATCTATACGCAGCGAAAATTCAAGATCTTTGTTTTAGGGTAAATTGAAAAAGAATTATCCGACGAATACCAAATTTACCCAGGTTCGGCGCAACTAACACCTAATCTTGCAACCGCGACGAAAACTTCCACTATAAGACAGAATTACAGGAGATTACACTGACTTCTCACACCTCCTTCACAAAAAGAATACCCTCTCTCACAAAATTTGTCCGTCTCTCCACTCTAATTAAACCCTAGATTATTAGAGAATTATGGATACACAAAAATCGAGAGAAAGCCTTCATATTTATAGGGTAAATATATGCTTGGAGATAAATCCATTGAGAGAGAAAATCAAGTGGCTAGGTTTTGTAAAACATTGTTTTCATTTTTAAAAGCCACCCATACTTGAATAGTATGCACAAATGAATTAATAATTCATTTGTGCACACTATGCAAGCATGGTCCTCGCCATACTCCCCATATTCAATGCGCTCATTTATTCATTTATAATAAATGGTCAAACCCTAAAATGAGGTGTTCACCTTCTAAAATGTTTTCCGGAAAAAATACGGATTACATTCTACTGTATATACATACATGTACTCGTACCGAAATACGAATACCCAAAGAGATAGAATAACACAAAGAACATAATACTAGAATATACATATCGAAATATATATATAAATTATTAAATCAACCCCTGATTTAATAATCCGGCTCAAATCCGAGCCGGCTAGTATCATCAACTGTCCGATCGAAAGTCCGGGTACAAAGTACAATCGATCGATCGGAACCTTGCACGTATCCAATATGGCTATTATATCATTTTGCCAGAACCAGGGAAACCCTCTGTGTAGGACTCTAAAGACTCGTCAATACGCTGGCAGTGGATTTAACCACAAACACGTCAGAGGCACTAGCTGTACGCAACGGCTACCCAGGTATTGAGCGAAAGAAAGACCGACGAGTAAGCTCATCCAAACCCCTACTGAGTCTGTCCGTGACAATCTCCATACAGTCCGGTCTGTTCGTCTAAGAGTATCGCATATCGGGTCTAGAGGATGAATAATGTCAGACCCCTAATAATGCGATATTTTGTATCGGTATGAAGCCCATCACCCACTGAGAAACTACTGATCCAAATCAGTAATTCTCGTCCACCGTGGCCATGGATTTCTGGTGATGGTCACCCGTGCACAACGCGACATCAACCCTCAATACCGGGAGAGACGAATCCCCGACGATATACTCACTGCCTCCATGTGGCTCGGAAGTGTACCCAACTAAAACCTGTTTGCGCGACTCTTTCGAGCCGTGGTGGGGTAGCAATCAGAGCACAGTGGGAACTCACACGAGACAAATGACGATCTCAGGTCGACAGACTAACCTGTACTCATGTCACCTGAGAACTGCTATCTGACAATAGGTATAATACCAACTAGCATGTTCCCGGTAAGTCCGTCCAGTATACTCATAACCCAATGAGCACATGTATACTATCTTAGGTGACTAACTGACACCAATGGCTTGTAAGACCGGCCACCGCCCCTCGTCGGGGTCTCAATAAGTATACACTAGTCTACTCCGGAGTATCGATGCCCAGTCTTGATACTCCCTCTACTAGGGACATTTAAGGATGTGCTTATAGACCACCCAGCTCTCACGTATATGATCGCCATCATAATACTGGTAGTCAAGCAAGAATTCTATGGGCTCTATCAATATGTAATAGTGATCTATAATGCCACATAATGATGTACATGATGATAAAGAAAAACCAGATAGCATACTATCATCTCAAGTAAGATTGTTCTTCCCGAATAGGTCCTCCCTAAATCATCACAATCGCGTGCCTGTGATTCAATAATTGACTTGGGGGCACTATAGCCAACAATCTCCCACTTGCACTTAAGGCTAATTATTGCGGTGTCACATACTCACAGCCAGTGTGATACTGAACACCCAACTTCTCTACTAATCAGTTTCGCAAAGCCCGTTTGTAAAACAATTGCGTTCGAGAAATAGCCTCAGTGAGTGGATCCGCTCTAGTGTTCTTTCTGTATCTCTCTATATCTCAACTTCGTGGAGAAATACTATCTCCCAAAATTAGCGATACATGTCTTAGAATTTGTCTAGATATCTGATGGGACCCAGTTCACAAATGAACTCCAAATCCAACAAACTTCTTAGCCTGTATCATCCACTGAATTTAATTAGCATCCTGCGCCATACCTTCTTCGGTATCCGCTTGGACCACCTATCCAACATACCACCCCTCAAAAAATGGGAAAACTGTAACTCTGACAACCAATCTGTCATCCAGGTTATCTTTGGAAGCCTCAAATGATAACCGCCTCCCGAAAGAGGCTGCCATTACCATATACTAAGAATATCCACTTATGTTCATAACTGCTTCCCAACGTTTCTCCAGGATTGGATTAATATATGCTTATTGCAACCAGCGCAAAAGCAATATCCGGTGTGGTACTTGACATTTCATGATTGACTCAGTTGCCTAAGCAAGAGATATGTCAATCATGCAAATCCCTCTCGTCATCAGTCTAGAAGACATCTCTTTAGAGAGGGTGACTCCGTCACCTGCGTGTATACCACCATGTTAGGAGTCGTCCATTCTAAAACACTTTAGAATAGTATCAAAGTATCCAAATTGGGACACTTCCTAAATCTACATCTAAAACCATAGATCTAATAACCAGAATCCCTGATATTTTATCCAGATCCTATGTGGAGAAACACCATATGACAACCACAGTATAACCGATCATAGTATAGAAATATCACTTCCTATCAAGAGAATGTCATCCAAATACCAGGATATCACTCCCTACTACCTTCTTACCAGATCCATCTGTTATCCTGATGAAGTCAAATTCTATGACTGTCACATCAAAAATAGATGATCTATTTCCGCTATTCCTGTTTTAGTCTATAAATAGACATAAACTACTTGTTCACTATACTTCCGCTACTCCCACTGACTACAAAAACCATCTGGCAAAATCATATACACGTGCACTTCTAAAGCTAATTTAGAATGACGTTATACTCATCCTCCTGCCAGATCTCATAGTCTAGAACAACAGTAGTAGCAAGTTTGGGTAATCAGAAACCTCCCTGTCACCGTCTTTGAGGAGACCGAAGTACCTTTCGGGTGGCTGAGGTTACCCACCAAATCTACGGAGCGGCTAATGGATTGTCGAATCCAATTGAATTTTTAGGTTTTACTAAATTTTCTGTAATCGTTTGTGGTTCAGGAATCAATTCCAGTTCTACCATACTCCCACTAATGTTTTCTAAAAAGAATTCATTTTACTAAAACTGACGGCGAATCAAAAACAATATAATTATTGATCTTCCAAATAGTAGAATGTTAACTCTCGTCAAAGCCCAGGATAACCCACAAACTGCCATTACTGAAACGTGTCTTGAATTTATCCAGATTCTGGTTTTAAGCATAAGCCGGAAAACTCCATATACCTTAACATCGTTAAGATACGAATCCATTCTATATCCACTATAGAAACAAAGGCACTAATTTAATTGGAACCAAATTCAAAATACGTGCAGCCGGTTCCAGCGCATATCAACTAAATGGAAGAAGGCCTTGCAACATTACTCATCAAGGAATGCATCCACATATGAGTAACCTGAAAGAGAAGCAAGTTCTCAAAACTATTACTTACAACGGAATACCTAGCACAAGTATCTTCATTTTCGATCACCTTGGAGAATCCTGATACTTTCAACATATGGTTCTCTACTTTATTCTTATACCTATAACTTCTCAAAATCTGGACCTTATATTTCAACGAAATACTTGTCTAAAACTAGAGAAATCATGAGTAAACAGAATATAGTAGGAGTACCAACCCCTTTGTCCTAATGGACAATGAACAACATGCAATACTCTGTATAAGTCCACTGAGTCTAATAACTCAAACCCTGTGCATCGTAGGTTGAAAACTGTGCTATGGCTAAGAAGAATTACACCGCTGTTGAATACTCCTTACCTAACCATCAACTGATATAGGTAAATATCATAGACATAATTTTTAAAAGTTACATCTCACTTTATAAAATAAATGTACAGATATATCGGTTTGAAATTGGTGCATAACAACAGATATTCAAAACCAAATATATACCGCTAGGCAAAAACCCAGGTGATTTCCTCAAATATCACCAATTACAAAGAATTCCGATATAATGAGGATATAATCACTCAATTCCCAATATCTTACTCTCACTCAGCATCCGTAACGCCATACAGATGTGAGAATCAAATCTGGTAAATACATACCCTGGAGTCAGAATCTAATTGGGAAAACAGTTTTCAATTAACACCGCACAGTAAAAACTGAAACATGAAAATATTTCGAAGGGGTAGCCGGGTATCCCAAGTAATGCCTCTTCCACTATTCAAATTCATGACATTAACCGTATATTTCCTTACCCTCGCTCCAATCCCTTTATATGTCTTTACTTATTATCTTCTATACACCTCACTTAGAATAAATGGTTTTCTTCCTTCTCTACCTTTCGGCACCAGTCTAAGGTTTGGAAGAAGACTATCCAATAAGCGTAATAGGTGTACCCTCCTAATCCTAAGAGCTCTCGTAACCTGAGAGAAGGTAAAGGGAAAAGACAACTGAATAATCATATTCAATTTCTCCATAACCGGAAACCATTCTCGAACTGAAACAAGTTCATTCGAGTTCGTATTTAACTATACGATGGCATATCCAATAAATGTGGATTTTCGTAGTGATACGGAGTGTTCCGGAGAAATGCAAAGGTGAGGTAGGAGTGGCAGAGATATACACGGCTTCGTCGTGAATGACAGCAGTCGCAATTTCCTTTGCCCTCATTATAATCCCATTATTTGTCTTTACTTGTTACCTTCTGTACACCACCCTTAGGCTAAGTGGTTTTCTTCCTTCCCTACTTTTCGGCACCTGCCTATGGTTTGGAAGAAGACTATCCAATAAGCGTAATAGGTGTACTCTCCTAATACCAGGAGCCCTCGCAATCCTGAGAGAAGCTAAAGGAAAAAGACAACTGAATAATCCTATTCGATTTCTCCTGAACCGGAAACCATCCTCGAACTGAAACAAGTTCCTTCGAGTTCGTATGTAATTATACGATGGCGTATCCAATAAATATGGAATTTGGTAGTGATACGGAATGTTCAGGAGAAATGCAGGAGAAAAGTAAGAGCGACAATGAGTTATGCGACTTTGACAATCCAAAAGCCAAAGTATTTTAAGAAGGTTCGGTTATCTTGGTTCATGAGTTTTAGTTTAGGTCGGGTCATGGTCGCTGCCAAAGAGAGAGGGAAAAGAAACACTCTGCGTACACTCTAATCTAGATTAGATTGGTTAATCAATTTATCTAATCAGGATGTCTCCCACTGTTTTCTCGAATTCTCCTTCAACCCCTAAAAGGAGAATTAGTCGGGATCATCTAAAATCATCCGAAGAGTAACACCTACTCATCAATGGGAATCGGGGTCCAACGATCATCACATGATAACTTGATGGAAGCCACTCAAGTCACCACACTCTTGAAGGTATGCGTATGCCTGGCAAGTTTCCTGTATGTTTGAAACTTCCGATGTGGTTTTTACCTCAAGCGTCTTATGACCTTGACGGATGCCAACAAATCATAAAGCGCAAGTCAAGTTCTACCTGTCATTGTCTTGATTAATTTAGTCCCACCCGTACTCGCCCTTGACGGATGCCAACAAGGCTGCACGACTGTCCTAAATTAATGCATATCCATGCTACAAATAAGTATTATTCAGCTACCGTACACTATGCCTTGACGGATGCCAACAAACACAACATGAATACTAAATAGTACTTATGGGTGGCTCTGGAACCATATTGGGTTTTGCCGGCGTCCTGGCCATCTACCGTGGCCGATGCGGAACAAAACTGGCGTTTAAAAATTTTTGCGCAAACAAAACTCGCTGAAAATCGAACCATAAACCTATACTAGCATCTAAAGGAGCTACACTAAAGGGTTAGAAAAGTTATACCAAATGAACCAAGTCCTTCGGTCATTTACCATCATCCCAAGCTCCTTGAACCGTGCTCGAACAAGCTTGGCCACCGGCCTTCCTCCATCGAAGATGATCCACTCGAGGGATGTAGTAAAGGCACTAGCTCCATATCGAAAGCAAGTGAAGCAACTAGGGATTCTAGGATGCTAGTCTAGAATGTGTAGGATGTAGTGGTCTAAGTATTTATCTATCTCATCTCACCTCCTCTCATGATTCTCAACACATGAGAAGGTTGAGAGGAGGTGGAAGATGAAGGTAGAGGAAACCATGAGAGCTAGAGAAGAAGTGAAGCCAAATGGTGAGAAGAGATGAGAGCTCAAGAAATGAGCCATCTAAAAATAATGAAGTCTCCACAGAGAGAGAAAATCAAATGGCTAGGTTTTGTAAAACATTGTTTTCATTTTTAAAAGCCACTCATACAAGAATAGTATGCACAAATGAATTAATAATTCATTTGTGCACACTATGCAAGCATGGTCCTCACCATACTCCCCATATTCAATGCCACTTCATTTATAATAAATGGTCAAACCCTAAAATGAAGTGTCCACCTACTAGAATGTTTTCCGGAAAAAATACGGATTACATTCTACTGTATATGCATACCTGTACTCGTACCGAAATACGAATACCCAAAGAGATAGAATAACACAAAGAACATAATACTAGAATATACATATCGAAATATATATAAATTATTAAATCAATACATGATTTAATAATCCGGCTCAAACCCGAGCCGGCTAGTATCATCAACTGTCCGATCGAAAGTCCGGGTACAAAGTACGATCGATCGATCGGAACCCTGCACGTATCCAATACGGCTACTACATCATTTCGCCAGAACCAGGGAAACCCTCTGTGTGGGACTCTAAAGACTTATCAATACACTGGCAGTGGGTTTAACCACAAGCACGTCAGCGGCATTAGCTGTACGTAACGACTACCCAGGTATTGAGAGAAAAGAAGGCCGACGAGCAAGCTCATCCAAACCCCTACTGAGTCTGTCCGTGACAATCTACATACAGTCCGGTCTGTTCGTCTAAGAGTATCGCATATCGGGTCTAGGGGGTGGATAAAGTCAGATCCCTAATAACGCGATATTTCGTGTCGGTATGAAACCCATCACCTACTGAGAAACTACTAATCCAAATCAGTAATTCTCATCCACCGTGGCTACGGATTTCTAGTGATGGTCACCCGTGCACAACGCAACATCAACCCCCAATACCGAGAGAGACGAATCCCCGACGATCCACCCACTGCCTCTATGTGGCTCGGGACTGTACCCTACTAAAACCTGTTTGCATGCTTCTTTTGAGCCGTGGTAGGGTAGTAATCAAAGCACGGTGGAAACTCACACGAGACAAATAACGATCTCAGGTTGACATACTAACATGTACTCATGTCACCTGGGAACTGCTATCTGACAATAGGTATAATACCAACTAGCATGTTCTCGGCGAGTCTGTCCAGTGTACTCATAACCCAATGAGCACATGTATACTATCTTAGGTGACTAACTGACACCAATGGCTTGTGACACCGGCCACCGCCTGAGTATCGATGCCCGGTCTCGATACTCCCTCAACTAGAGACATTTAAGAATGTTCTTATAGACTACCCAGCTCCTACGTATATGATCGCCATCATAATGCTGGTAGTCAAGCAAGAATCATATGGGCTCTATCAACATATAATAGTGATCTGTAATACCACCTAATGCTGTACACGATGATAAAGACAAACCAGATAGCAAACTATCATCTCGAGTAAGACTGTTCTCGCCGTATAGGTCCTTCCTAAATCATCACAATCGCGTGTCTGCGATTCAATAATTGACTTGAGGGCACTATACCCAACAATAAGCACAGCTTCCGCTACTTCCTATCTCTCACGGTCTTCATGCCCAAGGTTTGCTTTGTTGCTCTTAAATCATTCATAAAGAAATTCTCCGCCATCATCTTTTTCAAATTTTAAATTTTTTCGAAATTCAAACCCGCTACCAATATTTCATCAACGTACAGTGACAAAATAACGTAGTCTCCGTCCTTAAAAGTTTAAACGTTCACACAATGATCTGATTCACAGCACACAAATCCCGTCTCTAATATAAACAGATCGAATTTGAGATGCCACTTTCTAGAAGCTTGCTTGAGGCCATACAAGATCTTTCGCAGTTTACACCCCATATTTTCTTTCCTCTTCACCTCATATCCTAGTGACTGCATCATAGAGATCCCTTCCAAATCTTCATGAAAGAACGCGGTCTTGACATCTAGTTACTCTAAGTGTAAATCCTCCACCGTTACGATATTAAGAATTATCCAAATAGATGTTATCTTCACCACTAGGGAAAATATTTCTTGATAGTCAATACCTTGGTTTTGCACGTAGCTCTCGACTACCAAGCGAGCCTTGTACCACTTCACACCATCAATCCCGTCTTTAATTCTGTACACTCACATGTTTAGCAACACTTTCCGACCCTTAGGTAGCTTCACTAGATCTCACGTACGATTCTTCTTTAAAAATTCTATCTTCTCGTTCATAACTCGCTCCCACTGCTTGTTAGCACCGTCACTAGTTGCTTTTTCAAGGGATTTGGGATCCCCCGAATCTGTGTACAATACGAAGTCGGTCACAAGTTTTTTAGATAGCCGCCTATCTCGCGTAGATCTTCTTAAAATTGGTATATCTGGTTGCTGAACATAGTCACCATCATGTTCTTGAATCTAATCCTACACTATAGCTTCCTCCACGTTCTGATCTCCACTGTAGGTATCTGAATGCTCTCTTGGATTCCGTCCAACTCGACGAACTCCTACTATCTTTGGCTTGCTTCATTTTTTTGTACAAGTGTTGTTCATCAAAGATAACGTTCCAACTTCATATTACTTTCTTACTTACATAATCCCACAGCCGATATCCGAACTCGTCTCCACTATAACCGATGAAAGCACACTTCTTAGAATTTGAGTCAAGCTTACTCCTTTCTGCATTATCAATCAAAGAATATGCAATACAACCAAATACTTTTAGATGCACGTAATTACCTGGTTTACCTGACCAAATTTCTTCCGGAATGCCTCCATCAAGCGCACTTGTCGGGCTTCTGTTGATCAGATACACAGCAACATCAGCAGCAGCTGGCCAAAGGAACTTTGGCATATCCGCATTCAAGGTCATGCTCCACACTTGCTCTAGAATCGCCATGTTCATCCTTTCAGCGATGCCATTCTGCTGCGGCGTCCTCAGTATCGTTTTAAACCAACGAATACCTTTTTGCGAGCAAAACATCTGGAACTCCTGTGTACAGTATCCCCTCCATTATTGGACTTAAGGCATTTTACCTTAGCTCCTGTTTAGTTCTCAACCTGCGTAATCCAGTGTTTAAAAATACCAAACACGTCGCATTTCTTCTTCATCGCATACACCCATGTTTTCCGGCTTGCATCATCGATGAACGTCACGAAATACCAATTACATCCATAAGACTCCACCGAGGCCGGACCCCATATGTCCGCATGCACCATCCCCAGTTTTTTGGCCTTTTTAGTTACGCCTCTAATATGAAATCTAAGCTCGCTTTACTTCTCACAAACGCAGCTCTTGCAAATCCCCAACTCCACCTTTTTAGCCCCGAAAGAAGCCTCCTATCTTGAAGAATTTTCATGTTCTTTTCACCGAGGTGTCCCAATAGCTTATGCCGCAACGAAATCTCCGAATCTATCTCCCATCCCGTCGGTAACGAAACTGAACCCCCGCTGTTCCCGCTGAAGAAATACAACGAACCGCTCGACTTGTCCCTTGTAACCACCAACGATCTTTTGGAAATCTTTCATTAAGAATTCCCAAACACCGTCATATAACCTTCGTTGTCCAGCTAACTTGTAGAAATTAAGGTTTTCTTCAGATCTGGAATGTGTCTAGCGTTCTTCAATCTCCTCCCGGCGGTTGCAAGATGATCGTCCATTTGCCAACGATCTTATACGGTTGACCGTTTCCCATCCTCACATGTCCAAAATCGTCTTGAACATGCTCGCTGAAATGATGTCGGCCCGAAGTGCAATGAAAAGATGCACCTGAATCTAAGAACCAAGTATCCGCTTTTGTGTTCTCGCTCATCGATGGACAAAGAGTTTGTCCCCCGTTCTTTTGTAGACACCATATTAGCTTCCTTCTCATCTGCTTTCCTATCCGAGTCTTTCTTCAAGAGTCGACATCGCTTTTTTTGTAATCCTTCTTTCCGCAATTTCAACGGTCACCTTGGATCTTCACCTTCGATTTTTCTCGGCTCTTAGACTTATCCTTCTTGCCATTTCCCTATTCTATCGTTCTACCGCGATTCTTAACCGAAAGTGCAGAAGTTCCTGAACTTCCACTCATGGCCTTTCTCCACATGTCATTATTTAATATGCAACTCACCGCATCATTAAACGTAAGAGTTCCTGAGATAGAGTTGCTAACCGCTATAACTAGGTTCTCCCAACTCTCCAGCAACGAACAAAGAATATCAAGGCCCGAATCTCATCTTCAAACACGATCGAGACGAATTTTAACTGGCTCGTCATGCTGTTAAACTCGTTCAGGTGCTCCGTCACCGAACCGCTCTGAGCCATCTTCATGTTGAAAAGCTTCTTCATTAAAAATATCTTATTTGATATCAAAAGCTTTTTATACAATTTCACTAACGTCGTCATTAGCGTCATGGTTGTATTCTCTTTTGAGATCTTAAATGACGCATGCGAAGTCAACGACAATCTGATCGTCGCTACGGCTTTCCTATCTAAAAGGTTCCACGTCTCATCGGTAATCTTCTCGGATTTTTCTCCTAACAACGGAATATACAAATCCTTTTGATACAGGTAGTTCTTCATCTACATGTGCAACCAACCATAGTTGTGACCATTAAATTTTTCGATCCTTATTTTATCCTCCATCTTTAGCCTAACGTCGCAGGAAACACAACTTCTCTCTTAGATCTGAACTAACGCCTTCAAATCAACGATCTAAGAAAGTGGAAAAGAGGGCACAAGCGTTGTTACCTACCGTTAACCTAAATCGTAAAATTGAAGAACTCTAGGTTCCTTAACCAAGCTCAAATACTAGTTGTTGGGGATAGAGAAGCCGATGTACGGAACAATACTCACGGTAAACCAATCACGCAATAAACAACCACGCAATTAACAACGAAAAGACAAATTAATGATGATGCGAGAATAAGTAAATAAGAATCACAAACCAAATAAGAGAGGGATTTGTTAACGGGGTTCACCCACAATATAGCTAGTTCCCGGCAGAGCGAAATCTGCAATGTCTACTATAATCTTGAATCAAGTACACCATGAGCAAATCCAAGAAGATTTCTCTCAAATCTCTCTAGATCTAAGTCGTCATCCTCTCATACAATGATCTCTCTTCTATTTGGCTGTACATAAAACATATAAGAGGTCTATATTTATACACAAACCAATTCCTTAATTCAGAAACCGCAATAAAACACTTCTTAATTAAGAAACTTCCATAATTATGAAACTGCCATAAGACATTCCTTGTTTAAGAAACTGTAGTTTTGGTAAAATCTGATATGGCTTGTGTGCACGTCCAGACATGTGAAATTTCTCCATAATTTCAACATTTCTTCGAGGTTACACACAATGGATATTTCATAGAGAGATTGGCTCATACCCATCAACCATCAACGAGACTCCTAAACACAATATACATGACACTGTTGGTGAGCACGATGATATGCATGGGTTTGTGCATGATGCATTTGGTATTCCCGACAATAATCAGAACGAAGACGAAGTGAGCAACAACCCTTCACCAATTACCAGCACATCTAATCCAGAAGCAGAAAGATATTACAACTTGTTAAAAGATGCAGAGCAAAAGATATATCCATGATGCAAAACCTTTACGAAGCTTTCCTTCTTGGTGCATTTGAATCATATGAAGTGTCCCAATGGATGGAGTAATAATTCGTTCTCTATGTTGCTAAGCTTTCTCAAGCAATTGCTTCCAGATGGTGCACATGTACCCAAATCTTTTTATGAGACCAAAAAATACATGGGAGAGTTTGGGCTAGGTTATGAGAAAATAGATGCTTGTCCTAATGATTGTATGTTGTTCTGGAAAGACAAGTCTAATGATTCAAATTGGTCCAAATGTGGTGCTTCAAGGTGGAAAAAAATGGCGTTGATGGCTCTAAGGATACAACACAATCAAATGTTAAAGAATATAAAATTCTTGAAAGGACATTGTGTTGCTGTCCCTTAAAATCTAGATTGCGATGCCTTTTATGTCAAAAAATAAGCCTCTGATATGACATGGCATGAGAGCAAACGAACTAAGGATGGTATTCTAAGACATCCTACTGACTCTTTGGCCTGGAAGGGGTTTGATTTGCGATATCCATTATTTTCTTCCGACCCTCCAAATGCGAGGCTCGGATTGGCAAGTGATGGCATAAATCCATTCAGAACATTAAGTGTCACTTATAGTACATGGACTGTTTGTTTTAATGCCATATAATTTGCCACCATGGATGTGCATGAAGCAACCATATCTCATGTTATCATTGCTCATTCCTGGCCCAACTGCTCCAGGAAACGATATTGATGTGTACTTACAACCTCTAATCGACGATCTAAAAGAACCGTGGGAGGTGGAATTGAAACATATGATGCTGCAAACTAGGAAAAAATTTCAATTATGTGTGTCCGTATTGTGGACAATAAATGACTTTCCAGCTCTTATTATTTAAAGTATGGTAGAAAATTTTGCTATATGGGACATCGAAGGTTTCTAGATAATGATCATAAATTTCGTTATGAAAAACAGTCTTTTGATGGAAATCAGGAATTTAAAGAGCCGCCGGTTCCTCCTTCAGGAACTACAGTTTTAAGGCAGTTAGAAGGAAATAATTTTATCTTTGGCAAAAGCAAGCAGAATACGAGTAAGAAGAGAAAGCGACCTGATGACATAGAGCAGTTTTATAACTGGAAAAAAAAGGAGTATATTTTTTGATTTTGTGGTTGTTGTTGTTAGGTACTTAGGTAAATTAAAGTCATGCGTGCGTAATAGGGCATATCCAGAGGGTTCAATTGCTGAAGGATACATAGCAGATGAATGCTTAACATTCTGCACAAGGTACCTTGAAGGCGTCGAGACAAAGTTTAACAGGCCAACAAGGAATGATGATAATGTGGATGTCATTATGCAAGATGTATTTTCGACTCTCCCAAGGTTAGGCCATCCATTTGGAAAGAGAGAAAAGTTGATTTAAGACAACATTACGTTGGCACAAGCGCACAGGTATGTTTTATTTAACTCTGATGCCATTAACCCATTCATAGAGTATGTGCCTCAAACATATTTTAAATTTCATCTGATATATTTTGATTATGATTAAACTTGATGCCGCTATATTTTTCATGTAGAGAACATGCAGCCTCTATCAAGAGGAAAAATCGACGAACTCGCCCGAGCGAAAGGGAGATTAAACGCATCCAAAATCTAAACTTTCATGACTGGTTCAAATCGCATGCAAGTAATTCTGGTATATCTGCATCCTTGAAATTTCCTCTGAATATGCACTTCAAGATAGACCTGAAAATATTAATGGCCTAGTTTAATGACAAATGTCCTGATTTTCAGTAAACTATCTGTCATTAGACTATCATTATGTCAGGAAATAAATCAGCTTCCCTGACCTGAGAAACACTTCACACATGTGCTGATATTTTAATTTCAAAGGTTTGATGACATTCGAAGATAACTTTCCCTTGTCTAATAGTTTAATGAGCTTATTGAAACTATTTCAGGTTGCTAGGTTGGAATTGGACGATAATGTTCAAATTTCAGAGGAGATAAGGTGGTTGGCGAAGGGACCGAACCGAGTAGCTCGAAGGTTCAAAGGTTATAATATAAATGGGCTCCGATATCACACTAAAAGGCGTGAGCAAAAAAGGAAAACTCAGAATAGTGTTGTCGTTGTTATTGCAAAGACATCGAGCTTTGCAAGTTCAAAGGATAGAAATCTGGTTTCTGGAGATGTCACTTATTATGGGGTGTTAATGGATATAATTGAGCTAAACTACCATGAAAAAGCAAAAGTACATTCTGTTGTGATTGGGTACATGTTCTTCAAGGTAGGGGAATAAAGCAAGATGTGCATGGATTTACGCTTGTCAACAGTTCTCATAAGTTGAGCACCACACATCTTGAGGATGAGCCTTTTGTATTTGCTTCGGATGCCCATCAAGTGTTCTATGTACAAGATCCTACTGATGATCAATGGAGTGTTGTAATAAAAAATATTCCAAGAGACTTATTTGACATGGGTGATGAAAAAATTGAAGACCCTGTTGTAAAGATTATATATCTATACGCAGCGAAAATCCAAGATCTTTGTTTTAGGGTAAATTGAAAAATAACTATCCGACGAATACCAAATTTATCCAGGTTCGGCGCAACTAACACCTAATCCTGCAACCGCGACGAAAACTTCCAGTATAAGACAGAATTACAGGAGATTACACTGACTTCTCACACCTCCTTTACAAAAAAAAATACCCTCTCTCACAAAATTTGTCCGCCTCTCCACTCTAATCAAACCCTAGATTATTAGAGAATTATGGATACACAAAAATCTAGAGAAAACCTTCATATTTATAGAGTAAATATATGCTTGGAGATAAATCCATATTTAGAGATAAATATGAATTTAAACTAGAGATTAGATTTAAATCTAAACTAAAGATATTAGATTTAAATCCTAACGAATCCCGAATTTAAATCAAATTTAACAGATCCAGAGGCGGAAGAATTTACCGATACAATAATAGGACATGATGATATTGATTTAGTTCGTACGGATTTGGTTGGAGCTACCGTTGAAGCAACTCTCGCCGATGAGGAAGATCATAATGAGGCTGAAGTTTATGATGAAAGTGATAGTAGTGAAGATGATACATTACAAGAATATTTTGATTGAAATTCGTTATATTTTTTAGTGATAGTGATGCAGATTATTCATAGAGATATTTTGAAGGATTTTGGTTTCTAGATTTAATATTCTGAGTTTAGATATTTGATTGGCATTTCATATGATGCTTGTTTTCATGTAATTAGCTTACTTAAACCATAGCTACTTCATTATTTCAGATATACCTCTTTTTTTATTTTCATGCCTTATTATATGGAGTTTGCAGTCTACAGGTTTAGTAAAATTTTCTTTTGTGAACTATGTCGCGTAGCAATGAGAATGTTGATTCTGATCCAGATTTAGTTGCAGACGGGTCAAGGAAAGGTAAAACATTTCTTATAATGCCTTTCATATTTTTATTGTGACTGAAATTTTATCGCATTTATTTTTTTGTTATTATTTTTATTAAATTTATGCTTTCAAATGATTTTTTTTTAAGAGAGGAAGACCAGGGGACCTTCACGTGCTGCAAATGTTTGGAATTTGTCGGAAGGAGAAACGATTTCGATTGAGCTAAACTGGATTGGAGACACTGCAACTGATTTGCGTATGTTTTTGGGAAATATTGCACGAAACGGGAACCTACTTCCTCTTTCTTTCAATGACTGGAGGGTTTTCCCAAAACACCGTGAGGGCGATGTTTGGAAACTTGTTCAGGTAAGTTCTTTAGAACATATCTAGTAGGTTTTAGGGGCAGAAAATTGTTGCATGCCTGCCGGATATTTTTCAGTGTTGCAAAGTTTGGGTAAAAACCTTTTGATTTTAAGGAATAAACAAAGCCCAAGAACAAGTCAGTTGCAATTAACAATCTCGGATTTTTTTTTAAAACGATTGAGAAAATATTACTCTAAATCTAAACCATACAGCTGAATCGGACTACAAATACCATTCCTATTCAACTATACTTTATTTTGATATGTGATATTTTGTTGTACTTCTTCATAGAAAAAATTTGATATACCTTGAAACGAAAAGACATTGTCTTGAGGTCTCTTTCAAAGAAGTGGAAAGATCATAAATCAATTTTGAAAGGAGAACACTATGATCCTTGTACCAGTGCTTATGCAATGACACATTGCCCAGATGAAGTTATACCAGCTCAATGGGAATGGCTTGTTGCATTTTGGGATTCACCTGAGGGCAAGGTATATACAACTTAGAATGAATTATTTCGAATAACATGCATTTTTGTTTTGTCATAGTCGCATTGACTTTTCAATAAGCATGTTGTTCGAATTAACTAAATAATATTCGGTGTTGGTAGGTAAAAGAGAAGGGGCTGCCTGACGGAGAAGAGCCTTCTAAAGCAGAAGTATGGATTAGAACTCATAAGAAAAAGAATACGGTAGCCATGTGGATGAGGAATCACGAGAAGCAATTGTAATATTTTGTTGGCCGTGTGTGCGTGGGTGGATGTGTGTGTGTGGATATCTAATGATTCCCGCTTTTTTCTCACTTTGTTAATTTGAAGCAACAATTGGAAAATGCTGCATTAGAGCGATCCCATCCTAATGGAGGCAGTGCTACTCCTACTGATGAAGACTTCGAGAGCAAATTTAACAAAGACAAACATGGTTATGTTAGCACTTATGGCTTGGATTATGTTCCATCAAAATTAGGCAAGTGTAAAAATAAGGGAAAAACTAACCTACGTGCTGAGCTTGCTGCGATGAAGACAAAGCAAGCCAAAATTGAAGAATAAATGGGCAGGATTATGATGTTAATACATGCTGGCTATTTGGTAAAATTCATTATTTTCTATTAATTAATTATTATTTGAATTATAATTCTTATTTAAACAACTAAGTTCAATGTTGCATTAATTTATAGGATCCTGCTTCTTGATGATTCATCAAAGGATAATGTTCAACGATTCTTTAACTCTTCTCTGTGAGATAACAATTTGTTTGTATTTTTTTACACTATATAGTTGTTATATTTTGTTAAATTTCGAAGAACAATGTTTAGGTTGCAATTTTTATTCCTCAGTTCGATGGGTTCTTAAATTATTTACTAATTATGATATTTACCTTAATAGTTAGAGGTTCATTAAGATATTGCTCGGTTTACTAGGTAGAGAAAAGTTGTGGATCACTCAGGCGAAAAGATCCTACTGAGACTCAACACTATAGATCTTACTAGGTAGTTTTTGCAATGACAAAACATGATTTTGCCGATTCGGATTAATAGAGTTCCTAAAACAATTGTGTCTGACAGAGATGCAACCTAAATAAATCCCCCAGAAGACAGTTTCTAGCAACTGTCAAAAATCTCACCCTTCCCTCTAAAATTTAGAGCTAGCCACCTTCCTTCCAATCCACGACCGACTTTTACTGTTTTACAAACATTTGAATCCAACATACTATGTTG
This sequence comes from Agapanthus africanus, assembly GCA_030015575.1. Classification (NCBI taxonomy): domain Eukaryota; kingdom Viridiplantae; phylum Streptophyta; class Magnoliopsida; order Asparagales; family Amaryllidaceae; genus Agapanthus; species Agapanthus africanus. The sequence continues at coordinate 865,045,790 of CM057338.1, read as the reverse complement.
AACTGACTTGAAGAATACAAGTATTTTTCAAAATTGGGGGAAGTTCAAAGCACATGTCCAGGAGCTCAAAGTATCAAAGATTTCTGATACTTTAATATCAACTTCACAAAAACTTGATTTTGTTTTTACCCAAACTGAGATCAGTAGCTTTCTCAAACCGTCAAAATCCAATCAACTGGCATAAATATGATACATGTTGCTAACTTTCATTCCAACAAAACTAAAAAATAAGGTGTTAACAAATCGCCGTCCATTTCTAATTCATATGAACTCATGCTATTATTTTTTTAAGCTTTTGGTATTCATTAATTGGTTAATCTTTTACATAAATTAAATGGAATACTTTACCATTTACATATATTGCCCTGCCCCGCTTGCCAAAATACGGAATACGGTGGGTGATTATACCAGTCATGCTCCTACGATCAAGGAGTAATCCCGCCGTAGTCGTATTTCGGTTTCTAGCATTACATGGTAATCAATAAACACAGCACGAGAGTAAAGTAAATCACAGCTCACACTTTATTATATTTAATCAACAGTATTCAAGACACAATTATTTGCAAGAAAGAAACAACTAACCAAAAGAAATAACAATAACCTTGGTGCAAACAAAAGATAATAGCGCCAGTGTCGCGGTCTAAATCTTCGCGATCTCGAATGACAGGTTCTGTTTCTGATCTGGGTCCACTTCGTCCTCTGAGTATGCGCACTCAGATCGTCAGGACGACACACACACATATATATAGTGTGTGTACTATGATATTAAGCATGAAATGAACGGCAGAATACAGTAACATGAGAATGTGGAATATCAAAGGAATATGAACAGTATGGTATAAGTATTTGTCAGCAATCAATACAACGTGTATGTAATGACCTATCAGTCACTAAGTCAATTGAAATCAATCGGTGAAAAAGAATGCTTGTGTTTAATAAGGGTCTCGTGCATACCCGAGATCCTTGTCCGCTGTTGCTCGGGACATAACGCTGTAGCCGTGCCGCTAAAATGTGTGCGTGTGTGTCGCTAATATCAAATGATAATTCTCTAAGTCACCGCACCTCACTAAATACGAGTTCGATTCCATCTTGATTTTTCCATTTTCCCAGGTTACGATAACTATATATATAGGACTAGTTGTATACAAGCATGCGTCAAATCACCGTCTTATTCACTTTTCACTGCACTGTTCACTTTCACGAATCAATCACTTATCACTGACGTACTTGACGTAACTAATCAAATATCACTCACGTTAGACAATGCAAAGTTCGCTATGAATCACTATGAACATTCGCCATCACTAAAGGTATCACAGTTGGATAAATATGAGAATGATGCCACATAACAAGTCATGTACGATATGAATCACGATATGCATTACGAGTTCAGAAAAAACATATTAAATCGTACGATCATAATTAAGCAAAATGATACAAAAGAGACAGTAAGTAAACTTAAACAGAAATCCAACAAAATTGGTTACAGGTCAATCGGGTTTCATATTTGCGAGTTACGATCATTTAATTTTAAGTATTCATCTTTGGAAATTCAGTTCCTGAACTGAAAGTCCATTTCGTAACACATTTTAATCCCTGATGGGATGATAATTAGGCAACGCTACAGCTAGGTAAAATTTAGATCTATCAATTATATTTCCAACGCACTAGACGGATCTGCAATATCCGCTGTTTGTTGGGAGATATGCCATATTTAAGGCTAGGGTATACAATCAGTCTCTGTACTAAACTGCAGTACGCCTCAATAGTTTAAAATGCAATTAAAATATCAAACGGCAGTAAAATTGAACGAAACCACCACCTATAGTTAGATAACAGGATTATCTTCGCAACAGTATAGGGTTCCACATATGTTCATGTTCGTACAGAGCTACACATTTATTTAGAAACAGGTATCAATATGAAATGATGCTCTGTACTGCAGTCCAGATCCGCATTCCAAGCCAGTTTTCGTCGTTGTGATATATCAGTATCGAAAGATAAATTATAGAGGTTCTAGCTTATCGAGTCAGCTTCGTTATGAGCCATAGAACATTACATTTCAGTATGTATCAAAATTAATATCAATTTAACACCACAACGTGTACAGTAAAAACCAGATTTGGCGTCGCCTTTTTAGGACGACTTTTCGTGATGATATTCTCAATATTTTAAACTTAAATCACAACACATTAATCATCAACGGTAATGGAATTCGACGTTTACAAAACATAGGCACGTTAAATAGGATTTTTATTCGGTTAACGTATCGAACATTTAGGTAACGTTCGGTTATCGATTGTAACTCCCGTTTCATTTAGCCAAACGAATGTAGATAAAGACCATATACCTCCTACATGATACCTACACCATAATAAGCCCTAGTCGAGCTTCAATTAGCAAGACGGCACTATGGCTCGCCATAAGATTTCGATAATGAACTAATATCTAATTATAGCTATAGATATATCTGGTTATAGTAAATATCATAGCTAAGGTTTGAAGTAGCATGATAAGAAAGTGGAGATTTCACTTGCCTGTGGCGACGGCATAATGACAGTGATCACATGTACGGCTACAGCGACAACACAGACACGAGCACGACATGTTCACGGCTGCAACGGCAGCAACTTGGCTCGGCTATGGGCGCTGGACTTGGCCGTGGCTGGAGCGGCGATGTGGGGAGGTTTGCTGATGGGATCGACGGCTACAGGCGAAGGAGGAGACACCGGTGGTAGCTGCGGAGGCGGTGCTCAGGCGATGGGCGCCGGATGTGGGTTGCAAAGGAGCTTGGGGTGTGCACGGAGTGGTGGGTGTTGGAGTGAGGAGGGTGGTGCTTGAGGGAGCCAGAGAAGCTCGGCGGCGAGAGGCCGATATGGTGGTGGCGGCTGTGAAGCAGTAGAGGAGGTTGGGTATGGAGGCTTGTGAGTTGTGGTGGGTGTAGAGGCGACGGTGGTGGTCAGAGGAGCAGGGAGAAAGCTCGAGGTCGTGGAGATGACCGGTGGTGATGTTGGCCGGTGGAGGGTTCGTCGGCGGCAAGCTCAGGGAGGTTGAGAGGAGAGGGAAAGAAATTGTGAGTGAGAAGGAGTTAGAGAAAGAGATATAATAAATGGAGATGTAGAGAGAAGGGTCTCTGTTGAGGAGAGAGGATTTGAAGGAGGCGATCTTGGAGGGGTTACGATCGAGTGGGGGCATCGGTTTGTAGCGGGTCTATCGGAGGTGAGTGCAAGAGAGGAGGAGCAGTTGGGGAAAGGGAGGGAAAGAGAGAAGAGAAAGAGGAGGAGGAGGGGATCTCGAGTGAACGTTGAGGCGGGGGCGAGGTCGGGGAGGCGAGCGGTTCACGAAGGTGAGCGAATCTCGTGGCGAAGAACGGGGACGTGGGATTTTCGAGCGGAAGGAAAAAGAGAAGAAGAATGAAGAAAGAGAGAGGGGAGATGGGGACCGGGTCGGGTCGGGTCGGGTCGGGAGTTTGGGAGCGTGGGTTTGGGCCGAGCTCGGGCTGGGGAAAAGAATCAGGATTTACGAAGACAAAAATATAGAAATAGAAAAATTGGGAAATTGGGAAAAATATTTAGGAAATTAATTTAAGGTTTAAATAAAAAACAAATTTGGGATTAAAATTTCAAACACCAGAAGTACAGTGGAACTGGAGATTTACATATATTGATCATTCTCGATTTTGTTTCTTATTTGCAGGTGCATATTGAAGAAGGTGATTCGAGTTGAAGACAGAAGCAAGCTACTTAAATTAGTGCTTATCTTTCGATTTAACTTTTAAAGAACATCATGTGGTTTCCCTTTTTTAATGTGGATATATCTCTTTCTTTTGCTGCAGACTTTAGTAATAGATATGGATTTTAATTGAATTTATATTTTTGGATGGTCAAAATTTGATTGTTTATTTAAATATTTCATGAAAGGATTATTGTTATATTTCATGTATATGATAGCATAAATAAGTGTCACTAAAAGATAATATTGTGATTGTTTCAAAAGTGTCGCAAAAAACAAGTTTTTTTAATTTGTATTTTTTGGTTGCAATAAATATTGTTAACAAGGCTGTAGTGACAATTAATAAGCGTCGTTATTGAAATACACATGCCGCTGATACTTTTTTAATGACGGTCACCAAGTGTCGCTAATAAATTACAAACGTCAGCAATACTTTATAATGACAGTTATAAAGTGTCGCCGAACGATTAACTTTTTAGGGGAATAAAGTGCCGCTAAAAGTTTTTGTTGCGGTGATCAACAAATGCATGGTAGTTTTATAACAATAGCCAATAGGTGGCATTAAAATATATTGGGGTTGAAAGTGTCATTAAAAGCAAGATTAGAGATACTCAAAAAACCGCCGCTATAAATATTACGTTTTAGCGGCGGTAACACCGACGGCACTCACAAATAAGTGTTGCTAACACTTTAGCAATACAGGAATACGCGGCACATGGGCAAGTGTCGATTCTTTTTGCAGCACTATTTTTTAACTTTTAGCGGCACTGCTAAAAGTTTTTTTTTTTTGTACTTCCATGAAGCTAAAAAGCACATGGAAGAAGAAAAGATAGTTAAAAATAAGAAAGAGTTCATTGAATTGGAAAAGAAATTTTTGAGAGTTGAAGATTTTTTGGAAAAAAGGAGAAGTTCAAAATGCTAAAATCCTCGTAAAAGAGGAGAGGAAGAATACTAAGGTGATCAAAAGATTTTTTGAAACTATAGAGATTGAAGATATCTGAGAATTCGAAAATGAACAAGTGAAAAATCACAAATCAAGAGATTTCAATAAAGAGAAAACTCAAAAGTTTAAAGAATTCGTAGAAGAGGAAGCGGTGTTAATCTCGAAAATGAAAAAATTTCATGAAGCAGGAATTTTCATAGAAAATGAGAAGATGAATAAAAAAATTCAAGAGTTTATGAAAGAAGAAAAGAGATCAAAAGAAATACAGGATTTCGTAGAAGGAAAAGAAAAGGAAAAAATTCAAAATGATTTTATGCAAAGGAAAAGAATTTAAGAAATCATTAAAGTCGAATAAGAAGGAAAGAAAATTCTAAAATTTAAATAGTTCGGGGGAAAAGAAAAGAAAAATTTAAGAAGCTAAAGACGCATTGAATGAGAAAGAGAAGAATATCGAGGTCATTACAGAGTTTGTGAAAAGTATTACAATGATTCTAGAAATTAAGAATTATGAGGAAAAAAAAGAGAAAATTCAGGAGATCAAAAGATTTAAAGAGAAGGTTGTTGAGATTAGTTTAAATTTAAATAGTTGATTATTATAAATAGAACTAAGATAAATCTCTTATTTAAATATAGATTTAGATAAGAGAAAACAGCCTTATAAATAAATCTCTTATTTAAGTATAGATTTAAATTTAAATTTAAATAAGAGGTAATATTCCATTAATCTAAGCGGGAGAAGGTTTATTTTATACTATAAATAGAAAAGTTCTCTCATCATGAAAAAATAATCAAGGGAAACGAGAGACGACTCCATAAGAGATCAAGGTGGTCATTAAAAGACAGTTTTGATCATAAAGTTTAAGAGAGACAAAACGGCAGCTCCATAAGAGATCAAAACAATCATAATGAGAATTTGTAGAAGAATGAGATCTCGTTAGAGATCATAAGGAGAGGTTTTTTTTAAATTTTTCGTAAGGTGTTCTTTTTTTAAAAAATTCTAATAAAGTTTTTTCATTCCCTCCAATCTATTGTGTTATTTAATTATTACGGTTTGCATCTAGTTCTTTTCTTATTCATCTATAAAGAGATCTAAGTTTATAAATCCGTAAGATTTTTCCGCTGCGCCGATTGAGCTTATGGTAACAACAAAGGAGAAAGAGATTCAAGAAATCAAAGGTTTGAAGAAAAAAAGAATGAAAATGGAAATGCGTCATTTGTTCAAAAAAGTCCGAAAGAGAATTCATTGTAAAAAAAAAGTATGAAAACGAGAAAGTTCACAATATCAAGAAAGAAGAAAGAAAGATTTTATGGTTCAATGTAGAGTTCATTGGAAAATAAAATAACGGGAAGGGAAAGAGAACAAATTTCTTGGTTACTGCAAAAGAATTTTAAAAAGACAGATCAAAAGAAAGAGGAAGGAAAAAAATAGTATATGGAAAATCAGGAAAAGAAAATGTTCAAATTGTAAAGATTAAAGCAACGAAAAGAAAAGATCGAGACAAAAGAAAATTGTTGATCGGTTAAAGGCGGAAAGCTGGTGGGTATTAAGTGGAAAAAGAAAGTGACGATGTGACGTCAAGGACTTATGCAGTAATAGGTCAATTGTTATTTAAGATCCGGTCAAAGTACAAAAGATTAAGCAAATTGAAGAAATGAGTAAGTGGATTGCAGGAAGCTTCTAAGAGAGCAAATAGTACGAAGAAGTTGAAGTCATGAAGAAAAGACGTTCGAAGATCGCTCCACGTGTCTTCAAAGAAGAATTGAATTAAGCGAGGCAGCTGGAAATTATAATTCAATTTTTACATTAAGTTAAATTTAGTGTTAAATTTAAATAGTTATGTTTAAATTAGACTGAGTTAGATTGAGTTTTAAATTAAAGATAAGTTTAAAGTTGGTTTGAGAAGGTTTGGTTTTATCATGTATTATGTATCTAAAGAGTCGTCGTTCAAAGTTTGTAATTGAGGTAGATTTTAAAAGAGAGATATTGTCTATTAGAGAGAGGAGTTTTTTGAGATTAATAAAATTTAGAGAATTCTCCTACATTATAATAGTTTTGATTTATCTTCTCCTTCATTAGATTGTTTTAAGTATATATTTTTATATACCAACAATGCTAACTATAAAACCATAAAACTGTTTATCAAATCATCACATTCTTGGTCATAATATTATCTTTTTAATTAAAGCATAACACATTTTATGAATTCTTAAAAGGATACTGTTAGAAACATTAAGATCTGATTTTAAAAGAAATCCAAAAACTATACTTTTGGTTTTTCCACAGTTTTAGAACATTTTGGGCATAAGAAATAAATCAAAACCGGTGGTCCTTTGGCTCTTGATAAAAAAACCTCTAGACCTAATTAAAACCCGTTTCATAATAGTTGCCTGTAGTATCTAAGTGGTTGGAGGGAATAAAGACCTAATGCATTGCGGCCCAAATGTTTTTTCACAAAAGTCGTCGTTTTTAAACAACTCCCAAGTGGGCCGGGGGATTTTTTACAATTTACCCAAAGATTAATGAGCCCAAACAAGTTCTGATCCAGACCTAAACCACACTTTGTACGGCCCGATCTACTACCCAAACGGGTCCCAGAGAACTAAACCCAAACCCGACCCGCAAACGAGAACGCTCAGCTTCTTCATAAACCCTAATTTTCTCTCACGGCCTCTCTCTCTCTCTCTCGCGCTGCCGCCGCAGCTCATGCTCGAAGCGCCAAAGAGCGCCGCCACGTCATCCCTAACCTCCTTCGTCCCTCGCCAAGTCATGCTTGACTCGAGATCCGCAACCGCGATCGACGCCAAGAAGAAGAAGAAGGAATCGAGGAGCAAGCCCTCGTCCGAAACCCTAGAAAATGGTTCAGATGAACCCAAAATCCCAACTCAGAGACAGCAGCACCTGCTTGCTTTGATCGCTTCCTTTCTCGAAAGCAATGGGTTCACTAAGACGCTCTCCGTGCTTCGATCCGAAGCCCAGCTGGAGGTACTCTTTTCTCTCGAATTATTTTCTGTTTCGTTTGCTTTGGTTTTATTCGTTCAATTCTGCGCTCAATGATGTGAATTTTGGTGCGAAAGCTTGGAACTGTAATATTTGGGTATATGAATTCTCATGCAATTAAGCTGAAATGATTGATTATGAGTTGGCCATGGAATTAGAGGTGTTGAAGTGAAAATTTGTTTGCCAACAGCTTGATATTTATTCAGGGAAAAGAAAATTACCGATTTTTAAGAGAGCAGCTACTGCAAAGTAGAATGCCTGTTGCCATTAGCACTTTTAATTGGAAAATTGCCTTAATGCGATAGAGTTTGTTCTCATGTTGTTATCATTAGCACCACTATGGACATCTTGTTGTAATTTCAAGCCTCGCATTAATGAATCCAGTATATGTTTATTTTATATGCAATGGCGGACCCAAGAATCTTGGGTAGTGGGGGCACAAAAACATTCCATGATTCATTAAAACTAAATAACATATAAAGATCCATAATACAGATTTGAAACTGGACGAAGTTTTTAAAATTACTTTGATATAATGTCATTTCTCGGTGTTTCATATCTTGAAAGTGTTTTACAATAGCTTCATTGTCGGCGGTATCAAGTATATATTTTAAAAATGTTACCAAGAGAATACCATATGTATACAACAATGTTGCCCAGAACGTGGAACTCTTCGGCACCGTCAACGAATACAAGGGCGCGGAACACCACTTGCTATGGAACATGGCCGATAGGGGTAGTCTTATTCTATACACTTATACGGAACAGAAACTCTAGAATGAGGAGTGTTTTGGATTCTGCATGTATATGTATATAACACACACATGCATACGGTTTAATTTTCTTTTTGTTATCTATATTTAAACTCCTGGAAAAAAATATTTTTTAGTGTATTTATTACAAACCTAACTTTATGCCTATTTAACTAAAGTTCTTAATGCAATAATTTGTCTCTTTCAACCTAGATCGGAACAGTGACTCTTTCTATCTTGAACGCTAGTGTTTTCCTGATTGGGAACGATTGTTCCAAATCGCAAATCGCTAATGGTTTACCAATCTATGGCAACGCTGGTATAAAGTATATGGGGCTTTGATCTACATATCCATAATCCTATTTAACACCATACCTTTTTTTCATGGGAAACAACAAACAACGGTATACAGGTAAAGAGGCTTTTGTTGAGAGCACTATTTGGTATTAAATGGAAAAAACACATAAAGTTCATGGATGTGTTGGAATGTACCAAGTTCACGTGACTTATTTTTGCAATTTGTAAAGTAGATGTTATTTATCTGAAAATACCCATAGCCAATTAATTTTAGTGAAATTAAGCCAAAAAAGAATCAATGGAGAATGATTTAGTGGGAACAAGAAGCTCCTTAGAAGGAGATTAAAATTCATGTACAGGCATGGTATGGAAAAACAATAAGGTTCCCAAGAAATATGCATTGCGTAAGCTAAGAAGGTTTAATACTACATTATCTATAAGATATATGAGTGAGGGGTATCATACCCGATCTGGGATACATGGTCTGCCATTTCTTATGGGCATGTCTCTTTGATTTCTTATGCTCCTCTTGTAATTTCTTGAAAACTTTCTTTTGCAGAGTCATTTGAAAGACTCTTCTATCAATTTGGAGGACCTAGTCTGCAATTGCTTGGATTCAAGGTATTATTATTATTATTATTTGGTCAACTACATAGTACCTATTGTTTTCTTGTTTGCAGATTCTAGCTTCAGCCCTTTAAACAGAAATATTTCTCCATAAACCAAAAATCTGATATCCAAACAACAATCTACTATTGCTTCTTTGTCATCTTCCAATTGACTGCAAATATAACTCAAGGCATAATATAGTTCTAATATGGCTCTAATAGAGACTAACTTCGTTGTAACCTCATCACTATCTTTGCTTTTGCAAGAGAACCTCAGACTATGTAAAAAAGCACCAAATTGTCTAACTAAGAGTTAAGAAAACCTTAAAATTGAAGGCTCTTTGCTACCCGCATCAAGTAAGGATATTGTTACAGCAAAGCCATCTATTTAGTCAGCATTTCCTTCTTACAGATCTGTACTGCTTATTTCTCATGTGTTGACAACTGGGTAAGCTGCAGATCCTGCCCAGGAAGGACATTGGCATTATAACCTCTTATCTGATTTGCTGAGTTTCTTGTATCCCCCCTTCCCAACGAACTTATAAAAAATTGTACCTCCATGTACAATATGAATGAATCAGTGTTAAATCTCTAGTGTCCTAATCACAGATGCCTTTTCCTTCTAACTTCATATTGGCAGCCACTATGCATTTCTTAGAGGAATAATGTGAGGAACCTCACCTATTAAAATGCAATTGAACGCCTTCTTGCCCCATACTCTTAGATTGGGTCACCATTAGTTTCAATTTCTTTACCATTTCGTATTCAGTTTTATGTCCATTTCCCTTTATGATCTAAAATCTAGCTTTCAATGTAAACTTTTTTTTAGCTTACGCCTGTCCATTCTCATGTTGCTTAACCGTGCAATGTGCAGAGGTAATGAAGAAGATGCTATCAATAAGCCAAAGGAGAAAGGTTTGTACTACATTCTTTTAGGCGTGGCCTTGACAACTGTGCATAAAGTTAATTTTCAATCTTAGCTTATTTACAAACTTACAGCTATGACATTATAGAGAGTATATGCAGTGTTGGGTATCTCCAAGGTTGTAAATCGCGTATGGCGGTCTATGGCGGTAGGAGGGTTTCATTGCGGATATCAGATAGCGGCCTTTATGGCGGCACTTTATATATAAATGGCTCTACAAGTGTTGTGGAATTTTTGGAATCAAATTCATTATAGAATTAGATTAAATAACATTTCACATAAGTTTCCATACACATCAATGATCAAAATAAAAGGAACACTCATCATCATTATCCAAAACCAAAAAGCAAAAGTGCTAGCAAACAACCATAATTTTAATGCATCATAATTTAAAATACCAAAATGAAATAAGTTTTCAACAAATAATCAAGCATCACAAAAGCAAACTCAATCATCTCCATCAACATTGGACGTGGAGGTAGAGTTATCATTTGCCGGCTCCATGGTGTCCGCTATACTACAAATATTGCGGGTAGCGGGCGCCATGACGCTCGATATGTGCTAACCCGCTATAAAACCATAACGGTGCATCCCGTATAGCGGCTGAGGGTCTAAAACACTATTGCGGCCGCGATGGCCGCAATTTAAAATGTCGGGTATCTCTGCTGTTTGTTCGGCCAATTGCTACATTTATGTCTATGAAAAATTATATGAGACCATCTAATTTGTGTATCCACACAGCTAATGTTTTACCGTCTTATAACAGTATTCATGAAAAAACAATTGGATGTTTCTAAATCGTAAATCCCATCTGAAAATTTCTTGCAATTCCAAGTTGCCTATTTTACTTGGTGCGCATACATAAGCATCAGATTTACAAACCAAACAGTCTATAATATAACAATACTCGATGTGCCTGAGTGCACATACATAAGCATCCAAATGCTCATTGTTAAATTTATTGTGATTTAAGCCTTTAAAACATTAGCTGTAGGATGGATTGTACACTGCATGCCATGCTATATTTTAAGCATGTTTATACCTACCATCTGCTTCAACTCTGTTTGTTGTTGTTATACTATCGTTTACTGAATACAATCACATTTGATACATAGATTTACAAAAAAAAGACACTTTTACAAAAGATGAGCCTGAGGACATCCATAATGCTTCGAACCACATACATAAGAGGAAAAGGAAGCACAAAAAAGAATCTGATGAGGGAACTAACCCTGTGGTAGAAGAACATTTGGATCTTGAAAAGTTGAAATCTGCTGAAAACTCAAATGTCAAAATGAAAGATGAGAAAAAGAAAAAGAAATCAATTTCTGTCCCTCTTGAAGAAAATGCTGAAAAGAAGAATTTGGAAATTTGTGAGATAGCTAAAAATAGTGATCATGAGAATATATTGTCAAACCCCAGTGTAAATGATAAAGCAAAGAAAAAGAAGAAACACAAGGTGAGTTCAGATGCTCATGATGAGAAAACTGAACCCGAGGATCATATAAAGGTTCAAAACACCACTGAGGAGAAAATAGCAGGACTGCCCTCTACTATACCAGCTGGGTCACATGCGGAACATAAAGGCGAAAAGAACAAGAAAAAGAAAAAGGAAACAGAGACAACCTTTGATTCTCTTGCTACCGATGAAGCTTTGAAAGAACATGAACCAGTAAATGAAAAGACTGCAGTATCAGGAAATAATAATAGTACTGAAAAGAAATCTCATAAGAAGAGGAAAAGATTGGATTCTGAAGAAAAAGCCTCCCAGGTTGAGAACGGAATTGTGGCAGAAGAATCTAAACTTGAGAAGGATGGGCAGGAATCAGGGACACCTCAATTGTTGAATGGGAAACTTGAGAAGAATGAAAATGAAGGAGGAACAGCATCAAAAGCTAAGAAGAAGCAAAAACAATCAGATGAGGTAAGCAGAACTTTTAGTTTTTTAAAGCTTCGTTTTATCAGAGTTTGCATGTTAATTTGCCAAATTACTGTAGCCCACCAGCGTAAAAAGTGTCTGGCACTTTAATATATCCATTTCTTAAAATTTTCAATGGATATATCTTATGTGAAGTTTAGGCTATAAGGTATTTTCATGCTTAGTGGGATGTTGGTAGTGAGGTTTTCCCTTGCATCTACCCCTCTTCTTTTCTTATGTTCTTTTCTTTATGTAATGCTCTCTTGTTTATTGTGGCCTTGTTTGGGCCGTGTCTTCCTTTCTTTCTTAAAATTTTCACCACCTTTTTTCTTTTTTGATTTTTAATTTACCATTACAATCCGAAGTAACATTGAATCTCTTAGCTGCTAGTTTCTTCTGTATTTTGCTGACCTAGCAAGTTTTTTATCAGTGCAAGTGGCTTAGGATAAAGTACAATTCTACCGGAATTGAATGTTTTCACTTGAATTTAACAATCTGAAAAATATATAGCTAAAAATATCTTCTGAAAGCCCTACTCCTCTCCTCTATTCCTTTCTTTCTTTGATTTCTTCTTGTTTTATTTTGTTTCTGAATGTCATATGAAATCAATATAAGACAATGTAAATACTTTGGTTAAGGAAAGTATCCATCACTGCTTTGATTTCTAGACGGAGAAAAGGGTAAGGTTACTTATTTGCGTATTGACAACATAATTCAATTTTTGATGTTTTCTTTTTCATCGGTTCTACTCTTCCAATCTTAATTAGTTGATAATGAAGTCAACACTTCCTTCTTAGCTTGATTTCTGAAAGTTGATTCAGTATATCATTGTAATATGATCTATTACTTCAATGTGATGTGTTGCTATTATCGCAGCCGAAAACAGTCAACGCATTTCAAAGAGTGAAGATTGATGAGGTTAAGTTTGCTGATGAAAGGCTTCAAGATAATTCTTATTGGGCTCTGGTACTTTCTATTCCTTTTGGTTATAATTATACTTGTTAAAATGCTTTGTTTTCATTGTAGGGTCGAGGCATATTAACTCAATTTTTTATACCATTTTTTTCCAGGATGACACGGGCAGTGGATATGGAGCGAAGGCACAAGAAGTTCTTGGCCAAGTTAGGGGAAGGTACTTCTCATAAAACCCATGCATCCCTTCATATTTTTTCAGACTGAGGAAAATGAATTTCCCATAGTATATGTTTTATGGTAGTTAGAACTGATACTCCTTTCTCATTGAAATTGGATTTATTTAACTAATTTAGTTCCCATGCTTTCAGTGAGAGAATCTGGCCATGAATTTCATATAAAAAGCTCATGACTAAGATATATTACAACACCACAAACAGCAACTACAAATGACCATTTATCTTGTATGAATTCATGCTTTTAGCTCGATAAAGGTCCATTTCTTCAGCTATATTTGCAGCTTACCAGCTTTACATGCATTTTGTTCTCCCCTGTCTCCTAGTATTATCTTTCACTGCAATCCTTATCATTTATGATTTCCTTTCATATCCTGTATCCGTTACTGTTACTTGTTTTGCAGCAGTCTTGTATTATTTCTTCTACCCTTCTTTTGTGGACAGTCCTTGAGTACAGCGATGCTAAGCAAACATTAGTCCTAAGTAAGAAAACGTCTAACCATCTTTACAATTATAACTAGTGGCCAAGGGTGTGTAGGCGTCATTCTCTCCTTTTTCCAAGAAATATTCAAATAAATGATAAAATTTCTTTCATTTGTTCTTGATCCAAAAGTCTCTCTCTCTCTCTCTCTCTCTCTCTCTCTCTCTCGCGCGCGCGCGTTCATCATTACAAATTTGAAAATGAAAGCATGACATCTTTTGAAAGTTGAAACCAAAAAATTATGCATGACCCTTCTAATCTTTATAAAATATACATACCTCATAAATTTCTCAATTCTACTTGAGCCACCATTCCTTTCCTTAGAAAAGGCTACTTTATAAATCGCAATTTGCTTGAAAAATTGAATAGATATAAAAGTTTAGGTACACCTTTTGCGTAAACCCCTTAATCTTTATTGTTTATACATATAAATTTCTCTATTCAATTTTACCTGCTACTCCTTTATTTTATATTTAGAGAATAAAATTAGACACCCATATATATATAAATTTGCATGTAAATTTTTATATGTAAAAAAATTTGGACACACCTTTCACAAATTCTGTAGGTAAAAATTTTACACACTTTTTTTGTTTACTTAATCCATATTCTTTATGCATAATTTCCCGATATAATGCACATGCATCTTACACGTGCAAGCATCTAGTCAATATTCATTTCAGCCTCAAATCTTCTTAGTCTTCTTAGGCATGTTGCATTAATTTGCTATCATATCAGCTAAACAATTTCGAGATGTATGATCTTTTTCCTTAAAAAGTTGACAAAAGCTCTATGTTAATTGAATCCGGTGATATTTTAAATAGATAAAAGTGATCGCTGTTCTTTTCCACTGTTGATGCTATCACTGAAGGAAGGACCTGTCATATAGAATGGGATTTTTTTCTTATATTTGATATGTGCCTTAACACTCCTTGTGTTTATTTTTGTGTAGAAAACTAAAATATTGCTTATTTTCTTCAATTTATAGAAGAAATAACTTAATTAGCGCATGAGCTTCATGTACTGTACTTCTTTGTTAAGAACTTTTATAACCAAATGGTGGATGGTGTGATAAATTTATTTTTCATTATGAACTTGTGTTGCCAAAAAAATTCTTCACTACAAATCTGAAGGCCATCTTCACAGTTGCACGCTTACAATTTTCTCATTTCACCACAGAGATTTCAGACATGAGAAGACCAAGAAGAAGAGAGGGAGCTATAGGGGAGGGCAAATCGATTTACAGTCGCATTCCATAAAATTCAATTATTCAGAAGATGAATGAGACGAAGGTGAGGATATTGGTTTAAATATTGAATTACAATGAACTCGATTGCACATCAATCGAAATTTTGAGCATCTACAGATGAAGTTGTTTGTGCTAAGGGATGATGGCCTGTTATTTATTTGATCTATGAATATTGTTCCTGTTGTAATCTTGCAGGATGGATTGAACTTCTAATTTATACATGTTTTTATGTGACATTAAACTATTATTTCAGATTGATTTTGTTTTTATGTACCTATCTCATTTGTTCATCTTGCTTTAGTTAAATAGATGCTTGTGGATTCGAAGGTGCCAGATACAGTCACAAGCCAATATAACTGACACAATTTTTTTTTTTTTGGCACTGGCCCGTAAGCCCTATTCTAGACACACAATGCACGCAACACATCCATGCTCACGACAGATGCACCCAGGGGATCAAGAATTTGCCCCGAAAGCGTTAATTTGTGGCAACTTTCTCACTTGCCTGGAAAGCCAATCTTACTGACATAATATTGAGAATTCTTAGTTTAGAGTTGAATCAAAGCCTTTGAATATATATTTCATCTGCTTTTTTATATATACAACAACAACTGAGCCTTTTATCCCAAGCATATGAGGTAGGCTACATGAACCAACATGAGAATCATGCCGGGTCCAGCACATGAATCCTCCGTTCCCACTCACTCCTATCGAACGATATACTTTCATTGAGGCCTTTGACAACCATATCGTTTCGTATCACCTCCATCCATGTTTTCTTCGGTCTCCCTTTTGTCCTTTTGCCATTGCTCATATCGAGAGTATTTATTCGTCGAACCGGTGCTTTCATAGGTCTGCGTCGTACATGACCAAACCATCTTAGCCGGTTTTCCTGCATCTTCTCCTCCATAGGTGCTACACCACCTTTTGCACGAATATCCTTATTTCGCACCTTATCTTTTCTAGTGTTATCGCACATCCAACGAAACATGCATCTCCGCTACATGCATCTTCTGTGTATGATGCTTCTTAGGAGCCCATCATTCTGTACCATATAATAAGGAAGGCCGAATAGCGCTCCGATAAAACTTCCTTTTCAATTTTAACGGAAGGTTACGATTACACAAAATCCCTGTTGCACTCCTCCATTTCAACCAACCAGCTTGGATCCTTTGATTAACACCACTATCGATTTCCCCATCCTTTTGGATGATGGAACCTAGATATCTAAACTGATCGTTCGGTGATATCTCTTGCCCTTTCAATGTTATACCAATATGGTTTTGACATCTCTGTTTACTAAATTTGCAATGCATATTTGTTGTCTTGGATCTGCTCAATCTGAACCCTCGAGATTTCAATGTTTGCCTCCATAATTCCAATTTAGCATTAACCCCTGCTTTCATTTTATTTACTGGAACAATATCATCAGCGGATAGCATACATCAAAGTATCTCATCGTGGATAGTTCTAGTAAGCTCATCCATCACGATGGTAAACAGGAATGGACTTAATGCAGATCCTTGATGTAAACCAATTGTAATTGGAAAATCACTCGTTAGGCCGCCGTAAGTTCTGACATTTACCACCACTCCATCGTACATATCCTTGATTATGTCAATATACTTGACGGGGACCCCCTTCTTCATCATTGTCCCCCATAATATCTCTTTAGGTGCCTTGTTGTACGCTTTCTCTAAATCAATAAATATCATATGCAAATCTTTTCTCCTCTCTCGAAAACACTTGACAAGTTGACAAAGCAAATGAATAGCCTCTGCCGTCGATTGTCCAGGCATGAACCCAAACTGGTTCTTTGTTATCTTAATATCCTTCCTTAGCCTGTGTTCAATCACTCTCTCCCAAAGTTTCATGATGTGACACATAAGTTTTATTCCACGGTAGTTTGAGCAACTTTGAATGTCATCCTTGTTCTTGTAGACAGGTACAAGGATACTTTTCCTCCATTCATTTAGCATCTTTCTTGTCTGCCAAATCTTATTAAACAGATCTGTCAGCCATTTAACGCCTATTTCTCCTAAGTATCTCCAAATCTCGATAGGAATCCTGTCAGGACCAACCGTTTTTCTTAAACTCATTCTGTTCAAACCTTCTTTAACCCCATGTAGTCTTATTTTACGCATGAAATCACGGTTTATATCTTGAGATTGAATGACAAATCCATCCAAATTCTTAGTAAAGCTCTCATTGAACAATTTGTCAAAATAATCTCTCCACCTTTCCTTGATATCCTCATCTCGAACTAAAACTTTCTGATTTTCATTTTTGATACACTTCACCGCACATAAGTCTCTGGACTTCCTTTCCCGCATCTGAGCAATCCGGTATATATCATTTTCAGCCTCTTTAGTGTCAAATTTCTCGTATATCTCCTTGTAGACCTTAGATTTAACCTCCCGAACAGCTTTCTTTACTTCCTTTTTAGCCATTTATACTTCTCAAATCTCTCCACATCTCTACTTTTCTTCAAATTTTTATAAGAATCTCTTTTAATTTTAATAGCAGCCTTTACTTCTTCATTCTACCATGATATGTCCTTAGATGGTGGAGCACCACCTCTTGACTCACCAACTAGATTTCTAGCTACCATCTTGATACAACTAGCCATTTTGTTCCATATTTTGTCTAAATCATCTTCCGACTGCCAATCCGTTTGGACTACACGATCTATAAAAACCTTTTGGTTACTTTCTTTCAATCGCCACCATTTAATTCTAGACTCTACTTTACGTCTAATCTTCCTAAGTCCTCTTCTAAATTGAAAATTTAGAACTAAAAGTCTATTATGAGTGATTACACTCTCATCTGGCACTACCTTACAGTCGATACAACAATCTCTATCTATTCTTCTTGTCAGAAAAAATTCTATTTGACTGGTACTTGATCCGCTCCTAAAAGTGATAAGGTGAGACTCTCTTTTTCCTAAACCAGGTGTTTGGTAAGATCAAGTCATAAGATAAGCAAAATCTAGAATCGAGCCGCCTTGTCACGACCCGAAAATTTCGACTCGTGATCGGCACTTAACCACGCAACGTTTATAGGCGTAACGCGATTAAGTAAGCCGAACCCAGAAATCAAAACCATTTAAAAGTAGTGAGTGTTGAAAACCTTTACTTAAAACATTTAGAAAACCTTAAATAGTTCAATAAAGTTCTTTTAAAGTTAAGTTATCCTCGTAATAATTTTGGCAGCATTTCCTTTGTAAAAGTAACCCCGAAATCGGGTACAAAACAGGATATAAGTGAAAATGATATATAATGAAATAAAGCATCCCCACACGGGAGCAATCACGCCCAACGGCGGAAACCATCACCACAAGAGTAATATACGACGCCGTAGCGAACAAAGAGCAATAAGTAAAACATCACAGTATAATAAAACTGCATATAAAAAGTCGGCTCCCATGAGCTCGACACCAGAATACAAATAATATACATCATCGTCCTCACACTGTCTCTAAGTCCAGTACATATATGGTAGATGGAGAATACTAGATACAAAAGTGTGTACAATAAAAGTAACCAGATACCACAACCCACCTAACAACAAAACAGCTCTCTCACCAACTGTAGTGGTATATGTAGCCAAAAGATGTAAGAAGGCAGCCTGCCGCGATTACTCTGATGGGCAACCTGCAAATACTGTGGCACAACGGGGGTGAGTTGCCAACTCGTGAATAGAGATAACATATAAAGGTAATCGCGAGCATGCACGTGCTGCGCTACTCCACATATGCCCGCAGATAATATCTATATGCAATAACCAGGACGGGCAATAGTCATGCACAAGTACTCTATCAAGTAAAAGGACTACAGGATGAGATGCATAAAAATCAATGCTGAGCATGGGATATAATAACATCTACATGGAATGTCAACGTGGAAAGTAATCGGTGCCCATCAATACCCCCAAAATCCCCATAAAACTCAGGCGCCGGCACCCCCATCGGCCTTCAAATCCTGTAAATTTCAGAGAATCGCGAATGCCCAACATCGGCACTCAAAATATCATGAAATAATCGTGTCCAGCATCGACACATAATCCTCATATATCGGGCTCCGTCAGTTCGGATCAGCCCACGGACTCCGTCTGCGGAATCGGCCCTAGGCTCCAGCAGTACGGGTCGTCCCATAACCATCTATCAACTCTGGTCGGTATCCTTAGGATAACCACCAAGCCCAACAAATCACCGGTAGGTAGTGGTCCCACTGCCAGGCTCACCGTCTGAATACACAACATCCCTTTCTTGCCCCGGGGTATTCTACCGGGTCCACCACAAACCCGCAAACGGATCACCAAACTCCTCGAATCGGGTTTTAAGCACACGTCTCAGAACCGAGAAAACGCGTGGTG
The DNA here is from genome assembly GCA_030015575.1 of Agapanthus africanus. Taxonomy (NCBI): domain Eukaryota; kingdom Viridiplantae; phylum Streptophyta; class Magnoliopsida; order Asparagales; family Amaryllidaceae; genus Agapanthus; species Agapanthus africanus. The sequence continues at coordinate 865,026,365 of CM057338.1, read as the reverse complement.
GACGCACCAAAATATCATAACAAGAGGAACCGAGTTTTCAAAATAACACATGTTTTCTTAAGTAACCCCACGGTCCTCAAATCCAGAACTCACATGAAATCCCAAGCCAATGCATAAATCCATGCGATGTGATGTATGCATCAAAAGTCGTACTATGAGTAAGAAGGGGGAAACCGTTCTTTAAAATAGGTTCAGTTTCTCAAAAGATATCATACGGTTCCCAGTTTCTACCAAAATCAGCTTATCGAGGTAGATACAGTTTGAAAATGCATAAGTATGGATGTGCAAATGAGTACGTGCACCAATATCATAATCATGTCAAATCATGTGAGATGAGCTACAGTATAATGAACATGGCAATTCTACAGTGTGAGTGTCATATCAGTTACTAACGGTGTGTGTAACATGCAGATTAGTGCTCGTGCAATATGAACCGTTAGTAATAGTGCGGTGTTTTATCAATTCTAAGTTCATATACACATAGCAGGGAATGCAGTATGCAACAAATAGTATCCATGAATAGTCAATGTATGCCAATGCAGTATGTTGCTACAAAGTCCTATCAGCCCTGACGCATAACGCCATATGGGCGATTTCCCCGTAAATGTTAAATTTACTCACTGTAGTCTCGCGCTAAGTGTAGCCGACGACTTGTTTCCCCTTCTTCGCGGTGTCTGCCGTACCCGTCTGCGAACCTAGAATTTCACAAAGTAACGTATATAAGATCAAATATACAAAAACACAACATTAAAGAAAAACTAGAAACCCACGTCGCGAACCAAATGCGCGCTGCGCGCGATACGCTAAAACGTGTGATTACGCGCCTGAAGCTAACCCGACACGCCGCGATACGCAGAAACCCCAAACCCATACACGTATCACACGTGTCGCGAAGGTTTAAAAAAAAATTACGAGAAATAGGGTAATTTGCCCCAGATTTTGCCACAGGAAGAATTTTACAAATATATATATACCACAAGCCTCCACATAGCAGCACACTCCCACCACAAAAACCCCAACTCTCAGGTCACCTATCTGGCCGCAAATTGCGGCCGGATCACATTTTTCGGCGGCCCAGGTTGGGAGCCTGCCTCCCGTGCTTCGTGTGTGTTTTCTACTCCTTGTGTACATGCCCCAGTAATTACAATTTTATTTATAAGCAAACGGGGTACAAGCAGATTTCACAGAACCAAAACCTAGTTCAAAAAGTCATTTTGGCACCAAGACGATACATTAGGGTATATTTGTGAAACCTGAAGCAAACCCAAGTTTAAAATCATCCTAATAACTCATCACCAAGCTAATCAAGCCATAAAAATGTTAATTTAACAAAAGCTTCACTAAATCCCTTCGTTAGCACTTAAAATTGCAAAAAAACCGATTTTTAACAACCAAACACACAAACTATGAAAATAGGGCAACATGGTTGAGTTTGATACCTTCAAAAGATCATAAGGGGGCTAAATTTCCAGCCCTAGCCTTCACTTGCACTGATTTGCTTCAAAATCCCTATAAATAACCACTTTTCTAAGCTTTAGAGTGAAGGAAATGAGAGGTTTTGTGTAGGGTTTTGTTTATCATCAAGAGGAAATGAAAGAAGAATAAAAATATGAAGGAAATATTGAATTATTGCTGCTGGAGCTGCTGGAAATTTTGCCAATAGAGAAAGAGAGGGAAAAGAGAGAGAGAGAAAAGAAAAAGAAAAAAAGAAAATCACATTTAATGCCCTCATGCGTCATTAATGCTCCCATACTCTCTCTTTTCTCTCAAAATCAAATTTTTTTTTGTTTTATTTTGAAAAGGAAATGATAATAATAATAATTGAAAGAGGTGAGAAAAGAGCAAGTGTGACAAAATATGCTAAAGTGTAAACAAGTTCACTAATCCTTAATTAGGAAAAGAAAAAAAAATTTATTACAAGAGCATTAGTCAAATTAAAATTAATTAAAATTAATAAACCCCGTTTAAATATATGAACTCACAATTCATCTCAATTAAACTAAATAAAAAGGAAATTAAGATTTTACGGGTTTTCACGAAAACACGCATCAATGCTATCTAACGTGAAATAACCCTAACGAGTCTTTCAAAGTGTTACAATCTACTCCCCTTAAGGAAATTCGGTCCCCGAATTAAAAAAGAATCTAGCTACACGTACCATCAAAAAGGTGGGGATATCTCTTCCTCATCTTGCCCTCGGTCTCCTAAGTGACCTCCTCGCTATCCGGGCCACGCCAAAGGACCTTGACGGATGGTAAATCCTTCGACCTCAATTTCTTAACTTGTCGGTCTAATATGACCACCGGCTGCTCCACAAAAGAAAGGTCACTCTCCAACTGGATCGTCTGGTGCTGAATCGCATGCGAAGGATCATGAAGGTACTTGCGGAGCATCGAAACGTGAAATACAGAGTGTACATCTGGAAAACTGGATGGAAGGGCTAACCGATACGCAACTGCACCGACACGCTCGAGGATCTCGAAGGGCCCCACATCTCGGGGACTAAGCTTCCCCTTCATCCCAAATCCCATCACACCTTTCATTGGGGAGACCCTCAAGAAAACATGATCACCAACAGAAAACTCAAGTCTGCGCCGACGACGGTCCGCATAAGATCTATGCCTACTCTGGGCTGCCCTCATCCTATCGCGAATCGACTGGATCTTCGCGGTCGTCTCCTCAACAATCTGTGGCCCTAAAATACTGCTCTCACTGAGCTCTGTCCAACAGGCGGGCGATCTGCATCTTCTCCCATAAAGAGCCTCAAATGGTGCCATCTGAATGGTCTCTTGGTAGCTGTTGTTGTAGGAGAACTCTACTAAGGGTAAATGGTGATCCCAGCTACCTCCGAAGTCTAATACACACGCTCGGAGCATGTCCTCGAGAGTCTGAATAGTCCGCTCTGACTGTCCGTCAGTCTGCCGATGAAATGCTGTGCCGAAACTCAAGCGGGTGCCCAAAGCCTCCTGAAGCCTCTGCCATAGTCGGCTGGTAAACTGGGTGCCTCTGTCGGACACGATACATGTCGGAACTCCGTGCAGTCGTACGATCTCGTCGATGTATATCTGGGCATACTGAGCAAATCCGAAAGTCGTCTTCACCGGTAGGAAGTGAGCCGCTTTCGTTAAACGATCCACGATCACCCAGATGGAGTCATACCCTCGACTAGTCCTGGGTAGACCCACAATGAAATCCATAGAAATCTGTTCCCATTTCCACTCCGGAATGGGTAACGGCTGTAGCTCTCCCGCGGGCCTCTGGTGCTCGGCCTTGACTTTCTGACAAGTCAGGCATCTCGACACGAACTCTGCGATATCCCTTTTCATTCCGTCCCACCAGTAAACGTCTCTCATATCATGGTACATCTTGGTGGAACCGGGATGAACACTGTATACAGATCGATGTGCCTCCTCAAGAATCTCACGCCGCAGTCCCTCAGCATCTGGTACGCACAGTCTAGTCCCTAATCGCAGTATCCCCTGATCATCGATTACAAACTCGGAAAATCTGCCCTGTCCAATCTGTGCCCTGATCTCTGAACATCGGTCATCACTGTGCTGTGCCTCATGTATATGGTCAAGCAACTGTGGGCGTGTACGAACATGCGCAATCTGTCCCCTAATCGGCGTAAACTCGAACTGTACCCGACTGTCGCATAAAATCTGCCAATCTGCCAACGACTGCCTCTGTAATGCGTTCAAACAAGATAGACTACCCCCGGGCCTCCTACTCAAAGCATCCGCCACTACATTAGCCTTGCCCGAGTGATACAAGATCTCGCAGTCGTAGTCCTTCACTAACTCCATCCATCGGCGCTGTCTAAGGTTCAGGTCTCGCTGCTGAAATATATACTTTAAGCTCTTGTGATCAGTGAATATCTGGCACGACTCGCCATAAAGGTAATGTCGCCAGATCTTAAGTGCAAAGATCTCTAAGTCGTGAGTGGGGTGGTTCTGTTCATGTTTCTTTAATTGCCGTGAAGCATACGCAATCACTCTGTCATGCTGCATCAATACGCACCCTAGCCCCACTCGAGAAGCATCACAAAAGACCACAAATCCTCCTGATCCTGCAGGTAATGATAACACCGGCGCCGTAGTCAGTCGAGTCCGTAACTGCTGAAAACTGTGCTCGCACTACTCCGTCCAATCGAAAGGAACTCCCTTTCGGGTTAACCCGGTCAAAGGTGCAGCGATACGAGAGAAATCCTGCACAAATCGCCTGTAGTAACCGGCCAACCCTAAGAAGCTGCGAATCTCTGTAACTGATGTGGGTCTGGGCCATTGCTGAACGGCCTCGATCTTCCTCGGGTCCACACATAAACCGTCTCGTGAGATCGCGTGGCCCAAGAAGTCTACGCTGTCCAGCCAGAAAGCACACTTGGAGAATTTGGCGAAAAGCCGGTGCTCCCTCAAGGTCTGCAGTGTAACTCGCAGGTGCTGCTCGTGCTCATCTCTGCTCCGGGAATACACCAGAACATCGTCAATGAATACGATGATGAACGAATTAAGATGCGGCCGGAAAATACGGTTTATCAAGTCCATGAATGCTGCTGGCGCATTGGTGAGTCCGAACGACATCACCAAAAACTCATAATGGCCGTAGCGCGTGCGGAAAGCTGTCCTCGGTATGTCCTCCTTTCGAACCCGCAGCTGATGATAGCCTGATCGTAAATCGATCCTCGAAAAGTACCTGCCCCCTGAACCTGGTCGAATAAGTTGTCGATACGTGGCAAAGGATACCTGTTTCGCACTGTAACCCTGTTCAGCTGGCGATAGTTAATACACAGACGCAAACTGCCGTCCTTCTTCTTGACAAACAGGACTGAAGCACCCCAAGGAGAAACACTGGGTCGAATAAGTCCCTTATCCAGCAAATCTTGCAACTGACCCTTCAATTCTCTAAGTTCCGCCGGGGTCATCCGATAAGGCGGTAAAGAAATAGGCCCCGTGCCAGGAACCAAATCAATACAGAAAGAAATATCACGCTCAGGCGGTAGCCCAGGAAGCTCGTCAAGGAACACATCAGGGAATTCGCTAACAACCGGAACCTGATCCAACGGAACCTCTGTAGCTCGAGTATCGCAAACATAGGCGAGAAATCCTTGACATCCCTTCCTCAAAAGCTGTCCAGCGCGAAAAGAAGAAATCACACTGTGAGGGGCGGCACTACGGTCCCCCAACACAACAAAAACCGAACTCGCCAGGAAAACAAAATTTAACTGTCTTCTCACGGCAGTCCATAGAAGCATAGCACGTGGCTAACCAATCCATGCCCAAAAGAACGTCGAAGTCCAACATCTCTATAAGGATCAAGTCGACAGGTAACTCTCTCTCGCCAATACGGACAGTACAGGATCGGAACACGTGCCTAACAACAAACGACTCTCCCACAGGAGTAGTCACAACCAGCGGCTGATCAAGCAAACCGGACTCTCTACCCAGACTCGGCACAAAGTGTGTGGAAACATAAGAGTGCGTGGATCCCAGATCAAACAACACGTGTGCGTCTACAGAACATACTGGAAGGATACCTGAGACCACCGCATTGGACGCCTGTGCGTCCTGATGCGTCAAAGCAAAAACCCGTGCCTGTCCTCCACCCGCGACTGGCTGTCCTCTGCCTCGGTCATCCCGTCCTCTCTGAGCAAATCCTCCACGCCCACGACCTCTCTGAGCATGAGTCTGACGCGGAGCAACAGTAGGTACAACAGGCAACGCCCTCTGGGGTGGTGAAGTTGGCAAGGTGACATGCGGTACTGCGGCCTCCCTCCGGGGTATCTCAGGACACTCTCGAACACGATGATAAGAACTCCCGCATCGGAAACATCTAGATGGTGCCGGCTGACCTTCCTGGGAGAGCTGAATATCTGACCTCGTCTCAATCCTCCGCTACCGCCCGTACCTGAACGGAACCTGTCGCGGCGCCTAAACGGCTGTCTCTGTACCGACGTATCTGTATGAACCCTCTTCGGACCTGGAACTACCGAAGTCTCAACTAGGCGCTCCTCGACTGATAAGGCTGCATCTACAGCTGCTGCATAAGTCTTGAAATGATGCGTGCTGATCGCGAGGAACAGCGGGGTAAGTAAGCCTCGAACAAATCTCTGGACTCGCAGCTCCTCAGTAGCCACTAAATATAGGGCATAGACAGATAGCTCTGTGAACAACACGTCGTACTCTGCCACTGTCATCCCTGAAGTCTGACGTAAAGAATCGAACCTGCGTGCTCTAGCATCCCTGACACTCCGTGGAAGAAAGCGGGCAAGGAATATCGTCACAAACTCTGTCCAGGTCATAGGAGGAAGACCTGTTGCTCTGCCCTTCTCAACCGATTCGCACCATTTCTGCGCAAGACCTTCCAAACGAAAGCTCGCGAACTCAACCCATCTCGCATCTGCACATCTGAGGGAACTACATATCCGAGCCATCCTATCAATAAAAGACTGGGGGTCCTCGGCTGCATCGGTGCCTGTGAAGACCGGATGCCTCAACCTCATAAAGTCTGACAGCGATACCGTAATGACCTCTGTAGCTGTAGGGGCAACTGCCTGCACCGTCGGTAACATCGCGGTCTCTGCAACGGGTGGTACTACCTCTGGTCGCTGCGCTCGAAGTGTCTCAACTAGAGATCCCATCATCTGGCGCATCTCCTGCATACTGGACCCCACCACCTGTCGCATCTCTTGCATACCGGCCCCAAACATAGCGATCTGGTCTATCGGAGGAGGAACAGTCTGCTCTGGTGCAACGGGTGTACTGCCCGGATCTATCCTCGTCTTAGACGAATCAACTCTAATCTCGGCCCTCGCGGTCGCTCTCTGCGCCCTCGTAGTCTTTGGCGGCATAATGGCTGAAAGGAAAATAGGATTCGATAAGGATACGGAAATCGAATCACAAGAATGTATATTCTCACGAAGAAAATTTAAATCAATAAGTCCTAAGGTCACCTTGGCGGAGTACCGTGTCGTGAGTATGCCGTGGAACATACACACGCTACGTCACTCTGCTTCAGCTACCTACTCCATCATACCACGGTCATCCTACACTCCGAAAGGTAAAACCTAAGCTCTGATACCAACTTTGTCACGACCTGAAAATTTCGACTCGTGACCGGCACTTAACCACGCAACGTCTACAGGCGTAACGCGACTAAGTAAGCCGAACTCAGAAATCAAAACCATTTAAAAGTAGTGAGTGTTGAAAACATTTACTTAAAACATTTAGAAAACCTTAAATAGTTCAATAAAGTTCTTTTAAAGTTAAGTTATCCTCATAATAATTTTGGCAACATTTCCTTTGTAAAAGTAATCCCGAAATCGGGTACAAAACATGATATAAGTGAAAATGATATATAATGAAATAAAGCATCCCCACACGGGAGCAATCACGCCCAACGGCGGAAACCATCACCACAAGAGTAATATACGACGCCGTAGCGAAGAATGAGCAATAAGTAAAACATCACAGTATAATAAAACTGCATATAAAAAGTCGGCTCCCACGAGCTCGACACCAGAATACAAATAATATACATCATCGTCCTCACACTGTCTCTAAATCCAGTACATATATGGTAGATGGAGAATACTAGATACAAAAGTGTGTACAATAAAAGTAACCAGATACCACAACCCACCTAACAGCAAAACAGCTCTCTCACCAACTGTAGTGGTATTTGTAGCCAAAAGATGTAAGAAGGCAGCCTGCCGCGACTACTCTGATGGGCAACCTGCAAATACTGTGGCACAACGGGGGTGAGTTGCCAACTCGTGAATAGAAATAACATATAAAGGTAATCGCGAGCATGCACGTGCTGCGCTACTCCACATATGCCCGCAGATAATATCTATATGCAATAAGCAGGACGGGCAATAGTCATGCACAAGTACTCTATCAAGTAAAAGGACTACAGGATGAGATGCATAAAAATCAATGCTGAGCATGAGATATAATAACATCTACACGGAATGTCAACGTGGAAAGTAATCGGTGCCCATCAATACCCCCAAAATCCCCATAAAACTCAGGCGCCGGCACCCCCATCGGTCCTCAAATCCTGTAAATTTCAGAGAATCGCGAATGCCCAACATCGGCACTCAAAATATCATGAAATAATCGTGTCTAGTATCGACACATAATCCTCATATATCGGGCTCCGTCAGTCGGATCAGCCCACGGACTCCGCTTGCGGAATCGGCCCTAGGCCCCAGCAGTACGGGTCGTCCCATAACCATCTATCAACTCTGGTCGGTATCCTTCGCATAACCGCCAAGCCCAACCAATCACCGGTAGGTAGTGGTCCCACTGCCAGGCTCACCGTCTGAATACACAACATCCCTTTCTTGCCCCGGGGTACTCTACCGGGTCCACCATGAACCCGCAAACGGATCACCAAACTCCTCGAATCGGGTTTTAAGCACATGTCTCAGAACCGAGAAAACGCGTGGTGGACGCACCAAAATATCATAACAAGAGGAACCGGGTTTTCAAAATAACACATGTTTTATTAAGTAACCCCACGGTCCTCAAATCCAGAACTCACATGAAATCCCAAGCCAGTGCATAAATCCATGCGATGTGATGTATGCATCAAAAGTCGTACGATGAGTAAAAAAGGGGAAACCGTTCTTTAAAATAGGTTCAGTTTCTCAAAAGATATCATACGGTTCCCAGTTTCTACCAAAATCAGCTTATCGAGGTAGATACAGTTTGAAAATGCATAAGTATGGATATGCAAATGAGTACGTGCACCAATATCATAATCATGTCAAATCATATGAGATGAGCTACAGTATAATGATCATTGCAATTCTACAGTGTGAGTGTTATGTCAGTTACTAACGGTGTGTAACATACAGACTAGTGCTCGTGCAACATGGACCGATAGTAATAGTGCGGTGTTTTATCAATTTTAAGTTCATATACACATAGCAGGGAATGCAGTATGCAACAAATAGTATCCATGAATAGTCAATATATGCCAATGCAGTATGTTGCTACAAAGTCCTATCAGCCCTGACGCATAACGCCATACGGGCGATTTCCCCGTAGATGTTAAATCTACTCACTGTAGTCTCGCGCTAAGTGTAGCCGACGACTTGTTTCCCCTTCTTCGCGGCGTCTGCCGTATCCGCCTGCGAACCTAGAATTTCACTAAGTAACGTATATAAGCTCAAATATACAAAAACACGACATTAAAGAAAAACTAGAAACCCACGTCGCGAACCAAACGCGCGTGCGCGCGATATGCTAAAACGTGTGATTACGCGCCTGAAGCTACCCCGACACGCCGCGATACGCAGAAACCCCAAACTCACACACGTATCACACGTGTCGCGAAGGTTTTAAAAAAATACGAGAAATAGGGTAATTTGCCCCAGATTTTGCCATAGGAAGAATTTTACAAATATATATATACCACAAGCCTCCACATAGCAGCAGATTCCCACCACAAAACCCCTAACTCTCAGGTCACCTATTTGGCCGCAAATTGCGGCCAGATCACATTTTTCGGCGACCCAGGTTGGGAGCCTGCCTCCCGTGCTTCGTGTGTGTTTTCTACTCCTAGTGTGCATGCCCCAGTAATTACAATTTTATTTATAAGCAAACGGGGTACAAGCAGATTTCATAGAACCAAAACCTAGTTCAAAAAGTCATTTTGGCACCAAAACGATACATTAGGGTATATTTGTGAAATCTGAAGCAAACCCAAGTTTAAAATCATCCTAATAACTCATCACCAAGCTAATCAAGCCATAAAAATTTTAATTTAACAAAAGCTTCACTAAATCCCTTCATTAGCACTTAAAATTGCACAAAAACCGATTTTTAACAACCAAACACACAAACTATGAAAATAGGGCAACATGGTTGAGTTTGATACCTTCAAAAGATCATAAGGGGGCTAAATTTCCAGCCCTAGCCTTCACTTGCACTGATTTGCCTCAAAATCCCCCCAAAAAACTACTTTTCTAAGCTTTAGAGTGAAGGAAATGAGAGGTTGTGTAGGGTTTTGTTTATCATCAAGATGAAATGAAAGAAGTATAAAAATATGAAGGAAATATTGAATTATTGCTGCTGGAGCTGCTGGAAATTCTGCCAATAGAGAAAGAGAGGGAAAAGAGAGAGAAAGAAAAGAAAAAGAGAAAAAGTAAATCACATTTAATGCCCCCATGCGTCATTAATGCTCCCATACTCTCTCTTTTCTCTCATAATCAATTTCTTTTTGTTTTATTTTGAAAAGGAAATGATGATAATAATAATTGAAAGAGGTGAGAAAAGAGCAAGTGTGACAAAATATGCTAAGTGTAAACAAGTTCACTAATCCTTAATTAGGAAAAGAAAGAAAAAATTATTACAAGAGCATTAGTCAAATTAAAATTAATTAAAATTAATAAACCCTGTTTAAATATATGAACCCACAATTCATCTCAATTAAACTAAATAAAAAGGAAATTAAGATTTTACGGGTTTTCACGAAAACACGCATCAATGCTATCTAACGCGAAATAACCCTAACGAGTCTTTCAAAGTGTTATACGCCTACTTCATTCCTTTGTCCAAAACCAAAATCTCCATGGATAGTATCAAACCCACTACGACCAGTATCTACATGTCCATTGAGATCGCCAGCAATAAATAACTTCTCTCCACTAAGTATACTTTGCACCATCTCGTCTAAATCCTCCCAGAATAGACGCTTACTAGCGTCATCAAGACCTATCTGTGGTGCATAAGCACTAATAATATTAAGAATCTCTCCATCTAGAATAAGCTTAATCGATAAAATTCTATCACATTTTCTCCGAATTTTAACTACATTCTCAAGTAACCGTCTATCTATGATTATGTTTACCCCGTTACAATTTTTATCTCTACCCGTATACCAAAGCTTATAACTCCAAGATCCTATGACTCTACTCTTTTCACCTACCCACTTAGTTTCATGCAAACACATAATACCGTCTTTTCTCATAATCATCACCTCCACTAATTCTATTAGTCTACCCGTAAGGGAACCTATGTTTCAGAAAGCTAGACGGATCCTATGAAACCTTTGCTTATTTGTCACTACACCCGGGGTTTGATATAGCGCGCCGTTTCTGGACGACGACCTAGAAGCCCTTGCATACTTAACACTACAACCGGGATCCGATGTAGCGCGTCGTTGAGTAGGGACGTCCCAACGATATTCTTATTATGATTCATGTCATAGAATGTGACAGTTTTACGTTGGCTGTCATAAGCCTATCACAACTCTCACCCTTTCTCATCCAGACTTGGGACCGGCAACGGTGGGTTTTGCCCTTTTTATATATACACAACTATAAAGTAGCACAAATTGGGGGTGGGTTTTACGAAGAATGGGACATGCTCTTGGTTAAATTTACCATTGAAATGAATCCTCATGATAGAAATTGGAATGTTTATGATCCCTTGCATTTATTTTTAGTCTTTTCAGACCAAATTTCAAATATTGCCCCACATAACACTTCACAATACTTATTACAAATTCCCATTGCACCTACCACAATAGTCTTTAATTAACAGCATTTGATCAATTTTGAATTGTTCGTTGAGTTGTCTTTCCTTTTGTGAAATATTGAAATATTGTTCGTTGTCAAGTGATTATCCAGTCTAAATTGTGGACCTCAAAGTTGAAGATATCACAATTTTGAATTTGAAAACTTATACATACAATTTTGAATTGCAAGGTTTTTCTCAGTTAACGTTTTAGTTGAAAATGAATGATATCACAAGCAGAGGACAAGTTCACATGGTTCTCATTACATGTTCACACTATAAGGCAGCCCCTTTGAAATTTTCGACCCAAGGGACTAACTAGCCTTGCTAAGCCTAATTTGACCTATAGTATTGCAATCATATGGTGTACCTGAAATCCTCCTCATTGAAATGGAGTGGATGTTGAATTTTGGGTAGATCAGAGTAGGCTCTCTTCTAGGCTCTGGCTTGGCTCAAACTAATTCTCTTGATTCTCAAATAAGCTCTTATCAACAACTGATGACTTTAAGTTGGAGAAAGTTTTTGAATTTGAATTGCTTAATGGTAGTAATTTGAATTTGCTTTCCAACGGTGTGAAAGAGTAGGAAAATCATGAAAATCGTGACCAGATAGATATTCGTAAAATTAACCTATCAAACTAACAAAATTGTATCTACTGACTCACCAATGATTCAGTGGTCCCAAGTCTCGTTCAAAATTAAATTAAAAAAGGGAAGGTTGAAAATGGGCAACCAACTAAATCACACTATCAAAGATCGAGAGGAATGTGACAAAAGTACATCCAAAAATTCAATTTTATAGACTAGGCTACGCCCATACTCTCTCTCTCTCTCTCTCTCTCATCTTTGCCTTTTTCCTAAACAAAACAAATCACTTGTTGAAATTTATATTTATACAAGTTGCCGACTAGCACATTGCCCATAAATAATTTGTGTCAGTGTTGGAAACATGTTGCATCTCTCATTTGGTTTTCATGCGGGCTTAAAAGCAAGTTGAGCCTAATCATGACTTCAAATGATCTTTTAATTTCATCGAAGTTTTGATGCCGATTTAATGTTTTCAAAAGGCTTTTATACAGAAGAGTGTAATTATACCATATTTGAGAAATGATGTGGAACTCTTAGAGGACAAAATTGGTTACTTATCGAATTTTAATAACATCTCAATGCTACCAATCATCTCCCTTAACTTGCACTGATTTTATTTTTATTATATTCAGAATGATGAAAATGGGCAGTTCGATCAAACGGTTATAAAGAGTGGTTTAAACATGGAAGATTGTTCATGTATTATATAAATTGCTTAGTCAAATCAATTTTGTTTTCCACCACAATGTTTTCAAACCAAATTGACTCAAAAGCGATGAATGTGGACCCCATTCTGTTGAATATTGACCTGATTTGTTGAAAGAGATTAAATTATCCATCCATGGATCTCATATGGGAAATGTGATATAGACTGAATGAGAATCTCAGGCCCAAAAGGAAAATTTTGAGTCATTGTTTGAAGAAGTTGGTTGGAAATGAGGAAAATATTGAATGTGACTCATGCAGGAAAAAGGGCCAGCCTCTCTTCCTCCATGCCCCATTAAAGGAGGCACATTTCAATTTTCAAGTCAAAGCAAGTGCCCCGTGCTGTGCACTGGCTGCTTGCCAAAAAATATGCTCTCACGTAAATGACCGGATTGTAACTAAATTTTATTGCAAAATTTAGGATGGATCTGTTTACCGCCGGAAACGGAGACGAACTGAGATAGAACGTTTTGCCTAAATCTGGAGGCAGATATTATATGGAACATATCCATCCACCTTTCCGAAAATACCAAGTTGATTTATGGCACCGTATATTAGAGGTTTGGACGGATGCGATCGTTTAGTAGACTTCATCAGATTCCTCCTCATATAGGAGGGGTCTTTTGATTGTGAGGACGTTTTCTCCTGCAGGCGCAAGTCCCTGCAGTCAGTCATGTTATCGCAATGCGATAACAACTTTCTCGTTCTCCATGTGCATCACTTCGCGTCGTGTTATAATTTGTTTATTTTGGGATTGCCCTTAGATTGTATACAGTGACTAATGTTGTCGTCGCCTGTAGGACACATATTAGTCCAAATTCATACATATCAGATTTGGGTTTGAACCTAAATCATATATTCCATATGTCTAAGAACTGTTAGTCGTATCTGACTAAGATCGACTTAACAATATGGTTAAGGATCGTTAATTTTGTTTTAAATTAAGATCAACTTAACAAATATAGACATAAGGACCGTTAGTCGTCTTTGAGACTAAAATCAACTTATATTTGTTGATATTTTGATCAATGGATCATGCATAAGAAGCAAAAGCTTCTACACTTAGTTTATTTTTGACTAAGTAATCAGGCAAAAGTTTGCTGTTCCAAGTGCGCAAGTACATGTGGGACGCGCAAGTATATTTATTCTTTTGAAAAGGGTACGCATATGCATATTACGTGGTTGCGCACTTGTTGTCGGGTCAAACTTTTATGTACGCACGTTTATATGCGCACATCTGACCAAGTCAACATCTTTGACTTGCGCACACGTGCTTATCATGTGACACGCATGTGTTCATTGGACACCATTTATTATCCGCGCTTACGTGGATATCACGTGACGTGTATGCATTTATAGACAGTATTCATCGAGTGCGCATACATGCATATCACGTGATGCGTAAGTCTGTATAATAATATATTTTTATCAAGTGCGCACTTGGTTTGGGGGTGCGCATTTCTTGAAAAGAAAGCAAAGGCTTTCAAGAAGAAGTAATGGCTTCTGTTCTTTGAGTTGTCTTTCCTTTTTCTCGTTCTTTTCTTTTTTCAGAAGTAAAAACACCTCATTTTTTATGATGCCTAAGCATTTTTGATGGGGTTTTTCCTTAAATGTTAGGATTAATCTCTCATAAAAATTGAAACTTTTGTAAAAAAAATGATCAATTTTAAGATCTCTTGATCTTTTTCATGGAGAATCGATGGACTCATTAAAAGAAGAAAATGCTTCTTTCTTAAGCAAAAGCTTTATTATTTTTATATGAAAACTATGGCTTTTTAAGATGGGAGAAGTCTTCTTTTTCTTTTTACCTTGTTTAAGGAAGAAGATGAGGTCTCTCATTTTTTCTTAAGCTTATGGGGGTCTGCGGTATGAGCTTTCTGTGAGTGAGGCTCTTATTTATAAGAGAGAAAATTAAGCTTTGTTTGATTTGTTTTGATCTCAAACTGATATCAGATTGATTAATTGATTCTTATCAATTAAATGTGACATGTGCATCATTGGATTAAAATCCATGGATCTGTTTGTTAAGGTATTTTAACCAACAGAAGATTTTTCTGCTAAATAAAGATTTAAATCCTTATTAACAAGATTTATTTCTCTTTTTTTTCTAAAGCGTTTGTTTCATGGGGTGCGCATACGGACTATTGGTTTGAGTTGATATGCATGCGCACCGTTGGATTTTTTATCTCCAAATTTATTTGATTTTTATTATTATTATTATTATTATGGGATTGGCTGTGATCAGGGTGCGCATCCGCACGTGTCGCATATCTCGAAGATAGGACCTTGCCACTTGCGAAGATACCATGTGCGCATCTAGCATATGCGCACGTGCTTTGCACATACGCATGGTGGCCAGTGATTTTTCCAAGTGCGCATCTGTAGAGGTGCGCACTTTTAGACGGGAACAAATGCCCTCCACTGATCGTGCGCATGTGTCTCGCACGTAGGTGTGATCGGTGTCAGGCTGCGATCCGTCGGATTTGTCTTGAGATTCGTGGGATGTGAACTAACTTTTAAACCCTGGCCATCTCCTTCATTTTATTTGTGCCTTCTCTTTCTCTCTCTCTTGAATTTTTTTAGAGCTACACTCTTTCTGAAGTTCTTGCTTCCTGTTAGAAGTCCTTGCTTCTTTATTAATTCGGTAAGTGCACATGTGCACCTCTGCCCTTTGTGCGAAAGCTTTGCTTTCATGTGCTGAGTGCGCTTCATATGGGTTGCGCATCCAATGGGGTTTCTTAGAATTTAATTCCATTGTTTGATACTTAATCCATAAGCTTCTCAAGTGGGAATTCTGGGATTTATTCTTATTACCATTTTCTTGTTTACAGAGTTTAGCTCTGATTTGATTTTTGAAATAGTTTCCTCTTTTAAGAGTTTTGGGAATTTTATTCCATTTTAATTTTCTTTTTAAAGGGCTTAGCCCTAATGTTCTTGAATATTCTTCCCCCTTGGTTTTTTTTTTTTATTGTTTTAATCCCTATTCCACATTTTAAATAGAGTTGAACTCTTCGTTATTAAAGGACCCACGTTTTGGGACCTTAGGAGTTTAACTCCAGCTGCTCATTCTTTAATGAGAATTCTTTTTGATTCTCTCAATGGGCACATGCTTCATTATTAATGAGCCGCTATTTTGATTTTGTGGGTCTACTAACTTTGGAGCTAGTGATTCTACAGTATGAACTTGTATCTCTTTGCTAATGCTTCTTTATCTTCTTTCAGGTACAATGGCTAGCCGTCTGTATTCTATCAGGGGGATTGTTTCCCATGCCGACATCCGCTTTTATGAACCGATTTTTACCGACGCTCAGTGTGAGACCATACTTCGTCGCCTCGAGGATCATTTTGGATGGTTGCTCCCTCGCCTGTCTTCCCTTTTACAGATGATTTTCATCGCGATCTGGAGCGTTACACCCGAGGTTGTCGGGATGATGTCGCTTCATGCACTAGATCATGCAGAAAATAAAATGCACTCGGTCTATCTAATGTGTTTGATTTCCAAGAATCGAAGGGACTGTTCAATAGATGTCCTGCACCGTATCTATCAGCTAAAGACAATTATATCCTCATATGTAAAGGCAGAAGATATCAGTGGCAACCCTGATACTTGTATTCATGAGCGAAAGCACAAGAAGATGGAGGATGCCCTGTAAGACCTTCTTTTTGAATTTCAGAATTTATACACTAACGCTAGTCTTTTACCGTTGTGAACTTTGAACGATGGTTTGATTTTGTTTGTCTTTCACCTTTCAGTACTTGTTCCCAGTCGGTAGTTTGTAATCCGTCTTTTTGATGTATGAATGAAAAGCGCATCTTCTTTTATATTCGCACTTCTTTTTTATTTTGTGCTGAAATGGCTTAGTATAACCCCTTTTATCATAGAAGTCCGTTAGCATGTGCGCTTCGTTAGCATGTGCGCATCTTAAAGATTTAGCATATGCGCACATACTTTGCACATGCGCATGGCACTTAGTGATTTTTTCCAAGTGCGCATGGTAAGGATGCGCACACGCGATGTGCGCATGTCGCTGCCTATATCATGTAATAGCCTTCATATGTGCATGTATATAAGTGTGCATGTCATCAGAGCCATTTTTCCATCAAGTGCGCACTTGACATTGATGCACACTTAAATAAGTGCGAAAAAATGCCCCCATCGATTGCGCGCACGTGATCTATATGTGGTGCGATCGGTGTCAAGCTGTAGACCACCGGATTTGTCTCGAGATTCGTGGGATGCGAATCGACATTTGACCCATATAAATAGAGCCCTATTCCCCTCATCGAAGTGCGAAATTTTTATTTCCTCTTTTGCATTTCAAGAACCTTGTTTCACACTTATCCCCTTCAGTTCTTACACACTTGTTGAATCTTTCGCTTCCTACAGAAGTTTTTGCTTCTTTAATCGTCAATTGGTAAGTGTGATATGCACCTCTACCCTGGATGCAAAGCCTTTTCTTCCATTTGCTTAGTAGGCATCTTATATGTTGTGCACTTGACATTATGAGCTGCACACTTATTTTGATATGCACCTATGGGTAACCGGGCTTAGGCTTTAGGAATATGGTTAAGGAATATGGTTAAGGTTACATATGTCCAAAGACCGTTAGTCGTATCTGACTAAGATCGGCTTAGGAATATGGTTAAAGACCGTTAGTCGTATCTAACCGCAGATTTGGTAGGCGACCTCAGCCATCTGAGAGATACTACGATTTCCTCATTGACGGTGATAAGGAGGCTTGCATCATATGATGATGACCCTATTATTTATCAGCAAGCCATGCGAAGTGGTGACTTCCGATTGATGGACGAATGCCTGGTTATCCTAATTGGACTCCATGCACTGCAACAAAGTGAGGACATTTTTGGGTGCTCCTGAAGGGATAAAACCCATTAGGAGTAAGTAGATCTTTCGAGATCGGTGCAAATGGAAAGGTACTGACTTAATAAGGCTAGACTTGTAGTAAATGATTTTCATCAAATACCAGTTGAGGATTGTGATGAAACTATTATTTCAGTGTCTGTGTTGAAGTTCATATGGATAAAACTTGCCAATGTTTCCTTTCATGATGACTATAATATCTTTCTAAATTGGATTTAGAAGTGTACGTGTATATGACTCTGCCAAAAGGTTATCTTAGTCAGTGGGAGCAGCGCTAAGCATGCAAGTTGCTTAAGTCTATCTTTAGACTAAAGCAGGCATAGCGGAGAAAGATCGTCTGTTTTGATGATACAGTCAAAGCATTTGACTTCATCAAAATGAGAGATGAACCTGATATTTATAAGAAAGTAGTAGAGAGTGTTGTCAGATTCCTCATATGGTATGTGGATGACATACTGATGATAGGAAGTGATGTTCTTATGCTGCAAATCGGTAAAATAATGGTGGTCACATATGTTTCTTCATATATGATATGGATATCAGTCCAACCCTGGAGAAACATGGGGTAGCAGTGAAGAACATTTGATGTTCTTGGTATATGGCAATGGCAGTCTCCTGAAGGAGGTGATTACCGATTCTAGCTTCCCAGAAACATGGGGGACAGAGTGTCTGTCGCGAGTTATAAGTTTACCCTCTTTTGACGAGCAGTATATTGGAAAGAGTTCTAAGTGGGATACTGAGGTAGTCGTGGCGCTGGATACTGATTGTGAATCAGCAAAGGATACTGCCTGAAAATTCACTTGATAAAATTGTTCATTTATGATCATGATCCCATCGTTTGTCCAAGCAAATACTAAGATAGATATTGCTCAGTTCGGGAGATATTTGATCTCCGCGAAGTTGAGGTTCAGGGAGAAACAGAGAGAAGCGCTGAGTCTATAGGTGCCCTCAAGTCAATTTGTAACGTTTTAGAAATCGTTTTGCGAATTTTCCCGTTTTAGGGCAAAATTGTCGGTTTTTCCCGTTTTAACCCGATTTCGATCAAACGACCGTATAAACTTACCGACACCTAATTTGGCCAAATTAAAGCTTGTGCGCGAACTTTGGGAGTATTTGGGAGGTTTTGGGTCAGATAGATTTTTTCCCGAATAAAATATTATTTTAAGCGGTATTTTGTGCACGTAAATTGGGAAATTTTTTCTTTTGTGAATAAATTAATTTTGTCACTAGAATTATTTTAGAAGGTTCTTTTTAAATATGTAGAATTTTTTTGGTGACTAATGGTTTGTTTTTAAAAATAAAAGAAAAGGGTGAAAAGGTGGCATGTTTGCTTTAATTAGCTTTTATTACTCATTTCCTAGCAATTTCTTCATCCAAAATTCACAAAAATACCCCCCATCCCTCCTTGGCCGACCCACATCCCCCCATTTCTGTCCTCAACAATTACAAACTCATTTCTCACTCATTTTCAATCAAAAACACAAAAATAATTCCAAAAATTCCTATATAAAAATTAAATCATTTTTCCTTCACTAATCCTTCATGGATCTTCTTCAAAGCTTGATTTTTGGAGGCTAAAATGATGGATCTATTTTCATTTTGGTGTTCTTGAGGAGGTATAATTTCTTACCTTAATCCATAATTAATTGCTTTAATCTTGAACTAGCTAATTTAGTTAACTATTTAAGTGCTTAGTTAGCTTTTAATTCATGATTAATTCATTATATTTGGTTTAAGAAATTCATGTTAGGGTTAAATTTTGATTAAGTGATTAGTGTTTAATTGAAGTGTTAAATTGTGTTTTGGAAAAGATTAATCTAGTAGAAAGTGTTAAAATTTGCTAATAAGCATTTTGTTTAATTAAGCAAAGTTGCTTACTAGATTTTTGCTAAAACATAATTAGCGAGTGTTAAAAATATAGGATTGGTTTAGATAGCTTAGTTAAGCTATTTTAAGGTATTTGTAATTGTTAGATTTGCGTTATCTTGAATCTAGTGCGATATATTGCGATAGATTGCTTACTAGATTTCGGGGTTTTTCCGACGTAGGGTTCGTTTGGTAGTTGCGAGATTATATCCAGTGTATTCCTCGTAAAATTTTGTGTTGTGTTGCGCGATCGGGACTGTAATGACCCCAAAATCTTTATACATTTGTATTATCCTTCTTCAAAAATATACCGTATTTATTTGTACTTGGTATTTTCCTCTTTCTATTAAATTTATTATTATTTTATTCCTCAATCTATTATGTATTTTTTTTCTAGGTACAATTTCTTTTTTTCTTATATTTAAGTTTTTAACTTCTCATTCTTATTTTTCCTTTCATAAATATTTAACCCAAATCCATTATTCTTATTCTCCATAGCCCATCTAAAAAGCCCATTTTCTTTTTAAGCAACATCATATATTTAATTCTAATTAAATATGTGCATGAACAACCTTGTAGCTCATTGGTTTAAGTCCTTGCATTGTTATTCCATAAGTCACATGTTCAAATCCCCATTCTTGCAATTATTTTTTATCATTTTTTTTATTCTTCTCATAACCTACAAATGAGACCTTTCATTTCCAAAATGAATGGTGACCTTTCATTTCTCTTTTAATTCTTATGTTAAATGCATATATTATTATACATAATTCACCATTACACCATCTTAATTGTCCTCCTCCATCTTTTCCTTCCTCATATTTTTCTATCTCTCATTTCTCCCTCTTCACCTAAAGTCCAAGAAGAAGAACATGAAGAACTCTTCAAGAAGGTCTCGCTAGTAACGCGAGGCTGTCGGCGGATAGACAAGCCCGGTGACAATACCGGCTTTTGTATGTAAGTCCCTTCACTTTTTCCTTCCTCCATCTCTTTCTTTTTCTCTTTATATTTCTCTTGTTTTATATTGCCATGAAAAACTTCACTTGACATATCATAGTTAATAAATAATTAATTAAATGGATATATATATAAATAATGAACATACAAACATACACACATATATAGTTTGTAAAGTCTTTTTCATTACTCTCAATTCACATATTAAGATTTCATAGTGACCAATTAGGATTGTATGTTTGTTGTTTTATTTTAAATCACTTTATTTAAAGTTTGTAAAAAAAAAATGAAGTTACGAATAAATACCATAGTTTTCTCATTTCTCACATATGACATATCAATACCTTTAGTTTTAAAATAAATTTTATAAATTAATTTTTAATTCTGAAAATTTCATGAAATTTACATATAATAGAATATATTATTTAATACACTCTGTAAAAATTTTAGATCGATCCGCATAACGGTTTAGGAATTACATCGTATTTATTCACTGATCGTAAAACAGAAAACTGCAGCTATCGGTCAATTTCTAGGACACATAACTTGGTATACCGGTATCCAAATTGAGCAAACTCAGGTTTTTTTAATATCTACATCGAATGATCTATATTTTCTTAGTTTTATAGTTTTACCGAAAACCTATCTAAGATAAAGAAAACTGCATTACAATATTAAGTGACGGATCTGGACAGAATCTGTTCCGATTCGCACACTGTTTTAAAATTGGACATAACTCGAACACCCGATGTCCGTTTGTGACAAAATTTAGATGTGTAGATGCACCATTGATAGAACTATAATTTTATGTATATTATATTACTTAGGAATGCATGAAACAACCTGATATAGGCTTTGCAATAGAATACATAGTTGCTGTCCAGAAATCTGAATTTCTGTTTTAAACGCTGATATTAAAATGATCATAACTAGAGCTTCAGAAATCCAAATCTTATGAATCTTGGTGTTTTTGATAAGTACATCGAAATACCTACAATTTTATAATAAGCTTCGTAACCTGAAACCTGATACAATTAACTCAAACTGTGTTTTAAAAATATATGACGGTGCCGAACAGATTCTGATCTGTTTTGCGCGACGATACGAAAACATATATATCTCTCAAACCGGTAGTCGTATTTAGGTGAAACTGGAACTCACGTATACAAAACACTTGGAACCATATTTTTTTTATGTTCCGTATTCGTTTGACTTGATTAATTAGTCGTACATAATATTTCTTTATAGCATTGTTTTTGGTAGTTACTCGTATAATATACTTGACTCATTTCATGTTATTCGAACATGTATACATATTTATCTTGATCATTAAATTGTTGTATGTACATAAAGACGATAATTAAATACTTGAGGTATATTTTGAAAACTATACAAAAGTACTTTTTACATAAAACCCCCTCAAGTTTCATAAATTACAATAAGGCCCCTAACTAATATTGAACTTCAAATTATCTTTCTTTTAGTCTGACTCGGGTTGGAGTCTGACTAATTCTGACTTGAATATAATTCAAGTCAACCTATATTCAATCATATTCCAATACAAATTTGAATACAAGAATCCCTGAATCCAGTTAACAATATATTCATTTTGACTGAATCAAACCATGGATATTCATCCATTATCCTGATATTCCATTTTCCTGATTATACAGTTACAACATGTTTACTGATATCATGGTTTTGGTCAGTCATCCAGTTTACATATTCCAATACTACAACACTGTTAAAACACTACGGGGTTTAAAGGGGTAGATTGGTACGGAAGATGTTAAAGGTGGCACGAGGTGGTCAGATTAAGACACCTAACATGAATACTGTTGCTGTTGTACCGTGGCATAACGGTTCCTTGTACTCTCCATTTGCCCTGATCTCTAGCATATAGAGATCCCCCTCGTATACACTGGCATCTTTCTGTACCAAGCTACAAACAACATCGTTAAACAATATTCCACAATTTACTACAATACAATACTTTAGAAAATACTATACTCTGTCACTCATTCTTCTTTCCTTTGGGACTTACCGAGCGACCTGTTCGCTGACGACATTATATTTCTTTCTTCTTTGAATGTCGTCAGGTGCGTTGGACCAAGTTGAGACCGAGCCAACAACTGAAGATTTGGAGCAGTTCCAAGAAGATCCAGAGCTCTAGACTTTGTACTTGTTCTTTCCAGTATTTCCTTTTATTATTATGCCACTGTTTAGGCATTGCTTTTTTTCTTTTTTTCATTCCAGTTGTATTTTCATTTCATGCATTGTATAAAGAATGTTATTAAATAAAAGTTGCTGTTATCTCAATCTTATTTGTCTCTTGTGATTATTTTATATTGCTTAGTTACGCTTAGCGTATGTACTTCTGAGTACATACGTAGCGGGCCTCGTCACGACCACTTCGCCGTACATTGGGAAGCGGGGCGTGACAGGTTTTGTTGGTGGCCCATGCAGGTCAGAGCTGTATGAATCCCTGTCATGCAGTTCTGGTCTGCGTGAACAACCTAAGCAATATAACACAAGAAACAGCAACTAAAACATTCTTTACAATCATGTTCCTTGAATCTTACCATTTCATATTCCTTGAATCTTATCATCCGTTGAATCTATCCTAACCCTATTCTTTCACTCACAATCACCAAATTGTTTTGAAACTGTTACACTTTCCTTTTACAAATTTCGAGGACGAAATTATTTTTAAGGAGGGTAGAATGTAATGACCCCAAAATCTTTATACATTTGTATTATCCTTCTTCAAAAATATACCGTATTTATTTGTACTTGGTATTTTCCTCTTTCTATTAAATTTATTATTATTTTATTCCTCAATCTATTATGTATTTTTTTTCTAGGTACAATTTCTTTTTTTCTTATATTTAAGTTTTTAACTTCTCATTCTTATTTTTCCTTTCATAAATATTTAACCCAAATCCATTATTCTTATTCTCCATAGCCCATCTAAAAAGCCCATTTTCTTTTTAAGCAACATCATATATTTAATTCTAATTAAATATGTGCATGAACAACCTTGTAGCTCATTGGTTTAAGTCCTTGCATTGTTATTCCATAAGTCACATGTTCAAATTCCCATTCTTGCAATTATTTTTTAACATTTTTTTTATTCTTCTCATAACCTACAAATGAGACCTTTCATTTCCAAAATGAATGGTGACCTTTCATTTCTCTTTTAATTCTTATGTTAAATGCATATATTATTATACATAATTCACCATTACACCATCTTAATTGTCCTCCTCCATCTTTTCCTTCCTCATATTTTTCTATCTCTCATTTCTCCCTCTTCACCTAAAGTCCAAGAAGAAGAACATGAAGAACTCTTCAAGAAGGTCTCGCTAGTAACGCGAGGCTGTCGGCGGATAGACAAGCCCGGTGACAATACCGGCTTTTGTATGTAAGTCCCTTCACTTTTTCCTTCCTCCATCTCTTTCTTTTTCTCTTTATATTTCTCTTGTTTTATATTGCCATGAAAAACTTCACTTGACATATCATAGTTAATAAATAATTAATTAAATGGATATATATATAAATAATGAACATACAAACATACACACATATATAGTTTGTAAAGTCTTTTTCATTACTCTCAATTCACATGTTAAGATTTCATAGTGACCAATTAGGATTGTATGTTTGTTGTTTTATTTTAAATCACTTTATTTAAAGTTTGTAAAAAAAAAATGAAGTTACGAATAAATACCATAGTTTTCTCATTTCTCACATATGACATATCAATACCTTTAGTTTTAAAATAAATTTTATAAATTAATTTTTAATTCTGAAAATTTCATGAAATTTACATATAATAGAATATATTATTTAATACACTCTGTAAAAATTTTAGATCGATCCGCATAACGGTTTAGGAATTACATCGTATTTATTCACTGATCGTAAAACAGAAAACTGCAGCTATCGGTCAATTTCTAGGACACATAACTTGGTATACCGGTATCCAAATTGAGCAAACTCAGGTTTTTTTTGATATCTACATCGAATGATCTATATTTTCTTAGTTTTATAGTTTTACCGAAAACCTATCTAAGATAAAGAAAACTGCATTACAATATTAAGTGACAGATCTGGACAGAATCTGTTCCGATTCGCACACTGTTTTAAAATTGGACATAACTCGAACACCCGATGTCCGTTTGTGACAAAATTTAGATGTGTAGATGCACCATTGATAGAACTATAATTTTATGTATATTATATTACTTAGGAATGCATGAAACAACCTGATATAGGCTTTGCAATAGAATACATAGTTGCTGTCCAGAAATCTGAATTTCTGTTTTAAACGCTGATATTAAAATGATCATAACTAGAGCTTCAGAAATCCAAATCTTATGAATCTTGGTGTTTTGGATAAGTACATCGAAATACCTACAATTTTATAATAAGCTTCGTAACCTGAAACCTGATACAAATTAACTCAAACTGTGTTTTAAAAATATATGACGGTGCCGAACAGATTCTGATCTGTTTTGCGCGACGATACGAAAACATATATATCTCTCAAACTGGTAGTCGTATTTAGGTGAAACTGGAACTCACGTATACAAAACACTTGGAACCATATTTTTTTTATGTTCCGTATTCTTTTGACTTGATTAATTAGTCGTACATAATATTTCTTTATAGCATTGTTTTTGGTAGTTACTCGTATAATATACTTGACTCATTTCATGTTATTCGAACATGTATACATATTTATCTTGATCATTAAATTGTTGTATGTACATAAAGACGATAATTAAATACTTGAGGTATATTTTGAAAACTATACAAAAGTACTTTTTACATAAAACCCCCTCAAGTTTCACAAATTACAATAAGGCCCCTAACTAATATTGAACTTCAAATTATCTTTCTTTTAGTCTGACTCGGGTTGGAGTCTGACTAATTCTGACTTGAATATAATTCAAGTCAACCT
Source organism: Agapanthus africanus (assembly GCA_030015575.1). Lineage (NCBI taxonomy): Eukaryota > Viridiplantae > Streptophyta > Magnoliopsida > Asparagales > Amaryllidaceae > Agapanthus > Agapanthus africanus. Next base: position 865,000,877 of record CM057338.1, on the reverse strand, counting down.
ATATTCAATCATATTCCAATACAAATTTGAATACAAGAATCCCTGAATCTAGTTAACAATATATTCATTTTGACTGAATCAAACCATGGATATTCATCCATTATCCTGATATTCCATTTTCCTGATTATACAGTTACAACATGTTTACTGATATCATGGTTTTGGTCAGTCATCCAGTTTACATATTCCAATACTACAACACTGTTAAAACACTACGGGGTTTAAAGGGGTAGATTGGTACGGAAGGTGTTAAAGGTGGCACGAGGTGGTCAGATTAAGACACCTAACATGAATACTGTTGCTGTTGTACCGTGGCATAACGGTTCCTTGTACTCTCCATTTGCCCTGATCTCTAGCATATAGAGATCCCCCTCGTATACACTGGCATCTTTCTGTACCAAGCTACAAACAACATCGTTAAACAATATTCCACAATTTACTACAATACAATACTTTAGAAAATACTATACTCTGTCACTCATTCTTCTTTCCTTTGGGACTTACCGAGCGACCTGTTCGCTGACGACATTATATTTCTTTCTTCTTTGAATGTCGTCAGGTGCGTTGGACCAAGTTGAGACCGAGCCAACAACTGAAGATTTGGAGCAGTTCCAAGAAGATCCAGAGCTCTAGACTTTGTACTTGTTCTTTCCAGTATTTCCTTTTATTATTATGCCACTGTTTAGGCATTGCTTTCTTTTTTTTTCATTCCAGTTGTATTTTCATTTCATGCATTGTATAAAGAATGTTATTAAATAAAAGTTGCTGTTATCTCAATCTTATTTGTCTCTTGTGATTATTTTATATTGCTTAGTTACGCTTAGCGTATGTACTTCTGAGTACATACGTAGCGGGCCTCGTCACGACCACTTCGCCGTACATTGGGAAGCGGGGCGTGACAGGGACGATCGGGGTCCAGACTTGGTGTTTTGTAGTTTAGCGACCCCAATTAGGGTTTTGGCCGGTATCGTGCGCGATAGATGCGCTAAGCACGCAGTGTAATTTTCCGGGCGTTTTCGTCGCGTTTCGTTGTCTTTTCGTCATTATAGGATATTTAGCTTATGTGTTGTATTTATGAAATTTTAGGTTCGCAAGCAGGGACTTCGGGTGCTGCGGACAAGGGGAAGCAGGTGGTCGGATTTTCATAGCTCGAGTCTATCTGTGAGTAGATTTAACATCTACGGGGAAATCGCCCGTATGGCGTTATGCGTCGGGGCGAATATGATATGATAGCTGCATGTATTTGCATATTAGTTACTTTCATATGAATGTCATTGCATAGCATTATCTGTTGTACTTGATTCGTACCTTAGATATAACACATTACTGACGGTTCATGTTGCACGAGCACTAAATTGTATGCTACACCCACACCGTCTGTAATTGCCATGACACGCACAAACACCTACCTATGTGATATGATAGTGGATATGAATGATTGGAGTAGTAACTCTTATTCTATTGTGCATATGAAATACTGTGGACACATACATACGTGATATTGCATTGGGCAGGAATAGTTAAGGTAGTGAACCTTATTCCACTTCACTTATATCTTGCTATAATTACTTATACATCATGCATACATATTGACATGTACACCCTCGTACTTGATTACATGTAGATACTTAAACCTTGCTACACTTATATGTACACTTCATATGATACTGCATTTATTTTCGAAGGAATTGGGAACCGCATGATGTGTTTTAAAGCTAGATTCAATTTAAAGAGCGGTTTTCCCTTTATATGCTCATATTGATTTTTTATGTTGCATATATTAGTTTTATATGGATTTTACGCATTGAGATATGAATTTCATATGATTTATGGATTTGAGAACCGTGGGGGATATTTTCAAGAAAACTATGTATTGTTTGAAAACCCGGTTTCTCTTGATATGATATTTGATGCGTCCACCATGTGATTTCTCGGTTCTGAGATGTGGCTTGTGATACCCGATTCGAGGAGCGGGACGCACCGTCTGCGGGTACATGGTGGACCCGGTATGGTACCCCGGGGTGAGTGGTGATTTCGTGGTGTAGACGATAAGCCTGACGGTGGGACCACCACCTACCGGTGATTGTATTTGGACTCGGCGGTTATCATGGAGATACCGACCGGAGTGAGGTATGACATATCGTCAGGGCCATTCATGGTGACAGCGCCTGAGTTATGAGGATTTACGTGTCGATGCTAGACACGGGTTTCATGATGTTTCGAGTGTCGGTGTTTGACACTCAGGTTTTCGTGAGACATACAGGATGCGAGGGTCGATCTGAGGATGCGGTGCCTGAGGATTTAGGATTAGATGTGTCAGTGAGGGACACTGGTGTTTTTCCATGCTGATGATTTTTGCATGAGATTTTATATTATATCATCCCACACTTAGGAATATGTTGATATGCATCGTTTCATGTAGTTGTAGTACCCTGATGATGTATCTTTACATGATTGTTGCATATTCACTTATCATACTTATGCTATCGGATTACTTGTGATAGATAGATCGCTGTTTGTGCATACTTGCGATTACTGTATGATATTATTTACTATTCACGAGTTGGCAATTCACCCCCGTTGTGCCACAGTGTTGTGCAGGACTTACCCTCTGAGTAGTCGCGGCAGGGCATCTTATCATCTCTACTTTTGCGGATACCGCTACGGTTGGCTGTGAAGCCTTGCTTTTAGGTGGGTTGCGGTTATCTGTTTGTACTTTGTATATTTTTTTGTTGGATCTAGTATTCTCCATCTACCACTATGTTGTATATGACTTAGAGACGACTTGTGAGGATTCAGTGTTATTTTGTGTTGACTTTGGGTGCCGTGCTCGTGGGAGCCGGTTTTGTTGAAAAGTTTTACTTCATTATGCAGTTTCCTTTTATATTTCTTCGCTTCGGCGTCGTATATATGTTGTGGTGGTTTTCTCCGCCGTTGGGCATGATTTGCTCCCGTTTGGGATGCTTTTATTATTATCTATGTTGTACCCGTTTTCGGGGTTAGTTTTTACAAAGGAGGTGCTGCCGAAATTTTTAAGAACGAAAACTAAACTTAAAGATTTTTACTTGAAAAATTCCGAATGTTTAAAACAATGTTTTCTCCGTTGATCCAGTTTTGGGTGGTTTAGATTTCTGGGTTTCGGCTTACTTAAGTTGCGTACGCCTTTAGACGTTACGTAGTTTAAGTGCCGGTTACGGGCCAAATTTGGGTCGTGACAAAGTTGGTATCAGAGCGCTAGGTTTTTACCTTTCGGAGTGTAGGATGACCTTGGTATGATGAAGTAGGTAGCTTAAGCAGAGTGACGTAGCGTGTGTATGTTCCGCGGCATACTTACGACACGGTACTCTGCCTAAGTGACCTTAGGACTTATTGATTGAAATTCCTTCCGTGATTGATATACATCTTTGTGATTCGATTTCCGTTTCCTTATCGAATCTTGTTTCAATTTCCAGCCTATATGCCGCCGAAGACTACGAGGGCACAGAGAGCGGCCGCGAGGGCCGAGGCCAGAGTTGACTCGTTTGAGGCGAGGGTTGACTAGGGCGATACACCTGTGGTACCGGAGCACATTGCTATGATTGGGGCTGGTATGCAGTATTTGCGCCAGATTGTGGGGACTTTAGTAGAGGCCATTCGAGCACAGGGGCAGGCTGTTGTTCCACCCGTTGCAGGGACCACGATGGTACCTACTGATCCGGCATTCGTAGTTGCAGCTCCAGAGGTTATTACCGTGTCACTGATGGAGTTCATGAGGCTGAGGCCTCTGGTGTTTACTGGCACAGATGTTACTGAGGATCCGTAGTCGTTCATCGATCGGATGGCCAGGATTTGTCGCTCACTCCGATGCTTCGATGTGAGATGGGTAGAGTTTGCGAGTTTCCGGCTGGAGGGTATGGCCCAGAAGTGGTGTGAGTCGTTGGAGAGGGGCAGAGCCGCTGGTCTTGCTCCTATGACCTGGGCTGAGTTTGTGACGTCGTTTCTTGCCCGTTTTCTTCCACCGAGCGTCAGGGATGCGTGAGCGCGCAGATTTGAGTCATTACGTCAGACGCTGGGGATGACGGTGTCGGAGTATGATGTTTTGTTTACTGAGCTGTCGGTGTATGCTCCGTACCTGGTAGCGACTGAGGAGATGAGGGTGAAGAGGTTTGTTCGAGGCCTGCTTACCCAGTTGTTCCTAGCCATCAGCATTCAGCATTGCGACACGTATGCGGCAGCTGTCGATGCAGCCCTATTGGTGGAGGAGCGTCTAGCTGAGTCATCGGTTGTTCCAGAACCGAAGAGGACTCGTACGGATGAGCCAGCACGGGGACCGAGGTTTGTCCGCAGAGGCAGAGTTCCTTCAGACTCGGGGAGTAGCAGAGACGTGGGACGTGGCCAGTTATTCGGTTCTTATTCCCAAGAGGGCCAGCGACCGTCTTATGGATGCTTCGGTTGTGGCAGTTTGCATCATCTTGTTCGGAATTGTACTGTGGTGCGTCAGAGAGGGCCAGCAGTACCGCAGGTTACCTTACCACCTTCTCCGCCTCAGAGAGCGTTGCCTCTTATTTCTGTTGTTGCGCCGCATCAGACTCCTACTCAGAGAGGTCGTGGTCGCGGTGGTTTTGTGCCGAGAGGACGAGGTGGCAGAGGCAGAGTTCAGCCGGTAGCCGGTAGAGGGCAGGCATGAATTTTTGCCTTGACTCACCAGGACGCTCAGGCGTCCAATACTGTGGTTTCAGGTACCCTTTCCTTATGTTCTTTTGATGCACATGTTCTTTTCGATCCGGGATCTACGCATTCGTATGTTTCTACGCACTTCGCGCCGAGGTTAGGCCGAGAGTCGTGTTTGATGGATCAGCCGGTAGTAGTGACTACTCCTGTGGGAGAGTCGTTTGTTGCGCGGCACGTGTTCCGATCATGTGTTGTCCGTTTAGGAGACAGAGATCTGTCCGTCGACTTGATCCTTCTTGATATGTTGGACTTCGACGTTCTGTTGGGCATGGACTGGTTAGCGACTTGCTATGCGTCCGTGGATTGCCGCGAGAAGACAGTTAAATTTTGTTTTCCCGGTGAGTCAGTGTTTGTTGTGCAGGGGGACCGTGGTGCCGCCACTCACAGTTTGGTTTCTGTTCTGTGCGCTAGTCGTCTTTTGAGGAGGGGATGTCGGGGATTCTTGGCTTTCATTCATGATACTGGAGCTACGGTGGAGTCGTTGGACCAGGTTTCTACCGTGCGAGAGTTTCCCGATGTCTTTCCCGATGAGTTACTTGGGTTGCCGCCAGAGCGCGATATTGAGTTTTGCATTGATCTGATTCCTGGCACGGAGCCTATTTCTATACCGCCTTATCGGATGGCTCCGGCAGAGCTTAGAGAGCTTAAAGATCAATTGCAAGAGTTGCTTGTTTTGGGACTTGTGCGTCCGAGTGTTTCGCCGTGGGGAGCTCCTGTTCTGTTCGACAAGAAAAAGGACGGCAGTTTGAGGTTATGTGTGGATTATCGTCAGTTGAACCGAGTTACGGTGTGGAACAAGTATCCTTTACCCCGCATTGACGATTTATTTGATCAGCTCCAGGGTGCAAAACATTTTTCGAAGATTGATTTGCGTTCGGGTTATCATCAGTTGCGGGTTCGGAAAGATGACATTCCGAAGACTGCTTTTCGTATGCGCTATGGGCATTATGAGTTTTTGGTGATGTCGTTCGGACTCACCAATGCGCCAGCAGCATTCATGGATCTGATGAACCGGATTTTCAGGCCGTTTCTCGACCAGTTCATTATAGTGTTTATTGATGACATACTGGTCTACTCTAGGAGTCATGAGGAGCATGAGCAGCACTTGAAGATTACTTTGCAGATATTGAGAGAGCACCGGCTGTATGCTAAATTCTCAAAGTGCGCATTTTGGCTTGATAGAGTTGACTTCCTGGGTCATGTGGTGACTGGTGATGGTATTCTTGTGGACCCGAGGAAGATCGAGGCTGTACAGCTTTGGCCCAGACCTGTATCGGTGACGGAGGTCCGCAGCTTTTTGGGCTTAGCTGGTTATTATCGCCGTTTTGTGCAGGATTTCTCGAGTATCGCTGCACCGCTGACTGGACTGACCCGGAAGGGGATTCCTTTTCTCTGGACTGATGCGTGCGAGCAGAGTTTTCAGCAGTTGAAGACTCGGTTGACGACAACACCAGTTCTTTCTTTACCTTCTGGATCGGGCGGCTATGTTGTTTATTGTGATGCTTCTCGAGTGGGGCTCGGCTGTGTTTTGATGCAGCATGATAAGGTGATTGCATATGCTTCTAGACAGCTAAAGAAGCACGAGCAGAATTACCCCACTCACGATCTTGAGATGGCAGCGGTAGTCTTTGCGTTGAAGATTTAGAGACACTACTTGTACGGAGAGTCGTGTCAGATCTTCACGGATCACAAGAGTTTGAAGTATATCTTCCAGCAGCGAGATCTGAACCTGAGACAGCGCCGATGGATGGAGCTAGTGAAGGATTATGATTGTGAGATCCTTTATCACCCGGGCAAGGCGAATGTGGTAGCTGATGCTTTGAGTCGTAGGCCCGTGGGTAGCTTGTCCCAGTTGAGCGCAGTTCAGTGTCAGTCTTCTGCAGATTGGCAGCTCTTGTGTGATAGTAGAGTGCAGTTCGAGTTCACTTCCGCTCGGGGCCAGCTTGCTCATGTCCGCGCCCGTCCACTTGTATTTGATCGTATCCGTGAGGCGCAGCCCAGTGATGCCCGTTTGATTGAGATTCTTGAGCTTGTTCGGCAGGGAAGAGTTTCGGAGTTCACGATTGATGATCAGGGTGTGCTACGATGCGGGACTCGCTTGTGTGTACCAGATGTTGATGGGTTGAGACGCGAGATCCTAGAGCAGGCACATCAGTCGGCCTTTAGCGATCATCCAGGTTCCACCAAGATGTACCGTGACTTGAGGGACTTCTACTGGTGGGAAGGGATGAAGCGTGATATATCAGACTTCGTTTCGAGGTGCCTGACTTGTCAGCAAGTCAAGGCTGAGCATCAGAGACCGGCTGGAGAGTTGCAGCCTTTACCCGTTCCGGAGTGGAAATGGGAGCAGATTTCCATGGACTTCATTGTGGGTCTACCCAGGACCAGTTGAGGGTACGACTCCATTTGGGTTATTGTAGACCGGTTGACGAAAGCGGCTCACTTTCTTCCAGTGAAGGCCACTTTCGGTTATGCTCAGTGTGCTCAATTATACATAGATGAGATTGTGCGTTTGCACGGTGTTCCCACATGCATAGTATCCGACAAAGACACCCAGTTTACTAGCTGTCTTTGGCAGAAGCTTCAGGAAGCTTTGGGTACCCGGCTGAGTTTTAGTACCGCTTTTCATCCACAGACCGATGGCCAGTCGGAGCGGACTATACAGACTCTAGAGGATATGCTCCGTGCATGCGTTCTTGATTTTGGTGGCAGTTGGGATCGTTACTTGCCGTTGATTGAGTTCTCCTACAACAACAGCTTTCAGGAGACTATTCAGATGGCACCTTTTGAGGCTTTATATGGTAGGAAGTGTCGATCGCCAGTCTGTTGGACCGAGCTTAGTGAGAGTTTGGTTTTGGGACCCCAGCTAGTTCAGAAGACCACGGAGAAGATCCAGCTGATTCAGGATAGGATGAGAGCAGCCCAGTGCAGGCAGAAGTCTTATGCCGACCGTCGTCGTCGCAGACTTGAGTTCGCAGTGGGGGATCATGTATTCCTGAGGATTTCTCCGATGAAGGGCGTTATGCGATTTGGGAAGAGAGGGAAGCTCAGTCCCAGATTTATAGGTCCTTTCGAGATCCTTGATCGAGTGGGTTCTGTTGCTTATCGTTTGGCGCTCCCGCCCAGTTTTCCGGATGTTCACCCTGTTTTTCATGTGTCGATGCTTCGTAGATACCTTCATGATCCTTCTCACACGATTCAGCACGAGACCGTTCAGCTGGAGCACGATCTTTCGTTCACCGAGCAGTCGGTAGTTATTTTGGATCGGCAGGTGAAGAAAGTTCGGTCAAAGGTCTTGCCATCTGTGAAGGTTCTTTGGCGTAGCCCGACTAGTGAGGAGATCACTTGGGAGGCCGAGAGCGAGATGCGGAAGAAATTCCCTCATCTTTTTGAAGGCACTCTTAGTATGAAATTTTAATTCGGGGATCGAATTTCTATACGGAGGGGAGATTGTAACGTTTTAGAAATCGTTTTGCGAATTTTCCCGTTTTAGGGCAAAATTGTCGGTTTTTCCCGTTTTAACCCGATTTCGATCAAACGACCGTATAAGCTTACCGACACCTAATTTGGCCAAAATAAAACTTGTACGCGAACTTTGGGAGTATTTGGGAGGTTTTGGTTCAGATAGATTTTTTCCCGAATAAAATATTATTTTAAGCGGTATTTTGTGCACGTAAATCGGGAAAATTTTTCTTTTGTGAATAAATTAATTTTGTCACTAGAATTATTTTAGAAGGTTCTTTTTAAATATGTAGATTTTTTTTGGTGACTAATGGTGTGTTTTTAAAAATAAAAGAAAATGGTGAAAAGGTTGCATGTTTGCTTTAATTAGCTTTTATTACTCATTTCCTAGCAATTTCTTCATCCAAAATTCACAAAAATACCCCCCATCCCTCCTTGGCCGACCCACATCCCCCCATTTCTGTCCTCAACAATTCCAAACTCATTTCTCACTCATTTTCAATCAAAAACACAAAAATAATTCCAAAAATTCCTATATAAAAATTAAATCATTTTTCCTTCACTAATCCTTCATGGATCTTCTTCAAAGCTTGATTTTTGGAGGCTAAAATGATGGATTTATTTTCATTTTGGTGTTCTTGAGGAGGTATAATTTCTTACCTTAATCCATAATTAATTGCTTTAATCTTGAACTAGCTAATTTAGTTAACTATTTAAGTGCTTAGTTTAGCTTTTAATTCATGATTAATTCATTATATTTGGTTTAAGAAATTCATGTTAGGGTTAAATTTTGATCAAGTGATTAGTGTTTAATTGAAGTGTTAAATTGTGTTTTGGAAAAGATTAATCTAGTAGAAAGTGTTAAAATTTGCTAATAAGCATTTTGTTTAATTAAGCAAAGTTGCTTACTAGATTTTTGCTAAAACATAATTAGCGAGTGTTTAAAATATAGGATTGGTTTAGATAGCTTAGTTAAGCTATTTTAAGGTATTTGTAATTGTTAGATTTGCGTTATCTTGAATCTAGTGCGATATATTGCGATATGTTGCTTACTAGATTTCGGGGTTTTTCCGACGTAGGGTTCGTTTGGTAGTTGCGAGGTTATATCCAGTGTATTCCTCGTAAAATTTTGTGTTGTGTTGCGCGATCGGGACGATCAGGATCCAGACTTGGTGTTTTGTAGTTTAGCGACCCCAATTAGGGTTTTGGCCGGTATCGTGCGCGATAGATGCGCTAAGCGCGCAGTGTAATTTTCCGGGCGTTTTCGTCGCGTTTCGTTGTCTTTTCGTCATTATAGGATATTTAGCTTATGTGTTGTATTTATGAAATTTTAGGTTCGCAAGCAGGGACTTCGGGTGCTGCGGACAAGGGGAAGCAGGTGGTCGGATTTTCATAGCTCGAGTCTATCTGTGAGTAGATTTAACATCTACGGGGAAATCGTCCGTATGGCGTTATGCGTCGGGGCGAATATGATATGATAGCTGCATGTATTTGCATATTAGTTACTTTCATATGAATGTCATTGCATAGCATTATCTGTTGTACTTGATTCGTACCTTAGATATAACACATTACTGACGGTTCATGTTGCACGAGCACTAAATTGTATGCTACACCCACACCGTCTGTAATTGCCATGACACGCACAAACACCTACCTATGTGATATGATAGTGGATATGAATGATTGGAGTAGTAACTCTTATTCTATTGTGCATATGAAATACTGTGGACACATACATACGTGATATTGCATTGGGCAGGAATAGTTAAGGTAGTGAACCTTATTCCACTTCACTTATATCTTGCTATAATTATTTATACATCATGCATACATATTGACATGTACACCCTCATACTTGATTACATGTAGATACTTAAACCTTGCTACACTTACATGTACACTTCATATGATACTGCATTTATTTTCGAAGGAATTGGGAACCGCATGATGTGTTTTAAAGCTAGATTCAATTTAAAGAGCGGTTTTCCCTTTATATGCTCATATTGATGTTTTATGTTGCATATATTAGTTTTATATGGATTTTACGCATTGAGATATGAATTTCATATGATTTATGGATTTGAGAACCGTGGGGGATATTTTCAAGAAAACTATGTATTGTTTGAAAACCCGGTTTCTCTTGATATGATATTTGATGCGTCCACCATGTGATTTCTCGGTTCTGAGATGTGGCTTGTGATACCCGATTCGAGGAGCGGGACGCACCGTCTGCGGGTACATGGTGGACCCGGTATGGTACCCCGGGGTGAGTGGTGATTTCGTGGTGTAGACGATAAGCCTTACGGTGGGACCACTACCTACCGGTGATTGTATTTGGACTTGGCGGTTATCATGGAGATACCGACCGGAGTGAGGTATGACATATCGTCAGGGCCAGTCATGGTGACAGCGCCTGAGTTATGAGGATTTACGTGTCGATGCTAGACATGGGTTTCATGATGTTTCGAGTGTCGGTGTTTGACACTCAGGTTTTCGTGAGACATACAGGATGCGAGGGCCGATCTGAGGATGCGGTGCTTGAGAATTTAGGATTAGATGTGTCAGTGAGGGACACTGGTGTTTTTCCATGCTGATGATTTTTGCATGAGATTTTATATTATATCATCCCACACTTAGGATTATGTTGATATGCATCGTTTCATGTAGTTGTAGTACCCTGATGATGTATCTTTACATGATTGTTGCATATTCACTTATCATACTTATGCTATCGGATTACTTGTGATAGATAGATCGCTGTTCGTGCATACTTGCGATTACTGTATGATGTTATTTATTATTCACGAGTTGGAAACTCATCCCCGTTGTGCCACAGTGTTGTGTAGGACTTACCCTCTGAGTAGTCGCGGCAGGGCATCTTATCATCTCTACTTTTGCGGATACCGCTACGGTTGGCTGTGAAGCCTTGCTTTTAGGCGGGTTGCGGTTATCTGTTTGTACTTTGTATATTTTTTTGTTGGATCTAGTATTCTCCATCCACCACTATGTTGTATATGACTTAGAGACGACTTGTGAGGATTCAGTGTTATTTTGTGTTGACTTTGGGTGCCGTGCTCGTGGGAGCCGGTTTTGTTGAAAAGTTTTACTTCATTATGCAGTTTCCTTTTATATTTCTTCGCTTCGGCGTTGTATATATGTTGTGGTGGTTGTCTCCGCCGTTGGGCGTGATTTGCTCCCGTTTGGGATGCTTTTATTATTATCTATGTTGTACTCATTTTCTGGGTTAGTTTTTACAAAGGAGGTGCTGCCGAAATTTTTAAGAACGAAAACTAAACTTAAAGATTTTTACTTGAAAAATTCCGAATGTTTAAAACAATGTTTTCTCCGTTGATCCAGTTTTGGGTGGTTTAGATTTCTGGGTTTCGGCTTACTTAAGTTGCGTACGTCTTTAGACGTTACGTAGTTTAAGTGCCGGTTACGGGCCAAATTTGGGTCGTGACACAATTATTATAATTGAAGGAGGACCTATACAAGAGAACAATTTTACTCGAGATGATAGTATACTATCTGGTTTGCCTTTATCTTTCATATGATGCGTTTTATTCACTATCACGTATCGTTTAGACATGAGATAAAACCCTAGGATTTTGCTTGACTACCAGGACGATAATGAAGATCATACTAGTGGGGCCTGGGTAGTTGATAACCATATCTTTAAATGTCCCTAGTCGAAAGAGCATCGAGACTGGGTGTCAGTACTCCAGTTTAGACTAGTGTGTACGTTTTCTGACCCGGTTGGAGGGCGACAGCTGATCCTGCAGCTATTGGTGGTTGACATTAAGGATTGTATATAGGTGCTCATTGGATGAGTTACACTGGACGGACTCACCGAGAACTCTTAGTTGGTAATATACACTATCAGGTAGCAATTCTCTTGTGACATGGGTATAGGGTAGTCCCTAGGACCTGAGATCGCCATAGTGTCTCATATGTGTTCCCACTATACTTGGACTTCTACCCTACCACAGCTCAAAGGAGTCGTGCAAACAGGTTTTTGTTAGGTATAGTTCCGAAACACGTGGAGGTAGTGAGCGGTCGAGGGGATTTTTCTCTCCTGGTATAAGGAGTTGATGTCGCGCTGTACATGACATGACTACAACCACAAGTCGAAGCCTATCGCAGTGGAGATAAACTGACAAGTGTTATCAGTTGTATCTTCGGTTGGTTATGAGTCCTCTGTTGCATAACTTATCGAGTTATTGGGGTCTGACAGATTCCAAACTCTAGACCCGATATGCGATACTTTTAAATGAAGAGACCGGACTGTACGGTAATGTCATTGATAGACTTTGCCGGGTTCTGATGGGCTTGCTCGTTGACCTTCTTTCGATCAATACCTGGGTAGCCGTTACGTGCAGTTAGTACCGCTGACATGCTTGGATATGATCCTAAGCTACTGCCAGCGTATTTTCAAGTCTTTAGAGTCGTACATAGAGATTTCCCAGCACATGCGAAATGACGTAGATCACGTATAGGGCTACGTGCAGGAGTTCGATTAAACATGTGTATTTGATACACGTATTTTAATTGGGTGTTTATTGATATTAGCCGGTATATATATGATATAGCCGGATTATTAAATCAAGTATTGATTTAATAACTAAATATATATTTATATATTAACTAATATCATGCTCACTTAATTATTTTCTTCTCTTTGTTAATATTATTTAAATATGATATAAATATTGTGATATGTATGTTGATACATAAATGATGGGAGTATGGGAATTATATGGAAGAATGAAAATGAGTCATGGATTTAAGATGGTTGTGATGAGGTGTTTTATTTAATGACTCATTTTTGTTTTTAGTTAAAATGATTGAATCTTATCTCTTATTCATACCATCCCATCTCCTCCATGCTTCTTCTTCTTCCTCTTGATTTTCTTCAAGTGAGAAATGAAAAAAGAAAAGAGAAAAATTAAGTGAGCTAATTATTCTACATCCCCTACTAATCATTCTTAGCTAGTTTAATTAGTGGGTTGTTTCATTTTGATGAGATCAATTTGAAGATAAAGTTTGTGTTGGAGTTATCTCAAGGTGGATCATCTTCGGCAAGGAGATCATCGAGAAAGCTTGTTCCGGGCTTCATGGAGTCTAGTCGGAGTCCAAGGAGAGGTATCTAACGAGTTACAAAAGTTTTAGTTCGCCAACCTTTATTTTTAGCTTACTAGTTTAGTGACAAGTTTAGTAGTTTGGTTTGATTCTCGGTTTGGATTTGCTAAAACACTCTAGATTTTTAAAATTACCGCTTCCACCGTGCTTTAAACCCTACTAAAGGTGCCTAGAAACCCAACAGTGGTATCAGAGTTATACCAAAAGACTACAACTTGTTTTGGTGACATTGGAATTCATGAAACCCATTTTTTTCAAAACTAGTTTTAAATATTTACATGAAAAACTCTCATTTTTGCTTGTGCCGGAGCCAACGGATTCTTGGTTCGGACTAAGAGTTTAGAGTAGGCTCACGATAACCCGAACCCATCCAATTTGAGCTCGATTCGGTCCCGATTCGGGGCCGAACTGAGGCCAATTCAGCCCTGCATCAGGGGCTGAATCAGCCCCAATTTAGGGCTCTTCCAAGGCTGATTCGGCCCTAATGCGGGGCTGATCATGCCCCTAATTTGGCCTCGTTTCGGGGCTAAATCAAGGCTCATATAGCATGGGGTTTTATGGGATTATCGGGGTTTGATTTCGCATAAAAATGAGGGTATTTTCATTGCCGGGATGAACTTGAAATTTGGTTTTTGGTATTTTATGTTGGCGATCTCGCGGTTTATGAATTCTAATGTCATTGTTCGAATCAACTAAATCAAAGTGTTTGATTTAGTCGGCTCGAACATGGATACAATAAGGATATGCGTTGGTAAACGTTGCCTAATTACTATATGATCAATTAGACAAGATTGTGCATTTGTAATTGTGATTGTTGTTGATATATAACAATGTTGGAATGTGTTGGATTGTCGCGAAATGAATATCTCTCGTGCGGAAGTGTGATGTTGAGATGCGTGTTAATTTCATTCGTGCTTGTAGCCATCTTGTATATTCATTTGTTCGGGATGAGCTCTAACTTGTAGCCGCCGTTTCCGCTATATGTTTATTCTTTTTTGGGGCGATCAACTGACTTATGGTCGTCGTCACCATGATATATTATTATTTGTCGGGACACGATCAGGTTGCGATCGTTGTCTCCATTGTATAATATAGGTTTAGGATTACCCCGCAGAGAAGCGCACGAGCAACCGAATTCTAGATTGCTGCGGGTGGCCATCTTAAGGAGTTGAGATCGGATTGCTCGAGTCTAGGATTGGTGGGTTGCTTTCCGTGCTTGTAGGGGGTATAGGATTGACCGGCGGAGGAGTGCTTAAGTCACCGGATTCGAGAAAGTGTCAGGTGGCCCCCTCATGATGATGATGTTGGGTTGCCTTATTTCTTGGGTTGCCTGGTAGCTTGCGGCACTCGTAGGGGTCTATTTTTGGTTGCGCACATGCAGTTCACACGACCGAAGAATGTTGCATTTTGTCCGTAGCTCGAACGAAAAGCGGGATTTCTAGGTGATCCGACCATTCCTATTCTATGATATTCATTACTTACTTGTGATATGTTTACATTCCTGTGATAGTATTTATCGCTTGCCTGTAATGTTGATTATCTACCTGCGATGTTTTATATGATGATATATTAATATATGTGATATATTGGAATATATATAAATGCTATATACGTTTTGTACCCGCGCTAGCCCTGCCCCCACCCTGCCGTAAGTTAAGTAACCTTACGGTGAAGACCGGAGCCCCGTGGTGAATGCAGATGGCATATATGCGCATTCTATTTTCTTTTCATACTTTTCTGTGATTGTATGAGAAGATACTAGATAATATGAGGTTATCTAAATGATGGGATTGCATTGATTCGGATTAATGCAAAGATAATAAACCTAAAACACGTTGTGGGAACCAAATATCAGATATTGTGGTGTTATAGTCGAATCTTTTGCTTTACACAGAGGTGTTCCGTTAGGAATATCCTACACCTCATTCTACGAGGAAAGAGCCTAGATCCCTTTACAGGGAGTGACCTTTTTGGCAAAATATTGTGTTACTATAAATTTGCAAATTGAATAGTCGTAGTCTTTTGCTTTGCATTGAGATATTCGGTTAGGAATATCCTGCACCTCATTCAATGAGGTAAGAGCCCTGATCCCTTCATGGGGAATTCACACTTAAGCAATAGTTCATGTAACTATAAATATGCAAAACTACTCGGTTTCTACGATGAGATAAAGTTCATTACATTAAAGGTTTTCTTCAAAACCAGTTGTAGCCCTCTGTCAATTCAGGAAGTAGAGTATTTAGTATTCGTGCCGCGTTTGTTGACTATAGTTAAGGTATAGTGTACAGTAGCTAAGTGATATCTTCCTGCTTACATATGATGTGACTGGTTAGGACAGTCGTACGACCTTATTGACCATAGTTAAGGCTCGTGTGGGTGGGTCTAAAATAGTAACGTAATGATGGGTTGACTTGACTAGCGACTTATGATTTGTTGACCATAGTTAAGATCATAAGCTGTTTGGGGTAAAAAGCTATATCGGGAGTTTCAAGTGTTGAAACTTGCAATGAGATTGCATACCTTCTATGGTGTGGGGTAACTTGTTAACCCCATCAAGGTTACCACTCCATGATAGTTTGGATCCCGATTCCCACCATGAGTAATAGTTATTCTCGGGATATGATCCCGGCTAATTCTCCTTTTAGGGTTTGAAGGAGGATTCGGTGGAACAGTGGGAGCCATCCCAATTAGATAAATATACCAATCTAATTTTGATAGAGTGCACAAAGAGTGTTTCTTTTCACTCTCTCTGGCAGTGACCTAAGACTGACCTTAAACTAAAAACTCGTAAACCTAGTTAACCGTGCCTTTTTACAATCCATGGCTTTGGAATGTCATGATTGTCCTATTTCATGATATAGTCGCATATGTCCTTACCCCTCCCACTTTCTCTTTTTCTTGCTCCAGAACAATCTGTATCCGATACAGAGATCCATAAAGCTTATTAGGCCCTCGTATAATTAGATACGAACTCGAAAAAATTGTTTCAGTCGAGGATGGCTGCTGTTCACCACCGAAAACAGAGACGAACTAGGATTGAACGTCTTGCCTAAATTTGGGGGCAGATGCTATTTGGACATATCCATCCAACTCTCCGAAGATACCAGGTTGATTTATGGCTCCGTATATCGGAGGTTTGGATAGATGCAACCGTTGTAACAGACTTCATCAGATTCCCCCTCATTTGTGAGGGGTTTTTGATTGTGGGGATGCTCTTCCCTGCAGGTGCAAGTCCCTACAGTTAATTACGTTACCGCATTACAATAACCACTTTCTCCTTCTCTAGTAGTTCACTTTGTGTCGTGTGTTATTTTGTTTGATAAGGTTGCCCGTGGATTGTATACGGAGACTAGTTTATGTCATCGCCCGTAAGGCATGGATCAGTCTAAATCCGTATATTTATGAATTTGGGTTTTGAACTTAGATTATATATTTCTTTAGTTCAAGAATATTGTGTTTTATTTAAAGACCATTAATCTAGTTTGAGATTAAGATCAACTTAAATATATGAGCATTTGGGCTTAATTTATTTTAACTAAGGATGCGTTAGTATTATTTGAGACTAAGATCAACTTAGGCATATTTTCAGGATCATTAAATTTTATTAAGATTTACCAACAACAGAGCATTTGGGCTCAGCTGCAAGAAACTTTTCAGAGAGACTTAGCCAATTTAGGCTTGGTCTGCTCAGTTTTTTTTAATTTAAAAGTGCTAAGCACTTATTTGTGGTTCTATTTGCTCAGTCATTTTTCTTTATGCAGAAGTGCTAAGCACTTGTTTGGATCTCTGGCGTTCACATGTGTATCATGTGAAGGACTCAGTTATGGGCGCTGCCCAATCAGTGCTAAACACTTGAATCATTTTGACTGAATATATAGTACTAAGCACTTTTATATGGCGCTTACGTGTGTATCACGTGAGACGCAAAGATATGGGCGCTGCCCAATCATTGCTAAGCACTTAGTTATTTTGACTGAATATATGAAGTGCTAAGCACTTTTACTCAGCGCTCACGTGTATTTCACGTGAGGTGCCGGCCTTCTGTTTTGAGCACCCACATAGGAAGCATGTGAGGCGCCGAGTCCTTTGTTTGGGGCGCCCACATGGGAAGCACGTGAGGCGCTGACTCCTTTATTTTGGGAATCTTTGGGTGTTCATGTGTGTATCACGTGAGGCACAAAGATATGGGCCCAATCAGTGCTAAGCACCTAGTCATTTTGACTGAATATGAAGTGTTAAGCGCTTTTACTCAGTACTGACGTGTATTTTACATGAGGCGCTGGCCTTCTCCTTTGTTTGGGGCGCCCACATGGGAAGCACGCGGACACTGACTCTTTTTCTTTTTTAGAGATTGAATCTCTGTTAATACCATTTTCCATTAATGATCACCAAGATCTTTATTTTCGAAGATTTGGGATCGAGTTTTCTTTAAGAACTAAATTCTTATGTTTTTTTTATAAGAACTAAGTTTCGTTTTAGGATTAAACCCTATTTTCAGA
The DNA here is from genome assembly GCA_030015575.1 of Agapanthus africanus. NCBI lineage: Eukaryota > Viridiplantae > Streptophyta > Magnoliopsida > Asparagales > Amaryllidaceae > Agapanthus > Agapanthus africanus. Next base: position 864,983,064 of record CM057338.1, on the reverse strand, counting down.
GGAATTAAATTTCTGGGACATATTTCTTTTCTGTCTTTTCTTTTTATCTAGTTCTTTCCTCCAGATTTTGAGTCTGAAGAACATAATCTTCCCGATGAGAATTAAATTCTCAACTTATGGGAGATTTGTCTTACGGATCTTAGATCCAGAGAAAGAACTAAATTCTTGTGTTTTGCTTACGCTAGGTAAAAGAGATATTTTTAATCTCTTCTTTTCTTTATCTCGGATTTGAGAGAGTGAGGATCTTCTTCTTTTTTCAGGAGAATTAAATTATCGGTTCTTGTGGAAAACTTATGGGGTCGATTCTCGATACGAGACTTGAAGTCCCAGATCCTTTATATAGGAAAGGCAAATTGTTAAATAGTTTGAGAAAATCTCTCATTTGAGAAATACCAATTGATTTAATTGGTCTCAAAAATTGTTCGGGGGATTTTATCCACTGTTAGATTTTTGATCCAGTGAATTTCTGTTTTGCAGAATATATTTTCTTGTTTTTAACAAGATTGGGGAAATATTTTCCCATATATAGAATTTTATTCTATTAAACGACGATTTTTAATCACCATCGGATCTTTGATCCAATGGCTCTTTATTTAACAGAGCGCATCTTTCTTTGTTTAGAAAGATATAGGGAAATATTCTTCCATTTCATTAGATTTTTGATCCAACAACTTTCAGTTTAACAGAAAATATTCTTCTCATTTAGAAAGATTAGGGAGATTGTTCTCTTAATAGAATTTAATTCTATCATTTTACGATTTATCATCACCATTGGATTTTTGATCCAACGGCTCTGTTTAACAGAGAATATCCCAAGTTTTAGGAAAAAAATCCTCATGTTGAATTTAATTCAACCTGCTTTAGTTTGGGCGCTGACGCTCACGTGTATAACACGTGGGCGCTACTTAAGAATTTAATTCTTATATATGACAGGTGCTCCTATGCTTTGCATATTGGCGCTCACGTGAACTTCACGTGCGGCGCCACTATATGATTTAATCTTATAAGAGGTCGGCGCTGGTGCTCACATGAGGAACACGTGAGGCGCTGCCTTATTGGATTTAACAAAGTTTAGCTCTTATTATCGTGTTTAATTATTAGGAGAACAAATACACCCTTACCGTTGTTCTCACGTGGTTTACACGTGAGTGCAACGGTGTCATTTTTACCACCGCTGGATCGCTTAGGAAGTTGAACCGTTCCCCCTACATCTTATAAATAGGGCCTTTGGCCCTTGAGATGACCGTTGTATTATCATCTTCTTCTTTGAGCCTTATTTTTCTTGAGAATTTAATTCTCGTTTCAGAGCTTAGATCTCCGTCCTAAAGAACTCCTTTGAACAGATTAGGCTCTGCCAAACTTCTTGGTGAGGACTATGAACAGAGTTTAGCTATTAACCCCTTTTGAACATATATATATATATATATATATATATATATTTTTGGATTTTAAATCCATTATCAGATTCGACAGAGCTTAGCTCTTTTTTTTTTGAATCGACATTTTATAGATCTTAAAAAAAAACCTTTTTTGGTATAGATCGTGGATTTTGATGTTCATATCCAAGACTTGAGTCAATGGATATTTTTGAGAATCTTTGATTCTCCTCTTAGGGTTTTATCTAACTGTCAATCTTGACATTAGAGGTTTTCTGGAACTTAATTCCATCAATTAACCATGAATTTTCTAACATGGGGATTTCTCGGTTTTAATCCCACTATTTGGGGGAATTTAATTCCATTTTTTTGCAGAGCTTAGCTCTGATTTGCATCTTAAGAACTTTGGGAATTTTATTCCCTTTACAGTTCTTAGATGTTTTTCCTTTTCTAGAATTTTTAGGGTTTTAATCCCTTCTCCCTTTTTCCACAGATTTGAATCTGTTGTTTGTTTTAAAGAACCCGCCTTTCGGGAAATATTGGGAGTTTTTAACTCCACCGTTCATTTAATGAGCACTATTCATTTAATAAGAATCCTTTTGGATTCTTACAATGGGCACATGTCTCATCATTGATGAGCTACCACCTTGATTTTGTAGGGCCCGCTGTTTTTTTAGACTTTGTGATTTTAGTATTTTAATTGCTAACCCTCCACCGGGTTTCTTTTCAGGTATCATGGCCGGTCATTTGTATGATCTTGAAGAGATTATTTCTTATGAGGAGATTCGTATTCAGGGTTGCTGTCAAGGCCAAGAATACACTAGGCCTAATGCGACGAGGTGATGCGTCATTTTGACGATTACAACGGTCGATTGCTCTCTCGCCGTTCTGCTCTTTTGAAGATCGTCGTTGGGTCGATCTGGGAAGCTATACCCGGGCATCTTGAGATTATGCCGCTCCAAGCACTCGATGATGCTGAGGACAAGGTGCATTCTGTGTATCTGATGGGGTTGATCTCGAAGAAACGACGATATACTCTTGTCTCTATCTTGCACCGTGTTTTTCAACAAAAGACGATAGTATCAGTTTACCAGAGGGTGGAGGACATCAGTGGTGACCCCGACGCTTGCATCCGAGAGAAGATGCACATAAAGATGGTTGATGAGGATGAACGCGCATTGCTCAAACTTGCTTTTAAGTTTGAGAATCCATGTCCAGAGTTCAGTGTTTTGCCATTGTAGACATTTTGATAATATTTGTTTCTTTTTTTTATATCATCCTCATTACCAATGTATAAATTTCTTTGAAGCATGAATGACAAAGCCCCTTTTTTACTCCAAAACTCACATGTGCTTCACATGAGGCGTTGTTATGTAAAAACTAGTGCCGGCGCTCACGCGTTATGCACGTAAGGCGCCACTATAGGATTTAATCCTATAAAAACTAGCGCTGGTGCTCACGCGTCATACAAGTGATGCGCTGCTATAGGATACGAGGGTATTGTTTCACCTTCTCGCTCTGATTTTCATGAGTCAACTCTTTCTTTTCCAACGCCTTCTTTTTGTCAGAGTTTGGAAATAGTTCCACCATGCACAACATTTTATGTGCTTAGACTTAAATACTTCTCTTTATAATCTGAAGCAATGTTCTTCTTCTTCTTCTTCTTCTTCACAAGGATAGAACCATTTTTAACAGATCAATAGTCATGGCTTTCAATCGTCCACATGCTCGTTGGCAACCATGGGAGGTGCCTATCGAGGGAATTATTTCTTATTTTGTTGCACGCTTGGTGAATCCCGTTCTCATGGATGGCCAATGCGACACGGTGATGTATGAGCTCCTGACTCGTAGAGGATCTTTCCTTCCCATCGGCTCCATTTAGCTCTGGATGATCTTCCTGTTCGTGCTTGCTGACATTCCCCCCATCCAGCGGAGATGACTCCGGCGATACTCGACGCAGCGGAGGACATGATCGAGTGCTTTCATGAGGCACATTTGATTACTCAGCCTCTGAGGGATTGCTCTGTTCAGTTACTAAGCTAGATACGGGCTCAGCGGGCAATCATATCTGCTTTCGCCGATGGGCACGGTGCTGACTGATGGGGAGCGACTCCTCGTGAAGATCGCTGCTTTGACATGGTAGAGAAGGCTGAGAGAGCTTTAGAAAACTTTATTTATAGTTTTGTAAACCCTTGTATTTTTAATCACGTGTTTGGTGATCTTTTTCCTGTAGAATAAAATGTTTATTTAAATTCATTTCTTTTATCGTTGACTACCGAGTGCTTCATATCTAATAACACATGTTCTTTCTCTGATTGTATTGTTTAAACATACATGCAACTTGTATGTGTGCACGTGCACTTCACCTTTAGGGATTTTTGCTAAGTGCAAACGTCACCGATGTGCACGTTTCATGCACTAACCTTCCATATGCGTATATAAATCGGCATGCTTTCGATGCTATTTCCATCTAAGTACGCATGTATTTGTAAGTGAGCACTCAAACGGATGTGAACAAATGCTCCCCCCACTACCTTGCTCATGGAGGTATATGTGTGAGTGAAGTATTGTAGAGAAATGCATAGCATACGGCTGGTTTCAGGCTAGCGTATCTTACACAAGTTTTAGAATTTCGATTTGAGAAGATAGCAAGCGGACACAAGCGTCGTTATCTATCGTTGACTTAGATCTCAATTCTTAAGAAATGTAGTTTTTAGGCCTGAGGCCCATGAGTTGCACCTTTCTGTTTTTTGATGTCTTGATCAATTGCAAAGTAGTTTATGTACTCATTTCAGAGTATATAGTTTATTCACTCATTTCGAAGTCTCTAGTTTACATACTCATTTCGGAGTATTTTTAGTTTACCTCCCTTGGGTTGACAAGCAAACTTGTCCTAACGTTGTATGTGGATAACCCCCATTCTTTTATGACAGAGGTCCGTTAAGTTTTATGGTACTAAGGTTTTAGTCCGTGGTACCATCGCGTTGGCTGATGTATTTCTCGATATGCAGTTTTTAAGCCGCTGTTCGAGTAGCCCAGCGACTGTCGTGTCTCTAATCCTTTCTGAGGCTGGACAAGATGTCTTCAAGTAATCTTCTTCGATTGGAGTATTTGTATTACCGTCGGAAGAACAAGCATTAGATATTTGCTGTGGCGCTTTTTACTTGAGGTTAGGCTCAATTTGGAGCCCCGATGATGTTGGAGATAGTGCCCTCAGAGTCGATTATTGGATCACAGGCACGTGATTGCAATGATTGAGGGAGGACCTATCCCGGTAGGACAGTCTTACTCGAGATGATAGTATGCTATCTGGTTTACCTTTATCATCGTGTACTGCTTCAGGTGACCTTACAGGTCGCTATTACACGTTGATAGAGCCCCTAGGATTCTTGCTTGACGACCAGCAGTATGAGGGCGATCATATACGTGAGAGCTGGGGTCTACAAGCACATCCTTAAATGGTCCCTAGTCGTGGGAGTTTCGAGACAGGGCATCGATTCTCCAGAGTAGACTAGTGTATACAGTCGAGACCCCGACGAGGGGCGGTGGCCGGTCTCACAAGCCACTGGTGTCAGTTGGTTCACCTAAGATGTATACAGGTGCTCATTGGGTTATGAGTACACCGGACAGGACTCGCCGGGAACATGCTAGTTGGTCTTATACCTGACGTCAGATAGCAGTTCCCAGGTGACATGTGTACAGGTTAGTTCATCGACCTGGGGATCGTCATTTGTCTCGTGTGAGTTCCCACTGTGCTTTGATTACTACCCTACCACGGCTCAAAGGAGTCGTGCAAACAGGTTTTAGTTGGGTACAGTCCCGAGCCACATGGAGGCAGTGAGCGGATCTTCGGGGGTTTCGTCTCTCCCGGTATTGGGGGTGAGGTCGCGCTGTGTCTAGGAGAGCCATTACACGAAGTCCTTGGCCAAGGCAGGAGATTTACTGGTAGGTATTCCAGTAGTATCTCAGGGTGTTCTGGGCTACACTCCGACACGACTTGTACCGCTTTTGGGGGTCTGACTTTTACCAACCCCCTAGGCCCGACATGCGATGCTCATAGACGAACGGACCGGACTGTACGGATATTGTCACTGACAGGCTCAGTAGGGTGTCAGGATGAGTTCGCTCATCGACGTCCCTTTTAGTCAATAACTGGTGGCCCGTTACGTATTGGCTTATACCTCTGACGTGCTAGTGGTTAAATCCACAGCCATAGTATTGACGAGTCTTTAGAGTCCACCACACATTCAGTTACTCAGCTTTCGGGCGAAACGCTGTAGAGGCCGTATGGAGATATGGCAGGGTCCGATCGGATACGTGCGGTATTGCACGGATCAGGATCGGACGGTTTGTACTAGAGGCCGTATAGATATATGGCAGGGTTCGGTCAGATACGTGCGGTATTGCACGGATCAGGATCGAACGGATATTACTAGCCGGCTTTGGTTTAAGCCGGATCCTAGTTTAGTACAGTGTAGATTTTGTCTCTTTGCATTTGTATCCGGACGGAATACAGATGCGGGTGTGTATGCACAGTATCGGGGTTTTCCTGTAATTTATTACGGGACCAGTTTTCTGGGGTTGCCAGTTTGCATTCCGTTCCGGCCGGTTTTCCTTTGTTCTTTCCCGGCCGGACTTTTCCGATGGAGGGGGTTATTTGCATTTGTGCAAATAACATTTGTGGAGGGGGTTTCTTGCAATTGTATTGATTATGATAGCATCATATCTTTTCCACCATCATTTTGATTCTCTTGCATTAATTGTGATTAATGAGAGGGTATGGGTTTAAAGTGAGAAGTATGGTTGATGTTTTCTTGTCTTTGGATGTGGTCACCCTCTTTTCTTCTCCTACCATCACCTCCCTTCATGTCTTGTTTTATCCCTCCACCCTTCTCCATTTTTGATGGCCGGCCACAATATTGAGAGGGGAGGAAAAATGAGAGGGTTTCATTTTGGTGTGGGAAATTAATCATCCATCTCATTTTCATTGCTACCATAAAACCCCAAGTTGATATCTTGTTGATTCCTCCATCAAGGCAACTACAAACCCTAAATGAGACTAGCATGATCTACACCACATTCTATAGCACTTCTTGGGCACGTCGACTTGCCAGCTTCGTGCCCGAGTTGCCTCGGCATTGAGGTGGGAGCCCGTAAAAGATACAGACGATGTGGTGCCCTTCCGGCGAGGAAGCGACGACCGGAGTTTCCGCGGGAGATCGGGACGATGACGAGAAGACCGGAGGACTCGGATCACTCGGTACATCTCTTCCCTATCTTGTTACTTTGCTAGATCTAGTTTAATGGCCCGATCCGGAGTTTAGTGCGCGGTGGTGCCGGTTTGCTAAGTTCGCAAAATTAAAGTTTATCACCGTTTCCGCATTTGGCCGTCGGATTGACGACCGGGGCGCCGCCGTGCACTTCCAGTGGTATCAGAGCCTCGCCATTAACTTCGTCTAGCTTCGTTTGATGTGTTTTGCATTTCCGATCGACCAAAATTCCAAAATCTATATTTTTTGTTAGCATCAGTTTCTGTTGAAAATTTTGGTCTCAAAATTTTTTTCAGGTTGTCTCAGAATGATGTGCAGGGAGTTCTAAGAACTCTGGGAAAATTCGAGACAATGATCCCTCATCTCGAGCGCGGAACCGCGGCAAAACCCCCCTTGTTGCCGCGGTTCCGCCGCAGGTTGGTGGGATCAATGCTTCGAAATTCTCCAGTGGGCTTCTGGGCTTTAATTAGGGGTTTTGGAATATTAAGATTGGGCCCAGAATTTCTGTGAGTGCTACAGTTTTGCTTGGGGGCCCACCTGTTAATTTTTGATCGATCGGATATTTTAAACACAATATTTCACAGTATTTACATTATATCTGCGACCGTGAATGTCACTCGATCGGTAAATCCGGTCTAACTGCTATAGCCCGGTTAGACGGATTTGCGAACGTGACTTTCACGTTGATGTTCTATGTTTTTGCTGTGTTGTTGCGGATCGGTCGTGGGGGATAGCCTGGATGCAATGCTAGTACAGTTTTGTTGTATTATGTACATTTGATATTGCGGGGCGAGCGTCCGACATGTGGACTGCCGTCACTGCCTGTTTGTATTATTCTTTTGGGGCACGACCTGGTTGCGGTCGATGTACCCGTTGTATGTATATTTTACTTTCTGTACTAGGGTTACCCCGCGGAGGGGTGCACGGATAGCCGGGTTCTAGAGGGCAACAAGCCCGCATCTCATGGCATTGGGACGGAGGGGGCTTCACTCCAGGATTGGCTGGCTATTCGCCGCACTCGTAGGGGTTATAGGATTTCATTGCACAGGCTATCCACACGACCAGGGGAACGTCGGGTTTCAGTAGTGGCTCTGTGAAACCCGGGGATCCCAGATATCTGTATTGTTCTGTGATGCTGTACATTTCTGTGATGTTGCATTTTATTCACGCCTTGAGCGAATATAATATATTGGTATATATATTAGTAGATGTTGTATATGTTTTTCATCCGCGCTAGTCCAGTCCCCGCTCTGCCGTTAGTTAGCTAACCTAACGGGTGATGACGGGACCCAGTGGCGAATGCGGATGGCATATACGTACGTCAGTATATTTTCGTTCTTTGTGGTGTGATCAATTGATGGGACTGCATTGATTCGGATCAATGCAAGTTAAAACAAACCTATTCTGATGTTGTTGGAACACTTTTCAAAAAGCTGTTATTGCAAGGACGTTCACTTTTGTTTTGCATCGTGGTATTCATTTGGAATATCCTGCTCCTCAGTCGACGAGGCAAGGGCCGAGATCCCTTCACCGGGAGTGACCCCTTGGACAGAAGTTTGCGTCAGGGCTTTAACTTCACTATAGCCGATTACTTTTGCTTTGCACAGTGATATTCGGTTATGAATATCCAGCACCCCATTCTACGGGGAAAGAGCCGAGATCCCTTCACCGGGAGTGACCTCTTTAGTAAAGGTTTTCGTCACTATATTTTCTAAAAAGCTATCCGTTCCTTCAACGATATCAAGTTCATTACGTTAAAGGTTTTCGCCAGAAACCATTCGTAGCCCTCCGTCGTTTCATATGGATAGTCAATAGTATTCAAGCTGTGTATGTTGGCCAAAGTCAAGGCACAGTGTTTGGTAGCTGTTGGTTATTCATATGCAGCATAGATAGATGTGTTGGTTTGGGGCAGTCGTACTACCATTTTGGCCCAAGTCAAGGGTATGTACGGGTGGGCTCAAATTAACCTGGAGAATGACGGGTTGAACTTGACATGTGACTTATGATATGTTGGCCAAAGTCAAGGTCATAAGAGCATGGGGTAGAAATCACATCGGGAGTTTCAAAAGAACTGAAACTTGCCAGATATGCGCATACCTTCTGGAGTGTGATAGCGTGAGCGGATTCCGTCACGTTATCATGCGATGAGAGTTGGATCCCGATTCCCACTGATGAGTTAGTTTACTCCTAGGGTATTCTCGACTAATTCTTCTTATATGTTTGGAGGAGAATTTGAGGTACAGTGGGAGGTTTCCAGATTAGATAAATTGGTAACCATTCTGATCTAGGATAGAGTGCACGCTGAGTGTTTCTTTTCTCTCTCTCTCTGGCATCGACCATTGACCCGACCCTATGACTATGACTCAGTGACCAAATTGACCGAACCTTCTTAACACTGGCTTTTGGATTGTCAGAGTTGCAGACCTCATTGCCACTCCTACTTTTACCCTTTTCTCCAGGACACCCCGTATTACTACGAACGTCCACTTCCATTGGACAAAACCATCGTATGGTTAGATACGAACTCGAAGGAATTCGAGGATGGTTTCCGGTTCTGGAGAAAACGGATAGGATTATTCAGTTGTCTTTTCCTTTTTGCCTTCTCTCAAGTTACGAGTACTCCTTAGTTTAGGAGATAGTACACCTATTACGCAAATTGGATAGTCTTCTTCCAAACCTTAGGCTGGTGCCGACCGGTAGGGAATGAAGAAAACCAATTAGCCTAAACGGTGTGCATAAGGTATTAAGATTAAGACAAAGCAAGGGATTAGTAAGAGGGCAAAGTAAATTGCGACTGATATTCACGACCAAACCAAGTATTTTATTACCACTCCCACATCACCTTTGTATTTCTCCAGGACACTCCGTATCACTACGAAGATCCACAGTTATTTGGATATTCCATCGTATGGTCATATACGAACTCGAAAGGAACTTGTTCCAGTTCGGGGATGGATTCTGGTTCAGGAGAAATAAGAATAAGTTTTATTCGGTTGTCTTTTATCTTCACCTTCTCTCGCATTGCGAGTGCTCCTAGGATTGGGACAGTACACCCAATATGCTTATTGGATAGTCTTCTTCCAAACCATAGGCTGGTGCCGAACGGTAGGGAAGGAAGAAAACCATTTGGCCTAAAGGGGTGTGCAGAAGGTAATGACTGAAGACATATGAAGGGATTTGGAGAGGTGGCAAAGAAATACACGGTTACAGTTGTGAATCTGGATAATGGAAGAGGCATTACTAGGAATACCAGGATACCCCTACGGAACATTTCTATGTTTCAGTTTCACTGTGTACTGTTAAAAGAAAATTGATTTCCCATTTAGACACTTACTCCAGGGTATGTATTTACCAGGTATGATTCTCACATCTGTATGGTTTTACAGATGATGAGTGGGAGTAAGTTATTGGAAATTAGGTGATCATCCTCATTATATCAGGATTCGTTGTAATCAGTGATATTTGAGGAAATCACCTGGGCTGTTTGCCGGTCGGCAAATATTTGGTTTTGAATATCCGCTGTTGTGCACCAATTTCAAATTGATATATCTGTACGTCTATTTTCATAGAGTGAGATATACCTTTTGATATTATGTCGATGACATTTACCTATATCAGAGGATGGTTAGGTAAGGAGCATTAAACAGCAGTGTAATTCTTCTTAACCATAAGTACAGTTTTCAACCTACGACACACAGTGAAAGAGTTGTTAAACTCGGCGGACTTATACAGAGTATTGTATGTTGTCCAGTGTCCATTAGGACAGAGGGGTTGGTCCTCATACTATATTCTGTTTACTTTTAACTTCTCTAGTTCTTAGACATGTGTTTCGTAGAAACATAGGGTCTAAGTTTTGAGGAGTTATAGGTATTTGAATAGAGTAGAGAACCAGGTGTAGCAAGTATCGGGATTCTTCAAAGTGATCGAAGATGTAGATACTTGCGTATGGTATTCAGTTGATAGTAATGAAATTGCTTCTCTTTCAGGTTACTCATAATTGGAAGCATTCCTAAGTTGAGTAACGCTGATCGGCCTCTCTCCATTTAGTTGACATGCACTGGAGACAGCTGCATGATTTGAATCTGGTTCAATTAAATCAGTGCCTCTGGTTCTATATTGGATATAATACAGTTCATATCTTAACATTGTTAAGGTACGGGGAGTTGTCCGGCTTATGATTAAAACCAGACTCTGGATAACTCAAGGCACGTTTCTGTAATGGCTGTTTGTGGGTTGACCCAGGCTATGACGAGGGTTGACTTTCTACCATAAGAAAGATCAATAGTGATATTGTTCTTGACTCGCCACTGTTTTAATAAAAATGGATTTTTTCAAAAACAGTAGTGGGAGTATGGTAGAACTGGAAGTGATTCCAGAACCGCAAACGATTACTGAAGATTTGATAAGGAACCTAAAGATTCAATCTGATTTGACATTCCATTGGCCACTCCGCAGATCAGGTGGGTAACTTCAGGCACCCGAGAGGTACTCCGGTAGCCTCAAGGACGGTGACAGGGAAGTTCTTGTTTACCCACACTTGCCATTGTTGTTGTTCCAGGCTGCGAGACCCGGCAGGAGGATGAGTATAGCGTCGTTCTAAACTATCTTAGAAGTGCACGTCTATATGACTCTGCCAGAGGGTTTTCGTAGTCAGTGGGAGCAGCGGAAGCATTGGTGGACATCAGGCTTATGTCTATTTATAGACTAAAGCAGATATAGCGGAGTTAGATCATCTGTTTCTGATGTGACAGTCATAGATTTGACGTCATCAGAATATGGGATGGATCTGTTGAGAAGGTAGTAGGAAGTGATATTCCTATACTACGATCGGTTATATTTTGGTCGTCACACAGTGGTTTCTCCACATGGGATTTGGACATTATATCAGACATACTGGTTACTAGATCTATGGTTTTAGATCTAGATTTGGGTGGTTTCCCAATCAGGGTACTTTGACAGCATTCTAAGAGTATTTAGAATGGACGACTCCTGGCATGGTAGTGTACCTGCAAGTAATGGAGTCACCCTCTCTAAAGGTGTCTTATAGACTAAAGTAGAGAGGGATGCGCATGATTGGCAGATCACTTGCTTAGGCAATTGAGTCAATCATGAGATGTCAAGTACCACATCAGATGTTGTTCTTGCACTAGATGCAATAAGTTGACATTGATCCAATCCTGGAGAAACAGTCGAAAGCAGTCTAAGAACATAAGTGGATGTTCTAGGGATATGATAACGACAGCCTCATTTGGGAGACAGTTATCATTCCAAGCTTTCAAGGTGACATGGACGACAAGGAGGTTGTCAGAGTTATAGTTTTCCTTCTGACGAGGGGCAGTATTTTGGACAGGTGGTCCAAGGAAATACTGAGAGTGGCATGGCGCAGGATACTGATTAAGTTCAGTTGACGATACGGTCTAAGAATTTTGGATTTGGAGTTCATTTATGAGCTCGGTCCCATCAGACATCCAGACATTCTAAGACAGGTATTGCTCATTTCGGGAGATGGTTTTCTCCGCGAACTTGAGATATAGAGAGACATAGAAAGAAACATCCAGGCGGATCCACTCACTGAGGCTATTCCTCGATCGCAAGAGTTTCGCAAACAGGCTTTGTGAGACTGACTAGTAGAGGAGTTGGGTGTTCGGTATCACACGGGCTGTGAGTATGCGACATCGCAATAATTAGCCTTGAGTGCAAGTGGGAGATTGTTGGAGATAGTGCCCTCAGAGTCGATTATTGGATCACAGGCACGTGATTGCAATTATTGAGGGAGGACCTATCCCGGTAGGACAGTCTTACTCGAGATGATAGTATGCTATCTGGTTTACCTTTATCATCGTGTACTGCTTCAGGTGACCTTACAGGTCGCTATTACACGTTGATAGAGCCCCTAGGATTCTTGCTTGACGACCAGCAGTATGAGGGCGATCATATACGTGAGAGCTGGGGTCTACAAGCACATCCTTAAATGGTCCCTAGTCGTGGGAGTTTCGAGACAGGGCATCGATTCTCCAGAGTAGACTAGTGTATACAGTCGAGACCCCGACGAGGGGCGGTGGCCGGTCTCACAAGCCACTGGTGTCAGTTGGTTCACCTAAGATGTATACAGGTGCTCATTGGGTTATGAGTACACCGGACAGGACTCGCCGGGAACATGCTAGTTGGTCTTATACCTGACGTCAGATAGCAGTTCCCAGGTGACATGTGTACAGGTTAGTTCATCGACCTGGGGATCGTCATTTGTCTCGTGTGAGTTCCCACTGTGCTTTGATTACTATCCTACCACGGCTCAAAGGAGTCTTGCAAACAGGTTTTAGTTGGGTACAGTCCCGAGCCACATGGAGGCAGTGAGCGGATCTTCGGGGGTTTCGTCTCTCCCGGTATTGGGGGTGAGGTCGCGCTGTGTCTAGGAGAGCCATTACACGAAGTCCTTGGCCAAGGCAGGAGATTTACTGGTAGGTATTCCAGTAGTATCTCAGGGTGTTCTGGGCTACACTCCGACACGACTTGTACCGCTTTTGGGGGTCTGACTTTTACCAACCCCCTAGGCCCGACATGCGATGCTCATAGACGAACGGACCGGACTGTACGGATATTGTCACTGACAGGCTCAGTAGGGTGTCAAGATGAGTTCGCTCATCGACGTCCCTTTTAGTCAATAGCTGGTGGCCCGTTACGTATTGGCTTATACCTCTGACGTGCTAGTGGTTAAATCCACAGCCATAGTATTGACGAGTCTTTAGAGTCCACCACACATTCAGTTACTCAGCTTTCGGGCGAAACGCTGTAGAGGCCGTATGGAGATATGGCAGGGTCCGATCGGATACGTGCGGTATTGCACGGATCAGGATCGGACGGTTTGTACTAGAGGCCGTATAGAGATATGGCAGGGTTCGGTCAGATACGTGCGGTATTGCACGGATCAGGATCGAACGGATATTACTAGCCGGCTTTGGTTTAAGCCGGATCCTAGTTTAGTACAGTGTAGATTTTGTCTCTTTGCATTTGTATCCGGACGGAATACAGATGCGGGTGTGTATGCACAGTATCGGGGTTTTCCTGTAATTTATTACGGGACCAGTTTTCTGGGGTTGCCAGTTTGCATTCCGTTCCGGCCGGTTTTCCTTTGTTCTTTCCCGGCCGGACTTTTCCGATGGAGGGGGTTATTTGCATTTGTGCAAATAACATTTGTGGAGGGGGTTTCTTGCAATTGTATTGATTATGATAGCATCATATCTTTTCCACCATCATTTTGATTCTCTTGCATTAATTGTGATTAATGAGAGGGTATGGGTTTAAAGTGAGAAGTATGGTTGATGTTTTCTTGTCTTTGGATGTGGTCACCCTCTTTTCTTCTCCTACCATCACCTCCCTTCATGTCTTGTTTTATCCCTCCACCCTTCTCCATTTTTGATGGCCGGCCACAATATTGAGAGGGGAGGAAAAATGAGAGGGTTTCATTTTGGTGTGGGAAATTAATCATCCATCTCATTTTCATTGCTACCATAAAACCCCAAGTTGATATCTTGTTGATTCCTCCATCAAGGCAACTACAAACCCCAAATGAGACTAGCATGATCTACACCACATTCTATAGCACTTCTTGGGCACGTCGACTTGCCAGCTTCGTGCCCGAGTTGCCTCGGCATTGAGGTGGGAGCCCGTAAAAGATACAGACGATGTGGTGCCCTTCCGGCGAGGAAGCGACGACCGGAGTTTCCGCGGGAGATCGGGACGATGACGAGAAGACCGGAGGACTCGGATCACTCGGTACATCTCTTCCCTATCTTGTTACTTTGCTAGATCTAGTTTAATGGCCCGATCCGGAGTTTAGTGCGCGGTGGTGCCGGTTTGCTAAGTTCGCAAAATTAAAGTTTATCACCGTTTCCGCATTTGGCCGTCGGATTGACGACCGGGGCGCCGCCGTGCACTTCCAGATGAGTCATAACCGCACCCTTCTGGGGTGGGATGATCTCCGACGGTCTTTAGGCTTTGTATGTACTGCCGTAAAGTTCCGAAGTTAGGAATATGCCGTCACTTCGTTTTTTCATTGACGATGTCATGCCGATTATTTGATGAAGTAGGGTGGATATTTATAAGACCTTTATGCTGTATGTATTGCAATTGAAGTCCGGAGTTAGGAATATCTCATTGCTTCAATTTCATTTGATAGTTGCATCTGCATCCTGCTGGAATGAGGAAGGAAACGTCGGGATAGTCTCTAGGTTGTATATGTACCGTTAAGACTTGGAGCTTGGATTTTGCCATTACTCCATTTTTGCTTTGACCCTTAGGTCTTTTTTTTATGATGACGTTTCATCTGCATCCTTCCTGAATGAGAAGGAAAGCCGGGATAGTATCTAGATTGTTTATGTACCGTCAAGATTCAGTTCTCCTTTTGATGAAGCGTGGTGGGAAAATATGATTCCCTTTCTTTCATTTGTGCCCATGGATCGTATACAAGAGTCAATATGGACATATTTGCAGGGCAAAAAAGTTTCATTTTCATTTCATTTTTTTTCTTTCCGCGATGCTCTATTTTTTTAGCTTTTATGTCACGAAAGTCGCGATTACCCAATCATTTTGGGTATTTATCACGGTGCTCAATCATTTCGGCTGTTTTTGTCTTTACTCGCCACTTTTTATTGCGAACTGCCCTACAATTTCGGGTTTTTTTGGGATCTGAAATCTGATACCAATCTTGGTATTAGTATCACTACCACTGGGATATTGCTAGGAGCGAATCATCATTTGCCGTGAGAGGACTTAAAATTTGATACCTATTTAGGTATCAGCATTGCTACAATTGGGATATTGCTAGGAGCGAATCATTATTTGTCTTGAGAGGACTTGAAATTTGATATCTATTTAGGTATCAGTATCGCTACAACTGGGTTATTGCCAGGAGCGAATCATCATTTGCCTTTGTCGATTTGAACAAAAATGGCTAAGCAAACAGGGTGAGGATCTTGTTGACTAAGGCTTTTTGACTTTATGAGCCGTAAGGGTCTCATAAAGGTATTTATTCCTATGAGTCGAGAGGATCTTGTAGGTGTATTTTCTCCTTAGGAGTCATGAGGATTTCTAAGTGCGTTTTCTCTTGTAAGTCGTAAAGATCTTACAAGAGTATTTTCTCCTTATAAGTCGAGAGGACTTAACAGTGTCGCTCACCAGCTAAGGACATTTCTCGCTATTGGTGGAATTTTGTGGGAGAATATTTATTTATGTCCGTGGATTGTATACAAGGGTCAATATTGAATCACCTGTAGGGAAACATTAGAGGGATATGCCGGCTTAGGAATAGGTTTAGATCTCTGTAACCTAAGGCTTTTGAATCCTATGAGCCGTGAGGGTCTTATAAGGGGAATTCTCCTTACGAGTCATGAGGATCTCGCAAGTGTAATTTCTCTTTAGGAATCATGGGGACTCCTAAGTTTATTGCTCCTTTGTGAGTCGTAAGGATCTCACACAGATATTTTCTCCTCGCAAGGTTGAAAGGACTCTGCAAGTGTATATTTTCTATTTTCTCGAAATTGTGTCCTTTTGGGTTTTCACAAGATCGCCGGTAGTCCTATTGTTTTTACCCACGGTATCCTTTCGGGTTTTCATCTGTACCCATTTTACTTGTGGACATATTATTTTTTGGCACGGTGAAACTCTCGAAAGTAGTTTCGTCGCAGGTGATCCATCTGTTTGCCGGTGGGACTTGGGGGTGACTTCGTTGCTGGAGTAGCTCTGTAGCCGATGGGACTTGAGTTGCAATCTTTGTCGTTGGGATTTCAATTGCAATGTAGATCTCAAGAGAATATATCGCTGTATTTTGGGGCAAAATGCTAGTTTAGGGACTTTACGGTCCATTATTAGTTTAGGGATTTTTCGGTCCATTATTCCCGTGTTTGGGGGAACGCATTAGTTTAGGGACGTTTCGGTCCAGTATTAGTTTTGGGATGTTTCGGTCCAATATCGCCGTGTTTCGGTCTAATATCGGCGTATTTCGGTCCAGTATTAGTTTAGGGATTTTTCGGTCCATTATTAGTTTTGGGACTTTTCGGTCCATTATTAATTTAAGGACTTTTCGGTCCAATATTAGTTTAAGAACGTTTCGGTCCAATATCGCCATATTCGGGGCGAATGTTAGTTTAAGGATGTTTTGGTCCAGTATTAGTTTAGGGACGTTTCGGGCCCATTATTAGTTTAAGGACTTTTTGGTCCAATATTATTTAAAGACGTTTCGGTCCAGTATTAGTTAAGGACATTTCGGTCCATTATTGCTGTATTCCGGGGCAATGGTGCTTTTTTGGGTACTACTCTCAGGGTTCTGACTCAGGAAGACAGCGAGCGGATATAAGCGTCGTCATCTATCGACCTAAGTCACGACTCGTCGAGCGTAGTATTTCTTTAGGAATCGACCGTTTATTGGCCGGAAGGGTCTTTCGCAATGCATATCCATGAACAGGTAAGCTCCATCTTGGTAGACTTTGTCTATGATGTACAGGTCTTTATAGTTCGGCTCGAACTTCCCCCATTTTGCACTATTAGGGATCATTGGTATTTTGACGACTAGCACGAGTTTGCCTTGGCGGAATGTTCTCGGTCTAGTCAGTTTTTCCTATGACCGTGTCATCCTTGCCTTATAAGCCTCTAGATTTTGCTGTACAACAAGGCGAGTTTCGTCGAGGGCGTCGAGCTCCTCAAGCCTAAGATGAGCATTTTCTTCATCTATCAGCTCGTATTGAACCGCTACTCGTAGAGAGGGGAGTTCTATTTTTAATGGGAGCACTGCCTCCGTGCCAAACACCAATGCGTATGGTGTTGTATTCGTGGCCATCTTGAACGTTGTTCGGTATGCCTAGAGATCCTCATGTAGCCTTTCGTGCCAGTCCTTTTTGTTTCTGGACACCGTTTTTTATATTCTTTGTCAAGATCTTGTTGAACGCTTCAGCTAGACCATTGGCCCGAGAATTATAGACTGAAGTGTATCTCCAATCTATTTTATGCTGTTGTGCGAAGCGGCTGATTTTATAACTTCTATAAGCTGGCCCATTATTCGAGATTATCCGTCATGGAGTGCCAAGACGATAGATGACATGGGTTCTGAAGAAGTGGAGGATATTCTCGGTCTTCACCTCCCTTAGTGGTACTGCTTCTGCCTATTTAGAGAAGTAGTCAGTTGTTGCCAGTATGAACCGATGTCCTTTGGATGATACCGGTTCGATAGAGCTAATTATGTCGGTTCTCCACATTTCGAACGGTCAGCTAGCCACTGTCGGGTGTAGCGGATTTGGATGTTGATGGATAAAGTCCCCGTGAATTTGGCACGAGTGACACTACTTCGCATATTCGAGACAGTCCTGGATCATTGTGGGCCAATAGTAATCCATTCTTTTTATCTTCAGTTTCATCTTTGGCCCCGCCTGATGAGAATCGCAGAGTCTGTCGTGAATTTCTTGGACGACTTTCTTTACTTCCTCAGGCCCCAGGCATCTTAGCCATAGGCAGTCGAACGATCTCTTATATAGAGTATTATTGACGAAGGCGAAAGACAAAGCTCGTTTCATGAGTCGATGTCTAAATGACGCATTTTCGGGCATTCGTTGGGACTTAAAGTAGTCTATGAAGACTTCCCTTAGGTCCTTGACCTTTTCTTTGTCCTCTATTTGAAGGGCTACTTGTTCGATCGTTTCTTTTCCTTCGGATGGCTCTCTCAGGTCTTCCGAAAATATATCTGTTGGCGCGAGAATCCTGTGGCTTTGCACAATGATCCTCACATCATCGAGGTCTTCATCGGCCAATTTCTTATCCAATTTGGCCAATGTATCCGCCTTGCTATTTTCCACACGTGGTATGCTTTTCAGGGTATAGGAAAGGATTTATGTCAGCAGTTGCTGCACTCTTTGGCCATACTTTATCTGCTTTGACTTGCATATCTGATAGTCGCCATTTACTTGGCTAATGATCAGCTGGGAGTCTCCATATATGAGGAGGTCTTTTATTCCCATGTCGATAGCGATCTCAAGACCTGCTATCAAAGCTTCATATTCAACTTCATTGTTAGTCCTTGGCTTCGTTAAGGAGAGGGCATAGTGTAATATCCCTCCTTACGGGGTCACGAAGATAAGGCCTACCCCAGCTTTGATTATGGGGGCGTTTTGCTTTCGCTTCTTCATGGAAGATGCTCCATCGAAGTAAAGTTCTCATTGGAAATCATTTTCTTCTTCGATTGCATCGAACGCATGTTCGTCTGGCAACTCTCAATTTAAGGGGGAGTCGGCTGGTATCGGATACTCCGCTAGAAAGTCGACGATGGCCTGCCCTTTCAATGCTTTAGGGGTCGATAAGTTACCGAGAACTCCATCAGAAGGAAGGCCCATTTGGCAAGCCTTCCTGTCAGTATGACCTTTGACATTAGATATTTGAGAGGATCCATCCTCGATATGAGATGGACCTCATGTGCCAAGGCGTAGTGTCTGAGCTTCGCTATTGCAAAGATCAGCGCCAGGAAATACTTTTCGGTGGGGGAATAGTTTTTTCTGCCCCGAGGAGAACTCGAATTAAATATTATAAAGCTCTCTCCTTTCCCTGATCGTTTTCTTGTACCCACAATGCGCCTAGAGAATCCTCAAGGGCTATTGTTTATAGGATAAGGGGTTTTCTCTTAACTAGAGCGGTCATTACCGACGGATTTTGCAGGTATTGTTTAATTTCGTCCAGTGTGTTTTGGCACTTTTGATCCAAGACGAACAGGGTCCCCTTTATCATCAGATGACTGTAGGGACGGTATTTTCCGGAGAGGTTGGGTATGAACCGCCAGATGTACGCGAGCTTCCTTGGAGAGACCGCAGTTGTTTGAGGGTTCTTGGCGTGGGTATTTTTATAATCGCCTTGATCTTTGAGAGATCGATTTCGATACCTCGGTGACATATGATGAATCTTAAAAATTTTCTTGTGGAAACTCCAAACGCGCATTTTAGAGAATTCATCTTCAGATTATACTTCTGAAGACGTTGGAACACTATTTTTGATGTTCCTAATGTTCCTCGTGAGATTTGCTCTTCACCACAAGGTCGTCGATATAGCATTCGATGATCTCGTGTATGAGGCATCAAAAATCTTTGTCATGACTCTCTGGTAGGTTGCGCCAGTCTTCTTCAGACCAAAAGGCATCACCTTATAGCAGGATATGCCCAGCGGAGTCCGGAAGGCGGTATGCTTCTGGTCTTCAGGATGCATTTTTATTTGGTTGTATCCTGAAGATCCATCTATGAAGGAGAAGGCCTCGTAGGTAGACATGTTATCGATCATCGGCTCGGTAACGGTTACTGGGAAGTCATCCTTCAGGCAAGTTTTGTTGAGCTCCGAAAGTCCATGCAGATGCGAACCGTCCCATTTTTCTTCATCACTGAAACGATATTAGCGATCCAGTCGAGATATTGAATCTTTTGGATAAAGCCGGAGTCGATTAGTTTCTTGACTTCAGCGTTGATACTCATCTCAAGTTCGAGTCGTATCTTTCTTGGCGCCTGTTTGATTGGCTTTATACCTGGCGATATAGCCAATTTGTGTACTGCCACTTTTGGATCTAGACCCGGCATTTCAGAGTAGTTCCAGGCGAAGAAATCTTTATACTGCATGAGCACGTCTTTTAACGTGGCCACCTGTTTTTTAGACAGTAGCCCACTGACAAACGTTGGCCTTGGATCATTTTCCGTCCCTAAGTCAATTTTTCTTAGGTTGTTCGCCGTGGTGTGTATCCCATCTTCCAACTCTTTTGGTGCTGGTGAAAACTCCGAGATCACCTCGTCTTCATCTTCATTTGCGAAGCACCTGTAAAGGTCATTCATAGTCTTGTACCCTCCCTCTTTTGAGAATGCTATCATATGGCAAGTACGAGTTCACTTCAATTCTTTTGGTTAAGCTGGACCTAACCTGATGGAGTAGGTCCTTTTTGGCTTATGCTTATGTGGCGGGGTTACCCTCCAGCTGTTGGATAATGTAAACATACCTTGTCGATACCGGTCTTCTACCCAGTCTTTAAAGGTGAAGCAGTTTTCAAGGGGGTGACCTATTACTCGGTGATAGGAGCAATAATCCAGATGATGGACCTCGTTTATTTGTTCGGGGTATCGAGACTCCAGAAGCGTCATCATTTGGTACTTCATGACAAGGTTAAATATTTTTCTTGTCTTGTCTTGAGAGAAAGAGTATTCCCGACCCATCTTATTTATAAAGGATGGGCTCCAATTGAGCTTTTCTCGATTGAACAACATTTTTGATCCGCTTTGTTGTCTTCAAACGTTATTTGCATTCTTGGCCCTGTTTTTGCTTCCATTTCGGGGTTTTCCCCTTTCGTGAGAACATATAACGGGCCGGAGATGAAGAGCATTACGGTCTACTTTCTCCGCAGATTGCTGGCTGAGACGCTGCGTCTTGGCCTTTTCATAAATGGTCATTTCACGGCTGTGGTTGTCGTGGCTGGTTTGACAAGTTTCTTTTATTAACTTGTCAATTTGTTCTTCCAGCGACGGACTTAACGTTTTTAGAGCGGGCAATCACTCCGATTCGACGTCACGGTTATTTAGAAGAGCGTTTTCCACTTCACTTGAGCTGTTTACGATGCGGCAACTGTAGATCTGCTCCCGTTTCTTGGAACGAACATATCCGAGCCCGGTTGTCTTCATCTTCCCGTTGGGCATCTTTCACTGAGTCTCGGGAAATATCCCAAATCTTTTTGTAGAATTGGGCTTGTCGAAAAGTTTGTTCGAGGGGTACACTTTGGCATCTTAACAGCCTTTTCAATCCCTCTACGTAATATCTTGGTAGACGGATGGGTTGAAACCTGTTGAGTGCAAAATCAGCACCATGCCAAACTTCTTTTTCTACTTTGGTTTTCGTAGATTGGTAGAAGAGGATCGCTTTTTCACCCCTTCGCCTAGGAGGCATGTAGAAACTTTGTAGCTCTTGTACGCTGTATGTATCAAGCACATCAAGTTCTTTGTACTGTCTAGGCGGAGCCATTGTAATTTGTAGATTCTGATCTGTTCCGGCAAAAGTCTGCATTGACGGGCTGACGAAGAACACTGCATTGGCCTCGTCCTCTGAGTTGCTGCCAAAGATCAAAATAGGGGTAGATGATCCAGGCTTATTATTTTCTTTTTGGGGTTGCCCCGAGTAGACTATTTCTTCGTCTTCCTCGGTATTGCTCAGAAAGATCAGGATAGTGGTGTCGGATTTCTTTTAATTCTCCGGCTTGTGGCACCTTTCAGTATCCTCGAAATCTGGTAGGAAGTACTTTGCATCTTTGTATTTCTGGACTTCGTTTACGATGAACGGATTTAGCTCTCTCGTGACGGTGTACTCCAAGCCATCCTTAAAATACTTCATACACTGATATTGTGTAGAAGGGATGCCGTTGTACTCGTATAACCAAGGCCTGTCGAGCAAAGTGTTATAGCAAATCTTGGCGTTAATGACATGAAATTTGATGTCAGTGATGAGCAGCCCAAAGCGTAGTGTCAGTATTACGGAGCCAAGCATCCGTGATGACTATGAGTCGAACCTGAAGATGATAATTTTATCTCGGGTAAGGTGCTGAACGTTCATGCAAATTTTCTTCAACACTCTTACGTTGAGAAGGTTAACGGAGGATCCATTGTCGACAAGGATTTTCCCTGTCTTGATGTCATGGCAGTACCCTGTGACGTATAACGGACGATTATGCTCGCATGTACCAAGAAGGAGATCTTCATCGCTGAACATAATATCAGCTGTGTGGTCCTCTGCCAGTTCATCTTTCATTTTCTCCTTTGCGAGGAAAGCTTGGAACTGATCGGGATCTTGTAATGCTTTAATCAGATAATCTTGTGCCTCTTTAGATAGGAGGAGAGCATCTAATATGCTCAGCTGCGATGGTATTTTCCTCAGATGTACTAGGAAGTTGTAATCCATCTTGTTTTTCTTAGGTGGGTCTTTTGAGGTGAGCTCTTACCACTTCGTTGTCGAGGGCAATTTCCTCAGGGATTTTCCCTTTCCCTTTGTCTTTTTTATTCAAACCTTTGTTTGTAGGTCCGAGGTTCTTCTCAGGCAGCGTACGCAGTTGAATATTCTCGCAATTCTTCTCTTCCTCTTTTTTTCGGATGCAAAGTCTTTGAAGAGAGGGTGAGGGGTGTTTCATTCTCAGAATCGCTCCCGAACGTAAGAACTGGAGGTTTTCCTCTATCTGAACTGGTACCAACCATATGACAGTTGCCATTCGTTTCTTCATGCGTGTTCGTCTCACTATTTTGCCGTCGATGAGCACGAGCTTCGCGCTTTATCCTCTTGAAGTGTTTTTGATGGACAACGTATTCTTGCCACCACTTCTTGAAGGCACTGCATTCCTCAGTGGGGTGGGTGACCCTCTGATAATATAGGCAGTAGTTTGGATGTGATTCTTCTCCATCGAGGCAAATGACCCTGAGAGTGTTCTTTATGTGAGGTGGTACCTACAACGCCATTGACAGGGCTTTGGTGAACCGCCTCTCTATTTTGATCATGTTCTTATTTGTTGCAGGTGTGCTTTAGTTTGGTTAGAGCACTTTATGACTCGTCCTCACCGCAGCTTCTTTACTTAGACGCTGACGCTTAGACTTTTCATATATGGCTGTCTCGCGTTCTCGGTTAACTTTGCTTTTTTGAAAGGCTTCGTTTAGCAGCCTCTCAATCGGGTCTTTTTCTGGCAGTTTCGGGGATTTTAGCGCCGATTCTGCCCCCAGTTCCTCTACATTGGTTTCTGATGCTAAGGGAGCCTCTTCGTCATATAACGACGAATGGGAGACCATATGGCAACTTGCTACACGGTCTTTGGTGTCTTCTAATGAGTCATTTCCCTCATCATTGTCACTATCTTCGCCTTCTAGAATATGCATGAGGAATTCTTCGAGTGTGACCGGTGTTCGCGCCTTCTGGTTATACTCCTCCAGCGCATCTATGTACTTTTGTAGATCTGTGCGTTTGTTGATTGTTCTCATTTTATGCTATTTTTAATTACCGCAATTAAGACGGTTTCGCTTGGTAGCTAGCCGATTGAGTACCGGTCGATCCACGGAGAGATGAGAATCTTTTTCTTAGTGTTTTAATGAGTTAAGTCCAAATTGTCCGAGTTTATTCAAAGTTAACTATGTGCTTATATATGTATGTTAATAGAAGCTTGTTAGGATTAGGATTAGGTTAGTTTGAGTTAGGAGTTCGCTCGCTTTTTTCGTTTGCCACTCTTGATATCGATGTTACGGTAATCGACAACAATGGGGTTTAGCACGACTAGGAAGGAAACTTGCGAGTATAAGCTATGCTTTCCAACGCTTAGTTCCTTTCTTTTAGACCTTGTCCGTCCGTTCTTGGCTCTTAGCCATAACCTCCGGTCAATTCAACCACAACCGGTCTCACTAGGGTATCATCGTTATCATATAGGATAGGATGCCGTAGGGAGCAGATTGTGGTTTCCTTGATGGGAGTTCGAATCAAGTTGTTGGGCAAAAGAAAGAGTGAGAAAGATTTCCTTCTCTCAAACTTTCCTTATCCTACCCTAACAAGTGAGAAAACTACTCACTCATTATAAAATAAAAAAATAAAACAAGTAAAGAAAATAGAAAGATATAAGGTGGAAAATTACAACTCGCTACTTGGGACCTTACCTAGGCAAGGATCACTCTTAAGCATCATGGTTGCAAGGATAAGAGAAAAGAGATGAAGAAAAAGAACAAGAAAACCAACAACTACTTAACAAAGGAAATAACAAGCAATATAAATAA
Organism: Agapanthus africanus; assembly: GCA_030015575.1. Classification (NCBI taxonomy): domain Eukaryota; kingdom Viridiplantae; phylum Streptophyta; class Magnoliopsida; order Asparagales; family Amaryllidaceae; genus Agapanthus; species Agapanthus africanus. Next base: position 864,958,629 of record CM057338.1, on the reverse strand, counting down.
AAACTAGTTAACAAATTTACAAGACATGCATATAAAAAACACCCCTCTTCATTTATCATCCACCCAAAAAGCTCTCACCACAATTTTAATGGAGTAAAGATGATGAAGAAGAAGAAGTTATACTAAATTCTAACAAAAAACTAGTGAAAATATACATCCTTCATATGTCTTTGATCTGGAGTATTTATAGGCAGTGAACTGAAGCCCTATGGTCTTTTTCCGAGCCCTTACAAAATGTCAAAACTACCCATGAAAAATTGGCGCGAGTCGCCACGTATTGGCCGCGGAACCGTCACCTATATGGTGTTTAGACCGCGGAACCGCGGCCGTTTTGGGGAGTTAGAACTCTAAATTTCTCTGGCTTCCTTGTGTTGCATTATTGCATTGTTTAGTACACTTGTTTTTGCAGAATCATTCCATTTTTCTTCCAGATTTTCAACAGTCCAAAAGATGGAAATGTGTGGACTTTTTGCCTTGATTTTCTCGAACTCCGTGTTGTCAACTTGATTCTCGTGCTACCTCTCTCATGCTTGAATGAACCTTGCTTGACCTTTGTCTCATGAACTGGTAAGCGGCACCTGATGGATAGTAAGCGGAACCCGTATTTTTATCCGTTGTTGGCAGTTGTCTTGAATTTGTCGTGACTGTTCATGATTTTCATTGTTTTAGACTGAGAATCTGTAACCTACAATTATATAGCAAACACGGATCAAAAGTACCTACCTATATGCAATGCGATCAAGAATGGGTGGTATAAAAGTCCAAAATTCTGATATGAGCAAATACCCCGAAACTTATCTTTTGCTCGTCCCGAGCAAAGCCATTTTATTTTTCAAAAACTCACTTTCGTAGGCATCACGGTTGCACTTAGCGTGTGCAACAAGACATTAAACCTCTAGATGTCCCTAGTAGGAGGAGTGTTGTCTCCTGAGGGTTTTCAGCGGATACTATCCACAAAATCCCATCAAGCTAGTTTCATAAGTTAACCTTGATTCTAATCCTACGTTTTAGCATCTAAGTTAGAAGTTCTACTATCCTAAGTTAGAAATATCCATCCCTTATTTTTCACATCTCCTATTTATTCAATCTAAGATCCTATATCTTTTGACAGTTTATAAAGATCTTGGTTTCTCTTGAGTTTTCCTTCTAAAACGCAGTCTCCAATCCGGAATTTTTATCATCTTTACGGAAAACGTAAGACTTATTCTACATCCCTATCTTTCCTCCAAATATCGATCGTATACCCCTACATGTGTGTAAATTTCACCCCTACACTCAAGAATTCAATTCAAGCTATAGTACCCTTATCCTAATACCTAATACTATTTCTTTTCATTAAAGATTGACGGGTTTGCTCACACACCTTTCATGCGACTATTACTGCTTCCTGAGGCACTAATCAGCCGATTACTGAATGTGTGAGCTTATAAAAGCGTAAATAGCATTTTCCAGATCTTGTAATTTATTTTTCTCTCTCTCTCTATCTTTTTTCTCTTTTTTTTCTTTTTAAGACCAGATATATTTTTCAATGATGTTCTTTTGGTGGTTAGTTTTAAATACCGTTTTTCTTTCATACTAGGCTTTCAGGCAAGAGCATTTCTAGGTATACTCTACTATCCTAAATTTCAAGGTGCGTGTATGTGCGATTCGTAGGATATATATTTTCTGAATTTGGACTCAAGAATAGAAACTATTTTTCAGACTTCTCTTTCAATAAAACTTTCAATACTTTCCCTTCATCTCGACTTAACTCAAGAACTGAACTCAAAATTACTTATTTCTAAAAATACTGTAAGGACGTATATTTACCAAGGTTAAACAGAAGGAGGGTTATTTTTAGGGTTTTCAATTTCTAAGCCTAGGATTTAGTTATTTCTAACCTATCAAACTAAATTTTCGGAATAAAAATCTATGTTACCCTTGACGACAAAGTTTTTATATTTTTGGAAAAAATTTCAAATTTTTTTTGGGGTTTTTAAATAAGTATGCAAATGCAAAATACACACATGAATGCAAAGGTAGAAGGCTTATCGAGCACACCCATAAACTTAAACTTGACAGTGTCCTCACTGTCGTGCTACACCAAGAGAGTCAAAATTGTTGAGGGGTCAAAGTCTGTCGGTGCTGTCCTTTTATTTATTTATTTATTTTATTTTTCTTAAGAAAAAGAAAACCAAAAAAATATATATACACACACAAAAAAGGTCCCCCCAAACTTAAGTGAAACAGCGTTTCCACTGTTTACGACTGGATAACCGAAGTTTGGTGGTAAACGGAGGAAGATCAGGTAAAGTAAACCGGCTCTTGCAACATCAAGAGCTCCTCCGATGGTTCTGCGGTAAGGAACGGTTTTACTCTGTGTCCGTTTACTTTGAATAGTGAACCGTCCTTCATATTCTCCAAATGCACCACGCCGTGCGTGTATACACATCGCACAATAAAAGGTCCCTTTCAGCGAGATCGAAGCTTACGGGATGGAAATAGAGTCTGGTGTTGTAATGAAGTACCTGTTGTCCAGGCGTGAAAGTTTTGCGCATAAGATGTTTATCATGAATCACTTTCGTTTGGTTCTTTATAACAACCGCGTTTTAGTAAGCCTCATCCCGAAGCTCGTTTAATTTGTTAACTTGCAGCTTCCGATAGTTGCCCACATCTTCAAGGTTGAAGTTCAGCTCTTTAATTGCCCAAAATGCACGATTCTCGATTTCCACATGAAGGTGGCAAGCCTTTTCGTACACAAGCCGATAGGAAGCCATGCCAAGATAGGTCTTGTATGTAGTTCAAAATGCCCAAAGGGCATCGGTTAGTTTCAAAGATCAATCTTTACGGTTCCTAGAAACCGTTTTCTCCAATATTTGCTTGATTTGCCGATTTGAAACTTCGGTTTGCCCACATGTTTGGGGGTGGTAGGGCGTGGATAGCTTGTGATTAATCGAGTATTTCCGCATCAAGGCCTCAAAAGATCTATTGCAGAAATGTGTCCCATTGTCGCTAATGATAGAGCGAGGGTGCCCGAACTAGGAAAAGATGTTTTTTTTTCAGGAATCTAACGACAACCTTGTTGTCGTTCGTCCAGCTCGGCACTGCCTCGACCCATTTGGAGACATAATCAATAGCTAAAAGAATGTACAGGTTCCCAAAAGAGTTAGGAAACGGGCCCATGAAATCTATCCCCCAAACATCGAACATTGCAACAACCAGAATGGGTTGGAGTGGCATCTCGTTTCTCCTGGAAATTCGGCCCAAATGTTGGCACCGGGAGCAAGTCTTGCAGTAATCATGTGCATCTTTGAAAAGTTTTGGCCAGTAAAAACCACACTGCAAGACTTTCTCAGCTGTCTTTTTTAGGCCAAAATGCCCTCCACATGCTTGATCGTGGAAAAACGATAACACACTCTTGAACTTATTATCAGGGACACACCGGCGAATGATTTGGTCTGGACAATACTTGAACAGGTAGGGTTCGTCCCAGTAAAAATGTTTAACTTGGGATAAAAATCTAAGTTTGTCCTGACTCGACTATTCGCTTGGTATGCGTCCTGTCGCCAAATAGTTCACAATATCTGCGAACTACGGTTCGCAAGATACCGTCAAGAGTTGTTCATCAGGAAAAATATTGTTAATTGGGAGAGAAAACGTTGGCGAAGAAGGAAGTCGTGAAAGATGATCGGTCACTACGTTTTCACATCCTTTTTTGTCTTTAATGACAAGGTCAAACTCTTAAAGGAAGAGGATCCAACGTATTAGCCGAGATTTGGCATCCTTTTTCGCAAAAAGATGTTTCAGAGAGGAATGATCAGTGTAGACAACGACTGGGGAGCCAATGAGATATGGCCTGAATTTCTCCAAAGCGAATACAACCGCCAAGAACTCTTTCTCGGTTGTCGTATAGTTCATTTGTGTGTCATTCAAGGTCCGGCTCGTGTAGTAGATTACATGCGGCATCTTATCGATGTGTTGTCATAGGACCACACCGATAGTAAAGTCGGATGCATCGCACATAATCTCGAAAGGATGCATCTAGTCGGGAGAACAAAGAACGGGAGCAGTGGCGAGTGAGCTTCTCAGCGATTCAAAAGCAGTCAAATAGCTCGAGTCGAAGTTGAACGTGGTATCCTTGGCCAGTAGAAGAGTATAGGGTCTAGCAATCTTGCTAAAGTCCTTGCTGAACCGTCTATAGAAACCAGCATGGCTAAAGAAATCTGATATCTCTAACGCATTTGGGAGGATGGAGGTTAAAAATGACATCGATCTTTGCTTTGTCAATCTCGATACCATTTTGCGAAATGATATGTCCTAAGACAATACCTTCGTGCACCATGAAATGGCATTTCTCCCGGTTTAAAGTGAGATTTTTATCCTTACACCGGTTAAGGACAGCGTCAAGATGTTGTAGACACTCGTTAAAGGAATCGCCAAAGATGGAGAAATCATCTATGAATGTCTCCAGAAATTTCTCAACCATGTCAGAGAATATTCCCATTATACACCGCTAAAAAGTAGTGAGAGTATTACATAACCCAAAGGGAATGCGACGATATGCGAACGTGCCGAAAGGACAAGTGAAAGTGGTTTTGTCCTAGTCTTTCTCGGCGATGGGAATCTGGTTGCAGCCTGAGTAACCGTCTAGAAAATAGTAGAACTCATGTCTTGCTAATCTTTCGAGCATTTGGTCAATGAATGGTAGTGGAAAGTTATCCTTCCGCGTTGCGGCGTTGAGTTTTCGATAATCGCATACTCTCCACCCGGTTTGGATGCGAGTGGGGATTAACTCGTTCGCCTCGTTTGTGATGCCGTAATGCCCGATTTTTTAGGGACAACGTGTATAGGGCTGACCCATTGGCTGTCTGAAATAGGGTAAATGATACCATTATCTATACATTTGACGATCTCTTTTTTCACAGTCTCCTCCATGACTGGATTCAATCACCTCTGTGGACCCCTAGCTAGTTTGGAATCATTTATCATATGAATGTGATGTTCAACGATTAAGGGACCAATCCCCTTGATGTCCGCCATCATCCAGCCGAATGCTTGCTGATTTGATTGTAAGACCGCGAGAAGGGCTTTCTCTTGCTCAAGAGCTAGAGAAGCTGAGATGATTACTGGGAGGGTATCGTTTTCACATAAGTAAGCATACTTGAGGTGAGACGGCAGAGGCTTGAGTTCGAGCGTTGGAGGAGAAACAACTGAAGGCAAGATCGGAGAAAATGTCTCGAACTCAAAGGATTCGAAGAGGGGATCAAAGCGAGTGTATGAAATCGAGTCAGATGGTTCAACTAACGCATCCGAAAATTCAAAAGATTCAATCTCGGGTGGTGACAAGCCAAGATCATTTAAAAATGTGACGTACTCATATTTGTTGTCAGAAGCGGAAGTAGTAGGTTCAAAGAGGAACGCACTAGTGGTGTCAAGATCACTATGATCAAACAGAAATTCTTCAAATTCAAAGTCATCTGGGGTGATCTCCTGAATAGAACAGACATCCAGTATATGAGCGTTCGGTTCGGATGGATGATTCCCTAACCTAAAAATATTGAGTTCAATTGTCAAGTACCAAAAGATAGGTTCATGGAACCATTTCAACAATTGATCACCGCATTTGAGTTTGTAAGGAATGGGCGACCGAGAATTACCGGAATTTGATTCCGGGGGTTAGCTATAGGTTATGTATCTAAAATAATGAAATCTACGGGGAATATGAAGTCCCCAACCTTGATCAATACATCCTCTAGCTCACCCATAGGATGGGTGATAGATCGGTCAGCCATTTGAAGAGTACAATGTGTAGGTTTTAGTTCTTCTACACCGAGTTGCTCATAAACTGAATAAGAAAGAAAGTTAACACTGGCATCAAGATCTAATAGAGCGCGATTGATGTTCTTATCCCCAATGGTTATTGAAATCGTAGGACAGCCAGGGTCGTTCCATTTTTGTGGTAAATCTTGTGTAAGAGCATTACTCACGTTACCAGCTAAGAAAACTTTCTTTGGTACCTGAGATTTCCTCTTCTTAATGCACAAGTCTTTCAAGATTTTTACATAAGACGGGACTTGCTGAATTGCATCTAAGAGGGGAATGTTGATATTAACCTATTTGAACAACTCCATAATCTTCTCTATTTATGAATTTTGTTTATTGGATATAAACTGGTTTGAAAATGGAGCTTTGTTGAAATTGGTAAAGTCCAATACTTGTGGAGGAGATTGTGGAGATGGAACGGAACCCAAAACCGGAGTTTGAGTGGAGTGAGATGTGGATCCGTTCAAAGCATCAGTTGAAGAAGAAGAGCCTTTTGAAGAATGGAGAATGGGCTCAGAAGAAGAAGAAGAAGGAGAGGAAGAAATGGTCGGGGTGTCATCATCATCAATTCGTTCGCTAATGTTGTTCAGCATTCTTCTAGATCTTAACATAGTTACGGCACTCACATTATGGTTCTTTTGTTCAAGCGAAACATGTACATTATGCGGGTGACCAGGATTTGGGAGTGGTTGAGATGGAAGCTTTCCTTTCTCTCGCTCACTCTCAGCTGTGCAACCTGAGATTCGATGGTCTTGATGCTTTGCCCGTGTGCAGCGGTGTGTTGCATCAGAGACTGAATAAAAGACTGGATGTTAGAGGTGGATTGAGTCGATTGCTTTACAAAAGCCTCCAGATTCTATTCTAGTAAGGAAACCTTATCGTTATTTGACGGAACAAAGTTGTTGTTTTGAGGAAAAGAATTTTAGTAAGGTGAAAATTTGTTTGTCGGATTTTGAAAAGGTTAGGATTGGAAAGGTTGCTGAAATTGTTGTTGAGCTTGTTGTTGAGGAGGAGGAGGCCTCTAAAAGTTGTTCTGGCCTTGGAATTGGTGCAGATTCTGATTCCAGGCAAAATTAGGGTGGTTCCTCCAACCGGGATTGTATGTAGAAGAGTATGGATCATTCTTGGTCTTTGTTGAAATGCAGCATTGACCTGATCCTGTCCTTGAGATGGTGGATTGTAAGGACGCTCTTCGGTCAAATGAGATGGATCCAAATAACAAGCGCAAATTGTATGAGGGAGAGGAGCAGGGTTAGGAGAAGGAGATGAGAATTTGCTCTCAATTGCCTCAAGTTTCCGCGTGATTGCAGCCATCTCAGCTTTCATTGCAATTGAGATATCGAGTTGGTGAACTCTTGTCCCAGAGAGACCTGAATAAGAAGAAGTTGAAGTATTCGGCCGGGTGCTCTCCCACTGCAGCGTTTGTTTCGCAAGATCATTAAAGAATTGCCAAGCCTCCTCGTCAGATTTGGACAGGAAGTGGCATTGACAGATGGTCTCCATCAACTGTCTAGTTGCTGGATTCAGGTCTTCGTACAGTGTTTGGAAAAGTTGCCATTTCTCGATACCGTGATGAGGAAACTGAACAAAGAAGTCCTTGTACCGGTCAAAGCACTTCTAAAAAGGTTCGGTTGGAAGCTAGGTGAATTGGTTTATCTCATTTCGGATCCGTGCGGTCTTGTGATTCGGGTAGAATTTCTTCCGAAACGCTTTCACAAACTCATCCAAACTGGTTATCGAATGAGATGCGGTATTATAAAGCCACTTTTCAGCAATTTCACAAAGAGTGAAAGGTATAACTCATAGCCATATAACATCATCAGACAGTTGGGTTGTCTTCATCATTGCACACGCGTTTTGGAATTTATTGATGAAGATGTAGGAATCTTCGGATTCAAGCCCGTGAAATTTGGGCTGCATGTTGATGAAGTGGGGCTTAATTTTGAAATTATCCTTTTTGGCCGGTGGAAGAGAAAGACAAGTGAGGAGTGCAGCGCTGGTAGGATAGAAACAATTTTGGAGCGCGATTCGCTGTGGTGCTGCTGAAGGTGGTTGCGGGTTATTCACACCAAGTGGAGGTGGAATTATTCCCGGGGTGGGTAAAGTGATGTTAGGAGGAAATCCCGACATCTCGGAAGAAGAGTTGGGCGAAGGTGAAGATGTATGAACAGAATCACGGTCAACGTCGGAGTTGGCCGGCAAAGGTAAGGATGAAAAAGGCATGGAAGGAGTTTCGACATTGGAGTCGATCACGCAGTCGGTAGCGACTAACGTAACGCGGACTAGACGGGCTAATGTCCCGTGTCCAAACGGACATACATAAAATGAGTTTAGTGTATTCAAAGTGTAGAAGGTGAGGGTAAGAAAACGTCAATGGAGAAAAGTAGGTGAAATGTAGGTGGAATGGAAATTTGGTGACAAATGGAAAGTTTTTATGAAAGTTTTGGGTTCTTTTTACAGAGTTTTGCAAAATATATAAGGATTTATGGACACAACTTCAAACAATCACAGTCACAATGTGCACAATCACACTTAGAGCTATGGTCTTCAAAGTCCACTAGATTGCTCCTAACTGTTCCAAAGTGACAAGTTGTGAGATAACCCTCAAATCGTCTCTTCACTGTCAATTGTGGTCAGATAAGAACAAGTGAGGTAAGGAGGGTTCCGCTCACGAATCACCGTGAGATGGGCATTTTAAAATTACCTCCTCACTTGTCTAGCCTTAGGCACCATAATGTCAAGTTTAGATAAACGACTGAATGCCCACAACCTTCCTCTGTCCTATTGAGCACGACAAGTCCTTAGTTGACTGAGTCTAGATATTTTTTAATTAAGATCAAGGGTAATACATATACATTTTGTGATTTTTGGGGTCTTAGGAAAGGGTGATGAAATCTCCACCCAATCTGAATTGGTGGTGTAGCCCTTAAAGTCCGTATTATTTATGCAAAACGATAACAAACAAAAATCTAAAACACTTGCAAAAATTTTATTTGGCGGCGGCGCAAAGAATCCTGCACAAAAAGCAGTTTATTGGAGAAGAAGAGAGAGTTTGCGCAAAGAATACTGTAGGAAAAACAGTTTAGTGGAGTTCAGAGGGGGCAGACAGAAGAAAGAAATACTCAAAAAAAATTCGGTGCTCTGAAGCAATACTGCGACCGCAGTTCCACTGTCAAACGTACTATTGGGCGGTGGTTCCACGGTGCTTTGGACGATTTAGAGCTCTAAATTTCTTCTCTGTACTAAATGTGATCTCTTCTTCTGGTCTGGAGTCTTAAATTGGTCAATAGATTTGCTCCACAATTTATACGGTTAGCCGCGGTTTCGTCTTAATCCGCCGCGGTGTAGTTGCATGATGTGGGTCTAACTCTCCACGACTTTGGCACTGAACTTGATCTTCTCCCTATCCTGCACACTTGCATAAAAAGAATAAAAAATAACAAGATGATTTTTATAATTTTGTTTAGTTTATATATATATATATATCCACAAATTAACCCGAAACTACACAAAGAAATAAACTACCGTCTCTCCAGCAACGACGCCATTTGATTATTCTCGTTTTATGCTATTTTTAATTACCGCAATCAAGATGGTTTCGCTTGGTAGCTAGCCGGTTGAGTACGGGTCGATCAACAGAGAGATGTGAATATTTTTCTTAGTGTTTTAACAAGTTAAGTCCAAATTATCCGAGTTTGTTCAAAATTAACTATGTGTTAGATATGTATGTTAATAAAAACTTGTTAGGGTTAGGATTAGGTTAGTTTGAGTTAGGAATTCGCTTACTTCTTTCGTTTGCCACTCTTGATATCGATATTACGGTATTCGGCAATAACGGGGATTAGCACGACTAGGAAGAAAACTCGCGAGTATAAGTTAGACTTTCCAACGCTTAGTTCCTTCCTTTTGGTCCTTATCCGTCCGTTCTTGGCTCTTAGCCATAACCTCCGATCAATTCAACCACAACCGGTCTCACTAGGGTATCACCGCTATCATATACGATAGGGTGCCATAGGGAGCGGATTGTGGTTGCCTTGACGGGAGTTCGAATTAAGTTGTTGGGCAAAGGAAAGGGTGAGAGAGATTTCCTTCTCTCAAATTTTCCTTATCCTATCCTAACAAGTGAGAAAACTACTCACTCATTATAAAATAAAATAAAATAAAACAAGTAAAGAAGATAGAAAGAAATGAGGTAGAAAATTACAACCAGCTACTTGGGACCTCACCTAAGCAAGGATCACTCTTAAGCATCATGGTTGTAAGGATAAAAGAAAAGAGAAAAAGAAAAAGAACAAGAAAACCAACAACTACTTAACAAATGAAATAGCAAGCAATATAAATAAAAACTAGTTAACAAATTTACAAGACATGCATATAAAAAACACTCCTCTTCATTTATCATCCACTCAAAAAGCTCTCACTACAATTTTAATGGAGGAAAGATGATGAAGAAGATGAAGTTACACTAAATTATAACAAAAAACTAATGAAAATATACATCCTTCATATGGCTCTGATCTGGAGTATTTATAAGCAGTGAAGTGAAGCTCTAGGGTCTTTTTCTGAGCCCTTACAAAATGTCAAAACTACCCCTGAAAAATTGGCGCGAGTCGCCACGTATTGGCCGCGGAACCACCGCCTATATGGTGTTTAGACCGCGGAACCGTGGCCGTTTTAGGGAGTTGGAACTCCAAATTTCTCTGGCTTCCTTGTGTTGCTTTATTGCACTATTTAGTACACTTGTTTTTGCAGAATCATTCCATTTTTCTCCCAGATATTCAACAGTCCGAAAGATGAAAATGTGTGGACTTTTTGCCTTGATTTTCTCGAGCTCCGCATTGTCAACTTGATTCTTGTGCTTCCACTCTCGTGCTTTGTGCTTGAATGACCCTTACTTGACCTTTGTCTCTTGAACTAGTAAGCGGCACCAGACGAATGGTAAGCTGAACCCGTATTTTAATCCGTTGTTGGCAGTTATCCTGAATTTGTCGCGACTATTCATGATTTTCATTGTTTTGGACTGAGAACTTGTAATATGCAATTATGTAGCAAACACGGATCAAAAGGACCTACCTATATGCAATGCGGTTAAAAATGGGTGGTATAAAAGTGCAAAATTCTGATGTGAACACTTGTCATCATACTCGGCAGGCTGCTCAGGCTTCTTGTTCTTCTTCTTTTTATTCGAAGACTTTGAAGGCTTGACTTGGGATTTTTCCCCTCGTCGAAAATTTTCGTTGCGGGACGGGGTTTTAGCATCCTTTCGATTATTTCGGGTTCAATTTGGTTTTTCCACCTGACTGCCGGATATGCTTGTAGATCCTTCAGTATTCTTTTGGTTTTCGCTAAAAGAATGATTTCCCATGGAGTTTTTTCCACGAGTGAGCATGATGCCCCTGCACATCCACCTTTTTGGGAGTGTGCTTCTGGGGTGGGTTTACCTTCTAGTTATCAGAAAACGCGAATTTCCCCTGTTGATACTGGTTCTCGACCCAGTTTTTAAAGAAGTAGCAATCTTCAATTGGGTAGCTCACCATTCTGTGATGGGAGCAGTAGTTAGGGTTGTTGACGTCACCGGAGTGCGGTGGACGCCGCGGGTCTGACAATATGATGAGTTTATTCCGCATTGCCAATTCGAACAATCTCCTCGCCTTTCTTCCAACGACGTGGGGAAACGAGTAAGCACGTCTTAGCCTTTCTTCCATGGACGGGCGCAGACGCGCGTTGCTTTGGTTAGCAGCTGATTTTGGGCCGCTCGACTGTTGTTGCGTATTAGCAACGAAGGCCGCCTTCCCTTTACTCTTAGAATTTTGAGGGTCCTTATTTGAAGAGGAATGCCCATGGCCCATCTGGTTCATTTGGGCCAGTTTATCTATCAGATCCTGAAAAGTTATGGGCTTGAAGAACGTCATGAACTGGGACACAGTCGTTTGAGGATCAAGGGTCCCGATGAACATGCCCACAGCAGGATACTCTTTAATGCTGTCACGATCCGAAAGTTAGCACGTGACGGCCCTTAAACCACGTAACGTCTATAGGCGTATCGCAATTTAAGTAAGACGAAAACCCAGCAATCTAAACCATCAAAAGTAGTAAGTAATAAGAACATTGTTAAAAACTTTTGGATCTCAATCAAAAATTCTTTAAAGTCCAAATTTACTTCCTTTAAAATTTGGCACACCTCCTTTGAAAAGACTAGCCCCAAAAAGGGTACATACAAAAGATATAAGTAAAGCATCCCCAACGGGAGCAAATCCATGCCCAAAGACAGAAACAACCACCACAAGAAGATATATGACGCCGTAGCGAAGAAATGGACGATATAAAGTGACAACATTATAAAAGACATCCAAAGTCACAAATAATTTACAATATTGTCCTCACATCTCGTCTCTAAGTCAATACATGAAATAGTAGATGGAGAGTACTTGATACAACAAGATATACAATGAGCATTATCGGATAACCGCAAAACCCACCTAGAAAAACCGCTCATAGTCAGCCGTAGCGGTATCCACTGCAAAAGATGATACGATAAGAAGAAGCCCTGCCGTGACTGCTTTGAGGATACCTGCAAAACACTGTGGCACAACGGGGATGAGTTGCCAACTCGTGAATAGTAAATAACATCATGCAGGTAATCGTAGGTATGCACGTACTGCGATAATCTATCACATGCAAGATGATGGTATAATATGGCAATATGTATATGCAACAGTCATGAAAGGTACTCTATCAGGTACTACTAATACATGAAGCAATGCATATCAAATAAATACTGAGTATGGGATAAAACATATCCTGTAAGTCTCATGGAACCTGAGTGTCCAACATCGACACCCGAAAACATCATGAAAACTAGTGTCCAGCATCGACACTTAAATACTCATCTCTCAGGCGCCGTCACCAGGACCGGCCCTCATATCCACGTATCATGCGTCTCACGGAACCTGAGTGTCCAATTTCGACACTCACAATCCACGTATCCATACATCTCACGGAACCTAAGTGTCCAACTCCAACACTCGCAATCCACGTATCATATCGGGTTTCTAACACAAGTCTCAGAACCGAGAAATCTCATGGTGGATGCATCGAAATATCATATCAAGAGAAACCGGGTTTTTCAACAATGCATAATTTCATGAAATACCACAGTCCTCAAATCCAGAAAACATCATATGAAATCCATATCTCAATGCGTAAATCCATGAAATATAATATATGCAACATAAAATAGTAATATGAGCATATCAAGGAAAAACCTCTATTTAAATGCATCAAGTTATTAAATATATCATGCGGTTTCCAAATTGTCCAAAGTCCATGCAACATCATATAAAGGTGAACATGTAGCTATAGCAAGATATGTGGGTGTACATGTAAGTATGTATGCATGATGTACATGTAGCAATAGCAAGATATGGGTATATACCTATCAATAATGATGTAATACCATATAGGTATATGTGTAAACATGTAGGTATACAGGTATATGTGTATGCTATCTTCTTATACATAATGGAAATAAGGATCATGTCTCAATGTCCCTAACCAATACAATATCACATATGTATAGTTGTTGTGAATGTCATTGCAATTATCGACGGAGTGTGTGTAGCATACAATTAGTGCTCGTGTAACATGAACCGTCAATAATGGTGCTGTATCTCATTAATACTATGTCCAAATGCTATAGGAAAATGAGTTATGCAACAATGGTACACATGCACAATCAATGTCCATATACTTATAACTAATAATCATGTCATTGAATTTAGCCCAGACGCATAACGCCATGCGGGCGATTCCCCTGTAGATATTAAATCTACTCATCGATGATCTTGGGCTAAGTAAAGCCAACCACTTGCTTTCCTTTCTTCGCAACGTCCGAAGTTCCCGCCTGTGACCCTAAAATCATATAACAACATAACAAGTTCACATTAGCAATCGACCAATAACACGTAAAAACTACGTTTGACCAACGCACCTGTTCCCGCCAAAATTTTGGCTCACAACCTGCTCCCTTATAAAATAAAAATAAAAAAATAATAATAAAATAAAAAATGAAGGGAAAAACTCCACATGCAAAGAATGTAACAAATGCCTCAAAGCCAAGAGTTAAAACATTGTGAAGCAACATTTCAGATGCAGCGCCAAGTGCGCTGCGCCCTAAACAGCGCACCACGTGCAAAGCACGTGTGCGCTAGCTCTAGGTGCGCAGCGCTCCAAGCAGCGCACCACGTGTCATACACGTGTGCGCTGCCTTTTAAGCAGCGCATCACGTGCAAAGCACGGATGCGCCAGCGCTGGAACCTAAAAGCTCCCCAACCGTCTGATCAAAGATCTAATAATAATGATAAATCATTAATTAATCAGAATTAAATTCTGTTAAGGAAAGATTCCTCAAAATCTTTCCAAATGATAAGATTTTACTCTGTAAATCAGAGCACTGTTGGATAAATGATCCAATGGTAAATAAAAATTACCAAAGACAATAAATTCTGTTATGGAAAGATTTTTCCAATCTTGTTAAAAACAAGAAAATTGTCTTCTGTAAAATAGAAGCCTTAGGATCAAAAATCCAACGGTGGGGAAACATCCCCAAATCAATCAGAGAAAGATCTCTTTAACTGATTTAACAAATCAATTTGCCCTATATAAAGGCCCCAAGACTTCAAGTCTGATATAGAGAAACCCCCCTGTAAACTTTGAGAAAAACTTAAAGAGAAAGAAAAGCAAGCTTTTAGCGAAAGAAGACCATTTTCTTCAAGGTAAAGAACATGATTCTTGAACACAGAGATGAAATCATCTCATAAAAGAAGAACTATCTTCTAAAAAAGATCATAGATCTACAAAAAGACCAAGGTCGTTGATAAAAAGAGATCAGAGATCTTATTATAAAAACTAAAAAGAAGTATTCACTTCATTCACAGATCCTTGATCTACAAAGGCAGTGTCCTTTTTATAAATAAGAACTTTTTGTTCTGAACCTTGAGGCAAGACCTCCTTTAAAAGAAGAACATAAACTTGTTTTCTGATCATAAATTTGATCAAATGCACTTTGCACAACTGAAAAGTGCCTTGCACTCATGAACTGCGCTTTTGCGCTCATTGGACAGGCGCTCAGCGCCAAAACATGCCATGTGTCAACCATGGACACAGTTTGCGCTTTGCGCTTCTGAGACAGCGCGCTGCACCCATAGACCGGCACTCAGCGCCAAGCGCGCCACGTGTCACTCACTGGTGCGCTGCTAAACCAGCGCAAAGCGCTCATAAATTGAAAGCGCAATTTCATCCATATTTTTGAACCGCAAGCGCCTTTGCAGAGGCCGCATCTCAACCCTGGCGCTAATAAACTGGCGCTTGGCGCTAAGCGCGACACGTGTCCTTTTAGTGTGCGCTACCTGACAGAAGCGCAATGTGCTCTTTAATTGGCGCAAAGCGCCTGGCGCGCCACGTGGCGCACTGTCAGAATATACTTCGTTCTGATGAATGCTATGCATTCAATACAAGACAAAAAGATGTCAGAACCCAATGCTTAGCATTATTAAAAGGGCCGAGCCCAAATAAAGGCTTAATAGCCAGAACAACAAAAAATGTTAAACATTTTAATTGGACTTAGCCCAATTCTAGCCATAAGTCCTTAACTTATATTGAACTGAGCCCATCTGCTCACAAATATTTAACAGATCTTAGTCCCAAACTGGGCTACAGATCTTCCAATCAACTCACACCGGTTCGAGGGTACATCTCTTTACTCCTCTGATATCTGTCGTTGTAATCCTTCAACGTCTTCAGAGAGGTGACGGGTCCCGATAACCATATATTTCTACGGACTGTGGGGTCCTTAAACTCATAGACTACGATGTCTTTAAACTGGACTGTGAGGTCCTTAAACTCATGGACTATGATGTCCTTAACCTGGACTGTGGGGTCCTTAAGCCCATAGACTACGATGTCCTTAACCTGGACTGTGGGGTCCTTAAGCCTATGAACTATGATGTCCTTAACCTCGGACTATAGGGACCTTAAGCCCATGGACTATGATGTCCTTAACCTTGGACCATCATGTCCTTAAACTAGTAATCGACCGCAATGTCCCTAAACTAAACAATAGAGCCCAAATGCTCTTTGGTTGGATCTAAATGATCCTGTTAAGTTGATCTTAGTTTAAAATTAGACTAACGTGTCCTTAACAAACGTTGAGTTGATCTTAGTCTAAAATTAGACTAATGTGTCCTTAACAAACGTTTAAGTTGATCTTAGTCTCAAATGAGACTAACATATCCTTAAACCCGAACCCCAAAACCCAAATCTAAGAAGATACGGATTTGGACTAATCCACGCCCTTCGGGCGACAACATAAATTAGTCTACGTATACAATCCAGGGGCAACCACAAACAAAACAAACACACACGACACGAAGTGATCATCTGGAGAAGGAGAAAGTTGTTACTGCGATGCTGTAGCGTAATTAACTGCAGGGGCTTGCGCCTACAGGGAAGAGCGTCCCCACAATAAAAACCCCCTCAAATGAGGGGGAATCTGACGAAGTCTGCTATATCGGCCGCATCCGTTTAAACCTTCGATACATGGTGCCATAAATCAACTTGGCATCTTCGGAGAGGTGGGCGGATAGCACCAAATAGCATCTGCCCCCGAATTTCAGGCAAGACGTTCGTCTTCCCGGTTTCCGGCGGTAAACAGATTCTGGCACGCCCGGTAGGACCTTTTCCTCTTTCCACTCCACCCTTCGTGTGTCGTGTTCGCGAATGAATCGCGGTTTGATATGGTTGCCCTTGGGTTCGAGGTACTAAGATTTGGTTTCTTTCTTGGTGCAGAAAACGAAACATCAATGGCGTTTACTTGCGCGAAGTGTTCCAACTGCAATTGCAACTCACGCTCCGCCTCATCTGGAGGCATAGCTTACGGGCCCCAGCAGCCTCCCTGTTCACAATGCCGGTGGACCAGGTGACTCAGGCCACCACTGGATTGTTTTTCGGGACCATGCTCCCACCGATGAGCTTCAACACCCTAATGCCGTCGCAAGAAGCTCCAAAGAAGTCGGTCTTTGATCGGCTTACAACTACCGCGGCCCCTCTCAACGGGTTGCCCAAGTCCAATTCCTCAGTTCTCAGCAAACTGGGCCAAAGCTCAAGTGGGCCCATGAAGAAGCCCGCGATACCTGAAGCGGCCATCCCGAAGCGGATAGCCATTCCTGCTCCTAAAGTCGTCAAGGTAGGTTCTCCTACCAAAGGGTCGGTCTTTACAAGACTGACTATTCCGGCTCCCACTCCGGATCCCGTCCATGCTCAAAAGTCTGTCTTTGACAGATTGGATACTGCTACTCAACGGAACTCGGTCTTCAAGAGGCTGGTACCAGCAACGCCTCACCTGAACAGGGGGCAAGACAAAGCCATCCCCGTCACTGAACCAACACCATCGGCTCGACACGCTCGACGTCGCTACTGGCGCCGAGTGAGGAAGGCTGGGGCAACTCCCAATCTGGGCTAACTCCACCAGCCCCAATGGTGGAAGTCAATCCTGCTGTTCCAACCGGGAACAGCTTTGAATTGCTGAACAAAGTGCGCAGGAACTCTCCAACCGCCGTATTGAAATGATCTCCTCCACCCGCGGAGAACGTTACAGGAATAAAGTTGGATAAGCCCTCTCAGCGGCTTTCTTCCAAAGTTTACAAAGTCTGGCGACGGGTCAAGGAGTTAGTGGTCGATCAGGACTATCTTCGCCGATAGAAGAAGATGAATGTTCAGCAGGAAGAGAACCGTCCGAGCAAGCCACAAAGGACGACAACCACCTGGGTGCCCGCAGCAACGGCTCCCTCAACATCAACTGCTCAAAAGAAAAGGAGGCTAGAGAAAGCCCCTATGACTACGGAAGATCACACAGATGCTGAGCTCAAACGCCCTAAGTCTGGGGGCATAACGGCGCATACCGTTTACATGGCTTCCGGAAAAGAAGAAAGCCGCACTTCGACGGGCCACCAACCACTCACCCGATCAATAACAAGGGCTCAGGAACAACAACAACAGAAGCTTCAGAAGATGCTGACTGCAATCGCCGCTTTCACCGGGCCAAAAGAAAGGACGGAGGCATCATCAGAACAGCGTCACGAACAAGAAACTGATGCTGACTTCCTACGCAGATTCCTCGAAAAGAAGGACAGAGAAGCAGCAGAACAAGCTGCCAACATAAAACAAATGGCGCTTCTCTTCCAAGACATGGTAGGGATGATGTTACAACCGGATCCTCCAGCTGAAGACCCTCCGATCACTATTGAAGACGATAGAGGGGAGACATCTAATCCCCCTCCGGCTCATTCAACAGCCAAGGAGGAAACCATTTCCAAGGCCACACTGGATGACTATATGCCTCAGCAAATACGAGCTCACCAGGCTAATGAAGCGGCCGGCCAAGTCGTCAAAATTGGGTGACCGTATCCAAGCTGATATGACCAGATAAAATACCCGCCGGGATACACAATCCCTAAATTCCATGTGTACAAAGGGACAGGCAATCCTCACCAGCACGTCGCCCGGTTCAGATCTCTTTTCGGCAACACCGGGGGCGATGATAAGTTTTTGCTCCGTCAATTCGTCGGCAGCTTGTTGGAGACGGCCTTCGAATGGTACTCCGAACTTCCAAACGACTCCGTCAAGACTTTTGCGGAAATGGAGCTATTATTCACCCAACGATTCGCGAGTGCTAGTGAACGCACCCTAATAACGGCATTGATCAATGCCACGGTGAAGCCTGAAGAAACATGGGTTCAATATGTAATAAGATGGCGAAATTTGTGGTCGAAATGCGAGCAGCGCATCGAAGAAGCGCCGACAGTGGGCATGTTCATGTGGACCCTTGACCCTCAGCCGACTATCTCCCAATTCATGATGTTTTTCAAGCCAACCACATTCCAAGCCTTGATTGACAAGTTGGCCCAAATGGACCAGATGGGCCATAGACTATCTCCTTCAAAGACGGATCCTCGGAATGAAAAGGGGAAAGGAAAAGCGACTTTCGTCGCCAATACTCAACAACAGCCGAGCAACTTAAAGCCGTTTGCTCGCCAAAACAATATGCGTCCATGCCCATCCCTCGAGGAAAGACTGGGACGTCCTTACTCGTTTCCCCAGGATAAAATGAGGAGACTGTTCGAGCTGGCAGTGCGCAACAAACTCATCAATCTGCCAGATCCAAAACGTCCGTTGCAGCCAGATGATGTCAACAATCCTAATTACCGTCCTTACCACCAAGCAATAAGCCATCCAATCGATGATTGCTTCGTCTTCAAAGGCTGGATTGAAGACCAATACCAACAAGGCAAGTTCGCATTATCCGAAAACTGGAAGGTGAAACCGCCACAACCTCACGCCCCTAAAAAAGTGAACGTGCCGGGGGCATCATGCTCATTCATAAGGGAAGCCCCATGGGAGGTCGCTCTTTCAACCAAGACGAAAAGAATGCTGAAGGATCTCCAAACGTGCCCGGCAATCAGGTGGAAAGATCTTCTGGAACCCGAGATCGTTGAGGGAATGCTGAAACCGTACCCAACTACAAAAATTGGTGGTGATAGTCAAAGCGCTCGCACCCATCCGTCAAAGTCTTCGAAGAAGAAGAAGAAGATCCAAGAGCCCGTGAAGCTTGATAACAAGCGCACATACTTGCAAAAGAAGATTGACGCGCTGGAAGAGTATAAGTAGAAGGCGCGGACTCCAGTCACACTCCAAGAGTTTCTTAGCCACGTCCTTGAGGACGGAGATGATGGAGAAGACTCGTCGAGTGAACCTGAAGACTACATTGCAAGCTGCCACGTGATCTCTCATTCGTCAATAGACAATGAGGAAGCTCCTTGCACCGAGAAACTGGGGCCAAATCCTATGCCAAAACCCTTGGAACCGTCTGACGAGACGATCGACTTGCTACTGAACGAAGCCCGTCAGAAAAGCAAAACCAATCGAGAGCGTGAACTGGCTATATTCGAAAAGGCCAAACGCTGACGACTGGAGGAAAGGGTTGAGACACCCCAACTGGAGCAAAGCATCCCTATCGCCAGCAAAAGCAAGCTTAAAATAAGGAAACGATTCGCTAGGGCCCTGGCAATATGAATGAAGTTGCCCTCTTTCAAAGAAAATTCCCCTGGCAATATACATCTTGATGAAGCGAACATACATCCTAACTTTTTCCTATACCATCAGAAGGTTGCACACCCTACCAAGGAGTGCATAGCCTTTAAAAACTGGTGGCTGGGATATGTTGACCATCGACGACACGTTCAACGAGTGAAGTGCAAGGCTTGTCGGGGACAGAAAAGCACGACGGATGAGTGCGAAAGAGCTGCTGGCAACTGTCACATAGCCGACACCAAAGGATCGCAAGTTGTCACCTTTGTAAGCGACTCTGACAAAGCAATCGCCCTCAGCCCTCTCTTCAAGGAGTCCACCTCCGACACAAAACATGCGGAGATTTGCGGCAAAATCTAGCTGTGTAATCGTGCGGCGACATGACCGAAACATCGTTAAACTACTACCAACCCGCGGCATTCTCAAGCTGACGTGGTAAAGAAAAAAACAAAAAAAAACGGTATGTCAATAAGCAAAATGGGTACGGATGAAAACCCGAAAGGGCTCCGTGAGTAAAAACAGCAGGGCTACCAGCGAGTTTTGTGAAAACCCGAGAGGGCGCAATCTCGTTAAAAGATACTTGCAAGGTCCTCTCGACCTAGCGGGGAGAAACCACCTGCATGAGATCCTTACGACTCACAAGGGAGCAATACACTTAGGTATCCCTATGATTCCTAAGGAGAAATTACACTTGCGAGATCCTCAAGACTCGTAAAGAGAACCCTCTTATGAGACCCTCACAGCTCGTAAGGTTTGAAAGTCTTAAGCTACAGGGATCTAAACCTGTTCTTAAGCAACCAGCATAACCTCCAATTTTGCCCTACAAGCGGTTCAGTATTGACCCTTGTATACAACCACGGGCGCGAATAGACATTTCCCTAACAAAGTCCCATCCGTGACTAGGGATATGTTTGCACGGTGAACCCCCTTGTAAGCCCTCTCGACTTATGAGGAGAAAATACTCTTGTAAGATCCTTACGACTTACGAGAATCCATACACTTAGGAATCCTCACGATCCCTAAGGAGAAAACGCACCTACGAGATCCTCACGACTCATAGGGAGAAATACCTTTATGAGACCCTTACGGCTCATGAAGTCAAAAGCCTTAGTCGACAGGATCCTGACCCTGTTCGCTAAGACACCTTTGTTCGACATCGACAGAGGCAAATGATGATTCGCTCCTGGAAATATCCTAGTTGTAGCGGTGCTGATACCGAAATCGGTGTTTAATTCCAGGCTTACAGCGAAAAGCCAGCAAGCCACACATGCATACGAAATAGCCGAAATGACGGGGCAACTTGCAACAAAATCAGCAAGTAAGAATGTATGCATGCAAAATAGCCGAAATGATTGGGCAACTCGCAATAAAAAGCAACGAGTCAAAATAAAATAAAAAGCCGAAATGATTGGGCACCGCGAAAAATAGCCGAAATGATTGGGCAATCGCGACCTTCGCGATATAAAAACTGAAATGATAGAGCATCGCGGAAAGAAATAAAAAAAAGTTTGAAAGAATGAAATTTTTGCCTTACAGGTGATATCACATCAATCCCTGTATACAATCCAGGGGCACAAACAAAGAAGGAATCACACCTTTCCTTCCCAGGCTCCATCAGAAAATGAAGCTAAGTCTCGACGGCCACATCTACAGCTTAGAGATCATTAACAGCGTTCCTCCTCATTCCAGCAGGACTCAGACGCAACATCACCAAATGGAGCCACGGCTTAGTCCCTAGTTCCAAACCTCGAAGGTTCATAGATGACCTAGAGATCACCTCGACATTCGTCTCGTTACAGCAGACGCAATGTCGACAACGGTGTTCCTTCGCAGTCCAGCGCGATGCAGATGCAACGTCAACAAAAAGACCTCACGGTCAAAACAAAGCGGAGTGACGGCAAAATCCCAGCTCCACCTCAGTATTCGTCTTGTTACAGCAGACGCAATGTCGACAACGGCGTTCCTTCGCAGTCCAGCAGGATGCAAATCCAACGTCAACAAAAAGACCTCACGGTAAAAAAAAAGTGGAGTGACGGCAAAATCCCAGCTCCACCTCAGCATTCGTCTCGTTACAGCAGACGCAATGTCGACAACGACTTTCCTTCGCAGTCCAGCAGGATGCAGATCCAACGTCAACGAAAGACCCCATGGTCAAAACAAAGCGGAGTGACGGCAAAATCCCAGCTCCACCTCAACGTTCGCCTCAATACAGCAGACGAAATGTCACTACAGCATCCTTCCTCCAATAGGATTCGGACACGGCAAAGCAAACGAAGCGAAGGCCAAATTCCTAGCTTCACGGTCTTGACGGCAACTCATATAAAACCTGAAAGACCATCGGAGATCATCTCACACCAGCGCGGAGTGGTCACCACCTCGACGTTCGTCTCGATACAGCAGACGATATGTAACTACAGCGTCCTTCCTCTAACAGGATTCGGACACGCCAAAGCAAACGAAGCAAAGGCAAAATTCCTAGCTTTAGGGTCTTGACGGTAACTCATATAAAACCTGAAAGACTATCGGAGATCATCCCACGCCAGCGCGGAGTGGTCACCACCTCGACGTTCGTCTCGATACAGCAGACGAGATGTCACCACAGCGTTCTTCCTCCAGCAGGATTCAGACGTGACAATCAAACAACGGAGCCACGGCAAAATCCCTAGTTCCAAAGCTCGACGGTTCACCAACAACTTAGAGACAACCGTGACATTCGTCTCGATACAGCAGACGCAATGCCAGCAAATGAAGCAAAGGCCAAATTCCTAGCTTCAGGGTCTTGACGGCAACTCATATAAAACCTGAAAGACTATCGGAGATCATCTCACGCCAGCACGGAGTGGTCACCACCTCGACGTTCGTCTCGATACAGCAGACGAGATATCACCACAGCGTTCTTCCTCCAGCAGGATTCAGACGCGACAATCAAACAACGGAGCCACGGCAAAATCCCTAGTTCCAAAGCTCAACGGTTCACCAACAACCTAGAGACAACTACGACATTCGTCTCGATACAGCAGACGCAATGCCAGCAAACGAAGCAAAGGCCAAATTCCTAGCTTCAGGGTCTTGACGGCAACTCAAATAAAACCTAAAAGACTATCGGAGATCATCCCACACCAGCGCGGAGTGGTTATGACTCATCGGGGCTCCCCAAACTGAGCCTAACCTCAAGTAAAAAGCGGCATGGCAAAATTCCTAACGCTTGCTCTTCCGACGGTCAAACTGCCTAGGAAGATTACTTGAAGACGTCTTGTCCAGCCCCCGAAGGGATCAGAGACACGACAGTCGCAAGGCTACTCGAACAGCAAGATTGCCTATCGAGGGATACATCAGCCAACGCGACGGTACGATGGACAAAACCCTAGTACCACAAACCCTAACGGACCTCTGTTGTTAAGAGCAGAGCTTAACTGTGACGTTAGGATATTCTTGTGAGAACTGCTCGATTCGTCTTGACTTGTAAGGAAATTAGTGTCTTTGCGAGAACTTCTCGATTCGTCTCGACTCGTAGGGAAAAGCCTTAGGCAATGGTGATAAGAACCGGTTTCCTAAGCACTGGGGCCCTGCACGTCGGTCCAAAATGGACTCTTACATACAATTCATGGGCCACACTCACCAAAGTCGAATCTCGACAAGGAGGGAAACAACTGCTTACGAGTCCTCTTGACTTGTAGGAGGGAAAATTCTCTTGTGAGATCCTTACGACTCTCAAGAGAAACGCGCTTAGGAATCCTCACGATTTCTAAGGAGAAAATACACCTGCGGGATCCTCTCGACTCGTAGGGAGAAAAGTCTTCATGAGACCCTCATGGCTCATGAAGTTGAAAAGCCTTAGGCGGCAGATCTGAACCTGTCTCCTAAGCCATCGCTACCTTATAAAGAGTTCAGGATGAAATGTCATCTACCATCCATGGGCCAGCGTTGCTAAAGCCACATTCGCCGCTGAAGTAAAGAAGCTACTTATGGGTCCTCACGATTCGTAAGGAAAAATACCTGAGCGAGATCCTTACGACTCACGGAGGTAATGAACACCTAGAAATCCTCATGATTTCTAGGGAGAATTTTCACCTACGAGATCCTCTCGACTCGTAGGGAGAAAAACCTTCTTGAGATTCTTACGGCTCATGAAAAGGAAGAAGTCTTAGGCTAGAAGGACCCTAAACTTGTCTCTTA
This sequence comes from Agapanthus africanus, assembly GCA_030015575.1. NCBI lineage: Eukaryota > Viridiplantae > Streptophyta > Magnoliopsida > Asparagales > Amaryllidaceae > Agapanthus > Agapanthus africanus. Next base: position 864,934,509 of record CM057338.1, on the reverse strand, counting down.
AGCCCTCAATTCTGTGGCCATGCATAAATCCGCACTACTTCACCCACATACGTACTTATGTGGGCATAGTAGTGGGGGGCATTTGTTCCCGCCAAAATTTTGGCTCACAACCTGCTCCCTTATAAAAAAAAAATAATAAAATAAGAAATAATAATAAAATAAAAAATGAAGGGAAAACTCCACATGCAAAGAATGTAACAAATGCTTCAAAGCTAAGAGTTAAAACATTGTGAAGCAACGCTTCAGATGCAGCGCCAAGTGCACTGCGCCCTAAACAGCGCACCACGTGCAAAGCACGTGTGCGCTAGCGCTAGGTGCGCTGCACTCCAAGCAGCACACCACGTGTCATACACGTGTGCGCTAGCGCAATGTGCGCTGCCTTTTAAGCAGCGCACAATGTGCAAAGCACGGGTGCGCCGGCGCTGGAACCTAAAAGCTCCCCAACCGTCAGATCAAAGATCTAATAATAATGATAAATCACTAATTAATCAGAATTAAATTCTGTTAAGGAAAGATTCCTCAAAATCTTTCCAAATGACAAGATTTTACTCTGTAAATCAGAGCATCGTTGGATCAATGATCCAATGGTAAATAAAAATTACCAAAGACAATAAATTCTGTTATGGAAAGATTTTTCCAATCTTGTTAAAAACAAGAAAATTATCTTCTGTAAAACAGAAGCCCTAGGATCAAAGATCCAACGGTGGGGAAACATCCCCAAATTAATCAGAAAAATATCTCTTTAACTGATTTAACAAATCAATTTGCCCTATACAAAGGCCCCAAGACTTCAAGTCTGATATAGAGAAACCCCCCTGCAAACTTTGAGAAAAACTAAAAGAGAAAGAAAAGCAAGCTTTTAGCGAAAGATGACCATTTTCTTCAAGGTAAAGAACATGATTCTTGAACACAGAGATGAAATCATCTCATAAAAGAAGAACTATCTTCTAAAAAAGATCATAGATCTACAAAAAGACCAAGGTCTTTGATAAAAAGAGATCAGAGATCTTATTATAAAAACTAAAAAGAAGTATTCACTTCATTCACAGATCCTTGATCTACAAAGGCAGTGTCCTTTTTATAAATAAGAACATTTTGTTCTTGAACCTTGAGGCAAGGCCTCCTTTAAAAGAAGAACATAAACTTGTTTTCTGATCATAAATTTGATCAAATGCGCTTTGCGCAACTGAAAAGTGCCTTGCACTCATGAACTGCGCTTTTGCGCTCATTGGACAGGTGCTCAGTGCCAAAACATGCCACGTGTCAACCATGGAAACAGTTTGCGCTTTGCGCTTCTGAGACAGCGCGCTGCACCCATAGACCAGCACTCAGCGCCAAGTACACCACGTGTCACTCACTGGTGCGCTGCTAAACCAGCGCAAAGCGCTCAAAAATTGAAAGCGCAATGCGCTAATAAACTGGCGCTTGGCGCTAAGCGCGACACGTGTCCTTTTAGTGTGCGCTACCTGACAGAAGTGCAATGTGCTCTTTAATTGGCGCAAAGCGCCTGGCGTGCCACGTGGCGCACTGTCAGAACATACTTCGTTCTGATGAATGCTATGCATTCAATACAAGACAAAATGATGTCAGAACCCAATGCTTAGCATTATTAAAAGGGCTAAGCCCAAATAAAGGCTTAATATCCAGAACAACAAAAAATGCTAAACATTTTAATTGGACTTAGCCCAATTCTGGCCATAAGTCCTCAACTTATATTGAACTGAGCCCATCTGCTCATAAATATTCAACAGATCTTAGTCCCAAACCGGGCTACAGATCTTCCAATCAACTCACACCGGTTCTAGGGTACATCTCTTTACTCCTCTGATATCCGTCGTTGTAATCCTTCAACGTCTTCAGAGAGGTGACGGGTCCCGACAACCACATATTTCTATGGACTGTGGGGTCCTTAAACTCGTAGACTACGATGTCTTTAAACCGGACTGTGAGGTTCTTAAACTCACGGACTACGATGTCCTTAACCCGGACTGTGGGGTCCTTAAGCCCATGGACTACGATGTCTTTAAACCGGACTGTGAGGTACTTAAACTCACGGACTACGATGTCCTTAACCTGGACTGTGGGGTCCTTAAGCCCATGGACTACGATGTCCTTAATCTCGGACTGTGGGGTCCTTAAGCCCATGGACTATGATGTCCTTAACCTTGGACCACCATGTCCTTAAACTAGTAATCGACCGTAATGTCCCTAAACTAAACAATAGAGCCCAAATGCTCTTTTGTTGGATCTAAATGATCCTATTAAGTTGATCTTAGTCTAAAATTAGACTAACGTGTCCTTAACAAACGTTGAGTCGATCTTAGTCTAAAATTAGACTAATGTGTCCTTAACAAACGTTTAAGTTGATCTTAGTCTTAAATGAGACTAACGTATCCTTAAACCCAAACCCCAAAACCCAAATCTAAGAAGATACAGATTTGGACTAATCTACGCCCTTCGGGCGACAACACAAATTAGTCTCCGTATACAATCCACGGGCAACCACAAACAAAACAAACACACACGGCACGAAGTGACCATCTGGAGAAGGAGAAAGTTGTTACCGCGATGCGGTAGCATAATTAACTGCAGGGGCTTGCGCCTGCAGGGAAGAGCGTCCCCACAATAAAAAAAAACCCTCAAATGAGGGGGAATCTGACGAAGTCTGCTACATCAGCCGCATCCGTTTAAACCTTCGATACATGGTGCCATAAATCAACTTGGCATCTTCGGAGAGGTGGACGGATAGCACCAAATAGTATCTACCCCCGAATTTCAGGCAAGACGTTCGTCTTTCCGGTTTCCGGCGGTAAACAGCACCAACTCCAAACAAACTCTCAAGTGTTCGTCTAGTGTCTAACATGCGTAGCGACACTACGAAACCAACCCAAGAGCAACAGCTATACAAGGTACATGAACCGTGTCGGATAACGTAACACGCGTAGTTGAAACTCTAGAAATAAGCAAAGTGATCTCAGATTTTGTATACTGTCAAAACATAAAAATCAAACAGTACCAAACACTTCTAAACAACTGCAGACATATACCTTACAAAAACCAACCCCTAACTCCACCAAAAGGACGAGCTCGACGGAATTCCCCTACATGTTGCCGGCCAAATCCGAGCCTATGGGGTTCGTGCTTCAGGTGAATGCTTAGGGTCTCTAGTACAATACAACTACACTGCTAGGATTTCCAGTATACACTCGGAGTCACAGCAGATCACAGATATCCTATAATGACACTAAAAATACGACATGTGCACGAAATTAAACTTTAAGTGTTATAAACAACAACTAACAAGCTACACAACATTAAAACACCTATTTAATAGTTTAGAGCTTATACCTATCCACACTTGCTCAAAAGATCCTAGCTTTCCAAGCTCCAAGTGATCTTAGAGACTAAAACAAGACTTAAGAAGGGTTTTAGTGAGGTTTAATGAAGGTTTAGCCAGATTTAGTGAAGGAATAGTGAGGGTTCAGTTTGAGGGAAGAGAAGATGAAGAAATAGTGAGAAAGAGATAGAGTGAGAGAGAATGAGAGTGTGAGGTGAGATAGAGATGAGAGGGTGAGTGTAGGGTAAGTGCACCCTTGCACTTACTCTCTCCCTCTCCATCATTAATGCAAGCAATGAATCCTCCTCATGAGTCACCTTGCCACCTCCCCTCAATCCAAAACAAGGAAAATACCTCTCCACAAATATCTAAGGGTTAAGTTTAAACAAAGCATGGATTAGCTTAAGGTGTCTTAGCTACTAAACAAGATTAACACTAACTAACCTTCACATTAACATGCACAAGTGTGTGCAAGACAAAACGATTAATAATAAAATATTAATTAATTGTTATAAAATGCGAGGAAACCAATTTGGTAAACTTCTTATAGAAAACCCGCATTATCGCTTAATTAACACTAATCGCATTCTAAGGTGTTACAAATCCGCTGCTCGCACTTAGACCACAGGTTCCGCCACCGGATCGTGTATTAGACTCATGTTTCTCCCGGCTTTACCCTAGCATTGATTAATGCTGTGATCGGTGAAAGTGTATGCTAGCACCACAGTAGGGTTTAAACGGGCATCACACATGCAACTTTAAAATTTCATGCTGCTAATGAACACTAACCTAGGATCAAACTAGAAGATTAGGGTTTTAAACATGATATCATAAACTTTACACTAAGAAATGGATGGCTACAAACTTTGTAGACTGTGTCCTTCTCTTCTAAAGCTCTGGGTTGTAGTCCACGCGACTCCACTAAGCTTCACTTGAAGGTTGAACGAACTTGCTCCGATGACCTTCGTGCCGAAGATGATCCATCCGAAGTCCGCTAATCCAAGTTACCTCTTCACTAAACTCTTTAGTGAAGGAAACACACTACACCAAAGCGCTAATCTAGTGTAGGATGGTGAAGTAGGGGTTATATTTGCTCACTAGGGTTCTCACAAGCTCAAGGGTTCACAACTCATGTGAGGAATTGAGCTTGGAGGTGGAGGTGAAGAAGATGGAGAGAGTTAGAGAGCAACTCATCACATGAGCTCTCAAGTGAAGAAAATGGCTAAGTGTGTAATAAAGTCTAGAATGGCTCATCTCTTGACCTCACTTATTCAAGCATGGAATTCTTTGCAATAATAAATTGCAACCATGCTTAAATAGTGAGTCTAGACTAATAAACAAAGAATATAAGCCATGCTTTGCCCATCCCTCCAAAGTCTCCCCATTTATCATCTCTTTTTCTATTTTCATAAAATAGAAAAACCATGACATGCTTCATATATATATATATATATAAGCATATAATTAGTGAGCAATAATATTAGTCAATATACAATTATATCAAATAAATATATATCATATTATTAAATCAACACTTGATTTAATAATCCGGTTATATCATATATAACCGACTAATATCATTTATCTGTATATCATATTATCAAATCAACACTTGATTCAATAATCCGGTTATATCATATATAACCTAACTGATAACAAATAGCCGCCAGATTACAATACGGTATCTCATACTCGTATTTAATCAGGCCACCGCACATATCAACATATGTGCCCTACTTCGTTTCGCTTGAACCAGAAAACTTCTATGCGGGACTCTAAAGACTCGTCAATGTTAGTTGTATGTATGCCCTAGAGGCCAGTATTGTACAGATGATGTATATTATATTGGATGCTTGGACATATATAGAGAGGACTTTCTTGCTCGACATGATAGTATGCTATCTGGATGCACTTTACTTTAACATGTATACTTGTCTCTTTATACTGTTTTATAGTTACATGTTGGTAAAAACCTTAGGATGTGTACTTGACTACCTGGACTATGATGCGGATCATACTAGTGGGGACATGGTAGTCCATAAGTACATCCTTCAAGGTCCCTAGTCGTGGGTGTATCGAGACAGGGCATCGATATACAAGTGTAGACTAGCGTATACGCTTCTCGACCCATGAGATGGGCGATGGATGATCCCATATCCATTGGTGTTTGACATCAGAGATGGTATACGGGTGCTCAGTGGAGACTGGGTACACTGGACGGACTCGCCGAGAACTCCCAGATGGTATTATACCTCACATCAGATGGCAGTTCTCTGGTGACATTTATGCAGGTTAGTCTGTAGACCCGAGATCGTCATAGAGTCTTATGTGATTCCCACTGTGCTTTGATTTCCACCTTACCACGTCTATGAGGGTGTGCAAAATGGTGGTTTTTGGGTACAGTCCCGAGTCACATGGAGGCAATGAGCGATAGGAGGGGTTTCGTCTCTCCCGGTATTGGGGGTTGATGTTGCGCTGTGCTCGATTGGCCATAACAGGGAAGTCCCTGGCCAGGGCTGATTTAGAGATTTACTGGTAAGTGTTACCAGTAGTTTCTCGACCCGTTATGAGCCTCACATCGGCACGACTTATCGGTTATTGGGGTCTGACGTTTACCAGCCCTAGACTTGATATACAACATATCAGACGAGTAGACCGGACTGTGCGGGAAGTGTTACCGGCAGGCTTTTACAGGAGTTGGAGCAGGCTTGCTTGCTGATCTTCTGATCGCTCAATACCCGGGTAGCCGTTATGTCTAGCTAGTACCGCTGACGGCTTGTGGGTGCTTGATGTGATCATCACCTACTGCCGGCGTATTGACGAGTCTTTAGAGTCCTACATAGAGGTTTTACTGGCTCAGGAAAAACGAAATAGGAGCGCATATGTGATATGTGCGGGACCGAGAATAATGCGTGTATATGATACCGTATTCTATTCTCGTGACTTTTAGTATCGATCGGTTATATATGATATAGCCGGGTTATCGAATCAAGTGTTGATTCGATAAGTCGATACATTGGATGTTAGTCGGTTATATGTGATATGACCGGATTATTAAGTCAAGTGTTGATTTAATAATTTATTGTATAATTGTATATTTGATATACTAGTTTACATTAACTAACACTTGTTCACTTTAGGGTTTTTCTCACATGAGCACAATTTTAATGTATATATGATATATATTAAAATGTGTTTTCCTTTTTGTATCATGGTTGATGATACACATCACTTGGGTGTATGAGACTTACACCATGGTATCTTTTATGTTGGATTTTAATATTCAAAGTAATTACAAAATTAGTGGAGGATTAGCTAAATGCTTGAAGCTTGTGGAAGCTTGTGGAAGCATTTGACTAATTCCACTAAATTTGTTTTTACTATGGATATTTCTTAACCCAACCATAAGGATTAGCCTAGGGTTAAGTCTCTACATGAGTTAGTATATGATACTCACTGACCATGGTTAGCCTTCTCACTTGATGATTATCCTCATCTCTTTCTTTTCTTCTTCTTCTTCATTGCTAAAAAGAAAAAGCTTGCTAGGGTTTGATCCAAAGTGAGAAAGAATGTGAGAAATAAAATTCTAAAGAGAACCCACTTCCTATTTCTCCATCCTCTACTAGACTAGCAATTTAGTTTAGGGTGTTTGCTTCACTAATTCTCAAGTTAGTGAAGTAGAAGCTTGAGTTGGCATCCCCTCGACGTAGATCATCTTCGGCCTCGAAGACTTCAAGCAAGGACGCGTATTTTGCCTCGTGAAGCCATGCAAGGGTCTGGGAGAACCACGATCGCAGCGAAGGGACTTCAACAAGGAGCTAAAGAAGTGAAGGACCGATCTACAAAGGTTGTATTTCGTATTCACTTAGTCGTAAACATAGTTTACTTGCATAGCAACCCTAATTTTCTAGCAACGATCTTGTTTAGGGTTATTCGGCACATCTAAAATTTTAAACGGACATGTTTGATGCTTCCTTAAACCTTATTAGAGTGCCTAGTAACCCTACAGTGGTATCAGAGCCTAGCTAGAACATTAGGCGATGTGTTAACGAAGTTAAAACTCCGAACGAACCCGAATACGTCGATTTAACGCCCTCTCTGGACATTTTTTCAAATCTATGATTTTTATAAATTAAAAATATCTAAAAAATTCAGCAGGGTTTTCTAAGAATTGTGGTGAAAAACGACAGCATAATACGTACAAGCCGCCGCGGAACCGCTGCAGTACAGAGGAGATATGCCATCGTTTTTGTACTGTAATTTCTATTTCTAAAATTTCTATTTTCTGGGTATTTTTAAAACTGACTCAAGTGTTGAGTATTTTGGGGTTTATTTTGAAATCTTCGATTCGATCGGAGAATTTAATTTTGTTCTGTTATTCCGGATAATTTAGAAAGTATTAAAATGTTCGAACGGATATCATTAACTCAATTTTTCCCGGCACGAAAAACATTCAAGTGTTGAATTTTTCTCGGGTTTAAATCTTTCGGAAAAACGTGCATGTGAAGCGATGGACCCTATAGAAGACAACAAACCTTAACTCGATTATATGACCGTCTTGAACTGCCTTTTGAACCTTAGGGTTTGAGGCAGTACGGCGTGCCACATGTGAGGCGTTGGCTTGACCCTTCTACGGCTGGACCGTTGCTACTGTGACGTATTCTGGAATTTTTGAACTCCGCTCAAGTGTTGAGCTATTTAGGAAATCTTGGGTATTTGATTATTTGATCGGAAAGTTTAATACTGTCTATTTATCTGGAATGTGATACAATATGTGGAATTCATACAGTTAGGCATGAAATGCGAAGTATGTGATATTTCGGATTTACGATGTCTAAAGAGATTGTGGATTCCAAATGTTGTAGTTTTACACTTTCTTTTCTGTGACCGTAAGTGTAATATGTGATATCGCCGGTTTCGTTGCTATATGTCAACGACAATTGGGATGCGCATATTTACTTACGTTGATGACATGTGATGTTATGTGTTGCTGGATATGTTATATTGGATCGTCGCGTTTTGAATAGCCGGTTTTTTTATGTGAGATGAGAGTTTTTTATTTTCATTCATGTAAAATAAAATGTAAGTAATATTCTTTTATTGGGGCACTTCCAGGATGAGGTTGATGTCACCTTTTGTATATTATTTACTTTTCCGCACTAGGATAGACCCAAGGAGGAGAGCACAAGTAACCGGGTTCTGGAGTCCAGTGGGAGACCAACTCGAGGAGTCGAGTCCGGGTCTCCTAACTCTAGAATTGGTAGGGTTGCTTGCCGCTCTCGTAGGGGTCTAGGGGTGTGGGTTTGGCTATTCATCGCGACCGTGGAATCCGTGTTTTATAGAGGCTCAAAATAAAACACGGACGTCCTAGTATATCCAATATATCATATGTTTCTTCTGCTGTGATATCTGTGATGTGATCGTTTGATGTGCTGTGATAGATACTGTATATAGTATATATGATATATTATATAGGCGTTACTTATGTTTTACACCCGCGCTAGCCCTGCCGCGCTCTGCCGTTAGTTGCCTAACCTAACGGTGCACGAGGGGATATCGAGGCGAATGCGGATGGCATAAGTGTACGTCGTATTTATCTGTGATGTTTAGGTGACTTAAATGATGGGACTTCATTAATGTGATTAATGAAAGAAAAGAAACCTAAAAGATGTTGTAGAATTAAATTTTTCAAAAAGAGTAGCTACAGTTTTTGCTTTGCATAGCGATATATATGATATATCCCGCACCTTATTCGATGAGGAAAGAGCCGAGACCCCTTCACTGGGAGTGACCTCTTTAGCAAAACTGGCAGATGCTACAACACTCGGTTTGCTTTTGATTGCTTTTAGAGTTTTTCTTTGCATAGTGATGTATAAGATATATCCTGCAGCTTATTCCATAAGGAAAGAGCCGAGATCCCTTCACCGGGAGTGACCTCTTTAGCAAAACTAATAAAAGCCTCAAAATCACTCCATTTCAAAATTCACATGATTCTACGACGATATCAAGTTCATTACGCAATAGGTTTTCAGAAAAACCTGTCGTAGCCCTCCGTCATTTCAGATAAGTCCTGCTTAGTATTTGTGCTGCGTTTGTTGACCTTGTCAAGGCGTAGTGTGCGGTAGCTGACTAATATTTATCTGTTTATGCATATGATGCAGATTGTTTTAGGGTAGTCGTACGGCCTTGTTGACCTTGTCAAGGGTCGTGCGGGTGGGTTTAATTCAATTAAGAAATGACGGGTTGAACTTGACTTACGGTCTATGGTTTGTTGACCTTGTCAAGGTCATAGATCGTTTGGGGCAAAATATTATCGGGAATTTCAAGTGTTGAAATTTGCAATGAGATTGCATACCTTCTATGAGATAGTTGGATCCCGATACCCACTGCAAGTAATTGTTACTCCCGGGAGAGTTTTACACAGGACAATTAGCCGATCAAGTAGGTGTCTAGAAAGGTGTAAACGGGGTTACGCCTTTGGGAAAATGAGGTTTACTTTAATTAGGTCCGTGCGAAAGCACGGGGAACCTCCCTCAAAGTACCGACACTGGCCTGGCTGAAAGATTGGCGAAGTTGTAGGGTGTAATTAATCCCGGCTAGTCTTTCCTTTTAGTGTTTGAAGGAAGATTTAATAAAAACAGTGGGAGCTATCCTGATTAGATAAAATAATAACCAATCTGATCTTGCAAGAGCATACGCTAAAGTGTTTTCTTCTCTCTCTCTCCAGGTAGCGACCATATCATGCCTTAATCAAGATAATAATATGGATGTATTGACCGAACCCGCATGTTATACTGTGCTGGGGAACGTTGGTTCCATTTTTTCTTATAAGAGTTATAAGACTGAACAGGATATAGGGGAATACCAGGATTCCCATGCCACCCGAATGAAGAAAGTACATGTTGATGCATTTTCTTCGGGTGTGTTCGTTACAGAGAACCGTTTTTCCATTTGCTCTACATCCTGGGTATTAGATACCGGGTCAGGATCCCATATATGTAATCAGTTACATGGGCTTAGGAAAGGTAGAGAACTTGGAGAAGGTGATAAAGACATAAGGGTTGGAAATGGTGCAATTGTTGCAGCTAAAACCGTCGGGGAATATCACCTTGTATTGCCAACTGGTAATACATTGATTCTGAACGAATGCTATTTCATGCCGAACCTGATATGCAACATTATATCGGTTTCTTTGTTGAGTAAAGAGGGATATAATTTTGTATTACAGGATAATGTTATGAACATTTTTCTTAACCAAAAGTTGGTTGGATCACGCACGTTGTGCAATGGCATTTATGTTCTAAATCAATCAACATTTCTGAGCATAACAAACACACACAAGAGGAAGAGTTCAGAAATGAACGAATCCTTCTTGTGGCATTGTAGACTGGGTCACATCAATGCGACACGACTAGCTAAGTTGCATAAGGATGGATATTTAAATCCGTTTGAATTTTCATCTTATGACACTTGCCAGTCATGTCTCAAAGGCAAGATGACCAAAACTCCGTTTACGGGACACGGAGAAAGAGTTACCAAACTCTTGGGACTGATACATAGTGATGTATGCGGTCCTATGTCTACACATGCCAGGAATGGTTCTTCGTACTTCATTACATTTACTGACGATCTCTCTAGATTCGGATATGTGTTCCTGATGAAACACAAATCAGAAGCTTTTGAGAAATTTAGAGAATATAAACAAGAAGTCGAGAACCAAACCGGGAAAAGTATTAAAATCCTTCGATCTGATCGAGGAGGTGAATACTTGAGCAATGAATTCCTGGAATTCCTAAAAGAGAATGGGATTCTCTCTCAGCTGACTCCTCCATATACACCATAACACAACGGTGTATCGGAACGGAGGAACCGCACCCTATTAAATATGGTGCGCTCTATGATGAGCACAGCCGAGTTACCTATTTCCTTCTGGGGGTATGCGCTGGAGACAGCAGCATACCTATTGAATCAAGTTCTATCTAAATCTGTACCTACCACACCATATGAGATATGGAGTGGGAAGAGGCCATATCTTAAACGAGTTAAGATATGGGGTTGTCCGGCCTATGTCAAAAGACAAAATCCGGACAAACTCGAGGCACGGTCAGTTCTTTGCAAGTTTGTGGGATATCCAAAGAACTCATATGGGTATTTTTTCTACCACGGTGAGGAACAAAAAGTGTTTGTTGCTCAACATGCCACCTTTTTAGAAAAGGAATTTCTTGTAAAAGAAATTAGTGGCAAAGTGGTAGAGCTGGAAGAGGTTCCAGATACACAAACTACAACTGAAGATTTAGTGGAACCAGAGGATTCAGTAGTTCCCAACGAACCTCAGCCTCTCCGCCGATCTAGTAGGGTTCCTCACCCACTTGAGAGATACTACGGTTTTCTCATGGATGGTGGGAGCGAGGATTGCATCATGGTTGATGATGACCCAACTAGCTTCGAGCAGGCCATCACGAGTGGGGACTCGTAAAATGGCTGGATGCAATGCGGTCCGAGATGGAATCTATGTACACCAACAAAGTATGGACTTTGGAAGTTGCTCCTGAAGAGGTAAAACCCATTGGGAGCAAGTGGATCTTCAAGAAAAAACTTGGTGTAGATGGGAAAGTGGAGACTTTCAAAACTAGACTTGTTGCAAAGGGTTTTCGTCAAAGACCAGGTATGGACTATGACGAAACCTTTTCTCCAGTGGTTATGCTTAAATCTATCCGGATCATGCTTGCCATCGCTGCATATCATGACTACGAAATCTGGCAAATGGATGTTAAGACCGCCTTTCTAAACGGTGATTTAGAAGAGTGCGTGTACATGACTCAACCAGAGGGCTTCGTAGATAGTGGGAGCAGCGGGAAGGTGTGCAAGCTGCTTAAATCCATTTATGGATTAAAGCAAGTATCGCGGAGTTGGAACATCTGCTTTGACGTCGTTATCAAAGAGTTTGATTTCGTCAAAAACGTAGATGAACCTTGTATCTACAAGAAGGTGGCAGAGAGTAAGGTTGTCTTCCTCGTATTGTACGTGGACGGCATACTCTTGATAGGAAATGACATTCCTATGCTGCAATCGGTCAAGCTCTTCTTATCATAAAGATTCTCAATGAAAGATCTAGGTGATGCCTCCTGCATACTGGGAATTATGATCTATAGAGATAGATCTAAAAGGATATTGGGATTGTCCCAATCCAGGTACATTGACACCATACTAAAGAGGTTTAGTATGGAAGAGTCCAAACGTGGGTTTTTACCCGTGATCTCAGGGCTCACTCTCTCCAAAGAGATGTCTCCCAAGACTGATTTGGAGAGAGCTCGCATGCAAGGGATACCCTATGCTTCGGCTGTAGGCTCTATCATGTACGCGATGCTATGTACCAGACCCGATATAGCATACTCACTAAGTGTAGTGAGTAGGTATCAAGCTGATCCTGGAGAGAGTCACTGGACAGCTGTGAAGAGCATTCTCAAGTACTTATGAAGGACTAAAGAGATGCTCTTGGTGTATGGTAACGGAGAACTCCAAGTGGAGTCATTTACCGATTCGAGCTTCCAGAGTGATAAGGACGACTCTAAGTCGCAGTCGGGATTTGTCTTTACCCTTTACGGAGGGGCGGTTAGCTGGAAGAGTTCCAAGCAGGAAACCGTGGCAGGGTCGACGATGGAGGCTGAATACATCGCTGCCAACGATGCTGCCAAAGAGGTTGTTTGGATCAAGAAGTTCATTACTGAACTTGGAGTGGTTCCATCCATTGAGCATCCAATACCTTTGTATTGCGATAACAATGGAGCGGTGGCTTTGGCCAAGGAACCAAGGTCCCATCAGCGATCCAGGCATATTCTGAGGCGGTATCGCCTGATCCGGGAGATAGTTGATCGCCAGGAGATCGAGGTCAGGAGGGTTGACACGAAGAACAACACAGTGGATACACTCACGAAGGCCATTCCCCAGATACAGTTTGAGAGACTCTTCGGGATGCTTGGTATGCGATACAACAGCAGCTGGCCCTAGTGCAAGCGGGAGATTGTTTGTTCTATGTATGCCCTAGAGGCCAGTATTGTACAGATGATGTATATTATATTGGATGCTTGGACATATATAGAGAGGACTTTCTTGCTCGACATGATAGTATGCTATCTGGTTGCACTTTACTTTAACATGTATACTTGTCTCTTTATACTGTTTTATAGTTACATGTTGGTAAAGCCCTTAGGATGTGTACTTGACTACCTGGACTATGATGCGGATCATATTAGTGGGGACATGGTAGTCCATAAGTACATCCTTCACGGTCCCTAGTCAAGGGTGTATCGAGACAGGGCATCGATATACCAGTATAGACTAGCGTATACGCTTCTCAACCCATGAGATGGGCGATGGATGATCCCATATCCATTGGTGTTTGACATCAGAGATGGTATACGGGTGCTCAGTAGAGACTGGGTACACTGGACGGACTCGCCGAGAACTCCCAGATGGTATTATATCTCACGTCAGATGGCAGTTCTCTGGTGACACTTGTGCAGGTTAGTCTGTAGACCCGAGATCGTCATAGAGTCTTGTATGATTCCCACTGTTCTTTGATTTCCACCTTACCACGTCCATGAGGGCGTGCAAAACGGTGGTTTTTGGGTACAGTCCCGAGTCACATGGAGGCAATGAGCGATAGGAGGGCTTTCGTCTCTCCCGGTATTGGGGGTTGATGTTGCGCTGTGCTCGATTGGCCATAACAGGGAAGTCCCTGGCCAGGGCTGATTTAGAGATTTACTGGTAAGTGTTACCAGTAGTTTCTCGACCCGTTATGAGCTTCACATCGGCATGACTTATCGGATATTGGGGTCTGACGTTTACCACCCCTAGACTTGATATGCAACATATCAGACGAGAAGACCAGACTGTGCGGGAAGTGTTACTGGCAGGCTTTTACAGGAGTTGGAGCGGGCTTGCTTGCTGATCTTCTGATCGCTCAATACCCGGGTAGCCGTTACGTCCAGCTAGTACCGCTGACGGCTTGTGGGTGTTTGATGTGATCATCACCTACTGCCGGCGTATTGACAAGTCTTTAGAGTCCTACATAGAGGTTTTACTGGCTCAGGCAAAACAAAATAGGAGCGCATATGTGATATGTGCGGGACCGAGAATAATGCATGTATGTGATACTGTATTCTATTCTCGTGACTTTTAATATCGATCGGTTATATATGATATAGCCGGGTTATCGAATCAAGTGTTGATTCGATAAGTCGATACATTGGATGTTAGTCGGTTATATGTGATATGACCGGATTATTAAGTCAAGTGTTGATTTAATAATTTATTGTATAATTGTATATTTGATATACTAGTTTACATTAACTAACACTTGTTCACTTTAGGGTTTTTCTCACATGAGCACAATTTTAATGTATATATGATATATATTAAAATGTGTTTTCCTTTTTGTATCATGGTTGATGATATACATGACTTGGGTGTATGCGACTTACACCATGGTATCTTTTATGTTGGATTTTAATATTCAAAGTAATTACAAAATTAGTGGAGGATTAGCTAAATGCTTGAAGCTTGTGGAAGCTTGTGGAAGCATTTGACTAATTCCACTAAATTTGTTTTTACTATGGATATTTCTTAACCCAACCATAAGGATTAGCCTAGGGTTAATTCTCTACATGAGTTAGTATATGATACTCACTCACTATGGTTAGCCTTCTCACTTGATGATTATCCTCATCTCTTTCTTTTCTTCTTCTTCTTCATTGCTAAAAAGAAAAAGCTTGCTAGGGTTTGATCCAAAGTGAGAAAGAATGTGAGAAATAAAATTCTAAAGAGAACCCACTTCCTATTTCTCCATCCTCTACTCGACTAGCAATTTAGTTTAGGGTGTTTGCTTCACTAATTCTCAAGTTAGTGAAGTAGAAGCTTGAGTTGGCATCCCCTCGACGTAGATCATCTTCGGCCTCGAAGACTTCAAGCAAGGACGCGTATTTCGCCTCGTGAAGCCATGCAAGGGTCCGGGAGAACCACGATCGCAGCGAAGGGACTTCAACAAGGAGCTAAAGAAGTGAAGGACCGATCTACAAAGGTTGTATTTCGTATTCACTTAGTCGTAAACGTAGTTTACTTGCATAGCAACCCTAATTTTCTAGCAACGATCTTGTTTAGGGTTATTCGGCACGGCTAAAATTTTAAACGGACATGTTTGAAGCTTCCTTAAACCTTATTAGAGTGCCTAGTAACCCTACAGTCAATATGCCAGCAGTAGGTAATGATCACATCAGTTACCCACAAGCTGTCAGCGGTACTAGCTGGACATAACGACTACCCAGGTATTGAGCGATTAGAAGATCAACAAGCAAGCTTGTCCAAACTCCCATGAAGCCTATAAGTAACACTTACCATACAGTCCGGTTTCTTTATTTGATATGTCGCATATCGAGTCTAGGGGTGGTGACGTCAGATCCCAATAACTTGATAAGTCATGCTGATGTATGGCTTATAACGGTTCGAGAAACTACTGATAACACTTACCAGTAAATCTCATCAATATCCCTGGCCAGGGACTTTCAGTTATAACCAATCGAGCATAGCACAACATCAACTCCCAATACCGGAAGAGACGAAACGCCTCCTATCGCTCAATGCCTCCATGTGACTCGGGACTGTACCCAAAATCCACCTGTTTGCACGCCTCCTTTGAGCTGTGGTAGGGAGGAAATCAAAGTACAGTGGGAGCTACACAAGACTCTGTGAAGATCTCGGGTCTACAGACTAACCTGGACTAGTGTCATCAGAAAACTGCTATCTGACGATAGGTATAATACCAACTAGGAGTTCTCGGCGAGTCCTGTTCGGTGTACCCATTCTCTAATGAGCACCTGTGTACAATCTTTGATGTCAAACACTAATGGCTATGGGATCAACCATCGCCCCATACAGGGTCAAGAAACGTACACACTAGTCTACTTTGGAATATCGATTTTTTGTTTCGATATCCCCTCGACTAGGAACTGTTAAAGGATGTACTTGTGGACCACCCTAGCCCCACTAGTATGATCTGCATCATAGTCCTGGTAGTCAAGTCATATTCTAAGGGCTTTATCAACATGTATGAGAGAGACAATATAACAATACCGGTTTATATATTAAGATAAAGGTAACCAGATAGCATATTATCATGTCGAGCAAAAAAGTCCTCCATATATATGTCTAAGCATCCACTATATCATACGATAATGGCCTCTAGGGCATACATATCACTAACAATCTCCCACTTGCACTAAGGCCCGTTGTTGTAGTATCTCATCTAACATCCCTAAAAGTCTCTCGATTAGTATCTGGGGGAGGGCCTTGGTGAGTGGATCCACTGTGTTATCCTCTATGTCAACTCTCCCGAGCTCGATCTCCCGGCGATCTACTATCACCCTGATCAGGTGATACCGCCTAAGAATATGTCTGGATCACTGATGGGACCGGGGTTCCTTAGCCAAAAGCACGGCTCCATTGTTATCACAATACACAGGTATTGGATGCTCAATGGATAGAACCTCACCAAGTTCATCTTATGAACTTCTTCATCTAGACAGCCTCTTTGGCAGCATCGTTGGTAGCGATGTATTCAGCCTTTATCGTCGAGTCTGCTACGTTATCTAGCTTGGAACTCTTCCAACATACCGTCCCTCCAATGAGGGTGAAGGCAAAACCCGAGACCGACTTACTGTTGTCCTTATCACTCTGGAAGCTCGAATCGGTAAAGGACTCCACCTGGAGTTCACCATTACCATACACGAAGAAAATCTCTTTAGTCCTTCTCAAGTACTTAAGAATTGTTGGCTATAGTGCCCTCAAGTCAATTATTGAATCGCAGACATGCGATTGCGATGATTGAGGGAGGACATATACGGATAGAACAGTCTTACTCAAAATGATAGTATGCTATATGGTTTGTCTTTATCATCATGTACATGCTTTATGTGGTATTACAGATCACTATTACATGTTGATAGAGCCCATAGGATTCTTGCTTGACTACCAGCAATATGATGGCGATCATATATGTGGGATCTGAGTGGTCTATAAGCACATACTTAAATGTCCCTAATCGGAGGAGTTTCGAGACTGGGCATCGATACTCCAGAGTAGACTAGTGTATACTGATCGAGACCCCGACGAGGGGCGGTGTCCAAGTCTCACAAACCATTGGTGTTAATTTGTTCACCTAAGATATGTTAGTGTAATATGCCCTAGATGCCATTGTTGTATAATACTAGTTTGTATATTACATTTTGAAAGTTTGGGATATATACACGGATTTATGACAGTCTTGCTCAATATGGTAGTATGCTACTTGGTTTGTATCTATCTTAATATGTGTATATGTTTCTTTTGACGTATCGCTAATACATATTGGTAGAGCCCTTAGGATCTTTGCTTGACTACCAGCGTTGTAATGGTAGTCACACTAGTGGAGGCTGGGTAGTCTACATGCACATCCTTATAAAGGTCCCTAGTCCTAGGATTATCGAGACAGGGCATCGATACTCCAGAGTTGAGAATCCTAGGGTTTGTGAGACAACTAGATCCCTAATCACTCTAGGCTACTTAGTTTAGCACACCAAGTAACCTAGTTCCCTCATCTTGGAGGTGAAAGCTCAAAGTAGAAACTCTTGGGTGGATCTTCTTCGACTTGGAGAAACCGACGAGGGGGCGCGATCCATTCTCACTACGAGGAGCTCACGACGAGGAGAAGGATAGCGAGAAGAAGAAGGACTTGTAACTTGAGGTATAACATTCTCACATAGTACTTAAACCTCCGATTAAGTTTGTTAGTTAGGGTTTAGTATCGATCCTGGAGTTTAGTCGATGTTACGAAGCACTTAAAAATCGTTTTTTGCAAACTCTGCCTCCCCGTGAACACGTGGGGTGTGTGGCATCGACTTACAGTGGTATCAGAGCTAACTAAACTATAACTAATAGATTAAACGACAAGTAAAACTACGAAACCAAAATAACCCCAACACATCGAAGCATAGATCTTAGTTTCTGTTGATTTTTTATGAGGTTCTAAATTTTTTTAAACAATTGTAGAGTTCTCCTTTACTTGTAAAATGAACACACACCAAAAGCGAGACATTTCCCTTGGATTTTGACCGGCCAAATAGCTAGAAAATCCGGCCTCGCTAGTTTTGTGGAAGGGAAATGCTTCATGTTTTGTTCTGTGGTCTTGTTACTTGGATCTAGGGTTTCAGGAGTTGTTTGTTTTTGCCAATTTTGAATATGCTGTCAATTCTTTGCTGTGGCAATACGGGGTGTTTCGAAGTCGCAGTTTAACGTCGTTTAATGTTTTAAGTTGTGATATATGTGTTCGTAAACTTCCGCTAATTTCTATATTTCGGTTAGTTGGGGGTTGCACATAGCTGTGATGCTTTTGTAGTTTGTGTATATGAATATTGTTGGATTGTCGTGAATGAATAGTCGGGGATGTGAGGTGTTATATTATTCCATTCAAATGTAAATTGTAATTTGATGTAATATTTTTTCGCGGAGCACATCCGGGTTGAGGTTGTAGCCATCGTTGTATTATTTCATTTACTGTTTATTGCTCCTAGGATAGACCCAAGGTGGGGTACACAAACTACCGGGTACTTTGAAGTGTCGAGTGGCCTACTCATTTTACTGAGGGAGGTTGCTTCACTTTGGGTATTTGGCGGGTAGTTTTCCGCACCCGTAGAGGTCAGGGGTGAGGTTTGGCTATTCATCACAACCGTGTAATTCATCTTTCGTTGCAGGCATAAACGAAACGCAGAATTCCTAGTATATCCGATATATTCATCTGTGATCTGGAATGCCTATTATTGTGTCTGACGAATGGATATTATTATATATATATATTATATAATAGATGTTGCTTATGTTTTGCATCTGCACTAGTCCAGCCCCCAGCTCTGGCGTTAGTTATCTAACCTAACTGTGTAAGACGGGGCCCAGTGGCGAATGCGGATGGCATAAGCGTACGCTGTATTTTCGTCTTTTTTCTGCAATGGTAGGTTAATTGATGGGACTGTATTACATTAATGCAAAGCAAATAAACCAAAGCTGAATCGTTGGAACAATTATAAAACCACTCGGTTTTTTCAAAATAGCAAAACTTTTAAAATGCGGAGCTTAAACCGCTCCTTTTAAAAAGCTATCAGGTTCTTTTGATTATATTAAGTTCACTACGTTCACGGTTTCGCCAAAACCATTTGTAGCCCTCCGTCATTTCAGTTGGATATTCAGTAGTATTCAAGCTATGTATTTTGACCTTCGCCAAGGCATAGTGATTGGTAGCTGCTGAATATTCATCTGTAGCATAGATAGATGCGTTGGTTTGGGAAAGTCGTACTACTATTTTGGCCTTCTTCAAGGGTATGTATGGGTGGGTTCAAATTAACTTGGACAATGACGGGTAAAACTTGACATATGACTTATGATATGTTGGCCTTCGTCAAGGTCATAAGAGCATGGGGCAAAAATCCACATCGGGAGTTTCTAAAGAAACTAAAACTTGCTAGTGTTGCATACCATTTGGAGTGTGATAATTTTGGTAGGATTCCTTCGACTTTATTACACGATGATATTTGGATCCCGATCCTACTGTGAGTATATGCTACTCCTTGGAAGATTTTTTCACTTAACGATCAATGCTATAAACCAAGTAGGTATCTAGAAAGGTGTTAGCGGGGCTACGCCTCCAGGGAAAAGAGATTATTAATTAAGGAACTTCGCGAAAGCGTCGTAAAACCTCCCTCAAAGTACCGATACTGGCCTGGCTGAAAGGTTAAGCAAGAATTGTACGGTGAGATTAATCCTGACTAATTCTTCTTTTATGGTTTGAGGAAGGATTCGAGAAATAGTAGGAGCCATCCTGTTTAGATAAACTAAAAACCAATCTAAACTTGTAAGAGTATCATGCTAAAGAGTTTCTTCTTTTTCTCCTAAATTGCAGCGACCAAGATGACTGGTCTTAAGTTACTATTAGATAAAAATATATTGACATGGCCAAACTATAAAGATTGGCTCAGGAATATCAAGATGGCAATCACTTATGACAAATTAGGCTATATTCTTACTACTGAATCCCCCACCGTCCTAGGTCCAGATTCTAGCGTCGTGGATAAGGAAATCCGTAAGACCTGGGAAATTGATACCGTGAAAGCCAAGTGCCTCGTGCTGACCTCTATGGACAATGAACACCAGAGGCGGCACGAGAATATGGATCTTGAATCCATATTCCTCCATACCAAGGAATTATATGGAGAGCAATCTCGTATCGCAAGATACGAGATCTTGAAGAAGCTATTTCAGGCGAGGTTGGCTGTCAGGTCATCTGTAAGGGATTACGTCCTTAAGATAATCGGCTACATTGAGGAGCTCGCGGACCTGGGGACTACGTTGGAAAATGAGTTGTATACAGACTTGATTTTGGATTCCCTCCCTTCCACCTACGCCTAGTTTATCTTGAATTTTAATATTCATGGTAAAGAAGTTGAACTTCCAGAACTCCTCAACATATTGAGGAGTGCTGAGTGCACCCTGCAGAAATCCTGAGAAACACTCGCTCTACTTGTTGGTGGAGCTTCCTCTTCTAGATCCAAGGCAAAAGCCAAGGGAAAGAAGAAGAAGGCCCTCACCAAGCTGAGAAGCAGTTTTAGTAAGGTGGAAGAGAAGGGCAAGGAAAAAGTGGCGGGGCCGACAGTAGGGAAGGAAGAATGCTTCTACTGTCATAAGAAATGCCATTGGAGGAAATCTTGCAGGGCCTGGAGAGCCAAGAACAAGGACTCGAAGCAGGTTGTGGCTTCGGCTTCAGGTGTGTTTGTAATTGAAAACTGTCTGTCAATCAACTTTACTTCCTGGGTATTGGATACCGGATCAGGATCTCATATTTGTAATTCTTTGCAGGCACTGAGAAGCCGTAGAGTTCTGAAGACCGGTGATATGACCCTCAGAGTTGCTAACGGAGCGAACGTGGATGCTGTGTCCGTAGGGGAATATCATTTAGGGTTGACAAGTGGACATATTTTGGTTTTGCGCAACTGTTTTTGTGTACCTAGTTTGACTTGTAATATCATTTCTGTATCTTTGTTATCTAAAGAAGGTTATGATTTTACATTTGTAAGCGATGTCGTAAACATCCACCTTAATCATGGTCTGATTGGGTCAGGTACTCTAAACAACGGTATATACGTATTAAACCAACTACAAAGTTTCAATGTCCAGAACAAACATAAAAGAAAGACTCCAGAATTAAATCAAGTTTTCTTATGGCATTGTAGACTGGGTCACATCAACGAAACAAGGTTGACCAAGTTACAAAAAGAAGGATATTTGGATCCGTTTAAATTTCAATCTTATGCAACTTGTCAATCATGTCTCAAAGGAAAGATTACAAAGAATCCGTTCACTGGACACGGAGTAAGAGCGAGCGAGCTCTTAGGACTCATACACAGCGACGTGTGTTGTCCAATGTCTACACATGCAAGAAGTGGTTATTCCTATTTCATTACTTTTACGGGTGATTTCTCTAGGTATGGACATGTCTTCTTGATGAAACATAAATCCGAGCCTTTGAGAAATTCCGAGAATATAAGAATGAAGTGGAAAAACAAACCGGCAAAAGTATCAAGTCACTGAGATCTGATCGAGGTGGTGAATACTTGAGTGCCGAGTTCCTGGGTTACCTAAAAGAGAATAGAATTTTCTCTCAGCTTACTCTTCCATACACGCTACAATACAACGGTGTATCGGAGAGACGGAACCGAACCTTATTGGATATGGTGTGTTCCATGATGAGTAATGCTGAGTTACTGCGATCATTCTGGGGCTATGCACTAGAATCAGATGCATATCTTTTGAATAAGGTTCCTACCAAGACTGTGCCTACCACACCATATCAGATATGGAGTGAGAAGAAACCCTATCTTCAGTATCTGAAGATATGCGGATATCCAGCTTTTGTCAAAAAGCAGCATGCGGACAAGCTTGGGGCATGCTCAGTACTGTGTAAGTTTGTGGGATACCCAAAGAACTCTAGGGGGTATCTTTTCTATTACGCAGAGGAACAAAAGGTTTTTGTTTCTCGTCATGCCCACTTTTTGAAAAATCAATTTTTAGAAAAGGAAACTTGTGGGGGCGCAATAGAACTGGAAGAAATTTTAGAACTACAATCTATTGCTGAAAGCATGGTGGAACCAGAAGTTTCAAAAGAACAGGACATTCCTGTGCCACTCCGCAGGAGTAGTAGGATATCTCATCCGCCCAAGAGATACTATGGGTTTCTCGTAGACGGGGATAGAGAGGATTGCATCATTGATAATGATGAGCCAACTAACTTCCAGCAAGCCATTCAGAGCACAGACTTAGTAAAATGGCTAGATGTAATGCGGACCGAGATGGATTCCATGTACACCAACAAAGTATGGACTTTGGACATTGCTCCAGAAGGGGTAAAACCCGTAGGCTGCAAATGGATCTTCAGAAAGAAGATTGGTGTAGATGGACATGTTGAAACCTATAAGGCTAGATTTGTTGCAAAGGGATTTCGTCAAAGACCTGGTTTGGACTATGATGAAACCTTTTCTCCAGTGGCTATGCTCAAATCCATCCAGATCCTTCTTACCATTGCTGCTTTCCACGATTATTAGATTTGGCAGATGGACGTAAAGACCGCTTTTCTAAATGGAAATTTGGAAGAGTGCGTCTAAATGGACCAGCCGGAGGGTTTCATTCAGAGTGGGAGCAGCGGGAAAGTGTGCAAGTTGCTTAAGTCTATTTATAGACTAAAGCAGGCATCGCGGAGTTGGAACATCTGTTTTGATGAGATGGTCAAAGAATTTGACTTTATCAAAAATCCAGATGAACCATGCATCTATAGTAAGATTGTAGCAAGAACTATTGTATTCCTTGTCTTGTACGTGGATGAAATTCTCTTGATAGGAAATAACATTCCTATGCTACAATCTGTCAAAGGATTCTTGTCACAAAGGTTCTCCATGAAAGACCTGGGTGATGCCTCTTACATTCTGGGGATCCAGATCTATCGTGATAGATCTAAGAGGATGTTGGGACTTTCACAGTTCAGGTACATCGACACCATACTGAAGAGATTCGGTATGGAAGATTCAAAGCGCGGTAATTTACCGGCTTGTCACGGAATCACCCTCTCCAAAGAGATGTCTCCCAAGTCTGATTTGGAAAGGGATCGCATGTCTATTATACCTACGCTTCTGCAGTAGACTCTATAATGTATGCGATGTTGTGTACCAAAACAGATGTTGCTTACGCACTAAGCGTGGTAAACCGGTATCAGTCAAACCCTGGGGAGAAGCACTGGATAGCAGTAAAGAACATTCTCAAGTACCTGAGAAGGACTAAGGAAATTTTCTTGTGTACGGTGGAAAAGACCTCCAGATCGAGGCCTTTGCTGACTCCAGCTTCCAGAGTGACAAGGATGACTCCAATTCCATGTCGGGTTATATCTTTACCCTCAATGGAGGGGCGGACTGTTGGAAAAGTTCTAAGCAGGACACCGTTGCTGACTCGACGATGGAAACGAAGTATATCGCAGCTTCTGATGCCGCAAAAGAAGCATTCTGGATGTGGAAGTTCTTAACAGAACTTCAGGTGGTTCCGTCCATTGTTGATCCAATACCTCTGTATTGTGACAACAACGGGGTTATATCTTTAGCAAAGGAACCCAGGTCCCATCAGAAGTCCAGACATATCTTGAGGCGGGATCACCTGATCAGGGAGATCATGGATCTCCAAAAGATCGAGGTGCGGAGAGTTGCTACTGAGGACAACACTGCAGATCCATTCACAAAGGCTATCTCTCAGACGCAGTTCGAGAGGCTATTCGAGATGATAGGCCTGCGATATGCCAGCACATGGCCTTAGTGCAAGTGGGAGATTGTTAGTGTAATATACCCTATAGGCCATTATTGTATAGTACTATTTTGTATATTACATTTTGGAAGCTTGGGATATATACACGGTTTTATGACAGTCTTGCTCAATAATGCTACTTGGTTTGTATCTATCTTAATATGTGTATTTGTTTCTTTTGACGTATCGCTAATACATATTGGTAGAGCCCTTACGATCTTTGCTTGACTACCAGCGTTGTGATGGCAGTCACACTAGTGGGGGATGGATAGTTTACAAGCACATCCTTATAAAGGTCCCTAGTCGTAGGATTATCGAGACAGGGCATCGATGCTCCAGAGTAGACTAGTGTATACACTTCTCATCCCAGCAGAGGAGATGGTATGTCCTACAGCCATCTGTACATCGTATTGGAGATAGTATGCAGGTGCTCATTGGGTTATGAGTTACACTGGACAGACTCATGGTGAACTGCTGGTTGGTACTATACCTATCATCAGGTAGCAATTCCCAGGTGACATGAGTACAGCATAGTCCGTTAACTTGACACTGCTACTTCGTCTCAAGTGGGTTCCCACTGTTCTTAGATTACTACCCTACCACGGATCTATTGAGTCCTGAAAACAGGTAGCAGTTGGGTGCAGTCCCGAAGCACTTGGAGGCAGTGGCGGTTAGATAGGATTCATCTATCCCGGTATTGGGGGTTGATATCGCGCTGTGTTTGGAAAGCCATTACACAAAGTCCCTGGCCAGGGCAAGCGAGATTTGCTGGTAGGTACACCAGTAGTTTCTTAGGGTGTTTTTGGGCTCCACTCTGACGCGACTTATTGCACTATTAGGGGTCTGACGTTTACCGCCCCCCTAAGCCCGATATGCGATACTCTTTGATGAACAGGCCGGACTGTACGGAGATTGCCACAGACAGACCCAGTAGGAGTTCGGATGAGTTTTCTCGTCGGCCTTCTTATCGACAGATACGTGGGTAATCGTTATGTGCAGCTAGTACCGCTGACGTGCATATGGTTAAACCCACTGCCAGCGTACTGTCGAGTCTTTAGAGTCCCACACAGAGGGTTTTCCTGCTTCGGGCGAAACGATGTAGAGGTCGTATGGTTTTATGACAGGGTTCGATCACATACATGTACTTGTGAGCATATGATGTTCGGACGGACAATACTAGTAGGCTTTGGTTTAAGCCGGATCCTTATATTTGATTATTGGATTAGTTTCATCTCAGTGTATTCGTGTTTCTCGGAATACGGATGCGGGTATGTATATACGGATGTGAGGGGCATGTTAGTTATATGTATGCCCTAGAGGCCATTACTATACATAGGATGTATATTGTAGTGGATGCTGGGACATATATAGGCAGGACTTTCTTGCTCGACATGATAGTATGCTATCTGGTTGATCTTTACCTTAACGTGTACACTGATTGTCTCTCTGTTACATGTTGGTAAAGCCCTTAGGATGTGTGCTTGACTACCTGGACTATGATGCGGATCATACTAGTGGGGACATGGTAGTCTATAAGTACATCCTTCAAAGTCCCTAGTCATGGGTGTATCGAGACGGGGCATCGATATACCAGAGTAGACTAGCGTATACCTTCTCGATCCATACAGATGGGCGATGGATGATCCCATATCCATTGGTGTTTGACATCAGAGATGATATACGGGTGCTCAGTGGAGACTGGGTACACTGGACGGACTCGCCGAGAACTCCCAGATGGTATTATACCTCACGTCAGATGGCAGTTCTCTGGTGACACTGGTACAGAGTAGTCTGTTGACCCGAGATCGTCATAGAGTCTTGTGTGGTTCCCACTGTGCTTTGATTTCCATCTTACCACGTCCAAGAGGGCGTGCAAAACGGTGGTTTTTGGGTACAGTCCCGAGTCACATGGAGGCAATGAGCGATAGGAGGGAATTCGTCTCTCCCGGTATAGGGAGTTGATGTTGCGCTGTGTTCGATTGGCTATAACAGGAAATCCCTGGCCAGGGTTGCTGAGATTTACTGGTAAGTGTTACCAGTAGTTTCTCGAATTGTTATAGACCTCATATCGACACGACTTATCGAGCTATTGGGGTCTGACGTTTACCACCCCTAGGCGAGATATGCGACATATCAGACGAACAGACCGGACTGTACGGTAGTGTTACTGGTTGGATTCACTGGAGTGTGAGCGGGCTTGCTCGTCGATCTTCAGATCGCTCAATACCCGGGTGGCCGTTACGTTTAGCAGACCGCTTGCGGCTTGTGGGTGATTGATATGATCATCATCTGCTGCCGGCGTATTGACGAGTCTTTAGAGTCCTACACAGAGGTTTCCTGGCTCAAGCGAAACGAAATAGGAGCGCATATGAGATATGTGCGGGACCGAGAATAATACGTGTATGTGATACCGTATTCCATTCTCGCGATGAATGTATCGAATGGTTGTATGCGATATAACCTAGTTATCGATTCAAGCGTTGATTCGATAAGCCGATACATTGTATACTAGTCGGTTGTGTGCGACATGACCGGATCATTGAATCAAGTGTTGATTTAATGATTTAATGTATAATTATATATTTGATATATTACTTTGCATTAACTAGTATCGGTTCACTTTAAATGGATTTTCTCACTCGGGTGTGCGCATTGCATATGCGATATGATTTTGTGCACTTGCTTGTATCATGTTTGATGATACATGCTTTTTGGTTAAGTGTAAAGTATTAAACCTTGGTTAATGAATAGGTTAGGGTTTATTATTTGTTATTCATTTATCTTATTTAATTATCCATTTATTTATGATAAATGAATAAAAGAAAATGAAATGAAATGGTTGCTAATTTTGGATTCTAGTTGAAGCTTCTTGATCTTTTGACTAAGTGACCATTTTGTCTCTAGCTTGACCCTAACCATTCCTTTAACCATGATTGATTCTCTACACATTACCATGGTTAAAGATTATGATAAGTATTCTTTTATTTTACATTTTCTAATTAACTTATCATAACAATTTCCTTCTTCTTCTTCATTTCTTCAAGTGAAGAAAGCTTCCCTCCATCAATGGCAAGTGATGAAAAAGAGTGAGAAATCCAAATCTAAAGTCTACCCACTTCCTATTTCTTCATCCTCTACCTCTTGCCAAGTAGTAGAGTGTGTTTTCTTCACAAGTTTCTTGACTTGGTGAAGTCGGAGCTTGATTTAGCGATGCCTCGACGTAGATCATCTTCGGCATGGACATCGATGACCTAGCCCGTCCATTATCCGATGAAGCCGACGCTAGAGCCCGGGACTTGTTATGGACAGCGAGGAGACTTCATTGTGGAGCTATGGAGGTGGAGAACCGATCTACAAAGGTTGTATTTCCGTATCTCTTAGTTAAGTGTTAACTAGTTAGCTTTTTCGCCTAGTTTTCTAGCAAACGATCCGTAGTCGGGTCTCTCGGCACCCGTAAAATTTTATAATGGCATGTTCGATGCCTTGTGAGACCTCATTAGGGTGCCTAGGAACCCTACAGGGCATTCTTGTAATTTGATCAAGATTGTTTCTTGAAGTGAGACACCTCAATTAGGGTTTTTCTTTATTGATGAAATCTTTTATGAGGTGGAGGAAATGAGGTGGGAAACTTTGTGGTATTTTAGTGAAATGTGAACATGGCTTCATGTTGACTTCCTTGGACTCTTATGAGATATGAAGACCTGGATATTTTGAGCTATTATTTGTGATATTTGTATGAGATATTTTCAATTGGTTTAAAGTAAAAAAACATAAGCCATTTTCATATATTTTCATTATCATTATCATTTTACAGATACTTTTCTCTTTCTCATTCCCCTCAAGCTCTCTTCTTATTTCTCAAACCCTAATTGTCTCATGAGTTGATAATCCTAGGATTTGTGAGACAACTAGAACCCTAATCACTCTAGGCTACTTAGTTTAGCACACCAAGTGACCTAGTTCCCTCATCTTGGAGGTGAAAGCTCAAAGTAGAAACTCTCGGGTGGATCTTCTTCGACTTGGAGAAACCGATGAGGGGGCACGATCCATTCTCACTACGAGGAGCTCACGACGAGGAGAAGGACAGCGAGAAGAAGGACTTGTAACTTGAGGTATAACATTCTCACATAGTAGTTAAACCTCTGATTAAGTTTGTTAGTTAGGGTTTAGTATCGATCCTGGAGTTTAGTCGATATTACGAAGCACTTAAAAATCGTTTTTTGCATACTCCGCTTCCCCGCGAACACGTGGGGTGCGTGGCATCGACTTACAAGATAGTTTACAGGTGCTCATTGGGTTTTGAGTACACTGGACGGACTCACAGGGAACCTGCTAGTTGGTAGTATACCTATTATCAGATAGTAGTTCCCAGGTGATATGTGTGCAGGTTAGTCTGTCGACCTGAGATAGTCATTTTTCTCGTGTGAGTTCCCACTATGCTTTGATTACTACCCTACCACGGCTCAAAAGAGTCATGCAAACATGTTTTAGTTGGGTACAGTCCCGAGCCATATGGAGGCAGTGAGCGGATAGTTAGGGATTCGTCTCTCTCGGTATTGGGGGTTGATGTCGCACGATGCATGGGTATCCATCACCAGAAATCCTTGGCCAAGGTAGTCGAGAATTACTGATTTGGATCAGTAGTTTCTTAGTTAGTGATGGGCTTCATACCGACACGAAAGGTTGTGTTATTAGGGGTCTGACTTTATCCACCCCCTAAACTCGATATGCAATACTCTTAGACGAACAGACCGGACTGTATGGATATTGTCACGGACATGCTCAGTAGAGGTTTGGATGAGTTTGCTCGTCGGCCTCCCTTTCGCTCAATACCTAAGTAGCCATTACGTATAGCTAGTGCCACCGACGTGCTTGTGGTTAAACCCACTGCCAGCGTATTGACGAGTCTTTAGAGTCCCACACATAGGGTTTCCCTGTTTCGGGCGAAACGATGTAGAGGCCGTATGGTTTTACGGTAGGGTTCGATCATATACGTGCACTTGTGCACGTATAAGGATTCAGACGGATAATACTAGTGGCTTTGGTTTAAGCCAGATTCTAGTATTATATTGTTGGATTATTTTCGTCTCATTGTACTCGTATTTTTCGGAATACGGATACGGGTATGTATATACGGATGAGGGGTATTCTTGTAATTTATTACAAAGTACTTCTAGAAGATGCCACCTCATTTAGTTTTAACCATTTAGGATTAAATGGTTAATAGGGTGGAGAGGATGAGGTGTTTATTGCATTAATTGTGGCATGGCTTTGTAGTGACTTGTGGTCACTATTCAAGCATGCTTGGTTTTTGTTTGTTGTGAGATATTTTGGAGACTTGAGATATTTTTGGTTGACTTAAGATATTTTGGAGACATGGGATATTTATTGGATGGCTTCAATTATTGCACACAACACATATCTCAGAACAAACGACTTAGCCATTTTTCTTGAGTTGCCTCACACTCTCATCCTCAAGCTTCTTCTTCTATCTCCACCCTTCATGTCTCATGTGTTAAGAAACCTAGGGTGTTATGAGACAAATTAATACATCACTACACTTTACATCCTTTTGGCTATCTAGTTTAGCGATCTAGGTACCTTAGTTACCTCGGCTATTGAGGTAGGAGCTCCGAATACAAATCCTTGGGTGGATCATCTTCGATGGAGGGAGACCGGAGATCAAGCTTGATCATGGAGGCCTCTAGGAGCTTGGGAAGGTGGTTGAAGATCGAAGGACACGGATCAATTCGGTATAACCATTCCTATCTCTTTATATTGCTAGTTTAGGGTTAATAGTAGATCCGGGTAGCGGGTTTTGTTAGCGCCGGTTTTATAAATTTTTGTTCCGCAATCGGCCACTGTTTGATGGCCAGGGCGCTTGCATGACCCAACAAGAATGTTATTCACAGCTGTCCAGTATTTCACCCCGGGATCTGATTGATACCTACTCACTACACCTAGTGAGTAAGCTACATCCGGTCTGGTACACAACATCGCATACATGATTGACTCAACTGCCAAAGCATAGGGTATCTCTTACATGTGAGCCCTCTCCAAATCAATGTTGGGAGAAATCTCTTTGGAGAGAGAGTGATTCCTTAACAAGCGGGCACATTACCACGCTTAGAATCTTCCATACTAAACCTCTTTAGTATGGTGTCTATGTACCTGGATTGGGACAATCCCAATATCCGTTTAGATCTATCTCTATAGATCTTAATCCCCAGGATGTAGGAATCATCACTTAGATCTTTCATGGAGAACTTGTGTGATAAGAAGAGCTTGACCGAGTGTAGCATATGAATATCATTTCCTATCAAGAGTATGCCATCCACATACAATACGAGGAAGACAACCTTACTCTCTACTACCATCTTATATATGCATGGTTCATCTACATTTTTGATGAAGTCAAACTCTTTGATAGCTTCATCAAAACAGATGTTCCAGCTCCGCGATACCTGCTTTAATGCATAGATAAATTTAAACAGCTTGCACACGCTTCCGCTGCTCCCACTATCTACGAACCCTTCTGGCTGTGTCATGTACACTCTCTCTTCTATATCACCATTTATAAAAGTGGTCTTGACGTCCATCAGCCAGATTTCGTAGTCATGGTATGCAGCAACGACAAGTAGGATTCTGATTGTAACATTTCAGAAAATATAAAATATTATTTTTAGAATTTAATATTTAAAATAATATTTTTCCCGAAAACTGCCCGATTTGCGAAATTGGGGTTTTCGAAAAAGGGAATAAATATATATCAATAATTGTGAAATAAATGGAAATTAAAATGATTTATTCATTTTTAAATATAATTAAAGGATTTGGCATTTTTAAAATTTATTATATGCAGTTTGGATAAAAACCCGATTAGTGCACTTCTAATCGCGATTAAGCCAAATCCGTGTTTCTACAGTTTTTCATGGCTAGTGCATCATGTCATGTTACATTTGGTTACATGTTGTTGCATTTGTGTTGTTTTATGGGTATTATATGATTTGGTTTTGAAATTTGAAAGAGAAAAGAAAAAGAAATGAAAAAGGGTTAAAAGGGTGAATGATTGGAGAGAGAGAGTGCGTGAGAATAAGTGAGAGAGAGGGGGGGCTGCTGCCATACACTTTCCCCATCATTTTCTTTTTACTTCTTCATCTCCTTCAAGCTCACTACCCTCCACTTCTAACCCTAGATCCATCTCCAAATAATCCCCAAAACCTTATACTCCCTTCACAAAAATTAATCCCCATCTCTTCCTCTACATATTGGACCAAGCAAAGTGTGATTTTGATGACATTGAGAAGCTAGGGTTTTCTTGAGTGGCCTTAATGAGGTATAACTTCTTCCCTTTAGATTAGTTTTGGGAGATATCGTATTTTGAGTGTCGTTTTGTGATGTCGATAACCTGCTGTGACCTCGAGTGTTCACTGTAAAAATAAACAGTGTGGTAGTGTTGTCCTCGAGACCCTAAGTGTTCACCTAAAACGCTAACCCTTTCCCACCGGTTTTGGCCGGCGACTTTGAGGCCAAATCCGACGACCTCGGCCTTGTAGGGGACCGGGGGGTTGTATTTTCTAGGGTAGCTGGTTGATGTGATTTTGTGATGTTTGGTCCTACTAGATTTTCCTGTAATGAATTTAGGTAAAATCTGGGAACTGTTGTGAGTATTTACATGACCATGGTGACACGTTTCCTGACCTGAGCCATAGATTTGAACCCGATGCACGAACTTAGGATTTATTCCGTATCGATTTTATGACTTTTAGTGTGCCTACAGTGAATCTGGGATGACCCGGGGAATTTCTGAGACAAGCAAACAACTCTAGAGACCTAATTGGGACCATAGGAAGCATCCCTAACCATACGAACACAAACTGAAACCTGTTGGCCGAGGAGGCCGGATTTTGTGGGGTTGTGGCCGGCCCCATGTGGGTATTTAGGGTCTAGGTTGGTCCAGTAGCTCATATACACCTTGTACTACACCCCAGACATGTTTTTGCAACTCCTTTTAGCTTGAGTCAAAATCTGGGAGCACTTTAGTGTGATTTTTGAGTATGTTTTCCGTATTTGAAATGATGAGTTTTGATATTTGGTTTTGTAATTGGTTGTTGGATGTTTGTACATCAACGACTAGGGGTAATTGTTGGTTTTGCATACGTGGGCTATAGGTTCTATCCTATAGGCGATCCGTATGCCGTTTTGGTTTCCGGACTTGATGTTAATAGCGATTGCGACTGTTTATTATTGTAGGTACCCTTGCGTGGATTCTGAGGCGATGGAGCGTGGCGTCACCGACTTCGACAATCGAGGATCAAGGTGAGTAGATCTATATCTACGGGGGAAGTCAGGTGGATGACGTCTAGCACCTCCGCAAAGTTTTGGTGGGATCCGATTTGTAGCATATGGTTAAGAAAACCTAGAGTAGCAAACTAGGGTTATAATTAAAAGATAGCTATAGAAACCATATTAGAAACTAAGGATAGTTAGAAGTGATATGATACGACTAGTATGTGATGACGGGACTTGAGGATGAGATTTGATGATATTGCCGTTTATGGTACTATAGGACTACATAGTCGACGTAGATGTGTCATCCGAACCATACCTATTTCCAAACTGAAGAATCGTATGCATGTTTCAAACAGATACCTTGAGGGATGTTACGAATTTTCAAATGATATATTTTCCTTTAAAACACTGTAGCCCCTACTTTCAAAACTACGATTCGCATCTTTCAAAAACTGTTTATATGGTTCGGGTGTGTATGTTAGATTAGATACTTATGCTTATAGTAAAGGTTGAATGTATTTGTAAATTTGACTTGATGAGGGATATAAATGCGATGAAAAGAATATATTGCAGGGTTCCTAGGCACACTAATGAGGTCTCACAAGTGATCAAACATGGCTAATTCAAAATTTTCCATGTGCCTACAAACCCTAATACGGATCGTTAACTAGATTTATAGGTGATGCGATGCAAGTAAACAACTTTAACTTAAAGGAAAGAAGCTACAACCTTTGTAGATCCGGTCCTCCACCTCCTAGGCTCCGTGATGACGTCCCTCCGCTTTCCAAATCGAATCCATGACTCTAGCATCGGCTTCATCGGAGAAATGGGCGGGCTAGGTCGTCGACTTCGATGCCGAAGATGATCTACGTCGAGGCAACTCAAGATCAAACTCCAACTTCACCAAGTCATGAAACTTGTGAAGAAAACACCCTATACTACTTGGCAAGTGGTAGAGGATGAAGAAATAGGAAGTGGGTTCACTTTAGAATTGGATTTCTCACTCTCTTTCTCAAGTTGCCATTGATGGAGGCAAGCTTTTTCTTCTTGTTGAAGATGAAGAAGATGAAGAAAGAATATGATAAGTATTATTTAAAATAGAAAATAATATGAATACTTATCATATACCAACCATGGTTAGGTGTAGAGAATAGACTATGGTTAGTTTGAATGGTTAGGGTTAAGCATAAGACAAAAATGGTGGACTTGTTCAAAGCTTCATGAAGCTTCAATAAGCAAACAAAGAAAGCCACCATGTCTCATTTATCTTTTCCAAAATAAATGAATAAATAAATAAGTAAATAAACAAAACCCTAACCATTCATATAACCATGGTTTAATTCTTTACACAAACCCAAGTTAGCATGTATCATCAAACATGATACAAACAAGTGCACAAAAAAATATATCACATATACAATGTGCATTTCAAGTGAGAAAATCCAATTTAAATGAACCGATACTAGTTAATGCAAAGTAATATATCAAATATATAATTATGCATTAAATCATTAAATCAATACTTGATTTAACGATCCGGTCATATCGCATATAACCGACTAATATCCAATGTATCGGCTTATCGAATCAATCCTTGATTCGATAACTAGGTTATATCACATGCAACCATTCGATACATTCATCGCGAGAATAGAGTATTGTATCACATACACACATTATTCTCGGTCCCGCACATATCTCATATGCGCTCCTATTTCGTTTTGCTTGAGCCAGGAAATCTCTGTGTAGGACTCTAAAGACTCGTCAATACGCCGGCAGCAGATGATGATCATATCAAGCACCCACAAGCCGCAAGCGGTCTGCTAAACGTAACGGCCACCCGGGTATTGAGAGATCAGAAGATCGACGAGCAAGCCCGCTCACACTCCTGTGAATCCAACCAGTAACATTTACCGTACAGTCCGGTCTGTTCGTCTGATATGTCGCATATCTCGCCTAGGGGTGGTAAACGTCAGACCCCAATAGCTCGATAAGTCATGCCGACGTGAGGTCTATAACATTCGTGAAACTACTGATAACTCTTACCAGTATATCACTGTAACTCTGGCCAGGGATTTCCTGTTATGGCCAGTCGTGCATAGCGCAACATCAACCCCCAATACCGGGAGAGACGAATCCCCTCCTATCGCTCATTGCCTCCATGTGAATCGGGACTGTACCTAAAACCACCTGTTTGCACGACTCAGTAGAGCCGTGGTAGGGTGGAAATCAAAGCACAGTGGGTGACACACAAGACTCTATGACGATCTCGGGTCAACAGACTAAGCTGTACCAGTGTCACCAGAGAACTGCCATCTGACGTGAGGTATAATACCATCTGGGAGTTCTCGGCGAGTCCGTTCAGTGTACCCGGTCTCCACTGAGCACCCGCATACCATCTCTGATGTCAAACACCAATGGATATGGGATCATCCATCGCCCATCACATGGGTCGAGAAGATATACGCTAGTCTACTCTGGAATATCGATGCCCCGTCTCGATATTCCCACGACTAGGAACAATGAAGGATGTACTCATGGACTACCCAGGCCCCACTAGTATGATCTACATCATAGTCCTGGAAGTCGAGTACTCATCCTAAGGGCTTTATCAACATGTAACAGAGAGACAGAAAGTATACATGTTAAGATAAAGAGTAACCAGATAGCGTACTATCATGTCGAGCAAGAAAGTCCTACCTATATATGTCCCAGCATCCACTACAATATACATCCAATGTACAGTAATGGCCTCTAGGGCATACATATAACTAACATATATGACGTGATATGATGATTTGATGATATGTTGGTATATGAATGCGAGTCGATTGAGATGATTTATACCCTGCCGGTCCCCTGATATGAGATTATTGCGGATGTGACCTGGGACATAAGTATATAGAGATATTTATATATATTGTGAATCGTGAGTGATAGCCGTACGAGACGTTAGGTCCGTACCCTCCTCGTCTTATAGGATGATAGGATCCCTGATAGCTTAATGCCGCCGTACGATAATTTTCCGTATGTGATGAATTTGACTTAAGGTTTGATCCATACCCTTGACTAGAGGATGCCGTACGATGGAGTATACCGTACGGGATGTTGTGAGGCTGGATGCCGATTGATTGATTCACCGACTCGATCATGTTAGATCTGTATACCTTATAGCTTTTAGCTGACGATTTACTTTATGATGCATTCAGGTTATTCACATTGCATTACTTGTACCTGTGCTAGTACACTTACACCATTATCGATGATGCGTATGTTACACGTACACAGAATCGCCGGCACACACACTTCATCGTCGATAATTGCCATGTCACTACAAAGTAGGGTTGCTGCATCATGACATACATATTGTACACCACACTTGCGCACATACATATTGTACACTCATACTTGCGAAAATACCCACTTGTACATCCATATTGGCGCACATACATATCTTGTGCATTCATGCCTACATACACACACATTTGTACATACATAGATGATGCTGGCTTTGATTTTTTTTGGAGAATTGGGAACCGCAAGATATATTTAAAAACTGGAATCATTTTAAAAGAGCGGTTTTCCCTTAATATGTCATATTACTGTTTCATGTTGCATGATATACGGATACTCACATTCTGTTATATGTCGCATACATCATGCTTTACGATTTTACGCATTGAGATATGCTGTTTTCATGAGATTTCTGGATTTAAGAACCGTGGCTATTTCAAAAGAAAGCATGTACTGTTTTAAAAACCCGGTTTCTCTTGACATGATATTTCAGTGCGTCCACCATGCGCTTTCTTGGTTCTGAGACGTGTGACATGTGAAACCCGATTCAAGGAGCTGGATGAGGCCGATTGCGGGTACATGGTGGACCCGGTATGGTACCCAGGGGCAAGAAAGGGATGCTGTGCAGTAGACGGTGAGCCTGGCAGAGGGACTACTACCTACCGGTGATAGTATTTGGGCTCAGCGGATATCCGGAGGATACCGACCAGAGTCGAGAGATGTTATGGGCCGATCCGGACTGACGGAGCCCGTGGGCCGATCCGGACTGACGGAGCCCGAGATATGAGGATTTACATGTTGATGCTGGACACGGGTTTCATGATGTTTTCGGGTGTCGATGTTGGACACCCAGCTTCCATGATTTTGATGTGTCGCGAGGGACACCGTTGATTTATATCCTCATACTTACTGCAAACATACATTGATTATATGGTTGGACGAGATCCACATGCATACATATATTGATTATTTTGTTGGATGATATCCACATGTTTATAGGCATTGATTGCATTGTTGGCACATATACGACCCGGTCACCCTAGATATCATAGTATTACCTTTATGATGTAGTTGACCTTGGAGTCGTTGTTTATTCGATTTCTACTTGTAGATGTTTTTCTACTCACGAGTTGGCAACTCACCCCCGTTGTGCCACAGTTCTTGCAGGTTGACCGCATGGATCCGTAGCGGCATCGCTGGCACATTGCTTCATTTGGGTGTTTTGCATTGGTAGGTGGGACATTTGTATCGTACCCACTCTTGTATCTATATTTCATATTGTATCTAGTTAACTCCATCAAATCAAAATTTATAAATTGTATAAGTAATGAGACTTAGTGAGGTTGTGGTTGCGAGGTTGTGGTTGCGAGACTTAGAGCGAGAGGTTTTCCGCTGCTTGTGGTTTTGATGTCTTGCTTATTTCGTTATCTTCTGTGGTGAACTTCGCCGTTGGTTGTCGTATACTCTTTTTTATGCTTTGCGTGGTTGTGATCCACTGGTTGGCGAGTAGCTAGCCCCCGCTTGGGGATGCCATTATTCTTGTTATGTATTTGTGGTTTTGGATCAAAATATACAAAGGAGGTGCTGCCCAAATTTTTAAAAGACGAAACACGTTTTCAAACTAGTAAATTTCACTTGCATTTTCATGTTCATTTTCTATTCATTAAGAAAACTTGATTTCATTATACCTTTACTTCAAAACTTCACCTCCTTTATTTTCTTAAAAAGGTTTAGATTTCTGGGTTTCAGCTTACTTGAATTAAGTTACGCCTTTAGCCGTTGCGTGATTTAAGTGCTGGTCACGAGCTAATATTTCGGGTCGTGACAAAGTTGGTATCAGAGCGCTAGGTTTAACCTTTGTTCGAGTTTATGTTTGACTATGCGCAGTCTAGGGCGGGTATGTATTTCGGAACCTAGGCTTGACCTTACGGAACTTAGACTTGAACGGGGGGTATTAGACCCGAACTTTCGTTTTATAGGTTGACCCTGATTGATGGAGTTGGTAGCTTGAGTAGAGTGACGTACCGTACATATGTTCCGCGACATATTTACGTTACGATACTCTACTTAAGAAACCTTAGAATGTACATATTTTGAGATCTGTGATTCTCCATGTTCTCTTGATCATACTTCCATTTGAGATCATTGATTATATTTGTTTCCATGATCATACTCTCATTGCAACTGTTTCTTCTTATGATCATGTATCCATTCTGGATCTGTCGTTTTCTTTCATGCCCTTGATCTGTTTTCTTCGATACATTATTGAGGTTCTTGTCACCATGGTTTGAGCACAGATTAAGCTGCTGCTAGTGATGCGGTCAGGGCGAGCTCGTCTGGTACAAGGGCTGACCATTGTGGTTTCTGGTGACATGGTAACGTATCGAGTTAGTATTTATGTTGTGTCCTCTTATTGAGGTGAGTGTTTGGCGTTGCACCGGATGATCAGGACATCGATAGAGGCTGCCTGTTGCGTGAGGACTGTTGATGTACAGCATACCTCAGAGATTGTGATGTCGTCTACCGTGCAGACAGACGACCCAGCTGTTGCTGAGATTGATAGGATGTCGCCTCCAGAGCATACGAGCTGAGATCGCTGGAGCTTCCAGGCAGAGATGTGACAGATGATAGCTAGTCTATCCCGAGTTGAGAGACGAAGGTGATTCATCAGATTGATGCGCCGACGCAGGCCCAGTTGAGTTGAAGATTTTCGGTGTGGTGAGTCTTACTCAGATCTAGAGCATACCGATCCCGAGATGACCGTTGATGTACCATCTTTCCTGGAGGATTGAGGTATTGTTTAGCGTGCGGACGGAGGGTATTCGTATGTCGTCTAAGCAAAGTTAAAAAGTTCGAACGAATGTCAAGAATCCATTTTTCCCAGTTTAAGTATTCGGAAGAACATGCAGATAATTCTGTGGACCCTCTAGAAGAATGAAACCCCAACTCGACATGATGACCATGGAACCGCTTTTGAACCTTAGGGTTTGTGGCAGTTTAGCGGTGCCATCAGTGAGGCTTGGGTTTGCCCTTCTACGGCTGGTCCATAGGTACTGTGGTATATACCAGATATTATTAAACTGTGCTCAGGTGTTGAGCTTTCGGGAAATTTTGGGACTTTGATGACTCGATCGAAAAACTTAGCGTCATCTGGATATCATGTGATAAGAGATCAGCTGTTGGAGATAGTGCCCTCAGAGTCAATTATTGGATCACAGGCACGTGATTGCAATGATTGAAGGAGGATCTATCCCGGTAGGACAGTCTTACTCAAGATGATAGTATGCTATCTGGTTTATCTTTATCATCGTGTACTGCTTTAGGTGACCTTACAGGTCACTATTGCACGTTGATAGAGCCCCTAGGATTCTTGCTTGACTACCAGCAGTATGAGGGCGATCATATACGTGGGAGCTGGGGTCTATAAGCAAATCCTTAAAAGGTCCCTAGTCGTGGGAATTTCGAGACAGGGCATCGATACTCCAGAGTAGACTAGTGTATACAGTCGAGACCCCGACGAGGGGCGGTGGCCGGTCTCACAAGCCACTGGTGTCAGTTGGTTCACCTAAGATGTATACAGGTGCTCATTGGGTTATGAGTACACCGGACAGGACTCGCCGGGAACATGCTAGTTGGTCTTATACCTGACGTCAGATAGCAGTTCCCTGGTGACATGTGTACAGGTTAGTTCATCGACCTGAGATCGTCATTTATCTCATGTGAGTTCCCATTGTACTTTGATTACTACCCTACCACGCTTAAAGGAGACGTGCAAACAGGTTTTAGTTGGGTACAGTCCCGAGCCACATGGAAGCAGTGAGCGGATCTGCAGGGGTTCGTCTCTCCCGGTATTGGGGGTGAGGTCGCGCAGTGTCTAGGAGAGCCATTACATGAAGTCCTTGGCCAAGACAGTAGATTTACTGGTAGGTATTCCAGTAGTATCTCAGGGTGTTCTGGGCTACACACCAACACGACTTGTACTGCTTTTGGGAGTCTGACTTTTACCAACCCCCTAGGCCCGCCATGCGATGCTCATAGACGAATGGACCGGACTATACGGATATTGTCACTGACAGGCTCAGTAGGGTGTCAGGATGAGTTCGTTCATCGACGTCCCTTTTGGTCAATACCTGGTAGCCCGTTACGTATGGCTAATACCTCTGACGTGCTAGTGGTTAAATCCACAACCAAAGTATCGACGAGTCTTTAGAGTCCCCCACAGACCAATTTCTCAAATTTCGGGCGAAACGCTGTAGAGACCGTATGGAGATATGGCAGGGTTCGATCAGATACGTGCGGTATTACACGGATCAGGATCGGACGGTTAATACTAGCGGGCTTTGGTTTAAGCCGGATCCTAGTATTGTACAGTGTAGATTTTGTCTTATTGCATTTGTATTCGGTCGGAATACAAATGCGGGTATGTATATACAGTAGCGGGGTTTTCCTGTAATTTATTACGGGATCAGTTTTCCGAAGTTGCCAGTTTGTTTTCCGTTTCGGCCATTTTTCTTTGTATCTTTCCTTGGCTGAAAATTGGTGGAGGAGGGCTTATTTGCATTTGTGCAAATTAGCATTGTAGAGGGTGGTCTTTGCATATTGTTGCTTCATGATGGTTGCAACATCATTTGTCTTCATTTGACTTTCTTTTAGTCATCATGGCTTGACTTGTGATTTTCATGATGGTTGATAGAGTGTGGGTTTTTGTTTGTGATCATTTCTTTTGATAATGATAATCCTTTTTATCTCTCTCTCTCTTGATTTTGGCTTATTTTCATTTGGCCACACACACTTCCCTCATTTTTTTCTCTCCTTGCCATGGCCGGCCAAGCAAGAGGGAGGGGCTGCCCAATATTTGGGTGGGGATTTTTGGTTCTCTTGTGCTTGCAAAAATCCCTAATTTCATCTTTAAAAATGCTATCATCTTATTCCTCCACAAAAGGCAACTTCCACAATCCCAAAGAGACATAGAGTTCTACAGTTAACCTACAGCATCCTTGGGCACGTCGGCTCGCTAACTTCATGCCCGAGTTGCCTCGGTCCAGAGGTGGGAGCCCGTAAAAGAAGCCGGCGACGTGGTGCCCTTCCGGCGAG
The DNA here is from genome assembly GCA_030015575.1 of Agapanthus africanus. Lineage (NCBI taxonomy): Eukaryota > Viridiplantae > Streptophyta > Magnoliopsida > Asparagales > Amaryllidaceae > Agapanthus > Agapanthus africanus. Next base: position 864,893,576 of record CM057338.1, on the reverse strand, counting down.
GAGGTGAAGACCGGAGATTCCGCGGGGAGATCGGGACGACGACGAGAAGACCGAAGGACACGGATCGCTCGGTATATCTCTCTACCCCTTCTCTAGTTTGCTAGGATTAGATTAATGGCCCGATCCGGGATTTTTGTGCACGGTGGTGCCGTTTCAAAAGTTAAAGTAAATTATCGTTTCCGCATTCAGCCTCGGATTGACGGCCGGGGCGCCGCCGTGCACTTACACTGGTATCAGAGCCACGCCATTAACCTAGTCTAGCTTTGTCTAACGTGTTTACATTTTCGATCGGACAAAAATCCCAAAACCGCGATTTCAAAGCATCAGTTTTCCGTCGAATTATTTTTGGCTCTAAAATTTTTTCAGTACATTGCATAAAGACATGCAGGAAATTTTAAGACTTATGTGAAAAAATGGTAGTGTAACATTGTAGCACGACCGCGGAACCGAGGCCAAACCCCTGTTCCTGCCGCGGTTCCGCCGCAGCACAGTGCCTTCACTGCACCATTTTTGCACAGTGATCTTTGTACAGGGAAATTGGGGTTTTGGAATATTCTTTTTGGGCCCAGAATTTCTTTACGTGCTACAGTAGTGCTTGGGGGCACACTTAGGAAAATTTGATCGATCGAAAATTTTAAACACATTAGTTCACAGTATTTACATTATATCTGCGACCGTGAATGTCACTTGATCGGTAAATCCTGTCTAACTGCTATAGCCCTTTTAGACGGATTTGCGAACGTGACATTAACGTTGATGTTCTGTGTTGTGCTGTGATGTTGCGGATTGGTCGTGGGGGATAGCCTGGATGCAATGTTAGTACAGTTTGTTGTATTATGTACATTTGATGTTGCGGGGCGAGCGTCCGATATGTGGACTGCCGTCACTTCCTGTTTGTATATTATTCTTTTAGGGCATGACCGGGGTGAGGTCGATGTACCCGTTGTATGTATAGTTTACTTTCTGTACTAGGATTACCCCAAGGTGGGGTGCACGGATAGCCGGGTTCTAGAGGGCAACGAGCCCGCATCTCATGGCATTGAGACGGAGGGGGCTTTATTCTAGAATTGGCGGGCTATTCGCCGCACTCGTAGCGGGTACAGGTTGACCCAGGAGGGGTGCCCAAGTTACCAGATTCTGTAAAGTGCTGGGTGGTCCATTCACGTTGCTAAAGGGGGCTGCCTCGCTTCAGGTTTTGGCGGGTAACTTGTCGCGCCCGTAGGGGTCTAGGATTTCATTGCACAGGCTATCCACACGACCAGGGGAACGTCGGGTTTCAGTAGCGGCTCTGTGAAACCCGGGGATCCCAAATATCTGTATTGTTCTGTGATGCTTATTACATTTCTGTGATGTTGCATTTTTATCACGCCTTGAGCGAAATATTATATATTGATATATATACTAGTAGATGTTGTATATGTTTTACATCCGCGCTAGTCCAGTCCCCGCTCTGTCGTTAGTTAACTAACCTAACGGGTAATGACGGGACCCAGTGGCGAATGCGGATGGCATATACGTACGTCATTATTTTTGTTCTTTATTGGTGTGATCAATTGATGGGACTGCATTGATTCGGATCAATGCAAGTTAAAAAAACCTATTATGATGTTGTTGGAACACTTTTTCAAAAAAAAGCTGTTATTGCAAGGACGTTCTCTTTTGTTTTGCATTGTGGTATTCAGTTGGAATATCCTGCTCCTCAGTCGACGAGGCAAGGGCCGAGTCCCTTCACCGGGAGTGACCCCTTGGACAGAAGTTTGCTTCAGGGCAATAACTTCACTATAGTCGTTTACTTTTGCTTTGCATAGTGGTATTCAGTTGGAATATCCTGCACCTCATTCTATGGGGAAAGAGCCAAGATTCTTCACCGGGAGTGACCTCTTTAGCAAAGGTTTTCGCTACTATATTTTTAAAAGCTATCCGGTTCCTTCAACGATATCAAGTTCATTACGTTAAAGGTTTTCGCCAGAAACCATTCGTAGCCCTCCGTCGTTTCATATGGATAGTCAATAAGTATTCAAGCTGTGTTTGTTGGCCAAAGTCAAGGCACAGTGATTGGTAGCTATTGGGTATTCATATGCAGCATAGATAGATGCGTTGGTTTGGGACAGTCATACTACTATTTTGGCCTTCGTCAAGGGTATGTATGTGTGGGTTCAAATTAACCTGGATAATGATGGGTAGAACTTGACATGTGACTTATGATATGTTGGCCTTCGTCAAGGTCATAAGAGCATGGGGCAAAAATCACATCGGGAGTTTCTAAAGAAACTGAAACTTGCCAGATATGCGCATACCTTCTGGAGTGTGATAACGTGAGCGGATTCCGTCACGTTATCATGCGATGATAGTTGGATTTCGATTCCCACTGATGAGTTGGTTTACTCCTCGGGTGATCCAGACTAATTCTTCTTTCAGGTTTGGAAGAGAATTTGACGGAACAGTGGGAGGTTTCCAGATTAGATAAATTGGTAACCATTCTGATCTAGGTTAGAGTGCACGCTGAGTGTTTCTTTTCTATCTCTTTTTGGCAGCGACCATGACCCGACCCTAAGACTATGACTCAGTGACCAAAACTAACCGAACCTTCTTAAACACTGGCTTTTGGATTGTCAGAGTTGCATACCTCAATACCACTCCTACTTTTACCCTTTTCTCCAGGACACCCCGTATTACTACGAACGTCCACTTCCATTGGACAAAACCATCGTATGGTTATATACGAACTCGAAGGAATTTATTCGAGGATGGTTTCCGGTTCTGGAGAAAACGAATAGGACTATTCAGTTGTCTTTTCCTTTTACCTTCTCTCAGGTTGCGAGTACTCCTTGGTTTAGGAGATAGTACACCTATTACGCAAATTGGATAGTCTTCTTCCAAACCTTAGGCTGGTGCCGAACGGTAGGGAATGAAGAAAACCAATTAGCATAACGATGGTGTGCAGAAGGTATTAAGTAAAGACATATCAAGGGATTAGTAAGAGGGCAAAGTAAATTGCGACTGCTATTCACGACCAAACCAAGTATTTCTTCACCAATCCTAAATCACCTTTGTATTTCTCCAGAACACTCCGTATCACTACGAAGATCCACAGTTTATTGGATGCTCCATCGTATGGTTATATACGAACTCGAAAGGAACTTGTTCCAGTTCGGGGATGGATTCTGGTTCAGGAGAAATAGGAATAAGGTTTATTCGGTTTTCTTTTATCTTCACCTTCTCTCGCATTGCGAGTGCTCCTAGGATTAGGACAGTACACCCATTATGCTTATTGGATAGTTTTCTTCCAAACCATAGGCTGGTGCCGAAAGGTAGGGAAGGAAGAAAACCATTTGGCCTAAAGGAGTGTACAGAAGGTAATGATTAAAGACATATGAAGGGATTTAGAGAGATGGAAAAGAAATATACGGTTACAGTTGTGAATCTGGATAATGGAAGAGGCATTACTGGGAATACCAGGATACCCCATCGAAACATTTCAATGTTTCGGTTTCACTGTGTACTGTTAAAAGAAAACCGATTTCCCAATTAGACACTTACTCCAGGGTATGTATTTACCAGCTTTGATTCTCACATCTGTATGGCTTTACAGATGATGAGTGGGAGTAAGTTATTGGGAATTAGGTGATCATCCTCATTATATCGGAATTCGTTGTAATTGGTGATATTTGAGGAAATCGCCTGGGTTGTTTGCCGGACGGCAAATATTTGGTTTTGAATATCCGCTGTTATGCACCAATTTCAAATTGATATATCTGTACGTCTATTTTTATAGAGTGAGATATAACTTTTTGAAATTATGTCTATGACATTTACCTATATCAGTTGATGGTTAGGTAAGGGGCATTAAACAGCGGTGTAATTCTTCTTAACCATAAGTACAGTTTTCAACCTGCGACACACAGGGAGTGAGTTATTAGACTCAGGGGACTTATACAGAGTATTGTATGTTGTCCAGTGTCCATTAGGACAGAGGGGTTGGTCCTCGTACTGTATTCGGTTTACTTATGACTTCTCTAGTTCTTAGATAAGTGTTTCGTAGAAACACAAGGTCTAAGTTTTGAGAAGTTATAGGTATATGAATAAAGTAGAGAACCAGGTGTTGCAAGTATCAGGATTCTTCAAGGTGATCGAAGATGTAGATACTTATGTATGGTATTCAGTTGATAGTAATGATTTTGAGAAACTTGTTTCTCTTTCAGGTTACTCATAATTGGAAGTACTTCTAAGCTGAGCAACGCTGATCGGCCTCTCTCCATTTACTTGACATGCACTGGAGACAGCTGCATGATTTGAATCTGGTTCAATTAAATCAGTGCCTCTGTTTCTATATTGGATATAGAACAGTTCATATCTTGACGTTGTTAAGATACGGGGAGTTGTCCGGCTTATGCTTAAAACCAGACTCCGGATAACTCAAGACACGTTTCTGTAATGGTTGTTTGTGGGTTGACCCGGGCTATGACGAGGGTTGATTTTCTACCATCAGGAAGATCAATAATGATATTGTTCTTAACTCGCCACAGTTTTAATAAAAATGGATTGTTTTTCAGAAAACAGTAGTGGGAGTATGGTAGAACTGGAAGTGATTCCAGAACCGCAAACGATTACTGAAGATTTGATAAGAACCTACAGATTCAATCTGGTTTGACATTCCATTGGCCACTCCACAGATAAAGTGGGTAACCTCAGACGCTCGAGAGGTACTTCGGTATGCTCAAGGACGGTGGCAGGGAGGTTCTTGTTTACCCAGACTTGCCATTGCTGTTGTTCCAGACTGTGAGACTCGGTAGGAGGATGAGTATAGCGTCGTTCTGAACTGGCTTTAGAAGTGTACGTCTATATGACTCTGCTAGAGGGTTGTCGTGATCAGTGGGAGCAGCGGAAGCATGGTGGACAAGTAGCTTATGTCTATTTATAGACTAAAGCAGATATAGCGGAGATAGATCATCTATTTCTGATGTGACAGTCATAGGTTTGACTTCATCAAAATAAGAGATGGATCTGTTAAGAAGGTAGTAGGGTGTGATGTCCTGGTATTTGGATGACATACACAGAGTAGGAAGTGAGATTCCTATACTACGATCGGTTATACTTTGGTTGTCACACAGTGGTTTCTCCACATGGGACTTGGATATAATATCAAGACATTCTGGTTACTAGATCTATAGATCTAGATTTGGGTAGTTTCCTAATCAGGGTACTTAGACAACATTCTAAGAGTATTTAGAATGGACGACTCCTGGCACGGTAGTGTACCTGCAGGTAATGGAGCCACCCTCTCTAAAGGTGTCTTACAGACTAAAGTAGAGAGGGATGTGCATGATTGGCAGATCACTTGCTTAGGCAATTGAGTCAATCATGAGATGTCGATTACCACACCAGATGTTGTTTTTGCAGTAGATGCAATAAGCCGATATTGATCCAATCCTGGAGAAACAATCGGAAGCACTTTTAGAACATAAGTGGATGTTCTAGGGATATGATAACAACAGCCTCATTTAGGAGACAGTTATCACTCCAGGCTTCCAAGGTGACCTGGACAACAGGGAGGTTGTCAGAGTTATAGTTTTCCTTCTGACGAAGGGCAGTATTTTGGACAGGTGGTCCAAGGCGATACTGAGGGAGGTATGGCGCAGGATACTGGTTAAGTTCAGTTGATGATACAGTCTAAGAAGTTTGGATTTGGAGTTCATTTATGAGCTAGGTCTCATCAGACATCCAGACACATTCTAAGACAGGTATTGCTCATTTCGGGAGATGGCATTCTCCGCGAACTTGAGATATAGAGAGATATAGAAAGAAACATCAAAGCGGATCCACTCGCTGAGGCTATTCCTCGAACGCAATAGTTTCGAAAAAGAGCTTTGTGAGACTGACTAGTAGAGGAGTTGGGCGTTCGGTATCACACGGGCTGTGAGTATGCGACATCGTAATAATTAGCCTTGAGTGCAAGTGGGAGATTGTTGGAGATAGTACCCTCAGAGTCAATTATTGGATCACAGGCACGTGATTGCAATGATTGAAGGATGACCTATCCCGGTAGGACAATCTTACTCAAGATGATAGTATGCTATCTGGTTTATCTTTATCATCGTGTACTGTTTTAGGTGACCTTACAGGTCACTATTGCACGTTGATAGAGCCCCTAGGATTCTTGCTTGACTACCAGCAGTATGAGGACGATCATATACGTGGGAGCTGGGGTCTATAAGCAAATCCTTAAAAGGTCCCTAGTCGTGGGAGTTTCGAGACAGGGCATCGATACTCCAGAGTAGACTAGTGAATACAGTCGAGACCCCGACGAGGGGCGGTGGCCGGTCTCACAAGCCACTGGTGTCAGTTGGTTCACCTAAGATGCATACAGGTGCTCATTGGGTTATGAGTACACCGGACAGGACTCGCCGGGAACATGCTAGTTGGTCTTATACCTGACGTCAGATAGCAGTTCCCTGGTGACATGTGTACAGGTTAGTTCATCGACCTGAGATCGTCATTTGTCTCGTGTGAGTTCCCACTGTACTTTGATTACTACCCTACCTCGCTCAAAGGAGACGTGCAAATAGGTTTTAGTTGGGTACAGTCCCGAGCCGCATGGAGGCAGTGAGCGGATCTGCAGGGGTTCGTCTCTCCCGGTATTGGGGGTGAGGTCGCGCTGTGTCTAGGAGAGCCATTACACGAAGTCCTTGGCCAAGGCAGTAGATTTACTGGTACGTATTCCAGTAGTATCTCAGGGTGTTCTGGGCTAGACTCCGACACGACTTGTACCGCTTTTGGGGGTCTGACTTTTACCAACCCCCTAGGCCCGCCATGCGATGCTCATAGACGAACGAACCGGACTGTACGGATATTGTCACTGACAGGCTCAGTAGGGTGTCAGGATGAGTTCGCTCATCGACGTCCCTTTTGGTCAATACCTGGTAGCCCGTTACGTATGGCTAATACCTATGACGTGCTAGTGGTTAATTCCACAACCAAAGTATTGACGAGTCTTTAGAGTCCCCCACAGACCAGTTTCTCAAGTTTCGGGCGAAACGCTGTAGAGGCTGTATGGAGATATGGCAGGGTTCGATCAGATACGTGCGATATTGCACGGATCAGGATCGGACGGTTAATACTAGCGGGCTTTGGTTTAAGCCGGATCCTAGTATTGTACAGTGTAGATTTTGTCTCATTGCATTTGTATTCGGTCGGAATACAAATGCGGGTATGTATATACAGTAGCGGGGTTTTCCTGTAATTTATTACGGGATCAGTTTTCCGAAATTGCCAGTTTGTTTTCCGTTTCGGCCATTTTTCTTTGTATTTTTCCTTGGCTGAAAATTAGTGGAGGAGGGCTTATTTGCATTTGTGCAAATTAGCATTGTGGAGGGTGGTCTTTGCATATTGTTGCTTCATGATGGTTGCACCATCATTTGACTTCATTTGACTTTCTTTTAGTCATCATGACTTGACTTGTGGATTTCATGATGGTTGATAGAGTGTGGGTTTTTGTTTGTGATCATTTCTTTTGATAATGATAATCCTCTCTCTCTCTCTTGATTTTGGCTTATTTTCATTTGGCCACACACACTTCCTTCATTTTTTCTCTCCTTGCCATGGCCGGCAAAGCAAGAGGGAGGGGCTGCCCAATATTTCGGTGGGGATTTTTGGTTCTCTTGTGCTTGCAAAAATCCCCAATTTCATCTCTAAAAATGCTATCATCTTATTCCTCCATAAAAGGCAACTTCCACAACCCCAAAGAGACATAGAGTTTTACGGTTAACCTACAGCATCCTTGGGCACGTCAGCTCGCCAACTTCGTGCCCGAGTTGCCTCGGTCCAGAGGTGGGATCCCGTAAAAGAAGCCGGCGACGTGGTGCCCTTCCGGCGAGGAGGTGAATACCGGAGATTCCACGGGGAGATCGGGACGACGACGAGAAGACCGAAGGACACGGATCGCTCGGTATATCTCTCTACCCCTTCTCTAGTTAGCTAGGATTAGATTAATGGCCCGATCCGGGATTTTCGTACGCGGTGGTGCCGGTTCAAAAGTTAAAGTAAATTATCGTTTCCGCATTTTGGTCTCGGATTGACAGCCGGGGCGCCGCCGTGCACTTACATCAGCAAGCTGACCAGTTTCGGATAGAGGACCTTACCCAGATGCGTTGTGAGTTGATCAAGGACGGACTAGTATTGAGTATTCCTCCGATGGTTGGGACGAGTTCCCGAGGACGTGTTCGGCCAGATATCTTCTACAGAGTGATGAAGATACCGAGTTCGTAATTTCGAGTTCGTGTAAGAGAATCCGGATTGACCGTGGCCGAGAACAGTTGCAGTGCCCAGATAGTGACGTGACGTCGAAGTGGACAATGATAAAGACGAGTGGAACAAGAGGTTCGTGCGAGATGCTGATGAGCTGTTGTTACTCCCCGTTGAGATTAAAGATCGGATATGTCTACAGAGGCGTTGGACGTTCTGCTTTATGAGTGGTCATGATAATTGGCCGAGAGATGACCAGAGAAGTGCTAGAGCGGAATCGTTCCCGTTAGCACACCTGACCGGGCCGATGAGCCGATGGATTGCGAGATTGGTAATCCATAATAAAAATGAGGACCCAGACACCGAGGACGCCAGACCGTGAGCAGGAGGCAAGCGGATATTCTTGTTCTGCCGGTTTTAGGTGCATCGATTCGTTTTTCGACATTGTAGGAGGTGTACCTCGATGTCATTTTTTTGTGATTTGCGTTTGTGATCCGAGTATCACGCTTATATCGCTTGGATTTGAGTTTTGATGATTGAGTTTCATGATATCGTTTTTGTGCACCATGGCTGCACCTACTGGGTATTTACATTTTGTGCATAGTATTGCGCTTGAGATATGTTTTATACGCTGTTGTGTTGGGTTGTGATTTGTGTATATCTATTGCACATGTTTATGATTTCGTGGATTTCATATGGTTGATTTGATTTTGTGCGTGTGGTACGCACTCGATTTGATTTTTGCACTCGGTATAGCCTACATGTGCTTGCAGTGCATTGATACGTATTTTGTACATGCAGTTGCACGCGTTTACGATTTTATACACCCTGGTACACTTGGTGTTGCTTTTATACGCATTTGAGTTATGTATTTGTATTTCGTGAACTGGATGCATTGTATTCGTATTTCGTGCACTGGATGCACTGTATTCGTATTTCGTGCACTAGATGCAATGTATTCGTATTTCGTACACTGGATGCACTGTATTTGTGTTTTGTGCACTGGATGCACCAGATTTGCACTTCATGCATTTGTTGCACTAGATTTTCATTTCGTGCAATTTTCGCACCGGATTTATATTTTGTGCATTTTCTTCACCAGATTCATATTTCGTACATTAGTTGCACTAGATTTGCATTTCTTGCATTTGTTCACCGGACGGGTATTTGTGCATTTGTCACACTGGATTTATACTCCGTATCTTGGTTGCACCCGATTTATGTCCTTGAGCATTCGTTTTACCAGATTTGTATTTTCGTGCACGTTTGTACTTGATGTTCGTTTCCGTGCATGCTACGGCACTAGATATTTCTTACGAACCTGACGCGCTTTGGTGGTATTTTTGCGCATATTGGGCGTATGATATGAGATGTGGTTTTGTGCATACCGGATTCACTTAATTGGGATTTTCATTCGTGCATGAAAGTTGCACCGGATGCACCCTAGATGCACTTGATATTGTTGTCGTGCACACTCGTTGCACTGGACAAATGTTTTCATGCACACCCGTTGCACTTAGTTTTTCTTTTGTGCATATTGTGGCACGTGTATTTGGATTTGTTTTCCGTGCGCACCAGACGCACGTGATGATTAGATACGCCTTTTGAGGTTGATTTTGCTTTTGAGCAATTTGTTTTCATGATGGGCACTATGTTATGTAGTAGCCGAACAGGACTGATCCGAGGACAGTACCTGAGTACTTTGCATGCATTAAAAGTTTATCAAGAGGTTTTCAAAAAGGATCTATAGTCTCGCTATTTCCTACATGTCCGTGAGCGACACGAACGTTTATAAAGGAAAACCTTGTTGGAATATTTCAAAAAGGACGGAACGTATATTTAGCAAAACATATATGGACATATATCATTATTTTACAAATGAGCGTCCGTCACTAGAGCCAAATCCGTGTTTCTACAGTTTTTCATGGCTAGTGCACCATGTCATGTTACATTTGGTTATATGTTGTTGCATTTGTGTTGTTTTATGGGTACTATATGATTTGGTTTTGAAATTTGAAAGAGAAAAGAAAAAGAAATGAAAAAGGGTTAAAAGGGTGAATGATTGGAGAGAGAGAGTGTGTGAGAATAAGTGAGAGAGAAGGGGGGGGCTGCTGCCATACACTTTCCCCATCATTTTCTTTTTACTTCTTCATCTCCCTCAAGCTCACTACCCTCCACTTCTAACCCTAGATCCATCTCCAAATAATCCCCAAAACCTTATACTCCCTTCACAAAAATTAATCCCCATCACTTCCTCTACACATTGGACCAAGCAAAGTGTGATTTTGATGACATTGAGAAACTAGGGTTTTTCTTGAGTGGCCTTAATGAGGTATAACTTCTTCCCTTTAGATTAGTTTTGGGAGATATCGTATTTTGAGTGTCGTTTTGTGATGTCGATAACCTGCTGTGACATCGAGTGTTCACTGTAAAAATAAACAGTGTGGTAGTGTTGTCCTCGAGACCCTAAGTGTTCACCTAAAACGCTAACCCATTCCCACCGGTTTTGGCCGGCGACTTTGAGGCCAAATCCGGTGACCTCGGCCTTGTAGAGGACTGGGGGGTTGTATTTTCTAGGGTAGCTGGTTGATGTGATTTTGTGATGTTTCGTCCTACTAGATTTTCCAGTAATGAATTTGAGTGGAATCTGGGAACTGTTGTGAGTGTTTACATGACCATGGTGACACATTTCCTGACCTGAGCCATAGATTTGAACCCGATGCACGAACTTAGGATTTATGACTTTTAGTGTGCCTACAGTGAATCTGGAATGACCCGGGGAATTTCCGAGACAAGCAAACAACTCTAGAGACCTAATTGGGACCATAGGAAGCCTCCCCGACCATACGAACACAAACTGAAACCTGTTGGCCGAGGAGGCCGGATTTTGTGGGGTTGTGGCCGGCCCTATGTGGGTATTTGGGGTCTAGGTTGGTCCAGTAGCTCATATACACCTTGTACTACACCCTAGACATGTTTTTGCAACTCCTTTTAGCTTGAGTCAAAATCTGGGAGCACTTTAGTGTGATTTTTGAGTATGTTTTCCATATTTGAAATGATGAGTTTTGATATTTGGTTTTGTAATTGGTTGTTGGATGTTTGTACATCAATGACTAGGGGTAATTTGTTGGTTTTGCATACGTGGGCTATATGTTCTAACCTATAGGCGATCCGTATGCCGTTTTGGTTTCCGGACTTGACGTTAATAGCGATTGCGACTGTTTATTATTGTAGGTACCCTTGCGTGGATTCCAAGGCGACGGGCATGGCGTCACCGACTTCGACAATCGAGGATCAAGGTGAGTAGATCTATATCTACGGAGGAAGTCGGGTGGATGGCATATAGCACTTCCGCAAAGTTTTGGTGGGATCCGATTTGTAGCATATGGTTAAGAAAACCTAGATTAGCAAACTAGGGTTATAATTAAAAGATAGCTATAGAAACCATATTAGAAACTAAGGATAGTTAGAAGTGATATGATACGACTAGTATGTGATGACGGGACTTGAGGATGAGATTTGATGATATTGCCGTTTAGGGTACTATAAGACTAGATAGTCGACGTAAATGTGTCATCCGAACCATACCTATTTCCAAACTGAAGAATCGTATGCATGTTTTAAACAGATACCTTGAGGGATGTTATGAATTTTCAAATGATATATTTTCCTTTAAAACACTGTAGCCCCTACTTTCAAAACTACGATTCGCATCTTTCAAAAACTGTTTGTATGGTTCGGGTATGTATATTAGATTAGATACTTATGCTTATAGTAAAGGTAGAATGTATTTGTAAAATTGACTTGATGAGGGATATAAATGCGATGAAAAGAATATATGACGCGATATGATGATTTGATGATATGTTGGTATACGGATGCGAGTCGATTGAGATGATTTATACCCTGCCGGTCCCCTGATATGAGATTATTGCGGATGTGACCTGGGACATAGGTATATAGAGATATTTATATATGTTTTGAATCGTGAGTGATAGCCGTACGAGACGTTAGGTCCGTACCCTCCTCGTCTTATAGGATGATAGGATCCCTGATAGCTTAATGCCGCCGTACGATAATTTTTCGTACGTGATGAGTTTGACTTGAGGTTTGATTCATACCCTTAACTAGAGGATGCCGTACGATGGAGTATACCGTACGGGATGTTGTGAGGCTGGATGCTGATTGATTGATTCACCGACTCGATCATGTTAGATATGTATATCTTATAGCTTTTAGCTGACGATTTACCTTATGATGCATTCAGGTTATTCGCATTGCATTACTTATACCTGTGCTAGTACACTTACACCATTATCGATGATGCATATGTTACACGTACACAGATTCGCCGGCTCACACATTTCATCATCGATAATTGCCATGTCACTACAAAGTAGGGTTGCTGCATCATGACATACATATTGTACACCACACTTGTGCACATACATATTGTATACTCATACTTGCAAAAATACCCACTTGTACATCTACATATCTTGTGCATTCATGCCTACGTACATACACATTTATACATACATAGATGATGCTGGCTTTGATTTTTTTTTGTAGAATTGGGAACCGCAAGATATATTTAAAAACTGGAATCATTTTCGAAGAGCGGTTTTCCCTTAATATGTCATAGTACTGTTCCATGTTGCATGATATACGGTTATACTCACATTCTGTTATATGTCGCATACATCATGCTTTACGATTTTACGCATTGAGATATGCTGTTTTCATGAGATTTCTTGATTTGAGAATCGTGGCTATTTCAAAAGAAAGCATGTACTGTTTTAAAAACCCGGTTTCTCTTGACATAATATTTCAGTGCGTCCACCATGCGCTTTCTCGGTTCTGAGATGTGTGACATGTGAAACCCGATTCGAGGAGCTGGATGAGGCCGATTGCGGGTACATGGTGGACCCGGTATGGTACCCTGGGGCAAGAAAGGGATGCTGTGCAGTAGACGGTGAGCCTGGCAGAGGGACTATTACCTACCGGTGATAGTATTTGGGCTCGGCGGATATCCGGAGGATACCGACCGGAGTCAAGAGATGTTATGGGCCGATCCGGACTGACGGAGATCGTGGACCGATCCGGACTGATGGAGCCCGAGATATGGGGATTTACGTATCGATGCTGGACACGGGTTTCATGATGTTTTCGGATGTCGATGTTGGACACCCAGCTTCCATGATTTTGATGTGTCGCGAGGGACACCGTTGATTTATATTCTCATACTTACTACTTATATACATTGATTATATGGTTGGACGAGATCCACATGCATACATACATTGATTATTTTGTTGGATGATATCTACATGTTTATAGGCATTGATTACATTGTTCGCACATATACGACCCGGTCACCCTAGATATCATAGTATTACCTTTATGATGTAGTTGACCTAGGAGTCGTTGTTTATTCGATTTCTACTTGTAGATGTTTTTCTACTCACGGGTTGGCAACTCACCCCCGTTGTGCCACAGTTCTTGCAGGTTGACCGTATGGATCCGTAGCGGCATCGCTGGCACATAGCTTCATTTGGGTGTTTTGCATTGGTAGGTGGGACATTTGTATCGTACCCACTCTTGTATCTATATTTCATATTGTATCTAGTTAACTCCATCAAATCAAAATATATAAATTGTATAAGTAATGAGACTTAGTGAGGTCGTGGTTGCGAGACTTAGAGCGAGGGGTTTTCCGCTGCTTGTGGTTTTGATGTCTTGCTTATTTCTTTATCTTTTGTGGTGAACTTCGCCGTTGGGCGTCGTATACTCTTTTTTTATTCTTTGCATGGTTATGATCTGCCGGTTGGCGAAGAGCTTGCTCCGCTTGGGGATGCCATTATTCTTGTTATGTATTTGTGGTTTTGGATCAAAATATACAAAGGAGGGGCTGTCCAAATTTTTAAAAGACGAAACACGTTTTCAAACTAGTAAATTTCACTTGCATTTTCATGTTCCTTTTCTATGCATTAAGAAAACTTGATTTCATTATACCTTTACTTCAAAACTTCACCTCCTTTATTTTCTTAAAAAGGTATAGATTTCTGGGTTTCAGCTTACTTGAATTACGTTACGCCTTTAGACGTTGCGTGATTTAAGTGCTGGTCATGAGCTAATATTTCGGGTCATGACACTAATAGACTTAAGCATAGCCACTGGAGAAAAGGTTTCATCATAGTCGACACCAGGTCGTTGATGAAAACCCTTTGTTATAAGTCTAGCTTTGAAAGTCTTAACTTTTCCATCTACACTAATTATCTTCTCAAGATCCACTTGCTCCCGATGGGTTTTACCCCTTCAGGAGCAACTTCCAAAGTCCTTACTTTGTTGGTGTACATGGATTCCATCTCAGATCGCATAGCATCCAGCCTCACAGAGTCTCCATTTGTGATGGCCTGCTCGAAACTAGTTGGGTCATCATCTTCCATGATGCAATCCTCGCTCCCACCGTCTACGAGAAAACCGTCGTATCTCTCAGGTGGATGAGGAACCCTACTAGATCCGCGGAGTGGCTGAGATTTGTCGGGGACTATTGAATTCTCCGGTTCTACCAAATCGTCAGTTATAGTTTATGTAGCTGGAACTTCTTCTAGTTCTACCTTATTAGCACTAATTTCTTTCACAAGAAATTCCTTTTCTCAAAAGGTGGTATGTTGAGAAACAAACACTTTTTGTTCCTTAGTGTGGTAGAAGATATACCCTCGCGAATGTTTGGGATATCCTACAGACTTGCACAGAACTGACCTTGCCTTGAGCTTGTCCGGATTTTGCTTTTTAACATATGCCGGACAACCCCATATCTTAACTCGTTTAAGAGATGGTCTCTTCCCACTCCATATCTCATATGGAGTGGTAGGCAACGGATTTGGTCAGAACTCTATTCAATAGATATGCAGCTATCTCAAGTGCATAACCCTAAAAGGAAACAGGCAACTCAGCAACACTCATCATAGAGCGCACCATATCTAATAGGGTGTGATACCTCCGCTCTGATACTCCATTATGCTGTGGTGTATACGGAGGAGTAAGCTGAGAGAGAATCACATTCTCTTCTAAGTAGTCTCTGAATTCCGTGCTCAATTATTCTCCTTCCTGATCATATCGAAGGATTTTAATACTTTTACCCTTCTGGTTCTCAACTTTGTACTTATACTCCTTGAATTTCTCAAAAGATTCAGATTTGTGTTTCAACAGGAACATATGTCCGAATCTTGAGAGATCATCGGCGAATGTAATAAAGTACGAGGAACCATTCCTGGCATGTGTAGACATAGGACCGCATACATCACTATGTATCTGTCCAAGAGTTCAGTAGCTCTTTCTCCGTGTCCAGTAAACAGAGATTTGGTCATCTTGCCTTTGAGACATGACTGACAAGTTTTATAATATGTAAATTCGAACGGATTCAAATATGCATCCTTATGCAACTCAGCTAATCTTGTCGCATTGATATGACCTAGTCTACAATACCATAAGAAATCTTCGTTCATTTCTGAACTGTTCTTCTTGTGTGTATTCTGTATACTTAGAACTGTGTGGTGATTTAGAACGTATTTACCGTTATATAACGTACCATACCCAATTAACACTTGATTTAGGAAAACATTCACAACATTTTTGGTACGAAATAACAGTCGCTCAGAATCATTGTGTTACCACTTGGTAATATAAGGTGATATTTGCTAACTGATTTGGCTGCAATAATTGCACAATTCCCTACTACTATAGATATATCACCCTTTCCCAGTTCTCTACCTATCTTTAGCCCATGTAACAAATTACATACGTGGGATCCTGATCCTGTATCCAATACCCAGGACATAGAGTTAACTTAGAAACAGTTCTCGGTAACGAATACACCCGAAGACGATGCATCAACATGCTTATTCTTTGTACGGGTGGCTTGGGAATCCAGATATTCCCCTATTCCTTGGTCAGACTTATGACAGTCATAAGATAGAGCGGAACCTAGCCCAGTATAATAAGTGGGTTCGGTCAATACATCCATATTATTATCTTGATTAAGGTATGTCATTGGTCGCTACCAGGAGAGAGAGAAGGATAATCACTTTGCGTGTGCTCTTTGCAAGATTAGATTGGTTATTATTTTAACTAAAAGGTAAGATTAGCCGGGATTAATTACACCTTACAAGTTCGCTAATCGTTCGGCCAGGCAGGTATTGGTACTCCGAAGGAGTCTCCCCATGTTTTCGCATGGAACTTATTAAATAACCTCGTTTCCGCAAGGGCTTCACCCCTTTAACACCTTTCTTAGACACCTAATGGATCGAGTAATTGTAAAGTGGAAAACTCTCTCAGGAGTAACTCTTACTCACAGTGGGTATCGAGATCCAATTATCATATAGAAGGTATGCAATCTCATTGCAAATTCCAACACTTGAAATTCCCAATATTATTTTTACCCCATGCGATTTATGAACTTGACAAGGTCAACAAGCCATAAATCGCAAGTTAAGTTCAACCCGTTCATTTCTTGATTGAATTAAACCCACCCGCACGACCCTTGACAAGGTCAACACGGCCACATGACTACCATAATCCAATCGCATCACATGCGGTAAATAAGCACTAATCAGCTACCGCACACTATGCCTTGACAATGTCAACAAACGTAGCACGAATACTAAATAACACTTATCTGAAATGACGGAAGGCTAGGTTGGTTTTTAAGAAAACCTTTAGCATAATGAACTTAATATCGTTGTAGAATCTAGTGATTTTGAAAAAGGAGTGGTTTAAGCACCACTTTTAAAATCGAGTAGTTTTAAAAAACAAACCGAATAGTTTTTACTAGTTTTTGCTAAAGAGGTCACTCCCAGTGAAGGGATCTCGGCTCTTTCCTCATCGAATGAGATGCTGGATATTCATCAAGGAATACCACTATGCAAAGCAAGAACTAGAGCTACCTTTTTAAAAACTTTTGATTCTATAACATTTTTAGATTTCTTTTCTTCTCATTAATCTCATTAATGAAGTCCCATCATTTAATGTTTCCTAAACATTACAGAAAAATGAAACGAAAATAGAACGTACGCTTATGCCATCCTCATTCGCCACGGGGTCCCGTCATGCACCGTTAGGTTACTTAACTAACGGCAGAGCGAAGGCTGGACTAGCGCGGGTGCAAAACATAAGCAACGTTTATTATATATATCATATATATATAGAATTCGTCTCACGCAGTTATATGATCACATCACAGAACCAAGCAGCAGAAGTCAACATATGAAATATTGGATATACTAGGAGGTCCGTGTTTTAAATTAAGCCAATAATAAAAAAAACGGATTCCACAGTCGTGATGAATAGCCAATCCCACATCCTTAGACCCCTACGAGAGCGGCAAGCAACCCTGCCAATTCTAGAGTTAGGAGACCCGGTCTCGACTCTTCGAGATGGTCTCCCACTGGACTCCAGAACCCGGTTACTTATACTCCCTGCCTTGGGTCTATCCTAATGCGGAAAAGTAAATAATATACATCAATGGTGACATCATCCTCAACCCGGAAATGTCCCAATAAAAGAATATTACATACAAATATTACATGAATGAAAAATGAAAAATTCTCATCTCGTATAAAATCCCCGGCTATTCATTCATGACGATCCAATATAACATATCACAACAACACATAACATCACATGTCATCAACGTAAGTAAATACGCGTATCTCAAATTCCATTGACATATAACAACGAGATTTGGGATACCCCATATATTACACTTATGGTCCCAGAAAAGAAATGAAAAACAAAGTGGATGCCGAGAGACCCGACCACTGGACTCCAGAACCCGGTTCCTAGGCACCCTAGTGAGGTCTCACAAGGCATCGAACATGCTAATATAAAAATTTATGGGTGCCGAGAGACCCGACTACGGATCGTTTGCTAGAAAACTAGGCGAAAAAGCTAACTAGTTAACACTTAACTATAAGAATCGGAAATACAACCTTTGTAGATCCGGTGCTCCACCTCCATAGCTCCGCAATGAAGTCTCCTCGCTGTCCATTACAAGTCCCGGGCTCTAGCGTCGGCTTCATCGGAGAATGTACGGGCTAGGTCATCGACGACGTGCCGAAGATGATCTACGTCGAGGCATCGCTAAATCAAGCTCCGACTTCACCAAGTCAAGAAACTTGTGAAGTAAACACACTCTACTACTTGGCAAGAGGTAGAGGATGAAGAAATAGGAAGTGGGTTCAATTTAGAATTGGATTTCTCACTCATTTCCATCAATCACCATTGATGGACCTTGCTTTCTTCTTGAAGAAGAAGATGAAGAAGAAGATAAATATTATGATAAGAATAATTTAAAATGAAAAGAATAATCCATTCTTATCATAAGTGAACCATGGTTAGTTGTAGAGAGTGAACTAGGGTTAGTGGAGTAGTTAGGGTTAAGCATGAGACAAAATGGTGACAAAGTCAAAGTTTTCATGAAGCTTCAACAAGCTTCCAAATAAAGCCACCATTTTGCATTTGCTTATTCTTTTTCCAAAAGAAAAAGATTAATATATAAATAAGGAAATCAAAAACCCTAATCATCCACTTAACTATAGTTTGATACTTTACACTTAACCAAAAGGCATGTATCATCAAACATGATACAATCATGTGCACAAAACTATATCGAATATACAATGTGCACATCCGAGCGAGAAAATCCAATTAAAGTGAACCGACACTAGTTAATGCAAAGTAATATATCAAATATATAATTATGAATTAAATCATTAAATCAACACTTGATTTAACGATCCGGTCATATCGTATATAACCGACTAGTATCCAATGTATCGGTTTATCGAATCAATCCTTGATTCGATAACTAGGGTATATCGCATATAACCTAATCGATACATTCATCGCGAGAATGAAATACGGTATCACATACACGCATTATTCTCGGTCCCGCACATATCTCATATGCGCTCCTATTTCGTTTCGCTTGAACCAGGAAACCTCTGTGTAGGACTCTAAAGACTCGTCAATACGCCGGCAGCGGATGATGATCATATCAAACATCCACAAGCCGTAAGCGGTCTGCTAAACGTAACGGCCACCTGGGTATTGAGCGATCTGAAGATCGACGAGCAAGCCCGCTCACACTCCAGTGAATCCAACCAGTAACACTACCGTACAGTCCGGTCTGATCGTCTGATATGTCGCATATCTCGCCTAGGGGTGGTTAACGTCAGACCCCAATAGCTCGATAAGTCGTGTCGATATGAGGTCTATAACACTTCGAGAAACTACTGGTAACACTTACCAGTAAATCTCAGCAACCCTGGCCAGGGATTTCCTGTTATAGCCAATCGAACACAGCGCAACATCAACCCCCTATACCGGGAGAGACGAATCCCCTCCTATCGCTCATTGCCTCCATGTGACTCGGGACTGTACCCAAAAACCACCGTTTTGCACGCCCTCTTGGACGTGGTAAGATGGAAATCAAAGCACAGTGGGAACCACACAAGACTCTATGACGATCTCGGGTCAACAGACTACTCTGTACTAGTGTCACCAGAGAACTGCCATCTGACGTGAGGTATAACTCCATCTGGGAGTTCTCGGCGAGTCCGTCCAGTGTACCCAGTCTCTACTGAGCACCCGTATATCATCTCTGATGTCAAACACCGATGGATATGGGATCATCCATCGCCCATCTGTATGGGTCGAGAAGGTACACGCTAGTCTACTCTGGTATATCGATGCCCCGTCTCGATACACCCACGACTAGGGACTTTAAAGGATGTACTTACGGACTACCATGTCCCCACTAGTATGATCCGCATCATAGTCCAGGTAGTCAAGTACAGATCCTAAGGGCTTTACCAACATGTAACAGAGAGACAATCAATATACACGTTAAGGTAAAGATCAACCAGATAGCATACTATCATGTCGAGCAAGAAAGTCCTCACTATATATGTCCCAGCATCCACTACAATATACATCCTATGTATAGTAATGGCCTCTAGGGCATACATATAACTAACAATCTCCCACTTGCACTAGGGCCATCTGTAGCAGTGGTTTGAAGTATCTCATACTCAACCATCCCATAAAAGTCTTTCTCTGGGAACAGGCCTTTGTGAGTGGATCCGCTGTGTTGTCCTCTGAGTCTACTCTCCTAACCTCGATCTCCCTGGAGATCAACCATCTCCATGATCAAGTGATACTGCCTTTAGAATATGTCTGGATCACTGATGGGACCGGCGTTCCTTGGCAAAAGCCACAACTCCATTGTCACACAATGGGAGGAACATAGTTCATCTCATGAACCAATATACACCCAAACAGCCTCTTTGGTAGCATCTAAAGTAGCGATGTATCCAGCCTTTATCGTCTAGTATGTCACGGTATCTAGCTTGGAACTCTTCCAACATACCGTCCCTTTACTGAGGGTAAAGACAATGCCTGCGACTGACATTCAGTCGTCTTTATCACCCTGGAACACTTCCAGTGATTCTCCCCAGAATCGATTGATACCATCTCACTACAACTAGTGAGAATTCTAACATCCAATTAGATCTAAAAACCCAGGATTTAGGAGGTATCACTTTGATCCTATATGGAGAATCATTGTGATAAGCGGAGATTGATCGAGCGTAGCATAGGAAACTCCTTCCCAATCAAGAGTATGTTATCCACGTACTCTACGAGGATTAACACCATACTCCCAACTACCTTTTTGTTTATACAAGGTTCATCTACCATTTTGATGATGTCAAACTCTTTGACTAACACATCAAAACAGACGTTCCAACTCCGCGATGCCTGCTTTATCAGATAAAACATCTTGCACACGTTTCCGCTACTCCCACTGTTTACGAAGCCCTCTGGCTGTGTACTTACAGACGCACTCTTCTAAATCATCATTTAGAAAAGCAGTCATGGCACCCAACCACCAGATATCGTAGTCATGGTATGTAGCCGTGGCAAGTAGGATCTGGATGGACTTAAGCATAGATACTGGAAAAAGGTTTCATCATTATCCACGCCTGGTCAATGACGAAAACCTTTTAACTAGTCTAGCTTTGAAAGTCTCAACTTTTCCATCTATACCAAGTAATCTTCTCAAGATTTACTTGCTCCTGATGGGGATTTAACCCTTCAGATATAGCAACCAAAGTCCATACTTTGTTGGTGTACATGGATTCCATCTCAGATCGCTAAACATCCAGCCATTCTTACAGAGTCTTACTCTCGATGGCCAGCTCGAAGCTAGTTGGGTCATCATCTCATGATGCAATCCTCGCTCCCACTGTCATAGAGAAACCATAGTATCTCTCAGGTGGGTGAGGAACCCTACTAGATCGGCGGAGAGGCTGAGGTTCGTTGGTATCTACTGAATCCCTTGGTTCTATCAAATCATCTGCTGTAGTTCGTATAGCTGGAACTTTTCCAGTTCTACATAACAGACCTTGCCTCGAGTTTGTCCGGATTTTGCTTTTAGACATAGGCCGGACAACCCCAAATCTTAACTAGCTTAAGACATGGGCTCTTCCCTTTCCATATCTCATATGGAGTGGTAGTCAACTGATTTGATTCGAACCTATTCAATAGGTATGCAGCTTCTCAAGTGCATAACCCCTAAAAGGAAATAGGTAACTCAGTAGTACTCATCATAGAGCACACCTTATCATATAGGGTGTTATTGCTCCGCCCCGATATACCATCGTGCTATGGTGTATACGGAGGAGTAATGCTGAGAGAGAATCTCATTCTCCTTTAGAATAGTCCAGGAATTCCGTGCTCAAGTATTCTCCTCCCTGATCACATCAAAGGACATAATACTTTTACCCTTATTTTGGTTCTCTACTTCTCGCTTATATTCTGTGAATATCTCAAAAGGTTCGGACTTGTGTTTCAACAGGAACATAGGTCTGAATCTCGAAAGATCATCAGAGAATGTAATGAAGTATAAAGAACCAGTCTTGGCAAGTGTAGACTGGGGACCTACATACATCAACATGTATCATCCCAAAAGTTCACTAACTCTTTCTCTGTTTTCAATAAACAGAGCTGTGGTCATCTTATCTTTGTGACATGACTGGCGAGTTTCACAAGATGTAAATTCAAACTGATTTAAATATGCATCTATATGTAACTCTAGCTGGTCGGGTCACATTGATCTGACCTAGTCTACAATGCCTCAAGAAGGATTCGTTCATTTCTGAACTCTTCCTCTTTTGTGTGTTCCGTATACTAAGAACTGTAGTTTGATTTAGAACATCAATGCTTTTAGATAACGTGCCTGAACCGATCAACTTTTGATATAGGAAATGTTCAAAACATTATCCAACAATACAAAATTTTATCATTTCTTTAATGATAAAGAGACTGATATGATTTTGTATATCAGGTTCGGTATCTAATAACATTCGTTCAGAATCAATGTATCGTAATACAGGGTGACAGTGACCAACAGACTTGGCTGCAACACTTGCCCCGATTTCTGCCTCATGAAACTTATCACCCGTTCTCAGTTCTCTACCTTTCTGTAGCCCTATGTAACAGATTACATATCTGGGATCCTGATCTGGTATCACATAACCAGGACGTAAAGAATACTGAGAAACAGTTCTGTATAATGAACACACCCGAAGATGATGCATCAGCATGCACTCTCTTCGTTTGGGCGGCACGGGAATTCTGGTAATCCCCTATTTCCTGCTCTGTCTTATAACAATTATAAGTTGGAGCGGGACCAACGTTCCCCAGCTCAGTATAACAAGCGGGTTCGGTCAATATTCCGTATTATTATCTTGATTAAGGCGTGATATGGTCGCTACCTGGAGAGAGAGAGAAGAAAACACTCAGCGTGCGCTCTGTCAAGAATAGATTGGTTATTATTTTATCTAATCAGGATGGCTCCCACTGCTTTTTATCAAATCTTCTTTCAAACCCTAAAAGGAAAGACTAGCCGGGATTAATTACACACTACAAGTTCGCCAATCTTTCAGCCAGGCCAGTGTCGGTACTTTGAGGGAGGTCCCCCGTGCTTTCGCACGAACCTAATTAATGTAAACCTCATTTTCCCAGAGGCGTAACCTCGTTGACACCTTTCTAGACACCTACTTGATCGGCTAATTGTAATGTGTAAAACTCTCCCAGGAGTAACTCTTACTCGCAGCGGGTATCGGGATCCAACTATCTCATAGAAGGTGGCAATCTCATTGCAAATTTCAACACTTGAAATTCCCGATAATATTTTGCCCCTAACCTCCTATGACCTTGACAAAGGCCAACAAACCATAGGATGCTAGTCATTTCAACCCGTCATTTCCTGATTGAATTAAACCCACCCGCACGGCCCTTGACAAAGGCCAACAAGGTCGCACGACTACCCTAACTCAATCTGCATCATATGCATAAGCAGATAAGCACCAGTTAGCTACCGCACACTGCGCCTTGACAAAGGCCAACAAACGCAGCACGAATACTAACTACTACTTATCTGAAATGACGGAGGGCTACGACAGGTTTTTCTGAAAACCTATTGCGTAATGAACTTGATATCGTTGTAGGATCGAATGAATTTTGAAATGGAGTGTTTTTGAGGCTTTTCTAGTTTTGCTAAAGGAGTCACTCTCGGTGAAGGGATCGTCGGTCCTTTCCTCGTCGAATGAGGTGCGGGATATATCATATATATCACTGTGCAAAGCAAAAATACTTAAAAGCAATCAAAAGACAAACCGAGTGTGTAGCATCTGCCAGTTATTGCTAAAGGAGTCACTCCCGGTGAAGGGATCTCGGTCCTTTCCTCATCGAATAAGGTGCAGGATATATCACATATATCGCTGTGCAAAGCAAGAACTGTAGCTACCTATTTTATTTTGAAATTCGATTCTACAACATCTTAGGTTTCTTTTATTTCATTAATCTCATTAATGAAGTCCCATCAATTATGTACCTAAACATCACTGATAAATACGACGTACACTTATGCCATCCGCATTCGCCTCGATGTCCCCTCGTGCACCGTTAGGTTAGGTAACTAACAGCAGAGCGGGGCAGGGCTAGCACGGGTGTAAAACATAAGTAACGTCTATATAATATATCATATATACTATATATGTATCTATCACAGAACATCACATGATCACATCACAGATATCGCAGCAGAAGAATCATATGAAATATTGGATATACTAGGACGTCCGTGTTTTCAATACGAGCCAGTATAAAACACGGATTCCACGGTCGTGATGAATAGCCAAACCCACACCCCTAGACCCCTACGAGAGCGGCAAGCAACCCTACCAATTCTGGAGTTAGGAGACCCGGACCCGACTCCTCGAGTTGGTCTCCCACTGGACTCCAGAACCCGGTTACTTGTGCTCCCCTCCTTGGGTCTATCCTAGTGCAGAAAAGTAAATAATATACAAACGGTGACAACTTCCGCAACCTGGAAGTGCCCCAATAAAAGAATATTACATACAAGTTTTTACATGAATGAAAATGAAAAACACTCATCTCACATAAAAACCCCCGGCTATTCAAACACGACGATCCAATATAACATATCCAGCAACACATAACATCACATGTCATCAACGTAAGTAAATATGTCCATCCCAATTGTCGTTGACATATAGCAACGAAACCGGCGATATCACATATTACACTTACGGTCACAGAAAAGAAAGTGTAAAACTACAACAGTTGGAATCCGCAACCACCTCAGACATCGCATGCCTGACCAAATGAATTACTTAGACATCGCATGCCTAACAATTATAAACCCCGCATTTTAGTCTCAAAATCGAAAACACTTTTCAATACCAAGTCGGGCAATTCAACAGGATTCCCGACATCCTGATCGAATGCTCGTCGCAAACTTTAGTAGGCGGCCGCACCCCCGATACCGTCGACAAAGTGCACCAAGGCGGAACACCGCTACCGCGAGCACCCGGACGGATGCTTTCGGCGACGGGGTTCTCCTACAGTCACTTGGTCGGGGCTATGGAGTGAGGCTGTCTATTAAGTTTACCCGGCGAGTATCCGCGTACGCTACGTGATTGCGACGGACTTTTGATCACATCAAAATTCCGTGGCAACCGATCAAGTGAGACTAAATTGCTAGATTTACAACATTCATTCAGTTATCTCATAACTTATTGTGAATTCCAATTATTGTATCCCATTCCGGATAAATAGAAAATGTCAAACTTTCCGATCGAACAATCGAACACCCAAGTTTTCCCGATACAGATCAACACATGAAACAAGTCTAACAACATTCCGTTCGTGCCTCAGTACCAACGCTCCAGCCGTAGAAGGGTCAAGCCAACGCCTCTCATGTGGCACGCCGTACTGCCCCAAACCCGAAGGTTCAAAGGGCAGTTCAAGACGGTCACATAATCGAGTTAAGGTTTGTTGTCTTCTAGAGGGTCCATCGCGTTACTTGCACTACTTAGAACGTCGTTAAACTACGGAAAAATCCAATACTTGGAAATTTCCCGACAGGGGAAAAATTGGGTATTTATATCCGGTCGAACTTTTTAACATATTCAAAAAATTATCCGGAAAGCCACACAGACAAAATTTGATAATCCGATCGAAAACACCGAGTCCCCAAAACAACTCCAGAATACTCAACTGTAGAGTATACATTAAAATTACCCAGAAAACACAGGGGTTAATTATAAACATTACTGTGCAAAAAGGAGTCAACGAGTCAACAGTATTGCCGCGGAACCGCCGCTTCACGTGGGATTAGGCCGCGGTTCCGCGCCGTTATGACGGAGTTAGGTCTCCGTTTTTCACAGTATTTCATAAAAAACCCTGCTTGATTTTCTGCATATTTTTAATATTGAAAAATCACAGTTTTTGAAAATTGGACAGAGAGCATGGAAAAAATGGGGTTTCGGGTTCGTTCGGATTTCAAACGTCGTCTGGACTTCGCCTAAGGCTCTAGCTAGGCTCTGATACCACTGTAGGGTTCCTAGGCACCCTAGTGAGGTCTCACAAGGCATCGAACATGCCAATATAAAAATTTATGGGTGCCGAGAGACCCGACTACGGATCGTTTGCTAGAAAACTAGGCGAAAAAGCTAACTAGTTAACACTTAACTATAAGAATCGGAAATACAACCTTTGTAGATCCGGTGCTCCACCTCCATAGCTCCGCAATGAAGTCTCCTCGCTGTCCATTACAAGTCCCGGGCTCTAGCGTCGGCTTCATCGGAGAATGTACGGGCTAGGTCATCGACGACGTGCCGAAGATGATCTACGTCGAGGCATCGCTAAATCAAGCTCCGACTTCACCAAGTCAAGAAACTTGTGAAGTAAACACACTCTACTACTTGGCAAGAGGTAGAGGATGAAGAAATAGGAAGTGGGTTCAATTTAGAATTGGATTTCTCACTCATTTCCATCAATCACCATTGATTGACCTTGCTTTCTTCTTGAAGAAGAAGATGAAGAAGAAGATAAATATTATGATAAGAATAATTTAAAATGAAAAGAATAATCCATTCTTATCATAAGTGAACCATGGTTAGTTGTAGAGAGTGAACTAGGGTTAGTGGAGTAGTTAGGGTTAAGCATGAGACAAAATGGTGACAAAGTCAAAGTTTTCATGAAGCTTCAACAAGCTTCCAAATAAAGCCACCATTTTGCATTTGCTTATTCTTTTTCCAAAAGAAAAAGATTAATATATAAATAAGGAAATCAAAAACCCTAATCATCCACTTAACTATAGTTTGATACTTTACACTTAACCAAAAGGAATGTATCATCAAACATGATACAATCATGTGCACAAAACTATATCGAATATACAATGTGCACATCCGAGCGAGAAAATCCAATTAAAGTGAACCGACACTAGTTAATGCAAAGTAATATATCAAATATATAATTATGCATTAAATCATTAAATCAACACTTGATTTAACGATCCGGTCATATCGTATATAACCGACTAGTATCCAATGTATCGGTTTATTGAATCAATCCTTGATTCGATAACTAGGGTATATCGCATATAACCTAATCGATACATTCATCGCGAGAATGAAATACGGTATCACATACACGCATTATTCTCGGTCCCGCACATATCTCATATGCGCTCCTATTTCGTTTCGCTTGAACCAGGAAACCTCTGTGTAGGACTCTAAAGACTCGTCAATACGCCGGCAGCGGATGATGATCATATCAAACATCCACAAGCCGCAAGCGGTCTGCTAAACGTAACGGCCACCCGGGTATTGAGCGATCTGAAGATCGACGAGCAAGCCCGCTCACACTCCAGTGAATCCAACCAGTAACACTACCGTACAGTCCGGTCTGATCGTCTGATATGTCGCATATCTCGCCTAGGGGTGGTTAACGTCAGACCCCAATAGCTCGATAAGTCGTGTCGATATGAGGTCTATAACACTTCGAGAAACTACTGGTAATACTTACCAGTAAATCTCAGCAACCCTGGCCAGGGATTTCCTGTTATAGCCAATCGAACACAGCGCAACATCAACCCCCTATACCGGGAGAGACGAATCCCCTCCTATCGCTCATTGCCTCCATGTGACTCGGGACTGTACCCAAAAACCACCGTTTTGCACGCCCTCTTGGACGTGGTAAGATGGAAATCAAAGCACAATGGGAACCGCACAAGACTCTATGACGATCTCGGGTCAACAGACTACTCTGTACCAGTGTCACCAGAGAACTGCCATCTGACGTGAGGTATAACTCCATCTGGGAGTTCTCGGCGAGTCCGTCCAGTGTACCCAGTCTCTACTGAGCACCCGTATATCATCTCTGATGTCAAACACCGATGGATATGGGATCATCCATCGCCCATCTGTATGGGTCGAGAAGGTACACGCTAGTCTACTCTGGTATATCGATGCCCCGTCTCGATACACCCATGACTAGGGACTTTAAAGGATGTACTTACGGACTACCATGTCCCCACTAGTATGATCCGCATCATAGTCCAGGTAGTCAAGTACAGATCCTAAGGGCTTTACCAACATGTAACAGAGAGACAATCAATATACACGTTAAGGTAAAGATCAACCAGATAGCATACTATCATGTCGAGCAAGAAAGTCCTCACTATATATGTCCCAGCATCCACTACAATATACATCCTGTGTATAGTAATGGCCTCTAGGGCATACATATAACTAACAGATGTATGGTTCATAACGGTTCAAGAAACTACTGATAACACTTACCAGTAAATCTCATCAACATCTCTGGCCAGGGACTTCCAGTTATAGCCAATCGAGTATAGCACAACATCAACTCCCAATACCGGGAGAGACGAAACCCCTCCTATCGCTCATTGCCTCCATATGACTCGGGACTGTACCCAAAATCCACATGTTTTCACGACTCCTTTGAGCCGTGGTAGGGAGGAAATCAAAGCACAGTGGGAGCCATACAAGACTCTATGATGATCTCGGGTCTATAGACTAACCTGTACCTGTGTCACAAGAGAATTGCTATCTGACGATAGGTATAATACCAACTAGGAGTTCTCGGCGAGTCCTATTCGGTGTACCCATTCTCTAATGGGCACATGTTTACAATCATTGATGCCAAACACCAATCGCTATGGGATCAACCATCGCCCCATACAGGGTCAAGAAACGTACACACCAGTCTACTCTGGAATATCGATGCCCTGTCTCGATATCCCCCGACTAGGAACTGTTAAAGGATATACTTGTGGACCACCCTGGCCCCACCAGTATGATTTGCATCATAGTCCTGGTAGTCAAGTACATATCCTAAGGGTTTTATCAACATGTAATAGAGAGACGGTATAACAATATCAGTCTATATGTTAAGATAAAGGCAACCAGATAGCATACTATCATGTCGAGTAAGAAAGTCCTCCATATATATGTCCAAGCATCCACTATATCATACAATAATGGCATCTACGACATACATATCACTAATAATCGGAGTGCGTTCGTTCACGCTGGCGAACTGCTGTGTGAACAGCAGCTCCATTTCTGCGAATGTTTTCACGGAGTCATTTGGGAGTTCCGAGTACCATTCGAAGGCTATTTCTAACAAGCTACCGACGAACTAGAGAAGCAACAATTTGTCGTCGCCTCCAGTGTTGCCGCATAAAGCTCTGAATTGCGCGACGTGTTGGTGAGAGTTACCTGTTCCTTTGTAGACATGGAACTTGAGGATCGTATATCCTGGCAGGTATTTGATCTAATCATTCCAGCATGGATACGGTCGTCTAGTTCTGACAATTTGTTCGACAGCTTCCTTAGCTTGATGAGCTCTTATTTGTTGAGCAATGTAATCATCAAAGGCGACCTTGAAGATCGTTTCCTCCTTGGCCGCTGATGAGGCCAGAGGAGGGTTTGTTGTTTCCCCTCTGTCATCATCGATAATTATCGGCGGATCTTCGGCCGGAGGTTCTGATTGGATCATCATTCCAACCAAGTCCTGGAACAAGAGATCCATCTGTTTCATGTTGGCCGCTTGCTCAGTGGCTTCTTTATCCTTTCTCTTAAGCACCCTTCGCGGAAACATTGAATCGGTCTCCTGCTCTTGGCGCTGTTCGGCCTCTTTATCCGGACTTTCTTTCTGTCTGGTAAGTGCTGCCATTTTTGTCAGCATTTTCTGGGGCTTTTATTATTGCTCCTGAGCCTTTTTCAGCGACCGAGTTTGCGGTCGGTGATTTACCGAGGCACGGCTTTTTTCTTTTCCTGAAGCCATATAGACCGTATGTACAGTTATGTCCCCAGACTTAGAGCGTTTAGATCCATCGCCTTTGGAATTTGCCGCGAGCGGTAGTGTTTTCTCCAGCCTCATTCTTTTATGAAAGATTGGAGTTAAAGGAGCCGTTGTGACAGGCACCTGTTTAGGAGAAGTCTCCCGTTGTATGGTGGATGAGTAGTCTTTTTCTTATCGGACCTTCGATTTCTTTGGTTTACAAGAGTAGTTTTTGTCAATCACAGAATCTTAGACTTCTCGCCAGACCCTATAAATTTGCGAGAAGAGCCGCTGGTAAGGCCGCTCCGGCTTTGCCTGCACTGTAACTTTCGCAGGTGAGGGTGATTTGTTTAGCACCACCGTTGGAGAGTTTTTACGCACCCTCCTAAGCGATTCAAAACTGTTAGGAATATGTATGCCCTAGAGGCCATTATTGTATGCTATAGTGGATACTTGGACATATATATATAAATATATATATATATATATATATATATATATATATAGAGGACTTTCTTGCTCGACATAATAGTATGCTATCTGGTTACTCTCTATCTTAACATGTACGCTTGTATTATTATACTGTCTCTTTAATACATGTTAATAAAGGCCTTAGGATGTAGGCTTGACTACCATGACTATGATGCAGATCATACTAGTGGGGCTTGTGTAGTCCGCAAGCACATCCTTTAACAGTTCCTAGTCGAGGGAATATCGAGATAGGGCATCAACATTCCAGAGTAGACTAGTGTGTACGTTTCTTGACCCTGTATGGGGCGATGGTTGATCCCACAACCATTGGTGTTTGACATCAAAGATTGTACACAGGTGCTCATTAGAGAATGGGTATACCGAACAGGACTCGCCGAGAACTCCTAGATAGTACCATACCTATCGTCAAATAGCAGTTCTCTGGTGACACTTGTACAGGTTAGTCTGTAGACCCGAGATTGTCATAGTGTATTTTGTGGTTCTAAATGTGCTTTGATTTCCTCCCTACCACGGCTCAAAGGAGTCATGCAAACAAGTGGATTTTGGATACAGTCCCAAGTCACATGGAGGCAGTGAGCGATAGGAGGGGTTTCGTCTCTCCCGGTATAGGGAGTTGAAGTTGCGCTATGCTCGATTGGCTATAACAGCAAGTCCCTGGCCAGGGTTGATGAGATTTACTGGTAGGTCTCATCAGTAGTTTCTCGAAAGGTTATAGGCCACATATCGGCATGACTTATCAAGTTACTTGGGTCTGACGATTCCACCTCTAGAATTGATATGCGACATATCAGACGAAGAGACCGGACTGTACGGTAAGTGTTGCTTATAGGCCTCATGAGAGTTTAAACAAGATTGCTTGTTGATCATCTATTCGTTCAATACCTGGGTAGCCGTTACGTCCAGCTAGTACCGCTGACGGCTTGTGGGTATCTGATGTGATCATTACCTATTGCTGGCGTATTGACGAGTCTTCAGAGTCCCACACAGAGCTTTCCTAGCTCAAGCAAAATGAAGTAGGGCACATACAGTGATATGTGCGGGAGCTTAATTAAATACGAGTATGTGATACCATATTCTAATCTTACGATATTTGATATCGGTTAGGTTATATGTGATATAACCGGATTATTGAATCAAGTGTTAATTCAATGATTTGTATGTGTGTGTGTGTGTGTGTGTGTGTATTTGATATTGGCCAGTTATATATGATATGACCGGATTATTGAATCAAGTGTTTCTTTGATATTGCATATTGAATATTAGTCGGTTATATGTGATATAACCGGGTTATTGAATCAAGTGTTGATTTGATAATATGATATACATATAAATGATATTAGTCGGTTATATATGATATAACCGGATTATTGAATCAAGTGTTAATTTAATAATTTGATATATATTAATATATTTGATATATAAATATATATTAACTAATATTGCTCACTAATGATTTTCTTCTCTTAATATATATAATTGTATATATATATTTGATATAAATATATAAATATATATATATATATTTATATATATAATAGTTTTTGTATCATGGTTGATGATATATAGAACATGGGTGTATGAGACTCACACTAGGGTTAAAGTTTATTGTGATGATTTATATTTAAAGCAAAATGAAAAATGGTAGATAATGAGTCATGGCTTGGATGCTTGGAGAAGCATTGAGAAGCCATGACTCATCTCTCTCATTTTGTTTTACTCTAGATATTTATTCATCACAAGATTATCTTAAGCTCATGGTTCACTCTCTCATCACAAGATTATTCTTCACCCAAGTTCATCTTCTTTCTCAAGTGAGCTTCTAGGGGTTTTCTTGAGTTGGAAAAAGAGAGAGGAAAATATTTCTAAGTGAGCCAAATCTCCTACTTCATCAATCTACACTAATCTATCTCATTAGTTTAGGTTGGTTGTTTCACTAATACTTTGATTAGTGAAGAGTGAGCTGTAGTGAAAGCAACTCCAAGGTGGATCATCTTTGGCATCGAAGACTTCGTGCAAGCTCGATCCTTTCTTCAAGTGGAGCCAGGAAGAGTTCTAGGGACTACTACTTTGAGCTTTAGAAATAAAATACTTGGTCTACAAAGGTTGTAACCCTCTTCACTTAGCTTAGAACTTGCTTTTATGCACTAAAACCCTAATTCTCTAGTTCGATTCTAGGTTGGTGTAGCTTAGACCGCTAGATTTTTTAAAATTGCATACTTGATGCATGTATAAACCTAGTGGAGATGCTAAGAGATACTTTCAAAAACTGTTCCCAGTTCGAACATCAGCGTCGACCTCCACCATAGGAGCTGGTGGGGTGAGTCCAGAGGGAGAGTTGCCCCCAGCCTGTCTCACTTGGCACCAGTGGCGACGTCGAGCATGCTTTGTGTTTACCGCCGAAATACCAAACCGAGACGCTTGGACGTCTAGCCTGAATTTGGGGGCAGATGTTATTTGGACATATCCATCCACCTCTCCGAAGATACCAAGTTGATTTATGGCACCGTATATCGGAGGTTTGGATATATGCGACCGTTGTGGTAGACTTCATCAGATCCCCTCTCATTTGTGAAGTGTTTTATGATTGTGGGGACGCTCTTCCCTGCAGGCGCAAGCTCCTGCAGTTAATTACGTTACCGCATTGCGATAACCACTTTCTCCTGCTCCAGCAGTTTACTTCATGTCATGTGTATTTTTGTTTATTTTGGTTTCCCGTGGATTATGTACGGAGACTAATTTATGTTGTCGCCTGCAGGGCGCGGATCAGCCCAAATCCGTATATATTAGATTTGGGTTTGGGTTTTGAACTTAGGTTATATTTTCTTTTAGTTCAAAAATATTTTGTTTTGTTTTATTTAAGGACCGTTAGTCTAGTTTGAGATTAAGATCAATTTAAATATATGAGCATTTGGGCTCAATTTATTTTTTTACTAAGGATACGTTAGCCATATTTGAGACTAAGATCAACTTAGTAATATTTTGAGGATCATTAAATTTTAAATGAGATCCAAACAATAGAGCATTTGGGCTCAGCTACAAGAAGCTTTCAGAGATACTTTTAGCCAATTTGGGCTTGGTCTACTCGGTCTTGGACCTTCCTTTTTTTTTTACTCAGGAGTGCTAAGCACTTATTTTTAGTTCTGGTGCTCACGTTTGAAACACGTGGGACACCCAGATATGGGTGCTGCCCAATCAGTGCTAAGCACTTAGTCATTTTGACTGAGTATAGAGTGCTGAGCACTTTGTATGGCACTCACGTAAGAAGCACGTGAGGCGTTGAGCATTGATTTTGGGTTTTGTTTGTTCATCCCTTTTTCTCTATACAGAAGTGCCAAGTACTTGGTTAGAGCTCTGGCGCTCACGTGGAAAGCACATGAGGTGTACATGCATGGGTACTGCCAATTGGTGCCAATGCTTAATCATTTTAACTAAGTATATAAAGTGCTAAGCACTTGGTATGGCGCTCACGTAGGAAGCACGTGAGGTATTCAGTTTTCATTTTTGTGGCTCACGTGTATTTCATGTGATTGCTTTATTTTTCGGGTGCTGAGTTGCTTTGTTTTGGTGGCAGCCCAATCAGTGTAAATGAGTTTCTTTATTTTTGGGGGCTCACGTGGGAAGCACATAAGGCGCCAAGTTCTTTCCTTTCAGAGATTTAATATCTGTTAATGGCATTTTGGCCATCACCCAGAAGATCTGAGATCAGTTTTATTTAAGAACTAAGTTCCTTTTTTTTTATAAGAACTAAGTTCTTTATGTAGGGTTAAACCCTATTTTCAGAGAAATTAAATTCCCAGAACATAGGTTCTTTTTCTTTTTCTTTCTTTTTAACCTAGTTCTTTTCTGAATCTTTGATCCTCAAGAACATGATCTTCCCGATAAGAATTAAATTCTCAACTTGTGGGAGACTTTTCTTATGGATTTCTGATCCAGAGAAAAAACTAAGTTCTTGAGAAGGGTTAAACCCTTGGATATGTTAGGTAAATGAGATGTTTTGATCTCGATGCTTTTTCCTTTACTAAGGGTTTGAGAGGAGGAAAGTCTTCTTCTTTATTGAGAATTAAATTCTCATATTGCTTTGAAAGTTTTATGTATTTTTCAAAAGCTTATGGGGGGTTCGCTCTCTCTTTTTTTTCTTCTTCCTCCTTTTTGAGACTTGAAGTCTTGGGTCCTTTAAATAGTGGAGGCAAATTGTTAATTAGTTTTGCGAAAATCTCTCATTGAAAGATTTCAATTGATTTAATTGGTCTCAAAATTTGTTTGGGGAATTTTACCCACCGTTGGATTTTTGATCCAAGGATTTCTGTTTTACAGAATATGTTTTCTTGTTTTTAACAAGATTGGGGGAATATTTTCCCATATATATAATTTATTCTATTAAACGGTGATTTTTAATCACCATTGGAATTTTAATCTAAGGGTGCTTGGTTTAACATAGCACAATCTTTCTCTGTTTAGAAAGATGTAGGAGATATTTTCCCGTCTCATTGGATCTTTGATCCAATAACTTTCTATTTAACAAAAAATATCATTCTCATTTGAAAAGATTAGGGAGATATTTTCCCTTAATAGAATCTTATTCTGTATTTGGTAATTTTTAATCACCCTTAGATCATTGATTTAACGGTTCTCTGTTAACATAGAATATCTTTCCCTTTTAGCAATATCAAGGGTGATATTTTCCCAATAGAATTTAATTCTATATAGGGAAGCACTCTCACGTGTTTAACACGTGACCCCTATATGGGTGTCTAGCCTATTTTATTTAGCGCCTATATTCTTTGCATATGGGCGCTCACGCGTTCAACACACGAGGTCAATTTGGCTTTCAACTATCTACTCTTAGTGCTTTATATGTTTTGCATACCAAATATAATTTAATTCTATATATAAAGTTTAACTCTATCATAAGCTAATGCTTCAAAAGGGTGTTCTCACATGTTTAACATGTGATCCCAATGTGGGTTTTTAATCTGTTTATTTAGCGCTTATATACTTTGCATATAGGCGCCCACGTGTTTAACACGTGAGGCCTATTTAGCCTTTAGTTGTTTGGTTGCAACGCTTATATGCTTTGCATATAGGTGCTCACGTGTTTAACATGTGAGGTCTATTTAGCCTTTAGTTGTTTGGTTGCAGCGCTTATATACTTTACATATAGTCGCTCACATGTTTAACACGTAAGGCTTAAGTAGTGGGGAATTCTCTCCTCTTTTCTCTCCCTTTTTTTAAGGGAACACCTTGCCGAGGAGACCGCCTCAGTTTTGGAAGTGGCTTCATCATGCCTCTAGTTTTGCTGAGGGGTTTCAATCGGCGTCAGCCTGTTGAAAACCGACGTCTTTGATGGAGTTTGAGGAGAGTCGGCCAATCCTTCGAAGACCGACCGTCTAATAAGGGAAGCACCTTTGCCGGCTTCACCTGTAGCAGGGGTAGAGAGGGCTAGCCGTTTTGGGGTAGCTCCTTCTGGAATCACAAGCTTCTTTACGAGCCCGTTTGAGTTCTTGCTCAGCCTGTTGAAGACTAAAACGCCAGAGTTTGACGGCTTGCTGATGGGGGCCGTCGTGGTTGCCAGTCGATCAAAGACCGACCTTCTAGGAGCTTCTTCTTACGGCGTTGAGGCACCGAAACTCACAGGTGGGAGCATGGTCCCGAAGAACAGTCCGATAGTGGCTTGTGTGACCTGCCCCACCGGCATTGAGAAAATAGAGGCCGTGTTGGGCCCATAGGTCACTACTCCAGTTGGGGTGGAGCGGGAGTTGCTGTTGCATGAGGTACAGTTTAGAGCCATTGATTTTCTGCACAGGAATAAGACACCAAGTTTTAGTACCTCGAATCCAAGGATAATCATAGCAAACCATGATTTTTTCTAGAAACACGACACACGAAGTGTGGAGTGGAAAAATAAAAAGGTCCCACCGAGCGTGCCAGAATCTGTTCACCGCCGAAAATAGAGACGAACTGGGATTGAACGTCTTGCCTGAATTTGGGGGCAGATGCTATTTAGACATATCCATCCACTTCTTCGAAAATACCAAGTTGATTTATGGTACCGTATATCGGAGGTCTGGATAGATGCGACCATTATAGTAGACTTCATCAGATTCCCCCTCATTTGTGAAGGGCTTTTGATTGTGGGGACGCTCTTCCGTGCAGGCATAAGCCCCTGCAGTTAATTACGTTACCGTATTGCGATAACCACTTTCTCCTTCTCCAGCAGTTCACTTCGTGTCATGTGTTATTTTGTCTGTTAAGGTTGCCCGTGGATTGTATACGGAGACTAGTTTATGTCATCGCCCGTAGGGCGCAGATCAGTCCAAATCCGTATATTTATGAATTTGGGTTTTGAACTTAGATTATATATTCCTTTAGTTCAAGAATTTTGTGTTTTATTTAAGGACCATTAATCTAGTTTGAGATTAAGATCAACTTAAATATATGAGACTTTGGGTTCAATTTATTTTAACTAAGGATGCGTTAATCTTAATTGAGACTAAGATCAACTTAGGCATATTTTGAGGATCATTAAATTTTATTAAAATCCACCAACAACAGAACATTTGGGCTCAGCTGCAGGAAACTTTTCAGAGAGAGTTAGCCAATTTGGGCTTAGTCTGCTCAGTTTTTTTTATTTAAATGGCTAAGCACTTATTTAAA
This sequence comes from Agapanthus africanus, assembly GCA_030015575.1. Taxonomy (NCBI): domain Eukaryota; kingdom Viridiplantae; phylum Streptophyta; class Magnoliopsida; order Asparagales; family Amaryllidaceae; genus Agapanthus; species Agapanthus africanus. The sequence continues at coordinate 864,856,439 of CM057338.1, read as the reverse complement.
AGTGCTAAGCAGATTATGATGATTGAGAGAGGACCTATATAGGTAAAACAGTCTTACTCGAGATGATAGTATACCATCTGGTTTGTCTCTATCATATGTACATGCATTATGTGGTATTACATGTTGATAGAGCCCATAGAATTCTTGCTTGACTACCAGTATTATGATGGCGATCATATACGTGGGAGCTGGGTGGTCCATAAGCATATCCTTAAATGGCCCTAGTCGAGAGAGTATCAAGACTGGGTATCGATACTCCGGAGTAGACTAGTGTGTACTTTTCGAGACCCCGACGAGGGGCGGTGGCCGGTCTCACAAGCCATTAGTGTCAGTTAGTCATCTAAGATAGTATACAGGTGATCATTGGGTTATGAGTTACACTGGACGGACTCGCCGAGAACATGCTAGATGGTATTTTACTTATTGTCAGATAGCAGTTCTTAGGTGACATGAGTACAGGTTAGTCTGTCGACCTAAGATCGTCATTTGTCTCATGTGAGTTCCTATTATACTTTGATTACTGCCCTACCATGGCTCAAAGGAGTCGTGCAAACATGTTTTAGTTCGGTACAGTCCTAAGCCACATGGAGGCAGTGAGCGGATCGTCGGGGATTCATCTCTCCTGGTTTTGGAGGTAGATGTCGCGCTGTGCACGGGTAGCCATCACCAGAAATCCTTGGCCAAGGTGGACGAGAATTACTGATTTGGATCGGTAGTTTCTCAGTAGGTGATAGGCTTCGCACTGAAACGAAATATTGCGTTATTAGGGGTCTGACTTTATCCACCCCCTAGACCCGATATGCGATACTCTTAGACAAACAGACCGGACTGTACGGAGATTGTCACAGAAAAGCTCAGTAGGGGTACAGATGAGTTTGCTCGTCAGCCTACCTTTCGCTCAATACCTGGGCAGCCGTTACATACAGCTAGTGCCGCTGACGTGCTTGTGGTTAAACCCACTGCTAGCGTATTAACGAGTCTTTAGAGTCCCACACAGAGAGTTTTTCCGGTTCAGGCAAAATGATTTAGATGATGTATGTTGGTATACGGACTTTAATCGGACGGTTGATAATACTAGCAGCTTAGGATTAAACCGGATTATTAAATCAAGTTTTGATTTAATAATTTATATATTTTTTTTAGTATATGTATTTTAGTATTATTGTTCACTATTCATTTTCTCTCTTGGCTATTCGTATTTTTATTCGAATACGCGTATATGTATTTCGATACGTATACCGGGTTGTATTCTGTATTTATACGGATTATCTTCTAAAAGATGGACACCTCATCATATGATTTTCTTTTTAGAAAATCATTTGCAAATGAGGTGGAGGGTGAGGTGGCATGAGCATAGTTGGATGTATGTAGAGAGGAATGAGATAATTGTTTATTGTAAAATTGATATGAGATATTTTTTGTATGGTTCAAAAATGAGGAAGCCATTCATTTCTACATGCTATTCTACTCTCTTGATTCTATTATTCTCTTTTTCCTTCAACACTTGTTTATGCCTTGGTTTTCCTCACCTCCTCCTCCTTCTTCTTTAGCAGCTCACTTGAGCTTAAGAAATGAGAGAGAAAGATAGTAGAAAATTCCTACATCCCCACTCTCCATTACTAGCTACCTTAGAGTATCGGTTGTTTCGCTAGGCAAAGTTCGAGCTTGGATCGTTTCCCTCAGATAGATCATCTTCGGCGAAGGAGGATCGGCATTCAAGCGCGATCCGAAGCACTTGAAGAAAGCTTGAGTATGTGAATATTCTACACATAGTAGATTAGTTTAGCTCACTTGGTTTTGTATACAATCCTAGCTCTTTAGTTTGATTCTTGGTTTCGGAACTTTAGCAAACTAGAAATTTTTGAAATCCATGTTGCCATCTTCAAAAATTAGCTTGCTAGTATGCCTAAGTTCTCAGCAGTGGTATCAGAGCCATGCTAAAAGCTAGACTTATTTGCACTAATTTAGAGTTTTGATCGACGGAATTTTTTGAATCGCATTTCCAAAATCCCTGCTTGTTGTTGGAATTTCAAAGTTGTTTAAATTTTTTTTTCGGTTGCATTAAAATTATGTGCAGGCAAAATTAGAGCTAAGAAAAAAATTTAGGCACCTAAGTCCAAAATTCGACCGCGAAACGGAAGCCAAATGAGCCATTTGGCCGCTGAACCGCGGTCCAATTTTGGCTACAGTGCTCCAAATTTTTTCTGGGGCTCTAGTTCATAGAAATATGATTTTTGGAATATTTGGTTTTGGTCCAGATTTGTTTGTATACTGGTTTATACTTGGGGGGGGGGGGCAATGCAGAAAGTTTTAATCAATCGAAATTTTAAATTTGTGTTTTTCTGAGCATTTGTTCCGCGACCGTGAATATCATAGCGCGGTATAATCCGGCCGGTTGTTATATGCACAATCAGACGGGTTTACGAACATAATATTCGCGTTGATGTTCTGTGTTGCTCTGTGATTATGGTTTTGTTGGATTTGTCATGATGGATAGCCCGGTGTATGTTGTATTAGATGTAGTTCTATGTGATGTAATGTATAATCATATTGTATGGCGAGTGTCCGACATGTAGACTGCCGTCATCACGGCTTGTATTATTCTTTAGGGCGCGTCCAGGTTGCGGACGTAGTCACCGTTGTATAATCTGTGTTTCATTACATGCACTAAGATTACCCCACGGCAGAGTGCTCGAGTAGCCAAGTTTTAAAGGGCAATGGGCCTCCATCTCATGGCGTTGAGACCGAGGTGCTTACTCTAGAATTGGCTGGTTATTCGTTACACTCGTAGGTAGTATAGGATTGACCCGCGGAGGGTGCCCACGTTACCGGATTTAGGAAGTGCTTGGTGACCCACTCACATCGTTGATTGGGGTTGCCTCACTTCTGGGATTGGCGGATGGCTTGCCGCACTTGTAGGGGTCTAGGGTATGATACTAAGGGCTATCCACATGACCGGGAAAATTACATTTCATATTTGGCTCCATTGAAATGTACTTTTCCTTCGCATTTTCATATTGTGTTTGCTTCCGCTATGATTCTGCTGTGATACTTCTATGATGTTAGTTGATATCATGCGTGAGACGAATGTTCATATATATATATATATATATATATATATATATATATATATAGACGCTATATATGTTTTGCATCCGCGCTAGTCCTGTCCCTGCCCTGTCGTAAGTTAAGTAACCTTACGGTGATGATCCGGGACCCTGTGGCGAATATGGATGGCATATATGTGCGTGATTATTTTTGTTTCTTTCTGGCTTAATATGATTAATTGATGGGACTGCATTAGTTCTTATTCATGCAAAAAAAAAAACAAACCTAAATGATGTTGTTGGAACCAATTTTTGAAAACTGACATTACATGCGATTCCTTTTGCTTTGCACAGCAGTATTCGGTTATGAATATCCAGCATCTCATTCGACGAGGCAAGAGCATAGATCCCTTCATGGGGAGTGTCCTCTTGGGCAAAAGTTTGCATCATTGTAATAACTTCACTATAGTCGATTATTTTACTTTGCACAGCGGTATTCGAGTATGAATATCCAGCACCTCATTCGACGAGGAAAGAGCCTAGATCCCTTCATGGGGAGTGACCCCTTGGGCAAAAGTTTGTGTCATTGTAATAACTTCACTATAGTCGATTCTTTTACTTTGCATCGTGGTATTCGGTTGGGAATATCCTGCACCTCATTCGATGAGGAAACAGCCTAGATCCCATCACTGGGAGTGACCTCTTTGGTAAAAGTTTACATGACTATAAACTACTCAGTTTTCTTTAAAACCATAGGTTTTCTACAAAACCACTCGTTTTAAAATTGCAGAGCCTAAACCGCTCCTTTTCAAAACTGCTTGATTTCCTTCAACGATATCAAGTTCATTGTGTTAAAGGTTTTTCGCCAAAAACTAGTCGTGGCCCTTCGTCATTTCAGATGGATATCAACTAGTATTCATGCTATGTGTTTTGACCTTCACCAAGGCATAGTGTTTGGTAGCTAGAGGATACTTGTCGGTGGGCCCGGCGATCCCGGTGAGCTCGGAGCATAGATAGATGCATTAATCTAGGACAGGCGTACAGTTTTTTTGACCTTCGCCAAGGGCTAGTACGAATGGGTCTAAATTAATCAGGACAATGACGGGTTAAACTTGACTTGCGACTTATGATGTTTTGACCTTTGTTAAGGTCATAAGCGCTTGGGGCAAAAACCATATCGGGAGTTTTCAAATATAAAGGAAACTTGTCAGGCATGCGCATACCTTCTGAAGTGTGGCGACTTGAGTGGCTTCCATCATGTTATTATGCGATGATAGTTGGGTCCCGATTTTCACTGATGAGTAGATGTTACTCCTCGGGTGATTTTCAGATGATCCCGACTAATTCTCCTTTTAGGGTTTGAAGGAGAATTCGAGGAAACAGTGGGAGCTATCCTGATTAGATAAAGTAATTAACCAATCTAATCTAGATTAGAGTGCATGCTGAGTGTTTCTTTTCTCTCTCTCTTTGGCAACGACCATGACCTGACCTTAAATTAAAAACCCATGAACTAAGTTAGCCGAACCTTCTTACACACTTTGGCTTCGGATTGTCATGATTCCCGAAAAATTCGCATTTATCCCTGCCACTCCTACTTCCCCTTTGCATTTCTCCAGACCATTCTGTATCACTACGAAAATCCATATTGCTTGGGTATTCCATTGTATAGTTACATATGAACTCGAAAATACTTGTTTCAGTTCGAGGATAGATTCTGGATCTGGAGAAATTGAATATGATTATTCGGTTGTCTTTTCTCTTTACCTTTTCTCAGGTTGCGAGAGCTCCAAGTATTAGGAGAGTACACCTATTACGCTTATTGGATAGTCTTCTTCCAAACCTTAGGAAGGTGCCGAAAGGTAGGAAAAGTAGAAAACCAAGTAGCCTAAGTGTGGTGTACAGAAAGTAAGAAGTAAAGACATATAAAGGGATTAAAATAAGGGCAAAGGAAATTGCGACTACTGTCATGATTCACGACAAAGACGCATATATCCCTGCCACTGATACTTCCCCTTTGCATTTCTCCAGAACACTCCGTATCACTACGAAGATCCATATTGTTTGGGTATGCCATCGTATAGTTACATACGAACTCGAAGAAACTTTTTTCTGTTCGAGGATGGATTCCGATTCTGGAGAAATTGAATAGGATTATTCGGCTGTCTTTTCTTTTTCCTTTCTCTCAGGTTGCGAGGGCTTCTTGTATTAGGAAAGTACACCTATTACGCTTATTGGATAGTCTTCTTCCAAACCTTAAGCTGGCATCGAAAGGCAAGGAAGGAAGAAAACCAATTAGCCTAAGTATGGTGTACAGAAGGTAAGAAGTAAAGACATATAAAGGGATTGGAGTGAAGGCAAGGAAATTGGGACTACTGTTATGAATCTGGATAGTGGAAGAGGGTTATTAGGAATACCCGACCACCCCTTCGAAACATTTTCATGTTTCGGTTTTATTGTGCGGTGTTAATTGAAAACTGTTTTTCCCGATTAGATTCTGAATCCAGGGTATGTATTTACCAGATTTTATTTTCACCTCTGTATGGCATGCTGAGTAGGAGTAGAATATTGGGAATTGGGTGATTAGATCCACAATATCAGAATTCTTTATAATTGGTGATATTTGAAGAAATCACCTGGGTTTTCCCTAATGATAAATATTTGGTTTTGAATATCCGTTGTTATGCATCAGTTTCAAACCGATATATCTGTACGTTTATTTTATAAAGTGAGATATAACTTTTTGAAATTATGTTTATGACATTTACATTTATCAGTTGATAATTAGGTAAGGTGCATTCAATAACAGTGTAATTCTTCTTAACCATAACATAGTTTTCAACTTACGACGCACAGGGTTTAAGTTATTAAACTCAGAGGACTTATACAAAGTATTGTATGTTGTCCGATGTCTATTAGGACAAGGGGTTAGTACTCGTACTATATTCCGTTTACTTATGACTTCTCTGGTTTTAGACAAGCATTTCGTTGAAATACAAGGTCCAAATTTTGAGAAGTTGTAGGTATAAGAATAAAGTAGAAAACCATGCGTTGGAAGTATCAGGATTTTTCGAGGTGATCGAATATGTAGATACTTATGCTAGGTATTCCGTCGTAAGTAATAAATTTTAGAACTTGCTTCTCTTTTAGATTACTCATCCGTGGGTGTGCTCCTTGATGAGTAATGCGGCATGGCCTTCTTCCATTTTGTTAATATGCACTAGAAACGGCTGCTTAATTTTTGAAACTGGTTCCAATTAAATTATTGCATTTGTTTTCTATATTGGATATAGAATGGATTCATATCTTAACGATGTTAAGGTATATGGAGTTGTTCGGCTTATGCTTAAAACCAGAATCCGGATAAACTCAAGGCACGTTTCAGTAATGGAAGTTTGTAGGTTATCCCGGAATTTAACGAGGGTTAACATTCTACCATTTGGAGGATCAATAGTTATATTGTTCTTGACTCGCTATCCGTTTTAGTAAAATGAATTCATTTCAGAAAACATTAGTGAGAGTATGGTAGAACTGGAAATGATTTCAGAACCATAAATGTAACAACCGAGTCCAGTTATACCAATTTCAGTTACCGTATGTGTTGTTTGTGGTATTTATTTCATTTATCATGTTTGGTTGCAAATGGTAGTTACTTTATGTTCGACCCGCTTGCTTGAACATGTTGTTTCATAGTTATAGTTTACCCCTAACATTTCATATTATTGCATATAACCATTTAAGCTACTTAAAATAATTTAAAAATACATGTCATGGCCTGCTTGATACCCCTAACCCTGTGGTAGCGTCCTTGCATCGTGTTCTCGTCCCGTTCAGTGAAACGGATGTGTTTGGACGGCTACGCGCACGTACGTGCGTCCGTTCTCGGGGGTATGCTTTTCTGTTACAAAATCCTTCATTTTAATTTTCGGAGCTTGCTAAAAATTTTCGTATTTCAAATTCAAAATTTTGGACCCGATCCGGACGCATTTCTGAATTGTTTTACATTCCGCCAAATTCTAATCATTTAAATATTTTTCAAATCCATTTAACCTATTCTATCTGCTCAGGCAACAGAAAAAAATATTTTTTTTGTGTGATGAAAATCTTTCCCAGCAAACGAATTTATTCTTGTGAAATATTAAAATCTTTAATAAAATTTCCCAAAACACATCTCCCCGGCCAATCAAAACCTTCCGTTATCCCCTGGGACCCACGCCGCCCTCTCTTTCTCTCACACCTTTCTCTTTCTCTCTCTCCCTCCTCCCTATTCCCTACGCTAAAATCCAATTTTATCTCTCCTTACTGTTACTCTCTCTCTCACTCCTCTCGCGCGAATCTCTCTCTCCCTCTCTCTCTCCCCCCTCTAATATATTTTCCTTTCCATCATTCTTTTCCTAAATAACCCATCCCCAGTTAACCCTAGTCGCGGTCTCCCTTCTCGCCGTTGCCCTAGCACCGACGACGCCCGTGCAAACCTCGTCGCCTCCTCACCCTTGTCACCTCCGCCTCCACTCCCTTCTTCCCGATCATACTGCACTTGCATCGTGCAGCCCGCGCACCATTGCATGCATCTGCACCGCCGGGGGATCGCTGCCGGTGACTTGTCCCGCGTTCCTGGCCCTTGTGCGACCCCAGTACGCAACCCTTCTCCCTCTCATTCTTCTCTTCTTCTTCTTTCCATTCTTCTTGCTGTAGAGTTTTCTTTTCTGTTTTTTTTTCTCTAGGGTGTGCCTCTGTTGATCGTCGGAACTCCATCGATCTCGACACTGTTGGTCTCGCCGCCACCTTTAGCACCCCCTCTGCAACCCAGTAAGCCATCATACACTCATTCCTCCTCTATTCTTTTCCTTGCCTTCTTTTCTTTTTAAATTATTGCTTTCTTGTATTCGTTGTTATGTCAAGATCACCGGATTTGACCGCGACGTCGACGATCCCGACAACCCAGCGAGGACCTCTGACCCGTGTTATTCCACTGTTCGTCGTTTGGATTCATTCCGTGTACCGTGCGCGCGTCGCGACTTTTTCCGCCGACGCGTAACGTTCCGTTTACCGTTTCGCGATCCGTCGAGGCAAGTGAAACTTGCTACATGCTATTCATACTATTTCTATATAAATTTATCTATTTGTCTTATTAATTCTATAGACAGAACCTAAAGCCATGAGTTCCAAGTTAACGATATGATGTTCCGTTTACATATTTCAGATCTAGAACTTGAAGCCTAACTGTTGCATTTAGTCGACTATACCTAGTAACCATAGTTACATTTTAATCACATAATAACTATTGTACATAGTCCATGATACCCTTTTCTCTAGTTTTACTCTATCGGACATCCGTGCGCATCTTTAACCGGTTTTAGTTATAGTTGCATCCATTGAACATATTATACATGTCATTGCATCCCTAGATTACTTAATGTTTATTGACCTGATTTTAACATCCATATTTGTCATACTGTATTCATATAATATTGAAACCATCTCTTAAACATAAACTGATAACCGTACAACTAAGTAGTTTAATCTGCACATATTGCTTAACCTATTACATGGGCCAATTTATTGTGTTGTTGATCCCCATGCCTGTTTATTTATAACCATGATTATGTTAGTTGATTATGAGCACCCACATGATATCTTTTACACCCTGACATGGCTTGCTACACACATATCACTTGATCCGACATGGTACCGTACACTACTTGACCCGACCTGATGTACCATGGCTTGACCTGTTACCTGATCTTGTGTCTAATGCCAACAAACCTGACATGTAGTCCTTACGGACCGTTCCTGTTGTCTATCCAGACAAACCTGCACCTACCTGCTCTTGTGTTGGCATTAGTTCTTGATTGCTTAAATACCTGACTTGAACACATATAACTTGGGGGTATGGGGAAATCAATGATGAAATCCTGACTTGTAACTCGACAGTTGCTTGCTTATACTGATCAGTTTTAGAGGCTAGGCCCGCCTCGGGATGCTGCTGCTGACATCGTTCGTCTTTACCCTTTTCTTTTTAGTGCCTAGCGGCATGTCTCGGTTTCATCCTGAGAGTCTTAGACCGTGGTCCCGGGCATGCACGGGATACTATTGAGTTACATCGACGATTCATCAAATTGATTTCAAAGACTTGAGAGTAGATAACCCAATAGACCAGTTAAGTTTACTCACTGCACACTACCCTTCACTGCCCTGATTTATATTGCTACTACACCTGCTTTACCATTTATGAGTATACTTGCATGTCTTGATTACCCTGTTTATATTTTATTGCTTGATGACATGATGCGCTGACGTCTGGGTTTTGCATGGCCCAGATTCCGTACCTTTGCTGCAGTCCGAGCAGGAGTACTTCAGCCAGCAGGCTGAGCAGTGAGGATTCAGTAGTAGTTAGTTCTTTTACTTTTCAGCATTTTATTCCTGATGTGAGCCCGCATTATGGGTCATACATTCCAGTTATTCTTGTATTGGATCTTTTGCTTCCGCATTATTATTGTTCTTGACTGATTTTATTTTGGCTTATGGATATGTATTACATAGTTTTATTTTGTTCTTGATATCTCTACAGCCGTAATGTGACTGTGGATGGATACTTCCTACCCACAGGTAGCATGGATGGCTATGTCACGTGCCCATCTTAGCATACTCTGGGAAGCGGGGCGTGACATGGTTCTTTTGGTATCAGAGCCATAGGTTAATTGGGTTGATTCTTTTGTAGTTGGGTATTGGACCCAATACGCGAATCAGAATACTCGTGATTAGGAAACATGTCCTGCCACCTTGCCGTTTTACCGTTCTTGAATCTAACCTCCTCCTGATTATATCTTTTACGGTGTGCAAACTTCCTTTGCATGTCGACTCGAAACCTGATTCCTTGTTATCTCTAGAACTTAGGTGACTTGGGTGGAGTTATGTAATTGTAGCTATGATACCGCGGCATGGTTACAATGCGGTACTCTATTTAAGTAACTCGGAGTTCTAGCCTTGATCTTCATTTTGAATCTGTTATCATGCTAATCCTTGGGTGTTTTGATTTCAGAAATATGGCAGACAAGAATCTGAAGACGTACCAAAGGCGTGTTGACGAAGCTGCTATGCTTGGAGTAATACGTGGGATGTTGGAGAATCAAAAGCGGCAGACTGAGCTGATCCAGCAGCAAGCTGAATCGTTTCAGGAAGGTTTGCGGACCGTTCAGCAATCCGTGAACAATGTTAGGGCCAGAACAGTAGATCGTGTGGGGACCGTAGCAGATTTTAGGAGACTGGGTCCATCTGTCTTTACTGGCCTGGAAGAGCCATTGCCAGCGGAGCAGTGGCTAGTTGACACGGAGAACTTACTCGTTGCGGCACAGATCCCAGATGATAAGAGGGTGGATGTGGTACGCATCCAGCTAGTGGATTACGCCCGTGAATGGTGGCTTGTGGAGGAGACCCGCTTGCCCAAGCCGATCAAGTGGGCGGATTTTTCAGAAAGTTTCTTGGAGAAGTTCTTCCCGCGGACTGCACGGGAGGAAATGGAAAAGATGTTTATCAGTCTAAAGCAGAACGACGCACCGGTAGATGTACATGCGGCTGAGCGGACGCGGCTCAGTAGATTCGCTGGACCTTTAGTTGCCAATGATGCAGATAGGGCACGGAGGTTCATGCGTAGTTTGGATGTGGACATCCAGAGGCAGATTGTCTCCCTGAGTTTGACCACTTTCTCACAGGTACTGACGGCAGCCCGAGAACAGCAAAGCTTATCTGGGAAGACTGGGAGTTCACAGCAGACAGCAGTTACAGTGAGGAAGCCGACATTTTCACCGAACCGAGCTCATGGACGCAGAGGTATTCCAGTGGACCGTCGTGGTGTAACACCGATGAAGAACCCTGTTGTCGTTGATCGAAGAAAGAGCGTGATTTGTAGTTACTGCCATTTACCCGGACATTTGCAAAGGGAATGTCGCAGGATGCGGGGACTTTGTTTGGTTTGTGGATCGGCGGATCATACTATTAACTCCAGTCCGTCGAAGCTTCGCACAAGAGATGATCTGCAGAAGCCACCGCAGAAACCGTTTCCGGGACAGAAGCAGCTGACTCAAGGACCCAATTAGGCTCGAGCTTTTACCTTGAGGGCTGAGGAAGCTAGGGCTTCAGGAGAAGTTGTTTCAGGTATTCTACTTGTTCATGATTTTCCCACATTAGTGTTATTTGATTCTGGTGCATCCCATTGTTTTATGTCGTCCAAGTTTATAGCTACACACTCGATTACCTGCACAGCCCTGTCTAGTTTCTGGGACATACACACTGGGAATGGGAAAATCATATCTAGTAGAGAGTGTAAAGATTGTGCAGTTGTTGTTTGTGGATGGGAGCTCTTTGCAGATTTCTTGGTGATTGATACGGGAAGCTATGAAGTCGTCTTGGGAATGGATTTTCTTGGCACTTTCCACGCTTACATCGATTGTAGGGCAAAGAAAGTAATTTTCTAGATTCCCGGACATCCAGAGTTTACCTTTATTGGAGGAAGTAGTTCTGTCGAGCCGGTCGAGTTTAGGGCTAGGCCGACAACCAGTATTCTTGCATCAATGGAGGTTGCTCAAGATGAAACGCCAGCTGTTGTTCGAGATTTCATGGACTTGTTTGAAGACATATCAGGATTACTGCCGAGGTGAGACGTGGAGTTTGCGATTGATCTTATTCCTGGTGCAGCGCCAGTATCTAAAGCGTATTATCCAATGGCACCAGTAGAATTGGAAGAAGTTAAGAAGCAGGTTACTGAATTACTTGAGAAGGGTTGGATTCGAAGCAGTAACTCGCCTTGGGGAGCTCCAGTTCTTCTAGTTAAGAAGAAAGATGGCACAAGAAGGATGTGCATCGACTATCGAGAATTAAACCGGGTGACTATTAAGAACAAGTACCCGATCCCTCGCATTGGCGAACTATTTGAGCAGCTTAGTGGCGCGAGGGTATTCTCGAAGCTGGATTTGCGATCCGGATATCATCAGGTCCGAGTGAAAGCAGAGGATATTTGCAAGACGGCGTTCCGAACTTGGTATGGACATTACGAGTACTTAGTGATGCCCTTCGGAGTTACGAATGCACCAGCGATATTCATGGATTTGATGAACCGAATCTTCTCACCATTCTTGGACCAGTTTATTGTGGTGTTCATTGACGATATTCTGGTCTATTCGAAGAGTTTTGAAGAGCATGCTGAACATTTGAAGATCGCACTGCAGACGCTGTGGCAAGAAAAATTATATGCAAAGATGAGCAGGTGCGAGTTTTGGCTGGAAGAAGTAAAGTTTTTGGGGCATGTTGTGTCTGGCGATGGAATCGCCGTCGATCCCGAAAAGATTGCAGCAGTTTGTGATTGGCCGATTCCGAAGAATGTTGCGGAGATAAGAAGCTTTCTTGGACTAGCCGGGTATTACAGAAGATTTGTGGAGAACTTTGCTCATCTGGCGGAGCCGTTGACCAAGCTTACGCGCAAGGAGATACCATTTGTGCGGACGGATAGGTGTGTGCCAGCTTTTGAGGCGTTGAAGCAGAAATTGATAACCGCTCCTATTCTGACCGTGCCAGACAGTTCCGGAGGATTGGTGATTCACAGCGACGCATCTGGGAAAGGATTGGGATGCGTTTTGATGCAGCATGGGAAGGTTGTAGCGTACGCATCAAGACAGTTGAAGACCCATGAGAAGAATTACCCAACTCATGACTTGGAGCTTACGGCCGTGATCTTCGCTTTGAAGATTTGGAGACACTACCTTTTGGGCGAAAGGGTCGAAGTTTTTACCGATCATAAAAGCTTGAAGTATGTGTTCACGCAGAAGGAGCTTAATATGAGGCAACACAGATGGTTGGAGCTGATGGCCGACTACGATCTTGATCTTAAGTACCATCCGGGGAAAGTTCATGTCGTGCCGGATGCGCTCAGCCGGTTACCAGCAATTCGGACGTTGACTGCACAGAAGGATCTCATTGAAGACTTTCGAAGATTTGATTTGGAGGTTGTACTACCGCATTCTTCGGGACAGTTGATGCAGCTGCAGGTACATTCGTCGCTGATCGAGAATATTAAAGTAGCGCAATCGCAGGACCCTAGATTGCAAAAGTTCCGAGAACAGGTTGAAGGTGGAGTTCGAACAGATTTATTGATCCATGAAGATGGTTCGTTGAGATATGGTAGCCGTTTGTGTGTGCCAAAGGGAGATATTCGTGAGGAACTTATGAAGGAGGCACACAGTTCAGCTTATTCCGTACATCCAGGAGGCACGAAGATGTACCGAGACATACGACAGCATTTCTGGTGGGAAGGCATGAAGCGGGAGATTGCTCGCTTTGTGGCAAAATGCTTGGTGTGTCAGCAAGTTAAGGCTGCATATCAAAGGGTTGCTGGTTTATTGCAACCACTTCCGATCCCTCAATGGAAGTGGGAACATATAACCATGGATTTCGTGACAGCTCTACCGCGGAGTCCAAAAGGCAACATTGCAGTTTGGGTGATTGTTGATCGTTTGACCAAGGCAGCTCATTCCATTCCTTTTCGAGTTGGTCAATCAACAGAAACTTTGGCAGAACGGTACATGCAGGAGATTGTAAGATTGCATGGAGTACCGGTGAGCATCGTGTCCGATCGTGACACTCGGTTCTTATCACACTTTTGGAAGAGCTTACAGGAAAGTTTGGGGACTCGATTGAAGTTTAGCACAGCTTATCATCCTCAAACAGATGGCCGGTCGGAGAGAACGATCCAAACTCTTGAAGATATGTTGATAGCTTGCATGTTGGACTTCAAGGGTTCATGGGAGGATCATCTGCATTTGGTGGAGTTTTCTTACAACAAAAGTTTCCAGGCGACAATTCAGATGGATCCATTCGAAGCTTTATATGGTCGCAAGTGTCGTTCACCTGTTTGTTGGGACGATGTCGGTGAACGAAGATTGTTGGGACCAGATTTGGTTGTGCAGACAGTTGAGAAAGTTAACACTATCAGGAATCATATGAAAGCAGCACAAGACAGACAGAAGAGTTGGGCAGATACGTCGAGAAGACCTCTAGAGTTCATCGTGGGTGATTTGGTATTCTTGAAGATATCACTGAAAAGAGGGGTGATTCGTTTTGGAAGTCGAGGGAAGCTCAGTTCTCGATTCGTCGGACCCTTTGAGATCTTGGAGCGTGTTGTTGAGGTAGCGTATCGTTTGGCGTTACCGCAATCCTTGGCGAATGTTCATGATGTGTTCCACATATCTCAACTCCGTAAGTATGTTCGAGATAAAACGCATGTGTTGGATCATTCGGAGCTGACTGTACGAGAAGACTTGACTTTTGAGGAGCGACCGATTGCAATTGTGGATCGAAGTGAAAAGGTTCTTAAAAACAAAGTTATCCCTCTTGTACTTGTTTCTTGGGGTATTCGCTCGCATGGAGAGTCAACTTGGGAACGAGAAGATGAAATCCGGTAGAAGTTTCCCCATCTTTTCTTGTAGTGTTGGTCGTTTATCCTTTGTGTTCTTGGAATTTCGAAGACGAAATTCTTTTGTAGTTGGGTATAATGTAACAACCGAGTCCAGTTATACCAATTTCAGTTACTGTATGTGTTGTTTGTGGTATTTATTTCATTTATCATGTTTGGTTGCAAATGGTAGTTACTTTATGTTCGACCCGCTTGCTTGAACTTTATAGTTTACCCCTAACATTTCATATTATTGCATATAACCATTTAAGCTACTTAAAATAATTTAAAAATACATGTCATGGCCTGCTTGATACCCTTAACCCTGTGGTAGCGTCCTTGCATCGTGTTCTCGTCCCGTTCAGTGAAACGAACGTGTTTGGACGGCTACGCGCACGTACGTGCGTCCGTTCTTGGGGGTATACTTTTCTGTTATAAAATCCTTCATTTTAATTTTCGGAGCTTGCTAAAAATTTTCGTATTTCAAATTCAAAATTTTGGACCCGATCCGGGCGCATTTCTGAATTTTTTTACATTCCGCCAAATTCTAATCATTTAAATATTTTTCAAATCCATTTTACCTATTCTATCTGCTCAGGCAACAGAAGAAAATATTTTTTTTGTGTGATGAAAATCTTTCCCATCAAACGAATTTATTCTTGTGAAATATTAAAATCTTTAATAAAATTTCCCAAAACACATCTCCCCAGCCAATCAAAACCTTCCGTTATCCCTTGGGACCCACGCCGCTCTCCTTTCTCTCACACCTTTCTCTTTCTCTCTCTCTCCTCCCTATTCCCTACGCTAAAATCCAATTTTGTCTCTCCTTACTGTTACTCTCTCTCTCTCTCTCTCACTCCTCTCGCGCGAATCTCTCTCTCCCTCTCTCTCTCCCCTCTAATATATTTTCCTTTGCATCATTCTTTTCCTGAAGAACCCATCCCCAGTTAACCTTAACCGCAGTCTCCCCTCTCGCCGTTGCCTTAGCGCCGACGACGCCCGTGCAAACCTCGTTGCCTCCTCACCCTCGTCACCTCCGCCTCCACTCCCTTCTTCCCGATTATGCTGCACTTGCACCGTGCAGCCCGCGCACCCCTGCACGCATCTGCACCGTCGGGGGATCGCCGCCGGTGACTTGTCCCGCATTCCTGGCCCTTGTGCGACCCCAGTACGCAACCCTTCTCCCTCTCATTCTTCTCTTCTTCTTCTTTCCATTCTTCTTTCTGTAAAGTTTTGTTTTCTGTTTTTTTTTTCTCTAGGGTGTGCCTCTATTGATCGTCGGAACTCCGTCGATCTCGCCACTGTTGGTCTCGCCGCCACCGTTAGTACCCCCTCTGCAACCCAGTAAGCCATCATACACTCATTCCTCCTCTATTCTTTTCCTTGCCTTCTTTTCTTTTTAAATTATTGCTTTCTTGTATTCGCTGTTATGTCAAGATCACCGGATTTGACCGCGACGTCGACGATCTCGACGACCCAGCGAGGACCTCTGACCCGTGTAATTCCACTGTTCGTCGTTTGGATTCATTCCGTGTACCGTGCGCGTGTCGCGACTTTTTCCGCCGACATGTAACGTTCCGTTTACCGCTTCGTGATCCGTCGAGGCAAGTGAAACTTGCTACATGCTATTCATACTATTTCTATATAAATTTATCTATTTGTCTTATTAATTCTATAGACAGAACCTAAAGCCATGAGTTCCAAGTTAACGATATGATGTTCCGTTTACATATTTCAGATCTAGAACTTGAAGCCTAACTGTTGCATTTAGTTGACTATACCTAGTAACCACAGTTACATTTTAATCACATAATAACTATTGTACATAGTCCATGATACCCTTTTCTCTAGTTTTACTCTATCGGACATCCGTGCGCATCTTTAACCGGTTTTAGTTATAATTGCATCCATTGAACATATTATACATGTCATTGCATCCCTAGATTACTTAATGTTTATTAACCTGATTTTAACATCCATATTTGTCATACTGTATTCATATAATGTTGAAACCATCTCTTAAACATAAACTGATAACCGTACAACTAAGTAGTTTAATCTGCACATATTGCTTAACCTATTACATGGGCCAATTTATTGTGTTGTTGATCCCCATGCCTGTTTATTTATAACCATGATTATGTTAGTTGATTATGAGCACCCACATGATATCTTTTACACCCTGACATGGCTTGCTACACACATATCACTTGACCCGACATGGTACCGTACACTACTTGACTTGACCTGATGTACCATGGCTTGACCTGTTACCTGATCTTGTGTCTAATGCCAACAAAACTGACATGTAGTCCTTACGGACCGTTCCTGTTGTCTATCCAGACAAACCTGCACCTACCTGCTCCTGTGTTGGCATTAGTTCTTGATTGCTTAAATACCTGACTTGAACACATATAACTTGGGGGTATGGGGAAATCAATGATGAAATCCTGACTTGTAACTCGACAGTTGCTTGCTTATACTGATCAGTTTTAGAGGCTAGGCCCGCCTCGGGATGCTGCTGCTGACATCGTTCGTCTTTACCCTTTTCCTTTTAGTGCCTAGCGGCACGTCTCGGTTTCAGCCCGAGAGTCTTAGACCGTGGTCCCGGGCATGCACGGGATACTATTGAGTTAAATCGACGATTCATCAAATTGATTTCAAAGACTTGAGAGTAGATAACCCAATGGATCAGTTTAGTTTACTCACTGCACACTACCCTTCACTGCTCTGATTTATATTGCTGTTACACCTGCTTTACCATTTATGAGTATACTTGCATGTCTTGATTACCCTGTTTATATTTTATTGCTTGATGACATGACGCGCTGACGTCTGGGTTTTGCATGGCCCAGATTCCGTACCTTTGCTGCAGTCCGAGCAGGAGTACTTCAGCCAGCAGGTTGAGCAGTGAGGATTCAGTAGTACTTAGTTCTTTTACTTTTCAGCATTTTATTCCTGATATGAGCCCGCATTATGGGACATACATTCCAGTTATTCTTGTATTGGATCTTTTGCTTCCGCATTATTATTGTTCTGGACTCATTTTATTTTGGCTTATGGACATGTATTAGATAGTTTTATTTTGTTCTTGATATCTCTACAGCCGTAATGTGACTGTGGATGATACTTCCTACCCACAGGTAGCATGGTTGGCTATGTCACGTGCCCATCTTAGCGTACTCTGGGAAGCGGGGCGTGACAATAAACGATTACTAAAAAATTAGTAGAACCTAAGAATTCAATTGGATTTGACAATCTATTAGCCACTCCGCAGATTTGGTGGGTAACCTCAACACCCGAGAGGGACTTCGATCTCCTCAAATATAGTGATAGGGTGGTTTTAATGACCCAAGCTTGCCACTACTGCTGTCCTAGACTATGAGATCTGGCAGGTGGATGACTATAACGTCGTTCTAAATTAGCTTTAGAAGTGCACGAGTATATGGCTCTGCCAGAGGATTGTTGTGGTTAGAGGGAGCAGCGGAAGAGTGGTGGGTCAGTAACTTATGTCTATTTATAGACTAAAGCAAATATAGCGGAGATAGATCATTTATTTTTGATGTGACAGTCATAGAGTTTGACTTCATCAAGATAACAGATGGACCAGGTAAGAAGATAGTAGGGTGTGATGTCCTGGTATTTGGATGACATACTCCTGATAGGATGTGATCTTCCTATACTACGATCAGTTATACTGTGGTTGTCACAAGGTGTTTCTCCACATAGGATCTGGACAAAATATCAGGGATTCTGGTGACTAGATCTATGGTTTTAGATCTAGATTTGGGAAGTGTCCCAGTTCGGGTACTTTGACACTATTCTAAAATGTTTTAGAATGGATAACTCCTGGCGTGGTTGTGTACCCGCCGGTGAGAGAGTCAACCTTTCTAAAGAGATGTCTTCCTGACTGATGAGGAAAGGGATTTTGCATGATTGACATATCACTTGCTTAGAAAATTGAGTCAATCATGAAATGTCAACTACCACACCAAATATTGCTTTTGCACTAGCCGCAATAAGTATATATTAATCGAATCCCGGAGAAATATTGGGAAGCAGTTATGAACATAAGTGGATGTTCTTGGTATATGGTAACGGTAGCCTCCTTCTGGACGTGGTTATCATTTCAGGTTTTCAAGGTGATCTGGATGACAGAGTGGCTGCCAGAGTTAAAGTTTACCCTCTTCTGAGGTGCAGTATGTTTGATAGGTGGTCCAAGCGGATACTGAGAAAGGCATAGCACAAGATATTGATTAAATTCAGTGGAAGATACGGTCTAAGAAGTTTGTTGGATTTGGAGTTCATTTATGAACTTGGTCCCATCGGATATACTGATAAATTCTAAGATAGGTATCGCACATTTTGGGAGATAGTATTTGTCACGACCCGAAATAGCCCGTGACTAACACTTGAATCATATGAAGTCTATAGGACCCCATCTAATCTAAGTAAGCCAAAAGCCCAGAAATCTAAAACCATTTTAAGGAGTAAATAAAGAAAACTAGTTTAAAGGAATGAAGAAAACATGTTTTAAATCATGGTTTTTAAATAACTAAGCCGAATATGCATTTTTAAAATGTATAGTCTTTTCTGAAAATTTCGGCAGAGTTTCCTTTGTAAAAACAGGCCCCGAACAGGGTACAACAAGGATAATATATAAGTAATGATAAAAGGCATCCCCAAGCGGGAGCTAGCTCTTCGTCAATTGACGGTCACAACCACGCAAGCAATATAATATACAACGCCGAAAGGCGAGAATCAAAACTCAGAAAGAAACTCAAAATCAACATGAAAACCATAATACTGCTATGCGCGACTCTAAGGTCGAAATAGTACATAACTGATTTCTAAGTCTGAAACAATATACAAGTTTTGGTTGATGGAATTTCTAGATACAATGAATAATACATGTACAATGGTGGTTCTGATGCAAAAGAACCCACCTACCAAAGTAAGTCACCCGTAATGGAAGCAATGTGCCAGAAAAGCCGCAATGAAACCTGTACGGCAAAACCTGCAAGAACTGTGGCACAACGGGGGTGAGTTGCCAACTCGTGAATAGAAAATATCTACAAGCAGAAATCGTATGTATGACTCATCCTAGGTCAATACGATCAGATATATATAACCTCAATATAAATAAGTCTGAAGTATGCTAAAGTGGCAGTATAACATATATACATGAGTGTAGTGCCAAGTG
The DNA here is from genome assembly GCA_030015575.1 of Agapanthus africanus. Classification (NCBI taxonomy): domain Eukaryota; kingdom Viridiplantae; phylum Streptophyta; class Magnoliopsida; order Asparagales; family Amaryllidaceae; genus Agapanthus; species Agapanthus africanus. The sequence continues at coordinate 864,836,749 of CM057338.1, read as the reverse complement.
CTCGTACCAGTGCCTCAGGTAATAACACATCATAAATATGAGGTATGATCAATGTAATCAAATCTATAAATATGTGGATCCCATCCACTCGTCACCCAATGACAATAACCATCATGCATGTAAATATCATGAAGCATATGCATGGAAATAAGAGGATATAACCCATCTGTGTCCCTCGCGACACGTCAAATCATGGAACCGGAGTGTTCATCATCGACACTTGAAAACATCATGAAAGTTGTGCCCAGCATCGGCACGTAAATCCTCATATATCGGGCATCCGTCAGTCCAGGTCAGCCCCCTCTCTCTCATATATCGGGCATCCGTCAGTCCGGGTCAGCCCCCTCTCTCTCATATATCGGGCATCCGTCAGTCCGGGTCAGCCCCCTATCTTATATATCACTCTAGCACCGAGAAAACACATGGTGGACGCACTGAAATATCATATCAAGAGCAACCGGGTTTTTAAAAACAATTACGTATTCTCTTTTGAAACATCCACGGTTCCCAAATCCAGAAATATCATAGAAACAACATATCTCAATGCGTATAATCAGAAAGCATGATGTATGCGACATGTAAAAGAACTGTAAACATATCAGTATGTCATGCAACATGGAATAGTAATATGCACATATGTAGGGAAGACCGCTTCTTTAAAATGAATCATTTTTAAAGGTATTTTGCGGTTCCTAAATCTCTCATCAAGCCTGAACCATCAATGTAAGTGCAAATACGTATGTATGCACGTATGGGTGCACAGTGTATAGGTACACAAGTATGTGATGCAAGAGTCATATCCTGAATGCAACAGTACTGCAGTGTAGTGACATAGCAATTATCGATGATGAAGTGTGTGAGCCGGTGAGCAGTGTACGTGGAACATATGCATCATCGATAATGGTGCTGGTGTCCTAGTAGCATGATAGTAATATATCAATAAACACAAGCAATGCAATGCAAATAGCATGAATATGCAGAATCGAATAATCAACGCAACAGTGAAGAAATCTACCTCAATAAATATATCATGCAGCTTTGCCATTTGAAATGAGACAAATCGGGTTTTTTTTTTAAAATAAGGCTACGGTGTTTTAAGAAAAGATGCGTCGTTCGGGAAATATCCGTAGAATCCCTTTTTCCTATCTTTAAAATATCCCCGATTCATTATTTTTGAAATAGGTATGACTCGGGTCTAGTCTTATGTCTACTAAGTAATCTACATCCAACTACCAAGTCAATCGGGAAGGGTATGGGAACCACCTACATCTGAGTCGATATATGTATATAAATATAATAGTCGGTGATCCCGCCTCAATAGTATCACATACGATACAATCTACATCGTATAATATCCTCGAGTCATGAGTGCGGATCAATCATCAATATAAAGCTCGTACGGTAAATCGTCGTACGGCATCCCAATAGCTGGGTACGGGTCAATCTCACATTCATCTCATCAATATCTGGTATCCTTATCATCATATCACATGATCTGGGGTACTGATCTAAGTCTAGTGCAATCGATACCATCTAAACAAATATAAGCGCGTGTGTAAAACACAAGTCCAAAGGCCCGTTAAAATCTCGTATCGTATCCCAAATACAAATCACATCATATCGCCGATCTCACGGGACCATGCCCAAAACTCATCGACTCATCTTCAGTATCATACACTATCCTCATCATCATGATATAAGTCTAGCAATAAGCATGTGTGTGCGTGTGGGTGTAAACCTATGCTAGGGTTCGTAACTAGGAAAATACACTAGTTCACTTCAAACCCTAAATATCCATAGTACACCTAACACATCTATGATCTCCATGTCACTCAATAAGCTATCATATATAGTATATATAGTATACTAGACATCGAAATACGGGGGTGCTATACGCCATCCACCCGATTTCCCCCGTAGATATAAGCTACTCGCATGGTCTTCGCTCGCCGAAATCGATGGCGCCGCGCTTCTTCGCCTCGGAATCCTTGCGAGGGTACCTATAATAATAAACAGTCGCAATACGTATTAGAATCGAGGCAAAAAACCAATACAGCGCACAGTGTGCTCATAGGTTGGAACCTATGGCCTAAATGTGCAAATCAATCAAACAATCTCTGTTGTCGATGTACGAACACTCGACAACCAAATACAAATCCAAATATCAAGAAAGTGCATTTTAAAATACGGAAAACATAGCTTAAAACACACCAAAATGCTCCCAGATTTTCCCCAGGTGACAATTAGCTAAAACTGCATATAGGAGGGGTCTATTTTAGTGCAAAAGGAGCCATGAACCAAATCTGGGACCCAATTTCCCTGATCTGGCCGCAAATTGCGGCCAGAATGAATATATCGATGGCCTGGGGTTGGATTTAGGGGCTCGGGTCTCTGTGGTAGCTTCCTAGGTGCCTGCACGACTCTCAGTAATCCCAAAATCAATTCTAGTGGCCCCGGGTTGCTCCAGATTCCAAAATACCCTCACAAATCACACATTTATCCGATGTCGGGGTTTCTAAATCCGTGTTTTGGGGTCTGAAGTCTCAGGTTTGGGTCTTGATTTAAGCACAAGGGTGTTTGTTCAGCCTCTAATGAGCTCAATTTCACATTACAACTTTCAAATTCTCATAACCCTAACTAGGTTTTTCTTAAATCCACAAAATCACACGATATCGATTCTAATCTAGCATGGGGGTATAATTAATGCAAAAACTAAGCTAATGGTCCAGAAAAATACCTCATTTGGCAACTCAAGAATTTTCTTGAGTTGCCCCTAGTGGCCAAAATCCTCGCTTTCTTGGTCCGATGTGTTGATCTTGAGCTTGTGCACATTTTTTGTGAAAAGGGAGTGGGGTTTTGAGTTTGTTTTTGAGCTTATTTGGGACTTGAAGAGGGGAGGGAGAAGAGGGAGAGGCAGCAGCTGAAGGAGAAGAGGAGGAGGGAGAGGAAATTGTGAAGGAAATGGCTAAGTCAACACTAACCCTTCTCTTTTCTCTCTCACCCATACCTACTACCATATTCCCTTTTCTTTTTCTTTTCTTTTCTATTTTCCCCAAACCTTCTCACTCAAATAGTAAATCCAAAGTAAAGCCATGGTAATAAAATGTAACACAAGTGTAAGAAAAAGATATGTGCATGTTTTGCATGAAAAAGCCAAAAATCCGATTAGCGATTTTTAATCGCGATTAGCACTAAATTAGTGTCAAACTAATCATAAAAACTTAAAAAATGGCATAATCCCATAAAATACCCTATTTTGGAATTTTCCATAATTTTTCCAAAATTTCCCCCATTTATTTGTATTTAATTATACCGAAATATTAAAATATTCATTAAAATAATATTAAATTATAAAAATTCTCAAAAATAATATTTTATTATTTTGAAATGTTACAATCTTCCCCCGTTAAATAAATTCGGTCCCCGAATTTAAATTTAAACCCCCAAATACTGAAACATTTCGATACAAAATCCAAATCGTCGGGGCTCCGAATCATCAATACACAAAACGCATCATAGCGCAATGCATGCGCATGGATAATGAGAAGATAACTCAAAAGCAAAATTCTGTCTAGCATCTGCAATCATCGGAGTTACGGTAAAGTCACAAATGCCAAGTCCAATACAAAATCAATATATATCGAAACCATACATGTAGACAACAAATCTATACATGTAAATAGCTGAAATAAATGCATGCAAAATATTTTTAAGTCGCTGTGCGATGCGTATAATTCTGCACAGTGGCGGACGTCTTTCATAAGAAATTAACTATATACGTATATATATCTTTTGTTTAACATGAACGTTCCACCGTTTTGAAAACAATTTAGAAGGGTTCCCTTATTTAAACATTTCATGTCATATCGGACACGTTGGCAAATACTGAGACTATAGCTCGCTTTTTGGAAATCCCTTCGATAATTATCGATGCATGCAAAGTATATCCAGGTACTGTCCTCTGACTAGTCCTGCTCAGTACGAAAACACATAGAAAATATCATAAAACGTACTGCTCTATAAAAATCAATCCCAAAATGTATATAAGAATACCCTATGCATCTGGTGCGCACAGAATCAAAATCCATATATGCGCCATACATGTGCACAGAAACAACATCTAGGTGCAACGGGTGTGCACGAAGCATCTGTCATAGGCAACGTGTGTGCCTGACAGCAAAATCAGGTGCATCTGACATGCACGAAGAATCCTGATTTAGTGCACCTGGTGTGCACCAAAATCGTATCTCAAAACATGCGCCCAACATGCGAGAAAACCCAAATCGGTGTATCCATCATGCACGAAATCACGAAATCCAAAATCGACATATCGGATGACATCAAATCAACCGTATGAAATCCATGAAACTCAGTCATCAAGACTAATTCATGCGAATAGATCGCCTAAAATACCGAAATCTAACGTGACAGATACGTGATAGTCAAATCACAAAATCACAAACCAAAAATACCGTCGTCGGTATAATTCAAGAAGGTGCCGGTACATCCAGTGCTAGCGGCGCAAGATATCTACTTGCTTCTTGCTCACGGTCTGGCGACCTCATCTTCTCGGTGGATTACCAATCTAGCAATCCATCGGTTCATCGGCCCTATCAGGTGTGCTAACGGAAACGATTCCGTCCTGGCACTTTTCTAGTCATCTCTCGATCAATCCTCATGACCACTCGTAAAGCAGCACGCCGCTGGCGCCGTCCTCCGGTCCTCCGAATACACGTCTCACATCTGCTCCTAGTGCAAATCTTATTGCAGCAGTGTCTTGTAAGGAATCCTGCTTAAGGTCACTTCCAATCTCGCTTACGCCGAACTGTACGGAGGCTGGTACTCATACACAATCTCTTCTCGCTCACTGGACAATCTGCATTCTCAGTACAGCATTTCCTCGGAAGCTGGTCGCATCCCAATGCCTCTATAGGCACATCGTATCTCTGATGTCAGCGGAGTGGAACGTCATCTCGTCGAAATTTCGTGCGAACGCTTTACTCCACTTTGTTCCAATGTCGCCTGATTCGGACTTGTCTATGTTCCCCTCCGAAAGACGGCGCGACAGACGTCTTGCCTGAAATTTAGGGCAGATGCTAATAGGTGCTATCCGTCCACCTCTCTGAAGATGCCAAGTTGATTTATGGCACCGCGTATCGGAGGTTTAAACGGATGCGGCCGATATAGCAGACTTCGTCAGATTCCCCCTCGTTTGAGGGGTTTTTGATTGTGGGGACGCTCTTCCCTGCAGGCGCAAGCCCCTGCAGTTAATTACGCTGCCGCGTTGCGGTAAAAACTTTCTCCTTCTCCAGGTGGTCACTTCGTGTCGTGGGTGTTTGTTTTGTGTTTGGTTGCCCGTGGATTGTATACGGAGACAGAGTTATGTGTCTCCCGTAGGGCGTGGACTAGTCCAAATCCGTATTATCTTAGATTTGGGTTTGGGGGTTGTGTTTAAGGATACGTTAGCCTCATTTGAGACTAAGATCAACTTAAACATTTGTTAAGGATACGTTAGTCCAGTTTGAGACTAAGATTAACTTAACGGGATCGTTTAGATCAACCAAGAGAGCGATTAAGGGGGCCCTGTTGTTTAGTTTAGTGACATTGCGGTCGATAGGTAGTTTAAGGACATTGCGGTCCAGTGTTAGTTTTAAGACGTTGCGGTCAAGGTTAAGGATGTCGTAGTCTGGGGATTTAAGGACTCCACAGTCCGATGTTAGATTTAAGGCATCACGGTCAAGGTTAAGGACGTCGTAGTCCGTGGATTTAAGGACTCCACAGTCCAATGTTAGTTTTAAGACATCACGGTCAAGGTTAAGGACGTCATATTCTGAGGGTTTAAGGACCCCACAGTCCGATGTTAGTTTTAAGACATCACGGTCAAGGTTAAGGACGTCATAGTCCGTGGATTTAAGGACTCCACAGTCCAATGTTAGTTTTAAGACATCACGGTCAAGGTTAAGGACGTCATAGTCCGTGGATTTAATGACTCCACAGTCCGTATCAATGTATGGTCATCGGGACCCGTCACCTCTTTGAAGACGTTGAGGAATTACAACGCCGAGTATCAAAGGAGTGAAGAGATGTACCCTTAAACCGAGGTAGATTAAGTGATCTGCAGTCCAATTTGGAAACTAAGATCAATTATTATATTATGAGCCCATTAGCCCAATTAAGTTTGAATTGAGGACTTACGGCCATCTTGGGCTAAGTCCAATTGCATCTGGGATATTGGCCCTCTGTTGATTCATTGAAGGAGAGGCTTTGCCTCTGGAAACTTTAGCCAATTGAGCTAAAACTAGTGTTGAACACTGGGAAAAGATTGACAAGTTAGTGTCAAACACTAAAAGATAATCAGTGTTGAACACTGGAAAAAGAGCTTTCAAATTAGTGTTAAACACTAAGCAAATCAGTGTTAAACACTGCAAATAGAATTTTCCGATTTAGTGTTAAACACTAAGGAGAATCAGTGTTAAACACTGGATACAGAAGTTTCAATTTAGTGTTAAACACTAAGGCAAAAGGGGTCATGTGGTAACACGTGAGAGCGCCCTTCTTCCCTTTATTTTGTTCTACAGATAAGTGTTTAACACTTTTAGTTCTGAAAGCCATCACGTGCAGGCACGTGATGGGGGCTCATGCTCTGATTTATTAGAATACTCATTAGGGGTCACGTGGTGACACGTGGGGGTGCCCCAGAGTTCTCTTTTATTTTGCTGTTTCTTTTAAATGTCCCGGGGATCACGTGGGGCACGTGAGGCATTGCCTCAAAGTTCTCTTTTATATATCCTCGCAGAAGTCACGTGGCAGCACGTGAGGTGCCTATTCCAGAGTTCGATTCTGTGGGTCTTTGCAGGGGTCACGTGGTAGCACGTGACTCTGCATTGGTTTATTAGAATACTCATTAGGGGTCACGTGATGACACGTGGGGGCGCCCCAGAGTTCTCTTTCATTTTGCTGTTTCTTTTATATGTCCCGAGGATCACGTAGGGCACGTGAGGCATTGCCTCAAAGTTCTCTTTTATATATCTTCGCAGAAGTCACGTGGCAGCACGTGAGGTGCCTATTCCAGAGTTCTATTCTGTAGGTCTTTGCAAGGGTCACGTGGTAGCACGTGACTCTACATGTTTTAAAGTTCTGTTCATAGGGTTAAACCCTAAACCTCAGAGGAATTAAATTCCTGCTTTCTTCTGAAGAATTATATTCTTAATAGGGTTAAACCCTAGTTTCTTTCCTTAAAGGAATTAAATTCCTGTGAGTTTGAGAGAATTATATTCTCAGTTAGGGTTAAACCCTAGTTCTGTTCATTTTGAAGGAATTAAATTCCTATAATATAGGGTTAAACCCTAACTTTATCTCAAAGGAATTGAATTCCTATCGTTTTGTGAGAATTAAATTCTTTAAACTCAGTCCCTCCTCTGTGTTTTAGATCTGCATGGCAGATCTCAACCCAATAAGAATTAAATTCTCAATTCATGGGGAGATGTGCATTTTGCAGATCCTCAACCAGAGAAAGAACTAAGTTCTTTTCTTTTTATATAAGAGTTAAACTCTTTTGAGAATTAAATTCTCCTTTGAAGCCTCCCTTTTCTTTTCTTACCTAAGGTTTTCCTTTTTGCTGAGAATCAAAGGCTCTAACTCTTTCTCTCTCTCCATGTATCAAAAGAAAAAGATCCAAAGGTCTCAAGGTTTCAGAAAAAAGTTTTAGAGAAAAGATCTTCGAAAATGGGTCTTTTTTTTTCTTCTTTTCTTGGCTCCTATTTATAGGAGAAGGAAGAGAATCAATTTGCTTAATAAATCTCTCATTGAGAGATTTTATTTGTATGTTGAGAGATTTGATTTATATTTATCATTAATCTGGGCCTTTAGATTGTTAAGTGAATTTTATTCACCATTGGATTTTAAATCCAAAGATATTTCCTTGTTGTTTCGGTTAGATTTAGGGGGAAATCTTTCCAAGTCTAAGATTTTTCCATGAATAGGCGATATTTAATCACCTTTAGATTTTTAATCCAACGGTTCCAAATAATCATTCTCTAATTGGAAAGATTTGAATGATCTCTTCTCAAGATTTAATCCTGTTAAATAATAAATCTTTTAACGCCGGTCACGTGTGGCCACGTGACCCTGGTCACGTGTAGGCACGTGACCCTTGGTCACGTGTAGACACTTGACCCGTGGAACGGGCCTTTCTTCTTCTTTTGTGCTCTGTCTTCTGGCCGCTGCTTAGCCGTCACGTGCCAACACGTGACCATTGGTCACGTGTGAGCATGTGACCTTTTCTGGAATCTTTTCTTGAAAGCGCTTTATGCCGCTGCTTTGAACGTCACGTGCCAACACGTGACCGCTGGTCACGTGTGAGCACGTGATGCCTCTTCTGAGTCCTTTCCTGATTTTTAATCAGGGAACAAATGCCCCCACAGCGTTGTTCTCACGTGTCTGCACGTGAGTGCAACGCTGTCACTTTTGTGACCGTCGGATCTGCTTTGGGAGTAGGGTAGATGAAACGTTTTCCATCCCATCCTATAAATGCCCATGTCTTTTCAGGAGAGCCTCCACTTTGCTCATCTTCCTCCTTGCATACTTTTCTTTCTTAGAATTTAATTCTCCTTTCCAGAGCTTAGTTCTCTGCCTTGAACAATTTTCAGTGTTTAACTCTGTTCGAAAAGAATTCTTTTCTTCAGGTAATGCTTTCGAACGAACAATGAACTTTCATGTCCTTCTGGATTTTAAATCCATAGCGAGGGTTTCACCCCTTTAAATATGAACCCATTTTTCCTTTAAGTTTTTCAACCGAAATATGAAACCATTTAATCTTCAGCAGTAAATCTCTTTTAGGGTTCATCTGATCCTCCAAGGAGATGATGATGATAGTTCAAATCCATGGAGTTTAGCTCTGTTCACAGAAAAAAGTTTCTGGGGATTTAATTCCCCTTTCCAAAAGGAATTTAATTCCTGTGAAGAACTAAGTTCTTCCCCATAGAGGCTTCTTAGGGTTTCCTTCGCCCCAGGTTGTCCTTCTGTGATCAGTGAAGAAGACGGTTGCAATGATGTCTTTTGTGGGAATTTAATTCTCCTGATCTTGTTTGATTTGTTGTAGAGCCCAAGGTAGATTTGTCCTTTAGGGGAATGTGTAGGGTCACTTGAAACCCACTGCCTATTTAATGAGGATATTCCCTTTGTCTTATTATGATTGCTTGGCCTCATTATAAACGAGCCGTCAACCTGATTCTGTGGGGCCCATGTGTTTTGTAACCAACATCCCCATACAGGAGAATCTGTTGTCACTTTCTTCAACTGTCTTCATACATATATTTACGCTTATATATATATATATATGTATACATGATGTCGGCTTCGCTTTTGACAGTTTTCCTTTATTTTATTTCAGGTGTAATGGCTTCTATCCCGTGCTTTCCCTTCACTCGCTCAGAGGCCGCTTTTCCCCAATCACCGTCTGACGAGGAAGCGATGGCGATGATTCGGGCTCATGACCCGAACTGCACCAGCTTACTTCTATGGGGAACTTGGTATAGTCATATTATTCGGGGTCGCCGGAGTTTCCTCTACGCAATACCGACAGAGCCTACTTTCCCGTTCTTGCCGATGGACCCTCCGAGGACGGTTTTTACTGCGGAGATGCCGAACTGGACTCCAACAGGACGGCTCGAGCCTTCAACGACCGGTATCCCGAACCATTCGATCCCGGCTATAGACATTCTGGGGCGGCGTATTTGCCAGGGTGAGGCCCAACCATGGGGACAAATCTACAAGATAGGGCTCACCCCTCGACACCCTACGGGGTACCTTCTTTGGGCTCGCTACATCCTGTCCGCCCATCGCGCGCGGATGCAGAAGGTCGGGCTTTACCGGGCGATATATGCGTCGCTCTTTCACTATCAATCCCCGCATGTCTGGTGGGTTAAGGCATTCTTGAACCAGTGGAACCTTCCCACCAACACTTTCCTTTTAGGGGATCGCGAGGTCTCGATCTCTCTGGCAGAATTCTATGACATCTCGGGATTGCTAATCAGGGGTACCCTGTATGAGGAGTTGCTGCCTTCTTACGAGTACGTCTTTGAGCCCGAGCCTGCTCCGGTTGACGGCCTGTCTGCTGAGAATGCCGTCCGCCACAAGCGTCCCAGTTTGATCAAGGCGCTAGGTATCTTCGATCGATTGTTCACCGAATCTGAGGAGCAGGGTGTTACTTTTAAGAGCTTCATTGCCTGCTTCCTTCGCGAGGACGTCCTGTCGAAGACAGCTCCGAAGTTCACGAACATCAAAGACCCCTTTGGGTTTGGTCCGAAGAAGCTGCCGACCACTGAATCGGATCTACCACAGTACTACATCCCCATTATGTCGCCGATGTCTTTTGAATCCATTGCCGCTCCTGGCATGGATGAGGAGAAGTTCTTCGTGGGGTTTGTTAGTGTCTGGCTCAGTTGGTTTTTCATCCCCATGCATCGTCGCTTTATGAGAGCTTCGGTTATTTACCCGGCTTATTGTATCGCTGAGGGGACGCGGTTGGCCATCGGCATCCCGGCGTTGGCGCATCTTTATCACGGTTTGGGCACCGCAGCTAATACCTCTACACCCGGCGTGGATGTAGTAAACTTTTCGCTTCATTATTTCACGTCCTAGGTCGAAATGCACGTGCTGGGGGCTTTCGCTATGCATCAGAGGCCCACATTTTATGACGCCTACCCCTTCCCACGACTTATGCGATTGGTGGATGCTTCTGCCGCCGACCCGACTCAATTCGGGGCTATTCGGATGCTGATTTCTCCTTACGCTACTGCTGGCGGGCTGGTTTTTAATGATCGGGTCCTGTCTTCTCCTTCAGGTCCAGTTCAACAACTTTGGGACCAGTCAAAAGACAATGTACCATCCCTGAGGCCCCGGGAGGCCGCGCACTTGTATACCATTAGACCAGGCTATTTGGTATTCCGCCAAGACAGTGCAGCTTTTTTCATGCGGTACAATCCGCATCGCTTCGCTCGGCATCTTGGATACGACCAGGGTGTTCCCTTCGAGGCTTTCATAGTTGCGCTGGTCCCTTCACTTGATGCCGTTTGCGATGCCGCTCATCATTTCGTGAGGTTGAACACTGGCTCCCACTTCATGATCCCTGAAGCTGAGCATATGCCCCGATGCGTGGGATCGTTCACGGGTTGGTATCTCCATCGAGTTAGTCCAATCATTCTCGAGGAGAGAAGGGTGCTTCTTGGTCATGATGCCCCTCCTCAGGTCCCGGCCATGGGAGCTGTGTTGCGACCGCGAGTTCCGGTCTGCTTCCCTCTGAGGGAGATTGGCACCGCGCTCATTCCGGGGGATTCAGGGGTGGACCTTACTCCAACAGCTGGTATGCCCCTAGGTACCCGATCACGGGGTAGACGGGCCCCAGTAGCAGCACCACCGCCTGCGGAAGCACTGCCCTCCGTGGCATCGACAATGGCGGTGTCATCTTCGGTTGTGGCACTAAGCGAGGGTAATAGGGACGAGGGTGTTGAAGGCGACGTGGGCCGCCGCCGCGCCAAGGCTCCACGAGGAAAGAAACGGTCGTCTTTGTAGGGTTCCTAGGCACACTAGAGAGGTCTCACAAGGCATCAACCATGCCAATTTCAAATTTTAACGTGCCGAGAAACCCTAAACTACGGATCGTTTGCTAGAAAACTAGGCGAAAAAGCTAACTGGTTAACAATTAACTAAGAGATACGGAAATACAACCTTTGTAGATCCGGTCCTCCACATCCACGGCTCCGCAACGAGGTCCTCTCCGCTGTCCAAATCAAATCCGGGCTCAAGCGTCGGCTTCGTCGGAGAATGGGCAAGCTAGGTCGTCGATGTCCATGCCGAAGATGATCTACGAAGAGGCATCGCTAAATCAAGCTCCGACTTCATCAAGTCAAGAAACTTGTGAAGAAAACACACTCTACTACTTGGCAAGAGGTAGAGGATGAAGAAATAGGAAGTGGGTTCAATTTAGAATTGGATTTCTCACTTTTTATCATCAATCACCATTGATGACCTAAGCTTTTCTTCTTGAGTTCAAGGAAGAAGAAGAAGAAAAGATATGATAAGTTGAATAAATATTGAAAAAGAAAATCAATACTTATCATAACATGAACCATGGTCAAGTGTAGAGATTAAACTAGGGTTAATGGAGTGGTTAGGGTTAAGCATGAGACAAAATGGTTACTTAGGTCAAAGCTTCATGAAGCTTCAACTAGAATACAAAACAAGCCACCATTTTCCTTTATGCTATTTATTTTTCCAAAATGTATAAAAAAATAAATAAATGAATAAATAAGTAATGGAAAATAAAACCCTAACCACTCTCACAACCATGGTTTAATCTTCACACAAAACACAAGTTAGCATGCATCATCAAACATGATACATACAAGTGCACAAAAAATATATCACATATACAATGTGCACAATCCAAGTGAGAAAATCCGTTTAAAGTGAACCAATACTAGTTAGTGCAAAGTAACATATCAAATATATAATTATGCATTAAATCATTAAATCAACACTTGATTCAATGATCCGGTCATGTCGCACACAACCGACTAGTATTCAATGTATCGGCTTATCGAATCAACGCTTGAATCGATAACTAGGTTATATCGTATACAACCTTTCGATACATTCATCGCGAGAATGGAATACGGTATCACATACACGCATTATTCTCGGTCCCGCACATATCTCATATGCGCTCCTATTTCGTTTCGCTTGAGCCAGGAAACCTCTGTGTAGGACTCTAAAGACTCGTCAATACGCCGGCAGCAGATGATGATCATATCAAACACCCACAAGCCGCAAGCGGTCTGCTAAACGTAACGGCCACCCGGGTATTGAGCGATCTGAAGATCGACGAGCAAGCCCGCTCACACTCCAGTGAATCCGACCAGTAACACTACCGTACAGTCCGGTCTGATCGTCTGATATGTCGCATATCTCGCCTAGGGGTGGTAAACGTCAGACCCCAATAGCTCGATAAGTCGTGTCGATATGAGGTCTATAACTATTCGAGAAACTACTGGTAACACTTACCAGTAAATCTCAGCAACCCTGGCCAGGGATTTCCTGTTATAGTCAATCGAACACAGCGCAACATCAACCCCCTATACCGGGAGAGACGAATCCCCTCCTATCGCTCATTGCCTCCATATGACTCGAGACTGTACCCAAAAACCACCGTTTTGCACGCCCTCTTGGACGTGGTAAGATGGAAATCAAAGCACAGTGGGAACCACACGAGACTCTATGAAGATCTCGGGTCAACAGACTACTCTGTACCAGTGCCACCAGAGAACTGCCATCTGACGTGAGGTATAATACCATCTGGGAGTTCTCGGCGAGTCCGTCCAGTGTACCCAGTCTCTACTGAGCACCCGTATATCATCTCCGATGTCAAACACCAATGGATATGGGATCATCCATCGCCCATCTGTATGGGTCGAGAAGGTATACGCTAGTCTACTCTGGTATATCGATGCCCCGTCTCGATACACCCACGACTAGGGACTTTGAAGGATGTACTTACGGACTACCATATCCCCACTAGTATGATCCGCATCATAGTCCAGGTAGTCAAGTACAGATCCTAAGGTCTTTACCAACATGTAACAGAGAGACAATCAGCATACACGTTAAGGTAAAGGGTAACCAGATAGCATACTATCATGTCGAGCAAGAAAGTCCTCCCTATATATGTCCCAGCATCCACTACAATATACATCCTATGTACAGTAATGGCCTCTAGGGCATACATATAACTAACAATCTCCCACTTGCACTAGGGCCATCTGTAGCAGTGGTTGCAGTATCTCATACTCAACCATCCCATAAAAGTCTCTCTCTGGGAACAGGCCTTTGTGAGTGGATCCGCTGTGTTGTCCTCTGAGTCTACTCTCCTAACCTCGATCACCCTGGAGATCAACTATCTCCATGATCAGGCGATGCTGCCTTAGAATAAGTCTGGATCACTGATGGGACCGGTGTTCCTCGGCATAAGCCACAACTCCATTGTCTCACAATGGTAGGAACGTAGTTCATCTCATGAACTAATATACACCCAAACATCCTCTTTGGTAGCATCTTAAGTAGCGATGTATCCTGTCTTTATCGTCTAGTATGTCACGGTATCTAGCTTGGAACTCTTCCAACATACCGTCCCTTTACTGAGGGTAAAGACAATGCCTGCGACTGACATTCAGTCGTCTTTATCACCCTGGAACCCTTCCAGTGATTCTCCCCAGGATCGATTGATATCATCTCACTACAACTAGTGAGAATCCTAACATCCAATTAAATCTATCTCATAGATCCAAAACTCTGGATTTAGGAGGTATCATTTTGATCCTATATGGAGAATCCATGTGATAAGCGGAGATCGACCGAGCGTAGCATAGGAAACTCCTTCCCTATCAAGAGTATGTCATCCACGTACTCTACGAGGATCGTCACCATACTCCCTACTACCTTTTTGTATATACAAGGTTCATCTATCATTTTGATGATGTCAAACTCTTTGACCGCTTCATCAAAACAGATGTTCCAACTCCGCGATGCCTGCTTTATCCTATAAAGCATCTTGCACACGTTTTCGCTGCTCCCACTGTCTACGAAGCCCTCTGGCTGTGTACTTATAGACGCTCTCTTCTAAATCATCATTTAGAAAAGCAGTCAAGACACCCAACCACCAGATATCGCAGTCATGGTATGTAGCCGTGACAAGTAGGATCTGGATGGACTTAAGCATAGTTACTTGAAAAGGTTTCATCATGATCCACACCTGGTCAATGATGCAAACCCTTAACAAGTCTAGCTTTGAAAGTCTCAACTTTTCCATGTACACCAAGTAATCTTCTCAAGATATACTTGCTCCTAATGGGGATTTAACCCTTCAGATATAGCAACCAAAGTCCATACTTTGTTGGTGTATAAGGATTCCATCTCAGATCACTAAGCATCCAGCCATTCTTACAGAGTCTTACTCTCGATGGCCAGCTCGAAGCTAGTTGGGTCATTATCTCATGATGCAATCCTCGCTCCCACTGTCATAGAGAAACCGAAGTATCTCTCAGGTGGGTGAGGAACCCTACTAGATCGGCCACCGAGAAAGAGCTTGAAGGCCGGCTCGCCTCGTATCAGGCTCAGGCGGAGGCCCGTCTTCTGGCGATCCTGAATCATGAAGCCGTGGCCCAGCAAAAGTAGGATGAGCTAAAGAAATTGCTAAATCTCCCGCCGGCTTGAAAAACTTTTATCTTTTTCTTTATTTTTGTACATACTCTTGAATGGGAGTATATTCTTTTTGTTTTTTTATGGATTGTAGTTTGTATCTGTTTTGGTTCATGAATAAAGACATATTTTTCTTCTCAATGGTGTGTCTCTTTTTATTGAATGTGTTCTACGGGCAATTTATCTTGGTCTCCTTGCAGGGCAGCGATGGCTTAGGATTCAGGGTTAAGATCTGCCTCCTAAGACTTTTGGGCTTTATGAGCCGTGAGGGTCTCATAAAGAGTTTTTCTCCCTACAGGTCGAGAGGACCCCGCAGGTGTAAGTTCTTCTTAAGAATCGTGAGGATTCTTAAGCGGGTTTTCCCTTGGGAGTCATAAGGATCTCTCAAGAGAGTTTTCTTCCTTGCCGGTCGTGAGGACCCGCAAGTGCTGGGTGCGGTCACTCTTATCCGTATTTCACGGGGTTAAGGGTTGCTTTGGGATGTTTTTCAAGGTACCGTAGTTTAAAGACGTCGCGGTCAAGGTTAAGGACCTCATAGTCCGTGGGTTTAAGGACTCCACAGTCCAGCGTTAGTTTTAAGACCTCACAGTCAAGGTTAAGGACCTCATAGTCCGTGGGTTTAAGGACTCCACAGTCCGATGTTAGTTTTAAGACATCGCGGTCAAGGTTAAGGACCTCATAGTCCGTGGGTTTAAGGACTCCACAGTCCGATGTTAGTTTTAAGACATCACGGTCAAGGTTAAGGACCTCATAGTCCGTGGGTTTAAGGACTCCACAGTCCGATGTTAGTTATCGAGACCCGTCACCTCTTTGAAGACGTTGAGGAATTACAACGCCAAATCTCAAAGGAGTGAAGAGATGTACCCTTTAACTAAGGTAAAATCAGTCTAGAATCATCATGGTTGGTTGTTAGTTTTAAGACATTACGGTCGAGGTTAAGGACGTTATAGTCCGTGGATTTTAAGGACTCCACAGTCCGATGTTTGCTCTGGATGCTTCACACGGGTTTACGGCCGTGCTCTGTGAGGACCAGGCTCCGCTCTGGGCGTTTTCCGCGGGGTCAAAGAGTGACGTTATCCACGTTCCATGTAACCAGGAATTTTGACCTAGATGCTTCACACGGGTTCATTGCCGTGCTCGGCGAGGACTAGGCTCCGCTCTGGATGCTTCACACGGGTTCACTGCCGTGCTCTGTGAGGACCAGGATCCGCTCTAGACGTTTTCCACGGGGTCAAAGAGTGACGTTATCCGCGTTCCACGTAACCAGGAATTTTGCACTAGATGCTTCACTTGGGTTCACTGCCGTGCTCGGCGAGGACTAGGCTCCGCTCTGGATGCTTCACACGGGTTCACTGCCGTGCTCTGCGAGGACCAGGATCCGCTCTGGACGTTTCCCACGGGGTCAAAAAGTGACGTTATCCGCGTTCCACATAACCAGGAATTTTGCACTAGATGCTTCAAACGGGTTCACTGCCGTGCTCGGCGAGGACTAGGCTCCGCTCTGGATGCTTCACACGGGTTCACTACCCTGCTCTGCGAGGACCAGGATCTGCTCTGGACGTTTTCCACGGGGTCAAAGAGTGACGTTATCCGTGTTCCACGTAACCAGGAATTTTGCACTATATGCTTCACACGGGTTCACTGCCGTACTCGGCGAGGACTAGGCCCCACTCTGGATGCTTCACACGGGTTCACTGCCGTGCTCTGTGAGGACCAGGATCCGCTCTGGACGTTTCCCATGGGGTCAAAGAGTGACGTTATCCGCGTTCCACGTAACCAGGAATTTTGCACTAGATGCTTCACACGGGTTCATTGCCGTGCTCGGCGAAGACTACGCTCCGCTCTGGATGCTTCACACGGGTTCACTGCCGTGCTCTGCGAGGACCAGGATCAGCTCTGGACGTTTTCCACGGGGTCAAAGAGTGACGTTATCCGCGTTCCACGTAACCAGGAATTTTGCACTAGATGCTTCACACAGGTTCACTGCCGTGCTCGGCGAGGACTAGGCTCTGCTCTGGATGCTTCACACGGGTTCACTGCCGTGCTCCGCGAGGACCAGGATCCGCTCTGGACGTTTTCCACGGGGTCAAAGAGTGACGTTATCCGCGTTCCACGTGACCAGGAATTTTGCACTAGATGCTTCACACGTGTTCACTGCCGTGCTCGGCGAGGACTAGGCTCCGCTCTGGATGCTTCACACGGGTTCACTGCCGTGCTCTGCGAGGACCAGGATCTGCTCTGGACGTTTTCCACGGGGTCAAAGAGTGACGTTATCCGCGTTCCACGTAACCAGGAATTTTGCACTAGATGCTTCACACGGGTTCACTGCCGTGCTCGGCGAGGACTAGGCTCCGCTCTGGATGCTTCACACGGGTTCACTGTCGTGCTCTGCGAGGACCAGGATCCACTCTGGACGTTTCCCACGGGGTCAAAGAGTGATGTTATCCGCGTTCCACATAACCAGGAATTTTGCACTAGATGCTTCACACGGGTTCACAGCCGTGCTCGGCGAGGACTAGGCTCCGCTCTGGATGCTTCACACGGGTTCACTGCCGTGCTCTGCGAGGACCAGGATCCGCTCTGGACGTTTTCCACGGGGTCAAAGAGTGACGTTATCCGTGTTCCACGTAATCAGGAATTTTGCACTAGATGCTTCACACGGGTTCACTGTCGTGCTCGGCGAGGACTAGGCTCCACTCTGGATGCTTCACACGGGTTCACTGCCATGCTCTGCGAGGACCAGGATCCGCTCTGGACGTTTTCCACGGGGTCAAAGAGTGACGTTATCCGCGTTCCACATAACCAGGAATTTTGCACTAGATGCTTCACACGGGTTCACTGCCGTGCTCGGCGAGGACTAGGCTCCGCTCTGGATGCTTCACACGGGTTCACTGCCATGCTCTGCGAGGACCAGGATCCGCACTTGACGTTTTCCATGGGGTCAAAGAGTGACGTTATCCGCGTTCCACGTGACCAGGAATTTTGACTTTGTCTGTATTTCACGAAGTCGGAATTTGACTCTCGGCCAGCTGTACGCCGCCGAGTCATGGAACTGGGAGTTGCCGCTGTTCCTCTTTGCTCGAGGTTGTGTCTGCTGCAATGAGATGAATGTTGAGATGATCTCTAGGCTATCTGTGATCCGTCGAGATTTGGCTTCTTCTTCTGATGAAACCTGGGGAGGAGGGTTGTGACTCCCTCTTCGTTTGCGCCCCTGGATTGTATACAGGGATTGATGTAATATCACCTGTAGGGCCAAAATTTCATTTTTATTTTATTTCTTTTTCCGCGATGCTCTATCATTTCAGCTTTATATCGCGAAGGTCGCGATTGCCCAATCATTTCTGCTATTTTTCGCGGTGCCCAATCATTTCGGCTATTTATTTTATTTTTACTCGCTGCTTTTTTATTGCGAGTTGCCCAATCATTTCGGCTATTTCTCATGCATACATTTTTACTTGCTGCTTTTTATTATGAGTTGCCCCATCATTTCGGCTATTTCGTATGCATGTGTGGCTCGCTAGCCTTTTCGTTGCAAGCTTAGATTTTAGACGCCGATTTCGGCATCAGCACCGCTACAACTGGGATGTTGCCAGGAACGAATCATCATTTGCCTCTGTCGATGTTGAACAAAGGTGGCTTAGTAAACAGGGTTAAGGGCCTGTCGACTAAGGCATTTGACTTCGTGAGCCGTAAGGGTCTCACAAAGGTATTTCTCCCTACAAGTCGTGAGGATCTTGCAGGTGTGTTTTCTCCTTGGGAATCGTGAGGATTCCTAAGTGTGTGTTCTCTTATAAGTCGTAAGGATCTTACAAGAGTGTTTTCTCTTTATAAGTCGAGAGGACCTATAGGGGTTGTTTGCCATACGAACATAACCCTAGTCACGGACGGGACTTGGTTAGGGAAATGTTTATTCGCGCCCGTGGATTGTATACAAGGGTCAGTATTGAGCCACTTGTAGGGCATAAATTGAAGGTTGTGGGGGTTGCTTAAGCACAGGTTTAGGTCTCTGTGACTTAAGACTTTCAAATCTTATGAGCCGTGAGGGTCCCATAAGAGAGTTCTCCTTACGAGTCGTGAGGATCTCGCAAGTGTAATTTCTCCCTAGGAATCGTGAGGACCCCTAAGTGTGTTGCTCCCTTGTGAGTCGTAAGGATCTCACGCGGGTGATTTCTCCTTACAAGGTCGAGGGAACCCTGTAAGTGTCTTTTAACGAGGTTGCGCCCTTTCGGGTTTTCACAAACACTCGCCGGTAGTCCTGCTGTTTTTACTCACGGAGCCCTTTCGGGTTTTCATCCGTGCCCTTTTTGCTTATGGACATACCTTTTTTTTTATTCTTTATATATATATATATATATATATTTTACGAGGTCGCGCCCTTTCGGGTTTTCATGAACACTCGCTGGTAGCCCTGCTGTTTTTACTCACGGAGCCCTTTCGGGTTTTCATCCGTGCCCTTTTTTGCTTATGGACATACCGTTTTTATATTTTTTTTTACTTTATATTTTTTTTTCTTTTCTTTTTTCTTTTATTCATCTCGTCAGCCTGAAGATGCTGCGGTAGTAGTTTAAGGACGTTTCGGTCCGTCATTAGTTTAAGGACGTTTCGGTCCGCCATTAGTTTAAGGACGTTTCGGTCCGTCGGGAGAAGGCTGGCCACTGCTTATAAAGTTTGAGCTTAGGAAGATAGCGAGCGGACATAGTCATCGTCATCTATCATTGACCTAGGCGATAACTCGCTAAGCGTAGTATTTCTTTAGGAAGCGGCCATTTATTGGCCTGAAAGGCCTTTCACCGTGCATATCCATGAGTAGATAGGCTCCACCCTGGTAGACCTTGTCTATGATGTATGGGCCTTCATAGTTCGTCTTGAATTTTCCCCGCTTGGCGCGATTGGGGATCATAGGCCTTTTGACTACTAGCATGAGTTCGCCTTGGCGGAATGTCCTCGGCCTGGTCAATCTTTCATATGAGCGCGTCATCTTTGGTTTGTAAGCCTCCAGATTTTGTTGTGCTATGAGCCGGGTTTCATCAAGGGCATCAAGCTCCTCAAGCCGAAGGTAAGCATTTTCTTCGTCCGTCAGCTCGTAGTGGACCGCCACTCGTAGAGAGGGTAACTCTATCTCGAGGGGGAGTACCGCTTCTGTACCGAATACCAATGCATATGGCGTTGTGTTTGTGGCTATCTTGAACGTAGTTCGATACGCCCAGAGAGTTTCTTGCAGCCTTTCATGCCAGTCCTTCTTATTTCGGGACACCGTTTTCTTCACGATCTTTGTCAAGATTTTGTTGAAAGCCTCAGCTAGACCGTTAGCTCACAGATTATAAACTGAGGAGTATCTCCAGTCTATGTTGTGTTGTTGCGCGAAGCGGCTAATCTTGTGGCTTCTGTAGGCTGGCCCGTTATCGGAAATGATCCGTCGCGGAGTTCCAAACCGATAAATGACGTGCGTCTTGAAGAAATGGAGGATATTCTCCGTCTTCACTTCCCTCAGTGGTACCGCCTCTACCCATTTGGAGAAGTAATCAGTTGTTGCCAAAATGAATCGATGTCCTCTGGACGATGCTACTTCAATGGGGCCGATTATGTCAGTCCCCCACATTTCGAACGGCCAGCTAGCCACCGTTGGATGTAGTGGATTTGGATTATGGTGGAAATTCTGAGATCACCTCGTCGTCATTGTTTTCGAAGCATCAGGGAAAGTCATCCATATTCTCGGGCTCTTCTTTTGATACCGTTATCATACGACAGGTACGAGCTCGCTTCCAAGACCGATATGGATTTGGTTCTGCTCTTGTGGCTTTGGGTTCGTGCTTTTGTGGTGGCGTTACCCTCCAGCTATCGGATAAAAAAAATCTGCCTTACTGGTATTGGTCTTCGACCCAGTTCTTGAAGGTGAAGCAGTCTTCGATAGGGTGTCCTATGGCTCGGTGATAAGAGCAATAGTCCGAATGAGAGACCTCGTTAGCTTGCTCGGGGTGCTTGGACTCCGGGAGTGTAATCATTCGATGTTTTAAAGCGAGGTCAAGTATCTTTCGTGTTTTATTCTGAGGGAAAGAGTATGCCTGACTCATCTTTTTCATAACGAACAAATCCAGACCGCTCGATTTCCGATCGCGTGACTTCTTGGTCCCGCGTTGTCGTTGTCGACCTTTCCTGCTCTTTGACTTGTTTCTACCTCTACGTCAAGCCTTTTGCACAACAGGTTGACAGGGAGGAGTATTTTCGTCTTTGCCAGCCTGTCGAAGAAGACGTTGCGTCTTGGCTTTCTCGTAAATGGCCATTTCGCGGTTATGGTCGTCCCAATCTTTTTGACCCGCTTCCCTAATAAGATTGTCCATTCGTTCTTCAAACGATGGACTCGGCATTTCGATCGCGGGATCTAGTTTTGATGATGGGTCGGCGTTTCCCGAAAGGGTGTCCTCTTCTTCATCGAAGTTATATATGGCGTAGCTACCGTGGACTCGTTCCCGTTTCCTGGCTCTCACGTATCCAAGCCTAAGCGTTTCCATTCTCCCGTTGGGCAATTTGTGCTGAGTCCCAGGGACATCCCAAATCCTGTTATAGAATCGAGCTTGTCGAGTAGTCTGTTTTAAGGGTACCCCTTGGCACTTCAATAGCCTTTTCAGTCCGTTCGTGTAATATCTGGGCAAACGGATGGGTTGAAGCTTGTCAAGTGTAGAATCCGCGCCGTGCCAGATCTCTTTCTCTACTCTTGTTTCCGAGGATCGATAGAATAGGATCGCCTTTTCGCTTGGGAGGGACGTAAAACGTCTGCAGGTCTTGTACGTTCCGAGCTTCAAGCGCGTCAAGATCTTTGTAGTGCTCCCACGGAATCATGGTGATTTGCAAACTCTGATCATCACCAGGGAATTCTTGTATTGGTGGCCGACTGGAGAACACAACATTAACCTCATCTTCCGAGTCACTTCCGAAGATCAATATGGGGGCGGACGGTCCCGGGTTATTGCGTCGAGACGGCCCAGAGTAGACTATCTCTTCTTCTTCTTCGGTATCACTCCCGAAAACGGGAATGGTGACAGCGGCTTTGTTCTCCGGTTTGCGACATCTCTCTGTATCCTCGAAATCTGGCAAAAAGTACTTTGCATCTTCATATTTGCGAACTTCGTTCATGGAGAATGGGTTTAGCTCACCTGTTATGGTATACTCGAGACCATCCTTGAAATATTTCATACACTGATGTTGCGTAGAAGGGATGATGTTGTACTCGTGTAACCAAGGTCGGCCGAGCAGAGCATTGTAACATGTCTTAGCATCTATGACATGAAACTTAATGTCCGTGACGAGTAGCCCAAAGTGTAGCGTCAATATCACAGACCCAAGAGTTCTCGATGATTGGGAGTCGAACCCGGAGATGGTGATCTTGTCCCGAACAAGGTGCTGGACGCTCATGCAAATCTCCTTTAACACCCGCACGTTGAGGAGATTAACGGAAGACCCATTGTCAACCAAGATTTTGCCTATCTTTATATCGTGGCAATATCCAGAGACGTATAGGGGACGGTTGTAGTCGCACGTCCCAAGGAGCAGGTCTTCGTCACCGAAAGTGATATCGGCCGCGTGCACTTCTTCCAGTTCGTCCTTCATCATTTCTTCGGCGAGGAAGGCTTAGAATTGTTCGGGCTCTTGTAGCGCCTTGATTAATGAATCCCTCACTTCCTTTGATAACAGGAGGGCGTCGAGAATGCTGAGCTGCGAGGGTAGCTTCCTCAGGTGTGCTAGGATGTTGTAGTCCACCCTACTTTTCTTGGGCGGGTCCTTGGCAGTCAGCTCTTTCATAACTTGGTCATCTAAGGTGATATCCTCAGCGACCTATTCCTTTCCCTTATCTTTTCTAGTTGCGGGTCCGAGATTCTTTTCCGGAAGCGTGCGATTGCGCAGCTGAATGTTTTCGCAGGCTTCTGGTTCTTCTTCTTTTCCCGAGGTGGACTCTTTAAAGAGGGGGCTAAGAGCCATTTCCTCGTCAGAATCGCTCCCGAATGTGAGCACTTGCGATCCCCCGGCGTTGACCGTGTAACAGTTACAAGAACTTCTTTTGCGTCCTTCGGTCGTACTTCTCTGCTCCCGACGAGTTCTGCGTTTCATTCGCTTAAAATGTTGCCGATGAGCAATATATCCCTGCCACCATATCTTAAAAGTGTCGCACTCCTCAGTGGGGTGTGAAATCTTCCGATGATATGAGCAGTAATTAGGGTTCCTCTCCGCCCCATCGAGCGTGTTTCCTTCCGAGGGTTGTAGTTTCATTCCCATTGGCATGGCTTTGGCAAACCTTTTCCTCATCTTGAATACGTTTTTATCCGTGTCGGGTGCCTTTCGATCTGGCGGGAGTACCTCAACTCTTTCGTTTAATCGCCCGCGTTTGTCTCCTTCCGATGCGGCCATCTTACGCTCCTGGTCGGCTTTACTTTTCAAACAAATCTCGTCTAGAAGGGCGTCGATCATTTCGTCTGTTGGCCACACAAGCTCCGGTTCAGGCTCCGTCCCCAGTTTCTTAGTGCCAGGAGTTTTTTCATCATCGGTAAACGAGTGGGAGATCACATTACAAATTGCCACGTATCCCTCGGATTCATCCGACGAACTCTCCCCCCCATCTTCCTCTTAAAAGATGTGGTTGAGGAACTCTTGGAGTATGATGGGAGTCCGTGCTTTCTGGTTATATTCCTCCAGCACGTCAATCTGCTTCTGCAAGTCCGTACACTTGTCACCAGGCTTCACGGGCTTCTTAGATTTCTCATTCTTTTTCTTTGAAGATTTCGACGGCTGGTTGCGAGTGCTCGGGCTATCGCCACTGATCCTCGGAGTTGGGCGCGGCTTCAGCATCCCTTCAATGACCTGGGGTTCCAGCGGGTTCTTCCACCTGACTGCCGGGCATGTCTGGAGCTCGTTCAGCATTCTTTTAGTTTTTTCTGAAAGCACGATTTCCCATGGGACTTCTTCAATGAAAGAACAAGTTGCCCCCGGTGTGTCCGTCTTCTTAGCAGTGTGAGGTTGTGGCGGGTTCACCTTCCACTTCTCGGACAGCGCAAACTTGCCCTGTAGGTATTGATCTTCAATCCATCTTTTGAAGACGAAGCAATCCTCAATCAGATGGCTTACCGTTTGATGGTAAGGGCAGTAGTTGGGGTTGTTCACCTCACTGGGTTGCGGCGGTCACCTTGGGTTTGGCAAGTTGATAAGCCTGTTACGTATTGCCAGATCAAATAGCCTCTTCGTTTTATCCCGTGGGAATGAGTAGGGGCGCTTCATCTTCTCATTGTAATACCACCGTCTTTCTTCCAGTTGATCCGCCAGCTTTAGGGTACTGGGTTGCTACTGAGCATTCGCAACGAAAGTTGCTTTCCCTTTACCCTTGTCGTTCCGAGGTTCCGGTTTCGGGGGAGACGGTCTGTGACCCATCTGGTCCATCTGGGCCAGCTTGTCGATCAAATCCTGGAACGTGGTTGTCTTAAAAAACATCATGAACTGTGAGATAGTTGCGTGAGGATCTAGGGTACCCACGAACATGCCTACCGCGGGCGCTTCCTCAATGCGTTGTTCGCATTTTGACCACAAGTTTCGCCAGCGTATAGCGTACTGAACCAACGTCTCGCCTGGTTTCACCCTGGCATTAATTAAGGCCGTTATCGGAGTGCGTTCGCTGGCACTTGCGAAACGTTGGGTAAACAGCAATTCCATTTCAGCGAACGTCTTGATGGAATCGTTCGGGAGCTCAGAAAACCACTCGAACGTTGTTTCTGACAAGCTGCCGACGAATTGGCGAAGCAAGAGCTTATCGTCGCTATCGGTGTTGCCACAAAGCGCCCTGAACTGGGCCACATGCTGATGGGGATTTCCTGTCCCTTTGTAGACATGGAATTTCGGGATTGTGTAGCCCGGCGGGTATTTGATCTGGTCATACCAGCTCGGATATGGTCTTCCCGTCCTGACAACTTGACCAGCTGCCTCAGTCGCCTGGTGAACGCGTATCTGTTGGGCTATGTGTTCGTCCAGGTCAGCCTTGGAGATTGTCTCCTCCTTGGTTGTGGACAAAGCGGGCGGAGGATTTGACGTTTCTCCCATGTCATCTTCAAGAACGATTGGAGGATCTTCAGCAGGAAGCTCTTGCCGGATCATTATACCCACCATGTCCTGAAACAGAAGGGCCATTCGTTGTATATTGGCTACTTGTTCGGCAGCCTCTTTATCCTTCTTTTCCAATATCCTACGAAGGAACTCAGCGTCAGTTTCCTGTTCCTGGCGTTGATCAGATGACGCTTCGGGGTTTTCTTTCGGCCCAGTGAGTGCGTCCATCGCGTTCATCATTTCTTGGAGCTTCTGTTGTTGCTCCTGAGCTTTGGTCACTGACCGTGTAAGCGGTCTATGACCCGTGGATGCACGGCTGTCTTCTTTTCCAAGCGCCATGTATACTGTATGCACCATCATGCCCCCAGACTTAGGGCGTTTTAGCTTATTGTCCTTGATATTTGCTGCGGGAGCGGGGACTTCCTCCGGTCTTCCTCTCTTGTAGGCCGTTGAAGTTGAGGGGGCCGTTGCTTTGAGCACCCAATTGGTCGTCACCTTTCGTTGCTTGATCGGGGAATTTTCTTCTGGCCGACCTTTCGACTTCTTGTGTCGGGGAGAGTAATTAGGATCAATCACAGATTCTTGAACTTGTCACCATGTCTTGTAGATCCTGGAGGACAGCGATTGAAGAGACTGCTCCGGCTTTTCTGCTTCTACGGCAAGCTCTACCGGTGGATGAGATTCTTTGAGCACCGCAGTTGGCGAGTTTCTGCGTACCCTGTTCAGCAGCTTAAAGCTGTTCCCAGTTGGGATAGCAGTATTAACTTCCACCGTTGGAGCTGGTGGAGTTAGCCCAGTGGGGGAGTTTCCCCCAGCCTTTCTTATCCGGCGCCAGTGGCGACGTCGGGCGTGACGGGTTGTTGGGACTGGTTCAACGACGACTGCGTCTTGTCCCCTGTTCCGGGGAAGGGTTAATGCCGGTGTCAGCCTCTTGAAGACTGACGTTCGTTGAGAAGCTACAGTTTTCTGTGCGGGAGGGGAAACAGAGGTAGTCAGTCTCGCGAAGTCCGATCTCTTAGCAGGAGAAGCCGCCTTGGCGACTTCCGGAGCAGGTTCTGCTACTCTTTTTGGAATAAACTTTTCTGGGACTGCAAGCTTCATTGTGGGCCCGCAGGAGTTTTGGCCCAGTCTGGAGAAGACCGAGGAGTTGGACGACCCGTTGGGAGAGGCCGTGGGAGTAGCAAGTCGATCGAAGACCGATTTCTTCGAAGCTTCCGGTACGGGCATTGGGATATCAATGTTCACCGGTGGGAGCATGGTCCCAAAGAATAGACCGGTAGTAGCTTGGGTCACTTGCTCCACAGGTATAGTGAATAGGGAAGCAGCCTGCGGCCCATATGCTACACCTGCAGATGAGGCGGAGCGTCGGTTGCATTTGCAGTTCGAGCAGTTGAATGCCATTGATCCTTTGTTTTCTACACCAAGCAAAACGCCAAATCTTAGTACCTCGCAACCCAAGGGCAACCATTAATGAACCGCGATTGGTTCGCGAATCACAACACACGAAGTGTGGAGTGGAAAGAGGAAAAGGTCCCACCGGGCGTGCCAGAATCTGTTCCCCTCCGAAAGGTGGCGCGACGGACGTCTTGCCTGAAATTCGGGGCAGATGCTAATAGGTGCTATCCGTCCACCTCTCCGAAGATGCCAAGTTGATTTATGGCACCGCGTATCGGAGGTTTAAACGGATGCGGCCGATGGAGCAGACTTCGTCAGATTCCCCCTCGTTTGAGGGGTTTTTGAATGTAGGGACGCTCTTCCCTGCAGGTGCAAGCCCCTGCAGTTAATTACGCTGTTGCGTTGCGGTAACAACTTTCTCCTTCTCCAGGTGGTCACTTCGTGTCGTGGGTGTTTGTTTTTTGTTTGGTTGCCCGTGGATTGTATACGGAGACTGAGTTATGTTGCCGCCCGTAGGGTGTGGACCAGTCCAAATCCGTATTATCTTAGATTTGGGTTTGGGGGTTGTGTTTAAGGATACGTTAGCCTCATTTGAGACTAAGATCAACTTCAACATTTGTTAAGGATACGTTAGTCCAGTTTGAGACTAAGATCAACTTAACGGGATCGTTTAAATCCAACAAGAGAGCGATTAAGGGGGCCCTGTCGTTTAGTTTAGTGACATTGTGGTCGATAGGTAGTTTAAGGACATTGCGGTCCAGTGTTAGTTTTAAGACGTTGTAGTCGCGGTTAAGGACGTCGTAGTCCGTGGATTTAAGGACTCCACAGTCCGATGTTAGTTTTAAGACATCACGGTCAAGGTTAAGGACGTCGTAGTCCGTGGATTTAAGGACTCCACGGTCCAATGTTAGTTTTAAGACATCACGGTCAAGGTTAAGGACGTCATAGTCCGAGCGTTTAAGGACCCCACAGTCCAATGTTAGTTTTAAGACATCACGGTCAAGGTTAAGGACGTCATAGTCCATGGATTTAAGGACTCCACAGTCCAACGTTAGTTTTAAGATATCACGGTCAAGGTTAAGGACGTCATAGTCTGTGGATTTAAGGACTCCACAGTTCGTATCAATGTATGGTCGTCGGGACCCGTCACCTCTTTGAAGACGTTGAGGAATTACAATGCCGAGTATCAAAGGAGTGAAGAGATGTACCCTTAAACCGAGGTAGATTAACTGATCTGCAGTCCAATTTGGAAACTAAGATCAATTATTATATTATGATCCCATTAGCCCAATTAAGTTTGAATTGAGAACTTACGGCCATCTTGGGCTAAGTCCAATTGCATCTGGGATATTGGCCCTCTGTTGATTCATTGAAGGAGAGGCTTTGCCTCTGGAAACTTTAGCCAATTGGGCTAAAACTAGTGTTGAACACTATAAACCAACAGTGTTGAACACTGGAAAAAGATTGACAAGTTAGTGTCAAACACTAAAAGATAATCAGTGTTGAACACTGGAAAAAGAGCTTTCAAATTAGTGTTAAACACTAAGCAAATCAGTGTTAAACACTAAACAAATCAGTGTTAAACATTGCAAATAGAATTTTCCGAATTAGTGTTAAACACTAAGGAGAATCAGTGTTAAACACTGGATACAGAAGTTTCAATTTAGTGTTAAAAACTAAGGCAAAAGGGGTCACGTGGTAACACGTGAGAGCGCCCTTCTTCCCTTTATTTTGTTCTACAGATAAGTGTTTAACACTTTTAGTTCTGAAAGCCATCACGTGCAGGCACGTGATGGGGGCTCATGCTCTGATTTATTAGAATACTCATTAGGGGTCACGCGGTGACACGTGGGGGCGCCCCAGAGTTCTTTTTTATTTTGCTGTTTCTTTTATGTCCCGAGGATCACGTGGGGCACGTGAGGCATTGCCTCAAAGTTCTTTTTTATATATCTTCGCAGAAGTCACGTGGCAGCACGTGAGGTGCCTATTCCAGAGTTCTATTCTGTGGGTCTTTGCAGGGGTTACGTGGTAGCACGTGACTCTGCATTGGTTTATTAGAATACTCATTAGGGGTCACGTGATGACAAGTGGGGGTGCCCCAGAGTTCTCTTTTATTTTGCTGTTTCTTTTATATGTCCCGGGGATCACGTGGGGCACGTGAGGCATTGCCTCAAAGTTCTCTTTTATATATCTTCGCAGAAGTCACATGGCAACACGTGAGGTGCCTATTCCAGAGTTCTATTCTGTGGGTCTTTGCAGGGGTCACGAGGTAGCACGCGACTCTGCATGTTTTAAAGTTCTGTTCGTAGGGTTAAACCCTAAACCTCAGAGGAATTAAATTCCTGCTTTCTTCTGAAGAATTATATTCTTAATAGGGTTAAACTCTAGTTTCTTTCCTTAAAGGAATTAAATTCCTGTGAGTTTGAGAGAATTATATTCTCAGTTAGGGTTAAACCCTAGTTCTGTTCATTTTGAAGGAATTAAATTCCTATAATATAGGGTTAAACCCTAACTTTATCTCAAAGGAATTGAATTCCTATCATTTTGTGAGAATTAAATTCTCTAAACTCAGTCCCTCCTCTGTGTTTTAGATCTGCATGGCAGGATCTCAACCCAATGAGAATTAAATTCTCAATTCATGGGGAGATGTGCACTTTGCAGATCCTCAACTAGAGAAAGAACTAAGTTCTTTTCTTTTTATATAAGAGTTAAACTCTTTTGAGAATTAAATTCTCCTTTGAAGCCTCCCTTTTCTTTTCTTACCTAAGGTTTTCCTTTTTGCCGAGAATCAAAGGCTCTCTCTCTCTCTCTCTATGTATCAAAAGAAAAAGATCCAAAGATCTCAAGATTTCAGAAAAAAGTTTTAGAGAAAAGATCTTCGAAAATGGGTCTTTTTTTTCTTCTTTTCTTGGCTCCTATTTATACGAGAAGGAAGAGAATCAATCTGCTTAATAAATCTCTCATTGAGAGATTTTATTTGTATGTTGAGAGATTTGATTTATATTTATCATTAATCTGGGCCTTTAGATTGTTAAGTGAATTTTATTCACCATTGGATTTTAAATCCAAAGATATTTCCTTGTTGTTTCGGTTAGATTTAGGGGGAAATCTTTCCAAGTCCAAGATTTTTCCATGAATAGGCGATATTTAATCACCTTTAGATTTTTAATCCAACGGTTCCAAATAATCATTCTCTATTTGGAAAGATTTGAATGATCTCTTCTCAGGATTTAATCCTGTTAAATAATAAATCTTTTAACGCCGGTCACGTGTGGCCACGTGACCCCTGGTCACGTGTGGCCACGTGACCCCTGGTCACGTGTAGACACGTGACCCCTGGAATGGGCCTTTCTTCTTCTTTTGTGCTCTGTCTTCTGGCCGCTGCTTAGCCGTCACGTACCAACACGTGACCATTGGTCACGTGTGAGCACATGACCTTTTCTGGAATCTTTTCTTGAAAGCGCTTTGTGCCGCTGCTTTGAACGTCGCGTGCCAACACGTGACCGCTGGTCGCGTGTGAGCACGTGATGCCTCTTCTGAGTCCTTTCCTGATTTTTAATCAGGGAACAGTCTACTCGTGACTGCATGGACTACGCTCCAATGGCTATACTCGTATCTGGAGTCTCCCAAGAAATGTGTCCCATCTCATAATATCCGAAAGGTGCCGAACCATCCGATCGATTTGTCAAAACCTCAGAATCCCCCAAGAGCTCAACATCTTGGGTGCAGTTTAATAGTATCGAGTACATGCCACAGCATCGGTGGTCCAACCGTAGAAGGGCAAACCCAAGCCTCACTAATGGCGCCGCGGAACCGCCGCAAACCCTAAGGTTCAAAGGCTTTCACACGGTCATTATGTCGGGTTAGGGTTTCATTCTTCTAGAGGGTCCATAGAATCGCTTGCATGTCTTTCCGAATACTTTAAACTTGGAATATGAGTTTCTGACATTCGATCGTCGCTATCGAATCTCAACGAATCTGCGTGAAGTCGTCTCTAGCTGGAATCAATATATCTGATGACCTCGCATCGGGTAAGCGAACGAACCACATGTCCTTGTCATTCATCCTCGGGTGACTAGCGACTCACCATCATATCTCTAAGTATATGCTCAAGCTACAGTAGCTCCAATCATCTGGGTGATATCTCGTCATTTGCAGCAACAACTGGCTCATTCGTCCGTACGCTGAAAAGCGCCTCAATCATCATGAGTAAGCGATATATCAATGGTCATCACATCCTGGATGGCCTCTATCAGTGGCACAATCCTCTGGTACCGATCGGCACGTCCGAGAAATCTCGTAAAAGCGATCTGTCAAACGCTCAAGGCGCGAAAACACAATAAAACGAAGCCTCTATATGCAATCGTATGTCTCTGGAATCACGCCTTGGTCAGTCCTCGTCCACGACGAGCTCATGCTGACGCAACTCGAGCCGTAGCTCACTCTGCCCGTGCAATCGTGGCAGCAAAATCATAACTAGAATCGATGAGGATAGATCATAGGAATGAATATAATACTGTACAAGGAAATGTACATCCTAAGGTTTCTTAAGCGGAGTGGCGTGTCGTAAGTATGCCGCGGAACATATGTACGGTACGTCTCTCTACTCAAGCTACCTACTCCATCAACCAAGGGTCATCCTACGCAACGAAAATTCGGTATAATACCCCCTCGACTAAGTCTAAGTTCCGTAAGGTCAAGCCTAAGTTCCGTATATATATAAACGCCCTAGGCTCCGCATAGTCAAACTTAGACATGAACCAAGGTTAACTTAGCGCTCTGATACCAACTTTGTCACGACCGGAAATAGCCCGTGACTGGCACTTGAATCATATGAAGTCTATAGGACCCCATCTAATCCAAGTACGCCAAAAGCCCGGAAATCTAAAACCATTTTAGGGAGTAAATAAAGAAAACTAGTTTAAAGGAATGAAGAAAACATGTTTTAAATCATGGTTTTTAAATAACTAAGCCGAATATGCATTTTTAAAATGTATAGACTTTTCTGAAAATTTCGGCAGAGTTTCCTTTGTAAAAACTGGCCCCGAACAGGGTACAACAAGGATAATATATAAGCAATGATAAAAGGCATCCCCAAGCGGGAGCTATCTCTTCGTCAATTGACGATCACAACCACGCAAGCAATATAATATACAACGCCGAAAGGCGAGGATCAAAACTCA
The DNA here is from genome assembly GCA_030015575.1 of Agapanthus africanus. Classification (NCBI taxonomy): domain Eukaryota; kingdom Viridiplantae; phylum Streptophyta; class Magnoliopsida; order Asparagales; family Amaryllidaceae; genus Agapanthus; species Agapanthus africanus. The sequence goes on along the minus strand of CM057338.1, from coordinate 864,804,839 downwards.
GAAAGAAACTCAAAATCAACATGAAAACCATAATACTGCTACGCGCGACTCTAAGGTCGAAATAGTACATAACTGATTTCTAAGTCTGAAATAATATACAAGTTTTGGTTGATGCAATTTCTAGATAAAATGAATAATACATGTACAATGGTGGTTCTGATGCAAAAGAACCCACCTACCAAAGCAAGTCACCCATAATGGAAGCAATGTGCCAGAAAAGCCGCAATGAAACTTGTACGGCAAAACCTGCAAGAACTGTGGCATAATGGGGGTGAGTTGCCAACTCGTGAATAGAAAATATCTAGAAGAACAAATTGTATGTATGACTCATCCTAGGCCAATACGATCAGATATATATAACCTCAATATGAATAAGTCTGAAGCATGCTAAAGTGGCAGTATAACCTCTATACATGAGTGTAGCGCCAAGTGCTTATGCCAGTGCCTCAGGTAATAACACATCATAAATATGAGGTATGATCAATGTAATCAAATCTGTAAATATGTGGATCCCGTCCACTCGTCACCCAATGACAATAATCATCATGCATGTAAATATCATGAAGCATATGCATGGAAATATGAGGATATAACCCATCTGTGTCCCTCGCGACACGTCAAAATCATGGAACCGGAGTGTCCAGCATCGACACTTGAAAACATCATGAAAGTTGTGCTCAGCATCGGCACGTAAATCCTCATAAATCGGGCATCCGTCAGTCCGGGTCAGCCCCCTCTCTCTCATATATCGGGATCCATCAGTCCGGGTCAGCCCCCTCTCTCTCATATATCGGGCATCCGTCAGTCTGGGTCAGCCCCCCCTCTCTCATATATCGGGCATTCGTCAGTCCGGGTCAGCCCCCTCTCTCTCATATATCACTCTAGCACCGAGAAAACACATGGTGGACGCACTGAAATATCATATCAAGGGCAACCGGATTTTTAAAACAATTACGTATTCTCTTTTGAAATACCCACGGTTCCCAAATCCAGAAATATCATGGAAACAACATATCTCAATGCTTATAATCAGAAAGCATGATGTATGCGACATGTAAAAGAACTGTAAACATATCAGTATGTCATGCAACATGGAATAGTAATATGCACATATGTAGGGAAAACCGCTTCTTTAAAATGAATCAGCTTTTAAAGGTATTTTGCGGTTCCCAAATCTTTCATCAAGCCTGAACCATCAATGTAAGTGCAAATACGTATGTATGTACGTATGGGCGCACAGTGTATAGGTACACAAGTATGCCATGCAAGAGTCATATCCTGAATGCAACAGTACTACAATGTAGTGACATGGCAATTATCGATGATGAAGTGTGTGAGCCGGCGAGCAGTGTACGTGGAACATATGCATCATCGATAATGGTGCTGGTGTCCTAGCAGCATGATAGTAATATATCAATAAACACAAGCAATGCAATGCAAATAGCATGAATATGCGGAATCGAATAATCAACGCAACAGTGAAGAAATCTACCTCAATAAATATATCATGCAGCTTTGCCATTTGAAATAAGACAAATCGGTTTTTTTTGGTAACATAAGGGCTACGGTGTTTTAAGAAAAGATGCGTCGTTCGGGAAATATCCGTAGAATCTCTTTTTCCTATCTTTAAAATATCCCCGATTCGTTAGTTTTGAAATAAGTATGACTCGGGTCTAGTCTCATGTCTACTAAGTAATCTACATCCAACTATCAAGTCAATCGGGAGGGGTATGGAAACCACTTACATCTGAGTCGATATATGTATATAAATATAATAGTCGGTGATCCCGCCTCAATAGTATCACATACGATACAATCTACATCGTATAATATCCTCGAGTCATGAGTGCGGATCAATCATCAATATAAAGCTCGTACGGTAAATCGTCGTACGGCATCCCAATAGCTGGGTACGGGTCAATCTCACATTCATCTCATCAATATCTCGTATCCTTATCATCATATCACGTGATCTGGGGTACTGATCTAAGTCTAGTACAATCGATACCATCTAAACAAATATAAGCGCGTGTGTAAAACACACGTCCAAAGGCCCGCTAAAATCTCGTATCGTATCCCAAATACGAATCACATCATATCGCCGATCTCACGGCACCATGCCCAAAACTCATCGACTCATCTTTAGTATCATGCACTATCCTCATCATCATGATATAAGTCTAGCAATAAGCATGTGTGTGCGTGTGGGTGTAAACCTATGCTAGGGTTCGCAACTAGGAAAATACACTAGTTCACTTCTAACCCTAAATATCCATAGTACACCTAACACATCTATGATCTCCATGTCACTCAATAAGCTATCATATATAGTATATATAGTATACTAGACATCGAAATGCGGGGGTGCTATACGCCATCCACCCGATTTCCCCCTTAGATATAATCTACTTACATGGTCTTCGCTCGCCGAAATCGATGACGCCGCGCTTCTTCGCCTCGGAATCCTTGCGAGGGTACCTATAATAATAAAAAGTCGCAATACGTATTAGAATCGAGGCAGAAAACCAATACAGCGCACAGTGTGCTCATAGGTTGGAACCTATGGCCTAAATGTGCAAATCAATCAAACAATCCCTGTTGTCGATGTACGAACACCTGACAACCAAATACAAATCCAAATATCAAGAAAGTGCATTTTAAAATACGGAAAACATAGCTTAAAACACACCAAAATGCTCCCAGATTTTTCCCAGGTGATAATTATCCAAAACTGCATATAGGAGGGGTTTATTTTAGTGCAAAAGGAGCCATGAACCAAATCTGGGACCCAATTTTCCAGATCTGTCTGCAAATTGCGGCCAGAATGAATATATATGCGGCCTGGGGTTGGAGTTAGGGGATCGGGTCTCTGTGGTGGCTTCCTAGGTGCCTGCATGACTCGCAGTAATCCCAAAATCAATTCTAGTGGCCCCGGGTTGCTCCAGATTCCAAAATACCCTCACAAATCACACATTTATCCGATGTCGGGGTTTCTAAATCCGTGTTTTGGGGTCTCAAGTCTCAGGTTTGGGTCTTGATTTAAGCACCAGGGTGTTTGTTCAGCCTCTAATGAGCTCAATTTCACATTACAACTCTCAAATTCTCATAACCCTAACTAGGTTTTTCTTAAATCCACAAAATCACACGATATCGATTCTAATCTAGCATGGGGGTATAATTAATGCAAAAACTAAGCTAATGGTCCAGAAAAATACCTCATTTGGCAACTCAAGAATTTTCCTGAGTTGCCCCTAGTGGCCAAAATCCTCACTTTCTTGATCTGATGTGTTGATCTTGAGCTTGTGCACATTTTTTGTGAAAAGGGAGTGGGGTTTTGAGTTTGTTTTTGAGCTTATTTGGGATTTGAAGAGGGGAGGGAGAAGAGGGAGAGGCATCAGCTGAAGGAGAAGAGGAGGAGGGAGAGGAAATGGTGAAGGAAATAGCTAAGTCAACACTAACCCTTCTCTTTTCTCTCTCACCCATACCTACTACCATATTCCCTTTTCTTTTTCTTTTCTTTTCTATTTTCCCCAAACCTTCTCACTCAAATAGTAAACCCAAAGTAAAGCCAGGGTAATAAAATGTAACACAAGTGTAGGAAAAAGATATGTGCATGTTTTGCACGAAAAAGCCAAAAATCCGATTAGCGATTTTTAATCGCGATTAGCACTAAATTAGTGTCAAACTAATCATAAAAACTGAAAAAATGGCATAATCCCATAAAATACCCTATTTTGGAATTTTCCATAATTTTTCCAAAATTTTCCCCATTTATTTGTATTTAATTATACCGAAATATTAAAATATTCATTAAAATAATATTAAATTATAAAAATTCCCAAAAACAATATTTTATTATTTTGAAATGTTACAGTATTTCTCCACGAAATTGAGAAATAGAGAGATAAAGATAGAAGCATTGTAGCGGATCCACTCACTGAGGCTATTTCTTGAACGCGAAAGTTCCAGAAACAAGCTTTGCGAGACTGATTAGTAGAGAAGTTGGGTGTTCGGTATCATACGGGCTGTGAGTACGCTGTAAGTCGATGTACAACACCCCACTAGTTGTGGGGAGGCGGAAATATGAAAAACAATCTTGTTCTTTGAGTTAACATCGATTAACCGAAGAATCTTTGCTAAACTATAACTAACAAATACATAGGAGTTGTTAATTACTATGAGAAGTGATTATACCTAGTGAAACAAGTCCTTCGTCTTTTCGTTATCAACCTCCTCCTCGGCCTCCTCTACGTAATAGACGATCCACCCGAGAGCTTCTATTCTAAGCTTCACCTTTAATCTTAAGGTAACTAGGTTTCTTTAGTTGCTAATCAAAGGCACCTAGGTGATATAGAGTGAGGTTATGGATTAATTAGTCTATCTAATCCTTGATCTCAACACATGAGAGGGGAGGATTAGGGTTTGAAGAGAGAGAGAGAGCTTGAGGAGAGGGAATGTGAGCAAGAGAATGATAATGAGATAATGATCTCTCTTGAATATATGAAGCATAATGATTTATCAAAATAAAATAAATAAAATGATAAATCATCATGCTTCATTTATTCATATGCGTGATTCATCTACATGAGTCATTAACCATTAATGATGCATTAATGACATGGATGAATCACACAATTGAGTCATTAAAACATTTAATGCTTATGCCACCTAAACCCCCAAGTCATCATCCATCTAGAAGCTTCCCGCCAAATTACGAGAATGCCCCTCCTATCCGTGAAAACACGGAAAAACTTTAGACTGTATAAATCCAATAACCCGATACTAGAATCTGGCTTAAACCAAAGCCGGCTAGTAAAAACTGTCCGAAGGTTGTACTTGCGTTTAAACACGTATGCGTCCGAACCCTTGTCGTAAAACTATACGACCTCTATATCGTTACGTCTGGAGCAAGGAAACTCTCTGTGTGGGACTCTAAAGACTCGACTACTACGCTGGCAGTGGGTTTAACCACAGACCGCAAGCGGCACTAACTGTACGTAACGGTCCCTAGGTAGATGTCGATAAGAAGGCCGATGAGGAAACCCATCTGAACTCCTACTGAGCCTGATGTGACAATCATCGTACAGTCCGGTCTGTTCGTCTAAGACTATCGCATATCGGGCCTAGGGGACGGCAAGCGTCAGTCCCCTAATAGCGGTATAAGTCGTGTCGGAGTGAAGCCCATTACACCTTGAGAAACTACTGGAACCTACCAGTAAATCTTGATTGCCATGGCCAGGGAATTTGCGTAATGGCTCTCTGACACAGCGTGATATCAACTCCTAATACCGGGAGAGACGAATCCTGTCTAACCGCCACCGCCTCCAAGTGCTCGGGACTGCACCCAACCGCTACCTGTTTGCATGACTCCTTTGAGCCATGGTAGGGTAGCAATCTAAGAACAGTGGGACACACTCGAGGCGAAGTAGCAGTGTCAAGTCTGCGGACTATGCTGTACTCATGTCACCTGGGAACTGTTAACTGACGACGGGTATAAATCCAACCAACAGTTCCCCGCGAGTCCTGTCCGGTGTACCCGTAACCCAACGAGCACCTGTATACTATCTCCAGTACGACGTACTGACGGCTGTGGTGAAGGGTTCCTAGGCACTCTCAAGAGGTCTCACAAGGCATCAACCATGCCAATTTCAAATTTTACGGGTGCCGAGAAAACCTAATACGGATCGTTGACTAGAGTTTAGGCGAAAAACGAAACTAGTTAACATCTTAACTAAAGGAGAGAGGCTACAACCTTTGTAGATCCGTTTCTCCGCTTCCTTATCTCCACGTAGGTGTCCTCTCACTGTCCATCTCGAATCCCGAACTCAATCGTCGGCTTCATCAGAGAAATGGGCGGGCTAGGTCGTCGGCTTCGTGCCGAAGATGATCTACGTCGAGGCATCACAAGTTCAAGCTCCAACTTCACCAAGTTGTGAAACTTGTGAAGAAAACACCCTATACTACTTGGCAAGAGGTAGAGGGTGAAGAAATAGGAGGTGGGTTCACTTTAGAATTGGATTTCTCTCACTTTTGCTCAAGTTGCCATTAATGGACTAAAGCTTTTTCTTGAAGAAGAAGATGATGAAGAAAATAGAATATGATAAGTGTTAATTCAAAATGGAAAAGAAAATGAATACTTATCATATACTAACTATGGTAGAGTGTAGAGAATAGACCATGGTTACTTGGAATGGTTAGGGTTAATCATGAAGACAAGAATGGTTACAAAGTCAAAGCTTCATGAAGCTTCAACTAAAAACAAAGAAAGCCACCATTCTCTTCAAAATCTTTTCCAAATAAATCAATCAATAAATAAAAGAATAAACAAAACCCTAATCATCATCTTAACCATGGTTTAATTCTATACACTTAACCAAAGAAGCATGTATCATCAAACATGATACAATCAAGTGAATAAAAGTATATCACATATACAACTTGCACATACAAGTGAGAAAATCCATATAAAGTGAACCAATACTAGTTAATGCAAAGTAATATATCAAATATATAATTATACATTAAATCATTAAATCAACACTTAATTCAATGATCCGGTCATGTCGCACATAACCGACTAGTATCCAATGTATCGGCTTATCGAATCAATCCTTGATTTGATATCTAGGTTATATTGCATATAACCAGTCGATACATTCATCGCGAGAATGAAATACGGTATCACATACACGCATCATTCTTGGTCCCGCACATATCTCATATGTGCCCCTATTTCGTTTCGCTTGAGCCAGGAAACCTCTGTGTAGGACTCTAAAGACTCGTCAATACGCCGGCAGCAGATGATGATCATATCAAGAACCCACAAGCCGCAAGCGGTCTGCTAAACGTAACGGCCACCCGGGTTTTGAGTGATCAGAAGATCGACGAGCAAGCCCGCTCACACTCCTGTGAATCCAACCAGTAACACTTACCGTACAGTCCGGTCTGTTCGTCTGATATGTCGCATATCAAGTCTAGGGGTGGTAAACGTCAGACCCCAATAACCGATAAGTCGTGCCGATGTGAGGCTCATAATGGGTCGAGAACCTACTGGTAACACTTACCAGCAAATCTCTGATCAGCCCTGGCCAGGGACTTCCCTGTTACGGCCAATCGAGCACAGCGCAACATCAACCCCCAATACCGGGAGAGACGAAACCCCTCCTATCGCTCATTGCCTCCATGTGACTCGGGACTGTACCCAAAGACCACCGTTTTGCACGCCCTCATGGACGTGGTAAGGTGGAGATCAAAGCACAGTAGGAATCACACAAGACTCTATGACGATCTCGGGTCTACAGACTAACCTGCACAAGTGTCACCTGAGAACTGCCATCTGACGTGAGGTATAATACCATCTGGGAGTTCTCGGCAAGTCCGTCCAGTGTACCCAGTCTCCACTGAGCACCCGTATACCATCTCTGAGGTCAAACACCAATGGATATGGGATCATCCATCGCCCATCTCATGGGTCGAGAAGCGTATACGCTAGTATACACTGGTATATCGATGCCCCGTCTCGATACACCTACGACTAGGGACCTTGAAGGATGTACCTATGGACTACCATGTCCCCACTAGTATGATCTGCATCATAGTCCAGGTAGTCAAGTACACATCCTAAGGGCTTTACCAACATGTAACTATAAGACAGTATAAAGAGACTAGTATACATGTTAAGATAAAGAGCAACCAGATAGCATACTATCATATCGAGCAAGAAAGTCATCTCTATATATGTCCAAGCATCCAATATAATATACATCATCTGTACAATACTGGCCTCTAGGGCATACATACAACTAACAATCTCCCACTTGCACTAGGGCCAGCTGCTGTAGTATCGCATACCGAGCATCCCGAAGAGTCTCTCAAACTGTATCTGGGGAATGGCCTTCGTGAGTGGTGTAGGGTTCCTAGGCACTCTAATGGAGTCTCACAAGGCATCAAACATGGCCAATTAAAATTTTTCAAGTGCCTACAAACCCTAATACGGATCGTTAACTAGATAATGAGGCGATGCAAGCATGTAAACGAATTAAATGCTAAAGGAAAGTGGCTACAACCTTTGTAGATCCGGTCCTCTACCTCCATGGCTCCGCGATGAAGTCTCCTCGCTGTACAAATTGGATCTTGGGCTCTAGCGTCGCCTTCATCGGAGAAAAAGCGGGCTAGGTTATCGACGACGATGCCGAAGATGATCTACGTCGAGGCATCGCTAGATCAAGCTCCAACTTCACCAAGTCAAGAAAACTTGTGAAGGAAACACCCTATACTACTTGGCAAGAGGTAGAGGATGAAGAAATAGGAAGTGGGTAGACTTTAGATTTGGATTTCTCACACTTTTTCATCAATCACCATTGATGTAGCAAGCTTTCTTCATGGAAGAAGAAGATGAAGAAGAAGAAGATGATATATATCATAAGTTCTTTAAAATAAAAACAATATGATACTTATCATAATCTCAACCATGGTTTAGTGTAGAGATTTAACTAAGGTTAGATGAGTGGTTAGGGTTAGAGAAGAGACAAGAATGGTGGACTTGTTCAAAACTTCAAGAAGCTTCAACAAAAAACAAACTGAGCCACCATTTCTTTTTCTCTTTATCTTTTTCAAAACAATAATAAATAGATAAATAAATAAGAGAAAAGAAACCCTAACCATTCACTAAACATAGTTTAATCTTTACACAAACCCAAATGAGCAAGTATCATCAAACATGATACAAACAAGTGCACAAAAAATATATCACATATACAATGTGCATTTCAAGTGAGAAAATCCTTTTAAAGTGAACCAATACTAGTTGATGCAAAGTAATATATCAAATATATAATTATACATTAAATCATTAAATCAACACTTGATTCAATGATCCGGTCATGTCGCATATAACCGGCTAGTATCCAATGTATCGGCTTATCGAATCAATCCTTGATTCGATAACTAGGTTATATCGCATATAACCATTCGATACATTCATCGCGAGAATAGAATACGGTATCACATACACGCATTATTCTCGGTCCCGCACATATCTCATATGCGCTCCTATTTCGTTTCGCTTGAGCCAGGAAACCTCTGTGTAGGACTCTAAAGACTCGTCAATACGCCGGTAGCAGATGATGATCATATCAAACACCCACAAGCCGCAAGCGGTCTGCTAAACGTAACGGCCACTCGGGTATTGAGCGATCATAAGATCGACGAGCAAGCCCGCTCACACTCCTGTGAATCCAACCAGTAACACTTACCGTACAGTCCGGTCTGTTCGTCTGATATGTCGCATATCTCGCCTAGGGGTGGTAAACGTCAGATCCCAATAGCTTGATAAGTCATGCCGATGTAAGGTCCATAACATGTGTGAAACTACTGATAACACTTACCAGTAGGTCACCGCAACCCTGGCCAGGGATTTCCTGTTATGGCCAGTCGAGCATAGCGCAACATCAACCCCCAATACCGGGAGAGACGAATCCCCTCCTATCGCTCATTGCCTCCATGTGAATCGGGACTGTACCCAAAAACCACTTGTTTGCACGACTCAGTAGAGCCGTGGTAGGGTGGAAATCAAAGCACAGTGGGAGACACACAAGACTCTATGACGATCTCTGGTCAACAGACTAAGCTGTACCAGTGTCACCAGAGAACTGCCATCTGACGTGAGGTATAATACCATCTGGGAGTTCTCGGCAAGTCCGTTCAGTGTACCCAGTCTCCACTGAGCACCCGTATACCATCTCTGATGTCAAACACCAATGGATATGGGATCATCCATCGCCCATCGCATGGGTCGAGAAGATATACGCTAGTCTACTCTGGAATATCGATGCCCCGTCTCGATATTCCCTCGACTAGGAACATTGAAGGATGTACCCATGGACTATCCAGGCCCCACTAGTATGATCTGCATCACAGTCCTGGAAGTCGAGTACACATCCTAAGGGCTTTATCAACATGTAACAGAGAGACAGAAAGTATACACGTTAAGATAAAGAGCAACCAGATAGCGTAATATCATGTCGAGCAAGAAAGTCCTACCTATATATGTCCCAGCATCCACTACAATATGCATCCAATGTACAGTAATGGCCTCTAGGGCATACATATAACTAACAATCTCCCACTTGCACTAGGGCCATCTGTAGCAGTGGTTGCAGTATTACATACTCAACCATCCCCTAAAAGTCTCTCTTTGGGAAAAGGTCTTCGTGAGTGGATCCGCCGTGTTGTCCTCTGAGTCTACTCTCCTAACCTCGATCAACCTGGAGATCAACTATCTCCATGATCAGGTGATGCTGCCTCAGAATTTGTCTGGGTCACTGATGGGACCAGGGTTCCAGGGCCGAAGCCACACTTCCATTGTCATACAATGGCAGGAACCTAGTTCATCTTATGAACCAATATACACCCAAACTGCCTCTTTGGTAGTATCTTTAATAGCGATGTTACCGGCCTTTATCGTCTAGTTTGTCACGGTATCTAGCTTGGAACTCTTCCAACATACCGTCCCTTTACTGAGGGTAAAGACAATGCCTGTGACTGACATTCAGTCGTCTTTATCACCGTGGAACCCTTCCAGTGATTCTCCCCAGGATCAATTGATACCATCTCACTATATCTAGTGAGTATCCTAGCATCCAATTACATCTATCTCATAGACGAAAACACAGGATTTAGGAGGTATCACTTTGATCCTTTTGCAGAATCCTTATGATGAGCGAAGATTGACCGAGCGTAATATAGGAAATCCCATTCCTATCAAGAGTATGTTGTCCATGTACAATACGAGGATGACCACCTTACTTTCTACTACCGTTTTGTATATACAAGGTTCATTTACCATTTTGATGATGTCAAACTGTTTGACTAATTCATCAAAACAGATGTTTTAACTCCGCGATGCCTGTTTTATCACATAAAATATCTTGCACACGTTTCCGCTGCTCCCACTGTTTACGAAGCCCTCTGGCTGTGTTCTTATAGACGTTCTCTTCTAAATCATTATTTAGAAAAGTAGTCATGGCACCCAACCACCAGATATCGTATTTATGGTATGTAGCCGTGGCAAGTAGGATCTGGATGGACTTAAGCATATTCCCTGGAAAAGGTTTCATCATTATCCGTGTCTGGTCGATGACGAAAACCTTTAACGAGTCTAGCTTTGACAGTCTCAACTTTTTCATCTACACCAAGTAATCTTCTCAAGATATACTTGCTCCCGATGGGGATTTAACCCTTCAGATATCGCAACTAAAGTCCATACTTTGTTGGTGTATATGGATTCCATCTCAGATCGCTAAGCATCCAGCCATTCTTACAGAGTCCCTACTCTTGATGGCCTGCTCGAATCTAGTTGGGTCATCATCTCATCATGCAATCCTTGCTCCCACTGTCATCGAGAAATCGAAGTATCTCTCAAGCAGGCTAGGAACCCCGCTAGATCGGCGAAGAGGCTGAGGTTCGTCGGGAACTATTGAATTCTTTGGTTCTGTCAAATCATCAGCTGCAGTTTTGTATAGCTGGAACCTTTCCAGTTCTACACAACTGACTTTACCTCGATCTTGTTCGGATTTTGCTTTCGACATAGGCCAGACAACCCCAAATCTTAAAAAACTTAAGATATGGGCTCTTCCCTTTCCATATCAAATATGAAGTGGTAGGTAACTGATTTGATTCGAACCCATTCAATAGGTATGCAGCTTCTCAAGTGCATAACCCTAAAAAAAGGAAACTGGTAACTCAGTAGTACTCATCATAGAGCACACCATATCATATAGGGTGTGATTGCTCCGCCCCGATATACCATCGTGCTATGGTGTATACGGAGGAGTAATGCTGAGAGAGAATCTCATTCTCCTTTAGAATAGACCAGGATTTCCGTGCTCAAGTATTCTCCTCCTTGATCACATCAAAGGACATAATACTTATACCCGTATTTTGGTTCTCTACTTCTTGCTTATATTCTGTGAATATCTCAAAAGGTTCGGACTCATGTTTCAACAGGAACATATGACTGAATCTTGAGAGATTATCAGAGAATATAATGAAGTATAAAGAACCAGTCCTGGCATGTGTAGACAGGAGACCTTACATACATCATCATGTATCAGTCCCAAGAGTTCATTAACTCTTTCTCTGTTTCCAGTAAACGGAGCTATGGTCATCTTATCTTTGTGACATGACTGGCAAGTTTCACAAGATGTAAATTCAAACTGATTTAAATATACATCTAAATGTAACTTCAGCCAGTCGGGTCGCATTGATATGACCTAGTCTACAATGCCTCAAGAAGAATTCGTTCATTTCTGAACTCTTCTTCTTGTGTGTGTTCAGTATACAAGGAACTGTAGTTTGATTTAGAACGTCAATGCTTTTAGATAACGTGCCTGAACCGATCAACTTTTGATATAGGAAATGTTCAAAACATTATCCAACAATACAAAATTATATCATTTCTTTACTAATAAAGAGACTGATATGATTTTGTATATCAGGTTCGGTATCTAATAGTATTTGTTCAGAATCAATGTATTGGTAATACAGGGTGACAGTGACCAACAGACTTGGCTGCAACACTTGCCCCGTTTTCTGTCTCATGAAACTTATCACCCGTTCTCAGTTTTTCTACCTTTTTGTAGCCCTATGTAACAGATTACATATCTGGGATCCTGATCCGGTATCATAAACCCAGGATGCAGAGGATACTGAGAAACAGTTCTTTGTAATGAACACACCCGAAGGAGATGCATCATATGCACTTTCTTCGTTTGGGCGGCATAGGAATTCTGGTATTCCCCAATTTCCTGCTCTGTCTTATAACAATTATAAGTTGGAGCGGGACCAACGTTCCCCAGCTCAGTATAACAAGCGGGTTCGGTCAATATATCCATATTATTATCTTGATTAAGGCGTGATATGGTCGCTACCTGGAGAGAGAGAGAAGAAAACACTCAGCGTGCGCTCTGGCAAGATCAGATTGGTTATCATTTTATCTAATCAGGATGGCTCCCACTGTTTTTATCAAATCTTCCTTCAAACCTTAAAAGGAAAGACTAGCCGGGATTAATTACACTCTACAAGTTCGCCAATCTTTCAGCCAGGCCAGTGTCGGTATTTTGAGGAAGGTTCCCCGTGCTTTCGCACGGACCTAATTACTGTAAACTTCGTTTTCCCAGAGGCGTAACCCCGTTGACACCTTTCTAGACACCTACTTGATCGGCTAATTGTAAAGTGCAAAACTCTCCCAGGAGTAACAATTACTCGCAGTGGGTATCGGGATCCAACTATCATATAGAAGGTATGCAATCTCATTGCAAATTTCAACACTTGAAACTCCCGATAAAGGTTTTTACCCCTAGCACCTATGACCTTAACTATGGTCAACAAATCATAAGTACTAGTCAAGTTCTACCCGTCATTTCGTGATTAATTAGACCCACCCACATGACCCTTAACTAAGGTCAACAAAGTCACGCGACTGTCCTAACTAATCGCATCATATGCGGTGTAGGAAGACATCACTTAGCTACCGTACACTGTGCCTTGACTATGGTCAACAAACACAGCACGAATACTAAGTACTCTACTTCCTAAAATGACGGAGGGTTGCGAATGGTTTTTATGAAAACATTTAACGCTTTGAACTTGATCTCGTTGCGGAATCAAATGGTTTTTAAATGGAATGTTTTTGAGGCTTTTCTAGTTTTGCTAAAGGGGTCACTCCCGGTGAAGGGATCGTCGGCCCTTTCCTCGTTGAATGAGGTGCGGGATATATCATATATATCACTGTGCAAAGCAGAAACTATAGAAGTGATCAAAAGACAAACCGAGGGTTGTAGCATCTGCCAGTTATTGCTAAAGGAGTCACTCCCGGTGAAGGGATATCGGTCCTTTCCTCATCGAATAAGGTGCAGGATGTTCTACAATGAACACCGCGATGCATAGCAAGAACTGTAGCTACCTGTTTTTATTTTGAAATTCGATTCCACAATATCAATTAGGTTTATTTTCTTTCATTAATCACATTAATGAATATCCCATCATTTAAGTCACCTAAACATCACAGATAAATATAACGTACACTTATGCCATCCGCATTCGCCTCGATGTCCCCTCGTGCACCGTTAGGTTAGGTAACTAACGGCAGAGCGGGGCAGGGCTAGCGCGGGTGTAAAACATAAGTAACGTCTATATAATATATCATATATACTATATATAATATCTGTCACAGAACATCACATGATCACATCACAGATAAATCACAGCAGAAGAAACATATGAAATATTGGATATACTAGGACGTCCGTGTTTTCAATACGAGCCAGTATAAAACACGGATTCCACGGTCGTGATGAATAGCCTATCCCACACCCCTAGACCCCTACGAGAGCGGCAAGCAACCCTACCAATTCTGGAGTTAGGAGACCCGGACTCGACTCCTCGAGTTGGTCTCCCGCTGGACCCTAGAACCCGGTTACTTGTGCTCCCCTCCTTGGGTCTATCCTAGTGCAGAAAAGTAAATAATATACATCAACGGTGACATCTTCCGCAACCTGGAAGTGCCCCAATAAAAGAATATTACATACAAGTTTTTACATGAATGAAAATGAAAAACACTCATCTCATATAAAAAAAACCCGGCTATTCAAACACGACGATCCAATATAACATATCCAGCAACACATAACATCACATGTCATCAACGTAAGTAAATATGCGCATCCCAATTGTCGTTGACATATATCAACGAAACCGGCGATATCACATATTACACTTACGGTCACAGAAAAGAAAGTGTAAAACTACAACAGTTGGAATCCGCAATCTCATTAGACATCGCATGCCTAACCAAATGAATTCTTTAGACATCGCATGCCTAACAATTATAAACCCCGCATTTTAGTCTCAAAATCGAAAACACTTTTCAATATCAAGTCGGGCAATTCAACAGGATTCCCGACATTCTGATCGAATGCTTGTCGCAAACTTTAGTAGGCGGCCGCACCCCCGACGTTGTCGACAAAGTGCACCAAGGCGGAACACCGCTGCCGCGAGCACCCGAACGGATGCTTTCGGCGAAGGGGTTCTCCTACAGTCACTTGGTCGGGGCTATGGAGTGAGGCTGTCTATTAAGTTTACCCGGCGAGTATCCGCGTACGCTACGTGATTGCGACGGACTTTTGATCACATCAAAACTCCGTGGCAACCGATCAA
The DNA here is from genome assembly GCA_030015575.1 of Agapanthus africanus. Taxonomy (NCBI): domain Eukaryota; kingdom Viridiplantae; phylum Streptophyta; class Magnoliopsida; order Asparagales; family Amaryllidaceae; genus Agapanthus; species Agapanthus africanus. The sequence continues at coordinate 864,789,623 of CM057338.1, read as the reverse complement.
GTGAGACTAAACTGCTATGTTTATAATATTCATTCCGTTATCTCATAACTACTTGTGAATTCCAATTATTGTATCACATTCCGGATAAATAGAAAACGCTAAACTTTTCGATCGAACAATCGAACACCCAGGTTTTCCCGATACAGCTCAACACATGAAATAAGTTTAACAGCATTCAGTTCGTGCCTCAGTACCAACGGTCCAGCCGTAGAAGGGTCAAGCCAACGCCTCACATGTGGCACGCCGTACTGCCTCAAACCCGAAGGTTCAAAGGGCAGTTCAAGACGGTCACATAATCGAGTTAAGGTTTGTTGTCTTCTAGAGGGTCCATCGCGTTACTTGCACTACTTAGAACGTCGTTAAACTACGGAAAAATCCAACAATTGGAAATTTCCCGGCAGGGGAAAAAGTGGGTATTTATATCCGGTCGAACTTTTTAATATATTCTAAAATACCCGGAAAAACACACTGACAAAATTAGACAATCCGATCGATACACTGAGTTCCCAATACAACCCAGAAAATAAAACGCTGGAATAAATATTAAAATATTCCCAGGAAAACCAGCACTAAAAACTAGGAGTTACAGTGAAAATTTAAACAGATGATGGGATAACTTGGCCGCGGAACCGCCGCACAAGCCATGCTTGTGCCGCGGTTCCACTGCACACTAGAGGAATCATGCTCTCGAATTTCACAGTAATTCTTAGGAATACCTGCTGATTTTTCTGCATATTTTTAATTCACAAAAATCCACGAATTTCAAAAATGTCCAGAGAGCATGTTGAAATCAGGGTTTCGGGTCGATCGGACTTCTAACTCCGTCTACGTATCGCCTAAGGCTCTAGCTAGGCTCTGATACCACTGTAGGGTTCCTAGGCACTCTAATGGAGTCTCACAAGGCATCAAACATGGCCAATTAAAATTTTTCAAGTGCCTACAAACCCTAATACGGATCGTTAACTAGATAATGAGGCGATGCAAGCATGTAAACGAATTAAATGCTAAAGGAAAGTGGCTACAACCTTTGTAGATCCGGTCCTCCACCTCCATGGCTCCGCAATGAAGTCTCCTCGCTGTACAAATCGGATCTTGGGCTCTAGCGTCGGCTTCATCGGAGAAAAAGCGGGCTAGGTCATCGACGACGATGCCGAAGATGATCTACGTCGAGGCATCGCTAGATCAAGCTCCAACTTCACAAAGTCAAGAAAACTTGTGAAGGAAACACCCTATACTACTTGGCAAGAGGTAGAGGATGAAGAAATAGGAAGTGGGTAGACTTTAGATTTGGATTTCTCACACTTTTTCATCAATCACCATTGATGTAGCAAGCTTTCTTCATGGAAGAAGAAGATGAAGAAGAAGAAGATGATATATATCATAAGTTCTTTAAAATAAAAACAATATGATACTTATCATAATCTCAACCATGGTTTAGTGTAGAGATTTAACTAAGGTTAGATGAGTGGTTAGGGTTAGAGAAGAGACAAGAATGGTGGACTTGTTCAAAACTTCAAGAAGCTTCAACAAAAAACAAACTAAGCCACCATTTCTTTTTCTCTTTATCTTTTCCAAAACAATAATAAATAGATAAATAAATAAGAGAAAAGAAATCCTAACCATTCACTAAACATAGTTTAATCTTTACACAAACCCAAATGAGCAAGTATCATCAAACATGATACAAACAAGTGCACAAAAAATATATCACATATACAATGTGCATTTCAAGTGAGAAAATCCTTTTAAAGTGAACCAATACTAGTTGATGCAAAGTTATATATCAAATATATAATTATACATTAAATCATTAAATCAACACTTGATTCAATGATCCGGTCATGTCGCATATAACCGGCTAGTATCCAATGTATCGGCTTATCGAATCAATCCTTGATTCGATAACTAGGTTATATCGCATATAACCATTCGATACATTCATCGCGAGAATAGAATACGGTATCACATACACGCATTATTCTCGGTCCCTCACATATCTCATATGCGCTCCTATTTCGTTTCGCTTGAGCCAGGAAACCTCTGTGTAGGACTCTAAAGACTCGTCAATACGCCGGTAGCAGATGATGATCATATCAAACACCCACAAGCCGCAAGCGGTCTGCTAAACGTAACGGCCACCCGGGTATTGAGCGATTAGAAAATCGACGAGCAAGCCCGCTCACACTCCTGTGAATCCAACCAGTAACACTTACCGTACAGTCCGGTCTGTTCGTCTGATATGTCTCATATCTCGCCTAGGGGTGGTAAACGTCAGACCCCAATAGCTTGATAAGTCATGCCGACGTAAGGTCCATAACATGTGTGAAACTACTGATAACACTTACCAGTAGGTCACCGCAACCCTGGCCAGGGATTTCCTGTTATGGCCAGTCGAGCATAGCGCAACATCAACCCCCAATACCGGGAGAGACGAATCCCCTCCTATCGCTCATTGCCTCCATGTGAATCGGGACTGTACCCAAAAACCACTTGTTTGCACGACTCAGTAGAGCCGTGGTAGGGTGGAAATCAAAGCACAGTGGGAAACACACAAGACTCTATGACGATCTCGGGTCAACAGACTAAGTTGTACCAGTGTCACCAGAGAACTGCCATCTGACGTGAGGTATAATACCATCTGGGAGTTCTCGGCAAGTCCGTTCAGTGTACCCAGTCTCCACTGAGCACCCGTATACCATCTCTGATGTCAAACACCAATGGATATGGGATCATCCATCGCCCGTCGCATGGGTCGAGAAGATATACGCTAGTCTACTCTGGAATATCGATGCCCCGTCTCGATATTCCCTCGACTAGGAACATTGAAGGATGTACTCATGGACTATCCAGGCCCCACTAGTATGATCTGCATCACAGTCCTGGAAGTCGAGTACACATCCTAAGGGCTTTATCAACATGTAACAGAGAGACAGAAAGTATACACGTTAAGATAAAGAGCAACCAGATAGCGTACTATCATGTCGAGCAAGAAAGTCCTACCTATATATGTCCCAGCATCCACTACAATATGCATCCAATGTACAGTAATGGCCTCTAGGGCATACATATAACTAACAAGTGGATCCGCCGTGTTGTTCTTCGTGTCAACCCTCCTGACCTCGATCTCCCGGCGATCAACTATCTCCCGGATCAGGTGATACCGCCTCAGAATATGCCTGGATCGCTGATGGGACCTGGGTTCCTTGGCCAAAGCCACCGCTCCATTGTTATCTCAATATAAAGGTATTGGATGCTCAATGGATGGAACCACTCCAAGTTCAGTAATGAACTTCTTGATCCAGACAGCCTCTTTAGCAGCATCGTTGGCAGCGATGTATTCAGCCTCCATCGTCGAGTCTGCCACGGTTTCCTGCTTGGAACTCTTCCAGCTAACCGTCCTTCCGTAAAGGGTAAAGACAAATCCCGATTGCGACTTAGAGTCGTCCTTATCACTCTGGAAGCTCGAATCGGTAAAGGACTCCACTTGGAGTTCTTCGTTACCATACACCAAGAGCATCTCTTTAGTCCTTCGTAAGTACTTGAGAATGCTCTTCACAGCTGTCCAGTGACTCTCTCCAGGATCAGCTTGATACCTGCTCACTACACTTAGTGAGTATGCTACATCGGGTCTGGTACATAGCATCGCGTACATGATAGAGCCTACAGCCAAAGCATAGGGTATCCCTTGCATGCGAGCTCTCTCCAAATCAGTCTTTGGAGACATCTCTTTGGAGAGAGTGACTCCAGAGATCGTGGGCAAGTTCCCACGCTTGGACCCTTCCATACTAAACCTCTTTAGTATGGTGTCAATGTACCTGGATTGGGACAATCCCAATATCCGTTTGGATCTATCTCTATAGATCCTAATCCCCAATATGCAGGAGGCATCACCAAGATCTTTCGTTGAGAATCTTTGTGATAAGAAGAGCTTGACCGATTGCAGCATAGGAATATCATTTCCTATCAAGAGTATGTCGTCCACGTACAATACGAGGAAGACAACCTTACTCTCTGCCACCTTCTTGTAGATACAAGGTTCATCTGGGTTTTTGGCGAAATCAAACTCTTTGATAACGACGTCAAAGCAGATGTTCCAACTCCGCGATGCTTGCTTTAATCCATAAATGGATTTAAGTAGCTTGCACACCTTCCCGCTGCTCCCACTGTCTACGAAGCCCTCTGGCTAAGTCATGTACACGCACTCTTCTAAATCACCATTTAGAAAGGCGGTCTTAACATCCATTTGCCAGATTTCGTAATCATGATATGCAGCGATGGCAAGCATGATCCGGATGGATTTAAGCATAGCCACTGGAGAAAAGGTTTCGTCATAGTCCACACCTGGTCTTTGGCGAAAACCTTTTGCAACAAGTCTAGCTTTGAAAGTCTCCACTTTCCCATCTACACCAAGTTTCTTCTTAAAGATCCACTTGCTCCCAATGGGTTTTACCCCTTCAGGAGCAACTTCCAAAGTCCATACTTTGTTGGTGTACATGGATTCCATCTCGGACCGCATTGCATCCAGCCATTTCACAGAGTCACCACTCGTGATGGCCTGCTCGAAACTAGTCGGGTCATCATCTTCCATGATGCAATCCTCGCTTCCACCATCAATAAGAAAACCATAGTATTTCTCAGGTGGACGAGAAACCCTACTAGATCGGCGGAGAGGCTGGGGTTCGTCGGGTACTACCGAATCTTCTGGTTCCACTAAATCTTCAGTTATAGTTTGTGTTTCTGGAATTTCTTCCAGTTCTACCTCAGAGCCACTAATCTCTTTTGCAAGAAATTCCTTTTCTAAAAAGGTGGCATGTTGAGCAATAAACACTTTTTGTTGTTCATTGTGGTAGAAAAAATATCCATTTGAATGTTTAGGATATCCCACAAACTTACATAGAACTGACCGTGCCTCGAGTTTGTCTGGATTTTGCCTTTTGACATAGGCCAGACAACCCCATATCTTAACTCGTTTAAGACATGGTCGCTTCCCACTCCATATCTCATATGGTGTGGTAGGTACAGATTTAGTTGGAACTTGATTCAATAGGTATGCTGCTGTCTCAAGCGCATACCCCCAGAAGGAAATAGGTAACTCAGCTGTACTCATCATAGAGCGCACCATATCTAATAGGGTGCGATTCTTCCGCTCCGATACACCATTGTGCTGTGGTGTATAAGGAGGAGTAAGCTGAGAGAGAATCACATTCTCTTTTAGATAATCTAGGAACTCATTGCTTAAGTATTCTCCTCCTCGATCGGATCGAAGAATCTTAATACTTTTGCCTGTTTGTTTTTCTACTTCGTGCTTATATTCTCTGAATTTCTCAAAAGTTTCAGACTTGTGTTTCATCAGGAACACATGTCCAAATCTAGAGAGATCGTCAGTGAATGTAATGAAGTAGGAAGAACCGTTCCTGGCATTCGTAGACATGGGACCGCATACATCACTATGTATCAGTCCTAAAAGTTCATTAACTCTTTCTCCGTGTCCACTAAACGGAGCTTTGGTCATTTTTCCTTTGAGACATGAATGGCAAGTATCATAAGATGATAATTCAAAAGAATTCAAATAACCATCCTTATGTAACTTAGCCAGTCGTGTCGCATTGATATGACCAAGTCTACAGTGCCACAAGTAGGATTCGTTCATTTCTGAACTTTTCCTCTTGTGTGTGTTTTGTATATTGAGGACTGTATTCTGATTTAGAATGAATATGCCATTATGTAACGAGCCTGATGCAATCAGCTTTTGATTTTGGAATATGTTCATAACATTATCCTTTACTACAAAATTATATCCTTCTTTACTTAATAAAGAAACTGATATAATGTTGCACATCATGTTCGGTATATAATAGCACTCATTTAGAATCAGTGTATTACGACTTGGCAATACAAGGTGATATTCGCCAACAGCTTTGGCTGCAATACTTGCACCGTTCCCTACTTGAACGGAATGATCACCTTTTCCCAGTTCTCTACCTTTACGTAGCCCATGTAACAATTTACATATATGGGATCCTGATCCGGTATCCAATACCCAGGACGTAGGGTGAACTGAGAAACAGTTCTCAATAACTAACACACCTGCAGAAGATGCATCAACATGCATGTTCTTTTGGGCGGTGTGAGAATCCAGATATTCTCATGTTTCCTGTTCATTCTTATAACACTTATAAGATAGAACGGGTTCAACGTTCCCCTGCACAGTATAACATGTGGGTTCGGTCAATACATCCATATTATTATCTTGATTAGGGCATGAAATGGTCGCTACCTGGAGAGAGAGAAAAGAAAACACTTTAGCGTATGCTCGTGCAAGATCAGATTGGTTATTATCTTATCTAATCAGGATGGCTCCCACTGGTTTTTATCAAATCTTCCTTCAAACCCTAAAAGGAAAGACTAGCCGGGATTAATTACACACTACAAGTTCGCCAATCTTTCAGCCAGGCCAGTGTCGGTACTTTGAGGGAGGTCCCCCGTGCTTTCGCACGAACCTAATTAATGTAAACCTCGTTTTCCCAGAGGCGTAACCCCGTTGACACCTTTCTAGACACCTACTTGATCGGCTAATTGTAATGTGTAAAACTCTCCCGGGATTAACTCTTACTCGCAGCGGGTATCGGGATCCAACTATCTCATAGAAGGTATGCAATCTCATTGCAAATTTCAACACTTGAAATTCCCGATAATATTTTGCCCCTAGCGTGCCATGACCTTGACAGAGGTCAACAAACCATAGTGCACTAGTCAAGTTCAACCCGTCATTTCTTGATTGAATCAAACCTACTCGCACGACCCTTGACAGAGGTCAACAAGGTCATACGACTACCCTAATCCAATCACATCACATGCTTTACGGATAATTACTAGTTAGCTACCGCACACTACGCCTTGACAAAGGTCAACAAACGTAGCACGAATACTAAATAGTCTTTATCTGAAATGACGGAGGGCTACGACAGGTTTTTCTGAAAACCTATTGCGTAATGAACTTGATATCGTTGTAGAATCAAATGAAGTATTGAAATGGAGTGATTTTGAGGCTTTTCGAGTTTTGCTAAAGAGGTCACTCCCGGTGAAGGGATCGTCGGCCCTTTCCTCGTCGAATGATGTGCGGGATATATCATATATATCGCTGTGCAAAGCAGAAACTATAGAAGCAATCAAAAACAAACCGAGTGTGTAGCATCTGCCAGTTATTGCTAAAGGAGTCACTCCCGGTGAAGGGATCTCGGTTCTTTCCTCATCGAATAAGGTGCAGGGTATATCATATATACCGCTATACAAAGCAAGAACTGTAGCTACCTGTTTTGTTTAAAATTTGATTCTACAACATCTTAGGTTTCTTTTCATTCATTAATCACATTAATGAAGTCCCATCATTTAAGTCACCTAAACATCACAGATAAATACGACGTACACTTATGCCATCCGCATTCGCCTCGATGTCCCCTCATGCACCGTTAGGTTAGGTAACTAACGACAGAGCAGGGCAGGGCTAGCGCGGGTGTAAAACATAAGTAACGTCTATATAATATATCATATATACTATATACTGTATCTATCACAGAACATCACATGATCACATCACAGATATTGCAGCAGAAGAAACATATGAAACATTGGATATACTAGGACGTCCGTGTTTTCAATACGAGCCAGTATAAAACACGGATTCCACGGTCGTGATGAATAGACAATCCCACACCCTTAGACCCCTACGAGAGCGGCAAGCAACCCTACCAATTCTAGGGTTAGGAGACCCGGACTCGACTCCTCGAGATGGTCTCCCACTGGACCCTCGAACCCGGTTACTTGTGCTCCCCTCCTTGGGTCTATCCTAGTGCAGAAAAGTAAATAATATACAAAGGGTGACAACTTCCGCAATCTGGAAGTGCCCCAACAAAAGAATATTACATACAAGTTTTTACATGAATGAAAATGAAAAAACACTCATCTCACATAAAAACCCCCGGCTATTCAAACACGACGATCCAATATAACATATCCAGCAACACATAACATCACATGTCATCAACGTAAGTAAACATGCATATCCCAATTGTCGTTGACATATAGCAACGAAACCGGCGATATCACATATTACACTTACGGTCACAGAAAAGAAAGTGTAAAACTACAACAGTTGGAATCCGCAACCACTTTAGACATCGCATGCCTAATCAAATGAATTCCTTAGACATCGCATACCTAACAATTATAAACCCCGCATTTTAGTCTCAAAATCGAAAACTCTTTTCAATATCAAGTCGGGTAATTCAACAAGATTCCCGACATCCTTATCGAATGCTCGTCGCAAACTTTAGTAGGCGGCCGCACCCCCGACGCCGTCGATGAAGTGCACCAAGGCGGAACACCGCTACCGCGAGCACCCAAACGGATGCTTTCGGCGACGGGGTTCTCCTACAGTCACTTAGTCGGGGCTATGGGGTGAGGCTGTCTATTAAGTTTACCCGGCGAGTATCCGCGTACGCTACGTGATTGCGACGGACTTTTGATCTCATCAAAATTCCGTGGCAACCGATCAAGTGAGACTAAATTGCTATGTTTATAACATTCATTCAGTTATCTCACAACTACTTATGAATTCCAATTATTGCATCACATTCCAGATAATTAGAAAATGTTAAACTTTCCGATCGAACATTCAAACACCCAAGTTTTCCCGAAACAGATCAACACATGAAACATGTTTAAAAACATCCAGTTCATGCCTCAGTACCAACGGTCCAGCCGTAGAAGGGTCAAGCCAACGCCTCACATGTGGCACGCCGTACTGCCCCAAACCCGAAGGTTCAAAGGGCAGTTCAAGACGGTCACATAATCGAGTTAAGGTTTGTTGTCTTCTAGAGGGACCATCGCGTTACTTGCACTACTTAGCACGTCATTAAACTACGGAAATATCCAACAATTGGAAATTTCCCGACAGGGGAAAAAGTGGGTATTTATATCCGGTCGAACTTTTTAACATATCCTAAAATTATCCAGAAAGCACATAGACAAAATCTGATAATCCGATCGAATCATCGAATCCCCAAAACAACCCCAGAAAACTCAATTGTAGAATAAATATTAAAATATTCCAGAAAATACAGCACTAGAAATTAGGAATTACTGTGCAAATGAAAAAGGTTGATGTGGCTAGTTGGCCGCGGAACCGCCGCACAAGCCAGCTTGTGCCGCGGTTCCGCCGCACTGTAGAAGACTCATGAGCTCGTGCTCCACAGTAATTCATCAAATTCCCTGCTGATTTTTCTGCATATTTTTAATTTTGAAAAAGACCAGATTTCAGAAATTGTCCAGAGAGCAATTTAGGGTTTTGGTTTTGGTTCGATCGGACATCTAATTCCGTCTACGCATCGCCTAAGGCTCTAGCTGGGCTCTGATACCACTGAAGGGTTCCTAGGCACTCTCAAGAGGTCTCACAAGGCATCAACCATGCCAATTTCAAATTTTACGGGTGCCGAGAAAACCTAATACGGATCGTTGACTAGAGTTTAGGCGAAAAACAAAACTAGTTAACATCTTAACTAAAGGAGAGAGGCTACAACCTTTGTAGATCCGTTTCTCCACTTCCTTAGCTCCACGTAGGCGTCCTCTCGCTGTCTGTCTCGAATCCCGAACTCAATCGTCGGCTTCATCGGAGAAATGGGCGGGCTAGGTCGTCGGCTTCGTGCCGAAGATGATCTACGTCGAGGCATCACAAGTTCAAGCTCCAACTTCACCAAGTTGTGAAACTTGTGAAGAAAACACCCTATACTACTTGGCAAGAGGTAGAGGGTGAAGAAATACGAGGTGGGTTCACTTTAGAATTAGATTTCTCTCACTTTTGCTCAAGTTGCCATTAATGGACTTAAGCTTTTTCTTGAAGAAGAAGATGATGAAGAAAATAGAATATGATAAGTGTTAATTCAAAATGGAAAAGAAAATGAATACTTATCATATACTAACTATGGTAGAGTGTAGAGAATAGACCATGGTTACTTGGAAGGGTTAGGGTTAAGCATGAAGACAAGAATGGTTACAAAGTCAAAGCTTCATGAAGCTTCAACTAAAAACAAATAAAGCCACCATGTGGGACAGACCATCTCCCCAACTGGGATGAGAAGTATACACACTAGTCTACTCCGGAGTATCGATGCCCTATCTCGATAATCCTACGACTAGGGACCTGGAAAAGGATGTGCTTGTAGACTACCCAGCCCCCACTAGTGTGACTGCCATCACAACGCTGGTAGTCAAGCAAGATCCTATGGGCTCTATCAATACGTATACTCACATATTAAGATAGATAAAACAAAGTAGCATACTACCATGTTTAGGAAGACTGTTATATAACTGTGAATATCCCAAGCTTCCATTAAGTAATATACAAGCTAGTATGATACAATAATGGCCCCTAGGGCATATACACTAACAATCTCTCACTTGCACTAGGGCCATTTACTAGCATATCGAAGACCGATGATCTCGAGTAGCCTCTCGAACTTAATCTGAGGTAGGGCCTTTGTGAATGGATCAGCAATGTTCTCTTCAGTAGCAACTCTCCGGACCTCGATCTCCCGGCGATCTATGATCTTCCTGATCAGGTGATACCTCCTTAAGATGTGTCTGGACTTCTGATGGGACCTTGGTTCCTTCGCTAAAGCTATAGCTCCGTTGTTGTTGCAATACAGAGGTATTGGATCAACAATGGTAGGAACCACCTGAAGTTCTGTTAGGAAATTCTTCATCCAGACCGCTTCTTTTGCGGCATGGCAAGCAGCAATATACTTCGCTTCCATCGTCAAGTCAGCAACAGTGTCCTGCTTGGAACTCTTCCAGTACACCGCCCCTCCATTGAGGGTAAAGACATAACCTGACATGGACTTGGAATCTTCTTTATCACTCTGGAAGCCGGAATCAGCAAAGGCATTCATCTTGAGGTCTTTTCCGCCGTAAACCAAGAACATCTCCTTAGTCCTTCTTAGGTACTTGAGAATGTTCTTTACTGCTATCCAGTGCTTCTCCCCTGGGTCTGAATGATACCGGCTTACCACGCTCAGTACGTAAGCTACATCTGGTCTGGTGCACAACATCGCATACATTATAGAGCCTATCGCAGAAGCGTAGGGTATAATAGACATGTGTTCCCTTTCCAAATCAGTCTTGGGAGACATCTCTTTGGAGAGGGTGATTCCGTGACAAGCCGGTAGATTACCGCGCTTAGAATTTTCCATACTGAATCTTTTCAGTATAGTGTTGATATACCTGGACTGTGAAAGTCCCAACATCCTCTTGGATCTATCACGATAGAACCTGATCCCCAGAATGTAAGAGGCATCACCCAGGTCTTCCATGGAGAACCTGTGTGACAAGAATCCTTTGACAGATTGTAGCATAGGAATGTCATTTCCTATCAATAGAATGTCATCCACGTACAAGACGAGGAATACGATAGTTCGTGCTACAACTTTACTATATATACATGGTTCATCTGGATTTTTGATAAAGTCATATTCTTTGACCGTTTCATCAAAACAGATGTTCCAACTCCGCGATGCCTGCTTCAGTCCATAAATGGACTTAAGCAACTTGCACACTTTCCCGCTGCTCCCACTTTGATTGAAACCTTCTGGCTGATCCATATAGACACACTCTTCTAAATTACCATTCAGAAAAGCCGTCTTTACGTCCATCTGCCAGATTTCATAATCATGGAAGGCAGCAATAGCAAGAAGGACCCGAATGGATTTGAGCATAGCCACTAGAGAAAAAGTTTCGTCATAGTCCAAACCAGGTCTTTAACGAAAACCCTTTGCAACAAGTCTAGCCTTATAGGTTTCCACCTGTTCATCTACACCAATCTTTTTCTTGAAGATCCATTTTCATCCTATGGGTTTTACCCCATCTGGAGCAAAGTCCAAAGTCCATACTTTGTTGGTGTACATGGACTCCATTTCGGTCCGCATTGCATCTAGCCATCGTACCGAGTCGCCGCTCTGGATGGCCTGCTGGAAGCTAGTAGGTTCATCATCATCAATGATGCAATCTTCTCTATCCCCATCTATGAGAAAACCGTAGTATCTCTCAGGCGGATGAGACGGCCTACTACTCCTGCGGAGGGGTGCGGGAATGTCCTGTTCTTCTTGAACTACCGGTTCTACCAAACTTTCAGTAGTAGTTTGTGGTTCTGGAATTTCTTCCAGTTCTATTTCGCTCCCTCTTATTTCCTTTTCTAAAAACTGATATTCTAGAAAATGGGCATTACGAGAAATAAAAACCTTTTGTTCCTCTATGTAATAGAATAGATACCCCATGGAGTTCTTTGGATATCCCACAAACTTACACTTGGATATCCCACAAACTTACACTATACTGATCGTGCCTCGAGCTTGTCCACATGCTTCTTTTTAACAAAAGCTGGACATCCCCATATCTTCAGATACTGAAGATTGGGTTTCTTCCCACTCCACATCTGATATGGCGTGGTAGGCACAGTCTTGGTAGGAACCATGTTCAAAAGATAAGCCGCTGATTCTAGCGCATAACCCCAGAAAGATCGCGGTAACTCAGCATTACTCATCATGGAACGTACCATATCCAATAGGGTTCGATTCCGTCTCTCCGATACACCGTTATGCTGTGGAGTGTATGGAGGACTAAGCTGAGAGAGAATTCCTTTCTCTTTTAGGTAACCTAGGAACTTGGCACTTAAGTATTCACCACCTCGATCAGATCTTAGTGTCTTGATACTTTTGTCGGTTTGGTTTTCTACTTCATTCTTATACTCCTGGAATTTCTCAAAAGCCTCGGATTTATATTTCATCAGATAAATGAATCCGTACCTTAAGTAATCATCCGTAAAAGTAATGAAATAGGAAAAACCACCTCTTGGATGTGTAGACATTGGACCACATACATCGCTGTGTATGAGTCCTAAGAGCTCGCTCGCTCTTACTCCATGTCCAGTGAATGGAGTTTTTGTCATCTTTCCTTTGAGACATGATTGACAAGTGTCATAAGATTGATATTCGAACAGATCCAAATATCCTTCTCTATGTAACTTAGTTAACCTTGTCTCATTGATGTGACCTAGTCTACAATGCCATAAGAAAGCCTTATTTAAATCTGGAGACTTTCTTTTTAGTGTGTTCTGGACATTGAAAATCTGTAGTTGGTTTAAAACATATATACCGTTATCCAGTGTACCGGACCCAATCAAACTATGATTAAGGTGGATGTTAACAACATCACTTACAAACGTGAAATCATAACCTTTATTTGATAACAAGGAAACTGATATGATATTACACGTTAAGCTAGGTACACAAAAACAGTTATGTAAAACCAAAATGTGTCCACTCGTCAATCCCAGGTGATAATCCCCTACGGACACAGCTCCCACGCTAGCTCCGTTAGCAACCATCAGGGTCATATCACCATACTTCAGCACTCTACGATTTCTCAGTGCCTGCAATGAATTGCATATATGAGATCCTGATCCGGTATCCAATACCCAGAAGGTAGAGTTGATTGACAGACAATTCTCAATTACAAACACACCTGAAGTCGAAGCCACAGCTTGCTTCGATCCCTAGTTCTTGGCGTTCCACGCCTTGCAATCTTTCTTCCAGTGCCCTTTCCTATTACAATGGAAGCACTCATCCTGGACCACTACTGGCACCGCAATCTTTTTCTTTCCCTTCGCTCCCACCTTACTAACACCTTCTCTAGGTTTGGTGGCGGCCTTCTTCTTCCTTCCTTTGGCCCTAGCCTTGGACCCGGAAGAAGAAGGACCGCTAACAAACATAGCGGGTGTTTCCCTTGCCTTCTGCAAGGTGCCCTCTGCACTCCTCAACATGTTAAGGAGTTCTGGAAGTTCAACTTCTTTTCTTTGAATGTTGAAATTCAGAATAAACTGGGCGTGGGTGGAAGGAAGGGATTGGAGAATCAAGTCTGTATAGAGCTCATTATCCAAAGTCGTCCCAAGGTCTACAAGCTCTTCAATATAGCCAATCATCTTTAGGACATGTTCTCCTACCGATGATCCGACGGCCAACCTCACTCGAAACAAGTTCTTTGAGGTCTCGTATCTTGCTATACGAGATTGCTCTCCATAAAGTTCCTTTGTATGGAGAAATATGGCATCAAGATCCATATCCTCGTGCCTCTTCTGATGTTCATTGTTCATCGAGGCAAGCACGATGCACTTGGCCTTCGCGCAATCATACTCCCAGGTTTTGCGGATTTCCTTATCCGCATTACTGGATTTGGGACCTGGGACTGCAGGTGCCTTAGCGGTGAGGACATACCCCAACTTGTCATAGGTCAAAGCCATTTTGACATTCCGCAGCCAATCTTTATAGTTTGGCCCTGTCAGTATATTTTTTTCTAAAAGTAACTTAAGTCCAGTCATTTTCAGGGTCGCTGCAAGTAGGAGAGAGAGAAGAAACACTTTAGCATGATACTCTTGCAAGTTTAGAGTGATTTTTAATTTATCTAAACTGGATGGCTCCTACTGTTTCTCGAATCCTTCCTCAAACCATATAAGAAGAATTAGCCAGGACTATTCTCACCGTACAATACTTGCTTAACCATTCATCCAGGCCAGTGTCGATACTTCGAGGGGGGTTTTCCAACGCTTTCGCGAAGTTCCTTAATTAAATAACTTCTTTTCTCTAGGGGCGTAGCCCCACTGACACCTTTCTCGGCACCTACTTGGTTTATAGCATTGATCGTTAAGTGACGAATCTCCTGATGAGTAGCATATACTCACAGTAGGATCGAGATCCAAATATCATCGTATGATAATGTTGAAGGAATCCTACCAACATTCATCAAACTCCAAATGGTATGCATCTCTTTGCAAATTTCAGTTTTTTTAGAAATTCCCGATATAAATTTTTGCCCCATGCTCTTATAACCTTGGCGTTGGTCAAAATGTCATAAGTCACATGTCAAGTTCTACCCATCATTATCTTGTTAATTTGAACCCATCCGTACATATCCTTGACGTTGGCCAAAATGATAATACGACTGTCCCAAACTAACTCATCTATCTATGCAACAAATGAATACCCAGTAGCTACCAACCACTATGCCTTGGCGTTGGTCAAAATACATAGCTTGAATACTACTGAATACCCAAATGAAATGACGGAGGGCTACGAATAGTTTTGGCGAAACCGTGAACGTAGTGAACTTGATATGACCGAAGGAACCTGATAGCTTTTAAAAGGAGTGGTTAAAGCTCCGCAATTAAAAATATATTTTGTTTTAAAAATAACCGAGTGGTTTCTTTTAAACTGTTCCAACGATTCAACTTTGGTTTATTTTCTTTGCATTAATAATAATGCGTCCCATCATTAACCTATCATTGCAGAAAACAACGAAAATACAACGTCCTCTTATGCCATCCGCATTCGCCACTGGGTCCCGTCATCACCCGTTAGGTTACTAACCGCACTTTCGCAGGGAAACACGATTGCACTGAGCACATACAACAAGCCGTTAAACCTCTATGTGTCCCTAGTAGGAGGAGTGTTGTCTCCTGAGGGTTTTCAGCAGATACTACCCACAAAATCCTATCAATTCGGCTTATCGACTTTTATTCTCCAATTAGGTTTTCTAACAAGGAATTCTATTATCTTCGACCCGTAAATTATCCACCCATATTCTTCACACTTCCTCATCATCTAACTTAAGATTATATATGTTCTACAGACTTACTTAGCTTTCGGCATCTCTTAAGTTTTCCTTCTAGGGTTCCTTCTCCACTTAGGAATTTTTATCAACTCTATTAAAGATACAAGTTCTATTCTTCACTCCTTTCTTTCATCTAAACTCCAATCACATATCCCCACGTGTGTGTATAAATCACCCCTACACTTGGAAATTCAAATCAAGCAATCATACCCTTGTCCGTTGTCCAAAGTACTTATTAATATGTGAATTTTTAAATGAAATTTGCTTACACATCTTTCATGCGACCGTTAATACTTCTTGAGGTACCAACGACCGATTACAAAATGCGTTTGCACTTTAAAGCGTAATTCCTAGTTTTGCAACACCCAAGGCTTTTAGCAGTGACTCCCAAACCAGTTGGTCTAAGGCACTAGGTGATGAAGCACCCTCGCAAAATATTTTTCTATTTTTTAGCCTTAAGTAATCACAAAAACCAGTGTTCATTTTTTTTTCTTTATTCACTTTTTTTCTTTTTTTATTTTATTTTCATTGTACTAAAGACTTTAGACAAGAGCATTTCAAGGTCTTCTCTACTATTCCAAGTTTCAAGGTGCGTGATTGTGCGATTTGTAGGATATACATTTTCAGAATCTAGACTTGAGCTAGGAATCATTTTTCAAACTTGTACTCTAAGAAAGTATATGTCTTTGTAGTTTATTTAGAAATAGGCAAATTTTGGGTTCATTTCTTGGGCGGTGATTCTTCAACATCGTCCGAAAAAGTGAAACACTCGTACGTGTTATCGGCTGTGAGAACTGTGTCAGATTCAAAGGAAAAATTTTCAAGCTTACAGTCTTCAAGAGTGATCTTGTGCGTGGTCGGAACGATGGAAAGGAGGGAGGGTGATATAACAGTTAAAGGTTCGGGAGGATGAATTAGAAAATCCGACACATCAAACAAAAATGGTTCAACCTCAATAATATCCTCAATACTCTCCTCAATATTATTCTCATAATTCTCCTTAATACTTATCTCATCCATGCCATTATCATCAAAATCAAGACGCATATGAAGTTCGGGAGAAACAATTAATGACTCGGGATGATGAATTGGACATAAAATTTCAATCAAATCGACAGGTTCATCATCCGAAATATTCCCGGCGTCTATATCCTCAATAAAGTGAAAATCAATATTTTCTGACACCTCATCAAAAGCTTGGATATTTATCGATTTAGGTTCTAGATGGGAGGTGCAAAGATCGAAAGGATTAGGTGTGGTTTCACTCGAAAGGGGTTCTTCACAATTTGGCAAATCAAACACTACAAAGTCGCACAACTCGTTTTTATATTGAACTTGTGAATCATTTAGGACATTCGATGAAAAATTGGAGTTGTGGACTTCAATTGGGTAAGGGTAAGTTTGATTTGGAAATCCTCTCACATTCTCATTCTGTCCAACCGCCTCCTCATACATTGAAAAATTTGGGGCTAGCGGGAAACTAGCTACCGGTTCAGCAGGTTGCATAAGGACGGCCACGGACGCTTCCACATTCCTAACCATTTTGTTTGTTGCAGCAATATAAGCTTCCAACGACTCTTCCAAACTAGACTTTGGTGGTAAGGGGGTTTCGGTAAAAGATTCGAAATTGTTTGGATACGTGAAACTCCCTACTGGCTGTGTAGAAACATTGTCTAGTGACGGTGGAAAAGTCGAGTAGGACTGGTAGGAAGTGGGTGATTGGACAGGATTAGGATCAACATATAGATAAAAATGTGGATGGACTTGTTGATTCCTAGAACTAGATGAGAGGAGAGGGGTGAAAGATCGGCTACGAGATTGAGCGATATGCTCAGCAATGGACATCGGTTTAGGAGTTACAGCAGAACTCGAAAAAGTGGTATCAACATATGAAGGTGGTAAATGTTGACTTGGTTGACACAAAGTGGGTTGCAAAGTCGAACTGTTTCTCCTAGATGCTTCTATTTGATCTTTCAAAGATATTTTAGGCAAGGAAGGATCGTCTTTAAATTGACCGAACAAATTGACGTACGACGCAAAATTAGGTTCGGGATACCAAAGTTCGGCAAGTGATTTATTATGTGGGGTACCCATGTTAGAAGAAAGGGTGAAAGAAAGAAAGTTGGGTGGTGGTGTAAGGATTTATTTGCGGCAAAAGTTTGCAAGTTCTCTAATAAAAATTTTCCTTTTTCTTTTTCTTTATTTGAAAATTGTTGCAAAAAGATTTTTGATAAAGGGCTAAGACACACTTTCGATCAACCAAAAATGCACAATCAGGCCTAACTCTAGGGTCACCTAGGTCAGCTAGACAGCTCCTAACTGTTCCAAAGGGCTAGAGATAGGACCTCAAACCGCCTCTTCATCGCCAATTGCGGCCAGGTAAGTGTCAGGTAAGTGGGAGGCTCCCCGCTATAAGTAGCGGTCCTAATTAAGTAACCACTTGTCTTGACACACTTGCCTAGACACCGCAAAGTCAGGTTAGGATAAACGGTTGATGCCTATAACTTGTCCTCTGTCCTATTGAGCTCGAAGTCCTTAGGGCTGAGTCTAGTATTTTTTAATTAAATATGGTCAATGCAAAATGCCTTATGTGATTTCTGGGGTCCTGAGAAGGGTGATGAAATCCCCACCCAATTTGAATTGGTCAAAAGCCCCTTAAAGTCAGTTTTAAAGATATGCAAAACAGAAAAATCACTTGCAATCAAATCTTTTTATTTTATGCGCGGCGCAATGAATCTTGCACAAGATTGTTATTTGGAAGGGGTCATATTTTTAAAGCGCAAAGAAATCCTACAGGCAAATTTACAGAAGATATATCAAGATTTGCAGAGGAGGAGAGAGAAAACTCACAGAGATTTGCAGTGGCGGTTCCGTGGCCAGAAAGGGTTTCCCGCGGCGGTTCCGCGGCCAGCTGGAGGTTTCAGAAGATTTTTTTTTTTTGCATGCACCAGATCACTTTTTTTTTGTTGCTGCACCAGATCACCTCGGTTGGCTTGTAGACTCGGTCCTCCAAATTTCTTCTGTTCCTCGGTTGTTGTGATCTTCTGTTGTTCCGATCTGTTTTTTTCTGTTCAGCTTTCTGTAGATTTTCAGATCCGAATTTGTATATAGATCCTACAAAATTCAAACAAAGATACCCTTCACAAAATAACAAAATGATAAATTTTTATATTTTTTTGTGATTTTTCAGATTTTTATGATTTTTTGAATTTTGATCAACGCGAAATTGCAAAAAGGAAATTACTACGCCATCCCCGGCAATGACGCTATTTGATTGATCTCAAAAATATCTAGTAACCGCAATCAAGAACGGCGTCGCATGTAGCTAGCCGGTGAGTACGGGTCGGTCCACAGGGATTTTGTGAATTTCCTAATCGCTCTAACGAGTTAATTCCGATGGGAGCCGGATTGATTATTAAATCTAAAAACTAAATTAATTTATATCTAAGTCTTGCTAGGGTTAGGTCTAGGTTAAGTTTGGAAAGTCTATAAATCTCACCGCTTTCTATACCCATATGAAGATCTAATTAGGTGTTATGGTAATTATTAATAAAAGGGATTAGAATCATCGAGAAGATGTTTTCTTCCTCTAGTTTCTTGTCCTTCCTTTATCAATCCTTACCCTAACCTCCATGAAAAACATCACAACCGGGCCTTTATACTACGGTATCACCGCTACCTCGAGGGATAGGATGCCGTAGGGAGCGGTATGTGCATGTATGCATAGAGTCGTATGAAAATATATGATGGGCAAGAAAGGGGATGAGAGATCTTCGTCTCTCAAACCTTCCCCAGATCTAACCCTAACAAGCGAGGAGACTACTCGCTCATTAGGGAATTGAAGAACATTTATCGAGGGCAGAGAATAAAAGATCTAACTAGGGCAAGGAATTAAATTTATCTAGGGCAAGAAAAATAAATTAAGAACTTACAAATTGATGCTCTCCAAAAAGAAATCTGAATTTTATTAATGAAGGGAGGCATGAGGGAGGCATAGCCTTTACAATGATTTAGAGTTCCTATTTATAGAGGATAGGAAACCCTAGGTTACAATTGATTTGCATGTCTACATTTACCAAAATATCCTTAGGAAGACCTAGTCAAAGTAGACTTCAAGCTTTGGTAAAATTTTATGTCTCTATCTCTTTAAAAGGAAGTATTAGGCCTTGAATCTTTGGGCTTCCTTATTATTTGGTTCTTTTATTAAAATAGCTTCTATGTTTCTTCCAGATCTCCAGTGAATAATTGCGGTGGACTTTTAACCGTTCGCTTTGCAATCTTGGGTCTTGCATTACCTTGTACTTTGTGAATTTTATCTTTGATGTAGGCTTGATCAAGAGTCTTCTGTTTGTTGGTCAAAGTCCACTTTTGCATCGTCTTTTCATCGTTTTCACTGTTTTCTGTCCTAGAACCTGTAACATGTAGCAGACATGCGTCAAAAGCACCTGTTTATTTATAAAAAGAATAAGAATGGGGAATATAATAATGCAATATTATGGTATGAACAGTTACTTAACTAACGAGAGAGCGGGGGCTGGGCTAGCGCGGATGTAAAACATAAGTGACGTCTAAATAGCTATCATATATAGATATTGTACATTCGTCAGATGCAATAATAGGTATTCCAGATCACAGATGAACATTATTGGATATGCAAGCAATCCGCGTTTCTTTTTGA
Source organism: Agapanthus africanus (assembly GCA_030015575.1). Taxonomy (NCBI): domain Eukaryota; kingdom Viridiplantae; phylum Streptophyta; class Magnoliopsida; order Asparagales; family Amaryllidaceae; genus Agapanthus; species Agapanthus africanus. The sequence continues at coordinate 864,769,231 of CM057338.1, read as the reverse complement.
GCCTGCAACGAAAGACGGATTACACAGTTGTGATGAATAGCCATTACCCCACCCTAGACCCCTACGGGTACGGCAAACTACCCGCCAAGTACCCCAAGTGAAGCGGTCTCCCTCAACAACGTGAGTAGGCCACTATACACTTCGAAGTACCCGGTAGTTTGTGCACCCCACCTTAGGTCTATCCTAGGAGCAAAAACCGTAAAATGAAATAATATAACGGTGGCTACAACCGCAACCTGGATGTGCCCCGCAAAATAATATTACAACATATTACAGTTACATCGAATGAATGAATATAATAACCCATCTCAAACCCCGGCTAATCATCACTACAATCCAATCAAGTTCACAATCACAAACAGTTAAAAACATTACAGAAATGTGCAACCCCCTGCCAACCGACATACTAGCAGTTAGGGGAGGTTTACGAACACATTATACAGTTCACAGATATAATCTTATTAGCCAAACATCGTATAATTTCGATCGAGCAAACACATTAGATTCTACTCTGAAACTTCTCTGTGCACCTGAGACTTGAGCAGAAAATAAACATTCCAGAAAATACAAAAACATCACAGAAGAGTTACTGGGTTAAACTAGGCTGAATTGGCTTCAACTCGGCCGCGGATCCGCGGCGGATCGGTAGGATCGGCCGCTGTTCCACGGCGGTTTGGCCGATTCATGGACCCATTTTTCTCCAGTAATCTTAAAATTCCCTGCTTGTATTTTTAGAGGTCCCTGAAAAATTTTTAGGGCCTGTTTTAAAATCGACAGAAACTTCATGATTTTGATGTTTTTTCCGGTTCATTTTGCGTTCGAAATTCTTACGACTTTGCTAATGAGTTAATTATTGTTTAGCGAGGCTCTGATACCACTGTAAGTCGATATACAACACCCCACTAGTTGCGGGGAGGCGGAAATATGAAAAACAATCTTGTTCTTTGAGTTAACATCGACTAACCGAAGAATCTTTGCTAAATTATAACTAACAAATACATAGGAGTTGTTAACTACTATGGGAAGTGATTATACCTAGTGAAACAAGTCCTTCGTCTTTTCGTTATCAACCTCCTCCTCGGCCTCCTCTACGTAATAGACGATCCACCCGAGAGCTTCTATTCCAAGCTTCACCTCTAATCTTGAGGTAACTAGGTTTCTTTAGTTGCTAATCAAAGGAACCTAGGTGATATAGAGTGAGGTTATGGATTGATTAGTCTATCTAATCCTTGATCTCAACACATGAGAGGGGAGGATTAGGGTTTGAAGAGAGAGAGCTTGAGGAGAGAGAAGGTGAGCAAGAGAATGATAATGAGATAATGATCTCTCTTGAATATATGAAGCATAATGATTTATCAAAATAAAATAAATAAAATGATTAATCATCATGCTTCATTTATTCATATGCGTGATTCATCTACATGAGTCATTAACCATTAATGATGCATTAATGACATGGATGAATCACACAAATGAGTCATTAAAACATTTAATGCTTATGCCATCTAAACCCTCAAGTCATCATCCTTCTAGAAGCTTCCCGCCAAATTACGAGAATGCCCCTCCTATCCGTGAAAACACGGAAAAACTTTAGACTGTATAAATCCAATAGCCCAATACTAGAATCTGGCTTAAACCAAAGACGGCTAGCAAAAACTGTCCGAACGTCGTACGTGCGTTTAAACACGTATGCGTCCGAACCCTTGTCGTAAAACTATACGACCTCTATATCGTTTCGCCTGGAGCAGGGAAACTCTCTGTGTGGGACTCTAAAGACTCGACTACTACGCTGGCAGTGGGTTTAACCACAGACCGCAAGCGGCACTAGCTGTACGTAACGGTCCCTAGGTAGATATCGATAAGAAGGCCGATGAGGAAACCCATCCGAACTCCTACTGAGCCTGATGTGACAATCACCGTACAGTCCGGTCTGTTCATCTAAGACTATCGCATATCGGTCCTAGGGGCGGCAAGCGTCAGTCCCCTAATAGAGGTATAAGTTTTGTCGGAGTGAAGCCCATTACACCTTGAGAAACTACTGGAACCTACCAGTAAATCTCGCTTTCCCTGGCCAGGGACTTTGCGTAATGGCTCTCTGACACAGCGCGATATCAACTCCCAATACCGGGAGAGACGAATCCTGTCTAACCGCCACTGCCTCCAAATGCTCGGGACTGTACCCAACTGCTACCTGTTTGCACGACTCCTTTAAGCCGTGGTAGGGTAGCAATCTAAGAACAGTGGGACATACTCGAGGCGAAGTAGCAGTGTCAAGTCTGTGGACTATGCTGTACTCATGTCACCTGGGAACTGTTAACTGACGACGGGTATAAATCCAACCAACAGTTCCCCGCGAGTCCTGTCCGGTGTACCCGTAACCCAACGAGCATCTGTATACTATCTCCAGTACGATGTACTGACGGCTGTGGAACAGACCATCTCCCCAACTGGGATGAGAAGCATACACACTAGTCTACTCCGGAGTATCGATGCCTTGTCTCGATAATCCTACGACTAGGGACCTGGAAAAGGATGTGCTTATAGACTATCCAGCCCCTACTAGTGTGACTACCATCACAACGCTGATAGTCAAGCAAGATCCTATAGGCTTTATCAATACGTATGCTCACATATTAAGACAGATAAAACCAAGTAGCATACTACCATGTTTAGCAAGACTGTTATATAACTGTGAATATCCCAAGCTTCCATTAAGTAATATACAAGCTAGTATGATACAATAATGGCCCCTAGGGCATATACACTAACATACGCGACACCGCAATAATTAGCCTGAAGTGCAAGTGGGAGATTGTTGGCTATAGTACCCTCAAGGCAATTATTTTAATCGCAGGAAAGCGATTATGATGATTGAGGGAGGACCTATATGGGTAGAACAGTCTTACTCGTGATGATAGTATGCTATCCGGTTTGTCTCTATCATCATGTACATTCATTATGTAGTATTACAAATCACTATTACATATTGATAGAGCCCATAGGATTCTTGCTTGACTACCATCATTATGATGGCGATGATATACGTAGGAGCTGGGTGGTCCATAAGCACATCCTTAAATGTCCCCAGTCGAGGGAGTATCGAGACTGGGCATCGATACTCCGGAGTAGACTAGTGTGTACTGTTCGAGACCCCGATGAGGGGCAGTGGCCGGTCTCACAAGCCATTGGTGTCAGTTAGTCACCTAAGATAGTATACATGTGCTCATTAGGTTATGAGTTACACTGGACGGAATCGCCGAGAACATGCTAGATGGTATTATACATATTGTCAGATAGCAGTTCTTAGGTGACATGAGTACAGGTTAGTCTGTCGACCTGCGATCGCCATTTTTCTCATGTGAGTTCCCACTGTGCTTTGATTACTTCCCTACCACGGCTCGAAGGAGTCGTACAAACAAGTTTTAGTTGGGTACAGTCCTGAACTACATTCAGGAAGTGAGCGGATCGTCGGGGATTCGTCTCTCCCGGTATTGGGGGTAGATGTCGCGTTGTGCACAAGTGGCCATCACTAGAAATACTTGGCCAAGGTGGACGAGAATTACTGATTTGGATCAGTAGTTTCTCATTGGGTGATGGGCTTCGCACCGACACGAAATATCGCGTTATTAGGGGTCTGATTTTATCCACCCCCTAAACCCGATATGCGATACTCTTAGACGAACAGACCAAACTGTACGGAGATTGTCAGAGACAGGCTCAGTAGGGGTACGGATGAGTTTGCACGTCAGCCTTCCTTTTGCTCAATACCTGGACAGCCGTTACGTACAGCTAGTGCCGCTGACGTGCTTGTTGTTAAACCCACTGCTAGCGTATTGACGAGTCTTTAGAATCCCACACAGAGAGTTTTTCTGGTTCAGGCGATATGATGTAGATGACGTATGTTAGTACATACAGGTGTCTGATTAAATATGTGTATATACTACACGGACTTTAATCGGACGGTTGATAATACTAGCGGTTTAGGATTAAGCCGGATTATTAAATCAAGTTTTGATTTAATAATTTATATATATTTTTAGTATATGTATTCTAATATTATTGTTCACTATTCATTTTCTCTCTTGGCTATTCGTATTTTTATTCGAATACGCGTAATGTATTTCGATACGTATACCGGGTTATATTCCGTATTTATACAGAATATCTTCTAGAAGATGGACACCTTATAATATGATTTTTTTAGAAAATCATTTGCAAATAAGGTAGAGGGTGAGGTGGCATGAGAATATTTGGAAGTATGTAGAAACGAATGGGTTTTAATTGTTTATTATAAAATTGATATGAGATATTTTTTGTATGGTTCAAAAATGAGGAAGCTATTTTTTTCTAGATGCTATTCTACTCTCTTGATTCTATATTCTCTTTTGCCTTCGACACTTGTTCATGCCTTGGTTTTCCTCAACTCCTCCTCCTTCTTCTTTAGTTGCTCACTTGAGCTTAAGAAATGAGAGAAAAAGATAGTGGAAAATTCCTACATCCCCACTCTCCATTGCTAGCTACCTTGGAGCATCGGTTGGTTCGCTAGGTGAAACTGGAGCTTGAATCGTTTCCCTCAGGTGGATCATTTTTGGCGAAGAAGGACCGGCTTTTAAGCGCGTTCCGAAGCACTTGAAAAAAGCTTGAGGATGTGAGTATTCTATACATTGTAGATTAGTTTAGCTCACTTGGTTTTGTATATAAGTCCTAGCTCTTTAATTCGATTCTTGGTTTCGGAACTTTAGCAAACTAAAAATTTTTGAAATCCATATTGCCATCTTCGAAAATTAGCTTGCTAGTATACCTAAGTTCCCAGTAGCGCTGGCCTTCTCCTTTGTTTGGGGTGTCTACGTGGGAAGCACGTGAGGCGTTGACTCATTTTCGTTTTTAGAGATTGAATCTCTGTTAATGGCATTTTGACCATTAATGATCACCATGATCTTTGTTTTTGAAGATTTGGGATCAAGTTTTCTTTAAGAACTAAATTCTTATGTTTTTTTATAAGAACTAAGTTTCATTTAAGGGTTAAACCTATTTTCAGAGGAATTAAATTCCTGAGATATGTTTCTTTTCTGTCTTTTCTTTTTATCTAGTTCTTTCCCTTAAATTTTGAGTCTGAAGGACAGAATCTTCCCGATAAAAATTAAATTCTCAACTTGTGGAAGATTTGTCTTACGGATCTCTGATCCAGAGAAAGAACTATGTTCTTGTGTTTTTCTTGTGCGAGACAAAGGAGATATTTTTAATCTCTTTTTTTCTTTATCTCGGATTTGATAGAGCGAAGATCTTCTTTTTTTAGGAGAATTAAATTCTCGGTTCTTGTGGAAAACTTATGGGGTCGATTCTCCATGCGAGACTTGAAGTCTCGGATCTTTTATATAGGAGAGGCAAATTGTTAATTAGTTTAAGAAAATCTCTCATTTGAGAGATACCAATTGATTTAATTTGCCTCAAAAATTGTTCGGGGGATTTTATCCATCGTTGGATCTTTGATCCAGTGAATTTCTGTTTTGCAGAATATATTTTCTTGTTTTTAACAAGATTGGAGAAATATTTTCCTATATATAGAGTTTTATTCTATTAAACGGTGATTTTTAATCTCCATTGGATTTTTGATCCAAGGGCTCTTTATTTAACAGAGCACATCTTTCTTTATTTAGAAAGATATAGGAAAATATTCTTCCATTTCATTGGATTTTTGTTCCAACAACTTACAATTTAACAGAAAATATCCTTCTCATTTAGAAAGATTTGGGAGATTGTTCTCTTAATAGAATTTAATTCTATCATTTGATGATTTATCATCACCATTGGATCTTTGATCCAACGGCTCTATTTAACAAAGAATGTCCAAAGTTTTAGGAAATAATCATCATGTAGATTAATTCTACCTGTTTTAGTTTGGGCGCTGGCGCTCACGTGTTATGCACGTGGGCGCTACTTAAGAATTTAATTCTTATATATGACAAGCGCTCTTGTGCTTTGCACATTGGCGTTCACGTGAATTTCACGTGCGGCGCCCCTATAGAATTTAATCCTATAAGAGGTCGGCATTGGCGCTCACATGGGAAACACGTGAGGTGCTGCCTTATTGGATTTAACAGAGTTTAGCTCTTATTATTGTGGTTAATTATTAGGGGAACAGCCGCTGGTTCCGTTGGTTCTGAAAAAAGTGAATTGTATATGATACAATTCATTTGTCTCTCATCTCCATCTTGTTTCAAGTTTGAGAGCTCCTTAAATAAAGAGAATATACCAGTTATGCTTGTTAGGTAGTTTTCTTCCAATCCCGATGCTGGTGTTGAAAGGAAGGGTAAGAAGAAAACCAACTAGTATAAGTCAGGTATACACAAGTTAAGAAAGAGAGACAACAATAGGAGACGAAGTGAGAGGAAAGGAAAATGCAAATACTGTTATGACCCTGGATAATGAAAGAGGCATTACTTGGAATACCCGTCCACCTTTTGAAACATTTTGACATTTCATGTTTTCATGTGATTGTAATCGAAAACTGTTTTCTAATTAATTCTGACTTCTGGGTATATAGATACCGGATTAATATCTTACATCTGTAAGTTGTTACAGATGCTGAGAAAGATTAGATTATTGGAAAGGTGATTTGATCCTCAATGTCGGAATTCGGAGCAATTGTTGCTATTGGGGAAATCACCTGGTTTTGCCTTTTGGAAAAAATTTGGTTTTGAATGTCTGTTATCATGCGCCAACTTTTAAAAACTGATATATCCGTTTCTTTATTTGATAAAGTGGGATATAAATTTTCAAAAATTAATATGAACATTTGCCTTTATCATTAGATGATTGGGTAAGGTGCATTGAACAACAAGATGTACATTCATAACCAAATTACAGTTTTCAAATTATAACATAAAGAGTATGAGTTAGTGAACTCATAAGGTTTATACTTAATGATGTATGTTGTCCGGTGTCCGCTCAGACAAGGGGTTGGTACTCGTACTTTGTTATGGTTTTTACGAGTTCTCTGGTTTTAGACATACATTCTTGGTGAAATGCAAAGTCCAAATATTTTTAGAAGTACATAAAATATAGGAATAAAGTAGAGAACCAAACGTTGGAAGTATCAAGATTTTTCGAAGTGTTCGAAGATGTGGATACTTATACTAGGTATTCCGTAGTAATATAATCGAGAATTTTATTCTCTCTCAGATTAATCATTCGTGGGTGCGCTCCATGATGAGTAATGCTAAATCGTCTTTTTCAATTAAGGGATGCATTAGAAATAGATGCATATCGATTGATACTGGTTCCACCTAAATTAGTGCATCAAATTCTATATGTGATATAGAATGAGTTATCATATTAATATTGTTAAGATGTCGAGTTGTCATACTTATGCTTAAAACAAGAATGCAGATAAACTCAAGGCACGTTTCAGTAATGGCAGTTTGTGAGTTATCCCGGGCATTGTCGAGGGATTAACTTTCTACCATTTTCGAGATCAAAAGTTGTTTTGTTCTCGACACGCCACCCTTTTAGAAAAGGAATTTCTTGCAAAAGAAATTAGTGGAAATATGGTAAAACTGGAAGTGAACCATAAACGGTTACCGAAGATTTTAGTAGAACCAGGATATTCAATTGACCCTGACAATCCTTAGCCACTCCGCAGATTTGGTAAGTGGCATCAGCCACCTGAGAGGTACTGCGGTTCCTTATTGACGGTGACAAGGAGAATAACCCGGTGACCTACCAATTGTAGAAGTAGGATCTTTGGAAAACAATAAGCACTTAAATAATACAATTCGAGTGTACCATCCCAGGTGCTTTCCATCGATTAGCCGGGACAAACCCCACGTGTTTGATTCTTCCGGAAAGGTGCAGACCCTTTCTATCATCACTTTTATCTATCTTTGCATCATATGATGATGACCCTACTATTTATCAGTAGGCCATGTGAAGTGGTGACTTCTGACCGATGGCTGAATGCTTAGTTATCCTAGTTTGACTCCATGCACTGCAACAAAGCGAGGACATTGTTGGGTGCTCCTGAAAGGATAAAACCCATTAGGAGCAAATAGATCTTTCGAGATTGGTGCAAATGGAAAGGTACTGACTTAATAAGGCTAGACTTGTAGTAAATAATTTTCATCAAATACCCGTTGAGGATTACGATGAAACTATTACTTCAGTGTCTGTGCTGAAATCCATACGGATAAAACTTGCTAATGTTATGTTTCATGAATATGATATCTTACATGTGGATGACTATAACGTCTTTCTAAATTGGATTTAGAAGTGTACATGTATATGACTCTGCCAATGGGTTATCTTAGTCAGTGGGAGTGGCGGAGGTGAGCGTACAAGTTGCTCAAGTCTATCTTTAGACTAATGCAGGCATAGCGGAGAAAGATCATCTGTTTTGATGATACAGTCAAAGCGCTTGACTTCATCAAAATGAGAGATGAACCTAATATTTGTAAGAAGGTCGTAGGGAGTGTTGTCAGATTCCTCATACGGTATGTAGATGACATACTCATGATAGGAAGTGATGTTCCTATGCTGTAAATTGGTAAAAAAAAATGGTGGTCACGTGTGTTTCTTCATATATGATATGGATATCAATCCAATCCTGGAGAAATATGGGGTAGCAATAAAGAGCATTTGATATTCTTGGTATATAGTAGCAGCACTCTAGAAGGAGCTGATTCCCGATTCTAGCTTCCCAGAAAACATAAGAGACAGAGTGTATGTCGCTTGTTATAAGTTTACCCTCTTTTGAAGAGCAGTATATTGGAAAGAGTTCCAAGTGGGACACTGAGGTAGTCGTGGTGCTGGATGCTGATTGTGAATCAGCAAAGAATACTGCCTGAGAATTCGCTGGATAAAATTGTCCATTTATGAAAATGATCTCATCGTCTGTCCAGGCAAATACTAAGGCAGGTATCGCTCAGTTCGGGGATATTTGATCTTCGCGAAGTTGAGATTCAGGGAGAAACAGAGAGAGGCGTTGAGTCGGGTCCACTCATTGGGTCTAGTTCTCGAACACAGTTTGCAAAACTATTGGTACAGAAGTTGGGTATGAGATACTGTAATAATTGGCCTTAAGTGCAAGTAGGAGATTGTTGGATATAGATGCCCTCAAGTCAATTATTGTAATTTAAGGAGGACCTATACAAGAGAGCAATCTTACTCGAGATGACAATATGCTATCTGGTTTTCCTTTATCTTTCATGTGATGCATTTTATTCACTATCATGTATCGTTTAGACATGAGATAAAACCCTATGATTTTGCTTGACTACTAGGACGATGATGAAGATCATACTAGTGGGGCATGGGTAGTTGATAAGTATATCCTTAAATGTCCCTAGTCGAAGGAGTAACGAGACTTGGCATCGGTACTCCAGTTTAGACTAGTGTGTACGTTTCCTGACCTAGTTGGAGGACGATAGCAGATCCTGCAGCTATTGGTGTTTGACATCAAGGATTGTATACAGGTGCTCATTGGACGAGTTACACTGGACGGACTCACCAAGAACTCCTAGTTGGTAATTTACCAATATCAGGTAGCAGTTCTCTTGTGACATAGGTACAGGGTTGTTCCTGGGATCTGAGATCACCATAGTGTCTCATGTGTGTTCTTACTATACTTAGATTTCTACCCTACCACGGCTCAAAGGAGTCATGCAAACAGGTTTTTGTTGGGTATAGTCCCGAAGCACGTGGAGGCAGTGAGCGGTCGAGGGGATTCATCTCTCCCGGTATAGAGAGTTGATATCGCGTTGTGCATGATATTACTACAACCACAAATCGATGGCCATCGCAGTGGAGATAAACTTATAGGTGTTATCAGTTGTATCTTCGGTTGGTTATGAGTCCTATGTCGCACGACTTATCGAGTTATTGGGGTCTGACGGATTCCAAATCCTAGAACTAATATATGATAAGAGACCAGACTGTACGGTAACGTCACTGATAGACTTTGCAGTGTTTTGATGGGTTTGCTCGTTGACCTTCTTTCGATCAATATCTGGGTAGCCGTTACGTGCAGCTAGTGCCGCTGACGTGCTTGTGGCTTATGGATATGATCCTAACCTACTGCCACCGTATTGTCGAGTCTTTAGAGTCTCACACAGAGATTTCCGAGCACATGTGAAACGATGTAGGGCACGTATAGGGCTATGTACAGGAGTTTGATTAAACACGTGTATTTGATACATGTATTTTAATCGGGTGTTTATTAATATTAGTCGGTATATATATGATATGGCCGGATTATTAAATCAAGTGTTGATTTAATAATTAAATATATATTTATATATTAACTAATATCATGCTCACTTAATTATTTTCTTCTCTTTGTTAATAATATTTATATATGATATAAATATTGTAACATGTATTGTAACGACTCTGAAATCTTTGTACAGAATTATTTGTTTAAATGTATAGAAAAGAATATTTCAACCAGTGTAGGAGTTAAAAGTTATTTTTGTTTAATAAAAATAAGAAGTAACTTGTACCTCACTGGTAAAGCCTCTACACTGCTGGGATGTAGCCTGTGTGTTTGAATCCCATCAATCCCAAAATTTTTAAAGATTTTTCTTTTTAATTTTTCGGAAGCCCAAGAGTTGCACGTGCAATACATAGAGAAATGAAAAGTTTCAGAAAATTCAAACAGGCGCAAAAAGGAGTAAACACCAATCTAAACACGTGGCACAAATCTCTAGGCAAGCCATCAAAATCCGACCGCCCATTTCTCCATTATGGCCGCCGCCGACGGTTCAGATGCCTCCAAATTGCTCTGTGCTTTGCAAATAATTCCCTTCATCTCCCCTATACTCTCCTACACTGTTTGATTTCCCTGCAATTAAACAGTGACTATTCAATTCACCATTTAACATCAAATTTAATTCTTTTAATCCAATTTTTAATTCTCAAACCCTAAATTTTTCATATAAATAGCACATCATCCCCTAGCTCTTCCCTATTCTGAAATTTCTATCAAAAATTCTCTCAAACCTCTAAATTCCAAGTGTTGTTAAGCACTCAAATGGAGTAGCAAGCCAAGCTTGACGACCGAAGCCTATCAGACGACACCCGAAGGCTTTCCCTCATTCTTGTTAATGATCTAAGCTAGTAAGTTCCTCTTCTCTCTCTATTTCTTTCATCTCAAACCGCCTTCTAAAAATCATCGACAAAGTGGAGTTAGCTCCGATATATTGTTATTTTTATCAATTGTACTCCACCTTATAAGTAAAAATAGATCAAACTAGCATCCTCACCTCACTCTTAACCTTATGTATGTCATTTAGTTTTTAGTTTAATAAAATTTTCCATGTGAAATAATCATAAAGCGAAGTTTTCATAAAAATACCATGAACTTTAAAATAACCGTTTTTTCAATAACTAGAGTATATATATCTTTAGATCATTCACGAGGTAACGACCTACCCCACACGCACACTATGGTTTTATAGCATGAGGTTCTAAACATAGGGTTTATTTAGAGAACAGGTTTTACATTAAAATACCATATTTTTTAAAAACGGGTTTCTTTTAATCGATATTTTTAAATCCTTGACAATTGCGCCTCTATAACCCTTGTTAGGAGACCCGCTAATGGATGGTGCGGATTATCGCACATTTTTGGGATAGTAGAGCGAGATGCAGAACTCCTCACGGAGTATTCAATCTCGAAAGAAAATAAAAATACGGTATTTAAGAAATATGAGTTTTCTAAACAAAACTAAACTTTGGAAAATTTTATAAAACTATGAATCCGTATTGTTAATAAAAACAAATTATGAAACTATATTTTTAAAATGAAAAATTAGAATTTTTAATAAAATACCAATAAGTTTCCAAAAGCAGTAGTTTTCATAAAAGTACCATAAACTTTCAAAAGGCTAGGTTTTATCACTAAAACACCACAACAATTAAAATACATGTTCATGAAAACCCTAAATATTATAATTCACCCTCGAGCTTTATTTATAAACAACATTAAAGTATTTTTCATAAAACCCTCTCGAGATATGCAAACAATATTTTAAGAACTCTAGATTAATATAGGTTTAAGCGGTATCATTTCTCTTAAGCCCAGAGAGTCGGAGAAAGTGAGTGCTTGCCTATTCAGGTTAGACAACTTAACGGAGTTATCAATGGTAATTGTCTTGGAAAAAGACACGAATCCTGCCGTCCATATGCAGCAGTTGTCGATTTCTCCCGAACATAATATCTTTAGCAGTTTAAATCAATTCATATGAAAAAGACCTAAATTTGAATCCAAACATGAATCTAAACTTGAACTCGAACTCGAACACAAACTCGAACTCTAACCCAACTCGAATCTAAACTTGAACATGAACTCGAATCCAGTCTCCTCGAACTAACTTGACTCGAACCAAGATTGCAATTGACATGACTTGCATTTTACTTGACTTACCCGACTTCATTCTACACCTTTTGCAATCTATAGTTTCGATCAAGACATATTATAACCAATCAATCAATTTAATTAAGTATACTATACACTTATAAACTATTTATGCTCGGGGTGCTTGGGATAGTTTCTTGTGTGAATCCAACGGAGTTTCAGGAGTCCCGTATTAACCTTTTTTTTTTATTTTACCCGAATATCAGTCGGGTTGACTCATTCACAGCCTAGAGCCCCGATGCTAACACATGAAATGGGCCCGTGTTTTCTTACTCCTGAGGCCCCATTCTTGAGCTCATGAATACTTCTACGGCTGTGTTGACATTCACACTTTGAACTTAACGTTAACATAGTGACCATATAGAGACCTATAGTACATATTTACCCATGATCATATACTTTTACTTGTCATATATATATATATATATATATATATATATATATATATATATTCTATACTTGTCATTCTTTTACTTTTATTTTTTCCTTGGGATTTACCGAGCGCTAGTTCGCTGACGGGCATTCCACCCACGCTTGTTTTCTTAGAATGTTCGTCAAATACGGTCGAGATGGAGGAAGTGGATATTGGATATAAGTATGCCCTAGAGGCCATTATATGATAGTGGATGTATCGGTATGCGTGTCTATATATATATATATATATATATATATATATATATATATATATATATATATATATATATATTCAGGGGACATTCTTGCTCGACATGATAGTATGCTATCTGGTTATACTTTATGTTGACATGTTCATTTGATCTTGCATATTACTCATTTGGTACATGTTGATAAAGCCCTTAGGATATTTGCTTGACTACTGGGATTATGATGTGGATCATACTAGTGGGACATGTGTAGTTTATAAGTATATCCTTGAAATGTTCCTAGTCGTGGGTGTATCGAGACGGGGCATCGATATTCCAGAGTAGACTAGCGTATACCAATCTTGTCCCATATGATGGGCGATGGATGGTCACATATCCATCTGGTATGGTGACACCAAAGATTGTATATGGGTGCTCAGTGGAGACCGGGTACACTGAACGGACTCGCCGAGAACTCCTATGTGGTAATATATCTATCGTCGGATAGCAGTTCTCAGGTGACACTGGTACAAGTTAGTCTGTAAATCCGAGATCGTCATAGAGCCTTATGTGTCTTCCCACTGTACTTTGATCTCCACCCTACCACGGCTCTACTGAGTCGTGCAAACAGGTGGATTTTGGGTACAGTCCCGAGGTACATGAAGGCAATGGGCGATAGGAGGGGTTTTGTCTCTTTCGGTATTAGGGGTTGATGTTGCGCTATACTCGATTGGTTATAACAGGAAGTCCCTGGCCAGGGCTGCTGAGATTTACTGATAAGTGTTATCAGTAGTTTTTCGATCTGTTATAAGCCAATACCGACATAACTTATTGAGTTATTGGGGTCGACGATACAATCCCTAGACTCGATATGCAGCATATCTGATGAAGAGACCGGACTGTACGGTAAGTGTTTCCAGTTGGCTCGACGGGAGTTTTGACAGGTTCGCTTGTTTTTCTTCTGATCGTTCAATACCCGGGTGGCCGTTACGTTTAGCTGACCGCTTGCGGCTTGTGGGTGTTTGATATGATCATCACCTACTGCCGACGTATTGACGAGTCTTCGAGTCCCATACAGGAGTTTCCTAGCTCAGGCGAAACGACGTGGTGTGCATATGAGATATGCACGGGAGCTCGATTAAATGCGAGTATATGATACCGTGTTTTAATCGGGCGTTTTCTATTGGTCGGGTTGTATGAGATATGAACGGTTTATTAAATCAAGTGTTGATTTAATATTGACTTTTTAGCTCATTTATTTAAACCTTTTCTATTTGGATGTATGCATGAATGTATGCATGTATACACATGATGATGTGAATGCACACATACATGCATACATGTGTGTCATGGTTGATGATACAATGGAGGTGGAAATGCAAGACTCACATGGGATAAATATACATATATATTTATTATTGAGAAAAGAAAAAAGGAAATTGGTTCATGGTCAATTGGTCAATTGTTTCTACATTCTTCTCACTTTGATCATGACATTAACCCATTGTTTAATTTCCTTTGTTCATTAACTCACTAATAAAAATATCTAGATATTTATTTACCATAGTTAGTTGAGAGTGTGACTCTCATATATATATATATATATATATATATATATATATATATATATATATATATATATATATATATATATATATCTTTTTCTTTTCTCTTTTAATTAAGAGAAAAACATTATTGAGCTCAAGCTTTGCCATCTTCTTCTTCTTCCTCTCTCATGCTCTCTTGAGTTTTCCAAAGAGTGAGTAAATTAAAAAGAAAGGGTTTTTAAGTGAGATTACAAACCACATCACCAATCTATACTACTCTAGCTCATTAGTGTAGGTTGTTTGCTCCACATCTTCAAAGATCAAGTGAAACTAGAAGCTTTGAGCAAAGGGACTCCGGATGGATCATCGTGGACTTAGAAGGTTTCAAGCGAGCCGGTTCAAACTCTAGATGATCCAAGGAGTCAAGGAGGGAGGTCTACAAACGTTTTATTTCTCCCCACTTAGTGTTAGACACTACTTGTATGTGATACTACATGTTGTTACCCTAGTTTTCTAAATCGATTCCTAGGTTAGTTTGCTTAGCACCCCCTAAATTTTTTATTGTGGCATGTATGATGCTTCCAAACCCTAGGCATGGTGCTAACGAAACCTTTCAGTGGTATCAAAACCAAGCTAGAACTTTAGAGTAACCTAGACAACGTTAAAAAGTTCGAACGAACATCGATTGCTTGGTAAAATTGTTCTCTGGAAATTTTTCAAAATGTTGGAATTTTTCACATTAAAAATATTCAAAAAATCGGGCAGGTTACTTCTATGGACACTCTAGAAGAACGATACCCTAACTCGATCAAATGACTGCGGGACCGCGGCCAAAACGCGCTTTTTGCGGCGGTTCCGCGGCGCCATTTGTGAGGCACGGGTCGGCCCTTCTACGGTTGGCCCATAGGTACCAGGGCATGTTTCTGGGCATTTTTAATACTACTCAAGTGTAGAGCTTCTCTATGAATTTTTGGGTAATCGATTAATCAATCGAATGGTTTAACATCGCCTAGTTTATGTGAATGTGATACAATAATTGGAATCTACACTAATTAGTTTTGTGAAAAGTAATTAGTTGCGTGTAAATCTAACATTTCGGCCTCGGTAGAATCGGGAATCTTGTTGAATTACCCGGCTTCTTTTGAAAAGGTGTTTTCATAGATGAGACCCAAATGTTGGATTTGCATCGTCAGGCATGAAATCCAGAATATGTGATATTCCGGGTTTATGATGTCTAAAGGCAGTGTTGATTCCAATTGTTGTAGTTTTTCACTTTCTTTTCTGGGACCGTAAGTGTAGTATGTGGTGTATCGCCGGTTTCGTTGCTATACATCAACGACAATTGGGGTACGCATACTTACTTACATTGATGATATGAGATATTATGTGTTGCTGAGATATGATGTGCATGATCGTCGTGAATGAATGGCCGGGGGTTTTATGTGAGATGAGAGTTTTAATTTTCATTCATGTAAAATTAATTGTATGTAATATTCTTTTATTTGGGGCACTTCCGGGTTGAAGATGATGTCACCATTGTTGTATATTATATACTTTTCGGCATTAGGATAAACCCAAGGAGGGGAGCATAAATGACCGGATTCTAGGGTTCAGTGGAAGACCATCTCGAAGAGTCGAGACCGGGTCTTCTAAACTCTAGAATTGGTAGGGTCACTTGCCGCTCTCGTAGGGGTCTAGGGGTGTGGGTTTGACTATTCATTGCGACCGTGAAATCCGTATTTTCTATTGATGGCTAAATACAAAATACGGACCTCCTAAAATATCCTATATTTTCATATGTGTTTTTGCTGTTGATATTCTGTGATGTGATCACTTTATATGCTGAAACGAATGGTATTATATATATAATATATAATAAACGTTGCTTATGTTTTACATCCGCACTAGTCCCGCTCTGCTATGCCATTAGTTAAGTAATCTAACAGTGCATAACGGGACATTGTGGCAAATACGGATGGCATAAGCGTACATTCTATTTTCATTTCTTTTCTGTAATGGCTTAAGGACTTAAATGATGGGACTACATTAATGAGATTAATGTAAAGAAAAATGAACCTAAAAGATGTTGTAGAATCGGATTTGAAACCCACTCGGCTTTTTATGAAAAAGCAAGTTTTCAAAGTGCGGAGCTTAAGCCACTCCTTTTAAAACCATTAGATTCTACAACAATATCAAGTTTAAAGCGTTAAAGGTTTTCTTAAAAATTATTCGCAACCCCCAGTCATTTTAGGAAGTAGAGTACTTAGTATTCGTGCTACATATGTTGACTATAGCCAAGGTGTAGTGTACGGTAGCTAAGTGATATCTTCCTACACGGCATATGATGCGATTAATTAGGACAGTCACATGATTATGTTGACCATAGCCAAGGGTCATGTGGGTGGGTCTAATTAATCATGAAATAACGGGTAGAACTTGACTAGTGTTTATGATATGTTGACCATAGCGAAGGTCATGAGTGCTAGGGATAAAATCCATATCGGGAGTTTCAAGAGTTGAAATTTGCAATGAGATTGCATACCTTCTATGAGATAGTAGGATCCCGATCTCACTGTGAGCAAGAGTTGCTCCCAGGAGAGTTTTGCATTTTACAATTAGCTAACCTATTAGGTGTCTAGAAAGGTGTCAACGGGGCTACGCCTCTGGGAAAACGAGGTTTATTCTAATTAGGTCCGTGCAACAGCACGGGGAACCTCCCTCAAAGTACCGGCACTGGCCTGGCTGAACGGTTAACGAAGTTGTAGAATGTAATTAATCCCGGCTAATTTTCTTTTTAAAGCTTTTAAGGAAAATTTGATAAAAGCAGTGGGAGGCATTGATTAGATAAGATAATAAACCAATCTGATTTTTGCAAGAGCTTTCCCTGAGTGTAGTCTTTTCTCTCTCCTAATGGCAAATAACCATGACCGGACTTATGGTACTGTTAGAGAAAAATATGCTAACGGGACCGAACTATAAAGACTGGCTGAGGAACATTAACATTGCTCTCACACATGATAAAGTATCATATGTCCTCGCTGCCTCAGCCCTACCTATCCCAGGCCCTGAATCTTCAGTTGCGGATAAGAAGATCCGCAAAACGTGGGATATTGACTGTGCTATTGCCAAATGCCTCGCGCTTGCATCAATGGCCAATACACATCAAAAGCAGCACAAGCAGATAGATGTTCAATCCATATTTTTCTATACAAAAGAGTTGTACGGGGAGCAATCTCGGGCCCTGAGATATGAAGCATCTCGAAAGTTGTTTCAGATGCGGATGGCTCCTGGCACATCAGTAGGCGATCACGTTTTGAAGATGATAGCTCTTGTTGAAGAGCTTGAGGACCTCGAATGGATAATGAATAACGAACAATATACTGATATTGTTCTTCGGTCTCTTCTCCCTGCCTTTGCTCAATTCATAGTAAACTTCAACATGCATAACATGGAGAAGTCACTACCCGAACTTCTCAATATGTTGAGAAGTGCGGAGAGCACTCTTAAAGAGAAGTCCCCCTCTCTGATTGTTGGAATTTCTTCCTCTTCTGTCCCAAAAGCCAAGGCCAAGAGAAGGAATAAGAAGAAATCCACCAAACCAAGAGGTGGAATCAAGAAGGCACCAGGAAGAGACAAATCCAAAGCCGCGGAGTTAGGAAAAGGAGAATGTTTTCACTGCAAGAAAACGGGGCACTGGAAGAGGAACTGTACTAAGTACCTTGATCTAAAGAAAAGGAAGCATGGTGATGCTTCAGCTTCAGGTGTGTTCGTAACTGAAAACTGTTTTTCTATAAACTATGGTTCCTGGTTATTTGATGCCGGTTCGGGTTCTCATATATGCAATTCTGTGCAGGCGTTGAGAAATAGCAGAGTTTTGAAGACCGGTGATCATACTCTCCGAGTTGGAAATGGTTTCAATGTACATGCAGTTTCAGTAGGAGAGTATCACCTAGGGTTGTCATCGGGTTGTATATTGGTTTTGAACCCATGTTATTTTGTACCAAGCATGCTTTGTAATATAATATCTGTTTCTTTGTTAGACAATGAAGGATATCATTTTGTATTGCAGCACAATGTTATGAACATTAAACTAAATCAAGAGTTGATTGGTTGTGGTACACTTAATAACGGGATATACGTCTTTAATCAACACACAGTTTTCAACATACAACACACAAATAAAAGAAAATTTTCATATATAAATGAAGGTTTTCTTTGGTGTTGTAGACTTGGTCATATTAATGAAACAAGACTAAACAAGTTTCATAAAGATGGATATTTAAATCTTTTTGAGTATAAATCTTATGCGACTTGTCAGTCTTATATCAAAGGAAAAATGACCAAAACTCCGTTTACTGGACACGGAGAAAGAGCTACAGAGCTCTTGGGCCTCATACATAGTGATGATGTGGGCCAATGTCTACACATGCAAGAGGCAGTTTTTCTTACTTCATAAATTTTACTGATGATTTCTCAAGATTCGGTTATGTGTTCTTATTAAAGTATAAGTCTGAAGTTTTCGAGAAATTCAAGGAGTACAAACTTGAAGTAGAAAAACAAACAGGAATGAGCATCAAAATACTTCGATCAGATCGAGGTGGGGAGTATCTTAGTACAGAGTTTTCAAACTTCTTAAAAGAGAATGGGATTCTCTCTCAACTCACTCCGCCTTACACACCACAGCACAACGGTGTGTCAGAGCGGAGGAATCGTACCCTATTAGATATGGTACGATCCATGATGAGTGATACCGAGTTACCTTTCTCCTTTTGGAGGCAAGCATTGCAGACTGCAGCTTTTTTGTTGAACAAAGGTCCAACCAAGACCGTGTCTACCACTCCATATGAGATATGGTATGGTAAGAGACCGTCTCTTAAACGAGTTAAGATTTGGGGTTGTCCGGCTTTTGTCAAAAAACAGAATCCAAACAAACTCGAGACACTATCAGTCAAATGTATATTTGTGGGATATCCAAAACATTCGTTTGGATATCTTTTCTACCATAAGGAGGAACAAAAGGTGTTTGTTTCTCAACATACCACATTTTTAGAAAATGAGATTTTTCCAAATAATACTGATGGCAATGTGGTAGATCTAGAAGAGGTTCTAGAGACACAGATTACAAATGACGACTTGGTTGAACCTGATGTTGCAACAGAATCTTATGAACCTCAGCCACTCCGTAGATCTGGTAGAACTTCTCGCCCACCGGAGAGATACTATGGTTTTCTCATTGATGGTGATAGAGAAAATTGCATCATGGATGTGATGACCCTACCAGTTTTCAGCAAGCTATCACGAGTGGTGACTCTGTGAAGTGGCCGGATGCCATCAGATCCGAAATAGAGTCTATGTACACCAATAAAGTATGGACTTTCGATGTTGTACCCTCTGGGGTAAAACCCGTAGGGTGCAAATGGATCTTTAAGAGAAAGATCGGTGTAGATGGGCAGGTGGAGATCCATAAGGCAAGGCTTGTGGCGAAAGGATTTCGGCAAAGACCAGGATTGGACAATGACGAAAGCTTTTTTTCCTGTAGCCATACTTAAATCCATTCGGATCCTACTTGCTATAGCTGCTCACTACGACTATGAAATCTGGCAGATGGATGTTAAAACGGCTTTTCTAAATGGTGATTTAGAAGAATGCGTTTATATGGATCAGCCAGAGGGCTTCATTGATAGTGGGAGTAACGAGAAAGCATGTAGGTTGCTTAAATCCATTTATGGATTAAAACAGGAATCACGGAGTTGGAACATCTGTTTTGATGATGTTATCAAAGAGTTTGATTGCATCAAAAATCCAGATGAACCTTGTGTTTATAAGAGATTGTAGGAATTACTGTCACATTCCTCGTATTGTATATGGATGACATTCTTCTGATAGGAAACGATGTTCCTATGCTATAATTGGTCAAACTGTTCTTAACACAAAGGTTCTCCATGAAAGACCTGGGTGATACCTCGTACATACTGGGCATGAAGATCTATAGGGATAGATCTAAAATGTTATTGGGATTGTCCCAAACCAGGTATATTAACACCATCCTAAAAAGGTTTAGTATGGAAGGATCCAAGCGGGGTGCCTTACCCACTAGTCATGGAGTCACTCTCTCCAAGGACTTTTGCCCAAAGACTGATGAAGAGAGAGCTCGCATGAGCATTATACCCTACGCTTCAGCCGTAGGATGTATAATGTATGCGATGATATGTACACGCCCTGATGTAGCTTATGCACTGAGTGTAGTAAGCAGGTATCAATCCAACCCAGGAGAGAATCACTGGACAGCTGTGAAGAACATTCATAAGTACTTGCGAAGGACTAAAGAGGTATTCTTGGTGTATGGTAACGGGGATCTCCAAATGGAGGCCTTTACCGATTCGAGCTTTCAGAGTGATAAGGATGACAGCAAATCTATCTCAGGGTTTGTATTTACCCTTAATGGAGGGGCGGTATGTTGCAAGAGTTCCAAACAGGATACCGTTGCAGACTCAACGATGGAAGCTGAGTACATTGCTGCAAATGATGCTGCCAAGGAAGCCGTCTGGATGAGGAAGTTCATCTTGGAGCTAGGAGTAGATACAAAGAATAACACCGCGGATCCACTCACCAAGGCCCTCCCTCTACCGCGGCATGAGCAACTTTTTGAGATGTTGGGTATGAGATACGCCAATAATTGGCCTCAGTGCAAGTGGGAGATTGTTGGATATATGTATGCCCTAGAGGCCATTATATAATAGTGGATGTATCAGTATGTGTGTGTGTGTGTATTCAGGGGACATTCTTGTTCGACATGATAGTATGCTATCTGGTTGTACTTTATCTTGACATGTTCATTTGATCTTGCATATTACTCATTTGGTACATGTTGATAAAGCCCTTAGGATATTTGCTTGACTGCTGGGATTATGATGTGGATCATACTAGCGGGACATGTGTAGTTTATAAGCATATCCTTGAAATGTTCCTAGTCGTGGGTGTATCGAGATGGGGAATCGTTATTCCAGAGTAGACTAGCGTATACCATTCTTATCCCATATGATGGGCGATGGATGTCCCATATCCATCTGGTGTGGTGACACCAAAGATTATATACGGGTGCTCAGTAGAGACTGGGTACATTGAACGGACTCGCCGAGAACTCCTATGTGGTATTATATCTATCGTCGGATAGCAGTTCTCAGGTGACACTGGTACAGGTTAGTCTGTAGACCCGAGATCGTCATAGAGCCTTGTATGTCTTCCCACTGTACTTTGATCTCCACCCTACCACGGCTCTACTGAGTCGTGCAAAAAGGTGGATTTTGGGTACAGTCCCGAGGCACATGAAGGCAATGAGCGATAGGATCGGTTTAGTCTCTCCCGGTACTGGGGTTGATGTTGCGCTATGCTCAATTGGTTCTAACAGGAAGTCCCTGGCTAGGGCTGCTGAGATTTACTGATAAATGTTATCAGTAGTTTCTCGATCTGTTATGAGCTATATACCGACATAACATATTGAGTTATTAAGGTCGACGATACCATCCCTAGACTCGATATGCAGCATATCAGACGAAGAGACCGAACTGTACGGTAAGTGTTGCCAGTTGGCTCGACGGGAGTTTTGACAGGTTCGCTTGTTTTTCTTCTAATCGTTCAATACCCGGGTGGCTATTACGTTTAGCTGACCGCTTGCGGCTTGTGGGTGTTTGATATGATCATTACCTACTGCCGGCGTATTGACGAGTCTTCGAGTCCCACACAGGAGTTTCCTAGCTCAGGCGAATCGATATGGTGTGCATATGAGATATGCGTAGGAGCTCGATTAAATGCGAGTATACGATACCGTGTTTTAATCGGACGTTTTCTATTGGTCGGGTCGTATGAGATATGACCGATTTATTAAATCAAGTGTTGATTTAATATTGACTTTTTAGCTCATTTATTTAAACTTTTTCTTTTTGGATATATGCATGAATGTATACATGTATACATATGATGATGTGAATGCACACATACATGCATACATATGTGTCATGGTTGATGATACAATGGAGGTAGCAATGCAAGACTTACATGGGATAAATAAACATATATATTTATTATTGAGAAAACAAAAAAGGAAATTGGTTCATGGTCAATTGGTCAATTGTTTCTACACTCTTCTCACATTGACCATGACATTAACCCATGGTTTAATTTCCTTTGTTCATTAACTCACTAATAAAAATATCTAGATATTTATTTACCATAGTTAGTTGAGAGTGTGACTCTTATATATATATTCTTTTTCTTTTCTCTTTTAATTAAGAGAAAAACATTATTGAGCTCAAGCTTTGCCATCTTCTTCTTCCTCCTCTCTCATGCTCTCTTGAGTTTTCCAAAGAGTGAGGAACTTAAAAAGATATGATCTAGTCTACAATGCCTCAAGAAGGATTCGTTCATTTCTGAACTCTTCCTCTAATGTGTGTTCTGTATACTAGGAACTGTAGTTTGATTTAGAACATCAATGCTTTTAGATAACGTGCCTGAACCGATCAACTTTTGATATAGGAAATGTTCAAAACATTATCCAACAATACAAAATTTTATCATTTCTTTACTTATAAAGAGACTGATATGATTTTGTATATCAGGTTCGGTATCTAATAACATTTGTTCAGAATCAATGTATTGGTAATACAGGGTGACAGTGACCAACAGACTTGGCTGCAACACTTGCCGCGTTTTCTGTCTCATGAACCTTATCACCCGTTCTCAGTTTTCTACCTTTCTGTAGCCCTATGTAACAGATTACATATCTGGGATCCTGATCCGGTATCAAATACCAAGGATGCATAGGATACTGCGAAATAGTTCTTTGTAATGAACATACCCGAAGGAGATGCATCATATGCACTTTCTTCGTTTGGGCGGTATGGGAATTCTGGTATTCCCCTATTTCCTACTCTGTCTTATAACAATTATAAGTTGGAGCGGGACCAACGTTCCCCAGCTCAGTATAACAAGCGGGTTCGGTCAATACATCCATATTATTATCTTGATTAAGGCATGATATGGTCGCTACCTGGAGAGAGAGAGAAGAAAACACTCTGCGTGCGCTCTTGCAAGATTAGATTGGTTATATATTTTATCTAATCAGGATGGCTCCCACCGTTTTTATCAAATCTTCCTTCAAACCCTAAAAGGAAAGATTAGCCGGGATTAATTACACTTTACAAGTTCGCCAATCTTTCAGCCAGGCAAGTGTCAGTACATTGAGGGAGGTTCCCCGTGCTTTCGCACGGACCTAATTACAGTAAACCTCGTTTTCCCAGAGGCGTAACCCCATTAACACCTTTCTAGAAACCTACTTGATCGGCTAATTGTAAAGCGCAAAACTCTCCCAGGAGTAACAATTACTCGCAGTGGGTATCGGGATCCAACTATCACATAGAAGGTATGCAATCTCATTGCAAATTTCAACACTTGAAACTCCCGATATAGGTTTTTACCCCTAGCACCTATGACCTTAACTATGGTCAACAAATCATAAGTACTAGTCAAGTTCTACCCGTCATTTCGTGATTAATTAGACCCACCCACATGACCCTTAACTAAGGTCAACAAAGTCACGCGACTGTCCTAACTAATCGCATCATATGCGGTGTAGGAAGACATCACTTAGCTACCGTACACTGTGCCTTGACTATGGTCAACAAACACAGCACGAATACTAAGTACTCTACTTCCTAAAATGACGGAGGGTTGCGAATGGTTTTTATGAAAACCTTTAACGCTTTGAACTTGATCTCGTTGCAGAATCAAATGGTTTTTAAATGGAATGTTTTTTAGGCTTTTCTAGTTTTGCTAAAGGGGTCACTCCCGGTGAAGGGATCGTCGGCCCTTTCCTCGTCGAATGAGGTGCGGGATATATCATATATATCACTGTGCAAAGCAGAAACTATAGAAGCAATCAAAAGACAAACCGAGTGTGTAGCATCTGCCAGTTATTGCTAAAGAAGTCACTCCCGGTGAAGGGATCTCGGTCCTTTCCTTATCGAATAAGGTGCAGGATGTTGTACAAGGAACACCGCGATGCAAAGCAAGAACTGTAGCTACCTGTTTTATTTTGAAATTCGATTCCACAACATCTTTTAGGTTTATTTTCTTTCATTAATCTCATTAATGAATATCCCATCATTTAAGTCCACCTAAACATCACAGATAAATATAACGTACGCTTATGCCATCCGCATTCGCCTCGATGTCCCGTCTGCACCGTTAGGTTAGGTAACTAACGGCAGAGAGAGGAAGGGCTAGCGCGGGTGTAAAACATAAGCAACGTCTATATAATATATCATATATACTATGTACTATATCTATCTGAACAAATCACATGATCACATCACAGATAACGCAGCAGAAAATATCATATGAAATATTGGATATACTAGGACGTCCGTGTTTTTAATACGAGCCAGTATAAAACACGGATTCCACGGTCGTGATGAATATCCATATCCCACACCCCTAGACCCCTACGAGAGCGGCAAACAACCCTACCAATTCTAGGGTTAGGAGACCCGGACTCGACTCCTCGAGATGGTCTCCCACTGAACCGTAGAACCCGGTTACTTGTGCTCCCCTCCTTGGGTCTATCCTAATGCGGAAAAGTAAATAATATACAAATAGTGACATCATCCGCAACCTGGAAGTGCCCCAATAAAAGAATATTACATACAAGTTTTTACATGAATGAAATTGAAAAACACTCATCTCACATAAACCCCCCCCCGGCTATTCGAACGCGACGATCCAATATAACATATCCAGCAACACATAACATCACATGTCATCAACGTAAGTAAATATGCGCATCCCAATTGTAGTTGACATATAGCTACGAAACCGGCGATATCACATATTACACTTACGGTCACAGAAAAGAAAGTGTAAAACTACAACAGTTGGAATCCACAAACTCTTTAGACATCGCATGCCTAACCAAATGAATTACTTAGACATCACATGCCTAACAATTATAAACCCCACATTTTAGTCTCATCATCGAAAACACTTTTCAATATAAAGTCGGGCAATTCAACAAGATTCCCGGCATCCAGAACGAATGCTCGTTATAAACTTTAGTAGACAGCCGCACCCCCGATACCGTCGACGAAGTGCACTAAGGCGGAACACCGCTGCCGCGAGCACCCGGACGGATGCTTTCGGCGACGGGGTTCTCCTACAGTCACTTGGTCGGGGCTATGGGGTGCAGCTGTCTATTCAGTTTATCCGGCGAGTATCCGCGTACGCTACCCGATTGCGACGGACTTTTGATCGCATCAAAATTCCGTAGCAACCGATAAAGTGAGACTAAAGTGCTATGTTTATAACATTCATTCAGTTATCTCATAACTACTTATGGATTCCAAATATTATATCACAATCCGGATAAATAGAAAATGTTAAACTTTCCGATCGAACAATCGAACACCCAAGTTTTCTCGAAACAGCTCAACACGTGAAATAAGTTTAAAAACATTCACTTCGTGCCTCAGTACCAACGGTCCAGCCGTAGAAGGGTCAAGCCAACGCCTCACATGTGGCACGCCGTACTGCCCCAAACCCTAAGGTTCAAAGGGCAGTTCAAGACGGTCACATAATCGAGTTAAGGTTTGTTGTCTTCTAGAGGGACCATCGCGTTACTTGCACTACTTAGAACGTCATTAAACAACGGAAAAATCCAACAATTGGAAATTTCCCGGCAGGGGAAAAAGTGGGTATTTATATCCGGTCGAACTTTTTAACATATTCTAAAATTACCCGGAAAAACACATAAACAAAGTTTGATAATCCGATCGAATCTACGAACTCCCAATACAACCCAGAAAACTCAACTCTTGAGTAAATATTAAAAATTCCCAGAAAACTCAACACTGAAAGATAGAAGTTACTGTGCAAAAAGAACAGACTGAAGCGACTAAGTGGCCGCGGAACCGCCGCATTAACCATGCTAATGCCGCGGTTCCGCCGCGCTTTGATTGAATCAGGTGCTCGTGCTTCACAGTAATTCTTAGAAATTCCTGCTGATTTTTCTGCATATTTTTAATTCTCAAAAATCCCCGATTTCAAAAAATGTACAGAGAAGGATTTTGCATTAGGGTTTCGGTTCGATCGGACTTCTAACTCCATCTACGCATCGCCTAAGGCTCTAGCTAGGCTCTGATACCACTGTAGGGTTCCTAGGCACACCCATGAGGTTCTACAAGTGATCAAACATGGCCAATTCAAAAAAATTCTATGTGCCAAGTGACCCTAAGCAAGATCGTAACTAGAGGTATAGGCGAAACAATATATGTTAACAACTTAACTAAGAGTAAACGAAAAATACAACCTTTGTAGATCTGGTCCTCCACCTCCATAGCTCCGTGTTGACGTCCCTCCGCTGTACCCATCGGAATCCTAGACTCTTGCGATGGTTTCATCGGAGAAAAGATCGGGCTAGGTCGTCGACTTCGATGCCGAAGATGATCTACGTCGAGGCAACTCAAGATCAAACTCCAACTTCACCAAGTCATGAAATTTATGAAGAAAACACCCTATACTACATGGCAAGTGGTGGAGGATGAAGAAATAAGAAGTGGGTTCACTTTAGAATTGGATTTCTCACTCTTTTTCTCAAGACACCATTGAAGCTAGTAAGCTTTCATGAAGCTTGATGAAGATGAAGAAGATGAAAGAATAAAAAGCATTATCTTAAAAAAGAAAATCCAAGTCATTCTTATCATAATGCGATCTTGGTTAAGTGTAGAGAATCAACTAGGGTTAGGTGAATGGTTAGGTTTAGGAAAAGAACAAGAATGGTCAAAGCTTCTTGAAGCTTCATGGAAACAAACAAAAGAAGCAACCATTTCTTTTCTTGCCCTAAAATGAATAAATAAAAGAAATAGTTAAGAAAAGATAACAAAACCCTAACCATTAACCTAAATAAGGTTTAAAGCATACACATACCCAAGTTTGCATGTATCATCAAACATGATACAAACTAGTGCACAAAACTATATCATATATACAATGTGCACTTCAAGTGAGAAAATCCATCTAAAGTGAACAAATATTAGTTAATGTAAAGTAATATATCTAATATATAATTATACATTAAATCATTAAATCAACACTTGATTTAACGATCCGGTCATATCGCATATGACCGACTAATATCCAATGTATCGATTTATCGAATCAATCTTCGATTCGATAACTAGGTTATATCGCATACAACCATTCAATACATTCATCGCGAGAATAGAATACGGTATCACATACACGCATTATCCTCGGTCCCGCACATATCTCATATGCGCTCCTATTTCGTTTCACTTGAGCCAGGAAACCTCTGTGTAGGACTCTAAAGACTCGTCAATACGCCGGCAGCAGATGATGATCATGTCAAACACCCACAAGCCGCAAGCGGTCTGCTAAACGTAACGGCCACCCGGGTATTGAACGATCAGAAGATCGACGAGCAAGCCTGCTCACACTCCTGTGAATCCAACCAGTAACACTTACCGTACAGTCCCGTCTGTTCATCTGATATGTCGCATATCTCGCCTAGGGGTGGTAAACGTCAGACCCCAGTAGCTTGATAAGTCATGCCGACATAAGGTCCATAACATTCGTGAAACTACTGATAACTCTTACCAGTATATCAATGCAACCCTGGCCAGGGATTTCCTGTTATGGCCAGTCGAGCATAGCACAACATCAACCCCTAATACCGGGAGAGACGAATCCCCTCCTATCGCTTATTGCCTCCATGTGAATCGGGACTGTACCCAAAAACCACCTGTTTGCACGACTCAGTATAGCCGTGGTAGGGTGGAAATCAAAGCACAGTGAGAGACACACAAGACTCTATGACGATCTCGGGTCAACAGACTAAGCTGCACCAGTGTCACCAGAGAACTGCCATCTGACGTGAGGTATAATACCATCTGGGAGTTCTCGGAGAGTCCGTTCAGTATACCCAGTCTCCACTGAGCACCCGCATACCATCTCTGATGTCAAACACCAATGGATATGGGATCATCCATCGCCCATCACATAGGTCGAGAAGATATACGCTAGTCTGCTCTGGAATATCGATGCCCCGTCTCGATATTCCCACGACTAGGAACATTGAAGGATGTACTCATGGACTCCCCAGGCCCCACTAGTATGATCTACATCATAGTCCTGGAAGTCGAGTACACATCCTAAGGGCTTTATCAACACGTAACAGAGAGACAGAAAGTATACATGTTAAGATAAAGAGCAACCAGATAGCGTACTATCATGTCGAGCAAGAAAGTCCTACCTATATATGTCCCAGCATCTACTACAATATACATCCAATGTACAGTAATGGCCTCTAGGACATACATATAACTAACAATCTCCCACTTGCACTAGGGCCATCTGTAGCAGTGGTTAAAGTATCACATACTCAACCATCCCATAAAAGTCTCTCTCTGGGAAAAAGCCTTTGTGAGTGGATCCGCTGTGTTGTCCTCTGAGTCTACTCTCCTTACCTCGATCACCCTGGAGATCAACTATCTCCATGATTAGGTGATGCTGCCTCAGAATATGTCTGGGTCACTGATGGGATCATGGTTCGTTGGCCAAAGCCACACTTCCATTGTCACACAATGGTGGGAACCTTGTTCATCTTATGAACCAATATACACCCAAACTGCCTCTTTGGTAGTATCTTTAATAGCGATGTTACTAGCCTTTATCGTCTAGTTTGCCACGGTATCTAGCTTAGAACTCTTCCAACATACCGTCCCTTCACTGAGAGTAAAGACAATGCCTGCGACTGACATTCAGTCATCCTTATCACCCTGGAACCTTTCCAGTGATTCTCCCAAGGATCAACTGATACCATCTCTCTACAACTAGTGAGAATCCTAACATCCATTTAGATCTATCTCATAGACCCAAATTTCAGGATTTAGGAGGTATCACTTTGATCCTATATGGAGAATCTATGTGATAAGAGGAGATCGACCGATCGTAGCATAGGAAACTCCTTTCCTATCAAGAGCATGTTGTCCCCGTACAATACGAGGATGACCACCTTACTCTCTACTACCGTTTTGTATATATAAGGTTCATCTACCATTTTGATGAAGTCAAACTCTTTGATTACCACATCAAAACAGATGTTCCAACTCCGCGATACCTGCTTTATCCTGTAAAGCAACTTGCACATGTTTCCGCTGCTCCCACTGTTTACGAAACCCTCTGGCTGTGTACTTATAGACGTTGTCTTCTAAATTTGTATTTAGAAAAGTAGTCATGGCACCCAACCGCCAGATATCGTAGTCCTGGTGTGTAGCAATGGCAAGTAGGATCTGGATGGACTTAAGCATTGTCCCCTGAAAAAGGTTTCATCATTATCCACGCTTGGTCGATGACGAAAACCTTTAACAAGTCTAGCTTTGAAAGTCTCAACTTTTCTATCTACGCCTAGTAATCTTCTCAAGATATACTTGCTCCTGATGGGGATTTAACCCTTCAGATATAGCAGCCAAAGTCCATACTTTGCTGGTGTACATGGATTCCATCTCAGATCGCTAAGCATCCAGCCATTCTTACAGAGTCCCTACTCTCGATGGCCTGCTCGAAACTAGTTGGGTCATCATCTCATGATGCATTCCTCGCTCCCACTGTCATCGAGAAACCGAAGTATCTCTTAAGCGGATGAGGAATCCTACCAGATCGTCGAAGAGGCTGAGGTTCGTAGGGAACTATTGAATCCTTTGGTTCTGTCAAATCAGCTGTAGTTTTGTATAGCTGGAACCTTTCCAGTTCTACAGAACTGACCTTGCCTCGATCTTGTCCGGATTCTGCTTTTGACATAGGCCGGACAATCCCAAATCTTAACTTACTTAAGAGATAGGCTCTTCCCATACCATATCTTATATGGAGTGGTAGGCACTGATTTGATTTGAACCTAATTCAATAGGCATGCAACTTCTCAAGTGCACAACCCCTTAAAAGAAACAGGTAACTCAGTAATACTCATCATAGAGCACACCATATCATATAAGGTGCTATTGCTCCGCACTGATACACCGTTGTGCTGTGGTGTATTCAGAGGAGTAATACTGAGAGAGAATCTCATTCACCTTTAGAATAGTCCAAGAATTCTATGCACAAGTATTCTCCTCCCTGATCTTATCATAGGACATAATACTTATACCCGGTTTTTGGTTCTCTATTTCTAACTTATATTCTGTGAATATCTCAAAAGGTTCGGACTTGTGTTTCAATAGGAACATATGTCTGAATCTTGAGAGATTATCATAGAATGTAATGAAATACAAAGAACCGGTCTTGGCATGTGTAGACAGGGGATCTTACATACATCATCATGTATCAATCCCAAGGGTTTACTAACTCTTTCTCTGTTTCCAATAAGCAGAGCTATGGTCATCTAATCTTTGTAACTGTAAGTGCACGGCGGCGCCCCGGCCGTCAATCCGACGGCCAAATGCGGAAACGGTGATAAACTTTAATTTTGCGAACTTTGCAAACCGGCACCACCGCGCACTAAACCCCGGATCGGGCCATTAAACTTGTCCTAGCTTACTAACAAGATAGGGAAGAGATATACCAAATGATCCGAGTCCTTCGGTCTTCGTCTCCACTCCGATCTCCCGCGGATGCTTCGTCCGTCATCTCCTCGTTGTCGCCTCTTCTCCGGAAGGGCACCACATCGCCTGCATCTTTTACGGGCTCCCACCTCAATACCGAGGCAACTCGGGCGCGAAGCTGGCGAGTCGACGCGTCCAAGATTTGCTGTAGAAAGTGTAGTGTAGAGCTTATGTCTCATTTGGGGTTTGTTGCCTTTGAAGATGATGGAGGAATCAAGATAAGAAAAATGGTGCTTGCATTTTTCTAGCATGAAATGAGATGAACAAATTTTCCCTCTTAAAAATGATCCTCTCTTCTTCTTCTCTCAAGTATGAAAAAAAAACTTATCATCTTAGAAAATGGTGGAGGAAAGAATATGAAGCATGAAGGGAGGTGATGGTAGGAGCACAAGTGGTGACCACATCCAAAACATCATCATAACCATCTCACATCAAACTCTAATCACTTCTAATCAACAAAAGGCAAGTGATAATGATGGATAAGAATGGTATCAAAAGATGCTTTCATAATAAATATATTTGCAAGAAAAACCTCCACAATGTGTTATTTGCAAACTTGCAAATAACACCCTCCATCGGAAAAGTCCGGCCGGGAAAGAACAAAGGAAAACCGGCCGGAACGGAATGCAAACTGGCAACTCCAGAAAACTGGTCCCGTAATAAATTACAGGAAAACCCCGATACTGTGCATACACACCCGCATCTGTATTCCGTCCGGATACAAATGCAATGAGACAAAATCTACACTGTACTATACTAGGATCCGGCTTAAACCAAAGCCGGCCAGTAATATCCGTTCGATCCTGATCCGTGCAATACCGCACGTATCCGATCGAACCTTGCCATATATCTATACGGCCTCTAGTACAAACCGTCCGATCCTGATCCGTGCAATACCGCACGTATCTGATCGGACCCTGCCATATCTCCATACGGCCTCTACAGCGTTTCGCCCGAAAGCTTGAGTAACTGAAAGTGTGGTGGACTCTAAAGACTCGTCAATACTATGGCTGTGGATTTAACCACTAGCACGTCAGAGGTATAAGCCAATACGTAACGGGCCACCAGCTATTGACCAAAAGGGACGTCGATGAGCGAACTCATCCTGACACCCTACTGAGCCTGTCAGTGACAATATCCGTACAGTCCGGTCCGTTCGTCTATGAGCATCGCATGTCGGGCCTAGGGGGTTGGTAAAAGTCAGACCCCCAAAAGCGGTACAAGTTGTGTCGGAGTGTAGCCCAGAACACCCTGAGATACTACTGGAATACCTACCAGTAAATCTCCTGCCTTGGCCAAAGACTTCGTGTAATGGCTCTCCTAGACACAGCGCGACCTCACCCCTAATACCGGGAGAGACGAACCCCTGAAGATCCGCTCACTGCCTCCATGTGGCTCGGGACTGTACCCAACTAAAACCTGTTTGCACGACTCCTTTGAGCCGTGGTAGGGTAGTAATCAAAGCACAGTGGGAACTCACACGAGACAAATGACGATCCCCAGGTCGATGAACTAACCTGTACACATGTCACCTGGGAACTGCTATCTGACGTCAGGTATAAGACCAACTAGCATGTTCCCGGCGAGTCCTGTCCGGTGTACTCATAACCCAATGAGCACCTGTATACATCTCAGGTGAACCAACTGACACCAGTGGCCTGTGAGACCGGCCACCGCCCCTCGTCGGGGTCTCGACTGTATACACTAGTCTACTCTGGAGTATCGATGCCCTATCTCGAAACTCCCACGACTAGGGACCTTTTAAGGATGCGCTTATAGACTCCAGCTCTCACTTATATGATCGCCCTCATACTGCTGGCAGTCAAGCAAGAATCCTAGGGGCTCTATCAACGTGCAATAGCGACTTGTCAGGTCACCTAAAGCAGTACACGATGATAAAGGTAAACCAGATAGCATACTATCATCTCGAGTAAGACTGTCCTACCGGGATAGGTCCTCCCTCAATCATTGCAATCACGTGCCTGTGATCCAATAATTGACTCTGAGGGCACTATCTCCAACAGTAACATGACTGGCAAGTTTCATAAGATATAAATTCAAACTGATTTAAATATATATTTAAATGTAACTTCAGCCAGTCGGGTCGCATTGATATGACCTAGTCTACAATGCCTCAAGAAGGATTCGTTCATTTCTGAACTCTTCCTCTAATGTGTGTTCTGTATACTAGGAACTGTAGTTTGATTTAGAACATCAATACTTTTAGATAACGTGCCTGAACCGATCAACTTTTGATATAGGAAATGTTCAAAACATTATCCAACAATACAAAATTTTATCATTTCTTTACTTATAAAGAGACTGATATGATTTTGTATATCAGGTTCGGTATCTAATAACATTTGTTCAGAATCAATGTATTCGTAATACAGGGTGACAGTGACCAACAGACTTGGCTGCAACACTTGCCCCGTTTTCTGTCTCATAAAACTTATCACTCGTTCTCAGTTTTCTACCTTTCTGTAGCCCTATGTAACAGATTACATATCTGGGATCCTGATCCGGTATCAAATACCCAGGATGCAGAGGATACTGCGAAATAGTTCTTTGTAATGAACATACCCGAAGGAGATGCATCATATGCACTTTCTTCGTTTGGGCGGCATGGGAATTCTGGTATTCCCCTATTTTCTACTCTGTCTTATAACAATTATAAGTTGGAGCGGGACCAACGTTCCCCAGCTCAGTATAACAAGCGGGTTCAGTCAATACATCCATATTATTATCTTGATTAAGGCATGATATGGTCGATACCTGGAGAGAGAGAGAAGAAAACACTCTGCGTGCGCTCTTGCAAGATTATATTGGTTATATATTTTATCTAATCAGGATGGCTCCCACTGTTTTTATCAAATCTTCCTTCAAACCCTAAAAGGAAAGATTAGCCGGGATTAATTACACTCCACAAGTTCGCCAATCTTTCAGCCAGGCCAGTGTCGGTACTTTGAGGGAGGTTCCCCGTGCTTTCGCACGGACCTAATTACAGTAAACCTCGTTTTCCCAGAGGCGTAACCCCGTTGACACCTTTCTAGACACCTACTTGATCGGCTAATTGTAAAGTGCAAAACTCTCCCAGGAGTAACAATTACTCGCAGTGGGTATCGGGATCCAACTATCACATAGAAGGTATGCAATCTCATTGCAAATTTCAACACTTGAAACTCCCGATATAGGTTTTTACCCCTAGCACCTATGACCTTAACTATGGTCAACAAATCATAAGTACTAGTCAAGTTCTACCCGTTATTTCGTGATTAATTAGACCCACCCACATGACCCTTAACTAAGGTCAACAAAGTCACGCGACTGTCCTAACTAATCGCATCATATGCGGTGTAGGAAGACGTCACTTAGCTACCGTACACTGTGCCTTGACTATGGTCAACAAACACAGCACGAATACTAAGTACTCTACTTCCTAAAATGACGGAGGGTTACGAATGGTTTTTATGAAAACCTTTAACGCTTTGAACTTGATCTCGTTGCGGAATCAAATGGTTTTTAAATGGAATGTTTTTTAGGCTTTTCTAGTTTTGCTAAAGAGGTCACTCCCGGTGAAGGGATCGTCGGCCCTTTCCTCGTCGAATGAGGTGCGGGATATATCATATATGTCACTGTGCAAAGCAGAAACTATAGAAGCAATCAAAAGACAAACCGAGTGTGTAGCATCTGCCAGTTATTTCTAAAGGAGTCACTCCCGGTGAAGGGATCTCGGTCCTTTCCTTATCGAATAAGGTGCAGGATGTTCTACAAGGAACACCGCGATGTAAAGCAAGAACTGTAGCTACCTGTTTTATTTTGAAATTCGATTCCACAACATCCTTTAGGTTTATTTTCTTTCATTAATCTCATTAATGAATATCCCATCATTTAAGTCCACTTAAACATCACAGATAAATATAACGTACGCTTATGCCATCCGCATTCGCCTCGATGTCCCGTCTGCTCCGTTAGGTTAGGTAACTAACGGCAGAGAGAGGAAGGGCTAGCGCGGGTGTAAAACATAAGCAACGTCTATATAATATATCATATATACTATATACTATATCTATCTGAACAAATCACATGATCACATCACAGATAACGCAGCAGAAAATATCATATGAAATATTGGATATACTAGGACGTCCGTGTTTTTAATACGAGCCAGTATAAAACACGGATTCCACGGTCGTGATGAATAGCCATATCCCACACCCCAAGACCCCTACGAGAGCGGCAAACAACCCTACCAATTCTAGGGTTAGGAGACCCGGACTCGACTCCTCGAGATGGTCTCCCACTGAACCGTAGAACCCGGTTACTTGTGCTCCCCTCCTTGGGTCTATCCTAATGCGGAAAAGTAAATAATATACAAATAGTGACATCATCCGCAACCTGGAAGTGCCCCAATAAAAGAATATTACATACAAGTTTTTACATGAATGAAATTGAAAAACACTCATCTCACATAACCCCCTCCCCCCCGGCTATTCAAACGCGACGATCCAATATAACATATCCAGCAACACATAACATCACATGTCATCAACGTAAGTAAATATGCGCATCCCAATTGTAGTTGACATATAGCTACGAAACCGGCGATATCACATATTACACTTACGGTCACAGAAAAGAAAGTGTAAAACTAAAACAGTTGGAATCCACAAACTCTTTAGACATCGCATGCCTAACCAAATGAATTACTTAGACATCACATGCCTAACAATTATAAACCCCACATTTTAGTCTCATCATCGAAAACACTTTTCAATATAAAGTCGGGCAATTCAACAAGATTCCCGGCATCCAGAACGAATGCTCGTCGTAAACTTTAGTAGACAGCCGCATCCCCGATACCGTCGACGAAGTGCACTAAGGCGGAACACCGCTGCCGCGAGCACCCGGACGGATGCTTTCGGCGACGGGGTTCTCCTACAGTCACTTGGTCGGGGCTATGGGGTGCAGCTGTCTATTAAGTTTATCCGGCGAGTATCCGCGTACGCTACCCGATTGCGACGGACTTTTGATCGCATCAAAATTCCGTAGCAACCGATAAAGTGAGAATAAAGTGCTATATTTATAACATTCATTCAGTTATCTCATAACTACTTATGGATTCCAAATATTGTATCACAATCCGGATAAATAGAAAATGTTAAACTTTCCGATCGAACAATCGAACACCCAAGTTTTCCCGAAACAGCTCAACACGTGAAATAAGTTTAAAAACATTCACTTCGTGCCTCAGTACCAACGGTCCAGCCGTAGAAGGGTCAAGCCAACGCCTCACGTGTGGCACGCCGTACTGCCCCAAACCCCAAGGTTCAAAGGGTAGTTCAAGACGGTCACATAATCGAGTTAAGGTTTGTTGTCTTCTAGAGGGACCATCGCGTTACTTGCACTACTTAAAACGTCATTAAACAACGGAAAAATCCAACAATTGGAAATTTCCCGGTAGGGGAAAAAGTGGGTATTTATATCCGGTCGAACTTTTTAACATATTCTAAAATTACCCGGAAAAACACATAGACAAAGTTTGATAATCCGATCGAATCTACGAACTCCCAATACAACCCAGAAAACTC
Organism: Agapanthus africanus; assembly: GCA_030015575.1. Lineage (NCBI taxonomy): Eukaryota > Viridiplantae > Streptophyta > Magnoliopsida > Asparagales > Amaryllidaceae > Agapanthus > Agapanthus africanus. The sequence goes on along the minus strand of CM057338.1, from coordinate 864,732,415 downwards.
AACTCTTGAGTAAATATTAAAAATTCCCAGAAAACTCAGCATTTAAAGATAGAAGTTACTGTGCAAAAAGAACAGACTAAAGCGACTAAGTGGCCGCGGAACCGCCGCATTAACCATGCTAATGCCGCGGTTCCGCCGCGCTTTGATTGAATCAGGTGCTCGTGCTTCACAGTAATTCTTAGAAATTCCTGCTGATTTTTCTGCATATTTTTAATTCTCAAAAATCCCCGATTTCAAAAAATGTACAGAGAAGGATTTTGCATTAGGGTTTCGGTTTGATCGGACTTCTAACTCCGTCTACGCATCGCCTAAGGCTCTAGCTAGGCTTTGATACCACTGTAGGGTTCTTAGACACACCCATGAGGTTCTACAAGTGATCAAACATGGCCAATTCAAAAAATTTCTATGTGCCAAGTGACCCTAAGCAAGATCGTAACTAGAGGTATAGGCGAAACAATATATGTTAACAACTTAACTAAGAGTAAACGAAAAATACAACCTTTGTAGATCTGGTCCTCCACCTCCATAGCTCCGTGTTGACGTCCCTCCACTGTACCCATCGGAATCCTAGACTCTTGCGATGGTTTGATCGGAGAAAAGATCGGGCTAGGTCGTCGACTTCGATGCCGAAGATGATCTACGTCGGGGCAACTCAAGATCAAACTCCAACTTCACCAAGTCATAAAACTTGTCAAGAAAACACCCTATACTACATGGCAAGTGGTAGAGGATGAAGAAATAGGAAGTGGGTTCACTTTAGAATTGGATTTCTCACTCTTTTTCTCAAGACACCATTGAAGCTAGTAAGCTTTCATGAAACTTGATGAAGATGAAGAAGATGAAAGAATAAAAAGGATTATTTTAAAAAAGAAAATCCAAGTCATTCTTATCATAATGCAACCTTGGTTAAGTGTAGAGAATCAACTAGGGTTAGGTGAATGGTTAGGTTTAGGAAAAGAAAAAGAATGGTCAAAGCTTCTTGAAGCTTTAAGGAAACAAACAAAAGAAGCAACCATTTCTTTTCTTGCCCTAAAATGAATAAATAAAAGAAATAGTTAAGAAAAGATAACAAAACCCTAACCATTAACCTAAACAAGGTTTAAAGAATACACATACCCAAGTTTGCATGTATCATCAAACATGATACAAACTAGTGCACAAAACTATATCATATATACAATGTGCACTTCAAGTGAGAAAATCCATCTAAAGTGAACAAATATTAGTTAATGTAAAGTAATATATCTAATATATAATTATACATTAAATCATTTAATCAACACTTGATTTAACGATCCGGTCATATCGCATATGACCGACTAATATCCAATGTATCGATTTATCGAACCAATCTTCGATTCGATAACTAGGTTATATCGCATACAACCATTCAATACATTCATCGCGAGAATAGAATACGGTATCACATACACGCATTATCCTCGGTCCTGCACATATCTCATATGCGCTCCTATTTCGTTTCGCTTGAGCCAGGAAACCTCTGTGTAGGACTCTAAAGACTCGTCAATACGCCGGCAGCAGGTGATGATCATGTCAAACACCCACAAGCCGCAAGCGGTCTGCTAAACGTAACGGCCTCCCGGGTATTGAGCGATCAGAAGATCGACGAGCAAGCCTGCTCACACTCCTGTGAATCCAACCAGAAACACTTACCGTACAGTCCCGTCTGTTCGTCTGATATGTCGCATATCTCGCCTAGGGGTGGTAAACGTCAGACCCCAGTAGCTTGATAAGTCATGCCGACGTAAGGTCCATAACATTCGTGAAACTACTGATAACTCTTACCAGTATATCACTGCAACCCTGGCCAGGGATTTTCTGTTATGGCCAGTCGAGCATAGCACAACATCAACCCCTAATACCGGGAGAGACGAATCCCCTCCTATCGCTCATTGCCTCCATGTGAATCGGGACTGTACCCAAAAACCACCTATTTGCACGACTCAGTTTAGCCGTGGTAGGATGGAAATCAAAGCACAGTGGGAGACACACAAGACTCTATGACAATCTCGGGTCAACAGACTAAGCTGCACCAGTGTCACCAAAGAACTGCCATCTGACGTGAGGTATAATACCATCTGGGAGTTCTCGGCGAGTCTGTTCAGTGTACCCAGTCTCCACTGAACACCCGCATACCATCTCTGATGTCAAACACCAATGGATATGGGATCATCCATCGCCCATCACATAGGTCGAGAAGATATACGCTAGTCTACTCTGGAATATCGATGCCCCGTCTCAATATTCCCACGACTAGGAACATTGAAGGATGTACTCATGGACTCCCCAGGCCCCACTAGTATGATCTACATCATAGTCCTGGAAGTCGAGTACACATCCTAAGGGCTTTATCAACACGTAACAGAGAGACAGAAAGTATACATGTTAAGATAAAGAGCAACCAGATAGCGTACTATCATGTCGAGCAAGAAAGTCCTACCTATATATGTCCCAGCATCCTCTACACTATACATCTAATGTACAGTAATGGCCTCTAGGGCATACATATAACTAACAATCTCCCACTTGCACTAGGGCCATCTGTAGCAGTGGTTGCAGTATCACATACTCAACCATCCCATAAAAGTCTCCCTCTGGGAAAAAGCCTTTGTGAGTGGATCCGCTGTGTTGTCCTCTGAGTCTGCTCTCCTTACATCGATAACCCTGGAGATCAACTATCTCCATGATTAGGTGATGCTGCCTCAGAATATGTCTGGGTCACTGATAGGATCATGGTTCGTTGGCCAAAGCCACACTTCCATTGTCACACAATGGTGGGAACCTAGTTCATCTTATGAACCAATATACACCCAAACTGCCTCTTTGGTAGTATCTTTAATAGCGATGTTACTAGCCTTTATCGTCTAGTTTGCCACGGTATCTAGCTTGGAACTCTTCCAACATACCGTCCCTTCACTGAGGGTAAAGACAATGCCTGCGACTGACATTCAGTCATCCTTATTACCCTGGATCCTTTCCAGTGATTCTCTCTAGGATCAACTGATACCATCTCACTACAACTAGTGAGAATCCTAACATCCATTTAGATCTATCTCATAGACCCAAATTTCAGGATTTAAGAGGTATCACTTTGATCCTATATGGAGAATCTATGTGATAAGAAGAGATCGACCGATCGTAGCATAGGAAACTCCTTTCCTATCAAGAGCATGTTCTCCTCGTACAATACGAGGATGACCACCTTACTCTCTACTACCGTTTTGTATATATAAGGTTCATTTACCATTTTGATGAAGTCAAACTCTTTGACTACCACATCAAAACAGATGTTCCAACTCCGCGATACCTGCTTTATCCTGTAAAGCAACTTGCACATGTTTCCGCTGCTCCCACTGTTTACGAAACCCTCTGGCTGTGTACTTATAGATGTTCTCTTCTAAATTAGTATTTAGAAAAGTAGTCATGGCACCCAACCGCCAGATATCGTAGTCCTGGTGTGTAGCAATGGCAAGTAGGATCTGGATGGACTTAAGCATTGTCCCCTGAAAAGGTTTCATCATTATCCACGCTTGGTCGATGACGAAAACCTTTAACAAGTCTAGCTTTGAAAGTCTCAACTTTTCCATCTACGCCAAGTAATCTTCTCAAGATATACTTGCTCCTGATGGGGATTTAACCCTTCAGATATAGCAGCCAAAGTCCATACTTTGCTGGTGTACATGGATTCCATCTCAGATCGCTAAGCATCCAGCCATTCTTACAGAGTCCCTACTCTCGATGGCCTGCTCGAAACTAGTTGGGTCATCATCTCATGATGCATTCCTCGCTCCCACTGTCATCGAGAAACCGAAGTATCTCTTAAGCGGATGAGGAACCCTACCAGATCGTCGGAGAGGCTGAGGTTCGTAGGGAACTATTGAATCCTTTGGTTCTGTCAAATCAGCTGTAGTTTTGTATAGCTGGAACCTTTCCAGTTCTACAGAACTGACCTTGCCTCGATCTTGTCCGGATTCTGCTTTTGACATAGGCCGGAAAATCCCAAATCTTAACTTACTTAAGAGATAGGCTCTTCCCATACCATATCTTATATGGAGTGGTAGGCACTGATTTGATTTGAACCTAATTCAATAGGCATGCAACTTCTCAAGTGCACAACCCCTTAAAAGAAACAGGTAACTCAGTAATACTCATCATAGAGCACACCATATCATATAAGGTGCTATTGCTCCGCCCTGATACACCGTTGTGCTGTGGTGTATTCAGAGGAGTAATACTGAGAGAGAATCTCATTCACCTTTAGAATAGTCCAAGAATTCTATGCACAAGTATTCTCCTCCCTGATCTTATCACAGGACATAATACTTATACCCGCTTTTTGGTTCTCTATTTCTAACTTATATTCTGTGAATATCTCAAAAGGTTCGGACTTGTGTTTCAACAGGAACATATGTCTGAATCTTGAGAGATTATCAGAGAATGTAATGAAATACAAAGAACCGGTCTTGGCATGTGTAGACAGGGGATCTTACATACATCATCATGTATCAATCCCAAGGGTTTACTAACTCTTTCTCTGTTTCCAATAAGCAGAGCTATGGTCATCTAATCTTTGTAACATGACTGGCAAGTTTCACAAGATGTAAATTCAAACTGATTTAAATATGTATCTAAATGTAACTTCAGCCAGTCGGGTCGCATTGATATGACCTAGTCTACAATGCCTCAAGAAGGATTCGTTCATTTCTGACTCTTCCTCTAATGTGTGTTCTGTATACTAGGAACTGTAGTTTGATTTAGAACATCAATGCTTTTAGATAACGTGCCTGAACCGATCAACTTTTGATATAGGAAATGTTCAAAACATTATCCAACAATACAAAATTTTATCATTTCTTTACTTATAAAGAGACTGATATGATTTTGTATATCAGGTTCGGTATCTAATAACATTTGTTCAGAATCAATGTATTCGTAATACAGGGTGACAGTGACCAACAGACTTGGCTGCAACACTTGCCCCGTTTTCTGTCTCATGAAACTTATCACCCGTTCTCAGTTTTCTACCTTTCTGTAGCCCTATGTAACAGATTACATATCTGGGATCCTGATCCGGTATCAAATACCCAGGATGCAGAGGATACTGCGAAATAGTTCTTTGTAATGAACATACCCGAAGGAAATGCATCATATGCACTTTCTTCGTTTGGACGGCATGGGAATTCTGGTATTCCCCTATTTCCTACTCTGTCTTATAACAATTATAAGTTGGAGCGGGACCAACGTTCCCCAGCTCAGTATAACAAGCGGGTTCAGTCAATACATCCATATTATTATCTTGATTAAGGCATGATATGGTCGATACCTGGAGAGAGAGAGAAGAAAACACTCTGCGTGCGCTCTTGCAAGATTATATTGGTTATATATTTTATCTAATCAGGATGGCTCCCACTGTTTTTATCAAATCTTCCTTCAAACCCTAAAAGGAAAGATTAGCCGGGATTAATTACATTCTACAAGTTCGCCAATCTTTCAGCCAGGCCAGTGTCGGTACTTTGAGGGAGGTTCCCCGTGCTTTCGCACGGACCTAATTACAGTAAACCTCGTTTTCCCAGAGGCGTAACCCCGTTGACACCTTTCTAGACACCTACTTGATCGGCTAATTGTAAAGTGCAAAACTCTCGCAGGAGTAACAATTACTCACAGTGGGTATCGGGATCCAACTATCACATAGAAGGTATGCAATCTCATTGCAAATTTCAACACTTGAAACTCCCGATATAGGTTTTTACCCCTAGCACCTATGACCTTAACTATGGTCAACAAATCATAAGTACTAGTCAAGTTCTACCCGTCATTTCGTGATTAATTAGACCCACCCACATGACCCTTAACTAAGGTCAACAAAGTCATGCGACTGTCCTAACTAATCGCATCATATGCGGTGTAGGAAGACGTCACTTAGCTACCGTACAATGTGCCTTGACTATGGTCAACAAACACAGCACGAATACTAAGTACTCTACTTCCTAAAATGACGGAGGGTTGCGAATGGTTTTTATGAAAACCTTTAACGCTTTGAACTTGATCTCGTTGCGGAATCAAATGGTTTTTAAATGGAATGTTTTTGAGGCTTTTCTAGTTTCGCTAAAGGGGTCACTCCCGGTGAAGGGATCGTCGGCCCTTTCCTCGTCGAATGAGGTGCGGGATATATCATATATGTCACTGTGCAAAGCACAAACTATAGAAGCAATCAAAAGACAAACCGAGTGTGTAGCAACTGCCAGTTATTGCTAAAGGAGTCACTCCCGGTGAAGAGATCTCGGTCCTTTCCTTATCGAATAAGGTGCAGGATGTTCTACAAGGAACACCGCGATGTAAAGCAAGAACTGTAGCTACCTGTTTTATTTTGAAATTTGATTCCACAACATCTTTTAGGTTTATTTTCTTTCATTAATCTCATTAATGAATATCCCATCATTTAAGTCCACCTAAACATCACAGATAAATATAACGTACGCTTATGCCATCCGCATTCGCCTCGATGTCCCGTCTGCACCGTTAGGTTAGGTAACTAACGGCAGAGAGAGGAAGGGCTAGCGCGGGAGTAAAACATAAGCAACGTCTATATAATATATCATATATACTATATACTATATCTATCTGAACAAATCACATGATCACATCACAGATAACGCAGCAGAAAATATCATATGAAATATTGGATATACTAGGACGTCCGTGTTTTTAAGACGAGCCAGTATAAAACACGGATTCCACGGTCGTGATGAATAGCCATATCCCACACCCCTAGACCCCTACGAGTGCGGCAAACAACCCTACCAATTCTAGGGTTAGGAGACCCGGACTCGACTCCTCGAGATGGTCTCCCACTGAACCGTAGAACCCGGTTACTTGTGCTCCCCTCCTTGGGTCTATCCTAATGCGGAAAAGTAAATAATATACAAATAGTGACATCATCCACAACCTGGAAGTGCCCCAATAAAAGAATATTACATACAAGTTTTTACATGAATGAAATTGAAAAACACTCATCTCACATAACCCCCCCCCGGCTATTCAAACGCGACGATCCAATATAACATATCCAGCAACACATAACATCACATGTCATCAACGTAAGTAAATATGCGCATCCCAATTGTAGTTGACATATAGCTACGAAACCGGCGATATCACATATTACATTTACGGTCACAGAAAAGAAAGTGTAAAACTACAACAGTTGGAATCCACAAACTCTTTAGACATCGCATGCCTAACCAAATGAATTACTTAGACATCACATGCCTAACAATTATAAACCCCACATTTTAGTCTCATCATCGAAAACACTTTTCAATATAAAGTCGGGCAATTCAACAAGATTCCCGGCATCCAGAACGAATGCTCGTCGTAAACTTTAGTAGACAGCCGCACCCCCGATACCGTCGACGAAGTGCAGTAAGGCGGAACACCGCTGCCGCGAGCACCCGGACGGATGCTTTCGGTGACGGGGTTCTCCTATAGTCACTTGGTCGGGGCTATGGGGTGCAGCTGTCTATTAAGTTTATCCGGCGAGTATCCGCGTACGCTACCCGATTGCGACGGACTTTTGATCGCATCAAAATTCCGTAGCAACCGATAAAGTGAGACTAAAGTGCTATGTTTATAACATTCATTCAGTTATCTCATAACTACTTATGGATTTCAAATATTGTATCACAATCCGGATAAATAGAAAATGTTAAACTTTCCGATCGAACAATCGAACACCCAAGTTTTCCCGAAACAGCTTAACACGTGAAATAAGTTTTAAAACATTCACTTCGTGCCTCAGTACCAATGGTCCAGCCGTAGAAGGGTCAAGCCAACGCCTCACGTGTGGCACGCCGTACTGCCCCAAACCCCAAGGTTCAAAGGGCAGTTCAAGACGGTCACATAATCGAGTTAAGGTTTGTTGTCTTCTAGAGGGACCATCGCGTTACTTGCACTACTTAGAATGTCATTAAACAACGGAAAAATCCAACAATTGGAAATTTCACGGTAGGGGAAAAAGTGGGTATTTATATCCGGTCGAACTTTTTAACATATTCTAAAATTACCCGGAAAAACACATAGACAAAGTTTGATAATCCGATCGAATCTACGAACTCCCAATACAACCCAGAAAACTCAACTCTTGAGTAAATATTAAAAATTCCCAGAAAAATCAGCATTGAAAGATAGAAGTTACTGTGCAAAAAGAACAGACTGAAGCGACTAAGTGGCCGCGGAACCGCCGCATTAACCATGCTAATGCCGCGGTTCCGCCGCTCTTTGATTGAATCAGGTGCTCGTGCTTCACAGTAATTCTTAGAAATTCCTGCTGATTTTTCTGCATATTTTTAATTCTCAAAAATCCCCGATTTCAAAAAATGTACAGAGAAGGATTTTGCATTAGGGTTTCGGTTCGATCGGACTTCTAACTCCGTCTACGCATCACCTAAGGCTCTAGCTAGGCTCTGATACCACTGTAGGGTTCCTAGGCACACCCATGAGGTTCTACAAGTGATCAAACATGGCCAATTCAAAAAATTTCTATGTGCCAAGTGACCCTAAGCAAGATCGTAACTAGAGGTATAGGCGAAACAATATATGTTAACAACTTAACTAAGAGTAAACGAAAAATACAACCTTTGTAGATCTGGTCCTCCACCTCCATAGCTCGGTGTTGACGTCCCTCCACTGTACCCATCGGAATCCTAGACTCTTGCGATGGTTTGATCGGAGAAAAGATCGGGCTAGGTCGTCGACTTCGATGCCGAAGATGATCTACGTCGAGGCAACTCAAGATCAAACTCCAACTTCACCAAGTCATGAAACTTGTGAAGAAAACACCCTATACTACATGGCAAGTGGTAGAGGATGAAGAAATAGGAAGTGGGTTCACTTTAGAATTGGATTTCTCACTCTTTTTCTCAAGACACCATTGAAGCTAGTAAGCTTTCATGAAGCTTGATGAAGATGAAGAAGATGAAAGAATAAAAAGGATTATCTTAAAAAAGAAAATCCAAGTCACTCTTATCATAATGCAACCTTGGTTAAGTGTAGAGAATCAACTAGGGTTAGGTGAATGGTTAGGTTTAGGAAAAGAACAAGAATGGTCAAAGCTTCTTGAAGCTTCAAGGAAACAAACAAAAGAAGCAACCATTTCTTTTCTTGCCCTAAAATGAATAAATAAAAGAAATAGTTAAGAAAAGATAACAAAACCCTAACCATTAACCTAAACAAGGTTTAAAGCATACACATACCCAAGTTTGCATGTATCATCAAACATGATACAAACTAGTGCACAAAACTATATCATATATACAATGTGCACTTCAAGTGAGAAAATCCATCTAAAGTAAACAAATATTAGTTAATGTAAAGTAATATATCTAATATATAATTATACATTAAATCATTAAATCAACACTTGATTTAACGATCCGGTCATATCGCATATGACCGACTAATATCCAATGTATCGATTTATCGAATCAATCTTCGATTCGATAACTAGGTTATATCGCATACAACCATTCAATACATTCATCGCGAGAATAGAATACGGTATCACATACCCGCATTATCCTCGGTCCCGCACATATCTCATATGCGCTCCTATTTCGTTTCGCTTGAGCCAGGAAACCTCTGTGTAGGACTCTAAAGACTCGTCAATACGCCGGCAGCAGGTGATGATCATGTCAAACACCCACAAGCCGCAAGCGGTCTGCTAAACGTAACGGCCACCCGGGTATTGAGCGATTAGAAGATCGACGAGCAAGCCTGCTCACACTCCTGTGAATCCAACCAGTAACACTTACCGTACAGTCCCGTCTATTCATCTGATATGTCGCATATCTCGCCTAGGGGTGGTAAACGTCAGACCCCAGTAGCTTGATAAGTCATGCCGACGTAAGGTCCATAACATTCGTGAAACTACTGACAACTCTTACCAGTATATCACTGCAACCCTGGCCAGGGATTTCCTGTTATGGCCAGTCGAGCATAGCACAACATCAACCCCTAATACCGGGAGTGACGAATCCCCTCCTATCGCTCATTGCTTCCTTGTGAATCGGGACTGTACCCAAAAACCACCTGTTTGCACGACTCAGTATAGCCGTGGTAGGGTGGAAATCAAAGCACAGTGGGAGTCACACAAGACTCTATGACGATCTCGGGTCAACAGACTAAGCTGCACCAGTGTCACCAGAGAACTGTCATCTGACGTGAGGTATAATACCATCTGGGAGTTCTCGGCGAGTCCGTTCAGTGTACCCAGTCTCCACTGATGTCACGTCCCGAAAGTACGGAACAAGACCGGCACTTAAACTACGAAACGTCTCGAGGCGTACGTAATCTAAGTAAACCGAAAACCCAGAAATCCAAACCAAGAAAAGTAGTAGAGTGAAGGAAAACCAATTTAAAACAAGTAGTTTTAATAGCATAAGCCGAATTATGCGGTTTTTAAGAACATCAAAATTTACTGAAAATTTCGGCAGAGTCTCCTTTGTAAATACTGGCCCCCAAACGGGATACAACTTGAATAGTATACGAAATCAATAAAAAGGCATCCCCAAGCGGGAGATAGCTCTTCGTCAATCGACGGTCACAACCACACAAGCAATATAATATACAATGCCAACGGTGAGGATCAAAATTCAAAAGGGAACTCAAAACCACAAGAAAACCGCAGAAATATAACGCGCGACTCTAAGGTCGAAGGAATAACATCACTGGTCTCTATCTCAAAATAAATACATGTTTGGTTGATGGAACTTCTAGATACAACAGAATAATAATATACAAGATATATAATGGGGGTAAGATACAAGTAAACCCACCTACTAGCAAATCACCCGAAGGAAACTATGCCCGCAAGCCGTAATGAAACCTGTACGGCAAACCTGCAAGAAACTGGGGCACAACGGGGGTGAGTTGCCAACTCGTGAATAGAAAAAACATCTACGAATAGAAATTGCATAAATAACGCAACCTAGGTCAATGATCATAATATATCCTCAATATATATAACATGCAACCTATAACAAGGCTAGGGTAAATATCTAACCCGAGTGTAATCTCATGTGCCCGTGTCAGTGCCTCAGGTAGCAATATATCATGTGAATGAGGTATGAATGCATGAAAACCGAATACATGTAAATGAAGAAACTGTTTTCATAATTTAGTGTGATTTCCTTTGTATTTTTAAACTGAGGTATCATAATGAAATCAGCATAAAACAGTGCCTAGCATCGGCACAAAACGTAATCCCAATATCTCGATATCTCTGTATCACAGTCTCTGTACCTCAATATCTCGAAATCTCAATGTCTCAATCACAATATCTAGGGTGCCGTCAGTCCAGACCGGCCCCTACCATCCATCTCAAGACCACGACGGTATCCTCCGGATATCCGACGCGTCGGGTAAAATCACCGGTAGGTAGTGCTCCCCTGCCAGGCTCACATCGTCATCATCACGCGCTTCTTGCCCCGGGGTACCTTACCGGGTCCACCATGTACCCGAAACGGTTCATCCGTCTCCTCGAATCGGGTCTCGAAATCCATCAGCAAACTCATGGTGGACGACTCATACATCATGGGAAAAACCGCACTTTTTATTTTAAAAGAGAGAAAAGGGTTATTTATGTTCTTGCGGTTTTCCTCCAAATCCAGAAAATCTCATGGAAATCCGAATCCAAAACCTCAATAACACGTAAAATAGTGAATATATGCATGAGAATCCATGAATGCGGCATAACAATGAATAACAGTATGCATGAAGTAGCAGATAATAACTACAATGTCTAAACTAACATATAAGGCAAGTACGCTATGTCAAGCAATAATATTTTCTAAGGTGTACGTGACATGGCAATTATCGATGAAGATGTGTGTGAGCCGGCAAGTAAGTGTACGTGGTACATACGCATCATCGGTAATGGTGCTGGTGTCCTAACAATATGATATCAACATTGCAATAAGAAATTATAACATAAGTATGCGATGCAAAGCGAACCACAATAATACGCGGGAGCTGAATACTAGACGCAACTGTAACTAACCTGCATTAATCTAATATAAGTCCTACAAATGGTGCCTTTTGAAATAACACGAATCATGGGGTTTTGAAAATAGGGGCTACGGTGTTTTTATGAAAAGATACGTCTTTTGAAATATCCGTAGGATCCCTTGGGCTGTCTTTTAAAATACCCACGATTCGTTAGTTTTTGAAATAGGTAAGAATCGAATCTAATCTAACAACTAAACTAAACTAAAGGGCTAAGCTAACAAGCTGGACTACAGCTAAGGAAACCGCCTAACATCTGAGTCGATCCATATACATACCTGTATATATATTAGTCGGTGATCCCGCCTCAATAATATCATATCCGATACCATATCTACAATCAGACATCCCAAGTCAAGAGTGCGGATCAATCATCAAGATATAGCTCGTACGTAAATCCGTCGTACGGCATCCCCAAATCTGGGTACGGGTCAATATCATATTCCTCACACCATTCCTATGGTATCCTCTTTATTCAAGATCATAGTCTAGGGTACTGACCTATGTCTAGTACAATACTAATATCCTCAATATACTCATGATCTGACTACTGATCGACAATCTCGTACAAACCGATATCGTCGGCACATATCATCATCAAGGGGGGTATACATCGCCCTATACGGCCTAATATCAATATCCTAGCATATCATGCCTCATACCACGATCACATGACGACCATTTATTTATAACACTATTCACCCGTATCGTCGTCCCAAGATCCGCTATAACACCAGGACGTACCTCAAGTACGAATCCTGCCATATCACCGCTATCACAACCACAAAACAAATCTCCTCGACTCAGCTCAATCCCAAGTATCATCCTCAAATCCGTATGTGAACACATAGTCCCATACCCATGTGAACACATAACTATAAAGAATCCCATGAGCACATATAAATAGGAATGTATGCAAGTATGTATGTGTGTATGTGTAGTGCCACACTACCCTAGGGTTCGCAACACTAAAATAATCCAACACATCAATATCCATCCTAAACATCGTTATTAATCCCAAATAACATATAATAATTGTTGGTGTGTATACGCATCCGTATACACCACCACGGACTGCGGGGGTGCTATACGCCATCCACCCGACTTCTCCCCGTAGATATAAATCTACTCACCTGGTCCTCGCTCGCCGGTGCCGACGTCGTCACGCGCTTGCTTGTCGTCTCGAAGTCCATATGGGGTACCTACATATCATAACGCACCATATCGCATTAAAATCCGACTCATGACCAAAACGATGCACGAATCCCACATAGGTCAAAACCTATGGTTGCTTTCACAAATCGACCCAAAAACTCTCGACGTCGGCGTACAAATGCCAAACCATCGAGAAAAACCCAAACACACCCATTTATACATTCAAAAACACTAATTATAATATGTAATAGGTTGCAATTCACAAAAACCTCAAACTCACTTTAAAAGCTATTTTTCCGAAAATCTAGCAAGCAAAATTAACCGTTTTAGTACAAAACTCGATATTTAAACAAATTTAGCGGCCACAATATCCACTAAATATCATAACTAAGTCATATAAACCATTTCTATAATTTATTCTCATAAATTTGCATAATTTCCAAAATCCTAGTTTGCAAAAATATCAATTTTTAACACCTTTTATAGCAAAATTCACAATTCATCAATTAAGCTTGGTTTTGCATGATCTAAATTGCTAAACAACAAATTAAAATGTTGATAAAGTCATCAAAACCTTAATTAGATTTTAAATCACCCATTTGGAACCAAAAGCTAAAAACTAGTTTGTTTAAATAAAGCTAAATTGGATATTTTAATGTTACAATTAGCACTAAGCAACAAGATTACATTTTGCATGCCCTAAGATACAAAAATACATCACATAACCATGCACAATTGATTACCATTCAACTCCAAAACAAAACCTCACTTCAATTTCATAAACCCTAATCTTGAATTTGGACTTGAAATTTAAAATCTAAACTAAACCCTTCATTAACATAATTTGAAGTAATAACAAACAACTCAAAAAAAAAAAAGAACAAGATTTATACCTCATAACCATCTTGAGATCAACATGAAACTTGTCTCCCAAATGCAAACTTTTCACCAAGATCCATACTTGATAGGTTAAGGAGAAATGGGTAGGACTCGGATTTGAGTTTTAGCTTGATTTTTGAGGTATTTTGATGAATTTTTGATGCAAAATGAGAGAGGGAGAGAGAGGGGCTGTTGGTGGTGCAGGAAATGGGAGGGCTTGACTGAAATTGAGGGAAGAGGAGAGAGAGTGAGGTGGGGAAAGATAACATCTAGTCAACCTAGTCAAAGTCCACTCTCATTTCTACATTTCCTTTCTCTTTTCTTTTCTTTTCTTTACAAAACAAGTGGGGACAAGAGAGGGGGGCTGCTGAATTCAGCCAAGGGGGAGGGAAAATAGGGGAGTGTGAGTGTGGGTATGGGTGTGGGATGATGGAAAATGATAAATATTATACCCCCAAACATCCATTAACACTAAATTCACTATTTAAGCCTTTTTCTTCGATAATTTCTAAACCGTTTTGGCAAACGATTTCGTTTCAAAAACCACATGATAAAATTTTATTTAAAGTTTTATGATGCACAAAATTTGTTTCAACTCATTCCAATTTGTAATTTTCCTTAATTAAATGTATTAGTGACGGCTTAAAATAATAATAAAATAAATTTTTTACAGAAAATTTGAAATTTCACCAGTGGCTCAATAAACACCAATTACAAGCAATTACATAGCTAGAATATGTATATTTAATTTTTATAATAAGATATTTGTATTTTGACTTTTTACAGAAAACCCCCTTATTTTACCGATTTTCCGAAATTTCACCGAAACGATTTTCAAAACGCTACAACTGAGCACCCGCATACCATCTCTGATGTCAAACACCAATGGATATGGGATCATCCATCGCCCATCACATAGGTCGAGAAGATATACGCTAGTCTACTCTGGAATATCGATGCCCCGTCTCGATATTCTCACGACTAGGAACATTGAAGGATGTACTCATGGACTCCCCAGGCCCCACTAGTATGATCTACATCATAGTCCTGGAAGTCGAGTACACATCCTAAGGGCTTTATCAATATGTAACAGAGAGACAGAAAGTATACATGTTAAGATAAAGAGCAACCAGATAGCGTACTATCATGTCGAGCAAGAAAGTCCTACCTATATATGTCCCAGCATCCACTACAATATACATCCAATGTACAGTAATGGCCTCTAGGGCATACATATAACTAACAATCTCCCACTTGCACTAGGGCCATCTGTAGCAGTGGTTGCAGTATCACATACTCAACCATCCCATAAAAGTCTCTCTCTGGGAAAAAGCCTTTGTGAGTGGATCCGCTGTGTTGTCCTCTGAGTCTACTCTCCTTACCTCGATCACCCTGGAGATCAACTATCTCCATGATTAGGTGATGCTGCCTCAGAATATGTCTGGGTCACTGATGGGATCATGGTTCGTTGGCCAAAGCCACACTTCCATTGTCACACAATGGTGGGAACCTAGTTCATCTTATGAACCAATATACACCCAAACTGCCTCTTTGGTAGTATCTTTAATAGCGATGTTACTAGCCTTTATCGTCTAGTTTGCCACGGTATCTAGCTTGGAACACTTCCAACATACCGTCCCTTCACTGAGGGTAAAGACAATGCCTGCGACTGACATTCAGTCATCCTTATCACCCTGGAACCTTTCCAGTGATTCTCCCTAGGATCAACTGATACCATCTCACTACAACTAGTGAGAATCCTAACATCCATTTAGATCTATCTCATAGACCCAAATTTCAGGATTTAGGAGGTATCACTTTGATCCTATATGGAGAATCTATGTGATAAGAGGAGATCGACCGATCGTAGCATAGGAAACTCCTTTCCTATCAAGAGCATGTTGTCCCCGTACAATACGAGGATGACCACCATACTCTCTACTACCGTTTTGTATATATAAGGTTCATCTACCATTTTGATGAAGTCAAACTCTTTGACTACCACATCAAAACAGATATTCCAACTCCGCGATACCTGCTTTATCCTGTAAAGCAACTTGCATATGTTTCCGCTGCTCCCACTGTTTACGAAACCCTTTGGTTGTGTACTTATAGACATTCTTTTCTAAATTAGTATTTAGAAAAGTAGTCATGGCACCCAACCGCCAGATATCGTAGTCCTGGTGTGTAGCAATGGCAAGTAGGATCTGGATGGACTTAAGCATTGTCCCCTGAAAAGGTTTCATCATTATCCATGCTTGGTCGATGACGAAAACCTTTAACAAGTCTAGCTTTGAAAGTCTCAACTTTTCCATCTACGCCAAGTAATCTTCTCAAGATATACTTGCTCCTGATGGGGATTTAACCCTTCAGATATAGCAGCCAAAGTCCATACTTTGCTGGTGTACATGGATTCCATCTCAGATCGCTAAGCATCCAGCCATTCTTACAGAGTCCCTACTCTCGATGGCCTGCTCGAAACTAGTTGGGTCATCATCTCATGATGCATTCCTCGCTCCCACTGTCATCGAGAAACCGAAGTATCTCTTAAGCGGATGAGGAACCCTACCAGATCGTCGGAGAGGCTGAGGTTTGTAAGGGACTATTGAATCCTTTGGTTCTGTCAAATCAGCTGTAGTTTTGTATAGCTGGAACCTTTCCAGTTCTACAGAACTGACATTGCCTCGATCTTGTCCGGATTCTGCTTTTGACATAGGTCGGACAATCCCAAATCTTAACTTACTTAAGAGATAGGCTCTTCCCATACCATATCTTATATGGAGTGGTAGGCACTGATTTGATTTGAACCTAATTCAATAGGCATGCAACTTCTCAAGTGCACAACCCCTTAAAAGAAACAGGTAACTCAGTAATACTCATCATAGAGCACACCATATCATATAAGGTGCTATTGCTCCGCCCTGATACACCGTTGTGCTGTGGTGTATTCAGAGGAGTAATACTGAGAGAGAATCTCATTCACCTTTAGAATAGTCCAAGAATTCTATGCACAAGTATTCTCCTCCCTGATCTTATCACATGACATAATACTTATACCCGGTTTTTGGTTCTCTATTTCTAACTTATATTCTGTGAATATCTCAAAAGGTTCGGACTTGTGTTTCAACAGGAACATATGTCTGAATCTTGAGAGATTATCAGAGAATGTAATGAAATACAAAGAACCGGTCTTGGCATGTGTAGACAGGGGATCTTACATACATCATCATGAATCAATCCCAAGGGTTTACTAACTCTTTCTCTGTTTCCAATAAGCAGAGCTATGGTCATCTAATCTTTGTAACATGACTGGCAAGTTTCACAAGATGTAAATTCAAACTGATTTAAATATGTATCTAAATGTAACTTCAGCCAGTCGGGTCGCATTGATATGACCTAGTCTACAATGCCTCAAGAAGGATTCGTTCATTTCTGAACTCTTCCTCTAATGTGTGTTCTGTATACTAGGAACTGTAGTTTGATTTAGAACATCAATACTTTTAGATAACGTGCCTGAACCGATCAACTTTTGATATAGGAAATGTTCAAAACATTATCCAACAATACAAAATTTTATCATTTCTTTACTTATAAAGAGACTGATATGATTTTGTATATCAGGTTCGGTATCTAATAACATTTGTTCAGAATCAATGTATTCGTAATACAGGGTGACAGTGACCAACAGACTTGGCTGCAACACTTGCCCCGTTTTCTGTCTCATGAAACTTATCACCCGTTCTCAGTTTTCTACCTTTCTGTAGCCCTATGTAACAGATTACATATCTGGGATCCTGATCCGGTATCAAATATCCAGGATGCAGAGGATACTGCGAAATAGTTCTTTGTAATGAACATACCCGAAGGAGATGCATCATATGCACTTTCTTCGTTTGGGCGGCATGGGAATTCTGGTATTCCCCTATTTCCTACTCTGTCTTATAACAATTATAAGTTGGAGCGGGACCAACGTTCCCCAGCTCAGTATAACAAGCGGGTTCAGTCAATACATCCATATTATTATCTTGATTAAGGCATGATATGGTCGATACCTGGAGAGAGAGAGAAGAAAACACTCTGCGTGCGCTCTTGCAAGATTATATTGGTTATATATTTTATCTAATCAGGATGGCTCCCACTGTTTTTATCAAATCTTCCTTCAAACCCTAAAAGGAAAGATTAGCCGGGATTAATTACACTCTACAAGTTCGCCAATCTTTCAGCCAGGCCAGTGTCGGTACTTTGAGGGAGGTTCCCCGTGCTTTCGCACGGACCTAATTACAGTAAACCCGTTTTCCCAGAGGCGTAACCCCGTTTTCCCAGAGGCGTAACCCCGTTGACACCTTTCTAGACACCTACTTGATCGGTTAATTGTAAAGTGCAAAACTCTCCCAAGAGTAACAATTACTCGCAGTGGGTATCAGGATCCAACTATCACATAGAAGGTATGCAATCTCATTGCAAATTTCAACACTTGAAACTCCCGATATAGGTTTTTACCCCTAGCACCTATGACCTTAACTATGGTCAACAAATCATAAGTACTAGTCAAGTTCTACCCGTCATTTCATGATTAATTAGACCCACCCACATGACCCTTAACTAAGGTCAACAAAGTCACGCGACTGTCCTAACTAATCGCATCATATGCGGTGTAGGAAGACGTCACTTAGCTACCGTACACTGTGCCTTGACTATGGTCAACAAACACAGCACGAATACTAAGTACTCTACTTCCTAAAATGACGGAGGGTTGCGAATGGTTTTTATGAAAACCTTTAACGCTTTGAACTTGATCTCGTTGCGGAATCAAATGGTTTTTAAATGGAATGTTTTTTAGGCTTTTCTAGTTTTGCTAAAGGGGTTACTCCCGGTGAAGGGATCGTCGGCCCTTTCCTCGTCGAATGAGATGCGGGATATATCATATATGTCACTGTGCAAAGCAGAAACTATATAAGCAATCAAAAGACAAACCGAGTGTGTAGCATCTGCCAGTTATTGCTAAAGGAGTCACTCCCGGTGAAGGGATCTCGGTCCTTTCCTTATCGAATAAGGTGCAGGATATTCTACAAGGAACACCGCGATGCAGAGCAAGAACTGTAGCTACCTGTTTTATTTTGAAATTCGATTCCACAACATCTTTTAGGTTTATTTTCTTTCATTAATCTCATTAATGAATATCCCATCATTTAAGTCCATCTAAACATCACAGATAAATATAACGTACGCTTATGCCATCCGCATTCGCCTCGATGTCCCGTTTGCCCCGTTAGGTTAGGTAACTAACAGCAGAGAGAGGAAGGGCTAGCGCGGGTGTAAAACATAAGCAACGTCTATATAATATATCATATATACTATATACTATATCTATCTGAACAAATCACATGATCACATCACAGATAACGCAGCAGAAAATATCATATGAAATATTGGATATACTAGGACGTCCGTGTTTTTAATACGAGCCAGTATAAAACACGGATTCCACGATCGTGATGAATAGCCATATCCCACACCCCAAGACCCCTACGAGAGCGGCAAACAACCCTACCAATTCTAGGGTTAGGAGACCCGGACTCGACTCCTCGAGATGGTCTCCCACTGAACCGTAGAACCCGGTTACTTGTGCTCCCCTCCTTGGGTCTATCCTAATGCGGAAAAGTAAATAATATACAAATGGTGACATCATCCGCAACCTGGAAGTGCCCCAATAAAAGAATATTACATACAAGTTCTTACATGAATGAAATTGAAAAACACTCATCTCACATAAACCCCCCCCCCCGGCTATTCCAACGCGACGATCCAATATAACATATCCAGCAACACATAACATCACATGTCATCAACGTAAGTAAATATGCGCATCCCAATTGTAGTTGACATATAGCAACGAAACCGGCGATATCACATATTACACTTACGGTCACAGATACGAAAGTGTAAAACTACAACAGTTTGAATCCACAAACTCTTTAGACATCGCATGCCTAACCAAATGAATTACTTAGACATCACATGCCTAACAATTATAAACCCCATATTTTAGTCTCATCATCGAAAACACTTTTCAATATAAAGTCGGGCAATTCAACAAGATTCCCGGCATCCAGAACGAATGCTCGTCGTAAACTTTAGTAGACAGCCGCACCCCCGATACCGTCGACGAAGTGCACTAAGGCGGAACACCGCTGCCGCGAGCACCCGGACGGATGCTTTCGGCGACGGGGTTCTCCTACAGTCACTTGGTCGGGGCTATAGGGTGCAGCTGTCTTTTAAGTTTATCCGGCGAGTATCCGCGTACGCTACCCGATTGCGACGGACTTTTGATCGCATCAAAATTCCGTAGCAACCGATAAAGTGAGACTAAAGTTCTATGTTTATAACATTCATTCAGTTATCTCATAACTACTTGTGGATTCCAAATATTGTATCACAATCCGGATAAATAGAAAATGTTAAACTTTCCGATCGAACAATCGAACACCCAAGTTTTCTCGAAACAGCTCAACACATGAAATAAGTTTAAAAACATTCACTTCGTGCCTCAGTACCAACGGTCCAGCCGTAGAAGGGTCAAGCCAACGCCTCACATGTGGCACGCCGTACTGCCCCAAACCCCAAGGTTCAAAGGGCAGTTCAAGACGGTCACATAATCGAGTTAAGGTTTGTTGTCTTCTAGAGGGACCATCGCGTTACTTGCACTACTTAGAACGTCATTAAACAACGGAAAAATCCAACAATTGAAAATTTCCCGTCAGGGGAAAAATTGGGTATTTATATCCGGTCGAATATTTTAACATATTCTAAAATTACCCGGAAAAACACATAGACAAAGTTTGATAATCCGATCGAATCTACGAACTCCCAATACAACCCAGAAAACTCAACTCTTGAGTAAATATTAAAAATTCCCAGAAAACTCAGCATTGAAAGATAGAAGTTACTGTGCAAAAAGAACTGACTGAAGCGACTAAGTGGCCGCGGAACCGCCGCATTAACCATGCTAATGCCGCGGTTCCGCCGCGCTTTGATTGAATCAGGTGCTCGTGCTTCATAGTAATTCTTAGAAATTCCTGCTGATTTTTCTGCATATTTTTAATTCTCAAAAATCCCCGATTTCAAAAAATGTACAGAGAAGGATTTTGCATTAGGGTTTCGGTTCGATCGGACTTCTAACTCCGTCTACGCATCGCCTAAGGCTCTAGCTAGGCTCTGATACCACTGTAGGGTTCCTAGGCACACCCATGAGGTTCTACAAGTGATCAAACTTGGCCAATTCAAAAAAATTCTATGTGCCAAGTGACCCTAAGCAAAATCGTAACTAGAGGTATAGGCGAAACAATATATGTTAACAACTTAACTAAGAGTAAACGGAAAATACAACCTTTGTAGATCCGGTCCTCCACCTCCATAGCTCCGTGTTGACGTCCCTCCGCTGTACCCATCAGAATCCTAGACTCTTGCGGTGGTTTCATCGGAGATAAGATCGGGCTAGGTCGTCGACTTCGATGTCGAAGATGATCTACGTCGAGGCAACTCAAGATCAAACTCCAACTTCACCAAGTCATGAAACTTGTGAAGAAAACACCCTATACTACATGGCAAGTGGTAGAGGATGAAGAAATAGGAAGTAGGTTCACCTTAGAATTGGATTTCTCACTCTTTTTCTCAAGACACCATTGAAGCTGGTAAGCTTTCATGAAGCTTGATGAAGATGAAAAAGATGAAAGAATAAAAAGGATTATCTTAAAAAAGAAAATCCAAGTCATTCTTATCATAATGCAACCTTGGTTAAGTGTAGAGAATCAACTAGGGTTAGGTGAATGGTTAGGTTTAGGAAAAGAACAAGAATGGTCAAAGCTTCTTGAAGCTTCAAGGAAACAAACAAAAGAAGCAACCATTTCTTTTCTTGCCCTAAAATGAATAAATAAAAGAAATAGTTAAGAAAAGATAACAAAACCCTAACCATTAACCTAAACAAGGTTTAAAGCATACACATACCCAAGTTTGCATGTATCATCAAACATGATACAAACTAGTGCACAAAACTATATCATATATACAATGTGCACTTCAAGTGAGAAAATCCATCTAAAGTGAACAAATATTAGTTAATGTAAAGTAATATATCTAATATAATTATACATTAAATCATTAAATCAACATTGATTTAACGATCCGGTCATATCGCATATGACCAACTAATATCCAATATATCGACTTATCGAATCAATCTTCGATTCGATAACTAGGTTATATCGCATACAACCATTCAATACATTCATCGCGAGAATAGAATACGGTATCACATACACGCATTATCCTCGGTCCCGCACATATCTCATATGCGCTCCTATTTCGTTTCGCTTGAGCCAGAAAACCTCTGTGTAGGACTCTAAAGACTCGTCAATACGCCGGCAGCAGGTGATGATCATATCAAACACCCACAAGCCCCAAGCGGTCTGCTAAACGTAACTGCCACCCGGGTATTGAGCGATCAGAAGATCGACGAGCAAGCCCACTCACACTCCTGTGAATCCAACCAGTAACACTTACCGTACAGTCCGGTCTGTTCATCTGATATGTCGCATATCTCGCCTAGGGGTGGTAAACGTCAGACCCCAGTAGCTTGATAAGTCATGCCGACGTAAGGTCCATAACATTCGTGAAACTACTGATAACTCTTAACAGTATATCATAGCAAACCCTGGCCAGAGATTTCCTGTTATTGCCAGTCGAGTATAGCACAACATCAACCCCCAATACCGGGAGAGACGAATCCCCTCCTATCGCTCATTGCCTCCATGTGAATCGGGACTGTACCCAAAAACCATCTGTTTGCATGACTCGGTATAGCCGTGGTAGGGTGGAAATCAAAGCACAGTAGGAGACACACAAGACTCTATGACGATCTCGGGTCAACAGACTAAGCTGCACCAGTGTCACCAGAGAACTGCCATCTGACATGAGGTATAATACCATCTGGGAGTTCTCGGGGAGTCCGTTCAGTGTACCCATTCTCCACTAAGCACCCGCATACCATCTCTGATGTCAAACACTAATGGATATGGGATCATCCATCGCCCATCACATGGGTCGAGAAGATATACGCTAGTCTACTCTGGAATATCGATGCCCCGTCTCGATATTCCCACGACTAGGAATATTGAAGGATGTACTCATGGACTACCCAGGCCCCACTAGTATGATCTACATCATAGTCCTGGAATTCGAGTACACATCCTAAGGGCTTTATCAACGTGTAACAGAGAGACAAAAAGTATAAATGTTAAGATAAAGAGCAACCAGATAGCGTACTATCATGTCGAGCAAGAAAGTCATACCTATATATATCCCAGCATCCACTACAATATACATCCAATGTACAGTAAAGGCCTCTAGGGCATACATATAACTAACAATATTTACATTCCAGTTGAAACTCATGTACTTGTAAATATTGGAAGTTGAATGTAAATAAAGATGTCTGTTGAAAAATTTTACATTCTCAATTTATTCTTGTATTGTGTATTATTGTTTTAATACGCTTAGTATATTTATTTAGGGAATGACCTTCTCTGGATAAATATGTCCGGGCTTGCCACGTCACCATTACCGTCTACTGGGAAGCGGGACGTTACATGTATGTTGATACATAAATGATGGGAGTATGAAAATTATATGGAAGAATGAAAATGAGTTATGGATTTAAGATGGTTGTAGAATTGATGAGATGTTTTATTTAATGACCCATTTTATTTTTAGTTAAAACGATTGAACCTTATCTCTTCTTCATACTATCCCATCTCCTCCATGCTTCTTCTTCTTCTTCTTCTTAATTTTCATCAAGTGAGGAATGAAAAAAGGAAAGAGAAAAATTAAGTGAGATAATTATTCTACATCCCCTACTAATCATTCTTAGCGAGTTTAATTAGTGGGTTGTTTCATTTTGATGAGATCAATTTGAAGATAAAGCTTGTGTTGGAGTTATCTCAAGGTGAATCATCTTCGGCGAGAAGATCATTGAGCAAACTTGTTCTGGAATTCGTGGAGTCTAGCCGAAGTCCAAGAAGAGGTGGCTAACGCGCTGCAAAGGTTGTAGTCCGCCAACTCTTACTTTTAGCTTACTAGTTTAGTGATAAAGTTAGTAGTTTGGTTTGATTCTTGGTTTGGGTTTGCTAAAGCTCCCTGGATTTTTAAAATTACCGCTTCCGCCGCGTTTTAAACCCTACGAGAGGTGCCTAGCAACCCAACATATAGACACGCGGACCGTTTGTCGTCTTTGAGACTAAGATCAACTTGTATTTGTTGATATTTTAATCAATATATCATGCATAAGAAGCAAACGCTTCTACACTTAGTTTATTTTTGACTAAGTAATCAAGCAAAAATTTGTTATTCCAAGTGCGCAAGTACATGTGGGATACACAGGTATATTTTATTTGTTTGAAAAGGATCTGCACATGCATATCATGTGGTTATGCACTTGTTGTCAAGTCAAACTTCTATATGCGCACATATATATGTGCGCATCTGACTAAGTCAACATCGTTGACTTGTGTGCATGTCTTGTCATATGATGCACATGTGTTCATTGGACAGCATTTATTATATGCGCTCACATGGATATCACGGGACGTACATGCCTTTATAGGCAGTATTCATCAAGTGCGCATACGTGCATATCACGTGATGCGCAAGTCTGTAAAATAATATATTTTTTATCAAATGCACACTTGTTTTTGGGGTGCGCATTTCTTGAACAGAAAATAAAGGCTTTCAAGAAAAAGCAATGGTTTCCGTTCTTTAATTTTTCTTTTCTTTTTCTCCTTCTTTTCTTTTTTCAGAAGCAAAAGCTTCAGTTTTTATGATACTTAGGCATCTTTGATGGGTTTTTCCTTAAACCATAGCATTAATCTCTCAGAAAAGTTGAAACTTTTGTAAAAAGAGAGATCAACCTTAAGATCTCTTAATCTTTTTCATGGTGAATCGATAGATTCATTAAAAGAAGCAAAGGCTTCTGTGTAAAGCAAAACCTTTATTATTTTTATATGAAAGCCATGGCTTTTTGAGATGGGAGAAGTCTTCTTCTTCTTCTTTTCCTTATTTAACGAAGAAGATGAGATCTCTCCTTTTTTTCTTCTTGAGCTTATTGGGGGGGAGGGGTCTGCAATATGAGATTTCTGTGAGTGAGGCTTTTATTTATAAGAGAGGGAAAATTAGAGTTTGTTTGATTTTTTTTTTTATCTCAATCTGATATCAGATTGATTTAATTGATTCTTATCAATTAAAGATGACATGTGAACCGTTGGATTAATATCCATGGATCTATTTATTAAGGTATTTTAACTAACATAAGATTTTTCTGCTGAATAAAGATTTAAATCCTTATTAACATTTATTTCTCTTTTTTCTAAAGTGTCTGTTTCATGGGGTACGCATGTGCACTATTGGTTTGATTTGAGATGCATGTGCACCGTTGGATCTTTGATTTCCAAATTTATTTGATTATTATTATTATTATTATGGGATCAGTTATGTCACGGCGCGAATGTGCACGTGCGTTGCACATGTCGCGTATCTCGAAGATAGGATTTTGCCACTTGCGAAGATGTCATGTGCGCATCTAGTATATGCGCACATGCTTTGCACATGCTCATGGCAGCCAGTGATTTTTCCAAGTGCGCATCTGTATAGGTGCGCACTTTTAGGCGGGAACAAATTCCCTCCATTGATTGTGTGCATGTGTCTCACACGTGGGTGCGATCGGTATCAATCTGTGATCCGTTGGATTTGTTTCGAGATTCGTGAATGCAAACTGAATTTTAAACCTTATAAATAGAGGCCCTCTCCTTCATTTCATTGTGCCTTCTCTTTCTCTCTCTCGAATTTTTTTAGAGCTGCGCTCTTTCGGAAGACCTTACTTCTTTATTAAATCGGTAAGTGCGCATGCGCAACTCTGGCCTTTGTGTGAAAGCTTTGCTTCCATATGTTTAATGTGCTTCATATGGGTTGCGCATCCAATCGGGTTTCTTGGAATTTAATTTCATTGTTTGATGCTTAATCCATAAGCTTCCCAAGTGGGAATTCTGAGATTTAATTCTATTATCATTTTCTTTTTTACAGAGCTTAGTTCTGATTTGATTTTTGAAACAGTTTCCTCTTTCAAGAGTTTTGGGAATTTTATTCCATTTTAATGTTCTTTTTAAAGGGCTTAGCCCTAATACTATTCTTGAATATTCTTCCCTTTAGGGATTTTTAGGGTTTTAATCCCTATTCCACATTTTAAATAGAGTTGAACTCTTTGTTATTAAGGAACCCACTTTTGGGGATCTTGGGAGTTAACTCCAGCCGCTCAAAGTTTAATGAGAATCCTTTTTTATTCTCTCAATGGGCACATGCTTCATTATTAATGAGCCATCATTTTGATTTTGTGGGTCTACTAACTTTGGAGCTAGTGATTCCACAGTCTGAACTTGTATCCTTTTGCTGATGTTTCTTTTGTCTTCTTTCAGGTACAATGGCTAGCTGTCTGTATTCTATTAAGAAGATTGTTTCCCATGCTGACATCCGCATTTATGAAACGGCTTTTACCGACGCTCATTATGAGGCCTTACTCCGTCATCTCAAGAATTATTGTGGGCGGTTGCTCTCTCACTGGTCTTTCCTTTTACAGATGATTTTCATCACGATCTGGAGCACTACACCCGGGTTTGTCGGGGTGATGTCGCTTCATGCACTAGATCATGCCGAAGATAAAGTGTATTCGGTCTATCTAATGTGTTTGATTTCTAAGAACCAAAGAGACCGTTCAATAGATGTCCTGCACCGGATCTGTCAGCAAAATGTAATTATATCCTCATATGTGAGGGTAGAAGATATCAGTGGCGACCCTGATACTTGTATTCGTGAGCGGAAGCACAAGTAGATGGAGGATACTGCCTGGGATACCCTGCAAGACCTTCTTTTTGAATTTCAGAATCTATGCACTAACGCTAGTTTTTTGCCGCTGTGAACTTTGAACGATGGTTTACTTTTATTTGTCTTTCACTTTTCCGTACTTGTTCTCAGTCAGTAGTTTGTAATCCGTCTTTTTGACGTATGAATAAAAAGCGCCTTCTCTTTTATATTCACACTTCTTTTTTATTTTGTGCTGAAATGGCTTAATATAACTCCTTTTATCATAGGAGTCAGTTAGCATGTGTGCTCCTTTAGCATGTGCACATCTTAAAGGTTTAGCATATGCGCACATGTTTTTACACTTAGTGATTTTTGTCAAATGCGCATGGTAAAGATGCACACACGTGCTGCGCACGTGTCGCTGCTTATGTCATGCATTAGCCTTCATATGTGCACGTATATAAATATACATGTCATCAGAGTCGTTTTTCCATCAAGTGCGCACTTGATATTGATGCGCACTTAAATAGGTGCGAACAGGTCAGATGCATATTAACTTAAATTATAAGGGACAGAGGATTAATTTTTTGCAAGAAGTGGCTAAAAATGCAGATTTTCTTAAACTAAATGGGTTGAATCTAATTTTACATGCATGAGGGGAAAAAAGCTTGAAGAGTGAATATTCCCTCTTATAGTTTTATATATAATATATAGATAGATGGTAAATTCTACAAGTCACCATCAAATTTTCAAGATTTTCCAGATAGCATTATTAACATTAAAACTATCTCGTACCAAACCCTATAAACCGTATTTTTTCTGGGCAGCCAGTTCGTTTTGGGAATGTCCTGTCCGGTCATTTTTAGGCTATTCAATCCAGTCAAAACCAACACTTTCATACAACATTTGCCGGTTCATACCATTTTATATGCCAATGATTAAAAATCTTGAAAGTTTGATTGAGATTTTTATTTCTCATCATTTTAAGTTAAATACCATAAATTATATTACAAAATAAATACCCTAGTTTTAAATAAATTAAAAAATAAATATCATAAACTTTCATGGTTTTTCAATTTAATTCAATGCATCTTTATCGATAAAGGGGATTTTCCATATATCACCCATCTAACTTAAAATTTTCATTTTATTTTCAAGGTATTACATTGAAGAGAATAATGTAGGAAAGAGACCTGGAAGGCTTTTTTCGTTATGTGGCGGCTAAAACTACATCCTCCACCATTTTTTTCGACAATCAGCACCGTCCACGTCTATTTTGATCTTCATCATCTAATATGTTGATACAACAAACTCATGGTATTTTAACACTTTTTCACCGTTGATTTAGCAATGTAAAAATTTCTATTATCGGTGAACCGTTGGTTTTAATGGGTGCAAAATTAACAGTTCACCGATAATAGAACTTTTTACATTGCTAAATCAACGGTGAAAAAATATTAGAATCACATGAAATTAGGTGTATCAACACATCAGTCGATGAAGATCAAGATGGACGGTACCGATCGTCGAAAAAAATCATGGAGGATGTAGTTTTAACTGCCACCTAACGAAAAAGCCTCCTACGGAAAAAAAATGATGGAGAAAGTAGTTATTCTCTGTTGAAACATGATGAAAGTTGTTAGCAAATTATTGTGGTATTTATATAGAAGTCACTAAATTAATGATACTTTTGCGAAATTTAGACTTTGACTTAGTTTACACTTAAATTTGCCTGGGGGCGTGCGATACTTTTCCTCCTGAGGCTCCTCTCATAAGAGTAAGTGATCATAATTTAGCATGGTTGGCGCAAATCCGTAGGACTCTTGAATGCGTGCATACTGCATAGGCTTAGGAGCCAGTAGCAAAAAAGAAAATACTTTGTTTAAAAAAATGTATATATTAATATACAGTCTTGCGTTGCCCAATCCCTGAGTGCAATTTTCAAGAGCATAAGACTGCATCCATTGTTAGAGATGCCGACGAGAAAGGGACAAAAGATTGCTCTGATGATGATGATGGGTTGGTAAACCCTAGGTTTATTCTGTCGTCCACATTTGTATTTCAGTGATTAGGGTTTGGTTCTTGATTCCATTAAGGGTTTAAGGTATCTCGAAACTAATCTAAATTTGTGTCAAATCCATCATTATCTAAAATAAAAAAGTATATTTGTAGATATGTAGGAATATCAGATGACACATGTTGGAGTGGATCTATGAATCATAACATAGATAGCATATATTCTGTTGGACTGGTCTGACTCATCAGACATGTTGAATCTGAGGAACTTAATAGAATTTGATGGAGGTACTTTTTGGGTCTCCGTCAAATGTTGTCTTCCGTCGATCTCCCGGTGGATTTTGGAGGTGATCTCCTGTTGCGTGTGGGTCTCAATGGGTTTTGAAAAGATTGGTGGTTTGAGGAGTTTACGCCGAGTACCTGCAAGGAAGTCCCGAGATGGTTTGGTACCACCGAGGATCCTCCGACGATCAAGTTAGCACAAGATCCGAGTAGAGTAACGGCTAAGTGGGGTCAAAAAAGCTTACTTGACCCCTCTGTGATGGGGGTTTATATAGCGGCGGAAACACGCAGTAGCAGGCGCGAGAATCTAGCCGACGATTACGCTCCCGACGTCACGCCCGCGTAATAAGCAGATCGCCCGTTAATGGTGATCGTGATGGCGTGGAACGTGGGATGTTGCCGGCGGAGGATTCACGCATGGCGAGATTTGCGGAGCGGCGGTTACGCCTGTGAGCAGCGAAGTTGGTCGGCTGGAGGGACTGAAGAAGATGGCATCAGCGGGAGAGCTCGGGAATGAGCGGGAGGGCCGAGGTATCTTGGTCCTGTGGTAGCTCAGGGGCGAGTTGAGAGGCCGAGGAAGCCAATTCGCAGGGGGCTCTGAGGTGAGCCAGCTTGTGCTTGCAGGTCGGGTACAGGGGTGGCCTGGTCGGCCCCTGCGGGCCCTTTCTTCTGAGCTCTGGAACACGTCATCTGCCACGTGTCATGATCTGGGAGGTCGCCAATATAGAGCATCATCATTAGCCCCCCACTCTTGTCCCGACCCGCCGGCGATAGGGCCGTCCACTTCGTTGATGGCCCCAGACGAGAGACGTAGGGGAGGGCGAGGACGGGGTCCCCCTTAAGAGGAAAAGGACAATCTCTCGTGCGCCGCCGTCGAGGGTTCCTGAGAGGATTCCCGTGAAGGAGGGTGATGCCGTCTTCATGGCTCCATCTGGGCTTTCCGTCGCTGCCGGCGTGCTCGCAAGGATGGAAGAGTCGGCTGGGGGGAGGCTTCCGCAAGGCACCTGTTAGTGTATATGCCCTAGAGGCCATTACTGTATCATACTAGTTTGTATATTACTTAATGGAAGCTTGGGATATTCACCTTGTATATACAATCTTGCTCAAAATAGTAGTATGCTACTTGGTTTGTTTCTACTTCAATGTGTACATGTGTTTATTTTAGTATATCACATATGCACATTAGTGGAGCCCTTAGGATCTTTGCTTGATTACCAGCGTTGTGATGGCAGTCACACTAGTGGGGGCTGGGTAATTTATAAACACATCCTTATACAGGTCCCTAGTCGCAGGACTATCGAGACAGGGCATCGATACTCCGGAGTAGACTAGCGCATGCGCTTCTCATCCCAGAGTGGGAGATGGTCTGTCCCACAGCCATCAGTACGTCGTACTGGAGATAGTATGCGGGTGCTCGTTGGATTACGAGTACACTGGACAGGACTCGTCGGGAACTGACCGGTTGGTATTATACCTATCGTCAGTTATCAGTTCCCAGGTGACATGAGTACAGCTTAGTCCGCTGACTTGACACTGTCACTTCGCCTCGAGTGTGTTCCTACTGTACTTTGATTACTACCCTACCACGGCTCAAAGGAGTCGTGCAAACAGGTAGTAGTTGGGTACAGTCCCGAAGCACTTGGAGGCAGTGACAGTTAGACAGGATTCGTCTCTCCCGGTATTGGGGGTTGACATCGCGCTGTGTCTAGGAGAGCCATTACACGAGTAGTCCCTGGCCAGGGCAATCGAGATATACTGGTAGGCTTCCAGTGTCATCTCGGGATGTTTTGGGCTTCACTCCGACACGACTTGTACCGCTATTAGGGGACTGGCGTTTACCGCCCCTCTAGGCCCGCCATGCGATGTATCAGACGAACAGACCGGACTGTACGGAGACTGTCATATTCAGGCTCAGTAGGAGTTCAGATGGGTTTCACCTCGTCAGTCTTCTTGTCGGCATCTACCTGGGGACCGTTACGCACAGCTAGTGCCGCTTGCGGTCTGTGGTTAAACCCACTGCCAGCGTAGTGTCGAGTCTTTAGAGTCCCACACAGAAAGCTATTCGCCTTTAGGCAAAAGAGTAGATGTCGCATGGTTTTGCGACAGGGTTCGGTCACATCCGTGCACTTGTGCACGTACAGTGTCCGGACAGTTAACACTAGCGGGCTTTGGTTTAAGCCAGATCCTAGTGTACGTTTTGGGATTGGTTTTATCCAGTATGTATTCGTGTTCCTCGGAACGCGGATGCGGGTGTGTATGCACAGTTGACAGAGAGACAGAGGCAGAGAATTCTCATTAGAGTTGTTGACTGTTGACTATTGACTTTTTGCTCAACCCTAATGAGAATATGATATGTAATTAACAATAATATTAATTAAGTATTATAGTGATATGGTTGTTGAGGGGTTGACTTTGTTGACTTGTTGACTTTGTTGACCGGTTGACTAGGTTGGACTAGTTGACCATCATGATGACAATGGCTATCATTTCATGGCAAAGACTTTTACTTGCTTGTTCTCTTGTGCAAAATGAGTGCATGAAATGATATGGCTATTGTAGCTTAAACCATCACTTAATACTTGATTGCTATTATTGGTTATGATGGCTTTGGATTATGAGAGTCAAGAGAAAAAAGTCTTTCTCATTCTTTCATTTCCTTTCTCTCTCTTGTGTTCTTGAGCTCTCATCCTCTTCCTCTTGCTCTCCCTCTCTTTAGTCTATGGTTCACTTGTCTCATGTGTTGAGAACCAAGAAACATAGAGAAAAATCCCAACACGCTCTCCTCTACTCACTCTAGTTCACAAGGTTTAGCAAACCGAGTGAACTAGTTTCTTCAAAGTTCGAAGAAGAAGCCAAAGGTAGAAGCTTTCGGGTGGATCGATCTTCGGCGCAAGGAAACGACGGGGTGAAGCCGATCCGGACACCATCGAGGTTTGAAGACGAAGGAGTTCAAGAAAGAAAGGTATAACTCCCTAACCGAGTAGTTAACAACTCTTAGTTAGGTTGTTAGTTAGATATTTAACAAAGATCCGGTTTTGAGTCCATGTTACCGCCTCTAGAAAATTGTTTTTCACCAAATTCCGCATGCCCGAAAGTACCGGGAGAGGTAGCATGGACTTACAGTGGTATCAGAGCCTAGTTAAACTCTATCTAACATGTTAGCATAGTAGCTAGAAATTCGATCGGAGAAAAAGTCCCGAAATAAACCCGAAATTCATGCTTGCTGTCGATTTTCAAAGTACTGTAAAAGTAATAAATCATGCTTTAAAAATCGACTCAGGGTTTTTATAGTCTACTGTAGAAAAACGGTCCAGAGATCTCACCAAACCACCGCGTAAACGCGGCAATAGCTTGCTATTTCCGCGGTTCCGCGGCCAATTGAGCTCCTCTCTGGATCGTCTTCACTGCAGTTTGTTCTATGGGGTATTTTGGGAATTTTGGTATATGTTTTTTCAGCCCAGATTTTCCAGAAAGAAAATTTTGTTTTTGGGGCTCTAAAAACCGTATTTTGATCGAGTTTCTAAAGACTTAAGCTGACGGGTTTTTCTGTGATATGATATTTGTATTGAACGTCTGCTAATCGCTATATGTCGATAGTGGGGGTTATACAAATCTGTGATCTGTAATGTTATTGGTTTGTGTATATGAATTCATTGGATTGTCGCGGGTGAATAGCCGGGGGTTGTGAGACGAGAGTTTTCTTCTCTTTCAATTCATGTAAATTTGTAAATTGATGTAATAATTATTTGTATGGCCGCACAACCGGGTCGGAGTTGTAGCCGTCATTGTATAATTTCTTTTTACTTTTTTTGCTCTTAGGATAGACCCATGGAGGGGGTGCACAAACTACCGGGTATCCCGAAGTGCCGAGTGGCCTACTCACGGAGTTGAGGGAGGTTGCTTCGCTTCGGGTACTTGGCGGGTAGTTTGCCGCACCCGTAGGGGTCTTGGATGAGGTATTGGCTATTCACCGCGACCGTGTAATCTGCTTTTCGTTACAGGCTCGTACGAATTGCGGATTCCTAGTATATCCAATGTGTTCATCTGTGATCTGAAATGGCTATCATTGCAATGTATATCTATATATGATATTATTTAGGCATTGCTTATGTTTTACAGCCGCACTAGTCCAGCCCCCGCTCTGTCGTTAGTTAAGTAACCTAACGGGTAATGACGGGGCCCCGTGGCGAATGCGAATGGCATAAGCGTACGCCATATTTTGGTTGTTTTCTGCAATGGTAGGATTAAATGATGGGACGCATTAAAAGAACTAATGCAAGAATATCACGCATTAAAAGAACTAATGCAAGAAAAATAAACCAAGTAAAAGTCGTTGGAACACTTTCGAAAAACCACTCGGTTCTTTTCAAAACCAACTTTTAAATGCGGAGCTTGAGCCACTCCTTTTAAAAGCTATCTCGTTCCATCGATTATATCAAGTTCACTACGTTCACGATTTCGCCAAAACCATTCGTAGCCCTCCGTCGTTTCACATGAATAGTCAATAGTATTCAAGCTATGTTTGTTGGCCAAAGTCAAGGCATAGTGATTGGTAGCTATTGGGTATTCATGTGCAGCATAGATAGATGCGTTGGTTTGGAACAGTCGTACTGCCTTATTGGCCAAAGTCAAGGGTAGGTGCGGGTGGATTCAAATTAACCTGGAGAACGACGGGTAGAACTTGACATGTGACTTATGATTTGTTGGCCAAAGTCAAGGTCATAAGAGCATGGGGCAAAAATCCACATCGGGAGTTTCAAAAGAACTGAAACTTGCTAGTGTTGCATACCATTTGGAGTGTGATGATTCTGGTAAGATTCCTTCAGTTTCGTCGCGCGATGATATTTGGATCCCGATCCTACTGTGAGTATATGCTACTCCTCGGGAAATTTCTCACTTAACGATCAATGCTATAAACCTAGTAGGTGTCTAGAAAGGTGTTAGCGGGGCTACGCCCCCAGGGAAAAGAGGTTCTTAAATTAAGGAACTTCGTGAAAGCGTTGGAAAACCTCCCTCGAAGTACCGACACTAGCCTGGCTGAACGGTTAAGCAAGTATTGTACGGTGAGATTGATCCTGACTAATTCTTCCTTTTTGGTTTGAGGAGGGATTCGAGAAACAGTGGGAGCCATCCTATTTAGACAAACTAAAAACCATTCTAAACTTGCAAGAGCATCATGCTGAGTGTTTCTTCTCTCTCTCCTAATTGCAGCGACCAATCGACATGACTGGACTTAAGTTACTCCTAGATAAAAACATACTGACAGGGCCAAACTACAAAGATTGGCTCAGGAATGTCAAAATGGCAATCACTTACGACAAGCTGGGGTATCTTCTTACCACCAAAGCTCCCCCTGTCCCAGGTCCCACCTCCAGCGTCGCGGATAAGGAAATCCGTAAGACTTGGGAGATCGATTGTGCGAAGGCCAAATGCCTTGTGCTTGCCTCTATGGACAACGAACATCAGAGAAGGCACGAGAATATGGACCTTGAATCCATATTTCTTCATACAAAAGAACTGAATGGAGAGCAGTCTCGTATCGCAAGATACGAAGTGTCGAAGAAGTTATTTTCGGCCAGGTTGGCCGTCGGATCATCGGTAGCGGAACACGTGCTTAAGATGATTGGCTACATAGAAGAGCTCGCGGACCTTGGGACCACATTGGAGAATGAGCTCTATACGGACTTGATTCTCCAGTCCCTTCCTTCCACTTACGCCCAGTTTATCCTGAACTTCAACTTACAAGAAAAACAAGTTGAACTTTCAGAACTCCTCAACATGCTGAGGAGCGCAGAGGGCACCCTACAGAAAGGTAGGGAAACATCCACTTTGTTTGTAGGAGGATCTTCCTCTTCTAGGTCCAAGGCGAAAGCCAAGGGAAAGAAGAAGAAAGCCCCGGCCAAACCAAGGGACGGTGTTAGTAAAGTGGATACGAAGGGAAAGGCAAAAGCAACAAAGAATGTGGGAAAGCTTGTGGATAAGGAAGAATGCTTCTATTGTCATAAGAAGAGACACTGGAAAAATGATTGCAGGGCTTGGAAGGCCAGAACACAGGATCTGAAGCAGGTTGCGGCTTCAGCTTCAGGTGTGTATGTTATTGAAAACAGTCTTTCAATAAACTCTACTTCCTAGGTATTGGATACCGGATCAGGATCTCATATCTGTAATTCTTTGTAGGCGTTGAGAAACCGTAGGGTTTTGAAGGCAGATGACATGACCCTCAAAGTTGCAAACGGAGCTAGCATGGATGCTAAGGCCGTGGAGGACTATCACCTGGGAATGTCAGATGGACATGTTTTGGTTTTGTGTAATTGCTTTTTTGTACCCAACGCAACTTGTAATATCATTTCTGTATCTTTGGTTTCTAAAGAAGGTTATGAATTTGCGTTTGTAAGCAATGTTATAAACATTCACCTTAATCAAGTTCTGATTGGGTCAGGTACATTGAGCAATGGTATATACATATTAAACCAACCACAGATTTTCAATGTCCAGAATACACACAAAAGAAAGTCTCCGGAAATAAATCAGACTTTCTTATGGCATTGTAGACTGGGTCATATCAATGAGAGAAGGTTGACGAAGTTACATACAGAAGGATATTTGAATCCGTTCGAATATCAATCGTATGCCACTTGTCAATCCTGTCTCAAAGGAAAGATGACAAAGACTCCGTTCACTGGATACGGAGTAAGAGCGAGCGAGCTCTTGGGACTCGTACACAGCGACGTGTGCGGTCCAATGTCTACACATGCGCGAAGCGGTTATTCTTACTTCATTACTTTTACGGATGACTTTTCAAGGTACGGTTATGTCTTCTTAATGAAACATAAGTCCGAAGCCTTTGGAAAATTCCAGGAATATAAGAATGAAGTAGAAAAACAAACCGGCAAAAGTATCAAGATTCTAAGAACGGATCGAGGTGGTGAATACTTGAGTGCCGAGTTCCTGGACTATTTAAAAGAGAACGGAATTCTCTCTCAGCTTACTCCTCCATACACTCCGCGACATAACGGTGTATCGGAGAGACGGAACCGAACCCTATTGGATATGGTACGGTCTATGATGAGTAACGCTGAGTTACCGCGATCATTCTGAGGGTATGCGCTAGAATCAGCTGCATACCTTTTGAACCGAGTTCCAACAAAGACTGTGCCTACTACACCATATGAGATGTGGTATGGGAAGAGACCCTATCTTAATCACATTAAGACATGGGGATGTCCAGCTTTTGTCAAAAAGCAGCATGCGGACAAGCTCGAGGCACGCTCAGTACAGTGTAAGTTCGTGGGATATCCAAAGAACTCCAAGGGATATTTCTTCTACTGCGAAGAGGAACAAAAGGTTTTTGTTTCTCGTCATGCCTACTTCTTGGAAACTGAGTTTTTGGAAAACCAGATAAGTGGGAGCACAGTAGAACTGGAAGAAATTCCAGAACCACGAGCTATTACTGAAAGCTTAGTGGAACCAGAGGGTTCAAAAGAACAGGACATTCCTACGCCGCTCCGCAGGAGTAGTAGGCAGTCTCATCCGCCCGAGAGATACTACGGTTTTCTCATAGACGGGGACAGAGAGGATTGCATCATAGATTATGATGAGCCTACTAACTTCCAGCAGGCCGTTCAGAGCATTGACTTGGTAAAATGGCTGGATGCAACGCGGACTGAAATGGAGTCCATGTACACCAACAAAGTATGGGCGTTGGACATTGCTCCAGACGGGGTAAAACCCGTAGGATGCAAGTGGATCTTCAAAAGGAAGATTGGTGTAGATGGACAGGTTGAGACCTATAAAGCTAGACTGGTTGCAAAGGGTTTTCGTCAAAGACCTGGTTTGGACTATGACGAGACCTTTTCTTCAGTAGCTATGCTGAAATCCATTCGGATCCTTCTTGCCATTGCTGCCTTCCACGATTATGAGATTTGGCAGATGGACGTAAAGACCGCTTTTCTAAATGGAAATTTAGAGGAGTGTTTCTATATGGACCAGCCAGAGGGTTTCATTCAGAGTGGGAGCAGCGGAAAGGTGTGCAAGTTGCTTAAGTCCATCTATGGACTAAAGCAGGCATCGCGGAGTTGGAACATCTGTTTTGATGAGACAGTCAAGGAATTTCGCTTTATCAAAAATCCAGATGAACCATGCATCTATAGTAGATTTGTAGCGAGAACTGTAGTATTCCTCGTTTTATACGTGGATGACATTCTCGTAATAGGAAATGACATTCCTATGCTACAATCTGTCAAGGGGTTCTTGTCACACAGGTTCTCCATGAAAGACCTGGGTGATGCCTCATACATCCTGGGGATCCGGATCCATCGTGATAGATCCAAGAGGATATTAGGACTTTCACAGTCCAGGTACATCGACACCATACTGAAAAGATTCAGTATGGAAGATTCCAAGCGCGGTAATCTACCGGCTTGTCACGGGATCACCCTTTCTAAAGATATGTCTCCCAAGACTGATTTGGAGAGGGATCGCATGTCTATTATACCCTACGCTTCTGCGGTAGGCTCTATAATGTATGCGATGTTGTGTACCAGACCGGATGTAGCTTATGCACTGAGTGTGGTAAGCCGGTATCAGTCAAACCCTGAGGAGAAACACTGGATAGCGGTAAAGAACATTCTCAAGTACCTGAGAAGGACTAAGGAGATGTTCTTGGTGTATGGCGGAAAAGACCTCCAGATCGAGGTCTTTGCTGACTCCAGCTTCCAGAGTGACAAGGATGATTCCAAGTCCATGTCGGGTTTTGTCTTTACCCTCAATGGAGGGGCGGTGTGTTGGAAGAGTTCCAAACAGGAAACCGTTGCAGACTCGACGATAGAAGCGGAATACATCGCTGCATCTGATGCCGCAAAAGAAGCTGTCTGGATGAGGAAGTTCTTGAAAGAACTTCAGGTGGTTCCGTCCATTGTTGATCCAATACCTCTGTATTATGACAACAACGGGGCTATAGCTTTAGCGAAGGAACCCAGGTCCCATCAGAGATCCAGACACACCTTGAGGCGGTATCACCTGATCAGGGAGATCATGGATCGCCAGGAGATCGAGGTTCGGAGGGTTGCTTCAGAAGATAACACTGCAGATCCATTCACCAAGGCCTTTCCCCAGACTCAGTTCGAGAGGCTGATCGAGATGATAGGTCTTCGATACGCCAGTACATGGCCTTAGTGCAAGTGGGAGATTGTTAGTGTATATGCCCTAGAGGCCATTACTGTATCATACTAGTTTGTATATTACTTAATGGAAGCTTGGGATATTCACCTTGTATATACAATCTTGCTCAAAATAGTAGTATGCTACTTGGTTTGTTTCTACTTCAATGTGTACATGTGTTTATTTTAGTATATCACCTATGCACATTAATAGAGCCCTTAGGATCTTTGCTTGATTACCAGCGTTGTGATAGCAGTCACACTAGTGGAGGCTGGGTAATCTATAAGCACGTCCTTATGCAGGTCCCTAGTCGCAGGACTATCGAGACAGGGTATCGATACTCCGAAGTAGACTAGCGCATGCGCTTCTCATCCCAGAGTGGGAGATGGTCTGTCCCACAGCCATCAGTACGTCGTACTGGAGATAGTATGCGGGTGCTCGTTGGGTTACGAGTACACTGGACAGGACTCGTCGGGAATTGACCGGTTGGTATTAAACCTATCGTCAGTTATCAGTTCCCAGGTGACATGAGTACAGCTTAGTCCGCTGACTTGACACTGTCACTTCGCCTCGAGTGTGTTCCCACTGTACTTTGATTACTACCCTACCACGGCTCAAAGGAGTCGTGCAAACAGGTAGTAGTTGGGTACAGTCCCGAAGCACTTGGAGGCAGTGACGGTTAGACAGGATTCGTCTCTCCCGGTATTGGGGGTTGACATCGCGCTGTGTCTAGGAGAGCCATTATATGAGTAGTCCCTAGCCAGGGCAATCGAGATATACTGGTAGGCTTCCAGTGTCATCTCAGGATGTTTTGGGCTTCACTCCGACATGACTTGTACTGCTATTAGGGGACTGACGTTTACCGCCCCCTAGGCCCGCCATGCGATGTATCAGACGAACAGACCGGACTGTATGGAGACTGTCATATTCAGGCTCAGTAGGAGTTCAGATGGGTTTCATCTCGTCAGTCTTCTTGTCGACATCTACCTGGGGACCGTTACGCACAGCTAGTGCCGCTTGCGGTCTGTGGTTAAACCCACTGCCAGCGTAGTGTCGAGTCTTTAGAGTCCCACACAGAAAGCTATTCGCCTTTAGGCAAAAGAGTAGAGGTCGCATGGTTTTGCGATAGGTCACATGGTTTTGCGACAGGGTTCGGTCACATCCATGCACTTGTGCACGTACAGTGTCCGGACAGTTAACACTAGCGGGCTTTGGTTTAAGCCAGATCCTAGTGTACGTTTTGGGATTGGTTTTATCCAGTATGTATTCGTGTTCCTCGGAACGCGGATGCGGGTGTGTATGCACAGTTGACAGAGAGACAGAGGCAGAGGATTCTCATTAGGGTTGTTGACTGTTGACTATTGACTTTTTGCTCAACCCTAATGAGAATATGATATGTAATTAATAATAATATTAATTAAATATTATAGTGATATGGTTGTTGAGGGGTTGACTTTGTTGACTTGTTGACTTTGTTGACCGGTTGACTAGGTTGGACTAGTTGACCATCATGATGACAATGGCTATCATTTCATGGCAAAGACTTTTGCTTGCTTGTTCTCTTGTGCAAAATGAGTGCATGAAATGATATGGATATTGTAGCTTAAACCATCACTTAATACTTGATTGCTATTATTGGTTATGATGGCTTTGGATTATGAGAGCCAAGAGAAAAAAATCTTTCTCATTCTTTCATTTCCTTTCTCTCTCTTGTGTTCTTGAGCTCTCATCCTCTTCCTCTTGCTCTCCCTCTCTTTAGTCTATGATTCACTTGTCTCATGTGTTGAGAACCAAGAACCATAGAGAAAAATCCCAACACACTCTCCTCTACTCACTCTAGTTCACAAGGTTTAGCAAACCGAGTGAACTAGTTTCTTCAAAGTTCGAAGAAAAAGCCAAAGGTAGAAGCTTTCGGGTGGATCGATCTTCGGCGCAAGGAGACGACGGGGTGAAGCCGATCCGGACACCATCGAGGTTTGAAGACGAAGGAGTTCAAGAAAGAAAGGTATAACTCCCTAACCGAGTAGTTAACAACTCTTAGTTAGGTTGTTAGTTAGATGTTTAACAAAGATCCGGTTTTGAGTCCATGTTACCGCCTCTAGAAAATTGTTTTTCACCAAATTCCGCATGCCCGAAAGTACCGGGAGAGGTAGCATGGACTTACAACACCCTGAGGATCCAAATGGAGGCCATAGCCCAAGGGGTGGTCTAGGTATGAACTCCCCCACACGTTGTTTTTTGACCTTCTTTTCTTTGGCTCGAGCGTCTCCAAGTTTCTCATCCGTTTCCCGTCAGGTCCTCCAACACTGCGCCCTCGTTACTCGTATGGAGGCCGAGGGGGCATTCCATGCACCGAGGCCGGTGGAAGCGTTTCCTTCAGAGGATAAGGTCCTGCGATGTGACTTGCATCTAGAGAGGGCGAGGGCTGATGTCCTGGCAGCCCGAGCGGAGAGCGAGGAGCTCGCCTTCTTAGCGAACCAGGGTGCCTATCGTCGCCTGAGTGCATCCCACCGCGTTGCTAAGGCGAAGCTGGCGGATCTGGCCGATCATTTCGCAACCATAGAGGAGGAGAAAAATGCCAGCAGGAGGGATGCCGAGGCGGCGCTTCGGGCGGCCGGGATTGCCGAGGTTTGGGCTAGGATGGCCGTGGCCGATTACAAGGCGTCAGAGAAGTTTCACGCTGAGCTTGGCGAGCATTCCGTCGTTGCGTGGAACAAGGCTCTAGATGCCGTGAAGGAGAAGCTTCCTGAGTTTGCCGACGGCGAGCTCCGTGCTCGGGTCCCACTCCCAGTGGCAAAGCCTCCAGCAAACAGCGATGAGGGAAGCGAGGCGCACCCCTGGTGGCAAAACCTCCGGTGGTGAAGCCTCCGGCAGACCGTGATGACAGTGATGAGGGAAGCGAGGCGCAGGAGGGGGTTTATGACTTAGGCCTTTTTGATATTTCCTTATCCCTCTTTTGTAAGCGTCTGGAACTTTGTAAGGCTGGGGAGCCCCCAATACCCCTGTAAAAACATTTTTCTTGTGCGAATAAAACTCTTGATATTTCATTGCTTTGCACTTTATCTTTTGGATGTGAAGAGTATTCGTAGAATATCCTTGCTTTCTTTGTTGGGCTTCCATGTCAAGCGATCGTACGTCGAGTTGATTTCGATCACTTGTCAATCATGCCTAGTGCTGCTGAGAAGGAGGTATTTCCATGGCCCCGGAGTCGAGGGTGAATCGCTCAGACTTGAACAGATCTGGGGTCTCTCAATGGGGTTTCGGGTCTGCGGCATTTGATGAGCTGCATGCTGCCCGCCGCAGATTTGCCAAGTAAAAGGGAACTAGGTGGCCTCGTAATGAGGGATTCAAACCGGCAGCGTCTGGTTGGCAGGAGGATGCCCCACGGTAGGCACCATCTGGGCGGTGAAGTTGCGCGGTTACCTCTTGGCGAGAGCCTTGATCCCTGGCGCCGCGAGTAGGGAAGTTATCGGTTAGGGATGACCGAGCAGGGTAGCCGCTCGGTTGCCTCTTGTGAGGGCTTTGATCCTTAGCGTTGGAGGGGCTGTAAGAAGCCTACTAAGGATAACCGGACAGTGAAGCTGTGCGGTTGCCTCTTGGTGAGGGCTTTGGTCTCTGGCATCGTGGGTAGGCAACCACCAGCCCGGGATGACCGAGCGGGGTAGCCGCTCAGGTGGCTCTTGCGAGGGCTTTAATCCCTGGCGTCATGGGAAGGGAGCTACCAGCCGGAGATGACTGAGCAGGGTAGCCGCTCGGTTGCCTCTTGTGATGGCTTTGATCCTTCAGGACGGGGACCGAGCAGGGTTACTGCCTAGTGCCTCTTGGCGAGGACTTTGATCCCTATCGGTTGTGGTAGGAAGCTACCAGCCGGGGATAGCCGAGCAAGGGTCGGGCTAGACTGCCTCTTTTGTAAGCGTCTGGTACTTTGTAAGGCTGGGGATGACTGAGCAGGGTAGCCGCTCGGTTGCCTCTTGCGAGGGTTTTGATCCTTAGCGTTGGAGGGCTGTATGAAGCCTACTAAGGATAACCGGGCAGTGAAGCTACGCGGTTACCTCTTGGTGAGGGCTTTGGTCTCTGGGGTCGTGGGTAGGCAACCACCAGCCGGGGATGACCGAGCGGGGTACCCGCTCAGGTGCCTCTTGCGAGGGCTTTAATCCCTGGCGTCATGGGTAGGGAGCTACCAGCCGGAGATAACCGAGCAGGGTAGCCGCTCGGTTGCCTCTAGCGAGGTCTTTGATCCTTCAGGACGTGGACCGAGCAGAGTTACTGCCCAATGCCTCTTCGCGAGGACTTTGATCCTTGTCGGTTGTGGTAGGAAGCTACCAGCCGGGGATAGCCGAGCAAGGGTCGGGCTCGACAGCCTCTGGGAGGACTTTGGTCCTTAGCGTAGGAGGGGCTGTAAGAAGCCTACCAAGGACCCTTGGTCGGGCAGGGTTACTGCCCGGTGCCTCTTGGCGAGGGCTTTTGTCCTGAAGGATAGCCGAGCGAGGGTCGGGCTCGACTGCCTCTGGGAAGGATTTTGATCCCTGTCGGTTGTGGTAGGAAGCTATCAGCCGGGGATAGCTGAGCAGGGTAGCTGCTGAGCTGCCTCTAAGGAGGACTTTGATCCTCAGCGTTGGAGGGGCCACAGGAGGCCTGCTAAGGATAACCGGGAAGTGAAGCTGCGCGGTCGCCTCTTGGCGAGGGCTTTGATCCCTGACGTTGCGTGTAGGGAAGCTACCGGCTAGGGATGATCGAGAAGGGTAGCCGCACAGTTGCCTCTTGCGAGGGTTTTAATCCTTAGCGTTGGAGGGGATGTAAGAAGCCTACTAAGGTTAACCGGGCAGTGAAGCAGTGTGGTTGCCTCTTGGTGAGGGCTTTGGTCTCTGGCGTCGTGGGTAGCCAACCACCAGCCGGGGATGACCGTGCGGGGTAGCCGCTCAGGTGCCTCTTGCGAGGGCTTTAATCCCTGGCGTCATGGGTAGGGAGCTACCAGTCGGAGATGACCGAGCAGGGTAGCCGCTCGGTTGCCTCTTGTGAGTGCTTTGATCCTTCAGAACGGGGACCGAGCAGGGTTACTGCCCAGTGCCTCTTGGTGAGGACTTTGATTCCTGTCAGTTGTGGTAGGAAGCTACCAGCCGGGGATAGCCGAGCAAGGGTCGGGCTCGACTTCCTCTGGGAGGAATTTGGTCCTTAGCGCGGGAGGGGCTGTAAGAAGCCTACCAAGGACCCTTGGCCGGGTAGGGTTACTTCCCGGTGCCTCTTGGCGAGGGCTTTTGTCCTGAAGGATAGCTGAGCGAGGGTCGGGCTCGATTGCCTCTGGGAGGGCTTTTGATCCCTGTCGGTTGTGGTAGGAAGCTACCAGCCGGGGATAGCCGAGCAGGGTAGCTGCTGAGCTGCCTCTAAGGAGGACTTTGATCCTCAGGGTTGGAGGGGCGGATAACCGGGCAGTGAAGCTGCGCGGTTGCCTCTTGGCGAGGGATTTGATCCCTGGCGTTGCGTGTAGGGAAGCTGCCGGCCAGGGATAACCGAGCAGGGTAGCCGCCCGGCCGCCTCTAGGGAGGACTTTGACCCTTAGCATTGGAGGGCCATAGGAGACCTGCTAGGGATAACCAGGCAGTGAAGCTGCACGGTTGCCTCTTTGGTGAGGGCTTTGGATCACAAAGACAGAATTCTATTTGCAATGTTCTGACGTTCCTTTATTTGAATGGAAAGGATTTTTAGAAAACATTTACATCGTCTTCGCGAAAGGAGGGGTACACACTTGTTGGCCTTGGCCTCATTGGTATAGCTTGAGCTTCTCGGCGTTGTAAGGCCGCGGGAACTTGCATCCGTCCGCGTCTTGTAGGCGGTAGGCTCCGCCGGGGAGTACCTCAGAGACGAGGAAGGGACCGTCCCACTTTGGGGAGAACTTGTGTAGCCTGCCTTGATCGATGAACTCGTTTCTCCGTAGGACCAGATCTCCGGTCTTGAAGGAGCGGCGCTTTACCCGAGTGTTGCAGTATCGGGCCGTTTGTTGTTGATAAGCGGCGGCCCTGCCCGGTCTCTCTTCTCCAAAAAGATGTCCAGGTTGGTCCATAGCGCCGAGGTGTTCACATCGTCGTCGAAGTGCTCGACCCGATGACTGGGTAGCCCGATCTCCGCTGGGACCATTGCCTCGGTCCCGTAGCAGAGGCTGAAGGGGGTTTCCCCGGTGGGGGTCTTCTTTGACGTGCACAGGGCCCATAAGACCCGGGGCAGTTCTTCGACCCAACTGCCTTGTCTCCCTTCTAGGCGGGTCCGGAGACCTCAGAGGATGTCTCGGTTAGCGACTTCGGCCTGCCCGTTGCATTGGGGATGCGCGACCGCGGCGA
Organism: Agapanthus africanus; assembly: GCA_030015575.1. Classification (NCBI taxonomy): domain Eukaryota; kingdom Viridiplantae; phylum Streptophyta; class Magnoliopsida; order Asparagales; family Amaryllidaceae; genus Agapanthus; species Agapanthus africanus. The sequence goes on along the minus strand of CM057338.1, from coordinate 864,687,608 downwards.
ACTTCATGAGGATATGGTACTCTTTGCAGAAGTTCTTCACTTTCTCGTTCTCGAAGTTCGTCCCGTGGTCGGTGATGATACATCTAAGGATGTCGAACCGTAGTATCAGATTGTTTTGCAGGAACTTGATGGTCGTGGCGGCATCCGGTTTCCTGATGGGGACGGCCTCGATCCACTTGGTGAAGTAGTCTACCGCGATGAGGGCATATTTGTGCCCGCCCGTACCGGTAGGGAACTGACCGATCATGTCCAATCCCCACTGGGCGAACGGCCATGGGGATGTTAGGGCGGTCAGCTCAGTAGCGGGGTGGCGAGGGATGCTGCCGTGGAGCTGGCAACTCTTGCATCTTCTGACTAGCTTCCGGGCGTCCTCGTGAACAGTGGGCCAGTAGTACCCCTGGAGCAACGCCTTTTGGATCAAGGTTCGAGCCCTTTGGTGCGCACCGCCAACCCCCTCATGGATTTCACTGAGGACATAGTCGGCTTCGTGGGGGTCGATGCACCGGAGCAGGGGCTGAGTGAATGATTTCTTCTAGAGGTTTCCATTGCTCCAGATGAAGTGGCGGGCTTTGGCCCGGAGACGGCGGGCGGCTCCCCGATCTTCTGGGAGCGTACCGTCTTTCAGGAATTCCACGAGGGGCTTCCTCCAATCTTGGTCGCCTTCCTGCACCGCATATACGTGGAGTGTTGTCACTCCGTCTTCCACACTGGGCTGAGGCAAGGTTTCAAAGAGGATAAACCGCTTATTGTTAGCCGAGTATGACGAAGCCAGCTTGCTCAGGGCATCGGCTTGGGCATTCAGCTTGCTCAAGCCAACTTGGACTTTGTCAAAGTTCCTTCGGGGTTTCCTCACCTCGTCCAGATACTTCATCATCAGAGGCTCTCTAACTTCAAAGCGGCCGGTCACTTGGCCGACGACAAGGGCCGAGTCACTGCGGATTCGAATTGTCTTCAGCCCCAGCCCGGGGGCCATGCGCAATCCAGCCAGGAGGGCCTCGTACTCTGCCGCGTTGTTCGAGGCTTTGAAACCGAGCTTCAGAGAATACTCAATTTCCGCCTCGTTCGGGCCTCGGATAATGAGGCCGGCACCACAGCCTTCCTCGGTTGAAAACCCGTCGACGTAGATGACCCACTCAGGAACCGAGCCAGGCCTTTCCGCAATGGGACACTGAGTTGCGAGGGGCGGCATGGACTCCGGTTCCTTGCTAGGGATGGTGCATTCAACAATGAAATCGGCCAGGGCCTGCGCTTTGATGGCCTGCCTCGGGCGATATTTTATGTCAAACTGAGATAGTTCCCACCTCCACTTTTCTAAGCGGCCCGAGGATTCCGATGATGTAAGGATAGCCCCCAATGGGCGCTCAGTCAGGACGATGATGGTGTGTGCTTGGAAGTAGTGCCGCAGCTTCTTTGAGGCCACCACGAGGGCCAAGACAATCTTCTCTATGGCTGGATATCTCGTTTCTGCGTCCTTAAATATATGGCTCACATAGTACAACGGCTTCTGGGCTCCACCGACCTCTCGGATGAGCACCGAGCCTGCTGCTTGGTCGGATACCGCCAGATACAACGACTGCTCATCTCCTTCAACTGGTCGGGTGAGCAGTGGCGGCGTCGCGAGGTGCTTCTTCAATTTGTCGAAGGCGGCCTGGCACTCCTCCGACCCCTCGAACCTCGAGATCTTCCTCAGAGCTTTGAAGAACGGGAGGCATTTCTCCCCCGACCTGGACATGAAACGGCTCAGAGCAGCGACTCGTCCCGTGACCCGCATGATCTCGATGTTGGTCTTGGGCGCGGCCATGTTGAGGATAGCGTCGACTTTTTCTAAGTTAGTTTCGATTCCACGGTGAGTGACCATGAAACTGAGGAACTTTCCCCCTGTGACTCTGAATGCGCATTTGGCGGGGTTTAGCTTCATCTTGAACTTGCGGAGCACTTCGAAGGCCTCGTCCAGATCCCTGGTATGGTCGGCCGACGAGATGGATTTGACGAGCATATCTTCAACATAGACCTCCATATTCCTGCCGATCTGTGGCTTAAACATGCCATTGACCAACCGTTGGTACGTGGGCCCGGCGTTCTTAAGGCCGAAGGGCATCACCTTGTAGCAGTATACCCCCCGGTCCGTTGTGAATGCGGTAAGATCTTCATCTTCCGGATTCATACAGATCTGATTGTAGCCGGAGAAAGCATCCATGAAACTCATCAACTCGTGGCTGGTCTAGCTGTCGACAAGCTGATCTATCCGAGGGAGAGGATAGTTGTCCTTAGGGCAGGCCTTATTGAGGTTGGTGAAGTCGACGCACATGCGCCACTTTCCGCTTGACTTCTTGATCAGAACTACGTTCTCCAGCCACTCCGAGTAGGGTACATTCTGGATGAAGTTGGCGGCGAGAATTCGATCAACCTCATTTTTGATAGCCTTCTGTTTGACTGGGGCGAAGCTTCGCTTTTTCTGTCTAACGGGTCAGGTCGCAGGATCGATCCCAAGCTTGTGAGAAATGATTTTGGGGTCGATCCCAGGCATGTCAGCAGATGTCCAGGCGAAAACGTCAGAGTTATTTCTGAGGAAACCGACCAGGTCATCTCGCCGAGTCCCTGTCAGGAGTGATCCGACCTGGACGGTTTTTTCATCATCCCCCTCTGTCAGGGGAACCTCGGTCAGTGGTTTGACCGGCGTCCCCCGGACCTCCTTCTGCTCATCTCGGGTGTCCAGAGAACCCTCGATATCGTCTTTTACCTCAGCGTCGTCGGCCGACTGCTCGGACGAAGATGTTTCAATAAGGCATACCTTCGCAACCCACTGGTTTCCGTAGACCCGACCTATCCCGTCCTGATCGAGAGGGAACTTCATCGCCAGGTGGTAGGTCGATATCTGGGCCTGGAGGGAGTTCAGCGTCGAGCGGCCGAGGAGGACGTTCTAGGCCGATGTGACCTTTGCTACGATGAGGTCCACAGGCAACGTACGGGTGCGGCCGGGCTTCCCGACATTGAATTGCAGGGTGACCACCCCTTCCGCCGGGATGGAGTGGTTGGTGAACCCTGAAAGGACGTGGGAGGTCGGTTTCAAGTCTGCTGGGGTGAGTCCCATGCGCAAAAAGCAGTCGTAGAAGAGGATGTCTACCGAGCTGCCCGAGTCGACAAGTATTCGGTGGACCTCGTACCGGTGGATTCGGGCCGTGATCACCCGAGGGTCATTGTGGGGCATGGATATGCCGTGGAGATCCCCGTCGCCAAAGGTGATAGGCTCGTGGTCCTTGGCCTTTTTGCTCGGGCGGCCGTTGGCCTCCATTGCCGGCGTGGGGTGTTGAGTCTCGTAGGCGCTCGACTGTCCCCTTGTCGTCATGACCATAGTTCTTAATGGGTCTCGGTTCCTTCCAGAGAGGTCCTCTAGGCCCCGTGGTGAGGTTGCCTTCGAGCTGCCTTGCCGGGCTTCGTGGGCGCTACCCCGTCGAGGGAGGGGGTGCCGGTCATGCCTGGAAAAAGGCGAGCTGACCGCCGCCGCCCTGGTAGGGACAGGGTTGCGACGAGGCTCGAGGCGAGGCTCTCCGACGCGGGACCTCGAAGTTGACTGGGACGGATCGAGGGATCGGCGACCGCTGGGGTTTGCGAGGCGGTGGCCGGCGAAGAGGTTGATGACATTCGGCGGAGGTTCACCCGCGCCTCCGTTGAGGGGGAGGCGGCGGTGGGTGCTTGGATCTTCAGGGTGATCGCTTGCCATGTGGATGGAGATCGGAAGGCCAACTTTGTTTATTGTGGAGTTTAGTTTCTCACAGACGGCGTCAACTGATGGAGGTCCTTTTCGGGTCTCCGTCAGATGTTGTCTTCCGTCGATCTCCCGGTAGATTTTTGAGATGATCTCCTGTTGCGTGTGGGTCTCAATAGGTTTTGAGGAGATTGGTGGTTTGAGGAGTTTGCGCCGAGTACCTGCAAGGAAGTCCCGAGATGGTTTGGTACCACCGAGGACCCTCCGATGATCAAGTTAGCACAAGATCCGAGCAGTGTAACGGCTAAGTGGGGTCAAAAAAGCTTACTTTACCCCTCTGTGATGGGGGTTTATATTGCGGCGGCGGCACACAGTAGAAGGCACGAGAATCTTGCCGGCGGTTACTCTCCCGACGTCACGTCCGCGTAATAAGCGGATCGCCCGTTAATGGGGATCGTGATGGCGTGGAACGTGGGATGTTACCTGCGGAGGATCCGCGCATGGTGAGATTTGCGGAGCGGCGGTTACGCCTGTGAGCGGCGGAGTTGGTCGGCCGGAGGGACAGAGGAAGATGGCCTCGGCGAGAGAGCTCGGAAACGAGCGGGAGGTCCGAGGTATCTTGGTCCTATGGTAGCTCGGGGGCGAGCTGAGTGGCCGAGGAAACCAATTCGCAGGGGGCTCTGAGGTGAGACAGCTTGTGCTTGCAGGTCGGGTACAGGGGTGGCCTGGTCGGCCCCTGTGGGCCCTTTCTTCTGAGCTCTAAGACACGTCATCTGCCACGTGTCATGATCTGGAAGGTCGCCAATATAGAGCATCATCAGAATTATACTTATGAAATCGTGAGTGAAATACTCCAAGTTAGCCTTTGCTATATCCCATACAGATAATTTATATTTACAGAATAACTCGGTTAACCAAATCCAAGCTCTTTCTACTTTTTGAAATCTGTTCCACTTGTTGGACAAAGTTTTTTACAAAGATTTTTGAGATAATAGATGGGATAAATTAGCTTATCCCAGGATTAGACCCCGGCTCCTACTCCAACTCCCACGAATGGACCATTCCAAGTCCCTTAGTTGTTGGACAAAGTTAATCTTAACTTCAACTAAGTTTTAACAAACCAGATTTTTAAGCCACGTAAAAGATAAAGAGTATTGAAGCAGAAAGAGATATGTGTGTGTAAAGAGAGAGAGAGAATAATAAAGTAAAGAGGCCCTTTAAGGCTTTTTCGTCAGGTGGCGTCGAAATCTGTATCCTCCATTATTTTATTCGATGATCGACACCGTCCATCTTGATCTTAATTGTCTAATATGTCGATTCACCAAATTTCATATGATTTTAATAACTTTTCACAGTGTATTTAGCAATGTAAAAAGTTTTACTGTCGGTAAACCGTTAATTTTGCACCCACTAAATCAACAGTGCAAAAGTGTTAAAATTACATGAAATTTGGTGTATCGACATATTAGCTGATAAAGATCAAAATGGCCGGTGCCGATCGTCAAAAGAAATGATAGAGGATGAAAATTTCAACGCCACCTGATAAAAAAACCTCCTAAGACCTCTTTCCGCCGTCTTATAAAAAGCCATACTAGAGAATATTTTTGGAATATTTCTGCATCAAGTTTTATTTTTTCCTTTATGCATGAAAAAATAGACCCCGCTACTATAGTTTAAATAAATATGCATTTTACTTTAGTTTAAATAAATCTACATTTGGCCTAGGTCTGTCGATGGGTCGGGTCTTAGACCAAGACCCGACCCGGATCCACTTTAAAAAGTAAGGTCTAAAGATATATAATCAGATCTAAAGATATATAATCACCTTACTCCGCTTTCCAAAATTGTTTATCCGGATCTGATCCAGATCTATTAAAGGCTTCAATTAATCGGTCGGGTCTAAATAGACCTGGTCCATTTAGTTAATTAGATATCATATAATATTTAGAAGACAAAATCATATCTAAAGATATATAATCACCTGACTAAATCATATCAACAAAATATTTAGTTGACTAAAATATTATTTATACACCGATTCAATTTCCTTAAATCAGTCATTATTTTCGATCTCCCCTCTATTTCTTTTCTTCCTGTCTTTTATTTTTCATCTCCACTAACATTAAATTTTCTCTTCTTTTATATTAAGAAGAATCGAACTCCAGGTCTTTTTAAGCCCTAACATAGGATCCAGAGAACTAAGTTGGATCTTTTTGACCTTTTATGTTGCTAGGCTATCTTCATATTGCAATATTCACAGTAAATGGTTCACAAATATTTGTAGCAAATGGTTCATAAATTACTTTATTTCCATAGTGTTGAGATTCTTTAATTACATTTCTATTCCATGTTCCTCACATATATGAATCAATTAATTTAAAGTGTTTTGTTTTTAATTATGAAAAGGATATGGATGGATGGATCAGGACCCTATTATTAATGAATCCAGATATGGATTAATTCAGTGTAGACCCGTTGATTTAATGGAAGGATCTAGATCTATGAAAAATAAATAGATCTGAAACATGTCATTCCGGATCTGATCCAATGCAATTGTTAGGAATATGTATGCCCTAGAGGCATTATTTTATGATATAGTGGATGCTTGGACATATATATAGAGGACTTTCTTGCTCGACATGCTAGTATGCTATCTGGTTGCTCTTTATCTTAACATGTACACTAGTATTTTTATACTGTCTCTCTGATACATGTGGATAAAGCCCTTAAGATGTTAGCTTGACAACCAGGTCTATGATGCAGATCATACTAGTAGGGCTTGTGTAGTCCGCAAGCACATCCTTTAACCGTTCATAGTCGAGAGAGTATCGAGACAGGCCACTGATATTCCCGAGTAGACTAGCGTGTACGTTTCTTGATCCTGTATGGGGGCGATGGTTCATCCCACATCCATTGGTGTTTGACATCAAAGATTGTACACAGGTGCTCATTAGAGAATGGGTACACCGAACAGGACTCACCGAGAATTCCTAGTTGGTACTATACCTATCGTCGGATAGCAGTTCTCTGGTGACATTTGTACAGGTTAGTCTGTAAACCCAAAATCGTCATAGAGTCTTGTGTGGTTCCCACTGTTCTTTGATTTCCTCCCTACCACGGCTCAAAGGAGTCGTGCAAACAGGTGGATTTTGGGTATAGTCCCGAGTCACATGGAGGCTATGAGCGATAGAAGGGATTTCGTCTCTTCCGGTATTGGGAGTTGATATTGCGCAATGCTTGATTGGCTATAACAGCTAGTCCCTGGCCAGGGTTGATATTTACTGGTAAGTGTTATCAGTAGTTTCTCGAACAGTTATAGGCCACACATCGGCATGGCTTATTAAGTTACTGGGGTCTGACGATTCCACCCCTAGACTTAATATGCGACATATCAGACGAAAAGACCAGACTGTACGGTAAGTGTTGCTTATAGGGTTTGCGGGAGTTTGGACAAGCTTACTTGTTGGTCTTCTATTCGCTCAATACCTGGATAGTCGTTATGTCCAGCTAGTACCGCTGACGGCTTGTGGGTGACTGATGTGATCATTACTGTAGCGTTACTTAGCGCGGCAACAAGGTTTCGGAAGGCATCGTCCATGCCAATTTCAAATTTTTGCCATGCTAAACAAGCCTAACCCTAGAATCTTAACTAGAGAATTAAACAATACATCATACAAACAACTTTGCATCTAAGTGAATGAGGAATACAACCTTTGTAGACCGCTCATTCACTTCTAAAGCTCCGTGTAGTAGGCATTTCGCTCCAAGTAGTGAACACCCGAACTCTAGTAAGGGTTCACATGAAGAAATGAACAAACTTGCTCGATGTCTTTGAGGCCGAAGATAATCTACGTCGAGAAGACTCAAGCTCATGATACCTCTTCACTAAATTAGGGTTTAGTGAAGCAAACACCCTAAACTAAATGGTTAATAGTAGAGGATGATGAAGTAGGAAATGGGCTCACTTTAGATTTTTTTTTCTCACAATATTTTCTCACCTTGAGAAAAGGTAGCAAGCATTCTCAATGAAGAAGAAGATGAAGAATCAACATGAGAGAATGAACTCATGAGGTGAGAACAACAACCATATGTGAGTTAGTGTCATACCCAAACTCATATAGAGAATAAACTATGGTTAATATAATGGTTAGGTTAACAAATATCTACAAGTAAAACAAAATTAGTGGACTTGGTCAATAGTTTCACAAGCTTCTACAAGGTTCAACCATGTGACTGATTACCATTAATTTTGATTAACTTGGATAATATAAACCCATCATTATATCAAGCATGGTGTGAGTCTCATACACCCATGTTATATGTGGCATCAAGCATGACACAAATGTTGTACATTAATATATATCACATATATACTATATGCACACAGGTGAGAAAAAGAAATGTTTAAGTGGGCTAATATTAGTTAATGTAAATTAATATATCACATATATAATTATACATTAAATTATTAAATCAACACTTGATTTAATAATCCGGTTATATCACATACAACCGGCTAATATCAATGGTTAGCTTAACAAACTGTCGAATCAACATTTGATCTGATAACCCGGCTATATCACATATAACCGACCGATATCACATATCGCGAGAATAGAATGCGGTATCACATACGCGTATTAATCTTGGTCCCGCACATATCACATATGTGCTCCTACTTCGTTTCGTATAAACCAGGAAACCTCTATATAGGACTCTAGAGACTCGTCAATATGCCGGCAGTAGGTGATGATCATATCAAACACCCACAAGCCGCAAGCGGTCTGCTAAACGTAACGACAACTAGGGTATTGAGCGATAAGAAGATCAACAAGCAAGCCTGCTCATACTCCTGTGAATCCAATCAGTAACACTACCGTACAGTCCGGTCTCTTCGTCAGATATGTCGCATATCGCAGCCTGAGGGTGGTAAAACGTCAGACCCCAATAGCCTGATAAGTCATGCCGATGCAAGGTCCATAACGGTTTGAGAAACTACTGATAACACTTACCAGTAGATCTCAGCAACCCAGGCCATGGATTTCCTGTTATGGCCAATCGAGCATAGTGCAACATCAACTCCCAATACCGGGAGAGACAAATCCCGTCCTATCGCTCATTGCCTCCATATGGCTCGGGACTGTATCCAAAAACTACCTTTTTGCACGATCTCTTGACCGTGGTATGTTGGAAATCAAAGCACAGTGGAAATCACACAAGACTCTATGACGATCTCGGGTCGACAGACTAACCTGTACCAGTGTCACCAGAGAACTGCTATCTGACGATAGGTATAATACCATTTTGGAGTTCTCGCCGATTCCGTTCAGTGTACCCAATCTCCACTGAGCACCCGTATACCTTCTATGATGTCAAACTCCAATGGATATGGGATCATCCATCGCCCATCATATGGGTCGAGAAGCGTATATGCTAGTCTACTCTGGAGTATCGATGCCCTGTCTTGATACTCCCACGACTAGAAACATTTGAAGGATGTACTTGCCAGCTACCTATGCCCCACCAGTATGAACCGCATCATAATCCTGGTAGTCAAGTACTCATCCTAAGGGCTTTATCAACATGTAATAGAGACAATAAGTGTACATGTTAAGATAAAGTGCAACCAGATAGCATACTATCATGTCGAGTTAGAAAGTCCTCTGTATATATGTCAAAGCATCCACTACAATATACATCGCATGTACAGTAATGGCCTCTAGGGCATACATATAACTAACAATCTCCTACTTGCACTAAGGCCATTTATTGCAGTATCTCATACTCAATGTCCTATTGAAGTCTCTTTATGGAAAGGCCTTTGTGAGTGGATCCGCCGTGTTATCCTTCGTGTCAACTCTCCAAACCTTGATCCCTAGGAGATCATCCATTTCCGTGATCAGGTGATACTTGCCTCAGAAGATTTCTGGATCGCTGATGGGACCTGCGTTCCTAGGCCAAAGCCACAACTTCATTGTTGTCACAATAACAATTATTGGACGCTCAATGGTAGAAACCATGTTCATCTCATGAACAAGAAATGTCCAGACAGCCACTTTGGCAGCATCGTTGGTAGCAATGAAATCATCCTTTATCGTCTAGTATGCCACGGTATATAGCTTGGAACTCTTCCAACACACCGTCCCTCCACTGAGGGTAAAGACAATGCCTGTGACTGACTTTCGATCGACCTTATCACTTTGGAAGCTTGAACCAAGAACATTCTTTTAGTGCTTCTCAAATACTTAAGAATGTCCTACACAGCTATCCAGTGATTCTCCCAATATCCGATTGATTCCTGATCACTACACCTAGTGAGTCAGCTACATCTGGTCTGGTACATAACGTCGCACACATGATAGAGCCTATTGCCGAAGCATAGGGTATCCCTTATACGCGAGCTCTCTCCAAATCAGTCTTGGAAAACATCTTTTTGGAGTGAGTGATTCCTGAGTTAGTGGGCGAACCACCACGCTTAGAATCCTCCATACTAAACCCCTTTAGTATGGTGTTAATGTACCTGGATTTGGGACACCCCCAACATCCATTTAGATCTATCACCATAGATCATAAACCACAAGATGTAGTAGGTATCACCCAGATCTTCTATTGAGAATCCTCGTGATAAGAGCAGCTTGACCGAGTGTAGCATAGGAAACCATTTCCTATCAAGAGTATGTCATCTACGTACAATACGTATTAGACAACCTCACTCTCTACAACCTTCTTGTATATACTAAGTTCATCTACCATTTTGATGAAGTCAAACTCTTTGACTGCCACATCAAAACAGATGTTCTAACTCCGCGATGCATGCTCTAATCCTGATGGACTTAAGTATAGCTTTGAAAGTCTCAACTTTTCCATCTACACTAAGAATCTTTTCAAGATCCATTTGCTCCCAATGGGTTTTACCCATTCAGGTGCAACATGCAAAGTCATACTTTGTTGGTGTACATGGATTCCATCTTTGATCGCATAGCATCCAGACTTTTCACAGAGTCGCCGCTCGTGATGGCCTTCCTAAACCTAGTTGGGCCATCATCTACCATGATGCAATCCTCGCTCCCACTGTCACCGAGAAGACCGTAGTATCTCTCAAGTGGATGAGGAACCCTACCAGATTCGCGGAGAGGCTGAGGTTCGTTGGAGACTATTGAATCCTTTGGTTTCACTAAATAATCAGCCGTTAGTTTGTCAAGCTGGAACAGCTTCCGGTTCTACCTCATGACTACAAATTTCTTCACAAGAAATTCCTTTTCTAAAAAGGTGGCATGCTAAGAAATAAAACATATTTTGTTCCTCAGTATGGTAGAAGATATTCCCTCACAAATGTTTGGGATATCCTAACAAACTTATACAGAACTGACCTTGCCTAGAGCTTGTCCGGATTTTGCTTTTCAACATAGGCCGAACAACCCCATATCTTAACTCGTTTAAGACATGGTCTCTTCCCATTCTATATCTCATATGTAGTGGTAGGCACTGATTTGGATGGAACCCCATTCAATAGGTATGCAGCTTCTCAAGTGCATAACTCCAAAAAGAAACAGGTAACTCAACAATACTCATCATAGAGCGCGCCATATCTCATAGGGTGCGATACCTCCGCCCCGATACACCGTTGTGTTGTGGTTTATACGAAGGAGTAGGCTGAGAGAGAATCTCATTCTCCCTTTAGAAACTCCAGGAACTCTATGCAGAAGTATTCGCCTCCTCGATCACATCGTAGGACTGTAATACTTCTATCCGTTTGGTTCTTAACTTCAAGCTTATATTCATTGAATTTCTCAAAAGTTTCAGACTTGTGTTTCAACAGGAAGACATGCCCGAATCTTAAGAGATAGTCGATGAATGTAATGAAGTACCAAGAACCAACCTCGGCATTTGTAGACATAGGACCGTATACATCATCATGTATCCATCCTGTTAGTTATATGTATGCCCTAGAGGCCATTGTTGTACATACGATGTATATTGTAGTGGATGCTTGGACATATATAAGGAGGACTTTCTTGCTCGACATTTTAGTATGCTATCTGGTTGCACTTTATCTTAACATGTACACTTATTGTCTCTCTATTACATGTTGATAAAACCCTTAGGATGAGTACTTGACTATCAGGATAATGATGCAGATCATACTAGTGGGGACAGGGTAGTCGATAAGTACATCCTTCAAATGTTCCTAGTCGTGGGAGTATCGAGACGGGGCATTGATACTCCAGAGTAGACTAGCGTATACGCTTCTCGACCCATGTGATGGGCGATGGATGATCCCATATCCATTGGTGTTTGACATCAGAGATGGTATACAGGTGCTCGATTGGCCATAATAGGAAATCTCTGGTTATGGTAGCTGAGATTTACTGGTAAGTGTTATCAGTAGTTTCTCGAACTGTTATGGACCTTGCATCGGCATGACTTATCAGGCTACTGGGGTCTGACGTTATACCACCCCCAGGCTGTTGATATGCGACATATCTGACGAAAAGACCGGACTGTACGGTAGTGTTACTGATTGGATTCGCGGGAGTATGAGCAGGCTTGCTTGTTGTTCTTCTGATCGCTCAATACCCGGGTGGCCGTTACATTTAGCAGACCGCTAGCAGCTTGTGGGTGTTGATATGATCATCACCTACTGCCGGCGTATTGACGACTCTTTAGAGTTGTTCAGTTGATAAAACTGCACATTTAATATGACATTTTTCCTACTATTTCTATATAATAAAATGTGTTTATTATAATATATGATACATATGAGGGTTTATCTGTAAAAATACTATTTTCATGTGTTTAAATATTATAATTAACATTTGGTAGGAAAAAGTAAGCATATAATATCCATGTAACATTTGGCCCATTTAAATATGCTTACCTTATTAAATACCTTTGATCAATTTTTAATGGTTAAGTTAATATCTCAATAAAACAAACTCTACTAATATTATTTGTTGAGTTATTGTGCAGAACTTTCAGGGCTGAAATCAAGGAAATCAAAGTTGGCAAAACAAACCTGCCTAATTAAGAAAGTAAACTAAAGAAATTAATTCAGGCAATGACGTAGAAAAGATTTTCAGTTTCCAGGGATTCAAAAGATCACCACGTGTCATCAAGATAAAGCTCCAGAAAAACAAATCAAGTGATCTCCCTATAAGGCCGCGGAACCGCGACCAAACATATCCAATGGCCGCGGTTCCGCCGCGGATTTGAGGAGTTGAGATATGGGACTTTGGTGGTTAGGATCCTAACAACTAGTTTCCATATTATGAAACTTTGGTTCTGGCTCTGTGACTATAAATAAGAACCGAGAGCCTCTTGGAAAAATCATCAAGCTGAAGAGATCACGAGGTCCACGACAGGCTCACGAATCCAGGCTGATCATCAACTGTTCATCTACCTCCTTAGAAGAGATCGAGAAGAAAACTAGCATTTTGTAATCATTTTCTAAACGAACAAATTGTAAATGATTTTTGTTGATTAATAAAGGTAGTAGTTTTCTTATTCTATCTCTTTGAATTTTTTAATATGATTTCTCTCTCCATCTTTTCTTCTCCCAACATTCACGAGTAATTCTCCGCTTGTTAGGGTTCGTAGGATTAGGGTAGGTTAATGGATGATGAAGATCCTTATACTCTTTTTAAGCCCTATAAAGTTTATAAACTCTATCAAAAGAATAGTTAACATCCTAATTGGGCGCGCTATCAATTCATTGATAATCACGACCACGATTAGAGATTAAATTAACAATTATTTTGGTAAAAGATAGATATGAACGGAGCTCCATGTCGAGATAGGGGTTAAGAGTGGGAACCCTTTTTCCCTCCAGAAACCCTAATCTACATGCATCACCGTTGTTCTAGTTTTAAATCTATTAAAAGATAAAAGGAGTAATTTTTAATTAATCATCCATGACTACTAAATCTTAATGAACCCTACAGGCCCCCTTTTTTATATAAACCTACATCCGTAGCTAATCTAGATCTATATTTTGCATTCGTGTTTAACGTAGATCTAGAACCTACAACCATTCTTCACCATTCTATATTCTTCCTCCTTTCTTTCTCAACACGCCTAAAGTAAGAATAAAAGGTTCCACGTTTCCCTGAGGACGACCCGTACTCACCTCGGTCTAGCTACGCGCGACACCGTTCTGATTGCGGTTACAACACACTTATAAAAAACAGATCAATCAAATGGCGCCATTGCCGGGGATACGTGCATAATTTTTTATTCTTACTATTTTTGTTGAATTCTTATTCGATCTATATCATAATTAAAACAAAACTGCAAATTGTATATTTAACGAATTGTGTGTGAATTTTGCAAGGAGATCTGAAGTCACAGACTTGAAGAAACAGAAAGACAGAGATATTCATCGAGATCCAGAGGAGTACAGGAGGCCACGTAGCAAACTTCATCAACTGATCCTTTTTTCTTGCGGCTGAACCGCGGCATAAGAGCCATATACGCAGCGGAAGCGCGGCGGGATTGAAGAGTTAAGAGTCGTAACTTCTCTGGTAAGTTTCTCAACTTTTTCTCTCTCCTCTGAAATCCAATAAAATATCTTTTCTGCAGGATTCTTTGCAAAATTTTGCCGCTCAAAAATCTTTTTGTAAAGTTTTGTAATTGGTTTGTTAATTCATATTTTAATACGGATTTTGAAGGGGCAAGACCAAAATTCAGATTAGGTAGGGATTTTATCACCCTTCCTAAGCCCCACAAATCATAAACCGAGCATCTGCATCAACCCTACATTAATTTAAAAAATATCTAGACATGACTCTAAGGACTGTCGCGCTCAATAAGGAAAGAAGAAGGTCGTGGGTAATTTATCGCTTATCCGCATTACTTTTGTGGTGCCTAGGCAAGTATGTCTAAGGCAAGTAGTTACTTAATTAGGCCCGCTATTTTCGGTGATTCGTATAGCGGATACCTCCCACTTACCTGGCACTTACCTGGCCACAAGAGTAGTAAAGAGGTGGTAAAGGATTGATCTTACGGCTTGTCCTTTGGAAGTCTAGTAGCGGTCTAGAGACTTGACCTAGATATTCTTAGTTCTAGGGTTGTTTGTGCATTTTTGTGTGATTTGTCTAAGTCCGGCACACTTTTCGACACAGACCATTTTTTTAAAAAGTACACACGCTGCCACTTGCACTAAAACCGTTTAGTGCATGCTTGGCTGGACACGGGATTCTAGCGCCCGTCTTGTCCGCGTTCCTGCTATCGACTCCGAGGTCGGTACTTCTTCATCTTCTTTTTCCCCACCATCCTCCATATCGACCGAGATGGAAGGTACTCCATCAAATTATAACACCACGCTACCCCGTAGGTGAGCAGAATCCACCGCGCATCTCTCTCCAAGAGAGATGCTATCATATCCGTGTTCCACTTCCCACTTGTCTATCCATTCCACCAGCCAACAGGGATAATTTTGAAATTAAACCCCACTACATCAATCTGTTGCCCAAATTTCACGGGCTTGAATCTGAAGACGCGTACATTTTCATCACTAAATTCGAAAACGTATGCGCAATGATGGGTACTTCACAACTGACTGTGGATGTTATGCGCTTGCGTCTTCTCCCATTCACTTTGTGCGACTTGGCAAAAAAATGGCTTTATAATACTGCTGCACACTCTATCACTAATTGGGATGAATTCGTAATAGTATTTCTTAAGAAGTTTTACCCAAACCATAAGACCGCCCGTGTTAGGAGCGAGATCAACCAGTTTACCCAGCTTCCCAATGAACCATTTTGGAAGTGCTTTGAACGTTTCAAGGATCTGCTTGTCCAATGTCCATATCATGGAATAAATAGATGGGATTTGTGCCGAATTATATATGAGGGCATTAATCCAGCAACAAAGCAGATGCTTGAAATAAATTGTCGATGCAATTTCATGTCTAAAGATGATGGTGAAGCTTGGAAATATCTGGAAGACCTCGCTGAAAACACATTGCAGTGAGAAAGCGTAAGACCACTTTCATCTAGAGGAGGTATTCATCAGCTCGATATTTCCATCACAGTAAAAGCCGAAATGGCAGCGATGCAGAAGAAACTCGATGCTATTGAGAACAAATTCTCATCAGTCTCCCTAAATCAGGTAACGCTTCCCAAGACAGTGTGTGGTTGCTGTTCAGATCCTTCACACTTGACGGAAGAATGTCCTATGAATGCACCATTTCAAGGTTACGAGCAAGCTAATGCTGCTTTTCAGCAGCGAACTAGAAACGGTCCTTATTCTTCTACATATAATCAAGGAAGGAGGAATCATCCTAACTTTACTTGGAATCAAAACCAACCCCAAAATCAAAACCAGTTCCAAAGCAATTATCAAAGACCTCCTCCACAGCAACAGCAACCACAACCACAAAGTCAGCACCCCTTTCAGTCACAAAATTTTCAAAATCCAGCCAACACTTCTGCACCGCAATTAGCCGGTACTGATAACTCTTCACTCGCACAAACTTTGGATTTGTTTATGAAACATACTATTCAAATGTCAGCTGATATGAAGTCTTCTATTGATACCATAAAGAAAGACTCCGCCTCCCACGGTGAAATTATTAAATCAATAGAAAACCAAATTGCACAGTTGAACGCCGCAATGAGTGCGAGAGAGAAAGGAAAACTCCCATCTCAACCCCTACCGAATCCTGGTCACTCACAAAATCATAACGTGAGTGCCGTGATTACGTTGAGATCGGGAAAAGTGCTGAATAACCGAGTGAGTGAGCAATTTGATGATTTTAATGATACCAATGATACCCTGACTTCTACTTCTTCCCCTAATTCGTCTAGTCTCCCACCTTCATCCGAGCCTATTCTCCGTTTTCCCCAGGGCTTGAACACTTCGCCCAATCTATCTAAGAGGATTCCCACTCCAATTTTGGGATCGAATCCGTCCCCACAATCTTCTCCACAAATGTTGGACCCAAAACTTATTAATCAAGCTCCATTTCCAAACAGATTAAGGGCCAACAGAGCTAACCCACAAATGGAGAAGATTGTGGAAATATTTAAGCAAGTTAACGTAAATATTCCTCTCCTAGATGCTATTCAACAAGTCCCATCTTATGCAAGAATCCTTAAAGACTTGTGCACTAGGAAGAGAAAAATTTAAGTGCCTAAAAAAGTTTTCATGACGAGTAATGTTAGCACAGCTTTTACCCAGCAAATACCAAAGAAACATAAGGACCCTGGCTGTCCTACCATCTCTATTTCTATTGGGGGTAAAAATATTAATCGTACTTTACTCGACCTTGGCGCTAGCGTTAACTTGCTTCCTTATTCAGTTTACGAGCAGTTAGGGATTGGGGAGTTGAAACCCGCCCATTGTACTCTCCAGATGGCAAACCGATCAATCACCAAACCTCGGGGTGAATTAGAGGATGTGTTAATTAAAGTCGGGGAATTCATATTCCCTGTGGACTTTATTGTTTTAGATACACAGCCTGTGGCAAACGCACACAATCAAATCCCGGTGATACTCGGTCGACCCTTCCTAGCAACTTCTAACGCTGTAATTAATTGTCGTAACGGTTCTATGAACTTATCCTTCTGGAAGATGACAATTGAGCTTAATATTTACAAGCTAGGAAGTTAACCATCTGAACCTTCTGCTCATTTGCATGATGTTTGTTCCATCCACGAGATAGCTCCCGAAAGCTGCATGGAGGAGGAACTTTGCTTTGATGATCTTGACAACACTAGTAAGACATCATTTGATCCTGCACAACTTCATAGTGATGATATATTCAATGAGTCCGTCCCAGAGTTTGAATCCGTTGACTCGTCGCAAAAGTCAGTAGCACTTTCCGAGTCAATATCTTATGCAAGTTTTGAATCTCTTAGGGAGTCCGAATATCATCCCTTACCCCACCTTCTATTGTCTCTCCGCCAATACTTGATCTCAAACCGCTACCTTCTCATCTTAAATATACATATTTTTGTGAGAATGAGACTTTGCCAGTGATTATATCCGCTTCTCTAGCCTTAGAGCAAGAGAGCACACTTTTGGAACTATTGAGATCAAATCGGCAAGCATTTGGTTGGACAATGGCTGACATCAAAGTGATTACTCTCTTAATTGTTGAATATCATATACATCTGATGGATGAAGCCAATCCAATCCGAGACCCACAAAGACGGTTAAATCCCGTTATGAAGGAGGCGGTAAAGAAAGAAATCGTCAAGTGCCTTGATAATGGTATAATTTACCCTATATCTGATAGCCAATGGGTAAGTCCGATTCACGTAGTCCCTAAAAAGTCTGGCATCACGGTCATAACTAATGAGGCTAATGAGTTAATCCAAACACGCACCCAAACTGGGTGGCGCGTAAATATTGATTACAGAAAACTCAATGCCGCGATAAGGAAAGATCACTTCCCTCTACCTTTCATTGACCAGATGTTAGAACGATTAGCTGGACACGAATACTATTGTTTCTTGGACGGATACTGTCACACCCCGCTTCCCATTCTACGGCGAAGGGGACGCAACTGGCCCGCTACGTATTTACTCAGAAGCAAATACGCTAAGCGTAACTAAGCAATATAAAAGAAAATACACAAGAGGCAAGGTATAATAAAAACAGCAACTTTTATTTATTAACATTCTTTTGTACAATGCATGAAAAGGAAATACAAATGAAATAAAAACAATGCCTAAACAATGGCATAACAGGAAATGAAAAGTACTGAATGGAAAATGTATAATAAAACTAGAGTTCTAGTTCTTCAGCAAGCTGATCCAAGTCTTCTGCAGATGGCTCGATCTCTGTCGGGTCCAAACCACCTGACGACATTCAAAGAAGAAAGAAATAGAATGTCGTCAGCGAACAGATCGCTCGGTAAGTCCCAAAGATAAGGGAGAAGTAGAAAAGAAGAAAGAGAGAGAATAGATTTTAATGTTGTATTATATTGTTATAATGTTGTATTAACGCTGTTGTTTGTAGTTTGGTACAGAAGAATGCAAGTGTATACGAGAGGGGTCTCAGTATGCTAGAGACCAAGGAAAATGGAAGTACAAAGCTCCGTTATATAACCCGGAACAACGGCAATTGGATTCACGTTAGGTGTCTTAAACTTACCGTCGCGTGCCACCTTTAACACCTTCCGTACCAATCTACCCCTTAAACCCCGTAGTGTTTTATTTGTATTGTTTTGTACTGTAAATTGTATTGAATGTATAATTGAAAGACTGACCGAAACCATGACATCAGTAAACGGATGTAACCGTAGAATCATGTAAATGGAATAACTGGAGAACCGTGTAAATGGAATGTATAGCCATGGTTCGGTTCAGTCAAGTTATATAGATTGATAATTGGATTCATGGATTCATGTTGAATTGTAATATTGAAGATTGTAAATTGTACTTGAATTATATTAAAGTCAAATATAATCAGACTCAAACTCGAGTCAGACAATTAGAAATGAAAATCGAAGTCTTGATTAATTCTTACCTATAATTTGCTAGGGTCCTTAGGGAAATTTATAAAACTTGAAGGGGTTTTATGTAAAAATACTTTTATATACTTTTCAAAATACACCTCAAGTATTCGTTATTCGTCTTTAGAGTTGTAATGAAGGTGGATTTTATATTGTGATATTTCTAGTGAAAATATCCTAATTTCATAAATAAAGGTATTTATTTGTAAAGTTGATTTATTTGGAATTCATAGTATTTTAGTGTAAAATTTATTCTTGTGATTTTTAGAAAAAGATGGAATATTTATATCATAATAAAATAGGTATTTTAATGATAAATATACATATATTTATACAAAAATAATTGTAATAAATATTTTATATTCTAAAAAATCTCATTTTCTTAAGATGTCGTATTTTAAATCTTTCAAGACCGAATGCTCCTTGCGGAGGTCTGAATCTCGCACTACTAAGCTCGAGGATGTGCGATAAACCGCACCATCCTGAACGGGTTCCCCAAAGTGGGTTGTAGCGGCGCTTTGCAAAGATTGTAAATACTAAATCCTTTAGAAAACGGTTTTATGAAGTAAATGGTATTTATTTGTAAAGGTGTATATTTTCCGTATTGTATGTTCTTCATTCTCCTAAGTCAACTAGTCTATCCCTAACTGGTCCAGACGACAAATTATGAGATGCCTCAAATCGCCTCTTCACCGGCAATTGTGGCCAGGTAAGTACAAGTGAGGAAAGGAGGGATCCGCTCACGAATCACCGTGAGTCGGGCCTTTTAAAGTTACCTTTCTCACTTGCCTAGCCTAGACACCACAAAGTCAGGTTTAGATAAACGATCGATATCCACAACTTATCATATTTTCATAATAAGTGGTACTTCTTTAAAAAGTGTATCAAAACTAAATCTTTTAGAAATGGTTTTATTAAATATATGGTATTTAAATGAAAATGTTTATTTTCTCGTATTCTAGGTTCTCGGGGGTATTGCATATGAGTGTGTGAGGAGGTAGGTCATTACCTCGTGATCTACTTTAAATGTATAGCAAGTTTGATGGGGTTAAATGAAGGATTGAAACAATGTAGTATTTAAGTGAAAAATACGATAAATTGAAAAGGCTATCATTTCATGTGATGAAACTTGATCAAATTGTTTGATTAGTGTTTAATAGTCAACATGAGGAAGTTTAGGTATGATTGTATTAGTGAGAAATGGAATTTTATAGAAAACCGAATCGGAAATCAGATTTGTTCCGATTCCATCAGGTTTTGTAATTTCGTATTTTGAGAATGGAAAAGAGAGATAGAAAGGGACTTACATACACAAGCCGGTATTGTCACCGGGCTTGTCTTTCCGCCGATAGTCTCGCGTTACTAGCGAGACTTTCTTGAAGACTTCTTCGTGTTCTTCTTCTTGGACTCTAGGTGAAGAGGGAGAAGCGAGAGATAAAAAATGTGAGGAAGGAAAAGATAGAGGAGAACAAATAAAGATGGTGTAATGGTGAATAATAATATATGCATTTAATATGAGAATTAAAAGAGAAATGAAAGGCCACCATTCATTTTGGAAATGAAAGGTCTCATTTGTAGATTATGAGAAGAATAAAAAAAATGATAAAAAAATAATTGCAAGAATGAGGATTTGAATATGTGACTTATGGAATAACAATGCAAGGACTTAACCAACGAGCTACAAGGTTGTTCATGCACATATTTAATTAGAATTAAATATATGTTGTTGCTTAAAAAGAAAGTGGGCTTTCCAGATGGGCTGTAGAGAATAAGAATGATGGATTTGGGTTAAATATTTATGAAAGAAAAAATAAGAATGAGAAGTTAAAAAATTAAATATAAGAAAAAGAAATTGTATACAGAAAAATACATAATAGATTGAGGAATAAAATAATAATAAATTTAATAGAAAAAGGAAAATACCTAGTACAAATAAATACGGTATATTATTGAAGAGGGATAATACAAATTTATAAAGATTTTGGGGTCATTACAGATACTCCGGTTATAACCAGGCCCCCATCGCCGAAAAGGATCAAGATAAAACCACATTTACTTGTCCTTTCGGTACTTTTGCTTATAGACGCATGCCCTTTGGGTTATGCAACGCCCCCGCTACATTTCAGCATTGTATGATGGGGATATTCCCAGACATGGTTGAGAATTTTCTGGAAATTTTTATGGACGATTTCTCCATTTTTGGAGACACCTTTGAGGACTGCCTTTGTAATCTTGACGCAGTTCTTACCCGCTGTAAAGATAAGAATTTAACTTTGAATTGGGAAAAATGTCATTTTATGGTCCAAGATGATATTGTCCTTGGACATATAATTTCACGAAAAGGCATTGAGGTTGACAGAGATAAAATTGATGTCATCCATAACCTCCCTCGTCCCAAATACGTCAAAGATATACGATCCTTTCTTGGTCATGCAGGATTTTATAGGAGATTTATTAAGAACTTTAGCAAAATTGCTAGACCTTTAACACTTCTATTGGCCAAGGATACTACATTTCACTTCGATTCGGATTGTGAGGCTGCTTTTGAATCGCTTAAAGGATCGCTCACTACAGCCCCTGTTCTATCATCTCCGGATTGGAACCACCCGTTCGAGCTTATGTATGATGCATCAGATTTTGCTATTGGTGCGGTCTTAGGACAGCACATTGATAAGATGCCACATGTAATTTACTATGCAAGTAGGACCTTGAATGATGCACAAATAAATTACACAACTACCGAAAAAGAACCCTTGGCAGTTGTATTTGCATTAGAAAAATTCAGGCCCTAATTGATTGGCTCGCCAATAGTGGTTTACACTGATCACTCCGCCCTACGACACCTTTTATCGAAGAAGGATGCTGAGGCCAGGCTAATATGTTGGATCCTATTGTTACAAGAATTTGATCTTGTCATCCGAGATAAGAGTGGATGTGAAAACGTTGTAGCCGACCATCTTTCACGCATCACTTCTTCACCAACATTGACCGTGCCGATAAATGACTCATGTCCTGACGAACAGCTCTTGACTGTATCCTACGAACTTTGGTTCGTAGATATTATGAATTATCTAGCGACGGAACTTATTCCTAGCGATTGGTCGAAACAAGACAAATTTCGATTTCTATTCCATGTAAAATACTTTTACTGGGATGAGCCTTATCTGTTTAAGTATTGTTCCGATCAAATCATTCACAGGTGTGTCCCTAACGATGAATTCAAGAGTGTGTTATCATTTTGTCATGATCAGGCATGCGGCGGTCATTTTGGTCCTCGAAAAACGGCGGAGAAAGTTTTACAGTGTGGCTTTTATTGGCCAACATTATTTAAAGATGCATATGATCATTGCAAAACTTGCCCACGGTGTCAGCATTTGGGTCGGATTTCACGAAGAAACGAGTTGCCGCTCCAACCTATATTGGTTGTGGAAATATTCGATATATGGGGTATTGATTTTATGGGCCCTTTTCCCAACTCTTTTGGGAATTTATATATCTTGTTAGCGGTTCATTATGTCTCGAAATGGGTAGAACCAATACCGTGTCGCACTAATGACAACAATGTTGTCATTAAGTTCCTTAAAGAAAATATCTTTTCGCGATTCGGACACCCTCGCGCTAAAATTAGCGACAACGGGACACATTTCTGTAATCGGTCTTTCGAGGCCTTGATGCGGAAATATTCAATCACTCACAAACTTTCTACGCCCTATCATCCCCAAACAAGCGGGCAAGCTGAGATCTCAAATAGGCAGATCAAATAAATTTTGGAGAAGACGGTTTCTAAAAACCGTAAAGATTGGTCAACCAAATTGACGGATGCTCTTTGGGCATTTCGCACCGCTTATAAAACCGATCTTGGTATGTCTCCATACCGCCTTGTGTTTGGGAAGGCATGCCACTTTCCTGTCGAGATCGAACATAAAGAAATGTGGGCTATTAAAGAGCTTAACTTCGATTTTGATCAAGCGAGCAGCTATCGGAAGCTGCAATTGAATGGGCTAAACGAACTCCGCGATGAAGCTTACGATAATGCGGTGATAGTAAAGAACCGGACTAAAGTGTTCCACGATAAAAACCATTTTAGAAAAACTTTCACATCGGGGCAACAAGTCCTTCTTTACGATTCCCGTCTCTATCTTCATCCGGGTAAGCTTAAATCTCGTTGGAAAGGACATTTTGTGGTGCGGTATGTACACCCGCACGGGGCAGTAGAAGTTGAAAATTTAAAAAACAGTTCAATTTTTAAAGTAAATGGGCATAAATTAAAACCGTATTTCTCTGCTGACCCAGCGGAAGAGCTCCTGTTTTTACAGGAGCCGATTTATCATAACTGAATTTCCTCCGCCTCACCTCCATGTTTCGGCAACATTTTCTCGTTTTAAGAATGGAGGTGATTGAAAATAGACTTAACTGAATATCTGTGCGTGCTAAAGAACAAGTTTTGGGGTAGTTTTCATTTAACTATTATTTTACCCCTTTTGTCTCTCCCCAAGTATACAGGTCCATGCTCTCAAAAGACAACATCAGTGAGGACACTGCTGAAAACAGGTTTGGGGGGAGGTTTGTATTCACTGAATTATCTTTGACACCAGGCATTCAAATTTTTTTGTTTTTTATATAACAAAAGAGTAGAAAGTGAAAAATTATATTTAAAAGATAGGAATAGTTTAAGAAAAACAAAAAAATTAGATGTTTTCTTAAATGAAACTAGTAATAAGTAGTTATGAGCTGTTGTTCCAAGGGTTGGTAAGATGAAGGAAATTACTAATCTGAGGATAAAAATAAGCCTGAAAAATAGTTCCTATTCTGGAAGCCAAACATTTGAACGTTGCTACCCTACTATACGCACTTACACACGTCTTGAAACTCGGGATAGTAGAGGATACCTTGAAATGCTCTTGTCTAAAAGCCAAAGTATGAAAGAAATAATAAATGAATAAAAAGATAAAATGGTGAAGAAAAATGAACACTGGTTTTGTAATCACCAAGGCAGCAATAAAAAAATATAGCGAGGGTGCTTCATCACCTAGTGCCTTAGACCAACTGGTTTGGAAGTCACTGCTAAGTCTTAGGTGTTGCAAGACGAGAAAAATACTAATACGCCTAATAAGCAAGCACATGAGTAATCGGTCAGTTAGTACCTCAAGAAGTATTAACGGTCGCATGAAAAATGTGTGAGCAAATTCCATCTAAATATTCATCAATTAAAAAGTACTGAGGTAGATGGAGAAGAGTATGATAGCTTGAATTGAATTCTCCGAGTGTAGGGATGTCTTTTACACACATGTAGGGGTATATGATCGATGTTTGAAAAAAAGATAGGAATGAAGAATAAAGACGATGTTTTATTGAGAAATGATGTGATTTCTAACATTTTTTCACGACCATTAAGATAGGCCTCATAGCAACTGAAAAACTAATGTAGTTGAAAACTCTTATTTTCAAGTACTTTCTTTTATAGTTCTTATCTTTATATGTAACTTTCACCATCTCTCTTTTATTATAGGATTTTATGGGTGTAATCCTCTAAAAACCCTCAGGAGACAACACTCCTCCTACTAGGGACACCTAGGGGTTTAACGGCTTGTTGCACGTGCGCAGTGCAATCGTGTTGCCTACGAAAGTGTGCTTAGGTTTCTCCTTTCTTTTTCTCCTTCTCTTGAATAAACTAGATTGCACGGGACGATCAAAGATAAGTTTGGGGGTATTTGTTCAGTTGATAAAACTGCACATTTAATATGGCATTTTTCCTACTATTTCTATATAATAAAAGGTGTTTGTTATAATATATGATACATATGAGGGTTTATCTGTAAAAATACTATTTTCATGTGTTTATATATTATAATTAACATTTGGTAGGAAAAAGTAAGCATATAATATCCATGTAATATTTGGCCCATTTAAATATGCTTACCTTATTAAATACCTTTGACCAATTCTTAATGGTTAAGTTAATATCTCAATAAAACAAACTCTACTAATATTATTTGTTGAGTTATTGTGTAGAATTTTCAGGGCTGAAATCAAGCAAATCAAAGTTGGCAAAACAAACCTGCCAAATTAAGAAAGTAAACTAAAGAAATCAATTCTGGCAGTGACGTAGAAAAGATTTTCAGTTTCCAGAGATTCAAAAGATTACCACGTGTCATCAAGATAAAGCTCCAGAAAAACAAATCAAGTGATCTCCCTATAAGGCCGTGGAACCGCGGCCAAACCTATCCAATGGCCGCGGTTCCGCCGCGGATTTGAGGAGTTGAGATATGGGATTTTGGTGGTTAGGATCCTAACATCTAGTTTCCATATTAGGAAACTAGGGTTCTGGCTCTGTGACTATAAATAAGAACCAAGAGCCTCTTGGAAAAATCATCAAGCTGAAGAGATCACGAATTCCACGACAGGCTCACGCATCCAGGCTGATCATCAACTGTTCATCTACCTCCTTAGAAGAGATCGAGAAGCAAACTAGCATATTGTAATCATTTTCTAAGGGAACAAAGTGTAAATGATTTTTGTTGATTAATAAAGTTAATAGTTTTCTTATTCTATCTCTTTGAAGTTTTTAATATGATTTCTCTATCCATCTTTTCTTCTTCCAACATACGCGAGTAATTCTCCGCTTGTTAGGGTTCGTAAGATTAGGATAGGTTAATGGATGATGAAGATCCTTAAACTCATTTTAAGTCCTATAAAGTTTATAAACTCTATCAAAAGAATAGTTAATATCCTAATTGAGCGCGTTATCAATTCATTGATAATCGGGACCACGATCAGAGATTAGATTAACAATTATTTTGGTAAAGGCTAGATATGAACAGAGCTCCATGTCGAGATAGGGGTTAAAAGTGGAAACCCTTTTTCCCTCCAGAAACCCTAATCTACATGCATCACCGTCGTTCTAGTTTTAAATCTATTAAAGGATAAAAGGAGTAATCTTTAATTAATCATCCATGACTACTAAATCTTAATGAACCGTATAAGCCTCCTTTTTTATATAAACCTACATCCGTAGCTAATCTAGATCTATATTTTGCATCCGTGTTTAACGTAGATCTAGAACCTACAACCATTCTTCACCATTCTTTATTCTTCCTCCTTTCTTTCTCAACACACCTAAAGTAAGAATAAAAGGTTCCACGTTTCCCTGAGGACGACCCGTACTCACCTCGGTCTAGCTACGCGCGACACCGTTCTGATTGCGGTTACAACTCACTTCTAAAAAACAGATCAATCAAGAGTCCTACACAAAGGTTTCCTGGTTCATGCGAAACAGAGTAGGAGCACATATGTGATATGTGCGGGACTGAGATTAATGCGTGTATGTCATACCGTATTCCATTCTCATGATATGTGATATCAGTCGGTTATATATGATATAGCCGGGTTATCGGATCAAGTGTTGATTCGATAAGTTGATTCAAATGATATTAGTCGGTTGTATATAATATAGCCGGATTATTAAATCAAGAGTTGATTTAATAATTTAATGTATAATTATATATTTGATATATTACATTACATTAACTAATATTAGCTCACTTAAGTATTACTTTTTCTCACATGATGATACATTGATATATATGTGATATATATTAATTGTATTATTTTCTTTTTGTACACAAAATATATGTGTGATATATATTGTTCTGTCATGCTAGGTTACACTTGCAACATGTATGTATGAGACTTATACCATGCTAGGTTTTATGTTTGGGTTTTATTTATCATTAAGTAATTCACAAAATATTTGGAATCAGTCATGGATAAGCTTGTAGAAGCTTATAGAACATTGACCAAGTCCACTCTTTTGTCATTACTTAAGATATTTGTTAACCCAACTCTTAACCTTAGACTATGGTTTATTCTCTACATGAGTTAGGCATGACACTAACTCACCATGGTTGCAATTCTAACCTCACTCTCTCATTCATTTTCTTCATCACTTCTTCTTCTTCCTCAAGAGAAAAAGCTTGCTAGTTTTTTCTAAGTGATGATTTATTGTGAGAAAAATAAAACAAAAGTGAGCCCACTTTCTACTTCATCATCCTTTACTATTAGCCATATAGTTTAGGGTGTTTGCTTCACTAATCTCACCATTAGTGAAGAGATAGCATGAGCTAGTGTCTCCTCGACGTAGATCATCTTTGGCCTCGAAGACTTCGATGCAAGCTTGTTCCGTACATCTTGTAGAGCCTCTCTAGAGTCCAGGAGTTCATGATTGCAGTGAAAGGACTACTACACGGAGCTATTGAAGTGAAGGGCCGGTCTACAAGGTTGTATTCCTTCTTCTCTTTAGTTTGTAAAGTGTTTACAATCTAGAAAACCCTCAGTCTCTAGTTCGATCCTCATTCGGGTTCTTTAGCTCTCTATAAAATTTTGAAATGGCATGTTCGATGCCCTAGTAAACACCGTGAGGGTGCTAAGGAACCCTACAGTGGTATCAGAGCCTAGTTAGAGCATTAAGCATTGCGTAGTCGAAATTAAAAGTCCGATCGAACTCCGAAAACTCTAATTTTCCCACTTTCTGGAAATTTTTCCAAAAGTTGGATTTTTCCATGTTAAAAATATTCAGAAAAACATGTATGGAATTCTATGGACACACCTGAAGAACGAAACCCTAACTCGTCTAAGTGACTGCAGATCCGCGGCTAAAACCTGGTTTTGGCGGCGGATCCACGGCGCCACTTGAGAGGCTTGGGTCGGGCCTTCAGCTGTAGGTCCGTAGGTACCGTGCTATGTCTCTGGTTAACTTTAACTGTGCTCAAGTGTTGAGCTTTCTGGGAATTTTGAGAATTCGTTGATTCGATCGAAATATTTAAGGTCGTCTAGCTTTCTATGACTGTGATACAATATTTGGAATCCACTATAATTAAGTTATGAGATAACTAGTTTGAATTTTATAAATCTAGCAGTTTAGTCTCATTTGATCGGTTGCCACGGGATTTTGATGTTGATCAAAAGTCCGTCGCAATTACGTAGTATACGCGGATACTCGCTGGGTAACCTTACTAGATAGCCACACTCCATAGCCCCGACCAAGTGACTGTAGGAGAACCCCATCGCCAAAAGCATCCGTTCGGGTGCTCGCGGCTGCGGTGTTCCGCCTTAGTGCACTTCGTCGACGGCATCGTGGGGTGTGGCCGTCTACTAAAGTTTCCGACAAGCATTCTATCAGGTTATCGGGAATCTTGTTGAATTACCCGACATGTTATTGGAAAGTGTTTTCAATATCGAGACTAAAATGTAGGGTTTATAATTGTTAGACATGAGATGTCTAAGAAATTCATTTGGTTGGGCATGAAATCCAAAGTATGTGATACATTGGGTTTATGATGTCTAAGGTGGTTGCGGATTTCAACTATTGTAGTTTTTCACTTTCTTTTCTACGACCGTAAGTGTAATATGTGGTGTATCGCCGGTTTCGGTGCTATATGTCAACGACAACTGGGATATGCATATTTACTTATGTTGATGACATGTGATATTATGTGTTGCTGTGATATGTTATATTGGATCGTCGTGTATTGAATAGCCAGGGGTTTTATTTGAGATGAGGGTTTTTATTTTCATTCATGTAAAATTCATTGTATGTAATATTCTTTTATTGGGGCACTTCCGGGTTGAGGATGATGTAACCATTGATGTATATTATTTACTTTTCCGCATTAGGATAGACCCAAGGCGAGGAGCATAAGTAACCGGGTTCTGGAGTCCAGTGGGAGACCATCTCGAGGTGTCGAGACCGGGTCTCCTAACTCTAGAATTGGTAGGGTTGCTTGTCGCTCTCGTAGGGGTCTAGGGATATGGGTTTGGCTATTCATCACGACACGACTTACTGGAAATCACATGGAGGCAATGAGCGATATGAGGGGTTTCGTCTCTCTCGGTATAGGGAGTTGATGTTGCGCTGTGTTCGATTGGCTATAACTGGAAATCCCTGGCCAGGGTTGCTGAGATTTACTGGTAATTGTTATCATTAGTTTCTCGAACTGTTATGGACCTCATATCGACATGACTTATCAAGCTACTGGGGTCTGACGTTTACCACCCCTAGGCGAGATATGCGACATATCAGACGAAGAGACCGGACTGTACGGGAGTGTTATTGATTGGATTCATAAGAGGATGTACAGGCTTGCTTGTTGATCTTCTGATCGCTCAATATCCGGGTGGCCGTTAAGTTTAGCAGACCGCTTGCGGCTTGTGGGTGTTTGATATGATCATCATCTACTGCCGGCGTATTGACGGGTCTTTAGAGTCCTACACAGAGGTTTCCTGGCTCAAGCAAAATAGAGTAGGAGCGCATATGTGATATGTGCAGGACCGAGATTAATGCGTGTATGTGATACCGCATTCTATTCTCGCGATGTGTGACATGATTGGTTATATGTGATATAGCCGAGTTATCGGATCAAGCGTTGATTCGATAAGATATTGCATTTTATATTAGTCAGATATATGTGATATAGCCGGATTATTAAATCAAGAGTTGATTGATAATTTAATGTATAATTATATATTTGATATATTATATTACATTAACTAATATTTAGATCACTAATGATTTCTTTTCTCACTTGGTGTCCACATTGTATATATGTGATATGTATATTTGTGTACATGTATTGTGTCATGCTTGATGATACATACAAGATGGGTGTATGAGATTAATACCACACTAGGGTTAAGTTAGGGTTTCTATTTATGTTAAGCTAATTCAAAAGAGATTGAGTTTGTTATGCTAAAGCTTGGACAAAAGCTTTTGGATAAGCTTTGACAAAGTCAACTCTTTTGTCTAGTTAAAGATATTTATCAAACCTAACCCTTAACCATAGTGTGGAGTTAATTCTCTACATGAGTTAGGCATGATAGTTTTAACTCAACCATGGGTGCAATAATTCATTGGGATGAATTATTCATGAGCTCTTCTTCAAGCTCCATGAAAAGCTTTCTAGCTTCAATGGAGGTATGAGAAATAAAGTGAGAAAATCAATTCTAAAGTGAGCCCACTGTTAGTGTGTATGCCCTAGAGGCCATTACTGTATCATACTGGTTTGTATATTACTTAATGAAAGCTTGGGATATTCACAGTTGTATAGACAATCTTGCTCAAAATAGTAGTATGCTACTTGGTTTGTTTCTACTTTAATGTGTACATGTGTTTCTTTTAGTATATCACCTATACACATTAGTGGAGCCCTTAGGATCTTTGCATGATTACCAGAGTTGTGATGGCAGTCACACTCGTGGGGGCTGGGTAATCCACAAGCACATCCTTATGCAGGTCCCTAGTCGTAGGACTATCGAGACAGGGCATCGATACTCCGGAGTAGACTAGCGTATGCGCTTCTCATCCCAGCATGGGAGACGGTCTGTCCCACAGCCGTCAGTATGTCGTACTTGAGATAGTATGCGGGTGCTCGTTAGGTTATGAGTACACTGGACAGGACTCGTCGGGAACTGTTGGTTGGTACTATACCTATCGTCAGTTATCAGTTCCCAGGTGACATGAGTACAGCTTAGTCCGCTGACTTGACACTGTCACTTTGCCTCGAGTGTGTTCCCACTGTACTTTGATTACTACCCTACCACGGCTCAAAGGAGTCGTGCAAACAGGTAGTAGTTGGGTGCAGTCCCGAAGCACTTGGAGGCAGTGACGATTAGACAGGATTCGTCTCTCCCGGTATTGGGGGTTGATATTGTAGGGTTCCTAGGCACCCTAATGAGGTCTCACAAGGCATCGAACATGCCAATATAAAAATTTATGGGTGCCGAGAGACCCGACTACGGATCGTTTGCTAGAAATCTAGGCAAAAAAGCTAACTAGTTAACACTTAACTACAAGATACGGAAATACAACCTTTGTAGATCCGGTGCTCCACCTCCATAGCTCCGCAACAAGGTCCTCTCCGCTGTCCAAATCAAATCCGGGCTCAAACGTCGGCTTCGTCGGAGAATGGGCAAGCTAGGTCGTCGATGTCCATGCCGAAGATGATCTACGTCGAAGCATCGCTAAATCAAGCTCCGACTTCACCAAGTCCAAAAACTTGTGAAGAGAACACACTCTACTACTTGGCAAGAGGTAGAGGATGAAGAAATAGGAAGTGGGTAGACTTTAGATTTGGATTTCTCACTCATTTCCATCACTTGCCATTGATGGGGCAAGCTTTCTTCACTTGAAGAATGAAGAAGAAGAAGGAAAATAGTTATGATAAGTTAATCAGAAAAAGAAAAGAATAATCAAAACTTATCATGACTAAACCATGGTAAAGTGTAGAGTATTAATCATGGTTGAAGCAATGGTTAGGGTTAAGCTAGAGACAAAATGGTCACTTAGTCAAAATGTTCATGAAGCTTCATGAACAAGACAAAACCAAGCCACCATTTTCTCATTTGAATTTCTTTTTTCCATTTATCAAAAATAATAAATGAATAATTAAGAAAATAAAACCCTAAACATAAACACAACCATGGTTCAAACTTTACACTTAACCAAAGTGGTATGCATCATCAAACATGATATAAACATGTGCACATAAACATATCGCATATACAATGCGCACACCCGAGTGAGGAAATCCATCTTAAGTAAACCGATACTAGTTGATGCAAAGCAATATATCAAATATATAAATATGCATTAAATCATTAAATCAACACTTGATTCAATGATCCGGTCATGTCGCACACAACCGACTAGTATACAATGTATCGGCTTATCGAATCAACGCTTGAATCGATAACTAGGTTATATCGCATACAACCATTCGATACATTCATCACGAGAATGAAATACGGTATCACATACACTCATTATTCTCGGTCCCGCACATATCTCATATGCGCTCCTATTTCGTTTCGCTTGAGCCAGGAAACCTCTGTGTAGGACTCTAAAGACTCGTCAATACGCCGGCAGCAGGTGATGATCATATCAAACACCCACAAGCCGCAAGCGGTCTGCTAAACGTAACGGCCATCCGGGTATTGAGCGATCTGAAGATCGACGAGCAAGCCCGCTCACACTCCAGTGAATCCGACCAGTAACACTACCGTACAGTCCGGTCTGATCGTCTGATATGTCGCATATCTCGCCTAGGGGTGGTAAACGTCAGACCCCAATAGCTCGATAAGTCGTGTCGATATGAGGTCTATAACTATTCGAGAAACTACTGGTAACACTTACCAGTAAATCTCAGCAACCCTGGCCAGGGATTTCCTGTTATAGCCAATCGAACACAGCGCAACATCAACTCCCTATACCGGGAGAGACGAATCCCCTCCTATCGCTCATTGCCTCCATGTGACTCGGGACTGTACCCAAAAACCACCGTTTTGCACGCCCTCTTGGACGTGGTAAGATGGAAATCAAAGCACAGTGGGAACCACACAAGACTCTATGACGATCTCGGGTCAACAGACTACTCTGTACCAGTGTCACCAGAGAACTGCCATCTGACGTGAGGTATAATACCATCTGGGAGTTCTCGGCGAGTCCGTCCAGTGTACCCAGTCTTTACTGAGCACCCGTATATCATCTCTGATGTCAAACACCAATGGATATGGGATCATCCATCGCCCATCTGTATGGGTCGAGAAGGTATACGCTAGTCTACTCTGGTATATCGATGCCCCGTCTCGATACACCCTCGACTAGGGACTTTGAAGGATGTACTTATGGACTACCATGTCCCCACTAGTATGATCCGCATCATAGTCCAGGTAGTCAAGTACAGATCCTAAGGGCTTTACCAACATGTAACCGAGAGACAATCAGTATACACGTTAAGGTAAAGTTCAACCAGATAGCATACTATCATGTCGAGCAAGAAAGTCCTCCCTATATATGTCCCAGCATCCACTACAATATACATCCTATATACAGTAATGGCCTTTAGGGCATACATATAACTAACAGATATCGCGCTGTGTCTAGGAGAGCCATTACACAAAGTCCCTGGCCAGGGCAAGCGAGATATACTGGTAGGTTTCCAGTGTTATTTCAGGGTGTTCTGGGCTACACTCTGACATGACTTGTACCGCTATTAGGGGACTGACGTTTATCGCCCCCCTAGGCCCGCCATGCGATATTCTCAGACGAACAGACCGGACTGTACGCAGATTGTCACATTCAGGCTCAGTAGGAGTTCAGATGGGTTTCACCTCGTCCGTCTTCTTATCGGCATCTACCTGGGGGCCGTTACGCACAGCTAGTGTTGCTTGCAGTCTGTGGTTAAACCCACTGCCAGCGTAGTGTCGAGTCTTTAGAGTCCCACACAGAGAGCTATTCGCCTTTAGGCAAAAGAGTAGAGGTCGCATGGTTTAGCGACAGGGTTCGGTCACATCCGTGCACTTGTGCCCGTTTAGTGTCCGGGCAATTATCACTAGCGGGTTTTGGTTTAAGCCAGATCCTAGTGTACGTTTTGGGATTGGTTTTATCTCGTTTGTATTCGTGTTCCTCGGAACGCGGATGCGGGTGTGTATGCACGATTGACAGAGAGACAAAGGCAGAGGATTCTCATTAGGGTTGTTGACTGTTGACTTTTGCTAAACCCTAATGAGAATAAGAAATATGATTAATGATAATATTAATTAAGTATTATTGTGCCATGGTTGGGTTGAAAGGTTGACTTTGTTGACTTGTTGACTTAGTTGACCGGTTGATTGGGTTGGACTTGTTGACCATCATCATTACAATGGCTATCATTTCATGGCAAAGACTTTTGCTTGCTTGTTATACTTTACAAAATGAGTGCATGAAATGATATTGCCATTTGATATGATATGAACCATCACATAATACTCAATTATTATTATTTGTTATGATTATTTTGGATTATGAGAGCAAAGGTGAGAAAAGTCTTGCTCATTCTATCATTCTCATTCTCTCTCATCCTCAAGCTCTCCCTCTTCCACTTGCTCTCTCTCTAGTTCATGGTTCTATTATCTCATGTGTTGAGAAGCAAGAACCATAGAGATAAAACCCAAAACACTTCTCTACTCATCTTAGTATACAAGGTCTAGCAAACCAAGTGTTCTAGTTTCCTCAAGATTGAGGTTGGAGCCGAAGGTAGAAGCTTTCAGGTGGATCCATCTTCGGCACAAGGAGACGATGAGGATAGAACCATCCGACCACCATAAGGAGTCGAAGAGAAAGAGTTCAAGTTAAGGTATAACCCCCTAACCGAGTAGGTAAAACTCCTAGTTAGGTTGTTAGATAGTTGTTAAACAAAGATCCGTATTTTGAGTCCATGTTACCCCAAAGAAAAAATCGATTTTCATCATTTCCGCACCCCAAAGAACCGGGGACGGGTAACGTGGACTTACAGTGGTATCAGAGCCAGGTTAAACACTATCTAACATGTTAGCAAACTAACTAGAAGTTCGATCGGAGAAAAAGTCACGAAACATGCCCGGAACACAAACTTTCTGCCGATTTTGTTTTCTGTTCAAAAAATAATAAATCATGTACTAAAAATCGGCTCAAGGTTTTTAAAGAAAAAGCAAGAAAAATGGTCCACTAACTCGGTCAAGGCGCCGCGGATCCGCGGCCGAGTTGACTCGGTCGTGGCACAATTTTCCTGCAGTGTTTTTCTGGGGGTGTTTTGGGATTTTTACAATATGTTTTTTCTGCCCAGATTTTACAGAAAGCAAAGTTTGTTTTTGGGGTTTAAAAATCCGTATTTTGATCGAAATTCTAAAGACTTAAGCTAACGGGTTATATCTGTGATGTGATATATGTATTGAACGTCTGCTAATCGCTATACGTCAATTAGTGGGGGTTATACATATCTGTGATCTGTAATGTTGATTGATGTGTATATGAATTCATTGGATTATCGCGGATGAATAGCCGGGGGGTTGTGAGATGAGAGTTTTCTTTTTTCTTTCAATGCATGTAATTTGTAATTGATGTAATATTATTTATATGGCCGCACAACCGGGATAGGGTTGTAGCCGTCATTATATAATTTCTTTTACTGTTTTTGCTCCTAGGATAGACCCAAGGTGGGGTGCACAAACTACCGGGTATCTTGAAGTGCCGAATGGCCTACTCACGGTGTTGAGGAAGGTTGCTTCGCTTCGGGTACTTGGCGGGTAGTTTGCCGCACCCGTAGGGGTCTAGGGTGGGGTCTTGGCTATTCATCGCGACCGTGTAATCCGCTCTTCGTTACAGGCTCGTACGGAATGCGGATTTCTAGTATATCCAATGTGTTCATCTGTGATCTGGAATGGCTATCATTGCATGTGACGAATGTGTATATCTATATATGATATCTATTTAGGCGTTGCTTATGTTTTGCATCCGCGCTAGTCCAGCCCCCGCTCTGTCCTTAGTTAAGTAACCTAACGGGTAATGACGGGGCCCCGTGGCGAATGCGGATGGCATAAGCGTACGTCATATTTTCGTTGTTTTCTGCAATGGTAAGATTAAATGATAGGACACATTAAATTAATGCAAGAAAATAAACCAAAGTTGAGTCGTTAGAACACTTTCAAAACCACTCGGTTTCTTTTCAAAAACAACTTTTAAACGCGGAGCTTAAGCCACTCCTTTTAAAAGCTATCTTGTTCCATCGATTATATCAAGTTCACTACGTTCACGGTTTCGCCAAAACCATTCGTAGCCCTCCGTCGTTTCACATGGATAGTCAATAGTATTCAAGCTATGTTTGTTGGCCAAAGTCAAGGCATAGTGATTGGTAGCTATTGGGTATTCATGTGTAGCATAAATATATGTGTTGGTTTGGGACAGTCATACTGCCTTGTTGGCCAAAGTCAAGGGTAGGTGCGGGTGGGTTCAAATTAACCTGGAGAATGACGGGTAGAACTTGACATGTGACTTATGATTTGTTGGCCAAAGTCAAGGTCATAAGAGCATGGGGAAAAAATCCACATCGGGAGTTTCAAAAGAAACTGAAACTTGCTAGCACTGCATACCATTTAGAGT
This sequence comes from Agapanthus africanus, assembly GCA_030015575.1. Taxonomy (NCBI): domain Eukaryota; kingdom Viridiplantae; phylum Streptophyta; class Magnoliopsida; order Asparagales; family Amaryllidaceae; genus Agapanthus; species Agapanthus africanus. The sequence goes on along the minus strand of CM057338.1, from coordinate 864,651,491 downwards.
GTGATGATTCTGGTAGGATTCCTTCAGTTTTGTCATGTGATGATATTTGGATCCCGATCCTACTGTGAGTATATGCTACTCCTCGGGAAATTTCTCACTTAACGATCAATGCTATAAACCAAATAGGTGTCTAGAAAGGTGTTAGCGGGGCTACGCCCACAGGGAAAAGAGGTTATTTAATTAAGGAACTTCGCGAAAGCGTTGGAAAACCTCCCTCGAAGTACCAACACTGGCATGGCTGAACGGTTAAGCAAGTATTGTACGGTGAGATTGATCCCGACTAATTCTTCCTTTTTGGTTTGAGGAGGGATTCGAGAGACAGTGGGAGCCATCCTGTTTAGACAAATTAAAAACCACTCTAAACTTGCAAGAGTATCATGCTAAAGTGTTTCTTCTCTCTCTCCTAATTGCAGCGACCAAACATCATGACTGGACTTAAGTTACTACTAGATAAAAACATACCGACAGGGCCAAACTACAAAGATTGGCTCAGGAATGTCAAAATGGCAATCACTTATGACAAGTTGGGGTATCTCCTTACCACCAAAGCTCCCCATGTCCCAGGTCCCAAAACCAGCGTCGCGGATAAGAAAATCCGTAAGACCTGGGAAATCGACTGCGCGAAGGCCAAGTGCCTCGTGCTTGCCTCTATGGACAATGAACATCAGAGGAGGCACGAGAATATGGACCTTGAATTCATATTTCTCCATACAAAAGAACTGTATGGAGAGCAATCCCGTATCGCCAGATACGAAGTCTCGAAAAAGCTGTTTTCGGCGAGATTGGCCGTCAGATCATTGGTAGCGGAACACATGCTTAAGATGATTAGCTTCATTGAGGAGCTCGCGGACCTTGGGACCACGTTAGAGAACGAGCTCTACACGGACTTGATTCTCCAGTCCCTTAGTTCCACTTACGCCCAGTTTATACTGAACTTCAACTTGCAAGAAAAAGAAGTTGAACTTTCAGAACTCCTCAACATGCTGAGGAGTGCAGAGGGCACCCTACAGAAAAGTAGGGAAACATCTACTTTGTTTGTAGGAGGATCTTCCTCTTCTAGGTCCAAGGCGAAAGCCAAGGGAAAGAAGAAGAAAGCCCCCGCCAAACTAAGGGGCGGTGTTAGTAAAGTAGATACGAAGGGAAAGACAAAGGCAATAAAGGTAGCGGGAAAGCTTGTGGGAAAGGAAGAATGTTTTTACTGTCACAAGAGTGGATACTGGAAAAAGGATTGCAGGGCTTGGAAGGCCAGAAACCAGGACCCGAAGCAAGTTGCGGCTTCGGCTTCAGGTGTGTATGTTATTGAAAACTGTCTATCAATAAACTCTACATCCTGAGTATTGGATACCGGATCAGGATCTCATATCTGTAATTCTTTATAGGCACTGAGAAGGCGTAGGGTTTTGAAGACAGGTGATATGACCCTCAAAGTTGCAAACAGAGCTGGCATGGATGCGGAGTCCGTGGGGGACTATCACCTGGGAATGTCAGATGGACATGTTTTGGTTTTGCATGATTGTTATTTTGTACCCAATGCTACCTGTAATATCATATCTTTATCTTTATTATCTAAAGAAGGTTATGAATTTGCATTTGTAAGTAATGTTATGAACATTCACCTTAATAAAGTTTTGATTGGATCAGGTACATTAAGCAATGGTATATACGTATTAAACTAACCACAAATTTTCAATGTCCAGAATACACACAAAAGAAAGTCTCCGGAAACAAATCAGGCTTTCTTATGGCATTGTAGACTGGGTCACATCAATGAGAGAAGGTTGACGAAGTTACATACAGAAGGATATTTGGATCCGTTCGAGTATCAATCATATGCAACTTGTCAATCCTGTCTCAAAGGAAAGATGACAAAGACTCCGTTCACTGGACACGGAGTAAGAGAGAGCAAGCTCTTGGGACTCGTACACAGCGACGTGTGCGGTCCAATGTCTACACATGCGCGAAGCGGTTATTCTTACTTCATTACTTTTACGGATGACTTTTCAAGGTACGGATATGTCTTCTTAATGAAACATAAATCCGAAGCCTTTGGAAAATTCCAGGAATATAAGAATGAAGTAGAAAAACAAACCGGCAAAAGTATCAAGACACTGAGATCTGATCGAGGTGGTGAATACTTGAGTGCCGAGTTCCTGGATTACCTAAAAGAGAATGGAATTCTCTCTCAGCTTACTCCTCCATACACTCCGCAACATAACGGTGTATCGGAGAGACGGAACCAGACCCTATTGGATATGGTACGTTCCATGATGAGTAACGCTGAGTTACCGCAATCATTCTGGGGATATGCACTAGAATCAGCTGCATACCTTTTGAACCGAGTTCCAACTAAGACTGTGCCTACCACACCATATCAGATGTGGTGTGGGAAGAAATCCTATCTTAAGCACATTAAGACATGGGATGTCCAGCTTTTGTCAAAAAGAAGCATACGGACAAACTCGAGGCACACTCAGTACAGTGCAAGTTTGTGGGATATCCAAAGAACTCCAAGAGATATTTCTTCTATTGCGAAGAGGAACAAAAGGTTTTTATTTCTCGTCATGCCCACTTCTTGGAAACTGAGTTTTTGGAAAATCAGATAAGTGGGAGCGCAATAGAACTGGAAGAAATACCAGAACCACGAGCTATTACTGAAAGCTTAGTAGAACCAGAGGGTTCGAAAGATCAGGACATTCCTACACCGCTCCGCAGGAGTAGTAGGCAGTCTCATCCGCCCGAGAGATACTACGGTTTTCTCATAGACGGGGATAGAGAGGATTGCATCATTGATAGTGATGAGCCGACTAGCTTCCAGCAGGCCATTCAGAGCATTGACTCGGTAAAATGGCTGGATGCAATGCGGACCGAAATGGAGTCCATGTACACCAACAAAGTATGGACGTTGGACGTTGCTCCAGATGGGGTAAAACCCGTAGATGCAAGTGGATCTTCAAAAGGAAGATTGGTGTAGATGGACAGGTTGAGACCTATAAGGCTAGACTTGTTGCAAAGGGTTTTCGTCAAAGACCTGGTTTGGACTATAACGAAACCTTTTCTCCAGTGGTTATGCTGAAATCCATTCGGATCCTTCTTGCCATTGCTGCCTTCCACGATTATGAGATTTGGCAGATGGACATAAAGACCGCTTTTCTAAATGGAAATTTATAGGAGTGTGTCTATATGGACCAGCCAGAGGGTTTCATTCAGAGTGGGAGCAGCGGAAAAGTGTGCAAGTTGCTTAAGTTCATCTATGGACTAAAGCAGGTATCGCGGAGTTGGAACATCTGTTTTGATGAGACGGTAAAAGAATTTGGCTTTATCAAAAATCCAGATGAACCATGCATCTATAGTAGATTTGTAGCAAGAACTGTCGTATTCCTCGTTTTATACGTGGATGACATTCTCTTAATAGGAAATGACATTCCTATGCTACAATCTGTCAAAGGGTTCTTGTCACACAGGTTCTCCATGAAATACCTAGGTGATGCCTCTTACATTCTGGGGATCCAGATCTATCGTGACAGATCCAAAAGGATATTAGGACTTTCACAGTCCAGGTACATCGACACCATACTGAGAAGATTCATTATGGAAGATTCCAAGCGCGGTAATCTACCGGCTTGTCACGGGATCACCCTCTCCAAGGAGATGTCTCCCAAGACTGATTTGGAAAGGGATCGCATGTCTATTATACCCTACGCTTCTGCGGTAGGCTCTATAATGTATGCGATATTGTGTACCAGACCAGATGTAGCTTATGCACTGAGTGTGGTAAGCCGGTATCAGTCAAACCCTGAGGAGAAGCACTGGATAGCGGTAAAGAACATTCTCAAGTACCTGAGAAGGACTAAGGAGATGTTCTTGGTGTATGGCGGAAAAGACCTCCAGATCGAGGCCTTTGCTGACTCCAGCTTCCAGAGTGACAAGGATGATTCCAAGTCCATGTCGGGTTATGTCTTTACCCTCAATAGAGGGACGGTGTGTTGGAAGAGTTCCAAACAGGAAACCGTTGCTGACTCGACGATGGAAGCGGAATATATCGCTACTGCAGATGCCGCAAAAGAAGCCGTCTGGATAAGGAAGTTCTTGACAGAACTTCAGGTGGTTCCATTCATTGTTGATCCAATACCTCTGTATTGGGACAACAATGGGGCTATAGCTTTAGCGAAGGAACCCAGGTCCCAAAGTCCAGACACATCTTGAGGCGGTATCACCTGATCAGGGAGATCGTGGGTCTCCAGGAGATCGAGGTTCGGAGAGTTGCTACGGAAGATAACACTGTTGATCCATTCATGAAGGCCTTACCCCAGACTCAGTTCGAGCAGCTGATCGAGAAGATAGGTCTTCGATACGCCAGTACATGGCCTTAGTGCAAGTGGGAGATTATTAGTGTATATGCCCTAGAGGCCATTATTGTATCATACTAGTTTGTATATTACTTAATGGAAGCTTGGGATATTCACAGTTGTATAGACAATCTTGCTCAAAATAGTAGTATGCTACTTGGTTTGTTTCTACTTTAATGTGTACATGTGTTTCTTTTAGTATATCACCTATACACATTAGTGGAGTCCTTAGGATTTTTGCTTGATTACCAGCGTTGTGATGGCAGTCACACTCGTGGAGGCTGGGTAATCCATAAGCACATCCTTATGCAGGTCCCTAGTCATAGGACTATCGAGACAGGGCATCGATACTCCGGAGTAGACTAGCGTATGCGCTTCTCATCCCAGCATGGGAGACGGTCTGTCCCACAGCCGTCAGTACGTCGTACTTGAGATAGTATGCGGGTGCTCGTTGGGTTACGAGTACACTGGAGAGGACTCGTCAGGAACTGTTGGTTGGTACTATACCTATCGTCAGTTATCAGTTCCCAGGTGACATGAGTACAGCTTAGTCCGCTGACTTGACACTGTCACTTCGCCTCGAGTGTGTTCCCACTGTACTTTGATTACTACCCTACCACGGCTTAAAGGAGTCATGCAAACAGGTAGTAGTTGGGTGCAGTCCCGAAGCACTTAGAGGCAGTGACGGTTAGACAGGATCCGTCTCTCCCGGTATTGGGGGTTGATATCGCACTGTGTCTAGGAGAGCCATTACACAAAGTCCCTGGCCAGGGCAAGCGAGATATACTGGTAGGTTTCCAGTGTTATCTCAGGATGTTCTGGGCTACACTCCGACACGACTTGTACCACTATTAGGGGACTGATGTTTACCGTGCCCCTAGGCCCGCCATGCGATATTCTCAGACGAACAGACCGGACTGTACGCAGATTGTCACATTCAGGCTCAGTAGGAGTTTAGATGGGTTTCACCTCGTCCGTCTTCTTATCGGCATCTACCTGGGGGCCGTTACGCACAGCTAGTGCCGCTTGCGGTCTGTGGTTAAACCCACTGCCAGCGTAGTGTCGAGTCTTTAGAGTCCCACACAGAGAGTTATTCGCCTTTAGGCAAAAGAGTAGAGGTCGCATGGTTTTGCGACAGGGTCGGTCACATCCGTGCACTTGTGCACGTTTAGTGTCCGGGCAGTTATCACTAGCGGGCTTTGGTTTAAGCCAGATCCTTCTGTACGTTTTGGGATTGGTTTTATCTCGTTTGTATTCGTGTTCCTAGGAACGCGGATGCGGGTGTATATGCACGGTTGACAGAGAGACAGAGGCAGATGATTCTCATTAGGGTTGTTGACTGTTGACTTTTGCTAAACCCTAATGAGAATAAGAAATATGATTAATGATAATATTAATTAAGTATTATTGTGCCATGGTTGGGTTGAAAGGTTGACTTTGTTGACTTGTTGACTTAGTTGACCGGTTGACTAGGTTGGACTTGTTGACCATCATCATTACAATGGCTATCATTTCATGGCAAAAACTTTTGCATGCTTGTTATACTTTACAAAATGAGTGCATGAAATGGTATTGCCATTTGATATGATAAGAACCATTACATAATACTCAATTATTATTATTTGTTATGATTATTTTGGATTATGAGAGCAAGGGTGAGAAAAGTCTTGCTCATTCTTTCATTCTCATTCTCTCTCATCCTCAAGCTCTCCCTCTTCCTCTTGCCCTCTCTCTAGTTCATGGTTCTATTGTCTCATGTGTTGAGAAGCAAGAACCATAGAGATAAAACCCAAAACACTTCTCTACTCATCCTAGTATACAAGGTCTAGCAAACCAAGTGTTCTAGTTTCCTCAATATTGAGGTTGGAGCCAAAGGTAGAAGCTTTCAGGTGGATCCATCTTCGGCACAAGGAGACGACGGGGAGAGAACCATCCGACCACCACAAGGAGTCGAAGAGAAGGAGTTCAAGTTAAGGTATAACCCCCTAACCGAGTAGGTAAAACTCCTAGTTAGGTTGTTAGATAGTTGTTTAACAAAGATCCGTATTTTGAGTCCATGTTACCCCAAAGAAAAAATCGTTTTTCATCATTTCCGCAACCCCAAAGAACCGGGGACGGGTAACGTGGACTTACACCCACCTCCTACTTCTTCATCCTCTACCACTTTCCAAGTAGTAGAGTGTGTTCTCTTCACAAAGTTAATGACCTATTGAAGGAATAGCTTGAGTTAGTGTCTCCTCGACGTAGATCACCTTCGGCCTCGAAGTCATCGAAGTAAGCACGTTCGTTTCTTCATAAAGCCTCTCTAGAGTCTGGAGTTTATGATCGCAGCGGAGGGGACTACTTTACGAAGCTATTTGAAGTGAAGGACCGGGTTACAAAGGTTGTAATCCCAACTCTTAGAAGTAAAGTTGTTTACATTCATGTTTACCCTATGTCTTTAGTTAATATCTTGGTTAGGGTTTGTTTAGCACCCTAAAAAATTTTAAAGTAGCATGATTGATACTTGCCAAAACCTTGCTAAGGTGCTAAACTATCCCTACAGTGGTATCAGAGCCAAGCTAGGGCATTAGACGATGTGTAGACGAAGTTAGAAGTCCGATCGAACCTTGAAACCCCGAAACAACCCTTTCTCTGGAAATTTCTCAAAAAGTTGAAATTTTTCATATTAAAATTACTCAAAAAATCAAGCAGGTAATTGTATGGATTACTGTGAAATACGAGTCACTGTAGCCTTTAAGTAGCCGCGGAACCGCGGGCATACCATGCTTTTGGCGGCGGTTCTACGGCCGTACTTGGGTGTCAGGGAAAGTAATTTCTTGGGTTCATCCGTATGTATTACTACATGCTTCTGGGAATTTTTAATATTACTCAAGTGTTGAGTTTTCTGAAGATCTATAGAATTCGTTGATTCGATCGGAAAGTTTAACATCGTTTAGTTTTTCGGGTAATTTCGAACGTGTTAAAAGGTTCGAATGGATATCAATAACTCATTTTTTTCATGACGGAAAATTTCCAAGTGTTGGATTTTTCCTTAGTTAAAGAACGTTCAAAGTCGTGCAAGTAACGCGGTGGACCCTCTAGAAGAACACAAAGCTTAACTCGATTATGTGACCGTCTGAACCGCCTCTAAACCTTGGGGTTTGTGGCAGTACGGCGTTGCCACATGTGAAGCGTTGTTTTGACCCTTCTACGGCTGGACCATTGGTACTGTGGCATGTGATGGATGCTTTTAAACTAAGTTCAAGTGTTGAGCAAAAAGGGAAATTTTGGGTGTTTGTTTATTCGATTGGAAAGTTTAACATTGTCTATTTATCTGGAATGTGATACAATATTTGGAATCCATAAGTAGTTATGAGATAACTAATTTGAATGTTATAAATCTAGCAGTTTTTAGTCTCATTTGATCGGTTGCCACGGGATTTTGATGTGATCAAAAGTCCGTCGCAATCACGTAGTGTACGCAGATACTCGCCAAGTAAACTTAATAGATAGTCACGCCCCATAGCCCCGACCAAGTGGCTGTAGGAGAACCCCGTCGCCAAAAGCATCCGTTCGAGTGCTCGCGGCAGCAGTGTTCCGCCTTAGTGCGCTCCGTCGACGGCATCCGGGGGTGCGGCCGTCTACTAAAGTTTCCGACGAGCATTCGATCAAAATGTCGGGAATCTTGTTGAATTGCCCGACTAGATATTGAAAAGTGTTTTCGAGATCGAGACTAAAATGCGGGGTTTATAATTGTTAGGCATGCAATGTCTAAGGAATTCATTTTGTTAGGCATGAGATGTCTAAGGAGGTTGCGGATTCCAACTGTTGTAGTTTTACACTTTATTTTCTGTGACCGTAAGCGTAGTATGTGGTGTATCGCCGGCTCCATTGCTATACATCAACGACAATCGGGATACGCATACTTGCTTACGTTGATGATATGAGATATTATGTGTTGCTGTGATATGTTATATTGGATCGTCGTGTTTGAATAGCCGGGGGTTTTATGTGAGATGAGGGTTTTTATTTTCATTCATGTAAAATTCATTGTATGTAATATTCTTTTATTGGGGCACTTCCAGGTTGAGGATAATGTCACCATTGTATATTATTTACTTTTCCGCATTATGATAGACCCAAGGCGGGGAGCACAAGTAACCAGGTTCTAGGGTCCAGTGGGAGATCATCTCGAGGAGTCGAGACTGGGTGTCCTAACTCTAGAATTGGTAGGGTTGCTGGCCGCTCTCGTAGGGGTCTAGGGGTGTGGGATTGTCTATTCATCGCGACCGTGGAATCCGCATTTTATACAGGCTCGCATAAAACACGGAAATCCTAGTATATCCAATATTTCATATGTTATCTTCTGCTGCAATGTTCTGTGATGAGATCCTATTACTGCCTGAGACGAATGTTTATATTATATATATGAGATATATGTTATATTGCTGATTTCGTTTCAAATGTGATGCTTGTGAAGCATAATAAAATAGGACTTCATTAATGAGATTAATGAAACTAAAAGAAACCTAAAGATGTTGTAGAAACTTGTCTCAAAAACTGGTAGCTCTAGTTCTTGCATTGCATAGCGGTGTTCCTTGTAGAACATCCAGCACCTTATTCGATAAGGAAAGAGTCGAGATCCATTCACCGGGATTGACCTCTTTAGCAAAACTAGCAGATGCTACAAACTCGGTTTTTCTTTTGATTGTTTTTATAGTTTTTGCTTTGCATAGTGATATTTGTGAAATATCCTGCTCGATGAGGAAAGAGCCGAAATCCCTTCACCGGGAGTGACCTCTTTAGCAAAACTAGAAAAGGCCTAAAAAACATTCCATTTAAAATCACTCGATTCTACAACGATATCAAGTTCATTACGCAAAGGGTTTTCTTAAAAACCTGTCGGAGCCCTCCGTCATTTCAGATAAGTACTTCATAGTATTCGTGCTGCGTTTGTTGACCTTGTCAAGGCGTAGTGTGCGGTAGTTATTTATTCTTATCTGCAAAAACATATGATGCGATTGAGTTAGGGTAGTCGTGTGCCTTTGTTGACCTTGTCAAGGGTCATGCGGGTAGGTTTAATTCAATCGGGAAATGACGGGTTCAACTTAACTTGCGGTCTATGGTTTGTTGACCTTGTCAAGTTCATAGATCGCTCGGGATAAAATATTATTGGGAATTTCAAGAGTTGAAATTTGCAATGAGATTGCATACCTTCTATGAGATAGTTGGATCCCGATACCCACTGTGAGTAAGAGTTACTCCTGAGGGAGTTTTACACATTACAATTAGCCGATCGAGTAGGTGTCTAGAAAGGTGTCAACGGGGTTATGTCTCTGGGAAAATGAGCTTTATTTTAATTAGGTCCGTGCGAAAGCACGGGGAACCTCCCTCAAAGTACCGGCACTGGCCTGGCTGAAAGATTGGTAAACTTGTAGGGTGTAATTAATCCCGGCTAGTCTTTCCTTTTAGGGTTTGAAGGAAGATTTGACTAAAACAGTGGGAGTCATCCTGATTAGATATATTAATAACCAATCTAATCTTACAAGAGCATACGCTGAGTGTTTTCTTCTATCTCTCTCCAGGTAGCGACCATGTCACGCCTTAATCAAGATGATAATACAGATGTATTGACCGAACCCGCTTGTTATACTGCGCTGGGAAACGTTGGTCCCGCTCTAACTTATAATTTTTATAAGACAGAGCAGGAAATAGGGGATTACCAGAATTCCCGTGCCGCCCAAACGAAGAAAGTACATGCTGATGCATTTTCTTCGGGTGTGTTCATTACTGAGAACTGTTTCTCAGTATTCTTTAATTCCTGGGTATGAGATACCGGATCAGGATTCCGCAAATGTAATTAGTTACATGGGCTACAGAAAGGTAGAGAACTGAGAACGGGTGATAAATTTCAAGAGTTGGAAATGATGCAAGTGTTGCAGCCAAGTCTGTTGGCAGTTATCACCATGTATTACCAGAATACATTGATTCTGAACGAATGTTATTAGATACCGAACCTGATATACAACATCATATCAGTCTCTTTATTAGTAAAGAAGGATATAATTTTGTATTGTTGGATAATGTTTTGAACATTTCCTATATCAAGATTTGATCGGTTCAGGCACGTTATCTAAAAGCATAGACGTTCTAAATCAAACTACAGTTCTTAATGTACAGAACACACACAAGAGAAAGAGTTCAGAAATGAACGAATCCTTCTTGAGGTATTGTAGACTAGGTCGTATCTATGTGTAACATTTCAGAAAATATAAAATATTATTTTTGGAATTTAATATTAAAATAATATTTTTCCCGAAAACTGCCCGATTTGCGAAATTGGGGTTTTCGAAAAAGGGTATAAATATATACCATTAATTTTGAAATAAATAGAAATTAAAATGATTTATTCATTTAAAAATATATTTAAAGGATTTGGCATTTTCAAAATTTATTATATGCAATTTTGATAAAAGCCCGATTAGTGCACTGCTAATCGCGATTAAACCAAATCCGCGTTTTCTACAGTTTTCCATGGTTAGTGCACCATGAAATTTTTCGTTTTGTTACATGTTTCATTTCATTTGGGTTATTGGTGGTGAGAAAAGAAAAAGAAAAAGGTCAAAGGGGACAAAATTATGAGGTTAGGTAGATTATGTGAGAGAGAAAGAGTGTGTGATTTAGTGAGAGAGAGGGAGGGGGCTGCTGCCTCATTTGGATCCCCCATCATTTTCTCTTCTCTCCTTCATCTTCCTCAAGCTCACAACCCTCCCCTTCCATCCCTAGATCTATCTCCTAATAAGCCCCAAAACCCTACACTCCCTTCACAAAAATTAATCCCCTCTTCAACCTCTACACATGGGACCAAGAAAAATTCGGTTTTGATGATCTTAGGGATTCATGGGTGCTATATGAGATAATCCCTTCACAAATTGGGTAGTTTTTCATTTACTTTAGTATTCTTATGTGTTTAGATGTGAAATTGTGAAGATTAGTGAGACTTTGGGAAACCCTAGTAAAGGGTTGAGTGTTTGTTGAAATTGGTGATGTGTTGTGGCTGTTAACTAGACTTGGGTGCTGTTTAAGGACCTGGACTAGAGCTTAGAAATCCAAAACACGGATTTAGAAACCCCGACATCGGATAAATATATGATTTGAGAGGGTATTTTGGAATCTGGAGCAACCCGGGGGCACTAGAAATGATTTTGCAATTACTGGGAGTCGTGCAGGCACCTAGGAAGCTACCACTGAAACCCTAACCCCATACCCTAACCCAAGGCCGCAGATTTATCCATTCTGGCCGCAATTTGCGGCCAGATCAGGGAAATAGGGTCCCAGGTTTGGTCCATGGCTCCTTTTGCACTAAAATAGACCCCTCCTATATGCAGATTTGGTTAATTGTCACCTGGGGAAAATCTGGGAGCATTTTGGTGTGTTTTAGGCTATGTTTTCCGTATTTTGAAATGCAATTTCTTGACATTTGGATTTGTATTTGGTTGTTGGATGTTTGTACATCGACAACAGGGGTTGTTTGATTGTTTTTGCACGTGTAGGCCATAGGTTCTAACCTATGAGCGCACCGTGCGCCGTATCGGTTTTCCGGATTCGATTTTAATACGTATTGCGATTGTTTATCATTGTAGGTACCTTCATGTGGATTCCGAGGCGACGGAGCATGGCGTCATCGATTTCGGCGAGCGAAGACCAGGTGAGTGGATCTATATCCACGGGGAAGTCGGGTGGATGGCGTATAGCACCCCCATAAAGTTTTCGTGGAAACCGATTATAGAATATGGTTAGGAAACCTAGATTAGGAAACTAGGGTTATAGTAATGGATAGTTTGCGATACCATATTAGAAACTAAGGATAGTTATAATGAGATAATACGGCTATTATGTGATGACGGAATTCGAGGACGACGTTTGTCGATATTGCTGTTTAGGGTACTGTAGGACAAGATAGTCGATATAGAGGCGTCATCCGAACCATACCTCTTTCTAAAACAAGGAGTCGTATGTATCTTTTAAAAATATACCTTGAGGGATGTTACGGATTTCCAAATGATAGCTTTTTCTTAAAAACACCGTAACCCTTATTTTCAAAACTACGATTCACTTCTTTAAAAATCTGATTGTATGGTTCGGGTGTGTTTGTTAGATTAGATACTTATACTTAGTAGAGATAGAATGTTTATGTAAACTCGGCTCGATATGAGTTATAAATGCGATGAAAAGATTATAAGACGGATATGATGATATGATGTTATGTTGGTATACGGATGCGAGTCGATCGAGATGATTTATACCCTGCCGGTCCTCTGATATGAGATTATTGCGGATGTGAATCGGGACACAGGTACATAAATACATATACATATATGGAATGTTGTGGTTGCGAGACTTAGAGCGAGGGGTTTTCCGCTACTTGTGACTTATATGTCTTGCTTTTCTTTATCTTTTTGTAGTGAACTTCGCCGTTGGGCGTCGTATACTTATCTTTTACTGTATTGCGTGGTTGTGATCCACCGTTTAGCGAAGAGCTAGCTCCCGCTTGGGGATGCCATTATTCTTATTACGTATTTGTGGTTTTGGATCAAAATATACAAAGGAGGTGCTGCCAAAATTTTTAAAAGGACAAAACATATTTTCAAACTAGTAAATTTCACTTGCATCATTCATGTTCCTTTTCTATGCATTATGAAAAATTGATTTCATATACCTTTATTTCAAAACCTCACCTCCTTTATCTTTCTAAAAGGTTTAGATTTCTGGGTTTCATCTTACTTGAATTCCGTTACGCCTTTAGACGTTACGTGATTCAAGTGCTGGTCACGAGCTAATATTTCGGGTCGTGACACTATGCGACACGATTAGCTAAAGTTACATAAAGATGCATATTTAAATTAGTTTGAATTTACATCTTATGAAACTTGCCAGTCATATCACAAAGATAAGATGACCATAACTCCGTTTATTGGAAACAGAGAAAGAGTTACTGAACTCTTGGGATTGATACATGCTGATGTATGAAGGTCCCCTGTCTACACATGCCATGACCGGTTCTTTATACTTCATTACATTCACTGATTATCTCTCAAGATCCGGACATATGTTCCTGTTGAAACACAAGTCTGGAACTTTTGAGAAATTCAATGAATATAAGTTAGAAGTAGAGAACCAAAAACGGGTATAAGTATTATGTCCTTTGATGAGATCAAGGAGGAGAATACTTGAGCACGGAATTCCTGGACTATTCTAAAGGAGAATGAGATTCTCTCTCAGCATTACTCCTCCGTATACAACACAGCACGTCGGTGTATCGGGGCGGAGCAATCACACCCTATGTGATATGGTGTGCTCTATGATAAGTACTGCTGAGTTGCCTATTTTCTTTTGGGGTTGTGCACTTGAGAAGTTGCATACCTATTGAATAGGGTTCCAACCAAATCAGATGCCTACCACTCCATATATGATATGGTATGGGAAGAGCTCATCTCTTAAGGAAGTTAAGATTTAGGGTTATCCGGCCTATGTCAAAAGCAAAATCCGGACAAGCTCGTGGCAAGGTCAGTTCTATGGAAGTTTGTTGGATATCCCAAGCATTCGCAAGGGAATATCTTCTAACATACCGAGGAACGAAAGATGTTTTATTTCTCGGCATACCACTTTTTGAGAAAAAGGGAATTTCTTATGAAGAAATTAATGGTAATAAGGTAGAACTGGAAGTAGTTCCAGCTATACAAACTGCAGCTGATGATTTGGTAGAACCGGAAGATTCAATAGATCCCAACGAACCTCAGCCTCTCCGCCGATCTAGTAGGGTTCCTCATCCACCTGAGAGATACTTCGGTTTCTCTATGACAGTGGGAGCGAGGATTGCATCATGAGATTATGACCCAACTATTTTCGTGCAGGCCATTAGGAGTGGGGACTCTGTAAGAATGGCTGGATGCTTAGCGATCTGAGATGGAATCCTTATACACCAACAAAGTATGGACTTTGGTTGCTTTATCTGAAGAGTTAAATCCCCATCAGGAGCAAGTATATCTTGAGAAGATTACTTGTTGTACATGGAAAAGTTGAGACTTTCAAAGCTATGCTTAAGTCCATCCAGATCCTACTTGCCACTGCTACATACCATGACTACGATATCTGGCGGTTGGGTGTCATGACTGCTTTTCTAAATATTGATTTGGAAGAAAGCGTCTATAAGTACATAGCCAGAGGGCTTCGTAGACAGTGGCAGCAGCGGAAACGTGTGCAAGATGTTTTATGTGATAAATCAGGTATCGCGGAGTTGGAACGTCTGTTTTGATGTAGTAGTCAAAGAGTTTGACTTCATCAAAATGGTAGATGAACCAAGTATATACAAAAAGGTAGTAGGGAGTATGGTGGTGATCCTCGTATAGTACGTGGATGACATACTCATGATAGGGAAGGAGTTTCCTATGCTACGCTCGGTCTATCTCCTCTTATCACAAAGATTCTCCATATAGGATCAAGGTGATACTTCCTAAATCTTGGGTTATGGATCTATGAGATAGATCTAATTGGATGTTAGGATTCTCACTAGTTGTAGTGAGATGATATCAATCGATTCTGGGGAGAATCACTGGAAAGGTTCCAGGGTGATAAGGACGACTGAATGTCAGTCGCAGGCATTGTCTTTACCCTCAGTGGAGGGACGGTATGTTGGAAGAGTTCCAAGCTAGATACCGTGACTTACTAGACGATTAATGGCAAGATACATCGTTACCAAGGATGCTACCAAAGAGGCAGTCTGGATATATATATAAGTTCATGAACTTCGTTCCTACCATTGTGTGACAATGGAGTTGTGGCTTAGGCCTAGGAACCCCCATCCCATCTGTGATCCAGACATATTCTTAGGCAGTATCACCTGATCATGGAGATGGTTGATCTCCAGGGAGATCGAGGTTAGGAGAGTAGACACATAGGACAACAGCGCGGATCCGCTCACAAAGGCCTATTTCCCAGTAGAGTCTTTTATGGGATGGTTGAGTATGAGATACTTCAACCATAGCTGATTGTTGGGTATGTGATACCACAACAGATGGCCCTAGTGCAAGTGGGAGATTGTTAGTGATATGTATGCTCTAGATGCCATTACTGTACATACGATGTATATTGTAGTGGATGCTTGGACATATATAGGGAGGACTTTCTTGCTCGACATGATAGTATGCTATCTGGTTACTCTTTATCTTAACATGTACTCTGATTGTCTCTATGTTACATGTTGATAAAGCCCTTAGGATGAGTACTTGACTACCAGGGCTATGATGCAGATCATACTAGTGGGGACAGTGTAGTCGCCAAGTACATCCTTCAAATGTTCCTAGTCGTGGGAGTACCGAGACAGTGCATCGATACTCCAGAGTAGACTAGCGTATGCGCTTCTTGACCCATATGATGGGTGATGGATGATCCCATATACATTGGTGTTTGACATCAGAGAAGGTATACGGGTGCTCAGTGGAGACTGGGTACACTGGACGAACTCGCCGAGAACTCCCAGATGGTATTATACCTCACGTCAGATGGCAGTTCTCTGGTGACACTGGTACAGGTTAGTCTGTAGACCCGAGATAGTCATAGAGTCTTGTGTGATTCCCACTGTGCTTTGATTTCCATCATACCACGTCCAAGAGGGTGTGCAAAAAGGTGGCTTTTGGGTACAGTCCCGAATCACATGGAGGCAATGAGCGATAGGAGGGGTTTCGTCTCTCTCGGTATAGGGAGTTGATGTTGCGCTGTGTTCGATTGGCTATAACTGGAAATCCCTGGCCAGGGTTGCTGAGATTTACTGGTAAGTGTTATCAGTAGTTTCTCAAACTGTTATGGACCTCATATCGACGCGACTTATCAAGCTACTGGGGTCTGACGTTTACCACCCCTAGGCGAGATATGCGACATATCAGACGAAGAGACCGGACTGTACGGGAGTGTTACTGATTGGATTCACAGGAGAATATACAGGATTGCTTGTTGATTTTCTGATCGCTCAATACCCGGGTGGCTGTTACGTTTAGCAGACCGCTTGCGGCTTGTGGGTGTTTGATATGATCATCATCTACTGCCGGCGTATTGACGGGTCTTTAGAGTCCTACACAGAGGTTTCCTGGCTCAAGAGAAACGGAAAAGGAGCGCATATGTGATATGTGCAGGACCGAGATTAATGCGTGTATGTGATACCGCATTCTATTCTTGCGATGTGTGACATGATTGGTTATATATGATATAGCCGAGTTATCGGATCAAGCGTTGATTCGATAAGATGTTGCATTTCATATTAGTCGGTTATATGTGATACAGTCAGATTATTAAATCAAGAGTTGATTTGATAATTTAATGTATAATTATATATTTGATATATTATATTATATTAACTAATATTTAGCTCACTAATGATTTCTTTTCTCACTTGGTGTGCACATTGTATATATGTGATATGTATATTTGTGTACACGTATTGTGTCATGCTTGATGATACATACAAGATGGGTGTATGAGATTAATACCACATTAGGGTTAAGTTAGGGTTTCTATTTATGTTAAGCTAATTCAAAAGAGATTGAGTTTGTTATGCTAAAGCTTGGAAAAAAGCTTTTGGATAAGTTTTGACAAAGTCAACTCTTTTGTCTAGTTAAAGATATTTATCAAACCCAACCCTTAACCATAGTGTGGAGTTAATTCTCTACATGAGTTAGGCATGATAGTTTTAACTCAACCATGGGTGCAATAATTCATTGGGATGAATTATTCATGAGTTCTTCTTCTTCTTCTTCAAGCTCCATGAAAAGCTTTCTAGCTTCAATGGAGGTATGAGAAATAAAGTGAGAAAATAAATTCTAAAATGAGCCCACCTCCTACTTCTTCATCCTCTACCACTTGCCAAGTAGTAGAGTGTGTTCTCTTCACAAAGTTCATGACCTAGTGAAGGAATAGCTTGAGTTAGTGTCTCCTCGACGTAGATCATCTTAGGCCTCGAAGTCATCGAAGAAAGCACGTTCGTTTCTTCATAGAGCCTCTCTAGAGTCCGGAGTTTACGATCGCAGCGGAGGGGACTACTACACGGAGCTATTTGAAGTGAAGGACCGGGTTACAAAGGTTGTAATCCCAACTCTTAGAAGTAAAGTTGTTTAATTGCTTTGTTTATCCTAATACTCTAGTTAAGATCTTGGTTAGGGTTTGTTTAGCACCCCAAAAATTTTAAAGTAGCATGATTGATGCTTGCCAAAACCTTGCTAAGGTGCTAAGCCATCCCTACAAGACTGGGTCATATCAATGTGACACGACCAGCTAAGTTACATAAGAATGAATATAAGAATCTATTCGAATTTTCATCTTATGATACTTGCCAGTCTTGTCTCAAAAGTAAAATGACAAATACTCCGTTTACTGGAAACGGAGAAAGAGTTAGTGAACTCTTGGGACGCATACATAATGATGTATATGGTCCAATGTCTACAAGTGCCAAGGTTGGTTCTTGATACTTCATTACATTCATCGACTATCTCTCAAGACATATGTTCCTGTTGAAACATGAGTCTGAAATTTTTGAGAAATTCAAGGAATATAAGCTTGAAGTTGAGAACCAGACGGGTGAAAGTATTAAATCCTTCGATGTGATTAAGGAGGAGAATACTTGCGCATAGAGTTCCTGGAGTTTCTAATAGGAGAATGTGATTCTCTCTCAGCTTACTCCTTCGAGTACACCACAGCACAAAGGTGTATCGGGGCGGAGGTATCGCACCCTATGAGATATGGCACGCTCTATGATGAGTACTGCTGAGTTACCTGTTTCTTTTTGGGTGTTATGCACTTGAGAAGCCGCATACCTATTGAATGGGGTTCCATCCAAATCAGGGCCTACCACTACATATGAGATATGGTGTGGGAAGAGACCATGTCTTAAACAAGTTAAGATATGGGGTTGTCCGGCCTATGTTGAAAGGCAGAATCCGGACAAGCTCGAGGCAAGGTCAGTTCTGTACAAGTTTGTTAGGATATCCCAAACATTTGCGAGGGAATATCTTCTACCACTCTGAGGTGCAAAAGGTGTTTTGTTTCTCAGCATGCCACTATTTTAGAAAAGGAATTTCTTGTGAAGAAATTAGTGGACATGAAGTAGAACTGGAAAAGGTTCCAGCAAGACAATCTAACAGCTGATGATTTGGTGAAACCAAAGGATTCAATAGTCTCCAACGAACCTCAGCCTCTCCGCGAATTTGGTAGGGTTCCTTATCCACTTAAGAGATACTACGGTCTTCTCGGTGACAGTGGGAGCGAGGATTACATCATGAGATGATGGCCCAACTAGGTTCAGGCAGACCATCACGAGTGGGAACTCTGTGAAATGGCTGGATGCTATATGATCAAAGATGGAATCCATGTACGCCAACAAAGTATGACTTTGCATGTTGCACCTGAAGGAGTAAAACCCATTGGGAGCAAATGGATCTTGAGAAGATTCATGGTGTAGATGGAAAAGATGAGACTTTCAAAGCTATGCTTAAGTCCATCAGGATCAATGCAAGTATCGCGGAGTTGGAACATCTATTTTGATGTGGCAGTCAAAGAATTTGACTTCATCAAAATGGTATATGAACCTTGTATATACAAGAAGGTTGTAGAGAGTGAGGTTGTCTCACACGTATTGTACGTAGATGACATACTCTTGATAGGAAATGGTTTCCTATGCTACACTCGGTCAAGCTCATCTTATCACGAGGATTCTCCATGGAAGATCTGCATGATATCTACTACATCTTGTGGATTATGATCTATGATGATAGATCTAAGTGGATGTTGGGAGTGTCCCAAATCCAGGTACATTAACACCATACTAAAAGGGTTTAGTATGGATGATTCTAAGCGTGGAAGTTCGCCCACTTACTGAGGAATCACTCGCGTGCAAGGGATACCCTATGCTTAGGCAGTAGGCTCTATCATGTATGCGATGTTATGCACCAGACCAGATGTAGAAGACTCACTAGGTGTAGTGATCAGGAGTCAATCAGATCTTGGGAGAATCACTGGCAGCTGTGGAGGACATTCTTAAGTACTTGAGAAGCACTAAAAGAAAGTACTTAGTTCCAGCTTCCAGAGTGATATGTTTGACTGAAAGTCAGTCACAGGCATTGTCTTTACCCTCAGTGGAGGGATGGTATGTTGGAAGAGTTCCAAGCTAGATACCGTGACATACTAGACGATAAAGGCTGAATACATTGCTACCAACGATGCTGCCAAAGTGGCTGTCTGGGCATTTTTTGTTCATGAGATGAACATGGTTCCTATCATTGAGTGTCCAATAAGTGTTATTGAGACAACAATGGAGTTGTGGCTTTGGCCTAGAAGCGCCCGTCCCATCAGCGATCCAGACATATTCTGAGGCAAGTATCACCGGATCAGGGATATGGATGATCTCCAAAGGATCGAGGATAGGAGAGTAGACACGAAGGATTACACAGCGGATCCACTCACAAAGGCCTTACCCCTAGAGAGACTTCTATGGGATGGTTGGGTATGGGATACTACAACCACTGCTATATTGTTAGGTATTGGATACTACAACAGATGGCCTTAGTGCAAGTGGAAGATTGTTAGTTATATGTATGCCCTAGAGGCCATTGCTGTACATACGATGTATATTGTAGTGGATGCTTGGACATATAAAGGGAGGACTTTCTTGCTCGACATGATAGTATGCTATCTGGTTGCACTTTATCTTAACATGTACACTTATTGTCTCTATATTACATGTTGATAAAGCCCTTAGGATGAGTACTTGAATACCAGGATTATGATGCAGATCATACTAGTGGGGACAGGGTAGTCGATAAGTGCATCCTTCAAATGTTCCTAGTCGTGGGAGTATCGAGACAGGGCATCGATACTCCAGAGTAGACTAGCGTATACGCTTCTCGACCCATGTGATGGGCGATGGATGATCCCATATCCATTGGTGTTTGTCATCAGAGATGGTATACGGGTGCTCAGTGGAGACTGGGTACACTGGACGGACTCGTCGAGAACTCCTAGATGGTATTATACCTATCGTCGAATAACAGTTCTCTGGTGACACTGGTACAGGTTAGTCTGTAGACCCGAGATCGTCATAGAGTCTTGTATGATTCCCACTGTGCTTTGATTTCCACCATACCACGGTCAAGAGATCGTGCAAAAAGGTGGTTTTTAGGTACAGTCCCGAGTCACATGGAGGCAATGAGCGATAGGAGGGGTTTCGTCTCTCCCGGTATTGGGAGTTGATATTGCGCTATGCTCGATTGGCATTAACAGGAAATCTCTGGCCAGGGTTGCTGAGATTTACTGGTAAGTGTTATCAGTAGTTTCTCAAACCGTTATGGACCTTGCATCGGCATGACTTATCAGGCTATTGGGGTCTGACGTTATACCACCCCCAGGCTGTTGATATGCGACATATCTGATGAAGAGACCGGACTGTACGGTAGTGTTACTTATTGGATTGTAGGAGTATGAGCAGGCTTGCTTGTTGTTCTTCTGATTGCTCAATACCCGGGTGGCCGTTACGTTTAGCAGACCGCTTACGGCTTGTGGGTGTTTGATATGATCATCACCTACTGCCGATGTATTGACGAGTCTTTAGAGTCCTACACAGAGGTTTCCTGGTTCATGCAAAACGGAGTAGGAGCACATATGTGATATGTGCGGGACCGAGATTAATGCGTGCATGTGATACCGCATTCCATTCTCGCGATATGTGATATCGGTCGGTTATATATGATATAGCCGGGTTATCGAATCAAGTGTTGATTCGATAAGTTGATTCAAATGATATTAGTCGGTTGTATATAATATAGCCGGATTATTAAATCAAGAGTTGATTTAATAATTTAATGTATAATTATATATTTGATATATTACATTACATTAACTAATATTAGCGCACTTAAGTATTACTTTTTCTCACTTGATGATACATTGATATATATGTGATATATGTTAATTGTATTATTTTCTTTTTATACACAAAATATATATGTGATATATATTGTTGTGTCATGCTAAGTTACACTTGCAACCTGTATGTATGAGACTTATACCATGCTAGGTTTTATGTTTGGATTTTATTTATCATTAAGTAATTCACAAAATATTTGGAATCATTCATGGATAAGCTTGTAGAAGCTTATAGAATATTGACCAAGTCCACTCTTTTGTCATTGCTTAAGATATTTGTTAACCCAACTCTTAACCTTAGACTATGGTTTATTCTCTACATGAGTTAGGCATGACACTAACTCACCATGGTTGCAATTCTAATCTCACTCTCTCATTCATTTTCTTCATCACTTCTTCTAAGATTGCTAGCTTTTTCTAAGTAATGATTTATTGTGAGAAAAATAAAACAAAAGTGAGCCCACTTTCTACTTCATCACCCTCTACTATTAGCCATTTAGTTTAGGGTGTTTGCTTCACTAATCTTACCATTAGTGAAGAGATAGTATGAGCTAGTGTCTCCTAGACGTAGATCATCTTCGGCCTCGAAGACTTCGATGCAAGCTTGTTCCGTACATCTTGTGGAGCCTCTCTAGAGTCCGGTAGTTCATGATCGCAGCGAAGGGACTACTACACGGAGCTATTGAAGTGAAGGACCGGTCTACAAAGGTTGTATTCCTTCTTCTCCTTAGTTTGTAAAGTGTTTACAATCTGGAAAACCCTAAGTCTCTAGTTCGATCCTCGTTCGGGTTCTTTAGCTCTCTAGAAAATTTTGAAATGGCATGTTCGATGCCCTAGTAAACACCGTGAGGGTGCTAAGGAACCCTACACGTCCCAAGAGTCCGGTAACTCTTTCTCTATTTTCAGTAAACGGAGTATTGGTCATTTTATCTTTGAGACAAGACTGGCAAGTATCATAAGATGAAAATTCGAACAGATTTTTATATTCATCCTTATGTAACTTAGCTGGTCATGTCGCATTGATATGACCTAGTCAATAATACCATAAGAAGGATTCGTTCATTTCTGAACTATTCCTCTTGTGTGTGTTCTATATACTTTGAACTGTGGTTTGATTTAGAACGTATATACTATTATATAACGTGCATGATCCATTCAACTCTTGATTCAGGAAAATATTCACAACATTATCCTCCAATACAGAATTATATCCTTCTTTAACTCATTAAAGAAACCAATGTAATGTTGTATATCAGGTTTGGTATGTAATAATATTCGTTCAGAATCAATGTATTAATACAAGGTGATATTTGCCAACTGGTTTGGCTGCAACACTTGCACCATTCTCTACACTTAGAGATATATCACCCATTCTCAGTTCTCTACCTATCTGTAGCCTATGTAACATATTACATGTGCGGGATCCTGATCCAGTATCACATACCCAGGACGTAGAGGATACTGAGAAACAGTTCTCGGTAATGAACACACCCGAAGAAGATGCATCAACATGCACTTTCTTCGATTGGGTGGCATGGGAATATGGATATTCCCCTATATCCTGCTCGGACTTATAACAATTATAAGATAGAGCGGAACCAATGTTCCTCAGCTCGGTATAATAAGCAGGTTCGGTCAATGTATCCATATTATTATCTTGATTTAGGTGTGACATGGTCGCTACCAGGAGAGAGAGAGAGAGAAGAAAGCACTCTGCGTGCGCTCTTGCAAAATCAGATTGGTTATTATTTTATCTAATCAGGATGGCTCCCACTGTTTTTATTAAATCTTCCTTCAAATCCTAAAAGGTAAGACTAGCCGGGATTAATTACGCGCTATAAGTTCGACAATCTTTCGGCCAGGCCAGTGTCGGTATTTTGAGGGAGGTTCCCCATGTTTTCGCACGAACCTAATTAAAATAAACCTCGTTTTCCCATAGGTGTAACCCTGTTAACACCTTTCTAGACACCTACTTGATTGGCTAATTGTAATGTGTAAAACTCTCCCACGAGTAACTCTTACTCGCAGTGGGTATCGGGATCCAACTATCTCATAAAAGGTATGCAATCTCATTGCAAATTTCAACACTTGAAATTCCTGATAATCTTCTACCCTTAACCTCCTATGACCTTGACAAAGGACAACAAACCATAGGATGCTAGTCAAGTTTAACCTGTCATTTCCTGATTGAATTAAACCCACCCGCACGACCCTTGACAAAGGCCAACAAGGTCGTACGACTACCCTAATCCAATCGCATCATATGCTCAAGTAGATAAGCACTAATCAGCTACTGCACACTACGCCTTGACAAAGGCTAACAAACGCAGTACGAATATTAAAAAATACTTTATCTGAAATGACGGATGGCTACGACAGGTTTTTAAGAAAACCCTTTGCGTAATGAACTTGATATCGTTGTAAAATCGAGTGATTTTGAAAATGAGAGTTTTTGAGGCTTATACTAGTTTTGCTAAAGAGGTCACTCCCGGTGAAGAGATCTCGGCTCTTTCCTTATCGAATAAGGTGCAGGATATTTCACAAATACTACTATGTAAAGCAAAAACTATAGAAGCAATCAAAAAACAAACCGAGTGGGTTATAGCATCTGCTAGTTTCGCTAAAGAGGTCACTCTCGGTGAAGGGATCTCGGCTCTTTCCTTATCGTATAAGGTGCCGGATATTCTACAAGGAATACCGCTATGCACAGTAAGAACTAGAGCTACCAGTTTTTAAATAAGTTTCTAAAACATCTTTAGGTTTCTTTTTCTTTCATTAATCTCATTAATGAAGTCCTATCATATTATACTTCCTAAGCATCACATAAGAAACGAAATAAGCAGTATTTATTATATATCATATATATAATATAGGCATTCATCTCAGAACATATCAAGTGATCACATCACAGAATATCAGCAGCAGAAGAACATATATGAAATATTGGATATACTAGGAATTCCATGTTTTAAATTAAGCCTGTATAAAACACGGATTCCACGGTCGCGATGAATAGCCAAACCCACATCCCTAGACCCCTACGAGAGTGGCAAGAAACCCTACCAATTCTAGAGTTAGGAGACCCGGTCTCGACTCCTCGAGATGGTCTCCCACTGGACCCTAGAACCCGGTTACTTGTGCTCCCCGCCTTGGGTCTATCCTATTGCGGAAAATTAAATAATATACATCAATGGTGACATCATCCTCAACCCGGAAGTGCCCCAATAAAAGAATATTACATACAAGTTTTTACCTGAATGAAAATGAAAAACTCTCATCTCACATTAAAAAAAACCCAGCTATTCAAAACACGACAATCCAATATAACATATCTCAGCAACACATAACATCGCATGTCATCAACGTAAGTAAATATGCGTATCCCAATTGTCGTTGACATATAGTAACGAAACCGATGATACACCACATGTTACACTTACGGTCGCAGAAAAGAAAGTGAAAAACTACAACAATTGGAATCCGCAACCATCTTAGACATCATAAACCCAATGTATCAAATATGTTGGATTTTATGCCTAATCAAATGAATTCCTTAGACATCACATGCCTGACAATTATAAACCCCGCATTTTAGTCTCGATATTGAAAACACTTTCCAATAGCCTGTCGGGTAATTCAATAAGATTCCCGATAACCTGATCGAATGCTCGTCGGAAATTTTAGTAGACGGCTTCACCCCTAATGTCGTCGATGAAGTGCACTAAGGTGGAACACCGCAGCCGCGGGCACCCGAACGGATGCTTTTGGCGACGGGGTTCTCCTACAGTCACTTGGTCGAGGCTATGGGGTGTGGATATCTAGTAAGGTTACTCGGCGAGTATCCGCGTACAATACGTAATTGCGACGGACTTTTGATCCACATCAAAATTCTGTGGCAACCGATCAAATGAGACTGACTTGCTAGATTTATAAAATTCAAACTAATTATCTCATAACTTATTATGTAGATTCCAAATATTGTATCAAAATCACAGATAGCTAGACGAAATTAAACTTTTTGATCGAATAAGCAAACACCCAAAATTTCTCAAAAGCTCAACACTTGAGCGGAGTTCAAAAAGTACCTAGAAACTGCCACAGCTCCTATGAACCATCCGTAAAAGGGCCGACCCATGCCTCACTCATGTCGCCACGGAACTGCCGCAAACCCTAGGGTATGACCGTGGTTCCGTGATCCAAAAAGTCGAGTTTGGGTATCATTCTTCTAGAGGGTCTAGAGAATCGCTTGCAAGATTTTCTGAAGATTTTAAACTCGGAAAAAATCCAACTCTTGGAAAATTTCCAGCGAAGGAAAAATTGGGTTATTGATATCCGTTCGAACTTTTTAATGTCGTCTAAATAACCCGAATAGATGTTAGAATTACGATTACTAAACACTCTGAATTTCCTTTGCAGAAAGTTAACATCACATGCAAATTTAGCAAAAACTAGCAACACCTGAAACACCAAAACCCAGATCCTGGAACAACATGAAAATTTGAAGCCCAAACTCCCTAAAAGACCCGGTGAGCTCGGTTTTAGAGCCTATGTGGACGGCCAAAATCAGTCTAAATTGCTTCAAATGTCTATGGTGTTCATGTTATATCACATACAACATTCTGCAGTTGCTAAAAATATTTTTAGAGGCCATTTAAAATTCGACAGAAACTAGGAATGTGTATCGGGTGTTTCGAAGTTGTTTCGGTTTCGTAATCTAACAAATATCGTTTAAATCTCTAGTTTGGATATGATACCACTGTAGGGTTACTTAGCGCGGCAGCAAGGTTTCGGGAGGCATCGTCCATACCAATTTCAAATTTTTGCCATGCTAAACAACCCTAACCTAGAATCTTAATTAGAGAATTAAACAATACATCATACAAATAACTTTGCATCTAAGTGAATGAGGAATACAACCTTTGTAAACCGGTCCTTCACTTCTAAACCTCCGTGTAGTAGTCCCTTCGCTCCAAGTAGTGAACACCCAAACTCTAGTAAGGGTTCACATGAAGAAATGAACAAGCTTGCTTGATGTCTTCGAGGCCGAAGATGATCTACGTCGTAGAGACTCAAGCTCATGCTATCTCTTCACTAAATTAGGGTTTAGTGAAGCAAACACCCTAAACTAAATGGCTAATAGTAGAGGATGATGAAGTAGGAAATGGACTCACTTTAGATATGTTTTTCTCACAATATTTTCTCACCTTGAGAAAAGCTAGCAAGTCTTCTCAATGAAGAAGAAGATGAAGAATCAACATGAGAGAATGAACTCATGAGGTGAGAATAGCAACCATGGATGAGTTAGTGTCATACCCTAACTCATGTAGAGAATAAACCATGGCTAATATTAATGGTTAGGTTAACAAATATCTACAGGTAAAAAAAAATTAGTGGACTTGGTCAATGGTTCCACAAGATTCTACAAGTTTCAACCATGTGACTAATTACCATTAATTTTGATTAACTTAGATAAATATAAACCCATCATTATATCAAGCATAGTGTGATTCTCATACACCCATGTCATATGTGGCATCAAGCATGACACAAATGTTGTACATTAATATATATAACATATATATTATATGCACACAAGTGAGAAAAAGAAATGTTTAAGTGAGCTAATATTAGTTAATGTAAAATATATCACATATATAATTATACATTAAATTATTATATCAACACTTGATTTAATAATCCGGCTATATCACATACAACCGGCTAATATCAATGGTTAGGTTAACAAACTATCGAATCAACACTTGATCCGATAACCCGGCCATATCACATATAATCGACCGATATCACATATCGCGAGAATAGAATGCGGTATCACATATGCGCATTAATATCGGTCCTTCACATACCACGTATGTGCTCCTATTTCGTTTCGCATGAACCAGGAAAGCTCTGTGTAGGACTCTAAAGACTCGTCAATACGCCGGCAGTAGGTGATGATCATATCAAACACCTACAAGCCGCAAGCGGTCTGCTAAATGTAACGGCCACCCAGGTATTGAGCAATCAGAAGATCAACAAGCAAGCATGCTCATACTCTTGTGAATCCAATCAGTAACACTACCGTACAGTCCAGTCTCTTCGTCAGATATGTCGCATATCGCAGCCTGGGGATGGTAAAACGTCAGACCCCAATAGCCTGATAAGTTATGCCGATGCAAGGTCCATAAAGGTTAGAGAAACTACTGATAACACTTACTAGTAGATCTCAGCAACGCTGGCCACGGATTTTCTGTTATAGCCAATCGAGTATAGCGCAACATCAACTCCCAATACCGGGAAAGACGAATCCCCTCCTATCGCTCATTGCCTCCATGTGACTCAGGACTGTACCCAAAAATCATCTTTTTGCACGATCTCTTGACCATGGTATGGTGGAAATCAAATCACAGTGGGAATCACACAAGACTCTATGACGATCTCGGGTCGACAGACTAACCTGTACCAGTGTCATCAGAGAATTGCTATCTGACGATAGGTATAATACCATTCAGGAGTTCTCGGCGAGTTCGTTCAGTCTACCCAGTCTCCACTGAGCACCCGTATACCTTCTCTGATGTCAAACACCAATGGATATGAGATCATCCATCGCCCATCATATAGGTCGAGAAGCGTATACGGTAGTCTACTCTGGAGTATCGTTGCCCTGTCTCGATACTCCCACGACTAGGAACATTTGAAGGATGTACTTGCTGACTACCTATGCTCCATTAGTATGATCCGCATCATAATCCTGGTAGTCAAGTACTCATCCTAAGAGCTTTATCAACATGTAATAGAGAGACAATAAGTGTACATGTTAAGATAAAGTGCAACCAGATAGCATACTATCATGTCGAGCAAGAAAGTCCTCCCTATATATGTCAAAGCATCCACTACAATATACATCGCATGTACAGTAATGGCCTCTAGGGTATAAATATAACTAACAATTACCTGCTGCTGGCGTATTGACGGGTCTTTAGAGTCCCACACAGAGGTTTCCTAGCTCAAGCGAAACGAAATAAGGCATATATGGTGATATGTGCGGGAGCTTGATTGAATACGAGTATGCGATACCGTATTCTAATCTTTCGATATGTGATATCGGTTAGGTTATATGTGATATAACCGGATTATTAAATCAAGTGTTGATTTGATATAGTATATTAAAAGTTGTCTGTTATATGTGATATGACCGGGTTATTGAATCAAGTGTTGATTCGATAATGTGATATACATATAAATGATATTAGTCGGTTATATATGATATAACATGATTATTGAATCAAGTGTTGATTTAATAAATTGATATATATTTTTATATTTGATATATTAATATATATATATATATATTAACTAATATTGTGCTCACTAAAGAACTTCTTAGTTTTGAAATACATTTAATATATTTGTGATATATATTAATATATGTATTTATATATTGTGTCATGGTGGATGATACATTGGACATGGGTGTGTGAGACTCACACCAAGACTAAAGATTATTTGGGTGTTTATTTATTAAGAGTAATTCAAAATTAGGTAGAAAATGAGCATGGCTTAGATGCTTATGGAAGTATGTAGAAGCCATGACTCGTTCCACTAATTTTGTTTTACTTTAGATATTTTCTCACTCAACCATTATCTTTAGCCATGGTTAACTCTCTACAAATATCACTTGAGATATTTTCCTCACCCTAGTTCACTAGTAGTTCATCTTCTTCATCTCATTTTTGCTCTTTAGATTTTTATGAGGTGAGAAAAGAAAAAGGAAAAGAGATTTTTAAAGTGAGCAAAATTCCTACTTCATCAACCTACTCTCATCTAGCCTATAAGATTAGGTTGTTTGCTTCACTAATTCCTTATTAGTGAAGAGGTAGCTTGAGTTAGAGTAACTTCAAGGTGGATCAACTTCGGTGTTCATCACTGAAAACTACATTTTAATACCACTCATTCATTATCTATTTTGTTATTTATCGGTATTATTAACCAATGTCTATTCAGTAAATACAGATAACATGTATTCATGACAAAACACTGGAAAACACACTTAAAATCACGGATATAACGTTTGGGAGCCGACACTGCAAATAGAATAGAAAACCAATCGTGATTCAAAGTGTTCTTTTGCAAATAAATATGTGTACACAATTTTGGTCCAACACAATACAAGTGTGCACATGCTCTTTGAGACTTGGACCATGGTGGGGGCTACCTTGGCACACACAAATGATGAATTGTTTAAGTGGTGGGCACAAGTGGGCACATGTGTGATAAATGCAAAAAGTTATAATGTGATATAAAGTAACTAGTTTCCCTCCAAATCTTCTGAGCACAAACCAGGATTAAATAGAGAAATCAAACAACACCAGAGATATGTTGGAGAGCACTCGAGTTCACCATAACAAAACGAGCCCAATTGCCTACAACAAAACTGGTGAGATCCCCTATATAGCCGGCATCACCGGTCCACCTTTCTCCTTTTATCCCCATTTTTCTTCTGGCACTTTATAAGCATCACATCATCCCTTTTATATTGTTTGTTTATTCTATTGTATTTCCTATAAATACCAGAACAGATTATGAGAGAAGGGGCATGTAAAAAAGATGCGCATATTCCATAGTTTAGTTTTAGTTTTTAGTTTAGCTTGAGAGTTGTGTGAGCTCAACTTGGTTTTCTTATTCTTCTTCCCTCTTGGAGCTTTCTTTTGAGATGTTCATTATGGAGGTTAAACAAGTAACCAATATCTTGTACCTCAATTCATTCAAGTGTTAATATATTTGTCTTTCTTTTGTTTATTTGCTTCTTTTTGTTATTTGCTTTCCTTTTCATTATGATGTTTACCTAATCTCTTGGTTGTGGTGATGGTGAGGATGTGAGATGAACGGCTTTGCCTTCCTCCTCCTCTTGTTAATGTTTAATGTGTTATAATGTGATTCTAAACTTAGGATTGTAACTTAGATTGGTTTGATAAGGTATGTTGATTCCATGGTTACTTGGTAACCTCATCACATACCCTATTCTCTCCAAAAAAAACCCATCTTGCAAGCTCAAGTTTAGAATCAATTTAGTGTTGAGCTTGCTAAGTTTAGATAGGGTATTTTGTGATCAAGTGGCTTAACAGCCCTCTTGGTTTCATATATCCTATACTATCACAAACACTTAGCAAACTTAACACTAAAACTACTTGCTCTCACTCACTAATTTGTATTTTTGATGTTGCGGTATACTTGCTAACCCTTGTGCTTAGTGTTGATACCTCAAGCTTGGACATACAACCGGTAAGTGAACAAAACGGACCTGTTTTCGTGTTTTGCATCAAATATCGGTATTTTGATGATTTGTGCTTCGCAGCCGCCTTGACAAATCATGCTTCACGCCGGAATCGACACAAGGACGGACAACTCATGATCAAGGAAGCGTCGAAGGAATCACCGCGATTCAACCATCCAAGCTAAAGCCACGTCCACTTTTCCTTAACTAGTTCTATATTTTTGTATTTTCTTTATTTTATGACAACCAAACCTAATTCTTTTGTTTCTCAAACCTTAAGAGACAACACCTAATCTCCAATTCCCTGCAGATCGATCCGTACTCGCCGGCTCGCTACAACGCGTCGTGCACTTGCGGTTTTTATAAATTTTAAAACGAGGCCGAGCTCGCGTGCGCAACTATTTCTCAAAACAATTCTCTTTTCCAAAACACGCACGTTTGCGCGAGCGGGTGAAGCCCCAACAAGTTTTTGGCGCCGTTGCCGGAGAGTTGGCAGTCATTAGGAATTGTTATTTCTGGTTTGTACTAACTCACTAATTATTAAATCAATTTTTTCAAAGCTAACATAACACATTTTTCTAATTTTGTTCTCTGTCCTTAGAACTTGCTAACACTCCGTAATTGAATTAAAAAATCAAGGTATACTATTAGAATATTAATATAGCCAGGAGATGCCACACAAAAATTGAACATCCATTGTTTAAGTTCGCCTGTCGAGATGCTATAAAAACCCGGCGGCGACGGACTTATTTTGGGTTTTGGGGTTTTTTTCTTTTTGTGGTGTCTCCAGTGCATTGTTGGTATTCTAGTGGTACTGTTTTATTTTTCTAATTATGTGTTTGCAGGAATTAGGGCAGATATATTGCTTTTAGCACTAAATATCGTATTTTCCGACATTTTTAAGTTTTGACGGAATTACGAGGAGCGATCATGCGGTGCGAGATTCGAATCCAATTACAAGACGTTAGTGAAGTACAGTGCCAAAGATCCGGGTAGTTTGACCAGCGCTAGCGAACATTCAAAGACTCGGGATCACTTCAAAGGGGTTTCTAAACCCAAAATCGCATCGGTACATATTTTCTAACACCTGCGCTCAAATCCGACGCATTCCAAAACTCTATCTTCTGTAGAATTCTTCGCACAAACTTGCCACCAATTGAACAGAGAACTAACCCGTATTTTTTGCAGTGCTTAAGCCTAAACAAAAAAAGAATTGTTTGATTGATTAATTTCTTAAATTCTTTTATTGATTTGTGCATTTGCATCTTAATACGGATCTTAAGGGCACGAAACCAAACAAGATAGGTAAAGGATTTCATCACCTTTCTCTGTAGCCCACAAATCACAAAACAGTATTCTTGCATACCCTCAGTAATGTTAAAATCAACTAGAACTTTGACTTTAAGGACTTCACGCTCATTAGGAGAAGTGGGCTGTGTTTAGAACACCGCTTAACGGTATATCGTTCACGGGGTGTCTAGGCAAGTGTTCACGGCGAAACCGCCAAAAGAGAAAGGGTTATTCTAATTAAAGAATTTCACGAAAGCGTTGGAAAACCTCCCCTTATCTCTGAACTTACCTGGCTTTGTGATCCGTATATCTTGTGCCCGTTTCTCGACACAGTTTTACTTCAACAATCAGGTTCTTGAGCAGGTCTAGTTGACTTAGCATAACATAGACTGCTAGGGGTGTGATATTCTTTGTTTTTGTGATATTTGTGAATTCTTGTTGATATGGGTAATACACAGTTCGATTTGATTTTTCACGATTCTTATTCTTTTGTTTATACTCATTCCCAATTCTTTTGTTCAAATTGCCAAGATTCTTCCCACATTCTTAAAAACTGTCCTTTCTTAGAGGGTGACCAACCGTTCTAGAGTTTTGATAACCGTCACCCACCTAACAATTTCGAACCCAGTCCCACTTCAAACCTAGATCAAATGATTGAAAATTTAAAGAAAGAGGTCGAAAGGATGACTGCTTTAGCATCACCACCATCACAACCCTCCTTACCTGAAATAACTAACACTCCATTAGGGTATGATATTGAGATGGATGCTAGGTTGACCGCTTTAGAGAAGGGGATTGAAGTAATGACCGCGGTCGAGAATCAAACAGCTGTGACGCTAGCCCTGTTCATACAACAATCTGAGCAATTGTTTCTTACTGAAGCTCAATCATTGGCTAGAATCGAAGAACAAGTGAAACATTTAACTGTAAGGATTCTAGGGAGTGAACACTGTTAATTAAAGCCTAATAATGTTAATGTCTGTCATCTAGGAAGTCACCTGGGTGAGATAAACGACCAAACAAATTTTGATGATTTCATAGATGATGATATGATTGAGTTGACTGAGTGTTACAGGACACACAAGAAAACCCTCTAGGTCAATCCAACACTAGCCTTCAGGTACCAACCGAATCTCTTGTCACTTGTGATTTAGATATTGATTTAACCGAAGTACTACTTGAAGAGGAAATTCTTGAACCGACTGATTTTTGCACTCGAATTTTAGAGGAAAGAGCTTGTGAATTTGACGGGTATGGTTGGGATAGATTGTTAGAGGAAATCAAGGATCAGGAACCCACAATTTTTGTATCGCCTATTGATATTGTTTCGGAAAAAACGTCAGTGTGGAAACCTACATTTTTAGACTACATGAGCCTACCCATTTTTGAATGTGATGAGGAAGAACTTGTATTGGGAGTTGTGAGCTATAGCTATGAGAATAGGATTGTGGAGGATCATAGGGAGGAAGATAGCCAGGAGAAACAATCTTTCATGCAGAGTTTTGAGGAGATATTTGCGGATGAACTTGATATTCTTTCTGAGTTTGAGTTAGGATCAATTTAGGAACATCCTAAGAACCTTTCTTTTGCTGAACTTTTTGAGGATGAACTCTAGTTTTTGAATGAACCTAACCTTGAAACTCAACATATACTTCTTGAAAATTCAATTCATTCGGGCAACAATTCTTTGACTCCTTCAAAACTTCATCTTCGCATTCAGCGTCTTCTGATTCCTACTTTCACACACCCATACCCTTCACTAACATCTAACATATACATTTTCTTTTTTCTTTTTTATATACATATTGTTTTACCAGCCCTTGCATTATATAGACAAAAATTTTAAATGGTTGGTATTAATTTCTGGACTAAACCAATCATTTAACTTGTATATGTTGTAATTAGTCTTAGGTTTTTTCTTTTTCTTTGAATAAAATTATCACCCTGATATCTAAGTCTAGCTACCGGAGACGGGGGCAACGATGAGGACATCGTAAAACTCAGGTTTGGGGGTGAGCACTGCGTTTGTTTTGCTGCATCATGTGTATATTCTGCATTGCATACATATTAAAAAACCCATAAAAATTGAAAAATTTCATTAAAAACATAAGAACTTTTTTCATCATGATAGCTAGCGGGGGAACTTAGATTCGAAGTCTGACGGTTCGGTTGATAAGATAGAATCAACTAAATCCTTTTCGAGAGATTGAAAACCCGAAAGATAACGCTCCTTTGAGTTTAACCGTAGCTGATATACGTCTTTTATATCACTTTACACGTGTCATATGTTTTTGAGAATTAGATGAAAGTCTGACATGTCTGTAAATTTTTTGAAAATTGATAAATATCTTTAAGATCAAAACAGGTTTGTTCTGAATTAAAAAATATCAAGAATAGTTCATAAAGAGTAGTGAATATGAAGGATATTATTGAGATTTTAATAGAAACTAAAAGTCTGAAAAATAACCCATCTAGAAACTTGTTGGAGTGATTACACACCTTATACACATAAACATGTTTTTGGGATTAAAAAGAAAAAGCTGGCAATATCTCCGTTCGCACTGCCTTCAGAATATTTTAAACGCAAATAAAATGTGTCTTTTGTTTTGTGTCCTTGGTAACTTGGGCAATTAAGTCCTTGGGGTGTCTCCACACCTAATGCCCTAAAACCATCTGGTTTGGGAGTCATTGTCCCAAAACTCGCTAAGTTTCCAATCGCCAAATAAAACAAGCTAAGAAAGTGTTCTCTCCAAGTTAAAAGTCATCACGGGTTTTTGTGGGAGAATAATCTTGGCGAAGATAAGTTTTCTATTATAAACAGTTTTTTAGCGGAGATATGAAAGTTTATATTTATAAAGACATTTTGCACAATCAAGAAGGATGTGTATGAATAAAAACAGGTGAAAAGTAGGAGTGAAGAATAAGACTTAGGCTCTCTGTTAAAAATGATATAAATTCTGACTTGAAACCTAACTGGAGAACGAAACTTGAGAAAATCTTAACTCATTTCAAACTCGTGTGATCCTTTAGAAGTCTATCCTGGTCTGTATTTATGACATGATGGCCCTAATCAAGTTCTTAAAAACTTTTCGACACTATTCGCACAACAACGAAATGACGTGTATAAGCTTAGGATAAATAAATTGTAAGGAATGAAAAATAAGGTTTGACGTTTCTAACTAGGATGATAGAACTTCTAGCTTTGATACTTAACTTTAAGATTAGAATCAACAGTTTCCGCACGACACTAATGTTGGCTATAGTGCCCTTAAGTCAATTATTGGATCGCAGGCACGTGATTGCAATGATTGAGGGAGGACCTATACCGGTAGGATAGTCTCGAGATGATAGTATGCTATCTGTTTTGTCTTTATCATCGTGTACATACTTCAGGTGACACTACAGATCACTATTACATATTGATAGAGCCCATAAGACTCTTACTTGACTACCAGCAGTATGATGGCGATCATATACGTGAGAGTTGGGTGGTCTATAAGCACATCCTTAAAAGGTCCTGATTGAATTGAATTTTCGGACTGTAGGTAGAAAATGTATAGAATTCACAACCAAAGAAATTTGTAAACCGCAATCAATAACAGTATCGATGTAGGTTCGTTAGCGAGTGCGGATCGTCCACAGGGAAAGTGAGATTTGATTGTAATTGATTTAGATGAATTAAAAATTAAAGATAAAAGAAAAGGAAATTCAATTCAAGATTTATAAAAGTGAATTTCAAGAATTAGCAAAATCTAGATCTAATATCAAGAACACTAAAAATCAAGAATCAAGAATTGATGATATCCAAATCGAATTAGGTTTCAAGAATTGTAATGAGGCTCGTAGGAATCGATCGAATCTATAAAAGTGATGAAAACTTGTGATTACGTTTTCTTATCCATTAATGATTTGATGCTAGATCGATGATGATCAACGAGGTTTAAGGATCTTTTGAAGGAACTAGGGTTTCTTCATCTCATCCTTTGTCCTTTCGTTGATGATCATTCATGTGCTAGCCTCTAGTAAATTGAATTACCGATCGTTGATCTCTAATTAAGAGCGAAAACATCCAAGAAAGCATTTCGCTCGAAACTAGATTGTCGATGATTCAATTTACAAGAGTTTACAAAACTTATAGGAATTAAGAATCGTTTCAAGATTCGTAATCATCATCATCTATCTATTCTCTCGACTCCTCCACGAGCGGAGTTTTTGCTCAAGTATCATATCAAAGAACACAATCAAGAATTGAGATCTAATCATAATGCTCAAATATAAAGATAAGCAAGATAAAGAAATTTCACCTTTTATTATTCAACAATTCCGTTACAATTCGCTCAAGAACTACAAGAATTTGAGGAAGGAACTCGATCGTCGAATTAGCTTCGCATCGTCTCCGTGAGTCGCGGATCGTCTTGTAGATCACTTGCTCGGTTGAAGATCGGCGTCGCTTCTAGAAGGTTGAAGGTTTCTTGCTTGAATTGTACTCGGAGATCTTGAATTTGGCTTTGGTGATTGGATTAAGGTTTGAATGCACAAGTTGTGTCACTCAACTTGTGGGTGGAAATTGTTGAACAACAATCAACAACCTTTGAGTAGAAGCTTTAGGGTCCTATTTATAGCCTTGATTAGGTTAGAAGCTAGGTTAGGATTAGCTTCCTTTAGAAGCTAGGTAGTTAGGAAGAAGTTTCTAGAATTAGTTAGTTATGTGGCTTGCTTAAGAAGCTTGGAAGTGTTTAGCTTGCACAAAAAGCTTTGCTGTTGGGACAGAAGCTTCTAGAGATCTCTGGAATTTGCATTGGCTTAAAGAAGTGTGGGCCTTGAAAGAAGAAACCTGAAGCGAAGCTCTGCTGACGTCATGCTTATGTGGCCGCGGATCCGCCGCGGGAAGGGCCCTACGGCCGCGGATCCGCGGCCCTTTGAAGGCTTCAGTGCATGGAATTTTCAGGTGATTCTTGTACTATCCTTGTGGCACTTTTATGATGTGTGGAATCTCATATTTCTTTCTATATCACTGCCAGATCATAAGTCTTGAACTTGACGTATTTTTATCAGCACTTTTCACAGTTTTGGCTCTTTTCCTGGAATTTCCTGCACAGATTCTCGAGACAAATGTTGCGCTATACAAAGATTATGCGTGCAATGATAAACACTCAATTTCCCTCAGAAATGTCGGTTATAATATATAACACAAGTTATTTGGTATTTTACAGATGTTTTGCTAATATTTTCTATATTCATACTGAACACCTTTAGATGATTGCAAATAGCAGGGAAATTGATGTGTTAAAAATGCAATATTTTCGACTGATCAGGTCCCTAGTCGTGGGAGTTTCGAGACTGGGCATCGATCCTCCAGAGTAGACTAGTGTATACGGATCGAGACCCCGATGAGGGGTGATGACCGGTCTCACAAGCCATTGGTGTCAGTTGGTTTACCTAAGATGTATACAGGTGTTCATTGGGTTATAAGTACACCGGACGGACTCGCCGGGAACATGCTAATTGGTATTATACCTATTGTCGGATAGCAGTTCCCAGGTGACATGTGTACAGGTTAGTCTATCGACCTGAGATCGTCATTTGTCTCGTGTGAGTTCCCACTATGCTTTGATTACTACACTACCACGGCTCAAAGGAGTCGTGCAAACAGGTTTTAGTTGGGTACAGTCCCGAGCCACATGGAGGCAGTGAGCGGATCGTCAGGGAATTTGTCTCTCCCGGTATTGGGGGTTGATGTCGCAGTGTGCACGGGTGGCCATCACCAGAAATTCTTGGCCAAGGTAGTCGAGAATTACTGATTCGGATCAGTGGTTTCTCAGATGGTGATGGGCTTCATACCGACACTAAATATCGCGTTATTAGGGGTCTGATTTTATCCACCCCGTAGACCCGATATGCGATACTCATAGACGAACGGACGGGACTGTACGGATATTTTCACTGTCAGGCTCAGTAGGATTTCAGGATGAGTTTGCTCGTCGGCCTCCCTTTCATTCAATACCTGGGTAGCCGTTACGTACAGCTAGTGCCACTGACGTGCTTGTGGTTAAACCTACTGCCAGTATATTGACGAGTCTTTAGAGTCCCACACAGAGGGTTTCCTTGGTTCGGGCGAAACGTTGTAGAGGCAGTATGGTTTTATAGCAAGGTTCGATCATATATGTGCACTTGTGCACGGATAATGATCGGACAGATAATACTAGTGGGCTTTGGTTTAAGCCGGATCCTAGTATTATATTGTTGGATTACTTTCATCTCGTAGTATTCGTATTCAGTCGGAATACGGATGCGGGTATATATATACGGATGAGGGGTATCCTTATAATTCGTTACAAGTTTACTTTAGAAGATTGCCATTTTCTTTTTTGGCTTTAAACATTTAGTTTAATGTTTATTGTGAGGAAAATGTGAGGTTAAGTTTTGGCTTGTGCGTTAATTTATGGTGCAGGCACTTGGTGACTCATGGTGTTGGGTCTTGTGATCATTCA
This sequence comes from Agapanthus africanus, assembly GCA_030015575.1. NCBI lineage: Eukaryota > Viridiplantae > Streptophyta > Magnoliopsida > Asparagales > Amaryllidaceae > Agapanthus > Agapanthus africanus. Next base: position 864,613,143 of record CM057338.1, on the reverse strand, counting down.
TTGTGATATAGATTTTTTTTTAGGCTATTATTATTATGTGGGATATATTTTGGTGAGAGGAGGCAGATATTTTTCTAGCATTGGGATTTTTCTTGAGTTGCTTATATGCTCACAAAATATCTCACACAATACTAAGCCATTTCTTCACTTGATCTTTCTTGAGCTCACACTTTCCTCTCATGGGCATCTTCTTCAACCTTCACCCATCCCTCTCATGAGTTGAGAATCCATGGGTATATTGAGACAAAGTATTCATACACTCTCTACTTTATCTTGGGTATCTAGGCTAGCAAACTGGATGCTCGATTTGCTTCGGTTTAGAGGAGGAAGCCCGTATTAAGAACCCTCGACATGGGTCTTCTTCGACGAAGGGAGACCAGAGATCAAACTTGATCCGGGAAGCCATGAGGAGCTTGGGACAGAGGTTGAAGACCGAAGGATATGGATCGCGGTATAACCTCTCTAAACTCTTTTTGTAGAACTAGTATAGGGTTAATGGTACGATCCGTTGATTATGATTCCGTTAGAGCCGGGTTTTAAAAGTTTTTGTTTCGCATTTGGCCACGGATTGATGGCCGGGGCGCTGCCGTAACCCAACAACTAACTTAACAGGATTTTATGGGTGTAATCCGCTGAAAACCCTTAGGAGACAACACTCCTCTTACTAGGGACACCTAGAGGTTTAACGGCTTATTGCACGTGCTCAGTGCAATCGCGTTCCCTACGAAAGTGTGGCTAGGATTTTTGTTTTGCTCAGGACGAGCAAAAGATAAGTTTGTGGTTATTTGTTCATCACTGAAAACTGAATTTTAATACCACTCATTCATTATCTATTTTGTTATTTATCAGTATTATTAACCAGTGTCTACTCAGTAAATACAGATAACAGGTATTCATGACAAAACACTGGAAAACACACTCAAAATCATGGATATAACGTTTGGGAGCCGACACTGCAAACAGAACAGAAAACCGATCGTGATTCAAAGAGTTCTTTTGCAAATAAACATGTGTACACAATTTTGGTCCAACACAATACAAGTATGCACATGCTCTTTGAGGCTTGGACCATGGTGGGGGCTGTCTTGGCACACACAAATGATGAATTGTGCAAGTGGTGGGCACAAGTGGGCACATGTGTGATAAATGCAAAATGTTATGATGTGATATAAAACAACTAGTTTCCCTCAAATCTTCTGAGCACAAATCAGGATTAAATAGAGAAATCAAACAACCCCAGAGATATGTTGGAGAGCACTCGAGTTTACCATACCAAAACGAGCCTAATTGCCTACAACAAAACCGGCGAGATCCCCTATATAGCCGGCATCACCGGTCCCCATTTCTCCTTTTATCCCCATTTTTCTTCTGGCACTTTATAGGCATTACATCATCCCTTTTATATTGTTTATTTATTCTATTGTATTGCCTATAAATATAAGAACAGATTATGAGAGAAGGGGCATGTAAAAAAGATGCACATATTCCATAGTTTAGTTTTATTTTTTTGGTTTAGCTTGAGAGTTGTGTGAGCTCAACTTGGTTTTCTTATTCTTCTTCCCTCTTGGAGCTTTCTTTTGAGAGGTTCATTATGGAGGTTGAACAAGTAACCAATATCTTGTACCGCAATCCATTCAAGTGTTAATATATTTGTCTTTCTTTTGTTTATTTGCTTCTTTTTGTTATTTGCTTTCTTTTTCATTATGATGTTTACCTAATCTCTTGGTTGTGGTGATGGTGAGGATGTGAGATGAACGGCTTTACCTTCCTCCTCCTCTTATTAATGTTTAATGTGTTATAATGTGATTCTAAACTTAGGATTGTAACTTAGATTGGTTTGATAAGGTATGTTGATTCCATGGTTACTTGGTAACCTCATCACATACCCTATTCTCTCCAAAAACCCCATCTTGCAAGCTTAAGGTTAGAATCAATTTAGTGTTGAGATTGCTAAGTTTAGATAGGGTATTTTGTGATCAAGTGGCTTGACAGCCCTCTTGGTTTCATATACCCTATACTATCACAAGCACTTAGCAAAATTAACACTAAGACCACTTACTCTCTGTAACAACCGAGTCCAGATATACAAATTCCATTTACCGTATGTGTGGTGGGTGGTATTTATTTCATTGATCATGCTTTGACAATTACTAGATATAATTTACCCCAACATTACATATGTTTGAATATAACAATTTAATTCATTTAAAATAATTTAAAATACATGTCATAGCTTGCTTGATACCCCTAACCCTGTGGTAGCGTCCTTGCATCGTGCTCTCGTCCCGTTCAGTGAAACGGACGTGTTTGGACGGCTACACGCACGTACGTGCATCCGTTCTTGGGGGTATGCTTTCCAGTACAAAATCCTTCATTTTAATTTTTGGAACCTGTCAATAATTTTCATGTTTCAAATCAAAATTTTGGACCCGATCCGGGCGCATTTCTGAATTATTTGCATTCCGCCAAATTTTAATAATTTAATATTTTAAATTATACCTACCCTATTTTATCAGCATGCGAAGAATATTGGTTAGTTTGGAAATCTTTATTTTTCAGCTGAGAAATCTTCTTTAAACATTTAATATCTTTATATTTTCTCCAACTTTTTCTTCAGCCAATCACAATTCTTCCTCGTTAAACACCGGGCCCACACCTCTCTCTCACCTTTCTCTCTCTCTCCCCTCCCTATTCCCTACGCTAAACGCCAACTTTATATCTCCTTTTCTCTTTCTCTCTCCTCTCGATCTCTCTTTTCCTTTCTATCGCTCTCCTCTTCTTTCTACTCTCGCGAGAGAACCTTCTCTCTCTCTCTCTCCCCCGCGTATCTCTCTCTCTCCCCTTATATATTTTCTTTCTTCCTCGTTCTCAAAGAAAACCCATTCCCAGTTAACCCTAGCCGCCTTTCCTCCTATCGCCGTTGCCTTAGCGCCGACGCCACCATCGCCATTCGTCGCCGCTCGTCACCCTCATCACCTCCGCCACCTTTCCCTCCTTCCCCGATCACCCCTACACGCTTCTGCACCGTCGTAAGATCGCCGCCGGTGACTCGTTCTCCTGTCCCAGGCCTTGTGCACACCCCAGTAAGCGCCCCCTTCTCCCTCTCATCCTTCTCTTCTTCCTCTTCCTATGTTTTCTGGTAAAGTTTTCTTGCTGGTTTTTTAAAAGGAGTCTCTGTTCATCGTCGGAGCCCCGTCGATCTCGCCACAGTTGGTCTTGCCGCTACCTTAGCACCTCCTCTGCAAACCCAGTATGCTATCGTACTCTTTCCTCCTCTATTCTTTTCTTGCCTTATTTTTCTTTTCTTGTTAATTTATTGTTTTCTTGCAATCGCTATTTTCTAGTTCGCCGGAATCCGACCGTGCCGGCGACGTTTCCCGACAACCCAGCGAGGACCTCTGACCCGTGTGACTCTACTGTTCGTCGTTTAGGCTCATTCCGTGTACCGTGCGCGCGTCGCGACTTTTCCCCGCCGACGCGTAACGTTCCGTTTTCCGTATCGCGGCCCGTCGAGGCAAGTGAAACTTGCTACATGCTATTCAAACTATTCTTATACTAATTTATCTATTTTTCCTATTAAATCTCTAGATAGAATCGAAAGTCGTGAATTTCAAGTTAACCGCATAACGTTCCGTTTACATATTTTCTGATCTAGAACTTGAAACTTAATTGTTGCATCTAGTTGTTTATATCTAGTAATCACATGTATATGTTAGACCACATGATCACAATTGTTTTATAGCCATGATACCCTTTTTCTAGTATTAACCTATCGGACATCCGTGTGCATCTTTAACCGGTTTAGTTACAATTGCATCCATTGAACAGATTATACATGTCATTGTATCCCTAGATTACCTAATGCTTATTAACCTGTTTTTAGCATTCACATCTGTCATACTGTATTCATATAATGCTGACACCATCTCTTAAACACAAACTGATAACCGTTCAGCTAATTAGTTTAATCTGCACTTATTGCTTAACCTATTACATGTGCCAATTTATTGTGTTGTTGATACCCATGCTTGTTTATTTATAACCATGATTATGCTAGTTGATTATGAGCACTCACATGATATCTTTTACACCCGGACATGTCTTGCTACATACATATTACTTGACCCGACATGGTACCGTACACTATTTGACTTGACCTGATATACCATGGCTTGACCTGCTCCCTAATCTTGTGTCTAATGCCAACAAACCTGACATGTAGTTCTTACGGACCGTTCCTGTTGTCTATCCAGACAAACCTGCACCTACCTGATCCTGTGTTGGCATTAGTTCTTGATTACTGAATACCTGACTTGACACATATAACTTGGGGGCATGGGGAAATCAATGATGAAATCCTGACTTGTAACTCGACAGTTGCTTGCTTATACTGATCAGTTTTAGAGGCTAGGCCCGTCTCGAGACGATGCTGCTGACATCGTTCGTCTTTACCCTTTTCCTTTTACTGCCTTGCGGCACGTCTCGGTTTCAGCCCAAGAGTCTTAGACCGTGGTCCCGGGCATGCACGGGATACTATTGAGTTACATCGATGATTCATCAAATTGATTTCAAAGACTTGAGAGTAGATAACCCGATAGACCAGTTTAGTTTACTCACTACACACTACCCTACACTGGCCTGATGTATGTTGCTGTTACACCTGCTTTACCATTCATGATTATATTTGCATTGCTTGTTACCATGTTTATACTTTATTACTTGATGACATGACGCGCTGACGTCTGGGGTTTGCATAGCCCAGATTCCGTACCTTTGCTACAGTCCGAGCAGGAGTACTTCAGCCAGCAGGCTGAGCAGTGAGGATTCAGTAGTAGTTATTTCCTTTACTTTTCTGCATTTTATTCCTGATGTGAGCCCGCATTATGGGACATACATTCCAGTTATTTTGTATTGGATCTTTTGCTTCCGCATTTTTATTATTCTTGACTCATTTTATCTTGGCTTATGGACATGTATTAGATAGTTATATTTTGTTCTTGATATCTCTACAGCCGTAATGTGACTGTGGATGGATATTTCCTACCCACAGGTAGCATGGTTAGCTATGTCACGTGCCCATCTTAGCGTACTCTGGGAAGCGAGGCGTGACATGGTTCTTTTGGTATCAAGCCATAGGTTAATCGGGTTGATTCTTTTGTACTTGGGTATTGTACCCAATACACGAATCAGAATACTCGTGAGTTAGAAAACATGTCCTACCACCTTACCGTAAACTGTTCTTGAATCTTAACCTCTTCCTGATTATATTTTTACGGTATGCAAACCTCCTTTGCATATCGACTCGAAACCTGGTTCCTTGTTTATCTCTAGGACTTAGGTGACTTGGGTGGAGTTATGTAATTGTAGCTATGATACTGCGGCATAGTTACAATGCGGTACTCTATTTAAGTAACTCGGAGTTCTAGCCTTGATCTACATTTTGAATCCATCATCATGCTAATCTTTGGGTGTTTTGATTTCAGGAATATGGCAGATAAGAATCTGAAGACGTACCAAAGACGTGTTGACGAAGCCGCCATGCTTGGAGTGATACGGGGAATGTTGGAAAATTAAAAGAGATAGACCGAGCTGATCCAGCAGCAAGATGAATCGTTTCAGGAAGGTTTGCGGACCGTTCAGCAGTCCGTGAACAATGTTGGGGCCAGGCCAATAGATCGTGTAGGGACCGTAGCAGATTTCAGGTGACTGGGTCCGTCTGTATTTACTGGTTTGGAGGAGCCGTTGCCAGCGGAGCAGTGGCTAGTTGACACGGAGAACTTACTTATTGCGGCACAGATCCAGATGATAAAAGGGTGGATGTGGTGCGCATCCAGTTGGTGGATTACGCACGTGAATGGTGGCTTGTGGAGGAGACCCGCTTGCCCAAGCCAATCAAGTGGACAGATTTTTCAAAGTGTTTCTTGGAGAAGTTCTTTCCGCGGACTGCATGGGAGGAAATGGAAGAGAAGTTCATCAGTCTAAAGCAGAATGGTGCACCCGTAGATGTACATGCAGCCGAGTGGATACGGCTCAGTAGATTCGCTGGACCGTTGGTTGCTGATGATGCTGATAGGGCAAGGAGATTCATGCGCAGTTTGGATGTGGACATCCAGAGGCAGATTGTCTCCCTGGGTTTGACCACTTTCTCACAGGTACTTACGGCAGCCCGAGAACAGCAGAGTTTATCTGGGAAGATTGGGAGTTCACAGCAGACAGCAGTTACAGTAAGGAAGACGGCATTTGTACCAAACCGAGCTCATGGACGCAGAGGTATTCCAGTGGACCGTCGTGGTGTAACACCGATGAAGAAGCCTGCTGTCGTTGATCAGAGGAAGCGCGTGATTTGTAGCTATTGCCACTTACCTGGACATTTGCAAAGGGAATGTCGCAGGATGCGGGGACTTTGTTTGGTTTGTGGATCGGCGGATCATACTATTAATTCTTGTCCATCGAAGCTTCGCACAAGGGATGATATTCAGAAGCCTCCGCAGAAACCATTTCAGGGACAGAAGCGCTGACTCAAGGACCTAATCAGGCTCGAGCTTTTACCTTTACGGCTGAGGAAGCTAAGGCTTCGGGAGAAGTTGTTTCAGGTATTCTACTTGTTCATGGTTTTCCCACATTAGCGTTATTTGATTCTGGTGCATCCCATTGTTTATGTCTTCCAAGTTTATTGCTACACACTCGATTGCTTGCACGACCCTGTCTAGTTTCTGGGACATACACACTAGGAATGGGAAAATCATATCTGGTAGAGAGTGTAAGGATTGTGCAGTTGTTGTTTGCGGACGGGAGCTTTTTGCAGATTTCTTAGTGATTGATACGGACAGCTATGAAGTTGTCTTGGGAATGGATTTTCTCGGCACTTTCCATGCTCACATAGATTGTAGGGCAAAGAAAGTAATTTTCCAGATTCCCGGACATCCCGAGTTTATCTTCACTGGAGGAAGCAGTTCTATCGGGCCAGTCGAGTTTAGGGCTAGGCCGACAGCTAATATTCTTGCAGTAATGGAGGTTGATAAAAGTGAAGCGCCAGCTGTTGTTCGAGATTTCATGGATGTGTTTGAAGACATATCAGGTTTACCGCCGAGGCGAGACGTGGAGTTCGCAATTGATCTTATTCCTGGTGCAGCGCTAGTTTCTAAAGCGTATTATCCAATGGCACCAGTGGAGTTGGAAGAAGTCAAGAAGCAGGTTACTGAATTAGTTGAGAAGGGTTGGATTCGAAGCAATAACTCGCCTTGGGGAGCTCCAGTTCTTCTAGTCAAGAAGAAAGATGGCACGAGGAGGATGTGCATCGACTATCGAGAATTAAACCGGGTGACTATTAAGAACAAGTACCCGATCCCTCGCATTGGCAAACTATTTGAGCAGATTAGTGGCGCGAAGGTATTCTCGAAGCTGGATTTGCGATCCGGATATCATCAGGTCCGAGTGAAAGCAGAGGATATTTGCAAGACGACGTTCCGAACTCGGTATGGACATTACGAGTACTTAGTGATGCCCTTCGGAGTAACGAATGCACCGGCGATATTCATGGACTTGATGAACCGAATCTTTTCACCATTCTTGGACCAATTTATTGTAAGTGCACGGCGGCGCCCCGGCCGTCAATCCGACGCCGGAATGCGGAAGCGGTGATAAACTTAAATTTTGCGGACTTTGCAAACCGGCACCACCGCGCACTAAACTCCGGATCGTAACCATTAACTAGTCTAGCTAACAACAAGTAAGGGAATAGAGATATACCGACTGATCCGAGTCCTCCGGTCTTCGTCTCCACTCCGATTTCCTCGCGGGATCTCCGTCCGTCTCCTCCTCGTCGGAAAGGGCACCACGAAGCCGGGTACTTTTACGGGCTCCCGCCTCTATACCGAGGCAACTCGGGCATGAAGCCGGCAACTCGACATGCTCAAGATATGCTGTAGGTTATCTAGTGTAGTGTCTCTTTTGGGGTTTGTTGCCATTTGAGGATGATGGAGGATACAAGACAAGAAAAATGGTGCTTGCATTTTTCTTATCATGAAATGAGATCAAGAAAATGAAACACTCTCAAGGATGAAGATGAAACCCTCTTCTTCTCTTTTCTTTCACTCTTTCTTTTTCTCAACCATAAAAAAAACTCTCTTCTTGTGAGAATGAGAATGGTGGAGGAATGAACACATAATAATGCAAAGGGAGGTGAGTGTAGGAGCATAAGAAAGGTGACCATATCCAAGGTCAAGGAAACATACACCATGCTTAAACTACTATACACTCCATAACCTTTCACATCTTAAAAAAGCAAGTCAATGGTGCAAGATATGAAAGCCATCATAATCAACACAATTGCAAGAAACCCCCCACAAAGTGTTATTTGCAAAACTGCAAATAACCCCCTCCATCGAAAAAGTCCGGCCGGGAAAGAACAAAGGAAAACCGGCCGGAACGGAATGCAAACTGGCAACTCCAGAAAACTGGTCCCGTAATAAATTACAGGAAAACCCCGATACTGTGCATACACACCCGCATCTGTATTCCGTCCGGATACAAATGCAAAGAGACAAAATCTACACTGTACTAAACTAAGACCAGCTTAAGCCAAAGCCGGCTAGTTAAATCCGTTCGATCCTGATCCGTGCAATACCGCACGTATCTGATCGAACCCTGCCATATAACCATACGGCTACTAGTACAAACCGTCCGATCCTGATCCGTGCAATACCGCACGTATCTGATCGGACCCTGCCATATCTCCATACGGCCTCTACAGCGTTTCGCCCGAAAGCTGAGTAACTGAAAGTGTGGTGGACTCTAAAGACTCGTCAATACTATGGCTGTGGATTTAAACACTAGCACGTCAGAGGTATAAGCCAATACGTGACGGGCCACCAGCTATTGACTAAAAGTGACGTCGATGAGCGAACTCATCCTGACACCCTACTGAGCCTGTCAGTGACAATATCCGTGCAGTCCGGTCCGTTCGTCTATGAGCATCGCATGGCGGGCCTAGGGGGTTGGTAAAAGTCAGACCCCCAAAAGCGGTACAAGTCGTGTCGGAGTGTAGCCCAGAACACCCTGAGATACTACTGGAATACCTACCAGTAAATCTCCTTGCCTTGGCCAAGGACTTTGTGTAATGGCTCTCCTAGACACAGCACGACCTCACCCCCAATACCGGGAGAGACGAACCCCTGTAGATACGCTCACTGCCTCTATGTGGCTCGGGACTGTACCCAACTAAAACCTGTTTGCACGACTCCTTTGAGCCGTGGTAGGGTAGTAATCAAAGTACAGTGGGAACTCACACGAGACAAATGACGATCCCCAGGTCGATGAACTAACCTGCACACATGTCACCAGGGAACTGCCATCTGACGTCTGGTATATGACCAACTAGCATGTTCCCGGCGAGTCCTGTCCGGTGTACTCATAACCCAATGAGCACCTGTATACATCTTAGGTGATCCAACTGACACCAGTGGCTTGTGAGACCGGCCACCGCCCCTCGTCGGGGTCTCGACTGTATACACTAGTCTACTAATGGAGTATCGATGCCCGGTCTCGAAACTCCCACGACTAGGGACCTTTTAAGGATATGCTTGTAGACCCCCAGCTCCCACTTATATGATCGCCCTCATACTGCTGGTGGTCAAGCAAGAATCCTAGGGGCTCTATCAACGTGTAATAGCGACATGTCAGGTCACCTAAAACAGTACACGATGATAAAAGTAAACCAGATAGCATACTATCATCTCGAGTAAGACTGTCCTACCGGGATAGGTCCTCCCTCAATCATTACAATCACGTACCTGTGACCTAATAATTGACTCTGAGGGCACTATCTCCAACAATCTCCCACTTGCACTCAAGGCTAATTATTGCGATGTCGCATACTCACAGCCCGTGTGATACCGAACATCCAACTCCTCTACTAGTCAGTCTCACAAAGCTCGTTTGCGGAACTATTGCGTTCGAGGAATAGCCTTAGTGAGTGGATCCGCCTTGACGTTTCTTTCTATGTCTCTCTATATCTCATGTTCGCGGAGAAACCCATCTCCCGAAATGAGCAATACCTGTCTTAGAATGTGTCTGGATGTCTGATGGGACATAGCTCATAAATGAACTCCAAATCCAAACTTCTTAGACTGTATCGTCAACTGAACTTAATCAGTATCCTGCGCGCCATGCCTTCCTCAGTATTTCCTTGGACCACCTGTCCAAAATACTTCCCCTCATCAGAAGGAAAACTATAACTCTGACAACCTCCTTGTCGTCCATGTCACCTTGGAAGCCTGGAATGATAACTGTCTCCTGAATGAGGCTGTCGTTATCATCTCCCTAGAACATCCACTTATGTTCCAAAACTGCTTCCAACTGTTTTTCCAGGATTGGATTAATGTCAACTTATTGCATCTTGTGCAAGAACAACATCTGGTGTGGTACTTGACATCTCACGATTGACTCAATTGCCTGAGCAAGTGATCTGCCAATCATGCCCGTCCCTCTCCCCTTTAGTCTGTAAGACACCTTTGGAGAGGGTGACTCCATTACCTGCAGGTACACTACCGTGCCAGGAGTCGTCCATCCTAAATACTCTTAGAATGCTGTCAAGTACCCTGATTGGGAAACCACCCAAATCTAGATCTAAAACCATAGATCTAGTAACCAGTATGTCTGATATAATACCCAATTCCTATGTGGAGAAACAACTGTGTGACGACCAAAGTACAACCGATTGTAGTATAGGAGTTTCTTTTCCTATTCTGTGTATGTCATCCAGATACCAGGACATCACACCCTACTACCTTCTCAACAGATCCATCCCCTATTCTGATGAAGTCAAACCCATGACTGTCACGTCAGAAATAGATGATCTATCTCCGCTACATCTGCTTTAGTCTATAAATAGACATAAGCTTCCTGTCCACCAATGCTTCCGCTGCTCCCACTGACTACGACAACCCTCTGGCAGAGTCATATAGACGTACACTTCTAAAACTAGTTTAGAACGACGCTATACTCATCCTCCCGCCGGGTCTCGTAACCTGGAACAACAGCAATGGCAATTGTGGGTAAACAAGAACTTCCCTGTCGCCGTCCTTGAGGCTACCGTAGTGCCTCTCGGGTGCCTGAAGCTACCCACCTTATCTGCGGAGTGGCCAATGGAATGTCAATCCAGATTGAATCTTTAGGTTCCTTATCAAATCTTCAGTAATCGTTTGTGGTTCTGGAATCACTTCCAGTTCTACCATACTCCCACTACTGTTTTCTGAAAAAATCCATTTTTAATAAAACTGTGGCGAGTCTAGAACAATATCGCTATTGTTCATCCAGATGGTAGAAAGTCAACCCTCGTCATAGCCTGGGTCAACCCACAAACAGCCATTACAGAAACGTGCCTTGAGTTGTCCAGTGTCTGGTTTTAATCATAAACCGGACAACTCCCCGTACCTTAACATCGTTAAGATATGAACTGTTCTATATCCAATATAGAACCAGAGGCACTGATTTAATTGAACTAGATTCAAATCATGCAGCTGTCTCCAGTGCATGTCAACTAAATGGAAGAAGGCCGATCAGCGTTACTCAACTTAGGAATGCTTCCAATTATGAGTAACCTAAAAGAGAAGCAATTTCTCTTAATCATTACTATCAACTGAACACCATACACAAGTATCTACATCTTCGATCTCTTTGAAGAATCCCGATACTTGCTATACCTGGTTCTCTACTCTATTCAAATACATACAACTTCTCCAAATTCGGACCCTGTGTTTCCACGAAACACCTGTCTAAAAAATAGAGGAGTCATAAGTAAACCGAATATAGTACGAGGACCATCCCCTCTGTCCTGATGGACCCTGGACAACATACAATACTCTGTAAAAGTCCCTTGAGTCTGATTACTCATTCACTGTGTGTCGTAGGTTGAAAACTGTACTTATGGTTAAGAAGAATTACACCGCTGTTTAATGCTCCTTACCTAACCATCCACTGATATAGGTAAATGTCGTAGACATAATTTCAGAAAGGTATATCTCACTCTATGAAAATAGACGTACAGATATACCAATTTGAAATTGGTGCATAACAGCGGATATTCAAAACCAAATATTTGCCGACCGGCAAACAACCCATGTGATTTCCTCAAATATCACCGATTACAACGAATCCCGATATAATGAGGATGATCACCCAATTCCCAATAACTTACTCCCACTCAACATCTGTAAAACTATACAGATGTGAGAATCGTACCTGGTAAATACATACCCTGGAGTAAGTATCTAATCGGGAAATCAGTTTTCCTTTAACATTACACAGTGAAACTGAAACATCGAAATGTTCCGATGGGGTATTCTGGTATTCCTAGTAATGCCTCTTCCAGATTCACGACTGTAACCGTATAGTTCTTTGCCACCTCTCCAAATCCCTTCATATGTCTTTAGTCATTACCTTCTGCACACCCATTAGGCCAAATGGTTTTCTTCCTTCCCTACCGTTCGGCACCAGCCTATGGTTTGGAAGAGGACTATCCAATAAGCATAAAGGGTGTACTGTCCTAATCCTAGGAGCACTCGCAACGCGAGAGAAGGTGAAGATAAAAGACACCTGAATGTACTTTATTCCTATTTCTCCTGAACCAGGATCCATCCCCGAACTGGAACAAGTTCCTTTCGAGTTCGTATATAACCATACGATGGATTATCCAATAAAATGGGATCTTCGTAGTGATACGGAGTGTCCTGGAGAAATACAAAGGTGATTTAGGATTGGCGAAGAAATACTTGGTTTGGTCGTGAATAGCAGTCGCAATTTACTTTGCCCTCTTGCTAATCCCTTGCTGTGTCTGAACTTAATACCTTCTGTACACCGTTTAAGCTAACTGGTTTTCTTTATTCCCTACCAGTCGGCACCAGCCTATGGTTTGGAAGAAGACTATCCAATTTGCATAATAGGTGTACTACTCCTAAACTAAGGAGTACTCGCAACCTGAGAGAGGGTGAAAAGAAAAGACAACTGAATAATCCTATCCGTTTTCTCCAGAACCGGAAACCATCCTCGAATCCCTTCGAGTTCGTATCTAACCATACGATGGTTTTGTCCAATGGAAGTGGACGTTCGTAGTAAAACGGGGTGTCCTAGAGAAAAGGGTAAAAGTAGGAGTGGCAATGAGGTTTGCAACTCTGACAATCCAAAGGTCGGTGTTTAAGAAGGTTCGGTCAACTTGGTCACTGAGTCAAAGTCTTAGGGTCGGGTCAATGGTCGCTGCCAAAGAGAGAGAGAAAAGAAACACTCAGCGTGCACTCTAACCTAGATCAGAATGGTTACCAATTTATCTAATCTGGAATCCTCCCACTGTACCTCAAATTCTCCTCCAAACCTGAAAGAAGAATTAGTCCGGGTTACCCGAGGAGTAAACTAACTCATCAGTGGGAATCGGGATCCAACTCTCATCGCATGACAACGTGACGGAATCCGCTCACGGTATCACACTCCAGAAGGTATGCGCATATCTGGCAAGTTTCAGTACTTTTGAAACTCCCGATGAGATTTTTACCCCATGCTCTTATGACCTTGACTTTGGCCAACAAATCATAAGTCACATGTCAAGTTCTGCCCGTCATTCTCCAGGTTAATTTGAATCCACCCGTACATACCCTTGACTTTGGCCAACAAGGCAGTACGACTGTTCCAAACCAACGCATCTATCTATGCTGCATATGAATAACCAACAGCTACCAAACACTGTACCTTGACTTTGGCCAACAAACACAGCTTGAATACTATTGACTACCCATATGAAACGACGGAGGGCTACGAATGGTTTCTGGCGAAAACCTTTAACGTAATGAACTTGATATCGTTGAAGGAACTGATAGCTTTTTAAAATATAGTGACGAAAAACCGTTGCTAAAGAGGTCACTCCCGGTGAAGGGATCTCGGCTCTTTCCCCGTAGAATGAGGTGCAGGATATTCCAACTGAATACCACGGTGCAAAGCAAAAGTAATCGGCTATAGTGAAGTTAATGCCCTGACGCAAACTTCTGTCCAAGGGGTCACTCCCGGTGAAGGGATCTCGGCCCTTGCCTCGTCGACTGAGGAGCAGGATATTCCAAATGAATACCACGATGCAAAACAGAAATGAACGTCCTTGCAATAACAGCTTTTTGAAAAGTGTTCCAACAACATCAGAATAGGTTTGTTTAACTTGCATTGATCCGAATCAATGCAGTCCCATCAATTGATCACACCACAAAGAACGAAAATATACTGACGTACGTATATGCCATCCGCATTCGCCACTGGGTCCCGTCATCACCCGTTAGGTTAGCTAACTAACGGCAGAGCGGGGACTGGACTAGCGCGGATGAAAAACATATACAACATCTACTAATATATATACCAATATATAGTATTTCGCTCAAGGCGTGAATAAAATGCAACATCACAGAAATGTACAGCATCACAGAACAATACAGATATCTGGGATCCCCGGGTTTCACAGAGCCACTACTGAAACCCGACGTTCCCCTGGTCGTGTGGATAGCCTGTGCAATGAAATCCTAGACCCCTACGGGCGCGGCAAGTCACCCGCCAAAACCTGAAGCGAGGCAGCCCCCTTCAGCACCGTGAATGGACCACCCAGCACTTCACGGAATCCGGTAACTTGGGCACCCCTCCTGGGTCAAACCTGTACCCCCTACGAGTGCGGCGAATAGCCCGCCAATCCTAGAGTGAAGCCCCCTCCCTCTCAATGCCATGAGATGCGGGCTTGTTGCCCTCTAGAACCCGGCTATCCGTGCACCCCTCCGCGGGGCAATCCTAGTACAGAAAGTAAAATATACATACAACGGGTACATCGACCGCAACCAGGTCATGCCCCAAAATAATAATACAAACAGGCAGTGACGGCAGTCCACATGTCGGACGCTCGCCCCGCAATATCAAATGTATATAATACAACCACAACTGTACTAGCATTGCATCCAGGCTATCCCCCACGACCGATCCGCAACATCACAGCAAATACATAGAACATCAACGTGAAGGTCACGTTCGCAGATCCGTCTAACCGGGCTATAGCAGTTAGACCGGATTTACCGATCGAGTGACATTCACGGTCGCAGATATAATGTAAATACTGTGAAAAATGTGTTTAAAAAATTTCCGATTGATCAAACAATTAACAAGTGGGCCCCAAAGAAAACTGTAGCACTCACAGAAATAATTGGCCCAACTTTAATATTCCAAAGCCCATATTTTAAGCCCAGAAGGCCTCTGTAAAAAAATGGTGAAGTGATGTGAATAGTGCGCGGCGGAAGGGCCGCACAAAGGTGGTTTTCGCGGCGGTTCCGCGCTCCAACTGTGGAGTTACTTCGTCAAATTTTTACAGAACTCTTAGATTTTCCAGTACATCAATATTTCACAACCTGAAAAAATTTTCGAGACTGAAAAATTTCAACAGAAACTGTCGTGGGTAAAATGCAGTTTTGGAACTTTTTGATCGATCGGAAATGCAAACACATTACACAAAGTTAGACTAAGTTAATGGCGAGGCTCTGATACCACTGTAAGTGCACGGCGGCGCCCCGGCCGTCAATCCGACGCCGGAATGCGGAAGCGGTGATAAACTTAAATTTTGCGGACTTTGCAAACCGGCACCACCGCGCACTAAACTCCGGATCGTAACCATTAACTAGTCTAGCTAACAACAAGTAAGGGAATAGAGATATACCGACTGATCCGAGTCCTCCGGTCTTCGTCTCCACTCCGATTTCCTCGCGGGATCTCCGTCCGTCTCCTCCTCGTCGGAAAGGGCACCACGAAGCCGGGTACTTTTACGGGCTCCCGCCTCTATACCGAGGCAACTCGGGCATGAAGCCGGCAACTCGACATGCTCAAGATATGCTGTAGGTTATCTAGTGTAGTGTCTCTTTTGGGGTTTGTTTCCATTTGAGGATGATGGAGGATACAAGACAAGAAAAATGGTGCTTGCATTTTTCTTATCATGAAATGAGATCAAGAAAATGAAACACTCTCAAGGATGAAGATGAAACCCTCTTCTTCTCTTTTCTTTCACTCTTTCTTTTTCTCAACCATAAAAAAAACTCTCTTCTTGTGAGAATGAGAATGGTGGAGGAATGAACACATAATAATGCAAAGGGAGGTGAGTGTAGGAGCATAAGAAAGGTGACCATATCCAAGGTCAAGGAAACATACACCATGCTTAAACTACTATACACTCCATAACCTTTCACATCTTAAAAAAGCAAGTCAATGGTGCAAGATATGAAAGCCATCATAATCAACACAATTGCAAGAAACCCCCCACAAAGTGTTATTTGCAAAACTGCAAATAACCCCCTCCATCGAAAAAGTCCGGCCGGGAAAGAACAAAGGAAAACCGGCCGGAACGGAATGCAAACTGGCAACTCCAGAAAACTGGTCCCGTAATAAATTACAGGAAAACCCCGATACTGTGCATACACACCCGCATCTGTATTCCGTCCGGATACAAATGCAAAGAGACAAAATCTACACTGTACTAAACTAAGACCAGCTTAAGCCAAAGCCGGCTAGTTAAATCCGTTCGATCCTGATCCGTGCAATACCGCACGTATCTGATCGAACCCTGCCATATAACCATACGGCTACTAGTACAAACCGTCCGATCCTGATCCGTGCAATACCGCACGTATCTGATCGGACCCTGCCATATCTCCATACGGCCTCTACAGCGTTTCGCCCGAAAGCTGAGTAACTGAAAGTGTGGTGGACTCTAAAGACTCGTCAATACTATGGCTGTGGATTTAAACACTAGCACGTCAGAGGTATAAGCCAATACGTGACGGGCCACCAGCTATTGACTAAAAGGGACGTCGATGAACGAACTCATCCTGACACCCTACTGAGCCTGTCAGTGACAATATCCGTGCAGTCCGATCCGTTCGTCTATGAGCATCGCATGGCGGGCCTAGGGGGTTGGTAAAAGTCAGACCCCCAAAAGCGGTACAAGTCGTGTCGGAGTGTAGCCCAGAACACCCTGAGATACTACTGGAATACCTACCAGTAAATCTCCTTGCCTTGGCCAAGGACTTTGTGTAATGGCTCTCCTAGACACAGCACGACCTCACCCCCAATACCAGGAGAGACGAACCCCTGAAGATACGCTCACTGCCTCCATGTGGCTCGGGACTGTACCCAACTAAAACCTGTTTGCACGACTCCTTTGAGCCGTGGTAGGGTAGTAATCAAAGTACAGTGGGAACTCACACGAGACAAATGACGATCCCCAGGTCGATGAACTAACCTGCACACATGTCACCAGGGAACTGCCATCTGACGTCTGGTATATGACCAACTAGCATGTTCCCGGCGAGTCCTGTCCGGTGTACTCATAACCCAATGAGCACCTGTATACATCTTAGGTGATCCAACTGACACCAGTGGCTTGTGAGACCGGCCACCGCCCCTCGTCGGGGTCTCGACTGTATACACTAGTCTACTAATGGAGTATCGATGCCCGGTCTCGAAACTCCCACGACTAGGGACCTTTTAAGGATATGCTTGTAGACCCCCAGCTCCCACTTATATGATCGCCCTCATACTGCTGGTGGTCAAGCAAGAATCCTAGGGGCTCTATCAACGTGTAATAGCGACATGTCAGGTCACCTAAAACAGTACACGATGATAAAGGTAAACCAGATAGCATACTATCATCTCGAGTAAGACTGTCCTACCGGGATAGGTCCTCCCTCAATCATTACAATCACGTACCTGTGACCTAATAATTGACTCTGAGGGCACTATCTCCAACATTTATTGTGGTGTTCATTGACGATATTATGGTCTATTCGAAGAGTATTGAAGAGCATGTTGAATATTTGAAGATCGCACTGCAGACGTTGAGACAAGAGAAATTATATGCGAAGATGAGCAAGTGAGAGTTTTGGCTGGAAGAAGTAAAGTTTTTGGGGCATGTTGTGTCTGGCGATGGAATCGCCGTCGATCCCGAAAAGATTGCAGCAGTTCGAGATTGGCCGATTCCGAAGAATGTTGCGGAGATAAGAAGTTTTCTTGGACCCGCCGGGTATTACAGAAAATTTGTGGAGAACTTTGCTCGTCTGGCGGAGCCGTTAACCAAGCTTACGCGCAAGGAGGTACCTTTTGTGTGGACGGATAGGTGTGCGTCAGCTTTTGAGACATTGAAGCAAAGATTGATAACCGTCCCTATTCTGACCGTGCCAGACAGTTCCGGAGGATTAGTGATTCACAGCGACGCATCTGGAAAAGGATTGGAATGTGTTTTAATGCAGCATGGGAGGGTTGTAGCGTACGCATCGAGACAGTTGAAGACCCATGAGAAGAATTACCCAACTCATGACTTGGAGCTTGCGGCTGTGATCTTCGCTTTGAAGATTTGGAGACACTACCTTTAGGCGAAAGGGTCGAAGTTTTCACGGATCATAAAAGCTTGAAGTATGTGTTCACGTAGAAGGAGCTTAATATGAGGCAACGTAGATGGTTGGAGCTGATGGCTGACTACGATCTTGATCTTAAGTACCATCCGGGGAAGGTTAATGTCGTGCCGTATGCGCTCAGTCGGTTACCAGCTATTCCGATGTTGACTACGCAGAAGAAACTCATTGAGGACTTTCGAAGATTTGATTTGGAGGTTGTGCTACCGCATTCTTCGGGACAGTTGATGCAGCTGCAAGTACATTCGTCGTTAATCGAGAATATTAATGCAGCGCAATCGCAGGACCCTAGATTGCAAAAGTTTCGAGAACAGGTTGAAGGTGGACATCGAACTGACTTATTGATCCATGAAGATGGTTCGCTGAGATATGGTAGCCAGTTGTGTGTGCCAAAGGGAGATATTCATGAAGAACTTATGAGGGAGACGCACAGTTCAGCTTATTCCATACATCCAGGAGGCACGAAGATATACCGAGATATACGACAGCATTTCTGGTGGGAAGGCATGAAACGAGAGATTGATCGCTTTGTGGCAAAATGCTTGGTGTGTCAACAAGTTAAGGCTGAACATGGTTTATTGTAACCACTTCCGATTCCTCAGTGGAAGTGGGAACATATAACCATGGATTTCGTGACAGCTCTACCACGGAGTCCAAAGGGCAACAATGCAGTTTGGGTGATTGTTGATCGTTTGACCAAGGCGGCTCACTTCATTCCTTTTCGGGTTGGTCAATCAACGGAAACTTTGGCAGAACGGTACATGCAGGAGATTGTAAGATTGCATGGAGTACCGGTAAGCATCGTATCCGACCGTGACACTCGATTCTTATCACACTTTTGGAGGAGCTTACAGGAAAGTTTGGGGACTCGATTAAAGTTTAGCACGGCTTATCATCCTCAAACAGATGGCCAGTTGAAGAGGACGATCCAAACTCTTGAAGATATGTTGAGAGCATGCATGTTGGACTTCAAGGGTTCATGGGAGGATCATCTACATTTGGTGGAGTTTTCTTACAACAAAAGTTTCCAGGCAACTATTCAGATGGCTCCATTTGAAGCTTTGTATGGTCGCAAGTGCCATTCACCGGTTTGTTGGGACGATGTCGGTGAACGAAGAGTGTTGGGACCAGATTTGGTTGTGCAGACAGTTGAGAAAGTTAACACTATCAGAAATCATATGAAAGTGGCACAAGACCGACAGAAGAGTTGGGCAGATACATCGAGAAGACCTCTAGAGTTCACCGTGGGTGATTTGGTATTCTTGAAGATATCACCGACTAGAGGGTGATTCGTTTTGGAAGTCGAGGAAAGCTCAGTCCTCGATTTGTCGGGCCTTTTGAGATCTTGGAGCGTGTTGGTGAGGTAGCGTATCGTTTGGCGTTACCGCAATCCTTGGCGAATGTGTATGATGTGTTTCACGTATCTCAACTCCGTAAGTATGTTCGAGATGAAACGCATGTGTTGGATCATTCGGAGCTGACGATACGAGAAGACTTAACTTTTGAGGAGCGACCGGTTGCGATTGTGGATCGAAGGGAAAAGGTCCTTAAGAACAAGGTTATTCCTCTTGTACTTGTTTCTTGGGGTAGTCGCTCACATGGAGAGTCAACTTAGGAACGAGAAGATGAAATCCGGCAGAAATTCCCTCATCTTTTCTTGTAGTTGTTTGTCGTCTATCCTTTGTATTCTTGGAATTTCGAGGACGAAATTCTTTTTGTAGTTGGGTATAATGTAACAACCGAGTCCAGATATACAAATTCCATTTACCGTATGTGTGGTGGGTGGTATTTATTTCATTGATCATGCTTTGACAATTACTAGTTATAATTTACCCCGACATTACATATGTTTGAATATAACAATTTAATTCATTTAAAATAATTTAAAATACATGTCATGGCTTGCTTGATACCCCTAACCCTGTGGTAGCGTCTTTGCATCTTGCTCTCGTCCCGTTCAGTGAAACGGACGTGTTTGGACGGCTACGCGCATGTAAGTGCGTCCGTTCTTGGGGGTATGCTTTCCAGTACAAAATCCTTCATTTTAATTTTTGGAACCTGCCAATAATTTTCATGTTTCAAATCAAAATTTTGGACCCGATCCGGGCGCATTTTTGAATTATTTGTATTCCGCCAAATTTTAATAATTTAATATTTTAAATTATACCTACCCTATTTTATCAGCATGCGAAGAATATAGGTTAGTTTGGAAATCTTTATTTTTCAGCTGAGAAATCTTCTTTAAACATTTAAAATCTTTATATTTTCTCTAACTTTTTCTTCAGCCAATCACAATTCTTCCTCGTTAAACACTGGGCCCACACCTCTCTCTCACCTTTCTCTCTCTCTCTCCCCTCCCTATTCCCTACGCTAAACACCAACTTTATATCTCCTTTTCTCTTTCTCTCTCCTCTCGAACTTTCTCTTTCTCTCTATCTCTCTCCTCTTCTCTCTACTCTCGCGAGAGAACCTTCTCTCCCCCCCCCCCCGCGTATCTCTCTCTCTCCCCTTATATATTTTCTTTCTTCCTCGTTCTCAAAGAAAACCCATTCCCAGTTAACCCTAGCCGCCTTTCCTCCTATCGCCATTGCCCTAGCGCCGACGCCACCATCGCCATTCGTCGCCGCTCGTCACCCTCATCACCTCCGCCACCTTTCCCTCCTTCCCCGATCATCCTGCACCTGCACCAAGCAGCCGCGCAACCCCCTGCACGCTTCTGCACCGTCGGAAGATCGCCGCCGGTAACTCGTTCTCGTGTCCCGGGCCTTGTGCACACCCCAGTAAGCGCCCCTTTCTCCCTCTCATCCTTCTCTTCTTCCTCTTCCTATGTTTTCTGGGAAAGTTTTCTTGCTGTTTTTTTAAAAGGAGTCTCTGTTCATCGTCGAAGCCCCGTCGATATCGCCACAGTTGGTCTTGCCGCCACCTTAGCACCTCCTCTGCAAACCCAGTATGCTATCGTACTCTTTCCTCCTCTATTCTTTTCCTGCCTTCTCTCTCTTTTCTTGTTAATTTATTGTTTTCTTGCAATCGCTATTTTCTGGTTCGCCGGAATCCGACCGTGCCGGCGACGTTTCCCGACAACCAAGCGAGGACATCTGACCCGTGTGACTCTACTGTTCGTCGTTTGGGCTCATTCCGTGTACCGTGCGCGCGTCGCGACTTTTCCCCGCCGACGCGTAACGTTCCGTTTTCCGTATCGCGGCCCGTCGAGGCAAGTGAAACTTGCTACATGCTATTCAAACTATTCTTATACTAATTTATCTATTTTTCCTATTAAATCTCTAGATAGAATTGAAAGTCGTGAATTTCAAGTTAACCGCATAACGTTCCGTTTACATATTTTCTGATCTAGAACTTGAAACTTAATTGTTGCATCTAGTTGTTTATACCAAGTAATCACATGTATATGTTAGACCACATGATCACAATTGTTTTATAGCTATGATACCCTTTTTCTAGTATTAACCTATCGGACATCCGTGTGCATCTTTAACCGGTTTAGTTACAATTGCATCCATTGAACAGATTATACATGTCATTACATCCCTAGATTACCTAATGCTTATTAACCTGTTTTTAGCATTCACATCTGTCATGCTGTATTCATATAATGCTGACACCATCTCTTAAACACAAACTGATAACCGTACAGCTAATTAGTTTAATCTGCACTTATTGCTTAACCTAATACATGTGCCAATTTATTGTGTTGTTGATACCCATGCTTGTTTATTTATAACCATGATTATGCTAGTTGATTATGAGCACCCACATGATATCTTTTACATCCGGACATGTCTTGCTACATACATATTACTTGACCCGACATGGTACCGTACACTACTTGACTTGACCTGATGTACCATGGCTTGACCTGTTACCTAATCTTGTTTCTAATGCCAACAAACCTGACATGTAGTCCTTACGGACCGTTCCTGTTGTCTATCCAGACAAACCTGCACCTACCTGATCCTGTGTTGGCATTTGTTCTTGATTACTGAATACCTGACTTGACACATATAACTTGGGGGCATAGGGAAATCTGTAACACCTGAGTTTGTGTTTAGTGGTAAGTTTGTCTTAATATGGGGGTTTTGGTAAAAAGTTTACCAAAACGGCTTTTAAATATTTTATCTGGTTTTATAAATATTTTATTGGAATTTTATCTGGACTGCACACACTTGTGCATGTTAACTTGGGTGAAGTCTAGGGTTACCATGTTGAGATGACCATGGTGGCTTAAACTTTTTGGTTAAGTTAATTGGGTTAATTAAGGGTTTAGCTTTGTTTAAAAAATTGGTTAAGGTTAGGGTTGACTTGTGTAGGAGAGAGGGAGAGCCATGATGGTTGTGCATTAACTTGGAGAGAGAGGGAGGTGGCTAGGGTGTGCCATGATCCATTCCATTTCATAATCCCTTGTGTTCTTTCACTCCCTCTCACACATCAGCCCCAATTGTCCAACTCCAGCCAACCCAACACCAGCCCCTAACACCATAGCCCCACACCTACACACTCACATCAGCACAACTTCAGCCCCCATATCAACACTTCAGCTGCTGCTCAAACATCAGCAACTTAGCATCAGCTGCATCAGCAGCCCAAACCCATCCTAACAACAGCCCTCAATATCAACAACATCAACACACACATACCAATACCTCAACTGCTGCAGTAGCAGCTCATGTAACACATCAGCCACCTACAACAGCAACATCAGCTGCTGAAACCATACATCAGCCCAACACTTCAACCACAACTTCATAACCCCACACAACACCACACCTTCCCACAGCCACAAAAACTCCTGCTGCTGCTGCTTCAGCAACAAAACAAATTCCAAGCAGCAGCAGCAGCAGCCAAGGCAACGGCAACAACACACCCAAAATATTCATCAGCAGCCTGAGCAGCAACACCATCAGCCACCAGAGATAACCCAGCCACAAGCAGTAGCTGTAGCACTTCAGCAGCAACAGCCCATTCTCTTCCTCCTTCTTCCCTTCTCCTTCATCCTAGGACACTCTTGAGGTATAATCTTGCAGCCCAACTCTTTTCTTGCCAAGTTCTGGTTATTTAGCAGAAATTTAGTATAGTATGTAGATTGGTGCTAGTTTTAGGAAAATTTGAGTGGGATTTGGCCAAGTGATGGTTTTGATTGCTAGTGTAACCTTATTAGGTGTATTTGAGACCAGATTAACCAAGATTACCCCAGATTCCCAGTTAGTTACCTGAATGTTTCGACTTGGGGTATTTTATCGATTTTGTCGATTTTGTGACCTTTCTGGAATCTGCTACAACCCGAGATACCCTAAAATAATTTTGACTTGGCAGTGAGATATGCAGGCTGATAGAAACCAACACCCAAAGGTCTAGCCCCAACCACCTTCCTATGGCCGCAGATTAATTCCCCCTGGCCGCAATTTGCGGCCAGAGCAGGGGCTCTGGTGCTCGTTTTGGTTCTGTAGCCTTATACCCTGTAAACTTGACCCCTGGTATATCTAGTTTTGTCTGGTTCCAGTTAGGGTAGAATCTGGGTTGATTTTCTTGAGTTGACGCATGATTTACGACTTGTTTTCGTATGGATTTTGGTTTTCGATGATTCGTGATTGTCGGGTGGCGTTTGAACGCCAACGGCATCGGGTTGTTGGCTGTGTTTGCACGCAAGGCTACAGGTTTTTACCTATGAGCGTAGCGCGTACCATTTTGGTTTCCGACATGGTTTTCATGTGTTTTAGCGTGTGATATCCTTGTAGGTACCCCACGTGGCGTCGAAGCGTTGGAGATGCAAATGGCGACATCGGCACCGGCACACATAAGAAAGGTGAGTAGATTTATATCTAGGGGAGAAGTCGGGTGGATGGCGTATAGCACCCCCGCAGTTCGTGGTGATGTATACGGATGCGTATACACACTAACAATTATTATATGTTGTTTGGGATTAATGATAATGTTAAGATGGATATTGGTGTGTTGGATTGGTGAAAGGTTACGACACCCTAGAGTAGTGGGTGCACTACACATACATATACACACATTCATACTTGCATACAGCCTTATTTCATATGTGGTTATGGGATTCTATATAGGTATGTGTTCACGTGGGTATGGGACTATGTGTTCACATACGGATTTGAGGATGATACTTTGGTTTGAGCTGAGTCGATGATATTTGATCCGAGATTATGATATCGGTGATATGGTAAAATTCATATTTGAGATACGTCTTGATGTTTTAGCGGATTTTGGGATGATGATGCCATAAGAATAGTGATATATATATAAATGGTCGGCATGTGATATGACATGATATGATATGAAAAGATTAGTATGATAGGCCGCCTTGGGCGAGGTATACTCCTTGAGATGATATGTGTTGGTGATATCGATTCATACGAGACTGTTGATCAGTGGTCAGATCATAATGATAGTGATGATGTTAGCTTTGTACTAGACGTAGGTCAGTACCCAGTTTATGATATTTGATATAGAGAATACCAGATGAATGATATGACGAATGTGATATTGATCCGTACCCAGATTTGGGGATACCGTACGACGGATTTATGTACGAGCTATAATTTGATGTTTGATCCGCACTCTTGACTTGGGAATAACCGATTATAGGGATATGGTATCGGATGTGATATTATCGAGGCGGGATCACCGACTGTATATATATATATATATATATATATATATATATATATATATCGACTCAGAGGTTAGGCGGTTTCCCTTACCTACTGTTAGCTTTAGCTCAGCCTTATAGTAGTGTAGCTATATGACTCTTATGACATTAGATGCAGTTTAGCTATCATTGTGTTTGGTGTTCAGCTCCCGCACATTATTATTGTTGCTCTGCATTGCATACTTATTGTGATTCATATTCTATTGTTGATATCATGCTGTTAGGACACCAGCACTATTACCGATGATGCGTATGTACCACGTACACTTATTTGCCAGTTCACACACATCTTCATCGGTAATTGCCATGTCACTACACAGTAGTATTATTGTAGCAGGATATGACCCTTGTATGTGCATACTATTATTCCATGTTGCATGATATACTGTTATACTTGCACTTCATTGATATGTCGCATACATCATGTTTCCTGATTATGCGAATTGAGATATGTTATTTCTATGATATTTCTGGATTTGGGAACCGTGTGTATTTCAAAGAGATTATGTAATTGTTTTAAAAACCCGGTTACCCCTGATATGATATTTCAGTGCGTCCACCATATGTTTTCTCGGTGCTAAGAGCGACATGTGAAACCCGATTCGAGGAGGCGGATGAGGCCGATTGCGGGTATATGGTGGGCCCGGTGCGGTACCCGGAGGCAAGAAGACGCAGGAGATGGCGTTGAGCCTGGCAGGGGAGCACTACCGACCGGTAATTTTACCCGACGCGTCGGATATCCGGAGAATACCGTCGTGGTCTTGAGATTGATGGTAGGGGCCGGTCTGGATTGACGGCGCCCTAGATAGTGAGACTTATCAGAGATATTGAAATATTGAGATTGAGTATGTTTTGTGCCGATGTTGGGCACAGATTTCATGATGTTTTTCCATGATTTTGACTATATCCTCATATTTACATGCATGATGCTTATTGTCATTGGGTGACACGTGGACGGGATCCACCTATATACAGACATTGATCACATACAGACTCTGATTACATTGATCATACTTTTCATGCATTCATCCATCATCCATATGATATATTGCCACCTGATGCACTGACATGGGCACATGGGATTACATTTGGGTTAGATAGTTACCCTAACCATTGTTATAGGTTGCTGGTTATATATTTGAGGATTATATATTATGATCGTATGACCTAGGATTGCGTCATACATGCGACTTTCTGTTCGTAAATGTTTTTCTATTCACGAGTTGGCAACTCACCCCCGTTGTGCCCCAGTTTCTTGCAGGTGTTGCCGTACGGGTTTCATTACGGCTTGCGGCACTATTTCTTTCGGGTGACTTGCTAGTAGGTGGGTTTATTTATATCGTACCCATCTCTATACGTTGTATATTATGTTGCAAACTGGTTGATTTACATATGGTTTTTCCTTCACTCCACTACTTTTCTTGGTTTGGATTTCTGGGCTCGGCTTACTTAGAGCACGTACGCCTTGAGACGTTCATAGCCTAAGTGCCGGTCATCTTCCGTACTTTCGGGTCGTGACAAAGTTGGTATCAAAGCGTTAGGTTTTACCTTCGGAGCGTAGAATGACCCTTGGTTGATGGAATAGGTGACTAAAGTAGAGTGACGTACCGTGGGTATGTTCCGTGGCATATTTACGACATGCCACTCCACTTAAGAAGCCTTAGGATGTACCTTTCTTTGTTCAGTATCATATCCATTCCTGATCTAGCCTCATCGGTACCAGTTATGGTTTTGCTGCCACGATTACGGGCAGGGAGAGCTACGGCTAGAGTTGCGGTCAGCATGAGCTCGTTACGAATGAGGACTGACTATGGTATAATTCCGGCGACACACGATTGTAGAGATGTGTCTTTTGATTGTGTTGCGCCATGAGCGTTGGATGGATCGCTGTATGAGATTGCTCGGACGTGCCGATCAGCACCTGAGGATTGAGCCACTGAGAGAGGCCAGCCAGATTTTGATGACCGTTGATGTATGGCTTATTCATGATGACTGAGGCACTGTTCAGTGTGCAGACGAGTGAGCCAGTTATTGCTACGAACGACGAGATATCGCCCCAGATGTTGGAGCTATTGCGGTACAAGCTGTACTAAGAGATGATAGAAGGTCGCTAGTCACCAAGGATGAATGACTAGGACATGTGGATCGTTCGCTATCCCGATGCGAGGTCATGGGATAGATTAATTCCAGCTGAGACGACTTCACGCGGAGACGTTGAGAGTCGACAGAGACGATCGAATGTCAGAAACCTATTATTCCAAGTTTAAAGTATTTGGGAAGACATGCAAGCAATTCTATGGTCCCTCTAGAAGAATGAAACCCTAACTCGACTTAATGACCCTGTGAAAACCTTTGAACCTTAGGGTTTGCGGCAGTTCTGCGGCGCCATTAGTGAGGCTTGGGTTTGCCCTTCTACGGCTGGACCACCAATGTTGTGGTATGTACTCGATACTATTATACTGTACCCAAGATGTTGAGCTCTTGGGGGATTATGAGGCCTTGACGAATCGATCGTATGGCTCGACTTAATTCGGATGCTAGATGGTGAGATGCACTTCTTGTACTCTAGATACGAGGATAGCCGTTGGAGCTCAGTCCATGCAGCCACGACGAGACGAGTCCGAAGCAGTCGACATTAGAGAAAAGTGGAGTAAGAGGTTCGTACAAGATATGGATATGATGACGTTCCACTCCGCCGACATCAGAGATGTGATGCGCATGCCAAGGCATAGTACTAGATATACCTTCCAGAAGGAGTCGCGATGAGTATGCAGCCGCTCCGGAAACAAGAAGCAGATATAGTAAAGGATGAGGACTCCCGGACAATTGGCAGAGATGAGACTTGGAAGAGACCTTGAGCAGGATTCCTTCCAGGGCGCTGCTGCAATGATATTTGCACCCAGGATCAGATGTGTCGCGTGCATTCAGAGAGCCAGAGGCTGACGCCAGTGACATGTTGCTTCACGAGTGGTCGCAATGATTGACCGAGAGATAACCAGAGAAGTGCCAAGACGGAATCGTCCCCGTTAGCACGTCTGACAGGGACGATGAGCCGATGGATCGTGAGATTGGTAATCCACAAAGAAGACTTAGACCCAGGAGTGGTCATGTTATGCACACCAACAGGCCAGAGTTCAGGATCGTCGACGAGGCATGCTATAAGTGATCACGACAGTTGGCCAGAGATTCTTAGAGGATGTGCTTGAGCGGGATTATTCCGCCATACTCGATTTCGATGTTTGGGCGATTTATTCGCATGACTGATTTGATGATCAGGGGATACGGTGATTTGGGACTAGACTGTGCGTACCAGGTGCCGAGGGACTGCAGCGTGAGATTCTTGAGGAGGCACATCGATCGGTGTACAGTGTTCATCCGGGTTCCACCAAGATGTACCATGATAGGAAAGATGTTTACTGGTGAGACGGAATGAAGAGGGACATCGCAGATTTCGTGTCGAGATGCCTGACTTGCCAGCAAGTCAAGGCCGAGCACCAGAGACCAGCAGGTGAACTACAGCCGTTACCCATTCCGGAGTGGAAATGGGAACAGATTTCGATGGATTTCGTTGTGGGTCTACCCAGGACTACGCAAGGGTATGACTCCATTTGGATGATCATGGATCGTTTGACGAAAGCGGCTCACTTCCTGCCAGTGAAGACGACTTTCGGATTGCTCAGTACGCCCAGATTTACATCGACGAGATTGTACGACTGCATGGAGTCCCGACGTGTATCGTGTCCGACTGAGGCACCCAGTTTACCGGCCGACTATGGCAGAGGCTTCAGGAGGCGTTGGGCACACGCTCGAGTTTCAGTACAGCATTGCATCCGCAGACCGCCGGCCAGTCAGAGCAGACTATTCAGACTCTCGAGGACATGCTCAGAGCGTGCGTTTTAGACTTTGGTGGTAGCCGGGATCATCATTTACCCTTGGTGCAGTTCACCTACAACAACAGCTTCCAGGACATTATTCAGATGGCACCTTTCGAGGCCTTGTAATGGGAGGAGATGCAGACCGCCCGTCTGTTGGACAGAGCTCAGCGAGAGCAGTATTTTGGGGCCACAGATCGTACAGGAGACGACCGAGAAGATACAGCTGATTCGAGACAGGATGAGGACAACTCAGAGCAAGCAGAGATCGTATACTGACAGGCGCCGCCGCAGATTAGAGTTCGCAGTGGTGATGACGTTTTTTGTCCGAGGGTCTCTCCGATGAAGGGAGTGATGAGGTGTGGACGGAAGGGGAAAGCTTAGCCCCATATTCATAGGTCCCTTCGAGGTCCTCAAGCGTGAGGGCACAGTAGCATATCGTTTGGCTCTTCCACCCGACTTTTTATATGTTCACCCCATCTTCCACGTGTAGATGCTTCGCAGATACCTACATGACAATTTGCACATTATTCAGCATCAGACCATTCAGCCTGAGCGCAATCTTACATTCACCGAACAGCCAGTCGTGATATTGGACCGACAAGTGAAGAAACTTAGACCGAAGGTCTTGCCATCAGTAAGGATGCTTTGGCGCAGCTCGAATGGTGAAGAGTTCACTTAGGAGGCCAAGGGCGAGATGCGGGAGAAGTTCCCTCATCTTTTTGAAGGTATGCGTTAGTTTGTGTTTAGTGGTAAGTGTGTCTTAATGTGGGGTTTTTGGTAAAAAGTTTACCAAAACGGCTTTTAAATATTTTATCTGGTTTTATGAATATTTTATTGGAATTTTATCTGGACTGCACACACTTGTGCATGTTAACTTGGGTGAAGTCTAGGGTTACCATGTTGAGATGACCATGGTGGCTTAAACTTTTTGGTTAAGTTAAGTGGGTTAGTTAAGGGTTTAGCTTTGTTAAAAAAATTGGTTAAGGTTAGGGTTGACTTGTGTAGGAGAGAGGGAGAGCCATGATGGTTGTGCA
The DNA here is from genome assembly GCA_030015575.1 of Agapanthus africanus. NCBI lineage: Eukaryota > Viridiplantae > Streptophyta > Magnoliopsida > Asparagales > Amaryllidaceae > Agapanthus > Agapanthus africanus. Next base: position 864,583,085 of record CM057338.1, on the reverse strand, counting down.
TTAACTTGGAGAGGGAGGGAGGTGGCTAGGGTGTGCCATGATCCATTCCATTTCATAATCCCTTGTGTTCTTTCACTCCCTTTCACGCATCAGCCCCAATTGTCCAACTCCAGCTAACCCAACACCAGCCCCTAACACCATAGCCCCACACCTACACACTCACATCAGCACAACTTCAGCCCCCATATCAACACTTCAGCTGCTGCTCAAACATCAGCAACTTAGCATCAGCTGCATCAGCAACCCAAACCCATCCTAACAACAGCCCCCAATACCAACAACATCAACACACACATACCAATACCTCAACTGCTGCAGCAGCAGCTGATGTAACACATCAGCCACCTACAACAACAACATCAGCTGCTGAAACCATACATCAGCCCAACACTTCAACCACAACTTCATAACCCCACACAACACCACACCCTCCCACAGCCACAAAAACTCCTGCTGCTGCTGCTTCAGTAACAAAACAAATTCCAAGCAGTAGCAGCAGCTAAGGCAACGGCAACAACACACCCAAAATATTCACCAGCAGCCAGCAACACCATCAGCCACCAGAGATAACCCAGCCACAAGCAGTAGCTGTAGCACTTCAGCAGCAACAGCCCATTCTCTTCCTCCTTCCCTTCTCCTTCATCCTAGGACACTCTTGAGGTATAATCTTGCAACCCAACTCTTTTCTTGCCAAGTTCTGGTTATTTAGCAGAAATTTAGTATAGTATGTAGATTAGTGCTAGTTTTAGGAAAATTTGAGTGAAATTTGGCCAAGTGATGGTTTTGATTGCTAGTGTAACCTTATTAGGTGTATTTGAGACCAGATTAACCAAGATTACCCCAGATTCCCAGTTAGTTACCTGAATGTTTCGACTTGGCGTATTTTATCGATTTTGTGACCTTTCTGGAATCTGCTACAACCCGAGATACCCTAAAATAATTTTGACTTGGCAGTGAGATATGCAGGCTGATAGAAACCAACACCCAAAGACCTATCCCCAACCACCTTCCTATGGCCGCAGATTAATTCCCCCTGGCCGCAATTTGCGGCCAGAGCAGGGGCTCTAGTGCTTGTTTTGGTTCTGTAGCCTTATACCCTGTAAACTTGACCCCTGGTATGTCTAGTTTTGTCTGATTCCAGTTAGGGTAGAATCTGGGTTGATTTTCTTAAGTTGACGCATGATTTACGACTTGTTTTCGTATGGATTTTGGTTTTCGATGATTTGTGACTGTCGGGTGGCGTTTGAACGCCAACGGCATCGGGTTGTTGGCTGTGTTTGCACACAAGGCTACAGGTTTTTACCTATGAGCGTAGCGCGTACCATTTTGGTTTCCGACATGGTTTTCATGTGTTTTAGCATGTGATATCCTTGTAGGTACCCCACGTGGCGTCGAAGCGTTGGAGATCCAAATGGCGACATCGGCACCGGCACACATAAGAAAGGTGAGTAGATTTATATCTACGGGGAGAAGTCGGGTGGATGGCGTATAGCACCCCCGCAGTTCGTGGTGATGTATACGGATGCGTATACACACTAACAATTATTATATGTTGTTTGGGATTAATGATAATGTTAAGATGGATATTGGTGTGTTGGATTGGTGAAAGGTTACGAAACCCTAGAGTAGTGGGTGCACTACACATACATATACACATTCATACTTGCATACAGCCTTATTTCATATGTGGTTATGGGATTCTATATAGATATGTATTCACGTGGGTATGGGACTATGTGTTCACATACGGATTTGAGGATGATACTTGGGTTTGAGCCGAGTCGATGATATTTGATCCGAGATTATGATATCGGTGATATGGTAAAATTCATATTTGAGATACGTCTTGATACTTTAGCGGATTTTGTGATGATGATGCCATAGGAATAGTGATATATATATAAATGGTCGGCATGTGATGTGGCATGATATGATATGACAAGATTAGTATGATAGGCCGCCTTGGGCGAAGTATACTCCTTGAGATGATATGTGTTGGTGATATCGATTCATACGAGACTGTTGATCAGTAGTCAGATCATGATGATAGTGATGATGTTAGCTTTGTACTAGACGTAGGTCAGTACCCAGTTTATGATATTTGATATAGAGAATACCAGATGAATGATATGACGAATGTGATATTGACCCATACCCAGATTTGGGGATGCCGTACGACGGATTTACGCACGAGCTATAATTTGATGTTTGATCCGCACTCTTGACTTGGGAATAACCGATTATAGGGATATGGTATCGGATGTGATATTATCGAGGCGGGATCACCGACTGTATGTGTGTGTGTGTGTGTGTGTGTCTGTGTGTGTGTGTGTATCGACTCAGAGGTTAGGTGGTTTCCCTTACTTACTGTTAGCTTTAGCTCAGCCTTATAGTTGTGTAGCTATATGACTCTTATGACATTAGATGCAGTTTAGCTATCATTGTGTTTGGTATTCAGCTCCCGCACATTATTATTGTTGCTCTGCATCGCATACTTATTGTGATTCATATTCTATTGTTGATATCATGCTGTTAGGACACCAGCACCATTACCGATGATGCGTATGTACCACGTACACTTACTTGCCAGTTCACACACATCTTCATCGGTAATTGCCATGTCACTACACAGTAGTATTATTGTAGCAGGATATGACCCTTGTATGTGCATACTATTATTCCATGTTGCATTATATACTGTTTATACTTGCACTTCTTTGATATGTCACATAAATCATGTTTCCTGATTATGCGCATTGAGATATGTTGTTTCTATGATATTTCTGGATTTGGGAACCGTGGGTATTTCAAAGAGATTATGTAATTGTTTTAAAAACCCGATTACCCCTAATATGATATTTCAGTGCGTCCACCATGTGTTTTCTCGGTGCTGAGAGCGACATGTGAAACCCGATTCGAGGAGGCGGATGAGGCCGATTGCGGGTACATGGTGGGCCCGGTGCGGTACCCCGAGGCAAGAAGACGCAGGAGATGGCGTTGAGCCTGGCAGGGGAGCACTACCGACCGGTGATTTTACCCGACGCGTCGGATATCCGGAGGATACCGTCATGGTCTTGAGATTAATGGTAGGGGCCGGTCTGGATTGACGGCGCCCTAGATAGTGAGACTTATCAGAGACATTAAGATATTGAGATTGAGGCTATGTTTTGTGCCGATGCTGGGCATAGATTTCATGATGTTTTTCCATGATTTTGACTATATCCTCATATTTACATGCATGATGCTTATTGTCATTGGGTGACACATGGACGGGATCCACCTATATACAGACATTGATCACATACTGACTCTGATTACATTGATCATACTTTTCATGCATTCATGTATCATCCATATGATATATTGCCACCTGATGCACTGACACGGGCACATGGGATTACATTTGGGTTAGATAGTTACCCTAGCCATTGTTATAGGTTGCTGGTTATATATTTGAGGATTATATATTATGATCGTATGATCTAGGATTGCGTCATACATGCGACTTTCTGTTCGTAGATGTTTTTCTATTCACGAGTTGGCAACTCACCCCCGTTGTGCCCCAGTTTCTTGCAGGTGTTGCCATACGGGTTTCATTACGGCTTGCGGCACTGCTTCTTTCGGGTGACTTGCTAGTAGGTGAGTTTATTTGTATCGTACCCATCACTATACGTTGTATATTATGTTGCAAACTGGTTGATTTACATATGGTTTTTCCTTCACTCCACTACTTTTCTTGGTTTGGATTTCTGGGCTCGGCTTACTTAGAGCACGTACGCCTTGAGACGTTCGTAGCCTAAGTGCCGGTCATGTTCCGTACTTTCGGGTCGTGACAAAATCAATGATGAAATCCTGACTTGTAAATCGACAGTTGCTTGCTTATACTGATCAGTTTTAGAGGCTAGGCCCGCCTCGGGACGATGCTGCTGACATCATTCGTCTTTACCCTTTTCCTTTTAGTGCCTTGTGGCACGTCTCGGTTTCAGCCCGAGAGTCTTAGACCGTGGTCCCGGGCATGCACGGGATACTATTGAGTTACATCGATAATTCATCAAATTGATTTCAAAGTCTTGAGAGTAGATAACCCGATAGACCAGTTTAGTTTACTCACTGCACACTACCCTACACTGCCCAGATGTATGTTGTTGTTACACCTGCTTTACCATTCATGATTATATTTGCATTGCTTGTTACCCTGTTTATACTTTATTACTTGATGACATGACGCGCTGACGTCTGGATTTTGCATAGCCCAGATTCCGTACCTTTGCTACAGTCCGAGCAGGAGTACTTCAGCCAGCAGGCTGAGCAGTGAGGATTCAGTAGTAGTTAGCTCCTTTACTTTTCTGCATTTTATTCCTGATGTGAGCCCGTATTATGGGACATACATTCCAGTTATTTTGTATTGAATCTTTTGCTTCCGCATTTTTATTATTCTTGACTTATTTTATCTTGGCTTATGGACATGTATTAGATAGTTATATTTTGTTCTTGATATCTCTACAGCCGTAATGTGACTGTGGATGGATATTTCCTATCTACAGGTAGCATGGTTGGCTATGTCACGTGCCTATCTTAGCGTACTCTGGGAAGCGGGGCGTGACACTCTCACTCACTAATTTGTGTTTTTGATGTTGTGGTATACTTGCTAACTCTTGTGCTTGGTGTTGATACCTCAAGGTTTGACATACAAACGGTAAGTAAACAAAACGGACTCGTTTCGTGTTTTGCGCCAAATATCGGTATTTTGATGATTTGTGCTTCACAATCGCCTTGATAAGTAATACTTCACGCCGGGATCGACATAAGGACAGACAACTCATGATCAAGGGAGCGTCGAAGGAATCACCACGATTCATTCATCCGAGCCAAAACCACGACCACTTTTCCTTAACTAGTTCTATATTTTCGTATTTTCTTTATTTTGTGACAACCAAACCTAATTCTTTTGTTTCTCGAATCTTAAGCGATAAAACCTAATCTCCAATTCCCTGTGGATCGACCCGTACTTGCCGGCTCGCTATAACGCGTCGTGCACTCGCGGTTTATAAATTTTAAAACGAGGCCGAGCTTACGTGCGCAACTATTTTCTAAAACGGTTCTATTTTCAAAACACGCACGTTTGTGCGCGCGGGTGAGGCCCCAACATTCGGCCTCGAAGACGACGAAGCAAACTTGTTCTTTTCGCCAAGTGAAGCCTAAGAAGAGTTCTATGGATCACTACTTGGAGTTAAGGGACTACTACTTGGAGTTTTAAAAGTAAATGACCGGTCTACAAATGTTGTATTCTCTATTCACTTAGTGTAAAGTTTGTTTACATGCTTAGAAACCCTAATTCTCTAGTTCGATTCTAGGTTAGTGTTGCTTAGACCTCTAGATTTTTTAAAATTGCATACTTGATGCATGTGGAAACCTAGTAGAGGTGCTAAGACACACTTTCAGCATTGACAAGCCTAATTTAGCCTCTTCTTGCGAGAAATTAATCGTTTACCTACTATAATTTAAATTAATATGCATTTGGACCATTCTAAGTTTATCTTTAGATCTAAGCAATATATTTTCGTGTGAATTATCTGTATCTATTTTCATACGGGCTATCACTATTCAATCTGGATTGTAACATCTTTGGAAAGTGTCTTCTCCATGGACACAAGTGGATGGAAAATTAGATTAGGTCTTTGATCTCTTTTGAAAATTGTAATCAACCCGTCCACTAGTACTTTGCATATGTACATGCTTGGAAAATTATGTGAGACTCAGATGTATTTTGAAAAATTGCAATCAACACTTGACTATTACTTTGTATACATTCTCATCGATCGGATATGCCCGTCAACAGTTATTTTGCTTACGTACATGCATGGAAATTTATATGAGGCCGAGACGTCTTTTGAAAAATTATAATCAACACTTTCATTATTATTTTTTTATATATTCTCATCGATTGGATACGGATTGAATGTAGATGTTACCATATTTGTATCTTGTGGTCGTTGGCGGATACAAATATGGATATATATAATTATATGAAATGAAAATCTGTATATTAAAGATGGACTATCAATAAGGCTATGAAATATGTATTAAAAGTTATATACATTTCTGAAATATATAATAAAAGCGGTGAGTTGAATTATATTATATGAAAAGAAGCTAGAGAAGAGTTCATGATGATGTGAAAATAACCGTCATCTGGAGGAGTACAGAGGTCGACATCAATCAATGATTATGGCATGAAGATTCCAAAGAAAATCTTTCCATTTTTCAAAATGGCGTCAGTGATGATGTCAAAAATTTTCGGATTCAATTGGTCATCTATTGAATATATGCAATATGTAGAAATGTGTAAACACGGATACTTTTATATATGAAAATGTGTAAAGACATATACTTTTATCGAATTGTTTTAAGAGCAAATAAAGAAATTTTCTAAATTGTTTCAAGAGAATTTAGTTCAACCTTGAAAAATTTGCGTGCAATAAAATTTAGATACTATTCGGCTAAATCTATGCGTAGCATTATTTTGGCAACTCCGCAGGCACGTGCATGACACGGGGACACTTGCTAGTAAATTAATAAATATGGAGAATATTATGTATAATTTTCGGTTTTAGACTGCGTAAATGTCTTATTCTATGGATGAGTGAGAGAAAAGATAATGACCGGACAACTTTAGAATTTAAAACAAGCCGAAGATATTTTATTAGCTAAATTTACCCTTAAAATGGATTAAATGCCAAGTCTATCCACTGTTATAGCGCCGAAGGAAAAAAGTCTTTCTATTTTGAAATTGTTTGCGGGGGTGGCTTTTCCATTCTTCAAAAAAAATCAATAAAAAATACATTAAAAAGTCCATTCATAACCGCAACTAATCCTATCAGTTAGAACTACTTAAGCTTTTAATGAAAAATAAAAAAAAAACACAAATAACTTCATTGATATTTGACATATACGTGCATCACACATGCAAATTACCAGCAAGTTTCAGTTATATTATTAGAGATGAGAAAAGTGTAGCAACGCAAACAGACAGCTAAATACACCCAGCAACCCTAGGCCCCGCACACAGTTGAGTGCATGGGCCTCACATCCATGTCGCTCAGTGTGTTGCGCGGCGTTCCTAGCTACCCAAGAGATATCATTGTTTTGTTAAGCATAAATTTTGAAGGAATTTTTTTTTTAAAAAGGTTGTGAACAGAGAAAGGTAATAAATTTTCACGAGGGGGTGACGAGAGAGAAAGTTAAAGAATTCTGACAAAAGCAAAGATATGCGTGTGTTTAAGTTAACTTGTGTCACTTGAGTGAGAGCCTTTAAATTTTTGGGAAGTACGCTTTGACTGGTCTTTAGAATTTTATTCAAAAGCTGAATTTACTTCTTCTTTTTTTTAATTTAAAGAAAGAAAATTATTAAACTCCTTCTCTCACTTTAAGACTCCTCTTTCTTTTTATCATATAATCAGTCCTATCCTGTTTGCACATTTCCATATTGGTACCGAATACGAAAATATCAAAAATTTGGGGTGAAATATGAAAATATCAAGTTTTGGGAGTGTAATATGGGGAAAAAACAACCAGGATGCTACATGTGATGCATAGGAAGAGATTTATGCCAAAAACCGAAACAAAAGTTTATGTTCCACCGTTACAATCAAAAGGCTTTAAGTAAAGTTCTTCTCTCTTTACAATGGCGGAATTAGGGGACCGGTGGGGGCTTACAGTCCCGGCAAGCCTTCTGCAAATGCTACATAAACTACTCATTGATTTTCTACATCCGTCCTATAAATATAAACATTGATAATTACTAAACAAGTTTAGTGGTAAAGACATCCTATTTTAACCCTAAAGACCTTGGTTCCAAACCCGCACAACTACAATTATGTTTAAAGCGTTAGGGTGAAAACGTTTATATTCTTACAATTTCATTTCCTAAGATTTGAGAAAGGTAAAGTGCATTAACTTATTGTATCTTTTAGAAAAAATTTAGTAGTATTTTTAATATATTACTACATTTTTACTATAATATATTTAACTTGTACCCCACAAAAAAGAATTCTGGTTCTGCCACTGCCTCTTAATACAAATTTTTGATCCTATTACCAGCAGATTTACGAGCGCAACAGAAGACGAATCACAATGATAAACTAAAGAAACACTATCGATTGCTAAAAATACGGGTACCACCAGCCTCATATTCGAAGAGTATTAGTAAGAGATGTGAGTTTGAAGTATAAAGTTTGTGTAATAGATGAATATCGATCTTAGATAAGGAACATGCAAATTGATAAAAGTGAGGGGGCACTATGAAAAATATACTCACAGTTTGTCAGGCTACAAAAAGCTCACAGGCTCTGAGAACTTGGATGTACTCACAACTGCTTCTCTCTCTCTCTCTCTCCATCCATGGACTATGAGAGGATTAATCACAAAGCTCAGGTATGATATTTTCTTCATTCAAAAGAGAAAAAAAAAACCAAATCAAATCCATTTCACTTTTCATTTTCTTGATTCAAGCTATGTTTTACTTAATGGGTTTCTATTGTTATTTCATTTTATATACTTTATTTGGGTTTCAATTTGTATCATTCTTAATGTGTTGGTGCATTTTTATTGGGATTTTGGTTATTGGGTTTGAGATGGGTCCTTAGCTCAAATGATGTTGAGAAATGTTGAATAGAATTTATTTTGTTTATCCCCTTCAATTTATCTTTGACCATCTGGGATATTGGGGGGTTGGCAGATTTTCATGTACCATTTTTGTTTTTCTTAAAAAATATTTAGAAGCAAAATACAATTTTAATGATATGTTTGAGTAGCAAGAATGTAATCCACCATTGAGACTAATATTATTTCATATAAATCTCAATTTTGTAAATACATTGTGTTTTTTACATTTATTAATTAGGTGGTATTACCTCTTTGTATTTTGCTTCCCATTGCTAATCCTAAGGCAAGGTGTCTAGAACTCCGGTTTTGTTTAACTTAAAATGAAATTGTACATGCAAACCGAGGTTTCGCAAAAGTGTTTCACGAGGTTCAGGGTCGTTTGGCAGCATAGCCTTGAAATCAATGTTACGTTTGAAAATAGGGTTTAATAAAGAGAACAGCTTGAAACTTTGCGAAACTTTGAAAAATGGGGTTTCGGACCCTCGAAAATTTTCAAAACCGTGGTTACAACTTTTGGAGTTTAGCCTCAAAACCCTCACGAAACCATGGCTTCAGAAACCTTAACCCTGCTGCTGCCAGACTAGGCCTAATAAGTTAGCGATGGTTTACGAAACTAGTATTAAATTTATATGAATGTTAATTACGAAAAGATCTGTCCAAGATACAATATATCCATCTTATACGATGAGCTGACTTGATCAAACGCAATCTATAGATCACTCTCTCCCATTTTATACGGATAATTTTGTATATCTGATCAATATGAATGTTTATATAAAATAGTCGACTTGAATGTTTCATCACTCATTGATATTAACTCACACAAGTGATTATAATCAATTTGGGTAAATTAGTTTCTTTACAAGTGATTGTTTTTCATCTTTCTATCAATTTGAGTAGTTAAAATACACCTTTTAGCTTATAGTTAATTGATTTGAACAAGACTATCAAAACATGTTTAAATTTTTATTTAATTAATGAAATATGCAGATGGGGGTCATTTCACCGACTAGACTTAGAATGAAACTATTAGGAGTTCACAACTCGAGAAAGAAGGAAGGCGGAAACAATTCATCTCGAACATCCCCTTCGAAACCCGAGGGATTGGAGAATTCGAAGAATCACTTACTAACCAGCGATCTCGATGAGCAAGGTAAGTAGATATCAAGCTTTGTGATATTACTATTTGTTTGCCTAAATTGCAGGAAACCCCCTTAATTTTGACTGAATCTCAAGATATCACTGTCTCTTTTCGAAACCTGTACTTTTCCTCCGATTTTAAAAGTATTTTACGTATATGTCCCTCATTTTTGTTCCTATAATACCTTTAGGTGAAAATATTAATATGCACTGTTAATTTTAAAGGAAAAAGTGGGAGAAATTCATGGTTACTTCGAGGAATTTTAAAACGCTTAAGCTGCTGAAAACTATTCCCGGTTTTCACTAAACCACCTAAAACTTTATTAATGACAGCTACTAAAAGTTTCATTTTAACAATACCCGATTTCACTAAACTACCACGACAAGTTTTCACAAATTTCGTTAGCACCGGTATGTTGGTTTAGTAAAATACGGGTATAAGTGAATAAAGATAAAAATTATTAAATATGAAACTTTTTGGTAGGTAATTGTAATTTATAAGTTTTTGGTATTTTAGTGAAAAATACAAGGATGGTCTATGGTAGATGAGCGTGATTAAGCCCAAAAATAAGTATTGGTTGTTTAAGCGGGGCTAAATGCATCTTTCGAAAAGAGAACCAATTGGGATTTCCTGCAATTTGGCAAATCTTATCCTTCATACTTACAATACTATCTGTTTTCATTGTTTTTGACAGTTAGCTCGATCGACTTGAAACATGTAGCAAACTCATTAGATCCCAAGTTAAACTTGCCTCCTAAGGATAAAACTGAGACGGGCCATTCTAAAACTCAGAACATCACGAGACCCATTTCTTACCCTCTTCAATTTACCAATAACTTGAGCTCGGTCCATCCAATGAGATCTGTTGAAGAAGATGCAAGTGGAAATGGTTATGATAGCGGGCATGATAACGGAAGCACTTCTAGTTTCGAGTTTCATCGGGACAATAGATCATCACACTTCTTTAGGCACGTTCCTTCAAAGTGGAACGATGCGGAAAAATGGATCGTTAATAAACAATCTACGCACCCAAATGGCTTGAAGAAGAATGTGCCACAAATTAGTCGTCAAATGAGTTTGAATATGCTTTCGGATACGAAAAGGATCGATTTGAGTAACTCTGCTTCACAAAATTTGGTTGGGAAGTTCTCTTTTGTTCCTCACTATTTGCAACCTAAATTGGTCTCAGAGAATGAAACAAGCTCATCGATCAATTGTTCTCAAGGTACTGGAGATGATCAGAAAACATCGGTTTCAGAAACACATATACCTAAAGTGACGGGTACGATTTTATTTTGTAAGATAATATTTACGAAAAAATTATATAAACTTGATTTACATCATCATCTACAACTCAAAAGCTTAAGCTTTTAAATAAATTGGTTAGGTTGGTACCTCAAAAGTTCGCCCATTTTTTATATTTCTTTCATCAGAAATTCTCTACATTCATCGAAATGCTTATATTCCACAGCTAATCAAAATGTAGAATCCGTATCGATGAGAGATGTAGGAACCGAAATGACCCCAATCCCAAGCCAAGACCCATCAAGAACCGCGACTCCAATCGGAGCCACAACACCGAGTGTAACTCCCAAGACTTCGACGCCAACTACTCCCAAAAAACGAGCGGCACAAGCATCAATAGACCCTTCTATTATTAATGAAAAAGATTGCGAAGGAAAAAAAGGCGAACTGGAATTATCTGAACGGGAACTGAAGCTGAAAACAAGAAGAGAGATCGCTACTCTTGGGATGAAGCTCGGTAAGATGAATATCGCATCTTGGGCTACTAAAGAGTTTGAGGACGTTGCTAGCTCACCGAGGAATTTTGATGCGGAGAAAAATTTGAAGGAAGAATACGAGTCCCGAGCTATGGCTTGGGAGGAAGCTGAGAAAGCTAAGCATATGGCCAGGTATTCTGTTATTTGTGTCAGGTAAAATTTTGTCAAGACTAATTTAGTTTGAAGCTGTAATATTAAATTTCACGAAGAAATGACCGAGTGTAAGTTTGGAAAGGAAAGTGTTAAAACTTTTAGTTGAACTACAAGGTCGGGATCAAATTCATTAGATTGGAAGTCCAGGGAATTTCCAAATTTAAAAAAAAATAAAATACCTGCATGTACCTGGTTTAGTTTTACAATTTACTTATCGATTTTTCCCCTCTTGGAACAATAAAAATATTCAGGTATATGTTCTGTTGATAAAATTTGCCATGCCATATAAATTGTAGAACTTTATGATATGCTACAATAATGCAAGCATGCTTTGATAAAATATGATTCAAGGCAACCCTAAATTGAACAAGTCTTGCGAGTTGTGGTAGTAATTGAACGAGCCAGTGGGTTCGATTAGGGTTCAGCTTGTTCAAGCTCGATCCATTTATTAATGAGTCGAACATGAGCCAGAAAGCCTGGCTCGTTTATTAAACGAGCCAAACTCGAGCTCAGCCAAGCTCGTTCGGCATTGACTCGGTTTGGCTCGGTTATACAGTTTGAAAAAAAGTAATATGTAATATAGAACAGATTTTATCCAACTCTCAGGACGCTTAATTCAATTGGGATAGTATATAAAGTGCAACTGAGGTGAATATACAGCCCAAACACTTAGACCTTTTCCATGCTCTAGATGCAAATTTTTTTAATCTATCCATATTTCAAAGCCTGAGTCTTAGGCTCTATGATTGTTGTCCCTAATCTAGCCTCTTACAAAATATTTTCATGTTTCTTCTGAAACCCATGTAATGACCATTGACCTATCCTCAGCCTCCATCTAATGCCGCTTTGTCATTTTTCTTTCAGAGATCGTCTAATAAAAGATACATCCGAACTCGATTTTGGCTCGTTTAAGGCTCGGTAAGTTAACGAGCTGAACATGAGTCCGACCTGCTCAGCTCGAGACGAACTCGAGCCGAGCTTGAGCTAGCATAAACAAAACCGAGCCGGGCTTGGACAAGGGTCGGCTCGTTCAAGCTCGGCTCGGTTACACCCCTACTTCTGAGCTCTAGAAAAAGCATCCTGACATTTGATATGCAGAAAATATAAAATCCAAAATCGATGATATCTTTGTATTTCATAATCCTGACTTTGATTGAAATTCATGCAAATGACGTATTTAAAGAAACAAATTTTTTTAACTTGACATTGTTGACATTGTGGTGTATGATACATGTACGTCAGAATGCAAGTTGCCTCTTCAAATTAAATGCGTATATTGATAAGTATGACTATTGTGTACTAATCCCTGGGATCGATGAAAAGTTTAGTAATCAGAAAATTTCGTTATTCTCATGAATGATTGGTGCTCCCTCATCATGTGATTCAATGAGGTCGAGGAATCGTGATTTCTTGCAATGTTGATATCAGGCATTCTGAGGGATGTTTTTGAATGTAGCATGTGGCCGAATCAACTTAATTCTACTGACGTTACAATGTACATGGACTTCTTATTAGTTGTTTAGAGGTTATGGATATTTTAAGAGTATCCATTCTAGTCCAACATCTTTTCTTTTTCCTGATATTGATAAATATTAATATTGAATACGGTTTTTTTTTCCAGATATAAGAGAGAAGAAATAAAGATTCAGGCTTGGGAGAGTCATCAGAAAGCGAAAATTGAAGCCAGGACGAGGAAACTTGAGGTACCTTCTCCCTTCATCTTCTTTTGAAATACTCGAGACTATTTGATAAAAAAGTTTTAAGCATTTATATTTCCACTCTATATTCTAGTAGTTGGAGAAAAACTCTAAAATCTGAAACTTCTTTGTGTTTGGAATAAAAATTTAGCTTTCCGAGTTAAAGTTAGAAATACCCGAAAGTTACTGAAAACAAGGTCTGCAACTTTCACTGTTGTTTGAATGATTTTTTTTTTAGGGTTAATATTTGCACAAACCCCCGTTAGTTTAACCCATATAATGAGCACATTTGGTCCGTCAAGCGATCTATGAGCTCAACCATTGCCTCTGTATGTCGACCAAAACCCTCAAAAACCATCAAATTCTTCTAACAATGCAACAAACAAAGTTTTAGAAATTGCACCGAAAGTTTTGGAATTTTGGAATTGTGACAGGCGGTCAGGAGATCACAAGTTCGAGAAATGGTGCATTAATTTAGCCCACCTGCAGTCTGACAGAAAAAAACTACAAATTTGGCTATCATCTAAGTTGTTTACAGTTGGTTTTGAGTGTTCTAAAGGTTTTAGTCATGAGCTTAGGGTGTTTACGCTAATAAATTAATTCGAAGTCGTTGTGTAAGTGACATACGGGGCAATATACAGAGGAGTTTTGTGCAATTTACACCCCCACCCCCACCCCCCACCCCCACCCCCAACCCCTTCCTTTCAGAAAAAAAGAAAAAAGAAAGAAAAAATAAAAATTCCTCAGTATGTTTCCTGTGGAACTCTCTTTTCTTATGCATGCAAATCCCAGTTACGTTCTATATCTTTCTCTCTTTTTTCCCTCTTTTGATATAAATTACGTTCTATATTAAACAAAACAGTGTTTTCAAAAACTGTGTTGCCAAACCTTACCCTGTTGGTCTATATAGATCGTTACACCGATCTCTTACTTCATTTACAAAAACAACTTCAAGGTTGAAGCGGAACAAATGAGATCCAAAGGGCACGAGAAAATCGCCCAAAAGCTCTTAAAGGCGAGACAACAAGTGGAAGAGAGAAGATCTGACGCGGAAGCAAGAAAGAACCAAATGGCTGCTCGGACCGTTCATCAAGTCGAACAAATCCGACAAACCGGGCGACTTCCAAATTCTCATATTCGATGCTGCAGTTGGTTGATGTAAATGTTTCCGGAAAATAACGAATAATGCAGGAGTTAATAGGTTTAGGGTTTGGATTTGGTCCAGGGTTTCTGTGTTTCGTAACTCAATGTAGGTTTGTTTCTGTGTATATGAAAATCAAATAGTTCGGGCCACACTCGGTTTGTTTGCCTTCTTGCTGCACCTTAAGATGACTGCATGAATATTGACTTGAGAGGTGATTTTTATCCAGACATCCACCCAATTTTTTACCATAATATTAAGAAAAGCCCAAAATGTTAACTTTTTAAAACTTTAAAATTAAATATCATAATTTGCACAACATTTATTTTAAATTTTTTGCTGTATAATATCTTAGGGTAAATTTGTCTAAAAACCCCTGTAATTTCCAAAATTGTTGACAATAGCCTACTTTGTGAAAAAAACGTTGGGCTTTATTTCATTTAAGCTTTGTATTCCCTTAACTGTTTAGATATTACTTGCAACTATTTAGATATTACAGGCAACTGTTTGGAACAGTTAGGAATTGGTATAAGTGGTTTTGAGGCGGGCCGGGCCTTACAATTTACCCAATTCCTTAACTGTAGTAATTAACTGCAGTAATTAGCTAATAGCAGTAACAAATTCGGCATCCGGGATTAATTCGGCGAGGTCGAAAATTCGGATATGGAGAACTATTCGGAAAAAATCGGCAAGTATTCGGGAAAGATTTGGCAAATATTCAGGAAATGTTCGGAAAGGATTTCAAGGAAGAAATTGAGGTATGACACGCTGGGTTTTGATTTTGCGAATTATTCATGAATAATTCGCATATTATTCACGAATAATTCGAATCGTTCGCTGGTAGCAATTAAATCGGAGATTTAATCGGCTATTCAAAAATTCACGAATTATTCAAAAATTTACGAATAATTCAAAAATTTACCGAATAATTCATCGAATATTGTAGTAGCCCGCAAAAAACTATGTTGAATGACTATGACTTATAAGCCCAAAAGGGTCCACTGTTAAGCCCACTTTAGATGAGACTGATTCCATTCTTATATTATTTCGCCAAGAAATGTTGATATCAAAAGCATAAGAGAGCATTTCTGGTCTATATCGGTCAATAAATCAACTTTTTACGACTTTTTTAATGATTGGTATCTTCCATCATGTCCTAAAAACATATGCACACCAATGCCCATGTGATTCTAATACCATTTGACTGTTGATTTAGTTTTGCAGATGGTTTTACTATTAATAGACCAAGAAAGTTATGACCTTACGACCGTAAGTGCGAAAAGTATAGAATTCACATAACTTTTTGTGTGCGCATACCTTCAAATATGTTGATTAACATGAAGGTTTTTGAAACATGGGAGAAACTCGCTTTGACCCCATTTGCATTTTCATAGTGCACAGTGAGAGAGTTGCTCTATAGGTTAAGATCATAAAGAAAATAAATGCTTATATCAGAAGAGAAATCTCTCTCAAAAAATCAACAATCTAACAACTTATTTAATGATTAAAATCGTTCATCTTGATCTTAACACATTCTAAGGGACGCAAGCACAAGAAAAATCATATGATTTTGATACTTTTTATGTTCGCATCCGAGGATTGCAAATTTAACGATTTATTGACAATATAACATTTTCTATAATCAAATCAGTGATCAAATAGTATTAAAATCACATAAAAATCAGTAAATGGTTGACCTGTGGAAAAATATATGCTTTAGGACATGAAGATCGGTCCGCGGGCATCGCGATAAGTCCTCTGTCCTACTACAGGTGCCGCGACAACCTTTACATTCTAAAGTGGAAGATAAGCAGCAGCCACAATCGTCCTCAGGTGGTCCCAAATGAGATAAGCAGCCCCAGCACAAGCACTTCCCTGGCCGGGGTCAGCATAGAATGAAGGGGACGGCCCTAAAGTTGTGTTGGCAAAGAAAGCGGGTTGCGGGCTTCGGGACTGGGAGAGAACCAGTCAAGCGGGAAGAATCAGGACGGCGCGAAAGTTCTTACCAGCCGCAAGCGCGGAAGGAGGAGAGAAACTACGAAATTATTAGGAAGTTAGCCAAAGGGGGGCAAGTCAACTAATTTACCTTTATGAACCCTTGATTAGTCGAAATTTCGTAAGTGAGCAGTCTTTGGCAGGCCTGGAGATTTCGTTAAGGGGAGTAGATCCTTAAGATGTAAATCAAAGAAAAAATGATGGAAAAATAAATGGTAAATGGTTTACTTAGAAAAAATGATGGAAAAATAAATGGTAAATGGTTTACTTATTTATATATATATATATATATATATATATATATATATATATATATGACCTTGGAATTTTCAAACTCAATTTTGTCTTTATGTGAAAAAGTTGTGAGAAAGCCTCACTTTTTATGCATCTTACGGAAAATTACATGGAGGACCCTTATTTCTATAATTTTGTTACGGTTGTAAAATTTCGTTTAACTTCATCATGCAAAATTTTTAGCTTGCGACAACAATAATACACTTTAATTTCGTCATGGAAAATTACATTTTAACTTCTTCATGAAATTTTTTTAATCTGCGGCAACCATCTTAATGCAACTATATTGGAAAATCGTCGCTTAATGTAGCATTCATTTTGCTTTTAAATGTACATATGGAAACTTCGGTTTTTCATGCTCTTTTTTTGCATCTGGAGGATAATTATATGGAAGACCCTGATTTTCAAAATTCAACCATGGTTGCAAAATACCACACGGTTGCAAAATTTCGTAAATAAAATCCAATAATACACTTTAACTTCCTCATCGAACAAATTTCTAGTTTTTTTTTCCTCTAGCTAGAATTTCAAGCTTTTTTGTCCTCTAGCGCTATATTACATATATGCGCGCGCGCGGAATTTTCAAACTCAATTTTGTTTTATGCGAAAAAATTGTAGGAAAGCCACTCACATTTTAGACATCTAAATTACGTGGAGGATCCTTATTTCCACAATTTTGTTACAGTTGTAAAGTTTCATTTAATTTCATCATGCAAAATTTTTAGCTTGCCGCTACAATAATACACTTTAATCTCGTCATGAAAATTTACATTTTAACTTCTTCCTGGTAATTTTTTTAATCTGCGGCAACCATCTTACTGCAACTATATTGGGAAATCATTGCTTAATGCGGTGTTTATTTTGCCTTCAAATGTATAGATAGGAACTTCGGTTTTTATGCTATTTTGACATCTAACGAATAATTATGTAGAAGACCCTCATTTTCAAAATTTGGTCCTGATTGCAAAATACCGTCACGGTTGCAAAATTTTGTAAACAAAATCTAATAATTCACTTTGAATTGAAAGTATATCTTAGCACCTCTACTATATTTTTATGAGCATCAAATATGCAATTTTAAAAAAAATTAGAGGTCTAAGTATACTTAACAAGAATCGAACTAGAGAATTAGGATTTTAAAGTTAGCAAATTACATTCTAAACTAATTGAAGAAAGTCTACAACTTTTGTACGTAGTCCGGTTCTTCACTTCTAAAGCTCCTAGTCCGTAGAACTCTTCTTTGACTCCGCTTGAAGAAAAGATCGAGTCTGCTTGTAGTCTTCGTCGTCGAAAATGATCCACCTTGAGACAACTATCACTCAAGCTCACACTTTACTAATCAAGATATTAGTGAAGATAACAACTTATACTAATGGGCTAGAGAAGTGTAGGTTGATGAAGTATGAATTTTGCTAACAAAATATTTCTTTTTCCTTTTCTTTTTCTCAACTCAAGAAAATTAGGGAAGAAATGAAGAAAATGATGAACTTAGAATGAGTATGTACCATGAGCTCAAGTGATGAGATGAGATAAGAATGAGAGAAATAAATATTTATGAATAATCTAAGAATAGAAGATGAGCCATGGCTTCTAAAAGTATATCAAGCCATGACTCATTCTTCAATTTTTTTAATTCATAAATGTTTATCATTATTCTTTCTCAATGTGATTCTCACACATCCTAGTTTCTTGTATCATCAACCATGATACAACACACACACACACACATCAAATTATTAAATCAACACTTCATTCAATAATCCGGTTATATCATATATAATCCGGCTAATATCAAATATCGCTAGATTAGAATACAGTATCATATACTCGTATTTAATCAAGCTCTGGCACATATCTCCATGCTTGCCCTATTTCGTTTCGCTTGAGCTAGAAAACCTCTATATAGGACTCTAAAGACCCGTCAATACGCCAGCAGTAGGTAATGAGCACATCAGATACTTACAAGTCGTCAGCGGTACTAGCTGGACGTAACGGCTACCCAGGTATTGAATGAATAGAAGATCAACAAGCAAACTTGTCCAAACTTCCGTAGAGCCTATAACCAACACTTACCATACAGTCCGGTCTCTTCGTCTGATATATCACATATCGAGTCTAGGGGGTGGAATCATCAGACCCCACTAACATGATAAGTCATGCCGATGTGTGGCCTATTACCTTTGAGAAACTGCTGATAACACTTATCAGTAAATCTCATCAGCTCTGGCCAGGGACTTACTGTTATAGCCAATCGAGCATAGCGCAATATCAACTCCCAATACCGGGATAGACGAAATCCCTCCTATCGCTCACTGCCTCCATGTGACTCGGGACTGTACCCAAAATCCACCTCTTTGCACGACTCCTTTTAGCCGTGGTGGGGAGGAAATAGAAGCACAGTGGGAACCACACAAGACACTATGATGATCTCGGATCTACAGACTAACCTGTACAAGAGTCACCAGAGAACTGCTATCTCACGATAGATATGGTACCATTTAGGAGTTCTCGGCGAGTCCTATTCGGTGTACTCATTCTCTAATGAGCACCTGTGTACAATTTTTGATGTTAAACACCAATGGTTGTGGGATCAACCATCGTCCCATACAGGGTCAAGAAACATACACACTAGTCTACTCTGGAATATTGATGCCATGTCTCGATACTCTCTCGACTAGGAGCTGTTAAAGGATGTGGTTATGGACTACACAAGCCCTACTAGTATGATCTGCTTCATAGTCCTGATAGTCAAGCCAACATCCTAAAGTCTTTATCAACATGTATCAAAAAGACAGTAAACTAAAACAAGTGTATATGTTAAGATAAAGAGCAACCAGTAGCATACTATCATGTCGAGTAAGAAAGTCCTCTATATATATGTCCAAGCATCCACTATAATAAACAATAATGTCATCTAGGGCATATATATTTCTAACAATCCCCCACTTGCACTAAAACCAGTTGTTGTAGTATCGCATACTCAACATCCCAAAAAGTCTCTCAAACTGCGTCTGGGGGAGAGCCTTCGTGAGTGGATCCGCCATGTTGTCCTTCGTATCTACTCTCCTGACCTTAATCTTGCGGCGATCAACTATCTCCCGGATTAGGTGATACCGCCTCAGAATATATCTGGATCGCTGATGGGACCGGGGTTTCTTGGCCAAAGCCACAGCTCCATTGTTATCACAATACAAAGGTATTAGATTCTCAATAGATGGAACCATTCCAAGTTTATTAATGAACTTCTTTCAGACAGTCTCTTTGGCAGCATCGTTGGCAGCGATGTATTCAGCCTCCATCGTCGAATCTGCAACGGTATCTTGCTTGGAACTCTTCCAATATACCGCCCCTCCATTGAGGGTGAAGACAAAACCCGAGACAGACTTGTTGTCGTCCTTATCACTCTGGAAGCTCGAATCGGTAAAGGACTCCACTTAGAGTTCCCCGTTACCATACACCAGAACATCTCTTTAGTCCTTCTCAAGTACTTAAGAATGTTCTTCACAGCTATCCAGTGCTTCTCCCCTAGGTCTGATTGATACCTACTTACCACACTAAGTGTGTAAGCTACATATGGTCTGGTGCATAATATCGTGTATATAATAGACCCAACTGCATAAACATAGGTATCACGTTCATGCGAGCCTTCTCCAAATCAGTCTTGGGAGACATCTCTTTGGAGAGAGTGATTCCTGAACAAGCGGGTAAATTACCACGCTTAGAATCTTTTATACTAAACCTCTTTAGTATGGTGTCTATATACCTGGATTGGGACAATCCTAACATCCCTTTAGATCTATCTTTATAGATCTTTATCCTTAGGATGTAGGAGGCATCACCATCCTTCATGAAGAACTTTTGTGATATGAAGAGTTTGACCGAGTGTAGTATAAGAACATCATTTCTTATCAAGAGTATGTCATCGACGTACAATACGAGGAATATGACCTTACTCTCTACGACCTTTATATATATATATATATATATATATATATATATATATATATATATATATATATGGTTCATTTACATTTTTTATGAAGTCAAACTCTTTGGCTGCCACATCAAAACAAATGTTCCAGCTCCGCGATGCCTGCTTTAATCCGTAGATTGATTTAAGCAATTTGCACACATTTTCGCTGCTCTCACTGTCTACGAAGCCCTCTGGCTATGTCATATGCACGCTCTCTTCTAAATCACCATTTAGAAAAGCGGTCTTGACGTCCATCTGCCAGATTTCATAGTCATGGTATGCAGCAATGGCAAGTAGGATCCTGATGGACTTAAGCATGGCCACAGGAGGAAATGTCTTATCATAGTTGACACCTGGTTGTTAACGAAAATCTTTTGCTACAAGTCTAGCTTTGAAGGTCTCAACCTTTCCATCTACACCAATTTTCTTCTTGAATATCCACTTGTTCCCAATGGGTTTTACCCCTTTAGGAGCAACTTCCAAAGTCCATACTTTGTTGGTGTACATGGATTCCATCTCAGATCGTATAGCATCCAGCCATTTCACAGAGTCTCCACTTGTGATGGTCTGCTCGAAACTGGTTGGGTCATCATCTTCTATGATGCAATTCTCGCTCCCACCGTCTATAAGAAAACCGCAGTATCTCTTAAGTGGATGAGAAATCCTACTAGATCTGCGAAGTGGCTAAGGTTCATTGGGGACTATCGAATCCTCCGGTTCTGTCAAATCTTCAGTTGTAGTTTGTGTATCTTGAACTTCTTCCAACTCTACCTCATTACCACTAATTTCTTTTACAAGAAATTCATTTTCTAAAAAGGTGGCATGTTGAGCAACAAAGACCTTTTGTTCCTCACTGTGGTAGAATAGATATCCATGTGAATTCTTTGGATATCCCACAAACTTGCAAAGAACTAACCGTGCTTCGAGTTTATCCGGATTCTGTTTTTTAACATAGGCCGGACAACCTCATATCTTAACTCGTTTAAGATATGGTCTCTTTCCACTCCATATCTCATATGGTGTTTTAGGCACAGATTTTGATGGAGCTTGATTTAATAGGTAAGCAGCTGTCTCAAGTGCATAACTCCAAAAGAAAATAGGTAACTCGGTAATACTCATCATAGAGCGCACCATATCTAATAGGGTGCGATTCCTCCGCTCCGATACACTATTATACTGTGGTGTATACGGAGGAGTAAGCTGAGAGAGATTCCATTCTCTTTTAAATAATCTCGGAATTCCGTGCTTAAGTATTCACCTCCTCGATCAGATCGAAGGATTTTAATATTTTTACCCGTCTGGTTCTCTACTTCGCTCTTATATTCCTTGAATTTCTCAAAAGCTTCAGATTTGTGTTTCAACAAGAACACATATCCGAATCTTGAGAGATCATCAGTGAATGTAATGAAGTACGAGAAACCATTCCTGGCATGTGTAGGCATATGACCGCATACATCACTATGTATCAGTCTCAAGAGTTCAGCAGCTCTTTCTCCATATCCCGTAAATGGAGTTTTGATCATCTTTCCTTTGAGACATGACTGATAAGTTTTATAAGATGTAAATTCGAATGGATTCAAATATCCATTTTTATACAACTTAGCTAGTCTGGTCGCATTGATATGACTAAGTCTACAATACTACAAGAAGACTTCGTTCATTTATGAACTTTTCCTCTTGTGTATGTTTTGTATATTCAGAACTGTATTTTGGTTTAGAACGTATATTCTATTGCACAACGTACCAAACCCAATCAACACTTGATTTAGGAAAATGTTCATAACATTTTTCTCTAATGCAAAGTTATATTCCTTTTTATCTAATAAAGAAACGGATATTATATTGCATATCATCGACGGTACGAAATAACAGTCGTTCAAAATCAGTATGTTACCATTTGGCAATACTAGGTGATATTCGTCGACAGTTTCGGCAGCAACAATTGCTCCATTCCCTACTCTGAGAGACATCACCCTTTCCCAGTTCTTTACTTCTCTTTAACCCTTATAACAGATTACAAATATGGGATCCTGATCCGGTATCCAATACCCAGGACGTAGAGCAGACCAAGAAACAGTTCTCAAAAACTAACACACCCGAAAAAGATGTATCAGAATGCTCTTTCTTCATTCGGGGTGTGTGGAAATCCTTGCATTCCCTATCCTTTACTCAGACTTATGACAGTTGTCATAAGATAGGGTGGAACCAACGTTCCCCAGCCTAGTATAATAAGCGGGTTCGGTCAATACATCCATATTATTATCTTGATTAAGGCGTGACATGGTCGCTACCTGAAGAGAGAGAGAGAAGAAAACACTTTAGCGTGCGCTCTTGCAAAATTAAATTGGTTATTATCTTATCTAATCAGGACGGCTCCCGCTGTTTTTATCAAATTTTCCTTCAAACCTTAAAAAGTAAGATTAGTCGGGATTAATTACACCATAAAAGTTCGCTAATTGGTCAGCCAGGCAAGTGTTGGTACTCCGAGGGAGTTTCCCCGTGCTTTCGCATGGAACTAATTAAATAACCTTGTTTTCGGAGAGGCATAACCCCGTTAACACCTTTCTTAGACACCTACTAGATTAGCTAATTGTAAAGTGGAAAACTCTCTCAGGAGTAACACTTACTCGCAGTGGGTATCGGGATCCAACTATCACATAGAAGGTATGCAATCTCATTACAAATTTCAACACTTGAAATTCCCAATATTTGTTTTTACCCCATGCGGTCTATGACCTTGACAAGGTCAACAACCCATAAACCGCAACTCAAATTCAACCCGTTATTTCGTGATTGAATTAGACCAACCCGCATGACCCTTGACAAGGTCAACAAGGCCGTATGACTACCCTAACCAATCGCATCAACATGCAACAGAAAAGCACTAATCAGCTACCGAACACTACGTCTCGACAAGGTCGACAAACGCAGCACGAATACTAAATAGTACCTATCTGAAATGACGGAGGGCTACGACTGGTTTTGAAGAAAACGTTTAACATAATGAACTTGATATCGTTGTAGAATCTAGTGATTTGAAAAAGAGTGGTTTAAGCCCCGCTTTAAAAATCGAGTAGTTTTCAAAATAAACCGAGTGGGTTGTAGTATTTGCTAGTTTTTGCTAAAGAAGACATTCCCGGTGAAGTGATCTAGGTTCTTTCCTCATCGAATGAGGTGCTGGATATTCATAATGGAATACCGCTATGCAAAGCAAAAACTAGAGCAAGCTGTTGGGGTCAAAAATTACACCTGGTTGACTAAGTCAAAATCAAAGTCAACCCCAAGTAAACGGGTCCAAGCCCAGGTCAAGTGGGCCCATGCCCAAGTCGAGTCCCGTGGCCCTATGCCAATATGAAAATTATGTAATAAATAATTTTGATGAATAAATGTAAGAAAAACGGGCATAAAACCAAATTTTTGTAAAGCTCGTGGCTCATGTGGAAAAGAAATGAGCACATGAGATATGGGATGGGCAAAATACCATTTTGTAAAGCCCAAAGGGCTATGTGTAAATTTGTAAGCCTATATAAGGTAACATAATAATGAAATGAAAGCGAAGAATTTATTCCCCTCAAAATCTAGGGTTTCTGTGCTTTCTTCTACTTCTTCAAGGTTCTAAACCTTCTTCCTTTTTTAAAAAAAAAATTAAATCAAGAGTTTAACTCTTCTTTTTCCAAAAAGAAACAGTTTTCACCATAAAACCCTTGAAGGGGAATTCAGATCTCCCATCAAAACCCCAAAAAGGGTGATTTTTAAGACTCACCCTCTTTTCCTCCAAAATTCAGCCAATAGAGAGGAGGAAGAAGGAGACTCATCTCCAAAAATCTCACTTTGGGAAAGATCCAAGATTCAAGAGAAAACCCATGGCTCAAGAGAGAAGAAAGAGGTCCCCTTTCATTATCTCCGAAAATCTCTTAGGAGTTTAACTCCACATAAGAAATATATATATAATAATAAATCTTTCTTTTTAGGAGTTCAACTCCAAAAGTCAATTGGGAGTACAACTCCCAGTACAGGGGCTACGCCCATTTTTTCAGCGGGCGTCCAGCGCCCACGTACTGGACGCGTGAGGCGCTAGCGCCCACGCGTCCTTTGGACGCTATTCATCCTTTTTTATATATATACACACTCCACAACACTTTCCCTATTAGAAATTTTTTTCTAATGGGACGCTGCCCCGCACCCCGCAAGGGGGTTGCTAGCCTCCTTGATCTCCAACCCGCTATCCGGATAGCAGGACCCCCATAAACTCTGCAAAACCCCTGATATACCCAAGGCCCCTCAAAACAAAACATACGCATACTGCACATTGAGTTCGCATTACCAGTTTGACCCGTCAATCGGAGGTTCCTTCACTCCAAAAGCGAGGGGTAATTAACGACAGCTTAGTCTGCGGCTGCCGGAGATTCAGATCCCCACAATCAATAAACCCCCGCCTACCCTAGACAGGATGAATCTGTAGTACGCCTGACAAGCGACGTGTATTCTCATCTCAACGGGATGACGAAAAACACCCTACACTACCTTTTTTGAAAAAATTGATTCTACAATATCTTTTAGGTTTCTTTTCTTTTCATTAATCTTATTAATGACGTCCCATCAATTATGTTTCCTAAATATCACAAAATAAACGAAAATAAAACACACATATATGCCATCCGCATTCGCCACAGGGATCCGGGTCTTTACCGTAAGGTTACTTAACTTACGGCAGGGCGGGGTCAGGACTACCGCGGATGCAAAATATATATAGTGTCTACTAATATATCATATATATAAGTAACATTTGTCTCAAGAAGTTATATGATCACATCATAGAACAAAACAGAACAGCAGAAGCAGAAGCAGATATATGAAATATAGGATATATTAGGAGGTTCGTGTTTTAGATTAAATCAGTAACGAAAAACACGGATTCCACGGTCGTGATGAATAGCCAAGCCCACACCCCTAGACCCCTACGAGAGCGGCAAGCAAACCTGTCAATTCTAGAGTTAGGCGACCGGTCTCGACTCCTCGAGACGGACTCCCACTGGACTCTAGAACCCGGTTACTTGTGCTCCCCGCCTTGGGCCTATCCTAATGCGGAAAAGTAAATAATATATATCGAATGGAGACAACAACCTCAACCCGGAAGTGTCTTAATAAAAGAATATTACATACAATTATTTATATGAATGAAAATTGAAAAACTCTCATCTCACATAAAAACCCCCGGCTATTCATTCACGACGATCCAATATAACATATCGATAACAACACAATAACATCACATGTCATCAATGTAAGTAAATATACATATTCCTAATGTCGTTGTCGTAGAGCAACGAGATCGGGGATACTTTCACATATTACACTTACGGTCGCAGAAAAGAAATAAAAACTATAATAATTAGAATCCGCATCATCTTTAGACATCATAAACCCGAAATCATATATTCGGAATTTCATGCCTAACCCTATAAACCTTACATTTAAGTCTCGAATTGAAAACACTTTTCAAAAATTAAGTCGGGGAATTCAACAAGATTCCCGATTAAAAGATCGAATACTCGTCGGGAACTTTAGTAGATGGCCGCACCCCCGAGGCCGTCAACGAAGTGCACTTAGGCGGAACACCGTGGCTGCGAGCACCCGAGTGGATACTTTTGGCCATGGGGTTGTTAGTTATGTATATGCCCTAGAGGCCATTATTGTACATATGATGTATATTATAGTGGATCCTTGGATATATATAGAGGACTTTCTTGCTCGACATGATAGTATGCTATCTGGTTTCTCTTTGTCTTAACATGTTGACTTATATTGTGATATTGTCTTGCTCTCACATATTGATAAAGCCCTTAGGATGTGTACTTGACTACTAGGACTATGATGGAGATCATACTAATGGGGCCACGGTAGTCTACAAGTACATCCTATAATTGTTCCTAGTCGATGGTGTATCGAGACAGGGCATTGATATTCCAGAGTAGACTAGAGTATACGCTTCTTGACCCATATGATGGGCGATGGATGATCCCACATCCATTGGTATTTGACATCAAAGATGGTATACGGGTGATCAGTGGAGACTGGATATACTGAACGGACTCGCCGAGAACTCCTAGTTGGTATTATATCTATCGTCAGATAGCAGTTCTCTGGTGATACTGGTACAGGTTAGTCTGTAGACCCAAGATCGTCATAGAGTCTTGTGTGATTCCCACTGTGCTTTGATTTCCGCCTTACCACGTTCAAGAGAACGTGCAAAACGGTGGCTTTTGGGTGCAGTCCCGAATCACATGAAGGCAATGAGCGATGGGAGGGGAATCGTCTCTCCCGGTATAGGGGGTTGATGTTGCGTTGTGTTCGATTGGCCATAACTGGAAGTCCCTGGCCAGGGCTGATATGGAGATCTACTGGTAAATGTTATCAGTAGTTTCTCGACCCGTTATGAGCCTCACATCGGCACGACTTATCGGTTACTGGGGTCTGACGTTTACCACCCCTAGACTGGATATGCGACATATCAAACGAAGAGACCGGACCGTACGGTAGTGTTATTGAATGGATTCGCAGGAGTATGTACAGACTTTCTTTTTAATCTTCTGATCGCTCAATATCCAGGTGGCCGTTACGTTTAGCTAACCGCTTGCGGCTTGTGGGTGTTTGATATGATCATCACCTACTGCCGGCGTATTGATGAGTCTTCAGAGTCCTACACAGAGATTTCCTGGCTTAGGTGAAACGGAGTAGGAGCACATACGTGATATGTGCGGAACCGAGAATAATACGTGTATGTGATACTGTATTCTATTCTCGCGTATGTGATATCGACCGGTTATATGTGTTATAGCCGGGTTATCGGATCAAGTGTTGATTCGATAAAATGATACATATTATATTAGTCGGTTATATGTGATATAGCCGGATTATTGAATCAAGTGTTGATTTAATAATTTAATGTATAATTATATATTTGATATATTAAATTACATTAACTAATATATGCTCCCTTAAGTATTTCTTATTCTCACTTTTGATACATTGATATATATGTGATATATGTTAAATGTATTGTTTTCTTTATGCACACATAAATATATATGTGATATATATTCATGTGTCATGCTAGGTTACACATGTAACAAGGGTATATGAGACTTACACCATGCTAGGATTAATATCGATTAATATTTATTATTAAGCAAATTCAAAATTGGTGGATAATTAGTCATGGTTATGAGCTTGGATGAAACTTGTAGAACATTGACTAAGTCCACCTCTTTTGTTTTCACTTAAGATATTTATTAACCTAACTTTTAAGCCTTAGCCATGGTTTATTCTCTACAAGGGTTAAGCATGACATAACTCACCATAATTGCATTTCTAACCTCAACTCAATTATTCATTTCATCACTTCATCTTCTTCTTCCTCATGAAAGCTTGCTAGCTTTTTTCTATGTGATGAAATATTGTGAAAAAAAGAAAACTAAATAGAGCTCATTTCCTACTTCATCATTCTCTTCTAAACTAGCCATTTAGATTAGGGTGTTAGCTTCACTAATTCCATATTAAGTGAAGAGATAGATTGAGTCCGTGTTTTCTCGAAGTAGATCATCTTGGATTTCGAAGACTACAAGCAAGCATGCATCATACATCTTGTGGAGCCTCTCAAAAGTCCGGGAGTTCTTTGATCGCGGCAAAGGGACCACTACTTGGAGCTAATGAAGTGAAGGAACGGACTACAAAGGTTGTAATCCTTACTCACTTAGTTGTAAAGTTGTTTACATTTCGATTTCGTATGATTCTCTAGTTAAACATCCTAGATTAGGGTTCTTTTAGCATGGAAAAATTTTAATTTGGTATGGATGATGCCACCCGAAACCTTGCTGTCATGCTTAGAAACCCTACAGTGGTATCAGAGACTAGCTAGAGAATTAGACGGATTGTGTAAGAATACGAAACCGAAACAACTCCGAAACACCCGATTCTAGTTTCTGTCGAAATTTTCTGAGAATCAAAAAATTATTTTAGCAACTACAGAATGTTGTATGTGATGCATCATGAACACTGTACAAAATTCACCCCCTCACCTTTTTTGGGCCGGCCACTTTGATGAAAAAACCGGCCACCTCGGCCAAAGTGAGGAAATCAGGGTTTAACTTTTTACAGTGTTCCAGTCTCTGGGATTTGGTATTTCAGGTGTTGCTAGTTTTTGCTAACTTTGCATGTGATGTTATCTTTATGCATTGGCTATTCGGAGTGTTTCATATTCGTAATTCTAGATTTGTTTCGGGTTATTTAGACGGTGTTAAAAAGTTCGAAGATATCAAATACCCACTTTAACCCTCGCTGGAAATTTTCCAAGAGTTAGATTTTTTTTTCAAGTTAAAGAACATTCTAAAATCATGCAAGTAATGCGGTGGACCCTCTAGAAGAACGAAGCCCTAACTCGATTCTGTGACCGTAAGAACCGCCGCCAAACCCTAAGGTTTGTGGTAGTTCTGCGGCGCCACAGGTGAGGCATCGGTTGACCCTTCTACGGCTGGTTCATTGGTACTGTGGCATGTACTGAGTATTTTTAAACTATGCTCAAGTGTTGAGCTTTTGGGAAATTTTGTGTGTTTGTTGATTCGATCGGAATGTTTAACACCGTTTAGCTTTTTTCTGGATGTGATATAATATGTGGAATTCATATAGTTAGGCATGAAATCCGAAATATGTGATATTTCGGGTTTACGATGTCTAAGGTCATTGTGGATTCCAAATGTTGTAGTTTGACATTTTCTTTTCTGCGACCGTAAGTGTAATATGTGGTGTATCGCCGGTTTCGTTGCTATATGTCAACAACAATTGGGATACGCATATTTACTTACGTTGATGACATGCGATGTTGTGTTGCTGGAATATGTTATATTGGATCGTCGTGTTTGGAATAGCCGGGGGTTTTATGTGAGATGAGAGTTTTTATTTTCATTCATGTAAAATTCATTGTATGTAATATTCTTTTATTTTTGCACTTCCGGGTTGAGAATGATGTCACCATTGTTATATATTATTTACTTTTCCACATTAGGATAGACCCAAGGAGGGGAGCACAAGTGACCGAGTTCTAGAGTCCGGTGGGAGACCAACTCGAGGAGTCAAGTCCGTGTCTCCTAACTCTAGAATTGGTAGGGTTGCTTTCCGCTCTCGTAGGGGTCTAGGGATGTGAGTTTGTCTATTCATCACGACCGTGGAATCCGTGTTTTATACAGGCTCAAAATAAAACACGGACCTCCTAGTATATCCAATATTTCATATATTATCTTCTACTGCCGATATTCTGTGATGTGATCACTTTATATGTGTGAGACGAATGCTTTATTATTATATATATGATATATAATAAACTTTGCTTATGTTTTACACCCGCGCTAATCCCGCCCCGGTATGCCGTTAGTTAAGTAACCTAACGGTGCATAACGGGACACTGTGGTGAATGCGGATGGCATAAGCGTACGTTGTATTTTCGTTTCTTCTGTGATGCTTAGGAAGTATAAATGATGGGACTTCATTAATGAGATTAATGAAAGAAAAGAAATCTAAAAGATGTTGTAGAATCAAATTTTCAAAATGGGTAGCTCTAGTTTTTTTTTTTGCATAGCGGTATTCCTTGTAGAATATTCAGCACCTTATTTGATAAGGAAAGAGCCGAGATCTCTTCACCAGGAGTGACCTCTTTAGCAAAACTAGCAGATGCTACAATTCACTCGGTTTTGTTTTTGATTGCTTTTATAATTCTTGCTTTGCATGGTGGTAGTTATGAAACATCCTGCACCTTATTCGATAAGGAAAGAGCCGAGATCCCTTCACCGGGAGTGACCTCTTTAGCGAAACTAATAAAAGCCTCAAAAACACTTTCTTTTCAAAATCACTTGTTTCTACAACGATATCAAGTTCAATACACAAAAGGTTTTCATAAAAACCTGGCGTAGCCCTCCGTCATTTCAGATAAGTAATATTTAGTATTTGTACTACGTTTATTGACCTTGTCCAGACATAGTGTACGGTAGCTAATTACTGCTTATCTACTAAAGTATGAGATGCGATTGGATTAGGGTAGTCGTACAACCTTGTTGACCTTGTCAAGGGTTGTGCGGGTGGGTTTAATTCAATCATGAAATGCACGGGTTGAACTTGACTTGCGATTTATGGTTTGTTGACCTTGTCAAGGTCATAGATCGCTTGGGGCAAAAGTATTATCGGGAATTTCAAGTGTTGAAATTTGCAATGAGATTGCATACCTTCTATAAGATAGTTGGATCCCGATACCCACTGCGAGTAAGAGTTACTCTCGGGAGAATTTTACACATCACAATTAGCCGATCAAGTAGGTGTCTAGAAAGGTGTTAACGGTGTTATGCCTCTGGGAAAACGAGGTTTATTTTAATTAGGTCTGTGCGAAAGTACGGGGAACCTCCCTCAAAGTACCAACACTGGACTGGCTGAAAGATTGGCGAATTTGTAAGGTGTAATTAATCCCGGCTAGTCTTACCTTTTAGGATTTGAAGGAAGATTTGATAAAAACAGTGGGAGCCATTCTGATTAGATAAGATAATAACCAATCTAATTTTGTAAGAGCATACGCTAAAGTGTTTTCTTCTCTCTCTCTCCAGGTAGCGACCATGTCAGACCTTAATCAAGTTAATAATATGGTTGTATTGACCGAACCCACTTGTTATACTGAGCAGGGGAACGTTGGTTCCGTTCTTTCTTATAATTGTTATAAGACTGAGCAGGGAATAGGGACAAATACGGATTCCTACGCTGCCCAAACGAATAACAAGCATATTGATGCATCTTCTTCAAGTGTGTTTGTTATCGAGAACTGTTTCTCAGTTCACTCTACGTCCTAGGTATTAGATACCGGATCGGGATCCCACATATGTAATATGTTACATGGGCTAAAAAAAGGTAGGGAACTGGGAATGGGTGATCATTCCGTAAGAGTAGGGAATGGTGCAAATGTTAGCCAAAGCAGTTGGTGAATATCACCTTATATTACCAAATGGTAACACATTGATTCTGAACGAATACTATTACATTCCGACCCTGAGTTTCTTTATTAAGTAAAGAAGGATATAATTTTGTAGTACAGGATAATGTTATGAACATCTTCCTGAATCAAAAGTTGATTGGATCAGGCTCGTTAAATAATGGCATATATGTTCTAAATCAAACCACAGTTCTTAACATACAAAACACACACAAGAGGAAGAGTTCAGAAATAAACGAATTCTTCTTGTGGTATTGTAGACTAGGTCATATCAATGCGACACGACTAGCTAAGTTACATAAGGATGGATATTTGAATCCGTTCGAATTTTCATCTTATGACACTTGCCAGTCATGTCTCAAAGGTAAGATGGCCAAAACTCCGTTTAGTGGACACGGAGAAAGAGTTATGGAACTCTTGGGACTGATACATAGTGATGTATGTGGTCCCATGTCTACACATTCCAGGAATGGTTCCTCGTACTTTATTACATTCACTGACGATCTCTCAAGATACGGACATGTGTTCCTGTTGAAACACAAGTCTGAAGCTTTTGAGAAATTCAAAAAATATAAGCACGAAGTAGAGAACCAAACGGGTAAAAGTATTAAAATCCTTTGATCTGATCGAGAAGGAGAATACTTGAGCAATGAGTTCCGGGACTATCTAAAAGAGAATGTGATTCTCTCTCAGCTTACTCCTCCGTATACACCACAGCACAACGGTGTATTGGAGCGGAGGAATCGTACCCTATTAGATATGGTGCGCTCTATGATGAGCACCGCTGAGTTGCCTATTTCCTTTTGGGGTTATACGCTTGAGACAATAGCATACTTATTGAATCAAGTTCCATCTAAATCTATACCTACCACACCATATAAGATATGGAGTGGGAAGAGACCATATCTTAAACGTGTTAAGATATGGGGTTGTCCGGCCTATGTCAAAAGGCAAAATCCGAACAAACTCGAGGCACGATCAGTTCTTTGCAAGTTTGTGCGATATCCAAATAATTCATATGGATATTTTTCTACCACAGTGAGGAACAAAAGGTGTTTGTTGCTCAACATGCCACCTTTTTAGAAAAGGAATTTCTTGTAAAGGAAATTAGTGGCGAAGAGATAGAGCTGGAAGAAGTTCCAGCTATACAAACTACAACTGAAGATTTAGTGGAACCAGAGGATTCGATAGTTCCCAATGAATCTCGGCCTCTCCGCCGATCTAGTAGGGTTCCTCATCAACCTGAGAGATACTACGGTTTTCTCGTTGATGGTGGGAGCGAGAATTGCATCATGGAAGATGATGACCCAACTAGCTTCGAGCGGGCCATCACGAGTGGGGACTCAGTGAAATGGCTGGATGCAATGCGATCTGAGATGGAATCCATGTACACCAACAAAGTATAGACTTTGGAAGTTGCTCCTGAAGGGGTAAAACCCATTGGGAGCAAATGGATCTTTAAGAAGAAACTTGGTGTAGATGGAAAAGTTGAGACTTTCAAAACTAGACTTGTTGCAAAAGGTTTTTGTCAACGACCAGGTGTGGATTATGATGAAACCTTTTTCTCCAGTGACTATGCTTAAGTCCATCCGGATCATACTTGCCATTGCTGCATACCATGACTACGAAATCTGACAAATGGATGTTAAGACTGCCTTTCTAAATGGTGATTTAGAAGAGTGTGTGTATATGACTCAGCCAGAGGGCTTCGTAGATAGTGGGAGCAGCGGAAAGGTGTGCAAGCTGCTTAAATCCATCTACAGGTTGAAGCAGGCATCGCGGAGTTGGAACATCTGTTTTGATGTCGTAGTCAAAGAGTTTGACTTCGTCAAAAACGTAGATGAACCCTGTATATACAAGAAGATGACAAAGAGTAAGGTTTTCTTTCTTGTATTATACGTGGATGACATACTCTTGATAGGAAATGATATTCCTATACTGCACTCGGTCAAGCTCTTCTTATCATAAAGATTCTCAATGAAAGATCTAGGTGATGCCTCCTACATCTTGAGGATTAAGATCTATAGAGATATATCTAAATAGATACTGGTATTGTCTCAATCCAGATACATTGACACCATACTAAAGAGGTTTAGTATGAAAGAATCCAAGCGTGGGAATTTACCCACGATCTCTGGACTCACTCTCTCCAAAGAGATGTCTCCCAAGACCGATTTGGAGAGAGCTCGCATGCAAGGGATATCCTATACTTCGGCAGTGGGCTCTATCATGTACGCGATGCTATGTACCAGACCCGATGTAGCATACTCACTAAGTGTAGTGAGTATGTATCAAGCAGATCAAGGAGAGAGTCACTGGACAACTATGAAGAACATTCTCAAGTACTTGAGAAGGACTAAAGAGATGTTCTTGGTGTATGGTAATGGAGAACTCCAAGTGGAGTTTTTTACCGATTCGAGCTTCCAGAGTGATAAGGACGACTCTAAGACGGTCTCGGGATTTTTCTTTACCCTCAATGGAGGGACGGTATGCTGGAAGAGTTCCAAGCAGGAAACCGTGGCAGACTCGACGATGGAGGCTGAATACATCGATGCCAACGATGCTGCTAAAGAGGCTGTCTGGATGAAGAAGTTCATAAACGAATTTGGAGTGGTTCCGTCCATCGAGCATCCAATACCTTTGTATTGTGATAACAATGGAGCGGTGGCTTTGGCCAAGGAACCCAGGTCCCATCAAAGATCCAGGCATATTGTGAGACGGTATCACCTGATCCGGGAGATAGTTGATCGCCAGGAGATCGAGTTCAGGAGAGTTGACACGAAGAACAACACTGCGGATCCACTCACAAAGGCCATACCCCAGATACAATTTGAGAGACTCTTCGGGATGTTGGGTATGAGATACTGCAACAACTGGCCTTAGTGCAAGTGGGAGATTGTTAGTGATATATATGCCCTAGAGGCTATTATTGTACATATGATATATATTATAGTGAATGCTTGGATATATATAGAGAGGACTTTCTTGCTCGACATGATAGTATACTATCTGGTTTCTCTTTGTCTTAATATGTTGACTTGTATTGTGATACTGTCTTGCTCTCACATGTTGATAAAACCCATAGGATGTGTACTTGACTACTAGGACTATGATGGAGATCATACTAGTAGGGCTAGGGTAGTCCATAAGTACATCCTATAATTGTTCCAAGTTGAGGGTGTATCGAGATAGGGCATCGATATTTCATAGTAGACTAACGTATACGCTTCTTGACCCATATAATAGGCGATGGATGATCCCATATCTAATGGTGTTTGACATCAAAGATGGTATACCGGTGCTCAGTGTTAGTTATATGTATACACTAGAGGCCATTACTGTACATACGATGTATATTGTAGGGGATGCTTGGACATATATATGGAGGACTTTCTTGCTCGACATGATAGTATACTATCTGGTTGCTCTTTATCTTAACATGTACGCTGATTGTCTCTATATTACATGTTGATAAAGCCCTTAGGATAAGTACTTGACTACCAGGACTATGATACAGATCATACTAGTGGGGACAGTGTAGTCGTTAAGTACATCCTTCAAATGTTCCTAGTCAAGAGTGTATCGAGACAGGGCATCGATATACCATAGTAGACTAGCGTATAACTTCTCGACCCATATAGATGGACGATGGATGATCCCATATCCATTGGTGTTTGACATCAGAGACAGTATATGGGTGCTCAGTAGAGACTGGGTACACTGAACGGATTCGCCGAGATCTCTCAGATGGTATTATACCTAACGTCAGATGGCAGTTCTCTGGTGACACTGGTACAGGTTAGTCTGTAGACCCGAGATCGTCATAGAGTCTTGTGTGATTCCCACTGTGTTTTGATTTCCACCTTACCACGTTCAAGAGAACATACAAAACGGTGGCTTTTGGATACAGTCCCGAGTCACATGGAGGCAATGAGCGATAGGAGGGGTTTCGTCTCTCCCGGTATTGGGAGTTGATGTTGCGCTGTGCTCGATTGGCTATAACAGGAAGTCCTTGGCCAAGGCTGCTTCAGAGATATACTGGTAAGTGTTATCAGTAGTTTCTCAACCCGTTATGAGCCTCATATTGACATGACTTATCGAGTTACTGGGGTCTGACATTTACCACCCGTAGACGAGATATGCGACATATCAGACGAAGAGACCGGACTATACGGTAGTGTTACTGATTGGATTCGTAGGAGTGCGAGCAGGCTTGCTTGTTGATCTTCTGATCACTCAATACCCGGGTGGCCGTTACGTTTAGCAGACCGCCTACGGCTTGTGGGTGTTTGATATGATCATCACCTACTGCCGGCGTATTGACGAGTCTTTAGAGTCCGACACAGGGGTTTCCTGGCTCAAGCGAAATGGAGGAGGAGCACATATGTGATATGTGCGGGACCGAGATTGATACGATATGAGATACCGTATTCTATTCTCGCGATTTATGACATTGGTCGGTTATATGGATATAGCCGGGTTATCAGATCAAGTGTTGATTCGATAAGTTATTACATATGATATTAGTCGGTTATATGTGACATAGCCGGATTATTAAATCAAGTGTTGATTTAATAATTTAATGTATAATTATATATTTGATAATTACATTACATTAACTAATATTAGCTAACTTAAGATTTCTTTTCTCATTTTGGATACATTGATATATATGTGATATATGTTAAATGTATCATGCTAGGTTAAAAATACAACTAGGGTTTATAAGGATTGAACCATGCTAGGGTTAAGATTAGGATTTTATATTTATCATTAAGTTATTCAAAATTGTGGATTTTATCATGGTTGATATTTGTTGAAAACTTGTAGAAGCTTGTAAACATCTTTGACTTTGTCCACTCTTTTGTCTAGCTTAGGATATTTATTTAACCCAACCCTTTAACCAATGGACATGGTTAACTCTCTACAAGGGTTAAACATGACATGCTTAACCCTTGGTTGCATTTCTAAGCTCACACAATAATTCATTTTCATCACTTGTTGTTCTTCTTCTTCTTGACAAAAAGCTTTCTAGCTTTTTCAATGGTGATGATTTTGAGTAAGAATATGAAATCTAAAGTGAACAAAATTCTTACTTCATCATCCTCTTCTACTTACCATTTAGTATAGGGTGTTTACTTCATTAATTCCATAGTTTGTGAAGAGATGGCTTGGGTTATTGTCTCCTCGACGTAGATCATCTTCGGCCTCGAAGACTTCAAAGCAAGCATGTTCGTTTCTTCATCGGAGCCTCTCTAGAGTCCGGGACTTCTTGATCGCAGCGAAGGGACTACTACACGGAGATAATGAAGTGAAGGACCGGTCTACAAAGGTTGTATTCCTTGCTCACTTAGGATGTAAAGTGTTTGCATTTACTTTTCCGTCGATTTCTAGTTAACGATTCTTAGTTAGGGTTAGCTAGAACGGAAAATTTTTAAATTTGACATGGACGATACCTCCCGAAACCTTGCTACCGTGCTAGACAACCCTGCAGTGGTATCAGAGCCATGCTAGAAATCTATACGGATTTTGTTAAGATTACGAAACCGAAATACTCCGAAACTTGAAACCGAAAAATGAAGTTTCTATCATTTTTAAAAAGCTTTCAAAAATTTTTTTAAACAAGTACAGAGTGTTGTATGTGATATAATATGAACACTGTGAAAATTTGAGGGGGTTTCATATAATTTTGGCCGGCCACCTACCCCATGATCTCGGCCAAATCTGAGCCACCCCTCCTGAAATTTTTTGTGTGTTCCAGTGACTTGGTCTTGATATTTCAGGTGTTGTTTGTTTTTGCTAATTTTGCATGTGATATAATATTACACTATAAGCAATTCGGAGTGTTTCGTATTCGTAGTTTTAACAATATTTCGGGTTATTCACATATTGTCTAGGCGAAGTTAAAAAGTTCGAACGATTATCAAACACCCATTTTTCCAAGTTTAACGTATTCGGAAAAACATGCAAGTAATTCTATGAACATTTTAGAAGAATGAAACCCTAACTCGACTTTTTGGATCGTGGAACCGCGGTTAAACCCTAGGGTTTGCCGTAGTTCCGTGGCGACATGAGTGAGACTTGGGTCTGCCCTTCTACGGGTGGTGTATAGGTATTGTGGCATATTCTGGGTATTATTGAACTGTGCTCAAGTGTTGAGCTGTCGGAAAATTGTGGGACTTTGATGAATCGATCGAAAAGTTTAATGTCGTCCGAATATTATGTGATGGGATACACTATTTGGAATCCACAAGAAGTTATGAGATAACTAGTTTGAATTTTATAAATCTAGCAGTTCAGTCTCATTTGATCGGTTGCCACGGGATTTTGATGAGATCAAAAGTCCGTCGCAATTACGTAGCATACGCGGATACTCGCCGGGTAAACTTAATAGATAGCCACGCCCCATAACCCCGACAAAGTGACTGTAGGAGAACCCCGTCGCCAAAAGCATCCGTTCGGGTGCTCGCGGCAGCGGTGTTCCACCTTAGTGCACTTCGTCGACGGTATCGAGGGGTGCGGCCGTCTACTAAAGTTTCCGACGAGCATTCGATCAGGATGTCGGGAATCTTGTTGAATTGCCCGACTAGATATTAAAAGGTGTTTTCAATATCGAGACTAAAATGCGGGGTTTATAATTGTTAGGCATGTGATGTCTAAGGAATTCATTTGGTTAGGCATGAAATCCGGAATATGAGATATTTCGGGTTTATGATATCTAAGGTGGTTGTGGATTCCAACTGTTGTAGTTTTTCACTTTCTTTTCTGCGACCGTAAGTGTAATATGTGGTATATCGCCGGTTTCGGTGCTATATGTCAACGACAATTGGGATACACATATTTACTTACGTTGATGACATGTGATGTTATATGTTGCTGTGATATGTTATATTGGATCGTCGTGTTTTGAATAGCCGGAAGTTTTATGTGAGATGAGAGTTTTTCATTTTCATTCATGTAAAATTCATTGTATGTAATATTCTTTTATTGGGGCACTTCCGGGTTGAGGGTGATGTCACCATTGTATATTATTTACTTTTCCATATTAGGATAGACCCAAGGCTGGGAGCACAAGTAACCGGGTTCTAGGGTCCAGTGGGAGACCATCTCGAGGAGTCGAGACCGGATCTCCTAACTCTACAATTGGTAGGGTTGCTTGATGCTCTCGTAGGGGTCTAGGGGTGTGGGATTGGCTATTCATCACGACCGTGGAATCCGTGTTTTATACAAGCTTAATTTAAAACCCGAAAATCCTAGTATATCCAATATTTTATATGTTTTATTCTGCTGCGATATTCTGTGATGTGATCATTGATTATATTCTGAGACGAATGCTTATATCATAATATATATATATATATATATATATATATATATATTGTTACTTTCGTTTCATATGTGTTGCTTGGGAAGCATAATAAATGGGACTTCATTAATGAGATTAATAAAATAAAAGAAAGCTAATGATGTTGTGGAATCGAATTTTCAAAAACAGGTAGCTCTAGTTGTTACTTTGCATAGCGGTATTCCTTGTAGAATATCCAGCACCTTGTTCGATAAGGAAAGAGCCGAGATCTCTTCACCGGGAGTGACCTCTTTAGCGAAACTAGCAGATGCTACAAACTCGATTTGTCTTTTGATTGCTTTTATAGTTTATACTTTGCATAGTGTTATTTATGAAATACCCTACACCTTAGTCGATAAGGAAAGAGCCGAGATTTCTTCACTGGGAGTGACCTCTTTAGCAAAACTAGTAAAAGCCTCAAAAACACTCCTTTACAAAATCACTCGATTCTACGACGATATCAAGTTCATTACGCAAAAGGTTTTCTTAAAAACCTGTCGCAGCCCTCCGTCATTTCAGATAAGTACTGATTAGTATTCGTGCTACGTTTGTTGACTATGTTAAGGCATAGTGTGCGGTAGCTGATTAGTGCTTATCTGCATAAGCATATAATGCAATTGGATTAGGGTAGTCGTGCGACTTTGTTGACCTTATTAAGGGTCGTGCGGGTGGGTTTAATTCAATCGGAAAATAACGGGTTGAACTTGGCTAGCGCTTATGATTTGTTCACCT
Organism: Agapanthus africanus; assembly: GCA_030015575.1. Classification (NCBI taxonomy): domain Eukaryota; kingdom Viridiplantae; phylum Streptophyta; class Magnoliopsida; order Asparagales; family Amaryllidaceae; genus Agapanthus; species Agapanthus africanus. The sequence goes on along the minus strand of CM057338.1, from coordinate 864,543,146 downwards.
TGTTAAGGTAGTTACTAGGGGCAAAACATTATCGGGAATTTCAAGTGTTGAAATTTGCAATGAGATTGCATACCTCCTATGAGATAGTTGGATCTCGATACCCACTGCGAGTAAGAGTTACTCCTGAAAGAGTTTTACACATTACAATAAGCCGATCAAGTAGGTGTCTAGAAAAGTTTTAACGGGGTTATGCCTCTGGGAAAACGAGGTTTATTTTAATTAGGTCCGTGCGAAATCACGGGAAACCTCCCTCAAAGTACCGACACTGGCCTGGCTGAAAGATAGGCAAAATTGTAGAGTGTAATTAATCCCGGCTAGTCTTTCCTTTTAGGGTTTGAAGGAAGATTTGACTAAAACAGTGGGAGCCATCCTGATTAGATAAATTAATAAGCAATCTAATTTCGCAAGAGCATACGCTGAGTGTTTTCTTCTCTCTCTCTCCAGGTAGTGACCATGTCACGCCTTAATCAAGATAATAATACAGATATATTGACCGAACCCGCTTGTTATACTGAGCTGGGGAACGTTGGTCCCGTTCCAACTTATAATTGTTATAAGACCGAGCAGGAAATAGGGGATTACCAGGATTCCTATGCCGCCCAAAAACAAAGAAAGTTCATGATGATGCATCTTTTTCGGGTGTGTTCATTACCGAGAACTGTTTTTCAGTACCCTCTATGTCCTGAGTATGCGATACCGGATCAGGATCCCGCATATGTAATATGTTACATGGGCTACAGATAGGTAGAGAACTGAGAATGGGTGATAAGTTTCAAGAGTTGGAAATGATGCAAGTGTTGCAGCCAAGCTTATTTGCAGTTATCACCCTGTATTACCAAATATAATGATTCTGAGCGAATATTATTAGATACCGAACCTGATATATAAAATGATATCAGTCTCTTCATTAAGATAAAGAAGGATATAATTTTGTATTGTTGGATAATGTTTTGAACATTTCCTATATCAAGAGTTGATCGGTTCAGGCACGTTATCTAAAAGCATATACATTCTAAATCAAACTACAGTTCTTAATGTACAGAACACACACAAGAGGAAGAGTTCAAAAATGAACAAATCCTTCTTGAGGCATTGTAGACTAGGTCATATCAATGCGACCCGACTAGCGAAGTTACATTTAGATGCATATTTAAATCAGTTTGAACTTACATCTTGTGAAACTTGCTTGTCATGTCACAAAGATAAAATGACCATAGCTCCGTTTATTAGAAACAGAGAAAGAGCTAGTGAACTCTTGGGATTGATACATGATGATGTATGTAGGTCCCCTGTCTACACATGCCAGGACTGGTTCTTTGTACTTCATTACATTCACTGATAATCTCTCAAGATTCAGACACGTGTTCCTGTTGAAACACAAGTCTGAAGCTTTTGAGAAATTTAATGAATATAATTCAGAAGTAGAGAACCAAAACGGGTATAAGTATTATGTCCTTTGATGTGATCAAAGAGGAGAATACTTGAGCACGAAATTCCTGGACTATTCTAAAGGAGAATGAGATTCTCTCTTAGCATTACTCCTCCGTATACACCACAACATGTTGGTATATCGGGGTGGAGCAATTGCACCCTATGTGATATGGTGTGCTCTATGATGAGTACTACTGAGTTGCCTATTTCCTTTTGGGAGTTATGCACTTGAGAAGCTGCATACATATTGAATTGGGTTCCAACTAAATCAGTTGCCTACCACTCCATATGTGATATGGTATGGGAAGAGCCCATCTTTTAAGGATGTTAAAATTTGGGGTTGTCCGGACTATGTCAAAGTAAGATCCGGACAAGCTCGAGACAAGGTCAGTTCTTTGGAAATTTGTTGGATATCCCAAGCATTCGCAAGGGAATATCTTCTACCACACTGAGGAGCAAAATGTGTTTTGTTTCTCAGCATGCCACCTTTTGGAAAGGATTTTCTTGTGAAGAAATTAGTGGTCATGAGGTAGAACTGGAAGGAGTTCCATCTATACAAGCTGCAGCTGATGATTTGGTAGAACCGGAGGATTCAATAGTTCCCAACGAACTACAGCCTCTCCCCGATCTAATAGGGTTCCTCACCCACATGAGAGATATTTCGATTTTCTTTATGACAGTGGGAGCGAGGATTGCATTATGAGATGATGACCCAACTAGATTCGAGCAGGTCATCAAGAGTGGGGACTCTGTGAGAATGGCTGGATGCCAAGCGATCTGAGATGGAATCCATATACACCAACAAAGCATGGACTTTGGTTGCTTTATCTGAAGGGTTAAATCCCCATCAGGAGCAAGTATATCTTGAGAAGATTACTTGGTGTACATGGAAAAGTAAAAACTTTCAAAGCTAAGGCTTGTTTTAAAAGGTTCTCGTCATCGACCAGATGTGGATAATGATGAAACATTTTCTAGTGCCTATGCTTAAGTCCATCCGGATCCTACTTGCCATTGCTACATACCATGACTACGATATCTGGCGGTTGGGTGTCATGACTGCTTTTCTAAATGGTGATTTAGAAGAGAGCGTCTATAAGTATACTGCCAGAGGGCTTCGTAGACAGTGGGAGCAGTGGAAACGTGTGCAAGTTGCTTTATGGGTTAAAGCTGGTATCGCGGAGTTGGAACATCTGTTTTGATGTGGTAGTCAAAGTGTTTGACTTCATCAAAATGGTAGATGAACCTTATATATACAAAATGGTAGTAGGGAGTATGGTGATGATCTTCGTATTGTACATGGATGACATACTCTTGATAGGAAAGGAATTTCCTATGCTACACTCGGTCAATCTCCTCTTATCACAAGGATTCCCCATATAGGATCAAGATGATACCTCCTGAATCCTGGGTTTTAGATCTATGAGATAAATCTAAATGGATGTTAGGATTCTCACTAGGTGTAGTAAGATGGTATCAATCGATCCTGGGGAGAATCACTGGATAGCTTCCAGGGTGATAAGGTCGACTGAATGTAAGTCGCAGGCATTGTCTTTACCCTCAGTAGAGGGACGGTATGTCGGAAGAATTCCAAGCTAGATACCGTGATAAGCTAGACGATAAAGGCTGGATACATCGCTACCAAGGATGCTACCAAAGAGGTAGTCTGGATGTATATAAGTTCATGAGATGAACTTCGTTCCTACCATTGTGTGACAATAGAGTTGTGGCTTAGGCCTAGGAACCCCCGTCCCATCAGAGATCCAGACATATTCTTAGGCAGTATCATCTGATCATGGAGATGGTTGATCTCCAGGGAGATCGAGATTAGAAGAGTAGACTACAGAGGACAACACGGTGGATCCACTCACAAAGGCCTATTCCCAGGAGAGACTTTTATAGGATGGTTGAGTATGAGATACTTCAACCACTGTTGATTGTTGGGTATGGGATACTACAACAGATAGCCCTAGTGCAAATGGGAGATTGTTAGTTATATGTATGCCCTAGAGGCCATTACTGTACATATGATATATATTGTAGTGGATGCTTGGACATATATATGGAGGACTTTATTGCTCGATATGATAGTATGTTATCTGGTTGCTCTTTATCTTAACATGTACGCTGATTGGTCTCTATATTACATGTTGATAAAGCCCTTAGGATGAGAACTTGACTACCATGACTATGATACAGATCATACTAGTGGGGACAGTGTAGTCGTTAAGTACATCCTTCAAATGTTCCTAGTCGAGGGTGTATCGAGACAGGGCATCGATATACCAGAGTAGACTAGCGTATAGCTTCTCGACCCATGTAGATGGACGATGGATGATCCTATATCCATTGGTGTTTGACATCAGAGACAGTATACGGGTGCTCAGTGGAGACTGGGTACACTGAACGGACTCGCCGAGAACTCCCAGATGGTATTATACCTAACGTCAGATGGCAGTTCTCTGGTGACACTGGTACAGATTAGTGTGTAGACCCGAGATTGTCATAGAGTCTTGTGTGATTCCCTCTGTACTTTGATTTCCACCTTACCACGTTCAAGAGAACGTGCAAAATGGTGGCTTTTGGGTACAGTCCCGAGTCACATGGAGGCAATGAGCGATAGGAGGGGTTTCGTCTCTCCTGGTATTGGGAGTTGATGTTGCGCTGTGCTCGATTGGCTATAACAGGAAGTCCTTGGCCAAGGCTGCTTCAGAGATATACTGGTAAGTGTTATCAGTAGTTTCTCGACCCGTTATGAGCCTCATATCGACACGACTTATCGAGTTCCTGGGGTATGACATTTACCACCCCTAGATGAGATATGCGACATATCAAACGAAGAGACCGGACTGTACGGTAGTGTTACTGATTGGATTCGTAGGAGTGTGAGCAGGCTTACTTGTTGATCTTCTGATCGCTTAATACCCGGGTGGTCGTTACGTTTAGCAGACCGCTTGCGGCTTGTGGGTGTTTGATATGATCATCACCTACTGCCGGTGTATTGATGGGTCTTTAGAGTCCTACACAGGGGTTCCCTGGCTCAAGCGAAACGGAGTAGGAGCACATATGTGATATGTGCGGGACCGAGATTGATACGATATGAGATACCGTATTCTATTCTCGCGATTTATGAAATTAGTCGGTTATATGCGATATAGCCGGGTTATCGGATCAAGTGTTGATTCGATAAATTGTTACACATGATATTAGTCGGTTATATATGACATAGCCGGATTATTAAATCAAGTGTTGATTTAATAATTTAATGTATAATTATATATTTGATATATTACATTATATTAACTAATATTAGCTAACTTAAGATTTCTTTTCTCACTTTGGATACATTGATATATATGAGATATATGTTAAATGTATCATGCTAGGTTAAAAATGCAACTAGGGTTTATGAGGATTGAACCATACTAGGGTTAAGATTAGGGTTTTATATTTATCATTAAGTTATTCAAAATTATGGATTTTATCATGGTTGATATTTGTTGAAAGCTTGTAGAAGCTTGTAAGCATCTTTGGCTTTGTCCACTCTTTTGTCTAGCTTAGGATATTTATTTAACCCAACCCTTTAACCCATGGCCATGGTTAACTCTCTACAAGAGTTAAGCATGACACGCTTAAACCTTGGTTGCATTTCTAATCTCACACAATAATTCATTTTCATCACTTGTTCTTCTTCTTCTTCTTGACAAAAAGCTTTCTAGCTTTTTCAATGGTGATGATTTTGAGTGAGAATATGAAATCTAAAGTGAACAAAATTCCTACTTCATCATTCTCTACCACTTGCCATTTAGTATAGGGTGTTTGCTTCACCAATTCCATACTTAGTGAAGAGATGGCTTGGGTTATTGTCTTCTCGACATAGATCATTTTCGGCCTTGAAGACTTCGAAGCAAGCGTGTTCGTTTCTTCATCGGAGCCTCTCTAGAGTCCGGGACTTCTTGATCGCAGCGAAGGGACTACTACGCGGAGCTAATGAAGTGAAAGACCGGTCTACAAAGGTTGTATTCCTTGCTCACTTAGGATGTAAAGTGTTTGCATTTACTTTTTCGTCGATTTCTAGTTAACGATTTTTAGTTAGGGTTAGCTAGAACGGCAAATTTTTGAATTTGGCATGGACGATACCTCCCGAAACCTTGCTGCCATGCTAGACAACCCTGCACTCACTGGAGACTGGGTACACTGAACGGACTCGCCGGGAACTCCTAGTTGATATTATACCTATCGGTAGATAGCAGTTCTCTGGTGACACTGGTACAGGTTAGTCTGTAGACCCGAGATTGTCATAGAGTCTTGTGTGATTCCCACTGTGCTATAATTTCCACCTTACCACGTTCAAGAGAACGTATAAAACGGTGGCTTTTGGGTGCAGTCCTGAATCACATGGAGAGAATGAGTGATAGGAGAGGATTCGTCTCTCCCGGTATAAGGGGTTGATGTTGCGCTATGTTCGATTGGCCATAACTGGAAGTCTCTGGCCAGGGTTGATATGGAGATCTACTGGTAAATATTATCAGTAGTTTTTCGACCCGTTATGAGCCTCACATCGGCACGACTTATCGGTTACTTGGGTCTGACGTTTACCACCCCTAGACTGGATATGCGACATATCAGACGAAGAGACCGGACTGTACGGTAGTGTTACTAAATGGATTCGCAGGAGTATGTACAGGCTTGCTTGTTGATCTTCTGATCACTCAATACCCGGGTGGCCGTTACGTTTAGCTGACCGCTTGCGGCTTGTGGGTGTTTGATATGATCATCACCTACTGCCGGCGTATTGACTAGTCTTTAGAGTCCTACACAGAGGTTTTCTGGCTCAGGCGAAACGGAGTAGGAGCACATATGTGATATGTGCGGGACCGAGAATAATACGTGTATGTGATACCGTATTCTATTCTCGCGATATGTGATATCGGCCGGTTATATGTATTATAGTCGGGTTATCGGATCAAGTGTTGATTTGATAAAATGATACATATTATATTAGTCGGTTATATGTGACATAACCGGATTATTGAATCTAGTGTTGATTTAATAATTTAATGTATAATTATATATTTGATATATTAAATTACATTAACTAATATATACTCACTTAAGTATTTCTTATTCTCGCTTTTGATACATTGATATATATATATATATGTGATATATGTTAAATGTATTATTTTCTTTATGCACACATAAATATATATGTGATATATATTCATGTGTCATGCTAGGTTACACATGCAACAAGGGTATATGAGACTTACACCATGCTAGGTTACACATGCAACAAGGGTATATAAGACTTACACCATGCTAGGATTAATATGGGTTAATATTTATTATTAAGCAAATTCAAAATTGGTGGATAATTAGTCATGGTTATGAACCTGGATGAAGCTTGTAGAACATTGACTAAGTCCATCTCTTTTGTTTTCACTTAAGATATTTATTAACCTAACCTTTAACCCTTAGCCATCGTTTATTCTCTACAAAAGTTAAGCATGACATAACTCACCATGGTTGCATTTATAATCTCTACTCAATTATTCATTTTATCACTTCATCTTCTTCTTCCTCATGAAAGCTTGCTAGCTTTTTTCTATGTGATGAAATATTGTGAGAAAAAGAAAATTAAAGAGAGCTCATTTCCTACTTCATCATCCTCTTCTAAACTAGCCATTTAGATTAGGGTGTTAGCTTCACTAATTCCATATTAAGTGAAGAGATAGTTTGAGTCCGTGTTTTCTCGAAATAGATCATCTTGGATTTCGAAGACTACAAGCAAGAATGCATCATACATCTTGTGGAGCCCCCTCAAAAGTCCGGGAGTTCTTTGATCGCAGCAAAGGGACCACTACTTGGAGCTAATGAAGTGAAGGAACGGACTACAAAGATTGTAATCCCTACTCACTTAGTTGTAAAGTTGTTTACATTTCGATTTCGTATGATTCTCTAGTTAAACATCCTAAATTAGGGTTCTTTTAGCATGGCAAAATTTTAATTTGGCATGGATGATGCCACCCGAAACCTTGCTGTCGTGCTTAAGAACCCTACATGGGTTCTCCTATAGTCACTTGGTCGGGGCAATAGGGCATGGCTATAGACTAGTGTCTCCCGGCGAGTATTCGCGTACAATACGAGATTACGACGGAGTTTCGATCCAAATCCAAACTCCGTGGTAATCCATCATTTGATACTAAAATGCGAGATTTACAAATCGTTAGCTAGTTTTCGCAAAACTAATCAATGTGGATTCCAAAAATTGTATCGCATATCCAAAGCAATATAGACGATGTTAAACATTTCGATCGATATTTCAAACAACAGCAATTCACAGAGAGCTCAACAATTTGAGCCTCATTAAAAATTTCCAGAAAATAAAATATATCAACATGAAGCAGCAGAAGAAGAACGAGGCCATAATTTCTCAAGTCGGCGGCGGAACCGTGGCCAAGACATGGTCTAGGCGGCAGTTCCACGGTCACTTGGAGGAATTAAGCCCTCGTTTTTTCTTGTGCCTCCATAGTTTTACCTGGATGATTTTCTGAGCATTTTTAATTGTGAAAAACATGAACTTTGAAAAAATGGACAGAAACCACCAAATACGGTGTTTAAAACTTCTATCGAACACTTTAACTTCATCTAATGCATTTCTAAGCCTCTAGTTTAGCTCTGATACCATATAGGTCAGGCAGCCATCCCATCCAATGGGGTCGCCGTGGCACCTACGGGTTCCTCAGCAGCTGCTTTTTATGCATGCCCCCTCGTGAGGACTACAACCCGCCGGAATACCTTCCGATCTCGGGACACCCTGGGGGTAAGAGCCTATACATCGCCACACTGTCACACAGCGAGAACCCCTCATGGGTCGGCATCCAATGCATAATAGCTCTGATACCATGAAAGTATGTTTTAACACCTCTATTATGTTTCTATGAGCATCAAGTATGCAATTTTTAAAAAAAATTAGAGCTCTAAGAATACTAAACAAAAATCGAACTAGAGAATTGGGCTTTTAAAGTTAGCAAACTACATTCTAAACTAAGTGAAGAAAGTCTACAAGTTTTGTAGGTTAGTCCTTCACTTCTAAATCTCCAAGTAGTAGTCTCTAGAACTCTTCTTTGACTCCACTTGAAGAAAGGATTGAGCCTGCTTGTAGTTTTTGTCGTCGAAGATGGTCCACCTTGAAGCAACTATCACTCAAGCTCATACTTCACTAATCAAGGTATTAGTGAAGATAAGAACCTATACTAATGGGTTAGAGAAGTGTAAATTGATGAAGTAGGAATTTTGCTCACAAAATATTTCTTTTTCTTTTTCTTTTTCTCTTTCTTTTTCTCAACTTAAGAAAATTAGTGAAGAGATGAAGAAAATGATGAACTTAGAATGAGTGTGTACCATGAGCTCAAGTGATGGGATGAGATAAGAATGAGAGAGATAAATATCTATGAATAATCCAAGAATAGAAGATGAGTCACGGCTTCTCAAAGTATCTCAAGCTATGACTCATTCTTCAATTCTTTTAATTCACAAATGTTTATCATTATCCTTTCTCAATGTGATTCTCACACATCCTAATTTCTTGTATCATCAACCATGATACAATATAAATACACACACACACACACACACACACAAAGAGAAGAAAATATTAAGTGAGTATAATATTAGTTTATATATATATATATATATATATATATATATATATATATATAAAATTATTAAATCAACACTTAATTCAATAATCCGGTTATATCATATATAATCCGGCTAATATCAAATATCGCTATATTAGAATACGGTATTATATACTCGTATTGAATCAAGCTCCCGCACATATCTCCATACGTGCTCTATTTCGTTTCGCTTAAGTTAGGAAATTTCTATGTGGGACTCTAAAAACTCATCACTACACTAGCAGTAGGTAATGATCACATCAGATACCCACAAGCCGTCAGCGGTACTAGCTGAATGTAACGGCTACTCAGGTATTGAACGAATAGAAAATCAACAAGCAAACTTGTCCAAACCCCCATAGAGCCTGTAAGCAACACTTACCGTATAGTCTGGTCTTTTCGTCTGATATGTCACATATCGAGTCTAGGGGGTGGAATCGTCAGACCCCACTAACAGGATAAGTCATGCTGATGTGTGGCTTATTACCTTTTGAGAAACTGCTGATAACACGTATGAGTAAATCTCATCAGCTCTGACCAGAGACTTGCTGTTATAGCCAATCAAGTATAGCGCAATATCAACTTCTAATACCGGGAGAGACGAAACCCCTCCTATCGCTCACTGCATCCATGTGACTCGGGACTGTAACCAAAATCCACCTGTTTGCACGACTCCTTTGAGCCGTGGTAGGGAGGAAATCAAAGCACAGTGGAAACCACACAAGACACTATGACGATCTCGGATCTACAGACTAACATGTACAAGTGTCACCAGAGAACTGTTATCTGACGATAAGTATGGTACCATTTAGGAGTTTTAAGCGAGTCTTGTTCGGTGTACTTATTCTCTAATGCGCACTTGGTACAATCTTTGATGTCAAACACCAATAGTTGTGGGATCAACCATCGCCCCATATAGGGTCAAAAAACGTACACACCAGTCTACTCTGGAATATCGATGCCATGTCCCGATACTCTCTCGACTAAGAGCTGTTAAAGGATGTGCTTATGGACTACACAAGTCCTACTAGCATGATCTGCATCATAGTCCTGATAGTCAAGCAAAAATCTTAAGGGCTTTATCAACATGTATCAAAAAGACAGTAAACTAAAACAAGTGTACATGTTAAGATAAAGAGTAACCAGATATCATACTATTATGTCGAGTAAGAAAGTCATCTCTATATATATGTCTAATTATCCACTATAATATACAATAATGGCCTCTGAGGCATACATATTCCTAACATGAATTCCTCATGGAATTTTTTTAACTTACTGCAGCTCTATTGAGAAATTATAGCTTAATGCAATGTTCAGTTTGTTTTCAATATGCAGACGGGAATTTCGGTTCCCCTACGCTTGCACGGGGTTCTTTCTAGTCTATATATATAAAGCTACGTGGGAAGCTTCAAACTCTTTTTTGTCCTATAGCTAGAATTTCAAACTTTTACATATATATATATATATATATATATATATATATATAGCTTGGAATTTTCAAGCTCAATTTTGTGCAAAAAATTGAAGAAAAACCCTCACTTTTTAGGCATTTAACGGAAAATTATGTGGATGACCATCATTTCCACAATTTTGTTACATTTGTAAAATTTCTTAAATAAACTCCAATATTGGGAAAACGTCGCTTAATGCACTGTTCATTTTGATTTCAAATTTACAGATGGAAACTTTGGTTTTTCATACCTTTTTAAGCATTTAGCGGATAATTCATTTTCAAACTTTTATCATGGTCGCAAACTTTCGTAAACAAACTATAATAATACGGTTTAACTTCGTCATCGAAAATTATATTTTTAACTTCGTCATGGAAAATTATATTTTCATTTCTTCATGGAAAATTTTTAATCTGCGACAACCATTTTACAACAGCTGTATTGGAAAATTATCGCTTAATGCAGTGTTCATTTTGCTTTCAAATGTATTGATGGAAACTTCGGTTTTCATGCTCTTTTTAGCATCTAGTGGATAATTATATAGAAGACCCTCATTTTCAAAATTTAATTATGGTTGCAAAATTTCGTAAACAAATTTCAATAATACATTTTAATTTCGTCATGGAAAATTACATTTCTTTTTCGGTATGGAAAATTTTTAATCTGCGACTACCATCTTACTGTAGCTATGTTGGGAAATCATTGTTTAATGTACTGTTCATTTTGCTTTCAAATATACAGATTTCGTGCCTTTTTTTTGACATCTAGCGAAAAATTATATGGATGACCATCATTTTCAAAATACCGTCACGGTTATAGAATTTCGTAAACAAAATCCAATAATACATTTTAACTTCCTCATGGTAAATTTTTAACTTGTGACAACTATCTTACTGCAGCTATATTGTGAAATCGTCGCTTACTCTGTACATTTTGTTTTCAGTATACAGATGGAAACTTCAATACCGCACTGCTGCGCTTGGCTTCTTTCTGGTATAAGATAGAAATTCTTATGGAATTTGAGCCCCATAATTTTTTCATAAAGAATGGTGAGTACGGTTGAAAAAAATGCAAGATAGGACCCTAAATCAATAATTGCCAGCAGCTTCTAGGGTTGCCTTCATTAACAACTATCAAAATCTTGGTCCCCTTCCTTTATGTTAGGGGTGACGCTTACACAGTAATCTTGTCATTAGCTTCACAAATTGGTCCCAAGTTTATTCGTCTTTTTGTCCACAAATCGATTTGAAAGAAAACGATCTTCTGGGTCTCTTTCTCTCAGATGCACTCTTGAAAGAGAAATGACTTATTTCACTGAAACCAACAAGGGGTTTACCCGACATGTTCAAAATCACCTAGGGTTAAAACTCATCATCAGAAACCCCTTGACGATTTGTTCCGTTAAACAGCATGTCCATGTCTGTAGCCCGAAATTGCACTCCTACTCCGAGATTAGTCACTTAAAAGTATCATAGTTCTAACAACCACCCCACCCCACCACCGCTCCCAATAAATAAAAACGCTGCAGCAGAAAAGGTTTTGACAAAATACGTGGAGCAATTTCTAACGCATCTAAGCCGCCGCCCCTCCTCCCTATTGGCTGTTGCAAAAATAAATATTTTTTTCTAAAAACAAGGTCAGGATAGTGCACTAGAGATATTTTATAGAAGGTAAGATTAGAAGGTTTTGGTGAAGGGTTTTAACCCAAGGGTTTTTGGGCAAGACGGATAGACTACATGACGGCTTCGGTGAAGTAAGAATACCCCTCTTATCGTTTATGTTCAAAATATCACTGTTCAACTTTGGCTCTGTTTGAATTGCCGAAAATACCGAAACTATCTGTCAGAAGAGACTCTTGGAAAACCAAAACCAAAAGACTACAAGTTTTGAAGTTGCTTCATTTGTTTGCTTGCTCTATTTAAAAGAAATATAGAGTTATTTATGAGGTACCTTCCCTTCATTTTCTTGCCATATGCATACACCATGCTCACTTCCAACAGAAAATGCAAATTTCTCTCTTTTAATATATGGGATGAACGAACCATTTCAACAAAGATCCACCTGAAGTAACTTTCAAATCCCAAACTGTCGAACCAAACTCTTTGTTGTTCTGCTGTATACCTTTATTACAACACCAAAGCACACACAAGTTTAATGATGGTGTCCCTTCAAACTACAGTTTGACCCAAAAGGGACATAACAAAATAGTACTATTACACAAGGACCAAGGGGCCTAGAATAATGAAAGCCCATTGGGGCCCAATGGAAGATATGAGAGAGAGACGGAGAATCAAGGGATATTAAAGAAAGGAATGGATGCATCCAAATGCGATATTTTATCTTTTTTGACACGCTTTATTTCTTGAAAGAAACTCTCATTGATGATCACATGCACACATCTTTAAGAGATCAATGATTCAATGCACTATGTGAAGGGTGGGCCTTTTGAAAAAATATTAGTGGAAGTGACAGATCTTTTTTAATTTTTCAATCAATATAGTCCTTTTTCTCTTCTCCTCAGCGTCTCCTCCTTCAGTCAATATAACTTGAATAACTTGAAGTTGGACACGATCTTTCAACCAAAATAGTTATCTAATTTAACTTTTCAGGCCCTGCTTGGATATGAAGTTGGGAAATAAAAAAACTCTCTCAAGTCATAATTTCGAGGTTATGATGAGAGAAGGACATCCCCAAAATTCATACTCCAAGAAAAATAAAGAAAATGAAACAAAGACTGAAGATGAGTGAAAAAGAGAGGGAATGACTCATCTACAGAGATACGAAAGGACTAAAGTGTCTCTTTCACAATCCAACTATCAAAAGCATATAAGGATTAGATTGATAGATCTTAAAGAAAGAGACTCAACTGGTCACCTGCTTTTCTCTCTCTTTCATTCTGCAACTCTCTAAGATATTTTGAACAGAAGGAAAGCAAAAGCTCATCTTTAAGTGGTCCTAATAACTTGGAATTTCAAGCTTGAGAGACTATAAAACTGACAGTCCTCTAACAACAAAATGTGTCGGCAATGTATAACAAAGGTCATAGGCGGATACATAAAATATATTACAGTTATTAAACATGCATATAGCTTAGGAACTTACTGGCAACAATTCTAAATGTCCCACTGCGCGATCCCGTTGCTCATGTTTCTTGAATCTTGCCTGCTGATGTAGTCGTCGCAGATGTTGGTTGAGAGCCTTTTCATCGGGACGGAGCCTAAGAGCTCGTCCCCTTCTTTACCCATTTGGTGCACTTCTTGAGGCGAAAGTATCTTTATGCACCAGACGCTGTTCACAAACTCCCTGAGATCATGATATTGTTTGGTTAGAAAGTTTCGCCCCTACCGGAGCTGAATGAAAGAAGAATGATTCACGTAGACGATCATGAAAGTTTGGAAAAGAGGCCGTCTTATGTATGAAATTTGAAGATCTACCATTAGTCATAAATCATCTTTAACATGAATTTTATTGATTGATCCTATGTTGAGGGGCTATTTTAATTCATTTCTGCCTTGAATTTCCCATTATTCCAATACATTTATCACATTCCACGCTTAAGCTATCAAGTATAATTATCTGATTGTACAGACAGGCATTGCTTTTTACCATTTTTCATGGCTTCGTGGTCGAGGAGACGTATCCATATCGGATTTACATCCATATTGTACTATATCATATTATAGAAACAAACATAAACCATACACTAACATGAAAAGTGAAAGGCCTTGATCTACCAAACTACCAGAAGCTATACTTGTTTTTTCACTACACGGTCAAAAACTTTGTACATTACAAAAATGTTGCAAACTTCAATACCCTTTTTTGGTGAATTATACTCATATTTTTGCTAAACTAACATATTGGCGTCAATAAAATCTGCAAAACGCCATTTTGGTAGAGAAAAACACGTCTAGTTATGGTACTTCAGTGAAATTAATCCAATCAAAAACCAGCAGAGGAACTTACTGCCAAGGATCGTCACCGACAAGAAGAACATCATTCTCCCGGTCGACGAATACAAGCTGCCAGCCTGATCTTAGAGGGTCTTCCAACTGACCTTCGAGGCCAAATAGACGCCCAAGCTCACTGCGGAGCTCGGGGTAGCTGTTGAATTTAGTAATATCCAATGATCTCCCAAATGACCCCGATTTGTAAACCTGCAAACATTAGGGCAACCAATTTAGTGATAACTACATTTTTGTTAATAACATAAGGATTATTCAACTTGCATGCAACAGCAAAAAAACAAGCTTTTGAATTGAAACAAGTACCCCTTAACCAATACTGAATTGCAAACCATATTTATAAAATAGACGTATCTTTAAAAATAAATAAGAAAATTTCTTTTTAGGACCATGTACAGATTTTTCCATAAGGCGATGAAATAACAAAAAATCTTTTTAAAAGGCCACGACAACACACAAACAAAAGCCGTAGAAGATGCTCTGATATCATATTAATCACCTCGCAAAAAGTTCAGAACTATTTAAACCAAGGACAGGCAACCTGAATATAATTAAGGACCGGCTTTAGGAGTAAGAGCACTGTTCAAAGCTGACCAAAGAGAGGAGGGGCACAACCAGAACAGAATACTAATGCATCTCTACTGATTCTCTATAGGTTGGTTGATGTGCCACACGTCAAGGGTAACCTATCGTCTTTCATTACCATGTCTATTTTGTATCAGTATAAAAAGCTTTATTTAACACTATGAGATGCACAAGTCAAATCCCAACACAACTATTGCAAGGGGAAAAAAATTCCAATAGAATGTGTCAAATGGATAGAAAAATCTCACCTTTACAAAGGTTCCACTCTGTGGGTTGATTTGGCCCACATTCTCAGGAGATTGCAGAAACCCGGCTTCTTCTAAGCAATTAGAAGTTGTTAATGCCTGATTTAATGGGAAATCGGTCCCCATGGTGCCTAGAAAATTTCCAGTAGCAAAAGACATGCTCGTCGAATCAGTCTCACTGCCGTCGCTTCTAAGGCACGGCATGCCATTCTGCATTAAGAGAGACGTAGAATCTATGCTCACACCAAAAAGCACATGATTTTGTGGATCGTTGCTATTTTCTTGGTCTAATGAGCATTCTTTTCCCGGAAATGGTGGCAACACAAAAGAGTTGTTAGAAGCGTTAGATTGAGGGGGTAATTGTTCAACCTGGGATTGAATTGATTCAACAGCTAAGCGTTTTGATGGCCAAACTCCTGAATTGATAAATGGGCTAGTTCTTGGTATACTGAGAATGGTTGGTGTGTCCTCAGATGAATACGAGCGCAATGTATTAGGAATTTCCTGGAAACTCTGCTGATTAAATGAGTGTACCGCAGATAAAGTTGGAGGCTGTGATTGTGAAGTTGAAGTTAGCTGAGACATGGATGAAACTGCATTAGGAATTTGTTGATGATTAGACATTCGTTGCTGTTGCATTTGTTGATGATGATGAAATTGATTCTGCTGTTCTTGCTGCTGCATTTGATTTTGATTCTGTGGTATCTGCTGCTGCTGTAATTGCTGCAAGCGCTGCTGCTGCTGCTGCTGCTGTAGTTGTTGGTTTTCATGAGAATCCCTAATTGATTGGCAATGCTGCAGTTGATGCTGAAGGAACTGAGACTGGCTTTGGTTTTGAACTTGACTGTCTTGGATCGACTGGAGGAGGGCTTGCTGAGAAAGACCCGGTGTTTGCTGTAGAAGCTTTGTATTTATTGTTTGAGGTTGCTGAAACTGTAAAATCGCAGGAGCCATTGCTGCTGCTGCTGCCTGTTTAGAAGAATCGATGGCCCTCATTTCTTGAAGTGCTGCTGTAGCCATTGCTTGGTACATGTCAGGTTGTAGACCAAGCATCGAAGCATCGAGCCGGGGTTGCATCCAAGGAGCCATTCCAAGGCCTTGGAAATTTAATAATGGGATTCCTCGGTCACCATTTTGAAGCCACATAAGAGGAGAATTTAAACCAAGTTCATCATCCTTTCCACCTGCATGAAGAAATAGGAAATTTAGGATATGCATTGCAGGAATATAAAAATAAATCCCAGAACGATCACTAGAACTTATTTTTTTTATCTTGTTGTAACTAACATTACGAATTTTAACTTATCAGATAAAGCCCAAACTCATGTATAAGAGTGATTTCCGTAATAATTTTTAAAAAAAATGTTTTTCTGATCTAAAGATGCTATCAGAGCAAACCAAACGCAAATCACAGATGACACAGCTGCACAGGTTTTGACCAAAAATAAGGCACTTAACAAGAACATAGGATTAAGAACAAATATTCCTCTAACCTCACCATAAATTCAGAGTTTTGGTGTACTAGCAGGGAATTTAAGAAGCAAAGTGGACTATTTACAGCAGAACTAATATAAACTAACTGGCTTTGCACATCGAGAGGCGTTCTTAAAGCTCACCATGCAAAGAAGGGAGTCCTGACGGCCAGGGGCGCTTTAGTCTTAGAGGGAAAGGAGACGGATACATCGGGAATGTTGTGAGAGGCTCAATCTCCCAAAGTGACACCCTTGGCTGCCTTTCACCGGCAGTAGACTCATCCCAACCAACCTGTATCAGTTGAAGGAGTTTAAACAACTTTATACGATCTCAGCCTAACCTTTATTTTGAAGTTACATTGCTTTCAAAGGACAGGCAAATTGGTGCAACATTAACACCTACCTTCACAGAGCGCCAATGCGAATTTGGCCACCGCACTGGATCCAAATCACATATCCCTGTTATTGTTCCCATGTAACTGATACCAGAACAAGCCATAATTAGCAAATAGATATTGACTTTCCTTATAGTTTCAATATTTCTCTCCAACAAGTTTCAACAAGAGAGAGATTAATTCCAGAAAGTTAAAGAAAATAATGAAAGGGTTTTGAACCTACCGGCGAACACTTGATTCTTCAGTTTCAAAAAGCATTCGGAAACGCATTCCCAACGAAACACGGGTGTGATAAACTGCTTTTGCGTACTTGGCTAGGGGTATAACAAATTCTGAAGGGCTCGCCCTATATGCATAATCCCACATCAATATATATTATTAATTTGGAGAGTAGACAATATATAATGCAACATCTACCTCGGGTTATAAAATATAGTAAAACGACTGTTCGTAGCAGCAGCATGAGCTGCTGCAGCAAGAAGGCCTATGTGCATGCTATCACTGGATAAAACTGAGGAAGGCATAACTGTTTGTGGACGACTGGCACGCCGGATACCCAGAAGCAATTGATTATTTTCATTCCTGATAAAAGAAAAATGCTTAGCATTGCGAATATTAGCAATAAGCAGAATAACAGGATAACATTGACAATGCGGTGGAACGTCTGAAATCATCATACCAGATAAAAAGGACGGAATCGCCTGCCACAAGTCTTTTTGCACTTACAAACACGCTCCATCCTGTTGTCAGAAGGTGTCTCTTCGGCTGACCTGCACATTACAAATTTACTTCTGAATAGAGGTTCATAGACTAGATAGGATGCCAATTATGTGCCATCTACTACATTACTACAAACAATCAAGAATTGAAACATGAGATATGACCATTATTATCTTTTTAAACAAGAAAAAAGAATGCCCAGTAGGTTAAGTATGATTTTAATTGTTTAATAGAAGCATGCCACTTCTAGATCAAATAAGCATTGAAAACATCGTTAAATTAAACTTGCCTCGAAAAATATGACGAAATTTCCACTCATTATCATGAAGGTCCCTTGCAATTAACTCTTGTGCAGGAGGTGTCTGAGAAAAATCCTGAGGAGCAAGAAGGAAACTAGAAGAATTAGAACATCATACAGGCTCGTAGATTCATTCCATACAAAACTAGAAACCATGTTAACAATTTGTGACTTTTTAAGCTAGCAAAAGAAACCCACCAGTGGAGGGAACACTTTTTCAGCTGCCCGACGTGGAACAGAGAAACCACCATGTGTACTTGTATCACTTGCTGTCAATGTCTTACAAAAATAGTTCGTTGGTTGTTTGCTAGGAGTACCCAACTCGGCTGGGAGGTAGGGATCCTTTTGCTCTTGCTATGGAGATTTGGGGGAAGGTACAAGGTCAAAATAAACTAAAAGGAAAATTGTACCGAGGTTTCAAAAATTAAGATATTATGTTTACCGGGTTCAATGGTTGCAGTGTCATTTGAGCATAAACCTCATCAGTCTCGATGTCTGCCTGAATTGTCATTAAAGCAATAAATTGCACATCAGACTATTACTGGTATGCACAAGTTTAACAAAGACCATTGGAATAAAACTTACATGCATGGTGACATTATGAAGTTGACAAATCAGCTGAGGAGGCAGATTAGGGTAATTGGGGATGTGGGCATCAATCTCCTTGTTTGTTGATGCAGAAACCTGCATAAATCAAGCATTTTAAATTTACGTATTGGTGGTGCAAGGACTGCGAAAGGATCCATGAGGCATTAAAATGATGTCTATCAATCATAATTGCTTAATGTCATTTTGATTTGGATGCAGCACTATGCCACTACCTCATAAGGTATAGCACAATATTTCATCAATAAGTATTCACGCTAACACTACATTTCTAACAAAAAATGCTAGCAGCTCATCAATGTTAGAAACTGCCTAATGACTCCCACACTATGAAAATAACTCTCTAACCCTTGAGTTAAGTAGGCTATGTACAATCAATAAAGAAGCCATTGCTTCGAGAATATATAGTTATATTATTTTGAGCACTTATAGTACCTCTAGCAAAACAATTAGCAATAGTGTACCCCTGATTCATCTTGGAGTATTCTAATGAAGGTAACTGACCTGTTCACTGTGGCCCTGAGGAAAATAGACGACGCGACTGCCAAGTGCAGGTAGAGATACAAGTGGCCCAGCACATGCATGCCATAGTTCTGAATTCAGACACCTTTGTTCTCCTATGAAATTTCCATCACAAACAGAGTATAGACTTTAGAGCAATCATTTTTCATGTTGTATAAAATAATTAACAGACAGGAAAGCAGCTATGGTCAATCATGATGAGTATTAGTATATGAAAAAGAACTAAAACTCTCCACACAAAAATTGCTCAAACCTATCTTGATAAAGTTTCACACCTACTTAACGAAATATGTGTGATTCAAAAGTTACTAGCTCCTATATTTGTTTTGGATGCTTTTTAATGGAAAATAAAAACGAGCTTCCCAAAACGGGAAAAGGCGGTAATTAAAGGGGGGAAATGCACAGAACAAATAACGAAATAAAAAACAAGAACTTCAGCCCAATGCATTGCTATGGATTATCTAAGGACAAAACAGTGGCTGAAAGCCATTCAATTATGTTAACCTGTGAGTTTAAATATTTAAAAGATAAAAAATCCAAATCTACAACCTGCTTAAAATTGCTAGTACAAGAACAGGAACAACCAAGTGAAGCCAAAGAACTAATATAAACAAAAATTAAAAATTAACGAGTAAAACTAAACATTTGTAAGTATATTGATTCAAACCTTTATCTATTTAAATTAAAGCCTGCAAATCTCACCATCTTGTGTCTGATTAACGATCCCCGACGAAGGCATCCTCATTTTCGAGGATTTTGAGAACAGCTTTTATCACAGAATTGAACAAAGTTGTCCCCTTTCCTCTACAAACGAGCGAGAGATCTTTAAGAGATCTCAATCCATATAACAAAAAAGGCCTAACTTTTTTTCTCCCCCTTAAAGAAAGACGCAATCATGCCATATAATATCATTCTCTTCCAAATTAGTACCTTTAGAATCTAAAACATCCATTTCACAAACACCGACCTCCAAAAATCGCCATTCAAAGCTTCAACCCAAAAAAACCCCTCGATTTATTCCTTATGAGCCTCCGCCTCCTCCTCCGCCTTGCAAACCCTATGCCTCATTCTCCCCCAAATTTCACGAATCGATGGCTCAAACTTCAATTACTTCACAAAATTCCACTGCGATTGAAACCCTGATTAGGTCAAAAGATCACCTTTTCAGCTATCAACCAGCTCGCATTAGCGGAAAACGCACCAGATCTAACCTTTGAAGCTTAAGCAACTGTTTCCCTCCAAATGATCTTCGATCCAAACCCTAGATCCTCAGATCTCAGCACAAAAACCTCTTCAGCCAAGCTTCGAACAACTGAAAAAACCCTAAACACTAAAGATCTCAGCCTCCCAAGCATCAAAACAGCTCCAAAAACTGAGATTTAAAGCAGAAATCGAGCATTCAGCAGCCGAATCCTTTACAAAACGAGATCAAAGCCAGTGAATCTACAGAGCTAGTGATATAGACGAGCTCTCTCTCTCTCTCTCTCTCTCTCTCTCCCCCCACTTTCTCTCACTTCTTCTTCTATCTTCTCTCTCTACTTTCTCTCACTTCAATCAATCAGTAAAAAAAAGCGCCATTATTAGTTTCTTTTTTTCTCCACTTTTTTTGGGCTTGCATTTTATACGTGACGAGCGGAATGGAATTGTTGGTGGTAAGTTACGGATATGCCCTCATCATTCGGCGAGAATTACGGGATCAGCCGCCACGGCAATTACTGCGCCTGCCTTATAAAAGCGTCCCTTGATAATTGACGCCAGCTTTTGGTAAAAAATTCCCTCAAAAATAGGAAGAGGTGAGAGTGGGGTATGGTAAGGGTAGTTTCGTCATTTGAGGCGTCCTATCCTTGTTTTCATACGAGGTACCTACAACCATTTTATATGGACAATTTCGTTAACACAATACATCTTATTATTTATGCCCTTGTATAGTGTCCAAATAATATAAGAGATTAATAGAGGGAAGAGGCAGGAGGGGATCCCTCCTATGGCGTCGAAAAAATACCCCCTTCCTAGTTTTTCCCGACGATCGGCACCCACCATCTTCATCGTCATCATCTAAGATGTGTGTACACTAAATTTCATGTGATTCCACAACTTTTTCACCATTGATTTAGTGGGTTCAAAATTAACGGTTTACCGACAATAGAACTTTTTACATTGCTAAATCAACGGTGAAAAGATTGTGGAATTACATGAAATTTGGTGTACCCACATCTTAGATGATGACGATGAAGATGGTGGGTGTCGATCGTCGAAAAAATCTATGGAGGTTGTATATTTTCGACACCATAGGAGGGAATCCCGCCTCTTTTCTCCATTATTCTCATAATATAATTACATGAAAAAAATCATTATTGCAGCTTGGGCCTAATCTAGGAATAGGAAGAGAGTTCTGGTTGGTGGGACACTTAATCTCATTAATCAATAAATCATCGTCTTGGTAAGATGAAAGTAGGAGATAACGACAGATAACAAAATTCCTTTTGAAATAATGCATGCCGGTATCCTATTTTCTCACCGGTAGAATAATATATATAATCCAAAAATTAATATATATATCATAAATTATATTTTGACCATATGAAATATGTTCTAATTAATTACCGTTAAACAAATCAATTAATACAGAATTTCGGTATATTGATTACTTATTGGTATTGACCGGTATAATACAATCATGGGTTCTAGTACACTTCCATCGTTCATGCTAGTATCAAGAATTAGATACTTTTTTCAAAAAATCAGAACCTAAAAACGCAGGTGTGAGGATATAAAAATAATTAAATCCGTCAACTCTCATCACAACTTTGCGGTTTTGGTATAGTGGAAGAGACAGATACTTAAGCGACCCAAGTTCAATTTTCCATCGGGCATGTATTAAATACGGATTTATTTAATTAAATAAAAGATAATATGAACGTTTAGAAGGATAAAAATTGCCTGTGAAAATGAAATTATTAATGTTGAGATCTAAGAAGGATCTGACCCCACATGGTGATGGACAAGATGGGTGCATGTGCGGGTGCGGCCTTTGATACGTCGCCGTCATTTAACGCCGTCCAAAACAAACGGCGCGCGTGTGAAAAATTCGGTAATTATTCGTTCCCAGCGAATAAAATAACGCGCGCAGATAGAGGAGCGGGGAGCGAATATTATAATTCGCCGTGGCGCGAGGACAGCTTTGAATGAACAAATCCCCATAAAGTCGGTAGGCGTCGCATTCGACGGCTGAGATACCCTGCAGCCGATGCGACGTATCGAATCGGACGGCTAGAATGACCCGTGGGCTACGACGTTGCCGGTGCGTGTACGTGAAGTTATTTCTACGGGGTTAAGAATATGAGGGAGTTACAATTTTTCCCTTTCTAAACAGAATATTTACTCCCCAGCCCCTGGAAGTTTTTCCGAAACTGGCCCGTAACCTACACACGTTACACGTTCACGGATTTACGCGAGACACTTTAAATTGTAATCACTTTCCGTCCTAGGGATCGATTCCCACACGCTCGTTAAAAGAGGAAGTGCTATGACCAACCGAATCATACTCATGGTCCTGCCGCAGGAAATTGTTATACATTTTGTTTGTGGAAAAGAATTTCAGTCATTGATACTGCAAAAATATTGTTTTATGTTTTTTTTATATATATTTTGTGCGATTCTACATTATTGTGATCGGTCTTTTTTATCGACAATTGAAATATGATTCGCGTGTAAGAAGCTTATGCCGTATAAAAATAAGACAAGTATGGTTCAAATACCTCTGTTGTGAATGAAAGTTTTTTGTTGCAACTAATTTGGTTATAAAAGTTTTTTTAGTTTGTAAATAGAAGTTATAGTTCTAATATTTTCTTGCTGTTTCGTAGAATTTATACGCTTGAAATGGATGGTGGGTTGTACAAAGCTTTAACATACATGCTGTACATCTTTTTCAAGAAAAAAATGAATAATAATAATTGTTTCGATATCTTGGCCGAACTTCTCATTATCTATTATCCAAATTTATGTATATCAAAAATCAATTGATCATATGCCTGCTAAATTTTTCTTTTGTTTTTGTTCGAAATCCAGACCTCTTGCTATGTTCCCAAAAGATTTTTTTAATACTAAGCTGTAGTCGCACTTGCATGTGCCTAAATTAGGGTTTAACTTAACTAACAACAAATAGTGATGCATGCGTGGCTTCATTAATTTGCCTGCTTTGTCTTTTGAGAACATGTACGTACTTGATCATTAATATTATATAAGATAATCGTAATCACCGAAACCCTAATCCTATCAAGAAACAGCTCATGAAGGGAGCTGAAATGATTTGATTTGCTTATGCAAGGAACGAACCTAATATAACAAGAGTTTTAGTTAGCCAACTTAGTTGCCTTAATTGTAAGGAGCAAATCAATGCGATCGACTTCATGGTGTTTATAGTGGCTTACACATTGAAAAGCAATATATATGATCAAATCTCTCAAGATCTTATTATCACCACTTTGTATAAAAGCAAATGTGAATAGATGCATATGGTTGTTGCACAATCAAACTAGAGCTTAACATTCATCATACTGCATGCAAAGACGGAACCAGGATCTCTGGACTGGAAGGGCAAGTCTAAGCCTGCTAATAAGTCAATCAGGCAATCGATTTAAGTGCAAAATCTCAATTTTGGGGCGATTATTTTCTCATGCTATTTCCAAATCATTTGCTCATAAAAAAAAAGATGGGTATGATAAAAATTAGTCTAATTAGACTTAAAAAGATCATAATGCTTGACATATTTGCCAATATATACCATAATGAATTATTTTCTATGGAAAGTGTGTTAATATTGTTATAATCTTTTGCTGAAGCAAGCATGATAATTTTTTCTGTATAAATTCATGAATTGTCGGCTATTAAATTAGTATTTAGCCTAGATTAGCTCAAACTTGGATTATTGAATGAGAAAACAAAATCTCATGTGTGACAAGAGGGAATTTCCTTCTATGTTACCGAAAAAAGTCAAACTTACACCAAATTTTTCGACGATCGACATCCACCACATTCATTTTCACCGTGCAAGAGGTGGATACACCAAATTTGATGTGAATCCAATACCCTTTCATCGTTGATTTGGGACGTAAAAATACTAAAAAGTTATATTCTCAGAAAACCGTTAATTTTGCACCCACTACATCAATGGTAAAAAGATGTTGGATTCACATCAAATTTGGTGTATCCACATCTCTTGCACGATGAAAAATGAAAATGATGTATGCCGATTGCCGAAAAAAATTGGTAAAGGCTTGAGTTTTTTTGATGCCATAGGAGGAAATTCCCATCCGTGTCATCTGAGATTGGTAATTAAAGATATATTCTCAACTTAATATAGTTTCAAAATAATGGCCTATAAAAGTTCCCATAACCGTCTTTTCTTAATTAGGGAGATAAATATTACCTGTTAAGATATGTGAATTAAAATAGTCCCATATCGGGGAAACTATAAGAGGCATATGAGTATAAAATATAAAATAGGCTAATCCAAGACTTGAGTTTTATTGTTGGAACCCACTTATATCAAAAACTCATGTATATTGATATAAATAAAAATATACAAGTCTTCCCGCTCGAAATTTAACACTGGTCATGTCTCCTTCAATTAAAAAGATAAGTTTATTTTTTTTTGGATTCCTTCTCCCTAATGATAATGTTTTATCATCAGATGTTCGGAGGGTGCGAGAAACTGCTGGGTTTCACCAGCGCCCTGGCCATCTACCGTGGTCGATACGGAACAAAAAACCGGTGTTTAAAATTTTTGGCGCAAATAAAACCTGTCCAAGATCTAAACCATAAACCTATACTAGCAAACTAAAGAAGCTAAACTAAAGGTTAGAAATGATATACCAAAAGAACCAAGTCCTTCGGTTTTCTATCACCTTCCTAAGCTCCTTGAACCGTACTCGAACGAACTTGGCTGCCGGTCTTCCTCCGTCGAAGATAATCCATCCGAGAGATATAGTTTAGGATGCAAGTGAAGCAACTAAGGTTTCTAGGTTGCTAATCTAGAAAGCCTAGCATGCAGTGAGTGAACTAAGTATTTAGCTATCTCATCTCACCTCCTCTCATGATTCTCAATACATGAGATAGTTGAGAGGAGGTGGAAGAAAGGCGGAGGAAACCATGAAACTCAAGAGAGGAGTGAAGCACAAAATGGTGAAGAGAAGATGACATGCTCAAGAGAAAGAACCATCTCACAAAATAATGAGCTAACCATGGAGAGAGAGAAATAAGCATGTTTGGTTTTGTATAACAATATCTTCCATTTTTAAAATGTGCCCATACTTGAATAGTATGCACAAATGAATTAAAAATTCATTTGTGCACACTATGCAAGCATGGTCCTCACCATACTCCCATCAAATCATTGCCACCTCATTTATCCATTTATAATAAATGGCCAAACCCTAAAATGAGGTATCCACCTTCTAGAATATTATTTGTAAAAATACGGATTACGCTCTACTGTATATACATAGCTGTATTCGTACCGAAACACGAATACTTGAAAAGATAGAATAACACAAAGAACATAATACTAGAATATACGTATCGAAATACATATACATAAATTATTAAATCAATACCCGATTTAATAATCCGGCTCAAACCCGAGCCGGCTAGTATTATCAACTGTCTGATCGAAAGTCCGGATACATAGTACAATCAATCGATCGGAACCCTGCACGTATCCAATACGACTACTACATCGTTTCGCCAGAACCAGGGAAACCCTCTGTGTGAGACTCTAAAAACTCGTTAATACGCTGGCAGTGGGTTTAACCACAAGCACGTCAGCGGCACTATCTGTACGTAACGGCTACCCAGGTATTGAGCGAAAGAAATGCCGACGAGTAAGCTCATCCAAACCCCTACTGAGCCTGTCCGTGACAATCTCTATACAGTCCGGTATGTTCGTCTAAGAGTATCGTATATCGAGTCTAGGAGGTGGATAAAGTCAGACCCCTAATAACGCGACATTTCGTGTCGGTATAAAGCCCATCACCCACTGAGAATTTACTGATCCAAATCAGTAATTCTCGTCCACCTTGGCCGAGAATTTCTGGTGATGGCCACCCGTGCACAACGCGACATCAACCCCCAATACTGTGAGAGACGAATCCCCAATGATCCGCTCACTGCCTCTATGTGGCTTAGGATTGTACCTAACAAAAACATGTTTGCACAACTCCATTGAGCCGTGGTATGGTAGTAATCAAAACACGGTGGGAACTCACAAGAGACAAATGACGATCTCAGATCGACAGACTAACCTGTACTCATGTCACCTGGGAACTGCTATCTGACAATATGTATAATACTAACTAGCATGTTTCCGGCGAGTCCGTCCAGTGTACTCATAACCCAATGAGCATCTGTATACTATCTTAGGTGACAAACTGACACCAATGGCTTGTGAGACCGGCCGCCGCCGCTCGTCGGGGTCTCGATAAGTATACACTAGTCTACTCCAGAGTATCGATGCCCAGTCTCGATACTCCCACGATTAGGGACATTTAAGGATGTGCTTATAGACCACCCAGCTCCCACTTATATGATCGCTATTATAATGCTGGTAGTCAAGAAAGAATCTTATGGGCTCTATCAACATGTCATAGTGATCTGTAATGCCACCCAATACTGTATATGATGATAAAGACAAACCGGATAGCATATTATCATCTCGAATAAGACTGTTCTACGGGTATAGGTCCTCCCTCATCATCACAATCGCGTGCCTGCGATTCAATAATTGACTTGAGGGCACTATAGCCAACAATTTTCCACTTGCACTTAAGGCAAATTATTGTGATATCGCATACTCACAGCCCATGTGATACCGAACACCCAACTTCTTTACTAATCAATCTCGCAAAGCCCGTTTGTGAAACTATTGCGTTCGAAAAATAGCCTCAGTGAGTGGATCCGCTCTAGTGTTTCTATCTTTATCTCTCTATATCTCAACTTCGCGGAGAAAAACTATCTCCTGAAATGAGCGATACTTGTCTTAGAATTTGTCTCGATATTTGATGGGACCCAGTTCACAAATGAACTCCAAATCCAACAAACTTCTTAGACTGTATCATTTACTGAATTTAATTAGTAACCTGCGCCATGTCCTCCTCAGTATCCGCTAGGACCACCTGTCCAATATATTGTCCCTTAAAGAGGGAAAACTATAACTCTGACAGCCACTCTGTCATCCAGGTCATCTTAAAAGCCTAAAATGATAACCGCCTCCTGAAGAGGCTGCCGTTACCATATACCAAGAATATTCACTTATGTTCATAACCGCTTCCCAATATTTCTCTAGGATTGGATTAATATATATGCTTAATGCATCCAGTACAAAAACAATATCTAGTGTGGTACTTGATATTTCATGATTAACTCAATTGCCTAAGCAAGTGATATGTCAATCATGCAAATCACTCTCCGCATCAGTCTAGAAGACATCTCTTTAGAGAGGGTGACTCCATCATCTGCGGGTACACCACCACGCCAGGAGTCGTCAATTCTAAAGTAGTTTTAGAATAGTGTCAAGTACCCAAATTGAGACACTTCCTAAATCTAAATCTAAAACCATAGATCTAGTGACCAGAAACTCTGATATTTATCCATATCCTATGTGGAGAAACCACTTATGACAACTACAGTATAACCGATCGTAGTATAGGAATATCACTTCCTATCAAGAGCATGTCATCCAAAAACCAGGATATCACTCCCTACTACCTTCTTACCAGATCCATCTGTTATCTTGACGAAGTCAAACTCTATGACTGTCATATCAAAAATAGATGATCTATCTTCGCTCTACCTTCTTTACTCTATAAATAGACATAAAATACCCGCCCACTATGCTTCCGCTGCTCCCACTGACTACAACAACTCTCTGGCAGAGTCATATACACGTGCACTTCTAAAGTTGGTTTAGAACGACGTTATACTTATCCTCCTGCTGGGTCTCATAGTCTAGAATGACAGCAATGGTAAGTTTGGGTAAACAAGAACTTCTCTGTCACCGCCTCTGAGAAGACTGAAGTACCTCTCGGGTGCCTGAGGTTACCCACCAAATCCGCGGAGTGGCTAATGGATTGTCGAATCCAATTGAATCTTTAGGTTCCTCTAAATTATCAGTAATTGTTTGTGGTTCTGGAATCACTTCCAATTCTACCATACTCCCACTAATGTTTTATGAAAAGAATCCATTTGACTAAAACTGTTGGTGAGTCAAGAACAATATAGCTATTGATCTTCCAAATGGTAGAAAGTTAACCTTAGTCAATGCCCGGGATAACTCACAAACTGCCATAATTGAAACGTGCCTTGAGTTTATCCAGGTTCTGCTTTTAAGCATAAGCCAGAAAACTCCATATATTTTAACATCGTTAAGATATGAAACCATTCTATATCCACTATAGAAACAAATGTACTAATTTAATTTGAACCAGATTCAAAATACATGCAGCCGTTTTCAGTGCATATCAGCTAAATGGAAGGAGGCCAAGCAGTATTACTCATTTAGGAATGCATCCACATATGAGTAATCTGAGAGAAAATCAAGTTCTTAAAACTATTATTTATAAGGGAATACCCAGAACAAGTATCTACATCTTCGATTATCTTGAAGAATCCTGATACTTTGCAACATATGGTTCTCTACTTTATTCATATACGTATAACTTCTCAAAATTTGGATCTTGTATTTCAACAAAATACTTGTCTAAAATTAGAGAAGTCAAAAGTAAATAGAATATAGTACGGGTAACAACCCCTTTGTCCTAACGGACACCGGACACCATACAATACTCTGTATAAGTCCACTAAGTTAAACAACTCAAACCCTATGCGTCGTAGGTTGAAAACTGTACCATGGTTAAGAAGAATTACACCGCTGTTGAATACTCCTTACCTAACCATCAACTGATATAGATAAATTTTATAGACATAATTTCAAAAAGTTATATCTCACTTTATAAAATAAACATACAGATATATCAGTCTAAAATTGGTGCATAACAAAGGATATTCAAAACCAAATATTTGCCGTCAGGCAAAACCCATGTGATTTCCTCAAATATCACCAGTTACAAAGAATTCCAATATGTTGAGAATATAATCACTTAATTTCCAATATGTTACTTCCACCCAGCATCTGTAACGCCATACAGATGTGAGAATCAAGTCTGGTAAATACATACCTTGGAGTCAGAATCTAATTGGGAAAACAGTTTTCAATTAATATCGCACAGTCAAACTAAAACATGAAAATGTTTCCAAGGGGTATCTGGGTATTCCTAGTAATACTTTTTCCACTATTCAGATTCATGACAGTAACCGTATACTACCTTGTCCTCACTCCAATCTCTTTATATGTCTTCACTTATTATCTTCTGTACACCTCACTTAGGCTAATTGATTTTCTTCATTCCCTATCTTTCGGCACCAGCCTAAGATTTGGAAGAAGATTATCCAATAAGTGTAATAGGTGTACACTCCTAATACCAAGAGCCTACGCAATCTGAGAGAAGGTAAAGAGAAAAGACAACTGAATAATCCTTATTCTATTTCTCCGAACCAGAAACCATTCTCGAACTGGAACAAGTTCCTTCGAGTTCGTATGTAACTATACGATGGAATATCAAAGAAATGTTGATCTTCGTAATGATATAGAATGTTCTGGAGAAAAGCAAAGGTGATGTAGGAGTGGCAGGGGTATACGTGTTTTCGTCGTGAATGATAGTAGTCGCAATTTTCTTTGCCCTTAATCTAATCCTTTTATATGTCTTTACTTATTACCTTCTGTACACCACATTTAGGCTAATTGGTTTTCTTCCTAACCTACCTTTCAGCACCAACTTAAGGTTTGAAAGAAAATTATCCAATAAGCGTAATAGGTGTACCCTCCTAATATCAGGACCTCTCGCAACCTGAGAGAAGGTAAAGAGAAAAGACAACCGAATAATCCTATTTAATTTCTCCAGAACTGGAAACCATTCTCGAACTGAAACAAGTTTCATCGAGTCCGTATGTAACTATACGATGGCATATCCAATAAATATGGATTTTCGTAGTGATACGGAATGTTCCGGAGAAATGCATAAGAAAAGTAGGAGCGACAATGAGTTATGCGACTAAAATAATCCAAAAGCCAAAGTGTTTTAAGAGGGTTCGGTTAGCTTGGTTCATGAGTTTTAGTTTAGGGTCGGATCATGGTCACTGCCAAAGAGAGAGAGAGAGAGAGAGAGAAAAGAAACACTCAACGTGCACTCTAACCTAAATTAGATTGGTTAATTATTTTATCTAATCAGGATGTCTCCCACTGTTTTCTTGAATTCTCCTTCAAACCCTAAAAGGAGAATTAGTCAGGATCATTTAAAATCACCCGAGAAGTAACACCTACTCATCAGTAGGAATTGGGATCCAACTATCATAGCATGATAACTTGATAGAAGCCACTCAAGTCACTACACTCTAGAAGGTATGCGCATGCCTAGCAAGTTTCCTGTATGTTTGAAACTCCCGATGTGGTTTTTACCCCTAAGATCCAGGTGACCTTGACACAGTCAACAAATCAAAGAGTTCTAGTCAAGTTCAATCCGTCATTATCTTGATTGCATTAAACCCGCTCGTACGATCCCTTGACACAGTCAACAAGGCCGCACGACTATCCTAACCAATCGCATTGCATGCTGCAAACAAGCACCAATTAGCTACCGCACACTACGCCTTGAAACAGTCAACAAACGCAGCATGAATACTAAGTACTACTCGTAGGAAATGATGGAGGGTCACGGCTGGTTTTTGGCGAAAAAACTTTAACGTAATGAACTTGATATCGTTGAAGGAACCGGGTGGTTTTTACAAATATATAGTGGCGTAAACTTTTGCTAAAGAGCTCACTCCCGGTGAAAGGATCTCGACTCTTTTCTTATCGAATGAGGTGCAGGATATTCTAAACTGAATACCACTGTGCAAAGCAAAAGAATCGACTATAGAGCAGTTATCACAAATATGCAAACTTTCGCCCAAGAGGTCACTCCCGATGAAGGGATCTCGGCTCTTGCCTCGTCGAATGAGGTGCTGGATATTCTGAACCGAATACCACTGTGTAAAGCAAAAGGAAATGTCTTGCAACAACAGTTTTTCAAAATTGGTTCCAACAACATCAGAATCAGAATCAACGCAGTCCCATCAATTAATCTATATCACACTACATAAAAGGAACGAAAATAAAATATACGTATATACCATCCGCATTCGCTACTGAGCCCCGTCATCACCCGTTAAGTTACTTAACTAACGACAGAGCGAGGGATGGACTAGCGCAGGTGCAAAACATACATAACATCTACTAGTATATATATAAATATATATAACATTCGTCCCAGGCATGATATAAGCAACATCACAGAATCTCAGTTAGCAACACAGAATGGTGGATAATCTTGGAGCATCGGGTTTCATTTGAGCCGCAAATGAGACCCGACGTTCCCAGTCATGTGGATAGCTCGTGCAATGAAAACCTGGACCCCTACGAGCGCGGCAAGTTACCCGCCAATCCCAAAAGTAAGGCAACCCCAATCAGCAAAGTGAATGAGTCACCCAGCACTTCACGGGATCCGGTAACTTGAGCGCCCCTCCGTGGGTCAAACTATACCCCCTAGGAGTGAGGCGAATAGCCCGCCAATTCTAGACTGAAGCCCCCTCCGTCTCAACGCCATAAGATACAGGCTTGTTTCCCTCTAGAACCCGGCTATTCGTGCACTCCACCGTGGGGTTATTCTAGTACAGAAAAGAAAAGATATATACAATGGCGACATCGACCTCAACCCGGTCATGCCCCAATAAAAGAATATACAAACTGGCAGAGACAGCAGTCCATATTGTAAGTGCACGGCAGCGCCCCGGCCGTCTGTCCGAGGCCAAAATGCGGAAACAAAAACTTTTCTAAAACTAGAAATCGGCGCTACCGCGGACTATAAACCCGGATCGGACCATTAACCTACTACTAGCTAACTAGAGAAAGGGTAGAGAGCTATACCGAGCGATCCGTGTCTTTCGGTCTTCGGCCTCCATCCCGATCTCCTCGCGGAATCTCCGGTCTTCATCTACTCGTCGGAAAGGGCACCACATCGAGAAGTCTTTTTACGGGCTCCCACCTCTGGACCGAGGCAACTCGGACACGAAGTTGGCAAGCCGACGTGTCCAAGATTGCTGTAGACTGAGTGTAGAATGCTATGTCTAGTGGATTAATGAAGTTGCCATTTTTGGATGGAGGAAGGAGATGAACTTTGAGATGGAGCTATATGATTTTTGTGCAAGAAAATGAGATGAAAATCCTCTCTTAAATTTTGGACAGCCCCCCCATCTCCTTAAGTGGCCGGCCATGCTTGCAAGAATGAGAGGAGGAAGTGAGTAATAATACAAGAAAGAGAAAAGGGTGATCATGAGGAATAATGATCACAACAATGTCAAATCAAAAAACCCATCACCATCCTCATCTCAAAAAAGGCAAGTAATGATGCAAATGGAAGTCAAAGTCAATCTAGAACCATCATGAAGCAACCACTTACAAAAAACACCCTCCACTTTGCTAATTTGCACATTTGCAAATAAGCCCCTCCCATCAAAGGAATTTCAGCTAAGAAGGAACAAAGGAAAAATGGCCGAAACGGAATGCAAACTGGCAACTTCAAAAAGCGTTCCGGTAACAAATTACTGGATAACCCCGCGACTGTATATACATACCCGTATTTGTATTCCGACCGAATACAAATGCAATGAGACAAAATCTACACTGTATAATACTAGGATCCGGCTTAAACCAAAGCCCGCTAGTATTATCCGTCCGATCATGATCCGTGCAATACCGCACGTGTATGATCGAACCCTGCCATATATCCATACGGCCTCTACAGCGTTTCGCCCGAAACTTGAGAAACTGTCTGTGGGGGACTCTAAAGACTCGTCAATACTTTGGTTGTGAATTTAACCACTAGCACGTCAGAGGTATTAGCCATACGTAACGGGCTACCAGGTACTGACCAAAAGGAAGTCGATGAAAGAACTCATCCTGACACCCTACTGAGCCTGTCAGTGACAATATCTGTACAGTCCGGTCCGTTCGTCTATGAGCATCGGATGGCGGGCCTAGGGGGTTGGTAAAAGTCAGACCCCAAAAAGCGGTACAAGTCGTGTCGGAGTGTAGCCCAGAACATCCTGAGATACTACTGGAATACCTACCAGTAAATCTCCTGCCTTGGCCAAGGAATTTGTGTAATGGCTCTCCTAAACACAGCGCGACCTCACCCCCAATACCGGGAGAGACGAACCCCTGCAGATCCGCTCACTGCCTCTATATGGCTCGGGATTGTACCCAACTAAAACCTATTTGCACGACTCCTTTGAGCTGTGGTAGGGTAGTAATCAAAGTACAGTGGGAACTCACACGAGACAAATGACGATATCAGGTCGATGAACTAATCTGTACACATGTCACCAGAGAACTGCTATCTGACGTCAGGTATAATACCAACTAGCATGCTCCCGGCGAGTCCTGTCCGGTGTACTCATAACCCAATGAGCACCTGTATACATCTTAGGTGAACCAACTAACACCAGTGATTTGTGAGACCGGCCATCACCCCTCGTCGGGGTCTCGACTGTATACACTAGTCTACTCTGGAGTATCGATGCCCTGTCTTGAAAACTCCCACGACTAGGGACCTTTTAAGGATGTGCTTATAGACCCCAGCTTCCACGTATATGATCGCCATCATACTGCTGGCCGTCAAGCAAGAATTCTAAGGGCTCTATCAACGTGCAATAGTGACCTGTAAGGTCACCTGAAGCAATACACGATGATAAAGATAAACCAGATAGCATACTATCATCTTGAGTAAAACTGTCCTACTGGTATAGGTCCTCCCTCAATCATTGCAATCACGTGCCTGTGATCCAATAATTGACTCTGAGGGCACTATATCCAACAATCTCCCACTTGAACTCAAGGCTAATTATTGCGATATCGCATACTCACAGCCCGTATGATACCGAACACCCAGCTCCTCTACTAATCAGTCTCACAAAGCCCGTTCGCGAAACTATTGCGTTCGAGGAATAGCCTCAGTGAGTGGATCCGCTCTGATGTTTCTTTCTATGTCTCTCTTACTCTCAAGTTCGCGGAGAAACCCATCTCCCGAAATGAGCAATACATGTCTTAGAATATGTCTGGATGTCTGATGGGACCTAGTTCATAAATGAACTCCAAATCTAAACTTCTTAGACTGTATCGTCAACTGAACTTAATCAGTATCCTGCGCCATGCCTCCCTCAGTATCCGCCTGGACCACCTGTCCAAAATACTGCCCCTCGTCAGAGGGAAAACTATAACTCTGACAGTCACTCTGTCATCCAGGTCACCTTAGAAGCCTGGAATGATAACCGTCTCCAGAAAGAGCCTGTTGTTATCATATCCCTAGAACATCCACTTATGTTCTAAAACTGCTTCCGAATGTTTCTCCAGGATTGGATCAATATCAACTTATTGCATCTACTGCAAAAACAACATCTGGTGTGGTACTTGACATCTCATGATTGACTCAATTGCCTAAGCAAGTGATCTGCCATTCATGCACATCCCTCTCCACTTTAGTCTGTAAGACTCCTTTAGAGAGGGTGACTTCATCACCTGCAGGTATACTACCGTGCCAGGAGTCATCCATTCTAAAACACCTTTAGAATGCTGTCTAAGTACCCAGATTAGGAAACTACCCAAATCTAGATCTAAAACCATAGATCTAGTAACCAGAATATCAGATATTATATCTATATCCTATGTGGAGAAACCACTGTGTGACAACCAAAGTATAACTGATCGTAGTATAGAAACATCACTTCCTACTCTGTGTATGTCATCCAAATACCAGGACATCACACCCTACTACCTTCTTAACAGATCCATCCCCTATTCTGATGAAGTCAAATCTATGACTGTCACATCAGAAATAGATGATCTATCTCCGCTATATCTGCTTTAGTCTATAAATAGACATAAGCCACCTGTCCACTATACTTCCGCTGCTCCCAATGACTACGACAATCCTCTGGCAGAATAATATAGACGTACACTTCCAAAGCTAGTTTAGAACGGCACTATAGTCATCCTCCTGCCGGGTCTCACAGTTTGGAACAACAGCAATGGAAAGTCTGGGTAAACAAGAACCTCCCTGTCACCGTCTTTGAGCATACCGAAGTACCTCTCGAGTGTCTGCGGTTACCCACCTTATCTGCGGAGTGGCCAATGGAATGTCAAATCAGATTGAATGTTTAGGTTCTTATCAAATTTTCAGTAATTGTTTGCGGTTCTGGAATTACTTCCAGTTCTACCATACTCCCACTACTGTTTTCTGAAAAAAATCCATTTTTATCCAAACTGTGGCGAGTCTAGAACAATATCACTATTGATCTTCCAGATGGTAGAAAATCAACCCTCGTCATAGCCCGGGTCAACCCACAAACAGCCATTACAGAAACGTGCCTTGAGTTATCCAGAGTCTGGTTTTAAGCATAAGCCGGACAACTCCCCGTACCTTAACATCGTTAAGATATGAACTGTTCTATATCCAATACAGAAACAGAGGCACTGATTTAATTGAACCAGATTCAAATCATGCAGCTGTCTCCAGTGCATGTCAAGTAAATGGAAAGAGGCTGATCAGCGTTACTCAACTTAGGAGTGCTTCCAATTATGAGTAACCTGAAAGAGAAGCAAGTTCTCTTAATCATTACTATCAACTGAATATCATACACAAGTATCTACATCTTCGATCGCCTTGAAGAATCCCGATACTTGCAACACCTGGTTCTCTACTTTATTCATATACCTATAACTTCTCAAAACTTAGACCTTGCATTCCTATGAAACACATGTCTAAGAACTAGAGAAGTCACAAGTAAACAGAATATAGTACGAGTACCAACCCCTCTGTCCTCGTGGACGCTGGACAACATACAATACTCTGTATAAGTCCCTTGAGTCTAATAACTCATTCCCTGTGTGTCGTAGGTTGAAAACTGTACTTATGGTTAAGAAGAATTACACCGTTGTTTAATGCTCCTTACCTAACCATCCACCGATATAGGTAAATGTCATGGACATAATTTCAAAAAGGTATATCTCACTCTATAAACATAGACGTACAGATATGTCAATTTGAAATTGGTGCACAACAACGGATATTCAAAACCAAATATTTGCCGTCCGGCAAACAATCCAGGTGATTTCCTCAAATATCACCAATTACAACGAATCCCGATATAATGAGGATGATCACCCAATTCCCAATAACTTACTCCTACTCATCATCTATAAAACCATACAGATGTGAGAATCAAACCTGGTAAATACATACCCCTGGAGCAAGTGTCTAATTGGGAAATCAGTTTTCTTTTAACAGTACACAGTGAAACTGAAACATGTAAATGTTTCGAAGGGGTATCCGGGTATTCCTAGTAATGCCTCTTCTATTATCAGATTCACAACTGTAACCATATATTTCTTTGCCATCTCTCCAAATCCCTTCATATGTCTTTAGTCGTTACTTTCTGTACACCCTCTTAGGCTAAATGGTTTTCTTCCTTCCCTACCTTTCGGCACCAGCCTACGGTTTGGAAGAAAACTATCCAATAAGCATAATGGGTGTACTGTCCTAATCCTAGGAGCACTCACAACCCGAGAGAAGGTAAAGATAAAAGATACCTGAATAAACCTTATTCCTATTTCTCCTGAACCAGAATCCATCCCCGAACTGGAACAAGTTCCTTTCGAGTTCGTATATAACCATACGATGGAGTATCCAAATAACCGTGGATTTTCGTAGTGATACGGAGTGTTCTGGAGAAATACAAAGGTGAAATGGGAGTGGTAATGAAATACTTGGTTTGGTCGTGAATGGCAGTCGCAGTTTACTTTGCCCTCTTACTAATCCCTTTATTTGTATTTACTTAATACCTTCTGTACACCATCGTTAGGCTAATTGATTTTCTTCATTCCCTACCGTTCGGCACCTACCTATGGTTTGGAAGAAGACTATCCAATTAGCGTAATAGGTGTACTGTCCTAATCCAAGGAGCACTCGCAACCTGAGAGAAGGTAAAAGGAAAAGACAACTGAATAGTCCTATTCGTTTTCTCCAGAACCGGAAACCATCCTCGAATCTGGAACAAGTTCTTTCGAGTTCGTATATAACCATACGATGGTTTTATCCAATGGAAGTGGATGTTCGTAGTAATACGACGTGTTCTGGAGAAAAGGGTAAAAGTAGGAGTGGCAATGAGGTATGCAACTCTGACAATCCAAAAGCCAGTGTTTAAGAAGGTTCGGTTAGTTTTGGTCACCGAGTCACAGTCAAGGGTCGGGCCATGGTCGCTGCCAAAGAGAGAGAGAAAAGAAACGCTCTGCGTGCACTCTAACCTAGATCAGAATGGTTGTCAATTTATCTAATCAGGAAACCTCCCAATGTATCGTCAAATTCTCCTCCAAACCTGAAAGAAGAATTAGTCGGGATCACCCGAGGAGTAAACCAACTCATCAGTGGGAATCGGGATCCAACTATCATCGCATGATAATGTGATGGAATCCACTCACATTATCACACTCCAGAGGGTATGCGCATACCTGGCAAATTTCAGTTTCTTTAGAAACTCCCGATGTGATTTTTTACCCCATGCTCTTATGACCTTGACTTTGGCCAACAAATCATAAGTCACATGTCAAGTTCTACCCGTCATTATCCAGGTTGATTTGAACCCACCCGTACCTATCCTTGACTTTGGCCAACAAGGCAGTACGACTGTCCCAAACCAACACATCTATCTATGCTGCATAGAAGAAACAAATAGCTACCATACACTATGCCTTGACTTTGGCCAACAAACATAGCATGAATACTACGTGCTACCCGTCTGAAATGACGGAGGGTTACGAATGGTTTTTGGCGAAAAACCTTTAACGTAATGAACTTGATATCGTTGAAGGAACCGGATAGCTTTATAAAAATATAGTGGCGAAAACCTTTGCTAAAGAGGTCACTCCCGTTGAAGGGATCTCGGCTCTTTCCCCGTAGAATGAGGTGCAGAATATTCCAACTGAACACCACGATGTAAAGCAAAAGTAATCGACTATAGTGAAGTTATTGCCGTGACGCAAACTTCTGTTCAAGGGGTCACTCCCGGTGAAGGGATCTCAGCCCTTGCCTCGTCGACTGAGGTGCTGGATATTCATAACCGAATACCACTGTGCAAAACAAAAGAGAACGTCCTTGCAATAACAGCTTTTTGAAAAATGTTCCAACAACATCAAACAGGTTTGTTTAACTTGCATTGATCCGAATCAATGCAGTCCCATCAATTGATCACACTAATAAAGAACGAAAATAATGATGTACGTATATGCCATCCGCATTCGCCACTGGTCGACAGAGCGGGGACTGGACTAGCGCGGATGCAAAACATATACAACATCTTCTAGTATATATATCAATATATAATATTCGCTCATGGCGTGATAAAATGCAACATCACAGAAATGTAATAAGCATCACAAAACAATACAGATATCTGGGATCCCCGGGTTTCATAGAGCCGCTACTGAAACCCGACGTTTCACTGGTCGTGTGGATAGCCTGTGCAATGAAAATCCTAGACCCCTACGGGCACGGCAAGTCACCCGCCAAAACCTGAAGCGAGGCAGCCCCCTTCAACAACGTGAATGGACCACCCAACACTTCACGGAATCCGGTAACTTGGGCACCCCTCCTTGGGTCAACCTGTACCCCCTACGAGTGCGATGAATAGCCCGCCAATTCTAGAGTAAAGCCCCCTCCGTCTCAAAGCCATGAGATGCAGGCTCGTTGCCCTCTAGAACCCGGCTATCCGTGCACCCCTCCGCGGGGCAATCCTAGTACAGAAAGTAAAAATATACATACAACGGGTACATCGACCTCAGCCCGGTCGTGCCCCAAAAGAATAATATACAAACAGGCAGTGATGGCAGTCCATATGTCGGACGCTCGCCCCGCAATATCAAATGTACATATACAACCAAACTGTACTAACACTGCATCCAGGCTATCCACCACGACAAATCTGCAACATCACAACACAACACAGAACATAAACGTGAATGTCACGTTCGCAAATCCGTCTAAAAGAGCTATAGCAGTTGTTTACCCCAATCAGAGCAAAACTCTGTTCAAATTCCAAGGTGGGAAAAAAAAGCAATGCTTCTGTTTTCCTCCAATCAGAGCAAAGCTCTGTCTTGAAAATTAAAGTAAGAATTAAAGTTAAAATAAATGAAGCAACGCTTCAGATCCCCTGCACTGCGCGCAGAGCGCCACGTGTCAAAATCAGACACATTAGCGCAGGGAGCACAGCGCCCAAGGCAGCGCACCCAATCAGAGCAAGGCTCTGTTGAAAATTCAAACTTTAATTAATTGAAGCAACGCTTCAGCTGGCCTGCGCTCTTGCGCTGTGCGCTGCGCGCCACGTGGCAGCGCAGTTGCGCTGCGCTGTGCGCTGCGCGACACGTGGCAGCGCAGTTGCGCTACGCTGTGCGACACGTGTCACGCGCTAGGGCGCTTGCGCCAAACAGAATTAAAATTCTAAAAAGATCTTTCTGTTCTTGTTAAAAACAAGAAGATTGCTTTCTGTAAAACAGAAGCTCTTGGATCAAAGATCCAACGGTGGGGAAAATTCCCCAAATCACTCAGAGAAAGATCTCTTTAACAAATTTAACTAATTTATGGGCGCTATAAAAGGACC
This sequence comes from Agapanthus africanus, assembly GCA_030015575.1. Lineage (NCBI taxonomy): Eukaryota > Viridiplantae > Streptophyta > Magnoliopsida > Asparagales > Amaryllidaceae > Agapanthus > Agapanthus africanus. Next base: position 864,502,915 of record CM057338.1, on the reverse strand, counting down.
CTAGACCTCAATTCAAAGGAATCAACATTTTGTGAGAAATTAAACAGAGAGAGCTCTGAAGAATTGGAGAGAAATCCTCAAGAACAAAAAAGGGTAAAAAGCCTTTAGAAAAAGAGAAAATTCTCTTATGAACAGATCATGGATTTAAAAACAAGATCAACGATCTTCAATAAAAAACAAATAAAAATAGTGCTTTGCACTTTTCATGGACCTTTGGTTCTCTGAGATAAGAAAAACTAGAGAAACTTGTTTTCTTTGATCTAAATTAGATCAAGAAAGCAAACAGTGCTTTGCACTTCTTTTATGAACCTTTGGTTCTTGAATCTAAAAAATTCTCAAATTTAGAGTGCATTGCACTTGCAAACTGCGCTGTTGCGCTCTTAGGAGAGCGCCACGTGTCAGTGTCTGAACCATTTGCGCTATGCGCTTTTGAAATAGAGCTTTGCTCTCTGAAATTGGTGCAACTCACCAGAGCGCGCCACGTGTCAGCAGCGCAAGCGCAGCGCACTAGCACAGCGCACTGCGCTTGCATGACATATGTCATCACCACAAGCGCTTGCGCTCTTTGATTGGCGCAAAGCGCCTGAAATGCAATGCATTATTTAAAAATGGGCCAAGCCCAAGTCAAAAAGACCTAACATGCCAAGTTAAATTGCAAAGCAATAAAGGGCAGAGCCCAAGTAAAATTGATGCTGCGCATCATTTATAAATGGGCAGAGCCCAAAACAAATTGATTCCCTGCATCCTTTATGAGTAGAACCCAAATAAAAATAAAATGCAATGCAAAAGCAAATAAAATGTTGAACATTTTCAACTGGACTTAGCCCAATCATGGCCGTAAGTCCTTAAATTAAATTGACTGAATCAATTTACAACCGGTTCGAGGGTACATCTCCGAACTCCTCTGACACCTATCGTTGTAATTCCTCAACGACGTCAGAGAGGTGACAGGTCCCAATGACCACACATTAATATCGGACCGAAACGTCCCTAAACTAATATCGGACCGAAACGTCCCTAAACTAATATCAGACCGCAATGTCCCTAAACTGGCGATGGATCACCACGTCCCTAAACTGGAACATGGACCACCACGTCCCTAAACTGGAACAATAGAGCCTCCAAATGCTGTTTCGCCGGATCTAAACGGTCCCGTTAAGTCGATCTTAGTCTCAAACAGGACTGACGTATCCTTAACGAACGTTTAAGTTGATCTTAGCCTCAATACGGCTAACGTATCCTTAAACTAAAAGCACCAAACCCAAATCTAAGTAAATACGGATTTGGACTAATCCACGTCCTACGGGCGACGACATAAATTAGTCTCCGTATACAATCCACGGGCAACCACAAACAAAACAAACACCCACGACACGAAGTGAAATTCTGGAGAAGGAGAAAGTTGTTACCGCGATGCGGTAGCGTAATTAACTGCAGGGGCTTGCGCCTGCAGAGAAGAGCGTCCCCACAATCAAAACCCCCTCAAACGAGGGGGAATCTGACGAAGTCTGCTAAATCGGCCGCATCCGTCCAAACCTCCGATACATGGTGCCATAAATCAACTTGGCATCTTCAGAGAGGTGGACGGATAAAACCATATAGCATCTGCCCCGAATCTCAGGCAAGACGTCCTAACGTCGTCGCCGCCATTCGGAGGGGAACAGAAGTTAGACAGGATTTACCGATCAAGTGACATCCACGGTCGCAGATATAATGTAAATACTGTAAACTAATATATTTAAAATTTTCGATCGACTAAAATTCCCGAAGTGGGCCCCAAGCACAACTGTAGCACTCAAAATAAATCTGGGCCCAAACAGAATATACCATAAACCCCAATTCCAAGACAGAGACCTACTGAAGAAATTTGGTGTACTGTTGCTACAGTGCGGTCGCGGATCCGCGGCCAAAACGTGGTTACGGCCGCGGATCCGCCGCGCTACAGTAAAATCAACCCACCAAATTTTCTCAGTTCTCTTGAAAAAGCCTGCACATATTTCTGCAATATACCAAATAATTTTTTTGACGACTGGAAAAATTCGACAGAAACTGATGCTTTGAAATTGTGGTTTTTGGAAATTTCATTCGATCGAGTTCTAAACACGTTAGAGCAAGTTAGAAAAAGTTAATGGTGTGGCTCTGATACCATGTAAGTGCACGGCAGCGCCCCGGCCGTCTGTCCGAGGCCAAAATGCGGAAACAAAAACTTTTCTAAAACTAGAAACCGGCGCTACCGCGGACTATAAACCCGGATCGGACCATTAACCTACTACTAGCTAACTAGAGAAAGGGTAGAGAGCTATACCGAGTGATTCGTATCCTTCGGTCTTCGGCCTCCATCCCGATCTTCTCGCGGAATCTCCGGTCTTCATCTCCTCGTTGGAAAGGGCACCACATCAAGAAGTCTTTTTATGGGCTCCCACCTCTGGACCGAGGCAACTTGGACACGAAGTTGGCAAGTCGACGTGTCCAAGATTGTTGTAGACTGAGTGTAGAATGCTATGTCTCGAGGATTAATGAAGTTGTCATTTTTGGATGGAGGAAGGAGATGAACTTTGAGATGGAGCTATATGATTTTTGTGCAAGAAAATGAGATGAAAATCCTCTCTTAAATTTTGGATAGCTCCCCCATCTCCTTAAGTGTCCGGCCATGCTTGCAAGAATGAGAGGAGGAAGTGAGTAATAATGTAAGAAAGAGAAAAGGGTGATTGTTCATATCATAATATTGCATTATTATATTCCCCATTCTTATTCTTTTTACAAATAAACATGTGCTTTTGACCCATGTCTGCTACATAGTACAGGTTACAGGTTCTTAGGAGAAAAAACAGTGAAAAAGATAAAAAGGCGATGCCAAAGTGAGACTTTGACCAACAAACAGAAGAATCTTGATCAAGCCTACATAAAGACCAGTTCACAAAATACAAGGCAACGCAACGTTCAAGAGTTCGACACAAAGCGAACGATTAAAAGTCCATTGCAAATATCCACTGGGAGATCTGGAAGAAACCTAGAAACCAATTTGAGAAAAGTACTGAATAAACAGGAAGAACAAATAGCACTAAACCAGACCCAGAAGTTGCAGAGTCCAAGTCCACAATTGGGCCGCGGAACCGCGGCCCAACCCATGCTGTGGCCGCGGTTCCGCGGCCGTCCAGAGCCCTTGGTGGAAGAAAATCTTGCCATAATTTGTGTCGGCGCTTGGTAGTCAACCTAGGGGTATTTTGGTAAATGCAGACATGCGGTAATTGTAAACCTAGGGTTTTCTATGTCCTATAAATAGAAGCCCAATTCCTTGTATTAGGCGATGCCTCCTTTCATTAATAAAATTCAGAATTCTTTTTGGAGAGCATCAATTTGTAAGTTCTTAATTTATTTTCTGCCCTAGGTTAAATTTCTTATCTGCCCTAGCTAAATTTAATTTCTTGCCCTAGTTAGATAGTTAGATCTTTTATTCTCTGCCCTAGATAAATAGTTTAGATTTGTTCTTCAATTCCCTAATGAGTGAGTAGTCTCCTCGCTTGTTAGGATTAGATTTGGGGAAGATTTGAGAGATGAAGATCTCTCACCCCTTTCTTACCCATCACATATAATTAATAGGACTTCATGCATACATGCACATACCGCTCCCTACGGCACCCTATCCCGCGAGGTAGCGGTGATACCGTAGTATAAAGGCCCGATTGAGCGTGTTTTCCATGGAGGTTAGGTTAAGGATTGATAAAGGAAGGACAAGAAGCTAGAGAAAGAAATATCTTCTCGATGGTTCTAATCCCCCCTATTAATAATTACCATAACTCCTAATAGATTTTAATATGGGTATAGAAAGCGGTGAGATTTATTGACTTTCCAAACTTAAGCTAGACCTAACCCTAGCAAGATTTAGATCTAGATTAATTTAGTTTTTACATTTAATTGATCCATTCACACCGTTTGGAGTTAACTCGTAAGAGCGATTAGGAAATTCACAACATCCCTGTGGACCGACCCGTACTCACCGGTTAGTTACCAAGCGACGCCGTTCTTGATTGCGATAATATATTTTTGATCGATAAAATCTCCACTAAATCAAATGGCGCCGTTGCCGGGGATGGCGTAAAATTTCCTTTTTTGCAATTTCGGGTTAATATAAAATTAAAAAAAATCATAAAAACTGAAAAAAAAATAATATATAAAAATATATCATCTTTTATTTTTGTGAAAGGTATTTCTGTCTGAATTTTGCAGGATCTACGAACAAATTTGGATCTGGAAATCTACAGAGATCAAAACAGCAAATAGACGATCCTAACAATAGAAGATTACAACAATCAATGAGCAGAAAAAAATTTGGAGCACTGAACCGCACTTAACGCCGCCCTTCCGCCGCGCAAACCAACCTCGGACCGCGGAACCGCCGCCGCCTTGTTGATTCAGCACGTGCAAAATTTTCTTGGGACCCGTGTCGCCTCCCCCGCGGTGGGAACCAGCCTGTGGCCGCGGATTGGCGGTGCCGAAATGACATCATCTTGAGAAAATTGCACTGTAAACTCCTCTGTTCTTGCTCTGGAAATCTCGATATCTTTTCTAAAAATTCCTGCAGGATTCTGTGCGCTTTAAAAATCTTCCCTCTTCCAAATAACAAATCTTGTGCAGGATTCTTTGCGCCGCGCGTAAAATAAAAATTGATTGCAAGAAATCTTTTCTGTTTTGCATACCTTTAATCGTTTTTTGCAAAAATTTCCAAATAAAGAGAAAAAGGAAAAAGGAATTTTTAAAAAAAAAAAGACTTGCAACTTTTGTCGCTAAGATATCCGTGCACCACCTACCTTATTTCTTTTCTCCTTTCTTCTATCATGGGTACCCCACCTCATAAATCCCTTGCCGAACTTTGGTATCCTGAACCTAACTTTGCCTCGTACGTCAATTGTTTCGGTCGATTTAAGGAAGACCCCTCCAAGCCCAAAATTTCTTTGAAAGATCAAATAGAAGCGTCTAGGAGAAACAGTTCGACGTTGCAACCCACTTTGTGTCAACCATGTCAACCTTCACCGCCTTCTTACGTTGATACCACTTTTTCGAGTCCTATTATAACTCCTAAACCGATGTCTATTGCTGAACACATTGCCCAATCTCGTAGCCGATCTTTCGCTCCTCTCCACACATCCAGTTATAGGGATCAACCAGTCCATTCACCTTTTTATACAAATGTTGATCCTACTCCTGTCCAACCATCCAATTCCTACCAGTCCTACCCGACTTTCCCGCCTTCACTAGACATTGCTTCTACACAGCCAGTTGGGAGTTTCACGTATCCAAACAATTTCGAATGTTTTACCGAAACCCCTTCACAACCCATATCTAGTTTGGAACAGTCGTTGGAATCTTATATTTCAGCAACAAACAAAATGATTAGGAATGTGGATGCGTCCGTGGCCGCCCTTATGCAACCTAGTGAACCGGCAGCTAGTTTCCAACTAGCTCCAAATTTTCCAATGTATGAGGAGGCGGTTGGACAGAGTGAGAATTTGAGAAGAGATAGTGAGTTCTACACCTTTTCAAATTAAACCTACCCATACCCAATTGAAGCCCACAATTCCGGTTTTCCATCGATTGTCCCAAATGATTCACAAGTTAAAAATAAAACATCTAACGAGTTGTGTGACTTTGTAGTGCTTAATTTGCCAGATTGTGAAGAGTCCCTTTCGAGTGAAACCACAGCTAATCCTTTTGAACTTTACACCTCCACTCTAGAACCTAAATTGATTAATATCCATGCTTTTGATGAGGTGTCAGAAAAAAATGATTTTCACCTGATTGAGGATTTAGACGCCGGGAATATTTCGGATGATGAACCCGTCGATTTGATTGAAATTTTATGTCCAATTCATCATCCCGAGTCATTAAATGTTTCTCCCGAACTTCATATGCGTCTTGATTTTGATGATAATGGCATTGATGAGCTAAATATTGAGGAGAATTATGAGGATAGTATTGAGGAGAGTATTGAGGATAATATTGAGCTTGAACCATTTTTGTTTGATGTGTCGGATTTTCCAATTCATTCTCCTGAACCTTTCACTGTTATATCACCCTCCCTCCTTTCCATCGTTCCGACTACGCAAAATATCACGCTTGAAAACTGTGAGCTTGAAAAATTTCCCTTTGAATCTGACACAGTTCTCACTGCCGATAACACTTACGAGTGTTTCACTTTTTCGGACGATATTAAAGACTCACCGCCCGAGTTTGAATCCTTTGAATTTTCAGATGAGTTAGTTGAACCATCAAACTCGGTTGCTTACAGTCATTTCGAACCATTCTTGGAATCCTTCGAGTTCGAAACAAATTACTACGGTGAGAATGAGACTATCCCTAATTCACTCCCTTTCGTTCTTCCTATCGTTTCGACCATGCAAGAATCCGTCGCGTTTCTAGTTTCAATGGAGGATTTACCAAGTTCGACGTACCCATGTTTGCTCACGAATCTTGAGGGATTTAATCTCATTTTTCCGCGGGTTGATAGATTAGCACAATCGCTTGTTACACATCGGTCATTACAAATTGTGCTAATTTATACGCTCCATCCCCACCCTCATGTTCGTATTCCCACCTTCTTTGGTTCTTCTAATCTTCCTTTCATGATACTGAGTGTTGATGAATCACAATCCAATATTTTGAGTTCAATAATTTTCAATTGGACCTTCGATGAAAGTTTCGAAGATATTTTTGCTGACGAACTCGCATTCTTAAACGATACGGATTTTGTGATTAATCAACCTCCACTCGAAGAAGTAGAACCACTACCATTTCTTTTTCCCCTCCGCCATTCTCCTCCACCGAGACCGTATACCATTTCTATCTCCACACGGTCTCGTGTGCTTCTCATTTCTTTTCTTTACACTCCATTCTTTCACCAACTCTACATTTATCACGATAGGATCTTTGAATGGTTGGTGCTAACTTTTGGTCTGTGTAAAGCCTTGTATAGTTTGATTTTTCTCTTCCCTAACTCTGCACTTTAACGTTGTTTTACTTAAGTTTGGGGGGAACCTTATTGTATAGATATTTTGTTTTTCTCTAACAATAAAAAAAAAATTGCAAATAAATAAACAGGGGAGTGCCGACAATTTTGACCCTCTAGGTGTGGCATGACAGTGAAGACACTGTCAAGTTTAAGTTTGGGGGTATGCTCGGTAAGCCTTCTTCCTTCACGTTCATATGTATAGTCTTGCATTTGCATATTTATTTGAAAACCCATAAAAAATTGAAAATTTCAAAAATTATAAAAATTAATGTATTCAATTTTTGGCCTTATTTGATTTGAGTTTGACAAATAAGTTAATTGGTTAGGAACAACTAGATTTTAGACTTAGTAAATTAAAAACCCTAAAAATAACCTTTCTTAAAGTTTAACGGTAGAAAATATATGTCTTTGTAGTTTATTTAGAAATAGACAAATTTTGAGTTCACTTCTTGGGCTAAGTCAAAACAAAGGAAAAGTATTGATATTTTTATTAGAGTATAACTTTGAAAAATAATTCCTAGCTTAAGTCTAAATTCTGAAAATGTATACCCTACAAATTGCACAAACACGCACCTTGAAACTTGGAATAGTAGAGGAGACCTTGAAATGCTCTTGTCTAAAGTCCTTAGTACGAAGAAAATGAAAAATAAAAAAATACAAGTGTGAATAAAGAAAAAAAAATGAACATTGGTTTTTGTGATTACTTAAGGCTACAAAAATAGAAAAAATATTTAGCGAGGGTGCTTCATCACCTAGTGCCTTAGACCAACTGGTTTGGGAGTCACTGCTAAAGCCTTAGGTGTTGCAAGACTAGAAATTACACTTTAATGTGCAAACACATATTGTAATCGGTTGTTGGTACCTTAAGAAGTATTAACGATCGCATGAAGGATGTGTAAGCAAAATTCATTTAAAAATTCACCAATTAATAAGTACTTTGGACAACGGACAAGAGTATGATTGCTTGATTTGAATTTCCAAGTGTAGAAGTGATATATACACACACGTAGGGGTATGTGATTGGGATTTAGATAAGAGATAGGAATAAAGAATAGAACTTGTATCTTTAGTAGAGTTAATAAAAATTTCTAAGTGGAGATGGAACCCTAGAAGGAAAACTTAAGAGATGCCAAAAGCTAAGTAGGTCTGCAGAACATATATAATCTTAAGTTAAATGATGAGGAAGTGTGAAGAATATGGGTGGATAATTTACGAGTCGATGATAATAGAATTCCTTGTTAAAAAACCTAATTGGAGAATAAAAGTCGAAAAGCCAAATTGATAGGATTTTGTGGGTAGTATCCGCTGAAAACCCTCAGGAGACAACACTCCTCCTACTAGGGACACCTAGAGATTTAACGGCTTGTTACACGAGCTAAGTGCAATCGCGTTTCCCTGCGAAAGTGAGGTTAGGTTTTTGTCGAGAATAAAACTAGGTTTGCTCGAGGACGAGCAAAAGAAAAGTTTGGGGGTATTTGTTCATATCATAATATTGCATTATTATATTCCCCATTCTTATTCTTTTTACAAATAAATAGGTGCTTTTGACCCATGTCTACTACATAGTACAGGTTACAGGTTCTTAGGAGAAAAAACAGTGAAAAAGATAAAAGGCGATGCAAAAATGAGACTTTGACCAACAAACAGAAGAATCTTGATCAAGCCTACATAAAGACCAGTTCACAAAATATAAGACAACGCAACGTTCAAGAGTTCGACACAAAGCGAACGGTTAAAAGTCCATTGCAAATATTCACTGGGAGATCTGGAAGAAACCTAGAAGCCAATTTGAGAAAAGTACTAAATAAACAGGAAGAACAAACATCACTAAACCAGACCCAGAAGTTGCAGAGTCCAAGTCCACAATTGGACCGCGGAACCGCGGCCCAACCCATGCTGCGGCTGCGGTTCCGCGGCCGTCCAGAGCCCTTGGTGGAAGAAAATCTTGCCATAATTTGTGTCGGCGCTTGGTAGTCAACCTAGGGGTATTTTGGTAAATGCAGACATGCGGCAATTGTAAACCTAGGGTTTTCTATGTCCTATAAATAGAAGCCCAATTCCTTGTATTAGGCGATGCCACCTTTCATTAATAAAATTCAGAATTCTTTTTGGAGAGCATCAATTTGTAAGTTCTTAATTTATTTTCTGCCCTAGGTTAAATTTCTTATCTGCCCTAGTTAAATTTAATTCCTTGCCCTAGTTAGATAGTTAGATCTTTTATTCTCTGTCCTAGATAAATAGTTTAGATCTGTTCTTCAATTCCCTAATGAGTGAGTAGTCTCCTCGCTTGTTAGGATTAGATTTGGGGAAGGTTTGAGAGATGAAGATCTCTCACCCCTTTCTTGCCCATCACATATAATTAATAGGACTTCATGCATACATGCACATACCGCTCCCTACGGCACTCTATCCCGCGAGGTAGCGGTGATACCGTAGTATAAAGTCCCGGTTGAGCGTGTTTTCCATGGAGATTAGGATAATGATTGATAAAGGAAGGACAAGAAGCGAGAGGAAGAAACATCTTCCCGATGGTTCTAATCCCCCTATTAATAATTACCATAACTACTAATAGATCTTAATATGGGTATAGAAAGCGGTGAGATTTATTGACTTTCCAAACTTAACCTAGATCTAACCTTAACAAGATTTAGATCTAGATTAATTTAGTTTTTAGATTTAATTGATCCATTCACACCGTTTGGAGTTAACTCGTAAGAGCGATTAGGAAATTCACAACATCCCTGTGGACCGACCCGTACTCACCGGCTAGCTACCAAGCGACGCCGTTCTTGATTGCGGTAATATATTTTTGATCGATAAAATCTCTACTAAATCAGTGATCATGAGGAATAATGATCACAACAATGTCAAATCAAAAAACCCATCACCATCCTCATCTCAAAAAAGGCAAGTAATGATGCAAATGGAAGTCAAAGTCAATCTAGAATTATCATGAAGCAACCACTTACAAAAAACACCCTCCACTTTGCTAATTTGCACATTTTCAAATAAGCCCCTCCCATCAAAGGAATTTCAGCCAAGAAGGAACAAAGAAAAAATGGCCGAAACGGAATGCAAACTGGCAACTTCAAAAAGCGATCCGGTAACAAATTACTGGATAACCCCGCGACTGTATATACATACCCGCATTTGTATTCCGACCGAATACAAATGCAATGAGACAAAATCTACACTGTATAATACTAGGATCCGGTTTAAACCAAAGCCCGCCAGTATTATCCGTCCGATCATGATCCGTGCAATACCGCACGTGTATGATCGAACCCTGCCATATATCCATACGGCCTCTACAGCGTTTCGCCCGAAACTTGAGAAACTGTCTGTGGGGGACTCTAAAGACTCGGCAATACTTTGGCTGTGGATTTAACCACGAGCACGTCAGAGGTATTAGCCATACGTAACGGGCTATCAGGTATTGACCAAAAGGAAGTCGTGTCGGAGTGTAGCCCAGAACACCCTGAGATACTACTGGAATACCTACCAGTAAATCTCCTGCCTTGGCCAAGGACTTCGTGTAATGGCTCTCCTAGATACATCGCGACCTCACCCCCAATACCTGGAGAGACGAACCCCTGCAGATCCGCTCACTGCCTCCATGTGGCTCGGGACTGTACCCAACTAAAACCTGTTTGCACGACTCCTTTGCGCCGTGGTAGGGTAGTAATCAAAGTACAGTGGGAACTCACACGAGACAAATGACGATCTCAGGTCGATGAACTAACCTGTACACATGTCACCAGAGAACTGCTATCTGACGTCAGGTATAATACCAACTAGTATGCTCCCGGCGAGTCCTGTCCGGTGTACTTATAACCCAATGAGCACCTGTATACATCTTAGGTGGACCAACTAACACCAGTGGCTTGTGAGACCGGCCACCGCCCCTCGTCGGGGTCTCGACTGTATACACTAGTCTACTCTGGAGTATCGATGCCCTGTCTCGAAAACTCCCACGACTAGGGACCTTTTAAGGATGTGCTTATAGACCCCAGCTCCCACGTATATGATCGCCATCATACTGTTGGCCGTCAAGAAAGAATCCTAAGGGCTCTATCAACGTGCAATAGTGACCTGTAAGGTCACCTGAAGCATTACACGATGATAAAGATAAACCAGATAGCATACTATCATCTTGAGTAAGACAGTCCTACCGGTATAGGTCCTCCCTCAATCATTGCAATCACGTGCCTGTGATCCAATAATTGACTCTGAGGGCACTATATCCAACACATATATTGGACGCTCGTCCCGCAATAACAAATATACAAATGAATCTGAACTGTACTACTAGCATTGCGCTCCAAGCTATCCACTACGACAATCCAACCACAATATCAACACAACACAGAACATCAACGTGAATATTATATTCGTAAACCCGTCTGGTTGAATATATAGCAACTAGTCGGGTTGTATCGCTCAATAATATTCACGGTTGCAGATATCATCACATGTACTGATAATCACATAGTTTAAAATTTTGATCGACTAAAACTTTCCCAAATTGGCCCCAAATGCAAAATAGCACATTAAACAAATCTGGGTCAAAACTAAATATACCAAAAATCAAATTTCCAAGTCAGAGAGTTCCAGAAGAAATTTGGAGCAAAACACCCACAAATCCGCCGCGCTTTCGCGGCCAATGTGCATATATTGCCGCGGAACCACAGCCATTTGGTGGGGTCTTATCCCCAAATTTCTTGTGGTGCCATAATTATGCTTGCATATATTTTTAAGATACACAAAATGATTTTTTGAACACTTTTCAAAATCGACAGCAAGCATGTAAAAATGGAAAAATGATTCGGAAAGTTTGGTCGATCGATATTCTAATTTCGTGCAAACTAGCTAGTATTGGTTTATGGGTGGCTCTGATACCATTGCTGGGTTTCGCTGACGCCCTGGCCATCTACCGTGGCCGATGCGGAATAAAAACTGGCATTTAAAATTTTTGGCACAAACAAAACCCGCCCAAGATCTAAACCATAAACCAATACTAGCAAATTAAAGAAGCTAAACTAAAGGGTTAGAAGTGATATACCAAAAGAACCAAGTCTTTCGGCCTTCTATTACCTTCCTAAGCTCCTTGAGTCATGCTCGAACGAACCTGGCCACCGGTCTTCCTCCGTCGAAGATGATCCACCCGAGGGACGCAGTCATGGCTCTAGCTCCACATCGAAGGATGCAAGTGAAGTAAGTAGGGTTTCTAGGTGGCTCATCTAGAAAGTCTAGGATGTAGTGAGTGAACTAAGTGTTTAGCTATCTCATCTCACCTCCTCTCATGATTCTCAACACATGAGATGATTGAGAGGAGGTGGAAGGTGAAGGTGGAGGAAACCATGAAACCAGGAAACTTAACAGAGGAGTGAAGCACAAAATGGTGAGGAGAAGATGGCATGCTCAAGAGAAAGAGCCATCTCACAAAATAATGAGCTAATTATGGAGAGAGAAAAATGAGCATGCTTGGTTTTGTAAAATAATATCTTCCATATTTAAAATGTGCCCATACTTAAATAGTATGCACAAATGAATCAAAAATTCATTTGTGCACACTATACAAGCATGGTCCTCACCATACTCTCATCAAATCATTGACACCTCATTTATCCATTTATAATAAATGGTCAAACCCTAAAATGAGGTGTCCACCTTTTAGAATGTTATCTGTAAAAATACGGATTACATTCTACTGTGTATATATATATATATACACACACTTGTATTCGTACCGAAACACGAATAACCAAAGAAATAGAATAATACAAACATAATACTAGAATATACGTATCGAAATACATATACGTAAATTATTAAATCAATACCTGATTTAATAATCCGGCTCAAATCCGAGCCGGCTAGTATTATCAACTGTTCGATCGAAAGTCCGGGTACATAGTATAATCAATCGATCGGAACCCTGTACGTATCCAATACGGCTACTATATCGTTTCGCCAGAACCAGAGAAACCCTCTGTGTGGGACTCTAAAGACTCGTCAATACGCTGGTAGTGGGTGTAACCACAAGCATATCAGCGGCACTAGCTGTACGTAATGGCTATTCAGGTATTGAGCGAAAGGAAGTCCGACGAGCAAACTCATCCAACTCCCTACCGAGACTGTCCGTGACAATCTCCATACAGTCCGGTCTGTTCGTCTAAGAGTATCGTATATCGAGTTTAGGGGGTGGATAAAATCAGACTCCTAATAACGCGATATTTCGTGTCGGTATGAAGCCCATCACCCATTGAGAATCTACCGATCCAAATCAGTAATTCCCGTCCACCTCGGCCGAGAATTTCTGGTGATGGCCACCCGTGCACAACGCGACATCAACCTCCAATATCGAGAGAGACGAATCCCCGACGATCCGCTCACTGCCTCCATGTGGCTCGGGACTGTACCCAGCTAAGTGTCGGTCACGTTCCTAAATTGGGTCGTGACAATTTTGCAGGATCCGTACCATTCATCACCCTGATCTAAATGTTCTAAAATGTAAATTAATTATCTGAAGAGATTTAATACATTGTAATATCAACCATTTTTTTAAAAATAGAAAATCAAGCATGGAAAGAGAACTCTTGCATGTATCACATTGAAAAAACAAACATAATAGCTAAATAGCAAATATATATGTGGTATAATTTTAATAGTAAATAAATAAATTTGGAAGTATTTGAAAACAGAACGTACAGCTGAGTCAAAGAAGGATATAATAAATGTCATAGCATATTAATTCAGGGAAGACTTGAAACATAATATTTCACATAACATGGATGAGGATCTAAACGTAGATTTGAGGAAGTACACTGGACAAAAGTATTTAAGATTTTTATAGACAAATTATAAGAAAATGCAACTTGCACTTTTGCTTTGTATTTTATTTTCTAAATATAATTTTAGCTAACTTCCCATGTTGAACTCCAAGTACTAGAGCATATGAATCCTTTGACATTTTTATATAGAAGTGGATCATCCAATAACCACCCTCAATGGACTACATACATCTGACATTTAAAGAAAACAATTCTACTATTAATTAATGATGCTTTTCTTCTCTCATTGGATAATAACCGTCGGTGACACAATGGAAGATGGATAATCCGTTTCTTCCTTAAAATGCCAAACTGGAATTATATATGACACTTATTCGAATGATGCATGGTTTGAGATTTAAAGATGGGTAATATTATATTACTTATCAGCCTCTCAAAAGACAAGAGAAGAGAACGGTCTTTCCGAAAAATAAATAAATACAACCTTGCACCTAAACGGAGGAAAAAAGGGTGAGAATTTATTATAGAAACACATTCAATTATCAACTTCGTTTTCAAAGACAAGGCCTCTTGAAAGGGATCAATATAAAATTTCCAGGAAATGATTAAACCATCCCTTAATAGATGAGCTAACATATACTAGTCTGTTTTAGCCAAACACATCATATTCTTACGCAAGTTTAGATATAATTGACTTGAAAACAGTTAGCGACCCCTAAAATTTGACTTTGTGTACGTCCTTGTTACCTATATATGTTTGCCGCGGTTTTGTAGTTAGTTGCGCAAAGGGTTGTCGTGCTACAAAATTCTTTCTTCGGAACTCTTCTGCCTGGCACACGGACACAAGGACTTATATCTGCTATGAAAAACAAATGGTGGATCTAAATTGGTAGCCGGTTTACAATTTAATTTTAACGTTATATCGGATAACTCAGCAGACGTCTTTGTTTGCCGCTTTAAAGTATATAACTATGTAGATATATTTTCTTATGTAAAAGCCGTAACAATTATCATTTTACCGCGTACTAGAGCATGAGCCATATCTCACGTGTGGTCATTGTCGGACAAAGAAGGGCCCACTTGCAAAAAGAAAAATCACTGGCTTGAAATGCTTACAAGTTGCACACGTTAGATCCACACATGCACACACTTTCTTTAATTTCATGCATTTCTACCCGTATCTTTTCGTACAAAATGGTTCCACGCCTGACTGTAGAACACTTAAATTAAGTGTTATCGACAATATCAACGGTACTCCTGCTGGCTAAAATGAGAGGTCCTAAATTCGAATGCAGAAAAAGTTTTCACCCAAAACAAAATAAGCAACCGAACAATATTAGCCTTTGGCCTAATAAAGCATCTGATTAAACTACTATCATGGATTAAATGTCTTTAGCTATTTCTGTTCCACAAACCAAAATTTTGCCTCGGTGGATTATTTGCAATCTATACTCGTTCCACTTCAAGTGTTAGTGTAGCCAATAGACACAACACTACTACAATATGGGGTTGCCCCTACGGACTCAGGAATCCGTAGAAGCAAATATTTCTTGCCCCTACGGATTTATCCGTAGGGCCACATCGTTGTCCCTACGGTGCCTTACGTTCTAATTTTTTGTTTGGCCCTACGGAGCCGCAAACGGTGGACCTACGGTTATGTCCGTAGGGGCATATAAATAAGTTATTAATA
The DNA here is from genome assembly GCA_030015575.1 of Agapanthus africanus. Taxonomy (NCBI): domain Eukaryota; kingdom Viridiplantae; phylum Streptophyta; class Magnoliopsida; order Asparagales; family Amaryllidaceae; genus Agapanthus; species Agapanthus africanus. Next base: position 864,487,425 of record CM057338.1, on the reverse strand, counting down.
AAAAAAAAGGCACAGAAAAGTCATTCATCGTTCCCAAAATTTCTCTCTCTCACTCCCGCGACTCATATCGTCTGTTCCCGCGCCTCGTCGCCACCGCGCTCCGCGCCTCGTCGCCACCTTCGTCGGTCGACTTCCCGCGCCTTTGTCGACTTCCTGCGCCTTGCCGCCACCTTCGCCGATCGTCGTCGACCACCGATTTCTGTCGTCTCCTCCACCGCACGTCCGGTTAGTAATTAAATCTCAAATTATTTTTAATTTTGATGATGTTAGGTCTAGGCTTCAGGCCAGGTTCGGGTAGGGGTAAGGGTTGGGCATCGGCATCGGCATCGGGTTCGGTTAGGGTTAGGGTTAGGGTTCGATTCTGGGGTTCGGTTGGGGTTAGGGTTAGGGTTGGGGGTTGGGGCTGGGGCTGGGACTGAGGCTAGGGTTCGGTTGGGGTTGGGGCTGGGCTGGGACTGGGGCTACGGTTGGGGTTGGGGCTGGGCTGGGGCTGGGGCTAGGGTTCGGTTGGAGGGAGGGTTTGGTTTGAGAAATATAAAAGACTGAATGCAATCAAATCAAAAGGCTCATCTAAGATAAAGGGAACGACAAGGGAGCAAATATCAACCAAATAATAGACAAGGCTTTCTCATTCATATATTTTTGAAAATAATTTTCAGAATGATTTCTACTTTACAAGTCTACTTTGTTCATAGATAGAGTAGATATATCAATTCAATAAAGTTATAGACAACAATTCTTTAATTATTAGATAGAAAGATTGAAAGACAAACTCTTAGTCTTCTATTGTTGATTGAATCTGTGCTTAATTAATGAGAGACTTTTCAAGGACCGGTATGGTATTTAATCAAAACTTCATAAATCATCTTTTCGATGCTTAGAATGGCTCTTGATTTAATGCTCTTGTGAAAGTTATGGCTGTTTTACCGAGATCTGTCTAAACTGGCCGATTCAATCTGAATATCTGTATGTTTTTATGCATGTGATGTGATCACAGAGCATGTGATGTTTTAATCTGTGTCCTACATTTGTAGTTTTAATTGTTGATTGTTATAGATGAATGCCATTGCAATAATAGTTTTTGGTTGATATATTAATTTTTCAAATATTTGCATGTATGTATCCATGCCTGCCTGCATATATGTATATATAAGGATAATGGGTATATTATTAGGTTGCCGTAGGAGAAAATTTTCCTTCATATGGCTGTCAAAAGTCAATCCTTAATCTCTTTGTGGATGATCAGTTCTATCAATCTTGATCTCAATGGTTTAAAATCATGTTACACATACAACACGAATGCACAACAAACGCATCATTAGAGAGTGATTCAAGATGTTCAAGTTAAAACCAATATATGATACTTGATGATAATATGAAACCTTCATATTCTCATCGATACTCATATATGAAACTAAAAGCGCCACTTAGTCCCCGTCTATCGGTTAACATACGTGCGATATTCATCGTGACATAGAACTATATGAAGGTTGTTAAATATCGGACGATATAGCTCGATACTAACAACCGTCGTATAGTCTATGTGACGAGAAGATTCAATCGTATGGTAACCGATAGATTTGTTCCGTGTGGACAACTTAGGAATGTATAAAGCAAACACCTTCATTCACTTGTGTTTTCATCCGTTTCGAGATATTTCGTCGGTACCTTTCCGCTGGTTCTCCGTGTACAAAGATAGATTAGATGTTCATTTCAACGTTGTTTCACAGCTTTGAAATGATTATCTATTCTATTACAGTGTACTCGGAGAACAGCGGGGAGGTGCTGCCGAAATTTACTCGAAACGGTTGAAAGCACAAGTGAATGGGTGTTCGCTCTATACATTCTTAATGGGATAGAAGCCTTACCCCCGACAGCCGGAACACACACATACAACAAGAATACACAACAAACGCATAATTAAAGAGTGATTCAAGATGTTCAAGTTAAAACCAATATATGATACTCGATGATAATATGAAACCTTCATATTCTCATCGATATTCATATATGAAACTAAAAGCGCCACTTAATCCCCGTCAATCGGTTAACATACGTGCGATGTTCGTCGTAACATAGAACTATACGAAGGTTGTTAAATATCGGACGGTATAGCTCGATACTAACAACCGTCGTATAGTCTATGCGACGAAAAGATTCAATCGTATGGTAACCGATAGATTTGTCCCGTGTGGACAAGTTAGGAATGTATAAAGCAAACACCTTCATTCACTTGTGTTTTTATCCGTTTCGAGATATTTCGTCGGTACCTTTCCGCTGGTTCTCCGTGTACAAAGATAGATTAGATGCTCATTTCAACGTTGTTTCACAGCTTTGAAATGATTATCTATTCTATTACAGTGTACTCGGAGAACAGCGGGGAGGTGCTGCCGAAATTTACTCGAAACGGTTGAATGCACAAGCGAATGGGTGTTCGCTCTATACATTCTTAATGGGATAGAAGCCTTACTCCCGACAGCCGGAACACACACATACAACAAGAATACACAACAAACGCAAAATTAAAGAGTGATTCAAGATGTTCAAGTTAAAACCAATATATGATACTCGATGATAATATGAAACCTTCATATTCTCATCGATACTCATATATGAAACTAAAAGCGCCACTTAGTCCCCGTCTATCGGTTAACATAAGTGCGATGTTCGTCGTGACATAGAACTATACGAAGATTGTTAAATATCGGACGGTATAGCTCGATACTAACAACCGTCGTATAGTCTATGCGACGAGAAGATTCAATCGTATGGTAACCGATAGATTTGTCCCGTGTGGACAAGTTAGGAATGTATAAAGCAAACACCTTCATTCACTTGTGTTTTCATCCGTTTCGAGATATTTCGTCGGTACCTTTCCGCTGGTTCTCCGTGTACAAAGATAGATTAGATGTTCATTTCAACGTTATTTCACAGCTTTGAAATGATTATCTATTCTATTACAGAGTACTCGGAGAACAGCGGGGATGTGCTGCCGAAATTTACTCGAAACGGTTGAAAACACAAGCGAATGGGGTGTTCGCTCTATACATTCTTAATGGGATAGAAGCCTTACCCACGACAGCTGGAACACACACATACAACAAGAATACACAACAAACGCATAATTAGAGAGTGATTCAAGATGTTCAAGTTAAAACCAATATATGATACTCGATGATAATATGAAACCTTCATATTCTCATCGATACTCATATATGAAACTAAAAGTGCCACTTAGTCCCCGTCTATCGGTTAACATACGTTCGATAATTTATTCTTTTCAACGACAAACGCACACACAAAGCATATACACGGATTTTCTCCTTTGTCAGTAACTATCTCGTTCTTATATTTCTCAATATAGTCATCATAACCTACAATTTATATGTTATATAGTCTAACATGGCCTATGAGTACGTCAGAATTAAGGACTGGATGTATGTGGATTGGCAACAACGTATGCAACCTAAGTTTGTCGCAGGAGTTGCTGCTTTCATTGAATTTGCATGCGCACATAATAAGATCATAATAGAGAAGATTCTCTGTCTGTGCGATAGATGTGGCAATAAGTACTGGCAGAAGGTAGAATTGGCAGAGCTTCATATTGTAAAATATGGGTTTACTAGACTTTATACAACTTGGAAATATCACGGGGAAGAAGAAGAATGCAGTAATGCGGCAGAAAAAGAAGGAGAACACGATAATGTGGCAGGAGAAGAAGGAGAATTCGGTAATGCGGCAGAAGGAGAAGACGGTAATTTATTTCCATCAGAAGAAATGGAGGATATGATAGAGGCTGCCCTAGGTGAATCTATTCATACCGAAGATGACATTCCTTCTGGTCAAGGACCGCGTGCGGATAAATATGAAAATTTCATGAATGATGCTAGAAAACCAATTTATGAGAATGCGAAGTATTCCACCCTCTCATAGTTCGTCCAACTTTTCCAGATTAAGTGCCTAAATGGATGGAGCAACAAGTCATTCACAATGCTGCTTTCGTTCTTGAAAGATTCTATGCCCCCGGGAAATAACGTGCCCGACAGTTGGTACAGAGCCCAGAAGATGATGTCTGATTTGGGTCTAAAGTGCGAGAAGATTCAAGCATGTCCTAAAAATTGCGTGTTGTACCGGAAAGAGAATTCAGATTTGAAAGAGTGTCTAACATGCGGAGAGGCCAGGTATAAGCCGAAAGATTCTGATAAGAAGCCTGATATACCTATCAAGATAGCACGATACTTTCCCATAACACAGAGGCTACAGAGGCTATTCAGGTGCAAGAAAACAGCCGAGGCAATGATTTGGCATCACCGTGCTCCTCCAAGTGAAGATGGAAAAATGAGCCATCCAAGAGATTCACCGGCATGGAAGGATTTTGATAGGAGGCACGCAATATTCAGTAGCGATCCTCGCAATGTCCGTCTCGGACTGGCTACTGATGGCTTCTGCCCATTCAACTATATGGCTGGAAGTCACAACACATGGCCCGTTGTAATGATAATTTATAATCTGTCGCCTTGGTTGGTTATGGACCAATCATACGTTATGATGCCTTTTCTTATCGACGGACCAAACTCACCGGGAAACAATATCGACGTCTATCTCCGACCTCTGATCGAGGAGTTGAAATCTTTGTTCATTGATGGTGTAAAGACATATGATGCAAACACAAATACAACGTTCATACTGCGTGCGGCTTTAATGTGGACAATTAATGACTTTCCAGCGTATGGAATGCTATGAGGTTGGTCTGTACATGGTCACAAAGCATGTCCTCATTGCCATGAACACACAACATCGAAATTCTTGAATTTTAGCAGGAAGGTTTGTTATTGCGGCCATCGACGTTTCCTGCCTCCAGACCACCTCTATAGGTTAGACACGGTTCACTTTGATGGTCATCAGGAGCTTCTTAGACCTCCATCCCCATTGTCCGGAGAGGACGTGACTGCTCAATGGGATGGTTACAATAATATGACCTTCGGGATGGATCCGACGAAACAGGTCAAACCACCATTTTGGAACAAGTTAAGCATTTTCTTCGAGCTTCCGTACTGGTCAACAAATTTAGTGCATCATTGTCTGGACGTCATGCATATAGAGAAGGGAGTATCAGAGCACATACTCAACTTACTTCTTTGTAAAGACGGGAAATCGAAAGATAACCTGAATGCTCGGATGGATCTACAGGAGTGGGGAATAAGAAGTGCATTGCACCCTAGACCGGTAGCGGGTAAACCGGACAAGTTTGTACCTCCCAATGCCGCTTATCATATGTCACAACCGGAGAAGAAAAGATTCCTGCAGGTGTTGCATGATTTGAAAGTTCCCACAGGTTTCTCAGGATCATTCAGCAGGAAAATAAAATTTGTGAAAGGCAAGATCGATGGGCTGAAAAGTCATGATCACCATATTATCGTGGAGCACCTTCTTCCATTAGCCATCATGACTTCTTTTCCCGAATCGGTTGGTCTAGTAATCAACAACCTATGTTGTTTTTTCAGAGAGTTGTGTGCTAAAACACTGGAGGTTGTGATGCTGGATAAACTAGAAAATTCTATTGCGTTGATACTTTGCAAGTTTGAGCGTATTTTCCCACCGTCATTCTTCGATATCATAATACACTTGACGGTTCACCTTGCAACTGAGGCTAAGTTAGCCGGGCCGGTACAATATCGATGGATGTATCCCGTCGAGAGGTACGTGTAATTTTTCGTTTCGCGCAATTTATAAATTTATTGTTGTCCTGAATGCCCGTATTTATTTATTCAATATATTTTCATTAGGTAGCTCTACACTCTTAAAAAGTATATACGCAATAAAAATCGACCAGAGGGTTCTATCATGCAAGGTTATCTTCTTGATGAAGCAACCACATTTTGTTCCTGTTATCTGGACGAGAACATTGAGACAAGACTTAACCGGCCTCGAAGAATTCAAGACGGGCCATATGGTAAACCCGAGTATAAGAGGGTAGACACTATGTTTATCAACAAGATATACCGGTTTATCCTGCTTAATTGCGCATGTCTTGAACAAATTAGAGAGTAAGTTTTTTTGGATTAATTGTTATATTTGTATTTGTGTGTGTATGAAATGATATAATATTAATGTCACCATTATTTGTCGAAAACAGAATTCATTTTAACGAGGTACGTGAGGGGCATCCTGATTGGAACGAAGAACGATTGGAAAAATATCATCAGGATAATTTTTTTGATTGGGTCACAGATCATGTAAGTTATTCGAATAACATTTTATTGCTATCAGTTTTAATCTAAACTTGTATCGTTATGTATTTTTCGTAAAATTTGTTTTGTTAGATCCATGATCCGAACTTGTCGGCATCATTTGAGAGTGATTCAAGATGTTTAGCTCAATTTCCTAGTATGGAGGTTGCATATTACAAAGGTTTTGGTGTCCTTGGTTACAAATTCGAAGTTAAGGATATAAAAACATCTAGAACCACTCAGAATAGTGGGATTGCGACGGTAGGATCGGACGGTATGATTTATTATGGGTACTTAAATTGTATACTCGGCATCCACTATCCCGGATGATCAGAACCCTTTTATATATTCCAGTGTACTTGGTACGATACGCGAACCGATACAGATAAGTGGAGAAGCAATCTTGGGACTTGGAAAGATGAATATGGATTGACCAGTGTGAACACATTTCGATTTTACGGTCAGAAAGATCCGTTTATCTTTCCGAACCAAGCGTTCCAAGTATACTACTCACAGAGTTTGAAGCATCCGGGATGGAGTGTTGTATGCCGATGGAAACCCAGAGATGTCTACGATGTCCCAGAATTCGAGGACAACGATGAGGATGAAGAAGAGAGAAGGCTTAGAATGCTCCGACCGTCTGTTTCGAAGGACGGGTTGTCTTCGGCCGATCATGAAGTTACGTGGGTTAGAAATGACATCGACGATGAAATCCAAGTAGATATGTATAATGCGCCCACGAAACGAAAAAGGTTATCAGTATTGTTATATTATTACTTCACATTTTACGATCTATACATATATAGTCAATACTTTTAATGATTGTCTAATGCGTCCACGAACCATTTATCTAGATTTGATGACGATGACGGGAGCAGCGAGGGGCGGCAGGAGCTCCAGCCGCGGCACCGGCAGAGGCAGAGGCAGAGCGGTTCTGCCGTCCGGAGAGCTACGTAGGGAGCTTCAGAGGGCCGGTCTTGCACCCAGATCGGAGACCTCTTCGGATGCCTCCTTCCGTGTGGATTTTGCCACACCTCTAGGTATATTGCACGCATATCCATTTTGAATGTAATATTATAGATATTCATGCCTGTTTATGTCAAAATTACTTATATTGTCAATATTTGATTGTCTAGTTGTTGGTGATGCGTCCACATCAGAGACAGAGGCCACTCCCGCTCCTCCAGGTATGTTTATATATCATATAGTGCATGTATATTGATTTAGAATACTATATCATAAATATACACACATTCCTTTTCCTCTTACTTAGATAGTAATTTTTATTATTGTCTAGCTGTAGGTGGTGACACCACCGCACCTGCGGGTATGTTTATATATCCTATAGTGCATGCATATTGATTTAGAATGTTATATTATTTATCTACACATTCTTTTTGCAATTACTTATATAATCTATTTTTAATTGTCTAATTATTGGTGGTGCGTCCACATCTGACGCAGGGGCCACTCCTGCCACTTCCGTACCCTCCGCATCGTCTGTAGGTTAGTATGAATAAATATAAAATATTTATTCATTTTACATATGCTATATAGAATAAATATGAACTTCATGGAAATTTAGCGTCAATATTTATTTTTTAGTTGGAGGGGATGCGTCCGCATCCGGGACACTGGCTGTTCCTCACCGGAGGAACTATCGTCCCGCTCGTGCTGCTGCCCGGGCCCAGGCTCGTGCTTTAGTCACCGGAGGTATATATCACACTTCAATTTTCTTTTAACTTTGATTTCTTAATATAACTTTGTCTTAATATTGATTGTCTTGATATTTCTTGCAGACGCAGGTCCTCCCCATCCCCAGAGGGGGACTCGAGGCCCGAATCAGTCCCATAGGCTGAGGCCTGACAGAGCTAGGGGGAGGCAGTATTCCCCCTCATTTTTACCCTTGATTATCGCTATACCATTCCTCATGCCGAGAGGTTCGGCCGGTATATGGGGGATGAGAGCCGGCTCGTGAAGAACTATCCACTTCACGTTGAGTGGGGCGAGCAGCACCGGTGCTCATTCGCCCCCTTCTTTGATCAGGCTCGGGTATTAATATATATTTTCATTTGATTTATCCAATATATTTATTATTAACACTTGCAATCTAATAACAATATTTTTTTTGTATTTTCGGTTGGATTACGATTTTCAACCTGTACCCGACCCTGATCACCCTGGAAGGGTGCTCGACCTTCATGCTCTGTACAATGGTCTGATGAAGAACATGCAGACCAAGGTCCGATACAACAGGAATGAGCTGAAGGCCGACTGCTACTCCTTGTGGATGGCGACCCCCGAGGCAGAGAGAGCGGCCCTCCTATCTACTCCGGCCTTTGCGAGAGTCGACGCAGAGACACGGTTTCTATTGTGTGAATATTTCGACTCTCAACGCAAACAGGTATGTATTTTAAATGTAATTCATTGTTTAGGATATAATTTATTTTTTTGTGTTCCTTAATTAGAAAACTAAATGTGAATGCGTTGTGCAGAAACATGCCGCTCAAAATATAGAGAATAGGAAGTCGGCGAAGAGGGGTTGCCCCACTTATACAGGTGGCTCGAGGAATATTACTCGAGCCATGGAGTTATCGGTAAATTACAATAGACCGGCCTTTGTGATATAATGCAATATTAAGAGTTATTTTCGAATATATCTAATATTAAGAGTTATTTTCTAATATTGCAGACAGCTCAGACCCTGGCACAAGGTGGTACACCGAGCGTGCTGTCCGCATATCTTGCCGTCCACGGCACCTCGACAGATCCCGCCACGGGCGAGCTTCGATACCCCGACGTCGCTATCCAGGAGTATTGCGTAAGTGTTAATATTTATTCAACCCCTATTTGAAATTTAGTTTTGTAAGGTTCAAATTTAAATTTTATACTTATACTTTACTGCTTAATGTGGGTGTAGGAGCGGGTGGTTGAGCAGGCCGAGGCATCGGGGATCGATTTTACCGGACAGAGTGATCCGAGGCTGCTGACCGCAGTCCTGGACGCCGTACATGGAGGGCACCACGGAGGTTGGGAGAGAGGCCGGGGACTGGGCCCTAGCAGGGCCCATATGAGGTTGGACTCCACCCCGGCGGTTACTTCCTCCGTCTCCAGTGAGCGACGTGTCCAGCAGGAATTGGAGAGCTTGAAGGCCACCGTTCAGGAGTTGAAGGAGATGCTGGTATGTATACTATTTTATAGCAAAATATCATGTCATATTATAGATATCAACATATCCAATATTAGTACATAGCCTGAGCTTATTTGGTTGTAGACTTAGCTTTGATTAATTATACATACATATCTAATTAAAATAAACTACGGTTTTCCAAACTAGATATCCAAATGGGATTTCAAAATAACTTGATAATGATACGAATTAGAATAATACACAGTTCTTACACGCTTATTACACACGTTAAGTCCAGACACGACAGGGTACATCGGCCGAGCCTCCACATGCATCTCCTTCGGCTGCGGCTCCGCAAGCCACTATATTGGCTGCGGTTCCGCAGACAGCTCCTATAGCTCCACCGCCCGCTCAGACTCCCGCAGCCGCGGCTCCGCAAGCCACTACCTCGATGGCGGCTGCGCAGACCACATCGCCAGCTCCACAGCCCGCTCAGACTCCCGCACGCTCCGAATTGCATTATTTATTGACCGAGGAGCAGACGCGCCAGATTCTAGCGTTTATCAGAGGTGGAGCTGGACCGAGCTAGGGTAGCTTTTTGATTCTTATTTTTTGAAACATGTATTTATTTATATGATACATATTGTACTACATTTTGGACGATATTGATATTGGTGGTCCTACGGTGTTTATATTTATATCATATTCTGTTTTTTGGTTTCTTTTGTATATTATATGCGTGAGATGTGATTATGAATACTGCGATATATGTTGTGTGATGATTAATTTTATATTTGATCGATATATATATTATTGTGCACAGGGCGAGAAAAAAATAGGTAGCCCTTTTTTTAAAAAAAAAACTAATAATATGTACCTACGGATTAATCCGTAGGTACCAACGTTGCCCCTACGGATTAAACCGTAGGGGTAAAATATTAGGATAACTGATATTTTTCCCTGTGATCTCAGTATCAGGGGGTTGAGCTTGCCCCTACGGATATATCCGTAGGGGCAAACAAATGCCCCTACCCAGTTATCTGTAGGGGCAAAATATCAGGAATCCTGATATTTTGTCTCTACGGATTCATCCGTAGATATACGTAAACTATTTTAAAAAACTGTAAATAAAATAAATTTTTTGCCCCTACGGCCTATTCCGTAGGGCAAACGGGACCCATACATAACTCCGTAGGGGCCAATTTGTGTCCGTAGGGGCAAGTTCAAGGTTTCGACTTGCACCTACGGCGTTTGTACCTACAGGGTATTTTCTTGTCCCTACGGATAAATCCGTAGGAGCAACCCTTATTTGTAGTAGTGCAAGCGTACACAAGTCTAGATAGCGGATTAAAACGGTTTCAAAGTTGGAAAAACTATGAGAAGTGTATGTGTATAAAATATAAAATGGGTCAAACCTCAATAAGGCTTGAGTTTTATTGATGGAGCATGTCTATATTAAAAACCCGTGTACACTCATATAAATAAAATATATAATCACCCCCTTGGTTCGTGTATAATTAAATTTAACATGGTATCAGAGTTAGGTTGATAACATTCGTGAATTTGTACTTTAACACACACCTCTTCGAGTTTTCATGCTCTCTTGTGTGTGATCCGGACGTTTGTGCTGGACTTTGAGCCTTCATACCCTGTACGATTCACGTGACAACCACGTTGCACATGAGGAAGGAGAGGGTGTGTGTGTGTGTGTGTTGAGATGTGTGGATTAAAATAGTCTCACATTGGAAAAAATATGAGAAGCGCATGTGTATAAAACATAAGATGTGCCAAATCTTAATAAGGCTTGAGTCTTATTGATAGAGCTCGTCTATATTAAAAGCATGTGTACACTCATAAAAATAAAATATATAATCGTTCCCCCATTCGTATATAATTAAATTTAATGGTGACCATGGCCATGACGGGGGCCTCGATGTTCCTTTACAGAATAGATATCTTACTCTACAGATAGACGAATCTTCAGATAGATAATGCCAGATATACGACCGTACACGTGTCGATGCACGAGTCAAAATTGTCTCTCTTCTAAGTTTTTGAAAGAGAGCATGAGCTTATAATTGCTGGATGAAGATACCAAAGAGCATCTAGTATATCCCTTCATGGCAGTCCATATTGGAACATATTTTCACATGTGATAATCTATGAAGGCATGTATGAACATCGAGAGGTCAAGTCTCGTTTGATTAGGGTTTAGTGTTGGATCCATTCACACATATATTTGCTTCTTGTTCGATGCATTATATATACATCGTTTTCCTTCTTGCATGTCTCTTCATTCCTTTTTGAGTGTGAAACTATTTGGAAAATTCATTAGTGTTATTAATGATATATGCCATGGTTTGATTGGCATTCTTATTAACACTTATACAGGCATAGTTAGGAAATAAAATATGATGGTTTTTTGTAATTTGTACCCTTAGGTATACTTCTATTGCAATATATGGACATTTACGTACTTAAAATCAACATAAAACTCTTTAAATATGAGATCCGTCCAAACGATATGGTCGAGATATCTATGCTAGTACTGATACATGCATTACATAACATAAAAGGTAGCACAAATATGCAGCCGAGAATATGATCAACATCATTGTGTGTGTGGGGACTCCGACAACCATAAATATGGGTTCTTAATTCTTTCTTCAAATTTTATAGAAGAGGGCTGTTTAATTGCTAGAAAATTTTACCTAGGGCTTTCTCCATTGTTATTGTTGACTTGAAGATCTTGATCCCAACCATTTTTAAATTAGAGTGTTGATTATAAAGAATTTCAAATTCAAACTACAAAGAACACGAGAATACCATTTTCAATTAGAGAGCATATTAGTTATATATTCCAAACCAATTATATATACCATGACATATGATCTGGTGTTAACATGACATGCATGCACAAGGTTACGTGACATTTATACATTCTTCAGGGTAATAAACCGGATGTAGTTCTCCAGATATTTATACACAAAACACTAATGCCTTTCATTTTCCTTGAAATTTCTTCTATGAAGAATTAAGAGTTTTCTGAAACATTCAGGTTGCTTTATGAGATCCATATTTTCATTTTTTTCTCTTTCATGATCGAGCATATGAATCCGATACATGAAATAAATTTTTCATGAGAAGCTTGTTGGAGTTACACTACTAGAATAGGGGGTTGCCCCTACGGATATTGAAATCCTAGGGGCATATTTATTTTGGTCCTGCGGACTAATCCGTAGGGCCAGAAGGTTGCCCCTACGTTTCAAAACGCACCAACGTAAAAATATTAAATCTTAATTTGTTATTTGTCCATACGGTGCCGCAAACCAAGGACCTACGGACATATCCGTAGGGGCATCTAAATATGGATTTAATAAAAAAGAAACATAATTTTCCTACGCGCTGATTATCCTCCTCCTCGATCGAGCGCGCGAAACCTCGCAAATAGCCTTTTCTCGTCGCCGCGTCACCAACCTCGCCGATCTCGTCGCCGACCTCGCCGATCTCGTCGCCGTTATCTCTCTGTCATTCCCGATCTCGTTCCCTATCTCGTCGCCGTTCTTCCTCGTCGCCGATTCACCGAACAGGTAAGTAATTAAATATTCAATTAAAGAGATTTTTGATTATTTTAGGGGTTGGGGTTGCGGTTGCGGTTGGGGTTCGGCTAGGGTTGCGGTTGGGGTTGGGTTCGGCTAGGGTTGCGGTTGGGGTTGGGTTCGGCTAGGGTTGCGGTTGGGGTTGGGTTCGGTTAGGGTTGGGGTTAGGGTTAGGGCTGGGGCTGGTGCTGGTGCTGGGGATGCGGTTGGGTTGGGGTTGGGGTTAGGGTTAGGGTTGGGGTTAGGCTGGGGGGTGCATAACTATTGGGGTTGCGGTTAGGGTGGGGTTGAGGTTGGGCTTGGGGTTGGAGTTAGGGTTAGGGTTAGGATTGGGGCTGGGGCTGGGGCTGGTGCTGCGGTTGCGGTTGGGTTGGGGTTGGGGTTGGGGTTAGGGTTGGGGTTCGGCTGGGGGGGGGGCGCATAACTGTTGTCTTGCATGGTAAACTATAAAGAGGGTTTGTGCAATAAACCCGATTATTGCGCTGCGCTTGCAATGAGTACTTATCCATGTTATGCATGTTGATTCCCACTTTTGTTCGCTTGCTTGCATATATTGTAGATATGAGCTTATTTGTTTGTTGGGTTTGTTTGTTTCTTATTCTATTGATGGGCAAATCCAAGCAGTATGAAATTGCATCTTCCTTTTGCTACCAACGATTAGCTAAGTTAGATTACGCAGTTGTGCCTTTCTTTCTAGATTTTGGATAGATTTTCCACTTTACATTTCTATCCATAATTGATTGGATAATTTATCGACCAAAGCTCTCTACTTGAGAAACCGAGCGGCATTAGTGTGACAATGTCATCATGTGAAACTTCCGTTGACCGCCTAAATTCACAAATTTCTTTTTCTATCTGTTAGTTTAGGGGCATGCATAATTTGTTTTTAGCTGTAAATGGCTCCAGTTATATATTTCTCCGTCATGTTTGAATTGTGTATCACAAAATTTGCCTAAATGGTTCATTATATGTTCCCTCATTCATGCATGTATAACACACACACACACATATTAGCTTTTGTGCCAGATACTTTTGGAAATCAAACTTTCAACACTAATTTTGATTTGAGACCCGTGTCATGTAGCATTAATTATGAATTTATATTATATTCATCTTGTTTATTGATTTTTTTTCTATGTTAAAGGTATGCATCTCAATCCCAAGTCTAATGCATCTTAGTTCTTTAATACTCAATTCTTCATATATCTTATTCTCAAGTTGCAATTTGCAAGTAACTAAGCAAGTATTATTTCATAAGTTTAAAATCATATTACACATACAACACGAATGGACAACAAACACATCATTAGAGAGTGATTCAAGATGTTCAAGTTAAAACCAATATATGATACTCGATGATAATATGAAACTTTCATATTCTTATCGATACTCATATATGAAACTAAAAGCGCCACTTAGTCCCCGTCTATCGGTTAATATACGTGCGATGTTCGTCGTGATATAAAACTATACGAAGATTGTTAAATATCGGACGGTATAGCTCGATACTAACAACCGTCGTATAGTCTACGCGACGAGAAAATTCAATCGTATGGTAACCCATAGATTTGTCCCGTGTGGACAAGTTAAGAATGTATAAAGCAAACACCTTCATTTACTTGTGTTTTCATCCGTTTCGAGATATTTCGTCGGTACCTTTCCGCTGGTTCTCCGTGTACAAAGATAGATTAGATGTTCATTTCAACGTTGTTTCACAGCTTTGAAATGATTATCTATTCTATTATAGTGTACTCGGAGAACAGCGGGGAGGTGCTGCCGATATTTACTCGAAACGGTTGAAAGCACAAGTGATGGGTGTTCGCTCTATACATTCTTAATGGGATAGAAGCCTACCCCCGACAGCCGGAACACACACATACAATAAGAATACACAACAAACGCATAATTAGATAGTGATTCGAGATGTTCAAGTTAAAACCAATATATGATTCTCGATGATAATATGAAACCTTCATATTCTCATCGATACTCATATATGAAACTAAAAGCGCCACTTAGTCCCCGTCTATCGGTTAACATACGTGCGATATTCGTTGTGACATAGAACTATACGAAGGTTGTTAAATATCGGACGGTATAGCTCGATACTAACAACCGTCGTATAGTCTACGCGACGAGAAAATTCAATCGTATGGTAACCCATAGATTTGTCCCGTGTGGACAAGTTAAGAATGTATAAAGCAAACGCCTTCATTCACTTGTGTTTTCATCCGTTTCGAGATATTTCGTTGGTACCTTTCCGCTGGTTCTCCGTGTACAAAGATAGATTAGATGTTCATTTCAACGCTGTTTCACAGATTTGAAATGATTATCTATTCTATTACAGTGTACTTGGAGAACAGCGGGGAGGTGCTGCCGAAATTTACTCGAAACGGTTGAAAGCACAAGTGATGGGTGTTCGCTCTATACATTCTTAATGGGATAGAAGTCTACCCCCGACAGCCGGAACACACACATACAACAAGAATACACAACAAACGCATAATTAGAGAGTGATTCGAGATGTTCAAGTTAAAACCAATATATGATTCTCGATGATAATATGAAACCTTCATATTCTCATCGATACTTATATATGAAACTAAAAGCGCCACTTAGTCCCCGTCTATCGGTTAACATACGTGCGATGCTCGTCATGACATAGAACTATACGAAGGTTGTTAAATATCGGACGGTATAGCTCGATACTAACAACCGTCGTATAGTCTACGCGACGAGAAAATTCAATCGTATGGTAACCCATAGATTTGTCCCGTGTGGACAAGTTAAGAATGTATAAAGCAAACGCCTTCATTCACTTGTATTTTCATCCGTTTCGAGATATTTTGTCGGTATCTTTCCGCTGGTTCTCCGTGTACAAAGATAGATTAGATATTCATTTCAACGTTGTTTCACAGCTTTGCAATGATTATCTATTCTATTACAGTGTACTCGGAGAACAGCGGGGAGGTGCTGCCGAAATTTACTCGAAATGGTTGAAAGCACAAGTGATGGGTGTTCGCTCTATACATTCTTAATGGGATAGAAGCCTACCCCCGACAGCTGGAACACACACATACAACTAGAGTACACAACAAACGCTTAATTAGAGAGTGATTCGAGATGTTCAATTTAAAACCAATATATGATTCTCGATGATAATATGAAACCTTCATATTATCATCGATACTCATATATAAAACTAAAAGCGCCACTTAGTCCCCGTCTATCGGTTAACATACGTGCGATAATTTATTCTTTTCAACGACAAACGCACACACAAAGCATATACACGGATTTTCTCCTTTGTCAGTAACTATCCCGTTCTTATATTTCTCAATATAGTCAGCATAACCTACAATTTATATGTTATACAGTCTAACATGGCCCATAAGTACGTCAGAGTTAAGGACCGGACGTATGAGGATTGGAAAAAATGTATGCAACCTAAGTTTGTCGCAGGAGTTGCTGCTTTTCTTGAATTTGCACGCGCACATAATAAGATCATAATATAGAAGATTCTCTGTCCGTGCAATAGATGTGGCAATAAGTACTGGCAGAAGGTAGAATTGGCAGAGCTTCGTATTGTAAAATATGGGTTTACTAGACTTTATACAACTTGGAAATATCACGGGGAAGGAGAAGAATGCAGTACTGCGGCAGAAGAAGGAGAAGAACACGATAATGCGGCAGGAGAAGAAGAAGAATTCGGTAATGCGGCAGAAGGAGAAGTCGGTAATTTATTTCTATCAGAAGAAATGGAGGATATGGTAGAGGCTGCCCTAGGTGAATCTATTCGTACCGAAGATGACATTCCTTCCGGTCAAGGACCGCGTGCGGATAAATATGAAAATTTCATGAATGATACTAGGAAACCAATTTATGAGAATGCGAAGTATTCCACCCTCTCATGGTTCGTCCAACTTTTCCAGATTAAGTGTCTAAATGGATGGAGCAACAAGTCATTCACAATGCTTCTTTCGTTCTTGAAAGATTCTATACCTCCGGGAAATAATGTGCCCGACAGCTGGTACAGAGCCCAGAAAATGATGTCTGATTTGGGTCTAAAGTGCGAGAAGATTCAAGCATGTCCTAAAAATTGCGTGTTGTACCGGAAAGAGAATTCAGATTTGAAAGAGTGTCCAACATGTGGAGAGGCCAGGTATAAGCCGAAAGATTCTGATGAGAAGCCTGATATACCTGTCAAGATAGCACGATACTTTCCTATAACACAGAGGCTACAGAGGCTATTCAGGTGCAAGAAAACAGCCGAGGCAATGATTTGGCATCACCGTGCTCCTCCAAGTGAAGATGGAAAAATGAGCCATCCAAGAGATTCAACGGCATGGAAGGATTTCGATAGGAGGCATGCAATATTCAGTAGCGATCCTCGCAATGTCCGGCTCGGACTGGCTACTGATGGCTTCTGCCCATTCAATTATATGGCTGGAAGTCACAGCACATGGCCCGTTGTAATGATAATTTATAATCTGTCGCCTTGGTTGGCTATGGACTAATCATATTTATGATGTCTCTTCTTATCGACGGACCAAACTCACCGGGGAACAATATTGATGTCTATCTCCGATCTCTGATCGAGGAGTTGAAATCTTTGTTCATTGATGGTGTAGAGACATACGATGCAAACACAAATACAACCTTCATACTGCGTGCGGCTCTAATGTGGACAATTAATGACTTTCCTGCGTCTGGAATGCTATCAGGTTGGTCCGTACATGGTCACAAAGCATGTCCTCATTGCCATGAACACACAACATCGAAATTCTTGAATTTTAGCAGGAAGGTTTGTTATTGCGGCCATCGACGTTTCCTGCCTCCAGACCACCCCTATAGGTTAGACACGGTTCACTTTGATGGTCATCAAGAGCTTCTTGGACCTCCGTCCCCATTGTCCGGAGAGGACGCGATTGCTAAATGGGATGGTTACAATAATGTGACCTTCGGGATGGATCCGACGAAACAGGTCAAACCACCATTTGGAACAAATTAAGCATTTTCTTCGAGCTTCCGTACTAGTCTACAAATTTAGTGCGTCATTGTCTGGACGTCATGCATATAGAGAAGGGAGTATCAGAGCACATACTTAACTTGCTTCTTTGTAAAGACGAGAAATCGAAAGACAACCTGAATGCTCGGATGGATCTACAAGAGTGGGGAATAAGAAGTGAATTGCACGCTAGACCGGTAGCGGGTAAACCGGGCAAGTTTGTACTTCCCAATGCCGCTTATCATATGTCACAACCGGAGAAGAAAAGATTCCTGCAGGTGTTGGATGATTTGAAAGTTCCCACAGGTTTCTCAGGATCATTCAGCAAGAAAATAAAAATTGTGAAGGGCAAGATCGACGGGCTGAAAAGTCATGATCACCATATTATCGTGGAGCACCTTCTTCCATTAGCCCTCAGGACTTCTCTCCCCGAATCGGTTGGTCTAGTAATCAACGACCTATGTTGTTTTTTCCGAGAGTTGTGTGCTAAAACACTGGAGGTTGTGACGCTGGATAAACTAGAAAATTCTATTGCATTGATACTTTGCAAGTTTGAGCGTATTTTCCCACCGTCATTCTTCGATATCATAATACACTTGACGGTTCATCTTTCAACTGAGGCGAAGTTAGTCGGACCGGTACAATATCGATGGATGTATCCTGTCGAGAGGTACGTGTAATTTTTTGTTTCGCGCAATTTATAAATTTATTGTTGTCCTGTATGCCCGTATTTATTTATTCAACATATTTTCATTAGGTACCTCTACACTCTTAAGAAGTATATACGCAATAAAAATCGACCAGAGGGTTCTATCATGCAAGGTTATCTTCTTGATGAAGCAACCACATTTTGTTCCCGCTATCTGGATGAGAACATTGAGACAAGATTTAACCGGCCATGAAGAATTCAAGACGGGCCATATGGTAAAGCCGAGTATAAGAGGGTAGACACTATATTTATCAACAAGATATACCGGTTTATCTTGCTTAATTGCGCATTTCTTGAACAAATTAGAGAGTAAGTTTTTTTGGATTAATTGTTATATATGTGTTTGTGTGTGTATGAAATGATATAATATTAATGTCACCATTATTTATTGAAAACAGAATTCATTTTAACGAGATACGTGAGGGGCATCCTGATTGGAACGAAGAACGATTGGAAAAATATCATCTGGATAATTTTTGTGATTGGGTCACAGATCATGTAAGTTATTCGAATAACATTTTATTGCTATCAGTTTTAATCTAAACTTGTATCGTTATGTATTTGTCGTAAAATTTGTTTTGTTAGATCCACGATCCGAACTTGTCTGCATCATTTGAGAGTGATTCAAGATGCTAGCTTAATTTCCTAGTATGGAGGTTGCATATTACAAAGGATTTGGTGTCCTTGGATACAAATTCGAAGTTAAGCACATAGAAACATCTAGAACCACTCAGAATAGTGGGATTGCGACGGTAGGATCGGACGGTGTGATTTATTATGGGTACTTAAATTGTATACTCGGCATCCACTATCCCGGACGATCAGAACCTTTTTATATATTCCAGTGTACTTGGTACGATACGCGAACCGATACGGACAAGTGGAGAAGCAATCTTGGGACTTGAAAAGATGAATATGGATTGACCAGTGTGAACACACTTCGATTTTACGGTCAGGAAGATCCGTTTATCTTTCCGAACTAAGCGTTCCAAGTATACTACTCGGAAGCATCTGGGATGGAGTGTTGTATGCCGATGGAAACCCAGAGATGTCTACGATGTCCCAGAATTCGAGGACAGCGATGAGGACGAAGAAGAGAGAAGGCTTAAAGTGCTCCGACTGTCTGTTTCGAAGGACGGGTTGTCTTCGACCGATCATGAAGTTACGCGGGTTAGAAATGACATCGACGATGAAATCCAAGTAGATATGTATAATGCGCCCACGAAACGAAAAAGGTTATCAGTAATGTTATATTATTACTTCACATTTTACGCTCTATACATATATAGTCAATACTTTTAATGATTGTCTAATTCGTTCAAGAACCGTTTATCTAGATTTGATGACGATGTCGGGAGCAGCGAGGGGCGACAGGAGCTCCAGCCACGGCAGAGGCAGAGGCAGAGCGGTTCTGCCGCCCGAAGAGCTGCGTAGGGAGCTTCAGAGGGCCGGTCTTGTACCCAGATCGGAGACCCCTTCGGATGCCTCCTTCCATGTAGATTTTGCCACACCTCCCGGTATACTGCACGCATATCCATTTTGAATGTAATATTGCAGATATTCATGTCTGTTTATGTCAAAATTACTTATATTGGCAATATTTGATTGTCTAGTTGTTGGTGATGCGTCCACATCTGGGACAGAGGCCACTCCAGCTCCTCCAGGTATGTTTATATCATATAGTGCATGTATATTGATTTAGAATGCTATATCATAAATATACACACATTCCTCTTGCTCTTACTTAGCAATTTTTATTATTGTCTAGCTGTAGGTGGTGAAACCACCGCACCTGCGGGTATGTTTATATATCCTATAGTGCATGCATATTGATTTAGAACGTTATATTATTGATCTACACATTCTTTTTGCAATTACTTATATAATCTATTTTTAATGTTTTAATTATAGGTGGTGCGTCCACATCTTCCGCAGGGGCCACTCCTGCCGCTTCCATACCCTCCGCATCGTCTGCAGGTTAGTATGAATAAATATAAAATATTTATTCATTTTACATATGCTCAATAGAATAAATATGAACTTCATGGAAATTTAGCGTCAATGTTTATTTTCTAGTTGGAGGGGATGCGTCCGCATCCGGGACCCCGGTTGTTCCTCACCGGAGGAACTATCGTCCCGCTCGTGCAATAGTCACCGGAGGTATATATCACACTTCAATTTTCGTTTAAGCTTGATTTCTTAATACAACTTTGTCTTAATATTGATTGTCTTGATATTTCGTGCAGACGCAGGGCCTCCCCATCCCCAGAGGGGGACTCGAGGCCCGAATCAGTCCCATAGGCTGAGGCTTGACAGAGCTAGGGGGAGACAGCATTCCCCCTCTTTTTTACCCTTGACTATCGCTATACCGGTCCTCATGCCGAGAGGTTCGGCCGGTATATTGGGGACGAGAGCCGGCTTGTGAAGAACTATCCACTTTACGTTGAGTGGGGCGAGCAGCACCGGCGCTCATTCGCCCTCTTCTTTGATCAGGCTCGGGTAAGTATTAATATATATTTTCATTTGATTTCTCCAATATATTTATTATTATCACTTGCAATCTAATAACAATGTTTATTTTGTATTTTCAGTCGGATTACAATTTTCAGCCTGTACCCGACCCTGATCACCCTGGGAGGGTGCTCGACCTTCATGCTCTGTACAATGGCCTGATGAAGAACATGCAGACCAAGGTCCGATACAACAGGAATGAGTTGAAGGCCGACTGCTACTCCCTATGGATGGCGACCCCCGAGGCAGAGAGAGCGGCCCTCCTATCTACTCCGGCGTTTGCAAGATTCGACGCAGAGACATGGCCTCTATTGTGCCAATATTTCCACTCCCAACGCAAACATGTATGTATTTTAAATGCAATTCATTGTTTAGGATATAATTTATTTTTTTGTGTTCCTTAATTAGAAAACTAAATGTTAATGCGTTGTACAGAAATAGGCCGCTCATAATACAGAGAACAGGAAGTCGGCGAAGAGAGGTCGCCCCACTTACACGGGTGGCTCGAGGAATATTACTCGTGTTAGTTATATGTATGCCCTAGAGGCCATTACTGTACATAGGATGTATATTGTAGTGGATGCTGGGACATATATAGGGAGGACTTTCTTGCTCGACATGATAGTATGCTATCTGGTTGCTCTTTACCTTAACGTGTATACTGATTGTCTCTCTGTTGCATGTTGGTAAAGCCCTTAGGATGTATACTTGACTACCTGGACTATGATGCGGATCATACTAGTGGGGACATGGTAGTCCATAAGTACATCCTTCACAGTCCCTAGTCGTGGGTATATCGAGACGGGGCATCGATATACCAGAGTAGACTAGCGTATACCTTCTCGACCCATACAGATGGGCGATGGATGATCCCATATCCATCGGTGTTTGACATCAGAGATGATATACGGGTGCTCAGTAGAGACTGGGTACACTGGACGGACTCGCCGAGAACTCCCAGATGGTATTATACCTCACGTCAGATGGCAGTTCTCTGGTGACACTGGTACAGAGTAGTCCGTTGACCCGAGATCGTCATAGAGTCTTGTGTGGTTCCCACTGTGCTTTGATTTCCATCTTACTACGTCCAAGAGGGCATGCAAAACGGTGGTTTTAGGTACAGTCCCGAGTCACATGGAGGCAATGAGCGATAGGAGGGGATTCGTCTCTCCCGGTATAGGGGGTTGATGTTGCGCTGTGTTCGATTGGCTATAACAGGAAATCCCTGGCCAGGGTTGCTGAGATTTACTGGTAAGTGTTACCAGCAGTATCTCGAATTGTTATAGACCTCATATCGACACGACTTATCGAGCTATTGGGGTCTGACGTTTACCACCCCTAGGCGAGATATGCGACATATCAGACGATCAGACCGGACTGTACGGTAGTGTTACTGGTTAGATTCACTGGAGTGTGAGCGGGCTTGCTCGTCGATCTTCAGATCGCTCAATACCCGGGTGGCCGTTACGTTTAGCAGACCGCTTGCGGCTTGTGGGTGTTTGATATGATCATCATCTGCTACCGGCGTATTGACGAGTCTTTAGAGTCTTAAACAGAGGTTTCCTGGCTCAAGCGAAATGAAATAGGAGCGCATATGAGATATGTGCGGGACCGAGAATAATACGTGTATGTGATACCGTATTCTATTCTCGCGATCAATGTGTCGAATGGTTATATGCGATATAACCTAGTTATCGAATCGAGAGTTGATTCGATAAGTCGATACATTGGATACTAGTCGGTTATATGCGATATGACCGGATCGTTAAATCAAGTGTTGATTTAATGATTTAATGCATAATTATATATTTGATATATTACTTTGCATTAACTAGTATTGGTTCACTTTAAATGGATTTTCTCACTTGAAGTTCACAAGTTGTATATGTGATATACTTTTGTGCACTTGATTGTATCATGATTGATGATACATGCTTTTTGGTTAAGTGTAAGGAATTAAACAAAGATTAAGTTGTTGATTAGGGTTTTACTTATTCACTTATCTTATTTATTTATTCATTATGAATAAATTGAAAGATAAATGAATGGTGGCTTCATTTGTTTTTAGTTGAAGCTTCATGAAGCTTTGACTTGATGACTTTTTTGTTCTCATCCTTAACCCTAACCATTCAACCCAACCTTAGTCAATTCTCTACACTTAACTAAGGTTAAGTTTATGATAAGTATTCTTTTATTTTATATTTTCTAATAACTTATCATAACAATTACCATCTTCTTCTTCCTTTCTTCACTTGAAGAAAGCAAGCTCCATCAATGGTGATTGATGGAAATGAGTGAGAAATCCAATTCTAAAGTCTACCCACTTCCTATTTCTTCATCCTCTACCTCTTGCCAAGTAGTAGAGTGTGTTTTCTTCACAAGTTTCTTGACTTGGTGAAGTTGGAGCTTGATTTAGCGATGCCTCGACGTAGATCATCTTCGGTATGGACATCGATGACCTAGCCCGTCCATTCTCCGATGAAGCCGATGCTAGAGCCCGGGACTTGTTATGGACAGCGAGGAGACTTCATTGCGGAGCTATGGAGGTGGAGAACCGGATCTACAAAGGTTGTATTTCCGTATCTCTTAGTTAAGTGTTAACTAGTTGCTTTGTCGCCTAAACTTCTAGCCGACGATCCGTAGTCTAGGGTTTCTCGGCACCGTAAATTTTGAAAATGGCATGGTTGATGCCACGTGAGACCTCCTTAGCGTGCCTAGGAACCCTACAGTGGTATCAGAGCCTAGCTAGAGCCTTAGGCGAAGTCTAGACGGAATTTGAAGTCCGATCGACCCGAAACCCAAACCCTTAACATGCTCTCTGGACATTTCTGTAAATTGTGGATTTTTTGGAATTAAAAATATGCAGAGAAATGTGCAGGAAATTCTAAGAAAAACTGGAGAAAACGACAACCTAACTCAACAGTACGGCCGCGGAACCGCGGCGTTGACCCCCCTTTTGCGGCGGTTCCGCGGCCGTCTGTGATGATCAGGATGTGTGTTTTCTTCAGTTGTTTCTGTTGGTGTTTCTTGTGTGTTCTGGATGTTTTTAATATTTTTCCAGAGTTGTATTTTCTGGGATTATTTTGGGGATTCGGTGTTTCGATCGGAGTATCAAATTTTGTCTGTGTGGCTTTCCGGATAAATTTTAGAATATGTTAAAAAGTTCGACCGGATATAAATACCCAATTTTTCCCCTGTCGGGAAATTTCCAAGTGTTGGATTTTTCCGAAGTTTGACGACGTTCTAAGTAGTGCAAGTAACGCGATGGACCCTCTAGAAGACAACAAACCTTAACTCGATTATGTGACCGTCTTGAACTGCCCTTTGAACCTTCGGGTTTGGGGCAGTACGGCGTGCCACATGTGAGGCGTTGGCTTGACCCTTCTACGGCTGGACCGTTGGTACTGAGGCACGAACTGAATGTTGTTAGACTTATTTCATGTGTTGATCTGTACTGGGAAAACTTGGGTGTTCGATTGTTCGATCGGAAAGTTTAACATTTTCTATTTATCTGGAATGGGATACAATAATTGGAATTCACAACAAGTTATGAGATAACTGAATGAATGTTATAAATCTAGCAATTTAGTCTCACTTGATCGGTTGCTACGGAATTTTGATGCGATCAAAAGTCCGTCGCAATCACGTAGCGTACGCGGATATTTGCCGGTAAACTTAATAGACAGCCTCACTCCATAGCCCCGACCAAGTGACTGTAGGAGAACCCCGTCGCCGAAAGCATCCGTCCGGGTGCTCGCGGTAGCGGTGTTCCGCCTTGGTGCACTTCGTCGACGGTATCGGGGGTGCAGCCGTCTACTGAAGTTTGCGACGAGCATTCGATCAGGTTGTCGGGAATCCTGTTGAATTGCCCGACTTGGTATTGAAAAGTGTTTTCGATTTTGAGACTAAAATGCGGGGTTTATAATTGTTAGGCATGCGATGTCTAAGGAATTCATTTGGTCAGGCATGTGATGTCTGAGGTGGTTGCGGATTCCAACTGTTGTAGTTTTACACTTTCTTTTCTGTGACCGTAAGTGTAATATGTGATATCGCCGGTTTCGTTGCTATATGTCAACGACAATTGGGATGCGCATATTCACTTACGTTGATGACATGTGATGTTATGTGTTGCTGGATATGTTATATTGGATCGTCGTGTTTGAATAGCCGGGGGTTTTTATGTGAGATGAGTGTTTTTTCATTTTCATTCATGTAAAAACTTGTATGTAATATTCTTTTATTGGGGCACTTCCAGGTTGCGGAAGATGTCACCGTTTGTATATTATTTACTTTTCCGCACTAGGATAGACCGAAGGAGGAGGGCACAAGTAACCGGGTTCTGGAGTCCAGTGGGAGACCAACTCGAGGAGTCGAGTCCGGGTCTCCTAACTCCAGAATTGGTAGGGTTGCTTGCCGCTCTCGTAGGGGTCTAGGGGTGTGGGTTTGGCTATTCATCACGACCATGGAATCCGTGTTTTATACTGGTTCGTATTGAAAACACGGACGTCCTAGTATATCCAATATTTCATATGATTCTTCTGCTGCGATATCTGTGATGTGATCATGTGATGTTCTGTGATAGATACAGTATATAGTATATATGATATATTATATAGGCGTTACTTATGTTTTACACCCGCGCTAGCCCTGCCCCGCTCTGCCGTTAGTTACCTAACCTAACGGTGCACGAGGGGACATCGAGGCGAATGCGGATGGCATAAGTGTACGTCGTATTTATCTGTGATGTTTAGGTACTTAAATGATGGGACTTCATTAATGTGATTAATGAAATAAAAAGAAACCTAAGATGTTGTAGAATCGAATTTCAAAAATAAAACAGGTAGCTACAGTTCTTGCTTTGCACAGCGGTATATGTGATATATCCTGCACCTTATTCGATGAGGAAAGGACCGAGATCCCTTCACCGGGAGTGACTCCTTTAGCAATAACTGGCAGATGCTACACACTCGGTTTGTCATTTGATTGCTTTTAAGTGTTTTTGTTTTGCACAGTGATATATGTGATATATCCCGCACCTCATTCGACGAGGAAAGGACCGACGATCCCTTCACCGGGAGTGACTCCTTTAGCAAAACTAGAAAAGCCTCAAAAGCACTCCATTTTAAAATCATTTGATTCTACAACGATATCAAGTTCATTACGCAATAGGTTTTCAGAAAAACCTGTCGTAGCCCTCCGTCATTTCAGATAAGTCCTATTTAGTATTCGTGCTACGTTTGTTGACCTCCGTCAAGGCGTAGTGTGCGGTAGCTAACTAGTATTTATCTGTTTATGCATATGATGCAGATTGAGTTAGGGTAGTCGTGCGGCCTTGTTGACCTCCGTCAAGGGTCGTGCGGGTGGGTTTAATTCGATCAAGAAATGACGGGTTGAACTTGACTAGTAGCCTATGGTTTGTTGACCTCCGTCAAGGTCATAGGGTGCTGGGGGCAAAATATTATCGGGAATTTCAAGTGTTGAAATTTGCAATGAGATTGCATACCTTCTATGAGATAGTTGGATCCCGATACCCGCTGCGAGTAAGTGTTACTCCTGGGAGAGTTTTATTCATTACAATTAACCGATCAAGTAGGTGTCTAGAAAGGTGTTAACGAGGTTACGCCTCTGGGAAAACGAGGTTTACATTAATTAGGTTCGTGCGAAAGCACGGGGGACCTCCCTCAAAGTACCGACACTGGCCTGGCTGAAAGATTGGTGAACTTGTAGTGTGTAATTAATCCCGGCTAGTCTTTCCTTTTAGGGTTTGAAGGAAGATTTGATAAAAAGCAGTGGGAGCCATCCTGATTAGATAAAATAATAACCAATCTATTCTTGCAAGAGCGCACGCTGAGTGTTTTCTTCTCTCTCTCTCCAGGTAGCGACCATATCACGCCTTAATCAAGATAATAATACGGATTATTGACCGAACCCGCTTGTTATACTGAGCTGGGGAACGTTGGTCCCGCTCCAACTTATAAATGTTATAAGACAGAGCAGGAAATTGGGGAATACCAGATTTCCCGTGCCGCCCAAACGAAGAGAGTGCATGCTGATGCATCATCTTCGGGTATGTTCATTATACAGAACTGTTTCTCAGTATCCTTCAAATCCTTGGTATATGATACCGGATCCGGATCCCAGATATGTAATCTGTTACATAGGGCTACAAAAGGGTAGAAAAACTGAGAACGGGTGATAAGTTTCATGAGACAGAAAACGGGGCAAGAGTTGCAGCCAAGTCTGTCGGTCACTGTCACCCTGTATTACCAATACATTGATTCTGAACGAATGTTATTAGATACCGAACCTGATATACCAAATCATATCACTCTCTTTGTTAGAAAAGAAAGGATATAATTTTGTATTGATGGATAATGTTTTGAACATTTCCTATATCAAAAGTTGATCGGTTCAGGCACGTTATCTAAAATCATTGATCGTTCTAAATCAAACTACAGTTCTTAGTATATGGAACACACATAAGAGGAAGAGTTCAGAAATGAACGGATCCTTCTTAAGGTATTGTAGACTAGGTCAGATCAATGTGACCCGACTAGCTGAAGTTACATGTAGATGCATATTTAAATCAGTTTGAATCTACATCTTGTGAAACTTGCCAGTCATGTCACAAAGATATAATGACACTAGCTCTGTTTATTGGAAACAGAGAAAGAGTTAGTGAACTCTTGGGATGATACATGTTGATGTATGTAATGTCTCCTGTCTATACATGCCAGGACCGGTTCTTTGTACTACATTACATTCTCTGATAATCTCTCGAGATTCAGACATATGTTCCTGTTGAAACACAAGTCCGAACCTTTTGAGATATTCACAGAATATAAGTTAGAAGTAGAGAACCAATACGGGTATAAGTATTATGTCCTATGATAAGATCAAGGAGGAGAATACTTGTGCACGGAAATCCTGGATTATTCTAAAGGAGAATGAGATTCTCTCTCAGCATTACTCCTCCGTACACACCATTGCACGATGGTATATCGGGGCGGAGCAATCACACCCTATATGATATGGTGTGCTCTATGATGAGTACTACTGAGTTACCTTTTTCCTTTTTGGGAGTTATGCACTTGAGAAGCTGCATACCTATTGATTAGGTTCGAATCAAATCAGTTGCCTACCACTTCATATGTGATATGGAAAAGGAAGAGCCCATTTCTTAAGTTAGTTAAGATTTAGGGTTGTCCGGCCTATGTTTAAAAGCAAAATCCGGACAAGCTTGAGGCAAGGTCTGTAATGTAGAACTGGAAAGGTTCCAGCTATACAAACTACAGCAGATGATTTGGTAGAACTAAAGGATTCAGTAGATTCCAACGAACCTCAGCCTCTCCGCCGATCTAGTAGGGTTCCTCACCCACCTGAGAGATACTTCGGTTTCTCTATGACAGTGGGAGCGAGGATTACATCATGAGATGATGACCCAACTAGTTTCGAGCTGGCCATCAGGAGTAAGACTCTGTAAGAATGGCTGGATGTTTATCGATCTGAGATGGAATCCTTATACACCAACAAAGTATGGACTTTGGTTGCTATATCTGAAGGGTTAAATCCCCATCAGGAGCAAGTATATCTTGAGAAGATTACTTGGTGTAGATGGAAAGGTTGAGACTTTCAAAGCTGGACTTGTTAAAGGTTTTCGTCATCGACCAGGCGTGGATAATGATGAAGCCTTTTCCAGTGGCTATGCTTAAGTCCATCCAGATCCTACTTGCCACGGCTACATACCATGACTACGATATCTGGTGGTTGGGTGTCATGACAGCTTTTCTAAATGATGTTTTAGAAGAGAGCGTCTATAGGTACACAGCCAGAGGGCTTCGTAGACAGTGGGAGCAGCGGAAACGTGTGCAAGATGCTTTATAGGATAAAGCAGGCATCGCGGAGTTGGAACATCTGTTTTGATGAATTAGTCAAAGAGTTTGACATCATCAAAATGGTAGATGAACCTTGTATAAACAAAAAGGTAGTAGGGAGTATGGTGACGATCCTCGTAGAGTACGTGGATGACATACTCTTGATGGGGAAGGAGTTTCCTATGCTACGCTCGGTCAATCTCCGCTTATCACCATAATTCTCCATATAGGATCAAAGTGATACCTCCTAAATCCTGGATTTTGGATCTATGAGATAGATCTAAATGGATCTTAGGATACTCACTAGTTGTAGTGAGATGGTATCAGTTGATCCTGGGGAGAATCACTGGAAGGGTTCCAGGGTGATAGAGACGACTGAATGTCAGTCGCAGGCATTGTCTTTACCCTCAGTAAAGGGACGGTATGTTGGAAGAGTTCCAAGCTAGATACCGTGACATACTAGACGATAAAGGCAGGATACATCGCTACTTAAGATGCTACCAAAGAGGATGTTTGGGTGTATATTAGTTCATGAGATGAACTACGTTCCTACCATTGTGAGACAATGGAGTTGTGGCTCATGCCAAGGAACGCAGGTCCCATCAGTGATCCAGACATATTCCAAGGCAGTATCACTTGATCATGGAGATGGTTGATCTCCAGGGTGATCAGGGTTAGGAGAGTAGACTCAGAGGACAACACGGCGGATCCACTCACAAAAGGCCTTTTCCCAGAGAGAGACTTTTATGGGATGGTTGAGTATGAGATACTGCAACCACTGCTACAGATGGCCCTAGTGCAAGTGGGAGATTGTTAGTTATATGTATGCCCTAGAGGCCATTACTGTACATAGGATGTATATTGTAGTGGATGCTGGGACATATATAGGGAGGACTTTCTTGCTCGACATGATAGTATGCTATCTGGTTGCTCTTTACCTTAACGTGTATACTGATTGTCTCTCTGTTGCATGTTGGTAAAGCCCTTAGGATGTATACTTGACTACCTGGACTATGATGCGGATCATACTAGTAGGGACATGGTAGTCCATAAGTACATCCTTCACAGTCCCTAGTCGTGGGTATATCGAGACGGGGCATCGATATACCAGAGTAGACTAGCGTATACCTTCTCGACCCATACAGATGGGCGATGGATGATCCCATATCCATCGGTGTTTGACATCAGAGATGATATACGGGTGCTCAGTAGAGACTGGGTACACTGGACGGACTCGCCGAGAACTCCCAGATGGTATTATACCTCACGTCAGATGGCAGTTCTCTGGTGACACTGGTACAGAGTAGTCCGTTGACCCGAGATCATCATAGAGTCTTGTGTGGTTCCCACTTTGCTTTGATTTCCATCTTACCACGTCCAAGAGGGCGTGCAAAACGGTGGTTTTTGGGTACTGTCCCGAGTCACATGGAGGCAATGAGCGATAGGAGGGGATTCGTCTCTCCCGGTATAGGGGGTTGATGTTGTGCTGTGTTCGATTGGCTATAACAGGAAATCCCTGGCCAGGGTTGCTGAGATTTACTGGTAAGTATTACCAGCAGTATCTCGAATTGTTATAGACCTCATATCGACACGACTTATCGAGCTATTGGGGTCTGACGTTTACCACCCCTAGGCGAGATATGCGACATATCAGACGATCAGACCGGACTGTACGGTAGTGTTACTGGTTGGATTCACTGGAGTGTGAGCGGGCTTGCTCGTCGATCTTCAGATCGCTCAATACCCGGGTGGCCGTTACGTTTAGCAGACCGCTTGCGGCTTGTGGGTGTTTGATATGATCATCATCTGCTACCGGCGTATTGACGAGTCTTTAGAGTCCTACACAGAGGTTTCCTGGCTCAAGCGAAACGAAATAGGAGCGCATATGAGATATGTGCGGGACCGAGAATAATATGTGTATGTGATACCGTATTCTATTCTCGCGATCAATGTGTCGAATGGTTATATGCGATATAACCTAGTTATCGAATCGAGAGTTGATTCGATAAGTCGATACATTGGATACTAGTCGGTTATATGCGATATGACCGGATCGTTAAATCAAGTGTTGATTTAATGATTTAATGTATAATTATATATTTGATATATTACTTTGCATTAACTAGTATTGGTTCACTTTAAATGGATTTTCTCACTTGAAGTTCACAAGTTGTATATGCGATATACTTTTGTGTACTTGATTGTATCATGTTTGATGATACATGCTTTTTGGTTAAGTGTAAGGAATTAAACAAAGATTAAGTTGTTGATTAGGGTTTTACTTATTCACTTATCTTATCTTATTTATTCATTATGAATAAATTGAAAGATAAATGAATGGTGGCTTCATTTGTTTTTAGTTGAAGCTTCATGAAGCTTTGACTTGATGACTTTTTTGTTCTCATCCTTAACCCTAACCATTCAACCCAACCTTAGTCAATTCTCTACACTTAACTAAGGTTAAGTTTATGATAAGTATTCTTTTATTTTATATTTTCTAATAACTTATCATAACAATTACCATCTTCTTCTTCCTTTCTTCACTTGAAGAAAGCAAGCTCCATCAATGGTGATTGATGGAAATGAGTGAGAAATCCAATTCTAAAGTCTACCCACTTCCTATTTCTTCATCCTCTACCTCTTGCCAAGTAGTAGAGTGTGTTTTCTTCACAAGTTTCTTGACTTGGTGAAGTCGGAGCTTGATTTAGCGATGCCTCGACGTAGATCATCTTCGGCATGGACATCGATGACCTAGCCCGTCCATTCTCCGATGAAGCCGACGCTAGAGCCCGGGACTTGTTATGGACAGCGAGGAGACTTCATTGCGGAGCTATGGAGGTGGAGAACCGGACAAAGGTTGTATTTCCGTATCTCTTAGTTAAGTGTTAACTAGTTGCTTTGTCGCCTAAACTTCTAGCCGACGATCCGTAGTCTAGGGTTTCTCGGCACCGTAAATTTTGAAAATGGCATGGTTGATGCCACGTGAGACCTCCTTAGCGTGCCTAGGAACCCTACAACTCGAGCCATGGAGTTATCGGTAAATTACAATAGACCGACCTTTGTGATATTCTGCAATATTAAGAGTTTTTTTTCTAATATTTCTAATATTAAGAGTTATTTTCTAATATTGCAGATAGCTCAGACCGTGGCGCAAGGTGGTACACCGAGCGTGCTATCCGCATATCTTGCCGTCCACGGCACCTCGACAGATTTCGCCACGGGCGAGCTTCGATATCCCGACGTCGCTACCCAGGAGTATTGCGTAAGTGTTAATATTTATTCTACCCATATTTGAAATTTTAGTTTTGGAAGGTTCAAATTTAAATTTTATACTTATACTTTACTGCTTAATGTGGGTGTAGGAGCGGGTGGTTGAGCAGGCCGAGGCCTCGGGGATCGATTTTACCGGACAGAGCGATCCGAGCCTGCCGACCCCAGTCCTGGACGCCGCACACGGAGGGCACCACGGAGGTTGGGAGAGAGGCCGGGGACTGGGCCCTAGCAGGGCCCATATGAGGTTGGACTCCACCCCGGCGGTTACTTCCTCCGTCTCCAGTGAGCGACGTGTCCAGCAGGAACTGGAGAGCTTGAGGGCCACCGTTCAGGAGTTAAAGGAGATACTGGTATGTATACTACTTTATAGTAAAATATCATATCATATTATAGATATCAACATATCCATAATTAGTACGTAGCCTGAGCTTATTTGGTTGTAGACTTAGGTTTGATTAATC
Organism: Agapanthus africanus; assembly: GCA_030015575.1. Taxonomy (NCBI): domain Eukaryota; kingdom Viridiplantae; phylum Streptophyta; class Magnoliopsida; order Asparagales; family Amaryllidaceae; genus Agapanthus; species Agapanthus africanus. Next base: position 864,454,630 of record CM057338.1, on the reverse strand, counting down.
ATACATACATATTTAATTAAAATAAACCACGGTTTTCCAAATTAGATATCCAAATGGGGTTTCGAAATAACTTGATAATGATACGAATTCGAATAATACACAGTTCTTACACGCTTATTACACACGTTAGGTCCAGACGCGACAGGGTACATCGGCTGAGCCTCTACATGCATCTCCTTCGGCTGCGGCTCCCCAAGCCACTACATCGGCTGTGGTTCCGCAGACAGCTCCTATAGCTCCACCGCCCGCTCAGACTCTCGCAGCCGCGGCTCCGCAAGCTACTACCTCGACGGCGGCTGCGCAGACCACATCGCCAGCTCCACAGGCCGCTCAGACTCCCGCACGCGCCGAATTGCATGGTTTATTTACCGAGGAGATGGCGCGCCAGATTCTAGCGTTTATCAGAGGTGGAGCTGGACCGAGCTAGGGTAGCTTTTTGATTCTTATTTTTTGAAACATGTATTTATTTATATGATACATATTGTACTACATTTTGAAACGATATTGATATTGATATTGGTTTATATTTATATCATATTCAGTTTTTTGGTTTCTTTTGTATATTATATGCGTGAGATGTAATTATGAATACTGCAATATATGTTGTGTGATGATTAATTTTATATTTGATTGATGTATATATTATTGTGCACAGGGCGAGAAAAAAATCAGGCAGCCCTTTTTTTAAAAAAAAAGAAGATAATATGTACCTACGGATTAAACCGTAGGTACACATGTTGCCCCTACGGATTCAACCGTAGGGGCACAATATCAGCATTAACTGATATTTTCCCCCTTGATCTCAGTATCAGGGGGTTGGGAGTGCCCCTACGGATATATCCGTAGAAGCAAACAAAAGCCCATACGGAGTTATCCGTAGGGGCAAAATATCAGGATTTCTGATATTTTGTCCCTACGGATTAGTACCTACGCATGTATCCGTAGGGGCTATGACTTAGACCTACGGAGGAATCCGTAGGTACAAGTAATATATTAAAAAAAACCGTAAATAAAATAATGTTTTTGTCCCTACGGCCTACTCCGTAGGGGCTACAGGACCTACAGTGAAATCCGTAGGGGCAGGTTTTTGTCCGTAGGGGCAAGTTCAGGGCTTCAACTTGCACCTACGGCGTTTGCATTTACAGGTTATTTTCTTACCCCTACGGACATATCCGTAGGGGCAGTGGTTTGCCCCTACGGGTTAATCCTTAGGGGCAACCCCTCTTTGTAGTAGTATTAAAATCTTAACTTCCAAGATTTATGAATACTTATAAGTATTCTGTTCAAAATTAGATCAGTTTAAAACATAAAAATAAGGTTTAGTACAAATGAACAAGTTAAGAAGCTTGTTCAAAAACAAGTAGGACCCCTATCTTAGGCAATACTCTTGAAACAACTTATCTTAGGCAATACTCTTGAAACAACTCAAAAATGAGTTGTTTTGGGGATGCCCCCCGATACCGGGAAAACCCTAAATAGGGTGTCCCGATGTGTCTGTCTTCTTAGACAGTTCAGGGATCATTACTACAAAAGTGCTCAAAGGTAAAAAGGATTTGGTCACAGTTAAAACCGTGACCAATTTTGAGTAACGGTCTTAAATGAATTGGTCACGGTTTAAACCGTGACTAAATCGAAGATGATGTGGGCTCCACAACCCACCGGGCAATAAAATTCCAATCCCACTTATTAACCCTCGATCCCTTTTTTCACCCTAAAAAAGAAAAACTCTCTCCAAAATTTCCCCTCAAATCGACCGGAGTCGCCACTGCCCTCGTCGATCGGAGTCGCCGCTGTCCTCGTTGACCGGAGTCGCCGCGCTTTCGTCGATCGGAGTCGCCATTGCCTTTCCTGGAGCCTCCTCGCTCGGATCGACTTCAGTGAAGTCGTCGTTGTCGCCTCGATCACCTGCTCCGTGGCTCGATCGCCTACGCCGGCCTCGCTCGAAGTCGCTGCCTGCCCTGTCTCGTCGTCGTACTGCATCGCCTTCTCTCTTTCAATCTAGGTTAGTAATTTAATATTTAAGTTGTTGATTTTGTTAATTCCAATTTTATGGCCAATTAGGGAATTAGGGATTGAGTGAGGGTTTTGGGTTACGGTTACGGTCAGTGGTTAGGGTAGTTAATTAGGGGATTAGGGTTAGGGTTTTGGGTTAGGGTTAGAGACTGAGTTAGGGTTTTGGGTTTGGGTTAGGGTCAGTAGTAAGGGTAGTTAATTAGGTGTTAGGATTTTGGGTTAGGGTTAGGGTTGGGGGTTAACATTAGGGGTTGGAGTTAGGGTTAGGGTAAGGGTTAGGGATATGTAGTTTAGTGAAATAAAAGAATAGTTAATGATATTTTAATGACAGAGTTATAAAAGTTAATGGTATTTTAGTGTTAAAAAATAAAGTTGAGAGAAAGGTGTTGTACTAAAAAAACTTAATCATAGTTTAGTGAAAAACAACAATAATTAAGGGTATTTTAGTGAATTTTATATTAACTTAGTTAATATAAGAATATGACTTGTTTATTTAAATTTGTTAAAGTAGTTTTGTGAAACCCCCCAATAGTTAAGGGTATTTTAGTGTATATACACAAAGACACATACACACACACACACACACACACATGTGCATACACATACACACGTACAACACCAAACCATAATTCATCTTGGATCATTATTCTCTACATTGAACTCTTGTTAAATACCACCCTAATCCCAACTCTAAGTCCAAAATCTTAAACTCGATTAATAAAATCCAAAGTTTTAAAACCTTTACCCTAAAATAAAAACTTCAATACATTGAAATCGAAACATAAACGTAAAACTAGTTCAAATTAAATATTTAACTTGCGCGTATGATAGTCGATAAAAATATGAAATTTTCATATTATCATAACCAATCATATGTGAAAATTAAAACATGACTTAGTTCCTGTCTATCGATTAAAATACGTTTGGTGTTCGTCGTGACATAAAATTACACGAAGCTTGTTAAACACCGGACGTTATCATTCGGTTTCTAACAACCGCCGCATAGTCTATATGATGAGAATTAATATTCGATCGTATGATAACCGATAGATTTGTCCCGTGTAGACAAGTTAGGAATGTATAAAGCAGACACCTGCATTCATTTGTGTTTTTCATTCATTTCGGGATATTTCGTTGGCATCTTTCTGCCGGTTCTCCGTGTCCAACGATAGATTAGATGTTCGTTTCAATGGTGTTTCATAGTATTGAAACAATTATCTGTTCTATTATAGTGTACTTGGAGAACAGCGGGGAGATGCTACCGAAATTTTCTCAAAACGGATGAAAACACAAGTGAATGGGTGTATACTTTATACATTCTTAATGGGATATGTGCCTTACCTCCGACAGCCGCTAGCCTCGACATCCAATATAGAACATTTAATATCGTCATCATCTTTCTTGGAAGAAGAATCCAACTCGCTACCTATGAGCATTTGCTTCCGGTCGTCGATAACCTTTATAGCTAAATCGTCAATTAAAACTTAAATTAACTAAGTCGTCAATTAAACCTAGCACTAACACTTCTTAGTATCCCATCTATCGCGTATCTATCAAGAAATCTTAATCCGATGCATCTTGTCTATAGAAACCTTGTTTCATCCGGACTGTTTCAATATGGCATTCCCGTACCTCCACGACAAGAGTTGGATGTACGTCGATACTCCCTCGAGAGTCAACCACTTTTTCGTTGACGGTGTTAGCTTTTTCACCGATTTTGTCTACGCATATCTTGGGTTATTGAAAGAGCACGAAATCTGTTGTCCTTGCTCTAAGTGTATGAATAAGCTATTGCTTAAAAAGTCGGAAGTTGAGTTACATATCGTGAGATACGATTTCGTTAGAGATCACACTATGTGGGAACTTCACGGAGAAAAAGTTGTTGTAACGGGAGACGAGGCATGGGTGCAAGAGACGAGAAACGAATTCATCGAAACGGAAACCGCAGAGTGACAAGGGATAATAGAAGAAGAGGAGGAAGAGGAATGGCAATTTGAAGAAGACGAATCCGTCGAAGAAGATGATGCTGTATTCGCGCCGATCGATGACATGGATGACCTTATAAATGCCGCTGGACTTCCTTATGATATGGAAAGCACCATACCCTCGTTATTGGAGAAGTACAAGGCCGACTCTAGAATCCCACTATATCCAAATTATAAAGGGTTTTCAAAACTGTCATTTTTTGTACGTCTCTTCCAGATCAAGTGCAAGAATAGATGGAGTAACTGGTCTTTCACCGATCTCCTAGAACTCCTGAAGGAAGTTTTTCCCGACGGAAATGAAGTGCCACCGAGCTGGAACGAGGCGCAAAAGAAAATCACAAATATCGGCTTGAAGTATCATAAAATACATGCATGTAAGAATGATTGTGTTTTGTTCCGGAATGAACACGCAACACTCAGAAACTGCCCCGTGTGCGAGACCGGCCGATTCAAGCCTAAGAAAGACCCCTAGTAGAGTGATGTGCCCATGAAAATTCTTCGTCATTTTCTATTAATACTGAGGTTGCAACGGTTATTTATATGTGAGAAGACGGCGTCCGAAATGCAGTGGCACTATAAAGCGCCTCGTGAAGAGAGAAAAATGAGTCATCCCAGAGATTTGATATCATAGAAAGTTTTAGATGAAAAATATCTTTCATTCGGCGCATACCCTCATAACGTGAGGCCGGGAATTGCGAGCAAAGGTTTCAGTCCATTTGGTATGGTTCCCTGTGGGCGTACTCACCGTACTTGGCCCGTTGTAGTGACTATATACAACCTGCAGCTATGGAGGGCTATGACGCAGTCGTATTTTACGTTGGCGCTTTTAATTGACGGTCCATCGTCTCCTGGGAAAAACATCGATGTGTATCTTCAACCCTTGATCGATGAGTTAAAGTTGTTGTGGGAACCTGGCACGAGAACTTATAACGCAGATGGTAAACAATTTTTTCAGATGCGGGCTGCTTTGTTGTGGACTATTAATGATTTTCCAGCCTACGTCATGCTGTCGGGATGGAAAAATCAAGGTAAGCTTTCTTGCCCCAGTTGTCATACGTATACAAGAGCCGTATGGTTGAAGTTTAGCGGGAAAGAGTTGTTTATGGGCCACCGACGTTTTTTTCCTATAACTCACAGATTCAGAAAGAATAAAGAATTGTTCAATAGCAATACGGAGACCGGTAGGCTTCCTAAACCATTGTGTGGTAACACCATATTGCAACAACGGAGAGATTATCAGAATATCACATCCGGAAAAAAACAAAATAAAGATGCAATGCCATACCCAACCGGTTGGAAGAAGTTAAGTGGTTTATTTCAACTTCTGTACTGGTCCGATCTATTGCTCCGCCATAATTTAGATGTTATGCATATTGAGAAGGGAGTCTCTGAACACGTCATCAATCTTCAGCTTTGTAAGGATGGAAAAACGAAAGACAATCTCAACGCCCGCCTTGATTTGATAGATTTGGATGGTTTGTCCATTAAAGAAGAATTGCATTCTCGACCTGTGGCTGGTAAATCAGGTTATTACGAGATCTTACCAGCAATTTACAACCCGGACAAAGAAAAGAAGCGGTGGTTCCTACGGGTGTTGAAAGAATTGAAAGTCCCTGATGATTTCTTATCAAACATTTCCAAACAGGTACTAGTAGAAAATGGAAAAATCATAGGACTCAAGAGCTACGACTATCATATATTGATGCAACATTTTATTCCTTTATGCCTGAGAGCATCGGTAAAATCCGAAGTTGGTCTCGATCTTAACGACTTCTGCACGTATTTTCGACAACTGTGCTCCAAAAACGTCGACGTTAATGAGGTAGCCGAGCTCGAAAAAGATATTCCTATAATCCTTTACAAGCTCGAAACTATGTTTCCACCTTCATTTTCGACATTATTGTTCACCTGTCCGTCTATTTGGTAACCGAGATCAAGATTGGCGATTTGGTGCATTACCGTTGGATGTATCTATCGAGAGGTATGAAAATATTTATTATTAATCATTTAAATTGCAAAACATTATCATGGATTATTAATATCTATTATTTTCAATAGATATCTATTAACTTTAAAAAACTATATCCGCAGCAAGCATTGTCGTGAAGGTTCAATTGCGGAAGGTTATTTCTTGGAAGAAGTGACGTCTTTCTGTGCTCGTTTCTTGAACGAAGATATCAGGACGAAGCTGAAAAAACCGCCGCATGTTCCTGATGGTCCAATTGGAGCAGAAAGTCTAAAAAACATGTCTTACGATCTCATTGGCGGTTTACATGCATTTATCTTGCTAAACAACGAATGTTTTGCCAAATATGCAGAGTAAGTTATTCTAATTTCATCCATTTAAACCGTTTGAAATCGAGTATAATTTAACCGATATAACTGTAAATTAATGAACAAAGTACACAAAACTATACTCAAGAGATCGAATTCTAGGACGTTGTCAGATGACAGAATCGAGGAAGAACAGAGACACACTTTCGTCGCTTGGTGTAGAGAAGAAGTTGACGGACAAATGAATCGTGGTGAGTAGACTGATAGAGAGGTCCATGACCTTTTAATTGGTCCATGATTGTAGCTACATTTTACAACGGGTACGGGGTTTCCGGCTACAAATTTGAGATCAAAAGGATGAAACGCATTAGAGCTACGCAAAATAGCGGCGTTGCAACCTCCGACGACAGAGGAAATCTCTATTACGGTGTTCTTGAGCAGATTATAGCGGTCTCATACATTCATAAGGCTGCCCTATTTTTTTCTATTCCAATGCAGATGGTACGATACCAAGTCTGAACGGGGTGTGAAGATCGATGAATACAAGCTCACTTTGGTAAACACCAAACGGACATCCTACGAATACGATAACTTTATCTTTCTATCGATGGCAATACAAATATATTATTCTCAGGACCTAAAGAAGGCTGACTGGAGTGTTGTTTGTCGTTGGAAACCAAGAGATTATTATAATGTCCCGATGTTGAGTGACTATGAAGATGAGAGTGACAAGGAAGAGGCGATAACACGCCTCAGTTCATCTATTAAATATACCAACAATCCAAACCATTCTGCGCTGTCCATTAATATGTTAGTAAGACATGATATCGGCCGAGTGATTGTTACAGATCAAGATTTCGATAATCCACCCAATGAATCTTCAGCTACTGCACCGAACAAACGTTCTAGGTAATGAAATTGAACTAAATGTTTTAAATTGTATAATGTTTATAAGCAAATTTTTAATATTTGAATAAATATGTAGGGTTTGATTGGAGGCTGCGGATCCGGCTCTAGACGTTATAGGAAACGACGTCTAAACGAGATTGGAGAGATATCAGTAGCTGCAGCAGTGCCTATCCTTACCCATGCCCCCACGTACTAGTGCCTCTCCTACCGGCGACCCTCTACCGCCCTTCCTACCATGGCCTCTCCTACCGGCGTTCCTTCGACATGACCCCCACCATTCTCAGCAGCCGCAGCGCCACAGGACCCGCTGCTTACCCCTATTAGAGGGATAGCAGATCCTCCTACCCCAGCCACTCCTCCTGCACATGGTATATAGCTATCTATTCATATTTCAGTTTTCTATTAAAATAATTCTATTGAATCATCTAACAGTTTATTATTTGCAGTCATGCATGGTACTAATGGGACGAGCTCTGGAGTCGGTTCTAGCGCCACACCGGGGACGTCAGGCATAATCATTATTGGTTAAATCTTTTACATAACGATTGTAATTTAAATTTGTCAAATTCTATATACATACTTTGAATATTATAATATTGTGTCCGTATATTTATCTTTTTTTAGGCTCCACAGTGTTAGGACAAGGGGTCCTACTAGGCCCTCCTCCTCCAGGCCAGCCCCAGGCGCTGATCCATGGACGCTGGAGTGGACCGTGTCAGGTGTGCCCGTTGGTGACTACTCGACCAAGTGGGGGGGATTACATGGAAGTGGAGATCTATACCTACTACAGATACCTGCTTCATATTAGATGGAGCACACGCCAGACCGACTATGTTCGGTAGTTTTTTGCAGCGGCCACGGTATCCCATAAACTTTTATACATTTAAATTTAATCGTCGTTATATATATATTTACATTTTTGTAATTTCAGATGCAGCGACATTACAGATTCATTGGCGTCATCGGCGAGGATGGTGTTCCTACGCTGTTCGATGCACATCGGGCTATAGACTGGGTCATATCCGAGTGCCAAGCTATCAAGAGGAGATGTCGATATGAAGTAAGGAAGCAACATTACATTCCTTGGGCCGCGGCTACTGAGGAGGAGCGGGAGGCGATGATAGAGGCCTGTTTTCGGGATGTCCCGAGAGAGGATTGGCCGCAGCTGGTCACGTATTACGAGCGCGATGATGTTTAGGTATAAATTTAATTTTTAAGATTCTAATAATATAACATGAAATCATATTTTATGATATATAATATCATTTTCTTTATATTTGCAAGGCAGTGTCGGTTCACAACAGGGAGAACCGGAATAACGGCGTCAGAGAACATGCTATCCCGATCCAAGGGAAGCGGTTGCAGGCTAGCGCTCAGCACCAGCTCGTGATTAGTTCGACGTTTAAGAATATATGTTTTTTTTGTCAAAAATTACTTATTGAAATAAATCCTAATTTTATGGCAGAAAGAGAAAGACCCCGCAAACTACACTGCTGCTAGGGTATGGTCCGCGTTACACAGAAGCACGGGCGAGTACATGGTAAGTTTCATATAATCAAGTCGATACTGTATTTAAGTTAACACGTTTATATATATATGTATATCTATATGTCTTCTTCACAGACCCAGTTCCAGGAGAGGACGGACGCCTTAAGACTTGGCCCCGACGACTTGATTATTGCCATTGTCCCGGTTCTGGATTCGATATCCGGCGGACATCACGGCGGTTATGAGCGCGGGGTTGGCCCCGGGGTCCATTGACACTTTGCTAGGCGTCCGTCTGTCCACGATTACGTTGTGGCTCAGATGCGGACAGATGCGGCCGCTGCGTCGCAGGAGGAGATTCATCGGCTCCAAGATTGGGTGGACCGGCAGAATGTGTGGGTGGATACGCTTCAGGCGCAGATCAAGGAGCTGAGGTGTTCATACCAGAATATCGCAATTAATACCGCCCATTTTTCTGCTCGTTTGTTTTTAGGAAGGCACTTTTAATCCGTGTTTGCTACATATTTATAGGTTATAGGTTCCCAGTCCAAAATAACACAAATCATACAAAATCTCCACAATTATGCCAAAATCTAGAACATCTGTCACAAATAGATAAAATACGGGTTCTGGTCATCTACACCCGTCCAATGCCGCTTATCAGTTCAAGAGACAAGACAAATAACGTGGTCATTCGTGTCTCGGTCAAGCATAGAGCACAAGAGGGGCAGCACAAAATTCAAGAGATACGCGGAGCTTGAGAGAGATAAAGGTCAAATGAATTAAAAGTGAAGCCATTTTGAACTGTTGAAAATCTGAAGATATTTTGGAACCATTTTGCAATTTTAGACCTGTCAAACAGAAGAACAAAGCAAAAGGAGGAAGCACAGAAAAAACGAGACCCCGATTCCATAAAACGGCGGCGGAACCGCCGCCAAATGTGGGTTTTGGTGGCAGTTCCGCGGCCATTACGTGTCATCATTTTACCATCTTTTGGGGATAGTTGGGTAATTGTATTAGGGCTCAGAATATGACTCTAGGGTTTCAGTTCTCTGCCTATAAATAGTCTAGTTTTGAGCCAAGTAGGAATGCTTTTTTCTTTAGTAGAATTAGTGTAGTTGAGTTTATATCTTCTTCTTCTTCTTCTTCATCTATTCTCCACGAAAGTGTAGTGAGAGCTTTTGAGTGGAAGTTAATGAAGATGAGGATTATTTTTCTTAACTTGTATTTTCATTTCCTTGTCTTGTAACTTTAATTCCTATTGTAATTTTATTTATTGTTGTTAAGTAGCTGTTGTTATTTCTTATTTTATTTTCCTTCTTTTCTTAACCGTATTTTCAAGCCATGATACTCTATGGAGTCTCTTGCTTAGGTGAGGGCCTAAGCAGTCAGCTTACTACCATTTTGTAAAACCGTATTTTCCTTTCTTTCTTTTCTTCTTTCTTGTTTTTTTAAATGTGTGAATAATTTCCACACTTGCTAGGGTTAAGGAAAGTTGGTATGTGGGACGGAAAACTCCCTTGTGCTTCCTCCGCCAAACACCTTAAAACGAATCTAGACCAAACAAACACAACCACCTCTCTTAGGAACGCTATACGTGACATATAGCCGTGACCTAAGTCGAGAAGTCCTTTGGGCGCACTACAACGTGACATGTAGTTGTGACCCAATTGGATACATGGTTGCGTATGTTTGGCCGAGGGTTGGAAATAAGCGTACGTAGCGGAAGGACAAGGGGCACTAAGAATGGATTTAGCGTTGGAAAGCTTGCTTAAACTCACAAATCCCATTCCTATGTACTCCTAATCCTCGCTACCTTCGATTATCCCAACATCCTTTTAAGAATGGCAAAAGAAAAGCACAAGAGTAATCTTAACTCTACTAACCAATCTTAACCCTAACATGTTTACTTGAAAATAAAATACGAACACTTAGGATAGATTTGAACATATACATATACACTCGTTAATTGACTCGTCTAAGACAAGAATGGATATACAACTATCTCCATGCGGACGACCCATACTCAACCGGCTAGCTGCAAAGCAACACCGTCTTGATTGCGGTAAGTAGAACAAATAGAACAAGTAGAACGCATAGCATAAAACTGTAACAATCAAATGACGCCGTTGCCGGGAAGACGGTAACGTATTTCTTTCTTGTTATTCGGGTTAATATTTTTTTGTATATATATATATAAATAAATAAATAAATATAATAAAAAAACATCTTGTTATTTTTGATATTTTTTGTGTGCAAGTGTGCAGGCTAATCTGAAGCAAGTACAGTGATCAAATAAAAAAACAGAGGCTTTAATACAGAAGAAAATAACCAAGGAAGTGCACAGAGAAAACTTAAAGCCCCAATTTGACATTTCAACTGCGGAACCGCGGTCAAACATGTGGAACGGCGGCGGTTCCGCGGTCGTTCTGTGTCTTTGTGCCCTTATGTCACGACCCGCAGGGTACGGAACGTGACTGGCACTTAAGTTTACGAAACGTCTAAAGGCGTCCGTAAAATAAGTAAGCCAAAACCCAGAAAACAAAACCAATTAAGCAAAAGAGTGAAGAAAACCCAAACATTTGAAAGCAAGTTTATCAAATAAGTCATGTAAAACCCTTTTTAAAAACAATACTAATTTTTCAGAAAATTTCGGCAGAGTCTCCTTTGTAAATACTGGCCCCCAAAATGGGTACAACAAAATATATACATGAATCCAACAAAATAGGGCATCCCCAAGCGGGAGCTAGCTCTTCGCCATAAGGCGGTCACCAATCCCACGCAATGTAAATGACAACAAGCATAATAATCATAAGGGAGCATAAAAAAAGTAGCATGTCGGCTCAAGTGAGCTCGACCCCAAAATACAGCATAAAATCCACAAACCTCACTGTCTCATCTCTAGGTCAATATACAATAATCTGGTAGAAACAGTAGATGGAGTACACTAGATACAAAGAATATACAAGTGGTACAAAATAATAACATAACCCACCTATGAGCAAAACTCGAGCTCAGGCAAAAGAGGCAAAAGACAAGTGCGCCCGCCGCTACTGAACTGACGGAGCGGACCTGCAAAAGACTGTGGCACAACGGGGGTGAGTTGCCAACTCGTGAGTAATAAATAACATCTGCAAAGGCTATCGTATGCATGCACACAAGCATCCTAGCATCTAAAATACAGGTATGACTGGATGCACTAGCAGGTATGTATATCATATCAGTGTGCTAATATGTATGCAACATGAAAATCTGAGGTCTCAATAGGTATATATAAGAAATATTTTATCTTTTTTTTTGTTTTTTTGAAACTCTTTTAGAATGCCAGCATAATGTCAATGAATCGACGAAAATCGGTGTCCAGCAACGACACCCAAAAGCTGTCTCAAATCTCATAAATGTATCTCTGGCCTCAGCCGTCCGGCTGATCCATCTCAAATATCAATATATCATCATCTAGCGGCCACGGTCGGTATCCTCTGGATATCCGCCGTCCCAAACAGTCACCGGTAGGTAATCCATCCCCTGCCAGGCTCAACGTCATCACCACATTCCTCTTGCCCCGGGGTACCTTACCGGGCCCACCATGTACCCGTGCCGGTTCCTCCACTCCTCGACACGGATTTCCAAATCCACAGCAAACTCATGGTGGACGACACTTACATCATTAGAAAACCGCAATTTTTACATATTTTAAAATATAATAGTTTAGAAAATTTGCGGTTTTCCCCCGAAATCCAGCAATATCATAAAATCTCAAGAAATCCTCATAAGTGCATATATCAATGATAATGAATGCGTATGATATCAATAATCAAGTCGCGATGTGTGATTAATGTATTAAGCATGAACAATTAATATGATGAAGTACATGCACATGAATAGCAATACTACGGTTTCATTTTTAAGGAATTAAAGGCAAAAGCAGCAGTTTAAGTATCAATTAGTAAAAGGTTTAATTTAAATGTTATCTAGTGTGGTGGCATGGCAATTACCAGGGTGTGTGTGTAAGCATGAATAGTGCTCGTGCTGCATATAAAAACCTGGTAATGGTGCATGTGTCCTACAATTGAGTTTGCGTATATGGATATAACATATTGATCTAATTGCAGCAATTATCATGCCAGTATTATTATTCTAATGTCACAAGTGATTATCCAATTTACTATTTTCCAGTTTACTAAATCTATCGGGCGACTTGCGCCATCCAAACGATCGTCCCCCGTAGATGTTAAATCTACTCACCGGGATCCCTGGCTAGCTGTGTCCAATCACCGCCTTTCCCTTTCGCGCCGCGTCTGACGTCTCCGCGACCGAACCTGGAATTTACATCAATACCAGACATAAGGCTACACATTCAAGAACGACGCTAAACCCCAACGAAACTACTAAAGTTCGCTAGCTAGGTACAACGTGCACAAAGTGCGCGGAACACACGCGAAAATCGCAAAACTGCCGAAAAACGCCGATTTGGGTCGCCCGGCAAAACTAAAACCCGACTACCCAAAAACCGCACTCACGCATCCTAAAAGTCGCAGGACAAGCCATTACAATCATCAAGATATCAAAATTAATCCATCACATAATTTATATAAAAATCTAGTAAGCATACACATTCCAAAAATCGGTGCAACAATTGCCGATTTGCGACAAAACGACTACAATCTAGCACAATCGCCCAACCACACTACAAGCAATCTACAAACACTAATTATAACACAACAACAATGATTCCAATCCTATTTTCCATAAAAAACCATTCTTGAATTTATAACTTAGCAAAATCCAATCAGTTTCCTCACTTGAAACTTTAAATTAACACAACAAAGCCCACTTAAGAAAATTAACCTCTTAGGTTAGGTTAGCAAAATACTAGATAACAAGTTAGGTTTAATCAATTAAATAATGCTTTCTAAAACTTAATCCACTCACTAATCAAGCTTCACAAACCAATTCCATACAAAACCCTCTCTTGAAAATCCTAAAAAGCAATTTCACACTTCTAAATTTAATCAAATTAGCATAATTGAAAACTACATCAACAAGATAACTATATGGATTAGTTAATTAACCACTAGATTAACTATAAAATAATCTAATTAAGTATTATGGCTTCAAAACCCTAGCTAAAATTTTCAAGCAAAACCTAAGAAACTAGATTAAACTACACTAAATTAACACTAAACCATCTAACATAAGAACTTAAACAAAAGAATTTAACATGATAGAAATTATACCTCTTGATCTATGGATCAAGCAAGAAAATTTTGCTCCAAATGATGGCCTCAACACCAAGATCCAAGCAAGAATGGCTAAGGATAATGATAGCTTAATGATTTTGTTTGGATTTTTGAATTAAATCATGGATTTTGATGTATTTTCTTGAAGAAATTGAAGAAAATGAAAAGAAAAGAGAGGAAGAAGAGGGTGTGCAGGATTTTCGGCCAGAGGAGGAATGGGGGAGGGTGTGGGCAAGTGGGGAAGGTCATGGGTCAAGTCCACAAAGTCAAATGCACCTTACTTTATTCATTTTAATTAAAATAAACCCAAAAAACCCCTTAAATCACTCAAGAAAGCAACTAAAGAAAAGAGATCAGAATTTTCTGGTCTCACACAAGGTGGGGCTGTCCTAGGGCTGAGGAAAAAGAGAGAGGGGTTTTACAAAAGAAATTTTATGCAAAAAGGCCCCCTACAACTCAAAAATTGCAAGTTTTAGCCCAAAATTCAATAAATTCGTTTCATATCATAAAAATTTGTTAAAAATCAAAATAAATTACTAAAAATTTATGTTATCACTAGATTATAATTATCATAATTTTAGAGATTAAAATTAGCCCGGAAAAATTTGTATTTATCGCTTATTTAATGTATTTTCTTACCGGCTTAAAATAATATTAAAAAATTGAAAAATTAGGGAAAATTTTTAAACGACCAGAATTTCATAATTAACTCATTAGATACTAAAAACAAGTAATTACCTACCCATTTAAGGTATAATTAGCCCTAAACTGCAAAATATCGAGAAAGACGGTTTTCGGAAAAATACCGAATTTTCACCGAATTTCAGGAAAACACCAAAACGACTTTTCAAGACGCTACAATCTTCCCCCCTTAAAGAAATTCGGTCCCCGAATTTAAAAAAAAATAGCTACGCGTACCTTCAAAGAGATAGGGATACTTCTTCCTCATCTCGCCCTCGGTCTCCCAGGTAACCTCCTCGCTGCTCGGGCTACGCCAAAGGACCTTGACGGTTGGTATAATCTTCGACCTCAACTTCTTCACCTGTCGATCCAGGATGGCCACCGGCTGCTCTGCAAAAGAAAGGTCGCGCTCTAGCTGGACTGTCGGGTGCTGAATCGCATGCGAAGGGTCGTGAAGGTACTTGCGGAGCATCGAAACATGGAAGACGGGGTGAACATCGGGAAAGCTGGGAGGAAGAGCCAAACGATATGCAACAGCGCCAACACGCTCGAGGATCTCGAAGGGACCTACGAATCTAGGGCTAAGCTTCCCCTTTCGCCCAAAACGCATCACACCCTTCATCGGAGAGACCCCCAGAAAAATATGGTCGCCAACTGCGAACTCTAATCTGCGACGGCGCCTGTCAGCATACGATTTCTGCCTGCTCTGAGCCGCTCTCATCCGGTCTCGGATCAACTGGATCTTCGATGTCGTCTCCTCAACAAGCTGCGGCCCCAAAATGCTGCTCTCGCTGAGCTCTGTCCAACAAACGGGCGATCTGCATCTCCTCCCATACAATGCCTCGAAAGGTGCCATCTGAATAGTATCCTGGAAGTTGTTGTTGTAGGAGAACTCCACTAGAGATAAATGACGATCCCAGCTACCCCCAAAGTCTAACACGCATGCTCTGAGCATGTCCTCGAGAGTCTGAATGGTCCGCTCTGACTGTCCGTCTGTCTGCGGATGAAACGCTGTGCTGAAGCTCAAACGAGTGCCCAAAGCCTCCTGAAGTCTCTGCCAAAGTCGGCTGGTGAACTGAGTGCCTCGATCTGACACGATACAAGTCGGTACGCCATGTAGTCGCACGATCTCGTCAATATAGAGCTGAGCATACTGAGCGAAGCTGAAAGTCGTCTTCACTGGCAGGAAGTGAGCCGCTTTCGTCAATCTATCCACGATCACCCAGATGGAGTCGTACCCTCGACTGGTCCTGGGTAGACCCACAACGAAATCCATCGAAATCTGCTCCCATTTCCACTCTGGAATGGGTAACGGCTGTAGCTCTCCTGCGGGCCTCTGGTGCTCGGCCTTGACTTGCTGACAAGTCAGGCATCTCGAAACGAACTCCGCAATGTCCCTCTTCATCCCGTCCCACCAGTAGGTCTCTCTCATATCATGGTACATCTTGGTGGAACCGGGGTGGACACTATACACTGATCGGTGTGCCTCCTCAAGAATGTCGCGCCGCAATCCATCAGCATCTGGTACGCACAGTCTAGATCCATATCGTAAAATCCCCTGATCGTCAACCACGAACTCGGAAAATCTGCCCTGTCCCACCTGTGCCATGATCTCTGAGCAACGGTCGTCACTGCGCTGTCCCTCATATATACGGTCAAGCAACTGTGGGCGTGCACGAACATGCGCGAGCTGTCCCCCTGTCTGAGTGAACTCGAACTCAACTCGGCTGTCGCATAACATCTGCCAATCTGCTGACGACTGCCTCTGCACTGCGCGCAAAAAGGATAGACTACCCCCGGGCCTCCTACTCAACGCATCTGCCACCACATTTGCCTTGTCGGGGTGATATAAGATCTCGCAGTCGTAGTCTTTCACCAACTCCATCCAACGACGCTGTCTGAGGTTCAGGTCTCGCTGCTGAAATATGTACTTTAAGCTCTTGTGATCGGTGAATATCTGACACGACTCGCCGTAAAGGTAATGTCGCCAAATCTTCAGTGCAAAGACCACTGCAGCCATCTCCAAATCATGAGTGGGGTAGTTCTGTTCATGCTTCTTCAACTGCCGAGAAGCATAAGCGATCACCCGGCCATGCTGCATCAAAACGCATCCTAATCCCACTCGCGAAGCATCACAGTAGACAACAAATCCGTCTGATCCCGAAGGCAAAGATAATACCGGCGCCGTAGTCAAACAAGTCCGTAGCTGCTGAAAACTGCGCTCGCACTCCTCTGTCCAGACGAAAGGAACTCCCTTCCGGGTCAAACCGGTCAACGGTGCAGCTATACGGGAGAAGTCCTGAACAAAACGCCTGTAGTAGCCCGCCAAGCCTAGAAAACTACGGATCTCAGTAACCGATGTAGGTCGGGGCCACTGCTGAACAGCCTCAATCTTCTTCGAGTCCACACAAATGCCGTCTCTCGTAACCACGTGACCCAAGAATCCGACGCTGTCCTGCCAGAATGCACACTTGGAGAACTTCGCGAACAGCTGGTGCTCCCTCAGAGTCTGTAACGTAATCCGCAAGTGCTGCTCGTGCTCCTCTCTGCTCCGGGAGTACACCAAGATATCGTCGATAAATACGATGATGAACAAGTCAAGATACGGCCTGAATGTACGGTTCATCAAATCCATAAATGCAGCTGGGGCGTTGGTGAGTCCGAACGACATCACCAAAAACTCGTAGTGGCCATAGCGTGTACGGAAAGCTGTCCTCGGTATATCCTCCTGTCGAACTCGCAGCTGATGGTATCCTGATCGCAAGTCGATCCTCGAAAAATACCCCGCACCCTAAAGCTGGTCGAACAAATCATCAATGCGCGGCAACGGATATCTGTTCCGAACGGTAACTTTGTTCAGCTGGCGGTAGTCGATACATAAGCGCAAACTTCCATCCTTCTTCTTGACAAACAGGACCGGAGCACCCCACGGAGAAACACTCGGTCGAATAAGCCCCTTATCCAACAAATCCTGCAACTGATCCTTCAGCTCTCGAAGCTCTGCCGGGGCCATCCGATAAGGCGGTACAGAAATAGGCCCCGAACCGGGAATCAAATCAATGCAGAACTCAACATCGCGCTCAGGCGGTAGCCCAGGTAGCTCATCAGGGAAAACATCAGGGAACTCACAAACTACCGGAACCCGGTCTAACGGAACCTCTGCAGCTCGAGTATCACAAACAAACGCTAAGAATCTCTGACATCCCTTCCGCAAGAGCTGACCAGCGCGAAGAGACGAAATTAAGCTGGGAAGGGTGACACTGCGGTCTCCCTGAATAACAAGGACTGGCTCTCCCGGAAAGCTAAATCTGACTGCCTTCTCACGGCAGTCCACCGAAGCATAACAAGTGGCTAGCCAATCCATGCCCAGAAGCACATCAAAGTCCAACATATCGAGGAGTATCAAATCAACTGATGAATCCCTCTCCCCGATACGAACGGAACACAAACGAAATACAAAACGAGCGACAAACGACTCGCCTACCGGAGTAACAACAACAAGCGGCCGATCTAACGACGACGACTCACGGCCCAACATCGGTGCAAAGTGTGTAGATACGTACGAATGTGTGGAACCTGGGTCGAATAATACCCGTGCGTCGAAAGTACAAACTGGCAAGGTACCTGTCACAACGGCATTGGATGCCTGCGCATCCTGCGGTGTCAAAGCAAAAACTCGGGCCTGTCCTCCACCGATAGCGGGCTGACCTCGACCTCGGCCTCTGCCTCCTCGTCCTCTCTGAACAGGACCGCCGCGTCCACGGCCTCTCGGTGCACCTAACTGGCGTGGAGCATCGCCTGGGGTAGGAAGTAGGGCTCTCTGAGGAGGGGGTGGTGATGGTGGTAGGGTCACGTGCGGAACTGTCGCTGCTCCCTGTCGTCTCACCGGACAGTCTCTGACAAGATGGTGCAAACTCCCGCACCCAAAACATCCTAGCGACGGCTGCTGCCCCTGGGGATAAGAACCATATAACTGTCCCCGCCCAAATCCTCTGCCAGGCCTATCTCTCGGAAAGAATCTGGCGCGCTGCCTCTGAGGCGGTACATCGGTGCGCATCCTCTTCGGCCCAGAAACAGTCGAAGTCCGTGATATGTGTGCCTCCATCTGCAATGTCGTATCCATAGCAGCTGAATAAGTGTCGTAGTGCTGGGCGCCAATGGCAAGATATAGCTGGGCATCAAGTCCCTGTACGAACCTCTTCACCATCTTCTCTTCGGTATCCACCAAATACTGAGCATATCGGGATAACTGTGTAAACTGGATATCATACTCAGACACCGTCATCCCAGGTGTCTTGACTAAGGCCTCGAAGCTGCGAGCTCTGGCGTCACGAACGCTCTCTGGAAGGAAACGGGCTAGAAAGACCGCTGTAAACTCGACCCAAGTCATAGGCGGTAGATCTGCAGCTCGACCTCTCAAGACTGACTCCCACCATGTCTGCGCGAGACCCTCTAGTCGGAAACTCGCAAGCTCTACCCATCGATCATCCGAACATCTCAGCGAACGGCAGATCCTGGCTAAACTGTCAAGGAACGTCTGTGGGTCCTCCGCTGTCTCGGTGCCGGTGAATACTGGAGGTCTCAGCCTCATGAAATCCTGTAGTGAAACCGGAATGGCCACGGTGGTAGTAGTAGGAGCAGGTATCATGGTCGTCTGTGATGTAGTAGGTACGTCATCCGGCCTCGGTGTACGACTGGCTGCAACTAGGGATCCTACCATCTGACGCAGCTCCTGCATGCCTCCCATCATCTGTCGCAACTCCTCCATACCGGTCTCGAGCCTATCCATACGGCCTGGGGAAGGTGGATCGGTCTGTCCCTGCGGCGTAGGCATACCGCCCTGCTCAGTCCTAGTCTCGGACGAGCCAGCTCGAATCTCGTCTCTGGCGGCAGCCCTCTGTGCCCTCGTAGCCTTCGGCGGCATAGTGGCTGTTACAGGATAACGGATAGTAAGAACAGTGCAATAGGATCATAGGATACACTGAATTGAAGAAGGAATTTTTTTTTCAAGCAAGTATCCTAAAGTCACTTAGGCGGAGTACCGTATCGTAAGTATGCCGCGGACATACGCACGCTACGTTACCCTGCTTAAGTCACTTACTCCATCTACCAAGGGTCGTCCTACACTCACAAAGGTAAAACCTATCGCTCTGATACCAACTTTGTCACGACCCGCAGGGTACGGAACGTGACTGGCACTTAAGTTTATGAAACGTCTAAAGGCGTCCGTAAAATAAGTAAGCCAAAACCCAGAAAACAAAACCAATTAAGCAAAAGAGTGAAGAAAACCCAAACAATTGAAAGCAAGTTTATCAAATAAGTCATGTAAAACCCTTTTTAAAAACAATACTAATTTTTCTGAAAATTTCGGCAGAGTCTCCTTTGTAAATACTGGCCCCCAAAATGGGTACAACAAAATATATACATGAATCCAACAAAATAGGGCATCCCCAAGCGGGAGCTAGCTCTTCGCCATAAGGCGGTCACCAATCCCACGCAATGTAAATGACAACAAGCATAATAACATAAGGGAGCATAAAAAAAGTAGCATGTCGGCTCAAGTGAGCTCGACCCCAAAATACAGCATAAAATCCACAAACCTCACTGTCTCATCTCTAGGTCAATATACAATAATCTGGTAGAAACAGTAGATGGAGTACACTAGATACAAAGAATATACAAGTGGTACAAAATAATAACATAACCCACCTATGAGCAAAACTCGAGCTCAGGCAAAAGAGGCAAAAGACAAGTGCGCCCGCCGCTACTGAACTGACGGAGCGGACCTGCAAAAGACTGTGGCACAACGGGGGTGAGTTGCCAACTCGTGAGTAATAAATAACATCTGCAAAGGCTATCGTATGCATGCACACAAGCATCCTAGCATCTAAAATACAGGTATGACTGGATGCACTAGCAGGTGTGTATATCATATCAGTGTGCTAATATGTATGCAACATGAAAATCTGAGGTCTCAATAGGTATATATAAGAAATATTTTATCTCTTTTTTTGTTTTTTTGAAACTCTTTTAGAATGCCAGCATAATGTCAATGAATCGACGAAAATCGGTGTCCAGCAACGACACCCAAAAGCTGTCTCAAATCTCATAAATGTATCTCTGGCCTCAGCCGTCCGGCTGATCCATCTCAAATATCAATATATCATCATCTAGCGGCCACGGTCGGTATCCTCTGGATATCCGCCGTCCCAAACAGTCACCGGTAGGTAATCCATCCCCTGCCAGGCTCAACGTCATCACCACATTCCTCTTGCCCCGGGGTACCTTACCGGGCCCACCATGTACCCGTGCCGGTTCCTCCACTCCTCGACACGGATTTCCAAATCCACAGCAAACTCATGGTGGACGACACTTACATCACTAGAAAACCGCAATTTTTACATATTTTAAAATATAATAGTTTAGAAAATTTGCGGTTTTCCCCCGAAATCCAGCAATATCATAAAATCTCAAGAAATCCTCATAAGTGCATATATCAATGATAATGAATGCGTATGATATCAATAATCAAGTCGCGATGTGTGATTAATGTATTAAGCATGAACAATTAATATGATGAAGTACATGCACATGAATAGCAATACTACGGTTTCATTTTTAAGGAATTAAAGGCAAAAGCAGCAGTTTAAGTATCAATTAGTAAAATGTTTAATTTAAATGTTATCTAGTGTGGTGGCATGGCAATTACCAGGGTGTGTGTGTAAGCATGAATAGTGCTCGTGCTGCATATAAAAACCTGGTAATGGTGCATGTGTCCTACAATTGAGTTTGCGTATATGGATATAACATATTGATCTAATTGCAGCAATTATCATGCCAGTATTATTATTCTAATGTCACAAGTGATTATCCAATTTACTATTTTCCAGTTTACTAAATCTATCGGGCGACTTGCGCCATCCAAACGATCGTCCCCCGTAGATGTTAAATCTACTCACCGGGATCCCTGGCTAGCTGTGTCCAATCACCGCCTTTCCCTTTCGCGCCGCGTCTGACGTCTCCGCGACCGAACCTGGAATTTACATCAATACCAGACATAAGGTTACACATTCAAGAACGACGCTAAACCCCAACGAAACTACTAAAGTTCGCTAGCTAGGTACAACGTGCACAAAGTGCGCGGAACACACGCGAAAATCGCAAAACTGCCGAAAAACGCCGATTTGGGTCGCCCGGCAAAACTAAAACCCGACTACCCAAAAACCGCACTCACGCATCCTAAAAGTCGCAGGACAAGCCATTACAATCATCAAGATATCAAAATTAATCCATCACATAATTTATATAAAAATCTAGTAAGCATACACATTCCAAAAATCGGTGCAACAATTGCCGATTTGCGACAAAACGACTACAATCTAGCACAATCGCCCAACCACACTACAAGCAATCTACAAACACTAATTATAACACAACAACAATGATTCCAATCCTATTTTCCATAAAAAACCATTCTTGAATTTATAACTTAGCAAAATCCAATCAGTTTCCTCACTTGAAACTTTAAATTAACACAACAAAGCCCACTTAAGAAAATTAACCTCTTAGGTTAGGTTAGCAAAATACTAGATAACAAGTTAGGTTTAATCAATTAAATAATGCTTTCTAAAACTTAATCCACTCACTAATCAAGCTTCACAAACCAATTCCATACAAAACCCTCTCTTGAAAATCCTAAAAAGCAATTTCACACTTCTAAATTTAATCAAATTAGCATAATTGAAAACTACATCAACAAGATAACTATATGGATTAGTTAATTAACCACTAGATTAACTATAAAACAATCTAATTAAGTATTATGGCTTCAAAACCCTAGCTAAAATTTTCAAGCAAAACCTAAGAAACTAGATTAAACTACACTAAATTAACACTAAACCATCTAACATAAGAACTTAAACAAAAGAATTTAACATGATAGAAATTATACCTCTTGATCTATGGATCAAGCAAGAAAATTTTGCTCCAAATGATGGCCTCAACACCAAGATCCAAGCAAGAATGGCTAAGGATAATGATAGCTTAAGGATTTTGTTTGGATTTTTGAATTAAATCATGGATTTTGATGTATTTTCTTGAAGAAATTGAAGAAAATGAAAAGAAAAGAGAGGAAGAAGAGGGTGTGCAGGATTTTCGGCCAGAGGAGGAATGGGGGAGGGTGTGGGCAAGTGGGGAAGGTCATGGGTCAAGTCCACAAAGTCAAATGCACCTTACTTTATTCATTTTAATTAAAATAAACCCAAAAAACCCCTTAAATCACTCAAGAAAGCAACTAAAGAAAAGAGATCAGAATTTTCTGGTCTCACACAAGGTGGGGCTGTCCTAGGGCTGAGGAAAAAGAGAGAGGGGTTTTACAAAAGAAATTTTATGCAAAAAGGCCCCCTACAACTCAAAAATTGCAAGTTTTAGCCCAAAATTCAATAAATTCGTTTCATATCATAAAAATTTGTTAAAAATCAAAATAAATTACTAAAAATTTATGTTATCACTAGATTATAATTATCATAATTTTAGAGATTAAAATTAGCCCGGAAAAATTTGTATTTATCGCTTATTTAATGTATTTTCTTACCGGCTTAAAATAATATTAAAAAATTGAAAAATTAGGGAAAATTTTTAAACGACCAGAATTTCATAATTAACTCATTAGCTACTAAAAACAAGTAATTACCTACCCATTTAAGGTATAATTAGCCCTAAACTGCAAAATATCGAGAAATACGGTTTTCGGAAAAATACCGAATTTTCACCGAATTTCAGGAAAACACCAAAACGACTTTTCAAGACGCTACACCTTATTTTTTTCTGGCTTCTTCTCTGCTCCACATTTCTCCTCTGAACTCCACTAAATTGTATTTTCTGCAGATTTCTTTGCACAAATTGCGCCGTAGCCAAATAAATTTTTTGTTGTTTTAGATTTTGTTTGTTTATCGCTTTGCATATAATAATACAGACTTTAAGGGGCTATAACACCAATTCAGATTGGGTGGGGATTTCATCACTTCCTAAGATCCCACAAATCACAAAAAATATACGCATTATCTTGAGTTAATAAAAATATCTAGACCAAACCTATAAGGACTTGTCGCATTCATTTAGGACAAGTGAAGGTTGCGGGGAATCGGTCGTTTATCTAAACTTGATTTTGTGGTGTCGAGGCTAGACAAGTGAGGAGGTAATTTTAATAGGCCCGTCTCACGGTGATTCGTGAGCGAAACCCTCCTTACCTCACTTATGCTTACCTGGCCACAATTGATATTGAGAAGGCGATTCGAGGGTTATCTTGCAACTTGTCATTTAGAAGTCTAGAAGCGGTCTAGTTAGACTTTCACTTGATTGAGGATATCGACATTGGGAATATTTTGGATGATGAACCCACAGTTTTGGATCAGTTTTTCTCACCAATTCATCATGTCCTTCCGTGTGGAAATCATCCCGAACCATTAGCTGTTTTCCCGAACTCCATATGCGTCTAGATATTGATGATGATAAATACATGGATGAGCTGAATTTTGAGATGAGTCTTAATGATACAATTGAGGATGAACCAGTTTTACTAGATGAGTCAGATTTTCCAATTCATCCTGTCCCTTCCATTGACTATGCACATCCTCCTGAACGTTTAATTGATACCATTTCTCAATCACGTCCCTCCATCCTTTCCGTCGTTCCCATTTTGCAAGCCACCGTATCACCATCATTTCCTATGTCTGGTTCACCAAGTTCGGTCGGCCCATGTTTTCTTGTGAATCTTAAGAGCTTTGACCCCATTTCTCAACGTGTTGATAGATTAGTACAATTCATTTTTATATTTCGATCATTACAAATTGTACTAATTTATTCACTCCATTTTCACCCTCAAGTTCGTTTTCCATTTCTTTTTCCCCTCCGCCAATCATCTGCTCTACCGAGACCGTATCCCGCTTCCATCCACACACGGTCTTGTGTATTCTCCATCACTTTTCTCTACGCATTCTTTCACCAACATGGGCATTATCACGATAAATTTTTTGAATGGTTGGTGTTAACTTTTGGCCTGTGTAAGACCTTGTATAGATTAATGACGTTCTCTCCCCCCTAACTCTGAACTTAACGCTTAAATATTGGCAACACTGTTTCACTTAAGTTTGGGGGGACTCTTTTTTGTGTATATGTTTTGTTTGCCTTTTCTTTTATACAAAAAAACAAAACAAAACAGGGGAGCACCGACAATTTTGACTCTCTTGGTGTAGCATGACAGTGAGGGCACTGTTAAGTTTAAGTTTGGGGGTGTGCTCGGTAAGCTTTCTATCTTCGCATTCATGTGTATATTTTGCATTTGCATACTTATTTAAAAACCCACAAAAATATTTAAAAACCCATAAAAATATGTAGAAACCCACAAAAATCGAAATTTTTTACAAAAATATAAAAACTTTGTCGTCAAGTTAGCTAGTAGGGTAACTTAGATTTTTATTCCGAAAAATTGGCTTAATAGGTTAGAAATAATTAAATCCTAGGCTTAGAAATTGAAAACCCTAAAAATAACCTTCCTTCTGTTTAACTGTGGTAAATATATGTCCTTCCAGTTTTTTTAGAAGTAGGTAATCTTGAATTCAGTTCTTAAGTTTAGTCAAGATGAAGGGAACGTATTGAAAGCTTTAGTGAAGGATAAGTTTGAAAAATAGTTTCTATTCTTGAGTCCAAATTCAGAAAGTATATACTCTATAAATCGCATTTACACGCACCTTGAAACTTGGGATAGTAGAGAATACCTAGAAATACTCTTGCCTGAAAGCCTAATATGAAAGAAAAAATGGTATTTAAAACTAACCACCAAAAGAGCATCATTGAAAAATATTTCCGGTCTTGAAAAGAAAAAGAAAAAGAAAAAAATAATAATTACAAGACCTGAAAACTGCTATTTATGCTTTAAGCTCACACATTCAGTAATCGGCTGTTAGTACTGTAAGTCAATGTCGCGCACCTCGCGTATTCGCGGGAAGGCGGAATATGCAAAAAATGATTTTTCAAAGCTCGAAACACCGACTTGAACTCCAGGATCGATACTAAACCCTAACCAGCTAACTGGTAAGAGGTTAACTATTCGGAAAGAAGTGTTATACCTCATGATACCGAGTCCTTCGGGTCTTCTTCACTGTCCTCCACCTCGTCGTCAGCTCCAAGGATCAAAACAGACCGGGCAACCTCGACGGCCTCCTCGAGTCAAAAACGATCCACCCGAGAGTCTATAGTCCGAGCTCCTACCTCAAATCTGAGGTAACTACGGCTTCTAGTTCACTAAACTAGAAATCGTAGGTGGTGTAGAGTGAGAAGATGGAGTAGTTTGTCTCTTAGAACCCTAGGATTCTCAACACATGAGAGGTCTAGGGTTTTAATGAAGAAGAAGGTCACTTGAGGAAATGAGAGAGGAGAAGCATGAACATAAGAATGGGCTTGGCTCATTTGTGATGAATAATGCATCCATATAAAATATCTAGCATCCAATATAAATATCTAGCACGCTTGATCAAAATATCTAGCAAGCATAATGATCAAAAGATGAGTCATGCAATGAGTCATACCATGAGTCATGGCTAAACTTTTGTCAAGCCTCCACCTTATTTCCTCCACCCAATTTAGTTTAATCCATAAATAATTAAAACCCTAATTGGTAGCTGTAGGGATGCTAGGCACACGCACAAGGGTCTACGAGGCATTAACCATGCCCGATTTAAAATTTAGCCGTGCCGAACAACCCTAAACAAGATCTTTAAACTAGAGATTAGGCGAAACAAGCATGTTAAACACATTAACACTAAGTGAGAGGGATTACAACCTTTGTAGATCCGGTCCTTCACTTCTAAAGCTCCGTGTTGAGGTCCCTTCGCTGCGATCATCGTGCATCCGGACTCTCGAGAGCTTCCACGAAGAGAATGATGCAAGCTTGCTTCCGATATTCGATAACAAAGATGATCTACCTTGAAGTTTCATTAACACAAGCTCTCACGCACTAAATAAAGTGAACACTCTCATCTAAAGGGCAAGGGTAGATGAGAATGATGAAGTAGGATTTTAGCTCTCATTTATAATCTTTTTCTCACACATAATCATCACTTAGAAAAAGCTAGAAGGCTTTTTCCATGAAGAACTCAAGGAAGAAGATGATGAAATCTTTTGTGATGAATAATGAAAGTTATGATAAGGTTAGAAATGCAACCATGGTCAAACTAACCTTTGTAGAGATTTAACTAGGGCTAGGGATTGGGTTGAGTTAAAGATGAGTCACTTAAAAATCAACACAAATATCTTTTCCAAAACAAAAAAGAAAGCTTCTAGAAACTTCTAGAAAAGCTTAACCCAAATCAAACCCTAACCATGTTTAATCTCCACTAAACATGTTGCATTAATAACCACATCATGTTACAATATTATATATCACATATATAATATTTATTGTAACAAAATAAAATAATACAATTAACATATATCGCATATATATCAATGTATTACCCGAGTGAGAAAAAGAATCTATTAGTGAGCTAATATTAGTTAATGTAATTTAATATATCATATATATAATTATACATTAAATCATCGAATCAACACTTGATCCGACAATCCGGCTATATCGCATATAACCGACTAATATATCATTTACCGATTCATCGAATCAACACTTGATCCGATGACCCGGCTGATATCAAATATCGTGAGAATATAATACGGTATCTCATATCGCATTATCCTCGGTCCTGCACATATCACATATGTGCCTCTACTCCGTTTTGCTTGAGTCAAGAAACTTCTGTGTAGGACTCTAAAGAATCGTCAATACGCCGGCAGTAGGTGATGATCATATCAAATACTGACAAGCTGCAAGCGGTCAGCTAAACGTAACAGCCACCCAGGTATTGAGCGATCAGAAGATCAACAAGCAAGCCTGTACATTCTCCTGCGAATCCAATCAGTAACACTCCCGTACAGTCCAGTCTCGTCGTCTGATATGTCGCATATCTCGCCTAGGGGTGGTAAACGTCAGACCCCAGTAGCTTGATAAGTCGTGTCGATACGAGGTCTATAACAGTTCGAGAAACTACTGATAACACTTACTAGTAAATCTCAGCAATCCTGGCCAGGGATTTCCAGTTATAGCCAATCGAACACAGCGCAACATCAACTCCCTATACCGGGAGAGGCGAATCTCCTCCTATCGCTCATTGCCTCCATATGATTCAGGACTGTACCCAAAAGCCACCTTTTTGCACGCCCTCTTGGACGTGGTATGATGGAAATCAAAGTACAGTGGGAATCACACAAGACTCTATGACGATCTCGGGTCAACAAACTGCTCTGTACCAGTGTCACCGGAGAATTGCCATATAACGTGAGGTATGATACCATCTGGGAGTTCTCGGCGAGTCCGTCCAGTGTACCCAGTCTCTACTGAGCACCCGTACACCATCCTTGATGTCAAACACCGATGGATATGGGATCATCCATCGCCCATCATATGGGTCAAGATGCGTATACGCTAGTCTACTCTGGTGTATCGATGCCCTGTCTCGATACACCCTCGACTAGGAACAAATATAGGATGTACTCGTCGACTACCGTGGCCCCACTAGTATGATCTCATCATAGTCCCAGTAGTCAAGTACATATCCTAAGGGCTTTATCAACATGTAATATAGAGACAATCAGAGTACATGCTAAGATAAAGAGCAACCAGATAGCGTACTATCATGTCGAGCAAGAAAGTCCTCCCTATTTATGTCCAAGCATCCATTACAATATACATCGTATGTACATTAATAGCCTTTAGGGCATATATATAACAAACAATCTCCCACTTGCACTAGGGCCATCTGTTGTAGTATCACATACCCAACAATTAGCTGTGGTTGAAGTATCTCATACTCAACCATCCCATAAAAGTCTCTACTGGGAAAAAGGCCTTTGTGAATGGATTCGCGCTGTTGTCCTCTGTGTCTACTCTCCTAACCTCGATCTTCCTGGAGATCAACCATCTCCATGATCAGGTGATACTGCCTAAGAATTATATCTTGATTTCTGATGGGACGGGGGGTTCCTTGGCAAAAGCCACAACTCCATTGTCATACAATGGTAGGAACGAAGTTCATCTCATGAACTTATATATCCAGACTGCCTCTTTGGTAGCATCCTTGGTAACGATGTATCTTGCCTTTTAATCGTTTAGTAAGTCATGGTATCTAGCTTGGAACTCTTCCAACATACCGTCCCTTCCCTGAGGGTAAAGACAATGCCTGCGACTGACATTCAGTCGTCCTTATCACCCTGGAACTTTTCCAGTGATTCTCCCCATGATCGATTGATACCACCTCACTACAACTAGTGAGTATCCTAACATCCAATTAGATCTATCTTATAGATCCAAAACCCAGGATTTAGGAGGTATCACTTTGATCCTATATGGAGAATCCTTGTGATAAGCGGAGATTGACCGAGCGTAGCATAGGAAACTCCTTCCCTATCAAGAGTATGTCATCTACGTACTCTACGAGGATCACCACCATATTCTCTACTACCTTTTTGTATATACAAGGGTCATCTACTATTTTGATGAAGTCAAACTCTTTGACTACCACATCAAAATAGATGTTCCAACTCCGCGATGCCTGCTTTATCCTATAAAGAATCTTGCACACGTTTCCGCTGCTCCCACTGTCTACGAAGCCCTCTGGCTGTGTACTTATAGACGCTTTCTTCCAAATCAACATTTAGAAAAGCAGTCATGACACCCAACCGCCAGATATCATAGTCATGGTATGTAGCCGTGGCAAGTAGGATCTGGATGGACTTAAGCATAGCTTTGAAAGTCTCAACTTTTCCATGTACACCAAGTAATCTTCTCAAGATATACTTGCTCTTGATGGGGATTTAACCCTTCAGATAAAGCAACCAAAGTCCATACTTTGTTGGTGTACAAGGATTCCATCTCAGATCGCTAAGCATCCAGCCATTCTTACAGAGTCCTACTCCTGATGGCCAGCTCGAAACTAGTTGGGTCATCATCTTATGATGCAATCCTCGCTCCCACTGTCATAGAGAAACCGAAGTATCTCTCAGGTGGGTGAGGAACCCTACTAGATCGGCGGAGATGCTGAGGTTCGTTGGTTACTATTGAATCTTTTGGTTCTATCAAATCATCTGCTGTAGTTTGTATAGCTGGAACTCCTTCCAGTTCTACCTCATGACCACTAATTTTTTTACAAGAAATTCCCTTTCACAAAGGTGGCATGTTGAGAAACAAAACATTTTTTGTTCCTCGGTTAGGTAGAAGATATTCCTTTACTTATGCTTGGGATATCCAACAAACTTCCACAGATCTAATTTTGTCTCGAGCTTGTCCGGATTTTGCTTTTTAGACATAGGCCGGACAACCCCAAATCTTAGCTTACTTAAGATATGGGCTCTTTCCATTCCATATCACATATGAAGTGGTAGGCAACTGATTTGATTGGAACCCTATTCAATAGGTATGCAACTTCTCAAGTGCATAACTCCCAAAAGGAAATAGGCAACTCAGTAGTACTCATCATAGAGCACACCATATCATATAGGGTATGATTGCTCCGTCCCGATATACCATCGTGCTATGGTGTATACGGAGGAGTAATGCTGAGAGAGAGTCTCATTCTCCTTTAGAATAGTCCAGGAATTCCGTGCTCAAGTATTCTCCTTCTTGATCTCATCAAAGGACATAATACTTATACCCGTTTTTGGTCCTCTACTTCTAACTTATATTCTGTGATTATCTCAAAAGTTTCGGACTTGTGTTTCAACAGGAACATATGTCTGAATCTTGAGAGATCATCAGTGAATTTAATGAAGTACAAAGAACCGGTCCTGACATGTGTAGACAGGGGACTATCATACATCAGCATGTATCAATCCCAAGAGTTCACTAACTCTTTCTCTGTTTCCAATAAACGGAGCTGTGGTCATCTTATCTCTATGACATGACCGGCAAGTTTCACAAGATGTAAATTCAAACTAATTTAAATATGCATCTATATGTAACTTCAGCTAGTCGGGTCGCATTGATATGACCTAGTCTACAATACCTCAAAAAGGATTCGTTCATTTCTGAACTCTTCCTGTGTGTGTTCTGTACGTTAAGAACTGTGGTTTGATTTAGAACGTCTATGCTTTTAGATAACGTGCCTGAACCGATCAACTCTTGATATAGGAAATGTTCAAAACATTATCCAACAATACAAAATTATATCCTTTCTTTACTAATAAAGAGACTGATATGATGTTGTATATCAGGTTCGGTATCTAATAACATTCGTTCAGAATCAATGTATTCTGATAATACAAGGTGATAACTACCAACAGACTTGGCTGCAACACTTGCACTGTTTCTATCTCATGAAATTTATCACCCGCTTCTCAGTTCTCTATCTATCTGTAGCCCATGTAACATATTACATTTATGGGATCTTGATCCGGTATCTCATACCCAGGACGTGAAGGATACTGAGAAACAGTTCTATATAATGAACACATCCGAAGAAGATACTTCAACATGTACTTTCTTCGTTTGGGCGGCACGGGAATTCTGGTAATCCCCTATTTCATGCTCTGTCTTATAACAATTATAAGTTGGAGCGGGACCAACGTTCCTTAGCGCAGTATAACAAGCGGGTTCGGTCAATACATCCGTATTATTATCTTGATTAAGGCGTGACATAGTCGTAACCAGGAGAGAGAGAAAAGAAAACACTCAGCATGCGCTTTTACAAGATTAGATTGGTTATCAATTTATCTAATCAGGATGTCTCCCACTGTTTTAGTCAAATCTTCCTTCAAACCCTAAAAGGAAAGACTAGCCGGGATTAATTACACCCTACAAGTTCGCAAATCTTTTAGCTAGGCCAGTGCCGGTACTTTGAGGGAAGTTCCCCGTGCTTTCGCACGGACCTAATTAAAGTAAACCTCATTTTTCCAGGGGCGTAACCTCGTTGACACCTTTCTAGACACCTACTTGATCGGCTAATTGTAATGTGTAAAACTCTCCTTGGAGTAACTCTTACTCATAGTGGGTATCGGGATCCAACCATCTCATAAAAGGTATGCAATCTCATTGCAAATTTCAACACTTGAAATTCCCAATAATATTTTTCCCCAAGCGATCTATGACCTTGACTAAGTCAACAAACCATAGACCGCAAGTAAAGTTCAACCCATCATTTCCCGATTGAATTAAACCCACCCGCATGACCCTTGACTGAGTCAACAAGGCCGCACGATTACCCTAATCCAATCGCATCATATGCTTTGCAGATAAGCACTAATCAGCTACCGCACACTACGCCTTGACTAAGTCAACAAACTCAACACGAATACTAAAAACTACTTATCTGAAATGACGGAGGGCTACGACAGGTTTTTAAGAAAACCCTTTGCGTAATGAACTTTATATCGTTGTAGAATCGAGTGATTTTAAATGGAATGTTTTTGAGGCCTTTTCTAGTTTTGCTAAAGAGGTCACTCCCGGTGAAGGGATCGTCGGCTCTTTCCTCATCGAATAAGGTGCAGGATATTTCATAAATGTCACTATGCAAAGCAAAAACTATAGAAAAAATCAAAAGACAAACCGAGTTTGTAGCATCTGCCAGTTTCGCTAAAGAGGTCACTCCCGGTGAAGAGATCTCGGCTTTTTCCTTATCGAATAAGGTGCTGGATATTCTACAAGGAATACCGCTATGCAAAGCAAGAACTAGAGCTACCAGTTTTTAAACAAGTTTCTACAACATCTTAGGTTTCTTTTAGTTTCATTAATCTCATTAATGAAGTCTCATTTTATTATGCTTCACAAGCATCTCATTTGAAACGAAATCTGCAATATAACATATATCTCATATATATAATATAAACATTCGTCTCAGGCAGTAATATGATCTCATCACAGAACATTGCAGCAGAAGAACATATATGAAATATTGGATATACCAGGACGTCCGTGTTTTAATACGAGCCTGTATAAAACACGGATTCCACGGTCGCGATGAATAGCCAAACCCACATCCCTAGACCCCTACGAGAGCGGCAAGCAACATTGCCAATTCTAGGGTTAGGAGACCCGGTCTCGACTCCTCGAGATGGTCTCCCACTGGACCCTAGAACCCGGTTACTTGTGCTCCCCGCCTTGGGTCTACCTAATGCGGAAAATTAAATAATATACAATGGTGACATCATCCTCAGCCCGGAAGTGCCCCAATAAAAGAATATTATATACAAATGAATTTTACATGAATGAAAAGAAAAACTCTCATCTCACATAAAACCCCCGGCTATTCAGAATGCGACGATCCAATATAATATATCACAACAACACATAATATCTTATATCATCAACGTAAGCAAGCATGCGTATCCCGATTGTCGTTGATGTATAGCAACGAAGCCGGCGATACACCACATACTACGCTTACGGTCACAGAAAAGAAAGTGTAAAACTATAACAGTTGGAATCCGCAAGCTCCTTAGACATCGCATGCCTAACCAAATGAATTCCTTAGACATCGCATGCCTAATAATTATAAACCCCGCATTTTAGTCTCATTAAACTCTTTTCAATATCAAGTTGGGCAATTCAACAAGATTCCCGACATCCTGATCGAAAGCTCGTCGCAAACTTTAGTAGACGGCCGCACCCCCGGATGCCGTCGACAAAGTGCACTAAGGTGGAACACCGCTGCCGCGAGCACCCGAACGGATGCTTTTGGTGACGGGGTTCTCCTACAGTCACTTGGTCGGGGCTATGAGGCTTGGCTGTCTGTTAAGTTTACCCGGCGAGTATCCGCGTACGTTACGTGATTGCGACGGACTTTTGATCACATCAAAATTCCGTGGCAACCGATCATCTGAGACTGAACTGCTAGATTTATAACATTCAAATTAGTTATCTCATAACTACTTGTGGATTAAAAATATTGTATCACATTCCAGATAAATAGACAGTGTTAAACTTTCCGATCGAATAAACAAACACCCAAGATTTCCCAAATAGCTCAACACTTGAGCAGAGTTCAAAAAATATCCATCACATGCCACAGTACCAATGGTCCAGCCGTAGAAGGGTCAAGCCAATGCCTCACATGTGGCACGCCGTACTTCCACAAACCCTATGGTTTAGAGGCAGTTCAGACTGTCACATAATCGAGTTAAGGTTTGTTGTCTTCTAGAGAGTCCACCGCGTTACTTGCACGACTTTTCGAAACTTTCAAACTCGAGAAAAAATCCAACTTTTGAAAATTTTCCGACAGGGGAAAAAATGAGTTATTGATATCCGTTCGAACATTTTAACAGTTTCTAAAATTATCCCGAAAAAACTTAAACGAAGTTCAATTATCCGATCGAATCAACGAGTCCCCAATACAACCCAGAAAACTCAACACTTGAGTAAGATTAAAAACACCCAGAATCATCAGGAAATAAATAGGGACATTACTGTGCAAAAAGCAAATAATGATGTCACTGTATGGCCGTGGAACTGCCGTGCGACCCATGCTCATGCCGCGGTTCCGCGGCGCCTTGGACGAATTTCTTTGTCGTTTTTCACAGTAATTCCTAAAATACCCTGCTGAATTTTTTGAGTATTTTTAATATGAAAAAATCAACAGTTTTGAAAAATTTCCAGAAACTAGGGTTTTACGGGTATTCGGAGTTCGATCGGACTTTAAATTTCGCCTAGACTTCGCCTAAAGCTCTAGCTTGGCTCTGATACCACTGTAGGGATGCTAGGCACACGCACAAGGGTCTACGAGGCATCAACCATGCCCTATTTAAAATTTAGCCATGCCGAACAACCCTAAACAAGATCTTTAAACTAGAGATTAGGCGAAACAAGCATGTTAAACACATTAACACTAAGTGAGAGGGATTAACCTTTGTAGATCCGGTCCTTCACTTCTAAAGCTCCGTGTTGAGGTCCCTTCGCTGTGATCATCGTGCATCCGGACTCTCAAGAGGTTCCACGAAGAGAATGATGCAAGCTTGCTTCCGATCTTCGATAACAAAGATGATCTACCTTGAAGTTTCATTAACACGAGCTCTCACTCACTAAATAAAGTGAACACTCTCATATAAAGGGCAAGGGTAGATGAGAATGATGAAGTAGGATTTTAGCTCTCATTTATAATCTTTTTCTCACACATAATCATCACTTAGAAAAAGCTAGAAAGCTTTTTCTATGAAGAACTCAAGGAAGAAGATGATGAAGTCTTTTGTGATGAATAATGAAAGTTATGATAATGTTAGAAATGCAGCCATGGTCAAACTAACCTTTGTAGAGATTTAACTAGGGTTAGGGTTTGGGTTGAGTTAAAGATGAGTCACTTAAAAATCAACACAAATATCTTTTCCAAAACAAAAAAGAAAGCTTCTAGAAACTTCCAGAAAAGCTTAACCCAAATCAAACCCTAACCATGTTTAATCTCCACTAAACATGTTGCATTAATAACCATATCATGTTACAATATTATATATCACATATATAATATTTATTGTAACAAAATAAAATAATACAATTAACATATATCGCATATATATCAATGTATTACCCGAGTGAGAAAAAGAATCTTTTAGTGAGCTAATATTAGTTAATGTAATTTAATATATCATATATATAATTATACATTAAATCATCGAATCAACACTTGATCCGACAATCCGGCTATATCGCATATAACCGACTAATATATCATTTACCGATTCATCGAATCAACACTTGATCCGATGACCCGGCTGATATCAAATATCGCGAGAATATAATACGGTATCTCATATCGCATTATCCTCGGTCCTGCACATATCACATATGTGCCCCTACTCCGTTTTGCCTGAGTTAAGAAACCTCTGTGTAGGACTCTAAAGAATCGTCAATACGCCGGCAGTAGGTGATAATCATATCAAACACCGACAAGCTGCAAGCGGTCAGCTAAATGTAACAGCCACCCAGGTATTGAGCGATCAGAAGATCAACAAGCAAGCCTATACATTCTCCTGCGAATCCAATCAGTAACACTCCCGTACAGTCCGGTCTCATCGTCTGATATGTCGCATATCTCGCCTAGGGGTGGTAAACGTCAGACCCCAGTAGCTTGATAAGTCGTGTCGATATGAGGTTTATAACAGTTGAAGAAACTACTGATAACACTTACTAGTAAATCTCAGCAACCATGACCAGGGATTTTCAGTTATAGCCAATCGAACACAGCGCAACATCAACTCCCTATACCGGGAGAGACGAATCCCCTGCTAACGCTCATTGCCTCCATGTGATTCGGGACTGTACCCAAAAGCCACCTTTTTGCACGCCCTCTTGGACGTGGTATGATGGAAATCAGAGCACAGTGGGAATCACACAAGACTCTATGACGATCTCGGGTCAACAGACTACTCTGTACCAGTGTCACCGGAGAACTGCCATCTGACGTGAGGTATGATACCATCTGGGAGTTCTCGGAGAGTCCGTCCAGTGTACCCAGTCTCTACTGAGCACCCGTACACCATCCTTGATGTCAAACACCGATGGATATGGGATCATCCATCACCCATCATATGGGTCAAGATGCGTATACGCTAGTCTACTCTAGTGTATCGATGCCCTGTCTCGATACACCCTCGACTAGGAACAGATATAGGATGTACTCGTCGACTACCGTGGCCCCACTAGTATGATCTCATCATAGTCTCAGTAGTCAAGTACATATCCTAAGGGCTTTATCAACATGTAACATAGAGACAATCAGAGTACATGCTAAGATAAAGAGCAACCAGATAGCGTATTATCATGTCGAGCAAGAAAGTCCTCCCTATATATGTCCAAGCATCCATTACAATATACATCGTATGTACAGTAATGGCCTCTAGGGCATACATATTACTAACAGTAGTTACCTTCTAGAAGCTTTCCCGAGGAATTACGGGAATGCCCCTCATCCGTATATACAAACCCCCATCCGCATTCCGAAGAATACGAATACAAATAGACGAAAATAATCCATCAATATAATACTAGGATCCGGCTTAAACTAAAGCCCACTAGTATTATCCGCCCGACCATCATACGTGCATAAGTACACGTAAGTGATCAAAGCCCTGCCGTAAAACCATACGGCCTCTACACCTTTTGCCCGGTTCAGGGAAACCCTCTGTGTGGGGCTCTAAAGACCCGACACTGTGCTGACAGTAGGTTTAACCATAAGCTGCAAGCAGTACTAGCTGCACGTAACGGCTACCCGGGTATGTGTCGATAAGAAGGCCGATGAGCTAACTCATACAAACTCCTACTGAGCCTATCTGTGACAATCTCCGTACAGTCCGGTCTATTCGTCTAAGGGTATCGCATATCGGGTCTAGGGGGTGGTAATCGTCAGACCCCTGATAGCGCAATAAGTCATGTCGGAGTATAGCCCAAAACACCCTTAGAAACTATTGGAGTACCTACCATTAAATCTTTCTTGCCTTGGCCAAGGATTTTATGTAATGGCCTTCTGAACACACGCGATATCAACCCCCAACACCGGGAGAGACGAATCCTATCTAACCGCCACTGCCTCCAAGTGCTTCGGGACTGCACCCAACTACTACCTGTTTGCACGACTCCTTTAAGCCGTGGCAGAGTAGTAATCAAAGTACAGTGAGAACGCACTCGAGGCGATGTAGCAGTGTCAACTCGACGGACTAAGCTGTACTCATGTCACCTGGGAACTGCTACCCGGCGATAGGTATAATACCCACCAACAGTTCCCGACGAGTCCTGTCCAGTGTAATCATAACCTAATGAGCACCTGCATACCATCTCCAGTACAATGTACTAATAGCTGTGGGACAGACCATCTCCCCTGCTGGGATGAGAAGCGTATACATTAGTCTACTCTGGAGTATCGATGTCCCGTCTCGATAATCCTACGACTAGGGACTTATATAGGATTTGCTTATAGACTACCCAACCTCCACTAGTGTGACTGCCATCACAATGCTGGTGATCAAGCAAAGATCCTAAGGGCTCTACCAATATGTATGAGCGATATGCTAAAAAAACACATGTGCATATTAAGGTAGAAACAAACCAGGTAGCATACTACCATTTCGAGCAAGACTGTTACTATATCCGTGTATATCCCAAGCTTCCATTAAGTAATATACAATCCAGTATTATACAATAATGGTCTCTAGGGCATATATTACTAACAATCTCCCACTTGCACTAAGGCCATATACTAGCATATCGCTGACCGAAGATCTTGAATAGCCTCTCGAACTCTGTCTGAGGGATGGCTTCTATGAGTGGATCTACAGTGTTGTTCTCCATATCTACTCTCCTCACCTCGATCTCCTGGAAATCAATGATTTCCCTGATCAGGTGGTACCACCTCAAGATATGTCTGGATCTCTGATGGGACCTGGGTTCCTTCCCTAAATCTATAGCGCCATATGTTGTTACAATACTAAAGTATTGGACCAACAAATTGGAAGGAACTACCTGCAGCTCAGTTAAGAACTTCTTCATCCAGACCGTCTCTTTTGTGGCGTCTCATGCAGCGAACTACTCCGTTTCCATCGTCGAGTCTGCATCGGTGTCCTGCTTGGAGCTCTTCCAATAGATTGCCTCTCCACTGAGGGTAAAGACATAACCCGACATGGACTTGGAGTCATCCTAATCACTCTGGAAGCTGGAGTGAGTAAAGGCCTCGATCTGGAGGTCTTTTCCGCCATACACCAAGAACATCTCCTTAGTCCTTCTTAGGTACTTGAGCATATTCTTTACTGCTATCCAGTGCTTCTCTCCAGGGTTTGACTAATACCGGCTTACCATGCTGAGTGCGTAAGCAACATCTGGTCTGGTACACAACATCACGTATATTATAGAGCCTACCGCAAAAGCATAGGGTATAAACGACATGCGTGCCCTTTCCAAATCAGTCTTTGGAGACATCACTTTGGAGAGGGTGATTCCGTGACAAACCGGTACACTACCGCACTTAGAATCGTCCATACTAAATATTTTCAGTATGGTGTTGATGTACCTTGACTGTGAAAGTCCCACCATTCTCTTTGATCTATCACGATAGATCTGAATCCCCAGAATGTAGTTGGCATCACCCAGGTCAATCATGGAGAACCTTAGTGACAAGAATCCTTTTACTGATCGTAGCATAGGAATGTCATTTCCTATCAAGAGAATGTCATCCATGTACTAGACGAGGAATCCCGCAGTTGTTACTACAATCTTACTATAAATGCATGGTTCATCTGGATTTTTGATAAAGTCAAATTTTTTGACCGTCTCATCAAAATAGATGTTCCAACTCCACGATACCTGCTTTAGTCCATAAATGGACTTAAGCAACTTGCACACTTTCCCGCTACTCCCACTCTGATTGAAACCCTCCGGATGATCCATATAGACGCACTCTTCCAAATAACCATTTAGAAAATCCGTCTTTACGTCCATCTGCCAGATCTCATAATCGTGGAAGGCAACAATGGAAAGAAGGATCCGAATGGATTTGAGTATAGCCACTGGAGAAAAGGTTTCATCATAGTCCAAACCAGGTCTTTGATGAAAACCTTTTGCAACAAGTCTAGCCTTATAGGTTTTAACCTGTCCATCAACACCAATTTTCTTTTTGAAGATCCATTTGCAGCCTACGGGTTTTACCCTTTCTGGAGCAAAGTCCAAAGTCTATACTTTGTTGGTGTACATAGACTCCATCTCGGTCTGCTTTGCATCCAGCCATTTTACCGAGTCACCGCTTTGAATGGTTTGCTGGAAGCTAGTTGGCCCATCATTGTTAATGATGCAATCCTCTCTATCCCCGTCTATGAGAAAACCGTAGTATCTCTCGGCCGGATGAGACTGCCAACTAGTCCTATGGATTGGCGTAGGGATGTCCTGTTCTTTTGAAACCTCTGGTTCTACCATACTTTCAGTAATAGTTTGTGGTTCTGGAATTTCTTCCAGTTCTATTGTGCTCCCACTAGTTTCTTTTTCAAAAAATTGATTTTCTAAAAAGTGGGCATGACGAGAAACAAAAAAACTTTTGTTACTCCGCGTAATAGAAAAGATATCCCTTGGAGTTCTTTGGGTATCCCACAAACCTACACAGTACTGAGCGTGCCTCGAGCTTGTCCGCATACTGCTTTTTGATAAAAGCTGGACATCACTCTATCTTCAGATAATCAAGATGGGGTTTCTTCCCACTCCACATCTGATATGGTGTGGTAGGCACAGTCTTGGTAGGAAGCTTATTTAAAAGATATGCAGCTAATTCTAGTGCATAACCTCAGAAAGATCGCGGTAACTCAGCGTTTTCTCATCATGGAACGAATCAAATCTAATAGGGTGTGTGTGGAGGAGTAAGCTGAGAGAGAATTCCATTCTCTTTTGAGTAACCCAGGAACTCGGAAATTAAGTATTCACCTCATCGATCAGATCTCAGTATCTTGATACTTTTGCCTATTTGTTTTTCCACTTCATTCTTATATTCTCGGAATTTCTCAAAGGCCTCGGATTTATGCTTCATCAAGAAGATGTGTCCTAACCTAGAGAAATCATCCGTGAAAGTAATGAAATAAGAATAACCACTTCGTGCATCTATAGATATTGGACCACACACGTCGCTGTGTATGAGTTCTAAGAGCTCGCTCGTTCTTGCTCCATGTCTAGTGAACGGAGTCTTTGTCATCTTTCCTATGAGACAAGATTGACAAGTTGCATAAGAATGATATTCGAACGGATCCAAATATCCCTCTCTATGTAATTTCGACAACCGTGTTTCATTGATGTGACCCAGTTTACAATACCATAAGAAAGCCTTATTCAATTCCGGAGACTTTCTTTTAAGTTTGTTCTGGACTTTGAAAACCTGATCTTGATTTAACATGTATATACCGTCCTCTAATGTACCTGACCCAATCAAACTTTGTAGGTGGATGTGAACCACATCGCTTACAAGCTTAGATTAGGTACACACAAACAGTTGTAAAATCAATATCTGCCCACATGTCAATCCTAGGTGATATTCCCCTACGGATACAGCGTCCACGCTCCTTCCGTTAGCAACCCTGAGAGTCATATCACCTGCCTTGATAACTTTACAGTTTCTCAAAGCCTGTAACGAATTACAGATATGAGATCCTGATCCGGTATCTTTTACCTAGGAAGTAGAGTTAATTGACAGACTGTTTTCAATGACAAACACACCCGAAGTCGAAGCCACAATATGCTTCGGATCCTGGATTCTGGCTTTCCAAGCCCTGCATCCTTTCTGCCAATGCCCTTTTCCATGACAATAGGAACAACCCTCCTTTCCTACTGTTGACCCCAAAACTTTTGTCCTGCCCTTTCCTTCTGCCTTACTAACACAGCCTATCGGCTTTGTGGAGGTCTTATTCTACTCAACCTTGGCTTTCGCCTTGGATTTAGAAGAGGAAGATTCCCCAATAAGCAGAGCGGGTGTCACCCTGGTTTCCTTCAGGGTGCCCTCAACTGGAAGTATAACTTTCTTCCCCTGGGCGTAAGTAGAAGATATGGACGGTAGAATCAAGTCAACATATGACTCGTTCTCCAACGTGGTCTCCAGGTCCGTGAGCTCATCAATATAGATAGTCATCATAAGGACATGGTCCCCTACAGATGACCCGATAGTCAATCTCGATAGAAGCAATTCCTTCGAGGTCTCATATCTTGCGATACGAGATTGCTCTCCACATAAATCTTTGTTATAGAGGAAGATGGAAACGAAGTCCATTTTCTCGTGCTGCCTCAGGTATACACCATCAACTGAGGCCAACACGAGGCACTTGGCATTTATACTGTCTTTGCCCGATGTCTTACGGATAACAACATCCGCGACGGTGGAAACTGGACCTGGAACGGTGGGGCTTGAATAGTAATGAGGTAGTCCAGCTTGTCATAGGTAATGTACATCTGGACAAACCTTTGCCAGTCAATATAGTATAACTCAGTCATTTTATTATCTATTTGTAACCTAATCTGGTCACCTGGTCGCTGCAATTAGGAGAGAGAGAAGAAAACACTTAGCATGATACTCTTGCAAGTTTAGATTGGTTTTTAGTTTATCTAAACAGAATGGCTTCCACTGTTACTCGAATCTTTTCTCAAACCATAAAAGAAGAATTAGTCAGGATTAATCTCACCGTACAATACTTGCTCAACCTTTCAACCAGGCTAGTGTCGGTACTTCGAGAGAGGTTTTACGATGCTTTTGCGAAGTTCCTTAATTAAATAACATCTTTTCCCTGAAGGCGTAGCCCCGCTAACACCGTTCTAGACACCTACTTGGTTTATAGCATTGATCGTTAAGTGAAAAATCTCCCGAGGAGTAGTGGATACTCACAGTAGGATTGAGATCCAAATATCATTATGTGATAATCCTGAAGGAATCCTACCAATATTATCACACTCCAAATAGTATGCGGCACTAGTAAGTTTCAGTTTATTTAGAAACCCCCGATGTGGATTTTTGCCCCATTCTCTTATGATCTTGACGAAGGCCAACAAACCATAAGCCACATGTCAAGTTCTACCCATCAGTGTCCAGGTTAATTTGAACCCACCCGTATAAACCCTTGACGAAGGCCAACAAAATAATACGACTGTCCCAAACCAACGCATCTATCTATGCTACATATGAATATTCAGCAGCTACCAATCACTATGCCTTGGCGAAGGTCAACAAATATAGGTTGAATACTACTGAACATTCATATGAAATGACGGAGGGCTACGAATGGTTTTGGCGAAACATGAACGTAGTGAACTTGATATAATCGAAGGAACCTGATAGCTTTTAAAAGGAGTGGTTTAAGCTCCGTATTTAAAAGTCTGCTGTTTTGAAAACCGAGTGGTTTTAAAATTTGTTCCAACGATTCAACTTTAGTTTGTTTACTTTGCATTAATGTAATGCAGCCCCATCATTTACACCTATCATCACAGAAAAAGACGAAAATACCATGTCCACTTATGCCATCCGCATTCGCCACTGGGCCTCGTCTAACACTGTTAGGTTATTTACCTGACGCCAGAGTGGGGGCTGGACTAGTGCGGATGCAAAACATAAGCAACGTCTACTATATAGCATATATATAATAAACATTCGTCTGACGCAATAATAGGCATTCCAGATCACAGATGAACATATTAGATATACTAGGAATTCCGCGTTTCATTTAAGCCTGTAACGAAAGACGGATTCCACGGTCGTGATGAATAGCCAAACCCCACCCTAGACCCCTACTGGTGCGGCAAACTACCCGCCAAATACCCGAAGTGAAGCAACCTTCCTCAGTAAAATGAGTAGGCCACTCGGCACTTCAAAGTACCCGGTAGTTTATGCATCCTACCTTGGGTCTATCTTAGGAGCAGAAAACAGTAAAAGAAATAATACAATGATGGCTACAACCTCACCCCGGATGTGCCTCGCAAAATAATATTACATCACTTTACAATTTACATCGAACGAAAGAATGAAAACTCTCATCTCACATCCCTGTCTATTCAACCACGACGATCCAATAAAGTTCATATACACAAACCAACAAGAACATCAACACAGATATGTGCAACCCCGACTAATCGACGTATTGCAATTAGTCGACTTTTCGAAACATATATATCACAACTTGAAACTTTAAACGACGTTAAAACCGCGACTTCGAAACATTCCGTATTGCAACGGTAAAAAGATAACAGTATATCCAAAATTGGCAAAAACACACAACACCTGAGACCTTAGATCCAAACAACTAGAACACAGACCAAAACTCAAAGAATTCGAACAAAATAAAAAAGGTGAGGCTGGTTTTTTTGTGAATGTGGCCGGCCTAATTTAGGTGGAATTGCTTCATTTTTGGTGTATGTTCATATCATAAGAAGTAGAGCACTCTGCAATTGTTTAAAAAATTTTTGAGCCTCCGAAAAATTTCACAGAAACTTAGATTCTTGGTTTCTTGTTTCGGAGTTATTTCGGTTTTGTAGTTTTATACGTTGTCTAAACAGTTAGCTAAGGTTTAGTTAGGCTCTGATACCATTGTAAATCAATGTCGTGCACCTCGCATGTTCGCGGGGAGGCGGAATATGCAAAAAACGATTTTTCAAAGCACGCAACACCGACTTGTACTCCAGGATCGATACTAAACCCTAACTAGCTAACTGGTAAGAGGTTAACTACTCGGAAAGAAGTGTTATACCTTACGATACCAAGTCTTTCGGGTCTTCTTCGCTGTCCTCCACCTCGTCGTCAGCTCCAAAGATCGAAACGGATCGGGCAATCTCGACGGTCTCCTCGAGTCAAAGACGATCCACTCGAGAGTCTATAGTCCGAGCTCCTACCTCAAATCTAAGGTAACTACGGCTTCTAGT
The DNA here is from genome assembly GCA_030015575.1 of Agapanthus africanus. NCBI lineage: Eukaryota > Viridiplantae > Streptophyta > Magnoliopsida > Asparagales > Amaryllidaceae > Agapanthus > Agapanthus africanus. The sequence goes on along the minus strand of CM057338.1, from coordinate 864,410,597 downwards.
TCGCTAAACAAGAATTCCTAGGTGGTGTAGAATGAGAAGATGGACTAGTTTGTCTTTTGGAACCCTAGGAATCTCAACACATGAGAGTTCTAGGGTTTTAATGAAGAAGAAGGTCACTTGAGGAAATGAGAGAGGAGAAACATGAACATAAGAATGGGCTTGGCTCATTTGTGATGAATAATGCATCCATATAAAATATCTAGCATCCAAGATAAATATCTAGCATGCTTGATCAAAATATCTAGCAAGCATAATGATCACAAGATGAGTCATGCAATGAGTCATACCATGAGTCATGGCTAAACTTTTGTCAAGCCTCCACCTCATTTCCTCCACCCAATTTAGTTTAATCCATAAAGAATTAAAACCCTAATTGGTAGTTACCTTATAGAAGCTTTCCCAAGGAATTACAAGAATGCCCTTCATCCGTATACACATACCCGCATCCGCATTCCGAAGAATACGAATACAAAGAGACGAAAATAATTCCTCAATATAATACTAGGATCCGGCTTATACCAAAGCCCACTAGTATTATCCACCCGACCATCATACGTGCACAAGTACATGTAAGTGATCGAAACCCTACCGTAAAACCATACGGCCTCTACATCTTTTGCCCGATGTAGGGAAACCCTCTGTGTAAGACTCTAAAGACTCAACACTACGCTGGCAGTGGGTTTAACCACATGCCGCAAACGGTACTAACTGCATGTAATGGCTACCCAGGTATGTGTCGATAAGAAGGCCTATGAGCTAACTCATCCAAACTTCTACCGAGCCTATCTGTGACAATCTCCGTACAGTCCGGTCTGCTTGTCTAAGAGTATCGCATATCGGGTCTAGGAGTCGGTAATCGTCAGACCCCTAATAGCACAATAAGTCGTGTCGGAGTATAGCCCAAAATACTATGAGAAACTACTGGAGTACCTACTAGTAAATCTCGCTTACCTTGGCCAAGAACTTTGTGTAATGGCCTTCCGAACACAGCGCGATATCAACCCCCAACACCGGGAGAGACGAATCCTATCTAACCGCCACTGCCTCCAAGTGCTTCAGGACTGCACCCAACTACTACCTGTTTGCACGACTCCTTTGAGCCGTGGTAGGCTAGTAATCAAAGTACAGTGGGAACACACTCGAGGGGATGTAGCGGTGTCAAGTCGACGGACTAAGCTGTACTCATGTCACCTGGGAACTACTACCCGGTGATAGGTATAATACCCACCAACAGTTCCCGACGAGTCCTGTCCAGTGTACTCATAACCTAATGAGCACTTGCATACTATCTTCAGTACGACGTACTAATGGCTGTAGGACAGACCATCTCCCCTGCTGGGATGAGAAGCGTATACACTAGTCTACTCTGGAGTATCGATATCTCGTCTCGATAATCATATGACTAGGGACCTGTATAGGATGTGCTTATAGACTACCCATCCCCCACTAGTGTGACTGCCATCACAACACTGGTAATCAAGCAAAGATCCTAAGGGCTCTACCAATATGTATAAGCGATATGCTAAAAAAACACATGCTCATATTGAGGTAGAACCAAACCAGGTAGTATACTACCATTTCGAGCAAGACTGTTACTATATCCGTGTATATCCTAAGCTTCCATTAAGTAATATACAATCCAGTATGATACAATAATGGCCTCTAGGGCATATATCACAAACAAGTGCCTCAGGAAGTAGTAATAGTCGCATGAAAGGTGTGTTATCAAATCCGTCCATTATTAATGAAAAGAAGTAGTATTAGGTATTAGGGCAAGGGTGCTATAGCTTGAATTGAATTCTTAAGTGTAGGGGTGAAATTTTACATACACGTAGGGGTATACGATTGATATTTGGTGGAATGATAGGGATAAAGAATAAGACTTATGTTTTCCGTAAAAATGATAAAAATTCCGAATTGGAGACTGCGCTTTAGCAGGAAAACTCAAGAGATACCGAGATCTTTCTAAACTGTCAAAATGTATAGAATCTTAGGTTAAATAAATAGGAGATGTGAAAAATAAGGGATGGATATTTCTAACTTAGGATAATAGAGTTTCTAACTTAGATACTAAACTGTAGGAGTAGAATCGACGATAACTTATGAAACTAGCTTGACGGGATTTTATGGGTAGTATCCGCTGAAAAGCCTCAGGAGATAACACTCCTCCTACTAGGGACACCTAGAGGTTTAACGGCTTGTTGCACATGCTAAGTGCAACCGTGATGCCTACGAAAGTGAGTTTAGGATTTTTTGAGAATAAATGGTTTTTCTCGAGACGAGCAAAAGATAAGTTTGGGGGTATTTGTTCACACCAGAATATTGCAATTAATACCGTCCATTCTTCTGCTCGTTTGTTTATAGGCAGGTGCTTTTAATCCGTGTTTGATACATATTTACAGGTTACAGGTTCCCAGTCCAAAATAACACAAAATCTCCACAGTTATGCCAAAATCCAGAACATCTGTCACAAACAGATAAAATCCGGGTTCCGGTCATCCACACCCGTCGAGTACCGCTTACCATTTTAAGAGACATGACAAATAACAGTGGTCATTCATGTCTCACTCAAGCACAGAGCACTAGAGGAGGCGCATAAAATTTAAGAGATGCGCGGAGCTCGAGGAAGATAAAGGTAAAATGAATTAAAAGTGAAGCCATTTTGAACTGTTGAAAATCTGAATATATTTTGGAACCATTTTGCAATTTTGGACCTGTCAAACAGAATAACAAAGAAACAGGAGGAAGCATAGAAGAAACGAGACCCTAATTCCATAAAACGACGGCGGAACAGCTGCCAAATATGGGTTTTGGCGGCGGTTCCGCGGCCATTACGTGTCATCATTTGACCGTCTTTTGGGGGTAGTTGGGTAATTGTATTAAGGTTCAGAATATGACCCTAGGGTTTCAGTTCTCTGCCTATAAATAGTCCAGTTTTGAGCCAAGTAGGAATGCTTTTTTCTTTAGTAGAATTAGTGTAGTTGAGTATGTATCTTCTTCTTCTTCTTCTCTTTCTTCATCTATTCTTCATGAAAGTGTAGTGAGAGCTCTTGAGTGGAAGTTAATGAAGATGAGGGTTATTTTTCTTAACTTGTATTTTCATTTTCTTGTCTTGTAACTTTAATTTCTATTGTAATTTTATTTATTGTTGTTAATTAGTTGTTGTTATTTCTTGTTTTATTTTCCTTCTTTTCTAAACCGTATTTTCAAGCCATGATACTTTATGGAGTCTTTTGCTTAGGTGAAAGCCCAAGTAGTTGCTAGCTACCATTTTGTAAAACCGTATTTTCCTCTTGCTTTTCTTCTTTCTTGTTTTTTTCTTTTAAATGTGTGAATAATTTCCATACTTGTTAAGGCTAAGGAAGGTTGGTATGAGGGACGAAAAACTCCCTTGTGCTTCTCTCCACCAAATATCTTAAAACGAACTTAGACCAAACAAACACAACCCCTTCTCTTAGGCGTGCTATACGTGACATATAGCCATGGCCTAAGTCGAGAAGTCCTTTGGGCGCACTAAAATGTGTAGTTGTGATCCAATTGGATACATGGTTGCGTATGTTTGCCGAGGGTTGGAAATAAGCACACGTAGCAGAAGGACAAGGGGCACTAGGAATGGATTTAGCGTTGGAAATCTTACTTAAATCGGCAAATCCCATTCCTATGTTCTCCTAATCCCCACTACCTTCGATTATCCCAATATCCTTTTAAGAATGGCAAAAGAAAAGCACAATACTAATCCTAACTCTACTAACTAATCTTAACTCTAACAAGTTTAGTTGAACATAAAATATGAACACTTATAGATTTGAACATACACATATACACTCGTTAATTGACTCTTCTAAGACAAGAACGGACATACAGCCATCTCCCTGCGGACGACCCGTGCTCAATCGGCTATCTGCAAAGCGACACCGTCTTGATTGCTGTAAGTAGAACAAATAGAACAAGTTGAACACATAGCTTAAAACTGTAACAATCATGAGGCGATCGAACGTAGAGGCCATCAAGCAGGCTATATGAGACGAGTTTGGGAGTATGTTCAGGTCACAGGACGATGGAGCTGGATTGTTATGACCCGGAATTGGAACGTGACCGGTACTTAGATCACATGAAGCCTATAGGGCCCCATCGTAACCCAAGTAAGACGAAAGCCCAGAAATCTAAACCTTGTTAAGAAAATAATGGAGGTGAAGTTTTGAAATGAAGGTATAATGTAATCAAGTTCTTCCTTTAAAAGTATAAGTAATGTTATACAAAAATACAAGTGGGTTGTATACTATAGTTGAAAACATTTTCATCATTTGAAATTTGGGCAGCACCTCCTTTGTAAATTTTGATCCAAAACCTATACATAACAATAATATAGGCATCCTCAAGCGGGAGCCAACTCTTCGCCAATTGGTGGAAACAACCACGCAATTAGAAATATACGACGCCCAAGGCGAAGATCAATCACAGAAAAAGAATAGAGAAAACCAAAACACTATCAAAACCAATATAGGAATATATACAAGTCTCGACTCAAAATACAACGAATATACAAACCGATCTCTAGGTCTACCAAATATATATAGTCTGGTTTATGGAGCTTTTAACTAGATACAAATGAATAATAAATGAATACAAGGGTGGTTACGCTCTGAACTGTAACCCACCCACCAAATGCAATCACCCAGAAAGGAGCAATGTGCCAGCAAGCCGCTACTGAATCCGAGCGGTCGATCCTGCAAGAAAACTGTGGCACAACAGGGGTGAGTTGCCAACTCGTGAATAGAAGACATCATCGGGTAGAAATCGAATGTATGACGATCTCCTAGTTCATACAGTAATATAATAATATAATAATACTGTATGGTAACGCGGGTGATCGTATATACATAAGTATGATAAATATATAAGGTCGAGTGGTAACGAGGGTGATAGTGTAAACATAAGTATAATAATAATAATATTATCATGCCCGTGTCATAATATGGTACTATATCATCTGTATCATATATATGTATATATGTGCATCATCCAACGTGTGTCCATCAACGACACATCAAATCATCACAAAAACCTGAGTGCCCAGCATTGACACTCGAAAACATCATAAAACCCGTGTACAGTATCGACACGTAAATCCTCATATCTCAAGCGCTATATTATCGGATCGACCCTCATATCCATCTGTCTCAATCGCTCCGGTCGGTATCCTTCGGATATCCGCCGAGTCCAGTACTGTCACCGGTAGGTAGTGTTTCCCTGCCAGGCTTAACGTCTCTCTATATGATCTTTTTGCTCTGGGGTACTGTACCGGGTCCACCATGTACCCGTAGACGGTGCCTCCTCTCTCCTCGAATCGGGTATACACATTACTTAGAACCGAGAAAACTCATGGTGGACGCCAAACATCATATCAAGAGAATCCATATTTTTAAAACAATCATAAGTTTTCAAAACGTATCCGCGGTTTCTTAAATCCAGAAATCTCATAAAAACCGAATCTCATAAGCATGTAGCAATAATGAAACAATATGTGCAGGCACAGAACAAATCTGTAATGCATAACCAGTGTGTTTATATGAGTGTGGCGTTTAACTAGGTAAGGAAATGCAATAATTGACTAGTAAGTGTAGTATGGGTTACTAAATAATAACTAAAATGCTACCGGTTATAAGGTGATGCGGTGAACTAGCGATTTCTAATGTGTACGTGGTATGGCAATTACCAATGATGAGTGTGTGAGCCGGCGAGTATGTGTACGTGCAACATGCGCATCTTCGGTAATGGTGCGTGTGTCCTAGCAGACGAAGTCATACAGGGATAAGGAAAAGGAACGTAATATGTATGCCGCAATGAAAATAATACAAGCATAACATAAAGAGGAAGGTGTAAACGCAAACAGTATAAAATACGTAATTAGATATGAGCCATACAATTATAGTTTAAAATAGTACAAATCGTTGTTTTAGAAAAATATGGGCTACTATGTTTTTGAGAAAAAGATACCATTTGAAAATCCGTAGCGTCCCTTGAGGTTGTCATTTAAAAGTACATAACGATACGTTAGTTTTGAAAATAGGTATGGCTCTAACTATATCCTAATATCTACTTAGATGATTAAAAACAATATTTTTCTGAGTCAAGACATATATCAGTCGACGATCCATCTTCATAGTACCACGTACGATATAATCTATCGTACGGTATCATCAAATCAAGAGTACGAATCTATCATCATATAAATCATATCACGTACGGTATAATCCATCGTATGATATCATCAATCAAGAGTACGGATCTATCGTCATGTACATCATATCATGTACGGTATAATCTATCGTACGATATCATCAATCAAGAGTACAGATCTATGGTCACGTACATCATATCATCTCATCTCGTCATATATCGTCACACGCCATATCATCTTGTATCGCAACATGGATATATATCGCTTAATCTTCATATAATATCATATTGACTCGTGTCATTATAGTATATCATATTCTGAATCATAGTATATCATATCCTCATCTCATGATGTTGTATCGAAATTTTCCTCAATATTATATATATATATATATATATATATCCATGTGTGTATGTGTAGAAGCATATATACATATGGCTCAAGGCATAAGAAAGATTAGAACTAAGGATATTCCTCCCTACGAGTATGCTTACTATTGCTTATAGTATCCTAGAACCCTATTAGCTAAGTTTACATATCTAATATTTATATATAACTATATACCTAGTATCTTAATACTATGGTTGCAAGGGTGCTATACACCATCCACCAGATTTCCCCCGTAGATATACATCTACTCACTTACTGTCCTCACTCTAGCTGAAGTCGATGAACGTCTTGCTCTCCTTCGTCGCCCCGGAATTCCACGCGAATATACCTACAAATCAATGCATATCGTATCGATATCAAAATCAAGTTCGAAAACCGATACGGCAAGTGAAACACACATAGGTTAGAACTTATGGTACACGCTTACAAGAACTACAAAACAACCCCCGACGTTGACGTACGAACGTCAAATGACCGAGTCAAAACTCAAATATCAAAAACCAAGTTTTCAAAAGCCGTAAAACATCGACAGAAAACAAGTAAAATGACTTCAGATTCTACCTAAGGTGAAATTAAACTTTTTTGTATATAGGGTAGGTCTAGTTATCTAATGAGTGAGCTACAGACCAAGTTTCAGACCATAACTCCAAAATTGGGCGGAAAATTGCGGCCAAATTGAATAAAACGGCGGCTTCAACATGTGGGTTTGGGCTCGGGTTTCTAGGGTGGCTTCCTATGTGTCTGCATATCTCACTGTATTTGCTAATAAATTTTCAGAGTTCTAGAGTCATCCCAGATTCCATTTGAACATCAAAAGTCAATTAAAAATCGATGTCGAAAAATTCTAAGTTCGAATTTAAACATTCTAAACTCATTTTAATCAAGGTTACCATCACTATTAGGCCACTAGTCACTCTCTATATTCTCTACTACACCTTCACTACAAGTTTTATCCACTAATTATCACCCTAGAATTTTCCAAGTTCACTTAATATAACCTATTTAACTCTAAACTATAAAAGGAGATTAGGAAACTAAATACTTGTAGAAAGGTAAGTGTTTTACCTTAAAGGAGCAACTCAAGAAAATTCCTAAATGGTTCAAAGTGCTCAAAACTCCAATTTGATCCTACCATGATTCTTGTAGTGAGCCTAGGAATAATTTTTGTGAAGGTGGTGTGAGCTTTTGATGAAGTTTTGGGGATGGTGCATGGTGGTAGAAGAAATGGAGGAAGGTGATGAAGAAGAAGATGAAGAAGAGGGAGGTGAAGAAATGAGATGAAGAAAAAAAAATGAAGGAAGAATGATCAATGTAACGATCTCTCTCTCTCTCTCTCTCTTCTCTCTCTTCATAGCCATACCCTCATGTCCCCCTGTCCCCTCTCATCTCCTTTTTTTCTTCTTCTTTTCTTTCCTTTTCTCTTTAAAACAAAAAGCCAAATATTACAAATGAAAGATAATATGTACACAAGCATGGTTAACAAAAATCAACATGGCTTAGTGCAGTAATTAGCAAAAATACTAATTAAATTTAAACCTGAGCTTGTATGGAAAATAATTATATAAATTAATTATAAAAAACCCAATCAATTAAATGCTTTCTTAAAATAATTTATTTTTAATTCCCGATTATTTTCCAAAATATAGGTATATAATTATACCATTCTATTAAAACTAAATTCATACTTTTATAATATTCATAAAATTTATTATTTTATTATTTAAATTCTAAAAATATTATTTTATAATTTCTGAAATGTTACATGGATCGCCCTGACGACCATAGATTATTGATATTTTTATACAAACATTTGTTTTATTGCTTTATTGATTATACCGTTTGGTGTATATATTTTGTTTATAATTGCATTTGATGGTTTTCCCTTATGATCACAATTTAACCCGTGACCATAGGGACTATATAGTCACGGTTACTTGCTATAGCAGGTATTCTACATTATGCTTTATCCTTTTGATCACGGTTATAACCTTGACCATATATCACCTATGGTCACGGTTTACACCGTGATCATAACTTGGCCACGGTCTTAACCGTGACTATATATGTTTCATTTAGACCCCACACAGGTTTCATTTAGTTGTTCGAACCATTTTTTATAACGCCACGTATATGGTCACAGTTATAATCGTGACTTAAAAAACATATGGTCACGGTTACGGACGTGACTAGGGTTCTCGTGACGAGGTTTTGGGCGACGGTTATGTCACGGTTTTAACCTTGACCATATATATCTGCGGTCACGGTTAAAACCGTGACCAAATCCGTACTCTATAGTAGTGGGTCCGTTCATTCGAACATTCTTTGATCTATTCTTCAGGAGACAGTGGGGGGATTTTCACCCCCCACTTTCCTGATATCCAGGGAGTAGTTGCGCATTACTCCCCACTCACAGAGGGGTATAAATACCCCCTGTGAGGAACTGATCAGAGGATCTAATCCTTGGTGCTCAAAACCTTAGAACTTTAAATAAAGTTCTCTGAAGAAAAAGATGATAGAGAAAGAAGAAGAAGAATAAAGAAGAAAGTGATGTAGAGGAATGAGATATCCCTATTCCTTCACTCTTCTCTCCCTATATCCCTGTCTCTCTCTTTACTCCTCTATCTTTTTCGCTCTCTTTCTCTTTGATCAGAAAGCGAATCGTGGAAACTTATATAAAGTTTTCAAGGAGTTTTGAAAGCTGTGGCCATGACTTTTACAAAGAAGGCGGAAGACTTAGAACACAAAGGTGTTCTTGACCCTTATGAACTGAACCAAGAATATAGGCCACCCCATATTCTGCATAAGCTTGAAATAGGCCACCCTATTTTCTAACATTTAAATAGAAATAGATAAAACCATTTCTAGAATGACATGGATCAAAACCTTATGTCCTTCTTGTTCAGATTCAAGCGAATAGAATATTCGATTCACTCCGAGACACAAAAATGTGTCTCTGAAGACATTCTTGAAAAGGAAAATCCTATTCATCTCTAAGACATGAAAACATGTCCTCATGAAAACATGTACTCAGAATATCCGTGAATAGGAAAATCCTATTCATAAGACATGAAAATCATGTCTTCTGACATGTGAATAGGAAAACCCTATTCACTTTCCAAACAGATATATGTCTATAACAGACATATTTTTATGGAATACTTCATTCATGGTCCTTAGACATAAAAATCATGTCTTCAGGACCTTCATGAATAGAAAAAATCTTATTCTCAATCTACTTGTGAATAAGAATACCCTATTCATCTATCATATCTGCAAAGCAGATCTGATCCAGTGAATGCAGTGCCAAAAACACTGCATTCATCATATAAAACATGGCTCAAAAGCTATGTTCTCACCCTTGAACACAAATACATGTGTTCTATTGGATATAGGTGCCCTGAAGGCAATTGTTGTAATTTCACATGGACATATATGGATAGAACAATCTTCTCGAGATGATAGTATGGTATCTGGTTTGTCTTTATTATTCATGTGTATATGTTATACTTGTTATTACGTATCGTTAATACATGATGATGAAGCCCATAGGATCTTTGCTGGATAACCAGGATTATTATGGAGATCATAATAGTGGGGCCTGGATAGTCCAAAAGCATATCCTTAAATGTTCCTAGTCGTGGGAGTATCGAGACCGGGCATCGGTACTCCAGAGTAGATTAGTGTATACATTTCCTGACCCGGTTGGAGGGTGATAGCAGGTCCCACAGCTATTGGTATTTGACACCGAGGATTGTATACAGGTGCTCATTGGAGAATGAGTACATTGAACGGACTCATCGAGAACACCTAGATGCTATTATACCTATTGTCAGATAGCAGTTCTCTAGTGACATGAGTATAGGATAGTCTTTTGACCTGAGATCGCCATAGTGTCTTGTGTGTATTCTTATTGTACTTTGATTACTACCCTACCATAGCTTTAAAGAGCCGTGCAAACTGGTTTTAGTTGGGTACAGTCTCGAAGCACATGAAAGCAGTGGGCGGTTGAAGAGATTTGTCTCTCCCAATATCGGGAGTTGATGTCGCGTTGTGCTTGATTGACTATAACCATAAGTCCTTGTCCAAGACGGTTGAGTTAAACTGATAAGTGTTATCAGTTGTATCTCAGGCGGTTATGAGTTTTACATAAGCACGACTTATCGGGTTATTGGGGGTCTGACAGTTTCCACTCTCCAGACCCGGTATGTGACAATCTCTGACGAAGAGATCAGACTGTACGATAATTGTCACTGATAGAATTTGATTGCATACGGATGAGCTTGCCTTTCGAACTTTCTTTCGATCAATACTTGGGTAGCCGTTATGTGCAGCTAGTACCACTGATGTGCTTGTGGGTTAACCCGTGAGAGAATTGATCTGAAAGTGTTTCAAATTCAATCGGATATGATCCTAACCTACTGCCAGTGTATTTTCGAGTCTTTAGAGTCCCACACAGAGGGTTTCACCGCTCAAGCGAAACGATTTAGTGTGTGTATGATGATACGCACGTGAGTTCGATTAAAAACGTGTATATGATACACGTACATTAATCGAACGTTTGATAATACTAGCCGGTTTATTATAAAATCGGATTATTAAATCAAGTGTTGATTTAATAATAAAACATATGTTGATATGTATTCTAGTATTATGTTTACTTCTCATTTGATATTTGTCTGTGATGTAAATACATGTATATTTATATGATATATATACTTGTGTATATGATACACTTAATCTTTCTAGAAGATATGCTTCATTTTCTTTAAATGAATAAAGAAAACAAGCATAGTAAAAAGGTATGGTTGTATAGAGGCATGGCTTCATATTAAAATAGAAATAAAACACTATTTTTGGATGAAACCTTCTCTCTCCTCCTTCATTCCTTTATGCATATTCTCTCTCCTCATTTTCTTCGTAGATAAATGAGAGCTCAAAAGATATAAAAGAGAGAGAAAAATGGAGAGTGAAATTGCTGCATCACTTATGTTAAGATATGTGAATTAAAATAGTCCCACATCGGAAAAACTATAAGAGGTACATGGGTATAAAATATAAAAGGAGCCATATTTCAACAAGGCTTGAGTCATATTGATGGAACCCACTTATATCAAAGCTCGTGTACACTCACAGATAAAATATATAGTCGCACCCTCGAAATGTAACAAGGTATCAGAGCTAGGTCGAACTGCACATCTTCCTAACGCTCTCTGTGCTCGAGACCCTCGCAATCTGCGCTCGAGCCCACACTCCCTTGCAGAGACTGACCTCTATACGAACTATATGATCCATGTGCACGTCATCACGCTGCACGTGAGGCAGGTGTTAAGATATGTGAATTAAAATATTCTTACATCGGGAAAACTATAAGAGATACATGGGTATAAAATATAAAATGGGCTAAACCTCAATAAGGCTTGAGTCTTATTGTTGGAACTTACTTATATAAAAGCCCGTGTACACTCACAGATAATATATATAGTCGCACCTTTCAAAATTTAATATGGTATCAGAGTCAGGTCAAACCGCACTTCTGCCTCACGCCCTCTACACTCGAAGCCCTCGCGATCTGTGCTCTTGAGCCTACGCACCCTTGCGCCTTCTACGCTCGAGCCCTCGCAATCTGCGCTCTTGAGCCCGCGCACCCTTGCGCCCTCTACGCTCGAGCCCTCGCAATCTGTGCTCGAGCTCACGTGCCCTCGCAAAGTCTGACCTCTATACGAACTATACGATCCATGTGCAACGTCACCACGCTGCATATGAGGGGGTGTTGATATGCGAATTAAAATAGTCCCACATCGGGAAAACTATAAGAGGTACATGGGTATAAAATTTAAAATGGGCCAAAGCTTAACAAGAATCGAGTCTTATTATTGGAACCCACTTATCAAATCCTTTGTATACTTAAAAGTTAAAATATATACTTGCATGCCCTCGAAATTTAATAACTTCCTCTCAGTTTCTAGCAAATTATGAGAGCAAAGTTACTTAACAAAAATGTTGATTTTGGTGATGCTGAACCTTGAGTTGGGTTTTTTTCGAAGTGGATTATCTTCGCCAAGGAGGTCCGCTTGCAAGCTCAATCCCTACGATGGGGATTCTAGCTTGGGTCTTCCTTTAGGCGAGTGGATACGCTACAAAGGTTGTAGCTTTCTAAACCTTATTTATTACTTACTAGTTTTTGACAACTACTTGTATTTGAATGATTTTGGGGTTTGTATTTGGTGATATGTTCTAAAATTTTTTGTTTGTTATTTTCGCCGTGGTCCGCAAGTGTTGCGACCCTAGCACCAAATGGAAACATGTTCATACTGCACAAAATATTGAGAATGATACCCCACATTCTCATTATATGCATGAAACTCAAAAACATGAGTTTCATATGAAGAAACTCTGCAAAAAGAGTTTCTGACTTGGCTAAAGAACAACCATCGGGAGGCCCAAAGTAGACCTCCCGGAAGCTTTGAGACCCCCTCCCGGTCCCTCGGTAGGCACTAAAAATGGGTATTATTAAAATAAACATCTTTGTTTCTTCTTTGTGGTGTAGAACCCACCTAGGGTGTCCTACCTATACTTCAAAATGAAGTGGCTTGGACCCTACCTAGCATGTCTTACTTACACTCCAAATAAAGTGTTACCCACACTTCAAAGGGTGTGATTTTGACAGGGACCTTTTCGGTCCTTCGGGAGGCCCCAAATTGGCCTCTAGAGACAGAAACATTTCTTTTTCTTGCTTGGTGTAAAGCCCATATAGGGTGTCCTACATACATTTCAAATGAAGTAGTGTGGACCCACCTAGGGTGTCTTACCTAAGGCTGATAATCAAATGAGCCAGCTCGTGTTCGGCTCGCTAAGAGCTCGGCTCGTTTATTAATGAACCGAATATGATCTAAAACCTTAGCTTGTTTATTTAATGAGCAAGATATAAGACAGCTTTGGCTCGTTCGGTACCCATCTCGAGTTCGGTAATAGCTCGACCATATCTGCATATGCCCAAATATAATTGCACCCATGATCCATTATTCTAAAATCCATAATATAAGTCTAGTGAGTAGTGACTAGTAAGTAACTTAGTAGTTAGTAGCTACCCATTTGACCCAATACCCACTACCTATTAACTTATAATATAATCTTATATAAAAAGAAAGTGGAAAAAACCCATATAGGCCAGAGTTTAGAACTGCTACAGACTCCAGAGACTTCTTTTTTACTTCAAATATCTCAAATCTTTCTCTCTCTCACTTTTTTTTCTCCCGATCTCAAAATTTCTTTAAAGTTTCGATTTTTAAGTGAAGGTCTCACTTTTGAAGCTCGGGGTTTATTGAGCAATGTATTTTGAAGAAACCCTCTCGATTTCTTCGTTTAAGGTGTTGATTTTTGCGATTTTTGCATCGTTTGATGATGATGAGAATCTGTAAGATGTAGAGATGTTTTCTTGTTAAATTTGAGAATTTAATTGTTAGGTCTTGATTAAATATTTTGAGATCTAAGTTAAGTGAAGCCTTTGAATTGTTTGATTTCTGTTTTGTTTTACCATTTGTATAGAGAAAAAGCTTTGATTGTAGAAAAGAAGTTTTTTTAAAATTAAATTTGATTAATTGAGCCGGACCTGAGCCAAACACGAGCTGAGCATATCTAATCAAGCCGGACCTGACCTGAGCATCTCCAGCTCGATTCGGACCCGAGCCGGACTTGGGCCGACCAAAAAAACCCGAGCCGAACTCGAGCTGAGCTTGGCTCTCTCAAGCTCGGCTAGTTTACACCCCTAGTCCCACCTACACTTCAAATGAAGTGTTACCCACACTTAATAATAGTTACATTTCAAATGAAATTTTGTGGACCCCACCTAGGGTGCTCCACCCACACTTCAAAGGAAGTGGTGTGGACCACACCTAGAGCAGTGCCCATCAACTTTATCAGGTTGACACTAAAATACCCCATGTATTTCTATTCAACTCTCAAATGAGAGTTCTATATAATTTTACATCCTTTTTGCAAATATCAATGTATTTACATTCGAATTGTATACAAATTTGAACAAAATGAATAAAATATATATTCTTTTATTTGATCTACATTTGGTATTTACTTTGCTAATATATATGCGAACCCTCACACTAAAATGGTGCGATTTGAAGCGATTTAGTGTGGTATTCTGTCTAGGTGCGTCTTATGACAATAAGGTGTAATTAACGGTATGCGTTTACGCTGCCGTAAGTCTCAAACTCAGGACCTTCTGGTCAAAACATAAAAATAACTTGTTTTGTTTAAACTCACATTTGTTTCAATGTTCAAGTACTGGAGGTCCTAAAGAGGGTAAATAAAAATGACGTCTCCGCTCGAGACTTAGAATTCTCCTTAGCTCATTCTAAATCGCATTGCTTTGCGCGTTTCAACCTAGAACCTCTCATCGACAAAACTCAAAAGTTTTGTAGACTAGTGCATTGTCCATTGGTCCATATACCCATATACCTACTAGAAAAAATCACTAATTTTGAACATCGACATAGACTTTGCTATACCTTTTATGCCGCAATCTCGGCTTCATTAATCCTTTAAGGCAAAACTGCACAACTATTGAGGACCGGTCAGGCACATCGACCGGGGCCCATTCCATCTTGTGGGTCACTAGCATCATCATGTCTACCCTTTTTAGGACTAACAAATGGCCAACAACAACAACTGCACACCATCACTCGCTGACCTCACTGCAGCAGCCAAGATAGTAAGGACGATGTTCGTCATAACTGGGGACAACCGCCAGTTCGTCATGTCCCCTACGGGCCTTGCTAGATATGACCCAGAAGTGTGCCCCTTTGGAAAAATGAATGACTTTCCGGCGCTGCAAATCAGACAAGGGAGTGCTTAGCTCCTAAAGCTGAGAATGAGCTTCCTGGCAAGCCAGCTGATTGCTCCAGCTCAAAGGCCAGCTAGGTCAACCCACACAAGTCCTGAGAAAAGGCCGCTCCCAAACCAGGTCACTCCAGACCTCCCTTCTGAAGGGTTATGGGAGCTCCCCGGCCATTAAACTGTGGCTAAATGCGGAATTTTTTTTTCTAAAATCCGGCGCTACCATTACCCGATTTCCAAGATTGAAACCATTAACCCTAAAACTAGCAAGCTAACAAAAGAAGATAGAAATGGTTATACCTAATGATCCAAGTCTTTCGGGTCTTCAACCATCTCTAAGCTCCTAGTGATGTGGATCGACTTTGGTCGCCGGTCTTCCTTCATCTCTGATGATCCACCCGAGGGATGTAATTCCGGCTCTAGCTCCACGCCAAGATGCTAGTGAAGCAACTAGGGTCTCTAGGATGCTACCCTAGAGAGCCTAGGATGTAGTGAGTGTATTCAAAGTGTTTGCTATCTCATAATATGAAGGTGATAGAAAAATGTGAAAGCATGAGGAGGATGAAGCTAATGGTGAGGGAGGAGCTCTCATAAAACTCAAGAGAAGAAAACCTAGCATGCTTCAAAAAAATGAAGACCAAGGAAAGAGAAAATGATGCATACTTGGTTTTGTAAAAACCAATTTTCCATTTTAATAATCCTACCATGCTTGAATAGTGCACCCAAATGAATTAACAATTCATTTGTGAGCAGTATTCCAAGCATGGTTCTCACCATTCCTCTTCATGCCATTTTCCACCTCATTATCCAATTTTTAATAAAAATGGTCAAATAAAAAATGAGGTGGCACCTTTTAGAATGTTATCCGGTAAAAAATACGGATTACATTCTACTGTATATACATACCTGTACCCGTACCGAAATACGAATATCAAAGAGATAGAATAACACAAAGAATATAATACTAGAATATACGTATCGAAATACATATATGTAAATTATTAAATCAATACCTGATTTAATAATCCGGCTCAAAACCGAGCCGGCTAGTATTATCAACTGTCCGATCGAAAGTCCGAGTACTATGCACATCAATCGATCGGAACGCTGCACGTATCCAATACGGCTACTACATCATTTCGCCAGAACCAGGGAAACCCTCTATATGGGACTTTAAAGACTCGTCAATGCACTGGCAGTGGGTTTAACGACAAGCACGTCAGCGGCACTAGCTGTACGTAACGGCTAACCGGGTATTGAGCGAAAGGAAGGCCGACGAGCAAACTCATCCAAACCCCTACTGAGCCTGTCAGTGACAATATCCGTACAGTCCGGTCTGTTATTCTAAGAGTATCGCATATCGAGTCTATGGGGTGGATAAAGTCAGACCCCTAACAACGTGATAATTCGTGTCGGTATGAAACCCATCACTACCTGAGAAACTGTCGATCCTGGATCGGTAATTCTCACATACCCCGGTCGAGGATTTCTAGTGATGGCCACCCGTGCACTGCGCGACATCAACCCCCAATACCAGGAGAGACGAATCCCCGATGATCCGCTCACTGCCTCCATGTGGCTCGGGACTGTACCCAACTAAAACCTGTTTGCACGACTCCTTTGAGCCGTGGTAGGGTAGTAATCAAAGCACAGTGGGAACTCACACGAGATAAATGACGATCTCAGGTCGACAGACTAACCTGTACACATGTCACCAGTTAACTGCTATCTGACTATAGGTATAATACCAACTAGCATGTTCCCGGCGAGTCCGTCCAGTGTACTCATAACCCAATGAGCACCTGTATACTCTCTTAGGTGAACAACTGACACCAATGGGTTGTGAGATCGGCCACCGCCTCTCTTCAGGGTCTAGATAAGCATACACCAGTCTACACTAGAGTATTGATGCCCAGTCTCGATACTCCCACGACTAGGGACATTTAAGGATGTGCTTATAGACCCCCAGCTCCCACGCATGTGATCGCCATCACAATGCTGGCAGTCAAGCAAGAATCCTATGGGATTTATTAACATATGATGATAAAGATAAACCAGATAGCATACTATCATCTCGAGTAAGACTGTTTTATCGGTATAGGTCCTCGCTCAATCATCATGATCACATACCTGCGACTATGATAATTGCCTTGAGGGCACTATAGCCAACAATCTCCCACTTGCACTTCAGGATAATTATTGCGATGTCGCATACTCACAGCCCGTATGATACCGAACACCCAACTCCTCTGCTAATCAGTTTCACAAACCTCGTTTGTAAAACTATTGCGTTCGAGAAATAGCTTCAGTGAGTGGATCCGCTCCAGTGTTTCTTTCTATGTCTCTCTTTATCTCAACTTTGCGGAGAAAACTATCTCCCGAAATGAGCAATACCCGTCTTAGAATATGTCTGGATATCTGATGGGACCCAGTTCACAAAAGAACTCCAAATCTAGCAAACTTCTTAGACTGTATCGTCTACTGAACTCAATCAGTACATTGCGCCATACCATCCTCAGTATCCGCTTGGACCACCTATCCAAACTACTGCCCCTCGTCAGAGCGAAAACTATAACTCTGACAATCACTCTGTTATCCAGGTCACCTTGGAAGCCTGGAATGATAACCGTCTCTCAAAGGAGGCCGCCGTTATCAAATCCCTAAAACATCCACTTATGTTCATAAACTGCTTCCATTCGTTTTTCTCCAGGATTGGATTAATATATCAACTTATTGCATCTAGTGCAAAAACAACATCTAGTGTGGTACTTGACATGTCATGATTGACTCAATTGCCTAAGCAAGTGATATGCCAATCATGCACATCCCTCTCCCCTTTAGTCTGTAAGACACCTGTAACGACTCTAAAATTCCTATATCTTCGTATTGATAAAATTCTGTATTTTTATATTTGGTATATTTTTATTTCCATGTTATTAGTTATAATTAATCCCTTCATCTATTTTTCTCATCTAAGTATTTTCTAAAACTCATTTCTTTTTACCCAAACTTATTCTTTAAGCCCAATTCCTTTCTTTTCATTCACATTCTCTACAGCCCATCTAAAAAGCCCATTTTCTTTTTAAGCAATATCATATATTTAATTCTAATTAAATATGTGCATGAACAACTTTATAGCTCATTGGTTAAGTCCTTGCATTGTTATTCCATAAGTCGCATGTTCAAATCCCCATTCTTGCAATTATTTTTTATCATTTTTTTATTCTTCTCATAACCTACAAATGAGACCTTTCATTTCCAAAATGAATGGTGACTTTTCATTTCTCTTTTAATTCTCATGTTAAATGCATATATTATAATTCACCATTACACCATCTTTATTGTCCTCTATCTTTTCCTTCCTCATATTTTTCCATCTCTCACTTCTCCCTCTTCACCTAAAGTTCAAGAAGAAGAACATGAAGAAGTATTCAAGAAGGTATCGCTACTAACGCGAGGCTATCGGCGGATAGACAAGCCCGGTGACAATACCGGCTTGTGCATGTAAGTCCCATTCTATCCCCCTTTCTATTTCTTTAAAATACGAAATTACGAAACCTGTAAGTCCCTTCTCTCTCCTTTCCCCTCACCTCTTTTTTTTCCTCTTGTCATGCATCGTGAACCCCCTATTCTTTTCATATCATAATCCATAAGAGAAGACACACATAAACATATACATGTACATAAACATAAGTTTAGATATATATGATTCTATATGGTTTAATAATATCTTATTATCTCTTGTTCAAATTAAAGTATTTTTAATTCTTTCTTCATGATTATGAATGTTTATTACAAGTTGTGAGAACATAGATTTCAATCCATAATATATCTACGATATCTCATGGAATCGGTTTGGTTATTAAAAAAAAGGATAAAGGTTGCATAAAAATACTAGTTAATCTTTTTGCCGATTTTAGTATACACATCAATACCTTTAGGTTTAAAATAATTTTTAGACATTGATTTTTACTTCTGAAAATTTCATGGAATTTACATATGATAGATTATATTATTTTATACATGCTGTAAAAATTTTAGATCGATCCGCATAACGGTTTATGAATTACATCGTATTTATTCACTGATCGTAAAACAGAAAACTGCAGTTATCGGTCAATTTCTACGACATATAACTTGGTATACCGGTATCCAAATTGAGCAAACTCATGTGTTTTTGATATCTACATCGAATGAACTAGATTTTATTAGTTTTATATTTTTACTGAAAACCGACGTAAAATATAGAAAACTGTGTTACAATATTAAGTGACGGATCTGGACAGAATCTGTTCCGATTCGCACACTGTTTTTAAATTGGACATAACTCGAACACCCGATGTCCGTTTGTGACAAAATTTAGATGTGTAGATGCACCATTGATAGAAATATAATTTTCTGTATATTATATTACTTAGGAATGCATGAAACAACCTGATATAGGCTTTACAATACAATATATAGTTGCTGTCCAGAAATCTGAATTTCTGTTTTAAATGCTGATATTAAAATGATCATAACTAGAGCTTCAAAAATCCAAATCATATGAATCTTGGTGTTTTCGATAAGTACATCGAAATACCTACAATTTTCTAATAATTTTCGTAACCTGAAACCTGAAACAAATTAACTCAAACTGCGTTTTGAAAATATGTGACGGTGCCGAATAGATTCTGATCTGTTTTGCGCGACGATACGAAAACATATATATCTCTCAAACCGGTAGTTGTATTTAGGTGAAACTGGAACTTACGCATGCAAAACATTTAGAGACATATCTCTGTTTATATTCCGCATTCGTTCAACTTGATTAATTAGTCGTACATAATATTTCTTTACAGCATTGTTTATGGTAGTTACTCGAATAATATACTTGACTCATTTCATGTTATTCGAACATGTATACATATTTATCTTGATCATTAAATTATTGTATGTACATAAAGACGATAATTAAATACTTAAGTTGTATTTTGAAAAATATACAATTGTATTTTTACAATAAACCCCCTCAAGTTTTATAAATTACAATAAGGCCCTTAACAATTATTGAACTTCAACTCACTTTCTTTTAGTCTGACTCGGGTTAGAGTCTGACTATTTCTGACTTGAAAATGATTCAAGTTAATCTATATTCTTTATATTTCAACTCAAGATGAATACATGAATTCCAGAATCCAGTTAACAATCTACTTGACCGAACCGAACCATGGATATTCCTTTTACATGATTCCCAGTATTCCATTTACATGACTCTATGGTTATAGCCGTTTCCTGATATCATGGTTTCGGTCAGTCAGTTAATCACTCATACAATCAACACAATTTTACAAGATAACAATACAAACAAGACATTGCGGGGTTTAAGGGGTAGACTGGTACGGAATATGTTAAAGGTGGCACGAGGTGGTCACTTAAGACGTAATTACATCCATGCCGTTGTTCCGTGGTATTATCGACGGAGCCTTGTACTACAGGTTACCAAAGTCCCCGGTGTAAGTGGGACTCCCCTCGTATACACTGGCATCTTCTGTACCAGGCTACAAACAACAGCGTTAATACAACATTACAATATTATAATACAATATTAAAAGCTACACTCTCCCTCTCTTACTCTCTATCTATTCCTCTCTTATCTTTGGGACTTACCGAGCGACCTGTTCGCTGACGACATTCTGTTTCTCTCTTCTTTGAATGTCGTCAGGTGATTTGGACCCGGCCGAGATTGAGCCATCGCAAGAAGACTTGGAGCAGTTTACTGAAGACCCTGCACTGTAGTTTCATTGTACATTTTTCCTTTCTGTACTTTTCATTTCCTGTTATGCCACTGTTTAGGCATCTTTTATTTCAGTTGTATTTTCTTTCATGTATTGTACAAAGAATGTTAATAAATAAAAGTTGCTGTTCTTTTTATACTCTTGTCTCTTGTGTAATATTTTATATTTCTTAGCTACGCTTAGCGTATGTACTTCTGAGTACATACGTAGCGGACCTCGTCGCGTCCACTTCGCCGTACACTGGGAAGCGGGGCGTGACAACACCTTTAGAGAGGGTGACTCCATCACCTCCAGGTTCAGCACCATGCCAGGAGCCGTCCATTCTAAAATGCTTTTAGAATACTGTCTAAGTACCCAGATTGGGACACTTCCCAAATCTAGATCTAAAACCATAAATCTAGTAACCAGAATGTCTGATATAATATCCATAACCTATATGGAGAAACCACTGTGTGACAACCAAAGTATAACCGATCGTAGTATAGGAATTTCACTTCCTACTCTGTGTATGTCATTCAAATACCGGGACATCACACCCTACTAACTTCTTAATAGATCCATCCCCTATTCTGATGAAGTCAAAGCCCATGACTGTCATATCAAAAATTAGATGATCTTTCTCCGCTATATCTGCTTTAGTCTATAAATAGACACAAGCTACTTGTCCACTATGCTTCCGCTGCTCCCACTGATTACGACAACCCTCTGGCAGAGTCATATACACGTGCACTTCTAAAACTAGTTTTGAATGACGTTATACTCATCCTCTTGCCGGGTCTCATAGTCTGGAACAACAGTAGTGTCAAGTCTGGGTAAACAAGAACCTCCCTGTCACCGTCCTTGAGGCTACCGAAGTACCTCTCGGGTGCCTGAGGTAACCCACCATATCTGCGGAGTGGTTAATGGAATGTCAATCCTGATTGAATTTTTAGGTCCTATTAAATTTTTCGTAATCGTTTGTGGTTCTGGAATCACTTCCAGTTCTACCATACTCCCACCACTGTTTTCTGAAAAAATCCATTTTACTAAAACTGTGGTGAGTCGAGAACAATATCACTATTGATCTTCAAGATGGTAGAAAGTTAACCCTCGTCAAAGCCCGGGATAACCCACAAACAGCCATTACTGAAACGTGTCCTGAGTTTATCCGGATTCTGGTTTTAAGCATCAGCCGGACGACTCCCTATACCTTAACATCGTTAAGATATAAATTGATTCTATATATATATCTAATATAGAAACAAAGTCACTAATTTAATTGGAACTAGATTCAAATCATGCAGCTGTCTCCAGTGCATGTGTACTAAATGGAGAGAGGCCGATCAGCATTACTCAACTTAGGAGTGCATCCAATTATGAGTAACCTGAAAGGGAAACAATTTTCTCAAAACCATTACTATCAACTGAATACCTCATACAGGTATCTACATCTTCGATCACCTTGAAGAATCCCGATACTTGCGACACCTGGTTCTCTACTTTATTCTTGTATCTATAACTCCTCAAACTTGGACCTTATATTTCTACGAAACACTTGTCCAAAACTTGAGAAGTCATAAGTAAACAAAATATAGTACGAGGACTAACCCCTTTGTCCTAATGGACACTGGACAACATACAATACATTGTATAAGTCCCCTGAGTTTAATAACTCAAACCCTGTGCGTTGTAGGTTGAAAACCGTGCTATGGTTATGAATACTTACACCGCTGTTGAATGGTCCTTACTTAACCATCAACTGATATAGGTAAATATCATGAATATAATTTCAAAAGTTATATCTCACTTTATAAAAATAAACCTACAGATATATCAGTTTGAAATTGGTGCATGGCAACGGATATTCAAAACCAAATACTTGCTGTCCGGCAAACAACCCAGGCGATTTCCTCAAATATCACCAATTACAACGAACTCCGATATAATGAGGATGATCACCTAATTCCCAATAAATTACTCCCACTCATCATCTGTAAAACCATACATATATGAGAATCAAACCTGATAAATACATACCCTGGAGTAAAGATCTAATTGGGAAATCAGTTTTCAATTAACAACGCATAGTGAAACTGAAACATTTAAAATGTTTTGTAGGGGTATCCTGGTATTCTTAGTAATGCATCTTCCATTATCCGATTCATGACTGTAACTGTATATTTCCTTGCCATCTCTCCAATTCCTTTTATTTGTCTTTACTCATTACCTTCTGTACACCTTCGTTAGGAGTAAATGGTTTTCTTCCATCCCTACCGTTCGGCACCAGCCTATGGTTTGGAAGAAGACTATCCAATAAGCATGACAGGTGTTCTCTCCTAATCCTAGGAGCACTCGCAATCTGAGAGAAGGTAAGGATAAAAGACAACTGAATAAACCTTATTCCTATTTCTCCTGAACCAGAATCCATCCTCGAAAAAGTTCCTTCGAGTTTGTATATAACCATACGATGGATTTATCCAATGGAATTGGATGTTCGTAGTGATACGGAGTGTTCTGGAGTAATACAAAGGTGAAGTAGGAGTGGCGATGAAAGACTTGGTTTGGTCGTGAATAACAGTCGCATTTTACTTTGCCCTCTTTCTAATCCCTTTATTTGTCTTTACTCATTACCTTCTGTACACCATACCTAGGCTAATTGGTTTTCTTCATTCTCTATCTTTCGGCACCTGCCTATGGTTTGGAAGAAGACTATCCAATAAGCGTAATAGGTGTACCATCTCCCAACCTTAGAGAAGGTAAAAGGAAAAGACAACTGAATAGTCCTATTCATTTTCTCCAGAACTAGAAACCATCCTAAAAAAAGTTCCTTCGAGTTCGTATATAACCATACGATGGTTTTATCCAATGGAATTGGATATTCGTAGTGATACGGGGTGTTCTGGAGAAAAGCAAAGGGTAAAAGAATGAGTGACAATGATGTATGCAACTTGGACAATCCAAAAGCCAGTGTTATTAAGAAAGTTTGGTTAACTTGGTCACTGAGTTATAGTCTAGGGTCGGGCCATGGTCACTGTCAACGAGAGAGAGAAAAGAAACACTCTGCGTGCATTCTAACCTAGATCAGAATGGATAATCACTTTATCTAATCTGGATGGCTCCCACTGTTTTCTCGAATTCTCCTCCAAACCTAAAAGGAGAATTACTCGGAATCACCCGAGGAGTAATCCTACTCATCAGTGGGAATCGGGATCCAACTATCATCGCATGATAACTTGATGGAAGCCACTCAAGTCACCACACTCCAGAAGGTATGCGCATGCCTGGCAAGTTTCCTGTATGTTTGAAACTCCCGATATGATTTTTACCCCAAGCAGCTTATGACCTTGACGGATGCCAACAAATCACAAGTTGCAAGTTAAGTTCTACCCGTCATTATCCTGATTAATCTAGACCCACTCGTACTCGCCCTTGACGGATGCCAACAAGGCTGCACGACTGTCCTAGATTAATGCATATCCATGCTACAGAAAAGTAACACATAGCTACCGCACACTATTCCTTGACGGAAGCCAACAAACATAGCACGAATACTAGGCGCCGCTTTTCTGAAATGACGGAGCCCTATGGCTGGTTTTTTGCGAAAAACCTTTAACGCAATGAAATTGATATCGTTGAAGGAATCCAAGTGGTTTTATAAAAGTATAGTAGCGAAAACTTTTGCTAAAGAGGCCACTCCCGGTGAAGGGATCTCGGCTCTTTCCTCGTCGAATGAGGTGCAGGATATTCCAAACTGAATACCACGATGCAAAGCAAAAAGTAATCGACTATAGTGAAATTATTACGTTGACGCAAACTCCTGCCCAAGGGGTCACTCCCGATGAAGGGATCTCGGCCCTTGCCTCGTCGAATGAGGTGCTGGATATTCATAACCGAATACCACTATGCAAAGCAAAAGCCAACGTCTGTAATGTCAGTTTTAAAAACTTGGTTCCAACAACATCATATATATATGTTTGTTTTCCTTGCATTGATAAGAATCAACGCAGTCCCATCAATTAATCACCCCAGAAAAGAACGAAAATAAAATGTACGTATATGCTATCCGCATTCGCCACTGGGTCCCGTCATCACCCGTTAGGTTACTTAACTAACGACAGAGCGGAGACTGAGCTAGCGCGGGTGCAAAACATATACAATATCTACTAGTGTGTGTGTGTGTATATATATATATATAACAATCGTCCCAGGCATGATAAATGCAATATCATAGAAAAGTAATAAGCATCACAGAACAATACAGATAATCTGAGAGCTCCGGGTTTCCTTTGAGCCATAAATGAAAACCCGACGTTCCCCTGGTTGTGTGGATAGCCTGTGCAATGAACTCCTAGACCCCTACGAGCGCGGCAAGTTACCTGCCAAAACCTGATGCGAGGCAGCCCCCTTCAGCAAAGTGAATAGACCACCCAACACTTCACGGAATCCGGTAACTTGAGCACCCCTCCTTGGGTCAACCTATACCCCCTACGAGTGCGGCGAATAGCCTGCTAATTGTAGAGTGAAGCCCCCTTCGTCTCAATGCCATGAGATGCGGGCCCGTTGCCCTCTAGGACCCGGCTATCCGTGCACCCCACCGCGGGGTAATCCTAGTACAGAAAAGAAAATATATACAACGGGTACATCGACCTCAACCCGGTCGTACCCCAAAAGAATAATATAACAGTGACGGCAGTCCACATGTCGGACGCTCGCCCCGCAATATCAAATGTACAAATAAATCCAAACTGCACTACCATTGCACGCAAACTATCTACCACGACAATCCGCAACATCACAGCACAACACAGAACATCAACGTGAATGTCACGTTCGCAAACCCGTCTAAAAGGACTATAGCGATTAGATAAGGTTCACCGATCAAAAGACATTCACGGTCGCAGATGCTAAATTAAGTACTGAAAATTACACAGTTAAAATTTCGATCGATTAAAATTTTCGTCTAGCCTTAAGTGCAAACCAGTGCTCAAGAGAATCTGGGCTAAAACAAAACATCACAAAAATCATTTTTCCACGTCAGAGAGTGCCAGAAAAAATTTGGAGGCATTTGACCACAAAAGCACGGCGGAACCGCCGCCAAATGGCATGTTTAGCGGCTGTTCCACGGCCAGAAAATTGAATCAAGCTTCCAAATTTCTTGTGGTGCTCTATAATTGCCTGCACTGATTTTTAAGCAATACAGAAAGATTTTTCGGAGCACTTTCAGAAATCGACAGAAAATAGGCAAAATGGAAAATTGATTTGGAAATTTTGATCGATCGAGATTTTAAGCTTGTGCAAACTAGCTAGTAGGGTTTAATGGGTGGCTCTGATACCATGAAGGGTTATGGGAGCGTCCCGGCCATTGAACCGTGGCCAAATGCGGAACAAAATTTTTCTAAAACCCGGCGCTACCATTACCCGATTTCCAAAGATCGAAACCATTAACCCTAAAACTAGCAAGCTAACAAAAGAAGATAGAAATGGTTATACCTAATGATCCAAGTCCTTCAGGTCTTCAACCATCTCCAAGCTCCTAGTGATGCGGATCGACTTTGGTCGCCGGTCTTCCTTCATCTCCAATGATCCACCCGAGGGATGTAATTCCGGCTCTAGCTCTACGCCAAGATGCTAGTGAAGCAACTAGGGTCTCTAGGATGCTACCCTAGAGAGCCTAGGATGTAGCGAGTGTATTCAAAGTGTTTGCTATCTCATAATAGGAAGGTGAAAGCAAAATGTGAAAGCATGAGGAGGATGAAGCTAATGGTGAGGGAGGAGCTCTCATAAAACTCAAGAGAAGAAAACCTAGCATGCTTCACAAAAATGAAGACCAAGGAAAGAGAAAATGAAGCATACTTGGTTTTGTAAAAACCAATTTTCTATTTTAATAATCCTACCATGCTTGAATAGTGCACCCAGATGAATTAACAATTCATTTGTGAGCACTATTCCAAGCATGGTTCTCACCATTCCTCTTCATGCCATTTTCCACCTCATTATCCAATTTTTAATAAAAATGGTCAAATAAAAAATGAGGTGGCACCTTCTAGAATGTTATCCGGTAAAAAATACGGATTACATTCTACTGTATATACATACCAGTATCCGTACCGAAATACGAATATCAAAGAGATAGAATAACACAAAGAATATAATACTAGAATATATGTATCGAAATACATATATGTAAATTATTAAATCAATATCTGATTTAATAATCCGGCTCAAACCCGAGCTGGCCAGTATTATCAACTGTCTGATCGAAAGTCCGAGTACTATGTACATCAATCGATCGGAACCTGCACGTATCCAACACGGCTACTACATCATTTCGCCAGAACCAGGGAAACCCTCTACGTGGGACTCTAAAGACTCGTCAATATGTTGGCAGTGGGGTTAATCACAAGCACGTCAGCGGCACTAGCTGTACGTAACGGCTACCCAGGTATTGAGCGAAAGGAAGGCCGACGAGCAAACTCATCCAAACCCCTACTGAGCCTGTCAGTGACAATATCCGTACAGTCCGGTCTGTTCTTCTAAGAGTATCGCATATCGAGTCTAGGGGGTGTATAAAGTCAGACCCCTAACAACGCGATAATTCGTGTCGGTATGAAACCCATCACTACCTGAGAAACTATCGATCCTGGATCGGTAATTCTCACATACCCCGGCCGAGGATTTCTAGTGATGGCCACCCGTGCACTGCGCGACATCAACCCCCAATACTGGGATAGACGAATCCCCGACGATCCACTCACTGCCTCCATGTGGCTCGGGACTGTACCCAACTAAAACCTGTTTGCACGACTCCTTTGAGCCGTGGTAGGGTAGTAATCAAAGCACAGTGAGAACTCACACGAGACAAATGACGATCTCTGGTCGACAAACTAACCTGTACACATGTCACCAGGGAACTGCTATCTGACTATAGGTATAATACCAACTAGCATGATCCCGGCGAGTCCGTCCAGTGTACTCATAACCCAATGAGCACCTGTATACTATCTTAGGTGAACAACTGACACCAATGGCTTGTGAGACCGGCCACCGCCCCTCGTTAGGGTCTAAATAAGTATACACCAGTCTACACAGGAGTATCGATGCCCAGTCTCGATACTCCCACGACTAGGGACATTTAAGGATGTGCTTATAGACCCCCAGCTCCCACGTATATGATCGCCATCACAATGCTGGCAGTCAAGCAAGAATTCTATGGGCTTTATCAACATATGATGATAAAGACCAGATAGCATACTATCATCTCGAGTAAAACTGTTTTATCGGTATAGGTCCTCGCTCAATCATCATGATCACATACCTGCGACTATGATAATTTCCTTGAGGGCACTATAGCCAACACCTTCACCATCCTGGAGGGCTACCTAACAAGTTCAGTACGGAAAGCTGGTTCTGAACAACACCACTACTATGTATATGGGGAAACCGCTCATGGTGCCATCTTCTCATGTCGGCACCAATCAAAATTCTTTATTTGAGAGACTTTCGATCACTAAGGGGCCTCGGCATCATCCCCGAGAGGACGATGACACCGTCTTCAAGACGGGCTATTTCGCTACTCCATCTTACATCAAGAAGAGCGGGTCCTCTTGAATTGCGAAAAGGAGGGCTGCAAAAAGAGCATAAGAAGCGGGAATTTATCCCATCCTCTACAAAGACAGGTGGCAGCGCTGCCTGTAAAGAATTCTTTCTGTTTCCTCCAACAGCAGAGAGATCAGACCCGGCAGAATTGACGAATCACTGGTCCCTCTCGGAAATAAGGGACCACCAATCAAAAGACCTACAGGGCGTACCGAGAAAAAAATAGCCTCCAAAAGATCATCCCTCCCAGAGTCTTCTATCAAAAGAAGAGGAAAATCTTCAACTAGCTCTCCAGTGAGGCGTATGTGCCCACTCATGAGGAGCAAAGCTCGATTCCCGGTTATTCGAAGTCGGATACGAGCAGGATTTATTTCAAGTGATGGAACCCATCCTTTTAAGGACTTCTTCCACAAGCCCAGTAAGAGATCGCCTGGTTAGCCCCATGATGGCCTCTCTTGTTCGTTCGATTATCCACACTTTTCGGATGGTCGGGATGAGTAATCTGGACAATCACCAGCCTTCTCGGCCAAAAGTTCTAGTAGCAGCCACGACAATCATTCGTAATCTAAGGGGCATTAAATGTGGATCCCCTTAACCCTACGGCTTGAGAAAGGATCGCTTAAATCAATGAAGCAGACGAAACCTGCTTCATATCAATGAAAATCCTCTGTTAGCAGAGTGGGACGATGATACTGACGAAAACGTCCTTTTAAAGGATAGAGATCGTCAAATCGATGAATTGTGAGGACAGATAACCAATATGGAAAATATCAATCGAGTCATGTCCGCACAATTGCAAAGCCTAACGAGGGCACCACGACCGGATCCGCAAGGAGAAGGAACGAAACGACTACCTACTCCAGCAGGCTCTGCAACTCATGCACCTCGCAAGGAGCAACGGCCTGCGATTTCGCAAGAAATACCAACGCCGAGGAAAGAACGGCCGTCTCCAGCTCCTCAAGAAGCGCCTACCCTACATGAAGCAGCTGTTCCACCTCTTAAGGAAGCTGGTCCACCGTCGATACTCTCTGGACCCACATCAATGGTAGTGGTAGCAACCACCCCAATAGTAGCAGCCCCTATTGAAAACAGCTTTAGAGGGGTGAATAAGGCTTTTTTACAAACTCAGTGCAATTGTGTTAATTTATAAAACTTTGCAGCAGAATGTAAATCAGAATCTAATAGTAATAACAATTTTACAACACAGAATGCACATAATAGTAAAATGACATGGAGATTTGTTTACTAGGGTTCACCAACTCTGTGGATAGTCCTCGCCTTAGAACTCCTGCTCAGGATAACTTACTATCCAGTAACTTCTTACAGGTGGAGAAACCCCGATCTTTTTCCAGGCTTAGATCTTAAAATCTTTATACTTGCATGCGGTGAACATCTAGACTTTTTCACCAATGCTCAAGTCCGAAACCCTTTACACTGTGAAGATCACATACCTTCTTCACTAGGTCTTACAATTCAGATTTTTAACAAATCTTTGTAAAACCAACTTTACAATACTAATGATCTCAAGGGATAAATTAAGTTTCAAATCAAAGGAGATAATGGATAGTGTTTTGGAGAAATTAAAAACCTTTAAGAATGATTCGAAGAAGTTTTCAAAAAGGATTAATAAAAGTTTAACTTAAACAAAACTTCTTCGACAAATAGAAATATTTCATTTCTAATGACTAGAAAATTCTAAAGCACTGAAAGATTTCTTCTCTAAAAAAGTAGTAAAAACTTAAGAACGAGAGAGTGACAGAGTTTTCATGAAAAAATTAAAGAATGATGAAAGTTTAAAATCGTGAAAGCGATAAAGAAAAAATTTGTGAAAAGTCTTTGAAAATGGGTCCTATTTATATATTTTGAGTGAAGGGCTGTTAGGATGGTTAGAATAACCGTTCCCACAGTTTGGACCGTTGGTGGTAGTTTATGGCCGTTAGGGTTTGAAATTCAAACCGAAAACTAGAATTTGAAAATAGCCAAAACTGTTATATACATTTAGAGGGATGTCTACAGAGAGGTCTATAGAGTCGTCTGATGTCTGATATTTCAGACATACATATATCTCTTAGGATGTCTATAATATTTTTAAAAGAATATAGTTTGTTTTGAAGCTTTAATAAATGTTAGATATCTTTTTAAGTAAAGAGCTATCTAGTATAGAAAATTAGGATCAGTAAGAGATTCAAACCGTTGAGATCGATTTTAGACTCAAAGAAAATAAAAAGTATTGAATATGTTGGTTGTTTGACTTCTTCGTTATTTCCTTTGAACTGCATTTTTATCTTTAGAGTCTTTCGATATTACTGTTGAGATACCAGTTGCAGTGTTGATTGTTCTCTTACGTGAATAAATCTATTGCTTTAGCACTTTAAGTTATCTGACATGATTAGTAACATATGATATCTTTGAAATATTTCTTTTTTTGTAAAATAATCAAAACTGAAGAGAACGGGACTCATACCTCAACAATCTCCCCATTTTTGATATTTTACAAAACTTTAAATAATAAAATTTAAAATGTATATAATTTCAAAAAGATATAGAATATATTCAAATGCTCTATCTGAATATATGCATATTAATTCTCCCCCTTTTTGGAAATATCAAAAAGTGTTCGCATGGAGGAGGAAAAAAATTAAGAAGCAAATGAACATGTTAAGCACTAATAGACCTGAATTATTAAGATGCTAATCAATATTACTAAGCATGAAGTTTGCAAATAACGACATAAGCAAGTAAGTACATAATCATAAAGGTTTTAAGCAATTACATAGTTATCAAGCAAATACATAATCAAGCAAACATACAACCAAGTACTAAATAACCACATAAGTCTTAATTATTACATAACAACTTAATAAGTAATTATGCATCGTCGTCGGGATGATGAGGAGGCTGATCGAAATCCATAGGGGCGTGGTACTGAAATGGTGGCGGTGGAAGATAGCTTGATTGACTGTACTTATAGTTGAAGTGATATTCGATTCGGGCGTTGGTTTCGTCAATTGTTGTATTGATATTGGTAAAACCCATATTAATTATCTGACGGGTCTCAAGATGAAGATTATTCATGTGAGCAAACATACGGTTTTCGAAGTCTTGAAAGTTGTATGTAAGAGGTTGGTGTGGGATTTCAAGTGTTGGTGGAGGATGTGGTGGAGATTGATGTTCTTATGGAGGTAGATTTTCTAGATGCATGAGACGTATATTGTAAAGACCGAAATGTTTATCTTCATGTTGAATGGAGGTGTCAATTGAAGGATCGATACCGGCAACTTCAATGATTTTGGTAATCATTTTGTCGTAGTAAAGATTTGAAGTGGAGGTGGGTAAATTCTGAATTGTATTGATAAGAAACAAATGAAGATTCACTCCAATGCAAGCCAACACACAATAAGTAAATAATTTGTGTGTGAGTGTCATGCGATCGCGACTACTTGATTTTGGATATATAGTGTGATCTAGGAAGTAGGCCAAATCATGGGTTTAAGGAACAAGGGTTTGGGTGTACAGATCATTGTACATATATGAATAATCATTACCATGAAGGATCCTAGAGGCATCATGCTTGGTGACATTGGGTGGATAGTGTGCAAAAGTAGACAAGGTTTGTTTATAAATATCAACACTCTTGTTAGGAATTTGGAGGATCCTAGTAAGAGATGTGGGTGAAATGATAATGGAACGTTTTTAACCTAGTCTTAAGAATGGTGGAATCATCTTGTTACTAATAAGGTTTGCATAGAATAGATAGACAAAATTTTGATGAGTAAAACAATCGAGGGTAAGAAAATTAATCCAACCTTGATATTGAAGAAGTGGAGTGAGATTGAAATTAGCGATTTCATCCAAATGAACGAACGTGCCGGTGATGATTTTCTTCTTCATAATACGTCATACATCTTTGAGGCTTTATCGTTGATGAATCCAAATATGACTTCTTCTTCTACTACTTCTTCTTCTTCATCTTCTTGAGCTTGTGTCGTTTTTTTGGTCTCTTGCTCATAGGTCTCATCTTCTTCATCTTCATTTTCACTCTCCGATTCTTCAATGGGTTGAGAAGGAGGAGAAGGAGAAGCGCGTCGACGATGTTTGGATGTCGAAGATTCTCTAACTTCTACGTTCTTGGTCCTCACCATTTTTGTAGGAATTAGGGAGAGAGAGAATTAGGGTTTGGATTTTAATTTGGTGGAGGAAGAGAAAGAATAGAAAAGAGGATATGAGGGTTTAGTGAATAGAATTAAATTTATAAAAGTTGAATGGACGTCTATGATCAAGGGTTGCAAGATCAAATGGTCACGACGTTTCAAAATTGAAACGTCGTTGCAGGAAAATTCGAAATATGGACGTCTATAAATTAATAGACGTTACCATGGACGTTTATTTAAGCGTCCCTGCAATCATTTTCCAGATTTGCAGGGTGTTTTTAATTTAGGTTAATTGAAGGATTCTAGTTTTTACTTTAGGATATATATTTTGGAGTTTAGTAGATTTTAATTTATAATATTCACACAAATATGGATTAACATATAGGAAATAACTTAACATTCATAGTACAAGCATTACATGATATTGATACAAATATAAAAATCTAAGAATACAACTACAATATAACAACATGAATTAAAAAAACGACAAACTAACAACGAAACTAAACACACCCTACGACCAATTACATAGACGTAATGGATTCCTAGAGGCTTAGTTGATCTTTCAGTATTCCGTCATCTTGGTTTCATGTTCTTTGAGGAAAATTCCTTTGACCCTGTCATATATCTGGGTATGAACGTCATTCATTTCATACCGAGTGATGAACATGAAACGCTGGTCAGGAGGCGGATGAACATAGAAAGGATCATCAGCCCCGGTTCCATGTCCAGTGCGGTCAAACTGATACCGCGGTTGGTGGTGGCCTTTGATTAAGTGGATCGGTAGTAGGGGGATTCTCCGGGGGAATTTCTTCTTCCTGTGGTGCATGAAAGGTGTACTCCTCAAAGAGATCTTCTGACGAATCCTCTGAAAGATCTTCAGTAGATGGACTTGAAGGAGAATGAGACAGAATGAATGGTAGAATCCTTGAGGGATTCAGAGTTAGTCGTATTGGAGAAAGGGGTTCTTATTTGATTTTGACATCAAGTTTCTTTTATGAAGGTGATCCTTTCTCGGCAATAGGGGTGCTCCTGGTTGATATTATGCGCTTCGACATTGTGAGGGTAAGTGTTGGTTTTTGTGTAGGGTTTAGGAAGATTGAGAGAAGTGAATTTAAAAGAATAAATTCTCTTGAATTTATAGAAGGAAAAAGGTAACTACTGGCAGGAAGTTTTTAGAAACTAAAATTGGTTTTTAAAATGTTTAGAAGTTTTGAAATTTAAAATTTCAAAATAAAAAAAGAATACGAAACTGCTGTGCAGTTTTTATGAACAGACACAACTATAGACGTTTGTAGCGACGTCTATAGAGTCGTTTACAAGGACGTCTATTGGCCTATGAAACTTATGGTTTTATTATAATATCCTAAAAAAAGGTTAATTATAGATTTTAGTATTTAGGTTTCTAGTTCAAGCATGTTGAGTTCATCCATTATTTATGTAAAGCGAGTTCATCTAAATGTTTTGTGAATATATCAGCCAACTGAGATTCAGTAGGTATATAATCAAGAACTATATCATCTTTATGATAGTGATCTCATAGGAAATGATATTTAACATCTATATGTTTGTTTCTTGAATGTTGGTCAGCGTTCTTGGTCATTTATATAGTGTTAGTATTGTCACAGAGTATTGGAATTTTAGAGACTATTTTCTTATAGCTTTCTAAAGTGTATTTGATCCAAAGTCTCTGACGATAGCAGGCACCATCGGCGATATATTCTACTTCAACAGATACGTGTCGCCAGTACTCTTTCTGTCTGTTTGACTTCCAGTATAGTCAGCATCAGAATAACTTATTAAGCGGAACACATTATTCTTAGTATGCCATAATTCTAGATTAATAGTGCCCTTAAGATATCTAAAGATTCTCTTAACGGCTACTAAATGAGATTCTCTAGGACCAGCTTGGAATCTAGCACATAACACACTATACATGATGTCAGGTCCACTTACAGTTAAATACAATAAACTACCAATCATACCTCGATAGAGTCATATATCTACCACTTTTCCAGTTTCATCCTTGGTAAGCTTAGTTGTTATTGCCATTGAATTTTCACATGTCTTTGCATTCTCTAAGCCGAACTTCTTGATAAGTTCCTTAGTGTACTTGGCTTGAGTGATGAATAGTCCTTCTTGACTTTGTTTGATTTGAAGTCCAAGGAAGAAATTCAACTCGCCCATCATATTCATTTCAAATTCATCCTGTATAGACTTTGAGAACTCTTAGCATAGCTGCTCATTAGTAGAACCAAATATGATATCATCAACATAAATCTGAACTACTATAATATTATTTCCATATACTTTTGTAAATAAGGTATTATCAACTATGCCTTTTATATATCCTATTTTTATTGAGAATGTATTTAATCTCTCATACCAAGCTCTGGGGGTTTGTTTGAGACCGTACAAAACTTTTCTAGTTTAAATATGTGTTCTGGATGTTTATGATTTTCAAATCCTAGTGGTTGTGCTGCATATACTTTTCTTCTATTCTACCATTCAAGAATACACTTTTGACGTCCATTTAAAATACTTTAAAGTTTTTGAAACAAGTATAGGCTAATAATATCTTAATAGCCTCGAGTCTTGCAACGAGAGCGTAAGTTTCGTCATAATCAATTTTTTCGACTTGATTATAATCTTGAGTAACTAAACGTGCTTTATTTCTTACTATGTTTCTTGACTTTTCTAACTTATTTACCCACTTTGTACCAATTATTGGTCCATCTTCAGGTTTTAGAACTAATTTCTAAACTTTATTTCTTTTAAACTGATTTAACTGATTTTGCATTGCTTCTATCCAATGTTCATCATTTTCATTTTCTTTAAAATTCTTCGTTTCTATAACTGAAATAAAGGCTGAATTGATGCATAAGTTAAATGTTGATGACCTAGTAACTACTCCTTTATCTATCTCTTATTATTAAATTCTTAGGGTGATCTTTATTGAATTGCCAATATTTTAGAAGAGTAGTATCAATTACTTGCTCAAGGTGTTCTAATTGATTTTTCAACATCTTTGTCTAATGATGAATCATTTAAATCTTTTGACAAGTTAGAATCATCATCTATTATATTCTCAGGATTAAAGGAGTTAGGTTCATCAAATTGAACGTGTATGCTTTCTTGAATTATCAAATTTTGTTTATTATAAATACGATAGGTTTTGCTAGTCATAGAATAACCAACAAATATTTCTTCATCACATTTAGAATCGAACTTTCCTAAGTTGTCAAAGGTATTTAATATGTAGCATTTACAACCAAAAACTTTAAAAAATTTAAAGTTAGGTGTCTTATCATAAAATAGTTTATATGGGCGTTTATTTAAATATTTTCTAATTATTACCCTATTGATTTTATAGCATGAAGTGTTAATAGCTTCAGCGCAAAAGTATTTAGGTAAATTATTTTCATTTATCATGGTGCGTGCCATTTCTTGCAAAGAAAGATTTTTCCTTTCAACAACTCCATTTTGTTGTGGAGTTCTAGCACAGGAGAATTCATATTTGAAACCCTTCTTATTACAATATTTTTCGATTATTTGGTTTTCAAATTCTCCACCATGCTCACTTCTAATTATAGATATATTTAAATTCATTTCGTTTTGAATTTGTTTTGAAAATATTTTGAAAATACCAAAAGTTTCATTTTTGGTTTTAAAGAAAAATACCCAAGTAAATCTTGAAAAATTGTCTATAATAACATAGGCATAATATTTACCTCCTAGACTTATATTATGACTGGTACCAAAAAGATCCATATGAAGCAGTTGCAAAGGTGTATTACTTGACACATTAGTTTTAGGTTTAAAAGATGATTTTATTTCTTTACGTCTCTGGCATGTATCATGTAGGGATTCTTTAGCACCATGCATAGGGTTAGGGTTGCATCATACATGCTATAACAAAAATTTAAGGGGTCCTAAACAATTCCAACCATGAATCGAACTAGAAAAATAGAGTAACAACAGCTAGTATCATATACTACAAATGTCTAACACTAGGTGGGAGAAATACAACCTTTGTAGACCTCCTCCTTGACTTCTTGGATCGAGTAGGGTTTGAACCGATTCGCTTGAATCCTTCCGCGTCCACGATGATCCACCACGAAGTCCCTTTGCACACGCTCCTAGCTTCACTTGATCTATAAAGAAGTGGAGCAAACAACCTACACTAATGGGCTAGACTAGTATAGATTTGTGATGTGGGTTTGGATCTCACTTAAAAACCTTTTCTTTTTAATTTCTTTGACCCAAGAGAGCTTTGAGGAGAGAGAGGAAGAAGGAGATGACTCAACATGACTCTTGTGAATTATGATAACATAACCCCAAGTGAATGAGAGTAATGCCATGTCTAACTATGGTTACAAAATATCTAGATATTTTGTGACTTGAGGTTAAGCAAAACCATGGGCTAAAACCATGGCCAATGAAACAATGGTGTTGACTTTGGTCAACACAAGAGAGTGGAGAGTTGAATAGTCAACCATGATTTTATTGCGATTTTCTTTTCTCAAATAATCAAAATACATAAATATGTAACCATATGAGTCTTGCATTGCCACCACCAATGTATCATCAACCATGACACATGTATGCTTGCATGTGTGCATCCATATCAACATATACATACACTCATGCATGCATCATAAAGAAATAAGTTTTAATAAATGATCTAATGGACTTAATATTAAATCAACACTTGATTTAATATCCCGGTCATATCACATACGATCCATCCAATAGAAAACGTCCGATTAAAATACGGTATCCAATACACGTATTTAATCGATCTCTCGCGCATATCACATATGCACCCCACATCTTTTCGCCTGAGTTAGGAGACCCCTTTGTGGGACTCTAAGACTCGTTAATACGCTAGAAGTAGGCAGTGATCACATCACATGCCCACAAACCGTCAGTGGCACAAGCTGTACGTAACGGCTCCCAGGTATTGAGCGATCAGAAGAAACACAAGCAAACCTGCTAAAACTCCCGTCGAGCCAACTTGCAACACTTACCATATAGTCCGGTCTCTTCGTCAATAGTGCTGCATATTAAGTCTAAGGGTGGTATCGTCGACCCCATTAACCCAATAAGTTATGCCGGTATATGGCCCATAATAGATCGAGAAACTACTGATAACACTTATCAGTAAATCACAGCAGCCCTAGCCATGGACTTCCTGTTATAGCCGATCGTACATAGCGCAACAACAACCCCCAATACCGGGAGAGATGAAACCTCTCCTATCACTCATTGCCTCCATGTGCCTCAGGACTGTACCCAAAATCCACCTGTTTGCACGACTTAGTAGAGCCGTGGTAGGGTGGAGATCAAAGTACAGTGGGAGGACACACAAGACTCTATGACGATCTCGGGTCTACAGACTAACCTGTACCAGTGTCACCTGATAACTTCTATCCGACGATAGATATAATACCATATAGGAGTTCTCGACGAGTCCGTTCAGTGTACCCAGTCTCACTGAGCACCCGTATACGGTCTTTGGTGTCACAACACCAATGGATATAGGATCATCTATCGCCCATCATATGGGACAAGCAACGTATACGCTAGTCTACTCTGGTGATATCGATGCCCCGTCTCGATATACCCATGACTAGGAACATTTCAAGGATATGCTCATAAACTACACATGTCCTACTAGTATGATCCGCATCATAATCTCAGTAGTCAAGTATATCCTAAGGGCTATATCAACATGTACCAAATGAGTGAAAGCATGATCAAATGAACATGTCAAGATAGAGTACAACCAGATAACATACTATCATGTCGAGCAAGAATGTTCCCTGAATACTCACACACACACACATACCGGTACATACACTATCATATAATGGCCTCTAGGGCATACATATATCCAACAATCTTCTACTTGCACTAAGGCCAATTATTGGCGTATATCATACCCAACATCCCAAAAGGTCGCTCATGCTGCGGCAGAGGGAGGGCCTTGGTGAGTGGATCCGTGGTGTTATCTTTTGTATCTACTCTCCGAATCTCGATCTCGCGGCGATCAACTATCTCCAGGATCAGATGATATAGCCTGAGGATGTGTTTGGATCGCTGATGGGACCTGGGCTCTTTGGCTAACGCCATAGCCCCATTATTATCACAATACAAAGGTATTGGATCAATAATGGTCGGAATTACTCCTAGCTCCGAGATAAACTTCCTCATCCAGACAGCTTCCTTGGCAGCATCATTTGCAGCAATATACTCAGCTTCCATTGTGGAGTCTGCAACGGTATCCTGTTTGGAACTCTTCCAACACACCGCCCCTCTATTGAGGGTAAAGACAAACTCTGAGATAGATTTGCTGTCATCCTTATCACTCTGGAATCTCGAATCGGTAAAGGCCTCCATTTGGAGATCTCCGTTACCATACACCAAGAGTATTTCTTTAGTCCTTCGCAAGTACTTAAGAATGTTCTTCACAGCAGTCCAGTGATTCTCCCCTGGGTTGGATTGATACCTGCTTACTACACCCAGTGCATAAGCTACATCAGGGCGTGTACATAACATCGCATACATTAGATCCTACAGCAGAAGCGTAGGGTATAATGCTCATGCGAGCTCTCTCTTCATCAGTCTTTGGGCAAAAGTCCTTGGAGAGAGTGACTCCATGACTAGCGGGTAAGGCACCCCGTTTGGAGTCTTCCATACTAAACCTCTTTAGAATAGTGTTAATGTACCTGGTTTGGGACAATCCCACTAGATCTATCCCTATAGATCTTCATGCCCAATATGTACGAGGCATCACCCAGGTCCTTCATGGAAAACCTTTGCGATAAGAACAGTTTGACCGATTGTAGCATAGGAACATCGTTTCCTATCATAAGAATGTCATCTACGTACAATACGAGGAATGTGACAGTACTTCCTATAATCTTCTTATAAACACAAGGTTCATCTGGATTTTCGACGAAATCAAACTCTTTGATAACATCATCAAAACAGATGTTCCAACTCTGTGATGCCTACTTTAATCCATAAATGGATTTAAGCAACCTACATGCTTTCCCGTTGCTCCCACTATTGATGAAGCCTTCTGACTGATCCATATAAATGCATTCGTCTAAATCACCATTTAGAAATGCAGTTTTAACATCCATCTGCCAGATTTCATAGTCGTAGTGAGCAGCAATAGCATATAGGATCCGAATGAATTTAAGCATGGTTACCGGAGAGAAAGTCTCGTCATAGTCTAGTCCTGGTCTTTGACGAAAATCTTTCGCTACCAACCTTGCCTTATAGGTCTCCACCTGCCCATCTACACCGATCTTTCTTTTAAAGATCCACTTGCACCCTACGGGTTTTACCCCAGAGGGTACAACATCCAAATTCCATATTTGTTGGTGTACATAGACTCCATTTCGGATCTCATGGTATCCAGCCACTTCACAGAGTTACTACTCGTGATAGCTTGCTGAAAACTGGTACGGTCATCATCATCCATGATGCAGTCTTCTCCATCACCATCAACGAGAAAACCGTAGTATCTCTCCGGTGGAAGAGAAGTCCTACCAGATCTACGGAGTGGCTGAGGTTTATTAGGTTCTGTTGCAACATCAGGTTCAACCAAGTCGTCACTTGTAACTTGTGTTTCTAGAACCTCTTCTAGATCTACCACATTTCCATCAGTGTCATTTGGAAAAATCTCATTTTCCAAAAATGTGGCATGTTGAGAAACAAACATCTTTTGTTCCTCCTTGTGGTAGAAAAGATACCCAAACGAATATTTCAGATATCCCACAAATATACACTTGACCGATCGTGTCTCGAGTTTGTCTGGATTCTGCTTTTTAACAAAAGCCGGACAACCCCAAATCTTAACTCGTTTAAGAGATGGTCTCTTCCCATACCATATCTCATATGGAGTGGTAGACACGGTCTTGGTTGGAACTTTGTTCAACAGAAAAGCTGCAGTCTCCAACGCATGCTCCCAAAAGGAGATAGGCAACTCGGTATCTCTCATCATGGATCGTACCATATCTAATAGGGTACGATTCCGTCGTTCTGACACACCGTTGTGCTGTGGTGTGTAAGGGGGAGTTAGCTGAGAGAGAATCCCATTCTCTTTTAGGAAGTTCGAAAACTCTGTACTAAAATACTCTCCACCTCGATCTGATCGAAGTATTTTGATGCTCATTCCAGTTTGTTTTTCTACTTCAAGTTTGTACTCCTTGAATTTCTTGAAAGCTTCAGACTTATGCTTTAATAAAAACACATGACCGAATTTGGAGAAATTATCAGTAAAAGTTATGAAGTAAGAAAAACTGTCTCTCGCAAGTGTAGACATTGGCCCACATACATCACTGTGTATGAGGCCCAAGAGCTCAGTAGCTCTTTCTCTGTATCCAGTAAACGGAGTTTTGGTCATTTTACCTTTGATACAAGACTGACAAGTCGCATAAGATTTATACTCAAAAGGATTTAAATATCCATCTTTATGAAGTTTGTTTAGTCTTGTTTCATTAATATGACCAAGTCTACATTGCCAAAGAAAAGCTTCATTTATATCTAAAAATTTTCTTTTATTTGTGTGTTGTATATTGAAAACTGTGTGTTGATTAAGGACGTATATCCCGTTATTAAGTGTACCATAACCAATCAACTCTTGATTCAGTTTAATGTTCATAATATTGTGCTGCAATACAAAATGATATCCTTCATTGTTCAATAAAAAAACGGATATTATATTACAAAGAATGCTTGGTACTGAATAACATGGGTTCAAAACCAATATACAACCCGATGACAACCCCAGATGATACTCTCCCACTGAAACTGCATTTACATTGGAACCATTTCCAACTCGGAGAGTATGATCATCGATCTTCAAAACTTTGCTATTTCTCAACCCTTGCACAGAATTGCAGATCTGAGAACCCGAACGGTATCTAATACCCAGGAAGCAGAGTTTATAGAAAATTAGTTTTCAGTTACGAACACACCTGAAGCTGAAGTATTACTATGCTTCCTTTTCTTGAGACCAAGGTACTCAGTACAGTTCCGCTTCCAGTGCCCTGTCTTCTTGCAAAAGAAACATTCTCCCTTTCCCGACTCCGCAGCTTTGGATTTGTCTTTCCCTTTTGCCCTTTTGATCCCACCTCTCGGTTTGGTGGATTTCTTCTTATTCTTTCCCTTGGCCTTGGCTTTTGGGATAGAAGAGGAAGATTTTCCAACAAGCAGAGAGGGAGACTTTGCCTTAAGCATGCTCTCCGCATTTCTTAACATATTGAGAAGTCCGGGTAGTAGCTTCTCCATGCTATACATGTTGAAGTTCACTAAGAATGGAGTAAAGGCAGAGGGAAGAGACTGTAGAACAATATCAATATACTGCTCGTTCTCCATTGTCCATCCGAGGCCCTCAAGTTCTTCAATAAGAGCTATCATCTTCAAAACGTTATCGCCTACTGGTGTGCCAGGAGCCATCCGCATCTGAAACAGCTTTCGAGACGTTTCGTATCGAAGGATACGAGGTTGCTCCCCATACATATCTTTTGTATGGAGAAAGATGGATTGAACATCCATTTGCTCGTGCTGCTTTTGATGTGTATTGTCCATCGATACAAGCGCGAGACATTTAGCGGTAGCACAGTCAATATCTCACGTTTTGCCGATCTTCCGATCCACAACAGAAGATTCAGGGCCTGGGCTGGGCAGGGCTGTGGCAATGAGGACATATGATATTTTATCATATGTGAGAGTAATGTTAATGTTCCTCAGCCAATATATAGTTCGGTCCATTTAGCTTATTTTTCTCTAATAGTAGCTTAAGTCCAGTCATGGTTATCAGCCATTAGGAGAGAGAAAAGAATACACTCAGCGAAAACTCTTGCAAAGATCAGAATGGTTTATTATCTTATCTAATCGATGTCTCCCACTGCTTTTATCAAATTTTCCTTCAAACCTTAAAAGGAAAAAATTAGCCAGGATTAATTATATTCTACAACTTCGCTAACCGTTCAGCCAGACTAGTGCCAGTACTTCTGAGGGAGGTTTCCCGTGCTTCCACACGGACCTAATTAAAATAAACCTCATTTTCCCAAAGGAGTAGCCCCGTTGACACATTTCTAGACAACTAATGAGTTAGCTAATTGTAAAATGCAAAACTCTTCCGAGAGCAACTATTGCTCACAGTGGGATCGGGATCCTACTATCATATAGAAGGTATGCAATCTTATTGCAAATTTCAACTCTTGAAACTCCCGATATGGTTTTTACCCCTAGCACTTATGACCTTGGCTACAGTCAACATATCATAAGTACTAGTCAAGTTCTATCTGTCATTTCATGATTAATTAGACCCACTCACATGACCCTTGGCTATAGTCAACATAATCATGCGACTATCCTAATTAATCGCATCATATGCTGTGTAGGAAGACATCACTTAGCTACCGTACACTACGCCTTGGCTAAAGTCAACATACGTAGCACGAATACTAAGTACTCTACTTCCTAAAATGATGGAGGGTTGCGAATATTTTTTAAGAAAATCTTTAACGCTTTGAACTTGATATCATTGTAGAATCCAATGGTTTTAAAAGGAGTGGTTTAAGCTCCGCAATTTGAAAAACTTGCTTTTTCACAAAAAGCCGAGTAGGTTTCAAATCTGATTCTACAACATATTTTTAGGTTTCTTTTTGTTTATATTAATCTTATTAATGTAGTCCCATCATTCAAGTCCTTAAGCCATTACAAAAAATAAACGAAAATAGAACGTACGCTTATGCCATCCGCATTCGCCACAATGTCCCGTTATGTAATGTTAGGTTACTTAACTAACGGCATAGCGGGGTGGGACTAGCGCGGATGCAAAACATAAGAAACATTTATTATATATCATATATATAATACATCATTCGTCTCAATATATAAAGTGATCACATCACAGAATATCCACAGCAGAAGCACATATATGAAAATACATGATATACTAGGAGGTCCGTATTTTGTATTTAGCCAACAGTAGAAAATACGGATTCCACTGTCGCAATGAATAGCCAAGCCCACACCCCTAGACCTCTACGAGAGCGGCAAGTGACCCTACCAATTCTAGAGTTTAGGAGACCCGGTCTCGACTCCTCGAGATGGCTTCCCACTGAACCTTAGAACTCGGTCACTTGTGCTCCCCTCCTTGGGTCTATCCTAATGCGGAAAAGTAAATAATATACAACAATGGTGATATCATCCTCAACCCGGAAGTTCCCCAATAAAAGAATATTACATACAATTAATTTTACATGAATGAAAAGAAAAACTCTCATCTCACATAAAACCCCCGGCCATTCATCCGCGACGATCCTGTACATCATATCTCAGCAACACATAATATCACATATCATCAACGTAAGTAAGTATGCATACCCCAATTGTCATTGATGTATAGCAACGAAACCGGCGATACACCACATACTATACTTACGGTCGCAGAAAAGAAAGTGAAAAACTACAACAATTGGAATCAACACTGCCTTTAGAGATCATAAACCCGGAATATCACATATTGTGGATTTCATGCCTAACAATACAAATCTTATATTTAGGTCTTAACCATAAAAACACCTTTTTAAAAGAAGTCAGGTAATTCAACAAGATTCCCGATTCTACCGAGGTCAAAATATCAGATTTACACGCAACTAATTACTTTTCACAAAACTAAATAGTATAGATTCCAATTATTGTATCACATTCATAAATATCAAGACAATGTTAAACGTTTCGATCGAGT
This sequence comes from Agapanthus africanus, assembly GCA_030015575.1. Classification (NCBI taxonomy): domain Eukaryota; kingdom Viridiplantae; phylum Streptophyta; class Magnoliopsida; order Asparagales; family Amaryllidaceae; genus Agapanthus; species Agapanthus africanus. The sequence goes on along the minus strand of CM057338.1, from coordinate 864,365,897 downwards.
CAACAAACACCCATAAATTACCCCGAAAGCTCAACACTTGAGCAAAACTAAAATACCCAAAAACGAGCCACAATGTCTATGGACCAACCGTAGAAGGGTCAACCCTTGTCTCACCTATGGCGCCACAGGACTACGGCAAACCCTAAGGTTTAGCCGTGGTTTCATGGTCATAGAATCGAGTTAGGGTTTTGTTCCTCTAGAGGGTTTATAGGGTTACTTGTATGAACATTCAAATTTCTTTAACTTGGAAAATTCCAACACTTGGAAAATTTCCAGTGAGGGTAATGAGGCGGTGCGTGATGTTCATTCGAACTATTTAATGTCGTCCAAGTTACTAAAACAATTTTAAAATTATGACTGCAAAATATTCCGAATAAGCCCCTAAGCAAAATAAGCATCACATGAAATTTTGGCCTAAACGAACAACATCTGAAACTCCAAAATCTACAGACCAGAGCACAGGAAAAAATCGAGGCAATTCTGGGCTAAAGGGGCCGGCCTGCTTGGATTTGAGGGGGTGGTGCTCGGCCAAAATCTGAGGGAATTGCCTCAAATTTGTTTTGTGTTCTCAGTGCAACATATACAAGCTTCTGCAGTTGTTTAAAATTTTTTTCGAGCCCATTTAAAAATTGATAGAGAGCTTAATTTCAGGATTGCAGAAATTGTTAATTCGAAGTTGTTTCAGTTTTTTAATTGATTTAAGATCGTCTAAGTTTCTATCTTGGCTCTGATACCACTGTAGGGATTCATTAGCACCATGCCTAGGGTTAGGATTGCATCACACATGCTATAAAAAAAATTTAGGGGGTGCTAAACAATTCCAACCATAAATCGAACTAGAAAAATAGAGCAACAACAACTAGTATCATATACTACAAGTGTCTAACACTAAGTGGGGAGGAATACAACCTTTGTAGACCTCCTCCTTGATACCTTGGATCAAGTAGGGTTTGAACCGGTTCGCTTGAATCCTTCCGTGTCCACGATGATCCACCACGAAGTCCCTTTGCACAAGCTCCTAGCTTCACTTGATCTATGAAGAAGTGGAGCAAACAACCTACACTAATAGGCTAGACTAGTATAGATTGGTGATGTGGGTTTGGATCTCATTTAAAATCCTTTTCTTTTTAATTTCTTTTCTTTCTTTTGAAACCATAGAGAGTTTTGAGGAGAGAGAGGAAGAAGGAGATGGCTCAACTTGACCCTTGTGAATTATGCTAACATAACCCCAAGTGAATGAGAGTAATGCCATGCCTAACCATGGTTACAAAATCTCTAGATATTTTGTGACTTGAGATTAAGCAAAACCATGGGCTAAAACCATGGGCAATGAAACCATGGTATTGACTTTAGTCAACACAAGAGAGTGGAGAGTTGAACAGTCAACCATGATTTTATTGCCATTTTCTTTTCTCAAATAATTAAAATATATAAATATGTAACCATGTGAGACTTGCATTGCCACCACCAATGTATCATCAACTATGACACATGTATGCTTGCATGTGTGCATCCATATCAACATATACATACACTCATACATGCATCATAAAGAAATATGTTTTAATAAATGAGCTAATGGACTTAATATTAAATCAACACTTGATTTAATGTCCCGGTCATATCACATACGACCCATCCAATAGAAAACGCCCGATTAAAATACTGTATCCAATACACGAATTTAATCGAGCTCCCGCGCATGTCACATATGCACCCCACATCTTTTCGCCTGAGCTAGGAGACCCCTTTGTAGGACTCTAAGACTCGTCAATACTCTAGAAGTAGGCAGTGATCACATCATATGCCCACAAACCTTCAGTGGCACAAGCTGTACGTAATGGCTCCCAGGTATTGAGCGATCAGAAGAAACACAAGAAAACCTGCTAAAACTCCCGTCGAGCCAACCGGAAACACTTACCGTACAGTCTGGTCTCTTCGTCAATAGTGCTGCATATCAAGTCTAAGGGTGGTATCGTCGATCCCATTAACCCAATAAGTTATGCCGGTATATGGCTCATAACAGATCGAGAAACTACTGATAACACTTATCAGTAAATCTCAGCAGCCCTGGCCATGGACTTCCTGTTATAGCTAATCGTACATAGCGCAACAACAAACCCCAATACCGGGAGAGACGAAACCCCTCCTATTGCTCATTGCCTCTGTTCCCCGCCGAAAACACGGAGACGCGACCGCGCGGGTCCTTCTCGCCTGAATTTCGGGGCAAATGCTAATTGGTGCTATCCGTCCACCTCTCCGAAGATGCCAAGTTGATTTATGGCACCATGTATCGAAGGTTTAAACGGATGCGGCCGATGTAGAAGACTTCGTCAGATTCCCCCTCATTTGAGGGGTTTTTGATTGTGGGGACGCTTTTCCCTGCAGGCGCAAGCCCCTGCAGATAATTACGTTACCGCAATGCGGTAATAGGTTTCTCCTTCTTCAGATGGTCACTTCGTGTCGTGTGCGTTTGTTTTGTTTTTGGTTGCTAGTGGATTGTATACAGAGACTGATTTATGTTGTCGCCCGTAGGGCGTGGATTAGTCCAAATCCGTATCTTTCTTAGATTTGGGTTTGGAGGTTGGGTTTAAGGATACGTTAGTCTCGTTTGGGACTAAGATCAACTTAAACGTTTGTTAAGGATACGTTAGTCTAATTTTAGACTAAGATCAACTTAACGGGATCGTTTAGATCCAACAAAAGAGTATTTGGGCTCCATTATTTAGTTTAGGGACATTGCGGTCGATTAGTGTAAGGACATTACGGTCCAAGGTTAAGAACATCATAGTCCGTGAGTTTAAAGATATCACAGTCAAGGTTAAGGACATCATAGTCCGTGAGTTTAAAGACCTCACAGTCAAGGTTAAGGACATCATAGTCCGTGAGTTTAAAGACCTCACAGTTAAGGTTAAGGACATCATAGTCCGTGAGTTTAAAAATCTCACAGTCAAGGTTAAGGACATCATAGTCCGTGAGTTTAAAGACCTCACATTCAAAGTTAAGGACATCATAGTCCATGGGTTTTAAAGTACCCCACAGTTCGTGGAATGTTTGGTTGTCGGGACTCGTCACCTCTCTGAAGACGTTGAAGGATTACAACGGCAAATATCAGAGGAGTAAAGAGATATACCCTTGAACCGACGTAAGTTGGTTGAAAGATCTGTAGTCCAATTTGGGGCTAAGATCTGTTAAAATATTTATGAACAGATAGGCTCAATTAATATAAGTTGAGGAATTATGGCCAATATTGGGCTAAGTCCAATCAGGTTAAAATGTTTAATATTTTATTTTGGGCTGTTGAGCTCTTATTTGGGCTTGACCCTTTTAACAATGCTGAGCATTGATTTATATCTTGACAATGTCTTTGTTTTTTATTCATCAGAGCTCTGGGCTTATTAAAGAAAAATTTATGTTCTGTCAGCGCAACACATGGCGTGCTAGGCGCTTTGCGCCAATCAAAAAGCGCAGTGCGCTTCTGCCAAATAGCGCACATGTAAGGGACACGTGTCGCACTCAGTGCTAGGCGCCAGATGATGAGCGCATGATGCTAGTTTATAAGCGCTGAGCGCTAATCCCGGAGCGCATTGCGCTTTCAGTTTAATGGCGCACACGTGAGTGATACGTGTTGCGCTTGGCGCTGAGCGCCAGCCCATGAGCGCAGTGCGCTATTTCAGAAGCGCAAAGCGCAAGTTGTTAATTGGCGCATACGTGGTTGACACGTGGCGCATTTGGCGCTGAGCGCCAGTCCAGAGAGCGCAGAAGCGCAGTTCAAGAGCGCAAGGCGCAGTTCAAGAGCGCAAAGCGCATCTAATCAATTTAATGATCTGGAAAACAAATTTATGTTCTTTTAAAAGAGACTTTGTCTCAAGATCTGAGAACAACAGTTCTTATTTTTGCAGGAAATTTTTTCAATCTCTTATGTTGATGAAAGGCTTTACCTTTATAGATCCATGATCTGTGAGAAGAATTATGCTCTTCTTTTATTTTATGATGAGATCTTTTGATCTCTTTGTGAAAGACTTTTGTCTTGTAGATCTATGATCCGTTTAAAGAAATGAATTCTTCTTTTTATGAGATGATTTCATCTCTATGTTCACCATCCTTCATTCTTACCTTGAAGAAAAATCATCTTGCAAGAGTTTGCTCTTTATCTTTGAGTTTCTCAAAGTTTTTTTTTGGGGTTTTTTTTTCTCTATACAAGACTTGAAGTCTCGGGGATTTTATATAGGGCAAGCTGCTCAGTTCGATTAGTTAAAGAGATCTTTTGTCTAATTGATTCGGGAATTTTCCCACCATTGGATCTTTGATCCTAGGGCTTCTGTTTTACAGAAGGCAATCTTCTTATTTTTAACAAGATTGGAAAATCTTTCCATAACAGAATTTAATTCTGATTAATTAATGATTTATCATTATTATTAGATTTTCGATCTAACGGTGGAGAGTTTTTTAATTCCAGCGCTAGCGCACCCGTGCTTTGCACGTGGTGCGCTGCTCAGAGTGCAGCGCACTTAGCGCTAGCGCACCCGTGCTTTGCACATGGTGCGCTGCTCAGAGCGCAGCGCACTTAGCGCTAGCGCACCCGTGATTTGCACGTGGTGCGCTGCTTCAGAGTGCAGCGCACTTGGCGCTGCTATGAAGCGCTGCTTCAGAATGTTTTAACTCTTGGCTTTGAGGCATTTGTTACATTCTTTGCACATGGAGGTTTTTCCTTTATTTTGTTTATTTTATTGTTATTATTTTTATAAGGGAGCGGGTTTTGAGCCAAAATTTTGGCGGGAACAAATGCCCCCCCACTACTTTGCCCACGTAAGTATATACGTGGGTGAAGTAGTGCAGAGTTATGCATGGCCACAGAATTGAGGGCTTAGGAGACAAGTTTAGGGTCCTTGTAGCCTATGACTTTTTTCCATCTTCATGAGCCGTAAGGGTCTCAAAAAGGTTTTTCTCCCTACAAGTCGAGAGGATCTCGTAGGTGCAAATTCTTCCTAGAAATCGTGAGGATTTCTAAGTGATCATCGCCTCCGTGAGTCGTAAGGATCTTACTCTGGTATTTTTCCTTACGAATCGTGAGGACCTATATGTAGCTTCTTTATTTCAGTGGTATGTAATTGTGGCAAATGTGGCCCGTAGATAGCCCATCTTGACCTCCTTGTAGGGAAGCGTTGGCTTAGGAGACAGGGTTAGGATCTGCCACCTAAGACTTTTCAACTTTATGAGCCGTGAGGGTCTCACAAAGGCTTTTCTCCCTACGAGTCATGAGGATCTCGTAGATGTCTTTTCTCCTTAGGAGTCGTGAGGACTCCTAAGTGCGTTTTCTCCTTAGGAATCGTGAGGATTCCTAAGTTTGTGTTTTCTTATAAGTCGTAAGGATCTTACAAGAGTGTTTTCTTCTTACAAGTTGAGAGGACCTACAAGTGTTTATTCACCGTGTGAGCATATCCCTAGTCGCTGGTTGGACTCTGTTAGGGAAATGTTCATTCGTGCCCGTGGATTGTATACAAGGGTCAATATTGAACCGCTTGTAGGGCAATCTGGGGATTGTCATGGCTTAAGAACAGGTTCAGATCTCTGTAGCTTAAGGCTTTTGAATCCCATGAGCCGTGAGGGTCTCATAGGGGGAATTCTCCTTACGAGTCATTAGGATCTCGTAAATGTATTTTCTTCTTAGGAATCGTGGAGATCCCTAAGTGTGTTTCTTCTTTGTGAGTCGTAAGGATCTCACCCAAGTGGTTTTTCCTTATAGGGTTGAGAGGACCTTGCAAGTGTGTTTTGACGAGATTGCGCCCTTTCGGGTTTTCATAAAACTCGCCGGTAGTCCCGCTGTTTTTACTCACGGAGCCCTTTTGGGTTTTCATCCATGCCCAATTCGCTTATGGACGTACCTTTCTCTGTTTTTTTTGTAACACCACGTCAGCCTGAGGACGACGCGGGTTGGTAGTAGTTTAACGACGTTTCGGTCAACAGTTCATAGGGCCGAGATTTTTCGAGCAACGTACGATTACGCAGCTAGATTTTCTCGTAAATCTTCGCATTTTTTGCGTCGGAGGTGGATTCCTTGAAGAGAGGGCTGAGGGCGATTTCTTTATCAGAGTCGCTTCTTGCGATCCCCTGGTGTCGACTATGTGACAGTTGCCAGCGGCTCTTTTGCGCTCATCTGTCGTGCTTTTCTGTTCCTGACGAGCCTTGCGTTTCACTTGTTGAACATGTTGTCGGTAGGCAACATATCCCTGCCATCAGTTTTTATAGGCTATGCACTCCTCGATAGGGTATGCAATCCTTTAATATTATAAGCAGAAGTTAGGATGTATGTCCGCTTCATCAAGTTGTATACTGCCAGGAGAATTTTTCTGAAAGAGGGCAACTTCATTCCTATTGACAGGGCCCTAGTGAATCGTTTTCTTACTTTAAGCTTGCTTTTGCTGGCGATAGGGATGCTTTGATCCAGTTGGGGTTCCTCGACCTTTTCATCCAGTCATCGGCGTCTGGCTTTTTCGAATATAGCCAGTTCGCGCTCTCGATTGGCTTTGCTTTTCTGACGGGCTTCGTTCAGTAGCAAGTCGATCATCTCATCAGACGGTTCCAAGGGTTTTGGCTTTGATCCTGCCCCCAGCTCTTTTATGCTGTCTTCTATCATCGAGTGAGCATCTTCGTTAGTTAACGCCGAATGAGAGATCATGTGGCAGCTTGCCACATAGTCCTCAGATTCTTCTGACAAGTCATCCCCGTCGTTATTGTCGTTATCTTCGCTCTCAAGGATATTGTTGAGAAATTCTTGGAGTATGACTGGGGTTCACGCCTTCTGGTTATAGTCCTCCAGCGCGTCAATATGCTTTTGCAGATCCGTGCGCTTGTCATCAAATTGCACGGGCTTTTTGGTCTTCTTCTTTTTCTTCGAAGACTTTGACGGCTGGGCCTGAATGTTTTTTCCACCATCATTATTAACTCCCAATGTTGGGCGTGGTTTCAGCATCCCCTCGATAATCTCCGGTTCTTGCGGACTTTTCCACCTGATCGCCGAACATGTTTGATGATCTTTCAGCATTTTTTAGTTTTTGCCGAAAGAACAACTTCCCATGGAGCTTCCTTTATGAATGAGCACGATGCCCCCGGCATGTCCATCTTTTTCGGAGCATGTGGTTGTGGCGGGTTCACCTTCCAATTTTCAGACAACGCGAATTTGCCTTGCTGGTATTGGTCTTCAACCCAATTTTTGAAGACGTAGCAATCTTCGAGTGGATGGCCCAATACTCAATGGTAGGGGTAGTAATTGGGATCGTTGATGTCGTTCGGTTTGGTGGGTGTCTCGACTCTGGTAGAGTAATGAGCCCATTGCGCACTACTATTTCTAACAGTCTCCTTGTCTTATCCCAGGGAAATGAATAGGGACGTCTCAACTTCTCATCGAGGGATTGCCGCTTGTTGCTTTGGCGAACAACCGGTCTCGGGCCACTCGGTTGTTGTTGAGCGTTGGCGACGAAGGTTGCTTTCCCTTTGCCCTTCTCGTTTCGAGGCTCCATCTTCGAGGAAGACGGTCTATGGCCTATCTGATCCATTTGGGCCAGTTTGTCAATCAAGGCCTGGAAAGTAGTCGGCTTGAAAAACATCATGAACTGCGAAATGGTCGCCTGCGGATCAAGAGTACCCACGAACATGCCTACCGCAGGTGCTTCCTCGATGCGCTGCTCGCACTTCGACCATAGATTCCACCATCGTATCTCGTATCGCACCCATGTTTCGCATGGCTTCACTCTAGCGTTAATTAACGCGGTGATCGGGGTGCGTTCGCTAGCGCCTGCAAATCTTTGTGTGAACAAAAACTCCATTTCTGAAAATATCTTGACAGAGTCGTTCGGGAGTTCAGAGTACCATTCGAACGCTGTCTCTGACAAGCTGCCGACGAACTGGCGAAGTAGCAGTTTATCATCACCCCCAGTGTTGCCACATAGAGCCCTGAACTGGGCGACATGCTGGTGGGGATTGCCCATCCCTTTATATACATGGAACTTAGGAATCGTGTATCCTGGCGGATACTTGATCTGATCGTACCATCCTGGATATGGTCGCCCAGTTCTGATGACTTGGCCAGTTGCTTCATTTGCTTGCTGAGCCCATATTTGCTGAGCTATATAATCATCCAGGGCATCTTTTGAGATGGTCTCCTCTTTGGCTGCTGAACAAGCCGGAAGGGGATTTGACGTCTCCGCTCGGTCATCTTTGATGATAATCGGAGGATCTTCAGCTGGAGGGTCCGGCTGGATCATCATGCCCACCATATCTTGGAATAGAAGGGCCATTTGTTTTATATTGGCCGCTTGTTCCATAGCCTCTTTGTCCTTCTTCTCTAGCATTCTCCGAAGGAATTCGGCATCAGTTTCCTGCTCACGACACTGCTCAGAGGACGTCTCTGGGCTTGCTTTTTGTCCCGTGAGTGCGGCCATGGCTGTTAGCATCTCTTGGATCTTCTGTTGTTGCTGCTCCTGAGCCTTTGTCACTGATCGCGTAAGCGGTCGATGACCTGTGGAGATACGGCTATCCTCTTTTCCGGATGCCATATAGACGGTGTGCACCACCATGCCCCCAGACTTAGGGCGTTTAGGTTCAGTGGTCTTGCGATTTGTCGCAGATTCAGGGATTTTCTCCGGCCTTCTCCTCTTGTAAGCGATCGAAGTTGATGGGGCTTTTGCAGTGGGCACCCAGACGGATGACGTCTTCTGTGGTACCATAAGATGGCTCTTTTCTTGCTGAGCTTTAATCTTCTTTGGTCGGCGAGAGTAGTCCTGGTTAATCACCGATTCCTGGACTTGTCGCCAGACTTTATAAATTTTGGAGGACGGCCGCTGAGGGGGATGCTCCGGCTTCTTTTCTGTTGTAATCTCCATAGGCAGAGGAGATCTTTTCAGCACGGCAGTCGGAGAGTTCTTGCGAACCCTCCTAAGCGGTTCAAAGCTGTTCCCAGTTGGAACAACAACATTGATTTCCACCATGGGAGCCGGCGGAGTTAGCCCAGAGGGGGAGTTTCCCCCAGCTTTCCTTACTCAGCGCCAGTGACGACGGCGAACATGTCGTGCGGATGGAGTTGGTTCAGCTATGGAGATGGCTTCGTCATGCCCACTGTCTTGACGGAGGGTTATCGCCGGTATCAGCCTTTTGAAGACTGACGTTCGCCGAGCAGTAATGTCCAATCTATCGAATACAGACCTCTGGGCAGAGGTGAGTTCGCCTGGAGCGGGAGCCAGAGTGGCCAGCCTTGTGAAAACTGACTTCTTGTCAGGAGAAGCCTTTCCAATGATTTCGTCTGCTTGAGCGGGGATGGCTATCTGCTTTGCGATGGCTGCTTCAGGTATTGCAGGTTTGTTGGCGTTCTGGCCCAGTCTGTTGAAAACTGAGGCATTGGATTTGGGCGACCCGTTGAGAGGGGCCGCGGTAGTGGTAAGTCGATCAAAGACCGACTTCTTTGGGGTTTCTTACGGCAGCATCGGGGCGTTGAAGCTCATGGGTGGGATCATAGTCCTGATTGAAAGAGTTGAAGTTAACCGCAATCAAGACGGTGTCGCTATGCAGCTAGCCGGTTGAGCACGGGTCGATCCACAGGGAGAGGGTTGTATGTCCTTTCTTGTCTTAGACGAGTCAATAAAGAATGAGTATATGTTTGTTCGATTCTAACCTATGTGTATTATTTGCAAGTATAAAGTTGTTAAGAAAAAGATACGAGATTATAAGCTAAAGAAATCCGTACTCAAAACCTTTGAGCCGAGTCTTGACCAGTTGAAGCTAGAGCAATCGGCAACAACATGGATTAGGGGATTTAAGCGCGGTATTCGTGGAATCCGGCTTATTTACCCTTGTCCTTCCGTTCTTGTCTCTTGCTTTCGCCTCCGGCCAAACCGAACGCAACCGGTCGCGGTTAAGAATCACCGTTACCTTGTCAGGGTAGGGTGCCTAACGGAGCGCTTGCGTATGGTTTGGGCGGAGTTCAATGGAAAATAACGGGAAAAGGAGATGAGAAAGAAGATATTAACTTACAATACCGTATTTCGTCTTAACAACAATAACAATTACAACCATTCACAATATGAACAAAAAAGAGAGAAAGAAAAGAACAAAGAAAAGAAAAGATTACAAGTAATTAAGTGCATGAATTAAATTGCAAGAAAGTAAAGCAAGATAATAATAAGCAAGTAATAAAAAGCGATAAAAAGAACAAGAAACTAGAACTCAAGACAAGCATGTGATCAATAGCCAACCCTTAAACTTGCAAGCTCAATCAAGAGGTTGCAAGATCAAGGGAAGGGTAGAGAACGCATGTGAAATGAAGCGCTAATTCCATAAGAAAATACGACCCTTGAGATCAATAACTAATCCTTAACCATTCAAGCTCAATGAAGAGGTTGAATGATCAAGAGAAAGTAAGAATCTCAAGGGGAAGAAGAAACAAAAGAGAATGATACAAAAAGCCCTCATCTTCATTGATCTCCCACTCAAAAAGCTCTCACTAAAATTTTCATGGAAAAAGAAATGAAGAAGAAGAAGAAAAAGACTAAATCCTAAAAAGAAAGAAGAACAAAGAATGACCCTTGGCTTAGCTCAAATCTGGAGTATTTATAGGCAGAGGGTTGAAGACCTAGGGTAAGAATCTGCCACAATATGAAGTCCCCATACTACCCCCAAAAAACGACACGACAAGGAGTAGTAAGGCCGCGGATCCGCCGCCAATACCCCCTATTGGCCGCGGATCCGCCGCACTATAGAGGGTTCAGGACATGGGCTTTTCTGTAGGTCCCTGGTCTGCTGTCCCCTGTTGTCTGGTACATATATTTTCTGATAATCTTTCCAGAATATCTTCAGAATTCTTAGTCCAAGATTGCTATCTTTTCTTTACTTTTTGACTTTATCTCCCTCGAGCTCCGCGCACCCATTGATTCTTGTGCAGCCCCCCTTGTGCTCTGTGCATGTCCGAGACACGAATGACCACTGTCATATGTCTTGTCTCTGGAACTGGTACTCGGCACTGGACGGATATGGATGACCGGAACCCGGCTTTTATCTGCTGTGACAGATGTTCTGTATTTGGTGTAACTGTGGAGATTTTATCTTGATTTGCAATATTTGTACTAGAAACCTGTATTCTGTAAATATGTAACAAACACGGATTAAAAGCACCTACCTATAAACATCCGAGCGTAAGAATGGGCGGTATAAAATGCAATATTCTGGTATGAACAAATACCCCCAAACTTATCTTTTGCTCGTCCCGAGCAAAACCAATTATTCACAAAAAAGTCCTAACCGCACTTTCGTAGGGAACGCGATTGCACTGAGCACGTGCAACAAGCCGTTAAACCTCTAGGTGTCCCTAGTAGGAGGAGTGTTGTCTCCTGAGGGTTTTCAGCGGATACTACCCACAAAATCCCGTCAAGCTAGTGTTATAAGTTAACGTCGATTCTACTCCTACAGTTTAGTATTTACGTTAGAAACTCTATCATCCTAAGTTAGAAATATCCAACCCTAATTTTTCACACCTCCTATCTATTTAACCTTGGGTCCTATACGTTCCAAAAAAGTTTAAAAAGATATCGGTATCTCCTGAGTTTTCCTTCTAAAGTGCGGCCTCAAATCAGGGATTTTTATCAACTTTACAGAAAATACAAGTCTTATTCTTTATTTCTATCTTTTATCCAAACATCGATTGTATACCCCTACGTGTGTGTGTATTTGCACCCCTACACTCAAGAATTCAATTCAAGCTATAATACCCTTACCCTAATACCTAATACTACTTCTTTTCATTAAGGATGGACGGATTTGCTCACACACCTTTTATGCGACTATTAATGCTTCCTGAGGCACTAACGGCCGATTACTGAATGTGTGAACTTAAAGCGTAAATAGCAGTTTCCAGGTCTTGACTTTATTCTATTTTTCTTTTTTTTTTTTCTCTTTTTCTTTTTCTTTTTCAAGACCGGATATATTTTTCAATATGCTCTTTTGGTGTTTAGCTTTAGATACCGTTTTTTCTTTCATACTAAGCTTTCAGGCAAGAGTATTTTTAGGTATCCTCTACTATCCCAAGTTTCAAGGTACGTGTAGGTGCAGTTGTAGGGTATATACTTTCTAAATTTGAACTCAAGAAAAGAAACTATTTTTCAGACTTATCCTCCAGTAAAGCATCAATACTTTCCCTTTATCTTGACTTAACTCAAGAACTGAACTCAAGATTACCTATTTCAAAAAAACTGTAAGGACGTATACTTACCAAAGTTAGACAAAATGAGGGTTATTTTTAGGGTTTTCAATCCCTAAGCCTAAAATTTAGTTATTTCTATCATATCAACTAAACTTTCGGAATAAAGATCTAAGTTACCCTATTAGCTAACTTGACGACAAAGTTTTTATATTTTTTGGAAAATTTTCAATTTTTGTGGGTTTTTAATAGGGTATGCAAATGCAAAATATACAAATGAATGCGAAGGAAGAAAGCTTACCGAGCACACCCCCAAACTTAAACTTGACAGTGCCCTCACTGTCAGGCTACACCAAGAGGGTCAAAATTGTCGGCGCTCCCTAGAAACAAATTATATACAAAACAAAAAAGGAAAACAAAAAATATATACAAAAAAGGTGTTCCCCCCAAACTTAAGTAAAACAGTGTTTCCACTGTTAGGCGTTGAAGTTCAGGATTAGGGGGGAAAGAGAACAGTATCAAGCTATACAAGGCCTTACACAGACCAAAAGTTAACACCAACCATTCAAAGATTTTATCGTGATAAAGCAGTGGCTGGTGAAAGAAGGTGAAGAGGAAAGAAATGGAGAATACGCGAGACCGTATGCGGAGAGAAGCGGGATACGGTCTCGGTATATGAGAGGAAGAAGAATGGCGGAAGGGAAAAAGAAGTGGAATACGAACTTGAAGGAGGAAATGGAGTGAATAGATTAGCACAATTTGTGATGAGCGATGTGTAAACAGCGATTGTGCTAATCTATTAACCCGGCGAGAGATTGGGTCAAATCCCTCAAGATTCGTAAGAACCCATGGGTACGCCGAACTTGGTAAACCAGACATACGAAATGAAAGTGAGACGGTTTCTTGCAAGGTCGGAACGATGGAAAGAATGGAGGGAAGTGGTTGAGGAAGGTTATCGGTTAAAGGTTTAGGAGGGTGTACACAGTCAGTGGAAGGGATAGGATGAATTGGAAAATCCGACTCATCAATTATAACTGGTTCATCCTCAAAACTATCCTCAGAATTCTCCTCAAAGTTAAGCTCATCCATGCCTTTATCATCAATATCAAGACGCATATGAAGTTCGGGAAAAACATTTAATGACTCGAGATGATGATTTGAAGAGAAAAACTCAGCCAAATCTATGGGTTCATCATCCAAAATATTCCCAGCGTCAATATCCTCAATCAAGTGAAAATCATTATTCTCAGACACCTCATCAAAAGCATGGATTTCAATCAATTCAGGTTCTAAGATGGAGGTGTAGAGGTCAAAAGGATTGGGTGTGGTTTCACTTGGCAAGGTCCCTTCACAATCTGGCAAATCAAACACTACAAAGTCGCACAACTCATTAAACATTCTATCTTCAACTGATAATTCATTTGGGACACTTGATAGACTTTCAACACAGGAGTTGTGGGATTCAATTTGAAACGGGTAGGTTTGATTTGGAAGGGGGTACATCTCACTCTCTCCACTCAAATTCACAGCCTGTCCGACCGCCTCTTCATACATTTGAAAATTTGGAACTAGTTGAAAACTAGCTATCGGGTCACTAGGTTGTATGAGGGCAGCCATGGACGCATTCAAATCCATCATCTGTTGGCTTGATGCTACCCTAAAGTCTTCCAATGACTGTTCCAGACTAGACATGGGTTGCGAAGGGGTTTCAGTAAAAGATTCAAAATTGTATGGATACTGAAAATTCCTAAACGGCTGTTCTGAAGCAATGTCTAGGGAAGGTGCAAAAGTCGGGTAGGACTGGTAGGAATTGAATGGCTGGACAGGAGCAGGATCAACATTTGGATAAGAAGGTGAATGGAATTGTTGATCCCAAGAATCTGTAGTAGTGAAAGGAGTGAAAGATCGGCTACAGGATTGTTCAATATGTTCAGCGATGGACAAAGGACGACTTGCAAAAGGGGTATCAACATAAGAGGGTGGGGGAGGTTGAAAAGGTTGATACAAAGTGGATTGCGAAGGGCAAGTGTTTGTCCTAGACGCGTCTATCCGATCTTTCAAAGAGATTTTGGGCATGGAGGGATCGTTTGACGTTCGGCCAAAGCAAGAACCGTAAGAAGTAATGTCTGGTTGTGGGTACCAAAGTTCGGCAAGTGTTTTGCGAGGTGGGGTACCCATGATATGAAGAGAGAAAGAAGGAAAGGCAGAGAAAAGGAGGGGGAAAAGAATGTGATTTTTTTTAAAGATAAATATTAACAGAAGAATGAAATATACACACAGAAAGAATATGGACAAAAACAATCACGACACAAAAATACCACACACCTAATCGTTTTAGGGTTCACCTAGGTCAACTAGACCTGCTCCAGAACTTGATTGTCGAAGTAAAACTGTGTTGAGAAACGGGCTCAAGATACACTGATCACGAGGCCAGGTAAGTGCAGAGATAAGGGGAGATTTTCCAACGCTTTCGCGAAGTTCCTTAATTAAATAACCCTTTCTCTTTTGGCGGTTGCGCCGTTAACACTTTCCTAGACACCCCGTAAACAATATACCGTTAAGCGAGGTTCTAAACACAGTTAATTTCTCCTAGTGAGCGCGAAGTCCTTAAGGCTTAAAGTCTAATTTCTTTTAAAATTTGTGCGGGTAAACGTTATGCTCAAGTTCGTGATTTGTGGGCCACGGAAAAGGTGATGAAATCCTTTACCGTATGTTGTGGGGTTCGCTTGCCCTTAAATCCGTATTAATGTATGTAATGCGCAATTCAATAAAAATTCTATAAAGAATCAAAAAATCGTTTTTTAGTTTAAGCGCGGCACTGCAACAAATACGGGTTAGTCAATTTTTAGCATTTGCTAGCGAACTTGCAAAGAATCCTGCAAAGAATAGTCTATTGGAAGCGTCGGATTTGAGAAGAAGGTGTTAGTAAAGTACGTACCGTTAAGTTTTTGGGTTAGGAAACCCCCGTTGAATCAAATCCGGTAAGCTTGAAAAGTTCGCTTGCGCGGGTCAAACTACCCGGATCTTTGGCACTGTACTTTGCAATCACCTTAGCCTTGAATGTACACTTTGCTCCCCACAATCGCAGTTTGCAAATCTGCAAAAATCTGCACTCTTGCCCACAAAAATGATCAAAAACAACAAAAAGATTTTTTTTAAAAAAATATATACAAAAAGAATATTAACCCGAATAACAAGAAAAGAAATACGTTACCGTCTCCCCGGCAACGGCACCATTTGATTGAAAGAGTTGAAGTTAACCGCAATCAAGACGGTGTCGCTATGCAGCTAGCCGGTTGAGCACGGGTCGATCCACAGGGAGAGGGTTGTATGTCCTTTCTTGTCTTAGACGAGTCAATAAAGAATGAGTATATGCTTGTTCGATTCTAACCTATGTGTATTATTTGCAAGTATAAAGTTGTTAAGAAAAAGATACGAGATTATAAGCTAAAGAAATCCGTACTCAAAACCTTTGAGCCGAGTCTTGACCAGTTGAAGCTAGAGCAATCGGCAACAACGTGGATTAGGGGATTTAAGCGTGGTATTCGTGGAATCCGTCTTATTTACCCTTGTCCTTCCGTTCTTGTCTCTTGCTTTCGCCTCCGGCCAAACCGAACGCAACCGGTCGCGGTTAAGAATCACCGTTACCTTGTCAGGGTAGGGTGCCTAACGGAGCGCTTGCGTATGGTTTGGGCGGAGTTCAATGGAAAATAACGGGAAAAGGAGATGAGAAAGAAGATATTAACTTACAATACCGTATTTCGTCTTAACAACAATAACAATTACAACCATTCACAATATGAACAAAAAAGAGAGAAAGAAAAGAACAAAGAAAAGAAAAGATTACAAGTAATTAAGTGCATGAATTAAATTGCAAGAAAGTAAAGCAAGATAATAATAAGCAAGTAATAAAAAGCGATAAAAAGAACAAGAAACTAGAACTCAAGACAAGCATGTGATCAATAGCCAACCCTTAAACTTGCAAGCTCAATCAAGAGGTTGCAAGATCAAGGGAAGGGTAGAGAACGCATGTGAAATGAAGCGCTAATTCCATAAGAAAATACGACCCTTGAGATCAATAACTAATCCTTAACCATTCAAGCTCAATGAAGAGGTTGAATGATCAAGAGAAAGCAAGAATCTCAAGGGGAAGAAGAAATAAAAGAGAATGATACAAAAAGCCCTCATCTTCATTGATCTCCCACTCAAAAAGCTCTCACTAAAATTTTCATGGAAAAAGAAATGAAGAAGAAGAAGAAAAAGACTAAATCCTAAAAAGAAAGAAGAACAAAGAATGACCCTTGGCTTAGCTCAAATCTGGAGTATTTATAGGCAGAGGGTTGAAGACCTAGGGTAAGAATCTGCCACAATATGAAGTCCCCAAACTACCCCCAAAAAACGACACGACAAGGAGTAGTAAGGCCGCGGATCCGCCGCCAATACCCCCTATTGGCCGCGGATCCGCCGCACTATAGAGGGTTCAGGACATGGGCTTTTCTGTAGGTCCCTGGTCTGCTGTCCCCTGTTGTCTGGTACATATATTTTCTGATAATCTTTCCAGAATATCTTCAGAATTCTTAGTCCAAGATTGCTATCTTTTCTTTACTTTTTGACTTTATCTCCCTCGAGCTCCGCGCACCCATTGATTCTTGTGCAGCCCCCCTTGTGCTCTGTGCATGTCCGAGACACGAATGACCACTGTCATATGTCTTGTCTCTGGAACTGGTACTCGGCACTGGACGGATATGGATGACCGGAACCCGGCTTTTATCTGCTGTGACAGATGTTCTTTATTTGGTGTAACTGTGGAGATTTTATCTTGATTTGCAATATTTGTACTGGAAACCTGTATTCTGTAAATATGTAACAAACACGGATTAAAAGCACCTACCTATAAACATCCGAGCGTAAGAATGGGCGGTATAAAATGCAATATTCTGGTATGAACAAGTCCCAAAGAACAGTTCAGTGGTGGCCTGAGTTACTTGGTCCACCGGCATTGTGAACAGGGAGGCCGCCTGGGGCCCGTAAGTTACACCTCCAGATGAAGTGGAACGGGAGTTGCAGTTGCAACTGGAACATTGTGTGCAGGTAGATGCCATTGATCTTTCGTTTTCTGCACCGAGCAAGACACCAAATCTTAGTACCTCGAACCCAAGGGCAACCATAGCAAACCGCGATTCGTTCGCGAACACGACACACGAAGTGTGGAGTGGAAAGAGGAAAAGATCCTACCGGACGTGTCGGAACCTGTTCCCCGCCGAAAACATAGAGACGCGACCGCGCGGGTCCGTCTCGCCTGAATTTCAGGGCAGATGCTAATTGGTGCTATCCGTCCACCTCTCCGAAGATGCCAAGTTGATTTATGGCACCATGTATCGAAGGTTTAAACGGATGCGGCCGATGTAGCAGACTTCGTTAGATTCCCCCTCATTTGAGGGGTTTTTGATTGTGGGGACGCTCTTCCCTGCAGGCGCAAGCCCCTGCAGTTAATTACGCTACCGCGTCGCGGTAACAAGTTTCTCCTTCTCCAGATGGTCACTTCGTGTCGTGTGTTTTTGGTTGCCCGTGGATTTTATACGGAGACTAATTTATGTTGTCGCCCGTAGGGCGTGGATTAGTCCAAATCCATATCTTTCTTAGATTTGGGTTTGGGGGTTGGGTTTAAGGATACGTTAGTCTCGTTTGGGACTAAGATCAACTTAAACATTTGTTAATGATACGTTAGTCTAATTTTAGACTAAGATCAACTTAACGGGATCATTTAGATCCAACAAAAGAGCATTTGGGCTCCATTGTTTAGTTTAGGGATATTGCGGTCGATTAGTTTAAGGACATTACGGTCCAAGGTTAACGACATCATAGTCCATGAGTTTAAAGACATCACAGTCAAGGTTAAGGACATCATAGTCCGTGAGTTTAAAGACCTCACAATCAAGGTTAAGGACATCATAGTCCGTGATTTTAAAAACCTCACAGTCAAGGTTAAGGACATCATAGTCCGTGAGTTTAAAGACCTCACAGTCAAGGTTAAGGGCATCATAGTCCATGAGTTTAAAGACCTCACAGTCAAGGTTAAGGACATCATAGTCCATGGGTTTTAAAGTACCCCACAGTTCGTCGAATGTTTGGTTGTCGGGACCCGTCACCTCTCTGAAGACGTTGAAGAATTACAACGACAAATATCAGAGGAGTAAAGAGATGTACCCTCGAACCGACGTGAGTTGGTTGAAAGATCTGTCGTCCAATTTGGGGCTAAGATCTGTTAAAATATTTATGAGCAGATGGGCTCAATTAATATAAGTTGAGGACTTATGGCTAATATTGGGCTAAGTCCAATCAGGTTAAAATGTTTAACATTTTATTTTGGGCTGTTGAGCTTTTATTTGGGCTTGAACCTTTTAACAATGCTGAGCATTGATTTATATCTTGACAATGTCTTTGTCTCTTATTCATCAGAGCTCTGGGCTTATTAAAGAACAATTTATGTTCCGTCAGTGCAACACGTGGCGCGCTAGGCGCTTTGCGCCAATCAAAAAGCGCAGTGCGCTTCTGCCAAGTAGTGCACATGTAAGGGACACGTGTCGCACTCAGCGCTAGGCGCCAGATGATGAGCGCATGATGCCAGTTTATGAGCGCTGAGCGCTAATCCCTGAGTGCATTGCGCTTTCAGTTTAATGGCGCACATGTGAGTGACACGTGGTGTGCTTGGCGCTGAGCGCCAGCCCATGAGCGCAGTGCGCTATTTCGGAAGCGCAAAACGCAAGTTGTTAATTGGCGCATACGTGGTTGACACGTGGCGCATTTGGCGCTGAGCGCCAGTCCAGAGAGCGCAGAAGCACAGTTCAAGATCGTAAGGCGCAGTTCAAGAGCGCAAAGCGTATCTGATCAATTTTATGATCTGGAAAACAAATTTATGTTCTTTTAAAAGAGACTTTGTCTCAAGATCTGAGAACAACAGTTCTTATTTTTGCAGGAGATATTTCCAATCTCTTATGTTGATGAAAGACTTTGCTTTTATAGATCCATGATCTGTGAGAACAATTATGTTCTTCTTTAATTTTATGATGAGATCTTTTGATCTCTTTGTGAAAAACTTTTGTCTTGTAGATCTTTGATCCATTTAAAGAAATGAATTTTTCTTTTTATAAGATGATTTCATCTCTATGTTCATCATCCTTCATTCTTACCTTGAAGAAAAATCTTCTTGCAAGAGCTTGCTCTTTATCTTTGAGTTTCTCAAAGTTTTTTTGGGGGGGGGGGGTTTCTCTATACAAGACTTGAAGTCTCGGGGCCTTTATATAGGGCAAGCTGATCAGTTCGATCAGTTAAAGAGATCTTTTCTCTAATTGAATCGGGAATTTTCCCACCGTTGGATCTTTGATCCTAGGGCTTCTGTTTTACAGAAGGAAATCTTCTTGTTTTTAACATTATTGGAAAATCTTTCCATAACAAAATTTAATTCTGATTAATTAATGATTTATCATTATTATTAGATCTTCGATCTAACGGTGGGGAGTTTTTTAATTCCAGTGCTAGCGCATCCGTGCTTTGCACGTGGTGCGCTGCTCAGAGTGCAGCACACTTAGCGCTAGCGCACCCGTATTTTTCACGTGGTGCGCTGCTCAGAGCGCAGCGCACTTGGCGCTAGCGCACACGTGATTTGCATGTGGTGTGCTGCTTTAGAGTGCAGCGCACTTGGCGCTACTATGAAGCGCTGCTTCAGAATGTTTTAACTCTTGGCTTTGAGGCATTTGTTACATTCTTTGCACATGGAGT
Source organism: Agapanthus africanus (assembly GCA_030015575.1). Taxonomy (NCBI): domain Eukaryota; kingdom Viridiplantae; phylum Streptophyta; class Magnoliopsida; order Asparagales; family Amaryllidaceae; genus Agapanthus; species Agapanthus africanus. The sequence continues at coordinate 864,345,934 of CM057338.1, read as the reverse complement.
TTTCCCTTTATTTTGTTCATTTTATTGTTATTATTTTATAAGGGAGCGGGTTTTGAGCCAAAATTTTGGCGGGAACAGCCTCCATGTGCCTCGGGACTGTACCCAAAATCCACCTGTTTGCACGACTCAGTAGAGCCGTGGTAGGGTGGAGATGAAAGTACAGTGGGAGGACACACAAGACTCTATGACGATCTCGGGTCTACAGACCAGCTTGTACCAGTGTCACCTGAGAACTGCTATCCGACGATAGATATAATACCACATAGGAGTTCTCGGCGAGTCCGTTCAGTGTACCCAGTCTCACTGAGCACCCGTATACGGTCTTTGGTGTCACTGCACCAATGGATATGGGATCATCCATCGCCCATCATATGGGACAAGCAACGTATGCGCTATTCTACTCTGGTGATATCGAAGCCCCGTCTCGATGCACCCACGACTAGGAACATTTCAAAGATATGCTCATAAACTACACATGTACCACTAGTATGATCCGCATCATAATCTCAGTAGTTAAACATATCCTAAGGGCTATATCAACATGTACCAAATGAGTGAAAGCATGATCAAATGAACATGTCAAGATAGAGTACAACCAGATAGCATACTATCATGTCGAGCAAGAATGTCCCCTGAACACACACACACACACACACACATACCGGTACATACACTATCATATAGTGGCCTCTAGGACATATATATATCCAACACATCACACATTCTATCTTTTATAAATTTTATTTTAGGGATGCATTTGATAAGGTTATTCCTTGAGATTTTGAATAAAATATCTATTGAGGAATGACCTAGTCTACTATGCCAAAGTGAGGCATCTATTTCATTATTAACTATTAGGCATTTAATGTTTGGATTTTTAAAATCTTGAGTGTAGATAATGTATATATTATAATATCTTTTACCAGTTAAAACTACTTTGTTATCATATATGATTTTGCAAAATTCTTTTTCAAAAATTACGTTATAACCTTTATCACAAAATCGGTTTACACTAAATAAGTTATGTTTTAGGTTTTCTAGATATAATACGTCTTTAATTATTGCAGTATTAGTTGCACTATTAAAGGAAATATCACCTTTACCGATGATTTTACCCTTGTTCTTATCTCCATAAGTGACATGGCCAATTTCTTCTCTTGATAGCATTTCGAAGTTTTGAATGTTTTCAGTAAAGTGCCTCGAGTATCCTATATCAAGGATCCAACGACTGCTACGTCTTTGGAGGTCATCATCTTTTTGTGCTATGAAACACATGTTTGCGACTTTTTCGGCTTCCGAGTCGTTGGAATTAGTGTCATCCCAAATTGCTTGAAATGAACGCTTTTCCGATTCCTGCTTTGACTTCCACTTATCCTTGTTTAGAGTAGGACACTCCGACTTGACACGGCCTTCCTTATTGCATTCAAAACAACGCAGAGTTTTATTAGAATTAAAATTTTTATTAGATTTATACGTACCTTTATTCGATGGAAATTTTCTAGACTTCAGATACTTCTCGAAGTGTCGCGCAATATTGGCCATTTCCTCATCATCTCTTTCCTCATCACTAGAAACTTCCTTAGTCTTGAACTTACTAGTTGATGCATTTAGCGTGATATTTTTCTTTGGAGTGTCCTTTTCTTACTTTTGCTTTAGATTTCCCAGTTGCATTTCGTACGTCTTCAATTTTCCTATCAGGGAGTCGACTGTTAACGTTGTCATATCATTCGCTTCTTTGATGGAAGTGATCTTTGGTTGCTAGGAGATCGTTAAGGATCTTAGAAACTTATAACACTTCTCTTTCTCATCGAATTTCTTTCCTAGGTTGAAGAGTTCTGTGATGACATTGTTGAATCTAGAATATATAGAGTCGATAGTCATATCGTCTCTCATTTGGAACATTCCATACTCATGCATGAGACGGTTGATCTTACTCTCTTTAACTTGACTGGTTCCTTCATGGGCAGTCTAAAGAGTATTCCAAATCTCATTAGCCATTTGACACATAGAAATTCTATTGATTTCTCATGAATTCAAAGAGCAATGAAGTGCATTCACTGCCTTGACATTTAATGTCATTGATCTCTTGTCGGCCTCAGATAATGGATTTGTGGTAGGAATGACAAAGATATGACTAATGATGTCTATGATTTCTAGATCTATACACAGAAGGAAAACTTTAATCTTAGTTTTCCAGAATTGATAGTTGGTGCCATTGAACAAAGGAGGACGATTAGTGGATTGTCCTTCCATGTGGTTTTCCATAGGATCAGATATTCAAGAGATTAATCTTTGAAAAACAGAGTAACCCCGCTCTGATACTAATTGAAAATAGTCTTAGAGGGGGATGAATAAGGTTTTATGACAAACTCAGTGCAATTATGTTAATTTGAAAAAAACTTTGCAGCGAAATGTAAATTAAAGTCTAATAGTAATAAAAATTTCATAACACAGAATGCACGGAATAGTAAAATGACACAGAAACTTATTTACTAGGGTTCACCAACTCTGTGGCTAATCCCCGCTCGAGAACTTATGTAAAAGTATTCCTAGAAGGGGGGTTGAAAAGGAATAAGCCACTACTATGCCCAAATTAAATTTTTTTTCTCAACACTTGCTAATCAATAACCACAATTGCAAAGCTCAAGCAAATGATATACCAATAAAGATAAGTGGATAAGCAAAAGTACAGTTATGAAATCATAAATATATACCAAGAGCAATATCAAGAGCTATCAATGAGCATATAGAGCAAGAGATATTGAGCTTGTAAGTTCTAAAGAAATAATCAAATAAGAGATATGAATTTGCAAACTTAAGTACGGTAGATTTTAGGGAGGTTCGGGAGATTCCCTAGTCCTCTTTCTTTAGGTACACGAGCCCGTTCCACTAAACACGTCTCCTCCGAGGCAATACGTTGCGCACCCGCAACTTCTTACACCCATGTCTCCACCGAGACAACACGTTGCTCGACACATGAGAAACTCTTCACTTTTTAAGCTCTCTTCTCTTACAAAGGCACCATTGCACTTAAGGATCGTCACATAATGAAAAGGAAAACTTCTCCCACTTGCACTCAAGAGTTCTCACACAAAGAAAAGAAGAGGGTTACACTGAAGTATAATTACTCACAAGGGTGTTTATCTCAAGCTCAACTATTACTCTAAGAAGTATGGATATGCAAATAGAGCTCTTGATCTTTTGTGTGTGAGAGTGATTTAGATAGCAAATGAAAAACATAAACAAAGTCTCACAAGAGATGAGATTTTTCTTTTCAATATCGCTCAAGAATAAGTAAGTGAAAATTTGTGAGTGATTAGGGCTTAAAAAAATAAAGAAAAAGTCTATTTATAGCCTCAAAGAAAAAACAACTCAAAACAAGTGGGGACAACAGTTTAAAAACACGACAGACGTCTGAAGGCAAATCGGACAGACGTCTGAAAGCAAATTGAAAATACCCCAACGGCTATAAATGGATAGTTTTTTAAATCAAAACAACTGCAACTGTTTGTCGAGTAAAGGTTCAGATGATCGTCGATATTTTTCAAATATAACCAATGAAAGCACAGAGAACAAACAAATTTCTGAAATAGCATGGGACAAACGTCTGAAGAAGAAATAGTTTTCAAAGATTTTGAACTGTGGACATTTGTTCCTTATAGCTTCAGACATTTGTTTCATAAAATAATTCAAGCCAATAAAGAGAACAGAGAACAGACAGACGTATGAAGAAGCATAGGACAAACGTCTGAAGAAGAAAAGATTTTCAACTCGAAACTTTAGCATAGACGTTTGTCAAGAATGCAGACGTTCGTTCTGGAAAGTTTCAGACGTTTGTTCTGGAAAAAAACTGATATTGAACAGATATTTTGTTTTCAAAGCAAACAGACATCGGAAGGTATATTGCACAAACGTCTGAAGGAGAAAAACACAGAAAACTTTGAACTTGAAATCGAAAATTCTTTTGAATGAAAATCTTTGCAAAGTTTTGGCCACGTGTTTCATGCATGCTATTGTGTGAGTGTTCAAGAGCTCTAAATGATATAACCATAATCTATAAAGTACTTACAAGGATTCCTATGTCAGTTTCACAAATCTTCGAATTCTTGAATCCTTATCGTCTCTAACTCTTGAACTGTTAGTTAGATGTATGCCCTGTCTCGATACACCCTCGAATAGGAACATTTAAAGGATGTATTTTTGGACTACCCTGGCCCCACTAGTATGATCTCCATCATAGTCCTGATAGTCAAGTACACATCCTAAGGGCTTTATCAATATGTGAGAGCAAGACAGTATCACAATACAAGTCTACATGTTAAGATAAAGAGCAACCAGATAGCATACTATCATGTCGAGTAAGAAAGTCCTCTCTATATATGTCCAAGCTTCCACTATAATATACATCATATGTACAATAATGGCCTCTAGGGCATACACATAACTAACAATCTCCCACTTGCATTAAGGCCAGTTGTTGTAGTATCTCATACCCAACACCCCGAAGAGTCTCTCAAATTGTATCTGGGGTATGGCCTTTGTGAGTGGATCCGCCGTGTTGTTCTTCGTGTCAACTCTCCTGACCTCGATCTCCCGGCGATCAACTATCTCTCGGATCAGGTGATACCGCCTCAGAATATGCCTGGATCGCTGATGGGACCTGGGTTCCTTGGCCAAAGCCACAGCTCCATTATTATCACAATACAAAGGTATTGGATGCTCGATGGACAGAACCACACCAAGTTCTTTTATGAACTTCTTCATCCAGACAGCCTCTTCGGCAGCATCATTGGCAGCGATGTATTCAGCCTCCATCGTCGAGTCTGCCACGGTTTCTTTCTTGGAACTCTTCCAACAAACCTCCCCTCTATTGAGGGTAAAGACAAATCCTGAGACCGAATTAGAGTCGTCCTTATCACTCTGGAAGCTCGAATCGGTAAACGACTCCACTTGGAGTTCATGGTTACCATACACCAAGAACATCTCTTTAGTCCTTCTCAAGTACTTGAAAATGTTCTTCACAGCTGTCCAGTGATTCTCTCCTGGATCTGCTTGATACCTACTCAATACACTTAGTGAGTATGCTACATCAGGTCTGGTACATAACATCGCGTATATGATAGAGCCTACTGCCGAAGCATAGGGTATCTCTTGCATGCGAGCTCTCTCCAAATCAGTCTTGGGAGATATCTCTTTGGAGAGAGTGAGTCTTGAGATCGTGGGTAAATTCCCACACTTGGAATCTTCTATACTAAACCTCTTTAGTATGGTGTCAATGTACCTGGATTGGGACAATCCCAGTATCCGTTTAGATCTATCTCTATAGATCTTAATCCCCAAGATAGGAGGCATCACCTAGATCTTTCATTGAGAATCATTGTGATAAGAAGAGCTTGACCGAGTGCAGTATAGGAACATCATTTCCTATCAAGAGTATGCCATCCGCGTACAATACGAGGAAGACGACTTTAATCTCTGCCACCTTCTTGTATATACAAGGTTCATCTACGTTTTTGATGAAGTCAATTCTTTGACTACCACATCAAAACAGATGTTCCAACTCCGCGATGCCCGCTTTAACCTGTAGATGGATTTAAGCAGCTTGCACACCTTTCCACTACTCCCAGTGTTTACAAAGCCCTCTGGCTGAGTCATGCACACGCTCTCTTCTAAATCACTATTTAGAAAGGTGGTCTTAATATCCATCTGCCAGATTTCGTAGTCGTGGTATGCAGCGATGGCAAGTAGGATCCGGATGGACTTAAGCATAGCCACCGGAGAAAAGGTTTCATCATAATCCACACCTGGTCGTTGACGAAAACCTTTTGCAACAAGTCTAGCTTTAAAGTCTCATCTTTTCCATTTACACCAAGTTTCTTCTTAAAAATCCATTTTCTCCTAATGGGTTTTACCCCTTTGGGAGCAACTTCCAATGTCCATACTTTGTTGGTGTACATGGATTCCATCTCAGATCGCATTGCATCCATCCATTTCACAGAGTCCCCTCTCGTGATGGCCTGCTCGAAACTAGTTGGGTCATCATCTTCCATGATACAATCCTAACTCCCACCATCAATGAGAAAACCGTAGTATCTCTCAGGTGGATGAGGAACCCTACTAGATCGGCGGAGAGGCTGAAGTTTGTTAGGAACTATTGAATCCTCTGGTTCTACCAAATCTTCTGTCGTAGTTTGTATAGATAAAACTTCTTCCAGTTCTACCTCCTTGTCACTAATTTCTTTTTCAAGAAATTCCTTTTCTAAAAAGGCGGCATGTCGAGAAACAAACTCCTTTTGTTCCTTGGTGTGGTAGAAGATATACCCTCGTGAATGTTTGGGATATCCAAAAAACTTACACAGAAAAGACCTTGTCTCGAGCGTGTCCGGATTTTGTGTTTTCACATAGGCCGGGCAACCCCATATTTTAACAAAATTAAGACACGGTCTCTTCCCCTCCCATATCTCATATGGAGTGGTAGGCACTGATTTGGTTGGAACTCTATTCAATAGGTATGCTGCTGTCTCAAGCGCATAACCCCAAAAGGAAATAGGCAACTCAGCGAGGCTCATCATAGAGCGCACCATATCTAATAGGGTGCGAGTCTCCGATACACCGTTGTGCTGTGGTGTATACGGAGGAGTAAACTGAGAGAGAATCCCATTCTCTTTTAGATAGTCACGGAATTCCGTTCTCAAGTATTCTCCTCCCCGATCAGATCGTAGGATTTTAATACTTTTACCCGTCTGGTTTTCGACTTCATGCTTATATTCTTTGAATTTCTTAAAAGCTTCAGACTTGTGTTTCAACAGGAACACATGTCCGTATCTTGAGAGATCGTCAGTGAATGTAATGAAGTACGAGGAACCGTTCCTGGCATGTGTAGATATGGGACCGCATACATCACTATGTATCAGTCCCAAGAGATCCGTAACTCTTTCCCCGTGTCCACTAAACAGAGTTTTGGTCATTTTGCCTTTGAGACATGACTGGCAAGTTTCATAAGATGATAATTCGAATGGATTCAAATATCCGTCCTTAAGTAGCTTATCTAGTCGTGTCGCATTGATATGACCTAGTCTACAATGCCACAAGAAGGATTCGTTCATTTCTGAACACTTCCTCTTGTGTGTGTTCTGTACGTTAAGAACCGTGTTTTGATTTAGAACGTATAAACCGTTACATAACGCACCAAACCCAATCAATATTTGATTTAGGTAAATATTCATAACATTATTCTCTCCTACAAAGTTATGTCCTTTTTTATCTAATAAAGAAATTGATATTAAATTGCATATCATAGAGGGCACGTAATAACAGTCATTTAAGATCGAAGTATTCCCATTTGGTAATACAAGGTGATATTCACCAACTGTTTTGGCTGCAACACTTGCACCATTCCTTACTTTTAGAGAATGATCACCTATTGCCAGTTCTTTACCTTTCCTTAGCCCATGAAACATATTACATATGTGGGATCCCGATCCGGTATCTAATACCCAGGATGTATAGTGTACTGAGAAACAGTTCTCGGTAACTAACACACCTGAAGAAGAAGCATCAACATGCTCATTCTTCGTTACGGTGGCGTGGGAATCCGGATATTCCCTTATTTCCTGTTCGGACTTATAACAATTATAAGTTGGAGCGGAATCAACATTCCCCAGCTCAGTATAACAAGCGGGTTCGGTTAATACATCCATATTATTATTTTGATTAAGGCCCGACATGTCGCTACCTGGAGAGAGAGAGAAGAAAACACTTAGTGTATGCTCTTTCAAGATTAGATTGGTTATTATCTTATTTAATTAGGATGGATCCCACTGCTTTTATCAAATCTTCCTTCAAACCCTAAAAGGTAAGACTAGCCGGGATTAAGTACACCCTACAAGTTCGCCAATCTTTCGGCCATGCCAGTGTTGGTACATTGAGGGAGGTTTTCCGTGCTTTCACACGGACCTAATTAAAATAAATCTCGTTTTTCCAGAGGCATAACCCCATTAACACCTTTCTAGACTCCTACTTGATCGGCTAATTGTGATGTGTAAAACTCTCCCAGGAGTAATTCTTACTCACAGTGGGTATCGGGATCCAACTATCTCCTAGAAGGTACGTAATCTTATTCCAAATTTCAACATTTGAAATTCCCGATAATATTTTATCCCTAACGTCCTATGACCTTGACGGAGGCCAACAAACCATAGGCTGCTAGTCAAGTTCAACCCGTACATTTCATGATTGAATTAAACCCACTCGCACGACCCTTGACGGAGACCGACAAAGTCGCACGACTACCCTAATTCAATCTCATCTTATGTTGCTGTCACGCCCCGCTTCCCAGTGTATTGGTTGAGGACGGGACGAGGCCGCTACGTATTTACTCTGAAGTAAATACGCTAAGCTTATCTAACAATATAAATAAAAATGCACAAGATACAAAAGATATAATTGAACAACGACTTTATTTATTCACATACTTTTTATAATACATAGAAAAGTAAATACATGGGATAAAGCGATACCTCAACAGTGGTATAACAGAAATGAAAAGTACTGAAATGAAATGTATACAATGAATCTAAAGCTCTGGATTGTAGGCTAGATGATCCAAGTCCTCGCTAGTGGGCTCGATCTCCTGAGTGTCCAGATCACCTGACAATATTCCAAAGAAAAAAGAGAAGGAATGTCGTCAGCGAACAATCGCTCGGTAAGTCCTAAAAATAAGGGAGAAATAGAATAGATAGAGAGAGAAAGTATCTTTTAAAGTTGTATTATATGGTTAACGTTGTTGTTTGTAGCTTGGTACAGAAGGATGCCAGTGTATACGAGAGGAGTCTCTATATGCCAGAGACTAAGGGAAACAGGAGTACAAGGAACCGTTTATGGCACGGTACAACAGCAACATGAATTTAGGTTAGGTGTCTTAAGTCTTACAGTCTCGTACCACTTCTAACACCTTCCGTACCAATCTACCCCTTAGAAACCCCACGATGTCTTGATTGTATAGTTTTATTGTATTGTAAATTGTATTGTCTTGTATAGGTGGAAGACTTGCCGAAACCATGATATTAGTAAAATGGATGTAACCGGAGAATCATGTAGATGGAAGTATAACCATGGTTCGGTTCAGTCAATACAGATTCAATAGATTGAATATATGGATTCATGAATTCATGTTGAATTGTAGTTTGTACTTGAATCATATTCAAATCAGATTATTATAATGAGACTCATTCTGATTCAGACAACTAGAAAAGAAATTGAAGTCCTGAATTTGGTTTTGATGTTATCGGTAACCGCTGCACATGGGCGGCATGATTTGTGTCTTTTTCAAAGACGATTACTGTGTTGATAACACCGTTTGTTAAGTTGTCTATCTTAAATTAGACAAGCACCCATTTCTCCGGCTCCCTGAGGCTCAAGAGATTGGTCCCGCTTAAAGCTATATTTACTAGGGTCCTTATTGTAATTTATAAAACTTGAGGGGTTTTGTGTAAAAATAATTTTGTATAATTTACAAAATACACCTCAAGTATTTAATTATCGTCTTTAGAGTTTTCATAGCTGTGGATTTTATATTTGTGACATTTCTAGTGAATAAACCTATTTTTTCATAATACATGGTATTTATTTGTAAATTGTTGGACTTGTATGGAATTTCATGGTATTTTCATGTAAAGTGATTCTTGTGATTTAGAAAAGTTGGAATATTTATAATATATCAAAAATAGATATTTTGATGATACATATATATACATATATATATATATATATATTTATAAAAATAATTTTAATTTATTATTTTCTAGAAATCTCATTTTTTTAGGATATTTGTATTTTAAATCTCTCGAGACCGAACACTCCTTGCAGAGGTCTGAAACTTGCACTACTAAGCCTGAGGATGTGCGATAATCCACACCATCCTGAACGGGTTCCCCAAAAATGGGTTGTAGCGGCGCTTTGCAAAGATTTGTAAAAAATACGTAATCTTATAGAAAATGGTTTTTATAAGTTAAAGGTAGTTTTGTATAAAACGGTATTTCTCGAATCTATATTTCCCAAAAGGTATTGTGCTATGTTGCATATGAGTGTTGTGAAGAGGTAGGTCATTACCTCGTGATCTATCTAAAGGTATAGCAAGATTAATGATGTTTTAAAGTCAAAACTAAATTACATGGTATTTTACTGAAAAAGTATGATAAAAATTTAAATATACATTCTTTTGAAATGGAATTTGTTCCATATGTTTTGTTAATGATTAATAGTCAAGATGTAAGAGTTTTGTATGGTTGTGTTAAGGAAAATTAAACTTTACAAAGAAAACCGAATCGGAAGTCGGATTTAACCCCGCTTCCGTCGGGTTTTAGTAAAAGAAGTTTTAAGAATAGATTGGAGAAGAGGGAGGTGGGACTTACTAGTTTAGAGTCAAGAGAAGAGGGAGAGGAAGACGTAGGAGGCGCCGGTGCGTCGTTTCGTCGCCGGGAGCTCCTAGGGTCGTCGTCGGAAAATTGCCCGAGCTTCGCCCTTCGCTAACTCCAATTGCACACTAAAATTCTAGAGAGTTTTCTTAAGAGTTTGGACAGAATTGTGAGTGAGGGGTGTGTGTTTAGGAGTGGTATTTATAGGGTAAAACTAGGGTTATGGTAGGTGAAAGGGTGTGAAGAAAAAAATGTATTAAATTGTATTAAAAATTGGATTTTTTGAGATTTTAAAGGGCTCTGTTAATTTTCAGAAAATTTAAAGTGTACAGGGGAGTTAAGAAGACCAAAAGACACACCTTTCTTGTTGGACCAACTCGGATCCGACCGAGTTCAGCCGGCGGTGGCGGCCGAGTCGCCGGCCGAGCCACGGCGAGTTGGGTAGGGGTCGGCTGCCACGTGTCCCTCGTCGATTCCTCTACCCCCTGGGCCAAATTGTTTTATATGTGAAGTGGGTTTTTTATGGGTTTTGCACGTGTAGACACTTGGACTTCTAAAAATTTAAAAGAAAACAATATTAAAAAATAATGTGGGGATGGGATTTGAACTCTGGTGCTTTGATTCAGCAGTGCAAGGTCTTACCAATGAGCTACAAGCTCCTTCTTACTATTAAAAAGAAAAACAATTACTTATAGTACTCATAGGAAATGTAAATATCTCAAGTATACATTAACTTTTAAAAAAAAATTTGTACACTAAAATTGGAGTTGTTACAGTCTACCCTCCTTACAAAAATTTCGTCCTCGAAATTTACAAGTTTTATTTTTAGGACTAGTTTAGAAATAAGTGGGGATATTTTGCACGCATCTCATCTTCACTTTCCCATGTCGATTCTCCTGGAGTGTCTTTTCTCCACATAACTCGAACCAAGTTGACTTTCTTGTTCTTGAGTGACTTCACTTTCCTATCAAGGATCTTCACAGGATGTTGCTCAAAAGATAAGTCGGGCTGTACAGTGAGCTCGAAATGATCGAGAATGTGGCTGGGGTCACTTACATACATTCCGAGTTAGGATATATGGAACACATTATGCACTCCTTCGAATGAAGGTGGAAGTGCCAAGCGGTATGCCACTTCACCGACTCGTTTGAGTATGTCGAACGGTCCAATGTATCTCGGACTTAGCTTACCCCGTCTTCCAAATCGGATCACTCCGCGGTTTGGAGATATCTTTAAGAATGATCTCTTGGCTGGAACTCCAAGTGACGTCGCTTTGCATCAGCCCAGTGCTTCTGTCGATCTTGGGCTATGTGCATTTTTTCTCTGATAGTACGAACCAGATCAACAGTTGCTACTATCATCTCAGGTCTAAGAAGTTCCCTATCTCCGATGTCGTCCCAACTTAATGGTGATCGACACTTCCTTCTATATAGTGCTGCAAAAGGTGCCATTCATATGCTTGCTTGGTAGCTGTTGTTGTACGAAAACTCCATAAGATGTAGGGGATCTTCCCACGATCCTCTGAAGTCTAACATACTCGCTCTGAGCATATCCTCCAAGATCTGAATAGTTCGCTCAGACTGACCATCTGTTTGTGGATGATAAGCCGTGCTGAAGTTCAGACTTTTTCCCAAGCTTGCTTGCAGACTCTGCCAAAATTGCGATTGAAACCTGGTGTCACGATCGGAGACAATGCAGACCGGTACTCCATGAAGTCTCATAATTTCCTGTACGAGTTCATGGGTATCAGAGATAGTACATATTTATAGAGTTTAAATCTTAAGTAGATTCTTACCTCCATGTACTTCTTTGCTAATGTCTCAGTTGATTGGACAACTCGAAATGGGATGAAGTGAGCTGATTTGGTGAGTCGATCCACAATGACGCATACCGCATCGTTACCCTTTGTGCTGTGAGGGAGTGCAGTCACAAAATCCATTGTGATGTGTTGCCACTTCCATTCTGGGATAGGTAATGGTTGAAGTAGTCCAGCTGTCCTGTGATGTTCAGCCTTTCCTTGCTGACACACCAAGCATTTAACGACGCTTCTGGCTACTTCACGCTTCATTCCATGCCACCAGTAATTCTGACGTAGATCTTTGTACATCTTTGTACCTCCAGGGTGTACTGAGTAGGGAGAGCTGTGAGCTTCTTTCATTAATTCTTCCCGAACAGAACCTTTTGGTACACACAATCTGTTGCTGTATTTCAAAGATCCGTTTTCATGGATGATGAAATCTGTTCTGAGTCCATTCTCTACTTGTTCTCTGATGTTTTGCAACTTAACATCACTTGCTTGGGCTGCTTTGATCTGTTTGACAATGGTAGATTGAACTTGTAAATTCATCAAACTTGAAGCGTTACCTGGCATGACTACTTCAATTTCCATTTGATGTAAATCTTGTTGAAGCTTCCACTGAGCGGTGAGATTCATCAATAATGGTTGACGACTAAGCGCATCAGGTACCACATTCACCTTCCCTGGATGATACTGCAGGTTGATGTTAAAGTCCGCCATGAGTTCTAACCATCGTTTCTGCCGCATATTAAGTTCCTTCTGAGTAAACACATTTTTCATACTCTTGTGATCTGTGTATATGTTCACTCGTTCACCAAGAAGATAATGGCACCAAATCTTGAGTGCAAAGATTATGGCTGCCAACTCTAAATCATGCGTCGGATAATTGCGCTCATGAGTCTTCAGCTGTCTTGAGGCATAAGCTACTACCTTACCGTGCTGATGTAGAACACATCCTAATCCCTTACCGGATGCATCACAATGCACTTCGAAACCTCCAGTTTGGTCCAGTATAACGAGAATAGGCGTTGATGTCAACCTTGACTTGAGTTGTACGAAAGCTTGTTCGCATGCTTCTGACCACACAAATTCTTCATCATTACGTGTGAGCTTGGTCAGGGGTGTTGCTATCTTAGAAAAGCCTTCAATGAACCTTCTGTAATATCCAGGTAGACCCAAGAAACTTCGAATGTCCTTCACTGACTTTGGTGTCGGCCATTCGCTTACTGCTGAAACTTTCGCTGGATCCACAGAGATTGGTTCACCTGATACGATATGTCCAAGAAAACCAACTTGATTTAGCCAAAACTCGCACTTGATGTACATGGCATATAATTGATGTTGTCGTAGAGTTTCCAGAACAATTCGTAGGTGTTCGGCGTGTTCTTTTTGACTCTTTGAATACACTAGGATGTCATCGATGAAGATGACAACAAACCTGTCTAAGTACTCCCGGAAAAGTTGATTCATCAGGTTTATGAATATTGCTGGTGCGTTGGTCACTTCAAATGGCATCACAAGTAATTCGTAATGTCCATAACGAGTTCTGAAAGCCGTTTTATGAATATTAGCTTCCTTGACCTTCACTTGATGATAACCTGAACGAAGATCTAATTTAGAGAAAATACAAGATCCACTTAGCTGATCGAATAAATCGTCGATGCGTGGGAGTGGATGCTTGTTCTTTATAGTGACTTCGTTCAAGGCTCTATAATCGATGCACATTCTGTATGAACCTTCCTTCTTCTTCACAAGTAGTACTGGTGATCCCCAACTTGAAGTGCTGGGACGAATCCATCGTTTCGCCAATAATTCGTCCAACTGAGTTCGGACTTCCTTCAATCCTTTCGGACTTAATCGATAAGGTGCTTTGATCACCGATTGTGCTCCTGGTACTAATTCAATGCTGAATTCAAGAGCTCGATCGGGAGGCGAATCTGATATATCGTCAGGAAACACATCGTCGAACTCTCGAACCACTTCTGGCCTTGATTCTTTCTCTGCTTGAGTTGCTGCAATTACTGCCTTCTTTGGTTTCGCCTTGTAAGTACTTTGCTCCAGGGTACGGTCTCCACTTTTGAAATAGAAGACCGGATGATCTGGAATCTCAAATACTACCCTCCTTCGACGATAGTCGATGGTAGTATAAAAGGTTCCGAGCCAATCCATACTTAGAACCACATCGAAGTTCGGTATGTCCAGCACCTTGAAGTCAGCATAGAATTCTCTGCTGCAGACGACTACTGGACACAAGCTATATCCCATTGTTGCATTTAGAATGCCATTTCCTGAGCTGACATTCCAGCTAGATACAAGCGGTGTGACTGGAATCACATGAGTTCGGACGAACCGTTGCGACATAAAGCAGTGAGATGCTCCAGTATCGAAGAGTGCTAGTGCAGGGAGTGAGGCTACTAAAATTGTACCTAAGGTATGTGGGATATGTTTTAAGTATAGGAAAATATGTGGATAGATAGTAAGACTGAAAGAAAAAATTGAGAAGAAACGGTTACTAGTGATGACTTGGCCAGTGGCCTCAGCTTCTTCCACGGTCATCGTGAAAGCCTATCGCCGTGGTACATTCCTCCTGACCTGAGGAGCATTCCTCGGAACGTTCTTTTGAGCTTGTTGGAACTGACGAGGATGAGGTGCAGCTTGTGGTCCTCTAGGTGGTGGAGCAGGTAGTGCAAGTCCCGGAGCAGGTGCTTGGATGGCTGGGCACTGCGGGTAAGTGATTGCTGGCCTGGGTGCAGCAGATGAGTTTTGTCTTTAGGGACAAGACTCAATACCATGAGTAGCTGAGCCATAGACTAAGCAAAGACGGTTGGCTCGCCGGCAGTCTTTCATCATATGCCCATCTCTCTTCAGTAGTTACAAAAGGCTGGGCTAGGACGGCTGTTCGGTACTCCCGGTCTCCTTGGCACAAAAGGTGGTCTTGACGAGGCTCCTCCTGTCATCTGGTTGACAGGGCGCTTAACTCCTGCAGACTGAGGTCTGCCCCTCGTTTTTACCACTGCCTCATAACGGCGGGCAGATTTCAGAGCCAATTCATGAGTCAGAAAATCTCCTGTGACCAGTGCAGCCTGGATCTCCGAATCCAAACCTTATTGAAATCGACAGGCTCTGATCTCATCCGTCTGTATGAGGTGTGCCGCAAATCTGGTAACGTATTGTGTTAGCTGTGTAGTATGAGATATATAGAAAAATTCGAATTATTGAGACATATCTTACCGACTGAGCATGGTGAACTCATCGTCATACTCATATACTGAGTTGGTCCACATCGAACCTTGTTGTAGATGGATGAACTGCTGTTCCATGTCGAACCTGGCAGTCTCAGGGAAGTACTTTGCGTCGAACATGTCTCGGAAAGTCTTCCATTCGATGGGTTGATCAAGACGGCTTTCTTCCACCTTCCACCAATTCCGTGCATTATCTGTGAGCTGCAGTTTCGCAACACGAACCCAACCTATTTCTGGCACTTGTGCCACTGCTAGATCATCTTCGATGCTCTGAGCCCATTCCTCAGCGTCCAGTGGGCTCTCTTTTCCTGAGAACTGTTTGGGGGTGCAAAGCTCTGAATTGCTTCACCCCAGGTGCTTCTGCCTCGGGACGGTTCATCAAAAGAGCAGTCTGCTGCTGCTGTCCTTCTAGGGGGTGCAGATCGCCTCAAGCAGAACCGTCTGCTCATTGAGCGAAGCAGGAACAACAGGTGTGATTGGTAGTGGATGTGGAGTGTTGTTGAAGTTGGTGCTGGTGTTGTTTGGGGAATCCATAACCTTGAATGAAAAATTTGGGTTATGACAGATTCAAAGTATATGCAATGATAAGATTCAAGGAATATGAATTGTAAAGAATATTTTAGTTGCTGGTTCTTATGTTATATTGCTTAGCTTGTTCACGCAGAACAGAACTGCATGGTAGGGTTCCTTACAGCTCTGACCTACATGGGCCACCAACAAAACCTGTCATGCCCCGCTTCCTAGAGTACGAGAAGAGGACGCGACGAGGCCGCTACATATTTAATCTGAAGTAAATACGCTAAGCGTATCAAAAATATAAATAAAAATGCACAAGAGACAAAAGATATAATTGAACAGCAACATTATTTATTCACATTCTTTTTACAATACATGGAAAAGTAAATATATTGGATAAAGCGATGTCTCAACAGTGGCATAACAGAAATGAAAAGTACTGAAATGAAATGTATACAATGAATCTAAAGCTCTGGGTCGTAAGCTAGCTGATCCAAGTCCTCGCTAGTGGGCTCGATCTCCTCAGTGTCCAGATCACCTGATAACATTCCAAAGAAGAAAGAGAAGGAATGTCGTCAGCGAACAATCGCTCGGTAAGTCCCAAAGATAAGGGAGAAATAGAATAGACAGAGAGAGAAAATAGCTTTTAAAGTTGTATTATATGGTTAACGCTGTTGTTTGTAGCTTGGTACAGAAAGATGCCAGTGTATACGAGAGGAGTCTCTATATGCCAGAGACTAAGGGCAACAGGGGTACAAGGGACCGTTTATGCCACGGTACAACATCAACATGAATTCAGGTTAGGTGTCTTAAGTCTTACAGTCTTGTGCCACTTCTAACACCTTCCGTACCAATCTACCCCTTAGAAACCCCGCGATGTCTTGATTGTATAGTTGTATTGTATTGTAAATTGTATTGTCTTGTATAGGTGAAAGACTTGCTGAAACCATGATATCAGTAAAATGGATGTAACTGGAGAATCATGTAGATGGAAGTATATCCATGGTTCGGTTCAGTCAATACAGATTGAATAGATTGAATATATAGATTCATGGATTCATATTGAATTTTAGTTTGTACTTGAATCATATTCAAGTCAGATTATTATAATGAGACCCAGTCTGAGTCGGACAATTAGAAAAGAAATTGAAGTCCTGAATTAGGTTTTGATGTTATCGGTAACCGCTGCACATGGGCGGCAGGATTTGTGTCTTTTTTAAAAACGATTACCGCGTTGATAATACCGTTTGTTAAGTTGTCTACCTTAAATTAGGCAAGCACCCATTTCTTCGGCTCCCTAAGGCTCAAGAGATTGGTCCCGCTTAAACCTATATTTACTAGGGTCCTTATTGTAATTTATAAAACTAGAGGGGTTTTATGTAAAAATAAATTTGTATAATTTACAAAATACACATCAAGTTTTTAATTATCGTCTTTAGAGTTGTTGGGGTAAAAATTTACACCCTGGTTGACCAAGTCAAAATCAAAGTCAACCCCAAGCCAAGTGGGCCCAAGCCCAGATCCAGTAGGCACACGCCCGGGTCGAGCCCGAACATGAAGCGGCCGGCCTCCCACCGCGCCAAGATAAAAATTTTGTAATAAACAATTTTGTTGCTTTTTTTTATTTTTATGGATAAATGTAAGAAAAATAGGCATAAAGCCAAATTTTTGTAAAGCCCATGGCTTATGTGCAAAAAGAAATGGCACATGAGCCATGGGATAGGCAAAATGCCATTTTGTGAAGCCCAAGGGGCTATGTGTAAAGTGTATGGCCTATAAAGGCAAAGATAATGAAATATCTAGACAACTTTTTCTCTCTCTCAAAATTTTCTTCAGATCTGAGATCTTTTCTCCTTCTTCAAGGTTCCAAAACCTTCCTTTTTCTCTTGAATTAAACCAAGAGTTTTACTCTTCTTTTTATAAAACAAATTAGTTTTTCACCACAAAACCCATAAAGGGGAACTCAGATCTTCCATTAGATCTCAAAAAGAAGAGACTTTTAGAAATCCCATATCTCTTGATCTTCAAGATCCAGCTAACAGAGGAGGAGGAAGAAGAACATCGTTCACTAAACCAAAAAAAAAAATACACACTCAGGAGTCCAACTCCTCTCCGATTTCTCTTCTGAGAAATTTTTTTATAGCCTCTTTTTCCCGCCGGCGCTCAAGCGCAGAGCGCCCCCGTGCCGACACGTGGCGCGCCTGCGCTCCAGCGCAAGCGCTCGAGCGCAAGTCGCCCCCGTGCCGACACGTGGCGCGCTTGCGCTCGAGCGCAAGTCGCCCCCGTGCCGACACGTGGCATGCTTGCGCTCCAGCGCCCAGCACTCCAGCGCAGAGCGCCCACGTACCGACACGTGGCACTCTAGCGCCTGAGCGCACAGCACCTAGGCGCACAGCGCCCAAGGTGCTGTCCCCACGCATCCTTTGGATGTCTTTTCCCCTTTTTATATATATACATGTATATCTGTACATATGTATACATATTTACATACACGCATACTCTACGACACTGTCCCTGTTAGAAAAAAATTTCTAACGGGACGCTGCCCCGCACCCCGCAAGGGGGCTGCTAGCCCCCTTGACCCCCAGCCCGCTATCCGGGAAGCGGGACCCCCGTAAAAACTCTGCGTGGCTCCCGATATATTTAAACCCCCCCTCTAAAACAAAACACACGTACACTGCACATCGAGTACGCATGACCAGTTTAACCCGTCAATCGGAGGTTCCCTTGCCCCAAAGGCGGGGGGTAATTAACGGCAGCTTAGTCCGCGGCTGCCGGAGATTCGAATCCCCACAATCATTAAACCCCGCCCTACCCTAGGCAGGGGGAATCTGTAGTACGCCTGACAAGCGCGCGTATTCCCATCTCAATGGGGTGACGAAAAACACCCTACAAGAGTTTTCATAGCTGTGGATTTTATATTTGTGACATTTCTAGTTAACAAACCTATTTTTTCATAATACATGGTATTTATTTGTGAATTGTTGGACTTGTATGGAATTTCATGGTATTTTCATGTAAAGTGATTCTTGTGATTTAGAAAAGTTGGAATATTTATAATATATCAAAAATAGATATTTTGATGATACATATATATATATATTTATAAAAATAATTTTAATTTATTATTTTCTAGAAATCTCATTTTCTTAAGATATTTGTATTTTAAATCTCTCGAGACCGAATGCTCCTTGCGGAGGTCTGAAGCTTGCACTACTAAGCTTGAGGATGTGTGATAATCCGCACCATCCCGAACGGGTTCCCCAAAAATGGGTTGTAGCGGCGCTTTGCAAAGATTTGTAAAAAATACGTAATCTTGTAAAAAACGGTTTTTATAAGTTAAAGGTAGTTTTGTGTAAAACGGTATTTCTCGAATCTATATTTCCCAAAAGGTATTGTGCTATGTTGCATATGAGTGTTGTGAAGAGGTAGGTCATTATCTCGTGATCTATCTAAAGGTATAGCAAGATTAATGATGTTTTAAAGTCGAAACTAAATTACATGGTATTTTACTGAAAAAGTATGATAAAAATTGAAATATACATTCTTTTGAAATGGAATTTGTTCCATAAGTTTTGTTAATGATTAATAGTCAAGATGTAAGAGTTTTGTATGGTTGTGTTATGGAAAATTGAACTTTACAAAGAAAACCGAATCGGAAGTCGGATTTAACCCCGCTTCCGTTGGATTTTAGTAAAAGAAGTTTTAAGAATAGATTGGAGAAAAGGGAGGTGGGACTTACTGGTTTAGAGTCAATAGAAGAGGGAGAGGAAGACGTAGGAGGCGCCGGTGCGTCGTTTCGCCACCGGAAGATCCTAGGGCCGTCGGCGGAAAATTGCCGGAGCTTCGCCCCTCGCTAACTCCAATTGCACACTAATTTTCGAGAGAGTTTTCTTAAGAGTTTGGACAGAATTGTGAGTGAGGGGTGTGTGTTTAGGGGTTGTATTTATAGGGTAAAACTAGGGTTAGGGTAGGTGAAAGGGTGTGAAGAAAAAATGTATTAAATTGTATTAAAAATTGGATTTATTGAGATTTTAAAGGGCTCTGTTAATTTTCAGAAAATTTAAAGTGTACAGGGGAGTTAAGAAGACCAAAAGACACACCTTTCTTGTTGGACCAACTTGGATCCTACCGAGTTCGGCCGGCGGCGGCGGCCGAGTCGCCGGCCAAGTCACGGCGAGTTGGGCCGGGGTCGGCTGCTACGTGTCCCTCGTCGATTCCTCTACCTCCTGGGCCAGTTTGTTTTATATGTGAATTAGGGTTTTTACGGGTTATGCATGTGTAGACCCTTGGAATTCTAAAAATTTAAAAGAAAACAATATTAAAAAATAATGTGGGGGATGGGATTTGAACTCTGGTGTTTTGATTCAGCAGTGCAAGGTCTTACCAATGAGCTACAAGCTCTTTCTTGCTATTAAAAAGCAAAACAATTACTTGTAGTACTCATAGGAAATGAAAATACCCCAAGTATACATTAACTTTTAAACAAATTTTTGTACAATAAAATTGGAGTTGTTACAGTTGCAGATAAGCACTAGTTAGCTACAGCACACTACGTCTTGATGGAGGCCAACAAACGTAGCACGGATACTAAGTAGTACTTATCTGAAATGACGGAGGGCTACGATAGGTATTTAAGAAAACCTTTTGCGTAATGAACTTGATATCGTTGTAGAATAGAGTGATTTTGAAAAGGAGTGTTTTTTGAGGCTTTTGCTAGTTTTGCTAAAGAGGTCACTCCCGGTAAAGGGATCTCGGGTCTTTCCTCATCGAATGAGGTGCTGGATATTCATGAATACCGCTATGTAAAGCAAGAACTAAAATGGCAATCAAAAAACAAAACCGAGTGGGTTGTAGTATCTGCTAGCTTTTGCTAAAGAGGTCACTCCCGGTGAAGGGATCTCGGCTCTTTCCTCATCGAATAAGGTGCTGGATATTCTATAAGGAATATCGCTATGCAAAGCAAAAACTAGAACTACCATTTTAGAAAATTTGATTCTACAACATCTTTTAGATTTCTTTTCTTTCATTAATCTCATTAATGAAGTCCCATCATGCTTCCTAAGCATCACAGAAGAAACGAAAATATAACGTACGCTTATGCCATCCGCATTCGCCACAGTGTCCCGTTATGCACCGTTAGGTTACTTAATTAACGGTATAGCATGGCGGGACTAGCGCGGGTGCAAAACATAAGCAACGTTTATTATATATCATATATATAATAATAAAGCATCCTTCTCACACATATAAAGTGAACACATCACAGAATATCCACAGTAGAAGTCAACATATGAAATATTGGATATTGTAGGAGGTCCGTGTTTTATATTAAACCAATAAAAAACTCGGATTCCATGGTCGTGACGAATAGACAAACTCAGATCCCTAGACTCCTACGAGAGCGGCAAGCAACCCATCTAATTCTAGAGTTAGGTGACCCGGACTCGACTTCTCGAGATGGTCTCCCACTGGACTCTAGAACCCGGTTACCTATGCTCCCCACCTTGGGTCTATCCTAATGCGGAAAAGTAAATTATATACAACAATGGTGACATCATCCTTAACCCAGAAGGGTCCCAATAAAAAGAATATTACATACAAGTTTTTACATGAATGAAAATGAAAAACTCTTATCTTACGCAAAAACCCCCAGCTATTCAAAACACGACGATCCAATTAACATAACCCGGCAACACATAACATCACATGTCATCAACGTAAGTAAATATGCGTATCCCAATTGTCATTGACATATAGCAATGAAACCGGCGATACACCACATATTACACTTACGGTCGCAGAAAAGAAAATGTTAAACCACAACATTTGGAATCGACACAGCCCTTAGACATCATAAACCCGGAATATCACATACTTCGGATTTCATGCCTAACATTGTAAATCTTACATTTGGGGCTCATTTATGAAAACACTTTTTCAAAAGAAATCGGGTAATTCAACAAGATTCCCGATTCTTACCGAGACCGAAATGTTAAATTTACAAGCAACTAATCAATTTTCATAAAACTAATTAGTGTAAATTCCAAATATTGTATCACATTCCATAGATAGCTAGACGATGTTAAACATTCTGATCGAATCAAGAAACACCCAAAATTTCCCAAAGAGCTCAACACTTGAGCATAGTTAAAAAATACTCAGAACATGCCATAGTACCTATGGACCAACCGTAGAAGGGCAAACCCTTGTCTCACCTATGCCGCCACTGAACTACCGCAAACCCTAGGGTTTGATGGCGGTTTCGACGGTCATAGAATCGAGTTAGGGTTTCATTCTTCTAGAGGGTCCATAGAATCACTTGCATGATTTTTGAATAATTTTAACTTGGAAAAAATCCAACTTTTGGAAAATGTCCAGCGAGGGAGAAAACGGGTTATTGATATTCGTTCGAAATTTTTAACGCCGTCTAAATTACCCGAAACGATGTTTGAATTACGACTACGAAACACTCTGAATTGCCTTTACAGAAAGTTAACATCTCATGCAATTTCAGAAAAAACAAGCAACACCTAAAACACCAAAACTCAGAGACCGGAACACCACACCAAAACGAACCCCAGAAACAAAACCCAGATCGGCCAAGCCGGTTTTTTGGCTCATTTCGCCGGGTCAAATATGGAGAAATAGGTTCGTATTAGTCTCATGTTCATGTTACATCATATGCAACATTCTCCAATTGCTTAAAAAAATTTTAGAGGCCTTTTAAAAATCGACAGAAACTAGGATTATGTTTCGTTTGTTTCGATTTCGTAATTCTACAAATATCATCTAATTCTCTATCTTGGCTCTGATACCACTGTAGGGATACGTAGCACGATAGCAAGGTTTTGGGAGATATCATCCATGCCGTTTTTAAATATTTGCCATGCTAACTAGGGAATTAGACAATACAACATGTAAACAACTTTACATCTTAGTGAACATGTAATATAACCTTTGTAGATCGGTCCTTCACCTCAATATCTCTGTGTAGTTGTCCCCTCGCTCCAAGTTGTGATCTTCCGGACTCTAGAATGGCTCCATAAGATGAAAGGAACAAGCTTGCATGAAGTTTTCGAGACCGAAGATGATCTACGTCGAGGAGACACCAACCCAAGCTACCTCTTCACTAATTAGGGATTAGTGAAGCTAACACCTTAAACTAAATGGCTAATCTAATAAAGGATGATGAAATAGGAATTTTGCTCATTTTAGAAATATTTTTCTCACTAATTTTTCTTACCTCTCCAAAACCTAGAGAGCTCTCTGGATAAAGAAGAAGATGAAGAGATAATGTTGTGAAAATATGAATCATGAGAGAGAGGCAAACATGGATGAGAAATATCTCATATAACTCATGTAGAGACTTGATCATGGTGTAAGATAATGGTTGGGTTAATAAATATCTATAGTAAGACAAAATTAGTGGACTAAGTCAAAGGTTTCTACAAGCTTCTACTAAACTTCAACCATGACAAATTCCCACCAATTTTGTATTTACTTTAAATAAATAAAACCCTAATTATCTTATGGAATGGTGTAGGTCTCATACACCCATATTGCATGTAGAATCAAGTATGACACAAAAAGAAACACAATTAATATATATCACATATATATTAAGCGTGCACATGTGAGAAAAAGAAATGCACAAGTGAGCTAATATTAGTTAATGTAAATATATCAAATATATAATTATACATTAAATTATTAAATCAACACTTGATTCAATAATTCGGTTATATCACATATAACCGACTAATATCATATGTATGCACTTATCGAGTCAACACTTGATTCGATAACCCGGCTATATCACATATAACCGACCGATATCATATATCTTGAGAATAGAATACGGTATCACACACACGTATTAATCTCGGTCCCGCACATATCACATATGTGTTCCTACTTCGTTTCGCCTAAGCCAAGAAACCTATGTATAGGACTCTAAACACTCGTCAATACGCCGACAGTAGGTGATGATCATATCAAGCACCCACAAGCCGTCAGCGGTACTAGCTGGACGTAACGGCTACCCGGGTATTGAGCGATCAGAAGACCAACAAGCAAGCTTGTCTAAACTCACACAAAGACTGTCAGTAACACTACCGTACAGTCCGGTCTCTTCGTCTGATATGTCACATATCCAGTCTAGGGGTGGTAAACGTCAGACCCCAGTAACCGATAAGTGTTATCAGTAGTTTCTCGACCCGTTATGAGCCTTACATCGGCATGACTTATTGGTTAATGGGGTCTGACGTTTATCACCCTTAGACTGGATATGCGACATATCAGACGAAGAGACCGGACTGTATGGTAATGTTACTGACAGGCTTTACGGGAGTTTAGACAAGCTTGCTTGTTGATTTTCTGATCACTCAATAACCGGGTAGCCGTTACGTCCAGCTAGTACCGCTGACGGCTTGTGGGTGCGTGATATGATCATCACCTACTGCCGGCGTATTGACGAGTCTTTAGAGTCCTACACAGAGGTTTCCTGGCATAGGCGAAACGAAGTAGGAGCACATATGTGATATGTGCGGGACCGAGATTAATACTGTATGTGATATCGTATTTTATTCTCGCGATATGTGATATTGGTCGGTTATAAGTGATATAACCAGGTTATCGAATCAAGTGTTGACTCGATAAGTGCATACATATGATATTAGTCGGTTATATGTGATATAGCTGGATTATTGAATCAAGTGTTGATTTAATAATTTAATGTATAATTATATATTTGATTTATTTACATTAACTAATATTAGCTCACTTGTGCATTTCTTTTTCTCACATGTGCATATTTAATATATATATGATATATATTAATTGTGTTTCTTTTTGTGTCATGCTTGATTATACATGCAACATGGGTGTATGAGACTTACACCATTCCATAAGATAATTGGGATTTTATTTATTTAAAGTAAATACAAAATTGGTGGGAATTTGTCATGGTTGAAACTTAGTGGAAGCTTGTAGAAACCTTTGACTTAGTCCACTAATTTTGTCTTACTATAGATATTTATTAACCCAACCATTATCTTAAAGCATGGTCAAGTCTCTATATGAGTTATATGTGATATTTCTCACCCATGTTTGCCTCTCTCTCATGATTCATATTTTCACAATATTATCTCTTCATCTTCTTCTCTATCAAGAGAGCTCTCTAGGTTTTGGAGAGGTGAGGAAAATTAGTGAGGAAAATATTTCTAAAGTGAGCAAAATTCAAACTTCATCATCCTTTACTAGATGAGCCATTTAGATTAGGGTGTTAGCTTCACTAATCCCTAATTAGTGAAGAGGTAGCTTGGGTTGGTGTCTCCTTGACGTAGATCATCTTCGGCCTCGAAGACTTCGTGCAAGCTAGTTTCTTTCATCTTGTGGAGCCATTTTAGAGTCCGGAAGATCACTACTTGGAGCGAAGGGACAACTACACGGAGCACTTGAAGTGAAGGACCGGTCTATAAAGGTTGTATTCCATGTTCACTTAGATGTAAATTTGTTTATATGTTGTATTGTCTAATTCTCTAGTTAAGATTCTAGGGTTATGGTTGTTTAGCATGGCAAATTTTTAAAAACAGTATGGATGATGCCTCCCGAAACCTTGTTGTCGTGCTAAGTATCCCTACATGAACTTTGGCGATCCGCTTCACTTGAACTTCGGAACTCGCCAATCCACTCACTAGCATTTTGAAGTCGATATCTTGAACTTCAAATCTTGGCCTTGACTTTGACGCTTCAACTTGGATTTGGCTTCTAACTTCTAATCTATTCATAGCTGAACTCTTGTTTCTTGGCTACGTAGTTTGAACTCATGAAGCTTGATATGCAATTTGAGAACCTCTCGTCCATATCCTCCAACCTCCATTAGATTTGCCGTTTAAGCTCATTTTCCTCCGTCCTCCATTATACGTTTGTGTCGTGAGATATCCTGAATATCCTGAAAAGCAATCTCAAAACAACCTAGCACATCATATATAAATACAATATATGAAAATTCATTATTTCGATATCACAAAGCTATGAATAGTATATCAATATTAACATATCAATCAAGTGTAAATCATGGGATATCGATATACTATATATGTATACACATTTTTTCATATCAGATTTTTGCATTTTTATACCGCCCATTCTTGATCGCATTGCATATAGGTAGGTACTCTTGATCCGTGTTTGCTAAATAATTGCAGGTTATAGCTTCTCAGCTCTAAACAGTGAAAATCATGAAAAGGCGCAACAAATTCAGGACTACTGCCAACCATAGATAAAATACGGGTCTCCGCTCACCATCTGTCAGATGCCGCTTACCAGTTCGAGGGATAAAATGGCAAATCATTGGTCATTTCATGCACAAAGCACAAGAGGCTGCACAAGATCCAAGATTTCAACACGGAGCTCAAGAAAATCAAGGCAAAGATCCACATTATTTCATCTTTTTGGACTGCTGAAAATCTGGGAGAAAAATGAAGAGATTCTGAGAAACCAAGTGCACTAAACAGATAAGAACACAACATGGAAACCCCCAGAAAAAATGACATTGCAATTCAACCAAAGGGCCGCGGATCCGCGGCCAATGTGGCACTTATGCGGCAGATCCGCGGCCGAGTCAACTCAGTACTGGATCAGAATTTTAGGGTAGTTTTGTAATTGTGTAAGGGCTCAGATTGTATCCCTAGGGTTTCATGTATCTGCCTATAAATAGCTCAGTTCCAAGCCAAGTAAAGGATGCTTTTTCTTCTATTAGATTTTAGGATAAGAGTTTGTATCTTCTTCTTCCTCTTCATCTTTCTCCATTGATATTGTAGTTAGCTTCATGAGTAAATGATGAATAAAGAAGAGTTCTTTTAACATGCATGTCTTGTAATCGTGTTCTTATATTTTTCTTGTAATTTTATTTGTTAAAGTAGTTGTTGTTATTTGCTTGTTTGTTTGGTTACTTCTTCTCTTTTCCTTTATCCTTACAATAATGATGCTTAAGTGTGATCCTTGCCTAAGTAAGGTCCCAAATAGCTAGTTGTGATTCTCTAAATCATTCTTTCTATCTTCTTTCTTTGTTTTATTTCATTTTTCTTTTTAATGGATGAGTAGTTTCTCACTTGTTACGGTAGGATAAGGGAAGTTTGAGAGAAGGAAATCTCTCTCATTCTTTTCTTTGCTTAACATCTTGATTCGGACTCCGGTCAATTGAACCACAATCCGCTCCCTACGGCAGCCTATCCTACATGATAGCGGTGACACCCTAGTGAGACCGGTTGTGGTTGAATTTACCGGTGGTTACGGCTAAGAGCCAAGAATGGACGGACAAGGACCAAAAGAAAGGAATTAAGCATTGGAAAGCCTAGCTTATACTCGCAAGTTTCCTTCCTAGTCATGCTAATCGCCGTTGTTACCGATTACCGTAACATCGATATTAAGAGTGGCAACGAAGAAATGAGCGACTCCTAACTCAAACTAACCTAATCCTAACCATAACAAACTCTCTTTATACATATTTTAGCACATAGTTAATCTCAAACAAACCAAGACAAATTGGACTTAACTCGTTAAAACAATAAGAAAAAGATTCTCATGTCTCCGTGGACCGACCTGTACTCATCCGGCTAGCTACCAAGCGAAACCGTCTTGATTGCGGTAATTAAAAACTAAGCACACCAAACGTCTCTCAATCAAATTGCGCCATTGCCAGAGAGACGGTAGTTTATTTTTTTGTGCCATTTCGGGTTAATTTGTGAATATATATATAACCAAAAACAAAACAAAACTATATACTGTAAAAATCATCTTGTTATTTTTGATTCTTTTTGTGCAAGTGTGCAGGATAGGAAAAAGATCAAGTTCAGTGCTACAATCGTAGGGAGTTAGACCCATATTTCGCGGTTACACCGCAGTGGATCAAGATGGAACCACGACTGACTGTATAATTCTGGAGCAAATTCAGTGACCAGATCAAGATTCAGGGGCTCTAACTAAGAATAGGAGACTGCATTTAGCACAGAGAAGAAATTTGAAGCTCCCAATCGACTGTAAAGCCGCGGAACCGCGGCACAAGTGCAGGTTTGACCGCGGAACCGCGGTCAATCTCTGACGTCAGCACCCAAAAATCCTCTGTGAGTATTCCACTCCTCTTCTCACCTCCTCTGAACTCCACTGAACTATTTTTTCTGCAGCATTTTTTGCACAAACTCTCTTCCCCTCTCCAATAAAACTGTTTTTACGCAGGATTCTTTACGCCGCCGCCAAATAAATTTTTGCAAGTGTTTTAGATTTTTGTTTGTTATTGTTTTGCACAAATAATACGGACTTTAAGGGGCTATAACACCAATTCAGATTGGGTGGGGATTTCATCACCCTTCCTAAGACCCCAAAAATCACTAAAATCATACGCATTGCCTTTGAGATTAATAAAAAATATCTAGAATCAGCCAACTAAGGACTGTCGTGCTCAATAGGATAGAGGAAGGTTGTGGGCATTCGGCCGTTTATCAAAACTTGACTTTGTGGTGCCTAGGCTAGACAAGTGAGAAAGGTAACTTTAAAAGGCCCGTCTCACGGTGATTTATGAGCGGAACCCTCCTTACCTCACTTGTGCATACCTGGCCACAATTGGCAATGAAGAGATGATTTGAGGGTTATCTCACAACTTGTCACTTTGGAACAATTAGGAGCAGTCTAGTAGACTTTGAAGACCATAGCTCTAGGTATGATTGTGCATGTTTTGACTGTGACTGTTTGAAGTTGTGCCATAAATCTGTATATATTTTTGCAAAACTCTTTCTAAAAAAAACAACAAAACAAAACTTTTATAAAAACTTGCCCTTTGTCACAAGAATTCCATTTCGCCCACCTTTCATCCACATTTCTCCATTGACGTTTTCTTACCCTCACATTCTACGCTTTGACTATACTAAACTCATTTAGTGTATGTCCGGTTGGACTCGGGATACTAGTCCCCGCCTAGTCTGCGTTACGTTAGTCGCTATCGACTATGCGATCGACTCCGACGTCGAAACTTCCTCCACGCCTCTTTCACCCTTACCTTTGCCGGCCAACTCTGACGTTGACCGGGATTCTGTTCATACATCCTCACCTTCACCTACACCTTCACCATCACCATCACTAAATTCTTCTTCCGATATGTCAGGATTTTCTCCTAACATTCCTTTACCTCCCCCGGGATTAATTCCACCTCCATTGGGTGCGAATAACCCACAACCATCTCCTATTGAAGAGCTATAGCAAATCGTGATCCAGGATCGTTTCTATCCTACCCGTGCCGCACTCCCTACCTGGCTTTCACTTCCACCAGACAATGGGGATAATTTCAAAATTAAGCCCTACTTCATCAACATGCTGCCCAAATTTCACTGGCTGAAATCCAAAGATGCCTACATCTTCATCAATAAGTTCCAGAATGTTTGTGCGATGATGAAGACAACCCAACTGTCCGATGATGCTATACGGCTACGAGTCATTCCTTTCACTCTGTGTGACCTTGTTGAGAAGTGGCTGTATAGCACCGCATCTCATTCGATAACCAGTTGGGACGAGTTTGTTAAAGCGTTTCTTAAAAAATTCGACCCAAATCATAAGACCTCACGAATCTGAAACGAAATAAATCAATTCACCCAGCTTCCAATCGAACCTTTTTGGAAGTGCTTTGACCGGTACAAGGACCTCCTTGTTCAGTGTCCTCATCACGGTATAGAGAAATGTCAACTTTTTCAAACTTTATATGAGGGTCAGAATCCAGCAACTAAGCAGTTGCTGGAGACCATTTGTCAAGATCACTTCCTATCCAAATCTGACGAGAACTTGGCAATTCTTCGACAATCTTGCGGAACAAACGCTGTAGTGGAAGAGCACACGACCGAACACTTCTTCCTATTCTTCTACTTCTTCCGGTCTCTTTTGGGCAGGTGTTCATCAACTTGACATCTCAATTGCAATGAAGGCCGAGATGGCTGCAATCACACGGAAACTAGAAGCAATTGAGAGCAAATTCTCATCTCCTTCTCCTGCCTCTGCTCTTCCCCCTCGTACCATTTGTGCTTGTTGTTTGGATCCATCCCATTTGACCGAAGAGTGTCCTTACAACCCATCTTCTCAAGGACAGTATCAGGTCAATGCTGCATTTCAGTAAAGACCAAGAAATGATTCATATTCTTCCACATACAATCCCAGTTAAATGAACCATCCAAATTTCGCCTGGAATCAGAACCAGCATCAGTTCCAAGGCCACAACAACTTTCAGAGGCCTCCTCCTCCTCAACAACAAGCTCAGCAACAAACTCAATAATTTCAGCAGCCTTTCCAACCCCAACCTTTTCAATATCCGACGAACAATTTTGCACCCTGCAACAATTCTTTCCCTCTAAACAACTTTCTTCCGTCAATCAATGATAAGGTTTTCTCGCTAGAACGAAGTCTGGAGGCGTTTATAAAGAAATCGACTTAATCCACCGCCAACATCCAGTCTTCTATTCAGTCTTTGGTGCAACACACTACTGCACACGGGCAAAGTATCAAGACCATCGAAGCCCAGATTGCTCAGCTGAACGCGGCTTTAAGTGAGCGAGAGAAAGGGAAGCTTCCATCTCAACCACTCCCAAATCCTGGTCACCCACATAATGTACATGTTGCTCTTGAACAACAGAACCATAATGTGAGTGCCGTGACCACGTTGAGATCTGGAAGGATGCTGCACAACAACATTGGCACGTGGATAGATGATGACGCATCGGTCATTTCTTCTGATTCTTCTTCTTCTTCTTCTTCATGTTCTGAGCCTATTCTCCATTCTTCAAAAGGCTATTCTTCTTCAATCGCTGCTCCCAACGGACCCACATCTCACTCTACTAAAACTCCAGTTATGGGATCCGTTCCAACTCCACAATCTCCTCCACAAGCATTGGACTCAACCAATTTCAAAAACATTCCATTTCCAAACCGGTTGAGGTCTAATAAACAAAATCCATAAATGGAGAAGATTCTGGAGTTGTTTAAACAAGTTAACATTAACATTCCCCTCTTAGATGCAGTCCAACAAGTCCCTTCCTACGCAAAAATCTTGAAGGACTTATGCACTAAGAAGAGGAAATCTCAGGTACCCAAGAAAGTTTTCTTAGTTAGTACCGTGAGTGATGCTCTTAACCAAACTTTACCTCAAAAACAGAAGGACCCTGGCTGTCCTACGATTTCAATAACTATTGGGGAAAAGAACATCAAACGCGCTCTCTTAGATCTTGGTGCCAGTGTTAACCTGCTTTCATATTCTGTATATGAGCAACTAGATGTAGGAGAGCTGAAACCCACACACTGTACTCTCCAAATGGCCGACCGATCTATCATCCATCCTAGGGGTGAGCTAGAGGATGTGTTAATAAAGGTTGGGGATTTCATATTCTCCGTTGACTTAATTGTTTTAGACACACAACCTGTAGCTAACCCTCGGAATCAAATTCCGGTGATACTCGGTCGCCCATTCCTTGCAACCTCAAATGCTGTGATCAATTGTCGAAATGGTTCAATGAACCTATCTTTTGGCAACATGACAATTAAACTCAACATTTTTAGGTTAGGGACTCATCCATTTGAACCAAGTGCTCATATACTTGATGTTTGTTCCATCCAGGAGATCACCCCAGAGGACTGTGAATTTAAAGAATTCTTGTTTGATCACAGTAATCTTGGCGCTACTAGTGCGTTCCTCTTTGAACCTGCTGCTGCTTCCGCTCCCGACAATGATTATGAGTGCTTCACGTTTTCGAACGATATTGGCTTGTCGCCACCCGAGTTTGAATCTTTCGAATTTTCGGATGCATTAGTTGAACCATCCAACTCGGTTGCATACACTCACTTTGAGCCTCTGTTGGAATCTTTTGAGTTCGAGACATTTTCGCCAATCTTGCCTTCAGTCGTTTCACTTCCAACGCTCGAACTCAAGGCTCTGCCGTCTCACCTCAAGTATGCTTACTTAGGTGAGAATGAGACCCTCCCTGTCATCATCTCGGCTTCTCTAGCTCCAGAGCAGGAGAAAGCCCTTCTCACGGTCTTGCAAAGCAATCGGAAAGCTTTCGGATGGACAATGGCGGACATCAAGGGGATTAGTCCCCTGATCGTTGTACATCATATTCACCTGATGGATGATGCCAAACCAGCTAGGGATCCACAGAGACGGTTAAATCTAGTCATGAAGGAGGCTGTGAAGAAGGAAATCGTCAAATGTCTGGATAGTGGTATCATTTACCCTATCTCAGACAGCCAGTAGGTCAGTCTTATACATGTTGTCCCTAAAAAGTCGGGCATTACGGTCATCACAAACGAGGCAAATGAGTTGATCCCTACTCGCACCCAGACTGGGTAGAGAGTATGCATTAATTATAGAAAACTCAACGCCACAACGCGGAAGGACCACTTTCCGCTACCATTCATTGACCAAATGCTCGAAAAATTAGATGGACATGAGTACTACTATTTTCTGGACGGCTACTCAGGCTACAACCAGATTCCCATCGCCGAGAAAGACCAGGACAAAACCATGTTCACCTGTCCTTTCGGCACGTTCGCATATCGCCGCATGCCCTTTGGGCTATGCAATGCTCCCGCTATCTTCCAGCGGTGTATGATGGGAATTTTCTCTGACATGGTTGAGAAATTTTTGGAGATATTCATGGATGATTTCTCCATCTTTGGCGATTCTTTTGACGAGTGTCTGCAACATCTCGATGCTGTCCTTACCCAATGTAAGGATAAAAATCTCACGTTAAACTGGGAAAAATGCTACTTCATAGTACGCGAAGGTATTGTCCTAGGACATATCATTTCGCAAAATGGCATTGAGGTTGACAAAGCGAAGATTGAAGTTATTTCCAATCTCCCTCCTCCTAGATGTGTTAGAGATATCCGAGCTTTCCTTGGCCACGCCGCTTTTTACAGACGATTTATCAAGGACTTTAGCAAGATTGCTAGACCCTTGACTCTTTTTCTGGCTAAGTATACCACATTCAACTTCGACTCGAGCTGTTTGACTGCTTTCGAATCACTGAAAAGCTCACTCACCTCTGCTCCCGTTCTTTCTTCACCTGACTGGACGTATCCCTTTGAGATTATGCGTGATGCATCTGACTTTACTATCGGTGCGGTCCTAGGATAACACTTCGATAAAATGCCGCACGTAATTTACTAAGCAAGTCGGACCCTGAATTATGCCCGAATGAATTACATAATAATCGAGAAAGAGTTCTTGGCTGTTGTGTTTGCTTTAGAAAAATTCAGCCCTTATTTGATCGGCTCTCCAGTCATTGTCTACACCGATCATTCAGCTCTGCGATATCTTTTTGCAAAAAAGGATGCAAAATCTCGGTTAATATATTAGATTCTCTTACTTCAAGAATTTGACCTTGTCATTAAGGACAAAAAAGGATGTGAAAATGTAGTGGCTGACCATCTTTCACGACTTCCTTCTTCGCCGACGCTTCTTCTCCCAATTAACGATGTTTTTCCTGATGAACAACTCTTGACAGTATCATGTGAACCCTAGTTCATAGATATTGTAAACTATTTGGCGACAGGACTACTACCGAATGAATGTTCAGGACAAGACAGACTTAGATTTTTATCCCAAGTAAAACACTTTTACTGGGACAAAACTTACCTGTTCAAGTACTGTCCAGACCAGATTATTCTTCGGTGTGTTCCTGATAATGAGTTCAAGAGTGTGCTGTCGTTTTGCCACGATCAAGCATGCGGAAGGCATTTTGGCCAAAGAAAGACAGCTGAAAAAGTCTTGCAATGTGCTTTTTACTGGCCACAACTCTTTAAAAATGCCCATGATTATTGAAAGACTTGCTCCCAGTGTCAATACTTGGACCGGATTTTCAGGAGAAACGAGATACCGCTCTAACCAATCTTGGTTGTTGAGATTTTCGATGTTTGGGGAATTGATTTCATGAGGCCGTTTCCCAGCTCTTTTGGGAACCTGTATATTCTTTTAGCTGTTGATTATATCTCTAAATGGGTCGAGGCAGTGCCAAGCCAGAAGAACGACAACATGGTTGTCGTTAGATTCCTTAAAGAAAATATTTTTTCCCCGTTTGGGCACCCCCGCATGATCATTAGCGACAATGGGACGCATTTTTGTAATAGGACTTTCGAGACCTTGATGCAGAAATACTCTATTAATCATAAGCTATCCACGCCCTACCACCCCCAAATATATGGGCAAGCCAAAGTTTCAAATCGGCAAATCAAGCAGATTCTGGAGAAAACGGTTTCCAAGAACCGTAAGATTGGTCTTCGAAACTAACCGATGTCCTTTGGGCATTCCGCACTGCATACAATACTGATCTTGGAATGTCTCCCTATCGGTTTGTGTACGGAAAGGCTTGCCACCGTCCTGTGAAAATCGAGCATCGCGCATTTTGGGCAATCAAAGAGCTGAACCTAAACCTTGAAGACGAGGGCAGCTATCGGAAGCTGGAACTCAATGAGCTGAACGAGCTTTGGGATGAATCTTATGAAAACGCGGTTGTCCTAAAGAACCGAACGAAGGTGTTTCATAATAAACACCTTACGCGCAAAACCTTCACGCCTGGACAACAGGTACTTCTTTACGACACCCGACTACATTTCCATCCTGGCAAGCTTTTATCTCGCTGGTAAGGACCCTTTTTTGTGTGGACTGTATACCCGCACGGCGTGGTGAATTTGGAGAATCCAGAGGACAGTTCACTTTTCAAAGTGAACGGACGCAGGGTAAAACCGTTCCTCACCGCAGAACCTTCGGAGGAGCTCCTGATGTTGCAGGAGCCAGTTTACATTGACTAATCTTCCTCCGCTTACCACCAAAATTCGGTTATCTAGTCATAAACAGTGGAAACACTGTTTCAAATAAGGTTGGGGGTATGTATATACCATTTTGTTTTTTTTTGTGTGTGTCGGGATATTTCTTGCCTGGTGAAATTCCCATTTGTAATTTAAATAAATAAAAAAATTAAAAAAAAATTATATATAAAAGGGAGGGGGGGTGCTTTTGTAAATATTCAGAACTATAAATAAAATAAAATAAAAAAAATTAAAAATTAAAATTCCTTTTTAATAAAATAAACAATTATTCTTTTTGGGAGGGCTTTTGTACAAATGATGGACAGCCCCTATAAATACACCTCGACCCTTTTCTGCATTCCCCAAGCCTCAACTCAAACCCTCACACAAACCTTAGCCACCGCAGAAAACTCCACCAGAGATCGTCCCTCCCTGCCACGGAACCGCCGCCCAACTCCTCTTCTGCCGCCGATCCGCCGCCGTCCTGTAACCTCTCCCTCTAAAATTTTCAGAGGAGGTTTGCTTATCTAAAACTTCTCTATGTAAATTTAATAATTCTTCATTTTCTGTCCATGGCTCCTACATTTCAATTTGAACGTGATTTCTCGCAATTATTTGCCCATGACGTTTATGGTAGCTATTTTAGTGACGAGATCCTAAAACGCAGATGGAATTTTCTGTTGTTTAACCATTCAAACGCGTTCGCGATTCCGGATCTCGTTGCGTGTTTCTTTAAAAGTATGGAGGAGGGATGTTTAGCTAAATACGGATTCATACGATTATTGTGGGAGGATCGGGAAATTATTATAGATAGGGACTTCATTCATGAAGTCACTTTGATACCTCGAATCCCCGTACACGATCAACCCCTCCGCTTTGAGGATTACATGCCATTAATGGGTGGCGATTGTTCTAGGAACCTAGGAAGGGCATTCAGGCTCGAACGCTATATGCGAACATATTAATCGTGTGCCGTTGGGCACAAAACAACATCTTTGGAAGTTTGCACAACACCACTTTTTCACCCCATCCCTTCACATAGTGCACACATTAATGATAAAGAACCCTAGTTATGATATGTGCACTGTGCTACTACACTCGATTGGCGCCGGCAAGGGGGCTGCCAATTACCCATGCCCGATGTTAGTGACATAATTGTGTCGCTATTTCGTTCATGCTGAGGAATTTGATGTTTAAACGCATGGTGGGGTTCCCATTTGACTCTTCTTAAGGGTGTCTCCATATCCTATACAAGACTTCATGGATTATGGTCGTGCACCGAGCCAGCCGAAGATGTGATGGCGAAGACGCCCAGCTCGACCTCGACCTCGACAGCGAGCGATGAAGAGCTAACCCCTGCTGCGCAAGCACGTTTGATATGACGTACCCATAGGGGGTAGAACGAGTGTTGGGGACGTTGATAAATTTTGATCAGCGTTTGACGAGTCTTGAACAGGGAATGTCCACCCTACTGGCACGAGAGGAAAGAGTGAGATCGAGGGGTCGGGGAACGGACATGAGTGAGGCCGGAATGAGTGATACCGTGTCTAGGGGATGCCGTAGGCAGCAGTGAGGGCACTGCTGTCGGCAAGTTTGGGGGTAGGGTTTGGTTGTAAATTGTTATCCTTGTATTCTGCATCTGCACATTTCTTTTTGTTTTATGTAAATATTTGTTTTTTTACTTTGCATGTTTAAATTCCGCATTGCATTTTTCTGCATTGCATTATTATAAAAAAAATTAAAAAAAATTAAAAATTGAAAAATTAAAAAAAATAAAATAATAAAAAAATAAAATAAAAATAAAAATTTCAATATTGGCCATTTTTGACTCAAGTTCGACATGACGGTTGACTAGTTAGAAAAAACTAAATTCTAAACTTAGTAAATTAAAAACCCTAAAAATAACCTTCCTTGAAGTATAACTGTAGAAAATATACATCCTTACAGTTTATTTAGAAATAAGCAATTTTGAGTTCAGTTCTTGGGCTAAGTTGAAATGAGGGAAGAGTATTGAAAGCTCTATTTGAAGAGTAAGTCTGAAAACTAATTCTGAATCTTAAGTCCGAATTCTGAAAATATATACCCTACAAATCGCACATATACGCACCTTGAAACTTAGGATAGTAGAGCATACCTAGAAATACTCTTGCCTGAAATCCTAGTATGAAAGAAAAAACGACATTTAAATCTAACCACCAAAAGAGCATCATTGAAAAATATATCCGGTGTTGAAATAAAATAAATAAATAATAAATACAAGACCTGGAAACTGCCATTTACGCTTTAATGCTCACATATTCAGTAATCGGCTGATTAATGCCTCAGGAAGCTGTAATAGTCGCATGAAAGATGTGTGAGCAAATCCGTCCACCATTAATAAAGAAGAAGTAGTGCTAGGTATTTAGGCAAGGGTATTATAGCTTGAATTGAATTTCCAAGTGTAGGGGTGATATTTACAAACACGTAGGGGTATATGATCGGAATTTTGAGGAGAGATAGGAATGAAAAATAGGGTTTATATCTTCAATAGAGATGATAAAAATTCCGAATTTGAGATTGCGTTTTAGAAGGAAAACTCAAGAGATGCTGAGAGCTTTATAAACTGGCAAAACGTATAGGATCTTAAGTTAAATGAAAAGGAAGTGTGAAGAATAAGGGTTGATGATTTCTAAGCTAAAGATAGAGTTTGTTGCTAGAATGCTGAGCTGTATGATTAGAGTCAACGGCCAATTTGGCCGGATTTTGTGGGTAGTATCCGCTGAAAACTCTCAGGAGACAACACTCCTCCTCTAGGGAAACCTAGAGCTTTAACGTCTTGTTGCATGAGCTCAGTGTAATCGCGTTCCCTAGGAAAGTGAGATTAGGACTTTTTATGAATAAAATGGTTTTGCTCGGGATGAGCAAAAGATAAGTTTGGGGGTATTTGTTCATATCAGATTTTTGCATTTTTATACCGTCCATTCTTGATCTCATTGCATATAGGTTTGTACTCTTGATCCGTGTTTGCTAAATAATTGCAGGTTACAAGTTCTCAGCCCTAAACAATGAAAATCATGAAAAGGCGCAACAAATTCAGGATTACTGCCAACCACAGATAAAATACGGGTCTCCGCTTACCATCTGTCAGATGCCGCCTACCAGTTCGAGAGACAAAATGGCAAATCATTGGTCATTTCATGCACAAAGCACAAGAGGCAGCACAAGATCCAAGATTTCAATGCGGAGCTCAAGAAAATCAAGGCAAAGATCCACAATATTTCATCTTTTTGGACTGCTGAAAATTTGGGAGAAAAATGAAGAGATTCTGAGAAACCAAGTGTATTAAACAGATAAGAACAACAACATGGAAAACCCTAGAAAAAATGACATTGCAATTCAACCAAAGGGCCGTGGATCAACGGCCAATGTGGCACTTATGCGGCGGATCCGCGGCCGTGTCAACTCAGTACTGGATCGGAATTTCTGGGTAGTTTTGTAATTGTGTAAGGGCTCAGATTGTATCCCTAGGGTTTTATGTATTTGCCTATAAATTGCCCAGTTCCAAGCCAAGTAAAGGATGCTTTTTCTTGTATTAGCTTTTAGGATAAGAGTTTGTATCTTCTTCTTCCTCTTCATCTTTCTCCATTGATATTGTAGTGAGCTTCATGAGTGAATGATGAATAAAGAAGAGTTCTTTTAACATGCATGTCTTGTAATTTTGTTCTCATATTTTGCTTGTAATTTTATTTGTTAAAGTAGTTGTTTTTATTTGCTTGTTTGTTTGCTTACTTCTTCTCTTTTCCTTTATCCTCACAACAATGAGGTTTAAGTGTGATCCTTGCCTAAGTAAGGTCCCAAATAGTTAGTTGTGATTCTCTAACTCATTTCTTTCTATCTTCTTTCTTTGTTTTATTTTATATTTCTTTTTAATGGGTGAGTAGTTTCTTACTTGTTAGGGTAGGATAAGGAAAGTTTGAGAGAAGAAAATCTTTCTCACTCTTTTCTTTGCCCAACATCTTGATTCGGACTCCCATCAATTGAACCATAATCCGCTCCCTACGGCACCCTATCCTACATGATAGCGGTGACACTCTAGTGAGACCGGTTGTGGTTGAATTGACCGGAGGTTACGGCTAAGAGCCAATAACGGACGGACAAGGACCAAAAGGAAGGAATTAAGCGTTGGAAAGCCTAGTTTATACTCGCAAGTTTCCTTCCTAGTCATGCTAATCCCCATTGTTTCCGATTACCGTAACATCGATATTAAGAGTGGCAACGAAAGAAGTGAGCGACTCCTAACTCAAACTAACCTAACCCTAACCCTAACAAACTCTCTTTATACATATTTTAGCACATAGTTAATCTCAAACAAACCTGGACAAATTGGACTTAACTCGTTAAAACACTAATAAAAAGATTCCCATCTCTCCATGGACCGAACCATACTCATCCGGATAGCTACCAAGCGAAACTGTCTTGATTGCGGTAATTAAAACTAAGTACACCAAATGTCCCTCAATCAACGTTATATGAAAAGCAATATATGGAACACATGTATACATATACGTATTTATGATGTCAAACAAGCAGGCAAGATCACGAAATATGACATCATAAATACCTATTCATAATTTGAACATCGAAACAATGAAAATGAATAGTATTTCAATATCCAAGTATATAACAAGATAAAGCATGAGATATTGAAATACTATTCGATATACACACGTTATATGATATGCAAACAAATAAACACATGTATATAAGTTTAGTGTCGATAAAGAAGGAAAGATAAAGCAAGTGACATTAAATGACTATTCATGTTTTGAAACAAATCATCAAAAGCAACAAAATCATAAGCCATCAGTCTCCTCCTTTTTTTTGGTTTTGATGATGTGTTTCAAAACATGAATAGTCGTTTATTGCCACTTGATTTATCTTGCCTTATTTATCGACACTAAACTTATATACATGTGTTTATTAGTTTACATATCATATAATGTGTATATATCATATAGTATTTCAATATCTCATGCTTTATCTTGTTATATACTTGGATATTGAAATACTATTCCTTTTCATTGTTTCAATATTCAAATTATGAATAGGTATTTATGATGTCGTATTTCGTGATCTTGCCTGCTTGTTTGACATCGTAAATACGTATATGTATACATGTTTTGCACTTATTTCATTTCATATAACGTGTATATATATAGTATATCGATATCTCATGCTTTGCACTTGATTGATATCTTGATATTGATATACTATTCATAGCTTTGTGATATGAAAACAATGAATTTTCATATATTGTGTTTATTATCTTACTTATTTATAACACTGTATATGATGTGTTTGGTCGTTTTGAGATTGCTTTTCAGGATATTTAGAATATCTCACGACACAAGCGTATAATGGAGGACGGAGGAAAATAAGCTTAAACGGCAAATCTAATGGAGGTTGGAGGATATGGACGGGAGCTTCTCAAATTAGATATTAAGCTTCATGAGTTCAAGCTATGTAGTCGAGAAACAAGAGTTCAAAAAATTCAAGCTATGAATATCTATGAAGCTAGAAGCCAAGTCCAAGTTGAAGCGTCGAAGTCAAGGCCAAGATTTGAAGTTCAAGATATCGACTTCAAGATGCTAGTGAGTGGATTGGGGGGTTCTGAAGTTCAAGTAAAGCGGATCACCAAAATTCAAGAGCTAGAGACGATAAGGATTCATGAATTCGAAGATTTGCGAAACCGACATAGGAATCCTTATAAGTACTCTATAGATTATGATTATATCATTTAGATCTCTTGAACACTTACACAATAGCATTCATGAAACACTTAGCCAAATTTTTGTAAAGGTTTTCATTCAAAACAATTTTCGATTTCAAGTTCAAAGTTTTCTGTGTTTTTCTCCTTCAGACGTTTGTACAATACACCTTCAGACGTCTGTTTGCTTTGAAAACCAAATAACAGTTTCAATATCAGTTTTTTTCTAGAACAAACGTCTTAAGCTTTCTAGAACAAATGTCTGCATTCTTGGCAAATGTATGTGCCAAAGTCTCGGGTTGAAAATCTTTCCTTCTTCAGACGTTTGTTCTATGCTTCTTCAGACATCTGTTTGTTCTCTATTCTTTTTATTTCCTTGAATTGTTTTAGGGAATAAACGTCTGAAGCTATAGGGAATAAATGTCTGCAGTTCAAAATCTTTGAAAACTATTTCTTCTTTAGACGTTTGTCCCATGCTACTTTAGATGTCTGTTTGTTCTTTGTGCTTTTATTAGCCATTTTTGAAAAATATCGACGAACGTGTGAACCTTTACTCGACAAATGGCTGCAGTTGTTTTGATTTGAAAAACTAGCTGTTTATAGCCGTTGGGGTGTTTTCAATTTGCCTTCAGACGTCTGTCCGATTTACATTCAGACATCTGTCGTGTTTTAAAACTGTTGTCCCCACTTATTTTGAGTTGTTTTTTCTTTGGGGCTATAAATAGAATTTTTCTTTGGTTTTTTAAGCCCCAATCACTCACAGATTTTCACTTACTTATTCTTGAGTGATATTGAAAAGAAAATCTCATCTCTTGTGAGAGTTTGTTTGTTTTTTCCATTTGCTATTTAAATCACTCTCACACACAAAATATCAAGAGCTCTATTTGCATATCCATACTTTTTAGAGTATTAGTTGAGCTTGGGAGAAACTCATTTGTGAGTAATTGTGTTTCATTGCAACCCTCTTCTTTTTTTTGTATGAGAACTTTTGAGTGCAAGTGTGTCTTTGTAAGAGAGAAGAGTGAGAGCAGCTTTCTTTTTCTTTGTGTGAGAATTTTTTAGTGCAAGGATGCCTTTGTAAGAGAGGAGGGCTTGAAAAGTGAAGAGTTGCTCGTGTGTCGAGAAACGTGTTGTCTTGGTGGAGATGTGGATGAAAGAAGTTGTGTATGCGCAACGTGTTGTCTTGGTGGAGACGTGCTTAGTGGAACGGGCTCGTGCGTCTAAAGAAAGAGGACTGGGCGATCTTCTGAACCTCTCTAAAATCTCCCGTGTTTGAGTTTGCAAATTCTTATCTCTTATTTGCTTATTAGTTTAGAACTTGCATGCTCAATATCTATTGCTCTAAATGCTCATTGCTTGCTCTTAATATTGCTCTTGCTATATATTTATGATTTCACAATTGTAGTTTTTCTTAGCCACTTTTCTTTATTGGTATATCATTTGCTTAAGCTTTGCAATTGTGGTTATTGATTAGCAAGCGTTGGTATATTTTTTTAATTTGTGTATAGTAGTGGATGTTCCCTTATAAAATAAAAGGGAAGAGAGGAGAATTCCCTACGTTGTGAGCCTCACGTGTTAAACACGTGAGCGTTTATATGAAAAAGTATATAAGCACTGAAAGCAAATGACTAAAGGCTAAACAGGATTTACGTGTTAAACATGTGAGCGCTTCTATGCACAACATATAAGCGCTAAATAAATAATTAAAACCCACATTAGGGTCACGTGTTAAACACCCTTTTGAAGTATTAGCTTCAGATAGAGTTAAACTCTATACATAGATTTAAATTCTATTTTGTATGCAAACTATATAAACACTAAGAGTAAGTGGCTAAAGGCCAAATTGACCTCACATGTTAAACACGTGAGCTGTTAGTTGTATGTATGCCCTAGAGGCCATTATTGTACATGATTATATATTATAGTGGATGCTTGGAAATATATAGAGAGGACATTCTTGCTCGACATGATAGTATGCTATCTGGTTGCTCTTAATCTTAACATATAGACTATTATTGTGATACTGTCTTTCTCTCATATGTTGATAAAGCCCTTAGGATGTGTACTTGACTACTAGGACTATGATACAGATC
The DNA here is from genome assembly GCA_030015575.1 of Agapanthus africanus. NCBI lineage: Eukaryota > Viridiplantae > Streptophyta > Magnoliopsida > Asparagales > Amaryllidaceae > Agapanthus > Agapanthus africanus. Next base: position 864,303,281 of record CM057338.1, on the reverse strand, counting down.
ATACTAGTGGGGCCAGGGTAGTCCACAAGTTTATCCTTTAATTGATCCTAGTCCTGGGAGTATCAAGACATGGCATCAATATTCCATAGTAGACTAGTGTGTACGTTTCTTGACCGTGTATGGGGCGATGGATGATTCTACATCCATTGGTGTTTGACATCAAAGATTGTACATGGGTGCTCATTGGAGAATGGGTACACCGAACAGGACTCGCCGAGAACTCCTAAATAGTATTATACCTATCGTCAGATAGCAGTTCTTTGGTGACACTGGTACATGTTAGTCTATAGACCCGAGATCGTAATAGAGTCTTGTGTGATTCCCACTTTGCTTTGATTTTCTCCCTACCACGTTCAAGAGAGTGTGCAAACAGGTGATTTTTGGGTACAGTCCCGAGTCACATGGAGGTAATGAGCGATAGGAGGGGTTTCATCTCTCCCGGTATTGGGGGTTGATGTTGCGCTATGCTCGATTGGCCATAACAGGAAGTCCCTGACCAGGGCTGATAATGAGATTTACTGGTAAGTGTTATCAGTAGTTTCTTGACCTGCTATGAGCCTCACATCGGCATGACTTATCAAGTTATTGGGGTCTGACGTTTACTACCCCCAGACTCGATATGCGACATATCAGACAAAGAGACCGGACTGTACGGTAGTGTTACTCATTGGATTCACGGGAGTATGAAAAAGATTGCTTGTTGATCTTCTGATCACTCAATACCCGGGTAGCCGTTTCGTCCAGCTAGTACCGCTGACGGCTTGTCGGTAACTGATATGATTATTACCTACTGCCGGTGTATTGACGAGTCTTTAGAGTCCTGCACAGAGGTTTCCTGGCTCAAGCGAAATGAAGTAGGGCATATATGTGATATGTGCGGGACTGAGGTTAATACGTGTTTGTGATACCGTATTCTAATCTCGCGATAAATGATATTAGTCGGTTATATGTGATATAGCCGGATTATTAAATTAAGTGTTGATTTAATAATTTAATATATAATCATATATTTGATATATTAATATATATTAACTAATATTAGTTCACTTAAGAATTTCTTTTCTACTTATACATTTAATATATATGTGATATATGTTAATGTATTTATTATGTGTCATGCTTGATGATACATTGCACATGGGTGTATGAGACTCATATCATACTTAAGATAATTAGAGTGATTATTTATTTAGGGAATAAACAAAATTAGGTGGAAAATGGCTTTGTTTAAGATGCTTGTAGAAGCTTGTGGAAACATTGACTTAGTCCACTAATTTTGTTTTACTCTAGATATTTATTAAGCTAACCATTATCTTTAGCCTTGGTTAAGTCTTTACATGAGTTTATATGAGATATTTTCTCACCCATGGTTGACACTTGATCACTTGAGTTTCTTCTTCATCTCCTTCCTTGCTCTCTAGTTTTCAAGTGAGAAGAAAAAGAAAAAGAGAAAAATAATTCTAAAGTGAGAAAAATTCCTACCTCACCATTCTATACCAAACTAGCCATTTATTATAGATTGTTTCATTTACTAATTCTCAATTAGTGAAGAGGTAGCTTGAGTTAGCGATTCTTCGACGTAGATCATCTTTGACCTCGAAGATCTTTGAGCAAGCTCGTTCCTTTCGTTTAGTGGAGCCTAAGGAGAGTCCGGGACACCATTACTTGGAGCAAAGGGACTACTACACGGAGCTTTAGAAGTGAAGGACCGGTCTACAAAGGTTGTATTCCTATATCACTTAGTGTAAAGTTGTTTACATGTTTAAAAACCCTAATTCTCTAATTAGATCCTTGGTTCAGGCTCGCTCGACACCCTAAATTTTTAAAATAGCATACTTGATGCTTGCCGAAACCCGTCGGGGGTACTAAGCGAACCCTTCATGAGCAAGGCATATGAGCACTAAATAAATAGGCTAAATATCCACATCAGGGTCACGTGTTAAACACGTGAGAGAGCCTCCCTATATAGAATTAAACTTTATTCTAGGAAAATACCCCCTTGATCTTTCTAAAAAGAGAAAGACATTCTCTGTTAACGGAGAACCGTTGCATCATAGTGTTAGTGATATATGCCCCAGAGGCTATTATTGTATAGTACTGGATTGTATATTACATTTTGGAAACTTAGGATATATATAGATATAATAACAGTCTTGCTCAATATGATAGTATGTTATCTGGTTTGATTCTATCTTAATATGTGTATGTGTTTCTTTTAGCACATCGCTAATACATATTGATACAGCTCTTAGGATCTTTGCTTGACTACTAGTGTTGTGATGGCAGTCACACTAGTGGGGGTTTGGTGGCCTATAAGAACATCCTTAAGGTTGTCCCTAGTCGTAGGATTATCGAGATAGGGCATCGATAGTCCAAAGTAGACTAGTGTATACGCTTCTCATCCCAGTCAGGAGAGATGGCCTGTCTCGCAGCTATTGGTATGCGATACCAGAGATAGTATACTGGTGCTCATTAGGTTATGAGTTATACTGGACGTACTCGACGGGAACTGCTAGTTGGTATTATATCTATCATCAATTAGCAGTTCCCGGGTGACATGAGTACATGTTAGTCCGTTGACTTGACATCACTATTCATCTCGAGTGTGTTCCCACTATACTTAGATTACTTCCCTACCACGACTCAAATGAGTCGTGTAAATAGGTAGTCGTTGGGTGCAGTCCCGAAACCCTTGTAGGAAGTAGTGGATAGAAAGGATTCGTCTCTCCTGGTATTGGGAGCTGATATCGCGTTGTGTTCGGATAGCCAATACAAAAATCCCTGGTCAGGGCAAGTGAGATTTATTGGTAAGTACACCAGTAGTTTCTCAGGGTGTATTGGGCTTTACACCGACACGACTTATTGCGCTATTAGGGGTCTGATGGTTACCACACCCTAGGCCCGATATACGATACTCTTAGACAAACAGACCGGACTGTACGAAGATTGTCACGGATAGGCTCAGTAGGAATTCGGATGAGTTCGCTCGTTGGCCTTCTTTTCGACATATACCCGGGTAGCCGTTACGTACAGCTAGTGCCGCTGACGGACTTGTAGTTAAACCCACTGCTAGCGTACTGTCGAGTCTTTAGAGTCCCACATAGAGGGTTTCCCTCATTCAGGCGAAATGATGTAGATGCCATATGGTTTTATATGCAGGGTTCCGATCATATATGTGTACTGGTTACACGAATGTTGTTCGGACGGATAATACTAGTAGGCTTTGGTTTAAGCCGGATTCTAGTATTATATTATTTGATTATTATCATCTCATCATATTCATATTTTTATAGTATGAATACAGGTATGTATTTACGGTGAGGGCATTCTTATAATTTTACAAGAGATGCTTCTAGAAGGGGACACCTCATTATAGGATTTGTTTATTTTTGGAAAATAGATTAATGAGGTGGAAAATGGAGATATTTGTGGCAAGGATGAAGCATGGCTAATTCATTTGTTTATTGGTTTGGACTTACTATTGAAGCATGTTTGATATTTTTTATTGGAAATAATCCATGCTTCATGAGAAAAAAGAATGAGCCATTCATCACAAGCCTCGCCACTTGCTCATTTGCATTTTCTCATTCTCTCTCCATTTGTTCTTCTCCTTCTTCTTCAAGAACCTAACCCTCACATATGTTGTGAACCCTAGGATCCTTTGAGATAAAACACTCTAATTAACTTTCTACATCTCCTAATCTACCTAGATTAGCGAACTAGGCACTTTAGTTACCTTAGTTTAGAGGTTGGAGCTTGAACCATAGACTCTCGGGTGGATCATCTTTGACACAAGGAGACCGACGACCGAGCGAGATTCGCACCTTCGAGGAGCTCAAGCAGAGGAGAAGAAGACCCGAATGACTAGTATCTAGGAGGTATAAATTCTATTAGAGTAGTTAGAATCTCCAAGTAGTTTAGCTAGTTAAGGTTTCCGAAAAGATCCTATATGATAGGTCGGTGTTGCAAGTGTAAAAATCGTTTTTTGTGTATTTCGCCTCCCCACAAGTCCGTGGGGTGTGCGACATCGACTTACAGTGGTATCAGAGCCTACTTAAGCTTAACTAGTTAGTTAGCAAGTAATTAGAACTTCGATCGAAGGAAATTACCCGAAATTGCATTTCTATGTATTGCTTGCTGTCCAAAATTTAAACTTGTTCAAAAAATTATTTCAGTGACCTTAAAATTACATGCAGGTTTTTCTAAGACCAAGGAAAAAATTTGAGCAAATAAGCTCCTAATTAGACCGCTAATCCGCGGCCAAATAGGTCATTTGGTCGTGGATCCGCGGCCTAATTGTGGCTATATTGCTCCAATTTTTTCTGGGGTTCAGGTTCTTGGAAATGAGATTTTTGGTACATTTGGTTTTTGCCCAGATTTGTTTGTGTACTGGTTTGTACATGGGGTAAATACGGAAAGTTATTATCAATCGAAATTCTAAATTTTTGCTTAACAATATTTTTTGTTCATATATGTGTTTCTAAACGTTTACTAATTGCTATATGCCGATTAGTGAGGGTTGCACATATCTAGTATCTTGATGATGGTTTGTGGATATAACGTATTGGATCGTCGTGAATGAATAGCCGGGGGTATGTGTGTGTGAGAAGAGTGTTCTTTTATTTCATTCATGTATATTTATAAATGGATGTAATATTCTTTTGCGGGGCACATCCGGGTTGAGATTGTAGCCACCATTGTATTATTTCATTTACTTTTTTTGCACCTAGGATAGACCTAAGGTAAGGTGCACAGATTACCGGGTTCTTGAAGTACCGAGTGGCCGACTCATTTCATTGAGGGATGTTGCTTCACTTCGGGAATTTGGCGGGTAGTTTGCCGCACTCATAGGGGTTTAGGGGGTTTGGCTTTTCATCACGACCGTGAAATCCGTTTTTCGTTCTAGGCTAAAACGAAACACAGATATCCTAGTATATCCAATATATTCATCTGTGTTGATGTGATCTGTGATCTGGAATGATTATTATTGCGTGAGACGAATGGCTATATATATATTATATATAATAAACGTTGTTTATGTTTTGCACCCGAGCTAGTCCAGCCCTCGTTCTGTCGTTAATTAAGTAACCTAACGGTGCATGACGGGGCCCCGTGGTGAATGCGGATGGCATAAACGTATATTCTATTTTCATTTCTTTCTGCAATGATAGGGTTAAATGATAAGACAACATTAATATTGTTTAATGCAAAGAAAACAAACCAAAGTTAAATTGTTGGAACAATTTCAAAACCGCTCAGTTTTCTTGAAAAACAACTTTTAAATGCGGAGTCTAAACCACTCTTTTTAAAATCTATCATGGTTCCTTTGATTATATCAAGTTCATTACGTTCATGGTTTTCTCCAGATCCAGCTGTAGCCCTCCGTCATTTCAGATGGGTATTCTGTAGTATTTAAGCTATGTATTTTGACCTTCGCTAAGGCATAGTGATTGGTACCTGCTGGGCATTCATCTGTAGCATAGATAGATGCGTTAATCTGGAACAGGCATACAGCTATTTTGGCCTTCGTCAAGGGTATGTACGAATGGGTTCAGATTAACCTGGACAATGACGGGTAGAATTTGACTTGCGCCTTATGATATTTTGGCCTTCGTCAAGGTCATAAGAGCCTGGGGAAAAAATCCACATCGGGAGTTTCAAAGGAAAAGGAAACTTGCTAGTTTTGCAAACCATCTGGAGTGTGATGATTTTGGTAGGATTCCTTCAAAATTGTGACACAATGATAGTTGGATCCCGATCCCACCGTGAGTTTTATTACTCCTCGGGAGAGTTTTTTTCACTTAAACAATCAATGCTATAAACAAAGTAGGTGTCTAGAACGGTGTTAGCGGGGCTATGCCTCCAGGAAAAAGAGGTTATGTAATTAAAGAACTTTGCGAAAGCATTGGAAAACCTCCGTCAAAGTACCAACACTAACCTGGCCGAAAGGTTAAACAAGAATTGCAAGGTGTGATTAATCCCGACTAATTCTTCTTTTATGGTTTAAAGGAGGATTTGAGGGAACAGTGGGAGCCATCTGTTCACACCAGAATATTGAATTTAATACAGCCCATCCTTCTGCTCGTTTGTTCATAGGTAGATGCTTTTGATCCATATTTGCTACATATTTATAGGTTACAGTTTTCTAGTCCAAAATAACGCAAATCATACAAAATCTCCACAGTTACACCAAAATCCAGAACATCTGCCACAGACAGATAAAAGCTGGGTTCCGATCATCCGCATCCGTCCAGTGCCGTTTACCAGTTCAAGAGACAAGATGAAAAACAGTAGTTATTCGTGTCTTGGTCAAGCACAAAGCACGAAAGGGGCAGCAAGAGAATCAAGTTGATAACGCGGAGCTCGAGGGAGATAAAGGTCAAATGAATTAAAAGTGAAGCCAATTTGGACTGTTGAAAATCTGAAGAAATATTGGAAGCATTTTGCAATTTAGGACCTGTATAACAGAAGAATAAAGCAACATGGAGAAGCCCTAGAAAAATCACCCAACAATTCCTCCGAACGGCCGCGGAACCGCGGCCAAAATGGTGTTTTCACGGCGGTTCCGCGGCGCAATCATGTCGACACTTTTTCGTATTTTGGGGTTATTTTGGTAATTGTGTATGGGCTCAGAGTATAGATCTAGGGTTTCAGTTCTCTTCCTATAAATACTCCAGTTTTGAGCCATTGTAGGATGCTTCTTTTTAGTAAGAATTAATGCAGTTTAGTTTGTATCTTCTTCTTCTTCATCTTTCCTCCATTAAAGTGTAGTGAGAGCTCTTGAGTGGATGTTAATGAAGATGAGGGTTCTTTATTATCTTGTATTTTTATTTCTTGTATTGTAATTTTAATTCTTAGTGTAACTTTATTAATTGTTGTTAAGTAGTTGTTGTTTTCTTTTCTTGTTTTCTTTTGCTTTTCTTTTTATCCGTATTTTTCTCATGCCATGATACTCTATGGAGTCCCTTGCTTAGGTGAGGGCCCAAGTAGTTATCTTGCATATTTGTAAAACCGTATATTTTCTTTTCTTTCTTTTCTTTTTTCTTGTTTTGTTTTTATTTTCATTTAAATATGTGAATAATTTCCACACTTGTTAGGGCTAAGGAAGATTAGTATGAGGGACGGAAAAATCCCTTGTGTTTCTCTTCGCCAAATATCTTGAAACGAATCTAGACTAAACAAACACAACCCCCTCACTTAAGTGCAATATAAGTGACATATAGCCGCGACCTAAGTCGAGAAGTTCTTTCGGCGCATTACAACGTGATATGTAGTTATGACTTAATTGGATACATGGTTGTGGATGTTTGGCCTAGGGTTGGAAATAAGCGCACGTAGCGGACGGACAAGGGGCACTACGAATGGATTTAGCGTTGGAAAGCTTGCTTAAACTTGCAAATCCCATTCCTAAGTCCTCCTAATCCCCGCTACCTTCGATTATCCCAACATCATTTTAAGAATGGAAAAAGACAAGTACAAGACTAATCCTAACTCTACTAACCAACCTTAATCCTAACAAGATTACTTGAACATAAATACGAACACTTAGGATAGAATTGAACATAACACATATACATTCTTAATTGACTCGTCTAAGACAAGAACGAAAATACGAACCATCTCTCAATGGACGACCCGTACTCAACCGGTTAGCTACAAGCGAAACCATCCTGATTGCGGTAAGTAAAGAACAAAAAAGAACGCATATCATAAAACATATCACGGTTTTTTTGCTTCAATCAAATAGCGCCGTTGCCAGGGAGACGGTAACGTATTTTTTTTCTTGTTATTCGGGTTAATATTTTTTTTGTATATAAATAAATAAATAAATAAATAAATATAATAAAAGAAAAACATTTTGTTATTTTTGATAATTTTTTGTGCAAGTATGCAGGCAAATCTGGAGCAAGTACAGTGATCAACTTAAGAAACAGAGGCTTTAATATAAAAGAACATAACCAGTGAAGTGTGAAGAACAAGTTTGGAGCTCCAATATTTCAAAACCACCGCGGAACCGCAGCTATTATGTGCTAAGTGCGGCGGAACCGTGGCCATTCTTGGTCTTTGTGCCTCCAAAATTTTTGTGGCTTCCTCTCTGCTCTAAACTTCTCCTCTGAACTCCACTGAATTGTATTTTATGCATGTTTCTTTGCACATATTGCGCCACTGCCAATAAATTTTTTGTTGTTTTAGATTTTGTTTGTTTACCGCTTTGCATATTATAATACGGACATTAAGGGGCTTTAACACCAATCAAGATTAGGTGGGGATTTCATCACCCTTCATAAGACCCCACAAATCAAAAAAAGCATACGCATCACCTTAAGTTAATAAAAAATATCTTGACCAAACCTATAAGGACTTGTCGTGCTCATTTAGGACAAGTGAAGGTTGCGGGGAATCGGTCGTTTATCTAAACTAGACTTTATGGTGCCTAGGCTAGACAAATGAGGAGGTAATTTTAAAAGGTTCGTCTCACGGTGATTTATAAGCGGAACCCTTCTTACCTCGCTTGTGCTTACCTGGCCAGAATTGGCAGTGAAGAGGCGATTCGAGGGTTATCCTGCAACCTGTCGCTTGGAAGTCAAGGAGCGGTCTAGTTAGACTTTGAAGACTCTAGCTCTAGGTATTGTTTGTGCATATTATGATTGTGATTGTACTTGTGTAAAGTTTAGTCCCATAATTCCGTATTTTTTTTAAAAAAAACAAACAAACAATTTCAAAAATTCCAAAAACAAAAAAAAAACAAAAAAAAAAAAAATTTATAAAAATTTGCCACTTCCACCCTCCCTACCTTTCATAACATGGGTACCCCAAAATGACCAACTCTTGCCGAATTTCGGTACCCACAACCAGACATTTCTTCTTACGGTTCATGCTTTGGTCGAAGTTCGAACGATCCATCCATGCCCAAAATTTTTTTGAGAGATCGGATAGACGCGTCTAGGACAAACAATTGGACTCCGCAATCCACTTCGTATCAACCGTTTGAACCTCCCCCACCTTCTTACGTTGATACCCCTTTTGAGAGTCATGTTGCGACTCCGAAACCCATGTCCATTGCCAATAGAATTGAACAATCTCGTAGCCGATATTTCACTCTCACCACTTCAAATTCGTTAGGACAAAAATTCCAATCACCTTCTTATCATAACGTTGATCCTAATCCTGTCCAACCATTCGATTCTTATAAGTTCTACCTGACTTTTACATCTTCTCTAGACATTTCTTCTGAACATCCATTTGGGTGTTTCATGTATCCAAACGAGTTTGAATCTTTTACTGAAACCCCTTCACAACCCATGTCCAGTCTTGAGCAGTCATTAGAAGAATTTCGGGTAGCATCGTGTAAACAGATGATGGATTTGAATGCGTCTATGGCCGTCCTCATACAACCTAACGAACCGGCAACTAATTTCCAACTAGCTCCGAATTTTCCAAGTATGATGAGGCGATTAGACAGTTTGCGGATTTGAGTTGTGAGAGTGAGAAGTACACCCTTCCAAATCAAACTTACCCATTCCAAATTAAATTCCACAACTTCGGTTTTGAAAGTTTATCAAGTGTCTCAAATGAATCACAAATTGAAGATAGAACGTTTGATGAGTTGTGCGACTTTGTAGTGTTTGATTTACCTTATTGTGAAGGGACCCTGTCAAGTGAAACTACACCCAATCCCTTTGATCTCTACACCTCCATCCTAGAACTACAATTGATTGAAATCCATGCTTTTGATGAAGTGTTTGAGAAATTTAACTTTCACTTGATTGAGTATATCGACGCTGGGAATATTTTGGATGATGAACCCGCAGTTTTGGATGAGTTTTTCTCACCAATTCATTAAGTCCTTTCACTTCCGTGTCGGCATCTTCCCGAACTGTTAACTGTTTTTCCCAAACCCCATATGCATCTGGAAATTGATAATGAATGCATGGATGAGCTGAATTTTGAGGATATTTTTGAGGATGAACCACTTTTACTTGATGAGTCAGATTTTCTAATTCATCATGTCCCTTCCATTGATAGTGCACACCCTCCTGAACGTTTAACCAATACCATTCCTCAATCACTTCTCTCCATCATTTCCATCGTTCCCACTTTGCAAGCCACCGTATCAACTTCATTTCCTCTCTCTGGTTCACCAAGTTCGGTTGACCCATGTTTTCTTACGAATCTTGAGAGGTTTTCTCGACATGTTGATAGATTAGTACAATCCATTTTTTCACCTCGATCATTACAGACTGTACTAATTTATTCAATCCATTTCCACCCTCAAGTTCGTATTCCATTTCTTTCTTCCTTCCTCCATTCTTCTCCTCTACCGAGATCGTACGCCGCTTCCATCCATACAAAGTCTCGTGTATTCTTCCTTTCTTTTTTCTACACATTCTTTCTCCAACCATTGCGATACCGCGATAAATTTTTTGAATGGTTGGTGTTAACTTTTGGCCTTTGTAAGGCCTTGTATAGATTAATACTGTTCTCTTCCCCCTAACTCTGAACCTTAACGCTTAAACAGTGGAAACACTGTTTTACTTAAGTTTTGGAGGGGGCCCTTTTTGTGTATATATATTTTGTTTGCCTTTTCTTTTATACAAAAAAAAAAACAGGAGAGCACTGATAATTTTGACCCTCTTGGTGTAGCATGACAGTGCGGGCACTGTCAAGTTTAAGTTTGGGGGTATGCCCGGTATGCTTTGTACCTTTGCATTCATGTGTATATTTTTCATTTGCATACTTATTTAAAAACCCACAAAAATTGAAATTTTTTACAAAATATAAAAACTTTTTCGTCAAGTTAGCTAGTAGGGTAACTTAGATTTTTATTCCGAAAATTTAGTTAATACGTTAGAAATAACTAAATCCTAGGCTTAGGAATTGAAAACCCTAAAAATAACCCTTTTTCGGTTTAACCTTGATAAATATACGTCCTTATAATTTTTTTTAGAAGTAGGTAATCTTGAGTTTAGTTCTTGAATTATGTCAGGATGAATGGAAGGTATTGAAAGCTTTATTGAAGGATATGTCTAAAAAATAGTTTCTATTCGTGAGTCCAAATTCAGAAAATATACACCCTACAAACTGCACTTACACGCACCTTGAAACTTGAGATAGTAGAGAATACCTAAATACTCTTGCCCGAAAGCCTAGTATGAAAGAAAAAACGGCATTTAAATCTAACCACCAAAAGAGCATCTTTGAAAAATATATCCGGTCTTGAAAAGAAAAAGAAAAATAAAAATAAAGAAAAAATAAATAAATTACAAGACCTGGAAACTGCTATTTACGATTTAAGCTCACACATTCATTAATTGGCTGTTAGTGCCTTAAGAAGCATTAATAGTCCCATGAAAGATGTGTGAGCAAATCCGTTAATCATTAATGAAAAGAAGTAGTGTTAGATATTAGGGCAAGGGTACTATAGCTTGAATTGAATTCTTAAGTGTAGGGGTGAATTTTTACACACACGTAGGGGTATACGATCGATATTTGGAGGAAAGATAGGAATAAAGAATAAGAATTATGTTTTCCGTAAAGATAAAAATTCCTGATTGGAGATTACGCTTTAGAAAGAAAACTCAAGAGAAACCGAGATCTTTCTAAACTGTCAAAACGTACAGGATCTTGGGTTGAATAAATAGGAGGCGTGAAAAATAAGGGATGTATATTTCTAACTTAGGATGATAGAATTTCTAATTTAGATACTAAACTGTATGAGTAGAATCGACGTTAACTTTTGAAACTAGCTTAATGGGATTTTGTGAATAGTATCCGCTGAAAACTCTCAGCAGACAACACTCCTCCTACTAGGAACACCTAGAGATTTAACGGCTTGTTGCATATGCTAAGTGCAACCATGATGCCTACGAAAGTGAGCTTATGACTTTTTATGAATAAATGGTTTTTCTTGGGACGAGCAAAAGATAAGTTTGGGGGTATTTGTTCACACCAGAATATTGCATTTAATACTGCCCATCCTTCTGCTCGTTTGTTTATAGGCAGGTGCTTTTGATCCATATTTTCTATATATTTACAGGTTACAGGTTTCTAGTCTAAAATAACGCAAATCATACAAAATCTCCACAGTTAAGCCAAAATCCAGAACATCTGCCAAAGACAGATAAAAGCCGGGTTCCGGTCATCCGCATCCATCCAGTGTCGCTTACCAGTTCAAGAGAAAAGATGAAAAACAGTAGTCATTCGTGTCTTGGTCAAGCACAAAGCATGAGAAGGGCAGCATGAGAATCAAGTTAATAACACGGAGTTCGAGGGAGATAAATGTCCAATGAATTAAAAGTGAAGCTAATTTGGACCGTTGAAAATCTGAAGAAATATTAGAAGCATTTTGGAATTTAGGACCTGTATAAAGCAACATGGAGAAGCCCTAGAAAAATCACCCAACGATTCCTCTAAACGGCCGTGGAATCGCGACCAAAATGGCGTTTTCGTGGCGCAATCATGTCGACACTTTTTCGTATTTTGGGGTTATTTTGGTAATTGTATATGGGCTCAGAATATGATTCTAGGGTTTTAGTTCTCTGCTTATAAATACTCCAGTTTTGAGCCATTGTAGAATGGTTCTTTTTAGTTAGAATTAGTGTAGTTTAGTTTGTATCTTCTTCTTCTTCATCTTTCCTCCATTAAAGTGTAGTGAGAGCTCTTGAGTGGATATTAATGAAGAAGAGGGTTCTTTATTATCTTGTATTTTTATTTCTTATATTGTAATTTTAATTCTTAGTATAACATTATTAATTGTTGTTAAATAGTTGTTTTTCTTTTCTTGTTTTCTTTTGCTTTTCTTTTTATCCGTATTTTTCTCAAGCCATGATACTCTATAGAGTTCCTTACTTAGGTGGGGGCCCAAGTAGTTAGCGTGCATTTTTGTAAAACTATATATTTCCTTTTCTTTCTTTTCTTCTTTCTTTTTTTGTTTTTATTTTCATTTAAATGTGAATAATTTCCACACTTGTTAGGGCTAACGAAGTTTAGTATGAGGGACGGAAAAATCCGATGTGCTTCTCTTCGCCAAATATCTTGAATCGAATCTAGACCAAACAAACACAACCCTCTCACATAGACACGCTATACTTGACATATAGCCGCGACCTAAGTCGAGAAGTCCTTTGGGTGCACTACAACGTGACATATAGTTGTGACTTAATTGGATACATAGTTGTGGGTGTTTGGCCTAAAGTTAGAAATAAGCGCACATAGCGGACGGACAAGGGGCACTAGGAATGGATTTAGCGTTGGAAAGCTTGCTTACACTCGCAAATCCTATTCCTAAGTCCTCCTAATCCTCGCTACTTTCGATTATCCCAACATCATTTTAAGAATGGCAAAAGGCAAGTACATGACTAATCGGAACTCTACTAACCAATCTTAACCCTAACAAGCTTACTTGAACATAAATACAGACACTTAGGATAGAATTGAACATAACACATATACATTCTTAATTGACTTGTCTAAGACAAGAACGGAAATACGAATCATCTCTCAGTGGACGACCCGTGCTCAACCGGCTAGCTACAAGCGAAACCTTCTTGATTGCAGTAAATAGAGAACAAAGTAGAACGCATATCATAGAACATATCGCGGTTTTTCTTCTTCAATCACCATTCTGTTTAGATAAACTAATAACCAATCTAAACATGTAAGAGTATCATGCTGAGTATTTCTTCTATCTCTCCTAATTACAATGACCAAAATGACCGGGCTTAAGTTACTGCTAGATAAAAATATATTGACATGGCCAAACTATTAAGATTGTCTAAGAAATGTCCAGATGACCATAACCTATGACAAGCTGGGCTAGCTCCTTACTACCAAAGCCTACGTCGTCCCAGATCCAGATTTCACCGTCGCGGATATTGAAATCCGTAAGACATGGGAAATAGACAGTGCGAAAGCCAAGTGCCTCGTGCTGGCCTCAATGGATAATGAACACTAGAGGTGGCACGAGAAGATGGACTTAGCTTCTATCTTTCTCCATACCAAAGATTTATATGGAGAGCAATCTCGTATTGTAAGATACGAGACCTCGAAAAAATTGTTTCAGACGAGGTTGGCTATCAGTTCATCTGTAGGGGACCATGTCCTTAAGATGATTAGCTATATTGAAGAGCTCACGGACCTTGGGACCACGTTGGAGAATGAGTTGTATACAGACTTTCTTTATAGTCCCTCCATTCTAGTTATGCCCAGTTTATCTTGAATTTCAATATTTAAGTTAAGAAAGTTACATTTTCAGAACTCCTCAACATGTTGAGGTGTGCAGAGGGCACCCTGAAGAAAATCAGGGAGACACCTGCTCTACTTATTGGGGAACCTTCCTCCTCTAGATCCAAGGCGAAAGCCAAGGGGAAGAAGAAGGAGACCCCCGCCAAGCCGAAAGGAGGTGTCAATAAGGTACAGGGTAAGGGCAACGAAAAAGTTTGGGGGCCGACAGTAGGGAAAGAGAAATGCTTCTATTGTCACAGGAAAGACCATTGGACGAAGGACTGCAGGGCCTGGAAAGCCCAGAACCAGGATTCGAAGTAAGTTGTGATTTCGGGTTCAGGTGTGTTTATGATTGAAAATTGTCTATCAATCAACTCTACTTCCTGGGTATTGGATACCGGATCAGGATCTCATATCTGTAATTCGTTGCAGGCACTGAGAAACCTTAGAGCTTTAAAGGCAGGTGAGATGACCCTTAGGGTTACTAACGGAATAGGCATGGATGCTGTATCCGTAGGGGAATATCACCTAGGATTGACAAGTGGACACATTTTGATTTTGCGTAACTTTTTTTGGGTACCTAGTTTGACATGTAATATCATCTCTGTTTCTTTACTATCTAAAGAAGGTTATGATTTTACATTTGTAAGCGATGTTGTAAACATCCACCTTAATCATAGTTTGATTGGGTTCGGTACACTAGACAACGGTATATACGTATTAAATCAACACCAGGTTTTCAATGTCCAGAACACACTTAAAAGAAAGTCGCCAGAATTATATCAAGCTTTCTTATATCGTTGTTGACTAGGTCACATCAATGAAACACGGTTGACGAAGTTACATAAAGAGGGATATTTTGATCCGTTTGATTATCTGTCTTATTCAACTTGTCAATTATGTCTCAAAGGAAAGACGACAAAGACTCCGTTCACTGGACACGGAGTATGAGCCACCGAGCTCTTGGGACTCATACACAGCAACGTGTGTGGTCCAATGTCTACACATGCAAGAAGTGGTTATTCTTACTTCATTACTTTTATGGATGATTTCTCACGGTATGGACATGTATTCTCGATGAAACATAAATCTGAGGCCTTTGAGAAATTCTAAGAATACAAGAATGAAGTGGAAAAACAAACAGGCAAAAGTATCAGACATTTGATTGATCGCGCTTACGCGCATTGTATTTTAAAGTTCTAAAGTTAACCACAATCAGGACGGCGTCGCGTGTAGCTAGCCGCGATGAGTACGGGTCGTCCGCAGGAAGAAGGTGCGTTTTGCATTCTTGTTATCACGAATTAATGCGAGGGTCCGAACGGTTTGATTCTAACCTAGGTGTATATATGCAAAGTATAAGTTGTTAGGATTAGATAGGTTAGTGTAAGTTAGTGAAGTCCGTACTCATTCCTTTGTGCTGAACTTAACTATTGAAGCTAGAGCAATCGGTAACAACGTGGATTAAGGTGCTTAAGCACGGTATTTATGAAATCCGGCTTATTGACCCTTGTCCGTCTGTTCTTGGCTCTTGAGTTTTGCCTCCGGCTAAACCGAACACAACCGGTCATGGTTAGAGATCACCGATACCTTGGTAGGGTAGGGTGCCTAAAGAAGCACTTGCATAAGGTTTGGGAGGAGTTCAATTGGAAAATATCGGGCAAAGGAAATGAGAAAGGAAAACCTTAGCTTACAACACCATTTTTTTCGCTAACAACACCATATTCACAAACTATCAAAACCACAAAAAGAGAGAGAGCAAATGAAAAGTTAAAAGAAAAGAATACACAACATTGCAAGTAAGTAAATGGCATGGAAATAAAATGCAAGTAAGTAAATGGCACGAATTTAAATTGCAAGAAAGTAAAGCAAGAGAAATACTAAGAACCAAAAGCACAAAATGAAAGCTTTATTATGTCTAAGTGATGATACAAACCTTGAGTTCAATAACAAAAACTTAAACTTGCAAGCTCAATGAAGAGCTTGCAAGATCAAGAGAAGGCAAAGAGCTCAAGGGGAACTAGTTATGTACAAGAACTAAAATGAAAAAGAAAACAAAAGTGTATGAAGTATTGGGCATATGAGACCCCTTTCCTTTGCTCATTGATCTTCCTTTTATAGGCATAAAATAAGATTAAATAAGTAATAAAAATGAGTTGATGTGACATCAAGGAAGAGCCGGCAGAAAATTGGGGAGCATTAGGCATGGTGGGGCCGGCGAGATCGGGTTTCTTGGTCATGTCGCCGGTTTTACTCAGGAGTTTGGGGCTCATGTTTGTTGTGTGCTCTCCACAATTCTACTGGTATTGCTTGATTTTTTTATAGAAGCCTGGGTTGTACTCAGTAGATTGAAGGGAGACTTGATGTTTTATATCATATCACAACCTTTTGCATTTAACATTCTTGTCCCCAATGTGTGCCCACCATGTGCCATGGGCAGTCCCACCATGGTCTATGCCAAAGAGTTGTGTGCACACTTGTATTGTGTTGGACCAAAATTGTGTACACACATTTATTTGCTAAAGAACTCTTTGGGTATTGATCGGTTTGCAGTTATGGTTGCAGTGTTGGCTCACAAATGTTATATCCGTGATTTTGAGTGTGTTTCCAGTATTGTGTCACGGATACCTGTAATCTGTATTTACTGAGCAGACACTGGTTAATAGTACCGATCTATAACAAAACAGATAATGAATGAGTGGTATTAAAATGCAGTTTCCTGTGATAAACAAATACCCCCAAACTTATGTTTTGCTCGTCCCGAGCAAAACAAAATCCTAACCTCACATACGCAGGGAACGCGATTGCACTGAGCTCATACAACAAGTCGTTAAACCTCTAGGTGTTCCTAGTAGGAGGAGTGTTGTTTTTTGAGGGTTTTCAGCGGATTACACCCACAAAATCCTTTCAAGTTAGTTTCACAAGTTAACGTTGATTCTACTCCTGCAGTTTAGTATCTAGGTTAGAAATTCTATCATCCTAAGTTAGAAATATTCAACCCTTATGTTTCATGCCTCCAATTTATTTAACCTCAGATCCTATACGTTTTTACAGTTTAGAAAGATCTCGGTATTTCTTGAGTTTTCCTTCTAAAGTGTGGTCTCCAATCAGGGATTTTTATCATCTTTACGGAAGACACAAGTCTTATTCTTTATTCCTATCTATCCTCCAAATATCGATTGTATATCCCTACGTGTGTGTATAATTTCACCCCTATACTTAAGAATTCAATTCAAGCTATAGTACCCTTGCCCTAATACCTAATACTATTTTTTTCGTTAATGATGGACGGTTTTGTTCATACACCTTTCATGCGACTATTAATGCTTCTTGAGGCACTAACCAGCCGATTACTAAATGTGTGAGTTTAAAGCGTAAATAGCAGTTTTCAGGTCTTGACATTATTTTTTTTTTAATTTTCTTTTTCAAGACCGGATATATTTTTCAATGATGCTCTTTTGGTGGTTAGCTTTAAATACCGTTTTTTTCTTTCATACTAGGTTTTCAGACAAGAGTATTTCGAGGTATACTCTACTATCCCAAGTTTCAAGGTGCGTGTATGTGCAGTTTGTAGGGTATATACTTTCTGAATTTGGACTCAAGAATAAGAACTATTTTTCAGACTCATCCTTCAGTAAAGCTTTCAATACTTTCCTTTCATCTTGATTTAACTCAAGAACTGAACTCAAGATTACCTACTTCTCTAAAAAAAATTGCAAGGTCATATAATTACCAAGGTTAAACAGAAGGAGGGTTATTTTTTAGGGTTTTAAATTCCTATGCCTAAGATTTAGTTATTTCTAACGTATCAACTCAATTTTCGGAATAAAAATCTAAATTAACCTGTTAGCTAACTTGAAGACAAAGGTTTTATATTTTTATAAATTTTTTTCGATTTTTATGGGGTTTTTAAATAAGTATGCAAATGCAAAATATACATATGAATGCGAAGGAAGAAAGCTTACCGAGCACACACCCTCAAACTTAAACTTGACAGTGCCCCCACTGTCAGGCTATACCAAGAGGGTCAAAATTGTCGGCGATCCCTACAAAATTCTTTTTTTTATACAAAACAAAAAAGCAAACAAAAAATATATACACAAAAAGATCCCCCCCAAACTTAAGTGAAACAGTGTTGCCACTGCTAAGTGTGAAGTTCTGGATTATGGGGGAGAGAATAGTATTAATCTATACAAGGCCTTACACAGGCTAAAAGTTAGCACCAACCATTCAAAAATTTTATCGTTATAATATGCAGGTTGGTGAAAGAATGTAGAGAGAAAAGAAATGGAGAATACGCGAGACCGTATGGGGATGGAAGTGGTATACGGTCTCGGTGGAGAAGAAGAATGGCGGAAGGGAGAAAAAAGTGGAATACAAACTTGAGGGTGGAGATGGAGTGAATAAATTTTTACAATTTGTAATGACCGATGTGTAAAAAGTGATTGTACTAATCTATCAACCCATTGAGAAATGGGGTCAAACCTCTCAAGATTCATGAGAAAACATTGGTAGATCGAACTTTGTAAACCAGACACAAGAAATGAAAGTGATACGGTGTCTTGTAAGGTCGGAACGATGGAACGGATGGAGGGAAGTGATTGAGGAAGGGTATCAATTAAAGGTTCAGGAGGGTGTACACAGTCAGTGAAAGTGGTAGGATGAATTGGAAAATCCGACTCATCAAGCAAAACTGGTTCATCCTAAAAAATATCCTCAAAATTCTTCTCAAAATTTAGCTCATCTATGCATTCATCATCAATTTCCAGACGCATATGGGGTTCGGGAAAAATTGTTAATGACTCGGGATGATGTCCATAAGGAAGTGAAAGGACATGATGAATTGGTGAGAAAAACTTATCCAAAGCTGTGGGTTCATCATCTTAAATATTCCCAGCATCGATATCCTCAATCAAGTGAAAATCAATTTTCTCAGACACCTCATCTAAAGCATGGATTTCAATCAATTCAGGTTCCAGAGTGGAGGTGTAGAGATCAAAATAATTGGGATTGGTTTCACTTGGAATGGACACTTCACAATCGGGTAAATCAAACACTACAAAGTCGCACAACCACTACTAAAATAGGGGGTTGCCCCTACGGATATTGAAATCCGTAGGGGCAGATTTATGTTGGCCCTACGGATTAATCCGTAGGGCTAAAAGGTTGCCCCTAAGGGCCAAGACGTTCAAGAATAAAAATATTAATTCTTAATTTGGTGTTTGCCCCTACAGAGCCGCAAACCAAGGACCTACGGACAAATCCGTAGGGGCAACTAAATAGCGATTTCATAAAGGCACAGATCGATCACCTACGCCCGTTATCCTTTTCCTCCTCTCTCGATCGCGCGCGAAACAAAATCCCCAAATCGCCACCGCCGTTCTCGTCGTCGCCACCGCCGTTCTCGTCGTCGCTGCCGTTCTCGTCGTCGCCACCACCGTTCTCGTCGTCGCCACCGCCGTTCAGGTTAGTAAATTTTCAACTAAATTAAAGAAATTTTTGATTATTTAGGGCTAGGGTTCTTGGCTGGGGCTGGGGTTGCGGTTGGAGTTGGGGTTCAGCAGGGGTTGCGGTCGGGGTTGGGGTTGGGGTTGGGGTTAGGGTTAGGGTTGGGGTTCGGCTGCGGCGCCTGGGGCTGGGGGTGGGGTTAGGGTTTGGCTTAGGGTTGGGGTTGGGGTTTAGCTGAGGCTGGGGTTAAGGTTAGGTTGGGGCGGGGCTGGGCTGGGGCTGGGGCTAGGGTTAGGTTGGGGTTGGGTATCGATGTATATACATGTATCATATCTTGAATGATTCATTTTCATTAAATGTGGTAAAATTAAGTGTATAAAATCATGCCATATAAATAGATTGTGTTCGTGAATGGCGATCTAGTTAGGCGAACCAAAGTGTTGCATTGATGAAAGTTTACCGTAGAGGAAATTACGGCTAGCTCTATGCATTTAACCTGAATGTATCCAGTAATTACTAGCTTGTATAGAAAAGTTGGTTTAATTTATGAAAAAATGGGGAGACAACATGCATGTATGAATTTCTTTTTGTTCTTTCTTCTTCTTTTTTTAAATTTAAAAACTGAGTAATTGAGTATCAGGCTTTATTTTATTTATTTATTTATTTTCTTTGAAGAGCGCGCTTTTGTGACAATTATCAGTAGAGTAACATTTTCTATATTTTTATAATCCAATATATTAATTTTATATTACAGTAAATAACTTTCACTATAGCTACATAATATCATACAAATATGTTTTTACACATGCTCGAAGGGTTTGAAGCATTAAATCAAATATAGGTAACATCTGCCAATATGCCATATCCAGACCGCAATCTATTTTTGCCTATTGGCTAATATGAAAATATCGGCCCGCGTATATGACATAATCAAAGTTGTTAAATCTTGATACGGTTTGTGTTTCATTTTTTTATTTATCATATCGTGTATCATATCTGTTTCATATCGAAAGAAACAAAATTTTCTTTTACAATAACGAAATAATTATGTGTAGAACCAATTACAATTTTAAAAATGATGAAATTAACAACATAAAGCAACGTACAAGTTAAAGCAAATTTCGGAATTGCAGCACTCAAATACATACATATAAATCATACAAACCCATGCATTTGATAATCCAATAGGGTTTTTTTCTGCCCCCCTACTTCAATATTTTTCTCTCCTATCTCATAATTAGTATTTACCTGTAACCCCCTATACTTATAACTTACTCTTGCAACTCTCCTACTTCACTTTTAAAAATTATTCCTCCTCTGCTATCCCGTCCACCGCCGCCGTGTTGCAAGAATTTGACTTGGTGGAGACTTGCATCATTAATAGAAATATAAAAGTGTAAGGACGTTTTTTACCTTCGATAGGGTTCGGTTGGGGTGGGGCTGGGCTAGCTAGGGCTTGGGCTTCATCACCTGATATAGCGAAATACAAAGCGTACTTCAGTACACCCGACCTTATTGAGTTTCCTATTGAAGTTCCCGGTCAAACGGCATATGCATATTTTTATTCACCATGAAATCCCAATTATCAAGCTACCGAGGACGAAAAGCAACCTTTGTTAGTCGAGAGTCTTGGTAATAGACTTGTCATTATAGATCATAGTCAATTGTTTTTCCTATCATTTTCTTGATCCAGATGCTAATCAACTTGTTAATTAGTTACTGTTTTTATAACGTGTTTGTCTATATTTGTTGACAGTGGGCTTTCTTTTAGATGAACATATTTTTTTGATTCATGTTTCAGTCATGTGAATTCATATGTTGCGTATAACGCTTTATGATATCAGTATCCTACATTTGTAGTTTTAATTGTTGATTGTTATAGATGAATGCCATTGCAATAATAGTTTTTGGTTGATGAATGCTATTGCAATGTAGGATGATCAGTTCTATCAATCTTGATCTCAATGGTTTAAAATCATGTTACACATACAACACGAATGCACAACAAACGCATAATTAGAGAGCGATTCGAGATGTTCAGGTTAAAACCAATATATGATACTCGATGATAATATGAAACCTTTGTATTCCCATCGATACTCATATATGAAACTAAAAGTGCTATTTAGTCCCCGTCTATCGGTTAACATACGTGCGATGCTCGTCGTGACATAGAACTATACGAAGGTTGTTAAATATCGGACAGTATAGCTCGATACTAACAACCGTCGTATAGTCTACGCGACGAGAAAATTCAATCGTATGGTAACCTATAGATTTGTCCCGTGTGGACAAGTTAAGAATGTATAAAGCAAACGCCTTCATTCACTTGTGTTTTCATCCGTTTCGAGATATTTCGTCGGTACCTTTCCGCTGGTTCTCCGTGTACAAAGATAGATTAGATGTTCATTTCAACGTTGTTACACAGCTTTGAAATGATTATCTATTCTATTACAGTGTACTCGGAGAACAGCGGGGAGGTGCTGCCGAAATTTACTTGAAACGGTTGAAAGCACAAGTGATGGGTTTTCGCTCTATACATTCTTAATGGGATAGAAGCCTACCCCCGACAGCCGGAACACACACATACAACAAGAATACACAACAAACGCATAATTAGAGAGCGATTCAAGATGTTCGGGTTAAAACCACTATATGATAATATGAAACTTTCATATTCCCATCGATACTCATATATAAAACTAAAAGCGCCATTTAGTCCCCGACTATCGGTTAACATACGTGCGATGCTCGTCGTGATATAGAACTATACGAAAGTTGTTAAATATCGGACGGTATTGCTCGATACCTACAACCGTCGTATAGTCTACGCGACGAGAAAATTCAATCGTATGGTAACCCATAGATTTGTCCCGTGTGGACAAGTTAAGAATGTATAAAGCAAACGCCTTCATTCACTTGTGTTTTCATCCGTTTCGAGATATTTCGTCGGTACCTTTCCGCTGGTTCTCCGTGTACAAAGATAGATTAGATGTTCATTTCAACGTTGTTTCACAGCTTTGAAATGATTATCTATTCTGTTACAGTGTACTCGGAGAACAGCGGGGAGGTGCTGCCGAAATTTACTCAAAACGGTTGAAAGCACAAGTGATGGGTGTTCGCTCTATACATTCTTAATGGGATAGAAGCTTACCCCCGACAGCCGGAACACACACATACAACAAGAATACACAAAAAACAAATTAGAGAGCGATTCGAGATGTTCGGGTTAAAACCACTATATGATAATATGAAACCTTCATATTCCCATCGATACTCATATATGAAACTAAAAGCGTCACTCAGTCCCCGTCTATCGGTTAACATACGTGCGATGCTCGTCGTGACATAGAACCATACGAAGGTTGTTAAATATCGGACGGTATAGCTCGATACTAACAACCGTTGTATAGTCTACGCGACGAGAAAATTCAATCGTATGGTAACCCATAGATTTGTCCCGTGTGGACAAGTTAAGAATGTATAAAGCAAACGCCTTCATTCATTTGTGTTTTCATCCGTTTCGAGATATTTCGTCGGTACCTTTCCGCTGGTTCTCCATGTACAAAGATAGATTAGATGTTCATTTCAACGTTGTTTCACAGCTTTGAAATGATTATCTATTCTATTACAGTGTACTCGAAGAACAGCGGGGAGGTGCTGCCGAAATTTACTCGAAACGGTTGAAAGCACAAGTGATGGGTGTTTGCTCTATACATTCTTAATGGGATAGAAGCCTACCTCCAACAGCCGGAACACACACATACAACAAGAATACACAACAAACGCATAATTAGGGAGCGATTCGAGATGTTCGGGTTAAAACCACTATATGATAATATGAAACCTTCATATTCTCATCGATACTCATATATGAAACTAAAAGCGCCACTTAGTTCCCGTCTATCGGTTAACATACGTGCGATGCTCGTCGTGACATAGAACCATATGAAGATTGTTAAATATCGGACGGTATAGCTCGATACTAACAACCGTCGTATAGTCTATGCGACGAGAAAATTCAATCGTATGGTAACCCATAGATTTGTCCCGTGTGGACAAGTTAGGAATGTATAAAGCAAACGCCTTCATTCACTTGTGTTTTCATCCGTTTCGAGATATTTCATCGGTACCTTTTCACTGGTTCTCCGTGTACAAAGATAGATTAGATGTTCATTTCAACGTTGTTTCACAGCTTTGAAATGATTATCTATTCTATTACGGTGTACTCGGAGAACAGCGGGGAGGTGCTGCCGAAATTTACTCGAAACGGTTGAAAGCACAAATGATGGGTGTTCGCTCTATACATTCTTAATGGGATAGAAGCCTACCCCCGACAGCCGGAACACACACATACAATAAGAATACACAACAAACGCATAATGAGAGAGCGATTCGAGATGTTCGGGTTAAAACCACTATATGATAATATGAAACCTTCATATTCTCATCGATACTCATATATGAAACTAAAAGCGTCACTTAGTCCCCGTCTATCGGTTAACATACGTGCGATAATTTATTCTTTTCAACGACAAACGCACACACAAAGTATATACACGGATTTTCTCCTTTGTCAATAACTATCCCGTTCTTATATTTCTCAATATAGTCAGCATAACCTACAATTTATATGTTATACAGTCTAACATGGCCCATGAGTACGTCAGAGTTAAGGACGGGATGTATGTGGATTGGAAACAACGTATGCAACCTAAGTTTGTCGCAGGAGTTGCTGTTTTCCTTGAATTTGCACGCGCACATAATAAGATCATAATAGAGAAGATTCTCTGTCCGTGCGATAGATGTGGCAATAAGTACTGGCAGAAGGTAGAATTGGCAGAGCTTCATATTGTAAAACATGGGTTTACTAGACTTTATACAACTTGGAAATATCACGGGCAAGGAGAAGAATGCAGTACTGCGGCAGAAGAAGTAGAACACGATAATGCGGCAGGAGAAGAAGAAGAATTCGGTAATGCGGCAGAAGGAGAAGGCGGTAATTTATTTCCATCAGAAGAAATGGAGGATATGGTAGAGGCTGCCCTAGGTGAATCTATTCGTACCGAAGATGACATTCCTTCCGGTCAAGGACCTCGTGCGGATAATATGAAAATTTCATGAATGATGCTAGGAAACCAATTTATGAGAATGCGAAGTATTCCACCCTCTCATGGTTCGTCCAACTTTTCCAGATTAAGTGTCTAAATGGGTGGAGCAACAAGTCATTCACAATGCTTCTTTCATTCTTGAAAGATTCTATGCCTCCGGGAAATAATGTGCCCGACAGCTGGTACGAAGCCCAGAAGATGATGTCTGATTTGGGTCTAAAGTGCGAGAAGATTCAAGCATGTCCTAAAAATTGCGTGTTGTACCGAAAAGAGAATTCATATTTGAAAGAGTGTCCAACATGCGGAGAGGCCAGGTATAAGTCGAAAGATTCTGATAAGAAGCCTGATATACCTGTGAAGATAGCACGATACTTTTCCATAACACAGAGGCTACAGAGTCTATTCAGGTGCAAGAAAACAGCCGAGGTAATGATTTGGCATCACCGTGCTCTTCCAAGTGAAGATGGAAAAATAAGCCATCCAAGAGATTCACCGGCACGAAAGGATTTCGATAGGAGGCACGCAATATTCAGTATCGATCCTCGCAATGTCCGGCTCGGACTGGCTACTGATGGCTTCTGCCCATTCAACTATATGGCTGGAAGTCACAGCACATGGCCCGTTGTAATGATAATTTATAATCTGTCACCTTGGTTGGCTATGGACCAATCGTACTTTATGATGCCTCTTCTTATCGACGGACCAAACTCACCGGGGAACAATATCGACGTCTATCTTCTAACTCTGATCGAGGAGTTGAAATCTTTGTTCATTGATGGTGTAGAGACATATGATGCAAACACAAATACAACCTTCATACTGCGTGCGGCTTTAATATGGACAATTAATGACTTTCCTGCGTATGGAATGCTATCAGGTTGGTCCGTACATGGTCACAAAGCATGTCCTCATTGCCATGAACACACAACATCGAAATTCTTGAATTTTAGCAGGAAGGTTTGTTATTGCGGCCATCGACGTTTCCTGCCTCGAGACCACCCTTATAGGTTAGACACGGTTCACTTTGATGGTCATCAGGAGCTTCTTGGACCTCCATCCCCATTGTCCGGAGAGGACGTGATTGCTAAATGGGATGGTTACAATAATGTGACCTTCGGGATGGATCCGACGAAACAGGTCAAACCACCATATTGGAACAAGTTAAGCATTTTCTTCGAGCTTCCGTACTGGTCTACAAATTCAGTGCGTCATTATCTGGACGTCATGCATATAGAGAAGGGAGTATCAGAGCACATACTTAACTTGCTTCTTTGTAATGACGGGAAATCTAAAGACAACATGAATGCTCGGATGGATCTACAAGAGTGGGGAATAAGAAGTGAATTGCACTCTAGACCGGTAGCGGGTAAACCGGGCAAGTTTGTACTTTCCAATGCCGCTTATCATATGTCACAACCGGAGAAGAAAAGATTTCTGCAGGTGTTGCATGATTTGAAAGTCCCCATAGGTTTCTCAGGATCATTCAGCAAGAAAATAAAAATTGTGAAGGGCAAGATCGATGGGCTGAAAAGTCATGATCACCATATTATCGTGGAGCACCTTCTTCCCTTAGCCCTCAGGACTTCTCTCCCCGACTCGGTTGGTCTAGTAATCAACGACCTATGTTGTTTTTTCTGAGAGTTGTGTGCTAAAACACTGGAGGTTGTGACGCTGGATAAACTAGAAAATTCTATTGCGTTGATACTTTGCAAGTTTGAGCGTATTTTCCCACCGTCATTCTTCGATATCATAATACACTTGACGGTTCATCTTGCAACTGAGGCGAAATTAGCCGGACCGGTACAATATCGATGGATGTATCCCATCGAGAGGTACGTGTAATTTTTCGTTTCGCGCAATTTATAAATTTATTGTTTTCCTGTATGCCCGTATTTATTTATTCAACATATTTTCATTAGGTACTTCTACACTCTTAAGAAGTATATACGCAATAAAAATCGACCAGAGGGTTCTATCATGCAAGGTTATCTTCTTAATGAAGCAACCACATTTTGTTCCCGCTATCTGGACGAGAACATTGAGACAAGGCTTAACCGACCACGAAGAATTCAAGACGGGCCATATGGTAAAGCCGAGTATAAGAGTGTAGACACTATGTTTATCAACAAGATATACCGGTTTATCTTGCATAATTGCGCATGTCTTGAACAAATTAGAGAGTAAGTTTTTTTTGGATTAATTGTTATATCTGTGTTTGTGTGTGTATGAAATGATATAATATTAATGTCACCATTATTTGTCGAAAACAGAATTCATTTTAACTAGGTACGTGAGGGGCATCCTGATTGGAATGAAGAACAATTGGAAAAATATCATCTGGATAATTTTTGTGATTGGGTCACAGATCATGTAAGTTATTCGAATAACATTTTATTGCTAGCAGTTTTAATCTAAACTTGTATCGTTATGTATTTGTCGTAAAATTTGTTTTGTTAGATCCACGATTCGAACTTGTCTGCATCATTTGAGAGTGATTGAAGAGGTTTAGCTCAATTTCCTAGTACGGAGGTTGCATATTACAAAGGATTTGGTGTCCTTGGATACAAATTCAAAGTTAAGGAATTAGAAACATCTAGAACCACTCAGAATAGTGGGATTGCGACGGTAGGATCGGACGGTGTGATTTATTATGGATACTTAAATTGTATAATCGGCATCCACTATCCCGGACGATCAGAACCCTTTTATATATTCCAGTGTACTTGGTACGATACGCGAACCGATACAGACAGGTAGAGAAGCAATCTTGGGACTTGGAAAGATGAATATGGATTGACCAGTGTGAACACACTTCGATTTTACTGTCAGGAAATCCGTTTATCTTTCCGAACCAAGCATTCCAAGTATACTACTCACAATGTTTGAAGCATCCGGGGTGGAGTGTTGTATGCCGATGGAAACCCAGAGATGTCTACGATGTCCCATAATACGAGGACAGCGATGAGAACGAAGAAGAGAGAAGGCTTAAAGTGCTCCGACCGTCTGTTTCGAAAGACGGGTTGTCTTCGACCGATCATGAAGTTACGTGGGTTAGAAATGACATCGACGATGAAATCCAAGTAGATATGTATAATGCGCCCACGAAACGAAAAAGGTTATCAGTAATGTTATATTATTACTTCACATTTTACGCTCTATACATATATAGTCAATACTTTTAATGATTTTCTAATGCGTCCACGAACCGTTTATCTAGATTTGATGACGATGTCGGGAGCAGCGAGGGGCGGCAGGAGCTCCAGCCGCGGCAGAGGCAGAGGCAGAGCGGTTCTGCCGCCCGGAGAGCTTCGTATGGAGCTTCAGAGGGCCGGTCTTGCACCCAGATCGGAGACCCTTTCGGATGCCTCCTTCCGTGTGGATTTTGCCACACCTCCAGGTATACTGCACGCATATCCATTTTGAATGTAATATTATAGATATTTATGCCTGTTTATGTCAAAATTACTTATATTGTCAATGTTTGATTGTCTAGTAGTTGGTGATGCGTCCACATCTGGGACAGAGGCCACTCCCGCTCCTTCAGGTATATTTATATATCATATAGTGCATGTATATTGATTTAGAATGCTATATCATAAATATACACACATTCCTTTTGCTCTTACTTAGCAATTTTTATTATTGTCTAGCTGTAGGTGGTGACACCACCGCACCTGTGGGTATGTTTATATATCCTATAGTGCATGCATATTGATTTAGAACGTTATATTATTGATCTACACATTCTTTTTGCAATTACTAATATAATCTATTTTTAATTGTCTAATTATAGGTGGTGCGTCCACATCTTCCTCAGGGGCCACTCCTGCCGCTTCCACACCATCCGCATCGTCTGCAGGTTAGTATGAATAAATATAAAATATTTTTTCATTTTACATATGCTCTATAGAATAAATATGAACTTCAAGGAAATTTAGCGTCAATGTTTATTTTCTAGTTGCAGGGGATGCGTCCGCATCCGGGACCCCGGTTGTTCCTCACCGGAGGAACTATCGTCCCGCTCATGCTGCTGCCCGGGCCCAGGCTCGTACGATAGTCACCGGAGGTATATATCACACTTCAATTTTCGCTTAAGCTTGATTTCTTAATACAACTTTGTCTTAATATTGATTTTCTTGATATTTCGTGCAGACGCAGGGCCTCCCTATCCCCAGAGGGGGACTCGAGGCCCGAATCAGTCCCATAGGCTGAGGCCTGACAGAGCTAGGGCGGAGGCACCATTCCCCCTCCTTTTTACCCTTGACTATCGCTATACCGGTCCTCATGCCGAGAGGTTCGGCCGGTATATGGGGGATGAGAGCCGGCTCGTGAAGAACTATCCACTTCACGTTGAGTGGGGCGAGCAGCACCGGCGCTCATTCACCCTCTTCTTTGATCAGGCTCGGGTACGTATTAACGGCCTATTTTCATTTGATTTATCCAATATATTTATTATTAACACTTGCAATCTAATAACAATGTTTTTTTTGTGTTTTCAGTCGGATTACGATTTTCAGCCAGTACCCGACCCTGATCACCCTGGGAGGGTGCTCGACCTTCATGCTCTGTACAATGGCCTGATGAAGAACATGCAGACCAAGGTCCGATACAACAGGAATGAGCTGAAGGCCGACTGTTACTCCCTGTGGATGGTGACCCCCGAGGCAGAGAGAGCGGCCCTCCTATCTACTCCGGCGTTTGCGAGAGTCGACGTAGAGACATGTCCTCTATTGTGCGATTATTTCGACTCCCAACGCAAACAGGTATGCATTTTAAATGTAATTCATTGTTTATGATATAATTTATTTCTTTGTGTTCCTTAATTAGAAAACTAAATGTTAATGCGTTGTGCAGAAACAGGCCGCTCAGAATACAAAGAACAAGAAGTCGGCGAAGAGGGGTCGCCCCACTTACACAGGTGGCTCGAGGAATATTACTCGAGCCATGGAGTTATCGGTAAATTACAATAGACCGACTTTTCTGAAATTCTCCAATATTAAGAGTTATTTTCTAATATTTCTAATATTAAGAGTTATTTTCTAATATTGCAGACAGCTCGGACCGTGGCGCAAGGTGGTACACCGAGCGTGCTGTCCGCATATCTTGCCGTCCACGGCACCTCGACAGATCCCGCCACGGGCGAGCTTCGATATCCCGACGTCGCTACCCAGGAGTATTGCGTAAGTGTTAAATATTTATTCTACCCATATTTGAAATTTTAGTTTTGGAAGCTTCAAGTTTAAATTTTATACTTATACTTTACTGCTTATTGTGGTGTAGGAGCGGGTGGTTGAGCAGGCCGAGGCCTCGGGGATCGATTTTACCGGACAGAACGATCCGAGGCTGCTGACCCCAGTTCTGGACGCCGCACACGGAGGGCACCACGGAGGTTGGGAGAGAGGCCGGGGACTGGGCCCTAGCAGGACCCATATGAGGTTGGACTCCACCCCGGCGGTTACTTCCTCTGTCTCCAGTGAGCGACGTGTCCAGCAGGAACTGGAGAGCTTGAGGGCTACCGTTGAGGAGTTGAAGGAGATGCTGGTATGTATACTACTTTATAGTAAAATATCATGTCATATTATACATATCAATATATCCATAATTAGTACGTAGCTTGAGCTTATTTGGTTTTAGAGTTAGGTTTGATTAATCATACATATATATATAATTAAAATAAACAACGGTTATCCAAACTAGATATCCAATTGGGATTTCGAAATAACTTGATAATGATACGAATTCGAGTAATACACAGCTCTTACACGCTTCTTACACACGTTAGGTCCAGACGCGACCGGGTACATGTCATGCATTTCCTTCGGCTGTGGCTCCGCAAGCCATTACATCGGCTGCGGTTCCGCAGACAGCTCCTATAGCTCCAGCGCCCGCTCAGACTCCCGCAGCCGTGGCTCCGCAAGCAACTCCCTCGACGACGGCTGCGCAGACCACATCGCCAGGTCCACAGGATGCTCAGACTCCCGCTCGCGCCGAATTGCAAAGTTTATTGACCGAGGAGCAGGCGCGCGTTATTCTATCGTTATTCAGGGATGGAGCTGGACCGAGTTAGGGTAGCTTTTTGGTTCTTATTTTTTGAAACATGTATTTATTTATATCATACATATTGTACTACATTTTGAAACGATATTGATATTGATATTGGTTTATATTTATATCATATTCAGTATTTGGGTTTCTTTTGTATATTATATGCGTGAGATGTGATTATGAATACTGCGATATATGTTGTGTGATGATTAATTTTATATTTTATTCATATATATATTATTGTGCACAGGGCGAGAAAAAATAAGGCAGCCCCTTTTTAAAAAAAAAACCAGATAATGTGTACCTACGGATTAATCCGTAGGTACACATGTTACCCCTACGGATTAAGCCGTAGGGGCAAAATATCAGCAGTAACTGATATTTCCCCATGATCTTAGTGTCAGGGGGGTTGGGCTTGTCCCTACGGATATATCCGTAGGGGCAAACAAATACCCCTACGGATATATCCGTAGGGGCCAAATATCAGGAATCCTGATATTTTGCCCCTACGGATATGTACCTACGCATATATCCGTAGGGGCTACTTCTTGGCCCTATGGATAAAGCCGTAGGTACAGTTAATATAATTAAAATAACCGTAAATAAAATAACTTTTTTCCCCTACGCCCTAATCCGTATGTGCAAATGTACCTACACGGAACTCCGTAGGGGCAAGTTTTTGACCGTAGGGGCAAGTGCAGGGCTTCAACTTGCACCTACGGCGTTTGCACCTACAGATGAATATTTTGCCCCTATGGAGATATCCGTAGGGGCAGTGGGTTGCCCCTACGGCTAAATCCGTAGAGGCAACCCTTATTTGTAGTAGTGAACTCATTAATCATTCTATCTTCAATTGGTGAATCATTTGGGACACTCGATAGACTTTCAAAATTGGAGTTATGGGATTCAATTTGCAATGGGTAAGTTTGATTTGGAAGGGTGGAATGCTCACTCTCACGACTCAAATCCGCAACCTGTCCTATCGCCTCATCATACATTGGAAAATGTGGAGCTAGTTGGAAACTAGCTACCGGTTCGTTAGGTTGTATGAAGGCGGCTATGGACGCATTCAAATCTATCATCTAGTAGTACGACGCTACCCGAAAGTCTTCCAATGACTGTTCCAGACTAGACATGGGTTGTGAAGGGGTTTCAGTAAAAGATTCAAAGTTGTTTAGATACTGGAAACTCCCAAAAGGCTATTCAGAAGTAATGACCAGGGAAGGTGCAAAAGTCGGGTAGGATTGATAGGGATCGAATGGTTGGACAGGGTAAAGATCAACGTTATGATAAGAAGGTGAATGGAATTGTTGATCCAAAGAATTAAAAGTGGTGAAAGAAGTGAAAGATCGGCTACGGGATTGTTCAACACGTTCAGCAATAGACATAGGCCTAGGAGTTACAATAGGACTCTCAAAAGAGGTATCAATGAAAGAAGGCGGGGGAGGTTGAAACGGTTGATACAAATTGGATTGCGGAGTTCAATTGTTTGTCGTAGATGCGTTTATCCGATCTTTCAAAGAAATTTTGGGGATGGAGGGATCGTCCGAAGTTCGGGCAAAGCAAGAACCGTAAGATGTAATGTGTGGTTGTGGATACCAAAGTTCGGCAAGAGTTGGTTTATGTGGAGTACCCATGATATGAAGAGAAGAAGAAGGTAGAAAAGGAGAGGAAAAAGAATGTGAATTTTTTTATTTATGTTAGTTATCAACAAAAGAATGAGATATACACACAAAAAGACCAAAAACAATCACGACACAATACTACACACCTAATCGGTTTAGGGTTCACCTAGGTCAACTAGACCAGCTCAAGAACTTGATTATTGAAGTAAAACTGTGTCGAGAAACAGGCTCAAGACATACTAATCACGATGCCAGGTAAGTGCAGAGATAAGGGGAGGTTTTCCAACGCTTTCGTGAAGTTCCTTAATTAGATAACCCTTTCTCCTTTGGCGGTTTTGCCGTGAACACTTTCCTAGACACCCCGTGAACGACATACCGTTAAGCGGTGTTTTAAACACAGTTAACTTCTCCTAATGAGCTCGAAGTCTTTAAAGGCCTAAAATCTAGTTTCTTTTAAAATTTGCGCGGGTAAACGTTTTGCTCAATTTCGTGATTTGTGGGCCACGGAAAAGGTGATGAAATCCTTTACCGTATGTTGTAGGGTGCGCTTGCCCTTAAGTCCGTATTAATGGATGCAATGCGCAAATCAATGAAAAGGTTGTTAAAAAACTAAAAAATCGATTTTTATATTTAGGCACGACACTGCAAAAAATACGGGTTAGTCAATTTTAGCGTTTGACAGTGAACTTCCAAAGAATCCTGTAAAGATAGAATATTGGATGCGTCGGATTTGAGAAAGAAAGTGTTAGGAAATACGTACCGATAAGTTTTTGGGTTAAGAAACCTCCGTTGAAGTGAATCCGGTTAGCTTGCACAGGTCAAACTACCCGGTTGTTTGGCACTGTACTTCGCGATCATCTTAGCTTTGAATATACACTTTGCTCCGCATGATCGTAGTTCGCAAATATGTCAAAATCTACAAATGTCGGAAAAATGGATTTTTAGTGCGAAAAAGCGATATGAAAGCCCAAACTCCTGCACACTCAAAATTATAAAAATCAAACAATAAAATTGGGACAAAATTAGAATACTGGAGCACAAAATTTTTTTTTTGGAGCAAATGGAGGCGAAAAATCTGGCGGCGCCGGGTTTCAAGGGATTCTCGCCGGTATTTATGTGAATTGGGGCTCCAAACTTTTTCTGGTGTCTTAGTGTTATACTAGTGTCTTAATGTCATTGTTTAACTTCTCTGTTTAGTTCCAGAGTGCTTGCAGGTCAAAAATCCAGAGGGTAAAAATTTTAGGTTTGTTAATTTTTGTTTTGGTTTTGAAATTTTGAAATTTTTAGTTTTTTTTTATAAAATGGTGTTAGTGATATAAACAAGATTAACCCGAAATAACAAGAACAAAAACGTTACCGTCTTCCCGGCAACGGCGATATTTGATTGATCGCGCTTGCGCGCGTCGTATTTTAAAGTTATAAAGTTAACCGCAATCAGGACGGCGTCGCGTATAGCTAGCCACGATGAGTACGGGACGTCCGCAGGGAGAAGGTGAGTTTTGCGTTTTTGTTATCAGGAGTTAATGCGAGGGTCGGAATGGTTCGATTCTAACCTAAGTGTATATATGCAAAGTTTAAGTTGTTAGGATTAGATAGGTTAGTGTAAATTAGTGAAGTCCGTTCTCATTCCTTTGTACCGAACTTAACCATTGAAGCTACAGCAATCGGCAACAACGTGGATTAGGGTGCTTAAGTACGGTATTTGTGAAATCCGGCTTATTGACCCTTGTCCGTCCTTTCTTGTCTCTTGATTTTCGCCTCCGGCCAAACCGAACAAAACCGGTCACGGTTAGGGATCACCGATACCTTAGTAGGGTAAGGTGCCTAATAGAGCGCTTGCGTAAGGTTTCGGCGGAGTTCAATTAGAAAATATCGGGTAAAGAAAATGAGAAAGGAAAACCTTAGCTTACAACACCATTGTTTTTCCTAACAACACCATATTCACAAATCATCTAAACCACAAAAAGAGAGAGCAAATGAAATGATAAAAGAAAAGAATACACCACATTTCAAGTAAGTAAATGGCATGGAAATAAAATGCAAGTAAGTAAATGGCATGAATTTAAATTGCAAGAAAGTAAAGCAAGAGAAATACTATGAACCAAAAGCACAAAATGAAAGCATTATTATGTCCAAGTGATGATACAAACCTTGAGTTCAATAACCAAAACTTAAACTTGCAAGCTCAATGAAGTGGTTTCAAGATCAAGAGAAGGAAAAGAGCTCAAGGGGAACTAGCTATGTACAAGAACTAAAATGAAAAAGAAAACCAAAGTGTATGAAGTATTGGGCATATGAGACCCCTTTCCCTTGCTCACTGATATGCATTTTATATGCATAAAATAAGATTAAACAAGTAATAAAAATGAGTTGATGTGACAGTAAGGGAGAGCCAGCAGAAAATTGGGGAGCATTGGGCATGGTGGGGCCGGCGAGATCGGGTTTCTTAGTCATGTCGCCGGTTTTACTCAGGAGTTTGGGGCTCGTATTTGTTGTGTGATGTTGTGTGCTCTCTACAATTCTACTGGTATTGCTTGATTTCATTGTAGAAGCCTGGGTTGTACTCAGTAGATTGAAGAGAGACTTGATACTTTATATCAAAACACAAATTTTTGCATTTAACATTCTTGTCCCCCCATGTGTGCCCACTATGTTCTATGGGCAGCCCCACTATGGTCTATGCCAAAGAGTTATGTGCACACTTGTATTGTGTTAGACCAAAATTGTATACACACATTTATTTGCTAAAGAACTTTTTGGGTATTGATCGGTTTGCAGTTCTGGTTGCAGTGTTGGCTCACAAATGTTATATCCATGATTTTGAGTGTGTTTCCAGTATTGTTTCATGGATACCTGTAATCTGTATTTACTGAGCAGACACTGGTTAATAGTACCGATCTATAACAAAACATATAATGAATGAGTGGTATTAAAATGCAGTTTTCTGTGATAAACAACACTTATCGAGGTGGTGAATACTTAAGTGCCGAGTTCCTGAGTTATTTAAAAGAGAATGGAATTCTCTCTTAGCTTGCTCCTCCATACACACCTCAGCATAACGGTGTATCGGAAAGGCGGAACCGCACCTTATTGGATATGGTACGTTCCATGATGAGTAACACTGAGTTATCATGATCTTTCTGGAGTTATGCATTAGAATCTGCTGCATCTCTTTTGAACAAGGTTCCTAGTAGCTCTGTGCCTACCACACCATATGAAATGTGGAGTGGAAAGAAACCCTATCTTAAGTATCTTAAGATATGGGGATGTCCAGCTTTTGTCAAAAAGCAGCATGCAGACAAACTCGAGGCACGATCAGTACTGTGTAAGTTTGTGGGATACCCAAGGAACTGCAGGAGGTATCTTTTCTATTATGCAGAGGAACGGAAGGTTTTTATTTCTCGGCATGCCCTATTTCTAGAAACTCAATTTCTTGAAAAAGAAATAAGTGGGAGTGCAATAGAACTGGAAGAAATTCCAGAACCACAATCTATTACTGAAAGCATGGTGGAACCAGAAGTTTCAAAAGAACCGGACGTCCTTGCGCCACTTCGTAGATATAGTAGGCAGTCCCATCCGCTCGAGACATACTACGGTTTTCTAATAGACGGGGATAGAGAGGATTGCTTCATCGATGATGATGTGCTAACAAGTTTCCAGCTAGCCATTAAGAGAAGAGACTCAGTAAAATGGCTGGATGCAATGCAGACCGAAATGGAACTTATGTACACCAACAAAGTTTGGACTTTGGACATTGCACCTCAAGGGGTAAAACCCGTAGGCTACAAATGGATCTTCAGAAAGAAGATTGGTGCAGATGGACAGGTTGAAACTTATAAGGCTAGAATTGTAGCAAAAGGTTTTCGTCAAAGGCCTAGCTTGGACTATGATGAAACCTTTTCTCTAGTGGCTATGCTTAAATCTATTCAGATCCTACTTGCCATTGCTGCCTTCCATGATTATGAAATTTGGCAGATGGACGTAAAGATAGTTTTTCTAAATGGAAATTTGGAAGAGTGTGTTTATATGGATCAGCCAAAGGGTTTCATAGAGAGTGGGAGCAGTGGAAGAGTGTGCAAGTTGCTTAAATCCATTTATGGATTAAAGCAGGCATCGCAGAGTAGGAACATCTGCTTTGATGAGACGGTCAAAGAATTTGACTTTATCAAAAATCCATATGAACCATGCATTTATAGTAAGATTGTAGCAAGAACTATAGTATTCCTCATACTGTACGTGGATGACATTCTTCTAATAGGAAATGGCATTCCTATGCTACAATCAGTCAAAGGGTTCTTGTCACAAATGTTCTCCATGAAAGACCTGGGTGATGCCTCCTACATTCTCGGAATCTAGATCTATCGTGATAGATCTAAGAGGATGTTGGGACTTTCACAGTCTATGTACATCGACACCATACTGAAAAGATTTAGTATGGAAGATTCTGAGCGCGGTAATCTACCGACTTGTCACGGGATCACCCTCTCCAAAAAGATGTCTTCCAAGACTGATTTGGAAAGGGATCACATGAGTATTATACTCTACGCTTCTGCGGTAAGATCTATAATATATGCGATGTTGTGTACCAGACCAGATGTTGCTTACGTACTAAGCGTGGTAAGAAGGTTTCAGTCAAACCCTAGGGAGAAGCACTGGATAGCAGTTAAGAACATTCTCAAGTACTTGAAAAGGACTAAGTAGATGTTCTTGGTGTACGGCAGTAACGACCTCCAGATCGAGACCTTCGCTGTCTCCAGCTTCCAGAGTGACAAGGATGACTCCAAATCCATGTCGAGTTATGTCTTCACCCTCAATGGAGGGGTGGTCTGTTGGAAGAGCTCCAAACAGGATACCGCTGCTGACTCGACGATGGAGGCAGAGTATATCGCTGCATATGACACCACGAAAGAAGCAGTCTGGATGAAGAAGTTCATTACAGAACTTCAAGTGGTTCCGTCCATTGTTGATCCAATACTTTTGTATTGTGATAACAACGGGGCTATTGCTTTAGCGAAGCAACCAAGGTCCTATTAGAAGTCCAGACATATCTTGAGGCGGTATTACTTGATCAGGAAGATCATGGATCGCCGGGAGATAGAGGTGCGGAGAGTAGACACGGAGAACAACATGCAGATCCACTCACAAAGGCCATCCCTTAGACGTAGTTCAAGAGGCTATTCGAGATGGTGGGTCTGCGATATGCCAATACATGGCCTTAGTGCAAGTGGGAGATTGTTAGTGATATATACCCTAGAGGCCATTATTGTATAGTACTGGATTGTTTATTACATTTTGGAAGCTTGGGATATACACGGATATAACAACAGTCTTGCTCAATATGATAGTATGCTATTTGGTTTGATTATATCTTAATATATATATGTTTCTTTTAGCATATCGCTAATACATATTGATAGAGCCCTTAGAATCTTTGCTTGACTACCAGCGTTATGATGGCAGTCATACTAGTGGGGGCTGGGTGGTCTATAAGAACATCCTTAAGCTTGTTCCTATTGGTAGGATTATCGAGACAGGGCATCGATACTCCAGAGTAGACTAGTGTATACGCTTCTCATCCCAGTCAGGGGAGATGGCCTGTCCTACAGCCATTGGTATGCGATACCAGAGATAGTATACGTGTGCTCATTAGGTTATGAGTTACACTGGACAGACTCGATGGGAACTGCTGGTTGGTATTATACCTATCGTTAGTTAGCAGTTCCCGGGTGATATGAGTACAGCTTAGTTAGTTGACTTGACATCACTATTCGTCTTGAGTGTTTTCCCACTGTACCTAGATTACTACCCTACCATGGCTCAAATGAGTAGTGCAAACAGGTAGTGGTTGGGTGCAGTCCCGAAGCACTTGGGGACAGTAGTGGATAAAAAGGACTCGTCTCTCCCGGTATTGTGAGTTGATATCGCGCTGTGTTCGGATCGCCAATACACAGTCCCTGTCCAGAGCAAGTGAGATTTACTGGTAGGCACACCAATAGTTTGTCAGGATATTGGACTCTACACCGACACGACTTATTGCGCTAATAGGGGTCTGATGGTTACCACCCCAGGCCCGATATGCGATACTCTTAGACGAATAGACCGGACTGTACGGAGATTGCCATGGATAGGCTCAGTAGGGGTTCGGATGAGTTCGCTCGTTGGATTTCTTTTCTACAGATATCTGGGTAGCCGTTACGTACAGCTAGTGCCGCTGATGGAGTTATGGTTAAACCCACTGCCAGCGTACTATCGAGTCTTTAGAGTCCCACACAGAGGGTTTCCCTAGTTCAGGCGAAACGACGTAGAGGCCGTATGGTTTAATGTGCAAGGTCTTGATCATATACGTGTACTGGCTATACGGATGTTTTTCGGACAGATAATACTAGTGGGCTTTGGTTTAAGCCAAATTCTAGTATTATGTTATTGGATTATTAATATCTCATCGTATTCGTATTTTTGCAGTACGAATGCAGGTATGTATATACGGTGAGGGCATTCTTGTAATTTCACAAGAGATGCTTCTAGAAGGGGACACCTCATTATTGGATTATCTATTTTTGGAAAATAGATTAATGAGATGGAAAATGGAGATATTTGTGGCATGGGCGAAGCATGGCTAATTCATTTGTTTATTAGTTTAGACTTAATATTGAAGCATGGTTGATATTTTGTATTGGAAATAATCCATACTTCATGAGAAAAAAAGAATGAGCCATTCTTCACAAGCCTCATCACTTGCTCATTTGCATTTTCTCATTCTCTCTCCATTTGTTCTTCTCTTTCTTCCTCAAGACCCTAACCTTCACATGTATTGTGAACCTAGGGTCTTTTGAGATAAAACACTCCAATTAACTCTCTACATTTTCTAAGCTACCTAGATTAGCGAACTAGGTACTTTAGTTACCTCGGTTTAGAGGTTGGAGCTTGAACCATAGATTCTCGGATGGATCATCTTCGACATGTGGCGGCCGACGACCGAGCGAGATCCGCACCTTCGAGAAGCTCAAGCAAAGGAGAAGATGACCTGAAGGACTAGTATCAAAGAGGTATAAACTCAATCAGAGTAGTTAGAACCTCCAAGTAGTTTTGCTAGTTAAGGTTTCTGGAAAGATCCTGTTTGTTAAGTCGGTGTTGCAAGTATAAAAATCATTTTTTGTATATTCCGCCTACCCACAAGTGTATGGGGGTGTGCGTCATTGACTTACACAAAGATACAATGGTGATTGAATATAGAATTAAATTCTATCGGGGGAAAATATCTCCCTAATCTTTCTAAATAAGAAGAGTATTTTCTGTTAAACAGAAAGTTGTTGGATAAAAAATCCAATGAAATGGGAGAATATTTTCCCAATCTTTCTAAACAAAGAAAGATTGTCTTTGTAAAACAGAGAGCCCTTGGTTCAAAATCCAATGGTGATTAAAAATCACCGTTTGACAGAATTAAATTCTGTATATGGGAAAATATTTCCCTAATTTTGTTAAAAATAAGAATATGTATTTTATAAAATAGAAATTCACTGGATTAAAGATCCAACGGTGGGTAAAATACCCCGAACAAATTATAAACAACAACAACTCAGCCTTTTATCCCAAGCATATGGGGTAGGCTACATGAACCAACATGAGAATCACGCCGGGTCCAGCACATGAATCCTCCGCCTCCACTCACTCCTATCGAACAATATACTTTCATTGAGTCCTTTGGCAACCATATCGTTTCGTATCACCTCCATCCATGTTTTCTTTGGTCTCTCTTTTAATCTTTTTCCATTGCCTATATCGAGAGTATCTATTCGTCGAACCGGTGCTTCCATAGGTCTGCGTCGCACATGACCAAACCATCTTAGCCGGTTTTCCCGCATCTTCTCCTCCACAGGTGATACACCAACTTTTGCACGAATATCCTCATTTCGCACCTTATCTTTTCTATTGTTGCCGGTACCAAGTCCGGATGAGAAAAGGTGAGGGTTGTGGTAGGCATGTGACAGCCAACTTAAAACTTTGTCACATTCTATGACATGAACCCCGAACAAATTATGAGGCCAATTAAATCAATTGGTATCTCTCAAATGAGAGATTTTCTCAAACTAATTAACAAATTTGCATCTACTATATAAAAGACCTGAGACTTCAAGTCTAAGATAGATGATTGACCCTATATGTTTCTCCACAAAAAGAAAAACAGAGAATTTAATTCTCAAAAGAAGAAGAAGATCTCTCTCCTTTCAAACTCTAGGTAAAGAAAAAGAAGAGATCAAAATATCTCCTTTCCCTAGTATAAATGGAAACAAGGGTTTAACCCTCCATATAAGAACTTAATTCTTCTTTTGATTTGAGATTTGCAAAGCAAATCTCCCCAGAAGTTGAGAATTCAATTCTCATCGGGGAGACTCTGTTCTTCAAACTCAAAGTTTAAGGGAAAAGAACTAGGTTAGAAAAAGAAGGAAAAAGAACCTAAGTGCCGGGAATTTAATTTCTCTGAAAATAGGGTTTAACCCTAAAAAGAAACTTAGTGCTTATAAAAGAAAAAAAACATAAGAATTTAGTTATTAAAGAAGGCTTGATCCCAGATCTTCAAAACAAAGATCTTGGTGATCATTAATGGTCAAAATTCCATTAATACAGATTTAATCTCTAGAAAAGAAAAGGAATTAGCGCCTCACGTGCTTTTCACGTGGGCTTCCCCAACAAAGGACTCAGTCCCTCACGTGAAAAACACGTGGGCGCCCAAAACAGAAGGCTAGCGCCTCATGTGAAATACACGTGAGCGCTGAGTAAAAGTGCTTAGAAGTTCATATACAGCCAAAACGGCTGAGTGCTTAGCACTGATTGGGCAGCGTCCAGCGCCTCACGTGAAAAACACGTGGGAG
The DNA here is from genome assembly GCA_030015575.1 of Agapanthus africanus. Classification (NCBI taxonomy): domain Eukaryota; kingdom Viridiplantae; phylum Streptophyta; class Magnoliopsida; order Asparagales; family Amaryllidaceae; genus Agapanthus; species Agapanthus africanus. The sequence goes on along the minus strand of CM057338.1, from coordinate 864,261,962 downwards.
CCCAACAAAATAAAATGAGACAGCGCCTCTTGTGCTCCTCACGTGGGCACCATACAAAGAGCTTAGCACTCTATATTTAGTCAAAATGACTAAAATGCTTAGCACTTATTGGCAGCGCCCATGACTGAGTGCTTCACATGATACACATGTGAGCGCCAGAGCCCCAAATAAGTGCTTAGTACTTTTGCATAAAAGGAAAAAGGTCGAGCAAACAGAACCCAAATAAGTGCTTAGCACTTTTGAATAAAAGAAAAAGAAAGAAGAAAAGACTTAGCAGACCAAGCCCAAATTAGCTAAAAGTCTCTTTCTGAAATTTCTAGCATCTGAGCCTAAATGCTCTGTTGTTGGATCTTAATAAAAAAAGTGATCCTTAAAATATTGCTAAGTGGATCTTAGTCTCAAACAGGACTAACGTATCTTTAGTTAAAAATAAATTGGGCCCAAATACTCATATATTTAAGTTGATCTTAATCTCAAACTAAATTAACGATTCTTAAACCAAACACAATATTTTTGAACTAAAGGAAAATATAACTTAAGTTCAAAATCCTAAATCTAAAATATACAGATTTGGACTAAACTGCGCCCTACGGGCGATGATATAAAATAGTCTCTGTATACAATCCACGGGCAACCAAAATAAACAAAAATACACACGACACTAAGTGAACTGCCGGAGAAGGAGAAAGTGATTATCGCAATGCGATAACGTAATTAACTGCAGGGGCTTACGCCTATAGGGAAGAGTGTCCCTGCAATCAAAACTCCTTCACAAACGAGGGGGAGTTTGATGAAATCTGCTACAACGGTCGCATCTGTCCAAACCTCTGATATACGGTGCCATAAATCAACTTGATATCTTCAGAGAGGTGGATGGATATATTCCAAATAGTATCTTCCTCCAAATTCAGGAAAGATGATCTATTGCAGTTCGTCTCTGTTTTCAGCAGTTCACAGATTCTGGCACGCCCGGTGGGATCTTTTCCTCTTTCCACTCCACACTTCGTATGTCGTGTTTCGTGAACAAATTTGCGGTTTGTTATGGTTGCCCTTGGATTCGAGGTACTAAAACATGGTGTCTTGCTCCTGTGCAGAAAATCAATGGCTCTCAATTGCATTTCATGCAACAGTAATTCTCGTTCCGCCCCAGCTAGAGGAGTGACCTATGAGCCCAACGTGGCCTCTATTTTCTCAATGCCGGTGGGGCCGGTCACGCAAGCCACTACCGGATTCTTCTTTGGGACCATGCTTCCACCTGTGCACTTTGGCGCCTCAACGTCACAAGAAGAAGCTCCTCGAAGGTCGGCCTTCAATCAACTGGAAATCACGACGACCCCCATCAGCAAGCCATCAAACTCTGGCGTCTCTGTCTTAAACAGAATGAGCAAGAACTTAAACGGTCCGGTAAAGAAGCTTGTGATACCTGAAGGGGCTACCCCAAAATGGCTAGCCCTCCCTACTCCTACTACAGGTGAAGCCGTCAAAAGTGCTTCCTTTATCAGACGACCAGTCTTCGAAAGATTGGCCGGCTCTTCTCAAACTCCATCGAGGACGTCGGTCTTCAACAGGCTGACGCAGATTGAAATCCCTCAGCAAAGCCGGGGACATGATGAAGCCGTGTCTAAAACAAAGACGGTCCCTCCAGCAAGGCACGCTCGACATCGTCACTGGCACCGAGTGAGAGAGGCTAAGGGCAACTCCCCCTTTGGACTCACCCTACCTGCTCATATGGTGAAAGGCGATACCGCTGTTCCAACTGGGAATAGTTTTGAATCACTTAGGAGGGTGCGTAAAAACTCCCCAACGGCGGTGCTAAAGAAATTACCCCTACCTGCAAAAGTTACAGTGCAGGCAAAGCCAGAGCGGCCTTATCAGCGGCTCTCCTTGCAAATTCATAGGGTCTGGCGAAATGTCTAAGACTCTGTGATTGACAAAAACTACTCTTGTCAACCAAAGAAATCGAAGGTCCGACAAGAAAAAGACCACACCTCCGCCATACAACGGAGGACTTCTCTTAAACAAGTTCCTGTCACAATGGCTCCTTCAACTCCAATCTCTCATAAAAGAACGAGGCTGGAGAAAACTCTACCGCCCGCAGCAAATTCCAAAGGCGATGGACCTAAACGCCCTAAGTCTGGGGGCATAACCTTACATACGGTCTACATGGCTTCAGGAAAAGAAGAGAGCCATGCTTAGGTGAGTCACCGACCACAAACTCGGTCGCTTACAAAGGCTCAGGAGCAACAGAAAAAGCTCCGAGAAATGCTGAACAAAATGACGGCACTCACTGGACAAAAAGAAAGTCCGGACAAAGAGGCCAAACAACGCCAAGTGCAGGAGACCGATACAGATTTTTTGCGAAGGGTGCTTGAGTGAAAGGAAAAAGAGGCTGCTGAGAAAGCTGCTAACATGAAGAAGATGGCTTTATTGTTCCAAGACATGGTTGGAATGATGATCCAATTAGAACCCCCGGCTGAAGATCCGCTGATAATCATCGAGGATGAAAGAGAGGAAACAAGAAACCCTCCTCCGGCCTTATCAGCAGCCAAGAAGGAAACGATTTCCAAGGCCCCCCTTGATGATTACATTGCTCAAGAAATAAGAGCTCACCAAGCAAATGAAGCTGCTGGCCAAATTGTCAGAACTGGATGGCCGTATCCAGGCTAGTATGATCAAATCAAATACCCGCCGGGATATACGATCCCCAAGTTCCATGTCTACAAAGGAACATGCAACCATCATCAACACGTCGCGCAATTCAGAGCTCTGTACGACAAAATTAGAGGCGACGACAAATTGTTGCTTCGCCAGTTCATCAGCGGTCTGTCAGAAACAACCTTCGAATGGTACTTGGAGCTCCCAAATAACTCCGTGAAAATATTTGAAGAAATAGAACTGTTGTTCAAGCAGTGGTTCGCCAGCGCGAGCGAACGTACTCTGATCACGACATTAATCAATGCTAGGGTAAAGCCAGGAGAAACTTGGGTCCAATACGCGATCCGATGGCAGAACCTGTGGTCTAAGTGCGAACAACGCATTGAAGAATCTCCTGCCGTGGGCATGTTCATCGGGACCCTTGATCCTCAAACGACCGTTTCCCAGTTCATAACGTTCTTCAAGCCCACAACCTTTCAGGCCATGATAGATAAATTGACCTAAATAGACCAGATGGGCTATGGGCCTTCCTCCTCAAATAAGGACCCTTGAAATGCTAAGCGTAAAGGGAAAGCAGCCTTTGTTGCTAACAAGCAACAACATACGAGTGGCCCAAAACTAGCTGCTCGCCAAAACAACGCGCGCCCGCGCCTGTCCTTAGAGGAAAGACTAGGACGTGCTTACTTGTTTCCCCGCGACAAGACGAGAAGACTGTTCGAATTGGCAATGCGTAATAAACTTATCACATTTCCAGACCCGCGGCGTCTACTGCAACCCGGCGACTTCAACAACCCTAATTGCTGCTTCTATCACGGAATGGTGAGCCACCTAATTGAAGATTGCTATGTCTTCAAAAACTGGGTCGAGGACTAGTATCAATAGGGGAAATTCACGCTGTCTGATAACTGGAAGGTAAACCCACCCCAGAAGCACACTCCTAAAAAGGTGGATGCGCAGGGGGCATCATGCTCACTCGTGGAAGAAACTCCATGGGAAGTCGTTCTTTCAGCAAAAACCAAAAGAATGTTGAAGGATCTGCAAGCATGTCCGGCGGTCAGGTGGAAAAGCCCACATGAACTTGAAATAATCGAAGGGATGTTAAAACCTCGTCCAGCACCAAAATTTGTTGACGAGGGGAAAAAACCCCAAGTCAAGCCTTCGAAGTCTTCAAAGAAAAAGAAGAAGACCAAGAAGCCTGTGCAGCCTGCCGAGTATGACGACAAGTACACAGATTTACAAAATTACATATATGCGCTGGAGTAGTATAACCAGAAGACGTGGACACTAGTCACACTCAAAGAATTCTTCAAGCATATTCTTGAGAGCGAAGACAGTGACAATGATGGGGGAAATGACCCATCAGGAGAAACCAAAGACCGTGTAGTAAGTTGCCACACGGTCTTCCATTCATCATTATATGATGAAGAGGCTCCCTTAGTGTCAGAAAACAATACAGAGGAACTGGGGGCAGTATCGGCGATAGAATCCCCGGAACTGCCAGATAAGACCGGATTGAGAGGCTGCTAAATGAAGCCTTTCAAAAAAGAAAAATTGACCGAGAATGCGAGACAGCCATATATGAAAAGGCTAAGCGTCGGCGTCTAGATAAGGAAGCTGTGGCGATGAAAAGTCATAAAGTACTCCAACCAAAGTAAAGCATATCTGCAACAAATAAGAGCATGATCAAAACAGAGAAGCGGTTCGCCAAAGTCCTGTCAATAGAGATGAAGCTACCACCTCTTATAAGGAACACTCTCATGATCATATGCCTTGATGGAGAAGAATCACATCCAAACTACTGCCTATATCATCGGAGGGTTACCCACCCCACCGAGGAATGCCGTGCCTTCAAGAAGTGATGGCAAGGATACGTTGTCCATCAAAAACACTTCAAGAGGATGAAGCGCGAAGCTCGCGCTCGTCAATGAAAAAATAGTGGGACGAACACACATGAAGAAATGACTGGTAACTGTCATATGGTTGGTACTAGTTCGGAAGGGGAAAAAACACAAGTTCTTACCTTCGGGAGCGATTCTGAGGACAAAATACCCCTCAGTTCTCTCTTCAAAGACTCTGCCTCCGGAAAAGAAGAGGAGGATAAGAACTAAAAGAATATTAAGCTGCATAACCACACGCTGCCTGAGAACAACCTCGGACCTACAAACAAATGTTCGAACAAAAAAGACAAAGGGAAAGGGAAAATCCTTGAGGAGATCGCCCTCGATGAAGAAGCAGTAAAAGAGCTCGCCGCAAAGGACCCGTCTAAGAAAAACAAGGTAGATTACAACGTCCTGACACATTTGAGGAAAATACCTTCGCAACTGAGCATACTGGATGTTCTCCTCCTGTCTAAAGAGGCACGAGATTCCCTGATCAAGGCATTACAGGAGTCCGATCAATTCCAAGCTTTCCTCGTGGAAGAGAAAATGAAAAATGAACTGGCAGAGGTCCATACAGCTGGTATTACATTCAGCGATGAAGATATCTTCCTCGGTATGTGCGAACATAATCTCCCGTTATATGTCACCGGGTACTGCCACGACATCAAGATAGGGAAAATCCTCGTCGACAACGGATCCTCCATTAACCTTCTCAACGTGAGGGTGTTGAAGGAAATTTGTATGAACGTTCAGCACCTTGCCCGAGATAAAAATACTATCTCCGAGTTCGACTCAAAGTAGTCACGGACGCTTGGCTCTGTAATACTAACAGTACGTTTCGGGCTGCTCGTCACTGACATCAAATTTCATGTTATTGACGCCAAGACTTGCTATAACGCTTTGCTCGGCAGGCCTTGATTACACGAGTACAACGTTATCCCTTCTACACAATATTAGTGTATGAAGTGTTTCAAGGATGGCTCGGAGTACCTAGTCACGAGTGAGATAAATCCATTCTCCATAAACGATGTCCGGAAGTACTTTCTACCAGACTTTGAGGATACTGAAAGGTGCCATAAGCCGGAGTCTAAACAGAAATCCGTCGCTGCTATCCCAATCTTTGAAAGCGATACCGAGAAAGACGAAGAAATAGTCTACTTGGGGAAACCCTAAAAAGAAAACAATAAGCCCGGACCATCTACTCCTATCTTGGTCTTTGGCAGCGACTCTGAGGACGGGGCCAACGTAGTGTTCTCCATCCGCCCGTCAATGCAAACTTTTGCTGGAGCAGACCAGAGTCTACAAATTATAATGACTCTGCTTCGGCATTACAAGGAACTTGATGCGCTCGATACATACAACGTACAAGAGCTACAAACTTTCTACGTGCCACCTAGCCAAAGGGGTGAAAAGGCGATCCTCTTCTACCAAACTATGAAGACCAAAGTAGAAAATGAAGTTTGGCATGGTGCCGATTTTGCACTCGACAGGCTTCAACCCATCCGTCTGCCAAGATATTACGCGGAGAGATTGAAAAGGCTGTTAAGATGCCAAGGTGTATCCTTCGAACAAATTGTTCGACAAGCCCAATTCTACAAAAAGATTTGGGATATTCCCGGGACTCAGCGAAAGATGCCCAACGGGAAGATGGAGACAACCGGGCTCGAATATGTCCGTTCCAAGAAACGGGAGCAGACCTACAGTAGCCACGTCATAAATAGCTCAAGTGAAGTAAAAAACGCTCTTCCAAATATCCGTAATGTCAAATCGGAGAGAGATCCCGCTCTAAAAACATTAATTTCGTCACTTGAAGAACAAATTGACAAGTTAGTAAACGAAGCTTGTCTAACGAGCCGGGACAACCACAGCCGCGAAATGGACATTTATGAAAAGGTCAAGACGCAACATCTCAGCCGGAAATCTGCGGAGAAACTAGATCGCAATACTCTTCATCCCTGGCCCAATATATGTTCTCACGAAAGGGAGAAACCCCGAAATGGAGGTAAAAATAGGGAAAAGGATGCAAACAACTCTCGAAGACAATAAAGCGGATCCAAGATGCTGTGCAATCAAGAAAAACTTGAGTGGAGCCCGTCCTTTATAAAGAAAATGGATCGGGAATACTCTTTTCCTCACGACAAGACAAGGAAAATACTTAACCTTGTCATGAAGCACCAAATGATGACGCTTCCGTAGTCTCGGCACCCCGAACAAATAAACGAGGTCCATCATCCGGATTATTGCTGCTATCACCGATTAATAGGTCACCCTCTTGAAGACTACTTCACCTTCAAAGCCTGGGTAGAAAACCAGTATCGACATGGCAGGTTTATGTTATCCGACAGCTGGAGGGTAACCCCGCCACAAAAGCATGAGCTAAAGAGGACCTATACCGTCAGGATAGGACCAGCTCAATATCGAGAATGGAAGCAAACTCGTACCTGCCACATGATAACACTCTCAAAAGAGGGAGGGCACAAGACTATGAATGACCTCTACAGGTGCTTCGCAAATGAAGACGAGAACGAGGTGATCTCATAGTTTCAGCCAGCATCAAAAGTGCTGGAAGATGGGATACACACTATGACAGACAACCTAAGAAAAATCGACTTGGGAATGGAAAATGATCCGAGGCCAACGTTCGTCAGTTAGCTACTATCTGAAAAACAGGTGGCCACGTTAAAAGACGTGCTCATGAAGTATAAAGATTGCTTCGTCTAGAACTACTCTGAAATGCCGGGTCTAGATCCAAAATTGGTAGTACACAAACTGGCTATATCGCCAGGTATAAGGCCAATCAAACAGGCACCAAGAAGGATGCGATTCGAACCTGAGATGAGTATCAACGCTGAAGTCAAGAAACCAATTGACTTCGAATTCATCCAAGAGGTTCAATATCCCTACTGGATCGCTAAAATCATTCCAGTAATGAAGAAAAATGGGATGGTTCATATCTGTATGGATTTTCGGGACCATAACAAAGCTTGCCCGAAGGAAGACTTCCCAGTGCCCGTTTATGAGCTTATGATCGATAACACGTCTATCCATGCGGTCTTCTCCTTCATGGATGGATCTTCAGGATACAACCAAATAAAAATGCATCCTGAAGATCAGAAGCATACCGCCTTCTGAACCCCTCTGAGCATATTTTGCTATATGGTAACGCCCTTCAGTTTGAAAAACGCTGGCGCTACCTACCAGAGGGCCATGAAAAAGATCTTCGATAATGAGATTGTCGAATGCTACATTGAAGACCTTGTGGTAAAGAGAAAATCTCACGAGGAACATTGGGAACATCTAAAAATAGTGTTCCAACGTCTTCGGAAGTATAATCTCAAGATGAATCCTCTAAATGCGCGTTTAGAGTTTCCTCAGGAAAATTCCTAGGATTCATCATACGTCACCGATGTATCGAAATCGACCCCTTAAATATCAAGGCGATTATGGAAATGCCCGTGCCAAGAACCCTCAAACAATTGCGGTCTCTCCAAGGAAAGCTCGTGTGTATCCGGCGGTTCATAGACAACCTTTCTGGAAAATGCCGTCCCTACAGTCATTGATGAAGAAGGGAACCCCGTTCGTCTGGGATCAGAAGTGCACTGGACGAAATCAAACACTACCTGCAAAATCCATCGGTATTGACCACTCCGCTTAAGAGAAAACCCCTTATCCTATATACAACGACCCTTGAGGTTCTCTAAGTGCATTGTGGGCACAAGAGAATGATCAGGGAAAGGAGAGAGCTCTGTACTATTTGAGTCGTGTTCTCCTAGGGGAAGAAAACAACTATTCCCGCATCGAAAAGCGTTGCCTGGCACTGATCTTTGCAATAACAAAACTCAGACATTACACCTTGGCACACGAGGTTCATCTCATATCGAAGGTGTATCCTCTCAAATATCAAATGTCAAAGGCCCTACTGATAGGAAGGCTTGTCAAATGGGCCCTCCTCCTGATGGATTTCTCGATAACGTATCAACCCTCCAAAGCAGTGAAAGGTCAGGCCATTGCCGACTTTCTCATGGAGCATCCGATACCAGCCGACTCCCCCTTAAATTTTGAACTGCAAGATGCACATGCGTTCAACGCAATCAAAGAAGAAAACGATTCCTAATGGGAACTCTACTTCGAAGGAGCATCTTCCATAAAGCGGCGAAAGCAAAACACCCCAATAATCAAAGATGGGGTAGGGCTTATCTTCATGACTCCGTAAGGAGGGATATTGTGTTACGCCTTTTCCTTAATAGAGCCAAGGGCTAAAACGAAGCTGAATATGAAGCTTTGATAGCAGGTCTTGAGATCGCTATCGACATGGGAATCAAAGACTTCCTCATATATGGAGATTCACAGTTGATCGTCAGCCAAGTAAATGGCGACTATTAGACATGAAAGCCAGAGTTGATAAAGTATGGCGAAAAAGTGCAGCAACTGCTGACACAAATCCCTTCCTATACCCTAGAAAGTATACCATGTGCGGAAAACAACAAGGCTGATGCATTGGCCAAATTGGCTAAGGAATTGGCCGATGAAGACCTCGATGACATGAGGATCATTGTGCAAAGCCGCAGGGTTCTCGTGCAAACAGATATATCTTTTGTAGACCTGATGGAGGACAAAGGAAAAGAAATGACTGAACAAGTAGCCCTTCGAATAGAGGACGAAGAAAAGGTCATCGACTGGAGGGAATTCTTCATAGACCACTTCAAATCCCAACGAACGCCCAAAAATGCGTCGTCTAGACATCAGCTCATGAAACGAGCTTTATCTTTTGCCCTCGTCAATGATACTCTATATAAGAGATCGTTCAACTGTCTGTGGGTAAGATTCCTAGGGCCAAAGGAAGCAAAGACAGTCGTCAAAGAAATTCACGATGGACTCTGCGGTTCTTATCAAGCTGGGCCAAAGATGAAGTTGAAGATAAAAAGAATAGGTTACTATTGGCCCATGATGAGCCAGGCCTGCGTCGAATATGCGAAGCAGTGTCACTTGTGCCAAATTCACGAGGACTTCATCCATCAACATCAAAATCCTCTGTACCCGATAGTGGCTAACTGGCCGTTCGAAATGTGGGGAACCGATATAATTGGCCCTATCGAACCGGCATCATCCAAAGGACAATGGTTCATATTAGCAACAACTGACTACTTCTTTAAATGGGTAGAAGCAGTACCACTAAAGGAGGTGAAGATGGAGAATATCCTCCACTTCTTTAGAACCCATGTCATCTATCAGTTCGGCACTCTGTGACGGATAAACTCGGATAATGGGCCAGCTTACAGAAGCCATAAAATAAGCCGCTTCACACAACAACATAAAATTGATTGGAGATATTCTTCAGTCTATAATTCTCGGGCCAACGGTCTAGTTGAAGCTTTCAACAAGACCTTGACAAAGATTATAAAAAAGACGGTGTCCAGAAACAAAAAAGACTGGCATGAAAGGTTGCATGAAGCTTTCTAGGTGTATCGAACAATGTTCAAGACGACCACGAATACAACACCATACGCATTGGTGTTCGGCACAGAAGCAGTGCTCCCGTTGGAAATATAACTCCCCTTTACGAGTAGCGGTTCGATATGAGTTGACAGATGAAGAAAATGCTCATCTTAGGCTTGAAGAGCTCGACGCCCTCGACAAAACTAACCTTATAGCACAGCAAAATCTGGAGGCTTATAAGACAAGGATGACACAGTCATACGAAAAACTGACCAAGCCAAGAACATTCCACCGAGGCGAACTCATGCTAGTCGCTAAAAGACTAATAATTCCTAATCGTGCAAAACGGGAGAAGTTCAAGCCGAACTATGAAGGCCTGTACATCATAGACAAAGTCTATCCAGGTGGAGCCTACCTGCTCATGGATATACATGGCGAATGACCCTTCTGGACGATAAACGGTCGATTTCTAAAAAAATACTATGCTTGACGAGTCAGGACTTAGGCCATTGATAGATGACGACGCTTGTGTCCGCTCGATATCTTCCTGAGTCAGGACCCTTAGAGTAGTATCCAAAAAGCTCCGTCGCCCCGAAATACGGGAATAGTGGACCGAAAACGTCCTTAAACTAAAATTCATCCTTAAAATTGGAATGCTGGACCGAAGCGTCCCTAAACTAATGCTGGACCGAAATGTCCTTAAACTATACTGGACCGAAGCATCCCTAAACTAATGCGTTCCCTTAAAAACAGGAATAATGGACCGAAACGTCCTCAAACTAACAATGGACCGAAATATCCTTAAACTAATATTCGTCCCAAATACGGGAATGCTGCACCGAAACGTCCTTAAACTAATGCTGGACTGAAACGTTTTTAATCTAACAATGAACCGAAATGTCCTTAAACTAACATTCGTCCCAAAATGGGAATATTGGACCGAAACGTCCTTAAACTAGCATTTCGCCCCAAATACGGCGATAAAAGACCGTCATTTTCTCACACGTTTAGCCCTACGGTGAATCCCCATATCGATTACTGTATACAATACACGGGCCTAAATGATCAGTAACTCTCCCAGGTCCCACATGATGAAGTCCTAAGAAAAAGATTAGAGCCTACAGCTAACGGTGCGTTACCTTACGGGCCGCTTAAAAAAAAGAAAAAAAGGTATGTCCACAAGTGAAATGGGCACGGATGAAAACCCGAAAGGGTGCCGTGAGTAAAAAATGCAGGACTGCCAGCGAGCTAGTGAAAACCCGAAAGGACGCGAACTTGTTAAAAAAAATCTGCGTGAGATCCTTAATGGAACAACACATTTAGGAGTCCCTACGATTCCTAAGGAAAAATTACACTTGCGAGATCCTCACGACTCGTAAGGTGAATTTCCTCTTATGAGACCCTCACGACTCATAGCATTCAAAACCTTTAAATTACAAGGATCTAAATCTGTTCTTAAGCCATCAAAAAACCATATAAAACCCTTTAGCCCTACAGGTGGTCCAGTATCGACCATTGTATACAATACACGGGCATAAATAAATATCCTCCCACCAAGTTCCACCAATGGCAAGAAATATCCTCATATGGTGAATGACACTTGTAAGCCCTCTCGACTTATAAGTAGAAAACACTCTTCTTTATGACTTATAAGAGAAAGACACACTTAGGAATCCTTACGATTCCTAAGGAGAAATTACACTTGCAAGATCCTCACGTCTCGCAGGGAAAAAGACCTTTATGAGACTCTTACGGCTCATAAAGCCACAAAGCATTAGTCGACAGGATCCTAACCCTGTTTGCTAAGCCACCTTTGTCCAAACCAACAAAGGCAAATGATGTTTCACTTCTAGAAATATCCCAGTTGTAGCGATGCTGATGCCTAAATAGGTATCAAATTTCAAGTTCTTTCACGTCAAATGATGATTCGCTCTTGGCAATATTCCAGTGCTAACGATACTGATGCCAAGATTGGGATCATATTTCAAATCCATAAAAAAGCTGAAATGATAGGGCGATTCGCAATAAAAGGTAGCGAGTAAAAAAAATAGTCGGAATGGTTAAGCACCGCGATAAATAGCCGAAATGATTGGGCAATCACGACTTTCGTAACATAAAATCTGAAAAGATAGATCATCGTGGAAAGAAATAAAAAGTGATAATAAAAAAAGAAATGAAAATGAAGCCTTCCTGCCATGCAAGTATGTCTATATTGACTCTTGTATACGACCCTGTTCCCGCCAAAATTTAAACAATATAGAAAGAGGAAAGCTCTGTTGGAAGCTAATGGGGCAGCGCCTTACGTGTTTCTCATGAGGGCGTCAACTCCAGCACCAATTTTTTGGTTGCGCCGCACGTGCTCCTCATGCCGGTGCCAATGTGCAAAGCACAGAAACGCTTTCTGTATAAGAATTAAAAATTTATATGGCGCCGCACGTGCTCATCACGCGGACGCCAATGTGCAAAGCACAGGAGTACCCATTATAAGAATTAAATTCTTAAGTGGTGCCCGCGTGCACAATATGTGAGCATCAGCGCCCAAATTAATGTGGGTAGAATCAAATTCTACACGGGGAATATTTCCCTAAAATCTGAGATATTCTTTGTTAAACAGAGCCATTGGATCAAAAATCCAATGATGATAATAAATCATCAAAATGATAGAATTAAATTCTATTAGGGTAAAAATATCTCCCTGATCAAATATTCACTGTTAAACAGAGAGCCGTTGGATCAAAGATCCAACGGTGATTTAAAATCATCAAATGATAGAATTAAATTCTATTTAAAAAATATTTTTCTTGATCTTTCTAATATAGAAAGATCTTTCTCTAATAGAAAATCTTGGATTTAAAATCCAATTGTGATAAAATATCACAAATTAAACCATCTGATAGAATTAAATTCTATGTGGGAAATATTTTCCTGATATTTCTCAAACTAGAAAGATCTTCTCTGTTAAACAGAGAACCTTTAGATCAAAAATCCAACGGTGATTATAAAATCACCCATCGATCATCTGATAAAATAAAATTCTATCTTAGGAAAATATTTTCCTAATCTTATTAAATTAACAAGGTATTCATATGATAGAATAAAATTCTATGTTAGGAAAATATTTCCCTAGTCCTGTTACATAATAAAATTCTATCTTGGGAAAATATTTCCCAATCTTGTTAAATAAACAAAAAAATTTCTCTGTTAAACAGAGAGCCTTTGGATTAAAAATCCAACGGTGAATAAAATTCACCGATTGATCTAAAGGATCATTTTGATTGATAATGAAATCAATCATGATCTCTCAATGAGAGATTTTCTTAAATTGATTTTTCTCTTTTTCTATAAATAGGAGCAAAAAGATTAATCAAGGGAGACGGATACCACACACAGAGAGAGATGGACATATAGAGGGAACTCGCCATAAACTTTTGCAAAAAAAAAAAAGACAGAAGGCTCTAAAAAACGATAGAGTATTTAATTTTCAAAAAAAGAAAGGAGATCTCCCTCCTTCAAAAACTCTAGGTAAAGAAAAAGAAGAGATTAAAAGTATCCCCTTTTCCTAGTATAATTGATATAAGGGTTTAACCCTTTATACAAGAACTTAGTTCTTCCTTTGGTTTGAGATTTGCAAAAGCAAATCTCCACACAAGTTGAGAATTTAATTCTCATCGGGGAGATTCTGTTCTTAAGACTTAAAACTTTGGGAAAAAACTATGTTAAAAGGAAGAAGAAAGAAAAAGAACAAGAACGTGTGTTTTGGAAATTTAATTCCTTTAAAATTAGGGTTTAACCCTACATAAAGAACTTAGTTCTTATAAAAATAAAAGAAGAACTTAGTTCTCCAATTAAAAAAAATGATGATTCGAGATCTTCAAAACAGAAATCTTGACGATCATCAATGACTAAAATGTCATTAACAGAGATTAATATCTCTAAACACAAGAAAAATTTGGCGTCTCACGTGAAACATAAGTAAGAAAATTAGTGCCTCGCACTATTATAGTTCCTCATGTGTTTCCCACATGAGTGCCTAAAAAAACAAAAGAAGAGTTAAAATGCCTCACGTGATTCCCACGTGAGCGCCTGAAAAACAAAGAAATAAACTCATCCATGTTGATTGGGCAGTCACCAAATAAAGCAACCAAACACCCCCAAATATAAAGTAATCACGTAAAATACAAGTGAAACACTCTTGGAAACTTGAAATCTAGCACCTCACGTGCTTCATACGTGAGCACCAGAGCTCTAACCAACTGCTTAGCACTTTTGTCAAAAAGGGGGAGGGGTGAACAAATAAAACTCGAAATCAATGCTCAGCACTCACATGCTTCCCATGTGAGTGCTATGCAAAGTGCTTAGCACTCTATGTTCAGTGAAAATGACTAAACTACTTAGCACTGATGGGACAGCGCCCATATCAGAGCGCCTCACATGTTTCACACGTGAGCGCCAAAGAAAATTATTGCTTAGCACTATAAGTAGCGATTCACGTGAAAAACATGTGAGCGCCAGAAAAGATTAGTACTCAGCACTATTCTAGCGCCTACGTGAAACACATGCGAGCACTATATATATCAGTGCTTAGAACTGCTGGGTAGTTTAGAGAACAAATTTAAGCCTAAATTGGCTATGTTTCCTGAGGTCAAACCTCTTTAATTTTAGTCAACTGAGCCCGTATTGCTCATGATTTCTAAACCGATCTTAGTCTCAAACATGACTAATGATTTCTCATTGATGATATCCAAAATGATATTCATCCCATATCTCCTAAATTAATCTTAGTCCCAAATGTGACTAACGATTCTTAGGTCCACAACCCTTTTTTTGCCCTCAAATACGGGATTTGATTTAAGGGTACATGTTTCCATATCTCTGATATATGTCGTTGTAATTCCTCAGCGTCTTCAGAGAGGTGGCGGGTCCCGACAACCAACAACTCTGTTCATCCCACATTAATGCACTTCCAAATTGACGTGCACACTTCAAATCGAATCGCACCTCAAATTGGACGCATTCCATATTACCATCGTTCACTCCACCACATAACAAATTCACGTATGCGCAAGATGAATGTTAGACCGAAATGTCCTTAAGCTAATATTCGTCCCCAAAAAGGGAATGTTGGACCGAAATATCCCTAAACTAATAGTCGTTCCAAACATGGCGATAATGGACCATGATGTCCTTAAACTAAAATAAATCGAGCCCAAATACTCATATATTTAAGTTGATCTTAATCTCAAAGTAGATTAACGGTCCTTAAATAACCCAAACCCAAATCTCAAATATACGGATTTGGACTAATCCGCGCCTTACGGGCGACGATATAAAATAGTCTCTGTATACAATCCACAGGCAACCAAAATAAAACAATACACACATGACACGAAGTGAACTGCCGGAGCAGGAGAAAGTGGTTATTGCAATGCGATAATGTAATTAACTGCAGGGGCTTGTGCCTGCAGGGAAGAGCGTCCCTACAATAAAAAACCCCTCACAAATGAGGGGGAATCTAATGAAGTCTGCTACAACGGTCGCATCTGTCCAAGCCATCAATATATGGTGTCATAAATAAACTTGGTGTCTTCGGAGAGGTGAAGGGAGAAGTCCAAATAGCATCTGCCCCCAGAATTCAGGCCAGACGTCCCAATGTCTCGGTCCCTGTCTTTTGGCGGTGAACAGATTCTGGTACACCCGGTGGGACCTTTTCATATTTCCGCTCCACACTTCATGTGTCGTGTTTCACGAACAAAATCGCGGTTCACAATGGTTGCTCTTGGATTCGAGGTACTAAAATTTAGTGTCTTTCCCCTGTGCATAGAAATCGATGGCTTCCAACTGCACCTCTTGCAATAGCGACTCTCGCTCCACCCCAACAGGAGGAGTGACCTACGGGCCCAACGCGGCCTCAATTTTTTCAATGCCACTGGGGCAAGTTACGCAAGCCACTACTGGACTATTCTTCGGGACAATGTTCTCACCGGTGAGTTTCGGTGCCTCAGCGCCGCAAGAGGAAGCTCCCAAGAGGCCGGTCTTCGATCGACTGGTGACCACAATGGCCCCATTCAACGGGCCGTCCAAATATGATGTCACAGTCTTCAACAGGCTGAGCAAAAGCTCGAACGGGCCTGGAAAGAGGCTCATAATACCTGAAGGGGTTGCCCCAAAATGAATAGCCCTCCCAACTCCTGCTACGGGCGAAGTCGTTAAAGGCGCTTCCCCTACCAGAAAGTTGATCTTTGAAAGATTGGTGGGCCATCCTCAAACCCTACTAAGGATGTCGGTCTTCAATAGGTTGACGCCAATAGAAACCCCTTAGCAAAGCCGGGGGCACGAAGAAGCCTCTTCCAAAACTGAGGCGGTCCCTTCTGCAAGACACGCTCAACGTTGCCATTGGTGCAGAGTTAGAAAATCCGGGGGCAACTCCTCGTTTGGACTTACCCCGCCAGCTTCAATGGTGGAAGTTGATGCTGCTGTTCCAACCGGGAACAACTTTGATCTGGTCAGGAGGGTGCACAGGAACTCTCCAACGGCGGTGCTAAAGAAATCGCTCCCGGCTGCCGAAGTCACAGTGTAGGCAAAGCTGGAGCAGCCTCATCAGCGGCTCTCCTCCTAAATTCATAGGGTCTGGCGAAAAGTCCAGGACTCTGTGATCAACAAAGATTACTCTCCTCGACCGACGAAATTGATGGCTCGGCAAGAAAAAGACCACCCCTCCTTCATACACAGAGGGATTTATTCTACACAGGCGCCTGTTACGACGGCTCCTTTAACTTCAACCTCCCACAAAAGGACGAGGCTGGAGAAAATCCTACCGCCGGCGTCAAATTCCAAAGGCGATGGACCCAAATGCCCCAAGTTTGGAGGCATGATCGTACATACGGTCCATATAGCTTCCAGGAAAGAAGAAAGTCGTGCTTCCGTAGGGCACCTACCGCAAACTCGGTCGCTGACAAAAGCTCAGATGCAACAACAAAAGCTCTTGAAAATGCTGACCAAAATGGCAGCACTTACCGGACAGAAAGAAAGTCCGGATCCAACGGACGAATAGCGCCAGCAGCAGGAGACCGACATAGAGTTCCTATGAAGGGTGCTTGAAAGAAAAGATAAAGAAACCGCCGAACAAGCTGCTAACATGAAAAAGATGGCGCTCTTGTTTTAGGACATGGTTGGAATGATGATCCAACTAGAACCCCCAACCGAAGATCCGCTGATAATCATCGAGGATGACAGAGGAGAAACATTGAACCTTCTTCCGGCCTTATCAACAGCTAAGGAGGAAACAATTTCTAAGGATGCTCTTGATGATTATATAGCTCAACAAGCAAATGAAGTGGCTGGCCAAATCGTCAGAACTGGCCAACCGTATCTAGGCTGGTATGATCAAATCAAGTACCCACCGGGATGTATGATCCCCAAGTTCCATGTATACAAGGGGACAGGCAACCCTCACCAGCACGTCATGCAGTTCAGAGCTCTATGCGGCAACATCGGAGGCGACGACAAACTGTTGCTTCGCCAGTTCGTTGGCAGCCTGTCAGAAATGGCCTTCGAATGGTACTCAGAGCTCCCAAATGAGTCCGTAAAGACATTCAAAGAGATGGAGCTGCTGTTCACACAGCGGTTCGCCAGCGCAAGCGAGTGCACCCTGATCACGGTATTAATCAATGCCAAGGTAAGGCCAGAAGAAACTTGGGTCCGGTACACGATCCGGTGGCGGACCTATGGTCTAAGTGCGAACAGCGCATTGATGAATCTCCCGCCATGGGCATGTTCAGCGGGACCCTTGATCCTCAAACGACTGTGTCCCAGTTTATGATATTCTTCAAACCAACCACCTTCCAGGCTCTAATCGATAAACTGACCCAAATAGACCAGATGGGCTACGGGCCTTCCTCCTAAAAAAAGGACCTTCAAAATAACAAGGGTAAAAGGAAAGCGGCCTTCGTTGCCAACACGCAATAACAACCGAGTGGCCCAAAACCAGCTGCTCACCAAAACAACGCGCGTCCGCGCCCATCCTTGGAGAAAAGACTAGGATGCGCTTACTCGTTTCCCCGCGACAAGATGAGGAGACTGTTTGAATTGGCAATGCGTAATAAACTCATCACATTTCCAGACTTATGGTGTCCACCGCAACCCGGCGACGCCAACAACCATAACTACTGCTCCTATCAAAGAATGGTGAGCCACCCAATTGAGGATTGCTACGTCTTCAAGAACTGAGCCGAGGACCAGTATCAACAGGGGAAATTTGCTCTGTCTGATAACTGGAGGGTAAATCCACCGCAGAAGCACACTCCTAAAAAGGTGGATGCGCCGAGAGCATCATGCTCACTCATGGAAGAAAATCCATAGGAAGTCGTTCTTTCAGCAAAATCCAAATGAGTACTTAAAGATCTACAGGCATGTCCAGCAATCAGGTGGAAAATCCCACTCGAACCTACAATCATCGAAGGGATGATGAAATCGCGTCCGGTACCGAAAGTTATTGACAAAGGGCAAAACCCCCAAGTCAAGCCTTCAAAGTCTTCAAAGAAAAAGAATAAGACCAAGAAGCCTGTTCAGCCTGCCGAGTATGACGACAAACGCACAGACCATCAAAAGTACATTGACGCGCTGGAGGAGTGCAACCAGAAGGCGTGGACACCGGTCACGCTCGAAGAGTTTCTCAAGCATATTCTTGAGAACGAGATAGCGAAAATGATGAGGACAATGACTCATCAGGAGCTACCGGGGACCGTGTAAAAAATTGCCACATGGTCTCCCATTTGTTGATAAATGATGATGAAACTCCCTCAGCGTCAGAAAACAATGCGGAGTAACTGGGTGCAGAATCGGCGCTAAAATCCTCGGAACTGCCAGAAGACCTGATTGATAGGCTGTTAAACGAAGCCTTTTGAAAAAGCAAATCTGACCGAGAACGTGAAACAACCATATACGAAAAGGCTAAGCGTCAGCGTCAGGATGAAGAAGCTGCGACAAGGATGGGTCGTAAAGTACTCCAACCAAGCCAAAGCATACCTGCGACAAATAGGAGCAGGATCAAAACAGAGAAGCGGTTCACCAAAACCTTGTCAATGGGAATGAAGCAGCCACCTCTCGTAGGAAATACTCCTGGTGTCATATGTCTCGACGGAGAGGATTCACATCCAATCTACTACCTATATCATCGGAAGGTTAGCTACCCCACCAAGGAACGCAGTGCCTTCAAGAAGTAGTGGCAAGGATATGTTGCCTATCAAAAAACACTTCAAGAGGATGAAGCGCGAAGCTCGTTGACGGCAAAATAGTGTGACAGATGCGTATGAAAAAATGACTGGCAATTGTCATATGGTTGATACTAGTTCGGAAGGGGAAAAACCCTAAGTTCTCACTTTCGGGAGCGATTCTAAGGACGAAATACCCCTCGGCCCTCTCTTCAGAGAATCCACCTCCGAAAAAGAAGAAGAGGAGAAGAACTGCGAGAATATTTAGCTGCATAACTGCACGCTGCCTGAGAAGAACCTCGGACCTACAAACAAAGGTTCGAGCAAAAGAGACAAAGGGAAAGAAAAAATCTCTGAGGAAATTGCCCTCGACGATGGATTTGTCAAAAAGCTCTCACTGAGGGACCCGCCTAAGAAAAATAAGGTGGATTACAATGTCCTAACACATCTGAGGAAAATACCCTTACAATGAGCATATTAGATGTTCTCCTCCTGTCCAAAGAGGCACGAGATTCTCTGATCAAGGAATTACAAGTGCCCGATCAGTTCCAAGCTTTCTTTGTGGAAGAGAATATGAAAGATGAACTAGCAGAGGTCCACGCAGCTGACATTACATTTAGCGTTGAAGATCTCCTTCTCGGTACATACGAACATAATCTCCCATTATATGTCACCGGGTACTGCCACGACATTAAGATAGGGAAAATCCTTGACGACAATGGATCCTCCGTCAACCTTCTCAACGTGAGGGTGTTGAAGGAAATTTGCATGAACGTTCAGCACCTTGCCCGAGATAAAATTACTATCTCCGTGTTTGACTCACAGTCATCACGGACACTTGGGTCCGTAATACTGACATTATGCTTCGGGCTGCTCGTCATTGACATCAAATTTCATGTCATTGACGCCAAAACTGGCTATAATGCTTTGCTCGGCAGGCCTTGGTTACATGAGTACAACGTTATCCCTTCTACACAATATCAGTGTATGAATTATTTCAAATACGGCTTGGAATACACTGTCACAGGGGAGCTAAATCCGTTCTCCGTAAACGAGGTCCGAAAGTATGAAGACGCAAAGTACTTCCTACCAGACTTCAAAGATACGGAATGGTGTCATAAGCCGGAGGATAAACAGAAGTCCGCCGCCATTATCCTGATCTTTCGGAGCGATTCTGATGAAGACGAAGAAATAGTCTATTCGGGGCAACCCCAGAAAGAAAACAATAGGCTCGGACCATCTACTCTTATTTTGGTGTTTGGCAGCAACTCAGAGGACGAACCCAACACAGTGTTCTCCATCCGCCCATCAGTGCAAACCTTTACCGGAACAGATCAGAGTCTACAAATTACAATGGCTCCGCCCCGGCATTACAAGGAACTTGATGCGCTCCATACATACGGCTTACAAGAACTGCAAACTTTCTACATGGCTCTCAGGCGAAGAGGTGAAAAGGCGATCCTCTTCTACCAATCTACGGAGACTAAAGTAGAAAAAGAAGTCTGGCATGGTGCTGATTTTGCACTTGACAGGCTTCAACCAATCCGTCTGGTAAGATACTACATGGAGGGATTGAAAAGACTGTTAAGATGCTAAGGTGTATCCCTTGAACAAACTGTTCGACAAGCCGAATAATACAAAAAGATTTGGGATATTCCCGGGACCCAGCGAAAGATGCCCAATGGGAAGATGGAAACAACCGTGCTCGGATACGTTCAGTCAAAGAAACGGGAGCGGTTCTACAGTTGCCACGTCATAAACAGCTCTAGTGAAGGGGAAAACACTTTTTCAAATGGCCGTGACGTTGAAACAGAGCGAAATCCCGCTCTAAGAACGTTAAGTCCATCGCTCGAAGAACAAATAGACAAGATAATAAAAGAAGCTTGTCAAAAGAGCTGAGACAATCACAGCCGCGAAATGGCCATTTATGAAAAAGCCAGAACGCAGCGCCTCAATCAGCAATTTGCGGAGAAGGAAAACTGTACTTCTCTTCATTCCCAACCCGTTGTATGTCCTCGCGAAAGGGGAAAATCCCGAAATAAAAGAAAAAATAGGGCAAAGAATGCAAACAAGGTTCGAAAACAATGAAGTGGATCCAAGAAGCTGTGCAATCGAGAAAAGGTCGATTGGAACCCGTCCTTTATAAGGAAAATGGGTCGGGAATACTCTTTCCCCCAAGACAAGATGAGAAAAATATTCAACCTTGTCATGAAGTATCAAATGATGACACTTCCGGAGTCTCGGCACCCCAAACAAATAAACGAGGTCCACCATCCGGATTATTGCTCCTATCACCGAGTAATAGGTCATCACCTCGAAGACTGCTTCACTTTCAAAGACTGGGTAGAAGAACAATATCAACAAGGGAGGTTCGTTTTATCCGACAGTTGGAGGGTAACCCCACCGCAAAAGTATGAGCCAAAGAGGACCTATACCATGAGGATGGGACTAGCTCAACATCAAGAGTGGAAGCGAACTTGTACCTGCCATATGATAACACTCTCAAAAAAGAGAGGGCACGAGACTATGGATGACTTCCACATGTGTTTCGCAAATGAAGATGAGGACGAGGTGATCTTTGAGTTTCCACCAGCATAAAAAGAGCTGGAAGATGGGATACACACCACGGCGGACAGCCTAAGAAATATTGAATTAGGGACGGAAAATGATCCGAGGACGACATTCGTCAGTGAGCTACTATCTAAAAACTGGTTTCCACGTTAAAAGACGTGCTCATGCAATATAAAGACTGATTCGCATAGAACTATTCTGAGATGCCTGGTCTAGATCCAAAGGTGGCAGTACATAAACTGGCTATATCGCCGAACATAAAGTCAGTCAAACCGGCGCTAACAAGAATATGGCTCGAACTTGAGATGAGTATCATTGCTGAAGTAAAGAAACTAATCGACTCCGGCTTCATCCAAGAAGTTCAATATCCCGACTGGATCGCTAACATCGTTCCAGTGATGAAAAAATAGGACGGTGCGCATCTTCGTGGACTTTCGGGACCTCAACAAAGTTTGCCCGAAGGATGACTTTTCAGTACCTGTTACTGAGCTGATGATCGATAATACTGTTTCCCCAATATTTAAACCTAATAAAAGAGAAAAGCTCTGTTGGATTTAATGAGGCGGTGCCTCATGTGCTCTCCACGAGGGCGCCAACGCCAACGCCAATCTTATAGGATTAAATCCTATGGTGGCGCCTCATGTGATCCTCACCTAAACGCCAATGTGCAAAGCACAGAAGAGTTCATTACATAAGAGTTAAACTCTTAGATGGCACCGCACGTGCTCCTCACGCGAGCGCCAATGTGCAAAGCATAGGAATACCCATCTTAAGAATTAAATTCTTAAGTGGCACCCACGTGCACAACATGTGAGCGCCAGCGCCCAGATAGAATTAAATTCTACAATACTCTCTGTTAAACAGAGCCGTTAGATCAAAAATCCAATGGAGATGATAAATCATCAAAATACAGAATTAAATTCTGTTGGGAGAAAGCATTTCCCAAATCTTCCCAAAATAAGAAAGATACTCTCGTTTGGATTAAAGATCCAATTATAGAATAAAATTCTATTTTGGAATATATTCTCTCAATCTTTCTAAACAAGAAAAATTGCTCTCTGTAAAACAGAGAACCATTGGATTAAAAAATGCAATGGTGATTAAAAATCACCATTTACAGAATAAATTCTGTATAGGGGAAAATATTTCCCCAATCTTGTTAAAAACAAAAAAAAATCATATTTTGTAAAAATAGGAGTTCTTGGATCAAAATCCAATGGTGGGTAAAATTCCCCGAATCAATTTTAAGACCAATTAAATCAATTAGAATCTCTCAATGAGAGATTTTCTCAGAACTAATTAACAATTTGCCTCCACTATATAAAGGATCCGAGAATTCAATCTCGGGACACAGACAAAATAGAGGAAACCCCCCATAAGCTTCTGAAAAATATAGAAAGCTTTAAAAACAACAGAGAGGTAGAAGACTTGCCTCCTAAAAAAACTCTAGGTAAAGAAAACAAAGAGATAAAAATATCTCTTTTACCTATTTTAGGGTTTAACCCTTCTCAGAGAATTTAGTTCTTTCTCTGGATCAGAGATCCACAAAACAAGTCTCCCACAAGTTGAAAATTTAATTCTCATTGGAAAGATTTTGTTCTTGAGAATCAAAGATTCAGAAAAGAACTAGGTCCAAAAAAAAAAAAAAAACCAAAAGGAAAAAGAACCCATAAAAGAACTTAGTTCTTAAAGAAAACCTGATTCCAGATCTTAAAAAAACGAAGATCTTGGTGATCATTAATGGTCAAAATGGCATTAACAGAGATTTAATCTCTAAAAAGGGGAAAAAGACTAGTGCCTCATGTGCTTCCCTCGTGGGCGCCCTTTTAACAGCGTCTAACGTCTTACGTGAAAAACACGCGGGCGCCCAAAACAGAAGGCCAGCGCCCCACATGAAACACACATGGGCGTTGAATAAAATGCTGAGCACTCCACATACAGCTAAAACGCTGAGTGCTTAGCACTGATTGGGCAGCACCGAGCGCCTCACGTGCACCTCACGTGCACCTCACGTGAGCGCCATAAAAATGATAAGGGTGCTTAGTACCCCATAAAAAGCTAAAACGACTGAGTTCTTAGCACTGATTGAGCACCGCCCAGCGCCTCATGTGGGCGCCACAAAAATAATAAGGGTGCTTAACACCCCATAAAAAGCCAAAACGCCTGAGTGCCTAGCACTGATTGGGCAGCGCCCAGCACCTCACGTTTTCCTCATGTGGGCGCCACCAAAACAAAGAGAAGAGAGAAAAGTTCTTAGCACTCCATAAATAGCCAAAATGGCTGAGCGCTCAGCACTCAGTAGGCGGCGCCCATAATTAAATGCTTCACATGAAACCCATGTGAGTATTAGAGTATCAAACAAGTGCTTAGTATTTTAGCATAAAAGAAAAGGGCTGAACAAACAGAGCCCAAATAAGTGCATTGCACTTTTGAATAAAAAAGAAAAAGAGTAGGCAGATTAAGCCCAAATTGGCTAAGTCTCTGAAGTTTCTTGCAGCCGAGCCCAAATGCTCTTTTGAAGGATCTTAAGTAAAAATGATCCTTAAAATATTGTTAAACTGATCTTAGTTTCAAACATGACTAATGATCTCTCATTGATGATATCCAAAATGATATTCATCTCGTATCTCCTAAAATAATCTTAGTCTCAAATATGACTAACGATTCTTAGGACCACCATAAACCTTTCCTTCAAATACGGGATTTGGTTCAAGGGTACATCTTTCCACAACTCTGATATATATCGTTGTAATTCCTCAACGTCATTAGAGAGGTGGCGGGTCCCGACAACCAACAATTCCTTTTGTCATACATTGATGCACTTCCAAATTGACGTGCACACCTCAAATCAGATTGCATCCCAAATTGGGCACATTCCATGTCACCATCGTTCACTTCGCCACGTAACAAATACATGTGCGGGGAAGATGAATAACAGACCGAGATATCCTTAAACTAAAACTTCACCTCAAACATGGCGGTAATGGACCGAAATGTTCTTAAACTAACATTCGTCCTCCAAATGGGAATGTTGGACCGAAATGTCCCTAAACTAAAATTTCGCCTCAAACATGGTGATAATGGACCGTGATGTCTTTAAACTAAAATAATTGGGCCCAAAAGCTCATATGTTTTAAGTCGATCTTAATCTCAAACAAGATTAACGGTCCTTAAATAAACATAAGCCCAAATATAAAATATATGGATTTTGACTGATCTGCGTCCTACGGGCAACGACATAAACTAGTCTCCGTATACAATCCATGGGCAACCTAAACAAATAAAAACAAACACGACATGAAGTGAATTTCAAGAGCAGGAGAAAGTGGTTATCGCAAAGCAGTAACGTAATTAACTGCAGGGGCTTCCGCATGCAGGGAAGAGCATCCTCAAAATTAAAAACTCCTCATAAAATGAGAAGGAATCTGATAAAGTCTGCTACAATGGTCGCGTCTGTCCAAACCTCCGATATATGGTGCTATAAATCAACTTGGTATTTTCGGAGAGGTGAACGGATAAATCCAAATAGCTTCTACCCCCAAATTCAGGCAAGACGATCTATCCCAGTTCGTCTCTATTTTCGGAGGTAAACAGATTCTGGCACGCCCGGTGGGACCTTTTCCTCTTTTCACTCCACACTTTGCGTGTCGTGTTCCGCGAACAAAATCGCGGTTCGCTATGGTTGCCCTTGGATTTGAAGTACTAAAATTTGGTGTCTTGCTCCTGTGCAGGACAAAATTGATGGCTTCCAACTGCACTTCTTGCAACAACAACTCTCGCTTCACCCCAGCTGGAGGAGTGACCTACGGTCCCAACATGGCCTCAATCATTTCAATGCCAGTGGGGAAAGTTACACAAGCCACTACTGGGTTGTTCTTCGGGGCCATGCTCCCACCAGTGAGTTTCGGTGCCTTAACACCGCAAGAGGAATCTCCTAAGAGGTCGGTCATCGATCAACTAGCGACCACAACGAACCCTCTCAATGGGCCGTCTAAAGCTGACATCTCAGTTTTCAACAGGCTGGGCAAGAACCCAAACAGACCCGCAAAGAGGCTTGTGATACCTGAAGGGGATGCGCCAAAATGGATAGCCCTCCCAACTCCTGCTATGGGTGAAGCCGTCAAAAGTGCTTCCTCCATCAGGAGATCGGTTTTTGAAAGATAGGCCTTTCCTCCTCAAACTCTGCCAAGGTCGTCAGTCTTCAACAGGTTGACACCAACAGCAGCCCCTCTGCAAAGCCAGGGGCACGAAAAAGCCATTTCCAAATCTAAGGCGGTCCCATTTGCAAGACATGCTCGACGTCGCCACTGGCCCCGAGTGAAAAATGCTGGGGCAACTCCCCTCTGGACTTACCCCACCAGCTCCAATGGTGGAAGTTGACGCTGCTGTTCAAACTGGGAACAACTTTGATCTGCTCAGGTGGGTACGCAAGAACTCTCCAACGGCGGTGCTAAAGAAATCGCCCCCACCTGCAGAGGCCATGGCACAGGCAAAGCTGGAGTGCTGATTGAAATTGATTTCCGATTATGTAGTTGGTTTTTAGAAAATTGTATTTAGAAATCACAACCAAAAATATTTGACCGTAATCAATAAAGGTGTCGGATGTAGCGCGTCAGTAGGTGCGGATCGTCCACAGGGAAAGTGAGTTCCGTTCAATTCTTGAATTAGATGAGATGAAAATTTAAAGCAAAGAAAAGAAAACAATTCATGATTTGTAATTGAAGATCAAGAGTAAGAAAAATCTAGATCTAAAAGAAACATTAAAACAAGAATTGAGGTGAAAGATAATTTCCAATCAACACTCAAGATTATAAGTATGGCTCGTAGGAGTAGATCGGATCTATAGATGTGATGAGATCTAATGATTACTCATTCTTATCCATTAACGAATTGATACTAGATCGATGCAAGTTCATCGAGGTTTAAGGATCGTGCGGGAAAATTAGGGATTCCGCAACTCATCCTTTGTCCTTTCGATAGATCGCATTCAAATTCTAGCTTCTAGTTAATCAAATGGTTAATAGTTGTTCCCTAGTTTCGAGTGAACACGATCTAGAAAGCATCATCTCGAAACTAGGTCATTAATCATTTGATTCACTAGAATTTCAAAGCATTATAGGATTTAAGAATTGTAAGAATATCTAAATCATCATCATCTAAAGATCGTCACAACTCCTACACGAGCGGAGATTACTCAAACATCATGATCACAAACACAATCACAAATTGAGATCTAATCATTATGCTTGAATTAAAAGATAAGCAAGAATATAGAAAATTCACCATTATTTATCGACAAATTTCGTTACAACTCTCTTGAATTTACAAAAGGTAGGAACTAGATCGTCGATTTCGGCTTCGCTCGGCTCCTTGAGTCGCGGATCGGTGTGGATCTCTTGCTGAGTTGAAAATCCGGCGTTGCTTCTAAAGGTTGGAGGAATTCTTGCTTGAATCGATCTCGGGAATTTGATCTTGAGGTTGAATTGGAGATTGGGCACAAGTTTTGTCACTAAACTTGTGGAGGGAAGAGGGAGAGATGAATGACTTTTTTTGAACCCTTTGCACCCTAGATCTAGGCTCCTTTTTATAGGCCTCCCAAATCTAGATCTAGAATTAAAATTTGAATTCCCTCCACAAGTTAGTTAACCAAAAGATTTAAATTTCCCTCCAAAATGTTAGTTAAGCCCAAAATTTAAATTTCCCTCCAAGAGTTTGTTAAGCCGAGCCTTCTAGATGTGCCATGATTAGTCGAAAATATTGCATATTTTAGCCGGCAATTTCCTCATCATTTGCATTCATATAGAAGTGTTCGGTATTCATATTTCACATATTAGCAAAACTGTCGCAAAATATCAGATTGCATGTATTAGACTCTAAAACCGACACTATAAAGGAAATTGACTGCATTTCATGGCATCGCATCATTCCTATATTGCGCAACACTTGTTTTAAGATCTGTGCAGGAAAATCCAGAAGAAAGGCCACAATCTATACGGTACCGATCAAATATTACGCCAACTCAAGGATTTCAATTCTGGTATCAATTCAAAGAGACAAACTAAAATCAACATATCAAAGAAAGCTCCAAATATTAGCCCAAGACCACAGAAGAAGCCCCAAGCCCCCTACATGGCCGCGGAACCGCGGCCAGAGCCTGCTTGAGCCGCGGTTCCGCGACCGTCTTGCCACGTCAGCCCTAAATCTTTGGTGCACAGTGCTTCACTCAGGGCCCACATTCAGCTCATATACTTCAAATTCCAGAAGACTCCAGAGACTTCTGCCAGATCAGCAAGCTTTGGGACCAACACTAAACTAGCCTTGTATTCTAGAAACTTCTCCTTAAACCCTAGCTTAAACCCTACGCTAAAGCCTAACAAACTCCTTCTAGAAGCCTCAACAAACTTTTGGAGGGAATTGTAAATTCAAACCTAGACCTAGGGTTTGGGAGATCTATAAATAAGACCCTAGGCTCACTTGCATCATAATCTCTAATCTTGGAAAAATCCCTCCATTAGTTCATCATTAGCCATTCACTCTCTTCATCTTCTTCCACAAGTCTAGTGAGAGGACTTATGTGAAACCCTAACCCTAATTCCAATCAAAAGCCAAGATCCCGAGTACCCATCAAGCAAGAAGCCTTGCAACCTTTTATGAGCCGAGCCGATCTTCAACAGTGCAAGTGGTCCGAGCCGATCCGCGACTCACGGAGCCGAGCGACGCCAATTCAACAATTTAGTTCTTCCTCTTGTAGTTCTTGAGCGACTGTAATCAAATTGTTGATATAAATAAAAGGTGATATTCTTTTATCTTGTTTTCTTTAAATTCTCGCATCATGATATCTTTTCAATTCTTGAATACTTTCTGTGTGATGATGTTTGAGTAGTACTCTGCTCGTCGAGGAGTCGAGAAGATCAATAGAATGATGATGTAATATATCTTAAATCGATTCTTGAGTCCTACGAGTTTTGTAAACCCTAGCAAGTTCAAGAATCGACGACCCAATTCGTTGTGATGCTTTCTTGATTGATATCGCTCGATATTGGGGAGTTACGATCGTTTCTTGAAATTGTTAGAGGCTAGAATGCGAATGATATCAACGAAAGAACAAGGGTTAAACGATGAAACCTAGTTTCATCAAGAAAGCCCTAACTCTCGTCGATCATCATCGATCTAGTATCAATCCTTCGAAGGACAAGAACACGAAATCTTGAGATTACATCACGTCTATGGATCCGATCGATTCCTACGAGCCTCATTTAGACTCTTGACATTTTGGTTGGAAATATCATCGAAACACCGATTCTTGATTTGTTTACCAGTTTCTTGATTCTTGATTAAACATCGTGGCACCTGAATCAATCGATAAATTCTTGAATCATGTTTTCTTTTCTTTTCGATTAACTTTTCGATTCAAACAAATTAAACATAGAAACGAATCGCACAATCCCTGTGGACGATCCGCACTCGCTTACGATCTACAATCGACACCGTAATTGATTGCGGTCAAATATAATACTTTGATTGTGAATTTTATTCAATATTACCTACACATTGAAATTCATTCGCTTATTTCGATTTACGCAAACAAGAAATCATTACAATCAAATGAAACCGTTATCGGGAATCATTTGAGTATTTGATTTGATACACACAATCGAATTTGATGACAATAAAAAATGGCGCCGTTGCCGGGGATCGCGCGCTAATTCGTTTCATATTATAGTTTGAATTGAAAGAATTATTCCATTGTTATTTTGAGATCAAAATTCGTGCAAACCCTAAACGATTTGTTGTGATTCATTGCAAGGAAATCTGGAGCTGTTTGGCAATTGAAGAAAATTTTTGGAAAATACCAGAGAGTTGAGGGAGTCAACAGAAGCTCCCTGAAAAATTTTGGTGCAGTGTTCCCATACTTTTACCGCGGAAGGGCGGCATTAGGAGCCTATTGCGGCGGAACCGCGGCAGGTCTGGGGGGTCTCTGTGCAATTTTTGTCTCAGGTGATTTCTTACCTTCTCCTCTCTCATCTTTTTAGCTCCAACTAACAAATTTCTGCAGCCTTCTTTGCAAATAATCGCAGCGCCGCAAAAGCAAAATTAAAGTTGTGCGTGATTTTAATTTCTTGGTTGTTTGCATTCTAATACGGATAATTAAGGGGCACGGCCAAATCCAAATTAGGTGGGGATTTCATTACCCTTCCTAGGCCCCGAAAACCACAAAACTTGCATCCGCATTGACCCACATTAACTAAAAGAAATCTAGAGAAGACTCTAAGGACTGTCGCGCTCAATTAGGACAAGAGAAGGCCGTGGGTAATTCATTGCTTATCCACGTTTTCTTGTGGTGCCTAAGGCGAGTGTGTCTAAGGCTAGTGGTTTTTAATTAGGTCCACTACTTACGTAGTGGAGTACCTTCCCACTTACCTGGCACTTATCCGGCCACAGGGGGACAAAGAGGCAGTGGAGGATTCTATCCTGTGACTTGTCTTTTGGCAGTTAGGAGCGGTCTAAAGCCGGACCTAGGTGACCACTAGATTCTAGGGTTTGTGTGCTGCATTTGTTTTGTCGCATCATTTTTTTAAAAAAAAAAATCCGTCCCTTTTTCAAAAGCAAACACCGCATTCATTCATTACCCCTAATTATAAGTCAACGCTGCCACTTGTACTAACCCTTTTTAGTGCAAGATAGGCTGGATACGGGATTCTAGTGCCCGTTTAGTCCGCGTACCCTTTATCGACTCCGAAGTTGATATTTCTCCATTTACCTTTCCTTTACCTACTATCACACCCACACCGATGGATCCGAATCCATCAAACTTCTTTAACCCTAATCTGCCGCCGTCCGTTGGTGCGCAGAATCCATCCCGCATCTCTCTCCAGGAGAGGTGCTACCCTATTCGAGGTCCTCTTTCGACCTGCTTATCCACACCACCAGCCAATGGGGATAACTTTGAGATTAATCCCCAGTATATCAATCTTTTATCCAAATTTCACGGATTCGAGACTGAGGACGCTTACGTTTTCATTACCAAATTTGAAAACGTATGAGCAATGATCGGTACGTCACAACTTTCAGTGGATGCTATGCGTCTACGACTTCTTCCATTTACATTGTGCGATATAGCCGAGAAGTGGCTATATAATACTACCGCACATTCTATTACGAATTGGGAAGAATTCGTCGCTGCATTCGTTAAGAAATTTTACCCAATACAAAAGACAGCTCGAATCCGTAGCGAACTGAATCAATTTGCCCAGCTCCCTACTGAACCATTTTCTAAATGCTTTGAACGTTTCAAGGATCTATTGGTTCAGTGTCCTCATCACGGCATCCCGAGATGGGAGCTTTGCCGAATCATTTATGAGGGCATTAACCCAAACACTAAACAGAGCCTTGAAAACATGTGTCAAGATACTTTTATGACCAAAGATGATGGGGAAGCATGGAAGTACTTAGAAGAGTTCGCTGAAAAATCACTACAGTGGGAGAGTGGAACCCAACCATTGAATAGGGGTGGCGTACACCAAATAGATGTGTCCATAGGTATTCAAGCTGAGATGGCAGCAATGCAAAAGAAGCTCGACGCTATGGAACACAAATTTGCAGCAGCCTCCCTAAACCCAGTGTCACTCCCCAAAACTGTTTGTGGGTGCTGTTCTGATCCGTCTCATTTAACGGAAGAATGTCCATTAAACTTTGCGTTTCAAGGTCACGAGCATTATAATGCCGCATTTCAAAGACCTCGAAACGATCCATATTCTTCCACGTACAATCAGGGTTGGAGGAATCACCCGAATTTCGCTTGGAACCAAAACCAATCTCAAAACACGGTTCCAAACACGGATCAATTTCAAAGGGCTCTTCCTCCACCACAACAGCAACCCCTTCAACTCACTCAGCACCCCTATCAGTCACAAAATTTCCAAAACCAGGGCAACACTCCTGCACAGTCTAATCCTATGCAGTCCTGTTCTGACGAGTTCTCTCAATTCACTCAAACCATGAAATCACTTTTATCAAATTTCATAGAGGTTTCGACTGAGGTTAGATCTTACGTCAGTGAGATAAAGAAAAACTCAGCGTCCCAAGCTGAGAGTATCAGATCGATGGAAGCTGAAATCGCACGCCTAAAAGCCGAAATGAGTGCGAGAGAAAAAGGGAAACTTTCCTCTCAACCCCTACAGAATCCTGGGCATTACAATGTAAATGCCGTCACAACGTTGAGATCGGGAAGAGTGCTGAACAATCATGTCGGGGAAGGTATTAATGATACTGAAAATCATATCAACACCCCGGCTGAGACCTTTCCACACACACATACTTCTCCTTCTGATCCTTCTTCTTCTACCACACCATCTTCTCGAGAGCCTATTCTCCATTTCCCACTAGGCTCGACACCTTCTCCCAACCCTTATAGTTTTCCACAGACGGTCCCCACACCTCTTTCGGGACCTCATCTACCCCCTCTTCCTTCTCCTATGATGGACCCTGCGCTTATTGCGAAAGCTCCATACCCGAACCGGTTAAGGGCTAATAGAACGAGTCCTCATATGGAGAAAATTTTGGAAATGTTCAAACAGGTTAACATCAATATTCCTCTCCTAGATGCGATTCAACAAGTCCCCACTTATGCGAAAATTCTTAAGGACTTGTGCACTAGGAAGAGGAAGACTCAAGTGCCGAAGAAGGTCTTCATTTCTAATAATATCAGCACTGCTTTTATTCCCCAGCTACCAAAGAAACGAAAGGACCCAGGATGTCCTACAATATCGATTTCGATTGGGGGTAAAAACATAAATCGTGCTCTTTTAGACCTTGGCGCAAGTGTTAACCTGCTCCCTTATTCTGTCTATGAGCAATTAGGGATTGGAGATCTGAAACCTGCTCACTGCACTCTCCAGATGGCAGACCGATCTATCACCAAACCAAGGGGTGAATTAGAGGATGTATTGATAAAGGTCGGGGAATTTGTTTTCCCTGTAGACTTCATTGTGCTCGACACACATCCTGTAGCAAACCCCCGGGGCTAAATTCCGGTGATTCTGGGTCGTCCTTTCCTTGCCACTTCCAACGCTGTTATAAACTATAGAAATGGTTCAATGAACTTATCATTTGGAAATATGACCATTGAACTAAATATCTACAAAGTTGGAAGTCAGCCATCAGAACCCTCTGCTCATATTTTAGATGTGTGCTCTGTCCACGAGATCGCTCCCGATAGTTGTGGAGCTGAGGATCTTTGCTTTCTGGATCTCGACGACATTACCACATCTTTGTTTGATTTCACACATGATCTTAGTGAGGACACTTTCTCTACACTTGAGTCTTGCACTCCTGACTTTACTCCACGCGAGTCTGTATCTTTCACAGGCTCTGAGCTTCTGTGTAAATCCAAAAATCACTCAATGATCCTTCCTTCTATCATTTCTCCGCCTGAGTTAAATCTAAAAATTTTACCTTCTCACCTTAAATATGCATATCTAGGTGAGAATGAGTCTTTACCGGTTATCATATCCGCTTCTCTTGCATCAGAGCAAGAAAATGCACTTTTATCGGTATTGAGATCTAACAAAGAGGCGTTTGGTTGGAGTATGGCGGACATCAAAGGGATTAGTCCCTTGATAGTTGAACATCATATACATGTGATGGATGATGCCAGACCGACCCGAGAACCACAGAGACGGTTGAATCCCGTCATGAAGGAAGCTGTAATGAAAGAGATCGTCAAATGCTTAGATAATGGTATTATATACCCCATCTCCGATAGCCAGTGGGTGAGTCCTATACATGTCGTTCCTAAGAAATCCGGTATCACTGTTATAACCAATGAGACGAATGAGTTGATTCAGACACGCGCCCAAACTGGGTGGCGTGTATGTATTGATTATAGAAAATTCAATGCTGCCACGAGGAAAGACCACTTTCCTCTACCATTCATTGATCAGATGCTAGAACGCTTAGCGGGACGAGAGTATTATTGTTTTATGGACGGATACTCAGGCTATAATCAGGTCCCCATCGCCAAAAAGGATCAAGATAAAACGACTTTTACTTGTCCTTTTGGTACCTTTGCTTACAGTCGCATGCCCTTTGGGTTATGCAATACTCCCGCTACCTTTCAGCGGTGTATGATGGGGATATTCTCTGATATGGTAGAGAATTTTCTGGAGATCTTTATGGACGATTTCTCGATTTTTGGAGACTCTTTTTCTGATTGTCTATCGAATCTTGACGCTGTTCTTACTCGTTGCAAAGAGAAGAACTTGACATTGAACTGGGAAAAATGCCACTTTATGATCCAAGAAGGAAATGTACTTGGACATGTCATTTCACAGAATGGCATTGAGGTTGACAGAGCTAAAATAGATGTCATTCAAAACCTCCCTCATCCCAAAAGCGTCAAAGATATTCGATCTTTCCTTGGCCATGCGGGCTTTTATAGGAGATTCATTAAGGACTTTAGCAAAATTGCTAGACCTTTAACTCTTCTCCTGGCCAAAGATACGACCTTCCATTTTGACTCGGATTGCGAGACAGCTTTCGACTCACTTAAACACTCACTCACTTCAGCCCCCGTATTATCATCACCAAACTGGGACTACCCCTTTGAGCTGATGTGTGACGCATCTGATTTTGCAGTAGGTGCAGTCTTAGGACAGCACATTGATAAGATGCCACACGTGATATACTATGCAAGTAAGACCCTGAATGATGCGCAAATCAATTATACAACCACAGAAAAAGAACTCTTAGCGGTTGTATTTGCATTAGAAAAATTCAGGCCTTACTTAATTGGCTCACCAATAGTTGTGTATACTGACCATTCCGCTTTAAAACATCTTCTGGCGAAGAAAGATGCAAAATGTCGACTAATACGTTGGATCCTTCTGTTACAAGAATTCGATCTTGTTATCAAAGATAAGAAAGGATGTGAAAACGTAGTAGCTGACCATCTTTCACGTATCATTTCTTCTCCTGTGACCCTTCCGATTAATGACTCGTTCCCTGATGATCAACTCTTGAGCATATCCGCTGAACCATGGTTCAGGGATATTGTGAACTATCATGCCACGGGACTTATACCTAGCGATTGGTCAAAACAGGACAAATATCGTTTTCTTTCCCAAGTAAAACTCTTTTACTGGGACGAGCCCTATTTGTTTAATTATTGTCCTGATCAGATCATTCGCCGGTGTATCCCGAATGAAGAGTTCAAGAGTGTTCTTTCATTTTGTCATGATCAGGCCTGTGGGGGTCACTTTGGTCCTAGAAAGACAGCGGAAAAGGTTTTGCAATGTGGATTTTATTGGCCGACCTTATTCAAGGACGCATTTGAATATTGCAAAACCTGTACACAATGTCAGTACACAGGTAGAATATCCCAGAGGAATGAAATGCCTCAGCAACCCATCTTGGTTGTTGAAATATTTGATGTTTGGGGCATCGATTTTATGGGTCCCTTTCCCAACTCCTTTGGGAATTTGTACATATTGCTGGCGGTTGATTATGTCTCAAAGTGGGTAGAAGCCATTCCATGTCGCACTAATGACAAGAAAGTTGTCATTAAGTTCTTGAAAGAGAATATCTTCTCGCGATTTGGACACCCAGCGTTATCATCAGCGACAATGGGACACATTTCTACAACAGGTCTTTTGAGACTCTGATGCGAAAATACTCAATCAACCACCGACTTTCTACACCCTATCAACTCCAAACGAGCGGGCAGGCTGAAATCTCAAACAGAAAAATCAAATTTATCCTGGAGAAAACTGTTGCTAAAAATAGAAAAGACTGGTCGACCAAACTGACGGATGCTCTTTGGGCATTTCGAACTGCATATAAAACCGATTTAGGAATGTCTCCATATAGGATAGTGTTTGGAAAAGCATGTCATTTACCCATCGAGATAGAGCATAAAGCATTGTGGGCTATAAAAGAAATAAATTTTGATCTAAACCTTGCTTGCAACTTTCGGAAGCTGCAACTTAATGAGCTAAACGAACTCCGCGATGAAGCTTATGATAACGCTGTAATCACAAAGAATAGGACTAAGGTTTTTCACGATAAAAACATTTTGAGGAAAACATTTTCACCTGGTCAACGAGTCCTTCTTTATGATTCACGATTACACCTTCACGCGGGTAAGCTCCGATCTCGATGGAAGGGACCTTTTATTGTGCGGTCTGTATACCCGCACGGGGCAGTAGAAGTAGAAAATGTTAAAACGGCACATTTTTCAAAGTGAATGGACATAGACTAAAGCCGTATTTTTCCAATGACCCCACGGAGGAGCTCTTGTTCTTACAAGAGCCAGTTTATTTGGATTAAAATTCCTCCATCTCACCTTCATGTCCAGTATATCATTGCATCATTTTTTTTTTGAATGGAGGTGAGTGAAAAGAGTAAGTTTGGGGGAAGTTCTTCACTTATATATTTTGCCCCACCTAATAATTCCCCCCAGGCTTACAGTTTTGTAGGTATAGCATTTGGAAACAGTGAGGACACTGTTGAAAACAAGTTTGGGGGAGGTTTGTGCTTATTTTTTGCATCATTCGCATATCATTCGCATATCATTCGCATAAGCACAAAACATTTCTTTAAAAATCTATAAAAATAAAAAAATTTCAAAACCCATAAAAATTTAAAAATTTTCAAGTATAAAAATAATTTTAATATACATAAATAAGATAATGAAAGTTTAGATAGTGAACAATTACATCCTTGAGATTAGAAAAATTTAAGAAAACTAAGAAAATTAGAAGTTTTCTTATACGAGCTAGTAATAAGTAGTTATGAGCCGTTGTCCCAAGGGTTAGTAAGATGAAGGACGTCACTAATCTGAGGATAAAAATAAGTCTGAAAAATAGTTTCTATTCTGGAAGCCAAACATTTTGAACGTTGATACCCTGCTATTCGCACTTACACACGTCTTGAAGCCCGGGATAGTAGAGGATACCTTGAAATGCTCTTGTCTTAAAGCCGATGTATGAAGGAAATAATAAAAAGAAAAAAAAAGTGAATAAAAAATATATAAAGTGGTGAGAAAAATGGACACTGGTTTTGTTATCACCAAGGGCAATAAAAAAATATATAGCAAGGGTGCTTCTTCACCTAGTGCCCTAAGGCCAACTGGTCTGGGAGTCACTGCTATGCCTGAGGTGGTGCAAGACGAGAAAAATACACCAAGTAAGCAAGCACAGGAGTAATCGGTCGGTTAGTACCTCAAGAAGTATTAACGGTCGCATGAAAGTGTGTGAGCAATCTCATCAAAATATTCATTAATTAAAAAATACTGAGGCTGATGGGCAAGAGTACGATAGCTTGAATTGAATTCTCCGGGTGTAGGGATGCCTTTACACACACGCAGGGTTATATGATCGATGTTTGGAAGAAAGATAGGAATGAAGAATAAGACGATGTTTTATTGAGGGAGGACGTGATTTCTAACATCTTTTCATGACCATTAAGATAGGGCTCATGACAACCGAAAAGCTAGCTTAGTTGGAAACCCTAATTTTCAAAGCTTTTCTTTTACAATTCTTTTCTTTAAATATAATATTCATGATCTTTCTTTTATTATTGGATTTTGTGGGTGCAATCCGCTAAAAACCCTCAGGAGACAACACTCCTCCTACTAGGGACACCTAGAGGTTTAAAGGTTTGTTGCACGTGCTCAGTGCAATCGTGTTGCCTACGAAAGTGTGCTAGATAGTTTTTCTCTTTCTTTATTTTCTCCTTCTCTTTTTTAATAAACAGTTCGCTCGAGACGATCGAAATTAAGTTTGGGGGAATTTGATTAGTCGAAAATATTGCATATTTTAGCCGGCAATTTCCTCATCATTTGCATTCATATAGAAGTGTTCGGTATTCATATTTCACATATTAGCAAAACTGTCGCAAAATATCAGATTGCATGTATTAGACTCTAAAACCGACACTATAAAGGAAATTGACTGCATTTCATGGCATCGCATCATTCCTATATTGCGCAACACTTGTTTTAAGATCTGTGCAGGAAAATCCAGAAGAAAGGCCACAATCTATACGGTACCGATCAAATATTACGCC
Source organism: Agapanthus africanus (assembly GCA_030015575.1). NCBI lineage: Eukaryota > Viridiplantae > Streptophyta > Magnoliopsida > Asparagales > Amaryllidaceae > Agapanthus > Agapanthus africanus. The sequence continues at coordinate 864,224,146 of CM057338.1, read as the reverse complement.
AACTCAAGGATTTCAATTCTGGTATCAATTCAAAGAGACAAACTAAAATCAACATATCAAAGAAAGCTCCAAATATTAGCCCAAGACCATAGAAGAAGCCCCAAGCCCCCTACATGGCCGTGGAACCGCGGCCAGAGCCTGCTTGAGCCGCGGTTCCGCGACCGTCTTGCCACGTCAGCCCTAAATCTTTGGTGCACAGTGCTTCACTCAGGGACCACATTCAGCTCATATACTTCAAATTCCAGAAGACTCCAGAGACTTCTGCCAGATCAGCAAGCTTTGGGACCAACACTAAACTAGCTTTGTATTCTAGAAACTTCTCCTTAAACCCTAGCTTAAACCCTAAGCTAAAGCCTAACAAACTCCTTCTAGAAGCCTCAACAAACTTTTGGAGGGAATTGTAAATTCAAACCTAGACCTAGGGTTTGGGAGATCTATAAATAAGACCCTAGGCTCACTTGTATCATAATCTCTAATCTTTGAAAAATCCCTCCATTAGTTCATCTTTAGCCATTCACTCTCTTCATCTTCTTCCACAAGTCTAGTGAGAGGACTTGTGTGAAACCCTAACCCTAATTCCAATCAAAAGCCAAGATCCCGAGTACCCATCAAGCAAGAAGCCTTGCAACCTTTTATGAGCCGAGCCGATCTTCAACAGAGCAAGTGGTCTGAGTCGATCCGCGACTCACGGAGCCGAGCGACGCTAATTCAACAATTTAGTTCTTCCTCTTGTAGTTCTTGAGCGACTGTAATCAAATTGTTGATATAAATAAAAGGTGATATTCTTTTATCTTGTTTTCTTTAAATTCTCGCATCATGATATCTTTTCAATTCTTGAATACTTTCTGTGTGATGATGTTTGAGTAATACTCCGCTCGTCGAGGAGTCGAGACGATCAATAGAATGATGATGTAATATATCTTAAATCGATTCTTGAGTCCTACGAGTTTTGTAAACCCTAGCAAGTTCAAGAATCGACGACCCAATTCGTTGTGATGCTTTCTTGATTGATATCGCTCGAGATTGGGGAGTTACGATCGTTTCTTGAAATTGTTAGAGGCTAGAATGCGAATGATATCAACGAAAGAACAAGGGTTAAACGATGAAACCCTAGTTTCATCAAGAAAGCCCTAACTCTCGTCGATCATCATCGATCCAGTATCAATCCTTCGAAGGACAAGAACACGAAATCTTGAGATTGCATCACGTCTATGGATCCGATCAATTCCTACGATCCTCATTTAGACTCTTGACATTTTGGTTGGAAATATCATCGAAACACCGATTCTTGATTTGTTTATCAGTTTCTTGATTCTTGATTAAACATCGTGACACCTGAATCAATCGATAAATTCTTGAATCATGTTTTCTTTCCTTTTCGATTAACTTTTCGATTCAAACAAATTAAACATAGAAACGAATCGCACAATCCCTGTGGACGATCCGCACTCGCTTACGATCTATAATCGACACTGTAATCGATTGCGGTCAAATATAATACTTTGATTGTGAATTTTATTCAATATTACCTACACATTGAAATTCATTCGCTTATTTCGATTTACGCAAACAAGAAATCATTACAATCAAATGAAACCGTTATCGGAAATCATTTGAGTATTTGATTTGATACACACAATCGAATTTTATGACAATCATGCCACGTGGAGCTTCTGGGGTCTTCTAGAAGCTCTGGAAGTTACAAGTAAGAACATGCCAAAATTTGAAGTCCTGATCTCATTATATGGCCGCGGATCAGCGGCGCTAACAGGGTTTGGGCCGCGGATCCGCGGCCCTTTAGTAGACTTGGAGCTTTAAATTTCTGATGTGGCCTTGGGCTGTCATATGGGCCTTTTTCTGATATTTTAATTTCTATTTGGCCTTCTGTATTGCTGCCAGATCTTTAACCTTTGAGTTGGCGTTTCTTTTATCAGATCTTTTCCCAATTTTGGGCTTTTGCTTATGGAATTTCCTGCATTAGACCCCAAACAAGAGTTGCGCAATACAAGGATGATGCGATGCCATGAAACACAGTTAATTTCCCTAAAAGTGCCGGTTTTAGTATACAGTACAAGTAATCCAGTATTTTACATGTGTTTTGCTAATATGTGCGATATGAATACGGGATACCTATACATGAATGCAAAAGGTAGGGAAATTGCCGTGTTAGAAATGCAGTATTTTCGACTGATCAAATTCCCCCAAACTTATTTTCGATCGTCTCGATCGAACTGTTTTATTAAAAAGAGAAGGAGAAAATAAAGAAAGAGAAAAGCGCACTTTCGTAGGCAACACGATTGCACTGAGCACGTACAACAAGCCTTTAAACCTCTAGGTGTCCCTAGTAGGAGGAGTGTTGTCTCCTGAGGGTTTTCAGCGGATTGCACCCACAAAATCCAATAATAAAAGGAAGATCATGAACATTACATTTAAAGAAAAGAATTGTAAAAGAAAAGCCTTGAAAATTAGGGTTTCCAACTAAGCTAGCTTTTCAGTTGTCATGAGCCCTATCTTAATGGTCATGAAAAATGTCAGAAATCACGTCCTCTCTCAATAAAACATCGTCTTCTTCTTCATTCCTATCTTTCTTCCAAACATCGATCATATCACCCTGCGTGTGTGTAAAGAACATCCCTACACCCGGAGAATTCAATTCAAGCTATCATACTCTTGCCCATCAGCCTCAGTAGTTTTTAATTAATGAATATTTTGTTTTGCTCACACACTTTCATGCGACCGTTAATACTTCTTGAGGTACTAACCGACCGATTACTTATGTGTTTTGCTTATTTGGTGTATTTTCCTCGTCTTGCACCACCTAAGGCATAGCAGTGACTCCCAGACCAGTTGGCCTTAGGGCACTAGGTGAAGAGGCACCCTTGCTATAAATTTTTTTTTATATATTTTATTCACTTTTTTCTTTTTATTTCCTTCATACATCGGCTTTAAGACAAGAGCATTTCAAGGTATCCTCTACTATCCCGGGCTTCAAGACGTGTGTAAGTGCGAATAGCAGGGTAGCCACGTTCAAAATGTTTGGCTTCCAGAATAGAAACTATTTTTCAGACTTAGTTTTATCCTCAGATTAGTGACTTTCTTCATCTTACTAACCCTTGGGACAACGGCTCATAACTACTTATTACTAGTTCGTATAAAAAAACTTCTAATTTTCTTGGTTTTCTTAAATTTTTCTAATCTCATGGATGTAATTGTTCACTATCTAATCTTTTATTATCATAAATATTAAATATTTTTATATTTTGAAAATTTATAATTTTTATGAGTTTTGAAAAATTTTGATTTTTTATGGATTTTGAAAATTTTTAAATTTTTTTAGGTTTTTATGGGTTTTGAAAAACTATTTACAAAAAATGATGAGCCAAAAATATGTATACAGAATTTTTATGGGTTTTGAAAATTTTTAAATTTTTATGGTTTTTAAAGAAATGTTTTGTGCTTATGCAAATGATATGCACATGATGCAAAACTAAGCACAAACCTCCCCTAAACTTGTTTTCAACAGTGTCCTCACTGTTGCCAACCGCTATATCTACAAAACCTGTAAGCCTGGGAGGAATTTATTAGTGGGGGCAAAATATATAAGTGAAGACCCTCCCCCAAACTTATTCTTTTCACTCACCTCCATTCAAAAAGATGATGCAGTAATATACAGGACCTGGAGGTGAGACGGAGGAATTTTAATCAAGATAAGCTAGCTCCTGTAAGAACAGGAGCTCCACCGTGGGGTCAGTGGAAAAATACGGCTTTAGTCTATGTCCATTCACTTTGAAAAATGTGCCGTTTTTAACATTTTCTACCTCTACTGTCCCGTGCGGGTATACAGACCGCACAACAAAAGGTCCCTTCCACCGAGATCGAAGCTTACTCACGTGAAGGTGTAGTCGTGAATCATAAAGAAGGACTTGTTGACCTGGTGAAAATATTTTCCTCAAAATGTTTTTATCGTGAAAAACTTTGGTCCTATTCTTTATGAATACAGCGTTATCATAAGCTTCATCGCGGAGTTCGCTTAGCTCATTAAGTTGCAGCTTCCGAAAGTTACAGGCTTGGTTTAGGTTAAAATTGATTTCCTTAATAGCCCACAATGCTTTATGCTCTATCTCGATGGGTAAATGACATGCCTTCCCAAACACTATCCTATATGGAGACATCCCTAGGTCGGTTTTAAATGCAGTTCGGAATGCCCAAAGAGAATCCGTCAGTTTGGTCGACCAGTCTCTTCTATTTTTAGCAACAGTCTTCTCCAGGATTAGTTTGATCTGTCTATTTGAGATCTCAGCCTGCCCGCTCGTTTGGGGATGATAGGGTGTAGAAAGTCGGTGGTTGATTCCGTATTTCCGCATCAGAGTCTCGAAAGACCTTTTGCAGAAATGTGTCCCGTTATCGCTAATAATAGCGCATGGGTGTCCAAATCGCGAAAAGATGTTTTCTTTTAGGAACTTAATGATAACCTTTTTGTCATTAGTGCGACATGGTATGGCTTCAACCCACTTCGAGACGTAATCAACCGCCAGCAGTATGTACAAATTCCCAAAGGAGTTGGGAAAGGGACCCATAAAATCAATGCCCCAAACATCGAAAATTTCAACAACCAAGATGGGTTGCTGAGGCATTTCATTCCTCCGGGAGATTCTACCCGTGTACTGACATTGTGTACAGGTTTTGCAATAGTCAAATGCGTCCTTGAATAAGGTCGGCCAATAAAATCCATATTGCAAAACCTTCTCCGCCGTCTTTTTAGGACCGAAGTGACCCCCACAGGCCTGATCATGACAAAAAGAAAGAACACTCTTGAACTCTTCTTTCGGGACACACAGGCGAATGATCTGATCAGGACAATACTTAAACAAATATGGATCATCCCAGTAAAAGTGTTTTACTTGGGATAAAAAACGGTATTTGTCCTGTTTTGACCAATCGCTGGGTATCAGTCCCGTGACAAGATAGTTCACAATATCCGTGAACCACGGTTCATTGGATACGTTCAAGAGTTGTTCATCGGGGAATGAGTCATTGATCGGCAGGGTCACAGGGGAAGAAGAGATGCGTGAAAGATGGTCGGCTACTACGTTTTCACATCCTTTCTTATCTTTGATAACAAGATCAAATTCTTGTAACAGAAGGATCCAACATATTAGCCGACCTTTTGTATCTTTCTTTGCCAGGAGATGTTTCAAGGCGGAATGGTCTGTGTACACAATTATTGGAGAGCCGATTAAGTAAGGCCTGAATTTTTCTAATGCAAATACAACTGCCAAAAGTTCTTTTTCGGTAGTTGTATAGTTGATTTGTGGATCATCCAGGGTCTTACTTGCGTAGTAGATCACGTGTGGCATCTTTTCAATGTGCTGTCCTAAGACTGCACCTACTGCAAAGTCGGATGCGTCACACATCAGCTCAAATGGGTAGTCCCAATTTGGAGATGATAGAACGGGGGCTGAAGTGAGGGACTGTTTAAGTGAGTCGAAGGCTGCCTCACAATCCGAGTCAAAGTGGAAGGTCGTATCCTTGGCCAGGAGAAGAGTTAAAGGTCTAGCAATTTTGCTAAAATCCTTAATGAACCTCTTATAAAAGCCCGCGTGGCCAAGAAATGATCGAATGTCCTTGACGCTATTGGGATAAGGAAGGTTTTGAATGACATCTATCTTAGCTCTGTCAACCTCAATGCCTTTTTTGTGAAATAACATGTCCAAGCACAATTCCCTCTTGGACCATGAAGTGGCATTTTTCCCAATTCAAAGTTAAGTTCTTCTCTTTGCAACGAGTAAGAACTGCGTCAAGATTCGATAGGCAGTCGGAAAAAGAGTCTCCGAAAATCGAGAAATCGTCCATAAAGATCTCCAGAAAATTCTCTACCATGTCAGAGAATATCCCCATCATACACCGCTGAAAGGTAGCGGGAGCATTGCACAACCCAAAGGGCATGCGTCTATAAGCAAAGATACCAAAAGGACAAGTAAAAGTGGTTTTATCTTGATCCTTTTTGGCTATGGGGACCTGATTATAGCCAGTGTATCCGTCCATAAAGCAATAATACGCACATCCAGCTAAGCGTTCCAGCATCTGATCAATGAAAGGTAGAGGAAAGTGGTCTTTCCTCGTAGCGGCATTGAGTTTTCGATAATCAATACATACACGCCACCCAGTTTGGGTGCGTGTCTGAATCAACTCATTTGCCTCATTTGTAACAACAGTGATGCCAGATTTCTTAGGGACGACATGTATAGGACTCACCCATTGGCTATCGGAGATAGGGTATATTATACCACTATCAAGGCATTTGACGATCTCTTTCATCACCGCTTCCTTCATGACGGGGTTCAACCGTCTTTGTGGTTCTCGGGTTGGTCTGGCATCATCAATCAAGTGTATATGATGTTCGACAATCAAGGGACTAATACCTTTGATGTCCGCCATGGTCCAACCAAACGCCTCCTTATTAGATCTCAATACCGATAAAAGTGCATTCTCTTGCTCTGATGCTAGAGAAGCAGAAATGATAACCGGTAAAGACTCATTCTCACCTAAATATGCATATTTAAGGTGAGAAGGTAAAGTTTTGAGATCTAATTCTGACGGAGAAATAATAGAAGGTGGGATCATCGAATGATTTTCGGAGTCACAAAGAAGCTCATAGCCTGTAAAAGATACAGACTCGGATGGTGATGAGTCAGGAGTGTCAGACTCAAGCGCAGAAATGGTGTCCTCACTAAGGTCATGTGTCAGGTCGAACAGTGATGTGGTAATGTCGTCGAGATCTGTAAAGCAAAGTTCCTCAACTCCGCAATTTTCGGGAGCAATCTCGTGGACAGAGCACACATCAAGGATATGAGCAGAGGGTTCTGATGGCTGACTTCCAATTCTGTAGATGTTTAGTTCAATGGTCATATTTCCAAATGATAAGTTCATTGAACCATTCCTACAATTAGTGACAGCATTGGAAGTGGCAAGGAAAGGTCGACCCAAAATCACCGGAATTTGGCTCTGGGGGTTCGCTACAGGCTGTGTATCGAGAACAATGAAGTCTACAGGGAATACGAATTCCCCGACCTTTATCAACACATCCTCTAGTTCGCCCCGAGGTTTGGTGATTGAACGGTCTGCCATTTGGAGAGTGCAGTGAGCAGGTTTCAACTCTCCAATCCCTAGCTGCTCATAGACAGAGTATGGAAGTAGGTTAACACTTGCGCCAAGGTCTAAAAGAGCACGGTTGATGTTTTTACCCCCAATAGAAATTGATATCGTAGGACATCCTGGGTCCTTACGTTTCTTTGGTACCTGGGGGATAAAAGCAGTGCTAATGTTATTGGACATGAAGACCTTCTTCGGCACTTGAGTCTTCCTCTTCCTAGTGCACAAGTCCTTGAGAATTTTCGCATAAGAGGGGACTTGTTGAATCGCATCTAGGAGAGGGATGTTGATGTTAACCTGTTTGAACATTTCCATAATTTTCTCCATATGAGGACTCGATTTGTTAGCCCTTAACCGGTTCGGGTAAGGTGTTTTAGCAATGAGTGCTGGGTCCATCATAGGAGAAGGAATAGGGGGTAGACAAGATCCCGAAAGAGGAGTGGGGATCGTCTGTAAAGAACTAGAAGAGGTGGGCTGAGGTGGTGAGCCTAGAGGGAAATGGAGAATAGGCTCGTGAGAAGGCGGTGGGGTAGGAGAACAAGAATCAGACGTAGAAGTGTGTGTGTGAGGAAAGGTCTCAGCCGGGGCATTGATAGGATTTTCAGTATCATCAACTTCTTCCCCAACATGGTTATCCAGCATTCTTCCTGATCTCAACGTTGTGACGGCATTTACATTGTAATGCCCAGGATTTGGTAGGGGTTGAGACGGAAGTTTCCCTTTTTCTCTCGCACTTAATTTGGCCTTAAGTCATGCAATCTCAGCTTCCATCGTTTTGATACTCTCAGCTTGGGACGCTGAGTTTTCCTTTATCTCACCGACGGAAGACCTAACCTCGGCCGACACTTCCATGAAATTTGACAAGAGTGATTTCATGGTTTGAGCGACTTGAGAGAACTCGTCAGAACAGGTCGACTGCATAGGATTAGAAGGTGCATGAGTGTTGACCTGGTTTTGGAAATTTTGTGACTGGTAAGGTTGCTGGGTGAGATGAAGTGGTTGCTGTTGTGGAGGAAGAGCCCATTGGAATTGATTAGGGTTTGGAACCGTGTTTTGGGATTGATTCCAGGCAAAATTCGGGTGATTCCTCCAATCCTGATTGTATGTGGAAGAATATGGATCGTTTCTAGGTCTTTGAAATGCGGCATTGGTATGCTCGAGACCTTGAAACTGAGAGTTTAATGGACATTCTTCTGTCAAGTGAAAAGGATCAGAACAACAACCACAAACAGTTTTTGGGAGCGACATTGGGTTTAGGGAGGCTGCTTAGAATTTGTGTTCCATAGCGTCGAGCTTCTTTTGCATTGCTGCCATCTCAGATCGAACACCTATGGACACGTCTATTTGGTGTACGCCACCCCTACTCGATGGCTGAGTTCCAGTCTCCCACTGTAGTGACTTTTCAGCGAACTCTTCTAAAAATTTCCATGCTTCCCCATCATCCTTGGTCATAAAGGTGCCCTGACACATGTTTTCAAGGTTTTGTTTAGTGGTAGGGTTACTGCCCTCATATATGATTCAGCAAAGTTTCCATCTCGGGATGCCGTGATGTGGGCATTGAACCAAAAGATCCTTGAATCGTTCAAAGCATTTAGAGAATGGTTCTGCCGGAAGCTGGGAGAATTGATATAGTTCGCTACGGATTCGAGCTGTCTTTTGCATAGGGTAGAATTTCTTAAGGAATGCCGCAACGAATTTTTCCCAATTCGTTATGGAATGTGCGGTGGTGTTATATAGCCACTTCTCGGCTAAATCGCACAAGGTAAATGGAAGAAGTCGTAGACGCATGGCATCCACAGAAAGTTGTGATGTACCCATCATTGCGCATACGTTTTCAAATTTGGTAATAAAAACGTACGCGTCTTCAGTCTCGAGACCGTGGAATTTGGGTAAGAGGTTGATGTACTGGGGCTTAATCTCAAAGTTATCCCCGTTGGCTGGTGGAATGAATAAGCAGGTCGAGAGAGGACCTCGCAAAGGGTAGCACCTCTCTTGCAGAGAGATGCGGGGAGGATTCTGCGCACCAACGGACGGCGGCAGAGCAGTGGAAAAGAGGTTCGATGGAGACGGATCCATCGGTGTGGGTGTGGTGGTGGGTAAAAGAAAGGTAAATGGAGAAATACCGACTTCGGAGTCGATCGAGGGGACGCGGACAAGTCGGGCACTAGAATCCCGTGTCCAGCCTATCTTGCACTAAAAAGAGTTAGTACAAGTGGCAGCGTGATTTATAATTAGGGGAAATGAAGTGAATGCGGTGTTTGTTTTGAAAAATGATACGGATTTTGAAAATATGATGCGATCACAACAAATGCAACAAGCAACCCTAGAATTTATGGTCACCTAGGTCCAATCTCTAGACCGCTCCTAACTTCCAAAAGACAAGTCGCAGGATAAAATCCTCCACTGCCTCTTTGTTTCTCCTGTGGCCAGGTAAGTGCCAGGTAAGTGGGAGGTTCTCCACTACGTAAGTAGTGGGCCTAATTAAGTAACCACTAGCCTTCGACACACTTGCCTTAGACACCACAAAAAGAAACGCGGATAAGCAATGAATTACCCACGGCCTTCTTCTGTCCTAAGTGAGCGCGACGGTCCTTAGAGTCATCTCTAGATATTTTTTAATTAATGAGGGTAATGCGGAGGCAGGTTTGTGATTTTTGGGGCCTAGGAAGGGTAATGAACTCCCCACCTAATCTGGATTTGGTCGTGCCCCTTAATGTCCGTATTAATTATGCAAACAACCAAAAAATCAAAAACAAGCACAATTTATTTTGCTTTTTGCGGCGCTGGGATTTTTGCAAAGAAGCCTGCAACAAATTGTTAATTGGAGCAGATGAGGAAGGAGATAAGAAAGTTTTAGAGGACCTGAGAGAAATTTTGTACAGAGAAGCTTTGAGAATGCCGCGGAACCGCCGCAATTGGGCTCTTATGCCGCGGAAACACGGTGCTACAGTGGGATCTCTGCACTGAATTTTTCCAGCAAACTCCAGATCACTTCCTTAGTCCTCTGGAGTTCTTCAAATAGTTTTCCAATTTCACAGCAAGCTCCAGATCTCCTTGCAATTAACCACAACAACACGTATTAGTATTTTGCGCGAGTTTTGATCTAAAAAAAATATTGATGGAATAAACTTTTCAACTCACATTTCAAAAAATGAACAAATAGCACACGCTCCCCGGCAACGGCGCAATTTTGATTGAAATTGATTTCCGATCGTGTAGCTGATTTTTAGAAAATTGTATTTAGAAATCACAACCAAAAATATTTGACCACAATCAATAACGGTGTCGGATGTAGCGCGTTAGTAAGTGCGGATCGTCCACAGGGAAAGTGAGTTCCGTTCAATTCTTGAATTAGATGAGATGAAAATTTAAAGCAAAGAAAAGAAAACAATTCATGATTTGTAATTGAAGATCATGAGTAAGAAAAATCTAGATCTAAAAGAAACATTAAAACAAGAATTGAGGTGAGAAATAATTTCCAATCAACACTCAAGATTATAAGTATGGCTCGTAGGAGTAGATCGGATCTATAGATGTGATGAGATCTAATGATTACTCATTCTTATCCATTAACGAATTGATACTAGATCGATGCAAATTCATCGAGGTTTAAGGATCGTGCGGGAAAATTAGGGATTCCGCAACTCATCCTTTGTCCTTTCGATAGATCGCATTCAAATTCTAGCTTCTAGTTAATCAAATGGTTAATAGTTGTTCGCTAGTTTCGAGTGAACACGATCTAGAAAGCATCATCTCGAAACTAGGTCATTAATCATTTGATTCACTAGAATTTCAAAGCATTATAGGATTTAAGAATTGTTAGAATATCTAAATCATCATCATCTAAAGATCGTCACAACTCCTACACGAGCGGAGATTACTCAAACATCATGATCACAAACACAATCACAAATTGAGATCTAATCATTATGCTTGAATTAAAAGATAAGCAAGAATATAGAAAATTCACCTTTATTTATCGACAAATTTCGTTACAACTCTCTTGAATTTACAAAAGGTAGGAACTAGATCGTCGATTTCGGCATCGCTTGGCTCCTTGAGTCGCGGATCGGCGTGGATCTTTTGCTCCGTTGAAAATCCGGCGTTGCTGTTAGTGTATATGCCCTAGAGGCCATTACTGTATCATACTAGTTTGTATATTACTTAATGGAAGCTTGGGATATTCACCTTGTATAAACAATCTTGCTCAATATAGTAGTATGCTACTTGGTTTGTTTCTACTTCAATGTGTACTTGTGTTTATTTCAGTATATCACTTATACGCATTAGTGGAGCCCTCAGGATCTTTGCTTGATTACCAGCGTTGTGATGGCAGTCACACTAGTGGGGGCTGGGTAATCTATAGGCACATCCTTATACAGGTCCCTAGTCGTAGGACTATCGAGACAGGGCATCGATACTCCGGAGTAGACTAGCGTATGCGCTTCTCATCCCAGTGTGGGAGATGGTCTGTCCCACAGCCATCAGTACGTCGTACTGGAGATAGTATACGGGTGCTCGTTGGGTTACGAGTACACTGGACAGGACTCGTCGGGAACTGAAAGGTTGGTATTATACCTATCGTCAGTTATCAGTTCCCAGGTGATATGAGTACAGCTTAGTCCGCTGACTTGATACTGGCACTTCGCCTCGAGTGTGTTCCTACTACACTTTGATCACTACCCTACCACGGCTCAAAGGAGTCGTGCAAACAGGTAGTGGTTGGGTGCAGTCCCGAAGCACTTGGAGGCAGTGACGGTTAGACAGGATTCGTCTCTCCCGGTATTGGGGGTTGACATCGCGCTGTGTCTAGGAGAGCCATTACACGAGTAGTCCCTGGCCAGGGCAAGCGAGATATACTGGTAGGTTCCAGTGTTATCTCAGGGTGTTTTGGGCTTCACTCCGACACGACTTGTACCGCTATTGGGGGACTGACGTTTTACCGCCCCTAGGCCCGACATGCGATGTATCAGACGAACAGACCGGACTGTACGGAGAATGTCACATTCAGACTCAGTAGGAGTTCAGATGGGGTTTCACCTCGTCAGCCTTCTTGTCGGCATCTACCTAGGGACCGTTACGCACAGCTAGTGCCGCTTGCGGTCTGTGGTTAAACCCACTGCCAGCGTAGTGTCGAGTCTTTAGAGTCCCACACAGAGGGTATTCGCCTCTGGGCAAAACAGAGTAGAGGTCGCATGGTTTTGCGACAGGGTTCATTCTCATCCGCGCACTTGTGCACGTTTGGAGTCCGGACGGATTATACTGGCAGGCTCTGGTTTGAGCCAGATACCGGTATATGTTTTGAGGGTTGCTTTTATATCTTGGTGTTCTTGTTCCTCGGAACGAGAATGCAGGTGTGTATGCACAGTTGCTTGAGGCGGAGGATGAGGTATTTCATTAGGGTTTCGGAACGGGTGCGTATGCACAGTTGACAGTTATCTTTTTCCAAACCCTAATGGATTTATGAATTATCTATTAATAATAGTAATTAAATGAGAATTTTGTTATGGTTGATTTTGTTGACTTGTTGACCATGGTTGACTTGTTGACCATGGTTGAATGTTGACCACCATCATGCTTCAAAAAGTCCTCCTTGATTTATGCTTACATTTTTAAATGAAGCATGGTAGTGGTCATTCCAAATTACCATCAACTATTCTCATTTTCAATTATTATTATTAGATAATTCTTTTCTTTTGCATTATGGTTGCAAGAAAGAAAAAAGATAGCTCATTCTATCATAACCTCTCTCTCTCCTCATTTCATCTTCTTCTTCCTCTAGAAAAGAGAAACCTTCTCATGTGTTGAGAATCCTTCTCTCTAAAAGGAAAAGCAAACCCTAGTCACTCTCTACTCATTCTAGGTTGAAGGTTTAGCAAGCCGGAAACCCTAGTTCACTCAAAGATCGAGGAAGAGCCCAAAGGTCGAACCTTCGAGGTGGATCCATCTTCGACGGAAGAAGGCGACGAAAAGAGAACCATCAACCTCTACAAGATTTCAAGAAGAAGGAGTTCAAGTTTAGGTATAACCATCTTCCATAGTAGCTAACTCCTTTTAGTGTATTTGCTAGTTTAGTTTAGACACGATCCCGACCTTGTTTAGTCCATGTTGCCTCTTGCGATAAAAATTTGTTTTTTATACCGTTTCCGCCTCCCCGTAAGAACCGGGGGTCGCAATATGGACTTACAGTGGTATCAGAGCCTAACTAAACTTAAACTAGCTTGGTAGTGAAGTGTAACGAAGTTCGGAAACGAAAAATCACAAAACCGGAAAAATTACAAAACCTGAGTTTCTGTTGAAATTTTTTTGGCTCAAAATGAAAAAATTTATACTTGTAAAATCGTCTCAGGGTTTTGTGAGTGCACTGATGAAAAACGATCCACTGTTGCGTTCAAAGCGCCGCCCTTCCGCGGCACGAGGTAGGCATGTGCCGCGGAACCGCCGCGCTTTGTCGTCTTCTCTGCATCGTTTTTCGTGCAGTGTGTGTCTGTGTTGGTTTTGGGATTTTTGAAATATATTATATGTGCCCAGATTTTGCAGAAAAGAAATTTCCTTTTGGGGTCCTATAATTCCGTATTTTTTCCGAACTTCACTACACTTTGACTATGATGGTTATATCTGTGATGTTTGCATGTATTGAACGTCGGCTAATCGCTATAAGTCGATTAGTCGGGGTTATACATGATCTGTGTTTGATATTGGAATGTGTATATGAATGTGTTGGACTGTCGCGGGTGAATAGCCGGGGTGGATGTGAGATGAGCTTTTGTTTTTCTTTCATTCATTGTAAATGTAAATTGATGTAATAATATTATTTGTTTGGCCGCACAACCGGGTCGGGGTTGTAGCCGTCATTGTATAATTCTTTTTACTGTTTTTGCTCCTAGGATAGACCCATGGAGGGGTGCACAAACTACCGAGGACTTGGCGGGTAGTTTGCCGCACCCGTAGGGGTCTTGGGTGGGGTATTTGGCTATTCACCGCGACCGTGTTATCCGCTTTTCGTTCCAGGCTCGAAAGGATTGCGGATTGCTAGTATATCCAATGTATTCATCTGTGATCTGTAATGTCTATCATTGCTTTCTATTTAGGCGTTGCTTATGTTTTACAGCCGCGCTAGCCCAGCCCCCGCTCTGTCGTTAGTTAAGTAACCTAACGGGTAATGACGGGGCCCCGTGGCGAATGCGAATGGCATAAGCGTGCGTCATATTTTGGTTGTTTTCTGCAATGGTAGGATTAAATGATGGAACGCATTAAAAGTACTAATGCAAGAATATCACGCATTAAAAGAACTAATGCAAGATAATAAACCAAGTTTAAGTCGATGGAACACTTTCGAAAAACCACTCGGTTCTTTTCAAAACTAACTTTTAAATGCGGAGCTTGAGCCACTCCTTCTAAAAGCTATCTCGTTCCATCGATTATATCAAGTTCACTACGTTCACGGTTTTACCAAAACCATTCGTAGCCCTCCGTCGTTTCACATAAATAGTCAATAGTATTCAAGCTGTGTTTGTTGGCCAAAGTCAAGGCATAGTGATTGGTAGCTATTGGATATTCATGTGCAGCATAGATAGATGCGTTGATTTGGAACAGTCGTACTGCCTTGTTGGCCAAAGTCAAGGGTATGTACGGGTGGATTCAAATTAACCTGGAGAACGACGGGAAGAACTTGACATGTGACTTATATTTGTTGGCCAAAGTCAAGGTCATAAGAGCATGGGGCAAAAATCCACATCGGGAGTTTCATAAGTACTGAAACTTGCTAGATTTGCATACCATTTGGAGTGTGATGATTATGGTAGGATTCCTTCATTTTCGTCACGCGATGATATTTGGATCCCGATCCTACTGTGAGTATATGCTACTCCTCGGGAAATTTCTCACTAAACGATCAATGCTATAAACCTAGTAGGTGCCTAGAAAGGTGTTAGCGGGGCTACGCCCCCAGGGAAAAGAGGTTATTTAATTAAGGAACTTCGCGAAAGCGTTGGAAAACCTCCCTCGAAGTACCGACACTGGCCTGGCTGAACGGTTAAGCAAGTATTGTACGGTGGGATTGATCCCGGCTAATTCTTCCTTTGTGGTTTGAGGAGGGATTCGAGAAACAGTGGGAGTCATCCTGTTTAGACAAATTAAAAACCATTCTAAACTTGCAAGAGCATCGTGCTAAAGTGTTTCTTCTCTCCCCCCTGCAGCGACCAAATTCGAAATGACTGGACTTAAGTTACTTCTAGATAAAAACATACTGACAGGGCCAAACTACAAAGATTGGCTCAGGAATGTCAAGTTGGCAATCACTTACGACAAGCTGGGGTATCTTCTTACCACCAAAGCTCCCCCCGTCCCAGGTCCCACCTCCAGCGTCGCGGATAAGGAAATCCGTAAGACTTGGGAGATTGACAGCGCGAAGGCCAGGTGCCTCGTACTTGCCTCGATGGACAACGACCATCAGAGGAGGCACGAGAATATGGATTTGGAATCCATATTTCTTCATACAAAAGAACTGTATGGAGAGCAGTCTCGTATCGCAAGATACGAAGTGTCGAAGAAGTTATTTTCGACTAAGTTGGCCGTCGGATCATCGGTAGCGGACCACGTGCTTAAGATGATTGGCTACACTGAGGAGCTCGCGGAACTTGGGACCACGTTGGACAGTGAACTCTATACGGATATAATTCTCCAGTCCCTTCCATCCACTTACGCCCAGTTCATACTGAATTTCAACTTGCAAGAAAAGGAAGTTGAACTTTCAGAACTCCTCAACATGCTGAGGAGCGCAGAGGGCACCCTACAGAAGGGTAGGGATACACCCGCTTTGTTTGTAGGAGGATCTTCTTCCTCTAGGTCCAAGGCGAAAGCCAAGGGAAAGAGGAAGAAAGCCCCCGCCAAACCAAGAGGCGGTGTTAGTAAAGTGGGTACGAAGGGAAAGGAAAAGGCAACAAAGATAGCGGGGAAGCTTGTTGGAAAAGAAGAATGCTTCTATTGTCATAAGAGTGGACACTGGAAAAAAGATTGCAGGGCTTGGAAGGCCAGGACACAGGAACTGAAGCAGGTTGCGGCTTCAGCTTCAGGTGTGTATGTTATTGAAAACTGTCTTTCTATAAACTCTACTTCCTGGGTATTGGATACCGGATCAGGATCTCATATCTGTAATTCTTTGCAGGCGTTGAGAAACCGTAGGTTTTTGAAGGAAGGTGACATGACCCTCAGAGTTGCGAACGGAGCTAGCATGGATGCTAAAGCCGTGGGGGACTATCACCTGGGAATGTCAGATGGGCATGTTTTGGTTTTGCGTAATTGCTTTTTTGTACCCAACGCAACTTGTAATATCATTTCTGTATCTTTGGTTTCTAAAGAAGGTTATGAATTTGCGTTTGTAAGTAATGTTGTAAACATTCGCCTTAATCAAGTTCTGATTGGGTCTGGTACACTGAGCAATGGTATATACGTATTAAACCAACCACAGATTTTCAATGTCCAGAATACACACAAAAGAAAGTCTCCAGATATCAATCAGACTTTCTTATGGCATTGTAGACTGGGTCACATCAATGAGAGAAGGTTGACTAAGTTACATACAGAAGGATATTTGGATCCGTTCGAATATCAATCATATGCCACTTGTCAATCCTGTCTCAAAGGAAAGATGACAAAGACTCCGTTCACTGGACACGGAGTAAGAGCGAGCGAGCTCTTGGGACTCGTACACAGCGACGTGTGCGGTCCAATGTCTACACATGCGCGAAGCGGTTATTCTTACTTCATTACCTTTACGGATGATTTTTCAAGATACGGTTATGTCTTCTTAATGAAACATAAGTCCGAAGCTTTTGAAAAATTCCAGGAATATAAGAATGAAGTTGAAAAACAAACCGGCAAAAGTATCAAGATTCTAAGATCGGATCGAGGTGGAGAATACTTAAGTGCCGAGTTCCTGAATTACTTAAAAGAGAATGGGATTCTCTCTCAGCTTACTCCTCCATACACTCCGCAACATAACGGTGTATCGGAAAGACGGAACCGAACCCTATTGGATATGGTACGGTCCATGATGAGTAACGCTGAGTTACCGCGATCATTCTGGGGGTATGCACTAGAATCAGCTGCGTACCTATTGAACCGAGTTCCTACTAAGACTGTGCCTACTACACCATATGAGATGTGGTGTGGGAAGAGGCCCCATCTCAGTCACATCAAGACTTGGGGATGTCCAGCTTTTGTTAAAAAGCAGCATGCGGACAAGCTCGAGGCACGCTCAGTACAGTGTAAGTTCGTGGGATATCCAAAGAACTCCAAGGGATATTTCTTCTACTGTGAAGAGGAACAAAAAGTTCTTGTTTCTCGTCATGCCTACTTCTTGGAAACTGAGTTTTTGGAAAACCAGATAAGTGGGAGCACAGTAGAACTGGAAGAAATTCCAGAACCACAAACTATTACTGAAAGCTTAGTAGAACCAGAGGGTTCAAATGAACAGGACATTCCTACGCCGCTCCGCAGAAGTAATAGGCAGTCTCATCCGCCCGAGAGATACTACGGTTTTCTCATAGACGGGGATAGAGAGGATTGCATCATAGACTATGATGAGCCTACTAGCTTCCAACAGGCCGTTCAGAGCGTTGACTCGGTAAAATGGCTGGATGCAATGCGGACCGAAATGGAGTCCATGTACACCAACAAAGTTTGGACGTTGGACATTGCTCCAGACGGGGTAAAACCCGTAGGATGCAAGTGGATCTTCAAAAGGAAGATTGGTGTAGATGGACAGGTTGAGACCTATAAAGCTAGACTTGTAGCAAAGGGTTTCCGTCAAAGACCTGGCTTGGACTATGACGAAACCTTTTCTCCAGTGGCTATGCTGAAATCTATTCGGATCCTTCTTGCCATTGCTGCTTTCCACGATTATGAGATTTGGCAGATGGACGTAAAAACCGCTTTTCTAAATGGAAATTTAGAGGAGTGTGTCTATATGGATCAGCCAGAGGGTTTCATTCAGAGTGGGAGCAGCGGAAAGGTGTGCAAGTTGCTTAAGTCCATCTATGGACTAAAGCAGGCATCGCGGAGTTGGAACATCTGTTTTGATGAGACGGTCAAGGAATTTGACTTTATCAAAAATCCAGATGAACCATGCATCTATAGTAGATTTGTAGCGAGAACTGTGGTATTCCTTGTTTTATACGTGGATGACATTCTCTTAATAGGAAATGACATTCCTATGCTACAATCTGTCAAGGGTTTCTTGTCACACAGGTTCTCCATGAAAGACCTGGGTGATGCCTCTTACATCCTGGGGATCCGGATACATCGTGATAGATCCAAGAGGATATTAGGACTTTCACAGTCCAGGTACATCGACACCGTACTGAAAAGATTCAGTATGGAAGATTCCAAGCGCGGTAACCTACCGGCTTGTCACGGGATCACCCTCTCTAAAGAGATGTCTCCCAAGACTGATTTGGAGAGGGATCGCATGTCTATTATACCCTACGCTTCTGCGGTAGGCTCTATAATGTATGCGATGTTGTGTACCAGACCGGATGTAGCTTATGCACTGAGTGTAGTAAGCCGGTATCAGTCAAACCCTGGGGAGAAACATTGGATAGCAGTAAAGAACATTCTCAAGTACCTGAGAAGGACTAAGGAGATGTTCTTGGTGTATGGCGGAAAATACCTCCAGATTGAGGCCTTTGCTGACTCCAGCTTCCAGAGTGACAAGGATGATTCCAAGTTCATGTCGGGTTTTGTCTTTACCCTCAATGGAGGGGCGGTGTGTTGGAAGAGTTCCAAACAGGAAACCGTTGCAGACTCGACTATGGAAGCGGAATACATCGCTGCATCTGATGCCGCAAAAGAAGCTGTCTGGATAAGGAAGTTCTTAAAAGAACTTCAGGTGGTTCCGTCCATTGTTGACCCAGTACCTCTGTATTGCGACAACAACGGGGCTATAGCTTTAGCAAAGGAACCCAGGTCCCATCAGAGATCCAGGCACATCTTGAGGCGGTATCACCTGATCAGGGAGATCGTGGATCGCAAGGAGATCGAGGTTCGGAGGGTTGCTTCAGAAGAGAACACTGCAGATCCATTCACCAAGGCCCTACCCCAGACTCAGTTCGAGCGGCTGATCGAGATGATAGGTCTTCGATACGCCAGTACATGGCCTTAGTGCAAGTGGGAGATTGTTAGTGTATATGCCCTAGAGGCCATTACTGTATCATACTAGTTTGTATATTACTTAATGGAAGCTTGGGATATTCACCTTGTATAAACAATCTTGCTCAATATAGTAGTATGCTACTTGGTTTGTTTCTACTTCAATGTGTACTTGTGTTTATTTCAGTATATCACTTATACGCATTAGTGGAGCCCTCAGGATCTTTGCTTGATTACCAGCGTTGTGATGGCAGTCACACTAGTGGGGGCTGGGTAATCTATAGGCACATCCTTATACAGGTCCCTAGTCGTAGGACTATCGAGACATGGCATCGATACTCCGGAGTAGACTAGCGTATGCGCTTCTCATCCCAGTGTGGGAGATGGTCTGTCCCACAGCCATCAGTACGTCGTACTGGAGATAGTATACGGGTGCTCGTTGGGTTACGAGTACACTGGACAGGACTCGTCGGGAACTGAAAGGTTGGTATTATACCTATCATCAGTTATCAGTTCCCAGGTGACATGAGTACAGCTTAGTCCGCTGACTTGATACTGGCACTTCGCCTCGAGTGTGTTCCCACTACACTTTGATCACTACCCTACCACGGCTCAAAGGAGTCGTGCAAACAGGTAGTGTTGGGTGCAGTCCCGAAGCACTTGGAGGCAGTGACGGTTAGACAGGATTCGTCTCTCCCGGTATTGGGGGTTGACATCGCGCTGTGTCTAGGAGAGCCATTACACGAGTAGTCCCTGGCCAGGGCAAGCGAGATATACTGGTAGGTTCCAGTGTTATCTCAGGGTGTTTTGGGCTTCACTCCGACACGACTTGTACCGCTATTGGGGGACTGACGTTTTACCGCCCCCTAGGCCCGACATGCGATGTATCAGACGAACAGACCGGACTGTACGGAGAATGTCACATTCAGACTCAGTAGGAGTTCAGATGGGGTTTCACCTCGTCAGCCTTCTTGTCGGCATCTACCTGGGGACCGTTACGCACAGCTAGTGCCGCTTGCGGTCTGTGGTTAAACCCACTGCCAGCGTAGTGTCGAGTCTTTAGAGTCCCACACAGAGGGTATTCGCCTCTGGGCAAAACAGAGTAGAGGTCGCATGGTTTTGCGACAGGGTTTGTTCTCATCCGCGCACTTGTGCACGTTTGGAGTCCGGACGGATTATACTGGCAGGCTCTGGTTTGAGCCAGATACCGGTATATGTTTTGAGGGTTGCTTTTATATCTTGGTGTTCTTGTTCCTCGGAACGAGAATGCAGGTGTGTATGCACAGTTGCTTGAGGCGGAGGATGAGGTATTTCATTAGGGTTTCGGAACGGGTGCGTATGCACAGTTGACAGTTATCTTTTTCCAAACCCTAATGGATT
This sequence comes from Agapanthus africanus, assembly GCA_030015575.1. Taxonomy (NCBI): domain Eukaryota; kingdom Viridiplantae; phylum Streptophyta; class Magnoliopsida; order Asparagales; family Amaryllidaceae; genus Agapanthus; species Agapanthus africanus. The sequence goes on along the minus strand of CM057338.1, from coordinate 864,203,464 downwards.
TATGAATTATCTATTAATAATAGTAATTAAATGAGAATTTTGTTATGGTTGATTTTGTTGACTTGTTGACCATGGTTGACTTGTTGACCATGGTTGAATGTTGACCACCATCATGCTTCAAAAAGTCCTCCTTGATTTATGCTTACATTTTTAAATGAAGCATGGTAGTGGTCATTCCAAATTACCATCAACTATTCTCATTTTCAATTATTATTATTAGATAATTCTTTTCTTTTGCATTATGGTTGCAAGAAAGAAAAAAGATAGCTCATTCTATCATAACCTCTCTCTCTCCTCATTTCATCTTCTTCTTCCTCTAGAAAAGAGAAACCTTCTCATGTGTTGAGAATCCTTCTCTTTAAAAGGAAAAGCAAACCCTAGTCACTCTCTACTCATTCTAGGTTGAAGGTTTAGCAAGCCGGAAACCCTAGTTCACTCAAAGATCGAGGAAGAGCCCAAAGGTCGAACCTTCGAGGTGGATCCATCTTCGACGGAAGAAGGCGACGAAAAGAGAACCATCAACCTCTACAAGATTTCAAGAAGAAGGAGTTCAAGTTTAGGTATAACCATCTTTCATAGTAGCTAACTCCTTTTAGTGTATTTGCTAGTTTAGTTTAGACACGATCCCGACCTTGTTTAGTCCATGTTGCCTCTTGCGATAAAAATTTGTTTTTTATACCGTTTCCGCCTCCCCGTAAGAACCGGGGGTCGCAATATGGACTTACAGTTGCTTCTAAAGGTTGGAGAAATTCTTGCTTGAATCGATCTCGGGAATTTGATCTTGAGGTTGAATTGGGGATTGGGCACAAGTTTTGTCACTAAACTTGTGGAGGGAAGAGGGAGAGATGAATGACTTTTTTTGAACCCTTTGCACCCTAGATCTAGGCTCCTTTTTATAGGCCTCCCAAATCTAGATCTAGAATTAAAATTTGAATTCCCTCCACAAGTTAGTTAACCAAAAGATTTAAATTTCCCTCCAAAAAGTTAGTTAAGCCCAAAATTTAAATTTCTCTCCAAGAGTTTGTTAAGCCGAGCCTTCTAGATGTGCCACGTGGAGCTTCTGGGGTCTTCTGGAAGCTCTGGAAGTTACAAGTAAGCACATGCCAAAATTTGAAGTCCTTATCTCATTATATGGCCGCGGATCAGCGGCGCCAGGAGGGTTTGGGCCGCGGATCCGCGACCCTTTAATGGACTTGGAGCTTTAAATTTCTGGTGTGGTCTTGGGCTGTCATATGGGCCTTTTTCTGATATTTTAATTTCTATTTGGCCTTCTGTATTGCTGCCAGATCTTTAACCTTTGAGTTGGCGTTTCTTTTATCAGATCTTTTCCCAATTTTGGGCTTTTGCTTCTGGAATTTCCTGCATTAGACCCCAGACAAGAGTTGCGCAATACAAGGATGATGCGATGCCATGAAACACAGTTAATTTCCCTAAAAGTGCCGGTTTTAGTATACAGTACAAGTAATCCAGTATTTTACATGTGTTTTGCTAATATGTGCGATATGACTACCGGATACCTATACATGAATGCAAAAGGTAGGGAAATTGCCGTGTTAGAAATGCAGTATTTTCGACTGATCAAATTCCCCCAAACTTATTTTCGATCGTCTCGATCGAACTGTTTTATTAAAAAGAGAGGGAGAAAATAAAGAAAGAGAAAAGCACACTTTCGTAGGCGACACGATTGCACTGAGCATGTGCAACAAGCCTTTAAACCTCTAGGTGTCCCTAGTAGGAGGAGTATTGTCTCCTTAGGGTTTTCAGCGGATTGCACCCACAAAATCCAATAATAAAAGGAAGATCATGAATATTATATTTAAAGAAAAGAATTGTAAAAGAAAAGTCTTGAAAATTAGGGTTTCCAACTAAGCTAGCTTTTCAGTTGTCATGAGCCCTATCTTAATGGTCATGAAAAATGTCAGAAATCATGTCCTCTCTCAATAAAACATCGTCTTCTTCTTCATTCCTATCTTTCTTCCAAACATCGATCATATCACCCTGCGTGTGTGTAAAGAACATCCCTACACCCGGAGAATTCAATTCAAGCTATCATACTCTTGCCCATCAGCCTCAGTACTTTTTAATTAATGAATATTTTGTTTTGCTCACACACTTTCATGCGACCGTTAATACTTCTTAAGGTACTAACCGACCGATTACTTATGTGCTTTGTTTATTTGGTGTATTTTTCTCGTCTTGCACCACCTAAGGCATAGCAGTGACTCCCGGACCAGTTGGCCTTAGGGCACTAGGTGAAGAGGCACCCTTGCTATAAATTTTTTTTTATTGCCCTCGGTGATAACAAAACCAGTGTCCATTTTTCTCACCACTTTATATATTTTATTCACTTTTTTCTTTTTATTTCCTTCATACATCGGCTTTAAGACAAGAGCATTTCAAGGTATCCTCTACTATCCCGGGCTTCAAGACGTGTGTAAGTGCGAATAGCAGGGTAGCCACGTTCAAAATGTTTGGCTTGCAGAATAGAAACTATTTTTCAGACTTAGTTTTATCCTCAGATTAGTGACTTCCTTCATCTTACTAACCCTTGGGACAACGGCTCATAACTACTTATTACTAGTTCGTATAAGAAAACTTTTAATTTTCTTGGTTTTCTTAAATTTTTCTAATCTCATGGATGTAATTGTTCACTATCTAATCTTTTATTATCATAAATATTAAATATTTTTATATTTTGAAAATTTATAATTTTTATGAGTTTTGAAAAATTTTGAATTTTTATGGATTTTGAAAATTTTTAAATTTTTTTAGGTTTTTATGGGTTTTGAAAAACTATTTACAAAAAATGATGAGCCAAAAATATGTACACAGAATTTTTATGGGTTTTGAAAATTTTTAAATTTTTATGGTTTTTAAAGAAATGTTTTGTGCTTATGCAAATGATATGCACATGATGCAAAACTAAGCACAAACCTCCCCCAAACTTATTTTCAACAGTGTCCTCACTGTTGCCAACCGCTATATCTACAAAACCTGTAAGCCTGGGAGGAATTTATTAGTGGGGGCAAAATATATAAGTGAAGACCCTCCCCCAAACTTATTCTTTTCACTCACCTCCATTCAAAAAGATGATGCAGTAATATACAGGACATGGAGGTGAGACGGAGAAATTTTAATCAAGATAAGCTGGCTCCTGTAAGAACAGGAGCTCCTCCGTGGGGTCAGTGGAAAAATACGGCTTTAGTCTATGTCCATTCACTTTGAAAAATGTGCCGTTTTTAACATTTTCTAGCTCTACTGCCCCGTGCGGGTATACAGACCGCACAACAAAAGGCCCCTTCCACCGAGATCGAAGCTTACCCGCGTGAAGGTGTAGTCGTGAATCATAAAGAAGGACTTGTTGACCTGGTGAAAATGTTTTCCTCAAAATGTTTTTATCGTGAAAAACCTTGGTCCTATTCTTTATGATTACAGCGTTATCATAGGCTTCATCACGGAGTTCGTTTAGCTCATTAAGTTGCAGCTTCCGAAAGTTGCATGCTTAGTTTAGGTCAAAATTGATTTCCTTAATAGCCCACAATGCTTTATTCTCTATCTCGACGGGTAAATGACATGCCTTCCCAAACACTATCCTATATGGAGACATCCCTAGGTCGGTTTTAAATGCAGTTTGGAATGCCTAAAGAGCATCCGTCAGTTTGGTCGACCAGTCTTTTCTATTTTTAGCAACAGTCTTCTCCAGGATTAGTTTGATCTGTCTATTTGAGATCTCAGCCTGCCCGCTCGTTTGGGGATGATAGGGTGTAGAAAGTTGGTGGTTGATTCCGTATTTCCGCATCAGAGTCTCGAAAGACCTATTGCAGAAATGTGTCCCGTTATCGCTAATAATAGCGCGTGGGTGTCCAAATCGCGAAAAGATATTTTCTTTTAGGAACTTAATGACAACCTTTTTGTCATTAGTGCGACATGGAATGGCTTCAACCCACTTCGAGACGTAATCAACCGCCAGCAGTATGTACAAATTCCCAAAAGAGTTGGAAAAGAGACCCATAAAATCAATGCCCCAAACATCGAAAATTTCAACAACCAAGATGGGTTGCTGAGGCATTTCATTCCTCCGGGAGATTCTACCCGTGTACTGACATTGTGTACAGGTTTTGCAATAGTCAAATGCGTCCTTGAATAAGGTCGGCCAATAAAATCCACAGTGCAAAACCTTCTTCGCCGTCTTTTTAGGACCGAAGTGACCCCCACAAGCCTGATTATGACAAAAAGAAAGAACACTCTTGAACTCTTCTTTCGGGACACACCGGCGAATGATCTGATCAGGACAATACTTAAACAAATATGGATCATCCCAGTAAAAGTGTTTTACTTGGGATAAAAACGGTATTTGTCCTGTTTTGACCAATCGCTGGGTATCAGTCCCGTGACAAGATAGTTCACAATATCCGTGAACCATGGTTCATTGGATACGTTCAAGAGTTGTTCATCGGGGAATGAGTTATTGATCGGCAGGGTCACAGGGGAAGAAGAGATGCGTGAAAGATGGTCGGCTACTACGTTTTCACATCCTTTCTTATCTTTGATAACAAGATCAAATTCTTGTAACAGAAGGATCCAACGTATTAGCCGACCTTTTGTATCTTTCTTTGCCAGGAGATGTTTCAAGGCGGAATGGTCTGAGTACACAATTATTGGAGAGCCGATTAAGTAAGGCCTGAATTTTTCTAATGCCAATACAACTGCCAAAAGTTCTTTTTCGGTAGTTGTATAGTTGATTTGTGTATCATTCAGGGTCTTACTTGCGTAGTAGATCACGTGTGGCATCTTTTCAATGTGCTGTCCTAAGACTGCACCTACTGTAAAGTCGGATGCGTCACACATCAGCTCAAATGGGTAGTCCCAATTTGGAGACGATAGAACGGGGGCTGAAGTGAGGGAGTGTTTAAGTGAGTCGAAGGCTGCCTCACAATCCGAGTCAAAGTGGAAGGTCGTATCCTTGGCCAGGAGAAGAGTTAAAGGTCTAGCAATTTTGCTAAAATCCTTAATGAACCTCCTATAAAAGCCCGCGTGGCCAAGAAATGATCGAATGTCCTTGACGCTATTGGGATGAGGAAGGTTTTGAATGACATCTATCTTAGCTCTGTCAACCTCAATGCCTTTTTGTGAAATAACATGTCCAAGCACAATTCCCTCTTGGACCATGAAGTGGCATTTTTCCCAATTCAAAGTTAAGTTCTTCTCTTTGCAACGAGTAAGAACTGCGTCAAGATTCGATAGGCAGTCGGAAAAAGAGTCTCCGAAAATCAAGAAATCGTCCATAAAGATCTCCAGAAAATTCTCTACCATGTCAGAGAATATCCCCATCATACACCGCTGAAAGGTAGCGGAAGCATTGCACAACCCAAAGGGCATGCGTCTATAAGCAAAGGTACCAAAAGGAAAAGTAAAAGTGGTTTTATCTTGATCCTTTTTGGCTATGGGAACCTGATTATAGCCAGAGTATCCGTCCATAAAGCAATAATACGCACGTCCAGCTAAGCGTTCCAGCATCTGATCAATGAAAGGTAGAGGAAAGTGGTCTTTCCTCGTAGCGGCATTGAGTTTTCGATAATCAATACATACACGCCACCCAGTTTGGGTGCGTGTCTGAATCAACTCATTTGCCTCATTTGTAACAACAGTGATGCCAGATTTCTTAGGGACGACATGTATAGGACTCACCCATTGGCTATCGGAGATTGGGTATATTATACCACTATCAAGGCATTTGACGATCTCTTTCATCACCGCTTCCTTCATGACGGGGTTCAACTGTCTTTGTGGTTCTCAGGTTGGTCTGGCATCATCCATCAAGTGTATATGATGTTCGACATTCAAGGGACTAATCCCTTTGATGTCCGCCATGGTCCAACCAAATGCCTCCTTATTAGATCTCAATACCGATAAAAGTGCATTCTCTTGCTCTGATGCTAGAGAAGCAGAAATGATAACCGGTAAAGACTCATTCTCACCTAAATATGCATATTTAAGGTGAGAAGGTAAAGTTTTGAGATCTAATTCTGGCGGAGAAATAATAGAAGGTGGGATCATCGAATGATTTTCGGAGTCACAAAGAAGCTCATAGCCTGTAAAAGATACAGACTCGGATGGTGATGAGTCAGGAGTGTCAGACTCAAGCGCAGAAATGGTGTCCTCACTAAGGTCATGTGTCAGGTCGAACAGTGATGTGGTAATGTCGTCGAGATCTGTAAAGCAAAGTTCCTCAACTCCGCAATTTTTGGGAGCAATCTCGTGGACAGAGCACACATCAAGGATATGAGCAGAGGGTTCTGATGGCTGACTTCCAATTCTGTAGATGTTTAGTTCAATGGTCATATTTCCAAATGATAAGTTCATTGAACCATTTCTACAATTAATGACAGCATTGGAAGTGGCAAGGAAAGGTCGACCCAAAATCACCGGAATTTGGCTCCGGGGGTTCGCTACAGGCTGTGTATCGAGAACAATGAAGTCTACAGGGAATACGAATTCCCCGACCTTTATCAACACATCCTCTAGTTCACCCCGAGGTTTGGTGATTGAACGGTCTGCCATTTGGAGAGTTCAGTGAGTAGGTTTCAACTCTCCAATCCCTAGCTGCTCATAGACAGAGTATGGAAGTAGGTTAACACTTGCGCCAAGGTCTAAAAGAGCACGGTTGATGTTTTTACCCCCAATAGAAATTGATATCGTAGGACATCCTGGGTCCTTACGTTTCTTTAGTAACTGGGGGATAAAAGCAGTGCTAAAGTTATTGGACATGAAGACCTTCTTCGGCACTTGAGTCTTCCTCTTCCTAGTGCACAAGGCCTTGAGAATTTTCGCATAAGCGGGGACTTGTTGAATCGCATCTAGGAGAGGGATGTTGATTTTAACCTGTTTGAACATTTCCATAATTTTCTCCATATGAGAACTCGATTTGTTAGCCCTTAACCGGTTCGGGTAAGGTGCTTTAGCTATGAGTGCTGGGTCCATCATAGGAGAAGGAAGAGGGGGTAGACAAGATCCCGAAAGAGGAGTGGGGATCGTCTGTAAAGAACTAGAAGAGGTGGGCTGAGGTGGTGAGCCTAGAGGGAAATGGAGAATAGGCTCGTGAGAAGGCGGTAGGGTAGGAGAACAAGAATCAGACGTAGAAGTGTGTGTGTGTGAGGAAAGGTCTCAGCCGGGGCGTTGATAAGATTTTCAGTATCATCAACTTCTTCCCCAACATGGTTATCCAGCATTCTTCCTGATCTCAACGTTGTGACGGCATTTACATTGTAATGCCCAGGATTTGGTAGGGATTGAGACGGAAGTTTCCCTTTTTCTCTCGCACTTAATTCGGCCTTAAGTCGTGCAATCTCAGCTTCCATCGTTTTGATACTCTCAGCTTGGGACGCTGAGTTTTTCTTTATCTCACCGACGGAAGACCTAATCTCGGCCGACACTTCCATGAAATTTGACAAGAGTGATTTCATGGTTTGAGCGACTTGAGAGAACTCGTCAGAACAGGTCGACTGCATAGGATTAGAAGGTGCAGGAGTGTTGACCTGGTTTTGGAAATTTTGTGACTGGTAAGGTTGCTAGGTGAGATGAAGTGGTTGCTGTTGTGGAGGAAGAGCCCGTTGGAATTGATTAGGGTTTGGAACCGTGTTTTGGGATTGATTCCAGGCAAAATTCGGGTGATTCCTCCAATCCTGATTGTATGTGGAAGAATATGGATCGTTTCTAGGTCTTTGAAATGCGGCATTGGTATGCTCGAGACCTTGAAACTGAGAGTTTAATAGACATTCTTCCGTCAAGTGAAAAGGATCAGAACAGCACCCACAAACAGTTTTGGGGAGCGACATTGGGTTTAGGGAGGCTGCTAAGAATTTGTGTTCCATAGCGTCGAGCTTCTTTTGCATTGCTGCCATCTCAGCTCGAACACTTATGGACACGTCTATTTGGTGTACGCCACCCCTACTCGATGGCTGAGTTCCAGTCTCCCACTGTAGTGACTTTTCAGCGAACTCTTCTAAAAATTTCCATGCTTCCCCATCATCCTTGGTCATAAAGGTGCCTTGACACATGTTTTCAAGGTTTTGTTTAGTGGTAGGGTTACTGCCCTCATATATGATTCAGCAAAGTTCCCATCTCGGGATGCCGTGATGTGGGCATTGAACCAAAAGATCCTTGAATCGTTCAAAGCATTTAGAGAATGGTTCTGCCGGAAGCAGGGAAAATTGATATAGTTCGCTACGGATTCGAGCTGTCTTTTGCATAGGGTAGAATTTCTTAAGGAATGCCGCAACGAATTCTTCCCAATTCGTTATGGAATGTGCGGTGGTGTTATATAGCCACTTCTCGGCTAAATCGCACAAGGTAAATGGAAGAAGTCGTAGACGCATGGCATCCACAGAAAGTTGTGATGTACCCATCATTGCGCATACATTTTCAAATTTGGTAATAAAAACGTACGCGTCTTTAGTCTCGAGACCGTGGAATTTGGGTAAGAGGTTGATGTACTGGGGCTTAATCTCAAAGTTATCCCCGTTGGCTGGTGGAATGAATAAGCAGGTCGAGAGAGGACCTCGCAAAGGGTAGCACCTCTCTTGGAGAGAGATGCGGGGAGGATTCTGCGCACCAACGGACGGCGGCAGAGCAGCGGAAAAGAGGTTCGATGGAGACGGATCCATCGGTATGGGTGTGGTGGTTGGTAAAAGAAAGGTAAATGGAGAAATACAGACTTCGGAGTCGATCGAGGGGACGCGGACAAGTCGGGCACTAGAATCCCGTGTCCAGCCTATCTTGCACTAAAAAGGGTTAGTACAAGTGGCAGGATGATTTATAATTAGGGGAAATGAAGTGAATGCGGTGTTTGTTTTGAAAAATGATACGGATTTTGAAAATATGATGCGATCACAACAAATGCAACAAGCAACCCTAGAATTTATGGTCACCTAGGTCTAATCTCTAGACCGCTCCTAACTTCCAAAAGACAAGTCGCAGGATAAAATCCTCCACTGCCTCTTCGTTTCTCCTGTGGCCAGGTAAGTGCCAGGTAAGTGGGAGGTTCTCCACTACGTAAGTAGTGGGCCTAATTAAGTAACCACTAGCCTTCGACACACTTGCCTTAGACTCCACAAAAAGAAACGCGGATAAGCAATGAATTACCCACGGCCTTCTTCTGTCCTAAGTGAGCGCGACGGTCCTTAGAGTCATCTCTAGATATTTTTTAATTAATGAGGGTAATGCGGATGCAGGTTTGTGATTTTTGGGGCCTAGGAAGGGTAATGAACTGCCCACCTAATCTGGATTTGGTCGTGCCCCTTAATGCCCATATTAATTATGCAAACAACCACAAAATCAAAAACAAGCACAATTTATTTTGCTTTTTGCGGCGCTGCGATTTTTGCAAAGAAGCCTGCAACAAATTGTTAATTGGAGCAGATGAGGAAGGAGATAAGAAAGTTTTAGAGGACCTGAGAGAAATTTTGTGCAGAGAAGCTTTGAGAATGCCGCGGAACCGCCGCAATTGGGCTCTTATGCCGCGGAAACGCAGTGCTACAGTGGGATCTCTGCACTGAATTTTTCCAGCAAGCTCCAGATCACTTCCTTAGTCCTCTGAAGTTCTTCAAATAATTTTCCAATTTCACAGCAAGCTCCAGATCTCCTTGCAATTAACCACAACAACACGTATTAGTATTTTGCGCGAGTTTTGATCTAAAAAAAATATTGATGGAATAAACTTTTCAACTCACATTTCAAAAAATGAACAAATAGCACACGCTCCCCGGCAACGGCGCAATTTTGATTGAAATTGATTTCCGATTGTGTAGTTGGTTTTTAGAAAATTGTATTTAGAAATCACAACCAAAAATATTTGACCACAATCAATAACGGTGTCGGATGTAGCGCGTTAGTAAGTGAGGATCGTCCACAGGAAAAGTGAGTTCCGTTCAATTCTTGAATTAGATGAGATGAAAATTTAAAGCAAAGAAAAGAAAACAATTCATGATTTGTAATTGAAGATCAAGAGTAAGAAAAATCTAGATCTAAAAGAAACATTAAAATAAGAATTGAGGTGAGAGATAATTTCCAATCAACACTCAAGATTATAAGTATGGCTCGTAGGAGTAGATCGGATCTATAGATGTGATGAGATCTAATGATTACTCATTCTTATCCATTAACGAATTGATACTAGATCGATTCAAATTCATCGAGGTTTAAGGATCGTACGGGAAAATTAGGGATTCCGCAACTCATCCTTTGTCCTTTCGATAGATCGCATTCAAAATCTAGCTTCTAGTTAATCAAATGGTTAATAGTTGTTCCCTAGTTTCGAGTGAACACGATCTAGAAAGCATCATCTCGAAACTAGGTCATTAATCATTTGATTCACTAGAATTTCAAAGCATTATAGGATTTAAGAATTGTAAGAATATCTAAATCATCATCATCTAAAGATCGTCACAACTCCTACACGAGCGGAGATTACTCAAACATCATGATCACAAACACAATCACAAATTGAGATCTAATTATTATGCTTGAATTAAAAGATAAGCAAGAATATAGAAAATTCACCTTTATTTATCGACAAATTTCGTTACAACTCTCTTGAATTTACAAAAGGTAGGAACTAGATCGTCGATTTCGGCTTCGCTCGGCTCCTTGAGTCGCGGATCGGCGTGGATCTTTTGCTCCGTTGAAAATCCGGCGTTGCTTCTAAAGGTTGGAGGAATTCTTGCTTGAATCGATCTCGGGAATTTGATCTTGAGGTTGAATTGGGGATTGGGCACAAGTTTTGTCACTAAACTTGTGGAGGGAAGAGGGAGAGATGAATGACTTTTTTTGAACCCTTTGCACCCTAGATCTAAGCTCCTTTTTATAGGCCTCCCAAATCTAGATCTAGAATTAAAATTTGAATTCCCTCCACAAGTTAGTTAACCAAAAGATTTAAATTTCCCTCCAAAAAGTTAGTTAAGCCCAAAATTTAAATTTCCCACCAAGAGTTTGTTAAGCCGAGCCTTCTAGATGTGCCACGTGGAGCTTCTGGGGTCTTCTGGAAGCTCTGGAAGTTACAAGTAAGCACATGCCAAAATTTGAAGTCCTGATCTCATTATATGGCCGCGGATCAGCGGCGCCAGGGGGGTTTGGGCCGCGGATCCGCGGCCCTTTAGTGGAGTTGGAGCTTTAAATTTCTGGTGTGGTCTTGGGCTGTCATATGGGCCTTTTTCTGATATTTTAATTTCTATTTGGCCTTCTGTATTGCTGCCAGATCTTTAACCTTTGAGTTGGCGTTTCTTTTATCAGATCTTTTCCCAATTTTGGGCTTTTGCTTCTGGAATTTCCTGCATTAGACCCCAGACAAGAGTTACGCAATACAAGGATGATGGGATGCCATGAAACACAGTTAATTTCCCTAAAAGTGCCGGTTTTAGTATACAGTACATGTAATCCAGTATTTTACATGTGTTTTGCTAATATGTGCGATATGAATACCGGATACCTATACATGAATGCAAAAGGTAGGGAAATTGCCGTGTTAGAAATGCAGTATTTTCGACTGATCAAATTCCCCCAAACTTATTTTCGATCGTCTCGATCGAACTGTTTTATTAAAAAGAGAAGGAGAAAATAAAGAAAGAGAAAAGCACACTTTCGTAGGCAACACGATTGCACTGAGCACGTGCAACAAACCTTTAAACCTCTAGGTGTCCCTAGTAGGAGGAGTGTTGTCTCCTTAGGGTTTTCAGCGGATTGCACCCACAAAATCCAATAATAAGAGGAAGATCATGAATATTACATTTAAAGAAAAGAATTGTAAAAGAAAAGCCTTGAAAATTAGGGTTTCCAACTAAGCTAGCTTTTCAGTTGTCATGAGCCCTATCTTAATGGTCATGAAAAATGTCAGAAATCACGTCCTCTCTCAATAAAACATCGTCTTCTTCTTCATTCCTATCTTTCTTCCAAACATCGATCATATCACCCTGCGTGTGTGTAAAGAACATCCCTACACCCGGAGAATTCAATTCAAGCTATCATACTCTTGCCCATCAGCCTCAGTACTTTTTAATTAATGAATATTTTGTTTTGCTCACACAATTTCATGCGACCTTTAATACTTCTTGAGGTACTAACCGACCGATTACTCATGTGCTTTGCTTATTTGGTGTATTTTCCTCGTCTTGCACCACCTAAGGCATAGCAGTGACTCCCAGACCAGTTGGCCTTAGGGCACTAGGTGAAGAGGTACCCTTGCTATAAATTTTTTTTTATTGCCCTCGGTGATAACAAAACCAGTGTCCATTTTTCTCACCACTTTATATATTTTATTCACTTTTTTCTTTTTATTTCCTTCATACATCGGCTTTAAGACAAGAGCATTTCAAGGTATCCTCTACTATCCCGAGCTACAAGACGTGTGTAAGTGCGAATAGCAGGGTAGCCACGTTCAAAATGTTTGGCTTTCAGAATAGAAACTATTTTTCAGACTTAGTTTTATCCTCAGATTAGTGACTTTCTTCATCTTACTAACCCTTGGGACAACGGCTCATAACTACTTATTACTAGTTCGTATAAGAAAACTTCTAATTTTCTTGGTTTTCTTAAATTTTTCTAATCTCATGGATGTAATTGTTCACTATCTAATCTTTTATTATCATAAATATTAAATATTTTTATATTTTGAAAATTTATAATTTTTATGAGTTTTGAAAATTTTTGAATTTTTATGGATTTTGAAATTTTTTAAATTTTTTTAGGTTTTTATGGGTTTTGAAAAACTATTTACAAAAAATGATGAGCCAAAAATATGTACACAGAATTTTTATGGGTTTTGAAAATTTTTAAATTTTTATGGTTTTTAAAGAAATGTTTTGTGCTTATGCAAATGATATGCACATAATGCAAAACTAAGCACAAACCTCCCCCAAACTTGTTTTCAACAGTGTCCTCACTGTTGCCAACCACTATATCTACAAAACCTGTAAGCCTGGGAGGAATTTATTAGTGGGGGCAAAATATATAAGTGAAGACCCTCCCCCAAACTTATTCTTTTCACTCACCTCCATTCAAAAAGATGATGCAGTAATATACAGGACATGGAGGTGAGACGGAGGAATTTTAATCAAGATAAACTGGCTCCTGTAAGAACAGGAGCTCCTCCGTGGGGTCAGTGGAAAAATACGGCTTTAGTCTATGTCCATTCACTTTGAAAAATGTGCCGTTTTTAACAAAGAAGGACAAGGAAGCTGCTGAGCAAGCTGCTAACATGAAGCAGATGGCGCTCTTGTTCCAGGATATGGTTGGAATGATGATCCAACCAGAACCCCCAGCTGAGAAACCGCCGATAATTATTGAGGATGATAGAGGGGAAAAATCAAATCCTCTTCCGGCTTTATCGGCAGCCAAAGAGGAAACAATCTCCAAGGCTACTCTTGTTGATTTTATCGCTCAACAAATACGAGATCATCAAGCTAATGAAGCCGTATGCCAAATCGTCAGAATTGGGCGACCGTATCCAGACTGGTATGACAAAATTAAATACCCGCTGGGATATACGATCCCTAAGTTCCATGTATACAAGGGGACAGGAAACCCACATCAGCATGTCACGCAGTTCAGAGCTCTGCGCGGCAACACTGGAGGCGACGACAAACTGTTGTTTCGCCAGTTCATTGGCAGCCTGTCAGAGACGGCCTTTGAATGGTATTCGGAGCTCCTAAATGACTCCGTGAGAACATTCATAGAGATAGAACTGCTTTTCACACAGCGTTTAGCCAGCGCAAGCGAGCACACCCCGATCACGACATTAATCAATGCCATAGTAAAGCCAGGAGAAACCTGGGTCCAATATGCGATCCGGTGGTGAAACCTATGGTCAAAGTGCGAACAGCGCATCAAAGAATCCCCTGCCGTAGGCATGTTCATCGGGACCCAAGATCCTCAAACGACTGTATCCCAGTTCATGACATTCTTCAAGCCGACCACCTTCCAGGCTCTGATAGATAAACTGGCCCAAATGGACCAGATGGGCTACGGGCCTTCCTCCTCAAATAAGGACCCTCGAAATTCCAAAGGTAAAGGGAAAGCGGCCTTCGTTGCTAACACTCAACAACAACCATGTGGCCCAAAACCGGCTGCTCACCAAAACAACGCATGTCCACGCCTATCCCTAGAAGAAAGGCTAGGACTCGCTTACTCGTTTCCCCATGATAAGATGAGGAGACTATTTGAGTTGGAAATACGTAACAAACTCATTACATTGCCAGACCCACGGCGTCCACCGCAACCCGGCGACATCAACAACCCCAACTACTGTTCCTATCACAGAATGGTGAGCCACCCAATTAAGAATTGCTACGTCTTCAAGAACTGGGTCGAGGACCAGTATCAACAGGGGAAGTGCGCTGTCTGAGAATTGGAGGGTAAACCCGCCATAGAAGCACACTCCTAAAAAGGTGGATGCGCCGGGTTAATCATGCTCGCTCGTAGATGAAACTCCATGGGATGTCGTTCTTTGAGCTAAAACCAAAAGAATACTGAAGGATCTACAGGCATGTCCGACAGTCAGGTGGAAAGGCCCACTTGAACCTGAAATCATCAAAGGGATGTTGAAACCGCGTCCCATACCGAAGATTGTTGACAAAGGGCAAAATCCCCAAGTCAAACCTTCTAAGTCTTCGAAGAAAAAAAAGACCAAGAAGCCTGTGCAGGCTGCCGAGTATGACAACAAGTGCATAGACTTGCAAAAGTACATTGACGCGCTGGAGGAGTACAATTAGAAGGTGTGGAAACCGGTCACACTCAAAGAGTTCCTCAAGCATATTCTTGAGAACGAAGATAGTGACAATGATGAGGAAAATGACTCATCAGAAGAAATCGAAGACCATGTAGCAACTTGCCATATGGTCTCCCGTTCTTTGTTAAATGACGAAGAAACTCTCTTAGTGTCAGAAAACAATGCAGAGGAACTGGCGGCAGAATCGGCGCTAAAATCACCGGAACTGCTAGAAGACCCGATCGATAGGTTGTTAAACGAAGCCTTTCGAAAAAGCAAAGCTGACCGAGAACGCGAAACTGCCATATACGAAAAGTATAAGCGTCAGCGTCAGGATGAAGAAACTGTGGCAAGGTAGAGTCATAAAGTACTCCAACCAAACTAAGGCATACCCGTGACAAATAAGAGCAGGATCAAGGAAGAGAAGCGGTTCGTCAAAGCCCTGTCAATGGGAATGAAGCTGCCACCTGTGGTAGGAAACAATCTTGGGGTCATATGCCTCGATGGAGAGGATTCATATCCAAACTATTTCCTATATCATTGGAGGGTTACCCACCCCATCGAAGAATGCGGTACTTTCAAGAAGTGGTGCTAAGGATATGTTGCTCATCAAAAACACTTCAAGAGGATGAAGCGCGAAGCTCGTTGATGGCAAAAGAGTGCGACAGATATGCGTGAAAATATGACTGGCAACTGTCATATGGTTGGTACCCGTTCAGAAGGGGAAAAACCCCAAGTTCTTACTTTCGGGAGCGATTTTGAGGGCGAAATACCCCTTAGCCCTCTATTCAAAGACTCCACCTCCAAAAAAAAAAGTGGAGGAGAAGAACTGCGAGAATATTCAGCTGCGTAACCGCACGATTCCTGAAAAGAATCTCAGACCTATAAACAAAGGTTCAAGAAAGAAAGACAAAGGGAAAGAAAAAATCCCTGAGGAAATTGCTCTTGATGGTGGTGTTGTCAAAGAGCTCGCAGCAAGGGACTCGCCTAGGAAAAATAAGGTGGATTAGAATTTCCTAGTACATTTGAGAAAAATACCCACACAGTTGAGCATATTGGATGCTCTCCTCTTGTCCAAAGAGGCACGAGAGTCTTTGATCAAGGCATTACAAGAGCCCGATTGGTTCCAAACTTTCCTTGCAAAAGAGAAGATGAAGGATGAGATTGCAGAGGTTCACACAGTTGACATTACATTCAGCGATGATGATCTCCTCCTCGGTACGTGCGAACATAACCGCCCGTTATACGTCACCGGGTACTGCCACAACATCATAATAGGGAAAATTTTTGTCAACAACGGATCCTCCGTCAACCTTCTCAACGTGAAGGTGCTGAAGGAGATTTGCATGAACGTTCAACACATAGCCCGAGACAAAATTACTATCTCCGAGTTTGACTCACAGTCTTCACGGATGCTTGGGTCCGTAATACTGACATTACGCTTCGGGTTGCTCATCACTGACATCAAATTACGTCATTTAAGTCAAGACTTGCTATAACGCTTTGCTCGGCAGGCCCTGATTGCATGAATACAATGTCATCCCTTCTACACAACATCCGTGTATGAAGTATTTCAAGGACGGCTTGGAATGCACCGTCACAGGGAAGCTGAATCCGTTCTCCGTAAACGAGGTCCGGTAATATGAAGACGCAAAGTACTTCCTGCCAGACTTCGAAGATATAAAAAGGTGTCATAAGTTAGAGGATAAACAGAAGTCCGTCGCCACTATCCCGATCTTTGGGAGCGCTTATGAGGAATATGAAGAAATAGTTTACTCAGGGCAACCCCAGAAAGAAAACAACAAGGCCGGACCATCTATCCCTATTCTGGTCTTTAGCAGTGACTCTAAGGACAGGGCCAACGCAGTGTTCTCCATCCGCCCATCAGTGCAAACACTCGACGAAGAAGATCAGAGTCAATCTGAAAGATAAGAAAAGAAAGGAAAGAAAAGAAAAGAAACGTTATATCTTCGGAAGGATCATCGTGCAAAGCCGCTGGGTTCTCGTGCCAACAGATATATCTTCGGAAGACTTAATAGAGCCATCCAAAAGAAAAGAAATGACCGAACAAGTAGCCCTTCAAATAGAGGATGAAGAAAAGGTCAAGGATTGGAGGGAAGTCTTCATAGACTACTTCAAATCCCAACGTACGCCTAAAAATGCGTCGTTTAGATATGAGCTCATGAAATGAGCTTTGTTTTTCGCCTTCGTCAATGATACTCTATATAAAAGATCGTTCGACTTTCTATGGCTAAGATGCCTAGGGCCGGAGGAAGCAAAGAAATTAGTTCAAGAAATTCACGACGGACTCTGCGATTCCCACCAAGCTGGGCCAAAGATGAAGCTGAAGATTAAAAGAATGGGTTACTATTGGCCCACAATGATTCAGGACTGCCTCGAATATGCGAAGCAGGGTCACTCGTGCCAAATACACGGGGATTTCATCCACCAACATCCAAATCAGCTACACCCAACAGTGGCTAGCTGGCCGTTCGAAATGTGAGGAACCGATATAATTGGCCCTATTGAACCGGCGTTGTCCAAAGGACATCGGTTTATATTAGCAACGACCGACTACTTCTCGAAGTGGGCAGAAGAAGTACTACTAAGGGAGGTGAAGACGGAGAATATCCTCCATTTCTTCAAGACACATGTCATCTATCGGTTCGGCACTCCGCGACGAATTATCTCGGATAATGGGCCAGCTTATAGAAGTCATAAAATCAGCCACTTCGGAAAACAACATAAAATAGATTGGAGATACTCTTCAGTCTATAATCCTCAGGCCAACGGTCTAGATGAAGCTTTCAATAAGACCTTGACAAAGATTATAAAGAAAACAGTGTCCAGAAAAAAATGACTGGCATGAAAGGTTGCACGAAGCTCTCTAGGCGTACCGAACAACGTTCAAAATGGCTACGAATACAACACCATACATGTTGGTATTCGGCATGGAAGCAGTGCTTCCCCTGGAAATAGACCTCCCCTTTCTACGAGTTGCGGTTCAGTATGAGCTAACAGATGAAGAAAATGCTCACCTTCGGTTTGAGGAGCTCGACGCTCTCGACGAAAAGCGCCTTATAGCACAACAAAATTTGGAGGCTTATAAGGCGAGAATGAAAAACTGACCCATGATCCCCAAACGTGCAAAATAGGGGAAATTCGAGCCGAACTATGAAGGCCCGTACATCATAGATAAAGTCTACCAAGGTGGAGTCTACCTGCTCATGGATATGCATGGCGAAAGACCCTTCCGGCTAATAAACGGACGATTCCTCAAAAATACTACGCTTGACGAGTCACGACTTAGGTCTATAATAGATGACGATGCTCATGTCCGCTCGCTATCTTCCTGAGTCAGAACTCTGAGAATAGTGTACAAAAAAGCTCCGTCGCCCAAAAAATGACGACAAAGGACCGTGAAGTCTTTAAACTAATTATCCGTTTCAAACACAGCAACATAATGGACCGAAAAGTCCCTAAACTAAAATTTTGCCTCGAACATGGCAATAAAGGACCGAGAAGTCCTTAAAATAATTATCCGCCTCAAATACGGCAGCGGATTGGACCGAAAGGTCCCTAAAGTAAAATTTTGCCTCGAACATGGCGGTAATGGACCGAAAAGCCGCTAAACTAAAATTTTGCCTCAAACATGGCGATAATGGACCGGAACATCCCTAAACTAGTGCATCGCCCCAAATACGGCGATCCACTCTCTTGAGATCTATATTGCAATCGAATTCTCAACGGCTAGGATTAAAACTCAAGCCCTGCCGGCTATTCAGCTACTCCAGCTATGAAGCCACCCCCAAGTCCCACCGACAAACAGATGGGTCACCTGCGGCGAAACTACTTTTGAGAGTTCCATAGTTAAAAAAAGCTATGTCCACGAGCGAAATGGGCACGGATGAAAACCTGAAAGGGCGCCGTGAGTAAAAACAGCAGGATTACCGTCGAGTTTGTGAAAACTCGAAAGGGCGCAATCTCGTTAAAAAAAACGGTATGTCCACCAGCAAAATGGGCACGGATGAAAACCCGAAAGGGCGCCGTGAGTAAAAACAACAGGACTACCGGCGAGCTTGTAAAAACTTGGAAGGGCGCAGTCTCGTAAAAAGAAGAGTACACTTGCGAGATCCTCATGACTCGTAAGGAGAATTTCCCCCCTATGAGACCCTCACGGCTCATAGGATTCAAAAGCCTTAAGCTACAGGGATCCGAACCTGTTCTTAAGCCGTCATATCCCTCAAGTTTCCATACAGGCGGTCCATATTGACCCTTTTATACAATTCACGGGCACGAATAAATATTCCCTTACCAAGTTCTACCAATGTCAAGAAATGTTCCCATATAGTGAACGACAGTTGTAAGTTCCCTCGACTTATAAGGAGAAAACACTCTTGGTAGATCCTTACGACTTATAAGAGAAAATATCAGTTAGGAATCCCCACGATTCCTAAGAAGAAAATACACTTACGAGATCCTCTCGACTCGTAGGGAGAAATACCTTTATGAGACCCTTATGGTTCATAAAGTCAAAAGCCTTAGCTGACAGGATCTTAACTCTGTTGGCTAAGCCATCTTTGTCCAAATTAACAAAGGCAAATGATGATTCGCTCCTGGTAATATTCCAATTGCAACGATGCCGATGCCTAAATAGGTATCAAATTTCAAGTTTTCGCAAAGACAAATGATGATTCGCTCCTGGCAATATTCCAGCTGCAGCGATACTGATACCACAATGGGTATTAGGACCAAGTCCCTAACTCGTGAAAAAAATCAGCGAGCAAAAACAAAAACAGCCGAAATGATAGGGTAACCCGCAATAAAAAACAACGAGTAAAAATAAAAACAGCCGAAATGATTGGTTACCGCGAAAAATAGCCAAAATGATTGGGCAATCGCGACTTTTGCTGTATGAAGAGCTGAGAAGATAGTGCATCGCAGAAAGAATCGGCGTTCCCCCTCATTTCAGTAGGATGCGGACACAACTATCAAATGAAAGTGGATCAATGGTATATTCCTAGCTCCAGACTTCAACTACAATACAGCAGCATAGAGGTCCTACAGATTTCTACCCTACTTCTGCAAGAATCGATAAGACATCGTCAAAAAAAAATGAAGTGACGGCATATTCCCAATTTCGGGTCTTGATGGCAACTCATATAAAGCGTAAAAGACCATCGGAGATCATCCCACACCAGAGCGGAGTGGTTATGACTCATCAGGGCTCCAAATTGAACCTAACCTCAAGTAAAAAGTGTCATGGAAAATTCCTAACGTTTGCTCTTCCGGCGGTAATATGACCTAAGGATACTTAAAGACTTCTTGTCCAGCCCCCGAAGGGATCAGAGACACTACAGTGACGAGGCTACTCGAACAACAGTTTAAAGACTGTATATCGAGGAATATATCAGCCAAAGCGACGGTACCACAGACTAAAACCCTAGTACCATAAACCTAACAGACCTCCGTCGTAAAGAATGAGGGTTATCTATCTACCACATTAGGACAAGTTTGCCTGTAAATCCAAGGAAGGCAAACCAAATAAACTCCAAAATGAGTATATAAACTACAGACTCTGAGATGAGTGAATAAACTACAAACCCCGGAATAAGTACATAAACTAGAAACTCCGAAATGAGTATATAAACTAGAGACTCCGAGATGAGTGAATAAACTACAAACTCCGAAATGAGTACAAAAACTAGAAACTCCAAGATGAGTGAATAAACTACAGACTCCGAAACGAGTGAATAAACTACAAACTCCGAAATGAGTAAATAAACTAGAGACCCCGAGATGAGTGAATAAACTACAAACTCCGAAATGAGTATATAAACTAATGGGCGCTAGATTAAGACATCAGACATAGAGGAGCGCATGCAAAATAAAAAGTGAATTCTTTATTCATAAGTCAAAATGTTTAAAAGATACAATTTACATTTATGTAAAGAAAAATGGGAAATACAATTCTAGCCGTTAAGAAGGCGGGGCTTTCAGTAAATTGGCAATCCGCTCATTCTCTTCCCGCAACTCCTCCTCGCACGCCGCAATTGCAGCCAGCCTCGCTTCGACTTGAGCCCGTTGTTGCAAGCATGATGAAAGCTTCTCAGCGATTTCCCGCTTAGCAACCTCGCAATCTCGCATGCCCCGCTCGGTAAAGTCGAGGTTCTGCCTCAGCGCCAGTCCGGTAGAAACACATTGCTGGAGATTTTCAAAAATAACTTGTAGCTGCGTGGCATTCGGTTCAACCTGGGCGTGTAATTGGCTAGATTCGCCAGAAGCTGTCTCATGCTCCTTTCGCTTCAGGGCCAACTTTCGCTCGAAGCATTGAATGGAATCAGCACTTTGCTTGATCCACGCGATCAGTTGAGCCTTCGAGGTTAATATTTCAGGAGTGAGACGTTTGTGTTCAATCTCATGCAAACAAGCTTCAATCTGCTTACAATAGTCAACCCAAATGCCGACGAAATCTTCATTATAGAAATTCCTAAGCGTCGCCAGCATAGGGTTGACCTCGTCAGCAAAATCCGCAGTAGAGTTGTGGGCTTCAACGTTAAGATCTTCTATGAATTCACTTAACATCCGCCTGCTATTCACCGCGCCCTTGGAAGATTGATGCTTAGCAAAGGGCCCTGTGGGCATGGAAATGCGTGATTCAAAGGGAGCCAAAGCCGGTATAGCTGCTATAGAATAAAACACGCATATAGAAGGGTCAGATTTTAACTTGAAAAATAAGGAAGAATGATAATGGATGAGATATACTATACCAGTGGCTAAAATGGCATGTTAGGAAGTGCAGGAGGCTCGACTATTCCTTCGTTCTCTCCCTCGAGCCGTAATACTGCCGTCAATACGAGAAAGGCTTAGCAATAGAAAGTTTGCTCATGGAAAGTTGAAATAACAGGTAAGGAATATACTAACCAACACCTGAAGGGGGAATGAATTTCGATTAGAAGGCGAAGTAAGACATTAACATCTGGTGTAAGCGGTCAAAAAGCACTCCTGCAGAATTGCGACTATATAGTAAAGAAATTAATCCAAGAAAATAATATTTACACTGAAACAAAGAAATGAGAAATCTTTACCTTTCGTCATGAAACCCGAGAGAACTCGGGGGGACACAAAAGAGAGGGGTAGAACAGTGGCTTTCGTAGCAACGACTGACAGTAATTCTTCAATCGGCACGACACCGGGGTCTACCATGTCTGTATTCAGAATAAAAGAAATATTAGCAAAGATGCCTAGAATGATTGAGAAATCGAAAGTAATGGCTTGAGGAATACCTGAGGGGGCAGAAACCATAATAGGGTCTGGAGCGTCACAAGCTATGATGGCTCCCCGATTTCCACCATCATTGGGAAAGTGGATTTAGCAACCGCACCTTCGTCCCCTGAATCGATAAGGGCCGTCGTCATGCTCGCACCACCCGCCGATATCGGGCATCCATAAGGGGAGGAAGCGGCAGTCAGAATAGTCTTAGATTCAAAAGGAAGGTCTGCTACTTCAGTCCCTTCAAGCGCCGGTACTTCGCCCGCCACGTCACTACCTAAATTTGGCTCTGTTAAGAGAAAAATGTTATAATTCAAGAAAAAGGCGGTTACTAGGTTTCAATAAGGAACCATGCGCTGTTTTAGCTTGAAATAACCATTCTGTAGGGTTCCTATCGACGGCAGCAAGGTTTCGGGAGGCATCGTACATGCCATTTAAAAAAAATGTCGTTTCAACGATCTCTAAACAAGAATCGATAACTAGAAAACAATACGGAAACAAAAGTAAACCATTTTACATCTAAGTGAAATAGAAATACAATCTTTGTAGATCCGTCCTTCACTTCTAAAGCTTCGCTGCGATCATCGAACTCCCGGACTCTTGGACGGCTCCATGAGAAAATAGCAACGGTCTTGCTTGAAGTCTTCGAAGCCGAAAATGATCTACGTCAAGGGGATACGAACTCAAGCTACTACTTCACCAAATTGAAGCAAACACCCTATACTAAAGTGCTAATCTAGTAGAGGATGGTGAAATAGAAAGTGGGCTCACTTTAGAATTTCTTTTCTCACATTACTTTCTCACATTTATCAAACCCTAGCAAGCTTTTCTTTTGGAGGAAGAAAGATGAAGAAAGAAGAAGAGAATGAAATTAATCCAAGTGAGATAAGTAACCATGGGCGAGTGGGTATCTTATACAAACTCATGTAGAGACATAACCATGGCTAAATATAGTGGTTAGATTAATAAATATCCTAAGTAAAACAAAATGGTCGGACTTTGTCAAATCACTCACAAGCTTCTACAAGCTTCATGTTTTGAACAATTATCCACTAATTTTGTGTTAACTTTGAATATAAAAACCCCACCATTATAATTAAAATGGTGTATGTCTTATACACTCATGTAGTGTGTATCAATAACCATGACATACAAAAATAAACAATGCACATTAATATATATTACATGTACACACAAGTGAGAAAATAATGCTTAAGTGAGCCAATGTTAGTTAATGTAAATTAGTATATCAAATATACAATTATACACTAAATTATTAAATCAACACTTGATTTAATAATCCGGCTATATCTCATATAACCGACTAACACTAAATGTACCAACTTATCGAATCAACACTTGATTCGATAACCCGGCTATATCACATATAACCGACCGATACAAAAGCCCCGAGAATAGAATACAGTATCACATACATGCATTATTATCGGTCCCTCACATATCACATATGCGCTCCTATTTCGTTTTGCATGACCCAGTAAAACCTCTATATAGGACTCTAAAGACTCGTCAATATGTCGGCAGTAGGTGATGATCACATCAAGCACCCACAAGCCATCAGCGATACTAGCTGGACGTAATGGCTACCCGGGTATTGAGCGATCAGAAGATCAGCAAGAAAGCCCGCTCCAACTCCTGCAAAAGCCTGACAGTAACACTACCCGTACAGTCCGGTTTCCTTGTCTGATATGTCGCATATCAAGTCTACGGATGGTAAACGTCAGACCCCAATAACCGATAAGTCATGCCGATATGAGGCTCATAACGGGTCGAGAAACTACTGGTAACACTTACCAGTAAATCTCTAAACCAGCCCTGGCCGGGAACTTTCCTTTTTGGCCAATCGAGCACAACGCAACATCAACCCCCAATACCGGGAGAGACGAAACCCCTCCTATCGCTCAATGCCTCCATGTGACTCGGGACTGTATCAAAAAACCGCCGTTTTGCACGCCCTGTTGGATGTGGTAAGGTGGAAATCAAAGCACAGTGGGAATCATACAAGACTCTATGACGATCTCGGGTCTACAGACTAGCCTGTACCAGTGTCACCAGAGAACTGCCATCTGACGTGAGCTATAATACCATCTGGGAGTTCTCGACAAGTCCGTCCAGTGTACCCAGTCTCGACTGAGCACCCGTATACCATCTCTGATGTCAAACACCAATGGATATTGGATCATCCATCGCCTATCTATATGGGCCGAGAAGCTATACGCTAGTCTACTCTGGTATATCGATGCCCCGTCTCGATACACCTACGACTAGGGACCTTAAAGGATGTACTTATGGACTACCATAGCCCCACTAGTATGATCTGCATCATAGTCCTGATAGTCAAGTACACAGCCTAAGGGCTTTACCAACATATAACAGAAAGACAAACAGTGTGCATGTTAAGATAAAGAGTAACCAGATAGCATACTATCATGTCGAGCAAGAAAGTCCTCCCTATATATGTCTAAGCATCCACTACAATATACATCTCATGTACAGTAATTGCCTCTAGGGCATACATATAACTAACAATCTCCCATTTGCACTAGGGCCATCTGATAACAGTGGTTGTAGTATCTCATACTCAACCATCCCATAAAAGTCTCTCTCTGGGAAAAGGCCTTTGTGAGTGGATCCGCCGTGTCGTCCTCTGAGTCTACTCTCCTAACCTCGATCCCCTGGAGATCAACCATCTCCATGATTAGATGATACTGCCTTAGAATATGTCTGGATCACTGATGGGACGGGCGTTCTTAGGCATAAGCCATAACTCCCTTGTCTCACAATGGTAGGAACGAAGTTCATCTCATGAACTAATATACACCCGCATCTTTGGTAGCGATGTATCCAGCCTTTACGTCTAGTATGCCACGGTATCCAGCTTGGAACTCTTCCAACATACCGTCCCTCCACTGAGGGTAAAGATAATGCCTGTGACTGACATTCAGTCGAACTTATCACCCTGGAAGCTATCCAGTGATTCTCCCCAGGATCGATTGATACCATCTCACTACACCTAGTGAGAATCCTAACATCTATTTAGATCTATCTCATAGATCCTAAATCCAGGATTTAGGAGGTATCACCTTGATCCTATATGGAGAATCCTTGTGATAAGAGGAGATTGACTGAGTGTAGCATAGGAAACTCCTTTCCTATCAAGAGTATGTCATCCACGTATAATACGAGGATCACCACCATACTCCCTACTACCTTTTTGTATATACAAGGTTCATCTACCATTTTGATGAAGTCAAACTCTTTGACTACCACATCAAAACAGATGTTGTATCTCCGCGATACCTGCTTTAACCTGTAAAGCAACTTGCACATGTTTCCGCTGCTCCAACTGTCTACGGAGCCCTCTGGCTGTGTACTTATAGATGCTTTCTTCTAAATCACTATTTAGAACAGCAGTCATGACACCCACTCGCCAGATATTGCAGTCATGGTATGTAGTAGTGGCAAGTAGGATCCTAATGGATTTAAGCATAGGCCCCAAAAAAAGGTTTCATCATATCCAAACTTGGTTGATGATGAGAACCTTTTACAACAAGTCTTAGCTTTGAATGTCTCAACTTTTCCATGTACACCAAGTAATCTTCTCAAGATATACTTGCTCCTAATGGGGATTTAACCCTTTAGATATAAAAACCAAAGTCCATATTTCATTGGTGTACATAGATTCCATCTCAGATGGCATAGTATCCAGCCATTCTTACAGAGTCCCCACTCTTGATGGCCTGCTCGAAATTAGTTGGGTCATCATCTTATGATGCAATCCTCGCTCCCACTGTCATAGAGAAACTAAAGTATCTCTTAGGTGGGTGAGGAACCCTACCAGATCAGTGGAGAGGCTGAGGTTCGTTGGGAGCTATTGAATCTTCCGGTTCTACCAAATCATCAGCTCTATTTTGTATAGCTGGAACTCCTTCCAGTTCTACCTCATGACCACAAATTTCTTTCCAAAATAAATTCCTTTTCTAAAATGGTGGCATGCCGAGAAATAAAACACCTTTTGTTCCTCGGTGTGATAGAAGATATTCCCTTGCGAATGCTTAGGATATCCAACAAACTTCCACAGAACTGACCTTGCCTCGAGCTTGTCCGGATTTTGCTTTTAGACATAGGCCGGACAACCCCAAATCTTAACTTACTTAAGAGATGGGCTCTTCCTATACCATATCACATATAGAGCGGTAGGAACCTGCTTTGATTAGAATGCCATTCAATAGGTATGCAGCTTCTCAAGTGCATAACCCCCAAAAGGAAATAGGCAATTCAGTAATACTCATCATAGAGCGCACCATATCTAATAGGGTGAAATTGCTTCGCCCCGATTCACCGTTGTGCTGTGGTGTATACGGAGGAGTAATGCTGAGAGAGAATCTCATTCTCCTTTAGAATAGTCCAGGAATTCCGTGAACAAGTATTCTCCTCCCTGATTACATCAAAAGACATAATACTTATACCCGTCTTGGTTCTCTACTTCTGACTTATATTCATTGAGTTTCTCAAAAGGTTCAGGATTGTGTTTCAACAGGAACATATGTCCGAATCTTGAGAGATCATCGGTGAATGTAATGAAGTAGAAAGAACCAGTCCTGGCATGTGTAGACATGGGACATACATACATCATCATATATCAATCCCTAGAGTTTACTAACTCTTTCTCTGTTTTCAGTAAACGGAGTTATGGTCATTTTATCTTTGTGACAAGACTGGCAAGTTTCACAAGATGTAAATTCAAACTGATTTTAATATGCATCATAATGTAACTTAGCTAGTCGGGTCGCATTGACATGACCTAGTCTACAATGCCTCAAGAAGGATTCGTTCATTTATGAACTCTTGTGTGTGTTCTGTACGTTAAGAACTGTGCTTTGATTTAGAACGTATATGTTTTAGATAACGTGCCTGAACCGATCAACTCTTGATATAGGAAATGTTCAAAACATTATCCAACAATACAAAATTATATCCTTCTTTACTAAATAAAGAGACTGATATAATATTGTATATCAGGTTCGGTATCTAATAACATTCGTTCAGAATCAATGTATTTCGGTAATACAGGGTGATAACTGCCAACATCTTGGCTGCAACAATTGCACCGTTTCCAACTCTTGAAACTTATCACCCGTTCTCAGTTCTCTATCTGTCTGTAGCCCATATAACAGATTATATATATGGGATCCTAATCCGGTATCTCATACTCAGGACGTAAAGGATACTGAAAAACAGTTCTTGGTAATGAACACACCCGGAGAAGATGCATCATCATGCACTTTCTTCGTTTGGGCGGCACGGAAATCCTGGTAATCCGCTATTTCCTGCTCGGTCTTATAACAATTATAAGTTGGAGCGGGACCAACGTTTCCCAGTACAGTATAACAAGCGGGTTTGGTCAATACATCCATATTATTATCTTGATTAAGGCGTGACATGGTCGCTACCTGGAGAGAGAGAAAGAAAAAACACTCATCGTATGCTCTTGCAAGATCAGATTGGTTATTATTTTTATCTAATCAGGATGGCTCCCACTGTTTTTATCAAATCTTCCTTCAAACCCTAAAAGGAAAGACTAGCTGAGATTAATTACACTTTACAAGTTTGCCAATCTTTCAGCCAGGCCAATGTCGGTACTTTGAGGGAGGTTCCCCGTGCTTTTGCACGGACCTAATTAAAATAAACCTCATTTTCCCAGGGGCGTAACCCTGTTGACACCTTTCTAGAAACCTACTTGATCGGCTAATTGTAAAGTGTAAAACTCTCCCAGGAGTAACTCTTACTCGCAGTGGGTATCGGGATCCAACTATCTCATAGAAGGTATGCAATCTCATTGCAAATTTCAACACTTGAAATTTCCAATAATTTTGCCCCTAATGTGCTATGACCTTGACGAAAGTTAACAAACCATAGTGCGCTAGTCAAGTTCAACCCGTATATTTCTTGATTGAATTAAACCCACCCGCATGACCCTTGACGAAAGCTAACAAAGTCGCACGACTACCCTAATCCAATCGCATCATATGCTTATGCAGAAAAGCATAAATAGCTACCGCACACTACGTCTTGACGAAAGCCAACAAACGTAGCACGAATACTATGAAATACTTATCTGAAATGACGGAGGGCTACGACAGGTTTTTAAGAAAATCTCTTGCATAATGAACTTGATATCATTGTAGAATCAAATGATTTAAAATGGAGTGTTTTTGAGGTTTTTGCTAGTTTTGCTAAAGATGTCACCCCCGGTGAAGGGAACTCGGCACTTTCCGCGTCGAATTAGGTGCAGGATATTCACAATATCACTATGCAATGGAAGAACTAGAAAAATAATCAAAAGACGAAACCGAGGGTTGTAGCATCTGCTAGTTATTGCTAAAGAGGTCACTCCCGGTGAAGGGATCTCGGCTCTTTCCTTATCGAATAAGGTGCAGGATGTTCTACAAGGAACACCGCTATGCAAAGCAAGAACTGTAGCTACCTGTTTTTGAAAATTCGATTCCACAACATCTTTAGATTTCTTTTCTTTTCATTAATCTCATTAATGAAGTCCCATAATCTTAAGTTACGTAAAAATCACAGATAAATACAACGTACGCTTATGCCATCCACATTTGCCTCGATGTCCCCTCGTGCACCGTTAGGTTAGGTAACTAACGGCAGAGCGGGGCAGTGCTAGCGTTGGTATAAAACATAAACAACGTCTATATAATATATCATATATACTATATACAGTATCCATCTCAACATATCAAATGATCACATCACAGATATCACAGCAGAAGAAACATATGAAATATTGGATATACTAGGAGGTCCGTGTTTTATTTTGAGCCCCTATAAAACACGGATTCCACGGTCGCGATGAATAGCCAAACCTACATCCCTAGACCCCTACGAGAGCGGCAAGCAACCCTATCAATTCTAGAGTTAGGAGACCCGTACTCGACTCTTCGAGTTGGTCTCCCACTGGACTCTAGAACCCGGTTACTTGTCCTCTCCTCCTTGGGTCTATCCTAATGCGGAAAAGTAAATAATATACATCAATGGTGACATCATTCTCAACCCGGAAGTGCCCAAATAAAAGAATATTACATACATAGAATTTTACATGAAAATAAAAACTCTCATCTCACATAAAACCCCCGGCTATTCAAAACACGACGATCCAATATAACATATACAGCAACACATAACATCACATGTCATCAACGTAAGTAAATATGCGTATCCCAATTGTCGTTGACATATAGTAACGAAACCGGCGATACACCACATATTACACTTACGGTCGCAGAAAAGAAAGTGAAAAAATACAACAATTGGAATCCGCAACCACCTTAGACATCACATGCCTAACAAAATGAATTCTTTAGACATCACATGCCTAACAATTATAAACCCCGCATTTTAGTCTCGATCTCGAAAACACTTTTCAATATCAAGTCAGGCAATTCAACAAGATTCCCGACATCCTAATTGAATGCTCATCGGAAACTTTGGTAGACGGCCGCACCCTCGATGCCGTCGACGAAGTGCACCAAGGCGGAACACCGCTGCCGCGAGCACCCGAATGGATGCTTTTAGCGACGGGGTTCTCCTACAGTCACTTGGTCGGGGCTATGGGACGTGGCTATCTATTAAGTTTACTCGGCGAGTATCCGCATACGCTACGTGATTGCGACGGACTTTTGATCACATCAAAATCCCGTGGCAACCGATCAAATGAGACTAAACTGCTAGATTTATAACATTCAAATTAGTTATCTCATAACTACTTATGGATTCCAAATATTGTATCCCATCACATAATATCCGGACGACGTTAAACTTTTTGATCGATTCATCAAAGTCCCACAATTTCCCGACAGCTCAACACTTGAGCACAGTTTTAATAATACCCAGAAGATACCACAGTACCTATGAACCAGCCATAGATGGGTCAAAATAACGCTTCACATGTGACAACGCTAAACTACCACAAACCCTAGGGTTCAAGTGGCGGTTTTGATGGCCACGTAATCGAGTTAAGGTTTACGTTCTTCTAGAGGGTCCAAAGAATCACTTGCACATTTTTCCGAATACGTTAAACTTGGAAAAATGAGATTTTGACATTCGATCGAACTTTTAAACTTCGTCTAGACCATATGTGAATTACCCGAAACAATGTTAAAACTACGAATACAAAACACTCCGAGTTGCCTTTGCATTGAGTTAATCATCACATGAAAAAGTAGCAAAAATAAACAACACCTGAAATATTAAAACCCAGAGTCCAAAACATGGGAAAAATTTGGGACCATAATTCCTTATTGGGGCCAGCCTCCCCGGTTTTATAGCCCATGTGCTCGGTCTAAATCCGAGCACATGGTCCCAGCTTTCTCCCTTGTTCATTGTTTAGCTCATAGATGATTCTGTACCTGTTTGCAAAATTTTTGGAGCTCTTTTTAAAAACGACAGAAAAATGGTTTTAGGGTTTCAAGTTTCGGAGTTTGTTTCGTATTCTTAATCTAATATTATCCATATAATTTTTTAGCTAGGCTCTGATACCACTGCAGGGTTCCTATCAACGGCAGCAAGGTTTCGGGAGGTATCATCCATGCCATTTAAAAAAAAATGCCGTTTCAAAGAACTCTAAACAAGAATCGATAACTAGAAAACAATATGGAAACAAAAGTAAACCATTTTACATCTAAGTGAAATAGAAATACAACCTTTGTAGATCGGTCCTTCACTTCTAAAACTCATTGTAGTAGTCCCTTCGCTGCGATCATCCAACTCCCGGACTCTTGGACGGCTCCATGAGAAGATAGCAATGGTCTTGCTTGAAGTCTTCGAGGCCGAAGATGATCTACGTCGAGGGGATACGAACTCAAGCTACTACTTCACCAAAGTGAAGCAAACACCCTATACTAAAGTGCTAATCTTGTAGAGCATGGTGAAATAGGAAGTGGGCTCACTTTAGAATTTCTTTTCTCACATTACTTTCTCACTTTTATCAAACCCTAGCAAGCTTTTCTTTTGGAGGAAGAAAGATGAAGAAAGAAGAAGAGAATGAAATTAATCCAAGTGAGATAAGTAACCATTAGTGAGTAGGTATCTTATACAAACTCATGTAGAGACATAAGCATGGCTAAATATAGTGGTTAGGTTAATAAATATTCTAAGTAAAACAAAATAGGTGGACTTTGTCAAAGCACTCACAAACTTCTACAAGCTTCATGCTTTGAACAATTATCCACTAATTCTGTGTTTACTTTGAATATTAAAACCCTACCATTATAATTAAAATGTTGTATGTCTTATACACCAATGTAGTGTGTATCAACAACCATGACACACAAAAATAAACAATGCACATTAATATATATCATATATATATTACATCTACACACAAGTGAGAAAAGAATGCTTAAGTGAGCTAATATTAGTTAATGTAAATTAGTATATCAAATATACAATTATACACTAAATTATTAAATCAACACTTAATTTAATAATCCGGCTATATCTCATATAACTGACAAACACTAATGTACCAACTTATCGAATCAACACTTGATTCGATAACCCGGCTATATCACATATAACCGACCGATACAAAAGTCGCGAGAATAGAATACGGTATCACATAAACGCATTATTATCGGTCCCGCACATATCACATATGCGCTCCTATTTCGTTTTGCATGAGCCGGTAAAACCTCTATGTAGGACTCTAAAAACTCGTCAATCCGCCTGCAGTAGGTGATGATCACATCAAGCACCCACAAGCCGTTAGCGATATTAGCTAGACGTAACGGCTACCCAGATATTGAGCGATCAGAAGATCAGCAAGCAAGATTTCTCCAACTCCTGCAAAAGCCTGACAGTAACACCACCCGTACAGTCCGGTCTCCTCGTCTGATATGCTGCATATCAAGTCTAGGGGTGGTAAACGTCAGACCCCAATAACCGATAAGTCATGCCGATATGAGGCTCATAACGGGTCGAGAAACTACTGGTAACACTTACCAGTAAATCTCTAAACCAGCCCTGGCCAGGGACTTCCCTGTTATGGCCAATCGAGCACAGCGCAACATCAACCCCCAATACCGGGAGAGACGAAACCCCTCCTATCGCTCATTGCCTCCATGTGACTCGGGACTGTACCTAAAAACCACCGTTTTACACACCCTCTTAGATGTGGTAAGGTGGAAATCAAAGCACATTAGGAATCACACAAGACTCTATGACGATCTCGGGTCTACAGTCTAACCTGTACCAGTGTCACCAGAGAACTGCCATCTGACGTGGGGTATAATACCATCTGGGAGTTCTCGGCGAGTCTGTCCAGTGTATCCAGTCTCCACTGAGCACCCTTATACCATCTTTGATGTCAAACACCAATGGATATGGGATCATCTATCGCCCATCTATATGGGTCGAGAAGTTATACGCTAGTCTACTCTGGTATATCGATGCCCCATCTCGATACACCCACGACTAGGGACCTTAAAGGATATACTTATGGACTACCATGGTCCCACTAGTATGATCTGCATTATAGTCCTGGTAGTCAATACACATCCTAAGTGCTTTACCAACATGTAACAGAGAGACAAACAGTGTACATGTTAAGATAAAGAATAACTTGATAGCATACTATCATGTTGAGCAAGAAAATCCTCCCTATATATGTCCAAGCATCCACTACAATATACATCTCATGTATAGTAATGGCCTCTAGGGCATACATATAACTAACACACTAGGCATCTTCGCGAGCTGCACGCACAACCTGTCTATGAGTGGTGGATAGGGCAGAAGGAACATCCTCTATCAGAATGTTAGAAGGTCGAGTATCACTTGAACCCGCGCCCGCAGCCAAGATAGCTTGACGCTTCCTTGCTGCGAACTTTTTGCGCTTCCTCTCAGCCTGGGTTGTACAAACAGATCTCCTCAAAACCTCCGGTAGGGGGACATCTTTGTCCAAACTAAGCTTGGCCTCCTGATCTGCTGCTACATCCGTCTTCGGTTGCTTTAGAGACGCCTCTCATGGTGGCCCTGTGGCGACTTCAACCATAGCCGGTGGCCCTGAATGCTCCTACACACCACCACCTAAGGGCGGCATGGTACTTGGAACAGCATGAGTGGCGGTGGTTCCTGTAACAAAAAGTGGAATGGAGTCAGGGTATGAACGAAATGAATTAGATATGTAAATATGTCGCAAAAACCTACCGAGACCCATG
This sequence comes from Agapanthus africanus, assembly GCA_030015575.1. Classification (NCBI taxonomy): domain Eukaryota; kingdom Viridiplantae; phylum Streptophyta; class Magnoliopsida; order Asparagales; family Amaryllidaceae; genus Agapanthus; species Agapanthus africanus. The sequence continues at coordinate 864,170,179 of CM057338.1, read as the reverse complement.
GAAGTACGAAGCCTCTTCTTTTCCTAAAATGTCTTGAGGGACGCCAAGAGAGCCTCTTTAGTGGAGATTCCTGTTAAGAAAAAGAGTGTTAATAAGACATAATAAATTCAAAGAAAAAAATACGTGTACGGAAGAATGTAAACAGATTATACCGGACGCCGCAAGAGAAGCACGCACTGTCTGCTCGCGGGCTAATCTTTCAGAAACCTCGATAGCGACTTGAAGAACCGTAGCGGCATTCTCATCGACAGAAGCTTCGAACAGGCCAACGTTTGTGCCGTATTCGGCTAGGCCTACGCTTTAAGGAGCATGCGGCTCCTAGCTGAATACAATGTCAGCTGAGAATAACGATTTCTTCTTCTTCTTCTTCTTCTTCTGTGAGCTGGCACCAACACCCGATAATAAGAGTTTTCGCTTAATGGGCTTCTTCGGACGACGGGTCCCGATCTCCGAACCACAGCCCGACTCTGGAAACGCCATAGCTACCACGGTCGCAGGAGCATCCGGTCGAGGCCTATCCGGAAAGGCTTGCGAAACCACGACCGCGCTGCTATCTCTCCAGGAAGGACGAAAAACTGCCCGTCGTCTCAGTGGGACTGCGGGATTGCTGGCTAGAACATAATCATTGTGGTCAAGAAGCATCCGCCTTTCCTCCTTGATGACGGCCCCCGTTGCATGTTGATACCAGGAAACGTAGGTATTCGAGGCCTTTGGAATATGACTCGGCTCGCTGATCAGGAAATGGGACCCTGTATTCAGACGCATGAAATGGTGCGCCGTGTTCGAACACCCTCCTCAGTAGTAACTGGATCAACGATGAACGCCTTGAGCGGAACGCCTTGGTTGTTACCCGATTGCTGTGCAAAACAGTGCAGGTTATATCTCATAAACAAAACCGAGGCGTTCTGTCCGAATACCAGGAAACCTGGCCTGATAGAATACAAATGGACGATCTCTCGGGCCCTCAACACAGAAGCTCTATCCTTGAAAACATCATGTTGTGGCTGGATCACTTTAGAAGACTCCTTGCCGATGGTCAGGACTTTATCAACAAAGGTCATGCTGTCCTCAACCATGCGCGGGCGAAGAAGCAATCGCTGAGCCTCCCGCTATGTTGGGTCTGGAGAAGAAGCATCGACCAAGTGCATGACCCAAGGAAAATTGTATCCTTCATTAAAACTGGGTTGTTTATGCACACCTAAAGTACCCAACATGTGCATCTCGATCCACGAGGTGAAGTAATGCAGCGGGAGATTAACGAGCTTCACACCTGGCTGAGTGGTGTCGGTCGCCAGACTAAGGCCATGATATAAGTGAGCCAGTCCTGCAATCCCAACGGCTATGTGTGTCCCGCAACCATAATGTCCATGCATGTCCCTGCCACAATACGGTGAGCCGGATAAAAGACCGATGGTCTCAAATAGCGGGGGTTCATTGGAAGCGCGAACCAGCTCAGCTACAAGCCGATGAACCCCAAGAAGAACGTCTCCTCATCAATACCTGGAGTGGTGTTCATTTTTTTTCTTCACCATTTATATTTTCTTCATTTTTTTTATTTCCTTCATACTTTGGCTTTTAGACAAGAGCATTTCAAGGTATCCTCTACTATCCCGAGTTTCAAGACGTGTGTAAGTGCGAATAGTAGGGTATCAACGTTCAAAATGTTTGACTTCCAGAATAGGAACTATTTTTCAGACTTATTTTTATCCTCAGATTAGTGACTTCCTTCATATTACTAACCCTTGGGACAACGGCTCATAACTAGTTATTACTAGTTCGTATAAGAAAACTTCTAATTTTCTTGGTTTTCTTAAATTTTTCTAATCTCATGGATGTAATTTTTCACTATCTAATCTTTTATTATCTTATTTATATACAAAAAATATTTATATTTTGAATTTTTAATTTTTTTTTTTATAGGTTTTCAAAAATTTTAAATTTTTATAGGTTTTTTAAAGAAATATTTTGTGCTTATGCAAAGTGATATGCAAATGATGCGAAAATAAGCACAAAGCTCCCCCAAACTTGTTTTCAACAGTGTTCTCACTGTTGCCAACCGCTATATCTATAAAAAACCTGTAAGTCTGGGAGGAAATTTATTAACGGGGGCAAAATATTTAAGTGAAGATCCTCCTCCAAACTTATTCTTTTCACTCACCTTCATTCAAAAAGATGATGCAGTAATTTACAGGACATTGAGGTGAGACGGAGGAATTTTAATCAAGATAAAATGGCTCCTGTAAGAACAAGAGCTCCTCCGTGGGGTCAGTGGAAAAATACGGTTTTAATCTATGTCCATTAACTTTGAAAAATGTGTCGTTTTTAATATTTTCTACCTCAACTGCCCCATGCGGGTATACAGACCGCACAATAAAAGGTCCTTTCCACCGAGATCGTAGCTTACCCGCGTGAAGGTGTAGTCGTGAATCATAAAGAAGGACTTGTTGACCAGGTGTAAACGTTTTCCTCAAAATGTTTTTATCGTGAAATACCTTAGTCCGATTCTTTACGATTACAACGTTATCATAAGCTTCATCGCGGAGTTCACTTAGCTCGTTTAATTGCAGCTTCCGAAAGTTGCAAGCTTGATCTAAGTCGAAGTTAATTTTTTTAATAGCCCACATTGCTTTGTGCTCAATCTCAACTGGCAAGTGACAAGCCTTCCCAAACACTAACCTATATGGAGACATCCCTAGATCGGTTTTATATGCAGTTCGGAATGCCCAAAGAGCATCCGTCAATTTGGTCGACCAATCTTTTCTATTCTTTGCAACAGTCTTCTCCAGGATTTATTTGATTTGTCTATTCGAAATCTCAGCCTGCCCGCTCGTTTGGGGATGATAGGGTGTTGAAAGTTTATGGTTGATTGCGTATTTCCGCATCAAAGTCTCGAAAGACCTGTTGCAGAAATGTGTCCCGTTATCGCTAATGATAGCGCGTGGGTGTCCAAATCGCGAAAAGATATTTTCTTTTAAGAACTTAATGACAACCTTCTTGTCATTAGTGCGACAAGGAATAGCTTCAACCCACTGTGAGACGTAATCAACCGCAAGCAGTATGTACAGATTTCCAAAGGAGTTGGGAAAAGGACCCATAAAGTCAATGCCCCAAACATCAAAAATTTCAACCACTAAGATGGGTTGCTGTGGCATCTCATTTCTCCGGGAAATCCTACCCATGTGTTGACACTGTATACAGGTTTTGCAATGATCAAATGCGTCTTTGAACAAGGTCGGCCAATAAAAAACGCATTGCAAAACCTTCTCCGCCGTCTTTTTGGGACCGAAGTGACCCCCACATGCCTGATCATGACTAAAAGATATAACACTCTTGAATTCCTCATTCGGGACACACCGGCGAATTATCTGGTCAGGACAATACTTAAACAGATATGGTTCATCCCAGTAAAAGTGTTTTACTTGGGATAGAAAACGATGTTTGTCCTGTTTTGACCAATCGCTGGGTATCAGTCCCGTAGCAAGATAGTTCACAATATCCCTGAACCAAGGTTCATCGGATACGTTCAAGAGTTGTTCGTCCGGAAAAGAATCATTGATCGGCAGGGTCACAGGTGAAGAAGAGATGCGTGAAAAATGGTCGGCTACAACATTTTCACATCCTTTCTTATCTTTGATAACAAGATCAAATTCTTGTAATAGAAGGATCCAATGTATTAGCCTACCTTTAGCATCTTTCTTTGCCAAAAGATGTTTCAAGGTGGAGTGGTCAGTGTACACAACTATTGGTGAGCCAATCAAGTAAGGCCTGAATTTTTCTAATGCAAATACAACTGCCAAAAGTTCTTTTTCGGTAGTTGTATAGTTAATTTGAGCATCATTCAGGGTCTTACTTGCGTAATAGATCACGTGTGGCATCTTTTCAATGTGCTGTCCTAAGACTGCACCAACTGCAAAATCTGATGCATTACACATAAGCTCAAAAGGGTGGTCTCAATCTGGAGATGATAGAACGGGGGCTGTAGTGAAAGAGTGTTTAAGTGAGTCGAATGCTGCCTCACAATCCGAGTCAAAGTGGAAGGTCGTATCTTTAGCCAAGAGAAGAGTTAAAGGTCTAGCGATTTTGCTAAAATCCTTAATGAATCTCCTGTAAAAGCCTGCATGGCCAAGAAATGATCGGATATCCTTGACGCTTTTGGGATGAGGAAGTTTTTGAATGACATCTATCTTAGCTCTGTCAAAATGCCTTTTCGTGAAATAACATGTCCAAGCATAATTCCCTCTTGGACCATGAAATGGCATTTTTCCCAATTCAAGGTTAAGTTCTTCTCTTTGCAATGAGTAAGAAATGTGTCAAGATTCGATAGGCAGTCAGAAAAAGAGTCTCTGAAAATCGAGAAATCGTACATGAAAATCTCCAAAAAATTCTCGACCATGTCCGAGAATATCCCCATCATACACCGCTAAAATGTAGCGGGAGCATTGCATAACCCAAAGGGCATGCGTCTATAAGCAAACGTACCAAAAGGATAAGTAAATGTGGTTTTATTTTGATCTTTTTTGGCAATGGGGACCTGATTATAGCCAGAGTATTCGTCCATAAAGCAATAATACTCACGTCCAGCTAAGCGTTCCAGCATCTGATCAATGAAAGGTAGAGGAAAGTGGTCTTTCCTCGTAGCAGCATTGAGTTTTCTGTAATCTATACATACACGCCACCCAGTTTGGATGCGTGTCTGAATTAACTCATTTGCCTCATTGGTAATAACAGTGATGCCAGATTTCTTAGGGACGACATGAATTGGACTCACCCATTGGCTATCGGAGATTGGGTAAATAATACCATTGTCTAAGCATTTGACGATTTCTTTCTTCACCACATCCTTCATGACGGGGTTCAACCGTCTCTGTGGTTCTCGGGTTGGTTTGGCATCATCCATCAAGTGTATATGATGTTCTACAATCAAGGGACTAATCCCTTTGATGTCCGCCATGGTCCAACTAAACGTCTGCCTATTAGATCTCAATACCGTCAAAAGTGCATTCTCTTGCTCTGATGCTGGAGAAGCGGATATGATAACCGGTAAAGACTCATTCTCACATAAATATGCATATTTAAGGTGAGAAGGTAAAATTTTGAGATCTAATGCTGGCGGAGAAATAATAGAAGGTGGGATCATCGACTGATTTTCGGAGTCACAAAGAAGCTCATAGCCTGTGAAAGATACAGACTCGGATGGTGATGAGTCAGGAGTGTCGGACTCAAGCGTGGAAAATGTGTCCTCACTAAGATAATGTGCAAGATCAAACATTGATGTGGTAGTGTCGTCGAGATCTTCAAAGCAAAGTTCATCAACTCCGCAACTTTCAGGAGCAATCTCGTGGACAGAGCACACATCAAGTATATGAGCAGAGGGTTCAGATGGCTGACTTCCAATTTTGTAGATGTTCAGTTCAATTGTCATATTTCCAATGGATAAGTTCATTGAACCGTTTCTACAGTTAATGACAGCATTGGAAGTGGCAAGGAATGGTCGACCCAAAATCACCGGAATTTGACTCCGTGGGTTTGCTACAGGTTGTGTATCAAGAACAATGAAGTCTACAGGGAATACAAATTCCCCGACTTTTATCAACACATCCTTTAGTTCACCCCTAGGTTTGGTGATTGAACGGTCTGCCATTTGGAGAGTGTAGTGAGCTGGTTTCAACTCTCCAATCCCTAGCTGCTCATAAACAGAATATGGAAGTAGGTTAACACTTGCGCCTAGGTCAAGAAGAGCACGGTTGATGTTTTTACCCCCAATAGAAATCGATATCGTAGGACATCCTGGGTCCTTAAGTTTCTTTGGTAGCTGTGGGATAAAAGCAGTGCTAATATTATTAGACAAGAAGACCTTCTTTGGCACTTGAGTCTTCCTCTTCCTAGTGCACAAGTCTTTAAGAATTTTCGCATAAGCGGGGACTTGTTGAATAACATCTAGGAGAGGGATGTTGATGTTAACCTGTTTGAACATTTCCATAATTTTCTCCATATGTGGACTCGATTTGTTACCCATTAATCGATTAGGATAAGGAGCTTTAGCAATAAGCGCTGGGTCCATCATAGGAGAAGGTGGTGTGTGTAGATGTGATCCCAGAATAGGAGTGGGGATCGTCTGTGGAGGGATAGAAGAGGTGGGCTGAGGTGTTGAGCCTTATGGGAAACGGAGAATAGGCTCATAAGAAGGCGGTGGGGTAGAAGAACAAGGATCAGAAATAGAAGTGTGTGTGTGAGGAAAGGTCTCAGCCGGGGTGTTATTGATAGATCTATCAGTATCATCAAACTCTTCCCCAACATGATTATTCAGCACTCTTCCTGATCTCAACGTTGTGATGGCATTTACATTATAATGCTTAGGATTCGGTAGGGGTTGAGACGGAAGTTTCCCTTTTTCTCTCGCACTCAATTCGGCTTTAAGTCGTGCAATTTCTGCTTTCATCGCTCTGATACTCTCAGCTTGGGACGCTGAGTTTTTCTTTATCTCACTGACGGAAGACCTAACCTCAGCCGACACTTCCATGAAATTTGACAAGAGTGATTTCATGGTTTGTGTGAATGCAAAGAACTCGTCAGAACAGGTCAACTGTATAGGATTAGAAGGTGCAGGAGGGTTGACCTGGTTTTGAAAATTTTGTGACTGGTAGGGGTGCTGAGTAAGTTGAAGTGGTTTCTGTTGTGGTGGAAGAGCCCTTTGGAAATTATTTTGGTTTGGAACCGTGTTTTGATTTTGTTGTTGGTTCCAAGCAAAGTTAGGGTGATTCCTCCAACCCTGATTATACGTGGAAGAATATGGATTGTTTCTAGGTTTTTGAAAAGCGGCATTGGTATGCTATTGACCTTGAAACGGAGAATTCAATGGACATTCTTCCGTCAAATGAGAAGGATCAGAACAGCATCCCCATACAGTTTTGGGGAGCGATATCGGATTTAGGGAGGCTGCTTAAAATTTATGTTCCATAGCCTCGAGCTTCTTTTGCTTTACTGCAATTTCATCTCGAACACCTATGGACACATCAATTTGGTGTACGCCACCCCTAGACGATGACTGGTTTCCACTCTCCCACTGTGAGGATTTTTCAGCGAACTCTTCTAAAAATTTCCAAGCTTTCCCATCATCCTTGGTCATAAAATTGCCTTGACACATGGCTTCAAGGTTCTGTTTAGTGGTAGGGTTAATGCCCTCATATATGATCGGCACAGATCCCATCTCGGGATGCCGTGATGTGGACATTGAACCAATAGATCCTTGAAGCGTTCAAAGCACTTCGAAAATGGTTCAGTCGGAAGCTGGGTGAATTGATTTAGTTCGCTACGGACTCGGGCTGTCTTGTGATTAGGGTAGAATTTCTTAAGGAATGCTGCAACGAATTCTTCCCAATTCGAAATGGAATGTGCGGTAGTGTTATACAGCCACTTCTCGGCTATATCGCACAAGGTAAATGGAAGAAGACGTAGACGCATAGCATCCACAGAATGTTGTGACGTACCCATCATTGCGCATACATTTTCAAATTTGGTGATAAAGACGTATGCGTCTTCAGACTCGAGACCGTGGAATTTGGGTAGAAGGTTGATGTATTGGGGTTTAATCTCAAAATTATCCCCGTTGGCTGGTAGAATGGATAAGCAGGTCGAAAGAGGACCTCGCATAGGATAGCACCTTTCTTGGAGAGAGATGCGGGGTGCATTCTGCGCACCTACGGACGGCGGCAGATTAGTGGTAAAGAAATTCGATGGAGAAGGATCCATCGATGTGGGTGTGGTGGTGGGTAAAAAAGAGGTAAATGTAGAAATACCGACTTCGGAGTCGATCGGGGGAACGCGGACTAAACGGCCACTAGAATCCCGTGTCCAGCCTATCTTGCACTAAAGGGTTTAGCACAAGTGGCAGCGTTAATATAATTAGGGGAAATGAATGAAGTGATTGGTGTTTGTTTTGAAAAATATACGGATTTTTGAAAAAATGATGCAAATCACAACAAATGCAACAAGCAACCCTAAGTCTAGTGGTCACCTAGGTCAAGGCTCTAGACCGCTCCTAACTGCCAAAAGACAAGTCGCAGGATCAATCATCCACTGCCTCTTTGTCTCCCCTGTGGCCAGGTAAGTGCCAGGTAAGTGGGAGGTTCTCCACTACGTAAAAAGTGGGCCTAATTAAGTAACCATTTGCCTTAGACACACTTGCCTTAGACACCACAAAAGAAACGCGGATAAACAATGGTTTACCCACGGCCTTCTTCTGTTCTAAGTCAGCACGACGGTCCTTAGTGTCATCTCTAGATCTTTTTTAGTTAATGAGGGTAATGCGGATGCAAGTTTGTGATTTTTGGGGCTTAGGAAGGGTAATGAACTCCCCACCTAATCTGAATTTGGCAGTGCCCCTTAAATTCCGTATTAATATGCAAACAACCAAGAATCAAAAACACGCACAATTTTTTATTGCTTTTTGCGGCGCTGCGAATTTTTGCAAAGAAACCTGCAGCAAATTGTTAATGGAGCAGATTGAGGAAGGAGATAAGAAAGTGAGAAGATACCTGACAAAAAACGGTACAGCGATGCTACAGTAACACCGCGGTTCCGCCGCAATGACAAGCTTAAACCGCGGATCCGTGGCGGTTTGAACAGTTCCCTGCACAAAAAATTCACTGCAAGCCCCTTTTCACTTCCTCAGCTCTCTGGAATTTTCCAAATATTTTTCCAATTACTCAGCAGACTCCAGATTTTCTTGCAGCAAATTACAACGAATCGTTTAGTGTTTTGCGAAAATTTTGATCTTAAAATTATAATGGAATAAACTTTTCAACTCAAATTTCAAAAATGAACGAATTAGCGCACTATCCCCGGCAACGGCGCCATTTGATTGATACGATATCTCGTTGTGTAGTTTTAGAAATGTGTAGAAATCACAACCAAAAATATTTGACCGCAATCAATAACGGTGTCGATTTGTAGCGCGTTAGTAAGTGTGGATCGTCCACAGGGAAAGTGTAATCCATTCGTATTTCGAATTAGATGAATCGAAAATTTAAAGAAAAGAGAAAAGGCAATTCAATTCAAGATTTGTAAAATGAATTCAAGAATCATCTAGATCTAATCTAAAATCAAGAAAACATTAAAATCAAGAATCAAGAATTGAGAGAATTCCAATCGATTTAAGTTTCAAGAATTGAAGCGAAGCTCGTAGGAGTCGATTAAATCTATAGACGTGATGAAGACTAGCGATTACGTTTTCTTATCCATTAATGAATTAATGCTAGATCGATGATGATTTATCGAGGTTTAAGGATCTTGCGGAGAAACTAGGGTTTCCTCATTTCATCCTTTGTCCTTTCGATGAATCTCATTCACAAGCTAGCTTCTAGTAAATCAAATAATCGATCGTTGATCTCTAGTTCTGTGCGAAAATAATCAAGAAAGCATTTCGCATCGAAACTAGATCGTCGATAATTCGATTTTCAAGAATTTACAAATATTATAGGACTTAAGAATCGTTTCAAGATTTATCAACATCATCATCTATTGATTCTCTCGACTCCTCCACGAGCGGAATTTTACTCAAGCATTATCACAAAGAACACATTCAAGAATCTAGATTGAATCATAATGCTTGAATTAAAAGATAAGCAAGATATAGAATTGTCACATTTATTTATCAACAATTTTGTTACAAATCTCTCGAAATCTACAAGAGTAAGGAACTTGATCGTCAATTTTGGCTTCGCTCGGCTCCTTGAGTCGCGGATCGGCTTGGATCACTTGCTTCGATGAAGTCCGGCGTCGCTTCTAAAGGCTTGAAGGCTTCTTGCTTTGATTCAACTCGAAGATCTTGAACTTTGGCTTTTTGATTGGATTAGGGTTAGGGTTTTGAGGCATAAGTTGTGTCACTCAACTTGTGGGTTGAAGAGATGATAGAATCGACAACTTTTCAACCACTATTCAACAACCTTTAGAAGTGAAGCCTAGGGTCCCTTTTATAGCCTTAAGAATGGTTAGCTTCCTTTGTAAGATTGGATTAGGTTAGCTTCCCTTGTAAGCTAGGTAGTTAGGTAGAAGCCTCTAGAAGTAGTTAGTTAGGCTTTAGCTTCCTTCTTAAGCTTGGAGGTTAGGGAGAAGCTTCTAGGCTTTAAGGTAGTTAAGGGGGAAGCTTGCTTTGGAAGCTTGGAAGTTTAGTTTGAACAAGGAGCTTGCTGATCTGGCAGAAGGCTCTGGAGAATTTTGGAAATTGTCATAGCTTGCTGAGGTGTAGGTACTGAGAGAAGTATTCTGAAGCTCAGAAGAAGTGATGACGTGGCAATTCCACCGCGGATCCGCGGCAAGAGTGGGTATTGGGCTGCGGATCCGCGGTCCTTTGATGTTCACTTTGTATGAAACTTTCTGGTAATTCTTCTGATGACTTTGGGATCATTGTCTGATGTGCTGAATCTTGTAATTCCCTTTAGTTTATTGCCAGATCTCAAGTCTTGGTGTTGGCGTATTTTATCAGCATTATTTTCACAGATTTGGCTTTTCTCCTGGAATTTCCTGCACAGACTTCGAAACAAGTGTTGCGCTATACAAGGATGATGCGATGCCATGATAAACACTCAATTTCCCTTAAAATGCCGGTTTTAGTATACAACACAGGTAATCTGGTATTTTGCGACTGTTTTGCTAATATGTGCAATACTTAACCTGAATACCTTTAGATGAATGCAAATGATAGGGAAATTGACGTGTTAAAAATACATTATTTTCGACTGATCAAGTGGCGACTTCTGTGAAAGGGACGATTGGGGTATCCGAAAAAAAATTTCTTCAAATCCGTCTCCGCGGTCGGTAGTTTGTCCAAGACAAATCCAAACGGATCATCAAGCCTGGCGAATTTCGCAGCCTTCTTCTATAAAGCCTCCAGACGGACGAAACGAGCAATGAAGTCCATGAAGCTAACACCATGCCCCCCCAGACTCCAAGAATAAGCTTTCATATATGTTCAACACTTTGATCAAGCTCGGAAATTTGTCTCAAACGGCATTCTCTGGGGTAAGACCCATAACCACTGATTCGGTAGCGAAGAAATACTCGTCAGGAGGAAGTATATCCTCATAATGCTCTCCTCTGACGGGTAACCCGGATATCTCTGTGAATTCCTCCAGCGATATTGAGACCTCCCGATTCGATAAGGGAAATGTATGGGCCGGGATATTCCATTGCTCCAGAAAAGATTTGACCCATCACACATGAGGAGTGTGGTAGTGAAAGAGGGACGCATAGATCACTGGATATAGCCCGGCCTTCAGTAGCAGCAACTTCTTGGCCGACAGAATGTAATGGGCCCACTGTAGTTAGCCAGCCGGATGATGGGAAATCATTCCTATCATGTAAACCTGCCCCGAAGGATGCGATTCTCCTTGGCATATGTGACGCCCTAGAATGTCTAGGGCCATCGGTGACTGCACTGGTATCGATGCCATGGAATGTTGGAGATGACCTTCCGAGGTCCAGTTGACCTCTTCTACTGCGTAAGCGATCTGCGGAAGGTCGGCATAGTGAATCGACGGGATCGGTTCTAATGGCACCGTGCAAGTAAAACTGCGCCGACCCTGGATAATGTGACTGTACCCGACCCCCACAGATGAAGAGACTTCTGCTCTAGGTAATAATCCTGAATGAGCGCAAATACTTCCCGATCTGTAGGCGCATCGGCGAAAGCACTCTCCGAGCGAACGTAGGGGAAGGAGGAATCAGAAATCATAGTACCTATAAAAAAAGGGGTTAATTATCGACACAATGTTTAAGACTTTAGCATTTCAGTACACCTAAATTTGTACTACATTCTGGCATGTTAAAGTCGCCACAGTTCAAAGAGAAAGGGACAATGGGCCTCATAAAATCAAGGTAATGCCCCCATCAATGATGAGGCAGGCACTCATTATAAGAATCCAAAAGGATTCTCACTTAATGAAAAACCTAATTGAACTGTGGAGTTAAACTCCCAATATTCTCGAAAAACGAGTTCTACTCTGGAGTAGACGGTACCCTAGTAGTCTTTACAATATGGCTGGCCTCTAGCAATAGCCCAATCAACTGGGGCAGATCTCGAATACTCGTGACAACGGAAAAATCCAAATAACAATATACCGGCGTGTTTCATATGCTACCGGAAAACAACCTAGTCAGTCCTCGTCCCTGACGAGCTCGTACTGACCGTAACTCTAGCCGCAACTCTTTCTGCTCGTGAAACCGTGGTAATAGAAACCATAATCTGACGTCGATGAGGATATATCATAGGAACGAATAGAAATATGGTGCCTAAGAAATGTACATCCTAAGGGTTCTTAAGCGGAGTAGCGTATTGTAAGTATGCCGCGGAAGATACACATGGTATGTCACTCTACATAAGTCACTTACTCCATCAACAAAGGTCAATCTACGCGACGAAAGTTCGGGTCTAATACCCACTCGGCCAAGTCTAAGTTCCGTAAGGTCAAGCCTAGGTTACGAATATAAATATACGCCCTAGACTTCGCATAGTCAAACCTAGACTCGAACCAAAGTTAAACCTAGCACTCTGATAACAACTTTGTCACGAACCGGAAAAGGCACATGACTGGCACTTGAATCTGGTGAAGTCTATAGGACCACACCTAATACAATTAAGCCAAAAAGCCCAGAAATCTAAACCTTTTTAGGGAAAATAGTAGATGTGAAGTTTTGAAATAATGGTATAATGAAAACAAGTTCTTTCTACAAAACATAAATAATAGTATACGAACATACCTTGTTTATATTTTATTTGAAAACATTTTCGTCATTGAAAATTTGGGTAGCAGCTTCTTTATATTATTTAATCCGAGTACAAGCAATAAATAATAGAAGGCATCCCCAAGCGAGAGTTAGCACTTTGGCAAATGGTGGAAACAACCACGCAATAATGAAAATATACAACGCCGAAAGGAGAGGATAAAAAACAGTAAGAAAACTAAAATCGTCAAGAAAACCAGAAAACAATAATAATACAATAGCGCGACCCTATGGTCGAAAGAATAGTGGTTTTCTAAGTCTACTAAATATACAAGTCTGGTTGATGGAGCCTTTAACTAGATACAACTGAAATATAAAGTACATGTACAATGGTGGTCACGATGCAAGTGAACCCACCTATCAAGCAATCATCCGGAAGAAAGTGGAGTGTCAGCAAGCCGCTATGGAACCTGTATGACTAAACCTGCAAGAACCGTGGCACAACGGGGGTGAGTTGCCAACTCATGAGTAGAAAACATCACCGGGTAGAAATCGTATGAAAGACGATCTCCTGGGTCATAAAGTATAATGAAAATACTAATAATATAACACCAATGCATCTAGTAGTGGCAAGGGCAATAATATCAGCATAAGTGTAATACCAAGTAATCGTGTCCGTGTCACAAAGTAACTACTTGTCATAAGTATCATGTATGAATGCATCACTAAATCGATGTGTCCAGCAACGACACAAAAAATCAAGATAAACCTGAGTACCAAGCACCGACACTCAAAAATATCGTGAAAACCGTGTCCATCCGCGACACAAAAACCTCATATCTTAGGCTCCGTCAGTCCGTATCGGCCCATATCATTAAATCTCAAGACTACGGTCGGTATCCTCCGGATGTCCGCCGAGCCAAACATCATCGGTAGGTAGTGCTCCCTTGCCAGGCTCATCGTCATCCCCATAAAAAACACTCCCGCCCCGGGGTACCTTACCGGGTCCACCATGTACTCGAGACGGTTCATCCTACTCCATGAATCGGGTCTCAAAAACCAACTCAAACAGGAAAACTCATGGTGGACGCCATATACATCATATCATAAGAAACTGCAACTTGCATTTTTAAAATGATAATAAGTTTATAAAATTCTTGCGGTTTCCCCCAAATCCAGAAATCTCATGGAAAATCCAAAATCTCAAAATCATGAGTCAATGAACAGTGAATATCGGCGTAAAGCCCCACAATATTTCATAACAGAATGAATGTATAAATTCATGGGTTATCTAAGTAAGGAATGCAACATCTACACTAGCATATGAGAGCAAGCATTCTAATAATATTTTGAAACTACCGGCTAGCAGGTTATACCAATGAAGTAACGTTTCCTAAAGTGTACGTGACATGGCAATTACCGATGATGATGTGTGTGAGCCAGCAAGCAAGTGTACATGGAACATATGCATCATCGGTAATAGTACTGGTATCCTAACAGATGAGATTTATAATAGCTAAAGAAAACACATGTAATAAATATGCAATTCAATGAGAACAACATAAAAAATAACAGAACAAGTGAATAATAAATGTAGCATTATAAAATATATGTATCAGTGTACGAGTCATACGGTTTTAGTGTTTTGAAATAGCACGAATCGTGATTTTTAGAAAAGTAAGGGCTACGGGGTTTTTGAGAAAAGATATGTCCTTTGAAAAATCCGTAACATCTCTCGGGTTGTCTTTTGAAAATACTCACGATTCGTTGGTTTTGGAAATAGGTATGACTCGAGTCTAGTCTAGCATCTATTAACAACTAAGAGACTAAACTAAGGAACTAGTCCGAAGGATAAGAAAATCTATATATATTCCGAGTCGATATACCTAGTACTTGGTGATCCTGCCTCATAACGTTACATACTGTATAATACATAGTACGGCATCCTCGAGTCAAGAGTGCGGATCAATCATCATATTTATAGCTCGTACGGTAAAATCCATCGTACGGCATCCCCAAAATCGAGGGTATGGGTCAAATATCATATATACATCATCATTCGTACGGTATCATCCTCGTTCAATATCATGATCAGGGATACGGATCTAAGGTCTCGTACATGCTAATATCATCAATCCACATATTATCGTATGTATGAATACATGTCACCCAACGATCCATTATAATATCATATCATATACTATATCACGACTCAATCACATATCAAAATCCCACGGCATCATGCCCGATCATATCGACTCATCTCCACATAACACATGCTATCCTCATCACCCGTATGTATGTATGTATGTATGTATGCATGTATATATACATACATATATATATATATACATACATATATATACATACATATATATACATTCACACACACACACACACACACACACACATATATATATACACAGATATATATATATACATACTCACATACACACACACACACACACACACAAAATCAAGTGTGTTTGTGTGTGTGCGTGTGTGTGACTATGTAAAACCCGCGATTCGCCACCAAGATAATCATCTTATGGGTAGGTCTCCCTAGATCAACCTAATCTAATCTAAGGACTTCTAAATACCATCTTTACTAAGTATCCAAATATCGCATCCAAACTTACAGATATAGCAATGCCCTATTCTACGATTGCAGGGTTGCTATACGACATCCACCCGACATCCCCTGTAGATATATATCTACTCACCTTGATCCTCGCTTACCGAAGTCGATGACGCCACGCTCTCCTGTGTCGTTCCGATGTCCATACGGGATACCTACAGTTTCAATACGTTATATCGTAATACAAGAATCGAATACAAGAAAAGCCGATACGGCACACGAAACACACATAGGTTAGAACCTATGGTCTACGTATGTAAGGATAACCAAATAACTTTCGAAATTGGTGTACAAACGTCAATCGATCGAGATAAAACGCAATGTCAAAACTTAAGTCATTTAAAATCACAAAACCAAAACAACAACTTAGAAAACTATATCCAGATTTTGACTCAGGGAATTTGGGACTAAACAAACAAAACAGGGGATAGTTAATAAGGTGTGTGAGTTATAAGCCAAAACCCATCACCATAGCCAAACATTGGCTCGACGAGAATACCCTAAAGCCTATTTTCGCCGGTCCTACTGAGGTGAATTGGGTTCGTGTTTTTGTGATGGTCTCCTAGGGTTCTTATTAGGTCTCTGGGGTTGTTTGATTTTCCTATAATCGTCTCGGGTTGCGCCAGATTCCTTGTAGTTCCAAAGAATTCACAAAACCGATTTCGGACAGATTCAAAACTCAAATCTTGGATTTTTAGTGCTCAGTTTGGTCCAGAATAACACTAACAGGTTTATGGTCTCTAATTACTCTCAAATACACATTCACACATCTTAAAAATCACCCAACCCTAACTTGGAAATTTCTAACATCGCTAAACCATATTTAATCCACTCCAAACCATAAAAGATATGAGAAATACAAGATTCTAAACTAAAGGTGTAGGTTTTTACCTCATTTGGTAACTCAAGAATTTTCTTGAGTTGCCCAAAGTCTTCAAAATCTCCACTTAATAGGTCCATTAGGTTTGTAGTGAGCTTGTGCACATTTTTAGTGAAGGTGACATGGTGATTTGAAATGGTTTTTGGGGTAAGCATAGGTGGTACAGGAGGTGGAGGGTGGTGAAGGAAAATGAAAAGGAGATGAAATGGTGAGATGATGAAATGAATGGAGAAGAGAATCATGAGAATTCTAGAGTTTTCTCCCACTCTCTCTCTCTTTCTCACCATGATACTTGTCCCATCACTCTCTCTCTTTCATCTATTTTCTTTTTTCTTTTATTTTTATTTCATAAAACAAAGAAAAACCATATGTAAAGGAAATAAAACATGGTTCATCAAAATATAACAAGTGTTTGTGACATGTTATGGTGCATGTCATGCACATATCATACTTAATGAAAAATTAGTACACTAATCGAGTTTAGTAAATAACCCATTTACAAATAATTGTATGATAATTCATAAAATATCCAAGTCACATAATTACATTGAAATCAATAATTCTTATTAATTTTCCAAATATTTTCCAAATTATCGGTATATAATTATACCCTTTCATTAAAACTAATTCTTGTACTTAATAATATTTATAGAAATTATTATTTCAATTATTTAAATTCCCAAAAATAATATTTTGTTTTTCTGAAATGTTACAATTACCAAATTAGCAAAGAAGTAAAGGCTTCTAACAGAAAGAAATAGCTTCAAAAAAAGTACAACTCTGAAGGAGTGAATAAAATGACACCTATTTATAGGGTCTAAAAAGATGGTTCGCATTCTCACAATCTCGAGATAGATCCAACGGATTGCAGCTTGAAACATGAATATCGCATTGAAAACATGCGAAGATGCAAGTGCGCAACTATTAATCAATAGGTGCGCATATGGCTAAATTCCATCCTAATAGGTACGCACATGTTTTCCATATGCACGTGCAACGCACGTGGGCATTGCACATTTAACAAATGATAAGAAACTAAATAAATTTGGGATCATCTGGAAACAGGAATAATATGTATCAGATTTTAAATTAACAGGAAAATTTTCTGTTAGTTAAATACCTTAACCAAAAGACCGGTGGATAAAAAATCCAACGGTATGATTGTCACCCTTAATTGATATAAATCAATTAGATCTCTTTAAATCAATCTAAAATCAGATTGAGATCAAAACAAACCAAAAAAAATCATAATTTCTTCTCTCCTATAAATAGGAGCCTCATATGAAGAAATCGTATGCTGGAAACTGTTGGATATAAAGTCCTCAAGGCAATTATTGTAATCGTAGGCAAGCGATTATGATGATTGAGGGAGACCTATACAGGTAGAACAGTCTTACTCGTGATGATATTATACTATCTAGTTTGTCTTTATCATCATGTACATGTATTATGTGGTATTAAAGTTCACTATTACTTGTTAATAGAGCTCATAGGATTCTTGCTTGAATACCAGCATTATGATGGCGATCATATACGTGGGAGCTCGGTGGTCTATATGTTAGGAATATGTATGCCCTAGAGGCCATTATTGTATATTATAGTGGATGCTTGGACATATATATAGAGGACTTTCTTTCTCGACATGATATCATGCTATCTGGTTGCTCTTTATCTTAACATATTCACTTATTTTATTATACTATCTCATAGATACATGTTGATAAAGCCCTTAGGATATTGGCTTGACTTCCAGGAATATGATGCAGATCATACTAGTGGGGCTTGTGTAGTCCACAAGCACATCCTTTAAAAGTTCCTAGTTGAGCGAGTATCGAGACAGGGTATCGATATTCCAGAGTAGACTAGTGTGTACATTTCTTGACCCAGTATGGGGCGATGGTTGATCCCATAACCATTGGTGTTTGACATCAAATATTGTACATAGGTGCTCATTAGAGAATGGGTACACCGATCAGGACTCGCCAAGAACTCCTAGATGGTACCATACCTATCATCAGATAGCAGTTCTCTAGTGACACTTGTACAGGTTTGTCTGTAGACCCGAGATCGTCACAGTGTCTTGTGTGGTTCCCGCTGTGCTTTGATTTTCTTCCTACCATGGCTCAAAGGAGTCATGCAAACAGGTGGATTTTATATACAATCCCAAGTCACATGGAGGTAGTGAGCGAAAAGAGTGGTTTCGTCTCTCCCGGTATTGGGAGTTGATATTGTGCTATGCTCGATTGGCTATAACAACAAATCCCTGGCCAGGGCTGATTAGATTTACTGATAAGTATTATCAGTAGTTTCTCGAAAGGTTACAGGCCACACATCGACATGACTTATCAAGTAAGTGGGGGTCTGACGATTCCACCCCCCATTCTCGATATGCGACATATCAGACGAAGAAACTTTACTGTACGATAAGTGTTGCTTATAGACTCTACGGGAGTTTGGACAAATTTGCTTGTTGATTTTCTATTCGTTCAATATCTGGGCAGCTATTACGTCCAGCTAGTACCGCTGACGGTTTGTGGGTATTTGATGTGATCATTACCTACTACTGGAGTATTGATGAGTCTTTAGAGTCCCACACAGAGATTTCCTAGCTCAAGCGAAACGAAGTAGGGCACGTATGGAGATATGTGCGGAGGCTTGATTAAATACGAGTATATGATACCGTATTCTAATCCAACAATATTTGATATCAGTCAGGTTATATGTGATATAACCGGATTATTGAATCAAGTGTTGATTCAATGATTATATATATATATATATATTAATATATATATGTTAATATATATTTGATATAGACCGGTTATATATGATATGACCGAATATTGAATCAAGTGTTGATTTGATAATTTAATATATATTTATATATTTGATATATATATATATATATATATATATATATAAACTAATATTTAGCTCACTTAAGATTTTCTTCTCTTCAAATATATTTATGTGTGTGTGTGTAAGGTATATATATTCAAATATATGTATTTATTTTATATCATGGTTGATGATACATAGAACTAAGATGTATGAGAATCACACATGTGGTTAGAGATGAGTATATAAAGATTTATATTTATGAATTAAAGATTACAAGAATGAGTCATGCTTTTGGTTGGTTGTTGAAGCATGCATAAGACAAGACTTACCTTGTAATCTTGTTTTATTCATAGATATTTATGTTTTCTCTTATTCTCATCTCATCTCTTATAAGTTGATGGTTCATTCTCACTCATCCAAGTTCATCCCCCTTCGCCATTTCCTCTCTAGAATATTCTAGAGTTGGGAAAAAGAGAAAGAGAAAAATATTCTAAGTGAGCAAATCTCCTACTTCATCAACCTACACTAATCTAGCCCATTAGTTTAGATTGTTAACTTCACTAATACTTTCATTAGTGAAGTGAGAGCTCGAGTGAGAGAGACTTCAAGATGGATCATCTTCGGTGACGAAGACAACAAACAAGCTCGATCTTTTCTTGAAGTGGAGCCTTAAGAAGAGTTCTAGGGACTACTACTTGGAGCTTTAGAAGTGAAGTACCGGTCTACAAAGGTTGTAAACTCACTTCACTTAGGTTAGAACTTGTTTGCTTGCTTTGAAACCCTTATTCTCTAGTTCGATTCTAGGTTAGTTGATTAGCACTCTAGATTTTTTTTTTTAAATTGCATACTTGATGCTCATATAAACCTAGTAGAGGTGTTAAGACATACTTTCATGGTATCAGAGCCAAACTAGAGACTTAGGAGAAGTCTAGACGAAGTTAAAGTGTTCGATCGAAGTTTTGAACACGGTTTTGGGCTAGTTTCTTTCCATTTTCCAAAAGTTCATATTTTCACAATTAAAAATTCTCAGAAAATCATGCAAGGTTTTTTATGGAGCCTCAAGAAATACGAGAACTTAACTCCATAAAGTGGCCGCGGAACCGCCATCTAGACCATGTCTTGGCTGCGGTTCCACCGCCGACTTGAGGTGTTATTACCTCGTTTTTCTTCTGGTGCTTCATATTGATATTTTGGACTTTATGGGTATTTTTGGTGAGGCTCAAGTTGTTGAGGTCTCTATAAATTGGTATTGTTTGAAATATCGATCGAAATGTTTAACATCGTCTAGATAGTTTTGGATATGTGATACAATTTTTGGAATCCACATTGATTAGTTTTGCGAAAACTAGTTAACGAAATGTAAATCTCGCATTTTAGTCTAAAATGATGGATTGCCATGGAGTTTGGATTTGGATCGAAACTCCGTCGCAATCTCGTATCGTACGCGAATACTCGCCAGGAGATACTACTAGACAGCCACGCCCCATAGCACCGACCAAGTGAATATAGGAGAACCCATGGCCAAAAGCATCCACTTAGGTCCTCACGGCCACGGTGTTCCGCCCAGGTGCACTTCGTTGACGGCCCCGGGGGTTCGGCCATCTACTAAAGTTCCCGACGAGCCTTCGATCTTTTAATCGGGATTCTTGTTGAATTACCCGACTAAATTTTTGAAAAGAATTTTCAATTCGAGACTTAAATGCAAAATTTATAGGATTAGGCATGATATCCAGAATATGTGATAATCCGGGTTTATGATGTCTAAAAATGATGTGGATTTTAATTATTGTAGTTTTCATTTCTTTTCTTCGACCATAAGTGTAATATGTTATAGTATCTTCGATCTCGTTGCTATACATCAACGACATTAGAGATACGCATATTTACTTACGTTGATGACATGTGATATTATTATGTTGCTATTGATATGTTATATTGGATCATCGTGATTGAATAGACGGGATTTTTTTACGTGAGATGAGAGTTTTTTAATTTTCATTCATGTAAATATTTGTATGTTATATTCTTTTATTAGGACACTTCCGGGTTGAGATTGTTGTTTCCATTTGATGTATATTATTTAATTTTCCTCATTAGGATAGACCCAAGGCGGGGAGAATAAGTAACCGGGTTCTAGAGTCCAGTGGGAGGCCATCTCGAAGAATCGAGACCGGTCGCCTAACTCTAGAATTGGCAGGGTTGCTTGTCGCTCTCGTAGTGGTCTATGGGTTAGGCTTGGCTATTCATCACGACCGTGAAATCCGTGTTTTTCATTACCGGCTTAATTTAAAACACGGACCTCCTAGTATATCCTCTATTTCACATACTACTTCTGCTGTTTCTGTGATGTGATGTGATCATATGAATGCGTGAGACGAATGCTACTTATATATATGATATACTAGTAGACATTATATATGTTTTGCATCCGTGCTGGTCCTGACCCCGCCCTGCCGTAAGTTAAGTAATTTTACGGTGAAGACCCGGGTCCCTATGGAGAATGCGGATGGTATATATGTGTGTTTTATTTTCGTTTCTTTTGTGATATTTAGGAAACTTAAATGATAGGACGTCATTAATAAGATTAATGAAAAGAAAAGAAACCTAAAAAATGTTGTAGAATCAAATTTTTCAAAAAGGTAGCTGTTCATAACATAATATTGCATTTTGTATTCCCCAGTCTTATGCATTTTACAATGAAAACAGGTGCTTTTGACCCATGTCTGCTACATGTTACAGGTTACAGGTTCTTGGAACGAAAACAGTGAAAAAGACAAAAGACGACACAAAAAGAGACTTTTGACCAACAAATAGGAGGATCTTAGTCAAGCCTAAAAAAACGAAGAATAGTTCTCAATCAATAGGCAACTCAAGGTCCAAATTGTCATGGCAAACGGTTAAAGGATCGGTACAAGTGTTCACTGAAGTTCTGGAATCACTGCAGAAGCCCAAATGGAAAAAGAACTAAAGAAATGAAAAGCCCAGAAGAACCTGAAGAAGCCCAGAAGAAATCATCACATGATCACACCAAAGGGCCGCGGAACCGCGGCCCAAGCACGCCTATGCCGCGGTTCCGCGGCTGTTTGAAGCCCTAATGCGCAGGAAATTTTGCCATAATTCTTTGGCGGCTGTGGAAAGATTTTCTAGGGGTATATTTGTAATTGTAGACATGCGGTGCAATTGTAAACCTAGGGTTTCTATGTCCTATAAATAGAACCCAAGACCTTGTATTTTCTTATGCCTCTACTCATGAATAAAATTCTGTTTTCTTGAAGTTAGAGCGCATCAAAAGTAAGTAGGTTATTTTCCTTGCAGTAGTTGTAGTTTTTCATATCTGCTCTTATTTTCTCGCCTTAGTTTAATTTAGTTTAGCTTTTATTAACTTGCAATCGATGTTTTCTCTCTTTAATAAACTCTTGTCTTTTTTCATCCCCTCAATGAGCGAGTAGTTTCCTCGCTTGTTAGGGTTAGGAATAGGGAAGGATTTGAGAGACCAAGATCTCTCATCTCTTTTCGTTGCTAAACTTTTATGAACATTAGAACTCCATGCATACCTTTTTATTCCGCTCTCTACGGCACTTTTACCCTCAAGGTAACGGTGATTCCGTAGTCTAAAGGCCCGGATTTTAAGGTTTTCCATAGAGGTTAGGGTAAAGATTAAGAAAGGAAGGACAAGGATCTAGAGGAAGAATCAATCTTCCCAATCATCCTAATCCCCTTTGTTAAGATTTACCATAACACTAATATGATACATTTAATTAATGGCAATGGAAAGAGATGTAGATATTTGTTTACCAAATTTTCCCTAGACCTAACCCTAGCAAGTTTCTAATCCTAGTATCACACAACTTCAATTTTTAGGTTTAATTATATTTCCAAACACCATTTGGAATTAACTCGTAAGAACTTAAAAGAGATTTACATATCCCTGTGGACCGACCCGTACTCACCGGCTAGCTTCATGCGACACCGTTCTTGATTGCGGTAAATATTTTTGATCGACAAAGACTCTCTTAATCAAATGGCACCGTTGCCGGGGATGGCGTAAAAATTTTCTTTTTGTAATTTCGGGTTAATATAAAATCTAAAAAATAATAAAAATCGGAAAAATTCCAAAAATAAAAAACATTTTATCATCTTTTATTGTTTGAAGGGTTTTCTTTGTGGATCTTTGCAGGACTGACGGATCTGAAACAATACAGAAGGAGAATCAGGAAAAGGTACATCAGAACAGAGGTATATTGCTACAGAAGAGCCGTACAAATTTTTTCAGAGCACGATCCCTCATATTCACCGCGGAACCGCGGCCTAGGGGTGTCATCTGCGGCGGAAACGCGGTCGTCTGGAGTCTTCTTTGCGCGAAATTTGCTCGGTTTGCTTCCTCATTCTCCCCTCTACAAATCCCCATATATCTTTTGCCAAATCTTCTGCAGGATTCTTTGCGCTAAAAATCTTCTTCCCCCTTCCAATAATTGATTTTCTGCAGGATTCTTTGCGCCGCGTGATTAAAAGAGGTTTTGTCGATCAAAAATATTTGTAACCGCAATCAAGAACGGCATCGCTTTGCAGCTAGCCGGTGAGTACGGGTCGGTCCACAGGGATGTGTAAATCTTCTTTAAGTTCTTACAAGTTAATTCCAAATGGTGTTTGGATTTATAATTAAACCTAAAAATTGAAGTTGTATGAGACTAGGATTAGAAACTTGCTAGGATTAGGTCTAGGGAAAATTTGGTAAACAAAGATTTACATCTCTTTCCATTGCTATTAATTAAAGATATCATATTAGTGTTATGGTAAATCTTAACAAAGGGGATTAGGATGATTGGGAAGATTGATTCTTCCTCTAGATCATTGTCCTTCCTTTCTTAATCTTTACCCTAACCTCCATGGAAAACCTTAAAATCCGGGCCTTTAGACTACGGAATTCACCGTTACCTTGAGGGAAAAAGTGCCGTAGGGAGCGGAATAAAAAGGTATGCGTGGAGTTCTAATGTTCATAAAAGTTTAGCAACGAAAAGAGATAAGAGATCTTCGTCTCTCAAATCCTTTCCTATTCCTAACCCTAACAAGCGAGGAAACTACTCGCTCATTGAGGAGATGAAAGAAGACAAGAGTTTATTCAAGAGATAAAACATCATTGCAAATTAATAAAAGCTAAAATAAATTAAACTAAGGCGAGAAAGTAAATTACCTAGGGCAGATATAAAAAAACTAGAACTAGGGCAAGAGAAATAACCTACTTACTGTTGATGCACTCTAACTTCAAGAAAACAGAATTTTATTCATGAGAAGAGGCATAAGAAATTACAAGGTCTTGGGTTCTATTTATAGGACATAGAAACCCTAGGGCTACAGATTGCACCGCATGTCAAAAGTTACAAATATACCCCTAAAAAGATCTATCCAGAGCCGCCACAAATTATGGTAAAAAGTTCTGCGCATTAGGGCTTCAAGTAGCCGCGGATCCGCGGCCTTGGTGGGCTTTGGGCCGCGGATCCGCGGCCCAATAGTGTGGTCACTTGATGGAATTTTCTGGGTTTCTTGGTATTTCTCTGGGCTTCCTGGTTCTTTCTTCATATTATCATTTGGGCTTCTACAGTGATACCAGATCTTCAGCGAACACTTTGCATTGGATCTTTTAACCCTCTTTCTTGCAAATTTGGATCTTTTGTTGTCTTGTTGATGGTGAACCGTTCTTCTGCTGAGCTTTACCAAGATCTTCCTATTTGTTGGTCAAAAATCCTTCTTTTGTGTCGTCTTTTGTGTTTTTCACTGTTTTCGCGCCAAGAACCTGTAACCTGTAACATGTAGCAGACAAGGGTCAAAAGCACCTGTTTTTATTCTTAAATGCATAAGAATGGGGCATACAAAATGCAATATTATGTGATAAACAAATACCCCCAAACTTATCTTTTGCTCGCCCTCGAGCAAACTTATTGTTTAGTCATGATAAAAATCTAACCTAGCCACACTTTCGCAGGGAAACGCGATTGCACTGAGCTCATGCAACAAGCCGTTAAACCTCTAGGTGTCCCTAGTAGGAGGAGTGTTGTCTCCTGAGGGTTTTCAGCGGATTACACCCACAAAATCCTATCAATCTGGTTTTTCGACCTTTGTTTTCTAATTAGGTTTTCTAACAAGGAATTCTATTATCGTCAACCCGCAAATTATCCACCCGTATTCTTCACACTTCCTCATTATTTAACTTAAGATTATATATATCCTGTAGAATTACCTAGCTTTCGGCATTTCTTAAGTTTTCCTTCTAGGGTTTCATCTCTACTTAGGAATTTCTCTCAACTCTATTAAAGATACAAGTTTTATTCTTTATTCCTTTCTCTTATCTAAACTCTAATCACATATCCCCATGTGTGTGTAAATATCACCCCTACACTTGGAAATTCAAATCAAGCAATCGTACTCCCGTCCGTTGTCCAAAGCACTTGTGAATTTTCGCTTTCACATCCTTCATGCGACTGTTAATACTTCTTGAGGTACCAACAACCGATTACAAGATGCGTTAGCATTTTAAAGCGTACTTCCTAGTTTTGCAACACCCAAGGCTTTTAGCAGTGGCTCCCAAACCAGTTGGTCTAAGGCACTAGGTGATGAAGCACCCTCGCTAAATATTTTTCTATTTTTACAGCCTTAAGTAATCACAAAAACCAGTGTCCATTTTTTTCTTTATCCACTTTTTTTTTTCTTTTTCATTGTGCGAAAGACTTTAGACAAGAGTATTTCAAGGTCTCTTCTACTAATCCAAGTTTCAAGACGCGTGTTTGTGCGTTTTGTAGGGTATATGTTTTCAGAATCTAGACTTAAGCTAGGAACTATTTTTCAAACTTATACTCTAATAAAAGTTTTAATACTTCTCCTTCGTTTCGACTTAGCCCAAGAACTGAACCCAAAATTTGCTTATTTCTAAATAATCTACAAAGACAAATACTTTCTACCGTTAAACTCTAAGAAAGGTTATTTTTAGGGTTTTTAATTTGCTAAGTCTAAGATTTAGTTTTTCCTAGCCAGTTAACCTAGTTATCAAACTCAAGTCAATTAACCAGAATTGAATACATTAATTTTTATAATTTTTGAATTTTTTTCAATTTTTATGGGTTTTTCTGTTTTCTAAATTTTTTTTTTATTTTTCAAATTTTCAAATTTTCATGATTTTTTATATAAAGATGCAATGCAGAAATATACATATGAATGCAAAAGGAAAAACTTACCGAACATACCCCCAAACTTACAATGGACAGTGTCCTCACTGTCATGCTGCACCAAGTGGGTTGATAATATCGGCGAGTTCCTGCTTATTATTATATTTACATATTATATACACACCCCCAAACTTATTTGAACTAATGTTTTGGAAGAAAAGAAATCTGGGGGTGAAAGTGGAGGAATATTACTCAGTGTAGATCGGCTCCTGCAAGAACAGGAGCTCCTCCGAAGGGTCCGCTGTGAGGAACGGTTTCAAACGATGCCCATTTACTTTGAAAAGTCTATCGTCCTCCGGGTTTTCCAGATCAACCGCACCGTGCGGATAAACGGTGCGGACTACAAAGGGTCCTCTCCATCTAGAACGGAGCTTGCCGGGATGAAAATGTAACCGAGTATCATATAATAAAACCTGTTGACCTGGTTTAAATGTCTTGCGCAAAAGGTTTTTATCATGAAATACCTTAACTCGGTTTTTAGCAATCACGGCATTATCATATGCCTCATCCCGCAGCTCTTCTAGTTCATTTAACTGCAGCTTTCGGTTGCTGCCCGCATCTCCTAAGGATAGATTCAGCTCTTTAATGGCCCAAAATGCCTTATGCTCAATTTCTACCGGAAGGTGGCAGGCCTTCCCGTAAACAAGCCGGTAAGGAGACATGCCAAGATCGGTCTTGTATGCAGTACGGAAAGCCCATAGTGCGTCGATCAATTTTAGTGACCAATCTTTACGGTTTTTAGAAACCGTTTTCTCCAAGATTTGCTTAATTTGTCGATTCGAGACCTCGGCTTGCCCACATGTTTGGGGATGGTATGGCGTTGACAGCTTATGGGTGATAGAGTATTTGCGCATTAAGGACTCAAAAGTCCTATTGCAAAAGTGAGAACCATTATCACTTATTATCGCGCGAGGGTGCCCAAATCGAGAAAAGATGTGATCTTTAAGAAATCGAACGACAACCTTGTTGTCATTCGTTCGACTAGGCACAGCCTCGACCCACTTTGAAACATAGTCAACAGCCAAAAGAATATACACATTTCCAAAAGAGTTGGGAAATGGTCCCATGAAGTCTATACCCCAAACATCAAAAATGTCTACAACCAAAATAGGTTGGAGTGGCATTCGTTTCTCCGCGATATCCGGCCCAAGTGTTGGCACCGGGAGCAAGTTTTGCAGTATTCGAAAGCATCTTTGAAGAGTCGTGGCCAATAGAAACCACACTGCAAAACTTTCTCGGCTGTCTTCTTTGGGCCAAAGTGCCCGCCACATGCTTGATCGTGGCAAAAAGACAGCACACTCTTAACCTCATTTTCTGGCACACACCGACAAATGATTTGGTCGGGACAATATTTAAAAAGATAAGGTTCATCCCAGTAAAAATGCTTTACTTGGGACAAAAATCGAAGTTTATCTTGTTTCGACCAATCTTGAGGTATCAAGCCGGTGGCTAAGTAGTTTACGATATCGGCGAACCATGGTTCGCAAGAAACAGTCAAGAGTTGCTCATCGGGGAAAGCATCAGTGATAGGCAGTTCAAGTGTAGGCGACGAAGGAAGTCGTGAAAGGTGATCGGCGACTACGTTTTCACATCCCTTTTTGTCCCGTATGATAAGGTCAAATTCTTGTAGCAAGAGGATCCAACGTATGAGCCTAGACTTAGCATCCTTCTTCGCAAAAAGGTGGCGAAGAGCTGAGTGATCCGTGTACACTATAACTGGAGAGCCGATTAAATAAGGCCGAAATTTCTCAAGTGCAAACACAACCGCTAAAAACTCTTTTTCTGTTGTTGTGTAGTTTAATTGGGCCTCATTTAATGTTCGGCTCGCGTAGTAAATTACATGCGGCATTTTGTTAATGTGCTGTCCAAGAACAGCACCAATGGCAAAATCTGATGCGTCACACATAATTTCAAAAGGGTGCGTCCAGTCTGGAGATGAAAGGATGGGCGCAGAAATGAGTGAGTGTTTCAAAGACTCGAACGCTTTCATGCACGTTGAGTCGAAAACAAAGGTAGTGTCCTTGGCCAACAAGAGAGTCAAGGGTCTAGCAATCTTGCTAAAGTCCTTGATGAACCGTCTATAAAAACCGGCATGGCCAAGGAAAGCTCGGATATCTTTGACGCATTTAGGAGGAGGAAGATTAGAAATGACTTCGATTTTAGCTCTATCAACCTCTATGCCATTTTGCGAGATGACATGTCCTAAGACAATGCCTTACGTACCATAAAGTGGCATTTCTCCCAATTCAAACTCAAGTTCTTTTCCCTACAGCGGGTGAGAACTGCGTCAAGATGTCGTAAACACTCATCGAAGGAGTCACCAAAAATGGAGAAATCATCCATAAATATTTCCAAAAACTTCTCCACCATGTCCGAAAAGATCCCCATCATACACCGCTGAAATGTAGCGGGTGCATTGCATAACCCAAAGGGCATGCGACGATAAGCAAAAGTGCCAAAGGGACAAGTAAATGTAGTCTTGTCTTGATCCTCTTTGGCTATGGGGACTTGATTATAACCGGAATAGCCATCTAAAAAGCAGTAGAATTCGTGCCCCGCTAATCGTTCTAGAATTTGGTCAATGAATGGTAAAGGAAAGTGGTCCTTCCTTGTCGCGGCATTGAGTTTCCGGTAGTCGATGCAAACTCGCCATCCAGTTTGGGTGCGAGTGGGAATTAACTCATTTGCCTCATTGGTGATGACCGTGATGCCCGATTTCTTTGGCACGACATGAATGGGGCTAACCCATTGGCTATCCGAGATAGGGTAAATGATACCGCTATCAAGACACTTAACAATCTCCTTCTTGACCGCCTCTTTCATGATGGGGTTGAGGCGTCTTTGTGGATCCCGTGCCGGCTTGGCATCATCCATCAAGTGTATATGATGTTCGACAATGAGGGGACTAATCCCCTTGATGTCCGCCATAGACCAGCCGAAAGCTTGCCGATTATTGTATAAGACCGTTAAAAGAGCCTTCTCTTGCTCAAGAGCTAGAGAGGCCGAGATGATAACGGGTAAGGTCTCATTTTCACCTAGATAAGCATATTTTAGGTGCGACGGCAAAAGCTTTAGTTCGAGTTTGGGTGGTGAAACGATAGATGGTAACAATGGAGTAACTGTTTCAAACTCGAAGGATTCCATCAAAGGTTCAAATTGAGTGTACGCTACCGAGTCGGATGGTTCAACTAACTCATCCGAAAAAGCAAAAGACTCAAACTCGGGTGGAGAGTCTTCAAGATCATCAACAAAGGTGAAACACTCATAATCTTTGTCCGTCGTGAAAGCTGTGTCGGATTCTAGGAGGAACGCACTAGTGGCGTCAATATTACTGTGATTAAACATGAAATTCTCGAACTCACAGTCCTCCTCCGCGATCTCATCGATCAAGCACACATCAAGTACGCTAGAATTAGGCTCGCAAGGCTGACTTCCTAACTTGAAAATGTTGAGCTCAACTGTCATCTTGCCAAAAGATAAATTCATTGAACCGTTACGACAGTTGATTACCGCGTTAGAAGTCGCGAAGAATGGTCGACCAAGTATCACCGGAATTTGATTACGGGGGTTAGCGACAGGCTGTGTATCCATAACAATAAAGTCCACGGGGAAAATGAAATCCCCTACTCTAATTAACACATCCTCCAACTCTCCCCTAGGGTGGGTGATTGATCGGTCGGCCATTTGGAGAGTGCAATGAGTAGGCTTGAGCTCTCCAACGCCTAATTGTTCGTACACCGAATAGGGTAGCAAATTGACACTAGCACCAAGATCTAATAGTGCTCTATTGATGGTCTTGTTCCCAATTGTGATCGAAATAGTAGGACAACCGGGGTCCTTGTGCTTTGGGGGTAAAGAATTGACAAGAGCATCACTAACAGCACTAGCCACGAAAACTTTCTTTGGTACTTGTGACTTCCTCTTTTTGGTGCATAAGTCCTTTAGGATTTTTTCATATGAAGGAACTTGTTGGATTGCATCCAAAAGAGGGATATTTATGCTAACCTGTTTGAACAACTCTACAATCTTCTCCATCTGTGGAGTTGGTTTATTGGATCTCAACCGATTTGGAAAGGGAATATTTTGAAAAGTTGTTGAGTCCAATTTTTGCGGATCAGATTGTTGAGTTGGAACGGAACCCCGTGTAGATGTGTTCGTGTTGTGAGAAGAGGGTCCGTTCAAGCTAGAAGAAGTAGAGCCATGTGAAGGATGGAGAATAGGCTCTAACGAAGAAGAAGAAGATGAAGATGATGAAGAACCACCGGCCGAGGTGTCATGGTGAATACCCACATTGTTTTGCAGCACTCTTCCGGATCTCAACGTAGTCACAGCATTCACGTTATGATTCTGCTGTTCATGTGCAACATGTGCGTGACCGGGATTTGGGAGTGGTTGAGACGGAAGCTTTCCTTTCTCTCGCTCTTTCAATGCTGCGTTGAGTTGTGCAATTTGTGCCTCAATAGCTTTGATGCTTTGATCGTGTGCGGCACTGTTTTGCACCAAAGATTGAACAGAAGTCTCTATCCTAGCTGTGGACTGTGCAGATTGCTTTAGGAATGCTTCTAGACTTCTTTCGAGCGAGCTAACAGCATTTTGAGGGGGAACAAAATTGTTGGGTACAAAATTGTTCATCTGATTAGGGTAAGGTTGCTGTTGGAGAGGCTGCTGAAATTGAGTTTGTGGAGGTGCTTGTTGTTGTGGAGGAGGAGGCCTTTGAAAATTGTTGTTTCCTTGGGGTTGTTGATTGTGGTTCCAAGCGAAATTAGGGTGGCTCTTCCAACCCGGATTGTATGTCGAAGAGTATGGATCA
Organism: Agapanthus africanus; assembly: GCA_030015575.1. NCBI lineage: Eukaryota > Viridiplantae > Streptophyta > Magnoliopsida > Asparagales > Amaryllidaceae > Agapanthus > Agapanthus africanus. Next base: position 864,139,073 of record CM057338.1, on the reverse strand, counting down.
TTTCTTTGTCGTTGCTGAAAGGCAGCATTGACTTGATCTTGTCCTTGAGTGGATGCAGTGTAAGGACACTCTTCGGTGAGATGTGATGGATCCGAACAACAAGCACAAACAGTTCGTGGGGGCATGACAGGGGCAGGAGAAGGTGCTGAGATTTTGGTCTCAAGCGCTTCTAGCTTTTTCGTAAGAGCGGCCATCTCGGCCTTCATAGCAATTGACATCTCTACTTGATGTATGCCTGCCCTAGGTTGACCAATAGAAGAAGATGATGTGGTCTTGGTGCTCTCCCATTGAATTGTTTACTCACTAAGATCCTCAAGAAACTGCCACGCTTCCTCACTAGACTTGGACAGAAAGTGACCTTGACTAATGGTTTCTAGCAACTGCTTCGTTGCCGGGTTCAATCCCTCGTATAGTGTTTGGCAAAGTTGCCATCTTTCGATTCCATGGTGAGGACATTGAACGAGAAGGTCTTTGAATCTTTCAAAACATTTCCAAAATGGTTCGGCAGGAAGCTGTGAAAATTGTATAATCTCATTACGGATTTTAGCAGTTTTGTGATGAGGATAGAACTTTTTAAGAAAAGCTTTCACAAACTCGTCCCAATTTCTAATTGAGTGTGATGCGGTGCTGTATAGCCACTTCTCGGTTAGGTCACATAAGGTGAAAGGAATGACCCTTAGCCTTATAGCGTCATCACTTAATTGGGTAGTTTTCATCATGGCGCAAACGTTTTGGAATTTGTTGATAAAGATATATGCATCTTCGGATTCCAAACCATGAAACTTAGGCAGCATGTTGATAAAGTGGGGTTTGATCTCAAAGTTGTCCCCATTAGCCGGTAGGAGGGAAAGACAAGTAGGAAGGGCGGTGCGGACGGGGTAGAAAAGATCCTGGAGCGCGACTCGTGCGGGCGCTTCGACAGGCGGAAGATTCGGGTTATTCGCACCTAACGGAGGTGGAATCCTTCCCGTCGGTAAGGTATTGTTAGGATCGTATCCCGACATACCTTCAGAAGAATGTGATGGTGAAAGTGAAGAAGTGGACAAGATTTCGACTTCGGAGTCGAAAGGTTCGTCGGTCGGTACCAACGAAACACGGACTAATCGGGCGCTAGGGTCCCTAGTCCAACCGGACATACACTAAAAGGGTTAGTGTAGTCGAAAGATGAAAGACAGAATGTGAAGGTAAGAAAACGTCAATGAGGAGAAGTGGTGTAAGTGAGTGCAAAGATTCTTTAGCGACAAGTTGCAAGTTTTGAAAAGATTTTCCTTTTTCTTTTTTTTTCCTTTCTTTTTTTTTTTTAAGTGAGCTTTGTGCAAAAAAATTTTTTTTTTTTTCGAAAAGAGACTAGTGACACAAATGCAATTAACCACACATGCACAATCAGGCCTAAGTCTAGGGTCACCTAGGTCAGCTAGACAGCTCCTAACTGTTCCAAAGGGCTAGAGATAGGACCTCAAACCGCCTCTTCACGGACAAGTACGGCCAGGTAAGTGGGAAGGAACCACCACTACAGTGGGCCTAATTAAAAACCACTAGCCTAGACACCGCAATGTCGGTTAGGATAAACGGCCGATGCCTATACTAGTCCTCTGTCCTATTGAGCTCGAGGTCCTTAGGGCTGAGTCTAATATTTTTTAAATTAAAAGTGGTCAATGCAAATGCTTTAAGTGATTTCTGGGGTCCTGGGAAGGGTGATGAAATCCCTACCCAATCTGAATTGGTCAATAGCCTCTTAAAGTCAGATTAAAGTATGCAAAGCAGTAATTCACTTGCAATCAATTTGCTTTTAAGCGCGGCGCAAAGAATCCTGCAGAAAATCAATTATTGGAAGGGGGAAGAAGATTTTTAGCGCAAAGAATCCTACAGAAGGTTTGACAGAAGATATATGGGGATTTGCAGAGGAAGGAGAAAGAAATCAAACCATGCAATATTTTTCCAGAGATCTTCAGAGGGAGCCGCGGATGCGCGGTCGTAAGCAGGTAAGTGCCGCGGATGCGCGGTTGGGTAGCAGCTTCAGGTTGCCAAAAAAATTTCTGTTGTTCTGTAATCTCAATCCCTCTCTGTTTTGATGTACCTTTTCCTGATTCTCCTTCTGTATTGTTTCAGATCCGTCGGTCCTGCAAAGATTAACAAAAAGAGCCCTTCAAACAATAAAAGATGATAAAAAAAAAAAAAATTGTTTTTTTTTTTATTTTTCGAATTTTCAGATTTTTATGCCTTTTTTTATATTTTAGATTAACCCGAAATTACAAAAAGAAAATTTTACGCCATCCCCGGCAACGGCGCCATCTGATTAAAAGAGGTTTTGTCGATCAAAAATATTTGTAACCGCAATCAAGAACGGCATCGCTTTGCAGCTAGCCGGTTAGTACGGGTCGGTCCACAGGGATGTGTAAATCTTCTTTAAGTTCTTACGAGTTAATTCCAAATGGTGTTTGGATTTATAATTAAACCTAAAAATTGAAGTTGTATGAGACTAGGATTAGAAACTTGCTAGGATTAGGTCTAGGGAAAATTTGGTAAACAAAGATTTACATCTCTTTCCATTGCTATTAATTAAAGATATCATATTAGTGTTATGGTAAATCTTAACAAAGGGGATTAGGATGATTGGGAAGATTGATTCTTCCTCTAGATCCTTGTCCTTCCTTTCTTAATCTTTACCCTAACCTCCATGGAAAACCTTAAAATCCGGGCCTTTAGACTACGGAATTCACCGTTACCTTGAGGGAAAAAGTGCCGTAGGGAGCGGAATAAAAAGGTATGCGTGGAGTTCTAATGTTCATAAAGGTTTAGCAACGAAAAGAGATGAGAGATCTTCGTCTCTCAAATCCTTCCCTATTCCTAACCCTAACAAGCGAGGAAACTACTCGCTCATTGAGGGGATGAAAGAAGACAAGAGTTTATTCAAGAGAGAAAACATCATTGCAAATTAATAAAAGCTAAAATAAATTAAACTAAGGCGAGAAAGTAAATTACCTAGGGCAGATATAAAAAAACTAGAACTAGGGCAAGAGAAATAACCTACTTACTGTTGATGCACTCTAACTTCAAGAAAACAGAATTTTATTCATGAGAAGAGGCATAAGAAATTACAAGGTCTTGGGTTCTATTTATAGGACATAGAAACCCTAGGGCTACAGATTGCACCGCATGTCTAAAGTTCCAAATATACCCCTAAAAAGATCTTTCCAGAGCCGCCACAAATTATGGTAAAAAGTTCTGCGCATTAGGGCTTCAAGTAGCCGCGGATCCGCGGCCTTGGTGGGCTTTGGGCCGCGGATCCGCGGCCCAATAGTGTGGTCACTTGATGGAATTTTCTGGGTTTCTTAGTATTTCTCTGGGCTTCCTGGTTCTTTCTTCATATTATCATTTGGGCTTCTACAGTGATACCAGATCTTCAGCGAACACTTTGCATTGGATCTTTTAACCGTCTTTCTTGCAAATTTGGATCTTTTGTTGTCTTGTTGATGGTGAACCGTTCTTCTGCTGAGCTTTACCAAGATCTTCCTATTTGTTGGTCAAAAATCCTTCTTTTGTGTCGTCTTTTGTGTTTTTCACTGTTTTCGCGCCAAGAACATGTAACCTGTAACATGTAGCAGACAAGGGTCAAAAGCACCTGTTTTTATTCTTAAATGCATAAGAATGGGGCATACAAAATGCAATATTATGTGATAAACTCCGCGCTAAAAAGAAAATTGATTGCAAGTGATTTACTGCTTTGCATACTTTAATCTGACTTTAAGGGGCTATTGACCAATTCAGATTGGGTGGGGATTTCATCACCCTTCCCAGGACCCCCAGAAATCACTTAAAAGCATTTGCATTGACCACTTTTAATTTAAAAAATATTAGACTCAGCCCTAAGGACCTCGAGCTCAATAGGACAGAGGACTAGTATAGGCATCGGCCGTTTATCCTAACCGACATTGCGGTGTCTAGGCTAGTGGTTTTTAATTAGGCCCACTGTCATGGTGGTTCCTTTCCACTTACCTGGCCGTACTTGTCCATGAAGAGGCGGTTTGAGGTCCTATCTCTAGCCCTTTGGAACAGTTAGGAGCTGTCTAGCTGACCTAGGTGACACTAGACTTAGGCCTGATTGTGCATGTGTGGTTAATTGCATTTGTGTCACTAGTCTCTTTTCAAGATCTTTTTGCAAAAGCTCACTTAAAAAGAAAAAGGAAAATCGTTTCAAAACTTGCAACTTGTCGCTAAAGAATCTTTGCACTCACTTACACCACTTCTTCTCATTGACGTTTTCTTACCTTCACATTCTGTCTTTCATCTTTCGACTACACTAACCCTTTTAGTGTATGTCCGGTTGGACTAGGGACCCTAGCGCCCGATTAGTCCGTGTTTCGTTGGTACCGACCGACGAACCTTTCGACTCCGAAGTCGAAATCTTGTCCACTTCTTCACTTTCACCATCGCATTCTTTCGAAGGTATGTCGGGATACGATCCTAACAACACCTTACCGACGGGAAGGATTCCACCTCCGTTAGGTGCGAATAACCCGAATCTTCCGCCTGTCGAAGCGCCCGCACGAGTCGCGCTCCAGGATCTTTTCTACCCCGTCCGCACCGCCCTTCCCACTTGTCTTTCCCTCCCACCGGCTAATGGGGACAATTTTGAGATCAAACCCCACTTCATCAATATGCTGCCTAAGTTTCATGGTTTGGAATCCGAAGATGCATATATCTTTATCAACAAATTCCAAAACGTTTGCGCCATGATGAAAACTACCCAATTAAGTGATGACGCTATAAGGCTAAGGGTCATTCTTTTCACCTTATGTGACCTAGCCGAGAAGTGGCTATACAGCACCGCATCACACTCAATTAGAAATTGGGACGAGTTTGTGAAAGATTTTCTTAAAAAGTTATATCCTCATCACAAAACTGCTAAAATCCGTAATGAAATTATACAATTTTCACAGCTTCCTGCCGAACCATTTTGGAAATGTTTTGAAATATTCAAAGACCTTCTCGTTCAATGCCCTCACCATGGAATCGAAAGATGGCAACTTTGCCAAACATTATATGAGGGATTGAACCCGGCAACGAAGCAGTTGCTAGAAACCATTAGTCAAGGTCACTTTCTGTCCAAATCTAGTGAGGAAGCGTGGCAGTTTCTTGAGGATCTTAGTGAACAAACAATTCAATGGGAGAGCACCAAGACCACATCATCATCTTCTTCTATTGGTCAACCTAGGGCAGGCATACATCAAGTAGAGATGTCTATTGCTATGAAGGCCGAGATGGCCGCTCTTACGAAAAAACTAGAAGCGCTTGAGACCAAAATCTTAGCACCTTCTCCTGCCCCTATTGTGCCTCCACGAACTGTTTGTGCTTGTTGTTCGGATCCATCACATCTCACTGAAGAGTGTCCTTACACTGCTTCCACTCAAGGACAAGATCAAGTCAATGCTGCCTTTCAGCAACGACAAAGAAATGATCCATACTCTTCAACATACAATCCGGGTTGGAAGAGCCACCCTAATTTCGCTTGGAACCAAAATCAACAATCCCAAGGAAACAACAATTTTCAAAGAGCTCCTCCTCCACAACAACAAGCACCTCCACAAGCTCAATTTCAGCAACCTCTCCAACAGCAACCTTACCCTAATCAGATGAACAATTTTGTGCCCAACAATTTTGTTCCCCCTCAAAATGCTGTTAGCTCGCTCGAGAGAAGTCTAGAAGCATTCCTAAAGCAATCCGCACAGTCCACAGCTAGGATAGAGACTTCTGTTCAATCTTTAGTGCAAAACAGTGCCTCACACGATCAAAGCATCAAAGCTATTGAAGCACAAATTGCACAACTCAACGCAGCATTGAAAGAGCGAGAGAAAGGAAAACTTCCGTCTCAACCACTCCCAAATCCCGGTCACGCACATGTTGCACATGAACAGCAGAATCATAACGTGAATGCTGTGACCACGTTGAGATCCGGAAAAGTGCTGCAAAACAATGTGGGTATTCACCGTGACACCTCTGCCGGTGGTCCTTCATCTTCTTCTTCTTCTTCGTTAGAGCCTATTCTCCATCCTTCACATGGCTCTACTTCTTCTAGCTCGAACGGACCCTCTCCTTGCAACACGAACACATCTACACGGGGTTCCGTTCCAACTCAACAATCTGATCCGCAAAAATTGGACTCAACAACTTTTCAAAATGTTCCTTTTCCAAATCGGTTGATATCCAATAAACCAACTCCACAGATGGAGAAGATTGTAGAGTTGTTCAAACAGGTTAGCATAAATATCCCTCTTTTGGATGCAATCCAACAAGTTCCTTCATATGCTAAAATCTTAAAGGACTTATGCACCAAAAAGAGGAAGTCACAAGTACCAAAGAAAGTTTTCGTGGCTAGTGCTGTTAGTGATGCTCTTGTCAATTCGTTACCCCCAAAGCACAAGGACCCCGGCTGTCCTACTATTTCGATCATAATTAGGAACAAGACCATCAATAGAGCACTATTAGATCTTGGTGCTAGTGTCAATTTGCTACCCTATTCGGTGTACGAACAATTAGGCGTTGGAGAGCTCAAGCCCACTCATTGTACTCTCCAAATGGCCGACCGATCAATCACCCATCCTAGGGGAGAGTTGGAGGATGTGTTAATTAGAGTAGGGGATTTCATTTTCCCCGTTGACTTTATTGTTATGGATACACAGCCTGTCGCTAACCCCCGTAATCAAATTCCGGTGATACTTGGTCGACCATTCCTCGCGACTTCTAACGCAGTAATCAACTGTCGTAACGGTTCAATGAATCTATCTTTTGGCAAGATGACAGTTGAACTTAACATTTTCAAGTTAGGAAGTCAGCCTTGCGAGCCTAATTCTAGCGTACTTGATGTGTGCTCGATCGATGATATCGCGGAGGAGGACTGTGAGTTCGAGAATTTCATGTTTGATCACAGTAATATTGACGCCATTAGTGCGTTCCTCCTAGAATCCGACACAGCTTTCACGACGGACAAAGATTATGAGTGTTTCACCTTTGTTGATGATCTTGAATACTCTCCACCCGAGTTTGAGTCTTTTGCTTTTTCGGATGAGTTAGTTGAACCATCCGACTCGGTAGTGTACACTCAATTTGAACCTTTGATGGAATCCTTCGAGTTTGAAACAGTTACTCCATTGTTACCATCTATTGTTTCACCACCCAAGCTCGAACTAAAGCTTTTGCCGTCACACCTAAAATATGCTTATCTAGGTGAAAATGAGACCTTACCAGTTATCATATCAGCCTCTCTAGCTCTTGAGCAAGAGAAGGCTCTTTTAACGGTCTTATACAATAATCGGCAAGCTTTCGGCTGGTCTATGGCGGACATCAAGGGGATTAGTCCCCTCATAGTCGAACATCATATACACTTGATGGATGATGCCAAGCCGGCAAGGGATCCACAAAGACGCCTCAACCCCGTCATGAAAGAGGCGGTCAAGAAGGAGATTGTTAAGTGTCTTGATAGCGGTATTATTTACCCTATCTCGGATAGCCAATGGGTTAGCCCCATTCATGTCGTGCCTAAGAAATCGGGTATCACGGTCATCACCAATGAGGCAAATGAGTTAATTTCCACTCGCACCCAAACTGGGTGGCGAGTTTGCATCGACTACCGGAAACTCAACGCCGCGACAAGGAAGGACCACTTTCCTTTACCATTCATTGACCAAATGCTAGAACGATTGGCGGGGCACGAATTCTACTGCTTTTTATATGGCTATTCCGGTTATAATCAAGTCCCCATAGCCAAAGAGGATCAAGACAAGACTACATTTACTTGTCCCTTTGGCACTTTTGCTTATCGTCGCATGCCCTTTGGGTTATGCAATGCACCCGCTACATTTCAGCGGTGTATGATAGGGATCTTTTCGGACATGGTGGAGAAGTTTTTGGAAATCTTTATGGATGATTTCTCCATTTTTGGTGACTCCTTCGATGAGTGTTTACGACATCTTGACGCAGTTCTCACCAGCTGTAGGGAGAAGAACCTAACTTTGAATTGGGAGAAATGCCACTTTATGGTACGAGAAGGCATTGTCTTAGGACATGTGATCTCGCAAAACGGCATAGAAGTTGATAGAGCTAAAATCGAAGTCATTTCTAATCTACCTCCTCCTAAATGCGTCAAAGATATCCGAGCTTTCCTTGGCCATGCCGGTTTCTATAGACGGTTCATCAAGGACTTTAGCAAGATTGCTAGACCCTTGACTCTTTTGTTGGCCAAGGACACTACTTTTGTTTTCGACTCAACTTGCATGAAAGCGTTCGATTCTTTGAAACACTCACTCATTTCTGCGCCCATCCTTTCATCTCCAGACTGGACGCACCCTTTTGAAATTATGTGCGACGCATCAGATTTTGCCATTGGTGCTGTTCTTGGACAGCACATTAACAAGTTGCCGGATGTAATTTACTACGCTAGCCGAACATTAAATGAGGCCCAATTAAACTGCACAACAACAGAAAAAGAGTTTTTAGCGGTTGTGTTTGCACTTGAAAAATTTCGGCCTTATTTAATCGGCTCTCCAGTTATAGTGTACACGGATCACTCAGCTCTTCGCCACCTTTTTGCGAAGAAGGATGCTAAGTCTAGGCTAATACGTTGGATCCTTTTGCTGCAAGAATTTGACCTTGTTATAAGGGACAAAAAGGGATGTGAAAACGTAGTGGCCGATCACCTTTCACGACTTCCTTCTTCGCCTACACTTGAACTTCCTATCACTGATGTTTTCCCCGATGAGCAACTCTTGACCGTTTCTTGCGAACCATGGTTCGCCGATATTGTAAACTACTTAGCCACCGGCTTGATACCTAACGATTGGTCGAAACAAGATAAACTTCGATTTTTGTCCCAAGTAAAGCATTTTTACTGGGATGAACCTTATCTTTTTAAATACTGTTCCGACCAAATCATTCGTCGGTGTGTACCTGAAACTGAGGTTAAGAGTGTGCTGTCTTTTTGCCACGATCAAGCATGTGGCGGGCACTTTGGCCCAAAGAAGACAGCCGAGAAAGTATTGCAGTGTGGTTTCTATTGGCCACGACTCTTCAAAGATGCATTCGAATACTGCAAAACTTGCTCCCGGTGCCAACACTTGGGCCGGATATCGCGGAGAAACGAAATGCCGCTCCAACCAATTTTGGTTGTAGACATTTTTGATGTTTGGGGTATAGACTTCATGGGACCATTTCCTAACTCTTTTGGAAATGTGTATATTCTATTGGCTGTTGACTATGTTTCAAAGTGGGTCGAGGCTATACCAAGTCGAACGAATGACAACAAGGTTGTCGTTCGATTTCTAAAAGAACACATCTTTTCTCGATTTGGGCACCCTCGTGCGATAATAAGTGATAATGGTTCTCACTTTTGCAATAGGACTTTTGAGTCCTTAATGCGCAAATACTCTATCACCCATAAGCTGTCAACACCATACCATCCCCAAACATGTGGGCAAGCAGAGATCTCGAATCGACAAATTAAGCAAATCTTGGAGAAAACGGTTTCTAAAAACCGTAAAGATTGGTCACTAAAACTGATAGATGCACTATGGGCTTTCCGTACTGCATATAAGACCGATCTTGGTATGTCTCCATACCGGCTTGTGTACGGGAAGGCTTGCCACCTCCCAGTGGAGATCGAGCATAAAGCATTCTGGGCTATCAAAGAGCTGAATTTGTCTTTAGGAGATGCGGGCAGCAACAGAAAGCTGCAATTGAATGAGTTGGAGGAGTTGAGGGATGAGGCATATGATAATGCCATAACTGCTAAAAACCGAGCCAAGGTGTTCCACGATAAATACCTTTTGCGAAAAACTTTTGAACCTGGTCAACAGGTTCTACTTTATGACACTCGGTTACATTTTCATCCCGGGAAGCTCCGTTCTAGGTGGAGAGGACCTTTTGTAGTCCGCACCGTTTATCCGCACGGTGCGGTTGATCTTGAGAATCCAGAAGACGGTACTTTATTCAAAGTAAATGGACATCGTTTGAAACCGTTCTTCTCAGCGGACCATTCGGAGGAGCTCCTGCTTTTACAGGAGCCGATCTACACTGAGTAATTTTCCTCCACTTTCACCCCCAAATTTCATTTTTTCCAAAACAGTATTTCAAATAAGTTTGGGGGTGTGTATATAATTTGTAAATATATATTTCCAAATTACCATAAAAAATGAAAAAAAATTTTAAAAATAAAAAAAATTAATTTTTGGACCTAATTGCAAATTTGCAGATTAATAGCTGAATTTACAAATAAAACCCTCGCTTTAGAGGGTGTTTTTTGCAAATCACCTCCTCCCCCCTATTTAAAGGTACCCGACCCCCCTGTCATTTTACCCTAAATTCTTTCCTCTTCACAAAACCCTAGCCGCCACCCCCTACCCTCTCCAGAAAAATCTCGCCGCAACTCCACCAGAGAGCCGTGCAACCGCCGCATCCGCCGCCTCCCGCCGCTGATCCGCCGCCGTCTCGAATCTTCACCCCCTGAAATTTTCAGGGGAGGTATATCTTCCTGTTTCCTCTCTGTTACTGCATATACTTTCACTGTAGACATCTAAAATGGCACATAAAATACAGTATGAAAGGGATTTTTCCCCTGTTTTCGCACACGAGATTTACGGTACATATTTCCCACATGAAATCGCACAAAGGGGCTGGAATTTCCTCCTCTATAATCACGGATCTGCATTTGCCCTACCTGAACTCGTTGCTCTATTTTATGAATCAATGGAGGAAAATAGTCTAGACAACTTAGTTTACATTAAACTGAATTGGGGAACTCAAGAAATTCGCATCGATAGGGACATGATACACGAGGTTACACTCATACCACGTGTACCTGCACATGAACACCCACTGCGCTTTGAAGATTATATGCCTTTAATGGGTAATAACTGTGCACGAGAGCCGAGTAAGGGTATCCAAGCACGAACCCTTTTCGCAAACGTTTTAACTGTGTGCCGGTGGGCACAAAACAATATTTTTGGAAGTTCTCACAACACGACCTTTTTCACCCCTTCGTTACATGTCGTCCACACTCTAATGACGAAAAATCCTAGGTTCGACATGTGTACGGTTTTGCTCCACTCTATAGGTTCGGGGAAACGAGGTCCTGTATACCCATGCCCCATGCTAGTTACCCAACTCTGCCGTTATTTCCTCCCAGCCGAGGAATTTGACTCATATTTGATAGACGGTGCCCCAGTCCGACCACTTTTAGAGGGCGTCTCGTCGTCCTACTCTAGACTTACGGATATTTGGACACGAACAGAACCGGCAGAAAATATACCCGCACACACCCCGAGCTCGAGCTCGACTTCGAGCGGGGAAGAGCTAACTCCCCAAGAGCATGCGCGATTGATGCGGAGAGCAGTGAGGAGGATTGACTCTTTGAGGGATGAGTTTCGGGCAACTGCACGAGAGCACGACCGTCGGTTGACGGAAATTGAGAGGGGGATCCAAACACTTTTGGCTAGAGGGGACAGATCACGTTCACGTTCACGAGCGCGACGTGGGGCCGGGTAGTGAGGGCACTGCTTTGCTCATGTTTGGGGGAGAGGGTAGTGTATATAGTTATCTTTTGCATAGCATATTGTATATATTTTTTCTTTCCCTTTTTGCATATTTAATTTCTGCATTGCATCTTTATAAAAATCATAAAAATTTGAAAAATTTGAAAAATAAAAAAATTAGAAAACAGAAAAACCCATAAAAATTGAAAAAATTCAAAAATTATAAAAATTAATATATTCAATTCTGGTTAATTAACTTGAGTTTGATAAATAGGTTAACTGGCTAGGAAAAACTAAATCTTAGACTTAGCAAATTAAAAACCCTAAAAATAACCTTCCTTAGAGTTTAACGGTAGAAAGTATATGTCTTTGTAGGTTATTTAGAAATAGGCAAATTTTGGGTTCACTTCTTGGGCTAAGTCGAAACAAGGGAAGAGTATTGATGTTCTTATTAGAGTATAAGTTTGAAAAATAGTTCCTAGCTTAAGTCTAAATTCTGAAAATATATACCCTACAATATGCACAATCACGCACCTTGAAACTTGGAATAGTAGAAGAGACCTTGAAATACTCTTGTCTAAAGTCCTTAGCACAATGAAAATAAAAAAAGAAAAAAAGTGAATAAAGAAAAAATGGACACTGGTTTTTGTGATTACTTAAGACTGTAAAAATAGAAAAATATTTAGCAAGGGTGCTTCATCACCTAGTGCCTTAGACCAACTGGTTTGGGAGTCACTGCTAAAGCCTTGGGTGTTGCAAAACTAGGAAGTACGCTTTAAAGTGCTAACGCATCTTGTAATCGGTTGTTGGTACCTCAAGAAGTATTAACAGTCGCATGAAGGATATGAAAGCGAAAAATCACCAATTACTAAGTGCTTTGGACAACGGACGGGAGTACGATTGCTTGATTTGAATTTCCAAGTGTAGGGGTGATATTTACACACACATGGGGATATGTGATTAGAGTTTAGATAAGAGAAAGGAATGAAGAATAGAACTTGTATCTTTAGTAGAGTTGATAAAAATTCCCAAGTGGAGATGTGACCCTAGAAGGAAAACTTAAGAAATGCCGAAAGCTAGGTAATTCTACAGGATATATATAATCTTAAGTTAAATAATGAGGAAGTGTGAAGAATATGGGTGGATACTTTGCGGGTCGACGATAATAGAATTCCTTGTTAGAAAACCTAATTGGAGAACAAAAGTCGAAAAACCAAATTGATAGGATTTTATGGGTGTAATCCGCTGAAAACCCTCAGGAGACAACACTCCTCCTACTAGGGACACCTAGAGGTTTAACGGCTTGTTGCACGAGCTCAGTGCAATCGCGTTTCCCTGCGAAAGTGCGGTTAGGATTTTAGTGAATAAATAATAAGTTTGCTCGAGGGCGAGCAAAAGATAAGTTTGGGGGTATTTGTTCATAACATAATATTGCATTTTGTATTCCCCAGTCTTATGCATTTTACAATGAAAACAGGTGCTTTTGACCCATGTCTGCTACATGTTACAGGTTACAGGTTCTTGGAACGAAAACAGTGAAAAAGACAAAAGACGACACAAAAAGATACTTTTGACCAACAAATAGGAGGATCTTAGTCAAGCCAAAAAAATCGAAGAATAGTTCTCAATCAATAGGCAACTCAAGGTCCAAATTGTCATGGCAAACGGTTAAAGGATCGGTACAAGTGTTCACTGAAGTTCTGGAATCACTGCAGAAGCCCAAATGGAAAAAGAACTAAAGAAATGAAAAGCCCAGAAGAACCTGAAGAAGCCCAGAAGAAATCATCACATGATCACACCAAAGGGCCGCGGAACCGCGGCCCAAGCACGCCCATGCCGCGGTTCCGCGGCTGTTTGAAGCCCTAATGCGCAGGAAATTTTGCTATAATTCTTTGGCGGCTGTGGAAAGATTTTCTAGGGGTATATTTGTAATTGTAGACATGCGGTGCAATTGTAAACCTAGGGTTTCTATGTCCTATAAATAGAACCCAAGACCTTGTATTTTCTTATGCCTCTACTCATGAATAAAATTCTGTTTTCTTGAAGTTAGAGCGCATCAAAAGTAAGTAGGTTATTTTCCTTGCAGTAGTTGTAGTTTTTCATATCTGCTCTTATTTTCTCACCTTAGTTTAATTTAGTTTAGCTTTTATTAACTTGCAATCGATGTTTTCTCTCTTTAATAAACTCTTGTCTTTTTTCATCCCCTCAATGAGCGAGTAGTTTCCTCGCTTGTTAGGGTTAGGAATAGGGAAGGATTTGAGAGACCAAGATCTCTCATCTCTTTTCGTTGCTAAACTTTTATGAACATTAGAACTCCATGCATACCTTTTTATTCCGCTCTCTACGGCACTTTTACCCTCAAGGTAACGGTGATTCCGTAGTCTAAAGGCCCGGATTTTAAGGTTTTCCATAGAGGTTAGGGTAAAGATTAAGAAAGGAAGGACAAGGATCTAGAGGAAGAATCAATCTTCCCAATCATCCTAATCCCCTTTGTTAAGATTTACCATAACACTAATATGATACATTTAATTAATGGCAATGGAAAGAGATGTAGATATTTGTTTACTAAATTTTCCCTAGACCTAACCCTAGCAAGTTTCTAATCCTAGTATCACACAACTTCAATTTTTAGGTTTAATTATACTTCCAAACACTATTTGGAATTAACTCGTAAGAACTTAAAGGAGATTTACACATCCTTGTGGACTGACCCGTACTCACCGGCTAGCTTCATGCGGCGCCGTTCTTAATTGCGGTAAATATTTTTGATCGACAAAGACTCTCTTAATCAGTAGCTCTAGTTCTTGCTTTGCATAGCGGTATTCTATTATGAATATCCATCCCCTCATTCGATGAGGAAAGTGCCTAGATCCATTCACCGGGAAAGACCTCTTTAGAAAAACTAGCATATGTTACAACCCACTCGGTTTGTTTTGAAAACTACTCGATTTTAAAGCGGAGCTTAAACCACTCCTTTTCAAATCACTAGATTCTATAATGATACCAAGTTAATTACGTTAAAGGTTTTCTTCGAAACCAGTCGTAGTCCTCCGTCATTTCAGATACGTAGTATTTAGTATTCGTGCTGTGTTTGTTGACCTCCATCAAGGCACGGTGTACGGTATCTGGGTAATGTTTATCTACAGTATGTTGATGCGATCAGTAGGGGCACTCACACACCTTTGTTTACCTCCGTCAAGGGTTTGTGTGGGTGGGTTCGAATCGATCAAGAAATGACGAGTTGAACTTGACTAGCGGCCTATGGTTTGTTGACCTCCATCAAGGTCATAGGTCGTTAGGGGTAAAAACAGATATTGGGAATTCCAAGTGTTGAAATTTGCAATGAGATTGCATATCTTCTATATGAGACAGTTGGATCCCGATACCTACTGCGAGTAAGTGTTACTCCTGGAAGAGTTTTCCACTTTACAATTAGCTAATCTAGTAGGTGTCTAAGAAAGGTGTTAACGGGGTTATGCCCCTGCAGAAACGAAGTTATTTAATTATTTCTATGCGAAAGCACGGGGAGACTCTCTCAGAGACCAACACCTGCCTGGCTGACTGATTAGTGAATTTGTAGGGTATAATTAATCCCGGCTAATCTTACCTTTTAAGGTTTGAAAGAAGATTTGATAAAAACAGTGGGAGCCATCCTGATTAGATAAGATAATAACCAGTCTAATCTCACAAGAGCGCATGCTAAAGTGTTTTCTTCTCTCACTCTCTCTAGGTAGCAACCATGTCACGCCTTAATCAAGATAATAATGTGGATGTATTGACCGAACCTGCTTATTATACCGGGCTGGAGAACGTTGGTTCCGCTCTATCTTATGAGAACAGTCATAAGACTAGGCAAGGGATAGGGGAATACAAGGATTCCCGCGCAACCCAAATGAAGAAAGAGTATTCTGATGCATCTTCTTCGGGTGTGTTAGTTATTGAGAATTGTTTCTCGGTCTGCTCTACGTCCTGGGTATTGGATACCGGATCAGGATCCCATATTTGTAATCTGTTATAAGGGTTAAAGAGAAGTAGAGAACTGGGAAAGGATGATATATCTCTCAGTGTAGGGAATGGAGCAATTGTTGCTGCCGAAACTGTCGGCGAATATCACCTAGTATTACCAAATGGTAATACAATGATTTTCAACGACTGTTATTTCGTACCATCGAAGATGTGCAATATAATATCCGTTTCTTTATTAGATAAAGAAGGATATAACTTTGCATTAGAGAAAAATTTTATGAACATTTTCCTAAATCAAGTGTTGCTTGAGTTTGGTATTATGTAATGGTATATACGTTCTAAATCAAAATACAGTTCTAATATACAGAACACACATAAGAGGAAAAGTTCATAAATGAATGAAACCTTCTTGTGGTATTGTAGACTTGGTATATCAATGCTACTATACTAGCTAAGTTGCATAAAAATGGATATTTGAATTCGTTCGAATTTACATCTTATGAAACTTGTCAGTCATGTCTCAAAGGAAAGATGACCAAAACTTCATTTACGGGACATGGAGAAAGAGCTACTAAACTTTTGGGACTGATACATAGTGATGTATGCGGTCCTATGTCAACACATGCCAGGAATGGTTCCTCGTACTTTATTACATTCACCGATAATCTCTCAAGATTCGGACATGTGTTCCTGTTGAAACACAAATCTGAAGATTATGAGAAATTCAAGAAATATAAGAGTGAAGTAGAGAACTAGACGGGTAAAAGTATTAAAATCTTTCGATTTGATCGAGGAGGAGAATACTTAAGCACGGAATTCCGAGATTATCTAAAAGAGAATGTAATTCTCTCTCAGCTTACTCTTCCGTATACACCACAGCACAATGGAGTATCGGAGTGGAGGAATCACACCCTATTAAATATGGTAGGCTCTATGATGAGTGTTGCCGAGTTACCTATTTCCTTTTGGAGTTATGCACATGAGACAGCTGCATACCTATTGAATAGGGTTCCTACCAAATCTGCACCTACCAATCCATATGAGATATGAGAGGGGAAGTGACTATGTCTTAACTTTATTAAGATATGGGGTTGTCCGGCTAATGTTAAAAAGCAAAATCCAGACAAGCTCGAGGCAATGTCTGTTCTATGTAAGTTTGTTGGATATCCCAAACATTCGCGAGGTTATATCTTCTACCACATCGAGGAATAAAAAGTGTTTGTTGCTCAACATGCCACCTTTTTAGAAAAGGAATTTCTTGTGAAAGAAATTAGTGGTAATGAGGTAGAGCAAAAAGAAATTCCAGATACACAAACTATAACTAAAGATTTCGTAGAACCAGAGGATTCAATAGTCTCCGACGAATCTCAGCCACTCCGCAGATCTAGTAGGGTTTCTCACCCACCTGAGAGATACTACAGTTTTCTCATAGACGTTAGGAGCGAGGATTGCATCATGGAAGCTGATGACCTAACTAGTTTCGAGTAGGCCATCATAAATGGGGACTCAGTGAAATGGCTGGATGTTATGTGATCTGAGATGGAATCCATGTACACCAACAAAGTATGGACTTTGGAAGTTGCTCCTGAAGGGGTAAAACCCATTGGGAGCAAGTGGATCTTCAAGAAGAAAATTGCTGTAGATGGAAATATTAAGACCTTCAAAGCTAGACTTGTAGCAAAAGGTTTTCGTCAACAACCAGGTGTCGACTATGATGAGACCTTTTCTCCAGTGGCTATGCTTAAGTCCATCAGGATCCTACTTGCCTTTGTTGCATACCATGACTATGGAATCTGGCAGATAGACGTCAAGACCACTTTTCTAAATAGTGATTTAGAAGAGAGCGTGTATATGACACAGCCAGAGGGCTTCGTAGATAGTGGGAGTAGCGGAAAGATGTGCAAGCTGCTTAAATCAATCTATGGATTAAATAAGGTGTCGCGGAGCTGGAACATCTGTTTTGATGTAGTAGTCAAAAAGTTTGACTTCATCAAAAACGTAGATGAACCATGTATATATAAAAAAGTTGTAGAGAGTAAGGTTGTATTTCTTGTATTATACGTAGATAACATACTCTTGATAGGAAATGATGTTCCTATGCTGCACTCGGTCAAACTCTTCCTATCACAGAAGTTCTCCATGAAAGATCTGGGTGATTCCTCCTACATCCTGGGGATAAAGATCTATAGAGATAGATCTAAAAGGATGTTGAGATTGTCCCAATCCAGGTATATAGACACCATACTAAAGAGCTTTAGTATAGAAGATTCTAAGCGTGGTAATTTATCCGCTTATTCAGGAATCACTCTTTCCAAAGAAATGTCTCCCAAGACTGATTTGGAGAGGGCTCGCATGAACATGATACCCTATGCTTCTGGAGTTGGGTCTATCATATACGCGATGTTATGCACCAGACCGGATGTAGCTTACGCACTTAGTATGGTAAGCAGGTATCAATCAGACCCAGGGGAGAAGCACTGGATAGCTGTGAAGAACATTCTTAAGTACTTGAGAAGGACTAAAGAGATGTTCTTGGTGTATGGTAACGGAGAGCTCCAGGTGGAGTTTTTTACCGATTCGAGCTTCCAGAGTGATAAGGACGACAGTAAGTCTGTCTCGGGTTTTGTCTTCACCCTCAATGGAGGGGCGGTATGTTGGAAGAGTTCCAAGCAAGATACTGTTACAGACTTGACGATGGAGGCTGAATATGTCGCTGCCAAAGAGACTACCTGGATGAAGAAGTTCATTATTTAACTTGGTGTGGTTCCAACCATTGTCGATCTAATACCTTTGTATTGTGATAACAATGAAGCTGTGGTTTTGGCCAAGGAACCCCGTTCCCATCAGCGATCCAGACATGTTCTGAGGTGGTATCACCTGATCAGGGAGATAGTTGATTGCCGGGAGAACGAGGTCATGAGAGTAGACACGAAGGACAACACGGCGGATCCACTAACTAAGACCCTCCCCCAGACACAGTTCGAGAGAATTTTTGGGATGTCGGGTATGCGATACTACAACAACTGGCCTTAGTGCAAATGGGAGATTGTTAGGAATATGAATGCCCAAGAGGCCATTAATGTATATTATAGTGGATGCTTGGACATATATATAGAGGACTTTCTTGCTCGACATGATAGTATGCTATCTGGTTGCTCTTTATCTTAACATGTACACTTTTTTAGTTTACTAACTCATACATACATATTGATAAAGCCCTTAGGATGTTGGCTTGACTACCAGGATTATGATGCAGATCATACTAGTGGGGCTTGTGTAGTCCGCAAGCACATCCTTTAATAGTTCCTAGTCGAAGGAGTATCGAGACAGGGCATCGATATTCCAGAGTGTAAGTCGAGGTCGCACACCCCACGTGTTCGCGGGGAGGAGGAAATTGCAAAAAATGATTTTTACGTGCTTCGCAACACCGACTAGAACCAAGGATCGATCATAAACCCTAGCTACCAAACTACTTGAGGTTTAACTACTCGGATGAATGTTATACCTCGTAGTATCGTGTCTTTCGGGTCTTCTCGCTGTCCTCCTCGTCATCGTAGGCTCTAAAGATCGGAACGGATCGCGGCTATCTCGACGGTCTCCTCGAGTCAAAGACGATCCACCCGAGAGTCTATAGTCTGAGCTCCTACCTCAAATCCGAGGTAACTACGGCTTCTAGTTCGCCAAACTAGAAGTTCTAGGTTATGTAGAGTGAGAAGATAGAGAGATTTTTCTCTTGGAACCCTAGGTTTCTCAACTCATGAGAGGTCTAGGGTTTGTGATGAAGAGAAGAGGCTTGAGGAAATGAGAAAGGAGAAGTGAACTTTGAAAAAAGCTTGGATGCCAAAAAATAAAGCATGAAGAAAATATGATATTTTGGAGATAAATATCTCACAAAAAAATATCTCACAAGCTTCATAAAATATCTTGTGGTGACTCATGACCATGAGTCACCTAGTAGCCATGCTAGGTTCAATGCTCAAATCCACCTCATTTCCTTCACCCATTTTGTTTAATCCAAAAAGAAAAAACCCTAATAGGTGTCCCCTCTTCTAGAAGCTTTCCCGAACAATTACGAGAACGCCCGTCATCCGTATATACATACCCGCATCTACATTCCGAAGAACATGAATACAAAGAGACGAAACAATCCATAATGTAATACTAGGATCCGGCTTAAACCAAAGCCCACTAGTATTATCCGCCCGATCATCATACGCGCACAAGTATATGCACATGATCAAAGCCCTATCGTAAAACCATACGGCCTCTACACCTTTTGCCTGGTGCAGGGAAACTCTCTATGTGGGACACTAAAGACTCGACACTACGCTGGCAGTGGGTTTAACCACAAGCCGTAAGCGGTACTAGCTGTATGTAACGGCTACCTAGTTATGTATCGATAAGAAAGACAATGAGCTAACTCATCCGAACTCCTACTGAGCATGTATGTGACAATCTCTGTACAGTCCGCTCTGTTCGTCTAAGAGTATCACATATCGGGCCTAGGGGCGGTAAATGTCAGACCCCTAATAGCGTAATAAGTCATGTCGGAGAGTAGCCCAAAACACCCTGAGAAACTACTGGAGTACCAACCAGTAAATCTCGCTTGCCATGGCCGAGGACATTGTGTAATGGCCTTCCAACCACAGTGCGATATCAACCCCCAATACCGGGAGAGATAAATCCTATCTAACCGCCACGGCCTTAAGGTGCTTCGGGACTGCACCCAACTAGTACCTGTTTGCACAACTCTTTTGAGCCGTGGTAGGGTAGTAATCAAAGTACAGTGGGAACATATTCGAGGCAAAGCAACAGTGTCAAGTCGACAGACTAAGCTGTACTCATGTCACCTGGGAACTGCTACCCGACGATAGGTATAATACCCACCAACAGTCCGCGACGAGTCATGTCCAGTGTACTCATAACCTAATGATCACCCGCATACTATCTCCAGTATGACGTACTAATGGCTGTGGGACAGACTATCTCCCCTGTTGGGATGAGAAGCGTATACACTAGCCTATTGTGGAGTATCGATGCTCCGTCTCGATAATCCTACGACTAGGGACCTGTATAGGATGTGCTTATAGACTACCCAGCCTCTACTAGTGTGACTGCCATCACAACGTTGGTAATTAAGCAAAGATCCTAAGGGCTCTACCAATATGTATAAGCGATATGCTAAAAGAAACACATGCACATATTGAGGTAGAAACAAGACAGATAACATACTACCATTTCGAGCAAGACTGTTACCATATCCATGTATATCCCAAGTTCACATTAAGTAATATACAACCCAGTATGATACAATAATGGTCTCTACGGCATATATCACTAGCAATCTCCCACTTGCACTAAGGCCATATACTGGCATATCGTAGACCGAAGATCTCGAATAGCCTCTCGAATACTGTCTGAGGGATGGCCTCTGTGAGTGGATCTATAGTGTTGTTCTCCGTATCTACTCTTCTTACATCGATCTCCTGGGGGTCAATGATCTCCTGGGGATCAATGATCTCCCTGATCAAGTGGTATCGCCTCAAGATATGTCTGGATCTCTGATGGGACATGGGTTCCTTCCCTAAAGCTATAGCGCTATATGTTGTCACAATACTAAAGTGTTGGACCAATAAATGGAAGGAACCACCTGAAGTTTGGTTAAGAACTTCCTTATCCAGACTGCCTCTTTTGCGGCATCTCATGCAGCGATCTGCTCCGCTTCCATCGTCAAGTTAGAAACAGTGTCATTCTTCCCTCCACTGAGGGTAAAGACATAACCTGACATGGACTTTGAGTCATCTTTGTCACTCTGGAAGCTAGAGTCAGCTAAGGACTCGATCTAGAGGTTTTTTTCGCCATACACCAAGAACATCTCCTTAGTCCTTCTCGGGTACTTGAGAATGTTCTTTGCTGCTATCTAGTGTCTTTCACCTAGGTTTGACTGATACCTGCTTACCACCCTGAGTGCGTAAGCAATATCTGGTCTGGTACACAATATCACATACATTATAGAGCCTACCAAAAAAGCGTAGGGTATAGATGTGATGTGAGCCCTTTCCAAATCAGTCTTTGGAGAGGGTGATTGCATGATAAGCCGGTAGACTACCGTTCTTAGAATCATCCATACTAAATTTTTCAGTATGGTGTTGTTATACCTTGACTGTGAAAGTTCTACCATCCTTTTTGATCTATCACGATAGATCTGGATTCCCAGAATGTAGTTGGTACCACCCAGGTCTTTCATGGAGAATCTCTATGACAAGAATCCTTTGACTGATTGTAACATAGGAATGTCATTTCCTATCAAGAGAATGCCATCCACGTACTCAACGAGGAATTCCACAGTCCTTGCTACAATCTTACTATAAATGCATGATTCATCTGGATTTTTGATAAAGTCGAATTCTTTGACTGTCTCAATAAAGTTAGATGTTCCAACTCCGCGTTGCCTACTTTAGTCCATAAATGGACTTAAGCATCTTGCACATTATCCTGCTGCTCCCACTCTGATTGAGACCCTCTGGCTGATCCATATAGACGCACTTTTCCAAATTACCATTTAGAAAAGCTATCTCTACGTCCATCTGTCGGATCTCAAAATCTTGGAAGGCAGCAATGGTAAGAAGGATCCGAATGGATTTGAGCATAGAAACTGGAGAAAATGTTTCATCATGGTTCAAACCAGGTCTTTGACGAAAATCTTTTGCAACAAGTCTAGCCTTATAGGTTTCAACCTATCCATCTACACCAATCTTCTTTCTGAAGATCCATTTGCACCCTACGGGTTTTACCCCTTCTGGAGATATGTTCAAAGTGCATACTTTGCTGGTGTACATGGACTCCATTTCGGTCCGCATTGCATCCACCTATTTTACTGAGTCTATACTCTAAATGGCTTACTAGAAGCTGGTTGGCTCATCATTTTCAATGATGCAACCTTCTCAATCCCCGTCTATAAGAAAATCGTAGTATCTCTCGGGCGGATGAGACCGCCTACTAGTCCCACGGAGTGGTGTAGGAATGTCCGGTTCTTCTGAAACCTCTGGTTGTACTATACTTTCAGTAATAGTTTATGGTTCTGGAATTTCTTCCAGTTCTATTGCGCTCCCACTATCCTTTTAAAAAAAATTGATTTTCCAAAAAGTGGGCATACTGAGAAACAAAGACCTTTTGTTCCTCCACGTAATAGAAAAGATACCCCTTGGAGTCCTCTGGGTATCCCAAAAACTTAAACAGTACTGAGCGTGTCTCGAACTTGTCTACATACTGCTTTATTACAAAAGATAGGGTTTCTTCCCTAATCTCTTCAGATACTGAAGATAGGGTTTCTTCCCACTCTATATCTGATATGGTGTGGTAGGCACAGTCTTGGTAGGAACCTTGTTCAAAAGATATGCAGTTTATCCTAGTGCATAACCTCAGAAGGATCGCAGTAACTCAGTATTACTCATCATGGAACATACCATATCCAATAGGGTTCTGTTCCAGCTTTCCTATACACCGTTGTATTATGGTGTGTATGGAGGAGTAAGCTGAGAGAGAATTCCATTCCCTTTTAGGTAATCCAGGAACTCAGCAATTTAAGTATTCACCACGTCGATCAGATCTTATTGTCTTGATACTATTGCTTGTTTGTTTTTCCACTTCATTCTTATATTCCCGGAATTTTTCAAAGGGTTCGGATTTATGCTTCATCAAGAAGACATGTCCTTACCTAGAGAAATCATCTGTACAAGTAATGATATAGGAATAACCACTTCGTGCATCTGTAGATATTGGACTGTACACATCGCTGTGTATGGGTCCCAAAGAGCTCGCTCGCTTTTACTCTGTATCCAGTGAATGGGGTTTTTGTCATCATTCCTATGAGACAAGATTGACAAGTTGCATAAGACTGATATTCGAACGGATCCAAATATCCCTCTCTATGGAACTTTGTCAACCGTGTTTCAATGATGTGACCCTGTCTATAATGCCATAAGAAAGCCTTATTTAATTCTGGAGACTTTCTTTTAAGTGTGTTCTGGACACTGAAAACCTGAGCTTGATTTAATACGTATACACTGTCCTCTAGTGTACCTGATCCAATCAAATTTTGATTTAGGTGGATGTTAACCACATCGCTTAAAAACTAGACTAGGTACACACAAACGGTTACGTAGAATCAATATCTTCCCACTTGTCAATCCTAGGTGATATTCCCGTACGGATTCAACATCCACTCTCATTCCATTAGTAACGCTGAGAGTCATATCACCTGCCCTGATAACTCTATGGTTTCTCAAAGCCTGTAATGAATTACAGATATGAGATCATGATCTGGTATCATGTACCCAGGAAGTAGAGTTAATTGACAGACTGTTTCCAATCACAAACACACCTAAAGCCGAAGCCACAACATGCTTCGGATCCTGGGTTCTGGCTTTCCAAGCCCTGCATTCCTTCTGCCAATGCCCTTTCCTGTGACAATAGGAACAACCCTCCTTCCCTACTGTTAGCCCTGAAACTTTTGCCCTTCCCTGTCCCTCTACCTTACTAACACCGCATATTGGGTTTGTTGAGGTCTTCTTCTTCTCTCCCATGGCTTTTGCCTTGGATCTAGAAGAAGAAGATTCCCCAATAAGTAGAACAGGTGTCACTCTGGTTTCCTTCAGGGTGCCCTCAACTGGAAGTATAACTTTCTTCCTCTGGGCATAAGTAGAAGGTAGGGACTGTATAATCAAGTCAGCATATGACTCGTTTTTCAACGTGGTCTCCAAGTCCGTGAGCTTATTAATATAGCTAGTCATTATAAGGATGTTGTCCCCTACAGATGACCCGACAGCCAACCTTGCTTGAAGCAATTTCATTTTAGGTCTCATATCCTACGATATGAGATTGCTCTCTATATAAATCTTTGTTATGGAGGAAGACGAAAACTAAGTCCATCTTCTCGTGCTGCCTCTGGTATATACCATCAACTGAGGCCAACACGAGGCACTTGACATTTGCAAAGTCCTTTTCCCTTTTCTAACGGATATCAACATCCGCGACGGTGGAAACTGGACCTGGGACGGCAGGGGATTTAGTAGTAATGAGGTGGTCCAGCTTGTCATAGGTAATGAACATATAGACAAATCTTTGCCAGTCATTATAGTATGACTCGGTCCTTTTATTAACTATCTGTAACCTAATCTGGTCATCTGGTCGCTGCAATTAGGAGAGAGAGAAGAAAACACTCAGCATGATACTCTTGCAAGTTTAGATTGGTTTTTAGTTTATCTAAACAGGATGGCTCCCACTGTTTCTCGAATCCTTCCTCAAACCATAAAAGAAGAATTAGTCAGGATTAATCTCACTGTACAATACTTGCTTAACCATTCGGCCAGGTTAGTGTCGGTACTTCGAGGGTGGTTTTACGACGCATTCGCGAAGTTCCTTAATTAAATAACCTCTTTTCCCTGGAGGCGTAGCCCCGCTAACATTGTTCTAGACACCTACTTGGTTTATAACATTGATCGTTATGTGAAAAATCTCCCAAGGAGTAGCATATACTCACAGTAGGATCGGGATCCAAATATCATTGTATGATAATGCTGAAGGAATCCTACCAATATTATCACACTCCAAATGGTATGCAGCACTAGCAAGTTTCAATTTCCTTAGAAACTCCCGATGTGGATTTTTTCCCCATGCTCTTATAACCTTGACTAAGGCCAACAAATCATAAGTCACATGTCAAGTTCTACCCGTCATTGTCCTGGTTAATTTGAACCCACCCATACATATCCTTGACTAAGGCCAACAAAGTAGTACGACTGTCCTAAACCAACGCATCTATCTATGCAACATATGAATACCCAACAGCTACCAATCACTATGCCTTGACTAAGGCTAACAAACATAGCTTGAATACTATTGAATATTCATATGAAATGACGGAGGGCTATGAATGGTTTTGGAAAAACCGTGAACGCAGTGAACTTGATATAATCGATGGAACCTGATAGCTTTTAAAAGGAGTGGCTTAAGCCCCGCATTTAAAAGTCTCATGTTTTAAAATAACCGAGTGGTTTTAAAATTTGTTCCAATGATTCAGCTTTGGTTTGTTTGCTTTGCATTAATGTAATGCATCCCTATCATTCACACCTATCATCACAGAAAAAGACGAAAATACCATGTCCATTTATGCCATTCGCATTCGCCACGGGGCCCCGTTATCACCCGTTAGGTTACTTAACTAACGACAGAGCGGGGGCTGGACTAGCGTGAATGCAAAACATAAGCAACGCATACTAGACATCATATATAGATATATACATTTGTCTCATGCACTAATAGGCATTCCAGATCACAGATGAACATATTGGATATACTAGAAATTCTGCGTTTCGTTTGAGCCTGTAACGAAAGACAGATTTCACGGTCGTGATGAATAGCTAAACCCCACCCTAGACCCCTATGGGTGCAGCAAACTACCCGCCAAATACCCGAAGTGAAGCAACCTCCCACATCAAAGTGAGTAGGCCACTCGGCACTTCAAAGTACCCGGTAGTTTGTGCACCCCATCTTGGGTCTATCTTAGGAGCAAAAACTGTAAAAGAAATAATACAACGGTGGCTACAACCTCAACCCGGATGTGCCCCGCAAAATAATATTACATCACTTTACAAATTTTATATCGAATGAAAGAATGAAAACCCTCATCTCACATCCCCGGCTATCCATTCACGATGATCCAACAAGTTCATACACACAAACCAACATAACATCATCACAGATATGTGCAACCCCGACTAATCGACATATAGCAATTAGTCGACATTTACAAACACATATACACATCTCAAAGCTTGCAAGGTAAATGAGACATTAGAATTCCGCACGTAATTAGCAAACTTAATCAATTTTCCAAAACTTGAAAATCCAGTGAGCTGAAGTTCCAAAACCGATCGTTTTAAGCCAATCCGGGAGTCGAAACGAACTCGAAACCCGACCGAATCTTCGTGGATAGTTAGAGCATGAAATTAACTTCGAGTTAGGGGGCCTAAAGGGGGTACTCTACCCTTAAGGCCACCACGAGGTGACCAGGGGGTGAGGCAGACCTGAAACTGCCTCAGGTGGGGTAGTTTCGGGTCCTCACCGCCAAGACCACCTTGTAGTGGTCTTGGGGAGTAGGCCCAACCGTTCGGTCCCCCTGGAGATTCCCCAGGGTGCCCATGCCCCACCCCGCAGCTTCTCGATTCAATCCGTGAGCCCGCGAGGTGTGCAAACAACTCAAAACATCAATATTAGAAACTGTTTTTGTCTGCAATTTTCACGCGACAAAAATGACGGATTTATAACGTCGCTACAAGCTATCTAAGGTTTGTGAGAGGCTCTGATACCACTTTAAGTCGATGTCGCACACCCCACATGTTCACGGAGAGGCATAAATTGCAAAAAATGATTTTTACGTGCTTCGCAACACCGACTAGAACCAAGGATCGATCTTAAACCCTAGCTAGCAAACTACTTGAGGTTTAACTGCTTAGATGAATGTTATCCCTTGTAGTATCATGTCCTTCAGGTCTTCTCGCTGTCCTCCTCATCATCGTAGGCTCTAAGGATCAGAACGGATCGCGGCTACCTCGTCAGCCTCCTCGAGTCAAGGACGATCCACCCGAGAGTCTATAGTCCGAGCTCCTGCCTCAAATCCGAGGTAACTAGGGCTTCTAGTTCGCCAAACTAGAAGTCCTAGGTTGTGTAGAGTGAGAAGATGGAGATATTTGTTTCTTGGAACCCTAGCTTTCTCAACTCATAAGAGGTCTAGGGTTTGTGATGAAGAGAAGAGGCTTGAGGAAATGAGAAAGGAGAAGTGAACTTTGAAAAAAGCTTGGCTGCCCAAAAATAAAGCATGAAGAAAATATGATATTTTGGAGATAAATATTTCACAAAAAATATCTCACAAGCTTCACAAAATATCTTGTGGTGATTAATGACCATGAGTCACCAAGTAGCCATGCTAGGTTTAATGCTCAAATCCACCTCGTTTCCTTCACCCATTTTGTTTAATCTAAAAAGAATAAACCCTAATAGGTGTCCTCTCCTCTAGAAGCATTCCCGAACAATTACGAGAACGCCCCTCATCCGTATATACATATCCGCATCCGCATTCCGAAGAACATGAATACAATGAGACGAAACAATCCATCAATGTAATACTAGGATCCGGCTTAAGTCAAAGCCCACTAGTATTATCCGCCCGATCATCATACGCGTACAAGTACACGCACGTGATCGAAGCCCTGCCATAAAACCATACGGCCTCTACACCTTTTGCCCAGTGCAGGGAAACTCTCTATGTGGGACTCTAAAGACTCGACACTACGCTGGCAGTGGGTTTAACCACAAGCCGCAAGCGGTATTAGATGCACGTAATGGCTACCCAGGTATGTGTCAATAAGAAGGCCGGTGATCTAACTCATTCGAACTCCTACTGAGCTTGTATGTGACATTCTCTGTACAGTCCAGTCTGTTCGTCTAAGAATATCGCATATCGAGCCTAGGGGGCGGTAAACGTCAGACCCCTAATAGCGCAATAAGTCGTGTCGGAGAGTAGCCCAAAACACCCTGAGAAACTACTGGAGTACCTACCAGTAAATCTCGCTTGCCTTGGCTAAGGAATTTGTGTAATGGCCTTCCCAACACAGTGCGATATCAACCCCCAATACCGGGAGAGACGAATCCTATCTAACCGCCACTTCCTCCAAATGCTTCGGAACTGCACCCAACTACTACTTGTTTGCACAACTCCTTTGAGCCATGGTAGGGTAGTAATCAAAGTACAGTGGGAACACACTCGAGGCGAAACAGCAGTATCAAGTCGACGGACTAAGCGGTACTCATGTCACCTGGGAACTGCTACCCGATAATAGGTATAATACCCACCAACAGTCCCCGATGAGTCCTGTCCAGTGTACTCATAACCTAATGAGCACCTGCATACTATCTCCAGTAGACATACTAATGGATGTGGGACAGACCATCTCTCCTGCTGTGATGAAAAGCATATACACTAGTCTACTATGGACTATCGATGCCCCGTCTCTATAATCCTACAACTAGGGATATGTATAGGATGTGATTATAGACTATCCAGCCCCCATTAGTGTGACTGCCATCACAACGCTGGTAATCAAGCAAAAATCCTAAGGGCTCTACCAATATGTATAAGCGATATGCTAAAAGAAACACATGCACATATTGAAGTAGAAACAAACCAGGTAGCATACTTCCATTTTGAGCAAGACTGTTACCATATCCATGTATATCCCAAGCTCCCATTAAGTAATATACAATAGAGTATGATACAATAATGACCTCTAGGGCATATATTACTAACACAAAGTAGACTATTGTGTTCGTTTCTTGACCCTGTATGGGGCGATGGTTGATCCCATAACCATTAGTGTTTGACTTCAAAGATTGTATACAGGTGCTCATTAGAGAATGGGTACACCGAACAGGACTCGCCGAGAACTCCTAGATGGTACCATACCTATCGTCAGATAGCAGTTCTCTGATGACACTTGTACAGGTTAGTCTGTACACCCAAGATCGCCATAATGTCTTGTGTGGTTCCCACTGTGCTTTTATTTCCTCCCTACCACGGCTCAAAAGAGTTATGCAAACTGGTGAATTTTGGGTACAGTCCTGAGTCACATGGAGGCAGTGAGCGAAAGTAGGGGTTTCGTCACTCTCGGTATTGGGAGTTGATGTTGCGCTATGCTCGATTGCCTATAACAGCAAGTCCCTGACCAGGGCTGATGAGATTTACTTGTAAGTGTTATCAGTAGTTTCTCGAAAGGTTATAAGCCACACATCACTATGACTTATCAAGTTAGTGGGGGTCTAACGATTCCACCCTCCATACTCGATTTGCAACATATCAGACGAAGAAACCGGACTATATGATAAGTGTTGCTCATAGGATCTACGGGAGTTTGGACAAGTTTGCTTGTTGATCTTCTATTCGTTCAATACCTGGGTAGCCATTACGTCCAGCTAGTACCGCTGACGGCTTGTGGGTATCTGATGTGATCATTACCTACTGCTGACGTATTGACGATTTTTTAGAGTTCCGCATAGAGCTTTCCTAGCTTAAGCGAAATGAAGTAGGGCACGTATGGAGATATATGCGGGAGCTTGATTAAATACGAGTATATGATACCGTATTCTAATCTAGCGATATTTGATATCAGTCAGGTTATATGTGATATAATCGAATTATTGAACCAAATGTTGATTCAATGATTTATATATATATATATATATATATTAATATATATTTGATATTGGCCGGATATATATGATATGACCGGATTATTTAATCAAGTGTTGATTTAATAATTTAATATATATTTATGTACTTATTTTAGATATATATATATATTTATATATTAACTAATATTTAGTTCACTTATGATTTTCTTCTCTTGATATATATAAATATGTGTGTGTGATATATGTGTGTGTGTGTGTGTGTCTTTATTTTGTATCATGGTTGATGATATATAGAACTAGGATATATGAGAATCACACATGGGGTTAAAGATGAATAGATAAAGATTTATATTTATGAATTAAAGATTACAAGAATGAGTCATGCTTTTGGGTACTTGTCGAAGCAAGTAGAAGCCATGACTCACCTAGTAATCTTGTTTTATTCAAAGATATTGATGTTTTCTCCCATTCTCATCTCATCTCTCATAAGTTGATGGTTCATTCTCACTCATCCAAGTTCATCCCCCTTCTTCATCTCCTTTCTAGAAGTTTCTTGAGTTGAGAAAAAGAAAAAAAGAAAAATATTCTAAGTGAGCAAATCTCCTACTTCATCAACCTATACTAATCTAGCCCATTAGTTTAGATTGTTAACTTCACTAATACCTTTATTAGTGAAGTGAGTGCTTGAGTGAGAGAGACTTCATGGTGGATCATTTTCAGCGATGAAGACAACAAGCAAGCTCGATCCTTTCTTCCAGTGGAGCCTTAAGAAGAGTTTTAGGGACTACTACTTGGAGCTTTAGAAGTGAAGGACCGGTCTACAAAGGTTGTAAACTCTCTTCACTTAGTTTAGAACTTGTTTGCTTACTTTGAAACCCTAATTCTCTAGTTCAATTCTAGGTTAGTATGATTAGCACTCTAGATTTTTTTAAAATTGCATACTTGATGCTCATATAAACCTAGTAGAGGTGCTAAGAAATACTTTCGCTATAAGAACATTCTTAAATGTCCCTAGTCTAGGGAGTATCGAGACTGGGCATCGATACTCCGGAGTAGACTAGTGTATACTTTTCGATACCCCGACGAGGGGCGGTGGCCGGTCTCACAAGCCATTGGTGTCAGTTAGTCACCTAAGATAGTATGTAGGTGCTTATTGGGTTATGAGTTACTGTCACGTCCCACTTCCCAGAGTGCATGTCGCAACAACTAGACAGAGATGTGCATGGAATCGAGTGTGCAGTAATAAACTTGGACGATATAAAACGATGAGATGCACCTGAATCGAATAATGCTAATGCGAGAAAATCATGAACGAGTAGGATACCTAAAGCGACTTCATCTAAAGCCTTGGCATCCTCGGCCGTCAAAGTAAAGGCTCGTGCTTAATTATGCCCCTGAGTAATCTGCTTCTGCAGTGGCTTCTAAGTATCGTCCCTCAAGGTTATATGTTCAAGTCAGGTATTGATAATATGGAAATAATGCCAATACAGGATCAAGCAGGTACAGGTTTTGTCTATGTAGACAACAGGTTATGTCTGTCAGGACAACAAGTCAGTATTGTCGGCATTAGTAACAAGATCAGGTATCGAGACAAGTAGTGTATCAGGGCATGTCATGTGGTGCATATGTATCAAAAGGATACCAAATGTGAAATGGTAAATGATATCGAGATCACGGTAAATAGTGCTAATGTCAGGATGCATATGTGTCTATCTGTAATAACATATATATATCCATGACTACTTATGATGTAATCTAGATAACATGTCATGATAATATAATAGTGAAATGATATCAGGGTGTTCCGGCATGTAATTATATATGCAATGTGAGTACGGATACGTACGGGTATCGTAAAACGGTAAAACTACAACATGGGATGCACAATTAAACTACATGTAATATTTTTATTCATATGGATATAAATATATTAGCATAGCATGTAGCAAGATAAACTTTCCTGATCGGATCTCATGACGGGGTGCGTACGTCACGTTCGACGTCGGGTAAACATCGCGATGCGAACCACATGCATACAGAACTGGACCAGGCCACTCAAGGACATGACTACGCTGGATGAGGACAACAACTAGGTTGCCCGGATCGCCGGTGACGTGCGCGACTCCGGCGATCACCGGAACAACAAGAATCAAGAAAGAAAAGAGAAGAAGAAGAAGAAGAAGGTGTGGTCTGGGGTTTGGTGCTCTTGCTTGGAGTCAGAGATGAGGAGGCAAGTGGGTGATGACATAGTCTCTGGCGATAAGGGTTTCCGGCGTCGGGGTGTGCAGGGGTCTCGTCGAGTTGCGGTTGTTGGGTGTCGGGGTGATGAGGAGCTCGGGAAAAGAGAGAGAGAGAGGAGCGGAGGAAGATGAGGTGGTCGGGGTGAGGTTGGTGATGGCGGGGTGATAGGGACAGCAACGAGGTCGGGGCTCAAGCATGGGTAGGGTTTTCTGTGGGTTGTGAGCTTGGGAATGGGTTCTCGGGCTGGGTTGTGATGGGGTGAAGGAGGAAGTGGAGAAGAGTGGAGGAGGTGGAGATGATGACGATGAGGACATGGAGACGAGGGGGTCAGCGGTGGTGGCGATGGAGAAGGTGGTGCTGGGGTTAGGGTTCTCACGGAGGCGGGAAAAAGAAGAAGAGAGGTGAGGAAGAGAGAGAGAGAGAGAGAGAGAGAGAGAAAGGCGGTGTTTTTAGATTAGGTTTTAAAAAATAAGAAAATTATATATAGGGGAGGAGAGAGAGAGACAGAGTGAGGATTGAGGATTTGTGAAGATATTTAAAAATATTATATTTGGTTATAATTTTATTATATAAAATACATGCAGATGCCAAATATATTTTAGAGGTATATAGAACATATATATATGAACAGATCCTCTGTACTAGCAAGGATAAGACGTAACCTAGAACCAAGACGGGTTTCAAGCATGTGGGTCAGGTCGGATACTAAAGACAGATACCAAATCCACTATCCATACCCAAAACAAATAATAATCAAGAAATAACCACAAGATTAGAAAATACTCAAATAGAATATGGTATAAATGAACTAGGGTGTTACAGTTACACTGGACGGACTTGCCGGGAACATGCTAGATGGTATTATATCTATTGTCAGATAGCAGTTCTCGGGTGACATGAGTGCAGGTTAGTCTGTTAACCTAAGATTGTCTTTTGTCTCGTGTGAGTTCCCACTGTGCTTTTATTACTACCGTACTACGGCTCAAAGGAGTCGTGCAAATAGGTTTTAGTTAGGTACAGTCCTGAGCCACATGGAGGCAGTGAGCGGATCGTCGGGGATTCGTCTCTCCCGGTATTGGGGGTAGATGTCTCGCTGTGCACTGGAGGCCATCACTAGAAATCCTTGGCCAAGGTGGACGAGAATTACTGATTTGGATCAGTAGTTTCTCAGTGGGTGGTGGTCTTCACACCGATACAAAATCTCACGTCATTAGGGGTCTGACTTTATCCACCCCTGAACCTAATATGCAATACTCTTAGAAGAATAGACCGGACTATACAGAGATTGACAAGGACAGGCTCAGTAGGGGTCGGATGAGTTTTCTCGTCGGCCTTCCTTTCGCTCAATACCTGGGTAGCCGTTATGCCCAGCTAGTGCCGCTGACGTGCTTGTGGTTAAATCCACTGCCACCGTATTGACAAGTCTTTAGAATCCTATACAGAGAGTTTTCATGGTTCAGGTGATATGATGTAGATGATGTATGTTGGTACATACAGGTATCCGATTAAATATGTATACAGACTACACGAACTTTAATCGGACGGTTGATAATACTAACGGTTTAGGATTAAGCCAGATTATTAAATCAAGTTTTGATTTAATAATTTATATTTTTATTTTTAATATATTTATTCTAGTATTATTGTTCACTATTCATTTTCTCTCTTGGCTATTCGTATTTTTATACGAATACGCGTATATGTATTTCGATATGTATACCGGGTTGTATTCCGTATTTAAACGGAATATCTTCTAGAAGATGGACAGCTTATTATATGATTTTCTTTTTAGAAAATCATTTGCAAATGAGATGGAGGGTGAGATGTCATGAGCATGGTTGGAGGTATGTAGAAAGGTATGGCCTTTATTAGTTTATTGAAAATGTTGTGAGATATTTTGTATAGTTGCAAGATGATTAAGGAGCCATTCTTTCTACATGACATTCTTGCTCTTCTTCATTTTTTGACTAAGCTCATTTTTTTGAGTTGCCCATGCCCGTGTTTCTTCACCTCCTCCTCCTTCTTCTTTAGTTGCTCACTTGAGCTTTGGAAATGAGAGAAAAAGATAGTGAAAAATTCCTACATTCTTACTCTCCATTGCTAGCGACCTTGGAGCGTTGGTTGCTTCGCTAGGCAATGTTGGAGCTTGGATCGTTTTCCTCAGGTGGATCATCTTCGGCAAAAGAGGACCGGGTTGCAAGCACGATTCAGAGCACTTGATGAAAGCTTGAGGATGTGAGTATTCTACACATAGTAGATTTGTTTAGCTCACTAGGTTTTGTATACAAGTCATAGCTCTTTAGTTCGATTCTTGGTTTCGGAACTTTAGCAAACTAGAAAATTTTGAAATTCATGTTGCCATCTTCGAAAATTAGCTTACTAGTATGCTTAAGTTTCCAGCAGTGGTATCAGAGCCATGCTAAAGGATAGACTTGTTTGCATCAATTTAGAGTTTCGATCGACGGAATTTTCAGAATCGCATTTCCAAAAACATTGCTTGCTGTTCGAATTTCAAAGTTGTTCAAAAAAATTTATGGCTGTATTAAAATTATGTAGATGCAAAATTAGAGCTAGGAAAAAAATTTAGGCACCTAAACCAACAATTCGACCGCGGAACAAAAGTCAAATGCTCCATTTCACCGCTAAACCGCGGTCCAATTTTGGCTACAGTGCCATAAATTTTTTTGGGGCTCTAATACATGGAAATATAGTTTTTGGGATATTTGGTTTTAGGCCAGATTTGTTTGTATACTGGTTTGTACTTTGGGGGTCAATGCGAAAAGTTTTAATCGATCGAAATTTTAAATTTTTGTTTTTCTAAGCATTTGTTTCTGCGACCGTGAATATTATAGCGCAGTATAATCCGACCGGTTGCTATATGCACAATCAGGCGGGTTTACGAACATGATATTCGCGTTGATGTTCTGTGTTGCTCTGTGATTATGGTTATGTTGGATATGTCGCGATGGATATCCCGGTGTACGTAGTATTAGATGTAGTTCTCTGTGATGTGATGTATATTCATTATGCGTGGCGAGCGTCCAACATGTAGACTGCCATCATCGGGCTTGTATTATTCTTTAGGGCGTTTCCAGGTTGCGGACGTAGTCACCGTTGTGTATTCTGTTTTTCATTACATGCATAAGGATTACCCCGCGGCGGGGTGCACGAGTAGCCGGATTCTAAAGGGCAACTGGCCTCCATCTCATGGTGTTGAGACCGGGGTGCTCTACTTTAGAATTGGCGGGCAATTCGGTGCACTCGTAGGGGTATAGGATTGACCCGCGGAGGGGTGTCTAAGTCACCGGATTTTGGAAGTACTGGTTGGCCCACTAACTTCGTTGATGGGGGTTGCCTCGCTTCTAGGATTGGTGGGTGGCTTGCTGCACTCGTAGGGGTCCAGGGTCTGATACTACGGGCTATCCACATGACCGGGGAAATTGCATTTCATATTTGGTTCCATTGAAATGTACTTTTCCTAGTTTATCCGCATTTCCATATTGGTTTTGCTTTCGCTGTGATTCTGTTGTGATGCTTCTGTTATGTTACTTGATATCATGCGTGAGACGAATGTTCATAAAAGAAGCCTGATTGTTGGAACTAGCGCCACTGAAGGGATTTCACTTTTGTTAGGGGTATCAACAATAGCCTGACTGTTGGAACTAGTGCCAGCTGTAAAAACATTCACCGAGAGGTTAATAGAGTAAGCACTTGGACTGGAATAAGTAAAATGGAAGATCTTTTTATACCTGAAGAGGCCCGAAGTTCTCCTTCTTCACGGAGACGGCGTGTTTCTTCCGCTTGAGTCGTCCAAATAGATCTTCTATGGGCATGTACCCGTTGGACATCTTAGTCATCAATAGGTTCGGTATCAAAAGCGGCTGGCACAGGCTGTTTAAGTGCTCTTTCCCGCAACAACCTGGAAGGGCGGTGGACAAGAGTCGACGATCCCAAAGAGCGCGCAATAATTGTTCGAGGAAGGATATTTGATATACGAATACCAGATGGTCGTTCCCTAGTATCGGTTGAGAAAATCACAGAAAGAAGAAATCAATAAGTGTACAAGATAAATTATGCGTCCTAAATACAGAACAATAGGAGAGTGGATCTTACCAAAACCCTGAATGGCTTGTAGCCTTACGCGTACTTCTCCTCGGTATGAATCGAAGGATGCTTGGATGGCTTCTTCAGTGGATATTGCTATAGAAAAAGGAAAAACGATTAGACACATAATATTGTTTAAAAAATGCTTGAAGAAGAGCAGAAGAACTATACTGGTTACCGCAAGCGCCCATATCCTCTCCGCTTCTTCCGCAGCAAGTTGTGCAGAGGCGGATAACGCTGCCTAAAAGTTAGCGTCATCATCCTCTGCCAATGATTCTACAACGGCTGCTGCGAGATCGATATCCTCCACAGCAGATGACTCTGGAAAGATAACATCGATATTTGTCCCGTACTCAGAGATGCTCTGGGTCAGGGAAGCATATGTTTCCTAGCCAGATACAAGGCCAGCCATAAAAGAAGTCTTTCGACTCTTGCGGGAGCCAGCGACAGGTTGAAGGACCCTCTTCTTTCTTAACGGTGCCCTTGGCTGATGCTTCACGATTTCCGAATTGGATAGCGTGTCACCCACAACGTCAACTCCGGCAGATGACCTCGCTCCCGGTTCAGGGACAGGACCATCAGCAGGCAAAATGCCCTCCAGTATGACGTGACCTACTAGAAGATCCAGAAGCAATAGGCAATGGGGCTCGCTTCCTACCGGAAACCATTCTTTTCCTAGTGATAGGAACAAGTTCTGGTTAAACGCTTCCAAAAGCTCGAGCTGTATTGAGTTCCCGGACAGCGGGAGAAACTACCGGCATACCTTCTCGAGGCAGGGAAGGAAGAATGATGGACCTTGGTCTCAAGGGAAAGCTATGTTTCGATTTCTTCATCACACCTCGATTACCAAGGAAGACATGCTTCTTGTGGTCGATAACCCAAGCCATAAACGATGAATACCATGATCGAAAAGCCAATAATAGTCGAAGGACATGATTCGGATCGGGAATCGCGAACCAGGATCCGGTGTTCAGCCTCATGAAGTGGTGAATGGCGTTCTTCGTCGACTCCTTCATAAAATCGGGTTTGCAATGGAAAGATTAGAGCGGAACGCCTTGATCATACCCAAATTTCCATGAGAAGCGATGAGGGCTATATGGCTTGTAGGTGACATCATTGCTCCATCGGTATACTAAGAAACCAGGTCGGATCGAGTAAAGATAAGTGAAGTCCCTATTTGACAAGCTTAAATTACCTTCATTTAATATATCCAGCAGTGGTTGACCAGTGGGGTGAGACTTCACAAGCACCCAGTCATCAAAATAGACTTTCCTCTGCCCTTGGAGATTGAAAGGGTTGAGACACAGCCAGCGGATTTCTCTATTTGGTTTGATCCCTGCAGCCCCGAAGAGTTTCATCACCATGGGAAATGAACCCGTGTCAAAGAACATGGGTTGTGTACGCTCACTATACACCCCTTTTACATGTAGGTGGATCCATGCGCTGAAATAGTGCAGCGACATATATACATGCTCCTCCCCTGGGTCGTCTGAGGTGGCCAATTCGGTGAGGCTATGATAAAGGAACGATAACTCGACATACTGATGGCCAGCCTTGCATCGGAAGCTATGCGATTGACGGGGTAGAAAAAAGAGGCCCGCATCAGTTTAGGGTGAACAGGGATCGCGAACCTGTAATTCGATGTCACACACCCCATAAGATTTGTGGAGAGGCGGAATTTACAAAAAATGATTTTAATACAAGTAACATCGACTAAACTTCCAAGATCATTCAGAAACCTTAACTAACTTAACTCACAAGGTTCTAAACTACTATGATAGTGTTTTATACCTTGATGATTCTAGTCCTTCGGGTCTTCTTCTCCTCTTCTTAAGCTCCTAGAAGGTACGGATCGCGTTTGATCATCGGCCTCCTCGTGTCAAAGATGATCCACCCGAGAGTCTATGGTTCAAGCTCTAACCTCAAGAATGAGGTAACTAAAGTACCTAGTTTGCTAATCTAGGTAGCTTAGGAGATGTATAGAGTTAATTGGACTAGTTTATCTCAAAGAACCCTAGGATTCACAACACATGTGAGGGTTAGGGTTTGAGGAAAAAGAAGGAGAGCAAATGGAGAGAGAATGCAAAGTGTAGAATGAGCAAGTGAAAAAAGGCTAAGTCTTTTACCAATAATCAAACATGCATTATTTTTCCATAGAAAAATGTAACCATGCTTGAATAGTAAGGGCAAATGAATAAACAAAAGAATTAGCCATGCTTCAAACCATGCCACAAATATCTCCATTCCTCCACCTCATTATCTATTTTCCAAAAATAGATATATCCAAAATGAGGTGTTCCCTTTTAGAAGCATATCTTGTAAAATTACAAGAATGCCCTCACTGTATATACATACCCATATTCGTACTGCAAAAAATACGAATACCAAGAGATAAAGATAATCCAATAATATAATACAAAAATGCTGCTTAATCCTAAGCCTACTAGCATTATCCGTCCGAACAACATCCGTATAGCTAGTACACGTATATGATCAGAACCTTGCACGTAAAACCATACGGCCTCTACATCGTTTCGCCTGAACCTGGGAAACTCTCTATGTGGGACTCTAAAAACTCAACAGTATGATAGCAGTGGATTTAACCACAAGTCCGTCAATGGTACTAGCTGTACGTAACGGATACCCAGGTACCTGTCGAAAAGAAGGCCGACAAATCAACTCATCCGAACCCCTACTGAGCCTGTCCGTGACAATTTCCAAACAGTCCGGTCTGTTTGTCTAAGAGTATCGCATGCCGAGTCTAAGGGGTGAATCACGTCAGACCCCTAATAACCTGACAAAGTCATGTGGATATGGCTCAAGACCATCTGAGAATCTACTGGTCTAACTACCAGTAATTCTCAATCCGCCCTGGCCAGGGAGTTATGGTGTTGGCCAACCGAACACAGTGTGACATCGACTCCTTATACCAGGAGATATGAACCCCAACAATCGCTCACCGCCTCCATGTGGCTCGGGACTGTATCCAACTAAAACTTGTTTGCACGACACAGTAGAGCCATGGTAGGGTAGTAATCAAAGCACAGTGGGAACTCACACGAGACAAATGACGACCTCAGGTCGATAGACTTTCTGTACTCATGTCATCAGAGAACTGCTATATGACGTTAGGCATATACCATCAAGCCAGTCCTCGGCGAGTCCGTCCAGTGTACACACCCCCAGTGAGCACCTGTATACAATCTTACGTGCACCACACCAATGGCTGCGGGACCAACCATTGCCCCCCGTTAGGGTCTAGATATGTATACACTAATTTACTGTGGAGTATCGATGCCCAGTCTTAATACTCCCAAAACTAGGGACAATTTAAGGATGTGCTTATCGACTACCCAGCTCCTACAATTATGATTGCCATCACAACGCTGGTAGTCAAGCAAGGATCCTGCGGGTTTTATCAACATGTATACGAGATATAAAATAACAAGTAAAACATATCACATGTTAAGATAAAGACAAACTAAATATCATACTATCATATCGAGCAAGATTGTCCTGTACATACATATTCCTAGCATCCTATACAATGAAGGCCTATAGAGAATACATATCCAACAATCTCCCACTTGTACTAAGGCCTGTAATTGGTGTATTAAGTACCCAATGTCTGCACTAGAGCCAGTTGCTGGCGTACCACATACCATACATCTAGAACAGTCTCTCAAATTGGACTTGAGGGATCACCTTAGTGAATGGATCTGCCGTGTTGTCCTTTGTATCTACTCTCTGCACCTTGGTCTCCTGGCGATCCACGATCTTCCTGATCAGGTGATATCGCCTCAAGATATATCTAGATTTCTGATGGGACCGTGGTCCCTTTGCCAAAGCCATGACTCCATTGTTATCGCAATACAAAGGTATTGGATTAGCAATGGATAGACCACCTAAAGTTCTAAAACGAACTTCCTCATCCAGAATGCCTCTTTTGTGGCATTGTTAGCAGCGATGTACTCAGCCTCCATCGTCGAGTCTGCTACGGTGTCCTGTTTGGAACACATCCAACAGACCACCCCTCCGTTGAGGGTAAACACATAACCCAAGACGGATTTAGAGTCATCCTTGTCACTTTGGAAGCTAGAGTCGGTAAAAGCCTCGATCTGGAGGTCCCCATTACCGTACACCAAACACATAACCCGAACTTTGTTTTCCTTTGTTAAGTTTAAGTTTGACCTTATGGAGTCTATGGTATGATCTTTCGAGATCTAGGCTTAAACTTGCAAAACTTAACTTGACATTGGGGGTCTTAAACCTGACCTTTCGATGTATAGGCTACCATTGGTATGATGGAGTAGATAGCTTAAGTAAAGTTACGTACCGTACGTATGTTCCGCAGCGTATTTACGATACGACACTCCGCTTAAGAGATCTTAGGATGTATATTTCGTGTTTTTCCAGGATTCTCTTTCCTTCTTTCCCAAGCCATTAGCATTGAATTGAGATTTGGAAATCGATTGTTGTTTATTTCTTGTTCCAGTCACCATGCCGTTAGAGACTATGCGAGCCAAGAGAGCTGCAGTTAGTGATGAAGTCAGGGCAGGGTCGTCCGAGATGAGGACTGACTAGGACGGTACTCCGGTGACACTAGAACATGCTGATCCTCTTATTTTAGATAGGATTTCTCATTTGGAGATGAGCATTCTTGATCTACATTGTTCGATTGAGTAATTAGCTGAGGTTATTCGGAGGCCTACCGTTGCACAGCCATCTCTAGAGATTTTGGTACAGCACGGTACTCAAAGACCAGTTATGCCTCCGGTGATTAGGACGTAAGATGCGTCTCTTCCCGAGTTCTTGAGGGTGAAGCCTCCGGTGTTTACTGGTATGGATGTGTTAGATGATCCGTTGTCATTCCTCGACAGGATGGAAAGAATATTTCGTTTGATAAGATGCTCCGATGCA
The DNA here is from genome assembly GCA_030015575.1 of Agapanthus africanus. Taxonomy (NCBI): domain Eukaryota; kingdom Viridiplantae; phylum Streptophyta; class Magnoliopsida; order Asparagales; family Amaryllidaceae; genus Agapanthus; species Agapanthus africanus. Next base: position 864,098,073 of record CM057338.1, on the reverse strand, counting down.
AGATCAGTGGAGTTAGCCAGCTTTCGGTTAGAAGGTCTTGCTCAGACCTAGTGTGATTTGATCGAGAGAGGCCGAGCAGTGAGTCTTCCTCCTATGATTTGGGACGAGATTTTAAAGGTCTTCCTAGCCCGATTCCTACCTCGGTATTTCAGAGACGCTCGAGCGTATGGTTTTGAGTTTTTGGGCAAGACTCCGGACATGACAGTAGCTGAGTATGACCTTCAGTTCACCTAGTTATTGAGATATTCTCCTTATGTGGTTCCTACAGAAGAGATCCGGATTAAGAGATTCATGCGCGGATTAGATGCACGGTTGTTTTACGCCGTTGGTGCCCAGCGTTTCGATACCTATGCAGAGGCAGTGGATGCGGCCATGCTAATAGAGAAGTGTTACGTTAAGGTTGGAGTGACTCCAGAGCCGAAGTGGGCTCGAGTGGAGTCTCTATCTATTGAGCCGGACAGCGGTGACGGGAGTGGATGTCCCCAGGAGCTGCCATTCAACACCGATAGGATGCTAAGGCCAGTGCAATTGTGTTTCAATTAGATGAAGCCTGGTCATAAAGCAAAAAACTGTCCTGCCAGGCGTCAAAGCAAGATAGCGTCCCAACGAGCCGCTTCGTTTACTTTTCATCCTCCACCAATGATTACTCAGGTCCTATCCGAGGATCAGACAGGTTGTGGATATAATGGTCTTATGCAGAGGGGACAAGGCTCCAGAGTCAGAGGACGTCAAGCTGTGAGCAATGGACGAGCGAAATTTCTTGTTCTGACTGCTCCGGGTGCTCAGGCACCTGTTGACGTTGAAGCAGGTACGCTTCAACATCAGTTGTTTTGATTTTTGTTTTGGGGTATTCGGAGTACCACTCTTTGATTTTACTTGGTATTTTGGTGAGCTGGATATCACCTTCGTTTTCGCCTCGATATTTTGGTGATTCGAGTATTACACTTTCGAAGTTGAAGAGGGAATATTTTGATATCGGTTGTTTTGACTCATATGTTTTGATGACTTGATTGATGTTTTCGTGCACAGTAGTTGCACTTAATGTTGTTTCATGCACATCCATTGCACTTGGTTTTGTTTAATGAGTGGGGAATCGGGTGGATGGCGTATAACACACCCGTGAAACATATTGATTATGATATCATTGAATTTTCTTAGGATTCATGCCATGTATGTTAGACTTGTTCGATATATTGTATATTTCGTTAGTATAACTTAGTAGGTTTATTGTAGATACACTTGGTAGAACACTAGCACAAATAATAATAATTGCCATGTTGCACGATCACAGAATTGCATGTATACTGCACATCATTAGTACTGCCATGTCACGTAGAACTTGCCATGCTTACGTATCATAGTAAAATCGATGCTATAGTAAGATGATGTTATATACGATTCATATTAGGTGTGAGACATGAAGTTCGTACTGATTGTTGGATGAGTATGCAACTGGAGGTCCGTACAAGTCGCCGTGCATGTACGTAACACGAATTTTCCGTACCGATCGTTGAGAGGGTGCGCGAACGAGATCTCCACACCGGTGTTATCTTTATACGTGACTAGATGTTCGTACTGTTGATATTCCATTTCTATATGTGTACGTAAACTTGATATCCATAATAGTTAGCTATGTATTTGGGTACGTTGCTAAGATATCCGTACCGATCATTATTATGATATGATATAATAGAATATATGATGGGGGTCATACGAGGTGAGATTCCGTACGGGATGATATGATGAGGATAGATGATGATTAGCCGGATATGGCCTTATTTTTTTACTTGACTCATGGAGTCTTACTGTTTTACCCGATTGGGAGATTATACAGATATGACGGTATTACCCACTTTCGAAAAACAACGAGTCGTTTCATGTTGTAAAAGTGATAATGAAAGTATGTGCTACTTGGATTTCAAAGGGGTATATATATATTTTAAAAAATATCGTAGCCTCCTTATTTTCAAACAACATTTCGTTCTACTTTAAAAACATATAAGTGGGAATATTCTAAGTAATTACATATTTATTGTTTGCTTACGCTATGCCTACGCTTATGTTATTCGCTCGCGTGTTGTTTATCTCATTAGTTATGCTGCGTTTTATGATTTCCGCTACGCGTCATATATTGTTGATGTTATACCTCAGTGGTATGGGACACTGATATATATATATATATAATTATATTACTGGCCTATGCTATGATATGTTACCCGTCTGTGCTATGCCTAGTTCACACTGACTAAAAGGGTACGAATTTGACTAGATTTATATTACTATGGATATGATATGATATCAATACTAAGAGATTTAATATATATATAAAGAAATAAAAGAAGATAAAGATGATTCACACACGGTGGATATAACTGGGGATCCATGAGATGTGTGTGTGTGTGATCAATCCATGAGAGGTTGAGGTAGGGAGAGACAAGATGTCGCTCGTGATATATGTGTGATCAATCCATGAGTGATTGAGGGTGGTTGACACATGAAGTCTCCATGGATGTGTGTGTGTGCGCGCGCGCGTGTGCGTGTGTGTATGTGAGATCGATATATATGCCCTGCACTAAGATGGATATTATATATGTAAGGGATCAATATAGATGCCCTGCACTGGGATGAATATTATATATATGTGTGAGGGATCGATATAAATGCCCTCACTGATGAGATATATTATGTTGTATATAGTTGCCGGACAAGACTGGTCCACGAGACAGTACCTGAATATTATTTTCATACATCAATATATTCTAAAGAGGTTTACATAGGAGCTATAGTCTTAATATTTTCCACGTGTCTAGTATTGACACAGATTTTTATAAAAGAAAACCACTTTTTAAATAAATCATTTTCAAAAGGCGGTACGTATACTTTAAACGAGACGCATACCTTTCTTCACAAAACAACGTCAGCTATATGTGCCGCGAAATATATATCATACGGCTATTTTGAAAGAATTTCATATACATACATCTTCCGGCTACTCTTGTATGATTGCATATGGATGGGTGATATATATGTATTATAGTCTTGATTGTGTTATGCTTGTTCGTGTGCTATAGATATTACACTACGGTTACGGTGATCGTGATTTTACACTGTTGTATATGTATGCAGTGAGTTATTGATAATTGATTATTGTTAGCGTTTCGTTGTGCAATATTGTATTTACTTCCATGACTCACATGTTTTCAGATGCTTGTGGTTATGTTGTGCCCGTACCGGGCTAGATACTGATTACTTAATGTTAATATGATAACCATACACATATTCATATTTTACATGTTATGATAGAGGTACACGAGTTGTACATGAAGGCTTACTATTTTTATATTCCATCGCTCGAACTCTAGTTTCAACGTGTGCTTATTTACCCTCTTTGATGTACACATTTATCATGTTCTAGTTGTTTCACCGCTTATCCATACGACTTATAGCTTGTTATATAATTTTACTCACGAGTTGGCAACTTACCCTCATTGTGCCATAGTTCTTTGCAGGTTTGACCGCTTAGATCCGTAGCGGCCTAGTTGGCATGTTTGCTATCTTTTTGGCAGGGTTGCGCATATCATGAGTTGGTGGGTTATATTTTGTATCGGCATTTGCCTTATATCTTTATTTGTATCTAGAGGTACTCCATCAAAGACTAAGTCTAGTATATTGTCGAGATCTTAGAGTTGTAATTTTTTTATTTATTCAGACTCGTGTGGAGTCGACTTTCTGCATATTTGTGTTTTTAATTTCCGCTTGTTGATCCTTCGCCTCTTGGCGTCGTATATTATCGCATGGCTATGATTCCACCATTTGGGCGTTGATATAGCTCCCGTATGTGGGGATACTTGATATATACTTATTATTATACCTGTTTTATTCAAAATTTACAAAGGAGATGTTGTCCATTTTTTCAAAAATCTTTCGAACCAGCTTTACTTTTTCATAAAACTTTTCTAAAACTTCACCTCTACCGATTATTATCTATTTTCTTATATATTCGGTTTAGATTCCTGGTTTTGGCTTACTTGGGTTACGATGAGGTCCACTTGGCTTCACGTAATCCTTGTGCCGGTGATATTTTCTTTTTAGGTCATGACAAAGTTGGTATCAGAGCACTAGATTTACCATTATCGAGTCTATGTTTAACCATATTGGGTAGATGAATTGTTCGTTTGTCTCTCCCTTCTACCTTATCTTAAGTTTGAGAGCTCCTTATATATAACGAGAGTATACTAGTTTCGCTTATTGGATAGTCTTCTTCCATTTCCGAAGCTAGTGCTAAAAGAATAGTAAGAAAAAAACCAACTAGCATAAGTTTGGTATATATGAAGGTAAGATGGAGAGACATCAAAATGTGTTGAAATATGAGAAAAGGAAATTGCGACTATTGTCATGAGTCTGAGCAATGAAAGAGGCAATACTATAAATACCCGACCAACCCCCTGAAACAATTTGATGTTTCGGATTTCCTATGTGTGTCTGTGTTTTGGAAAACTGTTTCTCAATAAACTCTAACTCCTGGAATATAGATACCGGATTAGAATCTCGTATCTGTAGAGCGTTACAGATATTGAGAAGGAGCATAGAATTGAGAATGGATGGTTTTATCCTCAATGTCGGTTTTTGGAGCAATTATTTCTATTGAGAAAAATCATGAGCTTTTGCCTAAATGGCAAACTTTTGGTTTCATTTTACCAAAAGAACGTTTTACAATTAACAGCACACAGAAGTTGAGTTAGTGAACTCTAGGGACTTATACATATTGATGTATATTATCCGTTGAACATACGGATGGGAGGATGGTACTAGGTATTCTGTATTGAGGATGTGATTCTTTCTCAGATTGCTCATCCGCAGGTGCGCTCCATGATGAATAATGCTGAATCGCCTTTTTTCAATTTTGGGGATGCACTAGAAATAGATGCATATCAATGGATATTAGTTCCACCTAAACAAGTGCCTCTATTTCTATATGTGATATAGAATGGTGTTCATCTTAAGGTTGTCAGGACGTTGGGTTATCCGGTTTGTGCTTAAAAAACATAATCCGGACAAACTCGAGGTACGTTTTGGTAATAGCAGTTTGTGAGTTATCCCAAGATTTCGTAAGGGATAGCTTCTGCCATTTTGAAGATCAAAAGTGTTCTGTTCTTGACTCTCCACTTCCTTGGTAAAGGAATTTCTTGCAAAAGAAATTAGTGGAAGTATTGTAGAACTGGAAGTGATTCGAGAATCGCAAATGGTTACTAAAAAATTAGTGGAACCTGATGATCCAATTGACCCTGACAGACTATAGCTACTCCGTAGTTTTAGTAGATGATACAACCACCCGAGAGATACTTCGGTTTTCTCATAAACGATGACTAGGAGGCTTGCATCATGTGATGATGACCCTATTAATTATCATCAGGCCATAGGAAGTGATGACATCCGACTAATGGCTGGATGCCAAGTTAGACTTTATGCACTACAACAAATTATAAACTTTGTTGTGTACTCCTGAAAGAGGTAAAACCCATTAGAAGAAAGCAAATCTTTCGAGATCAGTGCAAATGGAAAGGTATTAATATAATAAGGATAGACTTGTAGTAAACAGGTATTCATCAAATACCCGATGTGGATTGTGATGATACTGTTACTTCAGTGTCTGTGCTGAAGTCCATACGGATATAACTTGCCACTGTTGTTTTCATGACTATGATATCTGGTATGAGGAAGACTATAATCTCTTTCTAAATTGGATTTAGAAGTGTACATATATATGACTCTACCAGAGGGTTGTCTTAGTCAGTGAGAGCAGTGGATAGTGTGAAACTTGTTTAAGTCTATTTGTATACTAAAGCAGGCATAGTGAAAATGGATCATCTGCTTTGATCCTACAGTCAAAATGTTTGACTTTATCAAAATTAATGATGGACCAGCTATTTGTAAGAAGGTTGTAGGGAGTAATGTCAGGTATTTTGGTCGCACGCTTTTGGTGTGTCGGATGTTCAAAGTTCAAAGTTATAACCGCGATTAGGACGGTGTCGCTTTGCAGCTAGCCGGTTGAGCACGGGTCGATCCACAGGGAGATGGTTGTATGTCCGTTCGAGTTTTAGATGAGTCAATAAATAATGTGTATATGTTTGTTCAGTTCTATCCTAAGTGATATATGCAAGTATAAAGTTGTTAAGAAAAAGATACTAAAGTGTAAGCTAAAGTGTAAGCTAAAGAAATCCACACTCAAAACCTTTGAGCCGAGTCTTAACCAATTGAAGCTAGAGCAATCGGCAGAAACGTGGATTAGGGGATTTAAGCACGGTATTCGTGGAATCCGGCTTATTTACCCTTGTCCTTTCGTTCTTGTCTCTTGCTTTCGCCTCCGGCCAAACCGAACGCAACCGGTCGCGGTTAGGAATCACCGTTTCCTTGGTAGGGTAGGGTGCCTAACGGAGCGCTTGCGTATCTTTTGGGCGGAATTCAATGGAAAATAACGGGAAAAGGAAATGAGCAAAGAAACATTTAACTTACAATATCGTATTTATTCTTAACAACAATAATTACAACCATTCACAAAAAGAACCAAAAAGAGAGAACAAAAAGGTAAACAAAGAAAAGAAATGATTACAAGCAAGTAATTAAAGTGCATGGTAATAAATTGCAAGTAATAAAAGACAAGAATGAAAAATGCAAGAAAGAGATAAGCAAGAAAGTAATACTAAGAACCATAGATCTCAAGACAAGCCATGGGATCAATAGCCAACCCTTAAACTTGCAAGCTCAATCAAGAGGTTGCAAGATCAAGAGAAGGGTAAAGAACTCATGTGAAATGAAGCACAAAAAAGAGAACAAAATGATACAACCCCTTGAGATCAATGACCAAAGCTTAAACTTGCAAGCTCACTTAAGAGGTTGCAAGATCAAGTTAAGGTAGAGAGCTCAAGGGGGAAGCTAAGCAAAAGAATGATACAAAAAAACCCATCTTTATTTAACATCCACTCAATCCTCTCACTACATTTTCATGGAGGAAAGAATGAAGAAGAAGAAGAAGAAGAAGACTAAAAACTAACAAAAAAGATAGCATAAGAATGGACTCCTTTGGCTTGGCAAGTTTTGGGGTATTTATAGGCAGGGAACTGGAAACCTAGGGCAAGAATCGGGCTCTGATTGTTAGGGATTCTGCGTGTTCAAGTTTAGTTAAATACCGCAATCAAGACGGTTTCGCTTGTAGCTAGCCGGTTGAGTACGGGTCATCCGCAGGGAGATGGGAATCTTTTTCTATGTGCTTTAACGAGTTAAGTCCGAGGGTCCAGATTTTGTTTGTGATTATCTAAGTGGTAAAATGATATGTAAAGAGAGCTTGTTAGGGTTAGGATTAGGTTAGTTTGAGTTAGGAGTCTCCCACATCTTTCATTGCCCCTCTTAATATCGGTGTTACGGTAATCGGCAACAACGGGGATTAGCACGACTAGGAAGGAACTTGCGAGTATAAGCTAGGCTTTCCAACGCATAAGTTCTTCCTTTTGGTGGTTGTCCGTCCGTTCTTGGCTCTTAGCCATAACCTCCGGTTAATTCAACCACAACCGGTCTCACTACGGAATCACCGCTATCATGTAGGATAGGGTGCCGTAAGGAGCGGATTGTGGTTCAATTAACGGGAGTCGAATTAAGTTGTTGGGCAAGGAAAGAGTGAGAGAGATTTCCTTCTCTCAAACTTCCCTTATCCTACCCTAACAAGTATGAAACTACTCACACATCATAATGAAAAGAAAACAAAACAAAAAAGGAAGATAGAAAGAAAGAGATTAGAAGATAACAACTAGCTATTTGCGACCTCACCTTGGCAAGGATCAAGCGTAAGCATCATGATTGTTTTAAGGATAAAGAAAAAGAGAGAAGAAAGAAACAACAAGAAATAACAACAACTAAGTTAACAAATGAAAATTACAACAATTAACAAGAGAACAAGACAAGCATAATAATAAACGGTTCTTCTTTATTCATCATTCTTCACTCAAAAGCTCACTACAAGTTTTAATGGAGAAGAGATGAGAAGAGGAAGAAGAACATGTATTCTAAAACCTAGAGAAAAAAATACAAGATTATGCCCCCCCCCTCCTTCACAAAGTTCTGGGCTATTTATAGGCTGAAAAATGAAAACCTAGGGCAACCACCAGACTACAAATGAAAAGACCAAATTACCCTCAAAAATTGCTCAACTGCCGCCACTATACGGCCGCGGATCCGCGGCCTAAGCCAGCTTATGCCGCGGATCCGTGGCCCTTTAGTGGAGTTAGGTGGCCAATTTTTGTAGGGTTTCCTGGTTTGCTGTGCCCATTATTCTGGTACATGATTTTTCTCAGAATTGCTTCACGATTTTTCCAGAATTTCTGTTGAGGGAAAGGAGATTTGATGTGGACTTTTTGTCATGATTTCCTCGAGCTCCGCGTAGATTTCTTGGATCTTGTGCTGCCATTGAGCCTTGTGCATGAAAACGACATTGATTTGACATTTTGTCTCTTAAACTGGTATCTGGCAACATACGGATGAAGAGCGGAGACCGTGTTTTCTCAGTGGTTTGCAGGAACCCGGATTTTGTCGTGTTTTCCATGAATTTCACCGTTTTAGAACCGAGAACCTGTATCCTGCAATTGACTAGCAAACACGGCTCAAGAGTATCTACCGATATGCAATGTGATAAAAATTGGGCGGTATGAAAATGCATAAATCTGATATGAACAAATACCCCTAAACTTATCATTTGCTCGTCCCGAGCAAAGCCAATTTATTTACAAAAAATTTCCTAACCTCACTTTCGCAGGGAACACGATTGCACTGAGCATGTGCAATAAGCCGTTAAACCTCTAGGTGTCCCTAGTAGGAGGAGTGTTGTCTCCTGAGGGTTTTCAGCGGATACTACCCACAAAATCCGGTCAAGCTAATTTTGTAAAATAACTAAGATTCAAACCCTAAAGTTTTGTTTCAGAAAATAACAATTCTATTATCCTAAGTCTAGACTATCGAGCCTTTATTTTTCACACCTCGCTTCTTATCTAACTACAGCTTTTATATGTCTTCACGTGCAGTGCAAATAGTGTCGTTAAGTTCCCGAAAGGTCGAATAAAGTTATTATGTCACACAATAAAGCCCAGATAACAATTTTTAAAAGGATCACATGAGTTTTATAAAGAGTTAAGCATTTTTCAAGTTTCGTTTTCCAGTAAAGTTTCAACTTTAGAATTTCTATCTTCCCTAACAGGAAACTAGGTCTTATTCTTCACTCCACCTTTTTCTTGTTTTCATTTCATACACACCTCTGTGAATGTGCAATAGTCTTTATCATAGAGTAAAACCTTCATATCTCCGCTAAATTTTTTTTTAAAAGCCTGTCTTTTATCAAGATTATTCTCACACAAAGAACCGTTAGGAATTTTAACTCGGAGAGAACACTTGCTTGATTTTGTTTTTATCTGGACTTTCTAGGCTTCTTAGCGAGCTTTGGGCCAATGCACCCAAACCAGTTGGTTTTAGGGCATTAGGTGTAGAAACACCCCAGCGGACTTAATTACTCAAGTTACCTAGGTCCAAAAACAAAAGACAGTTTGGCGTGAAAATCAGATGATTTAATACGAACGGAGATATAACCGGCAGTTCAGTTATTTTTTTGGATAAAAGACGTGTTTAGTGGGTTTTGGTGTGTAATCATTCCAATCAAGTTCCAGATGGGTTATTTTTCAGACTTAGTTCCAATTAAGGCATCAATAACATTCCTTCATATTCACTCACTTCATAAACTATTCTTGATATTACCTATTTCCGAACAAACCTATTTGATCCTCAGAAAATCATTTATCCATTTAAAAGTTTTTAGACATAAAAAGACTTGTCATCTAATTTCCAAAAACTCACGACACGTGTAGTGTGATGTAAAGACGTATATCAGCTATAGTTAACTTTAAAGGAGGGTTATCTTTCAGGTTTTCAAAATCTAAACATAAGATTTAGTTATTCTTATTTTATCAAACAAAACCGTCGAAATGTTGAATCAGAGTTCTCCCACTAGCTAACTTGACAGAAAAGTTTTTATGTTTTTAGAAAATTTTCAGATTTTTATGGATTTTATGGATTTTAATATGCAGATGCAAAATATACATATGAATGCGAAGGTAAGAAATGCGTACCGAGCGTACCCCCAAACTTAAACTGGACAGTGTCCTCACTGTCATTGCATGAAGAGATCATTTGAAGGGTCAAAATTGTCGGTTAGCGATACATAATTTTTATTTGTTTTTGTTTTTAAAGAAAAGAAAAAGAATATACACAAATATATACAAAATGGTATGTACATACCCCCAAACTTATTTGGAACAGTGTCCACTGTTCTTGGCTGGATAACCGAAGTTTGGGGGTCGGCAGAGGAAGATCAGACAAGGTAAACCGGCTCCTGTAAGAACAGGAGCTCCTCTGTTGTTTCGGCGCTAAAGTACGGTTTTAGTCGGTGTCCGTTCACTTTGAAAAATGAACCGTCCTTTGGATTTTCCAAATCCACAGCGCCATGCGGATATACATTCCGCACAAAATACGGCCCTTTCCAGCGAGATCTGAGCTTTCCTGGATGGAAGTGAAGTCGGGTGTCGTAAAGCAGTACCTGCTGACCAGGTACGAAGGTTTTGCGCAAAAGGTGTTTATCGTGAAACACCTTCGTTCGATTCTTAACGACAACCGCGTTATCGTAAGCCTCATCCCTAAGCTCGTTCAGTTCGTTCAACTGCAGCTTCCGATGGCTGCCCGCATCTTCGAGAGACAGATTCAGCTCCTTTATCGCCCAAAATGCGCGATGCTCTATTTCGACAGGTAGGTGGCAGGCTTTTCCGTACACAAGCCGATAGGGAGACATGCCAAGGTCGGTCTTATAAGCGGTTTGAAATGCCCAAAGGGCATCCGTGAGTTTCAGCGACCAATCCTTACGGTTCTTGGAAACCGTCTTCTCCAGTATTTGCTTGATTTGCCGATTTGAAACTTCGGCCTGCCCGCAGGTTTGGGGGTGGTAGGGCGTAGAGAGCTTATGATTAATAGAGTATTTTCACATCAAGGCCTCGAAAGACTTGTTGCAGAAATGACTTCCATTGTCGCTAATGATCGCTCGGGGGTGCCCAAACCGGGAGAAAATGTTTTCTTTAAGGAACCTAACGACAACCTTGTTATCGTTAGTCCGGCTGGGCACAGCCTCGACCCATTTAGAGACGTAATCAACAGCGAGAAGGATGTACAAGTTCCCAAAAGAGCTGGGAAACGGCCCCATGAAATCTATCCCCCAAACATCGAAAATCTCCACAACCAAGATCGGTTGGAGCGGCATCTCGTTCCTCCGGGATATCCGGCCCATGTGTTGGCACCGGGAGCAAGTCTTGCAATAGTCATGAGCGTCTTTGAAGAGTTGTGGCCAGTAGAAACCACATTGCAAGATCTTCTCAGCTGTCTTTCTGGGGCCAAAATGCCCGCCACACGCTTGATCGTGGCAAAATGACAGCACACTCTTGAATTCCTCGTCAGGGACACACCGACGAATAATCTGGTCGGGACAGTACTTGAACAAATAGGGTTCGTCCCAGTAAAAGTGTTTTACTTGGGATAAGAAGCGAAGTCTGTCCTGACTTGACCATTCAGTCGGTAGTAATCCCGTGGCCAAATAGTTCACAATATCTGCGAACCAGGGTTCGCAAGATACTGTCAAGAGCTGTTCATCCGGGAAAACGTCGTTGATCGGAATTGGAAGCGAAGGCGAAGAAGGAAGTCGTGAGAGATGGTCGGCAACCACGTTTTCACATCCTCGTTTGTCCTTAATGACAAGGTCAAACTCTTGAAGCAAGAGGATCCAACGGATTAACCGAGATTTTGCATCTTTCTTCGCAAAAAGATGGCGCAGAGCAGAATGGTCTGTGTAGACAATGACTGGAGAGCCGATGAGGTAGGGTCTGAACTTTTCTAAAGCAAATACAACAGCTAAGAATTCCTTCTCAGTTGTTGTATAATTGAGTTGGGCGTCGTTCAGGGTTCGGCTCGCATAATAGATTACGTGCGGCATCTTGTTGATGTGTTGTCCAAGAACAGCACCAATGGCAAAGTCGGATGCATCACACATAATCTCGAATGGGTGCGTCCAGTCAGGTGAAGAAAGAATGGGAGCAGAAGTGAGTGAGCGTTTCAATGACTCAAATGCTGTCATACAGCTCGAGTTGAAGTCGAATGGCGTGTCCTTGGCCAGCAAAAGAGTCAAGGGCCTAGCAATCTTGCTAAAGTCCTTGATGAACCGTCTATAGAAACCGGCATGGCCAAGGAAGGCTCGGATATCTCTGACGCATCGGGGAGGAGGTAGATTGGAAATGACCTCAATCTTTGCTTTGTCAACCTCTATGCCATTTTGCGAGATGATATGTCCTAAGACAATACCTTCGCGCACCATGAAGTGGCATTTCTCCCAGTTCAAAGTGAGATTCTTGTCCTTACATCGGGTAAGGACAGCATCAAAATGCAGCAAACACTCGTTGAAGGAATCGCCGAAGATGGAGAAATCATCCATGAAGATCTCCAGAAATTTTTCCACCATGTCTGAGAAGATTCCCATCATACACCGCTGGAAGGTAGCGGGCGCATTGCATAACCCAAAGGGCATGCGTCGATATGCAAACGTGCCGAAAGGACAAGTGAAAGTGGTCTTGTCCTGGTCTTTTTCGGCGATGGGAATTTGATTATAGCCGGAGTAGCCATCAAGAAAGCAGTAGTACTCGTGTCCGGCCAATCGTTCAAGCATCTGGTCAATGAAAGGTAGCGGAAAGTGGTCTTTCCGCGTTGCGGCGTTGAGTTTTCTGTAATCAATGCACACTCGCCATCCAGTTTGGGTGCGAGTAGGGATTAACTCGTTCGCCTCGTTGGTTATGACCGTAATGCCCGACTTCTTGGGGACAACGTGGATGGGGCTAACCCACTGGCTATCAGAGATAGGGTAAATGATACCACTATCTAGACATTTTACAATCTCCTTCTTCACAGCCTCTTTCATGACTGGATTGAGACGTCTTTGTGGATCCCGGGCTGGTTTGGCATCATCCATCAGATGAATGTGATGCTCAACGATCAGGGGACTAATCCCCTTGATGTCCGCCATGGACCAGCCAAAAGCTTGCCTGTTGCTGTGCAAGACCGCGAGAAGGGCTTTCTCTTGCTCTGGAGCTAGAGAAGCCGAGATGATGACAGGGAGGGTCTCATTCTCACCTAAGTAAGCGTACTTAAGGTGAGACGGCAAAGGCTTGAGTTCGAGCGTTGGAAGTGAAACGATGGAAGGCAAGATTGGTGCAAAGGTCTCGAACTCAAAGGACTCCAGCAAAGGTTCAAAACGAGTGTAAGCGACCGAGTCGGATGGTTCAGGTAACTCATCCGAAAATTCGAAGGATTCAAACTCGGGTTGTGAGCGGTTAAGATCGTTCAAGAACGTGAAACACTCGTAGTCGTTGTCGGGCGTAGAAACAGCAGCAGGTTCGAAGAGAAACGCACTAGTGGCGTCAAGATTATCGTGATCAAACAGAAACTCCTCGAATTCACACTCTTCTGGGGTGATCTCTTGGATCGAGCAGACGTCCAGTATATGAGCATTAGGTTCGGCGGGCTGATTCCCCAACCTAAAAATGTTGAGTTCTATCGTCATGTTTCCGAAAGAGAGGTTCATCGAACCATTGCGACAATTGATCACAGCATTTGAGGTTGCAAGAAATGGGCGACCGAGTATCACCGGAATTTGATTCCGGGGGTTAGCTACAGGCTATGTGTCTAATACAATGAAGTCAACGGGGAATATGAAGTCCCCGACTTTTATTAACACATCCTCTAGCTCACCCCTAGGATGGGTGATCGATCGGTCGGCCATTTGGAGAGTGCAGTGCGTGGGTTTCAGCTCTCCGACGCCTAATTGCTCGTATACTGAATACGGAAGCAGTTTAACACTGGCACCAAGATCTAATAGTGCGCGGTTGATGTTCTTATCCCCAATGGTAATTGAAATCGTAGGACATCCAGGGTCCTTCCGTTTTTGTGGTAAAGATTGGGTAAGGGCATCACTCACAGCACTAGCCAAGAAAACTTTCTTGGGTACCTGAGACTTCCTCTTTTTCGTGCACAAGTCCTTTAAGATTTTCGCGTAGGACGGGACTTGTTGGACAGCATCTAAAAGAGTAATGTTAATGTTAACCTGCTTAAATAACTCCAGAATCTTCTCCATTTGAGGATTTTGTTTATTAGACCTCAACCGGTTTGGAAATGGAACATTTTGAAAATTGGTTGAGTCTAATGCTGGAGGAGGAGATTGTGGAGTTGGAACGGATCCCCGAACAGGTGTTTTCGTGGAGTGAGAAGTGGGTCCATTCAGAGCAGAAGAAGAAGAAGGAGAGCCTTGTGACGAACGGAGAATAGGCTCAGAAGACGAAGAAGAAGAAGAAGAAGCAGCGGCCGGGGTGTCATCGTTGATCCGTTTGCCAATGTTGTTTTGCAGCATCCTTCCCGATCTCAGTGTGGTCACGGCACTCACATTATGGTTCTGTTGTTCAAGAGCAACATGTGCATTATGTGGGTGACCGGGATTTGGGAGTGGCTGGGACGGGAGCTTCCCCTTTTCTCGCTCGCTTAAGGCCGCATTCAGCTGTGCAATCTGGGCCTCGATGGTTTTGATGCTTTGCCCGTGAGCGGCAGTGTGTTGCACTAAGGACTGAATGGAAGACTGGATGTTTGCGGTGGACTGAGTCGATTGTTTAACGAACGCCTCCAGACTTCGTTCGAGCGAGGAAACCTTATCGTTGTTTGACGGAACAAAGTTGTTTGGTGGAAAAGAATTGTTGGGTGCAAAGTTGTTCGTCTGATTTTGGAAAGGTTGGGGTTGGAAGGGCTGCTGAAACTGCTGTTGAGTTTGTTGTTGCGCTTGTTGTTGCGGCGGAGGGCCCCTTTGGAAATTATTGCCTTGGAATTGATTCTGATTCTGATTCCAGGCGAAATTGGGATGGTTCCTCCAACCGGGATTGTAGGTGGAAGAGTATGGATCATTCCTCGGTCTTTGCTGAAATGCAGCATTAACCTGATCCTGTCCTTGCGATGGTGGATTGTAAGGACACTCTTCGGTCAAGTGAGAAGGATCGGAACAACAAGCGTAGATGGTACGAAGGGGAAGAACAGGGGTAGGAGCAGGAGAAGAGAATTTGCTCTCTATCGCTTCAAGCTTTCTTGTTATTGCAGCCATTTCAGCTTTCATCGCAATAGAGACATCAAGTTGGTGAATTCCTACCCTAGACTGACCAGTAGAAGTAGAGGTAGAAGAATAAGAAGTCGGTCTGGTGCTCTCCCATTGTAGCGTTTGCTCTGCAAGGTCGTCAAAGAACTGCCACGCTTCCTCGTCAGATTTTGATAGGAAGTGGCCCTGACAGATGGTTTCCAACAACTGCTTCGTTGCTGGGTTCAGGCCCTCGTATAAGGTTTGGCAAAGTTGCCATTTCTCTATACCGTGGTGAGGACACTGAACAAGAAGGTCTTTGTACCGGTCAAAGCACTTCCAGAAGGGTTCAGAAGGAAGCTGAGAGAATTGGTTAATTTCATTGGGAATCCTTGCGGTTTTATGATTCGGATAGAAATTTTTGAGAAACGCTTTAACAAACTCGTCCCAACTGGTTATGGAATGGAAAGCGGTGCTATACAGCCATTTTTCAGCAAGATCGCATAAAGTGAACGGAATGACCCGTAGACATATAGCATCGTCCGACAGTTGGGTGGTTTTCATCATGGCACAGACGTTTTGAAATTTGTTGATGAAGATATAGGCATCTTCAGATTCAAGCCCATGAAATCGTGGAAGCATGTTGATGAAGTGGGGCTTAATTTCAAAATTATCCCCATTGGCCGGTGGAAGAGAAAGGCATGTGGGGAGTGCAGAACGGGTGGGATAGAAACGATCCTGGAGCGCAATTCGCGGCGGCGCTACAACAGGCGGGTGTGGTGGGTTATTGGTCTCCGTAGGAGGTGGAGCCAATCCAGGGGTGGTCAAAGAGATGTTCGGATTAAATCCTGACATCGCGGAAGAAGAGGTCGGTGAAAGTGAAGGTGAAGGCAAAGATGTATGAACAGAATTCCGGTCAACGTCGGAGTTGGCCGGCAAAGGAAGGGGTGAAAGAGGAGTGGACGGAGTATCGACGTCTGAGTCGATCGCGTAGTCGGTAGCGACTAACGTAACGTGGACTAGACGGGCGCTAGTGTCCCGAGTCCAAGCGGACATACACTAAACGAGTTTAGTATAGTCAAAGCGGAGAAGGTGAGGGTAAGAAAACGTCAATGGAGAAAGGCGATGGGTGGTGGGTGAAAAATGGATTTTGGCGACAAAGGGCAAGTTTTTATAAAAGTTTTTGATTTTTTTTTTTTTTTAGAAAGAGCTTTACAGAAATATGTACGGACTTACGGCTTTAAGCAATCACAAACAAGATATGCACAATCACACCTTGATCTAGTGTCTCCTAGGTCTGCTAGACCTGCTCCAGAACTTGATTGTCGAAGCAAAACTGTGTCGAGAAACGGGCTTAAAAATACACTGATCACGAGGCCAGATAAGTGCAGAGATAAGGGGAGGTTTTCCAACGCTTTCGCGAAGTTCCTTAATTAAATAACCCTTTCTCTTTTGGCGGTTGCGTCGTTAACACTTTTCTAGACACCCCGTAAACAATATACCGTTAAGCGAGGTTCTAAACACGGTTTAACTTCTCCTAATGAGCGCAAAGTCCTTAGGGCTGAAGTCTAGTATTTTTTAATTACAATGGACAATGCATATGCTTTTGTGATTTTTGGGGTCCTGGGAAGGGTGATGAAATCCCCACCCAATCTGAATTGGTTTCAAGCCCCTTAAGTCCGTATTAAAGAATGCAAAGTGGTAACAAATCAACTGCAAACAATTTTTATTTTTAGCGCGGCGCAAAGAATCCTGCACAAGAACAGTTTATTGGAAGGGGGAAGAGAGTTTGCGCAAAGAAGGCTGCAGGAAACACAGTTCAGTGGAGTTCAGAGGAGTGGGAGAAGAGAAGAGAAAGACTCACAGAGAAAATGGCCCCCTGAAGAAGCCAAATGGCCGCGGTTCCGCGGCCAAACGCGTGCTTAGGCCGCGGTTCCGCGGCTGAACAGAGGGATTGGACTTCTAATTTTTTTCTGTGTGCTGGCCTGGGAGTCCTCTGCTTGTCTGGATTTGCTGAATCTTGATTTGATCACTGTATCTGCTCCAGATTTTTACAGTAGACTGTTTGCTTCGTTTTGATCCGTCGCGGTGTAGCCGCGAGATGTGGGTCTATCTTCCCACGTCTTTGGCACTGTACTTGAACTCCGTATTTTCTACGTCTTGGCCACTGAACTCGAACTTTGTATTTTCCTTCACACTTGCACAAAAACTAATCAAGAATAACAAGATGGTTTTTTACAATGTATATATATATTTTTTCGTTTTTTTTATATTTATACTTACAAATTAACCCGAAATTACACAAAGAAATAAACTACCGTCTCCCCGGCAACGGCGCCATTTGATTGTTAGGGATTCTGCGTGTTCAAGTTTAGTTAAATACCGCAATCAAGACGGTTTCACTTGTAGCTAGCCGGTTGAGTACGGGTCGTCCGCAGGGAGATGGGAATCTTTTTCTATGTGCTTTAACGAGTTAAGTCCGAGGGTCCAGATTTTGTTTGTGATTATCTAAGTGGTAAAATGATATGTAAAGAGAGCTTGTTAGGGTTAGAATTAGGTTAGTTTGAGTTAGGAGTCTCCCACATCTTTCATTGCCCTTCTTAATATCGTTGTTACGGTAATCGGCAACAACGGGGATTAGCACGACTAGGAAGGAACTTGCGAGTATAAGCTAGGCTTTCCAACGCATAAGTTCTTCCTTTTGGTGCTTGTCCGTCCGTTCTTGGCTCTTAGCCATAACCTCCGGTTAATTCAACCACAACCGGTCTCACTACGGAATCACCGCTATCATGTAGGATAGGGTGCCGTAAGGAGCGGATTGTGGTTCAATTAACGGGAGTCGAATTAAGTTGTTGGGCAAGGAAAGAGTGAGAGAGATTTCCTTCTCTCAAACTTTCCTTATCCTACCCTAACAAATATGAAACTACTCACACATCATAATGAAAAGAAAACAAAACAAAAGAGGATGATAGAAAGAAAGAGATTAGAAGATAACAACTAGCTATTTGCGACCTCACCTTGGCAAGGATCAAGAGTAAGTATCATGGTTGTTTTAAGGATAAAGAAAAAGAGAGAAGAAAGAAACAACAAGAAATAACAACAACTAAGTTAACAAATGAAAATTACAACAATTAACAAGAGAACAAGACAAGCATAATAATAAACGGTTCTTCTTTATTCATCATTCTTCACTCAAAAGCTCACTACAAGTTTTAATGGAGAAGAGATGAGAAGAGGAAGAGAACATGTATTCTAAAACCTAGAGAAAAAAATACAAGATTATGCCCCCCTCCTTCACAAAGTTCTGGGCTATTTATAGGCTGAAAAATGAAAACCTAAGGCAACCACCAGACTACAAATGAAAAGACCAAATTACCCTAAAAAATTGGTCAACTGCCGCCACTATACGGCCGCGGATCCGCGGCCTAAGCCAGCTTATGCCGCGGATCCGCGGCCCTTTAGTGGAGTTAGGTGGCCAATTTTTGTAGGGTTTCCTGGTTTGCTGTGCCCATTATTCTGGTACATGATTTTTCTCAGAATTGCTTCACGATTTTTCCAGAATTTCTGTTGAGGGAAAGGTGATTTGATGTGGACTTTTTGTCATGATTTCCTCGAGCTCCACGTAGATTTCTTGGATCTTGTGCTGCCATTGAGCCTTGTGCATGAAAACGACATTGATTTGACATTTTGTCTCTTAAACTGGTATCTGGCAACATACGGATGAAGAGCGGAGACCGTGTTTTCTCAGTGGTTGGCAGGAACCCGGATTTTATCGTGTTTTCCATGAATTTCACCGTTTTAGAACCGAGAACCTGTATCCTGCAATTGACTAGCAAACACGGCTCAAGAGTATCTACCGATATGCAATGTGATAAAAATTGGGCGGTATGAAAATGCAAAAATCTGATATGAACAGGCTCCACATGAATGTACCAATATAAACCCAGAAAACGACAGAGTGAGGAGCCTATATGGCCGCGGTTCGGCGGACTAAGCGCGCTTATGCCGCGGTTCCGCGGCCTTTTAGAAGGATCGTGCCTTCATCTTTTGTCGTATCCCCTAGTTTGTGGTCCTCTTCAGTGTGGTATAGTACTTTTCTCAGAATCTCTTCACAATTCTTCCAGAATTTCAGTAGATCAAAAGGTGAAGTGATGTGGATCTTTTGCCATGATTTCCTCGAGCTCCGCGTAGATATGTTGGATCTTGTGTTGACATTGAGCTTTGTGCATGAAAATGACAACGATTTGTCATTTTGTCCCTTAAACTGGTATGTGGCAACACACGGATAGAGAGCGGAGACCCGTGTTTTATCTGTTGTTGGCAGTAATCCGGAATTTGTCTTACTTTTCCATGGATTTCACTGTTTAGAGCTGAGAACCAGTATTCTGCAAATATGTAGCAAACACTGATCAAAAGCACCTGCCTATAAACAAACGAGCGTAAGAATGGGCGGTATAAAATGCAATATTCTGGTATGAACAAATACCCCCAAACTTAAGTTTTGCTCGTCCCGAGCAAAACCAATTATTCACAAAAAGAAAAACCTAACCGCACTTTCGCAGGGAACGCGATTGCACTGAGCGTGTGCAACAAGCCGTTAAACCTCTAGGTGTCCCCAGTAGGAGGAGTGTTGTCTCCTGAGGGTTTTCAGCGGATTACACCCACAAAATCCCGTCAAGCTAGTGTCATAAGTTAACGTCGATTCTACTCCTACAGTTTAGTATTTACGTTAGAAATTCTATCATCCTAAGTTAGAAATATCCAACCCTTATTTTTCACACCTCCTATCTATTTAACCTTGGATCTCCTGAGTTTTCCTTCTAAAGTGCGGCCTCAAATCAGGGATTTTTATCAACTTTACAGAAAACACAAGTCTTATTCTTTATTTCTATCTTTTATACAAACATCGATTGTATACCTCTACGTGTGTGTATATTTGCACCCCTGCACTCAAGAATTCAATTCAAGCTATAATACCCTTGCCCTAATACCTAATACTACTTCTTTTCATTAAGGATGGACGGATTTGCTCACACACCTTTCATGCGACTATTAATGCTTCTTGAGGCACTAACGACCGATTACTGAATGTGTGAACTTTAAAGTGTAAATAGCGGTTTCCAGGTCTTGACTTTATTCTATTTTTTCTTTTTCTTTTTCTTTTTCAAGACCGGATATATTTTTCAATATGCTCTTTTTGTGTTTAGCATTAAATACCGTTTTTTCTTTCATACTAGGCTTTCAGGCAAGAGTATTTCTAGGTATCCTCTACTATCCCAAGTTTCAAGGTGCGTGTAAGTGCAGTTTGTAGGATATATACTTTCTAAATTTGAACTCAAGAAAAGAAACTATTTTTCAGACTTATCCTCTAGTAAAGCTTCAATACTTTCCCTTCATCTTGACTTAACTCAAGAACTGAACTCAAAAAACTGTAAGGACGTATACTTACCAAAGTTAGATAGAATGAGGGTTATTTTAAGGATTTTCAATTCCTAAGTCTAGAATTTAGTTATTTCTAACATATCAACTAAACTTTCAGAATAAAAATCTAAGTTACCCTATTAGCTAACTTGACGACAAAGTTTTTATATTTTTTGGAAAATTTTCTGATTTTTATGGATTTTTAAATAGGTATGCAAATGCAAAATATACAAATGAATGCGAAGGTAGAAAGCTTACCGAGCACACCCCCAAACTTAAACTTGACAGTGCCGTCACTGTCAGGCTACACCAAGAGGATCAAAATTGTCGGCTCTCTCCAAAAGAAAATTTTATACAAAACAAAAAGAAAACCAAAAAAAAAAAGATATATACAAAAAAGGGTTCCCCCCAAACTTAAGTGAAACAGTGTTTCCACTGTTAAGCGTTGAAGTTCAGGATTAGGGGGGAAAGAGAATAGTATCAATCTATACAAGGCCTTACACAGACCAAAAGTTAACACCAACCATTCAAAGATTTTATCGTTATAAAGCGACGGTTAGTGAAAGAATGGAGTGTAGAGAAAAGAAATAAGGAACACGCGAGACCGTGTGGGGATAGAAGTGGCGTCCGGCCTCGGTGGAAGAGAAGAATGGCAGATGGAAGAAAGAAGTGGAATACGAACTTGAGGGTGGAAATGGAGCGAATAAATTAGCACAATTCGTGATGACCGATGTGTAAAAAGCGATTGTGCTAATCTATTAACCCGTCGAGAAATGGGGTCAAATCCCTCAAGATTCGTAAGAAACCATGGGTACGCCGAACTTGGTAAACCAGACACTGGAAGTGAAAATGATACTGTTTCTTGCAATATCGGAACGATGGAAAGGATGGAGGTAGGTGATTGAGGAAGGTTATAGGTTAAAGGTTCAGGAGGGTGTACACAGTCAATGAAAGGAACATGATGAATTGGAAAATCCGACTCATCAATTAAAACTGGTTCATCCTAAAAAATATCCTCAATAGTCTCCTCAAAGTTAAGCACATCCATGCATTTATCCTCAAAATCCAGACGCATATGGGGTTCGGGAAAAACATTTAATGACTCGGGATAATGAATTGGAGAGAAAAACTCTGCCAAATCTACAGGTTCATCATCCAAAATATTCCCGGCGTCAATATCCTCAATCAAGTGAAAATCAATATTCTCAGACACCTCAACAAAAGCATGGATATTAATCAATTCAGGTTCTAGAGTGGAGGTGTAGATGTCAAAAGGATTGGGTGTGGTTTCACTCGAAATGGACCCTTCACAATCGGGCAAATCAAACACTACAAAGTCACACAACTCATTATCTGTTCTATCTTTAATCAATGAATCGTTTGGAACACTAGAAAGACATTCAAAACCGGAGTTGTGGGATGCAAGTTGAAACGGGTAGGCTTGATTCGGAAGGGGGTACAGATCACTCTCTCCACTCAAATTCTCAACCTGTCCTACCGCCTCTTCATACATTGGAAAATTTAGAGCTAGTTGAAAACTAGCTACCGGGTCACTAGGTTGTATGAGGGCGGCCATGGACGCATTCAAATCCATCATTTGTTGGTACGACGCTACCCTAAAGTCTTCCAAAGACTGTTCCAGACTAGACATGGGTTGTGAAGGGGTTTCAGTAAAACATTCAAAGTTGTGTGGATACTGAAAACTCCCAAATGGCGGTTCAGAAGCAATATCTAGGGAAGGTGCAAAATTCGGGTAGGACTGGTAGGAATTGAATGGCTGGACAGGAACTGGATCAACATTTGGATAAGAAGGTGAATGGAATTGTTGATCCCAAGAATCTGTAGTGGTGAAAGGAGTGAAAGATCAGCTACAGGATTGTTCAATATGTTCAGAGATGGACAAAGGACGACTTGCAAAAGGGGTATCAACATAAGAGGGTGGGGGACGTTGAAAAGGTTGATACAAAGTGGATTGCGGAGGGCAAGTGTTTGTCCTAGACGCGTCTATCCGATCTTTCAAAGAGATTTTGGGCATGGAGGGATCGTTTGACGTTCGGCCAAAGCAAGAACCGTAAGAAGTAATGTCTGCTTGTGGGTACCAAAGTTCAGCAAGAGTTTTGCGAGGTGGGATACCCATGATATGAAGAGAGAAAGAAAGAAAGGCAGAGAAAAGGAGGGGAAAAAGAATGTGATTTTTTTTATTTATTATTATTTTTTAGTTAGATATTAACAAAAGAATGAAATATACACACAAAAAGAATCTGGACAAAAACAATCACGACACAAAAATACCACACACCTAATCGTTCTAGGGTTCACCTAGGTCAATTAGACCTGTTCCAGAACTTGATTGTCGAAGTAAAACTGTATCGAGAAACGGGCTCAAGATACACTGATCACGAGGCCAGGTAAGTGCAGAGATAAGCGGAGGTTTTCCAACGCTTTCGCGAAGTTCCTTAATTAAATAACTCTTTCTCTTTTGGCGGTTTCGCCGTTAACACTTTCCTAGACACCCCGTAAACAATATACCGTTAAGCGAGGTTCTAAACACAGTTAACTTCTCCTAGTAAGCGCGAAGTCCTTAAGGCTTAAAGTCTAGTTTCTTTTAAATTTTGTGCGGGTAAACGTTATGCTCAAGTTCATGATTTGTGGGCCACGGAAAAGGTGATGAAATCCTTTACCGTATGTTGTGGGGTTCGCTTGCCCTTAAGTCCGTATTAATGTATGCAATGCGCAATTCAATAAAAATTCTATAAAGAATC
The DNA here is from genome assembly GCA_030015575.1 of Agapanthus africanus. Classification (NCBI taxonomy): domain Eukaryota; kingdom Viridiplantae; phylum Streptophyta; class Magnoliopsida; order Asparagales; family Amaryllidaceae; genus Agapanthus; species Agapanthus africanus. Next base: position 864,074,658 of record CM057338.1, on the reverse strand, counting down.
AAACAATCATTTTTTTAGTTTAAGCACGCCACTGCAACAAATACGGGTTAGTCAATTTTTAGCGTTTGCTAGTGAACTTGCAAAGAATCCTGCAAAGAATAGTATATTGGATGCGTCGGATTTAAGAAGAAGGTGTTAGTAAAGTACGTACCGTTAGGTTTTTGGGTTAGGAAACCCCCGTTTAATCAAATCCGGTAAGCTTGAAAAGTTTGCTTGCGCGGGTCAAACTATCCGGATCTTTGGCACTGTACTTTGCAATCACCTTAGCCTTGAACGTACACTTTGCACCCCACAATCGCAGTTCGCAAATCCGCAAAAATCTGCAGACTTGCTCACAAAAATTATCAAAAATAACAAAAAGATTTTCTTTTTTAAATATATACAAAAATAATATTAACCCGAATAACAAGAAAGAAAATACGCTACCGTCTCCTCGGCAACGACGCCATTTGATCGCACGCTTTTGGCGTGTCGGATGTTCAAAGTTCAAAGTTATAACCGCGATCAGGACGGTGTCGCTTTGCAGCTAGCCGGTTGAGCACGGGTCGATCCACAGGGAGATGGTTGTATGTCCGTTCGAGTTTTAGTCGAGTCAATAAAGAATGTGTATATGTTTGTTCAGTTCTATCGTAAGTGATATATGCAAGTATAAAGTTGTTAAGAAAAAGATACTAAAGTGTAAGCTAAAGAAATCCACACTCAAAACCTTTGAGCCGAGTCTTGACCAATTGAAGCTAGAGCAATCGGCAACTACGTGGATTAGGGGATTTAAGCACGGTATTCATGGAATCCGGCTTATTTACCCTTGTCCTTCCGTTCTTGTCTCTTGCTTTCGCCTTCGGCCAAACCGAACACAACCGGTCGCGGTTAGGAATCACCGTTACCTTGGTAGGGTAGGGTGCCTAACGGAGCGCTTGCGTATCATTTGGGCGGAGTTCAATGGAAAATAACGGGAAAAGGAAATGAGCAAAGAAACATTTAACTTACAATATCGTATTTATTCTTAACAAAAATAATTACAACCATTCACAAAAAGAACCAAAAGGAGAGAACAAAAAGATAAACATAGAAAAGAAAAGATTACAAGCAAGTAATTAAAGTGCATGGTAATAAATTGCAAGTAATAAAAGACAAGAATGAAAAATGCAAGAAACAGATAAGCAAGAAAGTAATACTAAGAACCATAGATCTCAAGACAAGCCATGGGATCAATAGCCAACCCTTAAACTTGCAAGCTCAATCAAGAGGTTGCAAGATCAAGAGAAGGGTAAAGAACTCATATGAAATGAAGCACAAAAGATTGAACAAAATGATACAACCCCTTGAGATCAATGATCAAAGCTTAAACTTGCAAGCTCACTTAAGAGGTTGTAAGATCAAGTTAAGATAGAGAGCTCAAGGGGGAAGCTAAGCAAAAGAATGATACAAAAACCCTCATCTTCATTTAACATCCACTCAATGCTCTCACTACATTTTCATGGAGGAAAGAATGAAGAAGAAGAAGAAGACTAAAAAATAACAAAAAAGATAGCATAAGAATGGACTCCTTTGGCTTGGCAAGTTCTGGGGTATTTATAGGCAGGGAACTGGAAACCTAGGGCAAGAATCGGGCTCCAAATGAATGTACCAATATAAACCCAGAAAACGACACAGTGAGGAGCCTATATGGCCGCGGTTCGGCGGCCTAAGCGCGCTTATGCTGCGGTTCCGCGGGCTTTTAGAAGGATCGTGCCTTCATCTTTTGTCGTATCCCCTAGTTTGTGGTCCTCTTCAGTGTGGTATAGTACTTTTCTCAGAATCTCTTCACAATTCTTCCAGAATTTCAGTAGATCAAAAGGTGAAGTGATGTGGATCTTTTGCCATGATTTCCTCGAGCTCCGCATAGATATGTTGGATCTTGTGTTGACATTGAGCCTTGTGCATGAAAATGACAACGATTTGCTATTTTGTCCCTTAAACTGGTATGTGGCAACACACAGATAGAGAGCGGAAACCCGTGTTTTATCTGTTGTTGGCAGTAATCCGGAATTTGTCGTACTTTTCCATGGATTTCACTGTTTAGAGCTGAGAACCAGTATTCTGCAAATATGTAGCGAACACTGATCAAAAGCACCTGCCTATAAACAAACGAGCGTAAGAATGGGCGGTATAAAATGCAATATTCTGGTATGAACATATTTCATACTAATGTAGATGACATACTCCTGATAGGAAGTGATGTTTCTATACTACAAATCGGTCAAACATTGGTTGTCACATTTGTTTCTCTTTTATGGACTATATATACATCTTTGATTTTGGTGACTAGGTCTATAGAGTTAGACCTAGTACAGGTTTTGGGATTGTCCCAATTCAGGTATTTTGACACCATTCTAAATTGGTTAAGAATGGACGACTCCTAGCGTGGCAATGTACCCGCGAGTAATGGGGTTACCCTCTCTAAAAGGGTGTCTTTCGGGATCGATGAAGAGAGGGACTCGCATGAATGACATTCTACATACTTCGTTAATGAGGCCAATCATGCAGTCTTTTATACCAGACAAGATGATATTTTTACACTTGGTGAAGTAAGTAATTTTTAGTCCAATCCTGGAGAGACATAGGAAGAAGTGAAGAACATATGAGATGTTCTTAGTGTGTGATAATGGCAAACTCTTTCGAGAAGCGATTACCGATTCCATCTTTCGTGGTAACATGGTTGGCAGAGTATCTGTCGCGAGTCAGTAGTTTACCCTTTTATGAGGAGCAGTCTATTGGAAGAGTTCCAAACTGGATAATGGGGTAGTCAAAGCACTAAATGCTGATTTTGACTTAGTAAAGGATACATCTTACGTTTTTGTTTGGATAAATACGTTCATTTGTGAACAAGTTCCCATCAGCTATACAAACAAAGTTCTAAGGTAGGTATCACTCACTTTGGGAGATAGTTGATCTCCACGAAGTCAAGATTCAGAGAGATACAGTTAGAAACATCGTAGCGTATCCACTCACTAAGGCTATTTCTCGAATACAGTTTGCGAAACTGTTAGTACAGAAGTTGGGTATGCCGTAGCACATGAGATGTGTGTATGCAATACCGCAATAATTGGCCTTGAGTGCAAGTGGAAGATTGTTGGATATAGGTGCCCTCAAGGCAATTACTGTAATTGTAGGAATGCAATTACTGAATTCATGAGGATCTATACAGAGAACGGTCTTACTAAAAATGATAGTATGCTAACAGCTTTGTATTTATCATTCAAGAGCATACGTTTTTCTCGTTATAATGAATCACTAATACATGATAAGAAAGCCCATAGGATCTTTGCTTGACTTCCAGGATTATGATAATAATCATACAAGTGGGTGATTGGTGTAATTTATTGCATATTTTTCTAACCCGTTTACCATTTTATTATCAAATATTATGCTAGTTCAAGTATCTTTTATGAATTATTACAGATAACGGGGCTTGGATGCAATAAAATGGAAAATTGTCCTAAAATGAGGATTACATGCGTACAATGGAGACTTAAGGGAGTTATTCAGAAAATCAAAAGAAAAATTTGCAAATTTGGAACAAATTTAAAAATATCATTACAAATCAGCAAAACTTGCAATAAATAGAGGTGAATCAATCATCACAATAACAAATCAGTTGGAGAAACCAAATCAAATCAAAAGCAACAAATCAAGCTATTTAATTATATGCAAAATTTGGGAACAATTCGGAGATCCACGCAACTACAGAAATGCAGCGAGATATTCAAGATTTTATGAGCTTAAAAATTATCTAAATTGACGATAAATCACAGAAAAAATCTAGAACCACGAAGCCAAAATTCGGTGGTGGATCAACGGCGAATCAAGTCAATTAGGGGTGGATCAGCGGTCGATTTTGTGCCGTTCTATAAGGTATTTTATGGGTACGATCATCTTTCCACATAGATTAATATGATATATAGAGTTTCATCTTCCAAAAAATCTTAAGCCACGCAATAGTATCCAACAGAGCAATTAGATGAGATTTTCATAATTGTTATCAAGTTGATTCTCTTGTATCTTTTATTACTTGTTCTCTAAACTTCTTTAGCACTATATAAGCACCTGTATAGCTCTAGGGTTTCATATCTCTCTCATATATCTCGCTCACATATCTCTCTGATAGAATTCAAGTTAGGCTTTTTAAAGAGAAAAGATCGAGTTATATTGCATGTTTCTTATGAATATTAATAAAACTTTAGTTTTCTTGAATATCATAAGCACTAATTTTTCTTCTAGGTGTTTTTATTTGCAATTTCTATGGGATTTTGTTCTTATTTCTCTTCTTTTCTCTGTTTTGATTTTGAATCTCTTATGTCTTTATTATTATCTTTGTAGTTATGTATCTAATAAACTAATCTAGTAATGAAAGATGACGTCTTGAACGAGATAAGACAAAGATGTAACACTGATAATTTAATTAAGTTGTTTATAATTGACACCTAGAAATTTAATTAAGGAAGGTAAGATACTAATTTAAATATAAGATATTCAATCTAGGTAATTTAAAGGGATCTAAATTAATCGATAAAATATAATTGTAGACTCAAGACCTACATATTTTTGTGGAAGATTAAACCTAGCTTGCTTTTAATTAATTAGAACTAGAGTTTTAATATGATCTAGATGATATTATAATATTGATAGGCTATATTATAATTTAAATATAACCTATGCTTAGTTATAATTAATAGAAATATATTAGAACTAGATTAAGAAAAGAAGATGAATTCTTTAAACCAACCATAGATTAAAGAAAATAAAAACCCTAGAACTTTCTCTCTCATAAAAAAAACCCCAGTTTTAAAAAAAATCTAACTCTTTAACTTAGTTTAAAAGTAGTTAGCACACTTCTCTGTGGAAACGATCCTCAAGTACAACTGCGATAACCTGTATACTTGCGGTTAAATTTGGAGACTATAAAAATTCACATCAAGTTTTTGGGGCCATTGCCGGAGAGGTGTAGTTTAATTATATTTAAATTTAAGTTTTAGATTTTAGTTGTAGATTAAATTAGATTTCTTTTAATGCATTTGATTCTGCAATATTTTTTTTTAAATTTTAGGAATCGAGACAAGCTTTCACGAAGAGAAGATTGAGACGAACAGGAGGCAAATGTAGGTAAGATTTCGTTCTTCCCAATATCTTGATTTGATTCAAACTAACAGTTTTTTGCAGGATTCTTTGTGCTATTTAAAATAATAGTTTAGATTTTTTATTTTTGATTGTTTTAGATTGCATTGCATATTTAAAAAGATTCTAAGGGGTAACAACCTAAATCCAGATTTGGTGGGAATTTCATCACCCTATCTAGACGCCACAAATCACAGCTGAGCATCCGCATTAACCTATATTAAATTAAAAAATATCAAGACTTCAGCCCCCTAAGGACATATTGGACTCAATAGGACAAGAGAAAGTTGTAGGTAATCTAATGGTTATCCGATTCAATCTTAAGATATCTAGTGACGTATGACTAGTTGTGGTTACTTAATTAAGACACGTTATTTTGGTGATTCGTATAGCGGAACCCTCCCCCTTAACTGACACTGATCTAGTTTTAAAGTTGGTAAAAAGCTATTAGAAGACCTATCCCGCAATTTTTCACTTAGCAGTTAGAAGCGGGTCTAATAACTTGACCTAGGTAACCCTGGATCTAGGGTGTTTGTGCATCTTCGTTTGTAATTTGTTAGAATCTTTAGTTTAAAAAAATGGGTGACGAACATACTAAACCAAATTTATATGAACTATGCTATCCAGTTAACCCAACACTTACTGGTTATATTAAAATGAGTAAATATAGGAGCGGTTATAATTCACTTTACACCACAATCGAACCAACATTTACTCCTTCCAATATCATAAGACAACACCAATTTCAATCATACCCATACTATGATGTTGACCATCCTTATGATAATATCCAATTAGATTATTATCAACCATACCAAACTTTTCCACCATTAGACGTTGCTAATGATGAGAAGACGAGACTTGCTAAAGTTGAAAAGCAGTTGGTAACTTTTATGAAAAACGCTAGTACTACCAAGAAATCAAAGACTAATATTGAAATTCTTTTGGCCATATAACTACTGCAATCACTAATATGAAAGAGAAAGAGACTATCCAAATGCAAACCCACCCAAGCCCGATTGTTCCCAACAGCTTAGAACATCATAACAAACCTATTGAGGAAGTGACTGAGAATAATTATGGTTTGGAATGTATAACCGAAGAAGGTTTAAGTCATAAGTGTCCTATATGCGTGTGTGAATTTACATCAAGAAAGATTGAGCGATATAAGGAGTGCCCAATTTATGAATCCACGTTTGAATCTTGTGGTTTAGATGAGTCTGATTTATTAGTGTATGAGGGAAGTGATGATGAGTCTCCTTCTAGTGAGTTTGAAACCTACACTCAAAATTTTGAATTACCGATTTGGCCTACAACAAAAAATTTATATGAAAATAATTTAATTGATGATACGTTTGAGATTAAAATGTTTGATTTAACTAATTGCAACATTTTTTAGGAAGATATTTCTGACGAGTTAACAGTTGTAGATATAAATTTTGAGAAAATTTTGAATATGGAAACCGCTTCTGTTAAGGAAACTTGTGATTTTGATGGGGTTGACCTAGATATAATATTTGAGGAAACTATTGATAGGGAACCCACACCTTTAGTTGGAACAAATAATGAAATTTTTGAATAAAATTTACAGCAGGATCCCACATTTTTAGAAAAAAAAAAGTCAACACATAAGTCAATTTAAGGAGGAAGTGAAAGAATTGTATGACCAGGGATTTGATGATATTTTTGAAGACGATTCATCTATTATAATAGAAGAAGTGAATGATGAGGAGATGGTTAATTTTGAAGAAGGATATTTTAATCAAAGTTTTGAGAAATTTTTTAAGGATGAACTTAACTTATAGATGAATTAGATTCACCAAACCATCCAATAAATTGTAAATATCTTTTTGAGCCTTTAACAGTCGAATCAAACTATCCACTACTTTCGGTCATTATTAAAACCAATTCCACTGAGAAACAAGATAAAGTTGTGCCTTTAACTCCTATAACTGGATCACTTATTTATACTCTGCATGTTCGTGTTATAGAATTTGATCCAATTAGCCAAATACTTCGACAAGATAGTACAGTTATATAATTTCTTAAGATTTTCATCATTTATTTTTGTACTAGTTTTTTTAGCAAAACATGAATCATAATTTTCTTCACCTACATATAAACACCATACCAATATTTTGCATATCTATTTTAGAGTGTTTATTATTACTTATCGCTATAACTTATTTTACTACTCTTATATGATTAAAGATAAAAATTTTGAGTGGTTAATATTAACATATGGGTTAGCAAAAGCATTGGGTAAACTATTTTTTGAGTGGTTAATAATTTCGTGAATATGAGATAGAAGACAGTGTGGACACTGTCTAAAATAAGTATAGGGATGGTTTTGTACATAGTTTTTAGTCCTTCAAAAATAAATTAGAAAATTTTGAAAATGGAAATGAAAAATTGAAAATATATATATAAAAGAAAGAGAGAGAGAGAGAGAGAGATTTTAAGCAAAATAAGGAAAAAAGATGGTTAAATGGATCTAATAATAAGTTGTCATGAGCCCGTTCCCAAAAAACTAGTATTATGAAGAAGTTACTAGGTTTGTGAAGATGTAAGTGGGGCCTATTTTTGAGTCTAAACAGTTGAATGTTGATACCCCTATACACACATGAACACATCTTGAAGCTTGAGATAATAAAAGAGATATGTCATGCTCTTGTTTGTAATGCCCTAATAAGGAAAAAAAATTAATATCACCAAAAAAAAGGAACACTGTCTTGCAATTATCAAGGTAATATAAAAAAAATTCAGCAAGGGTGCTTCATCACCTAGTGACTTAGGCCAACTGATTTGGGATCATTTGTTGTGCATTAGGTGTTGCAAGAATATGATACTGTTATTTACGCCTAATAAGTGATCACATTCGGTAATCGGTTGGTTAGTGCCTCACGAAATATTAACGGTCGCATGAAACATGTAAGAACAAATCTATCAATTTGATCCGCTGATTAAAAAGTAATAGGGAGCTACGGCCAAGAGTATGGAAGTTTGAATTGAATTCTCCAAGTGTAGGGATAATTTTACACATATGTAGGGGTATATGATCATGTTTGGAAGCAAGATAGGTAGGAAAGATTGGAAGAATGATGATGAAGTAATTTTCAGCATAGATCAAAACCTATTATAGTATGGTTCATGACGACTGAAAATCTAGTAAAGTTTAAATTCTTGTTTTTCGTATTTTACCTATATATTCCTATCTTTGTATATAGTTTTCATTTCTTACTTTTGTTTCCTTTATTTTCTTATATAGGAGTATGAGTAGGAGTAGGATTTCGCTAGATAATAGTTTAGTTTTTGAAACCCTAGATTTGCTCGAGAACTAGCAAAACATAAGTGTGGGGGTATTTGATTGATATAATTCATTGCACGTTTTTCTAAGCCATTTATCATTTTATTATCATATATTATGCTGTTCTGGGTATCTTTTATGAATTATTATAGTTAACAGGGCTTGGATGCAAAAAGACAGAAAGTTTTCCTATAATGAGGATTACTTGCGTACAATGGAGACTTAGATGAGTTATTCAAAGAATCAAAAGAACAATTTGCAAATTTGGAACAAATTTGGGAATATCATTACAAATCAGCAGAGCTTGCAACAAATAGAGGTGAATAAATCATCAAAACAACAAATCAGTTGAAGAAACCAAATCAAATCAAAAGTAACAAATCAACCTGCCTGAATATATGCAAAATTTAGGAACAATTCGGAGATCCACGCAACTATAAAAATACAGTGAGATATTCAAGATTTTATGAGCTAAAAAATCATCTAAATTGACGGTAAAACCACAGAAAAAATCTGGAGCCACGAAACCAAAATTCGGCGGCGGATCAGGGGTCGATTTTGTGCCGTTCGATGAGATTTTTTATATGTACGATCGTATTTTCACATAGATTAATATGATATGTATGGTTTCGTCTTTCGAAAATTATGAAGGCACACTTTAGCATCCAACAGAGCAATTAGATTAGATTTTCACAACTGTTAGCAAGTTGATTCTCTTGTAACTTTTATTACTTATTCTCTAAACTTTCTTAGCACTATATAAGCACATGTATAGCCCTAAGGTTTCATATCTTTGTCATATCTCTCTCTCTCACATATCTCTCTAATAGAATTCAAGCTATGGTTTTCAACGAGATGAGATCAATTTATATTGTAAGTTTCTTACGAATATTAATAAAACTTTAGTTTTCTTTAATATTATCAGCAACTAATTTTTCTTCTAGATGTTTTTATTTGCAATTTCTATGTGTTGATGTTCTTATTTCTCTTCTTTTCTATGTTTTGATTGTGAATATTTTATGTTTTTATTATTATCTATGTAATTATGCATCTAATAAACTAATCTAGTAATGAAAGATAACGCCTTGAAGATTAGCGAAAGGTGATAACACCGATAATTTATTTAAGTTGATGATAATTGAAACCTAAAAGCTTAATTAAGGAAGGTAACATACTAATTTAAATATAAGATATTCAACATAGGTAATGTAAAGGGATCTAGATTAATCAATAAGACATAATTGTAAACTCATGACCTATATATTTTTGTGGAAGATTAACCTAGGTTGCTTTTAATTAACTTGAACTGGGGTTTTTATATGATGTAGATGATGTTATAATTTTGATAGGCTATGTTATAATTTAAATATAACATATGCTTAGTTATAATTAATGGAAATATATTAGAACTAGATTAAGAAAAGAAGATGAATCTATAACATTTCTGAAAAATAAAATATTATTTTCGTAATTTAAATAATAAAATAATATATTTCATGAAAACTATTCGATTGCGAATTTGGGGTTTTCGTAAAATGGTATAATTATATACCAATATTTAGAAAATAATTGGAGATTAATATGTATTATTTATTAAAAAGATATTTATTGGATTTGGATATTTTATAAATTATTATATGTAAATTTAAATTAAACTTGATTAGTGCACTACTAATCATGATTAAGCTAAATCCGTATTTTTTAAAATATCCATGATTAGTGCACCATGACATGTTGCATTTTGTTACATGTTGGTTTCATTTGTATTTGTGTTTGGTTTTATATGAGAGAAAAAGAGAGAAGAAAAGAAAATGAAAGCATGATGATTAAGGATAGAGAGTAGGGGACAAAATGATGAGGCATGGGCATGAGAGAGAGAGAGAGCATGCTATGAGAGAGAAAGATGAGAGTATGTCTCCTACACTTGATTCCTTTATCTCATTCTTACTTCATTTCTTCACTTCCTCATTTTCTTCATTTTCTTCATCTCCTCCTTCATCCTCCCTCGACCTTCTCTACCTCCCATGGCCACCCTCAAAACCACCACCAAACCTTATAACCCCTTGACAAAAATAGACCACAAGCTCCTCACAAAGACCATGGATGGATCAAGTGGAGATTTTGAACACCTTGGGCAACCCAAGAAATTTCTTGAGTTGCCACATGAGATATAATTCTACACTTTTAGTTAAGTTATTAGTGTTTAGTATACCCTATTTAGTTTAGAGCTAAACTAGTGCATGTTTATGATGTTAGAAATTTCCAAGATGAGGTTTAGTATATTATGAATTGTGAAAGTGTAATTGAAGTTTAGTTAGTGTTTACAAGAACTTAGTGGTGATATTCCAGCTAGACTGGAGACTAAAAACCCAAAGCTTGAGTTTAGAAATTTCCGATGTCGGTTTTGTGGAGTTTTTGAGGGTCAAATGAATTCTGGAGCAACTTGGGGTCTTTATAAGAAAAACAAACAACTACACTGACCTAGTTAGACCACTAGAAGGCCACCACAGAAGAACGAGACCAAAATCCCAAAATTGGGCCGGCAACACCGGTTACTGTGGCACTTATCGCCGGCCAAATTTTGGATTTGGATGTTGGGGTTTGGCCTGTAGCTCATACTCCTCATAACTTAGCCACTGTATTATTAGTTTTGTCCTAGACTACCTGTGCAAAAATCTAGGAGTATTTTGAGTTGGTTTTGACAATGTTTTTCTGATTTCTGAAACTTGGTTTTTGGTATTTGAATTTGGATTTGGTCATTGGACGTTTGTATGTCAACGACGAGATTTATTTGGTTGTTTTTGCATGCGAATGCTATAGGTTCTAACCTATGAGCACTTCGTGTACCGTATCGGTTTTCAGACATGGTTTTAATAACGTTACGACGTGCGTTGATATGTAGGTACCTTCGCATGGACTTCCGAGATGACGAAGGAGATCAAGAAGCACATCGACTTCGACTAAGCGAGGATATTGCAGGTGAGTAGATGTATATCTATAGAGGAAGTCAAGTAGATGGCGAATAGCACCCACGCAACCATAGAATAGGATATTTATATTATATTTATGTTAATGCGAGATGGATACTTAGCAAGTAGGGTCCTAGAAGACTATAGGTTAGATTAAGAATACGCGTAGGAAGGTATACCCTTAGTCTTATTTTTATAGTCGTGAGTCATTTGTTTATTTTCGTTGTGTTCACACACACACTTGGTATGATATGGATGTGTGTGTGTGTGTGTAGATACATACATACATACATATACATATATAAGTATGTGTATGTTCATATATGTATACACACACACACACACACATATACATATACATATGCATGTAAGATGAGGATATGATATGTTATATGGTTATAGGTCGATACGATCGAACGAGATGTCAAGAGATTATGATATATAATTGAGTTGAGACATCGTTTGTGATGTGATATATTAAAAGATTGTTGGGCGATTACACATAACATGCGACAACATGTGATTTGATTATATAATAAAATGTACGTGACCTTATATCCGTACCCTTGTTTATAATATCGTACGACGGATGATACCGTACGAAATATGAGATATATGATATTGTTCCGTACCTTCGATTTTAAGGATGCCGTACGACGGACTATACCGTATGAGATATATATATATATATATATAGATATATGAGGATTGATCTGCACTCTTGACTCAAGGATGTCGTACGATGGATTATGTCGTACGTGATGCTTTGAGGCTGGATCGCCAACTACTAGATATATCGACTCGGAAATGCGTTCGTTTTCTATTTACTTTCTGACTCGTATATCGATACATATCTTATCTTGTTGCGTTTACTATTTACCTTTCTGCTACGTTCATATTACTCTCATTGCATTTTATATATATACTTGTGTTTTCATTAGTTGTTATAATCTCGCCTGCTAGGACACATGCACCATTACCGATAATGTGCATGTTACACTTACACAAATCTGCCGGCTCACACACATTCATCATCGGTAATTGTCATGCCACTTGCATAGTAGAACTATTATATCATGATATTAATCTTAACCGTAAAAGTATATTCATTGTGCAGCACTATCATAGGACATGCTTGCTTGATATACTTGACATGCTCATATTACTGATCTATTTTTGCATACATCGTACTTTATGGTTATATGCATTGAGATGTTGTTTCATGAGATCTCTAGATTTGAGAACCGTGGCTATATTTCAAAGAAAATTGTATATTATTTTAAAACCAGGTTTCTCTTGATATAATATTTTGTGTCCACCATGAGTTTTCTCGGTTTTGATCTTGTTTTTGAGACCTGATTCGAGGAGGTGGACGAACCGTCTGCGGGTACATGGTGGAACCGGTAAGGTACCCTGGGGCAAGAAGATCATGGGGGTGACGATGAGCCTGGCAGGGGGAGCACTACCTACCGGTGATAGTTTGGACCCGGCGGTTATCCGGAGGATACCGGCCGGAGTCGTGAGATAAATATGAGGGCCGATCTGAGGATACGGCGCCTGAGATATGAGGATTTATGTGTCAATGCTGGACTCGGGTTTCATGATGTTTCAAGTGTCGGTGTTGGACACTCAGGTTCCATGATGTTGATATGTCATTAATGGACACACGTGGATGATATCCAAATGCATACAGGCATATGATTTCAGATGTTTGTTTTTACATGTCATTGGCATTGACTCTATTGTTGACATATATGCATACATGGTCACCCTAGATATCATAGTATTACCTTTATGATACATTATGACCTAGGAATCACTATTTATTCGATTTCTACCTGCTGATGTTTTCTACTCACGAGTTGGCAACTCACCCCCGTTGTGCCATAGTTTTCTTGCAGGTTCGATCGCTTGGATCAGTAGCGGTATCGCTGGCACACAGTTCCCTCAGGGTGTTTGCTTCGGTAGGTGGGGCACAAATTGGATCGTGACCACCCTTGTATTTTTATATTCTATTATATCTAGATAAACTCTATCAAATCAGAAACTAGTTTTTTGTATATTGATAGACCTAGACAGACTTATATTGCGAGACTTAGAGCGTTGGGTGTTTGTTCACTATTTAAGGTTTTTGATGTCTTCCTTTATTTATTCTTTCTGGGTTTGATCTTCGCCGTAGGGCATCGTATATCTGTTTACTGTGTGGTTGTGATTCCGCCATTTGGTGAAGAGCTAGCTCCCGCTTGGGGATGCCTATATATTGCTTGTATGTGGTTTTTGGATCAAAATATACAAGGGAGGTGCTGCCCAATTTTTTTTAAAGGACGAAAATGTTTTCAACTAGTATATAATTCACTTACATTTTCATATATCATTATTTATGTATTTAGAGAAAAACTTGATTTCATTATACCTTTATTTCAAAATTGCACCTCCACTATTTTCCGTAAAAAAGTTTAGATTTCTGGGTTTCGGCTTACTTGAATTACGTTACGCCTTTAGACGTTGCGTGATTTTCGTGCTAGTCACGTGCCAGATTTTCGCATCGTGACAAAGTTGGTATTAGAGCGTTAGGTTTAACCTTGGTTCGAGTCGAGGTTTGACTATGTGGAGTCTAGGACATATATATTTTGGAACCTAGGCTTGACCTTACGGAACTTAGACTTGGCCGAGGGGGTATTAGACCCGAACTTTCGTCGCGTAGGTTGACCATGGTTGATGGAGTAGGTGACTTAATTAGAGTGACGTATCATGTGTATATTCCGCGGCATACTTACGATACGCTACTTCGCTTAAGTAGCCTTAGGATATACATTTCTTATGCACTGTATTTCTATTCGTTCTTATGATCTATCCTCCTCGATATCGGATTGTGGTTTCCGTTACCTTGGCTACACGAGCAGAGAGAGATGCTGCTAGAGATGCTGTCAGAGCGAGTTCATCACGGATGAGGGCTGACCATGATGTTTTCTGGTGACATAGGAATATATCGGTATAGTGTTTATGTTGTGATATCTCGTTTGAGGCGAGCGTTCGGATTTGCACCGGATAATCGGGCCATTGATAGAGGCTGCCAGATTGAGAGGACTGTTAATGTACAGCCTACCTCAGAGGTTGCGATGTTGTCTACCATGCAGACAGATGACCCAGCTGTTGCTGAGATTGACGGGATGTCGCCTCCAAAGTTTATGAGCAGAAACCACTGGAGCTTTCAGACAGAGATGTGACAGAAGACCGCCAGTCCATCTTGAATAGAGTGACTGAGATGATTCGTCTGATCTGATACGCCGACGCAGGCTCAGTTAAGTTGAAGAATTCCAGTTTGAAGGATTTTACTCAGATCTAGAGTAAATTGATCAAGAAAGGACGTTGTTCGTTGGATGCTCCGATGTGAGATCGGTAAGTTGACTAGTTTCGGATAGAAAGACCTCACCCAGATACGTTGTGAGTAGATCGAGAACGGACGAATGAAGCGTATTCCTCCGATAATTTGGAAGAGTTCCCGAAAACGTAATCAACTAGATATCTTCCATAGAGTGGTGAAGATACCCAAGTTCGTAATTTCGAGTCCGTGTGAGAGACTCCGGATTGACTATAGCCGAGAATGAATTGCAGTATGCAGCCAACAAGATATAACGTCAAAGTGGATGATGATGAAGATGGGTGAAACAATAGGTTCGTGCGAGATATTAATGAGCTGTTGTTACTCCCCATTGATGCCAGAGGATTGATACGTATGCAGAGGCATTGGATACGGCCAATTTCAGAGGAGAGCCATGCTAAGGACGCTGCCGTCTGAATATAAGAAAAGGGTTTAGTAAAGAGTGCCAACCTCCGTATAGTTCGGCTCAGGTGAGATCGGAAGAGACCCTAAGCATGTTCTTTCCAGGATGTCATAGCGATAAAGATTTGCACCTATGCTCAGTTGAATTGCGCTTATTTAGAGGGCTAGATGCCACCGTCAGTAACGTGCCATTTTGCGAGTGGTCATGTTAATTGGCCAGGAGATGATCAGAGGAGTGCCAGAGTGGAACTGTTCCGTTATTTTACCTAACCGGGCTGACGTGCAGAAAGATTGTGAGATTGGTAATCCACAGAGGAAACAAGAACCCAGAGACAGAGGATGCCAGACCGTGAGCAAGAGGCAAGTGGATGTTCTTGCTCTGCCAGCCTTGGGCGCACCAGTATTTTTTTCGACATTAAAGGAGGTGTACTCAATGTCAGTTATTGCGATTTGCATTTTGTGATCCGAGTATCACACTTATATCACTTGGACTTTGAGTTTCGATGATTGGGTTTCGTGATAATTGTTTTCGTGCACCATGGCTGCACCTACTGGATATTTTCATTTGTGCACAGTCATTGCATTTGATTTATGTTTTATACACCGTTACATTGGATATTTTGATTTGTGCATAGTTGTTGCATTTGATATCGATTTCGTGCCTTGGCTGCACGTAATTATAATTCTGTGGATTTCGATACTGTCGATTTGATTTTGTGCATGTTTTATCCACTCGACTTGATTTATGCACTCGGTATAGCTCACATGTACTTGCAATGCATTGATATGGATTTTATGCACGCAGTTACACACGTTTATGATTTTATACACCTGGTACGCTCGGTGTTATTTTTATGTGCTTTTGGTATATTGACGCGTTTTCGGGCACCTAATGCACTAGATTTATATTTTCGTGCATTTGTTACACCAGATTGATATTTTCGAGCACTGTGCACACTTGACATTCGTTATTGTGCACACTACTGCACTAGATGTTTTGTGCGGACCTGACATACTTGATTTAGATTTTCGCGCACACTGGGCACATGGGTTGAGATTTCGTGCATACCAGATGCACTTGATTGAGATTTTTATTCATGCATGTTAGTCACACTTGGTTGAGATTTTCGTGCACTCTAGATGCACTTGATGTTCTTGTCGTGCACACCCGTTGCACTTGACATATGCTTTTGTGCACACCCGTTGCACTTAGTTTTTGCTTCTGTGCACATTCGTTGGACTTGTATTTGGTTTTGATGTCCGTGCGCACCAGATGCACATTATGTTAGATACGTCTTTTAAGGCTGATTTTACTCATGAGCGTCATATTTTCATGATGGGTACTATATTATATAGTAGCCGAGCAGGACTAATCTGAGGACAGTACCTGAGTAATTTTTCATGCATAAAAGTTTACCAAGAGATTTTCAAAAAGGAGCTATAGTCTCGCTATTTCCTACGTGTCCGTGAGTGACACAAAATTTTATAAGGAGAACCTTTTGGACATTTCAAAAAGGCAGAACGTATATTTGAGCAAATCATATATGAACGTATATTTACTACTTTACAAATGAGCGTTCGCCACTTGTGCCGCTAGTTACGCATCGCAGGGCGATTCGGAAAAGATTTTGCATGTGTTTTATTCAGTTTTTGGAGGATTTTACAAGTATGCGTACTATATACGTATTATGATTTTGACAATAGAATATTGGATTTCAGCAGCGGATTTCGAGATTTGCATTTCTTTTATAACTCCAGTGATTGTGTAACGCTTGATGGAATTCGATTTTGAGTTTCGCATTCGTTTACATGCGCACTCAATAAGCTAAGATATTTTTTAGTATTCCGTGATTTCGGAGCCCCGTTGATTTAAAATGATTATTAAAATGTTTTAGTATTTGGGAGTTTAAATTTAAATTCGGGAACCGAACTTTTTTAAGGAGGAAAGATTGTAATATTTCAGAAAAATAAAATATTATTTTTGGAATTTAAATAATAAAATAATATATTTCATGAAAACTATTCGATTGCAAATTTAGGGTTTTCGTAAAATGGTATAATTATATACCAATATTTAGAAAATAATTGGATATTAATATGTATTATTTATTAAAAATATATTTATTGGATTTTGGCATTTTATAATTTATTATATGCAAGTTTAAATTAAACTTGATTAGTGCACTATTAATCATGATTAAGCCAAATCAGTATTTTTTTAAAATATCCATGGTTAGTGCACTATGACATGTTGCATTTTGTTATATGTTGGTTTCATTTGTATTTGTGTTTGGTTTTATATGAGAGAAAAAGAGAGAAGAAAAGAAAATGAGAGCATGATGATTGAGGAGAGATAGTGGGGGACAAAATGATGAGGCATGGGCATGAGAGAGAGAGAGAGCAAGCCATGAGAGTGAATGATGAGAGTATGGCTCCTACACTTGATTCCTTCATCTCATTCTCACTTCATTTCTTCACTTCTTCATTTTCTTCATCTCCTCCTTCATCCTCCCTCCACCTCCTCTATCCCCCATGGCCACCCTCAAAACCACCACCAAACCTTATACCCCCTTCACAAAAATGGACCACAAGCTCCTCACAAAGACTATGGAGAGATCAAGTGAAGATTTTGAACACTTTGGGCAACCTAAGAAATTTCTTGAGTTGCCACATGAGGTATAATTTTACACTTTTAGTTAAGTTATTAGTGTTTAGTATACCCTATTGTAGTTTAAAGCTAAACTAGTGCATGTTTGTGATGTTAGAAATTACCAAGATGAGGTTTAGGTTATATTATGAATTGTGAAAGTGTAATTGAGATTTAGTTAATGTTTACAAGACCTTAGTGGTGATATTCCAGCTAGACTAGAGACTAGGAACCCAAAACTTGAGTTTAGAATTTTCCGATGTCGGTTTTGTGGAATTTTTAAGGATCAAATGAATTCTGGAGCAACTTGGGGTCTTTATAAGAAAAACAAACTATATTGACCTAGTTAACCACTAGAAGACCACCACAGGAAAATGAGACAAAAATCTCACAATTGGGCCGGCAACACCGGTTACTGTAGCACTTCTCGCCGGCCAAATTTTGGATTTGGATGTTGGGATTTAGTCTGTAGCTCACACTCCTAATAACTTAGCCGCTGTATTATTAGTTTTGTCCTAGACAACTCGTGCAAAAATCTGGGAGCATTTTGAGTTGATTTTGATAATGTTTTTCCGATTTCTGAAACTTGGTTTTTGGTATTTGAATTTGGATTTGGACATTTGTACGTCAACGACGAGGGTTATTTGGTTGTTTTTGTATGCGTAGGCTATAGGTTCTAACCTATGAGCACTTTGTGTGCCGTATCGGTTTTTAGACTTGGTTTTAATAACGTTACGACGTGTGTTGATATGTAGGCACCTTCACATGGACTTCCGAGACGACGAAGGAGATCAAGAAGCACATCGACTTTGACTAAGCGAGGATATTGCAGGTGAGTAGATGTATATCTGCGGGGGAAGTCGGGTGGATGACATATATCACCCCCGCAACCATAGAATAGGATATTTATATTATATTTATGTTAATGCGAGATGGATACTTAGCATGTAGGGTCATAGGAGACTATAGGTTAGATTAAGAATACGCGAAGGAAGGTATATCCTCAGTCTTATTTCCTTATTTGTGAGTCGTTTGTTTATTTTTGTTGCGCGCGCACGTATACACTTGGTATGATATAGATGTGTATGCATACACACACACACACACACATATATGCATGTAAGATGAGGATATGATATGTTATATGGATATGAGTCGATACGATCAAACGGGATATCAAGAGATTATGATATATGATTGAGTTGAGACATCATTTGTGATATGATATATTAAAGGATTGTTGGGCGATATACATATAACATGCGATAACATATGATGTGATAATATAATAGAATGTACATGACCTTAGATCCGTACCCTTGTTTATGATATCGTACGGCAGATGATACTGTACGAAATATGAGATATATGATATTGGCCCATACTTTCGATTTTGAGGATGCCGTATGACGGACTATACCGTACGATATATATATATATATATGATTGATCCGCACTCTTGACTCGAGGATGCCGTACGATGGATTATACCGTATGTGATGCTATGGGGCTGGATTGCCGACTACTAGATATATCGACTCGGAAATGTATTCATTTTCTAGTTACTTTCTGACTCGTATATCGATACATATCTTGTTGGATATAGTGCCTTCAAGTCAATTATTGAATCGCAGGCAAGCTATTATGATGATTGAGGGAGGACTTATACGGGGAGAACAGTCTTACTCGAGATAATAGTATGCTATCTGGTTTGTCTTTATCATCATGTACATGCATTAGGTGGCATTACAGATCACTATTACATGTTGATAAAGCCCATAAGATTCTTGCTTGACTACCAGCATTATGATGGCGGTCATATACGTGGGAGCTGGGTAGTCTATAAGCACATCCTTAAATGTCCCTAGTCGTGGTAGTATCGAGACTGAGCCTCAATACTCCGGAGTACTAGTGTATACTTATCGAGACCCCGATGAGAGGCGGTGGCCGGTCTCACAAGCCATTGGTGTTAGTTAGTAACCTAAGATAGTATACATATGCTCATTGGGTTATGAGTACACTGAACGGACTCGCCGGGAACATGCTAGTTGGTATTATACCTATTGTCAGATAGCAGCTCCTAGGTAACATGAGTACAAATTAGTCTGTCGACTTGAGATCGTCATTTGTCTCGTGTGAGTTCCTACTGTTCTTTGATTACTACCCTATCACGGCTCAAAGGAGTCGTGCAAACAGATTTTAGTTGGGTACAGTCCCGAGCCATATGGAGGCAGTGAGTGGATCGTCGGGGATTCGTCTCTCCTGGTACTGGGGGTTGATGTCGCGTTGTGAACGGGTAGCCATCACCAGAAATCCTTGGCCAAGGTGGACGAGAATTACTGATTTGGATCAGTAGTTTCTCAGTGGGTGATGGGCTTCATACCGACATGAAATATCGCATTATTAGGGATCTAACTTTATCCACCCCCTAAATCTGATATACGATACACTTAGACGAACAGACCGGACTGTATGGAGATTGTCACGGACAGGCTCGGTAGGGGTTTGGATTAGTTTGCTCATCGGCCTTTATTTCGCTCAATACCTGGGTAGCCATTACGTACAGCTAGTGCCGCTAACGTGCATATGGTTAAACCCACTGCCAGCGTATTGACGAGTCTTTAGAGTCCTACACAGAGGGTTTTCACGGTTCAGGCGATATGGTGTAGATGACGTATGTTGGTATATACAGGTGTCCGATTAAATATGCATGCTACACAGACTTTAATCGAACGGTTGATAATATTAGCGGTTTAAGATTAAGCTGGATTATTAAATCTGGTTTTGATTTAATAATTTATATATATATATATATATATATGTATTCTAGTATTATCGTTCACTATTCATTTTCTCTCTTGGCTATTCGTATTTTTGTACGAATACGCGTATATATATTTCGATACGTATACCAAGTTGTATTCCGTATTTATACGGAATAGCTTCTAGAAGATGGACACCTCATTATTTAATTTTCATTTTAGAAAATCATTAAGGGAAATGAGATGGAGGGGTGAGTTGGTATAAGCATGGTTTGGCATGTAGAGAGGTATGGCTCTTGATATTTTATTTGGAATATGAAAAGAGATATTTTCATTGCATGGTTGCAATTGACTTAGCCATATTCTCTACATGCCATCCATATTATTTATTCATCGATTTACTCTCATTCTCTCTTGGAGAGACTTAGCCATTTTTCTTGAGTTGCTCATGCCACTAGTTTTCCTCACCTCCTTCTTCATCTTCTTGGGTTGCTCATTTGAGCTCATGTGATGAGAGAAAAATATAGTAAGACATTACTACACCTCCACTCTCCATTGTTAGCAACCTTGGAGCGTCGGTTGCCTCGCTTGGCGAGTCTGGAGACTGCGTCGTTTCCCTCAGGTGGATCATCATCGTTGGAGGAAGACCGAAAACCAAGTTCGATCCGTGATCCTTAGGAGCTAATCAAGGTGGTAGAAGACCGAAGGACTTGCTTCATTCGGTATAACATTTCTAAACTTAGTAGTTTAGCTCTTTGTATTTGCTAGTATAGGTTTATATTTTCGATCTTAGAGCAGGTTTTGTTTGCACCAAATTTTTTAAACGCTAGTTTTTGTTCCGCATCGGCCACGGTAGATGGCCAGGGCATAGGCAGAACCCAACATGGTATCAGAGCCAACCCTTAAACCCTTAGCTAGCAGTTTAGACGATATTAAAGTAATGAAACCGAAACAACTCCGAAACAATACGTAATATGTTCCAGTTTCTATTGAAATTTTCTAGTCTTCAAAATTTTTTTAAAACAATTGCGGAAGGCTATTTATGTGATAACTATAACACCCTCAAAACATGAGCCCCAATTGCCAAAATTTGGCCGGCGAGATTGAAGAAAAAACTGGCCTGGCCGGTCCATTATTGGACTTGGGACTTTAGTTTTTTGGTGTGTTCTGGTGTCTGGAATATTTGGTTTTTGGTATTGTTTATTTTTGCCCAGATTGCATATTATGTTATTTTTGGTTTGGGGGCAATCCGGGGTATTTCGAAGTCGCTATTTTTAACGCTGTTAAAAAATTTCAGTACATGTATTACTATCTACGATCGTGAATGTCATTAGAGCGGTACAAATCGTCTAATTGCTATATGTCTTTTAGATGGGTTTGCGAACATGGCATTCACGTTGATGTTCTGTGTTGTACTATAGTTGTGGTTGGATCGTCGTGGTGGATAACCAGTAGTGCAAGGGTAGTACAGTTTAGATTCATTTGTACATTTGATATTGTGGGGCGTGTGTCCGACATGTAGACTACCGTCTCTGCCAGATTTTATATTCTTTTATTGGGGCACGACCGGATTGAGGTCGATATCGCCATTGTATATATATTTTCTTTTCTGTACTAGGATTACCCCGCGATGGAGTGCACGAATAGCCGGGTTCTAGAGGGCAATGGGCCCACATCTCATGGTGTTGAGACGGAAGGGACCTTAATCTAGAATTGGCGGGCTATTCGCCGCACTCGTAGGGGGTATAGGATGACCGACGAAGGGGTGCTCAAGTTACCAGATTCCGTGAAGTGCTGGGTGGCCCATTCACTTTGTTGATTGGGGTTGCCTCACTTCTGGAATTGGCGGGTAACATGCCGTGCTCGTAGGGGTCTAAGTTTTATTGCATGGGCTATCCACACGACCAGGAACGTCGGTCTCATTTGCGGCTCAAATGAAAGCCGAGACTCTAAGATTATCCACCATTCTGTGTAGCTTGTTGAGATTCTGTGATGTTTCTTATATCATGTCACGGACGAATGTTATATATATTTAAATATACTGGTAGATGTTGTATATGTTTTAAACCCGCGCTAGTCTAGCCCCCGCTCTGCCGTTAGTTAAGTATCCTAACGGTGCATGACGGGGCCCCATGGCGAATGCGGATGGCATATACGTACATTTTATTTTCGTTCTTTTTTCTGGTATGATATGGATTAATTGATGGGACTGCATTAATTCCGATTAATGCAAGGAAAACAAACCTATATGATGTTATTGGAACCAAGTTTTTAAAAACTGACATTACAGACGTTTCCTTTTTCTTTACACAGTGGTATTTGGTTATGAATATCCTGCACCTCATTCGACGAGACAAGAGCCGAGATCCCTTCATCGGGAGTGACCTGTTGGGCAAAAGTTTGCATCAATGTAATAACTTCACTATAGTCGATTCTTTTGCTTTGCATCGTGGTATTCAGTTAGGAATATCCTGCACCTCATTCAATGAGGAAAGAGCAGAGATCCCTTCATAGGAAGTGACCTCTTTAGCAAAAGTTTACGTAACTATATATTTGTAAAACCACTCGGTTCCTTCAACGATATCACGTTCATTACGTTAAAGGTTTTTCGCCAGAAACCAGCCATAGCCTTCCGTCATTTCAGATTAGTATTGCTTAGTATTCGTGCTACGTTTATCGTTGCTATTCCCCGAGACGTAGTGTGCGGTAGCTTTGTAATACTTTTCTGTTGCATAGATAATACGATTGGTTAGGACGGTCGTGTGACTTTGTTGATTATTCGTCAAGGGTCATGCGGGTGGGTCTAATGCAATCTTGGATAATGACGGGTTGAATTTGACTAGGAACTTTTGATTTGTTGATTATTCGTCAAGGTCACTTGGGTCCTAGGGGCAAAAACCACATCGGGAGTTTCAAATATACAGAAAACTTACAAGGCATACGCATACCTTCTGGAGTGTGGTAACTTGAATGGCTTCCATCAAGTTATCATGCGATGATAGTTGGATCCCGATTCCCACTGATGAGTAGATGTTACTCCTTGGGTGATTTTAGATGATCCTGACTAATTCTCCTTTTAGGGTTTAAAGGAGAATTCGAGGAAACAGTGGAAACCATCCTGATTAGATAAAGTGATTAACCAATCTAATCTAGATTAGAGTGCACGCTGAGTATTTCTTTTCCCTCTCTCTTTGGCGGCGACCATGACCAACCTCAAACTAAAACTCATGAACCTAGTTATTCTTAAAACACTTTGGCTTTTGGATTGTCATTTAGTATCATATATCATTGCCGTTCCTACATCCCCTTTGCATTTCTCCAGAACACTTCGTATCACTACGAAAATCCACATTTCTTGGATATTCCATCGTATAGTTACATACGAACTCGAAGGAACTCATTCCAATTCGAGGATGGATTCTGGTTCTGGAGAAATTTAATGGGATTATTCAGTTGTCTGTTCCCTTTACCTTCTCTCAGGTTGCGAGGGCTCCTGGTATAAGGAGAGTACACCTATTACGCTTATTGGATAGTCTTCTTCCAAACCTTAGGTTGGTGCCGAAGGGTGGGGAATGAAGAAAACCAATTAGGCTGAGTGTGGTGTACAGATGGTAATAAGTAAAGACATATAAAGAGATTAGAGTGAGGGGAAAGGAAGTTTCGACTGCTATCATTCATGACAAAACCGCATATACCCCTGTCGCTCCTATATCCTCTTTGCATTTCTCCAGAACACCCCGTATCACTATGAAGATCCACATTTATCGGATATGTCATCGTATAGTTGCATAGGAACTCGAAGGAACTTGTTCCATTTCGAGAATGGACTCTGGTTCTGGAGAAATTGAATAAGATTATTCGGTTGTCTTTTCCCTTTACCTTCTCTCACGTTGCGAGGGCTCCTGGTATTAGGAGAGTGCACCTATTACGCTTATTGGATAGTCTTCTTCCAAACTATAGCCAGGTGCCAAAAGGTAAGGAAGGAAGAAAACCAATTAGCCTAAGTGAGGTGTACAAAAGGTAATAAGTAAATACATATAATGGGATTGAAGTGAGGGCAAGGAAGTATATGGTTATTGTCATGAATCTAGATAATGGAAGAGGCATTACTAGGAATACTCGGCCACTCCTTCGAAACATTTTTATATTTCAGTTTTGTTGTGCGGTGTTAATTAAAAACTGTTTTTCCAATTAGATTCTAACTCCAGGGTATGTATTTACCAGATTTGATTATCACATCTGTATGGCGTTACGGATGCTGAGTGGGAGTAAGATATTGGGAATTGGGTGATTAGATCCTCATCATATAGGAATTATTTGTAATTGGTGATATTTAAGGAAATCACCTGGGTTTTTCCTGACGGCAAATATTTGGTTTTGAATATCCGTTGTTATGCACCAATTTCAAACTGATATATCTGTACGTTTATTTTATAAAGTGAGATATAACTTTTTGAAATTATGTCTATGATATTTACCTATATCAGTTGATGGTTAGGTATGGAGCATTCAACAGTGGTGTAATTCTTTTTAACCATAGCACAGTTTTCAACCTACGACGCACAGGGTTTGAGTTATTAAACTCGGTGGACTTAAACAGAGTATTGTATGTTGTCCGGTGTCCGTAAAGACAAAGGGGTTGGTACTCGTACTATATTCTGTTTACTCATGACTTCTCTATTTTTAGACAAGTATTTCGTTGAAATACAGGATCCAAATTTTGAGAAGTTATAGATATAAGAATAAAGTAGAGAACCATATGTTGCAAGTATCAAGATTCTTCAAGGTGATCGAAGATGTAGATACTTGTGTTAGGCATTCCGTTGTATATTATAATTTTGAGAACTTGCTTCTCTTTCAGGTTACTCATCCGTGGGTACGCTCTTTGATAAGTAATGTTGCTTGGCCTCCTTCCATTTAGTTGATATGCACTGAAAACGGCTGCATGTATTTTGAATCTGGTTCCAATTAAATTAGTGCATTTGTTTCTATATGGATATAGAATGGATTCATATCTTAACGATGCTATGGTATATAGAGTAGTCCGGCTGATGCTTAAAACCAGAATCTGGATAAACTCTAGGCATGTTTTAGCAAGGGCAGTTTATGAGTTTTCCAGGGCTTTGATGAAGGTTAACATTCTACCATTTGGAAGATCAGTAGTTATATTGTTCTTGATTCGCCATAGTTTTAGTAAAATAGATTCTTTTCAGAAAACAATAGTGGAAATATGGTAGAAATGGAATTGATTCCCGAACCATAAACGATTACTGAAAATTTAGTAGAATTTAAAGATTCAATTGGATTCGATGTTCCATTAGCCACTTCGTAGATTTGGTGGGTAACCTCAGGCACCCGAGAGGTACTTCGGTCTCCTCAAAGACGGTGACAGGGAGGTTTTTGATGACCCAAACTTGACACTACTGCTGTTCTAGAATATAAGATCTGGCAGGAGGATGAGTATAGCATCGTTCTAAATTAGCTTTAGAAGTGCACGTGTATATGACTCTGCCAGAGGGTTGTTGTAGTCAGTGGGAGCAGCGGAAACATAGTGGGTAAGTAGCTTATATCTATTTATAGACTAAAGCAGGTATGGCGAAGATAGATCGTTTAGTTTTGATGTGACAGTCATAGAGTTAGACTTCATCAGAACAACAGATGAACCTGGTAAGAAGGTAGTAGGGAGAGATGCCCTGGTATTTGGATGACATGCTCTTGATAGGAAGCGATATTACTATACTATAATCGTTTATACTGTGGTTGGCACAAGGTGTTTCTCCACATTGGATCTGGATAAAATATCAGGGATTCTGGTAACTAGATTTGTGGTTTTAGATCTAAATTTGGAAAGTGTCCCAATTTGGGTACTTGACACTATTCTAAAGGGTTTTAGAATGGACGACTCCTAGCGTGGTGGTGTACCCGGAGGTGATGGAGCCACCCTCTCTAAAGAGATGTCTTCTAGATTGATGAGGAGAGGGATTTGCATGATTGGCATATCACTTGCTTAGGCAATTGAGTCAATCATGAGATATCTAGTACCAAACCAGATTTTTTTTTGCACTGGCTGCAAAAAACATATATTAATCCAATCCTGGAGAAACGTTGGGAAGAAGTTATAAACATAAGTGGATGTTCTTGGTATATGGTAACGACAGCCTCCTTCGGGATGCGGTTATCATTTTAGGCTTCCAAGGTAACCTGGATGACAGAGTGACTGTCAGAGTTATAGTTTTCTCTCTTTTGAAGGGCAGTATGAGGGATAGGTGGTCCAAGCGGATACTAAGGAAGGCATGGTGCAGGATACTGATTAAATTCAGTGGATGATACAGTCTAAGAAGTTTGTTGGATTTGGAGTTCATTTGTGAACTGGGACCTATCCAGACAAATTATAAGACACGTATTGCTCATTTCGGAAGATAGTCTTTCTCCGCAAAGTTGAGATATAGAGAGATAAAGATAGAAACACTGGTGCGGATCCACTTACTGAGGCTATTTCTTGAACGCAATAGTTTTGCAAACGGGATTTGCGAGACTGATTAGTAGAGAAGTTGGGTGTTCGATACCACATGGGCTGTAAGTATGCGACACCGCAATAATTAGCCTTAAGTGCAAGTGGGAGATGGGAGATTGTTAGATATAGTGCCCTCAAGTCAATTATTGAATCGCAGGAAAGCAATTGTGATGATTGAGGGAGGACCTATACGGGGAGAACAGTCTTACTCGAGATGATAGTATGCTATCTGGTTTGTCTTTATCATTATGTACATGCATTACGTGGCATTAAAGATCACTATTATATGTTGATAGAACCCATAGGATTCTTGCTTGACTACCAGCATTATGATGGCGATCATATACGTGGGAGCTGGGTGGTCTATAAGCACATCCTTAAATGTCCCTAGTCGTGGGAATATCGAGACTGGGCATCGATACTCCGGAGTAGACTAGTGTATACTTATCGAGATCCTGACGAGGGGCGGTGGCCGGTCTCACAAGCTATTGGTGTCAGTTAGTCACCTAAGATAGTATACAGGTGCTCATTGGGTTATGAGTACACTGGATGGACTCGCCGGGAACATGCTAGTTGGTATTATACCTATTGTCAGATAGCAGTTCCAGGTGACATGAGTACAGGTTAGTCTGTCGACCTGAGATTGTCATTTGTCTCGTGTGAGTTCATATTGTGCTTTGATTACTACACTACTACAGCTCAAAGGAGTCGTGCAAACAGGTTTTAGTTGGGTACAGTCCCGAGCCACATGGAAATAGTGAGCGGATCGTTGGGGATTCGTCTCTCCCGGTTTTGGGGGTTGATGTCGCATTGTGCACAGGTGGCCATCACCAGAAATCCTTGGCCAAGGTGGACGAGAATTACTGATTTGGATCAGTAGTTTCTCAGTGAGTGATGGGCTTCATACCGACACGAAATATCACATTATTAAGGGTGTGACTTTATCCACCCTCTAGACATGATATGCAATACTCTTAGACGAACAGACCAGACTGTATGGAGATTGTCATGGACAGGCTCAGTAGGGGTTTTGATGAGTTTGCTCGTCGGCCTTCCTTTCGCTCAATACCTAGGTAGCCGTTATGTACAGCTTGTGCCGCTAACGTGCTTGTGGTTAAACCCACCGCCAGCGTATTGACGAGTCTTTAGAGTCCTACATAAAGGGTTTTCACGGTTCAGGAGATATGGTGTAAATGACGTATGTTGGTACATACAGGTGTCCGATTAAATATGTGTACATACTACACAGATTTTAATCGGACGGTTGATAACACTAGCGGCTTAGGATTAAGCCGGATTATTAAATCAGGTTTTGATTTAATAATTTATATATATATATATGTATGTATGTATGTATTCTAGTATTATTGTTCACTATTCATTTTGTCTCTTGGCTATTCGTATTTTTGTACGAATACGCGTATATGTATTTCGATACGTATACCAGGTTGTATTCCGTATTTATACGGAATAGATTCTAGAAGATGGACACCTCATTAGTTGATTTTCATTTTAGAAAATCATTAAGGTTAATGGGGTGGACGGGTGAGTTGGCATAAGCATGGTTTGGCATGGCTCTTGATATTTTATTTGGAAAATGAAAGGAGATATTTTCATTGCATGGTTGGAAATGACTTAGCCATATTCTCTACATGCCATCCATATTATTGATTCATTGATTTACTTTCAGTCTCCCTTGGAGAGAATTAGCCATTTTTCTTGAGTTGCTTATGCCACTAGTTTTCCTCACCTCCTTCTTCATCATCTTGGGTTGCTCATTTGAGCTCATGTGATGAGAGAAAAATATAGTGAGACATTCCTACATCTCCACTCTCCATTGCTAGCAACCTTGGAGTGTTGGTTGCTTCGCTTGGCGAGGCTGGAGCCTGCGCCGTTTCCCTCTGGTGGATCATCATCGATGGAGGAAGACCGGCAACCAAGTTCGATCTGCGACCCCTAGAAGCTAATGAAGATGGTAGAAGACTGAATGACTTGGTTCATTCGGTATAACATTTCTAAACCTAGTAGTTTAGCTCTTTGTATTTGCTAGTATAGGTTTATGGTTTCGATCTTGGAGCGGGTTTTGTTTGCGCCAAATTTTTTAAACGCCGGTTTTTGTTCCGCATCGGCCACGGTAAATGGCCAGGGCGCAGGCAGAACCCAACATATCTTATCTTTTTGCATTTACTATTTACCTTTCTGCTATGTTCATAGTACTCTCATTGCATTTTATATATATACATGTGCTTTCATTATTTGTTATGATCTCGCCTACTAGGATACATGCACCATTACCAATGATGCGCATGTTTCACTTACACAGATTTGCCGGCTCATGCACATTCATCATCGATAATTGACATGCCACATGCACAGTAGAACTGCTATATCATGATATTAATCTTATCCGAAAAAGTACATTTATTGTTCAGCACTACCATAGGACATGCTTTCTTGATATACTTGACATGCTCATATTATGTTCTATATTTGCATATATTGTACTTTATGGTTATATGCATTGAAATGCTGTTTCATGAGATCTCTGGATTTGAGAACCATGGCTATATTTCAAAGGAAATTGTATATTGTTTTAAAAACCAGGTTTCTCTTGATATGATATTTTGTGTCCACCATGAGTTTTCTCGGTTCTGAGCTTGTTTTCGAGACCTGATTCGAGGAGGTGGACGAACCGTCTGCGGGTACATGGTGGACCCGGTAAGGTACCCCAGGGCAAGAAGATCGTAGGGATAATGATGAGCCTGGCAGGGGGAGCACTACCTACCAGTGATAGTTTAGACCAGGCGGTTATCCGGAGGATACCGGCCAGAGTCATGAGATAGTTATGAGGACCGATCTGAGGAAGTGGCTCATGAGACATGAGGATTTACGTGTCGATACTGGACACGTGTTTCATGATGTTTCAAGTGTCGGTGTTGGACACTCAGGTTCAATGATGTTGATATGTCGTTGATGGACACACGTGGATGATATCCACATGCATACAGGCATATGATTTTAGATGTTTGTTTTTATATGTCATTGGCATTGACTCTATTGTTGACATATATGCATACATGGTCACCCTAGATATCATAGTATTACCTTCATGATACAGTATGACCTAGGAATTGTTGTTTATTCGATTTCTACCTGCTGATATTTTCTACTCATAAGTTGGAAACTCACCTCCGTTATGCCATAGTTTTCTTGCAGGTTCAACCATATGGATCAGTAGCGGTATCGCTGGCATACAGTTCCTTCAGGGTGTTTGCTTCGGTAGGTGGGACACAAATTGGATCGTGACCACCCTTTTACTTTTACATTCTACTATATCTAGATAAACTACATCAAATCATAAACTAGTTTTTGTATATTGATAGACCTAGATAGACTTATGTTGCGAGACTTAGAGCGTTGGGTGTTTGTTCACTATTTGTGGTTTTTGATATCTTGCTTTGTTTATTATTCTTTCTGGGTTTGATCTTCGCCATAGGGCGTCGTATATCTGTTTACTGCGTGGTTGTGATTCCTCCTTTTGGCGAAGATGTCACGACCCGAAGGTACGGAACATGTCTGGCACTTAAATTACAAAACGTCTCAAGGCGTAACGTAATCTAAGTAAGCCAAAACCCTGAAATCTAAACCATTTCAAGAAATAGAGTAAAGGAAAACTTATTTAAATAAATCGATTTAAACTACATAAGTCCCATTAAACATTTTAAAAGTATCAAAATTTCCCGAAAATTTCGGTAGAGTCTCCTTTGTAAAAACTGGCCCCGAAACGGGTACAAAACAAGAAAATACATATAAATGAATAAAGGCATCCCCAAGTGGGAGCTAGCTCTTCGCCAAAAGATGGAATCACAACCATAGGCAATATGTATCAAAAGCACGAAAATAAGCACCTGAAAGCAAGAAATAAGAAAGACCACGTCGGCTCAAGTGAGCATCGACACCAAAAACCACAAATACAAGTCTCACCGTCTAGTACAATATACAAGGGTAGATGGAGTGTAATAGATACAAAATAATATACAAAATGAAACAAGATATCCTCGCAACCCACATATGAGCAAGCCGCAAGTCCAAGCAAACGCAAAGGAAGAAGTACACCCGCCGCTACTATGCTAACGGGTCGGACCTGCAAAATACTGTGGCACAACAGGGGTGAGTTGCCAACTCGTGAGTAGTAAGTAACATCTA
The DNA here is from genome assembly GCA_030015575.1 of Agapanthus africanus. NCBI lineage: Eukaryota > Viridiplantae > Streptophyta > Magnoliopsida > Asparagales > Amaryllidaceae > Agapanthus > Agapanthus africanus. The sequence goes on along the minus strand of CM057338.1, from coordinate 864,043,315 downwards.
AAAAGTCTATCGTAAGTATGCACGCAATGCGTCACAGCCTAAATATACCGATATGATGCAATGCACTAGTATGTGTACAACATGAATACATAATCACATGAAACCTGAATATGTTTGGTACGAGAAAATATGTATTCTTATCTTAGTAAAACTTTTGTGAAATAACTGAAGTATCATCAATGAAATCAACTAAAATCCGTGTCAAGTATCGACACTAAATATGTATATGTCAATGCCTCAAAAATCTCAATGTCTCGACATCTCAATGTCACAATATCTCAATATCTCAATATCTCGGGCTCCATCAGTCCGAATCGGCCCATATCATCAATCTCACGACTACGGTCGGTATCCTCCGGATATCCATCGCGCCACAACTAACCGGTAGGTAGAGCTCCCCTGCCGGGCTCAACGCCATCTATGCGATCTTCTTGCCCCGAGGTACTATACCGGGTCCACCATGTACCCGCAGACGGTGCATCCCCCTCCTCGAATCAGGTATATGATACTGCTCAAGAACCGAGAAAACTCATAGTGGACGCCATACACATTACATCACGAGAAAACTGCAAATTCTATTTTTAAAATGATAATAGATTTATAAAATTCTCGCGGTTTTCTCCAAAATCCAGAAATCTCATCAATACTGAAACCCTCAAGAAGAATCACAATATGAAAACATGTCGTTAATGATGGTAATCTATAATACGGTAGTATATACCGTGCGAAGTACGGCCAGAAGTTATGCATGAATCATGATGCAATGAGATATGTATAAATTTCTAACCATCCTACGTAATGAAATGAATATGCAAGTATAAATCTACGGATTATATACGATGCATATGCACAATTATCGATCCTAAGCAAGTTCTATAGTGTTCGTGACATAGCAATTACCAATGGCGTGTGTGTTCGCATAAATAGTACACGTGCGGCATGAACCAATGGTAATGGTGAAAGTGTCATATAAGACGGTATCTCACACACACACACACATACACACACACACACACACACACAGAGAGAGAGAGATACGAGATGATACAATGCAATGAGATGCATAACTAGGAAACTACGCATATAATGCAAGTGCTCTAAGTAATACTAAACCATCGGGCGCCTCGCGCCATCCAGACGATCACCCCATAAATGTATACATCTACTCACCAGGACACCTCGGGTAATCTGATCCTATCTCCGCCCTGTCTTTCCGCACCGCGACCGACGTCTCTACACCCGATCCTAGAATCGCACACAAGCAATTAAGAATATAAATATACGATTAATCGCGGACACAAACGATGAAATTCAATCCACGCGCACAACAAGACGCGCACACACTTGGTGCACAAAACGCACTCGCGACAACGCCACAAAACATGACTAGAGTCGCTATACGTGAAAATACTCAAACCTAAAACCCGATCGTACCATTGCGCATTCACAACACACTAAATATCTTAGAGATTAAGTTATAACTCATCAAAACCTCAAACTTAATTAGAATCAATTTATTTCAAAAACTTAGTAAGCATCCATTTTCCATTTTAGTTCAAATCTTGATGTTTTAACAATTCTAGTGGCCACAATGCTCACTAAATATCTTAATTAAGTCACACAAACCATTACTAAAATTTTATCCGCCCAATTTATATTAATTATAAAAACCTAGTTTGCAAAATTATCTAATTTTAAAAATTTTAAAGTAACACTTTAAAATTAACAACTAAACTAGATTTTTGCATGTCTTAAAATGTTAAACCACCCATTATAACCATACTCAAATAATAAAAAGCCTAACTTGATCTCAAACCCCTTTCTTGAATTTTCTAAACTTGAAATTGGAACCATTTAATTACCTAATTAAATTGATTTAAAGTAATTAACCAATAATTAAACACTAGGGTTAGGATTATACCTCAACAAACATGAGATCAAACATGCAACCTAGCCTCCCAAAGATGCCTCCTTACTCCAAGATCCATACTAGTTTGGCTAAAGAATAATGGGTAAGGGATTACTTAGGAGTTAGTGGGGATTTATATTGATTTTTGATGGATTTTTGATGAATTTTTGAAGAGAATTTGAGGTGGAGAAATGAAGGGGGCTGCAATATGGGGGCTCGGCCTTGATGAATGGAGGGGAGAGAGAGAGAAAGAGAGAGAGGTGTGGGTAATCTAGAAACCTCTCAATTAATTACATCTTTTAACTAATTTCTTTAATTAATTAATTTTCTTAATAAACATTATCCTAGAATTCTCTAGAGTCTTGGACACAATGGAGAAAAGAATATGTTACAAACTTATTATTAAGTTTTCATGGTTCACATTGGTATAATTAACCCATTCTCATTTTGTAATTTACACTAATTAAATGAATAATGGAAGCTTAAAATTTATTTAATATAATTGATTAAGGAAAAATATTTAAGTAAACTAGAAATTTATAAGTGACTAAATAAATACCAAATACTAGAAATTACCTAGTTGAAATAGGAGTATTTAAGTCTATTATGAAAAATAATTATACTTAAGTTTTACGGAAAATACGATTCATTTTACCGATTATCAGAAAATTCTTCTAAAGGATTTATTTATTTATTTTTAAAACATTACAATCTTCCCCCTTAAGGAAATTCGGTTCCTGAATTTAAAATCTAACTACGCGCACGGGAATAGCTCACACTCATCTCGTCCTCGGCTCCCCATGTGTTTTCTTTGCCACTCGGGCCACTCCAAAGAATCAAAACGGTCGATATGACCTCGGACCTCGGTTTCATCATCTGCCGATCTAGAATGATTATCGGCTGCATTGTTAGAGAAAGATTGCACTCTAGCTGAATCGTCTGGTGCTATATCGTACAAGAGGGTCATGAAGGTACTAGCGGAGTATCGATGCATAAAATACGGGATGACCAATTTTGAAAACTAGGTAAAAGAGCCACACGATAAACACTGGGCCAACACACTTGAGAATCTCTAAGAGACCCACATATCTGGAACTAAGTTTTCCTTTCCTCCTGAATCTCAGCACACCCTTCATCAGAGAAACCTTTAAGAAAAACATGATCGCCAACAGAAAACTTAAGTCTATGCCGACGTCAGTCTAGATAAGATTTCTGCCAGCTCTGGGCCACTCTCAACCTATCCTGAATCACTGAATCCTTTCGGTCGTTTCTTACACCATCTGTGGCCCCAAAATACTGCTCTCCCTGAGCTCTGTCAAACATACTGCTCAACTTATGGGTGATCGACGTTTCCTCCTATATAATACCTTGAAGGGTGCCGTCTGAATCTTCTCCTAGAAGCTGTTATTATTGGAAAACTCTATCAATGTTAAGTGGCGATCCCAACTACCACGAAATTTAGAACGTAAGCTTGGAGCATGTCTTCAAGAATCTGAATGGACTTCATTGATTGACCGTCGGTCTGCGGATAGAAACTGCACTGAATCTCATTTGGTGTCCATAGCCTCCTGAAGTTTCTGCCATATTCGGCTGGTGAACGGAGTGCCTCTATCGGACACAATACAAGTCGGAACTCTATGCAGTCGCACCATCTTATCAACATACATCTGAGCATACTGAACGAATCCGAAAATGGTCTTGACTGGAAGAAAAAGAGCTGCTTTCCGTCAATCGGTCTACAATCTCCAAATAGAGCCATATTCTTGACCGGTCCTAGTTAGGCCCACAATACGATCCATAGAAGTTTTTTCCCATTTCCACTCCAGAATGGACAAAGGTTGTAATTCTCCTGCTGACCCCTGATGCTCGGCCCTGACTTGCTGATAAGTCAGCATCCCGAAACAAATCTATGACATCTCTCTTCATCCTTTCACATTAGTAGACATCCCTTAAGTTATGATACATCTTGGTGGAAACCGGATAAACACTATATATCGATTGGTATGCCTCCTCTAAACTTTCACATCATAATCCCTCAGAATCTGGCACGCACGGTCGAATCCCAAATCTTAGCATTCCTTGATCATCAATCACGAACTCTGAATCTCTGCCCCGTCGAACCTGCTCCAAGATTTCTGACCAAAAAACATCACCAGACTGTACCTCACTGATACGATCAAATAACGATGGATGTGCATGGACACAGACAAGTTATCCCCCGGTCAAAGTAGACTCGAACTGTACTCGGCTGTCACATAGAATCTACTAATCTGCCGTCAACTGTCTCTGAACTGTGCTCAAACAACAAAAGCTACCTCCGGGCCTCCAACTCAAAGCATCTGCCACAACATCCGCCTTACTCGGATGATAGGGAATCTCGCAGTCATAGTCTTTCACTTGCTCAACCCATCGACGCTGTTTTAAAATTAGATCTCGCTGCTGAAAGATATACTTTAAGCTTCTTGTGATCCGTAAATATCTGGCACGACTCGTCTCAAAATTTTAAGTGTAAAAATCACTGCGACCATCTCTAAATCATGCATGGAATAGTTCTACTCATGGTTCTTCAACTGCCGAGAAGCATTACAATATCCAACAAAACCGCCTAATCTTGAAGGCGAAATAATATTGGCGCCGTAATCAAACGAGTCTTTAACTACTAAAAGTTCTGCTCGCATGCCCCAGTTCAAAGAAAAGAACTCCTTTCTGGGCCAACCCGGTCAACATTGCAGCTATATGAGAAAAATCATGTACAAAATGTCGATAGTATACGTTCAAACCCAAAAAGATGCAAACCTCCGTCACTGATACAGGTCTGGACCAGTGCCGAACGGCCTCGATCTCATTCGGTTCCATACATATACTATCTCTCTTAACTACATGACCCAACGAGTCAACACCATCCAACCAGAAAACACACTTAGATAATTCAGCGAATAGCTGGTTCTCCCTCAAAGTCTGCAACGAAATCCTCAATTACTGCCCAGGCTCCACTCAGCTCCAAAAGTACACTAAGACGTCCTCAATGGACACGATGATAAACTGATCAAGAACGACTTGGATATTCGTTTCATCCAATCCATAAATGCTGCTGGGGCATTGGTGAGCTCGAACGACATCACCAAAACTCGTGTGAAAATAATCTTCGAAATATCAACCTCTCGAACCCACAACTGGTAGTAATCTGATCGCAAGTCAATTTTCGAGAAATGTCCCGTACAGTAACCCAATTCAACTGACGATAACCAATACATAGATGCAAATGGCCATCCTTATGAAGAACAGGACAGGAGCTCCCCAAGGTGACGCACCTGGATGAACAAGCCCTTTATCCAACAATCTTGCAACTGTTCCTTTAGTTCTTTCAGCTCGGCCGGTTCATCCGATATGGCGGTAGAGAAAAAAGCTCCGTGCTGGAAATCAAGTCAAAGAAGAACCCAATATTGCGATCTGGCGACAAACCAAACAACCTGTCAAGAAAGACATCTTGAAATTCCCTCACAAACGAGACCTGGTCCAACGGGACCTCTACGGCTCAAACATCACAAACATACGCCAAGAATTCCTGACATCCTTTCCTCAAGGCTGACTAGCGTGAAGAGAAGAAATCAAATTGACATAAGAATCCATATCTCCGATACGAACAAACAAACACGAATGAAAACGTTTCGAGCGACAAAAGATTAGCCTACGGCAGAAATCACAACAAGCGGCTAATTTTGCAAGGACTACCATCGGCTAAACTTCGATACAAGGTATGTTGATACCATTTCAAATGACACCAGAAAGAAATACGCATCCGGAGACACACGAAAGAATATTTGTCACAACGGCGTCTATCTAACCGCCTCTGAGTTAACATACCGGTACAACTCCGCTTCGGTCCAAAAAAAATTGAAATCTCAGAAATGTGCTCTTATAGCAGTAAGGTTGCATCCATCGCGGCTGCATAGGTGTCAAAATGCTGGGTGCCTATAGCAAGAAATAGCTGTACGTCTAATCTCCACACGAACCTCTTTATTCGTTTCTCTTCAGTGTCCTCCAGGTAAGGAGCGTATCGAACCACCAAGAAATCTGAATGTCGTACTCGGACACTGTCATCCCTGTAGTCTTGCGCAAAGCTCAAAACTACGAGCTCGGGCATTTCGAACGCTCTCCGGAAGAAACCGAGCAAGAATTACGGCTGTGAACTCGCCCCAGATCATAAGAAGTGGATCTGCAGCTCGTCTTCTCTCGACCGACTCGCACCACGTCTGAGCAAGACCTCTCTAGACGAAAACTTGCAAGCTCAACCCATATCTTGTCAGAATATCTCAGTGAACAACACTTCCTAACCATCATATCGAGGAATGCTTGCGGATCCTCCGCTGCATCTGTGTCTGTACAAACAAACTAGAGGCCTCAGCCTCAAAACTCCTATAGGGATACGGAAATAAACTTGGTAATAACAGAAACGGCTGCCTGTGCAGTAAGTACAAACACAGTCCCTGAAATAGGAGGGACATCATCGGCTATCGGAGCTCGGCTAACCACCACTAACAATCCGATCATCTGTCGCATGTCCTGAATACTCGACTTCAGCCTAGCAATCCATCCTGAAAAAGGCAGACTACTCTGTCCCTGAGGGGTAGGCATATCACCCTGATCGGCACTCGTCTCAAACGAGCCTACTCTAATCTCATCCCCGACGGCAGCCCTCTGACCCTCGTAGTCTCCGGCGGCATAGTGGCTGGAGCAAGAACATGATCGATAGGGACATTGCAATCGAATGAAAGGATTTCCGGAATCAAGGAAGGAAATACAAGCAAATATATATATCCTAAGGTCACTTAGGTGGAGTACCGTATCGAAAGTATGCCGCGGAACATACTCACACTACGTCACTCTGCTTAAGTTACCTACTCCATTTACCAAGGGTTATCCTACACTTAGAAAGGTAAAACCCTATGCTCTGATACCAATTTTGTCACGATCCGAAGGTACGGAACGCGTCTGACACTTAAATTACGAAACATCTCAAGGCGTAACGTAATCTAAGTAAGCCAAAACTCAGAAATCTAAACCATTTAAAGAAATAGAGTGAAGGAAAACTTATTTAAAGAAATTGATTTAAACCACATAAGTCGCATTAAACATTTTAAAAGCATCAAAATTTCCTGAAAATTTCGGCCGAGTCTCTTTTGTAACAACTGGTCCTGAAACGGGTACAAAACAAGAAAATACATATAAATGAATAAAGGCATCCCCAAGCGGGAGCTAGCTCTTCGCCAAAAGACGGAATCACAACCACATGCAATTTGAATCAAAAGCACGAAAATAAGCACCTGAAAGCAAGAAATAAGAAACACCATGTCGGCTCAAATGAGCATCAACACCAAAAACCACAAATACAAGTCTCACAAGTCTCACCGTCTAGTCCAATATACAAGGGTTGATGGAGTGTACTAGATACAAAATAATATACAAAGTGAATCAAGATATCCTTGCAACCCACCTATGAGCAAGCCGCAAGTCCAAGCAAACGAAGCAAAGGAAGTATGCCCACCGCTACTATGCTAACGGGTCGGACCTGTAAGATACTGTGGCACAACAGGGGTGAGTTTCCAACTCGTGAGTAGTAAGTAACATCTAATAAGGCTATCATAAGCACGCACGCAATGCGTCACAGCCTATATATACCGATATGATGCAATGCACTAGTATGTGTACAACATGAATGCATAATCACATGAAACCTGAATATGTTTGGTACGAGAAAATATGTATTCTTATCTTAGTAAAACTTTTGTGAAATAACTGAAATATCATCAATGAAATCAAATGAAATCTGTGTCAAGTATCAACACTAAATATGTATATCTCAATGCCTCAAAAATCTCAATGTCTCGACATCTCAATGTCACAATATCTCAATATCTCAATATCCGTCTGTCCGGATCGGCCCATATCATCAATCTCATGGCTACGGTCGGTATCCTCCGGATATCCGCCGCGCCATAAATAACCGGTAGGTAGTACTCCTCTGCCGGGCTCAAAGCCATCTGTACGATCTTCTTTCCCCGAAGTACCATACCGGGTCCACCATGTACCCGCAGACGGTGCATCCCCCTCCTCAAATCGGGTAATTGATACTGCTCAAGAACCGAGAAAACTCATGGTGGACGCCACACACATCACATCACGAGAAAACCGCAAATTCTGTTTTTAAAATGATAATAGACTTATAAAATTCTCGCGGTTTTCTCCAAAATCCAGAAATCTCATCAATACTGAAACCCTCAAGAAGAATCGCAATATAAAAACATGTCGATAATGATGGAAATCTATGATACGGTAGTATATACCATCATAGTCACATAATTCGCGAATTATTCGGCGAATTCGCGAATAATTCACGAATTATGTGACTTCCGATTAAATCTGCGAATTATTCGCCATCACCGAACGCGCCGAATTATTGCCGAATTATTCGCGAATAATTCCCGAATTATTCACGAATTATTCAAAAAAAGCGAATTATTCAAAAAACAGCAAATAATTCACGAAATCAAAACTAGCGTCTCATATATTAATTTTATATTAATTTTTGCTCAAAATCCTTCTCGAACATTTCCCGAACACTTACCGAATGGCGTGTGTGTTCGCATAAATAGTGCACGTGCGGCATGAACTAATGGTAATGGTGCAAGTGTCCTATGAGACGGTATCACACACACACACACACACACACACACACACACACACATACGAGATGATGCAACGCAATGAGATACATAACTAGAAAACTACACATATATTGCAAGTACTCTAAGTAATACTAAACCATCGGGCGTCTCGCGCCATCCAGACGATCCCCCAATAGATGTATACATCTGCTTACCGGGACACCTCGGCTAATCTAATCCGATCTCCGTCCTGTCTTTCTGTGCCGCGTCCGACGCCTCTGCACCTGATCCTAGAATCACACACAAGCAATTAAGAATATAAATATATGATTAGTCGCGGACACAAACGACGCAAGTCAATCTACGCGCACACACTTGGTGCACAAAACGCGCTCGCGACAACGCCACAGACCACGACTAGAGTCGCTATACGTGAAAATCCTCAAACCTAAAACCCAATCGTACCATTATGCATTCACAACACACTAAATATTTTAGGGATTAACTTATAACTCATCAAAAACTCAAACTTAATTAGAATCGATTTATTTCAAAAACCTAGTAAGCATCCATTTTCCATTTTAGTTCAAATCTTGATGTTTTAACAATTTTAGTGGCCACAATGCTCACTAAATATCTTAATTATGTCACACAAACCATTACTAAAATTTTATCTCACCAATTTATGTTAATTCTAAAAACCTAATTTGCAAAATTATCTAATTTTAAAAATTTTAATGTAACACTTTACAAATTAACAACTAAACTAGATTTTTGCATGTTTTAAAATGATAAACCAACCATTATAACCATACTCAAATAATAAAAACCCTAACTTGATCTCAAACCCCTTTCTTGAATTTTCTAAACTTGAAATTGGAACCATTTAATTACCTAATTAAATGGATTTAAAGTAATTAACCAATAATTAAACACTAGGGTTAGAATTATACCTCAACAAATATGAGATCAAACAAGCAACCTAGCCTCCCAAAGATGCCTCCTTGCTCCAAGATCCATACTAGTTTGGCTAAAGAATAATGGGTAAGGGTTTACTTAGGAGTTAGTGGGGATTTATATTAATTTTTGAAGAATTTTTAAAGAGAATTTAAGGTGGAGAAATGAAGGGGGCTGCAATTGGGGGGGCTCGGCCTTGATGGATAGGAGAGAGGAGAGAGAGAGAGAAGTGTATGGGTTTGTCTAGAAACCTTTCAATTAATTACATCCTTTAACTAATTTCTTTAATTAATTAATTTTCTTAATAAACATTATCCTAAAATTCTCTAGAGTCTTGGACACAAATTGAGAAAAGAATATGTTACAAACTTTTTATTAAGTTTTCATGGTTCAGATTGGTATAATTAACCCATTCTCATTTTGTAATTTACACTAATTAAATGCATAATGGATGCTTAAAATTTATTTAATATAATTGATTAAGGAAAAATATTTAAGTAAACTAGAAATTTATAAGTGACTAAATAAATACCAAATACTAGCATTTACCTAGTTGAAATATGCATATTTAAGTTTATGATGAAAAATAATTATAGTTAAGTTTTACGGAGTATACGATTCATTTTACCGATTATCAGAAAATTCTTCTAAAGGATTTATTTATTTATTTATTTATTTATTTTTAAAACGTTACAGAAGAGCTAGCTCCCGCTTGGGGATGCCTATATATTGCTTGTATGTGGTTTTTGGATCAAAATATACAAGGGAGGTGCTGCCCAATTTTTTTTAAAGGACGAAAAATATTTTCAACCAGTATATAATTCACTTGCATTTTCATATATCATTATTTATGCATTTACAGAAAAACTTGATTTCTTTATACTTTTATTTCAAAACCGCACCACCACTATTTTCCGCAAAATGGTTTAGATTTCTGGGTTTCGGCTTACTTGAATTACGTTGCGCCTTTAGACGTTGCGTGATTTTCATGCCGGTCATATGCCAAATTTTCGGGTCGTGACAGAATCCTTTAAACCAACCATAGAAATAAAGCAAATAAAACCCTAGAACTTTCTCCCTCATAAAAAAACCCCATTTTTGTTTGCACTTTTAAAAAAATCTAACTCTTTAATTTTGTTTAAAAGTAGTTAACACGCCTCTCTGTGGGAATGATCCTCAAATACGACTGCGATAAGCTGTATACTTATGGGTAAATTTGGAGACTATAAAAATCCATATCATTGGGCCTGGGTATTCTATAAGCACATCCTTAAAAGTCCCTAGTCGTAGGAGTATCGAGACTGGGCATCAGTACTCCAGTTTAGACCAGTATATACGTTTCATGACCCTGTACGGGATGATGGATGATCCCATAGCCATTGGTGTTTGATACCGATGATTGTATACAGATGCTCATTGAATGAGTTACACAGGACAGACTCGCCGAGAACTCCTAGAGGGTATTATACCAATCGTCAGATAGCAGTTCTCTGGTGACATGAGTACAGAGTAGTCCCTAGACCCAAGATCGCCATAGTGTCTTGTGTGTGTTCCCATTGTATTTTAATTACTACCCTACCACGGCTTTAAAGAGCTGTGCAAACAGGTTTTAGTTGGGTACAGTCCCAAAGCATAGGTTTTAGTTGATGTCGCACTGTGCACAGGTGGCTATGACCATAAGTTCTTGGCCAAGGTAGATGAGATTTATTGATAAGTGTTATTATTTGTTTCTCTGGTAAATATGAGCTTGACGTCAGCACGACTTACTGGGTTATTGGGAGTCTGACGGCTTCTACTTCGCGGACCCGTTATGCGATAGTCTTAAATGAAGAGATCAGACCGTATGGTGAATATCATTGATAGGCTCTAGCAGGGTACGGACGAACTTACTTGTCGTCCGGCTTTTCGCTCAATACCGGAGTAGCCGTTACATACGGCTAGTGCCGCTAACTTGCTTGTAAGTTAACCCGGTGAGAGATTGATCTGAAAGTGTTTCGGATCAATCGGATATGATCCGGACTTACTACCAACGTATTATCGAGTCTTTGAGTCCCACAAAGAGGGTTTTCCAGTTCTAGTAAAATGATGTAGTTCATGTACGGTGATGCGTGCAGGGGTCCAATTAAACATGTGTATATGATACTACGTGTATTAATCGGACAGTTGATACTAGTCGGTTTATATTTGGACCGAGTCATTAAATCAGGTGTTGATTTAATGATATAATTTATATATGATGATGCATATATAAACTAGTATTATTGTGTTATTCTCACTTTCTTTTGTTATGTTACATATTATGTGCATGTTACATGCCATATATATATTTGTGTGTGTGTGTGTGTGTAATGTAATTGTTGGATATGTATGCCCTATAGGCCTTTCATTGTATTGGATGTTAGGGATATGTATGTACAGGACAATTTTGCTTGATATGATAGCATGCTATCTGGTTTGTTTTTATCTTAACATGTGATATATTTTACTTAGTATCTACATGTTGATAAAGTCCTTAGGATTCTTGCTTAACTACCAGCGTTATGATGGTAGTCATACTTGTGGGAGCTGGGTAGTCGATAAGCACATCCTTAAAATGTCCCTAGTCATGGAAGTATCGAGATTAGGCATCGATACTTCAGAGTAGACTAGTGTATACATATCTAGACCCTGACGATGGGCGATGGATTGGTCCCGCAGGCATTGGTGAGGTGCACCTAAGGTTGTATACAGGTGCTCACTGGGAGTGAGTACACCGGACGGACTCGCCGAGAACTGGCTAGATAGTATTATACCTAGCGTCAGATAGCAGTTCTCTGGTGACATGAGTGCAGATAGTCTGTCGACTTGAGATCGTCATTTATCTCGTGTGAGTTCCCACGGTGCTTTGATTACTAGCCTACCACGGCTCTACTGAGTCATGCAAACAGGTTTTAGTTGGGTACAGTCCCGAGCCATATGGAGGCAGTGAGCGACTTTTGGGGATTCGTCTCTTCCGGTATAGGGAGTCGATGCCGCGCTGTGATCGGTTGGTCAACACGATAAGTCCCTGGCCAGGATGGATTGAGAATTACTAGTAGCTGGAACAGTAGATTCTCGGATGCTCTTGAGCCACATCGACATGATTTGTCAGGTTATTAGGGGTCTGACGTTTTCTACCCCCTTAGACCTAGCATGTGATACTCTCATACGAACAGACCGGACTGCATGGAGATTGTCACGGACAGGATCAGTAGGGGTTCGGATGAGTTCGCTCATCGGCCTTCTTTTTGACAGATACCTGGGTAGATGTTACGTACAGCTAGTGCCACTGACGGACTTGTGGTTAAATCCACTGCCAGCGTACTGTCAAGTCTTTAGAGTCCCACACAGAGAGTTTCCCTGGTTCAGGCAAAACGATGCAGAGGCCGTAAGGTTTTACGGCAGGGTTTCGATCATATACGTGTACTAGCTACACGGATGTTGTTCGGACGGATAATACTAGTGGGCTTTGGTTTAAGCCGGATTCTAGTATTATATTATACGATTATTATTATCTCATTGTATTCTTATTTTTACAATACGAATACGGGTATATATATACGGTGAGGGGCATTCATGTAATTTCACAAGAGATGCTTCTAGAAGGGGACACCTCATTATTAGATTTATCTATTTTTAGAAATAGATTAATGAGGTGGAAAATGGAGATATTTGTGGCATGGTTGAAGTATGGCTTATTCATTTGAAATTACTATTCAAGCATGGTTGATTATTTTCTATTGGAAATATTGCATGCTTGATTATTGAATGAATTAGCCATTCCTCATTTGCCACTACACCTTAGCTCATTTGTTCTTGCTCTTTCTCTCTCCATTTTCTCCCCTCCTTCTTCCTCAAGCCCTAACCCTCACATGTATTGTGAATCCTCGAACTTCTTGAGATAAAATACTCTAATCATATCTCTACATCTCCTGAGTTTTCTAGATTAGAAAACTAGACATTTTAGTTACCTCACTCTTGAGGTTGAAGCTTGAACCATAGACTCTCGGATGGATCATCTTCGTCACGACGAGATCGACAACCGAGTTCGATTCAAGCCATCTAGGCGCTAAGAAGAAGAGAAGAAGATTCAAGCCATCTAGGAGCTAATAAGAGAAGAAGAAGACCGAAGGACTTGAACAAGGAGGTATAAACTCTTACATGGTAGTTAGAACATATTTGTAGTATTTTTAACTAGTTATGGTTTCCAAAAGATCCTTGGTTGTTTGGTCGATGTTGCAAAGTCTTGAAAAAAATAATCGTTTTTTGTGTATTCCGCCTCCCAGCGAACCCGCAGGGTGTGCGATATCGACTTACACTGGTATCAAAGCCACTTAAACCTTAACTAGCTAGTTAGCAAGTAGTTAGAATTTCTATCGACGGAAAAATACCCAAAATCATATTTCCATACATATGCTTGCTGTCGTTTTTCAAAACTGCTCAAAAAAATTATTTCAGTGGCCTTAAAAATACATGCAGGCTTTTGTAAGAACAAGAAAAAAATTCGAGCTTGTAATCCACCAACTTGACCGCGGAACCGCGGCCAAATAGGTTGTTTAGGCACGGAACCACTACCGAGTCATGGCCGATTCGCTCCAAATTTTTTCTGTGGTTCTTAATTGTAACGACCATATTTTCTTAATCTTGGAAATATGATTTATGGCATATTTTGTTTCTACCCGGAATTGTTTTTGTGTTGGTTTGTACATAGCGTAGACATGGAAAACATTTTCAATCGAAATTCTAAGTTGGTTGGCTAATCTCGGTTTTCTTTGTTTATATATGTGTTACTAAATGTCTGCTAATTGCTATATGTCGATTAGTGGGGGTTGCACATATCTATGTTTTGATGATGATTTGAGTATATAAAGTATTGGATCGTCGTGAATGAGTAGCCGGGGGGATGTGAGAAGAGTGTTATTTTATTTCATTCTTGTAAATTTGTAAATTGATGTCATATTCTTTTGTGGGGCACATCCGAGTTGAGGTTGTAGCCACCACTGTATTATTTCATTTACTTTTTCTTGCACCTAGGATAGACCCAAGTTGGGGTGCACAAACTATCGGTTCTTGAAATACCGAGTGGCCTACTCATTTTATTGAGGGAGGTTGCTCCACTTCGGAAATTTGGCGGGTAGTTTGCCGCACCATAAGGGTCTAGGGTGGGGTTTGGCTATTCATCACGACTGTGAAATCCGTGTTTCGTTATAGGCTAAAATGAAACACGGAAATCCTAGTATATCCAGTATGTTCATCTGTGTTTCTGAGATCTGGAATACTTATTATTGCATGAGACGAATGGCTATATATCTATATATATATATATATATATATATATATATATATATATAATAAACATTGCTTATGTTTTGCACCCGCGCTATTCCAACCCCCGCTCTGGCGTTAGTTAAGTAACCTAACGGTATATGAGAGGGACCCGTGGCGAATGCAGATGGCATAAGCATGCGTTCTATTTTCGTTTCTTTTCTGTAATGATAAGGTTAATTGATGGGACCGCATTATTATTGATTAATTCAAAGGAATAAATCTAAAATTTGATGTCGTTGGAACAATTACAAAACCACTCGGTTTCTTCAAAAAGATATTTTTTAAAAGCGGAGCTTAAACCACTCCTTTTCAAAAGCTATTCGGTTCCTTCGACTATATCAAGTTCATTACGTTAACGGTTTTTGCTAAAAACTGTAGGGTTACATAGTGCGGCAGCAAGGTTTTGGGAGGCATCGTCCATGCCGTTTTCAAATTTTTGTTGTTCTAAAGAACCCTAACCTTAGAATCTTAACTAGAGATATAAACAAAACATCATGCAAACAACTTTACATACTAAGTGAATGCGGAATACAACCTTTATAGACCAGTCCTTCACTTCAAATGCTCCGTGTAGAAGTCCCTTCGCTGTGAGTAATGATTTCCCGAACTCTTGAGATGATCCACAAGGTAAAAGATGCAAACTTGCTCGAAGTCTTCGAGCCCAAAGATGATCTACGTCAAGGAGACTCAAGCTCATGCTACCTCTTCACTAAATTAGGGTTTAGTTAAGCAAATACTCTAAACTAAATGGCTAATAGTAGAGGATGATAAAGTAGGAAATGGGCTCTTTTGAGTTTTCTTTTTCTCTCAATATTTTCTCACCTTGAAAAAAACTAGCAAGCTTTTCATGAGGAAGAAGAAGATGAAGTGAGTGAACAAATGAAACTCATGAGGTGAGAATGTGAACCATGGGTGAGTTAGTGTCATGCACTAACTCATGTAGAGACATAACTAGGGCTAGGGTTTATGGTTAGGTTAATAAATATCTACAAATAAAACAAAAGGAGTAGACTTGGTCAATATTTCCACAGGCTTCTACAAGCTTGTAGCTATGACAAAAATCCATCTATTTTTTAATTACTTAGATAAATATAAACCCTAACTATAGTGTAAGTCTCATACACCCATGTATCATGTATCATCAAGCATGACACAATAAAATGTACATTAATATATATCACATATATAATATATGCACACAATTGAGAAAATGAATACTTAGTGAGCAAATATTAGTTAATGTAAGTTAATATATCAAATATATAATTATACATTAAATTATCAAATCAACACTTGATTTAATAATCCGGCTATATCACATATAACCGACTAATATCATATGAATCAACTTATCGAATCAACACTTGATCCGATAACCCGGCTATATCTCATATAACCGACCGATATCACATATCACGAGAATAGAATGCGGGATCACATACGCGCATTAATCTCGGTCCCGCACATATCACATATGTGCTCCTACTTCGTTTCGCATGAACCAGGAAAGCTCTGTGTAGGACTCTAAAGACTCGTCAATACGCCGGCAGTAGGTGATGATCATATCAAACACCCACAAGACGCAAGCGGTCTGCTAAACGTAACGGCCACCCGGGTATTGAGCGATCAGAAGATCAACAAGCAAGCTTGCTCATACTCCTACGAATCCAATCAGTAACACTATCGTACAGTCCAGTCTCTTCGTCTGATATGTCGCATATCACAGCCTGGGGGTGGTATAACGTCAGACCCCAATAGCCAGATAAGTCATGCCGATGCAAGGTCCATAAAGGTTCGAGAAACTACTAATAATACTTACCAGTAAATTTCAGCAATCCTGGCCAGGGATTTCATGTTATGGCCAATTGAGTATAACGCAACATCAATTCCCAATACCGGAAGAGACGAATCCCCTCTTCGCTTATTGCCTCCATGTGACTCGGGACTGTACCCAAAAACCACCTTTTTGCACGATCTCTTGACCGTGGTATGGTGGAAATCAAAGCACAGTGGGAATCATACAAGTCCCTATGACGATCTCAATTCGACAAACTAACCTGTACCAGTGTCACCAGAGAACTGCTATCTGACGATAAGTATATTACCATCTAAGAGTTCTCGGCGAGTCCGTTCAGTGTACTCAGTCTCCATTGAGCACCCGTATACCATCTTTGATGTCGAACACCAATAGATGTAGTCATCCATCGCCTATCATATAGGTCAAGAAGCGTATACGCTAGTCTATTCTGGAGTATCGATATCCTGTCTCGATACTCCTACGACTACGAACAATTATAGGGTGTACTTGTGGACTACCCTTGGCCCCACTAGTATGATCTCCATCATAGTCCTGGTAGTCAAGTATACATCCTAAGGGCTTTATCAACATGTGAGAGCAAGACAGCATCACTTATACAAGTCAACATGTTAAGATAAAGTGCAACCAGATAGCATACTATCATGTCAAGCAAGAAAGTCCTCCCTATATATGTCCAAGCATCCACTACAATAAACATCCCATATACAGTAATGGCCTCTAGGGCATACATACAACTAACAATCTCCCACTTGCACTAAGACCATCTGTTGTAGTATCCAATACCCAACAACATAGCGGTGGTTTTAGTATCACATACTTAACCATCCCAAAATCTCTCAAATAGTATTTGGGGAAGCAGGTCTTGGTGAGTGGATCCGCCGTGTTATCCTTCATGTCAACTCTCCTGACCTCAATCTATTGGAGATCAACCATCTCCCTGAGCAGGTGATACTGTCCTCTGATTATATCTAGAATGCTGGTGGGACCTACATTCCTAGGCCAAAGCCACAACTCCATTATTATCACAATAACAGTTATTTGACAATCAATGGTAGAAACCTTGTTCATCTCATGAACAAGAAATGTCCAGACAGCCACTTTGGTAGTATCATTGGTAGCAATGTATTCAGCTTTTATCGTCTAGTATGTCACGGTATCTGGATTGGAACTCTTCCAACATACCGTCCCTCCACTGAGGGTAAAGACAATGCATGTAACTGACTTTCAGTCGTCCTTATCACTCTGGAAGCTCGAACCAAGAACTTTCTTTTAGTGCTTCTCAAGTACTTAAGAATGTCCTCCACAGCTGTCCAGTGATTCTCCCAAGATCCGATTGATTCCCGATCACTACACCTAGTGAGCCATCTACATCTAGTCTGGATTTGGGACACTCCCAACATCCACTTAGATCTATCACCATAGATCATAATCCACAAGATATAGTAGGTATCATCCAGATCTTCTATTGAGAATCTTTGTGATAAGAGGAGCTTGACCGAGTGCAGCATAGGAAACCATTTCCTATCAAGAGTATGTCATCTACGTACAATACGTGTAAGACAACCTCACTCTCTATAACCTTCTTGTATATACAAGGTTCATCTACCTTTTTGATGAAGTCAAACTCTTTGACTGGTACATCAAAACAGATGTTCCAACTCCGCGATGCACGCATTGATCCTGATGGACTTAAGCATAGCTTTGAAAGTCTCAACTTTCCATCTGCACCAAGAATCTTCTCAAGATCCAATTTGCTCCCAATGGTTTTTACCCCTTCAGGTGCAACATTCAAAGTCATACTTTGTTCGTGTATATGGATTCCAACTTTGATCGCATAGCATCCAGCCTTTTCACTGAGTTGCCACTCGTGATGGCCTGCTTGAACCTAGTTGGGCCATCATCAACCATGATGCAATCCTCTCTCCCACTGTCACCGAGAAGACCGTAATATCTCTCAAGTGGATGAGGAACCCTACCAGATTCGCGGAGAGGCTGAGCTTCGTTGGAGACTATTGAATTCTTTGGTTTCACCAAATTATCAGCTGTTAGTTTGTCTAGCTGGAACACCTTCCAGTTCTACCTCATGACCACAAATTTCTTCACAAGAAATTCCTTTTCTAAAAAGGTGGCATGCTGAGAAACAAAACACCTTTTCCTCCTCAAAGTGGTAGAAGATATTCCCTCGCAAATGTTTAGGATATCTTAACAAACTTGTACAGAACTGACATTGCCTCGAGTTTGTTCGGATCTTGGTTTTCAACATAGGCCGGACAACCCCATATCTTAACTCGTTTAAGACATGGTCTCTTCCCATTCTATATCTCATATGGAGTGACAGACACTGATTTGGATGGAACCCCATTCAATAGGAATGCAGCTTCTCTAGTGCATAACTCCAAAAAGGAACTAGGTAACTTAGCAGTACTCATCATAAAGCGCACCATATCTCATAAGGTGCGATACCTCCACCCCGATACACCGTTGTGTTGTGGTGTATATGAAGGAGTAAGCTGAGAGAGAATCACATTATCTTTTAAATAATCCAGGAACTCCATGCCCAAGTATTCTCCTCCTCGATCACATCGAAGGGCTTTAATACTTCTACCTGTCTGGTTCTCAACTTTAAGCTTATATTCCTTGAATTTCTCAAAAGTTTCAGACTTGTGTTTCAACAGGAACATATGTCCGAATCCTAAGAGAAGATCAGTGAATATAATGAAGTACGAAGAACCAACCTTGGCATTTGTAGACATAGGACCGTATACATCATCATGTATCCATCCCAAGAGTTCAGTAACTCTTTCTCTATTTCCAGTAAACGGAGTATTGGTCATTTTACCTTTGAGACAAGACTGGAAAGTATCATAAGATGAAAATTCGAACGGATTCTTATATTCATCCTTATGTAACTTAACCGGTCGTGTCGCATTGATATGACCTAGTCTACAATGCCATAAGAAGAATTCGTTCATTTCTGAGCTACTCCTCTTTAGTGTGTTCTATATACTTTGAACTGTAGTTTGATTTAGAATGTATATGCTATTATATAACGTGCATGATCGAATCAACTCTTGATTCAGGTAAATGTTCATAATATTATCCTCCAATCCAGAATTATATTCTTCTTTAACTTAATAAAGAAACTGATGTAATGATGTATATCAAGTTCAGTATGTAATAACATTCATTCAGAATCAATGTATTAATACAAGGTGATATTTGCCAACTAACTTGGCTGCAACACTTGCATCATTCTCTACACTTAGAGATATATCACCCATTCCCAGTTCTTTACCTTTCTGTAGCCTATGTAACATATTACATATGCGGGATCCTGATCCGGTATCACATACTCAGGACGTAGATGATACTGAGAAATAGTTCTCGGTAATGAAAACACCCGAAGAAGATGCATCAACATACACTTTTTTCGATTGGGTGGCATAGGAATCCGGATATTCCCCTATTTCCTTCTTGGACTTATAAAAATTATAAGAAAGAACGGAACCAACGTTCCCTAGCTCAGTATAATAAGCAGGTTCGGTCAATGCATCCATATTATTATCTTGATTAAGGCGTGACAGGGTCGTTACCAGGAGAGAGAGAGAAGAAAACACTCTGCGTGCGCTCTTACAAGATTAGATTAGTTATTTATTTTATCTAATCAAGATGGCTCCTACTGTTTTTATCAAATCTTTCTTCAAACCCTAAAAGGTAAGACTAGCCGTGATTAATTACACCATACAAGTTCTCCAATCATTCAGCAAGGCCAGTGTCGGTACTTTGAGGGAGGTTCCCCATGCTTTCGCACGGACATAATTAAAATAAACCTTATTTTCCCAGGGGCGTAACCCCGTTAACACCTTTCTAGACACCTACTTGATCGGCTAATTGTAATGTGTAAAACTCTCCCAGGAGTAACTCTTACTCACAGTGGGTATCGGGATCCAACTATCTCATAGAAGGTATGCAATCTCATTGCAAATTTCAACACTTGAAATTCCCGATGATATTCTGCCCCTAGCGTCCTATGACCTTGACACAGGCCAACAAACCATAGTCCGCTAGTCAAGTTCAACCCGAACATTTCATGATTGAATTAAATCCACCCGCATGACCCTTGACGCAGGCCAACAAAGTCGTACGACTACCCTAATCCAATCGCATTGTATGTAGCAGATAAGCACTAGTTAGCTACCGCACACTACGCCTTGACGCAGGCCAACAAACGTAGCACGAATACTAAGTAGTACTTATCTAAAATGACGGAGGGCTACGATAGGTTTTTAAGAAAACCCTCTGTGTAATGAACTTGATATCATTATAGAATCAAGTGAATTTGAAAAAGGAGTGTTTTTTAGGCTTTTAGTAGTTTTGCTAAAGAGGTCACTCCCGGTGAAGGGATCTCGGCTCTTTCCTTATCGAATAAGGTGCAAAATATTTCACAAATACCACTATGCAAAGCAAAAACTATAGAAGCAATCAAAAGACAAACCGAGTGGGTTGTAGTATCTGCCAGTTTCGCTAAAGAGGTCACTCCCGGTGAAGGGATCTCGGCTCTTTCCTTATCGAATAAGGTGCTGGATATTCTATAAGGAATACCGCTATGCAAAGAAAGAACTAGAGCTACCAGTTTTTAAAACAAGTTTCTACAACATCTTTAAGTTTCTTTTAGTTTCATCAATCTCATTAATGAAGTCCCATCAATTATGCTTCCTAAGCATCACATAAGAAACGAAAGCATCAATAGTTATTATATATCATATATATAATATAGGCATTCGTCTCAGAACATATCAAGTGATTACATCACAAAATATCAGCAGCAGAAGAACACATATGAAGTATTGGATATACTAGGAATTCCGTATTTTAAATTAAGCCAGTATAAAATACGGATTCCACGGTCGCGATGAATAGCCAAACCCACATCCCTAGACCCCTACGAGAGCAGTAAGAAACCCTACTAATTCTAGAGTTAGGAGACCCGGTCTCGACTCCTCGAGATGGTCTCCCACTAGACCCTAGAACCCGGTTACTTGTGCTCCCCGCCTCGGGTCTATCCTAATGCAGAAAAGTAAATAATATACATCAATGGTGACATCATCCTCAACCCGGAAGTGCCCTAATAAATGAATATTACATACAAGTTTTAACATGAATGAAAATGAAAAACTCTCATCTCACATAAAAAAAACCGGCTATTCAGAACACGACGATCCAATATAACATATCACAGCAACACATAATATCACATGTCATCAACGTAAGTCAATATGCGTATCCCAGTTGTTGTTGACATATAGTACCGAAACCGGCGATACACCACATATTACACTTACGATTGCAGAAAAGAAAGTGAAAACTACAACAGTTGGAATCCGCAACCACCTTAGACATCATAAACCCAATGTATCACATACATTGGATTTCATGCCTAACCAAATGAATTCCGTAGACATCACATGCCTAACAATTATAAACCCCGTATTTTAGTCTCGATATTGAAAACATTTTCCAATAACCTGTCGGGTAATTCAACAAGATTTCCGATAACCTGATCGAATGCTCGTCGGAAACTTTAGTAGAAGGACGCACCCCCGACGCCGTCGACGAAGTGCACTAAGGCGGAACACCGCGGCCACGAGCACCCAAACGGATGCTTTTGGCGAGGGGTTCTCCTATAGTCATTTGGTCGGGGCTATGGGGCGTGGCTATCTAGTAAGGTTACCCGGCGAGTATCCACGTACACTATGTAATTGTGACGGACTTAAATCCACATCAAAATTCCGTGGCAACCGATCAAATGAGACTAAACTGCCAGATTTTTAAAATTCAACCTAGTTATCAGAAAACTAATTATGGATTCCAAATATTGTATAACAATAAAAAATACCTAGATGAAGTTAAACTTTTCGATCGAATAAGCAAGCACCCAAAATTTCCCAACATGCTCAATACTTGAGTGGAGTTTAAAAAAGTACCCAGAACAGGCCATAGCTCCTATGAACCATCCGTAGAAGGGCCGATCCATGCCTCACTTATGTCGCCACGGAACTGCGACAAACCCTAGGGTATCACCGCGGTTCCGTGATCCAAAAAGTCGAGTTTGGGTATCGTTCTTCTAGAGGGTCTACAGAATCGCTTGCATGATTTTCTGAAATTTTTGAACTCGGAAAAATCCAACACTTGGAAAATTTCCAGCGGGGAAAATTGGATTATTGATATTCGTTCAAAATTTTTAATATCGTCTAAATAATCCGAATATATGTTAGAATTATGATTACGAAACACTCCGAATTGCTTTTGCAGAAAGTTAACATCACATGAAAATTTAGCAAAAACAAACAACACCTGAAAAACCAAAACTCAGAGACTGGAACACAGTGCAAATTTGAAGCAAAAATCCTCAAATAGGGCTGGCCTCCTCGGATATTTTGGTCATGTGCTCGGCCAAAATCTAGCCAAGTTGCCTCAAATTTGTTCCGTGTTCATGTCATATCACATACAATATTCTGCAGTTGTTTAAAAAAATTTTAGAGGCTATTAAAAAATCGACAGAAACCAGTTTCTAGTGTTTCAAGTTTCGGAGCAGTTTCGGTTTCATAATCTAACAAACATCGTTTAAATCTCTAGCTTGGCTCTGATACCATTGTAGAGTTACTTAGCGCGGCAGTAAGGTTTCGAGAGGCATTGTCCATGCCGTTTTCAAATTTTTGCCGTTCTAAAGAACCCTAACCCTAGAATCTTAACTAGGGATATAAACAAAATATCATGCAAATAACTTTACATACTATGTGAATGCGGAATACAACCTTTGTAGACCGGTCCTTCACTTCAAATGCTCCGTGTAGAAGTCCCTTCGCTGCGATTAATGATCTCCCGAACTCTTGAGAAGATCTACAAGGTGAAAGATGCAAACTTTCTCGAAGTCTTCGGGGCCGAAGATGATCTACATCGAGAAGACTCAAGCTCATGCTAGCTCTTCACTAAATTAGGGTTTAGTGAAGCAAACATCCTAAACTAAATGGCTAATAGTAGAGGATGATGAAGTAGGAAATGGGCTCACTTTAGTTTTCTTTTTCTCTCAATATTTTCTCACCTTGGAAAAATCTAGCAAACTTTTCATGAGGAAGAAGAAGATGAAGTGAGTGAACAAATGAAACTCATGAGGTGAGAATGTGAACCATGGGTGAATTAGTATCATGCTGTAACTCATATAAAGACTTAACTAGGGCTAGGGTTTATGGTTAGGTTAATAAATATCTATAAATGAAACAAAAAGAGTCGACTTAGTCAATGTTTCCACAGACTTCTACAAGCTTGTAGCCATGACAAAAATCCATCTATTTTTTAATTACTTAGATAAATATAAACCCTACATTATCCTAACTATAGTGTAAGTCTCATACACCCATGTATCATGTATCATCAAGCATGACACAATAAAATGTATATTAATATATATCACATATATACTATATGCACACAAGCGAGAAAAAGAATACTTAGTGAGCAAATATTAGTTAATGTAAGTTTATATATCAAATATATAATTATACAATAAATTATCAAATCAACACTTAATTTAATAATCCGGCTATATCACATATAACCGACTAATATCATATGAATCAACTTATCGAATCAACACTTGATCCGATAATCCGGCTATATCTCATATAACCGACCGATATCACATATCGCGAGAATAGAATACGGTATCACATACGCAAATTAATCTCGGTCCCGCACATATCACATATGTGCTCCTACTTCATTTCGCATGAACCAGGAAAATTCTGTGTAGGACTCTAAAAACTCATCAATACGCCGGCAGTAGGTGATGATCATATCAAACACCCACAAGCCGCAAACGGTCTGCTAAACGTAACGGCCACCCGGGTATTGAGCAATTAGAAGGTCAACAAGCAAGCCTGCGCATAATCCTGCGAATCGAATCAGTAACACTACCGTACAATCCGGTCTTTTCGTCTGATATGTCGCATATCACGGCCTGGGGGTGGTATAATGTCAGACCCCAATAGCCTGATAAGTCATACCGATGTAAGGTCCATAACGGTTTATGAAATTACTGATAACACTTACCAGTAAATCTCAGCAACCCTGTCCAGGGATTTCATGTTATGGCCAATTGAGCATAACGCAACATCAACTCCCAATACCAGGAGAGACGAATCCCCTCCTATCGCTCATTGGCTCCATGTGACTCGGGACTGTACCCAAAACCACCTTTTTGCACGATCTCTTGGCCGTGGTATGGTGAAAATCAAAACACAGTGAGAATCATACAAGACTCTATGATGATCTCGGGTCGACAGACTAACCTGTACCAGTGTCACCAGAGAATTGCTATTTGACGATAGGTATAATACCATCTAGGAGTTCTTGGCGAGTCCGTTCAGTGTACCCAGTCTCCACTGAGCACCCGTATACCATTTTCGATGTCAAACACCAATAGATGTGGGATCATCCATCGCCCATCATATGGGTTAAGAACCGTATACGCTACTCTACTATAGATTATCGATACCTTGTCTCGATACTCTTACGACTAGGAACAATTATAGGGTGTACTTGTAGACTACCCTTAGCTCCACTAGTATGATCTCCATCATAGTCCTGGTAATTAAGTACACATCCTAAGTGTTTTATCAACATGTGAGAGCAAGACAGTATCACTTATACAAGTCAACATGTTAAGATAAAGTGCAACCAGATAGCATACTATCATGTCGAGCAAGAAATTCCTCCCTATATATGTCCAAGTATCCACTACAATATACATCCCATGTACAGTAATGGCCTCTAGGGCATACATATATCTAACAAAAACCAGTCGTAGCCCTCCGTCATTTCAGATAGGTATCTACTAGTATTCATGCTATGTGTTTTGATCTTCACCAAGGTATAGTGTTTGGTAGCCAGTGAGTGCTTATCTGTAGAATAGATAGATGCATTAATCTAGGACAGGCGTATAGCTGTTTTGGCCTTCGTCAATGGATTATACGAATGGGTCTAGATTAATCTGGACAATGATGGGTTGAGCTTAACTTGCGACATATGATTTTTTGACCTTCGTCAAGGTTATAAGCGCTCGGGGAAAAAATCACATCGGGAGTTTCAAACATAAAGGAAACTTGCTAGTGTTGCATACCTTCTGGAGTGTAGTGCTTTTTGGTAGGCTTCCTTCAAAATCATCATACAATGATAGTTGGGTCCTGATCCTACTGTGAGTATCCGCTAATCTTCGGGAGAACTTTTCACTTAACAATCAATTCTATAAACCAAGTAGGTGCCTAGAATGGTGTTAGCGAAGCTATGCCTCCAGGGAAAAGAGCTTATGTAATTAAGAAACTTCGCGAAAGCGTTGGAAAAGCTCTCTCGAAGTACCGAAACTAGCCTGGCCGAAAGGTTAAGAAAGAATTGTGAGGTGCGATTAATCCTGACTAATTCTTATTTTAGGGTTTGAAGAAGAATTCGAAAAAACAGTGGGAGCCATCCTGTTTAGATAAATTAATAACCAATCTAAATATGCAAGAGCATATGCTGAGTGTTTCTTTTCTTTCTCTCCTAATTGCAGTGACCATGACGGGACTTAAGCTAATACTAGATAAAAATAAACTCGATGGGCTAAATTATAAAGATTGGCTGAGGAATGTCCATATAGCCCTTACATATGATAAGGTCGAATACGTCCTCACGGCGAATGCTCCCCCTGTTCCCGGTCCAGAATCCTCGGTCGTAGACATTAAGGTCCGTAAGACCTGGGATCATGATTGTGCGAAAGCCAAATGTCTCGTGCTGGCCTCCATGGATAATGAACATCAGAGGCGGCACGAGAAGATGGACATTGCTTCCATCTTCCTCCATACCAAAGATTTATATGGAGAGCAATCTCGTATTGCAAAATATGAGACCTCAAAGAAATTGTTTTAACCGAGGTTGGCTATCAGATCATCTGTTGGGGACCACGTCCTAAAGATGATTTCTCTCATAGACGAGCTCGCGGACCTGGGAACTACGTTGGAGAACGAGTTGTACATCAACTTGATTCTACAATCCCTTCCTTCCACCTATGCCTAGTTCATATTGAATTTCAATATGCAAAATATAGAAGTTTCACTTCCTGAGCTCCTCAACATGTTGAGGATGGCAGAGGGCACTTTGAAGAAAACCAAGGAAACACCCGCTCTGTTTATTAGGGAATCTTCTTCTGCTAAATCCAAGGCTAAGGCCAAGGGGAAGAAGAAGAAGGCCCCCACAAAACCGAGGGGGGTGTGTAGAAGGTGCAGGGAAAGCAAAAGGAAAAGATAGGGGGCAGCCACAAAGGAAGAATGCTTCTATTGTCGGAAAAAGGGTCATTGGAAGAAGGACTGCAGAGCCCTAAAAGCCAAAAATCAGGACACGAAGAAAGCTGTGGCTTCGGCTTCAGGTGTGTTCGTGATTGAAAATTGTTTCTCTATAAACTCTACTTCTTGGGTATTGGATACCGGATCAGGATCTTACATCTGTAATTCATTGCAAATGCTGAGAAGCCGTATGGTTTTGAAGAAATGTGATATGACCCTCAGGGTTGGCAACGGAGCTAGTATGGATGCTGTTGCAGTAGGAGAATATCACCTAGGATTGGCGAGTGGACATATTTTCTTATTGCATAACTGCTTTTGTGTACCCAGTATGATGTGTAATATTATATCTGTATCTTTGTTATCAAATGAAGGAAATAATTTTACACTTATAAGAAATGTCATAAACATTTACCTAAATCATGAAATGGTTGGGTTGGGTACACTGAATAACGGAATATACATTCTCAATTAACATCAAGTTTTCAACGTCCAAAACACACTTAAAAGAAAGGCTTCAGAATCAAACCAAGTTTTTTTATGGCATTGTAGACTTGGTCATATCAATGAAATACGACTGACTAAGTTATATAAACAAGGATACTTAGATCCGTTTGAGTATCAATCATATGCAACTTGTCAATCATGTATCAGAGGAAAAAAGACAAAAACTCCGTTCACTGGACACGGAGAAAGTGCTACTGAGCTCCTGGGACTCATACACAGCGGCGTGTGTGGGCCAATGTCTACACATGCAAGAAGTGGCTATTCCTACTTCATTACATTCACAGATGATTTCTCAAGGTATGGACATGTATTCTTAATAAAATATAAATCCGAAGCCTTTGAGAAATTCAAAGAGTATAAGAATGAAGCGGAAAAGCAAACCGGCAAAAGTATCAAGATGCTCTGATCCGATCGGGGTGGTAAATACTTAAGTTCCGAGTTCCTGGAATATCTAAAAGAGAATGGAATTCCCTTAGCTTACTCCTCCATACATACCACAACACAACGGTGTATCAGAAAAACGGAATCACACCTTACTTGATATGGTGCGTTCCATGATGAGTAATGCTGAGTTACCGCCCTCCTTCTGGGGTTATGCACTAGAAGTTGTTGCATACCTATTAAATAAGGTTTCAACTAAGTCTGTGCATACCATTCTATATGAAATGTGGAGTGGGAAGAAACCCTGTTTTAAGTATCTAAAGATATGGGACTTTCCTATTTTTGTCAAAAAGGTTCATCCGGACGAGGTCGAGGCACGTTCAGTATTGTGTAAGCTTGTGGGATACCCCGGGAATTCTAGAGGGTATTATTTCTATTACGTTGAGGAACAAAAGGTCTTTGTTTCTCATCATGCCCGCTTCATGGAATCTCAAATTCTTGAAAAGGAGATAAGTGGGAGTGGAATAGAGCTGGAAGAAATTCCAGAACCATAAACTATTTCTAAAAACATAGTAGAACCTGAGATTTCAATGGAACCGGACGTACCTACACCACTCCGCAGATCTAGTAGGCAGTCTCATCCGCCCGAGAGATACTACGGTTTTCTCGTAGACGGGGATCGAGAGGATTGCATTATCGACGATGATGAGCCGACTAGTTTTCAGCAAGCCATCATGAGTAAAGACTCGGTGAAGTGGCTGGATGCTATGCGATCCGAGATGGAATCCATTTACACAAACCAAGTATGGACTTTGGATTTTGCTCCTACTGGGGTAAAACCCGTAGGATGCAAATGGATCTTCAAAAAGAAGATTGGTGTAAATGGTCAGGTAGAAACCTACAAAGTTAGACTTGTTGCTAAAGGTTTTCGTCAAAGACCAAGATTGGACTATGACGAAACTTTTTCACCAGTGGCTATTCTTAAATCCATTTGGATCCTACATTCCATTGTTGCCTTCCATGACTATGACATATGGCAGATAGATGTTAAAACCGCTTTTCTAAAAAGAAGTTTAGAAGAGTGTGGTTATATGGATCAACCAAAGGGTTTCGTAGACGGTGGGAGCAGCGGAAATGTGTACAAGTTGCTCAAATCCATTTATGGATTAAAGCAGGCATCGCGGAGTTGGAACATTTGCTTTGATGAAACGGTCAGGGAATTTGACTTTATCAAAAATACAGATGAACCTTGTATTTATAAAAAGATTGTAGAGAGAAGTGTGGTATTCCTCGATTTATACGTGGATGACATTCTCCTGATAGGAAATGACATTCCCATGATACAATCGACTAAGCTGTTCTTGTCACAGAAGTTCTCTATGAAAGACCTGGGTGATGCCTCATACATTCTGGAGATTAAGATCTATCGTGACAGATCTAAAAGAATATTGGGATTATCACAGTCGAGGTACATTGACACCGTACTAAAGAGGATTGTATGTAAGATTTTAAGCACGGTAATTTACCCGCTTGTCATGGAATCACCCTCTCCAAAAAGATGTCTCCCAAGACTGATGAGGAGAGAGCTCGCATGAGCATAGTACCCTACGCTTCGGCGGTAGGGTCGATAATGTATGCGATGTTATGTACCAGACCAGATGTAGCTTATGCACTTAGCGTAGTAAGCAGGTATCAGTCCAACCCAGATAAGAAATATTGAATAGCAATAAAGAACATTCTTAAGTACCTGAGAAGGACTAAAGAGATGTTCCTAGTGTACGGTAATGAGGACCTCCAGACCGAGGCTTTTACCGACTCTGGCTTCCAAAGTGACAAGGATGACTCTAAATATGCCTCAGGTTATGTGTTTACCCTTAATGGAGGGGAGATCTATTGGAAGAGTTCCAAACATGACACCATAGATGACTCGGCGATGGAGGCTGGGTACATCGCTGCTAGTGATGCCGCAAAAGAGGCAGTCTGGATGAGAAAGTTCGTTTCAGAATTTCAGGTGGTTCCATCCATTGCTAATCCAATACTTTTGCATTGCGATAACAACGGAGCCATGGCTTTGGTAAAGGAACCACGGTCCCATCAGAAATCCAGACATATCTTGAGTAGGTATCACCTGATAAGGAAGATCATGGATCGCCAGGAGATCGAGGTGTGGAGAGTAGATACAAAAGACAATACGGCAGATCCATTCACCAAGGCCTTCTCTCAAGTCAAGTTCGAGAGACTGTTCGAGATGCTCGGTATGCGGTATGCCAACAACTGGCTGTAGTGCAGACGTTAGGTACTTAAAACGCCAATTGCAGGCCTTAGTGCAACTGGGAGATTGTTGGATATGTATACCGTAGAGACCTTTCATTGTATAGGATGCTAGGGATATGTATGTACATAACAATCTTGCTCGATATGATAGTATGCTATCTGATTTGTCTTTATCTTAGCATCTAATGTGTTTTACTTAATATTTCATATCTTGTATACATGTTGATAAAGTCCTAAGGATCCTTGCTTGACTACCAGAATTGTGATGGCAATCATACTTGTGGGAGCTGGGTAGTCGATAAGCACATCCTTAAAATATCCCTACTCGTAGGAGTATCGAGACTAGGCATCGATACTCCAGAGTAGACTAGTGTATACATATCTAGACCCTGACGAGGGGCGATGGATTGGTCCTATAGCCATTGGTGAGGTGCACCTAAGATTGTATACAGGTGCTTACTAGGGGTGAGTACACCGGATGGACCCGCCGAGAACTTGATAGATGGTATTATACTTAGCATCAGATAGCAGTTCTCTGATGACATAAGTGCGGATAGTCTGTCGACCTGAGGTCGTCATTTGTCTTGTATGAGTTCCCACTGTTCTTTGATTACTACCTTACCACGGCTCTACTGAGGCATGCAAACAGGTTTTAGTTGGTACAGTCTCGAGCCACATGGAAGCAGTGAGCGACTGTTGGGGATTCTTCTCTTCTGGTATAGGGAGTCGATGTCGCGCTGTGATCGGTTGGTAAACACCATATGTCCCTAACCAGGAAGGATTGAGAATCACTAGTAGTTGGACCAGTAGATTCTCGGATGGTCTTGAGGCACACCGACATGATTTATCTGGTTATTAGGGGTCTAACGTTTTCCATCTCCCTAGACCTGGCATGCGATACTCTCAGACGAACAGACCGGAATAAATGGAGATTGTCACGGACATGCTCGGTAGGGGTTCGGAAGAGTTCACTCGTCGTTCTTCTTTTCGACAGATAACTGGGTAGCCGTTACGTACAGCTAGTGCCATTGACGGACTTATGATTAAACCTTCTGCCAGCGTACTGTCGATTCTTTAGAGTCCCATACAGAGGGTTTCCCTGGTTTAGGCGAAACGATGTAGAGGCCATATGGTTTTACGGCAGGGTTCCGATCATATATGTGTACTGGCTATACAGATGTTGTTCGGACGAATAATACTAGTGGGTTTTGCTTTAAGCCGGATTCTAGTATTATATTACTGGATTATTATTATCTCATTCTATTCGTATTTTTACAATACGAATACGGGTATGTATATACGGTGAGGAGCATTCTTGTAATTTCATAAGAGATGCTTCTAGAAGGGGACATATCATTATTAGATTTATCTATTTTTAGAAACAGATTAAGGAAGTGGAAAATGGAGATATTTGTGGCATGGTTGAAGCATGGCTAAATCATTTATTTATTCATTTGACTTTACTATTCAAGCACGGTTGATTATTTTCTAATGGAAATATTGCATGCTTGATTATTGAATGACTTAGCCATTCCTCATTTGCCTCTACACCTTAGCTCATTTGTTCTTGCTCTTTCTCTCTCCATTTTCTCTCCTCTTTCTTCCTCAAGCCCTAACCCTCACATGTGTTGTGAATTCTCAGGCTTCTTGAGATAAAATGATCTAATTATCTCTCTACATCTCCTAAGTTGTCTAGATTAGCAAACTAGATATCTTAGTTACCTCACTTTTGAGGTTGAAGCTTGAACCATAAACTCTCAGGTGGATCATTTTCGACACGACAAGACCGACGACCGAGTTCGATTCAAGCCATCTAGGAGCTAAGAAGAGGAGAGGAAGATTCAACCCATCTAAAAGTTAAGAAGAGGAGAAGAAGCCCCGAAGGACTTCAACAAGGAGGTATAAACTCTTACATAGTAGTTAGAACCTCTTTATAGTAGTTTTAGCTAGTTATGGTTTCCGAAAGATCCTTGGTTGTTTGGTCGATGTTGCAAAGTCTTGAAAAAATTAATCTTTTTTTGTGTATTCCGCCTCCCCGCGAACCCGCGGGGTGTGCGACATCGACTTATAGTAATTATGCTAATATATGTATTTTCTATTTCTCTTTCTCTTTTTGCATGATAAGTGGTGAGGTGAAGTGATTTTTTGCTTACTCATCCATTTGTTCATGACACTTGCATGAGAGAGAAAAAAAGATGGCTTTTATCTGTAGGGTTTCTACTCTTCTCATCTAACCATTGTTTCATTTGGAAACAAGTCTTTCTCTCTCATCCAAGAACTAAAAAGAAATTGAGAAATAGAGAACCAAAATGAAAAGGAGAGCAGCAAAGTTCATATTATTCTACATCTCTCTCATCATATCCCAACCAAAGATCAAATGAGAGTTTCTTCAATTTGATTGAAGATGAAGGTAGAATTGGAGATCTTCGGGTGAATCATTTTCGACGGAGCCGATCGAAGACCAAGCGCGATCCGGAGTGTCTCGGAGCTTAGCCGGAGTCCAAGATTCAACTATTGGAGCATACGAAGATGTTTGAAAGGTTGTGTCTTCTTAACTAACTCTCTTTTGTTTTGCAAACTATGGTGTCTATAGTTGTTATCTTGATTAGGATGCTTGTGCTCTCTAGGAATTTTTTTCACTTCCGCTGCAATTTATAAACCTGTCCAAAGAGCACGAGTGACCTAACACTCTCCATTCATAGAGGAGTATAATATCTTTCTATGAACAACTGATCAGAGGATTGAATCCTTGATGCTTAAAATCCTAAAACTTTAAATAAAGTTCTCTGAAGAAAAAAAAAAGACAGAGGAAGAAGAAGAAGAAGACCGAACAATGTGAGGTGGAGGAATGGGATATTCCTATTGCTTCACTCTTCTCTCTCCATATCTCTGTCTATCTCTTTACTCTCTCACTCTCCCTCTATCTTTTTCTCTCTGATCAAAGAGAGAATTGTGGAAACTTATGTAAATTTTCTAACTCTTAGTTCAAAGAGTTTTGAAAGCAATGGCCATGGCTTTTACATAGAAGGGAGAAGACTTAGAACACAGGTGTTCTTGACTTTCATGGACTGAACCAGGAATATGTGCCACCCCATATTCTGCATAAGCTTAAAATAGGTCATCCTATTTCTTGACATATAAATAGAAATAGGCAAAACTATTTCTAAAAGGATATGAATCAAACCCCTATATACTTCTTGTTCAGATTTAAGTGAATAGAATATTCTATTCACTTAGACACACAAAATGTTTCAATGATGACATTCTTGAATAGGAAAATCATATTCAACTCTGAAACATGAAAATATGTTCTCAGAATATCTGTGAATTAGAAAATCCTATTCATAAGACATGAAAATCATGTCTTCTGACATGTGAATAGGAAAACCCTTTTTACCTTCTGGATAGATATATGTCTATAACAGACATATTTTAATGGATACTCCATTCATTGTCCTGAGAAATAAAAATTTTGTCTTCAAGACATTCATGAAAAGAAAAATCTTATTCTCAACCCATTTATGACTAGTAATACCTATTCATCTATCAGATATGAAAAACATAATGATCTAGTGAATGCAGTGCCAAAAACACTGTATTCATCACATAAAACATGGCTCAAAAGCCATCTTCTTACCCTTGAACACAAATCCATGTGTTCATACTGCACAAAACATTTAGAATGATACCCCACATTCTCATTATGTGCATGAAACTCAAATACATGAGTTTCATCTCAAGAAACTCTTCAAAAAGAGTTTCTGACTTGGCTAAGGAATATCGAGGCCCAAAATAGACCTCTCGGTTTCTTTGGGACCTCCTCCCGGTCCCTCGGGAGGCCCTAAAATGGGTCTCCTTAAACTGAAACATCTTTGTTT
This sequence comes from Agapanthus africanus, assembly GCA_030015575.1. Taxonomy (NCBI): domain Eukaryota; kingdom Viridiplantae; phylum Streptophyta; class Magnoliopsida; order Asparagales; family Amaryllidaceae; genus Agapanthus; species Agapanthus africanus. The sequence goes on along the minus strand of CM057338.1, from coordinate 864,009,209 downwards.
TTCTTTGTGGTGTAGACCCCACTTAGGGTGTCTCACCAATATTTCAAAATGAAATGGCATGGACCCTACCTTGAGTATCCCACTTACACTCCAAATGAAGTGTTACCCACACTTCAAAGGAAGTGATTTTGAAATGAAGTGTTTAGGAACACTTCCGGTCCTTCGGGAGGCCCCAAATTGGCTTCTAGAGGCAAAAACATTTCTGTTTCTTACTTAGTGTGGACCCCATATAGGGTGTCCCACTTAAACTTCAAATGAAATAGTATGGTCCCCACCTAGGATGTCTCATCTACACTTTAAATAAAGTGTTACCCACACTTAATACTATTTACATTTCAAATGAAATGTTGTGGACCCCACCTAAAGTGTCCCATCTACTCTTCAAAGGAAGTAGTGTGGGCCCTACTTATGGTGTCCTACTTACACTTCAAAGGAAGTGACGTGACCCACATATTAAGTCAGTGCCCATCAACTTTATTAGGTTGATACTAAAATACCTTCAAGTATTTCTATTCAACTCTCAAATGAGTGCTCTATGTAATTTTACATCTTTTTTGCAAATATCAATGTATTTACATTCGAATTGTATATAAACTTGAACAAAATGAATAAAATATACATTTTTTTTGTTTTGACCTATACTTGGTATTTACTTTACTAATATATATGTGAACCCTCACACTAAAATGATGCGATTTAAAGCGAGCTATGCATCCTGTAACAATATGGTGTAATTAACGATATGCATTTGTGCTGCCGGAAATTTCGAATCCAGAATCTTCTGGTCAACTCTAAAAATACAAAAATAAATTGTTTTGCTTAAATTCATCTTTGTTTCAAGACTCAGACACTGGAGGTATTAAAGAGGGTATACAAAGGCTTTAATTGAGGAATCTTCAATTTTCTTGATTTAAAAGAAAAGTTTATAGCCAGTCCCCACGTTGTCCCAAAGCCATGGTCTGGTCCCCAGTACCCCACACTGTATTAGTGAAGAAGCTCAAGATTCATGTTATCAAATGCTTTAATTAGCATTGACAGAGTATTATTTGATGGCTTTTTAATTAGGTGGGTGATTGATTTGATACAAATCTAGAAAGTCTTGGAAAGCATTATTATCTCAAATCTCAATTATGCTTGCGCTTGATTACGATTGATTAATGTGCTAGTGTTTCTATCACATCTTTTTCTAGTAAGAACCTAATCTATGGTTTTATCCCGTATTGGGAAAGATACATCTCTTAATACGTTGAGATTGAAATTAGAAATAGATAGATGATATTTCATTAATATATCCAATATATTGTTTGGTTAATTAAGTTCGAGCCTGATAGTGCTCGATGTTGGCGACCCACAAGATCAGGGCACGTGGCGGACGGCACATCCCGGAACTCAGAAGGAAGGGCCCACAAAGGCAGGCCATGCCACCCTTGTACCCGTCCGGCCAGCGCATGCTAGCCCTCCTCGGGGCTCCCCACATATTGGCCTCCTCGGCCCCTCAGCTCGCCCCGGACAGCCGCCAGACCAAGTCTCCTCGGCCTTCTCGTTCGTCCCCGAGCCCCTTTGCCGAGGCTGTATCCCTCGGCCCTCCGACCAGTTCTGCCACTCACAGGCGTAACCGCAGCTCCGCGAATCTCGCCATGCGCGGATTCTCCGCCAACAACATCCCGCGTTCCACGCCTCCACGATCCCCATTTATGGGTGATCCGCTCTCTACGCGGGCGTGACGTCGGGAGCGTAACTGCTGGCGAGATCCTCGCGCCTGCTGCTGCATTCCTCCACCGCTATATAAACACCCATCACAGAAGGGTGAGGTAAACCATTTTTACTCCACCTAGCCGTTACGCTGCTCGGATCTAGTACTAACTTGATCATCGGAGGGTCCTTGGTGGTGACAAACCACCTCAGGACTTCTTTGCAGGTACCTGTCAAACTCCTCCAACTACCAAATCTCCTCAAAACCCACTGAGACCCACATTCAACGGGGGATCCCCTCCAGAGTCCACCGGGAGATCGACGGAAGACAACATCTGAGGTAGATCTGAAAAGTACCTCTATCAGTTGGCGCCGTCTGTGGGAAACGAAAACTCCACAAAAACAAAGTTGGCCTTCCGATCTCCTTGCACATGGCGAATAATCGCCTCGAAAATCCAGGCCCCGGCCGCCACTTTCCCCTCAGCGCAGATGCGGGCGACCGCCCGAGCAAAAGGACTAGAGGCCACGAGCCCATCACCTTTGGCGACGGAGATCTCCACGGCATATCCGTGCCCCACAACGACCCACTGGTGATCACGGCCCAAATCCACCGGTACGAGGTCCACCGGATACTCGTCGATTCGAGCAGCTCGACGAGCATTCTCTTCCACGACTGCTTTCTACGTATGTGGCTCGCCCCAGCAGACCTGAAACCGACCTCTCACGTCCTTTCGGGGTTCACCAACCACTCCATCCCGACGCAAGGGGTGGTCACCCTGCAGTTCACGATCGGGGAGCCCGGCCGCACGCACACGTTGCCTGTGGATTTCATCATGGCAAAAGTCCTCTCGGCCTACAACGTCCTTCTCGGCCGCCCGATGCTAAACTCCCTCCAGACCCAGATATCGACCTACCACCTGGCGATAAAGTTCCCTCTCGATTGGGGCAGGATACATCAGGTCTACGGGAACCAGCGGGTCGCGAAGATAGGCCTTACCGAAACATCTTTGCCCGAGCAACTGGCCGACGATGCCGTGGCATATGACGACATCAAGGGTTCCCGGGATACTCGAGACAAGCGGAAGGAGGTCCGTGGGGGCACCGGTCGAACCTCTGACCGAGGTACCCCTAACGGAAGGGGACCAGGGAAAAACCGTCCAGGTCGGATCGCTCCTGACGGGGACTCAGCGAGATGACCTGATGAGATTCCTCAGATGCAACTCCGACGTCTTCGCCTGGGTGCCTGCTGACATGCCTGGGATCGATCCCAAAATCATCTCCCACAAGCTCGGGATTGATCCTGCGGCCCGACCCGTCAAGACAGAAGAAAAGAAGCTTCGTCCCGGTCAAACAGAAGGCTATCGAAGAGGAGGCTGATCGGCTCCTCACCGCCAACTTCATTAGAAATGTACCCTACTCGGAGTGGCTAGCGAACGTAGTTCTAGTCAAGAAGTCAAGCGGGAAGTGGCGTATATGCGTCGACTTCACCAACCTCAACAAGGAATGCCCCAAGGACAACTTTCTGCTCCCCCGGATAGACCAGCTCGTCGACAGCTCGGCCGGCCATGAGCTGTTGAGCTTCATGGATGCTTTCTCGGGCTACAACCAAATCCATATGAATCCTGAAGATGAGATCTAACTGCATTCACAACGGACCGGGGAGTGTATTGCTATAAGGTGATGCCCTTTGGCCTCAAGAACGCCGGGGCCACATACTAAAGGCTGGTCAACCGCATGTTCAAGCCACAGATCGGCAGGAACATGGAAGTCTACGTTGACGACATGCTCGTCAAATCCATCTCGTCGGCCGACCATGCCAAGGACCTGGGCGAGGCTTTTGAAGTGCTCCGCAAGTTCAACATGAAGCTAAACCCCGCCAAGTGCGCATTCGGATTCACTGAGGGAAAGTTCCTCGGGTTCATGGTCACTCACCGCAGAATTGAGGCTAACCCAGAGAAGATCGACGCTATCTTCAACATGGTCACGTCCAAGACCAACGTCGAGATCATGCGGTTCACGGGGCGAGTCGCCTCTCTGGCCGTTTCATGTCCAGGTCGGGGGAGAAGTGCCTTCCGTTCTTTAAGGCACTGAGGAAAATCCAGAGGTTCGAGTGGTCGGAGGAGTGCCAAGCCACCTTTGACCAATCGGAGAAGCACCTCGCAACGCCGCCACTGCTCACCCGACCGGTGGAAGGAGATGAGCTGTCGTTGTATCTGGCGGTATCCGACCAAGCGGCAGGCTCGGTGCTCATCCGGGAGGCTGAGGGAGCACAGAAGCCGGTGTACTATGTGAGCCACGTGTTTAAGGACGCAGAAACGAGGTACCCCGCCATAGAGAAGATTGTCTTAGCCTTCGTGGTAGCCTCGAGGAAGCTGCGGCACTACTTCCAAGCACACACCATCATCGTCCTCACCGAGTGCCCGTTGGGGGCTATCCTAGCATCACCGGAATCCTCGGGACGCTTAGAAAAATGGAGGTGGGAGCTATCTCAGTTTGACATAAGGTACCGCCCGAGGCAGGCCACCAAGGCGCAGGCCCTAGCCGATTTCATCATTGAATGCACCATCCCTAGCAAGAAGCCGGAGCCCACGCCGTCTCTCGCAACCCAGTGTCCCATCGCAGAAGAGCCTGGCTCGGTCCCGGAGTGGGTTATCTACGTCGACGGGTCTTCTACCGAGGAAGGCTGCGGGGCCGGCCTCATTATCCGGGGCCCGAACGAAGCAGAGATGGAGTATTCTTTGAGGTTCGGTTTCAAAGCCTCGAACAACGCGGTAGAGTATGAGGCCCTCCTGGCCGGACTGCGCATGGCCGCCGGACTGGGACTGAAGATAATTCGAATTCGCAGTGACTCCGCCCTTGTTGTCGGTCAAGTGACCGGCCGCTTCGAAGCTCGGGAGCCTCTGATGATGAAGTACCTAGACGAAGTGAGGAAAATCCGAAGGAACTTTGACGAAGTCCAGGTAGAACAAATACCCAGGCAGCTAAATGCCCAAGTAGACGCCCTGAGCAAGCTGGCTTCGTCATACTCGGCCAACAATAAGCGGTCTATCCTTTTTGAAACCTTGCCTCAACCCAGCGTGGGAGACGGAGCGACGACACTCCACGTGTACGCGGCGCAGGTGAGAAACCAGGATTGGAGGAAGCCCCTCATGGATTTCCTGAAGGACGGCAAGCTCCCAGAGGACCGAGCAGCCGGCAGCAGCCCGCCGCCTCCGGTGTAACAACTCCATTTTTAATGTACAAAGAATTGATTTAAATTCAATGTATACTTGGAGTATTTATTGTGGCTGATATCTCTTTAAGTATTTATTTCACTCCATAATTACAAGAAGGAGCTTGTAGCTCATTGGTAATACCTTGCACTGCTGAACCAAGCCACCAGAGTTCAAATCCCATGCCCCACATTATTTTTGTATTTATTTTGTTTTAATTTATTTTGGAAGTCAACAGTCAAAAGGTCATAACTCACAAACTATGTACTGGACATGAAAAAGTAAATATACCAATAAATACCCCCGAAGTTTCCCTGGCCTCTGGTGGTGTGACTCGGCCTGACTCGGCACCACCGGCCGGCGATCCGGACGACTCGGTCCGGCGCCGCCGGCCGGACTTGACCGGACGGCTGAGTCACCAACAGAGAAAAGTTGGGTCTTGAAGTGGTCAACCCTCCTGCACACTTATTATACCTGGATCGGTTTTAAATTGCCCAATAAATCCCTTTTACTCCTATGTTTAATGAATTTTTAATGATTTTATATATTTTATATATTTTTTTTATTAAAACCCTAATCCTAGCCTAACCCTGGCCTAACCCTGTATAAACCCTCCATACCCTCCACCCTCTCATCATTTTTTCTAAGTCCACTCTCCCAAAATCTCAAGAGAACTTGGTACGTTAGAAAACGAGTGAAAGGCGAAGCGCTGACGAAATCGTCGGCGAAATCCCGGTGATCGTGCTAGGACCTATTAACGATGATTAGACGCACCGGCAAACCCACTACCTTCCTCTCACTCTCTAGCATTGTCCAAACCCGTAAGTTTCCCTTTTCTACATTTCTTTTCCTTCATAATAATACGACTTTATAAACCCGACGGAAATCGGAACAACCCGATTTCCGATTCGGTTTGCTATCAAATCTCACTTATCACTAATTCCATAATACTTAAATATTTTCATGTTGACTACTAATCATTTAAAAATTAATTTGAACAAGTTTTCACACATGAAATGATAGCTTTTGCAGTATATCGTATTCTTTCACTTAAATACCACCATGTTTAGTTTATCACATTTAACCCTTTAACATTGCTATACCTTAAAGTAGATCACGAGGTAATGACCTACCTCCACACACACTCATATGTAATCATAACACGCTACCTTGAAAATTTAGAATACGACAACACAAGATTTTACATTAAAATACCTTTTTCTTTATAAACTTTTTCTATAAGTTCTAAATTATATACAATTTTAAAACAATATCTTTTAATAGGAAATACGATAAGTTTTGGACATTGATCGTTTATCTAAAGCTGACTTTGTGGTGTGTAGGCAAGTGTGTCTAAGGCGAGTGGTTAGTTAATTAGGGCCACTACTTGTAGTGGAGAGCCTCCCACTCACCTGGCACTTACCTGGCCGCAATTGGCGGTGAAGAGGCGATTTGAGCTTTCTAATGACATGTCGTTTAGACCATTTAGAAATAGGTTAGTTGGCTTAGGAAACCCTAGACTCTAAAATACGGAAATTTACACCCTTTTACAAATAAATACCTTACCTTTATAAAACCGTTTTCTAAATGATTAGTATTTATTAAATCTTTGCAAAGCGCCACTACAACCCACCTTTGGGAAACTCGCTAGGGATAGTACGGTTTATCTTGCACTCTCGGGCTTAGTAGTGCGGGATTCAGACCTCCGCAAGGAGTATTCGGTCTCGAAAGGTTTAAAATACGACATTTAAGAAAAATGAGATTTTTGGAAAATAAAATAATTATTAAAAATTATTCTTTTATAAACATATGTATATTTATCATTTAAACACCTATTTTATTATAAGATAAAGTTTCCACCTTTTTCTAAAAATTACAAGATTAGAAGTTAAATTAAAATACCATGAATTTCAAATAAATCAATATTACAAATTAATACCTTTATTTATGTAATTAGGATATTTTCACTAGAAATAAGACAAAATAAAATCACTTTCATTATAACTATAAAGACGAATAATAAATACTTGAGGTGTATCTTGTAAACTATACAAAAGTATTTTTACATAAAACCCCCTCAAGTTTTATAAATTACAATAATGACCCTAACAAATATAGAACTTCGTTTTACATTTCTTTTAGTCTGACTCGGGTTTGAGTCTGACTTGAATATGATTCAAGTCAATATATATTCCTTAATATTCCAACTCAATATGAACACATGAATCCCAGAATCCAGTTAACAATCTATACAACTTGACTGAATCAAACCATGGATATACATCCATTATTCCGTTATTCCATTTACCTGATTATGCAGTTACAATCTGTTACTAATATCATAGTTTTGGTCAGTCATCCAACTTACACAATACCATACAACAATACAATTAAAACACTATGGGGTTTAAGGGGTAGATTGGTACAGAAGATGTTAAAAGTGGCACGAGACGGTCAGATTAAGACACCTAACCTATATTCCGTTACTGTTGTACTGTGGCTTAACGGTTCCTTGTACATTCCGTTTGCCCTGGTCTCTAGCATATAGAGACCCCTCTCGTATACACTGGCATCCTTCTGTACCAAGCTATAAACAACAGCGTTAACACAATATTCAACAATATTTTACAATCTCTTTAGAAAATACCTCTTATTCTGTCTTTTCTAATTCTTCATTATCTTTGGGACTTACCGAACGACTTGTTCGCTGAAGACATTCTATTTCTTTCTTCTTTGAATGTCGTCAGGTGCTTTGGACCCAGCAGAGATCGAGACCACCGGTGAAGACTTGGATCAGTTTCATGAAGACCCTGAGCTCTAGACATTGTACCTTGTTCTATTCAGTATTTTCATTTCCTGTTATGCCATTGTTTAGGCATCGCTTTTCATTTCAGCTGTATTTACTTTTCATGCATTGTACAAAAGAATGTTATTAATAAAGTTGCTGTTATTTCTATATCTCTTGTCTCTTGTGATTTACTTTTATATTGCTTAGATACGCTTAGCGTATGTACTTGTAAGTATATATGTAGCGGACCTCGTCGCGTCCCCTTCGCCGAACACTGGGAAGCGGGACGTGACAGGTTTTGTTAGTGGCCCATGCAGGTCAGATCTGTATGAATCCCTATCATGCAGTTCTGGTTTGCATGAACAACCTGAGCAATATAACACAAGAACCAGCAACTAAAACATTCTTTACAATTCATGTTTCTTGAATCTTACAAATTTCTATTCCTTGAATCTTATCATTTCATGTATTTGAATTTGTCCTAACCCAAAATTTTTCTTCAAGGTTATGGATTCCCCGAACAACACCAGCACCAACGTCAACAACACACCTCCAGCACTACCTCTCGCACCAGCTGTTCCTGCGCTACCCACCGAGCAAACAGTGCTACTTGAGGCTATTCGCAGCCTTCTTGAGGGACAGTAACAACTCCTGAACCGTTCTGAGATCGACGCACCAGGGGTAAAGCAATTTAGGGCTTTACACCCCAAGCAGTTCTCTAGTAAAGGAAGCCTTCTTGAAGCTGAAGAATGGGCACAAAGCATCGAAGATGATCTGGCAGCAGCACAAGTGCCAGACATAGCTTGGGTCCGTGTGGCGAAACTACAGCTCACGGATAATGCTCGCAACTGGTGGAAGGCGGAAGAAAGCCGTCTGGTACAGCCTATTGAATGGAAGACTTTTCGTGAGAAATTCGACGCGAAATACTTCCCTGTGACTGCCAAGTTTGCCATAGAACAATGGTTTATTCATCTACAACAGGGTTCAATATGGGACAAATCAGTAGATGAATACGACGCTGAATTCACCATGTTAAGCCGGTAAGATATGTCACAATAGTTCAATTTTTAAATATCACATACTACACAGCTAACACAATTTTTAAATAGATAGCGGCACACTTGATACCAACGGACGAGATCAGAGCCCGTCGCTTTCAACAAGGACTGGACACGGAGATTCAGGATGCTCTAGCCACGGGAAATTTTTTGACTCATGAGGATGCTCTGGAAGCTGCCCGCAGTTATGAGGCAGTGATAAAAGCAAGGGGCAGACCTCAGTCTGCAGGAGTCAAACGCCCTGCCAACCAGATGGCAGGTAGAGCCTCGTCCAGGCCACCTTTCGTGCCAAGGCAACCCGGAGTACCAACCCATCGTCTCAGCCCAGCCTTTTGCACCTACTGCAAAAGAACTGGATATATGATGAAGGACTGCCGTCGATCCAACCGCCTTTGCTTAGTCTGCGGCTCAGCTACTCATGATATTGAGTCTTGTCCCCAAAGACAGAACCCAGTTGCTGCACCCAGGCCAGCAATTACTTATCTCCAGCGACCAGCTCTTCAGGCACCTTCTCCTAGACCTGCACTACCCGCACCACCCAGAGGACCACAAGCTGCACCACCTCCTCGTCAGTTCCATCAAGCTCAAAGGAACGTTCCGAGGAATGCTCCTCAGGCCAGAAGGAATGTACCCAGGCGTCAGGCTTTCACGATGTCCGTGGAAGAAGCTGAGGCCACTGGCCAAGTCATCACTGGTAAACTTTTCTTTTCAAACTTTGCTTTTCTATTCTACTACTTAGTTACATATTTCTATACCTAAAACAAATCCCACATATCTTAGGTACAATCTTAGTATCCTCAATCCCTGCACTTGCACTGTTTGATACTGGAGCATCACACTGCTTTATGTCGCAACGGTTTGTTCGAACCCATGCGATTCCAGTCTCACCGCTTGTATCCAGCTGGAATGTCAGTTCAGGAAATGGCGTTTTAAAGGCAACTATGGGATACAGCTTGTGTCCAATCGTCGTCTGCAGTCGAGAGTTTTATGCTGACTTCAAAGTACTGGACATACCAAACTTCGATGTGGTTCTAGGAATGGATTGGCTTGGAACTTTTTATGCTACCATCGACCGTCGTCAAAGGCGGGTAGTATTCAAGATCCCAGACTATCCGGTCTTCTATTTCAAAAGCGAAGACCGTACACTGGAGCCAAGTACCTACAAAGCGAAGCCAAGAGAAGCAGTAGTTGCAGCAGCTCAAGCGGAGGAAGAATCAAGACCAGATGTGGTTCGAGAGTTCGATGATGTATTTCCTGACGATATATCAGGTTTGCCTCCCGATCGAGCTCTTGAATTCAGTATTGATTTAGTACCAGGAGCACAACCGGTGATCAAAGCACCCTATCGTTTAAGTCCGGAAGGTTTGAAGGAAGTCCGAACACAGTTGGACGAATTTTTGGCGAAAGGATAGATTCGTCCCAGCACTTCAAGTTGGGGATCACCTGTACTACTTGTGAAGAAGAAGGAAGGTTCATACAGAATGTGCATCGATTGTAGAGCCTTGAATGAAGTCACTATAAAGAACAAGTATCCACTCCCGCACATCGATGATTTATTCGATCAGGTAAGTGGATCTTGTGTTTTCTCTAAATTAGATCTTCATTCAGGTTATCATCAAGTGAAGGTCAAGGAAGCTGATATTCACAAAATAGCTTTCAGAACTCGCTATGGACATTACGAATTTCTAGTGATGCCATTTGGAGTGACCAACGCACCCGCAATATTCATGAACCTTATGAATCAAGTTTTCCGGGAGTATTTAGACAGGTTTGTTGTCATCTTCATCGACGACATCCTGGTGTATTCTAAGAGTCGGAAAGAACATGCAGAACATCTACGAATTGTCCTAGAAACTCTTCATCAACATCAGCTTTATGCCAAGTACAGAAAGTGCGAGTTTTGGCTAAATCAAGTTGGTTTTCTTAGACATATCGTATCAGGAGAAGGAATCTCTGTGGATCCAGCGAAAGTTTCGGCAGTTAGCGAATGGCCTACACCAAAGTCAGTGAAGGATATTCGAAGTTTCTTGGGTTTAGCTGGATATTACAGAAGGTTTATTGAAGGCTTTTCGAAGATAGCAACGCCCCTGACCAAGCTCACACGTAAAGATGAAGAATTTGTGTGGTCAGAAGCATGCGAACAAGCTTTCGTAGAACTCAAGTCAAGGTTGACATCAGCACCTATTCTCGTTATACCGGATCAATATAGAGGATTCGAAGTGCATTGCGATGCATCCGGTAAGGGATTAGGATGTGTTCTACATCAGCACGGTAAGGTTATGGCTTATGCTTCAAGACAGCTGAAGATTCACGAGCGAAATTATCCGACGCATGACTTGGAGTTGGTAGCCGTCATCTTTGCTCTCAAGATTTGGCGTCATTACCTACTTGGTGAACGAGTGAACATCTACAAAGATCATAAGAGTCTAAAGTATGTGTTTACTCAGAAGAAGTTGAATATGCGGCAGAGAAGATGGTTAGAACTCATGGCGGACTTTGACATCAACTTGCAATATCACCCAGGGAAGGTGAATGTAGTACCTGATGCTCTTAGTCGCCAACCATTAGCAATGAATCTCACCGCTCAGTGGAAGCTTCAACAAGACTTGCATCAGATGGAGATTGAAGTAGTCATGCCAGGTAATGCTTCAAGTTTGATGAATTTGCAAGTTCAATCAACCATTGTCAATCAGATCAAAGCAGCTCAAGCAAGTGATGCTAAGTTGCAAAAGATCAGAGAACAAGTGGAGAATGGACTCAGAACAGACTTTATCATCCATGAAGACGGATCTTTGAGATACGGCAGCAAATTTTGTGTACCAAAAGGTCCTGTTCGGGAAGAGTTAATGAAATAAGCTCATAGCTCTCCCTATTCAGTACACCCTGGAGGTACTAAAATGTACAAAAATCTACGTCAGAATTATTGGTGGCATGGAATGAAGCGTGAAGTAGTCAGAAGCGTCGCAAAATGCTTGGTGTGTCAGCAAGTAAAGGCTGAACATCACAGGATTGCTGGATTACTTCAACCGTTACCAATCCCAGAATGGAAGTGGCAACACATCACGATGAACTTTGTGACTGCTCTTCCTCGCAGCACAAAGGGTAACGATGCCATATGGGTCATTGTGGATCGACTCACAAAGTCGGCTCACTTCATCCCATTTCGAGTTGGCCAATCTACTGAGACACTAGCAAAGAAGTACATGGAAGAAATTGTGAGACTTCATGGAGTACCGGTCTGCATTGTCTTCGATCGTGACATCAGGTTCCGATCGCAATTTTGGCAGAGTCTGCAAGCAAGCTTGGGAACAAGTCTAAACTTCAGCACGGCTTATCATCCACAAACAGATGGTCAGTCGGAACGAACTATTCAGATCTTGGAGGATATGCTCAGAGCGTGTATGCTAGACTTCAAAGGATCGTGGGAAGATCAGCTACATCTTATGGAGTTTTCGTACAACAACAGCTACCAAGCAAGCATAGGAATGGCACCTTTTGCAGCATTGTATGGAAGGAAGTGTCGATCGCTATTAAGTTGGGACGACATCGAGATAGGGAACTTCTTGGACCGGAGATGATAGTAGCAACTGTTGATGTGGTTCGTACTATCAGGGAAAGGATGCGCATAGCCCAAGATCGACAGAAGCACTGGGCTGATATAAAGAGACGACACTTGGAGTTCCAACCAGGAGATCACGTATTCCTGAAGATATCTCCGAACCGCAGAGTGATCCGATTTGGAAGACGGGGTAAGTTGAGTCCGAGATACATTGGACCGTTCGACATACTCGAACGAGTCGGTGAAGTGGCATACCGCTTAGCGCTTCCACCCTCATTGGAAGGAGTGCATAATGTGTTCCATATATCCCAACTCAAAAAGTATGTGAGTGACCCCAGCCATGTTCTCGATCATTCCGAGCTCACTATACAGCCCTACTTGTCTTGTGAGCAACAGCCTGTGGAAATTCTGGACAGGAAGGTGAAGACACTTCGGAACAAGAAAGTTAACTTGGTTCGAGTGATGTGGAGGAAAGACACTCCAGGAGAGTCCACTTAGGAAAGGAAGGATGAAATGCGTACTAGATATCCACACCTCTTTGTAAACTAGTCCTCAAATAAAAGTTGTAAATTTCGATGACGAAATTTTTGTAAGGAGGGTAGACTGTAACAACTCCATTTTTAATGTACAAAGAATTGATTTAAATTCAATGTATACTTGGAGTATTTATTGCGGCTGATATCTCTTTAAGTATTTATTTCACTCCATAACTAAAAGAAGGAGCTTGTAGCTCATTGGTAATACCTTGCACTACTGAACCAAGCCACCAGAGTTCAAATCTCATGCCCCACATTATTTTTGTATTTATTTTGTTTTAATTTATTTTGGAAGTCAACAGTCAAAAGGTCATAACTCACAAAATATGTACTGGACATGAAAAAGTAAATATACCAATAAATACCCCCGAAGTTTCCCCGGCCTCTGGTGGTGTGACTCGGCCTGACTCGGCGCCGTCGGCCGGCGAACCGGACGACTCGGTCCGGCGCCGCCGACCGGACTTGGCCGGACGGCCGAGTCACCAACAGAGAAAAGTTGGGTCTTGAAGTGGTCAACCCTCCTGCACACTTATTATACCTGGATCGGTTTTAAATTGCCCAATAAATCCCTTTTACTCCTATGTTTAATGAATTTTTAATGATTTTATATATTTTATATATTTTTTCTATTAAAACCCTAACCTTAGCCTAACCCTAGCCTAACCCTATATAAACCCCCCATACCCTCTACCCTCTCATCACTTTTTCTAAGTCCACTCTCCCAAAATCTCAAGAGAACTTGGTACGTTAGAAAACGAGTGAAAGGCGAAGCGCTGATAAAATCGACGGCGAAATCCCGGTGATCGTGCTAGGACCTATCAACGACGATTCGACGCACCGGCAAACCCACTACCTTCCTCTCACTCTCTAGCGTTGTCCAAATCCATAAGTTTCCCTTTTCTACCTTTCTTTTCCTTCATAATAATACGACTTTATAAACCCGACAGAAATCGGAACAACCCGATTTCCGATTTGGTTTGCTATCAAATCTCACTTATCACAAATCCATAATGCTTAAATATCTTCATGTTGACTACTAATCACTTAAAAATTAATTTGAACAAGTTTTCACACATGAAATGATAGCTTTTGCAATATATCGTTTTCTTTCACTTAAATACCACCATGTTTAATTTATCACATTTAACCCTTTAACATTGCTATACCTTAAAGTAGATCACGAGGTAATGACCTACCTCCACACACACTCATATGTAATCATAACACGCTACCTTAAAAATTTAGAATACGACAACACAAGATTTTACATTAAAATACCTTTTTCTTTATAAACTTTTTCTAAAAGTTCTAAATTATATACAATTTTAAAACAATATCTTTTAATAGGAAATACGATAAGTTATGGACATCGATCATTTATCTAAACCTGACTTTGTGGTGTGTAGGCAAGTGTGTCTAAGGCGAGTGGTTAGTTAATTAGGGCCACTACTTATAGTGGAGAGCCTCCCACTCACCTGGCACTTACCTGGCCGCAATTGGCGGTGAAGAGGCGATTTGAGCTTTCTAATGACATGTCGTTTAGACCATTTAGAAATAGGTTAGTTGGCTTAGGAAACCCTAGACTCTAAAATACGGAAATGTACACCCTTTTACAAATAAATACCTTACCTTTATAAAACCGTTTTCTAAATGATTAGTATTTATTAAATCTTTGCAAAGCGCCACTAAAACCCACCTTTGGGGAACTCGTTAGGGATAGTACGGTTTATCGTGCACCCTCGGGCTTAGTAGTGCGGGATTCAGACCTTCGCAAGGAGCATTCGGTTTCGAAAGGTTTAAAATACGACATTTAAGAAAAATGAGATTTTTGGAAAATAAAATATTTATTAAAAATTATTCTTTTATAAACATATGTATATTTATCATTTAAACCCCTATTTTATTATAAGATAAAGTTTCCACCTTTTTCTAAAAATTACAAGATTAGAAGTTACATTAAAATACCTTGAATTTCAAATAAATCAATATTACAAATTAATACCTTTATTTATGTAATTAGGATATTTTTACTAGAAATAAGACAAAATAAAATCACACTCATTATAACTATAAAGACGAATAATAAATACTTGAGGTGTATCTTGAAAACTATACAAAAATATTTTTACATAAACCCCCCTCAAGTTTTATAAATTACAATAATGACCCTAACAATTATAGAACTTCGTTTTACATTTCTTTTAGTCTGACTCGGGTTTGAGTCTGATTATTTCTGACTTGAATATAATTCAAGTCAATTTATATTCCTTAATATTCCAACTCAATATGAACACATGAATCCCAGAATCCAGTTAACAATCTATACAGCTTGACTGAATCAAACCATGGATATACATCCATTATTCCGTTATTCCATTTACCTGATTATGCAGTTACAATCTGTTACTGATATCATGGTTTTGGTCAGTCATCCAACTTATACAATACCATACAACAATACAATCAAAACACTACGGGGTTTAAGGGGTAGATTGGTACAGAAGATGTTAAAAGTGGCACGAGACGGTCAAATTAAGACACCTAACTTATATTCCGTTGCTGTTGTACCGTGGCTTAACGGTTCCTTGTACATTCCGTTTACCCTGGTCTCTAGCATATAGAGACCCCTCTCGTATACACTGGCATCCTTCTGTACCAAGCTGCAAACAACAGCGTTAACACAATATTCAACAATATTTTACAATCTCTTTAGAAAATACCTCTTATTCTGTCTTTTCTAATTCTTCATTATCTTTGGGACTTACCGAGCGACCTGTTCGCTGACGACATTCTATTTCTTTCTTCTTTGAATGTCGTCAGGTGCTTTGGACCCAGCAGAGATCGAGCCCACCGGTGAAGACTTGGTTCAGTTTCACGAAGACCCTGAGCTCTAGACATTGTACCTTGTTCTATTCAGTATTTTCATTTCCTGTTATGCCATTGTTTAGGCATCACTTTTGATTTCAGTTGTATTTACTTTTCATGCATTGTACAAAAGAATGTTATTAATAAAGTTGATGTTATTTCTATATCTCTTCTGATTTACTTTTATATTGCTTAGATACGCTTAGCGTATGTACTTTTGAGTATATACGTAGCGGACCTCGTCGCATCCCCTTCGCCGAACACTGGGAAGCGGGACGTGACATCCGGGCCAAAGCCCGCCACTTCGTCTGGAGCAATGGGAACCTCTACAAGAAGGCCTTCACTCAGCCCCTGCTCCGGTGCGTTGACCCCCACGAAACCGACTACGTCCTTCGGGAAATCCATAAAGGGGTGGGCGGTGCACACCAGGGGGCTCGAACCTTGATCCAAAAGGCGTTGCTTCAGGGGTACTACTGGCCCACTATGCTCGAGGATGCCCTGAAGCTAGTCAGGAGGTGCAAGAGCTGCCAGCTCCACGGCAGCATTCCCCGTCTCCCGGCTACCAAGCTGACTGCCCTAACATCCCCATGGCCGTTCACCCAGTGGGGATTGGATATGATCGGCCAGTTCCCTACCGGAACAGGCGAACACAAATATTTCCTCGTCGTGGTGGACTACTTCACCAAGTGGATCGAGACTGTCCCCATCAGGAAACCGGACGCCGCCACAACCATCAAGTTCCTGCAAAACAACCTGATACTCCGTTTTGGCATCCCTAGGTGTATCATCACCGACCACGGGACGAACTTCGAGAATGAAAAAGTGAAGGACTTCTGCAAAGAATACCATATCCTCATGAAGTTCGCCGCGGTCGTGCATCCCCAATGCAACGGGAAGGCCGAGGTCTCTAACCGAGACGTCCTCCGAGGTCTCCGGACCCACCTAGAAGGGCGACAAGGCAGTTGGGTCGAAGAACTACCCCGGGTCTTATGGGCCCTGCGCACATCGAAAAAGACTCCCACCGGGGAGACCCCCTTCAGCCTCTGCAACGGAACCGAAGCAATGGTCCCAGCGGAGATCAAGCTACCCAGTCACCGGGTCGAGCACTTCGACGATGACGCAAACACCTCGGCTCTACGGACCAACCTGGACATCTTGTTGGAGAAGAGAGACCGGGCTCAAATCAGAGCTACCGCTTATCAACAACAAATGGCCCGATACTACAACGTCCGGGTCAAACACCACTCCTTCAAGACCGGGGATCTGGTCCTATGGCGAAACGAGTTCATCGACCAGGGCAGGCTTCACAAGTTCTCCCCAAGGTAGAATGGTCCCTTCCTCGTCTCTGAGGCGCTCCCCGGCGGAGCCTACCGCCTACAAGATGCGGACGGACGAACGCTTCCGTGGCGTTACAACGCCGAGAAGCTCAAGCTATACCAGTGAGGTCAAGGCCAGCGAGTGTGTACTCCCCCTCTTTTTTCCTTTCGCAAAGATGATGTAAAACGTTCTCTAAAAATCCTGTCCATACGAATAAAGAAACGTCGAATCATCCCGAGCAGAGTTCCGTCTTTACAATCCAAAAACCTTGCCAAGAGGCGGCCGCGCAGCCTCACTGCCCGGTATCCTTAGTAGGCTTCCTACAGCCCTCGGACACTAAGGACCAAAGTCCTCCTTAGAGGCGACCCAGCAGCTACCCTGCTCGGTATCCGTGGTGGGTAGCCTCCCTACCGCAACGTCAGGGATCGGAAAGCCCTCCCAGAGGCAGTCGAGCCCGACCGTCGCTCGGCCATCCCCGACGGGATGCTTCCCTGTTGCAACGCTAGGGATAAGAAAGCCCTCCCAGAGGCAGTCGAGCCCGAGGATCTCTCGCTCGGCTATCCTTCAGGACAAAAGCCCTCGCCAAGAGGCACCAGGCGGTAACCCCGCCCGGCCAAGGGTCCTTGGTAGGCTTCTACAGCCCCTCCTGCGCCAAGGAACAAAGTCCTCCCAGAGGCAGTCAAGTCCTTGCTCGGCTATCCCCGGCTGGTAGTATCCTACCACGGCCGACAGGGATCAAAGCCCTCGCCAAGATACACTGGGCAGTAACCCTGCTCGGTCCCTGTCCTGAAGGATCAGAGCCCTCATAAGATGCAACCGCACAGCTCAACTGACAGGCCATTCCGGCCCGGTCGATCCCGACGGGTAGCTTCCCTACAGCAACGTCCAGGATTAGAAAGTCCTCACAGAAGCAGTCGAGCCCCTGCTCGTCTATCCCCGGCTAGTAACTCCTTACCCATGACACCAGGGATCGAAGCCCTCACAAGAGGCGCTCCCAAGCTGGTAGTTGCCTACCTACAACGCCAGAAATCAGAAGCCCTCACCTAAGGGCAACGGGACAGCTTCTGCCCATCCTCGGCGATGCTTACTAGCAGGTGATCTAGCACATCGATGTTGGCGACCCACAAGATCAGGGCACGTGGTGGACGGCATGTCCCGGAACTCATAAGGAAGGGCCCACAAAGGCCGGCCATGCCACCCCTGTACCCGTCCGGCCAGAGCATGCTGGCCCTCCTCGGGGCTCCCCGCATATTGGCCTCCTCGGCCTCTCAGCTCGCCCCGGGTAGCCGCCAGACCAAGTCTCCTCGGCCTTCTCGCTCGTCCCCGAGCCCCTTTGCCGAGGCTTTATCCTTCGGCCCTCCGACCAGTTCTGCCACTCCCAGGCGTAACCGCAGCTCCACGAATCTCGTCATGCGCGGATTCTCCGCCAACAACATCCCGCGTTCCACGCCTCCATGATCCCATTTATGGGCGATCCGCTTTCTACGCGGGCGTGACGTCGGGAGTGTAACTGCTGGCGAGATCCTCGCGTCTACTGCTGCATGCCTCCACCGCTATATAAACTCCCATCACAGAAAGGTGAGGTAAGCCATTTTTACTCCACCTAGCCATTACGCTGCTCGGATCTAGTACTAATTTGATCGTCGGAGGGTCCTCGGAGGTGACAAACCACCCCGGGACTTCTTTGCAGGTACCCGGCGTCAAACTCCTCCAACTACCAAATTTCCTCAAAACCCACTGAGACCCACATTCAACGGGGGATCCCTTACAGAGTCTACCGGGAGATCGACGGAAGACAACATCTGAGGGAGATCTGAAACGTACCTCCATCAGAGCCATTATTTAGATCGCGAGACTCGAAATTAGCATTACACTTAGGGTATATTTGTTTTATACGAAGTACTAGAAGTAAACCTACTTTAACTGAAGCAGGTTTCTAACAATATGTTGATGATATAGATCTTATGTGGTATATTTTCTTGCAAAATTCTTTTTACTTCATTTTTTCTTGGAAAAAACCATGGAGTATATGGAAAAATAAAATAGTTAATATTTTATTTGGCTAAATCATTAACCGTGCCAAAAAATGAAAATATATTACTACCATACAAAGAAGCTTTTTTAAATTTGTTTTGATTAATAAAAAGTAGAAGAATTCATAATTATTTCAATGAATTATTTGGAAGTTACTTCAATAAACTATTTAGATATTCCAGTCATTAAAATGTTAGATATTTTTCCGTTATACTTTAAATTATTTATTATACATAAAATGATAAATGATAATAAAATATCACCGGACTACGGTAGATGTGCAATTGCACTACCCTAAAGGACATATCGCGGGTCTCAGATGGCCGGCCTAGATAGATATGCCCCCTAACTGTACAGACACTTTTCTACCAGCGATCTCGACGTGTCGCGACCGTTGAGGGAAGGATCTCGAGTTGTTAGGCAATAGCCAAAACCAATATAAAGAAAATACCATTTTATATATTTTAGAGAAATAGAGAAGATATTGTAAGAATTTATTTTGTTCCTGGTCATTTGCATTTCCTAATCCCACATATATATCGATGTGTTAGAGAAGATGGAATCCATATAATTGGAAATAAATCTTCAATTAAAACCGATTTCCAATACAGTTGTTACACCCCATATGAAGACTCGTTAATTTGTAATAATAGGTATCAAAATAGTTATGGTAATCAAATTAATTAGATTAATGATATAATAAATCGTGAGTTAACATAATTATTTAATGGTATTAATAATTTTTTTCTTTTCCATAATAAAATATCCAACAATCCCTTCCCCAAAAGAATAAATTTAAGGAGAATAAATAAATAAAAATAAATAACAACAAATAATAGTAATAATACTGGGTAAACATCTATGCAATAGGTAAAGGTAGCTTCCGGTCTTGAAACAACACTTAATGACAATAGTTTCTTTCCGAGAAAACTATAGTACCTATAGATCTTGAATTAGGTTTCTTTACCAAGATTTAACTAAAGTACATATAGAAAGGGTTACAATATTGGGTCGCGGGGTGGCGCATTAATGGGACGTGCGTCCCATACCGACTCATGAGAGAATTAGAGAGTTAGCCCAACTCTCTTGCAGCGGCCCCCACGACGTCTCTCACGTAGGTGAATCCTCAAAGGGTACAAGAGACCGGAAAAAACCAATCTATGTTTCAGATCCATTAAGAGTTTTATACAAAGCCTATTCTAATCTTTCTATGAACAACTCTACCTTAGGGGGGAGCTTGGAGTGCCTTACTCCAATATGGACTCGTGTTCGACATGTATTTAAGTTGTTTTCTAATAGTTCATCTGTCCATTTTGTTACAACCCTTTGAACTTCCTTTAGTAATCGCTCATGTTAGGGTTGAAATTTATACCCCACTGTCGAAATCGAAAATCAAAAGTCAAAATCAAAAGTCAAATTCAACGTCCAGACAAGTGGACCCAAGTCCAACCAACCCAGGCCCAACCACAGGACCAAACAAGTTGGCCCACATCTAAACCATCTCAAACCCAAACGAAGTCGATCGGCCATCAAGGAAGAAAGAGAAAGAAATTTGTAATAAATAGATTTGATATGTAAATAAGTGTGAAAATATAATACAAATGGATACAAAGCCAAATTTTTGTAAAGACCATGGCACATGTGCAAAAAGATGTACACATGGGGCATGGAAGAGGCAAAAATCCAAATTTGTAATGCCCATGGAGCTAAATGTAAAGTTATAAGACTATATATGGCAAACATATGAAGAAAATCAATAAGAATTTCATTCTCCCCAAAATATTAGGGTACTTCTCTTCTTCTTCTTCTTCTCCAATTAAATCTAAAAACACCTTCCTTTTTCCAAAACAAAATAGATTTACCACAAACCCATTGAAAAGGAGAGTCTTTCTTCCACCAAATATCAAAAAGAGGGTATTTTAGCCTCCTTCTATTTCCTCCTCAAGATCCAAAGAGAAAAGAGGAAGAAGAAGGAGAACCCATCACCTAAAACCATCTCTTTACAAGATCCAAGGGCTAAAAGAGATAAAAATGACCTTCTTTCCCTCATTCAATATCCATAGCTCATGTTTTCAAGAATCAAGAAAGCTCTTTTGACAAAAATAGAAAGAAGGTTGAGGTGACCCTACCAAAGGGAAGGTCTTTAGGCCTTTCCCTTGGGGAGACTTTCGGGGATATGGATTTCGATCCGTACTCCCCTTTTTGAATGTGGATTTTCATCTGTGCTTCATCCATACGTAGAAAAACATAGATATTTGTTTATGTTTCTCCTAAATAAATGATAAAACGACGAAATTTATCGATTATACCGTCGAAATTTTATTAAAATCCCACACTTAGTCTTTTTTTAGAAAACAAAAATTGAATAAAACGAATAAATAAATAAAACTATATAATAAAAAATGCACAAAGCCATTAGGGGGTGCTTGACTCGGGCAACCCTCCCAAAACATCGCCGGGCACCCCGAAAGAGGCACATGGAACCGGGCCTCCCCTAAGGAGGAAGCTAACCCCTCCCTCGGGTGCCCCCGGACCTCCGAATGCCACCATAGGCACCTAGACTTCTTCATAAATAAAAAATTAAATAAAATATAATAAATAAACAAAAATGAAATGAACACACTTGCTTTCTTTCCAAAACACATATACATTCCACATTGAGTTCGCATGATTCGTGCTATTCGTTAATCGGAGGTTCTCTCACCTCAAAGCGAGAGGTAATTAACGATAGTTTTGTCTACAACTGCCAGAAATTAGAATCCCTATAATTAATAAACCCCGCCTACCGTAGGTGAGAGAATCTGTACAATGCCTGACAACAGAGCACATCCATCTCAATTGGGTAAAAAAAAAACACTCTACAGATTCTGTCATGCCCGATGGGACCTATCTCTTCTCCCATATTTCGGGTCAAGCAATTAAGCGAACTCAACAAAGCATACATTGTTGTCTGCACAGAACCTGTTGGCTATAGTGCTCTCAAGGCAGTTATTGTAATCACAAGTAGGTGATTATGATGATTGAGAGAGGACCTATACGGATAGAACAGTCTTACTCAAAATGATAGTATGCTATTTGGTTTGTCTTTATCATCATGTACATGTATTATGTGGTATTACAGATCATTATTACATATTGATAGAGTCTATAGGATTCTTACTTGACTACCAGCATTATGATAGCGATTATATACATGGGAGCTGGATGGTCTATAAACACATCCTCAAATGTCCCTAGTCGTGGAAGTATCGGGATTGGGCATTGATACTCCAGAGTAGACTAATGTATACTTATCGAGACCCCGACGAGGGGCGGTGGCTGGTCTCACAAGCCATTAGTGTCAGTTAGTCACCTAGATAGTATACATGTAACATTTCAGAAATATAAAATATTATTATTTTTTGAAATTAAATATTAAAATAATATATTTAGCGAAAACTATTCGATTTGCGAATAGAGGGTTTTCATAAAATAGTATAATTATATACCAATATTTGGAATATAAGTGGAAATTAAAATGATTTATTTATTATAAACATATTTATCAGATTTTGGCATTTTTATAATTAATTATATGCAGCTTTAAATTAAACTTGGTTAGTGCACTGCTAATCACGATTAATCTAAATCCGTATTTTTACATTTTCCATGGCTAATGCACCATATTATGTTACATTTTGATTGTATATTGTTTTCATTGTGTTTGGTTTTAATGAGTGAGAAAGAAGAAAGAAAGAAAAACAAAAGTCATGAGAGAGAGAGAGGACGAAGAGATATTTTGAGAGAGAGCAAGGTAAAGAGAGAGCGGGATATACTCACCATGGTTCTTTTCTTTCTTTCTTCATTTCTTCCCTCATTTTTCTTCATCTCCTTCTTCACTTCCTCCACCTCCTCCACCTCCATGAATCATTTTTAAACCATCACCAAAACCCCATGCCACCTTTAATAAAAAAAATGTACAATCTCTTTCTAAACCCTTTGGACCAATCAAGTTTCGATTTTGAGGAATTTAGGAAACTCAAGAATTTTCTTCAGTTGCAAATGAGGTATATTTCTAGACTTTTAGTTAAGTTGTTATGGTTAGTATATCCTAATTAAGTTTAGAGTTTGTATTAGTTAGTTTTATGATGTTTGGAATTTCTTAGATGAGGTTTAGGGTTTGAGTTGAGTTGTGATGGTGTATTTGAGGCGTAGTGAGTGTTTTACTTGACCTTGGAGATGTTTAATGGCCTAGATCAGAGATTAGAACCCGATACATGAACTTAGAATTTTCCCGTGTCGGTTTTAAGAAGCGCAGAAGACTACAGGGTATCTGGAGCAACCTGGGATGTTTATGATGAAAACAAACAACATAGTTGACCTAAATAAACCATTAGAAGAACACCACCAGAATACGAACCCAAAATTCCCTGGCCAGCGATGCTGGATTTTTGGGGCATCTCGCCGGGCCCCTATGAGCATTGGTGTTTGGGGTTTGGTCTATAGCACACACTCCCTGTAAGCTAGCCTCTGTATTGTTAGTTTAGTTCCTAATTACCTGAGACATAATCTGGGAGATGTTTGAGAGTGCTTTGGATATATTTTCCCGATATTTTAATTCTTGGTTACGGCATTTGAGTGTTGGATTTGGTCGCTGGACATTTGTACATCAACGGCGAAGATTATTTGGTTGTTTTTGCATGCGTAAGCAGTAGGTTCTAACCTATAAGCAATTCGTGTGTGGTTTCGGTTTTCGGACATTGATTTTAATAGCATTACGATGTGTTGTGATTATAGGTACCTTCGCGTAGATTTCCGAGACTACGAAGCACATCGACTTCGGATAAATAAGGAGTTTAGCAGGCGAGTAGATTTATATCTACGGGGGAAGTCGGGTAGATGGCGTATAGCACTCCCGCAACCGTAGTGTTAAGGATATATATATATATATATATATATATATATATATATATATATATATATATATAGTCTAAGGTTATTAGAATACCTTATGCGATAGTAGTGTACATGGTAGAAAGATGTATCCTTAGTTCTATTTCTTAACCTTGAGCTAGATATGCACATATGTGGGAAAAAGGAAAGTTATGATATGATGATACGAGTCATTATAATACGACATAATGAGAAAAGGCGATGTGATATGATATGAATACGAGATGACATGAGATGAGATGATGTACGTGACTATAGATCTATACTATTGTTTTGATAATATCGTACGATGGATATTCCGTATGTAATATAATAAGGATGAATTATCGATGTTTATTCCGACTTGAGAACATTTTATTGTATATCACGAAGTGGATATAGTGATATGTTTGGAGTCATATTCATTTCAAAACCAACGAATCGTTACGCACTTTTAATTGATGATTTCAAGGAGACGCTACAAACCTTTCAAATGGTATCTATACTCAAAAATATAATAGTCCCCTATTTTCTAAAACAATGATTCGTACTATTTTAAACTATAACTGTATGACTCCTATGTAGTTGTATATTTTTATATACTGTTCGTGCTTAAGATCTCTTATTTATGCATATGCTCGCATTTCTTTTATTAATATATATATATATATACACGATATTTCATACCCTTGTTTACCTGACTTCGTCTGCTAGTACACCTGCACAATTATCGATGATCCGCATATTACACTTTCACAGAATTACCAGCTCACACACATTCATCATCGGTAATTGCTATGCCACCTACACAGTAGTATTGCTATACCACTTACACAGTAGAATTGCTACATCATGGTATTATTCTTGTTTGTAAAGTACATTCATTGTCCAGTACTACCATATAACATGTTTGCATGATATACTTGATATGCTCACATTACTGTTCTATGTTTGCATACATCGTATTTTATGGTTATATGCATTGAGATGTTGTTTTTATAAGATTTCTGAATTGAAAACCGCGGTTATATTTCAAATGAAAATTATGAATCGTTTTAAAAATGCGGTTTCTCTTGATATGATATTTCGAGACGTCCACCATGAGTTTTCTCGGTTCTGAGCTTATTTTCGAGACCCGATTCGAGGAGTTGGCGGATGCCATTTGCGGGTACATGGTGGACCCGGTATGGTACCCCAGGGCTGGAAAAGATTTTTGTAGAGTAGACGATGAGCTAGGCAGAGGGAACACTACCTACCGGTGATATTTTTGGGCCCGACAGTTATCTAGAGGATACCGACCGGAGTCGTGAGATGGATATGAGGGCCGATCAGAGTATGTGGCGCCTGAGGGCCGATCTAAATATGCGGCGCCTGAGATGAGATAGTTATGAGGGCCGATCTGAGTATGCGGCACATAAAATATAAGGAATTACATGTCGATACTGGACACGGGTTTCATGATGTTTTGAGTGTCGGTGTTGGACACTCAGGTTCCATAATTTTGATGTGTCGTTGATGGACACACATGGTTGATATCCTCATACATACATGCATATATTTTCATGATGATTCGAGTGTCGATGTTGGACACTCAGGTTCCATGATATTGTTTGTGTCGTTGATGGACACGTGGATGATATCCACATGCATGCAGGCATATGTTTCAGATGTTATTTATATATATGTCATTTGTATTGATTCGATTGTTGACATATAGGCATACATGGTCATTCTAGATATCATAGTATTACCTTCATGATATAGTATGTCCTATGAAATCATTGTTTTATTTGATTTCTACCTGCTGATGTTTTCTACTCACGAGTTGGCAACGCACCCCCGTTGTGCCAAAGTTCTTGCAGGTTTGGCCACTTGGGATCAGTAGTGGTATCGCTGGCACACAGCTTCATCCTGCGTGTTTTGCTTTGGTAGGTGGGGACACATATTGGATCGTGCCCACTCTCGTACTTTTATATTCTGTTGTATCTAGATAAACTCCATCAATCAGAAACTAGAGTTGTATATTTAGAGAGCTAGTCAGACTTGGGTATTTTGTGAGACTTAGAGCGATGGGTATATGTTCGTTTCTTTAAGGTTTTGATGTCTTGCTTTATTTACCTATTCTTTTTGTGTTGATATTCTCCATTGGGCGTCGTATATGTTATTGCGTGGTTGTGATTCTGCCATTTAGCGAAGAGCTAGCTCCCGCTTAGGGATGCCTTTTATTGTATGTATGTGGTTTTGGATCAAAATATACAAGGGAGGTGGTGCTCAAATTTTTAAAGGACGAAAAATGTTCTCAACTTTAGTATATTCTACTTGCCTTTTCATATATCATTAGTTAAGCATTTATAGATAAACTTTATTTCATTATACCTTTATTTCAAACTGCACCCCCTACTATTTTCCGCAAAAAAATTTAGATTTTCTGGGCTTCGTCTTACTTGAATTACGTTACGCTTTTAGACGTTGCGTGATTTAAGTGCCGGTCACGTGCTAAATTATGGGTCGTGACAAAGTTGGTATCAGAGCGTTAGGTTTAATTTTGGTTTGAGTCTAGGTTTAACTATGCGGAGTCTAGGGCGTAATATATTTCGGAACCTGGGTTTGACCTTACGGAACTTAGACTTGACGGGGGTATTAGACCCAAAATTTCGTTATATAGGTTGATCTTGATTGATGGAGTAGGTAGCTTGAGTAGAGTGACGTACCGTGCGTATGTTCCGCGGCATATTTACGATACGATACTCCGCTTAAGTAAGCTTAGGATGTACATATTTTGGGAACTGTTGATTTCTTTCATTCCTTTGATCTATCTTCATCGATACCTTCTTGTGCTTCCTGTCACCATGTTTTGAGCGTAGATTGAGCTACTGCTGCTAGAGATACGGTCAAAGCGAGCTCGTCACGGACGAAGACTGACCATGCTGTTTTCTGGTGACATAGGAACGTGTAGGTACAGTGTTTGTGTTGAGATCTCTCATTTGAGGCGAGTGTTCGGTTTTGCACCGGATGATCGAGCCATTGATAGAGGCTGCCAGATTGAGAGGACTGTTGATGTACAACCTACCTCAGAGATCGCGATGTTGTGTACCATACAGACTGATGATCCAGCTGATTGCTGAGATTTGACGGGATGTCACCTCCAGAATTTTTAGAGCTGAAACCGCTTTAGCTTTCAGGAACAGATATGATAGAAGATAGCTAGTCTATCTTGAGTTGAGCGACTAAGATGATTCGTTTAATTTGATATGCCGATGCAGGCTCAGTTGAGATGAAGAATTCCAGTTAAAGGATCATACTCAGATCTAGAGTAAGTTGATCAAGAGAGGACGCTGTTCGTTGGATGCCTGATGTGAGATCAGTAAGTTGACCAACTTCAGATAGAAGGACCTCACACAGATGCGTTATGAGTTTATCGAGAACGAACGAATAAAGTGTATTCCTCCAGTGATTTGGATGAGTTCTCGAAGATGTAATCGACAAGATATCTTCCACAGAGTGGTGAGATACCCGAGTTCGTAATTTCGAGTCCTTGTGAGAGACTCTGGATTGACTGTAACCGAGAACGAATTGCCGTATGAAGACAGCAAGCGATGACATCGAAGTAGACGATAATAAAGATGGGTGGAACAAAAGGTTCGTGCGGAATGTTAACGAGCTGTTGTTACTCCCCGTTGATACCAGAGGATTGATATTTATGCAGAAGCGCTGGATACGGCCAAATTTCCATAAGAAAGTCATGCTGAGGACGCAGCTGTCCGGTTATGAGAAAAAGGAGTTAGACAAGAGTGCCAACCTCCTTATAGTTCAGCATAGGTGAGATCGGGAGAGACCTTGAGCAGGTTCTTTCCAGGACACCACGGCGATAAAGATTTGCCCATAGAATCATTTGTTTCGCGCGTATTCAGAGGACCAGATGCCGTCACCAGTGATGCGCTGCTTTACGAGTAGTCATGTTAATTGGCTAAGAGAGTGTAACATTTCAGAAAAATAAAATATTATTTTTGGGAATTTAAATAATTAAAATAATAAATATTATGAATATTTTAATATGTGGAAATTAGTTGTAATGATATTGTATAAGTATATACCGATAATTTGGGAAATATTTGGAAATTTATATCAATTATTGATTTTAAAAGAAACAATGAAAATTAAGAATTTTACAATTTTGTATACAATGATTTGTATATAAGATAGTATTATTAAACACGATTAGTATCTAATCATGCATTGATTGTGTTTTGTGCATTTGACATGCACTATATCATATTTGCTAGCATTTGTTACATTTATTCTACCATGACTTTCTCTTTTTATTGTAGCATGGCTTTGTATTTTTAATTTTGGAAATGCAAAGAAAAGAAAAGATAAAGAAATGAAAAGAAAAGGAAATATTAAAGAATTTGGTATGGACAAGAGAAAGAGAGGTGAGGGGATCATTTGACCCTTGGCTCATGGCTCCCATTCCATCATCTTCATCCTTTTTTTCTCCCTCTCCTCAACCATGGCTGCCCTCCTCCTTCCACCTCCTCCTAAACCTCACAACAACCCCAAAAATGCATCAAAAGAATACTTTCCCTTCATTAAAAATGTGCACAAGCTCACTACAAGTATGGGGAATCAAGAAAGTTTGGATTTTGAGCACTTGGGGCAACTCAAGAAAATTCTTGAGTTGCCAAATGAGATATTTCCTGCACTATTAGTTTAGTATTTGAGTTTCCTAACTTCTATTGTTAGTTTAGAATTGATTAAGTATAGATTAGTGAGCTTTGAAAATTCCAAGACGAGGGTTAGAGTTTTTCTTGAGTTGTGAGGGTGCAATTGAGAGTATTTGGTGACTACAAACCCCTTTAGTGATAATCTTTTAGACCAAAACAGAAACAAAACCAAAATCCTGGATATAGAAACTTCCGTGTCGGTTTTGTGTTAATTTAGTGCCTACAGGGAATCTGGAATGAACCGAGACTTTTACAAGAAAAGCAAGCAACACAACTAATCTAGATGGACCACTAGGAGACAACCCTACAAGTACGAACCCAATCTGAGCTCACTTGGCCGAGCAGGCCGGAAATTTGGTGATTGTGGCCGGCTAAATTGGGAGCATTGGTGCTAGGATTTGTTCTGTAGCTCATGTGCCTCCTAAACATCACCCTAGTACTGTTTGTTTAACCTAATTTCACCTGAACTAAAATCTGGGACCAGTTTTCTAAGTTTCTGTTTATGTTTTGTGGATTTTAATGACTTGAAGTTTTGATATTTGTGTTTTGTATCGGTCACTTGACGTTTGTACGTCGATATCGGGTGTTGTTTGGTTGATTTGCATGAGTAGGCCATAGGTTTTAACCTATGTGTGATTCGAGGGTTGTTTTGGTTTTGAATTGGACGTTTTGATGCGATATGATATATGTGATATGTAGGTACCCTCACGTAGACTCCGGATGATGAAGAAGAGGATGGCGACATCGACTTCGGTAAGCAAGAATCAATGTGAGTAGATATATATCTACGGGGGATGTCGGGTGGATGGCATATAGCACCCCCGCAGTTTCGTAGTGCAGTATACGGATGTGTTATATCTATATACTTATGTGTTATTATGAGATGTGTATTCTTAGCAAGAAATGCTTTAGGTGACTTTGGGTTAGTGTTAGCGTATTTAGAAGTTAGTAGTTTAGTTTAATTCTTAGTTATGAAACCCTAGTGTAAAGGTATACACACATACATGCACACACGTGATATGTTTTGGTGTATATGTTATATATGTGTGTGTGTATATGGATGTGTTGCTACACACACACACACACATGATGAGGATAGTATATGATACTCGGAGGAGAGTCGATATGATCAGGCATGATGCCGTGAGATCGGTTATGTGACTTGGGTCGTACTATGAGACACGACATGATATTATAGCGGATTGATGGACAATGTGTTTTCATACATACACGATATATGTGGATGCTATCGGAATGTACTAGACTTTAGATCAGTACCCCTAGTTCATGATATGATGATAATGATACCAGTTGAATAATAAGTTATATGTGATATTGACCCGTACCCCGATTTATGATGCCGTACGATGGATTTTTCCGTACGATGTATAAATATGATGATTGATCCGCACTCTTGACTCGAGGATGTCGTATTATATATTTTATCGTACGTGATGCTATTGAGGCGGGATCACCGCCTATTAAATATATCGACTCGGACTTAGGTGGATTTCCTTAACCTTTCGATTAGTCTCTTAGTTTAGTCCTATAGTTTATCAGGTAGATGTTAGACTAGACTCGAGTCATACTTATTTTCAAACTAACGAGTCGTGACTATTTTAAAGACAGGCCGAAGGATACTACGTATATTTCAAAGGATGTACCTTTCTTAAAAATACCGTAGCCCCTATTTTCTAAAACCACGGTTCGTACTGTTTCAAATGCCAAAACTGTATGACTCGTGCATATAAATGTATATTATTTATTGTTTCGTTTGCTATTTATTTTCCATATATCCTTACTGTTCGCATTGCATTGCACGTTTATACATGTATTTCATTAATAATTATGATATCGACTGTCAGGACACCAGCACCATTACCGATGATGCGTATGCTCCACATACACTTGCTTGCCGGCTCACACACATCATCATCGGTAATTGCCATGTCACGTACACTTTAGAGAATATTATTTCATTGACATAACTTGCTATCTGATAGTTCTAATATAGCATTGCTTTGCTGGTTAAGATATTGTATTCTGTATTTAGATACCCATGCATATATATATTCATTTGTCATGAAATATTATGGGGCTTTATGCCGGTAATTCACTGTTTATTTACTCTTGAGTTTGGGATTTTGGATATTCCATGAGATTTCTGGATTTGGAGAAATCACAAAGATTTTATAAACTCATTATCATTTTTAAAGATAGAAATTGTGGTTTTCTCGTGATATGATGTGAGATATGTCCACCATGAGTTTTCTCGGCTCTTGAGCAGTATCATACACCCGATTCGAGGAGGAGGATGAACCTTCTGTGGTATACTGAGACATTGAGATATTGAGGTTACATGACAGGGGCCAGTCAGGAATGCCGGAGATCGAGATATTGGATATTGGGATATATGTTTTGTGTCGATACTTGACACAGATTTTATGTTGATTTCATAGATGATAGATCGATTTTTATTACAGATATCTTACTAATTTAAGAAAACGGTTTTCTCATTCATGATGTATTCTGTTTTCAGTTGTAATGCATTCATACATCATATATATGATATATTGTTACCTGAGGCACTGACACGAGAACTTGGTATTGCACTTATGGATAGATGTTTACCCTGGCCATTATTAGATGTTTCAGGTTATATATTATATGAATATTATTGTATGACCTAGGATAGAGTCATACATGTGATTTCTTCTCGGTGATATTTTCTAGTCACGAGTTGGCAACTCACTCCCGTTGTGCCACAGTTTCTTACAGGTTTTTCCGTACAGGTTTCGTTGCGGCTTGCTGGCACACTTCTTCTTTCCGGGTGATTGCTTTGGTAGGTGGGTTCACTTGTATCGCGACCATCGTAGTATTTGTATTTATTTCAGTTGTATCTAGTAAACTCCATCAACCAAACTTGTATATTTGATAGACTTAGAAGACTAGTGTATATTCTTTCGACCTTAGAGTCGTGCACCTGTATTATTATGGTTTTTCTCTGGTTTTCTTGAGGATATTGCTTTTCTTGATGAGTTTTGATCCTCGCCCTTCGGCGTTGTATATTATATTGCATTGCGTGGTTGTGCCCACCAATTGGCGAAGAGCTAGCTCCCGCTTGGGGATGCTTTTATATTATGCATGTTTATACCCGTTTGGGGCCAGTATTTACAAAGTAGACTCTGCCGAAATTTTCGAGAAAATATGATGTTGCTTTTAAAAGTTTAATGCCACTTATTTTATTAAAACCACTTGCCTAAAAACAAGTTTTCTTCACTTCTTCTTTAAAATGGTTTAGATTTCTGGGTTTTTGGCTTACTTGAATTAGGTGGGATCCTATAGACTTCACATGACTCAAGTGCCAGTCACGTGCTATTTCGGGTCGTGACAGAGAGAATCAGCGGGATGCTAGAGCGGAACTGTTCCTTTATCATTACACCTGACCGGGCTGACGAGCGGGAAGATTGTGAGATTGGTAATCCACAGAGAAGATAAGGACACAGAGATAGAGGACGCCAGACCATATGCAGTAGACAAGTAGATGTTCTTGCGCTGCCGCCTTGGGCGCACCGGCATATTTTCGACATTGAAGGAGGTGTACCTCAATGTCATTTATTGCGATTTGCGTTTTGTGATCCGGGTATCACACTTATATCGCTTGGATTTGAGTTTTGATGATTGAGTTTCATGATATTGTTTTCGTGCACCATGGCTGCACCTACTGGATATTTTTCATTTGTGCATAGTTAATTGCACTTGATGTATGTTTTATACACCATGACATTGGTTGACGATTTGTACATATCTGTTGCACTTGATATTGATTTTGTGTCTTGGCCGCACGTATTTATGATTCCAAGGATTTCAATACTGTCTATTTCGATTTCGTGCATGTCATACGCACTTGATTTGATTTTTGCACTCGGTATAGCTCGCATGTGCTTGTTGTGCATTGATACGGGTTTTGTGCACACAGTTGCACACGTTTATGATTTTTATACACCTTGGTACGCTCGGTGTTGTTTTTGTGCGCATTTGAGATATTGATGAGTTTTCATGCATTTGTTGCACCAGATTTATGTTTTCGTGCACGTTTGCACTTGATGTTCATTATCGTGCACACTACTACACTAGATGTTTTATACGGACATGACGCATTTGATTTAGTTTTTTTGCGCACACTGGGCACATGAGATGTGGTTTTGTGCTCACCGGGTGCACTTCATTGAGATTTTTATGCGTGCATGTCGGATGCACTTGATTGAGATTTTTATTCATGCATGTCGGATGCACTTGATTGAGATTTTCATTCGTGTATGTTAGTTGCACTGGTTTGAGATTTTCGTGCTCTATAGATACACTTGGTATTGTTGTCGTGGACATCCGTTGCACTTGACAGATACTTTCGTGCATACCCGTTGCATTTAGTTTTTTTTTGTGCACATTCGTGGCACTTGTATTGATTTGGTTTTCCGTGCGCACCAGACGCACGTGATATTGGATACGCCTTTTGAGGTTGATTTTACTCATGAGTATCGTATTTTTAATGATGGGTACTATATTATATAGTAGCCGAGAAGGACTGATCTGAGGACAGTGCCTGAATACTTTTGCATGCATAAAAGTTTACCAAGAGTTTTTTAAAAAGGAGCTATAGTCTTGCTATTTCCCACGTGTCCGCGAGTGACACAAAATTTTACAAGGAGAACCTTTTGGGATATTTCAAAAAGGCGGGACGTATATCTTTAGCAACCCTATATGAACGTATATCTATTTCTTTACCAAATGAACGTCCGCCACTTGTGTCATGAGCTACGCATCACACGACGATTCGGAAAAGATTTTGCATGTGTTTTATTCAGTTTTAGAGGATTTTACGAGAAGGCGTACTATTTACGTATTATGATTTTGAGTATAGTATATTTGAGAATGGCATTGGATTTCAAGATTTGCATCTCCTTTATAACTCCTATGATTGCATGATACTTGACGGAGTTCGATTTTGAGTTTCGCACTCATTTTCATGCACACATGATACGCTGTGATATTTCTGCATCTTCCGTGATTTCGGAGCCCCGTGATTTAAATTGATTACAGAAATGTTTTAGTATTTGGGGGTTTAAAATTTAAATTTTGGGACCGAAATTATTTAAGAGGGGAAGATTGTAACATTTCAGAAATATATAATATTAATTTTGGAAATTAAATATTAAAATAATATATTTCGCGAAAACTATTCGATTTGCGAATATGGGTTTTCGTAAAATGGTATAATTATATACCAATATTTGGAATATAAGTAGAGATTAAAATAATTTATTTATTATAAAGATATTTATCGGATTTTGGTATTTTTATAATTAATTATATGCAAGTTTAAATTAAACTTGGTTAGTGCACTACTTATCATGATTAAGCCAAATCCGTATTTTTATATTTTCCATGGCTAGTGCACCATGTCATGTTACATTTTGATTGCATATTGTTTTCATTATGTTTGGTTTTAATGAGTGAGAAAGAAAAAAAAAGAAAGAAAAACAAAAGTAATGAGAGAGAGAGAGAGAGAGGACAAAGAGATATTTTGAGAGAGAGTGAGGATAAGAGAGAGGGGGGGGGGTTATACTCACAATGGTTCTTTTCTTTCCTTCTTCATTTCTTCTCTCATTTTTCTTCATCTCCTTCTTCACCTCCTCCACCTTCTCCACCTCCATGAATCATCTTCAAACCATCACCAAAACCCCATACCACATTCAATAAAATGATGCACATCCTCTTCTTAAACCCTTTGGACTAATCAAGTTTGGATTTTGAGGACTTTAGGCAACTCAAGAATTTTCTTCAGTTACAAATGAGGTATATTTCTAGACTTTTAGTTAAGTTGTTATAGTTAGTATATCCTAGTTTAGTTTAGAGTTTGTATTAGTTAGTTTTATGATGTTTGGAATTTCCTAGATGGGGTTTAGGTTTTGAGTTGAGTTGTGATGGTGTATTTGAGGCGTAGTGAGTGTTTTACTTGACCTTGGTGATGTTTAATGGCCTAGATCATAGATTAGAACCCGATACATGAACTTAGAATTTTCCTGTGTCGGTTTTATGAAGCCTAGAGGACTACAGGGTATCTGGAGCAACCTGGGATGTTTATGATGAAAACAAACAACATAGTTGACCTAGATAAACCACTAGAAGAACACAACCAGAATACGAACCCAAAATTCCCTACAATGGCCAGCGACGCCGGGTTTTTGGGGCATCTCGCCGAGCCCCTTTGAGAATTAGTGTTTGGGGTTTGATCTGTAGCACACACTCCCTTTAAGCTAGCCTCTGTTTTGTTGGTTTAGTTCTTAATTACCTGAGACAAAAACTGGGAGCTGTTTAAGAGTGCTTTGGATATATTTTCCCGATATTTCAATTCTTGGTTTCGACATTTGATTGTTGGATTTGGTCTTTGGACACTTGTACGTCAACGACGAAGAATATTTGGTTGTTTTTGCATGCATAAGCAGTAGGTTCTAACCTATAAGCAATTTGTGTACCGTATCGATTTTCAGACATTGATTTTATTAGCATTACGATATGTTATGATTGTAGGTACTTTCACGTAGATTTCCAAGACTACGAAACACATTGACTTCTGCTAAACAAAGAGTTTAGTAGGTGAGTAGATTTATATCTACAGGGGAAGTCAGGTGGATGGCGTATAGCACCCCCACAACCGTAGTGTTAAGGACATATATATATATATATATATATATATATATATATATATAGTCTCTTAGGTTATTAGAATACCTCATGCGATAGTAATGGACATGGTAGAAAGATGTATCCTTAGTTCTATTTCTTAACTTTGAGCTATACATGCACATATGTGGGAAAAAAGAATGTTATGATATTATGATACGAGTCATTATGATACGATATAATTAGAAAAGGCAATGTGATATGATATGAATACGAGATGACATGAGATGAGATGATGTACGTGACTATAGATCTATACTATTGTTTTGATGATATCGTACGATGGAAATTCCGTACGTGATATAATAAGGAAGAATCACCGATATTTATTCCGACTTGAGAACATTTTATTATAGATCACGAAGTGGATATTGTGATATGTTTGGAGTCATACTCATTTCAAATCCAACGAATCGTTACGCACTTTTAATTGATGATTTTAAGGAGACGCTACAAACCTGTCAAATGGTATCTATACTTAAAAATATAATAGTCCCCTATTTTCTAAAATAATGATTCGTATTATTTTAAACTATAGCTGTATGACTCCTACGTAGTTGTATATTTTTATATACTGTTCGCGCTTAAGATCTCTTATTTCTGCATATGCTCGCATTTCTTTTATTACGATATATATACGACATTTCATACCCTTGTTTACCTGACTTTGTCTGCTAGTACACCAGCACAATTATCGATGATGCGCATGTTACACTTTCACAGAATAGCCGGCTCACACATATTCATCAACGGTAATTGCTATGCCATCTACACAGTAGAATTGCTATGCCACTTACACAGTAGAATTGCTACATCATGGTATTATTCTTGTTTGTAAAGTACATTCATTATCTAGTACTATCATATGACACGTTTGCATGATATACTTGATACGCTCACATTACTGTTCTATATTTGCATACATCGTACTTTATGGTTATATGCATTGAGATACTGTTTTCATGAGATTTCTGGATTGAGAACCGCGGTTATATTTCAAAGGAAATTATGAATCAATTTAAAAACGCGGTTTCTCTTGATATGATATTTCAAGACGTCCACCATGAGTTTTCTCGATTCTGAGCTTGTTTTCGAGAACCGATTCGAGGAGTTGGCGGATGTCATTTGCGGGTATATGGTGGACCCAGTATGGTACCCTGGGGCAAGAACAGATTTTGCTGGAGTTGACGATGAGCCTGGCAGAGGGAGAACTACCTACCGGTGATATTTTTGGACCCCGCGGTTATCTGGAGGATACCGACCGGAGTCGTGAGATGGATATGAGGGCCGATCAGAGTATGCGGCTCCTGAGGGCCGATCTAAGTATGTGGCGCCTGAGATGAGATAGTTATGAGGGTCGATCTGAGTATACGACGCCTGAGATATGAGGATTAACGTGTCGATGCTGGACACGGGTTTCATGATATTTCGAGTGTCGGTATTAGACACTTAGGTTCCATGATTTTGATGTGTCGTTGATGGACACATGTGGTTGATATCCTCATATATACAACCATATGTTTTCATTATGATTCGAGTGACAATGTTGGACACTCAGGTTCCATGATATTGTTTGTGTCGTTGATGGACACATGGATGATATCCACAAGCACGCAGGCATATGTTTCAGATGTTATTTATATATATGTCATTCACATTGATTCGATTGTTGACATATAGGCAAACATGGTCATTCTAGATATCATAGTATTACCTTCATGATATAGTATGACCTAGGAAATCGTTGTTTTATTAAATTTCTACCTGATGTTTTCTACTCATGAGTTGGCAACTCACCCCCGTTGTGCCACAATTCTTGCAGGTTTGGCCGCTTAGGATCAGTAGTGGTATCGCTGGCTTACAGCTTCATCCTGGGTGTTTTGCTTTGGTAGGTGGGACACATATTGGATCGTTCTCACTCTCGTACTTTTATATTCTGTTGTATCTAGATAAACTCCATCAATCAGAAACTAAAGTTGTATATTTGGGGACCTAGTCAGACTTGGGTATTTTGTGAGACTTAGAGTGATGGGTATATGTTCGCTTCTTTGAGATTTTGATGTTTTACTATATTTACCTATTCTTTCTGTGTTGATTTTAGCCGTTGGGTGTCGTATATGATGTTGCGTGGTTGTGATTCCACCATTTGGCGAAGAGCTAGCTCCAACTTGGGAATGCCTTTTATTGTATGCATATGGTTTTGGATCAAAATATACAAGGGAGGTGCTGCCCAAATTTTTAAAGGACGAAAAATGTTCTCAATTTTAGTATATTTTACTTATATTTTCTTATATCATTAGCGATGCATTTATATATAAACATTATTTTATTATACCTTTATTTCAAACTGCACCCCCCACTATTTTCCGGAAAAAAAAGTTTAGATTTACTGGGCTTCGGCTTACTTGAATTACGTTACGCCTTTAGACATTGTGTGATTTAAGTGCCTGTCACGTGCTAAATTATGGGTCATGACAATACAGGTGCTCATTGGGTTATGAGTATACTGGAAAGACTTGCTGGGAACATGCTAGTTGGTATTATACCTATTGTCAGATATGTTGGCTATAGTGGCCTCAAGGAAATTATAATAGTCACAGACAGGTGAACATGATGATTGAAGGAGGACCAATACCGGTAGAACAGTCTTACTCGAGATGATATTATGCTATCTGATTTGTCTTTATCATCATGTACAGCATTAGATGGCATTAAAGATCACTATTACATGTTGATAGAGCCCATAGGATTCTTGCTTAACTACCAGCAGTATGATGGCGATCATATACGCGGGTGCTGGGTAGACTATAAGCACATCCTTAAATGTCCCTAATCGTAGGAGTTTCGAGACCGGGCATCGATACTCCAGAGTAGACTAGTGTATACTGTTCTAGCGCCGGTTTTTGAAAATTTTTGTTCCGCAATGGCCACGGTTTGATGGAAGGGGCGCTTGCATAACCTAACATGGTATCATAGCTACTCTATAATCCTTAGTTAACTCATTGCGACATTAGAAATCCGATGTTTTTGTCGTATAAAAACCGCCGACAAAAATTGTTCCAAAAACTGAAAGTTTGAGAAGTTTCCAAACCCCACGGTCTCACGGTTTGAACTGAGAAGCTACGGGGTGATGCATGGGCACCCCGAGGAAGCCCCAAGGGGGGACCAAATGGCTGGGCCCACTCCCCAAGACCACCACAAGGTGGTCTTGGCGGTAGGGACCCGAAACCGCCTCACCTTGGGCAGTTTCGGGTTTTCCTCACCCCCTGGCCACCTCGTGGTGCCCTTGGGGGTGGGGTACCCCCTTTAGGCCCCCAACTCAAAGTTAATTTCATGCTCTAACTCTCTGTGAAGGTTTGGGCGCATTTCATTTTGATCCGGACTTCCGAATTGGCTTTAAACGGTCGGTTTTTGGAACTTTAGCTCACTGTTTTTCTTCACGGTTTTGGAAATTGGTTTAGTTTGCTAATTGCGTGCAGAACATCTAATGTCGTGGTTTCCAGTACATACATTACTATCTGCGACCATGAATGTCATTGGAGCGGTATAACTTGTCTAACTGCTATATCCTCTTTTAGACTGGTTTGTGAATGTGACATTCACGTTGATGTTCTGTGTTGTGTTATACTTGAGGCGAGATCGTCGTGTGGATAGCTTGGGTGTAATGGTAGTACAGTTTGGATTTATTTGTATATTTGATATTGCGGGGTGAGCATCCAACATGTGGACTGCTGTCACTGCCAGTTTGTATATTATTTGTTTGGTGCACGACCGAGTTGAGGTCGATGTCACCGTTGTACATATTCTTTTCTTTTCTGTACTAGGATTACCCCGCGGTGGAGTGCACGGTTAGCCAGGTTCTCGAAGGCAATGGGCCCACATCTCATGGCATTGAGACGGAGGGGGCCCGACTCTAGGATTGGTGGGCTATTCACTGCACTCGTAGGGGGTACAGGTTGACCCACGGAGGGATGCTCAAGTTATCGGATTCCATGAAGTGCTGGGTGGCCCACTCACTTTGTTGATTAGTTTTTCCTCACTTATGAGATTGGCGGGTAACTTTCCGTGCTCGTAGGGGTCTAGGTTTTCATTGCACAGGCTATCCATACGACCAGGGGAACGTCGGGTTTCACTTGCGGCTCAAACGAAACCCGGGGCTCTCAGATTATCCGTTTGTTCTGTGAAGCATATCGCTATTCTATGATGTTGTAAATATCATGCTTGGAACGATTGTTATATATATTTATGCCACGACCCGAAAGTACCGAGCGTGACTGGCACTTAAATTACAAAACGTCTTGAGATGTACGTAATCTAAGTAAGCCAAAACCCAGAAAACAAAACCAAGTAAAGAAGTAGAGTGAAAGAAAAACCAATTTTAAAGCAAGAACTTTAACAACATAAGCCGAGGTATGCATTTTTAAAACATTAAGTCTTTTCTGAAAATTTCGGCAGAGTTTCCTTTGTAAATGCTGGCCCCAAATAGGGTAGAACATGAATAGTATACAAAATGATAAAAGGCATCCCCAAGCGGGAGCTAGCTCTTCGTCAATCGACGGTTACAACCACGCAAGCAATATAATATACAATGCAGAAGGGCGAGGAGCAAAACTCAAAAGAAACTCAAAATCAACATGAAAACCACAATAATACAACGCGCGACTCTAACGTCGAAAATAATATACAAGTCTAGTTGATGGAGTTTCTAGATACAACTGAAATAATAAATACACGATGGTGGTCATGATGCAAGTGAACCCACCTACCAAAGCAATCACCCGGAAGGAACAGTGTGCCAGCAAGTCGCAACGAAACCTGTACGGCAAAACCTACAAGAAACTGTGGCACAACGGGGGTGAGTTCGCATCACAGAGCAGAAATCGCATGTATGACACATCCTAGGTCATATCAAGTAATATCCTCAATAATATCTTGATCCATCTACATATAAGTGCAATACCACGTGCTCGTGTCATGCATCAGATAGCAACATATCATATATATATGATGCATGAATGCATTACGAATGAAAACATAATACATCATGAGTGAGACAATTGTTTTCTTTATTTAATGAGATTTCTGTATGTATATAAATCGAGTATCATCAATGAAATCAACAGAGAAATCAGTGTCAAGTATCGACACAAAACATAAATCTCAATATCTCAATATCTCAGGCTCCGGCTATCCGGACTGGCCTGTATCAACAATCTCAATATCTCAGTGTCTCAAATCTCAATATCTCAATATCTCAATACCTCGGGCTCCGTCAGTCCGGATCGGCCCATATCATCAATCACACGACCACGAACGGTATCCTCCGGATATCTGCCGCGCCAAACAATCACCGGTAGGCAGTCTTCCCCTGCCAGGCTTACGTCTACAACTCGAGCTTCTTGCCCCGGGGTACCATACCGGGTCCACCATGTACCGGCAGACGGTTCATCCAATTCCTCGAATCAGGTCTCAAAAACCATCTCAGAACCAAGAAAACATCATGGTGGACAATACTCATCATATCAAGGAAAACCGCATCTATCTCTTTAAAACAAATCATTAGTTTATAAAATATTCACATGCGGTTTCCAAATCCAAAAAATCTCAAGAAGGATCCGAAATCATAAAAATCATGATATCAATAAACAGTGAATACCGGCAAAAATCTCCATAATACTGCATGACCAATGAATATATGAACGCATCTGATATCATGCAATAAATGCAATAGTTAAAATAGCATATGAAAGCTATAACATATTGCAACTATCAACTAGCAAGCTATGTCAATGAATAGTATTCTCTAAAGTGTACGTGACATGACAATTACCGATGATAATGTGTGTGAGCCGGCAAGTAAGTGTATGTGGAACATACGCATCATCGGTAATGGTGCTGGTGTCCTGATAGCATGATTTCATAATAATTACAGATAACATATGTACAAGCATGCAATGCGATGAAACATCATGAATATACAGAAAATGATGTAGTAACAGCAACTCTGAAAAATATACCTACCCAATATACGAGAGATACGGTTTGGTATTTAAATTACTTACAATTCTCCACTTTTGAAAACTAGTATGACTCGAGCCCGGTCAAAAAGGAAAGGAAATGCACCTAAGTATGAGTTGATCTATATATATACCAAGTAGTCGTTGATCTCGCCTCAATAGTATCACACACGATATTATATATATATATATATATATATATATATATATATATATATATATATATATATATAACATCCTCGAGTCAAGAGTACGGATCTAACATCATAACTATATCTTGTACGGTAAATTTATCGTACGGCATCCCAAATCTGGGTACGGGTCAAATAACATATTTATCTCATTACTCATCTGGTATCCTTATCATCATATGTCATGAACTCGGGTACAGATCTAAGTCTAGTATAAACTGATACCACCAACAAACATATGTGCGTGTGTCTGAAACACTTCACCTAAATATCCGCTATAATCTCCTGTCATATCTCATAGTACGAACCAAATCATATCACTGATCTCGCGGCATCATGCCCAATTACATCGACTCAATTCCAAGTACCATATATTATCCTCAACATCCGTGTATACGTGTATGTGTATATATATATATATAAGCACCAAGACATCCACCTATACATATATATATATATATATATATATATATATATATACATATGACGTATACACCCAAAACCATATCCCGTGCGTGTATGTGTAACAACCTCACTCTAGGGTTCGCGACTAAGAAACCAACTAAACCACTTTCCTCAAATCTCTCTAACATTAACCCATGATCTCCTATTGCTTTTCTTTCTAAGGTTCATATCTCTCCACAACCCATATATGTATATCTAAATCACATCACATCATTTCTTACAACTTTGCGGGGGTGTTATACGCCATCCACCCGACTTCCCCCGTAGATATAAATCTACTCACCTTGATCATCGCTTGTCGATGCCGATGTCGCCATGCGCTTGCTTGTCGTCTCGAAGTCCTCGTGAGGGTACCTACGTATCATAACACATCATATCGCATTAAAATCCGACTCATGACCAAAACGACACACGAATCTCACATAGGTCAAAACCTATGGTCCGCTTATGCAAAAGAACCAAATAACTCTCGACATCGGCATACAAACGCCGATTGATCGAGAAAAACCCAAACGTACAATTCGTGGTTTCACAACACACTAAACATATATATGAAATTGGGTTTAAATCATCAAAACTTCAAATTCGCTTTAAAAGCTATTTTTCCGAAACTTTAGTAAGCAACAACTGCCAATTTAGTTCAAATATAGTTGTTTTAACAATTCTAGCGGCTACAATGCTCACTAAATATCTTGATTAAGCCACCCAAACCCAAACTA
The DNA here is from genome assembly GCA_030015575.1 of Agapanthus africanus. NCBI lineage: Eukaryota > Viridiplantae > Streptophyta > Magnoliopsida > Asparagales > Amaryllidaceae > Agapanthus > Agapanthus africanus. Next base: position 863,966,377 of record CM057338.1, on the reverse strand, counting down.
AATTTTAAACTCACCCATTTCCATAAATCCCAAAATTCCAGTTTGCAATTTAGCTTAATTAGTAAAATTCTAAAATAACAATTTGCTAACTAGCTACTGGGTTTGATTTTACATGCCTTAATACGATAAATTACACACTTAAACCATGTTCAAATGATATAAAACCCTAACTAGATTTTTAATCTCACATTTGCAATTAAATTCTAAAACCTAGTTTGCTAAAAACTTAATTTGGACATTTTAAATATTACAATTTGCAATGTGCAACAAGATTAAGTTTTCCCAAATCTCAAGAGGTTCAACTACACAATCAAACCATGAATAATTTATCAAAACCCTAACTTGAATTCAAACCCCTCTCTTGAATTCTCAAGTTTGAAATTGGAACTATAATTAAACACCAATTATGCTAGATTCAAGTAATTAAATAACAAATTAAGCAAAAGTGTTAGAATTTATACTCAACAAATTGAAGATCTCACAAGCAAACTTAGCCCTCCAAATTAGCTTCTTTTCACCAAGAACCATACTAGATAGGCTAAGGAAAAATGGGTAGGGCTTGGATTTGGATTTTATGGGATTTTTGATGCATTTAATGATGATTTTGGAGGTGATGAGGTGTGGGGAAAATGGGGGGGGGGGCTGCACAATGGGGGGCTCGGCCAAATGTGCAGGAGGGGAAAGTGAGGGAGAGAGTGAGGCGTTGAAAGAGAGAGAGAAAGACAAAAACCCATACCTCATGTCAACACACCCATTTCTTTATTGATTTCCTTTTCTTTTCATTTTCCTTTCATTGTTTTCTTTAATTGGAGGGGAGAGTGGGGAGGGGCTGCTGCCAAAGGGTTCGGCTAAGATGGCAAGTGGGTGTGTGTGAGTGTGTGGGGGTGGTGGTGGTGAGGGAAAATGATAAATACTATACCCCAAATTTCTATTTTCATTAATTTCACAATTTAAGCATTTTTTTTATATTTTTCTAAAGCCATCGTTACAACTTCTTTTCATTTCAAAACCCACATGCTAGATTTTAGTTTAATGTGTCATAATGCACAAAAATGTATTAACCCATTTCAATTTGTAATTATCCCTAATTAAATGTATCAGTGACGGCTTAAAATAATATTAAAATAATTAATTTCGGAAAAATTTTCAGTCAACTAGAAATTTTACAAGTGACTCAATAAACACCAAATACTAGCAATTGCATAGCTAGAATAAATATATTTGATTTTATGATGAAAGATAATTATAGCTTGATTTTTACGGAAAACACCCATTATTTTACCGATTCTCCGAAATTTCACCTGAACGATTTTCAAAACGTTACAATCTTGCCCCCCTTAAAGAAATTCGGTCCCCGAATTTAAATTAAAACTCCCCCAAATACTAAAAGATTTCAGTACAATGATCAAGTCGTCGGGGCTCCGAAATCATAACCACATAAATCACATCATAGCGCAATGCATGCGCATGAAAAAGAGTATATAAACCAAATCAAAACTCCGTCAAGCATCTCACAATCATCGGAGTTATGGCGAAGACATCAATGTCAAAGCCCAAAACGAAACCAACATGATATACATCAAAACCATACATGTAAACATCAAAACTATACATGTAAACATCTGAAGGAAATGTATGCCAAACATTTTTAAATCGCTGTGCGATGAGCATAACACTGCACAGTGGAGGACGTCTATTGTAAGAAAATAACTATATATATACATATACATATATATATATACATATACATATATATATATACATATCCTTTGTTTAATATGTACGTCCTGCCTTTTGAAAATAATCTTAGAAGGGTTTTTCTTTATAACAAGTTTCGTGTCATCTCGGACACGTAGGTAATTACTGAGACTATAGCTCCCTTTTTTTTGGAAATCCCTTCGATAACTATCAATGCATGTAAATATATCCAGGTACTGTCCTCTGACTAGTCCTGCTCAGTACGAAAACAAATAGTAAATATCATAAAAACGTACTGCTCCAAAAATCAATCCCAAAATATGCATAAGAATGCCGTGTGAGTCTGGTGCGCACGGAAATCAAAATCCATGAATGTGTCATACATGTGCACAGAAATAACATCTAAGTGCAACGGGTGTGCACGAAACACCTGTCAGAGGCAACGGTGTGCCTGACAGCAATATCAGGTGCATCTGATATGCACAAAGAATCCCGATTTAGTGCATCTGGTGTGCACCAAAATCGCATCTCATATCATGTGCTCAACATGCGTGAAAATCCAAATCAAGTACATCTGTCATGCACGAATGAAGGCTAAATCAAGGGCATCGAACATGCATGAATAAAATCTAAATCAAGTGCATCCAACATGCACGAATAGAATTTAAATCAAGTGCATCCAACAAGCACGAATAAAATCTAAATCAAGTGCATCCGATGCGCACAAAACACAAATCTGGTAACACAAATGCTCAAAAACATAAATCGGGTGCAACCAAAGTACGGAGTATAATTCCGGTACAACCAATGCACAAAATACCTAGCTGGTGCAACAAATGCTCGAATATGAATCCGGTGCATCCAGTGCACGAAATACAATACAGTGCAACAATCGCACAAAAATACAAATATGGTGCATCAAGTGCACAAAATACCGCATCCAGTGCACGGAATATCAAATACTGTGCATCCAGTGCATGAAATGCCGAATACAGTGCATCCAGTGCACGAAATACCAAATACAGTGCATCCAGTGCTCGAAATACCAAATACAGTGCATCCAATGCACAAAATACCAGATACAGTGCATCCAGTGCACGAAATACAATATGGTGCAACAATGCACAACGTAAAAACCTAGTGCAACAACTGCAAAAACTACAAATCGGGTGCATACCACCTGCACAAAAATCAAATCAGCTGTATGCAATCCATAAAATCATAAACATGTGCCGCCAAGGTGTTAGTTATATGTATACCCTAGAGGCCATTACTATACATAGGATGTATATTGTAGTGGATGCTTGGACATATATAGGGAGGACTTTCTTGCTCGACATGATAGTATGCTATCTGGTTGCTCTTTACCTTAACGTGTACACTGATTGTCTCTCTGTTACATGTTGGTAAAGCCCTTAGGATGTGTACTTGACTACCTGGACTATGATGTGGATCATACTAGTGGGGACATGGTAGTCCATAAGTACATCCTTCAAGGTCCCTAGTCGAGGGTATATCGAGACGGGGCATCGATATACCAGAGTAGACTAGCGTATACCTTCTCGACCCATACAGATGGGCGATGGATGATCCCATATCCATTGGTGTTTGACATCAGAGATGATATACGGGTGCTCAGTGAAGACTGGGTACACTGGACGGACTCGCCGAGAACTCCCAGATGGTATTATACCTCACGTCAGATGGCAGTTCTCTGGTGACACTGGTACAGAGTAGTCTGTTGACCCGAGATCGTCATAGAGTCTTGTGTGATTCCCACTGTGCTTTGATTTCCACCTTACCACGTCCAAGAGGGCGTGCAAAACGGTGGTTTTTGGGTACAGCCCCGAATCACATGGAGGCAATGAGCGATAGGAGGGGATTCGTCTCTCCCGGTATAGGGAGTTGATGTTGCGCAGTGTTCGATTGGCTATAACCGGAAATCACTGGCCAGGGTTGCTGAGATTTACTCGTAAGTGTTACCAGTAGTTTCTCGAACTGTTATAGACCTCATATTGACACGACTTATCGAGCTATTGGGGTCTGACGTTTACCACCCCTAGGTGAGATATGCGACATATCAGACGATGAGACCGGACTGTACGGTAAGTGTTACTAGTTGGATTCACAGGAGTGTGAGCGGGCTTGATCGTCGATATTCTGATCGCTCAATACCCGGGTGGCCGTTACGTTTAGCAGACCGCTTGCGGCTTGTGGGTGTTTGATATGATTATCACCTGCTGCCGGCGTATTGACGAGTCTTTAGAGTCCTACACAGAGGTTTCCTGGCTCAAGCGAAACGAAATAGGAGCGCATATGAGATATGTGCGGGACCGAGAATAATGCGTGTATGTGATACCGTATTCTATTCTCGCGATGAATGTATCGATTGGTTGTATACGATATAACCTAGTTATCGAATCAAGGATTGATTCGATAAGCCGATACATTGGATATTTGTCGGTCATATGCGATATGACCGGATCGTTAAATCAAGTGTTGATTTAATGATTTAATGTATAATTATATATTTGATATATTACTTTGCATTAACTAGTATTGGTTCACTTAAGATGGATTTTCTCACTTGTTTGTGAACATTGTATATATGATATATGTTTGTGCACTAGTTTGTATCATGTTTGATGATACATGCAAACTTGGGTATGTGTTTGATTTAAACCATGTTTAGGTAAATGGTTAGGGTTTTTATTTATTTATTTATTTATTCTTTTTGGCAAGAAATAAAATGGTGGCTTATTTTGTTCTTACTTGAAGCTTCATGAAGCTTTATGAAGCTTTGACCATTTTGTTTCTTTCCTAAACCTAACCATTACCTAACCCTAGTTTATTCTCTACACTTAACCATGGTTGCATTATGATAACCATCACTTGTTTTTCTATTATTTATAATTCTGTTTTCATTCTTCTTCTTCATCTTCTTCATGAAGAGAAGAAACCATGGCTAGAAATTTCTAAGTGATGATTCCAAGTGAGAAATCCAAAACCAAAGTGAACCCACTTCCTATTTCTTCATCCTCTATCACTTGCCATGTAGTATAGGGTGTTTTCTTCACAAGTTTCATGACTTGGTGAAGGTGGAGCTTGATCTTGAGTTGCCTCGACGTAGATCATCTTCGGCATCGAAGTCGACGACCTAGCCCGATCATTTCTTCGACGAAACCATCGCTAGAGTCCGGGATCCGATGATCGCAGCGGAGGGACATCATCACGGAGCTAAGGAAGTGGAGGACCGGATCTACAAAGGCTGGAGCCCCATTCACTTAGCAATAATGTTGTTTATTCGCATGTTTCGCCTAAACTCTAGTTAACGATCTAGCATTAGGGTTTCTCGGCACCGTAAAATTTGATTTTGCCATGGTTGATGCCTTGTGGAAGCTCTTGAGTGTGCCTAGGAACCCTACACAAGGCACACAACTGAATCAAGTGCAATAAACCTGCGCAAATCATAAATCAACACAACGGTGTATAAAGCATATCTCAAGTGCAATAACTTTGCACAAAACATAAATACTCAGTAGGTGCCGCCATGGTGCACGAAAACAAATATCATGAAACTTAGTCATCAAAACTCAATCATGCGAATAGATTGCCCAAAATACCGAAATCAAGTATGGCAGAATAGTTCCGCTCAAGCACATCCTCTAAGAGTCTCTGTCCAACTGTCGTGGTCACTCATAACATATCTCGTCGACGATGCCGAACTCTGGCCTGCTGGGTGTGCGTAATATGATCGCTCCTGGGTCCAAGTATTCTTGTAAATTATTCCAGAAAGGTTTTGTCGAATTCTCTCCCAAATCTCGTTTCTGCTGAACTGTCCGGAAGTTATCATCCTTTACTAAATCCATTTTCTTGTTCCGGAATGGCTGCATACTTATCATGACTCCCTTTGGAAGATATATCCATATATAGTGCCTCTGTATGCGTGTCACATCTCTGATGTCGGCGGAGTAGAACGTCATCTCATCAAGATCTCGTACGAACCTCTTACTCCACTTTTCTCTAATGTCGACTGTTTCGGACTCGACTCTTCGTGGCTGTATGGACTGCGCTCCAACGGCTGTACTCGTATCTGGAGTCTCCCAAGCAGTGCATCACATCACAAGATATCCGAATGAAGTCAAACCTTTCGATCGATTCGTCAAAGTCCCATAATCCCACAAGAGCTCAACATCTTGAATACAGTTTAATAGTATCGAGTACATACCACAGCACCTATGGACCAACCGTAGAAGGGCAAACCCAAGCCTCACTAATGGCACCGCGGAACTGCCGTAAACCCTAAGGTTCAAAGGCTTTCATATGGTCATAATGTCGAGTTAGGATTTCATTCTTCTAGAGGGTCCATAGAATTACTTGCATTTGTCTCTGAATACTTTAAACTTGGAAAATGTCTCCTGACATTCGATCGTCTCTATCGACTACCAACGTATCTGTGTGAAGCCTTCTCAAACTGGAATCAATCTATCTGATGATCTCATATCGGGGTAAGCGAACGAACCACATGTCCTAGTCGTTCATCCTCGGTGACTAGAGACCTTCTATCATATCTCTAAGTACAACTCGTACTGCAATAGCTCCATCATCTGAGGTGATATCTCATCATTCGCAGCAACAACTGGCTCATTCGTCCGCACGCTGAACAGTGCCTCCATCATCATGAATAGGCGATACATCAATGGTCATCACATTCTGGCTGGCCTTTATCAGTGGCTCAATCCTCTGGTGCTAATCTGCACATTCGAGAAATCTCGTAAAAGCGACCCATCAAACGCTCATGGCGTGAAAACACAATAAAATGACGCCTCTATGCAATCGTATGTCCCTGGAATCACACCCTGGTCAGTCCTTGTCCGTGACGAGCTTGTACAGACCGCAACTCTAGCCGTAGCTCTCCACGCCCGTACAACCGTGGTAACAAAACCATAAACTGGTACTGAAGGGGATAGATCATAGGAATGAATATAATACTGTGCAAGGAAATGTACATCCTAAGGCTTCTTAAGCGGAGTATCGTATCGTAAGTATGCCGCGGAACATACACACGGTACGTCACTCTACTTGAGTCACCTACTCTATCAACCAAGGGTCATCCTACACTCAGAAGGTAAAACCTAATGCTTTGATACCAACTTTGTTACGACCCGAAAGTACCGAGCGTGACTGGCACTTAAATTACGAAACGTCTCGAGGCGTACGTAATCTAAGTAAGTCAAAACCCAGAAATCAAAACCAAGTAAAAAAGTAGAGTGAAGGAAAAACCAATTTTAAAGCAAGAAGTTTAACAACATTGTTCCCGCCAAAATTTTGGCTCACAACCTGCTCCCTTATAAAAAAAAATTAAAATAATAATAATAATAATAATAATAATAAATAATAATAAATAATAAAATAAAATAAAATAATAATAATAAAATATAAAAATATAAAAAAATAAAGGGAAAAACTCCACATGCAAAGAATGTAAATGTCTCAGCGCTGAGAGTCAAAGACTCTGTCGTAGCGCACCACGTGCAAAGCACGTGTGCGCTAGCACTAGGTGCGCTGCGCTCTAAGCAGCGCACCACGTGTCATACACGTGTGCGCTAGCGCAATGTGCTCCGTCGTAGCGCACCACGTGCAAAGCACGTGTACGCTAGCGCTAGGTGCGCTGCGCTCTAAGCAGCGCACCACGTGTCATACACGTGTGCGCTAGCGCAATGTGCGCTGTCTTTTAAGCAGCGCACCACGTGCAAAGCACGGGTGCGCCAACGCTAGAACCTAAAATCTCCCCAACTGTCAGATCAAAGATCTAATAATAATGATAAATCATTAATTAATCAGAATTAAATTCTGTTAAGGAAAGATTCCACAAAATCTTTCCAAATGACAAGATTTTACTCTGTAAATCAGAGCACCGTTGGATCAATGATCCAATGGTAAATAAAAATTACCAAAGACAATAAATTCTGTTATGGAAAGATTTTCTCAATTTTATTAAAACAAGAAGATTATCTTCTGTAAAACAGAAACCTTAGGATCAAAGATCCAACGGTAGGGAAATATTCCCAAATCAAGCAGAGAAAGATCTCTTAAAACTGATTTAACAAATCATTTGGCCCTATATAAAGGACCCTAGACTTCAAGTCTAAGGGAGACAGAATAGAGAGATACAGAAAAGAGAGAGAAAAACCCTCTGCAAAAGAAAATAAAACTCTTAGAAAAAAGAAGATTTTTCTTCATCTTCAAGGTAAAAAGAACTATGTTCTTGAATAATAGAGATGAAACCATCTCGTAATAAGAAGAACCATCATCTAAAAAGATCAGAGATTTAAGAAAAAGACCAAGGTCTTTAATAAAAAGGAAAAGATCCAAAAGATCTAATCATAAAAAGACTAAAAGAAGTATTTTACTTCATTCACAGAACTTTTGATCTATAAAGGCAAAGCCTTTTATAAAAACAAGAACTTTTGTTCTTAGATCTTGAGGCAAAGCCTCCTTTGAGGAACATAAATTTGTTCTTTGATCTTAAAATTGATCAAATGCGCTTTGCGCTATTGAAAAGTGCCTTGCACTCATGGATTGCGCCCTTACGCTCATTGGACCGGCGCTCAGCGCCAAAACCTGTCACGTGTCAACCAGAGACACAATCTGCGCTTTGCGCTTCTAAAACAGAGCACTGTGCTCATGGGCTGGCGCTCAGTGCTAAACGCACCACGTGTCACTCACTGGTGCGCCAACAAACTAGCGCAAAGAGCTCATAAAGTAAAGCGCAATGCGCTAACAAACTAGCGCTTAGCGCTAAGCGCGACACGTGTCCTCTTCGTGTGCGCTACCTGACAGAAGTGCAATGTGCTCTTTGACTGGCGCAACGTGCCTGGCGCGCCACGTGGCGCACTGTCAGAACAAACTTTGTTTCTGATAAATGCTATGCATTCAATAAAAGACAAAAATGTCAGAGCCCAATGCTTAGCATTATTAAACTTGCCGAGCCCAAATAAAGGCTTGATAGCCAGAACAAAAAAAATAAAATGTTAAACATTTTTAATTGGATTTAGCCCAACTTTGGCCATAAGTCCTCAATTTATATTGAGCTGAGCCCATCTGCTCCTTCAACCAATTCACATCGGTTCGAGGGTACATCTCTTTACTCCTCTGATATCTGTCGTTGTAATCCTTCAACGTCGTCAGAGAGGTGACGGGTCCCGACAACCACACATTACTACGGACTGTGAGGTCCTTAAACTCACGGACTATGATGTCCTTAACCTCGACCGTGACATCTTAAAACTAACATCGGACTGTGGAGTCCTTAAATCTATGGACTATGATGTCCTTAACCTCGACCGTGATGTCTTAAAACTAACACCGGACTGTGAGATCCTTAACTCACGGACTATGATGTCCTTAACCTCGACCGTGATGTCTTAAAACTAACAATGGACTGTGGGGTACCTAAACCCATGGACTGTGATGTCCTTAACCTCGACTGTGATGTCTTAAAACTAATATTGGACCGAGATGTCCTTTAAACTGCCAATGGACCGTAATGTCCTTAAACTAATTATTGACCGCAATGTCACTAAACTAAACAATAAAGCCCAATTGCTCTTTTATCGGATCTAAACGATCCCGTTAAGTCGATCTTAGTCTAAAATTAGACTAACGTGTCCTTAACAAATGTTTAAGTTGATCTTAGTCTCAAATGAGGCCAACGTATCCTTAAACCTAAACCTCCTAAACCCAAATCTAAGAAAGATACGGATTTGGACTAGTCCACGCCCTATGGGCGATATTTCCCCCAATCAGAGCAAACCACTGTTTGAATTTCAAAAATTCAAAATTTGATGCAACGCTTCAAATTCCTTGCGCTGCGCGCAACGCGCCACGTGTCAAAAGCCGATACGTCAGCACAGCGCCCAAGGCAGCGCGCCCAATCAGAGCAAGGCTCTATTTAAAACAAAAATTAAAGGAAGCAACGCTTCAGTTGCGCAAGCGCTGCGCGACACGTGTCAGCGCAATTGCGCAAGCGCAGTTGCGCTGGCGCAGTGGCGCAAACGCTGCACTGCGCGAAACGTATCAGCGCAAGCGTAGTTGCGCTGCGCTGTGCGCTGCGCGACAGCGCAGTTGCGTTGCGCTCTGCACTGCGTGACACGTGTCACGCGCTGGGGCGTTTGCGCCAAACAGAATTAAATTCTAGAAAGATCCTTCTGTTCTTGTTAAAACAAGAAGATTGTCTTCTGTAAAACAGAAGCTCCTGGATCAAAGATCCAACGGTGGGGAAAATTCCCCAAATCACTCAGAGAATGATCTCTTTAACAAACTTAACAAACATAGGGGCACTATATAAAGACCCCTAGACCCCAATTCAAAGGATCATCAACATTGGGAGAGATCAAGAATTTCAAAACAGAGAGAACTCTGAAGAAAGTTCAAGAAAAAGGTAAAAACCTTTATAAAATAGAAGAATTTCTTCTAATAGATCATTGATCTTAGAACAGGATCAATGATCTTCAATAAAAAAATAATAATAATTGTGCCTTGCACTTTTTTATGAACCACTGGTTCTCTGAAAACAAGAAAAACTTGTTTTCTTTGATCTAAATTGGATCAAGAAATTAAACAGTACCCTGTACTTGTAAAATTTGCACTGTTGCGCTATTGGGTTGGCGCAAGCCACCAGAGAGCGCCACATGTCAGCACCTGAACCACTTGCGCTATGCGCTTTTAAGATAGAGCCTTGCTCTCTGAAATTGGCGCAACTCGCCAGAGCGCGTCACGTGTCAGCAGCGCAAGCGCAGCGCACTGCGCTTGCGTGACACGTGTCATCACCACAAGCGCTTGCGCTTAGTGATTGGCGCAAAGCGCCTGACAAATGCAAAGCGTAGTTTACTAAAGGGCCAGGCCCAAATCAAAAAGGCCTATTAGGCCAAAATAAATTGCAATGCAATAAAAAGGGAGAGCCCAAATAAAATTGATGCTCTGCATCATTTATAAAAGGGCAGAGCCCAAACAAAATAAAATGCAGAGCCCAGACAGAATTGATGTTTCTGCCTCATTTATAAATGGGCAGAGCTCAAACAAAATAAAAAATGCAATGCATTATTCAAAAAGGGGCAAAGCCCTAGCACAGGCCTATTAGGCCAAAAACAAATTAAAGCGTTGAACATTTTTTTCAACTGGACTTAGCCCAATCATGGCCGTAAGTCCTCAAATTAAATTGACTGAGCACAGCTGCTCTCTTAAATCAATTTACATCCGGTTCGAGGGTACATCTCCGAAATCCTCTGACTCCTATCGTTGTAATCCTTCAACGACGTCAAAGAGGCGACAGGTCCCGACAACCACACATCAACACGGACTGTGGGGTCCTTAAACTCACGGACTTATGCGTCCTTAAATTAAGACACGGACTGTGGGGTCTTTAAACCCACGGACTTATGCATCCTTAAACTACAATGGACCACCATGACCCTAAACTGGCAATGGACCGCAATGTCCTTAAACTACCAATGGACCACCATGTCCCTAAACTGGAACAGTAAAGCCCCCTCTAAACGCTCTTCTGTCGGATCTAAACGATCCCGTTTAAGTTGATCTTAGCCTCAAACACGGCTAACGTATCCTTAAACATTCAAATAGACTTCATATCCCCTAATCAACTTCGTTCTAAGGGTACATCTCTGAACTCCGCTGACATCTATCGTTGTAATCCTTTAACGACGTCAGAGAGGTGACGGGTCCCGACGGCCATATATTAAATGGATCTTCATGTTAAGTTGATCTTAGTCTCAAACAGGACTGACGTATCCTTAACGAATGTTTAAGTTGATCTTAGCCTCAATACGGCTAACGTATCCGTAAACTAAAACATCAAACCCATGTAAGTGCACGGCGGCGCCCCGGCCGTCAATCCGACGGCCAAATGCGGAAACGGTGAAAAACTTTAATTTTGCGAACTTTGCAAACTGGCACCACCGCGCACTAAACTCCGGATAGGACCATTAAACTTGTCCTAGGTAACTAACAAGATAGGGAAGAGATATACCGACTGATCCGAGTCCTCCGGTCTTCATCTCCACTCCGATCTCCTCGCGGAAACTTCGGTCGTCGCCTCCTCGCCGGAAGGGCACCACATCGCCTGCATCTTTTACGGGCTCCCACCTCAATACCGAGGCAACTCGGGCATGAAGCCGGCAAGTCGACATGCCCAAGATATGCTGTAGAATGTGTAGTGTAGAGGCTATGTCTCACTTTGGGGTTATGTTGCCTTTGAAAGATGATGGAGGAATCAAGAAGAAAAATGGTGCTTGCATTTTTCTAGCATCAAATGAGATCAAGAATGCCACAAGCTCAAAAATGAAATTCTCTCATTTTCCTCACTCAAGTGGCCGGCCTATATGAAATGAGAATGGTGGTGGGAAAAAGAAATCAACCATGATTAAAACCAAGAAGGAGAGTGAGTGTAGGATAAAGCAAGAGGTGACCACAACATCAACCATACTTCTCACTTTAAACCCATACCATCTCATTAATGCAAAAGCATGGATGAAAGATATCATAATCAATACAATTGCAAGAAAACCCTTCCACAAATGTTATTTGCACAATTGCAAATAACACCCTCCATCGGAAAAGTCCGGCCGGGAAAGAACAAAGGAAAACCGGCCGGAACGGAATGCAAACTGGCAACTCCAGAAAACTGGTCCCGTAATAAATTACAGGAAAACCCCATACTGTGCATACACACCCGCATCTGTATTCCGTCCGGATACAAATGCAAAGAGATAAAATCTACACTGTACTAAACTAGGATCCGGCTTAAACCAAAGCCGGCTAGTAATATCCGTTCGATCCCGATCCGTGCAATACCGCACGTATCCGATCGAACCTTGCCATATATCTATACGGCCTCTAGTACAAAACTGTCCGATCCTGATCCGTGCAATACCGCACGTATCTGATCGGACCCTGCCATATCTCCACACGGCCTCTACAGCGTTTCGCCCGAAAGCTGAGTAACTGAAAGTGTGGTGGACTCTAAAGACTCGTCAATACTATGGCTGTGGATTTAACCACTAGCACGTCAGAGGTATAAGCCAATACGTGACGGGCCACCAGCTATTGACTAAAAGGGACGTCGATGAGCGAACTCATCCTGACACCCTACTGAGCCAGTCAGTGACAATATCCGTACAGTCCGGTCCGTTCGTCTATGAGCATCGCATGTCGGGCCTAGGGGGTTGGTAAAAGTCAGACCCCCAAAAGCGGTACAAGTCATGTCGGAGTGTAGCCCAGAACACCCTGAGATACTACTGGAATACCTACCAGTAAATCTCCTGCCTTGGCCAAGGACTTCGTGTAATGGCTCTCCTAGACACAGCGCGACCTCACCCCCAATACCGGGAGAGACGAACCCCCGAAGATCCGCTCACTGCCTCCATGTGGCTCGGGACTGTACCCAACTAAAACCTGTTTGCACGACTCCTTTGAGCCGTGGTAGGGTAGTAATCAAAGCATAGTGGGAACTCACACGAGACAAATGACGATCCCCAGGTCGATGAACTAACCTGTACACATGTCACCTGGGAACTGCTATCTGACGTCAGGTATAAGACCAACTAGCATGTTCCCGGCGAGTCCTGTCCGGTGTACTCATAACCCAATGAGCACCTGTATACATCTTAGGTGATCCAACTGACACCAGTGGCTTGTGAGACCGGCCACCGCCCCTCGTCGGGGTCTCGACTGTATACACTAGTCTACTCTGGAGAATCGATGCCCTGTATCGAAACTCCCACGACTAGGGACCATTTAAGGATGTGCTTATAGACTACCAGCTCCCACTTATATGATCGCCCTCATACTGCTGGCAGTCAAGCAAGAATCCAAGGGGCTCTATCAACGTGTAATAGCGACCTGTAAGGTCACCTGAAGCAGTACACGATGATAAAGGTAAACCAGATAGCATACTATCATCTCGAGTAAGACTGTCGTACCGGGATAGGTCCTCCCTCAATCATTGCAATCACGTGCCTGTGATCCAATAATTGACTCTGAGGGCACTATCTCCAACAATCTCCCACTTGCACTCAAGGCTAATTATTGCGATGTCGCATACTCACAGCCCGTGTGATACCGAACATCCAACTCCTCTACTAGTCAGTCTCACAAAACCTGTTTGCGAAACTCTTGCGATCGAGGAATAGCCTCAGTGAGTGGATCCGCCTAGATGTTTCTTTCTATGTCTCTCTATATCTCAAGTTCGTGGAGAAAGCCATCTCCCGAAATGAGCAATACCTGTCTTAGAATGTCTGGATGTCTGATGGGACCGAGCTCATAAATGAACTCCAAATCCAAACTTCTTAGACTGTATCGTCAACTGAACTTAATCAGTATCCTGCGCCATGCCACTCTCAGTATTTCCTTGGACCACCTGTCCAAAATACTGCCCCTCGTCAGAAGGAAAACTATAACTCTGACAACCTCCTTGTCGTCCATGTCACCTTGGAAGCCTGGAATGATAACTGTCTCCCAAATGAGGCTGTCGTTATCATATCCCTAGAACATCCACTTATGTTCTAAAACTGCTTCCGACTGTTTCTCCAGGATTGGATCAATGTCAACTTATTGCATCTAGTGCAAGAACAACATCTGATGTGGTACTTGACATCTCATGATTGACTCAATTGCCTAAGCAAGTGATCTGCCAATCATGCATATCCCTCTCTACTTTAGTCTATAAGACACCTTTAGAGAGGGTGACTCCATTACTTGCAGGTACACTACCATGCCAGGAGTCGTTCATTCTAAATACTCTTAGAATGCTGTCAAAGTACCCTGATTGGGAAACCACCCAAATCTAGATCTAAAACCATAGATCTAGTTACCAGTATGTCTGATATAATGTCCAAATCCCATGTGGAGAAACCACTGTGTGACGACCAAAATATAACCGATCGTAGTATAGGAATATCACTTCCTACTATGTGTATGTCATCCAAAACCCGGATATCACACCCTACTACCTTCTCAACAGATCCATCCCTTATTCTGATGACGTCAAACCTATGACTGTCACATCAGAAACAGATGATCTAACTCCGCTATATCTGCTTAAGTCTATAAATAGACATAAGCCTGATGTCCACCAATGCTTCCGCTGCTCCCACTGACTACGAAAACCCTCTGGCAGAGTCATATAGACGTGCACTTCTAAAGCTAGTTTAGAACGACGCTATACTCATCCTCCTGCCGGGTCTCTCAGCCTGGAACAACAGCAATGGCAAGTGTGGGTAAACAAGAACTTCCCTGTCACCGTCCTTGAGGCTACCGGAGTACCTCTCGGGTGCCTGAAGTTACCCACCGTATCTGCGGA
Organism: Agapanthus africanus; assembly: GCA_030015575.1. Taxonomy (NCBI): domain Eukaryota; kingdom Viridiplantae; phylum Streptophyta; class Magnoliopsida; order Asparagales; family Amaryllidaceae; genus Agapanthus; species Agapanthus africanus. Next base: position 863,951,301 of record CM057338.1, on the reverse strand, counting down.
GTGGCCAATGGAATGTCAAATCAGATTGAATCTTTAGGTTCCTTATCAAATCTTCAGTAATCGTTTGCGGTTCTGGAATCACTTCCAGTTCTACCATACTCCCACTACTGTTTTTGAAAAAATCCATTTTTATTAAAACTGTGGCGAGTCAAGAACAATATCACTATTGATCTTTCTTATGGTAGAAAATCAACCCTCGTCATAGCCTGGGTCAACCCACAAACAGCCATTACAGAAACGTGCCTTGAGTTATCCAAAGTCTGGTTTTAATCATAATCCGGACAACTCCCCGTACCTTAACAATGTTAAGATATGAACTGTACTATATCCAATATAGAACCAGAGGCACTGATTTAATTGAACCAGATTCAAATCATGCAGCTATCTCCAGTGCATGTCAACTAAATGGAGAGAGGCCTATCAGCGTTACTCAACTTAGGAATGCTTCCAATTATGAGTAACCTGAAAAAGAAGCAAGTTCTCTTTATCATTACTATCAATTGAATACCATACACAAGTATCTACATCTTCTATCACTTTGAAGAATCCCGATACTTGCTACACCTGGTTCTCTACTCTATTCAAATACCTATAACTCCTCTAAACTCAGACCCTGTGTTTCTACGAAACACATGTCTAAGAACTAGAGAAGTTAAAAGTAAACAGAATATAGTATGAGGACCAACCCCTCTGTCCTAATGGACACTGGACAACATACAATACTCTGTATAAGTCCGCTGAGTCTAACAACTCTTTCACTGTGTGTCGTAGGTTGAAAACTGTACTTATGGTTAAGAAGAATTACACCGCTGTTTAATGCTCCTTACCTAACCATCCACTGATATAGGTAAATATCATCGATATGATATCAAAAGGTATATCTCACTCTATGAAAATAGACGTACAGATAATTCAATTTGAAATTGGTGCACAACAGCGGATATTCAAAACCAAATATTCGCCGACCGGCAAACAGCCCAGGTGATCTCCTCAAATATCACCGATTACATCGAATCCTGATATAATGAGGATGATCACCCAATTCCCAATAACTTACTCCCACTCATCATCTGTAAAACCATACAGATGTGAGAATCAAACCTGGTAAATACATACCCTGGAGCAAGCGTCCAATCAGGAAATCAGTTTTCTTTTAACAGTACACAGTTGAACTGAAACATTGAAATGTTTCGATGGGGTATACTGGTATTCCTAGTAATGCCTCTACCATTATCCAGATTCACAACTATAACCGTATAATTCTTTGCCACCTCTCCAAATCCCTTTATATGTCTTTAGTCATTACCTTCTGCACACCCCTTTAGGCCAAATGGTTTTCTTCCTTCCCTACCGTTCGGCACCAGCCTATGGTTTGGAAGAAGACTATCCAATAAGCATAATGGGTGTACTGTCCTAGTCCTAGGAGCACTCGCAATGCGAGAGAAGGTGAAGATAAAAGACAACCGAATAAGCCTTATTCCTATTTCTCCTGGACCAGAATCCATCCCCGAACTGGAACAAGTTCCTTTCGAGTTCGTATATAACCATACGATGGATTATCCAATAAACTGTGGATCTTCGTAGTGATACGGAGTGTCCTGGAGAAATACAAAGGTGATTTAGGATTGGCGAAGAAATACTTGGTTTGGTCGTGAATATCAGTCGCAATTTACTTTGCCCTCTTACTAATCCCTTGCTTTGTCTTAATCTTAATACCTTCTGTACACCGTTTAGGCTAATTGGTTTTCTTCATTCCCTACCGGTCGGCACCAGCCTAAGGTTTGAAAGAAGACTATCCAATTTGCGTAATAGGTGTACTATCTCCTAAACCAAGGAGTACTCATCACTTGAGAAAAGGTAAAAGGGAAAAGACAACTGAATAATCCTATCCGTTTTCTCCAAAACCGGAAACCATCCTCGAATAAATTCCTTCGAGTTCGTATCTAACCATACGATGGTTTTGTCCAATGGAAGTGGACGTTCGTAGTAATACGGGGTGTCCTGGAGAAAAGGGTAAAAGTAAGAGTGGCAATGAGGTCTGCAACTCTGACAATCCAAAAGCCAGTGTTAAGAAGGTTCGGTCAACTTGGTCTCTGAGTCGTAGTCTTAGGGTCGGGTCAATGGTCGCTGCCAGAGAGAGAGAGAAAAGAAACACTCAGCGTGCACTCTAACCAAGATCAGAATGGTTACCAATTTATCTAATCTGGAAACCTCCCACTGTACCTCAAATTCTCCTCCAAACCTATAAGAAGAATTAGTCGAGAATACCCGAGGAGTAAACTAACTCATCAGTGGGAATCGGGATCCAACTATCATCGCATGATAACGTGACGGAATCCGCTCACGCTATCACACTCCAGAAGGTATGCTCATATCTGGCAAGTTTCAGTTCTTTTGAAACTCCCGATGTGATTTCTGCCCCATGCTCTTATGACCTTGACGAAGGTCAACAAATCATAAGTCACATGTCAAGTTCCACCCGTCATTGTCCAGGTTAATTTGAACCCACCCGTACAAGCCCTTGACGAAGGTCAACAAGGCTATACGACTGTCCCAAACCAACACATCTATCTATGCAGCAGAAAACCAACAAGCAGCTACCATACACTATGGCTTGACGAAGGCCAACAAACATAGCATGAATACTACGTGCTACCCGTCTGAAATGACGGAGGGCTACGAATGGTTTCTGGCGAAAACCTTTAACGTAATGAACTTGATATCGTTGAAGGAACGAATAGCTTTTTAGAAAATATAGTGACGAAAACCTTTACTAAAGAGGTCACTCCCGGTGAAGGGATCTCGGCTCTTTCCCCGTAGAATGGGGTGCAGGATATTCCAAATGAATACCACTGTGCAAAGCAAAAGTAATCGGCTATAGTGAAGTTAATGCCCTGACGCAAACTTCTGTCCAAGGGGTCACTCCCGGTGAAGGGATCTCGGCCCTTGCCTCGTCGACTGAGGAGCAGGATATTCCAAATGAATACCACGATGCAAAACAAAAGTGAACGTCCTTGCAGTAACAGCTTTTTGAAAAGTGGTCCAACAACATCAGATTAGGTTTGTTTAACTTGCATTGATCCGAATCAACGCAGTCCCATCAATTGATCACACCACAAAGAACGAAAATATACTGACGTACGTATATGCCATCCGCATTCGCCACTGGGTCCCGTCATCACCCGTTAGGTTAGCTAACTAACGGCAGAGCGGGGACTGGACTAGCGCGGATGAAAAACATATACAACATCTACTAATATATATACCAATATATAGTATTTCGCTCAAGGCGTGAATAAAATGCAACATCACAGAAATGTACAGCATCACAGAACAATACAGATATCTGAGATCCCCGGGTTTCACAGAACCACTACTGAAACCCGACGTTCCCCTGGTCGTGTGGATAGCCTGTGCAATGAAATCCTATACCCCCTACGAGTGCGGCGAATAGCCAGCCAATCCTGGAGTGAAGCCCCCTCCGTCCCAATGCCATGAGATGCGGGCTTGTTGCCTTCTAGAACCCGGCTATCCGTGCACCCCTCCGCGGGGTAACCCTAGTACAGAAAGTAAAATATACATACAACGGGTACATCGACCGCAACCTGGTCGTGCCCCAAAATAATAATACAATCAGGCAGTGACGGCAGTCCACATGTCGGACGCTCGCCCCGCAATATCAAATGTACATAATACAACAAAACTGTACTAGCATTGCATCCAGGCTATCCCCCACGACCGATCCACAACAACACAGCAAAAACACAAAACATCAACGTGAAAGTCACGTTCGCAAATCCGTCTAACCGGGCTATAGTAGTTAGACCGGATTTACCGATCGAGTGACATTCACGGTCACAGATATAATGTAAATACTGTGAAATATTGTGTTTAAAATATCCGATCGATCAAAAATTAACAAGTGGGCCCCCAAGCAATACTGTAGCACTCAGAGAAATTCTGGGCCCAATTTTAATATTCCAAAATCCCTATTTTTAGCCCACAAGCCCACTGACAAAAAATGATGACATGAGCCCTCATTACTGCGGCGGATCCGCGGCCTCAGATAGGTTAATGGCCGCGGATCCGCGCTCTTAATAAGGGATCATGTTGTCGAATTTCTTCAGTGTTCTTAGAACTTCCTGCACATCATTCTGAGACAACCTGAAAAATTTTTCGAGACCAAAAAATTTCAACAGAAACTGATGCTAACAAAAAATGCAAGTTTTGGAATTTTGGTCGATCGGAAATGTAAAACACATCAAACGAAGCTAGACGAAATTAATGGCGAGGCTCTGATACCACTGTAAGTGCACGGCGGCGCCCCGGCCGTCAATCCAACGGCCAAATGCGGAAACGGTGAAAAACTTTAATTTTGCGAACTTTGCAAACCGGCACCACCGCGCACTAAACTCCGGATCGGACCATTAAACTTGTCCTAGCTAACTAACAAGATAGGGAAGAGATATACCGACTGATCCGAGTCCTCCGGTCTTCATCTCCACTCCGATCTCCTCGCGGAAACTTCGGTCGTCGCCTCCTCGCCGGAAGGGCACCACATCGCCTGCATCTTTTACGGGCTCCCACCTCAATACCGAGGCAACTCGGGCATGAAGCCGGCAAGTCGACATGCCCAAGATATGCTGTAGAATGTGTAGTGTAGAGGCTATGTCTCACTTTGGGGTTATGTTGCCTTTGAAAGATGATGGAGGAATCAAGAAGAAAAATGGTGCTTGCATTTTTCTAGCATCAAATGAGATCAAGAATGCCACAAGCTCAAAAATGAAATTCTCTCATTTTCCTCACTCAAGTGGCCGGCCTATATGAAATGAGAATGGTGGTGGGAAAAAGAAATCAACCATGATTAAAACCAAGAAGGAGAGTGAGTGTAGGATAAAGCAAGAGGTGACCACAACATCAACCATACTTCTCACTTTAAACCCATACCATCTCATTAATGCAAAAGCATGGATGAAAGATATCATAATCAATACAATTGCAAGAAAACCCTTCCACAAATGTTATTTGCACAATTGCAAATAACACCCTCCATCGGAAAAGTCCGGCCGGGAAAGAACAAAGGAAAACCGGCCGGAACGGAAAGCAAACTGGCAACTCCAGAAAACTGGTCCCATAATAAATTACAGGAAAACCCCATACTGTGCATACACACCCGCATCTGTATTCCGTCCGGATACAAATGCAAAGAGATAAAATCTACACTGTACTAAACTAGGATCCGGCTTAAACCAAAGCCGGCTAGTAATATCCGTTCGATCCCGATCCGTGCAATACCGCACGTATCCGATCGAACCTTGCCATATATCTATACGGCCTCTAGTACAAAACTGTCCGATCCTGATCCGTGCAATACCGTACGTATCTGATCGGACCCTGCCATATCTCCACACGGCCTCTACAGCGTTTCGCCCGAAAGCTGAGTAACTGAAAGTGTGGTGGACTCTAAAAACTCGTCAATACTATGGCTGTGGATTTAACCACTAGCACGTCAGAGGTATAAGCCAATACGTGACGGGCCACCAGCTATTGACTAAAAGGGACGTCGATGAGCGGACTCATCCTGACACCCTACTGAGCCAGTCAGTGACAATATCCGTACAGTCCGGTCCGTTCATCTATGAGCATCGCATGTCGGGTCTAGGGGGTTGGTAAAAGTCAGACCCCCAAAAGCGGTACAAGTCGTGTCGGAGTGTAGCCCAGAACACCCTGAGATACTACTGGAATACATACCAGTAAATCTCCTGCCTTGGCCAAGGACTTCGTGTAATGGCTCTCCTAGACACAGCGCGACCTCACCCCCAATACCGGGAGAGACGAACCCCCGAAGATCCGCTCACTGCCTCCATGTGGCTCGGGACTGTACCCATTTAAAACCTGTTTGCACGACTCCTTTGAGCCGTGGTAGGGTAGTAATCAAAGCACAGTGGGAACTCACACAAGACAAATGACGATCCCCAGGTCGATGAACTAACCTGTACACATGTCACCTGGGAACTGCTATCTGACGTCAGGTATAAGACCAACTAGCATGTTCCCGGCGAGTCTTGTCCGGTGTACTCATAACCCAATGAGCATCTGTATACATCTTAGGTCATCCAACTGACACCAGTGGCTTGTGAGACCGGCCACCGCCCCTCGTCGGGGTCTCGACTGTATACACTAGTCTACTCTGGAGAATCGATGCCCTGTCTCGAAACTCCCACGACTAGGGACCATTTAAGGATGTGCTTATAGACTACCAGCTCCCACTTATATGATCGCCCTCATACTGCTGGCAGTCAAGCAAGAATCCAAGGGGCTCTATCAACGTGTAATAGCGACCTGTAAGGTCACCTGAAGCAGTACACGATGATAAAGGTAAACCAGATAGCATACTATCATCTCGAGTAAGACTGTCGTACCGGGATAGGTCCTCCCTCAATCATTGCAATCACGTGCCTGTGATCCAATAATTGACTCTGAGGGCACTATCTCCAACAACCCAAATCTAAGTAAATATGGATTTGGACTAATCCACGTCCTACGGACGACGGCATAACTTAGTCTCCGTATACAATCCACGGGCATCCACAAACATAACAAACACACACGACACGAAGTGAAATTTCTGAAGAAGGAGAAAGTTTTTACCGCTATGCGGTAGCGCAATTAACTGCAGGGGCTTGCGCCTGCAGGGAAGAGCGTCCCCACAATCAAAAAACCCTCAAGCGAGGGGGAATCTGACGAAGTCTCCTACATCGGCTGCATCCGTCTAAACCTCCGATACATGGTGCCATAAATCAACTTGGCATCTTCGGAGAGGTAGATGGATAAAACCAAATAGCATCTGCCCCGAATCTCAGGCAAGACGTCTTCACGTCGTCGCCGTCTTTCGGAGGGGACCAGATTCTGGCACGCCCGGTGGGACCTTTTCCTCTTTCCACTTCACACTACGTGTGTCGTCTTCGCGAACGAATCGCGGTTTGTTAATGGTTGCCTTTGGATTTCAAGTTACTAAGATTTGGTTTTTTTCCTGGTGCAGAAATCAAGCATCAATGGCCTCAAATTGCTTGAACTGCTCAAAGTGCCAATGCAACCGACGCTCCGCCTCACCCGGAGGCGTAGCATATGGGCCTCAAGCGGCCTCCGTCTTTACTATGCCTGTGGAGAATGTGACTCAAGCCACCACCGGCCTGTTCTTCGGGACCATGATCCCGCCAGCAAGCTTCACCATCCCTATGCCCGCACCGGAAGCTTCAAGAAAGTCGGTCTTCGATCGACTTGCTACTCCCACGGCCCCTCTCAACGGGTCGTCCAATTCTTCAGTCTTCACCAGGCTGAGCTCGAGCACCAAAGGGCCTATCAAGAAGCCCATAACACCTAAGGCGGTCATCCCAAAGAAGACGGCTGCTCCTGAAGTCGCCAAGGCGGCTTCTCCTGTCAAAGAGCCAGTCTTTGCAAGGCTGACTATTCCCACTCCCGCTCAGAAATCTGCTTTTGACCGCTTCGACACAACTCCTCAACGGACGTCAGTCTTCAATAGGCTGACACCGGCAACAGTCCCTCGCCTGAACAGGGGGCAAAGAAGAAGCTGTCTCTGAACCAATACTGAAAACTCGTCACGCCCGACGACGCCACCGGCGCCGGATAAGGAAGACCGGGGGCAACTCCCCCTCTGGGATAACTCCGCCAGCTCCGACGGTGGAAGTTGATGCTGCTGTTCCAACTGGGAACAGCTTTGAGCTGCTGAATAGGGTACGCAGGAATTCGCCAACCGTGGTGCTCAAAAGATCTCCTCCACTGGTAGAGACCGCCGTGGAAGCAGAAAAGCCGGAGCAGTCTCCTCAATCGCTGTCCTCCAGGATCTACAAGACATGGCGACGAGTCCGAGAATCTGTGATTGATCCTAATTTCTCTCGCCAACACAAGAAGACGAAAGGTCGGCAAGAAGAAAATCCCCCGGTCAAGCAATGAAAGGCGACGACCACTTGGGTGCCCAAAGCAACGGCCCCCTCAACTTCAACGGCCCATAAGAGAAGAAGGCCGGAGAAAGTCCTCACGTCGACGGCGAATATCAAAGGTGGTGAACCCAAACGCTCTAAGTCAGGGCCCATAAGCAACGCTTCAAATCCCGGGCGCAACACGCCACGTGTCAGGCGCAGACGCATCAGCGCAGCGCCCAAGAAGGCGTGCCCAATCAAAGCAAAGCTCTATTTTAAGCAAAATTAAAGGAAGCAATGCTTCAGTTGCGCAAGCACTGCGCTGCGCGATACGTGTCAGCGCAGATGCGCTAGCGCAGTCGCGCTGCGCTTTGCACTGCGCGACACGTGTCTGCGTAGATGCGCTAGCGCAGTCGCGCTGCGCTGTGCGCTGCCGACACGTGTCACGCGCTAGGGCATCTGTGCCAAACAGAATTAAAATTCTAAAGAAATCTTTTCTGTTCTTGTTAAAAACAAGAAGATTTTCTTCTGTAAAACAGAAGCCCTTGGATCAAAGATCCAACGGTGGGAAAAATTCCCCAAATCACTCAGAGAAAGATCTCTTTAACAAAATTAACTAATTTGTGGGCACTATAAAAAGGACCCTAAGCCTCAATTCAAAGGCATAAACATTTTCTGAGGAAAAAAAAAAGAGAGAGAACTTTGAAGAACTCCTCAAGAACAAAAAGGTAAAACCTTTAGAAAAAGAGAAAGTTCTCTTATGAACAGATCATAAATCTAAAAACAAGATCAATGATCTTTAATAAAAATAATAATAAAATAATAATAATAAAATAGTGCTTTGCACTTTTGTGAACCTTTGGTTTTTTGAGATAAGAAAAACAAGAAAAACTTATCTTTTCTTTGATCTAAATTAGATCAAGAAATCAAATAGTGCTTTGCACTTCTGTTCTTGAATCTAAAAGATTCTTGGTGCTTTGCACTTCCAAACTGCGCTGTTGCGCTCTTGGGAGAGCGCCACGTGTCAGCTCCAGAACAACTTACGCTACGCGATAGAGCTTCGCTCTCTGTAATTGGCGCAACTCACCAAGGTACGCCACGTGTCAGCAGCGCAGCGCACTGACACAGTGCACTGCGCTGTTGCGCTTGCGCTCATCAGAGCGTGGCACGTGTCACCATCACATGCGCTTGCGCTCATGGGACACTGCCAGAGTATTTAATGCTCTGCATTATTAAAAAAAGGGACAGAGCCCAATTAGAAGGCCTAACAGGCCTAATAAAAAATGCCATGCATTCTAAAATGAAAAGAGGCATAGCCCAAACAAAATAAATGCACTACATCACTTATAAAAGGGCAGAGCCCAACCAAGGCAAAAATAATGCAGTGCATTACTAAAAAGGGGCAAAGCCCTAGCACAGGTCTAATAGACCAAAAACAAAAGAATGTTGAAACTGGACTTTGCCCAATCATGGCCATAAGTCCTCAAACTAAATTGACTGAGCACGGCTGCTCCCTAAATCAATTTATATCCGGTTCGAGGGTACATCTCCGAATTCCTCTGACATCTATCGTTGTAATTTCTCAACAACGTCAGAGAGGTGACGGGTCCCAACGACCACACATGAATACGGACTGCGGGGTCCTTAAACTCGTGGACCGAAACGACCTTAAACTATTGTCGGACCAAAACGTCCTTAAACTAATGATGGACCACCACGTCCCTAAACTGGCGATGGACTACCATGTCCCTAAACTGGAACATGGACCACCACGTCCCTAAACTGGAGCAATAGAGCCCCCAAATGCTCTTTTGCCGGATCTAAACGATCCCGTTTAAGTTGATCTTAGCCCCAAACACGGCTAACGTATCCTTAAACATTCAAATGGACTATAAAACTCCAAATCGACTTTGGTTCAAGGGTACATCTCCGAACTCCTCTGACACCTATCGTTGTAATCCTTCAGCGACGTCAGAGAGGTGACGAGTCCCGACGGCCATATATTAAATGGATCACCACGTTAAGTTGATCTTAGTCTCAAAACAAGACTAACGTATCCTTAACGAATGTTTAAGTTGATCTTAGCTTCAATACGGCTAACGTATCCTTAAACTAAAAACACCAAACCCAAATCTAAGTAAATACGGATTTGGACTAATCCACGTCTTACGGGCGACGGCATTACTCAGTCTCCGTATACAATCCACGGGCAACCACAAACAAAACAAACACCCACGACACGAAGTGAAATTCTGTAGAAGGAGAAAGTTGTTACCGCGATGCGGTAGCGTAATTAACTGCAGGGGCTTGCGCCTGCAGGGAAGAGCATCCCCACAATCAAAAACCCCTCAAGCGAGGGGGAATCTGACGAAGTCTGCTACATCGGCCGCATCCGTCTAAACCTCCGATACACGGTGCCATAAATCAACTTGGCATCTTCGGAGAGGTAGACGGATAAAACCATATAGCATCTGCCCCGAATCTCAGGCTAGACGTCCTCACGTCATCTCCGCCGCCATTCGGAGGGGAACAGATTCTGGCACGCCCGGTGGGACCTTTTCCACTTTCCACTCCACACTTCGTGTGTCGTGTTCGCGAACGAATCACGGTTTACTGTGGTTGCCTGTGGATTCGAGGTGCTAAGATTTGGTGTCTTGCTCCGTGCAGAAAACAGAAGATCAATGGCTTCAAACTGCACTTCCTGCAATAGCAACTCTCGCTCGGTCCTTGCTGGAGGAGTGGCTTATGGCCCCCAAGCAGCCTCCCTTTTCAAAATACCAGTGGAACAGGTAACTCAAGCCACCACTGGATTATTCTTGGGGACCATGCTCCCGCCGTTGAGCTTCAATGCCACAATGACGTTGCAAGAAACCCCGGAGAAGTTGGTCTTTAATCGGCTTACCACTGCCGCGACCCCTCTCAACGGGTCGCCCAGTTTCAATACCTCGGTTTTCAACGGACTGGGCCAGAACGTCTGCAAACCTGCGATACCCGAATCTGATAGCCATCCCGACTCAAACGGACGAAATCATTGGAAAGACTCCTCCTTCCGAAAAGTCAGTTTTTACAAGGCTGGCCATCCCGGTTGCTGTTCTAGGCGAAGTCCTCAAAGCTGCTTCCCCTACCCAGAGCAGGGGGCACAAAGAAGCTTATCCAACAACGGAGGTGACTCCATCCACAAGACACGCTCGACGTCGCCACTGGTGTCGAGTAAGAAAGGCTGGGGGCAACTCCCCCTCTGGATTTACTACACCAGCTCTGATGGTGGGGATCGATGCTGCTGTTCCAACCAGGAACAGCTTTGAATTGCTGAATACGGTGCGCAAAAACTCTCCTACTGCGATGTTGAAACGAACTCCTTCACCTGTGGAGAATACTCCAGAGAAGAAGCTAGAGCAGCCCCCTCAACGGCTGTCCTCTAAAATTTACAAGGTCTGGCGACAGGTCCAAAAGTCGGTAATTGATAAGAACTATCTCCGCCGACAAGAAAAGATGAAGGTGCGGCAGGAGAAGGATTACTCTGTCAAGCCACAAAAAGCAAAAGCTACTTGGGTGCCCCCTACAATGGCCCCCTCAACTCCAATCACTCAAAAAAGGAGGCCGCAAAAAGCCCCTATGTCTTTGGCAAATCGCAAAGACACCAGACATAAACGCCCCAAGTCTGGGGGCATGATGGTGCACACTGTTTATATGGCTTCCGGAAAGGAGGAAAGCCGTGCTTCGACGGGTCACCGACCGCTCACCCGATCTGTGACGAAAGCCTAAGAGCAGCAACAGAAGCTTCAGGAAATGATGACTGTGATGGCTGCACTTACCGAACCAAAAGAAAGTTCGGAAGTATCATCAGAACAGCGTCACGAACAAGAGACTGATGCTGACTTCTTACGTAGAATCCTCAAAAAGAATGACACAGAAGCCCCAGAACAAGCGGCTAACATAAAACAAATGGCACTCCTCTTCTAAGACATGGTAGGGATGATGTTACAGCCGGACCCTCCAGCTGAAGACCCTCCAGTCATTGTCGGAAATGACGGAGGGGAAACATTTGATCCTCCTCCTGCTCTTTCAGCAGCCAAGGAAGAAACCATTTCCAAGGCCGCGCTTGATGACTATATAGCTCAGCAAATACGAGCTCATCAGGCGAGTGAAGCAGCTGGGCAAACTGTTAGAACTGGACGACCCTATCCGGGCTGGTATGACCAAATCAGTTACCCGCCGGGATATACTGTCCCTAAATTCCACGTATATAAAGGGACAGGGAATCCGCATCAACATGTCGCTCAATTCAGGGCCTTATGCGGCAACACTGGAGGCGATGACAAATTGTTGCTTCGCCAATTCGTTGGCAGCTTAGCAGAAACAGCCTTTGAATGGTATTCGGAGCTACCTAATGACTCTGTCAAAAACATTTGCGGAGATGGAGCTACTGTTCACGCAAAGATTCACGAGTGCTAGTGAACGCACCCCGATAACAGCACTGATAAATGCCAGGATAAGGCCAGGTGAAACGTGGGTCCAATACGCAACATGATGGAGAAACCTATGGTCGAAATGCGAACAACGCATAGAGGAGGCACCTGCGGTAGGCATGTTCGTGGGTACCCTTGACCCTCAAGCGACCATCTCGCAATTCATGATGTTCTTCAGGCCGACCACCTTCCAGGCTTTGATCGACAAATTAGCCCAAATGGACCAGATGCGCCATGGACCGTCTCCTCCAAAACCTGATTCTCGAAACGAGAAAAGAAAAGGGAAAGCGATCGTCGTCACCAATGCTCAACGACAGCCGAGCAATTCAAAACCGGTCGTTCGCCAAAACAATGTGCGTCCGCGCCCATCTCTCGAGGAGAGACTAAGACGTCCTTACTCGTTTCCTCAGAATAAAACGAAAAGACTGTTCGAGCTGGCAGTGCGCAACAAACTCATCAATCTGCCGAGTCTAAAGTGTCTGTCACAGCCAGACGATCTTAATAATCCCAATTATTGCCCTTACCACCAAACGGTAAGTCACCCGATCGAGGATTGTTTCGTCTTTAAGGGATGGATCGAGGATCAGTACCTACAAGGCAAATTCGCGCTGTCTGAAAATTGGAAGATAAACCCGCCACATCCGCATACTCCAAAGAAAACGGATACAATGGGTGCAGCTTGTTCTATTGTCGAAGATGAAAATGATGGAGAAAACTCATCAGATGAATCCGAAGACTACGTAGCGACTTGTCATGTGATTTCTCATTCACTGGCAGATGATGAAGAGGCTTCTTGCGCCGAGAAACCAATGGCAAACCCTGAGCCGGAGACTCTACAGCCATCAGACGAATTGATCGATGTCTTCCTAAATGAAATTCGTCTGAAAGCAAAAGCCAATCAAGAGCGTGAAATGGCCATACTGGAAAGAGCCAAGGCATTCCCGTCAAATCAAAAGCCATACACTGCAGGTAAAAACAAATTCAAGACGAGGAAAAGGTTCGCCAAAGCTCTATCAGTAGGAATGAAGCTACCGCCCTATGAAGAAAATACTCTCGCTGAGGTAGAGATACACCCTAACTTCTGTTTATATCATCAGAAGATCATACATCCTACCGAAGACTGCGAATCCTTTAACTGTTGGTGGCAAGGGTATGTCGCTCAAAAGCAACACTTTGACAGGGCAAAATGTGAAGCTCGTAGACGCCGAAAAAATGCGATAGATGAGCGCAAAAGAGCCGCCGACGATTGTCATATAGCCGACTCCAAGGGATCATAAATTATCACCTTTGGAAGCGACTCTGACGAAGAAGCTACCCCCAACCCTTCTCTCGGGGAATCTATTTCAAAAATAAAGGAATAGAGGAGCTGCGAGAACGTTCAGCCGTGCAATCGCACGCTACTCGGAAAAAATCTCAGCTCCGCAAATTACGAAGCGAACAAAAAGGATAAAGGAAAAGGAAAAACGGCCTTCGTCGCCAGCGCTCAACAACAATCAAGTGACCCTAGACTGGTTTCTCGCCAAAGCAACAAGCGGCAACCCCTCCAGGAAAAGTTGAAACGTCCTTACTCGTTTCCGCAAGATAAAACAAGGGGACTGTTCGAACTGGCAGTGTGCGACAGACTCATTAATCTGCCGAGTCCAAAACGTCCGTTACGGCCAGGCGATGTTAATAATCCTAATTATTGCCCTTACCATCAAATGGTAGGTCATCTGATCGAGGATTGCTACGTCTTCAAAAACTGGGTTGAAGATCAATACCAACAGGGCAAGTTCGTCATCTTCGAAAACTGGAAGGTGAGCCCGCCACAACCACACGCTCCGAGAAAGACGGATACGCCGGGGGCATCATGCTCAGTCATAGAGAAAGCCTCATAGACCGAAAAGTCAATAAACTAGATATTCGCCTCAAATACGGCGACAACGGACCGAAACGTCCTTAAACTAATGACGGACCGCAATGTCCTAAAACTTGCAAATGACCGAAACGTCATTAAACTACTATCAACCCGTGGCATCCTCAGGCCGGCGTGGTTAAAAAAAACAAAAAAAAATGGTATGTCCACAAGAAAAATGGGCACGGATGAAAACCCAAAAAGGCTCCGTGAGTAAAAACAGCAGGGCTACCGGCGAGTCTTGTGAAAATCCGAAAGGGCGCAATCTCGTTAGAATAAAAAAAAAGAAAGAACAAACAAAATCAAAAAGAAAAGAAAAGAAAATGGTATGCCCATAAGCAAAATGGGCACGGATGAAAACCCGAAAGGGCTCCGTGAGTAAAAACAGCAGGGCTACCGGCGAGTGTTTGTGAAAACCCGAAAGGGCGCAACCTCGTTAAAAGACACTTACAGGGTCCTCTCGACCTTGTAAGGAGAAACCACCCGCGTGAGATCCTTACGACTCATAAGGGAGCAACACACTTAGGGATCCCCACGATTCCTAAGGAGAAATTACACTTGCGAGATCCTCACGACTCGTAAGGAGAATTCTCTTATGGGACCCTCACGGCTCATAAAATTTGAAAGTCTTAAGTTACAGAAACCTTAACCTGTTCTTAAGCAACCCCCACAACCTTCGATATTTCCCTACAAGCGGTTCAGTATTGACCCTTGTATAGAATCCACGGGCGCGAATAAACATTTCCCTAACAAAGTCCCATCCGTGACTAGGGATATGTCCATATGGTGAACAACCCTTATAAGTTCTCTCGACTTATAAGGAGAAAACCATTTTGTAAGATCCTTACGACTTACAGGGGAACATGCACTTAGGAATCCTCACGATTCCCAAGGAGAAAATACACCTACAAGATCCTTACGACTTGTAGGGAGAAATACTTTTGTGGGAACCTTACGGCTCATGAAGTCAAAAGCCTTAGTCAACGGGACCTTAACCCTATTCGCTAAGCCACCTTTGTTCGACATCGACGGAGGCAGATGATGATTCGCTCCTGGCAATATCCCAGTTGTAGCGATACTGATGCCTAAATCGGTATCAAATTCCAAGTCTTTTCATGGCAGATGATGATTCACTCCTGGCAATATTCCGGTTGTAGCGATACTGATGCTGAGATTGGCACCAGATTCCAAGTTCTACGCTCGCGATAAAAAAAAATCAGTGAGCTGAAAATGCAAATTAAATAGCCGAAATGATGGGACAACTTGCAACGAAATCAGCAAGTAAAAATGTGTGCATACAAAAACAGCCGAAATGATTGGGCGACTCGCAATAAAAAAAAGCAGCGAGTAAAAATAAAATAAATAGCCGAAATGATTGGGCACCGCGAAAAACAGCCGAAATGATTGGGCAATCGCGACCTTCGCGATATAAAAGCTGAAATGATAGAGCATCGCAGAAATAAAACAAAAGAAAATGATGATGATAAAACTTTTGCCCTACAGGTTAGATCACATCGATTCCTGTATACAATCCAGGGGCACAAACAAAGAGGGAAACATACCTTCCCAATAGGCTGCATAAAAAAGCGAAGCCAAATCTCGACGGTTCACAGACAACCTAGAGACCATCTAAGCATTCGTCTCGTTACAGCAGATGAGATGTCAATAAAGGCGTTCCTTCGCAGTCCATCAAGATGCAGATACAACGCCAACAAAAGACCTTGCGGTCGAAACAAAGCGAAGCGACAGCAAAATCCCAGCTTCATTTTGACGTTTGTCTCGATACAGTAGACGCAATGTCAACCCCAGCGTTCTTCCTCCAACAGGATTTGGACACACCAAAGCAAACGAAGCGAAGACCACATTCCTAGCTTCAACGTCTTGACGGTAACTCATATAAAACCGGAAAGACAATCGGAGATCATCTCGCACCAGCACAGAGTGGTCACCACCTCGGCGTTCGTCTCGATACAGCAGACGAGATGTCACCCCAATGTTCGTCTCGACACAGCAGACACAACACCATCAAACAAATGGAACCACGGCAAAATCCCTAGTTCCAAACCTCGACGGCTCACTAGCAACCTAGAGACAACTACGACATTCGTCTCGATACAGCAGACGAGATGTTACTCCAGCGTTCTTCCTCCAGCAGGGTGCAGACGCGACAATCAAACAAATGGAGCCACGGCAAAATCCCTAGTTCCCACCGCAACATTCGTCTCGATACAGCAGACGCGATGCCAGCAAAACGAAGCAAAGGCCAAATTCCTAGCTTCAGGGTCTTGACGGCAACTCACATAAAACCTGAAAGGCTATCGGAGATCATCCCACACCAGCACGGAGTGGTTATGACTCATCGGGGCTCGCCAAAATGAGCCTAACCTCAAGTAAAAAGCGGCATGGCAAATTCCTAACGCTTGCTCTTCCGATGGTCAAACTGCCTAGGAAGATTGCTTGAAGACGTCTTGTCCAGCCCCCGAAGGGATCAGAGACACGGCAGTTGCAGGGCTACTCGAACAGCACGATTGCCTATCGAGGATTATATCATCTTATGCGACGGTACGATGGCCAAAACCCTAAGTACCACCGACCTTAACGGGCTTCTGTCGTAAAGAGCAGAGGTCAAATGCGACGTTAGGATGCTCTTGCGAGAAACGCTCGATTCGTCTCGACTTGTGAAGAAATTGATGTCTTTGCGGGAAATTCTCGATGCGGTTCGACTCGCGAGATAAAGCCTTAGGCAGTAGGCATAAAAGGAGCCTGTTTCCTAAGCACTGGGACCCTGCAAGTTGGCCCAAAACGGTCTCTTGCACACTATCCACGGGTCTCACTCTCCAAAACTCGAAACTCGACAAGGAGGGAAACAACCACTTACGAGTCCTCTTGACTCGTAAGAGGGAAAAATTTTCTTACAGGATCCTTATGACCTATAAGAGAAAACACACTTAGGAATTCTTACGACTCCTAAGGAGAAAAACCCACCTACGTGATCCTCTCGATCCGTAGGGAGAAAAATCTCTACGAGACCCTCACGGCTCATAGAGTTGAAAAGTCTTAGGCAACAGATCTGAACCTGCAGCCTAAGCCATCGCTATTTCTTAAGAAAGTCAAGATGCGCGCTCTATTATCTGTTAACCATGTGGCATGCTGATAATAAAAGGAAAGAAAAGGCGGAGAAATGACACAAGACATTACAGAAAATGTGTATCTTTTATTCATAAACTTGATTGAGTACAGGATACATTGTGCTAAAGAATAAAAAATACATATATACATTTTTTTTATCTACAAGTACAAAAGATACAAAGAGGGATAGCTAATGAGGAGGAAGTGTCTTTAGTAAATCCACGAGCTGCTCTTGCACTTCCTTTAGCGCCTCTTCTTGGGTGGTTGCCGCGGCCACTTCTGCTTCCACTCGGGCTCGCTGCTGCAAGAAGGATGAAAGTTGCTCCTCCGCCGCCTTCTGGGCTGCTTCCTGGCTGGGTGCATCTCGCTCGACAACGTCAAGCTATTGCCTTAATGATAACCCTTCGGAAAGACATTGCAGAAGGGCCTCAAAGATAACCTTCAGCCGTGCAGCATTGGCCTCCACCCGAGCATGCATTTGGGCAGACTTGCTCGAAGTCTCACCGCACTCCTTACGCCTTGAAATGACTTCTTGTTCGAGATGGCGAAAGTAAGAAGCGCTCTGCTCGATCCACGCCACTCTTTGATTGCTGGCGGCCAAGGTCTCGGGAGCGGGACGCAGCGACTCCAACTGATGCAGGAGGGCCTCGATCTCCCTGCAATGGTTAACCGAAGATGCGATGATACCCTCGTCATGAAAGTTCACGAGTATCACCAGCATCGGGTTAACCGCCGTAGCGAAGTCTGCGGCAGATGGAGGAGTTTCAACGTCGAGTTCCTCAACGTAGTCACTCAACATGCGCAGACTATTCGCGGCGCCTTTCGAAGACGGACGTCTCAGATATGGACCCGCCGGCATTGTAATGCGAGGCTCGAAGGGCGTCGAGACCGGAACAATAGCTGAAAAGAAACAGGATGTAATCAGATAACAGTACAAAAAAAATAATAAAAAATGGGGGAGTTATCGATGTGATAGTCTCCGTACCAGCTGAGACAGGTGGCAAGGCCGGAAGGACCGGTGGCGCAGCCGATCTTTTATCCCCTCCTTCAATCTATAGCACTACAGTCGAGATGAGAAAAAAGGGGTTAGAAGTAATTCCATCAATGAAAAAAGAAGGATATCAATGGAAATCATACTCACCAACGCCACCAAAGGAAGAAGCGAGTTCGGATGGGAAGGAGAAGTGTGGGAGCAACACTTGATAGAGATGGTCAAAAAGCACTCCTGAAAGACACAACAGTGTGACTTTAGTACACAAATTATGTGTCTGGATGATAAGATTAATAAATTGCAAACCCATACCTTCCAACATCTTAGAGGTATGAGAGAGGGTTGAGAGGTGACCACCGCCAAGGCAGTCGTTGAAGGCGCTCCCTCAAGCAGTGGGGCATCGGTGCTGGCTGCACCTGCGTTACAAGAAAGGTGAACTTGTCAGAAAGGATTGTAAAGTAATGAAAAACAGCAACTTGGGGTTTACCTGAGGAGCTCCCGGCTGAAACGGAGCTGACTCCCTCCTCTATCGACATGAGGCCACCGCCCGTGGCCTCATCACCCGATTCGATGGGGACCGTCGTCGTGCTCGCACGGCCAGGAGATGGCAGAAGATCGTACACAGGGAGGGCAATGATTGGAGTGTTGCCGGACTCTTGGGAGGGAGCGGCTAACTCTTCCCCAGGAGTCGTACCCATCTCACCCGCTACTTCTGCGGGTTCCTCGATCTCTATCGGCTCATCCGCCGTCATCACGAGATCGTCGGCCTCAAGTGCCTCGTCCGCCACCACCCTGGGCTCAGTTGTAATGATCATTTCATATGCCGCCACTTCAGGCTGGGCATCAATGACCTTCTCGGCTGTAGACCCCCCAACCTCTATCTCAGGCTCCGAAGTCTCAGCGACGTTGCCCACCGTCGGCTCAGGTTTGGCAGGCGCCGCCTCCTCTGTTTCCTTGGGTTCAACGGTCTCTGCCTCTCCCTCGGTCGGACTTGGCCCTGCAAGATAAAATATATAAGAACCGACAGCTTTATGAGTCTTATAACGAAATTCTGAAAGAAGTATTACCTGAGGTAGACTTGTCGTTAGCTTCTCTATTGGCGCGGATCGTCTTTCTATGAGCTGTAGACAGGGCGACCGGGGACTCTTCTGACGGAGTGTCGGCTCGAGGAACTGTACTGGGGCCTGCTCCCATAGCCAAGGCAGCCATGCGTGCCTTTGCTTCGTACCTCGATCGCTTCCGTTCCTCCCGGGCTGTCGCGATGGACCTCTGTGACGCTTCCTTCAGGGCGTTGTCATCCTCGTTCAGAGATGCCTCCAGAGCCTTTAAGGCATCTCTCATCGGCTCTTCAAGACGAACCTCCTGCGGTGGCCCAGAGGAAGCGGGAACATCGGCGGCTGGCGGAACATTTGCGTCGCTTGGTGGGAACGGCATTGAGGTTTCTGCAATAAAAAGGGAGAGGTTAGATTGACCATAACACAAGGAGAATAAAAACATGATGAATCGGAACTTACTGAGGCCTAAAGACGCTCTAAGGCGTTCCTCCTCTTGGAAGGTCTTGAATGAAGCGGCAATGGCTTCCTCATCAGTGATGCCTGTTGGAAGAAAAGAAAGAAAAACGTTAGTCAAAGGCAATGAGAAGAATATGATGCAATAAAGAAAATGCGACTAGTAGTTACCTGATTGCGCAAGCTCAGCTAGCCACGCGTCACGCTTTGCCAACCACGCTGAAGTTTCGAGAGCGGCTTCCAAGTCTGTGTCATCCGGCGGCGGCATGACTAATCCCTCGTTAGTCCCATATTTGATCAGGCCCTCGGCGTAGGGAGCATGGGGTTCCTGACCGAACACGACATCTGCAGCGAAGAGCGACTTCTTTTTCTTCTGCCCCCCGACCCTAGGCTCACGTAGGATTGACTTACGCTTAGCAGCCACCTTGGGACGGCGGGTTCCGATGTCCGCACCCACGCCAAACTCCGGCGAGGATACAACCACTGTCTCCACTGGAGCACAGGGTGCGGGAGGTGCATCTGTGATATCAGGGAGCGGCAATCCACGTGGAGGACTTTGCGCACGCGATGGTCTGACCCCGGCATCTTTTACAGGAGGAACCACCGGGGTCCTTGGCACTAAGGGAGCGTTACGGTCGGTGCCGGGAGGTGCACCTTTACGGTCGATCAACACTCTCCTCTCTTCCTTTATAACGGCCCCCGTCGCATGATTGTACCACTCTTTATATACATTAAGGAGTCATGGAGCGCAGGCCGGCGCACTGATAAAAAAACGAGAACCCGTGTTCAGGCGCATGAAGTGATGTAACGCGTTCTCCATCCCTTCTTCATTGGCAGCAGGTTCCAGTAAGAAAGCTTCCAAGGGTACCCCTTGATCGTAGCCCAGTTGTTAGGCGAAACGATGCGGGTTATATCTCATGAAGATTGCCGCACCGTCCTGCCTGAAGACTAGGAAGCCCGGTCTAATAGAATACAAGTGGAGGGTCTCCCGGGCCGTCAAAACTGAAGCTCCATCCTTAAAAGAGTCCTGTAATGGTCGCACCACAGCGGTGGACGCTTTTCCAATGGTTAATACCTTGTCAATGAAGGACATCCCGACTCCAACGGTGTGAAGGCGAAGCAGTAAACCCCTGGCGTTCCGTGGTGAAGGGGTCACGATTGATGCGCTAATCAACTGAATGATGCGAGGGAAACCACACTTGTCAAAGAACGAGGGCCTTTTATGCATACCGAAGACACCCGCCGTGTGTATCTCGAGCCACGATACAAAGTAGTGCATCGGGAAGACCACGTGCAGTACCCCAGGCTCATTAGCATCCGCTGCTCGGCTGAGACCATGATATAAGTGCGCCAAGCCGGCGATCCCAACGGCCACCTTTACCCCGATAGTCATCCGGTGGGCGGGGTAAAAAACAGAGGGCCGCATGCGGTGAGAGTGCATTGGAATTACAAACCAACTCAACCATAAACCGAGAAATCCTAAGAAAAAGGCCTCCTCATCCATTCCAGGGGCCGCAATTTCTGCAAAAGACATAGTAGGGAAGTCCGGAAGGAAAAAACCCTTTTGGTCTATCTCCTTCTCCGGTAGGTTATCCGCACCTAGACCGAAAGGGTCATCCAGAGTAGCGAACTTGGTAGCCTCTGATGAGAGGACACTTGGACGAAGAAACCGAGCAATGAATTCCTCAAAGTTAACTCCCCGACTCCCATGTTCGACGAAGAGGGACTCATATATGTTCAACACTTTAATCAAGCTTGGGAACTGGTGCTGAACAGCATTCTCCGGCGTGAGCCCCCTTACCATCGACTTAGCACCGAAGACGTACTCATCTGTCGGGAGAAACTCCTCATAATGTTCCCCCATCACTGGTAAACCGGATACCTCCGCGAACTCCTCCAAGGAGATTGACACTTCCCGATCCATGGCAAGAAAAGTGTGGGAAGGAATATTCCATTGCTCCAAGAAAGCCTTGAACCACCAGGTGGGGAGCGTAGGATACTGGAAGAGAGAGACATAGACCGCGGTGTATAACCCTAACCTTATCAACTGCGACTTCTTCGTCGAAAGGATATACCGGGCCCATGGCAGATAGCCAATCGGGTGGCGGGGGATCAAACCAATGTTATATGATTGCCCCCAGGGTCTCGCCTCGCCCTGACAGATACGGCGTCCTAGGATATCCAAGACCATAGGACGCTGGACTGGAACCGCATCCATAGCGGGATGAAGAAAGATCTTCGCAGTCTAGTCCACCATCTCTACGGCATACTGCACCGAGGGTGGGCTGGCGTAATGAATCGTCGTGATGGGTTCTGATGGCACCGCGCATGTGAAGCTCCGTCGGCCCATGATGATCTGATTATACCACGACCCCCAAAGGTGGAGACTCTTGTATTCCGGGTCGTATTCCTTGATCATTGCCAAGACTTCACGGTCCAAGGGCGCTTCGGGAAATCCCTCCTTTGAATGAGCAAACGGAAATGAGGTGTCGAGAGACATGATCGCTGCAAGTGAACAGAAATTAGCCGTTAGTGTTGCAATTCCAACGCTTAGCGTTTAAGAAAGAAAAAAATGCATTAATCAATCAATTAAATTAAAAATTAATTTAATTAAAATTAATTAATTACACCCCACAGCAGTGCAGTGGGTGGGAGACCGAAGGGGGACCCACAAAATCTGGATGACAATACGTCAGTTAATAAGACAACCTCATCATTGGATGAGATTGTCACTTGGTCCCCAGGAAAACATTCCCATTAATAAAAAAAATGGAAAGAATCCCTAAAGACAAGGAGAAAATCTCCTCTTTCAGAGCAAAGCTCTGTCACAGAGTGACACTTGTCAAACTCTGGTCTCAGGGAAATAAGATTCCTTAAAAGAGCATAGCTCTATGGTAATAATGGAAAGGTCCATCAGAAAATGTTTACACCTAAAAGAATTAAAAATTTTGGAATCTTGAAAAATCCATGAAAAACTTATGAAAATTTCTTCATTTTTCAGATCTAAAAGATCTACAGATGATTCAAAGAGCAAAGCTCTGTCCATAGGTTAGAACCCATGAACAAGATCTCTGCAGATCTATAAGTTTTTGAGAGCAAAGCTCTGTTTATGAAACCCCAATGGGGATCTCTTTAGATCAAAAGATCTGTAAAAGCAAAGCTCTTTGGTTAAGGTTAATTTAAGTTAATTTGATTTAAATTAATTTTACCTAAAGTTTCTAACTTTGGAAATGAGCAAAGTTCTGGTAATTAAAATCTTGAAGATGGTGAAGATTTTCTAAGGGCCAAGGGTCCTATTTATAAGGCGCTTGCGCCCCTTCAGCTCAC
Organism: Agapanthus africanus; assembly: GCA_030015575.1. NCBI lineage: Eukaryota > Viridiplantae > Streptophyta > Magnoliopsida > Asparagales > Amaryllidaceae > Agapanthus > Agapanthus africanus. The sequence goes on along the minus strand of CM057338.1, from coordinate 863,928,043 downwards.
CCCTTGATCCAATGGTCAGGGGCTTGCCACCGCTGCACTCACGTGCGCGCCACGTGAGCGCAACGGTGGGGGGGCATTTGTTTCCCCCAATCAGAGCAAAGCTCTGCTGGAAATTCAAAATTCAAATTTTGAAGCAACGCTTCAAATCCCGGGCGTAATGTGCCACGTGTCAGGCGCAGACGCATCAGCGCAGCGCCCAAGAAGGCGCGCCTAATTAGAGCAAAGCTCTATTTTAAGAAAAATTAAAGGAAGCAACGCTTCAGTTGCGCAAGCACTGCGCTGCGCGACACGTGTCAGCGCAGATGCGCTAGCGCAGTTGCGCTGCGCGACACGTGTCAGCGCAGATGCGCTAGCGCAGTTGCGCTGCGCGCTGCGTGACACGTGTCACGCACTGGGGCATCTGCGCCAAACAGAATTAAAATTCTAAAGAAATCTTTTCTGTTCTTATTAAAACAAGAAGATTTTCTTCTGTAAAACAGAAGCCCTTGGATCAAAGATCCAACGGTGGGAAAAATTCCCCAAATCACTCAGAGAAAGATCTTTTTAACAAAATTAACTAATTTGTGGGCACTATAAAAAGGACCCTAAGCCTCAATTCAATGGCATAAACATTTTCTGAGAAAAAAAAGAAGAGAGAACTCTGAAGACCTCCTTAAGAACAAAAAGGTAAAAATCTTTAGAAAAAGGGAAAGTTCTCTTATGAACAGATCATAGATCTAAAAACAAGATCAATGATCTTTAATAAAAAAAATATATAATAATAATAAAATAGTGCTTTGCACTTTTATGAACCTTTGGTTCTTTGAGATAAGAAAAACAAGAAAAACTTATCTTTTCTTTGATCTAAATTAGATCAAGAAATCAAATAGTGCTTTGCACTTCTGTTCTTGAATCTAAAAGATTCTTGGTGCTTTGCACTTCCAAACTGCGCTGTTGCGCTCTTAGGAGAGCGCCACGTGTCAGCTCCAGAACAACTTGCGCTACGCAATAGAGCTTCGCTCTCTATAATTGGCGCAACTCACCAAGGTACGCCACGTGTCAGCAGCGCAGCGCACTGACACAGCGCACTGCGCTGTTGCGCTTGCGCTCATCAGTGCGTGGCACGTGTCACCATCACATGCGCTTGCGCTCATGGGACACTGTCAGAATATTTAATGCTCTGTATTATTAAAAAAAAAGGGACAGAACCCAATTAGAAGGCCTAACGGCATAATAAAAAATGCCATGCATTCTCAAAAGAAAAGGGGCATAGCCCAAACAAAATAGATGCTCTGCATGACTCATAAAAGGGCAGAGCCCAACCAAGGCAAAAATAATGCTGTGCATTACTAAAAAGGGGCAAAGCCCTAGCACAGGTCTAATAGACCAAAAACAAAAGAATGTTGAAACTGGACTTAGCCCAATCATGGCCATAAGTCCTCAAACTAAATTGACTGAGCACGGCTGCTCCCTAAATCAACTTATATCCGGTTCGAGGGTACATCTCCGAACTCCTCTGACATCTATCGTTGTAATTCCTCAACGACGTCAGAGAGGTGACGGGTCCCAACGACCACACATGAATACGGACTGCGGGGTCCTTAAACTCGTGGACCGAAACGTCCTTAAACTAATGTCGGACCGAAACGTCCTTAAACTAATGATAGACCACCACGTCACTAAACTGGCGATGGACCACCACGTCCCTAAACTGGAACATGGACCACCACGTCCCTAAACTGGAGCAATAGAGCCCCCAAATGCTCTTTTGCCGGATCTAAACGATCCCGTTTAAGTTGATCTTAACCCCAAACACGGCTAATGTATCCTTAAACATTCAAATGGACTATAAAACTCCAAATCGACTTTGGTTCAGGCGTACATCTCCGAACTCCTCTGACACCTATCGTTGTAATCCTTCAGCGACGTCAGAGAGGTGACGAGTCCAGACGGCCATATATTAAATGGATCACCACGTTAAGTTGATCTTAGTCTCAAAACAAGACTAACGTATCATTAACGAATGTTTAAGTTGATCTTAGCCTCAATACGGCTAACGTATCCTTAAACTAAAAACACCAAACCCAAATCTAAGTAAATATGGATTTGGACTAATCCACGTCCTACGGGCGACGGCATTACTCAGTCTCCGTATACAATCCATGGGCAACCACAAACAAAACAAACACCCACGACACGAAGTGAAATTCTGGAGAAGGAGAAAGTTGTTACCGCGATGCGGTAGCGTAATTAACTGCAGGGGCTTGCGCCTGCAGGGAAGAGCGTCCCCACAATCAAAAACCCCTCAAGTGAGGAGGAATCTGACGAAGTCTGCTACATCGGCCGCATCCGTCTAAACCTCCGATACACGGTGCCATAAATCAACTTGGCATCTTCGGAGAGGTAGACGGATAAAACCATATAGCATCTGCCCCGAATCTCAGGCTAGACGTCCTCACGTCGTCTCCACCGCCATTCGGAAGGGAATAATACCGTCTACATGGCTTCTGGTAAAGAGGACAGCCGCATATCTACAGGTCATAGACCGCTCACGCGATCGGTGACCAAAGCGCAAGAGCAACAGCAAAAGCTCCAGGAAATGATGACCGCGATGGCTGCACTCACTGGGCCAAAAGAAAGCCCTGAAGCGTCCTTGGATGAACGCCAAGAGCAAGAAACTGACGCCGAATTCCTTCGTTGGATATTGGAGAAGAAGGATAAAGAGGCTACTGAACAAGCAGCCAACATAAAGCGTATGGCCCTCCTATTCCAAGATATGGTGGGGATGATGATCCAACAAGATCCTCCAGTTGAAGATCCCCCGATCGTCCTTGAAGATGATAGGGGAGAAACGCCAAATCCTCCACCGGCTCTGTCAACAGCCAAGGAGGAGACAATTTCCAAAACTGACTTGGACGAGTATATAGCCTAACAAATACGGGTTCATCATGCGACTGAAGCAGCCGGACAGGTCGTAAAAACGGGACGACCATATCCGACCTGGTACGACCAGATCAATTACCCGCCGGGCTATACCATTCCAAAGTACCATGTCTATAAGGGGACGGGCAATCCCCACCAGCATGTTGCCCAGTTCAGAGCGCTTTGCGGCAACACCGGCGGTGATGAAAAATTATTGCTTTGCCAGTTCGTTGGTAGCTTGTCAGATACAGCGTTCGAGTGGTACTCTGAGCTCCCGAACGACTCTATCGAGACCTTCGCGAAGATGGAGCTACTGTTTACCCAGCGTTTTGCAAGCGCCGGCGAACGCACCCCAATGACAGCATTGATTAATGCCAGGGTAAAGCCGGGCGAGACATGGGTCCAATATGCTATACGGTGGCGAAACTTATGGTCAAAATGCGAGCAACGCATCGAAGAGGCTCCTGCGGTTGGTATGTTTGTGGGAACCCTTGATCCGCAAGCAACCATCTCGCAATTTATGATGTTCTTCAAGCCTACTACCTTCCAGGCCCTGATCGACAAGCTAGCGCAAATGGATCAGATGGGCCATAGACCTTCTCTTCCAAAGCCAGACTCCCGAAATAAAAAGGGGAAGGGGAAGGGGAAGGCGATCGTTGTCGCTAATGCTCAACAACAGCCGAGCAACTCGAAGCCGGTCGTTCGTCAAAATAATATGCGTCCACACGTTCCCCTTGAAGAGAGGCTAGGACGTCCTTACTCGTTTCCCCGAGATGAAACGAGAAGATTATTCGAGCGGGCGTTGCGCAACCGACTCATAAATCTGCCGGATCCAAAACGTCCGTCGCAACCAAACGATGTCAATGAGCCCAACTACTGTCCCTATCACCGAGTACTGGGTCATCCGATCGAAGATTGCTACGTCTTCAAAAATTGGCTTGAAGACCAGAACCAATAGGGCAAGTTCGCGTTATCTGACAGATGGAAGGTGAATCCACCGCAACCTCACGTCTCTAAAAGGATGAATATGCCGGGGGCAAGGTGCTCTCTCGTCGAAGAAGCCCCATGGGAGGTTGTGCTGTCAGCCAAGACAAAGAGAATGCTGAACGATCTTCAGACATGCCCTGCGATCAAGTGGAAGAACCCGTTAGAACCGCAGGTCATTGAAGGGATGTTGAAGCCACGTCCAACTCAAAAGACCGATGGTGGTGGCCCAAGCGCTCACAGCCAGCCGTCAAAATCTTCAAAGAAGAAGAAGAAGAAATCCAAGAAGCCCGTGAAGCCTGGCGACAAGCGCACGGACTTGCAAAAACAAATTGACGCGCTAGAAGAGTACAACCAAAAGGCGCGGACTCCCATCACGCTCCAAGAATTCCTCAAACATGTCTTTCAAGAGGAAGATGAGGAGGGAAGTTCGTCAGATGAGTCTGAGGAATATGTGGCGAGCTGCCATATGATCTCCCATTCACTGACGGACGATGAGGAGACTCCTTGCACTATAAAGCTGGGGGCAGATCCCGAACCAAAAATTCTGGGGCCATCAGATGAAGTAATTGACACATTCCTCAACGAAGCTCTGTTGAAAAGTAAAGTTGATCGGGAGCGCGAGATGGCTATATTTGAAAGGGCCAAGCGCCAGCGACTTGACGAAATAGCTGAGACACTTCCGCTGGAGCGAAATACATCCTTTGCGGGTAAAAGAAAATTGAAGACGAGGAAAAGGTTCGCTAAGGCCATATCAATGGGCATGAAGCTACTTTCCTCTGAAAGAAGCATTACTGGTGAAGCGGAAATGCACCCCTCCTACTGCTTGTATCATCAGAAGATTTCTCACCCCACTGAAGAGTGCAAAGCTTTCGATAGATGGTGGCAAGGATATGTTGCTCATCGACAACATTTTAGGCGGGAGAAGCGCAAAACTCGTCGGGAGCGGAAAAATACGACCGAAGGGCTTAACAGAACTACCGGCGATTGTCGCATGGTTAACGCCGGGGGATCACAAGTGCTTACATTCGGGAGCGATTCTGACGAGGAGCTGGCTCTTAGCCCTCTCTTTAAAGAGTCCACAACGGGAAAAGAAGAAGAGCAGAAGGTCTGTAAAAATATCCGACTGTGTAATCGGACGCTACCCGAAAAGAATCTCGGACCCTCAAATAAGAAAGATAAAGGGAAAGAAAATGTCTCTGAGGATATCGCCCTAGATGACCAAGTTGTGGGGGAGCTAACTGCCAAGGACACGCCAAAGAAAAATAAGGTGGATTACAACGTCTTAGCGCATCTAAGAAAGCTACCCTCGCAGCTTAGCATTCTTGACGCCCTTTTACTATCAAAAGAGGCGAGAGATTCGTTAATCAGGGCATTACAGGAGCCAGAGCAATTCCAAGCTTTCCTGGCTGAAGAAAAGATGAAGGATGAATTGGAGGAAGTGCATACAGCCGATGTCAATTTTGGCGATGAAGACCTTCTCCTCGGGACGTGCGAACACAATCGCCCCTCTATGTCTCGGGATACTGCCACGATATAAAGATAGGCAAAATCCTGATCGACAATGGATCCTCCGTTAATCTCCTCAATGTGCGGGTGTTAAAAGAAATCTGCATGAGCGTCCAGCACCTTGCTCGGGACAAGATCACCATCTCCGGGTTCGACTCCCAATCATCAAGAACTCTTGGGTCTGTGATACTGACGCTACGCTTTGGGCTACTCGTCACGGACATTAAATTCCACGTCATAGACGCCAAGACATGCTACAATGCTCTGCTCGGCCGACCATGGTTACACGAGTACAACATCATCCCTTTTACGCAACATCAGTGTATGAAGTATTTTAAGGATGGTCTCGAGTATACCGTGACGGGAGAACTGAACCCATTCTTTATGAACAAGGTCCGCAAATATGAAGATGCCAAATACTTCTTACCAGATTTCGAAGACACGGAGAGGTGTCACAAGCCGGAGAATAAAGCTAATGCCACCATCCCTGTCTTCGGGAGTGATACTGAAGAAGAGGAAGAGATGATTCATTCGGGTCCACCCCAACACAACAAGCCGGGACAGTCCGCTCCCATGTTGATATTTGGCAGTGACTCGGGAGATGAGGTCCATGCTGTATTCTCTGCTCGGCCTTCAATACAAATGTCCGCTGACGAAGAGCAAAGTCTGCAAGTCGCCATGGTTCCACCTAAACACCATAAAGAACTGGACGCACTTGATATCTACAGTGTAGAGGAGCTACGGACGTTCTACGTCCCTCCCAGGAGAAAAGGCGAAAAAGCAATTCTATTTTACCGCTTTGAAGAAAACAAAGTGGAGAAAGAAACCTGGCACGGTGCGGATCCTACACTTGACAGGCTTCAGCCCATCCGTCTCCCCAGATATTATACGGAAGGCTTGAAAAGGCTATTGAAGCGCCAGGGGATATCCTTTAAACAGACCGCTCGGAAAGCCAAATTCTATGACAGGGTCTGGAACGTTCCCGGGACTCAGCACAAGTTGCCTAATGGGAGAATGGAAACAATCGGGCTTGGTTACGTTCGGTCCAAGAAATGAGAGCTACTCCACGGTTGCTACGTTGTACATGACTTCGATGAAGAAGCGGATGCTCAATGGGAAGATGCTAATCCTGAACCAGTAAAAGTTCCAGATGCAAAAGTGCACAGTCCGTTGTTCGAAGAACAAATGGACAAGCTTATAGGGGAAGCTGGTCAAAAAGTCCGAGACGACCATAACTGCGAAATGGCCATCTATGAGAAAGCTAAAACGCAACGCCTCCTCCAACAAGCTGTGAAAGATGAAGATGCCGCTCCATGTCAACCTGTTATAAAAAAGACTCGACGCAGAGGTAGAATAAGTCGAAACGCGAAAAAGACGCTCAACAGCAAAAAAGCGGGACTGAGAAGCCACGCAAGCGGGAATCGAGCGGTTCCGATCTATCCCTCACAAGAAAAATGGGTTGAGTATACTCTTTTCCTCGGGACAAGACGAAGAAAATACTTGACCTCGCTTTAAAACATCAGATGCTTACACTGCCGGAGTCTAAACACCCCGAACAAGCAGGCGAAGTCTCACACCCAAACTATTGCTTTTATCACCGAGTGGTAGGGCATCCTCTCAAAGACAGCTTCACCTTCAAGAATTGGGTCGAAGATCAGCATCAGCTTGGCAAGTTCGCTCTGTCTGAAAACTGGAGGGTAACGCCGCCACAGAAGCACGAACCTAAGGCCACGAAAGAAGAACCAGTTCCACATTGGGCTTGGAAGCGAATTCGTACTTGTCACATGATAACAATATTAAAAGAAGAGCCCGAGAATATGGATGACCTTCCATGGTGCTTCGAAAACAGCAACGATGAAGTGATCTCAAAATTTTCACCGGCGCCAAAAGAGCTGGAAAATGGAATACATACCACTGCGGATAACCTCAAGAAAATTGAGTTGGGGACGGCGAATGACCCATGACCGACATTCGTCAGCGAGCTGCTGTCTGAAGAAAGGGTGGCTGCATTAAAAGACCTGCTTATGCAGCATAAAGATTGCTTCGCATGGAACTATTCCGAAATGCCGGGAATAGATCCAGAAATTGCTGTGCACAAATTGGCCATATCCCTGGACGTCAAGCCAGTCAAGCAGGCACCAAGAAGAATGCGGCTCGAGCTTGAGATGAGCATCAATGCTGAGGTCAAGAAGCTGATCGACTCCGGCTTTATCCAGGAGGTTCAATATCCTGAATGGATCGCCAACATCGTCCCGGTGATGAAGAAAAATGGGACAGTGCGCATATGCGTGGACTTCCGGGATCTCAATAAAGCCTGCCCGAAGGACGATTTCCCAGTGCCAGTCACCGAACTGATGATAGACAATACGTCCACTCATGAGGTTTTCTCCTTCATGGACGGCTCGTCAGGGTATAATCAGATAAAGATGCATCCCGAAGACTAGAAGCACACCGCCTTCAGGACTCCTTTGGGTATATTCTGTTATAAAGTGATGTCCTTCGGTCTAAAGAACGCCGGTGCCACTTATCAGAGAGCCATGACGCAGATCTTTGATGACCTTATACACGAAATCGTCGACTCTATATTGACGATCTCGTGGTTAAAAGAAAATCATACGAGGAACATCTCGAGTATCTGAAGACCGTATTTCAACGCCTTCGACAATACAACTTGAAGATGAACCCGCTCAAGTGTGCATTCGGAGTTTCCTCGGGCAAATTCCTAGGATTCATCGTCCGACACCGAGGTATTGAGATAGTTCCGTCGAAGATCAAAGCGATCATGGAAATGCCTCCGCCAAGAACTCTCAAACAGCTGCGGTCTCTCCAAGGAAAGCTTGCGTATATACGGTGATTTATAGCCAACCTTTTAGGAAAGTGCCGTCCTTACAGCCACCTGATGAAGAAGGGAACCCCGTTCGTCTGGGACAAAAAATGCCAAAGCGCGCTAGACGAGATCAAGCAATACCTACAGAACCCGCCAGTGTTGGCTGCTCCGGTCAAGGGAAAGCCCCTCATTCGTTATACAACCGCCCTCGAAGGTTCCTTAGGCGCATTATGGGCGCAAGAGAACGACCAAGGGAAGGAAAGAGCACTCTACTACTTAAGTCGAGTTCTACTGGGGGAAGAAAGCAACTACTCCCCCATTGAAAAACACTGCCTGGCGTTGATCTTCACGATAACAAAGCCCAGGCACTATGCCTTGGCGCATGATGTCCGTCTCATTTCGAAGGTGGCCCCCCTTAAATATTTATTGTCGAAGGCCATATTGACGGGGTGACTCGCTAAATGGGCCCTGCTCTTGATGGAGTTTTCGATAACCTATCAGCCTCTCAAGGCAGTGAAAGGCCAGGCCATCGCCAATTTCCTCGCTGAGCATCCGATACCCGCCGATTCTCCTCTGAATTGCGATCTGCCAGACGAACATGCGTTTGACGTGATCGACGGTGGTGATACCCGATGGGAGCTTTATTTCGATGGAGCATCTTCCATGAAGAAGCGCAAACAAAGTACCCCAGTAATCAAATCGGGGGTAGACCTCATCTTCGTAACTCCACAAGGAGGGATAATGCGCTTCGCTTTCTCCTTAACAGAACCGAGGACGAACAATGAAGCCGAATACGAAGCTTTGATAGCAGGCCTGGTGATCGCCATCGACATGGGAATTGAAAACCTCCTCATATACGGAGACTCCCAACTGGTCGTTAGTCAAGTAAACGGCGACTACCAAACATGCAAGCCAGAGCTGGTGAAGTACGGCGAGAAGGTGCAGCAACTGTTGACCCAAATCCCTTCCTATACTTTGGAAAACATACCGCGCGTGGAAAACAGCAAAGCGGACGCGTTGGCCAAGCTCGCTAAGGAACTGGCTGATGAGAACCTCGATGACGTAAGAATCGTGGTACAAAGCCGTCGGGTGCTTGCCCCGATAGAAATATCTCCGGAATCATCCGAAGAGAAGGAAGCGACTGAGCAAATGACCCTGCAAATAAAAGACCGGGAAAAGGCCGAGGATTGGAGAGAAGTCTTTATAGACTACTTCAAATACCGTCAAACGCCCGAAGGTGCGTCCTCAAGACATCAGCTTATGAAACGAGCTCTGTCTTTCGCCTTCTTCAATGATACGCTATACAAGAGGTCATTTGATTCTCTGTGATTGAGATGTCTGGGACCTGACGAAGCGAAAAGAGTCGTTCAGGAAGTTCCTGACGGAATCTGCGGTTCTCACCAAGCAGGCCCAAAGATGAAGTTGAAGATCAAACGGATGGGCTACTACTGGCCCACGATGATTCAAGACTGCCTTGATTATGCGAAGCAGTGCCACTCATGTCAAATTCATGGGGACTTCATCCACCAGCATCTAAATCCACTCCATCCAATGGTGGCTAGCTGGCCATTTGAAATGTGGGGAACTGACATAGTCGGCCCCATCCAACCAGCATCGTTCAGAGGACATCATTTCATCCTGGCGACGACTGACTACTTCTCCAAATGGGCAGAAGCAGTACCGTTAAGAGAAGTGAAAACGGAGAATATCCTCCATTTCTTCAAGACGCACGTCATATATCGGTTTGGGACTCCGCGACGGATCATCTCCGATAACGGGCCAGCTTACAGAAGCCACAAGATCAGTTTCTTCACGCAACAACACAATATAGACTGGAGATATTCCTCGGTTTATAATCCGCGAGCTAACGGTCTAGCCGAGGCCTTCAACAAGACCTTGACAAAGATCATGAAAAAGACGGTGTCCCGAAATAAGAAGGACTGGCACGAGAGACTGCAAGAAGCTCTCTGGGCGTATCGAACTACGTTCAAGACAGCCACGAACACAACGCCATATGCGTTGGTATTCGGTACAGAAGCAGTACTCCCCCTCGAGATAGAGTTACCCTCTCTACGAGTGGCGGTCCACTACGAGCTGACGGACGAAGAAAATGCTCACCTTCGGCTTGAGGAGCTTGATGCCCTTGATGAAACCCGGCTCATAGCGCAACAAAATCTGGAGGCCGATAAAGCAAAGATGACGCGCTCATATGAACGATTGACCCGGCCGAGGACATTCCGCCAAGGCGAACTCGTGCTAGTGGTCAAAAGGCCTATGATCCCCAATCGCGCCAAGCGGGGAAAATTCGAGCCAAACTATGAAGGCCCGTATATCATAGATAAGGTCTACCAGGGTGGAGCCTATTTACTCATGGATATGCATGGTGAAAGGCCTTACAGGCCAATAAATGGTCGATTCCTAAAGAAATACTATGCTTAGCGAGTTACTGCCTAGGTCAATGATAGATGACGACGACTATGTCCGCTCGCTATCTTCCTAAGCTCAAACTTTATAAGCAGTAGCCAGCCTTCTCTTGGACGGACTGGAACGTCCTTAAACTAATGGCGGACCGAAATGTTCTTAAACTAATGAAAGACCGAAACGTCTTTAAACTACTACCGCAGCATCCTTAGGCTGATGAGATGAATAAAAAAAAGAAAAAAATATGAATATAATAAAAAATAAATAAAAAATAATAATAATAAAAACGGTATGTCCATAAGCAAAAAGGGCACGGATGAAAACTCGAAAGGGCTCCGTGAGTAAAAACAGCAGGGCTACCGGCGAGTGTTCGTGAAAACCAGAAAGGGCGCAACCTCGTAAAAAAAAAAGAAAATAAAAAGAATAAAAAACGGTATGTCCATAAGCAAAATAGGCACGGATGAAAACCCGAAAGGTCTCCGTGAGTAAAAACAGCAGGACTACCGGCGAGTGTTTGTGAAAACCCGAAAGGGCGTAATCTCGTTAAAAGACACTTACAGGGTCCTCTCGACCATGTAAGGAGAAACCACCCGCGTGAGATCCTTACGACTCACAAGGGAGTAACACACTTAGGGATCCTCACGATTCCTAAGGAGAAAATACACTTGCGAGATCCTCACGACTCGCAAGGAGAACTCTCTTATGGGACCCTCACGGCTCATAAGATTTGAAAGTCTTAAGTTACAGAGACCTAAACCTGTGCTTAAGCAACCCCCACAACCTTCAATATTGCCCTACAAGTGGCTCAATACTGACCCTTGTATACAATCCACGGGCGCGAATAAACATTTCCCTAACCAAGTCCCATCCGTGACTGGGGATATGTACGTATGATGAATAACCCTTGTAGGTCCTCTCGATTTACAAGGAGAAAACCCTCTTGTAGGATCCTTACGTATTACAGAGGAACATACACTTAGGAATTCTCACGATTCCTAAGGAGAAAATACACCTACAAGATCCTCACGACTTGTAGGGAGAAATACCTTTGTGGGACCCTTACGGCTCATGAAGTCAAAAGCTTTAGTCGACAGGACCTTAACCCTATTCGCTAAGCCACCTTTGTTCAACATCGACAGAGGCAAATGATGATTCGCTCCTGGCAACATCCTAGTTGTAGCGGTACTGATGCCGAAATCGGTGTCTAATTTCAGGTTTACGGCGAAAAGCTAGTAGGCCGTGCATGCTTACGAAATAGCCGAAATGATGGGGCAACTTGCAATAAAAAAAAGAGCAGCAAGTAAAAACGTATACGCACAAAATAGCCGAAATGATTGGGCAACTCGCAATAAAAAGCAGCGAGTAGAAAAAATAAAAATAAACAGCCGAAATGATTGGGCACCGCGAAAAATAGCCTAAATGACTGGGCAATCGCGACTTTCGCGATGTAAAAAGCTGAAATGATAGAGCATCGCATAAAGGAAAAAAAATGAAAGAATGAAACTTTTGCCCTGCAGGTAAGTCCATAGTGACCCCTGTATACAATCCATGGACATAAACAAAAAAAGGGGGAAAGGGGACTACATTTCCCCACCAGGCTGCGTCAAAGGGAAGTCAGATCTCGACGACCACATTTACAGCCTGGAGACCAACAGCGACGTTCCTCCTCATTCCAGTAGAACACGGACGTGACATCACCAATCAGAACCATGGCAAAGTCCCCAGTTCCAAGACTCTACGGTTCACAGACAACCTAGAGTCAGCCAAAGACCTCTGTCTCGGAAACAAGTCAGCCAACGACCTCCGTCTCGGAAACAAGTCAGCAAATGACCTTCGTCTCGGAAACAAGTCAGCAAAGGACCTCCGTCGCGGAAACAAGTCAGCCAACGACCTCCGTCTCGGAAACAAGTCAGCCAACGACCTCCGTCTCGAAAACAAGTCAGCCAATGACCTCCGTCGCGGAAACAAGTCAGCCAAGGACCTCCGTCTCAGAAACAAGTCAGCCAACGACCTCCGTCTCGGAAACAAGTCAGCAAATGACCTTCGTCTCGGAAACAAGTCAGCAAATGACCTCCGTCGCGGAAACAAGTCAGCCAACGACCTCCGTCTCGGAAACAAGTCAGCAAATGACCTCCGTCGCGGAAACAAGTCAGCCAACGACCTCCGTCTCGGAAACAAGTCAGCCAACGACCTCCGTCTCGGAAACAAGTCAGCCAATGACCTCCGTCGCGAAAACAAGTCAGCCAAGGACCTCCGTCTCGGAAACAAGTCAGCCAACAACCTCCGTCTCGGAAACAGGTCAGCCAACGACCTCCGTCTCGGAAACAGGTCAGCCAATGACCTCTGTCGCGAAAACATGTCAGCCAATGACCTCCATCTCGGAAACAAGTCAGTCAACGACCTCCGCCTCGGAAACAAGTCAGCAAATGACCTTCGTCTCGGAAACAAGTCAGCAAATGACCTCCGTCGCGGAAACAAGTCAGCCAAGGACCTCCGTCTCGGAAACAAGTCAGCCAACGACCTCCGTCTCGGAAACAAGTCAGCCAACGACCTGTGTCTCGGAAACAAGTCAGCCAACGACCTCCGTCTCCGAAACAAGTCATCCAATGACCGTCCTCTCGGAAACAAGTCAGCCAATGACCTCCGTCGTGGAAACAAGTCAGCCAACGACCTCTGTCTCGGAAACAAGTCAGCTAATGACCTCCGTCGCGGAAACAAATCAGCCAATGGCCTTCTCGTCGGAACAATGCTCCGACCCGGAAACAAGTCAGCCAACGACCACTTACGAGTCCTCTCGACTTGTAAGGGAGAAAATTCTCTTATAAGATCCTTACGACTTATAAGAGAAAACACACTTAGGAATCCTCACGATTCCTAAGGAGAAAATCCACCTACGAGATCCTCTCGATCCGTAGGGAGAAAAGTCTCTATGAGACCCTCATGGCTCATAGTGTTGAAAAGTCTTAGGCAGCAGATCTGAACCTGCGGCCTAAGCCATCGCTATCTCTTGGAGAAATCTAGATGCTTACTCTGTTATCTGTCAATTATGTTTATCAAGACAGCATGCTGATAATATGAGAAGGGAGAAAGCAAAGAAATAGTACAAGACATTCAAAAAGAAAAAATGTGTATCTTTATTTATTGACTTCAATCAAATACAAGGTGGATCGTACAAAAGAATAAAAAATGGATACATATTATTTTAAAAAAAAATTACAATTGTATTGATACAAAGGCAGCTACTCGGAAGGAAGCGTCTTAAATAGCTCTATCAGTTGTTCGCACACTTCCTTCCATGCCTTTTCCTGAACGGCCACCACCGCCAGTTCTGCCTCCACCTGAGCCCTTTGCTGCAAGAGAGATGCAAACTGCTCCCCAATGGCCTGCTGAGCTGCTTCGCGGCCTTGGGCATTACGCTCGGCAACGTCAAGTTTCTGCTTCAAGTTCAGCCTATTTGAGATACGCTCCAAAAGGCCCTCGAAGACAGCCTTCATCTCGGCAGCGTTCGCCTCAACCTCAGCACGTAGGCCAGCAGTCTCGCTTGAAGACTCCTGACACTCCTTCAGCCTTAAAGCTGCTTCTTGTTCCAAATGGCGGAAATGAGAAGTGTTTTGCTCGAGCCATGCTGCCCGTTGAGTGTTCATGGCTAAAACCTCAGGGGCAGGACGCATCGACTCCAGCAGATGCAGGCGAGCTTCGATCTCTCTGCAGTGGTTAACCCAAGACGCAACGATGCCCTCGTCATGGAAATTTATGAGTATCACCAGCATCGGGTTAACCGCCGTAGCGAAATCTGTAGCAGACGTAGGAGTCTCGATGTCGAGTTCCTCGATGTTGTCGCTCAACATGCGCAGACTATTCGCGGCGCCTTTCGAGGACGGACGTCTCAGGAAAGGGCCGGTCGGCATTGTAACACGAGGCTCGAAGGGCGCCGAGACCAGAACGACAGCTGAAAAAACAAGATACGATCAGATAATAGTGCAAGAAATATGAAAAAAGTCATTGATGAGATAGTCTACTATACCAGCTGCAGCAGGTGGCAAAGCCGGAAGGGCCGGTGGTGCGACCGATCTTTCGTCTCCTCCTTCGATTTGTAGCACTGCAATCAGGATAAGGGAAAATTTGAAATAATTGCATTACTAAAAAAAAGAAAGACATCAGTTGGAAACTACGCTCACCAGCGCCACTAGAGGGAGAAGCGAGTTCAGATGGGAAGAAGAAGTGTAGGAGCAACACCTGATAAAGATGGTCAAAAAGCACTCTTGAAAAAGACACAACAATACGACTTTAGCACATAAATTATGCGTCTGAAAAATAAGACTAATAAGTTGCAAACCTATACCTTCCAACATCTTCGATGGTACGAGAGAGGGCGGAGAGGTGACCACCGCCAAGGCAGTAGTTGACGGCGCTCCCTCAAACAATGGAGCATCGGCACTGGCCGCACCTGCATTAAAAAACTAGGGTAAACCTGTCAGGAATGATTGCAAGATAAAAAAAGGGACGGTAATCCTAAATTTACCTGATAAGCCTCCAGCCGAGACGGAGGCGTCTCCCTCCTCCATTGACATAAGTCCACCACCCGTGGCCTCATCCCCAGACTCCACAGGGGCCGTCGTTGTGCTCGCGAGGCCAGGAGAGGGCGGAGGGCCGTAGGCGGGGAGAGCTATGACCGGAGCATTGCAAGACTCCTGAGAAAGAGCGGTCGGCTCGTCTTCAGGAATCATGTCCACCTCACCCGCTACTCCCTCGGGCTTAGCAGTCACGGCTGTTTCGTCCGCCGTCGCCACGGGGTCATCGGTCTCAGGCACTCCTTCAGCTGCTAGCTCGGGCTCGGCATCGGCCACCTGCTCAGGCATAATGGACGTGACCATTTCGTCAGCCACTAGCTCGGGCCCGGCAATCCCGGTTGTGTCGTCCGCCATCGGCTCGGGTTCGACCAATGCCCCTTCCTCTGGCCCCTCAGGTTCGACGGTCTCCGCCTCCCCCTCGGTTGGACTTGCCCTGCAGGACAGAATATATAAGAACCGACAGCTTATAATTCTTACAACAAAATTCTGAAAGAAATATTACCTGAGGTGGACTTATCGTTAGCCTCCCTATTGGCGCGCACCGTCTGTCTGTGAGCTGTAGACAAGGCGACTGGGAGCTCTTCTGAGGGAGTATCGGCACGAGGGACGGTGCTTGGGCCTGCCCCAATGGCCAAAGCGGCCCTGCGTGCCTTCGCCTCACGCCTCAACCGCTTCCTCTCCTCCTGGGCTGTCGCGATGGACCTCTTCGACGCTTCCTTCATCAAGGTGTCGTCGTCCTCGTTCAGAGATGCCTCTAGAGCCTTTAAGGCATCTCTCATCGGCTCTTCAAGACGGACCTCTCGTGGTAGCCCCGAGGGGGCAGAAACATCGGCGGCTGGCACAGGAAGAGTCTCCGCGTCACCTGGCGGGATCGGCATTGTGATTCCTGCGATAAAAAAGGGAGAGATTAGATCGACCATAACACAAGGAAAATAAAGACTTGATGAATCGAAATGTACCAAGGCCTAAGGACGCTCTAAGTCGTTCCTCCTCTTGGAAAGTCTTGAGGGAGGCGGCAATGGCCTCTTCAGTGGTGATGCCTGTTTGAAGAAAAGAGGGAAAAAAAACGTTAGTCAAGGGAAATAATAAAGATATGATACAATAAAAAATGCGACTAGTGATTACCTGATTGCGCAAGCTTAGCTAGCCACGCATCGTGCCTCGCTAACCGCTCTGAAGCTACGATGGCGGCCTCCAAGTCCGTGTCATCCGGCGGCATGACTAACCCCCTGTTGGTCCCGTATTCACTCAGGCCCTCACCATAGGGAGCATGGGGTTCCTGACCGAACACAACGTCAACCGCGAAGAGCGACTTCTTTTTCTTCATCTGCCCACCAGCCCTAGGTGCACCCGGGATCGATTTGCGCTTTGCAGTCACCTTAGGGCGGCGGGTCCCGATGTCCGCACCCGCACCAGACTCCGGCGAGGCTACAATTACTGTCTCCACTGGAGCACAGGGCGCTGGTAGTGCATCCGCAATATCGGGAAGCGGCAATCCGCGTGGAGGACTCTGCGCACGTGGTGGTCCGGCCCTGGCATCTTTCAGAGGGGGAACTACCGGGATCCTTGGCACTAGAGGAGCTTTGCGGATGCTACCTGGAGGCACACCCTTACGGTCGACCAGCAATCGCTTTTCTTCCTTTATGACGGCTCCCGTCGAATGATTGTACCATTCTGTATATACCTTGAGGAGTCGTGGGGCGCAAGCCGGCTCACTGATAAAAAAATGGGAACCCGTATTCAGACGCATGAAGTGATGCAGCGCGCTCTCCATCCCTTCTTCAGTAGCAGTAGGTTCCGATAGGAAAGCCTCCAGTGGTACCCCTTGATTATAGCTCAGTTGTTGGGCGAAACGATGCGGGTTGTATCTCATGAAAATCGCCGCACCATTCTGTCTAAACACCAGGAAGCTCGGTCTAATGGAATATAGATGGAGTGTTTCCCGGGCCGTCAAAACTGAGGCTCCATCTTTGAAAGTGTCTTGCAATGGCCGCACTGCAGTGGTAGATGCCTTTCCAATAGTCAGCACTTTGTCAATGAAAGACACCCCGTCTCCAACGGTGTGGGGGCGAAGGAGCAAACCCCTGGCATTCCGTGGCGATGGAGTCACAATTGATGCGCCAATCAGCTGTATGATGCGAGGGAAGCTGCACCTGTCATAGAACGAGGGCCTTTTATGCATGCCGAAGACGCCCGATGTGTGTAGCTCGAGCCACGATATGAAGTAGTGCATCAGGAAGATCACGTGCAGTACCCCAGGCTCATTAGCATCCGCCGCTTGACTGAGGCCGTGATACAGGTGTGCCAAGCCGGCGATCCCAACAGCCACTTTTACCCCAATGGTCATCCGGTGAGCTGGGTAAAAGACAGAGGGCCGCATATGGCGAGAATGCATCGGGAGCGCAAACCAACTCAGCCATAGCCCAAGAAATCCTAAGAAGAAGGCCTCCTCTTCCATCCCGGGGGCTGCAACTTCCGCAAAAGACATAGTCGGGGAGTTAGGAAGGAAAAAACCCTTTTGGTCTATTTCCTTCGCCGGTAGGTTATCCAAACCTAGACCAAAAGGGTCATCAAGTGTGGCAAACTTGGCAGCTTCTGCCGAGAGAACGTTTGGGTGAAGGAACTGAGCGATGAAATCCTCGAAGCTAACTCCGCGACTCCCACGTTCGATGAAAAGGGCCTCATAAATGTTCAACACTTTGATCAAACTTGGGAATTGATGTTGAACAGCATTCTCCGGAGTGAGGCCCCTTACTGCCGGCTTAGCACCGAAGACATACTCGTCTGTAGGAAGCAATTTCTCATAGTGCTCCCCTATAACCGGTAAGCCGGAGACCTCTATGAATTCCTCCAAAGAAATCGACACTTCCCGGTCCATTGCGAGGAAAATGTGAGTAGGAATGTTCCACTACTCCAAGAAGGCCTTGAACCACCAGGTGGGAAGCATGGGATATTGGAAGAGGGAGACGTAAACCGCAGTGTACAACTCTAACCTTATCAACTGCGACTTCTTCGCCGACAGAATATAGCGAGCCCATGGCAGATAGCCGATCGGGTGGCGGGGGATCAGACCTATGTTACATGATTGCCTCCAAGGTCGCGCCTCGCCTTGACAGATACGGCATCTCAGGATATCCAAAACCATAGGACGCTGAACCGGAATTGCATCTATGGGGGGATGAAGAAAGCCCTTCGAAGTCCAATCAACCATCTCCACGGCATACTGCACCGGGGGTGGGCTGGCATAATGGATTGCAGTAATAGGTTCTGACGGCACTGCGCACGTAAAGCTCCGTCGACCCATGATGATTTGATTGTACCACGATCCCCAAAGGTGAAGACTCTTATATTCCGGGTCGTGTTCCCTGATCATAGCTATGACTTTGCGATCCACGGGCGCTTCGGGAAATCCTTCCTCCGAACGAGCAAATAGGAATGAAGTATCGAAATACATGTTTCCTGCAGAGGGACAAAAATTAACCGTCAGTGCTGTAATTCCAACGCTCGACATTTTAAAATTTTACACCACACTGCAATGCAGTAGATAGGGGACCAAATGGGGACCCACAAAATCTGGATGACAGTGCATCATTTAATAAGACAGCCCCATCATTGGATGAGACTGTCAATTAATGAAAAGATCCCCAAGAGAACATTCTCATTAATAATAAAAATCCCTAGAGACAAGGAGAAAATCTCCTCTTTTAGAGCAAAGCTCTGTCACAGAGTGACACTTGTCAAACTCTGGTCTCAGGGAAATAAAATTCCTGAAAAGAGCCTAACTCTGTAATAATGATAAAAAAAATCCATCAAAGAAAAAATTAATTAATTCCTAAATAATTAAAGTTCTGGGATCTTAAAGATCTATATAAAAAAAAACTCTTAAGAGTTCATCATCAGAAGATCAAAAGATCTATATTCTGTCAATGAGCAAAGCTCTGTTCATGGGTTAAGAAACCCTGAAACAAATTCTTGAGAGCAAAGCTCTGTTTGTGAAACCCCAAAGGGAATTTCTTTAGATCAAAAGATCTATGAGAGCAAGGCTCTGTTGGTTAAGATTGATTTAAATTAATTTTACCTAAAGTTTTTCTAACTTTGGAAATGAGAGCAAAGCTCTGGAGTTCTTGAAACAAGAGCAAAGCTCTGAAGTTCTTAAGCAAGAGCAAAGCTCTGAAAATCAAAATCTTGGAAAATAGTAAAGATTTTCTAAGGGCCAGGGGTCCTATGTATAGGCGCTTGCGCCCCTTCATCTCCTGAGTTGATCCGACGGACAGGATCTTGCCACCGCTGCACTCACGTGCGTGCCACGTGAGCGCAATGGTGGAGGAGCATTTGTTTCCCCCAATTAGAGCAAAGCTCTGTTTGAATTTTAAAAATTCAAAATTCGAAGCAACGCTTCAAATTTCTTGCGCTGCGCGCAACGCGCCACGTGTCAAAAGTTAATACGTCAGCGCGGCGCCCAAGGCAGCGCGCCCAATCAGAGCAAGGCTCTATTTAAAACAAAAATTAAAGGAAGCAACGCTTCAGTTGCACAAGCGCTGCGCTGCGCGACACGTGTCAGCGCAGTTGCGCAGGCGCAGTGGCGCAAACGCTGCGCTGCGCGACACGTGTCAGCGCAAACGCAGTTGCGCAGTTGCGCAATCGCAGTTGCGCTGCGCGACACGCGTCAGCGCAGTTGCGCTGCGCTCTGCGCTGCGTGACACGTGTCACGCGCTGGGGCGTTTGCGCCAAACAGAATTAAATTCTAGAAAGATCCTTCCGTTCTTGTTAAAACAAGAAGATTGTCTTCTGTAAAACAGAAGCCCCTGGATCAAAGATCCAACGGTGGGGAAAATTCCCCAAATCACTTAGAGAATGATCTCTTTAACAAACTTAACAAACCTATGGGCACTATATAAAGACCCTTAGACCCCAATTTAAAGGATCATCAACATTGGGAGAGATCAAGAATTTCAAAACAGATAGAACTCTGAAGAAAGTTCAAGAAAAAGGAAAAAACCTTCATAAAATAGAAGAATTTCTTCTATTAGATCATTGATCTAAGAACAAGATCAATGATCTTCAATAAAAAAAACAAATAATAATAGTGCTTTGCACTTTTTTATGAACCACTGGTTCTCTGAAAACAAGAAAAACTTGTTTTCTTTGATCTAAATTGGATCAAGAAATTAAACAGTGCCCTGCACTTGTAAAATTTGCACTGTTGCGCTCTTGGGTTGGCGCAAGCCACCAGAGAGCGCCACGTGTCAGCACCTGAACCACTTGCACTATGCGCTTTTAAGATAGAGCCTTGCTCTCTGAAATTGGCGCAACTCACCAGAGCGCGCCACGTGTCAGCAGCACAAGCGCAGCGCACTGGCGCAGCGCACTGTGCTTGCGTGACACGTGTCATCACCACAAGCGCTTCCACTCAGTGATTGGCGCAAAACGCCTGACAAATGCAAAGCATTGTTTACTAAAGGGCCAGGCCCAAATCAAAAAGGCATAGTAGGCCAAAATAAATTGCAATGCAATAAAAGGGGAGAGCCCAAATAAAATTGATGCTCTGCATCATTTATAAAAGGGCAGAGCCCAAACAAAATAAAATGCAGAGCCCAGACAGAATTGATGTTTCTGCCTCATTTATAAATGGGCAGAGCCCAAACAAAATAAAAAATGCAATGCATTATTTAAAAAGGGGCAAAACCCTAGCACAGGCCTATTAGGCCAAAAACAAATAAAAGCGTTGCACATTTTTTTCAACTGGACATAGCCCAATCATAGCCGTAAGTCCTCAAATTAAATTGACCGAGTACAGCTGCTCTCTTAAATCAATTTACATCTGGTTCGAGGGTACATCTCCGAACTCCTCTGACTCCTATCGTTGTAATCCTTCAACGACGTCAGAGAGGCGACGGGTCCCGACAACCACACATCAACACGGACTGTGGGGTCCTTAAACTCACGGACTTATGCATCCTTAAACTAAGACACGGACTGTGGGGTCTTTAAACCCACGGACTTATGCGTCCTTAAACTACAATGGACCACCATGTCCCTAAACTGGCAATGGACCGCAATGTCCTTAAACTACCAATGGACCACCATGTCCCTAAACTGGAACAGTAGAGTCCCCTCTAAACGCTCTTCTGTCGGATCTAAACGATCCCGTTTAAGTTGATCTTAGCCTCAAACACGGCTAACGTATCCTTAAACATTCAAATAGACTTCATATCCCCTAATCAACTTCGGTCTAAGGGTACATCTCTGAACTCCGCTGACATCTATCATTGTAATCCTTCAACGACGTCAGAGAGGTGACGGGTCCCGACGGCCATATATTAAATGGATCATCACGTTAAGTTGATCTTAGTCTCAAACAGGACTAACGTATTCTTAACGAACGTTTAAGTTGATCTTACCCTCAATACGGCTAACATATCCTTAAACTAAAACACCAAACCCAAATCTAAGTAAATACGGATTTGGACTAATCCACGTCCTATAGGCGACGGCATAACTTAGTCTCTGTATACAATCAACGGGCATCCACAAACAAAACAAACACACACGACACGAAGTGAAATTTCTGAAGAAGGAGAAAGTTGTTACCGCTATGCGGAAGCGTAATTAACTGCAGGGGCTTGCGCCTACAGGGAAGAGCGTCCCCACAATCAAAAACCCCTCAAGTGAGGGGGAATCTGACGAAGTCTGCTACATCGGCCGCATCCGTCTAAACCTCCGATACATGGTGCCATAAATAAACTTGGCATCTTCGGAGAGGTAGATGGATAAAACCAAATAGCATCTGCCACGAATCTCAGGCAAGGCGTCTTCACGTCGTCGCCATCTTTCGGAGGGGAACAGGCGACAACATAACTTAGTCTCCATATACAATCCACGGGCAACCAAATACAAAACAAACACACACGACACGAAGTGACCACATGAAGAAGGAGAAAGTTGTTACCGCGATGCGGTAGCATAATTAACTGTAGGGGCTTGCGCCTGCAGGGAAGAGCGTCCCCACAATCAAAAACCCCTCAGATGAGGGGGAATCTGACGAAGTATGCTACATTGGCCGCATCCGTTTAAACCTTCGATGCATGGTGCCATAAATCAACTTGGCATCTTTGCAGAAGTGGACGGATAGAACCAATTAGCATCTGCCCCGAATTTCAGGCAAGACGTCCGCCGCGTCTTCGCCACATCTTTCGGAGGGGAACAGATTCTGGCACGCCTAGTGGGACCTTTTCCTCTTTCCACTCCACACTTCGTGTGTCGTGTTCGAGAACCAATCGTGGTTTGCTGATGGTTGCCCTTGTGTTCGAGATACTAAGATTTGGCGTTTTGCTTGATGTAGAAAGCGAAGGATCAATGGCGTTCACTTGTGCAAAATGTTCCAGCTGCAACTGTAACGTACGTTCCGCCTCATCTGAAGGCATAGCTTATGGACCTTAAGCGGCATTCCTGTTCACGATGCCGGTGGAACAGGTCACTCAAGCCACCACAGGATTGTTTTTCGGGACCATGCTCCGGCCAACGAGCTTCACCGCTCCTGTGCCAACGCCGGAAGCTCCTAAGAAGTCGGTCTTTGATCGACTTACAAGTACTGCGGCCCCTCTCAACGGGTCGTCCAGCTCCAGTGCCTCAGTCTTCGCCAGATTGGGCCAAAGTTCCTGTGGACCCTTAATGAAGCCTACAATCCCAGAAAAGGTTATCCCGAAGAAGATAGCCATCCCTGCTCCCGAAGTCGTCAAGGAGGCTTCTCCTGCCAAAGAGTCGGTCTTTACAAGACTGACTATTCCGGCTCCCTTTCCTGCTCGAAGGTCTGTCTTTGACAGATTGGATACCGCTACTCAAAAAATGTCAGTCTTCAAGAGGCTGGCACCAGCGGCACCTCACCTGGACATGGGGCAAGACAAAGACATCCCCATCGCCGAACCAGCCCCAACAGCTCGACACGCTCGACGTCGCCACTGGCGCCGAGTAAGGAAGGCCGGGGGCAACTCCCCCTCTGGGCTAACTCCACCGGCTCCAATGGTGGAAATTAATGCTGCTGTTCCAATCGGGAACAGCTTTGAGCTTTTGAACAAGGTGCGCAGGAATTCGTCTACCGCCGTATTAAAAAGATCTCTGCCGCCGGTGGAGACTGTCACAGAAATGAAGCCGGAACAGTCCCCTCAACGACTGTCTTCTAAAGTATACAAAATCTGGCGACAAGTCCGAGAGTCGGTGGTTGATCAAGATTATCCCCGCCGGCAGAAGAAGTTGAAGGTCCGACAGGAAGAAAACCGTCCTATTAAGCCACAAAAGACGACGGCTACTTAAGTACCCACTACAGTGGCCCCCTCAACTTCGACCGCTCATAAGAGGAGAAGGCCGGAGAAAATCCCCATGCCTTCGACAAATGTCAAAGTCACTGAGCCTAAACGCCCTAAGTCTGGGGGCATGGTGGTGCATACCGTCTATATGGCATCCGGAAAAGAGGATAGCCGTATCTCCACAGGTCATTGACCGCTTACGCGATCCGTGACAAAAGCTCAAGAGCAGCAGCATAAGCTTCAGGAGATGATGACTGCGATGGCCGCACTCACCGGGCCAAAAGAAAGCCCAGAGGCATCCTCGGAGCAACGCCATGAGCAAGAAACCGATGCCGAATTCCTTCGGAGAATACTTGAGAAGAAGGAAAAAGAGGCTGCGGAACAAGCAGCCAATATAAAACGAATGGCCCTTCTATTCCAAGATATGGTGGGCATGATGATCCAGCCGGATCCCTCAACCGAAGATCCTCCAGTGATGATTGAAGATGATAGAGGAAACATCAAACCCTCTGCCGGCTCTATCAGCAGCCAAGGAAGAGACCATCTCCAAAGCTGCACTGGATGACTATAAAGCTCAGCAAATACGAGTTCACCAGGCGAATGAAGCGGCTGGGCAAATTGTTAGAACTGGGCTACCGTATCCAGGCTGGTATGATCAGATAAAGTACCCGCCAGGCTACACGATCCCCAAATTCCATGTATACAAGGGGACAGGCAATCCCCACCAGCATGTCGCTCAGTTCAGGGCTCTCTGTGGCAATACTGGTGGCGATGATAAAATTTTGCTCCGCCAAATCGTCGGCAGCTTATCGGAGACAGCCTTCGAATGGTACTCCGAACTCCCGAATGACTCCGTCAAGACTTTTGCGGAAATGGAGTTGTTGTTTACCCAGCGATTCGCAAGCGCTAGTGAACGCACCCCAATAACGGCATTAATCAATGCCAGGGTGAAGCCGGGTGAGATGTGGGTTCTGTACGTAATCCGATGGCGGAATCTGTGGTCGAAGTGCGAACAGCGCATCGAAGAAGCACCAGCGGTAGGAATGTTCGTGGGCACCCTAGACCCTCATGCAACTATTTCACAGTTCATGATGTTCTTTAAGCCGACCACCTTCCAGGCATTGATTGACAAGCTGGCCCAAATGGACCAGATGGGCCATAGACCATCCTCCTCAAAGATGGATCCTCGGAATAAGAAGGGGAAAGGGAAAGCAACCTTCGTCGCCAACGCTCAACAACAACCGGGTGGCCCGAAACAGGTTGTTCGCCAAAGCAACAAGCGGCAATCCCTCGATGAGAAGCTGAGACGTTCTTACTCGTTTCCCCGGGATAAAACAAGGAAACTGTTTGAACTAGCAGTGCGCAATGGGCTCATTACTCTACCGGAGTCGAGACACCCACCGCGACCGAACGACGTCAACGGTCCTAATTACTGCCCCTACCACCGAGTATTGGGCCATCCGATCGAAGACTGATACGTCTTCAAAAACTGGGTTGAAGACCAGTATCAACAGGGCAAGTCCGCGCTGTCCGAAAACTGGAAGGTAAATCCGCCACAACCACATGCTCCGAAAAAGATGGACATGCCGGGGGCATCGTGCTCATTCATAAAGGAAGCTCCATGGGAAGTTGATCTTTCGGAAAAAGCTAAAAAATGCTGAAAGATCTTCAAACATGTCCGGCGATCACGTGGAAAAACCCGCAAGAGCCAGAGATCATTGACGGGATGCTGAAACCACGCCTAACATCAAGAATTAATAGCAATGCGCAAAGCACCCAGGAACAGCCATCACAGTCTTCGAAGAAAAAGAAGAAGACCAAAAAAGCCCGTGAAGCCTGACGACAAGCACACGGACCTGCAAAAGCATATTGATGCGCTGAAAGAATACAACCAGAGGGCGCGAACCCCAGTCACGCTTCAAGAGTTCCTCAGTCACATCCTTAAGAATGAAGATAACGACAATGATGAGGGAGACGACTTGTCAGAAGAATCTGAAGATTATGTGGCAAGTTGCCACATGATCGCTCATCTGTCGTTAAGTAACAAAGCAGCTCACTCGGCGTTAGGAGATAACGTAAAGGAGCCGGGGGCAGGAGCAGTACCAAAACCTTTGGATTATGTGACAAGGTCTATCAAGGAGAAACCTACTTGTTTATAAAGCATCTAGCGAAACTTCGCCTCAAAGCTACAGTGGACCGAAACGTCCCTAAACTAACAGTGGACCAAAACGTTCTTAAACTAACGACGGACTGAAAGGACCTTAAACTAACGACGAACCGAAACGTCCTTAAACTACCAATGGACCACTATGTCCTAAAACTATCCATTGACCGAGATGTCAATAAACTACGGTGGATTGCAGCGTCCCAAAGCTGATATAAAAAAAAGAGAGAGAAAAAAGAAAACGGTATGTCCACAAGCAAAATAGGCACGGATGAAAAAACCGAAAGGGCTCCGTGAGTAAAAACAGCAGGACTACCGGCGAGTTTTGTGAAAACCCGAAAGGGCGCAATCTCGTTAAAAGACACTTTAAAGGTCCTCTCGACTTTGTAAGAAGAAACCACCTGCGTGAGATCCTTACGACTTACAAGGGAGCAACACACTTAGGGATCCCCATGATTCCTAAGGAGAAATTACACTTGTGGGATCCTCACGACTCGTAAGGAAAACCCTCTTATGGGACCCTCACGGCTCATAAGATTCAAAAGTCTTAAGCTATAGGGATCTAAACCTGTTTTTAAGCAGCCCCCACGCCTCCAATACTGCCCTACAAGCGGCTCAATGCTGACCCTTGTATACAATCCACGGGCGCGAATAAACATTTCCCTAACAAAGTCCCATCCGTGACTAGGGATATGTCTACACGGTGAACAACCCTTGTAAGTCCCCTCGACTTATAAGGAGAAAACCCTCTTGTAAGATCCTTACGACTTATAAGAGACCATGCACTTAGGAATTCTCACGATTCCTAGGGCGAAAATGCACCTACGAGATCCTAATAAGTTGTAGGGAGAAATACCTTTGTGAGACCCTTACGGTTTATGGAGTCAAAAGCCTTAGTCGACAGAATCCTAACCCTGTCTACTAAGCCACCTTTGTTCGACATCGACGAAGGCAAATTATGATTCGCTCCCGGCAATGTCCCAGTTGTAGCGGTGCTGATGCCGAAATCGGTGTCCAAATCCAAGCTTGCAACAAAAGCTGGCAAGCTACACATGCATACGAAATAGCCGAAATGATTGGGCAACTTGCAAACAAAATCAGCAAGTAAAAATGTATGCATGGAAAATAGCCGAAATGATTGGGCAACTCGCAATAAAAAGCAGTGAGTAAAAATAAAACAAATAGCCAAAATGATTGGGCACCGCGAAAAATAGCCGAAATGATTGGGCAATCGCGATCTTCGCGATATAAAAGCTGAAATGATAGAGCATCACGGAAAGAAATAAAAAAAATGAAATGAAAATTATGCTCTACAGGTGATATCACATCGATCCTTGTATACAATCCAGGGGCGCAAACAAAGAAGGAATCACGCCTTCCTTCCTCAGGCTCCATCAGAAAGAGAGCCAAGTCTCGATGGTCATATATGCATCCCAGAAGACCAACAACAGCGCTCCTCCTTATGCCAACAATGCACGGAAGCGACACAGCGAAGCGGAATCATGACAAAGCCCCCAGTTCCAAATCTCGACGGTTCACAGACAGCCTAGAGATCACCAACGGCGTTTCACTTTGCTCCAACAGGATGCAGATGCGACGTCGACAAACGACCCTGGGTCAAAACAACGGAGCCATGGCAGAGTCCTTAGTTCCAAGTCTCGACGGCCACATTTACAGCCTGGAGACCAACAACAGCATTTCTTCTCACTATAACGGAATGCAGAAGAGACGTCAACAAACGACCCCAGAGTCAAAACAACGGAGCCATGGCAGAGTCCCTAGTTCTAAATCTCGACGGTTCACAGACGGCCTAGAGATCACCAACGGCGTTTCTCCTTGCTCCAACAGGATGCAGATGCGACGTCGACAAACGACCCCAGGGTCAAAACAACGGAGCCATGGCAGAGTCCCTAGTTTCAAGTCTCGACGGCAACATTTACAGACTGGAGACCAACAACAGCGTTTCTTCTCACTACAACGGGATGCAGACGAGACGTCAACAAGCGAACCCAAGGTCAAAACAAATCGGAGCCATGGGAAAGTCCCCAGTTCCAAGTCTCGACGGTTCAAAAACAACCTAGAGACCACCTCGACGTTCGTCTCGATACAGCAGACACGATGTCACCGCCGCGTTCTTCCTCCAACAAGATATAAACGTAACACCAACAATGGAGCCATGGCAAAGTCCCTACTTCCAAGACTCGACAGTTCACCAACAACCTAGAGACAACCGCGACATTCGTCTCGATACAGCAAACGCAATGTCAGCAACGGCGTTCCTTCGCAGTCCAATCAGATGCAGACGCAACATCAACAAACGGAGCCACGGCAAAGTCCTTAGTTCCAAGACTCTTCAGTCTACAGACAACCTAGAGTCGACCAATGACCTTTCCGCCGGATCAACGCTCCGTCTCGGAAACGATTCGTCTCAACCCCAGGGAAATCAGTGTCCTTGGCAACCTCCTCAATTCAGGAAAATCAGCGTCCTTGACGAGAGCACCTTGATTCGCATCGACCCGCAGAGAAATCAACGTCTTTGCAGGAATACCTCGATTCGTTTCGACTCTGAGGAAATCAGTGTCCTTGGCAAAAACCTCGATTCAGGAAAATAAGCGTCCTTAACGAGAGCACCTCGATGCGCGTCGATCTGCAGAGAAATCAACGTCTTTGCTGGAATACCTCGATTCGTCTCAACTCCGAGGAAATCAGTGTCCTTGGCAAAAACCTCGATTCAGGGAAATCAGCGTCCTTGACAAGAGCATCTCGATTCGCGTCGACCCGTAGAGAAATCAGCCTCTTTGCAGGAATACCTCGATTCGTCTCAACCCCAGGGAAATCAGTGTCCTTGGCAACCTCCTCGATTCAGGGAAATCAGCGTCCTTGACGAGAGCACCTTGATTCGCGTCGACCCGCAGAGAAATCAGCGTCTTTGCAGGAATACCTCGATTCGTCTCAACCCCAGGGAAATTAGTGTCCTTGGCAACCTCCTCGATTCAGGGAAATCAGCGTCCTTGACGAGAGCACCTTGATTCATGTCGACCCGCAGAGAAATCAGCGTCTTTGCAGGAATACCTCGATTCGCCTCAACCCCAGGGAAATCAATGTCCTTGGCAACCTCCTCGATTCAGGGAAATCAGTGTCCTTGATGAGAGCACCTCGATTCGCGTCGACCCGCAAAGAAATCAGCGTCTTTGCAGGAATACCTCGATTCGTTTCAACTCTGAGGAAATCAGTGTCCTTGGCAACCTCCTCGATTCAGGGAAATCAACGTCCTTGACGAGAGCACCTCGATTCGCGTCGACCCGCAGAGAAATCAGCGTCTTTGCAGGAATACATCGATTCGTTTCAACTCCGAGGAAATCAGTGTCCTTGGCAACCTCCTCGATTCAGGGAAATCAGCGGCCTTGAAGAGAGCATCTCGATTCGCGTCGACCCACAGAGAAATCAACGTCTTTACAGGAATACCTCGATTCATCTCAACCCCAGGGAAATCAGTGTCCTTGGCAACCTCCTCGATTCAGGGAAATCAGCGTCCTTGACGAGAGCATCTCGATTCGCGTCGACCCATAGAGAGATCAGCGTCTTTGCAGGAATACCTCGAATCGTCTCAACCCCAGGGAAATCAGTGTCCTTGGCAACCTCCTCGATTCAGGGAAATCAGCGTCCTTGACGAGAGCACCTCAATTCGCGTCGACCCACAGAGAAATCAGTGTCTTTGCAGGAATACCTCGATTCGTTTCGACTCCAGGGAAATCAGTGTCCTTGGCAACCATATCTCGATTCAGGGAAATCAGCGTCCTTGACGAGAGCACCTCGATTCGCGTCGACCCGCAGGAAATGAGCGTCTTTGCAGGAATACCTCGATTCGTCTGAACCCCAGAGAAATCGGTATCCTTGGCAAATACCTCGATTCAGGGAAATCAGCATCCTTGGTGAGAACATCTCGATTCGTGCCGACCCGTAGAGAAATCAGTGTCTCTGTAGGAATATACAACGTCAGCAAAGCGGAGCCACGGCAAAGTTCCCAGTTCCATGACTCGGCGGTGCACAGACAACCCAAAGTCAACCCTCGACCTCCCTGTTGAAACAGTGCTTTGACTCGGGAGTAGGTCAATTCATCAGTCACTTACGAGTCCTCTCGACTTGTAAGGAAGAAAATTCTCTTGTGAGATCCTTACGACTCTCAAGAGAAAACACACTTAGGAATCCTCACGATCCCTAAGGAGAAAATACACCTATGAGATCCTCTCGACTCGTAGGGAGAAAAAAAATCTTTATGAGACCCTCACGGCTCATAAAGTTGAAAAGTCTTAGGCGGCAGATCTGAACCTGTCTCCTAAGCCATCGCTACCTTATAAAGAGTTCAGGATAAAATGTCATCTACCATCTATGGGCCACAATTGCCAAAGCCACATTCGCCGCTGAAGTGAAGAAGCTACTTACGGATCCTCACGATTCGTAAGGAAAAATACCCGAGTGAGATCCTTACGACTCACGGAGGTAATGAACACTTAGAAATCCTTACGATTTCTAGGGAGAATTTGCACCTACGAGATCCTCTCGACTCGTAGGGAGAAAAACCTTCTTGAGACCCTTACGGCTCATGAAGACGAAGAAAGTCTTAGGCTACAACGACCCTAAACTTGTCTCCTAAGCCCTCAATTTTGTGGTCATGCATAACTCTGCACTACTTCACCCACGTACGTACTTACGTGGGCAAAGTAGTGGGGGGCATTTGTTCCCGCCAAAATTTTGGCTAACAACCTGCTCCCTTAAAAAAAAATAAAAAATAAAAAATAATAATAATAATAATAAAATAAAAAAATAATAATAAATAATAAAATATAATATAATAATAATAATAAAATATAAAAATATAAAAAAATAAAGGGAAAAACTCCACATGCAAAGAATGTAAATGTCTCAGCGCTGAGAGTCAAAGACTCTGTCGTAGCGCACCACATGCAAAGCACGTGTGCGCTAGCGCTAGGTGCGCTGCACTCTAAGCAGCGCACCACGTGTCATACACGTGTGCGCTAGCGCAATGTGCTCTGTCGTAGCACACCACGTGCAAAGCACGTGTGCGCTAGCGCTAGGTGCGCTGCGCTCTAAGCAGCGCACCACGTGCTATACACGTGTGCGTTAGCGCAATGTGCGCTGCCTTTTAAGCAGCGCACCACGTGCAAAGCACGGGTGCGCCAGCGCTGGAACCTAAAAGCTCCCCAACCGTCAGTTCAAAGATCTAATAATAATGATAAATTATTAATTAATCAGAATTAAATTCTGTTAAGGAAAGATTCCTCAAAATCTTTCCAAATGACAAGATTTTACTCTGTAAATCAGAGCACCGTTGGATCAATGATCCAATGGTAAATAAAAATTACCAAAGACAATAAATTCTGTTATGGAAAGATTTTCTCAATCTTATTAAAACAAGTAGATTATCTTCTGTAAAACAGAAGCCTTAGGATCAAAGATCCAACGGTGGGAAATATTCCCAAATCAAGCAGAGAAACATCTCTTAAAACCGATTTAACAAATCATTTGGCCCTATATAAAGGACCCTAGACTTCAAGTCAAAGGGAGACAGAACAGAGAGATACAGAAAAGAGAGAGAAAAACCCTCTGCAAAAGAAGAGAAAACTCTTATAAAAAAGAAGATTTTTCTTCATCTTCAAGGTAAAAAGAACTATGTCTTTGAATAATAGAGATGAAACCATCTCGTAAAAAGAAGAACCATCTTCTAAAAAGATCAGAGATCTAAGAAAAAGACCAAGATTTTTAATAAAAAGGAAAAGATCAAAAAGATCTAATCATAAAAAGACTAAAAGAAGTATTTTACTTCATTCACAGGTCTTTTGATCTATAAAGGCAGAGCCTTTTATAAAAACAAGAACTTTTGTTCTTAGATCTTGAGGCAAAGCCTCCTTTGAAGAACATAAATTTGTTCTTTGATCTTAAAATTGATCAAATGCGCTTTGCGCTATTGAATAGTGCCTTGCACTCATGGATTGCACCATTGCGCTCATTGGACCGGCACTCAGCGCCAAAACCTGCCACGTGTCAAGCAGAGACACAATCTGCACTTTGCGCTTCTAAAACAGAGTACTGCGCTCATGGGCTGGCGCTCAGCGCCAAACGCGCCACGTGTCACTCACTGGTGCGCCAACAAACTAGCGCAAAGCGCTCATAAACTAAAAACGCAATGCGCTAACAAACTAGCGCTTAGCGCTAAGCGTGACACGTGTCCTCTTCGTGTGCGCTACCTGACAGAAGCGCAATGCGCTCTTTGACTGGCGCAACGTGCCTGGCGCGCCACGTGGCGCACAGTCAGAACAAACTTTGTTTCTGATAAATGCTTTGCATTCAATACAAGACAAAAATGTCAGAGCCCAATGCTTAGCATTATTAATAGGGCCGAGCCCAAATAAAGGCTTAATAGCCAGAACAAAAAAAATAAAATGTTAAACATTTTTTATTGGACTTAGCCCAATTCTGGCCACAAGTCCTCAATTTATATTGAGCTGAGCCCATCTGCTCCTTCAACCAATTCACATCGGTTCGAGGGTACATCTCTTTACTCCTCTGATATCTGTCGTTGTAATCCTTCAACGTCGTCAGAGAAGTGACGGGTCCCGACAACCACACATTACTACGGACTGTGAGGTCCTTAAACTCACGGACTATGATGTCCTTAACCTCGACCGTGACGTCTTAAAACTAATATCGGATTGTGGAGTCCTTAAATCCATGGACTATGATGTCCTTAACCTCGACCGTGATGTCTTAAAACTAACAACGGACTGTGAGGTCCTTAACTCACGGACTATGATGTCCTTAACCTCGACCGTGATGTCTTAAAACTAACAATGGACTGTGGGTCCCTAAACCCATAGACTATGATGTCCTTAAACTCGACCGTGATGTCTAAAACTAATATTGGACCGAGATGTCCTTTAAACTACCAATGGACCGTAATTTCCTTAAACTAATTATTGACCGCAATGTCACTAAACTAAACAACAGAGCCCAATTGCTCTTTTGTTGGATCAAAACGATCCCGTTAAGTTGATCTTAGTCTAAAATTAGACTAACGTGTCCTTAACAAACGTTTAAGTTGATCTTAGTCTCAAATGAGGCTAACGTATCCTTAAACCCAAACCCCCCAAACCCAAATCTAAGAAAGATACAGATTTGGACTAGTCCACGCCCTACGGGCGACAACATAACTTAGTCTCCGTATACAATCCACGGGCAACCAAATACAAAACAAACACCCACGACACGAAGTGACTACATGGAGAAAGAGAAAGTTGTTACCGCGATGCGGTAGCGTAATTAACTGCAGGGGCTTGCGCCTGCAGGGAAGAGCGTCCCCACAATCAAAAACCCCTCAGATGAGGGGGAATCTGACGAAGTCTGCTACATCGGCCGCATCCGTTTAAACCTTCGATGCATGGTGCCATAAATCAACTTGGCATCTTCGGAGAGGTAGACGGATAGCACCAATTAGCATCTACCCCGAATTTCAGGCAAGACGTCCGCCGCGTCTTCGCCGTGTCTTTCGGAGGGGAACAAATATAAGCTGAGGTATGCATTTTAAAACATCAAGTCTTTTCTGAAAATTTCGGCAGAGTTTCCTTTGTAAATGCTGGCCCCAAACAGGGTACAACATGAATAGTATATGAAATGATAAAAGGCATCCCCAAGCTGGAGCTGGCTCTTCGTCAATCGACGGTCACAACCACGCAAGCAATATAATATACAACGCCGAAGGGCGAGGATTAAAACTCAAAAGAAACTCAAAATCAACATGAAAACCATAATAATATAACGCGTGACTCTAAGGTCGAAAATAATATACAAGTCTGGTTGATGGAGTTTCTAGATACAACTGAAATAATAAATACACGATGGTGGTCACGAAGCAAGTGAACCCACCTACCAAAGCAATCACCCGGAAGGAACAGTGTGCCAGCAAGACGCAACGAAATCTGTACGGCAAAACCTATAAGAAACGTGGCACAAAGGGGTGAGTTGCCAACTCGTAAGTAGAAAACATCACAGAGCAGAAATCGCATGTATGACGCATCCTAGGCCATATCAAGTAATATCCTCAATAATATCCTGATCCATCTACATATAAGTGCAATACCACGTGCTCGTGTCAGTGCCTCAGATAGCAACATATCAGATATATATGATGCATGAATGCATTACGAATGAAAACAAAATACATCATGAGTGCGACAACTGTTTTCTTTATTTAATAAGATTTCTGTATGTATATAAATCGAGTATCATCAATGAAATCAACAGAGAAATCAGTGTCAAGTATCGACACAAAACATAAATCTCAATATCTCAATATCTCAGGCTCCGGCTATCCGGACTGGCCTGTATCAACAATCTCAATATCTCAGTGTCTCAAATCTCAATATCTCAATATTCTGGGCTCCGTCAGTCCGGATCGGCCCATATTATCAATCACACGACCACGAACGGTATCCTCCGGATATCCGCCGTGCCAAACAATCACCGGTAGGCAGTCTGCCCCTGCCGGGCTTATTGTCTACAACTCGAGCTTCTTGCCCCGGGGTACCATACCGGGTCCACCATGTACCCGCAGATAGTTCATCCAACTCCTCGAATCGGGTCTCGAAAACCATCTCAGAACTGAGAAAACATCATGGTGGACAATACTCATCATATCAAGAAAAACCGCATCTATCTCTTTAAAACAAATCATCAGTTTATAAAACATCCACATGCGGTTTCCAAATCCAAAAAATCTCAAGAAGGATCCGAAATCATAAAAATCATGATATCAATAAATAGTGAATACCAGCATAAATCTCTATAATACTGCATGACCAATGAATATATGAATGCATCTGATATCATGCAATAAATGCAATAGTTAAACTAGCATATGAAAGCTATAACATATTGCAACTATCAACTAGCAAGCTATGTCAATGAATAGTATTCTCTAAAGTATACGTGACATGGCAATTACCGATGATGATGTGTGTGAGCCAGCAAGTAAGTGTATATGGAACATACGCATCATCGGTAATGGTGCTGGTGTCCTGACAGCATGATTTCATAATAATTACAGATAACATATGTACAAACATGCAATGCGATGAAACATCATGAATATACAGAAAGTGATGTAGTAACAGCAACGATGCAAAATATACCTACCCAATATACGAGTCATACGGTTTGGTATTTAAATTACTCACAATTCTCCATTTTTGAAAACTAGTATGACTCGAGCCCGGTCAAAAGGG
Source organism: Agapanthus africanus (assembly GCA_030015575.1). Taxonomy (NCBI): domain Eukaryota; kingdom Viridiplantae; phylum Streptophyta; class Magnoliopsida; order Asparagales; family Amaryllidaceae; genus Agapanthus; species Agapanthus africanus. The sequence continues at coordinate 863,893,064 of CM057338.1, read as the reverse complement.
TAAGGAAATGCACCTAAGTCTGAGTCGATCTATATATATACCTAGTAGTCGGTGATCTCGTCTCAATAGTATCACGTACGATACAATATATATATATATATATATATGACATCCTCGAGTCAAGAGTACGAATCTAATATCATAACTATATCTCGTACGGTAAATCTATCGTACGACATCCTAAATCTGGGTACGGGTCAAATACCATATTTATCTCATTACTCATCTGGTATCCTTATCATCATATGTCTTGAACTAGGGTACAGATCTAAGTCTAGTACAAACTGATACGACCAACAAATATATGTGCATGTGTCTGAAACACATCGCCTAAAGATCCGCTATAATCTCCTGTCGTATCTCATAGTACGAACCAAATCACATCACTGATCTCGCGGCATCATGCCCAATCACATCGACTCATCTCCAAGTGCCATATACTATCCTCAACATCCGTGTATACGTGTATGTGTGTGTGTGTGTGTCTGTGTGTGTGTGTATAAGCACCAACACATCCACCTATACATATATATACATATATATATATATATACATATGACGTATACACCCAAAACCATATCCCGTGCCTGTATGTGTATGTGTAATAACCTCACTCTAGGGTTCGCAACTAAGAAACCAACTAAACCACTTTCCTCAAATCTCTCTAACATTAACCCATGATCTTCTAATGCTTTTCTTGCTAAGGTTCATATCTCTCCATAACCTATATATGTATATCTAAATCACATCACATCATTTCTTACAACTTTGCGGGGGTGCTATACGCCATCCACCCGACTTCCCCCTTAGATATAAATCTACTCACCTTGATCATCATTTGTCGATGCAGATGTCGCCACACGCTTGTTTGTCGTCTTGAAGTCCTCGTGAGGGTACCTACATATCATAACACATCATATCGCATTAAAATCCGACTCATAACCAAAACAACACACAAATCTCATATAGGTCAAAACCTATGGCCCGCTTATGCAAAAGAACCAAATAACCCTCGACATCGGCGTACAAACGCCGATTGATCAAGAAAAACCCAAACGTACAATTCGTGGTTTCACAACACACTAAACATATATATGAAATAGGGTTTAAATCATCAAAACTTCAAATTCTCTTTAAAAACTATTTTTTCAAAACTCTAGTAAGCAACAACTACCAATTTAGTTCAAATATAGTTGTTTTAACAATTCTAGCGGCTACAATGCTCACTAAATATCTTGATTAAGCCACCCAAACCCAAACTAAATTTTAAACTCACTCATTTCCATAAATCCCAAAATTCCAGTTTGCAATTTAGCTTAATTAGTAAAATTCTAAAATAACAATTTGCAAACTAGCTACTAGATTTGATTTTACATGCCTTAATACGATAAATTACACACTTAAACCATGTTCAAATGATATAAAACCCTAAATAGATTTTTAATCTCGCATTTGCAATTAAATTCTAAAACCTAGTTTGCTAAAAACTTATTTTGGACATTTTAAATGTTACAATTTGCAATGTGCAACAAGATTAAGTTTCCCAAATCTCAAGAGGTTCAACTACACAATCAAACCATGAATAATTTATCATAACCCTAACTTGAATTCAAACCCCTCTCTTGAATTCTCAAGTTTGAAATTGGAACTATAATTAAACACCAATTATGCTAGATTCAAGTAATTAAACAGCAAATTAAGCAAAAGGGTTAGAATTTATACCCAACAAATTAAAGATCCCACAAGCAAACTTAGCCCTCCAAATTAGCTTCTTTTCACCAAGAACCATACTAGATAAGCTAAGGAAAAATAGGTAGGGCTTGGATTTGGATTTTATGGGATTTTTGATGCATTTAATGATGATTTTGGAGGTGATGAGGTGTAGGAAAAATGGGGGGCTGCACAATGGGGGGCTCGGCCAAATGTACAGGAGGGGAAAGTAAGGGGGAGAGTGAGGTGTTGAAAGAGAGAGAGAAAGACAAAAACCCATACCTCATGTCAACACACCCATTTCTTTATTGATTTCCTTCTCTTTTCATTTTCCTTTCATTGTTTTTCTTTAATTGGAAGGGAGAGTGGGGAGGGGCTCCTGCCAAAAGGTTCGGCCAAGATGGCAAGTGGGTGTGTGTGAGTGTGGGTGTGTGTGTGGGGTGAGGGAAAATGATAAATACTATACCCCAAATTTCCATTTTCATTAATTTCACAATTTAAGCATTTTCTTTTATATTTTTCTAAAGCCATCGTTACAACTTCTTTTCATTTCAAAACCTACATGCTAGATTTTAGTTTAATGTGTCATGATGCACAAAAATTGTATTAACCGATTTCAATTTGTAATTATCCCTAATTAAATGTATCAGTGACGGCTTAAAATAATATTAAAATAATTAATTTCGGAAAATTTTTCAGTCAACTAGAAATTTTACAAGTGACTCTATAAACACCAAATACTAGCAATTACATAGCTAGAATAGATATATTTGATTTTATGATGAAAGATAATTATATCTTGATTTTTACGGAAAACACCCGTTATTTTACCGATTCTCCGAACTTTCACCTGAACGATTTTCAAAACGTTACTATATATATATGTATATATATATATATATATATATATATATATATATATATATTAGTAGATATTGTATATCTTTTGCACCCGCGCTAGTCCAGCCCCCACTCTGTCGTTAGTTAAGTAACCTAACGGGTGATGACGGGGCCCAGTAGCGAATGCAGATGGCATATATGTACATTTTATTTTCGTTCTTTTCTGGTGTGATTAATTAATGGGACTGCGTTGATTATGATCAGTGAAAGGAAAACAAACCTATATATGATGTTGTTGAAACCAAGTTTTTTAAAAACTGACATTACAGACATTCACTTTTGCTTTGCACAGTGGTATTCGGTTATGAATATCCAGCAACTCATTCGACAAGGCAAGGGCCGAGTTTCCTTCATCGGGAGTGACCCCTTGGGCAGAAGTTTCCGTCAGCGTAATAACTACACTATAGTCGATTAATTTTTGGTTTGCATCGTAGTATTCAGTTTGGAATATCCTGCACCTCATTCGACGAGGAAAGAGTCGAGATCTCTTCACCGGGAGTGACCTCTTTAGCAAAAGTTTTCGCTGCTATATATTTATAAATCCACTTAGATTCCTCGACGATATCAGGTTCATTATGTTAAAGGTTTTTTCGCCAAAAACCAGCCGTAGCCCTCCATCATTTCAGATGGGTAGCGCCTAGTATTCATGCTATGTATGTTGGCCTTCGTCAAGGCATAGTGTATGGTAGTTATGTGTTACTTTTCTGTTGCATGGATAGATACGTTGGTTTGGGACAGTCGTACTGCTATTTTGTCTTTCGTCAAGGGTATGTATGGGTGGGTTCAAATTAACCTGGACAACGACGGGTAGAACTTGACGTGTGACCTGTGATATGTTGGCCTTCGTCAAGGTCATAAGAGCATGAGGCAATAATCCACATCAGGAGTTTCTAAAGAAACTGAAACTTGCCAGGCATGCGCATACCTTCTTGAGTGGGATAACTTGAGTAGCTTCCATCAAGTTATCATATAATGATAGTTGGATCCCGATTCCTACTGATGAGTTGATTTACTTCTCGGGTGATTTTAGATGATCCCGACTAATTCTTCTTTTGGGTTTGAAGGAGAATTCGAGGAAACAGTGGGAGCCATCCTGATTAGATAAAGTGATTAACCATTCTGATTTAGGTTAGAGTGCACGCTCGGTGTTTCTTTTCTCTCTCTCTCTGGGGCAGCGACCATGGCCCGACCCTAAACTAAAACTCATGAACCAAGTTAACCGAACTTTCTTAAACTACATTGGCTTTTGGATTGTCATAATTGCATATATCATTGCCACTCCGACTTTTACCCTTTGCATTTTTCCGGAATGTTCCGTATCACTACGAAGATCCACAATTATTGGATATGACCATCATATAGTTACATACAAACTTGAAAAAACTTGTTTCCGGTTCTGGAGAAATTGAATAAGAATATTCAGTTGTCTTTTCCCTTTACCTTCTCGCAGGTTGCGTGAGCTCCTGGTATTAGGAGAGTACACCTATTACGCTTATCGGATAGTCTTCTTCCAAACCATAGGTTGGTGCCGAAAGGTAGGGAAGGAAGAAAACCAATTAGCATAAGTATGGTGTACAGAAGGTAATAAGTAAAGAAATATAAAAGGATTAGAAAGAGGGCAAAGTAAATTACGACTGCTATCATTCACGACAATGCCGCGTATATCATCGCCATTCCTACTTCACCTTTGCATTTCTCCAGAATATTGCATATCACTACGAAGATCCACTTTTATTGGATAAGCCATCGTATAGTTGTTAGTTATATGTAATGTTACTGATAGGCTTTTGCAGGAGTTAGAGCGGCTAGCTTGCTGATCTTCTGATCGTTCAATACCCGGGTAGCTGTTACGTCCAGCTAGTACCGCTTACGGCTTGTGGGTGCTTAATGTGATCATCACCTACTGCCGGCGTATTGATGAGTCTTTAGAGTCCTACACAGAGATTTCACTGGCTCAGGAAAAACGAAGTAGGAGCACATATATGATATGTGCGGGGCCGAGATTAATACGAGTATATGATATTATATTCTATTCTCGCGATATAATGTATCGATCGGTTATATAAGATATAGCTGGGTTATCGAATCAAGTGTTGATTCGATAAGTCGATATAGTATCGGACGGTTATATGAGAGATAGCCGGGTTATCGAATCAAGTGTTGGATCGATAAGTTGATACAAATTATATTAGTCGGTCATATGAGATATAACCGGATTATTAAATCAAGTGTTTATTTAATGATTTAATGTATAATCATATATATGATATATTAATTTACATTAACTAATATTAGCTCACTTAAGCATTTCTTTTCTCACATGTGCACACTTTGTTTGTTATATGTATGCCCTAGAGGCCATTACTATACATGCGATATATATTGTAGTGGATGCTTGGACATATATAGAGATGACTTTCTTGCTCGACATGATAGTATGCGATCTGGTTTCTCTTTATCTTAACATGTACACCGATTGTCTCTATGTTACATGTCGATAAAGCCGTTAGGATGAGTACTTGACTACAAGGATTATGATGCAGATCATATTAGTGGGGACAGGGTAGTCGCTAAGTACATTCTTCAAATATTCCTAGTCGTGGGTGTATTAAGATAGGGCATCGATATACCAGAGTAGACTAGCGTATAGCTTCTCGACCCATGTAGATGGGCTGTCATGCCCCGCTTCCCAGAGTGTGCTAAGATCGGCACGTGATAGATGTTGGAGATAGTGCCCTCAGAGTCAATTATTGGATCACAGGCACGTGATTGCAATGATTGAGGGAGGACCTATCCCGGTAGGACAGTCTTACTCAGGATGATAGTATGCTATCTGGTTTATCTTTATCATAGTGTACTGCTTTAGGTGACATTACTGATCACTATTGCACGTTGATAGAGCCCCTAGGATTCTTGCTTGACTACCAGCAGTATGAGGGCGATCATATACGTGAGAGCTGGAGTCTATAAGCATATCCTTAAAAGGTCCCTAGTCGTGGGAGTTTCGAGACAGGGCATCGATACTCCATTAGTAGACTAGTGTATACAGTCGAGACCCCGACGAGGGGCGGTGGCCGGTCTCACAAGCCACTGGTGTCAGTTGGTTCACCTAAGATGTATACAGGTGCTTATAAGGTTATGAGTACACCGGACAGGACTCGCCGGGAACCTGCTAGTTGGGATTATACCAGACGTCGGATAGCAGTTCCCTGGTGACATGTGTACAGGTTAGTTCATCGACCTGAGATCGTCATTTGTCTCGTGTGAGTTCCCACTGTGCTTTGATTACTACCCTACCACGGCTCAAAGGAGTCGTGCAAACAGGTTTTAGTTGGGTACAGTCCCGAGCCACATGGAGGCAGTGAGCGGATCTGCAAGGGTTCGTCTCTCCCGGTATTGGGGGTGAGGTCGCGCTGTGTCTAGGAGAGCCATTACACAAAGCCCTCGGCCGAGGCAGGAGATTTACTGGTAGGTATTCCAGTAGTATCTCAGGGTGTTTTGGGCTACACTCCGACACGACTTGTACCGCTATTGGGGGTCTGACTTTTACTAACCCCCTAGGCCCGCCATGCGATGCTCATAGACGAACGGACCGGACTGTACGGATATTGTCACTGACAGGCTCAGTGGGGTGTCAGGATGAGTTCACTCATCGACGTCCCTTTTGGTCAATAGCTGGTGGCCCGTCACGTATGGCTAATACCTCTGACGTGCTAGTGGTTAAATCCACAGCCATAGTATTGATGAGTCTTTAGAGTCCACCACACTCAGTTACTCAAGTTTCGGGCGAAACGCTGTAGAGGCCGTATGGAGATATGGCAGGGTTCGATCAGATACGTGCGGTATTGCACGAATCGTGATCGGACGGATTTTACTAGCCGGTTTTGGTTTAAGCCGGATCCTAGTATTTGACGGTGTAGATTTTGTCTCTTTGCATTTGTGTTCAGTGGGAATACAAATGCGGGCATGTATATGCAGTAGCGGGGTTTTCCTGTAATTTATTACGGGACCAGTTTTCTGGAGTTGCCAGTTTGCATTCCGTTCCGGCCGGTTTTCCTTTGTTCTTTCCCTGCCGGACTTTTTCGATGGAGGGGGTTATTTGCAAGTTTGCAAATAACATTTGTGGAGGGGTTTCTTGCATTTGTAAGATTATGATATGACCATCATCATTATATTCTTTTTCCATCAACCTTTTGCATTAAATTGAGATTAGAGTTGATTAGAGTTTGATATGACTTTGTTATCATGGCTTTTGATGTGGTCACCTCTTGCCTTTTACTACACTCACCTCCCTTTGTATTATGCTTCATTCCCTCCACCATTTCCACATGGAATGGGCCGGCCACACATTTTGAGAGAGAGAGGAAAAATGAGAGAGGTTCATTTTTGTGTAGATTTGATCATCTCATTTCCTTGCTAGAAAAATTGAAAGCACCAATTTTTCTTAAACTCTTCATCCATCCTCCATGGCAACTAAAACCCTAAATGAGACATAGCCTCTACACTACATTCTACAGCAAATCTTGGACGCGCCGGCTTGCCAACTTCGCGCCCGAGTTGCCTCGGTATTGAGGTGGGAGCCCGTAAAAGATGCAGACGATGTGGTGCCCTTCCGGCAAGGATGCGACGACCGGAGTTTCCGCGGGAGATCGGGACGACGACGAGAAGACCGGAGGACTCGGATCACTCGGTATATCTCTCACCCTTTCTCTTGTTTGCTAGGATTAGGTTAATGGTTACGATCCAGGTTTATTGTCCGCGGTAGCGCCAGTTTGAAAGTTAAGAAAAATTTTGATTCCGCATTTTGGCCTCGAGTAGAAGGCCGGGGCGCTGCCGTGGAGCAACAATAGAGCCAACCATGCTACCTGTGGATAGAAAACATCCCTCCACAGTCACATTACGGTTGTCTATAAGATATCAAGAACAGAAATGTAAAATAAACTATCTAGTATATGTCCATATGCCAGAATAAACGAGTCAAGAAATAATATGCGGAAGCAATAGATCCAATAAACAAAACACCTGGAAAGTAAAACTGGATACTAACTAGATCCTCACTGCTCGGCCTGACGACAGAAAATACTCCTGATCAGCCTGCGACAAAGGTAGAGCATCTGGGCCATGCAAAACCCAGACGTCAGTGCATCATAATAACAAGCATTAATAAAATCAAGGAGTAGCAAGGCATGCAGGTACGAGTATGAACCGTAAAACAGGTATAACAGTAATATAAATAGTGACAGTGAAGGGTAAGGCATAGGTAATGTGCAGTGAGTAATCTAGACTGGTCTACTGGGTTAACTACTCTCAAGTCTTGAAATCAATTTGATGAATTGTCGATGTAACTCAATAGTATCCCGTGCGTGCCCGGGACCACGGTCAAGACTCTCGGGCTGAATCCGAGACGTGCCGCTAGGCAGTAAAAGGTAGTATGTAAAGATGAATGATGTCAGCAGCATCATTCTGGGGCTGGCCTAGCCCGTGAGACTGATCAGTAAAGGCATCGAACTGTCGAGTTACAAGTCAGGTTTCATCATTGATTTCCCCATACCCCCAAGTTATGTGTTCAAGTCAGGTATTGATAAATCTGGAGCTAATGCCAACAAAGGATCAAGCAGTACATGTTTGTCTGAATAGACAACATGATATGTCCATCGGGACAACATGTCAGGAGTGTCAGCATTAGAAACAGGATCAGGTAACATGTCAAGTAGTGATATATCAGGTCATGTCAGCTAGTGTACATGTATCAAGTCATGTCAAGTAGTGGTGTATCAGGTATCAAGTCAAGCAGTAGTATATCAGGTCATGACAGGTAGTGTACATGTGTCAACCAGATGCTCATACTAAAACTGTAGCAAGTACGGATGCACGGTAAAGCATGGATGCACAAATATTTTGTCAGGGGTTACATCATGACTATTTAGGATGCACAATTATCAAGCATGGTGCACTAATACAACAGTAACAAGAAATAATATGGTCTCGGTGTGCAACTAGATATGTAATAAACTGTAGGATACAGACGGATACTATAAAACTGTAAATCGGTAAAATTTGCGGAATATTAAAACACAAGCACTATTATTTATTAAATAGATATTGATATAATAATATTAACATGGATAACATATTCAAACCGATTAATAATTATAAAAGTGGTATTGATTAACTATGCACAAGAAAGTTCCGTTCAGAAATTCAGCGTCACCCTGATTTGTAAAATAGCTTAAAAATAACAAACGTTCTCCAAAAGGGACGTGTCTTATACCAAAACAAAGATAATTCAATAAGGTTTTCATTTTTATAAATATAAGCATCTCAGGTTGTTCCTACAAAAATCTATGAACATTTGAAATTGAAAGTTTGCTGCTGGAATTTCCCTGGACAGCATTTTAGAGACATTTTCATTTGAATTTTACGTTATTTAAACAATTTATTTTGCAAGTAAATATCTCATAGAGTTATAGTATTATGAGTTGTCTTCGTAACGAACTAAAGAACGTATACTAATGATTTTTCTATAATTTATAATGAATTTTATGAAGTAAGATGTACAGTAAATTTCAGATTTGTCGTATTCGCTTTTCAACGACGTTTCATATGTAAACTATAATATTTTCAAACTATATTTTTTATAATATTATAAAATGCAGATTATGAACTAATTAAAGATAATAATAATAAGAAATATTACGACGATATATATTTTAAATGATATGGATGCAAATGGGTATCACATAATCGTAAAATGATAAACTAACAAGTGGGGAACATATAACTAAGCAATATGAAATGGAACTATTCAATTTGATGCAGTATATGATAGTATAGTATGTAACAAGATAAGTTTTCATGACCTAGATCTGAAATGATATGAATGGATGCAAACAGAATATCGAAAAGTTATAAAACTAAACATGGGGTGCATGATTTTAAATACAGGTATTCCATTTGTTAAAATAGATGCATCTAAAGTAATGTAGCATGTAATTAAGATTGGTTTGCATGCCCTAGATCTGAAATGCACTATACAAATGTAAACGGAACGTCGAAAGGCTGTAATATGAAACATGCGATACTTGATTTAAAATACAGGTGTGATATTTATTTAAATAGGTATATAATGAGTTATATAGCATGTAGCAAGATTAACTTGCCTAGACGGAACAAGAACAGATGTGTACGGAACGTCCTTCGTCGGCGAAATGTCGCGACGCGCGCACAGTACACGGAACGGTTCCAAACAACGCACGAGGGTGATCACGCAAGTCAGGTACGTTCACTGGATCACTCGGATCGTCAGGGACGAGCACGGCTCCGGCGGTGATCACCGGAATCAAGAAACAAGATCATGAAAAAGAAAGAAGAAAGAAGAAGAAGTAAGAAGAAGAGGCTGCGTATTAAATAAGGAACGAAAAATTAAATAAATAAAATATTTATAAATATATATATGCAGAGGAGAGAGAGAGAGAGAAAGGGGTTGTTAGTTTGTTAGGAAATTAGTTTAGATTCAAATTAAAAAAATATTTTATTAGTTAATTAAATTTTAATTTGTATCAATTTATAAAATTAATATTAGATAAATAAAATTTGATATTCTGGTAAATACAAATATAGTCCAAAACATGCTCGGGTCAGGTCTAAAATTCAGTTTTAAAATACGAAAAATATACATGTCGACGAAAATAAAAAAAATGAATGTCCGGATAATGAAAAATGCATACCCCCAAGAACGGGTGCACGCATGTGCGCGTAGTCATCCAAACAAGTCCGTTTCACTGAACGGGACGAGAACAAGATGTGCGGATGCTACCACGGGACTAAGGGTATCAAGCAGGCCATGCAATCTATTTTTAAAATATTTTATGTGACTTAAAATGTTATATTGTAAAATGCAAATGCCAGTATTCAAGATGTATAAATTAAAATGAAAGTGTACGAGTCCATGTAACAAGTCAGGATAAATCATAAACATGAATCAAGACTGGTTTCAAGTATGCGGGTCGGGTCGGATGCAAATACAAATGTCAAATGCACTATTCACACCCAAAACACAATAAATCAGGAAAATACCACAATTAAGGAAATACGAGAACTGGAATTGGTATAAATGAACTAGGTTGTTACATGGGCGATGGATGATCCCATATCCATTGGTGTTTGACATCAGAGATAGTATACGGGTGCTCAGTGGAGACTGGGTATACTGGACGGACTCGCCGAGAACTCCCAGATGGTATTACACCTCATGTCAGATGGCAGTTCTCTGGTGACACTGGTAGAAGTTAATCTGTAGACCCGAGATCGTCATAGTGTCTTGTATGATTCCCACTGTGCTTTGATTATCACCTTACCACGTTCAAGGGAACGTGCAAAACGGTGGCTTTTGGGTACATTCCCGAATCACATGGAGGCAATGAGCGATAGGAGGGGTTTTGTCTCTCCCGGTATTGGGGGTTGATGTTGCGCTGTGCTCGATTAGCTATAACAGGAAGTCCCTGGCCAGGGCTGCTTCAGACATATACTGGTAAGTGTTATCAGTAGTTTCTCGACCCGTTATGAGCCTCATATCGACATGACTTATCGAGTTATTGGGGTTTGACGTTTACCACCCTAGACAAGATATGCGACATATCAGACGAAGAGACCGGACTGTACGGTAGTGTTACTGATTGGATTCGCAGGAGTACGAGCATGCTTGCTTGTTGATCTTCTGATCACTCAATACCCGGGTGGCCGTTATGTTTAGCAGACTGCTTGCAGCTTGTGGGTGTTTGATATGATCATCTCCTACTGCCGGCGTATTGATGAGTCTTTAGAGTCCTACACAGAGATTTCCTGGCTCAAGCGAAACGGAGTAGGAGCGCATATGTGATATGTGCGGGACCGAGATTAATACGATATGTGATACCGTATTCTATTCTCGCGACATGTGGCATAGGTCGGTTATATGTGATATAGCCAGGTTATCGAATCAAGTGTTGATTCGATAAGTTGTTACATTTGATATTAGTCGGTTATATGTAATATAGCCGGATTATTAAATAAATTGTTGATTTAATGATTTAATGTATAATTATATATTTGATATATTAAATTACATTAACTAATATTAATTCACTTAAGATTTCTTTTCTCACTTCATTTGTGCACATTGTATATATGTGATATATGCAATTATACATTATTTTGTGTCATGTTTGATGATACATGGACATGGGTGTGTGTATGACTTACACCATACTAGGGACTATCTAGGGTTTTATTTATCTAAAGTTATTCAAAAATGAGTTAGACTTTGTCATGGCAAGAAGCTTTAAGAAACTTGTGGTTGCATTGACTTAGTCTTTTATTATTGTTTAGCTTAAGATATTTATAAACCCAGCCATCATAGCTAGCCATGGTCAACTCTCTACTAGGGTTAGTGTGTGTCATATACTCACCATGGTTTATTTTCTCATCTCATGAGTTCATTCTCTTTTGCTCATTATTCATCTTCTTCTTCATTGAGAAAAGCTTGCTAGCTTTTAGATAAGTGAGAAAATGATTTCTAATGTGAAAAAAATTCCTACTTCATCATCCTCTACTACTTGCCTTTTAGTATAGGGTGTTTGCTTCACGAATTCCACAATTAGTGAAGAGATAGCTTGGGTTAGTGTCTCCTCGACGTAGATCATCTTCGGCCTCGAAGATTTCGAAGCAAGCATGTTCATTTCTTCAAAGGAGCCTCTCTAGAGTCCGGGACTTCATGATCACAGTGAAGGGACTACTACACGGAGCTAATGAAGTGAAGGACCGGTCTACAATGGTTGTATTCCTTGTTCACTTTTAGTTAGAAAGTGTTTGTATTTTATTCTGTCGAATTTCTAGTATACGATTCTAGGGTTAGGGTTAGTTAGAACAGAAATTTTTTTAATATGGCATGGATGATGCCTCCCGAAACCTTGTTGTCGTGCTAGGCAACCCTTCAGTGGTATTAGAGCCATGCTAGAAAATTAGACGGATTTTGTTAAGATTACAAAACCGAAATACTCCGAAACTTGAAACGCAAAAATGTAGTTTCTGTCGATTCTAAAAAGTTGTCAAAATTTTTTTTAAACAAGTACAGAATATTATATGGGATATATCATGAACACCATGAAAATTTCAGGCAGTTTGCTCGAATTTTGGTCGAGATCAAGGTAGTTGTGGCCAGCCAAAAAATGTTGGTTTTGCTTGAAATTTTCACTGTGTTCCAGTGACTAAGTTTTGATGTTTCAGGTATTGTTTGTTTTTGCTAATTTTGCACGTGATATAATATTACACTATAAGCAATTCGGAGTGTTTCGTATTCGTAGTTTTAACATTGTTTCGGGTTATTCACATATTGTCTAGGAGAGTTTAAAAGTTCGATCGAATGTCAAAAATCCATTTTTCCAAGTTTAACGTATTCGGAAAAATATGCAATAATTCTATGAACCCTATAGAAGAATGAAACCCTAACTCGACTTTTTTGGATCGGGGAACCGCGGTCATACCCTAGGGTTTGCCGCAGTTCTGTGGCGACATGAGTGAGGCTTGGGTCTGCCCTTCTACGGCTGGTGCATAGGTACTGTGGCATATTCTGGGTATTATTAAAACTGTGCTCAAGTGTTGAGTCGTCGGGAAATTGTGGGATTTTGATGAATCGATCGAAAAGTTTAACGTCGTCTGGGTATCTTGTGATTGGATACAATATTTGGAATCCAAAAAAGTAGTTATGAGATAACTAATTTGAATGTTATAAATCTAGAAATTTTGTCTCATTTGATCGGCTGCCACGGGATTTTGATGTGATCAAAAGTCCATCGCAATCACGTAGCGTACGCGGATGCTCGCCGGGTAACCTTATTAGATAGCCCCGCCCCATAGCCCCGACCAAGTGATTGTAGGAGAACCCCATTGCCTAAAGCATCCGTTTGGGTGCTCGTGGAAGCGGTGTTCCACCTTAGTGCACTTCGTCGACGGCATCGGGGGGTGCGGCCGTCTACTAAAGTTTCCGACAAGCATTCGATCAAGATATCGGGAATCTTGTTGAATTGCCCGACTTGATATTGAAAAGTGTTTTCGATATCGAGACTAAAATGCGGGGTTTATAATTGTTAGGCATGCGATGTCTAAGGAATTCATTTGGTTAGGCATGAAATCCAAAGTATGTGATACATTGGGTTTATAATGTCTAAGGTGGTTGCGGATTCCAACTGTTGTAGTTTTTCACTTTCTATTCTGCGTCCGTAAGTGTAATATGTGGTGTATCGCTGGTTTCGTTGCTATATGTCAACGACAATTGGGATACGCATATTTACCTACGTTGATGGCATGTGATGTTATGTGTTGCAGTGATATGTTGTATTGGATCATCGTGTTTTGAATAGCCGGGGGTTTTATGTGAGATGAAGGTTTTTATTTTCATTCATATAAAATTCATTGTATGTAATATTCTTTTAATGGGGCACTTCCGGGTTGAGGATGATGTCACCATTGTATATTATTTACTTTTCTGTATTAGGATAGACCCAAGGCGGGGAGCACAAGTAACCGAGTTCTAGGGTCCAGTAGGAGACCATCTCGAGGAGTCGAGACCGGGTCTCCTAACTCTAGAATTGGTAGGGTTGCTTGCTGCTCTCGTAGGGGTCTAGGGATGTGGGTTTGGCTATTCATCGCGACTGTGGAATCCGTGTTTTATACAGGCTTAATTTAAAACACAGAAATCCTAGTATATCCAAGATTTCATATGTTATCTTCTGCTGCTCTGTGATGTAATCACTGTGAAATGTTCTGAGATGAATGCTTATATATATATATATATATATATATATATGAGATATAATAAATAGTGCTGCTTTCGTTTCATATGTGATGTTTAGGAAGCATATTATGATGGGACTTCATTAATGAGATTAATGAAATAAAAGAAACCTAAAAGATGTTGTAGAAACTTGTTTTAAAAACTGGTAGCTCTAGTTCTTGCTTTGTATAGCGGTATTCCTTGTAGAATATCTTGCACCTTATTCGATAAGGAAAGTGCCGAGATCCCTTCACCGGGAGTGATCTCTTTAGCGAAACTAGCAGATGTTACACACTCGGTTTGTCTTTTGATTGCTTCTATAGTTTTTGCTTTACATACTGGTATTTATGAAATATCCTGCACCTTATTCGATAAGGAAAGAGCCGAGATCCCTTCACCGGGATTGACCTCTTTAGCAAAACTAGTAAAAGCCTCAAAAACACTCCATTACAAAATCACTCGATTCTACGACGATATCAAGTTCTTTACGCAAAAGGTTTTCTTAAAAAGCTGTCGTAACCCTCCGTCATTTCAGATAAGTACTAGTTAGTATTCGTGCTACGTTTGTTGACTATGTTAAGGCGTAGTGTGCGGTAGCTAATTAGTGCTTATCTGTTTAAGCATGAGATGCGATTAGATTAGGGTAGTCGTACGACTTTGTTGACTATGTTAAGGGTCGTGAGGATGGGTTTAATTCAATCAAGAAATGTACCGGTTGAACTTGGGAAGCGCTTATGATTTGTTGACCATGTTAAGGTCATAAGTAGCTAGGGGCAAAATATTATCGGGAATTTCAAGTGTTGAAATTTGCAATGAGATTGCATACCTTCTATGAGATAGTTGGATCCCGATACCCACTGCGAGTAAGAGTCACTCCTGGGAGAGTTTTACACATTACAATTAGCCGATAAGTTAGGTGTCTAGAAAGATGTTAACGGGGTTACGTCCCTGGGAAAACGAGGTTTATTTTAATTAGGTCCGAGCGAAAGCATGGGGAACCTCCCTCAAAATACCGGCACTGGCCTGGCCAAAAAATTGGCGAACTTGTAAGGTTTAATTAATCTCGGCTAGTCTTTTCTTTTAGGGTTTAAAGGATTATTTGACTAAAAAGTTGGAGCCATCCTGATTAGAAAAAATTATTACCAATCTAATCTTGCAAGAGCATACGGTGAGTGTTTTCTTCTCTCTCCCGCTCCAACTTATAATTGTTATAAGACCGAGCAGGAAATAGGGGATTACCAGGATTCCCGTGCCGCCCAAACGAAAAAAGTTCATGATGATGCATCTTCTTCGTGTATGTTCATTACCGAGAACTGTTTTTCTGTATCCTCTACGTCCTGGGTATGTGATACCGGATCAGGATCCCGCATATGTAAAATGTTTCATGGGCTACAGATAGGTAGAGAACTGAGAACGGGTAATAAAGTTTTAAGAGTTAGAAACGGTGCAATTATTGCAGCCAAGATGTTGGCAGTTATCACCCTGTATTACCAAATACCTTGATTCTGAACGAATGTTATTAGATATCGAACCAGATATACAACATCATATCAGTCTCTTTATTAAGATAAAGAAGGATATAATTTTGTATTGTTGGATAATGTTTTAAACATTTCCTGTATCAAGAGTTGATCAGTTCAGGCACGTTATCTAAAAGTATATACGTTCTAAATCAAACTACAGTTTTAATGTACAAAACACACACAAGAGGAAGAATTCAGAAATAAACGAATCCTTCTTGAGGCATTGTAGACTTGGTCATATCAATGCGACCCGACTAGCTGAAGTTATATAAAGATGCATATTTAAATCAGTTTGAATTTACATCTTGTGAAACTTGCCAGCCATGTCACAAAGATAAGATGGACATAGCTCCATTTATTGGAAACAGAGAAAGAATTAGAGAACTCTTAGGATTAATACATGATGATGTATGTAGGTCCCCTGTCTACATATGCCAGGACTGGTTCTTTGTACTTCATTACATTCACTGATGATCTCTCAAGATTCAGACATATATTCCTGTTGAAACACAAGTCTGAACCTTTTGAGAAATTCAAAGAATATAAGTCAGAAGTAGAGAACCACAATGGGTATAAGTATTATGTCCTTTGATGTGATCAGGGAGGAGAATACTTGAGCACGGAATTACTGGAATATTCTAAAGGAGAATGAGATTCTCTCTCAGCATTACTCCTCCGTATACACCACAGCACGTTGGTGTATCGGGACGGAGCAATCGCACCCTATTAGATATGGCGCGCTCTATGATGAGTACTACTGAGTTGTCTATTTCCTTTGGGATTATGCACTTGAGAAGCTGCATACCTATTGAATTGGGTTCCAACCAAATCAGGAGCCTACCACTCCATATGAGATATGGAATGGGAACAGCCCATGTCTTAAGCAAGTTAAGATTTAGGATTGTCCGGCCTATGTCTAAAAGCAAAATCCGGACAAGTTTAAGGGAAGGTCAGTTATGTGGAAGTTTGTTGGATATCCCAAGCAATTGCGAGGGAATATCTTCTACCACACTGAGGAGCAAAAGGTGTTTTGTTTCTCAGCATGCACTTTTTTGGAAAAGGGATTTCTTGTGAAGAAATTAGTGGTCATAAGGTAGAACTAGAAGGAGTTCCAGCTATATAAACCACTGCTGATAATTTGGTAGAACCGGAGGATTTAATAGCTTCCAATGAACGTCAGCCTCTCCGCCGATCTAGTAGGGTTCCTTACCCACCTGAGAGATACTTCGGTTTTCTCTATGACAGTGGGAGGAAGGATTGCATCATTAGATGATGACCCAACTAGTTTCGAGCAGGCCATCAAGAGTGGGGGCTCTGTAAGAATGGCTGGATGCTAAGCGATTTGAGATGGAATCTATGTACACCAACAAAGTAAGGACTTTGGTTGCTTTATCTGAAGGGTTAAATCCCTATCAGGAGCAAGTATATCTTGAGAAGATTACTTAGTGTACATGGAAAAGTTGAGACATTCAAAGCTAAGACTTGTTGCAAAAGGTTCTCGTCATTGACCAGGTATGGATAATGATGAAACCGTTTCTAGTGCATATGCTTAAGTTCATCCGGATCCTGCTTGCCATTGCTACATACTATGAATACGATATCTGGCGGTTGGGTGTCATGACTGCTTTTCTAAGTAGTGATTTAGAAGAGAGCGTCTATAAGTACACAGCCAGAGCGCTTCGTAGACAGTGGGAGCAGCGGAAATGTGTGCAAGTTTCTTTACAGGATAAAGCAGGCATCGGGGAGTTGGAACATCTGTTTTGATGAGGTAGTCAAAGCGTTTGACTTCATCAAAATAGTAGATGAACCTTGTATATACAAAAAGATAGTAGGGAGTATGGTGGTGATCCTCGTACTGTACGTGGATGACATACTCTTGATAGGAAAGGAGTTTCCTATGCTACACTCGGTCAATCTCTACTTATCATAAGGATTCTCCAAATAGGATCAAAGTGATACCTCCTAAATCCGGGATTTTGGATCTATGAGATGGATCTAAGTGGATGTTAGGATTCTCACTAAGTGTAGTGAGATGGTATCAATCGATCCTGGGGAGAATCACTGGATAGCTTCCAGGGTAGTAAGGTTGACTGAATGTCAGTCACAGGTATTGTCCTTACCCTCAGTAGAGGGACGGTATGTTGGAAGAGTTCCAATCTAGATACCATGGCATACTAGACGATAGAAGCTGGATACATCGCTACCAAGGATGCTACCAAAGAGGTAGTCTGGATGTACATTAGTTCATGAGATGAACTTCAATCCTACCATTATGTGACAATGCAGTTGTGGTTTAGGCCTAGGAACCCCCGTCCCATCAGTGATCCAGATATATTCTTAGGAAGTATCACCTGATCATGGAGATGGATGATCTCCAAGGAGATCAAGGTTAGGAAAGTAGACACAGAGGACAACGGGGCAGATCCACTCACAAAGGCCTTTTCCCAAAAGAGACTTTTATGGGATGGTTGTGTATGAGATACTACAACCACTGCTGATTGTTGGGTATTGGATACTACGACAGATAGCCCTAGTGCAAGTGGGAGATTGTTAGTTATATGTATGCCCTAGAGGTCATTACTGTACATGCGATGTATATTGTAGTAGATGCTTGGACATATATAGGGATGACTTTCTTGCTCGACATGTATCTGGTTGCTCTTTATCTTAACATGTACACTGATTGTCTCTATGTTACATGTTGATAAAGCCCTTAGGATGAGTACTTGACTACCAAGATTATGATGCAGATCATACTAGTGGGGACAGGGTAGTCGCTAAGTACATCCTTGAAATGTTCCTAATCGTGGGTGTATCAAGACAGGGCATTGATATACCAGAGTAGATTAGCGTATAGCTTCTCGACCCATGTAGATGGGCGATGGATGATCCCATATCCATTGGTGTTTGACATCAGAGATAGTATATGGGTGCCCAGTGGACACTGGGTACACTAGACGGACTTGCCGAGAACTCCCAGATGGTTTTATACCTCACGTCAGATGGCAGTTCTCTGGTGACACTGGTACAGGTTTTTCTGTAGACCCGAGATCATCATAGAGTCTTGTGTGATTCCCACTGTGCTTTGATTTCCACCTTACCTTGTTCAAGAGAACGTGCAAAACGGTGGCTTTTGGGTACATTCCCGAATCACATGGAGGCAATGAGCGATAGGAGGGGTTTCGTCTCTCCCGGTATTGGGGGTTGATGTTGCGCTATGCTCGATTGGTTATAACAGGAAGTCCCTGGCCAGGGCTGCTTCAGAGATATTCCGGTAAGTGTTATCAGTTGTTTCTCGACCCGTTATGAGCTTCATATCGACACAACTTATCGAGTTACTGGGGTGTGACGTTTACTACCCCTAGACGAGATATGCGACATATCAGACGAAGAGACCGGACTGTACGGTACTGTTACTGATTGGATTCGTAGGAATACGAGAAGGCTTGCTTGTTGATCTTCTGATCGCTCAATACCCAAGTGGCCGTTATGTTTAGCAGACCGCTTGCGGCGATGGGTGTTTGATATGATCATCACCTACTGCCGGCGTATTGACGAGTCTTTAGAGTCCTACATAGAGGTTTCCTGGCTCAAGAGAAACGGAGTAGAAGCGCATATGTGATATGTGCGGGATCGAGATTAATACGATATACGATAAAGTATTCTATTCTCACGACATGTGACATGGGTCGGTTATATGTGATATAGCTGGGTTAACGAATCATGTGTTGATTCGATAAGTTGTTGCATTTGATATTAGTCGATTATATATAATATAGCCGGATTATTAAATCAATTGTTGATTTAATAATTTAATGTATAATTAAATATTTGATATATTAAATTACATTAACTAATATTAATTCACTTAAGAATTCTTTTCTCACTTCATTTGTGCACATTGTATATATGTGATATATGCAGGTGTACATTATTTTGTGTCATGCTTGATGATACATGGACATGGGTATGTGTATGACTTACACCATGCTTGGGATTATCTAGGGTTTTATTTATCTAAAGTTATTCAAAAATGAGTTAGACTTTGTCATGGCAAGAAGCTTTGAGAAGCTTGTGGTTGCATTGACTTAGTCTTCTATTTTTGTTTAGCTTAAGATATTTATATACCCAACCATCATAGCTAGCCATGGTTAACTCTCTATAAGGATTAGTGTGTGTCATATACTCACCATGGTTTATTTTCTCATCTCATGAGTTCATTCTCTCTTGCTCATTATTCATCTTCTTCTTCATTGAGAAAAGCTTGCTAGCTTTTAGATAAGTGAGAAAATAATGTGAGAAAATGATTTCTAATATGAACAAAATTCCTACTTCATCATCCTCTACTACTTGCCTTTTAGTATAAGGTGTTTGCTTCACTAATTACACAATTAGTGAAGAGATTGCTTGGGTTAGTGTCTCCTCGACGTAGATCATCTTCGGCCTCGAAGACTTCGAAGCAAGCATGTTTGTTTTTTCAAGGGAGCCTCTCTAGAGCTCGGGACTTCATGATCGCAGTGAAGGGACTACTACACGGAGCTAATGAAGTAAAGGACCCGTCTACAAAGGTTGTATGCCTTGTTCACTTTTAGTTATAAAGTGTTTGTATTTTATTCCGTCGGATTTCTAGTATACAATTCTAGGGTTAGAGTTAGCTAGAACAGCAAAAATTTTAATATGGCATGGATGATGCCTCCCGAAACCTTGCTGCCTTGCTAGGCAACCCTTCACACTTGATATATATGTGATATATATTAATTGTGTTTTATTTATGTGTCATGGTTGATGATACATGCAACATGGGTGTATGAGACCTACACCATGATAATGATAATGTATGGTTTATTTATTTAGAATAAAACAATTATTAGTTGGAAATTTGTCACATGGCATGAAACTTCATGAAGCTTGGAGACATATTGACTTAGTCCACTAGTTTTGTCTTATACTAGATATTTGTTAACCCAACTATTATCTAAACTCATGGTTAAGTCTCTACATGAGATATATTAGATATTTTCTCACACATGGTTGCCATTATCTATCACATCTATTATTTGCTTCTTCTTCCTCAAAACTCAAGAGAGCTCTCTGTGTTTTGAGAGAAGCTTAAAAACAAGTGAGAAAGGTAATTCTAAAGTGAGCAAAAATCCTACTTCATCATCCTCTACTACATTAGCACTTTAGTATAGGGTGTTAGCTTCACTAATCCCACATTAGTGAAGAGGGTAGCTTGGGTTTGTGACTCCTCGACGTAGATCATCTTCGGCTGGGAAGACTTCAAGCAAGCATGCATCTTTCTTCTTGTGGAGCCGTTCGAGAGTCCGAAAGATCGCAACTTGGAGCGAAGGGACTACTACAAGGAGCTAAAGAAGTGAAGGACCGGACTACAAAGGTTGTAATCCCTAATCACTTAGTTCTAAAGTGGTTTACAATTTGTTTCGTATGATTCTCTAGTTAAAAATTCTAGTTTTGGGATCTTTAAAACGGCAAAATTTTGAAAATAGGATGGACGATACCTCCCAAAACCTTGCTGTCATTCATAGGAACGCTACAATAGTTACATACGAACTCGAAGGAACTTGTTCCAGTTCGAGAATGGATTCCGGTTAAGGAGAAATCGAAAAGGATTATTCAGTTGTCTTTTCCCTTTACCTTCTTTCAGGTTGCGAGGGCTCCTACTATTAGGAGGGTATACCTATAACGCTTATTGGATGGTCATCTTCCAAATCTTAGGCTGGTGCCGAAAGTTAGGGAAGGATGAAAATCAGTAAGCCTAAGTGTGGTGTACTGAAGGTAATAGGTAAAGACAAATAAAGGGATTGGAGAGATGGAAAGGAAATATACGGTTACAGTCATGAATCTGGATAGTGGAAGAGGTATTACTAGCACTACCCGGAAACCATTCCGAAACTTTTTCATATTTCAGTTTCACTATGCAGTGTTAATTGAAAACTGATTTCCCAACTAGATTCTGACTCCAGAGTATGTATTTACCAGTTTTGATTCTCACATCTGTATAATGTTACAGATGATGACTGGGAGTAGAATATTGGGAATTAGGTGATTATATCCTCATTATATCGGAATTCGTTGTAATTGGTGATATTTGAGGAAATCGCCTGGGTTTTGCCCGACGGCAGATTTTTTGGTTTTGAATATCCGTAGTTATACACTAGCTTCAAACTGATATATTTGTACATTTATTTTATAAAATGAGATATAACTTTTTGAAATTATGTTTATGACATTTACCTATATCAGTTGATGGTTAGGTAAGGAGCATTCAAAAACGGTCTAAATCTTCTTAATCATAGTACAATTTTCAACCTGCGACGCACAAGGTATGAGTTATTTAACTCAGGGGACTTATACAATGTATTGTATGTTGTCCAGTGTCCATTAAGATAAAAGGGGTTGGTACTCGTATTATATTCTGTTTACTTATGACTTCTCTAGTTTTTAGATATGTGTTTCACTGAAATATAAGGTCCAAATTTTGAGAAGTTATAGGTATATGAATAAAGTAGAGAACCACATGTTGCAAGTATCAGGATTTTTTAAGATGATCGAAAATGTAGATACTTGTGCTAGGTATTCCGTTGATAGTAATGGTTTTGAGAACTTGCTTCTCTTTCAGGTTATTCATATGTGGATGCACTTCTAGATGAGCAATATTGCTTGGCCTCATTCCACTTAGTTGACATGCACTAGAGACAGCTGCATGATTTGAATCTGATTCCAATTAAATTAATGCCTCTGTTTCTATATTGTATATAGAATGGTTCATATCTTAATAATTTTAAGGTATATGGAGTTGTCCGGCTTATGCTTAAAACTAGACTCTGGATAAACTCAAGGCACGTTTCAGTAATGGCTGTTTGTGGGTTATCCCGGGCTATGTCGAGGGTTAACTTTCTACCATCTGGAAGATCAATAGATATATTGTTCTTCACTCACCCAAGTTTTAGTAAAATAGATTCTTTTTATAAAACATAAGTGGGGGTATGGTAGAACTGGAACTGATTCTAGAACCACAAACGATTACTGAAAATTTAATAGAACCTAAAGATTCAATTGGTATTGACATTCCATTTGCCACTCCGCAGATATGGTGGGTAATCTCAGGCACCCGAGAGGTACTTCGGTCTTCTCAGAGAAGGTGACAGGGAGGTTCTTGTTTACCTAGACTTGCTATTGCTGCTGTTCTAGACTATGAGACCCGGCAGGAGGATGAATATTGCGTCGTTCTAAACTATCTTTAGAAGTGCACGTGTACATGACTCTGCCAGAGGGTTGTTGTAATCAGTGGGAGCAACGGAAGCATAGTGCACAAGTAGCTTGTGTCTATTTATAGACTAAAACAGATATAGCGGAGATAGATTATCTATTTTTGATGTGACGGTCATAGGCTTTGACCTCATCAGAATAGGAGATGAATCTGGTGAGAAGGTAGTAGGGTGTGATGTCCTGGTATTTGGATGACATGCACTTTATAGGAAGTGAAATTCCTATACTACGATCGGTTATACTGTGGTTGTCACAAAGTTTTTTCTCCATATAGGATATGGATATAATATCAGGTTTTCTGGTTACTAGATCTATGGTTTTAGATCTAGATTTGGGAAGTGTCCCAATCTGGGTATTTTGACATTATTCTAAAGGTGTATTAGAATGGTTTACCCCTGGCATGGTGGTGTACCTGCAGGTGATAGAGTCACCTTCTCTAAAAGATGTCTTTTAGACTAAAGGGGAGAGGGATTTGAATGATTGACATATCACTTGTTTAGGCAATTGAGTCAAATCATGTGATGTCAAGTACCACACCAGATGTTGTTTTTGCACTAGCTGCAATAAGCATATATGTTAATCCAATCGTGAAGAAACATTGGGAAGCAGTTAAGAACATAAGTGGATGTTCTTGGGATATGGTAATAGCAGCCTACTTCAGGAGAATGTTATCATTTTAGGCTTCCAAGGTAACCTGGATGATAGAGTGACTGCCAAAGTTTTAGTTTTCCTTCTTTTGAGGGACAGTATGTTGGACAGGTGGTCCAAGCAGATACTGAGGAAGGTATGGTGCAGGATACATATTAAATTCAGTGGATGATACAGTCTAAGAAGTTTGCTGGATTTGGAGTTCATTTGTGAACTGGGTCCCATCAGATATCCAGACATATTCTAAGACAGGTATTGCTCATTTCGAAAGATAGCTTTCTCCGCGAAGTTGAGATATAGAGAGATACAGAAAGAAACATTGCAGCGGATCCACTCAATGAGGCTATTTCTCGAACACAATAGTTTCGCAAATGAGTTTTGCGAGACTGATTAGTAGAGGAGTTGGGTGATCGGTATCACACGGGCTGTGAGTACGCGACACCAAAATAATTAGCTTTAAGTGCAAGTGGGAGATTGTTGGCTATAGTGCCTTCAAGGAAATTATCATAGTCGTAGGCAAGTGATTATGATGATTGAGGGAGGACCTATACCGGTAGATCAGTCTTACTCAAAATAATAGTATTCTATCTGGTTTGTCTTTATAATCATGTACATCATTAGGTGGTATTACAGATCACTATTACATATTGATAGAGCCTATAGGATTCTTGCTAGACTACCAGCATTAGGATAGCGATCATATATGTAGGAGCTGGGTAGTTTATAAGCACATCCATAAATGTCCCTAGTCGTGGGAGTTTTGAGACTGGGCATCAATACTCCAGAGTAGACTAGTGTATACTGATCGTGACCCCGACGAAGGGCGGTGGCCGGTCTCACAAGCCATTGGTGTCAGTTTGTTCACCTAAGATGTATACAGGTGCTCATTGGGTTATGAGTACACCGGATGGACTCGCCGGGAACATGCTAGTTGGTATTATACCTATTATCAGATATCAGTTCCCAGGTGACATATGTACAGGTTAGTCAATCGACCTAAGATCGTCATTTGCCTCGTGTGAGTTCCTACTGTACTTTGATTACTACCCTACCACGGCTCAAAGGAGTCGTGCAAACAGGTTTTAGTTGGGTATAGTCCCGAGCCATATGGAGGCAGTGAGCGGATCGTCAGGGGATTCATCTCTCCCGGTATTGGGGGTTGATGTCGCATTGAGCACGGGTGGCCATCACCATAAATCCTTGGCCAAGGTAGTTGAGAATTACTGATTCGGATTAGTAGTTTCTCAGAGGGTGATGGGCTTCATACCGACACTAAATGTCGTGTTATTAGGGATCTGACTTTATCCATACCCTAGACTCGATATACGATACTTATAGACGACCGAACCGGACTGTACGGATATTGTCACTTTCAGGCTTAGTAGGGGTTTCAGGATGAGTTTGCTCGTCGGCCTCCCTTTCGCTCAATACCTGGGTAGCCGTTACGAATAGCTAGTGCCGCTGACGTGCTTGTGGTTAAACCCACTGCCAGCGTATTGACGAGTCTTTAGGGTCCCATACAGAGGGTTTCCCTGCTTTGGGCGAAACGATGTAAAGGCTGTATGGTTTTACGGCAGGGTTCGATCACATGCGTGTACTTATGCACAGATGATGTTCAGTCAGATAATACTAGTAGGCTTTGGTTTAAGCCGGATCCTAGTATTATATTGTTGGATTAGTTTCGTCTCATTGTATTCGTATTCGTCCGAATACGGATGTGGGTATGTATATACGGATGAGGAGTATTCTTATAATTTCTTACAATATTACTTTTAGAAGATTAAACCTCATTATAGTTTAGACCTTTTTGGATTAAATGGTTATTGAGGTGTAGGATGATGTGTTTATTGCATTTTGGGTGGAATGTCTTATTAGAGGCCCATGGTTACTTTTCTAAGCATGATTATGTTTTTGTTTGTTGTGAGATTTTGTTGACTCGAGATATTTTTGGTTGACTCTAGATATTTTGGAGCCTTGGGATATTTATGTGGATAACTTCAATTATTGAAAAGAATTAACACAAAAAGAAATCTCACAACGAAGAAAAATACTTGGCCATTTTCTTTCTTTAGTTGCCTCACTCTCATCCTCATGTCACCTTCTTCTACCACCACCCAAACCCTCTCATGTGTTGGGAAACCTTGAGTGTCTTGAGACAAATTAATCTTTCATCACTCTTTAATTCTTCTACGGTATCTAGTGTAGCGATCTAGGTACCCTAGTTATCTCGAATATGAGGTTGGAGCTCGATTCATAGACTCTCAGGTGGATTATCTTCAATGAAGGGAGACCGGAGATCAAGCTTGATTAAGGAGGCCTCTAGGAGCTTGGGAAGGTGGTTGAAGACCGATGGACACGGATCAATTCGGTATAATCACTCTAACCCTTTAGTTTAGCTCATATGCATGTTTTTGTTATCTAGGGCTTATGGGTCGATCCGGGTTATCGGGTCGTTCTAGCGCCGGTTTTTGAAAAATTTTGTTCTGCAATGGCCACGGTTGGATGGCCGGGGCGCTTGCATAGCCCAACAAGATAGCAGTTCCTAGGTGACATATATACATGTTAGTCTGTCAACCTGATATCGTCATTTATCTCGTGTGCGTTCCCACTGTGCTTTGGTTACTACCCTACCACGGCTCAAAGGAGTCGTGCAAATAGGTTTTAGTTGGGTACAGTCCCGAGCCATAGGGAGGCAGTGAGCGGTTCGTCGGGGATTCATCTCTCCTGGTATTAGGGGTTGATGTCACGAGGTGCACGGGTGGCCATCACCAGAAATCCTTGGCCAAGATAGGCGAAAATTACTGATTTGGATCAGTAGTTTCTCAGTTAGTGATGGGCTTCATACCGACACAAAATGTCACGTTATTAGGGGTCTGACTTTATCCACCCCCTAGACCCGATATGCGATACTCTTAGACGAATAGACCGGACTGTACGCAGATTATCACGGACAGGCTCAGTAGGGGTTCGGATGAGTTTTCTTGTCGGCCTTATTTTCGCTCAATACCTGGGTAGCCGTTACGTACAGCTAGTTCCGCTGACATACTTGTGATTAAACCCACTGCTAGCATATTGACGAGTCTTTAGAGTCCCACACAGAGGGTTTCCCTGCTTCGGATGAAACGATGTAGAGGCCGTATGGTCTTACGGCAGGGTTCGATCATATATGTGAACTTGTACACGTATCATGATTCGGACGGATAATACTAGTGGGCTTTGGTTTAAACCGAATCCTAGTATTATATTATTGGATTATTTTCATCTCTTTGTATTCGTATTTTTCGGAATACGGATACGGTTATGTATATACAGATGAGTGATATTCTTGTAATTTATTACAAGGTGCTTTTAGAAGAAGACACCTCATTTAGTTTTTAACCATTTAAGTTAAATGGTTAATGAGGTAGAGGATGAGGTATTGATTGGCTTTAAATGAAACATAGCTCACTTGGTGACTCATGAGTTACTATTGTGGCATGCTTGATATTTAGTGTTGTGAGATATTTTTGTGATGCTTGATTCATTTTCTTGGTTTCACAACACTTATCTATTTTAACGGTTGCTTCACACTCTCATCCTCAAGCTTCTTCTTCTATCTCCACACTAAAAGTCTCATGTGTTGAGAAACCTAGGGTGTTTGGAGACAAATTAATCCATCATTAGATTCTACATCCTCTAGGCTATCTAGTTTAGCGAACTAGGTACCCTAGTTACCTCGGCTATGAGGTTGGAGCTCGAACTAAAAATCCTCAGGTGGATCATCTTCGATGGAGGGAGACCGGCGATCAAGCTTGATCATGGTAGGCTCTAGGAGCTCAGAAAGATGGTAGAAGACCGAAGGACTCGGATCATTTGGTATAACCATTCTAAACTCCTCTTTAGTTTACTAGCTTTAGGTTTATGGTAGATCTGGATTATAGGGTTGTTCTAGCACCAGTTTTGAAAAATTTTATTCCGCAAACAGTCACGGTGGATGGCCAGGGCGCTGGCATAACCCAACATGGTATCAGAGCCAACCCATAAACCTATACTAGCTAGTTTGCACAAGGTTAAAATATCGATCGACCGAATTTTCGGAATCGTAATTCCATTTCAACATGCTTGCTTCCGTTTTTAAAACATGTTCAAAAAAATTTTCATAGGGTCTTAAAAATTTGTGCAGGAATTATTAGGGGGCCACGAGAAATTTGGACGCTTGAACCAACAAGCTAGCCGCGGAAGCACGACAATACTAGCCTATTGGCCGCGGTTCCGCGGTCTTCTTTTGGCCAAAGTTGGCCAAATTTCTTCTGGCACTCTTATACATGGAGATATGATTTTTGGTACATTTGGTTTTGGCCCAGATTTGTTTGAGTGCTAGTTTGCATTTGGGGCCAACTTGGAAAAGTTTAGTCGGTCGAAATTTTAAGAGTGTTTTTATCATTGCATACATTACTATCTGCGACCGTGAATGTCATTAGAGCGGTATAACTCGATTAGTTTTTATATGTTCTATTAGAAGGGTTTGTGAATATGACATTCACATTGATGTTCTGTGTTGTGCTGATATTGTGGTTGGATTATCGTTGTAACACCTTACAATACGATTAGTGTTAATTAAGAGATCATGCAGGTTTTTAGTAAAAAAGTTAACCAAAATAGTTTTCACATATTTTATAAAAATTAATTATTATTTTATTATTATTTGTTTTTGCTTGCATACACTTGTGTATGTTAACCTAGGGTTAATTAGTGTTAACCATACTTAACTAGCCATGGCACCTTAACCCTCATTCCATTAAGTTGTATGTATTTATTTAATTATTTATTTTTTAAAATAAAGGGTTTGAATTGGGTTGACTTGAGAGAGAGGATTGACAATGGAAATGACGAGGCATGGTGTTTATACCAGAATATTGCATTTTAATACCGCTCATTCATTATCTCTTTTTTGTATTTATCGGTACTTTTAACCAGTGTCAGCTCAGTATTACAGATTACAGGTATCTGTGACAAAATACTGGAAATACTCTTAAAATCATGGATATATCATTTGCGAGCTGACACTGTGTTCATATCAGAAAATTGCATTCTAATACCACTCATTCATTATCTAATTGTTTTATTTATCGGTATTATTGACCAGTGTCTGCTCAGTATTATAGATTACAGGTATCCATGACAAAATACTGGAAATGCATCCAACGGCACGGATATATCACTTGAAGGAAGACACTGCGAGCAGAAACGCTAACTGACCGATACTTCAGGAGTTCCTTTACGCAACAAGTTGTGTACACATTTTTTTTTCTAAATGGTCCAACACAACAAATGTGTACACAAGAATTTTAAGCACATGTGGATATGATTTTATATGCAATCAAGGATATGATTTTATATGCATATGATATTATATGCATTCGAGACTAAAATGCATGTGTTCAAATCAAAGGCAATCAAACAAATCAGCATGAGCCATAATGGGGCAAATATGAATCAAGCCATATGTGGGAATGAAGTAATGAGCATTTAATGGTGAAGATCATGTGTTGAATTACATATTCAAAAATTCCCTCCAAGCATTGGGTGCAAATCAGGTCGAATCAGAAGAAATAAACTAGACCAAGGAGATACAGGGGACAAGAGAAAACAGTGCACCAAATTCTGCACCAAAATTCCATGTTTGAACCGGCCAAGAACCGGCCTGGCCGGCCTCAATTGCTCCTGTGGGACCCATCTTCTCACACACCCTCTCTCTCTCTGCCAGTTGGTCTCGATTTTGGTGTTTATTTGATTTCTTTCTGAGCCTATAAATACAGACCAGAGGCAAGAGGAAAGGGTAGCTTTTTCTTTAGTTTTATCTTAGAATTCTTGTAACTTTTCTTTTCATTCTTGAGCTCTTGCCCCTTTGTCTTGACCTTGCAACTTCTCATTTAGAACTTGCAAGCTTAAGGCTTAGGTTCTTGACTTCAAGATCTCTTGTAACAAGTTTGTTCTTCAATAAAAGTTCGTATTTTTATTACATGTCTTGTTCCACTTTACATGATTTCAATTGTGAAATTCATGCTTTGCTTTGATCTTGCAACCTCTTAAGTGAGCTTGCAACCTTAAAACTTGGTATTTGGATTTCACACGTGCCGGGGATCGAACACTTGGAGATAAAACGCTTAAACTCATCGGTTCTCTTTTCCTCTTTATTTCATTGCATTTTTTTTTATGTATCTTCTCTTTTCTTTCTTTTTAATTTGTAAATATGTGTGAGTAATCTTTTCACTTGTTAAGGGTGTAATATGTTAGATCGTATTCGAAGATGTCCTTTGTCTAAACTTTAAAACCTAAAACTTGCCTATTGAAACTCCGTGCAAATCACCCGCAACTCCGCTCACTAGGCATACTATCCTACCACGATAGTGATGATTCCTAATCATGAACGGATTGCCCCTAGTTTGCCGAAGGCTAAAATCAAGAGATAACAACGGAAGGACAAGAGACAAGGAAAATGGATTTAGCGAAATGCCGCAAATACCGTATTTCAAGTTCCCTAATCCGTGTTGTTACCTATTGTTTTAGTGTCAATACCAAGTTGGAGCTATAAGGAATTGGCAAACATCACCTTCATACAATCTAATTTATTACTACCCTTAACAAGTTCTTTTTATTCATATCTTTGTCACGACAATTAGTTAACCAACAAATCAAAACACGGTATTAACTCGTTAAAATAAGATATAAAAACTTACCATCTCTCTGCGGACGACCCGTATTCATCGCGGATCGTTACAAGCGACACCGTTTTGATTGCGGTAATTTCAAAACTCTTTTTAAACATGACACGGTTAGATCATGACAATCACAATGCAACCGGAACTGGAAACCGACCGATATTCCAAGAGTTCCTTTGTGCAACATGCTTGTGTACTCACTTTTTATCTAAATGGACCAACACAATACAAGTGTGTACACGAGACTTTTTGGCATGTGTGAACACAACTCTTAGAGCATGGACCATGATAGGGCAGCCATGAATCATGGCACAAGTGAGCATGGTGTGATGTGCATTAATGGTGTAATAAATGCAATAATGTGTGTGTTGACTTAGAGTTTCAAGTTCCCACCAAGCCCTGAGTGCAACACAGAACTTTTTAGACCAAGCAAACAACATCAGAGTGATGTTGGGGAACATACAAACCAACACACCAAATACGAGCCAAAAAGCTTGGATTTGACTCGAGATCATCACCTATGTGGTTGGCCAATTTTTCCCCAATGGCTCCCAGACTTCTGTGGGACCCTATTGCCACCACGAAAGGTCATTTTTATTGTTTGCTTATTTAGTGTTTGAGCCTATAAAAGCATGCAGTGGGCAAGGGGTCAGGGGTCATTTTTTATTCTAATTTTTTTTAAACACTTCATACTCTTTTGTTTTCTTTTTTTCTCTTGTACATAGCTAACCCCTTGAGTTCTTTGCCTTAACTTGATCTTGTAACCTCTTCTTTGAGCTTGCAAAGTTAAGCTTTGGTTATTACACTCAAGGGTTGTATCATTACTTTGGTAAGAATAAAGCTTTCTCTTTGTGCCTTCATTTCACCTTGGGATCTTTATCTTCACTTGATCTTGCAACCTCTTCATTGAGCTTGCAAGTTTAAGTTTAGGTATTTGATTCCATGGTTTGTTATGTGCTCTTTGGTTCCTTGGTTCTTAATGTTTCTTTCTTGCCCTTTTCATTACTTGCTCTTTCATGACTTGTTCTTTACTTTCTTGCACTTTTATTATCATGCTCTTTTCTTACTTGTACTTTAAATTCCATGCACTTTCTTTCTTGTAATGTCTTTTCTTTTCTTTGTTTCTCTTTTCTTAGCTCTTTTTCGTTTGTTGTTTTGATATTTGTGAATATGTGTTGTTAGGAAAAGAAACCAATATTGTAAGTTAATGTTTCGTTTCTTATTTCCTTTTCCTGTCTTTTCTATTTGAAACTCCGCCCAAACCTCACACAAGAACTCCGTTAGGCACCCTACCCTACCAAGGTATCGGTGATTCCTAATCGCGACCGGTTGCGTTCGGTTTGGCCGGAGGCGAAAGCAAGAGACAAGAACGGAAGGACAAGGGTCAATAAGTCGGATTCCATGAATACCGTGCTTAAATACCCTAATCCACGTTGTTGCCGATTGCTCCAGCTTCATTGGTTGAGTTCAGCTCAAAGGACTTGAATAAGGAATCCATTAACTTATACCATCCTATCGTTTCCTAACAAGCTTTATACTTGCATATATGTCACGACCCAAAGTTTGGATGTGACCGGCACTTAGATTGTATAGTATCTAAGGATATTTACACAATCCGAGTAAGCCGAAAAGCCAAGATCAAATCCTTTTTACGGAAATTTTTATAAAAATTTAGTTTTTAAGTAAAAATCATAGTTTTTGTGTGTTAACATAAAACAAGCATAACGTGTTAAGTTTGGTTGCATCCCTAGTTGGGATCAACAAAATATAACAGCGGAATAAAATTTACAACATATATGAGACCAATATAATCACAGATATAAATAAAAGAAATATCCACTAACATACCAATGATCTCACATGTCAACTAATATACATATAATCATCTCTCATTCTAAGTCATAATACAAGGTTTGATGGAGATTTTCTAGATACAATGATACAATACCAAAATAGAAAGTCACTACATATGTAACCCACCTATCAAAAGATGCAATAAAAGCTGCAAAAGTGGATCTGCACGGCCGCTAACCGTCCACTCTATCCCTGCAAGGAACTGTGGCACAACGGGGGTGAGTTGCCAACTCAGTGAATATAACTAACATATAACGATTAATAATGTAAATATGACGATCACAACTAACTGAAATGAAAGCAAGTAGGATGTACGATAGTATATGGAAAGCATGAATCTGTACTACAAATCAGATAACCAAAACTGAAATCTCATCATTTATTATCAACAAATTTCATCTTTCCGTATCCATAATCGACACAAAACTTCCATTTCTCTCAGGCATCATTCCTCGAACAACCCTGTAATCAACAAAGTCCACCATGTATCCAACTGTATCCCTACCGACTCAGTCTGGATAAAACTGTAAATCCGTAACCGTATACCCACCAACTCAGTCCGGAATAAAACTATAAATCCATAACCGTATACCCATCGACTCGGTTCGGAATAAACTCAACTAAAAAAAAATATCTCCTGGTGGACGTGTCACATAAATCATGAAATCACTGGATCTATATAATAGTACAGGAAATCTCAAACCATAAATTCTCAATAATATAAAGCTTCCTATATCAACTTAGAATACTCGGATGATAAACATGATGTCATTTATGCAAGTTACCATTATTGTTAATAATTTAGGTATGATAGGAATCATATTTAACAAGTTGAATATTTAGTGTAAAAGTGACATGTTAATATCGACGAGGTGTAGTGTAACATGTAAAGATGTGCACGTGCGGTATAACTCGTCGATAATTGTGCAGTGTTCTAACAACTAAAATGAGGTACATATAGATATGAATGCATATTATCATTTTAGCATACAAAAGTAAAGCATTTATTTAAATAAAATTACGGGCGTAACACGCCATCTCTACAAAATTCTCCGGTAGATGTTTAGTCTACTCACCGAAAATACATCGTCTCTACTCAGGAATCTCCAATCCTTTTCTTTTCCTTGCCACCTCCGAAACTCCCGAACTCAAATCTAATATTAAATTTAACTCGTATAAGAAAACGACTACATTCTGATACGGCAAAATCAAGAAACACAAGTTGTACGTGCTAACTACACTACGTACGACTATAGCAAACAATCTAACACACATCCTCACTGAAATTTAACCCAACTCTGCATCGCAACAGAAAACAGATTGTGATACTCTTTAACCGTGTCGTATTTTGGGTTTTTAGATATCTTTTCCGATATTAGCTTTCATATTTTATATACAGTTAAACTGAATTGATTAAAAAATACCAAATTAACCAAAATTCTACACAAATGCCTACCCAACAAAACAAAACACCAAATCCATTCAAAAATCCGGCGACGCCGGAATTTCCCTATTGGTCGCCGGACCAAAACCGATCCCTCGGGTTCGTGCTCCTATGGTTACTCTAGGTTCAACATACAATATTAAGACCCTGCTTAGTTAAGTAAATTATTCTCTAAAGTACAACAGATTCAAACAGAGCCTAGTTTTGAATAAAATACGATATTATAGAAATTTTTCATTTCAATTTAAACTAGTTACAGAATCTAAATTCCGACTGTGTTTAAGGATTTTACCTACAAATAATTTGTTGGAATAACACCCTCCAAGATGCATAAGCTCCTTGTCCTAGCTGGATGGTGAGGAAATCCTAGATTTAACTCTTCTCTTCTTCTTTCTCTTGCTCTTGTTTGTTTGTTCTAGTTTTCTTTTCCTTCTTTTGAATTTTCAGAAGTTTTAAACTAGCTAAATAATCTGAACATGAGTTATATATGACAAAAAGAAAGGATAAGGTGAAGGATGAGGTGTCACCAAGCAAGATGTGAGGGTTTCATGCAAGGAGGAGGTGTGGGGTGTGTGTTGTGCATGTAAGAAGGTGGTGGCAATGCATTATCCTTCCATTTTGATTTATCTTTAGATAAAATTCTAAATAAAACCTAATTTACCTCTTTTTTACTTACACCCTTAATCAATTTCCCATTTGCAAAAATTTTCTAAACTTTGCATAGAAACCCTTCACAACTTATGTTATTATAAAACACCCTTTTTATTGAAATGAAGCTAAAATTCACATTAAAACCCTTATAACTTATTTATGTTGCATACTAAAAATTTTATTTAATTTGTTTTACATACAACTTATGAAATTGTCTTATTTGGTTTTAATAATTTTTTTAATTTAACATTTTATTATTTAATTAATAAAATGTTTGTGCCATGATGAAGATGCCTATATCTTCATCAACAAGTTCCAAAATGTTTGTGCCATGATGAAAACGATCCAGCTGTCTGACGATGCTATACGGCTACGGGTCATTCCGTTCACTTTGTGCGATCTTGCTGAAAAGTGGCTGTATAGCACCGCTTCCCACTCCATAACCAATTGGGATGAGTTTGTGAAAGCGTTTCTCAAGAAATTCTATCCGAATCATAAAACCGCGAGGATCCGTAACGAAATCAACCAATTCTCCCAGCTTCCTAATGAACCTTTTTGGAAGTGCTTTGACCTGTATAAAGACCTTCTTGTTCAGTGCCCTCACCACGGTATTGAGAATTGGCAACTTTGCTAAACTTTATACGAGGGCTTGAACCCAGCAACCAAGCAGTTGTTGGAAACCATTTGTCAGGGCCACTTCCTATCGAAATCTGACGAGGAAGCGTGGCAATTCTTCGACGACCTTGCGGAACAAACGCTTCAATGGGAGAGCACCAGACCAAGTACTTCTTCTTCTTCCTCTACTTCTACTGGTCAGTCTAGGGTAGGCATTCACCAACTCGATGTCTCTATTGCAATGAAAGCTGAAATAGCTGCAATAACGAGAAAACTTGAAGCGATAGAGAGCAAATTTTCATCTCCCGCTCCTGCCCCCGTTCTTCCCCTTCGTACCATTGTGCTTGTTGTTCCGATCCATCTCACCTAACCGAAAAGTGTCCTTACAACCCACCTTCCTAAGGACAGGATCAGGTCAATACTGCATTTCAGCAGAGACCAAGAAACGACCCATACTCTTCCACGTACAACCCTGGATGGAGAAACCACCCTAACTTCGCTTGGAACCAGAATCAAAATTAGTTCCAAGGGCAGAACAACTTTCAAAGGGGGCCTCCTCAACAACAAGCACAACAACAATTTCAGCAGCCCTTCCAACCCCAACCTTTTCAAAATCCGACGAACAATTTTGCAACCAACAATTCTTTTCCTTAAAACAACTTTGTTCCGTCAAACAACGATAAGGTTTTCTCGCTAGAACGAAGTGTGGAGGCGTTCGTAAAACAATCAATTCAATCTACCGCCAACATCCAGTCTTCCATTCAGTCTTTGGTGCAACACACTGCTGCACACGGGCAAAGCATCAAGACCATCGAAGCCCAGATAGCACAACTGAATGCGGCCTTAAGCGAGTGAGAGAAGGGGAAGCTCCCATCTCAACCACTCCCAAATCCCGGTCACCCACATAATGTACATGTTGCTCTTGAACAACAAAACCATAATGTGAGTGCCGTGACTACATTGAGATCTGGGAGGATGCTGCAAAATAACATTGGCACACGATCGACGATGACACCCCGGCCGCTTCTTCTTCTTCTTCTTCTTCTTCTTCTTTTTCTTCTTCGTCTTCTGAGCCTATTCTCCATTCTTCAAAAGGCTCTTCCTCTTCTTCTGCTCTAAACGGACCCATTTCTCACTCCACGAAAACACCAGTTCTGGGATCCGTTCCAACTCCACAATCTCCTCCACAAGCATTGGACTCAACCAATTTTAAAAACGTTCCATTTCCAAACCGGTTGAGGTCCAATAAACAAAATCCACAAATGGAGAAGATTCTGGAATTGTTTAAGCAGGTTAACATCAACATTCCCCTTTTAGATGCTGTCCAACAAGTCCCTTCCTACGCGAAAATCTTAAAGGACTTGTGCACGAAAAAGAGGAAATCTCAGGTACCCAAGAAAGTTTTCTTGGCTAGTGCTGTGAGTGATGCTCTTACCCAATCTTTACCTCAAAAACGGAAGGACCCTGGATGTCCTACGATTTCTATCACCATTGGGGATAAGAACATCAACCGCGCACTTTTAGATCTTGGTGCCAGTGTTAACCTGCTTCCGTACTCAGTATATGAGCAACTAGGTGTAGGAGAGCTGAAACCCATACACTGCATTCTCCAAATGGCCGACCGATCGATCACCCATCCTAGGGGAGAGCTAGAGGATGTGTTAATCAAGGTTAGGGACTTCATATTCCCCGTTGACTTCATTGTTTTGGACACACAGCCTGTAGCTAACCCCCGGAATCAAATTCCGGTGATACTCGGTCGCCCATTCCTTGCAACCCAAATGCTGTGATCAATTGTCGAAATGGTTCGATGAACCTATCTTTTGGAAACATGACAATTGAACTCAATATTTTTAGGTTGGGGAATCAGCCCTCCGAACCTAATGCTCATATACTAGACGTTTGTTCAATCAAGGAGATCACCCCGGAGGAGTGTGAATTCGAGGAGTTTTTGTTTGATCACGACGACCTTAACGCCACTAGTGCGTTCCTCTTCGAACCTACTGTTGTTTCTGCGCCCGATAATGACTACGAGTGTTTCACCTTCTCGAACGATCTTAGCCAGTCACCACCCGAGCTTGAGTCTTTTGCTTTTTCGGATGAGTTAGTTGAACCATCCGACTTGGTTGCGTACACTCGATTTGAACCTTTGATGGAATCCTTCGAGTTTGAAACAGTTACTCCATTGTTACCATCTATAGTTTCACCTCCTAAACTCGAACTAAAGCTTTTGCCGTCGCACCTAAAATATGCTTATCTAGGTGAGAATGAGACCCTACCCGTTATCATATCGGCCTCTCTAGCTCTTGAGCAAGAGAAGGCCCTTTTAATGGTCTTACAAAATAATCGGCAAGCTTTTGGCTGGTCTATGGCGGACATCAAGAAGATTAGTCCTCTCATAGTCGAACATCATATACACTTGATGGATGATGCCAAGCCGGTAAGGGATCCACAAAGACGCCTCAACCCCATTATGAAAGAGGCTGTCAAGAAGGAGATTGTTAAATGTCTTGATAGTGGTATCATTTACCCTATCTCGGATAGCCAATGGGTTAGCCCTATTCATGTTGTACCAAAGAAATCGGGCATCACGGTCATTACCAATGAGGCAAATGAGTTAATTCTTACTCACACCCAAACTGGGTGGCGAGTTTGCATCGACTATAGAAAACTCAATGCCGCGACAAGGAAAGACCACTTTTCTTTACCTTTCATTGACCAAATGCTAGAACGATTGGCTGGGCACGAGTTCTATTGCTTTTTAGATGGCTACTCCGGCTATAACCAAGTCCACATAGCCAAAGAGGATCAAGACAAGACCACATTTACTTGTCCTTTTGGCACTTTTACTTATCGTCGCATGCCCTTTGGGTTATGCAATGCGCCCGCTACATTTCAGCGGTGTATGATGGGGATCTTTTCAGACATGGTTGAAAAGTTTTTGGAAATCTTTATGGACGATTTCTCCAGTTTTGGTGACTCCTTCGACAAGTGTTTGCTACACCTTGACGCAGTTCTTACCCGCTGTAGGGATAAGAACCTAACTTTGAATTGGGAGAAGTGCCACTTTATGGTACGAGAAGGCATTGTCTTAGTACATGTCATCTCGAAAACGGCATAGAGGTTGATAGAGCCAAAATTGAAGTCATTTCTAATCTTCCTCCTCCTAAATGCGTCAAAGACATCCGAGCTTTCCTTAGCCATGCCGATTTTTATAGACGGTTCATCAAGGATTTTAGCAAGATTGCTAGATCTTTGACTCTCTTATTGGCCAAGGACACAGCATTTGATTTTGACTCAACTTGCATGGAAGCGTTCTAGTCATTGAAACACTCTCTCATTTCTGCACCCATTCTTTCATCTCCAGACTGGACGCACCCATTCGAAATTATGTGCGACGCATCGGATTTTGCCATTGGCGCTGTTCTTGGACAACACATTAATAAAATGCCGCACGTGATTTATTACGCTAGCCGTACATTAAATGAGGCCCAACTAAACTACACAACAACAGAAAAAGAGTTTTTAGCAGTTGTGTTTGCACTTGAAAATTTTCAGCCTTATTTAATCGGCTCTCCAGTCATTGCCTATACAGACCATTCATCTCTTCGCCACCTTTTTGCGAAGAAAGATACTAAATCTCGGCTAATACGTTGGATCCTCTTGCTTCAAGAGTTTGACCTTGTCATCAAGGACAAAAGAGGATGTGAAAACGTGGTCGCCGACCATCTCTCATGACTTCCTTCTTCGCCATCGCTTCAAATTCCGATCAATGATGTTTTTCCGGATGAACAACTCTTGACGGTATCTTGCGAACTCTAGTTCGCAGATATTGTGAACTATTTGGCCACAGGACTACTACCGACTGAATGGTCAAGTCAGGACAGACTTCGATTCTTATCCCAAGCGAAACACTTTTTCTGGGACGAACCCTATCTGTTTAAGTACTGTCCCGATCAGATTATTCGTCACTGTGTCCCTGACAATGAAGTCAAGAGTGTGCTGTCGTTTTGCCACGATCAAGCATGTGGCGGGCATTTTGGCCCCAGAAAGACAGCCGAGAAGATCTTGCAGTGTGGCTTCTACTGGCCACAACTCTTCAAAGATGCTCATGATTACTGCAAGACTTGCTCCCGGTGCCAACACTTGGGCCGGATATCCAGGAGAAATGAGATGCCGCTTCAACCAATCTTGGTTGTGGAGATTTTCGATATTTGGGGGATTGATTTCATGGGGCCGTTTCCCAGCTCTTTTGGGAACTTGTACATCCTTCTAGCTGTTGATTATGTCTCTAAATGGGTCGAGGTTGTGCCTAGCCGGACTAACGACAACAAGATTGTCGTTAGATTTCTTAAGGAAAACATTTTCTCCCGGTTTGGGCACCCCCGAGCGATCATTAGCGACAATGGAACTCATTTCTGCAATAAAACTTTC
The DNA here is from genome assembly GCA_030015575.1 of Agapanthus africanus. NCBI lineage: Eukaryota > Viridiplantae > Streptophyta > Magnoliopsida > Asparagales > Amaryllidaceae > Agapanthus > Agapanthus africanus. The sequence continues at coordinate 863,853,485 of CM057338.1, read as the reverse complement.
GAGGCCTTGATGCGGAAATATTCCATTAATCATAAGCTATCTACGCCCTACCACCACCAAACATATGGGCAAGTCGAAGTTTCAAATCGGCAAATCAAGCAGATACTGGAGAAGACGGTTTCCAAGAACCGTAAGGATTGGTCGGTAAAACTCAATGATGCCTTTTGGGCATTTCGAACTGCTTATAAAATCGATCTTGGCATGTCTCCTTATCGGCTTGTTTACGGAAAGGCTTGCCACCTTCTAGTCGAAATAGAGTATCGCGCATTTTGGGCGATTAAGGAGCTGAATCTATCTCTCAAAGATGCGGGCAGCTAACGGAAGCTGCAGCTGAACGAATTGAACGAGCTTCGGGATGAAGCTTACGACAACTCGGTTATTGTAAAGAACCGAACGAAGGTGTTTCATGATAAACACCTCACGCGCAAAACTTTCACACCTGGATAGAAGGTGCTTCTTTACGACACCCGACTACATTTTCATCCCGGTAAGCTCAGATCTCGCTGGAAGGGACCATTTGTTGTGCGGACTGTATATCCGCACGGCGCGGTGGATTTGGAAAATCCAAAGGAAGGTTCGCTTTTCAAAGTAAACGGACAAAGACTGAAACCGTACCTTAGCGCTGAACCATCAGAGGAGCTCCTGCTCTTGCAGGAGCCGATTTACCCTGCATAATCTTCCTCTGTCTACCACCAAATTTCGGTTATCCAGCCAAAATAGTGGACGCTGTTTCAAATAAGTTTGGGGGTATGTATATACGATTTTCCTTCGTAGATATATGTTAAAGAAATAAAAAAATAATTTTTTTTTGTATATCTAACCTTCAATATTGTTTCCCTTTAAATGTACAATGACAGTGAGGGCACTGTCAAGTTTAAGTTTGGGGGTACGCACGGTACGCATTTCTAACCCTCGCATTCATTTGTATATTCTGCATTTTCATACTTATTTTAAAAAAAACCATAAAAATCAGAAAATTTTCTATAAAAGCTTTATCGTCAAGTTAGCTAGTGGGAGAACTTAGATTCAATATTTTGACGGTTTGTTTGATAATATAAGAATAAATAAATCTTATTTTTAGATTTTGAAAACCTGAAAGATAACTCTCCTTTGAAGTTAACTATAGCTGATATACGTCTTTACATCACACTACACGTGTCGTGAGTTTTGAAAATTAGATGACAAGTCTATTATGTCTGAAAACTTTTAAATGGATAAATTATTTTCTGAGGATCAAATAGGTTTGTTCTGAAATAAGTAATATCAAGACTAGTTTATAAAGAGAGGTGGATATGAAGTGATATTATTGACGTCTTAATTGGAACTAATTCTGAAGAATAACCCATCTGAATCTTGATGGGAATGATTACACACCTAACCCACTAAACACGTCTTATATCCAAAAAATAATTGAACTACCGGTTATATCTCTGATCGCATTAAATCATCATTGTCTTTTGTTTTTGGGCCTAGGTAACTTGAGTAATTAAGTCCGCTGGGGTGTCTCTACACCTAATGCCCTAAAACCAACTGTTTGGGAGCATTGGCCTAAAGCTCGCTAAGAAGCCTAGAAAGTCCAGATTAAAACAAAGTCAAGCAAGTGTTCTCTCCGAGTTAAAATTCCTAACGGTTCTTTGTGTGAGAATAATCTTGACAAAAGGCAGGGTTTTATAAAAAAAAAGTATTTCTAGCGGAGATATGGAGGTTTTATTCTATGATAAAGACTATTGCACGTTCACAAAGGTGTGTATGAAATGGAAACAAGAAAAGGTGGAATGAAAATTAAGACCTAGTCTCCTGTTAAGGAAGATAGAAATTCTGAATTTGAAATCTAACTGGAAAACGAAACTTGAGAAATACTTAACTCTTTATAAAACTTATGAGATCCTTTTTCAGTTTTTATCTGGGCTTTATTTTGTGACATGACGACTTTAATCGATCCTTTTGAAACTTAACGACACTATTTGCACTGCACGTAAAGACATATAAAATCTCAAGTTAAATGAGAAGCGAGGTGTGAAAAATAAAGGTTCGATAGTTCTAAATTTAGGATAATAGAATTGTTATCTTTAAAACAAAACCTTAGGGTTTGAATCATAGTTATTTCGCAAAACTAGCTTGACGGGATTTTGTGGGTAGTATCCGCTGAAAACCCTCAGGAGACAACACTCCTCCTACTAGGGACACCTAAAGGTTTAACGGCTTGTTGCACACGCTCAGTGCAATCGCGATCCCTGCGAAAGTGCGGTTAGGATTTTCTTTTGTGAATAAATGGTTTTGCTCGGCACGAGCAATAGATAAGTTTGGGGGTATTTGTTCATATCAGAAAATTGCATTCCAATACCGCTCATTCATTATCTAATTGTTGTATTTATCGGTATTATTGACCAGTGTCTGCTCAGTATTATAGATTACAAGTATCCATGACAAAATACTGAAAATGCATCCAACAGCACGGATATATCACTTGAGGGAAGACACTGCGACCAGAAACGCTAACCGACCGATACTTCAGGAGTTCCTTTACGCAACAAGTTGTGTACACATTTTTTTTTCTAAATGGTCCAACACAACAAGTGTGTACACAAGACTTTTAAGCACATGTAGATATGATTTTATATGCAATCAAGAATATGATTTTATATGCATATGATATTATATGCATTCAAGACTAAAAAGCATGTGTTCAAATCAAAGGCAATCAAACAAATCAGCATGAGCCATAATGGGGCAGATATGAATCAAGCCATATGTGAGAATGAAGTAATGAGCATTTAATGGTGAAGATCATGTGTTGAATTACATATTCAAAAATTCCCTCCAAACATTGGGTGCAAATCAGGTCGAATCAGAAGAAATAAACTAGACCAAGGAGATACAGGGGACAAGATAAAACAGTGCACCAAATTCTGCACCAAAATTCCATGTTTGAACCGGCCAAGAACCGGCCTGGCCGGCCTCAATTGCTCCTGTGGGACCCATCTTCTCACACACCCTCTCTCTCTGCCAGTTGGTCTCGATTTTGGTGTTTATTTGATTTCTTTCTGAGCCTATAAATACAGACCAGAGGCAAGAGGAAAGGGTAGCTTTTTCTTTAGTTTTATATTAGAATTCTTGTAATTTTTCTTTTCATTCTTGAGCTCTTGCCCTTTTGTCTTGACCTTGCAACTTCTCATTTAGAACTTGCAAGCTTAAGGCTTAGGTTCTTGACTTCAAGATCTCTTGTAACAAGTTTGTTCTTCAATAAAAGTTCGTATTTTTATTACATGTCTTGTTCCACTTTACATGATTTCAATTGTGAAATTCATGCTTTGCTTTGATCTTGCAACCTCTTAAGTGAGCTTGCAATCTTAAAGCTTGGTATTTGGATTTCACACGTGCCGGGGATCGAACACTTGGAGATAAAACGCTTAAACTCATCGGTTCTCTTTTCCTCTTTATTTCATTGCATTTTTTTTATGTATCTTCTCTTTGCTTTCTTTTTAATTTGTAAATATGTGTGAGTAATCTTTTCACTTGTTAAGGGTGTAATATGTTAGATCGTATTCGAAGATGTCCTTTGTCTAAACTTTAAAACCTAAAACTTGCCTATTGAAACTCCGTGCAAATCACCCGCAACTCCGCTCACTAGCATACTATCCGACCACGATAGTGATGATTTCTAATCATGAACGGATTGCCCGTGGTTTGCCAAAGGCTAAAATCAAGAGATAACAACGGAAGGACAAAAGACAAGGAAAACGGATTTAGCGAAATGCCGCAAATACCGTATTTCAAGTTCCCTAATCCGCGTTGTTACCTATTATTTTAGTGTCAATACCAAGTTGGGGCTATAAGGAATTGACAAACATCACCTTCATACAATCTAATTTATTACTACCCTTAACAAGTCTTTTTTATTCATATCTTTGTCACGACAATTAGTAAACCAACAAATCAAAACACAGTATTAACTCGTTAAAACAAGATATAAAAACTTACCATCTCCCTGCGGACGACCCGTATTCATCGCGGATCGCTACAAGCGACACCGTTTTGATTGCGGTAATTTCAAAACTCTTTTTAAACACGACACGGTTAGATCGTGACAATCACACTGCAACCGGAACTGGAAACCGACCGATATTCCAAGAGTTTCTTTGTGCAACATGCTTGTGTACTCACTTTTTATCTAAATGGACCAACACAATACAAGTGTGTACACAAGACTTTTTGGCATGTGTGAACAAAACTCTTGGAGTATGGACCATGATAGGGCAGCCATGAATCATGGCACAACTGGGCATGGTGTGATGTGCATTAATGGTGCAATAAATGCAATAATGTGTGTGTTGACTTAAAGTTTCAAGTTCCCACCAAGCCTTGAGTGCAATACAGAACTTTTTAGACCAAGCAAACAACATCAGAGTGATGTAGGGGAACACATAAACCAACACACCAAATACGAGCCAAAAAGCTCGGATTTGACCCGAGATCATCACCTATGTGGCTGGCCAATTTTTCCCCAATGGCTCCCAGACTTCTGTGGGACCCTATTGCCACCACGAAAGCTCATTTTTATTATTTGCTTATTTAGTTTTTGAGCCTATAAAAGCATGCAGTGGGCAAGGGGTCAGGGGTCATTTTTTAGTCCAATTTTTGTTAAACACTTCATACTCTTTTGTTTTCTTTTTTTCTCTTGTACATAGCTAACCCCTTGAGTTCTTTGCCTTAACTTGATCTTGTAACCTCTTCTTTGAGCTTGCAAGGTTAAGCTTTGGTTATTACACTCAAGGGTTGTATCATTACTTTGGTAAGAATAAAGCTTTCTCTTTGTGCCTTCATTTCACCTTGGGATCTTTATCTTCACTTAATCTTGCAACCTCTTCATTGAGCTTGCATCTTTAAGTTTAGGTATTTGATTCCATGGTTTGTTATGTGCTCTTTGGTTCCATGGTTCTTAATGTTTCTTTCTTGCCCTTTTCATTACTTGCTCTTTCATTACTTGTTCTTTACTTTCTTGCACTTTTATTATCATGCTCTTTTCTTACTTGCACTTTAAATTCCATGCACTTTCTTTCTTGTAATGTCTTTTCTTTTCTTTGTTTCTCTTTTCTATACTCTTTTTCGTTTGTTGTTTTGATATTTGTGAATATGTGTTGTTAGGAAAAGAAACCAATATTGTAAGTTAATGTTTCATTTCTCATTTCCTTTTCCCGTCTTTTCCATTTGAAACTCCGCCCAAACCTCACGCAAGCGCTCCGTTAGGCACCCTACCCTTCCAAGGTATCGGTGATTCCTAATCGCGACCGGTTGCATTCGGTTTGGCCGGAGGCGAAAGCAAGAGACAAGAACGGAAGGACAAGGGTCAATAAGCCGGATTCCATGAATACCGTGCTTAAATACCCTAATCCACGTTGTTGCCGATTGCTCCAGCTTCATTGGTTGAGTTCAGCTCAAAGGACTTGAATAAGAAATCCATTAACTTACACCATATATCGTTTCCTAACAAGCTTTATACTTGCATATATGTCACGACCTAAAGTTTGGATGTGACCGGCACTTAGAATGTATAGTATCTAAGGATATTTACACAACCCGAGTAAGCCGAAAAACCAAGATCAAATCCTTTTTACGGAAATTTTTATAAAAATTTAGTTTTTAAGTAAAAATCATAGTTTTTGTATGATTAACATAAAACAAGCATAACGTGTTAAGTTTGGTTGCATCCCTAGTTGGGATCAACAAAATATAACAGCGGAATAAAATTTACAACTTATATGAGACCAATATAATCACAGATATAAATAAAAGAAATATCCACTAACATACCAACGATCTCACCTGTCAAGTAATATACATATAATCATCTCTCATTCTAGGTCATAGTACAAGGTTTGATAGAGATTTTCTAGATACAATGATACAATACCAAAATAGAAGGTCACTACATATGTAACCCACCTATCAAAAGATGCAATAAAAGCTGCAAAAGTGGATCTGCACGGCCGCTAACCGTCCACTCTACCCCTGCAAGGAACTGTGGCACAACGGGGGTGAGTTGCCAACTGAGTGAATATAACTAACATATAACGATTAATAATGTAAATATGACGATCACAACTAACTGAAATGAGAGCAAGTAGGATGTACGATAGTATATGGAAAGCATGAATCTGTACTACAAATCAGATAACCAAAACTGAAATCTCATCATTTATTATCAACAAATTTCATCTTTCCATATCCATAATCGACACAAAACTTTCATTTCTCTCAGGCATCATTCCTCGAACAACCCTGTAATCAACAAAGTCCACCATGTATCCAACCGTATCCCCACCGACTCAGTCTGGATAAAACTGTAAATCCGTAATCGTATACCCACCGACTCGGTCCGGAATAAAACTATACATTCATAACCATATACCCACCGACTCGGTTCGGAATAAACTCAAATAAAAAAAATATCTCCTGGTGGACGTGTCACATAAATCATGAAATCACTGGATCTATATAATAATACAGGAAATCACAAACCATAAATTCTCAATAATATAAAGCTTCCTATATCAAGTTAGAATACTCGGATGATAAACATGATGTCATTTATGCAAGTTACTATTATTGTTAATAATTTAGGTATGATAGGAATCATATTTAACAAGTTGAATATTTAGTGTAAAAGTGACATGTTAATATCGACGAGGTGTAGTGTAACATGTAAAGATGTGCACGTGCGGTATAACTCGTCGATAATTGTGCAGTGTTCTAACAAGAAAAATGAGGTACATGTAGATATGAATGCATATTATCATTTTAGCATACAAGAGTAAAGCATTTATTTAAATAAAACTACGGGCGTAACACGCCATCTCTACAAAATTCCCCGGTAGATGTTTAGTCTACTCACCGAAAATACGTCGTCTCTATTCAGGAATCTCCAATCCTTTTCCTTTCCTTGCCACCTCCGAAACTCCCGAACTCAAATCTAATATTAAATTTAACTCGTATAAGAAAACGACTACATTCTGATACGGTAAAATCAAGAAACACAAGTTGTACATGCTAACTACACTACGTACGACTATAGCAAATAATCTAACACACATCCTCACTGAAATTTAACCCAACTCTGCATCGCGACAGAAAACAGATCGCGATACTCTTTAACCGTGTCGTATTTTGGGTTTTTAGATACCTTTTCCGATATTAGGTTTCAGATTTTATATACAGTTAAACTGAATTGATTAAACAATACCAAATTAACCAAAATTCTGCACAAATGCCTACCCAACAAAACAAAACACTAAACCCATTCAAAAATCCGGCGAAGCCGGAATTTCCCTATTGGTCGCCGGACCAAAACCGATCCCTCGGGTTTGTGCTCCTATGGTTTACTCTAGGTTCAACATACAATATTAATACTCTGCTTAGTTAAGTAAATTATTCTCTAAACTACAGCAGATTCAAACAGAGCCTAGTTTTGAATAAAATACGATATTATAGAAATTTTTCATTTCAATTTAAACTAGTTACAGAATCAAAATTCCTACTGTGGTTAAGGATTTTACCCACAAATAATTTGTTGGAATAACACCCTCCAAGATGCACAAGCTCCTTGTCCTAGCTGGATGGTGAGGAAATCCTAGATTTAACTCTTCTCTTCTTCTTTCTCTTGCTCTTGTTTGTTTGTTCTAGTTTTCTTTTCCTTCTTTTGAATTTTCAGAAGTTTTAAACTAGCTAAATAATCTGAACATGAGTTATATATGACAAAAAGAAAGGATAAGGTGAAGGATGAGGTGTCACCAAGCAAGATGTAGAGGTTTCATGCAAGGAGGAGGTGTGGGGTGTGTGTTGTGCATGTAAGAAGGTGGTGGCAATGCATTATCCTTCCATTTTGATTTATCTTTAGATAAAATTCTGAACAAAACCTAATTTACCTCTTTTTCACTTACACCCTTAATAAATTTCCCATTTGCAAATATTTTCTAAACTTTACATAGAAACCCTTCACAACTTATGTTATTATAAAACACCCTTTTTATTGAAATGAAGCTAAAATTCACATTAAAACCCTTATAACTTATTTATGTTGCATACTAAAATTTTTATTTAATTTGTTTTACATACAACTTATGAAATTGTCTTATTTGGTTTTAATAATTTTTTTAATTTAACATTTTATTATTTAATTAATTAATTTTATTTATTTCTAAATTTTCAAAATGTTACAATATTCCCCCCTTAAGAAAATTCGGTCCCCGAATTTAAAAATTAACTAGACATACATTCGAAAAGAAGTGGAAATTTCTTCCGCATCGCATCCTCAGTCTCCCAAGTAATCTGCTCGCGATTCTTTCCTTGCCAAAGAACCTTTACAGATGGAAGTACTCTCGATCTTAGTTTCTTTACCTGCCTGTCTAGAATAGCGACTGGCTGCACTCTGTAGGATAAATCCGGCTCAAGCTGTAAGGTCTAATGCTGGATCGCGTGAGAAGGATCGTGAATATACTTGTGAAGTATCGAAACGTGAAACACCCGATGCATATCGGGAAAGCTCGGTGGAAGTGTTATCCGATAAGCTACAGCACCTACTCTCTCCAGAATCTCGTAAGGTCCAACATATCTGGGGCTGAGCTTCCCCTTTTTCCCGAAACGTATCACACCTTTCATCGGAGATACACGAAGGAACACATGATCTCCCACCTGAAACTCGAGCCTACGACGTCGTCGATCTGCATATGATTTCTGTCTGCACTGGGCCACCCTCATTCTGTCCCGTGTCAACTGAATCTTCTCTGTAGTCTCCTGTACTATCCGCAGTCCCAAGATGCTACCCTCGCTCAGTTCCGTCCAGCAAACGGGTGATCGACATTTCCTCCCATACAAAGCTTCGGTGCCATCTGGATCGTCTCTTGAAAACTATTGTTGTAAGAAAATTCTATCAAAGGTAGGTGACGATCCCAACTACCACCAAAATCAAGGCTACAAGCTTGAAGCATATCCTCTAAAGTCTGAATGGTCCGCTCTGACTGACCATCTGTTTATGGGTGGAAAGCTGTACTAAAACTCAATCGGGTACCGAGAGCTTCTTGAAGTTTCTGCCATAGCCTGCTAGTAAACTGGGTACCCCTATCTGATACTATGCACATCGGAACTGTTGGAGATAGTGCCCTCATAGTCAATTATTAGATCACAGGCACGTGATTGCAATGATTGATGGAAGACCTATGCCGGTAGGACAGTCTTACTCAAGATGATATTATACTATCTGGTTTACCTTTATCATCGTGTACTGCTTCAGATGACCTTACAGGTCACTATTGCGCGTTGATAGAGCCCTTAGGATTCTTGCTTGACAGCCAGCAGTATGATGGCGATCATATACGTAGGAGCTGGTAGTCTATAAGCACATCCTTAAAAGGTCCCTAGTCATGGGAGTTTCGAGACAGGGCATCGATACTCCAGAGTAGACTAGTGTATGCAGTCGAGACCCCGACGAGGGGCGGTGGCCGGTCTCACAAGCCACTGGTGTCAGTTGGTTCACCTAAGATGTATACATGTGCTCATTGGGTTATAAGTTCACCGGACAGGACTCGCCGGGAACATGCTAGTTGGTTTTATACCTGACGTCAGATAGCAGTTCCCTGGTGACATGTGTACAGGTTAGTTCATCGACCTGAGATCGTCATTTGTCTCGTGTGAGTTCCCACTGTACTTTGATTACTACCCTACCACGCTCGAAGGAGATATGCAAATAGGTTTTAGTTGGGTACAGTCCCGAGCCACATAGAGGCAGTGAGCGGGTCTGCAGGGGTTCGTCTCTCCCGGTATTGGGGGTGAGGTCGCGCTGTGTCTAGGAGAGCCATTACACGAAATCCTTGGCCAAGGCAGGAGATTTACTAGTAGGTATTCCAATAGTATCTCAGGTGTTCTGGGCTACACTCCGACACGACTTGTACCGATTTTGGGGGTCTGACTTTTACCAACCCTCTAGGCCCGCCATGCGATGCTCATAGACGAACGGACCGGACTGTACGGATATTGTCACTGACAGGCTCAGTAGAGTATCAGGATGAGTTCGCTCATCGACGTCCCTTTTGGTCAATACCTGGTAGCCCGTTACGTATGGCTAATACCTCTGACGTGCTAGTGGTTAAATCCACAACCAAAGTATTGACGAGTCTTTAGAGTCCCCCACAGACCGTTTTCTCAAGTTTCGGGCGAAACGCTGTAGAGGCCGTATGGAGATATGGCAGGGTTCGATCATGTACGTTCGGTATTGCACGGATCATGATCGGACGGATATTACTAGCGGGCTTTGGTTTAAGCCGGATCCTAGTATTGTACAGTGTAGATTTTGTCTCATTGCGTTTGTATTCGGTCGGAATACAAATGTGGGTATGTATATACAGTAGCGGGGTTTTCCTGTGATTTATTACGGGATCGTTTTTCTGAAGTTGCCAGTTTGCTTTCCGTTTCGGCCATTTTTCCTTTGTATCTTTCCTTGGCTAGAAATTGGTGGAGGAGGGCTTATTTGCAAATGTGCAAATTAGCATTGTGGAGGGTGGTCTTTGTACATTGTTGGTTCATGATTGAGGTTGACTCCATTGGTTCATGATTGCTTGACTTTGTGATGAGATGGTTGTTTATGAGTGTGGACCTTTTTGTGATCATGACTTTTCTCATCATCACTCATCATTCCTTCTTGCATTATTCCCTCTCTTGGCTCACTCCTCTCTCTCCCTTGATCAAGTTTGGCCGGCCAAGCTAAAAGGGGGCTGTCCAAAATATTGTGGTGGGGATTTTGATCCTTTTTGCTTTGCAAAATCCCTTTAGTTCATCCAAAAAGATTGCATCTCCTTCTCCACAAAAACCATGGCAGCTTTCACAACCCCAATGAGACATAGCTTTCTACACTTCATCTACAGTACCCTTGGGCACGTCGGCTCGCCAACTTCGTGCCCGAGTTGCCTCGGTCCAGAGGTGGGAGCCCGTAAAAGAACCCGGCGATGTGGTGCCCTTCCGACGAGGAGATGAAGACCGGAGATTCCGCGGGGAGATCGGGACGACGACGAGAAGACCAAAGGACACGGATCGCTCGGTATATCTCTTTACCCCTTCTCTAGTTAGCTGGGAGTAGGTTAATGGCCCGATCCGGGACTTTAGTGCGCGGTGGTGCCGGTTTACAGGTTTTATAAAAGTATCGTTTCTGCATTTTGGCCTCGTTCAGACGGCCGGGGCGCCGCCGTGCACTTACATTGGTATTAGAGCCACGCCATTAACCTAGTCTAGCTTGCTCTAACTTGTTTACAAGTTCGATCGAACGGATTTTCCGAAAACCCGATTTCAAGTGCATCAGTTTTCTGTCGATTTGTTTTTGGCTCGAAAAATTATTTGGTACATTGAAGAAATACGTGCAGGGTTTTCTAAAACTTCTGCAAAAATTTGGTGGCATGACTTCACTGTTCCACCGTGGAACCGCGGCCAAACCCATGCATTGGCCGCGGTACCGCGGCCATAATAAGTCCTTGTTGCACCAATTTTTTTCAGTGGGTCTTAGACTGAGAAATGGGGTTTTTGGAATATTCTTTTTGGGCCCAGATTTTCTTTGAATGCTACAGTAGTGCTTGGGGCCCACTTCAGTAAATTTGATCGATCGAAAATTTTAAACATGTTAGTTCAAAGTATTTACATTATATCTGCGACCGTGAATGTCATTTGATCGGTAAATCCTGTCTAACTACTATAGCCCTTTTAGACGGATTTGCGAACATGACATTCACGTTGATATTCTGTGTTGTGCTATGATGTTGCGGATTGTCGTGGTGGATAGCCTGGATGCAATGATAGTACAGTTTGGTTTTTTATGTACATTTAATATTGTGGGGCGAGCGTCCAACATGTGGACTGCCGTCACTGCCTGTTTGTATATTATTCTTTTGGGGCACGACCAGGGTGAGGTCGATGTACCCGTTGTATGTATATTTTACTTTCTGTAATAGGATTACCCCAAGGAGGGGTGCACGGATAGCCGGGTTCTAGAGGGCAACGAGCCCGCATCTCATGGCATTGAGACGGAGGGGGCTTTACTCTAGAATTGGCGGACCATTTGCCGCACTCGTAGGGGGGTACAGGTTGACCCAAGGAGGGCTGCCCAAGTTACCGGATTCGGTGAAGTGCTGGGTGGTCCATTCACGTTGCTGAAGGGGGCTGCCTTACTTCAGGTTTTGGCGGGTAACTTGCCGCGCCCGTAGGGGTCTAGGATTTCATTGCACAGGCTATCCACACGACCAGGGGAACGTCGGGTTTCAGTAGCGGCTCTATGAAACCCGGGGATCTCAGATATCTGTATTGTTCTGTGATGCTTATTACATTTCTGTGATATTGCATTTTATCACGCCTTGAGCAAATATTATATATTGATATATATACTAGTAGATGTTGTATATGTTTTGCATCCGCGCTAGTCCAGTCCCCGCTCTGTCGTTAGTTAAGTAACCTAACGGGTAATGACGGGACCCAGTGGCGAATGCGGATGGCATATACGTACATCATTATTTTCGTTCTTTATTGGTGTGATCAATTGATGGGACTGCGTTGATTCGGATCAATGCAAGCTAAACAAACCTATTCTGATGTTGTTGGAACATTTTTCAAAAATCTGTTATTGCAAGGAAGTTCTCTTTTGTTTTGCATCGTGGTATTCAGTTGGAATATCCTGCACCTCAGTCGACGAGGCAAGGGCCGAGATCCCTTCACTGGGAGTGACCCCTTGGACAGAAGTTTGCGTCAGGGCAATAACTTCACTATAGTCGTTTACTTTTGCTTTGCATCGTGGTATTCAGTTGGAATATCCTGCACCTCATTCTACGAGGAAAGAGCCAAGATCCCTTCACCGGGAGTGACCTCTTTAGCAAATGTTTTCGTCACTATATTTTTATAAAAGCTATTTGGTTCCTTCAATGATATCAAGTTCATTACGTTAAAGGTTTTTCGCCAAAAACCATTTGTAGCCCTCCGTCGTTTCATATGGATAGTCAATAGTATTCAGGCTCTGTTTGTTGGCCAAAGTCAAGGCACAGTGTTTGGTAGCTATTGGGTATTCATATGCAGTATAGATAGATACGTTAGTTTGGAACAGTCGTACTGCCTTATTGGCCAAAGTCAAGGGTAGGTACGGGTGGGTTCAAATCAACCTAGAGAATGACGGGTAGAACTTGACATGTGACTTATGATTTGTTGGCCAAAATCAAGGTCATAAGAGCATGGGGTAAAAATCACATCGGGAGTTTCTAAAGAAACTGAAACTTTCCTGATATGCGCATACCTTCTGGAGTGTGATAACGTGAGCGGATTCCGTCACGTTATCATGCGATGATAGTTGGATCCTGATTCTCACTGATGAGTTGGTTTACTCCTCAGGTGATCCCAACTAATTCTCTTTTCAGGTTTGGAGGAGAATTTGACGTTACAGTGGGAGGTTTCCTGATTAGATAAATTGGTAACCATTCTGATCTAGGTTAGAGTGCACGCTGAGTGTTTCTTTTCTCTCTCTCTTTGGCAGCGACCATTGCCTGACCCTTAACTATGACTCAGTGACCAAATTAACCGAACCTTCTTAAACACTGGCTTTTGGATTGTCAGAGTTGCATACCTTATTGCCACTCCTACTTTTACCCTTTTCTACAGGACACCCCGTATTACTACGAACGTCCACTTCCATTGGATAAAACCATCGTATGGTTATATACGAACTCGAAAGAATTTATTCGAGGATGGTTTCCGGTTCTGGAGAAAACGGATAGGACTATTCAGCTGTCTTTTCCTTTTACCTTCTCTCAGGTTGCGAGTGCCCCTTAGATTATGGGATAGTACACCTATTACACAAATTGGATAGTCTTCTTCCAAACCATAGGCAGGTGCCGACCGGTAGGGAATGATGAAAACCAATTAGCCTAACGATGGTGTACAGATGGTATTATGAAAAGACAAATAAAGAGATTAAAAGGAGGGCAAAGTAAATTGCGACTGCTATTCACGACCAAACCAAGTATTTCATTACCACTCCCACTTCACCTTTGTATTTCTCCAGGACACTACGTATCACTACGAAGATCCACAGTTTATTGGATACTCCATCGTATGGTTATATACGAACTCGAAAGGAACTTGTTCCAGTTCGGGGATGGATTCTGGTTCAGGAGAAATAGGAATAAGGTTGATTCAGATGTCTTTTATCGTTACCTTCTCTCGCGTTGCGAGTGCTCCTAGAATTAGGACAGTACACCCATTATGCTTATTGGATAGTCTTCTTCCAAACCATAGGCTGGTGCCAAACGGTAGGGAAGGAAGAAAACCATTTGGCCTAAAGAGGTGTGCAGAAGGTAATGACTAAAGACATATGAAGGGATGTGGAGAGATGGCATAGAAATATACGGTTACAGTTGTGAATCTGGATAATGGAAGAGGCATTACTAGGAATACCCGGATACCCCATCGAAACATTTCAATGTTTCATTTTCACTGTGTACTGTTAATGGAAAACTGATTTCCCAATTAGACACTTGCTCCAGGGTATGTATTTACCAGGTTTGATTCTCACATCTGTATGGTTTTACAGATGATGAGTGGGAGTAAGTTATTGGGAATTGGGTGATCATCCTCATTATATCGGGATTCGTTGTAATTGGTGATATTTGAGGAAGTCACCTGGGTTGTTTGCCGGACGGCAAATATTTGGTTTTGAATATCCGCCGTTATGCACTAATTTCAAATTGATATATCTGTACGTCTATTTTTATAGAGTGAGATATAACTTTTTGAAATTATGTCTATGACATTTACCTATATCAGTGGATGGTTAGGTATGGAGCATTGAACAGCGGTGTAATTCTTCTTAACCATAAGTACAGTTTTCAACCTACGACACACAGGGAATGAGTTATTCGACTCAAAGGACTTATACAGAGTATTGTATATTGTCCAGTGTCCATTAGAACAGAGGGGTTGGTCCTCGCACTATATTCTGTTTACTTGTGACTTCTCTAGTTCTTAGACATGTGTTTCGTGGAAACACAAGGTCTGAGTTTTGAGAAGTTATAAGTATAAGATTAAAGTAGAGAACCAGGTATTGCAAGTATCGGGATTCTTCAAGGTGATCGAAAATGTAGATACTTGTGTATGGTATTCAGTTGATAGTAATGATTAAGAGAACTTGCTTCTCTTTCAGGTTACTCATAATTGGAAGCGTTCCTAAGTTGAGTAACGTTGATCGGCCTCCTTCCATTTAGTTGACATACACTGGAGAAAGCTGCATGATTTGAATCTGGTTCAATTAAATCAGTGCCTCTGGTTCTATATTGGATATAGAACAGTTCATATCTTAACGATGTTAAGGTACGGGGAGTTGTCCGGCTTATGCTTAAAACCCGACTCAGGATAACTCAAGGAACGTTTCTGTAATAGTTGTTTGTGGGTTGACCCAGGCTATGACGAGGGTTGACTTTCTACCATCTGGAAGATCAATAGTGATATTGTTCTTGACTCGCCACAGTTTTAATAAAAATGGAATTTTTCAGAAAACAGTAGTGGGAGTATGGTAGAACTGGAAGTGATTCCAGAACCACAAACGATTACTGAAGATTTGATAAGAACCTAAAGATTCAATCTGGTTTGACATTTCATTGTCCACTCCGCAGATAAGGTGGGTAACCTCAGGCACCCGAGAGGTACTCCGGTAGCCTCAAGGACGGTGGTAGGGAGGTTCTTGTTTATCCAGACTTGCCATTGCTGTTGTTCCAAACTGTGAGACCCGGCAGGAGGATGAGTATAGCGTCGTTCTAGACTAGCTTTAGAAGTGCACGTGTATATGACTTTGCCAGAGGGTTGTCGTAGTCAGTGGGAGCAACAGAAGCATTGGTGGACAAGTGGCTTATGTCTATTTATAGACTAAAGCAGAAATAGCGGAGATGGATCATCTATTTCTGATGTGACAGTCATAGGTTTGACTTCATCAAAATAGGGAATGGATCTGTTAAGAAGGTAGTAGGGTGTGATGTCCTGGTATTTGGATGACATACACAGAGTAGGAAGTGATATTCCTATACTACGATCGGTTATACTTTGGTTGTCACACAGTGGTTTCCCCACATAAGATATGGATATTATATCAGACATTCTGGTTAGTAGATCTATGGTTTTAGATCTAGATTTAGCAAGTGTCCCAATCAGGGTATTTAGACAGCATTCTAAAGGTGTTTTAGAATGGACGACTCCTGACACGGTAGTGTTCCTGCAGGTGATGGAGTCACCCTCTCTAAAGGTGTCTTACAGACTAAAGGGGAGAGGGATGTGCATGATTGGCAGATCACTTGCTTAGGCAATTGAGTCGATCATGAGATGTCAAGTACCACACAAGATGTTGTTTTTGCAGTAGATGCAATAAGTTGATATTAATCCAATTCTGGAGAAACATTCGGAAGCAGTTTTAGAACATAAGTGGATGTTCTAGGGATATGATAACGGCAGCCTTCTTCGGGAGACGGTTATCATTCCAGGCCTCCAAGGTGACCTGGGTGACAGAGTGACTGTCAGAGTTATAGTTTTCCCTCTGACGAGGGGCAGTGTTTTGGACAGGTGATCCAAGCAGACACTGAGGGAGGCATTACGCAGGATACTGATTAAGTTCAGTTTACGATACACTCTAAGAAGTTTGGATTTGGAGTTCATTTATGAGCCAGGTCCCATCAGATATCCAGACATATTCTAAGACAGGTATTGCTCATTTCGGGAAATGGCTTTCTCCGCGAACTTGAGATAAAGAGAGACATAGAAAGAAACATCAAGGCGGATCCACTCACTGAGGCTATTCCTCAAACACATTAGTTTCGCAAACTGGTTTTTTTAGACTGATTAGTAAAGGAGTTGGGTGTTCGGTATCACACGGGCTGTGAGTATGCGACATCGCAATAATTAGCCTTGAGTGCAAGTGGGAGATTGTTGGAGATAGTGCCCTCAGAGTCAATTATTGGATCACAGGCACGTGATTGCAATGATTGATGGAGGACCTATGCCGGTAGGACAGTCTTACTCAAGATGATAGTATGCTATCTGGTTTACCTTTATCATCGTGTACTGCTTCAGGTGACCTTACAGGTCACTATTGCGCGTTGATAGAGCCATTAGGATTCTTGCTTGACAGCCAGCAGTATGATGGCGATCATATATGTGGGAGCTGGTAGTCTATAAGCACATCCTTAAAAGGTCCCTAGTCGTGGGAGTTTCGAGATAGGGCATCGATACTCCAGAGTAGACTAGTGTATACAGTCGAGACCCCGACGAGGGGCGGTGGCCGGTCTCACAAGCCACTGGTGTCAGTTGGTTCACCTAAGATGTATACAGGTGCTCATTGGGTTATGAGTATACCGAACAGGACTCGCCGGGAACATGCTAGTTGGTCTTATACCTGACGTCAGATAGCAGTTCCCTGGTGACATGTGTACAGGTTAGTTCATCGACCTGAGATCGCCATTTGTCTCGTGTGAGTTCCCACTGTACTTTGATTACTACCCTACCACGCTCAAAGAAGACGTGCAAACAGGTTTTAGTTGGGTACTGTCCCGAGCTACATGGAGGCAGTGAGCGGATCTGCAGGGGTTCGTCTCTCCCGGTATTGGGGGTGAGGTCGCGCTGTTTTTAGGAGAGCCATTACACGAAGTCCTTGGACAAGGCAGGAGATTTACTGGTAGGTATTCCAGTAGTATCTCAGGGTGTTCTGGGCTACACTCCAACACGACTTGTACCGCTTTTGGGGGTCTGATTTTTACCAACCCCCTAGGCCCGCCATGCGATGCTCATAGACGAACGGACCGGACTGTACGGATATTATCACTAACAGGCTCAGTAGGGTGTCAGGATGAGTTCGCTCATCGACGTCCCTTTTGGTCAATACCTGGTAGCCCGTTACGTATGGCTAATACCTCTGACGTGCTAGTGGTTAAATCCATAACCAAAATATTGACGAGTCTTTAGAGTCCCCCACAGACCGTTTTCTCAAGTTTCGGGTGAAAGGCTGTAAAGGCCGTATGGAGATATGGCAGGGTTCGATCATGTACGTACGGTATTGCATGGATCATGATCGGACGGATATTACTAGCGGGCTTTGGTTTAAGCTGGATACTAGTATTGTATAGTGTTGATTTTGTCTCATTGCGTTTGTATTCTGTCGGAATACAAATGCGGGTATGTATATACAGTAGCGGGGTTTTCCTGTGATTTATTATGGGATCGTTTTTCTGAAGTTGCCAGTTTGCTTTCCGTTTCGGCCATTTTTCCTTTGTATCTTTCCTTGGCTGAAAATTGGTGGAGGAGGGCTTATTTGCAAATTTTCAAATTAGCATTGTGGAGGGTGGTCTTTGTACATTGTTGCGTCATGATTGAGGTTGACTCCATTGGTTCATGATTGCTTGACTTTGTGATGAGATGGTTGTTTATGAGTGTGGACCTTTTTGTGATCATGACTTTTCTCATCATCACTCATCATTTCTTCTTGCATTATTCCCTCTCTTGGCTCACTCCTCTCTCTCCCTTGATCAAGTTTGGCCGGCCAAGCTAAAAGGGGGCTGTCCAAAATATTGTGGTGGGGATTTTGATCCTTTTTGCTTTGCAAAATCCCTTTAGTTCATCCAAAAAGATTGCATCTCCTTCTCCACAAAAACCATGGCAACTTTCACAACCTCAATGAGACATAGCTTTCTACACTTCATCTATAGTACCCTTGGGCACGTCGGCTCGCCAACTTCATACCCGAGTTGCCTCGGTCCAGAAGTGGGAGCCCGTAAAAGAACCCGGCGATGTGGTGCCCTTCCGACGAGGAGATGAAGACCGGAGATTACGCGGGGAGATCGGGGCGACGACGAGAAGACTGAAGGACACGGATCGCTCGGTATATCTCTCTACCCCTTCTCTAGTTAGCTAGGAGTTGGTTAATGGCCCGATCCGGGACTTTAGTGCGCGGTGGTGCCGGTTTACAAGTTTTGTAAAAGTATCGTTTCCGCATTTTGGTCTCGTTCAGACGGCCGGGGCGCCGCCATGCACTTACATGAACTCCATGCAATCGTACAATCTCGTCGATATAAATCTGAGCATACTGTGCAAACCCATACGTCGTCTTCACCAGAAGAAAGTGAGCTGGCTTTGTCAATTTATCTACAATCACCCAAATGGAATCATACCCTCTTCTAGTCCTGGGTAGACCCACAACGAAATCCATGAAAATCTGTTCCCATTTCCACTCTGGAATGGGCAAGGGGTGCAACTCTCCAGCAGGCCTCTGGTGTTCTTCCTTGACTTGCTGACAAGTCAAGCATCTCGAAACAAACTCCGCAACATCCCTCTTCATTCCTTCCCACCAACAAACATCCTTCAGATCATGATACATCTTGGTGGAACCAGGATGAATACTGTATGTTGATCTATGGGCCTCCTCTAAGATCTCACGTCTCAATCCGTCAAAATCTGGTACACAAAGACATGTCCCAAAACGTAATACTCCATGATCATCAATCACAAACTCCGACTCCCTGCCCTGCCTTACCTGATCCATAATCTCTGATATACGAGCATCTACGGGCTGTGTCTCTCGAATACGATCCAATAACTGAGGTCGAGTGCGAACATGTGCTAGCTGTCCTCCTGTCGGGGTGAACTCAAACTGTATACGACTATCACATAAAATCTGCCAGTCTATAGAAGACTGTCTCTGCAAGGTGCGCAAATGAGATAAGCTACCTCCAGGTCTCCGACTCAAAGCATCTGCTACAACATTCGCTTTTCCTGGATGATACAAAATCTCACAATCGTAATCTTTCACCAGTTCTATCCATCTACGCTGCCTTAGGTTCAGATCCCTCTGCTAAAAAATATACTTCAAACTCTTATGATGTATGAATATTTGGCACGACTCTCCATACATGTAATGCCTCCAAATCTTCAGTGCGAATACCACAGCAGCCATCTCCAAATCATGAGTGGGGTAGTTCTGCTCGTTCCTTTTCAACTGTCGAGAAGCATAAGCTACAACCCTGCCGTGCTGCATCAATTCACAGCCTAAACCCACTCGAGATGCATCACAATATGTTACAAAAACCCCTGACCCCGAAGGTAAAGATAAGATAGGTGCAGTTGTCATGCGAGTCTTCAACTGCTGAAAACTCTACTCACATGCATCTTTCCAAAGAAAGGGAACCTCCTTCCTAGTCAACCCGGTCAACGGTGTGGCGATCCGAGAAAAATCCTGCACAAAACGTCTATAATAACCTACCAGACCTAAGAAACTTTGCACCTCGGTAACTGACACAGGTCTGGGCCAGTGCTGTACCGCTTCAATCTTCTTAGGGTCCACACATATCCCATCTCTTGTAACTACGTGACCCGAAAATTCCACACTCATCCAAAGTCGTCAATTCGATCCGACGTCCTTGCTCTATCCAGCCAAAAAGCACACTTGGAGAATTTTACAAACAGCTGATACTCCTTCAAGGTCTGTAACGTAATACACAAATGCTGCTCGTGCTCCTTTCTGCTCCGGGAATAAACGAGAATATCATCAATGAATACTATAATAAACTGATCAAGTAAGGGCCTAAAGATACGGTTCATCATATCCACAAAAGCTGCTGGGGCATTGGTGAGTCCGAACGACATCACCAGAAATTCATAGTGTCTATATCTTATGCGAAACACGGTCCTCGGAATATCGTCTTTTCGAACCCTCAACTGGTGATACCCTGACCGCAAATCAATCTTCGAGAAGTAGCCAGCTCCCTGCAACCGATCGAACAAGTCATCTATACATGGTAGTGGATACCTGTTTCGCACAGTGACACGATTCAGTTGTCGGTAGTCGATGCACAATCTCATACTACTATCCTTCTTCTTTACAAATAAGACAGGAGCTCCCACGGCGATACACTGGGACGAATAAGTCCTCTATCTAACAACTCTTGCAATTGGCTTTTGAGTTCCTTCAACTCTGTCGGGGCCATCCGATAGGGTAGTATAGAAATAGGCCCCGCACCCAGAATCAAGTCAATGCAAAATTCAACATCACGATCGGGTGGTAATCCTGGTAACTCAGTAGGAAACACCTCCGGAAATTCTCATGCGATCGGAACCTGGTCCAATGGAATCTCAGCAGCTCCTACGTCCTGAACAAATGCTAAGAACCCACGACAACCCTTCTTCAAGAGTCGTCCCGCACAAAGAGCAGAAATCATGTTGGCAGGATTTATATTACAGTCTCCTTGCACAACAAAGATCGGTTCACCTGGAAAACAAAATCTAACCGCTTTTCCCCGACAATCTACATAGGCATGACAAGCGGCCAACCAATCCATACCGAGAAGTATATCAAAATCTAACATATCCAGGAGAATCAGATCAACTAGCGAATATCTATCACCAATACGCACAGAACATGATCTGAATACGTGTCGAGCTATAAAAGAATCTCCCACCGGAGTAATCACCACTAACGGTAACTCTAATAACGACGACTCTTTCCCCAAAGAAAGTGCAAAGCATGAAGATACATAAGAATGTGTAGAACTGGGATCAAATAAAATATGTGCATCTAACGAACATACTGCAAGAGTACCTGTCACAACTGCATTTGATGCCTGGGCATCCTGTGGAGTCAGCGCAAAAACCCGTGCCTGGCCCCTGTCCGCATCCTGTCGTTCTCTACCTCTATCTCCTCGACCTCTCTGAGATCGTCCTGCAAAACCTCGACCTCGTGGTGCAACTTCCTGGCGTGTAGGGCCAACTGGGGAAGGAAGTAAAGCCATCGGCGTAGAAGGTGGAGGGGGTAAAGCAACCTGTGGAGTAACAGTCCCGCTATAGCATGTACACCCTCTAGCCGTATGCCCTGGAAGTCCGCAACTATAACATGTAAGTGGGGTTCCCTGATCATCGGGGTATGAACTGAACATCTGTCCCTGGGTCCAACCTCGTCCGAAACTGCGGCCTGGAGTATATCTACCTCTATCTCTACCAAACTACCCAGTCATTGGCCCAATCGGTCTACTCCTCTTTGGCTACGGAACAACCACTGCCTCGCTCAATCACTCCTCCACTCGTATCGCTGCATCTATGGCCTGCGCATACATATCAAAATGCTGGGAGCCTATAGCCAGATACAACTGCGTGTCCAGACTCCTTAAGAACCTCTTTACCCGAAGCTCCTCCGTAGGAACTAAATAGGGAGCATAGCGCGACAGCTGGGTGAATCGTAAATAAAAATCTGCTACCGACATACTTGCAGATTTCCGCAACGCTTCAAAACTGCTAGCTCTAGCATCCCTCACACTCTGTGGAAAAAATCTAGCAAGAAAGACCTCGGAAAACTCGGTCCACGACATCGGAGGAAGACCCGTAGCTCGCCCTCTCTCCATCGACTCGCACTACTCCTGTGCAAGTCTCTCCAAATGAAAACTAGTCAGCTCAACTGACCTAGCATCAGACCATCGCAATGATCTGCCAATCCTTCCCATCCTATCAAGAAAGGATTGAGGATCTTCCGCTACATTGGTCCCTGTAAATACCGGAGGTCTCAACCTCATAAACTCTTAAAGCGATACCTCCATCACCCTCGTGTCTACCAGTGCTACCGTCTATGTGGGCTGTATCTCAGACTCTGCCACGGTCGGTGCCGGATCCTATCTCAGTACTCGAGTGGCCTCAGCTAACTGTCCTACCACTCGCTGTAATCCTAACATGCCCTCCTCTATTCTAGTCATGCGATCTGGAGGAGGAGGATCAACATGCTCGTGCACCGCTGGAACGTCCGGTGTAACCGTCACCTTCATAGGCGGACACACCCTAGCTGCATCTCTGGCTGCGGCTCGCCTAGCTCGCATAGCCATAGCAACTGGAATAAGAAACGAGAGTTGGTAAGGCTTACAAAATAGGAGCAATCAATAACAGAGAGTCAAAGGAAGGACAAATCAAGATACATATCCTAAGGTTAGTTTAGGCTGAGTGTGGTAACGTAAATATGCCGCGGAACATATGTATGGTACTGTACTCATCCTAAATTACCTACTCCATAAAACCAAAGGTCATCCTAAATCACGGACTCACGTCAACTTATCTAAATTCACTACTCAATTCCGTAAGGTAAATTCTAAGATCTGATACCAACTTTGTCACGATCCAAAGTTTGGATGTGACCGGAACTTAGATTGTATAGTATCTAAGGATATTTACACCACCCGAGTAAGCCGAAAAACCAAGATCAAAACCTTTTTACGGAAATTTTTATAAAAATTTAGTTTTTAAGTAAAAATCATAGTTTTTGTGTGATTAACATAAAACAAACATAAGGTGTTAAGTTTGGTTGCATCCCTAGTTGGGATCAACAAAATACAACAGCGGAATAAAATTTACAACTTATATGAGACCAATATAATCATAGATATAAATAAAAGAAATATTCACTAACATACCAACGATCTCACCTGTCAACTAATATACATATAATCATCTCTCATTCTAAATCATAGTACAAGGTTTGATGGAGATTTTCTAGATACAATGATACAATACCAAAATAGAAGGTCACTGCATATGTAACCCACCTATCAAAAGATGCGATAAAAGCTGCAAAAGTGGATCTGCACGGCCGCTAACCGTCCACTCTACCCCTGCAAGGAACTGTGGCACAACGGGGGTGAGTTGCCAACTCAGTGAATAAAACTAACATATAACGATTAATAATGTAAATATGACGATCACAACTAACTGAAATGAGAGCAAGTAGGATGTACGATAGTATATGGAAAGCATGAATCTGTACTACAAATCAGATAACCAAAACTGAAATCTCATCATTTATTATCAACAAATTTCATCTTTCCGTGTCCATAATCGACACAAAACTTCCATTTCTCGCAGGCATCATTTCTCGAACAATCCTGTAATCAACAAAGTCCACCATGTATCCAACTGTATCCCCACCGACTCAGTTTGGATAAAACTGTAAATCCGTAACCGTATACCCACCGACTCGGCCCGGAATAAAACTATAAATCCATAACCGTATACCCACCGACTCGGTTTGGAATAAACTCAAATAAAAAAAACATCTCCTGGTGGACGTGTCACATAAATCATGAAATCACTGGATCTATATAATAGTACAGGAAAACTCAAACCATAAATTCTCAATAATATAAAGCTTCCTATATCAACTTAGAATACTCGGATGATAAACATGATGTCATTTATGCAAGTTACCACTATTTTTAATAATTTAGGTATGATAGGAATCATATTTAACAAGTTGAATATTTAGTGTAAAAGTAACATGTTAATATCGACGAGGTGTAGTGTAACATGTAAAGATATGCACGTACGGCATAACTCGTCGATAATTATGCAGTGTTCTAACAACTAAAATGAGGTACATGTAGATATGAATGCATATTATCATTTTAGCATACAAAAGTAAAGCATTTATTTAAATAAAACTACGGGCCGAACACGCCATCTCTACAAAATTCCCCGTTAGATGTTTAGTCTACTCACCGAAAATACGTCGTCTCTACTCAGGAATCTCCAATCCTTTTTCCTTTCCTTGCCACCTCCGAAACTCCCGAACTCAAATCTAATATTAAATTTAACTCGTATAAGAAAACGGCTACATTCTGATACGGTAAAATCAAGAAACACAAGTTGTACGTGCTAACTACACTACGTACGACTATAGCAAACAATCTAACACTCATCCTCACTGAAATTTAACCCAACTCTACATCGCGACAGAAAACAGATCGCGATACGCTTTAACCGTGTCGTATTTTGGGTTTTTAGATACCTTTTCCGATATTAGCTTTCAGATTTTATATACAGTTAAACTGAATTGATTAAACAATACCAAATTAACCAAAATTTTTGCACAAATGCCTACCCAACAAAACAAAACACCAAACGCATTCAAAAATCCGGCGACGCCGGAATTTCCCTATTGGTCGCCGGCCCAAAACCAATCCCTCGGATTCGTGCTCCTATGGTTTGCTCTAGGTTCAACGTACAACATTAAGACCTTGTTTAGTTAAGTAAATTATTCTCTAAACTACAGCAGATTCAAACAGAGCCTAGTTTTGAATAAAATACGATATTATAGAAATTTTTCATTTCAATTTAAACTAGTTACAGAATCTAAATTCCTACTGTAGTTAAGGATTTTACCTACAAATAATTTGTTGGAATAACACCCTCCAAAATGCACAAGCTCCTTGTCCTAGCTTGATGGTGAGGAAATTCTAGATTTAGCTCTTCTCTTCTTCTTTCTCTTACTCTTGTTTGTTTGTTCTAGTTTTCTTTTCCTTCTTTTGAATTTTCAAAAGTTTTAAACTAGCTAAATAATTTGAACATGAGTTATATATGACAAAAAGAAAGGATAAGGTGAAGGAGGAGATGTCACCAAGCAAGATGTGGGGGTTTCATGCAAAGAGGAGGTGTGGGGTGTGTGTTGTGCATGTAAAAAGGTGGTGGCAATGCATTAACCTTCCATTTTGATTTATCTTTAGATAAAATTCTGAAAAAAAAACCTAATTTACCTCTTTTTCACTTACACCCTTAATCAATTTCCCATTTGCAAAAAATTTCTAAACTTTACATAGAAACCCTTCACAACTTATGTTATTATAAAACACCCTTTTTATTGAAATGAAGCTAAAATTCATATTAAAACCCTTATAACTTATTTATGTTGCATAATAAAAATTTTATTTAATTTGTTTTACATACAACTTATGAAATTGTCTTATTTGGTTTTAATAACTTTTTTAATTTAACATTTTATTATTTAATTAATTAATTTTATTTATTTCTAAATTTTCAAAATGTTACAATATAACATATAGGATAGATACGAGTTAATCCGCCTCGCGCATTAACTCGTACGAACAAGAACATAAAACGCTCTGTCTTCCTATGGATCGACCCGTGCTCATCGCAGCTAGCTGCAAAGCAACACCGTCCTGATCGCGGTTAACTTTAGAACTCTTAAAACTCGACACGCCAAAAGCGTGCTGATCACATGGCAAGCATGGGGAGCATTTAATGAGGAGAAAGAAAGGGGCATGGTTCATTCTCTAACCTTACACCATCATTTCCCTCATACACTCCCTCATTCTCACCTCACTCTCTCATTCTTAATTATTCTCCATCTCCTCTCCCTTCAACTGAAACCCTAACCACACCATCGCAAAACCCAAGCCAATCCTCACTAAACCTCACTAAAACCCTTCACAACCCTAGTTAAGCCACTAAAGATGACTTGGAGCATGGAAAACTAGGGTTTTTGAGCAAGTGTGGAAAGGTAGTGATCTCTAACTGTTAATTAGGTCCTTATAATGTTGTGTTGCCTAGTAGTTGCTGTTTAGAACACTAAAGATATAGTTTTTGTGTAATATCGTATTTTTAGTGTTATTTTGGGGTCACTGTAATCTGATATCACCATGAATTGTTAGTGAAAAATCTAGCAGTGTAGTAGTGTTGTGTTAGAGGCCCTGAGTGTTCACCTGAAACCCTGACCCCACCATTCATTGTTCACCCCACGAGATACAGAGGAATTCCGGCGGCGGCGGATTTGTTGGGGACTGGGGGTTATGGTTTTGTGGGTAGCTGTCTGTAGGTATTTTGGAGTGTTTGGTACTGCTTGATTTTTCTGTGTTGACTATAGGCAAAATCTAGGAACACTTTACTAATTTATAGTGTTTCGACTACGTGCGTTAAGTTATCCAACACGGTTCACGTTCTTGATGTAGCTTGCTGCACTTAGCTTTGATTTAGGATGTCGCTACACACGTTAGCCACTAAAGGAACTCTTGAGAGTTTGTTCGAGTCGGTGCGTCGATCTAAACGTAGTTTGTATGTATTATTGAACAGTTTCTAACTTGCACTTGTATGTTTTGTGTGATATTAGGAGCGAGTGCGGGGACATCAAACGCTACAAAGAAGGGAAAGCAGGTGGTTGGATTTACCTAGCTCGAGATCATCGGTGAGTGGATTTAACATCTACGGGGAAATCGTCTGTAAGGCGTTAAGCGTCGAGGGCTAGATATGATTTATAGCCACATGTTATATGCATATGAGTTGATTGTGCATGAGTATCATTGCATACCATTACTTGTTGTACCTCGACTTAGTACCTATTGGATACTGCACCATTACAGACGGTTCATATTGCACGGGCACTAAATTCTATGCTACATACACACCATTAGTAATTGCCATGACACGCACAACATATACACATATGTGGTACTACATTTGTTATTGACATTGAGACGTTGATTCTTGTTCTATTGCGCATATGAAATACATCATGCATGTATACCTACATGCATATACACATACCTTGCTATAGCTATATATACACCTTTATATGATGTTGCACTTGATTTTGGAGAATGTGGGAACCGCATGATATTATTAAAAACTTGATTTATTTCAAAGAGCGGTTTTCCCTTGATATGCTCATATTACTGTTCTATGTTGCATACATCATATTTCATGAATTTACGCATTAAGATAGGGATTTCATATGATTTATAAATTTTTAAACCGTGGTGATATTTTAAGAAAGTATGCATTGTTTTGAAAACCTGGTTTCTCTTGATATGATATTTTGATGCGTCCACCATGAGTTTTCTCAGTTCTGAGCTATGAGTATACCCGATTCGAGGAGCAGTAGGCACCGTCTGCGGGTAAATGGTGGACCCGGTGAGGTACCCCGGGGCAAGAAGACAATAAAATACCCTTCATCTTCCATTGTAGCCAAGCAGTAAGCGCATCTATCTCTTTTAGGCTCCTGGTGCCAACCGATCTTCGACAAGATCAATGGAAGAAGAAGTTACTCGTATAGAAAGGCGATGAGCCCGACGGAGGGAGTACTACCTACCGGTGATAGTATAGAACCCGACGGATATCCGGAGGATACCGTTTGGGAGTTATGATATTAGATATTTTGAGGGCCGATCTAGGTATGCGGTGCCAGAGAGATGAGTATTTATGTGTCGTTGATGGACACGGGTTTTCATGATGTTTCGAGTGTCGATGTTGGACACTCAGTTTTCATGATGTG
Source organism: Agapanthus africanus (assembly GCA_030015575.1). NCBI lineage: Eukaryota > Viridiplantae > Streptophyta > Magnoliopsida > Asparagales > Amaryllidaceae > Agapanthus > Agapanthus africanus. The sequence goes on along the minus strand of CM057338.1, from coordinate 863,825,350 downwards.
ACGGATATAAGGGCCGATTAGAGTGACGGCGCCTGAGTTATTGGGATTTGGGGTATCGTTGATGGACACCGGTTTTCCATGATGATGATTCATGCATGAGATTTTATATGTTATCCCATACTCTGGATTTATTAGACATGTACTGTTTCATGTAGTTGTTGTACCCTGATGATGTACATTGATTATGATCATACTGCATATCCGTACTGTTATATTATGTCATCAGATTTCATATTTCAGACCATCGCTTTCGTGCATACTTGCGGTTATCTGTATGATATTATTTACTATTCACGAGTTGGCAACTCACCCCCGTTGTGCCACAGTGTTTTGCAGGCTTAACCCTCAGAGTAGTCGTGGTAGGGCTCTCAATTGTATCTATTTCAGCGGATACCGCTACGGTTGGCTGTGAGGCTTTTTGCTGTAGGTGGGTTTACAGTTATCCGATTATATCCATTGTATATCTTATTGTATCTAGTACTCTCCATCTACCACTTTCATGTATTGACTTAGAGACGAGTTTGTGAGGATCGATATTGTATATTATGTGACTCTGGGTGTTGTGCTCGTGTGAGCCGGTCTTTCTTATGTAGTTTTATCTCTTTATGCCGTTTTTCATTTTTATTGTCTATTTCTTCGCTACGGCGTCGTATATATGATTGTGGTGGTTGTTTCCGCCTTTGGGCGTGATTTGCTCCCGTTTGGAGATACTTTATTTATATCCTGTGTTTGTACCCGTTTCGGGGCTAGTTTTACAAAGGAGATGCAGCCGAAATTTTTTAAAAAATAAACTTAAACTTTAAGATTTTTACTTGAGATTTCCAAATATTTTTAACAATGTTTTTATCACTAATTTCTTTTTATGGTTTAGATTTCTGGGTTCGGCTTACATAAATTGCGTTACGCCTGTTGACGTCACGTGGTTTAAGTGCCGGTCACATACCTAAATTTGGGTCGTGACAAAGTTGGTATCAGAGCGCTGGGTTTTACCTTTCGGAGTGTAGTATGACCTTGGTATGATGGAGTAGGTAGTTTAAGCAGAGTGACGTAGCTTGTGTATGTTCCGCGGCATACTTACGATACGATACTCCGCCTAAGTGACCTTAGGACATATTGCTTGTAATTCCTTCCTTGATTTCCATGTATCCTTATAATTTGAATTCTATGTTCTTATCGAATCCTTTTTTCATTTCTAGCCATTATTCTGCCAAAGACTACGAGGGCACAGAGAGCAGCCGCGAGAGCCGAGGTAAGGGTAGGCTCATCAGAGAAGAGGACTGACCAGGGCGGTACGCCTATTCCACAGGAGCATATTGATCCACCTTTGGTAGATTATATTACTAGGCTAGAGGCCGGTATGCAGGATTTACACCAGATGATGGGGTCGTTGGTTGAGGCCAGTCGAGCGCAGAGACAGGAGGTTGTCCCACCTTTCATGGGGACCGCGATGGTGCCTACCGTTCAAGCAGTCGTACCTGCAGCTACGGAGCTTATCACCGTATCATTATCTGAGTTTATGAGGCTGAAGCCTCCGATTTTCACCAGCACCGATACAGCTGAGGATCCCCAGTCATTTATCGATCGGATGACCAGGATCTGTCGTTCAGTGAGATGGTCCGACGCGAGATGGGTAGAGTTCGCGAGTTTTCGTCTGGAGGGTCTTGCCCAGACTTGGTGCGAGTTTTTAGAGAGAGGCAGAGCCGCAGGTCTTTCTCCTATGACCTGAGCTGAGTTCGTGACGGTTTTTCTTTCCCGTTTTCTTCCACAGAGTCATTATGCCAGACTCCAGTTATGACAGTGGCTGAGTACGATGTTCAGTTTGCCCAGCTATCTATGTATGCTCCATATTTGGTGGACACTGAGGAGATGCGGATCAAGAGATTCGTGCGAGGCCGGATTACCCAGTTGTTCCTCGCTATCTGCTCCTAGCATTGTGACACATATGCAGCCGCGGTGGACGCAGCCCTACTGGTTGAGGAGCGCCTTTCCGAGACTTCGGTCATTCTGGGACTGAAGAAGATTCCTACTGATGTATCAGCTCAGAGGAAGTTTGGCAGAGGCCGCGGCAGATTCGCTATAGGCCGTGCAGGTAACCGGAGCGTAAGACGAGGCCAGATATATAGCTTATACCTACTAAGCCAGCACCTATCGAGATGTTTTGGGTGTGGCGGTCTCCATCACCGCATCAGAGATTGTACTGAGGTATGCCAGAAAGAGGCAGCAGTTCCATATGTTATCTTACCACCTTCACCTCAGAGAGCGTTGCCTCCTACGCTTGTTGATGCTCCGCGTCAGACATTTGCTCAGAGAGGTCGTGGTCACGGAGGTTTTTCTCAAAGGGGACAGGGTAGCAGAGGCGGAGGACAGCCAGTCGCCGGTAGAGGGCAGGCTCGAGTATTTGCTTTGACTCATCAGGACGCACAGGCGTAGAATGCAGTAGCGATAGGTACTCTTTCAATATGTTCCTTCGATGCACACATTTTTTTTGATCCGGGATCTATGCACTCGTATATTTCTACGCACTTCATGCTGACGTTAGGCCGAGAATCATGTTTGCTAGATCAGACGCTTGTTGTGACTACTCCTGTTGGCGAGTCGTTTGTTGCGCGACATGTGTTTCGGTCGTGTGTCGTTCGTATTGGAGATAGAGATTCTTCCGTCAACTTGATCCTTCTTGAGATGTTGGACATCGACGTTCTCCTTGGCATGGACCGGTTAGCTACTTGCTACGTGTCTTTGGACTGCCGTGAGAAGACAGTCAGGTTTTGTTTTCCGGGCGAGTCGGTTCTTGTTGTGCAGGGGGACCGTGGTGCCGCCCCTCACAGTTTGATTTTAGACCTTTGCGCTAGTCGGCTTTTGAGGAGGGGATGTCGGGGATCTTGGCTTTCATACGAGATACTGGAGCCACAGTAGATTCGTTGGACTGGGTTCCTATCGTGAGATAGTTTCCCGACGTATTTCCCGATGAGTTGCCTGGATTGCCGCCAGAGCGTGAGATTGAGTTTTGCATTGATTTGATCCCCGGCACGGGGCCTATTTCTATACCGCCTTACCAGATGGCCCCGGCGGAGCTTAAGCATCAGCTACAAAAGTTGCTGGATCGGGGATTTGTGCGTCCGAGTGTTTCGCCTTAGGGAGCTCATGTTCTGTTCGTCAAGAAGAAGGACAGCAGTTTGAGGTTGTGCATTGATTATCGTCAACTGAACTAAGTTACGGTGCGGAATAAGTATACTTTACCTCGCATTAATGATTTGTTTGATCATCTTCAGGGTGCGGGACATTTTTCCAAGATAGATTTGAGATCGGGTTATCATCAGTTGCAGGTTCGGAATGATGACATTCCGAAGACTGCTTTTCGTACACGCTACGGGCATTATGAGTTCTTGGTGATATCGTTCGAACTCACCAATGCCCCAGCAGCGTTCATGGATTTGACGAACCAGATTTTCAGGCCGTTCCTCGACTTGTTCATTATTGTGTTTATTGATGACATTCTGGTTTATTCCAAGAGTCGAGAAGAGCATGAGCAGCACTTGAGGATTGCTTTGCAGACATTGAAAGAGCACCAGCTATTTGCTAAATTCTTGAAGTGTGCCTTCTGGCTTGCTAGTGCTGACTTCCTGGGTCACGTGGTTACGGGAGACGGTATTCGTGTGGACCCGAGGAAAATCGAGGCCGTGCAGCTTTGGCCTAGACCTGTATCAGTGACAGAGGTCCGGAGCTTTTTGGGCTTATCCGGTTACTACCGTTGTTTCGTGCAGGACTTCTCGAGTATCGCTGCACCGCTGACCGGACTGACCAGAAGGGAGTTCCTTTTCTTTGGACTGAGGCACGCGAGCTGAGTTTTCAGCAGTTGAAGACTCGGTTGACGACTGCACCAGTTTTATCTTTGCCTTCTGGATCGGGCGGCTATGTCGTTTACTGTGATGCTTCTCGAGTGGTGCTCGGTTGTGTATTGATGCAGCATGATAGAGTTATCGCTTATGATTTTCGGCAGTTGAAGAAGCATGAGCAGAATTATCCCACTCATGATCTTGAGATGGATGCGGTGGTCTTTGCGTTTAAGATTTGGAGACACTACTTGTACGTGGAGTCGTGTCAGATTTTCATAGACCACCAGAGCTTAAAGTACATCTTCCAGCAGCGGGATCTGAATTTGAGACAGCGCCATTAGATGGAGCTTGTGAAGCATTAAATGAGGGGAGAGAAAAGGGGCATGGTTCATTCTCTAACCTCACACCCTCATTTCCCTCATCCCTCACTCATACACTCCCTCATTCTCACCTCACTCTCTCATTCTCAATTATTCTCCATCTCCTCTCCCCTCAACTGAAACCCTAACCAAACCATCACAAAACCCAAGCCAATCCTCACTAAACCTCACTAAAACCCTTCACAAGCCTAGTTAAGCCACTAAAGATGACTTGGAGCATGGAAAGCTAGGGTTTTTTAGCAAGTGTGGAAAGGTAGTGATCTCTAACTGTTAATTAGGTCCTTATAATGTTGTGTTGCCTAGTAGTTACTGTTTAGAACACTAAAGATATAGTTTCTGTGCAATATAGTATTTTTAGTGTTATTTTGGGGTCACTGTAATCTGCTATCACCACGAATTATTACTGTAAAATCTAGTAGTGTAGTAGTGTTGTGTTAAAGGCCCTGGGTGTTCATCTGAAACCCTGACCCCACCATTCACTGTTCACCCCACGAGATACGGAGGAATTTCGGCGTCGCCGAATTTGTTGGGCACTGGGGGGTTGTGGTTTTATGGGTAGCTGTCTGTAGGTATTTTGGGGTGTTTGGAACTGCTTGATTTTTTTCTGTTGACTATAGGAAAAATCTGGGAACACTTTGCTAATTTATAAGTGTTTCGACAACGCACGTTAAGTTATCCGACACGGTTCGTGTTCTTAGTGTAGCTTGCTGCACTTAGGTTTGATTTAGGATGTCGCTACACACGTTAGCCACTAAGCGAACTCTTGAGAGTTTGTTGGAGTCGGTGAGTCGATCTAAACGTAGTTTGTATGTATTATTGAACGGTTTCAAAGTTGCACTTGTATGTTTTGTGTGATATTAGGAGCGAGTGTGGGGACTTCAGACGCTACAAAGAAGGGAAAGCAGGTGGTTGGATTTACCTAGCTCGAGATCATCGGTGAGTAGATTTAACATCTACGGGGAAATCGCCCGTATGGCGTTAAGCGTCGAGGGCTAGATTTGATTTATAGCCACATGTTATAAGCATATGAGTTGATTGTGTATGAGCATCAATGCATACCATTACTTGTTGTACCTTGACTTAGTACCTATTGGACACTGCACCATTACAGACGGTTTATATTGCACGAGCACTAAATTGTATGCTACACACACACCCTTGGTAATTGCCATGACACGCACAACATATACACATATGTGGTACTGCATTTGTTATTAACATTGAGACGTTGATTTTTGTTCTATTGCGCATATGAAATATATCATGCATGCATGTATACCTACATGCATATACACATACCTTGCAATAGCTACATATACACCTTTATATGATGTTGCACTTGATTTTGGAGAATGTCGGAACCGCATGATATTATTAAAAACTTGATTCATTTCATAGAGCGGTTTTTCCTTGATATGCTCATATTACTGTTTTATGTTGAATACATCATATTTCATGGATTTACGCATTGATATACAGATTTCATGTGATTTATAGATTTGAGAACTGTGGTGAAATTTCAAGAAAGTATGCATTGTTTTGAAAACCCGATTTCTCTTGGTATGATATTTCGATGCGTCCACCATGAATTTTCTCGGTTCTGAACTATGTGTATACCCGATTCGAGGAGCGGTAGGCACCGTCTGCGGGTACATGGTGGACCAGGTGAGGTACCCCAGGATAGGAAGACTCGTATAGAAAGGCGGTGAGCCGGACTGAGGGAGTACTACCTACCGGTGATAGTATAGAACCCGACGGATATCCGGAGGATACCCTTTGGGAGTTATGATATGAGATATTTTGAGGGCTGATCTGGGTATACGGCGCCGGAGAGATGAGTATTTATGTGTCGTTGATGGACACAGGTTTTCATGATGTTTCAAGTGTCGATGTTGGACACTCAGGTTTCATGATGCGACGGATATGAGGGCCGATCAGAGTGACGGCGCCTGAGTTATTGGGATTTAGGGTGTCGTTGATGGACACCGGTTTTCCATGATGATGATTCATCCATGAGGTTTTATGTGTTATCCCATACTCTGGATCTATAAGACATGTAATGTTTTATGTAGTTGTTGTACCCTGATGATGTACATTGATTATGATCATACTGCATATCCGTACTGTTATATTATGTCATCAGATTTCATATTTCAGACCATCGCTTTCATGCATACTTTTGATTATCTGTATGATATTATTTACTATTCACGAGTTGGCAACTCACCCCCGTTGTGCCACAGTGTTTTGCAGGCTTGACCCTCAGAGTAGTCACGGCAGGGCTCTCAATTGTATCTATTTCAGCGGATACCGCTACAGTTGGCTGTGAGGCATTTTGCTGTAGGTGGGTTTGCGGTTCTCCGATTATATCCATTGTATATCTTATTATATCTAGTACTCTCCATCTACCACTTTCATGTATTGACTTGGAGACGAGTTTGTGAGGATAGATATTGTATATTATGTGACTCTGGGTGTCATGCTCATGTGAGCCGGTCTTTCTTATGTAGTTTTATCTCTTTATGTTGTTTTTCATTTTTATTGTCTATTTCTTCGCTACAGTGTCTTATATATGATTGCGGTGGTTGTTTCTGCCTTTGGGTGTGATTTGCACCCGTTTGGGGATTCTTTATTTATATCCTGTGTTTGTACCCGTTTCGGGGCTAGTTTTATAAAGGAGGTGCTGCCGAATTTTTTAAGAAAATAAACTTAAGCTTTAAGATTTTTACTTGAGATTTCCAAATGTTTTTAACAATGTTTTTATCACTTACTTCTTTTTAAGGTTTAGATTTCTGGGTTTCGGCTTACTTAAATTGCGTTACGCCTGTTGACATCACGTGGTTTAAGTGCCGGTCACGTGCCTAAATTTGGGTCGTGACAAAGTTGGTGGATAGCCAGTGGTGCAATGATAGTTGTACAGTTCAGTTTCATTTATACATTTGATATTACGGGACGAGCGTCCGACATGTGGACTGCCGTTTCCGCCAGTTTGTATATTATTTGTTTAGGGCACGACCTGGTTGAGGTCGATATCACCATTGTATATATATTTCAGTTTCTGTACTAGGATTACCCCGCGGTGGAGTGCTCGAATAGCCGGATTCTAGAGGGCAACGGGCACACATCTCATGGCGTTGAGACGGAGGGGGCATTACTCTAAAATTTGTGGGCTATTCGTCGCACTCGTATAGGGTACAGGATGACCCACGGAGGGGTGCTCAAGTTACCGGATTCCGTGAAATGCCGGGTGGCCCATTCACTTTGTTGATTGGTGTTGCCTCACTTCTGAGATTGGCTAGAAACTTGCCACGCTCGTCCGGGTCCAGGTTTTCATTGCACAGGCTATTCATACGACAGGGAACGTCGTGTCTCATTTGTGGCTCAAATGAAACCCGAGGCTCCAAGATTATCCACCATTATGTGTTGCTTGCTGAGATTCTGTGATGTTGCTTATATCGTGCCTGGGATGAATGTTATATATATATTTATATATATACTAGTAGATGTTGTATATGTTTTGCATCCGCGCTAGTCCAGCCCCCGCTCTGCCGTTAGTTATGTAACCTAACGGTGCATGATGGACCCCGTGGCGAATGCGGATGGTATATACGTACATTGTATTTTCGTTCTTTTCTGGTGTGATATGGATTAATTGATGGGACTGCATTAATTCCGATTAATGCAAAGAAAACAAACCTATATGATGTTATTGGAACCAAGTTTTTTTAAAAATAAAATTGACATTGCAGACGTTTCCTTTTGCTTTGCACAGTGGTATTCGGTTTTGAATATCCAGCACCTCATTCAACAAGGCAAGAGTCGAGATCCTTTCATCGGGAGTGACCTCTTGAGCAAAAGTTTGCGTCCTTGTAAAAACTTCATTATAGTCGATTCTTTTTCTTTGCATCGTCGTATTCAGTTTGGAATATTCTGCACCTCATTCGATGAGGAAAGTGCCGAGATTCCTTCACAAGGAGTGACCTCTTTAACAAAAGTTTACGCCACTATATATATTTGTAAAACCACTCAGTTCCTTCAACGATATCTACGTTAAAGGTTTTTCGCCAAAAACCAGCCATAGCCCTCCGTCATTTCAGATTAGTATTATTTAGTATTCGTGCTGTGTTTGTTGACCTAGTCAAGGCGTAGTGTACGGTAGCTAAGTGGTACTTTTCTATGCATTGTAAATGCGATTGGTTAGGACAGTCGTGCGGTCTTGTTGACTTAGTCAAGGGCACGTGCGGGTAGGTTTAATGCAATCAAAAAAATGATGGGTTGAACTTGACTAGCGGTTTATGGTTTGTTGACCTAATCAAGGTCATAAAACGCTAGGGGTAAAAACCAAATCGGGAGTTTCAAACATACAGGAAATGCGCATACCCTCTGGAGTGTGGTGACTTGAGTGGATTCCATTAAGTTATCATGCGGTGATAGTTGGATCCCAATTCCTACTGATGAGTAGATGTTACTCCTAGGGTGATTTTAGATGATCCCGACTAATTCTCCTTTTAGGGTTTGAAGGAGAATTCGAGAAAATAGTGGGAGCCATCCTGATTAGATAAAGTGATTAACCAATCTAATCTATGTTAGAGTGCACGCTGAGTGCTTCTTTTCTCTTTCTCTTTGGCAGCGACAATGGCCTGACCTTAAAAACTCATGAACCAAGTTAACCGAACCTTCTTAAAAACACTTTGGATTTTGGATTTTGGATTTTCATTTAGTCGCATATATCATTGCAGCTCCTACATCCCCTTAGCATTTATCCATAATACTCTGCATCACTATGAAGATCCATATTTCTTGGATATGCCATCGTATAGTTACATACGAACTCGAAGGATCTTGTTCCAGTTCGAGGATGGTTTCTGGTTCTGGAGAAATTGAATAGGATTATTCGGTTGTCTTTTATCTTTACCTTTTCTCAGGTTGCGAGGGCTCCTGGTATTAGGAGAGTACACCTATTGCGTTTATTGGATAGTCTTCTTCCAAACCATAGGCAGGTGTCAAAAGGTGGGGAAGGAAGAAAACCAATTAGCCTAAGTGTGGTGTACAGAAGGTAATAAGTAAAGAAATATAAAGGGATCAGATAAAGGGCAAAGGAAATTGCAACTTCTATCATTCACGAAGAAACAGCGTATACCCCTGCCACTCTATATCACCTTTGCATTTATCTGGAACACTCCGTATCACTACGAAGATCCATATTGCTTGGGTATGCCATCGTATAGTTACATACAAACTCGAAAGAACTTGTTCTAGTTCGTGGATAGTTTCCGGTTTGGGAGAAATTGAATAGGATTATTCGGTTGTCTTTTATCTTTACCTTCTCTCAGGTTGCGAGGGCTCTTGGAATTAGAAGAGTACATTTATTGGGCTTATTGGATAGTCTTCTTCTAAACCTTTGGCTGGTGCCGAAGGGTAGGGAAGGAAGAAAATCAATTAGCCTAAGTATAGTGTACAGAAGGTAATAAGTAAAGACATATAAAGAGATTGGAGTGATGGCAAGGAAATATACGGTTACAGTCATGAATCTGGATAGTGGAAGAGGCATTACTAGGAATACCCGTTTACCCCTTCGAAACATTTTCATGTTTCAGTTTTATTGTGCGGTGTTAAGTGAAAACTGTTTTCCCAATTAGATTCTGACTCTAGGGTATGTATTTACCAGATCTGATTCTCACATCTGTATGGCGTTACAGCTTGTGAGTGGGAGTAAGGTATTTGGAATTAGGTGATTAGATCCTCTATATATCGGAATTCTTTGTAATTGGTGATATTTGAGGAAATCACTTGGGTTTTGTCTGACGGCAAATATTAGGTTTTGAATATCCGTCGTCATGCACCAATTTCAAACCGATATATCTGTACGTTTATTTTATAAAGTGAGATATAACTTTTTGAAATTATATCTATGATATTTACCTATATCAGTTGATGGTTAGGTAAGGTGCATTCAACAATGGTGTAATTCTTCTTAACCATAGTACAGTTTTCAACCTACGACGCACATGGTTTGAGTTGTTAAACTCAGAGGACTTATACAAAGTATTGTATGTTGTCCGATATCCGCAAGGACAAAAGGGTTAGTACTCATACTATATTCTGTTTACTCATGTTTCTCTGGTTTTAGACAAGTATTTCATTGAAATACAGGGTTCAAATTTTGAGAAGATATAGGTATAAGAATAAAGTAGAGAACCATATGTTGCAAGTATCAGGATTCTTCAAGGTGATCGAAAATGTAGATACTTGTGTTTGGTATTCCGTTGTAAGTAATAGTTTTGAGAACTTGATTCTCTTTCAGGTTACTCGTACGTGAATGTATTCCTAGATGAGTAATGATATATGGCCTTCTTCCATTTGGTTGATATGCACTGGAAACAGCTGCATGATTTTTTAATCCGGTTCCAATTAAATTAGTGCATTTGTTTCTATATTGGATATATAGAATTGATTCATATCTTAACGATGTTAAGATATATGGAGTTGTCCAGCAGATGCTTAAAACCAGAATCTGGACAAACTCAAGGCACGTTTCAGTAATGGCAGTTTGTGGGTTATCCCAGGCTTTGACGAGGGTTAACTTTTTACCATCTGGAAGATCAATAGTTATATTGTTCTTGACTCTCCACCAGTTTTAGTAAAATGGTTTCTTTTCATAAAACATTAGTGGGAGTATGGTAGAACTGGAAGTAATTCCAGAACCACAAACGATTACTCAAAATTAGAAGAACCTAAAGATTCAAATGGTTTTGACAATCCATTAGCCACTCCACGGATTTGGTAGGTAACCTCAGGCACCCGAGAGGTACTTCAGTCTCTTCAAAGACGGTGAAAGGGAAGTTTTTGATTACCCATACTTGTCACTACTACTATTCTAGACTAAGAGGTCTGGCAGGAGGATGAGTATAACGTCGTTCTAAACTAGCTCTAGAAGTGCATGTGTATATGACTCTGCCAGAGGGTTGTTGTAGTCAGTGGGAGCAGCGAAAGAATAGTGAGCAAGTAACTTATGTCTATTTATAGACTAAAGCAGGTATAGCGGAGATTGATATTTTTGATGTAACAGTCACAGAGTTTGACTTCATCAGAATAAGATATGGATCTGGTAAAAAGGTAGTAGGGAGTGATGTTCTGGTATTTGGATGACATGCACTTAATAAGAAGAGATCTTCCTATACTACGATCGGTTATAATGTGTTTGTCACAAGATGGTTTCTCCACATAGGATATGGATAAAATATTGGGGATTCTGGTCACTAGATCTATGGTTTTAGATCTAGATTTGGGAAGTGTCCCAATTCGAGGACTTGACACTATTCTAAAGTGTTTTAAAATGGGCAACTCCTGGCGTGGTGGTGTACCCGTAGGTGATGGAGTCACCCTCTCCAAAGAGATGTCTTTTAGACTAATGAGGAGAGGGATTTGCATGATTGGCATATCACCTGCTTAGGCAATTGAATCAATCATGAGATGTCAAGTACAATCAGATATTGATTTTGCACATGCTGCAATAAGTATATATTAATCCAATCATGGAGAAACATTGGGAAGTAGTTATGAACATAAGTGGATATTCTTGGTATATGGTAATGACAGCCTCCTTCAGGAGACGGTTATCATTTCAGCCTTCTAAGGTGACCTGGATGATAGAGTGACTATCAGAGTTATTGTTTTCCCTCTTTTGAGTGGCAGTATGTTAGACAGTTGGTCCAAACGGATACTTTGGAAGGCATGGATACTGATTAAATTTAGTGCATGATACAGTGTAAGAAGTTTGTTGGATTTGGAGTTCATTTGTGAACTGGATCCTATCAGATATCCAGACAAATTCTAAGACAGGTATTGCTCATTTCGGGAGATAGTCTTTCTCTGCGAAGTTGAGATATAGAGAGAGATAAAGATAGAAACATTGGAGCGGATCCACTCACTGAGGCTATTTTTCGAACACAATAGTTTCATAAACGAGTTTTGTGAGACTGATTAGTAGAGAAGTTGAGTGTTCGGTATCATACGGGCTGCGAGTATGCGACACCGCAATAATTAACCTTAAGTGCAAGTGGGAAATTGTTGGCTATAACGCCCTCAAGGAAGTTATTGTAATCACAGGAAGGTGATTATGATGATTGAGGGAGGATCTATAAGAATAGAAAAGTCTTACTCAAAATGATAGTATGCTATCTGGTTTGTCTTTATCATCATGTACATGTATTATGTGGTATTACAGATCACTATTACATGTTGATTGAGCCGATAGGATTCTTGCTTGACTACCAGCATTATGATGGCGATCATATACGTGGGAGCTGATTCGTCTATAAGAACATCCTTAAATGTCCCTAGTCGTGTGAGTATCGAGACTAAGCATTGGTACTCCAGATTAGACTAGTGTATACTTATCAAGACCCCGACAAGGGGCGATGGCCGGTCTCACAAGTCATTAGTGCCAGTTAGTCACCTAAGATAGTATACAGGTGCTCATTGGGTTATAAGTACACAAGACGGACTCGCCGGGAACATGCTAGTTGGTATTATACCTATTATCAGATAGCAGTTCCCAGGTGACATGTGTACAGGTTAGTCTGTCGACCTGAGATCGTCATTTGTCTCGTGTAAGTTCCCACTGTGCTTTGATTACTATCCTACTAAGGCTCAAAGGAGTCGTGCAAACAGATTTTAGTTGGGTACAGTCCCGAGCCACATAGAGGCAGTGAGCGGATCGTCGGGGATTCGTCTCTCCCGGTATTAGGGGTTGATGTCGCGAGGTGCACGGGTGTCCATCAACAGAAATCCTTGGCCAAGGTAGACGAGAATTACCAATTTGGATCAGTAGTTTCTCAGTTGGTTATGGGTTTTATACCGACACGAAATGTCGTGTTATTAGGGGTCTGACTCTATCCACCCCCTAGACCCGATATGTGATACTCTTAGACGAACAGACAGGACTATACGGAGATTGTCACGGACAGGCTCAGTAAGGGTTCGGATGAGTTTGCTCGTCGGCATTCCTTTCGCTCAATACCTAGATAGTTGTTACATACAGCTAGTGCCGCTGACGTGCTTGTGGTTAAACCCACTGCCAGTGTATTGACGAGTCTTTAGAGTCCCACACAGAGGGTTTCCCTGCTTCAGGCGAAATGATGTAGAGGCCGTATGGTCTTACGGCAGGGTTCGATCATATACGTACACTTGTGCACGTATCATGATTCGTACGGATAATACTGGTGGGCTTTGGTTTAAGCCGGATCCTAGTATTATATTATTAGATTATTTCCGTCTCTTTATATTCGTATTTTTCGGAATACGGATACAGGTATGTATATACGGATGAGAGGTATTCTTATAATTTATTACAGTGTGCTTCTAGAAGAAGACACCTCATTTAGTTTTTAACCATTTAAGTTAAATGGTTAATGAGGTGAAGGAGGAGGTATTGATTTGCTTTAAATGAAGCATGGCTCACTTGGTGACTCTTGAGTTACTATTGTGGCATGCTTGATATTTGGTATTGTGAGATATTTTTGTGATGCTTGATTCATTCTCTTGGCTTCACAACACTTAGCTATTTTCATGGTTGCTTCACACTCTCAACCTCATGCTTCTTCTTCTACCTCCACCCTAAAAGTCTCATGTGTTGAGAAACCTAGCGTGTTTGGAGATAAATTAATTCATCATTAGATTCTATATCCTCTAGACTATCTAGTTTAGTGAATTACGTACCCTAGTTATCTCCGCTATGAGGTTGGAGCTTGAACTACAAATTCTCAGGTGGATCATCTTCGATGGAGGGAGACTGGCGATCAACCTTGATCATGGTGGCCTCTAGGAGCACAGGAATATGGTAGAATACTGAAGGACTCGGATCATTCGGTATAACCATTCTAAACTCCTCTTTAGTTTACCAGTTTTAGGTTTATAGTAGATCCGGATTATAGGATGTCAATAAAGAACCGTTTTACATACTCACTCAATCAGTTTACATCCAAAATGACATTTAAACTAAATATTCTCAAGTTTTAAGCTACATGCGAAATGATTTTAAGCTAATGTATGTAAAATTTCTAGGAAAACAAGCCCAGCTTTGAACGAATCCCCGTCGCATACATAATCAAGACAACTGGAAAAGAGACTTCTCCATTAAATCACATACAGCATGGGGCAGGACATCCAATCCAGTTTAGGTCCATCATATTCTCTTTAGTCTTCATCATCGCTCCTGGAGCGAATACTTGATGTGGATTTTATTAATCTCCAAATTTAACCGTAAGTATACAGCTTATCGCAGTTTTATTTGAGAACCGTTCCCATAGAGAGATGTGTTAACTTCTTTTAAATTAAGTTAAAATTGAGTTGTTTTTAAAATCTAAGTATTTAAATGCAAAATAAAATAAAAGTTGGTTTTCAAAAGGGAGAAAAATCTAGGGTTTTTATTTTCTTTATTTCTATGGTTGGTTTAAAATATTCATCTTCTTCTCTAATTTAGTTCTAATATGTTTCCATTAATTAGAACTAAGCATAAGTTATATTTAAATTATAAACATAGCTTATCAAAATTATAACATCATCTAGATCATATTAAAATCCTAGTTCTAGTTAATTAGAAGTAACTTAGTTTTAATCTTCCACAAAAATATGTAGGTTGTGACTCTACAATTAACATCTTATCGATTAATCTAGATCTCTTTTAACTACCTAAATTGAATATCTTGTGATTAAATTATTTTCTTACCTTCCTTAATAAAGTTTCTAATTTTTCAAACTTTGCTTAACCTAATTAGAATATTGGTGTTATAACCCTTCCCTAATTTTATTCTAGACGTCAACTTTCATTATAAGATTAGTTTATTAAATGAAAAACTATAAAGAGAATAATTAAATTATCATAAAAGTATAGAAAAGGAGATAAAAGATTACCCAACCACAAAATAAATATAAACAAAACCCTAGAAAATAATTAGTTACTCATGTTTATAAAAGAAAAATAAATCTTATTCATAATCAAGAGTACTTACAATAGACTCGATCTCTTCTCCTTGAAAACCCTAATTTGAATGCTATGAGATAGATGAAAGATATATGAAACCCTAAGACTATACAAGTGTTTATATAGGGCTAAAGAAAATTGAAGAACAAGTAATAGAAGATACAAGAGAATCTACTTGCTATCAAATAAAATAATCTAATCTAATTTCTCTGTTGGATACTGTTGCGTGCCTTTAGAATCTTGAAAAGACGAAACCCTATATCTCATATTAATCTATGTGGAAAGACGATCGTGCCCATAAAAAATCGTATCGAACGGCCCAAAATCGACCGCTGATCCGCCGCAGTTTGGCTAGATTGGCCGCTGATCCGCCGCCGTTTTTTGGTTTCGTAGTTCCAAATTTTTTCTGTGGTTTTATCGTCAATTTAGATGATTTTTGAGCACATAAAATATTGAATATCTCATTGTATCACTGTAGTTGCGTCGATCTCCGAATTGTTCCTAAATTTAGGATATAATTAGGCAGGTTGATTTGTTGCTTTTGATTTGATTTGTAATAATATTCTCAAATTTGTTCCAAATTTGCAAATTGTCTTTTGATTTTCTGAATAATTCCCTTAAATCTCCATTATACGAACGTAATCCACATTTTTGCATAATTTTCCGTGTTTTTGCATCCAAGCCTTATTATCTGTAATAATTCACAAAAAATACCCGGACAAGTATAAAATATGATAATAAAATGATAAATAATTTAGAAAAATGTACAATAAATTACACTTATCAAATACCCCACACTTTTCTTTTGCTAGTTCTCGAGCAAATTTAGGGTTTCAAATTATAAATTAAACTAAACTACTATCTAGCTAAATTCTACTCCTAATCATATTCTTATAAAAGAAAATAAAAGAAACAAAAATAAGAAAATGAAAACTTTATACAAAGATAGAAATAGATAAGAAAAATACAAAAAACAAGAGTTTAAACTTTACTGGATTTTAAGTCGTTATGAACCATGCCTTAATAGATTTTAATCTATTCTGAAAATTACTTTCCCATCATTCATTCAATCTTTCCTATCTATTTTTCTTCCAAACATGATCATATACCCCTACATGTGTGAAAAAAATCATCCCTACACTCGGAGAATTCAATTCAAGCTCTCATACTCTTACCCTTAGCTTCCTATTACTTTTTTAATCAACGTATCAAATTGATGGATTTGTTTCCATATTTTTCATGTGACCATTAATGCTTCGTGAGGTACTAACCAACCGATTACCGAATGTGATCATTTATTTGGTGTAAATAGCAGTAATCTAATTTTGCAACACATAAAGCACAACAAATAATCCCAAACCAGTTGGTCTAAGTCACTAGGTGATGAAGCCCCTCGCCGAATTTTTTTATGCTATCTTGAAAATTGCAAGACAGCGTTCGTTTTTTTCATATATTTTTTTTTCGTAGTAGGGCATTACATACAAGAGCATGATAGGTCTCTTCTACTATCCCAAGTTTCAAGATGTGTGCATGTGCATATAGTAGGTTATCAACGTTCAAATGTTTGAACTTAAAAATAGACTTCACTTATATCTTCTCAAACCTGGTAACTCCTTCATGATACTAGCCTTTGGGAACGGGCTCATGACAACTTATTATTAGATTCATTTAACCATCTTTTTTTTCTTATTTTTCTTAAAATCTATCTTTTATATACATTTTTCACTTTCTAATTTTCATTTTCAAAATTTTCTAATTCTTTAAAGAACCTAAAATTAAAAGAAATATTTTGTACAAAACAACCCCCCACACTTAAATCAAACAATGTCCTCATTGTGTAAGAGTACATATCTTGTTGCGCCCGCATAGTTGTGCTTACCTTTGTTAAATTCTTCTTGGTTTCAAATTCTCAATAACTACAAAAGAAGATGTGGTGTGTATTTTGGTAGCCAAACTAATTTGGGTTTAGAGGGGTAAATTTTGGGGACCCATTTCAAATTGGTATATAAACATATATTTCTTTTTAACTCACAAGAATATGCAAAGTGATCATGTGCACCACTATAGTGACAAGTGTGATTAGATATACCCATATGACTAGATTTATATTTAGAATAGTGGTTGAAAATATTAGATGAAAATGATTTTTGAATTTTCGAAATTTTAAGATTAACATCTCTTTTATTTAAAAATTTCTTCTCTTTGCTTGGTAAAGGATCAATCGTTTCCTTTTTTTTTGAAAACACAGCAAAAAAAACTGTTAAATTAATATTTTGTTTCTTGAATGACAATTTTCTCGATCAACTTTCCGAGGGAAATACAAGACAATTTTAAAGAATCAATTTCTCTTTTAAAAAATGAAACCAAATTTTCATGATCATTTCTTAAAATATCACATGACAAAATCAAATTTTCATTTATAGTTTTTAAAACATCAATTGTTTTTGATTGAATATCAATTTTTGAAAAAAACTCAATTTTCTCCTTCTCAAATTTATCAATTTGTGCCAAAAAAGCATTTTTCTCTTATTCTAATCTATCAATCAAAACAATATCTCAAAAAACTTCTTGTGAACTAGTAGAAATTTTAAAATATCAATTTCACTAGTAAAAATTTCAATCAAACCATCATTTTCTTTCCTCAAAGAATTTCAAGACAAAATCAAATTCTCATTTTCGCTTTTCAAAAATTCATTCAACGAAACCAAATCCTTTTTCTCCTTTTCTAATAACAAAATTTTATTTTCAAGGAAATTATTTCGAGACATTACCATATTAAGTTGATGATGAAAACTAGGAGAAGTATCATTAAGTTGATCATGTGTATCAACAACAGATGAATCGCTCTCATCGTCAACACCATTAAATGCATCCATTCTAGATATTTTTTTAAGATCTTTCAACCCGCCATCCTCAAAATTAAACACCTTATCGTGAGAAACTCCTCAACTCATATTGACTTCGCGATTTTGATCATATATGTCGCTTTATTGTCTTCCTAGGTTAAAAATATTCAATTCCATTTTTAAATTCCCAAAGGTAAGCTGCATAGAACCATTACAACAGTTGATCAACGCATTTGAGGTCGCTAAGAATGGTCGACCCAAGATCACTGAAATTTGGTTCCTGGGGTTAGATACGGGTTATATTTCTAGAACAATGAAGACTACAGGGAATATAAATTCCCCTATCTTAAGTAACACATCTTTAATTTCACCTTTCGGTTTCTTAATGGATCGGTCGGCCAATTGTAAAGTAATTTTCGTGAGTTGAAGATCACCAAATCCTAGCTGTTCATAGACCGAAAAAGGTAGAAGGTTCACACTAGCTCCTAGATCAAGTAAAGCTCGGTTTATGACCATGACACCTATAATACAAGAAATAGTAGGACAACCGGGGTCCTTATAGTTTACGGGTATTGCATTACGGATGACGTTACTAACATTCCGGCTAGAAAAACCTTCGTAGGCACTTGTATTTGCCTCTTTTTAGTGTATAGGTCTGTAGGAAATTTAGTATAGGAAGGAACTTGGTCAATCATGTCCAAAAGAGGGACGTTGACCTTGACTTTAAACGTCTCCATCATCTTCTCCACTTTAGCATCTTGCTTTTAGGCCTTTAAACGTTTTCGATATTGTGCTCTAGGCACAAGAAGGGTATCCATAGAAAATGGATAAAATGTGGGTGTATCAATATATGTCAGCTATGTAAGTGGGGTAGAAGACTGCTGCTCCTCATTAGCCGGTATCTCTTCCGAATTTTCGGGCATTCTAACCTGATTATCAACCTAATTTCCTGATCGCAAAGTAATTATAGCATTTGCTTGTGCAGGATTTGCATGTGGATTGTTTGGATTTTTTACAGATTAGCTAGGTAAAGTGTCCATTTCTCGTCCTCCCAATACTGCAACTAGCTGGCTAATTTGCTTTTCAATATTTTCCAGCTGCTTTTCAACCCTATTTAGTCTAGCATTCTCGTCTCCATACACTTGTTGTATGTTGGGTTGGGATGGGTTGGATGGAGGATCTTGTCTTATGTTAAGGAATTGTTGGCTAGTGTTGCCTTAATTCGATTATAAATTAGGGCGGTTCCTCTATCCTTGGTTATTAGTTTGAGAATAAGGATTATTATTATTATTTTGAAATGCAGCATTGGTGGTCTCTTGCCCTTAAGGACCGCTTAGATGGGGATATTCTTTAGGGAACGGGTCTTGACAGTTTAGGCAAGGAGAGGGTTTACTAAATTTTTAGATGGGGACAGTTGTAGTTGATAGCTTTTCTATTGATTTATTATTGCTGCCAGCTCGGCCTACATCCCTATAGTAGTTTCAACTACGTGTAACCATTCCCTAGATGTGGTCGAACCTCTCTCACTAGTACTCTCCTATTGCATGTTTTTATCAGATAATTCTTTTAGAAAGTTCCATGCGTCATCTTCCTTTTTCATCATAAAGTCACCTTGATGCATCGACTCTACCATAAGTTTAGACTACATACCATCATGCACTATCTGGCATAATTCCCACTTAGCTATATTGTGATATGGATATTTAATGAGAAGGATTTTAAGACGTTCAAAATATTTCCAAAAAGATTCCCCCGGTTTTTGTGAAATGTCCTAATTTCATTTTGAATTTAGCGGTTTTAAAATGCGGGTAGATTCTTTTAAGGAAAGCTTTAGTAACTCCTCCCATGTCAGAATAGGGTTAGCTAGCACACTGTACAACCAATGCTTAGCTTTATCAGTGAAGGAAAATGGTATTAGTCTAAGTTTTACAGTATCCTGATTTAACTGCTTCAATTTGAACAATTGGCATAAGTCCTCAAATTCCCTTATAAAGACATAGGCGTCTTCCGATTCTAAACCATGGAATTTAGAAAGTGAGTTTATTAAAGCAGGTTTAATTTCATAGTTATCGGCAGCAATCGGTAAGACTAAGCAAGATGGGAGCGAAGTACGTCCAGGATAGCATCTATCTTGCAGCGTAGGTGTAATGGGGACAATACCAGCCATAGTATCTATAAAATCAAAACGAGTCAAACGGTTTGTTTCTTCTTGACCCCATACGTGCATACACCGTACGTAAAAGTTTTTTTGTTTATGCAAAACCTAAAATTCAGTAACTAAACAAGAAATTCTAAAAAATCACAATCGAAGATGTGCAAACAACCTAAATCTATGGTTACCTAGGTTTGTTCGCCGTCGAAAGACGCGACCGGAACGTTGGGACGTCTGGCCTGAACTTTGGGGGGCAGATACTATTTGGATTTATCTGTCCACCTCTCCGAAAATACCAAGTTGATTTATGGCACCGTGTATCGGAGGTTCAGACGGATGCGGCCATTGTTGCGGACTTCGTCAGATTCTCCCTCACTTGCGAGGTTTTTTTTTTATTAAGACCAATTAAAAAGATTGTGAGCACATGGGCTCGGTTAAAAAGATTGTGAGCACATGGGCTCGGTTAATTTGAATTAGGGACTTATGGCCAACTTGGGCTCAGCCCATTCAGTTCTAAATAAAGTATTTGAACACTTGTTTGGACCCAGTCCACTCATTTTGAATAAAATGTTGAACATTTGTTTGGGCTCAGCCCCTTTTTATTCAATAATGCTGAGTATTGATTTGGGTTCTGACACCCCTTTTTCTTTTTGCCTTTTAATGAGTGTTAAACACTTTTTATGGCGTTGGGGCCTTATGTACAGAGCGCTTTATGTTTCCTCAGCGCCCACATGAGGAGCACGTGGAGCGCTTGGCGTCAGACTTGGAGTGCCAAGGCGCTTCTTTTAAAATAGCGCTCAGACTTGGAGCGCTAAGGCGCTGAGTGCCAGATTTAGAGCGCTAAAGCGCATCTTTTAAATTGGAGCGCTAAGTCACTTCTTCTAAAATAGCGCCTACATGAGAAGCATGTGGAGCGCCAAACTTGGAGCGCTAAAGCGCTTTTTTTAAATTGGGGTGCTAAGGCGCTTCTTTGGCAGCTCTGATCAGTTCTGTGCTCTGAGAATTAAATTCTCGGTTTATAAGAGACTTTGTCTCATGGATATAAGAACTGAGTTCTTCTTTTATGAGGAGATGCTATGATCTCTTTGTTTTTATGAAAGACTTTGTCTTATGAATCTAAGAACTGAGTTCTTCTTTTATGAGGAGATGCTATGATCTCTTTGTTTTTTGAAAGACTTTGTCTTATGGATCTCTGATCTAGAAAAAGAACTAAGTTCTTATGATGTGAGAGTTAAACTCTCAAAAATCGAAGAGATGTTATGATCTCTCTTCTTTTTATTTACCTTGAAGAAGGTTCTTATTCTTAGAGCTTGCTCTTCTCCTTTTCTTTTCTGAGAACTTGAAACTTATAGGGAGATTTCACTTTTTTTTATCTATCTATGCAAAACTTGAAGTCTTGGGTCCTTTATATAGGGGAGGCTGATTTGTTGAATCAGTTAAGGAAATCTCTCATTGAGAGATCTCTGATTGATTTGGGGAATGTTTCCCACCGTTGGATCTTTGATCCAAGGGCTTCTGTTTTACAGAAGATAGTTTTCTTGTTATTAACAAGATTGGAAAAATATTTTTCCATACAGAATTTATTCTGTATCTTGGTGATTTTTAATCACCATTGGATCTTTGATCCAATGATGCTCTGATTTACAGAGAACAATCTTTCCTGTTTGGAAAGATTTTGAGGAGTATTTCCTCAACAGAAGTTTATTCTGGTAATTTGATGATTTATCATTTTCGTTGGATCTTTGATACAAGGGTGGAGAACATTTAGTTCTAGTGCTGGCGCTCTCGTGCTTTACACGTGAGGCGATACCTCAGAGTCTCTGGCACTGGCGCGAGCGCTCTCGTACTTTGCACGTGAGCGCTGCCTCAGAGTCTTTGACTCTTTGCGCTGGCGCTCTTGGTGCTAACACTCTTATGAGGCGCTGCCTCATTTCAAATTTCAAATTTTGAATAGAGCTTTGCTAAGATTGGAGGAGCCCTCCCCCCCACCGTTGCACTCACGTGGCCAACACGTGAGTGCAGCGGTGGCAGCTTTTCCACCGTTGGATCAATTTGGAAGTTGAATCGACTTCCAGCGCCAATAAATAAGGCCTTTGGCCCTTAAGATGACTACTTGTTCATATTCTTGTTTTCTTGTTCTTGAGAATTTAATTCTCCTTCAAAGCTAAGCTCTCTGCCTTTAGAAATTTCTTAGAGTCAAAACTCTGCCAAAATTTGGTAAGGATTGAACTTATTAACAAAGCCTTGCTCTTCTCAGATCGTAGATCTTAAAATGTTTTAGGGTTCTACCTATTAATAGAGCCATGCTCATCTTTAGATCATAGATCTTCAAGATATAATCTTTTTAGGGTGATTTTAACCCATGAACTGGAACATTGTTCATCTTCCATGAAGAACCCTTAGAGTTTGTTCACAGATCTTGAAGATCTTGAAGTTTTTACTCTGCAAAAGCTTTGTTTTTTAGGGTTTTGATCGATGATTCCATCGTCTTCACAGAGCATGGCTCTTAAAATTTTTAGGGAATTTTATTCCTCTCATGATTAGAGTTGACATATGTCAGTCCTGTCTGCAGAGCGTTGCTCTCGAAAGAGTTTAACACCTTGGCCCGAGGGGCCTCTCATTAAATGAGAATCCTTTTAGGATTTCCTATTTAATGAGTGACTGTCTCATCAATGATGAGCCGTCATCTTGATTTTGTGGGTCCCCTCTGGTCCCTTTCCATTGGATTGCAGTGCGGTACAAAATTTAAAGTACCAAGTGTCAGAATTTGAACTATAGCCTTGACAACTAACTCTTGTTCTTTTTCGCATAGGTACTATGTCTTTTGACACTTCTTTCCCATTTATTCGTCCGGAAAGCGCATTCCCTGACGCGCCTATGGATAGGGAAGTCTTCACGCTGATCAAAGATCACGACCCGGAGCAAAAATCTCTTCATTTATGGGGGTCGTGGTACAATCAAATCATCCGGGGTCGACGCAGCTTCTCTTGTACTGTCCTTCGGAGCCCATTTCGATGATCCACTATGCCTACCCACCCCCAGTTAACTATGCCGTAGAGGTGGTCAACTGAACTTAGGAGGGTTGCCTTCAGCCCTCTATGGCCGCGATACCCGTACAGCCACCGATGGCTTTGGATATTCTGGGGCGGCGTATATTTCAAGACGAGTCGTGCTCTTGGGGACAGCCGTACATGATAGGCTTGACTCCTTGCCATCCAGCCGGGTATTTGCAGTGGGCTCGATATATTTTGTCAGTCAAGAAATCGCTGCTGCTAATGCTTGGGTTGTACCCCGCAGTTTACGCATCTCTTTTCCAGTATTCCACGCCCCATGTATGGTAGGTCATAGCTTTCTTGGAACAATGGAATTTACCGACTCACACCTTCCTTCTATCATATCGGGAAGTTTCCATCTCTTTGGAGGAGTTCGCGGAGATCTTCGGCTTACCTATCAGGGGAGAACATTACGAGGAGCTACTTCCTCCTGACGAGTACATCTTTGCCGCCAAGTCAGTGGTGATGTGCCTTACCCCGGAGAATGCCATTCAACAACAATCCCCAAGTCTGATTAAGGTGTTGAAAATTTACGAAAGTCTGTTTCTCGAATCCGGAGGACACGTGGTCAGCTTCGCAGATTTCATTGCTCGCTTTCTTCGCCCGAAAGTCTTATCAAAACAAGCTGCGAAATTCGCCATGCTTGACGACCCGTTTGGTTTTGGCTTGGACACCCAGCCAACAGCGGAGGCCGATCAAAGGAATTTCTTTCTCCCGGATACCCCGGTCGTCCCCTTTGCAGAGCTTGCAGCTTCAGACATTGACGAAGAGGCGTTCTTTTTGGGGTTTATCGGCCTATGGTTAAGTTGGTTTGTGCTCCCAATGCACCCTCATCATATGAGGCTATCCGTATTCTACTCGGCTCACCGAATAGTTGTTGGGATACGAATGATCATCGGGGTCGCTGGGCTGGCTCACTTGTATCATGGCCTTAGCTTGGCGGCGGACACCACTCAACCGGGCTTGCAGTCCGTAAATTTCCCGCTGCACTATTTCACTTCGTGGCTCGAGCTGCATGTGCTCAACACTTTTGGAGTCCACAAGCGGCCCCATTTCTACGAAAGTTATAATTTTCTTCAGGTTATGCGGCTAGTTGACGCTTCCGCTTTGGAACCGACTCAGCGAGACGCTCGGGGCTTGGTTCTTCGCTTGCGTACGGTCAGGGTTGGCATGACCTTTGTCGATAAGGTTTTAACTATCGATAAGGAATCCACTAAGATGGTGCAGCCGCTGCGGGACACCTTCAAAGATGGGGCTTCTACCTTGAAAGCTGGGGAGATTCTTCACTTATATTCAATCAGGCCGGGCTTTTTAGTATTTAGGCAGAACGATTCGGCGTTGTCCATGAGATACAACCCGCACCGTTTCGCTCAATAATCAAGCTACAATCAGGGTGTCCCGCTTAAGGCCTTCTTAGCTGAGCCAGTTGCCACGGAAGAGGGTATCCGCAACGCGCTACACCATTTCATGCTGCTTAACAACGGGTCTAACTTCTTTATCAGTGAGCCAAGCTGCATCCCGAAGGTCTTGAACATATACATGGCATGGTACCAGCATGCGATGGGTGTTGTTATCGGGGAAGAAAAGCGATTATTGCTTGATCGCAAGGGTGCTATCCCAGCTGGTAATCCAGCCGTTCCCTTGAAACAACAGACCATCGTTCATCCTTCCTTGAGAGAAGCTGCTGCAGTTGTGGTCCAGCGCGCCTTTCCTAATAAGCCTCTACTTCATATGCCTGTAGAAGCGGTGGCTACAGCGTCTCCTGAGTCTGGCATGGGTACAGAGATCGGGACTCGTCACCCAAAGTTGCATGCCAAGCGCAAACTCCTGGCATCGGCTGCCGGCGCTCGCTCACAAAAGAAGAAGAAGTCGCTATTTTCTGCCGACGTTGTGCTCGGCCAGGAGCCCCATGCTCCCTACAGCGAAGGATTAAGTGAGTATGGCACCAATGAGAGTTTATTTAACGTACCTGCGGATGATACTAATCTTCAAGATGCACTTGTGGCTTCCTGTTAGTTATATGTATGCCCTAGAGGCCATTGCTATACATAGGATGTATATTGTAGTGGATGCTAGGACATATATAGGGAGGACTTTCTTGCTCGACATGATAGTATGCTATCTGGTTACTCTTTACCTTAACGTGTACACTACTTGTCTCTCTGTTACATGTTGGTAAAGCCCTTAGGATGTGTACTTGACTATCTGGACTATGAAGCGGATCATACTAGTGGGGACATGGTAGTCCATAAGTACATCCTTCAAAGTCCCTAGTCGTGGGTGTATCGAGACGGGGCATCGATATACCAGAGTAGACTAGCGTGTACCTTCTCGACCCATACAGATGGGCGATGGATGATCCCATATCCATTGGTGTTTGACATCGGAGATGATATACGGGTGCTCAGTGGAGACTGGGTACACTGGACGGACTTGCCGAGAACTCCCAGATGGTATTATACCTTACGTCAGATGGCAGTTCTCTGGTGACATTGGTACAGAGTAGTCTGTTGACCCGAGATCGTCATAGAGTCTTGTGTGGTTCCCACTGTGCTTTGATTTCCATCTTACCACGTCCAAGAGGGCATGCAAAACGGTGGTTTTTGGGTACAGTCCCGAGTCACATGGAGGCAATGAGCGATAGGAGGGGATTCGTCTCTCCCGGTATAGGGGGTTGATGTTGCGCTGTGTTCGATTGGCTATAACCGGAAATCCCTGGCCAGGGTTACTGAGATTTACTGGTAAGTGTTACCAGTAGTTTCTCGAACTGTTATAGACCTCATATCGACACGACTTATCGAGCTATTGGGGTCTGACGTTTACCACCCCTAGGCGAGATATGCGACATATCAGACGACGAGACCGGACTGTACGGTAAGTGTTACTGGTTGGATTCACAGGAGTATGAGCGGGCTTGCTCGTCGATCTTCTGATTGCTCAATACCCGGGTGGCCGTTACGTTTAGCAGACCGCTTGCGTCTTGTGGGTGTTTGATATGATCATCACCTGCTGCCGGCGTATTGACGAGTCTTTAGAGTCCTACACAGAGGTTTCCTGGCTCAAGCGAAACGAAATAGGAGCGCATATGAGATATGTGCGGGACCGAGAATAATGCGTGTATGTGATACCGTATTTCATTCTTGCGATGAATGTGTCGAATGGTTGTATGCGATATAACCTAGTTATCGAATCAAAGATTGATTCGATAAATCGATACATTGGATATTAGTCGGTCATATGCGATATGACCGGATCGTTAAATCAAGTGTTGATTTAATGATTTAATGCATAAATATATATTTGATATATTACTTTACATTAACTAGTATCGGTTCACTTAAGATGGATTTTCTCACTCGCATGTGCACATCGTATATGTGATATATTTTTTCTGTGCACTTGAACGTATCATGTTTGATGATGCAAGATTGCTATGGTATGTGTGAAGAGTTAAACCTTGGTTAAGTAAATGGTTAGGGTTTTATTTTATTCATTCATTTATCTTTTTATTTGGATTAAAAGAAAAGAGAAAAGAAAAACAAAAGGTTTCTTTCTTTCATGAAGCTTGTTGAAGCTTCATGAAGCTTTGACCAAAGAAACCCTTTTGTCTTCATCTCATTAACCCTAACCATTCATTTAACCTTAGTCAATTCTCTACACATAACCATGGTTATTATTATGATAAGTATTCTTTTTCATTGCCTTTTAATTAACTCATCATAATATTGCTTCTTCTTCTTCTTCATCTTCTTGAATGAAGAAAGCTTGACTTCATCAATGGTGACTTGGTGAAATGAGTGAGAAATCCAATTCTAAAGTGAACCCACTTCCTATTTCTTCATCCTCTACCTCTTGCCAAGTAGTATAGGGTGTTTCCTTCACAAGTTTTCATGGCTTGGTGAAGGTGGAGCTTGATCTTGTGATGCCTCGACGTAAATCATCTTCGGCAGCGTAGTCGATGACCTAGCCCGTCCATTCTCCGATGAAGCCGATGCTAGAGCCCGGGATCCGATGATCACAGCGAGGAGACATCATCACGGAGCTGTGGAGGTGGAGCACCGGATCTACAAAGGTTGTATTTCCGTTTAACTCTTAGTTAAAGTTGTTAACTACTTGCTAGTTTCGCCAAAAATCTAGTTAACGATCCGTATTAGGGTTTCTCGGCACATGTAATTTTTGAAATTGGCGTGGTTGATGCCTTGGGAGACCTCTTGTGTATGCCCAGGAACCCTACAGTGGTATCAGAGCCTGGCTAGAGCCTTAGGCGAAGTCTAGACGACGTTTGAAATCCGAACGAACCCGAAAACCTAACTCTAAAATACTCTCTGGAAATTTTCGGAAAATTTGGATTTTGTTGAATTAAAAATTGCCAAAAAATTCAGCAGGGAATTTTATGAGTTACTGTGAAGCACGTGATGCTAACTCGACCAAAGAGCCACGGAACCGCAGCCCCACCCTAGGTTTCGCGGCGGTTCCGCGGCCATTTTGGTGAGTTAGACCACGTGGCTTGCACAGTAATTCTTGTCTTCAAGTGCTTAGTCTTCTGGAAATTTTTATATTTTACTCAAGAGTTGAGTTTTTCAGGGCGTTTTGGAGCTTAGATGATTCGATCGGATTATCAGATTTTGTCTATGTGTTTTCCGGATAATTTTTAGAATATGTTAAAAAGTTCGACCGGATATAAATACCCACTTTTTCCCATGCCGGGAAATTTCCAATTGTTGGATTTTTCTGTAGTTTAATCACGTTCTAAGTAGTGCAAGTAACGCGATGGTCCCTCTAGAAGACAACAAACCTTAACTCGATTATGTGACCGTCTTGAACTGCCCTTTGAACCTTAGGGTTTGGGGCAGTACGGCGTGCCACATGTGAGGCGTTGGCTTGACCCTTCTACGGCTGGACCGTTGGTACTGAGGCACGAACTGAATGTTTTTAGACTTATTTCATGTGTTGATCTGTATCGGGAAAACTTGGGTGTTTGAATGTTCGATCGGAAAGTTTAACATTTTCTAATTATCTGGAATGGGATACAATACTTGGAATTCACAATAAGTTATGAGATAACTGAATGAATATTATAAACATAGCAGTTTAGTCTCACTTGATCGGTTGCCACGGAATTTTGATGTGATCAAAAGTCCGTCGCAATCACGTAGCGTACGCGGATACTCGCCGGATAAACTTAATAGACAGCCTCACTCCATAGCCTCGACCAAGTGACTGTAGGAGAACCCCGTCGCCGAAAGCATCCGTTCGGGTGCTCACGGCAGCGGTGTTCCGCCTTGGTGCACTTCGTCGACGGTATCGGGGGTGCAGCCGCCTACTAAAGTTTGCGACGAGTATTCGATCAGGATGTCGGGAATCTTGTTGAATTGCCCGACTTGATATTGAAAAGTGTTTTCGATAATGGGACTAAAATGCGGGGTTTATAATTGTTAGGCATGTGATGTCTAAGTAATTCATTTGATTAGGCATGCGATGTCTAAAGAGGTTGCGGATTCCAACTGTTGTAGTTTTACACTTTCTTTTCTGTGACCGTAAGTGTAATATGTGATATCGCTGGTTTCGTTGCTATATGTCAACGACAATTGGGATACGCATGTTTACTTACGTTGATGACATGTGATGTTATGTGTTGCTGGATATGTTATATTGGATCGTCGTGTTTGAATAGCCGGGGGTTTTTATGTGAGATGAGTGTTTTTCATTTTCATTCATGTAAAAACTTGTATGTGATATTCTTTTATTGGGGCGCTTCCAGGTTGCGGAAGATGTCACCGTTTGTATATTATTTACTTTTCCGCACTAGGATAGACCCAAGGTGAAGGGCACAAGTGACCGGGTTCTGGAGTCCAGTGGGAGACCAACTCGAGGAGTCGAGTCCGGGTCTCCTAACTCTAGAATTGGTAGGGTTTCTTGCCGCTCTCGTAGGGGTCTAGGGGTGTGGGTTTGGCTATTCATCGCGACCGTGGAATCCGTGTTTTATACTGGCTCGTATTGAAAACACGGACGTCCTAGTATATCCAATGTTTCATATGTTTCTTCTGCTGCGATATCTGTGATGTGATCATGTGATGTTCTGTGATGGATACTATATATAGTATATATGATATATTATATAGACGTTACTTATGTTTTACACCCGCGCTAGCCCTGCCCCGCTCTGCCGTTAGTCACCTAACCTAACGGTGCACGAGGGGACATCGAGGCGAATGCGGATGGCATAAGTGTACGTCGTATTTATCTGTGATGTTTAGGTATATAAATGATAGGATTTCATTAATGTGATTAATGAAAATAAAAGAAACCTAAGTTGTTGTAGAATCGAATTTCTAAAATAAAGAAGGTAGCTACAGTTCTTGCTTTGCACAGCGATATATATGATATATCCTGCACCTTATTCGATGAGGAAAGGACCGAGATCCCTTCACCGGGAGTGACTCCTTTAGCAACAACTGGCAGATGCTACAACTTTCGGTTTGTCTTTTGATTTCTTTTAAGAGTTTTTGCTTTGCACAGTGATATATATGATATATCCCGCACCTCATTCGACGAGGAAAGGGCCGACGATCCCTTCACCGGGAGTGACCCCTTTAGCAAAATTAGAAAAGCCTCAAAAACACTCCATTTTAAAATCATTTGATTCTACAACGATATCAAGTTCATTACGCAATAGGTTTTCAGAAAAACCTGTCGTAGCCCTCCGTCATTTCAGATAAGTCCTACTTAGTATTCGTGCTACGTTTGTTGACCTCCGTCAAGGCGTAGTGTGCGGTAGCTAACTAGTATTTATCTGCTTATGCATATGATGCAGATTGGATTAGGGTAGTCGTGCGGCCTTGTTGACCTCCGTCAAGGGTCGTGCGGGTGGGTTTAATTCGATCAAGAAATGACGGGTTGAACTTGACTAGTAGCCTATGGTTTGTTGACCTCCGTCAAGGTCATAGGACGCTAGGGGCAAAATATTATCGGGAATTTCAAGTGTTGAAATTTGCAATGAGATTGCATACCTTCTATGAGATAGTTGGATCCCGATACCCACTGCGAGTAATTGTTACTCCTGGGAGAGTTTTACACATTACAATTAGCCGATTAAGTAGGTGTCTAGAAAGGTGTTAACGAGGTTACGCCTCTGGGAAAACGAGGTTTACATTAATTAGGTTCGTGCGAAAGCACGGGGGACCTCCCTCAAAGTACCGACACTGGCCTGGCTGAAAGATTGGCGAACTTGTAGTGTGTAATTAATCCCTGCTAGTCTTTCCTTTTAGGGTTTGAAGGAAGATTTGATAAAAAGCAGTGGGAGCCATCCTGATTAGATAAAATAATAACCAATCTATTCTTGAAAGAGCGCACGCTGAGTGTTTTCTTCTCTCTCTCTCTCCAGGTAGCGACCATATCATGCCTTAATCAAGATAATAATACGGATTATTGACCGAACCCACTTGTTATACTGGGCTGGGGAACGTTGGTCCCACTCCAACTTATAATTGTTATAAGACAGAGCAGGAAATTGGGGATTACCAGAATTCCCGTGCCGCCCAAACGAAGAGAGCGCATGCTGATGCATCATCTTCGGGTGTGTTCATTACAGAGAACTGTTTCTCAGTATCCTTTACGTCCTGGGTATGTGATACCAGATCAGGATCCCAGATATGTAATCTGTTACATAGGGCTACAGACAGGTAGAGAACTGAGAATGGGTGATAAGTTTCATGAGGCAGAAAACGGGGCAAGTGTTGCAGCCAAGTCTGTTGGTCACTGTCACCCTGTATTACCAATACATTGATTCTGAACGAATGTTATTAGATACCGAACCTGATATACAAAATCATATCAGTCTCTTTATTAGTAAAGAAAGGATATAATTTTGTATTATCGGATAATGTTTTGAACATTTCCTATATCAAAAGTTGATCGGTTCAGGCACGTTATCTAAAAGCATTGATGTTCTAAATCAAAATACAGTTCATAGTATACGGAACACACACAAGAGGATGAGTTCAGAAATGAACGAATTTTTCTTGAGGTATTGTAGACTAGGTCATATCAATGCGACCTGACTAGCTGAAGTTACATTTAGATGCATATTTAAATCAGTTTGAATCTATATCTTGTGAAACTTGCCAGTCATGTCACAAAGATATAATGACACCAGCTCTGTTTATTGGAAACAGAGAAAGAGTTAGTAAACTCTTGGGATGATACATGTTGATGTATGCAAGGTCCCCTGTCTACATATGCCAGGACTAGTTCTTTGTACTTCGTTACATTCTCTGATAATCTCCCAAGATTCAGACATATGTTCCTGTTGAAACACAAGTTCGAACCTTTTGAGATATTCACAGAATATAAGCTAGAAGTAGAGAACCAAAATACGGGTAAAAGTATTATGTCCTATGATGAGATCAAGGAGGAGAATACTTGAGCACGGAAATCCTGGACTATTCTAAAGGAGAATGAGATTCTCTCTCAGCATTACTCCTCCGTATACACCATAACACGATGGTATATCGGGGCAGAGCAATAGCACCCTATGTGATATGGTGTGCTCTATGATGAGTACTACTGAGTTTCCTATTTCCTTTTGGGAGTTATGCACTTGAGAAGTTGCATACCTATTGAATAGGGTTACGATCAAATCAGTTGCCTACCACTTCATATGTGATATGGAAAGGGAAAAGCCCATATCTTAAGTTGGTTAAGATTTGGGGTTGTCTGGCTTATGTCTAAAGGCAAAATCCGGACAAGCTCGAGGCAAGATCTGTTATGTAGAACTGGAAATGTTCCAGCTATACGAACTGCAGCTGATGATTTGGTAGAACTAAAGGATTCAATAGTAACCAACGAACCTCAGCCTCTCCGCCGATCTAGTAGGGTTCCTCACCCACCTGAGAGATACTTCGGTTCCTCTATGACAGTGGGAGTGAGGATTGCATCATGAGATGATGACCCAACTAGTTTCGAGCTGGCCATCAGGAGTGGGACTCTGTAAGAATGGCTGGATGCTTAGTGATCTGAGATGGAATCCTTATACACCAACAAAGTATGGACTTTAGTTGCTTTATCTGAAGGGTTAAATCCCCATCAGGAGCAAGTATATCTTGAGAAGATTACTTGGTGTACTTGGAAAAGTTGAGACTTTCAAAGCTAGACATGTTAAAGGTTTTCATCATCGACCAGGAGTGGATAATGATGAATCCTTTTTCAGTGGCTATGCTTAAGTCCATCCAAATCCTACTTGCCACGGCTTCATACCATGACTACGATATCTGGCGGTTGGGTGTCATGACTGCTTTTCTTAAATGATGTTTCAGAAAAGAGAGTCTGTAAGTACACAGTCAGAGGTCTTCGTAGACAGTGGGAGCAGCGGAAACGTGTGCAAGATGGTTTATGTGATAAAGCAGGCATCGTCGAGTTGGAACATCTGTTTTGATGTGTTAGTCAAAGAGTTTGACATCATCAAAATGGTAGATGAACCTTGTATAAACAAAATGGTAGTAGGGAGTATAGTGACGATCCTCGTAGAGTACGTGGATGACATGCTCTTGATAGGGAAGGAGTTTCCTATGCTACGCTCGGTCAATCTCCGCTTATCACAATGATTCTCCAGCTAGGATCAAAATGATACCTCCTAAATCCTGGATTTTGGATCTATGAGATAGATCTAAATGGATGTTAGGATTCTCACTAGATGTAGTGAGATGGTATCAATTGATTCTGGGAAGAATCACTGGAAGTGTTCCAGGGTGATAATGACGACTGAATGTCAGTCACAGGCATTGTCTTTACCCTCAGTAAAGGGACGGTATGTTGGAAGAGTTCCAAGCTAGATACCGTGACATACTAGACGATAAAGGATGGATACATCGCTACTTAAGATGCTACCAAAGAGGCTGTTTGGGTGTATATTGGTTCATGAGATGAACTACGTTCCTACCATTGTGAGATAATGGAGTTATGGCTTATGCCAAGGAACGTCGGTCCCATCAGTGATCCAGACATATTCTAAAGCAGTGTCACCTGATCGTGGAGATGGTTGATCTCCAGGGGATCGAGGTCAGGAGAGTAGACTCAGAGGACAACACGGCGGATCCACTCGCGAAGGCGTATTCCCAGAGAGAGACTTAAATGGGATGGTTGAGTATGAGATACTGCAACCACTGCTATCAGATGGCCCTAGTGCAAGTGGGAGATTGTTAGTTATATGTATGCCCTAGAGGCCATTGCTATACATAGGATGTATATTGTAGTGGATGCTGGGACATATATAGGGAGGACTTTCTTGCTCGACATGATAGTATGCTATCTGGTTACTCTTTACCTTAACGTGTACACTACTTGTCTCTCTGTTACATGTTGGTAAAGCCCTTAGGATGTGTACTTGACTATCTGGACTATGATGCGGATCATACTAGTGGGGACATGGTAGTCCATAAGTACATCCTTCAAAGTCCCTAGTCGTGGGTGTATCGAGACGGGGCATCGATATACCAGAGTAGACTAGCGTGTACCTTCTCGACCTATACAGATAGGCGATGGATGATTCCATATCCATTGGTGTTTGACATCGGAGATAATATACGGGTGCTCAGTGGAGACTGGGTACACTGGACGGACTCGCCGAGAACTCCCAGATGGTATTATACCTTACGTCAGATGGCAGTTCTCTGGTGACACTGGTACAGAGTAGTCTGTTGACCCGAGATCGTCATAGAGTCTTGTGTGGTTCCCACTATGCTTTGATTTCCATCTTACCACATCCAAGAGGGCGTGCAAAACGGTGGTTTTTGGGTACAGTCCCGAGTCACATGGAGGCAATGAGCGATAGGAGGAGATTCGTCTCTCCCGGTATAGGGGGTTGATGTTGCGCTGTGTTCGATTGGCTATAACCGGAAATCCCTGGCCAGGGTTGCTGAGATTTACTGGTAAGTGTTACCAGTAGTTTCTCAAACTGTTATAGACCTCATATCGACACGACTTATCGAGCTATTGGGGTCTGACGTTTACCACCCCTTGGCGAGATATGCGACATATCAGACGACGAGACCGGACTGTACGGTAAGTGTTACTGGTTGGATTCACAGGAGTATGAGCGGGCTTGCTCGTCGATCTTCTGATCGCTCAATACCCGGGTGGACGTTACGTTTAGCAGACCGCTTGCGGTTTGTGGGTGTTTGATATGATCATCACCTGCTGCCGGCGTATTGACGAGTCTTTAGAGTCCTACACAGAGGTTTCCTGGCTCAAGCGAAACGAAATAGGAGCGCATATGAGATATGTGCGGGACCGAGAATAATGCGTGTATGTGATACCATATTTCATTCTCGCGATGAATGTGTCGAATGGTTGTATGCGATATAACCTAGTTATCGAATCAAGGATTGATTCGATAAATCGATACATTGGATATTAGTCGGTCATATGCGATATGACCGGATCGTTAAATCAAGTGTTGATTTAATGATTTAATGCATAAATATATATTTGATATATTACTTTGCATTAACTAGTATCGGTTCACTTAAGATGGATTTTCTCACTCGCATGTGCACATCGTATATGTGATATATTTTTTCTGTGCACTTGAACGTATCATGTTTGATGATGCAAGATTGCTATGGTATGTGTGAAGAGTTAAACCTTGGTTAAGTAAATGGTTAGGGTTTTCTTTTATTCATTCATTTATCTTTTTATTTGGATTAAAAGAAAAGAGAAAAGAAAAACAAAAGGTTTCTTTCTTTCATGAAGCTTGTTGAAGCTTCATGAAGCTTTGACCAAAGAAACCCTTTTGTCTTCATCTCATTAACGCTAACCATTCATTTAACCTTAGTCAATTCTCTACACATAACCATGGTTATTATTATGATAAGTATTCTTTTTCATTGCCTTTTAATTAACTTATCATAATATTGCTTCTTCTTCTTCTTCATCTTCTTGAATGAAGAAAGCTTGACTTCATCAATGGTGACTTGATGAAATGAGTGAGAAATCCAATTCTAAAGTGAACCCACTTCCTATTTCTTCATCCTCTACCTCTTGCCAAGTAGTATAGGGTGTTTCCTTCACAAGTTTTCATGGCTTGGTGAAGGTGGAGCTTGATCTTGTGATGCCTCGACGTAGATCATCTTCGGCAGCGTAGTCGATGACCTAGCCCGTCCATTCTCCGATGAAGCCGATGCTAGAGCCCGGGATCCGATGATCGCAGCGAGGAGACATCATCACGGAGCTGTGGAGGTGGAGTATCGGATCTACAAAGGTTGTATTTCCGTTTAACTCTTAGTTAAAGTTGTTAACTACTTGCTAGTTTCGCCAAAAATCTAGTTAACGATCCGTATTAGGGTTTCTCGGCACATGTAATTTTTGAAATTGGCATGGTTGATGCCTTGGGAGACCACTTGTGTGTGCCCAGGAACCCTACACTTCCGAGCAACTGGCTCGCGATGAAGCAGCACTGATCACTATCGCACAATCAGGTAAACATCAGTCGTATCTTTCCGCGGTTATCTTTTTTTTATTATGCTTTCACTGACGTTTTCTGCCTCAACAGGTATCTCTGCCGAAGAGGCTCTCTCGGCTTCCCTCAAGACATTCGAAGAGGAAGAGAAGCTCCGTGCTTCTCTGGGCCTTGATAAAATTCGACTCATTGTGGCTATCATTCCTTTATTTCTTTATTCATGGTCTGACCCTCTCCTTTATTTTATTGCAGGGACTACCTTAACTTGGGTTATTCCAAGTGCGGTGCCAATCCCGAGAGGTGATGCAGCGACGTTTCCAGAGCCAGCTATTGTGGCCCCAGCTCCCCCGACAGTACCGCAGGAGGCTTCACTTAAGCAGCCGATGATGGACGCCGTAACGGCTCCAGAAGCATCTCTTGGTTCGGACGATGACATCCCTTTGACGAAGGTGATGAGGAGATCACTTCTCACCGCTCAGACCGAAAAGAAATGCAGGAAGCGCGCAGCGAAGGAACGTGATGCCGCTTTGGCTGTAGGTGCAAACTCAAGCACCACTCCATCTGTCGCTCTATCGCCCATAAATAGGTTGCGCGCGCTGCTTGGGAAGAGACCGAAAAGCTTCCCAAAGGTAATGTAACACTGAGTTTTTTTTATTAGAACTTGATCTTCAAATTCTTATATACCACATCCTGCAGGGCCAAGTCTCGGGGATGAGATGACGGCGACCACAGAGCCCGAAGCGGCTACTCTCTCTCGGGAGTCTGGGACTGCCCAAACCGCCGCTCTTTCCCTTTGCGGCTCCCCGATATCGGCGGGCATCGTAAGCTTCACAATAGCTCTTGTATAATCAGGGGATGAAGTCACGGGCGCCGAAACTATTCCACCGAGGGAGAGCGAAGAAGCCACAACGCCCGGTGATACTTCTATCGCGGTTTTGGCGGATGACCCATCAGGTGGGTCTTGCTTTTTGTTTCGCAATCCCTTTCAGTCCCCTCTGATGACATTTTGTTCGTTTTGAATGTAGGTGTGGTGAACGCTGAGGTCGTGCTACCTGAAGAAGCGTCACCAGTTGCTGCTCTGACGGTCGCCTTCTCTTGTGTCCTCTCAAATGCTGGAAGGTATGGGTTTGCGATTTGTTTAATTTAAATTGTGGATACCATCTTTCTTGTATTGATAGTAGATTGTCGCAATTCTGCAGGAGTCCTTTTCGATCATCTGTATCAGGTGTTGAACCCATATTTCTCCTTCCAGTCAGAAATCGTCCTGCCTGCAGGTGTCGGTGAGTATAGTTTTTAACCGACATCCTTTCCTTTATTTTACGGGCAACCATGTTGTTATTAATTCTTCTTTGAATTGACTGCAGCATTATAGATTGGAGGAGGGGACGAGAGAATAGCCGTGCCTCGGGTACTCCCAACTTTGCCACCTGTCGCAGCCGGTATAGTAGACTCCATCGCTCGTACATTTTCTTTATCTCTTATGCCGACATTTGACCATAACTTGTTTTGCAGCAATCGCACCAGCTGCAGCTCCCTTTGAGTCTCACATCTTAATGCCGGCAGGGCCCTTTTCTAAACGTCCATCTTCCAGGGGCACTGCGACGAGCCTGTGAATGTTGAGCGAGTTCATTGAGGATCTTGACGCCGAGGTCCTCACATCTGCTGCAGACTTTACTTCTGAGGTTAATCCCATGCTGGCGATGCTCGTAAACTTTCATGATGAAGGCGATGTCGAGTCTTGAGTCAATTACTGCAGGAAGATCGAGGCCTGCCTGCATGAGATTGAGCTCAATCATCCCGCTTTTGAAGTATCAGGTTCGAACTCCCAGCGAGCTGCATGGGTTGAGCAGAGTGCTCCTTTCCTTCGCCATTTTGAACAAGAGGCGACCCTAAAGCGAAAGGAACGTTAGGCGACTTCTACCGAGTCTGTCCAATTGCATGCCCAGGTCGAAGCGAACACTGCACAACTGAAGGCTATTTTTGAAAACCTCCAACGATGTATTTCTGACGGGCTGGTGCTGAGGAACATGCTTGACTTCACCGAGCAGGTTACGCAGAGTCAGGAAGCCGCTCAGCAGGAAATCGACGAGAAGCTTTCATCCTGTTTACAGCAACGGGCTCGAATTGAAGCAGAGTTGGCCGTGGCGGCTGATCGTGAAAAGGAATTGAGAGGAGTGCGAGATCGGCTTGCTGATTTGCTAAAAACGCCTCCTTCTCAGTAGCCATCTTTGTATCGATCGAAAATTTGTAATTTATGAATAACATGCCTTTATTCATTTTTTTATTCTTTTGTATGATGTATCTTGTACTCAATTGAATTCATGAATAAAAGACACATTTTTTTTATCTCCTATTATCGCTTTCTTTTCTCTGCTGTGTCGTTGGCATGTTACTCTAGCAAGTGTAGCCTGTAGATGATAGATAACAATTCATCTTGAACTCTTTTTAGGGTAGCGATTGCTTAGGAAACAGGTTCATGTTTGCTGCCTAATACTTTTCAACTTTATGAGCCGTGAGGGTCTCATAAAGACTTTTCTCTCTACGAGTCGAGAGGATCTCGTAGGTGTATTTCTTCCTTAGGAATTGTAAGGATGCCTAAGTGCATTTTCTCTTGAGATTCGTAAGGATCTCACAAGAGAATTTTCTCCCTTACAAGTCGAGAGAACTCGTAAGTGGTTGGTGAGTTGACTTGTTTCCGAGACGGAGGTCATTTGTTGAAGTGTTTCCGAGACGGAATCATTGGATGACGTGTTTCCGAGACGGGGTCATTTGCTGACGTATTTCCGAGACGGGGTCATTGGCTGACGTATTTCCGCGACGAGGTCATTTTCTAACGTATTTCCGAGACGGGGACATTGGCTGATGTATTTCCGAGACGGGGTCATTGGATGACGTATTTCCGCGACGGGGTCATTTGCTGACATGTTTCCGAGACGGGGTCATTTGTTGACGTATTTCCGAACGGGGTCATTCGATGACGTATTTCCGCGATGAGGTTATTTGCTGATGTATTTCCGAGATGGGGTCATTGGATGACGTATTTTCGAGACGGGGTCATTGGATGACGTATTTCCGAGACGGGGTCATTGGCTGACGTATCTCCGTGACGGGGTCATTTGCTGACGTAGCTCCGCGACGGGGTCATTTGCTGACGTATTTCCGAGACGGGGTCATTGGATGACATATTTCGGAGACGGGGTCATTGGCTGACGTATCTCCGCGACGGGGTCATTTGCTGACGTATTTCCGAGACGGGGTCATTGGATGATGTATTTCCGAGACGGGGTCATTGGATGACGTATCTCCGCGACGGGGTCATTTGCTGACAAATTTCCGAGACAGGGTCATTGGATGACGTATTTTCGAGATGGGGTCATTGGATGACGTATTTCCGTAACAGGGTCATTTGCTGACGTGTTTCCGCTTTCTGCGGTGTCGGGGCTGACTTTAGGTTGTCTGTGAACCGTAGAGTCTTGGAACTGGGGACTTTGTCGTGGCTCCAATTGATGGTGTCGCGTCCGTGCCCTGCTGGCATGAGGAGGAACGCCGTTGTTGGTCTTCTGGGATGCAGATGTTGCTGTCGAGATCTGACTTTCCCTTTTGACAGGGTCTGGTGGGGGACATGTGGTTCTCTTTGGTTTATGCCCATGGATTGTACACAGGGGTCAGTATGGACTCGCATGTAGGGCAAAAGTTTCATTCTTTCATTCATTTTTTTATTTCTTTCCGCAATGATCTATCATTTCATCTTTTTATATCGCGAAAGTCGCAATTGCCCAATCATTTCGGCTATTTTTCGCGGTGCCCAATCATTTCGGCTATTTTTCTTTTAACTCGCTGCTTTTTATTGCGAATATGGACTTGGAATTTGATGCCAATTTAGGCATCAGCATCGCTACAACTGGGAGTTTGCCAGGAGCGAATCATCATTTGCCTTTGTCGGTTCGAACAAAGGTGGCCTAGCAAACAGGGTTAAGATCCTGTCGGCTAAGGCTTTTGACTTCATGAGCCGTAAGGGCCCCATAAAGATGTTTCTCCCTACGAGTCATGAGGATCTCATAGGTGTATGTTCTCCTTAGTAGTCGTGAGGACTTCTAAGTGGTGTTCTCTCTCACAAGTCGTAAGGATCTCATTAGAGTATTTTCCCCTTATAAGTCGAGAGGACTTACAAGTGTTTGTTCACCAAATGAGGACATTCCTCGTCGTTGGTGAGACTCGGTGAGGAAACGATTATTTATGCCCGTGGATTGTATACAAGGGTCAGTATTAAGCCGCTTGTAGGGCAGTCTGGAAAAGGTGATGGCTTAAAAACAGGTTCACATCCCTGTGCTTTATGGCTTTTGAATCTTATAAGCCGTGAGGGTCTTATAAGAGAATTCTCATTGCAAGTCGTGAGGATCTCGTAAGTGCAATTTCTCCTTAGAAATCATGGGGATCCCTAAGTGTGCTGCTCCCTTGCAAGTCGTAAGGATCTCACGCAGGTATTTTCTCCTTATAGGGTCGAGAGGACCTTGCAAGTGTGCATGAATTTTTTACGAGTCTGAGCCCTTTCGGGTTTTCACAAACTCGCCGGTAGCCCTGCTGTTTTTACTCACGGAGCCCTTTTGGGTTTGCATCTGTTCCCATCTTGCTTATGGACATACCTTTTTTATTATTTTTTTTACGTAGCCTAAGGATGCTGCAGTTTGTAGTAGTTTAAAGACGTTTCGGTCCGTCGCTAGTTTCAGGACATTGCGGTCCGTAACTAGATTTAGGACATTATGGTCTATTGTCAGTTTAAGCACATTTCGGTCCATCGCTGCCGTTTTGGAGACAACGGTTTCGCTGGATACTACTTATAGAGTTTGGGCTTAGGAAGATAGCGAGCGGACATAGGTGTCATCATCTATCATTGACCTAGGCCGTGACTCGTCAGGCGTAGTATTTTTTCAGGAACCAGCCATTTATTGGCCTGAAGGGTCTCTCGCCATGTATATCCATGAGCAAGTAAGCCCCACTTTGGTAGAATTTGTCTATGATGTATGGGCTCTCATAGTTCGGCACGAATTTCCTCCGTTTGGCACGATTGTGGATCATAGGTCTCTTGACAACTAGCACGAGTTCGCCCTGGCGAAATGTCCTCGGCCTGGTCAATCTCTCATATGAGCGTATCATCTTTGCTTTGTACGCCTCCAAGTTTTGCTGCGCCATGAGACGAGTTTCATCAAGGGCGTCGAGCTCAATAAGCCAAAGATGAGCATTCTCTTCATCTGTTAGTTCGTAATGAACCGCCACTCATAAAGAGGGTAACTCTATCTCGAGGGGGAGTACCGCTTCTGTGCCGAATACCAATGCGAATGGCATTATATTTGTGGCCGTTTTGAATGTGGTCCAGTAAGCCCAGAGAGGTTCATGCAGTCTCTCATGCCAGTCCTTTTTATTTTTGGACACCGTCTTTATTATGATCTTCGTCAAGGTTTTGTTGAAAGCTTCAGCTAGACCGTTAGCTCATGGATTGTAGACCGAAGAGTATCTCCAGTCTATATTATGCTGCTGTGTGAAAGGGCTAATTCTGTGACTTCTGTAGGACGGCCCGTTATCGGAGATAATCCGTCGCGGAGTGCCGAACCGATAGATGACATGTGTATTGAAAAAATGGAGAATGCTCTCCGTCTTCACTTCTCTTAGCGGTACTGCTTCTGCCCACTTAGAGAAGTAATTGGTTGTCGCCAATATGAACCGATGTTCTCTGGATGACACTGGTTCGATGGGTC
Organism: Agapanthus africanus; assembly: GCA_030015575.1. Taxonomy (NCBI): domain Eukaryota; kingdom Viridiplantae; phylum Streptophyta; class Magnoliopsida; order Asparagales; family Amaryllidaceae; genus Agapanthus; species Agapanthus africanus. Next base: position 863,783,895 of record CM057338.1, on the reverse strand, counting down.
CGATTTTATCAGTTCCCCATATTTCGAATGGCCAGCTAGCCACTATTGGGTGTAGAGGGTTTGGATGATGGTGGATGAAGTTTCCATGAATTTGGTATGAGTGGCACTGCTTCACGTATTCGAGGCAGTCCTGAATCATCGTCGCCCAATAGTAGCCCATCATTTTGATCTTCAGCTACATCTTTGGCCCAGCTTGATGAGAACCGCAGAGTCCTTCGTGAGTTTCTTGGACAACTGTCCTTGCTTCTTCCGGTCCTAGGCATCTCAACCACAGAGAATCGAACGATCTCTTATACAGAGTATCATTGACGAAGGCGAAAGACAGAGCTCGTTTCATGAGCTGATATCTTGAGGATGCATCTTCAGATGTTCGACGGGATTTGAAGTAGTCTATAAAGACTTCTTTCCAATCCTTAGCCTTTTCCTGGTCTTCTATTTAGAAAGTTGTTTACTGGGTCACTTCCTTTTCTTCAGGCGACCCCGGAGATATTTCCGCCGGTGTAAGGACCCGACGTCTTTGTACAACGATCCTTACGTCATCGAGCTTTTCGTCAGCCAGTTCTTTAACGAGTTTGGTTAATGCATCTGCCTTGCTATTCTCCGCTCGCGGCATGCTTTCCAAGACGTAGGAGGGGATTTGAGTTAGCAATTGTTGCACTCTCTCACCGTACTTCACCAACTCTGGTTTGCACGTTTGATAGCCGCCGTTTACTTGACTAACGACCAGCTGGGAGTCTCGATATATGAGGAGGTTTTCGATTCCCATGTCAACAGCGATCTCGAGACCTACTATCAAAGCTTCATATTCTGCTTCTTTGTTTGTCCTCGATTCTGTTAAGGAAAAGGCAAAGTGCATTATCCCTCCTTATGGAGTCACAAAGATGAGGCCTATCCGTGATTTGATTATAGGAGAGTTGTGCTTTCGCTTCTTCATGGAAGATGCCCCGTTGAAGTAGAGTTCCTATCGGGTATCACTCCCTCCTGTCTCCCTGTCGATCGTGTCAAACGCGTGCTCGTCCAGCAGTTCGCAATTTAAAGGTGAGTCGCCAGGTATCGGGTGCTCAGCAAGGAATTCGGTGATGGCCTGACCTTTCACTGCCTTGAGCGGTCAGTATGTTATCGAGAATTCCATTAAGAGTATGGCCCATTTAGCGAGCCGTCCCGTTAGTATGGCTCTCAACATCAAATATTTGAGAGGATCCACTTTTGATATGAGATGGACCTCATGCACCAAAGCATAATGCCGAAGCTTCGTTATCACGAAGATTAACGCTAGGCATTGTTTTTCAATGGGGGAGTAGTTGTTTTCTGCCCCCAGGAGAACTCGACTCAAATAGTAAAGGGCTCTCTCTTTCCCTTAGACGTTCTCATGTTCCCATAGCGTGCCTAAGGAATCATCAAGGGCGGTTGTGTACAGGATGAGGAGCTTTCTCTTAACTGGAGCGGTCAGTACCGGCGGATTCTGCAAGTATTGCTTGATTTCGTCACGTGCACTTTGGCATTTCTGAGTCCAGACGAACGGAGTCCCCTTCTTTATTAGATTGTTGTAGGGACAACATTTGCTGGAGAGATTAACTTGGAGTTTTACAACTATTTAGGCATCAGTATCGCTACAACTGGGATATTGCCAGGGGTGAATCATCATTTACCCATATCGATTTGGACAAAGAAGGCTTAGAAAACAGGGTTAGGATCCTGTCGACTAAGACTTTCGACTTTACGAGCCGTAAGGGTCTCATAAAGGGTTTTCTCCCTACGAGTCATGTGGATCTCGTAGGTGTATTTTCTCCTTAGAAGTCGTGAGGACTCCTAAGTGTGTTGCTCCTTTGTGAGTCGTAAAGATCTCACGTAGGTATTTTCTCCTCACAAAGTCGAGAGGACTTTGCGAGTGTATATAAGCCCTTTTCTTCTTTTTTTTAACGAGATTGTGCCCTTTCGGTTTTTCACAAACTCGCCGGTAGCCCTACTGGTTTTACTCACGGAGCCCTTTCGGGTTTTCATCCATGCCCATTTTGCTTGTGGGCATACCATTTTTTTTAGCGAGGCATTCCACTAGATTGTGGGACCTGTTTGTAAGCCCTTTAATATCCTTCCTGTCCTTTGAGAAGAAAGGACCATCCTACGTCTAGATTCTTCCTCCAGTGAAAAATATACCCCCTGTGTATACCTCGGGGGGAGCGAATACCCACGTCGTCGCTATTTTGGCAACGGGTTGCTTAAAAGTCACTCATTTTTTGTTGAGCGTTGGCGAAAAATACCACCTTACCTCCGCTTTTCATTCATCTTCATCAGATGATGAAGGGTCTTGGCTCAGCTAATCCAATCAAGTCATTTTATCCATGAGCTCTTGGAAGGTTTTCGGCTTGAGGAGGGCCGTAAATGGGAACACCACTTGAATTTAGGTCAATGGGGGGCTATGAACATTCCCGCAGCTGCAGCTTCGTTGATGTGTTGCCGTATTTTGACCAGAGATTTCACCATTGGGTAACATATTGAATCTGGGTCTCATTCGGTCTAACCCTTTTTTTATTGACCGGTGCCGTCACGGTAGTGCGTTTATTCACACCAGCGAATCTTCTGGAAGGACGGCATCTCCATTTCGTTGAAAGTATTCATGGAGTCATTCGGGAGTTCCGCATACCATTCAAAGGCAATGCCCGCCAGACAGCTGACGACTGTCAGAGGAGAAGTATATCAGTATTGCCGCACATGGATTCATATCGCACAATGTGCTGGAGAGTATTCTCAGTTCCTTTGTACATGTGGAACGTTGGAAATGTGTACTCTGGCGGGTACTGTATTTGATTGTGCCATGTCGAATATGGTCAACCAATCTTGATTGATCTTATTTGCGGCTTCACTGGCGTAGTGAGCATTGATTTGCTAAGCGATATATTCATTCAGATTTGCATTTAGAATCATTCCCCCCTCGGCTATTGATGAGGTTTGCAGAGGATTTGAAATGTCATCCTTATCTTTAAGACCGACTTCCGGCGGTTCATTTGTCAGTGATCCCGATTGAACCATCATTCCAGTCATATTTCTGCCGCTTCTTCATCTCTCTTTTTCAGAGCGTGCTTTAGGAAATCAATATCTGACTCCTTCTCTACTCTTTCCTCGGGTGCGTCCTTGGGATTTTTCTTAGGCGATGAATTAGCGTTTGCTGCCGCGTGAGCGAGCATCTCCTGCAGTTTTTCACATTGCAGTTGAACTCTTGTCAGGGACCGAGTTTGAGGTCGGTGACTAGTAGAAGCTCGAACTTCGTCTTTGGAATTCACTACTAGAACATGTGAACTACCATGCCCCCAGGCTTGGGGTGCTTAGAGTTTTGGCCTTTGGAGTTTGCTTCGGGCACTTGAACTTTATTAGGCCTCTCTTTCTTGTGAAAAGCCGCTTTGGTTTTGGGTAGAACCGCTGTATCAGGATCCGTCTTAGGATGAATCCCTTTGTATTTGAAAGGGGATTTGTCAGAATTTGATGACGTCTAGGGGAAGAGCCGCGGTTGACGACAGAGACCTTCACCTGCTTCCACACCTTATATATAGATGAGGAAAGTTGTTTTAGGCAGCAAACTGGTTCCTGCTCTCGTGGGATCTCCATAAGCTGCGGAGATTTCTTCAGTGTTGCGGTGGGAGAATTTTGTCTGACCCTTCGCAACGGTTTGAAGCCATTCCCGGTTGGAACAACAACATTCACCACTGGGGTTGAAACAGGACCATACGGAGAACTGCCCCCAGCTCATTCTGTATTATACCGATATCAACGTTGACCATTTCTTACAGCCGGAATTTGATTAGCCTTAGGATTTTACTGATCCTTCCCCATGTTTCCTTTGAGAGCTTAAATATTCTATCCCCTGCGTCGACCTTGGTCCTTGGCATGTGCCAGTTGTTTGAGGACTGATTCCATCGGCAAAACTGCTGCTTGGGGAGCCAGCCTATGGAGGACAGACTTTCTCTGGGCTTCCTCCATCGGCGTTGAGGCACCGAGGGTGGGAGGTAGGAGTATTGACCCAAAGAGAAGCCCGTTGATTTCTTGAAGAGCCGGATTGCAGAGATTTGAGTCTGCAAGTAACCCATACTTGACTCCGCCAGATGTGACAGAGCCTGAGTTGCGGTGAGTGAAAGCAAACGCCATTCTCGGAAAAGACGAAATGTCGGCTTCAGTATCCTATCACCCAAGGGCAACCACAAACATATATACCGCGATTATTTAATCACGGAAAAACATGACACACGAAGTGTGGAGTGGAAAGAGGAAAAGGTCCCACCGGGCGTGCCAGAATTTGTTCGCCGCCGAAAGACGCGACCGGGACGTTGGGACGTTTGGCCTGAATTTTGGGGGGCAAATGCTATTTAGTTTTATCCGTCCACCTCTCCGAAAATGCCAAGTTGATTTATGGCACCATGTATCGGAGGCTTAGACGGATGCGGCCATTGTAGCAGACTTCGTCAGATTCCCCCTCATTGTGAGGGTTTTTTTATTGTGGGGATGCTCTTCCCTGCAAGCGCAAGCCCCTGCGGTTAATTAAGCTACCGCATCGTGGTAACCACTTTCTCCTTCTCTAGATGTTTACTTCGTGTCTTGTAAATTTTTTATTTTTTTTTTGGTTGCCCGTGGATTGTATACAGAGACTAATTTATGTTGTCGCCCATAGGGCGTGGATTAGTCCAAATCCGTATTTTCTTAGATTTGGGTTTGGGTTGGTTTAAGGATCGTTAATCTTGTTTTAGATTAAGAACAACTTAAATGCTTGCTAAGGATACATTAGCTTAATTTTAGACTAAGATCTACTTAACAAGGTTTTAGGACCATTTAGATCCAACGAAAGAGTATTTGGACTCTATCGTTTTAGTTTAGGGACATTGCGGTCCATTGGGTTTAAGGACATCATAGTCCATAAGTTTAAGGACCTCATAGTTCGTAAGGATTAGAGACATCATAGTCTGGTTTAAAGACGTCATAGTCTGTGAGTTTTAAAGACATCATAGTCTGGGAGGTTTAAAGACATCATAGTCTTGTTTAAAGACATCATACTCTGGGAGATTTAAAGACATCATAGTCTGGTTTAAAGACATCATAGTCTGTACGGTTTTGGTTTAACCGTTTGGGGATGCACCAAAAGTTATTGGTTATTAGGACCCCACATCTCTCTAAAGACGTTGAAGAATTACAACGACATGTATCAGAGGTATGAAGAGATGTACCCTTGAACCAATGTTGGTTGGGAGATCTATAGTCAGGTTTGGGACTAAGACCAATTAAAAAGATTGTGAGCACATGGGCTCGGTTAATCTGAATTAGGGACTTATGGCCAACTTGGGCTCAGCCCATTCAGGTCTAAATAAAGTGTTTGAACACTTGTTTGGACCCAGTCCACTCGTTTTGAATAAAATATTGAATATTTGTTTGGGCTCAGCCCCTTTTTATTCAATAAAGCTGAGCATTGATTTGGGTTCTGACACCTCTTTTTGTTTTTGTCTTTTATTGAGTGTTGAACACTTTTTATGGCGCTGGGGCCTTATGTACAGAGCACTTTATGTTTCCTCAGCGCCCACGTGAGGAGCGCGTGGAGCGCTTGGCGCTGAGCGCCAGACTTGGAGCGCCAAGGCACTTCTTTTAAAATAGTGCCCAGACATGAAGCGCTAAGGAGCTTCCTATAAAATAGTGCCCACGTGAGCAGCACATGGAGCGCTTGGCGCTGAGCGCCAGACTTGGAGCGCTAAAGCGCTCCTTATAAAATAACGCCTATATGAGGAGCACGTGGAGAGCTTGGCGCTGAGCTCCAGACTTGGAGCGCTAAAGCACTTCTTTTAAATTGGGACGCTAAGGCGCTTCTTTGGTATCTCTGATCAGTTCTGTGCTTTGATAATTAAATTCTCAGTTTATAAGAGACTTTGTCTCATGGATCTAAGAACTGAGTTCTTCTTTTATGAGGAGATATTATGATCTCTTTGTTTTTATGAAAGATTTTGTCTTATGAATCTAAGAAATGAGTTCTTCTTTTATGAGGAGACGCTATGATCTCTTTGTTTTTGTGAAAGACTTTTCTCTTATGGATCTGTGATCTAGAGAAAGAACTAAGTTCTTATGATGTGAGAGTTTAACTCTCAAAAATCGAGGAGATGTTATGATCTCTCTTCTTTTTATTTATCTTGAAGAAGGTTCTTCTTCTTAGAGCTTGCTCTTCTCTTTTTCTTTTCTGAGAACTTGAAACTTATAGGGATGTTTTCACTTTTTTTAATCTATCTATGCAAGACTTGATGTCTTGGGTCCTTTATATTGGAGAGGTTGATTTGTTGAATCAGTTAAGAAAATCTTTCACTGAGAGATCTCTGATTGATTTGAGGAATGTTTCCCACCGTTGGATCTTTGATCCAAGGGCTTCTATTTTACAGAAGATAGTTTTCTTGTTATTAACAAGATTGGGAAAATATTTTCCTATACAGAATTTATTCTATATCTTGGTGATTTTTAATCACCATTGGATCTTTGATCGAACGGTGCTCTGATTTACAGAGCACAATCTTTCATGTTTGGAAAGATTTTGAGGAGTATTTCCTCAACAGAATTTTATTCTGGTAATTTGATGATTTATCATCTTCGTAGGATATTTAATCCAAGAGTGGAGAACATTTAGTTCTAGCGCTGGCGCTCTCATGCTTTGCACGTGAGGCGCTGCATCAAAATCTTTAACGCTGGCGCTCTTAGCACCGGCGCTCTCGTACTTTGCACGTGAGCGCTGTCTCAGAGTCTTTGACTCTTAGCGCTGGCGCTCTTGGCGCTAACGCTCATATGAGGCGCTGCCTCATTTCAAATTTTAAATTTTGAATAGAGCTTTGCTCTCTGATTGGGGGAAACAAATGCCCCCACCACCGTTGCGCTCACGTGGCCTACACATGAGTGCAGCGGTGGCAGCTTTTCCACTGTTGGATTAACTTGGAAGTTGAATCGACTTCCAGCGCCTATAAATAGGGCCTTTGGCCCTTGAGATAACTGCTTGTTCATCTTCTTGTTTTCTTGTTCTTGAGAATTTAATTCTCCTTCAGAGCTAAGCTCACTGCCTTAAGAAATTTCTTAGAGTCAAAACTCTGCCCAAATTTGGTAAGGATTGAACTTATTTACAGAGCTTTGCTCTCAGATCATAGATCTTAAAATGTTTTAGGGTTCTACCTATTAACAGAGCCGTGCTTATTTTTAAATCATAGATCTTCAAGATATAATCTTTTTAGGGTGATTTTAACCCATGAATTAGAACACTGTTCATCTTCCATGAAGAACTCTTAGAGTTTGTTCACAGATCTTGAAGATCTTGGAGTTTTTACTCTGCAAAAGCTTTGCTTTTTTAGCGTTTTGATGGATGATTCCATCGTCTTCACAGAGCATAGCTCTTAAAATTTTTAAGGAATTTTATTCCTCTCATGATTAGAGTTGACATATGTCACTCCTGTCTGCAGAGCATTGCTCTCGAGGGAGTTTAGCTCCTTGGCCTGAGGGGCCTCTCATTAAATGAGAATTCTTTTAGGATTTCCTATTTAATGAGTGACTGTCTTATCAATGATGAGCCGACATCTTGATTTTGTGGGTCCCCTCTGGTCCCTTTCCATTGCATTGCAGTGCGGTACAAAATTCAAAGTACCAAGTGTCAGAATTTGAACTATAGCCTTGACAGCTAACTGTTGTTCTTTTTCGCGCAGGTACTATGTCTTTTGACACTTCTTTCCCATTTGTTCGTCCGGAAAGCGCATTCCCTGACGTGCCCGTGGATAGGGAAGTCCTCGCGCTGATCAAAGATCACGACCCGGAGCAAAAGTCTCTTCATTTATGGGGGTCGTGGTACAATCAAATTATTCGGGGTCGATGCAGCTTCTCTTGTGCGGTACTTTCGGAGCCCATTTTGGCGATCCACTATGCCGACTCACCCCCAGTGAACTATGTCGTAGATGTGGTCAACTGGACTTCGGAGGATTGCCTTCAGCCCTCTATGGCCGCGATACCCGTACAGCTACCGATGGCTTTGGATATTCTGGGGCGGTGTATATATCAAGGAGAGTCATGCCCTTAGGGACAGCCGTACATGATAAGCTTGACTCTTCGCCATCCAGCCGGGTACTTGCAGTGGCCTCGATATATTTTGTCAGCCAAGAAATCGCTGCTGCTAAAGCTTGGGTTGTACCCCACAGTTTACGCGTCTCTTTTCTAATATTCCACACCCCCTGTATGGTGGGTCAAGGCTTTCTTGGAACAATGGAATATACCGACTCACACCTTCCTTCTATCAGATCGGGAAGTTTCCATCTCTTTGAAGGAGTTCGCGGAGATCTCCGGCTTACCTATCAGGGGAGAACAATACGAGGAGCAACTTCCTCCTGACGAGTACATCTTTGCCGCCAAGTCAATGTGATGGGCCTTACCCCGGAGAATGCCATTCAATATAAATCCTCAAGTCTGATTAAGGTGTTGAAAATTTATGAAAGTCTGTTTCCCAAATCCGGAGGACACGGGGTTAGCTTCACGAATTTCATTGCTCGCTTTCTTCACCCGGAAGTCTTATCAAAACAATCTGCAAAATTCGCCAAGCTTGACGACCCGTTTAGTTTTGGCTTGGACAGCCAGCCAACAGCGGAGGCCGATCAAAGGAATTTCTTTCTCCCGGATACCCCGGTCGTCCCCTTTACAGAGCTTGCAGTTTCAGACATTGACGAAGAGGCATTCTTTTTGGGGTTTCTCGGCCTATGGTTAAGTTGGTTTGTGCTCCCAATGCACCCTCGCCATATGAGGCCATCCGTCTTCTACTCTGCTCACCGAATGGTTGTTGGGATGCGAGTGGCCGTCGGGGTCGCTCAGCTGGCTCACTTGTATTATGGCCTTAGCTTGGCGGCGGACACCACTCAACCGGGGGTGCAGTCCGTAAATTTCTCGCTTCACTTCGTGGTTCGAGCTGCATGTGCTCGGCGCTTTTGAAGTCTACAAGCGGCCCCGTTTCTACGAAAGTTATAATTTTCCTCGGGTTATGCGGTTAGTTAACGCTTCCGCTTTAGAAGTGACTCAGCGAGAGGCTCAGGGCTTGGTTCTTCGCCCACGCATGGTCAGGGATGGCATGACCTTCATCGATGAGGTTTTAACTATCGACAAGGAATCCACTAAGACGATGCAGCCGCTGCGGGACACCTTCAAAGATGGGGCTTCTACCTTGAAAGCTCGGGAGATTCTCCACTTATATTCAATCAGGCCGGGCTTTTTAGTGTTTAGGCAGAATGATTTGGCGTTGTTCATGAGATACAACCCGCACCGTTTCGCTCAACAATCAAGCTACAATCATGGTGTCCCGCTGGAGGCCTTCCTAGCTGAGCCGGTTGCCACGGAAGAGGGTATACGCAACGCGCTACACCATTTCATGCGGCTTAACACCGGGTCTAACTTCTTTATCAGTGAGCGGAGCTGCGTCCCGAAGGTCTTGAACGTATACGTGGCGTGGTACCAAGATGCGATGGATGCTGTTATCAGGGAAGAAAAGTGATTATTGCTTGATCGCAAGGGTGCTGTCCCAGCTGGTAATCCAGCCATTCCTTTGAAGCGACGGATCATCGTTCGTCCTTCCTTGAGAGAAGTTGCTACGGTTGTGGTCCCGCGCGCCTTTCCTGATAAGCCTCTACCTCGTATGCCTGTAGAAGCGGTGGCTGCAGCGTCTCCTGAGTCTGGCATGGGTACGGAAATCAGGGCTCGTCGCCCAAAGTTGCCCGCCAAGCGTAAACTCCTGACATCAGCTGCCGGCGCTCGCTCACAAAAAAAGAAGAAGTCGCTATTTTCTGCCGACGTTGTGCTCGGCCAGGAGCCCCATGCTCCCTACAACGAAGGCTTAAGTGAGTATGGCACCAAGGAAGGTTTATTTATCGTGCCTGCGGATGATACTGATCTTCATCCTGCCCTTGTGGCTTCCGAGCGACTGGCTCGCGATAAAGCAGCACTGATCACTATCGCACAGTCAGGTAGACTTTAGTCATATCTTTCCGTGGTTATCTTTTTTTTATTATGCTTTCACTGACGTTTTCTTCCTCAACATGTATCTCTGCCGAAGAGGCTCTCACTACTTCCCTCAAGACATTCGAAGTGGAAGAGAGGCTCCGCGCTTCTCTAGGCCTTGGTAAAATTCTACTCATTGTAGCCTTCATTCCCTTTTTTCTTTATTCGTGGTCTGACCCTCTCCTTTATTTTATTGCTGGGATAACCTTGACTTGGGTTATTCCAAGTGCGGTGCCGATCCCGAGCGGTGATGCAGCAATATTGCCAGAGCCGGCTATTGTGTCCCCAGCTCCCCCGACAGTACCGCAGAAGGCTTCACTTAAGCAGCCGATGACGGACGCCGTAACGGCTCCAGAGGAAGCTCTTGGTTCGGACGACGACGTCCCTTTGACGGAGGTCTTGAGGAGATCACTTCTCATCGCTCAGACCGAAAAGAAACGCAGGAAGCGCACAGCGAAGGAACGTGATGCCGCTTTGGCTGTAGGTACAGGCTCAAGCACCACTCCATCTGTCTCTATTCCTCCAAAGGATGCTCCAGCTGCCATGTCTACCACCCATAGACAGGTTGCGCGCGCGGCTCGGGAAGAGACCGAAAAGCTGCCCGAAGGTACCGAAAGACGCCACCAGGACATTAGGACGTCCGGCCTGAACTTTGGGGGGCAGATGCTATTTGGATTTATCCGTCCACCTCTCCGAAGATACCAAGTTGATTTATGGCACCGTGTATCGGAGGTTTAGACGGATGCGGCCGTTGTAGCAGACTTCGTCGGATTCCCCCTCACTTGCGAGGGTTTTTTTTATTGTGGGGATGCTCTTCCCAGCAGGCGCAAGCCCCTGCAGTTAATTATGCTACCGCATTGCGGTAGCCACTTTCTCCTTCTCCAAATGGTCACTTCGTGTCGTGTGTGTTTGTTTTGTTTTTGGTTGCCGAGGATTGTATACAGAGACTAATTTATGTTGTCGCCCGTAGGGCGTGGATTAGTCCAAATCCGTATTTTCTTAGATTTGGGTTTGGGTTGGTTTAAGGATCGTTAATCTTGTTTTAGATTAAGATCAACTTAAATGCTTGCTAAGGATACGTTAGCCTAATTTTAGACTAAGATCTACTTAACAAGGTTTTAGGACCATTTAGATCTAACGAAAGAGTATTTGGACTCTATCGTTTTAGTTTAGGTACATTGCGGTCCATTGGGATTAGGACATCATAGTCCATAAGTTTAAAGAACGCATAGTCCGTAAGGTTTAGAGACATCATAGTCTGGTTTAAAGACGTCATAGTCTGTGAGGTTTAAAGACATCATAGTCTGGGAGGTTTAAAGACATCATAGTCTGGTTTAAAGACATCATACTCTGAGAGATTAAAAGACATCATAGTCTGGTTTAAAGACATCATAGTCTGTACGGTTTTGGTTTAACCATTTGGGGATGCACCAAAAGTTATTGGTTATTGGGACCCCCCATCTCTCTAAAGACGTTGAAGAATTACAACGACATGTATCAGAGATATGAAGAGATGTACTCTTGAACCAATGTTGGTTGGGAGATCTATAGTCGGGTTTGGGACTAAGACCAATTAAAAAGATTGTGAGCACATGGGCTCGGTAAATCTGAATTAGGGACTTATGGCCAACTTTGGCTCAGCCCATTCAGTTCTAAATAAAGTGTTTGAACACTTGTTTGGACCCAGTCCACTCATTTTGAATAAATTGTTGAACATTTGTTTGGGCTCAGCCCCTTTTTATTCAATAATGCTGAACATTGATTTGGGTTCTTACACCCCTTTTTCTTTTTGTCTTTTATTGAGTGTTGAACACTTTTTATGGCACTGGGGCCTTATGTATAAAGTGCTTTATGTTTCCTCAGCGCCCACGTGAGGAGCGCGTGGAGCGCTTGGCGCTGAACGCTAGACTTGGAGCGCCAAGGCGCTTTTTTTTAAAATAGCACCCAGACTTGGAGCGCTAAGGTGCTTCTTATAAAATAGCGCCCACGTGAGGAGCATGTGGAACGCTTGGCGCTGAGCGACAGAATTGGAGCGCTAAAGCGCTTCTTTTAAATTAGAGCGCTATGGCGCTTCTTATAAAATAGCGCCTACATGATGAGCACGTGGAGCGCTTGGCGATGAGCGCCAAACTTGGAGCGCTAAAGCGCATCTTTTAAATTGGGGCGCTAAGGCGCTTCTTTGGCAGCTCTGATCAGTTCTGTGTTCTAAGAATTAAATTCTCGGTTTATAAGAGACTTTGTCTCATGGATCTAAGAACTGAGTTCTTCTTTTATGAGGAGATACTATAATCTCTTTGTTTTTCTGAAAGACTTTATCTTATGAATCTAAGAACTGAGTTCTTCTTTTACGAGGAGATGCTATGATCTCTTTGTTTTTATGAAAGAATTTGTCTTATGGATATGTGATCTAGAAAAAGAACTAAATTCTTATGAAGTGAGAGTTAAACTCTCAAAAATCGAGAAGATGTTATGATCTCTCTTCTTTTTATTCACCTTGAAGAAGGTTCTTCTTTTTAGAGCTTGCTCTTCTCTTTTTCTTTTCTGAGAACTTGAAATTTATAGGGAGGTTTTCTCTTCTTATTTTTATCTATCTATGCAAGACTTGAAGTCTTGGGTCCTTTATATAGGGGAGGCTGATTTGTTGAATCAGTTAAGGAAATCTCTCATTGAGAGATCTCTGATTGATTTGGGGAATGTTTCCCACCGTTGCATCTTTTGATCCATGGGCTTCTGTTTTACAGAAGATAGTTTTCTTGTTATTAACAAGATTGGGAAAATATTTTCCCATACAGAATTTATTCTGTATCTTGGTAATTTTAAATCACCATTGGATGTTTGATCCAACGGTGCTCTAATTTACAGAGCACAATCTTTCCTGTTTGTAAAGATTTTGAGGAGTATTTTCTCAACAGAATTTTATTCTGGTAATTTGATGATTTATCATCTTCGTTGGATCTTTGATCCAAGGGTGGAGAACATTTAGTTCTAGCGATGGTGCTCTCGTGCTTTGCACATGAGGCGCTGCCTCAGAGTCTTTAGCGCTGGCGCTCTTGGCGCGAGCGCTCTCGTGCTTTGCAGTGAACGCTGCCTCAGAGTCTTTGACACTTAGCACTGGCGCTCTTGGCGCTAACGCTCTTATGAGGCGCTGCCTCATTTCAAATTTCAAATTTTGAATAGTGCTTTGCTCTCTGATTGGTGGAAACAAGGTCAAGTCACTAGAGTCCCTCCTAACTACCAAGAGACAAATTGCAGCGTAGATCCTCTAACAGCTCTTTAACAACCTTGAAGGCAGATCAATGGCAGTTAAGTGGGAGGGTTCCGCTATACGAATCACCGAAATAGCGGGCCTAAATTAAATAACCACAACTAGTCACACATCACTAGACACTTCAAGATTGTATCGGATAACCGTTAGATTACATACAACCTCCTATTTTCCTATTAGGAGCAATAAGTCCTTAGGGGCTAAAGTCTAGATATATATTTATTAATTTAATATAGGTTAATACGGATTCTCGGTTGTGATTTGTGGGGCCTAGGAAGGGTGATGAAATCCCCACCAAATCTGGATTTGGGTTGTTTCCCCTTAAAATCTTCTTAAATATGCAATGCAATTTAAAACAATCAAAGATCTAAAATCTAAACTAATTTTTTTATATGGCGCAAAGAATTATGCAAATAACTGTTAGTTGGAATCAAATCGAGATTTTGGGAAGAATGAGATCATACCTAGATTTTCCGCTGTTCGTCTCGATCTTCTCTTCCAGTATGTTTGTCTCGATTCCTAAAATTTTAAATAGAAATTTTGCACAATCAAATGCATTAAAGGAAATCTAATTTAATCTACAGCTAAAGTCTAAAACTTAAATTTAAATGTAATTAAACTACACCTTCCCGGCAACAGCGCCAAAAACTTGATGTGGATTTTATTAGTCTCCAAATTTAACAGCAAGTATACAGCTTATCGCAATTATACTTAAGGATCGTTCCCACAGAGAGGTGTGTTAACTACTTTTAAATTAAGTTAAAGTCGAGTTGTTTTTAAAATCTAAAAATTTAAATCCAAAATAAAATAAAAGTTAGTTTTCAAGATAGAGAAAATCTATGGTTTTAATTTGCTTTATTTCTATGGTTGGTTTATAAGATTCATCTTCTTTTCTAATCTAGTTCTAATATATTTCCATTAATTATAACCAAGCATAGGTTATATTTTAATTATAAACATAGCCTATCACAATTATAATATCATCTAGATCATATTAAATCCCTGGTTCTAGTTTATTAGAAGTAACCTAGTGTTAATCTTCCACAAAAATATGTAGGTCATGACTCTACAATTAATGTTTTATCGATTAATCTAAATACTTTTTAACAACCTAAGTTGAATATCTTGTGATTAAATTATTTTCTTAACTTCCCTAATTAAGTTTCTTGTTTGTTAAATTTTTCTTAATCTAATTAGATTATTGGTGTTATCACCCTTCTCTAATCTTATTTTAGACGTCAACTTTCATTATGAGATTAGTTTATTAGATGAAAAACTATAAAGATGATAATTAAATCATAAAATATTCATCATAAAAAATAGAAAAGAAGAGATAAAAAATTACCCAACCACAAAATAAATACAAATAAAACCCTAGAAAATAATTAGTTACTCATTTTTAAAAAAGAAAAATAAATCTTATTCGTAATTAAGAGTACTTACAATAGACTCGATCTCTTCTCCTTGAAAATCCTAACTTGAATGCAATGAAAGAGATGAGAGAGATTTGAAACCCTGAGGCTATACAAGTGCTTATATAGGGAAAAGAAAGATTGTAGAATAAGTAATAGAAAATACAAGAGAATCTACTTACTAACAATTATGATAATCTAATATAATTGCTCTGTTGGATACTGTTGCGTGTCTTTAGAATCTTGGAAAAGACGAAACCCTACATCTCATATTAATCTATGTGACAAGACAATCGTCCCCATAAAAAATCGCATCGAACGGTCTAAAATCGACTACTGATCCGCCGCCGTTTTTTGGCTTCATGGCTTCAGATTTTTTCTGTGGTTTTATCATCAATTTAGATGATTTTTTAGCACATAAAATCTTGAATATCTCGCTGTATCTCTGTAGTTGTTTCGATCTCCGAATTGTTCCCAAATTTAGTATATAATTATGCAGGTTGATTTGTTGCTTTTGATTTGATTTGTAATGATATTCCCAAATTTGTTCCAAATTTTCAAATTGTCTTTTAATTTTCTGAAAAATTCCCTCAAGTCTCCATTATACGCATGTAATCCTCATTTTAGCATAGTTCATTTTGCATCTAAACCCTGTTATCAGTAATAATTCACAAAAGATATCCGGACAAGTATAAAATATGACAATAAAATGATAAATGAGTTAGAAAAATGTGCAATAAATTACACCTATCAATACTCTAAGGGGCCAGTAAACAATCCAATCTCAAAAGGGAAAAGGACGAACGTCATGATCGCAAAGTTATCCGAGCCAAAGCATAAGTCAACATTTGATCGGCTTTTTGTCTCGCCATCTTGAGGCAAAACCGTCAATTCAAAGGGGGCAAACATCTCATTCGCCTTCTCCAAGAAACGACTTCAATATGTCACAGCCTCAATAGGACACACATTTGTCCAAAAAGATTAGGAAAATGTCGAATCTACTTTAGAAAGGGCTAAGGACCAAATGAAAGAATATCAAACAGCCACCGCAAAAACACGCCAACAAAGTCTAATAAAGGACGAGCACAACTTTGACTGCTAAGTCGTTAAACTGGGAATCCTTAAATAAAAAAACGGGTAAGTCTACAAGTAAGAGGGGCACGAATGAAAAATAGAAAAGGTTTCATAATTAAAAGCAGCAAGACTACCCGTAAGTTGCGAAAACATAAAAAGGGCGTAGACTCGACCAAAAAAATGTATATATACTACAAATCTTCCAATGGCGATTGATGAGCCACTCCTGAAACATCATACCAGTGTAGCGATACAGACGCCAACCAAAATCATCAATTCTATCAAATTCTCCAAGGGCAAATGATGAATTGCTCTTGGCATTTATGCTCCAGTATTAGTAACGTTGATGCTAGCCGGACTTAAAAACCCAAATTCCAAGTCATCCAATGAAAAATGATGATTTGCTCCTGCAACCATGCTTCAATGTTAGCGATGCCAATATCAACCAAAATTCCAAAATCGTCCAAAGACGAATGATGAATCGCACCCGGTATCATTCCTGTGATAGTGATACAGACGCTAACAAAAATTTAAATTCCCAAAGCCTCCAACGGCAAATGATGAGTTGCTCCTGGTACCATACTCCAGTGTAGCGATGCTGATGCTAAACAAAAATCCAATCCCTCAAACTTCTAACGGAAAATGATGAATCGCTCATGGTATCCTTTCTCTAGTGTTAGAAACGCTGACGCTAGCCCAGACTTCAAAAACCTAAGTTCCAAGTCCTCCAATGACAAATGATGATTCTCTCCTGAAATCATGCTTTAATGTTAGCAATGCTAATGTCAACCAAAAATTCAAATTCTCAATCCTCCAACGGCAAATGATGAGCCGCTCCTGATCACATTCTAATGGTAGCGATGCTAACACCGAACAGATTCTAAAATTCCAAATCCTCCAATGACAAATGATGATTCGCTCCTGAAATCATACTTCAGTGTTAACGATACTGATACCAACCAAAATTCCAAAATCTTCAAATCCTCTAAAAGTGAATGATGAATCGCTCCTGACACCATATTCCAGTATAGCAATGTAGACACCAACCAAAACCCAAATGCCAAATCCAGGTTCCAATTCCAAAATTTCAAACTCTAAAATTTCGATTCTAAATGCAAATTGAACCTCCAATCCCAAAATTTCAACTTCCAATTGAAACTCAAGTCCAAGTTCCAAATCCAAATTTCGAGTCTCATCAAACGGTGTTTCCAAACTCAAAAGGTCATGCCGAAAAGGGTTAGAAATTTCTAAATCAAATTACATCAACCAAATCAAGCCCCAAGCCGGAATCATGCTCCGCCTCAGAATATATACCCCCGCATCAGAATCATGCACCGCCTCGGAATATATACTTTCGTACTGGAATCATGCTCCAACTTGGAATATAACCCCCAGCATCGAAATCATGCTCCGCCTCAGGATATATACCCCTCCTCGGAATCAGGCTCTGCCTCGTAATATATGCTTTCATGCCGGAATCATGCTCCACCTCGAAATGTCTTCCCCCGTGCCGGAATCATGCTCTGCCTTAGAATATATATGCTTTCACGTCGGAATCATGCCCTGCCTCGGAATGTCCGCCCTTGCACTGGAATCATGCTCCTTGTAGCGTTTTGAAAATCGTTTCGGTGAAATTTCGGAAAATCGGTAAAATAAGGGGGTTTTCTGTAAAAAGTCAAAATACAAATATCTTATTATAAAAATTAAATATACATATTCTAGCTATGTAATTGCTATTATTTGGTGTTTATTGAGCCGCTGGTGAAATTTCAAATTTTCTGAAAAAAATATTATTTTATTATTATTTTAAGCCGTCACTAATACATTTAATTAGGGAAAATTACAAATTGGAATGAGTTGAAACAAATTTTGTGCATCATAAAACATTAAATAAAATTTTATCATGTGGTTTTTGGAACGAAATCATTTGCCAAAACGGTTTAGAAATTATTGAAGAAAAAAATGCTTTTTTTTAGCGTGAATGGATGTTTGGGGTATTGTATTTATCATTTTTCATCATCCCACATCCATACCCACACTCACACACCCCTATTTACCTCTCCCCTTGGCTGAATTCAGCAGCCCCATGAATTTTCCCCACTTGAATTTCAAAGAAAAGAAAGGAAAAGAAAAGATTAATGAGAGAAGAAGTTGGTGTTGACTTGGGGGGGTATTTTACCTTGACTTGGACTTTTTTTTCCACACCCACACACTCCACACCCCTCCCCCACCTGCTGGCCGAGCCCCATCCTCCCTCAAACTGCAGCCCCTCCTCCTTCTTCCCCTCTCTTTTCCTCATCAAAAAGTCTTCAAAATTCATCAAAAAGTCTTCAAAATCCATCAAAAATTAAACCAAAACTCAAATCTAACTCCTACCCATTTTTCACTAGCTATTCTTGCATGGATCTAGGGAGCAAGTTGGCATTTTAGAGGTTTTGAATTTCATGTTTGATCTCTTGATCATGAGGTATAAATTCTAACCTTTTCTTCAATTGTGTTAATTGTTTCATGTTAGCTTAATTAGGTTTTTTAATTAGTTCTAGGTGCTTGAATTAAAATTCAAGAGAAGGGTTTTGAATTAATGATTAGGGTTAGTGATCAAGTGAGGTTTTTATCATTTGGTTATGGTTGTAATAAGGAGATTAACATGTAGTTGAATGCAAAATCTAAGTTAGTTGCTATTTGCTAATTTGTTAATTTAAAATTGTGATAACTTTGCTAATTGCTAACTAGGTTTTTATAATTATTCTAATAATTAGGTTTAAAAATCTAATTATGGTTTCATAGCATTATTAACATTATAATGAGTGGTTTAATACCTTAGGTTATGCAAATCTAAGCTTAATTCTTAAATCGGGAATTTTTTTGCTAGAAAATTGTTAAAATTGGATAATTTGTAAACTCGGTTTTTGGGGTTTATGGAATTTTATGAGATTAAATTATGGGAATCATTTTTATGACTTATTTAAAATATTTAGTGAATATTGTGGCCTCTAGATTCGTCTATACATCGAGTTTTGTACAAAAACGGTGATTTGTGCTTGCTAGATTTTCGGAAAAATGACTTTTAAGTGAAATTGTGGTTTTTATGAATTTTAAGCTATTTTATATTATAATTAGTGCTTGTAATTGTACAAATTAGTGTGTTGGGAGCTTTCTCGATGGTTTGGCGTTTGTACGCCGACATCGAGGGTTTTTGGGCCGATTTGTGAAGCAACCATAGGTTTTGACCTATGTGAGATTCGTGCGTCGTTTTGGTCATGAGGCGGATTTTAATGCGATATGGTGCGTTATGATATGTAGGTACCCCATGTGGATTTCGAGACGACAAGCAAGCGCGTGACAACGTCGGCACCGGCAAGCGAGGACCAGGTGAGTAGATTTATATCTACGGGGAGAAGTCGGGTGGATGGCGTATAGCACTCCCGCAGTCCGTGGTGATGTATACGGATGCGTATACACACCAACAATTATTATATGTTATTTGGGACTAATAACGATGTTAGGATGGATATTGGTGTGTTGGATTACTTTAATGTTGCGAACCCTAGGCTAGTGTTGCACTACACATACACACATACATACACACATACATACTTGCATACATTCCTATTTATATGTGCTCATGGGATTCTTTATAGTTATGTGTTCACATGGGTATGGGACTATGTGTTCACATACGGATATGAGGACGATACTAGGGATTGAGCTGAGTCGATGAGATTTGTTTTGTGGTTGTGATATCGGTTTGTACGAGACTGTCGATCAGTAGTCAGATCATGACTATATTGATGATATTAGTATTGTACTAGACATAGGTCAGTACCCTAGACTATGATCTTGGATAAAGAGGATACCAGAGGAATAGTGTGAGGAATATGATATTGACCCGTACCCAGATTTGGGGATGTCGTACGACGGATTTACGTACGAGCTATATCTTGATGATTGATCCGCACTCTTGACTTGGGATGTCTGATTGTAGATATGGTATCAGATATGATATTATTGAGGCGGGATCACCGACTAATATATATACAGGTATGTATATGGATCGACTCAGATGTTAGGCGGTTTCCTTACCTGTAGTCCAGCTTGTTAGCTTAGCCCTTTAGTTTATTTTAGTTGTTAGATTAGCTTCGATTCTTACCTATTTCAAAAACTAACGAATCGTGGGTATTTTAAAAGACAGCCCAAGGGATCCTACGGATATTTCAAAAGACGTATCTTTTCATAAAAACACCGTAGTCCCTATTTTCAAAACCCCATGATTCGTGTTATTTCAAAAGGCACCATTTGTAGGACGTATATTAGATTAATGCAGATTAGTTATAGTTGCGTCTAGTTTTCAGCTCCCGCTCATTTTTGTGGTCCGCTTCGCATCGCATGCTTATTTTATGTTTCATACTCCATTATTGATATCATGCTGTTAGGACACCAGCACCATTACCGATGATGCGTATGTACCACGTACACTTAATTGCCGGCTCACACACATCTTCATCGGTAATTGCCATGTCACGTACATCTTAGAAAATATTATTGCTTGACATAGCCTGGTAGCTAATAGTTAGACATCATATTAGTGTACTTACCTTATATGCCAGCTTAGATATTGTAGTTATTACTTGTCACTTCATGCATACTGTTATTCATCGTTATGCCGCATTCATGGATTCTCATGCATATATTCACTATTTTACGTGTTATTGAGGTTTTGGATTCGGATTTCCATGAGATTTTCTGGATTTGGAGGAAAACCGCAAAAAAACATAAATAAACCTTTTCTCTCTTTTAAAATAAAAAGTGCGGTTTTCCTATGATGTATGAGTCGTCCACCATGAGTTTGCTGATGGATTTCGAGACCCGATTCGAGGAGTGGAGGAACCGTTTCGGGTACATGGTGGGCCCGGTATGGTACCCCGGGGCAAGAGGAATGTGGTGTTGACGTTGAGCCTGGCTGGGGAGCACTACCTACCGGTGATATTACCCGACACGTCGGATATCCGGAGGATACCGTCGTGGTCTTGAGATGGATGGTAGGGGCCGGTCTGGACTGACGGCGCCCTAGATATTGAGATTGAGACATTGATATTTCGAGACATTGAGATTTATGTTTTGTGTCGATGCTAGACACTGTTGATACTGATTTCATTTATGATACCTCAGTTTAAAAATACAAAGGAAATCTCACTAATTTATGAAAACAGTTCTTCATTTACATGTATTCTGTTTTCATGCATTCATACCTCATTCATATGATATATTGCTACCTGAGGCACTGACACGGGCACATAAGATTACACCCGGGTTAGATATTTACCCTAGCCTTGTTATAGGCTACGTGTTATTCATATAATTGAGGATATATTATGATCATTGACCTAGGATTGCGTTATTTATGCGATTTCTGTGCGTAGATGTTTTTCTATTCACGAGTTGGCAAGTCACCCCCGTTGTGCCCCAGTTTCTTGCAGGTTTTGCCGTACAGGTTTAATTACGGCTTTGCGGGATCAGTTTCATTCGGGTGATTTGCTAGTAGGTGGGTTTATTTGTATCGCACCCATCATTATATCTTGTATATTATTATTCTGTTGTATCTAGAAGTTCCATCAACCAAACATGTATTTATTTATTGAGATAGAGACCAGTGTTGTTTATTCTTTCGACCTTAGAGTCGCTCGTTATATTTCTGGTGGTTTTGAGTTTCCTTTTGAGTTTTGATCCTCGCCGTTGGCGTTGTATATTATATTGCTTGTGTGGTTGTGACCGTCGATTGACGAAGAGCTAGCTCCCGCTTGGGGATGCATTTTTCTTGATTTCGTATACTATTCATGTTGTATCCCGTTTGGGAGCCAGTATTTACAAAGGAGACTCTGCCGAAATTTTCAGTAAATTTTTGATGTTTTTAGAAACCCGCATAATTCGGCTTATGCTATTAAACTACTTGATTTAAGTTGGTTTTCCTTCACTCTACTACTTTTCTTGGTTTGGATTTCTGGGTTTTCGGCTTACTTAGATTACGAACGCCTCGAGACGTTTCGTAGTTTAAGTGCCGGTCATGTACCGTACTTTCGGGTCGTGACAAAGTTGGTTTCAGAGCGTTAGGTTTTAACCTTCGGAGCGTAGGATGACCCTTGGTTGATGGAATAGGTGACTAAAGTAGAGTGACGTACCGTTGGTATGTTCCGCGGCATATTTACGCCACTCCACTCCACTTTTGAAGCCTTAGGATGTACATTTCCTTGTTCAGTATTGTACTCCTTCCTGATCTAGCCTCATCGGTACCAGTTTGGTTTTGCTGCTACGGTTACGGGCAGGGAGAGCTACGGCTAGAGTTGCGGTCAGCACAAGCTCGTCACGAACGAGGACTGACCAGGGCGAGATTCCGGCGACACACGATTGCAGAGATGTGTCTTTTTACTGTATTTCCGCGCCACGAGCGTTTGGCGGATCGCCTTTATGAGGGTACTCGGAGGTGCTGATCGACACTAGAGAATTGAGCCAATGATGGAGGCCAGCCAGATTTTGATGACCGTTGGTGTGTTGCTTATTCATGACGATCGAGGCACTGTTCAGCGTGCAGACGAGCAAGCCAGTTATTGCTGCGAACGACGAGATATTGCCCCAGATGCTGGAAATCGTGCAGGACGAGTTGTACTAAGAGATGATAGGAGGTCGCTAGTCATCTAGGATGAATGACTAGGACATGTGGATCGTTCGCTTACCCCAATGCGAGGTCATCAGATAGATTGATTCCAGCTAGAGACGACTTCACGCAGAGACGTGAGGGTCGACAGAGACGATCGAATGTCGGAAACCTATTATTCCAAGTTTAAAGTAGTCGGAAAGACATGCAGGCAATTCTATGGTCCCTCTAGAAGAATGAAACCCTAACTCGACTTAATGACCGTGTGAAAGCCTTTGAACCTTCAGGTTTGCGGCAGTTCTACGGCGCCATTAGTGAGGCTTGGGTTTGCCCTTCTACGGCTGGACCACCGATGCTGTGGTATGTACTCGATACTATTAAACTGTGCCCAAGAGGTTGAGCTCTTGGGGGATTATGAGGTTTTGACGACTCGATCGGATGGCTCGACTTAATTCGGATGCTAGGTGGTGAGATGCATTCTTGGGAGACTCCAGATACGAGGATAGCCGTTGGAGCTCAGTCCATGCAGCCGCGACGAGACGAGTCCAAAGCAGACGACATTAGAGAAAAGTGGAGTAAGAGGTTCGCACCAGATCTAGATGAGATGACGTTCCACTCCGCCGACATCAGAGAGGCGATACGCATGCCGAGGCATGGTACTTGGACTTACCTTCCAGAAGGAGTCGCGATGAGTATGCAGTCGTTCCAGAGAAAGATGCGGATATAGGAAAGGACAATGACTTCCGGACAGTTGGCAGAGACGAGACATGGAAGAGACCGTGAGCAGGATTCCTTCCAGGACACTGCTGCAATGATACTTGCACCCAGGATCAGATGTGTCATGTACATTCAAAGAGCCAGAGGCCGACGCCAGTGATATGCTGTCTTACGAGTGGTCGTGATGATTGATCGGGAGATGACAAGAGACGTGCCAGAACTGGATCATCCCCGTTAGCACACCCGACAGGGCCGATGAGCCGATGGACCGAAAGATTGGTAATTCACAGTGAAGACCTTGACCCAGGAGTGGTCATGGTTACGCACACCAGCAGCCCAGAGTTCATGATCATCGACCAGACGTCCCATTAGTGACCGCGACAGTTGGCCCGAGATTCTTAGAGGATGCACTTGAGCGATACTATTCCGCCATTATTGATTTCGATGTTTTGGGTGATTTATTCGTATGATTTGATTTTGATGATTGAGGATTTACGATCTTTGCACAGTGTTGCACTTGATATCGTTTTCGTGCTTTAGTTTCACATGTTTGTGATTTTACGGTTTTAAACAGTTGAGTTGATTTTGTGCGTATGCACGCACGCGATTTGGTTCCTGCACTCTGTATAGTTTATATATGCTGGCAGTGCAGTGACATATATTTTGTGCACTTGGATACACTGGATTTCGATTTCGAGGGTGATGCTCGACATTTGTTTTGTGCATTTTATGCACCGGATTGGATTTTTAGCGCCTGTTGGGCGCCTGTTACGAGATGCGATTTGGTGCACACCAGATGCACTAATTCGAGATTTTTCGTGCATGTCAGATGCACCTGATTTTGCTGTCAGGCACACACGTTGTCTACGACAGATGTTTCGTGCATACCCGATGCACTTAGATGTTGTTCTGTGCGCATGTATGGCACATTCATGGATTTTGATTTCCGTGCGCACCAGACGCACGTAGCATTCATGTGCATATTTTGGGATTTATTTCGTATAGAGCAGTACGTTTTTATGATATTGCTATGTGTTTTCGTACTGAGCAGGACTAGTCAGAGGACAGTACCTGAATATATTTTGCATGCATTGATAGTTATTGAAGGGATTTCCAAAAAGCGAGCTATAGCCTCAGTATTTACCTACGTGTCTGATATGACACGAAATGTTTAAAACAAGGAGACCCTTCTAAATTGTTTCCAAAACGGCGGAACGTACATTTCAAACAAAGGTATATATGTATATAGTTATTTTCTTATGATAGACGTCCGCCACTGTGCAGTGTTATACGCGTTGCACAGCGACTTAAAGAGATTGGCATGCATTTCCTTCAGATACTTACAGATATAGATTCAATATTTACATGTATAGTATAGTTTCGAGTTATATCATATTGGTTTTGATTTGGATTTGGCATTGATGTCTTCTCCATGACTCCGATGATTGCGGGATGCTTGACGGAGTTTTGATTTGAGTTATATACTCATTTTTCAAGCGAATGCGCTGCGCTACGATTTGTTTTATGTATTTACAATTTCGGAGCCCCGAGGACTTGATGGTTTTTCTTAGATGTTTTAGTATTTGGGGGAGTTTGAATTTAAATTCGGGGACCGAATTTCTTTAAGGGGGGAAGATTGTAGCGTTTTGAAAATCGTTTCGGTGAAATTTCGGAAAATCGGTAAAATAAGGGGGTTTTCTGTAAAAAGTCAAAATACAAATATCTTATTATAAAAATTAAATATACATATTCTAGCTATGTAATTGCTATTATTTGGTGTTTATTGAGCCGCTGGTGAAATTTCAAATTTTCTGAAAAAAATATTATTTTATTATTATTTTAAGCCGTCACTAATACATTTAATTAGGGAAAATTACAAATTGGAATGAGTTGAAACAAATTTTGTGCATCATAAAAAATTAAATAAAATTTTATCATGTGGTTTTTGGAACGAAATCATTTGCCAAAACGGTTTAGAAATTATTGAAGAAAAAAAGGCTTTTTTTTATCGTGAATGGATGTTTGGGGTATTGTATTTATCATTTTTCATCACCCCACATCCATACCCACACTCACACACCCCTATTTACCTCTCCCCTTGGCTGAATTCAGCAGCCCCATGAATTTTCCCCACTTGAATTTCAAAGAAAAGAAAGGAAAAGAAAAGATTAATGAGAGAAGAAGTTGGTGTTGACTTGGGGGGTATTTTACCTTGACTTGGACTTTTTTTTCCACACCCACACACTCCACACCCCTCCCCCACCTGCTGGCCGAGCCCCATCCTCCCTCAAACTGCAGCCCCTCCTCCTTCTTCCCCTCTCTTTTCCTCATCAAAAAGTCTTCAAAATCCATCAAAAAGTCTTCAAAATCCATCAAAAATTAAACCAAAACTCAAATCTAACTCCTACCCATTTTTCACTAGCTATTCTTGCATGGATCTAGGGAGCAAGTTGGCATTTTAGAGGTTTTGAATTTCATGTTTGATCTCTTGATCATGAGGTATAAATTCTAACCTTTTCTTAAATTGTGTTAATTGTTTCATGTTAGCTTAATTAGGTTTTTTAATTAGTTCTAGGTGCTTGAATTAAAATTCAAGAGAAGGGTTTTGAATTAATGATTAGGGTTAGTGATCAAGTGAGGTTTTTATCATTTGGTTATGGTTGTAATAAGGAGATTAACATGTAGTTGAATGCAAAATCTAAGTTAGTTGCTATTTGCTAATTTGTTAATTTAAAATTGTGATAACTTTGCTAATTGCTAACTAGGTTTTTATAATTAGTCTAATAATTAGGTTTAAAAATCTAATTATGGTTTCATAGCATTATTAACATTATAATGAGTGGTTTAATACCTTAGGTTATGCAAATCTAAGCTTAATTCTTAAATCGGGAATTTTTTTGCTAGAAAATTGTTAAAATTGGATAATTTGTAAACTCGGTTTTTGGGGTTTATGGAATTTTATGAGATTAAATTATGGGAATCATTTTTATGACTTATTTAAAATATTTAGTGAATATTGTGGCCTCTAGATTCGTCTATACATCGAGTTTTGTACAAAAACGGTGATTTGTGCTTGCTAGATTTTCGGAAAAATGACTTTTAAGTGAAATTGTGGTTTTTGTGAATTTTAAGCTATTTTATATTATAATTAGTGCTTGTAATTGTACAAATTAGTGTGTTGGGAGCTTTCTCGATGGTTTGGCGTTTGTACGCCGACATCGAGGGTTTTTGGGCCGATTTGTGAAGCAACCATAGGTTTTGACCTATGTGAGATTCGTGCGTCGTTTTGGTCATGAGGCGGATTTTAATGCGATATGGTGCGTTATGATATGTAGGTACCCCATGTGGATTTCGAGACGACAAGCAAGCGCGTGGCAACGTCGGCACCGGCAAGCGAGGACCAGGTGAGTAGATTTATATCTACGGGGAGAAGTCGGGTGGATGGCGTATAGCACCCCCGCAGTCCGTGGTGATGTATACGGATGCGTATACACACCAACAATTATTATATGTTATTTGGGACTAATAACGATGTTAGGATGGATATTGGTGTGTTGGATTACTTTAGTGTTGCGAACCCTAGGCTAGTGTTGCACTACACATACACACATACATACACACATACATACTTGCATACATTCCTATTATATGTGCTCATGGGATTCTTTATAGTTATGTGTTCACATGGGTATGGGACTATGTGTTCACATACGGATATGAGGACGATACTAGGGATTGAGCTGAGTCGATGAGATTTGTTTTGTGGTTGTGATATCGGTTTGTACGAGACTGTCGATCAGTAGTCAGATCATGACTATATTGATGATATTAGTATTGTACTAGACATAGGTCAGTACCCTAGACTATGATCTTGGATAAAGAGGATACCAGAGGAATAGTGTGAGGAATATGATATTGACCCGTACCCAGATTTGGGGATGTCGTACGACGGATTTACGTACGAGCTATATCTTGATGATTGATCCGCACTCTTGACTTGGGATGTCTGATTGTAGATATGGTATCAGATATGATATTATTGAGGCGGGATCACCGACTAATATATATACAGGTATGTATATGGATCGACTCAGATGTTAGGCGGTTTCCTTACCTGTAGTCCAGCTTGTTAGCTTAGCCCTTTAGTTTATTTTAGTTGTTAGATTAGCTTCGATTCTTACCTATTTCAAAAACTAACGAATCGTGGGTATTTTAAAAGACAGCCCAAGGGATCCTACGGATATTTCAAAAGACGTATCTTTTCATAAAAACACCGTAGTCCCTATTTTCAAAACCCCATGATTCGTGTTATTTCAAAAGGCACCATTTGTAGGACGTATATTAGATTAATGCAGATTAGTTATAGTTGCGTCTAGTTTTCAGCTCCCGCTCATTTTTGTGGTCCGCTTCGCATCGCATGCTTATTTTATGTTTCATACTCCATTATTGATATCATGCTGTTAGGACACCAGCACCATTACCGATGATGCGTATGTACCACGTACACTTAATTGCCGGCTCACACACATCTTCATCGGTAATTGCCATGTCACGTACATCTTAGAAAATATTATTGCTTGACATAGCCTGGTAGCTAATAGTTAGACATCATATTAGTGTACTTACCTTATATGCCAGCTTAGATATTGTAGTTATTACTTGTCACTTCATGCATACTGTTATTCATCGTTATGCCGCATTCATGGATTCTCATGCATATATTCACTATTTTACGTGTTATTGAGGTTTTGGATTCGGATTTCCATGAGATTTTCTGGATTTGGAGGAAAACCGCAAAAAAACATAAATAAACCTTTTCTCTCTTTTAAAATAAAAAGTGCGGTTTTCCTATGATGTATGAGTCGTCCACCATGAGTTTGCTGATGGATTTCGAGACCCGATTCGAGGAGTGGAGGAACCGTTTCGGGTACATGGTGGGCCCGGTATGGTACCCCGGGGCAAGAGGAATGTGGTGTTGACGTTGAGCCTGGCTGGGGAGCACTACCTACCGGTGATATTACCCGACACGTCGGATATCCGGAGGATACCGTCGTGGTCTTGAGATGGATGGTAGGGGCCGGTCTGGACTGACGGCGCCCTAGATATTGAGATTGAGACATTGATATTTCGAGACATTGAGATTTATGTTTTGTGTCGATGCTAGACACTGTTGATACTGATTTCATTTATGATACCTCAGTTTAAAAATACAAAGGAAATCTCACTAATTTATGAAAACAGTTCTTCATTTACATGTATTCTGTTTTCATGCATTCATACCTAATTTATATGATATATTGCTACCTGAGGCACTGACACGGGCACATGAGATTACACCCGGGTTAGATATTTACCCTAGCCTTGTTATAGGCTACGTGTTATTCATATAATTGAGGATATATTATGATCATTGACCTAGGATTGCGTTATTTATGCGATTTCTGTGCGTAGATGTTTTTCTATTCACGAGTTGGCAAGTCACCCCCGTTGTGCCCCAGTTTCTTGCAGGTTTTGCCGTACAGGTTTAATTACGGCTTTGCGGGCTCAGTTTCATTCGGGTGATTTGCTAGTAGGTGGGTTTATTTGTATCGCACCCATCATTATATCTTGTATATTATTATTCTGTTGTATCTAGAAGTTCCATCAACCAAACATGTATTTATTTATTGAGATAGAGACCAGTGTTGTTTATTCTTTCGACCTTAGAGTCGCTCGTTATATTTCTGGTGGTTTTGAGTTTCCTTTTGAGTTTTGATCCTCGCCGTTGGCGTTGTATATTATATTGCTTGTGTGGTTGTGACCGTCGATTGACGAAGAGCTAGCTCCCGCTTGGGGATTCCTTTTTCTTGATTTCGTATACTATTCATGTTGTATCCCGTTTGGGAGCCAGTATTTACAAAGGAGACTCTGCCGAAATTTTCAGTAAATTTTTGATGTTTTTAGAAACCCGCATAATTCGGCTTATGCTATTAAACTACTTGATTTAAGTTGGTTTTCCTTCACTCTACTACTTTTCTTGGTTTGGATTTCTGGGTTTTCGGCTTACTTAGATTACGAACGCCTCGAGACGTTTCGTAGTTTAAGTGCTGGTCATGTACCATACTTTCGGGTCGTGACACTCCTCCTCAGAATATATGCCCCCGCATCGGAATCATGCTCCTCCTTGGAATGTCTACCCGCGTCGGAACCATGCTCCACCTCGGAATATATGCCCCAGCGTTAGAATCATGCTCCGCCTCGGAATGTCTATCCTCGCGCCAGAATCATGCTCTGCCTCGAACTATATGCCCCCTCGCCGGAATCATGCTATGCCTCAGATATCACCTGCACCGAAATCATTCTCTGCCTTGGAATATCAGCCCACATGCTGGAATCAAGCTCCGCCTCGGAATATTAGCCCCCGCGCCGGAATCATGCTCCATCTCGGAATATATGTCTCCCATGCCGGAATCATGCTCTGCATTAGAATGTCTACCCCATGCCGGAATCATGCTCCATCTCGAAATATATATCCCCATGTTAGAATCATGCTCCGCCTCAAAATATATTCCCATGCGTCGGAATCATTCTCCGCCTCGGAATGTCTACCCCAACGCCGGAATCATGCTCATCCTCGGAATATATGCCCCTGCGCCGAAATCATTCTCTGCCTCGGAATATCTGCCACCGTGCCGGAATCATGCTCTGCCTCATAATATATGCCCCTGCATAGGAATCATGCTCCATCTCGGATTGTCAGCCCCCGGTGTCGGAATCATGCTCCGCCTCGGAATATATGCCCCCACGTTGAAATCATGCTACGCCTCAGAATGCATGCCCCCGCGTAGGAATCATGCTCCGCCTCTGGATATCGACCTCAACGTCACTAAAAAGGCACCAAGATGACCTCTCCACGAAGGAAGATCTATCAATTTCATGCACATGATGCATATATATTAGGGTCGAAATTTACACCCCACTGTCGAAATCTACACCCCACTGTCAAAATCGAAAATCAAAAATCAAAATTCAGAAGTCAAAGTCAGACAAGTGGACCCAACTCTACGCAGCCCAAGCCCAAGCCTAAGCAAGTTGGCTTATGCCCAAACTGCCTCAAGCCTAAGCAAAGTCGGTTGGCCAGAAAAAGAAATTTATAATAAATAGATTTCATATTTAAATAAGTGCGAAAATATAATACAAATGGACAAAAAGCCAAATTGTTGTAAAGCTCATGGCTCATATTCAAAAAGATATGCACATGGGGCATGGAAAAGGCAAAAATCCAAATTTGTAATGCCCAAGAGGCTATGTTTAAAGTTGTAAGGTTATATAAGGCAAATATATGAAGAAAATCAATAAGAATTTCATTCTGCCCAAAATATTAGGGTTTGTGTCTCCCTCTTCTTCTTCTACAATTAAATCTAAAGAAAACCTACCCTTTTTCCAAAACTAAATAGATTTAGATCGCAAACCCATTGAAAAGATGGTTCTTTCTTCCACCAAATCTTAAAAAGGAGTGTTTTTTGGCCTTCTCCTTCTTTCTCCTCAAGATACAAAAAGAAAAAAGGAAAAAGAAGGAGAACGCATCTTCCAAAACCCTCTCTTTACAAGATTCAAGTCCTAAAATAGGGAAAATGGACCTCCCTTCTCCTATTCAATATCCATAGCACAAGTTTTCAACAATCAAGAGAGCTCTTCTGACAAAAATAGTGAGAAGGTTCAGAGTTACCCCACTCTTCCTTAGGGAAACCGTTGGAGATATGGATTTCGATATGTGCTCCCCTCTTTGAACATGGATTTTCATCCGCGCTTCATCCGTATATGGGAAAATATATATTTCGGTCTATGTTTCTCCTAAATAAAGGATAAAATGACAAAATCTAGCGGTTATACCACCGAAATTTCGTCGAAATCGCACACTCAGTCTTTTTTTAAGAAAACCAAACAAAAAATGAATAAAACGAATAAATAAATAAAAATATATAATAAAATATGGATGAAACCGTCGGGGGTTGCTTGACTCGGGCAACCCCCCACCCCCCAACGTCATCAGGCATCCTTAAACCAGGTCCTCGGCCTCCCCTAAGGGGGAAACTGGACCCTCCTAGGGGAGCTGTTCGATACGATTTATTATATTTTAATACCGCTCATTTCCTATCATTTTGTCAATAAACAGTGCTATTTAATCTGTGTCTACTCATTTGTATAGATTACAGGTACACAGGTAAAAACACTGGAAATTGTACACAATATACACAGAAACGACGGTTTTTAGCCGGAACTAAAAACGGGACAGGATACAAATCAAGTCAGATGTGTTTTGCAATAAATAAAGTTGTGCACAATAATAAGTCATTTTTGGTCCAACAAGATCAAGTGTGAACTAATGCCTCATAATAGCTCATGCTCGCTTGATCCATATGTATCATGAAGGTGCACCCACTTGATCCTCATGAACCATTAGTTCATACATGATCATGTTGGACCAAAAATGAATTATTATTGTGCACAACTTTATTTGTTGCAAAACCCATCTGACTTGATCTATATTATATCCCGTTTGCAGTTCCGGCTAAAAACCGTCGTTTCTGTGTATGTTGTGTACAATCTCCAATGTTTTTGCTTGTGTACCTGTAATCTGTACTAATGTGCAGACACGGATTAAATAGCACTGTTTGTTAACCAAATGATAGGAAATAAGCGGTATTAAAATGTAATAAATCATTCCGAACAAATACCCCCAAACCAATCTTTTACTCGTCCCGAGCAAAACAAAATCCTAACCTCACTTTCGTAGGGACCGCGATTGCATTGAGCATGTGCAATAAGTCGTTAAACCTCTAGGTGTCCCTAGTAGGAGCAGTTTTGTCTCCTGAGGGTTTTCAGCGGATTTCACCCACAAAATCCCATCATACTAGTTTCGTGAGGTAACTGTTTATTCTAATTTTAAGGTTCAGTATCAAAACTAGAAGTTCTATTACCCTAATCAGAAACGTCCAACCCTTATTTTCACTCCTCCCATCTCATTTAACATAAGTTCATATACGTCTTCACGTGATTGTGCGAATAGTGTCGTTAAGCTTTTAAAACTTCGATTAGGGTCATCATGTCACAAATACGGACCAAGTTTGAAAAGATTTAAAATTTCTCAAGTTTCATTCTCCAGTTAAGTTTCAAGTCAGAATTTCTATCATCTTTAACAGAAAACTAAGTCTTATTCTTCACTCCTACCCTTCACCTGTCTTCATTCATACACACCTTTCGTGACCGTGCAAAAAGTCTTATAATCTTTCAAACACAAACCTTTATGCCTCCGCTAAAAAACTGTCATAATAGAAAACTCGTCCCCGCCAAGATTATTCTCCCACAAAGAACCGTGAGGACTTTTAACTCAGAGAGAACACTTGCTTTACTTGTTTTATTTGGCGATTGGAGGCTTAGTGAGCTTTGGGTCAATGGTTCCCAAACTAGATGGTTTTAGGGCATTAGGTGTAGAGACACCTCTAGGACTTAATTGCCTAAGATACCAAGGTCAATCTTGTTTAAAAACGGGAGTTCATCCTCAAAAAGTTCAGCAAAAGAAAGGTCTGTAAGATGTTCCCAAAGTGATCGTGACTCAAACTAACAAAGAATATCTAGTTTACCCACAAATATCTCCTCAAAACTTGGCTTGAAAGAATGTTTCTCAAGGTTATCTTCCTCCCTATAATCCTCCACAATCATATTCTTATCACTACAGCTCACATCTTCCAATTCAAGTTCTCTCTCAACACACTGACCTATAGGTAGGTTGATGTCATCTAAAAATATAAGTTCACACTCTAATGTTTAATCCAAAACTATATCAATCAGTGACACTAAAGTTGTGGGTTCCTGATTGTGAATTATATCGAACACTACATCGATACCATGCCCGTCAAATTCATAGGATTCCTCCTCTAAAATTTTATTGCTAAAATCAGTCGGTGTAAGAGTCTCATCTTCAAATAGTATATTGGTTAAATCATTCTTAAGATCACAAGTGATAGGAGGCTTATTTGGTACCTGAAGGCTAGTTTCGAACTGACTCGGAAGGTTTTCTTGCTTGTCCTGATAACACTCGGTCAAATCAATTATATCATCATCTATGAAATCATCAAAATTTGTTTGATCATTTATCTCACTCAACTGACTTCCTAGATGACAGATATTGGCATTATTGGGTTCAAATTGGCTGTTTCACTCCCTACAATCTGCACAGCTAAATATTTCACTTGTTCGTCGATTCTAGCCAATAATTAAGATTGAGCATGAAACAATTGATCAGATTGTAGTATGAATATGGCTAGCGTCGAAGCTGTTTGATTCTCAACTGCAATCATCACTTCTAAATCTTTCTCTAAAGCGGTCAACCTAGAATCCATCTTTTTATCATACCCTATTTGTATGTCAATTGTTTCAGAAAGAGAGGGTTATGATGGTAGCGATGCTAAAGCAGTTATCTTGTCGACCACTTTCTCTAAATTTTCAATCAATTGCTCTACGTTTAAAATGGGATTGGGTTCAAGAGTGTTTTGCGAGTGACCAATATCAAAATTTTGGCATGGTTGGTCACCCCCTAGGCAAGAACAGCTTTCAAGAATGTAGGAAAAATCTTGGCAATTCGAACAAAAGAATTAGGTATATATATAAACCAAAGAATATGGATCATGAGGAATCGAATTGAACTGTGTATCACCCACATCAACAAGCACTCGCAAAATCATAAAAACAAAGAATATCACACCCCTAAAAGTCTATGTTATGCTAAATCAACTAGACCTACTCAAGAACCTGATTGTCAAAGTAAACCTGTGTCGAGAAACTGGCTCAAGATATACGGATCACGAAGCCAGGTAAGTGCAGAGATAAGAGGAGGTTGTACAACGCTTTCGCGAAGTTTCTTAATTAGAATAATCCTTTCTCTTTTAGCGGTTGCGCCGTGAACACTTGTCTAGATACTTCGTAAATAATATAATATTAAGCGGTGTTCTAAACACAATTAACTTGCCCTATTAAGTGGGAATCCTTAAAGTCAGAATTCTAATTGATTTTAAAATTACTGTGGATATGTAAGAATGCAGTTTTGTGATTTGTGGGCTATAGAAAAAAGTGATGAAATCTTTTACCGTATCTTATTTAGGTCCATTGCCCTTAATGTCCGTATTAAGATACAAATGCGCAAATCAATAAAAGAATTTTAATTAATCAAACAATCAAGCACATCTTTTTTTCATTTTAGGCTTAAACGCTGCAGCAAATACGTGTCAGTTCTCTATTCCATTGGCGGCAAATTTTGCGAAGAATCCTATAGAACATATAATAGTAGAATGCGTCGAATTTGAGAGAAGGTGTTAAAAAATACGTACCGATTTGATTTTGGGTTTAAGAAACCCCCGTTGAAGTTATCCACAAGAATTTGAATGTTCTCTTGCGTGGGTCAAACTACCCGAATGTTTGGCACTGTACTTCACTAACGCCATGTTCTTGAAAGTGAACCATGCTCCGCAAGATCGCTGCTCATAATTCCGTTAAAATCTGAAAATGTCGGAAAATACGATATTTAGTGTAAAAAGCGATATGTATGGCCAATATGTTGTACACACATAATTATGAAAATTAGAGTATAAAAATGGATCACAAATAGAACAAGGAAGCAAACACCAAAATTTTGGAGCAAATGGAGGAAAATGGGCCGCAAATTGCGGACAAAGCGAATTAATTGGAGGCCAACTCTTTGAGTTGGTGCTCCAACTTTGTATTGTGTGCTTCTTGTCCTATTAGTGTCCCAATTTTATACGCAAAATCTTACAATTAAACCCAAAGTGACAACAGATCAAAAAGACAGAGAACAAATGTTAAAGAAGTTAGTTTTGTTTGTTTTGTTTTTGAATTTTTTTTAGTTAAAGTTAGATTATTAGTTTGTATATCCAATTAAACCAGAAATAACAACCCCTAATGACTACCACCTCCCCGGCAACGGCACCAAAATCTTTTTCGGACTTTACCCGCGTGCTTTTATGGTTTTGAAAGAAAAGGTTTTTAGAAATGCGGCGCATGCGGGCTCGGTCTCGTTTTAAAAATTTATAAACCATAAGTGCATGGCGCGTTGTAGCTAGCTAACAAGTATGGGTCAATCCACATGGAATTGGTGATTAGGATTTGTCGTTAAAGGTTCAAGGAGAAAGAATTGAGTTTAAAAATAGTTTGTCACAGAGTTAGAAAATAAGAAATTATGGAACAAGTTAAGAAAATGGCCATGCCTCCGGTTTGGATGGTTGAATCGTATCGAATTCTTTGACGCTTCCTTGATCATGAATTGTTCCTTCCTTGTGTTAATTCCGATGTGAAGCATGGCTTGTCAAGGCGCTCGCGAAGCACAAACCATCAAGATGTCGATGTCAACGCAAGAAATGGAACGAATCCGTATTGTTCTCACTTACCTTTTGTATGTCCAAGCATGAAGTATCAACTAAGCACAAGGGTTAGCAAGAATAAATCATCAACAAATACACAGATTAGCAATGAGAGCAAAGTGATTTAGCATTAACCTTGCTTAAGTGAGTGGTGATGGTATAGGGTATATGAAAGGATAAGGGTGCTAATCAACTTGTTAATAAAATACCCTATCTAAACACTTAGCAATCTTAATACTAGTTGATTCTAAGGTTAACATTGCCTAAGGGAAACATGGAGAAAATATGGTATGTGATGAGGTTACTAAATAAACATGAAATCAAAATACCATATTAAAACCAAACCAATAGGTAATTTTAAACTTACAATCACATTTTAAACACATTAAACATTCACAAGAGAAGGAAGAAGGCAAATCCATTCATCTCACATTCTCACTATCACCACAACCACAAAGATCACTCAAATATCATATAAAAGAAAATGAAACATAAGAGAAAGAACAAATAAGAAAACATGTAAAAGAAGTTAAAGTAAAAAAGAAAGTGCAAGTTCTTTATTAACAAAATGGTGGGATTAAAGCTACAAGTTAGTTAACAATCTCAACCTCCTTAATGGAGCTCTCAAATGAGAGCTCAAACAGGAAAGAAGAGGAAGTTATCAAATATTACACACTCAAATTCTCACTCAAAAATCCAACCCAGAACTTAATCTGAGATCTGCTATATATAGGCAACTCAATATAAAAAGTTGCATATAAAAATGGACCGACAAGACCACCAGGGACCTACCAAAAAAGAACAAGCTAAATTGGTCAAAATTGGGCCGCAAATTGCAACTAGATTGATTAAATTTGCGGCCGTATCTTTGAGTGTGGGGCCCACCTTGGTACATTAGTCTTCTGGTCACATGAGCATCTCCCTGTAGTCACAATTTCTTTTAATTCATACATGGGTGTAATATGGAGCTATGAACAGAGAGGGAAGTGATCAAGTAGCATTGTATTCACACCTTACATCAATTCTTTTTATCCCAAATCATAACACAACCACTTACATGCCCACATGCATGACACCATGATAGTGTTTGCAACTTGATACCTCATAATGGCTCATTCCCACTTGATCCATATATATTATGAAGGTGCACCCACTTGATCCTCATGAGCCATTAGTTTACACATGATCATGTTGGACCAAAAATGACATATTATTGTGCACAACTTTATTTGTTGGAAAACCCATCTGGCTTGATCTGTATTCTGTCTTGTTTGCAGTTCTAGCTAAAAACCGTCGTTTCTGTATATGTTGTGTACAATCTCCTGTGTTTTTGCCTGTGTATCTGTAATCTGTACTAATGAGCAGACACGGATTAAATAGCACTGTTTATTGACAAAATGATAGGAAATGAGCGGTATTAAAATGTAATAAATCATGCCAAACAGGAGACGACCCCCTCCTAAAGGGGAGCCGACCCTCCTCCTAAGGGGAGCTAAACCCTCGGGTGCCCCGAGGGCAGCCGACCCCGCGGGTGCCCCCGGACATCCGGGTGCCTCCCGGGGTGGTGGGACTTCACGCGCGCACGTCTTTGTATTTTGAAAGAAAGGTTTTAGAAATACGACGCACGCAAGCTTGGTCTCGTTTTAATATTCATAAACCGCAAGTACATGGTGTACTGTAGCTAGCCGATAAGTACGGGTCGATCCACAGAGAATTAGTGATTAAGGGTTTTTATTGAAAATTCAAGAAGAAAAGAATGAGTTTAAGTTGGTTTGTCATAAAAAGAGAAAAACGAAGTGTAAGAAAAGAAAACGGTCATGGCTCTGGATTGGATGGTTGAATCGTGGCGAATTTTTCAACGCTCCCTTGATCATGAGTCGTTCCCTCTTTTTGTTGGATCCGATGTGAAGCGTGGCTTGTCAAGGCATTTGAGAAGCACAAACCATTAAAATGTCAAACTTGAAACGCGAGAAATGAAATGAATCTGTAACGTTCTTTACTTACTGGTTATATGTCCAAGCATATAGCATTAAGGAAAATCACTAGGAACATAAAGCATACTACATCAAAAAAATTACTTAGAAAATAAGCAGTAAAGTGTTTTAGTATTAAACTTACTAAGTTGGAGGGTGATAGTATAGAGTATATGTTTAATGAAGGGTGTCAAGCAACATTAAACTACATACCCTATCTAAACTACCTAGTAACCTTAACACTAATCTTGATTCTAAACTTAACATTGCAAATTTGTAAGAATGAGAGAATATGGTATGTACTAAAGATTACCAAGGAACCATCAAAAGCAACATACCATATAAAACATATACCATTTACAATTTTAAGTTTACAATCACTTTTAAGCACCTTAAACAATCACAAGAAGGAGGAGGAAGGCTAAGCCATTCATCTCCATCCTCACCACCACCATAGCCCAAGAATTACTCAAACATCATAAAAAGAAAAGAGAAACACAGGGGAAGAAAAACATAAAACACAAGAAAAAGAGCAAGAAGTTAAAACAAAAAGAGTGCAAGTCTTTATTCACATAGAGGTATTAGACCTACAAGTTAAATAAGAAGCTCAACGTACATAATAAAGCTCTCAAATGTAAGCTCAAAGAGGGAAGAAAAGGGATCTATCAAATGTTACACTCAAATTCTCACTCAAAAATCCAACCACAAACTTAATCTGTGATCTGCTATTTATAGGCAACTCAAAATAAAAAAAACAAACTATAGAAATGGACTGACAAGACAACTAGGGACCCACAGAAGAAGCACAAGCCAAAATGGCAAAGTTTGGCCACAGATTACGGCAATAATGAATATATATGCGGACAAAAAGTGGAGATTGGGGCCCATCTTGGTTCAGTGTTCTTCTGAGTTCAATATCATCTCTCTGTTTTCTTAATTTCTTTTAATTCACACTTGAGTGCAATCTAGAGTTAAAGCACAGAGAAGGGGATCAAGTGGGTATATGTTCAAACTTCACATCAATTCTTTTTATCACACATCATAACACAATTCACTTGCATGCCTACTTTCATGACACCATGATGGTGTTTGCAACTTGATACCATATGATGGTTAATGCCCACTTGATCAAATGAGCCATATGCATGAACCACACTTGCATATTGTTGAATTATGTTAGACCAAAACAATATATTTGTTGTATGCAACAAGATTTGCTGTACACAACAAGATTTGTTGCAAAATCGATAGAATTGATTAGTATTCTGTCCCGTTTGCAGTTCCGGCTAAAAGCCATCATTTATGTACATGTTGTGCAGAGTTTCTAGCATTTTTTCCCATGTACCTGTAATCTGTACCAATGAGCAGACACGGATTAAATAGTACTGTTTATTGACAAAATGATAGGAAATGAGCGGTATTAAAATGTAATTAATCGTGCCGAACAAATAACTCCAAACATATATTTTGCTCGTCCCGAGCAAAAAAAAATCCTAACATCACTTTCGCATGGAACGCGATTGCACAGAGCCCATACAACAAGCTGTTAAACCTCTAGGTGTCCCTAATAGGAGGAGTTTTATCTCCTGAGGGTTTTCAGCGGATTCCACCCGCAAAATCCCGTCAAACTAGTTTTGTGAGATAACTGTTGATTCTAATTCTAAGATTTAGTATCAAAATTAGAAGTTCTATCATCCTAAGTCAGGAACGTCGAAACTTTATTTTTCATTCCTCACATCTCATTTAACATAAGTTCATAAGCGTCTTTGCGTGATTGTGCAAATAGTGTCGTTACGTTTCAAAAATATCAATTAGAGTTATCATGTCACAAATACGGATCAGGAAAAACTTTCAAAAGGATCACCTGAATTTGAAAAGAATTGAGATTTTCTCAAGTTTCATTTTCCAGTTAAGTCTCAAATCAGAATTTCTATCATCTTTAACAGAAAACTAAGTCTTATTCTTCACTCCTACCTTTCGCCTGTCTTTGTTCAAACACACCTTTCGTGATCATGCAAAATGTCTTATAATCTTTCAAATCAAACTTTCATATCTCTGCTAAAAAAACTGTTATAATCGAAAACTCATCCCTGCCAAGATTATTCTCCCACAAAAAACCTTGAGGATTTTTAATTGGAAGAGAACACTTACTTGACTTGTTTTATTTAGTGATTGGAGACTTAGCGAAATTTGGGTCAATGACTCTCAAATCGGACAATTTTAGGGCATTAAGTGTAGAGACACTCTTAGGACTTAATGCCCAAGACACCAAGGCCATAAAACAAAAAACTCATTTTATTGTGTTTAAAATATTCAGAAAGTAATGGGAACGGAGATATTGCCAGTTTTTCATTTTCATTCCAAAGATGTGTTTGTGTGGATAAGGTGTGTAATCACTCCAACAAAGTTCCAGATAGGCTATTTTTCAGACTTTAGTCTCTATTAAAGCTTTAAATAATATCCTTTCATATTATGAACTACATTTGATATTACTTATTTCAGAACAAACATGTTTGATCCTAAAAAAGTTTATCAATTTTTTAAAAGTTTTAAGATATTTCAAACTTGTCATCTAATTTTCAAAACTCACGACACGTGTAATGTAATGCAAAGACGTATAATAGTTATGGTTAAACTCAAAGGAGGGTTATCTTTCGGGTTTTTTATTTCTAAAAATAGGATTTTGTTGTTTTTATCTTATCAAACTAAACTGTCGGACTTCGAGTCTAAGTTTCCCAACTAGCTAACTTGACGACAAAGATTTTATATTTTGAAAAATTTTCAAATTTTTTTGGGTTTTTCAATATATATGTAATGCAGAATTTACACATGATGCAACAAAATAAACGGAGTGCTCACCCCCAAATCTGAGATTTATGATGTTCTCATCATTGCCCACATCTCCGGTTGCTAGAATTAAACATCTAGGGTGAGTTTTTATTCACAAAAAAGTAATCTAAGAACTAAGAAACTAAAAAATTTATATACAAAAAGTTAACTAATTACATCACTTAAAAATTATGAGATTGTGTTATTCCGGAAATTAGTACTAGCTATTCAAAAATTTTGTCAATATAAGACCAGGCCAGGTATAAGAAATAGTATACAAAAAAGTAAAAGAAAATGTTAGAAGTATAATTAGATGTTAGTATTGGGTAAGGGTGTTTGAAAGTAAAATCAGAAAATGTTGAAGATGAAGACGTAATTTTGAAGGAATCAAAGAATTGTTGTTCGGATGAATTTTATTTTTAAGAAGCATGTGTTGAGTTCGAGGTCAAGTTCGTTTAAAAACTAAAGTTCATTCTCAAAAAGTGCAGCAAAAGAGAGGTACATAGGATGCTCCCAAAGTGATCGTGACTCAAACTCGCCAAGAACAGCAAGTTCATCCCTAAATATCTCCTCAAAATTCGGCATGAAAGAATATTTATCAAAGTTATCTTCCTTCCTATATTCTTTCACAATCATATTCTCATCAATACAGCTCACATCTCCCAGTTCAAATTCTCTCTCAACACACTGACCTATGGGTAGGTTGATGTCATCCAAAAATGTAGGTTCTCACTCTAAAGTTTCATCAAAGGCTATATGAATCATTAATACTAAAGTT
The DNA here is from genome assembly GCA_030015575.1 of Agapanthus africanus. NCBI lineage: Eukaryota > Viridiplantae > Streptophyta > Magnoliopsida > Asparagales > Amaryllidaceae > Agapanthus > Agapanthus africanus. The sequence continues at coordinate 863,742,762 of CM057338.1, read as the reverse complement.
TTAGGTTCCTGATTGTGAATTTCGTCGAGCACTATATCGATACCATACCCATCAAATTCACAAGATTCCTCCTCTAAAATTTTATCACTAAAATCAGTCGGTGCAAGATTCTCATATTCAAGCAATATATCAGTTAAATTATTCTCAAGATCACAAATGATAGGAGGCTTATTTGGTACCTGAAGGCTAGTGTCGGACTGACTTAGAGGGTTTTCTTACTTGTCCTGATAACACTCAGTCAAATCAATTATATAATCGTCATCTATAAAATCGTAAAAATTTGTTTGATCATTTGTCTCACTCAGATGACTTCCTAGATGACAGATATTGGTATTATTGGTTTCAAATTGACTGTGTTCACTCCCTAAAATCTGTACAGCTAAATGTTTCACATGTTCATTGATTCTAACCAACGATTGAGATTGAGCGTGAAACAATTGATCAGATTGTTGTATAAACATGACTAGCGTCGAAACTGTTTGATTCTTGACTGTAATCATCACTTCTAAACCTTTCTCTAAAGCGATCAACCTAGGATCCATCTCACTATCATACCCTATTAATGTGTCAATTGTTTCTGGAAGGGAGGGTTATAATGGTAGCGATGTTAAAGAAGTCATCATGTCTATCTCTTTCTCTAAATTTTCAATCAATTACTCTATATTTGAAGTGGGATTGGGTTCAAGAGTGTTAGGTGGGTGACCTGTATCAAAATACTGGTATGGTTGGTCACTCCCTAGAAAAGGACGGTTTTCAAAAATGTAGGAAGAATCTTGGCAATTTGAATAAAAATAAATTGGGTATGTATATAAACAAAAATGTTGGGATCCGACGCCTGCATCGCGGAGGCCGCAGGCAATGGGGAAGCGAAAACAAAAACTTTTTGCGGGCACCGGACGCTCACACCCGAGGATTCGAATCAAACACCCTAAACTAGTAAGCTAAAACATACAAGGTTGAGAAATAAAACCTTTGTCGCGTGTCCACCCAATTGTGGAAGACCCTTCCAAGTCCGTAGCTGCCAAGAACGTGCTTGGGCATCGACCACCCTTGCCGAAAATGATTGTAACGTTTTGAAAATTGTTTAGGTGAAGTTTCCAATAATCGGTAAAATAACTGGTGTTTTCCGTAAAAATCAAGATATAATCATTTTTCGACATAGACTTAAATATACCTATTCTAGCGATGTAATTGCTAGTATTTGGTATTTAATTGGTCACTTGTAAATTTCCAGTTTACTTAAATATTTTCCTTAATCAATTATTTTTAATATTATTTTAAGCTTTCACTAATACATTTAATTAGTGATAATTACAAATTGGAATGGGTTAAATAGGCTTTAATGAACCATGATACATTAAACCAAAATGTAACGTGTTGATTTTAAATTGAAATGAAATTTTCAAGATGGTTCTAGAAATTTATAGTAGAAGAGTTTAGAAAGAAAAGAAAATAAAAAGAAAATAAAAAGAAAAGATTAAACAAAGGAGTATGGTGTTAGATAATTGAGACATGGACTTTTCTTGACTTCACAAACTCACCTACACCCTCTCTCCTTTCCTCTTTTGCTACTGGCCGAGCCTAAGGCAGCCCACTCCCCATTTCAAACCCCAATTTCTCATTACAAAAGAAAATAAAAGAGAATAATTAAAGAAAAGAGGCATGGGGGTTAATTATTGAAGTATGGTTTCTTTACTTGGACTTTTTTACACCCACACCCAACACCTTACTCTCTCTCCTCCCTCTCCTCTCCTTGGCCGAGAGCATGTAGCAGCCCCTACCTTGTTCTTCCTTATTAAAAATCAGGAAAGAGTTTCAGAGGGAGCATCACGTGCTCGCACGTGACCAGCGGTCACGTGTTGGCACGTGACGGCAAAGAGCAGAGCGCAGAAGAGAAGCCCATTCAGGAGGTCACGTGCCTGTCCATTCAAGGGGTCACGTGCCTGCATGTGTCCCGGGGTCACGTGCTCGCACGTGACCGAAGGTCACGTGGCCACACGTGACTGGCTTTAAAAGCCCTGATGTTTAACAGAATTAAATGCTGAATAAGATCATTTAAATCTTTCCAAAATGGAGAAGAGTTATGTAAAACCGTTGGATCAAGAATCTGAGGGTGATTAAATATCACTAATTTATGGAAAAAATTTGGAAATGGAAAGATTTCCCCTAAATCTCACCGAAATAACAAAAAGAATATCTTTGGATCTAAAATCCAACGATGAATAAAATTCACCTAATAATCTAAAGGCCCGGATCAATGAGGAAAATAAATCAAATATCTCAATAAACAAATCAAATCTTTCAATGAAAGATTTACTAAACAGATTGATTCTTTTCCTTCTCCTATAAATAGGAGCCAAAGGAGAGAGTTTTAAAAGAGAGAGAGAAATATAGAGCCTTGGAATCTTGAACTTCGGGGAGAAAAAAAGAAGAATTTGATTCTCTGAAAACAAAAACCCTGGGTAAGAAAAGAAAGGGGAAAAAGGCTTCAAAAAGAGAATTTAATTCTCAAAAATAAAGAGTTTAACTCTTCTATAAAGAAAAGAACTTAGTTCTTTCTCTGGTGAAGATCTGCAAAGTGCACATCCCCCCATGGATTGAGAATTAATTCTCCTTGGGTCGAGATCCTGTCATGCAGATCTAAAACATAGAGGAGGAATTGAGTTCTGAGAATTTAATTCTCACAAAATTATAGAAATTTAATTCCTCCAAGATAAAATTAGGGTTTAACCCTATATGAGAATTCAATTCTCCAAAATTATAGGAATTTAATTCCTTCAAGATGGACAGAACTAGGCTTTTACCCTAATTTAGAGAATTTAATTCTCTCAAACTCACAGGAATTTAATTCCCCTTAAAAAAAGAAATTAGGGTTTCACCCTACGCCAGAACATAATTCTTTACATATATGGGAATTTAATTCCTACAGAAGGGAAATTAGGGTTTAACCCTATCCAAGAATATAATTCTTCAGAAAAAATGGGAATTTAGTTCCTCTAAAGCAATAGCTAGGGTTTAACCCTATGAAGAATTTAATTCTTAAAAGAGATAAACAGATCTTCAAACAGGCAAAGAAACAGGGTCAGGTGCCCCACGTGACCCCTGTAAAGATCTACTGAAAAGAATTCAGAGGCAACGCCTCACGTGCTCCACGTGACCCCTGAAGCATATAAAGCAAAAGCAAAATAAACAGAAACTCTGGGGGCGCCCTCACGTGTCACCACGTGACCCCTAATGAGTATTCCAATAAACCAGAGCATGAGCCCCCATCACGTGCCCACACGTGATGACTGTGAGAATTAAAAGTGTTAAACACTTATCTGCAGAACAAAATAAAGGGGATCTGGCCCCACTTTCTAAGACCATCGCGTGCTCCCACGTGATTCCCTCCCTCTGTTAACGTTTAACACTAAACTGATAATTTGGCTGCCAGTGTTTAATACTGTTATTTGTTAGTGTTTAACACTAATCTGAGAATCACAATTTCTACTGTTTAACACTAATTTGATAATCTTATCTCCAGTGTTCAACACTGTTGGTCTTTAGTGTTTAACACTAGCTTTAGCCCAATTGGCTAATTTTCTAGAGGCAAAGCCTCTCCTTCAACTGAATCTCAAAATTGAGCAATTTAAAGATGAAAACAATGTGGACTAAAACCAGACAAATGTCAGAGAGTCCAATGGAGGGTCAAACTTAGCTGGACTTAGCCCAAATTGGCCATAAGTCCTCAATTCAGACTTAACTGAGCTAATGGGCTCATAATATAATTAATTGGTCTTGGTTCCAAATTGGAATACAGATCACTTAATCTACCTTGGTTCAAGGGTACATCTCTTCACTCCTTTGATATTTGTCGTTGTAATTCCTCAACGTCTTCAAAGAGGTGACGGGTCCCGACAACCACACATTTCACGGACTGTGGGGTCCTTAAACTCATAGACTATGATGTCCTTAACCTTGACCGGGATGTCTTAAAACTAACAATGGACTATGATGTCCTTAACCTTGACCGGGATATCTTAAAACTAACAACGGACTATGACGTCTTTAACCTTGACCGTGATGTCTTAAAACTAACGATGGACTGTGGAGTCCCTAAATCCATGGAATATGATGTCCTTAACCTTGACCGCAATGTCTTAAAACAAACATTGGCCCGCAATGTCCTTAAACTACCTATCGACCGCAATGTTATTAAACTAAACAACAGAGCCCCCCCAATTGCTCTTTTGTTGGATCTAAACGATCCCGTTAAGTTGATCTTAGTCTAAAATTAAACTAGCGTACCCTTAACAAACGTTTAAGTTGATCTTAGTCTCAAATGAGGCTAACGTATCCTTAAACCCAACCCCCAAACCCAAATCTAAGAAAGATACGGATTTGGACTAGTCCACGCCCTACGGGCGACAACATAACTTAGTCTCCGTATACAATCCACGGGAAACCAAACACAAAACAAACACCCACGACACGAAGTGATCATTTAGAGAAAGAGAAAGTTGTTACCGCGATGCGGTAGCGTAATTAACTGCAGGGGCTTGCGCCTGCAGGGAAGAGCGTCCCCACAATCAAAAACCCCTCAAGCGAGGGGGAATCTGACGAAGTCTGCTACATCGGACACATCCGTTTAAACCTTCGATACATGGTGCCATAAATCAACTTTGCATTTTCGGAGAGGTGGACGGATAGCACCAATTAGCATCTGCCCCGAATTTCAGGCAAGACGTCCCTGTCATGCCGTCTTTCGGAGGGGAACAGATTCTGGCACGCCCAGTGGGACATTTTCCTCTTTCCACTCCACACTTCGTGTGTCGTGATTCGCGAACCAATCGCGGTTCGCTAATGGTTGCCCTCGGGTTTCAAGTTAATAAGATTTGGTCTCTTGCTTGGCACAGAAATCAAAACAGCAATGGCGTTTAATGGGTCAAACTGCTCCAGCTGCAAGTGCAACCGACGCGCCGCCTCACCTGGAGGTGTAGCCTATGAACCGCAGGCTGCTTCCCTATTCACTATGCCTGTGGAACAAGTGACTCAAGCTACCACCGGTCTGTTCTTTGGGACCATGCTCCCGCCGGTGAACGTTAACATCCCAGTGCCCGTACCGGAAGCTTCAAAGAAGTCGGTCTTTGATCGACTTGCTACTCCCACGGCCCCTCTCAACGGGTCATCCAACTCCTCGGTCTTCACCAAACTGAGCCTGAACTCCAAAGGGCCCGCCAAGAAGCCCATGATACCTGAGGTGGCCATCCCAAAGAAGATAGCTGCTCCCGAAGTCGTCAAGGCGGCTTCTCCTCCCAGAGGGTCGGTCTTCACGAGACTGACTACCTCCGTTCCCGCTCCCGCTCAGAAATCTGTTTTTGACCGGATGGACGTAGCTTCTCAACGAACGTCAGTCTTCAAGAGACTGACACCGGAAGCAGCCCCTCCCCAGAACAGGGGGCAAGACGAAGCCCTCGCTGGATCAATCCTAACAACCCGTCATGCCCGACGTCGCCACTGGCGCCGGATAAGGAAGACTGGGGGCAACTCCCCTTCCGGGCTAACTCCACCAGCTCTAACGGTGGAAATTGAGGCTGTTGTTCCAACCGGGAACAGCTTTGAGCTGCTAAACAGGGTACGCAGAAATTCGCCAACTGCGGTTCTCAAAAGATCCCCTCCACCTGCGGAGAATGTTACAGAAACAAAGCCAGAGCAGCCCCCTCAACGGCTGTCCTCCAAAATTTACAAAGTCTGGCAACGGGTTCAGGACTGAGTAATCATTCGAGATCACTCTCACCGGCAGAAGAAGGTGAAAGTTCAGGAAGAAAAGAACTGTCCTGTCAAACCACAAAGGACGACAACCACTTGGGTGCCCGCTGCAACGACCCCCTCAACGTCAACTGCCCACAAGAGGAGAAGGCCGGAGAAAGTCCCCACGCCTGCGGCGAATGTCAAGGGTAGTGGACCCAAACGCCCTAAGTCCGGGGGCATTATAGTACACACCGTTTACATGGCGTCTGGGAAAGAGGACAGCCATACATCTACGGGTCACAGACTGCTCACGCGATCGGTGACTAAAGCTCAGGAGCAGCAGCAAAAGCTCCAAGAAATGATGACCGCGATGGCCGCACTCACTGGGCTAAAAGAAAGTCCCGAAGCATCCTCGAATCAACGCCAGGAGAAAGAAACCGACGCCGAATTCCTTCGGAGAATACTGGAAAAGAAGGATAAATCGGCTACGGATCAAGCAGCCAATATACAACGAAAGGCCCTTCTGTTTCAGGATATGGTAGGTATGATGATCCAACAAGATCCTCCTGCTGAAGATCCTCCGATCGTCCTCGAAGATGACAAAGGAGAAACGTCGAATCCCCCACCGGCTCTGTCAACAGCCAAGGAGGAGACAATTTCCAAGGCTGACCTGGATGAATATATAGCTCAGCAGATACGGGTTCATCAAGCAACTGAGGCAGCCGGTCAAGTTGTGAAGACGGGACGACCATATCCGAGCTGGTATGATCAGATCAAATACCCGCCGGGCTACATGATCCCGAAATTCCATGTTTACAAGGGGACAGGCAATCCCCATCAACATGTGGCCCAGTTCAGGGCACTTTGCGGTAATACTGGCGTTGACGATAAGCTCTTGCTTCGCCAATTCGTCGGCAGCTTATCAGAAACGGCGTTCGAATGGTATTCTGAACTCCCGAACGACTCCGTCAAGACGTTCGCTGAAATGGACTTGCTATTCACTCAGCGATTCGCGAGCGCCAGCGAACGCACCCCGATAACAGCGTTGATTAACGCAAGGGTAAAGCCGGGTAAGACGTGGGTCCAGTACGCTATACGCTGGCGAAACTTATGGTCGAAATGCGAACAACGCATTAAGGAAGCGCCCGCGATGGGCATGTTCGTGGGTACCCTAGATCCTCATGCAACTATCTCACAGTTCATGATGTTCTTTAAGCCAACCACGTTCCAGGCTTTAATCGACAAGCTGGCCCAGATGGACCAGATGGGTTACAGACCGTCTCCCCCGAAGCCGGAGTCCCGGAACGATAAAGGGAAAGGGAAGGCAACTTTCGTCGCGAACACCCAACAGCAGCCCTGTGCTCCAAGACTAGCGGATCAACTGGAAGAAAGACGGCGGTATTATAATGAGAAAATGAAGCGACCCTACTCATTCCCGCGGGATAAGACGAAGAGGCTATTCGAGCTGGCGGTACGCAACAGGCTTATCAACTTGCCGAATCCAAGACGACCGCCGCAACCCAGTGAGGTGAATAACCCTAATTATTGCCCTTACCATCATACGGTAAGCCATCCGATTGAGGATTGCTTCGTCTTCAAAGGATGGATTGAAGATCAGTACCTACAGGGCAAGTTTGCGCTGTCTGAGAAATAGAAGGTGAACCCGCCACAACCGCACACTCCTAAGAAGACGGACACACCGGGGGCAACTTGTTCTTTTATTGAAGAAGCTCCATGGGAAATCGTGCTTTCAGCAAAAACCAAAAGAATGCTGAATGAGCTACAGACATGCCCGGAAATCAGGTGGAAGAACTCGCTGGAACCCCAGATCATTGAAAGGATGCTGAAGCCGCGCCCAACTCCAAAGATCGGTGGTGATGGCCCAAGTACTCACACCCAGCCGTCAAAATCTTCAAAGAAGAAGAAGAAGAGATCCAAAAAGCCCGTGAAGCCTGGCGACAAGCGCACGGACTTGCAGAAACAGATTGACGCGCTGGAGGAGTACAATCAAAAGGCGCGGACTCCCATCACACTCCAAGAGTTCCTCAACCACGTCTTTCAGGAGGAAGATAATGGAGAGAGCTCGTCGGATGAATCCGAAGGATACGTGGCGAGTTGTCATGTGATCTCCCACTCGTTTACGGACGATGAAAAAACTCCTCGCACTGAGAAACTGGGGGCAGAGCCTGAGCCGGAACTTGTGTGGTCGTCAGACGAAATGATCGACGCTTTTCTGGATGAGATTCATCTGAAAAGTAAAGCCGAACGGGAGCGTGAGATGGCCGCATCAGAAGGAGCCAAACGCCGGCGACTGGACGAAAGAGTCGAAGCACTCCTGCCGAATCAAAAGACATCCGAAGCGGATAAAAACAGATTCAAGACGAGGAAAAGGTTTGCTAAAGCTATATCAATGGAAATGAAGCTACCGCCCTCGGAAGAGAACACTCGCAATGGAGCGGAGATGCATCCTAATTACTGCTCATATCATCAGAAGATTTCACACCCCACTGAGGAGTGCGACGCTTTTAAGACATGGTGGCAGGGATATGTTGCTCACCGGCAACATTTTAAGCGGATGAAACGCAGAACTCGTCGGGAGCAGAGAAGTACGACCGAAGGTCACAAAATAACTACCAGCAACTGTTACACGGTCAATGCCGGAGGATCACAAGTTCTCACCTTTGGGAGCGACTCTGATGAGGAAATGGCTCTGGGCCCTCTCTTTAAAGAATCCATCTTAGGGAAAGAGGAAGAACCAGAGGCCTGTGAAAACATTCAGCTGCGCAATCGCACGCTTCCGGAAAAGAATCTCGGACCCGCAACTAGAAAAGATAAGGGAAAGGAAAAGGTCGCTGAGGATATCGCCTTAAATGACCAAGTCATGAAAGAGCTGACTGCCAAGGACCCGTCCAAGAAAAGTAAGGTGGACTACAACATCCTAGCGCACCTGAGGAAGCTACCTTCGCAGCTCAGCATTCTCGACGCCCTCTTATTATCAAAAGAAGTGAAAGATTTATTAATCAAGGCGCTACAAGAGCCCGAGCAATTCCAAGCCTTCCTCGCCGAAGAAAGGATGAAGGATGAACTGGAAGAAGTGCACACAGCCGATGTCACGTTCGGTGATGAAGACCTTCTCCTTGGGACGTGTGACCACAACCGTCCCCTATATGTCTCTGGATACTGCCACGATATCAAGATAGGCAAAATCCTGGTTGATAATGGATCCTCCGTCAATCTCCTTAATGTTCGGGTATTGAAAGAAATCTGCATGAGCGTTCAGCACCTCGCCCGTGATAAAATTACCATCTCCGGTTTCGATTCTCAGTTATCACGGACTCTCGGATCTGTAATACTAACATTATGCTTCGGACTACTCATCACGGATATTAAGTTTCACGTCATTGACGCCAAGACCAGCTACAATGCCTTGCTCGGTCGTCCTTGGTTACACGAGTACAACATCATCCCTTCTACGCAACATCAGTGCATGAAGTATTTCAAGGATGGTCTCGAGTATACCGTAACAGGGGAGCTGAACCCATTCTCCGTAAACGAAGTCCGCAAATACGAAGATGCAAAATACTTTTTGCCAGAATTCGAGGACACAGAGAGGTGTCGCAAACCGGAGAACAAAGCCGCCGCCGCCATTCCTGTTTTCGGGAGTGATACCGAAGAAGAAGAAAAGATAGTTTACGCTGGGCCGTTTCGACGCAACAACCCGGGACCGTCCGCCCCTATATTGATCTTCGGAAGCGACTCGGAAGATGAGGTGAATGTTGTGTTCTCCAGTCGGCCGTCAGTACAAGCATTCTCTGGTGATGATCAGAGTTTGCAAATTACCATAATTCCCGGGGGCACTATAAAGATCTTGACGCACTTGAAGCTCACAATGTGCAAGATCTGCAGACATTTTACGTCCCTCCCAGGCGAAAAGGTGAAAAGGAGATCCTGTTCTACCGGTCCACGGAAACAAAGAGTGGAGAAAGAAATCTGGCACGGCGCGGATTCTACACTTGACAGGCTCTAACCCATCCGTTTGCCCAGATATTACACGAATGGACTAAAAAGGCTATTGAAGCGCCAAGGGGTATCCGTAAAACAGACTATTCGACAAGTTCGGTTCTACAACAGAATTTCGGATGTCCCTGGGACTCAGCGCAAGTTGCCCAACGGAAGAATGGAAACGCTTGGGCTTGGATATGTGAGATCCGGGAAACGGGAACGAGTCCATGTAGCTACGCCATATATAACTTCGATGAAGAAGAGGACGCCCTGTCGGAAAATGCCGATCCCGCACCGAAGCAAGATCCTGCCATCAAAATGCCGAGTCCGTCATTTGAAGAACGAATGGACAAGCTTATCAGGAAAGCGGGTCAAAAAGCTCGGGACGACCATAATCGCGAAATATCCATCTACGAGAAAGCCAGGACGCAACGCCTTCGTCGACAGGCTGCGAAAGATGAAAATGCTCCTCCCTGTCAACCTGTTGTACAAAAGGCCCGACACAGAGGCAGAAATATGTCAAGGAGCAGAAAAGGGATTCAACAACGACAACGCGGGACCAAAGAGTCACGTAATCGGGAATTGGGCGGTCCGGATTTTCCCCTCATGAAGAAGATGAGTCGAGCATATTCTTTCCCTCAAGACATGACAAAGAAGATACTTGATCTCGCTTTAAAACATCAAATGATTACACTTCCGGAGTCCAAACACCCTGAGCAAGCTAATAAGTTCTCTCATCCGGGCTATTGCTCTTATCACCGAGCAATAGGACACCCTACCGAAGACTGCTTCACCTTCAAGAACTAGGTCGAAGACCAGTACCAGCAAGGCAGGTTTGCTCCATCCAGCAGCTGGAGGGTAACGCCGCCACAAAAGCACGAACCCAAAGCCATAAGAGCAGAACCAGATCCACATCGGTCTTGGAAGCGAGCTCGTACTTGTCGTATGATAACAGTATCAAAAGGAGAGCCCGAGAATATGGGTGACCTTCCCTGGTGCGTCGAAAACAATGACGACGAGATAATCTCAGAATTTCCACCAGCGCCGAAAGAGCTGGAAGATGGCATACATACTACTGCAGATAACCTCAAGAAGATTGAGTTGGGGTCGGCGAACGACCCGCGACTGACATTTGTCAGCGAATTGCTATCTGAAGAAAGGGTGGCTGCATTAAAAGACGTGCTTATGCGGCATAGAGATTGCTTCGCATGGAACTATTCCGAAATGCCAGGACTAGATCCAGAAATAGCTGTCCATAAATTGGCAATATCCCCGGACATCAAGCCAGTCAAACAAGCGCCGAGAAGAATGCGGCTCGAGCTTGAGATGAGCATCAACGCTAAAGTCAAGAAGCTGATCAACTCTGGGTTTATCCAGGAGGTTCAGTACCCTGATTGGATCGCCAATATCGTCCCAGTAATGAAGAAAAATGGGACAGTGCGCATATGCGTAGACTTTCGGGACCTTAATAAAGCCTGCCCGAAAGACGACTTCCCAGTACCGGTCACTGAGCTGATGATAGATAACACGTCCACTCACGAAGTTTTCTCCTTCATGGACGGCTCATCAACATATAATCAAATAAAGATGCATCCCGAAGACCAGAAGCACACCGCTTTCCGGACCCATTTGGGTGTATTCTGTTATAAGGTGATGCCCTTCGGTCTAAAGAACGCCGGTGCCACCTATCAAAGGGCCATGACGAAGATCTTCGACCACCTAATACATGAAATTGTCGAATGCTATATCGACGACATCGTGGTTAAGAGCAAATTATACGAGGAGCATATGAAGACTGTATTTCAACGCCTTCGGCAATATAATTTGAAGATGAACCCACTCAAATGCGCATTCGAGGTCTCCTCAGGCAAATTTCTGGGGTTCATCGTCCGACACCGAGGCATCGAGATAAATCCGTCGAAGATCAAGGCGATCATGGAAATGCCACCGCCAAGGACTCTCAAACAATTGCGGTCTCTCCAAGGAAAGCTCGCGTATATCCGGCGATTTATAGCCAACCTTTCAGACAAGTGTTGCCCTTACAGTCACCTGATGAAGAAGGAACCTCGTTCGTCTTGGATCACAAATGCCAAGGCGCACTGGAAGAGATCAAGCAATACCTGCAGAACCCACCGGTGTTAGCTGCTCCAGTCAAGGGAAAGCCTCTTATTCTTTATACCACAGCCCTCGAAGGTTCTTTAGGCGCATTATGGGCACAAGAGAACGACCAAGGGAAGGAGAGAGCGCTCTACTATTTAAGTCGAGTTTTTTTGGGGGCAGAAAGCAACTACTCCCCCATCGAAAAGCACTGCCTGGCGTTGATCTTCGCAATAACGAAACTCCGGCACTATGCGTTGGCGCATGAAGTCCGTCTTATAGCAAAGGTGGACCCCCTCAAATATTTGATGTCAAAGGTCATATTGACAGGGAGACTCGCTAAATGGGCCCTGCTCTTGATGGAGTTTTCAATAACCTATCAGCCTCTTAAGGCAGTGAAAGACCAATCCATCGCCGACTTCCTCGCTGAGCATCCAATACCTGCCGACTCTCCTTTGAATTGCGAGCTGCCAGAAGAACATGCGTTTGACACGATCGACGGAAGTGGTACCCGGTGGGAACTCTATTTTGACGGAGCGCCTTCCATGAAGAAGCGCAAACAAAACACGCCTATAATCAAATCAGGGGTAGGCCTCATCTTCGTAACTCCACGAGGAGGGATAATGCGCTTTGCTTTCTCCTTGACAGAGCCGAGGACGAACAACGAAGCTGAATACGAAGCTTTGATAGCAGGCCTCAAGCTCGCCATCGACATGGGGATTGAGAACCTCCTCATATACGGAGACTCCTAACTGGTCGTTAGTCAAGTAAACGGCGACTACCAGACGTGCAAGCCAGAGCTGGTGAAGTATGGCGAGAGAGTACAGCGATTGCTGACTCAAATTCCCTCCTACATGCTAGAAAGTATACCGCGTACGGAAAATAGCAAGGCGGACGCGTTAGCCAAGCTCGCTAAAGAACTGGCTGATGAGAACCTCGATGACGTCAGAATCGTGGTACAAAGTCGTCGGGTCCTCGCACCGGCAGAAATATCTCCGGAATCATCTGAGGAAAAGGAAGCAACCGAGCAAATGGCTATGCAAATAAAGGACCAAGAGAAGGTTGAAGATTGGAGATAAGTCTTCGTAGACTACTTCAAATCCCGTCGAACGCCTGAAGATGCGTCCTCAAGACATCAGCTTGTGAAACGAGCTCTGTCTTTCGCCTTCGTCAATAATACTCTGTACAAGAGGTCATTTGATTCTCTGTGGTTGAGATGCCTGGGACCTAACGACGCGAAAAGAGTCGTTCAGGAAGTTCACGACGAACTCTGCGGTTCTCACCAAGCAGGCCCGAAGATGAAGTTGAAGATTAAACGAATGGGCTACTATTGGCCCACGATGATTCAGGACTGCCTCGAATATGCGAAGCAATGCCACTCATGCCAGATTCATGGGGACTTTATCCATCAGCACCCAAATCCTCTACATCCAACGGTGGCTAGTTGGCCGTTCGAAATGTGGGGAACTGACATAATCGGCCCTATCGAACCAGCATCGTCCAGGGGACATCGATTCATTTTGGCGACGACTGACTACTTCTCCAAATGGGCAGAAGCAGTACCGCTGAGGGAAGTGAAGACGGAGAATATCCTCCATTTCTTCAGGACGCACGTCCTTTATCGGTTTGGAACTCCATGACGGATCATCTCAGATAACGGACCAGCTTACAGAAGCCATAAGATCAGCCGCTTCGCGCAACAACACAACATAGACTGGAGATATTCCTCAGTCTATAATCCCCGAGCTAATGGTCTAGCTGAGGCTTTCAATAAGACCTTGACGAAGATCGTGAAGAAGACGGTGTCCCGAAATAAGAAGGACTGGCATGAGAGACTGCAAGAAGCTCTCTGGGCGTATCGAACTACGTTCAAGAAGGCCACGAACACAACGCCGTACACGTTAGTCTTTGGTACAGAAGCAGTACTCCCCCTCGAAATAGAATTACCTTCTCTACGAGTAGCAGTCCATTGCAAGCTGACGGACGAAGAAAATGTTCACCTTCGGCTTGAGGAGCTTGATGCCCTTGATGAAACCCAACTCGTAGCGCAACAAAATCGGGAGGCTTATAAAGCAAAGATGACGCGCTCATATGACAGATTGACCAGGCTGAGGACATTCTGCCAAGGCAAACTCGTGCTAGTGGTCAAAAGACTTATGATCCCCAATCGCGCCAAGCGGGGAAAATTTGAGCCAAACTATGAAGGCCCGTACATCATAGACAAGGTCTACCAGGGTGGAGCCTATCTACTCATGGACATGCATGGCGAAAGGCCTTTCAGGCCAATAAACGGTCGCTTCTTAAAGAAATACTACGCTTAATGAGTCATGGCCTAGGTCAATGATAGATGACGACGACTATGTCCGCTCGCTATCTTCCTAAGCCCAAACTCTATAAGTAGTAACCGGCCTTCTTCAGCAATGGACCGAAACGTCCTTAAACTAACAACGGACCACTATGTCGTAAAACTAGTCGTTGACCGAGATTTCGATAAACTACGGTGGGTTGCAACATCCTAAAACCGATAAAAAAAAGGGAATAAAAAAAATAAATAAAACAAAAGAATGACGGTATGTCCATAAGCAAAATGGGCAAGGATGAAAACCCGAAAGGGCTCCGTGAGTAAAAACAACAGGACTACCGGCGAGTGTTTGTGAAAACCTGAAAGGGTGCAGCCTCGTTAGAAAAATAAAAAAAGAGAATAAAAAAAAAGAAAGACGGTATGTCCATAAGCAAAATGTGCACGGATGAAAACCCGAAAGGGCTCCGTGAGTAAAAACAGCAGGACTACCGGCGAGTGTTTGTGAAAACCCGAAAGGGCGCAACCTCGTTGAAAGACGCTTACAGGGTCGTTTCGACCTTGTAAGGAGAAACCACCAGCGTGAGATCCTTACGACTCACAAGGGAGCAACACATTTAGGGACCCTCACGATTCCTAAGGAGAAATTACACTTGCGAGATCCTCACGACTTGTAAGGAGAACTCTCTTATGGGACCCTCACGGCTCATAAGATTTGAAAGTCTTAAATTACAAAGACCTGAACCTGTACTTAAGCAACCCCCACAACCTTCGATATTGCCCTACAAGTGGCTCATACTGACCCTTGTATACAATCCACGGGCGCGAATAAACATTTCCCTAACCATGTCCCATCCGTGACTGAGGATATGTTCGTACGGTGAACAATCCTTGTGAGTCCTCTCGACTCATAAGGAGAAAATCCTTTTGTAAGATCCTTACGACTTACAGGGGAACACGCACTTAGGAATCCTCACGATTCCAAAGGAGAAAACACGCCTACGAGATCCTCACGACTTGTAGGGAGAAATACCTTTATGAGACCCTTACGGCTCATGAAGTCAAAAACCTTAGTCGACAGGACCCTAACCCTGTTTACTAAGCCACCTTTGTTCGGTATCGACAGAGGCAAATGATGATTCGCTCCTGTTAATATCCTAGTTGTAGCGATGCTGATGCCTAAAACGGTATCAAATTCTGAGTCCTTCCATGGCAAATGATGATTCGCTCCTGGCAATATCCCAGTTGTAGCGATACTGATGCCTGAAACGGTATCAAATTCCGAGTCCTTTCATGGCAAATGATGATTCGCTCCTGGAAATATTCTAGTTGTAGCGATGCTGATGCTGGGATTGGCACCAGATTTCAAGTTCTACACTCGCGATAAAAAAAATCAGCGAGCTAAAATGCATATGAAATAGACGAAATAATGGGGCAACTTGCAATAAAAAGCGGCAAATAAAAATGTATGCATAAAAAATAGCCGAAATGATTGGGCAACTCGAAATAAAAAGCAGCGAGTAAAAATAAAATAAATAGCCGAAACGATTGGGCACCGTGAAAAATAGCCGAAATGATGGGGCAATCGCGACCTTCACGATATAAAAGCTGAAATGATAGAGCATCGCGGAAAAAAAAATAAAATAAAAATGAATTTTTGCCCTACAGGTGATGCTACATCAATCCCTGTATACAATCTAGGGGCGCAAACGAAGAAGGAATCACACTCCTTCTCCCCAGGTTTCATCAGAAGAAGAAGCCAAATCTCGATGGTTCACAGACAGCCTAGAGATCCACTCAACACTCGTCTCATTACAGCAGACACAACATCAAGCAAAGCGGAACAGCGGCAACTCCCAGTTCCATGACTCGACGATGTGCTCCCACCGAGAGTCAAATCCCAACTCCGTGAAATGCGGATATAATCAGAAAAATTCCTGGTCACGTGGAACGCGGATAACGTCACTCTTTGACCCCATGGAAAACAACCAGAGCGGAGCCTGGTCCTCGCCGAACACGGCAGTGAACTCGTGGGAAGCATCCAGCGCAAAATTCCTGGTCACGTGGAACGCGGATAACGTCACTCTTTGACCCCTTGGAAAACGTCCAGAGCGGATCCTGGTCCTCGCAGAGCACGGCAATGAACCCGTGCGAAGCATTCAGAGCGGAGCCTAGTCTTTGCCGAACACGGCAGTGAACCCGTGTGAAGCATCTAGCGCAAAATTCCTGGTTACGTGGAACGCGGATAACGTCACTCTTTGACCCAGTGGAAATCGTCCAGAACGGAGCATGGTCCTCGCCGAACACGGCAGTGAACCCGTGGGAAGCATCCAGAGCAAAATTTCTGGTCACGTGGAATGCGGATAACGTCACTCTTTGACCCCGTGGAAAACGTCCAGAGCGAAGCCTAGTCCTCGCCTAATGCGGCAGTGAACCCGTGTGAAGCATCTAGTGCAAAATTCCTGGTCATATAGAACACGGATAACGCCACTCTTTGACCCCGTGGAAAATGTCCAGAGTGGAGCCTGGTCCTCGCCGAACACGGCAGTGAACCCATGGGAAGCATCCAGAGCAAAATTCCTGGTCACGTGGAACGCAGATAACGTCACTCTTTGACCCCGTGGAAAACGTCCAGAGTGGATCCTGGTCATCGCAGAGCACGGCAGTGAACCCGTGTGAAGCATCCAGAGCGGAGCTTGGTCCTCGCCGAACACGGCAGTGAACCCGTGGGAAGCAACCAGAGCAAAATTCCTGGTCACGTGGAACGCGGATAACGTCACTCTTTGACCCCGCGGAAAAGTCCAGAGCGGAGCCTGGTCCTCGCAGAGCACGGCAGTGAACCCGTGTGAAGCATCCAGAGCGAACATTGGACTGTGGAGTCCTTAAAATCCTCGGACTATGATGTCCTTAACCTCGACCGTAATGTCTTAAAACTAACGATCAACCATGATGATTCTAGACTGATTTTACCTTGGTTAAAGGGTACATCTCTTCGCTCCTTTGATATTTGGCATTGTAATTCCTCAACGTCTGCAAAGAGGTGATAGGTCCCAGTAACCACACGTTTCGTGGACTGTGGAGTCTATAAATCCATAGACTATGATGTCCTTAACCTTGACCGTGATGTCTTAAAACTACATCGGACTGTAGAGTCCTTAAATCCACGGACTATGATGTACTTAACCTTGACCATGATGTCTTAAAACTAACATTGGACTGTGGAGTCCTTAAATCCACGGACTATGATGTCCTTAACCTTGACTGTGATGTCTTAAAACTAACATCGGACTGTGGAGTCCTTAAATCCACAGACTATGATGTCTTTAACCTTGACCGTGATGTCTTAAAACTAACATTGGACTGTGAAGTCCTTAAACCCACAGACTATGATGTCCTTAACCTTGACCGCGATGTCTTTAAACTACGGTACCCTGGAAAACATTCCAAAGCAACCCCTGACCCCGTGAAATACGGATAAGGGCGACCGCACCCAGCACTTGCGGGTCCTCACGACCCGTAAGGAAGCAAATTCTCTTGAGAGATCCTTACGACTTTCAAGGGAAAACCCGCTTAAGAATCCTCACGATTCTTAAGGAGAACTTACACCTACGGGATCCTCTCGACCTGTAGGGAGAAAAACTCTTTATGAGACCCTCACGGCTCATAAAGTTCAAAAGTCTTAGGAGGCGGATCTTAACCCTGAATCCTAAGCCATCGCTGTCCTGCAAGGAGACCAAGATAAATTGTCTGCAGAACACATTCAATAAAAAGAGACACACCATTGAGATGAAAAATATGTCTTTATTCATAAACCAAAATAGATACAAAGTAAAATTCGTGGATAAACAAAAAAAAGGAATATACTCCCATTCAGGAGTATGTACAAAAAGAAAGGAAAAGATACAAGTCTTCAAGCTGGCGGGCGATTTAGCAATTTTACTAGCTCATCCTTCTTTTGCTGGGTCACGGCTTCATGATTCAGTATCGCCAGAAGACGGGCCTCTGCCTGAGCCTGCTGGGCCTGATACGAGGCAAGCCGGCCTTCGAGCTCTTTCTCGGTAGCCTTGTGAGCCTCCACCCTTTCACGAATGAACACGACAGCTTTATCGAGGGCCACCACCTCTCTGATAGACTCTTGAAGCGCTCGCCAGAGTTCATACGCTTTATTGGCTTTGGCGGTAAGATTGGCTTGATGCTCGTTCAACGCCTTAGAGGCCAGCTCCCTCTCCGAGAATTTGCGACCGAGCCTCTTCTCGCATGATACCATGTTTGTCGCGCACCGCTTTATCAGCCTCCGCAAGTCCGCCTTTGCAGCTACGGCCTCCGAAGAAAAGCGGGAACACTCAAGTGCGTGCAAGCAAGCCTCCACCTGCTGACAGAACTCCACCCAGACTCACACGACCGCCTCGCTATGGTAGGTGGCAAGGAAAGGAAGAGAACCATTAGCTTCAGCAGCAAATGCTTCAGCTGAGATTGCGCTGCTAGCAAGGAGCTCCTCGATCAAAGATGATAGGGAGACAAGGCTTAATTGGGCCAAGCGTTCTAAAGCTCGCAGAGCATAAGGGCCAGGCGGCATAGCGATACGCGATTCCAGCGCTGTGGGAGCTGGCAGGGCTGTTTAAAAAAAATGAGTGTCAATGAAACTCTTAAGCAAAGGAACAAGTGGACCCATATTGAAACGTCACTTACCTACGGTCATGCAAGTAGGAGCTGAAGATTCCCCTAGCCCTTCAATGACCTCGACCTCATCATCGGCCTCCAAAACTGTAAAAGACATCAAGGTCATTCCGCAAAATAGCAACGATGCTATAATGAAAAATAGAGAACGACGCTAACCATGCCCAGATGAGAGGACAATGCGTTGAGGAGATATCGCCTGCGGAGCGACCATCTCCAGCAGACGCTGAAAGGGTTGCCGGGGAGACAGATCGGCAATAGAGGCCGGTAGTCCACGCAATTCTGAAAAAACAAAAGAGTTCAGATAACACAAAGATTGCTAATTTAAAATGTAGAAGGTTACCTTCGACACTCCTCCCATTCTGCGCCGGGGGGATAGCAGCTTCAGCGGCCTCCGGTGTGGCCTCGGGTTCCAACGAAGGGAGGATGGTCCTGACTACCCCCATCCCAGCCTCGGGGCCGCCCTCAGGAAGAGCCGGTGGGACGGCGACTACCAAAGGTGCCACCCCAAAGGAGCAAGTGCTCAAGGATCAACAACCGCCACAAGAGGCTCTATCGTAAGAAGAGCAGCATTGTCGACCCCCTCCACATCGAGCAATGCTTCATTGGGGACGTCAACAGGCTTTATCCTCAACAAGCCCGTAGGGACCTCCCTCATCACCGAAGACTCTGCATAATTCACACAAGAATAAGGATACATACATACAGGTATAAACAATCTAAAATGCTACGAAGAAGTATAAAAACATACCAATGCGTAACGAAGCCTTCAATATGGCTTCTTTAAGCTGATGCTCCTTCTCAAGGAGGCGTGCTCGTCGGCGTTCGAGGGTGGACTCATGGCCGCCGGTCCATAAGGAAAGTGCATCCGCGGCATCCTCCGAAGCAGCCTGCTTCAGGGCCCGTTCTCCCCATTCCTCCAAAGGGCCAATAAACCGCCGCCGGATCCATGAGGGGTCTTTATAGAAGATCACGGCAGGATAGGGTTTCTTCGGAACCCTTGCATTCTGAGACTCATCTTTAGAACGTCTTATGGACTCAGCCATTGTGCGGCTTCCTCGGCAGCCGAGCTCGGGAAGAAAAGACCAGCGTCCGACTCTTGCACGACAAACGGCTCATCTGGAAGTATAGGCTCAGACTCCGCTAAAGAATCAAGTAAGTTGGTGGCCACCCTCCTCCGCCTCTTAGATCCAGAACCGGCCGTCGAAGACGACTGTTTCTTCCCCCGTGGAGCCTTAGTGCGACGCCAGCCCACATCACCTTCAACACCCTCATCCCTATCACCCTCACCTGGTGCCACAACCGAGGATGACACCGCTATTGTCTATGCCACGGGTGGTGGTGCTACTATCGGAGCCCATTTACCCCGCGACTGGGTGCCCAATGGCATACCAGCTGTTAGGGTAAGATCCACCCTCGACTCTCCCGGAATGAGCACAACACCAGTATCCCTCAAAGGAAAATGGACCGACGCGTGCGGTCGCAACATAGCTCCTGTGACCGGAACCCGAGTAGGAGCACCATGGCCAAGGAGTACCCTTCTTTCCTCAAGAATAATCGGGTTGACCTGATGGAGATACCAGCCCGTAAACGACCCCACGCATCGGGGCATATAATCAGCATCGGGGATCATGAACCGGGAGCCGGTGTTCAACCTCACAAAATGGTGGGCGGCATTTCGAATGGCTTCGGGCGAAGGAACCGGTGCAACTATGAAAGCTTCAAAAGGGACGCCCTGATCGTAGCCAAGCTGCCGAGCAAAGCGATGCGGATTGTACCGCATGAAAAGAGCCGCGCTATCCTGATGAAATACCAGGTAGCCCGGTCTGATTGCGTATAAATGCGCGGCTTCCCGGGGCCTCAAAGAAGGTACGTTATCTTTTGACCGGTCCTAAAGTTACTGAACTGGACCCGAGCGAGAAGATAAGACCCGATCAGTGAATACCAATCCGCCAGCAGAAGCATAAGGAGAAATCAATGCCCGAATAGCCCCAAATTGAGTCGGGTCAGGGGCCGAAGCATCTACCAATAGCATGAGTCGCGGAAAGGTGTAAGCATCATAAAATGCGGGCCTCTGATGTATAGCAAAAGCCCCTAACACATGCATCTCGATTCAAGACGTGAAATAATGGAGAGAAAAGTTTACTACATTCACGCCAGGAGTCGAAGTATTAGCCGCAGTGCCTAACCCGTGATACAGATGCGCCAGCGCCGGGATGCCGATGTCCAACCGCGTCCCCTCAGCGATACAATGAGCCGGGTAGATAACCGAGGCTCTCATAAAGCGGCGATGCATGGGGATGACAAACCAACTGAGCTAAACACTGAAAAACCCTACGAAGAACGTCTCCTCATCTATGCCGGGAGCTGCAATGGATTCAAAAGACATCGGCGACATAATGGGGATGTAGTACTGTGGTAGATCCGATTCAGTGGTCGGCAGCTTCTTTGGACCAAACCTAAAGGGGTCTTTGATGTTTGCGAACTTCGGAGCTGTCTTCGACAGGACGTCCTCGCGAAGGAAGCAGGCAATGAAGCTCTTAAAAGTTACGCCCTGCTCCTCAGATTCGGTGAACAATCGGTCAAAGATGCCTAGCGCCTTAATCAAGCTGGGACGCTTGTGGCGGACGGCGTTCTCAGCAGACAAGCCGTCAAGCGGTGCAGGCTCGGGTTCAAAGACATACTCATCAGGAGGCAGCAACTCCTCATACAGTGCACCCCTGATTGGCAATCATGAGATTTCATAAAATTCATCCAGAGAGATCGAAACCTCGCGGTCCCCTAGAATAAAAGTGTTGGTGGGGAGATTCCACTGGTTCAAGAACGCCTTAACCCACCAGACGTGCGGAGATTGGTAGTGAAAGAGCGACGCATATATCGCCTGGTAAAGCCCGACCTTCTGCAACCGCGCACGATGGGCAGAAAGGATGTAGCGAGCCCAGAGAAGGTAGCCCGTGGGGTGTCGAGGGGTGAGCCTTATCTTATAGATTTGTCCCCATGGTTGGGCCTCACCCTGGCAAATACGTCATCCCAGAATGTCTATAGCTGGGATCAGATGGTTTGGGATACCGGTTGTCGAAGGCTCAAGCCGCCCCGTTGGAGTCCAATTTGGCATCTCCACAGCGAAAACCGTTCTCGGAGGATCCATCGGCAAGAACGGGAAGGTGGGCTCTGTCGGCACTTCGCAGAGGAAACTCCGGCGACCCCGGATGATATGGCCGTACCAGGTCCCCCACAAAAGTAAGTTGGTGCAGTTCGGGTCATGAGCCATGATCATCGCCATCGCTTCCTCATCAGATGGTGACTGAGGAAAAGCAGCCTCCGAGCGAGTGAAAGGAAAGTACGGAACGGAAGCCATTGTACCTGAAATAAAATAAAGGAAAATTGTTAAAAGCGAAGCCAGCAATATATATATATATATATATAAAGACAGTTGAAGAAAGCGACAGCAGACTCCTTTTTTATGGGACCATGGGCTACAAAACACATGGGTCCCACAGAATCAAGATGGCCGCTCGTTAATAATGAGACTAAGCAATTATAATGAGACAAAGGGAAGATTCTCTTTAAATAAACAGTGGATTTCAAATGGCCCTACACATTCCCCTAAAAGAAATCCATCTGGGACTCTGTGACAAATCAAACAGAATCAAGGTAATTAAATTCCCAGAAAGCAACACTGTAAACTTCTTCTTCTTGGTTGCGCAGAAGACAACTCAGGGCAGAAAGACCCAAAGAAATCCCCTGGGAAGAATTGAGTTCTTCATAGAATTAAATTCCTTGTTAAAAAAGGGGGGGAATTAAATTCCCAGAGACATTTTTTCAGAGCCGAAGCTTTTGAGATGGGATTTAATTCCATGGAAAAAAACAACCGCCGCCATTAGCCCCCTGAAGATCAGAGAAAACCCTAAAGGGTCTGTGGATTAAAGATTGAGTGGTTTTCTGTTTCAAAAGAACTTAAAAATGGGTTCTTGATTAAATGGGAAAACCCTTGGTGTGGATTTAAAATCCAGAGAGTTTTATGTATGAAAGTTCTTCGATCATCCGGAGACATTACCTGAAGAGATGGGTCTTACTTAAACAGAGTTAAACTCTGGAAATATTTGAGGCAGAGAACTAAGCTCTAGAAACGAGAATTAAATTCTCAAGAAGAAAAGTTGCAAGGAAGAAGATAAGCAAGAGTGGAGGCGCTTCTGAAGAGATCCCTATATTTATAGGATGTGATGGAAACGCTTCATCTCCCCGATTCCCTAGATGGATCCAACGGTAACAAAAGTGACAGCGTTGCACTCACGTGCTGACACGTGAGAACAACGCTGTGGGGGCATTTGTTCCCTGATTAAAAATCAGGAAAGAGCTTCAGAGGGAGCATCACGTGCTCGTACGTGACCAGCGGTCACGTGTTGGCACGTAACGACAAAGAGCAGAGCGCAGAAGAGAAGCCCATTCAGGGGGTCACGTGCTCCCATGTGACCGGAGGTCACGTGGCCACACGTGCCTGGCTTTAAAAGCCCTGATGTTTAACAGAATTAAATGCTGAATAAGAACATTTAAATCTTTCCAAAATGGAGAAGAGTTATGTAAAACCGTTGGATCAAGAATCTGAGGGTGATTAAATATCACCAATTTATGGAAAAATCTTGGACATGGAAAGATTTTCCCTAAATCTCATCGAAATAACAAAAAGAATATCTTTGGATCTAAAATCCAACGGTGAATAAAATTCACCTAATAATCTAAAGGCCCGGATCAATGAGGAAAATAAATCAAATCTCTCAATAAACAAATCAAATCTTTCAATGAAAGATTTACTAAACAGATTGATTCTTTTCCTTCTCCTATAAATAGGAGCCAAAGGAGAGAGTTTTAAAAGAGAGAGAGAAATATAGAGCCTTGGAATCTTGAACTTCGGGGAGAAAAAAAGAAGAATTTGATTCTCTGAAAACAAAAACCCTGGGTAAGAAAAGAAAGGGGAAAAAGGCTTCAAAAAGAGAATTTAATTCTCAAAAATAAAGAGTTTAACTCTTCTATAAAGAAAAGAACTTAGTTCTTTCTCTGGTGAAGATCTGAAAAGTGCACATCTCCCCATGGATTGAGAATTTAATTCTCATTGGGTCGAGATCCTACCATGCAGATCTAAAACATAGAGGAGGAATTGAGTTCTGAGAATTTAATTCTCACAAAGTTATAGGAATTTAATTCCTCCAAGATAAAATTAGGGTTTAACCCTATATGAGAATTCAATTCTCCAAAATTATAGGAATTTAATTCCTTCAAGATGGACAGAACTAGGGTTTTACCCTAATTTAGAGAATTTAATTCTCTCAAACTCACAGGAATTTAATTCCCCTTAAAAAAAGAAATTAGGGTTTCACTCTACGCCAGAACTTAATGCTTTACATATATGGGAATTTAATTCCTACAGAAGGGAAATTAGAATTTAACCCTATCCAAGAATATAATTCTTCAGAAAAAAAATGGGAATTTAGTTCCTCTAAAGCAATAGCTAGGGTTTAACCCTATGAAGAATTTAATTCTTAAAAGAGATAAACAGATCTTCAAACAGGCAAAGAAACAGGGTCACGTGCCCCACGTGACCCCTGTAAAAATCTACTGAAAAGAATTCAGAGGCAACGCCTCACGTGCTCCATGTGACCCCTGAAGCACATAAAGAAAAAGCAAAATAAACAGAAACTCTGGGGCGCCCTCACGTGTCACCACGTGACCCCTAATGAGTATTCCAATAAACCAGAGCATGAGCCCCCATCACGTACCCACATGTAATGACTGTGAGAATTAAAAAAGTGTTAAACACTTATCTGCAGAACAAAATAAAGGGGATCTGGCCCCACTTTCTGAGACCATCACGTGCTCCCATGTGATTCCCTCCCTCTGTTAACGTTTAACACTAAACTGATAATTTGGTTGCCAGTGTTTAACACTGTTATTTGTTAGTGTTTAACACTAATCTGAGAATCACAATTTCTAGTATTTAACACTAATTTGATAATCTTATCTCCAGTGTTCAACACTGTTGGTCTTTAGTGTTTAACATTAGCTTTAGCCCAATTGGCTAATTTTCCAGAGGCAAAGCCTCTCCTTCAATTGAATCTCAAAATTGAGGAATTTAAAGATGAAAACAATGTGGACTAAAACCAGACAAATGTCAGAGAGTCCAATGGAGGGTCAAACATAGCTGGACTTAGTCCAAGTTGGTCATAAGTCCTCAATTCAGACTTAACTGAGCTAATGGGCTCATAATATAATTAATTGGTCTTGGTTCCAAATTGGACTACAGATCACTTAATCTACCTTGGTTCAAGGGTACATCTCTTCACTCCTTTAATATTTGTCGTTGTAATTCCTCAACTTCTTTAAAGAGGTGACGGGTCCCGACAGCCACACATTTCACGGACTGTGGGGTCCTTAAACTCATGGATTATGATGTCCTTAACCTTGACCGGGATGTCTTAAAACTAACAATGGACTATGATGTCCTTAACCTTGACCGGGATGTCTTAAAACTAACAACGGACTATGACGTCCTTAACCTTGATCGTGATGTCTTAAAACTAACGATGGACTGTGGAGTCCCTAAATCCACGGACTATGATGTCCTTAACCTTGACCGCAATGTCTTAAAACTAATATTGGACCGCAATGTCCTTAAACTACCTATCGACCGCAATGTCATTAAACTAAACAACAGAGCCCCCCCAATTGCTCTCTTGTTGGATCTAAACGATCCCGTTAAGTTGATCTTAGTCTAAAATTAAACTAACGTATCCTTAACAAACGTTTAAGTTGATCTTAGTCTCAAATGAGGCTAACGTATCTTTAAACCCAACCCCCAAACCTAAATCTAAGAAAGATACGGATTTGGACTAGTCCACGCCCTACGGGCGACAACATAACTTACTCTCCGTATACAATCCATGGGCAACCAAACACAAAATAAACACCCACGACACGAAGTGATCATCTGGAGAAGGAGAAAGTTGTTACCGCGATGCGGTAGCGTAATTAACTGCAGGGGCTTGCACCTGCAGGGAAGAGCATCCCCATAATCAAAAACCCCTCAAGCGAGGGGGAATCTGACAAAGTCTGCTACATCGGACGCATCCGTTTAAACCTTCGATACATGGTGCCATAAATCAACTTGGCATTTTCGGAGAGGTAGACGGATAGCACCAATTAGCATCTGCCCCGAATTTCAGGCAAGACGACCCTGTCGCGCCGTCTTTCGGAGGGGAACATGTATATATTTATATGTTGCGGTTACTACATCTTTTTCCATATATTCATGTTGTTCTTATCGCATTGCATGCTTATACTGGTGATTTCTTTGTTATTATGAACCCATGTTGTCAGGACACCAGCACCATTACTAATGATGCGTATGTCTACGAACACTTGCTTGCCGGCTCACACACACATCATCGGTAATTGCCATTACACGTACACTTTAGAGAATATTACTTCATTGATATAACTTGCTAGCTAATAGTTCCCATATGTTATTACTATGCTAGTTTAGATATTATATTCTTTACTAGATACCCATGCATGTATATATTCATTTTCCGTGCAATATTATAGGGCTTTATCCCGGTATTCACTGTTTATTGACTCTTGATTATGAGATTCGGATTATCCATAAGGTTTTATGGATTTGGAGAAACCGCAAGGATTTATAAAATCGTTATCATTTCTAAAAATAGAAATTTACGGTTTTCTCTTGATATGATATTTGTGATGTCCACCATGGGTTTTCTCCATTCTTGAGCGATATCATTACCCGATTCGAGGTAGGGGAGGGACCGTCTGCGGGTGCATGGTGGACCCGGTGCGGTATCCCGAGGCAAGAAGACCGTATAGAAAGGCGTTGAGCCCGGCAGAGGAGCACTACTGACCGGTGATTGTATGGAAACTCAACGGATATCCGGAGGATACCGTTCAGAGTTATGAGAGAGATGGATATGGGCCGATCCTGATTATGCGGAGCCCATGGGCCGATCCTGATTATGCGGAGCCCATGGGCCAATCCTGATTATGCGGAGTCCGAGATTTGAGTATTATGTGTCGCTGTTGGACACGGACTTCATGATGTTTTGAGTGCCGATGTTGGGCACTCGGGTTTTATCATGATTTGTGTGTTGTTGCTGGACACACGTTGGATGATGCATTAGTATATGTCATGCATCGATATATTATTACTCTTGACACGGACACGAGTACTTTGGTATCACACTTATGATATACAGTCACCTTGTTGATATATGTGTGTGTGTGTGTATTTTTATTGTATGACCTAGGAGAGTAGTCATACATGCAATTTCTTCTCGGTGATGTTTTTTACTCACGAGTTGGCAACTCACCCCCGTTGTGCTACAGTTTCTTGCAGGTTTGGCCGTACAGGTTTCATTGCGGCTTGCTGGCACACTGCTTCCTTCCGGGTGATTGGTTTGGTAGGTGGGTTCACTTGCATCATGACCACCGTAGTACTTTTGTTTATTTCCGTTGTATCTAGTAAACTCCATCAACCAGACTTGTATTATTTGATAGACTTAGAAGACCAGTTGTATATTCTTTCGACCTTAGAGTCATGTGCTTGTATTATTATGATTTCTCTCTGGTTTCTTGAGGATGTTGGTATTATTCTGAGTTTTTATCCTCGCCCTTCGGCATTGTATATTATATTGCTTACGTGGTGGTTTCCGCCATTTGGCGAAGAGCCAGCTCCCGCTTGGGGATGTCTTTATTCATTATTTATGTATTTCATGTGTTGTACCCATTTGGGAGCCTGTATTTACAAAGGAGACTCTGCCGAAATTTTTAGGAAAATATGATGTTGCTTTAAAACAAGCTTTCCTTCACTCTTTTCATTTAAAAAAATGGTTTAGATTTTTGGGCTTTGGCTTTCTTAGATTACGTTACACCTCTAGACGTTTCGTAATTTAAGTGTCGGTCGCGTTCCGTACTTTCAGGTCGTGACAACGATCCACTTGAGGGAACCCGTAGGAGGCTCTAACCGACGGTCCAAAGTTGCTAGGTTTGGATGACCAGTGATGTAGAAATACTTCACTATATTTTTCTCTCTAGAATCATGCTTGAAAATGAAAGCAAGAAGAAGAAGGAGAAAAAGAAGATGAAGCATGAGCTAACCATGGAGGAGAGGAAGAAAAATCTCATCAAGTCATCAAGTGGAAAAGAATGGCTATATTATTTGAACCATGATGCAATAGTGTATCCAAATCAAATAACAATATAAAAAGCCAAGCCATACCTTTCTACTATGTAGCACTCATGTTTCAATGTCTCCACATGCCACCTCATTTCCCATTTAATTTTCCAAAAAGGAAAATCAAATATGAGGTGTCATTCTTCTAGAAGCATTCCCGTATAAATACGGAATACTTCACCTGGTATATGTATCACTACACATACGCGTATCTGTATAAAAATACAGATAGCACCAAAGAGAGAAAATGAATAGTGAACAATAATACTAAAATATATGTATCAAAATACATATATAAATTATTAAATAAAAACCCGGTTTAATAGTCCGGCTTAATCCTAAGCCGGCTAGTATTATCAACCGTCCGGTTAAAATCCATGTATCGCGTAAACATTTAATCGGACCCCCTGCATGTACCAACATACGGCTCCTACATCTGTCGACTGAACCAGGAAAACCCTTTATGTGGAACTCTAAAGACTCGACAATACGCTGGCAGTAGATTAACCACAAGCACGTCAATGACACTAGCTGTACGTAACAGCTACCCAGGTACTTGTCGAAAAGGGGTCGACAATCAAGTGCGTCCTTACCCTACTGAGAATGAATGTGACAATCTCCGTACGGTCCGGTCTCTTCATCAAAGAGTATCGCATATCGGGTCTAGGGGTTGGATAACGTCAGACCCCTACAAACCCGATAAGTCGTGTCTAAGTCAAGCTCATCATCAATTGAGATACTACTGATCAAATATCAGTAAATCTTCCTTACCGTGGCCATGGATTTCTGGTGATAGCCAACCGAACACGGCGCGGTATCGACTCGTAATACCAGGAGAGATGAATCCCTGACAGTCGACCACTGCCTCCATGTGGCTTGAAACTGTACCCAACTAAAATCTATTTGCACGACTCCTTTGAGCCATGGTAGGGTAGTAATCAAAGTACAGTGGGAACTCACATGAGACAAATGACAACTTCAGGTCAAAGGACTAACCTGTACTCATGCCACCTGAGAACTTCTATCTGACGATAGGTATAATACCATCTAGAAGTTCTCGGCGAGTCCGTCCAGTGTACTCACCTCCAGTGAGCACATATATATTATCTTAGGTGACACAACACCAATGGCTTGTAAGACCGGTCACCGCCCCTTTTCGGGGTCTCGAAGCGCATACACTAGTCTACTCCGGAATATCGATGCCCAGTCTCGATACTCCCACGACTAGGGACATTTAAGGATGCGCATATAGACCACCCAGCTCTTACGTATATGATCATCATCACAATGCTGGTAGACAAGCAAGAATCCTATGGGCTCTATCAACATGTAATAGTGATCTTCCATACCGCATAATACATATACATGATGATAAAGACAAACCAGATAACATACTATCATTTTGAGTAAGACTGTCCTACCCGTATAGGTCCTCCCTCAATCATCACAATTGCATGCCTGCGATTACAATAATTGACTTGAGGGCACTATATCCAACAAAAATAATATGGATCATGAAGAATCGAATTGAACTGTGTATCACCCATATCAACAAGCATTCACAAAATCACAAAAACAAAGAATATCATACCCCCAGCAGTCTATGTTTTGCTAAGTCAACTAGACCTGCTCAAGAACCAGATTGTCGAAGTAAAACTGTGTAGAGAAATAGACTCAAGATATACGGATTACGAAACCAGATAAATGCAGAGATGAGAGGAGGTTGTCCAACGCTTTCACCAAGTTACTTAATTAGAATAACCCTTTCTCAATTGGTGGTTGCGCCGTGAGCACTTGCCTAAACATTTCGTGAAAAATATAACATTAAGCGGTGTTCTAAACACAATTAACTTGTCCTATTGAGCGCGAATCCTTAAAATCAGAGTTTTAATTGATTTTAAAATTACTGTGGGTATGCAAAAATGCATTTTTGTGATTTGTGGGCCACGAAAAAAGGTGATGAGATCTTTTACCGTATCTTGTGGGATTCTTTGCCTTTAAATCCGTATTAAAATGCAAATACGCAATCAATAAAAGAATTTAAGCAATCAAACAATTAAGCACATCATTTTTATTTTTGGCTTAAGCGTTGCAACAAATACGGGTCAATTCTCTTTGGTTCTTGTGCGACAACTTTTGCAAAGAAATCCTGTAGAAAATCGAGATATTTGAATGCGTCGGATTTGAAAGAAGGTGTTAGAAAAATACGTACCAAAAGTTTTGGGTTAAGAAACCCCCGTTGAGCTGATCCACGAGTGCTTGAGTGTTCGCTTGCGCGGGTCAAACTACCTGGATGTTTAGCACTGTAAATCACTATCGTCTTGGTCTTGAAATTATACTTTGCTACACACGATCGTTGCTCGCAATTCCGTTGAATTCTGAAAATGTCGGAAAATACAATATTTAGTGCAAAATGCAATATTTCTGGCCAATATGCCGCACACATATAATTATGAAATTTAAAGTATAAAATGGAGCAAAAATAGGAAAAAGAAGCAAACACCAAAAAATTGGAGCAATCTGAGTATTTGTGGCCATAAATTGCGACTAACTGGAATATTTTAGCGGCCAACTCATGGAGTTGGGGCACTAAATATTTGCTGTGGTCTCCTTGTCCTATAAATGTCCTATTTTTCTACCCAAAATCTTACAATTAAACTCAGAGTGACTGCAGATGAAAAAGACAGAGAATAAAATGTCTAAAAGTCAGATTTTTGTTTTTGTTTTTGTTTTGAAAAAAATTTGTTAAAGTTAGTTTTGTATATACACTTGAACTTGAAACAACAACCCCTAATGACTACTGCCTCCCCGGCAACGGCGCTAAAAACTTAGTAAGACTTCACGCGCGCACGCCTTTGTGTTTTGAAAGAAAGGTTTTGGTAATACGGTGCACGCGAGTTCGGTCTCGTTTTAAAATTTATAAATCGCAAGTGCACGGCGTATTGTAGCTAGCCGGCAAGTATGGGTCGATCCACAGGGAATTGGTGATTAAGAGTTTTTATTGCAAATTCAAGAAGAAAAGAATGAGTTTAAGTTGGTTTGTCACAAAAAGAAAACTCCGAATCGGATGGTTGAATTGTGGCTCCGAATCGGATGGTTGAATCGTGGCGAATTCTTCGACGCTCTCTTGATCATGAGTTGTTCCCTCCTCTTATTGGATCCGATGTGAAGTATGGCTTGTCAAGGCATTTGCGAAGTACAAACCATCAAAATGTTGAAGTTGCAACGCGAGAAATGAAATGAATCCGTTACATTCTTTACTTACCGGTTATATGTCCAAGCATGTAATATCAAGGCAAATCACTAGGATCACAAAACATATTACATCAACAAACATTAATTAGCAAATAAGAAGTAAAGTGTTTTAGTATTAAACTTACTAAGTAGGAGGGTGATAGTATAAAGTATATGTTTAATGAAGGGTGTTAAGCAACATTAAACTACATACCTATCTAAACTACCAAGTAATCTTAACACTAATCTTGATTCTAAACTTAACATTGCAAATTGGTGAGAAAGAGATAATATGGTATATGCTAAAGATTACCAAGTAACCATCAAAAGTAACATGCCATATTAAACATATACAATTTACAATCTTAAGTTTGCAATCACTTTTAAGCACCTTAAACAATCATAAGAAGAAGAAGGAAGGCTAAGTCATTCATCTCCATCCTCACCATCACCATAGCCCAAGAATTACTCAAACATCATAAAAAGAAAAAGAGAAACAAAAGAGAAGAAAATCATAAAATACAAGAACAAGAACAAGAAATTAAAACAAAAGGAGTGTAACTCGTTCTTTACATGGAGGGATTAGAGCTTCAAGTTAGATAACAAGCTCAAGCTCCTTAATGGAGCTCTCAAATGAGAGCTCAAAGAAGGAAGAAGAGGAAGCTATCAAATATTACACACTCAAATTCTCACTCAAAAATCCAACCCTAAACTTAATCTGTGATCTGCTATTTATAGGCAACTTAAAATCAAAAACAAACTATAGAAATGGACTGACAAGACAATAAGGGACCCACAAAAGAAGCACGAGCTAAAATGGCCAAGTCTTGGCCGCAAATTACCGCCATAACGAATATATCTGCGGCCAGAAAGTAGAGATTGGAGCCCATCTTGGTTCAGTGTTCTTCTGAGCTTAATATCATCTCTCTATTGTCTTAATTTTTTTTAATTCACTCTTGGCTAGAATCTGGAGTTAAAGCACAGAGAAGGGGATCAAGTGGGTATGTGTTCAAACATCACATCAATTCTTTTTATCACACATCATAACACAATCCACTTGCATGCCTACATGCATGACACCATGATGGTGTTTACAACTTGATGTCTCATGATGGTTCATACCCACTTGATCAAATGAGCCATATGCAAGAACCACACTTGCATATTGTTGAGTCATGTTGGACCAAAAGAATATATTTTTTGTACACAACAACATTTGTTGCAAAAACGATAGAATTGATTTATATTCTGTATCGTTTGCAGTTCCGGCTAAAATCCGTCGGTTTTGTGCATGCTGGGCAGAGTTTCCAGTGCTTTTGCCTGTGTACTTGTAATCTATACTAATGAGTAGACACAGATTAAATAGCACTGTTTATTGACAAAATGATAGGAAATGAGCGGTATTAAAATCTAATTAATCATGCCGAACACTGGGCACACGGGCTTCTTCATAAATAAATAAAATAAAATTAGCAAAAAATGAAATGAACACACATTCTTTTCAAAACGCATACACATTCCACATTGATTTTGCATGATTCGCACGACCCGTTAATTGGAGGTTCTCTCATCTCAAAGCGAGTGGTAATTAACGGCAGTTTTGTTCACGACTGCCGGAGATTAGAATCCCCACAATCAATAAACCCCGCCTAACTTAGGCGAGATGAATTTGTGCAATACCTAACAAGCGAGCGTATCCATCTCAATAAAGTGACGAAAAACACTCTACAACCCATCATAGAAGTAGGGTTCCTACCGTTGATGGCCTAATTATAAAGCTTAGCCCCGTCCCCATAGACTTTATTTTTGTATAGGATCATCATCCTAATTAAACCGTTATGTATAGGACCATCGTTCTATTATAACTGGCATGAAATATATTCGGACTTTATTGTCCGTAATTATATATAGCTTAAAAGCTACTATAATTTTACATCATCAAAGGACTTTACTGCTGCATGACTTTTTTATTGAATTTTTTATCTTTGTAACATCCATAGTCATATATAGCTTAATAGCTATTCTTTTTTCTTTCTTTTTTTCCTTCTTATGAATCTTCCAGCTGAAAATACATGTAAATTCATAGTTTAACATATCTTCAATTTTAAGAGAGATATGACAGAACACTCAAACATATAATATGTTTGTACTCATTTCTGATTTATGGAATTGCATTGTGATATTTAACAGCCGAAGTCTTATATGAAATTGATGATACCCGTAAGTGGAAACTCCCCAGATTATGACATGTAGTGGGTGATGTGTCATCCGCTTAAGCCCGCTAGATCCCTGAGGGGTTACGGAGCTGCAATAAGTACGATGCATGGAGGACGTTTCTCGACACCTCGTCTTTGAGGTTGCATCCGACCTTTAGGAGTCCTCTCCAGAGTACCTTCCTAATTTGCCTAGCAACCTACTAACTGCTCGCCTCCAAGCAATCCTACAGCCGAGCTTCCATAGCCTTCTTGTTCATCTCCGAGCTATTACAGAGTCGAGCCTCCTTGACCTCCTCACTCGCCTTCGAGCTATCCACCGATCTGAGCTTTCTCGGCTTCCCTATTCAACAGAGAGCATGGAGCCCAAGTGCCCTCATAATGGCTCTATGTATCTCGCCAAAACGAGATCCCTGCCACTCCATGTCCCGCATCCCACACCGGCGCGACTCTCCATTAATGAGCGTATCCCGCCAATAATAGATGTACCCCGCCATCAACGCAAATATAAGGCAGGGGGTCACAGACGGCGAGGATCTCACATCGATTCGCTCCATGCGACCGCTATATAAACCTTCTTTTCCAGACGATGGGGTACCTCAAACTCATTTCCAATACGCCGCTACCATGCCATTATTATTCCTCGGTACTTACTTGATCGTCGGAGGATCCAACGGTGCTTCCCTACCTTAGGACTTCTCTTGCAGGTAGCTCGGTATCAACGGCAACCAACAATCCGTTGAGATCCATACGCTCAACCCTTAACTCAAATCTCAACTGTTTAGCTTCACTGGTAGCAAGATCGACGGAGGACAATATCTGAAGGAGATTCCGACCTCCATCAGTTGGCGCTGTCTGTGGGAACTTGACTTTCCTACCAAGAAAGTTGATCTTCCGCCTTCGATTCGATGGCCAACGATAATCGCAACGATCCCAGCACGAGCCGTTCCGTCCACCATAATGGAGGCGGGGGCGGTTCTACTCCCCTTCCCAACATCGTCGACGCCTTACCTGCATGGATCAACATGCTCACAACGATGGTGAACACGCTCACTCATGTTCAAATGGAAAGCCATGCCCACCAAACCATCGTCCCTACTCCCCGAAACGATGATGCACGTGGAGCGACGGGGGGCGCATTCAGGACTTCGACCTAGCTCGCGTCCATCTCAATGTCATGGAACACAGGCTTGCCGATTCTGGCAGTCGAGACCCCACACGAGGAATGAGTCCATGACTCGTTGGGTGCCAGATAGTTCAACACTGAGATCTCGGGAGCCACCAGACTACCACTTCAATGCTCGTCGCCCTCTCTCGCCCACTGAAGAGACGTCGGTCTGGTCACCTGGTTCCAGGCAAGACTGATGTCACCACACTCATCGAGACCGCGCACAAGACGAACGTCGGAGTGAACCATAAAGGGTTCATCTTAAGGATCTAAGGAACGTGATAGAGTAAAGCCGAAGCCATTCGGTCACTCAAGCCCGAAGCGGGTATAGAAAGGGCTCCAACCAAGGAGAATCCTCTGGGTACCAGCAATGGATCGATGTTCTCGAGAAGAAAATCGAGGACATGCAGCTTGCCACTCGCCAACCTGAGGGGTCGAT
Source organism: Agapanthus africanus (assembly GCA_030015575.1). Lineage (NCBI taxonomy): Eukaryota > Viridiplantae > Streptophyta > Magnoliopsida > Asparagales > Amaryllidaceae > Agapanthus > Agapanthus africanus. Next base: position 863,707,662 of record CM057338.1, on the reverse strand, counting down.
GATGTTAGGAATATTTATGCCCTAGAGGCCATTATTGTATGATATAGTGGATGCTTTGATATATATAGAGAGGACTTTCTTGCTCGACATGATAGTATACTATCTGGTTGCTCTTTATCTTAACATGTACACTTGTATTATTATACTGAATCTCTGATACATATTGATAAAGCCTTTAGGATGTGGACTTGACTACCAGGACTATGATGCAGATCATACTAGTGGGGCCTGGATAGTCCACAAGCATATCCATTAATAGTTCCTAGTCGAGGGGATATCGAGACAGGGTATCGATATTCTAGAGTAGACTAGTGTGTACGTTTCTTGTCCCTGTAGGGGGAGATAGTTGATCCCATAACCATTGGGGTTTGACATCAAAGATTGTACGCATGTGCTCATTAGAGAATGGGTACACCAAACAGGACTCGCCGAGAACTCCTATATGGTACTATACCTATCGTCAGATAGCAGTTCTCTGGTGACACTGGTACAGGTTAGTCTGTAGACCCGAGATCATCATAGTGTCTTGTATGGTTCCCACTGTGCTTTGATTTTCTCCTTACCACAGCTCAAAGAAGTCGTGCAATCAGGTGGATTTTGGGTACAGTCCTGAGTCACATGGAGGCAGTGAGCGATAGGAGGGGTTTCGTCTCTCCCGATATAGAGAGTTGATCTTGCGCTATACTCGATTGGCTATAACAGCAAGTCCTTGGCCAGGGTTGATGAGATTTACTGGTAAGTGTTATCAGTAGTATCTCGAACCGTTATGAGCCACATATCGGCATGACTTATCAACTTACTGGGGTCTGACGATTCCACCCCTAGACTCGATATGTGACATATCAGACGAAGAGACCGGACTGTACGGTAAGTGTTACTTATAGGCTTCACGGGAGTTTGGAAAAGCTTACTTGTTAATCTTCTAATCGCTCAATACCTAGATAGCCGTTACGTCCAGCTAGTACCGCTGACGGCTTGTGCGTAACTGATGTGATCATTACCCACTACTGGCATATTGAGGAGTCTTTAGAGTCCCACATAGAGGTTTCCTAGGTCAAGCGAAACGAAGTAGGGCACATATGCTGATATGTGCGGGAGCCTGATTAAATACGAGTATGTGATACCGTATTCTAATCTGACAATATTTGATATCGATTAGGTTATAAGTGATATAACCGGATTATTGAATCAAGTGTTGATTTGATAATATGATATAAAGATAAATGATATTAGTCGGTTATATATGATATAACCGGATTATTAAATCAAGTGTTGATTTAATAATGTGATATATATTTATATTTGATATAATTGTATATTAACTAATATTATTGCTCACTAATTATTTTCTTCCCTTTATATATATATCAATATATATGTGTGTGTGTGTGTGTGATATATATATATATATATGTATGTATGTATGTATGTATTATGAAGCATGGATTTTCTATTTTGAGAAAATAGAAAAATGAGGTGGAAAATGGGGAGATATTTGTAGTATAGGTGAAGCATGGCTTTAACATTTGTTTATTCATTTGCCATCACTATTGAAGCATGGTTGTGTATTTTATTAAAAAGAAATTCATGCTTCAATAAGTGATGATAAGGGTGAGCCATTCTTCACTTGATATTTTCTTCACATGGTTTTTGAGAAAAACTCTAGCTCTCTCCATTTTCATCTTTTTCTTCCTCCAAGCCCTAACCCTCACATGAGTTGTGAACCGTATGACTTGTGAGAATTCTAAGTGAGCTAAAAACCCTACTTCATCATCCTACTCTAGATTAGCCATTTAGATTAGGGTGTTCCCTTCACTAATAATAGATTAGTGAAGAGGTAGCTTGAACTAGAGAAGCTTCAAGGTGGATCATCTTTGGACTCGAAGATCGTGAAGCAAGCTCGTACATTTCTTTAAGTGGAGCAAAGAGGAGTCATAAGGACTACTACCCGGAGTTTTAGAAGAGAAGGACTTGGTCTACAAAGGTTATAGTCTCATTCTGTTAGCATAGAACTTGCTTCTTTATCATATAAACCCTAATACTCTAGTTAGATCCTAGGTTTGTGTAGCTTAGCACTCAAGATTTTTTAAAATTGCATGCTTGATACCGGAAAAAAAAACTAGTGGTGGTGTTAAGAAACACTTTCATGGTATCAAAGCCAAGCTAGAACATTAGGGAAAATCTTTATGACGTTAAAAAGTTCGATCGAGTTTCGAAACCTGCATTTTTGCTATGTTTCTGTCCATTTTTCAAAAGTTGAAATTTTCGAGATTAAACATATGCAGAAAATTGTGCAGGGTATTTTATGGAGCCCTAAGAAGTACGAACACCCAATTCATTCAAAGCGCCGTGAAACCGCGGCCTAACCCCTAGTTTGGTCGCGGTTCCAATGCATGTTTGCGGGATTAAGAGATCGTTCTTCTTGTGATGCTCCATTGTCATATTTGGCACTTTCTGGGTGTCACGACCCAGAAAAGGTACGTGACTGGCACTTGAATCATGTGAAGTCTATAGGACCTCACCTAATTCAAGTAAACCAAAAGCACAGAAATCAAAACCTTTTTAGGGAAAATAGTGGAGGTGGAGTTTTGAAATAAAGGTTTAATGAAATCAGGTTCTTCCTTTAAAACATAAGTAGTTTCATAGGAAAACAATGTTTTATAACTATCTTAAAAACATGTTTCGTCGTTTGAAATTTGGGTAGCACCTCCTTTGTATATTCTAACCCAAAAACAATACACAGCAAAAATAGGAATAGGCATCCCCAAGCGAGAGCTAGCTCTTCGCCAATTGGCGGAAACAACCATGCAATGATATAATATACGATGCCAAAGGCGAGGATCAAAACACAGAAAGAAAATAAAGAAACCAGAGCATCATCAAAATACCAGAAACAATAATAAATACATGAGCGTGACTCTAAGGCCAAAAGAATATACAACTCGAGGTTTCTAAGTCTACAAATATACATAGTCTAGTTGATGGAGCTTAACTAGATACAACTGAAATAAATATACAAGTAGAATGGTGGTCACGATGCAAATGTATCCCACCTAAACAATGCAATCACCCTGGAGAAAGCAGTGTGCCAGCAAGCCGCAATGGAACCTGTGCGGTCAAATCTGCAAGAAAACTGTGGCACAACGGGGGTGAGTTGTCAACTCGTGAGTAGAAGATATCACCGAGTAGAAACTGAATGTATGATTATCTCCTAGGTCATACAGTGCGATACAGTAATAAAAGTAACACGATAACATCGAATAGCAGTAAAGGTGATAAAATAAGCATATGTGTAAAGCCAAGTACTCGTGTCCGTGTCACAAAGTGGTAACAAGATATATGTAAATGTATGTATGAGTGTAAATGCATCAATCAATGTGTGTCCAACAACGACGCGCTAAATCATCATGAAACCTGAGTGCCCAGTATCGACACTCGAAAATATTATGGAAATCATGTCCATCTGTGATACAATATCACCATATATCTCGGGCGCCGCATCCTCAGGTCGGCCCTCAAATCTATCTCATGACTCCGGTTGGTATCCTCCGGATAACCGCCGGATCTAAACTATCACCGGTCGGTAGTCTCTCCTGCCGGGCTCAACGTCTCTATCTCTCTATATACGTCAATCTTGCCCCAGGGTACCCATCGGGTCCACCATGTACCCACAGACGGTGTCGCCCTTGCTCCTCGTGGCGGGTAATTATATATCATATATGCTCCAGAACCGAGAAATCTCATGGTGGACGCCACACATCATATCAAGGAAAAACCGCATTTTCTTTTAAAAAGGAGCATAAGTTTTTAGTTTCACATGCGGTTTCCCAAATCCAGAAATCTCATGAAAATCGGAATCTCATAATCATGAGCTAATAAAATATCGGCATAGAGCCCAACTGCAGTACATAACCAGAATGTATGTATGTGAATGCATGTGGTATCTAAGTAAGAAATATGAAGTCTAAACTAGCATATAATATCATGAATGCAAAACAGCACTACTTAGCTATAATTTATCAAGGTATACGCATGAGTAACGGTTACTAAAGTGTACGTGACATGGCAATTACTGATGCTGATGTGTGTGAGCCGGCAAGAAAGTGTATGTGCAACATACGCATCATCGGTAATGGTGCAGGTGTCCTAGCAGTTCAGATCATAACAGAAAGTAAACAGTAAAAGCAACAATTAGGTATATAAATCTATATACGAGCCATACCTTTATAGTATTGGAAATAGCGTGAATCGTTGTTTTGGAAAAGTAGGAGTTACTGTGTTTTGAGAAAAGAGATGTCATTTTGAAAATCCGTAGCATCCCTCAGATTGTCTTTTGAAATACATACGATTCGTTAGTTTTGCAAATAGGTATTACTCGAGTTTAAGCTAACATCTATCCAAGTAACTAAAGACTAAACTAAGAACCAAATCGAAAGTAAATAGGAATCGAAAGCATATCTGAGTCGATATATCTAGTAGTTGGCGATCTAGCCTCATAGCATCACGTACGGTAATATCCATCATACGGTATTCTCGAGTCAAGAGTGCGAATCAATCATATATATATATATATATATATATATATATATATATATATATATATATATATATATCGTACGGTATAGTCCGCCGTACAGCATCCTCAAAATCGAGGGTACGGGTCAATATCATATATATATCATAAAATTTGTACGGTATCATTCGTCGTACTATATCGTAATCAAGGGTACGGATCTAAGGTCAAGTACATTCTACTATCTTATCAAATCACATGTTATCGCATGTTATGTGTATTCGCCCAACGATCCTTTAATATTTCATATCATATACGAGGTCTCACTCGATCATATATCATAACCTCATATATACATACACACGTGAGATGGGGATATTATGTTAATAGATATGAGTCGATATGATATATATATATATAGACTCATATCCATTTACATAATATCCCCATCTCACTTGTGTATGTATATATGAGGTTATGATATATGATCGAGTGAGACCTCGTATATGATATGATATATTAAAGGATCGTTGGGCGAATACACATAATATGCGATAACATGTGATTTGATAAGATAGTAGAATGTACTTGACCTTAGATCCGTACCCTTGATTATGATATAGTACGACGAATGATACCGTACAAATTTTATGATATATATATATACACACACACATACGAACTAACACACAAACAGACACACACACACATATATATATACACACACAAACATATATATATCTGGGGTATGTGTGCGTGCGTGTGTGTGCGCGCGTATGTGACAACACATATCCTAAGGTTCATGACTAAGGTTAAAGAGACTAAGGTTACACCTTTCTACAAATACGCTTATTCTAATCCTACGGTCTCCTAAAACCTTATTTGCTAATTGTCCATCTCGCATCATCACATAAATATAATATATATAACCTATTCTACGGTTGTGGGGGTGCTATACGCCATCCACCCGACTTCCTCCGTAGATATACATCTACTCATCTCGATCCTTGCCTTGCCGAAGTCGATGACGCCTTGCTCTCCCTTGTCATCCCGAAGTCCACGCAAAGGTACCTATATATCAAAACACATCGTATCGCATCAAAATTCTATTCGAAAACCGACACGACACGCGAAGTGCTCATAGATTAGAACCTATAGCCTACGCATGCAAAAACAACCAAATAACCCTTATCATTGACGTACAAACGTCCAACGACTAAATCCAAATCAAATACCAAAAACCAAGTTTTAGAAATCGAAAAAACATTGCCAAAATCAACTCAAAATACTCCGAGACTTTTGCTCAGGTAAATTGGGACTAAACTAACAATACAGAGGCTAGGTTCTAAGGTGTGTGAGCTACAGACCAAACCACAACACCAATGTCCAAAATTGGCCCGGCGAGATGGCTCAAAAATCCGGCGTCGCCGGCCCCATCAATGAATTGGTGTTTCGTTCTCCTGTGGTGGTCTTCTAATGGTCTAACTAGGTCAATATAATTGTTTGTTTTTCCTATAGGGACCCTAAGTTGTTCCAGATTCATTTGGTCCTCAAAATTCCACAAAACTGACATCGAAAGATTCAAATCTCAAGTTCAAGGTTTGGGGTTTTTATTTCAGGTTTGGTCCACAAAACCAACACTACAGGGTTTTATAGCCTCTACTAAACCTCAATAACGCATTCCCAAACCATAATATCCCTAACCCTCTTCTAGGAAAATTCTAACATCACTAATCTACACAAGTTTAACACTAAACTACACTAAGATATTAGAAAATCTAAAAAATTAACTAATGATATAGGATTTACCTCATTTGGCAACTCAAGAAATTTCTTGAGTTGTCCAAAGTGCTCAAAGTTGCAACTTGCTCCCACCATCATGCTTGTAGTGAAGTTGGGGTCATTTTTAGTGAAGGCGGCATAAGGTTTTGGCTAGTTTTTTTATGGTGTTTTGTGGTGAAAGAGGAAGTGGAGGAGAGTGAAGGAGAAGGAGAAGATGAAGATGAGAAATGAAGTAGGAATGAATTGAGCCATGGTCAAAAGATAACCCCCCTCTGTCTCACTCTCTCTTTCTTTGCCCATACCCCCATGTCCCCTTCTCACAAAATAGCTCATCTTTAATTATTTTTATTTAAAAAAAAAACCATATACACATGCATATGAAGAAAAAAGGCCATGGTTTCATAAAAATGTAACAAGTGTTTGCTACATATCATGTTGCATATCATGCATATAAACCGGATTAATGCATAATTAACGAAATATTAATCAAGTTTAACATAATTTGCATATAAATAATTTATGAAATGTTTAAATCACATAAATTCTTTCAAAATCAATAATCATATTAATTTTCTAAATATTTTCCAAACTATCGGTATATAATTATACCATTTCATTAAAACTAATTCTTATACTTTAATAATATTCATGAAATTTATTATTTTAATTATTTAAATTCCAAAAGTAATATTTTATTTTTCTGAAATGTTACAATCTTCCCCCCCCCTCCAAATAAATTCGGTCCCCCCAAATTTAAATTTAAACCCCCCAATACTTAAAACATTCGGTAAAACAATCAAGTCATCAGGGCTCCGAAATCATGAATACTTAAAACATATCATAGTGCAATGCATGCGCACGAAAACGAGTGCAAAACTCAAAATCGAAACTCCGTCAAGCATCACGCAATCATCGGAGTTATGAAGACAATATAAACGTCAAATCCACTGCGAAAATCAAATATGATATAATTAGGATTATAACATATATATAGTATGCATCTTATGAAATCATCAAGACAACTAGAATAAAGTGCATGCAAAATCTCTTTTCAAATTGCCGTGCGATGCGCAAATCACGGCACAAGTAGCGGACATTCTTTGTAAAGAAGATAGCTATATATACACATATACATATCCTTTGTTTAGCATATACGTCCCGCCCTTTTGAAAACGAATTTAGAAGGGTTTTCTTTATAAAGTTTCATGTCGTCAGAGACACGTAGGAAAATATTGAGACTATATCGCTTTTTGAAAATCCCTTCCGTAAATATCGATGCATGCAAAATTACTCAGGTACTGTCCTCAAACCAGTCCTACTTGGTTATTAAACCATATAGTATATATCGTAAGACATGTTGCTCCAAAGAAATCGATCCCAAAAATGTATACAAAGAATGCCATGTGCGTCTGGTGCGCACGGAAATCGAAATCATATACAGGTACCACGAATAGGCACAGAAACAAAACTAAGTGCAATGGGTGTGCACGAAAACATATATCGATTGCAACGGATGTGCACGACAACAATATCAGGTGCATCTGATATGCATGAAGAATCTCGATTAAGTGCATCTGGTGTGCACAAAATCACATCAAGTGCACCAAGTATACGCAAGAATATCAATCAGTGCACAGGGTGCACAAAAACATAAATCCAATACATTAGGGTGCGCGGAAACAAGTATCGAATATCAAGGTCGCAATCAACGGTATACAACATACATCAATACAAATCAAGTATACCGTGGTATATAAACTCATAAATATGTGCATTTGTGCGCACAAAACCCTATATCAAATACTAAAAGCGCGTGTAAACTACACTGAATGCATAAGTAAAAATCATGTGCATACCATATGCATGAAATCAAATCAAATGTATCGGACTGTACGAAATCAAAATCAAATATCTCAGAATATGTAAGCATCAAAAATCAAGTGCAATGAGTATGCACAAAACGAACATCGGTACAACTAATGCAAGAATATATGAATCAAGTGAAACCGTGGTGCACATAGGAAATATCAATCATAAAACAAATCGTTAAAATACCGAAATTAAAAACAACGGAAACGTGATGTCCGAATCACCAAGTCGCAAATCATAATTAACTGTCATCGATGTGCCCCTCCTTCACTGTCGAAAGTGCCGGTACATCTAAGGCTGGCAGAGCAAGAATATCTACTTGCCTCTTTCCCACGATCTGACGCCCTCTTTTATGAAATTCTCGTTTCTCCTTATAGATTACCAGTTACATGACTCCTCGGCTCGACAGCCTAATTCAGAGTAATGACCGGTAACAGTCCCGTCCTGGTGTTTCTCTAAAGATCTCCTGACTAATTAACATGTTCACTCGTAATGTATCAATTCTCTGGCATTAACGAAGTGGAACGTCAACTCGCAAAGATATCGCATGAACCTTTTACTCCGCTTCCCGTCAACATGGACCAATTCGGAATCGTCTCTTCGTAGCGGTGTGGACTGCACTCTAATTGGCTGTAGTCATATCCAAGGTCTCCTTCGAAGCTACGAACTCGGCATCTCTAATATCCTGTAGAAGGCATCTGGCCATTACGTCCTCGGGAACTCGTCTAAGTCATCGGAGGAATACACTTCGTTCGTCCTTTCTTGATCAACTCACAACGTATCAGGGTGAGGTCCTTCTATCCGAAACTGGTCAACTTACTAATCTTACATCGGAGCATCCGCGAACAATGTCTTTTCTCGATCGATTTACTCTAGATCTGTGTAAGATCCTTCAAACCGGAATTCTTCAAGTTAACTGATCCTGCGTCGGCGCATCAGATCAGACGAATCATCTCAGTCACTCTATTCAAGATGGACTAACTACCTTCTGTCACATCCCCGTGTATAAACTCATGCTGCATTCGCTTCAATAATCCGGGGGTAATATTTTATCAACTCAGCAATAGCTGGCTCATCTTTCTGCACGGTAGACAATGCCTCAGACATCTGGAGTAGACATTGCATCAACAGTCTTCACATTCTGGCTGGCCTCTAGTAGTAGCCCGATCATCTGGTGTAGATCCCGAACGCTCGCGTCAACAATAAATCCTAATAAAACAATGTATCAACGCATTTGTACGCCACAGGAATACATCCTGGTCAGTCCTCGTCCATGACGAGCTCGCTCTGACCGCATCTCTAGCCGCAGCTCTCTCTGCTCGTGTAGCCAAGATAACGAGAACCACGATCCGATATTGATAGGGATAGATAATAAGAACGAATAGAAATACGGTGCATTAGAAATGTACATCTAAGGCTGCATAAGCGAAGTGGCGTATCGTAAGTATGCCGCGAAACATACACACGGTATGTCACTCTACTTAAGTCACCTACTCCATCAACCAAGGTCAACCTACACGACGAAAGTTCGGGTCTAATACCCTCTCGGTCAAGTCTAAGTTCCATAAGGTCAAGCCTAGGTTCCGAATATATATACGCCCTAGACTGCACATAGTCAAATCTAGACTCGAACCAAGGTTAAATTTAACGCTCTGATACCAACTTTGTCACGACCTGGAAAAGCTACGCGACTGGCACATGAATCATGTGAAGTCTATAGGACCCCACCTAATTCAAGTAAGCCAAAAGCCCAGAAGTCTAAATCTTTTTAGGGAAAATAGGGGAGGTGGTGTTTTGAAATAAAGGTTTAATGAAGTTTAATGAAGTCATGTTCTTCCTTTAAAACATAAGTAGTTTCATAGGAAAACAATGTTTTATAACTATCTTAAAAACATGTTTCGTTATTTGAAATTTGGGCAGCACCTCCTTTGTATATTTTAACCCGAAAACAATACACAGCAATAATAGGAATAGGCATCCCCAAGCGGGAGCTAGCAATTCTCCAATTGGCAGAAACAACCACGCAATGATATAATATACAACGCCGAAGGTGAGGATCAAAACACAGAAAGAAAATCAAGAAACCAAAGCATCATCAAGAAACCAGAAACAATAATAAATACATGAGCATGACTCTAATGTCAAAAGAATATACAACTCGAGGTTTCTAAGTCTACAAATATACATAGTCTAGTTGATGGTGCTTAACTAGATACAACTGAAATAAATATACAAGTAGAATGGTGGTCACGATGCAAATGTATCCCACCTAAACAATGCAATCACCCTGGAGAAAGCAGTGTGCCAGCAAGCCGCAACGGAACCTGTGCGGTCAAACCTGCAAGAAAACTGTTGCACAACGAGCGTGAGTTACCAACTCGTGAGTAGAAGACATCACCGAGTAGAAACTGAATGTATGACTATCTCCTAGGTCATACAGTGCGATACAGTAATAAAAGTAACACGATAACATTGAGTAGCAGTAAAGGTGATAAAATAAGCATATGTGTAAAGCCAAGTACTCATGTCCGTGTCACAAAGTGGTAACATGACATATGTAAATGTATGTATGAGTGTAAATGCATCAATCAATGTGTGTCGAGCAACGACACACTAAATCATCATAAAACCTGAGTACCTAGCATTGACACTCGAAAATATAATGGAAATCATGTCCATATGTGATACAATATCACCATATATCTCGGGCACCGCATCTTCAGATCGGCCCTTAAATCCATCTCATGACTCCGGTCGGTATCCTCCGGATAACCGCCGGGTCTAAACTATTACCGGTCGGTAGTGCTCCCCTGTCGGGCTCAACGTCACTATCTCTCTATATACGTCAATCTTGCCTCGGGGTTCTGCACCGGGTCCACCATGTACCCACAAACGGTGTCGCCCTCGCTCCTCGTGGCGGGTAATCATATATCATATATGCTCCAGAACCGAGAAATTTCATGGTGGACGCCACACATCATATCAAGGAAAAACCGCATTTTCTTTTAAAAATGAGCATAAGTTTTTAGTTTCACATGCGGTTTCCCATATCCAGAAATCTCATGAAAATCGGAATCTCATAATCATGAGATAATAAAATATCGGCATAGAGCACAACTGCAGTACATAACCAGAATGTATGTATGTGAATGCATGTGGTATCTAAGTAAGAAATACGAAGTCTAAACTAGTATATGATATCATGAATGCACAACAGCACTACTTAGCTATAATTTATCAGGGTATACGCATGACTAACGGTTACTAAAGTGTACGTGACATGGCAATTACCGATGCCGATGTGTGTGAACCGGCAAGAAAGTGTACATGCAACATATGCATCATTGGTAATGGTGCAGATGTCCTAGAATACGAGATCATAACAGAAAGTAAACAGTAAAATAAACAATAAGGTATACAAATCTATATATGAGCCATACTGTTATAGTATTGGAAATAGCGCGAAACGTTGTTTTGGAAAAGTAGGAGTTACGGTGTTTTGAGAAAAGAGATATCATTTTGAAAATCCGTAGCGTCCCTCAGATTGTCTTTTGAAATACATACGATTCATTATTTTTGGAAATAGGTTTGACTTGAGTTTAAGCTAACATCTATCCAAGAAACTAAAGACTAAACTAAGAACCAAATCGAAAGTAAATAGGAATCGAAAGCATATCCGAGTCAATATATCTAATAGTCAGCGATCCAGCCTCATAGCATCACGTACGGTAATATCCATCGTACGGCATCCTCGAGTCAAGAGTGCGGATCAATCTTCATATATATATCTCGCACGTTATTGTCCGTCGTACGGCATCCTCCAAATCGAGGGTATGGGTCTGTTCCCCTCCGAATGGCGGCCTAGACTTTGCGTCCATGCCTGATGTTCGGGGCAGATGCTATTTGGTTTTATCCGTTTATCTCTACGAAGATGCCAAGTTGATTTATGGCACCGTGTATCGGAGGTTTAGACGGATGCGGCCGATGTAGCAGACTTCGTCAGATCCCCCCTCAGAATAAGGGGTTTTTGATTGTGGGGACGCTCTTCCCTGCAGGCGCAAGCCCCTGCAGTTAATTACGCTACCGCATCGCGGTAACAACTTTCTCCTTCTCCAGAATTTCACTTCGTGTCGTGTGTGTTCATTTTGTTTGTGGTTGCCCGTGGATTGTATACGGAGACTGAGTAATGCCGTCGCCCGTAGGACGTGGATTAGTCCAAATCCGTATTTACTTAGATTTGGGTTCGATATTTTAGTTTAAGGATGCGTTAGCCTCGTTGAGGCTAAGATCAACTTAAGCGTGATTCATTTAATATATGGCCGTCGGGACTCGTCACCTCTCTGACGTCGTTGAGGAATTACAACGACAAGTGTCAGAGGAGTTTGGAGATGTACCCTCGAACCGAAGTTGATTTAGATTTTTATGGTCCATTTGAGTATTTAAGGATACATTAGCCGTGTTTGGGGCTAAGACCAGCTTAAACGGTTGTTAAGGATACATTAGCCCAGTCTGGGACTAAGATCAACTTAACGGGATCGTTTAGATCTGACAAAAGAGCATGTGGGCTCTGTTGTGCCAATTTAGGGACGTGGTGGTCCATCGCCAGTTTAAGGACGTGGTGGTCCAATATTAGTTTAGGGACGTCTCGGTCCGATATTAGTTTAGGGACGTTTCGGTCCAATATTAGTTTAAGGACGTTTCGGTCCATTATTAGTTTAAGGACGTTTCGGTCCCTCTGGGTATCTGGCCGTTGGGACTCGTTGTAAGTGCACGGCGGCGCCCCGGCCGTCAATCCGACGGCTAAATGCGGAAGCGGTGATAAACTTTAATTTTCTTGAACGGGCAAACCGCCGCGCACTAATACCCGGATCGAACCATTAACTAGTCCTAGCTAACTACAAGAAAGGGAATAGAGATATACCGACGATCCAAGTCCTCCGGTCTTCTCGTCATCGTCCCGATCTCCTGCGGAATGTCCCGTCTCCTCCTCGTCGCCGGAAGTGCACCACATCGCCTACTTTGTTTACGGGCTCCCACCTCAATGCCGAGGCAACTCGGGCACGAAGCCGGCTACTCGACGTGCCCAAGGTTTGCTGTAGAATGTGTAGTAGAGGATTGTGTCTCATTTGGGGTTCATGGAGGTGCCTTTTGGTGGAGGGATGATACAAGGATTATGTGGAGGAACTTATAGGCTTTTGGAGCATGAAATGAACAAGATTTCCACCCTCAAAAAACTTGGACAGCCCTTCCAAGGGGAAGGCCGGCCATGACATCAAGAGAGGAGAGAATGAGAGTGTCATTTTTAAGATAATGAGAGAGCCTTCCAATAATACCAAAGGGAGAGAGAGAGAAGACTATCATGCAAAAGGAAATGATCACCAAATCAAAACCCACACTCAACCACCTACCACCAACCTCATCATCAACAACCATGATGATATACAAAGTCAAGCAATCATGAGTTTATGAAGTCAAATGATGGGACAAGTATCATGACATGATAATATGCAAAGACCCCCTCCACAAATGCTTATTTGCAACAATGCAAATAAGCCCTCCTCCACCAATCTTCGGCCAATGAACGGAACAAAGGAAATCGGCCGAAACTAAAAGCAAACTGGCAACTCCAAAAAACTGGTCCCGTAATAAATTACAGGAAAACCCCGATACTGTGCATACACACCCGCATCTGTATTTCGACCGAAATACAAATGCAATGAGACAAAATCTACACTGTACTATACTAGGATCCGGCTTATACCAAAGCCGGCTAGTAATATCTGTTCGATCCTGATCCGTGCAATACCGCACGTATCTGATCGAACCCTGCCATATATCCATACGGCCTATAGTACAAACTGTCCGATCCCGATCCGTGCAATACCGCACGTATCTGGTCGGACCTTGCCATATCTCCATACGGCCTCTACAACCTTTCGCCCGAAAGCTGAGTAACTGAATGTGGGGGACTCTAAAGACTCATCAACACCTTGGTTGTGGATTTAACCACTAGCACGTTAGAGGTATTAGCCAATACATAACGGGCTACCAGGTATTGACTAAAAGGGACGTCCGTGAGCGAACTCAGCCTGACACCCTACTGAGCCTGTCAGTGACAATAACCGTGCAGTCCGGTCCGTTCGTCTATGAGTATCGCATGGCGGGCCTAGGGGGTTGGTAAAAGTCAGACCCCCAAAAGCGGTACAAGTCGTGTCGGAGTGTAGCCCAGAACACCCTGAGATACTACTGGAATACCTACCAGTAAATCTCCTTGCCTTGGCCAAGGACTTTGTGTAATGGCTCTCCTAGACACAGCACGACCTCACCCCCAATACCGGGAGAGACGAACCCCTGAAGATACGCTCACTGCCTCCATGTGGCTCGGGACTGTACCCAACTAAAACCTGTTTTCACGACTCCTTTGAGCCGTGGTAGGGTAGTAATCAAAGTACAGTGGGAACTCACACGAGACAAATGACGATCCCCAGGTCGATGAACTAACCTGCACACATGTCACCAGGGAACTGCCATCTGACGTCTGGTATATGACCAACTAGCATGTTCCCGGCGAGTCCTGTCCGGTGTACTCATAACCCAATGAGCACCTGCATACATCTTAGGTGATCCAACTGACACCAGTGGCTTGTGAGACCGGCCACCGCCCCTCGTCGGGGTCTCGACTGTATACACTAGTCTACTATGGAGAATCGATGCCCTGTCTCGAAACTCTCACGACTAGGGACCTTTTAAGGATATGCTTATAGACCCCCAGCTCCCACTTATATGATCGCCCTCATACTGCTGGTGGTCAAGCAAGAATCCTAGGGGCTCTATCAACGTTTAATAGCGACATGTCAGGTCACTTAAAGCAGTACACGATGATAAAGGTAAACCAGATAGCATACTATCATCTCGAGTAAGACTGTCCTACCGGGATAGGTCCTCCATCAATCATTACAATCACGTACCTGTGACCCAATAATTGACTCTGAGGGCACTATCTCCAACAATCTCCCACTTGCACTCAAGGCTAATTATTGCGATGTCGCATACTCACAGCCCGTGTGATACCGAACACCCAACTCCTCTACAAGTCAGTCTCACAAAGCTCGTTTGCGGAACTATTGCGTTCGAGGAATAGCCTCAGTGAGTGGATCCGCTTAGTTGTTTCTTTCTATGTCTCTCTATATCTCAAGTTCGCGGAGAAAGCTATCTCCCGAAAAGAGCAATACCTGTCTCAGAATATGTCTGGATGTCTGATGGGACATAGCTCATAAATGAACTCCAAATCCAAACTTCTTAGACTGTATCGTCAACTGAACTTAATCAATATCCTGCGCGCCATGCCTCCCTCAGTATTGCCTTGGACCACCTGTCCAAAATACTGCCCCTCATCAGAAGGAAAACTATAACTCTGACAACCTCCTTGTCGTCCATGTCACCATGGAAGCCTGGAATGATAACTGTCTCCTGACTGAGGCTGTCGTTATCATCTCCCTAGAACATCCACTTATGTTCTAAAACTGCTTCCGACTGTTTCTCCAGGATTGGATTAATGTCAACTTATTGCATCCAGTGCAAGAACAACATCTGGTGTGGTACTTGACATCTCATGATTGACTCAATTGCCTGAGCAAGTGATCTGCTAATCATGCACATCCCTCTCTACTTTAGTCTATAAGACACCTTTAGAGAGGGTAACTCCATTACCTGCAGGTACACTACCGTGCCAGGAGTCGTCCATCCTAAATACTCTTAGAATGCTGTCAAGTACCCTGATTGGGAAACCACCCAAATCTAGATCTAAGACCATAGATCTAGTAACCAGTATGTCTGATATAAAATCCATTTCCTTTGTGGAGAAACAACTGTGTGACGACCAAAGTATAACCGATCGTAGTGTAGGAGTTTCCTTTCCTACTCTGTGTATGTCATCCAAACACCATGACATCACACCCTACTACCTTCTCAACTGATCCATCCCCTATTCTGATGAAGTCAAACCCATGACTGTCATATCAGAAATTGATGATCTATCTCCGCTACATCTGCTCTAGTCTATAAATAGACATAAGCCACCTTTCCACCAATGCTTCCGCTGCTCCCACTGACTACGACAACCCTCTGGCAGAGTCATATACACGTACACTTCTAAAACTAGTTTAGAACGACGCTATACTCATCCTCCCGCCGGGTCTCGCACCCTGGAACAACAGCAATGGCAATTGTGGGTAAACAAGAACTTCCCTGTCACCGTCCTTGAGGCTACCGTAGTGCCTCTCGGGTGCCTGAAGTTACCCACCTTATCTGCGGAGTGGCCAATGGAATGTCAATCCAGATTGAATTTTTAGGTTCCTTATCAAATCTTCAGTAATCGTTTGTGGTTCTGGAATCACTTCCAGTTCTACCATACTCCCACTACTGTTTTCTGAAAAAAAATCCATTTTTAATAAAACTGTGGCGAGTCTAGAACAATATCGCTATTGTTCATCCAGATGGTAGAAAGTCAACCCTCATCATAGCCTGGGTCAACCCACAAACAGCCATTACAGAAACGTGCCTTGAGTTGTCCAGTGTCTGGTTTTAATCATAAACCGGACAACTCCCCGTACCTTAACATCGTTAAGATACGAACTGTTCTATATCCAATATAGGACCAGAGGCACTGATTTAATTGAACCAGATCCAAATCATGCAACTGTCTCCAGTGCATGTCAACTAAATGGAAGGAGGCGGATCAGCGTTACTCAACTTAGGAATACTTCCAATTATGAGTAACCTGAAAGAGAAGCAAGATCTCTTAATCATTACTATCAACTGAATACCAAATACAAGTATCTACATCTTCGATCACTTTGAAGAATCCCGATACTTGTTACACCTGGTTCTCTACTCTATTCAAATACCTATAACTTCTCAAAATTCAGACCCTGTGTTTCCACGAAACACCTGTCTAAAAAGCAGAGAAGTCATAAGTAAACCGAATATAGTATGAGGACCAACCCCTCTGTCCTGATGGACCCTGGACAACATACAATACTCTGTATAAGTCCCTTGAGTCTGATAACTCATTCACTGTGTGTTGTAGGTTGAAATCTGTACTTATGGTTAAGAAGAATTACACCGCTGTTTAATGCTCCTTACCTAACCATCCACTGATATAGGTAAATGTCGTAGACATAATTTCAAAACGGTATATCTCACTCTATGAAAATAGACGTACAGATATATCAATTTGAAATTGGTGCATAACATCGGATATTCAAAACCAAATATTTGCCGACCGGCAAACAGCCCAGGTGATTTCCTCAAATATCACCGATTACAACGAATCCTGATATAATGAGGATGATCACCCAATTCCCAATAACCTACTCCCACTCATCATCTGTAAAACCATACAGATGTGAGAATCATACCTGGTAAATACATACCCTGGAGCAAGTGTCTAATCGGGAAATCAGTTTTCTTTTAACATTACACAGTGAAACTGAAACATTGAAATGTTCCGATGGGGTATTCTGGTATTCCTAGTAATGCCTCTTCCAGATTCACGACTGTAACCATATAATTCTTTGCCACCTCTCCAAATCCCTTCATATGTCTTTAGTCTTTACCTTCTGCACACCCCTTTAGGCCAATTGGTTTTCTTCCTTCCCTACCGTTCGGCACCAGCCTATGGTTTGGAAGAAGACTATCCAATAAGCATAATGGGTGTACTGTCCCAATCCTAGGAGCACTCGCAATGCGAGAGAATGTGAAGATAAAAGACAACTGAATAAACCTTATTCCTATTTCTCCTGGACCAGAATCCATCCCCGAACTGGAACAAGTTCCTTTCGAGTTCGTATATAACCATACGATGGAGTATCCAAATAAACTGTGGATCTTCGTAGTGATACGGAGTGTCCTGGAGAAATACAAAGGTGATTTAGGATTGGCGAAGGAATACTTGGTTTGGTCGTGAATATCTGTTGCAATTTACTTTGCCCTCTTACTAATCCCTTGCTTTGTCTTAACTTAATACCTTCTGCACACCACCGTTATGCTAATTGGTTTCCTTCATTCCCTACCGGTCGGCACCTGCCTATGGTTTGGAAGAAGACTATCCAATTTGCGTAATAGGTGTACTATCTCCTAAACCAAGGAGTACTCACAACTTGAGAGAAGGTAAAAGGAAAAGACAACTGAATAATCCTATCCGTTTTCTCCAGAACCTGAAACCATCCTCGAATAAATTCCTTCGAGTTCGTATCTAACCATACGATGGTTTTGTCCAATGGAAGTGGACGTTCGTAGTAATACGGGGTGTCCTGGAGAAAAGGGTAAAAGTAGGAGTGGCAATGAAGTCTGCAACTCTGACAATCCAAAAACCGGTGTTTAAGAAGGTTCGGTCAACTTGGTCACTGAGTCAAAGTCTTAGGGTCGGGTCAATGGTCGCTGCCAAAGAGAGAGAGAAAAGAAACACTCAGCGTGCACTCTAACCTAGATCAGAATGGTCACCAATTTATCTAATCTGGAATCCTCCCACTGTACCTCAAATTCTCCTCCAAACCTGAAAGAAGAATTAGTCGGGGCTACCCGAGGAGTAAACTAACTCATCAGTGGGAATCGGGATCCAACTATCATTGCATGATAACGTGATGGAATCCGCTCACGCTATCACACTCCAGAAGGTATGCGCATATCTGGCAAGTTTCAGTTCTTTTGAAACTCCCGATGTGATTTCTGCCCCATGCTCTTATGACCTTGACGAAGGCCAACAAATCATAAGTCACATGTCAAGTTCTACCCGTCATTCTCCAGGTTGATTTGAACCCACCCGCACAAGCCCTTGACGAAGGCCAACAAGGCTATACGACTGTCCCAAACCAACGCATCTATCTATGCTGCAGAAAGGCAACAAGCAGCTACCATACACTATGCCTTGACGAAGGCCAACAAACATAGCATGAATACTACATGCTACCCGTCTGAAACGACGGAGGGCTACGAATGGTTTCTGGCGAAAACCTTTAACGTAAAGAACTTGATATCGTTGAAGGAACGGATAGCTTTTTGAAAATATAGTGACGAAAACCGTTGCTAAAGAGGTCACTCCCGGTGAAGGGATCTCGGCTCTTTCCCCGTAGAATGGGGTGCAGGATATTCCAAATGAATACCGCGATGCAAATCAAAAGTAATCGGCTATAGTGAAGTTAATGCCCTGACGCAAACTTCTGTCCAAGGGGTCACTCCCGGTGAAGGGATCTCGGCCCTTGCCTCGTCGACTGAGGAGCAGGATATTCCAATGAATACCACGATGCAAAACAAAAGTAAACGTCCTTGCAATAACAGCTTTTTGAAAAGTGTTCCAACAACATCAGATTAGGTTTGTTTTTAAACTTGCATTGATCCGAATCAACGCAGTCCCATCAATTGATCACACCAAAAAGAACGAAAATATACTGATGTACGTATATGCCATCCGCATTCGCCACTGGGTCCCGTCATTACCCGTTAGGTTAGCTAACTAACGACAGAGCGGGGACTGGGCTAGCGCGGATGCAAAACATATACAACATCTACTAATATATATACCAATTTATTATATTCGCTCAAGGCGTGAATAAAATGCAACATCACAGAGAATGAACAGCATCACAGAAACAATACAGATATCTGGGATCCCCGGGTTTCACAGAGCCACTGCTGAAACCCGACGTTCCCCTGGTCGTGTGGATAGCCTGTGCAATGAAATCCTAGACCCCTACGGGCGCGGCAAGTTACCCGCCAAAACCTGAAGCGAGGCAGCCCCCTTCAGCGCCGTGAATGGACCACCCAGCACTTCACGGAATCCGGTAACTTGGGCACCCCTCCTGGGTCAACCTGTACCCCCTACGAGTGCGGCGAATAGCCCGCCAATCCTAGAGTGAAGCCCCCTCCGTCTCAATGCCATGAGATGCGGGCTTGTTGCCCTCTAGAACCCGGCTACCCGTGCACCCCTCCGCGGGGTAATCCTAGTACAGAAAGTAAAATATACATACACCGGGTACATCGACCGCAACCAGGTCGTGCCCCAAAATAATAATACAATCAGGCAGTGACGGCAGTCCACATGTCGGACGCTCGCCCCGCAATATCAAATGTACATAATACAACAGAACTGTACTAGCATTGCATCCAGGCTATCCCCCACGACCGATCCGCAACATCACAGCAAAAACAAAACATCAACGTGAAAGTCACGTTCGCAAATCCGTCTAACCGGGCTATAGCAGTTAGACCGGATTTACCGATCAAGTGACATTCACGGTCGCAGATATAATGTAAATACTGTGAAAAATGTGTTTAAAATTTTCCGATTGACCAAAAATTAACAAGTGGGCCCCAATCAAAACTGTAGCACTCACAGAAAACTTGGGCCCAATTTTAATATTCCAAAACCCATATTTTAAGCCCAGAAGGCCTCTGAAAAAAATTGGTGAAGTGATCTCCACAGTGCGCGGCGGAAGGGCGGCGGGAAGGTGGTTTTCGCGGCGGTTCCGCGCTCCCACTGTGGAGTTACTTCGTCGAATTTTTACAGAGCTCTTAGATTTTCCAGTACATCAATATTTTACAACCTGAAAAATTTTTCGACACCAAAAATTTCCAACAGAAAACTGTCGTGAGCAAATACGGGTTTTTGGACATTTCGATCGATCGGAACTCAAAAAACACATTACACAAAGCTAGACTAAGTTAATGGGGAGGCTCTGATACCACTGTAAGTGCACGGCGGCGCCCCGGCCGTCAATCCGACGGCCAAATGCGGAAGCGGTGATAAACTTTAATTTTCTTGAACGGGAAAACCGCCGCGCACTAATACCCGGATCGAACCATTAACTAGTCCTAGCTAACTACAAGAAAGGGAATAGAGATATACCGACGATCCAAGTCCTCCGGTCTTCTCGTCATCGTCCCGATCTCCTGCGGAATGTCACGTCTCCTCCTCGTCGCCGGAAGTGCACCACATCGCCTACTTTGTTTACGGGCTCCCACCTCAATGCCGAGGCAACTCGGGCACGAAGCCGGCTACTCGACGTGCCCAAGGTTTGCTGTAGAATGTGTAGTAGAGGATTGTGTCTCATTTGGGGTTCATGGAGGTGCCTTTTGGTGGAGGGATGATACAAGGATTATGTGGAGGAACTTGTAGGCTTTTGGAGCATGAAATGAACAAGATTTCCACCCTCAAAAAACTTGGACAGCCCTTCCAAGGGGAAGGCCGGCCATGACATCAAGAGAGGAGAGAATGAGAGTGTCATTTTTAAGATAATGAGAGAGCCCTCCAATAATACCAAAGGGAGAGAGAGAGAAGACTATCATGCAAAAGGAAATGATCACCAAATCAAAACCCACACTCAACCACCTACCACCAACCTCATCATCAACAACCATGATGATATACAAAGTCAAGCAATCATGAGTTTATGAAGTCAAATGATGGGACAAGTATCATGACATGATAATATGCAAAGACCCCCTCCACAAATGCTTATTTGCAACAATGCAAATAAGCCCTCCTCCACCAATCTTCGGCCAATGAACGGAACAAAGGAAATCGGCCGAAACTAAAAGCAAACTGGCAACTCCAAAAAACTGGTCCCGTAATAAATTACAGGAAAACCCCGATACTGTGCATACACACCCGCATCTGTATTTCGACCGAAATACAAATGCAATGAGACAAAATCTACACTGTACTATACTAGGATCCGGCTTATACCAAAGCCGGCTAGTAATATCTGTTCGATCCTGATCCGTGCAATACCGCACGTATCTGATCGAACCCTGCCATATATCCATACGGCCTATAGTACAAACTGTCCGATCCCGATCCGTGCAATACCGCACGTATCTGGTCGGACCTTGCCATATCTCCATACGGCCTCTACAACCTTTCGCCCGAAAGCTGAGTAACTGAATGTGGGGGACTCTAAAGACTCATCAACACCTTGGTTGTGGATTTAACCACTAGCACGTTAGAGGTATTAGCCAATACATAACGGGCTACCAGGTATTGACTAAAAGGGACGTCCGTGAGCGAACTCAGCCTGACACCCTACTGAGCCTGTCAGTGACAATAACCGTGCAGTCCGGTCCGTTCGTCTATGAGTATCGCATGGCGGGCCTAGGGGGTTGGTAAAAGTCAGACCCCCAAAAGCGGTACAAGTCGTGTCGGAGTGTAGCCCAGAACACCCTGAGATACTACTGGAATACCTACCAGTAAATCTCCTTGCCTTGGCCAAGGACTTTGTGTAATGGCTCTCCTAGACACAGCACGACCTCACCCCCAATACCGGGAGAGACGAACCCCTGAAGATACGCTCACTGCCTCCATGTGGCTCGGGACTGTACCCAACTAAAACCTGTTTGCACGACTCCTTTGAGCCGTGGTAGGGTAGTAATCAAAGTACAGTGGGAACTCACACGAGACAAATGACGATCCCCAGGTCGATGAACTAACCTGCACACATGTCACCAGGGAACTGCCATCTGACGTCTGGTATATGACCAACTAGCATGTTCCCGGCGAGTCCTGTCCGGTGTACTCATAACCCAATGAGCACCTGCATACATCTTAGGTGATCCAACTGACACCAGTGGCTTGTGAGACCGGCCACCGCCCCTCGTCGGGGTCTCGACTGTATACACTAGTCTACTATGGAGAATCGATGCCCTGTCTCGAAACTCTCACGACTAGGGACCTTTTAAGGATATGCTTATAGACCCCCAGCTCCCACTTATATGATCGCCCTCATACTGCTGGTGGTCAAGCAAGAATCCTAGGGGCTCTATCAACGTGTAATAGCGACATGTCAGGTCACTTAAAGCAGTACACGATGATAAAGGTAAACCAGATAGCATACTATCATCTCGAGTAAGACTGTCCTACCGGGATAGGTCCTCCATCAATCATTACAATCACGTACCTGTGACCCAATAATTGACTCTGAGGGCACTATCTCCAACACTCGTCACCTCTTTGACGTCGTTGAGGAATTACAACGATGGATGTCAAAGGAGTTCGGAGATGTACCCTCGTACCGGATGTAGATTGATTTAGTAGGGCTATTTTGTTCAGCCAATTTAATTTAAGGACTTACGGCCACGATTGGGCTAAGTCCAGTTGAGAATATTCAACATTGCTTTTGCTTTTCTCTTTATTTTTATTTGGGCCTTGCCCAGAAAGGGTGCAGAAACATAAATTTGTTTTGGGGCTCTGTTCTTTATAAATGATGCAGAGCATCAATTTTATTTGGGCTTAGCCCTTTTATTGCTTTGCAATTTATTTTGGCCTGCTAGGTCTTTTTTATTTGGGCCTGGCCCTTCAAGTAATGCATTGCATTTGTGCAAAGCACCAAGAATCTTTTAGATTCAAGGAAAGGAGTGCAGAGCACTTTTTAATTTCTTGATCTAAATTTAGATCAAAGAAAAGAAGAAAAAATCTTTTCTTTCTTTCTATCTCAGAGAACCAGAGGTACTCTAGCAAGTGCAAGGCACTATTTTTTTTTTATTATTTTTATTTATTTATTTATTTATTGAAGATCACTGATCTTGTCTTTTAGATCAATGATCTATTCCTAAGAGAATTTTCTCTTATTTCAAAGGTTTTTACCTTCTTCTTTTTTTGTGTTCTCAAGAAGTTCTCAAGAGCTCTTTTCTCTCTTTTTTTTTTAATCCAATTGTCTCTCCCTTTGAAATGGGGTCTGGGGTCCTTTTTATAGTGCTCAAAAATCAGTTAAATTTGTTAAAAAGATCTTTTCTGAGTGATTTGGGGAATTTTCCCCACCGTTGGATCTTTGATCCAAAGGCCCCTGTTTTACAGAAAAAATCTTCTTGTTTAAACAAGAACAGAAAAAAATATCCTTAAATCTTCATTCTGTTGTTGCGCAACTCACCAGCGCGTGACACGTGTCGCGCAGTGAAGCGCTTGCGCAACTGCGCAGACACGTGTCGCGCAGCGGTGCGCTAGCGCAACAGCGCTTGCGCAAGCGCACCGCTGCGCGACACGTGTCTGCGCAGTTGCGCAAGCGCTGTTGCGCTTGCGCAGTTGTGCTTGCGCAACTGCGCAGACACGTGTCGCGCAGCCGTGCGCTTGCGCAGTTGTGCTTGCGCAACTGCGCAGACACGTGTCGCGCTGCCGTGCGCTTGCGCAGTTGAGTGTTGCTTATGTTTTTTTTTAAAGAGCCTTGCTCTGATTGGACGTACTGCCTTGGGCGTTGTGCTGCCGTGTCAATTTCTGACACGTGGCGCGTTGCGCGCAGCGCACGGGAACTGAAGCGTTGCTTCAAAATTTGAATTTTCAAAATTCAAGCAGAGCCTTGCTCTGATTGGGGGAACAAATGCCCCCCCACCGTTGCGCTCACGTGGCGCGCACGTGAGTGCAGCGGTGGCAAGACCCCGACCGTTGGATCATTGAGGTCAGATGAAGAGACGCAGGCGTCTATAAATAGGACCCTTGGTCCTTTAGAAAATTCTTTACCGGTTCAAGAATTTTGACTCAGAGCCTTGCTCTTGCTTAAGAATTTTCAGAGCCTTGCTCTTGATTTTTTCCAAGAACTCCAGAGTTCATAACTTAGGATCACCCTAGGTAAAAATTTAGATTAATTTAAATTAAATTTAATTAACAGAGCCTTGCTCTTATAGATCTTTGATCTAAAGAAAACCCCTTTGGGGTTTCTTCAACAGAGCCTTGCTCTCATAGATCTCTGATCTAAAGAAAACCCCTTTGGGGTTTCATCAATAGAGCCTTGCTCTCAAAGATTTAAAGAGATCTTGTTCCTGGGTTTTAACCCATGAACAGAGCCTTGCTCATAGATCAAATGTAGATCTCCACCCCCTCTTTATATATATATATATATATATATATATATATATATATATATATATATATATAAATGGAGAACTCCTAAAAGTTTCCCTGGATCTTTAAGATTCCAAAATTTTCTTTTAATCCTTAGGGGTTATGGTTATCATTACTATTACAGAGCTAGGCTCTTTTTTAAGAAGTTTTATTCCTTTGAGACCAGAGTTTGACAAATGTCACTCTGTGACAGAGCTTTGCTCTAAAAGAGGAGGTTTTCTCATTGTCTCTAGGGATTTCCCCCAATGAGGATATTCTCTTGGGGGTCTTTTTCATTAACTGACAGTCTCATCCAATGATGGGACTGTCTTATCAAATGATGCGCCGTCATCTAGATTTTGTGGGTCCCCTTTGGTCCCCTACCCACTGCATTGTAGTGTGATGTAGGACTTTGAAATGTGAAGCATTGGAACACTAACGGTTATATATTTTTTTTTCTTTTTCTACAGGAAACATGTCTGAAGATTTGTCTTTCCCTTTCGTTCGCTCAGAAGGAGGGTTCCCACATTCGCCAGTGGACCGGGTGGTGTTCGCCTTGATTAAAGATCACGATCCTGAGTGCAAGAGACTTTACCTGTGGGGGAGGTGGTACAGCCAAATCATCCAAGGCCGTCGCAGCTTCAGCTCCGCTTCGCCCTCTGAGCCCATAGTTACGATCCCTTATGCGGACAAGCCCCCGGTGGAGTATGCCGTGGAGGTTAAAAATTGGAATTCCGACGACCTCCTTCAGCCTGCAATCGGTGCCATTCCGGTGCAGCCGCCGCCGGCTATAGATATCTTGGGGAGGCGAATCTGTCAGGGTGAAGCACGCCCTTGGGGACAGGCTTATAACATTGGATTGATCCCGCGGCCGCTTGCCGGATATTTGCAATGGGCCCGTTACATTTTGGCGACGAAGAGGGCTCTCCTGACGACGATTGGTTTATACTCGGCTGTCTACGTCTCGCTTTTCGAGTATCCCTCTCCTCCGACGTGGTGGATAAAGGCCTTCATCGAACAATGGAATATCCCCACCCATACCTTCCTGACAGCGGATAGGGAAGTCTCCATCTCTCTGGAGGAGTTTGCTGAGATTTCAGGTCTGCCAATGAGGGAAGAACACTACGAGGAGCTGCTTCCTCCTGACGAGTATGTCTTCGCCACCAAGCAGCTTGTATTTGACTCAACTCCGGAAAATGCCATTCAGCATCAACACCCGGGCTTGGTGAAGGTATTGGAGATTTATGAGGAACTCCATTTGGAATCGGGCGACCGGGGCGTCAGTTTCGCGGATTTCATTGCTCGTTTTATCCACCCGGAGTTCCTATCAGAGTAGGGCGAGAAGTTCGCTCAGCTTGCTGACCCCTTTGGTTTCGGCTTGGACCGCTGACCTTCATCGGAAAATGACCAGCGGGATTTTTATTTCCCCGGCACTGCCAGCGTCCCTTTCTCAGAGATCGCCGTTCCTGGCATGGACGAGGAGACTTTTTTCATAGGGTTCTTGGGTCTATGGCTATGCAGCTTCGCGCTTCCCATGCACCCACGCCTCATGCGGTCCTCTGTCTTTTACCCGGCGCATCGAATGGCGGCTGGTTTACAGTTATCAGTAGGGATCGCCGGGCTGGCTTACCTCTACAATGGACTTAACGTAGCGGCGGATGCTAATGAGCCTGGGGTACAGCCTGCTAACTTCCCGATGCACTACTTCACTTCTTGGATGGAGCTGCATGTGCGAGGGGTGTTTGGTGCCCATAAGACTCCTCCGTTTTTTGAGAAATACAGACTCCCAAGAATCATGCGGTTGGTCGGGGCTTCAATTGTGGTTGCACCTCCGCGGGAGTCTAGGGGACTGCTCCTGCGTTCACATCTAGTCGGAGCGAAGACCTCTTTTGTGGATAAGGTCATCACCATAGGCTCCGAGACCACTAAGTCAGTGGTGTCGCTGCGTGATGACTTTAAGGGCGGGGTTTCTGTACTGAAGGCTCGGGAAATCCTTCACCTTTACTCCATTTGGCCGGGCTACCTAGTATTTAGGCAGAATGAGACGGCTCTCTTTATGAGGTATAACCCACATCGATTTGCCCGACAATCGAGTTACAATCAAGGGATCCCGATGGAAGCCTTTCTGGAAACACCCGCGGCCAACCAAGGGGGAATAAGGAATGCTATGCATCATTTCACCTGGCTCAATACAGGCTCTTATTTTTTTATCAGTGAGCCTAGCTATGCCCCTAAAATAATCCATCCGTATGTAGCCTGGTATGCGCATGCTATGGGCCCAATCATTTTAATGGAGAAACGCCTGCTGGTTGACCGTAGGGGTGCGCCTCCTGGTGGTGATCGCAAGGCTCCCTTGCAGCCAAGGCTCCCGGTCGTCCCTCCGCTAAAAGAGGCAGGAGTCGATCGACCGCGCGTGTTGAGCCCCCCGCGGGGATTGCCACTGCCTACTACGGTGGATGCACCGCCAGCGCCCCGTGCTCCCACGAAGACGGTTAAAGTGGTATCACCAGGGTCCGGCGCAGGAGCAGAGATCGGGACCCGCCGCCCTAAAGTGGCTGCCAAGCGCAAATCCGCTCCGGGTGGGTCTAAAGCTGGTGGACAGCAGAAGAAGAAGAAGTCCGCTCTTTCCCTCGATGCGATCCTCAGCTTAAAGCCTGCGGCTCCTCCCGCCGAGGCCATATGTGAATACGGCAGCAATGAGGGTTTCGTGGTAGATCCTGCGGACACCAATCTGGCTGCCGCCATTGCAGCTTCGGAGCGATCGGCTAGGCTCGAAGCGATGCTAAGCAAACTTGCTGAGTCCGGTAATCATCAGACGCTTCATTTGTCATTTTATTGCACCTTGTATTATTATTTTTAACTAACATTTGCTCCATTTTCAACAGGTGTCTCTACTGAAGAGGCTATTGCTGCCTCCCTGAAAACCTTCCAAGAGGAGGAGGAGAAGCGTGCCCTAGCAGGCGCTGGTATGTTTCACCCCTTTCTCTTTTATAAGGAAAGTTTGTTGTCTTTTTATGATGGTCAACCTAACCTTCTTTCGTTTCTTAGCAGGGGTTATATCAGTTGATGCGGGGATCCTTCCCGAGCCTGTTACTGAAGTCCCGGTCTCGTCGAGACTGCTGGAGGAGCCTCGACTTGACAAAACGACGAGGGATGCCCTGAAAAATCTGGAGGCATCCCTATTCACGGATGAGGACGCCTCAATTAAAGAAGCCCTAGTGGCATCCGTCTCAACGGCTCGGGAGGAGCGGAAGCGGTTAAGACGCGAAGCAAAGGCGCGCAGAGCTGCTTTGGCCGCGGGAGCGGGCCCTAGCACTATTCCTCGCGCTGACACTCCTTCTGAAGAGGTCCCTGTCGCTCTGTCTACTGCTTATAGGCAAGTGGCGCGCGCGGCCCGAAGTGCAAACAATAAATCCCTTTCAGGTAGCATCTCTTTCAGAACCTTGTTGTAAGAATTATTATAAAGCCATTGGCTCATATGCATTCCATCTTGCAGGACCAAGTCCGACTGAGGGGGGGCGGAGACCGTTGAACCCAGGGAAACGGCGGAAGCAGTGCCTGCCGAACCTGAGCCGACGGTGAGGCGCGTCATTGGGGCCACGGGACCTGAAATAGAGGTTAAGGAATCCGCCGCCGAGAGGGTCATTGATACCGCTCCTGACGTGGCAGTAGATGAGATGATTGTCTTAACCGAGGCGAAGGCGGTAGAGGGCGAAGCGCTCGAGGCTGGAGACCTCGCGGTGACGGTGGAAGAGACAACCGTGACCGCAGAAACCGAGGGAGTATCGGGTGAGGCGGCCACGATTCCTGAGGAGGAGCGAACCGCACTTTCCCAGGAATCTGGTAATACTCCGATCATAGCCCTCCCCGCGTATGGTTCCTTGCCGTCTCCCGAGCTCGCGAGCACAACAACGGTTCCCATCGAGTCGGGTGATGAGGCTACGGGCGGTGGTCTCATGTCGATGGATGAGGGGATTGCTTCAGTTTCTGCTGGTAGCTCATCGGGTAAATTTTTGAGTCACCAGCGTTCCCCCTCTTTTCTATATATCTTGCGATCTTTTCTGACAAGCTTGTCTTTGCAGGTGCGGCCAGTGCCGATGCTCCATTGCTCGAGGGGGCACCGTCGACTACTGCTTTGGCGGTGGTCACCTCCCCGCCTTCCCTTGTACCATCACGGATGTTGGAAGGTATGGATTCACGACTCATGCATTAATCTTTAAAAAATGTATTTTTGTACTAACGTTATACCATTGTGCCTTTGCAGGAGTGCTCTTCGATCATTTATATCAAGTGTTGCTCCCACACTTCTCTTTCCCATCCGAACTCGCTTCTCCCTCTGGTGGCGCCGGTGAGTATACTTTCACTATAATATCTTTATTTACCTCCTTTTTTCTAGCAATGGGATAATTTCTGACTTTTCCTTTTCTCTATTACAGTGCCACAAATCGAAGGAGGGGATGCAAGACCTGCCGTGCTACCTGCCCTTCCGGCTTTGCCGTCCGTTGCAGCTGGTATAGTAAATTTCCTTTTTTGGTAACCCTTCAACATCTTCTGAACCATCGTTTAACCATGTTTTGTTTTGCAGCTATTGTTCCGGCTCCGGTCCCCTTTGAGGCTCGCGTCCTTTCACCGGCAGGCCCTTTCTTGAGACGTCCATCTTCAAAGGGTGCTGTGATGAGTTTGGGCATGCTGAGCGGGTACATTGAAGAGCTCAATATGGACGCTCTCCCTTCTGCCGTAGATTTTGCTGCAGAGGTTAACCCGATGTTGGCGGCGCTTGTAAATTTTCATAACGAAGGCGTCGTCGAATCTTGGGTTAACCACTGCAGGGGGATCGAGGCTTGTCTATATCGGCTGGAGTCGACGCGCCCTTCTCCCGAAGTTTTAGCCCTGAGCACCCAACGCACAACTTGGCTCGAGCAAAGCACTTCGCACTTCCACCACTTGGAACAAGAAGCAGCTTCAGGACTAAGGGAATGCCAAAAGACTTCGAACGAAACGGCCCATCTGCGCGCTCAGGTTGAGGCAAATGCTGCCCAAGTGAAGACTATCTTCGAGGGTCTCTTGGAGCGTATCTCCCATGGGCTAAACTTGAAGCGGAAGCTTGACGTAGCTGAGCGCAATATCCCAAGTCGGGAAGCTGCCTATCAGGCCGTCAGGGAGCAGCTTGCGTCGGTCTTGCAGCAGCGAGCCCAAGTGGAGGCAGAGCTGGCGGTGGTAGCCGATCGAGAGAAGACGTGGAAGGAAGTATGCGAGCAATTGCTAAATCTATGCAAGACGCTTCCTTCCCAGTAATTTCTCCTTGTATCATTTGTACTTGTAAAATATATGTATATTTTTTTTTTATTCTTTAGTACAATGTATCCTGTACCCAGTCAATATTCATGAATAAAAGATACACATTTTTGTAACGTCCTGTGTCATTTCTTCGCCTTTCTCATTCTTTTCAGCATGACATATTTAATGCACCTTATTGACAGATAACTTCATTTCTCCCAGAGATAAAGATGGCCTAGATTGCAGGTTCAGGTTTACCGCCTAGGACTTTTCAACTCTATGAGCCGTGAGGGTCTCATAGAGACTTTTCTTCCTACGGATCGAGAGGATCTCGTAGGCGGGCTTTTCTCCTTAGGAATCGCGAGGATTCCTAAGTGTGGTTTTCTCTTACAAGTCGTAAGGTTCCTGCAAGAGAGTTTTTCTTTCTCACGAGTCGAGAGGACCCGTAAGCGGTTGTTTCCCTCCTTATCGAAACTCGATTTTAGAGAGTGAGTCCCGCGTATAGTGTGCAAGAGACCATTTTAGATCGACTTGTAGGGTCCCATTGTTCAGGAAGCAAGTTCTCCTACCTCTGATGCCTGAGGCTTCATCTTGCAGATTAAGAAGCAAGTTCAATTTGTTGAAGAAATCCCTCTTCTGAAGGATTTGGCGGGATTTCCCCCACCATCGGATCTTTGATCTAGGGGCTTCTGTTTTACAGAAGATAATAACTGAAAAGATTTCTTCAGAACCTTTTTGTTTAGCGCGAACGCTCCAGGGTATGACGCGGGTCGCACAGCGCACAGTGCAGCGCAACTGCG
Organism: Agapanthus africanus; assembly: GCA_030015575.1. Taxonomy (NCBI): domain Eukaryota; kingdom Viridiplantae; phylum Streptophyta; class Magnoliopsida; order Asparagales; family Amaryllidaceae; genus Agapanthus; species Agapanthus africanus. The sequence goes on along the minus strand of CM057338.1, from coordinate 863,676,557 downwards.
GTACCACATCTACGCCGAGACGTGTCACGCAGCGCACGACGCATACGCCGCTGAAGCGTTGCTTCCCTTGGTTTTGCTTGAAATAGAGCTTTGCTTTGGCTGGGTGCGCTGCTTTGGGGTGCTGCGCTGATGCGTTTGCGCCGGACACGTGGTGTGTAGCGCGCAGCGCAACGCAACTGCGCTAGCGCTTCCGTGCTGAAGCGTCGCTTCTTCAAGACAGAGCTTTGCTATGATCGGGGAAGGACGAAGCGTTGCTTCATCTCCTGTCTTGGAATTCGAACGGAAATTCGCTCCAATTAGGGTAAACTGCCATGACAACTCTTGGAAGTCGAAGAGGCACTTGAGGCCTATAAATAGGACCTTTGGTCCCCTCCAGATACTTATCATCTTCCAGATTTCCATTTTCGAAGACTTCAGAGCTTTGTTCTTGCCTTTAAGAACTCCGGTGCCTTGCTCCTTTTTTTTTAAAGTTTTTTAGAAGAACTTCAAGTAAAATCGATTCTTAGATCAATCTTAAATAGCAGAGCTCTCGTCTAGTGGGTTTCATAGTTTTGCTCTCTAGGAATTTAGTCATCCATGTATATTATTGCTTTTCTATTGTTGATCTTCCTGTAATATTTTCTCCAGGCATAATGGCGGCGGTGCATCTATACAGTCTGCACGAGTTCATTACCTACGATGATATCCGCGCTCAGGGTCGTCAACAAAACCAGGAGTTTACAGACGCTGAATGTGCAGAAGTTATGGGTCGTCTGAACGCAAGCGGTGGTTGGCTGTTGCCTCGGCGTTCGGCTCTTTTGAAAGTCGTGCTGGGAGCAATATGGAGGGCACTTCCGGGTCTTCACGAGGCCCTACCACTCAATGCGCTGGATGATGCCGAGGACAAGGTGCATTCAGTGCACCTGACAGGGCTGATCTCGAAGAAACGACGGAACGACCTCGTTGACATCCTGCATCAAGTGTTTCAGCAGACGACGATCGTTGCTGCTTATCAAAGGCCGGAAGGGCTTGCCGATGATATCGACACCGAGGAGCGCGAAAGACTGTGTATAAGAATAATTAGAAAGGCCAGAAGAACTCTGGATGGCCTTACTTTTGATTTCCTCAATCCGTGCCCCGAATCCGAGGTTATACCGTTGTAATATTTTGAACAATGATTCTTATTCATTATTCTTATGCTTGTAAAAAACTTTTAGCGGTATGAATGAAAGCCCTCCCCTTTTCTATTTCAGCTTGTCTTATTTCTCGTCCTGAGTCTTCTGTCCATGCATAAATGAATGCGTCACGCATGCCAGATCAAATGTAGAACGGATGTTCTTTCTGTCATCTTCTTTCTTTTAACGTCAGTAGGCTGTCTTAATAACCATGGTTGATAGATGTCTAAAACGAGTATTCTGACTTCCTCAGGAAATAGCGATGGCTTAGGCCGTAGGTTCAGGTTTACCGCCTAAGACTTTTCAATTCTATGAGCCGTGAGGGTCTCATAGAGGCTTTTCTCCCTACGGATCGAGAGGATCTCATAGGTGGATTTTCTCCTTAGGAATCGTGAGGATTCCTAAGTGTGGTTTTCTCTTATAAGTCGTAGGGATCTTATAAGAGAATTTTCCCTGCTACGAGTCGAGAGAATTCGTAAGCGGTTGTTTCCCTCCTCCTCGAAATTCGACTTCGGAGAGTGAGACCCGTGAATAGTATGCAAGAGACCATTTTGGATTGACTTGCAGGGCCCCATTGCTCAAGAAGCAAGCTTTTCAATCCTTGCTGTCTGAGACTTCTTCTTACAAGTTGAGACGAATAGGGAATTTGCTCGCGGAGAGGGTGATGGCTCTGCGAGTTGACATGAGTTAAGAGGCTCTCATCACGGAGTGTTTGTATCCGTGAGTCAAGGAGTTTGCTAGGGATTATTTGTTTCCCGAGCACCAAGGATTATTTGTTTCCTTGGGGTTTGAAACGAGTCGAGGATTCCTACGGAGGCGCTGGTGGCTCGGCGGGTCGACGCGAATCAGGAGGCTCTCGTCAAGGAGTGTTTGTATCCGTGAGTCGAGGGATTTGCTAGGGATTATTTGTTTCCCGAGCGCCAAGGATTATTTGTTTCCTTGGGGTTTGAAACGAGTCGAGGATTCCCACGGAGGCGCTGGTGGCTCTACAGGTCGACGCGGATCAGGAGGCTCTCGTCAAGGAGTGTTTGTATCCGTGAGTCGAGGGATTTTCTAGGGATTATTTGTTTCCCGAGCGCCAAGGATTATTTGTTTCCTTAGGGTTTGAAACGAGTCGAGGATTCCCACGGAGGCGCTGGTGGCTCTGCAGGTCGACGCGGATCAGGAGTCTCTCGTCAAGGAGTGTTTGTATCCGTGAGTCGATGAGTTTGTTGGGAGAGTATGGCTCCCTCTTTGTTTATGCCCTTGGATTGTATACAGAGATCGATGTGATCTTAACTGTAGGGCCAAAATTTTATCATCATTATTTTTTTTATTTCCGCGATGCTCTATCATTTCAGCTTTTATATCGCGAAGGTCGCGATCGCCCAATCATTTCGGCTATTTTTCGCGGTGCCCAATCATTTCGGCTGTTTATTTTATTTCCACTCGCTGCTTTTTATTGCGAGTTGCCCAGTCATTTCGGCTATTTCGCATGCATGCATTTTACTTGCTGCTTTTTATTGCAAGTTGCCCTATCATTTCGGCTATTTCGTATGCATGTGCGGCTTACTGGCTTTTCGCCGTAAACCCGAACTTGGACACTGATTTTGGCATCAGCACCGCTACAACTGGGATGTTGCCAGGAGCGAATCATCATTTGCCTCTGTCATTGTCGAACAAAGGAGGCTTAGCGACCAGGGTTAGGGTCCTGTCGACTAAGGCTTTTGACTTCATGAGCCGTAAGGGTCTCACAAAGGTATTTCTCCCTACAAGTCGTGAGGATCTCATAGGTGTGTTTTCTCCTTAGGGATCGTGAGGATTCCTAAGTGCATGTCCCTCTGTAAGTCGTAAGGATCTTACAAAAGGGTTTTCTCCTTATAAGTCGAGAGGACTTACAAGGGTTGTTCACCATATGGACATATCCCCAGTCACGGGTGGGACTTGGTTAGGGAAATGTTTGTTCGCGCCCGTGGATTGTATACAAGGGCCAGTGTTGGACCACTTGTAGGGAAAAATTGAAGGTTGTGGGGGTTACTTAAGCACAGGTTTAGGTATCTGTAACTTAAGACTTTCAAATCTTATGAGCCGTGAGGGTCCCATAAGAGAGTTCTCCTTACGAGTCGTGAGGATCTCGCAAGTGTATTTTCTCCTTAGGAATCGTGGGGATCCCTAAGTGTGTTGCTCCCTTGTGAGTCGTAAGGATCTCACACAGGTGGTTTCTCCCTACAAGGTCGAGAGGATCTTGTAAGTGTTCTTTAACGAAGTTGCGCCCTTTCAGGTTTTCACAAACACTCGCCGGTAGTCCTGCTGTTTTTACTCACGGAGCCCTTTCGGGTTTTCATCCGTGCCCATTTTGCTTATGGACATACCATCCTTTTTTTTTTATTCTTTTTATTTCCTTTTTCTCTTTTTTTTTTTTTACGAGGTCGCGCCCTTTCGGGTTTTCACGAACACTCACCGGTAGCCCTGCTGTTTTTACTCACGGAGCCCTTTCGGGTTTTCATCCGTGCCCCTTTTTGCTTATGGACATACCGTTTTTATTTTATTTTATTTTTATTTTTTATTTTTTTTTATCTCGTCAGCCTAAGGATGCTGCGGTATTAGTTTAAAGACGTTTCGGTCCGCTGTTAGTTTAAGGACATTTCGGTCCGCTGTTAGTTTAGGGACATTTCGGTCCGCTGTTAGTTTAGGGACATTTCGGTCCGCTGTTGAGAAGCTGGCTACTGCTTATACAGTTTGAGCTTAGGAAGATAGTGAGAGGACATAGTCGTCGTCATCTATCGTTGACCTAGGCTGTGGCTCATTAAGCGTAGTATTTCTTTAAGAAGAGACCGTTTATTGGTCTGAAAGGCCTTTCACCATGCATGTCCGTGAGTAGATAGGCCGCACCCTGGTAAACTTTATCTATGATGTACGGGCCTTCATAGTTCGGCTCGAATTTTCCCCGCTTGGCGCGATTGGGGATCATAGGCCTTTTGACCACTAGCATGAGTTCGCCTTGGTGGAATGTCCTCGGTCGAGTCAATCTTTCGTATGAGCGCATCATCTTTGCTTTATAAGCTTCCAGATTTTGTTGCGCTATGAGCCTAGTTTCATCAAGGGCGCCAAGCTCCTCAAGCCGAAGGTGAGCGTTTTCTTCGTCCGTTAGCTCGTGGTGAACTGCCACTCGTAGAGAGGGTAACTCTATCTCGAGAGGGAGTACTGCTTCCGTGCCGAACACCAACGCGTATGGCGTTGTGTTTGTGGCTGTCTTGAACGTGGTTCGATACGCCCAAAGAGCTTCTTGCAGTCTCTCATGCCAGTCTTTCTTATTTCGGGACACTGTTTTCTTTATAATTTTCGTCAAGGTCTTGTTGAAGGCCTCGGCGAGACCGTTAGCTCGTGGATTATAGACTGAGGAATATCTCCAGTCTATGTTATGCTGCTGTGCGAAGCGGCTGATTTTATGACTTCGGTAGGCTGGCCCGTTATCGGAGATGATCCGCCTCGGAGTTCCAAACCGATATATGACGTGCGTTTTGAAGAAATGGAGGATATTCTCCGTCTTCACTTCTCTCAATGGTACTGCTTCTGCCCACTTAGAGAAGTAGTCAGTCGTCGCTAGGATGAAACGATGTCCTTTAGACGATGCTGGTTCGATGGGGCCGACTATATCAGTCCCCCACATTTCGAATGGCCAGCTAGCTACCGTTGGATGCAACGGATTTGGGTGCTGGTGGATGAAGTCCCCATGAATCTGGCATGAGTGACATTGCTTCGCATATTCGATGCAGTCTTGAATCATCGTGGGCCAGTAATAGCCCATCCGTTTGATCTTCAACTTCATCTTTGGACCTGCTTGGTGAGAACCGCAGATTCCGTCATGAACTTCCTGAACGACTCTTTCCGATTCGTCCGGTCCTAAGCATCTCAGCCACAGAGAATCGAATGACCTCTTGTATAGAGTATCATTGACGAAGGCGAAAGACAGAGCTCGTTTTATGAGTTGATGTCTTGCGGACGCATCTTCGGGCATTTGGTGGGACTTGAAGTAATCTATAAAGACTTCCCTCCAATCCTCAACCTTCTCATGTTCTTTTATTTGCAAGGTCGCTTGTTCAGTCACTCCCTTCTCTTCGGGTGATTCCGAAGGTATTTCTGCGGGGCGAGCACCTGACGACTTTGTACCATGATTCTAACGTCATCGAGGTTCTCGTCAGCCATTTCTTTAGCAAGTTTGGCCAACGCGTCCGCTTTGCTGTTATCCGCGCGTGGTATGCTCTCCAAAGTATAGGAGGGAATTTGGGTTAGCAGTTGTTGCACCTTTTCACCGTATTTTACCAATTCCGGTTTGCATGTTTGGTAATCGCCGTTTACTTGACTAACGACCAGTTGCGAATCTCCGTATATGAGGAGGTTTTCAATTCCCATGTCAATGGCGATCTCGAGGCCTGCTATCAGAGCTTCGTATTCGGCTTCGTTGTTTGTCCTCGGTTCCGTCAGGGAGAACGCGTAGCGCATTATCCCTCCTTGTGGAGTTATAAAGATGAGTCCTACCCCCGATTTGATTATAGGGGTACTTTGTTTACGCTTCTTCACGGAAGATGCTCCGTCAAAATAAAGCTCCCATCGAGTATTATCACCATCGATCGCATCAAACGTATGTTCGTCTGGAAGATCGCAGTTTAAAGGAGAGTCGGCTGGTATCGGGTGCTCAGCAAGGAAGTCGGCGATGGCCTGGCCTTTTACTGCTTTGAGTGGTCGATATGCTATCGAAAACTCCATTAAGAGCAGGGCCCATTTAGCGAGTCGTCCTGTCAATATGGCCTTTGACATTAGATATTTGAGAGGGTCCACCTTTGAAATGAGATAGACTTCATGCGCTAATGCGTAATGTCTAAGCTTTGTTATTGCGAAGATCAACGCCAGGCAGTGTTTTTCAATGGGGAAATAATTGCTTTCTGCCCCCAGCAGCACTCGACTTAAATAGTAAAGTGCTCTTTCTTTCCCCTGGTCATTCTCTTGTGCCCATAATGCGCCCAAAGAACCTTCAAGGGCGGCCGTGTAAAGAATGAGAGGCTTTCCCTTCACTGGAGCAACCAACACTGGAGGGTTTTGCAGGTACTGTTTGATCTCGTCTAGTGCGCTTTGGCACTTTTGATACCAGACAAACGGGGTTCCCTTCTTCATCAGGTGGCTGTAAGGGCGGCACTTTCCTGAGAGGTTGGCTATAAATCGCCGTATGTACGCGAGCTTCCCTTGGAGAGACCGCAGCTGTTTGAGAGTTCTCGGCGGAGGCATTCCCATGATTGCCTTGATCTTGGACGGATCTATCTCGATACCTCGGTGTCGAACGATGAATCCCAGGAATTTGCCCGAGGAAACCCCGAATGCACACTTCAGAGGGTTCATCTTCAAGTTGTATTGTCGAAGACGTTGAAATACGGTCTTCAGATGCTCAAGATGTTCCTCATATGATTTGCTTTTAACAACGAGGTTGTCGATATAGAACTCAACAATTTCGTGTATAAGGTTATCGAAAATCTTCGTCATGGCCCTTTGGTAGGTTGCACCGGCGTTCTTTAAACCGAAGGGCATCACCTTGTAACAGAATATTCCCAAAGGAGTCCGGAAAGCCGTATGTTTCTGGTCTTCAGGGTGCATTTTTATTTGATTATATCCTGATGAGCCGTCCATGAATGAGAAAATCTCATGCGTGGACGTATTGTCTATCATTAGTTCGGTGACTGGTACTGGGAAATCATCCTTCGGGCAGGCTTTGTTGAGATCCCGAAAGTCCACGCATATGCGCACCGTACCATTTTTCTTCATCACTGGGACGATATTAGCAATCCATTCAGGGTATTGAACCTCTTGGATAAAGCCGGAGTCTATCAGCTTTTTGACTTCCGCGTTGATGCTCATTTCGAGCTCAAGCCGCATTCTTCTCGGCGCTTGTTTGACCGGCTTGACACTCGGGATATTGCCAGTCTATGTACAGCAACTTCTGGATCAAGTCCCGGCATCTCGGAATAGTTCCATGCGAAGCAATCTTTATGTTGTACAAGGACGTCCTTTAACGCAGCCACCTTTTCCTCGGACAGCAGCTCGCTGACGAATGTCGGTCGCGGATCGTTTATCGTCCCCAACTCAATTTTCTTGAGGTTATCCGCAGTGGTATGTATGCCGTCCTCCAGTTCTTTCGGAGCTGGGGGAAATTCTGAGATCACCTCATCATTGCTGTTTTCGAAGCACCAGGGAAGGCTGTCCACATTCTCGGACTCTTCTTTTAATATCGTTATCATACGACAGGTGCGAATTTTCTGCCAATCCCAATGTGGAACTGGTTCTTCTTTCGTGGCCTCGGGCTCGTGCTTCTGTGGTGGCGCTACCCTCCAGTTATCAGAAAACGTGAATTTGCCAAGCTGATACTGATCTTCAACCCAATTCTTAAAGGTGAAGCAATCTTCAAGAGGGTGTCCCACTACTCGATGGTAAGAGCAATAGTCCGGGTGTGAGGCTTCGCCTGTTTGTTCAGGGTGTTTAGACTCCGGTAGCGCGAGCATCTGATGTTTTAGAGCAAGCTCAAATATCCTCCTTGTCTTATCCCGAGGAAAAGAGTATGCTCGACTCATTTTCTTCATGAGGGCTAAGTCAATAACGCTCGACTCTCGGATACGTGGTTTCTTAGCTCTGCCTTGTGGTTGTTGAGCGTCTTTTTGGCCTTTCGATTTGTTTCCGCTTTTGAGCTGAGCCTTCTTTATAACAGGTTGACAATGAGCGGCATTTTCACCCTTTATGGCCTGTTGGAGAAGGCGTTGCGTCTTGGCTTTCTCGTAGATGGCCGTCTCACGGTTGTGATCATCTCGGACTTTTTGACCCGCTTTCTTTATAAGTCTGTCCATTTGTTCCTCGAACGACGGACTGGGCTCTCTTGCATCTGGAACCTTCATTGTCTTAGGATTAGCGTCCTCCCATCGAGCATCCGCTTCTTCATCGAAGTCATACCTGACATAACAGCTATTTACTAGCTCTCGTTTCTTTAGCCGGATGTACCCAAGCCCTTTTGTTTCCATTCTCCCGTTAGGCAGTTTGCGTTGGGTCCCGGGAACATTCCAGACCCTGTCATAGAATTTGGCCTCTCTAACGGTCTGTCTGAAGGATATCCCCTGGCGTTTCAGCAGTTTCTTCAAACCTTCGGTATAATATCTGGGAAGAAGGATAGGCTGAAGCCTGTCGAGCGTGGGATCCACGCCATGCCAAACTTCTTTTTCCACCTTGTTTTCTTCAGAACGGTAGAATAGGATTGCCTTCTCGCCTTCCCGTCCGGGAGGGATATAAAATGTCTGCAATTCTTCTACGCTGTTGGTGTTGAGTGCATCCAGTTCTTTGTAATGTTCAAGCGGTACCATGGTTATCTGCAGACTTCGCTCTTCATCAGCGGAAGCCCGTATTGAAGGCCGAGCAGAGAATACGACATGGACCTCATCCTCCGAGTCACTACCAAAGACCAATGTAGGAGTGGACGGTCCTGGTTTGTTATATTGGGGCAGACCCGAATAAACGACCTCCTCTTCTTCCTCGGTATCACTGTCGAAGACAGGGATGGTGGCGTTAGTTTTATTTTCCGGCTTGTGACAATTCTCCGTGTCTTCGAAATCCGGCAAGAAGTATTTGGCATCTTCGTATTTGCGGACCTCGTTCACAGAGAACGGGTTCAGTTCTCCCGTCACGGTATACTCGAAACCATCCTTAAAATACTTCATACACTGATGTTGTGTAGAAGGGATGATGTTGTACTCGTGTAACCATGGTCGGCCGAGCAAAGCGTTGTAGCATGTCTTGGCATCTATGACGTGGAACTTAATGTCCGTGACGAGTAATCCGAAGCGTAGCGTCAGTATCACAGATCCAAGAGTCTTTGACGATTGGGAGTCGAACCCGGATATGGTGATCTTGTCCCGAGCAAGGTGCTGGATGCTCATGCAGATTTCCTTTAACACCCGCACGTTGAGTAGGTTAACAGACGACCCGTTATCAATCAGAATTTTTCCTATCTTTATATCATGGCAGTATCCCGAAACATAGAGAGGGCGATTGTGTTCGCAAGTCCCAAGTAGAAGGTCCTCATCGCCAAAAGTAACATCAGCCGTGTGTACTTCCTCCAACTCATCCTTCATCTTTTCCTCGGCCAGGCATGTTTGGAATTGTTCCGGGTCTTGGAGTGCCTTAATCAATGAATCTCTCGCCTCTTTTGATAGCAAAAGGGCGTCGAGAATGCTGAGCTGCGAGGGCAATTTCCTCAGATGTGCTAAAACGTTGTAATCCACCTTATTCTTCTTTAGTGGGTTCTTAGCGGTTAACTCTTCCGCAACTTGGTCATCGAGAGTAATATCCTCAGAGACCTTTTCTTTCCCTTTATCTTTTCTGTTCAAGGGTCCGAGGTTATTTTCAGGCAGCGTCCGATTTCGCAGCCGGATATTTTCGCAGACCTTCGGTTCTTCTTCTTTTCCTGAAGCGGACTCTTTAAAGAGAGGGGCAAGTTCTAACTCTTCATCAGAATCACTCCCGAATGTAGGCACTTGTGATCTACCGGCGTCAATCATGCAACAACCACTGCTAGTTTTATCAAGCACTTTGATCATTCCGTTCTGCTCTCGGCGGGCTTTGCGCTTTTCCCGCTTAAACTGTTGCCGGTGAGTAACATATCCTTGCCACCACTTACCGAAAGCTTTGCACTCTTCGGTGGGATGCAACACCTTCCGATGGTACAAGCAATAGGAGGGGTGGTTTTCCATTTCACCCGTAATGTTTTTCTCGGAGGGTGGTAGCTTTATACCCATTGACACAGCCTTAGCGAATCTCTTCTTTATCTTGAACTTGATTTTATCTGTGGTGGGTGTATTTTGTTCTAGCGGGAGTACCGCAATTCTTTCGTCAATGCGCTGGCGTTTGGCCCTTTCGAATATAACCGCTTCGTTATCCCGATCAGCTTTGCCCTTTAAGAACGCCTGATTTAGGAACGCATCAATCACTTCATCCGACGGCTCCAGCATTTTTAGTGCGGGCTCTGCCCCCAGCTTTTCAGCACGAGGGGTCTCCTCATCGGTTGTGGACAAATGGGAAATCACATGGCAACTTGCCACATGTTCTTCAGATTCATTTGATGAACTACCTCCCTCATCTTCTGCTTGGAAGACGTGGTTGAGGAACTCTTGCAATGTAATAGGAGTCCGCGCCTTCTGGTTGTACTCTTCCAGCGCGTCAATTTGCTTTTGCAAGTCCGTGCGCCTATCGCCAGGCTTCACCGGTTTCTTGGCCTTCTTCTTTTTCTTCGAAGACTTTGACGACTGGCTACTAGTGCTTGAACCCCCATCATTGGTCTTTAGAGTTGGACGTGGCTTTAACATCCCCTCAACGACCTGCGGTTCCAATGGGCTTTTCCACTTGATCGCCGGACATGTCCGAAGATCATTTAGCATTCTCTTCGTTTTTGATGATAATACAACCTCCCACGGAGTTTCTTCAATGACAGAGCATGTTGCCCCCGGCGTATTCGTCCCTTTAGAGGTGTGGGGCTGCGGGGGATTCACCTTCCATTTGTCAGATAATGCAAATTTTCCCTGTCTATACTGGTTTTCAAGCCAATTTTTGAAAACGTAGCAGTCCTCAATCGGATGGCCTAGCACTCGATGATAGGGACAGTAATTAGGTTCGTTGACGTCACTTGGTTGCAACGGACGTTTTGGATCTGGCAGATTTATGAGTCTGTTGCGTAATGCCAGCTCGAATAACCTCTTCGTTTTATCGCGGGGAAAGGAATAAGGACGTCCCATCCTATCCTCAAGGGGTACGTAAGGGCGCGTATTGTTTGGACGAGCAACCGGCTTCAAGTCGTTCGGTTGTTGTTGAGCATTAGCGACAATGATCGCTTTTCCCTTCCCTTTGTCATTTCAGGAATCTGGCTTTGGGAGAGGGGGTTTATGACCCATCTGGTCCATTTGCGCTAGTTTGTCAATCAAAGCCTGGAAGGAAGTCGGCTTGAAAAACATCATAAACTGTGAGATGGTTGCCTGTGGATCAAGGGTTCCAACAAACATTCCCACCGCAGGGGCTTCTTCTATGCGCTGCTCACACTTTGACCATAGATTACGCCACCGTATAGCGTATTGAACCCATGTCTCGCCGGGTTTTACCCTAGCGTTAATCAGTGCCGTCATCGGGGTACGTTCACTGGCACTTGCAAAGCGTTGGGTAAACAGCAGCTCCATCTCAGCAAAGGTTTTGATAGAATCATTAGGGAGTTCAGAGTACCATTCGAATGCCGTATCTGATAGACTTCCGACAAACTGGCGGAGCAAAAGCTTGTCATCGCCGCCGGTGTTACCGCAAAGCGCCCTGAACTGGGCGACATGCTGATGGGGATTGCCAGTCCCTTTGTAGACATGAAACTTGGGAATTGTGTAACCCGGCGGGTACTTGATTTGGTCATACCAGCCTGGATATGGCCGCCCCGTTTTTACGACGTGGCCGGCTGCTTCGGCCGCATGATGAACCTTTATTTGCTGGGCTATGTATTCGTCCAGATCAGTCTTAGAGATTGTATCCTCTTTAGCTGTCAATAGAGCGGGCTGCGGATTTAATGTATCTCCCTTATCATCTCCAAGGACGGTTAGGGGTTCTTCAGCGGGAGGATCTTGTTGTATCATCATCCCTATCATGTCCTGGAAGAGGAGGCCTATCCGCTGTATGTTGGCCGCTTGTTCAGCAGCCTCTTTGTCCCTCTTCTCCAGTACTCGGCGAAGGAACTCGGCGTCGGTCTCTTCCTCCTTGCGCTCATCTAAGGACGTCTCAGGGTTCTCTTTTGGCCCAGTGAGTGCAGCCATTGTGGTCATCATCTCCTGGAGCTTTTGTTGCTGCTCCTGAGCCTTGGTCACTGATCGGGTGAGCGGTCGGTGACCCGTAGAAGTACGGCTTTCTTCCTTTCCAGAAGCCATATAAACCGTATCAACAATTATGCCCCCTGACTTGGGGCGTTTAGGTTCACCGCTTTTAAACTTTGCCGCTGACGTGGGAGCTATCTCTGGCCTCCTTCTTTTGTGGGCCATCGAGGTTAAAGGAGCCGTTGGAGTGGGCATCTTAGCAATTGTTGCCCCCTGTTGTCTAATGGGGCGTTTTTTTTGTCTTTTTCCACCTTCGCCCTTTTCTGGCGATGAAAGTGGTCCGGGTCAATCACGGAGTCTTGAACTCTACGCCAAACCTTGTAAACTTTTGAGGATAGCCGTTGAGGGGGCTGTTCTTGTTTTGTTTCTGGAATTCTCTCTGCAGGTGGAGGAGATCTTTTCAAGGTAGCGGTTGGAGAGTTCTTACGCACTCTCCTCAGTAGTTCAAAGCTGTTCCCAGTTGGAACAGCAGCGTTGACTTCCACCATTGGAGCGGGTGGAGTTATCCCTGAGGGGGAGTTGCCCCCTGCTTTCCTCACTCGTCGCCAATGGCGACGTCGTGCACGACGAGCCGTTGGGACTGGCTCGGAAATCGAGATGGTTTCTTGTTGCCCCCTGTTTGAGTGTGGGGTAACGGCCGATGTCAGCCTGTCGAAGACTGATGCCTTTTGACCAGCTGGGGGAGGAGTGGGAACCGTCAATCTTGCGAAGACCGACTCTCTGATGGGAGAAGCCGCTTTAACGACTTCCGAAGCAGCGGCCGTTGCCCTCTTTGGGACGGCCACTTTATAGTTCTGACCTAGCCTGGTGAAAACGGAGGCTGTCGGTTTAGTAGCGGGCGACCCGTTGACAGGGGCTGTCGAAACAGTGAGCCGGTTGAAGACCGACTTTTTACCCACTTCCGGTGCATGTATTGGTGCAGAAAAGCTTGCAGGTGGGATCATAGTCCCGAAGAACAAGCCAGTGGTGGCTTGGGTCACCTGGTCTACCGGCAGAGTAAGGAAGGAAGCCGCTTGGGGCCCATATGCTACACCTCCTGGCGAGGTGGAGCGTCCGTTGCAACGGCATTTCGAGCAGTTGGTACAGCTAGAGGCCATCGAATCTTGAATTCTGCGCCAGGTAAAAGACCAAATCTTAGTAACTTGAAATCCGAAGACAACCATTTAATGAACCGCGATTGGTTCGCGAAGACGACACACGAAGTGTGGAGTGGAAAGAGGAAGAGGTCCCACCGGGCGTGCCAGAATCTGTTCCCCTCCGAATGGCGGCCTAGACTTTGCGTCCATGCCTGATGTTCGGGGCAGATGCTATTTGGTTTTATCCGTTTATCTCTCCGAAGATGCCAAGTTGATTTATGGCACCGTGTATCGGAGGTTTAGACGGATGCGGCCGATGTAGCAGACTTCGTCAGATCCCCCCTCAGAATGAAGGGTTTTTGATTGTGGGGACGCTCTTCCCTGCAGGCGCAAGCCCCTGCAGTTAATTACGCTACCGCATCGCGGTAAAAACTTTCTCCTTCTCCAGAATTTCACTTCGTGTCGTGTGTGTTCATTTTGTTTGTGGTTGCCCGTGGATTGTATACGGAGACTGAGTAATGCCGTCGCCCGTAGGACGTGGATTAGTCCAAATCCGTATTTACTTAGATTTGGGTTCGATATTTTAGTTTAAGGATGCGTTAGCCTCATTGAGGCTAAGATCAACTTAAGCGTGATTCATTTAATATATGGCCGTCGGGACTCGTCACCTCTCTGACGTCATTAAGGAATTACAACGATAAGTGTCAGAGGAGATTGGAGATGTACCCTCGAACCGAAGTTGATTTAGATTTTTATGGTCCATTTGAGTATTTAAGGATACATTATCCGTGTTTGGGGCTAAGACCAGCTTAAACGGTTGTTAAGGATACATTAGCCCAGTCTGGGACTAAGATCAACTTAACGGGATCGTTTAGATCCGACAAAAGAGCATGTGGGCTCTGTTGTGCCAATTTAGGGACGTGGTGGTCCATCGCCAGTTTAAGGACGTGGTGATCCGATATTAGTTTAGGGAGTCTCGGTCCGATATTAGTTTAGAGACGTTTCGGTCCAATATTAGTTTAAGGACGTTTCGGTCCATTATTAGTTTAAGGACGTTTCGGTCCCATATTAGTTTAAGGACGTTTCGGTCCCTCTGGGTATCTGGCCGTTGGGACTCGTCACCTCTTTGACGTCGTTGAGGAATTACAACGATGGATGTCAAAGGAGTTCGGAGATGTACCCTCGTACCGGATGTAGATTGATTTAGTAGGGCCATTTTGTTCAGCCAATTTAATTTAAGGACTTACGGCCACGATTGGGCTAAGTCCAGTTGAGAATATTCAACATTGCTTTTGCTTTTCTCTTTATTTTTATTTGGGCCTTGCCCAGAAAGGGTGCAGAAACATAAATTTGTTTTGGGGCTCTGTTCTTTATAAATGATGCAGAGCATCAATTTTATTTGGGCTTAGCCCTTTTATTGCTTTGCAATTTATTTTGGCCTGCTAGGTCTTTTTGATTTGGGCCTGGCCCTTCAAGTAATGCATTGCATTTGTGCAAAGCACCAAGAATCTTTTAGATTCAAGGAAAGGAGTGCAGAGCACTTTTTAATTTCTTGATCTAAATTTAGATCAAAGAAAAGAAGAAAAAATCTTTTCTTTCTTTCTATCTCAGAGAACCAGAGGTTCTCTAGCAAGTGCAAGGCACTATTTTTTTTTTATTATTTTTTTTATTTATTTATTTATTGAAGATCACTGATCTTGTCTTTTAGATCAATGATCTATTCCTAAGAGAATTTTCTCTTATTTCAAAGGTTTTTACCTTCTTCTTTTTTTGTGTTCTCAAGAAGTTCTCAAGAGCTCTTTTCTCTCGTTTTTTTTTAATCCAATTGTCTCTCCCTTTGAAATGGGGTCTGGGGTCCTTTTTATAGTGCTCAAAAATCAGTTAAATTTGTTAAAAAGATCTTTTCTGAGTGATTTGGGGAATTTTCCCCACCGTTGGATCTTTGATCCAAAGGCCCCTGTTTTACAGAAGAAATCTTCTTGTTTAAACAAGAACAGAAAAAAAAATATCCTTAAATCTTCATTCTGTTATTGCGCAACTCACCAGCGCGTGACACGTGTCGCGCAACGTGCCGCGCAGCGGTGCGCTTGCGCAGCAGCGCTTGCGCAACTGCGCAGACACGTGCCGCGCAGCGGTGCGCTTGCGCAGCAGCGCTTGCGCAGCAGCGCTTGCGCAACTGCGCAGACACGTGTCGCGCTGCCGTGCGCTTGCACAGTTGTGCTTGCGCAACTGCGCAGACACGTGTCGCGCAGCCGTGCGCTTGCGCAGTTGAGTGTTGCTTATGTTTTTTTTAAAGAGTCTTGCTCTGATTGGACGTACTGCCTTGGGCGTTGTGCTGCTGTGTCAACTTCTGACACGTGGCGCGTTGCGCGCAGCGCACGGGAACGGAAGCGTTGCTTCAAAATTTGAATTTTCAAAATTCAAGCAGAGCCTTGCTCTGATTAGGGGAACAGGGTCAATATCATATATATATCATACACTCTGTCACAATCTCGTATTGTACGCGAACACTCACCGGGTAACAATACTAGATAGCCAAGCCCCATAGCCCCGACCAAGTGATTGTAGGAGAACTCTGTTGCCAAAAGCATCCACTCAGGTGCTTGCGGCCACGGTGTTCCGCCTAAGTGCACTTAGTCGACGGCATCGGGAATCCTGTTGAATTACCCAACTGGTTATTGAAAAGTGTTTTCAATTCGAGACTAAAATGCAAGGTTTATAGGTTAGTCATGAAATTCGGAATATGTGATATTCCGGGATTATGATGTTTAAGGAATTTGCTGATTCTAATTATTGTAGTTTTCATTTCTTTTTTGCGACCGTACCCGATCTCGTTGCTATATGTCAACGGAATTTGGGATACGCATATTTACTTACGTTGATGACATATGATGTTATGTGTTGCTATGATATGTTTTATTAGATCGTCGTGTTACGTGAGATGAAAGTTTTTGTATTTTCATTCATGTAAATATGTATGTAATATTCTTTTATTGGGACACTTCCGGATTGAGGATGATGTCACCATTGATGTATATTATTTACTTTTCCGCATTAGGATAGACCCAAGGTGGGGAGCACAAGTAACCGGGTTCTAGAGTCCAGTGGAAGACCATCTCGAGGAGTCGAGACCGGGTCTCCTAACTCTATAATTGGCAGGGTTTCTTGCCGCTCTCGTAGGGGTCTAGGGATGTGAGTTTGGCTATTCATCATGACTGTGGAATCCGTATTTTTCATTACTGGCTTAACTTAAAACACAGATCTCCTAAAATATCCAATATTTCATATGTTGACTTCTGCTGCTTGAGTTCTGTGATGTAATCATATAACTGCATGAGATGAATGCTATATATATATGATATATATAATAAACGTTGCTTATGTTTTGCACATACGCTAGTACAGGCCCCACTCTGCCGTTAGTTAAGTAACCTAACGGTGCATGACAGGGCCCCATGGCGAATGCGGATGGCATAAGCATATGTTCTATTTTCGTTTCTTCTGTGATGTTTAGGAAACGTAAATGATGGGATTTCATTAATGAGATTAATGAAAAGATAAGAAACCTAAAGATGTTGTAGAATCAAATTTTTCAAAAAGGTAGCTCTAGTTCTTGCTTTGCATAGCGCTATTCCTTGAAGAATATCCAGCACCTCATTCGATGAGGAAAGAGCCGAGATCCCTTCACCGGGAGTGACCTCTTTAGCAAAGACTAGCAAATGCTACAATCCACTCGGTTTGTTTCAAAAAGTTAGCTCTAGTTCTTGCTTTGCATAGCGGTATTCCTTGAAGACTATCCAGCACCTCATTCAATGAGGAAAAAGCAGAGATCCCTTCGCCGGGAGTGACCTCTTTAGCAAAACTAGCAAATGCTACAACCCACGTGGTTTGTTTTGAAAACTAATCGATTTTGAAAGTGGAGCTTAAACCGCACCTTTTCAAATCACTAGATTCTACAACGATATCAAGTTCATTATGATAAAGGTTTTCTTCAAAACCAGTCGTAGCCCTTCGTCATTTGAGATAAGTGCTATTTAGTATTCATACTACGTTTGTTGTCCATAGCTAAGGCATAGTGTACGGTAGCTGATTAGTACTTATCTGCCGTATTGATGCGATTGGATTAGGGTAGTCATACGAATTTTTTGACCTTAGCCAAGGGTCGTACGAGTGGGTTTAATTCAATCACGAAATGATGGGTCAAACTTGGCTAGCGCTTATGATTTGTTGACCATAGCCAAGGTCATAAGTCGCTAGGGGTAAAAACAGATATTGGGTATTTCAAGTGTTGAAATTTGCAATGAGATTGCATACCTTCTATGAGATAGTTAGATCCCGATACCCACTGTGAGTAAGTGTTACTCCTGAGAGAGTTTTCCACTTTACAATTAGTTAATCCGGTAGATGTCTAGGAAAGGTGTTAACGGGGTTATGCCCCAGCGGAAACGAGGTTATTTAGTTAGTTCCATGCGAAATCATGGGGAAACCCCCTCGGAGTACCAATACCTGCCTGGCTGACCGATTGGCGAATTTGTAGGGTGTAATTAATCTCGGCTAATCTTACCTTTTAGGGTTTGAAGGAAGATTTGATAAAAACAGTGGGAGCCATCCTGATTAGATAAGATAATAAGCAATCTAATTTTGCAAAGAGCACTTGCTAAAGCGTTTCCTTCTCTCTCTCTCCAGGTAGCGACCATGACACGCATTAATCAAGATAATAATATGGATGTATTGACCGAACCCGCTTATTATACTGAGTTGGGGAACATTGGTTTCACTCTATCTTATGACTGTCATAAGTCTGAGAAAGAAATAGGGGAATATCAGGATTCCCACGCAACCCGAATGAAGAAAGAGCATGATGATGCATCTTATTCGGGTATGTTCGTTACCGAGAACTGTTTCTCAGTATGCTCTACGTCCTGGGTATTGGATATCGGATTAGGATCCTACGTATGTAATTTGTTACATGGGTTAAGGAGAGGTAGAGAACTGGGAAAGGGTGATATATCTCTCAAAGTAGATAATGGAGCAATTGTTGCAGCCAAAGCAGTTGGCGAATATCACCTAGTATTACTAAATGGTAATACAATGATTCTGAACGACTGTTATTACGTACCAAAAATGATGTGCAATATAATATCAATTTCTTTATTAGATAAAAAAGGATATAACTTTGTATTAGAGAAAAATGTTATGAATATTTTCTTAAATCAAGTGTTGATTGGGTTTGGTACGTTGTGTAACGGTATATACGTTCTAAATCAATCTACAGTTCTGAACATACAGAACACACACAAGAGGAAAAGTTCATAAATGAATGAATCCTTCTTGTGGCATTGTAGACTTGATCAGATCAATACGACAAGACTAGCTAAGTTGCATAAAGATGGATATTTGAATCAGTTTGAATTTACATCCTATGAAACTTTCCTGTCATGTCTCAAAGGCAAAATGACCAAAACTCCGTTTACTGGACACAGAGAATGAGCTACTGAACTCTTGGGACTGATACATAGTGATGAATGCGGTCCTATGTCTACATATGCCAGGAATGGTTCCTCGTACTTCATTACATTCACCGATGATTTCTCAAGATACGGGCATGTGTTCCTGATGAAACACAAATATGAATCTTTTGAGAAATTCAAAGAATATAAGTGCGAAGTAGAGAACCAAACGGGTAAAATTATTAAAATCCTTCGATCTGATTGAGGTGGAGAATACTTAAGCACGGAATTCCGAGATTACTTAAAAGAGAATGGGATTCGCTCTCAGCTTACTCCTCTGTATACACCACAGCACAATGGAGTATCGGAGCAGAGGAATCGCACCCTATTAGATATGGTGCGCTCTATGGTGAGTCCTGCTGAGTTACCTATTTCCTTTTGGGGTTATGCATTTGAGACAGCTGCATACCTATTGAATAGGGTTTCGACCAAATCCGTGCCTACCACTCCATATGAGATATAGAATGGGAAGAGACCATCTCTTAAATGAGTTAAGATATGGAGTTGTCCGGCGTATGTTAAAAAACAAAATCCAGACAAGCTCGAGGCAAGGTCTGTTTTGTGCAAGTTTGTGGGATATCCAAAACATTCATATGGATATATCTTCTACCATACTGAGGAACAAAAATTTTTGTTTCTCAACATGCCATCTTTTTAGAAAAAGAATTTCTTGTGAAAGAAATTAGTGGTAATGAGATAGAACTGGAAGAAGTTTCAGTTACACAAACTATAACTGACAATTTGGTAGAACCGAAGGATTCAATAGTACCCAATGAACTTCAGTCACTCCGTGGATGGAGTAGGGTTCCTCATCCACCTGAAAGATACTGCGGTTTTCTCATAGATGGTGGGAGCGAGGATTGCAACATAGAAGATGATGACCCAACTAGTTTTGAGCAGGACGTCACAAGTGGAGACTCTGTGAAATGTTCGAATGCTATGCGATCTAAGATGGAATCCATGTTCACCAAAAAAGTATGGACTTTGGAAGTTGCTCCTGAATGAGTAAAACCTATCGGGAGCAAGTGGATCTTTAAGAAGAAAATTAGTGTGGTTGGAAAGGTTGAGACCTTCAAAGCTAGACTAGTAGCAAAAGGTTTTCGTTAATGACCAGGTGTCGATTATGATGAAACATTTTCTGCAGTCGCTATGCTTAAGTCCATCAGGATCCTACTTGCCATTACTGTATGCCATGACTACGAAATCTGGCAGATGGACGTCAAGACCGCTTTTCTAAATGGTGATTTAGAAGAGAGCGTGTACATGACAAAACCAGAGGGCTTCGTAGACAGTGGGAGCAGCGGAAAGGTGTGCAAGCTGCTTAAATCAATCTACGGATTAAAGCAGGCATCGCGGAGCTGGAACATCTGTTTTGATGTGGCGGTCAAAGAGTTTGACTTCATCAAAAACGTAGATGAACCTTGTATATTAAAAAAAGGTTGTAGAGAGTAAGGTTGTCTTCCTCGTATTGTACGTGGATAACATACTCTTGATAGGAAATGATGTTCATATGCTACACTCGGTCAAGCTCTTCTTATCACAAAAGTTCTCCATGAAAGATCTAGGTGATGCCTCCTACATCTTGGGGATAAAGATCTATAGAGATAGATCTAAGAGGATGATAGGATTGTCCCAATCGAGGTACATTGAGACTATACTAAAGAGGTTTAGTATGGAAGATTCTAAGCGTGGTAATTTATTGTTCAGGAATCACTCACTCCAAAGAGATGTCTCCCAAGACTGATTTGGAAAGGGCTCGCATGTAAGAGATACCCTATACTTCTACAGTTGGGTCAATCATGTATGCGATGTTATGCACCAGACCGGATGTAGCTTACACACTTAGTGTGGTAAGTAGGTATCAATCAGATCCTGGGATGAAACACTGGACAGCTGTGAAGAACATTCTTAAGTACTTGAGAAGGACTAAAGAAATGTTCTTGGTGTATAGTAACGGAGAACTCTAGATGGAGTCCTTTACCGATTCGAGCTTCCAGAGTGATAAAGACGACAGTAAGTCGGTCTCGAATTTTTTCTTCGCCCTCAACAGAGGGGCGGTATATTGGAAGAGTTCCAAGCAAGTTATCATAGCAGACTCAACGATGGAGGCTGAATATATCGCTGCCAACGATACTGCCAAAAAGGTTGTCTGGATGAAGAAGTTCATTGCTGAACTTGGTTCCATCCATTAAGCATCCAATACCTTTGTATTGTGATAACAATGGAGCAATGGCTTTGGCCAAGGAACTCCGGTCCCATCAGAGATCTAGACATAATCTTAGGCGGTATCACCTGATCCGGGAGATAGTAAATCACCGGGAGATCGAAGTCAGGAGAGTTGACACGAAGGACAACACAGTGGATCCACTCACGAAGACCCTTCTCCAGACGCAGTTTGAGAGACTTTTTGGGATGTTGGGTATGAGATACTACAACAACTGGCCTTAATGCAAGTGGGAGATTGTTAGGAATATGTATACCCTAGAGGCCATTATTGTATGATACAGTGGATGCTTGGACATATATATAGAGGAATTTATAGCTCGACATGATAGTATGCTATCTGGTAGCTCTATATCTTAACATGTACACTTATATTATTATACTGACTTTCTGATACATGTTAATAAAGCCCTTCGGATGTGGACTTGACTACCAGGACTATGATGCAGATCATACTAGTAGGGCATGGATAGTCCACAAGCACATCCTTTAATAGTTCCTAGTCGAGGGGATATCGAGACAGGGCATCGATATTCCAGAATAGACTAGTGTGTATGTTTCTTAACCCTATAGGGGGCGAGGTTGATCCCATAACCATTAGTGTTTGGCATCAAAGATTGTACACGGGTGCTCATTAGAGAATGGGTATACCAAACAGGACTTGCCGAGAACTCCTAGATGGTACTATACCTATCGTCAGATAACAGTTCTCTGGTGACACTTGTACAGGTTAGTCTGTAGACCCTAGATCGTCACAGTGTCTTGTGTGGTTTCCACTGTGCCTTGATTTCCTCCCAATCATGGCTCAAAGGAGTCGTGCAAACAGGTGGATTTTGGGTACAGTCCCGAGTCACATGGAGGCAGTAAGCGATAGGAGAGGTTCCGTCTCTCCCAGTATAGGGAGTTGATGTTGCGCTATACTCGATTGGCTATAACAGCAAGTCCCTGGCCAGGGCTGATGAGATTTACTGGTAAGTGTTATCAGTAGTATCTCGAACCGTTATGAGCCACACATCGGAATGACTTATCAAGTTATTGGGGTCTAACGATTCCACCCCTAGACTCGATATGCGGCATATCAGATGAAGAGACCGGACTGTACGGTAAGTGTTACTTATAGGATTCACGGGAGTTTGGACAAGCTTGCTTGTTGATCTTCTAATCGCTCAATACCTGGTTAGCCGTTACGTCCAGCTACTACCGCTGACGGCTTGTGGGTAACTGATGTAATCATTACCCACTGCTAGCGTATTGACGAGTCTTTAGAGTCCCACACAGAGGTTTCCTAGCTCAAGAGAAATGAAGTATGGTACATATGCTGATATCTACGGGAGCCTGATTAAATACTAGTATGTGATACCGTATTCTAATCTGGCGACATTTGATATCGATTAGGTTATATGTGATATAACCGCATTATTGAATCAAGTGTTGATTTGATAATATGATATACAGATAAATGATATTAGTCGGTTATATATGATATAACCGGATTATTAAATCAAATGTTGATTTAATAATGTGATATATATTTATATTTGATATAATTATATATTAACTAATATTATTGCTCACTAATTATTTTCGTCTCTTTATGTGTGTGTGTGTGTGTTTGTGTGTGATATATATATATATATATATATATATATATATATATTATGAAGCATGGATTTTCTATTTTGAGAAAATAGAAAAATGAGGTGGAAAATGGGGAGATATTTGTAGTATGGGTGAAGCATGGCGTTAACATTTGTTTATTCATTTGCTATCACTATTGAAGCATGGTTGTGTATTTTATTAAAAAGAATCATGCTTCAATAAGTGATGATAAGGGTGATATTTTCTTCACTTGATATTTTCTTCACTTAGTTTTTGAGAAAAAATCTAGCTCTCTCCATTTTCATCTTCTTCTTCCTCCAAGCCCTAACCTTCACATGAGTTGTGAACCCTA
Source organism: Agapanthus africanus (assembly GCA_030015575.1). Taxonomy (NCBI): domain Eukaryota; kingdom Viridiplantae; phylum Streptophyta; class Magnoliopsida; order Asparagales; family Amaryllidaceae; genus Agapanthus; species Agapanthus africanus. Next base: position 863,653,739 of record CM057338.1, on the reverse strand, counting down.
GGGCTTGTGAGAATTCTAAGTGAGCTAAAAACCCTACTTCATCATCCTACTCTAGATTAGCCATTTAGATTAGGGTGTTCCTTTCACTAATAGTAGATTAATGAAGAGGTGGCTTGAACTAGAGAAGCTTCAAGGCGGATCATCTTCGGCCTCGAAGATCGCGAAGAAAGCTCGTACATTTCTTCAAGTGGAGCCAAGAATAGTCGTAGGGACTATTACCCGGAGTTTTAGAAGAGAAGGACTTGGTCTACAATGGATGTAGTCTCTTTCTCTTAGCATAGAACTTACTTCTTTATCATATAAACCCTAATACTCTAGTTAGATCCTAGGTTAGTATAGCTTAGCACCTAAGATTTTTTAAAATTGCATGCTTGATGCAGGAAAAAAAACTAGTGGTGGTGCTATGAAACACTTTCAGACGAGATACTCCTCGGACTCTCTCACGAAGCCTTTTACCGAGCAGCTACTGAGAGAGCGGGTCTCTTTCCGGAACAAGCCACCGAAAGTTACTCTTTTTGACAGGAAGTTCGACCCAAAAGACTACCTGGACGCGTTCACCATGGGCATGAGCTGTCAAGATAACTCGGACGCCGCTCGGTGTCGGGCATTCCCCACCACCCTCATCCGGGAAGGACAAGACTGGTTCCACAGCTTAACTCCGCACTCGATCTCGACCTTTGAAGAATTGGCTACGTAGTTTCTCAGACACTTCATCGGCAACCGATGAAAAAAGAAATCTATTGACTACCTGTTCACCATCAAGTGCGAGAACAGGGAGTCTTTCAAAGACTATATTGCCCGTTTCTATAATGCCCTTCTAGAAATACCCGAGCACCAGGATGAGACAGTCATAACCGCCCTGAGATCTGGTTTTAGGCACAAAGAGTGCCTCCGTTCTTTTTCATTGGTGCAACCTAAGACCTTGGCCGAGGTAAAATGTTGGACCGAACGGGAAATCTAGCTCGAATCAGAGGTCAACGCTTATCTTTCCCGGGAAGACCAGACGGGCTAAAAGAAAAGGAACCTGGAAGAAGAAAAGAAGAAAGCTGATCGGTTGAATCCTTACACTTTGAGGTTTCATGAGTACACACCTCTCAATATCTCGCAGGCCGAGCTGCTGGAGGAGGCAAGGAGAGAAAGATTCTTCAAGCTACCACCGATGACACGAAATTCGAGCAAGCGACTCCGCAGCCCGTATTATGCCTATCATCGGACACAAGGACACCCGACCGATAATTATAAACAGCTGCACGATTACATCGAGGAGCTTATCCACTCCGGTCACTTGGCAAACTACCTCCGAGATAAACGTCAAGCAGATAGGGGTAAGCTGACCAACTTGAAACCGGAGAGCTGACGATCGGGCAGATTATGGTCGTCACCGACTGACCCGAGTCTGAGCGACAAGGACACCCACCGAATCCGGTCATCCAATGTGTTGGATATAGTGCCCTCAAGGCAACTATTGTGATCGTAAGTAGGCGATTATGATAATTAGGGGAGGACCTATACAGGTATAACAGTCTTACTCGAGATGATAGTATACTATCTGGTTTGTCTTCATCATTGATGAAGCCTATAGGATTGTTTCTTGACAACCAGCATTATGATGGCGATAATATATGTGAGAGTTGGGTTGTCCATAAGCACATCCTTTAATATCCCTAATCGTGGGAATATCGAGAATGGGCATCGATATTCCGGAGTAGACTAGTGTATACGCTTCTAGACCCCGATGAGGGGCGGCGGCCGGTCTCACAAGCCATTGGTGTTGTATCACTTAAGATAGTATACAGGTGCTCACTGGAGGTGAGTACACCGAACGGACTCATCGAGAAATTCTAGATGGTACTATATCTATCGCCAGATGGAAGTTATCAGGTGGTATGAATACAGATTAGTCCTTTGATCTGAAGTCATCATTTGTCTCGTGTGAGTTACCACTGTACTTTAATTACTACCCTACCATGGCTCAAAGGAGTCGTGCAAACAGGTTTTAGTTGGGTACAGTCCCGAGCCATATAGAGGCAGTGGTCGACTATCAGGGATCCGTTTCTCCTGGTATTAGGAGTCAATACCGTGTTGTGTTCAGTTGGCTATCACCAGAAATCCATGGCTACGGTGGATGAGATTTACTGATAGTTGATCAGTAGTATCTCTATTGGTGATGAGCTTGACTCTGACATGACTTATCGGGTTAGTAGGGGTCTGACGTTATCCACCCCGTAGACCCGATATGTGACACTCTTTGACGAAGAGGCCGGACTGTGCGGAGATTGTCACATTCAGGCTCAGTAAGATAAGGACGTACTTGATTGTCGACCCCCCTTTCGACAAGTACTTGGATAGCCGTTATGTACAGTTAGTGTCGCTAACGTGCTTGTGGTTAAACCCGCTGTCAGCGTATTATCGAGTCTTTAGAGTCCTACACAGAGGGTTTTCCCGGTTCAGGCAACAGATGTAGGAGCCGTAGGTTGGTATGTACAGGGGTCTAATTAAATATGTGTACGGGATACACGGACTTTAATCAGACTGTTGATAATACTAGCCGGCTTAGGATTAAGCCGGATTATTAAATCAGGATTTGATTTAATAATTTATATATATATTTTGATATATATATTTTAGTATTATTGTTCACTATTCATTTTCTCTCTTTGGTGCTATCCGTATTTTTATACGGATACGCGTATATATAGCGATACATATACCGGGTGAAGTATTCCGTATTTATACGGGAATATTTCTAGAAGAAGAACACCTCATATTTGATTTTCTATTTAGAAAATTAAATTGTAATGAGGTGGAAAGGAGGTGGTATGAGGCATGGGTGCAAACATGTAGAGAGTTATGGCTTTGCTTTTAAAATGATAAAAATCATTTGGATGCACTATTGATGTATGGTTGTAAAAGAGGAATCCATTCACTTTTCTACACTTGATGACTTGATTTTTCTTTTTACTCTAGTGAGCATGCTTCATGGTTTCAAGTGTTGGCAACCATCTTCCACCTCTCTTCTCCTTCTTCTACCTTCTCTTGCTCTCATGAGCTTGAAATAAAAAAGAGAGAAATATTTAGTGAAATATTCCTACATCACCGATCATCCTCACCTACCAGGTTTGGATCATCGGTTAGAGTCTCCTCCGGTTTCCCTCGGGTGAATCGTCTTAGGCAAGGGTGGTCGATCTTCAAGCGCGATCCCGACGGTTACGAGTTTAGAGGGGTCTTCCATAATTGGGTGGACACGTTACAAAGGTTGTATTTTCTCAACCCTTGCAATTCTAGTTTAGCTAGTTTAGGTTATTGGACCGTATCCCGGTTTTTATGGGCATTCAGTGTTCGCTAAAAATTTTGTTTTCGTTTCCGCATCGGCCGTGGCTTCCGCGGCGCGAGCACCGAAACCCAACACAATGCAGGAGAGTTTAAACTGGTCGGCGGGTAGCCTCCTACCCGTTAAGCAAAGACCATCCCTTCACTCAAGTAAATGAAGCTCGGATGTGCCTATAGGTAGCCGACCAAAGCTTTCATCACAAGGCAGCCGGGTAGCTTCCTGCTCGGCCCGTCTATAATGGGTAGCTTCCTTCCCAACAACGTTGTGGATCTAACACCCTCATCATGAAGCGGCCGGGTAGCTTCCTGGTCGGCCCAGCCACCGCGGGTAGCTTCCTGCCCAACAAAGAAGACGTGGATCTAAAACCCTCATCACGAGGTGGCCGGGTAGGTTCCTGCTCGGTCCATCCATAATGGGTAGCTTCCTACCCAACGAAGACATGGATCTAAAGCCTTCATTACAAGGCCGTCGGGCAGCTTCCTGCTTGACCCATCTATAATAGGTAGCTTCCGGCCTAGCGAAGACGTGGATCTAAAGCCTTCATCACGAGGCGGTCGGGTAACTTTCTGCTTAGTCCATCCACAATAGGTAGCTTCCTGTCCAATGAAGACGTGGATCTAAAGCCCTTATCATAAGGCCACCAGGCAGCTTCCTGCTCGGCTCATCCACCGCGGGTAGCTTTCTGCTCAATAACATCGTGGATCTAAAGCCCTCATCACGAGACCGTCTGGAAGCTTCCTGCTCGGCCCATCCATAATGGGTATCTTTCTACCCAACGAAGACGTGGATCTAAAGCTCTCATCATGAGGTCGCCGGGTAGCTTCCTGCTTGATCCATCCATAATAGATAGCTTCCTGCCGAACGAAAATGTGGATCTAAAGCCCTCATCATAAGGTAGCTGGGTAGCTTCCTGCTCGGCCCATCCACAATGAGTAGATTCCTACCCAATGAAGATGTGGATCTAAAGTCATCACGAGGCCGCCGGATAGCTTCCTGCACAGCCCATTCACCATGGGCAGCTTCCTGCCCAACAATGTGGTGGATCCTAAGCCCTCATCACTAAGCCGGCGGACAGCTTCCTGCTCGGCCCATTCATAGCAGGTAGCTTCCTACACAATAACGTTGTGGATCCAAAGCCATCATCATAAGACAGCTAAGCAACTTCCTCCTCGGCCCATCTACAGCGAGTAACTTCCTGCTCGGCCTTAATAGCAGAACCTGAGGCCACACGTCAAAGTCGGTAGGCCGACCATATGTCACACCCCGCTTCCCAAAAGAGCGATAACGGCACACGACAAGCCCGCGACGTATTTATTTAGAGAAGGTCATTTCTCAAAACAAATATGCTAAGCGTAATATAAGCAGTATAATAATAACAAGAAAAGACAAGTGAAAATAAAATCCAACCACTTTATATATTTACATTCTTAACTTTACAGAGTTTAACTGATACAAGAAGTATGAACATAAAAAGAAAGTGTCTAAACATGTGGATTACTGAAGAAGAAAAGCAGGAAAGAAAACTAATGATCGACTTCAGGTGCAAACTGGTTGTAATTCTCTGCAGTGGATTCCACCTCCTCTGATCCTAAGTCACTTGACGAACATTTCAAGAAACAAAAGATAGGTGGAATGTCCATCGACGAACTAATGCTTGGAAAGCCCCCAAGAAAGGTAGGATGTGAAAGTATATAAATGAATATGCAAGGTGACATATGATATAGTATGAATGGAAATAAAATATGAACAAGTATAACATGGTAATGTTAATGACAACTATGTAAGCATGGCAATAAAACATAAGTATAGTAAATAAGTATAGCATGACCATGGAGTGTAGGTATAATGAACATGAAGTGAATGTAAGGGTCCTAAAAGGTCTCTAAAAGGGTAAAAGCAACTAACGTGAGTTCAAGTGTGAATGTCAACCATTCTCAAGAGTATTCTCGAATCCAAGGCTATCGTCCAGGGGTAAGGAATCACGGGCCCAAAATAACGGGACTTCAATTGTTATTGAAGTATTCCAAACTCAACGGGCTATCATCCAGAGGCTCGGAAACACGGGCCATCATTCGTGAATTCGTGATTTGTACCGTTTCAGCCCGATACCACAGCAACATAATTTATACCATTTCAGCCCGATACCACAGCAACATGATTTGTATTAATGGGACTCATGAGATTCCGTTGGATTCATACTCAAACTAGCCCAACACCTTATGTTTATTAGTTCATGATTAATGTTATGAGTCTTGATCGAATCCATGAATACAAAAGGTGGTGTATAATATCAAGTTTTTAAGATTGAGTTCATGTAGTCATGTCAAGTGCAAATCATGCCAATTGTATTCATGGTTCGAGTCAAGTTGGTTCAAGTGTACATACTGGGTTCAAGTATTCATGATTGAGTGGTGTCCAAATCAAGTCAATTCTAGCATATAATGGTTTAATCATAAGTCATATAAATAAAAATAAATAAGCAATCACAGAACATAATATGAGATAAGTATATAAGTAAAGTCCTAAACAATGTTATAAATATGTGATATGTACAACTAGTTAATCAAGTCGTTTGAAATCAGAATATAAACGAAAACATATCCTTAAGAGTTATGCACACGTGAGTTCCAGTCTTGCCTAAATACGACTACTGGTTTGGGAGATATACATGTTTTTGTATCGTCGCGCAAAACAGATCAGAATCTGTTTAGCACCATCACACATTTTTAAAATGTAGTTTGAGTTAATTTCTATCGGGTTTCAAGTTACAAAAATTATTAAAAAATTGTAGGTCTTTCGGAGTACTTATCCAAAATACTAAGATTCGCGCGATTTGGATTTCTGAAACTCTAGTTATAATCGTTTTAACAGCAGCGTTTAAAACGGAAATTTAGATTTCTGAACAGCAACTATATGTTATATTGTAAAGTTTATATCGAGTTATTTCATGCGTTTCTAAGTAATATAATATACAAAAAATTATAGTTCTATCAATTATCCATCTACACATCTAAATTTTGTCATGAACGGATATCGGGAGTTTGAGTTATATCCTATTTAAAAACAGTGTGCGAATCAGGACAGATTTTTTCCAGATTCGTTGCTTAATATTGTAACGCGGTTTTCTATATTTTACGTCGATTTTCAGTAAAAAGTTAAAACTAAGAAAATCTAGATCATTCGATGTAAATGTTTAAAATATCTAAAACCACTTAATTTGGATCAACGATTACGGAGTTATGGTCTCTCAAAGAAGACCCTTATTGGCAGTTTTCTGGTTTTAAAAACAGTGAATAAAAAAAACTACGTAACTTCTAAACCGCTATTCGGTTTGATATGAAATTTTTACTGTAAATCTAAAATTCTATCTGTTATTTATCCTAATATTCCTAGGATTTCCAAATGTGAAAATTAATTTTTAAAAATTATTTTAAGGACAAAAGTTATCTAGGACCGTATTTAAAGATGACAAAACAACTGGATTTATTTGCAGCTTCATTTTTCTCTTTTATATAAAAAAAATTAAACAATTATAAAATAAATGGCACATAAAATATATACTTCAAATTGGATCCCCTAATGTCAATATATGGATCATGAATTTCAACAACGGCCTATATCATGAAAGTCCTAATTTCAACAGAGCTTATGTAAAGTTGTGTTATCGCGCATTGTTTATTTATATTCAGTCCATGATATTTCTAGTTAACGTAAAAGTAAATTTATGACATGGAGGCATTTTTATTCTATAAAAAAACAATGAATAAACATGAAGATTAGGTATAAACAAACAATATTTTAAAAATATGTGTGTGTGTGTGTGCGCGCGTGTGTATGTATGTTTATGCACTCGATTAGGTACCACAGTCAAGAAAATGAAATCATGGAGAAGACACAATAACAGAGTGAAAGAGCTGGAGAGGGAGAAAAGGGACTTACAGGTTGTGTGAGTCGGTATAACAACCGGCTCACCGTTTAGATAAAATCCTCAAGTGAGTCTTTAAAACTTGATGGAACCGGTCCTTCTCCAAGCACAAGGGAAAAGAGATTTTATTTATTTTATTTTTAGAATTGATCAAAAGGAAACGACTAAGGTGGGATGAAGAATTGATAAAGAGAGAGATAGAAAATGATAAAATGTGAGATGAAAATAAGAAAGAAGAGGGACATATAAAAAAAGGTTTATGGCGACCATAATTCTAATAAATTATAGCTCATAACCATTCTAATTATTTTGGAAGTTAAAAAGAAGATGAAATGAAAGGTCTCATTTGTAGATTATAAGAAGGATAAAAATTGATAAAAAATAATTGCAAGAATGGGGATTTCAACGTGTGATTTATAGAATAACAATACAAAGACTTAACCAATGAGCTAAAAAGTTGTTCATGCATATATTTAATAAGAATTAAATATATGTCGTGCCTTGAAAAGAAAGTGGGCTTAGAAAAAGGAAAGAAAGAAATCAAATGGATTTTTCTTGGCTAAGATTTAGGCTTTGAAAAAATTATAAAATAGGCAAAATAGAATGAGTGATAAACTAATATATTTAATAGAGAAAAAATATACGGGAATACCCAAAAACCAATAAATATAGTATTTTTTATAAAAAGAAGAATTATATGAAGGTATAGGAATTTTGGGGTCGTTATACCCTACCCTCCTTAGAGAAATTTCATTCTCGAAATTTACACAATGAGAATGTTGTAACATATCAAGGGTGTTTTAGGCTGAACAGTCGTATAGACAGGGGGTAGGGACTACTAAAATCGTACTATAGTTGTGTGATGAAAAAAAGGACAAAAGACTGAAAGAATCTAAAATAGTTGAAAAGGATAGAAAGAAATTTTACCGGTGATAACATGATCCATAGTTTCGGCCTCTACGGCCGACATAGTGAAAGCCTGGTGTCTCGGCACTATCCTTTGTGCCCGATGGTACACTTGTTGCTGAGGAGGTAAGGGTTGTCCATGCCGAGTTGGTGCAGAAAGAAATAAACGAGGAGCATGAGCTTGTATAGACAGTTTTGGTGCGGGGGTTGTGCTAGCTCTGTACTGTTGGCAAGCTTCCATAGCATGCTTAGGAGATCCACAGATCAGATCGAGACTGTTAGCTCGTCTACAATGCTTCGCCAGGTGCCCCGACTTCTTACAGTAATTGCAGACTTTTGATCCTTCTGGCCTTCTGGGTGGCGCTGTAGATTCTGGTCTCGTGGAGGCTCCTGCAGTAATCTGGTTAATTGGGCGTTTCTCTCCGGCCGAATGTGGCCTTCCCATCTTCTTGACAATGGCTTCATAACGACAGGCTGCCTTCGAGGCTAGTCCATGAGTCGGATAATCGCATGTTGCTAGTGCAGCCTGAATCTGGAGGTCTAGGCCTTGCTGAAAACGTCTTGCGCGGATCTCGGCGGTAGGAATCAGAAAGGCGGCGAACCTACTGAGCATAGTGAAATCGACGTCGTATATATCTACTGACTTGTCCCACATGGATCCTTAATGTAGGTGGATAAATCGTTGCTCCATCTCAAAATGAGCAGTCTCAGGAAAATACTTGGCGTCAAAAAGTTCACGAAATGCCTTCCACTCGATAGGCTGGGTAATCCGACTTTCTTCAGCCTTCCACCAGATCCTGCCATTATCGGTAAGCTGGAGTTTTGCTACTCGAACCCAAGCCACTTCTGGAACTTGAGCTGCTGCCAGATCATCCTCGATATTTTGATCCCATTCTTCAGCTTCTAATGGGTTTTCTTTCCCAAAGAAATTTTTCGAATGTAATGCTCGGAATTGTATCACTCCCGGTACTTCTGCTTTAGGACGGGATAGTCCTTGTTGAAGGAGAGCAGTCTGCCCCTGTAGACCTTCAAGTAGGCTTTTGATAGCCTCGAGGAACAACGTCTGTTTAGTGAAGGGAGTTGCAGCAGTAGGCGGTGGTGGTGTCTCTCACTTGATGTTGATCGGATTTAAGGAAGCTATCACCGTAGATAGAAAAAACAGATTAGGATAGATTCAATGGAAATGAAAGGGGAAGGAATGTAAAAATTGTCGGATTTCATCTTTCTTATATCATATTGCTTACGACTTCATGCAGAATGAACCTGCATGGTCCACCAATAAAACCTGTCACGCTCCGCTTCCCAAAAGAGCGGTAACGGCACATGACAAGCCCGCAACGTATTTATTTAAAGAAGGTCATTTCTCAAAACAAATACGCTAAGCGTAATATAAGCAGTATAACAATGACAAGAAAAGACAGTGAAAATAAAATCCAACCACTTTATATATTTACATTCTTAACTTTACAGAGTTTAACTGATACAAGAAGTCTGAATATAAAAAGAAAGTGTCTAAACATGTGTCTTACTGAAGAAGAAAAGCAGGAAAGAAAACTAATGATCTACTTCAGGTACGAACTGGTTGTAATTCTCTGCAGTGGATTCCACCCCCTCTGTTCTTAAGTCACCTGACAAACATTCCAAGAAACAAAAGATAGGTGGAATACCCGTCTGTGAACTAACGGTCGGTAAGTTCCCAAGAAAGGTGGTATGTGAAAGTATATAAATAAATATGCATGGTGACATGTGATATAGTATCAATGGAAATAAAATATGAACAAGTATAACATGGTAATGTTAATGACAACTATGTAAGCATGGTAATATAACATGAGCATAGTAAATAAGTATAGCATGACCGTGGAGTGTAGGTATAATGAACATGAAGTGAATGTAAGTGTCCTAAAATGTCTCTAAAAAGGTAAAAGCAACTAACGTGAGTTCAAATGTGAATGTCAACCAATCTCAAGAGTATTCTTGAACCCAAGCCTATCGTCCAGGGGTAAGGAATCACGGGCCCAAAATAGCGGGACTTCAATTGTTATTGAAGTATTCCAAACCCAACAGGCTATCATCCAGTGGCTTGGAAACATGGGCCATCATTCATGAATTCGTGATTTGTACCGTTTCAGCCCGGTACCACAGTAACATGATTTGTACCATTTCAGCCCGGTACCACAGCAACATGATTTGTGTTACTGGGACTCATGAGATTCCGTTGGTTTCATACTCAAACTATCCCAACACCTCGTGTTTATTAGTTTATGATTAATGTTATGAGTATTGATCGAATCCATGAATACAAAAGGTGATGTATGATATCAAGTTTTCAAGATTGAATTCATGTAGTCATGTCAAGTGCAAGTCATGCCAATTGTATTCATGGTTTGAGTCAAGTTGGTTCAAATGTACATGCTGGGTTCAAGTATTCATGATTGAGTCGTGTCAAGATCAAGTCAATTCTAGTATATAATGGTTTAATCACAAGTCATATAAATAAAAATAAATAATCAATCACAGAACATGATATGAGATAAGTATAAAAGTAACGTCCAAAACAATATTGTAAATATGTGATATGTACGACTAGTTAATCAAGTCATTTGAAATCAGAATATAAACGAAAACATAGTTTAAGTGTTATGCACACGTGATTTCTAATCTCGCCTAAATACGACTACCGGTTTGAGAGATATACATATTTTCGTATCGTCGTGCAAAACTGATCAGAAATTGTTCAGCACCGTCACACATTTTTAAAATGCAGTTTGAGTTAATTTCTATCAGGTTTCAGATTACAAAATTTATTAGAAAATTGTAGGTATTTCGGAGTACTTATCTAAAAAACTAAAATTCGTGCAATTTGGAATTCTGAAACTCTAGTTATGATCGTTTTAATATCAGCGTTTAAAACGGAAATTCAGATGTTTGGACAGCAACTATATGTTATATATTGCAAAGCCCATATCGAGTTGTTTCATATGTTTCTAAGTAATAATATAAAGAAAATTATATTTCTATAAATTATCCATCTACACATCTAAAATTTGTCACTTAATATTGTAACGCAGATTCGAGTTATGTCCTATTTAAAAACAGTAAAAACAGTATGCAAATCAGGACAGATTCTGTCCAGATTCGTCGCTTAATATTGTAACGCAGTTTTATATATTTTACGTCGATTTTCAGTAAAAACTTATAACTAAGAAAATCTAGATCTTTTAATTTAGATGTTTAAAACATCTGAAAACACTTAATTTAGATCAACGATTACAGAGTTATGATCTCTCGAAAAAGACCCTTATTGGCAGTTTCTGGTTTTAGAAACAGTGAATAAAAAAATCTACGCAACTTCTAAATCGTTATTCGGTTTGATATGAAATTTTTACTGTAAATCTGAAATTTAATATTTTATTTATTCTAATTTTTATAGGATTTCTAGATGTGAAAATTAATTTTTAAAAATTATTTTAAGGACAAAAGTTATCTAGGACCGTATTTAAAGGTGACAAAACTACTGGATTTATTTGCAGTTTCGTTTTTCTCTTTTATATAAAAAAAATTAAACAATTATAAAATAAACGGCATATGCAATATATACTTCAAATTGGATCCCCTAATGTCAATATATGAATTATGAATTTCGACAACGTCCTATACCAGGAAAGTCCTAATTTCAAGAAAGCTTATGTAAAGTTGTGTTATCGCGCATGGTTTATTTATATTCAGTCCATGATATTCCTAGTTAACGTAAAAGTAAATCTATGACATAGAAGCATTTTTATTCTATAAGAAAATAATGAATAAATATGAAGATTATGTATAAACAAACAATATTTTAAAAGAGAATAATGGAGGAAAGAGACCATAGGAAGGAATTTCCACCTATGGCGTCGAAAAAATACAACCTCCACCATTTTTTTCGACGATCGGCACCCATCATCATCATCGTTATCATCTAACATGTGCATACACCAAATTTCTTGTAATTCCACCACTTTTTCACCGTTGAATTAGCAATGTAAAAAGTTCTATTGTCGGTAAACCATTAATTTTGCACCAACTAAATCAACGGTGAAAAATGGTATAATCACATGAAATTTGGTGTATCCACATCTTAGATGATAAAGATGGAGGTGATGTATACCGATCGTCCAGAAAAATCATGGAGGGTGCATTTTTCCGACGCCATTGGAGGAAATTCCCTCCCATGGCACCTTTCCTCCATTAATCTCATTTTAAAAATATATATATGTAACTATTTTCATATATAAATATGTGTGTGTGTGTGTGTTTTTTTATGCACTCGATTAGGTACGACAGTCAAGAAAATAAAATCATGGAGAAAACACAATAACAGAGTGAAAGAGATGGAGAGGGAGAAAAGGGACTTACAGGTTGTGTGAGTCGGTATAACAACCGGCTCACCGTTTAGATAAAATTCTCAACCGAGTCTTTGAAATTTGATGGAACCAATACTTCTCTAAGATCAAAGGAAAAGATATTTTATTTTATTTTATTTTTAGAATTGATCAAAAGAAAATGGGTAAAGTGGGATGAAGAAGAGATAAAGAGAGAGATGGGAAATGATAGAAATGTGAGATGAAAAAAAGAAAGGAAAGTGACATATAAAAAAGGTTTATGACCACCATAATTCTAATAAATTATAGCTCATAACCATTCTAATTATTTTGGGAGTTAAAAAGAAGATGAAATGAAAGGTCTCATTTGTAGGTTATAAGAAAAATAAAAATTGATAAAAAATAATTACAATAATGGGGATTTGAACATGTGACTTATAGAATAACAATACAAAGAGTTAACCAATGAGCTACAAGATTGTTCATGCATATATTTAATAAGAATTAAATATATGTCGTGCCTTGAAAAGAAAGTGGGCTTAGAAAAAGAAAAGAATGAATTCAAATGGATTTGTCTTAGCTTAAGTTTGGGCTTTGAAAAATTATAAAATAGGAAAATATAAAAGGAGTGATAAACTAATATATTTAATAGAGAAAAAATATACGGGGATACTCAAAAACAAATAAATATAGTATTTTTAAATAAAAAAGAAGAAGAAGAATTATATAAAGGTATTGGAATTTTGAGGTCGTTACACCATACCTGGGCACAAAGTAGATCAGCTCACCCAAGAAGATAAAGCTCGAATTCGGTCGATAACCGGTGCTACTCCAACTCATCCGGATTCGAGGGAGCGACTGAGCTAAGCCTATTTATACTTGGTATCTTTGTTTGGTGTTCACTCGGTCTACGTCGCCTCGACTCCTAGGTGAGGAGGGACACCGGTTTATTTCTACTTGGTATCCGTGTTTGATATTTGCTCGGTCAACGTCGCCTCAACTCTGGGGCGAGGAGGGACACCGGTCTATTTCTATTTGGTATCCGTTTTTGGTCTTCGCTCGATCTACGTCGCCTCAACTCCGGGGCGAGGAGGGACACCGGTTTATTTCTATATGGTATCCATATTTAGTATTCGCTCTGTCTACATCGCCTCGACTCCAGGGTAAGGAGGGACACCAGTCTATTTCTATTTGGTATCCGTGTTTGGTGTTTACCTAGTCTACGTCACCTTGATTACGGGGTGAGGAAGGATACCGGTCTATCCACACTTATGAAATAAATAAGGATGAAAATATTACGGCCATGCACATTATGGACGAGCTAAAAATACTTTATTGACGTTCCAAATTATATATAAGGTATTATAAGCTCCTCAGCTTTACAAAATGCTCGAAGGCCTACAAAAAAAATAAGAAAAAGGGGATAGGGAGCAGGAAGGACGGCGGCTTCAAACCTCCTTCTCAGCCAGGGATTCCACGCCGTCCACCTGGTCGGCCGATCTAGGGGCCTCGACTATAACAACCTGCTCGACGCCTCTGACCGCAGCCTCACCTCCACCTATCGGCTCGGCACTACTGCCGGGGGGTCATTCCTCCGTAAGGGGATACCTTGCTCGAACCTCCCGGTCGTAAAACCGGGCATTGCTTCCTTAACGTTATCGAAAGCATTGTTCTACCCAACGGCCATGAAATCGGCTAGGTCGACATAAAATTGGTCGGACGCGTTGTAGTCTTCCACGGCCTTTTTCGCCCTACCTTCGGCCCGCTTCATCGCCTCTTGGGCCGCCCGAGTATCTCTCTTAAATGAGTCCCTCTGCCTCTTCATAGCGTTGTAGAGCTCGTTAACCTCACTGACTCGGACCTGAAGGGCCCGGTGAGACTTTTTCAGCCTCACGACCGTCAGGCCCTCCACGACCAGCCTCGAGTCCAGGGAGGCCGCATTGTCCTTCGCCTCCTTCAGTTTAGTGAGAAGCTCTTCCTCGCGTGAGGATGACTCTCCGTCCTTTTTCATCACAGGGCCCACCTCATCAGCCTCCGTGGCGGCAAGGAGGGCACAATGCTGAAGGGCATGCATAAAGACATGAACAGTTTTTGTCAGAAGCTAAATAGAGGAAAAAGTGCTAGAAATTTTTTTTAGAAGATTACCAATCTGGACTGCCTCCTAAGATTTTGCCTCCACTTAGGCTTTCATAGTGCCATGGGGAATTTTGTCCCCTGTTGCTTTCTTCATGTCCGCCAATAAGCTGTCGGCCATAGAGAGCCCCGACGGCACCTTAATGCAGAAGTCGCCCTCCTGCACCTGTATCTCGGCCGAGGTGGCCGGGAAATCACTTTCTTAAGTCTCTTGGCCGGAGACTCAGCGAAGGGCGGTATTTCCGTCCTAGCCCGGGGCGCCAAATCCCGGGCGTGCTTCTGCCCTCCACTCCGACGTTCCTCCAAGATGGGAGGAGCAACAGCTACCTTGGCAGGAGGAGCTGGCCGGGGGAATGCACCGGACGTGGGCTTGGACGAACTAGCGCCGCTGTCCTTCCTCTCCTGTGCCATGGCGGCTATGATCTTCGATTGATCTATTGGATCTGTGGAAGAAAACACGCGAAACTCAGCAGCAGGAATGACAAAACTATTCTAATCCTAAATTAATCAACGAAGTCCCAACTTACCCCTGAAACGCGCGGAACTGAGTCTCATCCAACTCAAGGCCTGCTTAGAAAGTAGAACATCGGCCCGTTGGATCAGCTCCCACTGCGACACTATCCCCGACTGTGGGGCGTTTGACTGCTTAACCCTTAGGCAATCCACCCTGTGCTGTTTGGTGGGCACTGGACAAGCCTCTTCCTCCAGAGGACCAACAAAAACAAACTTCTCCATCCACTCATGGATGGAAGAAGGGACGACCACTATCCCTGACTCGGCCGCCCTACCCTTATGTTTTTAAAAGAAAGGTAAACCCAGCTTAGCCCATCCTTTCGAGTGCCAAGGTGATTTTTGTAGCAAATGAAGGAATGAAGGAGGCTCAAGTCGAAGGGGATCCGATCAATCTTCAACCGGACCAGGAACCCGAGAGGAATTCTCCACGAGTTCGGCGCTAGCTGGCCTGGGGCAAGCCGAAAGCAATGGAGAACAACACAAATCTTGGATGAGAAGGACAGACGCATCCTCGCTCAGAACACTTCTAGGTACAGACCAACCTCATTGCCCTGTACCTGGTCTGCCCATTCACCCTCCCTGGCCAAACAAAGCGAATAGCCAGGGGGATGTAGAAATAGGCCCGGATATCGGAGAGCTCATCCAATTGATTCAACATCGAAGGCGCATCACGGGTATTTTCAATGTGCACCTTAGGGTCCCTCATAGCCACCCGACGACGAAAAAAAAGGGCGTCGCCGCCCCTTAGGGGCGAGCCCGACGCAGAAGAAGAAGACAAAGAAGAAGAAGAACTTCATCGGCTATCGGAAGCCGAGGAAGAAGAAGATGAACCGCTGGACTCGGCTTCAGAAGCTGAAATCTCATTGCCCGACTCAACCCTAACTACATCAACGGAAACATCAGAAGAAAACATCTAACCTGATTTAAGAAAAGATCGGCTGAAAATTGATTTTGGCTGAAGATCCGACCTAAGTGACGGGGCAGCGGGCAATCTTCAAACAAGGGAGGTAACTAAAGAAAAAGTGTTTCCTAAGGAAAGACCTCTCCTATTTATACGCCCAGCAAAAACCATCCAACGGTCCAAATCCGCTCCCACCAAAACGTAACGTCGCACCCCACGACCCCGATGACGCCACGTGGCAACCGACCATTGGACGTCTCCCCTCACACGGATCCGACTGGCGACGTCTCGCAGTCCGCCACCCAAGGGTGGCCACATGGCATGAAGATCGACTGCCTGAGCCAGCGAAGCGACATCTCCTTTATGGCGCAATCATTTTGCTGATCTGCTGACGTCATAAAGGATACGCACGGGAACCTAGACGTACCGTAAATCGTCGCGTGGATCCGAAGATCGAAGAGACACAGCTGCCAAACGCCACATCATTTCCAGACAATCCACCATGAAGATTTCTCGGCACCAAGTTGAAAGAAGAAAACCGAGCAGACCACTCTTGAGCCGACCCATAAATAGGTAGGAACGAGAGTGGGGGGTAATGATGATACCCGTAAGTGAGAACTCCCCAGATCACGACACGTAGCGGGTGATGTGTCATCTGCTTAAGCTCGCTAGATCCCTAGGGGGTTATGGAGCTGGAATAAGTACGATACACGGGGGACATTTCTTGACATCTCATCTTCGAGGTTGCATCCGACCTTTGGGAGACCTTCCCTGAGTACCTTCCTTATTTGCCTAGAAATTAGCCAACGGCTCGCCTCCGAGCAATCCTACAATCAAACTTTCACGGCCTCCTTGCTCATCTCCGAGCTGTTACAGAGCCGAGCTTTCTCGGCCTCCTTGCTCATCTCCGAGCTGTTACAGAGCCGAGCTTTCTCGGCCTCCTCACTCGCCTCTAAGCTATCCACTGATCTGAGCTTCCTCGGCTTCCCTGTTCGACCGAGAGCACGGAGCCCAAGCGTCCCTATAACAGCTCCGTGTATCTCGCCAAAACGAGATCCCCGTCGCTCCACATCCCGCATCCCACGCTGGCACGTCTCTCCATTAATGAGCATATCCCGTCATTAATGGGCGTGCCCCTCCATGAACGCGAATGTGAGGCAGGGGCATAACGGACGGCGAGGATCTCGTGCCGATTCGCTTCATGCGACCGCTATATAAACCCTCTCTTCCAGACGATGGGGGTACCTCGAACTCATTTCCAATACGCCACAATTATTGACCAATCAGAACTACCCATTATTATTTATCGGTACTTACTTGATCATCGGAGGGTCCTACGGTGGTTTCCTACTCCGGGACTTCCCTTGCAGGTAGCTCGATGTCAACGGCAACCAACAACCCATTGAGACCCACACGCTCAACCCTTATCTCAAATCTCAGCCGTTCAACCTCGCTGGCAGTAAGATCGACGGAGGACAACGTCTGAGGGAGATTCCGACCTCCATCAGAAAATGAGTTTCCTTTTCCAATATATACTTAGATAATGATAATGCTTATAGATGTAAGTACTAAAGTAGTGCAATAAGAATGACAACATTCTGCTGGCCAGCTAGAGTTGTCGCCTTCTTAACACTTCATAGGTTTACAACTTTTGGGCAAATTATCATTGTGACGTACGTCGTATCACGTCAAGATGTTACCTTCCATAGATCTGCTATCGAGCGATGATGGACGGCTGAGATTGATTTGGAGGTTGACTCCTGAAGTGTGTGGATTCTCAATGGGTTTTAGGTTGTAGTGGCGAGCTACCTGCAAGGAAGTCCCGAGGTGGTTGTACCACCGAGGACCCTCCGACGATCAAGTTAGTGGTGCAATTTGGGCAGAGTAGCGGCCTAGTGAGGAGAGAATTGCGCACCTTGATCGTCTGAGGGAGGGGTTTATATAACGGCAGCGATGGGCAGGCAGGCGTAAGAATCACACCGACCGTTACGCTCCCGATGTCACGCCCGCATGATAAGCGGGATCCTGCATTAATGGCAAGATAGGCTCGTTAATGGGGGATCGTGATGGCGTGGAACGTGGGATCGTGGGCGGCGGATATCTCGCGCATGGCGAGATTCGCGGAGACGTGGCATGGGTACCTGTGATCAACGCTGCGGGTCGGTCAGGATGAGACCGAGGAGGATTAGCTCGACGGGTAGCTCGGCGACGAGCGGGAGGCCGAGGTGTCCTAGTTCTGCTAAAGCCTGGAGACGAGCCGAGGGGGCCGAGGAGGCTAATTGTGCAGAGGCTTGGAGGTGAGCCAACAGTTGTTTGTATGGCGGGCACAGGAGTTGCGTGGTCGGTCACAGAGGGGCGGCCACATCCAAGGGTCGCAGAACAGGTGTTCTTCCGACGTGCTGTTCTTGGTCCTTCCTTACGGGCTTCGGGACATGTCATCAGCCACGTGCCATGATCTAGGAGATCGCCGATATCGAGCATCATCATTAGCCCCCCACTCTCGTCCTAACCTGATTACAGGTCGGGTCGAGAATGGTCTGCCGGATCACCCGAGGTGAGCTCCTTGTCGTAGATATCGTAAGCGTGCGTTCCCAGGCAACTAGTTGCATTTTCCTGATGGCGTCAGCGGATCGGGGGCCAGATCTTGCATTAAAGAGGAGGCGCCGGATCGTATGTACGTCCACCGAAGCGACAGCCCACGTGTCTGGCGCTGGTTGGCTGACGCGACAGGCCGCAGATCATCGGCGTCCGATAGGGTATGACCAATGCGAGTGCGACAGGTGGAGCGATGGTGGTCGTCGAATGCGATAATTCTTTTTGGTGGGAGATGACCGTCGCCGTTGGATGTGCACGCCGGTAGCTATAAATAGAGGTAGGGTCCTCATCAGGGCCCATACCTCTTCATATTTTCCTCGTCCAGAGTCTTGTTAGATCGGGGCTCTTCTCATCAGTTCGGACTCCTCGCATTTGATCACCCGAGGACACTTTTCTTCAATCAGGTTAGATGTCTTCTTCTGAGGAGTCTGTAGATATAGTGCGGGTAGAGTCTAGGAAGCCCCCCCGGCAAATTCTTCCTCTTTATCTTCCGCTCCTTCTTCTTCTAAGTTGAGCCCGTTTCCCCTTTTTGCAGAGCAAATGGACCGATCCAGTATTCTTACTGCCCTCGGTAACATGTCCCAGAAGAGAGCCGGGGGCATGGCCGCGCCTCGGGCTGACCTGAGTTCTGCGCCAGGGGAGTCGCCGGCGACGAGGCTGTTGGATATATGTATGCCCTAGAGGCCATTATATGATAGTGGATGTATTTATACATGTATATATATATACAGAGGACATTATTGCTCGACATGATAGTATGCTATCTGGTTCTTCTTTACCTGACATGTTGACTTGATCATGTTTTTATTCATTTACACATGTTGATAAAACCCTGAGGATATTTGCTTGACTACTGTGATTATGATGGAGATCATACTAGTGGGACGTCTGTAGTTTATAAGCATATCCTGAAATGTCGCTAGTCGTAGGTGTATTGAGATGGGGCATCGATATACCAGAGTAGACTAGCGTATATGATACTAGACCCATATGATGGGCGATGGATGTTCCCACATCCATTGATGTTTGACATCGAGATCATATGCGGGTGCTCAGTGGAGACTGGGTACACTGGACGGACTCGCCGAGAACTCCTATATGGTATTATATCTATTGCCGGATAGCAGTTCTCAGGTGACACTGGTACAGGTTAGTCTGTAGACCCGAGATCGTCATAGAGTCTTGTATGTTCTCCCACTGTACTTTGATTACCTCCCTACCAAGGCTCTACTGAGTCGTGAAAACAGGTGGCTTTTGGGTACAGTCCCGAGACACATGGAGATAGTGAGCGATAGGAGGGGTTTCGTCTCTCTCGGTATTGGGAGTTGATGCTGTGCTCTGCTCGATTGGCTATATCAGTAAGTCCCTGGCCAGGGCTGTTGAGATTTACTGATAAGTGTTATCAGTAGTTTCTCGATCTGTTATAGACCATTCATCGGCACAACTTATTGAGTTATTGGGGTCGACGTTACCATCCCTAGACTCGATATGCAGCATATCTGATGAAGAGACCGGACTGTACGGTAGTGTTGCCGGTTGGCTCGACGGAAGTTGTGACAGGTTCGCTTGTTTTCTTCTGATCACTCAATACCCGGGTGGCCGTTATGTTTAGCTGACCTCTTATGGCTTGGGGTGCTTGATATGATCACCCACTGCCGGCGTATTGACGAGTCTTAGAGTTCCACAATGGAGTTACCTAGCCCAAGAGAAACGATGTGGTGTGCATATGAGATATGCGCGGGGACCCGATTAAATGCGTGTATGTGATACCGTATATTAATCGGACGGTTTGCTATTGGTCGGGTCATATAAGATATGACCGGTTTGCTAAATCAAGTGTAGATTTAACATTGACCTTTAGCATTTTCACTTTAAACCCTTTTGTCTTTTGGTGTATGCATGCATGTATGCACATGTTTACGTTGATGCACATATGGATGTGCATGCATATATACATGCATACTCATTTGTATCATGGTTGTTGATACATTTGATGGTGGCAATATAAGACTCACATGCTAGTAAATATGTTGATATTTATTTTTTTGGATTAATGGAAATGGAAATATCACTCATGGTTGATTATTTTATTCATCCACTAAACCTTTTGTTAACCTTGAGTTATCTTTCCATGGCCATTATTGTTCCAAATGAAATATCTAGATATTTATTAACTGGGGTTAAGAATGAGAAGAAGAAAATATATATATTTTCTTTTCTCATATTTATCCTAAGACTTATCATTATCTTGAGCTCTCATATTGCCATCTTCTTCTTCCTCTCTCTCTTGCTCTCTAGGTTTTGATAGTGAGTGAAAGAGTGATCAAGTTAGGGTTTTGAAGAGAGAAAACAAAATACATCATCATTCTATACTACTCTTGCCCACTAGTTTAGAGTGTTATCTTCAACTTCATCATCTTGATCAAGTGGAGCTTTGAGCTTGGACAAAGAGGACTCCGGGTGGATCGTCGTGGACTTGGAGGATCTCAAGAAAGCTTTTTTCAACTCTCAAGTAGCTAAGGAGTCTAGCGAAGGGTGATACAAAGGTTGTATTCTTTAAACCTAGTACTTTACTACTTATGGATTGTGATAGTTTAGTATTACCCTAGCTTTTCTGGTTTGATCCTTAGGTTAGTTTCTTTAGCACCCTATAAATTTTTTAATATGGCATGTGTGATGCTACCAAACCCTAGTAGTGGTGCTATAGAAATCCCTTCAAGGTATAAGAGCCTAACTAGAAACCTAGACGATATTACGATAATCCGAAACCGAAAAACTCCGCAAAATACAATTTTAGAAAACCCATGGAAATGCTCTCTGTAAATTTTTTAAAAAGTGCTCTAAAAATTATTTAAACAACTGCAGAGTGACATTTATGAGAATATAAGAACACAGGTGAAATACGAGTGGGGGCTCGGATTTTGGCTGATCCCTAGGCCAGAATTTCTGGCGTCGCCGGCCCATTGTGCGCCCCTCCTCCACGTATTGCACCAGTGCTCTGTGACTCATGATCTGGGGTTTCTGGTATTGTTTGGTAGTCCAGAATTGCATGTGATGTAAGTTTGGTAATGGACTCTTTGCGGAGTATTTCGTATTTGTATTTTTATAGCATTGTATTGGTAACTTTGGCGACGTTAAATAGGTCGAACGAATTATCAAATACTGGTATTTTCCAGGTTGAACGTACTCGATATATAATGCAGGTATTCCTATGGACCCTCTAGAAGAATGAAACCCTAACTCGAGATGTGACCACCAAACTGTGACTAAACCTTAGGGTTTACCGTAGTTAGTGGCGCCACAAATGAGGCTTGGGTTTGCCCTTCTACGGCTGGTCCATTAAATACTATGGCATGGACATTGGGTATTGTTTAACGGCGCTCAAGTGTTGAGCTTGCTGGGAAATGCGGGTGTTTGTTAATTCGATCGACGGGTTTAACATCGCCTAGTAGTATGTGATACTTATTTCTGCGACCGTAAGCATAGTATGCGTATCGCCGGTTTCGTTGCTATATGTCAACAGCAATTGGGGTACACATACTTACTTACGTTGATGACATGTGGTGTTATGTGTTGTTGTGCTATGATGTATAGGATTGTCTTGATCGAATAGCCGGGGGGTTTTATGTAAGATGAGAGTTTTACTTTTCATTCATGTAAAATTCATTTATAATGTAATATTCTTTTATTTGGGGTACTTCCGGGTTGAGGATGATATCACCATTGTTGTATATTATTTACTTTTCCGCATTAGGATAGACCCAAGGTGGAGAGCACAAGTGACCGGGTTCTGGGGTCCAGTGGGAGACCATCTCGAGGCGTCGAGAGCGGGTTTCCTAACTCCAGAATTGGCAGGGTCACCTGCCGCTCTTGTAGGGGTCTAGGGTGTGGGATTGGCTATTCATCACGACCGTGGAATCCGTATTTTCTATTGTTGGCTAAATACTAAATACGGACGTCCTAGTTTATCCTATATTATCATATCTGTGTTTCTGTTGCCTATATTCTGTGATGTGATCACTTAATATATCTGAGACGAATGCTATATTATATATGAGATATATAGTAGGCGTTGCTTATGTTTTACACCCGCACTAGTCTCGTCCAGGTATGCCGTTAGTTAAGTAACCTAACGGTGCATAACAGAACATTGCGGCGAATGCGGATGGCATAAGTGTACGTTGTATTTTCGTTTCTTTTCTGTGATTGGATTAAGGACTTAAATGATGGTACAACATTAATATGATTAATGTGAAGAAAAATAAACCTAAAAAGATGTTGTAGAATCGGATTTGAAAACCACTCGGCTTTTTACGAAAAAGCTACATTTCAAAACTGCGGAGCTTAAGCCACTCCTTTTGAAAAACCATTTGATTCTACGACGATATCAAGTTCAAAGCGTTAAAGGTTTTCTTAAAAACCATCTACAACCCTCCGTCATTTTAGAAAGTAGAGTACTTAGTATTCATGCTACGTTTGTTGACCTTAGCCAAGGCGTAGTGTACGGTAGCTAAGTGATGTCTTCCTACAATGCATATGATGCAGATTAATTGGGACAGGCATGTGACTTTGTTGACCTTAGCCAAGGGTCATGTGAACGGGTCTAATTAATCAAGAAATGACGGGTTGAACTTGACTAGTGCTTGTGATTTGTTGACCATAGCCAAGGTCATGAGTGCTAGGGGTAAAAACCATATCGGGAATTTCAAGAGTTGAAATTTGCAATGAGATTGCATACCTTCCATATGATGGTTAGATCCCGATCCCACTGTGGGCAATAGTTGCTCCCAGGAAAGTTTTGCAGTTTACAATTAGCTAACTCATCAGGTGTCTAGAAAGGTGTTAACGAGGCTACGCCTCTGGGAAGACGAGGTTTATATTAATTAGGTCTGTGTGAAAGCACGGGGAACCTCTCTCAAGTACCGACACTGGCCTGGCTGAACGGTTAGCGAAGTTGTAGACTGTAATTAATCTTGGCTAGTTTTCTTTTTAAGGTTTGAAAGAAAACTTGATTAAAGCAGTGGGAGACATCGATTAGATAAGATAATAACCAATCTGATCTTTGCAAGAACTTTCGCTGAGTGTATTCTTTTCTCTCTCTTAATAGCTGATACCAATAACAGGACTCAAGTTTCTGCTAGATAAAAATAAACTGAATGGAACCAATTATAAAGACTGGCTGAGGAACATTAATATTGCCTTGACTTATGATAAGGTATCATATGTCCTCACGGCTCCAGCCCCGCCCTTCCCAGGTCCTAAATCTTCGGTTGCGGATAAGGAAGTCCGCAAGACATGGGACGCTGACTGTGCCATGGCCAAATGCCTCGCGCTTGCATCGATGGATAACATACATCAGAAGCAGCACGAGAATATGGACGTCCAAGCCATATTTCTCCATACAAAAGAGTTGTATGGAGAGCAATCTCGTGTCTTACGATACAAAGCATCCAGAAAGCTGTTTCAGATGCGGATGGCGCCTGGCACACCAGTAGGTGACCATGTTCTGAAAATGATAACCCTTATAGAAGAGCTTAAGGACCTCGGATGGGAAATGGACAACGAACAATATATTGATATCATTCTGCAGTCTCTCCCCCTAGCCTTTGCTCAGTTTGTAGTTAACTTCAACATGCACAACATGGAGAATTCGCTACCTGAGCTCCTTAATATGTTGAAGAGCGCAGAGAGCATGCTCAAGTCAGTAAAGACTCCCATTTTGAGTTTTGGGCCATCTTCCTCCTCTCGCCTGAAAGCTAAGGCCAAGGGAAAGATGAAGAAGAAACCCACCAAACCTAAGGGTGGAGTCACAAAGGCTAAGGGGAAAGACAAGTCCACGGCTGAGGAATCGGGGAAAGGGGAATGTTATCACTGCCACAAAGTGGGACACTGGAAGCGCAATTGCACTAAGTACTTGGAGCTCAAGAAGAAGAAGCATGGGGATGCTTCCGCTTCAGGTGTGTTTGTGACAGAAAACTGTTTTTCAATAAACTCTGCTTCCTGGGTATTAGATACCGGTTCAGGTTCTCACATATGCAATTCTATGCAGGGGTTGAGATATAGCAAGGTTTTGAAGACAGGTGTTCATACTCTCCGCATTGGAAATGGTTCCAATGTACATACAGTTGCAGTGGGAGAGTATCACTGGGGGTTGCCGTCTGGATGTATATTGGTTTTGAACCCATGTTATTATGTACCTAGTATGCTTTGTAATATAATATCCGTTTCTTTGTTAGACAATGAAGGATATAATTTTGTATTACCGAACAATATTATGAACATTAACCTAAATCAAATGTTGGTTTGGTATGGTACACTTAATAATGGGATATACATCCTAAATCAACACACAGTTTTCAGCATACAACACACTAATAAAAGAAAACTTTCAGAAATAAATGAAGCTTTTTTTTTGGCACTGTAGACTTGGTCATATTAATGAAACAAGACTAAACAAGTTACACAAAGATGGATATTTAAACCCTTTTGAATATAAATCTTATACGACTTGCCAGTCTTGTATCAAGGGTAAAATGACCAAAACTCCGTTTACCGGACACGGAGAAAGAGCTACTGAGCTCTTAGGCCTCATACATAGTGATGTATGCGGGCCAATGTCTACACAGGAAAGAGGCGGTTTTTCATACTTCATCACTTTTACTGATGATTTCTCAAGATTCGGTCATGTGTTTTTATTGAAGCATAAGTCCGAAGCTTTCGAGAAATTCACTGAGTATAAACTTGAAGTAGAAAAACAAACCGGATTGAGTATCAAAATGCTTCGATCAAATCGAGGTGGGGAGTATCTCAGTACAGAGTTTGCAAACTTCCTAAAAGAGAATGAGATTATCTCTCAACTCACTCCTCCTTACACACCACAGCACAACGGTGTGTCAGAACGATGGAATCGGACCCTATTAGATATGGTTCGTTCCATGATGAGTGATGCTGAGTTACTCGGCTCATTTTGGGGGCATACATTGGAGACTGCAGCGTTTCTACTGAACAAGGTCCAACCAAAACCGTGTCTACCACGCCATATGAGATATGGCATGGGAAGAGACCATCTCTTAAACGAATTAAGATTTGGGGTTGTCCGGCCTATGTTAAAAAGCAGAATCCGGACAATCTCGAGACACGGTCAGTCATGTGTAATTTTGTGGGATATCCAAAGAATTCTTATGGATATCTATTCTACCACAAGGAGAAACAAAAGGTGTTTGTTTCTCATCATGCCATATTTTCAGAAAAAGAGTTTTTTACAAATGATACAGATGGCAGTGTGGTAGACCTAGAAGAAGTTCTAGAAACACAAATTACAAATGATGACTTGGTTGAACCGACTGTTGCAACAGAAACTGATGAATCTCGGCCACTCCATAGGTCTGGTAGGACTTCTCGCCCACCGGAGAGGTACTACGGTTTCCTCATTGATGGTGACAGAGAAGACTGCATCATGGATGATGATGATCCTACCAGTTTTCAGCAAGCTATCACGAGTGGAGACTCTATGAAGTGGCTGGATGCCATGAGATCTGAAATGGAGTCCATGTACACCAACAAAGTATGGACTTTGGATGTTGTACCCTCTGGAGTAAAACCCGTGGGGTGCAAATGAATCTTTAAAAGAAAGATTGGTGTAGATGGGCAGGTGGAGACCTATAAGGAAAGACTTGTGGCGAAAGGTTTTCGTCAAAAACCAGGTCTGGACTATGACGAAACCTTTTCTTCCGTAGCCATGCTTAAATCCATTCAGATCCTACTTGCTATTGCTGCTCACTACGACTATGAAATCTGGCAGATGGACGTTAAAACTGCATTTCTAAATGGTGATTTAGAAGAATGCGTTTATATGGATCAGCCAGAGGGCTTCATTGACAGTGGGAGCAGCGGGAAAGCATGTAGATTGCTTAAATCCATTTATGGATTAAACCAGGCATCACGGAGTTGGAACATCTGTTTTGATGATGTTATCAAAGAGTTTGATTTCATCAAAAATCCAGACGAACCTTGTGTTTATAAGAAGGCTGTAGGGAGAGCTGTCACATTCCTCATATTGACGTGGATGACATTCTTCTGATAGGAAATGATATTCCTATGCTACAGTCAGTCAAATCTTTCTTATCACTAAGGTTCTCCATGAAGGACCTGGTGATGCCACATACATTCTGAGCATTCGGATCTATAGGGATAGATCCAAGAGGTTATTGGGATTGTCCCAAACCAGGTACATCAACACCATCCTAAAGAGGTTTAGTATGGAAGACTCTAAGTAGGGTGCCTTACCCGCTTGCCATGGAGTCACTCTCTCCAAGGACTTTTGCCCAAAAACCGATGAAGAGAGAGCTCGCATGAGCATTATACCCTATGCTTCGGCAGTAGGATGTATAATGTATGCGATGTTATGTACACGCCCAGATGTAGTTTATGCACTTAGTGTAGTAAGCAGGTATCAACCCAACCCAGGGGAGAATCACTGGATAGCTGTGAAGAACATTCTTAAGTACTTGCGAAGGACTAAAGAATTGTTCTTAGTGTATAGTAATGGAGATCTCTAAATGGAGGCCTTTACGGATTCGAGCTTCCATAGTGCTAAGGACGACAGCAAGTCTATCTCTGGGTTTGTATTTACCTTCAATGGAGGGGTGGTAAGTTGGAAGAGTTCCAAACAGGATACCGTTGCAGACTCTACGATGGAAGCTGAGTACATTACTGCAAATGATGCCGCCAAGGAAGCCGTCTGGATGAGGAAGTTCGTCTTGGAGCTAGGAGTAGTTCCAACCATTATTGATCCAATACCATTGTATTGTGATAATAATGGGGCTATGGCGTTAGCCAAGGAGCCCAGGTCCCATCAGCGGTCCAGACACATCCTGAGGCGCTTTCATTTGATCCGGGAGATTGTAGATCGCCGTGAGATCGAGATTAGGAGAGTAGACACAAAGAATAACACTGCGGATCCACTCACCAAGGCCCTCCATCAACCGCAGCATAAGCGACTTTTAAGATGTTGGGTATGAGATACGCCAATAACTGGCCTTAGTGCAAGTGGGAGATTGTTGGATATATGTATGCCCTAGAGGCCATTATATGATAGTGGATGTATTTATACATCTATATATATACAGAGGACATTCTTGCTCGACATGGTAGTATTCTATCTGGTTCTACTTTATCTGACATGTTGACTTGATCATGCTTTTATTCATTTATACATGTTGATAAAGCCCTGAGGATATTTGCTTGACTACTGTGATTATGATGGAGATCATACTAGTGGAACGTCTGTAGTTTATAAGCACATCCTAAAATGTCCCTAGTCGTAGGTGTATCGAAATGGGGCATCGATATACCAGAGTAGACTAGCGTATATGATACTAGACCCATATGATGGGCGATGGATGTTCCCACATCCATTGATGTTTGATATCGAGATCATATGCGGGTGCTCGGTGGAGACTGGGTACACTGGACAGACTCGCTGAGAACTCCTATATGGTATTATATCTATCGTCGGATAGCAGTTCTCAAGTGGCACTGGTACAAGCTAGTCTGTAGACCCGAGATCGTCATAGAGTCTTGTGTGTTCTCCCACTGTACTTTGATTACCACCCTAGTACGGCTCTACTGAGTCGTGCAAACAGGTGGCTTTTGGGTACAGTCCCGAGACACATGGAGACAGTGAGCGATAGGAGGGGTTTTGTCTCTCCCGGTATTGGGAGTTGATGCTGTGCTGTGCTCGTTTAGCTATATCAGTAAGTCCCTGGCCAGGGCTGTTGAGATTTACTGATAAGTGTTATCAGTAGTTTCTCGATCTGTTATAGACCATTCATCGGCACGACTTATTGAGTTATTGGGGTCGACGTTACCATCCCTAAACTCGATATGCAGCATATCTGACGAAGAGACCAGACTGTACGGTAGTGTTGCCGGTTGGCTCGATGGGAGTTATAACAAGTTCGCTTGTTTTCTTCTGATCGCTCAATACCCGGATGGCCGTTACGTTTAGCTGACCTCTTGCAGCTTGGGGGTGCTTGATATGATCACCCACTGCCGGTGTATTGACGAGTCTTAGAGTTCCACAATGGAGTTACCTAGCCCAGGCGAAACGATGTGGTGTGCATATGAGATATGCACGGGGACCCGATTAAATGCGCGTATGTGATACCGTATATTAATCGGGCGGTTTGCTATTGGTTGGGTCATATGAGATATGACCGATTTGTTAAATCAAGTATTGATTTAACATTGACCATTAGCATTTTCACTTTAAACCCTTTTTTCTTTTGGTGTATGCATGCATGTATGCACATGTTTACATTGATGCACATATGGATGTGCATGCACACATACATGCATACTCATTTGTATCATGGTTGTTGATACATTTGATGGTGGCAATATAAGACTCACATGCTAGTAAATATGTTGATATTTATTTTTTTGGATTAATGGAAATGGAAATATTACTCATGGTTGATTATTTTATTCATCCACTAAACCTTTTGTTAACCTTGAGTTATCTTTCCATGGCCATTATTGTTCCAAATGAAATATCTAGATATTTATTAACTGGGGTTAAGAATGAGAAGAAGAAAATATATATTTTTTCTTTTCTTATTTTTATCCTAAGACTTATCATTATCTTGAGCTCTCATATTGCCATCTTCTTCTTCCTCTCTCTCTCTCTCTTGCTCTCTAGGTTTTGATAGTGAGTGAAAGAGTGATCAAGTTACGGTTTTAAAGTGAGAAAACAAAACACATCATCATTCTATACTACTCTTGCCCACTAGTTTAGAGTGTTATCTTCAACTTCATCATCTTGATCAAGTGGAGCTTTGAGCTTGGACAAAGAGGACTCCGGATGGATCGTCGTGGACTTGGAGGATCTCAAGAAAGCTTTTTTCAACTCTCAAGTAGCCAAGGAGTCTAGCGAAGGGAGCTACAAAGGTTGTATTCTCTAAACTTAGTACTTTACTACTTGTGGATTGTAATAGTTTAGTGTTACCGTAGCTTTTCTAGTTTGATCCTTAGGATAGTTTCTTTAGCACCCTATAAATTTTTTAATATAGCATGTGTGATGCTACCAAACTCTAGTAATGATGCTAAAGAAATCCCTTCAGAGGCCGTCCGCCTTGACCCTAGCCCCCGATGATTGCAGCGGAAGCGGCCAGAGGCATCCGCAGGTTCCCGAACCCCGGCCGAGGGAAGCAGGAGAGGGCGAAGACGAGGTCCCTCTTAAGAGGAAAAAGAAGGTTTACCGTGCGCCACCGGCTGAGATTCCCGGGAGGGTTCCTGTGCCGGAGGGGGACGCCTGTTTCGTAGTCCCGTCCAAGCTTTCCATCGCTGCCAGCCTGCTCGCTGACATGGAAGTGTCAGCCGGAGGCAAGATTCTGCGGGGACCCTTAGGGCCCAAGTGGCAGCCATAGATCAGGAGGCGGTGCAGGTATGGATTCCCCTATGTGTTATTTTAAGCGACCTTTTCTCATTTCGAGCGTCTCTAAGCCTTTCTGTCATTTTTCATCAGATCCTTCAGCACTGCACCCACGTTGCTCGCATGGAGACCGAGGATGATGCCCGTGCTAGGAGGTTGGTGGGGGAGTCTTCTTCGGAGGCCGATGACCTTCGACTCAAGCTGCGTTTGGAGAGAGAGAGGATGGCCATCCTTGAAGCCCAATTGGCCGCCGAGGAGCTTACCGTCTCAAGTGCCGGGAGTCCTACCACCGGTTAAGTGAGTCCCACCGGGCCATCGAGGCTAAGTTGGTGGAACTGGCCGATCGCTATGCAGCAATGAAGAAGGCACGGGATGCCGAGGCTATGCTTCAGGCGGCGAAGGTTGCCGAGGTTCGAGCTCGAAAGGCGATGGCCGATTACAAGGGGTCGGACCAGTTTTACATCGATCTTGGCGAAGCCTCTGCCATTGCGTGGCACACAGCTCTTGATGCCGTCAAGGCATAGTCTCCGAAGTTTGCCGATGGTGAGCTCCATGCTCGGGTCCCGCTATCGGTGGTCATGCCTTCGGCAGAGGGCGATGAGGGAGGAGCTGCTGCTGGAGCGGAAGTCCCAGCTTCTGGGGATGGTACCGAGGGGAATAAGATCTGGGCAGGCTTGCGTCCTGGACTTTTTGGCCTTTCCTTTCTCTCTCTTTTTTGTAAGCCTCCGGGCAATTATGGTAAGGCTGGGCAGCCCAGAGTACCTTTGTAGAGACTTTGATTTATGTGAATAAAAAATCTTTTTACTGCTTCTTTGTGTGCATATTTTCCTTTTGTTTGTGGAAAACATTCGTAATTGCACGGTCCATCTTTCACGTCAGGTCGGTTCCTCATCTGGTGATCGCACGTCGAGTTGAATTCGACTATTTGCCAAGTGTGTAAAGACCGGTGAAAGGTCGGTATCTCCTTGTCCCCGAAGTCGAGATTGGGATCGCTTAGACGTGGATGGCCTCATGGCGAGGGCTTGGACCGTGGCGTCGGCGGTTAGTAACACCAGCTACGGATGACCGAGCATGGTAGATGCTCGGTTGCCTCTTGGTGATGTCTTCGATCCTTAGCGCTGGAAGGGCCGTAAGAGGTGGCTAAGGATGGACCGAGCAGTGAAGCTGCTCAGTGGCCTCTTGGCGAAGGCTTCGATCCCTGGCGTTGTGGGGTAGGGAGCTACCGGCCAGAGATAACCGAGCAAGGGCGGGCCCGGTTGCCTCTTGATGAGGGCTTTGATCCTTAAGGACGGGCCGAGCAGGGCTACTACCCGGTGCCTCTTGGTGAGGGCTTTGATCTCTGGTGTTGTGGGGTAAGGAACTACCAGCCAGGGATAACCGAGCAAGGGCGGGCCCAGTTTCCTCTTGATGAGGGCTTTTGATCCTTGGCGTGGGAGGGGCCGTAAGAGGCCTATTAAGGATGGGCCGAGCAGGGCTACTTCCCGGTGCCTCTTGGTGAGGGCTTTGATCCCTGGAGTTGTGGAGTAGGGAGCTACCATCCAGGGATAACCGAGCAAGGGCGGGCCCGTTTACCTCTTGATGAGGGCTTTGATCCTTAAGGACGGACCGAGCAGGGTTACTGCCCGGTGCCTCTTGGCGAGGGCTTTGATATCTGGCGTTGTGGGATAGGGAACTACCATCCAGGGATAACCGAGCAAAGGCGGGCCCGGTTTCCTCTTGATGAGGGCTTTTGATTCTTAGCGCGGGAGGGGCCGTAAGAGGCCTACTAAGGACGGGCCGAGCAGGGCAACTGCCCGGTGCCTCTTGGCGAGGGCTTTGATCCTTAAGGATGGGCCGAGCAGGGTTACTACCCGGTGCCTCTTGGCGAAAGCTTTGATCCCTGGCGTCATGGGGTAGGGAGCTACCAGCCAAAGATAACCGAGCAAGGGCGGGCCCGGTTGCCTCTTTATAAGGGCTTTGATCCTTAGCGCGGGAGGGGCCGTATGGGGCCTGCTGAGGACGGGCCGAGCAGGGCTACTACCCGGTGCCTCTTGGCGAGGGCTTTGATCTCTGGCATTGTAGGGTAGGGAGCTACCAGCCAGGAATAACCGAACAAGGGCAGGCCCGGTTGCCTCTCGATGAGGGCTTTGATCCTTAGCGCGGGAGGGGCTGTATGGGGCCTGCTAAGGATGAACCGAGCGGGATGGTTGCCCTCACTAGTATAGCTTGAGCTTCTCAGCGTTGCAAGCCCATGGAAATCTGCGCCCATCCGCGTCTTGCAAGCGGTAGGCCCTGCCGGGAAGGACCTCGGAGACGAGGAAAGGACCGTCCTATTTAGGGGAGAACTTGTGCAGCCTGTCTTGGTCGACGAACTCATTTCGCCTCAGGACTAGGTCGCCGGTCTTGAAGAAGCGACGCTTGACTCACGCGTTGTAGTATCAGGCGGTTTGCTGCTGATAGGCGGCAGCTCTGATCTGAGCCCGGTCTCGTTTCTCCAACAAGATGTCTAGGTTGGTCCGGAGGGCCGTGGTGTTCGCTTCGTCGTCGAAGTGTTCGACCCGGTGACTGGGTAGCCCAATCTCCGCTGGGACTATTGCCTCGGTCCCGTAGCAGAGGCTGAAAGGGGTTTTCCCAGTGGGGGTCTTCTTTGACGTGCGCAAAGCCCATAAGACCCGAGGTAACTCCTCAACCCAACCGCTTTGGCGTCCTTCTAGGCGGGTTCGTAGACCTCGGAGGACGTCCCGATTAGAGACTTTGGCTTATCCGTTGCATTGGGGATATGCAACCACGACAAACTTCATAAAGATATGATACTCATTGCAGAATTCCTTCACTTTCTCGTTCTCGAAGTTTGTCCCGTAGTTGGTGATGATACACCTCGGTATACTAAACCAGAGTATCACGTTGTTCTGCAGAAACTTGATTGTCGTGGAGGCATCTGGTTTCCTGATGGGGATGGCCTCAATCCACTTCTTGAAGTAATCCACTACGGCGAGGACATACTTGTGCCTACCCGTACCGGCAGGGAACTGGCCTATCATGTCCAATCCCCACTGGGTGAACGGCCACGGGGAGGTAAGGGCGGTTAGCTCAGTAGCCGGAAGACGGGGTATGCTTCCATGGAGTTGGCAACTTTTGCATCTCCTGACGAGCTTCTGGACGTCTTCGTGAATAGTTGGCCAGTAGTACCGCTGGAGCAATGCCTTCTGGATTAAGTTGCGGGCCCCTTGATGTGCACCGCTGAATCCTTCGTGGATTTCATGGAGGACGTAGTCGGCTTTGTGGGGGTAGACGCACCGGAGCAGGGGCTGGGTGAAGGACTTCTTGTAAAGGTTCCCATTGCTCCAGACGAAGTGACAGGCTTTGGCTCGGAGACGGCGGGCTGCTTTCCGATCTTCCAGGAGCGTACCTTCCCTCAGGAATTCTACGAGGGGCTTCCTCCAGTCTCGGTCCTCTTCCTGGGCTATGTACACATGAAGTATTGTCGCCCGTCTTCCACGCTGGGCCGTGGCAAGATCTCGAAGAGGATAGACCGCTTGTTGTTGGCCGAGTAGGATGAAGCCAGCTTACTCAGGGTGTCGGCTTGAGTATTGAGCTGTCTGGGTATTTGCTCTACCTGGACCTCGTCGAAGTTCTCTCGAAGTTTTCTTACCTCGGCGAGATACTTCACTATTAGAGGTTCCCGAGCTTCGAAATGGTCGATAACTTGGACGACGACTAGGGCTGAGTCGTTGCGGATTCGAATTGTTTTTAGCCCCATCCCGGAGGCTATGCACAGTCCAGCCAGCAAAGCCTCGTACTCTGCTACATTGTTTGAGGCCTTGAATCCGAGCTTCAGAGAATACACCATTTTCGCCTCGTTCGGGCCTCGAATGATGAGGCCGGCGCCACAGCCTTCCTCGGTTGAGGACCCGTTGACGTAAACGACCCACTCAGGGACGGAGTCGGACCTCCCCTCGACCGAAGGTTGAGCCGCGAAGGTCGGCGTCAACTCCGGTTTCTTGCTGGGGATGGTGCACTCGACGATAAAATCGACCAGGGCTTGTGCCTTGATGGCCTGCCTCAGAAGGTATTTTATGTCAAACTGGGACAACTCCCACCTCCACTTCTCTAAGCGGCCCAAGGATTCAGGTGAGGCGAGGATAGCCCCCAGTGGACGCTCGGTAAGAACGAGGATGGTGTGCGCCTGGAAGTAGTGTCGTAGCTTCCTTGAGGCCACAACGAGTGCCAAGACGATCTTTTCTATAGCTGGATACCTCGTTTCTGTGTCTTTGAAGACGTGGCTCACGTAGTACACGTGCTTCTGCACCCCGTCGACCTCTCGAACGAGCACCGAGCTCGTTGCTTGGTCAGACACCGCCAGATACAGTGATAGCTCGCCTTCAACTGGTCGGGTGAGCAGTGGTGGCGTCGCAAGGTGCCTCTTCGATTGGTCAAAGGCAGTCTGGCTCTCCTCTGACCACTCAAACCTCGGGATCTTCCTTAGAGCTTTGAAGAATGGGAGGCACTTCTCCCCAGACCTCGACATAAAACAGCTCAGAGCGGCTACTCGCCCCGTAAGTCGCATGATCTCGACGTTGGTCTTGGGCACGGCCATGTTGAGGATAGCGTCGATTTTCTCTGGGTTAGCTTCGATTCCGCGGTGGGTAACCATGAAACCGAGGAGCTTTCCCTCGGTGACTCCGAATGCGCACTTGGCGGGGTTCAGTTTCATCTTAAACTTGCAGAGCACTTCGAAGGCCTCGCCTAGGTCCTTGGCATGGTCGACCGATGATATGGATTTGACAAGCATATCGTCGATGTAAACTTCCGTGTTCCGACCGATCTGCGGTTTGAACATGCGGTTAACCAATCATTGGTACGTAGCTCCGGCGTTCTTGAGGCCGAAGGGCATCACCTTGTAGCAGTACACCCCCCAGTCCGTTGTGAATGTGGTAAGATCTTCGTCTGCCGGATTCATACGGATCTGATTATAGCCGGAAAAGGTATCCATGAAGCTTAATAGCTCGTGGCCTACCGAGCTGTCAACGAGCTGATCTATTCGAGGGAGGGGATAGTTGTCTTTGGGGCAGGCCTTGTTGAAGTCGGTGAAGTCGACGCACATGCGCTATTTCCCGCTCGACTTCTTGACCAGAACTATGTTCGCCAGCCACTCCGAATAGGGCACATTCCGAATGAAGTCGGTGGCGAGGAGCCGATCTATTTCGTCCTTGATAGCCTTATATTTGACTGGGGCGAAGCTTCGCTTTTTCTGCCTGACGGGTCGGACCGTAGGATCTACACCGAGCTTGTGAGATATGATTTTGGGGTCGATCCAAGGCATGTCAGCAAGCGCCCAGGCGAACACATCGGAGTTGTTTCTGAGAAAATGAACCAGATCATCTCGCTGAGTTCCTGTCAAGAGCGACCCGATCTGAACGATTTTTTCGTCGTCCCCTTCTATGAGGGGGACCTCATTCAATGACTCCACCGGGGTCCTTCGAACCTCTTTTTGCTCATCTCAAGTGTCCAGGGAACCCCTGATGTCACCTTCACCTTCGACATCGTCGGTTGGCCGCCCAGATGAAGATGTTGCGGTGAAGCAAACCTTTGCAATCCGCTGGTCTCCATAGGCCCGACCTATCCCTCCCTGATCGAGAGGGGACTTCATCGCTAGGTGGTAACCGGGCCCGTAGGGAGTTCAGCGTTGGGCGGCCGAGGAGGATATTGTAGGCCAATGGGAATACGATGAATTCCACAGGCACTGTTCGCGTACGGCCGGCCTCTCCAACATTAAACCGCAGAGTGATTACCCCTTCCGCCGGGATGGAGTGGTTAGTAAATCCTGAAAGGACGTGGGAGGTCGGCCTCAAGTCTACTGGGGTGAGCCCCATGCGCAGAAAGCAGTCATAGAAGAGAATGTCCGCCGAGCTTCCCGAGTCGACCAGTATCCTGTGCACCTCGTGTTGGTGGACCCGAGCCATGATCACCAGAGGGTCATTATGGGGTAGGGATATGCTGTAGAGGTCCCCGTCGTCGAAAATGATCGGCTCGGTCTCCCTGGCCTTCTTCCTCGGACGGCTGTTGACCTCTTCGGCCGACGTGGGGTGCTGAGTCTCGTAAGCACTTGACGTACCCCCCGCCGACATGACCATGATTTTTGATGAGCCCCGGTTCCTTTTGATGAGGTTCCTTAAGTCGCCCGGCGAGATAGTCTTCGAGCTGCCGGGACAAGTTCCATCCGTGCGACCCCGTCGAGGGAGGGGGTGTCGTCATGCCTGTGAGCAAGCGAGCTGACAGACATCTCCTCGGGAGGGACGGGGGCGCGAAGGGGCTCGGGGAAAGGCGCTCTGGCAATGGACCTCGGTGCGGAGCTGTAGGGCGCCCAGCGGGTCATAGAATACGTTGGTCTGGGAGATTGGCGGTCATGGGAGGCATCGAGGCGGTGGCCGGCTGTGTTGACGCGTGCAGAGACTTCTCTCCCTCTGTAGGGGTCTCGATCCCGAGGTGGAGGAGCGGCGACCTGGGGAGCCTGCCCTGCCGTTTGAACACGGACTAGCGCATCCACGACAGAGCGAGTCGGTCTATCCGGGCGGCTAGGGCGTTGATGATATTCGGGGGAGGAGATTCGTCTGCACCTCCGTTGTGGGGGAGGCGGCGGCTAGTGCTTGGATCATCGCGGTGATCGCTCGCCATTGAGTCAAGATCGGAAGATGAACTTTGTTCGGTGGAATCAAGAGTTTCCCACAGACGGCGCCAGCTGACGTGGCGTCGTATCACGTTAAGATGTTACCTTCCGTAGATCTGCTGTCGAGCGACGATGGACGGCTGAGATTGATTTGGAGGTTGAGTCCTGAAGCGTGTGGATTCTCAATGGGTTTTAGGTTGTGGTGGCCGAGCTACCTGCATGGAAGTCCCTGGGTGGTTGTACTACCGAGGACCCTCCGAAGATCAAGTTAGTGGTGCAATTTGGGCTGAGTAGCGGCCTAATGAGGAGAGAATTGCGTACCTTGATCGTCTGAGGGAGGGGTTTATATAGCAGCAGCGATGGGCGGGCGGGCGCGAGAATCACGCCGGCCGTTACGCTCCCGACGTCACGCCCGCGTGATAAGCGGGATCCCGCATTAATGGCGAGACAGGCTCGTTAATGGGGGATCGTGATGGCGTGGGATCGTGGGCGGCGGATATCTCGTGCATGGCGAGATTCGCGGAGCCGTGGTGTGGGAGCCTGTGATCAGTGCTGCCGGTCGGTCAGGATGAGACCAAGGAGGATTAGCTCGGCGGGTAGCTCAGGGTCGAGCGGGAGTGTCATGACCCGAAATGACACGTGACGGCACTTGAATAATATGAAGTCTATAAGACCCCATCTAATTCAAGTAAGCCAAAAATCCCAGAAATCTAAACCATTTTAAAGAAGAAAGAAGGAAAAGTTTAGTTTTAAAGCTTTAAATAATATAAGCCGAAATATGCATTTTTAAAATCATCAAGTTCTTTCTGAAAATTTCGGCAGAGTTTCCTTTGTAAATATTGGCCCCAAAAGGGGTACAACATGCATAATATGAATAAAGGCATCTCCAAGCGGGAGCTAGCTCTTCGTCAATTGACGGTCTCAACCATGCAAGCAATATAATATACAACGCCGAAGGGCGAGAATCAAAACTCAAAAGGAAACTCAAATCATCAAGAAAACCATAATAATACAACGCGCGACTCTAAGGTCGAAAGAATATTCAACTGGTTTTCTAAGGTTAATAAATATACAATTCTGGTTGATGGAGTTTCTAGATACAACAGAATATAAATAAAGTACAATGGTGGTCATGATGCGAGTGAACCCACCTACCAAGGCAATCACCCGGAATGAAAGCAGTGTGCCAGCAAAGCCGCAACGAAACCTGTACGGCAAAACCTGCAAGAAACTGTGGCGCAACGGGGGTGAGTTGCCAACTCGTGAGTAGAAAACATCACAGAGCAGAAATCGTATGTATGACTCAATCCTAGGTCAATATGATCATAATATAAATCCCCAATGATAATATGGCCTGAAGCATAAATATAATGGCAAGGATAAACATCTATGCATAAGTGTAATCTCATGTGCTCGTGTCAGTGTCTCAGGTAGCAATATATCGTAAATATGAGGTATGAATGCGATATAATGAAAACAGAATACATCATGAATGAGAAAACTATTTTCATAATATAATGAGATTTCTGTATAAACATTTAAGTATCATTAATGAAATCATCAGAAAATCAGTGTCAAGTATCGATAAAAAATATATATCTCAATATCTCAGGCTCCGGCTGTCCGGACTGGCCTGTATCATCAAATCAATATCTCAGGCTCCAGCTATCCGGACTGGCCTGTATCATAAATCTCAATAAAATCACCGGTCAGCAATGTTCCCATGTCTCAGGCTCAACGCCATCATCTGCGACCATCTTGCCCCGGGGTACCGTACCGGGTCCACCATGCACCCACAGACAGTTCCTCCTCCTCCTCGAATCGGGTGTATGATATCGCTCAAGAGCCGAGAAAACTCATGGTGGACATATCACAATCATAACATGAGAAAACCACACTTTTTTCTTTTAAAATGATAAATGAGTTTATTAAATCTTGCTGTTTCTCTAAATCCAGAAATCTCATGGAAAATCCGAAATCCAAAATGAAAAGTCAATAATAATGAATACTGGGCTCCGGCGATCCGGACTGGCCATTATAATATTGCATGACTAATGAATATAAAAATATGCATGAAATATTAAGCAATGGACGCAATAATGAACTAACATATGAAACAATAACATATAGGAACTATCAGCTAGCAGGCTATGTCAATGAAATAATATTCTCTAAGTGTACGTGATATAGCAATTATCGATGAAGATGTGTGTGCTCCCGCAAGCGAGTGTACGTGGAGCATACGCGTCATCGGTAATGGTGATGGTGTCGTAACAACAGGTTTCATCATTTCTAACGAAAATACATATAAGCATGCAATGCAATGCGAGCAGCAGAATAAAAGGTAAATGAATAGTAATGCAGCAATAAAGAAATATACATTCATATATACGAGTCATACAGGTTTTGGTATCTGAAATCGCACAAATCATGGAGTTTAGAAAATAGGGCTACGGTGTTTTTATGAAAAAGTACATCATTTAAAATATCCGTAGTATCTCTTGTCATGTCTTTAAAATACTCACGATTCGTTAGTTTTTGAAATAGGTATGACTCGAGTCTAGTCTAATATCTACAAGTAAGCTACAGTACTAAACTAACAGGCAAATCGAAAAGATAAGGAAACCACCTAAATCTGAGTCGATATATATATATATATATATATATATAGTCGGTGATCCCGCCTCAATAGTATCCCATACGATACACTATATAATATGACATCCTCGAATCAAGAGTGCGGATCTATCATCAATATATCTCGTACGGTAAATCCATCGTACGGCATCCCAAAACTGGGTACGGGTCAAATATCATATTTATCTCATTATTCATCTGGTATCCTTATCATCACATATCGTGAACCGGGTACCGATCTACGTCTAGTACAATACTGATACCATCTATATATATATATATATATATATATATATATATATATATATATATATATGCGTGTGTATGAAACACATCGCCTAAGGACCCGCTATACTAATCATGTCGTATCTCATAATATGAACCATGTCATATCACCGACCTCATGGTCTCATGCCCAATCTCATCGACTCATCTCCAAATACCATGTACTATCCTCATATCCAAGTATATATATATGTATGTATGTATGTATGTATGTATGTATGTATATATATATATATGTATGTATGTATGTATGTATGTATGTATGTATATGTATGTATGTATGTATGTATGTATATATATATAGGTATATATATGTACCTATATGTACCTATATGTATGTATATATGTATGTATATATGTATATATCCCCATATACGCACAAGTAAAACAATGTAAGTGTGTGTGTGCGCACGCGCGCGCGCGTGTGGGTGTAATCCTTATTCTAGGGTTCGCGACTAACACTAACTAATGACACTATCATCCAACTATACTATAATTTAATTCATGATCTCCTAAGATGTATCTAGATAATCATCTAGTCTCACAATAAACATAATTATATATATATATATACTACACTACGAACTGCGGGGGTGTTATACGCCATCCACCCGACTTTCCCCGTAGATATATATCTACTCACATTGCTCTTGCTTGCCGATGTCGATGTCGCCTTCCTCTGCTTCATCGTCTCGAAATCCACGTGACGGTACCTACAACCAATACACAATCGCAAATGCGCATTAAAATCGATTCGGAAAACTAAAATGGCACACGTTTCGCTCATAGGTTAAAACCTATAGCCTCGCATGCATAACACGACCAATAACCCTAGTCGTTGACGTTCAAACTCCACACGACAGAAAAACAATATCAAATACCAAATCCAAATTCATAAGAAGCCGCAAAACGAATTCAGAAACTTCGAAAACATGCTCCAGATTTTACCCTGGGTGAATTTAGCCAATTTTTCATATATAAAAGGTCTAGTTTACTGAATAAAAAGCCCTGGACAAAGAACTAACCCCCATTTCCCTGCTCTGGCCACAATTTACGACCAGAATGAATAAAATTGTGGCCAGGGTAAAGTGTTTGGGTCTCGGGTCTTCAGGGTAGCTTCTAGGTGGCCTGCACTACTCACTGTGTTTGCTAAATAATTTTCAGAAGCTCCGGGTGTTAGCAGATATCCAATTCTCATCACAATTTCCACAATTTCCCGATATCGGGGTTTCTAAGTTTGGGGTTTGGGGTTCTAGTCTACGGTTTAAATCTCTAATCACACACTAAAGGGGTTGTATGGTTACCACTAATCTCAATTATACCATCTCAATTCAAATCAAACCCTAATCCCTTCTAGGAATTTTCAAAGCTCACGAAACAACACTATATCGATTCAAAACATGTATAGGTGCTAAGGTGAATGAAATACAATACAAATGGTGAAAGAATTAGCTCATTTGGCAACTCAAGATTTTTCTTGAGTTGCCCCAAGTGTCCAAAATCCTTACTTTCTTGGTCCAAACTGTTTGTGTGGAGCTTGTGCACATTTTTAATGAAGTGGGGATGGACTTTGGATGAGTTTTTGGTGGTGTTTTGAAGGTGTAGAGGAGGGAGGAAGGAGGTGGGCAGCCATGAAGAGAGGGGAGAGGAAAAATGAAGAAGAAAATAATGATGGGGAAGAAGCTATGGTCCATGGTTGACCCTCACCTCTCTCTCACTTGCCCATCCCTCATTGTTTAATCATTTTCTTTTTCTTTTTCCTTTCTTTTCTTTTTCTTTTAGAACAAAACCATGCATAAAAATAAAGAAAAGCCATGCACGAAATCATGAAATCCAATATCAAGCGCCGAATATGCGCAAAATCCAATCAGGTGCACAAGGTGCACAAAACCAATATCGAGCATCATAATCGAAATTGAAGTCCAGTGCATCTAAGTGCACAAAATGCGTATCACTGCACTGCAAGCATATGTGAATCATACCGAGTGCAAAAACCAAATCGTGTGCGTATATACGCACGAAATCAACTCAACTGTATGAAACCTATAAAATCATAAACGTGTGAAACCAAGGCACGAAAACGAGATCAAGTGCACCAACTGTGCAAAATCGCAAATACTCAGCAGGTGCAACCATGGTCCATGAAAACAAATATCATGAAACTCAATCATCAAAATCAATCATGCGAATAGATCGCCCAAATATCGAAATCAAATATGGCGGAATAGTCCCCGCTCAAACACTTCCTCTAAGAACCTCTGGCCAACTGTCGTGGTCACTCATAGCATGTCTCGTCGATGATCCTGAACTCTGGCTTGCCGGTGTGCATAACATGACCACTCCTGGGTCCAAGTCTTCTCGTAATTTATTCCAGAAAGGTCCTGTCAAAATCTCTCCCAAATCTCGTCTCTGCCGAACTGTCCGGAAGTCATCGTCCCTTACTAGATCTGTTCTCGTTCCGGAACGGCTGCATACTCATCACGACTCCTTCTGAAAGGTATATCCAAGTACAATGCCTCAGCATACGTATCGCATATCTGATGTCAGCGAAGTGGAATGTCATCTCATCAAGATCTCGTACGAACCTCTTACTCCACTTTCTCTAATGTCGACTGCTTCGGACTCGTCTCCTCGTGGCTGTATGGACTGAGCTCCAACGGCTATCCTCGTATCTGGAGTCTCCCAAGAAAGGCATCTCACCACCTAGCATCCGAATGAAGTCGAACCATTTGATCGATTCGTCAAAACCTCATAATCCCCCAAGAGCTCAACATCTTGGGTATAGTTTAATAGTATCGAGTACGTACCACGGCATCGATGGTCCAGCCGTAGAAGGGCAAACCCAAGCCTCACTAATGGCGCCGCGGAA
The DNA here is from genome assembly GCA_030015575.1 of Agapanthus africanus. Classification (NCBI taxonomy): domain Eukaryota; kingdom Viridiplantae; phylum Streptophyta; class Magnoliopsida; order Asparagales; family Amaryllidaceae; genus Agapanthus; species Agapanthus africanus. The sequence continues at coordinate 863,611,203 of CM057338.1, read as the reverse complement.
CTGCCGCAAACCCTAAGGTTCAAAGGCTTTCACACGGTCATTATGTCGAGTTAGGGTTTCATTCTTCTAGAGGGTCCATAGAATTGCCTGCATGTCTTTCCGAATACTTTAAACTTGGAATAATAGGTTGCCGACATTCGATCGTCTCTGTCGACTCTCAACGTCTCCGCGTGAAGTCGTCTCTAGATGGAATCAATCTATCTGATGACCTCGCATCGGGGGAGCAAACAAACCGCATGTCCTAGTCATTCATCCTTGATGACTAGCGACCTTCTATCATCTCTTAGTACCACTCATACTGCAAAAGCTCCAACATCTGGGGCGATATCTCGTCATTCGCAGCAATGACTGGCTCACTCGTCTACATGCTGAACAGTGCCTCAATCATCAGGAGTAAGCAATACGCCAACGGTCATCAAAATCTGGCTGGCCTCTATCATTGGCTCAATCCTCTGGCGCTGATCTGCACGTCCGAGTAATCTCATACAGCGATCCATCCAAACGCTCGTGGCGCAGAAACACAATCAAACGACGCCTCTCAATGCAATCGTATGTCGCCAGAATCACGCCCTGGTCAGTCCTTGTTCATAACGAGCTCGTGCTGACCGCAACTCTAGTCGTAGCTCTCCCTGCCCGTAATCATGGCAGCAAAACCATAACTGGTACCGATGAGGCTAGATCAGGAATGAATATAATACTGAACAAAGAAATGTACATCCTAAGCCTCCGTAAGTGGAGTAGCGTATCGTAAGTATGCCGCGGAACATACCCACGGTACGTCACTTTACTTTAGTCACCTATTCCATCAACCATGGGTCATCCTACGCTCCGAAGGTAAACCTAGCGCTCTGATACCAACTTTGTCAGTCCCGAAAGTACGGAACATGACCGGCACTTAAACTACGAAACGTCTCGAGGCGTACGTAATCTAAGTAAGCCGAAAACCCAGAAATCCAAACCAAGAAGAGTAGTAGAGTGAAGGAAAAACCAATTTAAATCAAGTAGTTTTATTAGCATAAGCCGAATTATGCGTTTTTTTAAAAACATCAAATATTTCTTGAAAATTTTGGCAGAGTCTCCTTTGTAAATACTGGCCCCCAAACGGGATACAACATGAATGTACGAAATCAATAAAAGGCATCCCCAAGCGGGAGCTAGCTCTTCGTCAATCGACGGTCACAACCACACAAGTAATGTAATATACAACGCCAAGGGCGAGGATCAAAACTCAAAAGGAAACTCAAAACCACAAGAAATATAACGCGCGACTCTAAGGTCGAAAGAATAACATCACTGGTCTCTATCTCAAAATAAATACATGTTTGGTTGATGGAATTTACTAGATACAACTGAATAATACTATACAAGGTAATATGATGGGTATGATACCAATAAACCCACCTACTAACAAGTCACCCGAACGAAACTGTGCCCGCAAAGCCGTAATGAAACCTGTATGGAAAACCTGCAAGAAACTGGGGCACAACGGGGGTGAGTTGCCAACTCGTGAATAGAAAAAATATCTACGAATAAAAATCGCATGTATGACGCAATCCTAGGTCATACGATCATAATATATAATCCTCAAATATATAACCAGCAACCCATAACCATAGTTAGGTCAAATATCTAACCCAAGTGTAATCCCATGTGCCCGTGTCAGTGCCTCAGGTAGCAATGTATCATATGGATGATGTATGAATGCATGAAACAGAATGTATGTACTGAAGAAAACTGCTTTCATAAATCAGTGAGATTTCTGTATTTTAAAAATGAGGTATCATAATGAAATCAGCATAAAACAGTGCCTAGCATCGGCACAAAACGTAATCCCAATATCTCGATATCTCTATATCACAGTCTCTGTACCTCACTATCTCGAAATCTCAATGTCTCAATCACAATGACTAGGGCGCCGTCAGTCCAGGCCGGCCCTTACCATCCATCTCATGACCACGACGGTATCCTCCGGTTTCCGACGCGTTGGGTAATATCACCGGTCGGTCGTGCTCCCCTGCACAGGCTCAACGTCAACAACACGATCTTCTTGCCCCGGGATACCGCACCGGGCCCACCATGTACCCGAAACGGTTCATCCATCTTCTCGAATCGGGTCTCGAAATCCATCAGCAAACTCATGGTGGACGACTCATACATCATGGGAAAACCGCACTTTTTATTTAAAAGAGAGGAAAGAAGCTTATACAAGTTTTGCGGTTTTTCCCCAAATCCAGAAAATCTCATGGAAATACGAATCCAAATCATCAATAGCATGTAAAATCATGAATATAGGCATGAGAATCCATGAATACGGCATAACAATGAATAACAGTATGCATGAAGTGACAAGTAATAACTACAATATCTAAGCTGGCATATAAGGTAAGTACACTAATATCATGTCAACTACTAGCTATCAAGATAAATTAAGCAATAATATTTCCTAAGGTGTACGTGACATGGCAATTTCCGATGAAGATGTGTGTGAGCCGGCAAGTAAGTGTACGTGGTACATACGCATCATCGGTAATGGTGCTGGTGTCCTAACAGCATAATATCAACAGTGCAATATTAAATAACAATGTAAGTATGCGATGCGGAGCAACCGCAATAATGTGCGGGAGCTGAATACTAGACACAACGATAACTAATCTGCATTACCCTAATATAAGTCCTACAATAGTGCCTTTTGAAATAACACGAATCGCAGTGTTTTGAAAATAAGGGCTACGGTGTTTTTAAGAAAAGATACATCTTTTGAAATATCCGTAGAATCCCTTGACCAGTCTTTTAAAATACCCACGATTCGTTAGTTTTGAAATAGGTAGGAGTCTAATCTAGTCTAACAACTACACTAAACTATACGGCTGAACTAACAAGCTGAACTACAGGTAAGGAAACCGCCTAACATCTGAGTCGATACATATACATACCTGTATATATATTAGTCGGTGATCCCGCCTCAATAATATCATATCCGATACCATATCTAAAATCAGACATCCCAAGTCAAGAGTGCGGATCAATCATCAATATATAGCTCGTACGTAAATCCGTCGTACGGCATTCCCAAATCTGGGTACGGGTCAATATCATACTCAACACAGTGTTCATCTGGTATCCTCTTTATCAAGATCATCATCTGGGGTACTGACCTACGTCTAGTACACTACTAAAATCACTATTCACATGGCATCGTCATCCAAAGATCCACTATAACATCAGGACGTATCTCAAGTACGAATCCTGCCATATCACCGATCTCACGGCCTCAACTCAAATCTCATCTCAATCCCAAGTATCATCCGCAAAACCAGTATGTGAACACCTAGTCCCATACCCAGGTGAACACATAAACACATCTCACCATATATGCACAGGTAATAACATAGATGTATGCATGTGTGTGTGTGCGTGTGTGGGTGTAAGGACTACTCTAGGGTTTCGCAACTAACACTAAACTAATCCATGAACACCTAGAATCTACCTTTACCATCAAGTCTCATATCAACATAAAATATATAATCAAAATATATGTGTGTATACGTATTCGTATACATCACCACGAACTGCGGGGGTGCTATACGCCATCCACCCGACTTCTCCCCGTAGATATAAATCTACTCACCTGGTCCTCGCTCGCCGGTGCCGACGTCGCCACGCGGTTGCCTGTCGTCTCGAAGTCCACATGGGGTAACTACATATCATAATGTACCGTATCGCATTAAAACCAAATTCAAAATCGAAACGGCATACGAAAATCAAATCGGCACGCGTATCACGCATAGGTCAAAACCTATCGCCTACGCATGCAAGAATAGTCAAACCAACCCTCGATGTCGATGTACAAACGTCAAACCATCGAGAAAACCCAAACACACTCATTTGCGCATCCACGAACACTAACTATAATATAAAATAGGTTAAAATTCACAAAAACCCCAAATTCACCTTAAAAGCCATTTTTCCGAAAATCTAGCAAGCAAAAGTTACCCGTTTTAGTACAAAATGGGAGACCATCGGACTTTAGCGGCCATAATACTTATTAAATATCTTAAATAAGTCATAAAAACAATTTCCATAATTTAATCCCAATAAATTTCATTAACCCCAAAATTCTAGTTTACAAAATACCCAATTTTAACAATTTTATAGCAAAAATACACAAACAACAATTTAGCTTGGATTTTCATGAACTAAAGGCATTAAACCACTCAATATAATATTAATAATGATATGAAACCATAATTATATTTAGTCTAAAGCATTTAATAATTTTCCAAAAACCCTAGTTAGCAAAATAACTTAATTAGACAAATTTTAAAATAACAATTAGCAAACTAGTTATTAGGTAAGATTTTACATGCCATAATATGTTAAATTATACACTTAAACCATGATCAAATGATATAAAACCCTAACTTGATCTATACCCAATTCTAGAATTTCCAAACTTGCAACTAAAGCCTAATTAACACTTAAATAAATTAGCTTTAAGAAATTAACTAACAAATTAAGAAAAAGGTTTAGAAATTATACCCAAAAACATTTGAAGATCCACAAGCACCCATAGCCTCCCAAATTGAAATCTTATTCCCTAGATTCATGCTAGATAGGCAAATGAAAAATGGGTAGGAGTTGGATTTTGATTTTGTTTTGATTTTGGATGGAATTTGATGAATTTTTGAAGGTAAAAAGGGTGGGATTTTTGGAGAAGAGATGAGATGAGGGAAAGAGAGGGGAGGGGCTGCAGGAATTCAGAAATGGCTTGGCCAATGAGGGGGGAGAAGAGAGTGTGAGGTGATTGGAGAGAGAATGGGGTCAAAAAGTCCACATTTTACTTCTATCAATCTCTTTTCTTTTCTTTTCTTTTCTTTCTTTTCTTTTGCAACACATGTGGGGACAATTGAGGGGGGGCTGCTGAATTCAGCCATGGGGAAGGAAAAATGGGGGGGTGTGAGTGTGGGTATGGGTGTGGGGTGATGAAAAATGATAAATACTATACCCCAAATATCCATTTACACTAAATTCACTAAAAAAGCCTTTTTTCTTCAATAATTTCTAAACCGTTTTGGCAAACGATTTCGTTTCAGAAACAATATTTTAAAATTTTGTTTAATGTGCCAAGAATTATAAAATTTGTATCAACCCATTCCAATTTGTAATTTTCCCTAATTAAATGTATTACTGACGGCTTAAAATAATATTAAAATAATTAATTTCGGAAAATTTTCAGAAAATTTGAAATTTCACCAGTGGCTCAATAAACACCAAATACTAGCAATTTCATGGCTAGAATATGTATATTTAATTTTATAATAAAGATATTTGTATTTTGACTTTTTACAAAAAAAACCCTTATTTTACCGATTTTCTGAAATTTCACCGAAACGATTTTAAAAACGTTACAATCTTCCCCCCTTAAAGAAATTCGGTCCCCGAATTTAAATTAAAACTCCCCCCAATTACTAAAACACCTAAGCAAAACTATCAAGTCGTCGGGGCTCCGAAATCATAAATACATAAAACAAATCGTAGCGCAGCGCATGCGCAAGACAAATGAGCATATAACTCAAAATCAAAACTCTGTCAAGTATCTCGCAATCATCGGAGTCATGGTAAAGACACAAATGTAAAATCCAATACAACACCAATATGATATAACTCGAAACTATACACGTAAATATCAAATCTATATATATAAATATCATAAAAACGTACTGCTCTATAAGAAATTAATCCCAAAATACGCATATGAATACTACGTGCGTCTGGTGCGCACGGAAATCAAATCCATATACGTGCCATACAAGTGTGCAGAAACAAGATCTAAGTGAATCGGGTGCGCACGAAGCATCTGTCATAGGCAACGTGTGTGCCTGACAGCAAAATCAGGTGCATCTGACATGCTCGAAAAATCTCGATTTAGTGCATCTAGTGTGCACCAAATCGCATCTCAAAACATACGCTCAACATGCGCGAAAATCCAAGGCAGGTGCATCTATCATGCACGAAATCATGAAATCCAATATCAAGCGCCGAACATGCGCAAAATCCAATCAGGTGCACAAGGTGCACAAAACCAATATCGAGCATCATAATCGAAATTGAAGTCCAGTGCATCTAAGTGCACAAAATGCGTATCACTGCACTGCAAGCATATGTGAATCATACCGAGTGCAAAAACCAAATCGTGTGCGTATATACGCACGAAATCAACTCAACTGTATGAAACCTATAAAATCATAAACGTGTGAAACCAAGGCACGAAAACGAGATCAAGTGCACCAACTGTGCAAAATCGCAAATACTCAGCAGGTGCAACCATGGTCCATGAAAACAAATATCATGAAACTCAATCATGCGAATAGATCGCCCAAAATATCGAAATCAAATATGGCGTAATAGTCCCTGCTCAAGCACTTCCTCTAAGAACCTCTGGCCAACTGTCGTGGTCACTCATAGCATGTCTCGTCGACGATCCTGAACTCTGGCCTGCCGGTGTGCATAACATGACCACTCCTGGGTCCAAGTCTTCTCGTAATTTATTCCAGAAAGGTCCTGTCAAAATCTCTCCCAAATCTCGTCTCTGCCGAACTGTCCGGAAGTCATCGTCCCTTACTAGATCTGTTCTCGTTCCGAAACGGCTGCATACTCATCACGACTCCTTCTGAAAGGTATATCCAAGTACAATGCCTCGGCATACGTATCGCATCTCTGATGTCGGCGGAGTGGAACGTCGTCTCATCAAGATCTCGTACGACCCTCTTACTCCACTTTCTCTAATGTCGACTGCTTCGGACTCGTCTCGTCGTGGCTGCATGGACTGAGCTCCAACGGCCATCCTCGTATCTGGAGTCTCCCAAGAAAGGCATCTCACCACCTAGCATCCGAATGAAGTCGAACCATTTGATCGATTCGTCAAAACCTCATAATCCCCCAAGAGCTCAACATCTTGGGTATAGTTTAATAGTATCGAGTACGTACCACGGCATCGATGGTCCAGCCGTAGAAGGGCAAACCCAAGCCTCACTAATGGCACCGCGGAACTGCCGCAAACCCTAAGGTTCAAAGGCTTTCACACGGTCATTATGTCGAGTTAGGGTTTCATTCTTCTAGAGGGTCCATAGAATTGTTAGTTATATGTATGCCCTAGAGGTCATTACTGTACATTGGATGTATATTGTAGTGGATGCTGGGACATATATAGGGAAGACTTTCTTGCTCGACATGATAGTATGCTATCTGGTCACTCTTTACCTTAACGTGTATACTGATTGTCTCTCTGTTACATGTTGGTAAAGCCCTTAGGATCTGTACTTGACTACCTGGACTATGATGCGGATCATACTAGTGGGGACATGGCAGTCCATAAGTACATCCTTCAAAGTCCCTAGTCGTGGGTGTATCGAGACGGGGCATCGATATACCAGAGTAGACTAGCGTATACCTTCTCGACCCATACAGATGGGCGATGGATGATCCCATATCCATCGGTGTTTAACATCAGAGATGATATACGGGTGCCCAGTAGAGACTGGGTACACTGGACGGACTCGCCGAGAACTCCCAGATGGTATTATACCATACGTCAGATGGCAGTTCTCTGGTGACACTGGTACAGAGTAGTCTGTTGACCCGAGATCGTCATAGAGTCTTGTGTGGTTCCCACTGTGCTTTGATTTCCATCTTACCACGTCCAAGAGGGCGTGCAAAACGGTGGTTTTTGGGTACAGTCCCGAGTCACATGGAGGCAATGAGCGATAGGAGGGGATTCGTCTCTCCCGGTATAGGGAGTTGATGTTGCGCTGTGTTCGATTGGCTATAACAGGAAATCCCTGGCCAGGGTTGCTGAGATTTACTGGTAAGTGTTACCAGTAGTTTCTCGAATAGTTATAGACCTCATATCGACACGACTTATCGAGCTATTGGGGTCTGACGTTTACCACCCCTAGGCGAGATATGCGACATATCAGACGATCAGACCGGACTGTACGGTAGTGTTACTGGTTGGATTCACTGGAGTGTGAGCGGGCTTGCTCGTCGATCTTCAGATCGCTCAATACCCGGGTGGCCGTTACGTTTAGCAGACCGCTTGCGGCTTGTGGGTGTTTGATATGATCATCACCTGCTACCGGCGTATTGACGAGTCTTTAGAGTCCTACACAGAGGTTTCCTGGCTCAAGCGAAACGAAATAGGAGCGCATATGAGATATGTGCGGGACCGAGAATAATGCGTGTATGTGATACCGTATTCTATTCTCGCGATGGATGTATCGATTGGTTATATGCGATATAACCTAGTTATCGAATCAAGGATTGATTCGATAAGCCGATACATAGGATACTAGTCGGTTATGTGCGACATGACCGGATCATTGAATCAAGTGTTGATTTAATGATTTAATGCATAATTATATATTTGATATATTACTTTGCATTAACTAGTATCGGTTCACTTTAAATGGATTTTCTCACTTGCTTTGTACAAGTTGTATATGTGATATACTTTTTGTGCAAATGATTGTATCATGTTTGATGATACATGTTAACTTGGTTAAGTGTAAAGATTAAACCATGGTTAAATTGATGATTAGGGTTTTCTTTTTCTTAATCATTTATTTATTTGTTTATTTGGAAAAGATTAGAAATGAAATGGTTGCAAATTTTGTTTCTTTCTTTGAAGCTTCATGAAGCTTTGACTTTATGACCATTTTGTCTCATGCTTAACCCTAACCCATGCAATTAACCATGGTCTATTCTCTACACCTAATCATGGTTATTATTATGATAAGTTTCCTTTTTCTTTTCTTTTAAATTAACTTATCATAATAGATCTTTATCTTCTTCTTCATCTTCTTCAATGAAGAAAGCTTCTCTTCATCAATGGTGGATTGATGAAAAGTGTGAGAAATCCAATTCTAAAGTCTACCCACTTCCTATTTCTTCATCCTCTACCTCTTGCCAAGTAGTAGAGTGTGTTTCCTTCACAAGTTTTCAAGGCTTGGTGAAGGTGGAGCTTGATCTAGCGATGCCTCGACGTAGATCATCTTCGGCATGGACATCGACGACCAAGCTCGCTTATTCTCCGATGAAGTCGACGCTAGAGCCCGGATTATTTTTGGACAGCGGAGAGGACTTCGTTGCGGAGCTATGGAGGTGGAGAACCGGATCTACAAAGGTTGTATTTCCGTATCTCTTAGTTAAGTGTTAACTAGTTTACTTTTCGCCTAGATTTCTAGCCAACGATCCATAGTTTAGGGTTTCTCGGCACCGTAATTTTTGAAATTGGCATGGTTGATGCCTTGTGAGACCTCACTAGAGTGACTAGGAACCTTACAGTGGTATCAGAGCCAGGTTAGAGCCTTAGGCGATATCTAGACGGAATTTGAAACCCGAACGAACCCGAAACCCATCTCAAAAAATGCTCTCTGTCCTTTTTTCAAAAACGTGGATTTTTCCAAATTAAAAATGCTTAAAAAATTCCGCAGGGAAATATAAGAATTACGGCGCAAAAAGTTTTTGATGAACAGTACAACTTGCGGCGGAACCGCGGCAGAAGCTTGGATTCTGCGGCGGTTCCGCGGCAGAAAGGTGCGGCAGAAAGGTGACATCATCAATTCCTGTTTGCACAGTAACTCCTATTTTATTATGCTGGATTTTCTGGGAATTTTTAATATTTATTCAAGAGTTGAATTTTCTGGGGTTGTTTTGGGGATTGGGTGTTTCGATCGGAGTATCAGATTTTGTCTATGTGGCTTTCCGGATAAATTTTAGAATATGTTAAAAAGTTCGACCGGATATAAATACCCAATTTTTCCCCTGTCGGGAAATTTCCAAGTGTTGGATTTTTCCGTAGTTTAACGACGTTCTAAGTAGTGCAAGTAACGCGATGGACCCTCTAGAAGACAACAAACCTTAACTCGATTATGTGACCGTCTTGAACTGCCCTTTGAACCTTCGGGTTTGGGGCAGTACGGCGTGCCACATGTGAGGCGTTGGCTTGACCCTTCTACGGCTGGACCGTTGGTACTGAGGCACGAACTGAATGTTGTTAGACTTATTTCATGTGTTGGATTGTATCGGGAAAACTTGAGTGTTCGATTGTTCGATCGGAAAGTTTAACATTTTCTGTTTATCTGGAATGTGATACAATAATTGGAATTCACAAATAGTTATGAGATAACGGAATGAATATTATAAACGTAGCCGTTTAGTCTCACTTGATCGGTTGCCACGGAATTTTGATGTGATCAAAAGTCCGTCGCAATCACGTAGCGTACGCGGATACTCGCCGGTTAAACTTAATAGACAGCCTCACCCCATAGCCCCGACCAAGTGACTGTAGGAGAACCCCGTCGCCAAAAGCATCCGTTCGGGTGCTCCCGGCAGCGGTGTTCCGCCTTGGTGCACTTCGTCGACGGTATCGGGGGTGCGGCCGTCTACTGAAGTTTGCGACGAGCATTCGATCAGGATGTCGGGAATCTTGTTGAATTGCCCGACTTGGTATTGAAAAGTGTTTTCGATTTTGAGACTAAAATGCGGGGTTTATAATTGTTAGGCATGAGATGTCTACGGAATTCATATGATTAGGCATGCGATGTCTATGCCGGTTGCGGATTCCAACTGTTGTAGTTTTACACTTTTTTTCTGTGACCGTAAGTGTAATATGTGATATCGCCGGTTTCGTTGCTATATGTCAACGACAATTGGGATGCGCATATTTACTTACGTTGATGACATGTGATGTTATGTGTTGCTGGATATGTTATATTGGATCGTCGTGTTTTAATAGCCGGGGGTTTTTATGTGAGATGAGTGTTTTTCATTTTCATTCATGTAAAAACTTGTATGTAATATTCTTTTATTGGGGCGCTTCCAGGTTGTGGAAGTTGTCACCGTTGTTGTATATTATTTACTTTTCCGCACTAGGATAGACCCAAGGAGGAGAGCACAAGTAACCGGGTTCTGGAGTCCAGTGGGAGACCAACTCGAGGAGTCGAGTCCGGGTCTCCTAACTCTAGAATTGGTAGGGTTGCTTGCCGCTCTCGTAGGGTTCTAGGGGTGTGGGTTTGGCTATTCATCACGACCGTGGAATCCGTGTTTTATACTGGCTCGTATTGAAAACACGGACGTCCTAATATATCCAATATTTCATATGTTTCTTCTGCTGCGATATCTGTGATGTGATCATGTGATGTTCTGTGATAGATACAGTATATAGTATATATGATATATTATATAGGCGTTACTTATGTTTTACACCCGCGCTAGCCCTGCCCCGCTCTGCCGTTAGTTACCCAACCTAACGGTGCACGAGGGGACATCGAGGCGAATGCGGATGGCATAAGTGTACGTCATATTTATCTGTGATGTTTAGGTACTTAAATGATGGGACTTCGTTAATGTGATTAATGAAATAAAAGAAACCTAAGATGTTGTAGAATCGAATTTCAAAATAAAACAGGTAGATACAGTTCTTACTTTGCACAGCGGTATATGCGATATATCCTGCACCTTATTCGATGAGGAAAGGACCGAGATCCCTTCACCGGGAGTGACTCCTTTAGCAATAACTGGCAGATGCTACACACTCGGTTTGTCTTTTGATTGCTTTTAAGTGTTTTTGCTTTGCACGGTGATATATATGATATATCCCGCACCTCATTCGACGAGGAAAGGACCGACGATCCCTTCACCAGGAGTGACTCCTTTAGCAAAACTAGAAAAGCCTCAAAAACACTCCATTTCAAAATTCATTCGATCCTACAACGATATCAAGTTCATTACGCAATAGGTTTTCGGAAAAACCTGTCGTAGCCCTCCGTCATTTCAGATACGTACTAGTTAGTATTCGTGCTGCGGTTGTTTGGCCTCCGTCAAGGCGTAGTGTACGGTAGCTAACTAGTGCTTATCTGCTAGCATATGATGCGATTGGATTAGGGTATTCGTACGGCGTTGTTTGGCCTCCGTCAAGGGTCGTGCGGGTGGGTTTAATTCAATCAGGAAATGACGGGTTGAACTTGACTAGCGGACTATGGGTTGTTTGGCCTCCGTCAAGGTCATAGCGAGCTAGGGGCAAAATATTATCGGGAATTTCAAGTGTTGAAATTTGCAATGAGATTGCATACCTTCTATGAGATAGTTGGATCCCGATACCCGCTGCGAGTAATAGTTACTCCTGGGAGAGTTTTATACATTACAATTAGCCGATCAAGTAGGTGTCTAGAAAGGTGTCAACGAGGTTACGCCTCTGGAAAAACGAGGTTTACAGTAATTAGGTTCGTGCGAAAGCACGGGGGACCTCCCTCAAAGTACCGACACTGGCCTGGCTGAAAGATTGGCGAACTTGTAGTGTGTAATTAATCCCGGCTAGTCTTTCCTTTTAGGGTTTGAAGGAAGATTTGATAAAAAGCAGTGGGAGCCATCCTGATTAGATAAAATAATAACCAATCTATTCTTGCAAGAGCGCACGCTGAGTGTTTTCTTCTCTCTCTCTCCAGGTAGTGACCATATCACGCCTTAATCAAGATAAAATACGGAATATTGACCGAACCCGCTTGTTATACTGAGCTGGGGAACGTTGGTCCCGCTCCAACTTATAATTGTTATAAGACAGAGCAGGAAATTGGGGAATACCAGATTTCCCGTGCCGCCCAAACGAAGAGAGTGCATGCTGATGCATCATCTTCGGGTGTGTTCGTTACAAAGAACTGTTTCTCTGTATCCTCTACGTCCTGGGTATGTGATACCAGATCAGGATCCCAGATATGTAATCTGTTACATAAGGCTACAGAAAGGTAGAGAACTGAGAACGGGTGATAAGTTTCATGAGACAGAAAACGGGGCAAGTGTTGCAGCCAAGTCTGTTGGTCACTGTCACCCTGTATTACCAATACATTGATTCTGAACGAATGTTATTAGATACCGAACCTGATATACAAAATCATATCTGTCTCTTTATTAGTAAAGAAACGGTAAAATTTTGTATTGTTGGATAATGTTTTGAACATTTTCTATATCAAAAGTTGATCGGTTCAGGCACGTTATCTAAAAGCATTGATGTTCTAAATCAAACTACAGTTCTTAGTATATGGAACACACACAAGAGGAAGAGTTCAGAAATGAACGAATCCTTCTTGAGGTATTGTAGACTAGGTCAGATCAATGCGACCCGACCAGCTAGAGTTACATATAGATGCATATTTAAATCAGTTTGAATTTACATCTTGTGAAACTCGCCCGTCATGTCACAAAGATAAGATGACCACAGCTCTGTTTATTGGAAACAGAGAAAGAGTTTGTGAACTTTTGGGATGATACATGTTGATGTATGAAGGTCCCCTGTCTACACATGCCAAGACCGGTTCTTTGTACTTCATTACATTCTCTGATAATCTCTCAAGATTCAGACCTATGTTCCTGTTGAAACACAAGTCCGAACCTTTTGAGATATTCACAGAATATAAGTTAGAAGTAGAGAACCAATAACGGGTATAAGTATTATGTCCTTTGATGTGATCAAGGAGGAGAATACTTGAGCACGGAATTCCTGGACCATTATAAAGGAGAATGAGATTCTCTCTCAGCATTACTCCTCCGTATACACCATAGCACGATGGTATGTCGGGGCGGAGCAATCACACCTTATATGATAAGGTGTGCTCTATGATGAGTACTACTGAGTTACCTATTTCTTTTTGGGTGTAATGCACTTGAGAAGCTGCATACCTATTGAATAGGGTTCAAATCAAATCAGTTGCCTACCACTCCATATGAGATATGATATGGAAAGAGCCCATGTCTTAAGCTAGTTAGGATTTGGGGTTGACCGGCCTATGTCTAAAAGCAAAATCCGGACAAGCTCGAGGCAAGGTCTGTAATATAGAACTGGAAAGGTTCCAGCTATACAAACTACAGCAGATGATTTGGTACAACCAAAGGATTCAGTAGATACCAACGAACCTCAGCCTCTCCGCCGATCTAGTAGGGTTCCTCACCCACCTGAGAGATACTTCGGTTTCTCTATGACAGTGGGAGCGAGGATTGTATCATGAGATGATGACCCAACTAGTTTCGAGCTGGCCATCAGGAGTGGGACTCTGTAAGAATGGCTGGATGCTTAGCGATCTGAGATGGAATCCTTATACACCAACAAAGTATGGACTTTGGTTGCGATATCTGAAGGGTTAAATCCCCATCAGGAGCAAGTATATCTTGAGAAGATTACTTGGTGTAGATGGAAAAGTTGAGACTTTCAATGCTAGACTTGTTAAAGCTTTTCGTCATAGACCAGGTATGGATCATGAGGAAACCTTTTTCTAAGGAGCTATGCTTAAGTCCATCCAGATCCTACTTACCACGGCTGCATACCATGACTACGATATCTGGTGGTTGGGTGTCTTGACTGCTTTTCTAAATGATGATTTGGAAGAGTGTGTCTATAAGTACACAGCCAGAGGGCCTCGTAAACAGTGGGAGCAGCGGAAACATGTGCAAGATGTTTTATCTGATAAAGCAGGCATCGCGGAGTTGGAACATCTGTTTTGATGAGTTAGTCAAAGAGTTTGACATCATCAAAATGGTAGATGAACCTTGTATAAACAAAAAGGTAGTAGGGAGTATGGTGGTGATCCTCGTAGAGTACGTGGATGACATACTCTTGATAAGAAAGGAGTTTCTTATGCTACGCTCGATCAATCTCCGCTTATCACAATGATTCTCCATATAGGATCAAAGTGATACCTACTAAATCCTAGGTTTTGGATCTATGAGATAGATCTAAATGGATGTTAGGATTCTCACTAGATGTAGTGAGATGGTATCAACCGATCCTGGGGAGAATCACTGGAAGGGTTCCAGGGTGATAAAGAAAACTGAATGTCAGTCACAGGCATTGTCTTTACCCTCAGTAAAAGGGACGGTATGTTGGAAGAGTTCCAAGCTAGATACCGTGGCATACTAGAAGATAAAGGCTGGATACATCGCTACTTAAGATGCTACCAAAAGAGGATGTTTGGGTGTATATTTGTTCATGAGATGAACTATGTTCCTCCCATTGTGTGACAATGGATTTGTGGCTTATGCCAAGGAATGTCCATCCCATCAGTGATCCAGACATATTCTAAGGCAGTGTCACCTGATCATGGAGATGGATGATCTCCAGGGTGATCGAGGTCAGGAGAGTAGATTCAGAGGACAACACAGCGGATCCACTCACAAAGGCATGTTCCCAGAGAGAGACTATTATGGGATGGTTGAGTATGAGATACTACAACCACTGCTACAGATGGCCCTAGTGCAAGTGGGAGATTGTTAGTTATATGTATGCCCTAGAGGCCATTACTGTACATTGGATGTATATTGTAGTGGATGCTGGGACATATATAGGGAAGACTTTCTTGCTCGACATGATAGTATGCTATCTGGTCACTCTTTACCTTAACGTGTATACTGATTGTCTCTCTGTTACATGTTGGTAAAGCCCTTAGGATCTGTACTTGACTACCTGGACTATGATGCGGATCATACTAGTGGGGACATGGTAGTCTATAAGTACATCCTTCAAAGTCCCTAGTCGTGGGTGTATCGAGACAGGGCATCGATATACCAGAGTAGACTAGCGTATACCTTCTCGACCCATACAGATGGGCGATGGATGATCCCATATCCATCGGTGTTTGACATCAGAGATGATATACGGGTGCTCAGTAGAGACTGGGTACACATGACGGACTCGCCGAGAACTCCCAGATGGTATTATACCATACGTCAGATGGCAGTTCTCTGGTGACACTGGTACAGAGTAGTCTGTTGACCCGAGATCGTCATAGAGTCTTGTGTGGTTCCCACTGTGCTTTGATTTCCATCTTACCACGTCCAAGAGGGCGTGCAAAACGGTGGTTTTTGGGTACAGTCCCAAGTCACATCGAGGCAATGAGCGATAGGAGGGGATTCGTCTCTCCCGGTATAGGGAGTTGATGTTGCGCTGTGTTCGATTGGCTATAACAGGAAATCCCTGGCCAGGTTTGCTGAGATTTACTGGTAAGTGTTACCAGTAGTTTCTCGAATAGTTATAGACCTCATATCGACACGACTTATCGAGCTTTTGGGGTCTAACGTTTACCACCCCTAGGCGAGATATGCGACATATCAGACGATCAGACCGGACTGTACGGTAGTGTTACTGGTTGGATTCACTGGAGTGTGAGCGGGCTTGCTCGTCGATCTTCAGATCGCTCAATACCCGGGTGGCCGTTACGTTTAGCAGACCGCTTGCGGCTTGTGGGTGTTTGATATGATCATCACCTGCTACCGGCGTATTGACGAGTCTTTAGAGTCCTACACAGAGGTTTCCTGGCTCAAGCGAAACGAAATAGGAGCGCATATGAGATATATGCGGGACCGAGAATAATGCGTGTATGTGATACCGTATTCTATTCTCGCGATGGATGTATCGATTGGTTATATGCGATATAACCTAGTTATCGAATCAAGGATTGATTCGATAAGCCGATACATAGGATACTAGTCGGTTATGTGCGACATGACCGGATCATTGAATCAAGTGTTGATTTAATGATTTAATGCATAATTATATATTTGATATATTACTTTGCATTAACTAGTATCGGTTCACTTTAAATGGATTTTCTCACTTGCTTTGTACAAGTTGTATATGTGATATACTTTTTGTGCAAATGATTGTATCATGTTTGATGATACATGTTAACTTGGTTAAGTGTAAAGATTAAACCATGGTTAAATTGATGATTAGGGTTTTCTTTTTCTTAATCATTTATTTATTTGTTTATTTGGAAAAGATTAGAAATGAAATGGTTGCAAATTTTGTTTCTTTCTTTGAAGCTTCATGAAGCTTTGACTTTGTGACCATTTTGTCTCATGCTTAACCCTAACCCATGCAATTAACCATGGTCTATTCTCTACACCTAATCATGGTTATTATTATGATAAGTTTCCTTTTTCTTTTCTTTTAAATTAACTTATCATAATAGATCTTTATCTTCTTCTTCATCTTCTTCAATGAAGAAAGCTTCTCTTCATCAATGGTGGATTGATGAAAAGTGTGAGAAATCCAATTCTAAAGTCTACCCACTTCCTATTTCTTCATCCTCTACCTCTTGCCAAGTAGTAGAGTGTGTTTCCTTCACAAGTTTTCAAGGCTTGGTGAAGGTGGAGCTTGATCTAGCGATGCCTCGACGTAGATCATCTTCGGCATGGACATCGACGACCTAGCTCGCTTATTCTCCGATGAAGTCGACGCTAGAGCCCGGATTCTTTTTGGACAGCGGAGAGGACTTCGTTGCGGAGCTATGGAGGTGGAGAACCGGATCTACAAAGGTTGTATTTCCGTATCTCTTAGTTAAGTGTTAACTAGTTTACTTTTCGCCTAGATTTCTAGCCAACGATCCGTAGTTTAGGGTTTCTCGGCACCGTAATTTTTGAAATTGGCATGGTTGATGCCTTGTGAGACCTCACTAGAGTGCCTATACAAGAATTGCCTGCATGTCTTTCCGAATACTTTAAACTTGGAATAATAGGTTGCCGACATTCGATCGTCTCTGTCGACTCTCAACGTCTCCGCATGAAGTCGTCTCTAGCTGGAATCAATCTATCTGATGACCTCGCATCGGGGTAGCAAACAAACCGCATGTCCTAGTCATTCATCCTTGATGACTAGCGACCTTCTATCATCTCTTAGTACCACTCGTACTGCAAAAGCTCCAACATCTGGGGCGATATCTCGTCATTCGCAGCAATGACTGGCTCACTCGTCTACACGCTGAACAGTGCATCAATCATCAGGAGTAAGCAATACGCCAACGGTCATCAAAATCTGGCTGGCCTCTATCATTGGCTCAATCCTCTGGCGCTGATCTGCACGTCCGAGTAATCTCATACAACGATCCATCCAAACGCTCGTGGCGCAGAAACACAATCAAACGACGCCTCTCAATGCAATCGTATGTCGCCAGAATCACGCCCTGGTCAGTCCTTGTTCATAACGAGCTCGTGCTGACTGCAACTCTAGTCGTAGCTCTCCCTGCCCGTAATCGTGGCAGCAAAACCATAACTGGTACCGATGAGACTAGATCAGGAATGAATATAATACTGAACAAAGAAATGTACATCCTAAGGCTCCTTAAGTGGAGTAGCATATCGTAAGTATGTCGCGGAACATACCCACGGTACGTCACTCTACTTTAGTCACCTATTCCATCAACCATGGGTCATCCTACGCTCTGAAGGTAAACCTAGCGCTCTGATACCAACTTTTTCAGTCCCGAAAGTACGGAACATGACCGGCACTTAAACTACGAAACGTCTCGAGGCGTACGTAATCTAAGTAAGCCGAAAACCCAGAAATCCAAACCAAGAAGAGTAGTAGAGTGAAGGAAAAACCAATTTAAATCAAGTAGTTTTATTAGCATAAGCCGAATTATGCGGTTTTTTAAAAACATCAAATATTTCTTGAAAATTTCGGCAGAGTCTCCTTTGTAAATACTGGCCCCCAAACGGGATACAATATGAATGTACGAAATCAATAAAAGGCATCCCCAAGCGAGAGCTAGCTCTTCGTCAATCGACGGTCACAACCACACAAGTAATGTAATATACAACGCCAAGGGCGAGGATCAAAACTCAAAAGGAAACTCAAAACCACAAGAAATATAACGCGCGACTCTAAGGTCGAAAGAATAACATCACTGGTCTCTATCTCAAAATAAATACATGTTTGGTTGATGGAATTTACTAGATACAACTGAATAATACTATACAAGGTAATATGATGGGTATGATACCAATAAACCCACCTACTAACAAGTCACCCGAACGAAACTGTGCCCGCAAAGCCGTAATGAAACCTGTATGGAAAACCTGCAAGAAACTGGGGCACAACGGGGGTGAGTTGCCAACTCGTGAATAGAAAAAATATCTACGAATAAAAATCGCATGTATGACGCAATCCTAGGTCATACGATCACAATATATAATCCTCAAATATATAACCAGCAACCCATAACCATAGTTAGGGCAAATATCTAACCCAAGTGTAATCCCATGTGCCCGTGTCAGTGCCTCAGGTAGCAATGTATCATATGGATGATGTATGATGCATGAAACAGAATGTATGTACTGAAGAAAACTGCTTTCATAAATCAGTGAGATTTCTGTATTTTAAAAATGAGGTATCATAATGAAATCAGCATAAAACAGTGCCTAGCATCGGCACAAAACGTAATCCCAATATCTCGATATCTCTATATCACAGTCTCTGTACCTCACTATCTCGAAATCTCAATGTCTCAATCACAATGACTAGGGCGCCGTCAGTCCAGGCCGGTCCTTACCATCCATCTCATGACCACGACGGTATCCTCCGAATATCCGACGCGTCGGGTAATATCACCGGTCGGTCGTGCTCCCCTGCACAGGCTCAACGTCAACAACACGATCTTCTTTCCCCGGGGTACCACACCGGGCCCACCATGTACCCGAAACGGTTCATCCATCTTCTCGAATCGGGTCTCGAAATCCATCAGCAAACTCATGGTGGACGACTCATACATCATGGGAAAACCGCACTTTTTATTTAAAAGAGAGGAAAGAAGCTTATACAAGTTTTGCGGTTTTTCCCCAAATCCAGAAAATCTCATGGAAATACGAATCCAAATCATCAATAGCATGTAAAACCATGAATATAGGCATGAGAATCCATGAATACGGCATAACAATGAATAACAGTATGCATGAAGTGACAAGTAATAACTACAATATCTAAGCTGGCATATAAGGTAAGTACACTAATATCATGTCAACTACTAGCTA
This sequence comes from Agapanthus africanus, assembly GCA_030015575.1. Lineage (NCBI taxonomy): Eukaryota > Viridiplantae > Streptophyta > Magnoliopsida > Asparagales > Amaryllidaceae > Agapanthus > Agapanthus africanus. Next base: position 863,591,352 of record CM057338.1, on the reverse strand, counting down.
TCAATCTAAATTAAGCAATAATATTTCCTAAGGTGTACGTGACATGGCAATTACCGATGAAGATGTGTGTGAGCCGGCAAGTAAGTGTACGTGGTACATACGCATCATCGGTAATGGTGCTGGTGTCCTACAGCATAATATCAACAGTGCAATATGAAATAACAATGTAAGTATGCGATGCGGAGCAACCGCAATAATGTGCGGGAGCTGAATACTCGACACAACGATAACTAATCTGCATTACCCTAATATAAGTCCTACAATAGTGCCTTTTGAAATAACACGAATCGCAGTGTTTTGAAAATAAGGGCTACGGTGTTTTTAAGAAAAGATACGTCTTTTGAAATATCCGTAGAATCCCTTGACCTGTCTTTTAAAATACCCACGATACGTTAGTTTTGAAATAGGTAGGAGTCTAATCTAGTCTAACAACTACACTAAACTATACGGCTGAACTAACAAGCTGAACTACAGGTAAGGAAACCGCCTAACATCTGAGTCGATACATATACATACCTGTATATATATTAGTCGGTGATCCCGCCTCAATAATATCATATCCGATACCATATCTAAAATCAGACATCCCAAGTCAAGAGTGCGGATCAATCATCAATATATAGCTCGTACGTAAATCCGTCGTACGGCATCCCCAAATCTGGGTACGGGTCAATATCATACTCAACACAGTGTTCATCTGGTATCCTCTTTATCAAGATCATCATCTGGGGTACTGACCTACGTCTAGTACACTACTAAAATCACTATTCACATGGCATCGTCATCCAAAGATCCGCTATAACATCAGGACGTATCTCAAGTACGAATCCTGCCATATCACCGATCTCACGGCCTCAACTTAAATCCCATCTCAATCCCAAGTATCATCCGCAAAACCAGTATGTGAACACCTAGTCCCATACCCAGGTGAACACATAAACACATCTCCCCATATACGCACAGGTAATAACATAGATGTATGCATGTGTGTGTGCGCGTGTGGGTGTAAGGACTACTCTAGGGTTTCGCAACTAACACTAAACTAATCCATGAACACCTAGAATCTACCTTTACCATCAAGTCTCATATCAACATAAAATATATAATCAAAATATATGTGTGTATACGTATTCGTATACATCACCACGAACTGCGGGGGTGCTATACGCCATCCACCCGACTTCTCCCCGTAGATATAAATATACTCACCTGGTCCTCGCTCGCCGATGCCGACGTCGCCACGCGCTTGCTTGTTGTCTCGAAGTCCACATGGGGTACCTACGTATCATAACGCACCGTATCACATTAAAACCAAATTCAAAATCGAAACGGCATACGAAAATCAAATCGGCACGCGTATCACGCATAGGTCAAAACCTATCGCCTACGCATGCAAGAATAGTCAAACCAACCCTCGATGTCGATGTACAAACGTCAAACCATCGAGAAAACCCAAACACACTCATTTGCGCATCCACGAACACTAACTATAATATAAAATAGGTTAAAATTCACAAAAACCCCAAATTCACCTTAAAAGCCATTTTTCCGAAAATCTAGCAAGCAAAAGTTACCCGTTTTAGTACAAAATGGGAGACCATCGGACTTTAGCGGCCATAATACTTATTAAATATCTTAAATAAGTCATAAAAACAATTTCCATAATTTAATCCCAATAAATTTCATTAACCCCAAAATTCTAGTTTACAAAATACCCAATTTTAACAATTTTATAGCAAAAATACACAAACAACAATTTAGCTTGGATTTTCATGAACTAAAGGCATTAAACCACTCAATATAATATTAATAATGATATGAAACCATAATTATATTCAATCTAAAGTATTTAATAATTTTCCAAAAACCGTAGTTAGCAAAATAGCTTAATTAGACAAATTTTAAAATAACAATTAGCAAACTAGTTACTAGGTAAGATTTTACATGCCATAATATGTTAAATTATACACTTAAACCATGATCAAATGATATAAAACCTTAACTTGATCCATACCCAATTCTAGAATTTTCAAACTTGCAACTAAAGCCTAATTAACACTTAAATAAATTAGCTTTAAGAAATTAACTAACAAATTAAGCAAAAGGTTTAGAAATTATACCCAAAAACATTTGAAGATCCACAAGCACCCATAGCCTCCCAAATTGAAATCTTATTCCCTAGATTCATGCTAGATAGACAAATGAAAAATGGGTAGGAGTTGGATTTTGATTTTGTTTTGATTTTGGATGGAATTTGATGAATTTTTGAAGGTAAAAAAGGTGGGATTTTTGGAGAAGAGATGAGATGAGGGAAAGAGAGGGGAGGGGCTGCAGGAATTCAGAAATGGCTCAGCCAATGAGGGGGGAGAAGAGAGTGTGAGGTGATTGGAGAGAGAATGGGGTCAAAAAGTCCACCTTTTACTTCTATCGTTCTCTTTTCTTTTCTTTTCTTTTCTTTCTTTTCTTTTCTTTTCTTTCTTTTCTTTTGCAACACAAGTGGGGACAATTGAGGGGGGCTGCTGAATTCAGCCATGGGGAAGGAAAAATGGGTGTGTGTGAGTGTGGGTATGGGTGTGGGGTGATGAAAAGTGATAAATACTATACCCCAAATATCCATTTACACTAAATTCACTAAAAAAGCATTTTTTCTTCAATAATTTCTAAACCGTTTTGGCAAATGATTTCGTTTCAGAAACAATATTTTAAAATTTTGTTTAATGTGCCAAGAATTATAAAATTTGTATCAACCCATTCCAATTTGTAATTTTCCCTAATTAAATGTATTACTGACGGCTTAAAATAATATTAAAATAATTAATTTCGGAAAATTTTCAGAAAATTTGAAATTTCACCAGTGGCTCAATAAACACCAAATACTAGCAATTTCATAGCTAGAATATGTATATTTAATTTTATAATAAAGATATTTGTATTTTGACTTTTTACAAAAAAAACCCTTATTTTACCGATTTTCTGAAATTTCACCGAAACGATTTTCAAAACGTTACAGGTTATGTCCTTGTGCTGTTGTCTTATAGTTCGTGTGTTCAAAACCTAACAATCCTTTTTTCTTTTCTTTCATTTCTTTTTATCGTTTTCAAAAACTCTGATTTCACGTGCGAGGTGCACAAGGCTCCGAAACCATATATGAAAAACAATGTATGTTTTTGGAACATAGGGTACGTCACGAGCTAGGGGCTCAAAGCTCGAGCTTTCGAAGTCCGGGGCTTCAAAAGATCGTCTCGGGCAGCAGTTGCGGGTCTAATCGTGCCGAAATTTTGAGCACGAGCTATTTTGCACATGGGCGTTTGGTTTTTGAATTCTAAAATGGCCAATTCAATTTAGATAATCCCGAGCCCTTTAGTCCTACCTTTAAACACCCATCAATGCCCTTTATTCTTTTTTATTCCTCTCTATTCTCTTAATTGCTTCTTCCTCTCCATTTCTCATAGAATCCCTAACCAAACCATCCATCTATACCCTAAGAGCTCTAGATCTTGCGGCATCATCGGAGCGCAATTCGTCAAGTAGGATTCAAGACGAACCAATCAATTGTCCCTCCCACACCTTCGTAAGTGTCCCCTATTTTGTTTCATTTCTCTAAATCTTCCTTGGAGAATACTTCTGAAGTACTAAACCTTATCTTTTCTTGATTGTTGGAGCCTAGGCCATCGAGACTTATTTTTTTAACGCTGAGACCGAATCGGCGATATGGTTGTTATACCGTACCGCATAACGAGTAACTTTGTCCTCCTCTCTTGATTGAATCTTCCTTTTCTTACCACGTCATCGCTCATGTTGATCCTTGCGATACTCCGGTTAATCCCAAATTTAAATAGCATATTAAAAGATGATGGATTATTACCTAAGTTATGTATTAGTTTCCATATTCTCTTGAAACTTGTTATAGTAGATTTTTTCGCTTTACATGAACATGATGAAAAGTTAATGTCATCGGTATGAGAAATACGTGGACTATGTCACAATGAATCTAGCATGTCCTATTCGAGTATACGGTTGTTAATCATTTTTGTTTACTTTGTTAAATGTGCTTGCTAGACTTTTACGTCGGCTTCGATGTAAATTTCATTATCTTGGTCGCATGTTCGTTTCATATTCATCACCACATGTTATTTTTGTTCTCACTATATTAGTACATAACACACCCTCCATCGTATTTCTTTTAGTAGAGTTTAAACTAAAATTTTCAGTGAAACCTATATGTGTTTGAAAACTTTTTCCAAAAAAAAAGAGAACAGCTTCGAGATGGTTTTCGGAACATGCCTTAAAATTCTGAAATTCCAGGAAGAAATTATTTAGGTTAGAGTATTCTTTTTACATGCGCTACAAAATTTCCAATTTGAACCAAACTACGAATTACGTTTTATGACATTTTGCCCACTGTTTTCATAAACCATAATTCTATCTTCCGAGGTCCGATTTGAGAAAACGCAAGTGTTTTGGACAACTAGATCGAAATATCTAGAATTTTTTAGTTTTAATATTTTCTTGAAAACCGACAGAATTAACCCAATTTTGTATTTTTAAATCATGTGTCAAATCTGGACAAAATTTGTCCAGATTGCGCACTGTTTTTTTAAAAATGGCATAACTCGAACTACAGAACTTGGTTCTTGACGAACCTTAGATGTATGGATGCCAAATTAGAAGAACTACAGCTTTTCTTTATATTCAGTGACTCAGAAACGTGTATATAGACCCAATATATGCTCTACATATCACCTCATAGTTGTTGTCCAGAAAATTAAAAATCTGTTTAAAACTTCTAGACTAAAATAACTATAACTATAATTTCAGATATCCAAATCGTGTAAACCCAAGTTTTTTAGATAACTACACTGAAATACCTGCAGGTTTCTAATCATTTTTTAGACCTGAAAACCGACAAAAAGTATCGTAAACTGCGTATTAAAAATGTTAGTTATATGTATGCCCTAGAGGCCATTACTGTACATGGGATGTATATTGTAATAGATATTTGGACATATATAGGGAGGACTTTCTTGCTCGACATGATAGTATGCTATCTGCTTGCACTTTATCTTAATGTATACACTTATTGTCTCTTTATTACATGTTGATAAAACCCTTAGGATGAGTACTTGACTACCAGGATTATGATGCAGATCATACTAGTAGAGACAGGGTAGTCGGTAAGTACATCCTTCAGATGTTCCTAGTCATTGGAGTATCGAGACATGGCATCGATACTCCAGAGTAGACTAGCGTATACACTTCTCGACCCATGTGATGGGCGATGAATGATCCCATATCCATTGGTGTTTGACATCAAAGAAGGTATACGAGTGCTCAGTGGAGACTGGGTATACTGAACGGACTCGCCGAGAACTCCTAGATGGTATTATACCTATCGTCGGATAGCAGTTCTCTGGTGACACCGGTACAGGTTAGTCTGTAAACCCGAGATCATCATAGAGTCTTATGTGATTCCCACTGTGCTTTGATTTCTACCATACCACGGTCAAGAGATCATGCAAAAAGGTGGTTTTGGGGTACAGTCCCGAGTCACATGGAAGCAATGAGCGATAGGAAGGGTTTCGTCTCTCCCGGTATTGGGAGTTGATGTTGCGCTATGTTCGATTGGCCATAACAGGAAATCCCTGGCCAGGGTTGCTGAGATTTACTGGTAAGTGTTATCAGTAGTTCTCGAACCGTTATGGACCTTGCATCGGCATGACTTATCAGGCTATTGGGGTCTGACGTTATACCACCCCCAGGCTGTGATATGCGACATATCAGACGAAAAGGCCAGACTATACGGTAGTGTTACTGATTGGATTCGCAGGAGTACGAGCAGGCTTACTTGTTGATCTTCTGATCGCTCAATACTCGGGTGGCCATTACGTTTAGCAGACCACTTGTGGCTTGTGGGTGTATGATATGATCATCACCTACTGCCGTCGTATTGACGAGTCTTTAGAGTCCTACACAGAGCTTTCCTGGTTCATGCGAAACGGAGTAGGAGCATATATATGATATGTGCGGGACCAAGATTAATGCGCATATATGATACCGCATTCTATTCTCGCGACTTGTGACATTGGTCGGTTATATGTGATATAGCCGGTTATCGGATCAAGTGTTGATTCAATAAGTTATTGCATTTGATATTAGTCGGTTATATATGATATAGCCGGATTATTAAATCAAGAGTTGATTTGATAATTTAATGTATAATTATATATATTTGATATATTAGCATACATTAACTAATATTTGCTCACTTATGATTTATCTTTTCTCACTTTATGTGTGCATAAAGTATATATGTGATATATATTTTAGTGTACATGTTTTTGTGTCATGCATGATGATACACACTACTTGGGTGTATGAGACTTACATCATAACCATGATAATTAAGGGTATTTATTTATTTAAGCTAAAACAAATTAGTTGGATTTTTTTTTGTCATGGTTGTAGCTTGGAGAAGCTTGTAGAACCAAAAACTAAGTCCATTTGTTTTGTTGACCTAAGATATTTATTAACCCAACCATAATCATTTAACCTATGGTTAAGTCTCTACATGAGTTAGTGTATGACACTAACTCATCCATAGTTGTTATTCTCACTTCATGAGTTTCATTATTCTCATATTCATATTTGATCTTCTTCTTCCTCTTGAAAAAAGGTTTTCTAGAGTTTTGAGAGGTGATGAAATATTGTGAGAAAAATAAATCTAAAGTGAGCACACTTCCTACTTCATCATCCTCTACTATTAGCTATTTAGTTTAGGGTGTTTGCTCCACTATTCTTACCATTAGTGAAGAGCTAGCATGAGCTCGAGTCTCCTCGACGTAGATCATCTTCAGTCTCAAAGACATTGAGCAAGTTTGTTCGTTTCTTCAAGTGAACCCTCTCTAGAGTCCGGGAGTTCACTATTCGCTGCGAAAGGACTACGACATGAAGCTTTAGACGTGAAGGACCGATCTATAAAGGTTGTATTCCCTCATTCACTTGTTTTAATGTTTGAATAGATGTTGTATTGTCTAGTTATTCTAGCTTGATCCTTGTCTAGGGTTCCTTAGCACTCTCAAAATTTTGAAATTAGCATGGTAGATGCATAGAAAACCCAGTAGGGTGCTGAGGAATCTCAACAGTGGTATCAGAGACTAGCTAGAGTATTAGACGATATTTGTTAGATTACGAAACCGAAACGACTCCGAAACACCCGATATCAAACCCCAGTTTCTGTCGATTTTAAAATGGCTTGTAAAATTTTTTTAAACAAGTGCAGAATATTGTATGAGATATAATATGAGCAGGACAGAAAGTTTAAGCCAAGAGCTCGGATTTTGGCCGAGCAAAGCAAGGAAAAATCCGAGGAGGCCGGCCCCATATAGGATTTTTGGCTTCAAATTTTTGTCATGTTCCAGGCTCTGGGGTTTGGTGTTTTAGGTGTTGTTTGTTTTTTCTAAAACTGCATGTGATGTAGTCTTATTGGATAGGCAACTCGGAGTGTTTCGTATTCGTAGATTAATATGGTTTTGGGTTTTCACATGATATCTAGGCGAAGTTAAAAAGTTCGATCGATTGTCAAAAACCCATTTTTCCAAGTTTAGGGTATTTGGAAAATCATGCAAGTCATTTTGTGGACCCTCTAGAAGAATGAAAACCTAACTCGACATAATGACCATGGAACCGCTTTTGAACCTTAGGATTTGCGGTAGTTCTGCGGTGCCATTAATGAGGCTTGGGTCTGCCCTTCTACGGTTGGTGCATAGGTGTTGTGGCATGTTCTGGGTATTATTAAACTGTACTCAAGTGTTGAGCTCTCGGAAAATTGTGGGACTTTGATGAATCGATCGAAAAGTTTAACGTCGTCTGGATATTTATGATGGGATACAATACTCAGAATCCACAATTTGTTATGAGATAACTAGTTTAAATTTAATAAATCTAGCAGTTTGGTCTCAATTGATCGGTTGCCACGGAATTTTAATGTGGATCAAAAGTTCGTCGCAATTAAGTAGTGTACGGGGATACTCGCTGGGTAACCTTATTAAATAGCCATGCCCCATAGCCCCGACCAAGTGACTGTAGGAGAATGCCGTCACCAAAAGCATCCGTTAGGGTGCTCGCGGCCGCGGTGTTCCGCCTTAGTGCACTTCGTCGATAGCATCGGGGGTGCGGCCATCTGCTAAAGTTTCTGACGAGCATTCGATCAGGTTATCGGGAATCTTATTGAATTACCCGGCAGGTTATTGGAAAGTGTTTTCAATATCAAGACTAAAATGTGGGGTTTATAATTGTTGGGCATGTGATGTCTAAAAAATTCATTTGGTTAGGCAAGAAATCCAACGTATGTAATACATTGGATTTATAATGTCTAAGGTGGTTGCGGATTCCAACTGTTATAGTTTTTCACTTTCTTTTCTGCGACCGTAAGTGTAATATGTGGTGTATCGCCGGTTTCGTTGCTATACGTCAACGACAATTGGGATACGCATATTTACTTACATTGATGGCATGTGATGTTATGTGTTGCTGGGATATGTTATATTAGATCGTCGTGTTTGAATAGCCGGGGGTTTTATGTGAGATAAGAGTTTTTCATTTTCATTCATGTAAAATTCAATGTATGTAATATTCTTTTATTGGGGCACTTTCGGGTTGAGGATGATATCACCGTTGATGTATATTATTTACTTTTCCGCATTAGGATAGACCCAAGGTGGGGAGCACAAGTAACAGGGTTCTAGGGTCCAGCGGGAGACCATCTCGAGGAGTCAAGACCGGGTCTCCTAACTCTAGAATTGGTAGGGTTGCTTGCCGCTCTCGTAGAAATCTAGGGATGTGGGTTTGTCTATTCATCGCGACCGTGGAATCCGTGTTTTATCCTGGCTTAATTTAAAACACGGAAGTCCTAGTATATCCAATATTTCATATGTGATTCTTCTGCTGCTGATATTCTGTGATGTGATCACTTGATATGTTCTGAGACGAATGCCTATATTATATATATATGATATATAATTAATATTGTTGCTTTCGTTTCATATATGATGCTTAGGAAGCATATAATGATGGGACTTCATTAATGAGATTAATGAAATAAAAGAATTCTAAAAGATGTTGTAAAAACTTGTTTTAAAAACTGGTAGCTCTAGTTCTTACTTTACATAATGGTATTTCTTGTAGAATATCCAGCACTTTATTCGATAAGGAAAGAGCCGAAATCTCTTCACAGGGAGTGACCTCTTTAGCGAAACTAGCAGATGCTACAACCCACTCGGTTTGTCTTTTGATAGCTTCTATAGTTTTTGCTTTGCATAGTGGTATTTGTGAAATATGCTGCACCTCATTCGATGAGGAAAGAACCGAGATCCCTTCACCGGGAGTGACCTCTTTAGCAAAACTAGTAAAAGCCTCAAAAACGCTCCTTTTCAAAATCACTCGATTCTACAACGATATCAAGTTCATTACGCAAAGGGTTTTCTTAAAAACCTGTCATAGCCCTCCGTCATTTCAGATAAGTACTATTTAGTATTCGTGCTGTATTTGTTAACCTCTGTCAAGGCGTAGTGTGCGGTAGCTGATTAGTGCTTATCTGCAAAGCATATGATGCGATTGGATTAGGGTAGTCATGCGACCTTGTTGACCTCTGTCAAGGGTCGTGCAGGTGGGTTAAATTCAATCAAGAAATGACGGGTTGAACTTGACTAACGCACTATAGTTTGTTGACCTCTATCAAGGTCATAGGACGCTAGGGGCAAAACATTATCGAGAATTTCAAGTGTTGAAATTTGCAATGAGATTGCATACCTTCTATGAGATAGTTGGATCCCGATACCCACTGCGAGTAAGAGTTACTCCTGTGAGAGTTTTACACATTACAATTAGCCTATCAAATAGGTGTCTAGAAAGGTGTTAACGGGGTTACGTCCCTAGGAAAATGAGATTTATTTTAATTAGGTCCGTGCGAAAGCACGGGGAACCTCCCTCAAGTACCGACACTGGCCTGGCCGAAAGATTGGCGAACTTGTAGGGTGTAATTAATTACGGCTAGTCTTACCTTTTAGGGTTTGAAGATAGATTTGACTAAAACAGTGGGATCCATCCTGATTAGATAAAATAATAACCAATCTAAATCTTGTAAGAGCGCAAGCAGAGTGTTTTCTTCTCTCTCTCTCGTGGTAGCGACAATGTCACGCCTTAATCAAGATAATAATATGGATGCATTGACCGAACCGACAATGTCACGCCTTAATCCTGATTAGATATACTTTCTCCTGGTTGCGACAAACGTTGGTTCCGCTCTATTTTATAACTGTTATAAGTCCGAGCAGGAAATAGGGGAATATCCAGATTCCCATGCCGCCTAATCGAAGAAAGTGCATGTTGATGCATCTTCTTCGGGTATATTCATTACCGAGAACTGTTTCTCAGTATCCTTTATGTCCTAAGTATGAGATACCGGATATGGATCCCATATATGTAAGAGTTACATGGGCTATAGAAAGGTAGAGAACTGAGAATGGGTGATAAAGTTTCAAGAGTTAGAAACGGTGCAATTGTTGCAACCAAGTTGTTGGCAGTTATCACCCTGTATTACCAAATACATTGATTCTGAACAAATATTATTAGATACAGAACCTGATATACAACATTACATCGGTTTCTTTATTAAGTTAAAAAAGGATATAATTCTGTATAGGAGGATAATGTTATGAACATTTTCCTTAATCAAGAGTTGAATGGATCCGGTGCGTTATATAATCGCATATGCGTTCTAAATCAAACTACAGTTCAAAGTATATAGAACACACACAAGAGGAGTAGTTCAGAAATGAACGAATCCTTCTTGTGGCATTGTAAACTAGGCCATATCAATGCCACACGATCAGCTAAGTTACATAAGGATGAATATGAGAATCTGTTCGAATTTTCATCTTATGATACTTTCCAGTCTTGTCACAAAGGTAAAGTGACCAATACTCCGTTTACTGGAATCCGTTTACTGGAAATAGAGAAAGAGTTATTGAACTCTTGGGATGGATACATGATGATATATACGGTCCTATGTCTACAAATGCCAAGGTTGGTTCTTCGCACTTCATTATATTCACTAATCATCTTTCGAGATTCGGACACATGTTCCTGTTGAAACACAAGTCTGAAACTTTTGAGAAATTCAAGGAATATAAGCATGAAGTTAGAGAACCAGAAGGGTAGAAGTATTAAGCCCTTCGATATGATCGAGGAGGAGAATACTTGCGCATGGAATTCCTGGAGTTTCTAAAAAGAGAATGTGATTCTCTCTCAGCTTACTCCTTCGATTACACCACAGCACAATGGTGTATCGGGGCAGAGGTATCGCACCCTATGAAATATGGTGCGCTCTATGATGAGTATTTTTGAGTTACCTGTTTCCTTTTGGAGTTATGCACTTGAGAAGATGCATACCTATTGAATGGGGTTCCATCCAAATCAGGGCCTACCACTACATATGAGATATGGAATGGGAAGAGACTATGTCTTAAACGAGTTAAGATATGGGGTTGTCCGGCCTATGTTGAAGAGCGGAATCCGGACAAGCTTGAGGCAAGGTCAGTTATGTATAAGTTTATTAGGATATCCCAAATATTTGCGAGGGTATATCTTCTACCTAACTGAGGAGCAAAAGTTGTTTTGTTTCTCAGCATGCCACCTTTTTTAGAAAAGGGATTTCTTGTGAAGAAATATGTGGACATGGGGTAGAACAGGAAGTTCTTCCAGCTTGACAAACTAACAGCTGATGATTTAGAGAAACCAAAGGATTCAATAATTTCTAACGAACCTCAGCCTCTCCATGAATCTGGTAGGGTTCCTCATCCACTTATGAGATACTACGGTCTTCTCGGTGACAGTGGGAGCGAGAATTGCATCATGGTTAATGATGACCCAACTAGGTTCAGGCAGGCCATCATGAGTGGGTACTCAGTGAAATGGTTGGATGCCATGCAATCAAAGATGGAATCCATGTACACCAACAAAGTATGACTTTTAATGTTGCACCTGAAGGGGTAAAACCCATTTGGAGCAAATGAATCTTGAGAAGATTCTTGGTGTAGATGGAAAAGTTGAGACTTTCAAAGCTATGCTTAAGTCCATCAGGATCAATGTACGCATCGCGGAGTTGGAACATCTGTTTTGATGTGACAGTCAAAGAGTTTGACTTCATCAAAATGGTAGATGAAACTTGTATGTATAAGAAGGTTGTAGAGAGTAAAGTTGTCTTCCACGTATTGTACGTAGATGACATACTCTTGATAGGAAATGGTTTCCTATGCTACACTCGGTCAAGCTCCTCTTATCACGATGATTCTCAATATAAGATCTGGATGATACCCACTACATCTTGCGGATTATGATCTATGGTGATAGATCTAAGTGGATATTAGGAGTGTCCCAAATCCAGGTACATTAACACCATACTAAAGGGGTTTAGTATGGATGATCCTAAGCGTGGTGGTTCGCCCACTTACTCATGGATCACTCTGTCCAAAGACTGATTTGGAGAGAGCTCGCATACAAGGGATACCCTATTCTTCAGCAGTAGGCTCTATCATGTGTGCGATGTTATATACCAGACTAGATGTAGATGACTCACTAGGTGTAGTGATCAGGAAGCAATCGGATCTTGGGAAAATCACTGGACAGCTGTGGAGGACATTCTTAAGTACTTGAGAAGCACTAAAAGAAAGTTCTTGGTTCGAGCTCCCAGAGTGATAAGGACGACTGAGAGTCAGTCAGAGGCATTGTCTTTACCCTCAATGGAGGGACGGTATGTTGGAAGAGTTCCAAGCTAGATACCGTAACATACTAGACGATAAAGGCTGAATACATTGCTACCAACGATACTACCAAAGTGGCTGTCTGGACATTTCTTGTTCATGAGATGAATATGGTTCCTACTATTGAGCGTCCAATAACTGTTATTGTGACAACATTGGAGTTGTGGCTTGGGCCTAGGAACACCGTGTTAGTTATATGTATGCCCTAGAGGCCATTACTGTACATAGGATGTATATTGTAGTGGATGCTGGGACATATATAGGGAGGACTTTCTTGCTCGACATGATAGTATGCTATCTGGTTGACCTTTACCTTAACGTGTACACTGTTTGTCTCTCTGTTACATGTTGGTAAAGCCCTTAGGATGTGTACTTGACTATCTGGACTATGATGCAGATCATACTAGTGGGGACATGGTAGTCTATAAGTACATCCTTCAAAGTCCCTAGTCGTGGGTGTATCGAGACGGGGCATCGATATACCAGAGTAGACTAGCGTATACCTTCTCGACCCATACAGATGGGCGATGGATGATGCCATATCCATCGGTGTTTGACATCAGAGATGATATACGGGTGCTCAGTAGAGACTGGGTACACTGGACGGACTCGCCGAGAACTCCCAGATGGTATTATACCTTACGTCAGATGGCAGTTCTCTGGTGACACTGGTACAGAGTAGTCTGTTGACCCGAGATCGTCATAGAGTCTTGTGTGGTTCCCACTGTGCTTTGATTTCCATCTTACCACGTCCAAGAGGGCGTGCAAAACGGTGGTTTTTGAGTACAGTCCCGAGTCACATGGAGGCAATGAGCGATAGGAGGGAAGTCGTCTCTCCCGGTATAGGGGGTTGATGTTGCGCTGTGTTCGATTGGCTATAACAGGAAATCCCTGGCCAGGGTTGCTGAGATTTACTGGTAAGTGTTACCAGCAGTATCTCGGATTGTTATAGACCTCATATCGACACGACTTATCGAGCTATTGGGGTCTGACGTTTACCACCCCTAGGCGAGATATGCGACATATCAGACGATCAGACCGGACTGTACGGTAGTGTTACTGGTTGGATTCACAGGAGTATGAGCGGGATTGCTCGTCGATCTTCTGATCGCTCAATACTCGGGTGGCCGTTACGTTTAGCAGACCGCTTGCGGCTTGTGGGTGCTTGATATGATCATCATCTGCTGCCGGCATATTGACGAGTCTTTAGAGTCCTACACAGAGGTTTCCTGGCTCAAGCGAAACGAAATAGGAGCGCATATGAGATATGTGCGGGACCGAGAATAATACGTGTATGTGATACCGTATTCCATTCTCACGATGAATGTGTCGAATGGTTGTATGCGATATAACCTAGTTATCGAATCAAGGATTGATTCGATAAGCCGATACATTGTATACTAGTCGGTTGTGTGCGACATGACCAGATCATTGAATCAAGTGTTGATTTAATTATTTAATGCATAATTATATATTTGATATATTACTTTGCATTAACTAGTATCGGTTCACTTTAAATGGATTTTCTCACTCGGATGTGCGCATTGCATATGCGATATGATTTTGTGCACTTGCTTGTATCATGTTTGATGATACATGCCTATTGGTTAAGTGTAAAGAATTAAACCTTGGTTAATGAAATGGTTAGGGTTTACTATTTCCTTATTCATTTATTTATCTATTTATTCTTTTTGGAAAATGATTTGCATAAAGATTAAATGGTGGCTTTCTTTGGATGGATTATGAAGCTTCATGATACTTTGACTAAGTCACCATTTTGTCTTGATGCTTAACCCTAACCCTTCAATCTAACCATGATTTATTCTCTACACTAAACTATGGTTGGTTAATGATAAGTATTCATATTTATTTCTTTTTACAAAAGAAATTATCATAACTTATCATCTTCTTCCTCTTCTTCTTCTTCATGAAGAAACCTTACTTCATCAATGGTGGATTGATGAAATAAGTGAGAAATCCAATTCTAAAGTCTACCCACTTCCTATTTCTTCATCCTCTACCTCTTGCCAAGTAGTAGAGTGTGTTCTCTTCACAAGTTTTTGGACTTGGTGAAGTTGGAGCTTGATCTAGCGATGCCTCGACGTAGATCATCTTCGGCATCGTCGTCGATGACCTAGCCCGTCCATTCTCCGTTAAAGCCGACGCTAGAGCCCGGGGTTCAACTTGGACAGCGAGGAAACCTCATTGCGGAGCTATGGAGGTGGAGAACCGGATCTACAAAGGTTGTATTTCCGTATCTCATAGTTAAGTGTTAACTAGTTTGCTTTTTCGCCTAGAAATCTAGCCAACGATCCGTATTAGGGTTTCTCGGCACCGTTAAAATTTGAAATTGGCATGGTTGATGCCTTGTGAGACCTCATTAGGGTGCCTAGGAACCCTACACACCGGTCCCATCAGCGTTCCAGACATATTCTGAGGACAGTATCACGTGATCAGGGAGATGGTTGATCTTCAAGGGATCGATGTAAGGAGAGTAGACACGAAAGATAACACAGCGGATCCACTCACAAAGGCCTTACCCCTAGAGAGACTTATATGGGATGGTTAAGTATGGGATACTACAACCATGGCTATATTATTGGGTATTGGATACTACAACAGATGGCCTTAGTGCAAGTGGGAGATTATTAGTTATATGTATTCCCTAGAGGCCTTTACTGTACATGGGATGTATATTGTAGTGGATGCTTGGACATATATAGGGAGGACTTTCTTGCTCGACATGATAGTATAATATCTGGTTGCACTTTATCTTAACATGTACACTTATTGTCCCTCTATTACATATTGATAAATCCCTTAGGATGAGTACTTGACTACCACGATTATGATGCAGATCATACTAGTGGGGACAGGGTAGTCGATAAGTACATCGTTCAAATGTTCCTAGTCGTGGGAGTATCGAGATAGGGTATCAATACTTCAGAGTAGACTAGCGTATACGTTTCTCGACCCATGTGATGGGCGATGGATGATCCCATATCCATTGGTGTTTGACATCAGAGAATGTATACGGGTGTTTAGTGGAGACTGGGTACACTGAACGGACTCGCCGAGAACTCCTAGATGGTATTATACCTATCGTCGGATAGCAGTTTTCTGGTGACACTGGTACAGGTTAGTCTGTAGACCCAAGATCGTCATAGAGTCTTGTGTGATTCCCACTGTGCTTTGATTTCCACCATACCACAGTCAAGAGATCGTGCAAAAAGGTGGTTTTTGGGTACAGTCCTGAGTCACATGGAGGCAATGAGCGATAGGAGGGGTTTCGTCTCTCCCGATATTGGGAGTTGATGTTGCGCTATGTTCGATTGGCCATAACAGGAAATCCATGATCAGGGTTGCTGAGATTTACTGGTAAGTGTTATCAGTAGTTTCTCGAACCGTTATGGACCTTGCATCGGCATGACTTATTAGGCTATTGGGGTCTGACGTTATACCACCCCCAGGCTGGGATATGCGACATATCAGAAGAAGAGACCGGACTGTACGGTAGTGTTACTAATTGGATTCGCAGGAGTATGAGCAGGCTTGCTTGTTAATTTTCTGATCGCTCAATACCCGGGTGGTCGTTACGTTTAGCAGACCGCTTGCGGCTTGTGGGTGTATGATATGATCATCACCTACTGCCGGTGTATTGACGAGTCTTTAGAGTCCTACACAGAGATTTCCTGGTTCATGCGAAACGGAGTTGGAACACATATGTGATATGTGCGGGACCGAGATTAATGCGCGTATGTGATACCGCATTCTATTCTCACGACTTATGACATTGGTCGGTTATATGTGACATAGCCGGTTATCGGATCAAGTGTTGATTCAATAAATTGTTGCATTTGATATTAGTCGGTTATATGTGATATAGCCGGATTATTAAATCCAGAGTTGATTTGATAATTTAATATATAATTATATATATTTGATATATTAGCATACATTAACTAATATTTGCTCACTTATGATTTATCTTTTCTCACTTTATGTGTGCATAAAGTATATATGTGATATATATTTTAGTGTACATGTTTTTGTGTCATGCATGATGATACACACTACATGGGTATATGAGACTTACACCATAACCATGATAATTGAGGGTATTTAATTATTTAAGGTAAAACAAATTAGTTGGATTTTTTTTTTGTCATGGTTGTAGCCTGGAGAAGCTTGTAGAACCAAAGACTAAGTCCACTTGTTTTGTTGACCTAAGATATTTATTAACCCGACCATTATCATTTAACATATGGTTAAGTCTCTACATGAGATAGTGTATGACACTAACTGTAAGTCGATGTACAACACCCCACGAGTTGCGGGGAGGCGGAAAAATGAAAAACAATCTTGTTCTTTGAGTTAACATCGACTAACCGAAGAATCTTTGCTAAACTATAACTAACATATACAAAGGAGTTCTTAACTACAATGAAAAGAGATTATACCTAGTGAACCTAGTCCTTCGTCTTTTCGTTATCCACCTCCTTCTCGGCCTCCTCTATGTAATAGATGATCCACCCGAGAGCTTCTATTCCAAGCTTCACCTCTAATCTTGAGGTAACTAGGTTTCTTTAGTTGCTAATCAAAGGCACCTATGTGATATAGAGTGTGGTTATGGATTAATTAGTCTATCTAATCCTTGATCTCAACACATGAGGAGTAGGATTAGGGTTTGAAGAGAGAGTGAGCTTGAGGAGGGAGAAGGTGAGCATAAGAATGAGAATGGGATAATGATCTCTCTTGAATATATGAAGCATAATGATTTATCAAATAAATAAATAAAATGATTAATCATCATGCTTCAGTAATTCAATATGTGTGATTCACTACATGAGTCATTAACCATTTAATGATGCATTAATGACATGGATGAATCACACAAATGAGTCACTAAAGCAATAAATGCTTATACCACCTAAACCCTCAAGTCACCATACTTCTAGAAGCTTCCCGCCAAAATACGAGATCGCCCCTCCTATCCGTGAAAACACGGAAAAACTTTAGACTGTATCAATCCAATAACCCGATACTAGAATCTGGCTTAAACCAAAGCCGGCTAGTAAAAACTGTCCGAACGTCGTACGTGCGTTTAAACACGAATGCGTCTAAACCCTTGTCGTAAAACCATACGACCTCTATATCGTTTCTCCTGGAGCAGGGAAACCCTCTGTGTGGGACTCTAAAGACTCGACTACTACGCTGGCAGTGGGTTTAACCACAGACCGCAAACGGCACTAGCTGTACGTAACGGTCCCCAGGTAGATGTCGATAAGAAGGCCGATGAGGAAACCCATCCGAACTCCTACTGAGCCTGATGTGACAATCTCCGTACAGTCCGGTCTGTTAGTCTAGGACTATCGCATATCAGGCCTAGGGGGGCGGCAAGCGTCAGTCCCCTAATAGCGGTATAAGTCGTGTCGGAGCGTAGCCCATTACACCTTCAGAAACTACTGGAACCTACCAGTAAATCTCGCTTGCCCTGGCCAGGGACTTTGCGTAATGGCTCTCTGACACAGCGCGATATCAACTCCCAATACCGGGTGAGACGAATCATGTCTAACCGCCACTGCCTCCAAGTGCTCGGGACTGCACCCAACTGCTACCTGTTTGCACAACTCCTTTGAGCCGTGGTAGGGTAGCAATCTAAGAACAGTGGGACACACTCGAGGCGAAGTAGCAGTGTCAAGTCTGCGGACTATGCTTTACTCATGTCACCTGGGAACTGTTAACTAATGATGGGTATAATACTAACCAACAGTTCCCCGCGAGTCCTGTCCGGTGTACCCGTAACCCAACGAGCACCTATATACTATCTCCAGTACGACGTACTGATGGCTGTGGGACAGACCATCTCCCCAACTGGGATGAGAAGCGTACACACTAGTCTACTCCGGAGTATCGATACCCTGTCTCAATAATCCTACGACTAGGGACCTGAAAAAGGATGTGCTTGTAGACTACCCAGCCCCCACTAGTGTGACTGCCATCACAACGCTGATAGTCAAGCAAGATCCTAAAGGCTCTATCAATACGTATACTCACATATTAATATAAATAAAACCAAGTAGCATACTACCATGTTTAGCAAGACTGTTATATATAACTGTGAATATCCCAAGCTTCCATTAAGTAATATACAAGCTAGTATGATACAATAATGGCCCCTAGGGCATATACACTAACAATCTCCCACTTGCACTAGGGCCATGTACTGGCATATCGAAGACCGATCATCTCGAGTAGCCTCTCGAACTGAATCTGAGGTAAGGCCTTTGTGGATGGATCAGCAATGTTCTCCTCAGTAGCAACTCTCCGGAGCTCGATCTCCTGGCGATCTATGATCTCCCTGATCAGGTGATACCGCCTTAAGATGTGTCTGGACTTCTGATGGGACCTTGGTTCCTTCGCTAAAGCTATAACTCCGTTGTTGTCGCAATACAGAGGTATTGGATCAACAATGGTACGAACCACTTGAAGTTCCGTTAGGAACTTCTTCATCCAGACCGCTTCTTTTGCGGCATCGCAAGCAGCAATATACTCCGCTTCCATCGTCGAGTCAGCAACGGTGTCCTGCTTGGAACTCTTCCAGCACACCGCCCCTCCATTGAGGGTAAAGACATAACCTGACATGGACTTGGAATCGTCCTTATCACTCTGGAAGCCGGAATCAGCAAAGGCCTCGATCTTGAGGTCTTTTCCGCCGTAAACCAAGAACATCTCCTTAGTCATTCTCAGGTACTTGAGAATGTTCTTTACTGCTATCCAGTGCTTCTCCCCTTGGTCTGACTGATACCGGCTTACCACGCTCAGTGCGTAAGCTACATCTGGTCTGGTGCACAACATCGCATACATTATAGAGCCTACCGCAGAAGCGTAGGGTATAATAGACATGCGATCCCTTTCCAAATCAGTCTTGGGAGATATCTCTTTGGATAGGGTGATTCCGTGACAAGCCGGTAGATTACCGCGCTTAGAATCTTCCATACTGAATCTTTTCAGTATGGTGTTGATATACCTAGACTGCGAAAGTCCCAACATTCTCTTGGATCTATCACGATAGATCCGGATCCCCAGAATGTAAGAGGCATCACCCAGGTCTTTCATGGAGAACCTGTGTGACAAGAATTCTTTGACAGATTGTAGCATAGGAATGTCATTTCCTATCAATAGAATGCCATCCACGTACAAGACGAGGAATACGACAATTCGTGCTACAACTTTACTATATATACATGGTTCATCTGGATTTTTGATAAAGTCATATTCTTTGACCGTTTCATCAAAACAGATGTTCCAACTCCGCGATGCCTGCTTTAGTCCATAAATGGACTTAAGCAACTTGCATACTTTCCCGCTGCTCCCACTCTGATTGAAACCTTCTGGCTGATCCATATAGACGCACTCTTCTAAATTACCATTCAGAAAAGCCGTCTTTACGTCCATCTGCCAGATTTCATAATCATGGAAGGCAGCAATAGCAAGAAGGACCTGAATGGATTTGAGCATAGCCAATGGAGAAAAAGTTTCGTCATAGTCCAAACCAGGTCTTTGACAAAAACCCTTTGCAACAAGTCTAGCCTTATTGGTTTCCACCTGTCCATCTACACCAATCTTTTTCTTGAAGATCCATTTGCATCCTATGGGTTTTACCCCATCTGGAGCAAAGTCCAAAGTCCATACTTTGTTGGTGTACATGGACTCCATCTCGGTCCGCATTGCATCTAGCCATCGTACCGAGTCGCCGCTCTGGATGGCCTGCTGGAAGCTAGTAGGTTCATCATCATCAATGATGCAATCCTCTCCATCCCCATCTATGAGAAAACCGTAGTATCTCTCAGGCGGATGAGACGGCCTACTACTCCTGCGGAGGGGTGCGGGAATGTCCTGTTCTTCTTGAACTACCGGTTCTACCAAACTTTCAGTAGTAGTTTGTGGTTCTGGAATTTCTTCCAGTTCTATTTCGCTCCCACTTATTTCCTTTTCTAAAAACTGATATTCTAGAAAATGGGCATTACGAGAAACAAAAACCTTTTGTTCTCTGTGTAATAGAATAGATACCCCTTGGAGTTCTTTGGATATCCCACAAACTTACACTGTACTGATCGTGCCTCGAACTTGTCCACATGCTGCTTTTTAACAAAAGCTGGACATCCTCATATCTTCAGATACTGAAGATAGGGTTTCTTCCCACTCCACATCTGATATGGCGTGGTAGGCACAGTCTTGGTAGGAACCATGTTCAAAAGATATGCCGCTGATTCTAGCGCATAACCCCAGAAAGATCACGGTAACTCAGCATTACTCATCATGGAACGTACCATATCCAATAGGGTTCGATTCCGTCTCTCTGATACACCGTTATGCTGTGAAGTGTATGGAGGAGTAAGCTGAGAGAGAATTCCTTTCTCTTTTAGATAACCTAGGAACTCGGCACTTAAGTATTCACCACCTCGATCAGATCTTAGTGTCTTGATACTTTTGCCGATTTGGTTTTCTACTTCATTCTTATACTCTTGGAATTTGTCAAAAGCCTCGGATTTATGTTTCATCAAAAAAATGAATCCGTACCTAGAGTAATCATCCGTAAAAATAATGAAATAAGAAAAACCCCTCTTGTATGTATAGACATTGGACCACATATATCGCTGTGTATTAGTTCTAAGAGCTCGCTCACTCTTACTCCATGTCCAGTGAATGGAGTCTTTGTCATCTTTCCTTTGAGACAAGATTGACAAGTGTCATAAGATTGATATTCGAACGGATCCAAATATCCTTCTCTATGTAACTTAGTTAACCTTGTCTCATTGATGTGACCTAGTCTACAATGCCATAAGAAAGCCTTATTTAAATCTGGAGACCTTCTTTTTAGTGTGTTCTGGACATTGAAAATCCGTAGTTGGTTTAAGACATATATACCGTTATCCAGTGTACCGGACCCAATCAAACTATGATTAAGGTGGATGTTAACAACATCACTTACAAACGTGAAATCATAACCTTTATTTGATAATAAGGAAACTGATATGATATTACACGTTAAGCTAGGTACACAAAAACAGTTATGTAAAACCAAAATGTGTCCACTTGTCAAACCCAGGTGATAATCCCCTACGGACACAGCTCCAACGCTAGCTCCGTTAGCAACCTTTAGTGTCATATCACCATCCTTCAGCACCCTACGGTTTCTCAGTGCCTGTAATGAATTGCATATATAAGATCCTGATCCGGTATCCAATACCCAGGAAGTAGAGTTGATTGACAGACAATTCTCAATTACAAACACACCTGAAATCGAAGCCACAGCATGCTTCGGTCCCTGGTTCTTGGCGTTCCACGCCTTGCAATCTTTCTTCTAGTGCCCTTTCCTATGACAATGGAAGCACTCATCCTGGGCCACTACTGGCACCGCAATCTTTTTCTTTCCCTTCGCTCCCACCTTACTGACACCTCCTCTAGGTTTGGTGGCGGCCATCTTCTTCTTTCCTTTGGCCCTAGCCTTGGACCCGGAAGAAGAAGCACCACTAACAAACATAGCGGGTGTTTCCCTTGCCTTCTGCAAGGTGCCCTCTGCACTCCTCAACATGTTAAAGAGTTCTGGAAGTTCAACTTCTTTTCTTTGAATGTTGAAATTCAGAATAAACTGGGTGTAGGTGGAAGGAAGGGACTGGAGAATCAAGTCTGTATAGAGCTCATTATCCAAAGTCGTCCTAAGGTCTGCGAGCTCTTCAATATAGTCAATCATCTTTAGGACATGTTCTCCTACCGATGATCCGATGGCCAACCTCGCTCGAAACAAGTTCTTTGAGGTCTCGTATCTTGCTATACGAGATTGCTCTCCATAAAGTTCCTTTGTATGGAGAAATATGGCATCAAGATCCATATCCTCGTGCCTCCTCTGATGTTCAATGTTCATCGAGGCAAGAACGATGCACTTGGCCTTCACGCAATCTAACTCCCAGGTTTTGCGGATTTCCTTATCTGCATTACTGGATTTGGGACCTGGGACTGCAGGTGCCTTAGCGGTGAGGACATACCCCAACTTGTCATAGGTCAAAGCCATTTTGACATTCCGCAGCCAATCTTTATAGTTTGGCCCTGTCAGTATATTTTTTTCTAAAAGTAACTTAAGTCCAGTCATTAACAGGGTCGCTGCATTTAGGAGAGAGAGAGAGAACACTTTAGCATGATGCTCTTGCAAGTTTATAGTGGTTTTTAATTTATCTAAATTGGATGGCTCCCACTGTTTTTCGAATCCCTCCTCAAACCAAAAAGGAAGAACTAGCCAGGACTATTCTCACCTTATAATACTTGCTTAACCGTTCAGCCAGGCCAGTGTCGATACTTCAAGGGAGGTTTTCCAACGCTTTCGCGAAGTTCCTTAATTAAATAACCTCTTTTCTCTGGGGGCGTAGCCCCGCTGACACCTTTCTAGGCACCTACTTGGTTTATAGCATTGATCGTTTAGTGACGAATCTCCTGATGAGTAGCATATACTCACAGTAGGATCGGAATCCAAATATCATCGTATTGATAATGTTGAAGGAATCCTACCAACATTCATCAAACTCCAAATGGTATGCATCTCTTTGCAAATTTCAGTTTCTTTAGAAATTCCCGATATAAATTTTTGCCCCATGCTCTTATGACCTTGGCATTGGTCAAAATTTCATAAGTCACATGTCAAGTTCTACCCAACATTATCTTGTTAATTTGAACCCATCCGTATATATCCTTGACGTTGGCTAAAATGATAATACGACTGTCCCAAACTAACTCATCTATCTATGCAACAAATGAATACCCAGCAGCTACCAAACACTATGCCTTGGCGTTGGTCAAAATATATAGCTTGAATACTACTGAATACCCAAATGAAATGACGGAGGGCTACGAATGGTTTTGGCGAAACCGTGAACGTAGTGAACTTGATATGACCGAAGGAACCTGATAGCTTTTAAAAGGAGTGGTTAAAGCTCCGCAATTAAAAATATCTTCTGTTTTAAAAATAACCGAGTGGTTTCTTTTAAACTGTTCCAACGATTCAACTTTGGTTTATTTTCTTTGCATTAATAATAATGCGTCCCATCATTAACCTATCATTGCAGAAAACAACGAAAATACAACGTCCTCTTATGCCATCCGCATTCGCCACTGGGTCCCTTCATCACCCGTTAGGTTACTTAACTAACGACAGAGCGGGGGCTGGGCTGGCGCGGGTGTAACATAAGTGACGTCTAAATAGCTATCATATATAGATATTGTACATTAGTCAAATGCAATAATAGGCATTCCAGATCACAGATGAACATTATTGGATATGCAAGCAATCCGTGTTTCTTTTGAGCCTGCAACGAAAGACGGATTACACAGTTATGATGAATAGCCATTACCCCACCCTAGACCCCTACGGGTACGACAAACTACCCGCCAAGTACCCGAAGTGAAGCGGTCTCCCTCAACAACGTGAGTAGGCCACTAAACACTTCAAAGTACCCGGTAGTTTGTGCACCCCACCTTGGGTCTATCCTAGGAGCAAAAACAGTAAAAATGAAATAATACAACGGTGGCTACAACCGCAACCTGGATGTGCCCCGCAAAATAATATTACAGCATATTACAATTACATCGAATGAATGAATATAATAACCCATCTCAAACCCCGGCTAATCATCACAACAATCCAATACAGTTCATAACCACAAACATTAAAATCATTACAGAAATGTGCAACCCCCTGTCAACCGACATACTAGCAGTTAGGGGAGGTTTACGAACACATTATACAATTCACAGATATAATCTAATTAGCCAAACATCGTATAATTTCGATCGAGCAAACACATTAGATTCTACTCCAAAACTTCTCTGTGCACCTGAGACTTGAGCAGAAAATAAACATTCCAGAAAATACAAAAACATCACAGAATAGTTACTGGGGAAAACTGGGCTGAATCGACTTCAACTCGGCCGCGGATCCGCGGCGGATCGGTGGGATCGGCCGCGGTTCCGCGGCTGTTTTGCCGATTCATGGACCCATTTTTCTCCAGTAACCTTATATTTCTCTGCTTGTATTTTTAGAGGCCCCTGAAAAATTTTTAGACCTCATTTAAAATTCGACAGAAACTTGGTGATTTCGATATTTTTTCCGGTTTGTTTTGCGTTCGAAATTCTTACGACTTTGCTAATAAGTTAATTATTGTTTAGCGAGGCTCTGATACCACTGTAAGTCGATGTACAACACCCCACGAGTTGCGGGGAGGCGGAAAAATGAAAAACAATCTTGTTCTTTGAGTTAACATCGACTAACCGAAGAATCTTTGCTAAACACTTCAAAGTACCCGATAGTTTGTGCACCCCACCTTGGGTCTATCCTAGGAGCAAAAACAGTAAAAATGAAATAATACAACGGTGGCTACAACCGCAACCTGGATGTGCCCCGCAAAATAATATTACAGCATATTACAATTACATCGAATGAATGAATATAATAACCCATCTCAAACCCCGGCTAATCATCACAACAATCCAATACAGTTCATAACCACAAACATTAAAATCATTACAGAAATGTGCAACCCCCTGTCAACCGACATACTAGCAGTTAGGGGAGGTTTACGAACACATTATACAATTCACAGATATAATCTAATTAGCCAAACATCATATAATTTCGATCGAGCAAACACATTAGATTCTACTCCAAAACTTCTCTGTGCACCTGAGACTTGAGCAGAAAATAAACATTCCAGAAAATACAAAAACATCACAGAATAGTTACTGGGGAAAACTGGGCTGAATCGGCTTCAACTCGGCCACGGATCCGCGGCGGATCGGTGGGATCGGCCGCGGTTCCGCGGCTGTTTTGCCGATTCATGGACCCATTTTTCTCCAGTAACCTTATATTTCTCTGCTTGTATTTTTAGAGGCCCCTGAAAAATTTTTAGACCTCATTTAAAATTCGACAGAAACTTGGTGATTTCGATATTTTTTCCGGTTTGTTTTGCGTTCGAAATTCTTACGACTTTGCTAATAAGTTAATTATTGTTTAGCGAGGCTCTGATACCACTGTAAGTCGATGTACAACACCCCACGAGTTGCGGGGAGGCGGAAAAATGAAAAACAATCTTGTTCTTTGAGTTAACATCGACTAACCGAAGAATCTTTGCTAAACTATAACTAACATATACATAGGAGTTCTTAACTACTATGAAAAGAGATTATACCTAGTGAACCTAGTCCTTCGTCTTTTCGTTATCCACCTCCTCCTCGGCCTCCTCTATGTAATAGACGATCCACCCGAGAGCTTCTATTCCAAGCTTCACCTCTAATCTTGAGGTAACTAGGTTCTTTTAGTTGCTAATCAAAGGCACCTAGGTGATATAGAGTGTGTTTATGGATTAATTAGTCTATCTAATTCTTGATCTCAACACATGAGGGGTAGGATTAGGGTTTGAAGAGAGAGTGAGCTTGAGGAGAGAGAAGGTGAACATAAGAATGAGAATGAGATAATGATCTCTCTTGAATATATGAAGCATAATGATTTATCAAATAAATAAATAAAATGATTAATCATCATGCTTTATTAATTCAATATGTGTGATTCACTACATGAGTCATTAAACATTTAATGATGCATTAATGACATGGATGAATCACACAAATGAGTCACTAAAGCAATAAATGTTTATGCCACCTAAACCCTCAAGTCACCATACTTCTAGAAGCTTCCCGCCAAATTAAGAGAACGCCCCTCCTATCCGTGAAAACACGGAAAAACTTTAGACTGTATAAATCCAATAACCCGATACTAGAATCTGGCTTAAACCAAAGCCGTCTAGTAAAAACTGTCCGAACGTCGTACGTGCGTTTAAACACGTATGCATCCAAACCCTTGTCGTCAAACCATACGACCTCTATATCGTTTCGCCTGGAGCAGGGAAACCCTCTATATGGGACTCTAAAGACTCGACTACTACGCTGGCAGTGGGTTTAACCACAGACCGTAAGCGGCACTAGCTGTACGTAACGGTCCCCAGGTAGATGTCGATAAGAAGGCCGATGAGGAAACCCATCTAAACTCCTACTGAGCCTGATGTGACAATCTCCGTACAGTCCGGTCTGTTCGTCTAGGACTATCGCATATCGGGCCCAGGGGGGCGGCAAGCATCAGTCCCCTAATAGCAGTATAAGTCGTGTCGGAGCGTAGCCCATTACACCTTGAGAAACTACTGGAACCTACCAGTAAATCTCGCTTGCCCTGGCCAGGGACTTTGCGTAATGGCTCTCTGACACAGCGCGATATCAACTCCCAATACCGGGAGAGACGAATCCTGTCTAACCGCCACTGCCTCCAAGTGCTCGGGACTGCACCCAACTGCTACCTGTTTGCACGACTCCATTGAGCCGTGGTAGGGTAGCAATCTAAGAACAGTGGGACACACTCGAGGCGAAATAGCAGTGTCAAGTCTGCGGACTATGCTGTACTCATGTCACCTGGGAACTGTTAACTGACGACGGGTATAATACCAACCAACAGTTCCCCGTGAGTCCTGTCCGGTGTACCCGTAACCCAACGAGCACCTGTATACTATCTCCGGTACGACGTACTGATGGCTGTGGGACAGACCATCTCCCCAACTGGGATGAGAAGCGTACACACTAGTCTACTCCGGAGTATCGATGCCCTGTCTCGATAATCCTATGACTGGGGACCTGAAAAAGGATGTGCTTGTAGACTACCCAGCCCCCACTAGTGTGACTGCCATCACAACGCTGCTAGTCAAGCAAAATCCTAAGGGCTCTATCAATACGTATACTCACATATTAAGATAGATAAAACCAAATAGCATACTACCATGTGTAGCAAGACTGTTATATATAACTGTGAATATCCTAAGCTTCCTTTAAGTAATATACAAGCTAGTATGATACAATAATGGCCCCTAGGGCATATACACTAACACTAACTCACCCATGGTTGTTATTCTCACCTCCTGAGTTTCATTATTCTCATATTCATTTTTGATCTTCTTCTTTCTCTTGAAAAGGTTTTCTACGATTTTGAGAGGTGATGAAATATTGTGAGAAAAATAAATCTAAAGTGAGCCCACTTCCTACTTCATCATCCTCTACTATTAACCATTTAGTTTAGGGTGTTTGCTTCACTATTCTCACCATTAGTGAAGAGGTAGCATGAGCTCGAGTCTTTTCGACGTAGATCATTTTCGGCCTCGAAGATATTGAGCAAGTTTGTTCGTTTCTTCAAGTGAACCCTCTCTAGAGTCCGGGAGTTCACCATTTGCCGCGAAGGGACTACGACATGGAGCTTTAGAAGTGAAGGACCGGTCTACAAAGGTTGTATTCCCTCATTCACTTGTTGTAATGTTTAATTACATGTTGTATTGTCTATTTATTCTAGCTTGATCCTAGTCTAGGATTCCTTAGCACTCTCAGAATTTTGAAATTAGCATGGTAGATGCATAGAAAACCCAGTAGGGTGCTGAGGAATCCCAACAAAAAACCTGTGTCGGGGCTGAACAGATTCTGATCTGTTCTGCGCACGTCTAACTTTTAAACCAGTAGTCGGGTGTAAATGAGGTTTGAATCTGAGTCTACATAACACCTAGAATTACGTATCTTATTATTTTCTGAATTCATATATATAACGACTCTGAAATCCCTATACAGAATTATTTGTTTAAATGTATAAAAAAAAGGGTATTTCAGTCTGTATAGGAGTTATAAGTCATTTTTGTCTAATAAAAATAAGAAACAACTTGTAGCTCACTGGTAAAGTATTTACACTGCTGTGATATAGCCTATTTGTTCCATTCCCATCAGTCCCAATTATTTTTAAAGATTTTTATTTTTTATTTTTTGGAAGCCCAAGAGTTGCACATGCAATTCACGGAGAAACGAAAAGTTTTAAAAAAATCAAACAGGTGCAAAGAGGAGTAAACACCAATTTAGACATATGGCACAAATCTCGAGGCAAGCCATCAAAATCCGACCGCCCATTTCTCTCTTATGGCCGCCGCCAATGGTCCAGATGCCTCCAAATCACTCCGTGCTTTGCACACTCATCCCTTCAGCTCCCTTCAACTCTCCTGCACTGTTTAATTTTTCTGCAATCAAACAGAGACTCTTCAAATCATTAATTAACACTATTAAATCTATTTTAATTCATTTTATTTAACACCCTCTCTCATTTTTACCCTATAAATACCACCTCATGCCCTATCTCTCCTCTATTCTGAAAATTCCTAAAAAAATTCTCTAAGTTCAAGAAAGGTTAAGGCTATTTAAGTGAAGTTAAGCAAGCCAAAAAGAGTAGCGATCAAATTCCGACAACCGGAACATCTCCGACGAGACCAAGACCCCATCTCTCTTCTTTAACCTCTTCCTAGCACTACAAAACCAGTAAATTCCTTCATCTCTCTCTCTCTTTTCACTTCTATATAACTTTTAAAGCATATCAACAAAAGCGGAGTTAACATATAACCCTTGTCTGTAAAACAATTTTTTTCACTTTGCCATGTTTAAAAGTTTATACAAATTCTCTAATGTCACTTCAAGCTAATATTTACATCAATTGCCTTTTGACGTAACCAAAATTTCATGTTCAATAATCATATAAGTGAATTTTTTCAGAAAAATACCATGACTTTAATATAACCGTTTTTCAATAACTAGAGTATATACTTTTAGATCATTCACGGGGTAACGACCTACTCCACACGCATACTATGGTTTCGTAGCACGGAGTTCTAAATATAGGGTTTATTTAAAGAATAAGTTTTACATTAAAATACCACATTTTTCAAAACGGGTTTCTTTTAAATCGATGTTTTAAATTCTTGACAATTACGTCTCAACAACCCTCGTTAGGGGACTCGCTAATGGATGATGTGGATTATCGCACATCCTTAGGACAGTAGAGCGAGGTGCATAACTGCTCACGGAGTATTCGGTCTCGAAAGGAAATAAAAATATGGTTTTTAAGAAATACGACTTTTCTAGACAAAACTAAATTTTGAAATTTTTTTTTATAAAACTATGAATCCGTATTTTCAATAAAAATAAATTTTGAAACTATATTTTTTTAAATGAAAGATTAGAATTTTAATAAAATACCAACAAGTTTCCAAAAGAGCTAATTTTTATAAAAATACCATAAACTTTTAAAAACTAAGTTTTATCACTAAAATACCATAACAATTAAAATACATGTTCATAAAAATCCTAAATGTTATAAATCACCCTCGATGTTATTTTGAAACAATATTAAAATATTTTTCATAAAACCCCATCAAGAAATAAAAACAATGTAAACAAATAATAATAAATATTAAGGACTCTAGATTAATATAGGCTTAAGCGGTATCATTGTTCTTGAGCCTCAAGAAACCCGAGAAAGTGAGTACGCATATTCAGGTTAAACAACTTAACGGAGTTATCAATGGCAATTGTCTTGGAAAAAAACACAAATCCTGCCGTCCATTTGTAGCAGTTGCCGATTTTCTCCCGAACATAAGATCCTAACAGTTAAAAGATCCGAACCCGAATCCAAAACCAAAATCCAAACTTGAATCTAAACTCGAACCCAAACTTAAACTCTAATCCAACTCGAACCTAAACTTGAATATGAACTCGATCTCAATCTACTCGGACTAACTTGGCACGAACCAAGATTGCAATTGACACGACTCGTATTTTACTCGACTTCATTCTACACTTTTTGCAATCTATGGTTTCGATCAAGACATGTTATAACCAATCATTCAATTTAATTAAGTATACTATACAGTTATAAACTATTTATACTTAGGGTGCTTGGGATAGTTTCTTATGTGAATCCAATGGAGTTTCAGGAGTCCCGTATTAACCTCTCTTTTTTATTTTACTCGAATATCGGTCAGTTCGACTCATCCATAGCCTAGAGCCTCGATGCTAACATATGAAATGGACCCGTGTTTTCTTACTCCTGGGCCCACTCTTGAGCCCATGAATATTTCTACGGCCGCGTTAACATTCACACTTAGAATTTAACGTTAATATAGTGACCATATAGAGACCTATAGAACATATTTACCCGTGATCATATACTTTTACTCATCATATATATATATATATATATATATATATATATATATATATATATATATATATATACACTTGTCATTCTTTTACTCTTACTTTATTCTTAGAACTTACCGAGCGCTAGTTCGCTGACGGACATTCTATCCATCCTTATTTTCTTGGAATGTTCATCGGATACAATTAGACAGAAGAGGTGAAGGCCACAGAGGAAGACTACAACCGGATTGCTCCTCAAGATTAACTTAGCTTCACTTTCTATTCAGCTTATGTATACCACATGTTTAGGCATTTTTCTTTATTGTATTTACTTTCCAATTGAATTTCATGTACTTGTAAATATTGGAAGTTGAATATAAATAAAGATATTTGTTGAAAAATTTTACAATCTCCATTTATTTTTGCATTGTGTATTATTGTTTCAATACGCTTAGTATATTTATTTATGGAATGACCTTCTCTGAATAAATATGCCGCAGGCTTGCCACGTCACTGTTTCCGTCTACTAGGAAGCAGAGCGTAACAATATAAGTTCAAAAAATCGATAGTTTCCAGCATTTCTTTATGACACTGTTTCTACTCATCATTTGAATATTTCGCTTGCATTAATTCATGCTATGTGACTCTCTTCATTTTATTAAGAACTTACATGAATCATATGATTAATCTACTACATGCTTGACACGAACTTAACTCGAGCCATGAATATGTAATGATGCGATCTTGACATGAACTCAACTTGAACTCGATATGAAGCTTGACTTGAACTTGCAACACGCTAACGTATTCATGAATTCGTGTATGGCTTATGTCGGTTATATAACTTAACATACGCTGCGAAAGGGTAGTTTGGTAATGAGTGTATGCCATGGCACCACTAAAAATCACTTAACTTGAATCTCATGTGTCGTTGTTCCGTGGGTTTGACGGAGCTTAACTCTACGTGATATTGGTCCATGGGTTTAACAGACTACTCTCGTATACCCACATACCTTCACTATCACACTAAAACAAACACGCAATCGTAGGAATGCCATGTTTATATAGAATTACCATGCTTATATAGTTCGCCATGCTTACTTGACATATTATGCTTGTTCATCTCAGTATGCTATTTTTTATACATGCTCATATGCTTGTTCTTATATCACTTTATTTATAATTACATCTTTATTGGGGACTTACAGAGCACAAGATCGTTGATGAACATTCCTTTGTTTTCTTTCTTTTTTTAGAAATGTTCGTCGGGTAGCTAAGTGACAGGAGAGATCCAGCCGACGGAGGAGGATTACTCTGCTGTCATCTCAAGCAGATTTTTATGTTAGTGATATGTATACCTTAGAGGCCATTATTGTAAATTATAGTAGATGCTTAGACACACACACACACACACACACAGAGAGAGAGGACATTCTTGCTCAACATAATAGTATGCCAGCTGGTTACTCTTTGTCTTAACATGTATATTTTTTCTAGTTTATTATTTTATTGATACACGTTGATAAATTCCTAAGGATGTTTACTTGACTACCAAGAATATGATGTAGATCATACTAGTGGGGTCTGGGTAGTCCATAAGCACATCCTTGAAATATTCCTAGTCGACAGAGTATCGAAATAGGGCATCGATATTCCAGTGTAGACTAGTGTGTACGTTTCTTGACCCTGTATGGGGCAATGGTTGATCCCACAATTATTGGTGTTTGACACCAAAGATTGTACACATGTGCTCATTGGAGAATGAGTACACCGAACGGACTCGCTAAGAACTCTTAGATGGTATCATACCTATCGTCAGATAGCAGTTCTCTGGTGACACTTGTACAGATTAGTCTGTAGACCTGAGATCGTCATAGAGTCTTGTGTGGTTCCCACCGTGCTTTGATTACCTCCCTATCATGGCTCTATTGAGTCGTGCAAACAAGTGGTAGTTGGGTACAGTACCGAGGCACATGGAGGCAGTGAGCGATAGGAGGGATTTCGTCTCTCCCGATATTGGGAGTTGATGTTGTGTTATGCGCGATTGGCTATAACCGCAAGTCCCTGGGCAGGGCTGATGAGATTTACTGATAACTGTTATCGGTAGTTTCTCGAGTGGTTATAGGCCACATATCGTCAAAACATATCGAGTTATTATGGTTTGACGATTCTACCCCCCAGACTCGATATGCAATGTAACACCCTAGTTTATTTATACCAGTTCTATATTTTTTGGGTATTTCTTTATTTATGGCTGTTTCTTGATTTATTGTTGTTTGGGTGTGAATAGTATAATTGGTATCTGTATTTGCATCTGACCCGACCCGCATGCTGGAAACCCGTCTTGATTCCTATTTATAATTTATCCCGGCTAGTTATGAGGATCCGTGCACTTTCATGTTATATAACTGCATTATATCTGACATCTGCATTTTTTTAATAAAATAAATAAAGTCAAATAAAATATTTTAAAAATATCTAGCACGGCTTGCATGATACCCTGACCCTGTGGTAGCATCCGCACCTCGTGTTCTCGTCCCGTTCGGTGAAACGGACTCGTTTGGATAGCTACGTGCACGCTGCGTTTATCCGTTCTTGGGGGTATGCATTTTCGTTACTCGGTTATCCTATTTTGGTTTTTGTTAACACGTATATTTTCCGTATTTTGAAACCATAATTTTAGACCCGAACCGGACGTGTTTTGGACTATTTTTGTATTAGCCAAAAATCTCAAAAAAAAATATAACATTAAATTTCTTTACCTAAACTGATGACTATTTTGATATACATAGGATATTTTAACAAAATATATTTTTGAATATCCTGATCCCTACTCTCTCTTCTCTCATGACTCTCTCTCTCTCTCTTCCCTATATATATATTCACCGCCCCGTCTCCTATTCTCACCTCCCTCATCTTCTTTCTCCTGCCTCGTGCACTCGTCACGGGAACCCAACTGCAGCAACCCATCGCCTCGCGCTCGCCTTGTCACCATCTCTGCCTTCTCCCCCTTGTCTCCACGCCCTCTCCGACACCATCTCCTCTTCTCTCCCCTGCACAACCCACTCCCGACGACAAACCCAAGAACCCGCCGCGACGAACTCAAGAACCCCATCGTCTCATCGTCGCCTCACCGTCAACCTCGCCCTCCCGTCGCCGTCACGACCACCATCCCTTTCTCCTCTCTCTTCTTTCCCGACTCCGAAACCATCAGCCTCAACCAACCCACTGTAACCATCACCGCACGACCTAACATCAGAACCCTGCATACCTCGCCACTGACGATCCCTCGTCATCACCCTTCACCGCCGCCGACCTTCTCAACCCTTTCTGACCTCAGCTCCACCATCACCTCTCCTTTCCCGAGTGCGCCACCCTTGCACCCACAGCAACCCTTACCCGAACCTCCACCCCGTCGCCTCCCGCCGGATCTCGCCTCCATCATCTCGTCACCGTCTCCCCTTCTCGACCTCCACCTTATCCTCCTCCATCCTCGAGCTCCAACCCCGACAACCATCACCTGAGAACCTGACCCCAACAGCCCGAGAAACCCCGACCTCTTCTCATCCCTGCACCTCGCTTGCACCTTGCCGTCGCCTCGTCGACGACCGTACCCCATCTGCACCACCTCTCTCCTCTCTCCTGACACCACAACTACCATCCCCGACTCCTCCCTGCACAGAACCCGACAGCTAAGAACTCGCAACCCCTACTGCCTTGCCATGGATCCCGTCGTCGATGGCCCATCGTCGTCGTCTTCATCTCGCCTGCCTCGCCTCTGATCCCAGTGCATCCAAACATAGAGAACCTATCCTCCTCCTCTTCTTCTTC
The DNA here is from genome assembly GCA_030015575.1 of Agapanthus africanus. NCBI lineage: Eukaryota > Viridiplantae > Streptophyta > Magnoliopsida > Asparagales > Amaryllidaceae > Agapanthus > Agapanthus africanus. The sequence goes on along the minus strand of CM057338.1, from coordinate 863,556,613 downwards.
TTCTTCTTGTTCTTATCTTTCTCTTTCTAGTTTCTTGATTTTCCGGTGATTGCCGGAGCCGTGCCGCTGCCGACGATCCGAGTAATCCAATGGGCGTTCCCAACCAGCATGGTCACCTTCTTGCTTTGCCTGGTCCTGTCCCGTGCTCGCGCGTGTACATTGCGACGTTTACCCGACATCGGACGCAGTGTACACACCCCGTCATGAGATCCGTTCAGGCAAGTTCATCTTGCTACATGCTATAATATATATTTTGCATCCATATGAATAAAAATATCACATGTTGATTGCATTATACATCAATATTAATGTTTTAGTGTTTTTGGATACTCGTTTGTATCTGTATCATTTATTATAAATCTAGTTGCATGCTAGATCATATTATTTCATATTACTATTATATTATCACCCCATGCTTGATAATATGCATCATACGTAGTCATGGAGTTGTAGATGTGAACCCGGATAAACACTCGAGCATCCGTATTTTACTATGATTCGATACTTGCTACATTTTACTTTTGGGCATCCGTTTGATACCTGTGCACTACCTGTCATGACCTAATACACCACTACTTGACCTGTTACCTGATCCTGTTTCTAATGCCGACAATCCTGACATGTTGTCCTGATGGACGTATCCTGTTGTCTATTTCAGACAAATATATACCCGCTTGATCCTGTGTTGGCATTATGTCACGCCCCGCTTCCCGGTATACGGCGAAGGAGACGCGACGAGGCCCGCTACGTATTTACTCAAAAGCAAATACGCTAAGCGTATCTAAGCAATATAAAATAAATACACAAGAGACAAGATATAAAAGGAACAGCAACTTTTATTTATTAACATTCTTTTGTACAATACATGAAAAGGGAATACGACTGAAATAAAATGATGCCTAAACAGTGGCATAACAGGAAATAAAAATACAGAAAGGAAAAGTGTACAATGAAACTAAAGTGCAGGGTTTTCGGCAAACTACTCCAAGTCTTCTTGAGATGGCTCGATCTCCGCCGGGTCCAAACTACCTGACGACATTCAAAGAAGAAAGAAATAGAATGTCGTCAGCGAACAGGTCGCTCGGTAAGTCCCAAAGATAAGGGAGAAATAGACAGAGAGTAAGAGAGAGAGAGAGAGAGAGTAGCTTTTACAGTTGTATTATATTGTTATATTGTTGTATTTACGCTGTTGTTTGTAGCTTGGTACAGAAGAATGCCAATGTATACGAGAGGGATCTCTATATTCTAGAGATCAGGGCAAATGGAAGTACAAGGCTCCGTTATACAACCCGGAACAACGGCAATTGGATTCAGGTTAGGTGTCTTAATCTTACCATCTCGTGCCACCTTTAACACCTTCCGTACCAATCTACCCCTTAAACCCTGCGATGTCTTGTTTGTATTGTTATCTTGTAAAACTTGTAATGATTGCATCATTGACTTGATTGACTGACCGAAACCATGATATCAGGAAACGGTTATAACCGTAGAGTCATGTAAATGGAATACTGGGAAACATGTAAAAGGAATATCCATGGTTCGGTTCAGTCAAGTAGATTGTTAACTGGATTCTGGGATTCATATATTCATCTTGAGTTGAAATATAAAGAATATGGATTGACTTGAATCATATTCAAGTCAGAAATAGTCAGACTCTAACCCGAGTCAGACTAAAAGAAAGAGAATTTGAAGTTCTATATTTGTTAGGGGCCTTATTGTAATTTATAAAACTTGAGGGGGTTTTATGTAACAATACTTTTGTATAGTTTTCAAAATACAACTCAAGTATTTAATTATCGTCTTTATGTATATAAAACAATTTAATGATCAAGATAAATATGTATACATGTTCGAATAGCATGAAATGAGTCAAGTATATTATTCGAGTAACTACCATAAACGTAAAGAAATATTATGTACGACTAATTAATAAAGTTGAACGAATGCGGAATATAAACAGAAATATGGCTCTAAATGTTTTGCATGCGTGAGTTCCAGTTTCACCTAAATACGACTACCGGTTTGAGAGATATATATGTTTTCGTATCGTCGCGCAAAACAGATCAGAATCTAATTGGCACCGTCACATATTTTTAAAACGCAGTTTGAGTTAATTTTTATCTGGTTTCAGGTTACGAAAATTATTATAAAATTGTAGGTATTTCGATGTACTTATCGAAAACACCAAGATTCAGATGATTTGGATTTCTGAGGCTCTAGTTATGATCATTTTAATATCAGCGTTTAAAACAGAAATTCAAATTTCTGGACAGCAACTATATATTCTATTGCAAAGCCTATATCAGGTTGTTTCATGCATTCCTAAGTAATATAATATACAGAAAATTATAGTTCTATCAATAGTGCATCTACACATCTAAATTTTGTCACAAACGGACATCGGGTGTTCGAGTTATGTCCAATTTAAAAACAGTGTGCGAATCGGAACAGATTCTGTCCAGATCCGTCACTTAATATTGTAACACAGTTTTCTTTATCTTAGATGGGTTTTCAGTAAAACTATAAAACAAAGAAAATCTAGATCATTCGATGTAGATATCAAAAACACCTGAGTTTGCTCAATTTGGATACCGGTATACCAAGTTATATGTCCTAGAAGTTGACCGATAACTGCAGTTTTCTGTTTTACGATCAGTGAATAAATACGATGTAATTCCTAAACTGTTATGCGGATCGATCTAAAATTTTTACAGCGTGTACAAAATAATATATTCTATCATATGTAAATTTCAAGAAATTTTCAGAATTAAAAATTAATTTATAAAAATTATTTTAAAACTAAAGGTATTGATATGTCATATGTGAGAAATTAGAAAACCATGGTATTTATTCGTAACTTCATTTATTTTTTTTACAAACTTTAAATAAAGTGATTTAAAATAAAACAACAAACATGCACTCCTAATTGGTCACTATGAAATGTTAACATGTGAATTAAGAGTAATGAAAAAGACTTTACAAACTATATATGTGTGTATGTTTGTGTGTTCATTATTTATATATGTATCCATTTAATTAATTATTTAGGAACTATGATATGTCAAGGGAAGTTTTTCATGGCAATATAAACTAAGAGAAATATAAAGATAAAAAGAAAGAGATGGAGGGAAGGAAAGAGAGAAGGGACTTACATGCACAAGCCGGTATTGTCACCGGGCTTGTCTATCCGCCGATAGCCTCGCGTTAGTAGCGAGACCTTCTTGAAAACTTCTTCATGTTCTTCTTCTTGGACTCTAGATGAAGAGAAAGAAGTGAGAGATAGAAAAATATGATGAAGGAAAAGATAGAGGAGGACAATAAAGATGGTGTAATGGTGAATTATGTATAATAATATATGCATTCAACATAAGAATTAAAAGAGAAATGAAAGGTCACCATTCATTTTGGAAATGAAAGGTCTCATTTGTAGGTTATGAGAAGAATAAAAAATGATAAAAAATAATTGCAAGAATGGGGATTTGAACATGTGACTTATTGAATAACAATGCAAGGGCTTAACCAATGAGCTATAAGATTGTTCATGCACATATTTAATTAGAATTAAATATATGATGTTGCTTAAAAAGAAAATGGGCTTTTTAGATGGGCTATAGAGAATAAGAATAATGGATTTGGGTTAAATATTTATGAAAGGAAAAAATAAGAATGAGAAGTTAAAAACTTAAATATAAGAAAAAGAAATTGTACCTAGAAAAAAATACATAATAGATTGAGGAATAAAATAATAATAAATTTAATAGAAAAAGAAAAATACTAAGTACAAATAAATACGGTATATTATTGAACAGAGATAATACAAATGTATAAAGATTTTGGGGTCATTACACATTAGTTCCAGATTATCAATACCTGACTTGAACACATAACATTGGGGGTAAGGGAAAATCAAAAGTGTAACTGAAGTGTAGCTTAAAAGGGCATTACTTGATCCGTAGTCCCAGGGGATAACGGGACAGAATCATTCGTGATTCTTACTTCATCCGTGGTCCCGGGGGATAACGGGACAGAGTCATTCGTGACTCCCACTACCTGATCCGTGGTTCCGGGAGATAACGAGACATATTCTTTGAGTTACATGGAGAAGTACACTAATTGATTTCAAACAAACTTTAGAATAGATAACCCAGTAGCACAGTTTAGATTGATCACTGCACGTCACATATACTGATACACTTCACTGTTCTGTATCCGTGTTTACTTATTACATTCATGTTACTATTTATAATTCATGCCTGCATATCTCGTTACATCCTGGTTGCTTATTATTATTGCTATTATGACGCACTGACGTCTGGGTTTTGCATGGCCCAGATCCTTTATCTCTTTCGCAGGCTGATCAGGAGTATTTCAGCCGACAGGACGAACAGTGAGGAGCATGTTAGTGTTTATCTTTGTTTATTTTTCCTTTCCGTACTTTCATTTCCTGATGTGAGCCCGTATTTGGGACGTACTTTCCAGATGTTATTATTTATTGGATTTATTGCTTCCACATATTATTTCTTGACTCGTTTATTCTGGCATATGGACATGTACTAGATAGTTTATTTATTTTTACTGTTCTTAATATCTTATAGAAAGCCGTAATGTGATTGTAGAGGGATGTTTCCTAACCATAGGTAGCATGGTTGGCTCTCTCACGTGCCAATCTTAGCGCACTCTGGGAAGCGAGTTGTGACAGGGTTTGTTTGGTATCAGAGCCATAGGATTTAGGTTAATCGGGTTTGATTCTTTTGTAGTTGGGTATTAGACCCAATACATGAATTCGAAAGCCCGTAATTAGGAACTTGTCCTGCCACATTGTTCTCGTGATTCTTGAATCTTATCTTTCTCTTGATCCTTTGTCTTGACGATATGCAAACAACTTTGCATCTCGGCTTGAAATCCTTTTGGTTTCCTATTGTTTCTTCCTTCCTGTTCTTTCGATTCTGATACTAGGATTTGGTCAACTTGAACGGAGTTATGTGATTGTAACTATGAACTGCAGCATGGCTACAATGCGGTACTCTATTTAAATAACTTGAAGTTCTAGTCTTGATTCATTTTCTTGATTTATGGTCATGATATTACCTTGCTTTTCTCAGTTTTATTGCTTACTAGTTTATGTTTTATCGCAAGCTTGAATCCTGTTTACCATGCTTATCTTCTTCAGTATTTTGGCTTCAGATGAAGTCGTTTCTTGTATCCTACTTGTTCATGGTTTTTCCGCATTAGCACTATTCGATTCTGGTGCATCCTATTATTGTATGTTGTCCAAGTTTATTGCTACACACTCGATTGCATGTACGGCCCTGTCTTGTTGTTGGGATATACACACTGGGAATAGGAAGATCATATCTAGTAGTGAGTGCAAAGATTGTTCGGTTGTTATCTGCAAACGAGAGTTATTTGCAGATTTCTTGGTCATCGATACTGGAAGTTATGATGTTGTCTTGGGAATGGATCTTCCTCAGCACTTTCTACGCTCACATTGATTGTAGGGCAAAGAAAGTGATTTTCCTGATTCCCGGACATCCGGAGCTTGTTTTTGCTGGAGGTAGCAGTTCTGTCAAGTCAGTCGAGTTTAGAGCTAGGCCGACAAGCGTCGTTCTTTCGTCGATGGAAGTTGATAAGGAGAAAGCGCCAGCAGTAGTTCGAGAGTTCATGAATGTGTTCGAGGACATCTCAGGTTTACCGCCAAAACGAGATGTGGAGTTCGCGATCGATCTTGTTCCTGGTGCAGCGCCAATCTCAAAGCTGTACTATCCGATGGCACCAGTGGAGTTGGAAGAAGTCAAGAAACAGGTTACTAAATTGCTAGAGAAGGGTTGGATTCGCAGCAGCAATTCACCTTGGGGAGTTCCAGTTCTTCAAGTCAAGAAGAAAGATGGCAAAAGGAGGATGTGCATCGACTATCGAGAATTAAACCCGGTGACTATTAAGAACATGTACCCAATCCCTCGCATCGGCGAATTATTCGAGCAACTCAGTGGCACGAGGGTATTCTCGAAGCTGGATTTATGATCCAGATATCATCAAGTTCGAGTTAAATAAAAAGATATCTGCAAGACTGCGTTCCGAACTCGATATGGACATTACGAGTATTTAGTGATGCTATTCGGAGTCACGAATGCATCGGCGATATTTATGGACTTGATGAACCGAATCTTTTCACCGTTCTTAGACCAGTTTATAGTGGTGTTCATCGATGATATTCTGGTCTACTCGATGAGCCCAGAAGAGCATGCAGAACACTTGAAGATCACACTGCAGACGTTGAGGTAAGAAAGATTATATGCAAAGATGAGCAAGTGCGAGTTTTGGCTTGAAGAAGTGAAGTTTTTGGGGCATGTCGTATCCGGAGATAGAATCGCCGTTGACCCTGAGAAGATTGCAGCAGTTCAAAATTGGCCGATTCCGAAGAGCGTAGCAAAGATCAGAAGTTTTCTTGGACTTGCCGGATATTACAGAAGGTTCGTGGAGAATTTTGCTCGTTTAGCTAAGCCTCTGACCAAGCTTACGCGAAAGGAAGTACCGTTCGTATGGACGAATAGATGTGCGTCATCTTTTGAGGCGTTGAAGCAAAGATTGATAACCGCTCCTATTTTGACCGTACCAGACTGTTCCTGAGGATTGGTGATTCACAGCGACACATCTGGGAAAGATTTGGGATGTGTTTTGATGCAGCATGGGAAGGTTATAGCCTACATATTGAGGCAGTTGAAGACCCATGAGAAGAATTACCCAACCCATGATTTGGAGCTAGCAGCTGTGATTTTCGCTTTGAAGATTTGGAGACACTACTTATTAGGCCAAAGGGTCGAAGTATTCACCGATCACAAAAGCCTAAAGTACGTTTTCACGCAAAAAGAGCTCAACATAAGGCAGCGTAGATGGTTAGAGCTGATGGCTGACTATGATCTTGATCTTAAGTACCATCCGGGGAAAGTTAATGTAGTGCCGGATGCGCTTAGTCGGTTGCCAGCAATTCGGATGATGACTGCACGGAAGGAGCTTATCAAAGATTTTCGGAGATTCGAGTTGGAGATCGTGCTACCGCATTCTTCGGGACAGTTGATGCTGCTGCAAGTACAGTCATCATTGATCGATAATATAAAAGAAGCGCAGTCACAGGACCCAAGATTGCAAAAGTTTCGAGAACAGGTTGAAGCGGGACTTCGAACGGACTTGTTGATTCATGAAGATGGTTCGTTGCGTTATGGTAGCCATTTATGTGTGCCGAAAGGAGACATTCGCAAAGAAATTATGAAGGAGGTGCACAGTTCCGCATATTCCGTACATCCAGGAGGCACGAAGATGTATCGTGATCTACGACAGCATTTCTGGTGGGAAGGCATGAAAAGGGAGATTGCCCGTTTTGTAGCGAAGTGCTTGGTGTGTCAGCAAGTTAAGGCTAAACATTAAAGGGTAGCTGGTTTATTGCAACCACTTCCGATTCCTCAGTGGAAGTGGGAACATATAACCATGGATTTCGTGACAGCTTTACCGCGGAGTCCAAAGGGTAACAATGCAGTTTGGGTGATTGTTAATCGATTGACCAAGGCAGCTCATTTCATACCGTTTCGTGTTGGTCAGTCGACGGAAGTGTTAGCAGAACGGTATATGCAGGAGATTGTGAGATTGCATGGAGTACCTGTAAGCATCATTTCCGATCGTGATACCCGATTCTTATCACACTTATGGAGGAGTTTACAGGAAAGTTTGGGGATGCGATTGAAGTTTAGCACCGCTTATCATCCTCAGACAGATGGCCAGTCGGAGAGAACGATCCAAACTCTTGAAACTATGTTGAGAGCTTGCATGTTATATTTCAAGGGTTCATGGGAGGATCATCTACACTTGGTGGAGTTTTCGTATAATAACAGCTTTCAGGCGACTATTCAGATGGCTCCATTCGAAGCATTGCATGGTCGCAAGTGTCGCTCACCCGTTTGTTGGGACGATGTTGGAGAACGAAGATTGTTGGGATCAGATCTTATCGTGCAAACAGTAGAGAAAGTTAATACTATCCGGAATCACATGAAGGCAGCACAAGATCGGCAGAAGAGTTGGGTCGATACATCGAGAAAACCTCTAGAGTTCGCTGTTGGTGATCTTGTATTCTTGAAGATATCACCGACTAGAGGAGTGATTCATTTTGGGAGCCGAGCAAACTCAGTCCTTGATTCGTGGGGTCTTTCGATATTATTGAGCGTGTTGAAGAAGTGGCTTATCGATTGGCGTTACCACCATCTTTAGCGAATGTTCATGACGTGTTTCATGTATCTCAACTCTTTAAGTATGTGCGAGATGAGACACACGTGCTAGATCATTCGGAGCTGACTGTAAGGGAGGATTTGACTTATGAAGAACGACCGATATCGATTGTTGATCAAACAGAAAAGGTCCTTAAGGACAAGGTTATCCTTTTCGTACTTGTTTCTTGGGGGAATCGCTCGCACGGAGAATCGACTTGGGAACGAGAAGACGAGATTCGACAGAAATGTCCATACCTCTTCTCGTAGATTCATGTTTATTTATCTTTTCTTGTTCCGGGAATTTCGAGGACGAAATTCTTTTGTAGTTGGGTATAATATAACACCCTAGTTCATTTATACCAATTCTATATTTTTTGGGTATTTCTTTATTTATGGCCGTTTCTTGATTTATTGTTGTTTGGGTGTGAATAGTATAATTGGCATCTGTATTTGCATCTAACCCGAACCGCATGCTGGAAACCCGTCTTGATTCCTATTTATGATTTATCCCGGCTAGTTATGAGAATCCGTGTACTTTCATGTTATATAACTGCATTATATCTGACATCTGCATTTTTTTAATAAAACAAATAAAGTCAAATAAAATATTTTAAAAATATCTAGCATGGCCTGCATGATACCCTGACCCTGTGGTAGCATCCGCACTTCATGTTCTCGTCCCATTCGGGGAAACGGACTCGTTTGGATAGCTACTTGCACGCTGCGTGTATCCGTTCTTGGGGGTATGCATTTTCGTTACTCGGTTATCCTATTTTGGTTTTTGTTAACACGTATATTTTCTATATTTTAAAACCGTAATTTTAGACCCAACCCGGACGTGTTTTGGACTATTTTTGTATTAGCCAAAAATCTCAAAATATATATATATATATATAACATTATATTTCTTTACCTAAACTGATGACTATTTTGATATACATAGGATTTTTTAACAAAATATATTAAAATATATTTTTGAATATCCTGATCCCTACTCTCTCTCCTCTCGTAACTCTCTCTTTCTCTCTTCCCTATATTTATATTCACCGCCCCGTATCCTATTTTCACCTCCCTTATCTTCTTTCTCCTGCCTCGTGCATTCGTCATGAGAACCCAACTGCAGCAACCCATCGCCTCATGCTCACCTCGTCGCCGTCGCCGCCTTCTCACCCTCGTCTCCACTCCCTCTCCGACAACATCTCCACTTCACTCCCCTGCACAACCCACTCCCGACGACAAACCCAAGAACCCGCCGCGACGAACTAAAGAACCCCATCGTCGCCTCGCCGTCGACCTCGCCCTCCCGTCGCCGTCACGACCACCATCCTTTTCTCCTCTCTCTTCTTTCCCGACTCCGAAACCATCAGCCTCGACCAACCCACTGTAACCATCACCGCACAACCCAACGTCAGAACCCTGCATACCTCGCCGCTGACGATCTCTCGTCGTCACCCTTCACCGCCGCCGACCTTCTCAACCCTTTCTGACCTCAGCTCCACCATCACCTCTCCTTTCCCGAGCGCGCTACCCCTGCACCCACTGCAACCCATATCCGAACCTCCACTTCGTCGCCTCATGCCTGAGCTCACCTCCATCATCTCGTCACCATCTCCCCTTCTTGACCTCCACCTTCTCCTCCTCCATCCTCGAGCTCCAACCCCAACAACCATCACCTGAGAACCCGACCCCAACAGCCCGAGCAACCCCGACCTCTTCTCATCCCTGCACCTTTTTGTTGCCTCGTCGACGACCGTACCCCATCTGCACCACCTCTCTCCTCTCTCCTGCACCACAACTACCATCCCCGACTCCTACCTGCACAGAACCCGACAGCCAAGAACTCGCAACCCCTACTGCCTTGCCGTGGATCCCGTCGTCGATGGCCCATCATCGTCGTCTTCATCTTGCCTGCCTCACCTTTGATCCCAGTGCATCCAAACCTAGAGAACCTATCCTCTTCTTCTTCTTCTTATCTTTCTCTTTCTAATTTCTTGATTTCCCGGTGATCGCCAGAGCCGTGCCACTGCCGACAATCCGACTAATCCAGTGGACGTTCCCATCCAGCGTGGTCACCTTCTTGCTTTGCCTGGTCCTGTCCCGTGTACGCGCGTGTACATTGCGACGTTTACCCGACGTCGGACGCAGCGTACGCACCCCATCGTGAGATCCGTTCAGGCAAGTCTATCTTGCTACATGCCATAATATATATTTTGCATCCATATGAATAAAAATATCACATGTTGATTGCATTGTACATCCATATTAATGTTTTAGTGTTTTCGGATACCCGTTTGTATCCGTATCATTTATTATACATCTAGTTGCATGCTAGATCATATTATTTCATATTACTGTTATATTAGCACCCCATGCTTGATAATGTGCATCCTACGTAGTCATGGAGTTGTAGATGTGAACCCGGATAAACACTCGAGCATCCGTATTTTACTATGATTCGATACTTGCTACATTTTACTTTTGGGCGTCCGTTTGATACATGTGCACTACCTGTCATGACCTGATGCACCACTACTTGACCTGTTACCTGATCCTGTTTCTAATGCCAACAATCCTGACATGTTGTCCTGATGGACGTATCCTGTTGTCTATTTCAGACAAACCTATACCCGCTTGATCCTGTGTTGGCATTAGTTCCAGATTATCAATACCTGACTTGAACACATAACATTGGGGGCAAGGGAAAATCAAAAGTGTAACTGAAGTGTAGCTTAAAAGGGTATTACTTGATCCGTAGTCCCGGGGGATAACGAGACAGAATCATTCGTGATTCTTACTTGATCCGTGGTCCCGGGGGATAACGGGACAGAGTCATTCATGACTCCCACTACCTGATCCGTAGTTCCGGGAGATAACGAGACATATTCTTTGAGTTACATGGAGGAGTACACTAATTGATTTCAAACAAAATTTAGAATAGATAACCCAGTAGCACAGTTTAGATTGATCACTGCACGTCACATATACTGATACATTTCACTGTTATGTATCCATGTTTACTTATTACATTCATGTTACTATTTATAATTGATGCCTGTATATCTCGTTACATCCTGATTGCTTATTATTATTGCTATTATGACGCACTGACGTCTGGGTTTTGCATGGCCCAGATCCTTTATCTCTTTCGCAGGCTGATCAGGAGTATTTCAGCCGACAGGGCGAACAGTGAGGAGCATGTTAGTGTTTAGCTTTGTTTATTTTTCCTTTCCGTACTTTCATTTCCTAATGTGAGCCCGTATTTGGGATGTACTTTCTAGATGTTAGTGTTTATTGGATTTATTTCTTCCGCATATTATTTCTTGACTCGTTTATTCTGGCATATGGATATGTACTAGATAGTTTATTTTATTTTACTGTTCTTAATATCTTATAGACAGCCGTAATATGACTGTGTAGGGATATTTCCTAACCACAGGTAGCATGGTTGGCTTTCTCACGTGCCGATCTTAGCGCACTCTGGGAAGCGGGTTGTGACATGCAACATATCAGACGAAGAAACCAGACTGTACAGTAAGTGTTGCTTATAGGCTCTACAGGGAGTTTTGGACAAATTTACTTGTTGATCTTCTATTCATTCAATACCTGAATAGTCGTTACGTGCAGCTAGTACCGCTAACGTGCTTGTAGATGTTTGATATGATCATTACCTACTGCCAGCATATTAGCGAGTCTTTAGAGTCCCACATAGAGGTTTCCTAGCTCAAGCAAAATGAAATAGAGCATGTATAGAGATATGTGCGGGAGCTTGATTAAATATGAATATATGATACTGTATTCTAATTTAGGGTTATTAGATATTAGCCGGATTATATTTGATATAACCGGATTATTAAATCAAATGTTGATTTAATAATCTTATATATATATATATATATATATATATATAGATATTAATATTATGCTCACTTTAATTTTTCTTCTCTTTATATATTATTTATATTTGATGTACATAACATATAAACATATTGTGTCATGGTTGATGAGATATAGAAAATGAATGTATGAGAATCACATTGGAAATGAGATAAGATCTACATATTTATCATTAATCTTTAAAGAATAGAAGAGAATGAGTCATTTGTTAAGATGTATGTAAAACATATGACACATTCTTGTTTTATTCCAAAAGATAGCAATGGCTAAAATATCTTGAATACTTATCTCAATTCCAATTTCATCTTCTTCAACTCCTCTCTTGATTTTCTATTGAGGAAAAAGTAGAGAAACAGAAAAGAAAAATAAGGAAGCAAAAACCCTACTTCATCAAACTAAACTAAACTAGCAAATTAGTTTAGATTGTTCTCTTCATTAATAGTTTGATTAGTGAAGTGTGGGCTTGAATGAGAGTTAACTCAAGGTTGATTATCTTCGACAAAGAAGATATCAAGAAAGCTTACTCAAGAGATTTCTACTTGGAGCTTAGAAGTGAAGGACTAGACTAGAAAGGTTGTAGCTCCTCTTCATCTAGTATTAAACCCTAGTTTGCTTTCTTTTAAACCTAAAACTTTTAGTTTGATTCTAGTTAGTAGACTTAACCCTCTAGATTTTTTTAAATTGCATATTTGCTCTTGTTAAAACCCTAGCAGAGGTGCTAGGATTTACTTTCATTCTAGTCGTCCGACAGTCCTTATTTTTTTGAATATGCATATTGTTCAGGTTTTGCTTAGTTCTATTTTCATTGAAACTGATTTCCAGACTTGTTGTCTTTTGAACATTGTGACTTGAAAATGTAATAATGTAGCTGGATTTATACTCTCGTTTAATTCTTGTTTATTATATATTGCTTATGATGTGCTCAACGTATTTATTTCGAGAAAAACCCTTCTTGGTATAAATACACCGTGGAGCTCGTCACGTGGTTGCTGCTATCTTTTGGGAAGCAGGGCGTGACGGTAAACCTAAACCACGCACACAACACACACATGTATCTAGGGGACCCATAAATTTATCGCGAAAGCATTAAATTGTAGCAACTTTCTCTCATGGGGATCGAACCCCACACTTTCTCCCGGAGAGAAAATGGCATACCAACTGAGCTATTGCTCATTGATCTAAAAAGAAAACCCCCGGAACAAATTTAGTTATATATCTATTTACTTGGGTTTTAATTCATGTCATACTTTAAGAAAATTTCCAACAAACTCCCAAATCTAGGACAAACCTTGCTAGTGACAAGCAATTATTTTTCACATGCCAATGCATCAATTAACACCAGACCAACTGCCCTAGCTTTGAACAAATTTTGTTCATCAAATAGTAACAAACTTGCTTGCCCTTGAGCACTATGTATAGGCCCCAAATTAATGATATACCCTATTCAAGGCATGCTTATAATTAAACCACAAAAGAAAAAAGGTGCTCTAAATGATTAGGAATTAATTGGCATCACTAATAAAAAAGAATATGTTATCAAGGCAAGTTAAGCAGAATGTTTGCCCTTTTGTTTCTCATGCAGTGGACATATTTGAGAAGGCAAGTAAACAAAGCAATGCTTCAACTGAGTGTTCTTAAAGGAGAGACAAAGGGTTTGCTTCCATGGGCCACTACATTGCTCTAAACTCCCTCAAATTTTACCTATCTTCACTTTTTTAATATTTATGTTGGATAGAAATATATGCCATAAAGTTTGTCTTACCAAACGGTTTATCTGAAGCAAATATAACTTTTTCCAGCATTCATCTAATACGTGGCATACTCTATGTGACTGTTAATGAAAAGATTAGTACCTGCAAAGTCTAGCAGATGAATATGCTGAATGAAACTTAAAGGGCTAGAAGACAAGAAATAAATGTTATTTGTTTCTGCTTATGAATATAAAACATTACAAGTGAACTTATACATGCATGTTTTCAGCCGTTTAGATTTACTAGGCAGCTCAGGTTTATTTACTAAATAAATTCTAATAGGTAAGTATGAAAAGTGGAATTAGCCTTATTTACCAAAAACTCACCATAGATTTGGCCCCATGACATTAAACTGTCATTTTCTTTCAAAATTACAATAAACTGCCCTACTTGACGATACCACGTCATCACTAACCGCGCCACATCGGTATTTAACTCCCCTCCCCCCGAAATTACACCTCTTATAATCCAAATCTTAATTCCTTAACAAAAATAAAAGATAATTACCCTAACCTAACCCTCCGCCCCACCATCGCCGAAGGCGTCGGCCTCCATCGCCCCCACCCCAACCTCCCCGTCTTCCTGACCCCAAATCCCTCCTTGTTGTCGCCCCCCCTCCCCCGACTGACCTCCCCCTATGTTGCAACCCCCAACCTCTTCCTCCACCGCAGCCATGCAGCCACGGCCACCAACCTTTTCCTCCATCCTCCACCATTATTAATTATTTAACAATTATCTAAAAGTGTAATTAATAATTAATTATGTGTATTATGAAAAGGGCAAAAAGATCTTTACACATAAAAATTAGCATGGTTAAAGTTGATGGTTAAGTCAAGATGGTTTCTCATGGTTTAAAAGAAACTCATGGTAATATGTCATGGGCACGAGGAGTTTTTGTTAAATCCTACTTTTTACTTGACTATATAATATATTATCACCACTATTTCATGGATAAGGGTTTGTTGTTTTCTTTATATTCATGTCTATATCATTCAGGATATCTTATCCTCTCTTATGAAGTAAGCATGGATTTAATTCTTCCATTATTTTATTGATGAAGTTGTGTAGTGCATGCATCAAATAGAATCTTGCAAGGGCTTTATGACTTGAGCCAAGATAATGTAGACCCCAATTAGAAACGAGCAACGTGATTCATGATGGGATGAGGACCATGAAAGACCCACAAAACCCTTGAAAATCTTTGTCCATTCAGTGAACCCTGATAATGCAGCCATCTTCTCTTTATTCCTCAAGGTTTTATATATATATATATATATATATATATATATATATATATATATATATATATATATATATATATTTCTTTATTTGTTGTTTCTTTATTTCTTTCCTTTTAAGTTTGGTGAGAGATCTGGTTACATAAGTGAATCATATCATACCAAATAGGGTCCCATATGGTGCCTGGAAGAATGGGTTCCGAAAATTTGATAGATATTTTATAATGCTTTTTGACCCCATATTGTAAGTGGATCTTCAAAGATATGAAAGATCTCCATCCATATCTCAAATTTGAAGGTGATGTAATGAGCAAAAGCCATAAGATTTCATCTTGAAGGCAGATTATGTAATTTTTAAATCATCTAAATATCGTCTGACATATAAACTGTCATCAAATGATACAACTGCATAAAAATAAAAACAATAAGTCTTTATTTTATTACATACACAGATTAAAGAGACAAGACTTTCTTAGCTAACTTGACATTACAAGCTGTAATCGAGAAAGCGTTGCCATTTCAAATTTGATATGTCGCATAATTTGAATTTAAAATTTGAGCATCATAATAGCAGGGTGGAGGGACATTGTGGGATTTTGTCTTATGAAGAAATAAAACTTTTATGGATTTGGGCTCCAATAAAGGAAAGATTAAAATCCAGTCCATTAAGTTTCAGTCCAGAGCAATTGTATTTATGAAACTATTATATGGCTGACCTCTTTGTTAAAAGCCCGATCTGTTTAGTGAAACAGTTCAGCATGTTTATTTAAGCTAAAATGCAATCCCGAAAGCAGAGACCCCGTTGAGATGAAAACCTCCACTTTATCCCCTTTAGCACTGTTAGATTTTTCTGTTTATTTTTCCCAAGCTCCACTCTTAGTTCTTTCTTCCCCACGTTCTTTTCCACCAAATTTATTTGCCTTATTTTCTTCTTCAAAACATCCAATATACACGCTGCATGTCTCTTCTCTCATCTTGGATTAGTGAGCCTCTGATGGAGGTCTGGATCTCCTTCAGATGTTGTCCTCCGTCGATCTATTGCGAGCGTTGATGAACGGTTGAGATTGAGTTTGAGGGTTGCCTCCTGGAGCATGTGGATCTCAGTGAGCTTGAATTGGAATGAAGCCGAGCTACCTGCAAAGAAGTCCCGGTGTGGTTGTACCACAATGGACCCTCCGACGATCAAGTTAGCCGAAATATTTTGGCAGAGTAGCGGCCTATTGGAGTAAAATTGCCTTACCTGAGTCGTCTGAGAGAAGGGCTTATATAGAGGCAGCCATGGGCTAGCGGGGGCGAGATTCTCGCCAGCCGTTACGCCTCTGGCGTTACGCCTGCGAGAGTGGCGGGATCCCCCATTAATGACGAGATCCGCCCGTTAACGGTAGAATGCGACGGCGTGGAACGCGGGATCGTGCGACGGCGGGTATCTCGCGTCTGGCGAGAATCGCGAAGCCGTGGCGGAGGCGTCTGTGACCCGCGTTTTAGGTCGCTCAATAGAGCAGAAGAAGCCTAACTCGGCGAGAGGCCTAAGAGAGGACGGAAGGCCGAGCTGGTTCGGCTCCGTGATAGCTCGGAGGTGAAGGGCCGAGAAGCTCGGCATATAGGAGGGCTCGGAGGGGAGCCAATGGTCGTTTACTTGGCAAGCACAGGAATGTTAAGGGAATCCTCGGAGGTCGGGTCCAAGCAGTGGGACGATAGCCCGGAAAACGCTTCCAATGTGTAGTCTTTGCCCTATTTCCATATGCATCGGGACACGTCATCTGCCACGTGTCATGATCCGGAGAGCTCCCACTTATGAGCATCATCATTAGCCCCTCACTCTCGCCCCGGCCTATTTATGGGTTAGGTCGAGAGTGGTATGATCGGTCACCCAGGCTCAGCTCGTAGTTGAAGACCGCGTCGGCACGGATTCCCGAGGCGGTTAGGTATATCCTTTGATGACGTCGGCGGATCAGAAAGGAGATCGTGCATTAAAAAAGGAGCGCCGATTCGATCATACGTTCGTTGAGGCGCCAGGCCACGTGTCCGACGCCGATTGGCTGACGTGACAGGTCGCCGTTGTCCTCTGCGCTCGAAGGGACGCGTTCAATGATCGTGCGACACGTGGAACGTCGACGGCTGTCGAGCGCGAAGCGTTGTTTTGGCGGGAAACGATCTGCGCTGTTGGATGCGTTTGCCGAAACGCTATAAATAGAGGTGGGATTCCCCCCATGGTCCACCCTTCGCCATCATTTCCCTCTTGCTGCGAGAGATAACTCGGCGCTCTATCCTTTAGGTCAGATCTCTTCCGCTCTTTCCTCAGAGGACTCATTCTTTGAGTCAGGTTAGATGTTTTCCTCTGAGAATTCTGTTGAGATAGTTAGGGTAGAGTCTAAGGAGTCTTCCGCTGCTTCTTCCTCTGCCCCGTCCGAGTCGGATTCCCTTCGTAGAGTTAGGGTTACCCGTGCTGCCCGTGGTCGGGCAACGGGAAGGGTCCCCAAAGAGCGCATCAGGAATGCTCGCGATGTGCCCTCCCACCTGAGGAATATGGACGAGCTCACCACGATCCGGGCTCACTTCCACATCCTCCCTAGCTATTCCTTTCGTTTGGCTAGGGAGGACGAGAGGGCGGATCAGATGCAGGGAAAGGAGATCGCCTTGTACCTGGATGCCTTCTAGGCTGGATTGCGTCTGCCCTTCCCCCCGAGGTATGTGGGACACTGCGTTGTTTTTAACTAGCCCCGGGCCAGTAGTGCCGAACTTATAGAGAATTCTCCTCGGGTTCCTGGTCCGGTTGAGACTCGAAGAAATCTCCTTCAGCTTGACCATTCTCCTTTTCTCTCTTTGTTATAAAAATCATCCCGGCACCCGTAAGGACGAGCCGAGCTGGGCGTATGTCTCCTTTAGAAAATGCAGGGGAGGGGTGGCCGGGTCGGGGGTCGTAGTAGTTCCTTCTTCCATCCATGAATGGAATGAAAAGTTCATATTTGTCGGGCCACCAGAAGGTGAGATTGGCCTGTGCCTGTACAGTGGCATAGGGCCGATTGCCCGCGGGTGAAGCAGTTGTCCTCTCCCGAGGCGAGGGCGGTGTCGATATGGGAGACCATCCAACGGGCCGATGTTTTTCTTTCCGAGCAGGCCCTCAGTTGGGCCGGGCTCAGCCCCGCTCGATTCATGGGTAAGTTAGGAGCCTAGCCGACCTGTATAAACTTGCATATTTTTCTTCTGTTCTTTCTGGCGCCACTAACCCCCTGTGTATTTTCCTTTTTGCAGAACCGATGGACCGATCCAAATTCCTGGCTGCCATGGCCGTGAAGAAGGGGAAGAAGACCGGGGGCGCTGGCTTATCCCGCCCCGCTCCGAGCCTGGTCCCAAAGGCAGCCGCACCGGCTGGGCCTTCCACCACCCTCGGGCTTCAGAGACCAGCCACGGGGATAGTCGTAAGCATGCTCGGGAGCCGAAGCCCCAGGCTTTAGAGGTGGAGGATGAGGCTGACCCCCCCTCCGACGAGGTCCCCCTCAAGAGGTACAAGAGGACGACTATCCCCACGGCTACCGATGCCGGCGTTGAGCAGATCGAGGTCCTCCCAACTCCCGAGGCCTGAGCCCTTCTGCCTTCTTCCTTCCCCTTTTTTTCTTTTTTTCGTTTTTGAATTTTGTATGCCTTCGGGCAATTTTGTAAGGCTAAGGAGCCCATAATACATTTTGCAAAAACTCCCAATTTGTGAATAAAGTCGTTTTGTTTTTTGTTCGCGTGGCAATGTTTTCTTATGTGAGCCTAATGAGTCAGAACGTAAGTCAGTGACCGGTCCTTTAGATGGCGATCGCGCATCAGGTGAAATCCAGTTATTTGTAAAGTGTATAAAGGCTGGTGTACTTACGGCCCCGAAGTCGAGGTGGCGATCACTCACTTAAGGTATGTCAGTTTGCTCCTTCGAGTAGAAAGGTATAGATTTGCCCATTCCCTTGAGTTGGACTGGCGACCACTTCTCTTAGAATAGGTTAGACAAGAGCCTAGTTTGGATTGGTCGGCGTTTGCCGAGGATGAGGGCTTCAGATCCTTAGTGTAAACGGGTAGGAAATTTCTTGTTAAGGATGGACCGAGCAGGGAAGCTGCTCGATGGCCTCTTGATGAGGGCTTTTGATCCTTGGCGTCGGTGGGTAGTGAGCTACCAGCCATGAATGGACCGAGCATGGAAGATGCTCGGTGGCCTCTTGATGAGGGCTTTGATCCTTAACGTAGATGGGTAGGAGATACCCGCTAAGGATGGACCGAGCAGGGAAGCTGCTCGGTGGCCTCTTGATGAGGGCTTTGATCCTTGGCGTAGATGGGTGGGAGCTACCTGCTAAGGATGGACCGAGCAAGGAAGCTGCTCGGTGGCCTCTTGATGAGGGCTTTGATCCTTACCGTAGATGGGTAGGAGCTACCCGCCAAGGATGGACCGAACAGGGAAGCTGCTCAGTGGCCTCTTGATGAGGGCTTTGATCCTTGGCGTAGATGGATAGGAGCTGCCCGCTTAGGATGAACCGGGCATGGAAGCTGCTCGGTGGCCTCTTGATGGGGGCTTTGATCCTTGGCGTAGATGGGTAGGAGCTACCTGCTAAGGATGGACCGGGCAGAGAAGCTGCTCGATGGCTTCTTGATGAGGGCTTTGATCCTTAGCATAGATGGGTAGGACCTACCCGCCAAGGATGGGTCAAGCAGGGAAGCTGCTTGGTGGCCTCTTGATGAGGATTTTGATCCTTGGCGTAGATAGGTAGGAGCTACCCGCCAAGGATGGGCCGAGCAGGAAAGCTGCTCGGTTTTACGAGGCGTTGTTCGATCTCCCCAGGCGTGTAAAAATCTGGAAGAGTGACAGTCGCGGGCGACACGTGGCAAAAGTGCCTAGGCGAGGCGAGGCGTCCCAAGATCCGCGTCGTTCCGACTTCGGTTGGACGTGAGACACGGGATGGCCGCCACGTGGCAGTTCGGTATCGGAAGAGTTGAAAATATCCCAGGATTCGCGCCCATGCGCGCGCAAATTTCGCCCCGTGGGGGATTTGTTGAGGCTATAAATAGAGAAGGAGATGGGTTTCTTTCAACGTTGCTTTTCTGAGATGGCCGGGCGCATCTACACGATTGAAGAGATCGTCACTCCTGATGACGTCTATTTATACAACCAGTCCTCTCCGAGGAGACATACCGGGGTGTGGTCCAGCGCATCGAGGACCATTTCGGCCGCCTACTTCCTCGTCAGTCATCCTTCCTCCAATTGCTGATGTATGCAATTTGGAGGAGGTCCCCGGGGCTGTACAACCCCCTCTCCGAGGAGCTGCAGGATGAGGTGCTCGACAAGCTGCACACGCTCTATGTCCTCAGCCTCATCTCGAAGAACAGGCACGACCGATCGGCGTCCCTTCGTTTGGAGTGTTTCCAATAGAGGCTGATCGCGGGCCCTTGCCCGGCGGATGGAAGGCCCGGTGCTCCCATGGCATCCCAGGTACGTGGGCAGCATCAGCGGGAGCGGGCAAAAAGAGGCCAAGGCTCGGCTGGCGGAGATCTCCATGGAGTACCACCGGCAGTGTTTTCTCGATCCTATACCCCCTCTATTGTAATTTTAATTTTTGTGTAAGGCTGAGGAGCCCATAATACCTATGATAAATAAAATTCTCCTTTTGCGACGTACTATTATTTCCTTTTTGTCTTCTTTGCATGTTTGAGTCTTTTCATAAAGCGAAACCCGTGACCGTTGAACCGAGGAAGAGGGAAACACATAGGAGAGTTTCTTTTAGCTCAAAAGAGTTAGGAAAAATACCCACGACCTTTGAACCGAGGAAGAGGGAAACACATAGGGGAAGTTTCTTCTAATTCAAAAGACTTAGGAATATCGCTTTGGCAAAGAAAAAGCATACATTCATAGATACGATTTTTAAATTCACTTGTACAACTTGAGCTTCTCGGTGTTGTACCCGCCGCGACCTGCAAGCGATAGGCCCCGCCTGGTAATACCTCAAAGACGAGGAATGGGCCGTCCCACTTCGGGAAAAACTTGTGCAACTTGCCTTGGCCTACGAACTCGTTCCGCCTTAAGACCAGATCTCCAGTCTTAAAGGCACGATACTTGACTCGTGCATTATAGTAGCTAGCAGTTTGCTGTTGGTAAGCAGCGGCTTTGGTCTGTGCCCGGTCCCACTTCTCTAGCAAGATATCTAAATTGGTTCGGAGCGTTGAGGTATTAGCTTCGTCATCGAAGTGCTCGACTCTGTAGCTAGGCATTCCGATCTCTGTTGGGACCATCGCCTCGGTGCCGTAGCAGAGGCTGAAGTGGGTCTCCCCAGTGGGGATCTTTTTTATGTGCGTAAAGCCCATAAAACCTGGGGCAGTTCGTCGACCCAACTGCCCCGCCTTCCTTCCAGACGAGTCCGTAGACTTCGGATTACATCCCGGTTAGCGACTTCGGCCTGCCCGTTGCATTGAGGATGGGCGACCGCAGCGAACTTCATGAGTACGTGGTATTCATTGCAGAATGCCTTGACCTTGTCATTTTCGAAGTTCGTCCCGTGTTCGGTAACAATACACCTCGGGATCCCGAACCGAGATATTATGTTGTTCTGCAGGAATTTGATGGTCATGGTGGCGTACGGTTTTCTGATGGGGACGGCCTCGATCCACTTCGTAAAGTAGTCCACCGTGACGAGGATGTATTTGTGCCCGCCGGTACTAGTTGGGAGTTGGCCTATCATGCCCATTCCCCACTGGGTAAATGGCCAAGAGGATGTCAAGGCCGTTAGCTCGGTAGCCAGAAGGTGGGGTACGCTGCCATGGAGTTGACAGCTCTTGCATTTTCTAACGAGCTTCTGAGCGTCCTGATAAATAGTCGGCCAATAGTACCCTTGGAGCAGCGTTTTCTGGACTAAGGTGCGGGCCCCTTGGTGAGCTCCACCGACCTCTTCGTGTAACTCATGCAAGACGTAGTCGTCTTCGCGGGGGTTGACATACTGAAGCAGAGGCTGAGTGTACGACTTTTTGTAGAGGTTCATGTTGCTCCAAACAAAATGGCGGGCTTTAGCTCGTAGGCGTCATGCTTTGTTGGATATAGTGCCCTCAAAGTCAATTATTGGATCGCAGGCACGTGATTGCAATGATTGCGGAGGACCTATACCGGTAGGACAGTCTTATTCGAGATGATAGTATGCTATCTGGTTTACCTTTATCAGTCGTATACAGGTTCAGGTGACTGATCACTGTTACATGTTGATAGAGCCCTTAGGATCTTGCTTGACTACCAACAGTATGATGGCGATCATATACGTGAGAGTTGGGTAGTCCATAAGCACATCCTTAATTGTGGTCCCTAGTCGTGGGAGTTTCGAGACAGGGTATCGATACTCCGAAGTAGACTAGTGTATACAGTCGAGACCCCGACGAGGGGCGATGGCTGGTCTCATAAGCCACTGGTATCAGTTGGATCACCTAAGATGTATACAGGTGCTCATTGGGTTATGAGTACACCGGACAGGACTCGCCAGGAACCTGCTAGTTTGTATTATACCTATCGTCAGATAGCAGTTCCCTGGTGACATGTGTACAGGTTAGTTCATCGACCTGAGGTCGTCATTTGTCTCGTGTGAGTTCCCACTGTGCTTTGATTTCTACCCTACCACGGCTCAAAGGAGTCGTGCAAACAGGTAGTTTTTGGGTACAGTCCCGAGCCACATGGAGGCAAGTGAGCGGATCGGCAGGGGATTCGTCTCTCCCGGTATTGGGGGTGAGATCGCGCTGTGTCTAGGAGAGCCATTACACAAAGCCCTCGGCCGAAGCAGGAGATTTACTGGTAGGTACTCCAGTAGTATCTCAGGGTGTTTTTGGGCTACACTCCGACACGACTTATACTGCTATTGGGGGTCTGACGTTACCAGCCCCCTAGGCAGATATGCGATACTCATAGACGAACGGACCAGACTGTATATACATTGTCACTGTTAGGCTCAGTAGGGTTTCTGGATGAGTTCGCTCATCAGCCTCTCTTGAGGTCAGTGCATGGGCAGCCGTTACGCACAGCTAATGCCGCTGACAGCTTGTGGTTAAACCCACTGCCAGGGTACTGACGAGTCATTAGAGTCCCCCATAGATAGTTTCCCAAGTTCGGGCAAAACGTTGTAGAGGCCGTATGGTATTATGGCAGGGTTCGGAAAATGCACGTGTGTTTACGCACGTGTCATATTTCGGGCAGATAATACTGGTGGGCTTTGGTTTAAGCCGGATCCGAGTATTATACTGTGTAGATATAATATGTTTGTCTCAGTTTCATTTGTATTCGGTCGTAATACAAATGCGGGTATGTTTATACTGTTACGGGGTTGTCCTGAAATTCGTTTCGGGATCGCTTTCGGAACTTGCCACTTTCCAGTTTTCTATCACCCGTATTAAACATTCGGTTAAATGCGGATTTATCTTTTCTTCATTTGGGTGAGTCATGAGGTGAGTCGTGTTTCTAGAAGGTTCTAGAATGGTGACTAGGTTAGTAACTTATTATTGTTCATTTAATGTTTTGCCAGGTGTATTAGTGAGTCACCTTTGCCATTAATGCTTTTTGTTTTTGCTTTGATATTTCTTCATGATAAGTATTGCTTATGGTCACCCCCTCTTTTCCTACACTCACCTCCCTCCTTCTATATATATTGGCCGGTCATTCTTGTTGAGGGATATGGTTGTTAATTTGGAAAAAGAAATAGTTTTGGATTCATGGAAATTAAATAGCTAGATTTCTCATTTCACCCGATCAAAATTGCAACTTCATTACCCGTTCGTCCATAGTCTTGGACGTAACGAGACAAAGTGTTCTACTCATTCTCTACATAGTCTTGGTCGTCTCTTTTAGCAAACTTGACGACCGAATTGCCTCGGTTCAGAGGCGGGAGCCCGTTTAAAGATCCGTCGATGTGGTGCCACCTGGACAAGAAGAATGGAGATCCTGGAGATCGGAGCAGCCGCAACAAGCGTGGGATGATGGTTGAAGACCGAAGGACTCGGATCGTTCGGTATAACATTTCTACCCACTTTGTAATTTGTTAGTTTAGCTTTAATGGCAGATCCGGATTACGGTACACGATAGCGCCAGTTTGTAAAAAGTTTTTGTTCCGCATTTGATATCTGTTAGACGGCCGGGGCGCTACCGTGGACTTACAGTGGTATCAGAGCCACGCCATTAAGCTTTACTAACTTGTTCTAATGCGTTTGAAATATCGATCGAACGGAATTTCAAAAATCGCAATTTTCTGTTAAAAGTTTCTGTCGAATTTTTAAACAGGTCTAAAAATTATTTTGAGCATCTCAGAAAATCGTGCAGGCTTTTTTAAGAATACTGGTGAAATTTGGTCAACTGTTGACTCCATAGAGCTGCGGAACCGCCGCACAAACCTTAGTTTGGCCGCGGTTCCGCGGCCGTTTTAGAGCTACAGAGAACCATTTTTCTACAGTAGGTTCTACATTGAAAATTGTGGTTTCTGAAATATTTCTTTTGGGCCCAGTTTTTGTTACTGTACAGCAGATGTACGTGGGGCCTACTTCGGTAAATTTAGTCAATCGAAATTTTAAATTTGTTAGTATACAGTATTTACTTTATATCTTCGACCGGGAATGTCATTTGATCGGTAAACCGTGTCTGATTGCTATAGTTCTTTTAGACGGGTTTGCGATCGTGACATTCGCGTTGATGTTCTGTGTTGTGTTGTATTGTTGCGGATATGTCGTGGTGGATAGCAGTGTGCAATGGTAGTGCAGTTTAGATTTATTTATACATTTGATATTGAGGGGCGAGCGTCCAACATGTGGACTGCCGTCACTGTCTGTTTGTATAATATTCTTTTGGGGCACGACCGGGTTGAGGTCGATGTACCCGTTGTATATATTTTTCATTTCTGTACTAGGTTTATCCCGCGAAGGAGTGCACGGATAGCCGGGTTCTATAGCGCAACGGGTCCGTATCTCATGGCTTTGAGAGGCAGAGGGACATTACTCTAGAATTGGCAGACTATTCGCCGCACTCGTAGGGAGTACAAGTTGACCCAAGGAGGGGTGCTCAATTTACCGGATTCCGTGAAGTGCCGGGTGTTCCATTCACTATGCTGTGGGGACTACCTCGCTTCAGGTTTTGGCGGGTAACTTGCCGCACCCGTAGGGGTCTAGGTTTCATTGCACAGGCTATCCACACGACCAGGGGAACGTCGGGTTTCAGCAGCGGCTCTGTGAAACCCGGGGATCCCAGATTATCTGTATTGTTCTGTGATTCTTATTACTTTTCTGTAATGTTGCATATTATCACGTCTGGAGCGATTATTGTTGTTAGTTGTATGTATGCCCTAGAGGCCAGTATTGTACAGATTATGTATATTATATTGGATGCTTGGACATATATAGAGATGACTTTCTTGCTCGACATGATAGTATGCTATCTGGTTGCCATTTATCTTAACATGTACACTAGTCTCTTTATACTGTCTTATAGTTACATGTTGGTAAAGCCCTTAGGATTTGTACTTGACTACCTAGACTACGATGCAGATCATACTAGTGGGGACATGGTAGTCCATAAGTACATCCTTCAAGGTCCCTAGTCGTAGGTGTATCGAGACGGGGCATCGATATACCAGAGTAGACTAGCGTATACGCTTCTCGACCCATGTGATGGGCGATGGATGATCCCATATCCATTGGTGTTTGACATCAGAGATGGTGTACGGGTGCTCAGTGGAGACTGGGTACACTGGACGGACTCGCCGAGAACTCCCAGATGGTATTATACCTCACGTCAGATGGCAGTTCTCAGGTGACACTTGTACAGGTTAGTCTGTAGACCCGAGATCGTCATAGAGTCTTGTGTGATTCCCACTGTGCTTTGATCTCCACCTTACCACGTCCATGAGGGCGTGCAAAACGGTGGTCTTTGGGTACAGTCCCGAGTCACATGGAGGCAATGAGCGATAGGAGGGGTTTCGTCTCTCCCGGTATTGGGAGTTGATGTTGCGCTGTGCTCGATTGGCCGTAGCAGGGAAGTCCCTGGCCAGGGCTGATCAGAGATTTACTGGTAAGTGTTACCAGTAGTTTCTCGACCCGTTACGAGCCTCACATCGGCACGACTTATCGGGTTATTGGGGTCTGACGTATACCAACCCTAGACTTGATATGCGACGTATCTGACGAAGAGACTTGACTGTATGGTAAGTGTTACTGGTCGGGTTCGCAGGAGTGTGAGCGGGCTAGCTCGTCGATCTTCTGATCGCTCAATACCCGGGTGGCCGTTACGTTTAGCAGACCGCTTGCGGCTTGTGGGTGCTTGATATGATCATCATCTGCTACCGGCGTATTGACGAGTCTTTAGAGTCCTACACAGAGGTTTCCTGGCTCAAGCGAAACGAAATAGGAGCGCATATGAGATATGTGCAGGACCGAGAATAATGCGTGTATGTGATACCGCATTTCATTCTCGCGATATATGTTTCGAATGGTTATATTTGATATGACCTAGTTATCGAATCATTGATTCGATAAATCGATACATTGGATTCTAGTCGGTTATGTGCGACATGACCGGATCATTGAATCAAATGTTGATTTAATGATTTAATGCATAATTATATATTTGATATATTGCATTGCATTAACTAGTATTGGTTCACTTTAAACGGATTTTTCTCACTTGATTTGCACATTGTATATGTGATATACTATTGTGCACTTTTATGTATCATGTTTGATGATACTTGACCATATTGTTAAGTGTATGGAATTAAACCATAGTTAACTTAAGATTAGGGTTTTATTTATGCCTTTATTCATTTAATTGTTTATTCATTTATTTGGATAAAGATTTAGAGGAGAATGGTGGCATTTCTTGTTTTATGTTGAAGCTTCAAGAAGCTTTGACTTTGCTAACCATCCTTATCTTCATGCTTAACCCTAACCCTCTAAAGTGACCATGGTTTATTCTCTACACTTAACCCTAGTTTAGTTATGATAAGTATTTGATTTTCTATTTTCTTTTTATCATACTTATCATAACTAGCTCATTTTTCTTCTTCTTCTTCAAGTGAGCAACCTTGATGCCATCAATGGCAACTTGTGATCTAGTGAGCAAAATCCAAATCTAAAGTGAACCCACCTCCTATTTCTTCACCCTCTACCTCTTGCCAAGTTGTTTTGGGTGTTTACTTCACAAGTTTCACAAGTTTGTGAAGTCGGAGCTTGAGTTTGTGCAACCTCGACGTAGATTGTCTTTGACACGAAGCCGACGACCTATTCCGCACGTTTCTCCGATGAAGCCGTCACGAGAGTTCAAGCTTCAAGATGGACAGCGAGAGGACGCCCTTGCGGAGCAGTGGAGGTGGATATCCGGATCTACAAAGGTTGTAATTTCCGTATCCCAGTAGTTAACTGTTAACTAGCTTTTAGTTTCGCCTAGAATTCTAGCAAACGATCCGTAGTCGGGTCTCTCGGCACCGTTAAAATTTTAATATGGCATGTTCGATGCCTTGTGTGACCTCATTAGGGTGCCTAGGAACCCTACAGTGGTATCAGAGCCTAGCTAGAGCCTTAGGCGAAATCCAGACGGAGTTTGAAGTCCGAACGAACCCGAAAACCCATTACAAACATGCTCTCTGTACTTTTTCCAAAAACGTGGATTTTTCTATATTAAAAATTGCCAAAAAATTCAGCAGGGAATATAGTGAGTTACTGTGAAACACGTGCTGATAACTCGCCAACCCAAGCGCGGATCCGCGGCCTCCTCTATACAAAACGCGGCGCTTCCGCGGCCAGTGTATTGATTTACAGCACGTGGCTTGCACAGTAATTCATGTAGTGTAGTGCTGAGTCTTCTGGAAATTTTTAGTATTTTTTCCAGAGTTGATTTTTTCTGGGTTGTTTTGGGATTTCATGGACTCGATCGGATTATCAAATTTTTGTCTATTTGGCTTTCCGGATAAATTTTAGAATATGTTAAAAAGTTCGACCGGATATAAATACCCAATTTTTCCCCTGTCGGGAAATTTCCATGTGTTGGATTTTTCCGTAGTTTAACGACGTTCTAAGTAGTGCAAGTAACTCGATGGTCCCTCTAGAAGACAACAAACCTTAACTCGATTATGTGACCGTCTTGAACTGCCCTTTGAACCTTCGGGTTTGGGGCAGTACGGCGTGCCACATGTGAGGCGTTGGCTTGACCCTTCTACGGCTGGACCGTTGGTACTGAGGTACGAACTGAATGTTGTTAGACTTATTTCATGTGTTGATCTGTATTGGGAAAACTTGGGTGTTCGATTGCTCGATCGGAAAGTTTAACATTTTCTGTTTATCTGGAATGTGATACAATAATTGAAATTCACAAGTAGTTATGAGATAACTGAATGAATGTTATAGATCTAGCAGTTTAGTTTCACAAGATATCGAAAAGAGTTTTCGATGATGGGACTAAAATGCGGGGTTTATAACTGTTAGGCATGTGATGTCTAAAGAGGTTGCGGATTCCAATTGTTGTAGTTTTACACTTTCTTTTCTGTGACCGTAAGTGTAGTATGTTCATATCGCCGGTTTCGTTGCTATACGTCAACGACAATTGGGGTATGCATACTTACTTACGTTGATGACATGTGATGTTATGTGTTGCTGGATATGTTATATTGGATCGTCGTGTTCGAATAGCCGGGGGTTTTTATGTGAGATGAGTGTTTTTCATTTTCATTCATGTAAAAACTTGTATGTAATATTCTTTTATTCGGGGCACTTCCAGGATGCGGGAGTTGTCACCCTTTGTATATTATTTACTTTTCTGCACTAGGATAGACCCAAGGAGGGGATCACAAGTAACCGGGTTCTGGGGTCCAGTGGGAGACCAACTCGAGGAGTCGAGTCCGGGTCTCCTAACCCTAGAATTGGCAGTGTTGCTTGCCGCTCTCGTAGGGGTCTAGGGGTGTGGGATTGGCTATTCATCATGACCGTGGAATCCGTGTTTTATACTGGCTCGTATTAAAAATACGGACGTCCTAGTATATCCAATATTTCATATGTTTATTCTGCTGCGATATCTGTGATGTGATTCTGTGATGGATATAGTATATAGTATATATGATATATTATATAGACGTTACTTATGTTTTACACCCGCGCTAGCCCTGCCCTGCTCTGTCGTTAGTTACCTAACCTAACGGTGCACGAGGGGACATCGAGGCGAATGCGGATGGCATAAGTGTATGTCATATCTATCTGTGATGTTTAGGTATTTATATGATGGGATTTCATTAATGTGATTAATGAAAGAAAAGAAACCTAAGATGTTGTAGAATCAGATTTTAAAATAAAACAGGTAGCTACAGTTCTTGCTTTGCATAGCGGTATATATGATATACCCTGCACCTTATTCGATGAGGAAAGGACCGAGATCCCTTCACCGGGAGTGACTCCTTTAGCAATAACTGGCAGATGCTACACACTCGGTTTGGTTTTGATTGCTTTTAAGAGTTTTTGCTTTGCACAGTGATATATATGATATATCCCGCACCTCATTCGACGAGGAAAGGACCGAGATCCCTTCACCGGGAGTGACTCCTTTAGCAAAACTAGAAAAGCCTCAAAATCACTCCATTTCAAAACTTCATTTGATTCTACAACGATATCAAGTTCATTACGCTCATGGTTTTCAGAAAAACCTGCGTAGCCCTCCGTCATTTCAGATAAAGACTAGTTAGTATTCGTGCTGCGTTTGTTGACCTTAGCCAAGGCGTGGTGTACGGTAGCTAATTAGTATTTATCTGCTAAAACATGAGATGTGATTGAGTTAGGGTAGTCGTGCGACTTTGTTGACCTTAGCCAAGGGTCGTACGGGTGGGTTTAATTCAATCAGGAAATGACGGGTTGAACTTGACTAGCGCTTATGATTTGTTGACCTTAGCCAAGGTCATAAGTTGCTAGGGGCAAAATATTATCGGGAATTTCAAGTGTTGAAATTTGCAATGAGATTGCATACCTTCTATGAGATAGTTGGATCCCGATACCCACTGCGAGTAAGAGTTACTCCTGGGAGAGTTTTACACAGTGCAACTAGCCGATCAAGTAGGTGTCTAGAAAGGTGTTAACGAGGTTACGCCTCTGGGAAAACGAGGTTTAGATTAATTAGGTTCGTGCGAAAGCACGGGGGACCTCCCTCAAAGTACCGACACTGGCATGGCTGAAAGATTGGCGAACTTGTAGTGTGTAATTAATCCCGGCTAGTCTTTCCTTTTAAGGTTTGAAGGAAGATTTGATAAAAAGCAGTGGGAGCCATCCTGATTAGATAAGATAATAACCAATCTGATCTTGCACGAGCATACGCTAAAGTGTTTTCTTCTCTCTCTCTCCAGGTAGCGACCATTTCATGCCTTAATCAAGATAATAATATGGATGTATTGACCGAACCCGCATGTTATACTGTGCTGGGGAACGTTGGTTCCGTTCTTTCCTATAAGAGTTATAGGAATGAACAGGATATAGGGGAATACCAGAATTCCCATGCCACCCGAATGAAGAAAGTACATGCTGATGCATTTTCTTCGGGTGTGTTCGTTACTGAGAACTGTTTCTCTATTTGCTCTCCGTCCTGGGTATTGGATACCGGGTCGGGATCCCATATATGTAATCAGTTACATGGGCTAAGGAAAGGTAGAGAACTTGGAGAAGGTGATAAAGACATTAGAGTCGGAAATGGTGCAATTGTTGCAGCTAAGACCGTCGGGGAATATCACCTTGTATTACCAACTGGTAATACATTGGTTCTGAACGAATGCTATTACATGCCGAACCTGATATGCAACATTATATCAGTTTCTTTATTAAGTAAAGAGGGATATAATTTTGTATTGCAGGACAATGTTATGAACATTTTCCATAACCAAAAGTTGGTTGGATCAGGCACATTGTGCAATGGCATTTATGTTCTAAATCAATCAACAGTTCTGAGCATAACAAACACACACAAGAGGAAGAGTTCTGAACTCAACGAATCCTTCTTGTGGCATTGTAGACTGGGTCACATCAATGCGACACGACTGGCTAAGTTGCATAAGGATGGATATTTAAATCCGTTTGAATTTTCATCCTATGACACTTGCCAGTCATGTCTCAAAGGCAAGATGACCAAGACTCCGTTTACGGGACACGGAGAAAGAGTTACCGAACTCTTAGGACTGATACATAGTGATGTATGCGGTCCCATGTCTACACATGCCAGGGATGGTTCTTCATACTTCATTACATTCACTGACGATCTCTCTAGATTCGGATATGTGTTCCTGATGAAACACAAATCAGAAGCTTTTAAGAAATTTAGAGAATATAAACAAGAAGTCGAGAACCAAACCGGAAAAAGTATTAAAATCCTACGATCTGATCGAGGAGGGGAATACTTGAGCAATGAATTCCTGGACTTCCTAAAAGAGAATGGGATTCTCTCTCAGCTAACTCCTCCATATACACCACAGCACAACGGTGTATCGGAGCGGAGGAACCGCACCCTATTAGATATGGTGCGCTCTATGATGAGCACAGCTGAGTTACCTATTTCCTTCTGGGGATATGCGCTGGAGACAGCCATATACCTATTGAATAGAGTTCCAACTAAATCTGTGCCTACCACTCCATATGAGATATGGAATGGAAAGAGACCATCTCTTAAAAGAGTTAAGATATGGGGTTGTCCGGCTTATGTTAAAAAGCAAAACCCGGACAAACTCGAGGCACGATCAGTTCTTTGTAAGTTTGTAGGATATCCAAGCAATTCGTATGGATATCTATTCTACCACAGTGAACAACAAAAGGTGTTTGTTGCTCAACATGCCACCTTTTTAGAAAAGGAATTTCTTGCAAAAGAGATTAGTGGCTCTGAGGTAGAACTGGAAGAAGTTCCAGAAACACAAACTATAACTGAAGATTTAGTGGAACCAGAGGATTCAGTAGCTCCCAATGAACCTCAGCCTCTCCGCCGATCTAGTAGGGTTCCTCGCCAACCTGAGAGATACTACGGTTTTCTCATTGATGGTGGCAGTGAGGATTGCATCATGGAGGATGATGACCCAACTAGCTTCGAGCAGGCCATCACGAGTGGGGACTCAGTGAAATGGCTGGATGCTATGCGGTCCGAGATGGAATCCATGTACACCAACAAAGTATGGACTTTGGAAGTTGCTCCTGAAGGTGTAAAACCCATTGGGAGCAAGTGGATCTTCAAGAAGAAACTTGGTGTAGATGGGAAAGTGGAGACTTTCAAAGCTAGACTTGTAGCAAAGGGTTTTCGTCAAAGACCAGGTGTGGACTATGACGAAACCTTTTCTCCAGTGGCTATGCTTAAATCCATCCGGATCATGCTTGCCATCGCTGCATATCACGACTATGAAATCTGGCAAATGGATGTTAAGACCGCCTTTCTAAATGGTGATTTAGAAGAGTGCGTGTACATGACTCAGCCAGAGGGCTTTGTAGACAGTGGGAGCAGCGGCAAGGTGTGCAAGCTGCTTAAATCCATTTATGGATTAAAGCAAGCATCGCGGAGTTGGAACATCTGCTTTGACGTCGTTATCAAAGAGTTTGATTTCGTCAAAAATCCAGATGAACTTTGTATCTACAAGAAGGTGGCAGAGAGTAAGGTTGTCTTCCTCGTATTGTACGTGGACGACATACTCTTGATAGGAAATGACATTCCTATGCTGTAATCGGTCAAGCTCTTCTTATCACAAAGATTCTCAATGAAAGATCTTGGTGATGCCTCCTGCATATTGGGAATCAGGATCTATAGAGATAGATCCAAACGGATTTTGGGATTGTCCCAATCCAGGTACATTGACACCATACTAAAGAGGTTTAGTATGGAAGAGTCCAAGCGTGGGAATATGCCCACGATCTCTGGAGTCACTCTCTCCAAAGAGATGTCTCCCAAGACTGATTTGGAGAGAGCTCGCATGCAAGGGATACCCTACGCTTCGGCGGTAGGCTCTATCATGTATGCGATGCTATGTACCAGACCCGATGTAGCATACTCACTAAGTGTAGTGAGCAGGTATCAAGCTGATCCTGGAGAGAGTCACTGGACAGCTGTGAAGAGCATTCTCAAGTACTTGCGAAGGACTAGAGATATGTTCTTGGTGTATGGTAACGGAGAACTCCAAGTGGAGTCCTTTACCGATTCCAGCTTCCAGAGTGATAAGGACGACTCTAAGTCGCAGTCGGGTTTTGTCTTTACCCTTTACGGAGGGGCGGTTAGCTGGAAGAGTTCCAAGCAGGAAACCGTGGCAGACTCGACGATGGAGGCTGAATACATCGCTGCCAACGATGCTGCTAAAGAAGCTGTCTGGGTCAAGAAGTTCATTGCTGAACTTGGAGTGGTTCCATCCATTGAGCATCCAATACCTTTGTATTGCGATAACAATGGAGCGGTGGCTTTGGCCAAGGAACCCAGGTCCCATCAGCGATCCAGGCATATTCTGAGGCGGTATCACCTGATCCGGGAGATAGTTGATCGCCGGGAGATCGAGGTCAGGAGAGTTGACACGAAGAACAACACGGCGGATCCACTCACGAAGGCCATTCCCCAGATACAGTTTGAGAGACTCTTCGGGATGCTCGGTATGAGATACTACAGCAGCTGGCCCTAGTGCAAGTGGGAGATTGTTAGTTGTATGTATGCCCTAGAGGCCAGTATTGTACAGATTATGTATATTATATTGGATGATTGGACATATATAGAGATGACTTTCTTGCTCGACATGATAGTATGCTATCTGGTTGCCATTTATCTTAACATGTACACTAGTCTCTTTATACTGTCTTATAGTTACATGTTGGTAAAGCCCTTAGGATTTGTACTTGACTACCTAGACTATGATGCAGATCATACTAGTGGGGACATGGTAGTCCATAAGTACATCCTTCAAGGTCCCTAGTCGTAGGTGTATCGAGACGGGGCATCGATATACCAGAGTAGACTAGCGTATACGCTTCTCGACCCATGTGATGGGCGATGGATGATCCCATATCCATTGGTGTTTGACATCAGAGATGGTGTACGGGTGCTCAGTGGAGACTGGGTACACTGGACGGACTCGCCGAGAACTCCCAGATGGTATTATACCTCACGTCAGATGGCAGTTCTCAGGTGACACTTGTACAGGTTAGTCTGTAGACCCGAGATCGTCATAGAGTCTTGTGTGATTCCTACTGTGCTTTGATCTCCATCTTACCACGTCCATGAGGGCGTGCAAAACGGTGGTCTTTGGGTACAGTCCCGAGTCACATGGAGGCAATGAGCGATAGGAGGGGTTTCGTCTCTCCCGGTATTGGGAGTTGATGTTGCGCTGTGCTCGATTGGCCGTAGCAGGGAAGTCCCTGGCCAGGGCTGATCAGAGATTTACTGGTAAGTGTTACCAGTAGTTTCTCGACCCGTTACGAGCCTCACATCGGCACGACTTATCGGGTTATTGGGGTCTGACGTATACCAACCCTAGACTTGATATGCGACGTATCTGACGAAGAGACTTGACTGTATGGTAAGTGTTACTGGTCGGGTTCGCAGGAGTGTGAGCGGGCTAGCTCGTCGATCTTCTAATCGCTCAATACCCGGGTGGCCGTTACGTTTAGCAGACCGCTTGCGGCTTGTGGGTGCTTGATATGATCATCATCTGCTACCGGCGTATTGACGAGTCTTTAGAGTCCTACACAGAGGTTTCCTGGCTCAAGCGAAACGAAATAGGAGCGCATATGAGATATGTGCAGGACCGAGAATAATGCGTGTATGTGATACCGCATTTCATTCTCGCGATATATGTTTCGAATGGTTATATTCGATATGACCTAGTTATCGAATCATTGATTCGATAAATCGATACATTGGATTCTAGTCGGTTATGTGCGACATGACCGGATCATTGAATCAAATGTTGATTTAATGATTTAATGCATAATTATATATTTGATATATTGCATTGCATTAACTAGTATTGGTTCACTTTAAACGGATTTTTCTCACTTGATTTGCACATTGTATATGTGATATACTATTGTGCACTTTTATGTATCATGTTTGATGATACTTGACCATATTGTTAAGTGTATGGAATTAAACCATAGTTAACTTAAGATTAGGGTTTTATTTATGCCTTTATTCATTTAATTGTTTATTCATTTATTTGGATAAAGATTTAGAGGAGAATGGTGGCATTTCTTGTTTTATGTTGAAGCTTCAAGAAGCTTTGACTTTGCTAACCATCCTTATCTTCATGCTTAACCCTAACCCTCTAAAGTGACCATGGTTTATTCTCTACACTTAACCCTAGTTTAGTTATGATAAGTATTTGATTTTCTATTTTCTTTTTATCATACTTATCATAACTAGCTCATTTTTCTTCTTCTTCTTCAAGTGAGCAACCTTGATGCCATCAATGGCAACTTGTGATCTAGTGAGCAAAATCCAAATCTAAAGTGAACACACCTCTTATTTCTTCACCCTCTACCTCTTGCCAAGTTGTTTTGGGTGTTTACTTCACAAGTTTCACAAGTTTGTGAAGTCGGAGCTTGAGTTTGTGCAACCTCGACGTAGATCGTCTTTGACACGAAGCCGACGACCTATTCCGCACGTTTCTCCGATGAAGCCGTCACGAGAGTTCAAGCTTCAAGATGGACAGCGAGAGGACGCCCTTGCGGAGCAGTGGAGGTGGATATCCGGATCTACAAAGGTTGTAATTTCCGTATCCCAGTAGTTAACTGTTAACTAGCTTTTAGTTTCGCCTAGAATTCTAGCAAACGATCCGTAGTCGGGTCTCTCGGCACCGTTAAAATTTTAATATGGCATGTTCGATGCCTTGTGTGACCTCATTAGGGTGCCTAGGAACCCTACAATTGTATATTGGTATATATACTATTAGATGTTGTATATGTTTTACACCCGCGCTAGTCCAACCCCCGCTCTGTCGTTAGTTAAGTAACCTAACAGGTGATGACGGGACCCAGTGGCGAATGCGGATGGCATATACGTACATTTTATTTTCGTTCTTTTCTGATGTGATTGATTGATGGGACTGCATTAATTCTTATCAATGCAAGGATAAAACAAACATATATTTGATGTTGTTGGAACAATTTTAAAAGGTGTTATTACAAAGACGTTTCCTTTTGTTATGCATAGTGATATTCAGTTGGAATATCCTGCACCTCATTCGACGAGGCAAGGGCTGATATCCCTTCACCGGGAAAGACCCCTTGGGCAGAAGTTTGCGTCAGGGTAATAACTTCACTATAGTCGATTACAAGTTGCTTTGCATCACGGTATTCAGTTGGAATATCCTGCACCTCATTCCACGAGGAAAGAGCCGAGATCACTTCACCGGGAGTGACCTCTTTAGCAATAGTTTTCGCCACTATATTTTTATAAAAAGCTATCAGGTTCCTTCAGCGATATCAAGTTCACTACGTTAAAGGTTTTTCGCCAAAAACCAGCCGTAGCCCTCTGTCATTTCTTTTGGGTATTCAGTAGTATTCAAGCTATGTATTTTGACCTAACGCTAATGCATAGTGCTTGGTAGCTGCTGGGTATTCATTTGTTGCATAGATAGATGAGTTGGTTTGGAACAGTCGTTCTGCCATTTTGACCTAACGTCAAGGGCATGTGCGGGTGGGTTCAAATTGACAAGATAGTGACGGGTAGAACTTGGCATGTGACTTATGACATTTTGACCTAACGCCAAGGTCATAAGAGCATGGGGCAAAAATCATATCGGGAGTTTCTAAAGAAACTGAAACTTGCCAAGTATGCGCATACCTTCTGGAGTGTGAGTAACGTGAGTGGATTCCGTCACGTTATCATGCGATCAGAGTTGGATCTCGATTCCCACTGATGAGTTAGTTTACTCTTCGGGTGATCCCGATTGATTCTTCTTTCAGGTTTGGAGGAGAATTTGACAGTACAGTGGGAGGTTTCCTGATTAGATAAAGTAACAACCATTCTGATTTAGGTTAGAGTGCACGCAGAGTGTTTCTTTTCTCTCTCTCTTTTGGCAGCGACCATTGACCGACCCTAGACTATGACTCAGTGATCAAGTTGACCGAACCTTCTTAAAATACTGGCTTTGGATTGTCCGAGTTGCATAAGTCATTGCCACTCCTTCTTTTACCCTTTGCATTTCTCAAAACACCCCGTATTACTACGGACATCCACTTCCATTGGATAGATCCATCGTATAGTTATATACTAACTCGAAGGGACTTCTTCAAGAATGGATCCAGGTTCAGGAGAAATAGAATTGGTTTATTCAGTTGTCTTTTATTATCACCTTCTCTCAGGTTGCGAGTGCTCCTTAGTTTAGAAGAGTACACCTATTACACTTATTGGATAGTCTTATTCCAAACCATAGGCAGGTGCCGAAAGGTAGGGAATGAAGAAAACCAATTAGCCTAAGTAGGGTGTACAGAAGGTAATATGTAAAGACAAAATAAAGGGATTAGAAAGAGGGCAAAGTAAATTGCGACTGTTATCATTCACGACCAAACCGCGTACTTCATCGCCACTCCTATTTCACATTTGCTTTTTTCCCCAGTTCGGGAGAAATAGAATAATTATTCAGTTGTCTTTTATCATCACATTCTCTCAAGTTGCGAGTACTCCTAGGATTAGGAGAGTACACCTATTATGCTTACTGGATAGTTTTCTTCCAAACCATAGGCTGGTGCCGAACGGTAGGGAAGGAAGAAAACCATTTAGCCTAACGATGGTGTACAGAAGGTAACGACTAAAGACAAATAAAGGGATTTGGAAAGATGGCAAATGAAATATACGGTTATAGTCATGAATTGGATTATGGAAGAGGTATTACTAGGAATACCAGAATACCCCTACGAAACATTTTTTTGTTTCAGTGCATTGTTAAAGGAAAACTGATTTCCCGATTAGATACTTACTCTAGGGTATGTATTTACCAGGTTTCATTCTCATATCTGTATGGTTTTACAGATGATGAGTGGGAGTAAGTTATTGGGAATAAGGTGATCATCCTCATTATATCGGAATTCGTTGTAATTGGTGATATTTGAGAAAATCGCCTGGGTACAGTTTTCAACCTACGGCGCACAGGTTTTGAGTTATTCAACTCAGCGGACTTATACAGAGTATTGTATGTTGTCCAGTGTCCATCAGGACAAAGGGGTAGGTCCTCGTACTTTGTTCTGTTTACTTATGACTTCTCTAGTTTTTAGACAAGTATTTCGTAGAAATACAATGTCTAAGTTTTGAGAAGTTGTGGGTATAAGAATAAAGTAGAGAACCAGATATCGCAAGTATCGGGATTCTACAAAGAGATCGAAGATGAAGATTCTTGTGATTGGTATTCAGATGATAGTAATAGTTTTGGGAAACTTGTTTCTCTTTCAGGTTACTCATAATTGGATGGATTCCTAAGTTGAGTAATGCTGATTAGCCTCTCTCCATTAAGTTGATATGCACTGGAGACAGCTGCATGATTAGAATCTGGTTCCAATTAAATCAGTGCCAAAGTTTCTATATTGGATATAGAATGGTTCATACCTTAACGATGTTAAGGTACGGGGAGTTGTCCGGCTTATGCTTAAAACCAGACTCTGGATAACTCAAGGCACGTTTCTGTAATGGCAGTTTGTGGGTTGGCCCAGGCTATGTCGAGGGTTGACTTTCTACCATCTGGAAGATCAATAGTGATATTGTTCTTGACTCGCCACAGTTTTAGTAAAATGGATTTTTTTAGAAAACA
The DNA here is from genome assembly GCA_030015575.1 of Agapanthus africanus. NCBI lineage: Eukaryota > Viridiplantae > Streptophyta > Magnoliopsida > Asparagales > Amaryllidaceae > Agapanthus > Agapanthus africanus. Next base: position 863,517,725 of record CM057338.1, on the reverse strand, counting down.
GCAGTGGGAGTATGGTAGAACTGGAAGTGATTCCAGAACCGCAAACGATTACAGAAAATTTAATAGGACCTAAAGATTCAATCAGGTTTGACATTTCATTAGCCACTCTGCAGATATGGTGGGTAACCTCAGACACCCGAGAGGTACTTCGGTAGCCTCAAGGACGGTGACAAGGAGGTTCTTGTTTACCCAGACTTGACACTACTGTTGTCCCAGACTATGAGACTCGGCAGGAGGTTAAATATAGCGTCATTCTAAACTAGCTTTAGAAGTGCACGTATATATTATTCTGCCAGAGGGTTGTTGTGGTCAGTAGGAGCAGCGGAAGCATAGTGGGCAAGAAGCTTATGTCTATTTATAGACTTAAGCAGTTATAGCGGAGATAGATCATCTAGTTTTGATGTGACAGTCATAGGTTTGACTTCATCAGAATAGGGGATGGATCTGTTAAGGAGGTAGTAGGGTGTGATGTCATGGTATTTGGATGACATACACAGAGTAGGAAGTAAAATTCCTATACTACGATCGGTTGTACTGTGGTCGTCACACAGTTATTTCTCCACACGGGATATGGACATAATATCAGACATTCTGATTACTAGATCTATGGTTTTAGATCTAGATTTGGGTAGTTTCCCAATGTGGGTACTTTGACAGTATTCTGATAGTTTTTAGAATAGATGACTCCTGGCATGGTAGTGTACCTGCAGGTGATGGAGTCACCTCTCTAAAGGTGTCTTACAGACTAAAGGGGAGAAGGATGTGCATGATTGGCAGATCACTTGCTTAGGCAATTGAGTCAATCATGAGATGTCAAGTACCACACCAGATGTTGTTTTTGCACTAGATGCGATAAGTTTATATTAATCCAATCCTGGAGAAACATAAGGAAGCAGTTTTTAGAACATAAGTGAATGTTCTAAGGATTTGATGACGGCAGCCTCCTTCGGGAGACGGTTATCATTCCAGGCTTCAAAGGTGACATGGATGACAGAGTGATTGTCATATTTATAATTTTCCCTCTGACGAGGGACAGTATTATGGACAGGTGGTCCAAGAGGATACTGTGGGAGGCATGGTGCTGGATACTGATTAGGTTCAGTGATCACTACAGTCTAAGAAGTTTGGATTTGGAGTTCATTTATGAACTAGGTCCCATCAGATATCCAGACATATTCTAAGACAGGTATTACTCAATTCGGGAGATGGCTTTCTCCGCGAACTTGAGATTAAGAGAGACATCGAAAGAAACATCAGGGCGGATCCACTCACTGAGGCTATTTCTCGAACACAAAAGTTTTACAAACGGGCTTTGTGAAACTGATTAGTAGAGGAGTTGGATGTTCGGTTTCACACGGGCTGTGAGTATGCGACATCGCAATAATTAGCCTTAAGTGCAAGTAGGAGATTGTTGGATATAGTGCCCTCAAAGTCAATTATTGGATCACAGGCACGTGATTGCAATGATTGCGGAGGACCTATACTGGTAGGACAGCCTTACTCGAGATAATAGTATGCTATCTGGTTTACCTTTATCAGTCGTGTACAGATTCAGGTGACTGATCACTGTTACATGTTGATAGAGCCCTTAGGATCTTGCTTGACTACAAACAGTATGATGGCGATCATATACGTGAGAGTTGGGTAGTCCATAAGCACATCCTTAACTGTGGTCCCTAGTCGTGGGAGTTTCGAGACAGGGTATCGATACTCCGGAGTAGACTAGTGTATACAGTCGAGACCCCGACGAGGGGCGATAGCCGGTCTCACAAGCCACTGGTGTCAGTTGGATCACCTAAGATGTATACAGGTGCTCATGGGGTTATGAGTACACCGGACAGGACTCGCCAGGAACCTGCTAGTTGGTATTATACCTATCGTCAGATAGCAGTTCCCTGGTAACATGTGTACAGGTTAGTTCATCGACCTGAGGTCGTCATTTGTCTCGTGTGAGTTCCCACTATGCTTTGATTTCTACCCTACCACGGCTTAAAGGAGTCGTGCAAACAGGTAGTTTTTGGGTACAGTCCCGAGCCACATGGAGGCAAGTGAGCGGATCGGCAGGTGATTCGTCTCTCCCGGTATTGGGAGTGAGATCGCGCTGTGTCTAGGAGAGCCATTACACAAAGCCCTCGGCCGAAGCAGGAGATTTACTGGTACGTACTCCAGTAGTATCTCAGGGTGTTTTTGGGCTACACTCCGACACGACTTATACTGCTATTGGGGGTCTGACGTTACCAGCCCCCTAGGCAGATATGCGATACTCATAGACGAACGGACCAGACTGTATATACATTGTCACTGTTAGGCTCAATAGGGTTTCTGGATGAGTTCGCTCATCAGCCTCCCTTGAGGTCAGTGCATGGGCAGCCGTTACGCACAGCTAATGCCGCTGACGGCTTGTGGTTAAACCCACTGCCAGGGTACTGACGAGTCATTAGAATCCCCCACAGATAGTTTCCCAAGTTCGGGCGAAACGTTGTAGAGGCCGTATGGTATTATGGCAGGGTTCGGAAAATGCACGTGCGTTTACGCACGTGTCATATTTCGGGCAGATAATACTGGTGGGCTTTTGTTTAAGCCGGATCCGAGTATTATACTGTGTAGATATAATATCTTTGTCTCAGTTGCATTTGTATTCGGTCGTAATACAAATGCGGGTATGTTTATACTGTTACGGGGTTGTCCTGAAATTCGTTTCGGGATCGCTTTCGGAAGTTGCCAGTTTCCAGTTTTCTATCACCCGTATTAAACATTCGGTTAAATGCGGATTTACCTTTTCTTCACTTGGGTGAGTCATGAGGTGAGTCGTGTTTCTAGAAGGTTCTAAAATGGTGACTAGGTTAGTGACTCATTATTGTTCATTTAATGTTATGCTAGGTGTATTAGTGAGTCACCTTTACCATTAATGCTTTTTGTTTTTGCTTTGATATTTCTTCATGATAAGTATTGCTTATGGTCACCCCCTCTTTTCCTACACTCACCTTACTCCTTATATATATATTGGCCGGCCATTCTTGTTGAGGGATATGGTTGTTAATTTGGAAAAAGATATAGTTTTGGATTCATGGAAATTAGATAGCTAGATTTCTCATTTCACCCGATCAAAAAGGCAACTTCATTAACCGTTCGTCCATAGTCTTGGACGTAACGAGACAAAGTATTCTACTCATTCTCTACATCATCTTGGTCGTCTCTTTTGGCAAACTTGACGACCGAGTTACCTCGGTTCAGAGGCGGGAGCCCGTTTAAAGATCCGTCGACGTGGTGCCACCTGGACGAGAAGAATGGAGATCCTGGAGATTGGAGCAGCCGCAACAAACGTGGGATGATGGTTGAAGACCGAAGGACTCGGATCGTTCGGTATAACATTTCTACCCACTTTGTAATTTGTTAGTTTAGCTTTAATGGCAGATCCGGGTTACGGTACACGATAGCGCCAGTTTGTAAAAAGTTTTTGTTCCGCATTTGGCGTCTGTTAGACGGCCGGGGCGCTACCGTGGACTTACATGCTTCCCCTCGATCTTCCGGTAGCGTACCCTCCCTCATGAACTCCACAAGGGGCTTCCTCCAATCCCAGTCTTCGTCCCAGGTAGCGTAAACTTGAAATGTTGTCTCCCTTTCTTCTACGCTGGGCCATGGCAAGACCTCGAAGAGGATATTCCTCTTGTTGTTAGCCGTATAGGAGGAGGCTAGCTTTCTCAAAGCGTCGGCCTGGGCGTTTAAGTGCCGAGGAATCTTCTCCACCTGAACTTCGTCGAAGTCTTTTCATAGTCTTTTTATCTTGGCTAAATATTTTACCATCAGAGGCTCCCGGGCCTCGAAACGGCCGGTCACTTGGCCTACGACAAGGGCAGAGTCACTGTGAATTCGGATCGTCTTCAACCCCACTCCGGAGGCGATTCGTAGTCCAGCTAGCAAGGCCTCATACTCCGCGGCGTTGTTTGAGGCTTTGAACTCGAGCTTCAAAGAATACTCCATCTCTACCTCGTTCAGGCCTTGAATGATGAGGCCGGCACCGCTCCCATCCTCGGTAGATGATCCATCGACGTAAAGGACCCGATCGAGGATGGAGTCGGGCCTCTCCTCGATCGAGGGTTGAGACCCGAGGGCTGGCGCCGACACTACCTCCTTGTTGGGGATAGTGAATTCGACAATAAAATCGGCCAGGACTTGTGCCTTGATAGCCTGCCTTGGATGGTATTTGATGTCGAATTGAGATAACTCCCACCTCCATTTATCCAAACGACCAGACGAATCGGGAGAGGCGAGAATAGCCTCTAAAGGACGCTCGGTGAGGACGAGGATGGTGTGTGCCTGGAAGTAGTGCCGTAGTTTCCTTGAGGCCACGATAAGCGCTAAGACAATATTTTCTATGGTTGGGTATCTTGTTTCCGCGCCCTTAAAGACATGGCTTACATAGTAGACCGGCTCATATACTCCTTCGACTTCTCGGACAAGCACCGAGCTGGCAGCATGATTGGACACCGCTAGATACAATGATAACTCGTCCCCTTCAGTTGGCCGGGTGAGCAGCGGGGGAGTTGCCAGGTGCATTTTCAACTGCTCAAAAGCGATCCGACATTCCTCCGACCATTCGAACCTTGGGATCTTTCTCAGGGATTTGAAGAATGGGAAGCACTTTTCTCCGGACCTTGACATGAAGCGACTCAGAGCGGTCACTCCCCCATGAGCCACATGATTTCGACGTTGGTCTTCGGCGCGGCCATGTTGAGGATGGCACTGATTTTTTCTGGGTTAGCCTCGATTCCTCGGTGGGTAACCATGAAACCGAGGAATTTTCCACTAGTGACCCCGAATGTGCACTTGGCGGGATTCAACATCATTTTGTATTTGCGAAGGATGTCGAAAGTCTCGCCAAGATCTTTGGCGTGCTCGTCCGACGAGGTCGACTTAACGAGCATGTCGTCGACGTAAACCTCCATGTTCCTCCCGATCTGTTGCTTGAACATACAGTTGACCAAGCGCTGGTATGTAGCTCCGGCGTTTTTGAGGACAAAGGGCATCACTTTATAGCAGTATACCCCCCAGTCCATTGTGAATGCGGTAAGCACTTCGTCTGTCGGGTTCATACAGATCTGGTTGTAGCCAGAGAAAGCATCCATGAAGCTGAGTAATTCGTGGCCCACCGAGCTGTCGGCAAGCTAATCTATCCAAGGGAGGGGATAGTTATTTTTCGGGCAGGCCATGTTGAGGTCTGTGAAGTCGACGCACATACGCCACTTCCCACTTGCCTTTTTAACCATGATCACATTCGCCAGCCATTCTGAGTAGGCCACTGATTATTACAAGCTTTCGCGTTGTCGTTTTTCAAAGAATTTAAAGTTAACCGCAATCAATACGGCGTTGCGTATAGCTAGCCGCGGTGAGTACGGGTCATCCATAGGGAGATGGTGCATTTTACATTCTTGTTATCACAAGTTAATGCAAGGATCGGAACGGTTCGTTTCTAACCTAAGTGTTGTATATGCAAAGTATAAGTTGTTAGGAATAGAGATAGGTTAGTGTAAGTTAGAGAAGTCCGTACCCAATCTTTTGTGCCGATCTTGACTATTGAAGCTAGAGTAATCAGCAACAACGTGGATTAGAGTTCTTAAGCATGGTATTTGTGAAATCTGGCTTATTGACCCTTATCTGTCCATTCTTGTCTCTTAAATTTCGCCTCCGGCCAAACCAAACGCAACCGGTCACGGTTAGGGATCACCGATACCTTTGTAGGATAGGGTGCCTAACGGAGCGCTTGCGTAAGGTTTGGGCAGAGTTTAATTAGCAAATATCGGGCAAAGTAAACGAGCAAAGAAAACCTTCACTTACATAACCACTCTCTTTCCCTAATAAAGCCATTATTCACAAACCATCAAAACAACAAAAAGAAAGTGCAAATGAAATGAAATAAAAGGAATAACACAACATTGCAAGTAATTAAATGGCGAGAAATAAAATTGCAAGTAAGTAAAAGAGATAGAAAATGAATACTAAGAACCCAAGTGCAAAATGAAAGATTTATTAATTCCAAGTGATGATACAAACCATGAGTTTAATAACCAAAACATAAACTTGCAAGCTCAATGAAAAGGTTGCAAAATCAAGAGAAGGCTAAGAACTCAAGGTGAACTAACTATGTACAAGACTTCCAAATGAAAAAGAAAACAAAGAGTAAACTATAGCTCAAAAGTGTATCCAAAAAGTATATCCTTCCCTTGCTCGCTGATCTGGTATTTATAGGCTCAACTCCTGAATAAATAAACAATATAGCTGGACTGATGTGACCCTAATAAATGACCAGAAGAAAAATAGGGACGAATAGAGCTGAGGGGACCGGTGGCACCGGCTTTTGGTAGGGTCTCGCCGGGCATGGTCCAAGCTATTTGGCTCGTGTTGGTGTGGTGGTATAGTTTTCTCTCCACAATCCTACTCGCATTGTTTGATTTGTCTATATGAACTTGGTTATACTCAGCAGACTTGGAGGAAAACTTGATGATTTAAATCACATCACAACTTTTAGCATTTATCATACATCACCTCACTTGTGCCCACCATGTGCCATGGGCAGCCACATCATGGTCTATGTGCCAAAGAATTATGTGCACACTTGTATTGTGTTGGATCAAAATTGTGTACACATTTATTTGTTGCAAAAGAACTCTTTGGATATCGATCGGTTTGCAGTTCCGGTTGCAGTATCGGCTCACAAATGTTATATCCGTGAATTTGAGTGTGTTTCCACTATTTTGTCACGAATACCTGTAATCTGTATTTATTGAGCAGACACTGATTAATAGTACCGATATATAACAAAACGGATAATGAATGAGTGGTATTAAAATGCAGTTTTCTGTGATGAACAAATACCCCAAAACTTATCTTTTGGTCGTCCCGAGCAAAACAAAAATCCTAACCTCACTTTCGCAGGGAACGCGATTGAACTGAGCTTGCGCAACAAGCCGTTAAATCTCTATGTGTTCCTAGTAGGAGGAGTGTTGTCTCCTGAGTGTTTTCAGCGGATTACACCCACAAAATCCCATCAAGCTAGTTTCACAAGTTAACGTTGATTCTACTCCTACAGTTTAGTATCTACGTTAGAAATTATATCATCCTAAGTTAGAAAAATTCAACCCTTATGTTTCACGCCTCCTATTTATTCAACCTTAGATCCTATGCGTTTTTACAGTTTAGAAAGTTCTCGATTTCTCTTGAGTTTTCCTTCTAAAGTGCGGTCTCCAATCAGGGATTTTTATCATCTTTACGGAAAACATAAGCCTTATTCTTTATTCCTATCTTTCCACCAAACAGTGATTGTATACCCATACGTGTGTAAAATTACACCCTTACACTTAAGAATTCAATTCAAACTATAGTACTCTTGCCCTAATACCTAATACTACTTCTTTTCGTTAATGATGGACGGTTTTGCTCACACACCTTTCATGCGACTATCAATGCTTCTTGAGGCACTAATAGCCGAATACTGAATGTGTGAGCTTAAAGCGTAAATAGCAGTTTCCAGGTCTTGACTTTATTTATTTTTTTCTTTTCTTTTTTTCATTATTTTTTCTTTTTCAAGACCGGATATATTTTTCAATAATGCTCTTTCGGTGGTTAGCTTTAAATACCGTTTTTTCTTTCATACTAGATTTTCAGGCAAGAGTGTTTCTAGGTATCCTCTACTAGCCCAAGTTTAAGTGCGTGTATGTGCAGTTTGTAGGGTATATACTTTCTAAATTTGTACTCAAGAATAGAAACTATTTTTCAGACTTATCCTTCAGTAAAACATTCAATACTTACCCTTCATCTCGACTTAAGTCAAGAACTGAACTCAAGATTACCTATCTCTAAAAAAAACTGCAAGGACGTATAATTACCAAGCTTAAAAATCTAAGTTACCCTATTAGCTAACTTGACGACAAGGTTTTTATATTTTTGTAAAAAAATTCGATTTTTATGGGTTTTTAAATAAGTATGCAAATGCAAAATATACACATGAATGCGAAAGTAGAAAGCTTACCGAGCACACCCCCAAACTTAAACTTGATAGTGCCCTCACTGTCAGGCTACATCAAGAGGGTCAAAATTGTCGGCGCTCCCCTATTTTTTTTTTCTTTATTTTTTGTTTTTTTTATACAAAACAAAAAGCAAACCAAAAATATATACACAAAAAGATCCCTCCCAAATTTAAGTGAAACAGTGTTGCCACTGTTTAAGCGTTAATGTTCAGAGTTAGGGGGGAGAGAACGGTATTAATCTATATAAGGCCTTACATAGGCCTGTTCCCTTTGGAAAAATAAATAATAAATAAAAATGCAATGGGAAAATTCCCCAAAGGGAGCATCACGTGCCCACACGTGATGCGCCTTGGAGCCAAAATTACAAGCATTACACTTAACAAATGGGACTAAAATTGGGCCTCACGTGCCACATGTGAGCACCTATATACAAAGTATATAAGCGCCTTTATAAAACAAATAGAAGACCAGAAGGCACATCACGTGCCAACACGTGATGCTCTTCTCTGGGACTACTATATATAGGCAAACCGGCCTAGTGCCACTGGGTCACGTGCTACACGTGAGGATTCCTAATATCTTTTGACCCACTAGAATTAAATTCTATATAAAAGGGATCATAACCCTATTTTGGAAATATTTTCCCTAATCTTTCTAAATAAGAAAGATTGTACTCTGTAAATCAGAGCACCGTCGGATCAGAGATCCAATAGTGATTAAAAATCACCAAGATACAGAATTAAATTCTGATTGAGGAAATACTATTCAAATCTTTCTAAATAAGAAAGATTGTGCTCTGTAAATCAGAGCACCGTTGGATCAAAGATCCAATGGTGATTAAAAATCACCAAGATACAGAATAAGTTCTATGTGGGGAAATATTTTCCCAATCTTGTTAAAAACAAGAAAAATGTCTTCTGTAAAACAGAAGTCTTTGGATCAATGATCCAACGGTGGATAAATTCTCCAAATCAATTAAGAAATCTCTCAATGGGAGATTTTCTTAACTGAATCAATAAATGTGCTTCCACTATATAAAGACTCCAAGACTTTAAATCTAAAAGAGAGAGGAACCCCCCATAAACTGCAAGTTCAAAAGAAAAGAAGAAACCCTAGGTAAGAAGGGAAAAAACACAGAGAACATCTTACTTCTTCTTCATCTCCACAAGAGTTTAACCCATCCAAAGAACTTACTTCTTTCTTCTGGTAAAAGATCTGCAGAAGCAGATCTCCCCACAAGTTGAGAATTTAATTCTCATCGGGAAGATTCTGCCATGCAGATCCAAAACCTAGGGGAAGATCTAAGTTCAGAGAATTTAATTCTCCCAAAATGCATATAGGAATTTAATTTCTCTGATAAAACTAGGATTTAACCCTTTATATAAGAACTTAGTTCTCCCTTCTGGTGAAAAATCTGCAGAAGCAGATCTCCCCACAAGTTGAGAATTTAATTCTCATCGGGGAGACTCTGCCATGCAGATCCAAAACCTAAGGGAAGAACTAAGTCTAAGGAATTAAATCCTTATATATATATATATATATATATATATATATATGATAAGGGATTTGAGATTTTTAAGACTCAGAGAAAGAATTCCATGCATATTGATGATCACGTGTTCACACGTGACCACCTGCGATGAACTCAAAAGAACGACTGAAATAGATCACGTGTTCACATGTGACCCCCCCCCCCCCCGCTGATAATGCTTGCTACTTTTTAAAAGAAAAGGGAATAAACCCAAGGAAACAATGTCTGACTCTGAGGCGCCCTCACATGCTCACACGTGATGGCCACATGGATAAAGTGTTTAACACTTATATAAAGATGGGAAATAAAATCACGCAAACAGCGCCATATTTAAAAGCATCACGTGGGACACATGAGCACTCTCAAATTCCAGTGTTTAACACTGCCTTAGAAGCATCATGTGGGAGCACGTGAGCACTAAAGGTACATTAGTGTTTAAAACTATAAGGGACCACCTCCAACCTCAAATGGGTTAAGTTCCTTCTGAGATTAAATCTCCAAACAAACTGACCCTCTATGCTCAAAATGATAACTCCTCGATTTAGAATCTGGTTCAAGGGTACTTCTCTCCACACCTCTGATATATGTCGTTGTAATCCTTCAACGTCTTCAGAGAGGTGGAGGGTCCCAATAACCAATAACTCTTGGCACCCCCCCAAACCAATGAGATTAAACCCTATGGACTATGATGTCCTTAAACCCAATAGACCGCAATGTCCCTAAACTAAACTCTATGGACTATGATGTCCTTAAACTATGGACTGCAACATCCCTAAACTAAACTCTATGGACTATGATGTCCTTAAATATGGACTATGATGTCCTTAAACTCCATGGACTATGATGTCCTTAAACTATGGACTATGATGTCCTTAAAGTATGGACCGCAACGTCCCTAAACTAAACTCTATGGACTATGATGTCCTTAAACTATGGACCGCAACGTCCCTAAACTAAACTCTATGGACTATGATGTCCTTAAACTACTATAGACTGTAATGTCCTTAAACCAGCTATGGACCGCAACGTCCTTAAACTAAAACGATAGAGCCCAAATGCTCTTCCTTTGGATCAAAAAATGATCCTGAACCCCCGTTAAGTAGATCTTAGTCAAAATTAAACTAACTGTTGGCTATAGTGCTCTCAAGTCAATTTTTGGATCGCAGGCACGTGATTGCAATGATTGAGGGAGGACCTATACCGGTAGAACAGACTTACTCGAGATGATAGTGTGCTATCTAGTTTGTCTTTATCACCATTTACATGCTTCAGGTGACATTACAGATCACTATTATATATTGATAGAGCCCATAGAATTCTTGCTTGACTACCAGCAGTATGATGGCGATCATATACGTGAGAGTTGGGTAGTCTATAAGCACATCCTTAAAGTGTTCCTAGTCGTGGGAGTTTCGAGATTGGGCATCGATACTCCGAGAGTAGACTAGTGTATACGGATCGAGACCCCGACGAGGGGCGATGGCCGGTCTCACAAGCCATTGGTGTCAGTTGGTTCACCTAAGATAGTATACAGGTGCTCATTGGGTTATGAGTACACCGGACGGACTCACCGGGAACATGGTAGTTGGTATTACACCTATCGTCAGATAGCAGTTTCCTGGTGACATGTGTACTGGTTAATCTATCGACCTGAGATCGTTATTTGTCTCGTGTGAGTTCCCATTGTGCTTTGATTACTACCCTACCACGGCTCAAAGGAGTCGTGCAAACAGGTTTTAGTTGGGTACAGTCCCGAGCCACATGGAGGCAGTGAGCGGATCGGCAGGGGATTTATCTCTCCCGGTATTGGAGGTGAGATCGAGCTGTGTCTGGAGAGCCATTACACAAAGTCCCCGGCCAGGGCAAGCGATATTTACAGGTAGGTATTCCAGTAGTTTCTCAGGGTGTTCTGGGCTACACTCCGACATGACTTATACCTTTATTAGGGGTCTGACGTTTACCAGCCCCCTAGGCCCGATATGCGATACTCATAGACGAACGGACCGGACTGTACGGATATTGTCACTGACAGGCTCAGTAGGGTTTTAGGATGAGTTCGCTCATCGGCCTCCCTTTTGCTCAATACCTGGACAGCTGTTACGTACAGTTAGTGCCACTGACGTGCTTGTGGTTAAACCCACTGCCAGCATATTGACGAGTCTTTAGAGTCCCCCACAGAAAGTTTCCCAAGTTCGGGAGAAACGTTGTAGAGGCCGTATGGTTTTATGGCAGGGTTCGATCATATACGTGCACTCGTGCACGGATCATGATCAGACGGATCATACTAGTGGGCTTTAGTTTAAGCCGGATCCTAGTATTAGATTGTTGGATTATTTTCGTCTCGTTGTATTCGTATTCAGTCGAAATGCAGATGCAGGTATGTATATATAGGTGAGGGGTATTCTTGTGCTCCGTCACGAGTTTACTTTAGAAGTTGTCATTCTATTTTTTGTTTTAAACATTTGGATTAATGTTTATTAAGTGAAAATTGTGAGTGCAAGTCTTGATCAAGAGCATTAAATGTGGCATGTGCATTTTTGATGACTCATGGTGTGTTTTCTTGTGCCATGTCTATTCTCTTGATTAATTATTGTGTGGGATTAATATGTAGAGAGAGAGGGGTAGCCACTTGAGGCAAGGGTTTCATCTTGATTTGTTTCAAGAGCTCTCACATTTTAATCTCACACAATAAGCAAGCTCATTTTCTTTACTAGCTTTTTTCTTGAGCTCACAACTTCCATCAATGGCTTCTTCTTCAAGCTCCACTCTATCTCTCTCATGTGTTGAGAATCCAAGAGTGATATGAGACAAACTAATCACACACTATCTCTACTTCATCTTGGTCATCTCTTTTGGCAAACTTGATGTCCGAGTTGCTTCGGTTTAGAAGCGGAAGCCCGTATAAAGAATCCTCGACGTGGAGCCACTTCGACGAGCAAGATCGGAGAGCGAGCTTCGTTGGGGCAGCCGCAACTAGCAAGGGGCAGAGATTGAAGATCGAAGGACATGGATCGATCAGTATAATCTCTCTAAACACTTTTATAGTTTACTAGTTTACGATTAATGGAACGATCCAGGTTTTATGGTTACGTTAGCGCCATTTTGAAAAGTTTTTATTCCGTATTTGGCCTCGGATTGACAGCCGGGGCGCTGCCGTAGCCTTACATAGTATCAGGCCAACCCATTAACCGTATACTAGTTTGTTTAGATGATGTTAAAGTATCGAAACCGAAACAGGCCTAAAACACCACTCGATGCATTGCAGTATCTGTCGAATTTCAAAGTGTCTTTTAAAATTATTTAAACAACTGCAGAAAACTACTTAGGTGACTACTAGACTAAACACCAAACACGAACCCCTAACTCTACAATTGGACCGGCCACAATGAGGTAAAATCCGGCCTGGCCGGTTTTTTGGTGGGCATGGGACTTGAATTTTGGTGTGTTGTTTGGTCTCTGGAATATTGGTTCAATGGTGTTGTTTATTTAGCCCAGTTTGGATATGGTTTTATCTAGTTGTTTGGGGCTATTCGGGGTTATTTCGAAGTCGATATTTCTAACATTGTTTAAAGTTTACAGTACTTACATTACTATTTGCGACCGTGAATGTCATTTGATTGGTACAACTTGTCTAATCGCTATAGTCCTTTTAGATGAGTTTTGTGAACGTGACATTCACGTTAATGTTATGTGTTGTGCTGTGATGTTGCGGATTGTCATGGTGGATAGCTTGGTTGCAATGTTAGTACAGTTTAGTTTTATTTGTACATTTGATATCGCGGGGCGAGCGTCCGACATGTGGACTACCGTCACTGCCTGTTTGTATATTATTCTTTTGGGGCTCGACCGGGTTGAGGTCGATGTCACCGTTGTACATATTTTCTTTTCTGTACTAGGATTACCCCACGGTGGAGTGCACGGATAGCCGGGTTCTGGAGGGCAACGGGTCCACATCTCATGGCTTTGAGAAGGAGGGGGCCTCACTCTAGAATTGGCAGGCTATTCACCGCACTCGTAGGGGGTACAGGTTGACTCAAGGAGGGGTGCTTAAGTTACCGGATTCCGTGAAGTGCTTGGTGGTCCATTCACTTTTCTGAAGGGGCTGCCTCGCTTCAGGTTTTGGCGGGTAACTTGCCGCACTCGTAGGGGTCTAGGTTTTCATTGCATAGGCTATCCACATGACCCGGGAAACGTCGGGTTTCACTTGCGGCTCAAAGGAAACCCGGGCTCCCAGATTACCTGTATTGTTCTGTGATACTTATTACTTTACTGTGATGTTGCATTTATCACGCCTGGAGCGATTATTGTATATTGTTATATATATACTAGTAGATGTTGTATATGTTTTATACCCGCGCTAGTCCAGTCCCCGCTCTGTCGTTAGTTAAGTAACCTAACGAGTGATGACGGGACCCAGTGGCGAATGCGGATGACATATACGTACATCATATTTTCGTTCTTTTGTGGTGTTATTAATTGATGGGACTGCATTGATTCGTATCAATGCAAGGAAAACAGACCCATTCGATGTTGTTGGAACATTTTTCAAAAAGCTGTTATTACAAGGACGTTCTCTTTTGTTTTGCACAGAGGTATTCGGTTATGAATATCCAGCACCTCATTCGACGAGGCAAGGGCCGAGATCCCTTCATCGGGAGTGACCTCTTGGGCAGAAATTTACGTCAGGGTAATAACTTCATTATAGTCGATTACTTTTTTCTTTGCATCACGGTATTCGGTTTGGAATATTCTGCACCTCATTCTAGGGGAAAGAGCTGAGATCCCTTCACCGGGAGTGACCTCTTTAGCAAAGGTTTTCGCCACTATACATTTGTAAAAAGCTATCTGGTTCCTTCAACGATATCAAGTTCATTACGTTAAAGGTTTTTCGCCAAAAACCATTCGTAACCCTCCGTCATTTCAGACGGGTAGCACTTAGTATTCATGCTATGTTTGTTGGCCTTCGTCATGGTATAGTGTATGGTAGCTATTTGTTGCTTTTCTGTTGCATAGATAGATGCGTTGGTTTGGGACAGTCATACTACGATTTTGGCCTTCGTCAAGGGTATGTACGGGTGGGTTCAAATTAACCTAGACAATGACGGGTAGAACTTGACATATAACTTATGATATGTTGGCCTTCGTCAAGGTCATAAGAGTATGGGGTAAAAATCACATCGGGAATTTCAAACATACAGGAAATTTGCCAGGCATGCGCATACCTTCTGGAGTGTGATAACTTGAGTGGATTCCATCAGGTTATCATGTGAGGATAGTTGGATCCTGATACCTACTGATGAGTTGGTTTACTCCTCGGATGATTTTAGATGATCCCGACTAATTCTTCTTTCAGGTTTGGAGGAGAATTTGAGGATACAGTGGGAGACATCATGATTAGATAAAGTGATTAACCATTCTGATCTAGGTTTGAGTGCACGCAGAGTGTTTCTTTTCTCTCTCTCTTTGGCAGTGACCATGGCCCGACCGTAGACTATGACTCAGTGACCAAGTTAACCGAACTTTCTTAAAACACTGGCTTTTGGATTGTCTAAGTTGCATACTTCATTGCCATTCCTACTTTTACTCTTTGCTTTTCTCCGGGACAGTCCGTATCACTATGAAGATCTCATTTACATTGGATATGACCATTGTATAGTTACATACGAACTCGAAAGAACTTGTTCCAGATTCCGGGATGGTTTCCGGTTCTGGAGAAAATGAATAGGACTATTCAGTTGTCTTTTCCTTTTACCTTCTCTCAGGTTGCGAGTACTCCTAGGATTAGGAGGGTACACCTATTGCGCTTATTGGATAGTCTTCTTCCAAACCATAGGCAGGTGCCAAAAGGTAGGGAATGAAGAAAACCAATTAGCCTAAGTGTGGTATACAGAAGATAATAAGTAAAGACAAATAAAGGGATTAGAAAGAGGGCAAAGTAAAATGCGACTGCTATCATTTACGACCAAACAACGTATTTCATCGCCACTCCTACTTGTATTTCTCCAGAACACCCCGTATCACTATGAAGATCCACAGTTACTGGATAATCCATCGTATGGTTATATACGAACTCGAGGGAACTTGTTCCAGTTCAAGGATGGATTCTGGTTCATGAGAAATAGAATAAAGTTTATTCAGTTGTCTTTTATCTCTACCTTCTCTCAGGTTGCGAGGGCTCCTACGATTAGGAGAGTACACCTATTACGCTTATTAGATAGTCTTCTTCCAAACCATAGGCTAGTGCTGAACGGTAGGAAAGGAAGAAAATTAATTAGCCTAAGTGTGGTGTACAGAAGGTAATGGGTAAAGACAAATAAAGGGATTTGGAGAGATGGCAAGGATATATACGGTTACAGTCATGAATCTGGATAATGGAAGAGGTATTACTAGGAATACCCGGATACCCCTTCGAAACATATTCATGTTTCAGTTTCACTGTGCATTGTTAATAGATAACCGATTTTCCAATTAGACCTTGCTCCAGGGTATGTATTTACCAGGTTTGATTCTCACATCTGTATGGTTTTATAGATGATGAGTGAGAGTAAGTTATTGGGAATTAGGTGATCATCCTCATTATATCGGGATTCGTTGTAATTGGTGATATTGAGGAAATCGCCTGAGTTTTTGCCGGACGGCAAATATTTGGTTTTGAATATCCGTTGTTATGTACCAATTTCAAACTAATATATCTGTACGTTTATTTTATAAAGTGAGATATAACTTTTTGAAATTATGTCCATTATATTTACCTATATCAGTTGATGGTTAGGTAAGGAGTATTAAACAGCGATGTAATTCTTCTTAACCATAAGTACAGTTTTCAACCTATGACGCACATGGTATGAGTTATTAAACTTAGGGGACTAATACAAAGTATTGTATGTTGTCCAGTGTCCATTACGACAGAGGGGTTGGTCCTCGTACTATATTCTGTTTACTTATGACTTTTCAAGTTTTAGACACGTGTTTCGTAGAAATACAAAGTTTATGTTTTGAGAAGTTATAAGTACAAGAATAAAGTAGAGAATCAGGTGTCGCAAGTATTGGGATTCTTCAAGGTGATCGAAGATGTAGATACTTGTGTGAGGTATTCAGTTGATAGTAATGGTTTTGAGAAACTTGTTTCTCTTTCAGGTTACTCATGTTTGGATGCACTCCTAAGTTGAATAATGTTGATCGGCCTCTCTCCATTTAGTTGACATGCACTGCAGACAGCTGCATGATTTGAATCTGGTTCCAATTAAATCAGTGCCTATGTTTCTATATTGTATATAGAATGGATCATATCTTAACGATGTTAAGGTATATGGAGTTGTCCGACTTATGCTTAAAACCAGACTCTGGATAACTCAAGGTATGTTTCTGTAATGGCAGTTTGTGGGTTAACCCGGGCTATGACGAGGGTTAACTTTCTACCATCTGGAAGATCAATAGTGATATTGTTCTTGACTCGCCACAGTTTTAGTAAAATAGATTTTTTTTAGAAAACGATAGTGGGAGTATGGTAGAACTGGAAGTGATTCCAGAACCACAGACGATTACTGAAAATTTAATAGGACCAAAAAATTCAATCAGGTTTGACATTCCATTAGCCACTCCGCAGATATGGTGGGTAACCTCAGGCACTTGAGAGGTACTTCGGACGGTGACAGGGAGTTTCTTGTTTACCCAGACTTGACACTACTGTTGTTCCATACTATGAGACCCGGCAGGAGGATGAGTATAGCATCGTTCTAAACTAGTTTTAGAAGTGCACGTTTATATGACTCTGCCATAGGGTTGTTGTAGTCAGTGGGAGCAGCGGAAGCATAGTGGACAAGTAGCTTATGTCTATTTATAGACTAAAGCAGATATAGCGGAGATAAATCATCTATTTTCGATGTGACAGTCATGGGCTTTGACTTCATCAGAATAGGGGATGGATCTGTTAAGAAGGTAGTAGGGTGTGATGTCTTGGTATTTGGATGACATGCACTTTATAGGAAGTAAAATTCCTATCTTACAATCGGTAATACTGTGGTTGTCATACAGTGGTTTCTCCATATAGGATATTGATATAATATTAGGCATTCTGGTCACTAGATCTATGGTTTTAGATCTAGATATGGGAAGTATCCCAAACTGGGTACTTTGACAGCATTCTAAAGGAGTTTTAGAATGGACGACTTCTGATATAGTGGTGTACCTGCAGGTGATGGAGTCACCCTCTCTAAAGGCGTCTTAAAGACTAAAGGGGAGAGGGGTGTGCATGATTGGCATATCACTTGTTTAGTCAATTGAGTCAATCATGAGATGTCAAGTACCACACCAGATGTTGTTTTTGCACTAGCTGCAATAAGTTTATATTAATCCAATCCTGAAGAAACGTTCGGAAGCAGTTTTAGAACATAAGTGGATGTTCTAGGGATATGATAACGGCAACCTCCTTCGGGAGACAGTTATCATTCCAGGCTTCCAAGATGACCTGAATGACAGAGTGACTGTCAGAGTTATATTTTTCCCTCTGACGAGGGGCAGTAGTTTGGACAGGTGGTCCAAGCGGATATTGAGGGAGGCATGGCGTAGGATACTGATTAAATTCAGTTAACGATACAGTCTAAAAAGTTTAATGGATTTGGAGTTCATTTTTGAACTGGTCCCATCAAATATCCAGACATATTCTAAGACAGGTATTGCTCATTTTGGGAGATAGCTTTCTCCGCGAATTTGAGATAAAGAGAGACATAGAAAGAAACATCAGAGTGGATCCACTCACTGAGGCTATTTCTCGAAAGCAATAGTTTTACAGACAAGCTTTGTAAAGCTGATTAGTGGAGAACTTGGGTGTTCGGTATCACGCGAGCTGTGAGTATGCGACACCGCAATAATTAGCCTTAAGTGCAAGTGGGAGATTGTTGGCTATAATGCCCTCAAGTCAATTATTGGATAGCAGGAACGTGATTGCAATGATTGAGGGAGGACCTATACCGGTAGAACAGTCTTACTCGAGATGATAGTATACTATCTGGTTTGTCTTTATCATCATGTACATGCTTCAGGTGACACTACAGATCACTATTACATGTTGATAGAGCCCATAGGATTCTTGCTTGACTACCAGCAGTATGATGGCGATCATATACGTGAGAGTTGGGTAGTCTATAAGCACATCCTTAAAGTGTCCCTAGCCGTAGGAGTTTCGAGACTGGGCATCGATACTCTGAGAGTAGACTAGTGTATACGAATTGAAACCCCGACGAGGGGCGATGGCCGGTCTCACAAGCCATTGGTGTCAGTTGGTTCACCTAAGATGGTATACAGGTGCTCATTGGGTTATGAGTACACCGGACAGACTCACCGGGAATATGCTAGTTGGTATTATACCTATCGTCAGATAGCAGTTCCCTGGTGACATGTGTACAGGTTAGTCTATCGACCTGAGATCGTCATTTGTCTCGTGTGATTTCCTACTATGCTTTGATTACTACCCTACCACGGCTCAAAGGAGTCGTGCAAACAGGTTTTAGTTGGGTACAGTCCCGAGCCATATGGAGGAAGTGAGCGGATCGGCAGGGGATTCGCCTCTCCCGGTATTGGGGTGAGATCGCGCTGTGTCTGGAGAGCCATCACACAAAGTCCCTGGCCAGGGCAAGCGAGATTTACTGGTAGGTATTCCAGTAATTTCTCAGGGTGTTCTGGGCTACACTCCGACACGACTTATACCGCTATTGGGGGTCTGAAGTTTACCAGCCCCTTAGGCCCGATATGCAGTACTCATAGACGAACGGACCGAACTGTACGGATATTGTCACTGACAGGATCAGTAGGGTTTCAGGACGAGTTCGCTCATCGGCCTCCCTTTTGCTCAATAACTGGGCAGCCGTTACGTACAGCTTGTGCCACTGACGTGCATATGGTTAAACCCACTGCCAGCGTATTGACGAGTCTTTAAAGTCCCCAACAAAAATTTTCCCAAGTTTGGGCGAAACGTTGTAGAGGTCGTATGGTTTTATGGCAGGGTTCGATCATATATGTGCACTCGTGCATGGATCATGATGAGACGGATCATACTAGTGGGCTTTGGTTTAAGTCGGATCCTAGTATTAGATTGTTGGATCATTTTCGTCTCGTTGTATTCGTATTCAGTCAGAATGCGGATGCAGGTATGTATATACATGTGAGGGGTATTCTTGTGATCTGTCACGAGTTTACTTTAGAAGATGCATTCTATTTATTGTTTCAAACATTTGGATTAATGTTTATTAAGTGGAAATTGTGAGTGCAAGTCTTGATCAAGAGCATTAAATTTGGCATGTGCATTTTTGATGACTCATGGTGTGTTTTATTGTGCCATGTCTATTCTCTTGATTAATTATTATGTGGGATTAATATGTAGAGAAAGGGGCAGCCACTTGAGGCAAGGGTTTCATCTTGATTTGTTTTAAGAGCTCTCACATTTTAATCTCGCACAATAAGCAAGTTCATTTTCTTTACTAGCTTTTTTTTCTTGAGCTCACAACTTCCATCAATGGCTTCTTCTTCAACCTCCACTCTATCCCTCTCATATATTGAGAATCCTAGAGTAATATGAGACAAAGTAATCACACACTATATATACTTCATCTTGGTCATCTCTTTTGGCAAACTTGATGTCCGAGTTGCTTCGATTTAGAAGCAGGAGACCGTTTAAAGAATTCTCGACGTGGAGCCACTTCGACGAGCGAGATCGGAGAGCGAGCTTCGTTGGGGCAGCCACAACTAGCAAGGGGCAGAGATTGAAGACCGAAGGATACGGATCGATCAGTATAATCTCTCCAAACTCATTTACAGTTTACTAGTTTACGGTTAATTGCACGATCCGGGTTTTAGGGTAACGTTAGCGCCATTTTGAAAAGTTTTTATTCCGCATTTGGCCTCGGATTGACGGCCGGGGCGCTGCCATAGCCTTATACTAACGTATCCTTAATAAACATTTAAGTTTGATCGTAATCTCAAACGAGATTAACGATCCTTAAATCGAATAAACCTAAATATAAGAAAATACGAATTTGAACTAATCCCTGCCCTACGGGAGACAAAATTAGTCTCCGTATACAATCCACGGGCAACCTAAAACAAAACAAACATACACGACACGAAGTGAACATCTGGAGAAGGAGAAAGTGGTTATCGCTACGCGATAATGTAATTAACTATAAAGGCCTGCGCCTGCAGGGAAGAGCGTCCCCACAATCAAAAACCCCTCGCAAACGAGGGGGAATCTGACGAAGTCTGCTACAACGGCCGCATCTATACAAACCTCCGATATACAGTGCCATAAATCAACTTGGTATCTTCGGAGAGGTGGATGGATAAAACCAAATAGCATCTGCCCCCCAAAATTCAGGCCAGACGTCCCAACGTCCCGGTCGCGTCTTTCGGCGGTAAATAAGGCCAAAAGTTAGCATCAACCATTCAAAAATTTTATCGGGATAAGGCCCGGGCTGGTGAAAGAATGCGGAGAGGAAAGAAATGGAGAATACGAGACCGTATGGGGATAGAAGTGGTATATGATCCCGGTATATGAGGTGAAGAATGGCGGAAGGGAAAAAGAAATGGAATACGAACTTAAGGGTGGAAACAGATTGAATAAATTAGTAAAATCTGTAATGATTGATGTGAAAATATGGATTGTACTAATCTATCAATATGTCGAGAAATGGGGTCAAACGTCTCAAAATTCGTGAGAAAATATGAGTAGACCGAACTTGGTAAACCAGACACAGTAAATGAAAGTGATACGGTATCTTGCAAGGTGGGAACGACGGAAAGGATGGAGGGGAGTGATCGAGGAAGGGTATCAGTTAAAGGTTCAGAGAGTGTAAACAGTTAGTGAAAGGGATAGGATGAATTAGAAAATCCGACTCATCTAATAAAACTGGTTCATCCTCAATTCTATCCTCAAGATTCTCCTCAAAATTCAGCTCATCCATGCATTTATCATCATCAATATCAAGACACGTATGGAGTTTGGGAAAAATAGTTAATGAGTTGGGATGATGTCCATACGGAAGTGAAAGGTCATGATGAATTGGTGAGAAAAACTCATCCAAAACTGCGGGTTCATCATCCAAAATATGCCCAGCGTCAATATCCTCAATTAAGTGAAAATCCAATTTCTCAGACACCTCATCAGAAGCATGGATTTCAATCAATTGTGGTTCTAGGATGGAGGTGTAGAGGTCAAAGGTTTTGGGTGTGGTTTCACTTGACAAGGTCCCTTTACAATCCGGTAAATCAAACACTACAAAGTCGCACAACTCATCAAACATTATATCTTCAATTGGTGAATCATTTGGGACACTCGATAGACTATCGAAACCGGAGTTGTGGAATTCAATTTGCAATGGGTAGATTTGATTTGGAAGGGTGTATCGCTCACTCTCACGACTCAAATCCTCAAAATTTCCAATCGCCTCATCATACACTGGAAAATTCGGAGCTAGTTGGAAACTAGCTGCCGGTTCGTTAGGTTGTATGAGGGCAGCCATGGATGCATTCATTTCCTCCATTTGGCATAATGCTACCCAAAAATCTTCTAATGCCTGTTCCATACTAGACATGAGTTGTGAAGGGGTTTCAGTAAAAGATTCAAACTTGTTTGGATACTTGAAACTCCTAAAAGGCTGTTCAGAAGCAATGTCTAGGGAAGGTGTAAAAGTCGGGTAGGATTAGTAAGAATCGAATGGTTGGATAGGAGTTGGATCAATGTTATGATAAGTAGGTGTTTGAAATCGTTTATCAAAAGAATTCGAAGTGGTGAAAGGAGTGAAAAATCGGCTATGAGATTGTTCAATTCGGTCAGCGATGGACATGGGTCTTGGAGTCGGAACATGACTCTCAAAAGGGGTATCAACGTAAGAGGATGGGGGAGGTTGAAACGGTTGATACAATGTGGATTGAGGAGTCCATTTGTTTGTCCTAGATGCGTCTATTCGATCTTTCGAAGAGATTTTTGGCATGGATGGATCGTTTGATGTTCTATCAAAACAAAACCCAGATGAAGTAATGTCTGGTTGTGGGTACCATAGTTCGGCAAGAGTTGGTCTATGTGGGATACCCATGATATGAAGAGAAGAAAAAGAAGAAATGGAGAGGAAAAAGAATGTGAGTTTTTTTTAAATATTTTTTTATATGTTAGTTATCAACAAAAGTATGAAATATACACAAAAAAAGAAAAGAAGAAAAATAATTACGACACAATACCACACACCTAATCGGTCTAGGGTTCTGTAAGTGCACGGCGGCGCCCCGGCCGTCAATCCGACGGCCAAATGCGGAAGCGGTGAAAAACTTTTATTTTTGCGGACTTAGCAAACCGGCACCACCGCGCACTAAACCCCGGATCGGGCCATTAAACTAGATCTAGCAAACAAGAGGATGGGTTAGAGATATACCGACTGATCCGAGTCCTCCGGTCTTCATCTCCACTCCGATCTCCTCGCGGGATCTCCGTCCGTCTCCTCCTCGTCGGAAAGGGCACCACGAAGCCGGGTACTTTAACGGGCTCCCACCTCAATACCGAGGCAACTCGGGCGCGAAGTTGGCTAGCCGACGCGCCCAAGATATGCTGTAGAATATAGTGTAGAGTGTATGTCTCACTTTGGGGTTGGTTGCCATAGATGGAGGAATGGTATATAAAAAATTGGTGCTTTCAATTTTCTAGCAATGGAATGAGATGAAGAATGATATACCCAAAAATGAATCACTCTCATTTTTCTTCCTCTCCTCTCAAGTGAAGTGGCCGGCCATTCTTTTTATGAGAATGGTGGAGGAAAGTCTAATACAAGGGAGGTGATGGTAGTAGAAAAGAAAAGGTGACCACAACCAAAAACATAATCATCACAAAACTTACATCAACCTCAAATCCAATCTTATCACAATAAATACATGAAAAGCAAAGATGCTTATCATATCAAACCTTATGCAAATAAGTCCTCCACAAAGTGTTATTTGCAAACTTGCAAATAACACCCTCCATCGGAAAAGTCCGGCCGGGAAAGAACAAAGAAAAACCGGCCGGAACGGAATGCAAACTGGCAACTCCAGAAAACTGGTCCCGTAATAAATTACAGGAAAACCCCGATACTGTGCATACACACCCGCATCTGTATTCCGACCGGATACAAATGCAAAGAGACAAAATCTACACTGTACTAAACTAGGACCGGCTTAAACCAAAGCCGGCTAGTAAAATCCGTCCGATCCTGATCCGTGCAATACCGCACGTATCTGATCGAACGCTGCCATATAACTATACGGCCACTAGTACAAAACCGTCCGATCCTGATCCGTGCAATACCGCACGTATCTGATCGGACCCTGCCATATCTCCATACGGCCTCTACAGCGTTTCGCCCGAAAGCTTGAGTAACTGAAAGTGTGGTGGACTCTAAAGACTCGTCAATACTATGGCTGTGGATTTAACCACTAGCACGTCAGAGGTATAAGCCAATACGTGACGGGCCACCAGCTATTGACCAAAAGGGACGTCGATGAGCGAACTCATCCTGACACCCTATTGAGCCTGTCAGTGACAATATCCGTACAGTCCGGTCCGTTCGTCTATGAGCATCGCATGTCGGGCCTAGGGGGTTGGTAAAAGTCAGACCCCCAAAAGCGGTACAAGTCGTGTCGGAGTGTAGCCTAGAACACCCTGAGATACTACTGGAATACCTACCAGTAAATCTCCTGCCTTGGCCAAGGACTTCGTGTAATGGCTCTCGTAGACACAGCGCGACCTCACCCCCAATACCGGGAGAGACGAACCCCCGAAGATCCGCTCACTGCCTCCATGTGGCTCGGGACTGTACCCGACTAAAACCTGTTTGCACGACTCCTTTGAGCCGTGGTAGGGTAGTAATCAAAGTACAGTGGGAACTCACACGAGACAAATGACGATCCCCAGGTCGATGAACTAACCTGCACACATGTCACCTGGGAACTGCTATCTGACGTCAGGTATAAGACCAACTAGCATGTTCCCGGCGAGTCCTGTCCGGTGTACTCATAACCCAATGAGCACCTGTATACATCTTAGGTGAACCAACTGACACCAGTGGCCTGTGAGACCGGCCACCGCCCCTCGTCGGGGTCTCGACTGTATACACTAGTCTACTCTGGAGAATCGATGCCCTGTCTCGAAACTCCTACGACTAGGGACCTTTTAAGGATGTGCTTATAGACTCCAGCTCTCACTTATATGATCGCCCTCATACTGCTGGCAGCCAAGCAAGAATCCTAGGGGCTCTATCAACGTGCAATAGCGACCTGTCAGGTCACCTAAAGCAGTACACGATGATAAAGGTAAACCAGATAGCATACTATCATCTCGAGTAAGACTGTCGTACCGGGATAGGTCCTCCCTCAATCATTGCAATCACGTGCCTGTGATCCAATAATTGACTCTGAGGGCACTATCTCCAACAATCTCCCACTTGCACTCAAGGCTAATTATTGCGATGTCGCATACTCACAGCCCGTGTGATACCGAACACCCAACTCCTCTACAGGTCAGTCTCACAAAGCTCGTTTGCGAGACTATTGCGTTCGAGGAATAGCCTCAGCGAGTGGATCCGGTCTGAAGTTTCTTTCTATGTCTCTCTCTATCTCAAGTTCGCGGAGAAAACCATCTCCCGAAATGAGCAATACCTGTCTTAGAGTGTCTGGATGTCTGATGGGACCGAGCTCATAAATGAACTCCAAATCCAAACTTCTTAGACTGTATCGTCAACTGAACTTAATCAGTATCCTGCGCCATGCCTCCCTCAGTATCTTCCTGGATCACCTGTCCAGAATACTGTCCCTCGTCAGAGGGAAAACTATAACTCTGACAACCTCCTTGTCGTCCAGGTCACCTTGGAAGCCTGGAATGATAACTGTCTCCCGAATGAGGCTGTCGTTATCATATCCCTAGAACATCCACTTAGGTTCTAAAACTGCTTCCGACTGTTTCTCCAGGATTGGATCAATGTCAACTTATTGCATGTAATGCAAGAACAACATCTGGTGTGGTACTTGACATCTCATGATTGACTCAATTGCCTAAGCAAGTGATCTGCTAATCATGAACATCCCTCTCCCCTTTAGTCTATAAGACACCTTTAGAGAGGGTGACTCCATTACCTGCAGGTGTACTACCGTGCCAGGAGTCGTCCATTCTAAATACTCATAGAATTCTGTCAAGGTACCCAAATTAGGAAACCACCCAAATCTAGATCTAAAACCATAGATCTAGTAACCAGTATGTCTGATATAATGTCCAAGTCCTTTGTGGAGAAACCACTGTGTGACGACCAAAATATAACCGATCGTAGTATAGGAGTTTCCTTTCCTACTCTGTGTATGTCATCAAAAACCAGGACATCACACCCTACTACCTTCTTAACAGATCCATCCCCTATTCTGATGACGTCAAACCTATGACTATCACATCAGAAATGGATGATCTATCTCCGCTATATCTGCTTTAGTCTATAAATAGACATAAGCCTGATGTCCACCAATGCTTCCGCTGCTCCCACTTACTACGACAACCCTCTGGCAGAGTCATACAGACGTGCACTTCTAAAGGTAGTTTAGAACGACGCTATACTCATTCTCCTGCCGGGTCTCGCAGCCTGGAACAACAACAATGGCAAGTGTGGGTAAACAAGAACTTCCCTGTCACCGTCCTTGAGGCTACCGAAGTACCTCTCGGGTGCCTGAAGTTACCCACCTTATCTGCGGAGTGGCCAATGGAATGTCAAATTAGATTGAATCTTTAGGTTCCTTATCAAATCTTCAGTAATCGTTTGCGGTTCTGGAATCACTTCCAGTTCTACCATACTCCCACTACTGTTTTCTGAAAAAATGCATTTCTTTTAAAATTGTGGTGAGTGAAGAACAATATCACTATTGATCTTCCAGATGGTAGAAAATCAACCCTCGTCATAGCCTGGGTTAACCCACAAACAGCCATTACAGAAACGTGCCTTGAGTTATCCAGAGTCTGGTTTTAATCATAAGCCAGACAACTCCCCGTACCTTAACAACGTTAAGATATGAACTGTTCTATATCCAATATAGAACCAGAGGCACTGATTTAATTGAACCAGATTCAAATCATGCAGCTATCTCCAGTGCATGTCAACTAAATGGATGGAGGCCGATCAGCGTTGCTCAACTTAGGAATGCTTCCAATTATGAGTAACCTGAAAAGAGAAGCAATTTCTCTTTATCTTTACCATCAACTGAATACCATACACAAGTATCTACATCTTCGATCACTATGAAGAATCCCGATACTTGCAATACCTGGTTCTCTACTTTATTCAAATACCTATAACTCCTCAAAACTTAGACCCTGTGTTTCTACGAAACACATGTCTAAGAACTAGAGAAGTTAAAAGTAAACAGAATATAGTATGAGGACCAACCCCTCTGTCCTAATGGACACTGGACAACATACAATACTCTGTATAAGTCCGCCGAGTCTAACAATTCTTTCACTGTGTGTCGTAGGTTGAATACTGTACTTATGGTTAAGAAGAATTACACCGCTGTTTAATGCTCCTTACCTAACCATCCACTGATATAGGTAAATTTCATCGACATAATATCAAAAGGTATATCTCACTCTATGAAAAATAGACGTACAGATATATCAATTTGAAATTGGTGCACAACAGCGGATATTCAAAACCAAATATTTGCCGACCGGCAAACAGCCCAGGTGATCTCCTCAAATATCACCGATTACAACGAATCCCGATATAATGAGGATGATCACCCAATTCCCAATAACTTACTCCCACTCATCATCTGTAAAACCATACAGATGTGAGAATCATACCTGGTAAATACATACCCTGGAGTGAGTATCTAATCGGGAAATCAGTTTTCTTTTAACAGTACACAGTGAACTGAAACATTGAAATGTTTCGATGGGGTATCCTGGTATTCCTAGTAATGCCTCTACCATTATCCAGATTCACAACTATAACCGTATAATTCTTTGCTACCTCTCCAAATCCCTTTATATGTCTTTAGTCATTACCTTCTGCACACCCCTTTAGGCCAATTGGTTTTCTTCCTTCCCTATCGTTCGGCACCAGCCTATGGTTTGGAAGAAGACTATCCAATAAGCATAATGGGTGTACTGTCCTAGTCCTAGGAGCACTCGCAATGCGAGAGAAGGTGAAGATAAAAGACAACCGAATAAACCTTATTCATATTTCTCCTGGACCAGAATCCATCCCCGAACTGGAACAAGTTCCTTTTGAGTTCGTATATAACCATACGATGGAGTATCCAATAAACTGTGGATCTTCGTAGTGATACGGAGTGTCCTGGAGAAATACAAAGGTGATTTAGGATTGGCGAAGAAATACTTGGTTTGGTCGTGAATCATTAGTCGCAATTTACTTTGCCTTCTTACTAATCCCTTGCTTTGTCTTAATCTTAATACCTTCTGCACACCGTTTAGGCTAATTGGTTTTCTTCATTCCCTACCGGTCGGTACCAGCCTAAGGTTTGGAAGAAGACTATCCAATTTGCATTATAGGTGTACTATCTCCTAAACCAAGGAGTACTCACAACTTGAGAGAAGGCAAAAAGGAAAAGACAACTGAATAAATCTTATCCGTTTTCTCCAGAACCGGAAACCATCCTCGAATTCCTTCGAGTTCGTATATAACCATACGATGGTTTTGTCCAATGGAAGTGGACGTTCGTAGTAATACGGGGTGTCCTGGAGAAAAGGGTAAAAGTAGGAGTGGCAATGAGGTCTGCAACTCTGACAATCCAAAAGCCAGTGTTAAGAAGGTTCGGTCAACTTGGTCACTGAGTCATAGTCTTAGGGTCTGGTCAATGGTCGCTGCCAGAGAGAGAGAAAAGAAACACTCAGCGTGCACTCTAACCAAGATCAGAATGGTTACCAATTTATCTAATCTGGAAACCTCCCACTGTACCTCAAATTCTCCTCCAAACCTGAAAGAAGAATTAGTCGGGGTCACCCGAGGAGTAAACCAACTCATCAGTGGGAATCAGGATCCAACTATCATCGCATGATAACGTGACGGAATCCGCTCACGGTATCACACTCCAGAAGGTATGCGCATATCTGGCAAGTTTCAGTTCTTTTGAAACTCCCGATGTGATTTCTACCCCATGCTCTTATGACCTTGACTAAGGTCAACAAATCATAAGTCACATGTTAAGTTCTACCCGTCATTGTCCAGGTTGATTTGAACCCACCCGTACAAGCCCTTGACTAAGGCCAACAAGGCTATACGACTGTCCCAAACCAACGCATCTATCTATGCTGCATATGAATAACCAACAGCTACCAAACACTGTGCCTTGACTATGGCCAACAAACACAGCTTGAATACTATTGACTATCCATATGAAACGACGGAGGGCTACGAATGGTTTCTGGCGAAAACCTTTAACGTAATGAACTTGATATCGTTGAAGGAACGGATAGCTTTTTAGAAAATATAGTGACGAAAACCTTTACTAAAGAGGTCACTCCCGGTGAAGGGATCTCGGCTCTTTCCCCGTAGAATGGGGTGCAGGATATTCCAAATGAACACCACGATGCAAAGCAAAAGTAATCGACTATAGTGAAGTTAATGCCCTGACGCAGACTTCTGTCCAAGGGGTCACTCCCGGTGAAGGGATCTCGGCCCTTGCCTCGTCGACTGAGGAGCAGGATATTCCAAATGAATACCACGATGCAAAACAAAAGTGAACGTCCTTACAATAACAGCTTTTTGAAAAAGTGTTCCAACAACATCAGAATAGGTTTGTTTTAACTTGCATTGATCCGAATCAATGCAGTCCCATCAATTGATCACACCACAAAGAACGAAAATATACTGACGTACGTATATGCCATCTGCATTCGCCACTGGGTCCCGTCATCACCCGTTAGGTTAGCTAACTAACGGCAGAGCGGGGACTGGACTAGCGCGGATGAAAAACATATACAACATCTACTAATATATATACCAATATATAGTATTTCGCTCAAGGCGTGAATAAAATGCAACATCACAGAAATGTACAGCATCACAGAACAATACAGATATCTGGGATCCCCGGGTTTCACAGAGCCACTACTGAAACCCGACGTTCCCCTGGTCGTGTGGATAGCTTGTGCAATGAAATCCTAGACCCCTACGGGCGCAGCAAGTCACCCGCCAAAACCTGAAGCGAGGCAGCCCCCTTCAGCTCCGTGAATGGACCACCCAGCACTCCACGGAATCCGGTAACTTGGGCACCCCTCCTGGGTCAACCTGTACCCCCTACGAGTGCGGCGAATAGCCTGCCAATCCCAGAGTGAAGCCCCCTCCGTCTCAATGCCATGAGATGCGGGCTTGTTGCCTTCCAGAACCCGGCTATCCGTGCACTCCTCCGCGGGGTAAACCTAGTACAGAAAATAAAATATACATACACCGGGTACATCGACCGCAACCAGGTCGTGCCCCAAAAGAATAATACAATCAGGCGGTGACGGCAGTCCACATGTCGGACGCTCGCCCCGCAAAATCAAATATACATAATACAACAACACTGTACTAGCATTGCATCCAGGCTATCCCCCACGACCGATCCGCAACAACACAGCAAATACATAGAACATCAACGTGAAAATCATGTTCGCAAATCCGTCTAACCGGGCTATAGCAGTTAGACCGGATTTACCGATCGAGTGACATTCACGGTCGCAGATATAATGTAAATACTGTGAAATAATGTGTTTAAAATATCCGATCGATCAAAAATTAACAAGTGGGCCCCCAAGCAATACTGTAGCACTCACAGAAATTCTGGGCCCAAAATTAATATTCCAGAAACCCTAAAATCACCCCAGAAACCCACTGGAGAAATTTGAAGCAATGATCCCACCAACCTGCGGCGGAACCGCGGCAACAAGGGGGATTTTGCCGCGGTTCCGCGCTCTACCTGAGGGATCACTGTCTCGAATTTTCCCAGAGTTCTTAGAACTCCCTGCACATCATTCTGAGACCACCTGAAAAAATTTTAGACTTCAAAAAAATTCGACAGAAACTGATGTGAAGGAAATATACGGTTTTTGGAAATTTTGGTCGATCGGAAATGCAAACACATCAAACGAAGCTAGACGAAGTTAATGGCAAGGCTCTGATACCACTGTAAGTGCACGGCGGCGCCCCGGCCGTCAATCCGACGGCCAAATGCGGAAGCGATGAAAAACTTTTATTTTTGCGGACTTAGCAAACCGGCAGGTTCAACTAGGTCAACTAGACCTGCTAAAGAACTTGATTGTCGAAATAAAACTGCGTCGAAAAACCGGCTCAAGATATACTGATCACGAGGCCAGGTAAGTGCAGAGATAAGGGAAGTTTTTTCAACGCTTTTGCATAGTTTCTTAATTAGAATAACCTTTTCTCTTTTGGCGGTTTCGCCGTGAACACTTTTCTAGACACCCCGTGAACGATATACCATTAAGCGGCGTTCTAAACACAGTTAACTTCTCCTAATGAGTGCGAAATCCTTAAAGGCTTAAAGTCTAGTTTCTTTTAAAATTTGTGCGGGTAAACGTTATGCTCAATTTCGTGATTTGTGGGCCACGGAAAAGGTGATGAAATTCTTTACCGTATGTTGTGGGGTTCGCTTGCCCTTAAGTCCATATTAATGGATGCAATGCACAATTTCATGAAAAAATTATTCAAAGTATCAAACAACCGTTTTTTATGTTTAGGCATGGCACTGCAACAAATACGGGTTAGTTACTTTTGACGTTTGACAGCAAACTTGCAAAGAATCCTGCAAAGATAGTATATTGGATGTGTTGGATTTGAGAAAGAAGGTGTTAGGATATACGTACTGATAAGTTTTTTGGGTTAAGAAACCCTCATTGAATTGAATTCGGTTAGCTTGAAACATTCGCTTGCGCGGGTCAAACTGCCCGGATTTTCGGCACCATACTTCGTAATCATCTTAAGTTTGAATGTACACTTTGCTCCACACGACCACAGTTCGCAAATCCGTCAAAATCTGCACATGTCGGAAAAAATGGATTTTTAGTAAGAAAAAGCGATATGAATGCCCAAATTCCTGCACACACAAAATTATAAAAATTAAACAATAAAATTGGGACAATAACAGAACAATGGAACACAGAAAAAAATTTTGGAGAAAACAGAGATGAACTAACCGGTGGCGGCGGATTTTTGTGGGATCTCGCCGGTCTACTTTGTGAATTTGGGCTCCAAATTTTTTCTGTGATCTAATTGTTCTACTAGTTTCTCAATGTTATTATTTAGCTTTTTCAATTAGTCCCAAAATGGTAGCAGGTGCAATTTCCGGAGAGCAAAAAGTTAGAATTGTTAATTTTTGTTTTGGTTTTTTGAAATTTTTATTGATTTTTTTTAGTTTTGTTTTAAGAATAGTGTTAGATTTATAAACAGGATATACAGAGATTAACCCGAAATAACAAGAATAAAAACGTTACCGTCTCCCCAGCAACAACGCCATTTGATTGTTACACGCTTTCGCGTTGTCGTTTTTCAAAGAATTTAAAGTTAACCGCAATCAAGACGGTGTCACGTGTAGCTAGCCGCGGTGAGTACAGGTCGTCCGTAGGGAGATGGTGCGTTTTGCGTTCTTATTATCACGAGTTAATGCAAGGTTCAGAACGGTTCGTTTCTAACCTAAGTGTTGTATATGCAATGTATAAATTGTTAGGAATAGAGATATGTTAGTGTAAGTTAGGGAAGTCCGTACCCAATCCTTTGTGCCGAGATTGACTATTGAAACTAGAGTAATCAGCAACAACGTGGATTAGGGTTCTTAAGCATGGTATTTGTGAAATCCGGCTTATTGACCCTTGTCTGTCCATTCTTGTCTCTTAACTTTCGCATCCGTCCAAACCGAACGCAACCGGTCATGGTTAGGGATCACCGATACCTTCGTAGGGTAGGGTGCCTAACGGAGCGCTTGCGTAAGGTTTGGGCGGAGTTCAATTAGCAAATATCGGGCAAACTAAATGAGCGAAGAAAACCTTCACTTACACAACCACTCTATTTCCCTAACAAAGCCATTATTCACAAACCATCAAAACAACAAAAAGAAAGTGCAAATGAAATGAAATAAAAGGAATAACATAACATTGCAAGTAAGTAAATGGCAAGAAATAAAATTGCAAGTAAATACAAGAGATAGAAAATGAATACTAAAAACCCAAGTGCAAAATGAAAGCTTTATTAATTCCAATTGATGATACAAACCATGAGTTTAATAACCAAAACTTAAACTTGCAACTTTAATGAAGAGGTTGAAAGATCAAGAGAATGCTAAGAACTCAAGGTGAACTAACTATGTACAAGACTTCCAAATGAAAAAGAAAACAAAGAGTAAACTATTGCTCAAAAGTGTATCCAAAAAGTATATCCTTCCCTTACTCACTGATCTGGTATTTATAGGCCCAACTCCTGAATAAATAAACAATATAGCTGGACTGATGTGACCCTAATAAATGACCAGAAAAAAAATGGGGACGAATGTAGCTGAGGGGACCGGTGGCGCTGGCTTTTGGTGGGGTCTCGCCAGGCATAGTCCGAGCTATTTGGCTCATGTTGGTGTGGTGGTCTAGTGTTCTCTCCACAATCCTACTCGTATTGTTTGATTTGTTTATATGAACTTGGTTATACTCAGTAGACTTGGAGGGAAACTTGATACTTTAAATCACATCACACCTTTTAACATTTATCACACATCACCTCACTTGATCCCACCATGTGCCATGGGCAGCCTCACCATGGTCCATATGCCAAAGAGTTATGTGCACACTTGTATTGTGTTGGACCAAAATTGTGTACACATTTATTTGTTGCAAAAGAACTCTTTGGATATCGATTGGTTTGCAGTTCCGGTTGCAATGCAGGCTCACAAATGTTATATCCGTGAATTTGAGTGTGTTTTCAGTATTTTGTCACGAATACCTGTAATCTGTATTTACTGAGCAGACACTGGTTAATAGTACCGATATATAACAAAACAGATAATAAATTTGTAGTATTAAAATGCAGTTTTTTGTAAAGAACAAATACCCCCAAACTTATCTTTTACTTGTCTCGAGCAAAACAAAAATCCTAACCTCACTTTCGCAGGGAACGCGATTGCACTGAGCTTGTGCAACAAACCGTTAAAGCTCTAGGTGTCTCTAGTAGGAGGAGTGTTGTCTCCTGAGGGTTTTCAGAGGATTACACTCACAAAATCCCATCAAGCTAGTTTCACAAGTTAATATCGATTCTACTCCTACAGTTTAGTATCTATGTTAGAAATTCTATCATCCTAAGTTAGAAAAATTCAACCCTTATGTTTCACGCCTCCTATTTATTCAACTTCAGATCCTTTGCATTTTTATAGTTTAGAAAGATCTCGGTTTCTCTTGAGTTTTCCTTCTAAAGTGCGGTCTCCAATCAGGGATTTTTATCATATTTACGGAAAACATAAGCCTTATTTTTTATTCCTATCTTTCCTCCAAAGAACGATTGTATACCCCTACGTGTGTGTAAAATTTCACCCTTACACTACTGAATTCAATTCAAGCTATAGTACTCTTGCCCTAATACCTAATAATACTTCTTTTCGTTAATGATGGACATTTTTTCTCACACACTTTTCATGTGACTATCAATGCTTCTTGAGGCACCAACAGCCGATTACTGAATGTGTGAGCTTAAAGCGTAAATAGCAATTTCCAGGTCTTGACTTTATTTATTTTTTCTTTTCTTTTTTTTCTTTATTTTTCTTTTTCAAGACCATATATATTTTTCAATAACGCTCTTTTGGTGGTTAGCTTTAAATACCGTTTTTTCTTTCATACTAGGTTTTCAGGCAAGAGTATTTCTAGGTATCCTTGACTATCCTAAGTTTCAAGGTGCGTGTATGTGCAGTTTGTAGGGTATATACTTTCTAAATTTGGACTCAAGAATAGAAACTATTTTTCAGACTTATCCTTCAGTAAAGCTTTCAATACTTTCCCTTCATCTCGACTTAACTCAAGAACTGAACTCAAGCTTACTTACTTCTAAAAAAACTGTAAGGACGTATAATTATCAAGTTTAAATAGAAAGAAGGTTATTTTTTTTGGGTTTTCAATTCCTAATTCTAGGATTTAGTTATTTCTAGCGTATCAACTAAACTTGCGGAATAAAAATCTAAGTTACCCTATTAGCTAACTTGACGACAAGGTTTGTATATTTTTGTAAATTTTTTCGATTTTTATGGGTTTTTAAATAAGTATGCAAATGCAAAATATACACATGAATGCGAAGGTAGGAAGCTTACTGAGCACACCCCCAAACTTAAACTTGACAGTGCCCTCACTGTCAGGCTACATCAAGAGGGTCAAAATTGTCGGTGCTCCCCTATTTTTTTTGTTCTTTTATTTTTATTTTTTTTATAAAAACAAAAAGCAAACCAAAAATATATACACAAAAAGATTCACCCCAAACTTAAGTGAAACAGTGTTACCACTGTTTAAGCGTTAATGTTCAGAGTTAGAAGGGAGAAAACAGTATTAATCTATACAAGGCCTTACATAGGCCAAAAATTAGTACCAACCATTCAAAAATTTTATCGAGATAAGGCCTGGGCTGGTGAAAGAATGCAGAGAGGAAAGAAATGGAGAATACGAGACCGTATGTGGATAGAAGTGGTATATGGTCCCGGTATATGAGGAGAAGAATGACGGAAGGGAAAAAGAAATGGAATACGAACTTGAGGGTGGAAATGGATTGAATAAATTAGTACAATCTGTAATGATCGATGTAAAAAAATGGAGTGTACTAATCTATCAATATGTCAAGAAATGGGGTCAAACCTCTCAAGATTCGTGAGAAAACATGGGTAGACCAAACTTGGTAAACCAGACACAGGAAACGAAAGTGATACGGTGTCTTGCAAGGTAGGAACGACGGAAAGGATGGAGGGAAGTGATCGAGGAGGGTATCAGTTAAAGGTTCAGGAGGGCGTACACAGTTAGTGAAAAGGGTATGATGAATTGAAAAATCCGACTCATCTAATAAAACCGGTTCATCCTCAATTCTATCCTCAAGATTCTCCTCAAAATTCAGCTCATCCTTGCATTTATCATCATCAATATCAAGACGCATATGGAGTTTGGAAAAAAAAGTTATTGATTCGGGATGATCTCCATATGGAAGTGAAAGGTCATGATGAATTGGTGAGAAAAACTCATCCTAATCTGCGGGTTAATCATCCTAAATATTCCCAGTGTCAATATCCTCAATCAAGTGAAAATCAAATTTCTC
The DNA here is from genome assembly GCA_030015575.1 of Agapanthus africanus. Taxonomy (NCBI): domain Eukaryota; kingdom Viridiplantae; phylum Streptophyta; class Magnoliopsida; order Asparagales; family Amaryllidaceae; genus Agapanthus; species Agapanthus africanus. Next base: position 863,481,840 of record CM057338.1, on the reverse strand, counting down.
AGACACCTCATCAAAAGAATGGATTTCAATCAATTATGGTTCTAGAATGGAGGTGTAGAGGTCAAAGGGTTTGGGTGTGGTTTCACTTGTTAAGGTCCCTTCACAATCCGGTAAATCAAACACTATAAAGTCGCACAACTCATCAAACATTGTATCTTCAATTGGTGAATCATTTGGGACACTCGATGGACTTTCGAAACCGGAGTTGTGGAATTCAATTTGCAATGGGTAGGTTTGATTTGGAAGGGTGTACCACTCACTCTCACGACTCAAATCTTCAAACTGTCCAATCGCCTCATCATATACTGGAAAATTCGGAGCTAGTTGGAAACTAGCTGCCGGTTCGTTAGGTTGTATGAGGGCAGCCATGGATGCATTCATTTCCTCCATTTAGCATGATGCTACCCGAAAATCTTCTAATACCTGTTCCAGACTAGATATGGGTTGTGAAGGGGTTTCAGTAAAAGATTCAAACTCGTTTGGATACTTGAAACTCCAAAAAGGGTGTTCAGAAGCAATGTCTAGGGAAGGTGTAAAAGTCTGGTAGGATTGGTAGGAATCGAATGGTTGGATAGGAGTAGGATCAACGTTATGATAAGAAGTTGTTTGGAATCGTTGATCAAAAGAATTCAAAGTGGTGAAAAGAGTGAAAGATCGGCTACGGGATTGTTCAATTCGGTCAGCGATGGACATGGGTCTTGGAGTCGGAACATGACTCTCAAAAGGGGTATCAATGTAAGAGGGTGGGGGAGGTTGAAACGGTTGATATAAAATAGATTGCAGAGTCTAGTTGTTTGTCCTAAATGTGTCTATTCGATCTTTCAAAAAGATTTTCTGCATGGATGGATCTTTGATGTTCTACCAAAACAAGAACCGTATGAAGTAATGTCTGGTTGTGGGTACTATAGTTCGGCAAGAGTTGGTCTATGTGGGGTACCCAAGATATGAAAAGAAGAAAATGAGAGGAAAAAGAATGTGAGTTTTTTTTATATATTTTTTTATATGTTAGTTATCAACAAAAGTATGAAATATACACAAAAAAAGAAAAGAAGAAAAATAATCATGACACAATACCACACACCTAATCGGTCCAGGGTTCACCTAGGTCAACTAGACCTGCTCAAGAACTTGATTGTCGAAGTAAAACTGTGTCGAGAAACGGGCTCAAGATATACTGATCACGAGGCAGATAAGTATAGAGATAAGGGGAGCTTTTCCAATGCTTTTGCGAAGTTCCTTAATTAGAATAACCCTTTCTTTTTTGGCGGTTTCGCCGTGAACACTTTCCTAGACACCCCGTGAACGATATACCGTTAAGCGGTGTTCTAAACAAGTTAATTTCTCTTAATGAGCGCGAAGTCCTTAAAGGCTTAAAGTCTAGTTTCTTTTAAAATTTATGCGGGTAACGTTATGCTCGATTTCATGATTTGTGGGCCACGGAAAAGTTGATGAAATCCTTTGCCGTATTTTGTAGGGTTCGCTTGCCTTTAAGTCCGTATTAATGGATTCAATGCGCAATTTAATAAAAAAAGTTATTCAAAGTATCAAACAACCGTTTTTTTTTGTTTAGGCACGGCACTGCAACAAATACGGGTTAGTTACTTTTGGCGTTTGACAGGAAACTTGCAAAGAATCCTGCAAAGATGGTATATTGGATGCGTCAGATTTGAGATAGAAGGTGTTAGGATATACGTACCGATAAGTTTTTTTAGGTTAAGAAACCCTCGTTGAATTGAATCCGGCTAGCTTGAAACGTTCGCTTGCGCGGGTCAAACTACCCGGATCTTTGGCACCATACTTCGTAATCACCTTAATTTTGAATGTACACATTGCTCCACACGATCGCAGTTCACAAATCCGTCAAAATCTGCAAATGTCGGAAAAAATGGATTTTTAGTGCGAAAAAGCGATATGAATGCCCAAACTCCTGCACACACAAAATTATAAAAATCAAATAATAAAATTGGGACAATAATAGAACAATGGAACACAGAAAAAAAATTTGGAGCAAACAGAGATGAACTAACCGGCGGCGCCGGATTTTTGTGGGATCTCGCCGGTCTACTTGGTGAATTTAAGCTCCAAATTTTTTCTGTGATCTAATTGTTCTACTAGTGTCTCAATGTTATTGTTTATATTTTTCAATTAGTCCCAAAATGGTAGAAGGTGCAATTTCCAGAGAGCAAAAAGTTAGAATTGTTAATTTTTGTTTTGGTTTTTTGAAAAAAAAATTATTTTTTTTAGTTTTGTTTTAAGAATGGTGTTAGATTTATAAACAGGATATACAGAGAATAATCCGAAATAACAAGAATATAAACGTTACCGTCTCCGCGGCAACGGCGCCATTTGATTGTTACACGCTTTCGCGTTGTCATTTTATAAAGAATTTAATGTTAACCGCAATCAATACGGCGTGGTGTGTAGCTAACCGCGGTGAGTACGGGTCGTCCGCAGGGAGATGGTGCGTTTTGCGTTCTTGTTATCACAAGTTAATGCAAGGTTCGGAACGGTTCTTTTCTAACCTAAGTGTTGTATATGCAAAGTATAAGTTGTTAGGAATAGAGATAGGTTAGTGTAAGTTAGGGAAGTCCGTACCCAATCCTTTGTGCCGAGCTTGACTATTGAAGCTAGAGTAATCGGCAACAACGTGGATTAGGGTTCTTAAGCATGGTATTTGTGAAATCCGGCTTATTAACCCTTGTATGTCCATTCTTGTCTCTTAACTTTCGCCTCCTGCCAAACCAAACGCAACCGGTCATGGTTAGCGATCACCGATACCTTGGTAGGGTAGGGTGCCTAACGGAGCGCTTGCGTAAGGTTTGGACAGAGTTCAATTAGCAAATATCGGGCAAAATAAATGAGCAAAGAAAACCTTCACTTACATAGCCACTCTCTTTCCCTAACAAAACCATTATTCACAAACTATCAAAACAACAAAAAGAAAGTGCAAATGAAATGAAATAAAAGGAATAACACAACATTGCAAGTAAGTAAATGGAAAGAAATAAAATTGCAAGTAAGTAAAAGAGATAGAAAATGAATACTAAGAACCCAAGTGCAAAATGAAAGATTTATTAATTCCAAGTGACGATACGAACCATGAGTTTAATAACCAAAACATAAAGTTGCAAGCTCAATGAAAAGGTTGCAAAATAAAGAGAAGGCTAAGAACTCAAGGTGAACTAGCTATGTACAAGACTTCCAAATCAAAAAGAAAACAAAGAGTAAACTATAGCTCAAAAGTGTATCCAAAAAGTATATCCTTCCCTTGCTCACTGATCTGGTATTTATAGGCTCAACTCCTGAGTAAATAAACAATATAGCTGGACTGATGTGACCCTAATAAATGACCAGAAGAAAAATGGGGACGAATGGAGCTGAGGGGACCGGTGGCGCCAGCTTTTGGTGTGGTCTCGCCGGGCATAGTCCGAGCTATTTGGCTCGTGTTGGTGTGGTGGTCTAGTTTTCTCTCCACAATCCTACTGGTATTGTTTGATTTGTCTATATGAACTTGGTTATACTTAGTAGACTTGGAGGGAAACTTGATACTTTAAATCACATCACAACTTTTGCGTTCTTGTTATCACGAGTTAATACAAGGTTCGGAACAGTTCGTTTCTAACCTAAGTGTTTTATATGCAAAGTATAAGTTGTTAGGAATAGAGATAGGTTAGTGTAACTTAGGGAAGTCCATACTCAATCTTTTGTGCCGAGCTTGACTATTGAAGCTAGAGTAATCGGAAACAACGTGGATTAGGGTTCTTAAGCATGTATTTGTGAAATCCGGCTTATTGACCCTTGTCTGTCCATTCTTGTCCCTTAACTTTCGCCTCCGGCCAAACTGAATGCAACCGGTCATGGTTAGGGATCACCGATATCTTGGTAGGGTAGAGTGCCTAACGGAGCGCTTGCTTAAGGTTTGAGCGGAGTTCAATTAGCAAATATCGGGCAAAGTAAATGAGCAAAGAAAACCTTCACTTACACAACCACTCTCTTTCCCTAACAAAGCCATTATTCACAAACCATCAAAACAACAAAAAGAAAGTGCAAATGAAATGAAATAAAAGGAATAACACAACATTGCAAGTAAGTAAATGGCAAGAAATAAAATTGCGAGTAAGTAAAAGAGATGGAAAATGAATACTAAGAACCCAAGTGCAAAATGAAAGTTTTATTAATTCCAAGTGATGATACAAACCATGAGTTTAATAACCAAAACTTAAAGTTGCAAGCTCAATGAAGAGGTTGCAAGATCAAGAGAAGGCTAAGAACTCAAGGTGAAGTAACTATGTACAAGACTTCCAAATGAAAAAGAAAACAAAGAGTAAACTATAGCTCAAAAGTGTATCCAAAAAGTATATCCTTCCCTTGCTCGCTGATCTGGTATTTATAGGCTCAACTCCTGAATAAATAAACAATATAGCTGGACTGATGTGACCCTAATAAATGACCAGAAGAAAAATAGGGACAAATGGAGCTGAGGGGACCGGTGGCGCCGGCTTTTGGTGGGGTCTCGCCGGGCACGGTCCGAGCTATTTAGCTCGTGTTGGTGTGGTGGTCTAGTATTCTCTCCACAATCCTACTAGTATTATTTGATTTGTCTATATGAACTTGGTTATACTAAGTAGATTTAGAGGGAAACTTGATGCTTTAAATCACATCATAACTTTTAGCATTTATCATACATCACCTTACTTGTGCCCACCATGTTGTTGGGTTTTGCCGGCGCCCCGTCCATCAAACCGTGGACAAATGCGGAACAAAAAAGTTTTAAAACTTTGGCACAAACAAAACCCGCACAAGATCAAACCAAAAACCCTATACTAGCAAACATGCAAAGAGGAGTTAGAGATTATACTGATCGATCCGTGTCTTTCGGTCTTCAATCTCCGACCCTTGCTTGTCGCGGCTGCCTCATCGAAGATCGCTCTCCGGTCTCCCTCGTCGAAAAGGATCCACGTCGAGGATTCTTTATACGGGCTCCCGTTTCTAAACCAAAGCAACTCGGACATCAAGTTTGCTAGCCTAGATGCCCAAGATGAAGTAGAGAGAGTGTGCGATCATTTTATCTCAATAGACCCTAGGATTCTCAACACATGAGAGTGATAGGGTAGAGGTTGAAGAAGATGCCCATGGATGGAAAATGTGAAGCTCAATGAAAGAAGCAAGTGAGCAAGCCAAGAAGAAAGCCCAAGAAAAAGATAAGGCTGCCCCTTTTTTAGTGGGTGTGTGTTGTGTGATATTTTCTTGAGCTAAAGAAAAATCTTAGCATAAACTATCACACACCAAACCCAAGACCATGAGTCACCAAGTGAACACATGCCACAATAAATGCCCAAGGCCAAAACTTATGCTCATAATTTCCATCACAATAAAACATTAAGACAACTGTTTAAACAAAAAAGAATAGTATCTTCTAAAGTAAACTCGTAACGAATTACAAGAATACCCCTCATTTGTATATACATACCTGCATCCGCATTCCGACTGAATACGAATACAACGAGACGAAAATAATCTAACAATATAATACTAGGATCCAGCTTAAACCAAAGCCCGCTAGTATTACCCGTCCGATCATGATCCGTGCACAAGTGCACGTATATGATCGAACCCTGTCATAAAACGGCCTCTACAACGTTTCGCCCGAACTTGGAAAACTCTCTGTGTGGGACTCTAAAGACTCGTCAATACACTGGCAGTGGATTTAACCACAAGCACGTCAGTGGAACTAGCTGTACGTAACGGCTGTCCAGGTATTGAGTGAAAGGGAGACCGACGAGCGAACTCATCCTGGAACCCTACTGAGTCTGACAGTGATAATATTCGTACAGTCCGGTCCGTTCGTCTATGAGTATCGCATATCAGGTCTAGGGGGTGGATAAAGTCAGACCCCTAATAACGCAATATTTAGTGTCGGTATGAAGCCCATCACCACCTGAGAAACTACTGATCCGAATCAGTAATTCTCGACTACCTTGGTCAAGGATTTCTGGTGATGGCCACCCTTGCACACCGCGACCTCTACCCCCAATACCGGGAGAGACGAATCCCCTGACGATCCGCTCACTGCCTCCATGTGGCTCGGGACTGTACCCAACTAAAACATGTTTGCACGACTCCTTTGAGCCGTGGTAAGGTAGTAATCAAAGTACAGTGGGAACTCACACAAGACAAATGACGATCTCAGGTCGATAGACTAAGCTGTACACATGTCACCAGGGAACTGCCATCTGACAATAGGTATAATACCAACTAGCATGTTCCCGGCGAGTCCGTCCGGTGTACTCATAACCCAATGAGCACCTGTATACATCTTAGGTGAACCAACTGACACCAATGGCTTGTGAGACCGGCCACCGTCCCTCATCGGGGTCTTGATCTGTATACACTAGTCTACTCTAGGAGTATCGATGCCCAGTCTCGAAACTCCCACGACTAGGGACACTTTAAGGATGTGCTTATAGACCACCCAACTCTCACGTATATGATCGCCATCATACTGCTGGTAGTCAAGCAAGAATCCTATGGGCTCTATCAATATGTAATAGTGATCTGTAATGTCACCTGAAGCATGTACACGATGATAAAGACAAACCAGATAGTATACTCTCATTTCGAGTAAGACTGTCCTACCGGTATAGGTCCTCCCTCAATCATTGCAATCACGTGCCTGCGATCCAATAACTGACTTGAGGGCACTATAGCCAACAATCTCCCACTTGCCCTTAAGGTTAATTATTGCGGTGTCGCATACTCACAGTCCGTGTGATACTGAACACCGAACTCCTCTACTAATTAGTTTCACAAAGCTCGTTTATAAAACTATTGCGTTCGAGAAATAGCCTCAGTGAGTGGATCCGCTCTGATGTTTCTTTTTATGTCTCTCTTTATCTCAAGTTTGCAGAGAAAGCCATCTCCCAAAATGAGCAATACCTGTCTTAGAATATGTTTGGATATCTGATGGGACCCAGATCATAAATGAACTCCAAATCCAGTAAACTTCTTAGACTGTATCGTCAACTGAATTTAATCGGTATCCTAAGCAATGCGTCCCTCAGTATCCGCTTGGACCACCTGTCCAAACTACTGCCCCTCGTCAAGAGAGAAAACTATAATTCTGACAGTCACTTTGTCATCCAGGTCACCTTGGAAGCCTGGAATGATAACCGTCTCATGAAGGAGGATGTCGTTATCAAATCCCTAGAAAATCCACTTATGTTCATAAACTGCTTCCGAACGTTTCTCCAAGATTGGATTAATATAAACTTATTGCATCTAGTGCAAAAACAATATCTAGTGTGGTACTTAACATTTCATGATTGACTCAATTGCCTAAACAAGTGATATGCCAATCATGCACATCCCTCTCCCCTTTAGTCTGTAAGACACCTTTAGAGAGGGTGACTCCATCACCTGCAGGTTCACCACCATGCCAGGAGTCGTCCATTCTAAAACACCTTTAGAATACTGTCTAAGTACCCAGATTAGGAAACTACCCAAATCTAGATCTAAAACCATAGATCTAGTAACCAGAATGCCTAATATAATATTCATATCCTTTGTGGAGAAACCACTGTGTGACAACCACAGTATAACCGATCGTAGTATAGGAATTTCACTTCCTACTATGTGTATGTCATCCAAATACCAGGACATCACACCCTACTACCTTCTCAATAGATCTATCTCCTATTCTGATGAAGTCAAAGCCTATGACTCTCACATTAAAAATAGATGATCTATCTCCGCTATACATACTTTAGTCTATAAATAGACACAAGCTGCTTGTCCACTATGCTTCCGCTGCTCCCACTGACTATAACAACCCTCTGGCAGAGTTATATACACGTGCACTTCTAAAGCTAGTTTAGAACGACGCTATACTCATCCTCCTGCCGGGTCTCATAGTCTAGAACAGCAATAATGGCAAGTCTGGGTAAATAAGAACCTCCCTGTCATGCTCCTTGAGGATACCGGAGTACCTCTCGAGTGCTTGAGGGTACCCACCATATCTGCGGAGTGGCTAATAGAATGTCAAACCCGATTGAATCTTTAGATTCTATTAAATTTGTAAGTCTACGATAGCGCCCCGGCCGTCTACAGACGCCAAATGCGGAACAAAACTTTTAACTGGCGCTATCGTATACTATAACCCGGATCTGCCATTATTGCTAAACTAACAAACAGTAAAGAGTGTAGAAAGGTTATACCGAACGATCCGAGTCCTTCGTTCTTTAACCATCATCCCACGCTCCGTTGTGGCTGCTCCGATATCGTCGATCTCCGATCTGCTCGTCCAGGTGGCACCACGTCAACGATTCTTTAAACGGGCTCCCGCCTCTGACTCGAGGCAACTCGGTCGTCAAGTTTGCTAAAAGAGACGACCAAGATTGATGTAGAGAATGAGTAGAAGACTTTGTCTCGTTCCGTCCAAAGCTATGGACGAACGGTTAATGAAGTTGCCAATTGATTCGGGTGATGGAATGAAATGAGCAATGAAATTTCCATACACCCCAAAACTATCATAATCTCTTTTTTCTAAATCAAGTGAGAGTGAGAGGGGGAAGGGGCCGGCCACTATATAGGAGGTGGAGGGTGAGTGTAGGAGGAGTGAGGTGACCATAAGAACAAATATCATGTGTGAACACAAAGTGTGAACACAAAGAAAGCAACCAATGAAAACTCAACACCATTCAACCTAGTCACCTCTTCTAGAAACTTCTAGAACCTTCCACACTCATCTCAAGAAAAGATAAATCCGTCTTTAACCGAATGTTAAAAGACGGCTGATAGAAAACTGGAAACTGGCAACTTCCAAAAGTGATCCCGAAACGAATTTCAGGATAACCCCGTAACTGTACAAAAATACCCGCATTTGTATTACGACCGAATACAAATGCAACTGAGACAAAGATATTATATCTACTCAATACAATACTCGGATCCGGCTTAAACCAAAGCCGACCAGTATCATCTGTCCGAAAACCGACACATGCGTAAACTCACGTGCATTCTCCGAACCCTGCCATAAAACCATACGGCCTCTACAACGTTTCGCCCGAACTTGGGAAACTGTCTGTGGGGGACTCTAATGACTCGTCAGTACCCTGGCAGTGGGTTTAACCATAAACCGTCAGCGGCACTAGCAATGCGTAACGGCTGCCCATGGACTGACCTCAAGGGATGCCGATGAGCGAACTCATCCGGAAACCCTACTGAGCCTAACAGTGACAATGTATATACAGTCCGGTCCGTTCGTCTATGAGTATCGCATATCTGCCTAGGGGGCTAGTAACGTCAGACCCCCAATAGCAGTATAAGTCGTGTCGGAGTGTAGCCCAATAACACCCTGAGATACTACTGGAGTACCTACCAGTAAATCTCCTGCCACGGCCGTGGGCTATGTGTAATGGCTCTCCTAGACACAGCACGATCTCGCCCCCAATACCGGGAGAGACGAATCCCCTGCCGATCCGCTCACGTGCCTCCATGTGGCTCGGGACTGTACCCAAAAACTACCTGTTTGCATGACTCCTTTGAGCCGTGGTAGGGTAGAAATCAAAGCACAGTGGGAACTCACACGAGACAAATGACAACCTCAGGTCGATGAACTAATCTGTACACATGTCACCAGGGAACTGCTATCTGACGATATGTTTAATACCAACTAGCAGATTCCCGGCGAGTCCTGTCCGGTGTACTCATAACCCAATGAGCACCTGTATACATCTTAGGTGATCCAACTGACACCAGTGGCTTGTGAGACCAGCCACCACCCCTCGTCGGGGTCTCGACTGTATACGCTAGTCTACTCTGGAGTATCGATGCCCTGTCTCGAAACTCCCACGACTAGGGACCACAATTAAGGATATGCATATAAACTACCCAACTCTCACGTATATGATCGCCATCATATTGTTGGTAGTAAAGCAAGATCCTAAGGGCTCTATCAAAGTGTAACATGTAATCAGTCACCTGAACATGTACACGACTGATAAAGGCAAACCAGATAGCATACTATCATCTCGAGTAAGACTGTCCTACCGGTATAGGTCCTCCGCAATCATTGCAATCACGTACCTACGATCCAATAATTGACTCTGAGGGCACTATCTCCAACAATCTCCCACTTGCACTTAAGGTTAATTATTGCGATGTCGACTACTTACAGCCCGTGTGAAACCGAACATCCAACTTCTCTACTAATCAGTTTCACAAAGCCCGTTTGTAAAACTATTGTGTTCGAGAAATAGCCTCAGTGAGTGGATCCGTCTCGAAGTTTCTTTCTATATCTCTCTTAATCTCAAGTTCGCGGAGAAAGCCATCTCCCGAATTGAGTAATACCTGTCTTAGAATATGTCTGGATATCTGATGGGACCTAGTTCATAAATGAACTCCAAATCCAAACTTCTTAGACTGTATCGATCACTGAACCTAATCAGTATCCGGCACCATGCCACCCACAGTATCCTTTTGGACCACCTGTCCATAATACTATCCCTCGTTAGAGGGAAAACTATAACTCTGACAATCACTCTGTCAACTATGTCACCTTTGAAGCTTGGAATGATAACCGTCTCCCGAAGGAGGCTGCCGTCATCAAATCCGTAGAACATCCACTTATGTTCTAAAACTGCTTCCTTATGTTTCTCCAGGATTGGATTAATACAAACTTATTGCATCTAGTGCAAAAACAACATTTGGTGTGGTACTTGACATCTCATGATTGACTCAATTGCCTAAGCAAGTGATCTGCCAATCATGCACAGCCCTCTCCCCTTTAGTCTATACGACACCTTTAGAGAGGGTGACTCCATCACCTGCAGGTACACCACCACGACAGGAGTCATCTATTCTAAAAACCATTAGAATACTGTTAAAGTACCCACATTGGGAAACTACCCAAATCCAGATCTAAAACCATAGATCTAGAAACCAGAATGTCAAGTATTATATCAATATCCTGTCTGGAGAAACAACTGTATGACGACCACAGTACAACCGATCATAGTATAGGAATTTTACTTCCTACTCTGTGTATGTCATCCAGATACCATGACATCACACCCTACTACCTTCTTAACAGATCCATCCCCTATTCTGATGAAGTCAAACCCATGACTGTCACATCAAAATTAGATGATCTATCTCCGCTATAACTGCTCTAGTCTATAAATAGACATAAGCTACTTGCCCACTATACTTCATCTGCTCCCACTGACTACGACAACCCTCTGGCAGAATAATATACATGTGCACTTCTAAAGCTAGTTTAGAATGACACTATACTTATCCTCCTGCCTGGTCTCATAGTCTGGAACAACAGTAGTGTCAAGTCTGGGTAAACAAGAACCTCCCTGTCACCGTCCTTGAGGCTACAGAAGTACCTCTCGGGTGTCTGAGGTTACCCACCATATCTGCGGAGTGGCTAATGGAATGTCAAACCCGATTGAATCTTTAGGTCCTATTAAATTTTCCGTAATCGTTTGCGGTTCTGGAATCACTTCCAGTTCTACCATACTCCCACTTCTGTTTTTCTGAAAAAATCCATTTTACTAAAACTGTGGCGAGTCAAGAACAATATCACTATTGATCTTCCAAATGGTAGAATATCAACCCTCGTCATAGCCAGGGTCAACCCACAAACAGCCATTACAGAAAACGTGCCCTGAGTTATCCAGTGTCTGGTTTTAAGCATAAGCTGGACAACTTCCCGTACCTTAACATCGTTAAGATATGAACCATTCTATATCCAATATAGAAACTTTGGCACTAATTTAATTGGAACCATATTCAATCATGCAGCTGTCTCCAGTGCATATCTTCTTAATGGAAAGAGGCTAATCAGCATTACTCAACTTAGGAATCCTTCCAATTATGAGTAACCTGAAAGAGAAACAAGTTTCTCAAAATCATTACTATTATCTGAATACCAATCACAAGAATCTATATCTTCGATCTCTTTGAAGAATCCCGATACTTGTGACATCTGGTTCTCTACTTTATTCTTATATCCACAAATTCTCAAAACTTAGACCTTATATTTCTATGAAACACTTGTCTAAAACTAGAGAAGTCATAAGTAAACAGAACATAGTACGAGGACCTACCCCTTTGTCCTGATGGACACTTGGACAACATACAATACTCTGTATAAGTCCGCTGAGTTGAACAACTCAAAACCTGTGCGTCGTAGGTTGGAAACTGTACCCTAGCGATTTCCTCAAATATCACCAATTACAACGAATTCCGATATAATGAGGATGATCACCTAATTCCCAATAACTTACTCCCACTCATCATCTGTAAAACCATACAGATACGAGAATGAAACCTGGTAAATACATACCCTTGGAGTAAGTATCTAATCAGGAAAACAGTGTTTCCTTTAACAATGCACTGAAACATGAAAATGTTTCGTAGGGGTATCCTGGTATTCATAGCAATGCCTCTTCCATAATCCAATTCATGACTTTAACCGTATATTTCTTTGCCATCTCTCAAAATCCCTTTATTTGTCTTTAGTCGTTACCTTCTGTACACCATCGTTAGGCTAAATGGTTTTCTTCCTTCCCTACCGTTCGGCACCAGCCTATGGTTTGGAAGAAGACTATCCAGTAAGCATAATAGGTGTACCCTCCTAAACCAAGGAGTACTCGTATCTTGAGAGAAGGTAATGATAAAAGACAACTGAATAATACCTTATTCCTTTAAAGGTGAAATAGGAGTGGCGATGAAGTACGCGGTTTTGATCGTGAATGATAACAGTCGCAATTTTCTTTGCCCTTTTTCTAATCCCTTTATTTTGTCTTTAGTTATTACCTTCTGCACACCCTACTTAGGCTAATTGGTTTTCTTCATTCCCTACCTTTCGGCACATGCCTATGGTTTGGAATAAGACTATCCAATAAGCGTAATAGGTGTACTCTCCTAAACCAAGGAGCCCTCGCAACCTGAGAGAAGGTGATAATAAAAGACAACTGAATAAACCAATTCTATTTCTCCTGAACCTGGATTCATCCTCGAAGAAGTCCCTTCGAGTTCGTATATAACCATACGATGGATCTATCCAATGGAAGTGGATGTCCGTAGTAAAACGGGGTGTTCTGAGAAATTCAAAGGGTAAAAGAAGGAGTGGCAATGACTTATGCAACTCAGACAATCCAAAGCCAGTATTTTAAGAAGGTTCGGTCAACTTGGTCACTGAGTCATAGTCTAGGGTCGGTCAAAGGTCGCTGTCAAAAAGAGAGAGAAAAGAAAACACTCTGCGTGCACTCTAACCTAGATCAGAATGGTTATCACTTTATCTAATCCGGAAACCTCCCACCGTCCTATCAAATTCTCCTCCAAACCTGAAAGAAGAATCAATCGGGATCACCTGAAGAGTAAACCAACTCATCAGTGGTAATCGGGATCCAACTCTCATCGCATGATAACGTGACGGAATCCACTCACGTTACTCACACTCCAGAAGGTATGCGCATACTTGGCAAGTTTCAGTTTCTTTAGAAACTCCCGATATGATTTTTGCCCCATGCTCTTATAACCTTGGCTTTGGTCAAAATGTCATAAGTCACATGCCAAGTTCTACCCGTCACTATCTTGTCAATTTGAACCCACCCGCACATGCCCCTGGCTTTGGCCAAATGGCAGAACGATTGTCCCAAACCAACTCATCTATCTATGCAACAAATGAATACCCAGCAGCTACCAAACACTATGCCTTAACTTTGGCTAAAATGCATAGCTTGAATACTACTGAATACCCAAAAGAAATGACGGAGGGCTACGGCTGGTTTTTGGCGAAAAACCTTTAACGTAACGAACTTGATATCGCTGAAGGAACCTGATAGCTTTTTTAAAATATAGTGGCGAAAACCTTTTGCTAAAGAGGTCACTCCCGGTGAAGGGATCTCGGCTCTTTCCTCGTGGAATGAGGTGCAGGATATTCCACTGAATACCATGATGCAAAGCAACTTGTAATCGACTATAGTAAAGTTATTACCCTGACGCAAACTTCTGCCCAAGGGGTCAGTCCCGGTGAAGGGATATCGGCCCTTGCCCCGTCGAATGAGGTGCAGGATATTCCACTGAATACCGCTATGCATAACAAAAGGAAACGTCTTTGCAATAACACTTTTTAAATTTGTTCCAACAACTACCAAATAGGTTTGCTTTCCTTTGCATTGATCAGAATCAACGCAGTCCCATCAATCAATCACACCAGAAAAGAACGAAAATAAAATGTACGTATATATCATCCGCATTCGTCACTGGGTCCCGTCATCACCCGTTAGGTTACTTAACTAACGACAGAGCGGAGACTGGACTAGCGCGGGTGTAAAACATATACAACATCTAATAGTATATAAACCAATATACAATAATCGCTCCAGGCGTGATAATATGCAACATTACAGAAAAGTAATAAGCATCATAGAACAATACAGATAATCTGGGATCACCGGGTTTCACAGAGCCGCTGCTGAAACCCGACGTTCCCCTGGTCGTGTGGATAGCCTGTGCAATGAAACCTAGACCCCTACGGGTGCGGCAAGTTACCCGCCAAAACCTGAAGCGAGGTAGTCCCCCACAGCATAGTGAATGGAACACCCGGCACTTCACGGAATCCGGTAAATTGAGCACCCCTCCTTGGGTCAACCTGTACCCCCTACGAGTGTGGCGAATAGTCTACCAATTCTAGAGTGAGACCCCTCTGCCTCTCAAAGCCATGAGATGCGGACCCGTTGCCCTCCAGAACCCGGCTATCCGTACACTCTGTTGCGGGGCAAAACCTAGTACAGTAATGAAAAATAGTACAACAGGTACATCGACCGCAACCTAGTCGTGCCCCAAAAGAATATTATACAACAGGCAGTGACGGCAGTCCACAAGTTGGACGCTCGCCCGCAATATCAAATGTATAAATAAATCCAAACTGCACTACCATTGCACACTGCTATCCACCACGACAAATCCGCAACATCACAGCACAACACAGAACATCAACGCGAATGTCACGTTCGCAAACCCGTCTAAAAGAACTATAGCAATCAGATGCGGTTTACCGATCAAATGACATTCCCGGTCGGAGATATAATGCAAGTACTGTAAACTAACATGTTTAAATTTCGATCGACTAAATATCACGAAGTGGGCCCCACGAACATCTGTTGAACAGTAACAAAATCTGGGCCCAAAAGATATATACCAAAAACCCCAAATTCCAACAGAGAAGACACTGTGCAAATTTGGATCAATGATTCAACAGAATGGCCGCGGATGCGCGGCCAAACCATGGGTTTGGCCGCGATTCCGCGGCAGTTTGGTGGAATCACGTGCTCAAATTTGGTCGGTGTGCTTCTAAAACCCTGCACAACTTTCTGTGATATGTAGAATAATTTTAGGACTTCATTTAAAATCGACAGAAACTGTGAACTTGAATTTTGCAGTTTTTGATTTCCGGCTCGATCGATGTTTTAAACGCGTTAGCACAAGTTAGTATAGCATAATGGTGAGGCTCTGATACCACTGTAAGTCTACGGTAGCACCCCGGCCGTCTACAGACGCCAAATGCGGAACAAAACTTTTAACTGGCGCTATCGTATACTATAACCCGGATCTGCCATTATTGCTAAACTAACAAACAGTAAAGAGTGTAGAAAGGTTATACCGAACGATCCGAGTCCTTCGTTCTTTAACCATCATCCCACGCTCCGTTGTGGCTGCTCCGATCTCGTCGATCTCCGATTTGCTCGTCCAGGTGGCACCACGTCAACGATTCTTTAAACGGGCTCCCGCCTCTGACTCGAGGCAACTCGGTCGTCAAGTTTGCTAAAAGAGACGACCAAGATTGATGTAGAGAATGAGTAGAAGACTTTGTCTCGTTCCATCCAAAGCTATGGACGAACGGTTAATGAAGTTGCCAATTGATTCGGGTAATGGAATGAAATGAGCAATGAAATTTCCATACACCCCAAAACTATCATAATCTCTTTTTTCTAAATCAAGTGAGAGTGAGAGAGGGAAGGGGCCGGCCACTATATAGGAGGTGGGGGGTGAGTGTAGGAGGAGTGAGGTGACCATAAGAACAAATAACATGTGTGAACACAAAGTGTGAACACAAAGTGTGAACACAAAGAAAGCAACCAATGAAAACTCAACACCATTCAACCTAGTCACCTCTTCTAGAAACTTCTAGAACCTTCCACACTCATCTCAAGAAAAGATAAATCCGTCTTTAACCGAATGTTAAAAGACGGCTGATAGAAAACTGGAAACTGGCAACTTCCAAAAGTGATCCCGAAACGAATTTCAGGATAACCCCGTAACTGTACAAAAATACCCGCATTTGTATTACGACCGAATACAAATGCAACTGAGACAAAGATATTATATCTACTCAATACAATACTCGGATCCGGTTTAAACCAAAGCCGACCAGTATCATCTGTCCGAAAACCGACACGTGCGTAAACGCACGTGCATTCTCCGAACCCTGCCATAAAACCATACGGCCTCTACAACGTTTCGTCCGAACTTGGGAAACTGTCTGTGGGGGACTCTAATGACTCGTCAGTACCCTGGCAGTGGGTTTAACCACAAACCGTCAGTGGCACTAGCAATGCGTAACGGCTGCCCATGGACTGACCTCAAGGGATGCCGATGAGCGAACTCATCCGGAAACCCTACTGAGCCTAACAGTGACAATGTATATACAGTCCGGTCCGTTCGTCTATGAGTATCGCATATCTGCCTAGGGGGCTAGTAACGTCAGACCCCCAATAGCAGTATAAGTCATGTCGGATTGTAGCCCAATAACACCCTGAGATACTACTGGAGTACTTACCAGTAAATCTCCTGCCACGGCCGTGGGCTATGTGTAATGGCTCTCCTAAACACAGCACGATCTCGCCCCCAATACCGGGAAAGACGAATCCCCTACCGATCCGCTCACGTGCCTCCATGTGGCTCGGGACTGTACCCAAAAACTACCTGTTTGCACGACTCCTTTGAGCCGTAGTAGGGTAGAAATCAAAGCACAGTAGGAACTCACACGAGACAAATGACGACCTCAGGTCGATGAACTAACCTGTACACATGTCACCAGGGAACTGCTATCTGACGATATGTATAATACCAACTAGCAGATTCCCGGCGAGTCCTGTCCGGTGTACTCATAACCCAATGAGCATCTGTATACATCTTAGGTGATCCAACTGACACCAGTGGCTTGTGAGACCGGCCACCGCCCCTCGTCGGGGTCTCGACTGTATACGCTAGTCTACTCCGGAGTATCGATGCCCTGTCTCGAAACTCCCACGACTAGGGACCACAATTAAGGATATGCATATAAACTACCCAACTCTCACGTATATGATCGCCATCATACTGTTGGTAGTAAAGCAAGATCCTAAGGGCTCTATCAAAGTGTAACATGTAATCAGTCACCTGAACATATACACGACTGATAAAGGCAAACCAGATAGCATACTATCATCTCGAGTAAGACTGTCCTACCGGTATAGGTCCTCCGCAATCATTGCAATCACGTACCTGCGATCCAATAATTGACTCTGAGGGCACTATCTCCAACAAAATTTTCAGTAATCGGCTGTGGTTCTGGAATCACTTCCAGTTCTACCATACTCCCACTACTGTTTTCTGAAAAAGTCTATTTTATTAAAAATGTGGAGAGTCAAGAACAATATCACTATTGATCTTCCAGATGGTAGAAAATTACCCCTCGTCATAGCCCAGGATAACCAACAAACTGCCATTACAGAAACGTGCCTTGAGTTATCCAGAGTTTGGTTTTAAGCATAAGCCGGACAACTCCATATACCTTAATATCGTTAAGATATGAACCATTCTATATACAATATAGAAACAGAGGCACTGATTTAATTGGAACCAGATTCAAATCATGCAGCTGTCGCCAATGCATGTCAACTAAATGGAAGAAGGCCGATCAGTATTACTCAACTAGGAGTGCATCCAGATATGAGTAACCTGAAAGAGAAGCAAGTTCTCAAAATCATTACTATCAACTGAATACCAAACACAGATATCTACATCTTTGATCACCTTGAAGAATCCTAATACTTGCAATACATGGTTCTCTACTTTATTCTTGTACCTATAACTTCTCAAAACTTGGACCTTGTATTTCTACGAATCACTTGTCTAAAACAGGAGAAGTCACAAGTAAACAGAATATAGTACGAGTACCAACCCCTCTGTCTTAATGGACACTGGATAACATATAATACTTTTTATAAGTCCCCTGAGTTCAATAACTCAAACCCTGTGCGTCGTAGATTGAAAACTGTACTTATGGTTAAGAAGAATTACACCGCTGTTTAATACTCTTTACCTAATCATCAACTGATATAGGTAAATGTCATGGACATAATTTCATAAAGTTATATCTCACTTTATAAAATAAACGTACAGATATATCAGTTTGAAATTGGTGCATAACAACGGATATTCAAAACCAAATATCTGCCATCAGGCAAAACCCCAGGCGATTTCCTCAAATATCATCAATTACAACGAATTCTGATATAATGAGGATATAATCACCTAATTCCTAATAACTTACTCCCACTCATTATCTGTAAAACCATACAGATGTGAGAATCATGCCTGGTAAGTACATACCCTGGAGTAAAGATCTAATTGGGAAATCGGTTTTCAATTAACAACGCATAGTGAAACTGAAATATTAAAATGTTTCGAAGGGGTATCCGGGTATTCCTAGTAATACACCTTACATTATCCAGATTCATGACTGTAACCGTATATCTTCTTGCCATCTGTCCAAATCCGTTTATTTGTCTTGACTCATTACCTTCTGTACACCACCCTTAGGCTAAATGGTTATCTTCCTTCCCTACCGTTCGGCACCAGCCTATGGTTTGGAAGAAGACTATCCAATAAGCGTAATAGGTGTACTCTCCTAATCCTAGGAGCACTCGCAACCTGAGAGAAGGTAAAGATAAAAGACAACTGAATAAACCTTATTCTATTTCTCCTGAACCAGAATCCATCATCGAACTGGAACAAGTTCCTTCGAGTTTGTATGTAACTATACGACGGATTATCCGATAACTGTGGATCTTCGTAGTGATACGGGGTGTTCTGGAGAAATTCAAAGGTGAAGCAGGAGTGGCGATGATATACGCGATTTGGTAGTGAATGATAGCAGTCGCAATTTACTTTGCCCTATTTCTAATCCCTTTATTTGACTTTACTTATTACCTCTTGTACACCACACTTAGGCTAATTGGTTTTCTTCCTTCCCCACATTTCGGCACCTGCCTATGGTTTGGAAGAAGACCATCCAATAAGCGTAATAGGTGTACCCTCTCCTAATCCTAGGAGCCCTCGCAACCTGAGAGAAGGTAAAAGGAAAAGACAACTGAATAGTCCTATTCAATTTCTCCAGAACCGGATACTATCCTCGAATCTGAAACAAGTTTTTTCGAGTTCGTATGTAACTATACGATGGTCAAATCCAATAACTGTGGATCTTCATAGTGATGCGGAATGTTCACGAGAAAAGCAAAGGGTAAAAGTAGGAGTGGCAATTAAGTATGCAACTCTGACAATCCAAAATCCAGTATTTTAAGAAAGTTCGGTTAATTTGGTCACTGAGTTATAGTCTAAGGTCGAGACATGGTCGTTACCAAAAAGAGAGAGAGAAAAGAAACACTCTGCGTGCACTCTAACCTAGATCAGAATGGTTAATCACTTTATCTAATCAGAACGTCTCCCACTGTATCCTCAAATTCTCCTCCAAACCTGAAAGAAGAATTAGTCGGGATCATCTAAAATCATCCGAGGAGTAAACCAACTCATCAGTGGGTATCGGGATCCAACTATCATCGCATGATAACCTGATGGAATCCACTCACGTTATCACACTCCAGAAGTTATACTCATGCCTGGCAAGTTTCCTGTATGTTTGTGTTAGTGTATATGCCCTAGAGGCCATTACTGTATCATACTAGTTTGTATATTACTTAATGGAAGCTCGGGATATTCACCTTGTATTGACAATCTTGCTCAAAATAGTAGTATGCTACTTAGTTTGTTTCTGCTTTAATGTGTGCATGTGTTTCTTATAGCATATCGCCTTTACACATTAGTGGAGCCCTTAGGATCTTTGCTTGATTACCAGCGTTATGATGGCAGTCACACTCGTGGGGGCTGGGTAATCCACAAGCACATCCTTATGCAGGTCCCTAGTCGTAGGACTATTGAGACAGGGCATCGATACTCCGGAGTAGACTAGCGTATGCGCTTCTCATCCCAGTTTGGGAGACGGTCTGTCCCACAGCCGTCAGTACGTCGTACTTGAGATAGTATGTGGGTGCTCGTTAGGTTACGAGTACACTGGACAGGACTCGTCGGGAACTGTTGGTTGGTATTATACATATCGTCAGTTTTCAGTTCTCAGGAGACATGAGTACAGCTTATTCCGTTGACTTGACACTGTCATTTCGCCTCGAGTGTGTTCCCATTGTTCTTTGATTACTACCCTACCACGGCTCAAAGGAGTCGTGCAAACAGGTAGTTTTTGGGTGCAGTCCCGAAGCACTTGGAGGCAGTGACGGTTAGACAGGATTCGTCTCTCCCGGTATTGGGGGTTGATATCGCGCTGTGTCTAGAAGAGCCATTACACAAAGTCCCTGGCCAGGGCAAGCGAGATATACTGGTAGGTTTCCAGTATTATCTCAGGGTGTTCTGGGCTACACTCCGACACGACTTGTACCGCTATTAGGGGACTGGCGTTTACCGCCCCCTAGGCCCACCATGCGATACTCTTAGATGAAAAGACCGGACTGTACGGAGACTGTCACATTCAGGCTCAGTAGGAGTTCAGATGGGTTTTTACTCGTCAGTCTTCTTATCGGCATCTACCTGGGGACCGTTATGTACAGCTAGTGCCGCTTGCGGTCTATAGTTAAACCCACTGCCAGCGTAGTGTCGAGTCTTTAGAGTCCCACACAGAGGGTTATTCGCCTTTAAGCAAAATGCGTAGAGGTCGCATGGTTTTGCGACGGGGTTCGTTCACATCCGCGCACTTGTGCACGTTTGGTGTTCGGACAGCTTATACTAGCGGGCTTTGGTTTAAGCCGGATCCTAGTATATGATTTGGGATTGGTTTTATCTCTTTGTATTCGTGTTCCTCGGAACACGGATACGGGTGTGTATGCATAGTTGACTAAGGCAGAGGCAGAGAACTTTCATTAGGGTTGATGACCATTGTCATTTTCTTAACCCTAATGTTTATGTGTGAAATATGATTTATTAATATTAGTTAATTATAATTGTTTATGGTTATGGTTGTTGACCATTTGACTATGCTTAACTTGTTGACCTAGGTTGACAAGTTGACCATCATCATTTCATATGAAAGAGGCTCTTTGATCCTTGCAAAAGTATTTAATGTGAAATGATAATGGTCATTTCTTGATTAACCATCACAATTATCTTTAGCTAATTATATTATTTATCAAAATTCACATATATATGAGAAGGTTGGCATTATTCTTCTCACTTTATCATTCTCATTCTTTCTCATCCTCTTCCTCTCTCTCTAGCTCTCCCCTCTCATGAGTTGAGAACCATTTGAACTTGAGATAAAACCTTCAAAATTACTCTCTACTCTTTCTAAGGTCCTAGGTTTAGAACACCAGGCACCTTAGTTACTTCTAGTTTGAGGTTGGAGCCAAAGGTAGAGGCCCTCGGGTGGATCTTTCTTCGGCAAGAGAAGGCGACAAGGAGAACCCGTTCTTTCCACTCCAAGGAGCAAGAAGAGAAGGACTTGAAGACCTAGGTAAAACCCCTTAACCGAGTAGCTAACTCTTTTAGCTTGTTAGTTAGTTTTTGTTTAGTAAAGATCCCTCCTTTACATAGTCCATGTTGCCTAGTGTTGTAAAAGTCCGATTTTTCATAACGTTTCCGCCTCCCCGTAAGCACCGGGGTGGGCAACGTGGACTTACAGTGGTATCAAAGCCTAGCTAAACACAAACTAACTAGTTAGCAAAGTATCTAGAACCTCGATCGGAAAAAAATCGCAAAACACTTTTCAAAACCCTAAGTTTCTGCCGATTTTTATATCTGCTTTAAAAATAATAAATCATACACTAAAAATCGGCTCAGGGTTTTACAGAACACCCAAGAAAAAACGAACCAGCGAGTCGACCAACTCACCGCGGAACCGCGGCAAGAGCATGCTCTTGCCGCGGATCCACGGCCGAGTTGATTCGGCCGTGGGTCGTTTTTCCTGCAGTGTTCTTCTGTTGCTGTTTTGGGATTTTTAGGATGGTTTGTTTCTGCCCAGATTTTCCAGAGAATAAGTTGGTTTTTGGGGTGGTCACAAATCCGTATTTTGATCGAACTTCTTTAGACTTTGGCTAATAGGTTATATCTATGATATGATATATGTATTGAACGTCTGCTAATCGCTATACGTCGATTAGTGGGGGTTATACATATCTGTGATCTGTAATGTTGATGGTTTGTGTATATGAATTCGTTGGATTGTCGCGGATGAATAGCAGGGGGGTTGTGAGATGAGAGTTTTCTTATTCTTTCAATTCATGTAATATGTAATTTGATGTAATATTATTTGTATGGCCGCACAACCGGGTTGGGGTTGTAGCCGTCATTGTATAATTTCTTTTTACTGTTTTTGCTCCTAGGATAGACCCAAGGTGGGGTGCACAAACTACCGGGTATCTCGAAGTGCCGAGTGGCCTACTCACGTTGTTGAGGGAGGTTGCTTCACTTCGGGTACTTGGCGGGTAGTTTGCCGCACCCGTAGGGGTCTAGGGTGGGGTTTTGGCTATTCATCGCGACCGTGTAATCCGTTCTTCGTTACAGGCTCGTACGGAGTGCGGATTCCTAGTATATCCAATGTATTCATCTGTGATCTGGAATGGCTATCATTGCATGTGACGAATGTATATATATATATATATATATATATATGATATCTATTTAGGCGTTGCTTATGTTTTGCATCCGCGCTAGTCCAGCCCCCGCTCTGTCGTTAGTTAAGTAACCTAACGGGTGATGACGGGACCCCGTGGAGAATGCGGATGGCATAAGCGTACGTCATATTTTCGTTGTTTTCTGCAATGGTAGGATTAATTGATGGGACGCATTAAAATTAATGCAAGAAAAAATAAACCAAGTAAAAGTCGTTGGAACACTTTCAAAATCACTCGGTTCTTTTCAAAACCAATTTTTAAATATGGAGCTTGAACCACTCTTTTTGAAAGCTATCTCATTCCTTCGATTATATCAAGTTCACTACGTTCACGGTTTCGCCAAAACCATTCATAGCCCTCCGTCGTTTCACATGAATGGTCAATAGTATTCAAGCTATGTATGTTGGCCAAAGTCAAGGCATAGTGATTGGTAGCTATTGGGTATTTATGTGCAGCATAGATAGATGTGTTGGTTTGGGACAGTCGTACTGCCATGTTGGCCAAAGTCAAGAGTAGGTACGGGGGGGTTCAAATTAACCTGGAGAACGACGGGTAGAACTTGACATGTGACTTATAATATGTTGGCCAAAGTCAAGGTCATAAGAGCATGGGGCAAAAATCCACAT
Organism: Agapanthus africanus; assembly: GCA_030015575.1. Taxonomy (NCBI): domain Eukaryota; kingdom Viridiplantae; phylum Streptophyta; class Magnoliopsida; order Asparagales; family Amaryllidaceae; genus Agapanthus; species Agapanthus africanus. The sequence goes on along the minus strand of CM057338.1, from coordinate 863,458,202 downwards.
CGGGAGTTTCTAAAGAAACTGAAACTTGCTAGCGCTGCATGCCATTTGGAGTGTGATGATTCTGGTAGGATTCCTTCAGTTTTGTCACGCAATGATATTTGGATCCCGATCCTACTGTGAGTATATGCTACTCCTCGGAAAATTTCTCACTTAACGATCAATACTATAAACCAAGTAGGTGTCTAGAAAGGTGTTAGCGGGGCTACGCCCACAGGGAAAAGAGGTTACTTAATTAAGGAACTTCGCGAAAGCGTTGGAAAACCTCCCTCGAAGTACCGACACTGGCCTGGCTGAACGGTTAAGCAAGTATTGTACGGTGAGATTGATCCCGACTAGTTCTTCCTTTATGGTTTGAGGAGGGATTCGAGAGACAGTGGGAGCCATCCTATTTAGACAAATTAAAAACCACTCTAAACTTGCAAGAGCATCATGCTAAAGTGTTTCTTCTCTCTATCCTAATTGCAGCGACCAAACATCATGACTGGACTTAAGTTACTACTAGATAAAAACATACTGACAGGGCCAAACTACAAAGATTGGCTCAGGAATGTCAAAATGGCAATCACTTATGACAAGTTGGGGTATCTCCTTACCACCAAAGCTCCCCCTGTCCCAGGTCCCAAAACCAGCGTCGTGGATAGGGAAATCCGTAAGACCTGGGAAATCGACTGTGCGAAGGCCAAGTGCCTCGTGCTTGCCTCTATGGACAATGAACATCAGAGGAGGCACGAGAATATGGACCTCGAATCCATATTTCTCCATACAAAAGAACTATATGGAGAGCAATCCCGTATCGCCAGATACGAAGTGTCGAAAAAGCTGTTTTCGGCGAGATTGGCCGTCGGATCATCGGTAGCGGAACGCGTGCTTAAGATGATTGGCTACATAGAGGAGCTCGTGGACCTTGGGACCACGTTGGAGAATGAGCTCTATACGGACTTGATTCTCCAGTCCCTTCCTTCCACTTACGCCCAGTTTATCCTGAACTTCAACTTGCAAGAAAAGGAGGTTGAACTTTCAGAACTCCTCAACATGCTGAGGAGTGCAGAGGGCACCCTACAGAAAGGTAGGGAAACATCCACTTTGTTTGTAGGAGGATCTTCCTCTTCTAGGTCCAAGGCGAAAGCCAAGGAAAAGAAGAAGAAAACCCCCGCCAAACCAAGGGGCGGTGTTAGTAAAGTGGATACGAAGGGAAAGGCAAAAGCAACAAAGGTAGCAGGGAAGCTTGTGGGGAAGGAAGAGTGCTTTCACTGTCATAAGAGTGGACAATGGAAGAAAGATTGCAGGGCTTAGAAGGCCAGAAACCAGGATCTGAAGCAAGTTGCGGTTTCAGCTTCAGGTGTGTATGTTATTGAAAACTGTCTATCAATAAACTCTACTTCCTGGGTATTGGATACCGGGTCAGGATCTCATATCTGTAATTCTTTGCAGGCATTGAGAAAGCGTAGGTTTTTGAAGGCAAGTGATATGACCCTCAAAGTTGCAAACGGAGCTAGCATGGATGCTAAGGCCGTGGGGGACTATCACCTGGGAATGTCAGATGGACATGTTTTGGTTTTATGTAATTGCTTTTTTGTACCCAATGCAACTTGTAATATCATTTCTGTATCTTTAATATCTAAAGAAGGTTATGAATTTGCGTTTGTAAGTAATGTTGTAAACATTCACCTTAATCAAGTTCTGATTGGGTCAGGTACATTAAGCAATGGTATATACGTATTAAACCAACCACAGATTTTCAATGTCCAGAGTACACACAAAAGAAAGTCTCCGGAAACAAATCAGGCTTTCTTATGGCATTGTAGACTGGGTCACATCAATGAGAGAAGGTTGACGAAGTTACATACAGAAGGATATTTGGATTCGTTCGAATATCAATCATATGCAACTTGTCAATCCTGTCTCAAAGGAAAGATGACAAAGACTCCGTTCACTGGACACGGAGAAAGAGCGAGCGAGCTCTTGGGACTCGTACACAGCGACGTGTGCGGTCCAATGTCTACGCATGCACGAAGCGGTTATTCTTACTTCATTACTTTTACGGATGACTTTTTAAGGTACGGATATGTCTTCTTAATGTTTTCGAAGCCTTTGGAAAATTCCAGGAATATAAGAATGAAGTAGAAAAACAAACAGGCAAAAGTATCAAGACACTGAGATCTGATCGAGGTGGTGAATACTTGAGTGCCGAGTTCCTGGATTACCTAAAAGAGAATGGAATTCTCTCTCAGCTTACTCCTCCATACACTCCGCAACATAACGGTGTATCGGAGAGACGGAACCGAACCCTATTAGATATGGTACGGTCCATGATGAGTAACGCTGAGTTACCGCGATCATTCTGGGGATATGCACTAGAATCAGCTGCATACCTTTTGAACCGAGTTCCAACTAAGACTGTGCCTACTACACCATATTAGATGTGGTGTGGGAAGAGACCCTATCTTAATCACATTAAGACGTGGGGATGTCCAGCTTTTGTCAAAAAGCAGCATGCGGAAAACTCGAGGCACGCTCAGTACAGTGCAAGTTTGTGGGATATCCAAAGAACTCCAAGGGATATTTCTTCTATTGCGAAGATGAACAAAAGGTTTTTGTTTCTCGTCATGCCCACTTCTTGGAAACTCAGTTTTTGGAAAATCAGATAAGTGGGACCGCAATAGAACTGGAAGAAATTCCAGAACCACGAGCTATTACTGAAAGCTTAGTAGAACCAGAGGGTTCGAAAGATCGGGACATTCCTGCGTCGCTCCGCAGAAGTAGTAGGCAGTCTCATCCGCCCGAGAGATACTACGGTTTTCTCATAGACGGGGATAGAGAGGATTGCATCATTGATAGTGATGAGCCGACTAGCTTCCAGCAGGCCATTCAGAGCGTTGACTCGGTAAAATGGCTGGATGCAATGCGGACCGAAATGGAGTCCATGTACACCAACAAAGTATGGACATTGGACATTGCTCCAAATGGGGTAAAACCCATAGGATGCAAGTGGATCTTCAAAAGGAAGATTGGTGTAGATGGACAGGTTGAGACATATAAAGCTAGACTTGTTGCAAAGGGTTTTCGTCAAAGACCTGGTTTGGACTATGACGAAACCTTTTCTCCAGTGGCTATGCTGAAATCCATTCGGATCCTTCTTGCCATTGCTGCCTTCCACGATTATGAGATCTAGCAGATGGACGTAAAGACCGATTTTCTAAATGGAAATTTAGAGGAGTGTGTCTATATAGATCAGCCAGAGGGTTTCATTCGGAGTGGGAGCAGCGGAAAGGTATGCAAGTTGCTTAAGTCCATCTATGGACTAAAGCAGGCATCGCGGAGTTGGAACATCTGTTTTGATGAGACGGTCAAAGAATTTGGTTTTATCAAAAATCCAGATGAACCATGTATCTATAGTAGATTTGTAGCAAGAACTGTAGTATTCCTCGTTTTATACGTGGATGACATTCTCTTGATAGGAAATGACATTCCTATGCTACAATCTGTCAAAGGGTTCTTGTCACACAGGTTCTCCATGAAAGACCTGGGTGATGCCTCTTACATTCTGGGGATCCGGATCTATCGTGACAGATTTAAGAGGATATTAGGACTATTACAGTCCAGGTACATCGACACCATACTGAAAAGATTCAGTATGGAAGATTCCAAGCGCGGTAATCTACCGGCTTGTCACGGGATCACCCTCTCCAAAGAGATGTCTCCCAAGACTGATTTGGAAAGGGATCGCATGTCTGTTATACCCTACGCTTCTGCGGTAGGCTCTATAATGTATGCGATGTTGTGTACCAGACCAGATGTAGCTTATGCACTGAGTGTGGTAAGCCGGTATCAGTCAAACCCTGGGGAGAAACACTGGATAGCGGTAAAGAACATTCTCAAGTACCTGAGAAGGACTAAGGAGATGTTCTTGGTGTATGGCGGAAAAGACCTCCAGATCGAGGCATTTGCTGACTCCAGCTTTCAGAGTGACAAGGATGATTCCAAGTCCATGTCGGGTTATGTCTTTACCCTCAATGGAGGGGCGGTGTGTTGGAAGAGTTCCAAACAGGAAACCGTTGCTGACTCGACGATGGAAGCAGAATATATCGCTGCTGCAGATGCCGCAAAAGAAGCCGTCTGGATAAGGAAGTTCTTGACAGAACTTCAGGTGGTTCCGTCCATTGTTGATCCAGTACCTCTGTATTGCGACAACAACGGGGCTATAGCTTTAGCGAAGGAACCCAGGTCCCATCAGAAGTCCAGGCACATCTTGAGGCGGTATCACCTGATCAGGGAGATCGTGGGTCGCCAGGAGATCGAGGTTCGGAGAGTTGCTATGAAAGATAACACTGCTGATCCATTCACGAAGGCCTTACCCCAGACTCAGTTCGAGCGGCTGATCGAGATGATAGGTCTTCGATACGCCAGTACATGGCCTTAGTGCAAGTAGGAGATTGTTAGTGTATATGCACTAGAGGCTATTACTGTATCATACTAGTTTGTATATTACTTAATGGAAGCTTGGGATATTCACCTTGTATTGGAAATCTTGCTCAAAATAGTAGTATGCTACTTGGTTTGTTTCTGCTTTAATGTGTGCATGTGTTTCTTATAGCATATCGCCTTTACACATTAGTGGAGCCCTTAGGATCTTTGCTTGATTACCAGCGTTGTGATGGCAGTCACACTCGTGGGGGCTAGGTAATCCACAAGCACATCCTTATGCAGGTCCCTAGTCGTAGGACTATCGAGACAGGGCATCGATACTCCGGAGTAGACTAGCGTATGCGCTTCTCATCCCAATTTGGGAGACGGTCTGTCCCACAGCCGTCAGTACGTCGTACTTGAGATAGTATGCGGGTGCTCGTTAGGTTACGAGTACACTGGACAGGACTCGTCGGGAACTGTTGGTTGGTATTATACCTATCGTCAGTTATAAGTTCCCAGGTGACATGAGTACAGCTTAGTCCGTTGACTTGACACTGTCACTTCGCCTCGAGTGTGTTCCCACTGTTCTTTGATTACTACCCTACCACGGCTCAAAGGAGTCATGCAAACAGGTAGTTTTTGGGTGCAGTCCCGAAGCACTTGGAGGCAGTGATGGTTAGATAGGATTCGTCTCTCCCGGTATTGGGGGTTGATATCGCGCTGTGTCTAGGAGAGCCATTACACAAAGTCCCTGGCCAGGGCAAGCGAGATATACTGGTAGGTTTCCAGTGTTATATCAGGGTGTTCTGGGCTACACTCCGACACGACTTGTACTGCTATTAGGGGACTGACGTTTACCTCCCCCCTAGGCCCGCCATGCGATACTCTTAGACGAACAGACCGGACTGTACGGAGACTGTCACATTCAGGTTCAGTAGAAGTTTAGATGGGTTTTTACTCGTCAGTCTTCTTATCAGCATCTACCTGGGGACCGTTACGTACAGCTAGTGCCACTTGCGGTCTGTGGTTAAACCCATTGCCAGCGTAGTGTCGAGTCTTTAGAGTCCCACACATAGGGTTATTCGCCCTTAGGCAAAATGAGTAGAGGTCGCATGGTTTTGCGACGGGGTTCGTTCACATCCGCGCACTTGTGCACGTTTGGTGTCCGGACAGCTTATACTAGCGGGTTTTGGTTTAAGCCGGATCCTAGTATATGATTTGGGATTGGTTTTATCTCTTTGTATTCATGTTTCTCGGAACACGGATACGGGTGTGTATGCACAGTTGAATGAGGCAGAGGCAGAGGACTTTCATTAGGGTTGATGACCATTGTCATTTTCTTAACCTTAATGTTTATGTGTGAAATATGATTTATTAATATTAGTTAATTATAATTGTGTATGGTTAGGGTTGTTGACCATTTGACTATGCTTGACTTGTTGACCTAGGTTGACAAGTTGACCATCATCATTTCATATGAAAGATACTCTTTGATCCTTGCAAAAGCATTTAATGTGAAATGATAATGGTCATTTCTTGATTAACCATCACAATTACTTTAGCTAATTATATTATTTATCATAATTCATATATATATGAGAAGGTTGGTATTATTCTTCTCACTTTATCATTCTCATTCTCTCTCATCCTCTTCCTCTCTCTCTAGCTCTCCCCTCTCATGAGTTGAGAACCATTTGAGCTTGAGATAAAACCTTCAAAATTACTCTCTACTCTTTCTAAGATCCTAGGTTTAGCACACCAAGCACCTTAGTTACTTCTAGTTTGAGGTTGGAGCCAAAGGTAGAGGCCCTCGGGTGGATCTTTCTTCGGCAAGAGAAGGCGACAAGGAGAACCCGTTCTTTCCACTCCAAGGAGCAAGAAGAGAAGGACTTGAAGACCTAGGTATAACCCCTTAACCGAGTAGCTAACTCTTTTAGCTTGTTAGTTAGTTTTTGTTTAGCAAGATACCTCCTTTACATAGTCCATGTTGCCTAGTGTTGTAAAAATCCGATTTTTCATAACGTTTCCGCCTCCCCGCAAGCACCGGGATGGGCAACGTGGACTTACAGTTTGAAACTCCCGATGTGATTTTTACCACATGCTCTTATGACCTTGACTAAGGCCAACAAATCATAAGTCACATGTCAAGTTCTACCCGTCATTGTCCAGATTAATTTGAACCCACCTGTACTCGCCCTTGACTAGGGCCAACAAGGCGGACGACTGTCCCAAACCAACGCATCTCTCTATGCAACAGAAAAGTAATAAATATCTACCATACACTATACCTTGACTAAGGCCAACAAACATAGCATGAATACTAAGTGCTACCCATCTGAAATAACGGAGGGCTGCGAATGGTTTTTGGCGAAAAACCTTTAACGTAATGAACTTGATATCGTTAAAGGAACCGGATAGCTTTTTACAAATATATAGTGGCGAAAAATTTTGTTAAAGAAGTCACTCCCGGTGAAGGGATCTCGGCTCTTTCCTCGTAGAATGAGGTGCAGGATATTCCCACTGAATACCGCGATGCAAAGCAAAGATTAATCGACTATAGTGAAGTTATTACCTTGACGCAAACTTCTGCCCAAGGGGTCACTCCCGATGAAGGGATCTCGGACCTTGCCTCGTCGAATGAGGTGCTGGATATTCATAACCGAATACCACTATGCAAAACAAAAGAAGAACATCCTTGTAATAACAGCTTTTGAAAATTGTTCCAACAACATCGAATAGGTCTGTTTTCCTTGTATTGATCTGAATCAATGCAGTCCCATCAATTAATCACACTACAAAAGAATGAAAATATGATGTACGTATATGCCATCCGCATTCGCCACTGGGTCCCATCATCACCCGTTAGGTTACTTAACTAATGACAGAGCGGGGACTGGACTAGCGTGGGTGTAAAACATATACAACATCTACTAATATATATATAGAAATATATAATAATCGCTCCAGGTATGATAAATGCAACATCACTGATAAGTAATAAGCATCACAGAACAATACAGATAATCTGGGAGCCCCGGCTTTCCTTTGAGCTCAACCGAAACCCGACATTCCCCGGATCGTGTGGATAGCCTGTGCAATAGAAACCTAGACCCCTATGAGCGCGGCAAGTTACCCGCCAAAACCAGAAGCGAGGCAGCCCCCTTCAGCAAAGTGAATGGGCCACCCGGCACTTCACGTAATCCGGTAATTTGAGCACTCCTCCTTGGGTCAACCTGTACCCCCTACAAGTGCAGCGAATAGCCTGCCAATTCTAGATTGAGGCCCCCTCCTTCTCAATGCCATGAGATGCGGACCCGTTTCCCTCCAGAACCCGGCTATCCGTGCACTCCACCGCGGGGTAATCCTAGTACAAAAAAGAAAATATGTACAACGGTGACATCGACCTTAACCTGGTCGTGCCCCAAACAAATAATATACAAACAGGCAGTGACGGCAGTCCACATGTCGGACGCTCGTCCCGTAATATCAAATGTACAAATGAAACTAAATTGCACTACCATTGCACCCAAGGCTATCCATCACAACAATCCGCACAAGCCATAACCAGATTTATCCACAGAAACAAGTAACCGAATCAAGTGTGTAACCCCGTCTAATTGAGCATATAGCAATTAGACAACGTTACCAATACATCCACGCATGCAAACGAAGTCACGACATTAGAATTCCAAAACAAAATTAGCGCACATCCCAAATATACTAAGAATCAAAAACCAAGTGCACTAAACATCCAAAAAAGTCGAGTTTTGAGCCAATTCGGAAGTCCGAATCAAAACGAAACGCGCCCGAACCTTCGTGGGGAGTTAGAGCACGAAATTAACTTCGAGTCGGAGGGCCTAGAGGGGGTACCCCACCCCCGAGGCCACCACGAGATGGCCAGAGGGTGAGGCAGACCCGAAACTGCCCATGCAGGGGCAGTTTCGGGTCCCTACCCCCAAGACCCCCTTGTGGTGGTCTTGAGGAGTGGGCCCAGCCATTCGGTCCCTCCCGGGGTCTCCCCGGGGTGCCCACGCAGCACCCCGAGGCTTCTCGGTTCAAACCGAGAGCCAATGGGGTGTGCAAACATCTCAAAAATTCGGGACTGTTTTTTCGACAGTTTTCGATGCCCGAAAAAACGTAAATTCAAATGTCGCAACTAGCTAGTTTAAGGTGTTTTGGTGGCTCTGATACCTTATTAGGTTTTGACGGTGCCCCGGACATCAAACCGTAGCTAAATGCGGAACAAAAAGTTTTAAAACTTTGGTGCAAACAAAACCCGCACAAGATCGAACCAAAAACCCTATACTAGCAAACATGCAAAGAGGAGTTAGAGATTATACCAATCAATCTGTGTCCTTCGGTCCTCAATCTCCGACCCTTGCTTGTCGCGACTGCCTCGTCGAAGATCGCTCTCTGGTCTCCCTCGTCGAAAAGGATCCACGTCGAGGATTCTTTATACAGGCTCCCGCTTCTAAACCTAAGTAACTCAGACATCAAGTTTGCTAGCCTAGATGCCCAAGATGAAGTATAGAGAGTGTGTGATCATTTTGTCTCAATAGACCCTAGGATTTTCAACACATGAGAGGGATAAGGTAGAGGTTGAAGAAGATGCCCATGGATGGAAAATGTGAAGCTCAATGAAAGAAGCAAGTGGGCAAGCCAAGAAGAAATCCCAAGAAAAAGAGATGGCTGCCCCCTTTTTAGTGTGTGTGTTGTGTGATATTTTCATGAACTAAAGAAAAATCCTAGCATAAAATATCACACACCAAACCCAAGACCATGAGTCACCAAGTGAGCACATGCCACAATAAATGCCCAAGGCCAAAACTTATGCTCACAATTTCCATCACAATAAAACATTAAACCAAATGTTTAAAAAAAAAAGAATGGCATTGTTCAGTCGAAAATATTGCAATCTTTAACATAATAATTTCCTCACTTTTCTAATCATCTAAGAATGTTTGTTATAAATATAACACGTATTACAAGTTCGTCTGGAAAATATCAAATATCACGTGTTATACATTATAATCAACATTTGGGAAGGAAATTGTGTGTTTATTATTTCAAGCATGATATTGTATATCTCAACATTCTTCAGTGAGATTTTGTGCAGAAAATTATTTCAGGACAGATATCGGAATCGCAAATTCGCTGACAAAATACAGGAAATCAAAGAGTTAAAATCTGGAAGAGATTCAGAAGAGATAAAAAGATTCCAGATATCACCTGAATACCCATATACTAACACCAAACAGCACAAGAAAAATTAAGCCACAAGAACACCAAACGGCCGCGGAACCGACGCCGAGTCAGGCGAATCTGCGGCCGGGTTGGAGGCTCCGGTGACGATACTTCTCCAGAAGCTTCATTTTAACTCCCTAGCTTGTTGAAGACGCTCCATTGTAACAACTTTGTTCTGAAAACTTCTCTACAACAGCCTAGCTTCTTGAGAAAACTTGATAACTACCTTATTCTAGAAGTTTCCCTACAACCACCTAACTTCTTGGGGAAGATTGACCTAGCTTCTAGGGAAAGCTTGAGGAAGGGATATAAAAAGGGACCTAAGCCTACATTAATGAGATTGTTGATGGTAATTGATTTCTAGTACACAATCCAAAACCAAACTCAATTCAATTCCAAATCAAGATCCAAATCAAGAATCGTTGAGAACAATATCAAGCGACGACATTCAAGATCCTTTACGCGATACCGATCGTCATCAAGAGCACGAGATCCTCGACAGGTCCAAGCCTCACGGAGATTGAGCAAAGCGAAATTCGACGGCATAGTTACCTCTTCAAGGGAGCGATCGAGAGCAACTCTTATAACATCGGATTGAAGGAAAGTGTAATTAGAAGTTGAATAATAAAGGTGATCAATTGTTAATTCTCGTTTTCTTTAAGCTTTCGCATTATGAAATTTCTAATTGTTGATTCTTCTATTTTCATGACGCGTGAGTAAATCTCCGCTTGCTAAGAATTCAAAGGAATTTGGTAGATCAAGTGGTGAGGAAATCCTAAACTCATCTTAAGTCTTATGAGAATTATGAAGTTTAGGAAAAAGAATCGTCAACGACTAAATTTGGAGCGAGATCACCGTTCTTGATAATTTCGTTGCAATTTGGGAGTAAATGATTGATGATTCTTTGCTAAAGACTAGATTTGAATGGTGATCAATGAAAAGACAAGGGACAGTGAAGGAGAAACCCTAGTTTCTTCAAAAGATCCCTAATCTTCATTCATCTCCATTGTTCTAGTTATAATTTATCAATAGATAAGATGAGTCATTTTTAGTATTCATCATTGCTACTAATCCCTATCGAATCCTGCAAGCTATTCTTCAATTTTCTTGATAACTAAAATTGATTTTGGACATTTTCTTGATTACTAAATCTTAAACTCTTTCTTGATTTTTCTTGAAAATATTTCATCTAATAAATCCTGAATCATTTTCTTGAATTTTCTTTACTCTTTTATTTCGACTCAACTAAAGCAAGAACAAATAAAAACACGAATATCAGTGGACGATCCGTACTCATTAACGAACTACGTCGACACCGTTATTGATTGCGGCTATAAATTCTTTATTGTGATTATACTTTTCATTCAAATGACGAATCATCGAATAAATATCAATCAGGCATCTTCTAAAGTAAACTCGTAACGAATTACAATAATACCCCTCATCTGTATATACATACCTATATCCGCATTCCGACTAAATACTGTTAGTGTATATGCCCTAGAGGCCATTACTGTATCATACTAGTTTGTATATTACTTAATGGATGCTTGGGATATTCACCTTGTATATACAATCTTGCTCAAAATAGTAGTATGCTACTTGGTTTGTTTCTACTTCAATGTGTACTTGTGTTTATTTCAGTATATCACTTATACGCATTAGTGGAGCCCTTAGGATCTTTGCTTGATTACCAGCGTTGTGATGGCAGTCACACTAGTGGGGGCTGGGTAATCTATAAGCACATCCTTATTCAGGTCCCTGGTCGCAGGACTATCGAGACAGGGCATCGATACTCCGGAGTAGACCAGCGCATGCGCTTCTCATCCCAGTGTGGGAGACGGTCTGTCCCACAGCCGTCAGTACGTCGTACTTGAGATAGTATGCGGGTGCTCGTTAGGTTACGGGTACACTGGACAGGACTCGTCGGGAACTGACTAGTTGGTATTATACCTATCGTCAGTTATCAGTTCCCAGGTGACATGAGTACAGCTTAGTCCGCTGACTTGACACTGTCACTCCGCCTCGAGTGTGTTCCCACTGTACTTTGATCACTACCCTACCACGGCTCAAAGGAGTCGTGCAAACAGGTGGTGGTTGGGTGCAGTCCCGAAGCACTTGGAGGCAGTGACGGTTAGACAGGATTCGTCTCTCCCGGTATTGGGGGTTGACATCGCGCTGTGTCTAGGAGAGCCATTATACGAGTAGTCCCTGGCCAGGGCAAACGAGATATACTGGTAGGTTTCCAGTGTTATCTCAGGGTGTATTGGGCTTCACTCCGGCACGACTTGTACCGCTATTGGGGGACTGACGTTTACCGCCCCCTAGGCCCGCCATGCGATGTATCAGACGAACAGACCGGACTGTACGGAGAATGTCACGCTCAGGCTCAGTAGGAGTTCAGATGGGTTTCGCCTCGTCGGTCTTCTTGTCGGCATTACCTGGGGACCGTTACGCACAGCTAGTGCCGCTTGCGGTCTGTGGTTAAACCCACTGCCAGCGTAGTGTCGAGTCTTTAGAGTCCCACACAGAAAGCTTTTCGCCTTTAGGCAAAAGAGTAGAGGTCGCATGGTATTGCGACAGGTCGCATGGTTTTGCGACAGGGTTCGGTCACATCCGTGCACTTGTGCACGTACAGTGTCCGGACAGTTTACACTAGCGGGCTTTGGTTTAAGCCAGATACTAGTGTACCTTATGGGATTGGATTTATCCAGTTTGCATTCGTGTTCCTCGGAACGCGGATGCGGGTGTGTATGCACAGTTGACAGGGAGGCAGAGGCTGCGGATTCTCATTAGGGTTGTTGACAGTTGACCGTTGACTATTTGACTTTATGCTCAACCCTAATGAGAATATGATATGTGATTAACTATTATATTAATTAAGTATTATGGTGATATGGTTGTTGACTTGTTGACTTTCGTTGACTTGTTGACTTTGTTGACTTGTTGACTTTTGTTGACTTGTTGACCGGTTGACTAGGCTTGACTAGTTGACCATCATGATAACCATGGTTATCATTTCATGCCAAAGACTTTTTCTTGCTTGCTCATTTTGAGTAAAATGAGTGCATGACATGATAAGGTTATGGTTGCTTCTAACCATCACATAAGACTTTTTTGATATGATGAGTTATGATCACTTTGGATTATGAGAGGGTGAAAGACAAAAGAGTTGCTCATTCTTTCTTGCTCATTCTCTCTCTTGTTCTTGAGCTCTCCTCTTGCTCTCACCCTCAACCTCTTGCTCCCTCTCTTGATCTATGGTTCTCTTGTCTCATGAGTTGAGAATCAAGAACCATAGATAAAATCCCATTCTAAATCATCTCTACTCATTCTAGTTCACTAGGTTTAGCAAACCAAGTGAACTAGTTTCTTCAAAGAACGAAGAAGGAGCTAAAGGTTGGAGCTTTCAAGTGGATCTATCTTCGGCGTACGGAGACAACGAGAAGGAGCCATCGAACCACCATCGGAGCTTGAAGAGAAGGAGTTCAAGTTTAGGTATAACCATCTTCATCCGAGTAGCTAAATATCTTTAGCTTAGTATGCTAGTTTTAGTTTAGGTAAAGATCCCGACCTAGCTTAGTCCATGTTGCCTCTTGCGTTAAAATTTTGATTTTATACCGTTTCCGCCTCCCCGTAAGAACCGGGGGTCGCAACGTGGACTTACAGTGGTATCAGAGCCTAACTAAACTTAAACTAGCTTGGTAGTGAAGTGTAACGAAGTTCGGAACCGGAAAAATCCAAAAACCAAACTTTTACAAAAACTGAGTTTCTGTTGAATTTTTTTTGGCTCAAAATGCAAAACGTTACACTTGTAAATTCGGCTCAGGGTTTTGTGTGAACACCCAAGAAAAACGTTGCCCTAATTCGTTCAAACCGCCGCGCTTCCGCCGCACGAGGTAGGCATTTGCCGCGGAAGCGCCGCGGTTTGTCGTCTTCTCTGCATCGTTTTTCGTGCAGTGTGTGTCTGTGTTGGTTTTGGGATTTTTGGAATATATTATATGTGCCCAGATTTTCCAGAAAAGAAATTTCCTTTTGGGGTCCTATAATTCCGTATTTTTTTTCCGAACTTCACTGCACTTTGACTTTGATGGTTATATCTGTGATGTTTGCATGTATTGAACGTCGGCTAATCGCTATAAGCCGATTGGTCGGGGTTATACATGATCTGTAATGTGCTGGAATGTGTATATAAATATGTTGGATTGTCGGGGTGAATAGCCGGGGGTTGTGAGACGAGAGTTTTCTTTTCTTGCAATTCATGTAAATTTGTAAATTGATGTAATAATTATTTGTATGGCCGCACAACCGGGTCGGGGTTGTAGCCGTCATTGTATAATTTCTTTTTACTGTTTTTGCTCCTAGGATAGACCCATGGAGGGGTGCACAAACTACCGGGTATGCCGAAGTGTCGAGTGGCCTACTCATGGAGATGAGGGAGGTTGCTATGCTTCGGGTACTTGGCGGGTAGTTTGCCGCACCCGTAGGGGTCTTGGGTGGGGTTTTGGCTATTCACCGCGACCGTGTAATCTGTTTTTGTTACAGGCTCGTACAAATTACAGATTCCTAGTATATCCAATGTATTTATCTGTGATCTGAAATGTTTATCATTGCAGTATATCTATATATGATATTATTTAGGCGTTGCTTATGTTTTACAGACGCGCTAGCCCAGCCCCCGCTCTGTCGTTAGTTAAGTAACCTAACGGGTAATGACGGGGCCCCGTGGCGAATGCGAATGGCATAAGCGTACGTCATATTTTGGTTGTTTTCTGCAATGGTAGGATTAAATGATGGGACGCACTAAAAGAACTAATGCAAGAATATCACGCATTAAAAGAACTAATGCAAGATAATAAACCAAGCTAAAGTCGTTGGAACACTTTCGAAAAACCACTCGGTTCTTTTCAAAAACAACTTTTAAAATGCGGAGCTTGAGCCACTCCTTTTAAAAGCTATCTCGTTCCATCGACCAAATCAAGTTCACTACGTTCACGGTTTTGCCAAAACCATTCGTAGCCCTCCGTCGTTTCGTATGAATATTCAATAGTATTCAAGCTGTGTTTGTTGACCTTCGTCAAGGCATAGTGATTGGTAGCTATTGGGTATTCATATGTAGCATAGATAGATGCGTTGGTTTGGGACATTCGCATTACCTTGTTGACCTTCGTCAAGGGTATATACGGGTGGATTCAAATTAACCTGGATAATGACGGGCAGAACTTGACATGTGACTTATGATTTGTTGACCTTCGTCAAGGTCATAAGAGCATGGGGCAAAAATCCACATCGGGAGTTTCATAAGTACTGAAACTTGCTAGATTTGCATACCATTTGGAGTGTGATGATTCTGGTAGGATTCCTTCAGTTTCGTCACGCGATGATATTTGGATCCCGATCCTACTGTGAGTATATGCTACTCCTCGGGAAATTTCTCACTTAACGATCAATGCTATAAACCTAGTAGGTGCCTAGAAAGGTGTTAGCGGGGCTACGCCCCCAGGGAAAAGAGGTTCTCTAATTAAGGAACTTCGCGAAAGCGTTGGAAAACCTCCCTCGAAGTACCGACACCGGCCTGGCTGAACGGTTAAGCAAGTATTGTACGGTGGGATTGATCCTGACTAATTCTTCCTTTATGGTTTGAGGAGGGATTCGAGAAACAGTGGGAGCCATCCTGTTTAGACAAACTAAAAACCACTCTAAACTTGCAAGAGCATCATGCTGAGTGTTTCTTCTTCTCTCTCCTAATTGCAGCGACCAATCAACATGACTGGACTTAAGTTACTCCTAGATAAAAACAAACTGACAGGGCCAAACTACAAAGATTGGCTCAGGAATGTCACGATAGCAATCACTTATGACAAGCTGGGGTATCTTCTTACCACCAAAGCTCCCCCTGTCCCTGGTCCAACTTCCAGTGTCGCGGATAAGGAAATCCGCAAGACTTGGGAGATTGATAGCGCGAAGGCCAAGTGCCTCCTGCTTGCCTCGATGGACAACGAACATCAGAGGAGGCATGAGAATATGGACATGGAGTCCATATTGCTCCATACAAAAGAACTGTATGGAGAGCAATCACGTATCGCAAGATACGAAGCGTCGAAAAAGTTATTTTCGACAAGAATGGCCGTCGGATCATCAGTAGCCGAGCATGTGCTAAAGATGATTGGCTTCATTGAGGAGCTCGCTGACCTAGGGATCACATTGGAGAGTGAGCTATATACGGATATAGTTCTCCAGTCCCTTCCTTCCACTTACGCCCAGTTTATACTGAACTTCAACCTACAAGAAAAAGAGGTTGAACTATCAGAGCTCCTCAACATGTTGAGGAGCGCAGAGGGCACCCTACAGAAAGGTAGGGAAACATCCACTTTGTTTGTAGGAGGATCATCTTCTTCTAGGTCCAAGGCGAAAGCCAAGGGAAAGAAGAAGAAGGCCCCCGCCAAACCAAGGGGCGGTGTTGGTAAAGTGGATACGAAGGGAAAAGGCAAAGCAACAAAGATAGCGGGGAAGCTTGTGGATAAGGAAGAATGCTTCTATTGTCATAAGAAAGGACACTGGAAGAATGATTGCAGGGCCTGGAAGGCCAGAACACAGGAATTGAAGCAGGTTGCAGCTTCAGCTTCAGGTGTGTATGTTATTGAAAACTGTCTTTCAATAAACTCTACTTCCTGGGTATTGGATACCGGATCAGGATCTCATATCTGTAATTCTTTGCAGGCGTTGAGAAACCGTAGTGTTTTGAAGGCTGGTGACATGACCCTCAAAGTTGCGAACGGAGCTAGCATGGATGCTAAAGCCGTGGGGGACTATCACCTGGGAATGTCAGATGGACATGTTTTGGTTTTGCGTAATTGCTTTTTTGTACCCAACGCAACTTGTAATATCATTTCTGTATCTTTAGTTTCTAAAGAAGGTTATGAATTTGCGTTTGTAAGTAATGTTGTAAACATTCACCTTAATCAAGTTTTGATTGGGTCAGGTACATTGAGTAATGGTATATACGTGTTAAACCAACCACAGATTTTCAACGTCCAGAATGCACACAAAAGAAAGTCTCCGGAAATGAATCAGACTTTCTTATGGCATTGTAGATTGGGTCACATCAATGAGAGAAGGTTGACTAAGTTACATACAGAAGGATATTTGAATGCGTTCGAATATCAATCGTATGCCACTTGTCAATCTTGTCTCAAAGGAAAGATGACAAAGACTCCGTTTACTGGACAAGGAGTAAGAGCGAGCGAGCTCTTAGGACTCGTACACAGTGACGTGTGCGGTCCAATGTCTACACATGCCCGAAGCGGACATTCTTACTTCATTACTTTTACGGATGACTTCTCAAGGTACGGTTATGTCTTCTTGATGAAACATAAGTCCGAGGCCTTTGGAAAATTCCAGGAGTATAAGAATGAAGTAGAGAAACAGACCGGCAAAAGTATTAAGATTCTAAGATCGGATCGAGGTGGAGAATACTTAAATGCCGAATTCCTGAATTACTTAAAAGAGAATGGTATTCTCTCTCAGCTTATTCCTCCATACACTCCGCAACATAATGGTGTATCGGAGAGACGGAACCGAACCCTATTGGATATGGTTCGGTCCATGATGAGTAACGCTGAGTTACCGCGATCATTCTGGGGATATGCACTAGAAGCAGCTGCGTATCTCTTGAACAAGGCTCCCACCAAGACTGTGCCTACCACCCCATATGAGATGTGGACTGGGAAGAAACCCTGTCTTAAGTATCTTAAGGTATGGGGATGTCCAGCTTTTGTAAAAAAGCAGCATGCGGACAAGCTTGAGGCACGTTCAGTACAGTGTAAGTTTGTGGGATACCCAAGGAACTCTAGGGGGTATCTTTTCTATTCAGCTGAGGAACAAAAGGTCTTTGTTTCTCAGCATGCCCGCTTCTTGGAAACTGAGTTTTTGGAAACCCAGATAAGTGGGAACACAATAGAACTGGAAGAAGTTCCAGAACCACAGACTGTTACTGAAAGCTTAGTGGAACCAGAGGGTTCAACAGAACAGGACATTCCTGCGCCACTCCGCAGGAGTAGTAGGCAGACTCATCCGCCCGAGAGATACTGCGGTTTTCTCATAGACGGGGATAGAGAGGATTGCATCATAGATTATGATGAGCCTACTAGCTTCCAGCAGGCCGTTCAGAGCGTTGACTCAGTGAAATGGCTGGATGCAATGCGGACCGAAATGGAGTCCATGTACACCAACAAGGTATGGACGTTGGACATTGCTCCAGACGGGGTAAAACCCGTAGGATGCAAGTGGATCTTCAAAAGGAAGATTGGTGTAGATGGACAGGTTGAGACCTATAAAGCTAGGCTGGTAGCAAAGGGTTTTCGTCAAAGACCTGGCTTGGACTACGACGAAACCTTTTCTCCAGTAGCCATGCTGAAATCCATTCGGATCCTTCTTGCCATTGCTGCCTTCCACGATTATGAGATCTGGCAAATGGACGTAAAGACAGCTTTTCTAAATGGAAATTTAGAGGAGTGTGTCTATATGGACCAGCCAGAGGGTTTCATTCAGAGTGGGAGCAGCGGAAAGGTGTGCAAGTTGCTTAAGTCCATCTATGGACTAAAGCAGGCATCGCGGAGTTGGAACATCTGCTTTGATGAGACGGTCAAAGAATTTGGCTTTATCAAAAATCCAGATGAACCATGCATCTATAGTAGATTTGTAGCGAGAACTGTAGTATTCCTCGTTTTATACGTGGATGACATTCTCTTAATAGGAAATGACATTCCTATGCTATAATCTGTCAAGGGGTTCTTGTCACACAGGTTCTCCATGAAAGACCTGGGTGATGCCTCGTACATTCTGGGTATCCGCATCTACCGTGATAGATCCAAGAGGATATTAGGACTTTCACAGTCCAGGTACATCGACACCATACTGAAGAGATTCAGTATGGAAGATTCCAAGCGCGGTAACCTACCGGCTTGTCACGGGATCACCCTCTCTAAAGAGATGTCTCCCAAGACTGATTTGGAGAGGGATCGCATGTCTATTATACCCTACGCTTCTGCGGTAGGCTCTATAATGTATGCGATGTTGTGTACCAGACCAGATGTAGCTTATGCACTGAGTGTGGTAAGCCGGTATCAGTCAAACCCTGGGGAGAAACACTGGATAGCGGTAAAGAACATTCTCAAGTACCTGAGAAGGACTAAGGAGATGTTCTTGGTGTATGGCGGAAAAGACCTCCAGATCGAGGCCTTTGCTGACTCCAGCTTCCAGAGTGACAAGGATGATTCCAAGTCCATGTCGGGTTTTGTCTTTACCCTCAATGGAGGGGCGGTGTGTTGGAAGAGTTCCAAACAAGAAACCGTTGCAGACTCGACGATGGAAGCGGAATACATCGCTGCATCTGATGCCGCAAAAGAAGCTGTCTGGATGAGGAAGTTCTTGAAAGAACTTCAGGTGGTTCCGTCCATTGTTGATCCAATACCTCTGTATTGCGACAACAATGGGGCTATAGCTTTAGCGAAGGAACCCAGGTCCCATCAGAGATCCAGGCACATCTTGAGGCGGTATCACCTGATCAGGGAGATCGTAGATCGCCAGGAGATCGAGGTTCGGAGAGTCGCTTCAGAAGATAACACTGCTGATCCATTCACCAAGGCCCTGCCCCAGACTCAGTTCGAGCGGCTGATCGAGATGATAGGTCTTCGATACGCCAGTACATGGCCTTAGTGCAAGTGG
Source organism: Agapanthus africanus (assembly GCA_030015575.1). NCBI lineage: Eukaryota > Viridiplantae > Streptophyta > Magnoliopsida > Asparagales > Amaryllidaceae > Agapanthus > Agapanthus africanus. The sequence goes on along the minus strand of CM057338.1, from coordinate 863,438,825 downwards.
GAGATTGTTAGTGTATATGCCCTAGAGGCCATTACTGTATCATACTAGTTTGTATATTACTTAATGGATGCTTGGGATATTCACCTTGTATATACAATCTTGCTCAAAATAGTAGTATGCTACTTGGTTTGTTTCTACTTCAATGTGTACTTGTGTTTATTTCAGTATATCACTTATACGCATTAGTGGAGCCCTTAGGATCTTTGCTTGATTACCAGCGTTGTGATGGCAGTCACACTAGTGGGGGCTGGGTAATCTATAAGCACATCCTTATTCAGGTCCCTGGTCGCAGGACTATCGAGACAGGGCATCGATACTCCGGAGTAGACCAGCGCATGCGCTTCTCATCCCAGTGTGGGAGACGGTCTGTCCCACAGCCGTCAGTACGTCGTACTTGAGATAGTATGCGGGTGCTCGTTAGGTTACGGGTACACTGGACAGGACTCGTCGGGAACTGACTAGTTGGTATTATACCTATCGTCAGTTATCAGTTCCCAGGTGACATGAGTACAGCTTAGTCCGCTGACTTGACACTGTCACTCCGCCTCGAGTGTGTTCCCACTGTACTTTGATCACTACCCTACCACGGCTCAAAGGAGTCGTGCAAACAGGTGGTGGTTGGGTGCAGTCCCGAAGCACTTGGAGGCAGTGACGGTTAGACAGGATTCGTCTCTCCCGGTATTGGGGGTTGACATCGCGCTGTGTCTAGGAGAGCCATTACACGAGTAGTCCCTGGCCAGGGCAAACGAGATATACTGGTAGGTTTCCAGTGTTATCTCAGGGTGTATTGGGCTTCACTCCGGCACGACTTGTACCGCTATTGGGGGACTGACGTTTACCGCCCCCTAGGCCCGCCATGCGATGTATCAGACGAACAGACCGGACTGTACGGAGAATGTCACGCTCAGGCTCAGTAGGAGTTCAGATGGGTTTCGCCTCGTCGGTCTTCTTGTCGGCATTACCTGGGGACCGTTACGCACAGCTAGTGCCGCTTGCGGTCTGTGGTTAAACCCACTGCCAGCGTAGTGTCGAGTCTTTAGAGTCCCACACAGAAAGCTTTTCGCCTTTAGGCAAAAGAGTAGAGGTCGCATGGTATTGCGACAGGTCGCATGGTTTTGCGACAGGGTTCGGTCACATCCGTGCACTTGTGCACGTGCAGTGTCCGGACAGTTTACACTAGCGGGCTTTGGTTTAAGCCAGATACTAGTGTACCTTATGGGATTGGATTTATCCAGTTTGCATTCGTGTTCCTCGGAACGCGGATGCGGGTGTGTATGCACAGTTGACAGGGAGGCAGAGGCTGCGGATTCTCATTAGGGTTGTTGACAGTTGACCGTTGACTATTTGACTTTATGCTCAACCCTAATGAGAATATGATATGTGATTAACTATTATATTAATTAAGTATTATGGTGATATGGTTGTTGACTTGTTGACTTTCGTTGACTTGTTGACTTTGTTGACTTGTTGACTTTTGTTGACTTGTTGACCGGTTGACTAGGCTTGACTAGTTGACCATCATGATAACCATGGTTATCATTTCATGCCAAAGACTTTTTCTTGCTTGCTCATTTTGAGTAAAATGAGTGCATGACATGATAAGGTTATGGTTGCTTCTAACCATCACATAAGACTTTTTTGATATGATGAGTTATGATCACTTTGGATTATGAGAGGGTGAAAGACAAAAGAGTTGCTCATTCTTTCTTGCTCATTCTCTCTCTTGTTCTTGAGCTCTCCTCTTGCTCTCACCCTCAACCTCTTGCTCCCTCTCTTGATCTATGGTTCTCTTGTCTCATGAGTTGAGAATCAAGAACCATAGATAAAATCCCATTCTAAATCATCTCTACTCATTCTAGTTCACTAGGTTTAGCAAACCAAGTGAACTAGTTTCTTCAAAGAACGAAGAAGGAGCTAAAGGTTGGAGCTTTCAAGTGGATCTATCTTCGGCGTACGGAGACAACGAGAAGGAGCCATCGAACCACCATCGGAGCTTGAAGAGAAGGAGTTCAAGTTTAGGTATAACCATCTTCATCCGAGTAGCTAAATATCTTTAGCTTAGTATGCTAGTTTTAGTTTAGGTAAAGATCCCGACCTAGCTTAGTCCATGTTGCCTCTTGCGTTAAAATTTTGATTTTATACCGTTTCCGCCTTCCCGTAAGAACCGGGGGCCGCAACGTGGACTTACAAATACGAATACAACGAGACGAAAATAATCCAACAATATAATATTAGGATCCAGCTTAGACCAAAGCCCGCTAGTATTACCAGTCCGATCATGATCCGTGCACAAGTGCACGTATATAATCGAACTCTGCCATAAAACCATACGGCATCTACAACGTTTCGCCCGAACTTGGGAAACTCTCTGTGTGGGACTCTAAAGACCCGTCAATACGCTGGCAGTGGGTTTAACCACAAGCATGTCGGTGGCACTAGTTGTACATAACGGATGCCCAGGTATTGAGTGAAAGGGAGACCGACGAGCGAACTCATCCTGAAACCCTACTGAGCCTGACAGAGACAATATCCGTACAGTCCGGTCCGTTCGTCTATGAGTATCGCATATCGGGTCTAGGGGGTGGATAAAATCAGACCCCTAATAACGCAATATTTAGTGTCGGTATGAAACCCATCACCACCTGAGAAACTACTGATCCGAATCAGTAATTCTCGACTACCTTAGCCAAGGATTTCTGATGATGGACACCCGTGCACGCCGCGACCTCTACCCCCAATACCGGAAGAGACGAATTCCCTGACGATCCGCTCACTGCCTCCATGTGGCTCGGGACTGTACCCAACTAAAACCTGTTTGCACGACTCTTTTGAGCCGTGGTAGGGTAGTAATCAAAGCACAGTGGGAACTCACACGAGACAAATGACGATCTCATGTCGATAGACTAACCTGTACACATGTCACCAGGAAACTGCCATCTGACAATAGGTACAATACTAACTAGCATGTTCCCGGCGAATCCGTCCGGTGTACTCATAACCCAATGAGCACCTTTATACATCTTAGGTGAACCAACTGACACCAATAGCTTGTGAGACCGGCCACCGCCCCTCGTCGGGGTCTCGATCCGTATACACTAGTCTACTCTCGGAGTATCGATGCCCAGTCTCGAAACTCCCACGACTAGGGACACTTTAAGGATGTGCTTATAGACCACCCAACTCTAACGTATATGATCGCCATCATACTGCTGGTAGTCAAGCAACAATTCTATGGACTCTATCAACATGTAATAGTGATATGTAATGTCACCTGAAGCATATACACGATGATAAAGACAAACCAGATAGCATACTATAATCTCGAGTAAGACTGTCCTGCCGGTATAGGCCCTCTCTCAATCATTGTAATCACGTGCCTGTGATCCAATAATTGACTTGAGGGCACTAGAGCCAACACATGTGCCATGGGCAGCCCTACCATGGTCCATGTGCCAAAGAGTTATGTGCACACTTGTATTGTGTTAGACCAAAATTGTGTACACATTTATTTGTTGCAAAAGAACTCTTTGGATATTGATCGATTTGCAGTTTCGGTTGCAGTGCCGGCTCACAAATGTTATATCCGTGAATTTGAGTGTATTTCCAGTATTTTGTCACGTATACCTGTAATCTGTATTTACCGAGCAAACACTGGTTAATAGTACCGATATATAACAAAATAGACAATGAATTAGTGGTATTAAAATGCAGTTTTTTGTGATGAATAAATACCCCCAAACTTATCTATTCCTTGTCCCGAGCAAAAAAAAAATCCTAACCTCACTTTTGCAGGGAACGCGATTGCACTGAGCTTGTGCAACAAGCCGTTAAATCTCTAGGTGTCCCTAGTAGGAAGAGTGTTGTCTCCTGAAGGTTTTCAGCAGATTACACCCACAAAATCCCATCAATTTAGTTTCACAAGTTAACGTCGATTCTACTCCTACAATTTAGTATCTACGTTAGAAATTCTATCATTCTCAGTTAGAAAAATTCAACCCTTATGTTTCATGCCTCCTATTTATTCAATCTCAGATCCTATGCGTTTTTACAGTTTAGAAAGATCTCGGTTTCTCTTGAGTTTTCCTTCTAAAGTGCGGTTTCCAATTAGGGATTTTTATCATCTTTACGGAAAACATAAGCCTTATTCTTTATTCTTATCTTTCCTCCAAACAGCGATTGTATACCCATTCGTGTGTGTAAAATTTCACCCTTACACTTAAGAATTCAATTCAAGCTATAGTATCCTTACCCTAATACCTAATACTACTTCTTTTCCTTAATGATGGACGGTTTTGCTCATACACCTTTCATGTGACTATCAATACTTCTTGAGGCACTAACAACCGATTACTGAATGTGTGAGCTTAAAGCGTAAATAGCAGTTTCCAGGTCTTGACTTTATTTTTTTTTCTTTTTCAAGACCGGATATATTTTTCAATAATGCTCTTTTGCAGGTTAGCTTTAAATACCGTTTTTTCTTTCATACTAAGGTTTTCAAGCAAGAGGATTTATAGGCATCCTCTACTATCCCAAGTTTTAAGGTGCGTGTATGTACAGTTTGTAGGGTATATACTTTTTAAATTTGGACTCAAGAATAGAAACTATTTGAGTAAAACTTTCAATACTTTCCCTTTATCTCGACTTAACTCAAGAACTGAACTCAAAATTACCTACTTCTTAAAAAAAACTGCAAGGACGTATAATTACCAAGGTTAAACAGAAGGAGGGTTATTTTTTTTGGTTTTCAATTCCTAAGCCTAGGATTTAGTTATTTCTAACGTATCAACTAAACTTTCGAAATAAAAATCTAAGTTACCCTATTAGCTAACTTGACGACAAGGTTTTAATATTTTTGTAAATTTTTTTGATTTTTATGGGTTTTTAAATAAGTATGCAAATGCAAAAATATACACATGAATGCAAAGATAGAAAGCTTACCGAGCACACCCCCAAACTTAAACTTGACAATACCCTCACTGTCAGGCTACATCAAGAGGGTCAAAATTGTCGGCGCTCCCATGTTTTTTTTGTTTTCTTAATTTTTGTTTTTTTATACAAAACAAAAGGCAAACCAAAAATATATACACAAAAAGATCCCCCCAAACTTAAGTGAAACAGTGTTGCCACTGTTTAAGCGCTAATGTTCAGAGTTAGGGGGAGAGAACGGTATTAATCTATACAAGACTTTACATAGGCCAAAAGTTAGCACCAACCATTCAAAAAATTTATCGGGATAAGGCCTGGGCTGGTGAAAGAATGCGGAGAGGAAAGAAATGGAGAATACGAGACCGTATGGGGATAGAAGTGGTATATGGTCCCGGTATATGAGGTGAAGAATGGTGGATGGGAAAAAGAAATAGAATACGAACTTGAGGGTGGAAACGGATTGAATAAATTAGTACAATCTGTAATGACCGATGTGAAAAAATGGATTGTACTAATCTATCAATATGTCGAGAAATGGGGTTAAACCTCTCAAGATTCGTGAGAAAATATGGGTAGACCAAACTTGGTAAACCAGACACAGGAAATGAAAGTGATATGGTGTCTTGCAAGGTGGAAACGACGGAAAGGATGGAGGGGAGTGATCGAGGAAGGGCATCAGTTAAAGGTTCAGGAGGGTGTACACAGTTAGTGAAATGGATAGGATGAATTAGAAAATCCGACTCATCTAATAAAACTGGTTCATCCTCAATTCTATTCTCAAGATTCTCCTCAAAATTCAGCTCATCCATGCATTTATCATCATCAATATCAAGACGCATATGGAGTTCGGGAAAAACAGTTAATGACTCGGGATGATATCCACATGGAAGTGAAAGGTCATGATGAATTGGTGAGAAAAACTCATCCAAAACTGCGGGTTCATCATCCAAAATATTCCCAGCGTCAATATCCTCAATCAAGTGAAAATCAAATTTCTCAGACACCTCATCAAAAGCATGGATTTCAATCAATTGTGGTTCTAGGATGGAGGTGTAGAGGTCAAAGGGTTTGGGTGTGGTTTCACTTGACAAGGTCCCTTCACAATCCGGTAAATCAAACACTGCAAAGTCGCACAGCTCATCAAACATTCTATCTTCAATTGGTGAATCATTTTGAACATTCGATAGACTTTCGAAACCGGAGTTGTGGAATTCAATTTGCAATGGGTAGGTTTGATTTGGAAGGGTGACCGCTCACTCTCATGACTCAAATCCTCAAACTGTCCAATAGCCTCATCATACACTGGAAAATTCGGAGCTAGTTGGAAACTAGCTGCCGGTTCGTTAGGTTGTATACGGGCAACCATGGATGCATTCATTTCCTCCATTTAGCATGATGCTACTCGAAAATCTTCTAATGCCTGTTCCAGACTAAATATGGGTTGTGAAGGGGTTTCAGTAAAATATTCAAACTCGTTTGTATACTTGAAACTCCCAAAAGGCTGTTCAGAAGCAATGTCTAGGGAAGGTGTAAAAGTCGGGTAGGATTGGTAGGAATCGAATGGTTGGACAGGAATAGGATCAACATTATGATAAGAAGGTGTTTGGAATCGTTGATCAAAAGAATTCGAAGTGGTGAAAGGAGTGAAAGATCGGCTGCGAGATTGTTCAATTCGGTCAGCGATGGACATGGGTCTTGGAGTCAGAACATGACTCTCAAAAGGGGTATCAACATAAGAGGACGGGGGAGGTTGAAACGGTTGATACAAAGTGGATTGCGGAGTCCAGTTGTTTGTCCTAGATGCGTCTATTCGATCTTTCAAAGAGATTTTTGGTATGGATGAATAGTTTGATGTTCTACCAAAATAAGAACCGTATGAAATAATGTCTGGTTGTGGGTACCATAGTTCGGCAAGAGTTGGTCTATGTGGGGTATCCATGATATGAAGAGAAGAAAAAGAAGAAAATGAGAGGAAAAAGAATGTGAGTTTTTTTAATATTTTTTTTATATGTTAGTTATCAACAAAAGTATGAAATATATACAAAAAAAGAAAAGAAGAAAAATAATCACGACACAATACTACACACCTAATCGGTCTAGGGTTCACCTAGGTCAACTAGACTTGCTCAAGAACTTGATTGTCAAAGTAAAATTGTATCGAGAAACGGGCTCAAAATGTACTGATCACGAGGCTAGGTAAGTGCAGAGATAAGTAGAGCTTTTCTAACGCTTTTGCGAAGTTCCTTAATTAGAATAATTCTTTCTTTTTTGGCGGTTTCGCCGCAAACATTTTCCTAGACACTTCGTGAACGATATAGCGTTAAGCGGTGTTCTAAACATAGTTAATTTCTCCTAATGAGCGCGAAGTCCTTAAAGGCTTAAAGTCTAGTTTCTTTTAAAATTTGTGCGGGTAAACGTTATGCTCAATTTCGTGATTTGTGGGCCACGGAAAAGGTGATGAAATCCTTTACCGTATATTGTGGGGTTCGCTTGCCCTTAAGTCCGTATTAATGGATGCAATGCGCAATTTAATGAAAAAGTTATTCAAAGTATCAAACAGCCGTTTTTTATGTTTAGGCACGGCACTGCAACAAATACGGGTTAGTTACTTTTAGCGTTTGACAGCGAACTTGCAAATAATCCTGCAAAGATAATATATTGGATGCGTCGAATTTGAGAAAGAAGGTGTTAGGATATACATACCGATAAGTTTTTTGGGTTAAGAAACCCTCGTTGAATTGAATCCGGCTAGCCTGAAACGTTCGCTTGCGCGGTTCAAACTACCCAGATCTTTGGCACCATATTTCGTACTCACCTTAATTTTGAATGTACACTTTACTCCACACGATCGCAGTTCGCAAATCCGTCAAAATCTGCAAATGTCGAAAAAATGGATTTTTAGTGCGAAAAAGTGATATGAATGCCCAAACTCCTGCACACATAAAATTATAAAAATCAAACAATAAAATTGGGAAAATAACAGAACAATGGAACACAGGAAAAAATTGGAGCAAACAGAGATGAACTAACCGGCGGCGCCGGATTTTTGTGGGATCTCGCCGGTCTACTTGGTGAATTTGGGCTCCAAATTTTTTTTGTGATCTAATTGTTCTACTAGTGTCTCAATGTTATTGTTTATATTTTTTAATTAGTCCTAAAATGGTAGCAGGTGCAATTTCCGGAGAGCAAAAGGTTAGAATTGTTAATTTTTGTTTTGGTTTTTTTTATTTTTTTTATTTTTTTTAGTTTTGTTTTAAGAATGGTGTTAGATTTATAAACAGGATATACAGAGATTAACCTGAAATAACAAGAATAAAAACGTTACCGTCTCCCCGGCAACGGCGCCATTTGATTGTTACATGCTTTCGCGTTGTCGTTTTTCAAAGAATTTAAAGTTAATTGCAATCAAGACGGCGTCGCGTGTAGCTAGTCTCGGTGAGTACGGGTCGTCCGCAGGGAGATGGTGCATTTTGCGTTCTTATTATCACGAGTTAATGCAAGATTCGGAACGGTTCATTTCTAACATAAGTGTTGTATATGCAAAGTATAAGTTGTTAGGAATAGAGATAGGTTAATTTAAGTTAGGGAAGTCCGTACTTAAGCCTTTGTGTCGAGCTTGACTATTGAAACCAGAGTAATCGGCAAAAACGTGGATTAGAGTTCTTAAGCATGGTATTTGTGAAATCCGGCTTATTGACGCTTGTCCGTCCATTCTTGTCTCTTAAGTTTCGCCTCCGGCCAAACCGAACGCAACCGGTCATGGTTAGGGATCACCGATATCTTGGTAGGGTAGGGTGCCTAACGGAGCGCTTACGTAAGGTTTGAGCGGAGTTCAATTAGTAAATATCGGGCAAAATAAATGGGCAAAGAAAATCTTCACTTACACAACCACTCTCTTTCCCTAACAAAGCCATTATTCACAAACCATCAAAACAACAAAAAGAAAGTGCAAATGAAATGAAATAAAAGGAATAACACAACATTGAAAGTAAATAAATGGTAAGAAATAAAATTGCAAGTAAGTAAAAGATATAGAAAATGAATACTAAGAACACAAGTGCAAAATGAAAGCTTTATTAATTCCAAGTGATGATACAAACCTTGAGTTTAATAAGCAAAACTTAAATTTGCAAGCTCAATGAAAAGGTTGTAAGATCAAGAGAAGGCTAAGAACTCAAGGTGAACTAACTATGTACAAGACTTCCAAATGAAAAAGAAAACAAAGAGTAAATTATAGCTCAAAAGTGTATCCAAAAAGTATATCCTTCCCTTGCTCACTGATATGGTATTTATAGGCTTAACTCCTGAATAAATAAACAATATAGCTGGACTGATGTGGCCCTAATAAATGACCAGAAGAAAAATGGGGACGAATGGAGCTGAAGGGACCGGTGGCATTGGCTTTTGGTGGGGTCTCGCCGGGCATGGTCCGAGCTATTTGGCTCATGTTGGTGTGGTGGTATAGTGTTCTCTCCACAATCCTACTGGTATTGTTTGATTTATCTATATGAACTTGGTTTTACTCAGTAGACTTGGAGGGAAACTTGATGGTTTAAATCACATCACAACTTTTAGCATTTATCACACATCACCTCATTTGTGTCCACCATGTGTTATGGGAAGCCCCGCCATGGTTCATATGCCAAAGAGTTATGTACACACTTGTATTGTGTTGGACCAAAATTGTGTACATATTTATTAGTTTCAAAAGAACTCTTTGGATATCGATCGGTTTGCAGTTCCGGTTGCAGTGTCGGCTCACAAATGTTATATCCGTGAATTTGAGTGTGTTTCTAGTATTTTGTCACGAATACCTGTAATCTGTATTTACTGAGCAGACACTGGTTAATAGTACCGATATATAACAAAACAGATAATGAATGAGTGGTATTAAAATGCAGTTTTCTGTGATGGATAGCCACGTTTCGAATGAAGTTGGTTGCAAACAACCTGTCAACTTCGTCCTCGATCGCCTTTTGTTTGATCGGAGCAAAGCTTCGTTTCTTCTGCCTGACGGGTCGGACCGTCGGGTCGACCCCGAGCTTATGTGAGATTATTTTGGGGTCGATCCCGGGCATGTCTACGGGTGCCCAAGCGAACACGTCCGAGTTCCCTCTGAGAAAGTGAATCAAGTCTTCGCGCCGGGCTCCTGTCAACAGTGACCCGGTCTCAACAGTTCGCTCATCGTTCCCCTCGACGAGGGGTACTTCTGTCAGTGCCTCCACCGGGGCCCTTCGGATCTTCTTTTGCTCGTCACGGGTATCCAATAACCCCTGGAAATCACTCACGCTTTCGAGGTCGTCATTTCGCTCCTCAGAATAGGATGTCGCCGTAAAGCAAATCTTTGCGATTTGTTGGTTCCCGTAGGACCGGCATATCCTCCCTTGGTCCAGTGGAAACTTGATCGCGAGGTGGTAGGTCGAGATTTGGGCCCGAAGGGAGTTTAGCGTCGGACGTCCCTGGAGGATGTTGTAAGACGAGAGAATTCTAGCGACGATGAACTCCACTGGCACGATTCTCGTATGGCCCGCCTCCCCGATGTTTAGGAGGAGGGTAACCACCCTCTCTGCCGAGATGGAGTGGTTAGTAAACCCCGACAGAATATGGGCAGTTGGCCTCAGGTCCGACGGGCCGAGCCCATACGTAGGAAGCAGTCGTAGAATAGGATGTCCGCCGAGTTTCCCGAGTCAACCAGTATCCTTTGAACCTCGTATCGATGGACCCGTGCTGTAATCACTAGAGGGTCGTTGTGAGGCAAGGATATCCCGTGGAGGTCCTCGTCGGTGAAGGTGATGGGCTCGGTTGCTTTGCTTTTCTTCCGGGGCTACTGTTGGTCCCCTCGACCAGCAGGAGGCGTCGAATCCCGCCGGCTCCGGGCGCACCCCTCGTTGATACGGCCATGATTTGGCCGATCGTTAATTCGCCGGGAGGGGGATGGTTTTCCTGTTCCCGGTCTGCTTGTCGCTTTTCCCGCAAGTACTTTGCCAGGTGCCCCAAGCGAATCAACTCCTCAATGTAATCGCTGAGCTGTTTGCAGTTCTTGGTGAGGTGTCCCTGCGATTGTGAAAGGTGCAGTAAGGGCCTCGTGTATGTTTGGCCGCTCTATTGGTGACCGGAGGGAGATTGAAAAATCGCTCGCCCTTTGCCTCCTCCAACAACTCTGTCTAGGATTGAGCGGAGTATACTCCTGGAACTTCGGGGAGTATGGCTTTGTCCGGTCAACCTTCTTCTTCTCTTCTCTACCCCTCTTCTTTTGATCGGCCTAGTCGCTCCGGGGTAGGTTCGCATTTACCTCGGGCTTGAGCTGGATTTCTCGCTCGGTCCAGGCTTTTACCTCGGTCATGGTCTTAGGTTGCGCTAATGCAAAGGAGCGGAGCCACTTCTTGTGCCTAAGACCCGACCTAAGGGTCGTGATGACAGTCTCGCCCCCTGTGTTCTGGAACCTCAAGAAGAGCGTTGTAAAAGCGAGTGACGTATCCTTTGAAGGATTCCTTGTCCCCGCTCTTTATAGTGAAAATGTAATCAACGGTCCGCTTCTGCCGTCTGTTCCCGACGAAATGCCCGAGGAATTGGGCGGCCAGCTAATCGAAGGTAGAGATGGAGCATGGTGTGAGTCCCCGGAACCAATCTCGTCCGGCACGGATGAGAGTGGCGGGGAACGCTTGGCATTGGGTGGCGTCAAAGTTTTCCTGGAAGGTCATGCCCACCGTGAACGCGTCCAGGTGGTCTTTCGGGTCGGACTTCCCATCAAATAGGGCCACCTTTGGAGGCTTGTTTATGGAGGAGACGCGGACATCGAGCAGTTCTTCTGTGAAAGGCTTCGTAAGCGAGTCGGCGACATACCTGGACCCCTCGCTTGAAGGACGACTCTGCCGATGTATACCCTCGATCTTCTTTTCGAGGGCATCGAGACGGTCGTGGTATCCCGAGAATACGGCATACTCAGAGTTATGGCCCCTCCCGCTGGCGGCCTGAGCCTAGCCGCGGTTCCGGTTCCGTTCTATGAGCTTCCTCTGGTCCCCTGGCGAGGTCGTCCTCGAGCCACCGTGGTGAGCGTCGTCCGCGCGAACCTATCGAGGGAGAGGGTGCCGGCCATGCCTGGGAGCAGGCGTGCTGACCGACACCTTCTCGGGAGGGACAGGAGCGTGATGGGCCTCGGGGCGAGGTGCTCTTTCACGAGACCTCGGCGTAAAGTTATGAGGTGCCCAGCGGGTCATTGAATTGGTCACCGCGGGGGACCTGTGGCCGGTGGAGATAGCGAGACGCTGTTCAGTCATGCCAGCGTGGGCAGTGTCATCTCCCCCTTAGCGGAGATCGCGATCCCGAGGTAGGGGAACGGCGACCTGGGGGCCTTGCCCAGCTGTTTGGACACGAACAAGGGCATCCACGATGGACGCGAGCCTGTCGATCCGTGCAGACAGGGCATGAACGGCGTTAGGGGAAGGAGAGGATCCGTCCGTGCCTCTGTTATAGGGAGGACGGCGGCTTGTGCTTGGGTCATTGCGGTGATCACTCGCTATGAGTTCGAGACTGGAAGCCCAACTTTCGATGAGTGGAACCTTCGGTTCCCACAGACGGCGCCAACTGATGGAGGTCTGGATCTCCTTCAGATTTTGTCCTCCGTCGATCTGCTGCGAGTGTTGATGAACGGCTGAGATTGAATTTGAGGGTTGCCTCCTGGAGCGTGTGGATCTCAGTGGGCTTGAATTGGAATGAAGCCGAGTTACCTGCAAAGAAGTCTCGGGGTGGTTGTACCACCGTGGACCCTCCGACGATCAAGTTAGCTAAGATATTTGAGCAGAGTAGCGGCCTATTGGAGTAAAATTGTCTTACCTGAGTCGTCTGAGAGAGGGGTTTATATAGCGGCAGCCATGGGCTAGCGGGCGTGAGATTCTTGCCGGCCGTTACGCCCCTGGCGTTACGCCTGCGAGAGTGACGGGATCCTCCATTAATGACGAGATACGCCCGTTAATGGTGGAATGCGACGGCGTGGAACGCGGGATCGTGGGGCGGCGGGTATCTCGCGTCTGGCGAGATTCGTGGAGCCGTGGCGGAGGCGCTTGTGACCCGGGTTCTAGATCACCCGATAGAGCTGAAGAAGTTTAGCTTGGCGAGAGGCCTAAGAGAGGGCGGGAGGCCGAGCTGGTTCGGCTCCATGATAGCTTGGAGGCGAAGGGCCGAGAAGCTCGGCGTATAGGAGGGCTCGGCGCGGAGCAAATGGTCATTTACTTGGCGAGCACAGGAATGTTAAGGGAATCCTCGGAGGTCGGGTCCAAGCAGCAGGACGATAGCCCGGGAGACGCTTCCAATGTGTAGTCCTTTCCTGTTTCTGTGTGCATCGGGACACATCATCTGCCACGTGTCATGATCCGGAAAGCTCCCACTTATGAGCATCATCGGCCTCAATTCAAGATAATATGGATTTGAGAATGAAGCACCAAAGAATGAAAAGAAAAAAAAAACAATAGAGAGGTATTTTCGATATACAAAAGTCTCATTAATGAAAAAACCGTGTTAGTGTTTATGGGATAAAAAGCTTGTTTTAGAAGTGTGTGCAAGTGTGTGTTGTGGAAGGTTTGCACGGGGGCCTCTTGCTTTTCGAGGAAAAATGATGGTTTTATTTATTTTTCTGTATTTTAGCTAGTTAACTTTTGTTATTGAAATGTCTATAAATATAAATGTCTTATGTTTAATTTCTACTTCTATAATGCAAACCTGATGATGCTACAGTATAGTATCTCCTCAGATGACGACACGTGCGGTTGACGTGTCCCGAAGGCTATGGAGATAGGATAAATGAGTTACACTGGGAGGATTCCTCGGGTCCTCGGATCCCCGAGGGCCGATCCGACCTTTCCAGAGACCTCCCTGAATACTCTCCACCTTCACTTAGCAGCTCGTCTCCAAGCTCTCTTGATCTCCTTGCTCATCTCCGAGCCTTCTGACGCGCCGAGCCTCCTCGGCCTCCCAGCTCGTCTCCGAGCTCCTGATGCGCCGAGCTTCCTCAGCCTTCCAGCTCGCCTCCGATGCTATGACAGACCGAGCTCCCTCGATCTCTCCCGAACAATATCACGGAGCCCAGGCGTCCCTGCAACGGCTCCGCATATATCGCCAGGGCGAGATATCCGCCTCCCCACGATCCGCATCTCTCCATTAATGATCGCATCCCGCCATTTTAGACGGGGATAATGCTGGGGTCGTAACTGAAGACGAGGATCTCGCGTCCGCTCGCTCTATACGACCACTATATATATAAACCCCTCTTTCTGACGTCTCAGGTAACTCGAACTCATTCCAATACGCCGCTACTCTGCACATATAACTCGGCTCTAACTTGATCGTCGGAGGGTCCTACGGTGGTCACACATCCCGAGACTTCTTTGCAGGTAGCCCGGCGTCCAACACCAACCCATTGAGATCTACACGTTCAACAATACTCAAACTAAATCTCAGCCGTCCAAGACCGTCATCACATGATCGACGGAGGACAACATGTGAAGAAGATCCGAAGCTCCATCAAAACCTTTTTAAATCCTGATTTTTTTTTGTATGGCCGATAGTTGGCCTTTACTTTTGTGGAAAATAGTTCGGAAAAAAATAGAAAAATCCTCTCAAATTACCTCTATCCTCTCAAATTACCTCATCAATTCCCATTTAAATTTTCACTAAAAAGTGATATAGTGACTTAATTGATGATTGGTACAGATGTGCATTATCTAAGCAAGTGCAATTTTCCAATGTTTTCATTAGTAAAGGGTGTCATCCTATGTATCATGTATGGTAACGAGCAGTAGCTTAGTTCATATTTCATATAGACACTTCCTCTCTTGATTAGAGTGCGGGGTTTGAACTTCAGAAACCCCAAAAGAGAAACTTTCCATAAATTAATACTTTCTGGGCAAATTCATGGGTCTTTTGCGCGCGCATATGCTGTGTGCTTGTGTGTGGTGTGTGTGTATTGTGTGCATTGGTTCGAGCTTACATGCCTGGGACTTCTTTTGCAGGTAGTTCGGCGTCTATTTCAACCAGCAAACCCATTGAGATCCACACGTTCAATCTTCCATAATAAATCTCAGCCCTTCAGTCTCGCTGGACACAAGATCGACGGAGTACAACATCTGAGGAAAATTCCGACCTCCATCAGCGTCCATTTATATCTTATACTTATATCTCTCTTATTTTTTTTCCCTATATGGGCTATTCGGTCACTCTTTGTTAATTCCTTATTTTTGGGTTAGTCCAACACTGTCCCAACCTACATGTAAGCACGAGATTTTTATTTAATCACATTTTATTAATTTTTTAATCAGAAATTTTATATGAAGAAAAATAAGAGAGTTGCGTGGGTATAAGATAGGGTAGATCGTCAAAACGCCTCCGGCCCATTTCTTATGTAAAAACCCTGGGCCCAATCAAACCGCTCGTATATTAGTTGCATGTAATATCCAGATAGTTGCTTGTAATATTCAAGCAGTTACAACTGCTTGTAATATCTAAGAAGTTGCTTGTAACATCCAACCGGATGAGAGAATACACGGCCTAAATGAAATACGGCTCAAGGGATTTCCATAGAGATTTTGAACACTAGGCTCTTGCCAACAATTTTGAAAATTAGAGGGTTGTTAGACAACTCTCTGACGGATAGGGGGCTTTGTAACAATTTACGCTATAAATAAAGACATAGCATGTGATAACACAAGCTTGCAATGACAGTTACGAACAAAATATCTTGCTGGCGGCACCGAATGCAAAACTGATCATTCAATAAGCACAATTAATTAAGCTAATTAATCCCTTAACATTTGAAAAAACCGACAACAATTAATTAATTAAGCAAGTATTAATTCACACCAGTTCTCTACTAAACTAACATTAATATTCAAAAATAAAACGGCTCATGTTCCCTCTTTTCTCTTGCGTTTTCTTAAACTTTTATCCATAAAACCCCCTCAAACTCCCAAAATTTACAATTGCTGGCCCTCGGAGATCTCCTCGATCTCCTAGGGTTTCATAAAAATAGAAATTTACCCCAATGAAGAGATCGAGGAGCTTCGAAGCTTACAACAGCTCAAAAAACCCTAAAAGATGCAAGCTTTCGCACTTCCTCTTCGCCGTTGCCGCCCTCTACCTCCTCTTCCTTTCCATCAAGTCCCGCCATTTCCGCCAGATCGATCGCCCGCAGCTCACCTCGGCGTACCGCGAAACCCTAAGCCGCAAGCTGAGCTCGGATCCGCCTCCGAGACCCGTTGAGGGCCGCATCGCCCGCCCCTTCCATTGGTCGGGCAACCTCACTGCGCTCGAATCCATGGCTCGTGATGCGTGGGATTTGGGAACCAAGGCGTGGGATGAGCTTGAGAGGGATCAGGTGAATGAAACCCTAGTTAATTTTGGGGAAAAGATCGAATCTTGCCCTAGTGAAGTTAGTAAGATTGGAAAGGGGGTGATGATTTTGCCTTGTGGATTGGAATTGGGGTCATCGGTTACTGTGATAGGAATGCCGGAGAGCGCACTTGAAATGCACGGGTCGCAGTTTGTGGTTGAGTTGCAGGGGTTGAAGGCTGCGGATGGAGAGGATCCGCCGAGGATCTTGCATCTGAATCCGAGGTTGAAGGGGGATTGGAGTCAGAAGCCGGTGGTTGAGCTTAACACGTGTTATCGGATGAATTGGGGGAGACCGATGAGGTGCATTGGGTTGGAATCTAAAGGAGATGATGATAAAGGTATGATATTTGTCCTTGATTTATTTAGCTTGGTTAGATTTTACTTTAAAATGGTCATGTGGTATTAGCTTCACTAAAAAGTATCAGCATCAGTTGTTTATCTTTTACATTGAATGAATCCGTATGTTATTTAGGTGTAAAAGCACTTAATTAAACGACTAGATTGATTTCCAATTAACCTAAAAAAAGGTTGAGAATTTGTGATTTATCTGTGTGGCTCAACATTGATTATCAATTAGCTAGAGAAACAGCCAATTTAGGTGAAATTTTCATCCTACGGCGGTCGAAAAGTCCATTTTTCGACTTGCAACGAAGATACATTGAGATTTTGTTCATTTTTGTTTCTCATGGAATTAGGAGTGGAAAGTGTTTTATATAAGCAAACTATTAATTTTGCAACCATTAGACGGAAAAACCAGAGAACATTTGGGCATAAGAGGGTGGTGCATCCACATGAAGATAAATTTAGTTAGATATTATTGCAAAAAGTACTTAATAAACAATAATATTCATCGTACATATCTTTTATTATCATATCAAAATTTAAATTGCATTGCATATGGAGATTATGCAAGAGGCAGTTTAATTAAGAAGGGTTTAAAAGGTGCAGGATAGAAGGTTAATATCCAAACGAACTATTTAATTGGTGATTGTTGAGCTATCAATTTTCTCTCTACGTCTGCTGTAAGTTTGTGTTTATTTTCTGTGCAATAATTAGTTCCAAGATTAGTTGTAACCCCGGCCTTTTATCTTCAGGCTACCATAATTGGCTAAAATGTACGTTTTTAAATTCTTATTTTGGACAGTCGATGGATACAATAAATGTGAGAAATGGGAACACAGCGATACTAATGAGTTGAAAGAATCCAACACAACTTCATGGTTGAATCGATTCATAGGTCGTGCAAAGAAGCCGGAGATGACATGGCCTTTTCCTTTTGAAGAAGGCAAAGTGTTTGTCATGACACTGCGAGCTGGCATGGAAGGATATCACATTTATGTTGGAGGCCGTCATGTAATTTCATTTCCATATAGAGTGGTATGTATTAATGCTTGTGCTTCAGCATATACTTTGCACTTGCAACGAAGATATATTGAAACTCCAATAATTTCAGGATTATCATAGTTTTACTATTTTAAAGAATTTTGAAGTATTTTAAATTACACATGTTGTAGAAAATATTTACAGAAGTATTTCTTCTGTACAAATTCCATGATTGCAAACTATGCATTTTGATATGGCTTATATCCAAAGAGGAAAGATCCAAATCTGTAGGTGGGTACCCTGTGGCGTCCTAAGATATCGACAATTGACATCCAAAGGGATACGTGTTAGAAAATTTTCAAATAGCAAACTGTCATGTTTGGTTTGCATTACACCGATAGAGAATGTACCAATTGACAGTGCTTTTATTTTTAAGTATTAGTTTCGAAATTATTTCCAGAATTGATCAGTTGTGCCGCATTTTCAAATAGCAAACTGTCATGTTTGTTTCTTATTTTGGCTATTTGTTGTTGTTCTAGGGATTCACTCTTGAAGATGCAACAGGTTTAGCGATCAAAGGGGGTGTGCATGTGCATTCAGCATATGCCACTTCTCTGCCCAAATCTCATCCCCGTTCTTCAGCTCATGTCTTGGAAATGTCGGAGAGATGGAGATCTCTTCCACTTCCAGCGAGTCCCATTAAGATGTTCATTGGTATTCTTTCTGCTACCAGTCATTTTGCTGAGCGAATGGCTGTTAGAAAATCTTGGTTGCAGTTTCCTGATATCAAATTGTCACGTGCAGTTGCTCGATTCTTTGTTGCATTGGTATGTTTTACCTTCTGAATTTGTCTGCCTAATTCAGGCTCAAACCTTAATTATGATTGTTTTTCAGTTTACTACCTTAAAATGTTTTTGTATTACAGCAAAATCCCCCAAAGCGCTACTACGTTTAAGGGCATTTTAGCGAAAAATTCCAATAAAACCATAGTTCAAGGGGGTGTGCTGTAATAAAAACTTTAAGGCAGTTTAATGAAATTTAACAATAGTTAAGGGCAATTTAGTGTGATTTAGCCTTTTATTTAAAAATATTCTCATGCTCTGATGGTTGCAAATTTGGGATTGCGCTTTTGTTTAGTTATTATAACACTGGACCAGTGTTATGTCACTGGATGCCAAATTCGAGTTACATAGAAGAGTACGACACTAGAAAGTAGAAGTTTTTTTTCACCAAAAAATAACAGAAGCCTTCCAGAATCTTTGGTTGCAGACCACTAGGTTAGGAATATTTTGAGTGCATTTGGAATAATTTTTCGTTTTAAGGATAATAAATATCTTGCAGAGAAAAATATTGCCAGCAAGAGTCTAGTTTGAGCTTCAAATTCATCGGAAGGAAATGCTGATTTTTAGTTCGTGTTCACATAAATAAGATGTGCATGTCTTTTAATGCATATAATTTGATGGCTTCTAACTAGGATCATGACCATTAATTATTTATATATTAGAGATACTAATTATTTTCTTACACCAGAGAGAAGTCTCAATCTTTCTCGTAAAAAAAAGATGCAGAATATGATGAAACTTTATCATTGCTAAGCTAATCAGCTTCTCTACAAGTTCTATTCGTTGCATTTTCCGATATTCATGAGGGTTTTTAATATTGAAACTTTCATGATTTGTTACACATTAAATTCCAGAAGAACGTAATTGCAACAATCAGCTGAGATTACTTTATTCGTATGGTTAGGGTCCAAGAAAGGAAGTAAATGCGCTGTTGAAGAAGGAAGCAGAGTATTTTGGAGATATTGTGATATTGCCATTTATGGATCACTACGATCTCGTAGTTCTTAAAACCCTTGCTATTTGTGAGTATGGGGTGAGTTATATATTTCCTGTTCCTATGTTGAGATTTTGTAATAAAATTTGCGAGCTTGCAGTTGATTTTGAAAACATCTTCAGCCCCATTAAATTTTATCCTATTGAACTTCATGTGCAGGTTAACAATGTTACTGCTAAATATGTGATGAAGTGTGATGATGATACCTTTGTCCGCGTGGATTATGTGATGAGAGAATTAGATATCCATGCAGAAAATAGATCTATATATATGGGCAATCTTAATGTCATGCATAGGCCTCTCAGAAGTGGAAAATGGGCTGTTACATATGAGGTGAGTTTCTTCTCCTCCTCCTCCCCCATCGGTAACTAGCACTGTTTGATACTTATCTTTAAGTTCCTTTTTTTTTGCTTTTTAATTACAATAAGCTTCCTTCAAGTGCTACATTTAAGGGTATTTTAGTGAAAATATCCCATAAAACCAAAATTTAAGATATTTTATTGTATTAAAAAAGTTTTTGATGCCTCTGAATTGATCATGCTTTTAAAGAAAATAATTTGAAGTCCTTCAAGAGGATAATTAGGTGGTTTAAATGGAGGTGATAAAGAATTGGGGCATTATTAGTTTGAAGATGAGAAAAGAAGAGGAACATGAGTTTGAGTTGAGATAGAGGTGGGAAGAAAAATATCGAAGAAAGATGCAGGTGGTTTTGGTAAAACTAATAAAGTCAAAGTGTCTAAATGACATCAAATGCAATTCAAATGCAATTATCATCCGTCAAGGGTAGGTTTTGGGTAGTTTATTAATTTAGAAAGTAGAGGTAGTTTCTTATACAAGTCATATAAGTTCGGGTAGTTTCTGATTGTTTAGCCTCTAATAAATTATTAGAGCCTTACCCTCTATGGTCTACATAGTATTTTTATTCATTGCCCACCGAATAGATTTAAATCAAATTTCCTCCTTGCTCTCATCATCATAATTTGTTTTCCATGAAAAAATGCAGGAATGGCCTGAAGAAATATATCCACCGTATGCCAATGGACCAGGCTATGTAATCTCAGATGACATTGCAAGTTTTATCGTTTCCAAACATGCAAATCAAACCTTAAGGGTGAGTGCAAACATGAGATTTTTCCTACCGTAAACTATAAGCGTTTTTCAGTTTACTACCGAAACCTTTTTCTAATTACAGTAAATTCCCAGAAAGTACTACCTAGGGTATTTTACTGATGGGAAAAACTCCCTTAATTTAGTGATAAAGACTATTTGTTAAGGGTAATTTAGTGAAATTTAGCCTTCATTTTTTACAACAACACTAACACTAACACCAAGATTCTTGCAGATGTTCAAGATGGAAGATGTGAGCATGGGGATGTGGGTCCAAGAGTTCAAATCTCCTAACAAAGTTCAATACCTACACAGTTTGCAATTTTGCCAATATGGGTGCGTTGAGAACTATTACACTTCACATTACCAATCTCCAAGGCAAATGATGTGCCTGTGGGCCAAATTATTGATGGGTCAAGCCCATTGCTGCAACTTTTGATAGCAGGTGAAAGATGTTCAATTCGCTTTCAATCTTTCATTTTCTAGGAGTTTTATTAGCTTAGTGAGAGTTGTTTACCATTCTTCTTCTTTCGATAGGCTGCTCATATTCTTTAATTGTTCCTAGATTCACAAATCACGTGTATTATTAATGTTTTAGACGAGGGATGAGCATGTTACTATGGTTTATTTGTTTGTTATATTCTTTTGATAAGCAAAAAAATTAATAAAGCCTTTTTTCCCATTCCCATGTTATGGTTACTTTTATAGTTTAGGAGCATATTATTATCTGACTTTTTTTGTACTGATTACATAATCAACTTCCGATTCCTGAAATGAAATAATGTTACATAGGGTAACATGTCAAAAGTACCCGGCCCTCTCGGTGGTTGTCTAAAAATTCTTGATATTTTCAAAATTATTGGAAATGATGGGTCTACATCTTTGTTAAAAAACTCTTAGACCGCAAGTGCTTGATATTATAGACAAATTTTTAGATATTAATGATAAATAGTATAAAGAGGGTTTTAACTAGGCCTGGGTTTTTTATTTAACGAGTATTTAACAAGAGCAAAAGGCCCATCATATAAGAACACTATGGTTTCCTAAAACAAGCACATAGATAATAATTGCTCTATAATATTCTACGTATATAATTGAAATCTATGAACTTGTTCCCAACTTTGGCTCCTAAATTTTTTTTAAAAAATAAAAAATTAAATTAAATTAAATTAAATTTTTTACCAATAATCCTTACAAGAACACAATCCATCTTTAAAATGGTGAAATCTACTCCTATCCCTAACAACAATCTCCCTCTCATAAATCCTAGAAATAAGCTTCGTCACCAAGTGACAATCTTCACAAACCCTCAAATTCTTCACAATCCTTATAGGTACCCCATGAGAAGTAGCAATCAAAGCAAATGCAATAGCCAACCTCTCACTATGAAACCCCAATGCATTCTCCTTCTCTTCCTCCTCAATATCAGCCAACACATTTCTAATCTTAGGCACATAACCTTCCTTTCTCAGTCTCTTCCCTATCTCTTCAAGCTTCTCATATATCTCATCACTTCGGTCATTCGATCGATCTCCGATAACAAACTCAAACATGCGGTTGCCCAATTCTAAAAGACTATGTCCTGGGTTTTTCTTAACTCCTCGGTTCAACATCTTTTTCCTTAGTTTTTGAACATCTCTCCATCGATTCACCGAAGCATACAAATTCGATAGAAGCACGTAGTCGCCACTATGGTCCGGGTCCAGTTTTTTAAGCTTCGCCCAAGCAACCTCTCCAATATCCAAATTTTTGTGCATCGCGCATGAGCCAAGCAAAGTTCGCCATAACACCGCGTTAGGCTCAACGGGCATCGTCTCAATGTAATTTTTCGCTTCTTTGATACGACCAGCTCGGCCTAAGAGATCAACCACGCAACCGTAATGCTCGATTTTCGGCAAAATTTTGTAATTTTCTTTCATTTTCTTGAAATATCTGAACCCTTCATCAACCAAGCCACAATGGCTACAAGCATATAGAACCCCGACGAACGTAATCTCCGTTGGACTCAGCCTCTCTTTCTCCATGACCCTGAAAAGCTCGAGGGCTTCACTTCCAAACCCGTTGACGGCCAAGCCTACGATCAAAGAAGTCCATGAAACCACATTTTTCAAACAACTCATTTCATCAAACACCTTGTGCGCATCTAAAGCAACCCCGCATTTAGCATAGAGATCAATCAAAGCATTGCACACATGCACATTGCTATAAAACCCGCGCTTAAACAAGTACACATGGGCCCTTCGCCCTAACGCCAAAGCCCCAAGCTCAGCGCACGCGCACAACAAGCTCACCATCGTAAACCCATCAGGGCCCACGCTCATCTGCCTAAAAAGCGTAAGCGCCTCGTTTGCACGCCCGTTCTTTGCAAACCCATTAATTACTGAATTCCAACTCACGATATTTCTCTCGCCCATTTCATCAAACAGCTTATGCGCATCCTCAAAGGACCCACAAGCAGAGTAGAAGCTAACGAGCGAATTCTGCACAAACACATTCCCGAAAGAATACCCATTACAGATCGACAACGCATGCACGATCTCTCCGTTACGGACGCGCATCAGCTTCGCGCAGGCTTTTAAGAGGAACGGGTACGTGTGGGTGTCGGAGTGGGTGTAGAAGCGGGCGAAGATGGTGAGAGCCGGGCGAGGATCGGGGGTGAGAGAGTAGGCTTTGATCATGGTGTTGATGGTGAAGATGTTTGGGGTGAAGACTTGGGCGAAGATCCGGTGGAGGTAAGGGGTGATGGGTGAAAGGTTGTTGGGGGAGGAGAGGGAGAGGATAGAGAAGATGAGGTGTTGGGAGAGGAGAGGGTGTGAGAGAGGGATGAGGGTCTTGATGGAGTGGGCATGGATTTGCTTGGTGGTGGGGATGGATCTTGAGAGTTGGAGGAGAGCTATGCATTTCCTGAGGGTTGGGGGTTTAGGGTTTTGTGTTGAACTTGAATCTAGATTTGAATTTGAAATGGAGGGAGATGTGGGGGTGGCTGTGTAATGTGAAAACGGGTTTAAATTTGTTTTGGGGACGAGGGAGGTGACTCTTTTGGGGTGCATTAATTGGGCCATTTCAATTTTTTGAAGGGGGCGTTTTGTATTTATATAGTTGGAGGGTTGAAACTGGTAAGGCGTTAAATTGCATGAAACCCCTTTGCTTTTGTTCATTTAGCAAAATGCAATCCCAGCTCTTAAAATAAACTGTATTTTACTTCTAATTTTAATCCTGCCTATAAATCTGTTTCTGCCATTATTGTCTTCCCAACAGCCTTTTATTTAATGACTAATAAAGGGTAATTCTGAACATAAAACGATGGAATAGAGTTTTTTTTACAGCTGTTGAGTTATAGATAACCGCATGTTTAAAAAGCTTAGAATGATTTTTCTGCTTCCAAGTTTTTTTTTTGTAAGAAGACGAGCACTGATGATGCTCGATATCGGTGATCTCCCAGATCCTGACACGTGGCTGATGACGTGTCCCGAAGCTCACAAGAAAGGACCTACAGTGGCCGACCAGGCCACTCCTGTGCCCGTCCCACAAACAAACACTGGCTCACCTCCGAGTCCCCTGCACAATTGGCCTCCTCGGCATCTCAGCTCGTCTCTGGGTTACCGCAGAACCAAGATACCTCGGCTCTCCCGCTCGTCTGCGAGCTCTTCCGCCCAGGTCATCTTCATCGGTCTCATCGACTGACCGACGGTACCACTCACAGGCGTAACCGCCATCCCGTGAATCTCGCCATGCGCGAGATATCCGCCGGCCACATCCCACGTTCCACGCCATCACAATCCCCCATTAACGAGCCTGTCTCGCCATTAATGCGGGATCCCGCTCATCACGCGGGCGTGACGTCGGGAGCGTAACGGCCGGCGTGATTCTCGCGCCTGCCTGTCTGCTGCCACCGCTATATAAATCCCTCCTTCAGACGGTTCAAGTAAGCCATTTTTACTCCATTAAGCCATTACTCTGCTCGGATTTCCTCTCTAACTTGACCGTCGGAGGGTTCTCGGTGGTACAACCACCCCGGGACTTCCTCGCAGGTAGCTCGGCCCAGACAACCTCAAACCCATTGAGATCCACACGCTTCAGGAGCCAGCCTCCAGATCCAATATCAGCCGCCTATCGCCGCCATCAACAGATCAACGGAAGGTAACATCTTGACGTGATCCGACGCACGTCAGCTGGCGCCGTCTGTGGGAACACTTGATTCCACAAAAACAAAAAGTTTATCTTCCGATCCCAACCAAATGGCGAGCAGTCATCACGACGATCCAAGCACCCGCCGCCGCCTTCCCCTCAACGAAGGCGCGGATGAATCTCCTCCTCCGAACACCATCATCGCCCTCGCGCGCTCGGATAGACTGACTCGCGTCCATCGTGGATGCGCTCGTCCGTGTCCAAACGGCGGGGCAAGCTCCCCAGGTCGTTGTTCCCCCACCTCGGGACCGGGACCCCTGCAGAGGAAGAGAAGACTCCGCTCGCGTCGGCACCGCCTTGCTGCCTCCCACGGCCGCAGATCCCCCGGGCCGATACATTCTGCGACCCGCTGGGCGCCCCACAGTTCAACACCGAGGTCCGTCGCCAGAGCGCTTCGCCCCGAGATCCTTCACGCACCTGTCCCTCCCGAGGGGATGTCGGTCAGCTCGCCTGTTACCAGGCATGACCGACACCCCCTCCCTCGACGGGGTCGCGTGGACGGGGCTCGTCACGACAGCTCAAAGACCACCTCGCCCGGGGATCTAAGGAACCTTATCGAAAGGAACCGGGGCCGCGGCCAGACACGGGCCACCGACAGCAGAGGCCAAAGATTAGAATGTGCTGAATCGATGGGATACCACGGCCGGCTCGACGCCCTCGAGAAGAAGATCGAAGGTATCCATCAGGAAGGTCACCGTTCGAGCGACGGGGCTAAGTATGCCGCCGCCTCACTCACCAAACCATTCACCGAGGAGCTGCTCGCCGTCCACGTCTCCTCTTGCAACAAGCCCCCGAAGGTCTCCCTTTTCGACGACAAATCTGACCCGAAGGACCATTTGGATGCATTCACCGCGGGAATGAGCTTCCAAGATAACTCCGACGCTGCCCAATGTCGAGCTTTCCCGGCCACTCTCATCCGCTCCGGACGAGACTGGTTCCGAGGACTCGAGCCATGCTCGATCTCAACTTTCGACGAGCTGGCCACCCAATTCCTCGGCCACTTCGTCGGGAACAAGCGGCAAAAACGCACAGTCGACCATTTCTTCACAATCAAGAGCGGGGAAAAAGAGACATTCAAAGCATACGTCACCCGCTTCTACAATGCCCTTCTCGAGATCTCAGAGCACCGGGATGAGACGGTCATTACGGCGCTTAGGTCTGGTCTTAGGCACAAGGAATGGTTACGCTCCTTTGCATTAGCGCAACCTAAGACCATGGCCGCGGTAAAGGCCTGGACCGAGCGTGTGGTCCAGCTCGAATCCGAGGTGAACGCAAATCTCCCTGAGGCAGAGCAAACCGACCAGAAGAAAAGGGCAAGGGAAGAGAGAAGGAGGCTCGAGCGGTCAAAGCTCTACTCCCCGAAGTTTCAAAAGTACACCCCGCTCAACGTCTCCCAGATCGTACTGCTAGAGGAGGCTAAGGGCGAGGGGTTCTTCAAGCTTCCCCCGATCACGCGCATGGCCTCAAAACGCAACCGGGGCCCCTACTGCGGGTTCCACAGGTCGCAGGGCCACTCCACGGAAAGCTGTGAGCAGCTCTGAGACTATATCGAGGAGCTCATTCGTTCGGAACACCTCGCAGCGTACTTGCGAGACAAGCGGCAAGATGACCGCGAGCAGGAGCAGCATCCCTCTCCTGGCGAGCTGACAATAGGCCAAATCATAGTCGTATCAGCGGAGGGTACGTCAGGTACCTATGAAGCTCAGTACCCTATGCCGGGCATAGAGACCAACAGACATCCAAGGGGCTCAAGCTGCACGAATAAGAGCATCTACTAACGTGTACTTCTTTTCAAGGTAATGTAAACCTTTCTTGAGAACTTTTGTTTATGTAATAAAGGGATCAATAAAACATTGCAAAAAGAAGAGTCTTATTTATTCAAAAAGGTACTATGGGCTTCTCAGCCGTACATCCAAAAAGAAAAATTACAGTAGCGGGGGAAGGGGTGCAGGAAACATTGCTCATGGTATTCCGAGGATATCTCCGCCAACCGAGCCCTCGCAGCCTTAGACCTCTGCCCCCGGTGCCGCCCGCGGATGTCGGCATCGTGCCTCAATTGGTAGCACTCAAGGATGAGCGCCACCGAGCGGTCCCGCCGACCCGCAGAGATCAGGCCGAAGCGCCGCAAGGACCTTAACTTACTAACCCCTTCGTCCTTCATCTGTTCGGACAAGGGGTTGTAGAGCCCCGGCGACGCACTCTAGATGGGGTACATCAGCAGCTGGAGCAGGGAGGAGCGCCGGGGGAGCAGTCAACCGAGATGGTCCTCAATGCGGCCAACCACTAGCTGCACCGTGTTCTCGGTGCAGTACTGGTCATAGAGGTACACGTCCTCAAAATTCACGATGTCGTGGATCGTAAAAGAGAAGTCCTCCATTCTCACGTTTGGGTGTGAAGAAAGGAGTGATCAACACTCCCTCCGCTTTATAGCCCGCTTCGTCCTCGAAAATCCAACAGTCGCCCGTTTCACCTACAGCTGTGCCGCCACGCGGCAGACCTCGAGCCTTTCTCGACGAAATCGAAACGACGCAGCTCCGGCGCTACGCCTCCTCCACGCGTTCATGCCACGTGTCACCCGCGACTGTCCCTCATCCCAAAGCCCTCACCAAGAGGCAGCCGAGCGGCTACCCTGCTCGGCTATCCCTGGCTGGTAGTTCCCTACCTCGCAACGCCAGGGACCAAAGCCCTCACTAAGAGGCAGCCCAACGGCCTCCCCGCTCGGCTATCCCTGGTTGGTAGTTCCCTACCTCACAGCGCCAGGGATCAAAGCCCTCACCAAGAGGCAACCGAGCAGCTTCACTGCTCGGTCCATCCTTAGCAGGTCTCTTACCGTCCCTCCAGAGCTAGGGATCACAGCCCTCGCTAAGAGGCACCGGGCAGCAACCTTGCTCGGCCAGTTCTTAAGGATTAAAAGCCTTCGAAAGAGGCAACCGGGCCTACCCTTGCTCGGTTATCCCTGGCTGGTAGCTCCCTACCCCCAAAACGCGGAGGATCGAAGCCCTCGCCAAGAGGCACCGGGCAGCAACACTGCTCGGCCCATCCTGAGTAGGCCTCTTACGGCCTCTCCCGCGCTAAGGATAAAAAACTGTAACGTTTTAAAAATAAATAAATAAATAATTAAATAAATAAAATCCTTTAGGTGAATTTTCGGAAAATCGGTAAAATAAACCGTATTTTTCATAAAACTCAACTATAATTATTTTTCAATATAAACTTAAATACGCCTATTTTAATTATGTAATTGCTAGTATTTGGTGTTTATTTGGTCACTTGTAAATTTTTAGTTTACTAAAATATTTTTCCTTAATTAATTAAATTCAAACATTAACATAAGTTTTAATTACACATTAAATTAGTGCAAATTACAAATTAGAAATGGGTTAATTTTACAAAGTGAACCATGATAATTAAAAACAAATGTGTAACATGCAAAATTCTTTCTTAAATTTTTCCATGGTTCTAGACTTTTCTAGGATTGATTTAGAAAAGAAAATAAATAAAATTTAATAAATTATTGAAAAGAATTAAATGATGTAATAACTAAGGAAGTTTCTACACAACTCTTTACATCTTTTTCTCTCTCCCCTCCCTCATTTTGCCATGGCCGAAATCACTCTTGTGGCAGCCCATTTTTTCCCCATCTCATTTCTCATCAAAAGTTCTTCAAAAATTCATGAAAAATCCAAAATAAAACCTTAAATTCCAAATCCAATCTCTACCCATTATTCATTGGCCTATCTAGCATGGATTTTGGAGCAAAGTTAGCACCTTGGAGGCTATGATTTTCATGTTGGATCTCATGTTTAGTGAGATATAATTCTAACCTTAGTGTTAATTGTAACTTAATTATGTAAATTGAATGGATTTCGGTGTTTAATTTTGGTTTTAGTTGCTAAATTAAAAATTAAAGAAAGGGAATTCTAAATCAAGTTAGGGTTTTTATAAAGTGTTCATGATTACATGGTGTAGTTAAATATGTTAAGACATAGAAAACTTAATCTAGTTGCTAATGTGTAAATTGTTGTATTTAAATTGTTCTAATTAGGATTTTTGGCTAACTATGTTTTTATAAAATATATATATATATATATATATATATATATATATATATATATATATGTGAGATAAAATTCTAGTGAGGGTTTTTATCAATTATTCATGGTTTTAATGAGGAGATTAACATGTTAATTGAATGCAAAAGTTAATATAGTTACTAGTTTCAAATTGTTAGTTGGAAATTATGCTAAATATGCTATTTTTGCTAACTAGGTTTTTAGAAATTGCTTAAATAATTGAGATTAAAATCTAATTATGGTTTTCATGACATTATTAACATTTTAGTTTGTTGTTTAGCAACTTAGATCATGCAAAACTTAGTTTAGTTGATGATTTGTGAATTTTTGCTTTAAAGGTGTTAAAATTGGATAAATTTGCAAACTAGAATTTTTGGATTTATACAAATTAGTGTGATAAAAATATAGTAATGATTTGTATGACTTAGTTATGATATTTAGTGAATATTATGGCCATTAGTTTCGTTAAAACATTAAGTTTCGAATTGAAACGAAAATTTAGTGCTTTCTAGGTTTTCGGAAATAAAACGATTTGATTTATTTTGAGGTTTTAATGAGTTGCAATATATTTTATATTATAATTAGTGAGTTTTGGAACTACGCATTGTACGTTTATGTTTTTCTCGATCAATCGACGTTTGTACGCCGATATCGAGGGTTATTTGGTTCTTTTGCATGAGCGGGTCATAGATTTTAACCTATGCGCGTTTCGTGCGCCGTTTTGGTTTTATCCGCGATTCGGTTTACAATATTATATATGTTTGCGTATAGGCACCCCTCATGTGGATTTCGGACGATGAAGAAGAGGATGGCGATATCGATTTCGGCAGACAAGGACCAGGTGAGTAGATGTATATCTACGGGGGAAGTCGGGTGGATAGCGTATAGCACCCCCGCAAACGTAAAATGAGGATATTACGTACTGTCATTAGGAAGTCAGACGTGACCTTAGATTCTTGGCGAGTAGGGTCCTATTGAAGACTTTAGGTTTGACTAGACTGATGTAGAAAGACTTAACCAGAGGATGACTATCTTGGAGGGAATTCATAGGTTTCATGTAGACACACACACGCACATACACATACACTTGACTTGGGGTGTGTGTGTGTGTGTGTATGAATGTGTGTAGGTTTATATATATATATATATATACACGTGATATGAGGATATTATATGATATCTGGGGATGAGTCGGTATGACTGGGCATGATGCCATGAGATATTGGATATACGATCGAGTTATGATATGGGATGTATTATGATATTAGCGGATCGTTAGGAAATGAGAAAATGTATATTTATACATAAACGATAATAGGTGATGATGACATTGAAATGTACGAGGCTCTAGAATAGAACCCGGATTATAATATGTGACTTAATCACGATATGATATATGACATGATATTTTAGTGGATCATTTGACAATGTATATTTACACAGACGATGATATATGTTTGATGATATTAAAAATGTATGCGATTATAGTACAGTACCCTAGATCATGATATTGTTTGATGATGATACTATACGAACGATGATGTATATATATGATAGTTGACCCGTACCCCCATTTTGGGAAGCCATACGATGGATTTTACCGTACGAGGCATAGATGTGATGATTGATCCGCACTCGTGACTCGAGGAAGTCGTACTACGTACGTGACGCTATTGAGGCTGGATCGCCGACTATTAGAGATATCGACTCAGATTTTAGTAGGATTCTTTTTACCTTTCGACTAGTGTTTTTAGTCAGTTCCTTAGTTGGTTAGGTAGATCTTAGTTTAGGCTCGAGTCATACTTATTTTCAAACTAATAAATCGTGTTTTTTTCAAACAACAAACTGTATGACTCGTAATTAGTATGTATTTTCTAGTTGTGCGTTTACTACACATTCACCGTTATATTCATGTTGTGTTCATCGCATTGCATATTCATACATATGTTTATTTAGCTAATATGAAACTCTGCCTGTTAGGACACCAGCACCATTACCGATGATGCACATGTTCCACGTACACTTATTTGCCGGCTCACACACATCATCATCGGTAATTGCCATGTCATGTACACTTTAGAACATATTATCTTTTATTGATATAATCAGCTAAATGCTAGTCTAATATAATATTGTGTGATTACTCTCATGTGCTAATTTAGACATTGCATTTATTATTTAGACACTTCATGCATTCACATATTCATATTATCATACAGTATTGTGGGGCTTATGCCGATACTCATTATTTACTTACTCATGATTTTGGGATTCTGGGATTTCTATGAGATTTCTGGATTTTGGCGGAAAACCGCAAGAATTTAATAAAAACTTAGTATCATCATATTTTTTAAAATGCAAGTTGCGGTTTTCTCGTGATGTATGTGTCGTCCACCATGAGATTTCATGTTTTCTGTTAGATTTCGAGACCCGATTCGAGGAGTGGATGAACCGTCTCGGGTACATGGTGGGCCCGGTATGGTACCCCGGGACAAGAAGATCGAGTTGTAGACGATGAGCCCGGCAGGGGAATACTACCTACCGGTGATGTCTGGCGCGGCGGATATCCGGAGGATACCGACCGTTGTCGTGAGATTTGATGATATGGGCCGATCCGGACTGACGGAATCCGAGATATTGAGACTATGAGATATTGAGAATATGAGGTATTGAGACTTTGAGATTTACATGTTTTGTGTCGATACTTGACACGGATTTTCATGGATTTTATTGATGATGTTTCGGATTACCATACAAATTTTACTATGATAAAAGTTACAGATTTCTTATACAGATATATCCAGATTTCATGGTTGATTGTTTTACTTTCATGGTGCATGCATACTCATACACATGACATGTTACTACTTGAGGCACTGACACGAGCACTGAGTATTGCACTTACGCACAGATTAATACCCTGCCACTATTAGATGACTAATGTTATATTAAATATATTATTATGACCTAGAAGATCGTCGTGCATGCGATTTCTACTCGCAGATGTCTTCTACTCACGAGTTGGCAACTCACCCCCGTTGTGCCAAATTTTCTTACAGGTTTCGATGTATAGGTTTCTTTGGCAGCTTGCTGGCACTTCATTTCATTCAGGGTGATTTGCTCGGTAGGTTGGTTCATTTGTATCAGGACCGCCGTTGTACTTTTATTATTTCATTTGTATCTAATAAGCTCTATCAACCAGACTTATATTACTTGATAGATTTAGAAGACCAGTTGTTTTTATTTCGACCTTAGAGTCGCGCTTGTATTATTATGGTTTTTGGTGGATTTGGTTTTCTTTTGAGTTTTGAGTCTCGCCCTTCGGCGTTATATATTATATTGCTTGTGTGGTTGTGACCGCCAATTGGCGAAGATCTAGCTCCCGCTTGGGGATGGCTTTTTATTATTGCTTATATATATATTCTTATTTGTACCCGTTTGGGACCAGATTTTACAAAGGAGACTCTGCCAAAATTTTTAAGAAATTTTATGTTGCTTTTAAAACATGTTTTCCTACACTTCTTCTTTAAATGGTTTAGATTTCTGGGCTTCGGCTTGGTTAGATTACGTTACGCCTCTAGACGTTTCGTAATTTAAGTGCCGGTCACGTTCCGTACCTTCGGGTCGTGACAAGGTTGGTATCAGAGCGTTACGTTTAACCTTTGTCCGAGTCTAGGTTGACCTTGGTTGATGGAGTATGTGACTTAGGTAGAGTGGCATACCATGGGTATGATCCGCGGCATACTTACGATATGCTACTCTGCTTAAGAAGCCTTAGGATGTACATTTCTTTGCACTGTATTCTATTCATTCGTTTGATCTATCTTCGTCGATATCGGATGGTGGTTTCTGTTACCACGGTCGCACGGGCAGAGAAAGCTGCGGCTAGAATGCGATGACCGTAGGGTATCGTCTATTCTTGAGGATTGAGGCATCGTTTAGCGTGCGGACGGAGAGTTTTCACATGTCGTTCAGACGAAGTTAAAAGGCTCGAACGAATGTCAGAAATCCATTTTCCCAAGTTTAAGGTATTCGGAAGAACATGCAGGTATTTCTATGGACCCTCTAGAAGAATGAAACCCTAACTCAATATAATGACCATGAGAACGCTGGTGAACCTTAGGGTTTACGGCAGTTCCGCGGTGCCATTAGTGAGGCTTGGGTTTGCCTTTCTACGGCTGGTCCGCAGATGCCGGGGCATGTACTGGATATTTTTAAACTGTACTTGAGTGTTGAGCTCTCGGGGAATTATGGGATTTTGATGAATCGATCAAAAAGTTTAACGTTGTCCGGATATCAGGTGAAGAGATAGATTACTCGGGAGACTCTAGATATGAGTATATCCGTTTATAGCACACTTCATACAGCTACGAAGAGATGAGTTCGAATCAGTCAACACCAGAGGGAAGAGGAGCACATCAACGTCAGTGTTACGATTTACGATTGGTGATTCGAATATCACATTTCCGTTGTTTGGATTCTGGTATTTTGATGATTTCGTTTTATGTTTGGTATTTCCTATGTGTATATTCATTACACTCTATTCGTGTTCCGTATATCAGTTGTATTGATATTGTTTTGTGCATACCCAGTGCACTCGATTTGATTTTATACATTTTGAGATATTGATTTGATTTCGTGCATATGGGTTGCACATGATTGTGACGTATGCTTCGGTATAGTTTTCATGCACTTTTCGTACTGTGATTTCGATTTTGATATTCGGTATATGTTTTCGTGCACCATGTGCACTTGATGGAGATTCTTGCACACACTTGGCGCACTTGATGCAATTTTGTGCACACCAGATGCACTAAGTCGAGATTTGTGCAGATTAGATGCACCTGATATTGTTGTCGTGCACGCCCGTTGCACTTGACAGAAGTTTTTGGTGCACACCCGTTGCACTTAGTTTTGTTTCTGTGCATATTCATGGCTTCTGTATTTGGTTTCGATTTCCGTGCGCACCGGACGCACGTGGTATTTTATATGCTGTATTTGAGACTGATTTCATTTTGAGCAGTACGTTTTTATGATATTTACTATTTGGTGTAATAACCGAGCAGGACTGTTCTGAGAACAGTACCTAGGATTTCGATGTATATCATGTTGGTTTCGTATTGGACTTTGACATTGTGTTTTCACCATGACTCCGATGATTGCATTATGCTTGACGGAGTTTTGATTTTGAGTTATGTACTTGTTTTTCATGCACATGCATTGCGCTAAGATGTGTTTTATGTATTGATGATTTCGGAGCCCCGACGATTTGAGTGTTTTGCTAAATATTTTAGTATTTGGGGGGAATTTTAATTTAAATTCGGGAACCGAATTTCTTTAAGGGGGGAAGATTGTAACGTTTTAAAAATAAATAAATAAATAAAATCCTTTAGGTAAATTTTCGGATAATCGGTAAAATAAACCGTATTTTCCATAAAACTCAACTATAATTATTTTTCAATATAAACTTAAATACGCCTATTTTAATTATGTAATTGCTAGTATTTGGTGTTTATTTGGTCACTTGTAAAGTTCTAGTTTACTAAAATATTTTTTCTTAATTAATTAAATTCAAATATTAACATAAGGTTTAATTATACATTAAATTAGTGCAAATTAAAAATTAGAAATGGGTTAATTTTACAAAGTGAACCATGACAATTAAAAACAAGTGTGTAACATGCAAAATTCTTTCTTAAATTTTTCCATAGTTCTAGACTTTTCTAGGATTGATTTAGAAAAGAAAATAAATAAAATTTAATAAATTATTGAAAAGACTTAAATGATGTAATAACTAAGGAAGTTTTTACACAACTCTTTACATCTTTTTCTCTCTCTCCTCCCTCATTTTGCCATGGCCGAAATCACTCTTGTGGCAACGCATTTTTTTTCCCCATCTCATTTCTCATCAAAAATTCTTCAAAAATTCATGAAAAATCCAAAATAAAACCTTAAATTCCAAATCCAATCGCTACCCATTATTCGCTGGCCTATCTAGCATGGATCTTGGAGCAAAGTTAGCACCTTGGAGGCTATGATTTTCATGTTGGATCTCATGTTTAGTGAGATATAATTCTAACCTTAGTGTTAATTGTAAGTTAATTACGTAAATTGAATGGATTTCGGTGTTTAATTTTGGTTTTAGTTGCCAAATTAAAAATTAAAGAAAGGGAATTCTAAATCAAGTTAGGGTTTTTATAAAGTGTTCATGATTACATGGTGTAGTTAAATATGTTAAGACATAGAAAACTTAATCTAGTTGCTAATGTGTAAATTGTTGTATTTAAATTGTTCTAATTAGGATTTTTGGCTAACTAGGTTTATATATGTGTGTGTGTGTGTGTGTGTGTGTGTGTGTGAGATAAAATTCTAGTGAGGGTTTTTATCAATTATTCATGGTTTTAATGAGGAGATTAACATGTTAATTGAATGCAAAAGTTAATCTAGTTACTAGTTTCAAATTGTTAGCTGAAAATTATGCTAAATATGCTATTTTTGCTAACTAGGTTTTTAGAAATTGCTTAAATAATTGAGATTAAAATCTAATTATGGTTTTCATGACATTATTAACATTTTAGTTGTTGTTTAGCAACTTAGATCATGCAAAACTTAGTTTAGTTGATGATTTGTGAATTTTTACTTTAAAGGTGTTAAAATTGGATAAATTTGCAAACTAGAATTTTTGGATTTATACAAATTAGTGTGATAAAAATATAGTAATGATTTGTATGACTTAGTTATGATATTTAGTGAATATTATGTCCATTAGTTTCGTTAAAACATTAAGTTTCGAATTGAAACGAAAATTTAGTGCTTTCTAGGTTTTCGGAAATAAAACGATTTGATTTATTTTGAGGTTTTAATGAGTTGCAATATATTTTATATTATAATTAGTGAGTTTTGGAACTACGCCTTGTACGTTTGTTTTTTTCTCGATCAATCGGCGTTTGTACGCCGATATCGAGCGTTATTTGGTTCTTTTGCATGAGCGGGTCATAGGTTTTAACTTATGCGCGTTTCGTGCGCCGTTTTGGTTTTATCCGCGATTCGGTTTACAATATTATATATGTTTGCGTATACGTACCCCTCACGTGGACTTCGGACGATGAAGAAGGGGATGGCGACATCGACTTCGGCAGATAAGGATCAGGTGAGTAGATGTACATCTACGGGGGAAGTCGGGTGGATGGCGTATAGCACCCCCGCAAATGTAGAATAAGAATATTACGTACTGTCATTAGGAAGTCAGACGTGACCTTAGATTCTTGGCGAGTAGGGTCCTATTGAAAACTTTAGGTTGGACTAGACTGATGTAGAAAGACTTAACCAAAGGATGACTGCCTTGGAGGGAATTCGTAGGTTTCATGTAGACACACATACGCGCGCACACACATACACTTGACTTGGTGTGTGTGTCTATATATATATATATATATATATATATATATATATATATATATGAATGTGTGTAGGTTTCTATATGTATACACACATACACGTGATATGAGAATATTATATGATATCTTAGGATGAGTCGGTATGACTGGGCATGATGCCGTGAGATATTGGATATACGATCGAGTTATGACATGAGATGTATTATGATATTAGCGGATCGTTGGGAAATGAGAAAATGTATATTTATACATAAACGATAATAGGTGATGATGACATTGAAATGTACGAGGCTATAGAATAGAACCCGGATTGTAATATGTGACTTAATCACGATATGATATATAACATGATATTTTAGTGGATCATTTGACGATATATATTTACACAGACGATGATATATGTTTGATGATATTGGGATGTATGCGATTATAGTACAATACCCTTGATCATAATATTATTTGATGATGATACTATACGAACGATAATGTATATATATGATAGTTGACCCGTACCCCGATTTTGGGAAGCCGTACGATGGATTTTACTGTACGAGGCATAGATGTGATGATTGATCCGCACTCGTGACTCGAGGAAGTCATACTACGTACGTGACGCTATTGAGGCTGGATCGCCGACTATTAGAGATATCGATTCAGACTTTAGTAGGATTCTTCTTATCTTTCGACTAGTGTTTTTAGTTAGTTCCTTAATTGGTTAGGTAGATCTTAGTTTAGGCTCGAATCATACTTATTTTCAAACCAATAAATCGTACTTTTTTCAAACAACAAACTGTATGACTCGTAATTAGTATGTATTTTCTAGTTGTGCGTTTACTACACATTCACCATTATATTCATGTTGTGTTTATCGCATTGCATATTCATACATATGTTTGTTTAGCTAATATGAAACTCTGCCTGTTAGGATACCAGCACCATTACCGATGATGCACATGTTCCATGTACACTTATTTGCCGGCTCACACACATCATCATCGGTAATTACTATGTCATGTACACTTTAGAACATATTATTTTTTATTGAAATAATCAGTTAAATGCTAGTCTAATATAATATTGTGTGATTACTCTCATGTGCTAGTTTAGACATCGCATTTATTACTTAGACACTTCATGCATTCATATATTCATATTATCATGCAGTATTGTGGGGCTTATGCTGATACTCATTATTTACTTACTCATGATTTTGGGATTTTTGGATTTTATGAGATTTCTGGATTTTGGGGGAAAATCGCAAGAATTTAATAAAAGTTTAGTATCATCATTTTTTTTTAAAATGCAAGTTGCGGTTTTCTCGTGATGTATGTGTCGTCCACCATGAGATTTAATGTTTTCTGATGGATTTCGAGACCCGATTCGAGTAGTGGATGAACCGTCTCGGGTACATGGTGGGCCCGGTATGGTACTCCGGGGCAAGAAGATCGAGTTGTAGACAATGGGCCTGGCAGGGGAATACTACCTACTGATGATATCTGGTGCGGCGGATATCCGGAGGATACCGACCGTTGTCGTGAGATTTGATGATATGGGCCGATCCAGACTGACGGAGCCCGAGATATTAAGACTATGAGATATTGAGACTATGAGGTATTGAGGCTATGAGATTTACATGTTTTGTGTCGATACTTGACACGGATTTCCATGGATTTCATTGATGATGTTTCGGATTACCATACAAATTTTACTATGATAAAAGTTACAGATTTCTTATACAGATATATCCAGATTTCATGGTTGATTGTTTACTTTCATGGTGCATGCATACTCATACACATGACATGTTACTACTTGAGGCACTGACACGAGCAATGAACATTGCACTTACGCACAGATTAATACCCTGCCACTATTAGATGACTAGTGTTATATTAAGTATATTATTATGACCTAAGAGATCGTTGTGCATGCGATTTCTACTCGCAGATGTCTTCTACTCACGAGTTAGCAACTCACCCCTGTTGTGCCAAATTTTCTTACAGGTTTCGATGTACAGGTTTCCTTGGCAGCTTGCTGGCACTTCATTTCATTCAGGGTGATTTGCTCGGTAGGTTGGTTCATTTGTATCAGGACCGCCATTGTACTTTTATTATTTCATTTATATCTAGTAAGCTCCATCAACCAGACTTGTATTACTTGATAGATTTAGAAGACCAGTTGTTTTTATTTTGACCTTAGAGTCGCGCTTGTATTATTATGGTGTTTGGTGGATTTTGTTTTCTTTTGAGTTTTGAGTCTTGCCCTTCGGCGTTGTATATTATATTGCTTGCGTGGTTATGACCACCAATTGGCGAAGAGCTAGCTCCCGCTTGGGAATGCCTTTTTATTATTGCTTATATATATATATATTCTTATTTGTACCCGTTTGGGGCCAGTTTTTACAAAGGAGAATCTGCCGAAATTTTTAAGAAATTTGATGTTGCTTTTAAAACATGTTTTTCTACACTTCTTCTTTTAAATGGTTTAGATTTCTGGGCTTCGGCTTGCTTAGATTACGTTACGCCTCTAGACGGTTCGTAATTTAAGTGCCGGTCACGTTCCGTACCTTCGGGTCATGACAAAAACCTTCGAAAGATGCAACCGGGCCCACCCTTGCTCGGTTATCCCTGGCTGGTAGCTCCCTACCTCACAACCCCAGGGATCAAAGCCCTCGCCAAGAGGCACCGGGCAGTAACCCTGCTCGGCCTATCCTAAGCATGCCTCTCCGTGCCTTCCACGACTAAGGAACAAAAGCCCTCACCAAGAGGCATCCGGTCTATCTACGTCTGAGCGAACTCCACCTCGACTTCGGGGTCATGGAGATACCATCTTCCCGCCGGTCTTTGCACACGCGGCAAATGAACATATTCAACTCGACGCGTAATCGCTAGACGAAGAACCGACATAACACGAAGGTAGTACTGTGCAAATACAAGCGTTTACCGACAAAGGAAAATACGCGCGCAAATACTACCACCAAAAGGATTTATTCACAAAGTCAAAGCTTTTACAAGGGTATTGTAGGCTCTCCAGCCTTACAAAATGCCTGGAGGACTACAAAATTCCCAATGCAATGAAAGAAGAGAAACAAGAAGACGAGAGGCTTCAGGCCTCAGGGCCAGGCGCAACCCCGGGGAGCTCAATATCTACCA
Organism: Agapanthus africanus; assembly: GCA_030015575.1. Lineage (NCBI taxonomy): Eukaryota > Viridiplantae > Streptophyta > Magnoliopsida > Asparagales > Amaryllidaceae > Agapanthus > Agapanthus africanus. The sequence continues at coordinate 863,399,441 of CM057338.1, read as the reverse complement.
CGACTCAGGCCGCGTCTGGAGGATCAGTGCCCATCACAGGAGCCTCGGCGTCGCCCTCGCCGGGAGTCCCTTCCCCGACAGTGCTCCCGGGGGCATCCCCCTGCGCGTCGTCCCCGCGAGGATATTCATTCTGAAGCTCTTCATCGGGGAACTCCGGAATCCGAGCCTTAACGGCGTCGAGGGCCTCATGCCAGATGAGAGTAGTGGTTGCGGCTAGGTCGGTGTAAAAATGGTCCGACTTTTTATAGTTCTCCACCGCCTTCGTCGTCCTGAGCTCGGCTCGCTTCATCCCCTCTATCGCCTCCCCCAGCTCCTTCCGGAGGGTGCCCGCCGACTTCCTCAGGGTGCCGACGAGCACCTTGGAGTCCTGAAGCTTGGCCTGGACGACCTCGCGGTACCTGGCGACCTCCTGCTTCCCGGCCGCAACCTCCTTCTTTCAGGCCGCCACCTCGCCTTCTAGGGCGGCGACCCTCACCATCGCCGTTTCCAGCTCCAACTTTGAGCTCTCCTCCAGCGAGGAGAGCTCGCCCGCTGCTCGCATCGCCGTGGCACTTTCCTCTTCCTCCATCTGGATGACGAGGGCGACGTGCTGGAGGACCTGAATAAATCAGAGGGCGGTCAGAAAGAAAAGAGGGGTACCAAATCTCGCGAATGATGAGACGCTGAGTGAAAAATCAAGTGAGGAGCGAGCACTAACCTGCATGGCCTCTTAGGTGATGGCCGCCATTTGCGCCTTGAGAGTCCCCCGAGGGACCTTCCCTCCTGCCGACCTCTCCATGTCTGCCAGCAATGGAAAGCCCCGAGGGCAACTCAAAGCGAAGGTCCCCCTCGTCCACCAAGACCGGGGAGGCCGGGGTCAGTGGAACTATCCGGGGAAACCTCTTGAGAGACGGGAGGTGGGGCCGACGTCGGACGGGAGGAGCTGGCACCTCCAGCTTTCGATCCCTTCTTCGGCTTGCGCATGGCCGCTCGAAGTTGGCTCAAGTCCATGGGTTCTGCACAAGACAAAGTACACTGGAGTCAGCAACACAAGTAGAAATGAAAATAAACACAAGTCTAACAGATCGCCTGCGAGCTCCTAATTTACCGACGAACTGGACGGGGCTGAGCCCAACCCAATTAAGGGCTCGTTCAGAAAGCAGCACGTCAGCCCGGGGAATGGGCTCCCACTCCGCCACTCTCACCGCGTCGGGATCGTTGGACTGACTCTCCCGCTGGCACCTATACCTAGACCACTGGGTGGGCACGGGCCAGTCCTCATCCTCTGGCGGCCCAACAAAGAAAATTTTCTTCTTTTAATCATGGATGGAAGAAGGCACAACGATGACTCCCGACCCGGCAGCACTCCCCCGTTGTTTCCTGAAGGAGATGTAAACCCACAACGGGTCGCCTGCGTGAGTGCCGGGGTGACGTTTGTAAATGAGAGAGGAGGCAAGGGTGGACAGCCTGAAAGGGATCAGCTGCAACTTCAAACGGACCAGGAACCCGAGGAGAATCCTCTAGGAGTTCGGCACTAGCTGGCCCGGGGCTAACCCGAAATGATTCAGCGCTCTAACAACCTTGGGGGAGAAGGGCAGACGCATTCCGGCCCAAAAGGCTTCCAAATACAAGACAATCTCCTTACTCCGTACCTGATCTCCCCTCTCCCCTTCCCCGGCCAAACGCAACGTGTAGCCGGGAGGAATATGGAAACGAGTCCGAATGGTGGTGAGCTCTTCCTCGTACCTCACCATGGACGACACGCCAGGCGCATCCGCGACCTCCACTCTGGGAACCATCCCTGTCGGGCGACCCTGGGAAGAGGATCTGACCCTAACTCCCTGAGAGGGCTCCGATCCAGAAGAAGAAGAAGAAGAAGAAGAAGAAGAAGAAGATGAAGAATCCGCAGAGAGATCCCCCGACTCTACCCCAACTACATCTACAGACTCCTCAGAGGAAGACATCTAACCTGATGAAGATGAGTCCTCGGAAGAGAAAACGCAGGGATCCCGACCTAAAGAGGAGAACGCTGAGCTGACAAAACCAAAGACAAGGGAATTATGAAGAAGGATGGGCTCTCATGTGGATCCCACCTCTATTTATAGCAGCCGGCGTAACACATCCAACGGCCTCAGTCATCTCCCGCCAAGACGACTCTTCGCACTCAACGACCACCATTGCTCCACCTGCCATGCGCACATTGGCCGCACCCCATCGGGCGCAGGGAACCTGCGGCCCGTCGCATCAGCCAACCAGCGCCAGACACATGGGCGGTCGCTTCGGTGAACGTACCCACGATCCGGCGCACCTTCTTTAATGCAAAGATCTCACCCCTGATTCGCTGGCGTCATCCAGAAAATACAACTGATTGCTTGGGGACATGCCCCGACGATATTTTGGAAAAGGAGCTCACCTCGGGTGACCCGGCAGACCACTCTGGACCCGACCTATGATCTGGTCGGGACGAGAGTGGGGGGCTAATGATGATGCTCGATATCGATGATCTCTCAGATCTTGACACATGGCTCATGACGTGTCCCGAAGCTCACAAGAATGGATCTACAGTGGCCGACCAGGCCACTCCTGTGCCCGTCCCACAAACAAACGCTGGCTCACCTCCGAGCCCCCTGCACAATTGGCCTCCTTGGCCTCTCAGCTCATCTCCGGGCTACCGCAGAACCAAGATACCTCGGATCTCCTGCTCGTCCGTGAGCTCTCCCTCCGAGGTCATCTTCTTTGGTCTCATCGACCGACCAACGGCACCGCTCACAGGCGCAACCGCCATCCCGCGAATCTCGCCATACGCGAGATATCCGCCGGCCACATCCCATGTTCCACGCCATCACAATCCCCCATTAACGAGCCTGTCTCTTCATTAATGCGGGATCTCGCTCATCACGTGGGCGTGACGTCGGGAGCGTAACAGCCGTCGTGATTCTCGCGCCTGCCTGCCTGCTGCTACCGCTATATAAACCCCTCGTTCAGACGGTTCAAGTAAGCCATTTTTACTCCACTAAACCGTTACTCTACTCGGATTTACTCTCTAACTTGGCCGTCGGAGGGTCCTCGGTGATACAACCACCCCGGGGCTTCCTTGCAGGTAGCTCGGCCCAGACAACCTCAAACCCATTGAGATCCACATGCTTCAGGAGCCAGCCTCCAGATCCAATATCAGCCGCCTATCGCCGCCATCAGCAGATCAACGGAAGGTAACATCTTGACGTGATCCGACGCACGTCAAGCACAAAACAACACTGTCTAGTTTGACTTTTGTTGTATCGATAAACTCCATTGATTGATATCTGAGATCTTTTTTTTGAATTTTAAGTCGGGATTTGATGTGGGGAAAAAGAAAGGGATTGGGAGTTATATAAAGAAGCAGGAGAGGAAGATGGAGTCTGTGACCCTTGGATCGCAGGAAGAATGGACGTTTGGGATTTGGAGGAGGGATGATCCGCAACAACTTGTTTGAACCAATCAGAAGCAAGAGATTTGATGATGCTATTAGCGACCGTGCCACACGGTGGCTAATAATGATAGGACGGTCGTCAATACGAGCCTAGTATCGGCGACTGTATATTAATAGCTGTATAATTATATACAGTCGCTATTACTTTATTAGCGACCGTATAAATTTAACGATCGTTAATACTTGCCAAGGATCGACCGCCGTTGTTACCGGAGCTGAGCTGCCAATGAAATGAGGAATCCATGCTCTTTCGACCTCCCGTCTCTAATACATACAGTTTCTAGAAATCAATAACATAGCAAAAAAGAGAAGAAAAAAGATTTATTTTTAATTATTAGCGCATTGCACATACTATAACTTAAGTTTTTGTCTGTATGGTGAAGGCTTCACAAAATTTATTATACCTGATGGGCTTCTTCAACTAAAAGGTTAAAAACCCAAATTCATAATTTCCCCGTTTTGCTTTTCTAGAGTTATTTTTGTATAGCCCCTGAAACATTGTCATTTTGAAAAACACCTCATAAAAATTTATTCTTTTAAATTCACCTCCTAAAACTGTTAGTTAAACTAAATTTGCCCCTATGCTCAATTATCATTCCTAACAACTTTAGCAATCTCAATTAAGAAGCTAAAATGATAACTTGAGATGAAAAATTGGAAGAGTAGGACAAATGCGTCATGCACAGAAATGAAAAGAGACGAGAGTTTGGATGTTAGATAAGACTTTTTATCTCACAATTTATTATATTAGATATAATCTAATCCAATTATTAATCTTGATTAACATAAGTAAAAGGGCATTTTTATTTTATTTTTCAGACCACCTCGTGGTGGTCCTGGGTGCGGATACCCCGCTATGCCTCCTTATATGTTTTCTAATTTTGTGATGGTCCCTCTTCCTCCCGAGATTTTGGACGAGTTTCGAGTTCAATCGGACTCCCGGTTCGGTTTTAAACATAGAATTTATGTTATTTCTAGTGCACTTGCGAGCAGGGCAAAAAGTCCCTTGTGTGTGTGTGTATAAACAAAGGATAACAAAATTTACAAATATCAAATCAAATACAAGATCAAAGCTATTACAAGACATTAGCTCAATATCGAACGTGTAAGAAAGAAAGTAGTGTACTCCAATTTCGAGTAATTGATCCATCACCAAGAGTTGTAGTATCAAAGAACTTAGCTACTCTAATTGAAGTATCAGAGATAACATCCCGAACTACAGTCTCTTTGAACCTACATTGAGATCTAAAAGTTCTATAATTTCGTTCTTTTCAAATACACCGCTCTTTTCAAATACACCAAACAATATTTGCAATCGCCATACGAAGAAACGATCCGATTGGTTTCTTACAGGAGACATTCAATTGGATGAAATGTCATGAAAGTTAGATGGTGGATTGGAAAGTTTACAACGTGCTAATGATGCTCAGAGCACCCAACTTGAGAATCCACGCTCAAAAAATAGATGCTTATGGCTTTCGGGTGTTTTTAGTTAATGAAGAAGTTTTAGAAGGTGTATTTAAAAATATAAAGTTTTCGTGGGTGTTTTTCAGAATAGCAATGTTTTAGGAGTATATAAAAATAAACTCTTCTTTTTAATCTCCCTCCACTGGTTGTTGTTTTAATGATTTTTATACCATTTTCCGAATTTCCTTGCTGATATTAGACCTGGCCACACATCACATATAGAATGTACACAAGCTATGGAACCTTTAATTTATACCCACTCATTTTGGATCTAAATAGTTCATAAAAACATAGGTAGTAATCACTCAGAATTCTAACAATATAGTTCTTTTTTGAAAATAAAATAAATTTAGTTAGTATAGAGAAATCTATTATGATTTTATTTTATTTTTATAGAAATCTATATTTGATTTAGAAAATATTTAGAAAAAAGCATAATAAAAATCTATATACTAACCAAATTTATTTTTTTCTTAAAAAATTATGAGATTTTTTCATCTACTCTCTGTCAATTTTGTTACAATTTCAACAAAATCAAAATCTAAAATAAGATTAACAAAATACATATGGTAAAATCAATATCAACAACAACAAAAAAAAAACGCTATTGCCCATAGCCTTTTCATCAAAAGGAAAACGCTATTTCTTTTGGCATGTGCAAGACCAAATCCTACGCAGCTGTAATGAGGTCTATTCTTGAAATTTTTTTCCGGAGAGTATCATTTTGGATATTAATTATTTTAATAGTATTGTTTTGGGGGAAAACTCTCCAATAGTATGCCAGGTGCTTGATCTACCATGGGTGCAGGTAGGTTAAGAGTTTTATATTTATCTTATGATATGTGATATGTAGATGTAGATTTTTAAGAGTAGAGAACAATAATATTTAGTGAAAAATAAAGATTATGAGGAGGCAAAGAACAAGAACATTTAATGAAAATAAGAAAATTTAAGCATGTACCAGCTTTCTTGTCGAACAAAAGATCTTGCATTAAAACACTGGTCGTGCGCTCGATTATAACCAATTATTTAAAAAGAAAATAAAAGAAATGAGAGGATACAAGAAAAATAAATTAGAGTAAAATATGAACCCAATTGGAGTGCTATTGATTAATCGAGAAGGACTTAGAGGGTGACATCTATCGGATGGTCAAGAAAAATATGAATAATCTTTTGACTAATTATTTCGAAAAATGAGAAAATGCTACTTAGAGGCCTTAAATTCTAGTTATAACTCTTGAGATGATAATGTACGGATGCGGCCAAAATTTGTTTTTCTTGTCTTTTCCTTTTTCAAATTTTCTTCTTCTTAAGAAATAGCCAATGCATGCGTGCATCTCTACCAATGAGGGGCCTTTTATCCATTCCAGAACCATCTCATTGCATTCAATGACTATAATATATTTTTGCTTGTGACATGCCATGATTTAGGATATAGATATATATATATATGCTTGTGACCTGCCATGATTTAGGAGATATATATATAAAAGGTTAATGGAGGAAAGTTGGCATAGGAGGGGATTTTCTCATGTGGCGTAGGAAAAATGCATCCTCCGTGATTTTTTTAGACTCGGCATACATCACATCCATCTTTATCATCTAAGATGTGGATACACCAAATTTCATGTGATTATACCATTTTTTCACCGTTGATTTAGTTGGTGCAAAATTAATGGTTTACCGACAATAGAACTTTTTATATTGCTAATTCAACGGTGAAAATGAAGTTGAATCACATGAAATTTGGTGTATGCACATTTTAGATGATAACGATTATGATGATGGATACCAATCGTCGTAAAAAATGGTGGGAGTTGTATATTATCGACGCCACAGGAGTAAATTCCCTTCTATGGCCTCTTTTCTTCATTATTTTCTTTTTATATATATATATATATATATATATATATAAATATATATATATATATATATAATTTCAACAACCCACTCTCATGACCAAATGAGATGAGAGCCAAGTGATGGCATTTGAATACATATTGTAGCTGATTTCTGGCTGTGGAATGCCAACTCATAGATTCTAAAAAGAGAATAATGGAGAAAATATGACATAGGAGGGAATTTCCTCCTATGGCGTCGGAAAAAATACAATCTCCATCGTGTTTTCCGACGATCGGCATCCATCATTTTTATCGTTATCATCTAAGATATGGGTACACCTAATTTCATGTGATTCTACAACTTTTTCACCGTTGAATTATTGGGTTCAAAATTAACGGTTTACCGACAATAGAACTTTTTACATTGCTAAATCAACGGTGAAAATGTTGTAGAATCACATGAAATTTGGCGTACCCACATCTTAGATGATAACGATGAAGATGATGGGTGCCGATCGTCGGAAAACACGATGGAGATTGTATTTTTTCGACGCAATAGAAGGAAATTCCCTCCTATGATCTCTTTCCTCCGTTATTCTCTTCTAAAAATTCCTTTCATATATGTACGGTATGTACCTTCATCTCTTAATTATGTTATCTTTTTAGTTGGTGGAATTGTTCAACTGAATGGGAGAGTAGATTTGATAGCATATTAATTTAAGGCTGAGTCTGCCCATAGTCTCAATCATTAATTTCTTAATATTTTACTCTCTTTTCCCCCCTTTTTAGAATGGTAAGAATTATCTCTGCTGTATATTCATCTCCAAATCATAGGGATAAGTATCTATTACTCCTATCATATGATTTTTGGTTTGAAAATACGCATTTGATATCATAAGAATTATCTCTGCTGTATATTCATCACCAAATCATAGGGATAAATATCTATTACTCCTATCATATGATTTTTGGTTTGAAAATACGCATTTGATAAAAAATTTAAAATCCATATGATAGAGGGGATATTAGTTTCACTTATAATTAAATCATTTCCGATCTGTACGGGACTTAATCATTCATGTTTTTTCCCTCTTTTTCCCCTATCTGATAGATCTCCGGATCTCCTTCAGATGTTATCTTTCGTTGATCTGCTGCGAGCGCTGATGAATGACTGAGATTGGTTTTGGAGGGTTGGCCCCTGAAGGGTGTGGATCTCAATGGGTTTTGTGTGGCTGAGGCCGAGCTACCTGCAAAAAAGTCCCGGGATGGTTGTGCCACCGAGGCTCCGACGATCAAGTTAGACGAGATATTTTGGTAGAGTAACGGCCTATTGGGATAAAATTGTCTTACCTGAGTCGTCTGAGAGAGGGGTTTATATAGCGGCAGCTATGGGCAGGCAGACGCGAGATTCATGCCGGCCGTTACGTCCCTGGCGTTACGCCCGCGTGATAGGCGGAATTCCCCATTAATGACGAGATATGCTCGTTAATGGGGGATCGTGATGGCGCGGAACGCGGGATCATAGGCTGCGGATATCTCGCGTCTGGCGAGATTCGCGGAGCCGTGGCGGAGGCACCTGTGAACGGTGCTGTGGGTTGGTCGGTGAGACCGGGCAATATAAGCTCGGCGGGAGGCTCGGGAACGGGCGGGAGGCTCGGGAACGGGCGGGAGGCCGAGGCATCTCGGTTATGTGATAGCTCAGAGGCGAGCTGGGGGGTGGTCTGGAAGGCCACCGAAGGTCGGGAACATCCTCGGGTCGGCGTCCCGGGGCGTGCCTCCAACGTAACGTTCTTGATCCCTTCTTGTAAGTTCTGGGACATGTCATCTGCCATGTGTCATGATCTGGGGAGTCACCGATATCGAGCATCATCATTAGTCCCCCACTCTTGTCTCGATCCGCTCCTGGGTCGGGTTGAGAGTGATGTGACCAGTCACCCGGGTTGAGCTCTCACTTGAAGATATCGTCGGTGCGTATTACCAGGCAATTAGTCGTATTTTCTTGATGACGTCAGCGGATCAGGAGAGAGATCTCGCATTTAAGAGGAAGCGCCGGTTTGTGCGTATGTTCTTCGAAGCGCCAGCCCATATGTTTGGCGCTGGTTGGCTGACGAGACGGGCCACAGGTGTTCCCAATTGATGGGACGTGCCCAATGTGAATGCGACATGTGGAATGTTGTTGGCCGTTGGTTACGAAGCGTCGTTTTGGCGAGAGGCGATCGGAGCCGTAGGATGTGTATGCCGGCAGCTATAAATAGAGGTGGGATCCCCATCAGGGCCCATACCTCACCATAACTTCCTCGTCCCTAGTCGTGTTAGCTTGGCGCTCTTCTCCTCAGGTCAGATTCCTTGCGTTTTCTCTTCCGAGGACTCGTCCCTTTGATCAGATTAGATGTCTTCTACCGAGGAGTCTGTAGAGATAGTCCTGGTAGAGTCTAGGGAGTCTTTTGAAGCTTCCTCCTCTACTTTTTCCTTTCCTCTTCTGAGTCGGAGTCCTTCAGGAAGTTAGGGTTAGTCATGCTCCCTGGGGTCGCGCGACGGCGGCGGTCCCCAGAGCGCAGGTTATGGATGCTCTTGGCGCGTCATCCGTGCTGAGGCACGCTGATGAGCTGGCCACCATCCGGACTCGTTTCCACATTCCTCCCGGCTACTCGCTTCGTCTGGCCGAGGAAGGGGAGAGGGCAGACCAGGTACGGGGTAAAGAGATTGCCTTGTACCTGTAAGTTTTTTGGGCCGGGATGCGCCTGCCCTTATCCCCTGAAGTGAGTGCGGCGTTGAATTGTTTTGGGTTATCCCCAGGCCAATTAGTGCCGAACTCTTGGAGGATTCTCCTTGGGTTCCTGGTCCGGTTAAAATTGCGTCTGATCCCTTTCAGCCGGGGCCTTCTCGATTCTTCCCTTTGCTACAAAAACCACTCTGGAGCTCGCAGGGGCGAGCCGAGCTGGGTATATATCTCTTTTAGAAAACACCGGGGAGGTGCCACCGGGTCGGGGGTTGTCATAGTACCACGAGTGGAAGAAGAAGTTTTTGTTTGTTGAGCCGCCCAAGGGTGAGGATTGGCCTGTGCCCATCCAGTGGCACGGGGCCAGCTGCCCATGGGTGAGTCAGTCGAGTGATCCCGACGCGGTGGCGGTGTCGGAGTGGGAGCCCCTCCCTCGGGCTGATGTGCTGCTGTCTGAGCGGGCCCTCAGTTGGGCCGGGCTCAGCCCCGCCCAGTTCGCGGGTAAGTTAGGAGTTTTCAGGCGACCTGTTTAGACTTGTGTATTCTTTCACTTTTTCTGGCATTGCCGACTCTTCTGTATTTTTGTCTTATGCAGAACCCATGGACCTAGGCAAATTTCGGGCAGCTCTGGTCGAAACGAAGAAGGGGAAGAAGGCCGGAGGCGCCGGCACTTCTCGCCCGTCGTCGGCTCCGGCTCCACCGGCAACCGCTCCATCCAGGCGTCCAAGCGCGCCCCGGGCCCCGGAGTCCAGCCAAGCGTCGAGTCGAAAACGTGCTCAGGAGCAAGAGCTCCGGGCTCCGGAGGTGAGGGGTGAGACTGGTTCCCCAGCGTCGCTCCTCAAGAGGTTACATAGGACGGCGCCCTGTTCCCTGGCTTCCCCGATCTTTGTGGATGATGGGGAGCTTCGCTTCGAGATGCCCTCAGGGCTTTCCATTGCCGACAGCCTGCTCTCGGAGATGGAAAGGTCGGCCGGGGGAAGAATCTCTCGGGGGACCTTCCGGGCCCAAATGGCGGCCATAACTCAAGGGGTCGTGCAGGTTAGTGTTCGCACCCCACTCGGGTAACATGAAGTAGTAACACATACTATAAGTAATATAGCACTAAGTTAAGAGATTACAACCTTTCTAGTTCTCTTTGCTCGACTCCTTGGCTCCTTGAGAGTTGGAACGGGCTTGCTAGAGATCTTCCAAGTCCACGATGATCCACCCGGAGTCCTCTTTGTCTAAGCTCCTAGCTCCACTTGATCAAAAGATTAAGATGAAACTAACACTCTAAACTAATTGGTAAGACTAGTGTAGAATGATGATATAGTTTGTTTTCTCACTTCAAAACCCTATATTTTTCACTGTAACATTTCAGAAAAATAAAATATTATTTTGGTGAATTTTTTTAATTAAATAATAAAAATATTGAATATTTTAATGAGGCAGTATAATTAAATACCGATAAATTGGGAAAATTATGGAAAATTATAGAAATTACTGAATGAGAGTGCTTTATGTGATTTATTCAAATTATAAATTTTTATGATTAATTATACACTATTTAATGCTAATCGCGATTAAATATCGCTAATCGTGCATTAAGCTTGTTTTGTGTACATGATATGCACCATGTCACATTTTAGCACTTGTTACATTTTATCATGGCTTTTCTTTTATATTTTCATTCATGGTTTTGTTTTATAAGAGAAAAGAAAAGAAAAGAAAAGAAAACAAAGAAAAAAGAAATGAATAAGATAATGAGGGATGGGCATGAGAGAGAGTAGGAGAGGGTGAGGGTTTTGTTGACTTGGCCATTCTCTCCTCCATCATTTTCCTTCATCTTTTCCCTCCCTCTTAACCCCATGGCAACACCCTCACCTCCACCATCTTCAACCTCCACAAACAACCCCAAATCAAACCCAAAACATCATTCCCTCTTCATAAAAAAACATGCACAAGCTTCTCACAAACACTTTAGACCAAGCAAAATCTGATTTTGAAGACTTGGGGCAACTCAAGAAAATTCTTGAGTTGCCAAATGAGGTATTTTCTTTACCATTAGCATTGTATTTCCATTACTTTAGCACCTATACAAGTTTAGAAGTGTTTTGATGCGGTTTTGTGAGCTTTGAAAATTCCTAGAGAGGGTTAGGGTTTTAATTGAGTTGTGTTGGTGAACTTGAGCCTTATTGGTGACCTTAGACCTCCTACAATGATAGAAACCCAGACCAAACCCAACTGAAACCCAAAATACTAAAAACAGAAACTTTCATGTCGGTTTTGGGTTTACATTGAGGGTGCAAGGAATCTGGAGTGACCTGAGACCAATACGAGAAAACCAAACAATACAAGGGACCAAATTAGGACACTAGGAGGCCACCCTGACCAGAAGAGCCCCAACAGAGACCCCCTGGCCGATCTGGCCGGATTTTTGGAGGAAGTGGCCATCCACTCTGTGGAGTTAGGTGCCCAGGCTTTTTCTGTAGCTCACATACACCCTATATATCACCCCAGTATTGTTTGTGCACTTAGTTTTGACCTGAACTAAAATCTGGAGCATGTTTTCTTGGTTTCTGCCGTATGTTTCGTGATGTTTATGAATTTAACTTTTGATATTTTGTTTGATATCGATCACTTGATATTTGTACGTCTATATCGAAGGTTATTTGGTTGAATTGCGAGATGTAGACCATAGGTTTTGACCTATGTGAGATTCGCGTGTCGTTTTGGTTTTGAATTGGATTTTAATGCGATACGATACGTTATTATATGTAGGTGTCCTCATCTGGACTTCGAGACGACAAGCAAGCGCGTGGCGATATCGGCATCGGCAAGCGAGGATCAAGGTGAGTAGATTTACATCTACGGGGGAAGTCGGGTGGATAACATAGCACCCCCGAAAACTTTGATGGAAACTGATTTATATATATATATATAGAATATGGTTAAGGAAACCTATAATAGGAAACTATAGATAGAGTTGAATGATAATTAGAGAAACCATATTAGAAACTATAGGATAGTTAAAAGCGATATGATATGATTGATATGTGATGACGAGATTCGAGGATGATGTTCGACGATATTGCCGTATTGGATACTATAGGACTAGATAGCCGACGTAGGTGTGTCATCCGAACCATACCTATTTCAGACTGATGAATCGTATGCATCTTTTAAACAGATACCTTTAAGGACGTTACGGATTTTCCAATGATATATTTTCCTTAAAAACACCGTAGCCCCTACTTTCAAAAACTACAATTTGTATCTTTTAAAAAAAAATCGATTGTATGGTTCGGGTACGTATGTTAGATTAGATACGTATGCTTAGAGTAGAGGTAGAATGTATTGGTAAAATTGACTTGATATGGGAGATAAATGCGATGGAAAGATAAAACGATGTGATATGATGATTTGATGATATGTTAGTATACGGATGCGAGTCGATTGAGATGATTGATACCTTCGCCGGTCCCCTGATATGAGATTGTTATGGATGTGACCTGGGACATATGTATATAGATAATTATAATGTGTGAATCTTGAATGATATGCCATACGAGACGTTGGGTCCGTACCCTCATTGTCGTAAAGGTTGTTAGGATCCCTATTGGTTTTATGCCGTCGTACGATTATTTTTCCGTACATGATGAGTTTGACTTGATGATTGATTCATACCCTTGACTAGAGGATGCCGTACGATGGATTATACCGTATGTGATGCTGTGAGGCTAGATGCCGATTTATAGATTCATCGACTCAGACATATGATAGAAACGTATACCTGTCAGCATTTGCATATATTTTACCTTATGCTGCATTCATGTTATTCTCATTGCATTGCTTATACCTGTGCTAGTATACTTACACCATTATCGATGATGCGTATGTTACACGTACACAGATTTGCCGGCTCACACACTTCATCATCGATAATTGCCATGTCACTACAAAGTAGAATTGCTGCATCATGATATGACTCATTGCATAATTTACTTGCTATAGTTGCATATGCACTTTTATACGATATTGCATTGGATTTTGGAGAATTTGGGAACCGCAGGATATGTTTTAAAACTAGATTCATTTAAAAGAGCGATTTTCCCTCGATATGTGCATATTACTGTTCCATGTTGCATGATATGCGGATATGCTATTTCTGTTATATGTCGCATTCATCATGCTTTATGATTATACGCATTGAGATATGCTGTTTTCATGAGATTTCTGGATTTGAGAACCGTGGTCATTTTAAAAAGAAAGTATGTATTGTTTTAAAAACCCCGTTTCTCTTGATATGATATTTCAGTGCGTCCACCATGCGTTTTCTCGGTTCTGAGACGTGTGACAGTGATACCCGATTCGAGGAGCTGGATAAGGCCGATTGCGGATACATGGTGGACCCGGTATGGTATCCCGGAGCAAGAAAGGGATGCTGTACAGTAGACGGTAAGCCTGGCAGAGGGACTACTACCTACCGGTGATAGTATTTGGGCCTGGCGGATATCCGGAGGATACCGACCGGAGTCGAGAGATGATATGAGCCGATCTGGACTGACAGAGCCCGAGATATGAGAATTTACGTGCCGATGCTGGGCACGGGTTTCATGATGTTTCGAGAGTCGTTGCTGTACACTCCGGTTCCATGATTTTGATGTGTCGCGAGGGACACACGTTGATTTATATCCTCATACTTTCATGCATATGCTTTTATGACATTTACATGCATGGTGTTGTTGTGTCATTGGTTGACACGTTGGACGAGATCCACATGCATACATGCATTGATGATATAGTTGGACGAGATCCACATGCATACAGATATTGATCATATGGTTGGATGATATCCGCATACACATAGGTGTTGATTACAGTGTTGGCACACATACAGATATGGTCACCCTAGATACCATAGTATTACCTTTATGATACAGTTGACCTAGGAGTTATTGTTTATTCGATTTCTATCTGTTGATGTTTATCTATTCACGAGTTGGCAACTCACCCCCGTTGTGCCACAGTTCTTGCAGGTTGACCGCATGGATCAGTAGCGGCATCGCTGGCACATAGCTATATTTGGGTGATTTGCTTGGTAGGTAGAATATTTGTATCATATCCACTCTTGTATTTATATTTCATATTGTATCTAATCAACTCCATCAATCAATCTAGTATTTGTATAAGTAATGAGACTTAGTGAGACTTGTGGTTGCGAGACTTAGAGCGAGGGGTATTCCGCTACTTGTGAGTTTTGATGTCTTGCATATTTCTTTATCTTTTGTGGTGAACTTCGCCGTTGGGCGTCGTATACTTGTTTTATTACTTGCGTGGTTATGGATCCGCCGTTTGGCGAAGAGCTAGCTCCCGCTTGGGGATGCCTTTTATTTCATTAGGTATTTGTGGTTTTGGATCAAAATATACAAAAGAGGTGCTGCCCAAATTTTTTTAAAAAAGACGAAACATGTTTTTCAACTAGTATCATTTACTTGCATTTTCATGTTCCCTTTTTATGCATTTAAGAAAACTTGATTCCACTATACCTTATTTCAAAAAAAAAACTTCACCTCCTTTATTTTTTTTAAAAAAAAGGTTTAGATTTCTGGGTTTCGGCTTACTTGAATTATGTTACGCGTTTAGATGTGGCATGATTTAAGTGCCGGTCATGAGCTAATATTTCGGGTCGTGACATTCACTCACTCACTCACAAGTAATCTCAAGAGAGCAAAAGTGGAGGAAGAAGATGATGGCAAGAACAAGAGCTCAAGAGATAATGATAAGTTTTTTAAAATGAGAATGAAATAATAATATATATTAAATCACTCTCACTTGTAACCATGGGTTAATAAATATCTAGATATTTATCATTGAGCAATGAGAGCCATAGAAGATTAACTCATGGTTAATGCAAGGTTAAGAGTAGGATGAGAATAAATATCATTTATTCTCATCCTACTCTTAACCTTGCATTAACCATGAATTAATTCTATTTCTTTTTAACTCAATAAATAAATATAAAGATAATTATACCATGTGAGTCTTGCATTGCCACCATTTATGTATCAACAACCATGACACACACAAGTGTATGCATGTATGTGTGCATGCACATCAACATGTGCATCAACATGAACATATGCATACATGCATGCATACAACAAAAGAAAAGGGTTTAAAAGAAGTGAGCTAAAAGTCAATGTTAAATCAACACTTGATTTAACAAACTGGTCATATCACATACGGCCCGACCAATAGTAAACCGCCCGATTAATATACGGTATCACATACACGCATTTAATCGGGTCTCCGCGCATATCTCATATGCACACCACATCGTTTCGCCTGGGCTAAGAAACTCCTCTGTGGGACTCTAAGACTCGTCAATACGCCGGAAGTGGGTGATGATCATATCAAGCACCTCCAAGCCACAAGAGGTCAGCTAAACGTAACGGCCACCCAGGTATTGAGCGATCAGAAGAAAACAAGCGAACCTGTCAAAATTCCCGTCGAGCCAACTGACAACACTACCATACAGTTCGGTCTCTTCGTCAGATATGCTGCATATCAAGTCTAGGGATGGCATCGTCGACCCCAATAACTCAATAAGTCATACCGATGTATGGCCTATAATCAGTTCGAGAAACTACTGATAACACTTATCGGTAAATCTCATCATCCCTGCCCAGGGACTTACTGATATAGCCAATCGAGTATAGCGCAACATCAACCCCCAATACCGGGAGAGACGAAACCCCTTCTATCGCTCATTGCCTCCATGTGTCTCGAGACTGTACCCAAAAGCCACCTGTTTCCACAACTCAGTAGAGCCGTGGTAGGGTGGTAATCAAAGTACAGTGGGAGAACACACAAGACTCTATGACGATCTCGGGTCTACAGACTAACCTGTACCAGTGTCACTTGAGAACTTCTATCCGACGATAGATATAATACCATATAGGAGTTCTCGGCGAGTCCGTCCAGTATACCCAGTCTCCACTGAGCACCCGTATATGATCTCGATGTCAAACATCAATGGATGTGGGAACATCCATCGTCCATCACATGGGTCTAGTATCATATACGCTAGTATACTCTGGAATATCGATGCCCCACATTGATACACCCACGACTAGGGACATTTCAGAATATGCTTATAAACTACACATGTCCCACTAGTATGATCTGCATCATAATCACAGTTTTCAAGCAAATATCCTCAGGGCTTTATCAACATGTACAAATGAATAAAAGCGTGCTAAATAATCTAACCTAGGAATCGAACTAGAAAAGCTAGGGTAACATGAAGTAGTATGATTGGTACGAAAATGTGTATGTTTGTAGTTAACCGCAATCAATAACGGTGTCGCATGTAGCTAGACCGAGATGAGTACGGGTCGTCCTCTGGGAAACGTTGAATGTTTTACTCTTACTTTAGATGTGTTGAAAAAGAAAGGAGGAAGAAAGAATATTGTAGAATGGTTTCTAGATCTACGTTAAGCACTAATGCAAAATATAGATTTAGATTATTTATGGATGTAGTTAATATAAGAAGGGGCTTGTAGGGTTCGTTAGGATTTAGTAGTTATGGATGATTAATTAAAAATTACTCTTTTTATCCTTTAATAGATTTAAAACTAGAACGACAGTGATGTGTGTAGATTAGGGTTTCTGGAGGGAAAAGAAATCCCGCTCTTAACCCCTATCTCGACACGGAACTCCGTTCATATCTAGCCTTTACCAAAACAATCATTAATCTAATCTCTAATCGCGGTCGTGGCTAACAATGAATTGGTAGCGTGCCCGATTAGGATGTTAATGATTATTTTGATAAAGTTTATAAACTTTATGGGACTTAAAAAGAGTTTAGGGATTTTTATCATCCATTAGCCTACCCTAATCCTACGAAGCCTAACAAGCGGAGAATTACTCGCGCATGTTGGGAGAAAAAGAGATGGAGAGAAAGTGCATAATTAAACTACGAAGAAATAGAATAAGAAAAAGAAAGCTACCTTTATTAATCAACAATATTCATTACACTTTGATTCCTTAGAAAATGATTACAAGTACTAGGTTCTTCTCGATCTCTTCTAAGGAGGTAGATGAACCGTTGATGACCAGCCTGGATGCGTGAGCCGTCTTAGACTTCGTGATCGCGTCGGCTTGATAATTTTTCCAAGAGGCTCTCGGTCTTTATTTATAGTCCCAAAGCCAGAAACTTAGCTTCTAAATTTGGAAGCAAGTAGTAAAGATTCACCCTGAAAATCCTCAGCTTCTAACTCCCCATACCTGCGGCGGATCCGCGGCCAACAGGGGGGTTCGGCCGTGGATCCGCGGCCAAAGGTTGGAATCAATTGTTGACTTTTCTATGGGTAGATCCCTGTGACATGTGGCAATCTTTGGAAGCCTTGGAACTTGGAAATCTTTTCTTTTCTTCTGCCAGAATTGATTTCTTAATTTTGGTTTCTTAATTAGGCAGGTTAGCTTTAACAACTTGATTTCCTTGATTTTAGACCTGAAAATTCTGCACAATAACTCAAATAATATTTAGTAGAGTTAAGATTTGGTCAATGATATTATTTGCATACATTTTCTTACCAAATGCTAATTATAATATATCAACACATGGAAAATAGTATTTTTACAAATAAACCCTCATATGTATGATATATTATAATAAAGACCTTTTTTAATATGGAAGTAGTAGGAAAAATGTAATAACAAATGTGCAGTTTTATCAACTGAACAAATACCCCCAAACTTATCTTTGATTGTCCCGAGCAAACTAGTTTATTCAAGAGAAAGAGAAAAAGAAAGAAGAAAACTAAGCACACTTTCGTAGGCAAACACGATTGCACCAAGCACGTGCAACAAGCCGTTAAACCTCTAGGTGTCCCTAATAGGAGGAGTGTTGTCTCCTGAGGGTTTTCAGCGGATTACACCCACAAAATCCTATAATAAAAGAGAGATGGTGAAATTTACATATAAAGATAAGAACCATAAAAGAAAGACTTTGAAAATAAGAGTTTCCAACTATACTAGCTTTTCAGTTGTCATGAGCCCTATCTTAATAGTCATGAAAAGATGTTAAAAATCACATCATCTCTCAATAAAACATCGTTTTTATTATTCATTCATTCCTTTCATCCAAACATCGATCATATACCCCTACGTGTGTGAATAGAACATCCCTACACTCGGAGAATTCAATTCAAGCTATCATACTCTTGTCCATCTACCTCTGGACTTTTTAATTTGATGAATATTTAGATTTGCTCACACATTTTCATGCGATCGTTAATACTTCTTGAGGTACTAACTGACCGATTACTTATGTGCTTGCTGATTAGGTGATAGTATTTTCCTCGTCTTGCACCACCTAAGGCTTAGCAGTGACTCCCAAACCACTTGGTCTAAGGCACTAGGTGATGAAGCACCCTTGCTATATTTTTTTATTTCTGCCTTGGCGATACAAAACCAGTGTTCATTTTTTTCTTTTCACCATTTTTTATATTTTCTTCATTTTTTATTTCCTTCATACTTTGGGTTTTAGACAAGAGCATTTCAAGGCATCCTCTACTATCCCGAATTTCAAGACGTGTGTAAGTGCATATAGTAGGGTATCAACATTCAAATGTTTGGCTTCCAGAATAGAAACTATTTTTCAGACTTATTTTTATCCTCAGATTAGTGACTTCCTTCATCTTACTAACCCTTGGGACAACAGCTCATAACTACTTATTACTAGTCCGTTTAAGAAAACTTCTAATTTTCTTGGTTTTCTTAAACTATTCCTATCTTTTGGATGTAATTTTTCGCTTTCTACTCTTTTGTTATAAAAAAAAAAAAATTTTAATTTTTTTTTGAAAATGTTGTGCTTATGCAAAATATGATGCAAATTGATGTGTAAATAAGCATAAACCTCCCCAAACCTGTTTACAGCAGTGTCCTCACTGATGTCATCCGTTAAGCTCAAAAACCTGTAGACTTGGGAGGAAATTATTAATGGGGGCAAGAATATATGAAAGTGAAAATCCTCCCCCAAACTTATTTTTTTGGCTCACAAAAAATCATTTTCTTTTAAGAGCCAAAATATACCACCTCCCCCAAACTTGAGTTAAATAATTTTAATCTTTTTAAAATCACACGAGGGGGTCAAGGTTATTGGTCAATGCCAAGCTTTGCAAAGACCGAAGGTCAACACCAACCATTCAAAAATTTTATCGATGAAGCACCAAGGTTGGTGGAAGAACATGTCACCTTTCGACAAGAAGAAGTGGGGAGGTGATAAGAGGTGTAATGAAAAAGGAATGTGTCTCAATTTGGAGAGATGACACAGTGATAGTGATGATGGATTACTCGTATTATCATGATTGTTCAGAAGAAGGGGTGGAGGTTCAATTTTTTTTATCTTGGAGTTGATTCATCTCAACACCCGTGTCTTGTAAAAATGCGAGTTCATCAGCGAAATTTTTTTCAAAGCTTTCATCGATACCCCTAAGAATAATGTCATCAGAAAAAATGGGGTGATCGTCAGACTCTATAAAAAGTTCCTCATCAGCGTTAGATGTTGACCCGGACAACTCGGTGGAAGAGTACATGGTTGGGTCAAACAACAACATATGAAAAGAGTCAGTATCATGAGGTTGATCAAATTCGCTGCTGTCGACATCCATTAATTCGACAGAACACATATGAGCATAGGGTTCGGAGGGTTCACTTCCCAACTTGTAAATGTTAAGCTCAATTGACTTCTTTCCAAAGGATAGGGTCATAGAGCCGTTTCTACAATTGATTACTGCGTTGTAAGTGGCCAAAAAGGGTCGACCGAGTATCACCGGGATTTGATTGCGTGGGTTTGCCACAGGTTGTGTATCAATAAAGATAAAGTCCACAGGAAATATAAATTCCCCTACTTTGATTAACACATCCTCTAGCTCACCCCTAGGTTGGGTGATAGATCGATCGACCATCTGAAGAGTGCAATGCGCAGGTTTTAACTCTCCGATCCCTAATTGCTCATAAACAGAATACGGAAGCAAGTTAACACCAGCACCTAAATCGAGTAGAGCACGATTGATATTTTTACCCCCAATGGAAATAGAAATTGTAGGACTTCCGGGGTCCTTTCGTTTCTTGGGTAGTTGTTGTGTAAAAGCAGTGCTCACATTACTCGCAAGGAAAACTTTTTTAGGTACTTGAACTTTTCTCTTCCTAATGCACAAGTCCTTTAGGATTTTCGCATATGACTGAACTTGTTGAATAGCATCTAGGAGAGGAATGTTTATGTTAACTTGCTTAAAAATTTCCACAATCTTCTCCATTTGTGGACTTGGTCTGTTGTCCCTTAACCTGTTTGGATAAGGTGCTTTATCAATAAGGGTTTGGTCCAACATTGGAGAGGATTGTGGGGATGGAGTGGATCCTAGAATTGGAGTGGGGATCGTTTTAGGTAGATTCGAGGAAATGGGCGAAGGGTTCGAACCTTGGGGAAAACGGAGAATAGGCTCGGAAGTAGGTGGGAGACTAGACGAATTAGGGGAAGAAGTAGAAGTTGGGGTATCATTGGTGTCACTAACATCATCATATTGCTCACCCACTCGGTTATTCAGCACTTTTCCCGATCTCAACGTAGTAACGGCACTCACATTATAACTTTGTGAGTGGCCAGGATTGGGTATGGGTTGAGATGGGAGTTTCCCTTTCTCTCTTGCACTCATTGCGGCGTTCAACTGTGCAATTTGGTTTTCTATTGATTTAATACTCTCACCGTGGGAGGCGGAGTCTTTCTGTATGGTATCAATAGAAGACTTCATCTCAGCCGACAATTGCATGAAATGTTTCATGAACATATCCAAAGTTTGTGCGAGTGAAGAGTTGTCAGTACCGGCCGCTTGTGATGTAGAAGTGTTGGCCGGATTTTGAAAATTTTGTGACTGAAAGGGGAGCTGACTTTGTGGTTGTGGTTGCTGTGGAGGATGTCTTTGATAATTGCTTTGTTGGTTTTGGTTCCAAGCAAAGTTAGGATGATTCCTCCATCCTTGATTATACGTGGAAGAATAAGGATCGTTTCTAGGTCGCTTCTGAAAAGCAGCATTAGTTTGAAACGATGCATTCATAGGATATTCTTCCGTTAAGTGTGAAGGATCCGAACAACAACCACAGACGGTCTTGGGAAGTGTAACCTGATTTAGGGAGACTGATGAGAATCTGTTCTCAATAGCGTCGAGTTTCTTCTGCATCGCTGCCATTTCGGCTTTCACTGCGATGGAAACATCGAGCTGGTGAACACCTCCCCTAGATGAAGGTGGTCTTACACTTTCCCATTGCAAAGTGTTTTCAGCGAGGTCTTCCAGATACTTCCAAGCTTCACCATCATCTTTAGATATGAAATTGCATTGACACATTGTTTCAAGCATCTGCTTTGTCGCTGGATTAATGCCCTCATATATAATTCGGCATAAATCCCATCTATTGATTCCATGATGAGGACATTGGACAGGCAGATCCTTGAAACGTTCAAAGCACTTCCAAAATGGTTCATTAGGAAGCTGGGTGAACTGGTTGATCTCGCTTCTAACACGGGCAGTCTTATGGTTTGGGTAAAACTTCTTAAGAAATGCAATTACGAATTCATCCCAATTAGTGATAGAGTGTGCGGCAGTATTATAAAGCCATTTTTCTGCCAAGTCGCACAGTGTGAATGGGAGAAGACGTAAGCGCACAGCATCCACAGTCAATTGTGAAGTACTCATCATTGCGCATACGTTTTCGAATTTGGTAATGAAAACGTATGCGTCTTCCGACTCAAGCCCGTGAAATTTGGGTAGCAGATTGATGTAGTGTGGTTTAATTTCGAAATTATCCCCGTTAGCTGGTGGAATGGATAGACAAGTAGGAAGGGGACCACGGATAGGATAACATCTCTCTTGGAGAGAGATGCGCGGTGGATTCTGTGCACCTACGGGCGGTGGCAGCGTGGTGTTATAATCTGATGGAGTGCCGTCCATCTCGGTCGTGGTGTGTGGTGGGGGAAAAGATGATGAAGAAGCATCGACTTCGGAGTCAATAGTAGGAACGCGGACAAGACGGGCACTAGAATCCCGTGTCCAGCCGAGCATGCACTAAGCGGGTTTAGTACAAGTGGCAGCGTGTGTGTGATTTAAAATTGGTTTGTTTTGAAAAAAGTGGGACTCAAGACAAATCACTCTACAATGCACAAACAACCCTAGAACTAAGGTTACCTAGATCCAGTCTCTAGACCGCTCCTAGACTTCCAAAGGACAAGCCGCAGGATCAATCCTCTACCGCCTCTTTACTACCTTTGTAGCCAGGTAAGTGCCAGATGAGTGGGAGGCTCCCCACTACGAAAGTTATGGTCCTAATTAAGTAACCACTCGCCTTGGACACACTTGCCTAGTCACCACAAAAGTAATGCGGATAAGCGATAGATTACCCACGACCTTCCTCTGTCCTTATTGAGCGCGACAGTCCTTAGAGTCCGGTCTAGATATTTTTTAAATTAATGCAGGGTTGATGCAGATGCTCGGTTTGTGATTTGTGGGGCTTAGGAAGGGTGATGAAATCCCAACCTAATCTGGATTTGGTTTTTGCCCCTTAAAGTCCGTATTAAAATATGCAAAACAAAACCAATCACAAAACTTTTGCAAAAAGATTTTTGAGCGGCGCTATTTTGTAAAGAATCCTGCAGAAAATAGATTTTATTGGATTTTAGAGGAGAGAGGAAGAGTTGAGAATCTTACCAGAGAAGTTTTTAACCCTAACTCCTTAGTTACGCCGCGTTTCCGCCGCCGAAAGGGCCTTCGTGCCGCGGTTCAGCAGCGAAGTGGAGGGATCAGGTGATGAAAAATTTTCTTTGGCCTCCTGTACTCCTCTGGATCTCTAAGAATGTCTCTGTCTCCTATTTCCTCAAGTCCGCGACTCCAGATCTCCTTGCAAAAATTCACGCACAAATCGTTAAATATGCAATTTGCAGTTTTGTTTTAATTATGATATGTATCAAGTAAGAATTCAACACAAATAGTAAGAATAAAAAATTACGCATGTATCCCCGGAAACGGCGCCATTTGATTGGTACGAAAAAGTGTATGTTTGTAGTTAACCGCAATCAATAACGGTGTCGCATGTAGCTAGACCGAGATGAGTACGGGTCGTCCTCTGGGAAACGTTGAATCTTTTACTCTTACTTTAGATGTGTTGAAAAAGAAAGGAGGAAGAAAGAATATTGTAGAATGGTTTCTAGATCTACGTTAAGCACTAATGCAAAATATAGATCTAGATTATTTATGGATGTAGTTAATATAAGAAGGGGCTTGTAGGGTCCGTTAGGATTTAGTAGTTATTGATGATTAATTAAAAATTACTCTTTTTATCCTTTAATAGATTTAAAACTAGAACGACAGTGATGCGTGTAGATTAGGGTTTCTGGAGGGAAAAGGAATCCCACTCTTAACCCCTATCTTGACATGGAACTCCGTTCATATCTAGCCTTTACCAAAACAATCATTAATCTAATCTCTAATCGCGGTCGCGGCTAACAATGAATTGGTAGCGCGCCCGATTAGGATGTTAATGATTCTTTTGATAAAGTTTATAAATTTTATAGGACTTAAAAAGAGTTTAGGGATTTTTATCATCCATTAGCCTACCCTAATCCTATGAACCCTAACAAGCGGAGAATTACTCGTGCATGTTGGAAGAAAAAGAGATGGAGAGAAAATGCATAATTAAACTACGAAGAAATAGAATAAGAAAAAGAAAGCTACCTTTATTAATCAACAATATTCATTACACTTTGATTCCTTAGAAAATGATTACAAGTACTAGTTGCTTCTCGATCTCTTCTAAGGAGGTAGATGAACCGTTGATGACCAGCCTGGATGCGTGAGCCGTCTTGGACTTCGTGATCGCGTCGGCTTGATAATTTTTCCAAGAGGCTCTCGGTCTTTATTTATAGTCCCAAAGCCAAAAACTTAGCTTCTAAATTTGGAAGCAAGTAGTAAATATTCACCCTGAAAATCCTCAGCTTCTAACTCCCCATACCTGCGGCGGATCCGCGGCCAACAGGGGGGTTCGGCCATGGATCCGCGGCCAACAGGGGGGTTCGGCCATGGATCATGGGTAGATCCCTGTGACATGTGGCAATCTTTGGAAGCCTTGGAACTTGGAAATCTTTTCTTTTCTTCTGCCAGAATTGATTTCTTAATTTTGGTTTCTTAATTAGGCAGGTTAGCTTTAACAACTTGATTTCCTTGATTTTAGACTTGAAAATTCTGCACAACAACTCATATAATATTTAGTAGAGTTAAGATTTGGTCAATGTTATTATTTGCATACATTTTCTTACCAAATGCTAATTATAATATATCAACATATGGAAAATAGTATTTTTACAAATAAACCATCATATGTATGATATATTATAATAAAGACCTTTTTTAATATGGAAGTAGTAGGAAAAATGTAATAACAAATGTGCAGTTTTATCAACTGAACATAGTAACACACACTACAAGTAATGTAGCACTATGTTAAGAGATTACAACCTTTGTAGTTCTCTTTACTTGACTTCTTGGCTCCTTGAGAGTTGGAACGGGTTTGCTAGAGATCTTCTAAGTCCAGGATGATCCACCCGGAGTCTTTTTTGTCCAAGCTCCTAGCTCTACTTGATCAAAAGATAAAGATGGAGCTAACACTCTAAACTAATTGGCAAGACTAGTGTAGAATGATGATGTGGTTTGTTTTCTCACTTCAAAACCCTATCTTTTTCACTCTCTCACTCACAAGTAATCTCAAGAGAGCAAAAGAGGAGGAAGAAGATGATGGCAAGAACAAGAGCTCAAGAGATAATGATAAGTTTTTAAAAATGAGAATGAAATAATAATATATATTAAATCACTCTCACTTGTAACTATAGGTTAATAAATATCTAGATATTTATCATTGAGCAATGAGAGCCATAGAAGATTAACTTATGGTTAATGCAAGGTTAAGTGTAGGATGAGAATAAATATCAACCATGAATTAATTCTATTTCTTTTTAACTCAATAAATAAATATAAAGATAATTATACCATGTGAGTCTTGCATTGCCACCATTTGTGTATCAACAACTATGACACACACAAGTGTATGCATGTATGTGTGCATGCACATTAACATGTGCATCAACATGAACATATGCATTTATGCATGCATACAACAAGAGAAAAGGGTTTAAAAGAAATGAGCTAAAAGTCAATATTAAATCAACACTTGATTTAACAAACCATTCATATCACATACGACCCGACCAATAGTAAACCGTCCGATTAATATACGGTATCACATACACGCATTTAATCGGGTCTCCGCCCATATCTCATATGCACACCACATCGTCTCGCCTGGGCTAGGAAACTCCTCTGTAGGACTGTAAGACTCGTCAATACGCTGGTAGTGGGTGATGATTATATCAAGCACCTCCAAACCGCAAGAGATCGGCTAAACGTATCGGCCACCTAGGTATTGAGCGATCAGAAGAAAACAAGCGAACCCGTCAAAACTCCCGTCGAGCCAACTGGCAACACTACCGTACAGTCCAGTCTCTTCGTTAGATATGCTGCATATCAAGTCTACGGATGGCATCGTCGACCCCAATAACTCAATAAGTCATGCCGATGTATGGCCTATAATCACTTCGAGAAATTACTGATAACACTTATCAGTAAATCTCATCAGCCCTGTTCAGGGACTTGCTGATATAGCCAATCGAGCACAGCGCAACATCAACCCCCAAACCGGGAGAGACGAAACCCCTCCTATCGCCCATTGCCTCCATGTGTCTCAAGACTGTACCCAAAAACCACCTGTTTGCACGACTCAGTAGAGCCGTGATAGGGTGGTAATCAAAATACAGTGGGAGAACACACAAGACTCTATGACGATCTCGGGTCCACAGACTAACCTGTACAAGTTTTGAATATCCTGTACTTAGTGGAAAAGTACTCGTCAAGGGCCAAGTGTGAACTTTCACTTACCAGTGTCACCTGAGAACTGCTATCCGACGATAGATATAATACCATATAGGAGTTCTCGGCGAGTCCTTCCAATGTACTCAGTCTCCACTGAGCACCCGTATATGATCTCGATGTCAAACATCAATGGATGTGGGAACATCTATAGCCCATCACATGAATCTAGTATCATATACACTAGTCTACTCTGGAATATCGATGCCCCGTCTCGATACTGTAACATTTCAGGAAAATAAAATATTATTTTTGGGAATTTTTATAATTAAATAATAAATATTATGAATATTTTATTATGCGGTATAATTAAATACCGATAAATTGGGGAAAATTTGGAAAATTATAAGAATTACTGAAATGAGGGTGTTTTATGCAAATTACAATTTCTATAATTAATTATATTCCATTTTAATGCTAATCGCGATTAAATATCGCTAATCTTACACTAATCCGGTTTTGTACACATGACATCCACCATGTCATTTTTAACACTTGTTACATTTTCCTCCATGGCTTTTTTTTGTTTTGTTTTGGTTTTTATTTAGAGAAAAGAGAAGAGAAAGAAAAGAAAATGAAAAGAAAAGGGAATAAAATATTAGGCATGGGCATGAGAGGGTGAGGTGAGGGGTTCCCTTGACTTGGTCTCATTCCTCTCTCATCTTCACTTCATCATTTCCTCCCTCTCCCTCTCCTATGGCTGCTGCCCTCTTTCATCCCCCTCCTATATCCTCTCAAAACATCCCCAAAACAATATCAAAAGTCCATCCCCATTTCATTAAAAGAATGCACAAGCTCATCACAAGCACTTTGGATCAAGAAAAATTCGATTTTGGAGACTTGGGGCAACTCAAGAAAATTCTTGAGTTGACAAATGAGCTAATTTCATCACCATTAGTATAGTTTTTCTTTCACATTAGTGTCCATGCATGTTCAGAAGTGTTTTATTTTGGATTAGTGAACTTTGAAAATTCCAAGTTGAGGTTAGGGCTTGATTTTGATTGTTATGGTGCAATTAAGCTTAGTGGAGGTCATACAACCCCTGTAGTGTTAGTTTTGTAAACTTAAACCAGAGATTTAGCCCCAAGACACAAACTTAGAAACCCCGATATCGGAAGTTTGTGGGATTTGTGATGATATTTAGGGATCTGTTAAGACCCGGGGCACCTGAAAAATATTTAGCGAAGACTGTGAGTCATGAAGGAAACCTAGAAGCTATTCCCAACCCGAGACCATATCTTTTCATCATGGCCGCCATTTTTCTCATTTTGGCTGCAATTTATGGCCTTGGTACGTTGGATTCGTCCCGTGCTTGGTTCATGACTTCATTTTAGTCAAATTAGACCCATCCCATATGCAGCATTGCCTAATTTCACCTGAAACAAATCTGGAAGTGTTTTCTTGTGTTGCTGCTTTGGTTTTGCGGCTATTTATATTTTGGATTTTGACTCGATGGTGTGACGTTTGCACGTCAATCTCGAAGGTTGTTGGGCTATTCTTGCATTTGTAGACCATAGGTTTTAACCTATGTGTGATACGCGTGCCGTTTTGGTTTTCGTGCACGATTTCGGTTTACGATACTATGTGTGATATGTAGGTACTCTCGAGTGGACTTGGAGCAACAAGGATGGGTGTGGCGACATCGACTCTAGCAAGCGAGGACCACGATGAGTAGATATATATCTACGGGGGAAGTCGGGTGGATGGCGTATAACACCCACACAGTTCGTAGTGTAGTATACGATATATATGTTATATAAATGATTATTGTGTCGTGAAACTTGGATGATTAGTGAGTAAGATGTTAGATGTTCATGATTTAGTTTTAGGGTATTATAAGTAACTTAGTCATTTTCTTAGTCGCGAACCCTAGAATAAGGTTTACACTCACACACACACACACTTGTATGCATTTTATTTTCTTATGCGTATATGGGGATATGTATATATACACACACACATAGGTATAGGACTGTGTGTGTGTGTGTGTGTACGTATACATATACATGGATAATGAGGATAGTATATGATATTTGGAGATGAGTCGATGAGATTGGGTATGGTGCCACGAGATCGGTGATGTGATTTGGTTCGTATTAAGAGATACGACATGATATTATAGCAAGTCCTTGGGCGATGTGTTTTCATACACACGCATACATATATGTAGATGGTATTAGTATGTACTAGACTTAGATCAGTACCCCTAATACAGGATATGATGATAAGGATACCAGATGAATAATGAGATAAATATGATATTTGACCAGTACCTAGATTTGGGATGCCGTACGATGGATTTACCGTACGAGCTATATATTGATGATAGATCCGCACTCTTGACTCGAGGATGTCATATTATATATATTGTATCGTACGTGATACTATTGAGGCGAGATCACCGACTATGATATATATATATAGATCGACTTAGACTTAGATGGGTTTCCTTAACCCTTTCGATTAGTCTGTTAGTTTAGTACTGTAATTTACTTAGTAGATGTTAGACTGGGCACGAGTCATACTTATTTCCAAAACCAACGAATCGTGAGTATTTTAAAAACAGGCCAAGGGATACTACGGATATTTCAAAAGATGTACATTTTCATAAAAACACCGTAGCCCTATTTTCTAAACACCACGATTCGTGCGATTTCAGATACCAAAAGCTGTATGACTCGTATATAGGAATGTATAATTCTTTATTGCTGCATTTACTATTCATTTGCCATTTATTCTACTGTTTGCATTGCATTGCATGCTTATATGTATTTTCGTTAGTAATGATAAAACCTGCTGTTAGGACACCAGCACCATTACCGATGATACGTATGCTCCACGTACATTTGCTTGCCGGCTCACACACATCTTCATCGGTAATTGTTATGTCATGTACACTTTAGAAAATATTATTTCATTGACATAGCTTGCTAGCTGATAGTTCCTATATGTTATTGCTTTCATGTGCTAGTTTAGATATTGCATTCTTTATTTAGATACCATGTATTTTATATTCATTGGTCATGCAATATTATGGGCCAGTCTGAATTGCCGGAGCCCAGTATTCATTATTTATTTACATCGTGATTTGTTGATTTCGGATTTCTATGAGATTTATGGATATGGAGAAACCGCAAGGATTTTATAAACTGATTATCATTTTAAAATGAAAGTTGCGGTTTTCTCATGATATGATTTGAGATATGTCCACCATGAGTTTTCTCAGCTCTTGAGCGATATCATACACCCGATTTGAGAAGGAGGAGGAACCGTCTGTGGGTGCATGGTGGAGCCGGTGCGGTACCTTGGGGCGAGAAGGTCGCAGATGATGGCGTTGAGCCTGTGACAGGGGAGCACTACTGACCGGTGATTGTATTGCGACTCGACGGATATCCGGAGGATACCGATCGGAGTACAGGCCAGTCCGGATAGCCGGAGCCTGGGGTTTTGAGATTTGATGATATGGGCCAGTCCGGATGGCCGGAGCCCTAGATATTGAAATTCGAGGTACAGGCCAGTCCGGATAGCCGGAGCCTGAGATATTGAGATATTGGGATTTATGCTTTGTGTCGATACTTGACACTGATTTCATGTTGATTTCATTGATGATAGCTCGATTTTTATAAATATAGAGAAATCTCACTAAAGTAATAAAACAGTTTCCACATTCATGATGCATTCTGTTTTCATTATATTGTATTCATACCTCATATTTATGATACGTTACTACCTGAGGCACTGACACGAGCACTTGGTATTACACTTATGTATAGATGTTTACCTTTACCACCTTATCATGCTTCAGACTTTATCATATTGAGGATATATATTACTGATCGTATTGACCTAGGATTAAGTCATACATACGATTTCTGCTCGGTGATATTTTCTACTCACGAGTTGGCAACTCACCCCCATTGTGCCACAGTTTCTTGCAAGTTTTGCCGTACAGGTTTCGTCACGGCTCTGCTGGCACACTGCTCCCTTTCGGGTGATTGCTTTGGTAGGTGGGTTCACTCGCATCGTGACCACCCTTGTACAATTAATTTATTCAGTTGTATCTAGTAAACTCCATCAACCAGACTTGTATATTTTATAGACTTAGAAGACCAGTTGTGTATTCTTTCGAACTTAGAGTCGCGCGTTGTATTATTATGGTTTTTCATGATGATTTTGAGTTTCCTTTTGAGTTTTGATCCTTGCTCTTCGGCGTTGTATATTATATTGCTTGCGTGGTTGTGGCCGTCAATTAACGAAGAGCTAGCTCCCGCTTGGGGATGCCTTTATTCATATTATGCATATTGTACCTCTTTTGGGGCCAGTATTTACAAAGGAAACTCTGCCGAAATTTTCAGAAAAGACTTGAGATTTTAAAAAATGCATATTCGGCTTATGTTATTAAAACTACTTGCTTTAAAATAAGTTTTCTTCACTTCTTCCTTAAAATGGTTTAGATTTCTGGGATTTTTGGCTTACTTGAATTAGATGGGGTTCTATAGACTTCATATGATTCAAGTGTCAGTCACGTGTCATTTCGGGTTGTGACAGATACACCCATGACTAGGGACATTTCTGGATATGCTTATAAACTACACATGTCCCACTAGTATGATCTGCATCATAATCACAGTAGTCAAGCAAATATCCTCAGGGCTTTATCAACATATACAAATGAATAAAAGCATGATCAAGTGAACATATCAGATAAAGAGTAACCAGATAGTATAATATCATTTCGAGCAAGAATCTCCTTTGAATATATATATATACATGTAAAAATACATCCACTATCATATAATGGCCTCTAGGGCATACATATATCCAACAATCTCCCACTTGCACTAAGGCCAGTTATTGGCGTATCTCATACCCAACATCTCAAAAAGTCGCTCATACTGCGGCTGAGGGAGGGCCTTGGTGAGTGGATCCGCGGTGTTATTCTTTGTATCTACTCTCCTAATCTTGATCTCGCGGCGATGTACTATCTCCCAGATTAGATGATATCGCCTCAGGATGTGTCTGGACCGCTGATGGGACCTGGGTTCCTTGGCTAACGCCATAGCCCCATTATTATCACAACATAATGGTATTGGATCAATAATGATTGGAACTACTCCTAGCTCCGTGACGAACTTCCTCATCCAGACGGCTTCCTTTGCGGCATCATTTGCAACAATGTACTCAGCTTCCATCGTAGAGTCTGCAACGGTATCCTGTTTGCACTACTACAAAGAAGGGTTGCCCCTACGGATAAATCCGTAGGGGCAACCCACTGCCCCTACGGGTATACCCGTAGGGGCGAAAAAATACCCCGTAGGTGCAAAGGCCGCAGGTGCAAGTTGAGGCCCTGAACTTGCCCCTACGGGCCAATTATTTCCCCTACGGATATCTGTGTAGGTCCATTTGCCCCTACGGCTTAAGCCGTAGGGTACAAGATTTTATATTATTTACGGTTTATTTTAATAAATTACTTTGCCCTACGGAGATAACCGTCGGGGCATGTTATATCCCCTACGGATATATGCGTAGGTACGATTTCGTAGGGGTATAAATTCAGGATTCCTGATATGTAGCCCCTACGGCTAACTCCGTAGGGGATAGTCAGTGGCTCCTACGGATATGTCCGTAGGGGCTTTCCCAACCCCCCGGTACTGAGATCTGGGGGAAATATCAGTTACTGCTGATATTTTGCCCCTACGGCTATATCCGTAGGGGTAACATGTTGGCCTACGGATTAATCCGTAGGTACATATTATCTGAATTTTTTTTTTAAAAGTGGGCTGTTTGATTTTTCCCGCCCTGTGCACAATAATATATACATCAATCAAATCATATATTGCAGTATTCATAATCACATCTCACGCATATATATAATATACAAAAGAAACCCAAAAACTGAATATGATATAAATACAAACCAATATCAATGTCGTTTCAAAATGTAGTACAATGTGTATGATATAAATAAATACATGTTTCAAAAAAAAGAACCAAAAATCTACCCTAGCTCGGTCCAGCTCCACCTCTGAATAACGATAGAATAACGCGCGCCTGCTCCTCGGTCAATAAACTATGCAATTTGTCGGTAGCGGGAGTCTGAGCGGCATGTGGTCTACGCAGCCGCCGTCGAGGTAGTCGCTTGCGGAGCCGCGGCTGCGGGAGTCTGAGTGGGCGGTGGAGCTACATGAGCTGTCTGCGGAACCGCAGCCGATGTAGTGGCTTGCGGAGCCGCAGCCGAAGGAGTTGCGTGTGGAGGCTCGGCCGATCTACCTTGTCGCGTCTGGATATAACGTGTGCTACATGAGCGTGTAAGAACTGTTTATTATTCGAATTCGTATCATTATTAAGTTATTTCGAAACCCTGTTTGGATATCTAGTTTGGAAAAGCGTTGTTTATTTCAATTACATATGTATGTATGATTAATCAAACTTAAGTCTAAAACCAAATAAGCTCAAGCTACGTACTAATTATGGATATGTTGATATGTATATAATATGAAATGATATTTTACTATAAAGTAGTATACATACCAGCATCTCCTTCAACTCCTGAACACTGGCCCTCAAGCTATCCAGTTCATGATGGATACGTCGCTCACTGGAGACGGAGGAAGTAACCACCGGGGTGGAGTCCAACCTCATATGGGCCCTGCTAGAGCCTAGTCCTCAGCCTCTGGGAACCTACGTGGTGCCGTCCGTGTGCGGCGTCCAGGACTGGGGTCAGCAGCCTCGAATGTTGCCTTCCCCTAGCAACTGTCAGAACATTATATTTAGCACATACGGGTCTATAAAATTGACAAGAAACACCAAAATCAACAAATTCAAAGCCTTACCTACAGAGATAGAAGATGTGCTCCTCTGGTATCTGCATGTATCAAAATTTGAATAATATTAATTAATTTCAGTACATACATACTAACAAGGTAAACTCGCATATAGCGCTGCTTACACATATGACAGGGAGTGAAGGAGCTCTTGTAGATCATCAGGCGCAAATCTAATCTCATCAAGCAGCCCATGATAATGAGTTGGACGACTAAGAGCAAAAGAAATGTGTGTATATTTATGATATAGCATTCTAAATCAATATACATGCCCTATATAACATATAAACATACCTGGAGGAACGGGAGTGGCCTCTGTCCCTGATATGGACGCATCACCAACAACTAGACAATCAAACATTGACAATATAAGTAATTTTGACATAAACAGGCATGGATATCTATAATATTACATTCAAAATGGATATTAGAGGGCGCACCTGCAGTGAGAAGTGGCAAAAGTACCACCCAACTAGGGTGTAATTTACAGAATCAGTTGAGACTCTTAAAAGTCATAGAAGAACCCGACCTGCAAAAATCTGATGTATGCTTTCCATTGGACACTAAGAAGTCTCTAAAGGGAAAAGCCATCATTAGTTCATATCAGAGGATTGATGCTGAAACAGAGAACGAGAAATGTCATTTTTTTCTTCTTCCGCCACATTACTGTCTTCTCCTTCTGCCACATTACTGTCTTCTCCTTCTTATTATGTTCGCGTGCAAATTCAATGACTATATTGAGAATATGGATTAATAGTGGGTAGGAAAAGTATTTCTCAAATGGCTTTTGCGTCTAAAAAACATAAACTACTAACTAATGGCATACATAATTTTTTAGTATAAAAGTTGTTATTTTAGGTAGGACAACTGCCAATTCTATGGCTTGTGGCCACCAGCGACTGCTTTCTCACCACAGTAAAAATAATGAGGGACTATAACATATCATGAGTTCGATATGCACCGTGATTTCATAGCATATGTCTATTAACCTATAATGTATAAGTTCTCGGCGTTGATTGCAGAGGTGCATACAGTCTGAACTAGTAAATATACGTAAGAAGGAAAAAGAAGAAAGGATTCATAAATATGGTTGGGCCAGAAACAGACTTAGTCACTGAATGACATATAACTGATATTCCTTGATGTAGAAATCAATACACCTTTGATAACAAACTCATTCTTTTTTGGGAGATATATAAATAACCGACTCTGACCCTCAGCATTCCATTGAACACATGGAAATCCATCGTATCTCATATCCAGCCACCTCACTTCACCGATCCTATGATCGCCCTCTTGAGGACGCACAACCCTAGCCGCAGCCCCAGCCCAAACCCTAGCCTTAGGTGGTGGTGATGAATGTGAATCCTCATGTGATTTTGCATATTATTGCAAGAGCGTTAATGGGTTTTCAAGATTTGTACGTAGTCAAGAGCAATTGTGAGCAAGGAAAGTAAAAATAGTTTAGGAATTTTATCAAACAGCTGGTGAGCAAACTAGCAAAACGTTTTGAATGAAAATATAATGTAAAATAATTTCGAGAATCAAAAGTGATAAGCTTTGTTAATGATATGGGAGAGAAGCTTGCTTTTTCTTTTTTGTGAAAAATATTTTAGGTTTTTTTTCCTTATTTCTGTTACATCCTGACCGAAGAACTTTCACAATTGTTAAAATTCAACATTTTGGTCAGTCCTCTCCTTTATTGATATGCATGTGATGTGAGGGTTGGATTTAACACAGCAACCATTGTTCATCAATATATATTACCAAATAAAGCTCTTTATTGTTGGTTATGTTGGTTTCATCCAATTCTTGCCTCAATTTGGTGTAATTTGAAATGGCCCACGTTTCTAGGGTTTGATATGGGATGGCAATAGAAAAGAGAATTTGTTCTCAAGTTATGATCGAATACCATAATAAATTGGGAGTTGGTTAGGATTGTGAAATTGTGAAAGTAGTTGCATTTTTTTCAAGTATGATCTTGTGAAAATCGGAAGAAATATTTAACATCATTTTGTTGTTATTTAGGATTAGCACCCTCTAAAGGATTTTAAGTTAAGATAATGGATATGGATCTTTTGTCAGGATAAAGAAGATCTGCACATGCATAAATACTAGTATAAGATAATTCAAAATTTGGGACAACGGATACATACCGCTAAAAGATATAAGAGATTAATGGAGGGAAGAGGCCATAGGAGGGGATTCCCTCCTATGGCGTCGAAAAAATACCCTCTCCCTAATTTTTTCCGCCGATCGGCACCCACCATCTTCATCGTCATCATCTAAGATGTGGGTACACCAAATTTCATGTGATTTTACAACTTTTTCACCGTTGATTTAGTGGGTTCAAAATTAACGGTTTGCCGACAATAGAACTTTTTACATTGCTAAATCAACGGTGAAAAAGTTGTAGAATCACTTGAAATTTGGTATACCCACATCTTAGATGATGACAATGAAGATGTTGGGTGCCGATCGTCGGAAAAAACCATGGAAGGGGTATTTTTTCGACGCCATAGGAGGGAATTCCCTACTATGGCATCTTTCCTCCATTATTCTCAAGATATAAATCGAAAACCCAAACAATATTTTGTGATAAACTTAAGTGTTCTTGCAAACTAATACAAATCTTGTTAAAAATTTGATAAATTGACCTTCCCCTTCCCCAGCCCTAGCCCCAGCCCGCAGCCCCAGCCGCACCCCCAATAAAAAATTTGATAAATTCTACCCAGCCCCGACCCCGACCCCGACCCTAACCCTACCCCGACTGCGACCCTAACCCTACCCCGACCCCGACCCCGACCCCGACCCTTCCCCTTCCCCTTCCCCTTCCCCGACCCCGACCCCGAACCCGACCCCGCAGCCCAGCCCCTGCCCCAACCCTAACCCGACCGCGACTGCGACCGCGACCCCAGCCCAACCCAGGCCAACTCGCGCGCCATGAACCTTAAGCCCAAAATAATCCAATAAATTCTTTAACTTACCTCGAGATTTACTCACCTGAACGGCTGCTGGGGCAGGGGCGACGATCTGAACGGCGGTGGCGACGACCTTAACCGCGGTGGCGACGAGAACTCCAGTGGCGACGAAACCGGCGATGGCCACTAGGAGAACAACCTTGGCGGCGACGGCGTGGCGCATTGGGGTAGGCGATCGAACTCCAGTGGCGACGAAACCCTAACCTTATTTTCGCGCCCGATCGAGAGAGAGAGGGAAATGAGCGTAGGCGATCGATCTGGGATTTTATTAAATCGATATTTACTTGCCCCTACGGATATATCCGTAGGTCCTTTGTTTGCGGCTCCGTAGGGGCAAACACCTAATTAAGAATTAATATTTTTATTCTTGGACGTCTTTGCCCGTAGGGGCAACCATTTAGCCCTACGGATATATCCGTAGGGGCAAGTTATTTTTGCCCCTACGGATAACACTATCCGTAGGGGCAAACCCCTATTTTACTAGTGTTGGAACTCTTCCAACTCATCGCCCCTCTATTGAGGCTAAATACAAACCCAGAGATAGATTTTCTGTCATCCTTATCACTCTGGAAGCTCGAATCGGTAAAGGCCTCCATTCGGAGATCTCCATTACCATACCCAAGAACAATTCTTTAGTTCTTCGCTGTAGGGTGTTTTTCGTCACCCCATTGAGATGGAAATACGCGCGCGCTTGTCAGGCGTATTACAGATTCCCCCTGCCTAGGGTAGGCTGGGGTTTATTGATTGTGGCGATCCGAATCTCCGGCAGTCGCGGACTAAGCTGCCGTTAATTACCCCTCGACTTTGAAGCGAGGGAATCTCCGATTGACGGGTTAAACTGGTCATGCGAACTCAATGTGCAGTGTTGTGTTTTGAAGGGGTTTTGGATGTATCGGGGGCCACGCAGAGTTTTTACGGGGGTCCCGCTACCCGGATAGCGGGCTGGGGGTCAAGGGGGCTAGCAGCCCCTTTACGGGATGCGGGGCAGCGCCTCGGCCCAAATTTTTTTGAGAGGAATAGTGTTGTAGAGTATGTGTGTATGTGTGTGTGTATACATATATATATAAAATAAAGAAAAGGAAAGGGGCATCCAACGGATACGTGGGAAAAGCGCCAGCGCTTTGGGTGCTAGCGCTTTGAGCGCAAGAGCGCTAGCGCACCACGTGTCAGCACGTGGGCACTTGAGCGCTAGCGCTTTCGGGCGCTAGCGCTTTGAGCGCTAGCACCCAACGTGTCAGCACGTGGGCGCTCGGGCGCTAGCGCTCTGAGCGTAAGAGCGCTAGCGCACCACGTGTCAGCACGTGGGCGCTCGGGCGCTAGCGCTTTAGGCGCTAGCTCTCTGAGCGCTAGCGCACCACGTGTCAGCATGTAGGCGCTCGGGCGCTAGCGCTTTGGACGCTCGCGCTCGGGCGCTAGCGTTTTGGGCGCTGGCGCTCTGAGCGCAAGAGCACTAGCGCACCATGTGTCAGCACGTGGGCGCTCGGGCGCTAGCGCTCTGAGCGCAAGAGCACTAGCGCCCCACGTGTCAACACGTGGGCGCTCGAACGGCAAAAGGGACTCTGTCCCTGCAATGGGAGTTGTACTCCCAGAAAGGAGCACTTATTATTCTCTGTATTTATATATATATATATATATATATATATATATATATAAGGAGTTAAACTCCTAGGATGTTTTGAAGCTGATGAAGGGCTTCTCCCCTTGAGCCCTAGTTCTTCCCCAAAGTGGGGTCTCTGGAGATGGGTCTCCTTCTTCCTCCTCTGTTGGTAGGATCTTGAAGATCAAGAGATGTGAGATTTTAAAAATCCCTTCTTTTTGAGATCTAATGGTAGATCCAAGTTCCCCTTTGTGTGTTTTGTGGTGAAAAACTGTTTAGTTTTGAAAAAGAAAGAGTAAAACTCTTGATTTAATTCAAAAGAAAAAAAGAAGGTTTTAGAACCTTGAGGAAGAAGAAGATCACAGATCTGGATTTTTTTTTAGAGAGAGAAAGTTTTTGAGATATTTTCATTATCTTGGCCTTTATAGGCTATACACTTTACATATAGCCCCTTGGGCTTTACAAAAAATGGTATTTTGGCCATCCCATGGCTCATGTGCCATTCCTTTTTGCACATAAGCCATGGGCTTTACAAAAATTTGGCTCTATGCCCATTCACGCATAAAAAATTACATAAAAATTATTTATTATATGATTTCATTTTGGGCATGGAGGAGGGCCGGCCGCTTCATTTTCGGACTCGACCTGGGCATGGGCCCACTTGATCCGGACTTGGGCCCACTTGGCTTGGGGTTGACCTTGACTTTGACTTGGTCAACCGGGGTGCAATTTTCGACCCCAACAAAGTGCCCCCATCAATAAATGCACATCAAATATGTGGGTCGTGTGCATGAAATTGATGGATCTTCTTTCGCGTGGAGGCGACTTGCTTTGGTTCCCACTTTTTGGGATGCACTGCCCATTTTATGACGTGGACGGTCGACGCTTGACGCGTCTCAGAAATGGAGTGTCTGTGATAGATGTTTCTCTGGCCCGGAGTGATTTGGTAGACGTGCCCCCGGCACGGAGTGTCGCTGGTCGACGTTTCCCCGAGGCGGAGTGTCTATTGGTTGACGTGTCTCCGGCACGGAGTGTCTGCTTGATGTTTCCCCGAGGCGGAGTGTCGGCTGGTTGACGTGTCTTCGGCACGGAGTGTCTTTTTCGACGTTTTCCCGAGATGGAGTGTCTGTTTGAGACGTTTCCCCGGTATGGAGTGTCGCTGGTCGACGTTTCCCCGAGACGGAGTGTTGGCTGGTTGACGTATCCCCGAGACGGAGTGTCTGCTTGACGTTTCCCCGTTACGGAGTGTCATTGTTGGACGTTTCCCCGATGCGGAGTGTCTGTGTTGGACGTTTCCCCGGCATGGAGTGTCGGTTGGTTGACGTATCCCCGGTACGGAGTGTCTGCTTGACGCAAAGGTCGATGTTGGAATTGGTTGGTTTTATTTGTTTGATTTGAGTTGACATCAGCATCGCTACACTGGAATATGGTACCGGGAGCGAATCATCATCTGTCATGAGAGAATTTGGGAATTGGTTTTCTGTCGGCATCTGCATTGCTGCACTGCAATAATGCCAAGAGCAACTCATCATTTGCCCCGAAAGGATTTGGGAATTGGTTTTTGTTTGGCATCTGCATTGCTGCACTGGAATAATGCCAGGAGCAACTCATCATTTGCCCCTGAAGGATTTGGGAATTGGTTTTTGTTTGGCATCAGTATCGCTACACTGGAATATGGTGCCAGGAGCGAATCATCATTTGCGCTTGCTTATTAGGAAGTGATGGCTTAGGAGACATGTTTTATGTCCCTATCACCTAAGACTTTTCAATTTTGTGAGCCGTAAGGGTCTCACAAAGCATTTTCTCCCTACGGGTCATAAGGATCTCGTAGGTGTATTTTCTCCTTAGGAGTCGTGAGGGCTCCTAAGTGTGTTGCTCCTTTGTGAGTCGTAAGGATCTCACGCGGGAATTTTCTCCTCACAAAGTCGAGAGGACCTTGCGAGTGCATTTCATCGTTTTTTTTCAAACGAGTTTACGCCCTTTCGGGTTTTCACAAACTCGCCGGCAGTCCTGCTGTTTTTACTCACGGAGCTCTTTTGGGTTTTCATCCGTGCCTGTTTTGCTTGTGGACATGCCCTTTTTTTTTCTTTTTTTTGGTGGGACTTTAAAAGTAGTCTCACTGGTAGGACTTGGGAGAGATTTGGATTGTTTTACGCCCGTGGATTGTATACGGTTTTGCAGGATGTATGATCCAGACCGTAGGGCCGGAAAAATTTCGGGACTTTGTTGGCGTCAGCATCGCTGCACTGGAATATGGTACCAGGAGCGACTCATCATTCGCCGTTGGGGTATGGAAGTTGGAATTTGGTTGGCGTCTACATCGCTGCACTGGAATATGGTACCAGGAGCGACTCATCATTCTCCATTTGAGAGTTTGGGTTTGGTTGGCGTCTGCATCGTTGCACTGGAATATGGTACCAGGAGCGACTCATCATTCGCCGTTAGGGTATGGAAGTTGGAATTTGGTTGGCGTCTGCATCGCTGCACTGGAATATGGTACCAGGAGCGACTCATCATTCACCACTTGGGGATTGGGGAGCGATGGTTTAGGAGACAGGTTTAGATCCCTATCACCTAAGGCTTTTCAATTTTATGGGCCGTAAGGGTCCCATAAAAGCATTTTCTCCCTACGAGTCGTAAGGATCTCATAGGTGCATTTTCTCCTTAGGAGTCGTGAGGACCCCCAAGTGTGTTTTTTTTTTGTGAGTCGTAAGGATCCCACGAAGGTTTGTTCTCCTCATGTATCGTGAGGACACATGAGTGGGTCTTCCCAATGGAGCATAATTCCGAGGGCGGAGACCAGCCGTGTAACTGGTGATTGTGGTAGGGTATGGGTATGATGAGAATTATTTGAGCCCATGGATTGTATACGGTAGTCAATTTGGGGATTGGCCGTAGGGCTGGAAGAATTTTGGGAAACGGGATTTTGATTGGCGTCTGCATCGCTACACTAGAATATGGTACCAGGAGCGACTCATCATTCGCCGTTTTTTTGTTTTTTTTACAGCGATTGCTCTATCATTTCAGCTTTTCTTATCGCGAAGATCGCGATTGCCCGATCATTTCGGCTTTTATTTGCGGTTGCCCGATCATTTCGGCTTTATTTTCATCTTTATTTTACTCGCTGATTTTTATTGCGAGTTGCCCCATCATTTCGGCTTTTATTTTTATTTTATTTACACATTTTTTGTTTATTTACATATTTATTATTTTTTTTACATTCCCAGTTTAATGACTTAGAGGTTGATTGTTCCCAGTTTAACGACGTGGTGGTCATTTATTTGCTTATCCCAGCTCCTCGAACTTTGATTTTGGCGGGGCTGTGTTGATGACCGTAGCTCTGTGGCTTGTCGGTACTGACGACTATGAGGCTTTCCCGAGTTTGTATCGGTTCTCCACCCAATCTTTAAAAACATAGCAGTCTTCAATAGTATGACTCACCATTCTATGAAATGGGCAGTATATGGGATTGCCGGTCATGTTCATCTCGCGTGGCCTGTTTGGAATAGGCAATTGAAGATCGTTGTCCATGGCGTCCTCGAATATTTCGCGGACTTTATCCCTCCTGAAGGAGTATACTTTCTTCTTTCTCTTTATTGGAGTAGGTGCCCTTACTGATACTGGACCCTGAGGACGATAAGTCTTTGGTTCGCCTACTGTCCGCCTACCACATTTAGTGTACGTATCGGAGGGACTGGAGGCTGATCGCGTCCGTTTTTCACAAAGGTGTTCCGCTCTCGGGCTGGAGGGAGCATCGGTCGGCTGCTTCCGGATATCAATCCCCAGCTCACGAACCAAAATTTGATTTTGCTGTAATTGCAGTCGGGCGACTTGGGTCGTGAGATACGCCACAACATTTTCCAGCTCGTCAACTTTAGAATGGACCTTGGCCATCTTCTCATCCATGTCCTGAAGTTGCCTTTGAAGCCATTGGAATAATACTTGTTCTATAGTTCCGGGTATGACAACGGGGTCATCCCTACCGCCTGAACTTGATTCAGCATGAACCACGGATTCCTTTGGCTTAATAGCCCGAGCGAGCTCTTCATCATTTGGATCGGGCCGATGTTGGATGGCAACAACCGCGTCATTGTCATGGTTATAAGGCGTAGGAGGACTTGTTCCTCTGATCTCCATTATATAGACCGTACGGGTTGTGTACCCGTCTATTGCTTCTTCATTGGCAATGCTGCTCGCTTGGCTCTTAGCTTGTTGCCTTGGTCCGCTCTTTTTAGAGAAAGGCAGATGTCTAAGAGAATCAGGTCCCTGAAGGACTTCGGTCTCCGTTTGTATGAAATTGGCGGTCGCAGCTTGATTGTTTGTTAACACACCAGGGGACAATGATATTTCTCCTTCCTTGTATTGTTTCTCGACCCAATCCTTGAAGATGCAACAGTCTTTGATAGTGTGTCCCAGCACTCGATGGTATGGGCAAAAGTTGGGATGATCAGTCTTGTTCGCTTCACTTAGCCTTTTTGGTTCTAGTAGCCGCAGGCCATTCTTCAGAGCATCTTTAAAAATTTTGTGGACCTTGTCCCTTCGGAATGAGTAGACCTTATTTCTTCTTTCCTCCAAAGTTTGTTCTCGAGATTTGTTAGTTTTTGCTCCGCCCGCTATCTGCTTATTTAGAGAATCGGTGCTGTTAGAACTTCCGCTTTTTTGGTTTTCGTCCCTCCAAGGTTTCGGTCTGTTTGTGAACTGAAGATCCTGAGCGGACTCAAGCTTTGAGCGTTCCAACGTTTGGACCTTTTTGGTCAGATCTTGGAATGTTTTAAGGCCTGCGGTGCACAGGAAAGGTTTCATCCAGTCCTTCAGATTTTCTATAAGAAGACTGACGGATTGGTCTTGCTCCAATGGCGGTTCACATTTGACAGAGAGATTGCGCCATAGGACTATAAAATCCATGTTTCTTTCATTGTTCTTTGGCTCTATCCTTATGAGGTCGGCAATGGTGATTTTATCGCTGACACTCATGAACTTTTGCTTGAACATGGATTCTATTTGAGCGAACGTCGTGATCGAGTCATCTGGTATGCTTGCATACCAATCGAAAGCAACATCCATCAAGCTATTAACAAACTGACGGAGAAGGAGCGCATCATTGCCCCCAGTATTTGCGCATGATACTTTAAATTGGGCAATGTGCCGGTTCGCATTTCCCGTCCCATCGAACCTTTCAAATTTGGGGACGACATAGCCAGTGGGAAACTCCACAAGATCGTACCGAGCAGGATATGGTCTCCCGCTACTGCTGGCATCTTTTTGCTCTCCGGCTTCGACTACCAATGTTTTGACTTTGTTTGCAACCAAATCCATGATTTGATCTTGAGTTAGCGGGTTGCTGTCATCGGCCGCCAAGACATTTCCCGAGATAGTATGCAACTGGCTTTCGTGCAGTCCGCCCACCTTTGGATTTGAGCGAATAGGCATCGGCTGTCTCGGGACACCATTTCCTGGTTCATGAGCAGAGCCTCGCTCTTGATTGGGCGGCTGAGAGGCAAGTTGGACCGTAAGCCGTAAGACGACATTTGTCAAGTCGTCGATCTTTGAGTAGAGCCTGGCCATCTCCTTGTCTTTTCTTCTGAGCTGTTTTCGGAGCTCTTGGAGAAGTTGCTGCTCTGCGGTCTTAGGATGGAAAGTTGGCCCATCTTCACTTTCCAAGCCCGACTCCTCATGAACTGAGGGCTCTCTTTGCCTATCAGCCCCGCTGGGAGGATTTTCATCACCCTCCGGAGGATGCTGGTCTTGAGAAGTGACAGCTATATTCACACCAGGTTGGATTTAAGATGTGGTGGCCCCATCCTTGCTTTTGCTGTGAAGGTTGTCGCTGGGACACGTGCTCACCATGTAGACGGTGTGGATAACACATTCAGCCATCCTTTCACCACTGGCAGCTGGTTTCATGGAGCAGTCCGGGCTTTTTAAATTCATAAATTTTAACATGGCCGGAGCCCTAGCCCTTTTGTTGGCTCTGTATCTGAGCCGCTTCTGCCTCAGCTTCTCTGCCTTGAGCGCTTGGCAGGCTTCTGCTCTTCGGGAAGCCGCCATAGGCTGAGTGATGGGGAGGCTTGAGAAGACACCCAATTGAGCAGTTGTCAGAGGCGTCGCTGGATCATGCCCGAGATGCCTTGTTGCTTTGCTGGTGTTGATGGCCTTGCCCCCGGCTGGGGCCAAGGAAAGTCGTTCAAACACCGACTTGTGTTTGAGTTGGGGTATCTTCGAGATCACCACATTTGGCCTCTTCCCTTTTGAGACCGGTTTGTTCATTACCGGAGCTTGAGGAGCTGGGACGGCGTTAGCCGACACGAACATAATAGAGCCAAATGGTAGCGGTGGCTCTTCACATTGTCGCCCTAGACTGGCCGGGAGGACTGTCCTGGCGTCCATCTTCATCGTATAGGAGATGGAAGCCGTGCTGAGAGCTGAGATCGTCCTTGGAGACATTCTTGAAAAGTGATTGCTTGGAAAACCTGCAAGAAAGAGCATTATTTTAGTATAAATATAGATATGTATATTGATTGAGTTCGTATGAATGTTTAACCCAAAATATGGGAGGAGAGATAAGTCCCACCGGGCGTGCCAGAATCTGTAGGGTGTTTTTCGTCACCCCATTGAGATGTGAATATGCGCTCGCTTGTCAGGCGCATTACAGATTCCCCCTGCCTAGGGTAGGCTGGGGTTTATTGATTGTGGCGATCCGAATCTCCGGCAGCCGCGGACTAAGCTGC
This sequence comes from Agapanthus africanus, assembly GCA_030015575.1. NCBI lineage: Eukaryota > Viridiplantae > Streptophyta > Magnoliopsida > Asparagales > Amaryllidaceae > Agapanthus > Agapanthus africanus. Next base: position 863,354,824 of record CM057338.1, on the reverse strand, counting down.
CGTTAATTACCCCTCGCCTTTGAAGCGAGGGAACCTCCGATTGACGGGTTAAACTGGTCATGCGAACTCAACGTGCAGTGTTGTGTTTTGAAGGGGTTTTGGATGTATCGGGGGCTACGCAGAGTTTTTACGGGGGTCCCGCTACCCGGATAGCGGGCTGGGGGTCAAGGGGGCTAGCGGCCCCTTTACGGGGTGCGGGGCAGCGCCTCGGCCCAATTTTTTTTGAGAGGAATAGTGTTGTAGAGTATGTGTGTGTGTGTTTGTGTATATATACATATATATATAAAATAAAGAAAAGGAAAGGGGCATCCAAAAGATACGTGGGAAAAGCGCCAGCGCTTTGGGTGCTAGCGCTTTGAGCGCTAGCGCACCACGTGTCAGCACATAGGCACTTGAGCGCTAGCGCCAGCACATGGGCACTTGAGCGCTAGCGCTTTTAGGCGCTAGCGCTTTGAGCTCAAGGGCGCTAGCGCTCAAAGCTCTAGCGCCCCACGTGTCAGCACGTGGGCGCTCGGGCGCTAGTGTAGGGTTCCTAGGCACGCTAATGAGGTCTCACAAGGCATCAACCATGCCAATTTCAAATTTTACGGGTGCCGAGAAACCCTAATACGGATCGTTAACTAGATATATAGGCGAAACAAGCAACTAGTTAACTACTTAACTAAAAGAACGGAAATACAACCTTTGTAGATCCGGTGCTCCACCTCCATAGCTTCGCGATGAAGTCTCCTCACTGTCCAAACGGAATCCCGGGCTCTAGCGTCGGCTTCATCGAAGAAATGGGCGGGCAAGGTCGTCGGCTTCGTGCCGAAGATGATCTACGTCGAAGCATCACAAGATCAAGCTCCCACTTCACCAAGTTATGAAACTTGTGAAGAAAACACCCTATACTACTTGGCAAGAGGTAGAGGATGAAGAAATAGAAGGTGGGTTCACTTTAGAATTGGATTTCTCACTCAATTGCTCAAGTTGCCATTGATGAAGCAAGCTTTCTTCAAGTGAAGTAGAAGAAGAAGAAAGAAAGAATATGATAAGTGTTATTTAAAAATGGAAAATAAAATCAATACTTATCATTTTCAAACCATGGTTAAGTGTAGAGACTAAACTAGGGTTAGTGGGAATGGTTAGGGTTAAGCATGAGACAAAATGGTCACTTAGTGAAACCTTCATGAAGCTTCAATGTCAAACAAAGAAAGCCACCATTTTCTCTCATTTCCAAAATGAATAAAATAAATAAATAAATAAAGAAAATGAAAACCCTTAACCATTACACAACCATGGTTTAATCTTTACACAAACCCTAATGAGCATGCATCATCAAACATGATACAAACTAGTGTACAAAAGTATATCACATATACAATGTGCACATAAAGTGAGAAAATCCATTTAAAGTGAACCAATACTAGTTAATGAAAAGTGATATATCAAATATATAATCACGCTTTAAATCATCAAATCCACACTTGATTTAACGATCCGGTCATATCGCATATAACCGACTAGTATCCAATGTATCGGCTTATCGAATCAACCCTCGATTCGATAACTAGGTTATATCGCATATAACCATTCGATACATTCATCGCGAGAATAGAATACGGTATCACATACACGCATTATTCTCGGTCCCGCACATATCTCATATGCGCTCCTATTTCGTTTCGCTTGAGCCAGGAAACCTCTGTGTAGGACTCTAAAGACTCGTCAATACGCCGGCAGCAGGTGTTGATCACATCAAACACCCACAAGCCGCAAGCGGTCTGCTAAACGTAACGGCCACCCGAGTATTGAGCGATCAGAAGATCGACGAGCAAGCCCTCTCACACTCCTGTGAATCCAACCAGTAACACTTACCGTACAGTCCGGTCTGATCGTCTGATATGTCGCATATCTCGCCTACGGGTGGTAAACGTCAGACCCCATATAGCTCGATAAGTCGTGTCGATATGAGGTCTATAACAGTTCGAGAAACTACTGGTAACACTTACCAGTAAATCTCAGCAACCCTGGCCAGGGATTTCCGGTTATAGCCAATCGAACACAGCGCAACATCAACTCTCTATACCGGGAGAGACGAATCCCCTCCTATCGCTCATTGCCTCCATGTGATTCGGGACTGTACCCAAAAACCACCGTTTTGCACGCCCTCTTGGACGTGGTAAGATGGAAATCAAAGCACAGTGGGAACCACACAAGACTCTATGACGATCTCGGGTCAACAGACTACTCTGTACCAGTGTCACCAGAGAACTGCCATCTGACGTAAGGTATTATACCATCTGGGAGTTCTCGGCGAGTCCGTCCAGTGTACCCAGTCTCCACTGAGCACCAGTATATCATCTCTGATGTCAAACACCAATGGACATGGGATCATCCATCGCCCATCTGTATGGGTCGAGAAGGTATACGCTAGTCTACTCTGGTATATCGATGCCCCGTCTCGATACACCCACGACTAGGGACTTTGAAGGATGTACTTATGGACTACCATGTCCCCACTAGTATGATCCGCATCATAGTCCAGGTAGTCAAGTACACATCCTAAGGGCTTTACCAACATGTAACAGAGAGACAATCAGTATACGCGTTAAGGTAAAGAGCAACCAGATAGCATACTATCATGTCGAGCAAGAGAGTCCTCCCTATATATGTCCCAGCATCCACTACAATATACATCCTATGTACAGTAATGGCCTCTAGGGCATATATATAACTAACAATCTCCCACTTGCACTAGGGCCATCTGTAGCAGTGGTTGTAGTATCTCATACTCAACCATCCCATAAAAATCTCTCTCTGGGAATAGGCCTTCGTGAGTGGATCCACCGTGTTGTCCTCTGAGTCTACTCTCCTAACCTCGATCACCCTGGAGATCAACCATCTCCATGATCAGGTGATACTGCCTTAGAATATGTCTGGATCACTGATGGGACGGACGTTCCTCGGCATAAGCCACAACTCCATTGTCACACAATGGGAGGAACTAAGTTCATCTCATGAACAAATATACATCCAGACTGCCTCTTTGGTAGCATCTTAAGTAGCGATGTATCCTGCCTTTATCGTCTAGTATGCCACGGTATCTAGCTTGGAACTCTTCCAACATACCGTCCCTTTACTGAGGGTAAAGACAATGCCTGTGACTGACATTCAGTCGTCCTTATCACTCTGGAACCCTTCCAGTGATTCTCCCCAGGATCGATTGATACCATCTCACTACTTTTAGTGAGAATCCTAACATCCAATTAGATCTATCTCATAGGTCCAAAATCCAGGATTTAGGAGGTATTACTTTGATCCTATATGGAGAATCCTTGTGATAAGCGGAGATTGATCGAGCGTAGCATAGGAAACTCCTTCCCTATCTAGAGTATGTCATCCACGTACTCTATGAGGATCATCACCATACTCCCTACTACCTTTTTGTTTATACAAGGTTCATCTATCATTTTGATGATGTCAAACTCTTTGACTAACACATCAAAACAGTTGTTCCAACTCCGCGATACCTGCTTTATTCTATAAAGCATCTTGTACACGTTTCCGCTGCTCCCACTGTCTACGAAGCCCTCTGGCTGTGTACTTATAGACGTTCTCTTCTAAAACATCATTTAGAAAAGCTGTCATGGCACCCAACCGCCAGATATCGCAGTCATGGTATGTAGCCGTGGCAAGTAAAATTTGGATGGACTTAAGCATAACCACTTGAAAAGGTTTCATCATTATCCATGCCTGGTCGATGACGAAAAGCTTTAACAAGTCTAGCTTTGAAAGTCTCAACTTTTCCATCTACACCAAGTAATCTTCTCAAGATATACTTGCTCCTGATGGGGATTTAACCCTTCAGATATAGCAACCAAAGTCCATACTTTGTTGGTGTACATGGATTCCATCTCAGATCGCTAAGCATCCAGCCATTCTTACAGAGTCCCACTCGTGATGGACAGCTCGAAACTAGTTGGGTCATCATCTCATGATGCAATCCTCGCTCCCACTGTCATAGAGAAACCGAAGTATCTCTCAGGTGGGTGAGGAACCCTACTAGATCGGCGGAGAGGCTGAGGTTCGTTGGTAACTATCGAATCCTTTGGTTTTATCAAATCATCTGCTGTAGTTTGTATAGCTGGAACCTTTCCAGTTGTACATAACAGACCTTGCCTCGAGCTTGTCCGGATTATGCTTTTAGACATAGCCCGGACAACCCCAAATCTTAACTAAATTAAGAGATGGGCTCTTCCCTTATTATATCAAATATGAGGTGGTAGGCAACTGATTTGATTTGAACCCTATTCAATAGGTATGCATCTTCTCAAGTGCATAACTCCCAATAAGGAAATAGGTAACTCAGTAGTACTCATCATAGAGCACACCTTATCACATAGGGTGTTATTGCTCCGCCCCGATACACCAACGTGCTATGGTGTATACGGAGGAGTAATGCTGAGAGAGAATCTCATTCTCCTTTAGAATAGTCCAGGATTTCCGTGCTCAAGTATTCTCCTCTTCGATCACATCAAAGAACATAATACTTATACCCGTATTGGTTCTCTACTTCTAACTTATATTCTGTGAATATCTCAAAAGGTTCTGACTTGTGTTTCATCAGGAACATATGTCTGAATCTTGAGAGATTATCAGAGAATGTAACGAAGTACAAAGAACCGGTCCTGGCATATGTAGATAGGGGACCTTACATACATCAACATGTATCTTCCCAAGAGTTTACTAACTCTTTCTCTGTTTCCAATAAACAGAGCTATGGTCATCTAATCTTTGTGACATGACTGGCAAGTTGCACAAGATGTAAATTCAAACTGATTTAAATATGCATCTAAATGTAACTTCAGCTAGTCGGGTCGCATTGATATGACCTAATCTACAATACCTCAAGAAGGATTCGTTGTGTGTTCCGTATACTAAAGAACTGTAGTTTGGTTTAGAACATCAATGCTTTTAGATAACGTGCCTGAACCGATCAACTTTTGATATAGGAAATGTTCAAAACATTATCCAACAATACAAAGTTATATCATTTCTTTACTAATAAAGAGACTGATATGATTTTGTATATCAGGTTCGGTATCTAATAGCATTTGTTCAGAATCAATGTATTGGTAATACAGGGTGACAGTGACCAACAGACTTGGCTGCAACACTTGCCCCGTTTTCTGTCTCATGAAACTTATCACCCGTTCTCAGTTTTTCTACCTTTTTGTAGCCCTATGTAACAAATTACATATCTGGGATCCTGATCCGGTATCATATACCCAGGATGCGGAGGATACTGAGAAACAGTTCTTTGTAACGAACACACCCGAAGATGATTCATCAGCATACACTCTCTTCGTTTGGGCGGCACGGGAATTCTGGTAATCCCCAATTTCCTGCTCTATCTTATAACAATTATAAGCTGGAGCTGGACCAACGTTCCCCAGCTCAGTATAACAAGCGGGTTCGGTCAAATATCCATATTATTATCTTGATTAAGGCGCGATATGGTCGCTACCTGGAGAGAGAGAGAGAAGAAAACACTCAGCGTGCGCTCTTGCAAGAATAGATTGGTTATTATTTTATCTAATCAGGATGGCTCCCACTGCTTTTTATCAAATCTTCCTTCAACCCCTAAAAGGAAAGACTAGCCGGGATTAATTACAAACTACAAGTTCGCCAATCTTTCAGCCAGGCCAGTGTCGGTACTTTGAGGGAGGTCCCCCGTGCTTTCGCACGAACCTAATTAATGTAAACCTCGTTTTCCCAGAGGCGTAACCCCGTTGACACCTTTCTAGACACCTACTTGATCGGCTAATTGTAATGTGTAAAACTCTCCCAGGAGTAACTCTTACTCGCAGCGGGTATCGGGATCCAACTATCTCATAGAAGGTATGCAATCTCATTGAAAATTTCAACACTTGAAATTCCCGATAATATTTTGCCCCTAGCAGCTATATGACCTTAACATAGTCAACAAATCATAAGTGCTAGTCAAGTTCAACCCGTCATTTCCCGATTGAATTAAACCCACCCGCACGACCCTTAACATAGTCAACAAAGTCGCACGACTACCCTAATCCAATCGCATCATATGCTTATGCAGATAAGCACTAATTAGCTACCGCACACTACGCCTTAACATAGTCAACAAACGTAGCACGAATACTAACTAGTACTTATCTGAAATGACGGAGGGCTACGACAGGTTTTTCTGAAAACCTATTGCGTAATGAACTTGATATCGTTGTAGAATCAAATGATTTTGAAATGGAGTGTTTTTGAGGCTTTTCTAGTTTTGCTAAAGGAGTCACTCCCGGTGAAGGGATCGTCGGTCCTTTCCTCATCGAATAAGGTGCGGGATATATCATATATATCACTGTGCAAAGCAAAAACTCTTAAAAGCAATCAAAAGACAAACCGAGTGTGTAGCATCTGCCAGTTATTGCTAAAGGAGTCACTCCCGGTGAAGAGATCTCGGTCCTTTCCTCATCGAATAAGGTGCAAGATATATCACATATACCGCTGTGCAAAGCAAGAACTGTAGCTACCTGTTTTATTTTTGAAATTCGATTCCACAACATCTTAGGTTTCTTTTATTTCATTAATCACATTAATGAAGTCCCATCATTTATATACCTAAACATCACAGATAAATACGACGTACACTTATGCCATCCGCATTCACCTCGATGTCCCCTCGTGCACCGTTAGGTTAGGTAACTAACGACAGAGCGGGGCAGGGCTAGCACGGGTGTAAAACATAAGTAATGCCTATATAATATATCATATATACTATATAAAGTATCTATCAGAGAACATCACATGATCACATCACAGATATCGCAGCAGAAGAAACATATGAAATATTGGATATACTAGGACATCCGTGTTTTCAATACGAGCCAGTATAAAACACGGATTCCACGGTCGCGATGAATAGCCAAACCCACATCCCTAGACCCCTACGAGAGCGGCAAGCAACCCTACCAATTCTAGAGTTAGGAGACCCGGACTCGACTCCTCGAGTTGGTCTCCCACTGGACTCCAGAACCCGGTTACTTGTGCTCTCCTCCCTGGGTCTATCCTAGTGCGGAAAAGTAAATAATATACAAAAGGTGACATCTTCCACAACCTGGAAGTGCCCCAATAAAAGAATATTACATACAAGTTTTTACATGAATGAAAATGAAAAACACTCATCTTACATAAAAACCCCCGGCTATTCAAACACGACGATCCAATATAACATATCCAGCAACACAGAACATTACATGTCATCAACGTAAGTAAATATGCGCATCCCAATTGTCGTTGACATATAGCAACGAAACCGGTGATATCACATATTACACTTACGGTTACAGAAAAGAAAGTGTAAAACTACAACAGTTGGAATCCGCAACCTCTTTAGACATCGCATGCCTAATTAAATGAAATACTTAGACATCGCATGCCTAACAATTATAAACCCCGCATTTTAGTCTCTTTATCGAAAACACTTTTCAATATCAAGTCGGGCAATTCAACAAGATTCCCGACATCCTGATCGAATGCTCGTCGCAAACTTTAGTAGGCGGCTGCACCCCCGATACCGTCGACGAAGTGCACCAAGGCGGAACACCGCTGCCGCGAGCACCCGAACGGATGCTTTCGGTGACGGGGTTCTCCTACAGTCACTTGGTCGGGGCTATGGAGTGAGGCTGTCTATTAAGTTTACCCGGCGAGTATCCGCGTACACTGCGTGATTGCGACGGACTTTTGATCACATCAAAATTCCGTGGCAACCGATCAAGAGAGACTAAAGTGCTATGTTTATAACATTCATTCAGTTATCTCATAACTTCTTGTGAATTCCAATTATTGTATCACATTCCGGATAAGATAGAAAATGTTAAACTTTCCGATCGAACAATCGAACACCCAAGTTTTCCCGATACAGCTCAACTCATGAAATAAGTTCAAAGACATTCACTTCGTGCCTCAGTACCAACGGTCCAGCCGTAGAAGGGTCAAGCCAACGCCTCACATGTGGCACGCCGTACTGCCCCAAACCCAAAAGTTCAAAGGGCAGTTCAAGACGGTCACATAATCGAGTTAAGGTTTGTTGCCTTCTAGAGGGACCATCGCGTTACTTGCACTACTTAGAACGTCTTTAAACCTCGGAAAAATCCAACACTTGGAAATTTTCTGGCAGGGGAAAGATTGGGTATTTACATCCGGTCGAACTTTTTAACATATTCTAAAATATCCGGAAAGCCAAATAGACAAAGTCAGATAATCCGATCGAATCATCGAAGCTCCAAAACAACCCAGATTATTCAACTCTACAATAAATATTAAAAAATCCCAGAAAATCCAACACCAGAAATGTGGAATTACTGTGCAAAAATTATGGGGCAATGTGATAATACGGCCGCGGAACCGCCGCAGAAGCCTTACTTCTGCCGCGGTTCCGCCGCACTATAAAGGAATCATGAGCTAAATTTTGCGCCGTAATTCTTAGAATTCCCTGCCGAATTTTTTAAGAATTTTTAATGTGGAAAAATCCCAGTTTTTAGAAAAAGTCCAGAGAGCATGTTTCGGGTTAGGGTTTCGGGTCGATCGGGTTTCAAACTTCGTCTACGCATCGCCTAAGGCTCTAGCTAGGCTCTGATACCACTGTAGGGTTCCTAGGCACGCTAATGAGGTCTCACAAGGCATCAACCATGCCAATTTCAAATTTTACGGGTGCCGAGAAACCCTAATACGGATCGTTAACTAGATATATAGGCGAAACAAGCAACTAGTTAACTACTTAACTAAAAGAACGGAAATACAACCTTTGTAGATCCGGTGCTCCACCTCCATAGCTTCGCGATGAAGTCTCCTCGCTGTCCAAACGGAATCCCGGGCTCTAGCCTCGGCTTCATCGGAGAAATGGGCGGGCAAGGTCGTCGGCTTCGTGCCGAAGATGATCTACGTCGAAGCATCACAAGATCAAGCTCCCACTTCACCAAGTCATGAAACTTGTGAAGAAAACACCCTATACTACTTGGCAAGAGGTAGAGGATGAAGAAATAGGAGGTGGGTTCACTTTAGAATTGGATTTCTCACTCAATTGCTCAAGTTGCCATTGATGAAGCAAGCTTTCTTCAAGTGAAGTAGAAGAAGAAGAAAGAAAGAATATGATAAGTGTTATTTAAAAATGGAAAAGAAAATCAATACTTATCATATTCAAACCATGGTTAAGTGTAGAGACTAAACTAGGGTTAGTGGGAATGGTTAGGGTTAAGCATGAGACAAAATGGTCACTTAGTGAAACCTTCATGAAGCTTCAATGTCAAACAAAGAAAGCCACCATTTTCTCTCATTTCCAAAATGAATAAAATAAATAAATAAATAAAGAAAATGAAAACCCTTAACCATTACACAACCATGGTTTAATCTTTACACAAACCCTAATGAGCATGCATCATCAAACATGATACAAACTAGTGTACAAAAGTATATCACATATACAATGTGCACATAAAGTGAGAAAATCCATTTAAAGTGAACCAATACTAGTTAATGCAAAGTAATATATCAAATATATAATCACGCATTAAATCATCAAATCCACACTTGATTTAACGATCCGGTCATATCGCATATAACCGACTAGTATCCAATGTATCGGCTTATCGAATCAACCCTCGATTCGATAACTAGGTTATATCGCATATAACCATTCGATACATTCATCGCGAGAATAGAATACGGTATCACATACACGCATTATTCTCGGTCCCGCACATATCTCATATGCGCTCCTATTTCGTTTCGCTTGAGCCAGGAAACCTCTGTGTAGGACTCTAAAGACTCGTCAATACGCCGGCAGCAGGTGTTGATCACATCAAACACCCACAAGCCGCAAGCGGTCTGCTAAACGTAACGGCCACCCGAGTATTGAGCGATCAGAAGATCGACGAGCAAGCCCGCTCACACTCCTGTGAATCCAACCAGTAACACTTACCGTACAGTCCGGTCTGATCGTCTGATATGTCGCATATTTCGCCTACGGGTGGTAAACGTCAGACCCCATATAGCTCGATAAGTCGTGTCGATATGAGGTCTATAACAGTTCGAGAAACTACTGGTAACACTTACCAGTAAATCTCAGCAACCCTGGCCAGGGATTTCCGGTTATAGCCAATCGAACACAGCGCAACATCAACTCCCTATACCGGGAGAGACGAATCCCCTCCTATCGCTCATTGCCTCCATGTGATTCGGGACTGTACCCAAAAACCACCGTTTTGCACGCCCTCTTGGACGTGGTAAGATGGAAATCAAAGCACAGTGGGAACCACACAAGACTCTATGACGATCTCGGGTCAACAGACTACTCTGTACCAGTGTCACCAGAGAACTGCCATCTGACGTAAGGTATAATACTATCTGGGAGTTCTCGGCGAGTCCGTCCAGTGTACCCAGTCTCCACTGAGCACCCGTATATCATCTCTGATGTCAAACACCAATGGACATGGGATCATCCATCGCCCATCTGTATGGGTCGAGAAGGTATACGCTAGTCTACTCTGGTATATCGATGCCCCGTTTCGATACACCCACGACTAGGGACTTTGAAGGATGTACTTATGGACTACCATGTCCCCACTAGTATGATCCTCATCATAGTCCAGGTAGTCAAGTACACATCCTAAGGGCTTTACCAACATGTAACAGAGAGACAATCAGTATACGCGTTAAGGTAAACAGCAACCAGATAGCATACTATCATGTCGAGCAAGAGAGTCCTCCCTATATATGTCCCAGCATCCACTACAATATACATCCTATGTACAGTAATGGTCTCTAGGGCATACATATAACTAACAGCTAGCGCTTCGGGCGCTAGCGCACCACATGGGCGCTCGGGCGCTAGCGCTTTAAGCGCTAGCGCACCATGTGTCAGCACGTGGACGCTCGGGCCCCAGCGCTTTGGACGCCAGCGCTCTGAGTGCAAGAGCGCTAGCGCTTTGAGCGCTAGCGCCCCACGTGTTAACACGTGGGCGCTCGAGCGGAAAAAGGGACTCGGTCCCTGCAATGGGAGTTGTACTCCCAGAAAGGAGCACTTATTATTCTCTGTATATATATATATATATATATATTATTCTCTGTATTTATATATATATAATATATATATATATATATATATATATATATATATATATATATATATATATATATATATATATATGAGGAGTTAAACTCCTAGGATGTTTTGAAGCTGATGAAGGGCTTCTCCCCTTGAGCCCTAGTTCTTCCCCAAAGTGGGGTCTCTGGAGATGGGTCTCCTTCTTCCTCCTCTGTTGGCAGGATCTTGAAAATCAAGAGATGTGAGATTTTAAAAATCCATTCTTTTTGAGATCTAATGATTGATCCAAGTTTCCCTTTGTGGGTTTTATGGTGAAAAACTGTTTAGTTTTGAAAAAGGAAGAGTAAAACTCTTGATTTAATTCAAAAGAAAAAAAGAAGGTTTTAGAACCTTGAGGAAGAAGAAGATCACAGATCTGGATTTTTTTTTTGGAGAGAGAAAAAGTTGTTGAGATATTTTCATTATCTTGGCCTTTATAGACTATACACTTTACATATATCCCCTTGGGCTTTACAAAAAATGGCATTTTGGCCATCCTATGGCTCATGTGCCGTTCCTTTTTGCATATAAGCCACGGGCTTTACAAAAATTTGGCTCTATGCCTATTCATGCATAAAAAATTACATAAAAATTATTTATTACATGATTTCATTTTGGACATGAAGGAGGACCGGCCGCTTCATGTTCGGACTCGACCTGGGCATGGGCCCACTTGATCCGGGCTTGGGCCCACTTGGCTTGAGGTTGACCTTGACTTTGACTTGGTCAACCGGGGTGCAATTTTCGACCCTAACATTCGCAAGTATTTAAGAATGTTCTTCACAGCTGTCCAGTGATTCTTCCCTGGGTTGGATTGATACGTGCTTACTACACCAAGTGCATAAGCTATATCAGGGCGTGCACATAACATCACATACATTATAGATCCTACTGCCGAAGCATCGGGTATAATACTCATGCGAGCTCTCTCTTCATCGGTCTTTGGGCAAAAGTCCTTTAAGAGAGTGACTCCATGGAAAGCGGGTAAGGCACCCCGCTTGGAGTCTTCCATACTAAACTTCTTTAGTATGGTGTTGATGTACCTAGTTTGGGAAAATCCCAATAACTTTTTGGATCTATCCCTATAGATACGAATGCCTAAGATGTACGTGGCATCACCTAGGTCCTTCATGGAGAACCTTTATGATAAGAATGATTTGACTGACTGTAGCATAGGAATGTCATTTCCTATCAGAAGAATATCATCCACGTACAATACGAGGAATGTGACAGCTCTCCCTACAGACTTTTTATAAACACAAGGTTCATATGGATTTTAGATGAAATCAAACTCTTTGATAACATCATCAAAACAGATGTTCCAACTCCGTGATGCCTGCTTTAATCCATAAATGGATTTAAGCAATCTACATGCTTTCCCGCTGCTCCTATTGTCAATGAAGCCTTCTGGTTGATCCATATAAACGAATTCATCTAAATCTCCATTTAGAAATGCAGTTTTAACGTCCATCTGCCAGATTTCATAGTCGTAGTGAGCAGCAATAGCAAGTATGATCCGAATGGATTTAAGCATGGCTACGGGAGAAAAGGTTTCGTCATAGTCCAGACCTGGTCTTTGACGAAATCCTTTCGCCACAAGTCTTGCCTTATAGGTCTCCACCTGCCCATCTACACCAATCTTTCTTTTAAAGATCCATTTGCACCCCACGGGTTTTACCCCAGGGGGTAAAACGTCCAAAGTCCATACTTTGTTGGTGTACATAGACCCCATTTCAGATCTCATGGCATCCAGCCACTTCACAGAGTCTCCACTCGTGATAGCTTGCTAAAAACTGGTAGGATCACCATCCTCCATGATGCAATCTTCTCTATCACCATCAATGAGGAAACTGTAGTACCTCTCCGGTGGGCGAGAAGCCCTACCAGATCTACGTAGTGGCTGAGGTTCATCAGTTTCTGTTGCAACAGCCGGTTCAACCAGGTCGTCATTTGTAATTTGTGTTTCTAGAACCTCTTCTAGATCTACCACATTGCCATCAGTATTTGTAAAAAACTCATTTTCTAAAAATGTGGCATTCCGAGAAACAAACACCTTTTGTTCCTCCTTTTGGTAGAATAGATATCCATATGAATTCTTTGGATATCCCACAAATTTACACATGACTGACCGTGTCTCGAGTTTGTCTGGATTTTGCTTTTTGACATAGGCCGGACAACCCCAAATCTTAAATCGGTTAAGAGATGGTCTCTTCCCATACCATATCTCATATGGTGTGGTAGACACGGTTTTGGTTGGAACCCTGTTCAAGAGAAATGCTGCAGTCATGCATGCCCCCAAAATGAGATAGGTAACTCAGCATCACTCATCATGGAAAGAACCATATCTAATAGGGTCCGATTCCGACGTTCTGACACACCGTTGTGCTGTGGTGTGTAAGGAGGAGTGTGCTGAGAGAGAATCCCATTCTCTTTTAGAAAGTCTGCAAATTCTGTACTGAGATACTCCCCACCTCGATCTGATCGAAGCATTTTGATACTCAATCCGGTTTGTTTTTCTACTTCAAGTTTGTACTAAGTGAATTTCTCGAAAGCTTCAGACTTATGCTTCAATAAAAACACATGACCAAATCTTGAGAAATCATCAGTAAAAGTTATGAAGTAAGAAAAACCTCCTCTAGCCTGTGTAGACATTGGCCCACATACATCACTATGTATGAGGCCTAAGAGCTCAATTAGCTCTTTCTCCGTGTCCTGTAAACGGAGTTTTGGTCATTTTACCCTTGATACAAGACTGGCAAGTCACATAAGATTTATATTCAAAAGGATTCAAATATCCATCTTTATGTAGCTTATTTAGTCTTGTTTCGTTAATATGACCAAGTCTACAGTGCCAAAGAAAAGCTTCATTTATATCTGAAAATTTTCTTTTAGCAGTGTGTTGTATGCTGCAAAACTGTGTGTTGATTTAGGACGTATATCCCGTTATTAAGTGTACCATACCCAACCAATATTTGATTCAGGTTAATGTTCATAACATTATTCTGCAATATAAAATTATATCCTTCATTGTCTAACAAACAAATGGATATTATATTATAAAGCATACTAGGTACATAATAATATGGGTTCAAAACCAATATATACCTTGACGGCAACCCCAGGTGATACTCTCCCACTGAAACCGCATGTACATTGGAACCATTTCCAACCCGGAGAGTATGGTCACCTGTCTTCAAAACTTTGCTATTTCTCAGCCCCTGCATAGAATTTCATATGTGAGAACCTGAACCGATATCTAATACCCATGAAGCAGAGTTTATAGAAAAACAGTTTTCTGTCACAAACACACCTAAAACGGAAGCATCACCATGCTTCTTCTTCTTGAGATCCAGGCACTCAGCACAGTTGTGCTTCCAGTGTCTCGTTTTGTGGCAGTGATAACATCCCCCTTTCCCCGATTCCCCAGCCTTGGACTTGTCTTTCCCCTTAGCCTTTTTAACTCCACCTCTAGGTTTGGTGGGTTTCTTCTTCATCTTTCTTTTAGCCTTGTCCTTCGGGCAAGATGAGAAAGATAGCCCAGCAATCAAAGCGGGAGTCTTCACTGACTTGAGCGTGCTCTCTGCACTCCTCAATATATTGAGGAGTTCTGGTAGTGACTTCTCCATGTTGTGCATGTTGAAGTTAACTACAAATTGAGCAAAGGCAGGGGGAGAGACTGAAGAATAATATCAATATATTGTTCATTCTCCATTGTCCATCCGAGATCCTCAAGTTCTTCTATAAGAGCTATTATCTTCAGAACATGATCACCTACTGGTGTGCCAGGAGCCATCCGCATCTGAAACAGCTTTCTAGATGCTTCGTATCGGAGGACACGAGATTGCTCCCCATACAATTCTTTTGTATGGAGAAAGATGGATTGGACATCCATCTGCTCGTGCTGCTTCTGATGTGTGTTATCCATCGATGCAAGCGTGAGACATTTGGCCGTAGCACAATCAGCATCCCATGCCTTGCGGATTTCCCTATCCGCAACTGAAGATTTAGGACCTGGGGCGGGCGGGGCTGGGGCCGTGAGGACATATGATACCTTATCATAAGTCAAGGCAATGTTGATGTTCTTCAGCCAGTCTTTATAATTAGTCCCATTCAGTTTATTTTTATCTAGTAGAAGCTTGAGTCCTGTCATTGGAATCTGCCATTAAGAGAGAGAAAAGAATACACTCAGCGAAAACTCTTGCAAAGATCAGATTGGTTATTATCTTATCTAATTGATGTCTCCCACTGCTTTAATCAAGTTTTTCCTTCAAACCTTAAAAAGAAAACTAGCCATGATTAATTGCATTCTACAACTTCGCTAACCGTTCAGCCAGACCAGTGTCGGTACTTGAGGGAGGTTCCCCAGGCTTTCGCACGGACCTAATTAATATAAACCTCGTCTTCCCAGAGGCGTAGCCTCGTTAACACTTTTCTAGACCCCTAATGGGTTAGCTAATTGTAAAGTGCAAAACTCTCCTGGGAGCAACTCTTGCTCATAGTGGGATCGAGATCCAACCATCATATGGAAGGTATGCAATCTCATTGCAAATTTCAACTCTTGAAACTCCCGATATGGTTTTTACCCCTAGCACTTATGACCTTGACTATAATCAACATATCATAAGCACTAGTCAAGTTCTACCCGTCATTTCTCGATTAATTAAACCCACCTACATGACCCTTGATTATAATCAACATAATCATGTGAATGTCCTAATTAATCGCATCATATGCTGTATAGGAAGACATCACTTAGCTACCGTACACTACACCTTGACTATAATCAACATACGTAGCACGAATACTAAGTACTCTACTTCTTAAAATGACGGAGGGCTGTGGATGGTTTTTAAGAAAACCTTTAACGCTTTGAACTTGAGATCGCTGTAGAATCAAATGGTTTTCAAAAGGAGTGGCTTAAGCTCCGCAATTTTGAAATGTAGCTTTTTCGTAAAAAGCCGAGTGGTTTTTAAATCCGATTCTATAACATCTTATTAGGTTTATTTTCCTTTACATTAACCTCATTAATGTAGTCTCATCATTTAAGTCCTTAAGCCAAACACAGAAAAGAAACGAAAATACAATGTACGCTTATGCCATCCGCATTCGCCACAATGTTCCGTTATGCACCGTTATATTACTTAACTAACGGCATACCGAGACGGGACTAGCGCGGGTGCAAAACATAAGCAACGTCTACTATATATCTCATATATAATATTGCATTCTTCTCAGATATATCAAGCGATCACATCACAGAATATAAGCAGCAGAAACACATATATGAAAATATAGGATATGCTAGGATGCCCGTATTTTGTATTTAGCCAACAATAGAAAATACAGATTCCACGGTCGTGATGAATACACCCCTAGACCCCTACGAAAGAGACAAGTGACCCTACCAATTCTGGAGTTAGGAAACCCTGTCTCGACGCCTCGAAATGGTCCCCACTGGACCCCAGAACCCGGTCACTTGTGCTCCCCACCTTGGGTCTATCCTAATGCGGAAAAGTAAATAATATACAACAATGGTTACATCATCCTCAAACCGGAAGTGCCCCAATAAAAGAATATTACATACAAATGAATTTTAAATAAATGAAAAGAAAAACTCTCATCTCACATAAAAACCCCGGCCATTCAATCACGACGATCCTATACATCATATTACAGCAACACATAACATCACATGCCATCAATGTAAGCAAGTATGCGTACCCCAATTGTCGTTGATGTATAGCAACGAAACCAGTGATACACCACATACTACGCTTACGGTCGCAGAAAAGAAAGTGAAAAACTACAACAATTGGAATCGACATTGCCCTTAGAAATCTTAAACCCGGGATATCACATATCCAAGATTTTATGCCCAACAATGTAAGTCTCGCATTTAGGTCTCGTTCACGAAAATACCTTTTCAAAATAAGTCGTATAGTTCAACAAGATTTCCGATTATTCTCGAGACCGAAATGCTAGATTTACACGCAACATATAAATGTAGATTCTAATTATTGTATCACAATATACTAGACCATGTTAAACGTTTCGACTGAATTAACCAACACACACATCACCCAATTAGCTCAACACTTGAGCAAAGTTAAAGTACCCAAAACGTGCCACATTACTTATGATCCTGCCGTAGAAGGGTCAAACCAAAGCCTCACCTATGACACCGCGGAACTACGACAGACCCTAGGGTTCAAGTCGCGGTTCCGAAGGCATAGAATCGAGTTAAGGTTTTTGTTCTTCTAGAGGGTCCATAGAGTAACTTGCACGACTATTGAATATAATTAACTTAAGAAAATTCCAACTCTTGAAAGTTTCTGTGGGGTTTTTGACGAGGTGTTTGAAGTTCGATCGAACTGTTAAACATTGTCTAGGTTACCAATACAATGCTAAAAAATACGACTATGAAATACTCCGCAATTAGCCCATAACTCAATTATCATCACATGACAATATGGACTAATCAAACAATACCAGAAACCCTAAATCCTGCATAATAGAGCACTGGTGAAATACGATGGGGTTTGGAGCATGAATGGCCGGCGTCGCCGGATCTTGAAGCCCCGTGCTCGGGTGAAATCCGAGCACCCCCCGTATTTCACCTGTGTTCATCTAGTATCACATACATCACTCTGCAGTTGCAAAAATATTTTTTAAACGACTTTTCAAAAAATTTCCAGAGAGCAAAATCTAGGGTTTCTAAAATCGTATTTTGCGGAGTTTTTCGGTTTCGTATTATCTTAACACCGTCTAGCTTTCTAGTTTGGCTCTGATACCACTGCAGAGATTCTTTAGCACCACTATCAGGGTTTGGTAGCATCACACATGCCATAATTTAAAAGCATGATCAAGTGAACATGTCAGATAAAGAGTAACCAGATAGCATACTATCATGTCGAGCAAGAATGTCCTCTGAATACACACACACACACACACACACATGTAAAAATACATCCACTATCCTATAATGGCTTCTAGGGCATACATATATCCAACAAGAACGCCAGGTGCAGAGAGGCCGCCCGAGCCACCAAGGCCCAGTTGGAAGATTCCAAGGTGCTCGTCGCCACCCTGAAGAAGACGACGAACACCCTCCGGAGGGAGAATGAGGCGGCGAAGGAGGGGACGAGGCGTGCCAAGCTTCGAGCGTCGAAGGCGGTGGAGGGATACAAGAAGTCGGATCAGTTCTACACCGACCTCGTCGGAGCCGCTGCAGTCGTTTGGCACGACGCCCTCGACGCTGTCAAGGCCCTGATGCCGGAGTTTCCCGACGGCGAGCTCCGGGGTGAGTACCCTCTCGGGGAAGACACGCAGGGGCTACCCCTGGAAACACTGCAGGGGGAGAGGCCCCCGGCGGGAGCGTTGGGGATAAGTCGGTTGCCCCGGCCACCGGCGCCGAGGCTCCCGCTGTTGGTGCCAACCTTCAAGATGCCACCCCGGCTGTCGCAGTGGAAGCGCGGCTCATCGATGTTCTCCTCGTCCCCGAGGCCCGAGCTTCCTCGCCTCCTTATTTTCTTTGCGCTGAAATTTTGTAAGCCTCCGGGCATTTTTGTAAGGCTGGGGAGCCCATAATACCTCTGTAAAGACTTTCGTTTTTTTTATGAATAAAAAATCTTTTTGCAGTGGTCTTTGCGTGCGCATTTTCCCTTTGTTTGTGGTAAACATTTTTATTTGCGTGGTACTGCTTTCATGTTCATGTCGGTTTTTCATCTAACGATCGTACGTCGAGTTGAAGTCGACCATTTTCCAAGTGTGCAAAGACCGGTGAAAAGTCAGTATCTCCATGGCCCCGAAGTCGAGGTGGAGATGCTTAGTAAAACGTGGAGGAAGTTGAGCAGTGAAGTTGCTCGGCGGTCTCTTGATGAGGGCTTTTGATCCTTGGCGTCGGTGGTTAAGAAATTACCAGCCATGGATGTACCGAGCAGTGAAGCTGCTCAGCGGCCTCCTGATGAGGGCTTTGATCCTTGGCGTCGTTGGGCAAGGAGTTGCCTGCAAAGGATGGACCGAGCAGGGTAACTGCTCGGTGGACTCTTGATGGGCTTTGATCCTGGCGTCGTGGGGTAAGAGATTACCAGCCAAGGATGGACCGAGCAGGGTAGCTGCTCGGTGGCCTCTTGATGAGGGCTTTTGATCCTTGGCGTCGTAGGGCAAGAAATTACTAGCCAAGGATGGACCGAGCAGGGTTGCTGCCCGGTTGCTTCTTGGTGAGGGCTTTGATCCTTAGCGCGGGAGGGCATGGAGAGGCCTGCTAAGGATGGACAGAGCAGGGTTGCTGCCCAGTTGCCTCTTGGTGAGGGTTTTGATCCCTGGCGTCGGTGGGTAAGAAATTACCAGCCAAGGATGGACCGAGTAGGGTTGCTTCCCGGTTGCCTCTTGGTGAGGGCTTTGATCCTTAGGACGGGAGGGCATTGAGAGGCCTGATAAGGATGGACCAAGCAGGATAGCTGCCCGGTAGCCTCTTGGTGAGGGCTTTGATCCTTAGCGTCGGTGGGTAGAGAACTACCAGCCATGGATGGACCGAGTAGCATTGCTGCCCGGTTACCTCTTGGTGAGGGCTTTGATCCTTGGCGTCGGTGGGTAGTGAACTACCAACCATGGATGGACTGAGCAGGGTTGCTGCCCGGTTGCCTCTTGGTGAGGGCTTTGATCCTTGGCGTCGTGGGGTAAGAGATTACCAGCCATGGATGGATCGAGTAGTGTTGCTGCCCGGTTGCCTCTTGGTGAGGGCTTTGATCCTTTGCGTCGTGGGGTAAGAAATTACCAGCCAAGGATGGACTGAGCAGGGTTGCTGCCCGGTGGCCTCTTGGTGAGGGCTTTGATCCTTAGCATGAGAGGGCATGGAGAGGCCTGCTAAGGATGGACCGAGCATGGTTGCTTCCCGGTGGCCTCTTAGTGAGGGCTTGGATCCTTAGCGCGGGAGGGCATGGAGAGGCCTGCTAAGGATGGACCGAGCAGGGTTGCTACTCGGTGGCCTCTTGATGAGGGCTTGGATCCTTAGCGCGGGAGGGCATGGAGAGGCTTGCCAAGGATGGACCGAGAAGGGTAGCTGCTCGGTTTGTCGTGATTCAGTCCGACCTATCCTGGTGCGTGAACATCGGGAGGAGAGTTTCGGGGAGCCGCGTCAGTTTTGCCACATGGCGGTGCGTTATTGGAGTAATCTTGGTGGATCTCAGGATTCGCACCCACGCGTGCGCGAATCTGGGTCCTTAAGGATCCTGTTTGAGGTTATAAATAGAGAAGGAGACGGCAACTCCTTCGGCATAGCTTTCTTTTGAGATAATTGGGCGCATGTATTTGATCGAAGAGATCATCACCTTCGACGACGTCTCCGTGTATGACCAATCCCTGGCTGAGGATGGGTACCGGGGAGTGGCTCAGCGCCTCGAGGGTCACGTCGGCCGGTGTTCCCCTCCGAAACGCGGAGACGCGATAAACGTCTAGCCTGAATTTCGGGGCAGATGCTAATTGGTGCTATCCGTCCACCTCTCTGAAGATGCCAAGTTGATTTATGGCACTATGTATCGAAGGTTTGAACGGATGCGGCCGATATAGCAGACTTCGTCAGATTCCCCCTCGTTTGAGGGGTTTTTGATTGTGGGGACGCTCTTCCCTGCAGGCGCAAGCCCCTGCAGTTAATTACGCTACCGCATCGCGGTAACAACTTTCTCCTTCTCCAGATGGTCACTTCGTGTCGTGGATATTTGTTTTGTTTGTGGTTGCCCGTGGATTGTATACGGAGACTAATTTATGTTGTCGCCCGTAGGGCGTGAAGTAGTCCAAATCCGTATATTCTTAGATTTGGGTTTGGGGGGTTGGGTTTAAGGATACGTTAGTCTCATTTGAGAATAAGATCAACTTAAATGTTTGTTAAGGATACGCTAGTTTCATTTTAGACTAAGATCAACTTAACGGGATCGTTTAGATCCAACAAAAGAGCATTTGGGCTCTATTGTTTATTGCGGTCGATTAGTTTAAGGACATTATGGTCCAATGTTAGTTTAAAGACATCACGGTCGAATATTAGTTTAAGGACATCACGGTCGATTGTTAGTTTAAGGACATTACGGTCCAATGTTAGTTTAAAGACATCATGGTCGAGGTTAAGGACATCATAGTCCGTGAGTTTAAAGACCTCACAGTCAAGGTTAAGGACGTCATAGTCCATTAGTTTAAGGACCCCACAGTCCAATGTTAGTTTAAAGACATCACGGTCGAGGTTAAGGACATCATAGTCCATAAGTTTAAGGACCCGTCACCTCTTTGAAGACGTTGAGGAATTAAAATGACAAATATAAAAGGAGTGAAGAGATGTACCCTTGAACCAAGGTTGATTGGGGATCTGTAGTCCAATCTGGAACTAAGATCAATTAATTAGATTATGAGGTCATTGGCTCAGTTAAATCTGAATTGAGGACTTATGGTCCGTTTGGGCTAAGTCCAATTAGATTAGAAATATTGGCTCTTTGTTGGACCATTACACACTTGTCTGGGTTCAAACCCACATTATTTAGCAATACTAAACCAGAGTTTGAAGGCTCTAATACATTTTTGTCTTTGACTGAGTATTAAATATTGTAGTTATGAGTTTTACTCAACTTTGAGGTTTAGTTAAAGGAGAGGTTCTTGCCTCTGGAAACTTAGCCAATTTGGCTAAGATTGGCTTTAAAATAGTGTTAAACACTAGAGGATAACAGTGTTAAACACTGGAAATGAAATGTTCTATGTAGTGTTAAACACAAGAGAACAATAGTGTTAAACACTGGAAATGAAACCCTCAAATTAGTGTTAAACACTAGATAGGAATGGGTCACGTGGGGACACGTGAGGCCACCCAAAGATGGGGCCAGATCTCCTTTACTTTGTTATGCAAATAAGTGTTAAACACTTTTGATTTTCTGGCCATCACGTGTTGACACGTGATGGATATTTGTGCATTGGTTATTAAAGCATTTATTAAGGGTCATGTGGTAACACGTGAGGGCGCCCAAAATCAATATTGCCTTTGCTTTTATTCTCTTTGTTTTGGAGGTCACGTGGGAGCACGTGAGGTATTGCCTCAAAGTTTTTTCCTTCTCATTTTTGGGGGATCTGTTTAGGGGTCACGTGGGGACACGTGGCCTTAGTTCTTTACATGCATGGAGATCTTTCAAGTCTCTTTATTTTTTTAAGAATTAAATTCTTTGTAGGGATAAACCCTAATTTTGTTTTTAAAGAAATTAAATTCCCCTGTATGTGAAAGAATTAAATTCTTATATAGGGTTAAACCCTAGTTTTATCTTGGAGGAATTAAATTCCTGTGAATTGGGAGAATTGAGTTCTCAAGCAAGGTTGAATCCTAATTTTATCTTGGAGAAATTAAATTCCTGTAAATTCGGGAGAATTGAATTCTCATATAGGGTTAAACCCTAGTTTTATCTTGGAGGAATTAAATTCCTGTGAATTGGGAGAATTAAACTCTCATATAGGGTTAAACCCTAGTTTTGTCTTGGAAGAATTAAATTCCTGTGAATTGGGAGAATTAAATTCTCTAAAATCAATTCTCGCTCTAAGTTTTGGATCTGCATTGCAAAATCTCCCCGATGAGGATTAAATTCTCAACCTATGAGGAGATTTGCTTCTGTAGATCTTTCACCAGAGGAAGAACTAAGTTCTTTTGCAGAAGAGTTAAACTCTTAGATCTAGAATTAAATTCTCTTTTTTGTTTTATGAAGTTTTGATCTCTTTTCCTTTTCTCACATAGGGTTTTCTTTGTTGAGAATTAAATTCTCCTTTCTTTTCTCTCTGCTAATTTGTCTTTCGAAAATTTCAAGATCCCAAAATTCTATCTATTTCTTCCCCTCTTGGCTCCTATTTATAGGAGAAGGAAAAGAATCAATTTGTTTAATAAATTTTTCATTTAAAAATTTTGTTTGTTTTTTGTAACTAATGTGATCTTTTAGATAACTCAGTGAATTTTATTCACCATTGGATTTTTAATCCAAAAGATATTCTATCTGTTATTCTTGGTGAATTTTGGGGAAATCTTTCCTTGTATAAAATGTTTCCATAAATTGATTTTTAATTACTATTGGATTTTTAATCCAATAGTGCTCTAATTTACATAGCACCATATTTTTTGTTTGGAAAGATTTAAAGAAATATTTTCCCAGTTAAAGTCTTTGATTTCCCTTAATTAGAATTTAATTCTATTATTTCATAGATCTTTAGGAACCCATCACGTGTTGGCACGTGATCCCCTGATTAAGTATTTGACCAGAATTTAATTCTGTTGTGTTAAAGAACTCAGGAATTATCACGTGTCAGCACGTGACCCTTGGTCACGTGTTGGCACGTGATGCCCCATTGGGGTTTTTCCTTGTTATTTTATTATACCTTTAATTCTTTTCAGTGGGTTTAAAGGTCCATCACGTGTTGGCACGTGACCCCACTAATTAATTATTTCAAATTATTTATTTTATTCAGTGCGTACAGGCTTTTCCTGTAAATGGTCATGTGTCTGCACGTGATGCCCGGTCACGTGTGAGCACGTGATGTCTCATAACTTTTGATCCCGGATGAATTATGAGACCCATAATATATCAAATCGAAGGATTTTTCGAGAACCTTTCGATACCATCAGAATTTAGCTGTTTCTCATTCGAGAGTTTGTCAAAATGCAGCCCGAAAAATACTGGTTCGCATTTTCTTCCTTAAATTACACGTGCATAGCATATTTGCTCATAACTTTTGCTCCCGGATGAATTATGAAGCCCATAATATATCAAATCGAAGGATTTTTCGAGACGCTTTCAATACCATTAGAATTTATCTATTTCACATTCAGGAGTTTGTCAAAATACAGTCCGGAAAATACTGGTTCACATTTTCTTAAACGTATCGCTGTCATTTGATACCTTGGGCTTTTTTGCGCAGAAATTTTTTTGGCGGAAACAAATGCCCCCCACTACTTTGCCCATGTAAGTATATACGTGGGTGAAGTAGTGCAGAGTAATTCATAGCGTATGACCAGTTTCGGGTTGGTATATAATTTTCAAAATCTTGATCTGAGAAGATAACGAGCGGACACAAGCGTCGTCATTTATCATTGATTCAAATCTCGACTCTTAAGGGACATAGTTCTAAACTCTCGGCCCCATGGGCTACACCCTTCTATTTCTTTATGTCTTACTCTGGCGTGAAGTAGTTTATATACTCATGAGTAACTTCTTCATTTAAGTGGCATGTCGCTTTGGCAAGTGTAGCCCATAGATGGTAGATAACAGTTCATCTTGAACTCCTTATAAGGTAGCGATGGCTTAGGAAACAGGGTTAGGATATGTTGCCTAAGACTTTCCAACTTTATAAGCCGTGAGGGTCTTACAAAGGCTTTTCTCCCTACGAGTCATGAGGATCTCGTAGGTGTCTTTTCTCCTTAGGAGTCGTGAGGACTCCTAAGTGCGTTTTCTCCTGAGAATCGTAAGGATCTCACAAGAGAATTTTCTTTATGCGTAAAGACACTAATTTCCCCGCAAGTCGAGATGAATCGAGAGATTCTCGCAAAGACACTGATTTCCTTGCGGGTCGAAACGAATCGAGATGTTCTCATCAAGGACACTGATTTTCCTGAATCGAGATAAGAAGCGATGGTTTAGGAAACGGGTTCAGATCTGCTGCCTAAGACTTTTCAACTTTATGAGCCGTGAGGGTCTCATAAAGATTTTTTTTATCCCTACGAGTCGAGAGGATCTCGTAGGTGTATTTTCTCCTTAGGAATCGTGAGGATTCCTAAGTGTGTTTTCTCTTAAGAGTCGTAAGGATCTCACAAGAGAATTTTCTTCCTTACAAGTCGAGAGGACTCGTAAGTGATTGATGAGTTAACCTACTCCCGAGTCAAAGCATTGCCTCAACAGGGAGGTCGAGGGTTGACTTTGGTTTGTCTGTGCACCGCTGAGTCATGGAACTGGGAACTTTGCCGCGGGTCCGCTTTGCTGACGTTGTATATTTCCGCAGAGAAACTGATTTCTCTGCGGGTCGGCGCTAATCGAGATGTTCTCGTCAAGGACGCTGATTTCCCTGAATCGAGGTATTTGCCAAGGACACTGATTTCCCTGGAGTCGAAACGAATCGATGTATTCCTGCAAAGATGCTGATTTCTCTGCGGCTCGACGCGAATCGAGATGTTCTCGTCAAGGACGCTGATTTCCCTGAATCGAGGCATTTGCCAAGGACACTGATTTCCCTGGAGTCGAAATGAATCGAGGCATTCCTGCAAAGACACTGATTTCTCTGCGGGTCGACGCGAATCGAGGTGCTCTCGTCAAGGATGCTGATTTCCCTGAATCGAGGAGGTTACCAAGGACACTGCTTTGCCTGGAGTCAAAACGAATCGAGGTATTCCTACAAAGACACTGATTTCTCTGTGGGTCGACGCGAATCGAGGTGCTCTCGTCAAGGACGCTGATTTCCCTGAATCGAGGAGGTTGCCAAGGACACTGATTTCCCTGGGGTTGAGACGAATCAAGGTATTCCTGCAAATACGCTGATTTCTCTGCGGGTCGACGCAAATTGAGGTTTTGCCAAGGACACTGATTTCCCTGGGGTTGAGAAGAATCGAGGTATTCCTGCAAAGACACTGATTTCTCTGCGGATCGACGCGAATCAAGGTGCTCTCGTCAAGGAC
This sequence comes from Agapanthus africanus, assembly GCA_030015575.1. Taxonomy (NCBI): domain Eukaryota; kingdom Viridiplantae; phylum Streptophyta; class Magnoliopsida; order Asparagales; family Amaryllidaceae; genus Agapanthus; species Agapanthus africanus. The sequence continues at coordinate 863,328,998 of CM057338.1, read as the reverse complement.
GCTGATTTCCCTGAATTGAGGTATTTGCCAAGGACACTGATTTCCTTGGAGTCGAAATGAATCGAGGCATTCCTGCAAAGACACTGATTTCTCTGCGGGTCGACGCGAATCGAGGTGCTCTCGTCAAGGACGCTGATTTCTCTGAATCGAAGAGGTTGCCAAGGACACCGATTTCCCTGGAGTCGAAATGAATCGAGGTATTCCTATAAAGACACTGATTTCTCTGAGGGTCGACGCGAATCGAGGTGCTCTCATCAAGGACGCTGATTTCCCTGAATCGAGGTATTTGCCAAGGACACTGATTTCCCTGGGGTTGAGACGAATCGAGGTATTCCTGCAAAGACGCTGATTTCTCTGTGGGTCGATGCGAATCGAGGTTTTTCCAAGGACACTGATTTCCCTGGGGTTGAGACGAATCGAGCTATTCCTGCAAAGACACTGATTTCTCTGCGGATCGACGCGAATCAAGGTGCTCTCGTCAAGGACGCTGATTTCCCTGAATCGAGGAGGTTGCGAAGGACACTGATTTCCCTGGGGTTGAGACAAATCGAGGTATTCCTGCAAAGACGCTGATTTCTCTGCGGGTCGACGCGAATCAAGGTGCTCTCGTCAAGGACGCTGATTTCCCTGAATTGAGGAGGTTGCCAAGGACACTGATTTCCCTGGGGTTGAGACGAATCGAGGTATTCCTGCAAAGACGCTGATTTCTCTGCGGGTCGATTCGAATCGAGGTTTTTCCATGGACACTGATTTCCCTGGGGTTGAGACGAATCGAGCTATTCCTGCAAAGACACTGATTTCTCTGGGGTTGAGACGAATCGAGGTATTCCTGCAAAGACGCTGATTTCTCTGCGGGTCGACGCGAATTAAGGTTTTGCCAAGGACACTGATTTCCCTAGGGTTGAGACGAATCGAGCTATTCCTGCAAAGACACTGATTTCTCTGCGGATCGACACGAATCAAGGTGCTCTCGTCAAGGACGCTGATTTCCCTGAATTGAGGTTTTTGCCAAGGACACTGATTTCCCTGGAGGTCGGTTAACTTGTTTCCGAGACGGAGCGTTGATCCGGCGGGGTGGTCATTGGTTGACTCTAGGTTGTCTATGGACCGTAGAGTCTTGGAACTAGGGACTTTACCATGGCTCCGCTTTGTTAACGTTGCGTCCGAATCCTGCTGGAATGAGGAGGAACGGCGTTGTTGGTCTCCAGGCTGTAGATGTGGTCGTCGTGACTTGGAAATAGGGACTTTGCCATGGCTCCGAATGGTGATGTCGCGTACGAATCCTGCTGGAATGAGGAGGAACGCTGTTGTGGGTCTCCAGGCTGTAGATGTGGCCGTCGAGACTTGGAATTAGGGACTCTGCCGTGGCTCCGAGATTGATTTTCGTGTCTGCATCCTGCTGGAATGAGGAGGAACCCCATCGTGGGTATCCAGGCTGTAGATGTGGCCGTCGAGACTTGGAACTAGGGACTTTGCCATGGCTCTGATTGGTGATGTCACGTCCGAATCCTGCTGGAATGAGGAGGAACGCTGTCGTGGGTCTCCAGGCTATAGATGTGGCCGTCGAGACTTGGAACTAAGGACTTTGCCGTGGCTCCGAGATTGATTTTCGCGTATAAATCATGCTGGAATGAGAAGGAACGCCATTGTTGTTCTCTAGGATGTATACATGGCCGTCGAGATTTGGAACTAGGGATTTTGCCGTGGCTCGGAGATTGATTTTCGCGTATAAATCCTACTGGAATGAGGAGGAACGCCATTGTTGTTCTCTAGGCTGTAGACATGGCCGTCGAGATTTGGAACAAGGGACTTTGCCGTGGCTCCGAGATTGATTGTCGCATCTAAATTCTACTGGAATGAGGAGGGACGCTGTCGTGGATCTCCAGGCTGTAGATGTGGCCGTCGAGACTTGGCTCTCTATCTGATGGAGCCTGGTGGGATGATATGGTTCCCTTTTTGTTTGTGCCCCTGGATTGTATACAGGGATCGATGTGATCTCACATGTAGGGCAAAAGTTTCATTTCATATGTATATTTTTTGTTTTCTTTCCGCGATACTCTATCATTTCAGGTTTTTGTATTGCGCAAGTCGCGATTACCTAATCATTTCGGCTATTTTTCGCGGTGCCCAATTATTTTGGCTATTTGTTTTATTTACTCGCTGCTTTTTATTGCGAGTTGCCCAATCATTTCGGCTGTTTTTGTATGCATACATTTTTACTTGCTGATTTCGTTGCAAGTTGCCCCATCATTACGGCTATTTCATATGCATTTTTGGCTCACTGATTTTTTTATCGCGAGTGTGGAACTTGGAATCTGATTCCAATCTTAGCATCAGCATCGCTGCGACTGGAATATTGCCAGGAGCGAATCATCATTTGCCATGAAAGGACTTGGAATTTGATACAAGACATCAGTATCGCTACAACTGGAATATTGCCGGGAGCGAATCATCATTTTCCTCTGTCGATGTCGAACAAAGGTGGCTTAGCAAACAGGGTTAGAATCCCATCGACTAAGGCTTTTGACTTCATGAGCCGTAAGGGTCTCATAAAGGTATTTCTCCCTACGAGTCGTGAGGATCTCGTAGGTGCTTTTTCTCCTTAGGAATCGTGAGGATTCCTAAGTGTGTGTTCTCTTATAAGTCGTAAGGATCTTACAAGAGTGTTTTCTCCTTGCAAGTCGAGAGGACCTACAAGTGTTTGTTCACCGTGTGAGCATATCCCTAGTCACTGGTAGGACTATGTTAGGGAAATGTTCATTCGTGCCTGTGGATTGTATACAAGGATCAATATTGAACCGCTTGTAGGGCAGCATTGGAGGTTGTGATGGCTTAAGAATAGGTTCAGATCCCTGTAGCTTAAGGCTTTTGAACCCTATGAGCCGTGAGGGTCTCAAAAGGGAATTCTCCTTACGAGTCATGAGGATCTCGTAAACGTAGTTTCTCTTTAAGAATCGTGAGGATTCCTAAGTGTATTTCTCCTTTATGAGTCGTAAGGATCTCACGCAGGTGGTTTCTCCTTACAGGGTCGAGAGGACCTTGCAAGTGTCTTTTAACGAGATTGCGCCCTTTCGGGTTTTCACAAAACTCGCCGGTAGTCCTGCTGTTTTTACTCACTGCGTCCTTTCAGGTTTTCATCCGTGCCCATTTTGCTTGTGGACATACCATTTTTTTTGTTTTTTTAATTTTCTTTTACGAGTCTGCGCCCTTTCGTATTTTCACAAACATCGCCGGTAGTCCTGCTGTTTTTACTCACGGCGCCCTTTCGGGTTTTCATCCGTGCCCATTTTGCTTGTGGACATACCCTTTTTTTTCTTTTCTTTTTTTTACCATGTCAGCCTTGGGATGCTGCGGTCCATAGTAGTTTATAGACGTCTTGGTCAGTTGCAAGTTTTAGGACATTGCGGTTCATCGTTAGTTTAGGGACGTTTCGGTCCGTTGTAGCTTTAAAGCGAAGTTTCGCCGGATGCTTTATGAACAAGTAGGTTTCTCCATGATAGACCTTGTCATATAATCCAAGGGTTTTGGCATTGCTCCTGCCCCCAGCTCCTCTACGTTATCTCCTAACGCCGAGTGAGCTGCTTTGTTACTTAACGACAAATGAGCGATCATGTGGCAACTTGCCATATAATCTTCGGATTCTTCTGACAAGTCGTCTCCCTCATCATTGTCATTATCTTCATTCTCAAGGATGTGACTGAGGAACTCTTGAAGCGTGACTGGGGTTCACGCCCTCTGGTTGTATTTTTTCAGCGCGTCAATATGCTTTTGCAAATCCGTGCGCTTGTCGTTAGACAGCGCGGGCTTTTTGGTCTTCTTCTTTTTCTTCGAAGACTGTGACGGCTGTTCCTGGGTGCTTTGCCCATTGTTATTAATTCCCGATGTTGGGCATGGTTTCAGCATCCCGTCGATGATCTCTGGCTCTTGCGGGCTTTTCCACCTGATCGCCGGACATGTTTGAAGATCTTTCAGCATTTTTTTAGTTTTTTTCCAAAAGAACAACTTCCCATAGAGCTTCCTTTATGAATGGGCACGATGCCCCCGGCATGTCCATCTTTTTCGGAGCATGTGGTTGTGGCGGATTTACCTTCCAGCTTTCGGACAGCGCGAACTTGCCATGTTGATACTGGTGTTCAACCAAATTTTTGAAGACGTAGCAGTCTTCGATCTGATGGCCCAATACTGGGTGGTAGGGGCAGTAATTAGGATCGTTGACGTCGTTCGGTTGTAGTGGGTGTCTTGACTCCGGTAGAGTAATGAACCCATTGCGCACTGCCAGTTCAAACAGTTTCCTTGTTTTATCCTTGGGAAATGAGTAAGGACGTCTCAACTTCTCATCAAGGGACTGCCTCTTGTTGCTTTGGCGAACAACCCGTCTCGGACTACTCGATTGTTGTCGAGCGTTGGTGATGAAGGTTGCTTTCCCTTTGCTCTTTTCATTCCAAGACTCCGTTTTTGAAGAGGAAGGCCTATGGCCCATCTGGTACATTTGAGCCAGCTTGTCAATCAAGACCTGGAAGGTGGTCGTCTTGAAGAACATCATGAATTGGGATATGGTCGCTTGAGGGTCAAGAGTACCCACGAACATGCCTACCGCGGGTGCCTCTTCGATGCGTTGTTCGCACTTCAACCATAGATTCCGCCACCGTATCACGTATTGGACCCGTGTTTCGCCTGGCTTCACCATGGCGTTGATCAATGCCGTTATTGGGGTGCGTTCACTAGCACTCGCGAAACGCTGGAGCACCGACTACTCCTATCAATACTAGCGCTTAAATAGCAGCTCCATCTCTGCAAATATTTTAACAAAGTCATTCGGGAGTTCAGAATACCACTCAAATGCTATCTCCGACAAGCTGCCAACGAATTGGCAAAGCAGTAGCTTATCGTTACCTCCAGTATTACCGCACAGAGCCCTGAATTGAGCAACATGCAGGTGTGGATTCCCCATCCCCTTATTTACGTGGAATTTGGGGATCGTGTATCCCGGTGGGTACTTTATTTGGTCGTACCAATCCGGATAGGGTCGTCCAGTCTTAACAATTTGCTCAGCCGCTTCATTCGCCTGATGAACTTGTATCTGCTGAGCGATGTAATCATCCAGAGCGGCATTTGAGATGGTCTCCTCTTTGGCTGCTGAACAAGCCAGCAGAGGGTTTGATGTCTCTCCTCTATCATCTTCGAGGAAAATCGGAGGGTCTTCAGCCGGAGGATCTGGTTGTATCATCATCCCGACCATGTCTTGGAAGAGAAGCGCCATTCATTTTATATTGGCCGTTTGTTCCGCGGCCTCTTTGTCCTTCTTTTCGAGGATTCTGTGGAGGAATTCAGCATCAGTTTTTTCTTCCCGACGTTGCTCTGATGACGTTTCCGGGCATTCTTTTGGCCCTGTGAGTACGGCCATCTGCGTCAACATTTCCTGGAGCTTCTGTTGTTACTCCTGGGCCTTTGTTATAGATCGCGTAAGCGGTCGATGACCTGTGGTGATACGGCTATCTTCTTTTCCGGATGCCATATAAATAGTGTGCACCACCATGCCCCCAGACTTGGGACATTTAGATTCGGTGTCTTTGCGATTTTCCAAAGATGCAGGGATCTTCTCCGACCTCCTTCTTTTGTGGGCGGTCGAAGCTGAGGGGGCTGTTGCAACGGGCACCCAGGTAGACGATACCTTTTGTGGCTTGACAGGATTATCCTCTTCTCGCCGCGCTTTCATCTTTTTCTGTTGGCGGGGATAGTCTTGATCAATCACGGAGTTTTGGACCTATCGCCAAACTTTATAAATTTTATAGGACAGCCGCTGAGGGGGCTGCTCCAGCTTCACCTTGGTGATCTTTTCAACGGGCGGAGGAGACCTTTTTAGCACGGTAGTTGGCGAATTCCTGCGCACCCTGTTAAGTAGTTCAAAGCTGTTCCTGGTTGGAATAACAGCATCAACTTCCACCATTGGAGCCGGCGGAGTCAGTCCAGAAGGGGAATTGCCCCCGGCTTTCCTCACTCGGCGCCAGTGGTGACGTCGAGCATGTCGTGCGGCCGGAATCACCTCCGCTGTTGGATCAGCTTTTCCATGCCCCCTGTTCTGATGAGAGTCTGCTGTTAGCACCAGTCTGTCAAAGACGGATGCTCGCTGAGAGGGAATGGCCAATCTTGAAAAGGCCGATTTTCATGCAGGGGAAATGGCCTTGGTTATTTCACCTGGAGTGAGAGCTGAAACGGCCAGTCTTGTGAAGACCTACCCCTTAGCCGGAGAAGTCGCCTTGGTGACTTCAGTAGTAGGAATGGCTATCCCCTTCGGGATAACCCCTTCTGGAATTGTGGGCTTCTTCACAGACCCGTTGGAGTTTCGGCCCAGTCTATTGAAAACTGAGGCAGTAGACTTGGGCGACCCGTTGAGAGGGGCCGCAATAGTTGCAAACCGATTAAAGACCGACTTTTTCGGAGCTTCTTGTGATGACACAGGAGCGCTGAAGCTCATCGGTGGGAGCATGGTCCAGAAGAATAGCCCAGTGGTGGCCTGAGTCACTTGTTCCACTAGCATCTTGAAAAGGGAGGCCGCCTGAGGCCCGTTGGTCACTCCTTCAGCGAGGACGGAGTGAGAGTTATTGCCGTTGTTGCAGTTTGTGCAGTTTGAAGCCATTGATCTTCTGTCTTTTCTGCATGGAGCAAGACACCAAATCTTAGTACCTCGAATCAATAGGCAACCATAGCAAACCGCGATTCGTTCGCAAACACGACACACGAAGTATGGAGTGGAAAGAGGAAAAGGTCCCACCGGGTGTGCCAGAATCTGTCCCCCTCCGAAACGCAAAGACAAGATAAACATCTAGCCTGAATTTCGGGGCAGATGCTAATTGGTACTATCCGTCCACTTCTCCGAAGATGCCAAGTTGATTTATGGCACCATATATCGAAGGTTTGAACGGATGCGGCCGATGTAGCAGACTTCGTCAGATTCCCTCTCGTTTGAGGGGTTTTTGATTGTGGGGAAGCTCTTCCCTGCAGTTAATTACGTTACCGTATCGCGGTAACAACTTTCTCCTTCTCCAGATGGTCACTTCGTGTCGTGGATATTTGTTTTGTTTGTGGTTGCCCGTGGATTGTATACGGAGACTAATTTATGTTGTCGCCCGTAGGGCGTGGACTAGTCCAAATCCGTATATTCTTAGATTTGGGTTTGGAGGGTTGGGTTTAAGGATACGTTAGCCTCATTTGAGACTAAGATCAACTTAAATGTTTGTTAAGGATACGTTAGTCTCATTTTAGACTAAGATCAACTTAATGGGATCGTTTAGATCCAACAAAAGAGCATTTGGGCTCTATTGTTTATTGCGGTCGATTAGTTTAAGGACATTACGGTCCAATGTTAGTTTAAAGATATCGCGGTCGAATGTTAGTTTAAGGATATCACGGTCAATTGTTAGTTTAAGGACATTACGGTCCAATGTTAGTTTAAAGACATCACGGTCGAGGTTAAGGACATCATAGTTCTTGAGTTTAAAGACGTTACAGTCAAGCTTAAGGACGTCATAGTCCATGAGTTTAAGGACCCCACAGTCCAATGTTAGTTTAAAGACATCACGGTCGAGGTTAAGGACATCATAGTCCGTGAGTTTAAGGACCCCACAGTCCAATGTTTAGAGACGTCATAGTCTGTGAAATGTGTGGTTGTCGGGACCCGTCACCTCTTTGAAGACGTTGAGGGATTACAACGACAAATATCAAAGGAGTGAGGAGATGTACCCTTGAACCAAGGTTGATTGGGGATCTGTAGTCCAATCTGGAACTAAGATCAATTAATTAGATTATGAGGTCATTGGCTCAGTTAAATCTGAATTGAGGACTTATGGCCCGTTTGGGCTAAGTCCAATTAGATTAGAAATATTGGCTCTTTGTTAGACCATTACACACTTGTCTGGGTTCAAACCCACATTATTTAGTAATGCTAAACCAGAGCTTGAAGGCTCTAATACATTTTTGTCTTTGACCGAGCATTAAACATTGTAGTTATGAGTTTTACTCAACTTTGAGGTTTAGATAAAGGAGAGGTTCTTGCTTCTGGAAACTTAGCCAATTTGGCTAAGACTGGCATTAAAATAGTGTTAAACACTAGAGGACAATAGTGTTAAACACTGGAAATAAAATGCTCTAATTAGTGTTAAACACTAGAGGATAACAGTGTAAAACACTGGAAATGAAACCCTCAAATTAGTGTTAAACACTAGATAGGAATGTGTCATGTGGGGACACGTGAGGGCACCCAAAGGTGGGGCCAGATCTCCTTTACTTTGTTCTGAAAATAAGTGTTAAACACTTTTGATTTTATGGCCATCACGTGTTGACACGTGATGGATATTTGTGCATTGGTTATTAAAGCATTTATTAAGGGTCACGTGGTAACACGTGAGGGCGCCCAAAGTCAATATTGCCTTTGCTTTTATTCTCTTTGTTTTGGAGGTCACGTGGGAGCACATGAGGTGTTGCCCCAAAGCTTTTTCCTTCTCATTTTTGGGGGATCTGTTTAGGGGTCATGTGGGGACACGTGACCTTAGTTCTTTACATGCATGGAGATCTTTCAAGTCTCTTTATTTTTATTTAAGAATTAAATTCTTTGTAGGGATAAACCCTAATTCGTTTGTAGAGGAATTAAATTACCCTGTATGTGAAAGAATAAAATTCTTATATAGGGTTAAACCCTAGTTTTATCTTGGAGGAATTAAATTCCTGTGAATTGGGAGAATTGAGTTCTCAAGCAAGGTTGAACCCTAATTTTATCTTTGAGGAATTAAATTCCTGTAAATTCGGGAGAATTGAATTCTCATATAGGATTAAACCCTAGTTTTATCTTAGAGGAATTAAATTCCTGTGAATTGGGAGAATTGAATTCTCATATAAGGTTAAACCCTAGTTTTACCTTGGAGGAATTAAATTCCCGTGAATTGGGAGAATTAAATTCTCTAAACTCAATTCTCCCTCAAAGTTTTGGATCTGCATGGCAAAATCTCCCCGATGAGAATTAAATTATCAACCTATGGGGAGATTTGCTTCTGCAAATCTTTCACCAGAGGAAGAACTAAGTTCTTTTGCAGAAGAGTTAAACTCTTAGATCAAGAATTAAATTCTCTTTTTTGTTTTATGAAGCTTTAATCCCTTTCCCTTTTCTCACCTAGGGTTTTCTTTGTTGAGAATTAAATTCTCCTCTCTTTTCTCTCTGCTATTTGCTTTTAGAAAATTTCAAGATCCCAAAATTCTATCTATTTCTTCTCCTCTTGGCTCCTATTTATAGGAGAAAGAAAAGAATCAATTTTTTTAATAAATCTTTCATTGAAAGATTTTGTTTGTTTTTTGTAACTAATGTGATCTTTTAGATCACTCAGTGAATTTTATTCACCATTGGATTTTTAATCCAAAATATATTCTACCTGTTATTCTTGGTGAATTTTGGGGAAATATTTCTTTTTATAAAATCTTTCCATAAATTGGTGATTTTTAATCACCATTGGATTTTTAATCCAATGGTGCTCTAATTTACATAGCACAATATTTTTTGTTTGGAAAGATTTAAAGAAATATTTTCCCAGTTAGGGTCTTTGATTTCCCTTAATTAGAATTTAATTCTATTATTTCATATATCTTTAGGAACCCATCACGTGTTGGCACGTGACCCCCTGATTAAGTATTTGACCAGAATTTAATTCTGTTGTGTTAAAGAACTCAGGAATTATCACGTGTCAGCACGTGACCCTTGGTCACGTGATGGCACGTGATGCCCCATTGGGGTTTTTCCTTGTTATTTTATTATACCTTTAATTCTTTTCAGTGGGTTTAAAGGCCCATCACGTGTTGGCACGTGTCCCCACTGATTAATTATTTCCAATTATTTATTTTATTCAGTGCGTACAGGCTTTGCCTGTAAATGGTCATGTGTCTGCACGTGATACCAGGTCACGTGTGAGCACGTGATGTCTCATAACTTTTGATCCCGGATGAATTATGAGACCCATAATATATCAAATCGAAGGATTTTTCGAGGCGAATTTGATACCATTAGAATTTAGCTATTTCTCATTTGCGAGTTTGTCAAAATGCAGCCCGGAAAATACTGGTTCGCATTTTCTTCCTTAGATTACACGTACATAGCATATTTGCTCATAACTTTTGATCCCAGATGAATTATAAAGCCCATAATATATCAAATCGAAGGCTTTTTTGAGACGCTTTCAATACCATCAGAATTTATATGATTCATATTCAGGAGTTTGTCAAAATATAGCCCGGAAAATACTGATTCACATTTTCTTAAACGCATCGCAGCCATTTGATACCTTGGGCTTTTTTGCGCAGAATTTTTTTTGGCTGGAACAAATGCCCCCCACTACTTTGCCCACGTAAGCATATACGTGGGTGAAGTAGTGCAGAGTAATTCATAGCGTATGACCAGTTTCGGGTTGGTATATAATTTTCAGAATCTTGATCTGAGAAGATAACGAGCGGACACAAGCGTCGTCATTTATCATTGACTCAAATCTCGACTCTTAAGGGACATAGTTCTAAATCCTCAGCTCCGTGAGCCGCACCCTACTATTTCTTTATGTCTTACTCTGGCGTGAAGTAGTTTATATGCTCATGAGTAACTTCTCCATTTAAGTGGCATGTCGCTTTGGCAAGTGTAGCCCATAGATGGTAGATAACAGTTCATCTTGAACTCCTTATAAGGTAGCGATGGATTAGGAAACATGTTTATGATCTGTTGCCTAAGACTTTCCAATTTTATGAGCCGTGAGGGTCTCACAAAGGCTTTTCTCCCTATGAGTCGTGAGAATCTCGTAGGTGTCTTTTCTCCTTAGGAGTCGTGAGGACTCCTAAGTGCTTTTTCTCCTGAGAATCGTAAGGATCTCACAAGAGAATTTTCTTTATGCGTAGGGACACTAATTTCCCCGCAAGTCGAGACGAATCGAGATATTCTCGCAAAGACACTGATTTCCTTGCGGGTCGAAACGAATCGAGATGTTCTCGTCAAGGACGCTGATTTCCCTGAATCGAGATAAGAAGCGATGGTTTAGGAAACAGGTTCAGATGTGCTGCCTAAGACTTTTCAACTTTATGAGCCGTGAGGGTCTCATAAAGATTTTTTTATCCCTACGAGTCGAGAGGATCTCGTAGGTGTATTTTCTCCTTAGGAATCGTGAGGATTCCTAAGTGTGTTTTCTCTTGAGAGTCGTAAGGATTTCACAAGAGAATTTTCTTCCTTACAAGTCGAGAGGACTCGTAAGTGATTGATGAGTTAACCTACTCCCGAGTCAAAGCATTGCCTCAACAGGGAGGTCGAGGGTTGACTTTGGTTTGTCTGTGCACCGCTGAGTCATGGAACTGGGAACATTGCCGCGGGTCCGCTTTGCTGACGTTGTATATTCCTGCAGAGACACTGATTTCTCTGCGGGTCGGCGCGAATCGAGATGTTCTTGTCAAGGACGCTGATTTACCTGAATCGAGGTATTTGCCAAGGACACTGATTTCCCTGGAGTCGAAACGAATCGATGTATTCCTGCAAAGACGCTGATTTCTCTGTGGGTCGACGCGAATCGAGATGTTCTCATCAAGGACGCTGATTTCCCTGAATCGAGATATTTGCCAAGGACACTGATTTCCCTGGAGTCGAAATGAATCTAGACGCTTTCAATACCATCAGAATTTATCTGTTTCACATTCGGGAGTTTGTCAAAATACAGCCCGGAAAATACTGGTTCACATTTTCTTAAACGTATCGCTGCCATTTGATATCTTGGGCTTTTTTGCGCAAAATTTTTTTGGCGGGAACAGCCGGCTTCTCCCTTTGCGGTCGTCCCTGCTTCAGTTGCTGATATACGCAATCTGGAGGAGATCTCCGGGGTTGGACAACCCTTTCTCCGAGGAGCGGCTGGACGAGGCGCTCGACAAGGTGCGCTTAATCTTCCTGCTCAGCCTCATCTCGAAAGCCAGGCATGACGATCCTTAGCCCTCATTCTGGAGTGCTTCAAAAAGAGGTACATCGTGAGCCAAGGCACAGAGGGCAGAGCGTCGAGTGCTTCCGTGGCGTTCCGGGTTCGTGTGCAGTATCGGCGGGAGCTGGCTGAAAAGGCTAGGGCCCGGCAAGCAGAAATCTACTCTGAGTATCACCAGGAGTATTTCTTCGATCCCGTTCCCCCTCTGTTGTAAAATTTTCCTATTATTTTTCTGTAAGGCTGAGGAGCCCAAAATACCTCTTGAATAAATGAAATTCTCATTTTTGCGATGCCCCATTGTTCCTTTTATATTATTTAAATAGAAAGAACTTTAGAAAGGTTTACATCGCCTTTGTGAATGAAGAAATATACACTTGTAGACATTCTTTTTATAGGTACAGCTTGAGCTTCTCAGCTTTGTAAGGCCGTGGAAACTTGCGACCATTCGCATCTTGTAAACGATAGGCTCCGCCGGGCAGGACCCGGAAACGAGGAAGGGACCGTCCCATTTTGAGGAAAACTTATGCAGCTTGCCTCTGACGGTATTTTATGTTGAACTGGGTCAACTCCCACCTCCATTTTTCCAAGCGGCAAGAGGACTCTGGGGAGGTGAGGATAGCCCCCAAAGGCCGCTCGGTAAGAATGAGGATGGTGTGCGCTTGGAAATAGTGCCGTAGTTTTCTTGAGGCCACGATGAGAGCCAAGACGATCTTTTCTATGGCTAGATACCTCGTCTCCGCATCCTTGAAGACGTGGCTCGCATAGTATACCGGCTTCTGGACTCCGTCGACCTCTCAGCACTGAGCCAGTAGCTTGGTCGGATATCGCTAGATATAGCGATAGCTCGTCCCCTTCAACTGGTCGGGTGAGCAGCGGGGGAGTCGCAAGGTGTCTCTTTAATTGGTCAAAGGCGGTCTGGCACTCCCCCGACCACTCGAACCTTGGAATCTTCCTTTGAGCTTTGAAGAATGGGAGGCACTTCTCCCCAGACCTCGACATGAAATGACTCAGAGCGGCTACCCGCCTTGTCAGCCGCATGATTTCGACGTTAGTCTTGGGCGCGGCCATGTTAAGGATGGCGTTGATTTTCTCCGGGTTAGCTTCGATTACACGGTGGGTGACCATGAAACCGAGGAATTTTCCGCCGGTGACCCCAAATGCGCACTTGGCGGGGTTCAGTTTCATCTTGTATTTGCGGAGGACATCGAAGGCCTCGCCCAGATCCTTGGCGTGTTCGTCCGATGAGATCGATTTGACGAGCATGTCGTCGACGTACACTTCCATGTTCTTGCCGATCTGCGGCATGAACATGCTATTGACTAAGCGTTGGTACGTAGCTCCGGCGTTTTTGAGGCCGAAAGGCATCACCTTGTAATAGTATACCCCCCGATCCATTGTGAATGCGGTGAGATCCTCGTCTGCCGTATTCATATGGATCTGGTTGTATCCGGAGAAAGCGTCCATGAAGCTAAGTAGCTCGTGGCCTGCCGAGCTGTCAACGAGCTGATCAATCCGAGGGAGGGGATAGTTGTCTTTCGGTTAGGCCTTGTTGAGGTCGGTGAAGTCGACGCACATGCGCCACTTTCCGCTTGACTTTTTGACCATGACCACGTTCGCCAACCATTCCGAGTAAGGCACATTCGGAATGAAATTGGCGGCGAGGAGCCTGTCTACCTCGTCCTCGATCGCCTTTTGCTCGACCGGGGCGAAGCTTCATTTTTTCTGCCTGACGGGTCGGACCGTAGGGTTTTCCCCAAGCTTGTGAGATATGACTTTGGGGTCGATCCGAGGCATGTCGGCAGGTGCCCAGGCGAACACGTCAGAATTGTTTCTGAGGAAGTGAACCAGGCCGTCTCGTTGATTCCCCGTCAAAAGCGACTCGATATGAACGGTTCATTCGTCGTCCTCTTCTACGAGGGGGACGTCTATTAGTGGCTCCATTGGGGTCCCTCGGACCTTTTTTTGCTCGTCTCGAGTGTCCAGAGAACCCTTGATATCACCCTCGCCCTCAACATCATTGTTTGGCCGCTCAGACGTAGATGTTGCGGTGAAGCAAACCTTTGCCGTTTGTTGGTCCCCATAGGCCCGACCTATTCCGCCATGGTCGAGCGGGAATTTCATCGCTAAGTGGTAGGTCGATATCTGGGCCCGGAGGGAGTTCATTGTCGGGCGACCGAGGAGGACGTTGTTGGCCGATGGGATTCTCGCGACGATAAACTCTACAGGCACGGTGCGCGTACGGCCCGCCTCCCCGATACTAAATTGAAGAGTGATCACCCCTTCCGTAGGGATGGAGTGGTTAGTGAACCCTGACAGGACGTGGACAGTCGGCCTTAGATCCAACGGGGTGAGCCCCATACGCAGGAAGCGTTCATAAAAGAGAATGTCCGCCGAGCTTCCCGAGTCGACCAATATCCGCTGCACTTCATAGCGGTGGACCCGAGCCATGATCACCAGCGGGTCGTTGTGAGGCAGGGATATACCGTGGAGGTCCTCATCGGTAAAAACAATCGGCTCGGCTGCTTTGGCCTTCATCCTCGGGTGGCTGCCAGTCCCCTCGATCGGTGAGGGACGCTGAGTCTCGTCGGTCTTCGTCGTACCCCCCGCTGATATGGCCATGATTTGGCCGATTATCAATTCGCCCGGAGGGGGACGTTGCTCCTGATCATGGTCGGCATGCCGCTTGTTTTGCAAGTACGTTGCCTGGTGCCCCGAGCGGATTAGCTCCTTGATGTAGTCTCGGAGTTGCTTGCAGTTCTCAGTGGAATGACCCTGCGACCTGTGGAAACCACAGTAGGGGCCTCGGGTGCAATTTTCCGCTTTATTCGAGACTGGGGGGAGTTTGAAGAACCTCTCTCCCTTAGCCTCCTCCAACAATACTGTCTGGGAGATGGTGAGCGGGGTGTACTGTTGAAACTTCGGGGAGTAGGGTTTTGGCTGCTCAATCTTCTTTTTCTCCTCCCGGGCCCTTTTTTTCTGATCGGTTTGCTCTGTCCGGGGCAGGTTGGCGATCACCTCAGATTCAAGCTGGATCTCACGTTCGGTCCAGGCCTTTACCTCTGCCATGGTCTTAGGTTGCGCTAATGTAAAGGAGCATAGCCACTCCTTGTGCCTAAGACCTGACCTGAGAGTCGTAATGACCGTCTCGTCCCGGTGTTCTGAGATCTTGAGGTCGGCATTGTAGAAGCGGGTGACGTACCCTTTGAATGATTCTTTGTCTTCGCTCTTTATGGTGAAGAGATGGTCGACGGTCTGCTTCTGCCGTCTCTTCCCGATGAAATGGCCGAGGAATTGGGTGGCCAGCTCATCGAAGGTAGAGATTGAGCGTGGCACGAGTCCTAAGAACCAGTCTCGTCCGGAGAGGATGAGAGTGGCCGGGAAAGCGCGGCATTGTGCGGCTCGGAACAGTCCTGGAAACCCATCCTGGCTGTGAATGCGTCTAAATGATCCTTCGGGTCGGACATCCCGTCGAAGAGGGAGACCTTCAGGGGCTTGTTCCGGGAGGAGACGTGGACGGCGAGTAGCTCTTTTGTGAAGGGCTTTGTGAGCGAGTCGGCGACATATTTAGCCCCGTCGCTTGAATGACGACTTTCTTGATGCATGCCTTCGATCTTCTTTTCGAGGGTGTCGAGCCGGCCATGGTATCCCGATGATTCGGCACATTCTGATTTTTGGCCTCTGCTGCCGGAGGCCTCTGCTTGGCCACGGCCCCTGTTCCATTCGATGAGCTTCCTCAGGTCCCCTAGCGAGGTCGTCTTCGAGCTGCTGTGGCTAGTCCCTGTTCTTCGCCGAATACAGAGACGAGACCGCTTAGGTTCGTCTTGCCTGAATTTGGGGGCAGATGCTATTTAGATTTATCCGTCCACCTCTCCGAAGATGCCAAGTTGATTTATGGCACCGTGTATCGGAGGTTTAGATGGATACGACCGATATAGCAGACTTCGTCAGATTCCTCCTCATTGTGAGGGTTTTTTGATTATGGGGACGCTTTTCCCTGCAGGCGCAAGCCCCTGCAGTTAATTACGCTACCGCATCGCGGTAACCACTTTCTCCTTCTCCAAATGGCCACTTCGTGTCGTGTGTGTTTATTTTGTTTTTTGGTTGCCCGTGGATTGTATACGGAGACTAATTTATGTTTTCGCCCGTAGGACGTGGATTAGTCCAAATCCGTATTTTCTTAGATTTGGATTTTGATTTGGGTTTAAGGATGCGTTAGTCTCATTTGAGATTAAGATCAACTTAAACGTTTGTTAAGGATATGTTAGTCTAATTTTAGACTAAGATCAACTTAACCATTTGTTAAGGATACATTAGTCTAATTTTAGACTAGGATCATTTAGATCCAACAAAAGATCATTTGGGCTCTATTGTTTTAGTTTAGGGACTTTGCGGTCCATTGTTAGTTTAAGGACATTGCGGTACAATATTAGTTTAAGAACATCTCGGTCCAATGTTAGTTTAAGGACATCTCGGTCTAGTTTAAAGACATCATAATCTGTAAAGGTTAAGGACATCATAGTCCATGAGCTTAAGGACCTCACAGTCCAGTTTAGAGACATCATAGTCTGTAGGGTTTAGTTTAGGGACATCACGGTCCATAAGGTTAAGGACATCATCGTCCATGAGTTTAAGGGCATCACAGTCCAGTTTAGAGACATCATAGTCTGTAAGATTTGCTGGTTGTCGAGACCCGTCACCTCTCTGAAGACGTTGAAGAATTACAACGACACATATCAGAGGAATGAAGAGATGTACCCTTGAATCGATGTGGGTTGGGAGATCTATAGTCTAATTTGGGACCAAGATCAATTAATTAGATTATGAGCACATGGTCTCAGTTAAATCTGAATTGAGAACTTATGGCCAACTTGGGCTAAGTGCAATTAGGTTTAAAATGTTGGACATTTGTTTGGGCTGCCGATCATTTGTCTGGGCTTAGCCCCCTTTACTTAGCAATGCTAAGCATGGGTCTGGGTTCTGACAATATTTTTGTCTTTTATTGAGTGCCGAGCACTCGTATGCCATATGAGATGATCAATTTTGGAAGACAGAGGTGTATTTGAGGTTCAGTCAAAGGGGAGTCTTGCCTCTGGAAGATTTAGCTAATTTGGGCTAAGACTGGTTCGAATATAGTGTTAAACACTAGCACATATTTGGCGATCACGTGTTCCCACGTGATGCACTCAAAACAGTGTTAAACACTAAAAGTGAAGTGCTCATGTGGGGTCACGTGAGGCACCTGAGGATTGGGCCAGATTTCCTTTATTTTACTCTCAGAATATGCAAGTAAGTGTTAAACACTTAATCATCACGTGTGGGCACGTGATGGGTACTCATGCATTGGATATTAAAAGGATTTGTTAGGGGTCACGTGAGGGCGCCCATGCGTTGGATATTAATCCTTCAGTTTTTTCCATCTTCTCTTTTTTAAAAAGCTGTTTATCATGGGTCACGTGGGGACCCGTGAGGCACCCAAAATCGATTCTGCCCTTTTCATTTTGAGAAGTCTGTTCAAGGGTCACGTCGGAGCATGTGACCTAATCTTTTTCGTTCTTATGGTCATTGGAGGGGAGGGTCACGTGTTGCCACGTGATCATGTTGGGTACTTGATCCTTTTACGTGCATGGAGAGATAAATCCTTTATATAAGAATTAAATTCTCTTATAGGGTTAAACCCTAATTTTATTTAGGGAAATTAAATTCCTATATGTTCGAAAGAATTAAATTCTTTAAACTCAATTCTCTCTCTAAGTTTTGGATCTGCATGGCAGAATTTCCCCGATGAGTATTAAATTCTCAACTTATGGGGAGATCTGCTTCTGCAGACCTTCAACCAAAAGAAGAACTAAGTTCTTATTCAGAAGAGTTAAACTCTTAGTTTGAGAATTAAATTCTCTTTTTATTTTGTGGGAGCTTATAGGATGATCTCTTTCCCTCTCTTATCTAGGGTTTCTTTCCTTTCTGAAGAGATTTTCTTCTTTTTTGGAGAATTAAATTCTCTTCTTTTTTTCTCTCTTCTTGTTGTATATCCCTTTTTTTCTTCTTGGCTCCTATTTATAGGAGAAAAAAAGAATCAGTTTGTTTAGTCAATTTTTCATTGAAAGATTTTGATTGATTTTGTAACCAACATGAACTTTTAGATTACTCGATGAATTTTATTCATCATTGGATTTTTAATCCAAAAGATATTTTATTTGTTTTTCCCGACAGATTTTAGAAAAATATTTCCTTGTATAGAATTTTTCTATAAGTTGGTGATTTTTAATCACCATTGGATTTTTAATCCAACGGTGCTCCCTTTACAGAGTGCAATCTTTTTGTTTGGTAAGATCTAGGGAAATATTAGGGTTTTTAATTTCCCTTAATTAGAATTTAATTCTATTAGTTCAGCAGGTTTAAGAGCCTGTCACGTGTTAGCACGTGACCTCTTTAATTGACCATTTAATTAGAATTTAATTTTATTAGTTCAGAGAGCTTAGAAACCCATCACGTGTTGGCACGTGACTCCCGGTCACATGTAGGCACGTGATGCCCCATTTGGGGTTTTCTTTCCATTAACTCAGAGAGTTTTAAGACCCTATCACGTATTGGCACGTGACCCACTGATTAAGCATTTAACTAGATTTAATGCAGTGTCTACAGGCTTTGCCTGTAAATGGTCACGTGTCTGTACGTGAGACCTGGTCACGTGTTGACACGTGACCCCACTGACACAGCATTTCCAATTTGTTTATTTTATTCAGTGTCTACAGGCTTTGCCTATAAATGGTCACGTGTCTGCACGTAAGGCCTGGTCACGTGTGGGCACGTGATGCCTGGTCACGTGTAGACACGTGATACCCCATTTAAGGTTTCCCTTGCTGCTTTATCTGTATTTTATTTAATTCCCATGAGGGAACAGTCCCGGGCGCGTGACCCCGTCGAGGGAGGGGGTGCCGGTCATGCCCGGACGCAAGCGAGCTGACCGACACTTCCTTGGGAGGGACATGGGTGCGATGGGTCTCGGGGTGAGGCGCTCTGGTGTAAGACCTCGGAGTTAAGCTGTGCGGCGCCCACCGGGTCATTGAATATGTCGGCCCGGGGGACTTGCGGCTGTTGGAGACAGCGAGGCGGTGATCGGTTGCGCCAACGCGGCAGAGTCTTCTCTCTCTCTATGGGGGTCCCGGTCCCGAGATGGGGGAGCGGCGACCTGGGAAGCTTGCCCGACCGTTTGGATATGGACGAGTGCGTCCACGACTGACGCGAGTCGATCTATTCGAACGGATAGGGCGTGAATGACGTTCGGGGGAGGAGGGGATTCTCCCTCGTCTCCACTGGGAGGCCAACGGCTGGTGCTTAGATCGTCACGGTGACTGCTTGCCATGATGTCGAGATCGGAAAATGAACTTTCGTTGAGTGGAACTAGCGAATCCCCACAGACGGCGCCAACTGATGGATCTCCGGATCTCCTTCAGATGTTATCTTCCGTTGATCTGCTGTGAGCGCTGATGGATGGCTGAGATTGATTTTGGAGGGTTGACCCCTGATGGGTGTGGATCTTAATGGGTTTTGTGTGGTTGAGGACGAGCTACCTGCAAAAAAGTCCCGGGATGGTTGTGCCACCGAGGACCCTCCGACGATCAAGTTAGACGGGGTATTTTGGTAGAGTAACGACCTATTGGGAAAAAATTGCCTTACTTGAGTCATCTGAAAGAGGGGTTTATATAGCGGCAGCCAGGGTAGGCGGGCGTGAGATTCACGCTGGCCGTTACGCCCGCATGACAGGCGGGATTTCCCATTAATGACGAGATATGCTCGTTAATGGGGATCGTGATGGCGCGGAACGCGGGATCATGAGCGACGGATATCTCGCGTCTAGCGAGATTCACGGAGCCATGGCGGAAGCGCCTGTGAACGGCGCTGTGGGTCGGTCGGTGAGACCGACCAATATAAGCTCGGCGGGAGGCTCGGGAACGATCGGGAGGCCGAGGCATCTCGGTTCTGTGATAGCTCGGAGACGAGCTGGGGGTGGTCTGGAAGGCAACCGAAGGTCGGGAACATCCTCGGGTCGGAAGCCCTGGGTGTGCCTCCAACGTAACGTTCTGGATCTCTTCTTGTAAGTTCTGGGACACGTCATCTGCCACGTGTCATGATCTGGGGAGTCACCGATATCGAGCATCATCACTATCTTTGCCGTACAATTGTTTTTGCTGTTTTGAAGGATCACATAATAAGATTTTGAAGATATATAGAGATTATCATTTTATGGAGTTTATATAGATCCATGGTTGATATATTGCAGAACAATCATTTTGAATAAAGTTTTTGATTAAAATGTATTGAGCTTTTTCTTATATACTGGGTCTAAAACTGTTTTATTAAAATACAATATTTGTTTTTTCCTTCCTATTTTTATGCTTGTTATATGGATCACGCCTTACTTGTAAAGTTACTTTCTCAAACACACTATTTTCTTTTTTTTAGGACTTAGAGATTGATCGTTCAAATATTTTGTTGTATTTAGGTTCTCTTAGAGTGTTGGGCTGTATATAAATGCATATGATTTTTCAATAGATATAATTGAGATTTCATTCTGAAATAGCTCGTCTATATGCTATAATTATGTGCATCTTTTGTTGTTTTCTATGTAAGACTATTCCAACGGTATCTAACCTAATGCAAATGTATATGAACCATAAATTTTATCATTATGTTACAATGGATTTCTTAGAGTTAATTTGTACTATTTAAACATGAGAATGAGCAGACACGGAAACTAAGCAAACCAACAAGTTTCATTTAATTAACGCATAGTAATAAAAAAAAAAGGTAGTTGCTCGTGCCTATCATGTCCTTTTAATACAAGTCCTCATGAACAAATAATCTTATGCAATCTCATGAGTTGTATACAACCATCCATGGACATAATCTTAACAAAACATTATCCAATTTCATCATGCCTACTCCACCATATATCTCAACAACTCAGACGAAGACCAAGAGTTTTGAACTTAGAATATCCACAAACATCAAATGAAACTTTTCCTTGATAAGTTTGAAACCAAGAAAATTAATCTTATCCATAAAAGGTTGGTGAGATTAATCCAAATTGCTTAAGCATGCTGATAATGCTCATAAGTGGGAATTTCCCAGATCACGACACATTGCGGATAACGTGTCATCCACGTAATCCTGCTCAATTCATGAGGGCTACGGAGTTGGAATAAGTATGATGCATTGGGGGCATTTCTCGGCATCTCGTCTCCGAGATTGCATCCGACCTTTTGGAGATCTCTCCGGAGTACCTTCCATATTCGCCTAGCAACCAGCCAACAGCTTACCTCCGAACAATCCTACAGCCGAGCTTCTACAACCTCCTTGCTCGTCTCCGAGATGTTACAGAGCTGAGCTTCCTCGGCCTACTCGCTCGCCTTCGAGCTATCCACCGAGCTGAGCTTCCTCGGTCTACTCACTCGCCTCCAAGCTATCCACCGAGCTGGGCTTCCTCGGCTTCCATGTTCGACTGAGAGCACAGAACCCAAGCGTCGCCATAACGGCTCCGTGTATCTCGCCAAAACAAGATCTCCGCCACTCTACGTCCCGCATCCCATGCTGGTGCATCTCTCCATTAATGGACGTATCCCGCCATCAATGAACTTACCCCGCCATCAACACAAACGTGAGGCGGGAGCGTAACGGACGACGAGAATCTCACATCGGCTCACTCTGTTCGACCGCTATATAAACCCTGTTGGGGAAGATGAAGAAGAAGCTCTTACGGAAGATGAGCATATAGAAGAGGAACCAAAAGAAGAGGCTCCTGCAGCAGAAAAGAATCCTATAGAATATGATTCTGTTGGGGAGGCTCCCGTAGAAGAAGAAGACCCTATAGAGGGGGAATCCGAGAATGAGGCTTCTGCCGAGTATGAGTCAAAGGATGAAGTTTCGAGTGAGAAGGAACTCGAGGCCGAAAAATCTCAAGCAGTTGTTCCAGCAAAACACTGTGGGAATGGCCGTCCCTCTCTTAGTGCGAGAGCCTATTGCAACATATTGAGCTTCTATCATCGAGGTTAATAAGATTTGTTTTTCTTTTGGCCGAATAAAATGATGTATAGCAGTAAGGACATGTCCTTCCTTTTCAGTTGTACTTTTTTGGTTGAAGTTGAATATAAAATCTTAGTTTCAAACAAAAGCTTCTGGTGTCTCATGCCTATTCCTTTTATGCCTTGATTGTCTTTCCTCTTGCATTAATTGTTGTTCCTTCGTGCAACTTACTATCTTATCTCTTCCTTCAGTCCGTTGTAACCTAATCCTCTTCTTTCAGATCATAATGGTCGGACGACACCCTAACCACAACAAAAGAGAAAATAAGATCAATGAAGCCGTTGCTCAACAAGCAGCTATATTGCAAATGATGCAAGGACTAGTAGAACAATAGCAGCAACAGATGGCTTCCCTTCAACAGGAGTTGCGAGAAAGTAGGCATCAACAAGCGAAGATTTTAGGGAAGGCACTATCTCCAATTCCTCAAGATTCAGTGGGAGTGAAACAATTCAGATCGCTGCACCCTAAGACGTTTTCAGGAAAGAAAACTCCCTTAGAAGCTGAGGAATGGTTTAAAAGAACCGTCAATGATCTCGGTGCTGCTCAAATTCCTAAGGATGCGTGGGTAAACATTGCCAAACTACAACGAACGGATAATGCTAGAATAGAGTGAGAGGCAGAAGAAAGTAGACTGAAAGAGCCCATCACCTGGGAAACGTTCAAACAACGCTTTGATACCCAGTACTTTCCAGCTATGGCACACTTAGAGATGGAAAAGGAATTCATACAACTCCAACAAGGGAGCATGTGTGATAAACCTGTGGACGAGTATGCTTCAGAGGTCGCAAGGTTAAGCCGGTTCATACTTCACCTGGTGGCAACCCCAGAACTATATACTAAGAGGTTCCGACAAGGGTTGTACCTGAAGACATTTTCTTCCATGTCTTTTTCTACCCTTTCAACTTATGATGTAATCTTAGATGCAATGAATTTGAAGATCTATAGAAACGCATAAGAAAGAATGACCGTTCGTCAAGTGTTAAGCGACCGACAAGTCAACTTTCAGGAGAATCGTCTTCCAAATTCAACGGAGGGTAGCAATTCAAGAGGCCGGCAGGGCCAACTATTTCAAGAAAACCAGCCGTTATATGCAACAATTATGGTAGAGCCGGACATTACATGAGTGACTGTCGTATTTTGAACAAACTCTGCATAATCTGTAAGTCTCCGAATCATGCTATTGGGGACTGCCCTCAAAGAAGGAGACAATTAGACCCCATCAACAAGCCAGCCAATAATGGGGCACCACAACAAGGAAACCGACCATTTCCCGGCACTAAACCAACCGGTCAGGGAGTACCACCGAAGGGACCACCCTTTCCATCACAAGAACTGTAAGTCGATGTCGTGCACCAAACGGGTCCACGGGGAGGCGAAATATTTAAAAAACGATTTTCAAAGCTCGCAACACTGACTTGAACTCCAGGATCGATGCTAAACCCTAACTAGCTAAACTTGTAAAGAGGTTAACTACTCAGAAAGAGGTTTATGCCTCACGATACAAGCCCTTCGAGTCTTCTTTGCTGTCCTCCTCGTCATCATAAGCTCCAAGGATCATAACGGATCGATGTTTCCTCGTCGGCTTCTTCGAGTCAAAGACGATCCACCCGAGAGACTATAGTCCGAGCACCAACCTCAAATCTGAGGTAACTAGGGCATCTAGTTCGTTAAACTAGATGGCCTAGGTGATGTAAAAAGTGAAGATGGATTGGTTTGTCTCTTGGAACCCTAGATTTCTCAACTTATGAGACTTTTAGGGTTTAGAGGAAGAAGAAGATGCTTGAGGAAAAGGTAGTGAAGAATGAGCTTGGAATAATAAGCATGGCTCAAGAAAAATGAAACATATAATATTCTATGAGATAAATATCTCACAAAATATCAAGCATGCTTCAAAATATCTCTTTTGTCAAGAGAATGAGTCATCCTTCATCTAAAAAATATCTCCACCTCATTTAAGTTTTAATTCAAAAAAGAAATCAAAACCTAATGAGGTGTTTCCTTCTAGAAGCTTTCCCCGAGGAAATTACGAGAATTCCCCTCATCCGTATATACATACCCGCATCCGTATTCCGAAGAATGCGAATACAAAAATACGAAAATAATCCATCAATATAATAATAGGATCCGGTTTAAACCAAGACCCAGTAGTATTATCTGCCCGATTATCATACATGCACAAGTACACGTATGTGTTCGAAGCCCTGCCGTAAAACCATACAGTCTCTACGTCTTTTGCCCGATGCAGGGAAACCCTCTGTGTGGGACTCGAAAGACTCGACAGTACGCTGGCAGTGGGTTTAACCACAAGCCGCAAGCGGTACTAGCTGCACGTAACGGCTACCCAGGTATCTGTCGATAATAAGGCCGATGAGCAAACTCATCCGAACTCCTATTGAGCCTGTCTGTGACAATCTCCGCACAGTCTGGTCTGTTCGTCTGAGAGTATCGCATATCGGGTTTAGGGGCGGTAGTCGTTAGACCCCTAATAGCGCAATAAGTCGTGCCGGAGTGTAGCCTAGAACACCTGAGAAACTACTGGAATACCAACCAGTAAAATCTCTCTTGTCCTGGCTAGGGACTTTGTGTAATGGTTTTCCGAACACAGCGCGATATCAACCCCCAAAACTGGGAAAGGCGGATCATATCTAACCGCCACTGCCTCCAAGTGCTTCGGGACTGCACCCAACTACTCCCTATTTGCACGACTTCTTTGAGCCGTGGTATGGTAGTAATCAAAGAACCGTGGAAACACACTCGAGGCGAAGTAGAAGTGTCAAGTCGACGGACTAAGCTGTACTCATGTCACCTGGGAACTGCTACTCGGCGATAGGTATAATACCCACCAGCAGCTCCCGATGAGTCCTGTCCAGTGTACTCATAACCCAATGAGCACCTGCATACTATCTCCAGTACGACGTACTAATGGCTGTGGGACAGACCATCTCCCCTGCAGGGATGAGAAGCGTATACACTAGTCTACTCTGGAGTATCGATGCCCCGTCTCAAAAATCCTACGACTAGGGAACTGTACTTATAGACTACCCAGCCGCCACTAGTGTGTCTGCCATCACAACACTGGTAATCAAGAAAAGATCCTAAGGGCTCTACCAATATGTATAAGCGATATGCTAAAAGAAACACATGCACATATTTAAGTGGAAACAAACCAGGTAGCATACTGCCATTTTGAGCAAGACTGTTGTTCATCACAGAAAACTGCATTTCGATACCGCTCACTCATTATCAATTTTGTATAGTATCGGTACTATTAACCCGTGTCTGCTCAATAAATACAGATTAAAGGTATTCGTGACAAAACACTGGAAACAAACTCAAATACACAGATATGACATTTGTGAGCCGACACTGCAACCGGAACTGCAAACCGATCTATATTTAAAGAGTTTCTTTTGACAACCGGATTGTGAAGGGACCTTGTCAAGTGAAACCACACCCAAACCCTTTGACCTCTACACCTCCATCCTAGAACCACAATTGATTGAAATCCATACTTTTGACGAGGTGTCTGAGAAATTTGATTTTCACTTGATTGAGGATATCGACGCTGGGAATATTTTGGATGATGAACCCACTGCTTTGGATGAGTTTTTCTCACCAATTCATCATGTCCTTTCACTTCCGTGTGGACATCATCCCGAGTCATTAACCGTTTTTCCCAAACTCCATATGTGTCTTGATATTGATGATGATAAATGCATGGATGAGCTTAATTTTGATGATAACATTGAGGATGAACCAGTTTTACTTAATGAGTCAGATTTTCCAATTCATCCCATCCCTTTCATTGACTGTGTACACCCTCCTAAATCTTTAACCGATATCATTCCTCGATCACTCCCCTCCATCCTTTCCATCATTCCTCGATCACTCCCCTCCATCCTTTCCATCATTCCCACCTCACAAGACACTGTATCACTTTCATTTCCCGTGTCTGGTTTACCAAGTTCGGTCTACCCATATTTTTTCACGAATCTTGAGAGGTTTGACCCCATTTCTCAACGGGTTGATAGATTAGTACAATTGCTTTTTACACATCGGTCATTACAAATTGTACTCATTTATTCACTCCATTTTCACCCTCAAGTTCGTATTCCATTTCTTTTTCCCCTCCGCCATTCTTCTCCTCCACCGAGATCGTATCCCGCTTCTGTCCCCATACGGCCTCGCGTATTCTCCATTTCATTCCTCTACGCATTCTTTCACCAACCTGCACATTATAGCGATAGAATTTTTGAATGGTTGGTGCTAACTTTTGGCCTGTGTAAGGCCTTGTATAAATTGAAACTGTTCCCTCCCATAACCTTGAACTTCAACGCTTAAACATTGGCAACACTGTTTCACTTAAGTTTGGGGGGGATCTTTTTGTGTATATATATTTTATTTTTTTTCTTTTTCTGTTATTAAAAAAAAAAACATGTGAGTGCCGACAATTTTGACCCACTTGGTGTAGCCTAACAGTGAGGGCACTGTCAAGTTTAACTTTAGGGGTGTGCTCGGTAAGCTTTCTACCTTCGCATTCATGTGTATATTTTACATTTTCATACTTATTTTAAAACCCATAAAAATCGAAAATTTTTACAAAAATATAAAAACTTTGTCGTCAAGTTAGCTAATAGGGCAACTTAGATTTTTATTCCGAAAGTTTAGTTGATACGTTAGAAATAACTAAATCCTAGGCTTAGGAATTGAAAACCCTAAAAATAACCCTCCTTTTGTTTAACCTTGGTAATTATACGCCCTTGCATTTTTTTAGAAGTAGGTAATCTTGAGTTCAGTTCTTGAGTTAAGTCGAGATGAAGGGAAAGTATCGAAAGATTTACTAAAGGATAAGTCTGAAAAAATAGTTTCTATTCTTGAGTCCAAATTTAGAAAGTATATACCTTACAAACTGCACATACACGCACTTTGAAACTTGGGATAGTAGAGGACACCTAGAAATACTCTTGGCTGAAAACCTAGTATGAAAGAAAAAAACGGTATTTAAAGCTAACCACTAAAAGAGCATCATTGAAAAATATATCCGGTCTTGAAAAAGAAAAATAAAATAATAAAAATAGAAAATAAATAAAGTCAAGATCTGGAAACTTCTATTTACGCTTTAAGCTCACATATTCAGTAATCGGCAGCTAGTGCCTCAAGAAGCATTAATAGTCGTATGAAAGGTGTGTGAGCAAAACCGTCCATCATTAACAAAAAGAAGTAGTATTAGGTATAAGGGCAAGGGTACTATAGCTTGAATTGAATTCTTAAGTGTAAGGGTAAAATTTTACACACACGTAGGGGTATACCATCGATATTTGGAGGAAAGATAGGAATAGAATAAGACTTATGTTTTCCGTAAAGATGATAAAAATCCCTGATTGGAAACCGCACTTTAGAAGGAAAACTCAAGAGAAGCCGAAATCTTTCTAAACTATAAAAACGTATAGGATCTAAGGTTGAATAAATAGGAGGCATGAAAAATAATGGTTGAATATTTCTAACTTAGGATGATAGAATTTCTAACATAGATACTAAACTGTAGGAGTAGAATCGACGTTAACTTGTGAAACTTACTTGACGGGATTTTGCGGGTATAATCCACTGAAAACCCTCAGGAGACAACACTCCTCCTAGTAGGGACACCTAGAGGTGCGCTTGTTGCACGAGCTCAGTGCAATCCCGTTCCCTGCAAAAGTGAGGTTAGGGTTTTGTTTTGTTCGGGACGAGCAAAAGATAAGTTTGGAGGTATTTGTTCATCACAGAAAACTGCATTTCAATACCGCTCACTCATTATCAATTTTGTATAGTATCGGTACTATTAACCCGTGTCTGCTCAATAAATACAGATTACAGGTATTCGTGACAAAACAGTGGAAACAAACTCAAATACACAGATATGACATTTGTGAGCCGGCACTGCAACCGGAACTGCAAACCGATCTATATTTAAAGAGTTTCTTTTGACAACATGCATGTGTACACACTTTTTATCAAAAATGATCCAACACATACAAGTGTGAACACCTTTTGTGATGCATGAACTTAGGGGAGCTACTTTACACAAGTTGGCACACACAAATGATGATTTGTGCAAGTGGTAGGCACATATGGGGGACATGAATGATAAATGCAAAAAGCTATGATGTGATATAAAGCTACAAGTTTCCCTCCAAATCCCTGAATGCAAACCAGGATCATATAGACAAATCAAACAGCAATAGTGGAATTGTCGAGAGAACACATCATCACAGAACCAACACGAGCCCCAGACTCATCAAGTAGACCGGCGAAAGTCTTCAAAAGTCCGGCACCGCCGGTCTTAGCTTGTCCAAAGCTTCTCATTTTTCTTCTGACCTTCCCTTGCTGTCACATCATCCTTATTATATTGTTTGTTTAATTTTATTTTGTGCCTATAAATGCCCGATCGGTGAGCAAGGGAAGGGGATACATTGAAAGACTTGGATACACTTTTTGTTCATTTTCCATTTTGTTTTAGTCTTGTACATAGCTAGTTCACCTTGAGTTCTTTGCCTTCTCTTGATCTTGCAAGCTCTTTATTGAGCTTTCAAGTTTAAGTTTTGGTTATTGAACTCAAGCTTTGTATCATCACTTGAAATTAATAAAGCTTTAATTTTTGCACTTGGGTTCTTAGTATTCATTTTCTATCTCTTTTATTTACTTGCATTTTATTTCTTGCCATTTACTTACTTGCAATGTTGTTTTATTCTTTTCTTTTTATCATTTCATTTGCTCTTTCTTTTTGTTATTTTGATGGTTTGTGAATAATGGCGTTGTTAGGAAAGAGAATGGTTATGTAAGTTAGCAATTCCATTTTCTTATTTTGTTTGCCCGATATTTGCTTATTGAACTCCGCCCAAATCTTACGCAAGCGCTCCGTTAGGCACCCTACACTACCAAGGTATCGGTGATCCCTAATCATGACCGGTTGCGTTTGATTTGGCCGGAGGCGAAAGTCAAAAGACAAGAACGGACGGACAAGGGTCAATAAGCCGGATTTCACAAATACCGCGCTTAAGAACCCTAATCCATGTTGTTGCCGATTGCTCTAGCTTCAATGGTCAAGCTCGGAACAAAGGATTGAGTACGGATTTCCCTAACTTACACTAACCTATCTATTCCTAACAAACTTATACTTTGCATATACAAATACATAGGTTAGAATCAAACATTTCCGACCCTTGCATTAACTCGTGATAACAAGAACGCAAAACGCACTGTCTTCCTGCGTACGACCCGTACTCATCGCGGCTAGCTACACGTGACGCCGTCTTGATTGCGATTAACTTTAGAACTTAAAAAAGACGCGCGTAAGCGCGTGCCAATCAACTGTTAATACAACCGTGAATATCCCAAACTTCTATTAAGTAATATACAAACCAGTATGATACAATAATGGCCTCTAGGGCATATATCACTAACAATCTCCCACTTTCACTAAGGTTATGTATTGGCATATCGCAGACCTATCATCTCGATTAGCCTCTCGAATTGTGTCTGAGTGATGGCCTTTGTGAGTGGGTCTACAGTGTTATTCTCCGTATCTACTCTCCTCACCTCGATCTCCCGGGGATCAATGATCTCCCTGATCAGGTGTGTTAGTTATATGTATGCCCTAGAGGCCATTACTGTATATTGGATGTATATTGTAGTGGATGCTGGGACATATATAGGGAGGACTTTCTTGCTCGACATGATAGTATGCTATCTGGTTGACCTTTACCTTAACGTGTATACTGATTGTCTCTCTGTTACATGTTGGTAAAGCCCTTAGGATGTGTACTTGACTACCTGGACTATGATGCGGATCATACTAGTGGGGACATGGTAGTCCACAAGTACATCCTTCAAAGTCCCTAGTCGTGGGTGTATCGAGACGGGGCATCGATATACCAGAGTAGACTAGCGTGTACCTTCTCGACCCATACAGATGGGCGATGGATGATCCCATATCCATTGGTGTTTGACATCAGAGATGATATACGGGTGCTCAGTAGAGACTGGGTACACTGGACGGACTCGCCGAGAACTCCCAGATGGTATTATACCTCACGTCAGATGGCAGTTCTCTGGTGACACTGGTACAGAGTAGTCTGTTGACCCGAGATCGTCATAGAGTCTTGTGTGGTTCCCACTGTGCTTTGATTTCCATCTTACCACGTCCAAGAGGGCGTGCAAAATGGTGGTTTTTGGGTACAGTCCCGAGTCACATGGAGGCAATGAGCGATAGGAGGGGATTCGTCTCTCCCGGTATAGGGGGTTGATGTTGCGCTGTGTTCGATTGGCTATAACAGGAAATCCCTGGCCAGGGTTACTGAGATTTACTGGTAAGTGTTACCAGTAGTTTCTCGAATTGTTATAGACCTCATATCGACACGACTTATTGAGCTATTGGGGTCTGACGTTTACCACCCCTAGGCGAGATATGCGACATATCAGACGATCAGACCGGACTGTACGGTAGTGTTACTGGTTGGATTCACTGGAGTGTGAGCGGGCTTGCGCGTCGATCTTCAGATCGCTCAATACCCGGGTGGCCGTTACGTTTAGCAGACCGCTTGCGGCTTGTGGGTGCTTGATATGATCATCACCTGCTGCCGGCGTATTGACGAGTCTTTAGAGTCCTACACAGAGGTTTCCTGGCTCAAGCGAAACGAAATAGGAGCGCATATGAGATATGTGCGGGACCGAGAATGATGCGTGTATGTGATACCGTATTTCATTCTCGCGATGTGACATTGATCGGTTATATGCGATATAGCCGAGTTATCGGATCAAATGTTGATTCGATAAGTTGTTACTGTAGATACCAGTCGGTTATGTGCGACATGACCGGATCATTGAATCAAGTGTTGATTTAGTGATTTAATGCATAATTATATATTTGATATAGTACTTTGCATTAACTAGTATCGGTTCACTTTGAATGGATTTTCTCACTCGGATGTGCGCATTGTATATGCGATATATTTTTGTGCACTTGTTTGTATCATGTTTGATGATGCATGCAACATTGGTTAGTGTAAAGAATTAAACCTAGGTTAAGTATATGGTTAAGGTTTCTATTTATTTGTCCATTCATTTATCTTTTTATTTGGATTAAAATGAAATGACAAAAGAAAACAAAATGGTTATCATTCTTTCTTTCTTTCATGAAGCTTAATGAAGCTTCATGAAGTTTTGACCATATGACCATTTTGTCTTTTAGCTTAACCCTAACCATTGCACTTAACCATGATTGATTATCTACACCTAACCATGGTTCTAATATGATAAGTATTCATTTCTTTTCTAATTTTTAATCAACTTATCATAATTAGCTTCTTCTTCTTCTTCATTTCTTCATATGAAGAAAGCTTGCTCCATTAATGGCAAGTGATGAAAAAGAGTGAGAAATCCAAAACTAAAGTCTACCCACTTCCTATTTGTTCATCCTCTACCTCTTGCCAAGTAGAAGAGTGTGTTTACTTCACAAGTTTCATGACTTGGTGAAGTTGTGAGCTTGATCTAGCGATGCCTCGACGTAGATCATCTTCGGCATGGACATCGACGACCTAGCTTGCCCATTCTCCGACGAAGCCGACGCTAGAGCCCGGATTTGATTTGGACAGCGGAGAGGACCTCATCTCGGAGCCGTGGAGGTGGAGGACCGGATCTACAAAGGTTGTATTTCCGTATTCCCTTAGTTAAGTGTTAACTAGTTAGCTTTTTCACCTAAACTTCTAGCCGACGATCCGTAGTCGGGTTTCTCGGCACCGTTAAAATTTTAATTTGGCATGTTCGATGCCTTGTGAGACCTCTTGAGAGTGCCTAGGAACCCTACAGTTGTATCAGAGCCTAGCTAGAGCCTTAGGCGAAGTCCAGACGGAATTTGAAACCCGAACGAACCCGAAACCCACACCCGAGAATGCTCTCTGTACATTTTTGAAAACAGTGAGTTTTTCTATATTAAAAATATGCAGAAAAACATGTAGGAAAATCTAAGAGTAACTGTGCAATTCGTAACCCTAATTCCATTAAAGAGCCGCGCTTCCGCGGCACGAGCATGGCTCGTGCGGCGGAAACGCGGCCTGTTTGTCGTTTTGTGTGGTGATGTTTGCACAGTAACTCCTATTTAACTGTGCTGGTTTTCCTGGGTATTTTTAATATTTTTTCAAGAGTTGAATTTTTCTGGGTTGTTTTAGGGATTCGATTGTTCGATCGGATTATCAAATTTTGTCTGTGTGGCTTTCCGGATAAATATTAGAATATGTTAAAAAGTTCGACCGGATATAAATACCCAATTTTTCCCCTGTCGGGAAACTTCCAAGTGTTGGATTTTTCCGTAGTTTAACGACATTCTAAGTAGTGCAAGTAACTCAATGGTCCCTCTAGAAGACAACAAACCTTAACTCGATTATGTGACCGTCTTGAACTGCCCTTTGAACCTTCGGGTTTGGGGCAGTACGGCGTGCCACATGTGAGGCGTTGGCTTGACCCTTCTACGGCTGGACCGTTGGTACTGAGGCACGAACGGAATGTTGTTAGACTTATTTCATGTGTTGATCTGTATCGGGAAAACTTGGGTGTTCGATTGTTCGATCGGAAAGTTTAACATTTTCTATTTATCTCGAATGTGATACAATAATTGGAATTCACAATGAGTTATGTGATAACTGAATGAATGTTATAAACATAGCAGTTTAGTCTCACTTGATCGGTTGCCACGGAATTTTGATATGATCAAAAGTCCGTCGCAATCACATAGTGTACGCGGATACTCGCAGGGTAAACTTAATAGACAGCCTCACTCCATAGCCCCGACCAAGTGACTGTAGGAGAACCCCGTTGCCGAAAGCATCCGTTCGGGTGCTCGCGGTAGCGGTGTTCCGCCTTGGTGCACTTCGTCGACGGTATCGGGGGTGCGGCCGCCTACTAAAGTTTGCGACGAGCATTCGATCAGCATGTCGGGAATCTTGTTGAATTGCCCGACTTGATATTGAAAAGTGTTTTCGATAAAGAGACTAAAATGCGGGGTTTATAATTGTTAGGCATGCGATGTCTAAGTAATTCATTTGGTCAGGCATGCGATGTCTGAGGTGATTGCGGATTCCAACTGTTGTAGTTTTACACTTTCTTTTCTGTGACCGTAAGTGTAATATGTGATATCGCCGGTTTCGTTGCTATATGTCAACGACAATTGGGATACGCATTTTTGCTTACGTTGATGACATGTGATGTTATGTGTTGCTGGATATGTTATATTGGATCGTCGTGTTTGAATAGCCGGGGGTTTTTATGTGAGATGAGTGTTTTTCATTTTCATTCATGTAAAAACTTGTATGTAATATTCTTTTATTGGGGCACTTCCAGGTTGCGGAAGTTGTCACCCGTTGTATATTATTTACTTTTCCGCACTAGGATAGACCCAAGGAGGAGGGCACAAGTAACCGGGTTCTGGAGTCCAGTGGGAGACCAACTCGAGGAGTCGGGTCCGGGTCTCCTAACTCCAGAATTGGTAGGTTGCTTGCCGCTCTCGTAGGGGTCTAGGGGTGTGGGTTTGGCTATTCATCACGACCGTGGAATCCGTGTTTTATACTGGCTCGTATTGAAAACACGGACGTCCTAGTATATCCAATATTTCATATGATTCTTCTGCTGCGATATCTGTGATGTGATCATGTGATGTTCTGTGATAGATACAGTATATAGTATATATGATATATTATATAGACGTTACTTATGTTTTACACCCGCGCTAGCCCTGCCCCGCTCTGCCGTTAGTTACCTAACCTAACGGTGCACGAGGGGACATCGAGGCGAATGCGGATGGCATAAGTGTACGTCATATCTATCTGTGATGTTTAGGTACTTATATGATGGGACTTCATTAATGTGATTAATGAAATAAAAGAAACCTAAGATGTTGTAGAATCGAATTTCAAAATAAAACAGGTAGCTACAGTTTTTTGCTTTGCACAGAGGTATATATGATATATCCTGCACCTTATTCGATAAGGAAAGGACCGAGATCCCTTCACCGGGAGTGACTCCTTTAGCAATAACTGGCAGATGCTACAACCTTCGGTTTGTCTTTTGATTCCTTTTAAGTGTTTTTGCTTTGCACAGTGATATATATGATATATCCCGCACCTCATTCGACGAGGAAAGGACCGACGATCCCTTCACCGGGAGTGACTCCTTTAGCAAAACTAGAAAAGCCTCAAAATCACTCCATTTTAAAATCATTTGATTCTACAACGATATCAAGTTCATTACGCAATAGGTTTTCAGAAAAACCTGTCATAGCCCTCCGTCATTTCAGATAAATTGTATATAGTATTCGTGCTGCATTTGTTGGCTTTCGTCAAGGTGCAGTGTGCGGTAGCTATATGCTGCTTATCTGCCAGCATACGATGCGATTGGATTAGGGTAGTCGTGCGGCTTTGTTGGCTTTCGTCAAGGGTCGTGCGGGTGGGTTTAATTCGATCAAGAAATGTACGGGTTGAACTTGACTAGCGGGCTATAGTTTGTTGGCTTTCGTCAAGGTCATAGCACGTTAGGGGCAAAATATTATCGGGAATTTCAAGTGTTGAAATTTGCAATGAGATTGCATACCTTCTATGAGATAGTTGGATCCCGATACCCGCTGCGAGTAAGAGTTACTCCTGGGAGAGTTTTACATATTACAATTAGCCGATCAAGTAGGTGTCTAGAAAGGTGTCAACGAGGTTACGCCTCTGGGAAAACGAGGTTTACATTAATTAGGTTCGTGCGAAAGCACGGGGGACCTCCCTCAAAGTACCGACACTGGCCTGGCTGAAAGATCGGCGAACTTGTAGTGTGTAATTAATCCCGGCTAGTCTTTCCTTTTAGGGTTTGAAGGAAGATTTGATAAAAAGCAGTGGGAGCCATCCTGATTAGATAAAATAATAACCAATCTATTCTTGCAAGAGCGCACGCTGAGTGTTTTCTTCTCTCTCTCTCCAGGTAGCGACCATATCACGCCTTAATCAAGATAATAAAACAGAATATTGACCGAACCCGCTTATTATACTGAGCTGGGGAACGTTGGTCCCGCTCCAACTTATAATTGTTATAAGATAGAGCAGGAAATTGGGGAATACCAGATTTCCCGTGCCGCCCAAACGAAGAGAATGCATGCTGATGCATCATCTTCGGGTGTGTTCATTATATAGAACTGTTTCTCAGTATCCTTTACGTCCTGGGTATGTTATACCAGATCAGGATCCCTGATATGTAATCTGTTACATAGGGCTACAGAAAGGTAGAAAACTGAGAACGGGTGATAAGTTTCATGAGGCAGAAAACGGGGCAAGTGTTGCAGCCAAGTCTGTTGGTCACTGTCACCCTGTATTCCAAATACATTGATTCTGAACGAATGTTATTAGATACCGAACCTGATATACAAAATCATATCAGTCTCTTTATCAGTAAAGAAATGATAAAATTTTGTATAGATGGATAATGTTTTGAACATTTCCTATATCAAAAGTTGATCGGTTCAGGCACGTTATCTAAAAGCATTAATGTTCTAAATCAAACTACAGTTCTTAGTATACAGAACACACACAAGAGGAAGTGTTCAGAACTGAACGAATTCTTCTTGAGGCATTGTAGACTAGGTCATATCAATGCGACCCGATTGGCTGAAGTTATATTTAGATGCATATTTAAATCAGTTTGAATTTACATCTTGTGAAACTTGCCAGTCATGTCACAAAGATATAATGACACTAGCTCTGTTTATTGGAAACAGAGAAAGAGTTAGTGAACTCTTGGGATGATACATGTTGATGTATGTAGGTCCCCTGTCTACACATGCCAGGACCAGTTCTTTGTACTTCATTACATTCTCTGATAATCTCTCAAGATTCAGACATATGTTCCTGTTGAAACACAAGTCCGACCCTTTTGAGATATTCACAGAATATAAGTTAGAAGTAGAGAACCAAAACGGGTATAAATATTATGTCCTTTGATGAAATCAAGGAGGAGAATACTTGAGCACGAAATTCTTGAACTTTTCTAAAGGAGAATGAGATTCTCTCTCAGCATTACTTCTCCGTATACACCATAGCACGATGGTATATCGGGGCGGAGCAATAGCACCCTATGTGATATGGTGTGCTCTATGATGAGTACTACTGAGTTACCTATTTCCTTTTGGGAGTTATGCGCTTGAGAAGCTGCACACCTATTGAATAGGGTTCCAATCAAATCAGTAGCCTACCGCTTCATATGTGATATGGAAAGGGAAGAGCCCATATCTTAAGTTGGTTAAGATTTGGGGTTGTCCGGGCTATGTCTAAAAGCATAATCCGGACAAGCTCGAGGCAAGATCAGTTATGTAGAACTGGAATGGTTTCAGCTATACAAACTGCAGCTGATGATTTGGTAGAACCAAAGGATTCAATAGTTTCCAACGAACCTCAACCTCTCCGCCGATCTAGTAGGTTTCCTCACCCACCTGAGAGTTACTTTGGTTTCTCTATGACAGTGGGAGCGAAGATTGCATCATGAGATGATGACCCAACTAGTTTCGAGCTGGCCATCAGGAGTAAGACTCTGTAAGAATAGCTGGATGCTTAGTGATCTGAGATGGAATCCATGTACACCAACAAAGTATGGACTTTGGTTGCTATATCTGAAGGGTTAAATCCCCATCAGGAGCAAGTATATCTTGAGAAGATTACTTGGTGTAGATGGAAAAGTTGAGACTTTCAAAGCTAGACTTATTAAAGGTTTGCATCATTGACCAGGTTTGGATCATGATGAAACTTTTTCTAAAGAACTATGCTTAAGTCCATCCAGATCCTACTTGCCACGGCTACATACCATGACTACGATATCTGGCGGTTGGGTGTCATGACTGCTTTTCTAAATGATGTTTTAGAAGAGAACGTCTGTAAGTACACAGCCAGAGGGCTTCGTAGACAGTGGGAGCAGCGGAAACGTGTGCAAGATGCTTTATAAGATAAAGCAGGCATCGCGGAGTTGGAACATCTGTTTTGATGTATAAGTCAAAGAGTTTGACATCATCAAAATGGTAGATGAACCTTGTATATACAAAAAGGTAGTAGGGAGTATGGTGACGATCCGCATAGAGTACGTGGATGACATACTCTTGATAGGGAAGGAGTTTCCTATGCTACGCTCGATCAATCTCCGCTTATTACAATGATTTTCCATATAGGATCAAAGTGATACCTACTAAATCCTAAGCTTTAAATCTATGAGATAGATCTAAATGGATGTTAGGATTCTCACTAGTTGTAGTGAGATGGTATCAATCGATCCTGGGGAAAATCACTGGAAGTGTTCCAGGGTGATAAAGACGACTGAATGTCAGTCACAGGCATTGTCTATACCCTCAGTAAAGGGACGGTATGTTGGAAGAGTTCCAAGCTAGATACCGTGACATACTAGACGATAAAGGCTGGATACATCGCTACTTAAGATGCTACCAAAGAGGCTGTTTGGGTGTATATTGGTTCATGAGATGAACTATGTTCCTCCCATTGTGTGACAATGGAGTTGTGGCTTATGACAAGGAACGCCGGTCCCATCAGTGATCCAGACATATTCTAAGGCAGTATCACTTGATCATGGAGATGGTTGATCTCCAGGGAGATCGAGGTTAGGAGAGTAGACTCAGAGGACAACATGGCGGATCCACTCACGAAGGCCTATTCCTAGAGAGAGACTTTTATGGGATGGTTGAGTATGAGATACTACAACCACTGCTACAGATGGCCCTAGTGGGAGATTGTTAGTTATATGTATGCCCTAGAGGCCATTACTGTACATTGGATGTATATTGTAGTGGATGCTGGGACATATATAGGGAGGACTTTCTTGCTCGACCTGATAGTATGCTATCTGGTTGACCTTTACCTTAACGTGTATACTGATTGTCTCTCTGTTACATGTTGGTAAAGCCCTTAGGATGTGTACTTGACTACCTGGACTATGATGCGGATCATACTAGTGGGGACATGGTAGTCCACAAGTACATCCTTCAAAGTCCCTAGTCGTGGGTGTATCGAGACGGGGCATCGATATACCAGAGTAGACTAGCGTGTACCTTCTCGACCCATACAGATAGGCGATGGATGATCCCATATCCATTGGTGTTTGACATCAGAGATGATATACGGGTGCTCAGTAGAGACTGGGTACACTGGACGGACTCGCCGAGAACTCCCAGATGGTATTATACCTCACGTCAGATGGCAGTTCTCTGGTGACACTGGTACAGAGTAGTCTGTTGACCCGAGATCGTCATAGAGTCTTGTGTGGTTCCCACTGTGCTTTGATTTCCATCTTACCACGTCCAAGAGGGCGTGCAAAACGGTGGTTTTTGGGTACAGTCCCGAGTCACATGGAGGCAATGAGCGATAGGAGGGGATTCGTCTCTCCCGGTATAGGGGGTTGATGTTGCGCTGTGTTCGATTGGCTATAACAGGAAATCCCTGGCCAGGGTTGCTGAGATTTACTGGTAAGTGTTACCAGTAGTTTCTCGAATTGTTATAGACCTCATATCGACACGACTTATTGAGCTATTGGGGTCTGACGTTTACCACCCCTAGGCGAGATATGCGACATATCAGACGATCAGACCGGACTGTACGGTAGTGTTACTAGTTGGATTCACTGGAGTGTGAGCGGGCTTGCGCGTCGATCTTCAGATCGCTCAATACCCGGGTGGCCGTTACGTTTAGCAGACCGCTTGCGGCTTGTGGGTGCTTGATATGATCATCACCTGCTGCCGGCGTATTGACGAGTCTTTAGAGTCCTACACAGAGGTTTCCTGGCTCAAGCGAAACGAAATAGGAGCGCATATGAGATATGTGCGGGACCGAGAATGATGCGTGTATGTGATACCGTATTTCATTCTCGCGATGTGACATTGATCGGTTATATGCGATATAGCCGAGTTATCGGATCAAATGTTGATTCGATAAGTTGTTACTGTAGATACCAGTCGGTTATGTGCGACATGACCGGATCATTGAATCAAGTGTTGATTTAGTGATTTAATGCATAATTATATATTTGATATATTACTTTGCATTAACTAGTATCGGTTCACTTTGAATGGATTTTCTCACTCGGATGTGCGCATTGTATATGCGATATATTTTTGTGCACTTGTTTGTATCATGTTTGATGATGCATGCAACATTGGTTAGTGTAAAGAATTAAACCTAGGTTAAGTATATGGTTAAGGTTTCTATTTATTTGTCCATTCATTTATCTTTTTATTTGGATTAAAATGAAATGACAAAAGAAAACAAAATGGTTATCATTCTTTCTTTCTTTCATGAAGCTTAATGAAGCTTCATGAAGTTTTGACCATATGACCATTTTGTCTTTTAGCTTAACCCTAACTATTGCACTTAACCATGATTGATTCTCTACACCTAACCATGGTTCTAATATGACAAGTATTCATTTTTTTACTAATTTTTAATCAACTTATCATAATTAGCTTCTTCTTCTTCTTCATTTCTTCATATGAAGAAAGCTTTCTCCATTAATGGCAAGTGATGAAAAAGAGTGAGAAATCCAAAACTAAAGTCTACCCACTTCTTATTTCTTCATCTTCTACCTCTTGCCAAGTAGTAGAGTGTGTTTACTTCACAAGTTTCATGACTTGGTGAAGTTGTGAGCTTGATCTAGCGATGCCTCGACGTAGATCATCTTCGGCATGGACATCGACGACCTAGCTTGCCCATTCTCCGACGAAGCCGACGCTAGAGCCCGGATTTGATTTGGACAGCGGAGAGGACCTCATCTCGGAGCCGTGGAGGTGGAGGACCGGATCTACAAAGGTTGTATTTCCGTATTCCCTTAGTTAAGTGTTAACTAGTTAGCTTTTTCGCCTAAACTTCTAGCCGACGATCCGTAGTCGGGTTTCTCGGCACCGTTAAAATTTTAATTTGGCATGTTCGATGCCTTGTGAGACCTCTTGAGAGTGCCTAGGAACCCTACAAGGTGGTGCCGCCTCAAGATATGTCTGGACTTCTGATAGGACCTGGGTTCCTTCGCTAAATCTATTGCGCCGTTGTTGTCACAATACAGAGGTATTGGATCTACAATAGACGGAACCACCTAAAGTTCTGTTAGGAACTTTCTCATCTAGACTGCTTCCTTCGCGGCATCACAAGCAGCTATGTACTCCACTTCCATCGTCGAGTCAGCAACGGTGTCCTGCTTGGAGCTCTTCCAACAGACCGCCCCTTCATTGAGGGTAAATACATAACCCGACATGGAGTTGGAGTCATTCTTGTCACTCTGGAAGCTGGAGTCAGCAAAGGCCTCGATCATGAGGTCTTTTCCGCCATACACAAAGAACATCTCCTTAGTCATTCTCAGGTACTTGAGAATATTCTTTACTGCTATCTAGTGCTTCTTCCCTAGGTTTGACTGATACCAGCTTACCACACTTAGTGCGTAAACAATCTGGTTTGGTACATAACATCGCATACATTATAGAGCCTACCGCAGAAACGTAGGGTATAGATGTCATGAGAGCCCTTCCAAATCAGTCTTGGGAGACATCTCTTTGGAGAGGGTGATTCCATGACAAGCCGGTAGATTACCGCGTTTTGAATATTCCATACTCAATCTTTTCAGTATGGTGTCAATGTACCTGAACTGCGAAAGTCCCAATATCTTCTTTGATCTATCCCGATAGATCTGGATCCCCAGAATGTAGTTGGAATCACCCAGGTCTTTCATGGAGAACCTTTGTGACAAGAATCCTTTGACTGATTGTAGCATAGGAATGTCATTTCCTATTAAGAGAATGCCATCCACGTACAAGACGAGGAATACTAATGTTCTCCCTACAATCTTACTATATATGCATGGTTCATCTGGATTTTTGAGAAAGTCAAATTCTTTGACCGTATCATCAAAACATATGTTCCAACACCGCGATACCTACTTTAGTCCATAAATGGACATAAGCAACTTGCACACTTTTTCGCTGCTCCCACTCTGAATGAAACCCTCTGGCTGATCCATAAAGATACACTCTTCCAAATTTCCATTGAGAAAAGCGGTCTTTACGTCCATCTGCCAGATCTCATAATCGTGGAAGGCAGCAATGGTAAGAAGGATCCGAATGGATTTGAGCATAGCCACTGAAGAAAATGTTTCGTTATAGTCCAAACCAGGTCTTTGATGAAAACCCTTTGCAACAAGTGTTAGGAATATGTATGCCCTAGAGGCCATTATTGTACATTGATGTATGTTATAGTGGATGCTTGGACAAATATATAGAGGACTTTCTTGCTCGACATGATAGTATGCTATGCAGTTACTATTTATCTTAACATGTTGACTGGTATTCTTTACTGTCTTTCTCTCACATGTTGATAAAGCCCTTATGATATGTACTTGACTACCAAGATTATGATGAGATCATACTAGTGGGGCCAGGGTGGTCCAAAAGTACATCCTTTAATCAGTTCCTAGTCGAGGGGATATCGAGACAAGGGCATCGATATTCCAGAGTAGAATGGTGTGTACGTTACTTGTCCCTTAGAGGGCGATGGTTGATCCCACATCCATTGGTGTGTGACATTAAAGATTGTACACAGATGCTCATTGGAGAATGGGTACATCGAACACAACTCGCCGATGACTCCTAATTGGTAGTATACCTATCGTCAGATAGCAGTCTTTTGGTGACACTGGTACAGGTTAGTCTGTAGACCCAAGATCGTCATAGAGTCTTGTATGTCTCCCACTGTGCTTTGATTTCCTCCCTACCACGCTCAAGAGGAGTTGTGCAAACAGATGGATTTTGGGTACAGTCCCGAGTCACATGGAGGCAATGGGAGATAGGAGGGGTTTCGTCTCTCCCGGTATTGGGGGTTGATATTGCGCTATGCTCGATTGGCTATAACTGGAAGTTCCTGGCCAGGGCTGCTACTGAGATTTACTGATAAGAGTTATCAGTAATTTCTCGAACCGTTATAGTCCAGACATCGGCATGACTTATCACGTTATTGGGGTCTGACGTTTACCACCCCTAGACATGATATGAGACATATCAGACAAAGAGACCAGACTGTACGGTAGTGTTACTGATAGGCTTCATGGAGAGTATGGACAAGATTGCTTGTCGATCTTCATATCACTCAATACCCGGGTAGCCGTTACGTCCAGCTAGTACCGCTGAAGGCTTGTAGGTGACTGATGTGATCATCACCTACTGTTGGTGTATTGACGAGTCTTTAGAGTCCCACACAGAAGTTTCCTGGTTCAAGCGAAACGAAGTAGGGAACATATATGATATGTGTGGGCCTGATAAAATACGTGTATATGATACCGTATTATAATCCGGCAGTTATCTGATGTCGGTCAGGTTATATGTGATATAACCGGATTATCGAATCAAGTGTTGATTTAATAATATGATATAATGATAAATGATATTAGTCGGTTAAATCAAGTGTTGATTTAATAATGTGATATATATTATATTTGATATAATTATATCTTAACTAATATCATTAGCTCACTAATTATTTTTCATAATATATATTAATATATATGATATAAATATATATTATGAACCATGGCATGTTTTTCTATTTTATGAAAAATGGAAAAATGAGGTGGAAAGTGAAGAGATATGGAGGGCATGGGTGAAGCATGGCTTTTTATGATTGTTTACTCATCTTACTTCACTATTGAAGTATGGCTTCATATTTTTATTGAAAAATATAGCATGCTTCAATAAGTGAGGAATAGATAATGAGCCATTCTTCATGCTTGACAACACTTAATCATTTTCTAGTGTTGCTCTCATACACTCTCTTGCTCTCTTCTTTTTCTTTCTCTTCATGCATCAAAATTCCAACCCCTCACATGTGATGTGAACCATGGAATTTTGAACAAACTAGTGAGCTTCAAATCCCCTACTTCACCATCCCACACCAAACTAGCATTTTAGTGTGGAGTATTTCCTTCACCAATAGGAGATTAGTGAAGAGATAGCTTGAGCTAGTGGGCTTCGCGTGGATCATCTTCGGCACGAATGTCATCGGAGGAAGCTTGTCCAAACTCTCAAGTGGAGCCTAGTAGAGTCGCGTGAACTACTACATAGAGCTTGTGAAGTGAAGGACTCGATCTACGAGGGTATAACTTCTTTCACTTCTTTAGATAGATCATATCATCATAGGTTAAACCCTAAAATTCTATTTACGATCTTGGTTAGTCTAACTTATCACCCGAAAAAATTTAAATTTGGCATACTTGATGCAACAAAAACCTTGTTGTGGTGTTAGGGTAGACTTTCATGGTATCAGAGCCAAGCTAGAATATTTGGATAGGTCTTTATGATGTTAAAACCGTTCAATCGGTTTCGAA
This sequence comes from Agapanthus africanus, assembly GCA_030015575.1. Lineage (NCBI taxonomy): Eukaryota > Viridiplantae > Streptophyta > Magnoliopsida > Asparagales > Amaryllidaceae > Agapanthus > Agapanthus africanus. The sequence goes on along the minus strand of CM057338.1, from coordinate 863,285,526 downwards.
ACTCGCAAAATTTATAGTTTCTGTCGAATTTTTCAAATATTAGAATTTTCGTGATTAAAATTATCCAAAAAATCTTGCAGGAATTTTTATGGAACCCAAGAAAATTAGAACCCATGATCCTTCAAATGGCCGCGGAATCGTGGCCCAAACCCTATTTTGGCCGCGGTTCTGCCGCACTTTTGTGGGTTCATGGGTCAATTCTTTCTGTTCTGCTCCATTTGGCAGTTTTGCACTCTCTGGATGTTTTTAATGTTTCTCAAGTTGTTGAGGTCTCTGGAATTTGTGGGTATTTGCTAAATCGATCGAAAAGTTTAACGTTGTATAGATCTTGATGATATGTGATACAATAATTAGAATCCAAATAATTAGTTTTGTGAAAACTAGTTAGTATATTATAAACCTAGTGTATTAGTCTCAATTAATCGGTTGCCATGGAGTTTTGATTCGGATCAAAACTCCGTCACAAACGCGTATTGTATGTGAACACTCGCCGGGTAACTCTAGTAGACAGCCACGCCCCATAGCCCCGACCAAGTGACTGTAGGAGAACCTCGTTTCCAAAAGCACCCACTCGGGTGCTTGCAGCTACGGTGTTCCACCTTAGTGCACTTCGTCGTCGGTATCGGGGGTGCGGCCATCTGCTAAAGTTTCCAACGAGTATTCGATAATGTAGTCGGGAATCCTGTTGAATTACCCGACTAATGTAATTGAAAAGTGTTTTCAATTTGAGACTAAAATACAAGGTTTATAAGTTAGGCATAAAATCCGGAATATGAGATATTCCGGGTTTATGATGTCTAAGGATATACGGATTCTAATTATTATAGTTTTACAATTTCTTTTCTGCGACTGTAAGTGTAATATGTGGGGCATCCCGAACTTGTTGCTATATGTCAACGAAATTTCAGAATACACATATTTACTTACGTTGATGACATGAGATGTTATATGTTGCTAGTGATATGATTTATTGGATCGTCGTGAATGAATAGCCGGGGGTTTTATGTGAGATGAGAGTTTTTATTTTCATTCATGTAAAATCTGTATGTAATATTCTTTTATTGGGACACATCCGGGTTGAGGATGATGTCACCATTGATGTATATTATTTACTTTTCCGCATTAGGATAGACCTAAGGAGGGGAGCACAAGTAACCGGGTTCTAGAGTCCAGTGGGAGACCATCTCAAGGAGTTGAGACTGGGTCTTCTAACTCTAGAATTGGCAGGGTTACTTGCCGTTCTCGTAGGGTTCTAAAGATATGGGTTTGGCTATTCATCACGACCGTGGAATCCGTGTTTTACATTGCTGGCTAAATTTAAAACACGAAAATCCTAGTATATCCAATGTTTCATATGTTGCTTCTGCTGCCTGGTTCTGTGATGTGATCATATAACCACGTGAGACGAATGTTATATTATATATATGATATATAATAAACGTTGCTTATGTTTTGCACCCGCGTTATTCCAACCCTCTCTGCCGGTAGTTAAGTAACCTAACGGTGTATGACGGGACCCCGTGGCGAATGCAGATGGCATATGCGTACGTTTTATTTTCGTTTCATTTTTCTGTGATGTTTAAGAAACATTAAATGGCGGGATTTTATTAATGAGATTAATGAAAAGAAAGAAACATAAATATATTATAGAATCAAATTTTAAAACAAGGTAGCTCTAGTTTTTCTTTGCATAGTGGTATTTTTTGATGAATATCCAGCACCTCATTCGATGAGGAAAGAGCGGAGATCCCTTCACCGGGAGTGAGCACTTTAGCGAAACTAGCAAATGCTACAACCCACTCGGTTTTTTCTTTTGATGGCTTCTCTAGTTCTTGCTTTTCATAGTGGTATTCCTGAATATCCTGCACCTCATTCGATGAAGAAAGAGCCGAGATCCCTTTACCGAGAGTGACCTCTTTAGCGAAACTAGCAAAAGCATAAAAAACACTCCTTTTCAAAATCACTAGATTCTACAACGATATCAAGTTCATTACGCTCATGGTTTTCTTAAAAACCTGCGTAGCCCTCCGTCATTTCAGATAAGTGCTATTTTAGTATTCGTGCTACATTTGTTGGCCTGCGTCAAGGCGTAGTGTGCGGTAGCAAAATTAGTGCTTATCTGCAGCATATGATGCGATTGGATTATGGTAGTTGTACGACGTTGTTTGGCCTGCATCAAGGATCGTACGGGTGGGTTTAATTCAATCAAGAAATGAACGGGTTGAACTTGACTAGCACCCTATGTGTTATTTAACCCGCGTCAAGGTCATAGGACGCTAGGGGTAAAAACATTATCGGGAATTTCAAGTGTTGAAATTTGCAATGAGATCGCATACCTTTTTTATGATAGTTGGATCTTGATACCCACTGCTAGTAAGAGTTACTCCTGAGAGATTTTTGCACTTTACAATTAGCTGATCCAGTAGGTGTCTAGAAAGGTGTCAACGGGGTTATGCCTTTAAGGAAACGAGGTTTATTTTAATTAGGTCCATGCGAAAGCACGGGGAACCTCCCTCAGAGTACCGATACCTGCCTGGCCGAACGATTGGCGAACCTGTACGGTGTAATTAATCCCGGCTAAACTTACCTTTTATGGTTTGAAGGAAGATTTGATAAAAATAGTAGGAGCCATCCTGATTAGATAAGATAATAACCAATCTAATCTTGCAATGTGCGCACGACATGATAGTATGTAAACTGGTTATTCTTTATCTTAACATGTTGACTGGTATTCTTTACTGTCTTTCTCTCACATATTGTTAAAGCCCTTAGGATATGTACTTGACTACCAGGATTATGATAAGATCATACTAGCGGGGCTAGGATGGTTAAAAAGTACATCCTTTAATCAGTTCCTAGTCGAGGGGATATAGAGACAAGGGCATCGATATTCCAGAATAGACTGGTGTGTACGTTTCTTGTCCCTCAGAGGGCGATGGTTGATCCCATAACCATTAGTGTGTGACATCAAAGATTGTACACAGGTGCTCATTGGAGAATGGGTACACCGAACAAGACTCGCCGAGGACTCCTAGTTGGTATTATACCTATCGTCAGATAGAAGTCCTCTGGTGACACTGATACAGGTTAGTTTGTAGACCCGAGATCGTCGCAGAGTCTTATGTGGCTCCCACTGTTCTTTGATTTCTTCCTTACCATGCTTAAGAGGAGTTGTGCAAACAGGTGGATTTTAGGTACAGTCCCGAGTCACATGGAGGCAATGAGCGATAGGAGGGTTTTCGTCTCTCCCGGCATTGGGGGTTGATGTTGCGCTATGCTCGATTGGTTATAACTGGAAGTCCCTGGCCAGGACTGCTGCTGAGATTTACTGATAAGAGTTATCAGTAGTTTCTCGAACTGTTATAGGCCAGACATCGGCATGACTTATCACGTTACTGGGGTCTGACATTTACCTCCCCTAGACTTGATATGCGACATATCAGACGAAGAGATCGGACTTTACGGTAGTATTACTGATAGGCTTCATGGAGAGTATGGACAAGCTTGCTTGTTGACCTTCATATCGCTCAATACCAGGGTAGTCGTTACGTCTAGCAAGTACCGCTGATGGCTTGTAGGTGACTGATGTGATTATCACTTATTGCTGGGGTATTGACGGGTCTTTAGAGTCCCACACAGAAGTTTCCTGGTTCAAGCGAAATGAAATAGGGCACATATATGATATGTGCGTGGGCCAGATTAAATACGTGCATGTGATATCGTATTGTAATCTGGCAGTTATCTGATGTCGGTCATGTTATATGTGATATAACCGGATTATCGAATTAAGTGTTGATTTAATAATGTGATATACAGATAAATGATATTAGTCGGTTATATGTGATATAACCGGATTATTAAATCAAGTGTTGATTTAATAATGTGATATATATTATATTTGATATAATTAAATCTTAACTAATATCATTAGCTCACTAATTATTCTTCATAATATATATATTAATATATATGACACATACACACACACACACATATTTTATGAAGCATGTCATGTTTTTCTATTTTATGGAAAATGGAAAAATGAGGTGGAAAGTGAAGAGATATGGACGGCATGGGTGAAGCATGTATTTTTATGATTGTTTATTCATCTTACTTCACTATTGAAGCATGGCTTCATATTTTTATTGAAAAATATAGCATGCTTCAATAAGTGAGGAATAGATAATGAGCCATTCTTCATGCTTGACAACACTTAGTCATTTTCTAGTGTTGCTCTCATACACTCTCTTGCTATCTTTCTTATTCTTCCTCTTCAGGCATCAAAATTCCAACCCCTCACATGTGATGTGAACCATAGAATTTTGAACAAACTAGTGAGCCTCAAATCCCCTACTTCACCATCCCACACCAAACTAGCACTTTGGTGTGGCGTGTTTCCTTCACTAATAGGAGATTATTGAAGAGGTAGCTTGAGCTAGTGGGCTTCGCGTGGATCATCTTCGGCACAAAGGTCATCAGTGGAAGCTCGTCCAAACTCTCAAGTGAAGCCTAGTGGAGTCACGTGGACTACTACACAGAGCTTGTGAAGAGAAAGACTCGATCTACGAGGGTATAACTTCTTTCACTTCTTTAGTTAGATCATATCATCATAAGTTAAACACTAAAATTTTAGTTACGATCTTGGTTAGTCTAACTTAGCACCCTAAAAAATTTAAATTTGGCATGCTTGAGAAAACCTTGTTGTGGTGCTAGGGTAGACTTTCATTGATGAGACAAGATTGACAAGTTGTATAAGACTGATATTTGAACGGATCCAAATATCCTTCTCTATGTAACTTCGTTAATCGTGTTTCATTGATGTGACCCAGTCTACAATACTATAAGAAAGCCTGATTTAATTCTGGAGGTTTTCTATTAAGTGTGTTCTGGACACTGAAAACCTGAGCTTGATTTAATAAGTATATATCGTTATCTAATGTACCTGACCTAATCAGAGCTTGATTTAGGTGGTTGTGGACCACATCGCTTACAAATGTAAAATCATATCCTTTCTTAGAAAGTAAAGATACAGATATGATATTACAAGCTAGATTAGGTACATACAAACAATTATATAGAATCAATATCTTCCCACTTGTCAATCCTTGGTGATATCCCCCTACGAATACAGCGTCCACGCTTATTCCGTTAGCAACCCTGAGAGTCATATCACCTGCCCTGATAACTCTACGTTTTCTCAAAGCCTGTAATGAATTACAAATATGAGATCCTGATCCGGTATCTAGTACCCAGGAAGTAGAGTTAATTGACATACAGTTTTCAATCACAAACACACCCGAAGTCGAAGCCACATCATGCTTCGGATCTTAGATTCTGGCTTTCCAAGCCCTGCATTTTTTCTGCCAATGCCCTTTCCGGTGAGAATAGGAACATCTCTCTTCTCCTACTGTCAGCCCCAAAACTTTTGCCTTTCCCTTTCCCTCTACCTTACTGACACCGAATATAGGATTTGTGGAGGTCTTCTTCTTCTCACCCTTGGCTTTCGCCTTGGATCTAGAAGAGGAAGATTCCCCAATAAACAGAGCGGGTGTCTCCCTTGTTTCCTTCAGGGTGTAAGTAGAAGGTAGGGACTATAGAATCAAGTCAGCATATGACTGGTTCTCCAACGTGGTCTCCAAGTCTGTGAGATCATCAATATAGCTAGTCATCGTAAGGATGTTGTCCCCTACAGATGACCCGATATCCAATCTCGCTTGAAGCAATTCCTTCAACATCTCATATCTTGCGGTACGAGATTGCTCTCCATATAAATCTTTGTTATGGAGGAAGATGGAAAGTAAGTCCATCTTCTCGTGCTGCCTCTGGTTTACACCATCTACTGAGCCCAACACGAGGCACTTGGCATTCACACTATCCTTTTCCCTTGTCTTACGGATATCATCCACGATGGTGGAGTCTGGACCTGGGACGGCGAGGCTTGAGTAGTAATAAGGCGGTCCAGCTTGTCACAGGTAATGGACATATGGACAAAAACTTGCCAGTCAATATAGACTGGCCCAGTCAATTTATTATCTAATTGTAACCTATGCGCGGTCAACTGGTTGCTGCAATTAGGAGAAAGAGAAGAAACGCTTTAGCATGACGCTCTTGCAAGTTTAGATTGGTCTTTAGTTTATCTAAACATGATGGCTGTTTTCCCCAATCAGAGCAAAACTCTGTTCAAATTTTGAAATTTGAAATGAGGCAACGCTCACGTGCAAAGCACAAAAGCGCTAGCGCTAAGAGTCAAAGACTCTGAGGCAGTGCTCACGTGCAAAGCACGAGAGCGCTTGTGCCAAGAGCGCCAGCGCTAAGAGTCAAAGACTCAAAGGCAGCGCTCACGTTCAAAGTACGAGAGCGCCAGTGCTAAGAGTCAAAGACTCTGAGGTAGCGCTCACGTGCAAAGCACGAGAGCGCTAGCGCCAAGTGCGCCAGTGCGCCAGTGCTAAGAGTCAAAGACTCTGAAGCAGCGCTCACGTGCAAGGCACGAGAGCTCTAGCGCTAGAACTAAATGTTCTCCACCGTTGGATCAAAGATCCAATGAAGATGATAAATCATCAAATTACCAGAATAAAATTCTGTTAAGGAAATACTCCTCAGAATCTTTCCAAACAGGAAAGATTATGGTCTGTAAATCAGAGCACCGTTGGATCATTGATCCAATGGTGATTAAAAATCACCAAGATACAGAATAAGTTATGTATGGGAAAGTATTTTCCAATCTTGTTAAAAAACAAGAAGATTGTCTTCTGTAAAACAGAAGCCTTAGGATCAAAGATCCAACGGTGGGAAACATCCCCAAATCAATTGGAGAAAAGATCTCCTTAACTGATTCAACAAATCAGCCTCCACTATATAAAGGACCCAAGACTTCAAGTCTTGCACGGAGGAACCCCCCCACACAAACTTTGAGAAATTTCAAAGAGAAGAGCAAGCTCTCGGAAGAAGAATTTTTTCAAGGTGAATAAAACAGAGAGATCAAAGCATCTCATCGAAAAGAAGAACTTAGTTCTTTTTCTAGATCATAGATCTACAAAGACAGAAGTCTTTTATAAAAGTAGAAGAGATTGGACCATCTCATCATAAAAAGGGATGGAGAAGAACTTAGTTTTCTTTAGATCACAGATCTATAAGACGAAGACAAAGTCTTTTACAAAAAAACAGAAGAGATTGTAACATCTCCTATTGAAATAAGAACTTATTTCTTAGATCCATGAGACAAAATCTCTTATAAACGAGAACTTAATTCTCAGAGTACAGAACTGATCAGAACTGCCTAAAATGAGCCTTAGCGCTTTAATTTTAAAGAAGCTCCCCAGCGCTCCAAATATGGCGCTCAGCGCTATGCGTACCACGTGCTCCTCACGTGTGCGCCATTTCATAAGAAGCGCCTCAGCGCTTCAAGGCTGGCGCTCAGCACCAAGCGTAATACATGCTCCTCACGTGTGCACCATTTCATAAGAAGCGCCTCAGCGCTTCAAGGCTGGCGCTTAGCGCCAAGCGCACCATGTGCTCCTCACGTGTGTGCTATTTCATAGGAAGCGCTTCAACGCTCTAAGTCTGGTGCTCAGCACCAAACGCGCCACGTGCTCCTCATGTGGGAGCTGAAGGAACATAAACTGTCATTTAAATAAAGCCCCAGAGCCATAATGAGTGCTCAACACTCAATAAAAGAAAAAAAAGTTGTTAGAACCCAAACCAATGCTCAACATTGTTAAATAAAAAAGGACTGAGCCTAATTAAATGTTCAACATTTTAATTGAGTGGGCTGAGCCCAAGTTGGCCACAGATCCCTAATTCAGATTAATTGAGCCCATATGCTCATAAATCTTTTTAATTGATCTTAGTCCCAAACTTGACTGCAGATCTCCTTACCAACATTGGTTCAAGGGTACATCTCTTCATACCTCTGATATATGTCGTTGTAATTCTTCAACGTCTTCAGAGAGATGGAGGGTCCCAATAACCAATAACTTTTAGCGCATCCCCAAATGGTTGAACCAAAACCACATAGATTATGACGTCTTTAAACGGACTATGATGTCCTTAAACTTTACGGACCATGAGGTCTCTAAACTCATGGACTATGATGTCCTTAATCTTATGGACCGCAACTGTTTCCCCAATCAGAGCAAAGCTCTGTTCAAATTTTGAAATTTGAAATGAAGCAGCGCTTCATAGCAGCGCCAGCGCTGAGAGTCAAAGACTCTGAGGCAACGCTCACGTGCAAAGCACATGAGCGCTAGTGCTAAGAGCGTTGCACTCTAAGCAGCACACCACGTGCAAAGCACGTGAGCGCTAGTGTTAAGAGCGCTCCACTTTAAGTAGCGCACCACGTGCAAAGCACGTAAGCGCTAGCGATAGAACAAAATGTTCTCGGCCCTTGGATCAAAGATCCAACGAACACGATTAAAAATCATCAATTAACCAGAAGAAAATTCTGTTAAGGAAACATTCCTCAGAATCTTTCCAAACAGGAAAGATTGTTCTCTGAAAATCAGAGCACCGTTGGATCAATGATCAAATGGTGATTAAAAATCACCAAAGTACAGAATAAATTCTGTATGGGAAAAGATTTCCCAATCTTGTTAAAAACAAGAAGTTGCCTTCTGTAAAACAGAAGCCCTAGGATCAAAGATCCAATGATGGTGAAATCCCCAAATCAATTAGAGAAAAGATCTCTTCAACCGATTCAACAAATCGGCCTACCCTATATAAAGGCCTCAAGACTTCAAGTCTCATATAGAGGAACCTCCGCCCCACCCACAAACTTTGAGAAAGTTCAGAGAGAAGAGCAAGCTCTCAGCAGAAGAAGAATTTCTTCAAGGTAAAATAAAGAGATCAAAGCAACTCATTAGAAAAGAACTTAATTCTTTGGCCAGATCATAGATCTTTAAGACAAATTGTCTTTCACAAAAGAGATCATAACATCTCATTACAAAAAGGGGGAGAATAATTCAATTCTCCCAGGATCACAGATCCATAAAGGCAAAGCCTTTCACCAAAAATATAAGAGATTGAAACATTTGCTATAAAATAAGAACTTTGTTCTTAGATCCATGAGACAAAGCCTCTTATAAGAGAGAATTTAATTCTCAGAGCGCAAAGCTGCCTAAAAAGAGTCTTAGCGCTCCAATTAAAAGAAGCGCTTCAGCGCTCCAAATCTAGCGTACAGCGCTACAGAGCCTTAGCGCTCCAAGTTTAAAGAAGCGCCTCAGCGTTCCAAATCTAGCTCACAGTGCTGCAGAGCCTTAGCGCTCCAAGTTTAAAGAAGCACCTCCGCGCTCCAAATCTAACGCACAGCGCTGCAGAGCCTTAGCGATCCAAACTTAACAGAAGCGCTCTGCGCTCATTGACTGGCGCTCAGCGCCAAGCGCTCCACGTGCTCCTCAAATGTGCGCTACTTAAACAAAAGCGCTCTACGCTCATTGACTGGCGCTCAGCGCCAAGCGCACCACGTGCTTCTCATGTGTTCGCTACATCACAAGAAGCGCTCTGCGCTCATTGACTGGCACTCAGCGCCTAGCGCGCCACGTGCTCCTCACGTGTGCGCCGAGAGAACATAAATTGTTCTTTAAGTGATAAAGCCCAGAGCCATAATGAGTGTTCAGCATTCAATAAAAGACAAAAAGTTGTCAGGACCAATGCTCAGCATTGTTAAATGAAAAAGGACTGAGCCTAATTAAATGTCTAACATTTTGAATAAATGGGCCGAGCCCAAGTTGGCCATAGATCTCTAATTCAGATTAATTGAGCCCATATGCTTATAAATCTTTGATCTTAGTCCCAAATTTGACTATAGATCTCCCAACCAATATTGGTTCAAGGGTACATCTCTTTATTCCTTTGATATTTGTCGTTGTAATCCTTCAACGTCTTCAAAGAGGTGACGGGTCCCGACAACCAGACAGTCCACGGATTGTGGGGTCCCTAAACTCATGGACTATGATGTCCTTAAAGTTTATGGACTGTGGGGTCCTTAAACTCATAGACTATTATGTCTTTAAACTTTACAGACTATGACGTCTTTAAACTATGGACTATGATGTCCTTAAACTCCATGGACTATGATGTCCTTAAACTTCTGGACTGCAATGTCCTTAAACTAAAACAATAGAGCCCAAATGCTCTTTTATTGGATCTAAATGATCCTGTTAAGTTGATCTTAGTCTAAAATTAGACTAACGTGTCCTTAACAAATTGTTAAGTTGATCTTAGTCTAAAATTAGACTAACGCATCCTTAACAAATGCTTATGTTGATCATAGTCTCAAATGAGATTAACGATCCTTAAACCCAACCTAAAATCCAAATCTAAGAAAATACAGATTTGGACTAATCCATGCCCTACGGGCGACAACATAAATTAGTCTCCGTATACAATCCACGGGCAACCAAAAAGAAAAAAACCACACACGACACGAAGTGACCATCTGGAGAAGGAGAAAGTTGTTACCGCGATGCGGTAGCGTAATTAACTGCAGGGGCTTGCGCCTGCAAGGAAGAGCGTCCCCACAATCAAAAACCCCTCAAATGAGGGGGAATCTGACGAAGTCTGCTACAACGGCCGCATCCATCTAAACCTCCGATACACTGTGCCATTAATCAACTTGGTATCTTCGGAGAGGTGGACGGATAAATCCAAATAGCATCTGTCCCCAAATTCAGTCAAGACGTTAGTCTTCCCGGTCTTTCGGCGGAGAACAGATTCTGGCATGCCCGGTGTGACCTTTTCCTCTTTCCACTCCACACTTCGTGTGTCGTGTTTCGGGAACGAATCGCAGTTTAATATGGTTGCCCATGGATTCGAGGTACTAAGATTTGGTGCCTTGCTCCCGTGCAGATCAATGGCTTCCAACTGCAACAACTGCAACAATTCCCACTCTGTCCTTGCTGGTGGAGTGACCTACGGGCCTCAAGCAGCCTCCCTTTTTACGATGCCGGTGGACTAGGTGACGCAAGCCACCACAGGGCTATTCTTTGGGACCATGCTCCCACCCATGAGCTTCAATGCCCCATTGTCGACGCAGGAGGCTCCAAAGAAGTCGGTCTTTGATCGGCTTACAACTACCGCGGCCCCTCTCAACGGGCCCAAGTCTAGTGCCTCAGTTTTCAACAGACTAGGCCAATGCTCAAGTGGGCCCGTGAAGAAGCCCACGATACCTGAAGTGGCCATTCCAAAGAGGATAGTCATTTCTATTCCTGAAGTCATCAGAGCGACTTAACCTGCTAAGGAGCCGGTCTTTGCAAGACTGACCGTTTCAGCTCCCGCTCCAGGCGAAGTATCCAACGCTGCTTCCTCTGCTAAAAAGTCGGTTTTTTCAAGATTGATCGTTACCTCTCAGCGGACATCGGTCTTTGACAGGCTAACTATAACAACAGCCCCTCATCAGAGCGGGGGGCATGAAGAAGCTCACTCAACAGCAAAAGTGGTCCCGGCCACTCGACAGCAAAAGTGGGGCCGAGTAAGGAAGGCTGGAGGTAGCTCTCCTTCCGGACTGACTCCGCCAGCTCCAATGGTGGAAATTGATGCTGCTGTTCCAACTGGGAATAGCTTTGAACCACTTAGGATGGTACGCAAGAACTCTCCGAAGGCCGTGCTAAAAAGATCTCATTCCACTTATGGAGAACGCTATAAAGGTGAAGCCAGAGCAGCCCCCTCAGCGTCTATCCTCTAAAATTCATAAAGTTTGGCGACAGGTGTTCATATCAGAATTTTGCATTATTATATGCTAGTTATATGTATGCCCTAGAGACCATTACTATACATACGATGTATATTGTAGTGGATGCTTGGACATATATAGGGAGGACTTTCTTTCTAGACATGATAGTTCGCTATCTGGTTGCTCTTTATCTTAACATGTACTCTGATTGTCTCTATGTTACATGTTGATAAAGCCCTTAGGATGAGTACTTGACTACCAGGACTATGATGCAGATCATACTAGTGAGGACAGTGTAGTCGCCAAGTACATCCTTCAAATGTTCCTAGTCGTGGGAGTACCGATACAGGGCATCGATACTCCAGAGTAGACTAGCGTATGCGCTTCTTGACCCATATGATGGGCGATGGATGATCTCGTATCCATTGGTGTTTGACATCAGAGAAGGTATACGGGTTCTCAGTGGAGACTGGGTACACTGGACGGACTCGCCGAGAACTCCCAGATGGTATTATACCTCACGTCAGTTGGAAGTTCTCTGGTGACACTGGTATAGGTTAGTCTGTAGACCCGAGATCGTCATAGAGTCTTGTGTGATTCCCACTGTGCTTTGATTTCCATCATACCACGTCTATGAGGGCATGCAAAAAGGTGGCTTTTGGGTACAGTCCCGAATCATATGGAGGCAATGAGCAATAGGAGGGGATTCGTCTCTCCCGGTATAGGGAGTTGATGTTGTGCTGTGTTCGATTGGTTATAACTGGAAATCCCTGACCAGGGTTGCTGAGATTTACTGGTAAGTGTTATCAGTAGTTTCTCGAACTGTTATAGACCTCATATCGACATGACTTATCAAGCTACTGGGGTCTGACGTTTACCACCCCTAGGCGAGATATGCGACATATCAGACGAAGAGACCGGACTGTACGGGAGTGTTACTGACTGGATTCACAGGAGAAAGTACAGGCTTGCTTGTTGATCTTCTGATCGCTCAATACCTGGGTGGCTGTTACGTTTAGCTGACCGCTTGCAGCTTGTGGGTGATTGATATGATCATCAGCTACTGTCGGCGTATTGACGATTCTTTAGAGTCCTACACAGAGGTTTCTTGACTCAGGTTAAAACGGAGTAGGAGCACATATATGATATGTGCGGGACCGAGAACAATACGTGTATGTGATAACGTATTAGATTCTCGCGATATGAGATATCGACCGGGTATATGTGATATAGCCGGGTCATCGGATCAAGTGTTGATTCGATGAACTGATACAGATTATATTAGTCGGTTATTTGTGAAATAGCCGGATTATCGGATCAAGTGTTGATTCGATAATTTAATGTATAATTATATATTTGATATATTAAATTACATTAACTAATATAAGCTCACTAAAAGATTCTTTTTCTCACTCGGGTAATATATTGATATATATATGCGATATATGTTAATTGTATTATTTTATTTTGTTACAATAAATATTGTATATATGGTATATAATATTGTAACATGTTAGGGTTATTAATGCAACATGTTTAGTGGAGATTAAACATGGTTAGGGTTTGATTTGGATTATGCTTTTTTAGAAGTTTCTAGAAGCTTTGCTTTTTGTTTTTTAAAAGATATTTTGTAAAGATATTTAGTTATGATATTTGTTAACCCAACTCAACCTTTGACCATGGTTCATTCTCTACATGGGTTAAGTTATCATACTTAACCCATGGTTGCATTTCTAACCTCACTACAATTCATTATTCATCACAAAAGAAATGGTTCTTCTTTTTCCTTCTCCTTTTTAATGGAAAAGCTTTCTAGCTTTTTCATTAGTGATGATTTTGAGTGAGATTAAGAAAATAAATGAGAGCTAAAATCCTACTTCATCATCCTAATCTATCCTAGCCATTTAGATTAGGGTGTTCATTTCGTCGGTGAGTGAGAGCTTGTGTTAAAGAAACTTCAAGGTAGATCATATTTGTTATCGAAGATCGGAAGCAGGCTTGCATCTTTCTCTTCGTGGAGCCTCTCTAGAGTCCGAATTCTTGATGATCGCAGCGAAGGGACCTCAAAACAGAGCTTATGAAGCGAAGGACCGGACTACAAAGGTTGTAATCCCAAACTCTTAGATGTTAATGTGTTTAACATGCTCTGTTTCGCCTAATCTTTAATTTAAAGATCTTGGTTAAGGTTGTTCGGCACGTCTAAATTTTGAATCGGGCATGGTTGATGTCTTATAGACCCTTGTGAGAGTGCCTAGTAACCCTACAGTGGTATCAGAGCCATGCTAGAGTTTTAGGAGAAGTCTAGGCAAAGTTTAAAGTCCGATCGAACTCCGAATACCCGTAAAATCCTAGTTTCTGGAAATTTTTTAAAAAGTTGACATTTTTCATATTAAAAATGCTCAGAAAATTCAGCAGGTGATTTGATGGATTACTTGAAAAATGTGCCCAAAATTTGATTGTTTGGCCGTGAAACCGCCGCGCAAGCAAGGTTATTGCCGCGGTTTCGCGGCGAAACAGTCAAATTTTGGGCACGTTTTTCACAGTAATCCATCAAATCACCTGCTAAATTTTCTGAGTATTTTTAATATGAAAAATATCATCTTTTTGAAAAATTTCCAGAAATTAGGGTTTTACGGTTATTCGGAGTTCGATCGGACTTCACCTAGACTTCGCCTAAACCTCTAACTTGGCTCTGATACCACTGTAGAGTTACTTGGCACTCTCACAAGGGTCTATAAGGCATCAACCATGCCCGATTGAACTCCGAATACCCGTAAAACCCTAGTTTCTGGAAATTTTTCAAAAAGTTGACATTTTTCATATTAAAAATGCTCAGAAAATTCAGCAGGTGATTTGATGGATTACTGTGAAAAACGTGCCCAAAATGCCTTTATTGCGCCGCGGAACCGCGGCAATAACCTTGCTTGCACGGCGGTTCCGCGGCCAAACAGTCAAATTTGGGTTTGTATTTTACACAGTATTATCCGTACAGATTTCCTGATTGTTCTGGGAATTTTTATTCTACTCAAAGTGTTGAGTTTTCTGGGTTGTATTGGGAGCTCGTTGATTCGATCGGAAAATATAACTTCGTTTAGTTTGTCCGGGTAATTTTTAGAACGTGTTAAAAAGTTCGACCGGATATCAACAACTCACTTTTTTCCCTGCCGAAAAATTTCCAAGTGTTGGATTTTTCCGTAGTTTAAGAACGTTCTAAGTCGTGCAAGTAACGCGGTGGACCCTCTAGAAGACAGCAATGCTTAACTCGATTATGTGACCGTTAGAACCACCTCTAAACCTTAGAGTTTAGGGCAGTATGGCGTGCCACATATGAGGCGTTGGCTTGACCTTTCTACGGCTGGACCATTCGTACTGTGGCATGTGATGGATATTTTTAAACTAATTTCAAGTGTTGAGAATCATTTAGGAAAACTTGGGTGTTTGATTATTCGATCGGAAAGTTTAACATTGTCTATTTATCTGGAATGTAATACAATATTTGGAATCCACAAGTAGTTATGAGATAACTAATTTGAATGTTATAAATCTAGCAGTTCAGTCTCAGATTATTGGTTGCCACGGAGTTTTGATGTGATCACAAGTCTGTCGCAATCACGTAGCGTACGCGGATACTCACCGGGTAAACTTAATAGACAGCCACGCCTCATAGCTTCGACCAAGTGACTGTAGGAGAACCCCTTCGCCAAAAACATCCGTTCGGGTGCTCGCGGCAGCGGTGTTCCGCCTTAGTGCACTTCGTCGACGGCATCGGGGGGTGTAGCCATCTACTAAAGTTTTCGACGAGCATTCGATCTTGATATCGGGAATCTTGTTGAATTGCCCAACTAGATATTGAAAAGTGTTTTCGATAATGAGACTAAAATGCGGGGTTTATAATTGTTAGGCATGAGATGTCTAAGGAATTCATTTGGTTAGGCTTGCGATGTCTAAGGAGATTGCAGATTCCAACTGTTGTAGTTTTACACTTTCTTTTCTGCGACCGTAAGTGTAGTATGTAGTTGTATCGCCGTTTTTCGTTGCTATACATCAACGACAATCGGTGTATGCATACTTACTTACGTTGATGATATAAGATATTATGTGTTGCTGTGATATGTTATATTGGATCGTCGTGTTCTGAATAGCCGGGGGTTTTATATGAGTTGAGAGTTTTCATTTTCATTCATGTAAAATTCATTTGTATGTAATATTCTTTTATTGGGGCACTTCCGGGCTGAGGATGATGTCACCATTGTATATTATTTACTTTTCCACATTAGGTAGACCCAAGGCAGGGAGCACAAGTAACCGGGTTCTAGGGTCCAGTGGGAGACCATCTCGAGGAGTCGAGACCGGGTCTCCTAACCCTAGAATTGGCAGTGTTGCTTGCCGCTCTCGTAGGGGTCTAGGGATGTGGGTTTGGCTATTCATTGTGACCGTGGAATCCGTGTTTTATGCAGGCTCGTATTAAAACACGGACGTCCTAGTATATCCAATATTTCATATATGTTCTTCTGCTGCAATGTTCTTTGATGAGATCATATTACTGTTTGAGACGAATGTTTATATTATATATATGAGATATATATTGTATATTGTTGATTTCGTTTCAAATGTGATGCTTGTGAAGCATAATAAAATGGGACTTCATTAATGAGATTAATGAAATAAAAGAAACCTAAAGATGTTGTAGAAACATGTCTCAAAAACAGGTAGCTCTAGTTCTTGCTTTGTATAGCGGTCTTCCTTGTAGAACATCCAGCACCTTATTCGATAAGGAAAGAGCCGAGATCCCTTCACCGGGAGTGACCTCTTTAGCGAAACTAGCAGATGCTACAAACTCAGTTTTTCTTTTGATTGTTTATATAGTTTTTGCTTTGTATAGTGATATTTATGAAATATCCTGCACCTTATTCGATAAGGAAAGAGCCGAGATCCCTTCACCGGGAGTGACCTCTTTAGCAAAACTAGAAAAGCCAAAAAAACACTCTTTTTAAAATCACTCGTCATTTCAGATAAGTACTACTTAGTATTCGTGCTACGTTTGTTGGCCTGCGTCAAGGCGTAGTGTGCGGTAGCTAACTAGTGCTTATCTGCAGCATACGATGCGATTGGATTAGGGTAGTCGTGCGACTTTGTTGGCCTGCGTCAAGGGTCGTGCGTGTGGGTTTAATTCAATCAGGAAATGTACGGGTTGAACTTGACTAGCGGACTATGGTTTGTTGGCCTGCGTCAAGGTCATAGGACGCTAGGGGTAAAATATTATTGGGAATTTCAAGTGTTGAAATTTGCAATGAGATTGCATACCTTCTATGAAATAGTTGGATCCCGATACCCGCTGCGAGTAAGAGTTACTCCAGGGAGAGTTTTACACATTACAATTAGCCGATCAAGTAGGTGTCTAGAAAGGTGTTAACGGGATTACGCCCCTGGGAAAACAAGGTTTAATTTAATTAGGTCCGTGCGAAAGCGCGGGGAACCTCCCTCAAAGTACCGACACTGGCCTGGTCGAAAGATTGGCGAACTTGTAGGGTGTAATTAATCCCGGCTAGTCTTTCTTTTTAGGGTTTGAAGGAAGACTTGACTAAAACAGTGGGAGCCATCCTGATTAGATAAATTGATAACCAATTTAATCTTGTAAAAGCGCACGCTGAGTGTTTTCTTCTCTCTCTCTCCAGATAGCGGCCATATCACGCATTAATCAAGATAATAATACTGATGTATTGACCGAACCCGCTTGTTATACTGCGCTAGGGAACGTTGGTCCCGCTCCAACTTATAATTGTTATAACACAGAGCAGGAAATAGGGGATTACCAGAATTCCCGTACCACCCAAACGAAGAAAGTGCATGCTGATGCATCTTCTTCGGGTGTGTTCATTACCGGGAACTGTTTCTCAGTATCCTTTACGTCCTGGGTATGAGATACCGGATCAGGATCCCGCAAATGTAATTTGTTAGATGGGCTACAGATAGGTAGAGAACTGAGAACGTGTGATAAGTTTCATGAGATAGAAACGGTGCAAGTGTTGCAGCCAAGTCTGTTGGTAGTTATCATCCTGTATTACCAGAATACATTGATTCTGAACAAATGTTATTAGATACCGAACCTGATATAAAATATCATATCAGTCTCTTTATAAGTAAAGAATGGATATAATTTTGTATTGTTGGATAATGTTTTGAACATTTCCTGTATCAAGAGTTGATCGGTTCAGGCACGTTATCTAAAAGCATAGATGTTCTAAATCAAACTACAGTTCTTAATGTACAAAACACACACAAGAGGAAGAGTTCAGAAATGAACGAATCCTTCTTGAGGCATTGTAGACTAGGTCATATCAATGTGACCCGACTAGCTGAATTTACATATAGATGTATATTTAAATTTGTTTGAATTTACATCTTGTGAAACTTGCCGGTCATGTCACAAAGATAAGATGACCATAGCTCTGTTTATTGGAAACAGAGAAAGAGTTAGTGAACTCTTGGGATTGATACATGATGACGTATGTAAGGTCCCCTTTCTACAAATGCCAGGACCGGTTCTTTGTACTTTATTATATTCACTGATCGTCTCTCAAGATTCGCACATGTGTTCCTGTTGAAACACAAGTCTGAACCTTTTGAGAAATTCAATGAATATGAGTTAGAAGTAGAGAACCAAAATACGGGTATAAGTATTATGTCCTTTGATGAGATCAAGGAGGAGAATACTTGAGCTTGTGATTCCTGGACTATTCTAAAGGAGAATGAGATTCTCTCTCAGCATTACTCCTCCGTATACACCACAGCACGTAGGTGTATCGGGACGGAGCAAACACACCCTATTAGATATGGTGTGCTCTATGATGAGTACTACTAAGTTTACTATTTCCTTTTGGGAGTTATGCACTTGAGAAGCTGCATACCTATTGAATAGGGTTCCAATCAAATCAGTTGCCTACCACTTCATATGTGATATGGAATGGGAAGAGCCCATATCTTAAGTATGTTAAGATTTGGGGTTGTCCAGCCCATATCTTATGTGAGTACTTGACTACCAGGACTATGATGCAGATCATACTAGTGAGGACAGTGTAGTCGCCAAGTACATCCTTCAAATGCTCCTAGTCGTGGGAGTACCGAGACAGGGCATCGATACTCCAGAGTAGACTAGCGTATGCGCTTCTTGACCCATATGATGGGCGATGGATGATCTCATATCCATTGGTGTTTGATATCAGAGAAGGTATACGGGTGCTCAGTGGAGACTGGGTACACTGGACGGACTCGCCGAGAACTCCCAGATGGTATTATACCTCACGTCAGATGGAAGTTCTCTGGTGACACTGGTACATGTTAGTCTGTAGACCCGAGATCGTCATAGAGTCTTGTGTGATTCCCACTGTGCTTTGATTTCCATCATACCATGTCCAAGTGGGCGTGCAAAAAGGTGGCTTTTGGGTACAGTCCCGAATCACATGGAGGCAATAAGCGATAGGAGGGGATTCGTCTCTCCCGGTATAGAGAGTTGATGTTGTGTTGTGTTCGATTGGCTATAACTGGAAATCCCTGTCCAGGGTTGCTGAGATTTACTGGTAAGTGTTATCAGTAGTTTCTCGAACTGTTATAGACCTCATATCGATACGACTTATCAAGCTACTGGGGTCTGACGTTTACCACCCCTAGGCGAGATATGCGACATATCAGACAAAGAGACCGGACTGTACGGGAGTGTTACTGACTGGATTCACAGGAGAAAGTACAGGCTTGCTTGTTGATCTTCTGATCGCTCAATACCTGGGTGGCTGTTACGTTTAGCTGACCGCTTGCAGCTTGTGGGTGTTTGATATGATCAACACCTACTGCCGGCGTATTGACGATTCTTTAGAGTCCTACACAGAGGTTTCTTGACTCAGGAAAAACGGAGTAGGAGCACATATATGATATGTGCGGGACCGAGAAAAATACGTGTATGTGATACCGTATTAGATTCTCGCGATATGAGATATCGGCCGGGTATATATGATATAGCCGGGTCATCGGATCAAGTGTTGATTCGATGAACTGATACAGATTATATTAGTCGGTTATTTGTGAAATAGCCGGATTATCGGATCAAGTGTTGATTCGATAATTTAATGTATAATTATATATTTGATATATTAAATTATATTAACTAATATAAGCTTACTAAAAGATTCTTTTTCTCACTCGGGTAATACATTGATATATATACGATATATGTTAATTGTATTATTTTATTTTGTTACAATAAATATTGTATATGTGATATATAATATTATAACATGTTAGGGTTATTAATGCAACATGTTTAGTGGAGATTAAACATGGTTAGGGTTTGATTTGAGTTATGCTTTTCTAGAAGTTTCTAGAAGCTTTGCTTTTTGTTTTTGCAAAGATATTTTGTAAATATATTTAGTTATGATATTTGTTAACCCAACCCAACCCTTGACCATGGTTCATTCTCTACATGGGTTAAGTTATCATACTTAACCCATGGTTGCATTTCTAACATCACTACAATTCTTTATTCATCACAAAAGAAATGGTTCTTCTTCCTCCTTCTCCTTTTCAATGGAAAAGCTTTCTAGCTTTTTCATTAGTGATGATTTTGACTGAGATTAAGAAAATAAATGAGAGCTAAAATCCTACTTCATCATCCTAATTTATCCTAGCCATTTAGATTAGGGTGTTCACTTCGTCGGTGAGTGAGAGCTTGTGTTAAAGAAACTTCAAGGTAGATCATCTTTGTTATCGAAGATCGGAAACAAGGTTGCATCTTTCTCTTCGTGGAGCCTCTCTAGAGTCCGGATTCTTGATGATTGCAGCGAAAGGACCTCAACACGGAGCTTATGAAGTGAAGGACCGGACTGTAAAGGTTGGAATCCCAAACTCTTAGATGTTAATGTGTTTAACATGCTTTGTTTCGCCTAATCTCTAGTTTAAAGATCTTGGTTAGGGTTGTTCGGCACGTCTAAATTTTGAATCGGACATGGTTGATGCCTTATAGACCCTTGTGAGAGTGCCTAGTAACCCTATATTATATCACCCATTCTTAATCATATTACATATAAATAGGTGCTTTTGATCCATGTATGCTGAATAGTTGCAGGTTACAGGTTCTCAGATCGTTACAGTGAAATTCATGAAAAGTTGCTACAAATGTAAGACTACGACCAACAATAGATGAATCCGTATGATGCCGCCTACCAGTGAAAATCATTAGACAGTTCAATGCACAAAGTACAAGGGCAGCACAAGATTCAAGACTTCAACACGAAGCTCAAGGCAAAAGTCAACATCATTCTGCATTGTTGGAAATCTGGAAGAAAATAGAAGAGATTCTGAGGAACCAAATGAAGAAAACAGAAAATAAAAGCAACATGAAGCAACCCTGAGAAATTGAACCCATGATCCCACCAATTAGCCGTGGAACCGCGGCCAAACAGGCCTTTCTGCAGCGGTTCCGTGGCCATATAGTGCACGTGTCGTTGTAGTATAGTGGTGAGTATTCCCGCCTGTCACGTGAGAATTCGTAACGAAATTAACCAATTTTCCCAGCTTCCTTCCGAACCATTTTGGAAGTGTTTCGAACGATTCAAAGACCTTCTTGTTCAGTGCCTTCATCACGGTATTGAGAGATGGCAACTTTGCCAAACTTTACACGAAGGATTGAACCCAGCAACTAAGAAGTTGCTGTAAACCATTTGTCAAGGTCACTTCCTTACCAAATCTGACGAGGAAGCTTGGCAATTTCTCGACGATCTTGCTGAACAAACGCTTCAGTGGGAATGCACTAGACAGACCACTTCGTCTACTTCATCTGGTCCGTCTAGGGCAGGCGATCATCAACTTGATATGTCAATTGCAATGAAAGCCGAAATGGCAGCAATTACACGAAAACTAGAAGCAATTGAGAGCAAATTCTCATCGCCTTCTCCTTCCCCTGTTTTACCACCTTGCACTATATGCGCTTGTTGTTCGGATCCATCCTATTTGACTGAAGAGTGTCCTTACAACCCACCTGCTCAAGGACAGGATCGAGTCAATGTTACCATTCAGTAAAGACAAAGAAATAATCCATACTCTTCAACTTACAATTCTGGTTGGAGGAACCACCCCAATTTTGCTTGGAATCAAAATCAACAACAATTCCAAGGTAACAACAATTTCCAGAGGCCTCCTCCTCAACAAACTCAATATCAGCAACCTTTCCAATCTCAGCCTTACCAAAATCAAACGAACAATTTTGCACCAAACAACTCTTTTCCTCAAAACAATTTTGTTCCACCAAATAACGATAAGGTTTTCTCGCTAGAACGAAGTCTGGAGGTGTTTTTAAAACAATCAACTCAATTCTCAACCAACATCCAGTATTCCATTCAGTCTTTAGTGCAACACACTGCATCACATGGGCAAAGTATCAAAACCATTGAAGCCCAGATTGCACAACTGAATACAGTTTTAAGCGAGCGAGAGATGGGGAAGCTTCCATCTCAACCACTGCCAAATCCTGGGCACCCACAAAATGCACATGTTGCTCTTGAACAACAAAACCATAATGTGAGTGCCATGACTATATTGGGATCTGGAAGGATGTTGCACAACAATGTTGGCACTGATGATGACACCCCTGCCGCCGCTCCTTCTTCTTCTTCTTCTTCTTCTTCTTCATCTTCATCTTCTTTGTCTTCAGGGTCTATTCTCCATTCTTCACAAGGCTCTACTTCTTCTACTGCTCTGAACAGACCCATATCTCACTCCACGAAAACACCAGCACTGGGATCCGTTCCAACTCCACAATCTCCTCCACAAGCTTTGGACTCAACCAACTTTCAAAATGTTCCATTTCCAAACCGGTTGAGATCCAATAAACAAAATCCACAAATGGAGAAGATTGTGGAGTTATTTAAACAGGTTAGCATTAACATTCCCCTCTTGGATGCAATCCAACAAGTCCCTTCTTACGCAAAAATCTTGAAGGACTTATGCACCAAGAAGAGGAAATCACAAGTACCTAAGAAAGTTTTCTTGGCTAGTGCAGTAAGTAATGCTCTTACCCAACCTTTACCTCAAAAACGAAAGGACCCTGGCTGTCCTACAATTTCAATAACTATTGGAGATAAGAACATGAACCGCGCACTATTGGATCTTGGTGCCAGTGTTAACTTGCTTCCTTATTCGGTACATGAACAATTAGGTGTTGGAGAGCTAAAACCCACACATTGTACTCTCCAAATGGCCGACCGATCTATCACCCATCCTAGGGGTGAGTTAGAGGATGTGTTGATTAATGTAGAGGACTTCATATTCCCCGTTGATTTTATTGTTCTTGATACACAGCCTGTGGCTAACCCCCAGAGTCAAATTCCGGTGATACTCGGTCGTCCATTCCTTGCAACTTCTAATGCGGTGATCAATTGTCGAAATGGTTCGATGAACCTATCTTTTGGAAATATGACAATTGAGCTCAACATTTTTAAGTTGGGGAATCAGCCCTCCGAACCTAATGCTAATATACTTGATATTTGCTCTATCTAAGAGATCACCCAGGAGGACTGTGAGCTCGAGAAATTCATGTTCGATCACAGTAATTTTGATGCCACTGGTGCGTTCCTCCTTGAACCTAATACTGCTTTCACACCCGATAATGATTACGAGTGTTTCACTTTCACGAATGATCTTGACCATTCACTACCCGAATTTGAATCCTTTGAATTTTTGGATGAGATAACTGAACCATCCGACTCGGTTGCTTACACTCGTTTTGAACCTTTGTTGGAATCCTTCGAGTTTGAGACAATTTCACCGATTTTACCTTCAATTGTTTCGCCTCAAACACTCGAACTCAAGTTATTGCCGTCTCACCTTAAATATGCTTACTTAGGTGAGAATGAGACCCTTCCTGTTATCATCTCGGCTTTTCTAGCCCTAGAGCAAGAGAAAGCCCTTTTAACGGTCTTACAAAGTAATCATCAAGCTTTTGGCTGGACTATGGCAGACATCAAGGGGATTAGTCTCCTAATAGTTGAACATCATATTCATATGATGGATGATGCCAAGCCAGCAAGGGATCCACAGAGACGACTCAACCCAGTCATGAAGGAGGCTGTTAAAAAGGAGATCGTAAAATGTCTTGATAGTGGTATCATTTACCCTATCTCTGATAGCCAGTGGGTTAGCCCCATTCACGTTGTCCCAAAGAAATCAGGCATAACTGTCATAACTAATGAGGCGAATGAGTTAATACCTACTTGCACCCAAACTGGGTGGCGAGTGTGCATCGATTATAGAAAACTCAACGCCGCGACACCGAAAGACCACTTTCCATTACCTTTTATTGACCAAATTTTAGAACAATTGGCTGGGCACGAATACTATTGCTTTTTGGATGGCTACTCCGGCTATAATCAAATTCCCATCGCCGAACGAAAAAGACCAAGAGAAGACCACATTCACTTGACCTTTCGGTACGTTTGCCTACCGTCGCATGCCCTTTCGGTTATGCAATGCGCCCGCTAACTTCCAGCGGTGTATGATGGGTATTTTTCCAGACATGGATGATTTCTCCATTTTCGGCAACTCCTTTGATGAGTGTTTGCTATATCTCAACGCAGTCCTTACCCGGTGTTAGGATAAGAACCTTACATTAAATTGGGAGAAGTGCCACTTCATGGTACGAGAAGGCATTGACTTAAGACATATCATCTCGCAAAATAGCATTGAGGTAGATAAAGCTAAGATTGAAGTCATTTCCAATCTCCCTCCCCCCAAATGCGTCCGAGACATTCGAGCCTTCCTTGGCCATGCCGGTTTCTATAGACAGTTCATCAAGGACTTTAGCAAGATTGCTAGACCCTTGACTCTTTTGTTGGCCAAGGACACCACATTTGATTTCGACTCGAGCTGTATGAAGGCGTTCGAGTCATTGAAAAACCCACTTGTTTCTGCTCCCATTCTTTCGTCTCCTGACTAGACGCATCCATTTGAAATTATGTGCGATGCATCTGATTTTGCCATTGGTATTGTCCTTGGACAGTACATCGAGAAGATGCCGCATGTTATTTATTACGCTAGTCGAACCTTGAACGAGGCCCAATTAAATTACACAACAACCGAGAAGGAATTCTTAGCTGTTGTGTTTGCATTAGAAAAGTTCATGTCCTACTTAATTGGCTTTCCAGTCATCGTATACACTGACCATTCAGCTCTTCGCCATCTTTTTGCGAAGAAGGACGCTAAATCTCGGCTGATACGTTGGATCCTCTTACTATAAGAGTTTGACCTTGTTATCAGAGACAAAAGAGGATGCGAAAACCTAGTCGCCGACATCTTTCACACCTCCCTTCTTCGCCGACGCTTCAATTTCCTATAAAAGACGTTTTTCCAGATGAGCAGCTCTTGACTGTATCATGCGAACTTTGGTTTGCAGATATTGTGAATTATTTGGCCACCGGACTTATACCAAATGAATGGTCGAATCAGGACAGACTCTGATTCCTATCCCAGGTAAAACATTTTTACCGGGATGAACCATATTTATTCAAATACTGTCCCGACCAAATAATTCGTCGGTGTGTCCCCGACAATGAATTTAAGAGCGTGCTGTCATTCTGCCACGATCAAGCGTGTGGCGGACATTGTGGCCCTAAAAAGACAGTCGAAAAGATCTTGCAGTGTAGCTTCTACTGGCCACAACTCTTTAAAGATGCGCCTGACTACTGCAAGACATGCTCTCGGTGCCAATACTTGGGCCGGATATCTAGGAGAAACGAAATGCCGCTCCAACCAATATTGGTTGTGGAAATTTTTGATATTTGGGGGATAGATTTTATGGGACCGTTTCCCAATTCTTTTGGGAACTTGTATATTCTCCTCGCTGTTGATTATGTTTCTAAGTGGGTCGAGGCTGTGCCCAGACGGACTAATGACAAAAAGGTTGTCATTAAATTCCTCAAAGAAAATATTTTCTCTCGGTTTGGTCACCCCCACGCAATCATCGGCGATAATGGAACTCATTTCTTTAATAGGACTTTCGAGTCCTTAATGCGGAAATATTCCATTAATCACAAGCTATCAACGCCCTATCATCCCCAAACATGTGGGCAAGCCGAGCTTTCAAATCGGTAAATCAAGCAAATATTGGAGAAAACGGTTTCCAAAAACCGTAAGGATTGGTCTTCAAAACTTACTGATGCCCTTTGGGCATTTCGAACTGCCTATAAGACCGATCTTGGCATGTCTCCGTATAGACTTGTTTATGGAAAAGCTTGCCACCTTCCAGTTGAAATTGAGCATCGCACATTTTGGGCGATAAAAGAGTTGAATCTATCTCTTGGAGATGCGGGCAACCATAGAAAGCTGAAATTAAATGAATTAAGCGAGCTTCGGGATGAAGCTTACGAGAATGCGGTTGTCATCAAAAACTGAACGAAGGTGTTTCATGATAGACACCTTATGCGCAATACTTTCAAACCTGGTCAACAGGTTTTACTTTACGACACCCAGCTACATTTCCATCCCGGCAAGCTCAGATCTCGATGGAAAGGGTCATTTTTGGTACGCATTGTATATCCAAACGGTGCGGTCGATTTAGAAAATCCTGAGGACGGTTCAATATTCAAAGTGAACAGACATAGACTTAAACCGTTTCTTACCGCGGACCTTTCGGTGGAACTTCTGCTATTGCAGGAGCCGGTTTACATTGACTGATCTTCTTCCATCTACCCCCAAATTTCGGTTATCCAGCCATAAACAGTGGAAACACTGTTTCAAATAAGTTTGGGGGTATTTCACACTTGTAATTATAAAAAAACAAAATAAAAAAAAATGGAAATAAAAAAAATAAATTTTTTTCCCCACTTTTTGGCGGTATTTTTGTAAATTTTCAGTTTTAATAAATAATAAATAAAAATAAATAAAAATTTTATTTACAAATAAATTCCTCTTTTTAAGAGGTCCTTTTTGCAAATAACCAAAACACCCCCTATAAATACAACCCGACCCCTCTCTGCATTTTTCATAACCCTAATTTCCACTCTCTAAAAACCCTAGCCGCCGCTGAAATTTCTGCAGAGAGATCACCTCCAGCCGCCGCCTAACCGCCGCAATTTCCTGCATCTGGCCGCGCTTCCGCTGCTGCTTAGCTTCGTCACCCTCTGAAAACTTCAGAGGAGGTTTGCACTTCCTTTTCCTCTCTGTTAAAATTAAATTTTTTCAGTTTACTTTCTGTGATGGCACCAACACTGCAGTTTGAGAGGGACTTTTCCCAAATCTTTGCACACACGGTCTTTGGAAGTTACTTCGGTGAAGAGATCCGAAGGCGCGGATGGAATTTTTTACTATTTAATCATCCGAATGCCTTCGCGCTTCCGGATCTTGTCACCCGATTTTACGAGTGCATGGAGGATGGTTGTCTCTCACAACAAGGTTATATTAGGTTGATTTGGGGGGATAGGAAAATAATAATCGATAGAGACTTCATCCATGAAGTCACCTTAATACCTAGATTACCTATTCATGACCAACCCTTCCGTTTCGAGGACTACTTACCCATGATGGGTAATGACTGTTCGAGAGAGCCACGCAAGGGCATCCAGGCTAGAACCTTTTTTGCGAATGTATTAACAGTGTGCCGTTAGGCACAAAATAATATTTTTGGTAGTTCGCACAATACTACATTTTTCACACCATTCCTTCATATCGTGCACACTTTGATGACTAGAAACCCCAGCTATGATATGTGCACGGTATTACTTCACTCGATTGGTGCGGGCAAGATGGCTGCCAACTTTCCATGCCCTATGTTGGTGACACAACTGTGTCTCCATTTCCTCTCTATAGAGGAATTTGAGTTTTATATGCATGGAGGTATCCCCATTAGACCTCTTCTAGAGGGCGTATCCACGTTCTACACACGCTTACATGATGTATGGTCGCGCACCGAGCCGGTCGAGGACGTACCCGCCTAGACACCTAGCTCTAGCTCGACCGCGAGTGACGAAGAGCTTACCCCCGCGGCACAAGCACGCTTACTTAGGAGAGCCAATAGGGGGATAGACAGATTGATAGGGATGGTGACCAACCTGGATCAGCGAGTCACAGGTTTAGAGCACGGCATGACCACCTTACTGGTTAGAGAGGAACGATCCCGCTCAAGATCGAGGGGGCGGCGAGGCCATGAGCAGTGAGGGCACTGCTTTTAATAAGTTTGGGGGTGGAGGTGGAGGTGGAGGTGGATTGTAAATAGTTATCTTTGCTTCTGCATATTTTTATTTTTGTACATATTTCTTTTTCTTTCTTTGCATATTTAATTCCGCATTGCATCTTTAAAAAAAATATAAAAACTGAAAAATATAAAAAATAAAAATAAAATCAAATAAAAATTGAAAAGTTTTTAAATAATTGAAAAAATTCAATTTTGGCCATATTTGACTTAAGTTCAACATGACGGTTGAATAGTAGAGAAAAACTAGATCCTAAACTTAGTAAATTAAAAACCCTAAAAATAACCTTTCTTAAAGTTTAACTATCGAAAATATATGTCCTTTTAGTTTATTTAGAAATAGGCAAATTTTGAGTTCAGTTCTTGGGCTAAGTCAAAATAAGGAAAGAGTATTGAAATTTTTATTTGAAGTGTAAATCTGAAAAATAATTCTGAACCTTAAGTCTAAATTCTGAAAATATATACCCTACAACTTGCACATACACGCACCTTGAAACTTGGGATAGTAGAGAATACCTT
Organism: Agapanthus africanus; assembly: GCA_030015575.1. Classification (NCBI taxonomy): domain Eukaryota; kingdom Viridiplantae; phylum Streptophyta; class Magnoliopsida; order Asparagales; family Amaryllidaceae; genus Agapanthus; species Agapanthus africanus. Next base: position 863,257,114 of record CM057338.1, on the reverse strand, counting down.
GAAATGCTCTTGTCTAAAATGCTTAGTATGAAGGAAAATAAAATAAAATTACAAGTGTGAATAAAGAGATAAAAAAAATGAACACCGGTTTTGTAATTACTTAAGACTGCATAAATAAAAAAATATATAGCAAGGGTGCTTTATCACCTAATGCCTTAGACCAACTGGTTTGGGAGTCACTGCTAAGCCTTAGGTATTGCAAGACGAGGATTTACGCCTAAATGCGCAAGCACATTTTGTAATCGGTCGTTTAGTACCTCAAGAAGTATTAACGGTCGCATGAAGGATGTGTGAGCAATTTCATCTAAAATTCACCAACTAAAAGTATTTTGGAAGATGGACAAGAGTATGATAGTTTGAATTGAATTTCCAAGTGTAGGGGTGATAATTACACACATGTAGGGGGTATATGATTGGGGTTTAGATGAGAGATAGGAATGAAAGATAGGGCTTATACCTTCAGTAGAGATGATAAAAATTCCTAAGTTAAGATTGCACCTTAGAAGAAAAATTCAAAAGATACAGAAAGCTTAATAAATTTGCAGAACATATACGATCTTAAGATAAATGACAAGTGAGTGTGAAAAATATAGGTTGATGATTTCTAAGTTGAAGATAATAGAAATTCTTGCTAGAATACTGAAATGAGGAATTAGAGTCAATGACCAAATTGATAGGATTTTGTGGGTAGTATCCGCTGAAAACCCTCAGGAGACAACACTCCTCTTACTAGGGACACCTAGAGGTTTAACGGCTTGTTGCCCAAGCTCAGTGCAATCGCGTTCCCTGCGAAAGTGAGGCTAGGTTTTTTCGAGAATCAAATTGGCTTTGCTCGGGACGAGCAAAAGATAAGTTTGGGGGTATTTGTTCATTTCAGATTTTTGCATTTTTGTACCACCCATTCTTAATCACATTGCATATAAATAGGTACTTTTGATCCATATCTGCTAAATAGTTGCAGGTTACAGGCTCTCAGCTCTTTACAATGAAATTCATGAAAAGTCGCAACAAATGTGGGACTACGACCAACAAATAGAGAAATACGGGTTTCCGCAGACTATCCGTATAATGCCGCCTACCAGTTCAAGGAACAAATGGAAAATCATTGAGCATTTCAATGCACAAAGCACACGGGCAGCACAAGATCCAAGACTTCAAACGCGGAGCTCAAGGCAAAAGTCCACTGTTGAATATCTGGAAGAGAACTGAAGTGTTTTTGAGAAACCAAGTGTTCCAAACAGAAGATAAAAGCAACATAAAGAATCCCTAAAAAATTGATCACACAAGACCATCCAATGGCCGCGGAACCGCGGCCAAACAGGCACATCTGCCGCGGTTCCGCGGCCGTGCTCTGCACGTGTCGGTGGGGTGTCGGTTCTTTGACTCGATTTTAGGGGTTGTTTTGTAATTTCATGTATGGATCAGAATGTATATTTAGGGTTTTTCCTATCTATAAATAGGAGAGCTCAAGGCCTTTCTAGGTATGCCTCTTTCAGGGTGCCTCTTTTGGGGCATGCCTCTCTTTAATTTTAATTTCCTTTTGTAATGAATCATTGAGAGGTCATCAATGAAGTAAGTTTTTTTCATTCTATCTCGCATTCTTTTTTATCTGCAATTTATTGCCTGCAATTTTTTATCCGTTCTTTTATTATCTGCAATTTAGGTTATCAATTAAAATTAAAATAAATGAATTTTGTTGTTAGCTTCCTAATGAGTAAGTAATTCCGTACTTGTTAGGGATATGAGAGGGAAGGTTTGAGAGAAGGAAATCTCTCTCACTCCTTTCTTTGCCCAAATAATTTTAATTAAGGATTCTCTTTAATTCAACCATAATCCGCTCACTACGGCACCCTATCCTACATGATAGCGGTGATTCCCTAGTTAGACCGGTTATGGTTGAATTAACCGGAGGTTAGGGCTAAGAGCCAAGAACGGACGGACAAGGACCAAAAGGAAGAAACTAAGTTTCTTCCTAGTCGTGTTAATCCCCGTTGTTGACTATTACCCTAACACCTATATTCTTAACTAGGGCATTGAAAGAAGTGAGAAGAATCTCTATTTCGAACTAACATAATCATAACCCTAGCAAGCCTTCATATCAATTTATTCTCATTCATAGATCTTAAAACAAAACCTACCAAATTTAGGACTTAACTCGTTAGAACATAAAGAAAAGGATTCCTTCTCCCTGTAGATCGACCCGTACTCAACCGGCTATCTACCAAGTGACACCGTCTTGATTGCGGTAAATTTAAATTTAAAAACAGAGAATCTTAAACAATCAACAGGTCCAAGACTCGGTGATCAACCAAGACTACTCCCGTCAACCGAAAAAGATGAAAGTTCAGCAAGAGAAGGACCACCTTGATGTACCGCAGAAGGCGTCGTCTACCTGGGTGTCCGCTGCAACGGCCCCCTCAACTTCGACCGCTCACAAAAGGGGAAGGCCGGAGAAAATTCCTTTGTCTGCGACGAATCTCAAGGACACTAAATCTAAACGCCCTAAGTCTGGGGGCATGGTGGTGCACACTGTTTATATGGCATCCGAGAAAGAGGATATCCGTATCTCTATGGGTCATCGACCACTCACTAGATCCGTAAAGAAGGCCCAGGAGCAACAGCAAAAACTCCAGGAAATGTTAACACAGATTGCCGTACTCACTGGGCTAAAAGAAAGCCTGGAAATGTCGTCAGAGCAGCGTCATGAACAAGAAACCGACGCTGAGTTCCTCCGTAGAATCCTCGAGAGGAAAGATAAAGAGGCAGTGGAACATGCTGCCAACATAAAACGAGTGGCGCTTTTATTCCAAGACATGGTCGGGATGATGTTACAGCTGAAGACTCTCCGATTGTTCTTGAAGACGACAGAGGGGAGACATCGAACCCTCTTCCGGCTCTATCAACGGCCAAAGAGGATACGATCTCCAAAGCCATCCTGGATGACTATATAACTCAACAGATATGAGCACATCAAGCGAGCGAAGCGGCTGGCCAAATCATTAAAACTGGACGACCCTATCCGGGTTGGTACGATCAAATATAGTACCCGCCAGGATATACGATCCCCAAATTCCACGTATATAAGGGGACGGGAAATCCACACTAGCATGTTGCTCAATTCAGAGCCTTGTGCGGTGATACTGGGGGTGACGATAAACTGCTGCTTCGCCAATTCGTTGGCAGCTTGTTGGAGACAGCATTCGAGTGGTATTCCGAGCTCCCGAATGACTCTGTCAAGACATTTGCAGAAATAGAGCTACTGTTTACACAGCGTTTCGCGAGCGCTAGCGAGCGCACCCCAATCACGGCGTTGATCAATGCCAGGGTGAAGCCGGGAGAGACATGGGTGCAGTATGCAATCCGATGGCGGAACCTATGGTCAAAATGCGAACAGCGCATAGAAGAGGCTCCCGCAGTAGGCATGTTCGTGGGTACCCTCGATCCGCAGGCGACCATATCTCAATTCATGATGTTCTTCAAGCCAACTACCTTCCAGGCCCTGATAGACAAGCTGGCCCAGATAGACCAGATGGGCCACAAGCCATCCTCTACAAAAATGGAGCTCCGAAATGAAAAGGGGAAAGGGAAAGCGATCTTTGTCGCCAACACTCAACAATAGCCGAGTAACATAAAACCGGTTGTTCGCCAAAGCAATGTGCGCCCACGCCAATCCCTCGAGGAGAAACTGGGACGTCCTTACTCGTTTTCCCGAGATAAAACAAGGAGATTGTTCGAACTGGCAATATGCAATGGGCTCATCACCTTGCCCGAGCCGAGACACTCATCGCAACCCGGTGACGCCAACCATCCTAACTATTGTCTCTACCATCGAGTAATGGGTCATCCAATTGAAGATTGCTACGTCTTCAAAAACTGGGTTGAAGACCAGTACCAGCAAGGAAAATTCGCGTTGCCTGAAAATGGGAAGGTGAACCCGCCACAACCACATGCTCCGAAAAAGATGGACATGCCCGGGGCATCGTGCTCATTCATAGAGGAAGCTCCATGGGAAGTTGTTCTTTCGGAAAAAACTAAAAGAATGCTGAAAGATCTTCAAACATGTCCGGCGATCAGGTGGAAAAGTCCGCTGGAGCCCGAAATCATTGAGGGAATGCTGAAGCCGCGCCCGACGCCAAGAATTTGTAGCGATAGTCAAAACACCCATGCCCAGCCGTTAAAGTCTTCGAAGAAAAAGAAGAAGACCAAAAAGCCCGCGCAGTTTAACGACAAGCACACGGATCTGCAAAAGCATATTGACGCGCTGGAGGAATACAACCAGAAGGCATGAACCCCAGTCACGCTTCAAGAGTTTCTCAATCACATCCTTGAAAGTGAAGATAACGACAATAATGAGGGAGACGACTCGTCAGAGGAACCCGAAGATTATGTGGCAAGTTGCCACATGATCTCTCATTCATCGTTAAGTGACAAAGAAGCTCACTCGGCGTTAGAAGATAACATAGAGGAGCTGGGGGTAGGAGCAGTGCCAAAATCCTTGGATTATGTGATAAGGTCTATCAAGAGGAAATCTACTTCTTCATAGAGCATCCGGCGAAACTTCGCCTCAAAGCTACTACGGACTGAAATGTCCTAAAACTAACGGCTGACCGAGACGTCTATAAACTACTATGGACCGCAGTATCCCAAGGCTGACACAAAAAAAAACGGTACGTCCTTAAGCGAGATGGGCACGGATGAAAACCCTAAAGGGCTCCGTGAGTAAAAACAGCAGGACTACCGGCGAGTTTGTGAAAACCCGAAAGGGCGCAATCTCGTTAAAACACACTTGCAAGGTCCTCTCAACCCTGTAAGGAGAAAATACCTGCGTGAGATCCTTACGACTCACAAGGGAGCAACACACTTAGGAATCCCCATGATTCCTAAGGAGAAAACACACTTACGAGATCCTCACGACTCGTAAGGAGAATTCCCCTTTGAGACCCTCACGGCTCATAGGATTCAAAAGCCTTAAGCTACAGTGATCTGAACCTGTTCTTAAGCCATCACACTCCACAGACTGCCCTACAAACAGTTCAATATTGACCTTTGTATACAATCCATAGGCATGAATAAACATTTCCCTAACAGAGTCCCACCAGCGACTAGGGATATGCTCACACGGTGAACGACCCTTGTAAGTCCTCTCGACTTGTAAGGAGAAAACACTCTTGTAAGATCCTTACGACTTACAAGAGAACATACACTTAGGAATCCTTATGTTTCCTGAGGAGAAAAGACACCTACGAGATCCTCACGACTCGTAGGGAGAAAACACCTTTATTAGACCCTTACGGCTCATGAGGTCAAAAGCCTTAGTCGACAGAATCTTAACCCTGTTTGCTAAGCCACCTTTGTTCGAACCGACGAAGGCAAATGATGATTCGCTCCTGGCAATGTTCCAGTGGTAGCGATGCTGATGCCTAAATCGGTATCAAATTCTAAGCCCTTTCACGGCAAATGATGATTCGCTCCTGGCAATATTCCAGTCGTAGTGATGCTGATGCTGAGATTGGCACCGGATTCCAAGTTCCATACTCGCGATAAAAAAATTAGCGAGCCAAAAAAGCATATGAAATAGCCAAAATGACGGGGCAACTTGCAACAAAATCAGCAAGTAAAAATATATGCATACAAAATAGCCGAAATGGTTAGGCAACTCGCAATAAAAAAAACAACAGCGAGTAAAAAGAAAAAATAGCCGAAATGATTGGGCACCGCGAAAAATAGCCGAAATGATTGGGCAATCGCGACTTTCGCGATATAAAAACCTGAAATGATAGAGTATCGCGGTAAGAAATAAAAAAAATGAAATGAAATGAAACTTTTTGCCCTACAGGCAAGTCCATACTGACCACTGTATATAATCCATGGGCATAAACGAAAAGAGAACCACATGTCCCCCACCAGATCCTGTCAAAAGGGAAAGTCAGATCTCAACAGTAACATCTGCATCCCAGAAGATCAACAACGGCGTTCCTTCTTATGCCAGCAGGGCACGGACGCAACGTCAGCAAAGCGGAGCCATGACAAAGTCCCTAGTTCCAAATCTCGACGGTTCACTGACAACCTAGAGACCACCTCGACATTCGACTTGTTACAGTATACGCAACGTCAGCAAAGCGAAGCCACGACAAAGTCTCTTGTTCCAAATCTCGACAGTTCACAGACAACCTAGAGACCACCTTGACATTCGTCTCGTTACAGCAGACGCAACGTCAGCAAAGCGGAGCAACGGCATAGTCCCTAATTCGAAATCTCGACGGTTCACAGACAACCTAGAGACCACCTCGACATTCATCTCGTTACAGCAGATGCAACGTCAGCAAAGCGGAGCCACGACAAAGTTCCTAGTTCCAAATCTCGACGGTTCACATACAACCTAGATACCTCCTTGACATTCGTCTCGTTACCGCAGACGCAATGTCAGCAAAGCGGAGCCACGACAAAGTCCCTAGTTCCAAATCTCAACGGTTCACAGACAACCTAGAGACCACCTCGACATTCGTCTCGTTACAGCAGACGCAACGTCAGCAAAGCGGAGCCACGACAAAGTCCCTAGTTCCAAATCTCGACGATTCACAGACAACCTAGAGACCACCTCGACATTCATCTCGTTACAGCAGACGCAACTTCAGCAAAGCGGAGCCACGGCAAAGTCCCTAGTTCTAAATCTCGATGGTTCACAAACAACCTAGAGACCACCTCGACATTCGTCTCGTTACAGCAGACGCAACGTCAGCAAAGCGGAGCCACGACAAAGTCCCTAGTTCCAAATCTCGATGGTTCACAAACAACTTAGAGACCACCTCGACATTCGTCTCGTTACAAAAGACACAACGTCAGCAAAGCGGAGCCACGGCAAAATCCCTAGTTCCAGATCTTGACGGTTTACAAACAACCTAGAGACCACCTCGACATTCGTCTCGTTACAGCAGACGCAACATTAGCAAAGCGGAATGACGGCAAAATCCCAGCTCCACCTCAACATTCGTCTCGTTACAGCAGACGCAATGTCAACAACGACGTTCCTTCTCAGTCCAGTAGGATACAGATGCAATGTCAACAATTGACCCCAGGGTGAAAATAACGGAGCCATGGCAAAATCCCTAGTTCCAAGCCTCGACGGTTCACACGCAACCTAGAGACAACCGCGACATTCGTCTCGTTACAGTAGACGCAATGCCAGCAAACGAAGCAAGGGAAAATCCCTAGCTTCAGGGTCTTGACGGCAACTCAAATAAAATCTGAAGGACTATCGGAGATCATCCCACACTAGCGCGAAGTGGTTATGACTCATCGGGGCTCCCAAACTGAGCCTAAGCTCAAGTAAAAAGCGACATGGAATATCCCTAATGCTTGCTCTTTCGACGGTAATACTACCTGGAAGATTGCTTGAAGACGTCTTGTCCATCCCCCGAAGAGATCAGAGACACGACAGTCGCAAGGCTACTCGAACAGCAAAATTGCCTATCAAGGAATACATCAGCTAACGCGACGGTACGACGGACAAAACCCTAGTACCACAGACCCTAAAGGACCTTTGTTGTAAAGAGCAGAGGTTAACTGTGACGTTAGGACATTCTTGCGAGAACTTCTCGATTCGTTTCGACTTGTAAGGAAATTAGTGTCCTTGCGAGAACCTCTCGATTCGTCTCGACTCGTAGGGAAAAGTCTTAGGCAATGGTGATAAGGACTTGTTTCCTAAGCACCGAGGCCCTGCAAGTCAGTCTAAGATTGGCGGCTGCATACTATTCAAGGGCCACACTCTCCGAAGCCGAACATCGACAAGGAGGGAAACAACCACTTACGAGTCCTCCCGACTTGTAAGCGGGAGAATTCTCTTGTGAGATCCTTACGACTCTCAAAAGAAAACACACTTAGGAATCCTCACAATTTCTAAGGAGAAAATACACCTACGAGATCTTCTATACTTGTATGGAGAAAAACCTTTATGAGACCCTCACGGCTCATAAAGTTGAAAAGTCTTAGGCGGCAGATCTGAACCTGTCTCCTAAGCCATCGCTGCCCTACAAAGAATTCAAGATGAACTGTTATCTATCGTCCACAAGTTACATTTGCCAAAATTACATGCCAGAGAAATGGAGGTGCTACTCAAGAGTGCGTAAACTGCTCAGCGTCAAATCGAAATGAAAAGGCGTAACCTACGGACGTCAACCACATACTATGAATGACAATAAGAAGAATATTTGATCTGCATCCAGTTAACCGTTCGAAGCGTACCCATTTATGTATGTGCAGAAAATGTTTAGTGCATAAAATAAACACGCGAAACAAAAATCGTCTATTCATACATCAGAAAATTCTTACAGTGATGAAAACGGTAAACAAAAACACCATTAAAATGTTTACAATGGCAAGACATCAAATCCAGGACATGGATTGAGAAATTCAAAAGACAGGCCATCTAAAATGTTTCGGGTCTCTCGGACCATTCTTGTATGCTTCCTCTCACGATCACAAGCATCAGGGTTCTCACTGATGTCTTCCGCCCTTCGATAAGCAGCGATTATCGTCACCTGTTGAAAAGTTAGATGCAGAATATCAACAAGAATATCTCGCCTTTTCTTTGAGATTAGGCCGATCAGATACACTGAGTGTACCTTATCTTCGGCATCATCCAATACTTTAAGCGGCATGCCGTCATAGAATAAAGGAAGTGCTTCCCAGATCGCTCTTAGAATGAGCTTCAAAAGAGTGGAACGACGAAGAAGTAGTCGACCATTGTATTCATCAAAGTAATGCATGATTTCCGCGCACTGAGCGTTTGTAAACTCCTGGTTCTGGCAGCGGCCTAGTGCGCGAATGTCTCCATAAGAAATAATCTCGTCAAGATCATATAGATGAGCGGCCATAACGCCTTAAAAGGAAAATCAGTGAGAGTTTAGTGGACAGACTGATTAAGAAAAAACTTATTGAAACAGACACGGGGATATAAACAACTCTTGATATCCCCACGGAGAAAATAAGTTCTGATTAAGAGACCCAACAAATTCAAATTTGTGCAAATAAAGGAGAAATCCTAAAAAAGATTCTTGTTTAATGAGAGACTCCTCGGGTCAAGGAGTTAAACTCCTCGAGAGTAACGCTGTGCAGACAGGAGTGACACCTGTCAAAGTCAATTATGAAAGTAATAAAATTCCCCAAAAATCCTAAAGAGCAATGCTCTATAAAGATGATAGAATAACCCATCAGAAAACTCAAAGTAAAGTTTTGAATGAATTAAAAATTCCGAGATCTTCAAGATCTATGAACAAACTCTAAGAGTCCTTCATAAAAGATTAACAAATCTATATGATTTGAAAGAGCAAAGCTCTGTTAATAGATTAAGAAACCCTAAGAAAGATCTCTTAAGATCCACGGGAGCAAAGCTCTGTTAACAAAACCCTAAAAAAGTTTTCTTAGATCTATGATCTGAAAAGAGCAGGGCTCTGTTAATAGGTGAAACCCGAGATTATTGACTAATCCCTTCAAAGATTCAATCTTTACCTAAATTTTTGACAGAGTTATGTCCCTAAGAAAGTTATTAAGACAAAGAGCTAGGCTATGAACGAGAACTAATTCTCAGAAAACAAGAAGGAAGATGAACAGAGATCATCTCAAGGGCCAAAGGCCCTATTTATAGGCACTGAGAGCCGTTTCAACTTCTGAGTTATCCAATGGTGTAGATGCTACCACAGCTGCACTCACGTGTAGGCCACGTGAGCGCAACTATGGGGGGCATTTGTGTCCCCAATCAGAGCAAAGCTCTGTTCAAATTTTGAAATTTGAAATGAAGCAGCGCTTCATAGCAGCGCCATCACTGAGAGTCAAAGACTCTGAGGCAGCGCTCACGTGCCAAGCACATGAGCGCTAGCGCTAAGAGCACTGCACTCTAAGCAGTGCACCACGTGTAAAGCACATGAGCTCTAGTGTTAAGAGCGCTGCACTTTAAGCAGCGCACCATGTGCAAAGCACGTAAGCGCTAGCGATATAACAAAATGTACTCGGCCCTTAGATCAAAGATCCAACGAACATGATTAAAAATCATCAATTGACCAGAATAAAATTCTGTTAAGGAAAAATTCCTCAGAATCTTTCCTAACAGGAAAGATTGTGCTCTGAAAATCAGAGCACCGTTGGATCAATGATCCAAAGGTGATTAAAAATCACCAAGTACAGAATAAATTCTGTATGGGAAAAGATTTCCCAATCTTGTTAAAAACAAGAAGATTGCCTTCTGTAAAACAGAAGCCCTTCGATCAAAGATCCAATGGTGGAAAAATCCCCAAATCAATTAGAGAAAAGATCTCTTCAACCGATTCAAAAAATCGGTCTACCCTATATAAAGGTCTCAAGACTTCAAGTCTCATATAGAGGAACCCCTCCTCCCCCACAAACTTTGAGAAAGTTCAAAGAGAAGAGCAAGCTCTCAGCAGAAGAAGAATTTCTTCAAGGTAAAATAAAGAGATCAAAATATCTCATTAGAAAAGAACTTAATTCTTTGGCTAGATCATAGATCTTTAAGACAAATTGTCTTTAACAAAAGAGATCATAACATCTCATTATAAAAAGGGGGGAGAATAATTCAATTCTCTTAGGATCACAGATCTATAAAGGCAAAGCCTTTCACCAAAAACATAAGAGATTAAAATATCTCCTATAAAATAAGAATTTTGTTCTTAGATCCATGAGACAAAGTATCTTATAAGAGAGAATTTAATTCTCAGAGCGCAAAACTGCCTAAAAAGAGCCTTAGCGCTCCAATTGAAAGAAGCGCTTCAGCGTTCCAAATCTAGCGCACAGCGCTACGGAGCCTTAGCGCTCCAAGTTTAAAGAAGCGCCTCAGCGTTCCAAATCTAGCGCACAGCGCTGCAGAGCCTTAGCGATCCAAGTTTAAAGAAGCGCTTCAGCGCTCCAAATCTAACGCACAGCGCTGAAGAGCCTTAGCGCTCCAAACTTAACAGAAGCGCTCTGCGCTCATTGACTGGCGCTCAGCGTCTAGCGCGCCACGTGCTCCTCACGTGTACGCTACTTAAATAGAAGCGCTCTGCGCTCATTGACTGGCGCTCAGTGCCAAGCACACCACGTGCTCCTCACGTGTGTGCTACATCACAAGAAGCGCTCTGCGCTCATTAACTGGCACTCAGCGCCAAGCGCGCCACGTACTCCTCACGTGTGCGCTGAGAGAACATAAATCGTTCTTTAAATGATAAAGCCCAGAGCCATAATGAGTGTTCAATATTCAATAAAAGACAACAAGTTGTCAGGACTAATGCACAGCATTGTTAAATGAAAAAAGACTGAGCTTAATTAAATGTCTAACATTTTGAATAAATGGGCCGAGCCCAAGTTGGCCATAGATCTCTAATTCAGTTTAATTCAGCCCATATGGTCATAAATCTTTGATCTTAGTCCAAAATTGGACTACAGATCTCCCAACCAATTTTGGTTCAAGGGTACATCTCTTCATTCCTCTGATATTTGTTATTGTAATCCTTCAACGTCTTCAGAGAGGTGACGGATCCCGACAACCAGACATTCCACGGACCGTGGGGTCCTTAAACTCATGGACTATGATGTCCTTAAACTTTATGGACTGTGGGGTCCTTAAACTCATAGACTATGAAGTCTTTAAACTTTACAGACTATGACGTCTTTAAACTATGGACTATGATATCCTTAAACTCCATGGACTATGATGTCCTTAAACTTCTGGACCGCAATGTCCCTAAACTAAAACAATAGAGTCCAAATGCTCTTTTGTTGGATCTAAATGATCCCGTTAAGATGATCTTAATCTAAAATTAGACTAACGTGTCCTTAACAAATTGTTAAGTTGATCTCAGTCTAAAATTAGACTAACGTATCCTTAACAAATGTTTAAGTTGATTTTAGTCTCAAATGAGATTAACGATCCTTAAACCCAACCCAAAACCTAAATCTAAGAAAATACAGATTTGGACTAATCCACGCCCTACGGGCGACAACATAAATTAGTCTCCGTATACAATCCACGGGAAAACAAAAAGAAAATAAACACACACGACACGAAGTGACCATCTGGAGAAGGAGAAAATTGTTACCGCGATGCGGTAGCATAATTAACTGCAGGGGCTTGTGTCTGCAGGGAAGAGCGTCCCCACAATCAAAAACCCCTCAAACGAGGGGGAATCTGACGAAGTCTGCTGCAACGGTCCCATCTGTATAAACCTCCGATACACGGTGCCATAAATCAACTTGGCATCTTCAGAGAGGTAGAAGGACAAATCCAAATAGCATATACCCCCAAATACAGGCAAAACGTTAGTCTTCCTGGTCTTTCATCGGAAAACGGTAACGTCCCTAAACTAAACCCCACAGACTATGACGTCTTTAAACTAGACTATGAAGTCCTTAAACTTTATAAACTATGAGGCCCCTAAACTCACGGACTATGACGTCCTTAAACTTATAGACCGTAATGTCCCTAAACTAAGACGATAGAGCCCAAATATTCTATCATCGAATTTAAATGATCCCAAACCCTGTTGAGTAGATCTTAGTCTAAAATTAGACTAACGTATCCTTGACAAATGTTTAAGTCGATCTTAATCTCAAAGAGATTAACGATCCTTAAACCAACTCAAACCCAAATCTAAAAAATACGGATTTGGACTAATCCATGCCCTACGGGCGACAACATAAATTTGTTTTCCCGGTTTTCGGCGGTAAACAGATTCTGGCACGCCCGGTGGGACCTTTTCCTCTTTCCACTCCACACTTCGTGTGTTGTATTCGCGAACGAATCACGGTTTAATGTGGTTGCCCTTGGATTCGAGGTACTAAGATTTGGTGTTTTGCTCCGTCAAGAAAAAGAAGATCAATGGCTTCTAACTGCTCCAGCTGCAACAACTCCCGCTCCATCCTTGCAGGTGGAGTGACTTACGGGCCTCATGCGGCCTCCATTTTTGCGATGCCAGTGGAACATGTGACGCAAGCCACCACTGGGCTATTCTTTGGGACCATGCTCCCACTAATGAGCTTTAACGCCCCAGTGCCATCGCAAGAAACTCCGAAGAAGTTGGTCTTTGATCGGCTTACGACTACCGCGGCCCCTCTCAACGGGTCGCCCAAATCCAACGCCTCAATCTTTAACAGACTGGGCTAAAACTCCAATGGGCCCATGTAGAAGCTCGTGATACCAGAGGGGGTTATCCCGAAATGGATAGCCATCCTTGTTTCGGTAAATGAAGTCATCAAAGAGACTTCTCCTGCTAAGGGATCGGTCTTTGCTAGACTGTCTGCTCCAACTCCTGCTTCGGGCGAGATCACCAAGGATGGTTTCCTTGCTCAAAAATCAGTCTTCGATAGGTTGGACGTTTCTTCTCCGCGGACATCAGTCTTCAAGAGGCTGACACCGACAGCAACCCTCCACCAGAGCTGGGGGCATGATGAAGCCACCCCTATAGCTGAACCAATACCGTCTGCAAGGTATGCTCGACGTCGTCACTGGCGCCGAGTGAGGAAAGCTGGAGGCAGTTTCCCTTCCGGACTTACCCCACCAGCTCCAACGGTGGAAATTGACGCTGTTGTTCCAACTAGGAACAACTTTGAACCACTTAGGAGGGAGCGAAAAAGAACAGCTGACAACTGTCACATGGTTAATTCTGGGGAATCGCAAGTCCTCACCTTCAGAAGCGATTCTGATGAAGAAATAGCCCTTGGCCCTCTCTTCAAAGGATCCATCTCCGAAACAGAAGAGGTGAAGACCTGTGAGAACATTCAGCTGCATAATCGCACGTTACCCGAAAAAAATCTTGGACCCACAAGCAAGGGAGCGAACAAAAAAGATAAGGGAAAAGAAAAAGTCCCTGAAGATATGACCCTCAATGACCGAATTGTCGAAGAGCTGGCAGCCAAGAATCCGCCAAAAAAAACCAAGGTGGATTACAACGTTCTGGCACACCTGAGGAAGATACCCTCGTAGCTAAGCATTCTTTAATCAAGGTACTACAAGAGCCCGAGCAGTTCCAAGCTTTCCTTGCCGAAGAAAAGATGAAGGACGAGCTGGAAGAAGTGCACAAGGCCGATATCACTTTCGGCGATGAAGATCTCCTCCTCGGAACGTTCGAGCACAACCGTCCTTTGTATGTCACTGGATACTGCCATGACATCAAGATAGGGAAGATCCTAGTTGATAATGGGACCTCTGTCAATCTCCAAAATGTGAGGGTGTTAAAAGAAATCTGCATGAACATCCAGCACCTCGCTCGGGATAAAATCACCATCTCCGGGTTCGACTCCCGGTCATCATGGACGCTCGGGTCTCTGATACCGACGTTACGCATTGGGCTGCTCGTCACTGACATCAAGTTCTACGTCATTGACGCCAAGACTTGCTACAACGCTTTGCTCGGCAGGCCTTGGTTACACGAGTATAACATCATCTCTTCTACACTGCATCAGTGTATGAAGTACTTCAAAGACGGTCTTGAACACACAGTGACAGGGGAACTGAACCCATTCTCCGTGAATGAAGTCTGAAAGTACGAAAATGCAAAGTATTTCATACTAGACTTTGAGGACACGGAAAGATGCCATAAGCCGGAGAATAAGCAAAAAACCATCACCACTATTCCGGTCTTCGGGTGCGATACCAAAAAGGAAGAAGAGATAGTCTATTCGGGGCCGCTCCAATACAATAAGCCCGGACCGTCTACCCTTATGTTAATCTTCGGCAGCGACTCTGAAGATGAAGTCAATGCAGTATTTTCTGTTCGGCCATCAATACAAGCCCTCACTATCGATGAACGGAGTTTCTAAATGGCATGGTTCCGCAAAAGCATTACAAAGAGCTCGACGCACTTGATACCTATAGTGTGTAAGAACTGCAAACGTTCTACGTCCCTCCCAAGTGAAAAGATGAAAAGGCGATCCTCTTTTATTGATCCGCAGAAACCAGAGTGGAGAAAGAAATCTGGCATGGTGCCGATTCTGTGCTTGACAGGCTCCAGCCCATCCGTCTGCCCAGATACTACACAGGAGGATTAAAAAGGCTGTTGAGACGCTAAGGCGTACCCTTCAAACAGACTGCTCGACAAGCTCAGTTCTACGACAGGATCTGGAACGCCCCCGGAACTCAGCAAAAATTGCCTAACGGGAGAATGGAAACGATTGGGCTTGGGTATGTTCAATCTAAGAAACGAGAACGATTCTATGGCTGCTACGTTATACATGAGTTCGATGAAGAGGAGACGCTCTGTCATAAGACGCCGCAATTGAACCAAAATGATATCCGTCCATAAAAATGCCAAGTCCGTCGTTTGAAGAACAGATGAACAACCTAATAAGGGAAGTGGGTCAAAGGGTCCGGGATGACCACAACCGTGAAATGGCCATCTACGAGAAAGCCAAGACGCAGTGCCTCCTTCAGCAGGCTACGGAGAATGATGATGCCCTTCGTCTCCAACCCGTCATACAGAAGACCCGACGCGGAAGCAAAAACAAACTAAAGAACGAAAAAAGCGTTCGACAGCGGCAAAGCGGGTCCAAGAAGCCACGCGATCGAGAATCGAGCAGCCGAGATCCGTCTCTCATAAAGAAGATGGGTCGAGCATATTCTTTTCCCTAAGAGATATTTGATCTTGTCATGAAACATCAAATGATCAAGCTCCCGGAATATAAACACCCTGACCAAGCAAACGAGGTTCATCATCCGGATTATTTCTCCTATCACCGAGTGATAGGACACCCTCTCGAAGATTGCTTCACATTCAAAAACTGGGTAGAAGTCCAGTATCAGTAAGGCAGGTTCGCTCTATCCAGCAGTTGGAAGGTAACCCCACCACAGAAGCATGTACCAGAAGCCACGTATACAGCGAGAGTAGAACCGGATCAACGTCAGTCTTGGAAACGATCTCGCACCTGTCACATGATAACGATGTCGGAAGAAGGAGAGCACGGTAATGTGGATGACCTCTCCTGGTGCTTCAAAAATAGGGATGAAGATGAGTTGATCTCAGAATTTCCACCGGTGCCAAAAGAGCTGGAGGATGGGATATATAACACGGCGGATAACCTAAGGAAAATCGACTTGGGGACGGCAAACGAACCGCGACCAACGTTCGTTAGTAAGCTGCTATCTAAAGAACAGGTGGCTACGCTAAAGGACGTGCTCATGCAGTATAAAGATTGCTTTGCATGGGACTATCCCGAGATGCCGGGATTAGATCCAAAAATAGCCGTCCATAAATTGGCAATATCTCCGGATATCAAGCCAGTCAAATAAGCGCCGAGAAGATGCGGCTCGAACTTGAAATGAGCATCAACGCCGAGGTCAAGAAGCTAATCAACTTCGGCTTCATCCAAGAGGTTCAGTATCCTGATTCGATTGCCAACATCGTCCCAGTAATGAAGAAAAATTCGACAGTGCGAATCTGCGTAGACTTTCGGGACCTCAACAAAGCTTTCCCAAAGGATGATTTTTCCGTACCGGCCGAGCTGATGATAGACAACACGTCCACTCACGAAGTCTTCTCCTTCATGGACGACTCGTCAGGGTACAATCAAATAAAGATGCATCCCGAGGACCAGAAGCATACCGCTTTTCGGACTCCTCTTGGCATATTCTGCTACAAAGTGATGCCTTTCGGTCTGAAGAACGCCGGTGCCACCTATCAGAGGGCCATGACGAAGATTTTCGATGACCTCATACATGAAATCGTCGAATGCTATATCGACGACCTCGTGTTTAAAAGCAAATCGTATGAGAAACATTGGGAGCATCTGAAAATCGTGTTTCAGCGCCTATGGAAATACAACTTGAAGATGAATCCTCTCAAATACGCGTTCGGAGTCTCCTCAGGTAAATTCCTAGGATTCATCGTACAACACCGGGGCATCGAGATAGACCTATCAAAGATCAAGGCGATCATGGAAATGCCTCCGCCTAGAACTCTCAAGCAACTACGATCTCTCCAAGAAAAGCTCGCATATATCCGACGGTTCATAGCTAACCTCTTCGGAAAGTGCCATCCCTACAGTCATCTAATGAAGAAAGGGACCCCGTTCGTCTGGGATCGCAAATGAAAAAGCGCACTAGACGAAATCAAGCAATACTTGCAGAATCCGCCAGTACTAACCGCTCCAGTCAAGGGAAAACCCCTCATCCTGTACATAACCGCCCTTGAAGGTTTCTTAGGCACGTTATGGGCACAAGAGAACAACCAAGGGAAAGAGAGAGCTCTCTACTATTTGAGCCGAGTTCTCCTGGGGTAGAAAACAACTACTCCCCTATTGAAAAACATTGTCTGGCGTCAATCTTCGTGATAACGAAGCTCAGACACTATGCTTTGGCGCATGAGGTCCATCTCATATCAAAAGTGGATCCTCTCAAGTATTTGATGTCAAGAGCCATACTAATGGGACGGCTCGCTAAATGGTCCCTCCTCTTGATGGAATTCTCGATTATATACCGACCTCTCAAAGCAGTGAAAGGCCAGGCCATCACCGACTTCCTCGCTGAGCACCCGATACCTGCCGATTCACCCCTAAATTGTAAACTGCCAGACGAGCATGCGTTTGACACGATCGACGGGAGGAGAAGAGAGAATGACACCCGGTGGGAACTCTACTTCGATGGGGCATATTCCATGAAGAAGCGAAAGCATAGCTCGTCCATAATCAAATCTGGGGTAGGCCTTATCTTCGTGACTCCACAAGGAGGGATAATGCGCTTTGCCTTTTCCTTAACAGAGCCAAGGACGAACAATGAAGCCAAATATGAAGCTTTGATAGCAGGTCTTGAGATCGTTGTCGACATAGGAATCGAAAACCTCTTCATATATGGAGACTCCCAATTGGTCGTTAGCCAAGTAAATGGCGACTATGAAACGTGTAAACCAGAGTTGGTGAAGTACGGCGAGAGAGTACAACAATTGCTGACTCAAATCCCTGCCTACGCCCTGAAAAGCATACCGCGTGCGGAAAATAGCAAAGCAGATGCGTTAGCCAAACTCGCTAAAAAACTGGCTGACGAAAACCTCGATGATGTGAGAATCGTTGTGCAAAGCCGTCGGGTTCTTGCGCCAGCAGAAATATCTCCAGAGTCGTCCGAAGAAAAGGGAGCGACCAAACAAATGGCCCCTAAAAAACCAGGAAAAGGCTAAGGATTGGAGAGAAGTATTTATAGACTACATCAAATCCTGTCGAACACCTGAACATGTGTCCTCAAGACATCAGCTCATTAAACGAGCTCTGTCTTTCGCCTTCGTCAACAATACTCTGTATAAGATATCGTTCGACTCTCTATGGTTAAGATGCCTGAGACCAAAAGAAGCAAAGAGAGTCGTCCAAGAAACTCACGACGGACTCTGTGGTTCTCATCAAGCCGGCCCGAAGATGAAGCTCAAGATCAAAAGGATGGGCTACTATTGGCCCACGATGATTCAGGATTGTCTCGAATACACGAAACAATACCACTCGTGCCAATTTCACGGGGATTTCATCCATCAGCATCCAAATCCGCTACACCCAACGGTGGCTAGCTGGCTGTTCGAAATGTGGGGAACCGACATAATCGGGCCCATCGAACATGCATCGTCTTGAGGATATCGGTTCATATTGGCGACGACCGTTTACTTCTCTAAGTGGGCAGAAGCCATACCGCTAAGAGAAGTGAAAACGGAGAATATCCTCTATTTCTTCAAGACACACGTCATATATCGGTTCGGCACTCCACGACGGTCCGAATTACCTTACCTGATCATGTCATTACAGCAATCTCATAACGGGCCGGCCTACAAAAGCCATAAAATCATCCGCTTCGTACAGCAGCATAATATAGACTGGAGATACTCTTCGGTCTATAATCCCCGAGCTAACAGTCTAGCTGAGGCTTTCAACAAGACCTTGACGAAGATCATAAAGAAGACGGTGTCCAGAAACAGAAAGGATTGGCATGAGAGACTGCATGAAGCTCTCTGGGCTTATCGGACCACGTTCAAAACGGCCACGAATACAACGCCGTATGCATTGGTATTCGGCACTGAAGTAGTACTCTCCTTGGAGATAGAGCTACCCTCCCTATGAGTGGCAGTTTATTATGAGTTGACAGACGAAGGGAATGCTCATCTCCGGCTTGAGGAGCTCGATGCCCTCGATGAAACTCGTCTCATGGCGCAGCAAAACTTGGAGGCTTACAAAGCAAAGATGACGCGCTCATACGAAAGATTGACTAGACCGAGGATATTTCGCCAAGGCGAACTCGTGCTAGTGGTCAAGAGACCTATGATCCCCAATCGTGCCAAACGGGGGAAGTTCGAGCCGAATTATGAGGGCCCGTACATCATAGACAAGGTATACCAAGGTGGGGCTTACTTGCTCATGAATATGCATGGCGAAAGACCCTTCCGACCAATAAACGGCCGATTCCTTAAGAAGACAGCGCCTGACGAGTCACGAACCAGGTTAATGATAAATGACGACGCCTTTGTCTGCTCGCTATCTTCTTGAGTCCAGACTCTAAAAATAGTATCCAACGATAACCCGTCCCAAACACAGAGAACTATGGACCGAAACGTCCCTAAACTAATAGCGAACCGAGATGGCTTAAAACTAACAACGGACCGAAATGTCCTAAAACTAACTACGGACCGTGACGTCCTTAAACTACTACAAACCACAGCATCCTAAGACTGACGCAAAAAAATATATAATAATAATAAAAAAACGGTATGTCCATAAGCGAAATGGATACGGATGAAAATCCGAAAGGGCTCCGTGAGTAAAAACAGCAGGGCTACCGGCGAGTTTGTGAAAACCCGAAAGAGCGCAATCTCGTTAAAAGACACTTGCAAGGTCCTCTCGATCTTATAAGGAGAAAATACCTGCGTGAGATCCTTACGACTCACAAGGGAGCAACACACTTAGGGATCCCCACGATTCCTAAGGAGAAGTTACACTTACGAGATTCTCACGACTTGTAAGGAAAATTCCCCTATGAGACCCTCACGGCTCACAGGATTCAAAAGCCTTAAGCTACAGGGATCTAAACATGTTCTTAAGCCGTCATACACCCCGATATTGCCCCACAAGCAGTTCAATATTGACTCTTGTATACAATCCACGGGCACGAGTAAAAATTTCCCCAACAGAGTCCCACCAGCAATGAGTGATATCATCACATGGTGAACGATCCTTGTAAGTCCTCTCGACTTATAAGGAGAAAACACTCTTGCAAGATTCTTATGACTTACAAGAGAACATACACTTAGCAATCCTCATGATTCCTAAAGAGAGAAGACACCTATGAGATCCTTACGACTCGTAGGGAGAACCACCTTTATGAGACCCTTACGGCTCATGAAGTCAAAATCCTTAGTTGACAGGATCTTATCCCTGTTTGCTAAGCCACCTTTGTTCAACCCGACAAAAGCAGATGATGATTCGCTCCTGGAAATATCCCAGTTGTAGCGATGCTGATGGCTAAATCGGTATCAAATTCCAAGTCCTTTCATGGCAAATGATAATTCGCTCCTGGCAACATTCCAGTCGCAGCGATACTGATGCAAGATTGGTATCATACTTTGGGTTCCATACTCGAAAAAAATGCATATGAAATAGCCGAAATGTTTGGGCAACTCGCAATAAAAATCAACGAGTAAAATATATGCATACAAAAATAGCCGAAATGATTGGGCAACTCGCAATAAAAAACAGCGAGTAAAAAGAAAAAAAGAACCGAAATGATTGGGCACCGCGAAAAATAGCCGAAATGATTGGGCAATTACGACTTTCGCGATATAAAAAGCTGAAATGATAGAGCATCGCGGAAAGAAATTAAAAAAATGAAATGAAACTTTTTGCCCTGCAGATAAGTCCATACTGACCCCTGTATACAATCCATGGGTATAAAAGAAAAGAGAACCACATGTCCCAACAAACTTTATCATAGGGAGAGTCAGATCTCAGCGACAATATCTACATCCCAGAAAACCAGACAACGACGTTCCTCCTCATGCCAGCAGGATACAGATGCGATACTACCAATTGGAGCTACGACAAAGCCCCCAGTTCCAAGACTTAACATAGTCAACAAATCATAAGTGCTAGTCAAGTTCAACCCGTCATTTCCCGATTGAATTAAACCCACCCGTACGACCTTTAACATAGTCAACAAAGTCACACGACTACCCTAATCCAATCGCATCATATGCTTATGCAGATAAGCACTAATTAGCTACCGCACACTACGCCTTAACATAGTCAACAAACGTAGCACGAATACTAACTAGTACTTATCTGAAATGACGGAGGACTACGACAGGTTTTTCTGAAAACCTATTGCGTAATGAACTTGATATCGTTGTAGAATCAAATGATTTTAAAAATGGAGTGCTTTTGAGGCTTTTCTAGTTTTGCTAAAGGAGTCACTCCCGGTGAAGGGATCGTCGGTCCTTTCCTCGTCGAATGAGGTGCGGGATATATCATATATATCACTGTGCAAAGCAAAAACTCTTAAAAGCAATCAAAAGACAAACCGAGTGTGTAGCATCTGCCAGTTATTGCTAAAGGAGTCACTCCCGGTGAAGGGATCTCGGTCCTTTCCGTATCGAATAAGGTGCAGGATATATCATATATACCGCTGTGCAAAGCAAGAACTGTAGCTACCTGTTTTATTTTGAAATTCGATTCTACAACATCTTAGGTTTCTTTTATTTCATTAATCTCATTAATGAAGTCCCATCATTTAAGTACCTAAACATCACAGATAAATACGACGTACACTTATGCCATCCGCATTCGCCTCGATGTCCCCTCGTGCACCGTTAGGTTAGGTAACTAACGGCAGAGCGGGGCAGGGCTAGCGCGGGTGTAAAACATAAGTAACGTCTATATAATATATCATATATACTATATACTGTATCTATCACAGAACATCACATGATCACATCACAGATATCGCAGCAGAAGAATCATATGAAATATTGGATATACTAGGACGTCCGTGTTTTCAATACGAGCCAGTATAAAACACGGATTCCCCGGTCGCGATGAATAGCCAAACCCACACCCCTAGACCCCTACGAGAGCGGCAAGCAACCCTACCAATTCTAGAGTTAGGAGACCCGGACTCGACTCCTCGAGTTGGTCTCCCACTGGACTCCAGAACCCGGTTACTTGTGCTCCCCTCCTTGGGTCTATCCTAGTGCGGAAAAGTAAATAATATACAGAGGGTGACAACTTCCGCAACCTGGAAGTGCCCCAATAAAAGAATATTACATACAAGTTTTTACATGAATGAAAATGAAAAACACTCATCTCACATAAAACCCCCGGCTATTCAAACACGACGATCCAATATAACATATCCAGCAACACATAACATCACATGTCATCAACGTAAGTAAATATGTCCATCCCAATTGTCGTTGACATATAGCAACGAAACCGACGATATCACATATTACACTTACGGTCACAGAAAAGAAAGTGTAAAACTACAACAGTTGGAATCCGCAACCTGCATAGACATCGCATGCCTAATCAAATGAATTCCTTAGACATCGCATGTCTAACAATTATAAACCCCGCATTTTAGTCTCATTATCGAAAACTCTTTTCAATATCAAGTCAGGCAATTCAACAGGATTCCCGACATCCTGATCGAATGCTCGTCGCAAACTTTAGTAGGCGGCCGCACCCCCCGACGCCGTCGACGAAGTGCACCAAGGCGGAACACCGCTGCCGCGAGCACCCGAACGGATGCTTTCGGCGACGGAATTCTCCTACAGTCACTTGGTCGGGGCTATGGAGCGAGGCTGTCTATTAAGTTTACCCGGTGAGTATCCGCGTACGCTACGTGATTGCGACGGACTTTTGATCACATCAAAATTCCGTGGCAACCGATCAAGTGAGACTAAACTGCTATGTTTATAACATTCATTCAGTTATCTCATAACTGATTGTGAATTCCAATTATTGTATCCCATTCCAGATAAACAGAAAATGCTAAACTTTTCGATCGAACAGTCAAACACCCAAGTTTTCCCGATACAGCTCAACACATGAAATAAGTCTAAGAACATTCAGTTCGTGCCTCAGTACCAACGGTCCAGCCGTAGAAGGGTCAAGCCAACGCCTCACATGTGGCACGCCGTACTGCCCCAAACCCGAAGGTTCAAAGGGCAGTTCAAGACGGTCACATAATCGAGTTAAGGTTTGTTGTCTTCTAGAGGGTCCATCGAGTTACTTGCACTACTTAGAACGTCTTTAAACCACAGAAAAATCCAACACTTGGAAATTTCCCGACAGGGGAAAAATTGGGTATTTATATCCGGTCGAACTTTTTAACATATTCTAAAATTTATCCGGAAAGCCACTTAGACAAAATCTGATACTCCGATCGAAACACCGAATCCCCAAAACAACCCCAAAATACTCATCTCTATAATAAATATTAAAATATCCCAGAAAATACAGCACAACTAAGGAGGAATTACTGTGAAACTTTTACTGTGAGACTCGACCGTACGGCCGCGGAACCGCCGCATGAGCCATGCTCATGCCGCGGAACCGCGGCGGTTTAGATGAATTAGGTCCACGAAATTTACAGTAATTCCTACAAAACCCTGCTTAATTTTCTGCATATTTTTAATTTCGAAAAATCCACAATTTTCAAAAAAGTACAGAGAGCATGTTTGGAATTTGGGTTTCGGTTCGATCGGGTTTCAAACGTCGTCTAGACTTCGCCTAAGGCTCTAGCTTGGCTCTGATACCATTGTAGGGTTCCTAGGCACTCCCAAGAGGTCTCACAAGGTATCAACCATGCCAATTTCAAAAATTAGAGTTGCCGAGAAACCCTAATACGGATCGTTGGCTAGAAGTTTAGGCGAAAAAGAAACTAGTTAACTACTTTAACTAAGAGTACGGAAATACAACCTTTGTAGATCCGTTCCTCCACCTCCACGGCTCCGTGATGAAGTCCTCTCCGCTGTCCAAATGCAATCCCGAGCTCTAGCGTCGGCTACATCGGAGAAGAAGCGGGCTAGGTCATCGACGACGATGCCGAAGATGATCTACGTCGAGGCATCGCTAGATCAAGCTCCAACTTCACCAAGTCAAGAAACTTGTGAAGGAAACACACTCTACTACTTGGCAAGAGGTAGAGGATGAAGAAATAGGAAGTGGGTAGACTTTAGAATTGGATTTCTCACTCAATTTCATCAATCACTATTGATGGTCAAGCTTTTTCTTCATGAAGTGAAGAAGAAGAAGATGAATCTTATGATAAGTCTCATTTTTAAAAAAAAGGATAAATGATATGAATACTTATCATAACCTAACCCTAGTTAAGTGTAGAGAATAGACCATGGTTTGCTTAAATGGTTAGGGTTAAGAATGAAAACAAGAATGGTGACTAAGTCAAAGGTTCATGAATCTTCAACAAACAAACAAACAAAGCCACCATTCTTTCTTTATCTTTTCCAAAACAAATAAATAAATAAATAAATAAATAAATAAGATAATCAAAACCCTAATCATTAACTTAACCATGGTTTAATCTTTACACTTAACCAAGTTAACATGTATCATCAAACATGATACAATCATTTGCACAAAAAGTATATCACATATACAACTTATACAACCAAGTGAGAAAATCCTTTGTAAAGTGAACCGATACTAGTTAATGCAAAGTAATATATCATATATATAATTATACATTAAATCATTAAATCAACACTTGATTTAACGATCCGGTCATATCGCATACAACCGACTAATATCCAATGTATCGGCTTATCGAATCAACCCTTGATTCGATAACTAGGTTATATCGCATACAACCAATCGATACATTCATCGCGAGAATGAAATACGGTATCACATACACACATTATTCTCGGTCCCGCACATATCTCATATGCGCTCCTATTTCGTTTCGCTTGAGCCAGGAAACCTCTGTGTAGGACTCTAAAGACTCGTCAATACGCCGGCAGCAGGTGATGATCATATCAAACACCCACAAGCCGCAAGCGGTCTGCTAAACGTAACGGACACCCGGGTATTGAGCGATTAGAAGATCGACGAGCAAGCCCGCTCACACTCCAGTGAATCCAACCAGTAACACTACCGTACAGTCCGGTCTCGTCGTCTGATATGTCGCATATCTTGCCTAGGGGTGGTAAACGTCAGACCCCAATAGCTCGATAAGTCGTGTCGATATGAGGTCTATAATAGTTCGAGAAACTACTGGTAACACTTACCAGTAAATCTCAGCAGCCCTGGCCAGGGATTTCCGGTTATAGCCAATCGAACACAGCGCAACATCAACTCCCTATACCGGGAGAGACGAATCCCCTCCTATCGCTCATTGCCTCCATGTGACTCGGGACTGTACCCAAAAACCACCGTTTTGCATGCCCTCTTGGACGTGGTAAGATGGAAATCAAAGCACAGTGGGAACCACACAAGACTCTATGACGATCTCGGGTCAACAGACTACTCTGTACCAGTGTCACCAGAGAACTGCCATCTGACGTAAGGTATAATACCATCTGGGAGTTCTCGGCGAGTCCGTCCAGTGTACCCAGTCTCTACTGAGCACCCGTATATCATCTCTGATGTCAAACACCAATGGATATGGGATCATCCATCGCCCATCTGTATGGGTCGAGAAGGTATACGCTAGTCTACTCTGGTATATCGATGCCCTGTCTCGATACACCCACGATTAGGGACCTTGAAGGATGTACTTATGGACTACCATGTCCCCACTAGTATGATCCGCATCATAGTCCAGGTAGTCAAGTACTCATCCTAAGGGCTTTACCAACATGTAATAGAGAGACAATCAGTGTACACGTTAAGGTAAAGATCAACCAGATAGCATACTATCATGTCGAGCAAGAAAGTCCTCCCTATATATGTCCCAGCATCCACTACAATATACATCCTATGTATAGTAATGGCCTCTAGGGCATACATATAACTAACATTTGTGAACTCCTGGTTTTGACAACGGCATAAGCCTTATGCGTGAATGTCCTCATATGAAATGATTTCGTCAAGGCAGTACAGATGAGCGGCCATAGCGCCTGAAAATGAAAATCAGTAAGAGTTTAGTGGACAGACTGATCAAGACACGGGGATTTAAACAACTTTTGATATCCGCATGAAAAAAAACAAGTGCTGATTAAGACACCCAACAAATTCAAATTTGTGCAATTAAGGAGGAAATCTTAAAAGGATTCTCATTTAATGAGGGCCCCTCGGGCCAAGGAGTAAAACTCCCATGAGAGCAGCGCTCTGCAACAGAGTGACATCTGTCAATTCTAATCATGAGAGGAATGCTCTATGAAGACGATGGAATCATCCGTCAAAAACCGAAAAAAGCAAAGCTTTTACAGAGTAAAAACTCTAAGACTTTCAAGATCTGTGAACAAACTCTAAGAGTTCTTCATAGAAGATGAACAGTACTTCAGTTCATGAATTAAAATCGCCCTAAAAAGATTATATCTTGAAAATCTATGATCTAAAAAAAAAGAGCAAGGCTCTGTTGATGGGTAAAACCCTAAAATATATTTTTAAGATCTGTGATCTGAGAAAAGCAAAGCTCTATTAATAAGGTCAATTCTTACCGAATTTGGGCAGAGATTTGACATTGAGAAATTTCTCAAGGCAAAGAGCTGGGCTCTGAAAAAGAATTAAATTCTCATAAACAAAAACAAAACAAGAAGATGAAAATGCAGTCATCTCAAAAGGCCAAAGGTCCTATTTATAGGCAGGGGAAGTCGATCTGACTTCCAAGAACAATCCAACGGTGGAAAGGCTACCACCGCTGCACTCACTTGTGAGCCACGTGAGCGCAACGGTGGGGAGCATTTGTTTTCCCTAATCAGAGCAAAGCTCTGTTCAAATTTTGAAATTTAAAATGAGTCAGCGCTCACATGTAAATCACGAGAGCGCCAGCGCCAGCGCTAAGAATCAAAGACTCTGAGACAGCGCTCACGTGCAAAGCACGAGAGCGCTCGCGCCAAGAGTGCCAGCGCCAAGAGTCAAAAACTCAGAGGCAGCGCTCACATGTAAAGCACGAGAGCGCTCGCGCCAAGTGCGCCAGCGCTAAGAGTCAAAGACTCTGAAGCAGCGCTAACGTGCAAGGCACGAGAGCGCTAGCGCTAGAACTAAATGTTTTCCACCGTTGGATCAAAGATCCAATGAAGATGCTAAATTATCAAATTACCAGAATAAAATTCTAGTAAGGAAATACTCCTCAGAATCTTTCCAAATAGGAAAGATTATGCTCTGTAAATCAGAGCACCGTTGGATCAATAATCCAATAGTGATTAAAAATCACCAAGATACAGAATAAGTTCTGTATGGGAAAGTATTTCCCAATCTTGTTAAAAAAAAAAGAAGATTGTCTTCTGTAAAACAGAAGCCTTAGGATCAAAGATCCAACGTTGGGAAATATCCCCAAATCAATTGGAGAAAAGATCTCCTTAACTGATTCAACAAATCAGCCTCCACTATATAAAGGACCCAAGACTTTAAGTCTTGCACGGAGGAAACCCCCCCCCCCCCACACACAAACTTTGAGAAAATTCAAAGAGAAAAGCAAGCTCTCGGAAGAAGAATTTCTTCAAGGTAAATAAAACCGAGATATCAAAGTATATCATCAAAAAAGAAGAACTTAGTTCTTTTTCTAAATCATAGATCTACAAAGACAGAAGTCTTTCATAAAAGTAGAAGAGATTGGAGCATCTCATCATAAAAAGGGAGGGAGAAGAACTTAGTTCTCTTTAGATCACAGATCTATAAGATGAAGACAAAGTCTTTTACAAAGAAAAGAAGAGATTCTAACATCTCCTATTAAAATAAGAACTTAGTTCTTAGATCCACGAAACAAAGTCTCTTATAAACGAGAACTTAATTCTCAGAGTATAGAACTAATTAGAACTGCCTAAAAAGAGCCTTAGCGCTCCAATTTTAAAGAAGCGCCTCAGCGCTCCAAATTTGGCGCGCACCACGTACTCCTCATGTGTGCGCCATTTCATAAGAAGCACCTCAGCGATTCAAGGCTAGCGCTCAGCGCCAAGCGCACCATGTGTGCGCCATTTCATAAAAAGTGCCTCAGCGCTTCAAGGCTGGCGCTCAGCGCCAAGCGCACCACGTGCTCCTCACGTGTATGCTATTTCATAGGAAGCGCTTTAGCGCTCTAAGTCTGGCGCTCAGCGCCAAGCGCACCACGTGCTCCTCATGTAGGCGCTGAAGGAACATAAATTGTCCTTTAAATAAAGCCCCAGAGCCATAATGAGTGCTCAACACTCAATAAAAGACAAAAAAAAGTTGTCAGAACCCGAACCCAAACCAATGCTCAGCATTGTTAAATAAAAAAGGACTGAGCCTAATTAAATGTTCAACATTTTAACTGAGTGGGCCGAGCCCAACTTGGCCACAGATCCCTAATTCAGATTAATTGAGCCCATATGCTCATAAATCTTTTTAATTGATCTTAGTCCCAAACTTGACTACAGATCTCCCAACCAACATTGGTTCAAGGGTATATCTCTTCATATCTCTGATATATGTCGTTGTAATTCTTCAATGTCTTCAGAGAGATGGAGGGTCCCAATAACTAATAACTTTTGGCGCATCCCCAAACGGTTGAACCAAAACCACATAGACTATAAAGTCTTTAAACGGACTATGATGTCCTTAAACTTTACGGACTATGAGGTCCCTAAACTCATGGACAATGATATCCTTAAAATTATGGACCGCAACGTCCCTAAACTAAACCCCACAAACTATGACGTCTTTGAATTGGACTATAATGTTTTTAAACTTTATGGACTATGAGGTCTCCAACTCACGGACTATGACGTCCTTAAACTTATGAACCGCAATGTCTCTAAGCTAAGACGATAGAGCCCAAATACTCTATCATCGGATCTAAATAATCCCAAACCCCGTTGAGTAGATCTTAGTCTAAAATTAGACTAACGTATCCTTGACAAATGTTTAAGTTGATTTTAATCTCAAAGAGATTAACGATCCTTAAACCAACTCAAACCCAAATCTAAGAAAATACGGATTTGGATTAATCCACACCCTACGGGAGACAACATAAATTAGTCCTCGTATACAATCCATGGGCAAACTAAAACAAAACAAACATATACGACACGAAGTGACCATCCGGAGAAGGAGAAAGTGGTTGCCGCGATACGATAGCGTAATTAACTGCAGGGGCTTGCGCCTGCAGGGAAGAGCGTCCCCACAATCAAAAATCCCTCACGATGAGGGGGAATCTGACGAAGTCCGCTACAACGGCCGCATCCGTCTTAACCTCCGAAACACAGTGCTATAAATCAACTTGGTGTCTTCGGAGAGGTGGACGGATAAATTCAAATAGCATCTGCCCCAAAATTCAGGAAAGACGTTGTAAGTGCACGGCGGCGCCCCGGCCGTCGATCCGACGGCCAAATGCGGAAGCGGTGATAAACTTTAATTTTTCTTGAACTGGCAAACCGCCGCGCACTAATACCCGGATCGAACCACTAACTAGTCCAAGCTATCTACAAGAAAAGGAATAGAGATATACCGACGATCCAAGTCCTCCGGTCTTCTCGTCATGGTCCCGATCTCCTGCGGAAAAGTCCCGTCTCCTCCTCGTCGCCGGAAGTGCACCACATCGCCTACATTGTTTACGGGCTCCCACCTCAATGCCGAGGCAACTCGGGCACGAAGCTGGCTACTCGACGTGCCCAAGGTTTGCTGTAGAATGTAGTGTAGAGATCCATGTCTCATTTTGGGGTTAAGGAGGTGCCATTTGGTGGAGGGATGAAACAAGAACAAAATGTGGAGGAGCTTGGGGTATTTTGGAGCATCAAATGAACAACATTTCCCCACCTCCAATTTTGGACAGCCCCCCCCAAAAAGAATGGCCGGCCAATGCTAGGTGAAGGGAGAGAATGAGAGAGAGAGAGTCAAGGAATGAGTGGTGCAACCATAACAATAATGCGAAAAGGGAATCATGAAAGAAAATGATCATAAGCAAAACCACACACAACTCCACCATCATAACCTCACAAAGTCCAACACTCAAACCTACCATCATCAACATCCATCATGAAAACAAAAGTCAAGTCATGATGAAGACAAGAAGTCAAGGTCAAAGAATGGCTATCATGATGCAACAAAAAGCAAAAGCCCCCTCCACAAATACTTATTTGCAACAATGCAAATAAGCCCTCCTCCACCAATCTTCGGCCAATGAACGGAACAATGGAAATTGGCCGAAACGGAAAGCAAACTGGCAACTCCAGAAAACAGGTCCCGTAATAAATTACAGGAAAACCCCGATACTGTGCATACACACCCGCATCTGTATTTCGACCGAAATACAAAAGCAATGAGACAAAATCTACACTGTACTATACTAGGATCCGGCTTATACCAAAGCCGGCTAGTAATATCCGTTCGATCCTGATCCGTGCAATACCGCACGTATCTGATCGAACCCTGCCATATAACCATACGGCCTATAGTACAGACTGTCCGATCCTGATCCGTGCAATACCGCACGTATCTGATCGGACCTTGCCATATCTCCATACGGCCTCTACAACCTTTCGCCCGAAAGCTGAGTAACTGAAAGTGGGGGACTCTAAAGACTCATCAACACCTTGGTTGTGGATTTAACCACTAGCACGTCAGAGGTATAAGCCAATACGTAACGGGCTACCAAGTATTGACTAAAAGGGACGTCTGTGAGTGAACTCAGCCTGACAACCCTACTGAGCCTGTCAGTGACAATATCCGTACAGTCCGGTCCGTTCGTCTATGAGTATCGCATGGCGGGCCTAGGGGGTTGGTAAAAGTCAGACCCCCAAAAGCGGTACAAGTCGTGTCGGAGTGTAGCCCAGAACACCCTGAGATACTACTGGAATACCTACCAGTAAATCTCCTTGCCTTGGCCAAGGACTTTGTGTAATGGCTCTCCTAGACACAGCACGACCTCACCCCCAATACCGGGAGAGACGAACCCCTGAAGATACGCTCACTGCCTCTATGTGGCTCGGGACTGTACCCAACTAAAACCTGTTTGCACGACTCCTTTGAGCCGTGGTAGGGTAGTAATCAAAGTACAGTGGGAACTCACACGAGACAAATGACGATCCCCAGGTCGATGAACTAACCTGCACACATGTCACCAGGGAACTGCCATCTGACGTCTGGTATATGACCAACTAGCATGTTCCCGGCGAGTCCTGTCTGGTGTACTCATAACCCAATGAGCACCTGTATACATCTTAGGTGAACCAACTGACACCAGTGGCTTGTGAGACCGGCCACTGCCCCTCGTCGGGGTCTCGACTGTATACACTAGTCTACTATGGAGAATCGATGCCTTGTCTTGAAACTCTCACGACTAGGGACCTTTTAAGGATATGCTTATAGACCCCCAGCTCCCACTTATATGATCGCCCTCATACTGCTGGTGGTCAAGCAAGAATCCTAGGGGCTCTATCAACGTGTAATAGCAACCTGTAAGGTCACCTAAAACAGTACACGATGATAAAGATGAACCAGATAGAAAACTATCATCTCGAGTAAGACTGTCCTACCGGGATAGGTCCTCCCTTAATCATTGCAATCACGTACCTGTGATCCAATAATTGACTCTGAGGGCACTACCTCCAACAATCTCCCACTTGCACTCAAGGCTAATTATTGCGATGTCGCATACTCACAGCCCGTGTGATACCGAACACCCAACTCTTCTACTAGTCAGTCTCACAAAGCTCGTTTACGAAACTATTGCGTTCGAGGAATAGCCTTAGTGAGTGGATCCGCCTTGATGTTTCTTTCTATGTCTCTCTAAATCTCAAGTTCGCGGAGAAAGCCATCTCCCGAAATGAGCAATACTTGTCTCAGAATATGTCTGGATGTCTGACGGGACCTAGCTCATAAATGAACTCCAAATCCAAACTTCTTAGACTGTATCGTCAACTGAACTTAATCAGTATCCTGCGCGCCATGCCTCCCTCAGTATTGCCTTAGACCACCTGTCCAATATACTGCCCCTCATCAGAAGGAAAACTATAACTCTGACAACCTCCTTGTCGTCCATGTCACCTTGGAAGCCTGGAATGATAACTGTCTCCTGAATGAGGCTGTCGTTATCATCTCCCTAGAACATCCACTTATGTTCTAAAACTGCTTCCGACTGTTTCTCCAGGATTGGATTAATGTCAACTTATTGCATCCAGCGCAAGAACAACATCTGGTGTGGTACTTGACATCTCACGATTGACTCAATTGCCTGAGCAAATGATCTGCCAATCATTCCCGTCCCTCTCCCCTTTAGTCTGTAAGACACCTTTGGAGAGGGTGACTCCATTACCTGCAGGTACACTACCGTGCCAGGAGTCATCCATCCTAAATACTCTTAGAATGCTGTCAAGTACCCTGATTGAGAAACCACCCAAATCTAGATCTAAGACCATAGATCTAGTAACCAGTATGTCTGATATAAAATCCATTTCCTTTTTGGAGAAACAACTGTGTGACGACCAAAGTATAACCGATCGTAGTGTAGGAGTTTCTTTTCCTACTCTGTGTATATCATCCAAATACCAGGATATCACACCCTACTACCTTCTCAACAGATCCATCCCCTATTCTGATGAAGTCAAACCCATGACTGTCACGTCAGAAATAGATGATCTATCTCCGCTACATCTAGTCTATAAATAGACAGAAGCAACCTGTCCACCAATGCTTCCGCTGCTCCCACTGACTACGACAACCCTCTGGCAGAGTCATATAGACGCACACTTCTAAAACTGGTTTAGAACGACGCTATACTCATCCTCCCGCCGGGTCTCGTAACCTGGAACAACAGCAATGGCGATTGTGGGTAAACAAGAACTTCCCTGTCACCGTCCTTGAGGCTACCGTAGTGCCTCTCGGGTGCCTGAAGTTACCCACCTTATCTGCGGAGTGGCCAATGGAATGTCAATCCAGATTGAATCTTTAGGTTCCTTATCAAATCTTCAGTAATCGTTTGTGGTTCTGGAATCACTTCCAGTTCTACCATACTCCCACTACTTTTTTCTGAAAAAATCCATTTTTAATAAAACTGTGGCGAGTCTAGAACAATATCGCTATTGTTCATCCAGATGGTAGAAAGTCAACCCTCGTCATAGCCTGGGTCAACCCACAAACAGCCATTACAGAAACGTGCCTTGAGTTGTCCAGTGTCTGGTTTTAATCATAAACCGGACAACTCCCCGTACCTTAACATCGTTAAGATATGAACTGTTCTATATCCAATATAGAAACAGAGGCACTGATTTAATTGAACCAGATTCAAATCATGCTGCTCTCCCCAGCTCATGTCAATTAAATGGAAGGAGGTCGATCAGCGTTACTCAACTTAGGAATACTTCCAATTATGAGTAACCTGAAAGAGAAGCAAGATCTCTTTATCATTACTATCAACTGAATACCATACACAAGTATCTACATCTTCGATCTCTTTGAAGAATCCCGATACTTGCTATACCTGGTTCTCTACTCTATTCAAATACCTATAACTTCTCAAAATTCGGACCCTATGTTTCCTACGAAACACCTGTCTAAAAACTAGAGAAGTCATAAGTAAACCGAATATAGTACGAGGACCAACCCCTCTGTCCTGATGGACCCTGGACAACATACAATACTCTGCATAAGTCCCTTGAGTCTGATAACTCATTCACTGTGTGTTGTAGGTTGAAATCTGTACTTATGGTTAAGAAGAATTACACCGCTGTTTAATGCTCCTCACCTAACCATCCACTGATATAGGTAAATGTCATAGACATAATTTCAAAAAGGTACATCTCACTCTATGAAAATAGACGTACAGATATATCAATTTGAAATTGGTGCATAACTGCGGATATTCAAAACCAAATATTTGCCAACCGGCAAACAGCCCAGGTGATTTCCTCAAATATCACCGATTACAACGAATCCCGATATAATGAGGATAATCACCCAATTCCCAATAACTTACTCCCACTCATCATCTGTAAAACCATACAGATGTGAGAATCGTATATGGTAAATACATACCCTGGAGTAAGTATCTAATCGGGAAATCAGTTTTCTATTAACAGTACACAGTGAAACTGAAACATTGAAATGTTTCGATGGGGTATCTTGGTATTCCTAGTAATGCCTCTTCCAGATTAACGATTGTAACCGTATAATTCTTTGCCACCTCTCCAAATCCCTTCATATGTCTTTAGTCTTTACCTTCTGTACACCCCTTTAGGCAAATGGTTTTCTTCATTCCCTACCGTTCGGCACCAGCCTATGGTTTGGAAGAAGACTATCCAATAAGCATAATGGGTGTAATGTCCCAATCCTAGGAACACTCGCAATGCGAGAGAAGGTGAAGATAAAAGACACCTGAATAAATCTTATTCCTATTTCTCCTGAACCAGAATCCATCCCCGAACTGGAACAAGTTCCTTTCGAGTTCGTATATAACCATACGATGGAGTATCCAAATAAACTGTGGATCTTCGTAGTGATACGGAGTGTCCTGGAGAAATACAAAGGTGATGTGGGAGTGGTAACGAAATACCTGGTTTGGTCGTGAATATCTGTTGCAATTTACTTTGCCCTCTTACTAATCCCTTGCTTTGTCTTAACTTAATACCTTCTGCACACCATCGTTATGCTAATTGGTTTTCTTCATTCCCCACCGGTCGGCACCAGCCTAAGGTTTGGAAGAAGACAATCCAATTTGCGTAATAGGTGTACTACCCCTAAACCAAGGAGTACTTGTAACCTGAGAGAGGGTAAAAGGAAAAGACAACTGAATAATCCTATCCGTTTTCTCCAGAACCGGAAACCATCCTCGAATAAATTCTTTCGAGTTCGTATCTAACCATACGATGGTTTTGTCCAATGGAAGTGGACGTTCGTAGTAATACGGGGTGTCCTGGAGAAAAGGGTAAAAGTAGGAGTGGCAATGAGGTTTGCAACTCTGACAATCCAAAAGCCGGTGTTCAAGAAGGTTCGGTCAACTTGGTCACTGAGTCAAAGTCTTAGGGTCGGGTCAAATGGTCGCTGCCAGAGAGAGAGAGAAAAGAAACACTCAGCGTGCACTCTAACCTAGATCAGAATGGTTACCAATTTATCTAATCTGGAATCCTCCCACTGTACCTCAAATTCTCCTCCAAACCTGAAAGAAGAATTAGTCGGGGTCACCCGAGGGGTAAACTAACTCATCAGTGGGAATCGGGATCCAACTATCATCGCATGATAACGTGACGGAATCCGCTCACGGTATCACACTCCAGAAGGTATGCGCATATCTGGCAAGTTTCAGTTCTTTTGAAACTCCCGATGTGATTTCTGCCCCATGCTCTTATGACCTTGGCGTGAGGTCAAAATATCATAAGTCACATGTCAAGTTCTGCCCGTCATTATCCAGGTTAATTTGAACCCACCCGTACATACCCTTGACGTAGGCCAAAATAGTAGTACGACTGTCCCAAACCAACGCATCTATCTATGCAACAGATAAATAACCGGCAGCTACCAAACACTATGCCTTGGCGTGAGGTCAAAATACATAGCTTGAATACTACCGAATATTTAACTGAAATGACGGAGGGCTACGAATGGTTTCTGGCGAAAACCTTTAACGTAATGAACTTGATATCGTCGATGGAACGGATAGCTTTTAAAAAAATATAGTGACGAAAACCGTTGCTAAAGAGGTCACTCCCTGTGAAGGGATCTCGGCTCTTTCCCCGTAGAATGGGGTGCAGGATATTCCAAATGAATACCGCGATGCAAAGCAAAAGTAATCGGCTATAGTGAAGTTAATGCCCTGACGCAAACTTCTGTCCAAGGGGTCACTCCCGGTGAAGGGATCTCGGCCCTTGCCTCGTCGACTGAGGAGCAGGATATTCCAATGAATACCACGATGCAAAACAAAAGTAAACGTCCTTGCAATAACAGCTTTTTGAAAAGTGTTCCAACAACATCAGATTAGGTTTGTTTTAACTTGCATTGATCCGAATCAATGCAGTCCCATCAATTGATCACACCAAAAAGAACGAAAATATACTGATGTACGTATATGCCATCCGCATTCGCCACTGGGTCCCGTCATTACCCGTTAGGTTAGCTAACTAACGACAGAGCGGGGACTGGACTAGCGCGGATGCAAAACATATACAACATCTACTAATATATATACCAATATATTATATTCGCTCAAGGCGTGAATAAAATGCAACATCACAGAAATGTACAGCATCACAGAAACAATACAGATATCTGGGATCCCCGGGTTTCACAGAGCCGCTGAAACCCGACGTTCCCCTGGTCGTGTGGATAGCCTGTGCAAAGAAATCCTAGACCCCTACGGGCGCGGCAAGTCACCCGCCAAAACCTGAAGCGAGGCAGCCCTCTTCAGCGCCGTGAATGGACCACCCAGCACTTCACGGAATCCGGTAACTTGGGCACCCCTCCTGGGTCAACCTGTACCCCCTACGAGTGCGGCGAATAGCCCGCCAATCCTAGAGTGAAGCCCCCTCCGTCTCAATGCCATGAGATGCGGGCTTGTTGCCCTCCAGAACCCGGCTATCCGTGCACCCCTCCGCGGGGCAATCCTAGTACAGAAAATAAAATATACATACACCGGGTACATCGACCGCAACCAGGTCGTGCCCCAAAATAATAATACAAACAGGCAGTGACGGCAGTCCACATGTCGGACGCTCGCCCCGCAATATCAAATGTACATAATACAACAGAACTGTACTAGCATTGCATCCAGGCTATCCCCCACGACCGATCCGCAACATCACAGCAAAAACAAAACATCAACGTGAAAGTCACGTTCGCAAATCCGTCTAACCGGGCTATAGCAGTTAGACCGGATTTACCGATCAAGTGACATTCACGGTCGCAGATATAATGTAAATACTGTGAAAAATGTGTTTAAAATATCCGATCGATCAAAAATTAACAAGTGGGCCCCCAATCAAAACTGTAGCACTCACAGAAAACCTGGGCCCAATTTTAATATTCCAAAACCCATATTTTAAGCCCAGAAGGCCTCTGTAAAAAATTGGTGAAGTGATCTCCACAGTGTGCGGCGGAAGGGCGGCGGGAAGGGGGTTTTCGCGGCGGTTCCGCGCTCCCACTGTGGAGTTACTTCGTCGAATTTTTACAGAGCTCTTAGATTTTCCAGTACATCAATATTTTACAACCTGAAAATTTTTTCGACACCAAAAATTTCCAACAGAAAACTGATGCTAACAAAAATGTAGTTTTGGAACATTCGATCGATCGAAACAGAAAAACACACTACACCAAGCTAGACTAAGTTAATGGCGAGTCTCTGATACCACTGTAAGTGCACGGCGGCGCCCCGGCCGTCGATCCGACGGCCAAATGCGGAAGCGGTGATAAACTTTAATTTTTCTTGAACTGGCAAACCGCCGCGCACTAATACCCGGATCGAACCACTAACTAGTCCAAGCTATCTACAAGAAAAGGAATAGAGATATACCGACGATCCAAGTCCTCCGGTCTTCTCGTCATGGTCCCGATCTCCTGCGGAAAAGTCCCGTCTCCTCCTCGTCGCCGGAAGTGCACCACATCGCCTACTTTGTTTACGGGCTCCCACCTCAATGCCGAGGCAACTCGGGCACGAAGCCGGCTACTCGACGTGCCCAAGGTTTGCTGTAGAATGTAGTGTAGAGATCCATGTCTCATTTTGGGGTTAAGGAGGTGCCATTTGGTGGAGGGATGAAACAAGAACAAAATGTGGAGGAGCTTGGGGTATTTTGGAGCATCAAATGAACAACATTTCCCCACCTCCAATTTTGGACAGCCCCCCCCCAAAAAGAATGGCCGGCCAATGCTAGGTGAAGGGAGAGAATGAGAGAGAGAGAGTCAAGGAATGAGTGGTGCAACCATAACAATAATGCAAAAAGGGAATCATGAAAGAAAATGATCATAAGCAAAACCACACACAACTCCACCATCATAACCTCACAAAGTCCAACACTCAAACCTACCATCATCAACATCCATCATGAAAACAAAAGTCAAGTCATGATGAAGACAAGAAGTCAAGGTCAAAGAATGGCTATCATGATGCAACAAAAAGCAAAAGCCCCCTCCACAAATACTTATTTGCAACAATGCAAATAAGCCCTCCTCCACCAATCTTCGGCCAATGAACGGAACAATGGAAATTGGCCGAAACGGAAAGCAAACTGGCAACTCCAGAAAACAGGTCCCGTAATAAATTACAGGAAAACCCCGATACTGTGCATACACACCCGCATCTGTATTTCGACCGAAATACAAAAGCAATGAGACAAAATCTACACTGTACTATACTAGGATCCGGCTTATACCAAAGCCGGCTAGTAATATCCGTTCGATCCTGATCCGTGCAATACCGCACGTATCTGATCGAACCCTGCCATATAACCATACGGCCTATAGTACAGACTGTCCGATCCTGATCCGTGCAATACCGCACGTATCTGATCGGACCTTGCCATATCTCCATACGGCCTCTACAACCTTTCGCCCGAAAGCTGAGTAACTGAAAGTGGGGGACTCTAAAGACTCATCAACACCTTGGTTATGGATTTAACCACTAGCACGTCAGAGGTATAAGCCAATACGTAACGGGCTACCAAGTATTGACTAAAAGGGACGTCTGTGAGTGAACTCAGCCTGACAACCCTACTGAGCCTGTCAGTGACAATATCCGTACAGTCCGGTCCGTTCGTCTATGAGTATCGCATGGCGGGCCTAGGGGGTTGGTAAAAGTCAGACCCCCAAAAGCGGTACAAGTCGTGTCGGAGTGTAGCCCAGAACACCCTGAGATACTACTGGAATACCTACCAGTAAATCTCCTTGCCTTGGCCAAGGACTTTGTGTAATGGCTCTCCTAGACACAGCACGACCTCACCCCCAATACCGGGAGAGACGAACCCCTGAAGATACGCTCACTGCCTCCATGTGGCTCGGGACTGTACCCAACTAAAACCTGTTTGCACGACTCCTTTGAGCCGTGGTAGGGTAGTAATCAAAGTACAGTGGGAACTCACACGAGACAAATGACGATCCCCAGGTCGATGAACTAACCTGCACACATGTCACCAGGGAACTGCCATCTGACGTCTGGTATATGACCAACTAGCATGTTCCCGGCGAGTCCTGTCCGGTGTACTCATAACCCAATGAGCACCTGTATACATCTTAGGTGAACCAACTGACACCAGTGGCTTGTGAGACCGGCCACTGCCCCTCGTCGGGGTCTCGACTGTATACACTAGTCTACTATGGAGAATCGATGCCTTGTCTCGAAACTCTCACGACTAGGGACCTTTTAAGGATATGCTTATAGACCCCCAGCTCCCACTTATATGATCGCCCTCATACTGCTGGTGGTCAAGCAAGAATCCTAGGGGCTCTATCAACGTGTAATAGCAACCTGTAAGGTCACCTAAAACAGTACACGATGATAAAGATGAACCAGATAGCAAACTATCATCTCGAGTAAGACTGTCCTACTGGGATAGGTCCTCCCTTAATCATTGCAATCACGTACCTGTGATCCAATAATTGACTCTGAGGGCACTACCTCCAACAGACGTTTGTCTTCCCGGCTTTCGGCTGTGAACAATGGCTCCCACTATTTCTTGAATCCTTCCTCAAACCATAAAAGAAGAATTTGTCAGGATTAATCTCACCATACAATACTTTCTTAACCGTTCGGCCAGGCTAGTGACGGTACTTCGAGGGAGATTTTACGACGCTTTCGCGAAGTTTCTTAATTAAATAATCTCTTTTCCCTTGATGCATAGCCCCGCTAACACCATTCTAGATATCTACTTGGTTTATAGCATTGATCGTTAACTGAAAAATCTCCCGAGGAGTAGCATATACTCATAGTAGGATCGGGATCCAAATATCATTATGTGATAATCCTGAAGGAATCCTACCAACATTATCAAACTCCAAATGGTATGCATCACTAGTAAGTTTCAGTTTCCTTAGAAACTCCCATTGTGGATTTTCTCTAAGTGGGCAGAGGCAGTACCGCTAAAGGAAGTGAAGATGGAGAACATCCTCCATTTCTTCAGGACACATATCATCTACCGGTTCGGCACTCCGCGACGGATCATCTCGGATAATGGCCCGGCCTACAGAAGCCATAAGATCGGCCGCTTCGTGCAGCAGCATAATATAGACTAGAGATACTCTTCAGTCTATAATCCCCGAGGTAACGGTCCAACTGAGGCTTTCAACAAGACCTTGACGAAGATCATAAAGAAAACGGTGTCCAGAAACAAAAAGGACTAGCACGAGAGACAACATGAAACTCTCTGGGCGTATCGAACCACGTTCAAAACGGCCATGAATACAACGCCATTCGCATTGGTATTCGGCACGGAAGCGGTACTTCCCTTGGAGATAGAGCTACCCTCCCTACGAGTGGCAGTTCGATATGAGCTGACGGATGAAGTAAATGCCCATCTTCGGCTCGAGGAGCTCGACGCCCTCGATGAAACTCGTCTCATGGCACAGCAAAACCTGAAAGCTTATAAAGCATGGATGACACGCTCATACGAAAGACTAAACAAACTGAGAACATTCCGCCAAGGCGAACTTGTGCTAGTCGTAAAAAGACCTATGATCCCCAACCGTTCAAAGTAGAGGAAATTTGAGCCGAACTATGAGGGTCCGTACATCATAGACAAGGTCTACCAAGTTGGGGCCTACTTGCTTAATGATATGCATCGCGAAAGACCCTTCTGGCCAATAAACGGCCGGTTCCTTAAGAAATACTAAGCTTGACAAGCCACGACTCAGGCTAATGATAGATGACGATGCTCGTGTCCGCTCGCTATCTTCCCGAGTCAAGACTCTATAAGTAGTATCCAACAAAACTTCGCCTCGAAGCGTGCCATGGACCGAGATGTCCCTAAACTAACAATGGACCATAATGTCCTTAAACTAATACGTCGCCTCAAACACGGCGGTAATGGAACTCAAGTCCACAAGTCCTAACGGCGAAGACTGAAACTCAAGTCCCGCTGGCTACACAGCTACCCCGGTGGCGAAGTCCCCTCTAAGATCCATTGGCAAACAGAGGGGTAAAAAAATGGTACGTCCACAAGCGAAATGGGCACGGATGAAAACCCAAAAGGGCGCCGTGAGTAAAAACAGCAGGGCTACCGGCGAGCTTGTGAAAACCCGAAAGGGCGCAATCTCGTAAAATTTTCCCTTACGTGATCCTCTCGATTCGTAAGGAGAACTCCCCCTATGAGACCCTCATAGCTCATAGGATTCAAAGCTTTAAGCTACATGGACATGAACCTGTTCTTAAGTCGTCATACTCCCTAAGTTGCCCTACAGGCGGTCCAATATTGGCCCTTGTATACAATCCACGGGTACAAATAAACGTTTCCCCCAACAAGTTCTACCAATCATGAGGAATGTCCTCATATGGTGAATGACACTTGTAAGTCTTCTCGACTTATAAGGAGAAAGTACTCTTGTGAGATCCTTACGACTTATAAGAGAGAACACCACTTAGAAGTCCTCGCGACTTCTAAGGAGAATATACACCTACGAGATCCTCACGACTCGTAGGGAGAAATACCTTTATGAGACCCTTACGACTCGTAAAGTCAAAAAGCCTTAGTCAACAGGATCCTAACCCTGTTTGCTAAGCCACCTTTGTTCAAATCGACAAAGGCAAATGATGATTCGCTCCTGGCAATATCCTAGTTGTAGTGATACTGATGCCTAAATCGGTATCAAATTCCAAGTCCTTTCATGGCAAATTATGATTCGCTCCTGGCAATATTCCAAAGATTGGTATCAGATCTCAAGTTCCATACTTGCAACAAAAATCAACGAGCAAAAAAATGAATATGAAATAACCGAAATGATGGGGAAACTCACAATAAAAATCTACGAGCAAAATATATACATATAAAAACAGTCGAAATATTTGGGCAACTCGCAATAAAAAGCAGCGAGTAAAAAGAAAAGAATAGCCAAAATGACTGGGCAATCACGACTTTCGCGATATAAAAAGCTGAAATGATAGAGTATCGCGGAAAGAAATAAAAAAATGATGAATGAAACTTTTGCCCTGCAGGTGAGTCCACATCAACCCCTGTATACAATCGATGGGCATAAACGAAAAGGGAACCATATTTTCTCACCAGGCTCCATCAAAGGGAGTTCCAGGCCTCGACGATTCACAAACAGCCTAGAGAGTACCTCGACACTCATCTCGTTACAACAGACGCAGTGTCAACAACGACGTTTTATCTCACTCCAAGTGGATGCAGACGCGACGTCAACAAAACGGAGCTATGGCAAAATCCCTAGTTCCAAGTCTCAACGGTTCACAGACAATCTAGAGACCACCTTGACACTCATCTCGTTACAGCAGACGCAGTGTCAACAACGGTGTTCCTTCTCACTCCAGCAGGATGCAAACACGACGTCAACAAGCGGCCCCATGGCTAAAACAAAACGGAGCCATGGCAAAGTCCCTAGTTCCAAGTCTTGATGGTTCACAGACAACCTAGAGACTACCTTAACACTCGTCTCGTTACAGCAGACGCAGTGTCAACAACGGCGTTCCTTCTCACTCCAGCAGGATACAGACGCGACGTCAACAAAGACTCCAGGGTCAAAAACAAAGCGGAGCCATGGAAAAGTCCCTAGTTCCAAGTCTCACAAAACACCTAAAGACCACTTCGACACTCGTCTCATTACAGCAGACGCAGTGTTAACAACGACGTTTCTTCTCACTCTAGCAGGATGCAGACATGACGTCAGCAAAGCGGAGCCATGGCAAAGTCCCAAGTTCCAAGTCTCTACGGTTCACAAACAACCTAGAGACCATCCCGACATTCGTCTCGTTGCATCAGATGCAGTGTCACCAACGGCGTTTCTTCTCTTTCCAGCAGGATACAGATGCGACGTCAACAAGCGACCCCAGGGTCAAAAATAACGGAGCCATGGCAAAGTCCCTAGTTCCAAGTCTCGACGGTTCAAAAACAACCTAGAGATCACCTCGACATTCGCCTCATTACAGCAGATGCAGTGTCGACAAAGAAAGTGAAGGCCAAATTCCTAACTTCAGGGTCTTGACGGCAACTCAAATTAAACCTGAAAGACTATCGGAGATCATCCCACACCAGCGCGGAGCGGCTATGACTCATCGAGGCTCCCAAACTGAGCCTAAGCTCAAGTAAAAAGCGGCATGGCAAAATTCCTATCTCTTGCTCTCTCGACGGTAATATGATCTAAGGAGATTACTTGAAGACGACTTGTCCAGCCCCTGAAGGGATCAGAGACACAACAGTCGCGGGGCTACTCGAACAGCAGCGTAAAGTCTGCATATTAGGGAATGCATCAGCCAACACAACGGTGCTACGGAAAAAAACCCTAGTACCACACACCCTAATGGACCTCTGTTGTAAAGAGCAGGGGTTAACTGTGACGTTAGGACATGTTTGCCTACAACCCCAAGGGAGGTAAACTAAACAAGCTCCGAAATGAGTTCATAAACTAGAGACTCCGGGATGAGTAAATAAAACACAAACTCCGAAATGGGTATGTAAACTACTTCACGCCAAATCAAGACATCGAAGAAAAGAGAAATGCCAGTATGAAATAAAATATATATTTTATTCATGAATTTAAGTGATACAAGATACATTTCATTCAGGAATCAAAATGAATACATGTTATTCATGAATTAAAATGAATACAAGATACTCTTACGTAAAAAGAAGAGAATATACAGCGACAAAAATGTTTCAATTCGGCGGACGGTTCAATAGGCCAGCCAGTTCGTCGTTCTTCCGCTGGACTTCGGCTTCAAGATCCACCAGTGCCGCGAGACGAGTCCCTACCTAGGTCTGTTGAGTCTGGTATGAAGCAAATCGACTCTCGAGTTCCTTCTCAGTGACCTTATGGGCTTCAACCATTTCATGGGTAAAAATAGCAGCTTTGGCAAGAGCCACTACCTCTGTAATGACTTCTTGAAGCACCCGCCAAATTCGTACGCATGGGTAGTCTTGGCAGTAAGCTGAGCCTGAAGTTCCCCCGATGCGTTCGAAGCCAACTCCCTCTCTGAAAACTTCCGGTTGAGTCTCCTCTCGTATGACTGGAGATTTGTTGCACACCGTTCGATCCATCCTCGGAGGCTCTCTTTTACAGTTAAGATGTCGGAGGGAAGGCATAAGTCATGGCCCGATCCGGACTCAAACCCGTTCTGCTGCAGAAGTCCCTGCAAAGTTTTCGCAAAAATGAGAAGGCATAAAAGTAATACAAATTACTCTCTAAAAGAAGGACACGAGAAAGACGCATACCAATAAGCCAGGGAGCTTGAAGTATGGCTTTTTCGAGCCGTTGTTCTTTTCTCATTAAATACACTCGTCGGGCTTCAAGCACAAATGAATGACTACCCGTTTTTAGTGCAAGCTCGTCTTTGGAAACTACCGAAATGGACTGTTTGAGGGCCCGTTGTTCTTCCATTAACAAAGGACCCATGTGTACCCGTCATAAGGATGGGTCAACATCATAGAATATAACGGGGGGTAGGGCTTCTTTGGGACACACACATTGTCAGTTTCATCTTGTAAGCGCCTTAAAGCCTCAACCAATTGCGCAGCCTCCTCAGCAGATGAACTAGGAAAGATAAGACCATTGTCTGGCTTT
Organism: Agapanthus africanus; assembly: GCA_030015575.1. Taxonomy (NCBI): domain Eukaryota; kingdom Viridiplantae; phylum Streptophyta; class Magnoliopsida; order Asparagales; family Amaryllidaceae; genus Agapanthus; species Agapanthus africanus. The sequence continues at coordinate 863,212,330 of CM057338.1, read as the reverse complement.
TGCATAGATATCGGCTCATCCTGAATGAATGGCTCGGATTCAAGCAGAGTGTTAAGTAGGCCAGCGACCGATTTCTTTCTCCTCTTGAAGGTTGTGCTAACGCTAACGGAGGAGCGCTTCCTCCCTCTGGGTGCTCTAGCGCGACGCTGCCCAACATCACCTTCAGTATCGCCCTTTGGTGACACCACCGCTGGTGACACTACCGCTGGTGCTTCATTAGAAGCCTTTGCATCGGCTCTAGTGCGCACTGGCATACCAGCAGTACGAGGGGTCGATTCTATTTCTGCGGTTTTAGGGATGAATACCAAACCGCTATCCCTCAGTGGAGGGCGAACCACTGACCGCGGCCGTAATGGGGCGTCGGTGGCCTGAGTTGGAATGGGAGCTCTACCTTCGAAAAGCACCCGTCTTTCCTCTGCGATGACGGGGCCGACCCTATAGCGATACCAACCCTTAAAGGACCCCACAGGCCTCGGAAGATAGTCGGGCTCCGGGATTATGAAGCGGGAGACAATGTAACAACCGAGTCCAATTCTACAAATTTCTGTTACCGTATGTTGGTGTGTGGTATATATTTCATTTATCTTACTTGACTGCTGCTAGTTGTAATGTACCTGACAACTCAAATTCTTGCATATAACAATTTAAGTCTTTTAAAATAAATTAAAAATACTTGACACGGCCTGCTTGACACCCCTAACCCTGTGGTAGCGTCCTTGCACCGTATTCTCGTCCCGTTCAGTGAAACGGACGTGCTTGGACGGCTACGCGCACGTACGTGGGTCCGTTCTTGGGGGTATGCTTTTTAATTATAAAATCCTTCATTTAAATTTTTTGGAACCCGCCAATAATTTTCATTTTTCGAACTCAAATTTTGGGCCCGACCTAGGCGCAATTCTGAAATATTTGTATTCCGTTAAAATTCAATTATTTGAATTTTAAATTTAATTTCTAATTATTTTATCTCTATAATCCCTTTAAAAATGTGTGCACAACCGGCATAATATTCTTGAAACTGTAAAGAAAATCTTTTATATTTTCCTAATCTAATTTTATTTTTCCCCAGCCAATGAAATCCTGAGTAAAGTATTAAAAATCTTTTATTTTTTTCCTAAACAAATTCCCTAAACTCCCCAAGCCAATCAAAACCCTCCTCTTCTCATCGCTGGGCCCCACGAGTCTTTCTCTCTCCCTTCCTTTTCTCTTTCTTTCTCTGTTGCGCAGCTTTCTCTCTCTCTCTCTCTCTCTCTTCTCTTTCTCTCTCTTCTCGCGCTCTCTCTCTCACCTCTCGCGTTTACTGTTGGTTTCTCGAGTCGGGTCACCGCCGAAGGATCCGGTCACATCCCTTCGTGATTTTCTATTTCTTCTTCTCTTCTGTTTCTTTTAAGCCATGCACCTCGCCACGAGAAAACCCATCCAACCTCTCGTCACCTTCTCAAACCCTAACCCGACTCCTACTCCACACCACCGTCTTCTCTGCTTCACCTCTCCATCTTAGTCTCCTCTTCTTCTCTTCCCCGAGCCGAGCCGCTCTCCCCTGCACGCACACCCGAGAGGGAATCAAGAACCCAGCACTGCCGACCATCGCTGCCGACCATCCACCATCACCATTGCAACCTCCTCCCTCTCCTCTGTTCTCCCTCCAGCAAACCAGAATCCTGCACACAAACCCCCCAACAACTTCTACCCGAGCCCAAACCCTATCCAAACCCTAGATCTGCAGAAAACCCTTCGCCGGCGTTATTCACCGCTGTCGATCTCGCCGTCATTACCAGCACCCCTCTGAGACCCAGTAAGTATCCCTCATTCTCTTTCTTATTCTTCTTTTCATTGTTCTCTTCTTTTCTTTCTCTGGATCTATATTGTTTTAGCACTTTATTCACAGTTTCTATGTTTTGCCGGATTCCGACCGTGCCGGCGACGTTTCCGACGATCCAGCGAGGAACCTTGACCCGTGTGACTCCACTGTTCGTCGTTTAGGTTCATTCCGTGAACCGTACGCGCGTCGCGATATTTCCCCGTCGACGCGTAACGTTCCGTTTTCCGTTTCGCGACCCATCGAGGCAAGTAAAACTTGCTACATGCTAATTAACTTATTGCATATACATTTTATGGCTCATTAAATCCGTAGTCTAATCTTAGTAACATGATTTTCCTTTTCACGCTCGATGTCGCATTATATCATTTTATTTTTCCCAAACTTGAAACCTACCGTGTGCATTTACTTTATTAAACCCAATAACCACGTTTATATGTTTTAATCACATTCCAACTATTGACCCGGCCTATGGTATTCTCTATATAGTTTGCTCCATCAGACACTCATATGCATTTTAACCTGTTTAGTTAGGATTTCATCCGGTGAACATATTTATATATCAATGCATCCCTAGAATTTCTTAATACCTGATAACATGAGTAAACATCCATTTTAGTTATGATGCAGTTAAGAAATGTGACACCCTCCCTTAAACGCAAAGTGATAACCATGCATCGTTATAATTTAATCAGTACCAACTTGTTTATCATATCACCTGATCTGGTTTATTGTGCTGATATTACTCTTGCTTGTTCATTTATAACCATAATTATGTTAGTTTGATTTATGAGCACCTACATAGCATTTTGTGCTTCTTGACATGACCTGTTGCAACCATTACCTGACCCGACATGGTACCGTACACTACTTGACTCGACCTGATGTACCATGGTTTGACCCGTTACTTGATCTCGTGTCTAATGCCAACAAACCTGACATGTAGTCCTTACGGACCGTTCCTGTTGTCTTCCAGACAAACCTACTTTTACCTGATCCTGTGTTGACATTAGTCTTGATTACTGAATACCTGACTTGACATACACAACTTGGGGGTATGGGAAAATCAATGATGAAACCTAACTTGTAACTCGACAGTGTACTACCTTTACTGATCAGTTTTAGAGGCTAGGACAGCCTTAGGATGATGCTGCTGACATCATTCATCTGTACATATTTCCTGTTTTAGTGCCTAGCGGCATGTCTCGGATTCATCCCGAGAATCTTGACCGTGGTCCCGGGTATGCACGGGATACTATTGAGTTACATCGATGATTCATCAAATTGATTTCAAAGACTTTAGAGTAGAAAACCCAATAGAACAGTTTAGTTTACTCACAGCACACTACCCTGCACTGCCTGATTTATATTACTGTTACTCCTGCTTTTCATTCATGTTTATAATTGCATTGCCTGTTACTCTGTTCATATTTTATCACTTGATGGCATGACGCGCTGACGTCTGGGTTTTGCATGGCCCAGATTCTGTACCGTTACTGCAGTCCGAACAGGAGTACTTCAGCCAGCAGGCTGAGCTGTGAGGTGTCGCTAGTAGTTAGTTCTTTATTTCCTGCATTTATTTTCTGATGTGAGCCCGCATTATGGGACATACATTCCAGTTATTTTGCATTGGATCTTTTGCTTCCGCACTTTTATTATTCTTGACTCTTATTATCTTGGCTTATGGACATGTATTAGATAGTTTTATTTTGTTCTTGATATCTCAGCAGCCGTAATGTGACTGTGGATGGATACTTCCTACCCACAGGTAGCATGGTTGGCTATGTCACGTGCCCAATTTAGCGTACTCTGGGAAGCGGGGCGTGACAGACAATGTTAAACCGCATGGAGTGGTGAATGATGTCGCGAGGAACCTCCAAGGAGAGAGCAGGCACAACTAAAAATGGCTTGAGAGGGACGCCCTGGTCATAGCCTAATTGCTGGACAAAGCGGTACGGGTTATACCGCATAAAAAGGACAATAGTATTTCGACGAACCACCAGATACCCTGGCCAGATCGAGTATATGTGCATGACCTCTTTTGGTTTCAAGGCCGGGACCCCACCCTTCGATAAATCAAACAACTGCTGAACGGGCCCCGCTGGAGCGGAAAGGATTTGATCACTGAACACCATTCCGCCTTCATTTGAGTACGGGTTCAGCAGCACGCAGAGGGCCCTTATCTGGGTCGGATCGGGAGCGGAGGCATCAACCAACCTCATGATCTGCGGGAAGGTGTACGAATCATTAAAATTCGGCCGCTGGTGCACAGCGAATGCTTCCAGCACGTGCATCTCGATCCATGACGTGAAGTAGTGGAGGGTAAATTCACGGTCTCCGCACCTGGGTTTGATGTATTAGCCGCAACGCTTAATCCGTGATATAGATGTGATAACCCCGCGGAGCCAACAGCTAGTCATGCTCCGCCAGCTATGCGATGAACAGGATAAAAAACGGAGGCTCTCATAAAGCGGCGATGCATCGGCATAGCGAACCAGCTTAGCCAAAGACTGATAAAACCAACGAAGAAGTTCTCTTCGTCCATGCCAGGGGCCGCGATCGCATCGAAAGCTACGGTTGACGAGTTTGGAATATAGAAATGCAGTAGGTCTTTCTCCTTGGCCGGCAAGTTCCTTAATCCTAATCTAAAAGGGTCTTCAATTTTTGCAAATTTCGGAGCCTTGTTGGATATGACGTCCTCTCGAAGAAAGCAAGCAATGAAAGCGTCAAAGGTGACACCTTGCCCTTCTGATGTCACGAACAGCTTTTCAAAGATAACCAGGACCTTGATTAGACTTGGGTACTTATGATGTACGGCGATCTCATTCGACAGGCCGTCAAGTATAGCAGGCACCGTATCAAACACATATTCATCGGGAGGCAGTAAATCTTCATAGTGTTCTCCCCTGATCGGCAATCCGGTGATCTCGCGAAACTCTTCCAGTGAAATTGAGACCTCTTGATCCCCTAGCAAGAACGTATTGGTGGGAAGGTTACATTGATTCAAGAAAGCTTTAACCCACCAGACGTGAGGGGCGTTGTAATAGAACAACGAAGCGTACACTGCCTGGTACAACCCGACCTTCTGCAGACGTGTGCGTTGGGCAGAGAGAATGTACTGGGCGCAGGGAAGGTGGCCCACTGGGTGGCGGGGATAACGCCTACCTTATAAACCTACCCCTAAGGTCGAGCTTCGCCCTGACATATTCGGCGCCCCAGAATGTCGATGGCCACCATGGGTTGGTTGGGTATCCCGGTCGTTGATGGCTCAAGTCGGCCCGCGGGAGTCCAGTTACTCGCCTCCACCGCATAAGCAGTCCGTGGGCGTTACGTCAATGATATAGAGTGGATGGGTTCTGACGGCTCTTCACAGGTAGAACTACGGCGGCCCCCGATGATATGACCGTACCACTTTCCCCACAAGAGAAGATTAGTATGGTCCCTGTCATGCGCCCTGATCATCGCCATAACCTCCTCGTCCGATAGCGACTGCGGAAAAGTGGCTTCTGAGCGAGTGTAAGGAAAGTCGGGAAGCGAGACCATCGTTCCTAAAATAAAAAACCCATTTAAAACTAATGATAACAATAAAAAATAATAAGGTAAAATAAAAGAAAAGAAAAGAAAACTGTGATGTGACGGGATCACAGCCAACAAAACCAACGGACCCCACAAAATCTAAATAGCGGCTCACCAATGATGATGCAAAATAATCATTGGGAGAATAAAAAAGAATTCTCATCAAGTAAACAGTAAAGTTTAAACAACTCTTAAAGCGAGTTCTGTTAAAAAAAGCACAACAGATTCAAATCTGCATTAAGGGGATTAAAAGCCTGAAATACTCGAGAGCATTAAGGAATAAAATTCCCCAAAAAAAATATCCGAGTCTCTCTCAGAGCCAAGCACTGTGAACAAGGAATTAAATTCCTTTAATAAAAGGATTAAATCCCAGAAAACCCCCATGTCAAGGAGGCAAAGAAAATGGAATTAAATTCCAAGGATCTTAAAGATCAGTGACAGGATAAAACCCTAAGAGGAAGATCAACAATCCCCATTGATTCAAGATTTTAGAATCTACAAAAAATGTGTGATTTGGATCTTTAAGAAACTAATTTAAGAAAAGAGCGACGCTCTGTTGATGGATTTAAAATCCAGGGCAAAAAGCAAGAAAGGGTTCTGTTCATGATCCTTACCAAAGAAAAAGTTTTGACAAAGTTTAACTCTGAAGTTTCAGCGAGCTGAGAACTAAGCTCTGAAAAAGAGAATTAAATTCTCAAGAAAAATAAGTAAGGAAGGAGATGAAAGAACAGTGTTCTTCCCAGAGGCTTAAGCCCCGCATTTATAAGACATGATGGGGAACGGTTCATCTTCCCATTCCTCTAGGCAATCCAACGGCTGTATGGGCAGACAGCGTTGCACTCACGTTCAAGCCACGTGAGAGCAACGCTGGGGGCAATTGTTCCCTTACAAAAAAGGGGTGGGGGGAAATTCCGCACTAAAACAACCCCACGTGTTTAACACGTGAGTGCCTATATGCAACGCATATAGGCACTGCAGTTAAAACGACTGCTAGACTAATGGAGCCTCATGTGCCTACACGTGAGCACCTATATGCAAAGCTTATAGGCGCTGCATTTAAGTAATTGATAGGCTAAAATTGAGCCTAACGTGTAATCACGTGAGCGCCTATATTCAAAGCATATAGGCGCTGCATTCAAACAGATGGAAAGCCAAAAAAGCTCACGTGTTAACACGTGATACACTCTTAGGCTATTGCATATAAGCAAACAAGATTAATCCCATTGGGGTCACGTGCTACACGTGAGTGTTCCTAAACACTTTCCAAGCTGATAGAATTAAATTCAAAATAAAAGGATCAAAACTTTATTTGGAAGATATTTCTGTAAATCTTTCTAAACTATATGATAGAATTAAATTCTATATATGTGGGAAATATTTCCCTGATCTTTCTTAAACTAGAAAGATCTTCTTTGTTAAATGAAGGACTTTTGGATCAACGGTGATCGTCTGATAGAATAAAATTCTATCTTAAGAAAATATTTCCTAATCTGGTTAAAAAAAATTAAGAAATCTTCTCTGTTAAACAGAAAGCCTTTAGATTAAAAATCCAACGGTGAATAAAATTCACCAGAACAATTGGATTGATTATGAAATCAATCATGATCTCTCAATGAGAGATTTTCTTAATAAATTGATTTTTTTTCTTCTCATATAAATTGGAGTAAGGAGAGGAGGAGAGAAGGGAGAGAAACATACAGAGACAGAGAGGATAAAAAAAAGAGGAAGAAGAGAATTTAAGTCTTGGAAAAGATTTACTTCATCATAACATTCTAGGTAAAAAAAGAGAAATACACAGAGATTGTTCTATCTTTTCTTGACGTTTCTAAGGGTTTAACCCTTTGCATAAGAACTTAGTTCTTCCACTGGTTGAAATCTGTAGAAGCAGATCTCCCCATAAGTCGAGAATTTAATTCTCATCGGGGAGATTATGTCATACAGATTCAAAACCTAGGGGAAAGAATTGAGTTCAAAGAATTTAATTCTTACAGAGATATATGTTAATTTAATTCCTCTGAAAATCAAGGTTTAACCCTACAAATAAGAATTTAATTCTTACAAAAAAAAACAAGAGGTATGAGATCCTCCAAAATCCTAGCATGAGATCAAAATCTCCAAACACTTAGAAGGAAAGATTGGTGATTCATCTGTAACACTATAATAAGATCTCACGTGCTCCACGTGAGCGTCTTTAATGAATGAAAAGGGAAACACACAAAATCACCTCACGTGCTCGCACGTGAGCACCATAGGAGTCAAGTGTTTAACATTTCTATTTAAAAAAAAAAAGAAAGGGAGAATAGAACCCAGAGAATAAATCCCACTTTAGGGTGCCTCACGTGTCCACACGTGAATGCTTCAAAAGTGCAGTGTTTAACACTTCTATACAAAGAGAGAGGGAGAATAGAACCCAAATAACAAATCCCACTTTAGGGCGCCTCACGTGCCCACACGTGAGCGCTTCTAAAGTGTAGTGTTTAACACTGATTCAGAGCCTCGTGTGGGAACACTTGAGTGCTAAACATACACCAATGCTTAGTATTATGAAGACTCAGACTCCAGCCTCAAATGGGCTCAGTTTTCTTGAGGTCAAAACCCCTTTGATCTCCAAATCAACCGAGCCTCTGTGCTCATGTTTTCCCAAACTAATCTCGGTCTCAAACATGATTGATGACCTCTCAACTGATGATATCCAAGACGATATACGTACACATTCCCCTGAGGAAATCTAAGTCTCAAAATACGACTAATGATTTCAGGGTTGACCACCAACTTCATTTTCCCTCGAATAGGGAAATTGGTTCAAGGGTACATCTCTCCACACCTCTGATACATGTCGTTGTAATTTCTCAACGTCTTCAAAAAGGTGGCAGGTCCCAATAACCAACTGCTCTTCGGTGCACTTCCCAAACTGACGTGCACACCTCAGATCAAACCACACCCCAAGCTGGGTGTCTCCCATATCATCGTTGCTCATCCCGACACGTAACAAATACACGTGCGCGCATGATGATCTGCAGACCGAAATGTCCTCAAACTACAACTTCACCTCCAAATTGGTGATCTACAGACCGAAATGTCCTCAAACTACAACTTCGCCTTCAAAACGGCGATAAGGGACCAAAACGTCCTTAAACTAAAACAACAGAGCCCAAATGCTCTCTTGTTGGATCTGAAACAAAAATGATCCTAACACCTTGTTAAGTAGATCTTAGTCTCAAATTGGACTAACGTATCCTTAACAAAAAACCAATCGGGCCCTAAATGCTCACAAACATTTAAGTTGATCTTGATCTCAAAACAGATCAACGATCCTTAAATCAACCCAAACCCAAATCTAAGATAAACGGATTTGGACTAATCTACGCCTTATGGGAGACAACATAAATTAGTCTCCGTATACAATCCACAGGCAACTAAAAATAAAACAAACACACACGATGCGAAGTGAAATTCTGGAGAAGGAGAAAGTGGTTATCGCGATGCGATAACGTAATTAACTGCAGGGGCTTACGCTTGTAGGGAAGAGCGTCCCCACAATCAAAAACCCCTCACAAACGAGAGGGAATCTAACGAAGTCTGTTACAACGGCCGCATCCGTCCAAACCTCGTATTCAATATTTATGTCTGATAGTCCTAGTGACTGCATTTCTTTTTATCAGTGCTGTGTTTTACTGATTACCATGTAATGCTAGAAGCTGAAGTGTGACTACGGCTGGATTTTTCCTTGACCATAGGAGTAGGGATGACCTAATCACCCTTGTATTCAATATTTAGGAAACGGGGCGTGACATGGTTTTGTTAGTATCAAAGCGCCAGGTTTAGAATGAGATTACAGATCAGTTAGGGATCCCTTGATTTATACCCTGTTACATTGTCTTCCACTCTCATATGATCCTTATTGTATCATCATTCGATATCATATGATCATTGTCTTATCCTTTTCATTTATCTGATTCCCTTCCATGATCATCTTTCAGCGATATGGCCTCCCAAAACGACCACTTCTCGGACTCCAGGTCCCAAGGTCGCACCGAAAGGTTACTCGGTACTTTGACGACCCTTGCCGAAGCCCAGGAAAGGAAGACTGATCTTTTGATTGAGGGTTTGAGAGTGATTACTGCAATAGGAAGACCTACAGCTATTGTTGCCGCCCCTGAGGACACTATTGCACCAGCTACGCATGTCAAGGCTAGTACTGTTGCAGATTTTAGGAGGCTGCACTCAGTTGTATTCATCGGCATAGCAGATCCACTTGAGGTCGAGCAATGGATAGTCAACATAGAGAACCTTTTGATGGCCTCTAGAGTCCCAGACGAAGATAGAGTGAACGTGATCAAGATCTAGTTGAAAGACGAGGCCCGTACATGGTGGTCAGTTGAGGAGAGCAGAATCGATCAGCCTATCGAAAGGAGAAAGTTAAAGGAGTGCTTCCTATACCACTACTTTCTGGCAATAGAAGAAATAGAAATGGAGGACAAGTTCATTATGTTAAAGCAGAATGGTCGCCCTATAGACGTCTATGCTACGGAGCTCAACCGTTTGAGCCGCTTTGCACCATATATGATAGCCACCGAGGCCACCAGGGCCAGGAGATATCTGTAAGGACTCGAATTTGAGTTGCAGCAACTTATCGCATCTCTCAATCTACAAACCTTTTCTCAGGTGCTCAACGCTGCCCGAGTTCAGGAGAAGTTGGTGGATAAGTTCAAAGGTCAGCAATCTGCAGATACGAGGCCCCCAGTGGCTCAATCAGAAGAAACGGTTCCTACTCACAGAGTGATCCCTGTTTTGAAGCAAGGAGTAGTACAGATGAAGCGCTCATCCATTCCTTAGCAATAGCAGCGGAAAACACTGGTTTGTGGATATTTCAAGAAACTGGGTCACCTTCAAAGGGACTATCGCCAGGCCAAATGGCGATATTTGATTTGTGGATCCGGTAAGCATTGTATCGACGGTTGCCCGCGAAGAAAATAGCTACAAAGACAGGATTCGTCAACGACATCCCTATCATTTTAGTAGCATCGTGTTTAGTTGTTTTCGTTGATTTTGTAGTTTTCGTTGTTTTGTTTTTTGTTATTTGAATTTCGAGAACAAAATTTTCTGTAAGGAAGGTATGATGTAATAACCGATATCCTTTGTTTGTATTTTCCGTATATTTTAAACAATAATTTCTTTTAAATTTTCTCAATTATTTTTCCTATAAAATTCCAAATTTTCCTTTTTGATTTTTCTCAAAACTACCTATATAAATCTTTCCACAACTAATTATTTATTATCATTAAAAACCTAATTCCTAAAACTTTTTAACCTAACAACTAAAGCTCACCCTAGCCCAAAAGCCCAAGCCCCAATATCCCAAACCCAAACTCAACACTTTTTCCCTAACTCCTCTTCTCCTTTTACAGTTTCTTTCCTCACTAAATTCTCAATTCATTTTCCTTTAATCCCAATTAATTTCCCCAATCAATCCATTCTTAAATCCCATTAATCACAACATAATTCCTATGTATGTGTGTGTGTGTGTGTCTTCTTCTTAGACCCAGTTCCAGGAGAGGATGGACGCCTTATCACTTGGCCCCGATGACTCGATTACCTCCATTGTCACTGTAACGACTCTGATTTTACAGTACGAAAATTTTTAAGTCAATGTACAGAATGGAGTTTGCAAACCTGACTACAATTTAAAAGTTATTTTTGTTTAAGAACGGTAAGAAGCCACTTATAGCTTACTTGTAATTCCCTTGCACTGCTGTGACGTAGCTCCTATGTTCGAATCGGATCAGCCACACATTATTTTTAATGATTTTTCATTTAAACTTTTTGGAAGCCCAAAAGTTTACACGTGCATTGCACACAAAAACGAAAAGTCAGAGAAATCTAACATGTGCAAAATATTGTATGAACTGAGGTGAACACGTGGCGATGATCCAACGGCCCCCTAGCCCAAACGACCGGCGAGACGACAATATAGGCCGGTGGCGACGGTTGACCCATAGATAAAAGTCCCCGGGCTTTGCACACTGCTCGATTGGCCTACCCTCATTTCCTCTGCACTGTTTGTTTTCTCTGCAATTTAACAGAGAATTCAATTTTCCTAATTAATCCAATTTTAATCCATTCTTTCAATTCCAAAACCTTAATTCCACCTTAAAAATACAACCCCATATCCTAGCCCCTTCTCATTGTGAAATTCCTAGCCAAAAGTATCAAAATTTTCTAAGTATAAGTAGAGTTGAAGTGGAGTTAGCCCAAGGTTAACTTCCGGCGAGAATCTACGTAAGTTCCGGCGACCCCATGATGCCACGGCGACCACACCCTTTTCTTCTACCTCATCTTGATCTTTCTAGCTAGTAAGTCCCGCCCCCTTCCTCTCATTCTACATAAAAATCTCTTTTTATAAAACATGTCAGAAGTGGAGTTAACGCCGACATCTTCTTTAAAAACCTTATAATTCCACTTTTCTTACATTTTCTTCATGTTTATATTCCTACACCATACTTGTTAATCATGATAACTAATAATTAAAACAATTTTTACCTTAAAACGTCATGTTATATAACTTTAACCTAGTTTTTACATGAAAATACCATGAGCTTCATATATTCATCTTTTAGTTCTTTTGATAACTATTACCTCTAGAAAACTTCATGGGGTAATGACCTACCCCTCACATACACACATATTGACATGGCACGATACTCTTGGAAAACTATTTTTGTGGCGATACAATCTTTCTTTAAAATACCATGAACTATGAAAACCTGGTTTTCTTTTAAATAATATTATTAAACTCTTTGTGATTATACCTCTACAACCGATTTTGGGGAACCCATTATTGGATGGTGCGGATTATTGAACATTCTCGGGCGAGTAGAGCGAGATGCAGACCTCCTCACGGAGCATCCGGTCTCGAAAGAATTTTAATACGATTTTTAAGAAAAACGAGATTTTCTAATTAATAATAAAATTAATTTTTTATAAATATATAAATATTATCAAACCATATATTTTCAAGGTATAATAAAATTTCATGTTTTCTAAAAAGATAAAAGAATGACAAGTTTCACCGAAATACCATCAAGTATCAATACAAGACAAGTTTTATACTAAACTACCTTGAACTATTTAAGCTATGTAAATATTCACTAATATAACTCATTCTTTAAAATTCACATCAATGAATGCCCTAAACAACATAAATAATTACATGAGATTATTTTGAAAATATATAAAATATTTTTCATAAAACCCTTTCGAGTTATATAAAATTATAATTAAGGACCTTAGTAAATATGGGTTTAAGCGAGATCAATTCTCTTGAGCCTCAGGGAGCCGAAGAAAGTGAGTGCTTTCCTATTTAAGGTAAAAAAAACTTAACGGGGTTATCAATGGTAATTGTCTTGGAAAAAAAACACAAATTCTGCCGTCCATGTGCAGAAGTTACCGATAACTCCTAAACCTAATTCAGGATCAAAATTCTGTTTAAAGTGTCAAACTCAAGTCTGAGTCTAAGTCTAAAATGAATCCAATCCACACATGAATCCAATTCAAACATGAATCCAATATACCAACATGAATACTTGAACCAGAATACCAGAACAAGATCAATATGCAAATATGACTTGACTTGACCGAACCATGGCTATGACTTGACTTGACTACATGACTACTTGATACATCCTGAAACCGTTTACGTGAACAACTTATATCCATGGTCTTGGCAAGTCTGATAATTACAATTTATACAATATACATTACGAGGTTTAAAGGGGTAAACTGGTACGGAATGTGTTAAAAGTGGCATGATGATGGACACTAAAAGACACCTACATGAACATCATGTGCCATTGTCCCGTGGGTTTTGATAGGGCCTTGTACTCACATGTTACCATAGTCCACGGGATAGTTGGACTCCTCTCGTATATACTGATACATTCTGTACCAAGCTACAAACAACTACATTAGTATAATAAACATATACCTGTTTATATTACCATTTCTCTCCTCTTTACTTGTTCTATTTCACCCTTATCTTTTGGGACTTACCGAGCGCTAGTTCGCCGACGACATTCATGTCTCTTCTTTCTTTGGAATGTTCGTCAGGAGGACCCAACTCTCACGAGACCGAGCCCAGCCAGGAGGACTTGGATCAGTTCACAGAGGATCTAGACTTTTAGCTTCTACTTGTATTTACATTTTCTTTTGTACGCCACTGTTTAGGCATTGCTTTTATCCTTGTACATTTCATTTTCAAATCAGTTGTAATGTAAAGAATGGATATTAATAAAAGTTGTTTATATTACATTTCTTATCATTCTTGTGCATTTATTTATATTTATTATTTACGTTTAACGTGTTTATTTTTGAGTAAATACATCGCGGCCTCGCCATGTCTTCTTCCTCATATACCGGAAAGCGGGGCATGATATGTTTTGTTGGCAGCCTATGCAGGTCAGTTCTACATGGAATCCTAAGCAATATATCACAAGAATTATAAGAATCGGCAACTATACATCCTTTACATTTTTAATCTCTTTAATCTATTCTAACCCTTCCTTATTCTTTCAAGGTTATGAGTTCACCGAACAACACGAGTACCAATGTCAACGACAACACCCCACCACCTCCTCTACCACCACCACCTACCGTTGCAGCTCTCATCAACGAGCAGACGGTATTGTTTGAGGCGATAAAGAGCCTCTTGGAGGGTCAGCAGCAGCAGACCGCTATCCTCTTACACCGCCCTTAGATCGAGGCACCCGGAGTCAAGCAATTCCGGGCATTGCACCCTAAACACTTTTCTGGGAAAGAGAGCCTACTAGAGGCAGAGGAATGAGCTCAGTCTATAAAAAATGACCTGATAGCAGCACAAGTGCCAAAGGTAGATTGGATGAGAGTTGCGAAGCTGCAACTCACAGACAACGCCAGAGTATGGTGGAAGGCTGAAAAAAGCCGACTCGCCCAACCAATCGAATGGAGGACTTTTTGCGATATGTTCGACGCGAAATATTTCCCGAGACTTCCCGTTTCGACATGGAATAGTAGTTCATTCACTTACAGCAAGGTTCGATATGAAAAATATCTGTGGATGAATACGATGCTGAGTTTACCATTCTTAGCAGGTAAAATATGTCTCAATATTCAATTTCTTAATATCACCTAATACACTGCTAACATAAGACCGTAATAGGTTCCGGCACACCCGATCCCGACTGCTGAGATCCGGGCTCGAAGATTTCAGCAAGGGTTGGACCCGGAGATCCAAGCTGCACTAGCTACAGGGGATTTCCCAACCCATGATCTTACGCTGAAGCCTGGCCGACGATATGAGTCAGTGGTGAAGAAGAAGGACAGACCTCAGACTGCCGGTGTGAAACGCCCTGCCACCCTGATGGTAGGAGGAGCCTCTTCCAGGCCAACTTTTGTAACCAGGAGACCGGGAGTACCATTTAACCGGCCCAGTCCAAACTTTTGCTTCTATTGCAAAAGGAATGGACACCTGGCGAAAGACTGCAGGCGTGCGAATGGCCTGTGCTTAGTTTGTAGCGCATCTATTCATGCCATCGGAGTTTGCCCACATCGTCTCACCCCAGCTCCCGCACCCCGACCAGCGATCACTTTTCCATAACGACCATCTATTCAGGCTCCAGCACCTCGCTTAGCCCTACCCGCTCCACCTCCTCGTGGACCTCCTGCACAGCCTCTTCGTTGGTTCCATCAGGCACAGAGGAACAAGCCTCAAGGGCAGAGGAATATGCCCTGGGGACAGAGGAATGTGCCTCTAGCAAGGAAGAATGTACCCCGGCGTCAGGCTTTCACGGTGACTGTGGAAGAAACTGAAGCCACCGGCCAAGTCATCACCGGTAACTCCACATATTCCAAACCTTTTCAATCCTTATACATCAATATATATTTGTTCTTATACCTAAATATATCCCACACAACTTAGGTACAATCTTAGTAGCCTCCCTACCCGCTTTAGCACTCTTTGATACTAGAGCATCATATTGCTTTATGCCACAACGGTTCATCCGAACTCATGTGATTCCAGTTAAACTGCTCGTATCCAGCTGGAATGTCAGTTCAGGGAACGACATTCTAAAGGCAACTATGGGATACAACATGTGTCCAGTAGTCGTCTGCAGCAGAGAATTTTATGCGGACTTCAAGATGCTGGACATACCGAACTTCGACGTAGTCATGGGAATGGATTGGCTAGGAACTTTCTTCACTACCATCGACTGTCTTCAATGGAGGGTAATGTTCGAGATAGCAGATCATCCGGTCTTTTATTTCAAGAGTGAAGACCGTACCCTGGAACCTAGCACCTACAAGGCTAAACCAAGGAAGGCAATGATTGCAACATCACAGGTGGAAGAAGATAAACCTGAGATGTATTCCCTGAAGACAAGCCAGAGGTTCTTCGAGAGTTCGAGGACGTATTCCCTGAAGACATCTTAGGTTTGCCTCCTGATCGAGCTCTTGAATTCAGCATAGATTTAGTATCCGGTGCACAACCGGTGATCAAAGCTCCATACCGGTTAAGTCCAGAAGGATTGAAGGAGGCCCGTACTCAGTTAGACGAACTTCTGAAGAAAGGTTGGATTCATCCCAGTACTTCAAGTTGGGGATCTTCAGTTTTGCTAGTGAAGAAGAAAGAAGGTTCATACAGAATGTATATAGATTACCGAGCTCTGAATGAAGTGACGATAAAGAACAAGTATCCACTACCGCGCATCGATGATCTGTTCGATCAGCTAAATGGGTCTTGCGTTTTCTCAAAATTAGATCTTCTTTCGGGTTATTATCAGGTGAAGGTCAAAGAGTCTGATATTTCAAAGACGGTATTCAGGACTCGCTACGGTCATTATTAGTTTCTTGTTGGAGTGATCAATGCACTTGCGATATTTATGAATCTGATGAACCAGATTTTCCGAAAGTACCTAGACAGGTTGGTTGTTATTTTCATCGACGATATCCTGGTGTATTCAAAGAATAGGAAAGAACATACTGAGCATTTGCGGATGGTCCTGGAGATATTCCAACAGCATCAATTCTATGCCAAGTACAGCAAGTGCGAATTTTGGCTAGATCAAGTCGGATTTCTCGGACACATTGTTTCGGGAAAAGGAATCTCAGTAGATCCAACTAAGTTATCAGCTGTCAATGAATGGTTGACACCAAAAACGGTGAAGGATATTTGAAGTTTCTTGGGTTTAGCAGGATACTACCGAAGATTCTGTCACGCCCCGCTTCCCGGTGTACGGTAAGGAGACGCGACGGGTCACGCGACATATTTACTCAGAAGTAAACCCGCTAAGCATATCTAGGCAATATAAAGTAAAGTACGCAAGAGAAAGGAATGTAAATGAACAACAAATTTATTTATTAAACATTCTTTTACAGGTACAACTGGAAATATAAATACATGGATGGAAAGCAATGCCTAAATAATGGCATAACTGAAATGAAATATGTACAAGTAAAGTCAATGCTCAGGATCTTCTGTGAACTACTCCAAGTGCTCCTGGCTGGTCTTGAGCTCCTCAGAGTCGTGTCCTCCTGACAACATTCCAAAAAAGAAGAGAAATGGGAATGTCGTCAGTGAACAATCTCTCGGTAAGTCCCAAAGAAAGGAGAGAAGTAGAATAGACAGAAAGAGAGCATAACTAGTGATGTTTGGTTATAATGTTAACGCAGATGTTTGTAGCTTGGTACAGAATATGCCAGTGTATACGAGAGGAGTCCAACTTACACCATGGATTTTGGTAACCCGTAGTACAAGGCTCCGTCGAAAATACCACGGAACAACGGCATGGATGTAATTACGTTTTAAGTGAGCACCCCGTGCCACCTTTAACATGTTCCGTACCAGTCCACCCCTTTATAAACCCCGTGATATTGATTGTATTGAGTGTCTTGTAGTAAATGGAAGACTTGCCGAAACCATGATATCAGTAAAACGGAATGGATGTAAATGGATAGTCATGTAAACGGAGTATATCCATGGTTCGGTTCGGTCATTATAGATTGATATAGATTGATATAGATTGAATAGACGGATTCATGAATTCATGTTGAATAGTAGTTTATACTTGAATCATATTCAAGTCAGATTGATTAGATTGAGACTTAGTCTGAGCCAGACTCTTTGAAAAGAAATTGAAATCCTTAATTAGTTTTGATGTTATCGGTAACTGCTGCACATGGACGGCAGGATTTGTGTCTTTTTCCAAGACAATTACCGTGTTGATAACACCGTTTGTTAGATTGTCTACCTTAACTAGGCAAGCATCCATATTCTCCGGCTCGCTGAGGCTCAAGAGAACTGGTCCCGCTTAAACCTATGTTTATTAGGGTCCTTATTGTAATATAGTATAACTTGAGGGGGTTTATGTAAAAATAGTTTTGGTATAATTTCAAAATACACCTCAAGTATTTAATTATCGTCTTTAGGGTTTTTATAGATGTATATTTTATAAAAGTGAACTTTCTAGTGAGTAAAAACCTAGTTTACATTGTATATGGTATTTTATTGAAATATCGGTATTTGGCATTGAATTGTAATGGTATTTTCCTGTAACGGTGATTCCTTTGATTTAGAATACTTGGAATATTTATATAATATAATTAAAACAGACATTATAATATATATATATATATATATATATATATATTTAATAAAAATAATTTTATTCATGTTTGTAGAAATCTCATTTTCTAAAGAAAAGTGCATTAAAATCACATCGAGATCGAATGTTCCTTTCGGAGGTCTGCATCTCGCTCTACTAGGCCTGAGGATGTGCGATAACCCGCACCATCCCAAACAGGGTCCCCCAAAAGTGGGTTGTAGAGGCGCAATTGCAAGGAATTGATTTAATACACTTTTTAAAGAAATGGTTTTGTAAG
Source organism: Agapanthus africanus (assembly GCA_030015575.1). Lineage (NCBI taxonomy): Eukaryota > Viridiplantae > Streptophyta > Magnoliopsida > Asparagales > Amaryllidaceae > Agapanthus > Agapanthus africanus. The sequence continues at coordinate 863,194,026 of CM057338.1, read as the reverse complement.
TTGATGGTATTTATTTGTAATGTCGTATTATCCCATAACTAATGTCCCAAACTTTCATCGTGCTATGTCAAAATGTGTGTTGTGATGAGATAGGACATTAACTCGTGAGTTATCTAAAGGTAACACAAGTATTATGTTGTTTTATGTCGAAAATGAAGTATGTGGTATTTTACCGTAAAAATACGATAAAAGTTGCATAAAAGATTATTTTGAATTGAAATTTTTTTTAAAGTGTTTGTTAATATTTGTTAAACATTATATGAGAGTATGGTATTGATTATTTAAGAAAAATAACTTTTCAAGGAAAAACCGAATCGGAAGTCGGATTAACTCCGCTTCCGTCGGGTTTTAGAAATTAAAGTTTTTAAGATAGTAGAAGAGAGGGGAAGAGGGGACTTACTGGCTACAAGGTTAGAGGGGAGAAGGGGGAGGCTAGGAAAAGTGTCGGGGTATCGTTTCGTCGCCGGAATCTTCTCGGAACTTCGCCCTTTGCTAACTCCACTTGCACACTATAAGGACTTGAGAATTTTTTAGAGTTTTTGTGAGGAAATTCCGAGTGATGAGGGGTGAAAAATGGTGTGGTATTTATAGGGAAAATCAGGGTTTATTGTATTGGAGAATTAAAAATTTGCATTTAAAAGGATTAAAGGGGTGATTTTAATCCTTCTGCCAATGTGCAGAAAAATCAAACAATATGGGGGAAGTGGGGTATGCCAAGAGTTGCTTGGGAAAAATAATGGAGAGCAGTCCCTACGGGGGGCCCGGTGGTACTGGCCCCATCAACTAATCTCGCCGGTCCGATCCGGTGAGATGGGCTCTAGATTTACGCCACGTGTCCCTGTAGTCTCATATACTCTCGTGCATGTGCTTGTTTATTCTGTGTCTCTTCATTTTACGTGTAGTGCATGTGCAAACTCTTAGGATTCTAAAAGATTAAAAGAAATTTAAATAAAAAGATAATGTGGCTGGGGGGATTCGATCACAGGGGTTACGTCATAACAGTGAAAGGCTTTACCAATGTGCTACAAGTGTAAAGTTGTTGTTCAAATTCAAATTTAATTTATAACTTGTGCTCAGGCTCAGGTGTTCCTTTCTGTATTTTGGAAAATTTTGTACAGAAAGTTTAAGGTGGTTATAGATTCATAGAAGGCTTTACGAAAATTGCAACACTCCTGACCAAGCTCACACGTAAAGATGAAGCACTCGTGTGGTCAGAAGCATGTGAACAAGCTTTTGCAGAACTCAAGTCAAAATTGATATTAGCTCCTATTCTCGTAATACCGGACCAATCTGGAGGATTTGTTGTGCATTGCGATGCATCCGGTAAGGGATTAGGATATGTTCTACATCAGTATGGAAAAGTTGTAGCTTTTGCATTAAGACAACTAATGGTTCATGAGCACAGCTATCCAACACATGACTTGAAGTTGGCAACCGTTATCTTTGCACTTAAAATTTAGCACCATTATCTTCTTGGAGAACAAGTGGATATATACACGGACCATAAAAGTTTGAAATATGTATTTACTCAGAAGGAGTTGAACATGCGGCAGAGAATATGGCTTAGACTTATGGCGGACTTCGACACCAACCTACAATATCATCCAGGGAAGGTGAATATAGTTCCTGATGCACTTAGTCGCCGGCCGTTATCTATGAATCTCACCGCACAGTGGAACCTATAGCAAGAATTGCACGGGATGGACATAAAAGTGGTTATGCCAGGTAATGCTTCGTATTTGATGAACTTATAAATTCAGTCTACTATTGTCAATCAGATCAAGACAGCTCAAGCAAGTGATGCCAAGCTACAAAAGTTCCGACAACAAGTAGAAAGTGGACTGTGAACAGACTTCATCATCCATGAAGACAGATCTTTGAGATATGGAAGCAGGTTGTGTATACCACAAGGTTCTGTTCGGGAAGAGTTGATAAAAGAAGCTCACAGCTCTCCTTACTCAGTATACTCTGGTGGTACAAAGATTTACAAAGATCTACGACAACATTACTGGTGGCATGGAATGAAGCGGGAAATAGCCAGAAGCATAGCCAAGTGCTTGGTGTGTCCACAAGTGAAGAGTGAACATCACAGAACTGCTGGTTTGCTTCAACCGTTACCTATCCTAGAATGGAAATAGCAAAACATCACCATAGACTTCGTGACTGACATTCCTCGCAGCACAAAGGGTAACGACGTTGTTTGGGTTATTATGAATCGACTCACCAAGTCGGCTCACTTCATCCCATTTTGAGTTCGCCAAACTACCGAGACACTAGCAAAGAAGTATATGGATGTAAGCATGAATCTAATGTAAGATTTAACCTCAAGATGTACTATTTCTGATGCCCATGAACTCATACAGGAGATCGTGAGATTACATGGAGTACCAAGTTGCATCGTCTCCGATCGCGTTACCAGAGTCCGATCGTAGTTTTGGCAGAGTCTACAAGCTAGCCTGGGAACGAGTCTGAATTTCAGCACAGCTTACCATCCACAAACAGATGGACAATCTGAGCGAACAATTCAGATCCTGAAAGACATGCTAAGAGCTTGTATGTTAGACTTCGGAGGATCGTAGGAAGATCACCTATATCTTGTGGAGTTTTTATACAACAACAACAACTACCAGGCGAGTATTGGAATGGCACCATTTATAGCTCTCTATGGAAGGAAGTGTCGTTCACCACTAAGTTGGGACAACATCGGAGATCGGGAACTCCTTGGACCAGAGATGATCGTGGCAACTGTGGACATAGTCCGTACGATCATGGAAAGAATACGTATAGCCCAAGACAGAAAGAAGCACTGGGCTGATGCAAAGCGCATACATTTGGAGATCTAGCCTGGAGATCATGTTTTCTTAAGGATCTCTCCAAACCGTGGAGTAATCCGCTTTAGAAAGAAGGGTAAGCTCAGTCTTAGATACATAGGACCGTTCGATATTCTCAAACCGGTTGGAGAAGTGGCATATCGTTTAGCACTACCACCATCATTGGAAGAAGTACACATTGTGTTCCACATATCCCAGCTTCGAAGATATGTGAGCGACCCCAGCCACATTCTTGATCACTCCGAGCTCACTGTATAGACGGACCTTTCTTGTGAGCAACAACCCATTGAGATCCTGGACCGAAAGTTAAAGACACTTCGGAACAAGGAAGTAAATTTGGTCCGAGTGATGTGGAGAAAAGATTCGCCAGGAGAATCAACTTGAGAGCGAGAAGATGACATGCATACAAAATACCCTTACTTATTTGTAAATTAGTCTTTATGTAATTGTAAATTTCGATGATGAAATTTTTGAAAAGGGGGTAGAATGTAACGACTCTGATTTTACTGTACGAAAATTTTTAAGTCAATGTACGGAATGGAGTTTGCAAGCCTGACTACAATTTAAAAGTTGTTTTTGTTTAAGAACAGCAAGAAGCCACTTGTAGCTCACTGGTAAAGCCCTTGCACTGCTGTGACGTAGCCCCTGTGTTCGAATCCCATCAGCCATATATTATTTTTACTGATTTTTCTTTTAAACTTTTTAAAAGTCCAAAAGTTTACACGTGCACTGCACACAAAAATGAAAAGTTAGAGAAATCTAACATGTGCAAAATGTTGTATGAACTGAGGTGAATACGTGGCGATGATCCAACGGCCCCCTACCCCAAATGACCGGCGAGATGACAATATAGGCCGGCGGCGATGGTTGACCCATAGGGAAAAGTCCACGGGTTTTGCACACTGGTCGATTGGCCTATCCCCATTATCCCTGCACTGTTTGTTTTCTCTGTAATTTAATAGAGAATTCAATTTTCCCAATTAATCTAATTTTTAATGCATTTTAATCCATTCTTTCAATTCCAAAACCCTAATTCCACACTATAAATACAACCCCATACCCTAGCACGTCCTCATTCCGAAATCCCTATCCAAAATTATCAAAATTTTCTAAGTACAAGTGAAGTAGAAGTAGAATTAGTCCAAGGTCAACTTCCGGTAAGGATCTACGCAAATTCCGGCGACCCCACGACGTCACGACGGCCACACCCTTTTCTTCTACCTCATCTTGATCTTTCTAGCTAGTAATTCCCACCCCTTATCCTCTCTTACTACATAGAAGTCTCTTTTTATAAAATATGTCGGAAGTGGAGTTAACACAGACATCTTCTTTAAAAACCTTATAATTCCACTTTTCTTACATTTTCTTCATGTATATATTCCTACACCATACTTGTTAATCATGATAACTAATAATTAAAAACAATTTTCACCTTAAAACGTCATGTTATATAACTTTAACCTAGTTTTTACATGAAAATACCATAAACTTTATATATTCATCTTTTAGTTCTTTTGATAACTATAATCTCTAGAAAACTTTATGGGGTAATGACCTACACCTCACATACACACATATTGACATAGTACGATACTTTAGGAAAACTATTTATGTGGCGATACAATCTATCTTTAAAATACCATGAACTATAAAAACCCAGTTTTCTCTTAAATAGTATTATTAAACTCTTTACGATTATATCTCTACAATCCATTTTGGGAAACCCACTATTTGATGGTGCGGATTATCGCACATCCTCGGGCAAGTAGAGTAAGATGCAGACCTCCTCACGGAGCATCCGGTCTCGAAAGAATTTTAATACGATTTTTAAGAAAAATGGGATTTTCTAATTAATAATAAAATTAATTTTTTATAAATATATAAATATTATCAAACCATATATTTTCAAGATATAATAAAATTCCATATTTTATAAAAAAATAAAAGAATGACAAGTTTCACCAAAATACCATCAAGTATCAACACAAGACGCGTTTTACACTAAACTATCTTGAACTATTTAAGCTATATAAATATTCACTAATATACCCCATTCTTTAAAATTCATATCAATGAAAACCCTAAACAACATAAATAATTACTTGAGGTTATTTTGAAAGTATATAAAATATTTTTCATAAAAGCCACTCGAGTTATATAAAATTACAATTAAGGACCTCAGTAAATATGGGTTTAAGCGTGATCAATTCTCTTGAGCCTCAGAGAGCTGGAGAAAGTGAGTGCTTGCCTATTTAAGGTATAAAAACTTAACGGAGTTATCAATGATAATTATCTTGGAAAAAGACACAAATCCTACCATCCATGTGCTGCAGTTACCGATAACTCCCAAACATAATTCAGGATCAAAATTCTGTTTAAAGTGTCCGACTCAAGTCTGAGTCTAAAATGAATCCAATCTACACATGAATCCAATTCAAACATGAATCCAATATACCAATATGAATACTTGAACCTGAACTTGAAAACCAGAACAAGATCAACATGCAAACATGAGTTGACTTGCCCGAACTATGGCTATGACTTGACTTGACTACATGACTACTTGATACATCCTGAAACCGTTTACATGAACAACATATATCCATGGTCTCGGCAAGTTTGATAATTACAATTTATACAATACACATTACGGGGTTTAAAAGGGTATACTGGTACGGAATGTGTTAAAAGTAGCACGATGATGGACGCTAAAAGACACCTACAAGAACATCCTGTGCCGTTGTCTCATGGGTTTTGACGGGGCTTTGTACTTACATGTTACCATAGTCCACGGGATAGTTGGACTCCTCTCGTATACACTGATATATTCTGTACCAAGCTACAAACAACTACATTAGTATGACAAATATATACCTATTTATATTACCAGTTCTCTTCTCTTTACTTGTTCTATTCCACCCTTATATTTTGGGACTTACCGAGCGCTAGTTCGCTGACAACATTCATGTCTCTTCTTTCTTTGAAATGTTCGTCGGGAGGACCCGACTCTCAGGAGACCGAGCCCAGCCAAGTGGACTTAGATCAGTTCACAGAGGAGCCAGACTTTTAGCTTCTACTTGTATTTACATTTTCTTTTGTACGCCACTGTTTAGGCATTGCTTTTATCCTTGTACATTTCCTTTTCAAATCAGTTGTAATGTAAAGAATGGATATTAATAAAAGTTGTTGTTTATATTACATTTCTTGTCATTCTTGTCATTTATTTATATTGCTTATTTACGCTTAACGTGTTTACTTCTAAATAAATACGTCGCGGCCTCGCCACGTCTTCTTCCTCGTACACCGAGAAGCGAGGCGTAACAGTCCCTGTTCTGGATTCGATATCCCGCGGACATCATGGGGGCTATGAGCGCGGGGTTGGTCCCGTGGCCCACTGAAAATTTTCCAGGCATTCTGAAGGGTTACGCTAGCGCCCCGGCCAACTTCCGTGGCCATATGCTGAACAAAAATTTTATAGCAATACGAAACTTGGCTCTAGAATAAACCTTATCCGGATCTTTACCATAAACTTAGTTACCAAATAGGGTTCTATCTACTATTATAGGAAATATACCTAACGAAAACAAGTCCTTCGGATCTTCGATCCTCTTCTTAAGCTCCTCGATAGAAGTATGGTTCGTGCTTGAACTCCGGCCTCCTTATGTCAACGATGATCCACCCGAGAGTTCCAATAGAGAGCTAAACCTCCAACTTGAGCTAACTAGAACACTTAGCTTGCTAATCTAAGTGGACTAGAGTGAGTAGAGTGTGATTATGAGTATCTTATCTCACTAAACCCTTGATTCTCAACTCATGAGACACTAGGGTTAGAGAGGGAAGAAGAAGAGAGCAAGTTTTAGGAGAGAGAATGTATTTGTGATAAAATGATAATAAAAATTGGAATGGATAATATATATATGACCATTTGTCATGGCTTGAAAATATCTCATCAAAATATCTAGCTCAAAAATATCTCACCAAAATATCTATGGTCAACAAGTCAAGCCTAGTCAAATGGTCAACCAAGTAGCCATGCCAAAAGAATTATCATTTATCAAAAATAACAACTACTTTTCTTTTTCTCATATTTGATTTGACCAAATCAATGGTCAAAAACCCTAATGAGAAGTCTCCTTCTTCACTCTCTCTCATCCGTATATACATACGCGCATCCGTGTTCCGAGAAACACGAATGCAATGAGATGAAGCTAATCCAATAATCAAATACTAGGAACCGGCCTAAACCAAAGCCCACTAGTATTATCCGCTCGAACATCATACACGCACAAGTACACGTATGAGATCGAACCCTGTCGTAAAATCATACGACCTCTACTCATTTCGCCCGAAGCTGGGAAACCCTCTGTGTGGGACTCTAAAGACTCGACAGTACTCTGGCAGTGGGTTTAACCACAAGCACGTCAGCGACACTAGCTGTGGGTAATGGCTACCCAGGTATCTGTCGAAAAGAAGGTCGACGAGCAAGCTCATCCAAACTCCTACTGAGCCTATCTGTGACAATCTCCGTACAGTCCGGTCTGTTCGTCTAAGAGTATCGCATATCGGGCCTAGGGGTGGTAAACGTCATACCCCTAATAGCGGTATAAGTAATGTTGGAGTGTAGCCCAGAACACCCTGAGAAACTACTGGAAACCCTACCAGTAAATCTCACTTGCCCTGGCCAGGGACTTTGTGTAATGGCTCTCCTAAACAAAGCGATATCAACCCCCAATACTGGGAGAGACGAATCATGTCTAACCGTAACTGCCTCCAAGTGTTTCGGGACTACACCTAACTACTAACTGTTTGCACGACTCAATAGATCCGTGGTAGGGTAGCAATCAAAGAACAGTGGGAACACACTTGAGGCGAAGTAGCTGTGTCAAGTCAACGGACTAAGCTGTACTCATGTCACCTGGGAACTGCTAACTGACGATAGGTATAATACCAACCAACAGTTCCCGACGAGTCCTGTCCAGTGTACTCGTAACCTAACGAGCACCTGTATACTATCTCCAGTACGACGTACTAATGGCTGTGGGACAGACCATCTCCCTCGCTAGGATGAGAAGCGTATACACTAGTCTATTCTGGAGTATCGATGCCTTTTATCAATAATCCTACAACTAGGGACCTGTATAAGGATGTGCTTATAGACTGCCCAGCCCCCACTAGTGTGATTGCCATCACAATACTGGTAGTCAAGCAAAGATCCTAAGGGCTCCATCAATATGTATTAGCGATATGTTAAAAGAAACATATACACATATTAAGATAGATACAAATCAAGTAGCATACTACTATATCGAGCAAGACTGTCGCAAATCCGTGTATATATCCCAAGCTTCCAAAATGTAATATACAAACTAGTACTATACAATAATGGCATCTAGGGCATACATATCCAACCATCTCCCACTTGCACTAAAGGCCAGTAATTGGTGTACCGCATACCCAACGTCTGCACTAAGGCCAGCTGCTGGCGTACCGCATACCCAATAACTCAAAAAGTCACTCGAACTGTGTTTGAGAGAGGGCCTTTGTGAATGGATCCGCCGTGTTATCTTTAGTTTCCACTCTCCGTACCTTGATCCCCTGGCGATCAATGATCTCCCTGATCAGGTGATACCGCCTTAAGATGTGTCTGGATTTCAGATGGGACCGTGGTTCCTTCGCTAAAACTATAGCCCTATTGTTACCGCAATACAAAGGTATTGGGTCAACAATGGACGGAACTACCTGAAGTTCACTAATGAACTTCTTCATCCAGACCGCCTCTTTTGCAGCATCGCTTGCAACAACGTATTCAGCCTCCAACGTCGAGTCTGCGATGGTATCATGTTTGGAACTCCTCTAACACACCGCCCCTCCATTGAGGGTAAACACAAAACCCGAGACAGACTTGCTGTCGTCCTTGTCACTCTGAAAGCTTGAATCGGTAAAGGACTCGACCCTTATGTCTCTATTACCGTAAACCAGGAACATCTCTTTAGTCCTTCTCAGGTACTTGAGAATGTTCTTCGCTGCCTTCCAATGGTTCTCACCTAGGTCTGACGGATACTGGCTCGCCACGCTTAGTGCGTAAGCTACATGTGGTCTTATACATAGCATCGTATACATTATAGATATTACCACCGAAGCGTAGGGTATAGTGCTCATGCGAACCCTCTCCTCGTCGGTCTTGGGAGACATCTTCTTAGAGAGGGTGATTCTGTGCAATGCGGGTATATTACCACGCTTGGAATCTTCCATACTAAATCTCTTTAGTACGGTCTCTATGTACCTGGACTGCGAAAGTCCCAGTAATCTCTTGGATCTATCTCTGTAGATCTTGATCCCCAGAATGCACGAGGCATCAACCAGGTCCTTCATGGAGAACCGTTGTGATAAGAACAGCTTGACCGATTGTAGCATAGGAATGTCATTTCCTATCAAAAGAATGTCGTCCACGTACAAGACTAGGAATACGGCAGTTCATCCTGCAATCTTCTTATATATACATGGCTCATCTTCATTCTTGATGAAGTCAAATTCCTTGACTGTTTCATAAAAACAGATGTTCCAGCTCCGCGATGCATGCTTTAATCCATAAATGGATTTAAGCAACTTGCACACCTTCCCGCTGCTCCCACTGTCTACAAAACCTTCTGGCTGATCCATATAAACGCACACTTCCAAACTGCCAATTAGAAAAGCCGTCTTTACGTCCATCTGCCAGATCTCATAGTCATGGAAGGCAGCAATGGCAAGTAGGATCTGAATGGATTTGAGCATAGCCACTGGAGAAAAAGTTTCGTCAAAGTCCACACCAGGTCTTTGACGAAAACCTTTTGCAACGAGTCTAGCCTTATAGGTTTCCACCTGCCCATGTACACCAAGTTTCCTTTTATACATCCATTTGCATCCAACGGGTTTTACCCTAGGTGGAGAAATATCTAAGGTCCACACTTTATTAGTGTACATGGACTCGATTTCGGATTGCATAACATCCAGCCACTTATCAGAGTCCCTACTGATAATGGCCTGCCTGAAACTGGTAGGATCATCTTCTTCCAAGATGCAATCCTCTCGATCCTCGTCTATGAGAAAACCATAGTATCTCTCGGGCGGATGAGAAATCCTACCAGATCTGCGGAGTGGCTAAGGTTCGTCGGGTATAACTGAATCTAGCGGTTCCTCCAAATCTTCAGTTATAGTTTGTGTCTCTGGAATTTCATCCAGTTCTACCATGCTGCCACTAATGTTTTTAAGAAATTCTTTTTCCAAAAATGTGGCGTTCCTAGAAACAATAATCTTCTGTTCCTCTGCATGGGAGAATAAATACCCATTGGAATCTTTTGGGTATCCCACAAACTTACACAAAACTGACCGTGCCTCAAGTTTTTCTGGGTTCTGCTTTTTGACATAAGCTGGGCAACCCCAAATCTTAATACGTTTAAGATACAAACTCATACCACTCCATATTTCATACAGAGTCTTAGGCACGGATTTGGATGGAACTTGATTCAAAAGATGTGTTGCTGTTTGAAGTGCATATCACCCGAATGAAAGAGGTAACTCAGCATTACTCATCATGGAGCGAACCATATCCAATAGGGTACGATTCCTCCGCTCCGATACACCTTTGTTCTGTGGTGTATACGGAGGAGTAAGTTGAGAGTGAATTCCATTCTCTTTTAAGTATTCTAGGAATTCAGTGCTCAAGTACTCCCATCCCCTATCAGACCGGAAGATCTTGATACTTTTGCCAGTCTTGTTCTCCACTTCGTTTTTGAATTCTTTGAATTTCTCAAAAGCTTCAGATTTGTGTTTCATAAGATACACATATCCGAATCTAGAGAGATCGTCAGTGAATGTGATGAAGTATGAGAACCCACCCTTTTCATGTATAGACATCGGACCACACACCACTGTGTATGAGTCCCAAGAGCTCTGCTGCTCTTTCTCCATATCCGGTGAGCAGAGATTTGGTCATCTTTCCTTTGAGACAAGACTGACAAGTTTCATAAGATGAAAATTCGAACGAATTCAAGAGTCCATCTTTATATAACTTACTTAGTCTTTTCTCTCCGATATGACCAAGTCTACAATGCCACAAGTAGGAATTGTTCATATCTGAACTCTTCCTCTTGCGTGTGTTTTGTACATTGAGAACTGTATTCTGATTTAGAACATAGATACCATTACACAGTGTACCTTCTGCAACCAGTACCTTATCAAGGTAAATGTTCATGATATTTCTATCAAGAACAAAGTTATATCCATCTTTATCAAGTAAAGAAACTGATATGATGTTGCAAACCATGGAAGGTACATAGTAGAAATTGTTCAAAATTATAGTATTGCCATTTGGCAACACTAGGTGATATTCACCGACGGCTGCAGCATTAACTTGTGCTCCGTTCCCTACCCTGAGGGACATATTACCAGGTGCAACTTTCCTACTTTTTCTCAGTCCCTGCAATGAATTACAGATTTGAGATCCTGATCCGGTATCTAGTATCCAGGAGGTAGGACTGACCGAAAAGCAGTTCTCAATTACAAGAACACCTGAAGTAGATGCATTAGTATGCTTCTCCTTCAATTGGGTCTCCTTGGAATCCATACAATCCTCTTTCCCTTTCTCATACTTACGATCGCCATCATAAGTTAGAGCCAAACCGACATTCCCCAGCCCCGAATAAGAATTTGGATCGGTCAAGCAATACATTTTATTATCTTGATTAGGGTGTGAAATGGTTGCTACCTGGAGAGAGAGAAAAGAAACACTCAGCGTGCGCTCTTGCAAGATTAGATTGGTTATTAATTTATCTAACCAGGATGGCTCCCACTGTTTCCTCAAATTCTTCTTCAAACCCTAAAACAAGAACTAGTCGGGATTTAATTGCACGTCACAATACTTGCTTAACCTTTCAGCCAGGCTAGTGTTAGTACTTCGAGGGAGGTTTTCCAACGCTTTCGCTAAGTTCCTTAATTATATAACCTCTTTTCCCTGGAGGTGTAACCCCGCTAACACTGTTCTAGACACCTACTTGGTTTATAGCATTGATTGTTAAGTGAAATAATCTCCCGAGAGTAATCCAACTCATCGGTGGGATCGGGATCCAACTATCATTGTGTGATGAGCTAGATGGAATCCACTCTAGTCACCACACTCCAGAAGGTATGCTGAATCTGCAAGTTTCATGTATATTTGAAACTCCCGATGTGGTTTTTGCCCCTATGACCCAAGTGACCTTGACACAGTCAACAAATCAAAGAGTCCTAGTCAAGTTCAACCCGTCATTATCTTGATTGCATTAAACCCACCCGCATAACCCTTGACACGGTCAACAAGGTTACATGACTGTCCTAACCAATCACATCATATGCTATAGATAAGCAATACTCATCTACCGTTCACTGCGCCTTGACACAGTCAACAAACTCAGCACGAATACTAAGTATAACTTATAAGAAATGACGGAGGGCTACGGTTGGGTTTTTGGCGAAAAACCCGTTAACGTAATGAACTTGATATCGTTGAAGGAACCCAAATGTTTTTACAAATATATATAGTGACGAAAACTTTTGCTAAAGAGGTCACTCCCTGTGAAGGGATCTCGGCTCTTTCCTCGTCGAATGGGGTGCAGGATATTCCAAAATGAATACCACGATGCAAAGCAAAAAATAGTCGACTATAGTGAAGTTATTACGTTGACGCAAACTTTTACTCAAGGGGTCACTCCCGATGAAGGAATCTCGACCCTTACCTCGTCGAATGAGGTGTTGGATATTCATAACCGAATACCACTATGCAAAGCAAAAGAGAACGTCTGTAATGTCCGTTTTTAAAACTTGGTTCCAACAACATCTTTTAGGTTTATTTTCTTGCATTGATCAAAATTAATGCGGTCCCATCAATTAACCTATCACACCAGAAAAGAACGAAAATAAAATGTACGTATATACCATCCGCATTTGCCACTGGGCCCCATCATCACCCGTTAGGTTACTTAACTAACGACAGAGAGGGGGCTGGACTAGCGTGGGTGCAAAACATATACAACATCTAATAGTATATATATAAGCATATACAACATTCGTCCCAGGCATGATAATAATCAACATCACAGAATCTCAGCCAACAATACAAAATAGTGGATAATCTTGAAGCCCCGGGTTTCATTTGAGCCGCAAATAAAACCCGACATTCCCGGTCGTGTGGATAGCCTATGCACTGAAAACCTGGACCTTTATGAGCGCGGCAAATTACCCGCTAATCTCAGAAGTTAGGCAGCCCCCTTCAACAAAGTGAATGGGCCACCCAGCACTTCAGGGAATCCGGTAACTTGGACACCCCTCCGTGGGTCATCCTATAGCTCTTACGAGTGCGGCGAATAGCCCGCCAATTCTAGAATGAAGCCCCCTCCGTCTCAACGCCATGAGATGCGGGCTTGTTGCCTTCTAGAACCCGGCTATTCGTGCACTCCACCGTGGGGTAATCCTAGTACAGAAAAAGAAAATAATATGTACAAATGGTGACATCGACCTCAATCCGGACATGACCCAAAATAATATACAACCCGGCAAAGACGGCAGTCCACATGTCGGACGCTCGCCCCGCAATATCAAATGTACAAATGAATATAAACTGTACCACTAATATTTCACCACTTGCTATCCATCACGACTATCCAACCACAATTACAGCACAAGCACAAAACATCAACGTGAATGTCACGTTCGCAAACCCGTCTAAAAGAACATATAGCAATCAGACGAGTTTACCGATCAAATGACATTCACGGTCGCAGATAAAAGTGAATGTACTGTAAACTGTTAAACAGTGTCAAATATAACGACTTCGAAACACTCCAAATTGCCCCGTACAGAAAACAACAGATAATCAAATTTGGGGGAAAAAACAAACCACACCAGAAACCCAAACTACAAGAGACAAGACCACAGACCAAAGCACGACACATTCTGCCACAAGAAATCCGAGGAGGCCGGATTTTTTCAGTATGTGGCCGGCCAAAATGATCCAGAATTGTGTCGTTTTTGGTCAGTGTTCATCTCACAGTGTAAATATCACTCTGCAGTTGTTTAAAAAAATTTTGAAACCTTTTTAAAATCAACAGAAACTGCAGTTTGGGTTTTGATGTTACGGAGTCGTTTCGGTTTTGTTGTTTTAAAATTGTTTAAACTTGATAGACTTGGGTTTATGGGCTGGCTCTGATACCATGAAGGGTTACGCTAGCACCCCGGCCAACTTCCGTGGCCAAATGCGGAACAAAATTTTTATAGCGATACGAAACTTGGCGCTAGAATAAACCTTACCCAGATCTTTACCATAAACCTAGTTAGCAAATAGGGTTCTATCTACTATAATAGAAAATATACCTACGATAAAAAGTCCTTCGGGTCTTTGATCCTCTTCTTAAGCTCCTCGATGGAAGTATGGATCGTGCTTGAACTTCGGTCTCCTTGTGTCAACGATGATCCACCCGAGAGTTCCAATCTTGAGCTATATCTCTAACTTGAGGTAATTAGAACACTTAGCTTGCTAATCTAAGTGGACTAGAGTGAGTAGAATGTGATTATGAGTAGCTTATCTCACTAAACCCTTGATTCTCAACTCATGAGACACTAGGGTTAGAGAGGGAAGAAGAAGAGAGCAAGCTTTAGGAGAGAGAATGTATTTGTGATAAAATGATAATAAAAATTGGAATGGATAATATATATGTCCATTTGTCATGGCTTGAAAATATCTCATCAAAATATCTAGCTCAAAAATATCTCACCAAAATATCTATGGTCAACAAGTCAAGCCAAGTCAAATGGTCAACCAAGTAGCCATGCCAAAAGAATTATCATTTATCAAAAATAACAAATACTTTTCCTTTTCTCATATTTTCTTTGACCAAGTCAATGGTCAAAAACCCTAATGAGAAATCTCATTCTTCACTCTCTCTCATCCGTATAAACATACCCGCATCCGTATTCCGAGAAATACGAATGCAATGAGACGAAGCTAATCCAATAATCAAATACTAGGATCCGGCTTAAACCAAAGCCCACTAGTATATCTCGCTCGAACATCACACGTGCACAAGTACACGTATGTGATCGAACCCTGTCGTAAAACCATGTGACCTCTACTCGTTTCGCCTGAAGCTTGGAAACCCTCTGTGTGGGACTCTAAAGACTCGTCAGTACTCTGGCAGTGGGTTTAACCACAAGCACGTCAGCGACACTAGCTGTGCTTAACGGCTACCCAGGTATCTGTCGAAAGGTCGACGAGCAAGCTCATCCAAACTCCTACTGAGCCTATCTGTGACAATCTCCGTACAGTCCGGTCTGTTTGTCTAAGAGTATCGCATATCGGGCCTAGGGGTAGCGGTATAAATCATGTCGGAGTGTAGTCCAGAACACCCTGAGAAACTACTGGAAACCCTACCAGTAAATCTCACTTGCCCTGGCCAGGGACTTTGTGTAATGGCTCTCCTAAACACAACGCGATATCAACCCCCAATATCGAGAGACACGAATCATGTCTAACCGTCACTGCCTCCAAGTACTTTGGGACTGCACCCAACTACTACCTGTTTTCACGACTAAATAGAGCCGTAGTAGGGTAGCAATCAAAGAACAGTGGGAACACACTTGAGGCAAAGTAGCAGTGTCAAGTCAACGGACTAAGCTGTACTCATATCACCTGGGAACTGCTAACTGATGATAGGTATAATACCAACCAACAGTTCCTGACGAGTCCTGTCCAGTGTACTCGTAACCTAACGAGCATCTGTATACTATCTCCAGTACGACGTACTAATGGCTGTGGGACAGACCATCTCCCTCGCTGGGATGAGAAGTGTATACACTAGTCTACTCTAGAGTATCGATGCCCTGTCTCGATAATCCTACGACTAGAGACCTGTAGAAGGATGTGCTTATAGACTATCCAGCCCCCACTAGTGTGATTGCCATCACAACGCTGGTAGTTAAGCAAAGATTCTAAGGGCTCCATCAATATGTATTAGCGATATGTTAAAAGAAACATATACATATATTAAGATAGATACAAACCAAGTAGCATACTACTATATCGAGCAAGACTGTCGTAAATCCGTGTATATATCCCAAGCTTCCAAAATGTAATATACAAACTAATACTATACAATAATGGCCTCTAGGGCATACATATCCAACACGTTCGTCCGTCCACGAGCACGTTGTGGCCCAGAAGCGAACAGATGTGGGCGCTGGGTCGCTGCAGGAGATTCTTCGGCTCCATGATCGGGTGGAGCAGGAGAATGCGTGGATGGATACGCTTAGGCGCAGATCGAGAAGCTGAGACGGTCGAACGTGGAGGCCATCAGGCAGGCCATACGAGATGAGTTTAGGAGTATGTTTAGGTCACAGGACGATGGAGCTGGATCGTTCCAACGACCATAAATTATTGATTTTTTATACAAACATTTGTTTTATTGGTTTATTGATTGTTTGGTGTATATATTTTGTTTATAATTACGTTTGATTCTAATCATATTACTTCTTGATTGTTAAAATTGGGTGAGATTTGATTATATAATTATTATCTATCGCTAATTGTAATTGAAAGCAGCGCGCGTGAGATGCACAAATTTCAGTTCAAAAAAATTGATAATATATTTGGTCACGGTAAAAATCATGACCAGATATTATATGGTCATGGTTTAAACCGTGGCCATAAGATATAGTAACGGTTACCTGCTAGTAGCAGATAATCTTCACTATGGTTTTCCCTTCTGATCACGGTTTAAACCGTGACCATAGGAAATATATAGTCACGGTTACTTGTTATAGCAGGTACCCTACATTACGCCTTAACTTTTTGGTCACGGTTTACACCGTGACCATATATCTCCTATCGTCACGATTTAAACCATGACCATAATTGGTCACGGTTATAACCGCGACCATATATGTTGATCCCACACAGGTTTTATTTAGTTATTTGAGTCGTTTTTGGTAACGCCACGTATATGGTCATGGTCGTAACCATGACTGAAAAACATATGGTCACGGTTAAGAGCATGACTAGGGTTCTCGTAATGGGGTTTTAGATGACGGCAGTGTCACGGTTTTAACCGTGACCAAACGTATCTGTGGTCACGGTTAAAACCGTAACCAAATCCATACTCTGTAGTGTAATATTAGCCCCATTATTGAATTCTCCCTCCAAAAGTACAAATTAACTTGGGAATCTATATATGAAAGTTAAAAATTGAGCCTTTGAATCATTAACAGCTAAGGCAATCAAATTTGAACCTTGACTCCATGATTTGAGAAAGGCAATGGGTAGGTTATAAACAAAGTCAAGATTTTTCTTCACAGGACACAATGGCTCTTAGGGTTTGGATTTAGCCATATGGAGAAATGCATGCTTAATCAATTTGCATTAATCTCACCAACCTTGCATAGATGAGATTAATTTTCTTGGTTTCAAACTTATAGGAAAAGTTTCATTTGATGTTTGTGGATATTCTAAGTTCAAAACTCTTGGTCTTCATCTGATTCGTTGAGATATATATGGTGGAGTAGGCATGATGAAATTGGATAATGTTTTGTTAAGATTATGTCCATGGATGGTGGTTGTATACAAGTCATGAGATTGCATAAGATTATTTGTTCATGAGGACTTGTATTAAAAAGACATGTTAGGCACGAGCAACTTCCTTTTTTTTATTACTATGCGTTAATTGTTAATTAAATGAAACTTGTTGGTTTGCTTAGTTTCAGTGTCTGCTCATTCTCATGTTTAAATAGTGCAAATTAACTCTAAGAAATCCATTGTAAGATAAAGATAAAATTTATGGTTCATATACATTTGCATTAGGTTAGATACTGTTGGAATAGTCCTACATAGAAAACAGCAAAAGATGCACATAAATATAGGATATAAACGAGAACCCTACTAAGGTTTAACCATTCAGAATGAGACCTCAACTATATCTATTGAAAAATCATATGCATTTATATAAAGCCCAACACATGAGCCTGGATACAACAATATATTTGAATTATCAATCTCGAAGTACTAAAAAACGAAAATTGTGTCATTGAGAAATTAACTTTATAAATACCGCATGATCCATATGACAACCAGGAAAACAGGAGGAAAGAAACTGATGATGCACGATATCGGTGATCTCCCAGATCGTGACACGTGGCAGATGACGTGTCCCGAAACATGCAAGAAAGGACCAAGAACGGTACGTCGGAAGAATACCCCGGGTCTGCGGCCCATGGACGTGGCCGACCTTCTGCGACCGTCCACACCACTCCTATGCCCGCCTTACAAACAACCGTTGGCTCATCTCCGACCCCCCTGCACATTTGGCCTCCTTGGCCCTCTCAGCTCGTCTCCGGGCTATTGCAGAACCAAGATATCCCAGCCTCCCGCTCGTCCGCGAGCCTCCCTCCGAGCTCATCTTCCACGGTCTCATCGACCGATCCACAGCACTGATCACGGGTGCCTCCGCCACGGCTCCGCGAATCTCGCCATGCGCGAGATATCCGCCGGCCACGTCCCGCGTTCCACGCCATCACGACTCCCCATTAACGAGCCTGTCTCGTCATTAATGCGGGATCACGCTTATCACACGGGCGTGACGCCAGGGGCGTAACGGCCGGCGTGATTCTCGCGCCTGCCGGCCCGTCGCCACCACTATATAAACCCCTCTTTCAGACGATCGAAGGAAGTCATTCTTTCCTCACTAGACCGTTACTCTACTCGAATATCCGATCTAACTTGATCGTCGGAAGGTCCTCGGTGGTACAACCACCCCGGGACTTCCTTACAAGTAGCTCGGCCTCAACCACCTCAAACCCATTGAGATCCACACGCTTCAGGAGGCAACCTCCAGCTCAATCTCATCCGTCGATCATCGCTTGCAGCAGATCTACGGAAGGTAACATCTGAAGGAGATCCAGACCTCCATCAGCTGGCGCCGTCTGTGGGAACTTCTTAATTCCACTGAACAAAGTTCACCTTCCAATCTCAACTCAATGGCGAGCGATCACCGCGACGATCCAAGCACTAGCCGCCGCCTCTCTCACAACGAAGGCGCGGACGAATCTCTTCCTCCGAACGCCATCAACGACCTAGCCGCCCGGATAGATCGACTCGCGTCCGTCGTGGATGCGCTCGTCCATGTCCAAACGGCAGGGCGAGCTCTCCAGGTCACCGCTCCCCCACCTCGGGACCAGGACTCCTATAGAGGGAGAGAAGACTCCACCCGCATCGACACTGCCGACTACCGTCTCGCTGCCTCCCACGGCCACAGGTCTCCCGGGCCAACATATTCTATGACCTGCTGGGTGCCCCACAGTTCAACACCGAGGTCCATCTCAAGAGCGCCTCGCCCCGAGCCCCATCGCAAGAGCGTCTCGTCCCGAGCCCCATCGTGCCCCTGTCCCTCTCAAGGAGGTGTTGATCAGCTTGCCTGCACCGAGGCATGACTGACACCCCCTCCTTCGACGGGGATGGGCTGACGGGACTCGTCACGACAACTCAAAGACTACCTCGCCAGGGGACCTAAGGAACCTCATCGAAAGGAACCGGGGCTCATCAAGAATCATGGTCATGTCGGCGGGGGGTACGTCGAGTACCTACGAGGCTCGGCACCCCACGCCGGTCGTGGAGGCCAATAGCCATCTGAGGAAGAAGGCCACGGAGACCGAGCCGATCGCTTTTGATGGCCTTACAACGCCAAAAAGCTCAAACCGTACCAATAAAAAGAGCATCTACTAGCGTGTACTTCTTTTAATAAGGCAATGTAAACTTTTCTCAAGATCTTTCCGTTTATATAATAAGAAGGGATTAATAAAACATTGCAAAAATGAGAGTTTTGTTATTCAAAAGGGTACTATAGGCTCCTCATCCGTACATCGAAAAAGAAAAATTACGGTAGCGGGGGAAGGGGATGCAGAGAACATTGCTCGTAGTACTCCAAGAATATTTCCGCCAGCCGAGCCCTCGCAGCCTCAGACCTCTGCCTCTGAGGCCGCCTACGAACGTCGGCATCGTGCCTCAATTGGTAGTACTCAAGGATGAGCGCCACCGAGCGATCCCGTCGACCCGCGGAGATCAGGCCGAAGTGCCGCAAAGACCTTAGCTTACCAACCGTCTTGTCCTTCAGCTGTTTGGACAAGGGGTTGTAGAGCCCAGGCGATGCCCTCCAGATGGAGTACATCAACAGATGGAGCAGGGGGAGCGTCGAGGAAGCAGTCGGCCTAAATGATCCTCAATGCGACCTATTGCTAACTGCACTGTGTCCTCGGTACAATACTGATCGTAGAGGTACACGTCATCGAAATTTATAATGTCGGGGATGGTAAAAGGGAAGTCCTCCATTCTTACATTTTGGGGTGAAGGAAGAAGTGATCAACAATCTCTCCGTTTTATAGCCCACAACGCCCCAGGAGTCCGACAGTCACTCGTTTCACCCACAACTGTACCACCAAGCGGCAGACATCAAGCCTTTCTCGGCGAAATTGAAACGACGCTGCTCCGGCGCTTCGCCTCCCCCGCAGCTTCATGACACGTGTCATCCGCGACTTTCCCTCTTCTCGATACTCACACCGGGAAGGTCGGACAGAACCTCACGGATTGACCATGCGGCAACCCTGCTCGGTCTATCCTTAGCAGGCCTCTTACGGCCCCTCCCGCGCTAAGGATCGAAGCCCGCACCAAGAGGCAACCAAGCAGCTACCTTGCCCGGTTATCCCTGGATGATAAATTCACTACCCCACGACGCCAAGGATCCAGGCCCTCGGCAAGAAGCAACCGGGCAGCAACAATGCTCGACCCGTCCTTAAGGATCAAAGCCCTCGCCAAGAGGCACCGGGCAGCAACCCTGCTCGGCCTGTCCTTAGCAAGACTCTTACGGCCCCTCCCACGCTAAGGATCGAAGCCCTCACAAAGAGGCAACCGGGCTCGCCCTTGCTCGGTTATCCTTGGCCGGTAGTTCCCTACCCCATAATGCCAGGTATCTAAGCCCTCGCCAAAAGGCAACTGAGCAGCTTCACTGCTCGGTCCATCCTTAGCAGGCCTCTTACAGCCCCTACCGCGCTAAGGATCGAAGCCCTCACCAAGAGGCAACCGAGCAGCTACCCTGCCCGGTTATCCCTGGCTGGTAAATTCACTACCCTACGATGCCACGGATCAAAGCCCTCGCCAATAGGAACCGGGCAGCAACCCTGCTCGGCCTGTCCTTAACAGGCCTCTTACGGCCCCTACCGTGCTAAGGATCAAAACCCTCACCAAGAGGCAACCGAGCAGCTACCCTACCCGGTTATCCCTGGCTGGTAAATTCACTACCCCACGACGCCAGGGATCAAAGTCATCGCCAAGAGGCACCGGGCAGCAACCCTGCTCGGCTTGTCCTTAGCAGGCCTCTTACGGCCCCTCCCGCGCTAAGGATCAAAGCCCTCGCCAAGAGCCACCGGACAGCAACCCTGCTCGGCCTGTCCTTAAGGATCCAAGCCCTCGCAAAGAGACGCCGGGCAGCAATCCTGTTCGGCCCATCCTTAGCAGGCCTCTTACGGCCCCTCCCGTGCTATGGATCGAAGCCCTTGCCAAGTGGCAACCGGGCTGGCCCTTGCTCAGTTATCCCTGGCTGGTAGTTCCCTACCCTACAACGCCAG
This sequence comes from Agapanthus africanus, assembly GCA_030015575.1. NCBI lineage: Eukaryota > Viridiplantae > Streptophyta > Magnoliopsida > Asparagales > Amaryllidaceae > Agapanthus > Agapanthus africanus. Next base: position 863,172,520 of record CM057338.1, on the reverse strand, counting down.
GGATCTAAGCCCTCACCAAGAGGCAACTGAGCAGCTTCACTGCTCGGTCCATCCTTAGCAGGCCTTTTACGGCCCCTACCACGCTAAGGATCGAAGCCCTCACTAAGAGGCAACCGAGCAGCTACCCTGCCCGGTTATCCCTGGCTGGTAAATTCACTACCCTACGATGCTAGGGATCAAAGCCCTCGCTAAGAGGCACCGGGCAGCAACCCTGCTCAGCCTGTCCTTAGCAGGCCTCTTACGGCCCCTCCCACGCTAAGAATCGAAGCTCTCGCCAAGAGGCAACCGGGAAGCAACCCTGATCGGTCCATCCTTAGCAGGCCTCTTACGACCCCTCCCGCGCTAAGGATCGAAGCCCTCACCAAGAGGCAACCGAGCAGCTACCATGCCCGCTTATCCCTGGCTGGTAAATTCACTACCCCATGACACCAGGGATCCAAGCCCTCGCCAAGAGGCAACCGGGCAGCAACAATGCTAGGCCCGTTCTTAAGGATCAAAGCCCTCGCCAAGAGGAACCGGGCAGCAACCCTGCTCGGTCTGTCCTTAGCAGACCTCTTACGGCCCCTTCCGCGCTAAAGATCGAAGTCCTCGCCAAGAGGCAACCGTCCCTTGCTCGGTTATCCCTGGCTGGTAGTTCCCTACCCCATAACTCCAGAGATCCTCGCCAAGAGGCAACTGAGCAGCTTCACTGCTCGGTCCATCCTTAGCCGGCCTCTTATGGCCCCTACCGCGCTAAGAATCGAAGCCATCACCAAGAGGTAACCGAGCAGCTACCCTTCCCGGTTATCCCTGGCTGGTAAATTCACTACCCCACGATACCAGGGATCAAAGCCCTCGCCAAGAGGCACCGGGCAACAACCCTTCTCGGCCTGTCCTTAGCAGGCCTCTTACAGCCCCTACCGCGCTAAGGATTGAAGCCCTCACCAAGAGGCAACCAAGCAGCTACCATGCCCGGTTATCCATGGCTGGTAAATTCACTACCCCACGACGCCAGGGATCAAAGCCCTCGCCAAGAGGCACCGGGCAGCAACCCTGCTCGGCCTGTTCTTAGCAGGCCTCTTATGGCCCCTCCCACGCTAAGGATCAAAGCCCTCGCCAAGCGGCACCGGGCAGCAACGCTGCTCGGCCTGTCCTTAAGGATCCAAGCCCTCGCCAAGAGGCACCGGGCAGCAACCCTGTTCGACCCGTCCTAAGCAGGCCTCTTACGGCCCCTCCGACGCTAAGGATCAAAGCCCTCGCCAAGAGGCACCGGATAGCATCCCTGCTCGGCCCGTCCTTAGCAGGTCTCTTACGGCCCCTCTCATGCTAAGGATCAAAGCCCTCGCCAAGAGGCACCGGGCAGCAACCCTGCTCGGCCCGTCCTTAAGGATCTAAGACCTCGCCAAGAGGCAACTGAACAGCTTCACTGCTCGTTCCATTCTTAGCAGGCCTCTCACGGCCCCTTCCGTGCTAAGGATCGAAGCCCTCGCCAAGAGGCAACCAGGCTCGCCCTTTCTCGGTTATCCCTGGCTGGTAGTTCCCTACCCCAAAACGCCAGGGATCTAAGCCCTCGCCAAGAGGCAACTAAGCAGTTTCACCCCAACGTATTTTCACTACGCGACGCCCACGTCGACTTCGGGGCCACGAAGATACCGACCTCATACCGGTCTTTGCACACTTGGGCAATTGGCAAAATGGTTAAATTCAACTCGACGCGCGGTCGTCAAATGAAATTCTCCAATCTCAGCACCATGCAAACAGAGATTTAACAATAAGAAAAAGGAAAAACTGCGCCAAACACCGCAAAAATACTTCATTCAAAAGTCATTACAAAGGTATTATTGGCCCCCCCGGCCTTACAAAAATGCCCGGAGGCTTACAAGATTCCCAAAGCAACAAAAAAATATATAAGAAGAAGAGGGGTATCAGGCCTTAGGGCCAGGCGCAACCCCGAGGAGCACCTTGTCCACCACGACCGGGGCTGTGTCTTGAGAATCGGTGCCCATCGCAGGAGCCTCGGCGCCACCCTCGCCAGGGGACTCTTCCCCGGCAGCGCTTCCGGGGGCATCCCCCTGAGCGTCCTCCCTGTGAGGATATTCACCCCGGAGCTTTTCATCAGGGAACTCCGGCATCTGAGCCTTGACAATGTCGAGAGCATCGTTCTAGACGATGGTAGTAGCTGCGGCTAGGTCGGTGTAAAAATGGTCCGACTTCTTATAGTTCTCCACCGCCTTCGACTCTCTGAGCTCGGCCCGCTTCATCCCCTCCATCGCCACGTCGCACTCCTTCCGGAGGGAGCTCGCCGACTTCTTCAGGGTGCCGACGAGCACTTGGGAGTCCTGAATCTTGGCCTCGGCGGCCCGGGCGGCCTCACGGTACCTGGCGGCCTCCTGTTTCCCGGCCGCCACCTTGTCTTCGAGGACAGCGACCCTCTCTATCGCCGCCTCCAGCTCCAACTTTGAGCTTTCCTCCAGCGAGGAGAACTCTCCCGCGGCCCACACCGCCGTGGCAATTTCCTCGTCCTCCATTTGGACGACGAGGGCGATGTGCTGGAGGACCTAAAGAAATCAGAAAGGGGTCAGAAAGAAATGGGAGGCACCAATCCTACGAATAATAAGACGCTGAGTGAAAAAACAAGTGAGGTACGAGCACTAACCTGCACGGCCTCTTGGGCGATGGCCGCCATTTGCGCCCTGAGAGTCCCCTGGGGGATTTTGCCCCCGGCGGACCTCTCCATCTCTTTCAGCAGGCTGTCAACAACGGAGAGCCCTGAGGGCACCTCAAAGCGGAGGTCCCCCGATCTACAAAGATCGGGGAGGCCAGGGTGCACGGAACTGTCCTGTGAAACCTCTTGAGGGACAACGCCGGGGAGCCAGTCTCTATCTCCGAAACCCGGGCCTCTTGTTCCTGAACCCGCTTTCGGCTCGGCGCCTGGCTGGACTCCGGGGCACGGGGCGCATTCGAACACCTAGATGGAGCGGCTGCCGGGGGAGCCGGGGCCGACGTTAGACGGGAGGAACTGGCACCTCCAGCCTTCGACCCCTTCTTCTGCTCGTGCATGGCCGCTCGGAATTTGCTCACGTCCATGGGTTCTGCACAAAAAAAGGTACAATGGAGTCAGCAATGCAAGTAAAAATAGAAATAAACGCAAGTCTAAACAGATCGCCTGTAAACTCCTAACTTACCCGCGAACTGGGCGAGGCTGAGCCCAGCCCAACTAAGGGCCTGCTCAGAAAGCAGCACGTCAGCCTGGGGAATGGGCTCCCACTTCGCCACTTTCACCGCGTCGGGATCGTTCGACTGACTCTCCCACCGGCAGCTATCCCTACACCACTGGGTGGGCACGGGCCATTCATCACCCTCGGGCGGCCTAACAAAGAAAAACTTCTTCTTCCAGTCATGGATGGAAGAAGGGACCATGACGACCCCCGACCTAGATGCACTTCCCCGTTGTTTCCTAAAGGAGATGCATACCCACCTCGACTCGCCCGTGCGAGTGTCGGGCTGACTTTTGTAAAAGAGAGAAGAGGCAAGGGTGCTCAACCTGAAAGGGATCATGTGCAACGTCAAACGGACCAGGAACCGAAGGAGTATCCTCCAGGAGTTCAGCACTAGCTGGCCCGGGGCTAACCCAAAATGATTCAGCGCTCTAACAACCTCCGGAGAGAAGGGCAGGCGCATTCCAGCCCAAAAGGCCTCCAGGTACAGGGCAATCTCCTTGCCCCGTACCTGATCTGCCCTCTCCCCTTCCTCGGCCAAACGTAGCGTATAGCCGGAAGGAATGTGGAAACGAGCCCGAACGGTGGCGAGCTCATCCTCATACCTCACCGAGGATGACACACCAGGGGCATCCGCGACCTCCGCTCTGGGAACCACCCCCATCACGCGACCCCGGGAAAAGGATCTGACCCTAACTTCCCGGGAGGACTCCGACTCAAAAGTAGAAAAAGTAGAAGAAGAGGAGGAAGAATCTGCAGGGGGCTCTCTAGACTCTAGCTGAGTTATTTCTACCGACTCTTCACAAGAAGGCATCTAACCTGATGGAGAGGATGAGTCCTCGGAAGAGAAAACGCAGATGTCCCGACCTAAAAAGGAAAGCGCCGAGTTAACGAGACTTAAGACGAAGAAATTATGAAGAGGTATGGGCCCTGTTGTGGACCGCACCTCTATTTATAGCTGCCGGCGTACACATCCAACGGCGATAGTCATCTCCCGCCAAAAAGACTCTACGCATTCGACGGCCACCGACGCTCCACTTGTCTCGCACGCATTGGTCGCATCCTATCGGGCACGGGAGACCTGCGGCTCGTCACGTCAGCCAACCAACGCCTTGTTTATCCCAATCAGAGCAAAACTCTGTTCAAATTCCAAGGCGGGAAATAAAGCAACGCATTTATTTCCCCCAATCAGAGAAAGGCTCTGTTTGAATTTCAAAAATTCAAAAATTGAAGCAACGCTTCAAATTCCGTGCGCTGCACGCAACGCGCCACGTGTCAAAAGCCGATACGTCAGCGCAGCGCCCAAGGCAGTGCGCCCAATCAGAGCAAGGCTCTATTAAAAACAAAATTAAAGGAAGCAACGCTTCAGTTGCGCAAGCGCTGCGCGATACGTGTCAGCGCAGTTGCATCTGCGCAAGCGCTGCGCTGCGCGACACGTGTCAGCGCAGCTGCGCTGCGTTGTGCGCTGCGCGACACGTGTCAAGCGCTGGTGCATTTGCGCCAAACAGAATTAAAATTCTAGTAAGATCTTTCTGTTCTTGTTAAAACAAGAAGATTGTCTTCTGTAAAACAGAAGCCCTTGGATCAAAGATCCAACGTGGGGAAAAGTCACCAAATCACTCAGAGAATGATCTCTTTAACAAATTTAACAAATTAATGGGCACTATATAAAGGCCCCTAGACCCCAATTCAAAGAAAAGAAGATAGACATCAAGAACTTCAAAACAGAGAGAACTCTGAAGAATTTTGAAGAACTCAAAAGAAGAAAAAGGTAAAAAAAAAACCTTTATAAAAAAGAAGAAGAATTTTTTCTGAAATAGATCACTGATCTAAGAACAAGCTCAATGATCTTCAATAAATAAAAATAATAACAGTGCCCTGCACTTTTTTTATGAACCATTGGTTCTGGAATCTTAAAGATTCTTTTCTTGAATCCAAAATTGGATCAAGTTATTGAAACAGTGTCTTGCACTTGCAAAAACTGATTGTTGCGCTCCTGGGTTGGCGCAAGCCACCAGAGAGCGCCATGTGTCAGCGGCGCAACAGCGCAGCGCACTGACGCAGCGCACTGCGCTGTTGCGCTTGCGCTCACCAGAGCGAGACACGTGTCACCTCCACATGCGCTTGCGCTCAATAATTGGCGCAAAGCGCCTGACAAGTCACTGTCAGAGGATTAATGCACTGCATTATTTACAGAAGGGCCAAGCCCAATTAAAAAAAGGCCTAACAGGCCAAATTAAATGCAATGCATTATTTTAAAGAAGGGCAGAGCCCAAACAGATGCTCTGCATCATTTATAAAGGGACAAAGCCCAAATCAAAAGGGCTTAGCAGGCCAGAATAAAATGCAGTGCATTATCAGACATGGGCAAAGCCCTAGCACAAGCCTAATAGGCTAAAGATAAAAACGTCGAATATTCTCAACTGGACTTAGCCCAATCATGGCCGTAAGTCCTCAAATTAAATTGACCGAGCAAGACTGCTCTTTTAAATCAATTTATATCCGGTTCAAGGGTACATCTCTGAACTCCTCTGACACCTATCGTTGTAATCTTTCAACGACGTCAGAGAGGCGACGGGTCCCAACAACCATACATCGGTATGGACTGCGGGGTCCTTAAACTCGTGGACTAATGCGTCCTTAAACACACCCAACGGACTATGGGGTCCTTAAACCCATGGACTTATGCGTCCTTAAACTAACGGACTAATGCGTCCTTAAACACAACCATACGGACTGTGGGGTCCTTTAACCCATGGACTTATGCGTCCTTAAACTACCTGGGGACCACCATGTCCCTAAACTGGTAATACGGACTGTGGGGTCCTTAAACCCATGGACTTATGCGTCCTTAAACTACCTGTGGACCACCATGTCCCTAAACTGGAACACGGACCACCATGTCCCTAAACTAGAATATGGACCCCCTATGTCCCTAAACTGGCAATGGACCGCAATGTCTTTAAACTACCTATGGACCACTATGTCCATAAACTGGAACAACAGAGCCCCCAAACGCTCTTTTGTCGGGTCTAAACGATCCCGTTTAAGTTGATCTTAGCCTCAAACATGGCTAATGTATCCTTAAACATTCAATCGGACTTCATATTCCCTAATCAACTTCGGTTCAAGGGTACATCTCCGAACTCCTCTGATTCCTGTCGTTGTAATCCCTCAACGTCGTCAGAGAGGTGACGGGTCCCGATGGTCACATACATTAAACGGACCACTACGTCCCTAAACTGGAACACTAGAGCCCCTAAATGCTCTTTCCGTTAAGTTGATCTTAGTCTTAAATCAGACTAACGTATCCTTGACGAACGTTTAAGTTGATCTTAGCCTCAATATGGCTAACGTATCCTTAAACTAAAAACCAAACCCAAATCTAAGTAACTACGGATTTGGACTAATCCACGTCCTACGGGCGACGGCATAACTTAGTCTCCGTATACAATCCACAGGAAACCACAAACAAAACAAACACACACGACACGAAGTGAAATTTCTGGAGAAGGAGAAAGTTGTTACCGTGATGCGGTAGCGTAATTAACTACAGGGGCTTGCGCCTGCAGGAAAGAGCATCCCCACAATCAAAAACCCCTCAAGCGAGGGGGAATCTGACGAAGTCTGCTACATCGGCCGCATCCGTCTAAACCTCCGATACACGGTGCCATAAATCAACTTGGCATCTTCGGAGAGGTGGACGGATAAAACTAAATAGCATCTGCCCCGAACTTCAGGCAAGATGTCCCTCACGTCGTCGTCGCCGTCTTTCGGAGGGGAACAGATTCTGGCACGCCCGGTGGGACCTTTTCCTCTTTCCACTCCGCACTTCGTGTGTCGTCTTCGCGAACGAATCGCGGTTTGTTAATGGTTGCCTTTGGATTTCAAGTTACTAAGATTATGTCTTTTGCCTGGCGCAGAAATCAAGCATCAATGGTCTCCAACTGCTCGAGCTGCTCAAAATGCAAGTGCAATCAACGCTCCGCCTCACCTGGAGGCATAGCCTATGGGCCTCAAGCGGCCTCCATCCTTGCCATGCCAGTAGAATAGGTGACCTAGGCCACCACCGGCCTGATTTTCGGGACCATTCTCCCGCCTGCAAGTTTCGCTATTCCAATGCCCGCACCCGAAGCACACAAGAAGTCGGTCTTCGATCGGCTCACTGCTACGACGACCCCTTTCAACGGGTCGTCCAATATCAAGCCAGCAGCCTCTGTCTTTTGCAGGCTGAACCAGAACTCCGATGGGCCCGCCAAGAAGCCCATGAACCCTGAAGTGGCCGTCCCAAGGAAGACAACCACCTCTGCTCCTGAAGTCGTCAAGGCGGCTTCTCCTGTTAAGGGGTCAATCTTTTCAAGACTGACTATTCCGGCTCCTGCTCCTACTCGAGGGTCTGTCTTTGACAGACTGAACGTCGCCACTCGAAAGACAACATCAGTCTTCAAGAGGCTGACACCAGCGGCGCCTCATCCGGACAAGGGGCAAGACGAAGCTGTCCCTATCGCCGAGCCAGTCCCAACGACTCGTCATGCTCGACGTCGCCACTGGTGCCGAGTAAGGAAGGCCGAGGGCAACTTCCCCTCAAGGCTAACCCCACCTGCTCTAGTAGTGGAAGTTAATGCTGCTGTTCCAACTGGGAACAGCTTTGAACCGCTGAGAAGGGTACGCAAGAACTCTCCGACTGCTATGCTAAAAAGATCTCCTCTACCTGTGGAAGGAGTTATAGAAACTAAGCCAGAGCAGCCCCCTCAACGGCTGTCATCCAAGATTTATAAGGTCTGGAGATGGGTTCAAGACTCAGTAATCGTTCAAGATCACTCTCACCGGCAGAAGAGGGTAAAAGTTCAAGAACAAAAGAACCGTCCGGACAAACAACAAAGGACGACCACCACCTGGGTGCCCGCTGCAATGGCCCCCTCAACTTCAACGGCTCACAAGAGAAGGAGGCCGGAGAAAATTCCCACGCCCGCGGCAAATGTCAGAGGTAGTGAACCTAAACGCCCTAAGTCCGGGGGCATCGTGGTTCATACTGTATACATGGCGTCGGGAAAGGAGGACAGCCGTGCATCAACAGGTCATAGGCCGCTTACACGATCAGTGAACAAAGCTCAGGAGCAACATCAAAAGCTCCAGGAAATGATGAACGCGATGGCCGCACTCACTAAGCCAAAAGAAAGCCCCGAAGCGTCATCTGATCAACGCTAGGAGCAAGAAACTGACGCTGAATTCCTTCGTCGGGTATTGGAGAAGAAGGATAAAGAGGCTGCTGAACAAGCAGCCAACATAAAGAGAATGGCCCTCCTGTTCCAGGACATGGTGGGAATGATGATTCAACAAGATTCACCTGCCGAAGATCCTCCGATCATCCTTGAAGACGACGGGGGAGAAACGTCAAATCCTCCACCAGTTCTATCAACAGCTAAAGAGGAGACAATCTCCAAAGCTGACTTGGACGACTATATAGCTCAGCAGATCCGGGTTCATCAGGCGACTGAGGCAGCCGGTCAGGTCGTAAAAACGGGACGGCCATATCCAAGCTGGTACGACCAGATCAAGTACCCGCCGGGCTATACAATACCGAAATTCCATGTCTATAAGGGGACTGGCAATCCCCACCAGCATGTTGCCCAGTTCAGAGCACTCTGCGGCAACACCGGCGGTGATGATAAATTGCTGCTTCGCCAGTTCGTTGGTAGCTTATCGGATACAGCATTCGAATGGTACTCCGAGCTCCCAAACGACTCTATCAAGACCTTCGCGGAGATGGAGTTGCTGTTTACCAAGCGCTTCGCAAGCGCCAGCGAACGCACCCCGATAACGGCGTTGATTAATGCTAGGGTGAAGCCAGGCGAAACATGGGTTCAGTATGCGATACGGTAGAGGAACCTATGGTCAAAATGCGAACAACGCATTGAAGAGGCACCGGCAATGGGTATGTTTGTTGGAACCCTCGATCCACAGGCGACCATATCCCAATTTATGATGTTCTTCAAGCCGACTACCTTCCAGGCCCTGATCGACAAGCTGGCTCAAATGGATCAGATGGGCCATAGACCATCCCCTCCGAAGCCAGACTCTCGAAACAAGAAGGGGAAGGGTGTTAGTGTATATGCCGTAGAAGCCATTACTGTATCATACTAGTATGTATATTACTTGTTGGAAGCTTGAGATATTCACAGTTGTATAGATAATCTTGCTCGAAATAGTAGTATGCTACTTGGTTTGTCTCTGCTTTAATGTGTACATGTGTTTCTTTATTATATCACCTATACGCATTAGTAGAGCCCTTAGGATCTTTGCTTGATTACCGGCGTTGTGATGGCGATCACACTCGTGGGGGCTGGGTAATCCACAAGCACATCCTTATACATGTCCCTAGTCGTAGGATTATCGAGACAGGGCATCGATACTCCGGAGTAGACTAGCGTATGCGCTTCTCATCCCAGCACGGGAGACGGTCTGTCCCACAGCCGTCAGTACGTCGTACTTGAGATAGTATGCGGGTGCTCGTTAGGTTACGAGTACACTGGACAGGACTCGTCGGGAACTGATGGTTGGTATTATACCTATCGTCAGTTATCAGTTCCCAGGTGACATGAGTACAGCTTAGTCCGCTGACTTGATACCGTCACTTCGCCTCGAGTGTGTTCCCACTGTTCTTTGATTACTACCCTACCACGGCTCTACTGAGTCGTGCAAACAGGTAGTAGTTGGGTGCAGTCCCGAAGCACTTGGAGGCAGTGACGGTTAGACAGGATTCGTCTCTCCCGGTATTGGGGGTTGACATCGCGCTGTGTCTAGGAGAGCCATTACACATGTAGTCCCTGGCCAGGGCAAGCGAGACATACTGGTAGGTGTCCAGTGATGTCTCAGGGTGTTCTGGGCTACACTCCGACACGATTTGTACCGCTATTAGGGGACTGACGTTCACCACCCCCCTAGGCCCGCCATGCGATGTATCAGACGAACAGACCGGACTGTACGGAGATTGTCACATACAGGCTCAGTAGGAGTTCGGATGGGTTTACCTCATCGGCCTTCTTATCGACATATACCTGGGGACCGTTACGTACAGCTAGTGCCGCTTGCGGTCTGTGGTTAAACCCACTGCCAGCGTAGTGTCGAGTCTTTAGAGTCCCACACAGAGAGTTTTCCTGCATTGAGCGAAACGTGTAGAGGCCGTATGGTTTTACGGCGGGGCTACGATCACTTACGTGCACTTGTGTGCGTATGCTGTTCGAGCAGGCAATACTAGTGGGCTTTGGTTTAAGCCAGATCCTAGTATTGCACAGATGGATTTGATTTGTCTTCTGTGCATTCGCAATCTACGGAATGCGGATGCGGGTGTGTATGCACAGTTTTGAGGACCGATGAAGGAGGAGGTGCCCCATTAGGGTTTTGGCAGTTGATTCGGCCAAAACCGTAATGTGGCACACTTATTAGGGTTTTGACAGTTCGTTTGGTCAAAACCGTTATGAGCCGGAGACATTGTTTACTAATCCTTTTAGTGATAGATTTGTGATGGCTAATTGCATTGACCATTTGACCACTTGGATCTCTCTTGACTTTGTTGACCCATTGACCGTGTTGACCATTGACCTTCAAGAGAGATCCACACTCTTCTTTCATTTTCTTTTTATTTCTTGTGTTATGATAATGGTCAATTCAATGTGCCATCAACTTCTATCATGATAGGATTAGTAATGATGATTTTTTGTATTATTGGAACCATAGTTCATTTCTTTTGGCTTAATCTTTTCATTATTCTCTTCTCATTCTCTCTCTTGAAGTGAGAAGAAAAAGAAAAGCTCCATGGTTGCTAAGTTTCTCCTTCTTCTTCCTCCTCTTGATCTCATCTTTTGATCTCATGTGTTGAGAGAAAAAGATCCCACAAAGAATAACACATCCATACATCTCCTCTACACATCCTAGGGCTTCTTGACTAGCAATCACTTTGCCCTAGTTGCCTCGTCTTGAGGTGGAGCTCGGTGTACATCTCTCGGGTGGATCGTCTTCGACTCAAGGAGGCCGCGGAGGTGACCAAAGTCCGGATCAACCCTCGGAGCAAGCAAGGAGAAGAACAACAAGAAGAGAAGGAGTTCAAGTTGTGGTATAACCCCTAACCGAGTAGATAAATCTCTAGTTAGGATGCTAGTGTGTTGTTTAGCAAAGATCCGGCTTTTACGGTCCATGTTACCAAGTCTAGAAAAAATTTTGTTTTACCGTTTCCGCAACCCCGAAAGTACCGGGAGAGGTAACGTGGACCTAACAGTGGTATCAGAGCCTAACTAAACACACCCTAGCATGTTGGCAAAGTATTTAGAATTTCGACCGGACGAAAAACCGCAAAACACCCCGGAAATTTGAAGTTTCTGCCGATTTTTAGAACTGTTCCAAAATTAATAAATCATACACTAAAAATCGGCTCAGGCTTTTTATAGAATACTGAAGAAAAATGATCACCTAACTCGGTTAAAGCACCGTGGTTCCGCGGCATAAGCTTGCTTATGCCGCGGAACCGCGGCCGATTTAACTCGGTTGGCGATTTTCTTTTCTGCTGTTTTCTTAGATGGGTATTTTGGGATTTTTACAATATGACCTTTCTGCCCAGATTTTCCAGAAAGCAAAATTTGTTTTTGGGGCTTAAAAATCCGTATTTTTGGTCGATGTTCTGTAGACTTTGGCTAATGGTTATATCTGTAATGTTATATGTGTATTGAACGTCTACTAATCGCTATACGTCGATCAGTGGGGGTTATACATATCTGTGATCTGTGTTATTGATGGTATGTGTATATGAACTCGTTGGATTGTCGCGGATGAATAGCCGGGGTGGATGTGAGATGAAAGTTTCTTTTTCTTTCATTCATGTAATAAATTTGTAAATTGATGTAATATTATTTGTATGGCCGCACAACCGGGTCGGGGTTGTAGCCGTCATTGTATAATTCTTATTACTTTTTTTGCTCCTAGGATAGACCTATGGAGGGGGTGCACAAACTACCGGGTATCTCGAAGTGCCGAGTAGCCTACTTACGGCGTTGAGGGAGGTTGCTTCGCTACGGGTACTTGGCGGGTAGTTTGCCGCACCCGTAGGGGTCTTGGGTGGGGTATTGGCTATTCATCGCGACCGTGTAATCCGCTTTTCGTTGCAGGCTTGAACGAATCGTGGGTTCCTAGTATATCCAAAGTGTTCATCTGTGATCTGGATTGGCTATCATTGCTATATATATATATATATAATAACTATTTAGGCGTTGCTTATGTTTTTCAGCCGCGCTAGCCCAGCCCCCGCTCTGTCGTTACTTAAGTAACCTAACGGGTGATGACGGGGCCCCGTGGCGAATGCGAATGGCATAAGCGTACGTCATATTTTGGTTGTTTTCTGCAATGGTAGGATTTAAATGATGGGACGCATTAAAAGAACTAATGCAAGAAAATAAACCTAAAAGACGTTGTTGGAACAATTTTTCAAAAAAAGCTGTTATTGCAAGGACGTTCACTTTTGTTTTGCATCGAGATATTCGGTTATGAATGCCCAGCACCTCATTCGACGAGGCAAGGGCCGAGATCCCCTCATCGGGAGTGACCCCTTGGACAAAAGTTTGCGTCAGGGTAATAACTTCACTATAGTCGATTAATTCTTTCTTTGTATCGAGGTATTCAGTTTGGAATATCCTGCACCTCATTCGACGAGGAAAGAGCCGAGATCCCTTCATAGGGAGTGACCTCTTTAGAAAAAGTTTTTCGCCACTATATTTTCAAAAAGTGTATCACGTTCCATCAACGATATCAAGTTCATTACGTTAACGGGTTTTCGCCAAAAACCCAGCCGTAGCCCTCCGTCATTTCTTACAAGTAACACTTAGTATTCGTGCTGCGTTTGTTGACTCCGTCAAGGCGTAGTGTACGGTAGCTGAGTGCTGCTTGTTTGTATCGGTATATGGGATTGGTTAGGACAGTCGTATAACCTTGTTGACTCCGTCAAGGGTTATGTGGGTGGGTTTGATGCAATCCAGATAATGACGGGTTGAACTTGACTAGGACTCTTTGATTTGTTGACTCCGTCAAGGTCACTTGGGTCCTAGGGGCAAAAACCACATCGGGAGTTTCAAAAGTACTGAAACTTGCTAGTGTTGTATACCATTTGGAGTGTGATGATTCTGGTAGGATTCCTTCAGTTTTGTCACGCGATGATATTTGGATCCCGATCCTACTGTGAGTATATGCTACTCCTCGGGAACTTTCTCACTTAACGATCAATGCTATAAACCAAGTAGGTGTCTAGAAAGGTGTTAGCGGGGCTACGCCCACAGGGAAAAGAGGTTACTTAATTAAGGAACTTCGCGAAAGCGTTGGAAAACCTCCCTCGAAGTACCAACACTGGCCTGGCTGAACGGTTAAGCAAGTATTGTACGGTGAGATTGATCCCGACTAATTCTTCCTCTATGGTTTGAGAAGGGATTCGAGAGACAGTGGGAGCCATCCTGTTTAGATAAATTAAAAACCAATCTAAACTTGCAAGAGCGCACGCTAAGTATTTCTTTTCTCTCTCTCCAGGTAGCAACCATTTCACGCCCTAATCAAGATAATAAAATGTATCGCTTGACCGATCCGAATTCTTATTCGGGGCTGGGGAACGTTGGTTCGGCTCTAACTTGTGACAACAGTCATAAGTATGAGCAAGCGAAAGGGGATTGTATGGATTCCCAGGATACCCAGTTGAAGAAGAAGCATGGTTTTGCATCTACTTCAGGTGTTCTTGTAATTGAGAACTGTTTTACGGTCAGCCCTACCTCCTGGGTACTTGATACCGGATCAGGATCTCATATCTGTAATTTATTGCAGGGACTGAGAAAAAGTAGGAAAGTTGCACCGGGTGATATGTCGCTCAGAATAGTGAACGGAGCATAAGTTAATGCGGCAGCCGTCGGTGAATATCACCTAGTATTGCCAAATGGCAAGACTATGATTTTGAACGATTGCTACTATGTACCTTCCATGGTTTGCAACATCATATCAGTTTCTTTACTCGATAAAGATGGATATAACTTTGTTCTTGATAGAAATATCATGAACATTTACCTTCATAAGGTACTAGTTGCAGAAGGTACACTGTGTAATGGTATCTACGTTCTAAATCAGAATACAGTTCTCAATGTACAAAACACACGCAAGAGGAAGAATTCAGATACGAATGAATCCCACTTGTGGTATTGTAGACTTGGTCATATCGGAGAGAAAAGACTGAGTAAGTTGCATAAAGATGGACTCTTGAATACGTTCGAGTTTTCATCCTATGAAACTTGTCAGTCTTGTCTCAAAGGGAAGATGACCAAATCTCCGTTCACCGGACATGGAGAGAGGGCAGCAGAGCTCTTGGGACTCATACACAGTGATGTATATGGTCCGATGTCTATACATGCAAGGGGTGGGTTCTCTTACTTCATCACATTCACTGACGATCTCTCTAGATTCGGATATGTGTATCTTATGAAACAAAAATCTGAAGCTTTTGAGAAATTCAAGGAATTCAGAAAGGAAGTAGAGAACCAGACTGGCAAAAGTATCAAGATCCTCCGGTCTGATAGAGGAGGGGAGTACTTAAGCACGGAATTCCTGGATTACTTAAAAGAGAATGGTATTCTCTCTCAGCTTACTCCTCCATATACACCACAGCACAACGGTGTATTGGAGCGGAGGAATCGTACCCTATTGGATATGGTTCGCTCCATGATGAGTAGTGCTGAGTTGCCTCTTTCATTTTGGGGACTTGCGCTTCAGACATCGGCATACCTATTGAATTACGTTCCATCCAAATCAGTTCCTAAGACTCCATATGAAATATGGAGTGGAAGAAATCCGTATCTTAAGCGATTTAAGATATGGGGTTTTCCGGCCTATGTAAAAACACAGAAACCGGACAAGCTAGAGGCACGGTCAGTTCTGTGTAAATTTGTGGGATATCCTAAAGACTCACTAGGATATCTGTTCTACCACACTGAGGAACAGAAGGTGTTTGTATCTCGCCACGCTACCTTTTTAGAAAGGGAGTTTCTTGCAAAAGAAACTAGTGGGAATTCGGTAGAACTGGAAGAAATTCAGCGACCACAAAATGTAACTGAAAATTTGGAGGAACCACTGAATTCAATAACCCCAAACGAACCTCAGCCACTCCGCAGATCTGGTAGGATTTCTCACCCGCCCGAGAGATACTACGGTTTTCTTATAGGCGGGGATCGAGAGGATTGCATCTTGGAAGAAGATGACCCTACCAGTTTCAGGTAGGCCATTATCAGTAGGGACTCTGATAAGTGGCAGGAAGCAATGCAATCCGAAATGGAGTCCATGTACGCCAATAAAGTGTGGACCTTGGATATTGCTCCACCTGGGGTAAAACCCGTTGGATGCAAATGGATCTACAAAAGGAAACTTGGTGTAGATGGGCAGGTGGAAACCTATAAGGCTAGACTCGTTGCAAAAGGTTTTCGTCAAAGACCTGGTTTGGACTATGACGAAACTTTTTCTCCGGTAGCTATGCTCAAATCCATTCGGATCCTACTTGCCATTGCTGCCTTCCATGACTAAACTTTTTCTCCGGTGGCTATGCTCAAATCCATTCGAATCCTACTTGCCATTGCTGCCTTCCATGACTATGAAATCTGGCAGATGGATGTTAAAACGGCTTTCCTAAACGGTTGTTTGGAAGAGTGCGTTTACATGGATCAGCCAGAAGGTTTCGTAGACAGTGGGAGCAGTGGGAAGGTGTGCAAGTTGCTTAAATCCATTTATGGATTAAAGCAAGCATCGCGGAGCTGGAACATCTGTTTTGATGAGGCAATCAAGGAATTTGATTTCATCAAGAACGAAGATGAACCCTGTGTCTATAAGAATATTGTAGGACGAACTGTCGTATTCCTAGTCTTGTACGTGGACGACATTCTTTTGATAGGAAATGACATTCCTATGCTACAATCGGTCAAGCTATTTTTATCACAACGGTTCTCCATGAAGGACCTGGGTGATGCCTCGTACATTCTGGGGATCAAGATCTATAGAGATAGATCCAAGAGACTACTGGGACTTTCGCAGTCCAGGTACATAGAGACCGTACTAAAGAGATTTAGTATGGAGGATTCCAAGCGCGGTAACATACCCGTATTGCATGGAATTACCCTCTCCAAGAAGATGTCTCCTAAGACTGACGAGGAGAGGGTTCGCATGAGCACTATACCCTACGCTTCGGCGGTAGGATCTATAATGTATGCGATGATATGTACAAGACCAGATGTAGCTTACGCGCTGAGCACGGTAAGCCGGTATCCGTCAGACCCAGGTGAGGACCACTGGACAGCAGTGAAGAACATTCTCAAGTACCTGAGAAGGACTAAGGAGATGTTCCTGGTTTACGGTAATGGAGACCTTAGGGTCGAGTCCTTTACCGATTCAAGCTTCCAGAGTGACAAAGATGACAGCAAGTCTGTCTCGGGTTTTGTATTTACCCTCAACGGAGGGGCGGTATGTTGGAAGGGTTCCAAACAGGATACCGTCGCAGACTCGACGATGGAGGCTGAATACATTGCTGTAAGCGATGTCGCAAAAGAGGCGGTCTGGATGAAGAAGTTCATTAGTGAACTTCAGGTGGTTCTGTCCATTGTTGACCTAATACCTTTGTATTGCGATAACAATGGGGCTATAGCTTTAGTGAAGGAACCAAGGTCCCATCAGAAATCCAGGCACATCTTAAGGCGGTATCACCTGATCAGGGAGATCATTGATCGCCAAGAGATCGAGGTGCGGAGAGTGGACACAAAGGACAACACAGCGGACCCATTCACGAAGGCCTTGCCCCAGACTCAGTTCGAGAGGCTGATCGAGATGATAGGTCTTCGATACGCCAGTACATGGCCTTAGTGCAAGTGGGAGATTGTTAGTGTATATGCCCTAGAGACATTACTGTATCATACTAGTATGTATATTACTTGATGGAAGCTTGAGATATTCACAGTTGTATAGACAATCTTGCTCGAAATAGTAGTATGCTACTTGGTTTGTCTCTGCTTTAATGTGTACATGTGTTTCTTTATTATATCACCTATACGCATTAGTAGAGCCCTTAGGATCTTTGCTTGATTACCGGCGTTGTGATGGCGATCACACTCGTGGGGGCTGGGTAATCTACAAGCACATCCTTATACACGTCCCTAGTCGTGGGATTATCGAGACAGGGCATCGATACTCCGGAGTAGACTAGCGTATGCGCTTCTCATCCCAGCACGGGAGACGGTCTGTCCCACAGCCGTCAGTACGTCGTACTTGAGATAGTACGCGGGTGCTCGTTAGGTTATGAGTACACTGGACAGGACTCTTCGGGAACTGATGGTTGGTATTATACCTATCGTCAGTTATCAGTTCCCAGGTGACATGAATACAACTTAGTTCGTTGACTTGACACTGTCACTTCGCCTCGAGTGTGTTCCCACTGTTCTTTGATTACTACCCTACCACGGCTCTACTGAGTCGTGCAAACAGGTAGTAGTTGGGTGCAGTCCCGAAGCACTTGGAGGCAGTGACGGTTAGACAGGATTCGTCTCTCCCGGTATTGGGGGTTGACATCGCGCTGTGTCTAGGAGAGCCATTACACATGTAGTCCCTGGCCAGGGCAAGCGAGACATACTGGTAGGTCTCCAGTGATGTCTCAGGGTGTTCTGGGCTACACTCCGACACGACTTGTACCGCTATTAGGGGACTGACGTTCACCACCCCCCTAGGCCCGCCATGCGATGTATCAGACGAACAGACCGGACTGTACGGAGATTGTCACATACAGGCTCAGTAGGAGTTCGGATGGGTTTACCTCATCGGCCTTCTTATCGACATCTACCTGGGGACCGTTACGTACAGCTAGTGCCGCTTGCGGTCTGTGGTTAAACCCACTGCCAACGTAATGTCGAGTCTTTAGAGTCCCACACAGAGAGTTTCCCTGCATTGAGCGAAACGTGTAGAGGCCGTATGGTTTTACGGCGGGGCTACGATCACTTACGTGCACTTGTGTGCGTATGCTGTTCGAGCAGGCAATACTAGTGGGCTTTGGTTTAAGTTAGATCCTAGTATTGCACAGATGGATTTGATTTGTCTTCTGTGCATTCGCATTCTACGGAATGCGGATGCGGGTGTGTATGCACAGTTTTGAGGAGCGATGAAGGAGGAGGTGCCCCATTAGGGTTTTGGCAGTTGGTTCGGCCAAAACCGTAATGTGGCACACTCATTAGGGTTTTGACAGTTCGTTTGGTCAAAACCGTTATGAGCCGGAGACATTGTTTACTAATCCTTTTAGTGATAGATTTGTGATGGCTAATTGCATTGACCATTTGACCACTTGGATCTCTCTTGACTTTGTTGACCCGTTGACCATGTTGACCATTGACCTTCAAGAGAGATCCACACTCTTCTTTCATTTCCTTTTTATTTCTTGTGTTATGATAATGGTCAATTCAATATGCCATCAACTTCTATCATGATAGGATTAGTAATGATGATTTTGTGTATTATTGGAACCATGGTTCATTTCTTTTGGCTTAATCTTTTCATTATTCTCTTCTCATTCTCTCTCTTGAAGTGAGAAGAAAAAGAAAAGCTCCATGGTTGCTAAGTTTCTCCTTCTTCTTCCTCCTCTTGATCTCATCTTTTGATCTCATGTGTTGAGAGAAAAAGATCCCACAAAGACAAACACATCCATACATCTCCTCTACACATCCTAGGGCTTCTTGACTAGCAATCACTTTGCCCTAGTTTCCTCGGCTTGAGGTGGAGCTCGGTGTACATCTCTTGGGTGGATCGTCTTCGACTCAAGGAGGCCGCGGAGGTGGCCAAAGTCCGGATCAACCCTCGAAGCAAGCAAGGAGAATAACAACAAGAAGAGAAGGAGTTCAAGTTATGGTATAACCCCTAACCGAGTAGATAAATCTTTAGTTAGGATGCTAGTGTGTTGTTTAGCAAAGATCCGGCTTTTACGGTCCATGTTACCAAGTCTAGAAAAAAATTTGTTTTACCGTTTCCGCAACCCCGAAAGTACCGGGAGAGGTAACGTGGACCTAACAAAGGGAAAAGCGATCGTTGTCGCTAATGCTCAACAACAGCCGAGCAACTTGAAACCGGCTGTCTGTCAAAATAATATGCATCCGCGCGCACCCCTTGAGGAGAGGCTAGGACGTCCTTACTCGTTTCCCCGAGATAAAACGAGGAGACTGTTTGAGCTGGCATTATGCAACCGACTCATAAATCTGCCGGATCCAAGACGTCCGTCGCAGCCAAATGATGTCAACGATCCCAACTACTGTCCCTATCATCGAGTACTGGGTCATCTGATCGAAGATTGCTACGTCTTTAAAAATTGGATTGAGGACCAGTACCAACAGGGAAAGTTTGCGTTGTCCGACAGATGGAAGGTGAATCCGCCTCAGCCTCACACCCCTAAAAGGATGAATACGCCGGAAGCAACGTGCTCTCTCGTTGAAGAAGCCCCGTGGGAGGTTGTGCTATCAGCCAAGACAAAGAGGATGCTAAACGATCTTCAAACATGCCCAGCGATCAGGTGGAAGAACCCGTTGGAACCTCAGATCATTGAAGGGATGTTGAAACCGCGTCCAACTCCAAAGACCGATGGTGGTGGCCCAAGCACTCACAACCAGCCGTCAAAATCTTCGAAGAAGAAGAAAAAGAAATCCAAGAAGCTCATGAAGCCTGGTGACAAGCGCACGGACTTACAAAAGCATATTGACGCACTGGAGGAGTACAACCAGAAAGCACGAACTCCCATCACACTCCAAGAGTTCCTCAACCACGTCTTTCAAGAAGAAGATGAGGGGGAGAGCTCGTTGGATGAATCCGAGGAATACGTGGCAAGCTGTCATATGATTTCCCATTCGTTTACAAAGACGAGGAGACCCCTTGCACTGAAAAACTGGGGGCAGATCCTGAACCGGAAATTCTGGGGCCGTCGGATCAAACAATTGACGCATTCCTCAACGAAGCTCTGTTGAAAAGTAAAGCTGATCGGGAGCGCGAGGCGGCCATATTTGAAAAGGCCAAGCGCCAGCGACTTGACGAAGCAGTTGGAATACTCCCGCTGGAGCAAAGTACATCCACCGCAGATAAAAGCAAATTCAAGACGAAGAAGAGGTTTGCTAAGGCCATGTCCATGGGTATGAAGCTACCATCCTCTAAAGGAAGCATTACTGGCGAAGCGGAAATGCACCCTTCCTACTGCTCGTATCATCAAAAGGTTTCGCACCCCACCGAAGAGTGCAAAGCTTTCAATAAATGGTGGCAAGGGTATGTCGCTCACCGACAACATTTTAAGCGGGAGAAGCGCAAAACTCGTCGGGAGCAGAAAAATACGATTGAGGGGCATGACAGAACTATCGGCAATTGTCACATGGTTAACGCTGGGGGATCACAAGTGCTCACATTCGGGAGCGATTCTGACGAGGAGTTGGCTCTTAGCCCCCTCTTTAAAGAGTCCACTTCGGGAAAAGAAGAAGAGCCGAAGGTTTGCGAAAATATCCGGCTGCGTAATCGGACGCTACCCGAAAAGAATCTCGGACCCTCAAACAAAAAAGATAAAAGGAAAGAAAAGGTCTCTGAGGACATCGCCCTAGATGAACAAGTCATGGAAGAGCTAACTGCCAGGGACCCGCCGAAGAAAAATAAGGTGGATTACAACGTTCTAGCGTATCTGAGGAAGTTACCCTCACAGCTCAGCATTCTTGACGCCCATTTACTATCAAAAGAGGTGAGAGATTCGTTAATCAAGGCACTACAGAAGTCGGAGCAATTCCAAGCTTTCCTGGCCCGAAGAAAAGATGAAGGATGAATTGGAGGAAGTGCACACGGCCGATATCACTTTTGGCGACGAAGACCTTCTCCTTGGGACGTGCGAACACAATCGCCCCCTCTACGTCTCAGGATACTGCCATGATATAAAGACAGGCAAAATCCTGGTCGACAATGGATCCTCCGTTAATCTCCTCAACGTTCGAGTGTTAAAGGAAATCTGCATGAGCGTCCAGCACCTTGCTCGGGACAAGATCACCATCTCAGGGTTCGACTCTCAATCATCAAGAACTCTTAGGTCTGTGATACTGACGCTATGCTTTGGGCTGCTCGTCACGGACATTAAATTCCACGTCATAGACGCCAAGACATGCTACAATGCTCTGCTCGGCCGACCATGGTTACACGAGTACAACATCATCCCCTCTACACAGCATCAATGTATGAAATATTTTAAGGATGGTCTCGAGTATACCGTGACGGGAGAACTAAACCCGTTTTCCGTGAAGGAAGTTCGCAAATATGAAGATGCCAAATACTTCTTACCGGATTTTGAGGACACGGAGAGATGTCACAAGCCGGAAAACAAAGCTAACGCCACCATCCCTGTCTTCAGCAGTGATACCGAGGAAGAAGAGGAGATAGTTTATTCGGGTCCGCCCCAATATAACAAGCCAGGACCATCCGCTCCTACATTGATCTTTGGTAGTGACTCAGAAGATGAGGTCCATACCATATTCTCCGCTCGGCCTTCAATACAAACATCCGCTGACGAAGAGCAGAGTCTGCAAGTCGCCATGGTTCCACTTGAACATCATAAAGAACTGGATGCGCTCGATACCTACACGGTAGAGGAGCTGCGGACATTCTATGTCCGTCCTAAGC
Organism: Agapanthus africanus; assembly: GCA_030015575.1. Lineage (NCBI taxonomy): Eukaryota > Viridiplantae > Streptophyta > Magnoliopsida > Asparagales > Amaryllidaceae > Agapanthus > Agapanthus africanus. The sequence continues at coordinate 863,150,600 of CM057338.1, read as the reverse complement.
GAGAAGGCGAAAAGGCAATTCTATTCTACCGCTCTTAAGAAACCAAAGTGGAGAAAGAAATATGGCATGGTACGGATCCTACGCTTGACAGGCTTCAGCCCATCCGTTTACCCAGATATTACACAGAAGGCTTGAAAAGGCTGTTGAAGCGCCAGGAGATATCCTTCAAACAGACCGCTCGAAAAGCCAAATTCTATGACAGGGTTTGGAACATCCCCGGAACTCAGCACAAGCTGCCTAGTGGGAAGATGGAAACAATCAGGCTCGGATACATTCGGTCCAAGAAACGAGAGTTGCTCCGTGACTGTTACGTCGTACATGACTTCAATGAAGAAGTGGATGCTCAATGGGAGGACGTTAATACTGAACCAGTAAAAGTTCCTGATGCAAAGGTGCCCAGTCTGTCGTTCGAAGAACAACTGGACAAGTTTATAAGGGAAGCTGGTCAAAAAGTCCAAGACGACCACAACCGCGAAATGGCCATTTACGAGAAAGCCAAAATGCAACGCCTCTTTCAACAGGCCGTGAAAGATGAAAATGCTACCCCCTGTCAACCTGTTATAAAAAAGGCTCGACGCAGAGGCAGAAACAAATCTAAAGGCCAAAAAGGCGCTCAGCAACAACAAAGCAGGACTAAGAAGCCACGCGAGTGGGAATTGAGCGGTCCAGATCTATCCCTTATGAAGAAAATGGGTCGAGCATACTCTTTTCCTCAGCACAAGACGAAGAGAATACTTGATCTCGCTCTAAAACATCAGATGCTTACGCTGCCGGAGTCTAAACCCCCGAACAAGCAAGTGAAGTCTCCACCCAAATTATTGCTCTTATCACCGAGTAATAGGGCACCCTCTCGTGGACTGCTTCACCTTTAAGAATTGGGTCGAAGATCAGTATCAACAAGGCAAGTTCGCTCTGTCTGACAACTGGAGGGTAACGCCGCCACAGAAGCACGAACCCAAACCACGAGAGCAGAACCAACTCCACATTGGTCTTGGAAGCGAATTCATACTTGTCATATGATAACGATATCGAAGGAAGAGCCCGAGAACACGGATGACCTTCCCTAGTTCTTCAAAAACAGCAACAATGAGGTGATCTCAGAATTTCCACAGCACCAAAGGAGCTGGAGGATGGGATACATACCACTGCAGATGACCTCAAGAAAATTGAGTTAGGGACGGTGAACGACCCGCGACCGACATTCGTCAGCGAGTTGCTATCTGAAGAAAGAGTGGCTGCGTTAAAAGACGTGCTTATGCAGTACAGAGATTGCTTCGCCTGGAACTATTCCGAAATGCCAGGACTAGATCCAGAAATTGCTGTGCATAAATTGGTGATATCTCCGGACGTCAAGCCGGTCAAACAAGTGCCAAGAAGAATGCGGCTCGAGCTTGAGATGAGTATCAATGCCGAGGTCAAGAAGCTAATCGACTCTGGCTTTATCCAGGAGGTTCAGTATCCCGACTGGATAGCCAACATTGTCCCAGTGATGAAGAAAAATGGGATAGTACGCATATGCGTAGACTTTCGGGATCTCAATAAGGCCTGCATGAAGGACGATTTCCCAATGCCAGTCACCGAGCTGATGATAGATAACACGTCCACTCACGAGGTTTTCTCCTTCATGGACGGCTCATCAAGGTATAATCAGATCAAGATGCATCCCGAAGACCAGAAGCACACCGCTTTTCGGACTCCTCTGGGAATATTCTGTTATAAGGTGATGCCCTTCGGTCTAAAGAACGCCGGTGTTATTTATCAGAGGGCCATGATGAAGATCTTCGATGACCTGATATATGAAATCGTCGAATGCTATATCGACGACCTCGTGGTGAAAAGCAAATCGTACGAGGAACATCTTGAGCATCTCAAGACTGTATTTCAACGCCTTCGACGATATAACTTGAAGATGAATCCTCTCAAGTGCGCATTCGGAGTTTCCTCGGGCAAATTCCTGGGATTCGTCGTCCGACACCGAGGTATCGAGGTAGATCCGTCGAAGATTAAGGAGATAATGGAAATGCCTCCACCGAGAACTCTCAAACAGCTGCGGTCTCTTCAGGGAAAGCTTGCATATATTCGGCGATTTATAGCCAACCTTTCAGGTAAGTGCCGTCCTTATAGCCACCTGATGAAGAAGGGGACCCCGTTCGTCTGGGATCAAAAATGCCAAAGCGCGCTAAACGAAATCAAACAGTACTTGCAAAACCCACCAGTGCTGGCTTCTCCGGTCAAGGAAAAGCCCCTCATTCTCTATACGATCGCCCTCGAAGGTTCTTTAGGTGCATTATGGGCGCAAGAGAACGACCGAGGAAAAGAAAGAGCACTCTACTATTTAAGTCGGGTCCTGCTGGGGGCAGAAAGAAACTACTCCCCCATTGAGAAACACTGCCTGGCGTTGATCTTTGCGATAACAAAGCTCAGGCACTATGCGTTGGCACATGCAGTCCGTCTCATTTCGAAGGTGGACCCCCTTAAATATTTAATGTCGAAGGCCATATTGACAGGGAGACTCGCTAAATGGGCTCTGCTCTTGATGGAGTTCTCAATAACCTATTAACCTCTCAAGGCAGTAAAAGGCAGGCCATCTCCGACTTCCTCGCTGAGCATCCGATACCTGCCGATTCCCCTCGGAATTGCGAGCTGCCAGACGCACATGCGTTTGACGCGATCGATGGGAGCGATACCCGATGGGAGCTTTATTTTGATGGAGCATCTTCCATGAAGAAGTGCAAACAAAGTACCCCTATAATCAAATCGGGGTAGGCCTTATCTTCGTGACTCCATGGGGAGGGATAATGCGTTTTGCTTTCTCCTTAACAGAACCGAGGACGAACGATGAAGCCGAATACGAAGCTTTGATAGCAGGCCTCAAGATTGCCATCGACATGGGAATTGAGAACCTCCTCATATACGGAGACTCCCAACTGGTCGTCAGTCAAGTAAATGGCGACTACCAAACGTGCAAGCCAGAGCTGGTGAAGTAAGGCGAAAAGGTGCAACAACTGTTGACCCAAATTCCCTCCTACACTTTGGAAAACATACCGTGCGCGGAAAACAGTAAAGCGGACGCATTAGCCAAGCTCGCTAAAGAACTGGCTGACGAGAATCTCGACGACGTCAGAATTGTGGTACAAAGCCGTTGGGTGCTTGCCCCAGCAGAAATATCTTCGGAATCACCCGAAGGAAAGGGAGCGACTGAGCAGACGACCCTACAAATAAAAGACCGAGAAAAGGCTGAGGATTGGAGAGAAGTCTTCATAGATTACTTCAAATGCCGTCGAACGCCCGAAGATGCGTCCTCAAGACATCAGCTTATAAAACGAGCTATGTCTTTCGCCTTCGTCAATGATACTCTGTACAAGAGGTCGTTTGATTCTCTGTGGTTTAAGATGCCTAGGACCTGACGAAGCGAAAAGAGTCGTTCAGGAAGTTCATGACGGACTCTGCGGTTCTCACCAAGCAGGCCCGAAGATGAAGTTAAAGATTAAAAGAATGGGCTACTATTGGCCCACGATGATTCAGGACTGCCTCGAATATGCGAAGCAATGCCACTCATGCCAAATTCATGGGGACTTCATCCACCAGCATCCAAATCCACTACATCCAACGGTGGCCAGCTGGCCGTTCGAAATGTGGAGAACTGACATAGTCGGCCCCATCGAACCAGCATCGTCTAGATGACATCGTTTCATCTTGGCAACGACTGACTACTTCTCCAAATGGGCAGAAGCAGTACCATTGAGGGAAGTGAAGACGGAGAATATCCTCCATTTCTTCAAGATGCACGTCATATATCGGTTTGGAACCCCGCGATGGATTATCTCCGATAACGGGCCGGTCTACAGAAGCCACAAGATCAGTCGCTTCGCGCAACAAAATAATATAGACTGGAGATATTCCTCAGTTTATAATCCGCGAGCTAACGGTCTAGCTGAGGCCTTCAACAAGACTTTAACAAAGATCGTGAAGAAGACAGTGTCCCGAAATAAGAAGGACTGGCACGAGAGACTGCAAGAAGCTCTCTGCGCGTATCGGACCACGTTCAAGACGGCCACGAACACTACGCCATACGCATTAGTGTTCGGTACAGAAGCAGTACTCCCCCTCGAGATAGAGTTACCCTCTCTACGAGTGGCAGTCCATTACGAGCTAACGGACGAAGAAAATGCTCACCTTCGGCTTGAAGAGCTTGATGTCCTTGATGAAACCCGGCTCATAGCGCAACAAAATCTGGAGGCTTATAAAGCGAAGATGACGCGCTCATATGAAAGATTAACCCGGCCGAGGACATTCCGCCAAGGCGAACTCGTGCTGACCTATGATTCCCAATCGAGCCAAGCGGGGAAAATTCGAGCCGAACTATGAAGGCCCGTACATCATAGACAAGGTCTACCAGGGTGGAGCCTATCTACTCATGGATATGCACGGTGAAAGGCCTTTCAGGCCAATAAACGGTCGCTTCCTGAAGAAATACTACACCTAACGAGTCACAGCCTAGGTCAAAGATAAATGACGACGACTATGTCCGCTCACTATCTTCCTAAGCCCAAACTCTATGAGTAGTAGCCTTCCTTCTCCTGAGCGGACCGAAACGTCCCTAAAATAATGGCGGACCGAAACGTCCTTAAACTAATGACGGACCGAAACGTCCTTAAACAAATGACGGACCGAGACGTCCTTAAACTAATGACGGACCACTACGTCCTAAAACTAGCTAACGACCGAAACGTCTTTAAACTACTACCGCAGCATCCTCAGGCTGACGCGATAGAAAAAAAGGAAGAAAAAAGAGAGAAGAAAAAAATAAAAATAAAAACGGTATGTCCATAAGCAAAATGGGCACGGATGAAAACCCGAAAGGGCTCCGTGAGTAAAAACAGCAGGGCTACCGGCGAGTGTTCGTGAAAACCCGAAAGGGCTCCGTGAGTAAAAACAGCAGGGCTACCGGCGAGTGTTCGTGAAAACCCGAAGGGGCGCGACCTCGTTAGAAAAAAAAAGAATAAAAAATAAATAAAAAATAAAAAAAACGGTACGTCCATAAGCAAAATGGGCACGGATGAAAACCCGAAAGGGCTCCGTGAGTAAAAACGGCAGGACTACCGGCGAGTGTTTGTGAAAACCTGAAAGGGCGCAACCTCGTCAAAGGACACTTACAGGGTCCTCTCGACCTTGTAAGGAGAAACAACCTGCGTGAGATCCTTACGACTCACAAGGGAGCAACACACTTAGGGATCCTCATGATTCCTAAAGAGAAAATACACTAGCGAGATCCTCACGACTCGTAAGGAGAACTCTTTTATGGGACCCTCACGGCTCATAAGATTTGAAAGTCTTAAGTTACAGAGACCTAAACCTGTGCTTAAGCAAACCCCCCACGACCTTGGATATTGCCCTGCAAGCGGCTCAGTACTGACCCTTGTATACAATTCACGGGCGCGAATAAATATTTCCCTAACCAAGTCCCATCCGTGACTGGGGATATGTTCGCATGATGAACAACCCTTGTAAGCCCTCTCGACTTACAAGGAGAAAACCCTCTTGTAGGATCCTTACGACTTACAGGGGAACATACACATTGGAATCCTCACGATCCCTAAGGAGAAAACACACCTACAAGATCCTGACGACTTGTAGGGAGAAATACCTTCGTGAGACTCTTACGGCTCATGAAGTCAAAAACCTTAGTCGACGGGACCTTAACCCTGTTCGCTAAGCCACCTTTGTTCGACATCGACAGAGGCAAATGATGATTCGCTCCTGGCAATATCCCAGTTGTAGCGTGCTGATGCCGAAATCGGTGTCTAATTTCAGGTTTACGGCGAAAAGCCAGTAGGCCGCACATGCATACGAAATAGCCGAAATGATGGGGCAACTTGCAATAAAAAGCGGCAAGTAAAAACGTATGCACACAAAATAGCCGAAATGATTGGGCAACCCGCAATAAAAACAGCGAGTAAAAGTAAAATAAACAGCCGAAATGATTGGGCAACCCGCAATAAAAACAACGAGTAAAAGTGAAATAAACAGTCGAAATGATTGGGCACTGCGAAAAATAGCCGAAATGATTGGGCAATCGCGACCTTCGCGATATAAAAACTGAAATGATAGAGCATCGTGGAAATAAAACAAAAAAATATATGCAATTTTCACCCTATAGTCAAGATCACATCGATCCCTGTATACAATCCAAGGGCACGAACAAAGACAGAATCATACCTTCCCAACAGGCTCCGCCAGAAAACAAAGCCAAATCTCGACGGTTCACCAACAGCCTAGAGACGAATGTGACATTCGTCTCGATACAGCAGACGCAGTGCCAGCAAACGAAGTGAAGATCAGATTCCTAGCTTCACAGTCTTGACAGCAACTCATATAAAGCCCGAAAGATAACCATCGATTCGTTTCAACCCCAGGGAAACCAGTGTCCCTGGCAAATACCTTAATTCAGGGAAACTAGCGTCCTTGATGAGAGCCTCCCGATTCGCGTCAGCCCGCAGAGAAACCAGTGTCTCCGCAGGAATACTCCGATTCGTTTCAACTTCGAAGAAACTAGCGTCCTCGGCAAAATCCTTCGACTCAGGAAAACCAGTGTCCTTGACGAGAACATCCTGATTCGCGTCGACCCGTAGAGAAACTAGCGTCTCTACAGGAACACCTCGACTCATTTCAACCCCAGGGAAACCAGTGTCCTTGGAAAATACCTCAATTCAGGGAAACTAGCGTCCTTGATGAGAGCCTCCTGATTCGCGTCGGCCAGCAGAGAAACCAGCGTCTCCGCAGGAATACTCCGATTCGTTTCAACTTCGAGGAAACTAGCATCTTCGGCAAAATCCTTCGACTCAGGGAAACCAGTGTCCTTGATGAGAACATCCTGATTCGCGTCGACCCGCAGAGAAACCAGCGTCTTTGCAGGAACACATAGATTCGTTTCAACCCTAGGGAAACCAGTGTCCCTGGCAAATACCTCAATTCAGGGAAACTAGCGTCCTTAATGAGAGCCTCCTGATTCGCTTCGGCCCGCAGAGAAACCAGTGTCCCCGCAGGAATACTCCGATTTGTTTCAACTTCGAGGAAACTAGAGTCCTCGACAAAATCCTTCGACTCAAGGAAACCAGTGTCCTTGACGAGAACATCCTGATTCGCGTCGACCTGCAGAGAAACTAGCGTCTCTACAGGAACACCTCGACTCGTTTCAACCCCAGGGAAACCAGTGTCCTTGGCAAATTCCTCAATTCAGGGAAACTAACGTCCTTGATGAGAGCCTCCTGATTCGTGTCGGCCCGCAGAGAAACCGGTGTCTCCGTAGGAATACTCCGATTCGTTTCAACCCCGAAGAAACCAGTGTCTTCGGCAAAATCCTTCGACTCAGGGAAACCAGTGTCCTTGACGAGAACACCCCGATTCGCGTCGACCCGCAGAGAAACTAGCGTCTTTGCAGGAACACCTCGACTCGTTTCAATCCCAGGGAAACCAGTGTACTTGGCAAACTCCTCAACTCAGGGAAACTAGCGTCCTTGATCAGAGCCTCCTGATTCGCGTCGGTCCGCAGAGAAACCAGTGTCTCCGCGAGAACTTCCCGATTCGTTTCAACTTACAAGATAAAGCCTTAAGCGGCAGGAATTAAAAAGCTTGTTTCCTAAGCACTGGGACCCTGCAAGTCAGTCTAAAACGGCTTCTTGTAAACTATTCACGGGTCTCACACTCCAAAGTCGAATCTCGACAAGGAGGGAACAACCGCTTACAAGTTCTCTCGACTCGTAAGAGGGAAAATTCTCTTATAGGATCCTTACGACCTATAAGAGAAAACACACTTAAGAATCCTCACGATTCCTAAGGAGAAAATCCACCTACGAGATCCTCTCGATCCGTAGGGAGAAAAGTCTCTATGAGACCCTCACGGCTCATAGAATTGAAAAGTCTTAGGCAGCAGATCTGAACCCGTGGCCTAAGCCATCGCTATCTCTTGAAGAAACCAAGACAGACTGCTCGCTTTATCACCTGTCAACCATGTTCACTAAGGTAACATGCGGATAGTAAAAGAAATAAGAAAGCAACAGAAAGAACATCTGATTAGCGTTGGATCAAGCATTCAAAACACACTCATTCATGCATGTGCAAAAGACTCAGAACGAGGAATAAAACAAGCTGAAATAAAAAATTTCATTCATATTCCAAAAGGGCTCTTACAATCATGAAGAAATAAATAACAACATTATTAAAACGTTTACAATGGTATAACCTCAGACCCAGGACATGGATTGAGGAACTCGAAGGTAACCCTATCTAAGACTTTCCAAGCCTCACGGACCATCCTAGTGTCCTTTCTTTCGTGAGCACAAGCGTCGGGGTCCCCCCTGATGTCTTCCTCCCTCCAATAAGCAGCGAGTATGGCGAACTGTTGGAAAGCCTGGTGCAGGAGATCGACAAGATTGTCTCGCCGTCTCTTTGAGATTAGGTGCATCAGATACACCGAGTGCACCTTATCCTCAGCAGCATCCAACGCCACAAGCGGCACGCCGGAACAGAATAGGGAAAGTGCTTCCCAAATGGCTCCCACGATAAGCTTCAGGAGAGAGGAACGTCGGGGAAGCAGTTGACCGTTATATGCGTCGAAGCGGCTCATGATCTCGGCGCACTCCGCATTCGTGATTCTCGATTTTGAGAGTGGCCGAGTCGGCGGATGTCCTCGTAAGAGATGATCTCGTCGAGATCGTACATATGGACGTCCATAACTCCTATAAAAGAAAACCAACAAAATTAGCAACTCTTAAGAGTTCTGCTATATGATTTAAAAGGAGCAAAGCTCCATTGATGAATTAAGAAATTATAGATAAGATCCTCTCAAAAGATCAAAAATCTATTAATGGAACTCTAATAAGGTTCTCTTTAGTCCTCTTTAGACCCCTTTAGAGCAAAGCTCTGCTAAGAGAAACCCTAAGTGGGTCTTCTTTAGATCAGGGATCTATTGAGAGCAAGGCTCTTAAAATTGATTTAATTTAGTCCAAATTAATTTTTTACCTAAAATTCTCTAAAGTTTGAACTTTTGAAAAGTGCTTAAATGAAAGAGCAGGGCTCTGAATAAAAATTCTTATGAGGAGATGAAAATCATCTAAGGGACCAAAGGTCCTATTTATAGGCAGTAAGCGCCGTTTCAGCTTCCCAACGGTTGGAATTCTGCCACCGCTGCGCTCACGTTTGGAGCCACGTAAGCGCACCGGTGGGAGGGCATTTGTTTACCCCAATCAGAGCAAAGCACTGTTCAAATTCCAAGGCGGGAAATGAAACAACGCATTTGTCTCCCCCAATCAGAGAAAGGCTCTGTTTGAATTTCAAAAATTCAAAAATTGAAGCAACGCTTCAAATTCCGTGCGCTGCGCGCAACGCGCCACGTGTCAAAAGATGATACGTCAGCGCAGCACCCAAGGCAGTGTGCCCAATCAGAGTAAGGCTCTATTAAAAAAAAAATTAAAGGAAGCAACGCTTCAGTTGCGCAAGCGCTACGCTGCGCGACACGTGTCAGCGCAGTTGCAGCTGCGCCGCGCTGTGCGCTGCGCGACACGTGTCAGCGCAGTGCGCTGCGCGACACGTCTCAAGCGCTGGTGCATTTGCGCCAAACAGAATTAAAATTCCAGTAAGATCTTTCTGTTCTTGTTAAAACAAGAAAATTGTCTTCTATAAAACAGAAGCTCTTGGATCAAAGATCCAACGGTGGGGAAAATTCCCCAAATCACTCAGAGAATGATCTCTTTAACAAATTTAACAAATTAATGGGCACTATATAAAGGCCCCTAAACCCCAATTCAAAGAAAAGAAGATAGACATCAAGAACTTCAAAACAGAGAGAACTCTGAAGAATTTTGAAGAACTCAAAAGAAGAAAAAAAGTAAAAAAAAAACCTTTATAAAAAAGAAGAAGAATTTCTTCTGAAATAGATCATTGAACAAGGTCAATCATCTTCAATAAATAAAAATAATAACAGTGCCCTGCACTTTTTTTATGAACCATTAGTTCTGAAATCTTAAAGATTCTTTTCTTGAATCCAAAATTGGATCAAGTTATTGAAACAGTGTCTTGCATTTGCAAAAACTGCACTGTTGCGCTCCTGGGTTGGCGCAAGCCACCAGAGAGCCCCACGTGTCAGCGGCGCAACAGCGCAGCGCACTGACGCAGCGCATTGCGCTGTTGCGCTTGCGCTCACCAGAGCGTGACACGTGTCACCTCCACATGCGCTTGCGCTCAATAATTGGCGCAAAGCGCCTGACAAGTCACTGCCAGATGATTAATGCACTGCATTATTTACAGAAGGGCCAAGCCCAATTAAAAAAAGGCCTAACAGGCCAAATTAAATGCAATGCATTATTTTAAAGAAGGGCAGAGCCCAAACAGATGCTCTGCATCATTTATAAAGGGACAGAGCCCAAATCAAAAGGGCTTAGCAGGCCAGAATAAAATGCAGTGCATTATCAGACATAGGCAAAGCCCTAGCACAAGCCTAATAGGCCAAAGATAAAAACGTCGAATATTCTCAACTGGACTTAGACCAATCATGGCCGTAAGTCCTCAAATTAAATTGACCGAGCAAGACTGCTCTTTTAAATCAATTTACATCCGGTTCAAGGGTACATCTCTGAACTACTCTGACACCTATCGTTGTAATCCTTCAACGACGTCAGAGAGGCGACGGGTCCCAACAACCACACATCGGTATGGACTGCGGGGTCCTTAAACTCGTGGACTAATGCGTCTTTAAACACACCCAGATGGACTATGGGGTCCTTAAACCCATGAACTTATGCGTCCTTAAACTAACGGACTAATGCGTCCTTAAACACAACCATACGGACTGTGAGGTCCTTAAATCCATGGACTTATGCGTCCTTAAACTACCTGGGGACCACCATGTCTCTAAACTGGTAATACGGACTGTGGGGTCATTAAACCCATGGACTTATACGTTCTTAAACTACCTGTGGACCACCATGTCCCTAAACTGGAACACGGACCACCATGTCCCTAAACTAGAATATGGACCCCCTATGTCCCTAAACTGGCAATGGACCGCAATGTCTTTAAACTACCTATGGACCACTATGTCCATAAACTGGAACAACAGAGCCCCCAAACGCTCTTTTGTCGGGTCTAAACGATCCCCTTTAAGTTGATCTTAGCCTCAAACATGGCTAATGTATCCTTAAACATTCAATCGGACTTCATATTCCCTAATCAACTTCGGTTCAAGGGTACATCTCCGAACTCCTCTGATTCCTGTCGTTGTAATCCCTCAACGTCGTCAGAGAGGTGACGGGTCCCGATGGCCACATACATTAAACGGACCACTACGTCCCTAAACTGGAACACTAGAGCCCCTAAATGCTCTTTCCGTTAAGTTGATCTTAGTCTCAAATCAGACTAACGTATCCTTGACGAACGTTTAAGTTGATCTTAGCCTCAATATGGCTAACGTATCCTTAAACTAAAAACCAAACCCAAATCTAAGTAACTACGGATTTGGACTAATCCACGTCCTACGGGCGACGGCATAACTTAGTCTCCGTATACAATCCACGGGCAACCACAAACAAAACAAACACACACGACACGAAGTGAAATTTCTGGAGAAGGAGAAAGTTGTTACCGTGATGCGGTAGCGTAATTAACTGCAGGGGCTTGCGCCTGTAGGGAAGAGCGTCCCCACAATCAAAAACCCCTCAAGCGAGGGGGAATCTGACGAAGTCTGCTACATCGGCCGCATCCGTCTAAACCTCCGATACACGGTGCCATAAATCAACTTGGCATCTTCGGAGAGGTGGACGGATAAAACCAAATAGCATCTGCCCCGAACTTCAGGCAAGACGTCCCTCACGTCGTCGTCGCCGTCTTTCGGAGGGGAACAAGCCTGACACGTGGGCTGTCGCTTCGACAAACGTACGCACGATCCGGCGCTTCCTCTTTATTGCAAGATCTGACCCCTGATCCGCTGACGTCATCAAGAAAATACGGCTGATTGCCCGGTGTTCAGTCGAAAATATTCCATTCTGTAACACATCAATTTCCTCATTATTCTAATCATCTAAAGGTGTTTATTGTAAATATAACACGGATTACAAATTCATCTGCAAAATGCCAAATACCATGTGTTATAGTTATAATCAACACTCTGGAGGGAAATTGTGTGTTTATTATTACACGCATGATATTGTATATCTCAACACATTTTATCGAGATTGTGTGCAGAAAATTCTTCAGGTCAAAGAACCGGAATCATAAAAGTGCCGATAAATTACAACAAGTCAAAAAATTCAAATCTGGCAGAGATTCAGAAGAGATAAAAAGATTCTAGATATTAGAAGAAGACCCAAACATCAACAGAAGAAGAGCACAGAAAAATGATGCAGAGATCTCATTAAATGGCTGCGGATCCGCGGCCGAGTCGGCCGAGTTGCCACGGTTCCGTGGCCGAGTTGAGGGATTAGGATGACGTGTCTCTCCAGAAGCTTCATTTTAACAACCTCGCATACCTTAGATGCTCCAGTGCAACAGACTTCTTCTGTAAACTTCTCTGCATAACAACCTTCTTCTAGAAGGCTCCTTATAACAACCTTCTTCTAGAAGGCTCTTTCCAACAACCTTATTCTAGAAGGCTCTCTCCAACGACCTTATTCTAGAAGGCTCTCTCCAACGACCTTATTCTAGAAGGTTCTCTCTAACAACCTAGCTTTTAGAGGGAAATTTGAATTTGAATTTATAAAAGGAGATCTAGATTTAGGGTTGAGATTGTTCATTAATTGGGGGTTCAATAATTTCACACATAAGTTGAGTGACACAACTTGTGATCCAATCCAAACCCTAACCCAAATTCAAGATCCAAAGCAAAATCAAGATCCATTGAGAAGCAAATCAAGCGAGCAATCAACGATTCTTCATCGCAACGCCGATCGTCATCCGAACAAGAGATCTACGACGATCCGCGACTCACGGCGATCGAGCTTCGCAATGATCGACGACAAATTCACCCCTTCAAAGGAGCGATCAAGAGCTTAATCTTGTACCTCGAATTTAGAAGTTGTGAAAATTTGAAGAAGATTTAATGAAGGTGAAAAATTGTTAATTCTCGTTTTCATTACATGCTTGCATTATGAAATATCTCATTTATGATTCTTTAATTTTCATGATGTGTGAGTGAAACCTCCGCTTGTGAAGGATTCGAGAGAATCGGTAGATTAAGTGATGATAAGATCCTAATACTAATCTTAAGTCTTATGAGATTTGTGAACTTTAAGAAAAAGAATCATCAATGACCTAATTTGGAGCGAGATCGCATTCTTGATTATTTCGTTGCAAATTAGGGATTAAACGATTGATGATTCTATTTGCTAAAGGCTGGATCCGAATGATGATCAATGAAAAGACAAGGGATAGAGAAGGAGAAACCCTAGTTTCTTCAATAGATCCCTAATCTTCATTCATCATCATCGTCCTAGCTACAAATTATCAATAAATAAAATAAGTCATTTTTAGATTCATCATTGCTACTAATTCGATCGATTCCTACAAGCTATTCTACAAATCTTGATAACTAAATTGGTTTGGACATCTTCTTGATTCTTAATTCTTGATTCTAGATCTATTTTCTTTATGTTTCTTGAAATGAAATCTCACAAATCTCGAATCAACTTTCTTAAATTTTCTTTTATGTTTTCATTTCAATTCATCTAAGCAAGATCGAACAAGTACTCGCATCTCAGTGGACGATCCGTATTTATTAACGAGCTATATCGACACCATTAATTGATTGCGGTATAAATTTCTTTGATTGTGAAACATTTTACTTAACACCTCAGGAAACTATCAATCAAATGGCGCCGTTACCGGGGATGCTTGCGTAATTTGTTCGTTCTTGCAATTTGAGTTGAAAAATTATTATTCCATCAGATTTTAATTCAAGAATAGCTTCAAGTGCTTAACATTTAGTGTTTGAATTTTTGCGAGGGAATCTGGAATTATTGTAACAGTGAGATCAAGATTCAGAGAAAATCTACGAATTCCAGAGGAGTACAAGAAGCTACAGGAAAATTTTGAAACCCTAATTCCTCTATTCCACCACGGATCCACGGCGTTTTGCAGGTATTTGCGGCAGTTCCACCGCCGTTAGGTGTTTCAGTGTTCCAAACTTCTGTGGTATATTCTCTGTTCTCTCTTCTCCTCTCTGATCTTGTCCAATAACAATTTTCTGCAGGATTCTTTGCAAAAACAGTGCCGCTAAAATAAAAATCTGTTGCGTTTCTTGAAATTGGTTGTTTTGTGCAAATTTTTAATACGGAAATTAAGGGGCAAAGACCAAATTCAGATTAGGTAGGGATTTCATTACCCTTCCTAAGCCCCAAAAATCACAAAATTAGCATTCGCATCACCCTCATTAACTAAAAAAGATCTAGATAAGACTCTAAGGACCGTCGCGCTCACTTAGGACAGAAGGAGGTTGTGGGTAATCTACTGTTTAACCGCATTTCTTTTGTGGTGTCTAAGGCAAGTGTGTCTAAGGCAGATGGTTACTTAATTAGGCCTGCTACTTATATAGCGAAGAACCTCCCACTTACCTGGCACTTACCTGGCCACAGAAGAGGTAAAGAGGCAGTAGAGAATTTATCCTGCGATTTGTCTTCTGAAAGTCTAGGAGCGGTCTAGTGACTTGACCTAGGTGACCATTAGATCTAGAGTGGTGTGTGCATTTTTTGTGATTTGATTTTTCAAAACCCGTATTTTTCAAAAGAAACACCAACCAACATTTCCTCTAATTATCACCAACGCTGTCACTTGTGCTACAACCGTTTAGTACATGTTAGGCTAGACACGGAATTCTATTTCTCGTCTTGTCCGCGTTTCTTTTATCGACCCCAGAGTCGGTAATTCTTCGTCTTCTTTCCCACCACCCACCACAACCGCGATGGAAGGATTTCCATCAAACTTTAATACCACTCTGCCACCGCCCGCAGGTGCGCAAAATCCTCCATGCATTTCTCTCCAAGAGAGATTCTATCCTACACGTGTTCCCCTTCCCACCTGTCTTTCTATTCCGCCAGCTAATGGGGACAATTTCGAAATAAAACCTCATTTCATCAAACTTTTACCCAAATTTCACGGGCTCGAGTCTGAAGACGCATACGTTTTTTATCACCAAATTCGAAAACGTATGTGCTTTGATGGGTAATTCACAACTGTCTGTGGATGCTATGCGTTTACGTTTTCTCCCATTCACTTTGTGCGATTTAGCTGAGAAGTGGCTTTACAACACAACCGCATATTCTATTTCAACATTGGACGAGTTCGTTGCAGCATTCCTTAAGAAATTTTATCCCAATCATAAGACTGCCTGTGTTCGGAGCGAAATCTTCAAATTTAACCAACTTCCCAATGAACCATTTTGGAAATGCTTTGAATGGTTCAAGAATATTCTTCTCCAATGTCGGAATCCCTAGATGGGATCTGTGTCGAATTCTCTATGAGGGTATTGATCTCACGACAAAACAGATGCTTGAAACCATGTGTCATTGTCAATTCCTGTCTAAAAATGATGGTGAAGCTTGGAAATACCTAGAAGATCTTGCTCAAAACACTTTATAATGGGAAAGTGTTAGTCAACCATTGTCTGGGGAAGGTATCAATCAGCTCAATGTTTCCGTCACAGTGAGAGCCGAAATGGCCGCAATACAAAGAAAGCTCGACGCTATAGAAAACAAAATCTCTTCATCCTCCCTAAACCAATACACACTTCCTAAAACCGTGTGTGGTTGCTGTTCAAGTCCATCACATTTGACGGAAGAATGTCCTTTGAATGTACCGTTTTAAGGTCACACTAAAGCTGCATTTCAGCAACAACCTGGAAACAATCCTTCTTCTTCCACTTATAATCAAGGTTGGAGGAATCACCCTTATTTTGCTTGGAACCAATACCAAACTCAAAATACGGTTCCAAACCAAAATGACTTTCAATGGGTCCCTCCACAGCAACAGCAACCGCCACAACCGAGTCAGCACCCCTTTTAACCACAAAATTTTCAAAACCCGGCCAACAACTTTGATCTTTCTTCTTCCGGTACTGCTACACCCTCTGCACTCGACATGTTCATTACACAGTCCATGCAAACGAATGACATTTTAACATCTTCTATCCAGACATTAGTGCAAAACACTGTCTCCCACAGTGAGAGTATCAAATTGATAGAAGCACAAATTGCACAACTGACTGCTGCAATGAGTGTTAGAGAGAAAGAGAAACTTCCATCTCAACCCTTACCTGATCCTGGACCCTCGCATTATAATGATGTGAGTGCTATTATCATGTTGAGATATAGAAGAGTGCTAGACAATCATGTGGATGAACAAATTGATAATGATGAATTGATCAATAACACCCCGGCTTCCACTTCCACTTCCACTTCCACTTCTTGCCCTATTTCGTCCAGTTTACATTCTTCTTCCGAGCCTATTCTCCATTTTCCCCAAGGCTCGAAACCACCACCCACTTCATCCTTCCTACCCCCACAAACTTCTCCACAAATGATGGACCCAACACTTACCGATAGAGCTCCATTTCTAAACAGATTGAGGGCCAACATACCTAACGCACAAATGGAGAAAATTATGGATATGTTTAAGCAAGCCAACATCAATATCTCTCTCCTAGATGCTATCCAACAAGTTCCGTCTTATGTGAAAATTCTTAAGAACTTGTGCACTAGGAAGAGGAAGACTCAAGTGCCTAAGAAAGTTTTCATGTCGAGTATTGTAAGCACAGCTTTTACACAGCAATTACCCAAGAAACGTAAGGACCCTGGCTGTCCTACAATTTCTATTTCTATTAGGGGTAAGAATATCAATCGTGCTTTACTCGATTTAGGCGCTAGTGTTAACTTGCTTCCATATTCTGTGTATGAGCAATTGGGTATCGGAGAGTTAAAACCATCGCAATGTACTTTACAGATGGCAG
The DNA here is from genome assembly GCA_030015575.1 of Agapanthus africanus. Taxonomy (NCBI): domain Eukaryota; kingdom Viridiplantae; phylum Streptophyta; class Magnoliopsida; order Asparagales; family Amaryllidaceae; genus Agapanthus; species Agapanthus africanus. The sequence goes on along the minus strand of CM057338.1, from coordinate 863,133,610 downwards.
ATCGATCTATCACCAAACCAAGGGGTACGTTAGAGAATGTGTTGATAAAAGTCGGGGAATTTATATTCCTTGTGAACTTTATTGTTCTAGATACACAGCTTGTAGCAAACCCACGGAACCAAATTCCAGTGATTCTAGGTTGACCTTTTTTTGCGACTTCCAACGCTGTAATCAATTGTCGAAACGGTTCTATGACCCTATCCTTCGGGAATGGGTCAACTTAACATTTACAAGTTGGGAAGTCAAGCTTCTGAACCCTATGCTTATGTATATTCTGTCGAATTAATGGATGTCGACAGCAGCGTATTTGAACAGCTTGATGAGACAAATCTAGACTTCCTTTGTACGTTGTTGTTTGACCCAGAGATGTATTATACACATGCGGACCCTTCTTTTGAGTTGTCCGGGTCAACACCTAACGCCTATTCTGAACCTTTCATGGAGTCTGAGTATCATCCTGTTCTTTCCAATGACATTATTCTTTGGGATATCAATGAAAGCTTTGCTGATGAACTCGCATATTTAGCAAACACGGTTGTTGAGATGAATTATCTCCAAAACAAAGAAATTGAACCTCCACCCTTTCTTCTTGACAATCACGAGAATGCGAATAATCCATCACAATCATTGAGTCGTCTCTTCAAAACGAGACGCAAACACATTCTATTACACCACTTATCTTTTTCCCACTTCTTTCTGGCTCTGTACATCATGTTCTTCCACCAACCGGTGCGTTACACTGATAAAATCTTTGAATGGTTGGTATTGACTTTCGGTCTTTACAAAGGTTGGCATTGACCAGTAACTTTGACCCCCTCTTGTGATTTTAAAAGCTTAACATTGTTTAACTCGAGTTTGGGAGGTGTATTTTTTGCTCTTGAAAATAAAATTTGTCCTCAAAATAAAATTTGTGAGCCAAAAATAAGTTTGGGGGAGATTTTCACGTTTACTTATTCTTATCCCCGTTAATAAATTTCCTCCCAAGCCTACAGGTTTTCAAGATTTAACAGATGGCAACAGTGTGTACACTGTTATAAACAAGTTTGGGGCAGGTTTGTACTTATTTACGCATCACTTTGCATCATACTTTGCATAAGCACAAAACATATAAAAAAATTATACATAAATAAGATAATAAAAGATTAGATAGTAAAAAATTACATCCAAAAGATTGGAAAAATTTAAGAAAACCAAGAAAGTTAGATGTTTTCTTAAACGGAACTAGTAATAAGTAGTTATGAGTCGTTATCCTAAGGGTTAGTAAGATGAAAGTAGTCACTAATCTGCGGATAAAAATAAGTCTGAAAAATAGTTTCTATTCTAGAAGCCAAACATTTGAATGTTGATACTCTACTATTCGCACTTACACACGTCTTGAAACTCTTGATAGTAGAGGATACCTTGAAATGCTCTTGTCTAAAAGCCAAAGTATGAAGAAAATAATAATGAGCATAAAAGTATTAAATAGTGAAGAAAAATGAACACCGGTTTTGTAATCACCAAGACAACAATAAAAAAAATATAGCGAGGGTGCTTCATCACCTAGTGCCTTAGACCAACTGGTTTGGGAGTCACTGCTAAGCCTTAGATATTGCAAGACGAGAAAATTACTACTTATGCCTAAAATGTGAGCACGTGAGTAATCGGTCGGTTAGTACCTCAAGAAGTATCAACGGTCGCATGAAAAATGTGTGAGCAATTCCATCTAAAATATTCACCGACTAAAAAGTACCAAGGTTGATGGACAAGAGTATGATAGCTTGAATTGAATTCTCTGAGTGTAGGGATGTTCTTTACACACACGTAGGGGTATATGATCGGTGTTTGGAAGAAAGGTAGGAATGAATAATAAAGGCGATGTTTTATTGAGGGATGATGTGATTTCTAATATCTTTTCATGACTATTAAGATAGGGCTCATGACAACCGAAAAGCTAGTATAGTTGAAAACTCTGATTTTCAAGTTCTTTCTTTTACAGTTCTTATCTTTACATGTAACTTTCACAGTCTTCCTTTTATTATGGGATTTTGTGGGTGCAATCCGCTAAAAACCCTCAGGAGACAACACTCCTCCTATTAGGGACACCTAGAGGTTTAAAGGCTTGTTGCACGTGCTCAGTGCAATCGTGTTTGCCTACGAAAGTGTGATGGTTAGTTTTTCTTTTTCTTAATAAATTTTCTCCTTCTCTTAAATAAAAGATGTTTGCTTGAGACGATCAAAATTAAGTTTGGGGGAATTTGTTCAGTCGAAAATATTGCATTCTGTAACACATCAATTTCCTCATTATTCTAATCATCTAAATGTGTTTATTGTAAATATAACACAGATTACAAATTCATCTGCAAAATACCAAATACCACGTGTTATAGTTATAATCAACACTCTGGAGAGAAATTGTGTGTTTATTATTACACGCATGATATTGTATATCTCAACATATTTTATCGAGATTGTGTGCAGAAAATTCTTCAGGTCAAAGAACCAGAATCACAAAAGTGCCGATAAATTACAACAAGTCAAAGAATTCAAATCTGGCAGAGATTCAGAAGAGATAAAATGATTTCAGATATCAGAAGAAGACCCAAACATCAACAGAAGAAGAGCACATAAAAATGATGCAGAGATCTCATTAAATGGCCGCGGATCCGAGGCCGAGTCGGCCGGATTGCCGCGGTTCCGCGGCCGAGTTGAGGGATTAGGGTGACGTGTCTCTCCAGAAACTTCATTCTAACAACCTCGCTTACCTTAGATGCTCCAGTGTAACAGACTTCGTCTGGAAACTTCTCTGCATAACAACCTTCTTCTAGAAGGCTCCTTATAACAACCTTTTTTTAGAAGGCTCCTTCTAACAACCTTATTCTAGAAGGCTCTCTCCAACAACCTTATTCTAGAAGGTTCTCTCTAACCACCTAGGTTTTGGAGGGAAATTTGAATTTGAATTTATAAAAGGAGATCTAGATCTAGGGTTGAGATTGTTCATTAATTGGGGGTTCAATAATTTCGCACACAAGTTGAGTGACACAACTTGTGATCCAATCCAAACCCTAACCCAAATTCAAGATCCAAAGCAAAATCAAGATCCATTGAGAAGCAAATCAAGCGAGCAATCAACGATTCTTCATCGCAACGCCGTTCGTCATCCGAGCAAGAGATCCACGACGATCCGCGACTCACGGCGATCGAGATTCGCAATGATCGACGACAAATTCACCCCTTCAAAGGAAAGATGGAGAGCTTAATCTTGTACCTCGAATTGAGGAGTTGTGTAAATTTGAAGAAGATTTAATGAAGGTGAAAAATTGTCAATTCTCATTTTCATTACATTCTTCCATTATGAAATATCTCATTTGTGATTCTTTAATTTTCATGATGTGTGAGTGAAACCTCCGCTTGTGAAGGATTCGAGAGAATCGGTAGATTAAGTGATGATAAGATCCTAATACAAATCTTAAGTCTTATGAGATTTGTGAACTTTAAGAAAAAGAATCATCAATGACCTAATTTGGAGCGAGATCGCATTCTTGATTATTTCGTTGCAAATTAGGGATTAAACGGTTGATGATTCTCTTTGCTAAAAGTTAGATCCGAATGATGATCAATGAAAAGACAAGGGATAGAGAAGGAGAAACCCTAGTTTCTTCAATAGATCCCTAATCTTCATTCATCATCATCGTCCTAGCTACAAATTATCAATAGATAAGATAAGTCATTTTTAGATTCATCATTGCTACTAATTCGATCGATTCCTACAAGCTATTCTACAAATCTTGATAACTAAATTGGTTTGGACATCTTCTTGATTCTTAATTCTTAATTCTAGATCTATTTTCTTTATGTTTCTTGAAATGAAATCTCATAAATCTTGAATCAACTTTCTTAAATTTTCTTTGATGTTTTCATTTCAATTCATCTAAAGCAAGATCGAACAAGTACTCGCATCTCAGTGGACGATCCGTATTAACGCGCTACATCGACACCGTTAATTGGTTGCGGTATAAATTTCTTTGATTGTGAAACATTTTACTTAACACGTCAAGAAACTATCAATCACCCGACAATGCGCACTTACGATATCTTCGAAAAGAAGCTCACCTCGGGTGACCCGGCGGACCACTCTCGACCCGACCCATGAGCGGGTAGGGATGAGAGTGGGGGGCTAATGATGATGCTCGATATCGGTGATCTCCTAAATCGTGACTCGTGGCAGATGATGTGTCCCGAAACTTGCAAGAAAAGACCAAGAATTGGAAGAATACCCGACCTTCTGCGACCGTCCACACCACTCCTATGCCCGCCTTAAAAACAACTGTTGGCTCGTCTCCGAGCCCCCTGCACATTTGGCATCCTCGGCCCTCTCAGCTCGTCTCCGGGCTATTGCAGAACCAAGATATCTTGGCCTCCCGCTCGTTCGCGAGCCTCCTGCCGAGCTCATCTTCCTCGATCTCATCGACCGACCCACAGTACCGATCACGGGCGCCTCCGCCACGGCTCTGCGAATCTCGCCATGCGCGAGATATCCGCCGGCCACGTCCCGCGTTCCACGCCATCACGATCCCCCATTAACGAGCCCGTCTCATCATTAATGCAGAATCCCGCTTATCACGCAGGCGTGACGCCAAGGGCATAACGGCCGGTGTGATTCTCGCGTCTGCCGGCCCGTCGCCACCACTATATAAACCCCTCTTTCAGACGATCGAAGGAAGTCATTCTTTCCTCACTAGGCCGTTACTCTGCTCGAATATCCGGTCTAACTTGATCGTCGGAGGGTTCTCGGTGGTACAACCACCCTCGGGACTTCCTTGCAGGTAGCTCGGCCTCAACCACCTCAAACCCATTGAGATCCACAAGCTTTAGGAGGCAACCTTTGGCTCAATCTCAGCCGTCCATCATCGCATGCAGTAGATCTATGGAAGGTAACATCTGAAGGAGATCCAGACCTCCATCAGAAACAAATATTGTGTTTTAATAATACAGTTTTAGACCCAATATATAAGAAAAAGCTCAAGACAATTTAATCAAAAACTTTATTCAAAATGATTGTTCTGCAATATATAAATATATCAACCATGTATCTATATAAACTCCATAAACTGATAACCTCCATTTATCTTCAAAATCTTATTATGTGATCCTTCCAAACAAACTCCATAAAATGATAACCTCTATTTATCTACAAAATCTTATTATGTGATCCTTCCAAACAGCAAAAGCAATTGTACGGCAAAGATAGGAAAAAAAGAGGGAGAAAACAGGAATGATTAAGTATCGTACAGATCGGAAATGATTTAATTATAAGTGGAACTAATATTCCCCTCCCCCCGCCCCCACCCCCCACCCCGCCCCGCCCCGCCCCACCTTTTATCATATGGATTTTAATTTTTTTTTATCAAATGCGTATTTTCAAACTAAAATTCACATGATAGGAGTATTAGATATTTATCCCTATGATTTGTTGATGAATATATAGCAGAGATAATTCTTACCATCCTAAAAAGGGGGAAAAAAGAGAGTAAAATATTAAGAAATAAATGATTGAGACTATGGACAGAGTCAGCCTTTAATTAATATGCTATCAAATCTCCTCTCCCATTCAGCTGAACAACCCCACCAGCTAAAATGATAACATAATTAAGAGATGAAGGTACATTTATGAAAGGAATTTTTAGAATCTATGTGTTGGCATTCAATCAGCTACAATATGTATTCAAAAACTAACACTTGGCTCTCATCTCATTTGGTCATGAGATATATAAATCATGAGTGGGTTGTTGAAATATATATATTGGAGAAAGAGTCCTTAATCATGGCATGTCACGAGCAAAAATATGTTATAGTCATTGAATCCAATGAGATGGCTTTGGAATGGATAAAAGGCCCCTCATTGGTAGAGATGCACCCATGCATTGGCTATTTCTTAAGAAGAAGAAAATTTGAAAAAGGAAAAGATAAGAAAAACAAATTTTGGCCGCATCCGTACATTATCATCTCAAGACTTATAACTAGAATTTAAGACATCATGCGGCATTTTCTCATTTTTCGAAATAATTAGCCAAAAGATTATTCATATTTTTCTTGACCATCCCATAGAAGTCACCCTCTAGGTCCTTCTCGACTAATCAATGGCACTCCAAGTGGGTTCATATTTTACTCTAATTTAGTTTTCTTGTATCCTCTGATTTCTTTTATTTTCTTTTTAAATAATTGGTTATAATCGAGTGCACTACCAGTATTTTAATGCAAGATCCTTTGTTCGACAAGAAAGATGGTACATGCTTAAATTTTCTTATTTTCATTAAATGTTCTTGTTCTTTGCCTCCTCATAATGTTTATTTTTCACTAAATGTTATTGTTCTCTGACTCTTAAAAATCTACATATACATATCACATATCATCCTACATAGAGATAAATATAAAACTTTTAACCTACCTGCACCCATGTAGATCAAGCACTTGGCATACTATTGGAGAGTTTTCCCCCAAAACAATACTACTAAAATAATTAATATCCGAAACGATACTCTCCCAAAAATATTTTCAAGAATAGATCTCCGTACAGCTACGCAGGATTTGGTCTTGAACTTGCCAAAAGAAATAGCCTTTTTCTTTTGTTGAAAAGGCTATTGGCAATAGCGTTTTCTTTTATTAATATTGATTTTACCATATGTATTTTGTTAAGCTTGTTTTAGATTTTGATTTTGTTGAAATTGTAACAAAATTTACAAAGAGTGGATGAAAAAATCTCATAGTTTTTTTAAGAAAAAATAAATTTAGTTAGTATATAGATTTTTGTTATGCTTTTTTCTATATATTTTCCAAATCAAATATAGGTTTCTTTAAAAATAAAATAAAATCATAATAGATTGGAGGCCGGGTAATCAGGCCCGGTAGGTGTCGAAATTTATAAATTGTTAGAATTCTGAGTGATTGCAACCTGTCACCTCTATGTTTTAAAAACGAATTTAGATCCAAAATGAGTGGGTATAAATAAAAGGGTCCATAGCTTGTGTACGTTCTACATGTGATGTGCAAGGAAATTCGGAAAATGGTATAAAAATCATTAAAACAACATGGAGATTAAAAAAAAAAGAGCTTATTTCTATATACTCCTAGAAACATTGGTATTCTCAAAAACACCCCCGAAAACTTTATATTTTTAAATACACCCTCTAAAACCTCTTCATTAACTAAAAACTCCCGAAAGCCATACGCATCTATTTTTTTAGCGTGGATTCTCAAGTTGGGTGCTCTGAACATCCCAGCACGTTGCAAACTTTCCAATCCACCATCTAACTTTTATGACATTTCATCCAATTGAATGTCTCCTGTAAGAAACCAATCGGAGCGCTTCTTCATATGGTGATTGCAAATATTGTTTGGTATGTTTGGAAATAACGAAATTATAGAACTTTTAGATCTCAATGTAGGTTCAAAGAGACTGTAGTTCGGAATGTTATCTCCGATACTTCAATTAAAATAGATAAGTTCTTTGATACCGTTTCAATTAGAGTAGCTAAGTTCTTTTATACTACAACTCTTGGTAGTGGATCAATTGCCCGAAATTGGAGTACACTATCTTCTTTTTTACATGTTCAATATTAAGCTATTGTCTTGTAATAGATTTGATCTTTTATATATATATATATTCTTTTTTACATGTTCAATATTAAGCTATTGTCTTGTAATAGATTTGATCTTTTATATATATATATATATATATATATATATATATAATTGGGCTTTTTGTCGTCGCCTTTAGAAAAAATAAAATAAAAACACCCTTTTACTTAAATTAATTAAGATAAATAATTGGATTATAACTAATATGATGAATTATGAGATAAAAAATCTTATCTAACATCCAAACTCTCGTCTCTTTTCATTTATGTGCATAACCCATTTGTCTTACTCTTCCAATTTTTCATCTCAAGTTATCATTTTAGCTTCTTAACGGAGATTTCTAAGTTTTTTGGAATGATAATAAAGTATAGGGGCCAATTTAGTTTAACTAAGAGTTTTAGAGGATGTATTTAAAAATATAAAATTTTATGGGATGTTTTTAAAAATAGCAATGTTTTAGTGGCCTATAGAAAAAGCTAGAAAAGGGAACGGAGAAAAATTATGAAATTGGGTTTTTATCCTTTTGTTTGGAGAAGCCCATCACGTATAATAAATTTTGTGATGCCCTCACCATACATACAAAAAACTTAAGATATAGGATGCGGGAATAATTAAAAATAAATCTCGTTTCTAGCTTTTTGCTATGTTATTGACTGGTAGAAACCGTGTGTAATAAATCTCTTCTCTTCTCTCTGCTTGTTGAATTTATAAGGGCAGCTAATAAAATATTAGCGACCATTAAATTTATACGGTTGCTAATAAAGTATTAACGACTGTTTATAATTATACAGTAGCTAATATACGGTCGTCAATATCAGAGTCGTATTAGCGACCGTATTATCATTATTAGCCACCGTATAGATTCGGCCGCTAATACCATCATCAAATCTCTCATTTCTGATTGGTCCAAAAAAGTTGTCGCGTATCCCCCTTTCTCCAAATCCCAAACGTCCATTCTTCCCGCGATCCAATGGACCCCGTCTTCCTCTTCCGCCCCTTTATATAACTCCCAATCCCTTTCTTCTTCCCCACATCAAATCCTTTAAAATTCAAAAAAAGATCTCAGATATCAATTATTGGTGTCACGTCCTACTTCTCAAAAGAAAATGAAGAAATACCGTGGCATGGTCCGCAACCTAATTGTATTGAAGGTGGACTATTTCAATACAGCTCGTTAAGCATATGAATATTTATAACATGCAGAATATGTACTAAAACAAAATAATAAAAACGGAAGGCATTTATTTCCATAACAAAAACTTTATTATATCGCAAAATAAATGAGTAAAATAAACTAAATAGTTTAATTACGTTGACTTTAAGGAAAGGAAAGCTCTTAACATGCGGACAACTGATAAATAGAAGAGCTATCCTAATGCTCTTGAATGAATTTCGTGTAGTCTTCATTGGTGGGATCCACCTCTTGATTCTCATCACAATACTCGTCATCATCTAACGGACATTTCAGAGATAGAGAAAAGAGAGAAGAGAAAGTTCGTTAGTGAGTTGCACTCGGGTAGGATTACCTCATAAGGAAGTAAGGATATAAAAAGAACAAACAAGGGCATATAGGTATGATATGTGTATAAAGGTATGACGTGTGTGTGTGTGTGTGTGTGAGGGTATGAGATATATGTAAATAAGGGTATGTGGTATAAGGTATCTACTAGGTAAAAGTTCGCATTAGTTTGTTAAATAAGGGTTCAGATACTCGCGATTATTCCGTTGTGGCCACGGAACAACACCTGGGGAAGTGAAATGTACGATTTCACTTCTCGGGATCATGATCGAATAGTAGGAGAATCCGAATTCCGCACATTCTTACCTAATCAAACTATTCATCCCCGTTATTTAGTGTAAAGGTTTTGACGAATTAGAATTAGTGCATATATCATCTAGGCATGGAATTTACACATTGTATGTCATCTACATATTGGATTATTCGCCCTTAAAGTAGGACCAGTATTCGTCCGAAGATCGGATTAGTATTCGCCTAAATATCGGATTAGTAGTTATCCATATATTGGACTGTTCATCCCGTCTGCGGGATCTTCATTTATAAAGTATTCCATACCTAAATTCGCGCATTCTAACACTAACCGTATCATGTGTCATGTATGTCGTAAGTTTGTATTCAAATAGTTGATCTCATTTAATATAACCTTCCACAACCACTCATTTTATTTTTTTACCTTTTAAAGTTTGTATAGTGGATCATGGTATTTTATTGTACTTATTGTTTATAAGAAAACCATGGTTTTTTAGAGCAAATATAGTTTGGGAGACCCATGATACTTTAATAAAAATATCTTTCAATAAGATTATGGTATTCATTTGAAATTATCTTTTAATAAAGATTTATGTATTCTTTTGGAAAATATCTTTTAAAAAAGATTATGGGTTTTGTTGAAAATAGCGTTTTAGTAAAAATCAAGGTATTTAAATGAAATTAAACCCTTCTAGGATAGATTAAGGTATTTTATTGTAAATAATAATTTATAAACTTATGGTATTTATTTGGAGATAACATTTTAGAAATGCGTCCGTATTGCCAACCGCTGCACATGGGCTGCAGGATTTGTGTCCTTTTCAGAGACGATTGCCTAATAACAACGTGGTATTTACGTAAAACATTACCCCATTTAATTAAGGGTACTTTATTAAAAGTGATATTCTACAAAATCAACTCCACGTTTACAACCGCTGCACATGAACGACAGAATTTGTGTACTTTTCAGAGACGATTGCTTAGTAACTACGGGGTGTTTCATGTAAAATATTACCCAATTAGGGCATCTTTAAACCTTAGTGGTTATAAGCTGAAAATATTAATATAAAAATATTCCTTTTAAGTGAAGGGGTATTAATGTAATAACTATATTATAATTAGCTTATATCATTTAAAAATAAGGTATCTATGCGAACATTTGTTTTAGAATTCTAGGATATATCTAACAAATATCACGACCTGTCACGCCCCGCTTCCCATTGTACGGCGAAGTGGACGTGACGAGATCCGCTACGTATGTACTCAGAAGTACATACGCTAAGCGTAGCTAAGCAATATAAATACACAAGAGACAAGAGTATAAAAAGAACAGCAACTTTTATTTATTAATATTCTTTGTACAATACATGGAAAGGAAAATACAACTGAAATAAAGATGCCTAAATAGTGGCATAACAGGAAATGGAAAGTACTGAAAAGAAAAGTGTACAATGAAATTATACTGCAGGGTTTTCGGCAAATTGCACCAATTCTTCTTGTGTTGGCTCAACTTCTGCCGGGTCCAGGTCACCTGACGACATTCAAAGAAGAGAGAAACAGAATGTCGTCAGCGAACAGATCGCTCGGTAAGTCCCAAAGGTAAGAGGGAAGTAGAGAAGACAGAATGAGAAGATATATTTTTAAAGTGTAAGCTGTTGTTGTAATGTTATGTTAACGCTGTTGTTTGTAGCTTGGTACAGAAGGATACCAGTGTATACGAGGGGAGTCTCACTTGCCAGAGACTAGGGCACGTGTAGTACAAGGAACCGTTATGCCACTGTACAACAGCAATGGGATTCAGGTTAGGTGTATTAATCTGACCACCTCGTGCCACCTTTAACACCTTCCGTACCAATCTACCCCTTAAACCCCGCGATGTCTTGTTTGTATTGTTATCTTGTAAATTGTGTTGGTTGTGTAATACCCAGCCCCTTTTATACCAAAATCCGTATTGTGTCACTTTATAATTTTAATTATAATTTTATTTCTCCTAAAGCCCATTCCCTTTTATTAAACCAAAACCCAAACAAAATCTATCAGTTTTTTTTTATAAAATCCCAGCCCTTTGTAATTTTCTCATTATTTTATTTTATTTTATTTAAACTCAAAACCCAATTTTTTCCCCTTCAACCATTTCCTTTATTTACAAAAAACTAAACCCTAAAACCTAATTAATCCCTAAAGCCATTCCTCAGTTTTTTTGAAAAGGAAAATGAATTTTTGGCTGCCCAACCGAGCCCGGCCCACTCCGTTTTAGTTTTTCCATTAAAATTTCCTTTAAACCCCGGCCCGTTCTTCCTCAGCCCATTCTTTCTATTTATTATTCAAATTAATTTTTATTTGCACCAGCCCACTCCCTTGGCCCGCTCGCTTAAACCCGACCCGGCCCGCTCGCTTAAACCCGACCCGGCCCGCACCTCACCTCCCTCGTCTCCAACGGCTTTTTTCCCTAACTCTCGCTCATGAGCGCGCTCCTCGCCTCCGCCGACGCCCGCGCTATTGCCCACGTCGCAGCAGTTACCCCCACGGCGCGCGTCTCTCTCCTCTCATAATTCCTTGAATCACCCACGTCTCCCCCTCTCTCTTTTCTTCCCACTCCTTCTTCTTCCCGTTGCGCTTTTCCCGCGCGCGATCCACCTTCCTCGCCGCCTCCTCCGCACTCGCTCACGCGAACGTTACCCCAAGCATTCCCCTCTCCAACCCCGTCGCCCTCATCCTCTCCTCTCAAAACTCTCAATCACTCGCTCCCCTCCTTCCTTTCCTTCCTCCTCCTCCCTCGAACCCGCCATCAGCAACCCATTGCAGCTCCGATCGTCGGCCACCTCCTCCCCGAGCACCCTCATCTACACCCCCTCACCACTCCACTTCGTCGACCAAGCAACCCTACCCAACTCCCCTGCACACCCAACCCACTCACACACGAGCTCGGCCACCGGCGCCCTCTCGTCGGCGAGTCCCGCGGCTTATCGTCGACACCCCGTACCCGCCTCGTCGTCAGCAGCATCACCCCCACTCCATCGACAACACACACCCGAGTCTCTACACCCTTCTCCCAACACATGATTCAACTCGCGTAATGATGATGCAGCGGTCTAGCAATCAAAGAAGAATTTTCATGTTTTCCAATTTCAGTATTATATTGTCATCTTCTTATAAACATTTCTTTCCGTTTGAACCTTTGTATCCGTCGAACTTTTAGTTGAATGAAATAAAATTTGAATCGTAATATATGTATCATTCTCTTGTCATTTCCCTTGTTCATACTATTCATTAGCATAACATTTTAATCTTGATTTTTCAATTCCTGCCACCGCATATCTTTCCGTACTTCGTACACCTAGCCATTTTCCTGATGTATTCCATTGTCTAATCATGACTCTTTTTCTTTCAGGCCATGGCCCACCGTGGAGCAGCGCCGCATCTGGATGAGGATGCACAATCTTGCGTTTCCTTAGACCACACGCTGATGAGTTCTGACGATGAGATCAACGGTCCCCAGGTCAATTTCGGAAACGACGATTCAGAGGACGAAGGAGTAGCCGTCCCAGAGTTTGACATGATAGCTGATTCCGACGAAGAAGAAGGAGACCCTGAAGAGAACCCAATAGAAGAAGATCCCGAGGAAGAACCAATAGAAGAAAATCCAATGGAGGAAGACCCCGTAGAAGAAAATCCAGAAGAAGAAAATCACATGGAATCAGACCTCGATGAAGAAGCTCTACCCAAGGAAGAAGGACCAGAAGATCAAGACCCTGCGGTGGAAGAACTCCCAATGGCGATACCTGCGAGGCGCTATGGAAATGGACGCCCCTACCTGAGTGCGCGAGCCTACCGCAACCTACTGAATCTCCACAACCGCGACTGACGGAATTTCTTTTGATGTTGTCTTTCTGACCAAATAAAATGTGTATAGTTTAGGGCCACTCTTCGTCTTTGGGAATGCCTCGTTTCAAATTTTCTCGAATGAAATAAATCTTTTGAATTCGTAAACCTTTTGATTTTTGGTTCGCTTGATGCTTGTTTATTGCCCTTATCCAATTATTTTCTGCTGAGATCTCTGACTGTCCACCCCTACTCATTGTATAGTTTTCACTCTCATTTCGATTAGAAAGTACCGCACCCTGATCCTTGGAATGAGCCACCATTCATCCTTCGTCTGTACCCTGTTTGAGATCCTTCTGGGAGGAGGACCTTTCTTATGAATTACCGAGTTCATTAACTTTTCAAATTCTTGATTCATAGGATTTACCGATCGTTATTCTCCCCATACTTTTACCTTGTAGTCCTTTTGTTGCTCACCATTACTTTCTGTGCTGACCCGATCTCAGTCTCCTTGATCTTCAGCCTAAAGCCGCCACACACCGACCTTCTGTATGAGCCACACTTCTTTGTAATCATTACCCTAGCTAGCCCTATACTCCTTTGTGTTTTCCCTATTACCCTAACTATATTTAGGGACACTGTTATTCAAAAATTTAGTTCTCGGTATTTTGAATTTATCAAAAAGTGTGTGTTATTGATTACTCTGTTTTATGTATTTTAAGTACACTATTATTATTCTCGTTTTCAGTAGCGCAATCTTACACTGCGCATATATTGTTCCATGTTCCCCGTTTTCGTTATGTGAGTTTTCTAAGTTGATTCAAAACTATTTGATCGATACATCATCCTAAAATGTTTTAAACTATCGACAAATCTTTCACTACTTTATTATCGTTACCTTATTTCGAGTATTATGCATATGCTTACTATTATAAGTGGTTGAGCCTTATACTTATTATTTCTGTTTTCTATTTTGATATACTTAGACGTGCACACATTTGGGTTTCAACTTTTACCGAGCACACTTTGATTAATATTATTCGTTATTGTTACCTATATTCTCGTATATTTGTAGTTGCCCTTATAGTGTTCCTGCATTATGCCTTTTAGGCCTAACTTTTGTATGTGGTTCTTATATATATGTATGTACCTTCAAAACTTTGTCTGCCCGTTTTTAAGTAAATCAACAAGTATTAGTTTTCGATATGATAATTCTTCGCTTATTATTTATAGCTAGTTGTTTCTTTTAAATTTCGAGGACGAAATTTTTGTAAGGGTGGTATGATATAATACACAGCCCCTTTTATACCAAAATCTGTATTGTGTCACTTTATAATTTTAATTATAATTTTATTTCTCCTAAAGCCCATTCCCTTTTATTAGACCAAAACCCAAATAAAATCTATCAGTTTCTTTTTATAAAATCCCAGCCCTTTGTAATTTTCTCATTATTTTATTTCATTTTATTTAAACTCAAAACCCAATTTTTTTCCCTTCAACCATTTCCTTTATTTACTTAAAACTAAACCCTAAAACCTAATTAATCCCTAAATCCATTCCTCAGTTTTTTTTTGAAAAGGAAAATGAATTTTTGGCAGCCCAACCGAGCCCGGCCCACTCCCTTTTAGTTTTTCCATTAAAATTTCCTTTAAACCCCGGCCCGTTCTTCCTCAGCCCATTCATTCTATTTATTATTCAAATTAATTTTTATTTGCACCAGCCCACTCCCTTGGCCCGCTCGCTTAAACCCGACCCGGCCCGCACCTCACCTCCCTCGTCTCCAACGGCTCTTTTCCCTAACTCTCGCTCGCGAGCGCGCTCCTCGCCTCCGCCGACGCCCACGCTATCGCCCACGTCGCAGCAGTTACCCCCACGGCGCGCGTCTCTCTCCTATCATAATTCCTTCAATCACCCACGTCTCCCCCTCTCTCTTTTCTTCCCACTCCTTCTTCTTCCCGTTGCGTTTTTCCCGCGCGCGATCCACCTTCCTCGCCGCCTCCTCCGCACTCGCTCGCGCGAACGTTACCCCACGCATTCCCCTCTCCAACCCCGTCGCCCTCATCCTCTCATCTCAAAACTCTCAATCACTCTCTCCCCTCCTTCCTTTCCTTCCTCCTCTTCCCTCGAACCCGCCATCAGCAACCCATTGCAGCTCCGATCGCCGGCCACCTCCTCCCCGAGCACCCTCATCTGCACCCCCTCACCACTCCACTTCGTCGACCAAGCAACCCTACCCAACTCCCCTGCACACCCAACACACTCACACACGAGCTCGGCCACCGGCGCCTTCTCGTCGGCGAGTCTCGCGGCTTATCGTCGACTCCCCGTACCCGCCTCGTCATCAGCTGCATCACCCCCACTCCATCGACAACACACACCCGAGTCTCTACACCCTTCTCCCAAACTCTCTACCTCCCCTCTGTTTCCTCCTTCTCTCTCTCTCCCTCTATCTCTTTCTGTTTCCCTCTCTCTAATCTTTGCCTCTTTCTCTCACACTCTCTCTCTCAGTACTCACTGTCTCCCTCTCTCTAACTCTCTCTCAAACCCTCTCTGCCCACTCTCTCTCTCTCTCTCTCTCTAAAGCTCTACCCCCAAGCCAATGTCACCCTTGCACATCGTCGGAGCTCCTAGTTGTTGCCGCCTGGATCGCCGCAGTTGAGATACCGAGCCCCAGCTCCTCTCCGCCTACCCGTCGCAGTCGAGCTTGAGTCCAGTCATCGCGAGCCGAAGCCGTGAAACCAAACCACGTCGTTCGTCGCGCGCTCGTGACGTTGCCGCTATCGTACATCGCCCAAAATGTTCCTAGGCAAGTTCTCTACTTGCTACATGCTACAGTATGATAATTACACATTATAATCTTGTATATCCTATGTTTTAATCTCTGCCAAATGTTACGATGTAACTGTTCGATACATGTTCTCATAGGGCAACATCATTTAATTTGACGGAACTAACTGGTATAAGTTGGCCCGTATGGCCGTGAATCTAATGTGTGAAATTCGTTGGAAAATATGACCGTTAACGACTAAAACGACTACCCCCAAGTTTGCCTGTAAAACTAGATATTTTCTGTACCTGAAAACCGTAAAAATCACCATAAATTATATACACAATGGAATGATGCGTTCGAGGGCTCAAATCGAAGCCAACTTGATGAACTTTAACCCTAGACTAGTTTCCAGATATTCCTTTACTCAAACTGTGTTAATATTTGGATCGGAGTGCGACTCTGGACTGCAGTCCAGAGCGACTCCAATTGTTGCTTACTGTTCCGTAATGAACACCACCCTGTTTTCTAAACTCGTAGGTTGCGGAACTCCACTGTTTATTGTAGGTGAACCTGTTATCTAGATAACACAACTGGTTTCATCCTGTTTCGTTATCGTTTGTTATTTAATCTGTTATTTAATAGATCGGGACGCATAACAGTCCCAACAGAATCAGAACTGAAATATTGGTATTGAATAGTGTATATCTCCTGACGTACAGACGTGATTGAAGATCGGTCTATTGCGTTGAAAACCTTACTGAAAACCCTAGATTTCATCAAACTGTAGCGTCGCTAAAATATGATCCCAACTGGAATTAAAATGCGTTGCGAAACGGACTTCTGATTCTGAAACCGGATTTCCAGCCGCAAGTGCTTAAAATGAAATGGCCATAGATAATGATCCTGAAACCCGATTGGCATGAAACTAAATTCGAGGGATAGATAACTGAACAAACTAATTATTACCTGTTCATCGTCTCACTAAATTGTAACCGTACGATTTATGATAATTTGTGCAAGTGGTAGGTCATTGATTGAGGACATCCTAAACATACTTTATATACTGCTTATGCATCATATCATACACATGTCGTTGCATTGATAACATAGTGATAACGTGCATTTACCCAGTGTTAGGCTTTAGTGATGATTGTGGCAAGTACGTCAGTGTTCGTGTATCAGTGAATAAGTGAAAGTGATACGTACTTGTACACAATCAGTGACCCTATTATTCTATTGCATTGTCGACGTCTGTGGGATGCGTGTACGTGTGACTATAAGTGGTATGGGACACTTATGGAAGCGCTTGCACGGGTGTCATAGATAAGACACCAGACACTGCCATTTATCTTAGGTATTAGTCGGGACGTACTTGATGGAAGTCCTGCCTCCAATTCTCGCGCAGACTTGTCACGGATCGATTGGTATTTAGGGTTATGGTTAGCGTTTGATGTAGACTACGGGGTGTGGGGTAGTTTAAGTGTGAGTTCAACAGAATCTCGGGAGTCCCATGCCGGCTTATATATTTAGGGAGATATATGGAGATTTACAGGGTATGTGATTATCACCGTGATATACATGTTGGGCCCGTGGTCCCTTGCCCTTAGGTTCTACCCTTGGGTGGAGGACACTCACGAGTGGTTGACTCTCACACTTGGACTGACGATAGGCTTAGTGACCTGTACAGTGAGACTTAGAGACTGATAGGGATACTGGCATTGATATACCTTACTCACCGTGTTGACATACGTGGCATATCGTTCTATTGCTTTTACTGTTCCGCTGCATTGATTACTGCATGTTCATACCTATACCATTCTGATTTACTGCTACATATATCTGTTATCACTGTTAGAATTGTCATATGATTTTATATATTATATTACTATTGTGTCGCTCTGACGACCTGAGTATGCATGCTCAGTGTGAGGAGAAGATTTAGCCTGGACCAGAACTAGACGTGTATCACAGACACCTCGACTTGCTATCCAGAGTTACATTCGTTTGTTCCCTCTCAGGTCAATTCTTTACATTGTTTCATTCCGTTGCTGCATTTCTCATTACCTGCGCATCATATACTGTTTACCATGAAAAACTAGAAGCCGAAGTGTGACTACGGCAGGATATTTTCTTGACCGTAGGAGCATGGCTGGCCTTGTCAACCCCTCGTATTCCGTATTTTGGGAAGCGGGGCGTGACAGGTTGTATGATTGATTGACTGACTGACCGAAACCATGATATCAAGAAACGGTTATAACCGTAGAGTCATGTAAATGGAATACTGGGAATCATGTAAAAGGAATATATCCATGGTTCGGTTCAGCCGGATTGTGTAAATTGATAATTGTATTCATGAATTCATGTGTTCATATTGACTTAGAATCTTGAAAATTTATATGGTACTTGAATCATATTCAAGTCGGATTATGATCAGACTCAAACCCGAGTCAGACCATAGAAATGTAAATCGAAGTCCTATAATTGCTAGGGTCCTTAGGGTAATTTATAAAACTTGAGGGGGTTTTATGTAAAAATACTTTTGTATAGTTTTCAAAATAGAACTCAAGTATTTAATTATTGTCTTTATGTATATACAACAATTTAATGATCAAGATAAATATGTATACATGTTCGAATAGCATGAAACGAGTCAAGTATATTATACGAGTAACTACCAAAAATAATGCTGTAAAGAAATATTATGTACGACTAATTAATCAAGTCAAACGAATGCGAGAACATAAACAAAAATATGGCTATAAGTGTTTTGCATGCGTGAGTTCCAGTTTCACCTAAATACGACTACCGGTTTGAGAGATATATATGTTTTCGTATCGTCGCGCAAAACAGATCAGAATCTATTTGGCACCGTCACATATTTTTAAAATCTAGTTTGAGTTAATTTCCATCGGTTTTCAGGTTATGGAAAGTATTAGAAAATTGTAGGTATTTCGATGAACTTATCGAAAACATCAAGATTCACATGATTTGGATTTTTGAAGCTCTAGTTATGATCATTTTAATATCAGCGTTTAAAACAGAAATTCAGATTTCTGGACAGCAACTATATATTGTATTGCAAAGCCTATATCAGGTTGTTTCATGCATCTATAAGTAATATAATATACATAAAATTACGGTTCTATCAATTGTGCATCTACACATCTAAATTTTGTCACAAACGGACATCGGGTGTTCGAGTTATGTCCAATTTAAAAACAGTGTGTGAATCGGAACAGATTCTGTCCAGATCCGTCACTTAATATTGTAACACAGTTTTCTTTATCTTAGATGGGTTTTTAGTAAAACTATAAAACTAATAAAATCTAGATCATTCGATGTAGATATCAAAAACACCTGAGTTTGCTCAATTTGGATACCGGTATACCAAGTTATATGTCCTAGAAATTGACCGATAACTGCAGTTTTCTGTTTTACGATCAGTGAATAAATACGATGTAATTCCCAAAGAGTTATGCGGATCGATCTAAAATTTTTACAGCATGTATAAAATAATATAATCTATCTTATGTAAATTCCGTGAAATTTTCAGAAGTAAAAATTAATTTCTAAAAATTATTTTAAAGCTAAAGGTATTGATGTGTATACTAAAATCGGCAGAAAGATTAACTAGTATTTTATGCAGGCTTCTATTTTTTTTTTAATAAACAAACCGATTTCATGTGACATTATAGATATATTGTGGCATGAAATTTGTGTTCTCACAACTTATAATAAACATTCATAGTCATGAACAAAAAAATTAAAAACACTTTAATTTGAACAAGATGCAATAAGGTATTATCAACCATATAAAACAATATATATCTAGAGTTATATATATGTATATGTTTATATTTATTTTCTCTTACGGTTTACGATATGAAAAGAATAGAGAATTCACGAGATATGACAAAAGAAAAATAAGAGGAGAGAGAAGGGACTTACATACACAAGCCGGTATTGTCACCGGGCTTGTCTATCCGCCGATAGCCTCGTGTTACTAGCGAGGCCTTCTTGAAAACTTCTTCATGTTCTTCTTCTTGGACTCTAGGTGAAGAGGGAGAAGTGAGAGATAAAAAATGTGAGGAAGGAAAAGATAGAGGAGGACAAATAAAGATGGTGTAATGGTGAATAATAATATATGCATTTAACATGAGAATTAAAAAAGAAATGAAAGGCCACCATTCATTTTGAAAATGAAAGGTCTCATTTGTAGGTTATGAGAAGAATAAAAAATGATAAAAAATAATTGCAAGAATGAGGATTTGAACATGTGACTTATGGAATAACAATACAAGGGCTTAACCAATGAGCTATAAGGTTGTTCATGCACATATTTAATTAGAATTAAATATATGATGTTGCTTAAAAAGAAAATGGACTTTTTAGATGGGCTGTAGAGAATAAGAATAATGGATTTGGGTTAAATATTTATGAAAGGAAAAATAAGAATGAGAAGTTAAAAACTTAAATATAAGAAAAATAAATTGTACCTAGAAAAAAATACATAATAGATTGAGGAATAAAATAATAATAAATTTAATAGAAAAAGGAAAATACCAAGTACAAATAAATACGGTATATTATTGAAGAGGGATAATACAAATGTATAGATTTTGGGGGTCATTACACGACTTTTCAAAGATTGGGGTATTTTGTTGAAATTAGGAATTATTTTATAATATCAATAAAAATATCATTTTTAAACCCATGAAATATTTTATTTTAAAAAATTTACCTAATTAGTATATGACTTCAAACACAAACTTTTCATAATATGAGGGTGTTTTGTGGAAGCAACCTATTTTGAGATCTATCTGATATCATATTGTAAGATTGTTATATCAACTTAGTATTCAATAAGTAAGTGTAGTTTTTTATCACGGATATGTGTGTGTACATGTAGGATAGGTCGTTACCCTGTGAGTTATCAATATCTAGTTATGATTCTATAAGTTTGATGGTATCATAATATGAGCATATAAGGCTAAGTTTAAAATCATATTAAGGCAAAATCCAAGATTAATATTTAGATAAAAGAAACTAAAAGAAAGAAGGTGATAGATGAAAATGATGAGAGACGAATCCTATCTTTGATTTGAGATGTTAATCGATGGATCGAAAGTGTAATCTTTTACTAAAACCTTAATGACTTTGTGCTCAGATTTTTCCTCGATGATTGGGTGAAATCATAGTGTAGGCGTCGTCGATATGAAAGTCTGGGTATTTTTTTTCCAGAATTTTCGGAGTTTTGTGGCATGAGAAAAGTGATTGGGAAGGGGCTGTATATATAGGGTTTAGGTTGTAACTAATAAATCCCAAAAAAATCCATCAGAAACAATAAAATCCGCACCCATAATCGACCACCAATCATTGAAATCACGTACCAATCATTGCCTCATTATTGCGCCGCTACCAGCGATTCTTGACCGTTGGATCTCGATCCAACAGTCGAGAACGCACCTTCCGCGCAGCCACGTGGCGCGTGGGGGATCACGCGTTTTCATGCGGTCCCCACCACATGGGAGCCGCCGCCCTTGGGCCGTTGGATCTCTCATCCAACGGTCCAGGTTAAACTCCCATATATATATATATATATATATATATATATATATATAAAAGAGAATAACGGTGGAAAGAGGACAGAAGAAGGGATTTCCTGCTATGGCATCGAAAAATACAACCTCCACCATTTTTTCCGACGATCGGCATTTATTATCATCATCGTTATTATTTAAGAAGTGAATACACTAAATTTCATGTGATTCCACCACTTTTTCACCGTTGAATCAGCAATGCAAAAAGTTCTATTGTCGGTAAATCATTAATTTTGCACCAACTAAATCAACGGTGATAAAAGGGTATAATCACATGAAATTTGGTGTATCCACATCTTAGATGATAAAGATGGTGGTAATGTATGCCAATCGTCGAAAAAAAATATGGAGGATGCATTTTTCCGACGTCATAGGAGGAAATTCCCTCCTATGGCACCTTTCCTCCATTAACATCTCTCTCTCTCTCTCTCTCTCTATATATATATATATATATATATTTCTTTTAAATTTTATTATCTAAAATTGTTTTTATAAAACCAAATTTGTTTTGAAAAATTTGTTAAAAATAGTTTTAATTACGGGAAAAATACTAGAAAATACCAAAAAATCTAATTTATTATTATCTTCAGTTTAAAAATGATTTTGGGCTAAAACTAAATAATATTCTCATATATAAAATATTTGTTATTTATTATAATTATTTGAAAGTTTAGTTTATCTTTAAAAACAATTTTATTTCGAAATAATTATTTTAATTAATAATAAAAATACATAAATTATTTTTAAGACATTATAAAATTTCATTAAAATATTTTAAGCCTAGAAAAATATAATTAGCCTTAAAAAATTTCTTTAATTAAATTTAAATGTTTATAAAATTTTTAAAATTACATTAAAAATTATTAAAATAAAATATTTTTCCATCAACGTAACACGCAAATAAATACTTGATACTGAATAAGAGATCTTTTATTGGGTATTAGAAAACACGGTCGCTACATTCTACCCTCCTTAAAATAATTTCGTTCTCAAAATTTCAGAAGGTAGTGGTCAAGGAAAAATTACCAAGAAGGGATAATCGAGATTAAAATTTTGGGCCTCGCTCTCTCGTCCCGTTTCCTCGTTTCCGCGCTGGTTCACCTGGGAGTTCTTCCTCCATAAAACTCTAACCTGCTGAATCGTCTTGTCCCTCAAGGTCTTCATTCTGGTCTAGTATCTCGACCGGTTGCTGCTCGTAGGTTACGTCAGCCCCTACTGTGATTCCGGAATAATCCAAAATGTGACTAGGGTCGCCGACATACCCTCTTAACCGCGAGATATAAAAGCATTACACACGCCCTCCAAGAAGATGGTAAGGCTAAGCGATACACAACTTCGCCGTCTCTTTCTAGGATTTTAAACGACAGATGAGTTGTGGCTGTGCTTTCCGCGCTTTCTGCATCGTATCCCCACTTCCACTGTTTGTATAATCGCTTCAATTCCAAAGTTCTCAAACTTCAAGATCGTCCTCATTCAACTTAGATCACCACTTCCTCCAATATAAAACTCCAACCATCTTAACTGCCTCATCATGAGGTCTTCCGGGATGAAGATGTGTTTCAACCATCCGTGTCCACACGTTCTCTTTATAGCAGTGTCTTTATATCTTCAAGATAAAAATCACAACCGCCAGTTCTAGATACAGATAGGATAGTTGCGTTCATGAATTTTTAGCTGTCTTGACGCATATGCACCTATCTTTCCATGCTGATATATCGTACCACTAAGTCTCTTCCCCGAAACATCGTAGTGGATGTTAAAACTTCTGGGTCTATTAGGTATGGCAAGGATGGATGCGTTAGTTATGATCTACCCTCCTTAGAATAATTTCATATTTGAAATTTTCAAAGGAGTAGACATTAGTGAGCACGGAAATCAGTAACGATGTTAGGAATCTTCTTTTGCTGCATGTGTCACTCCCAAGAGTTGGTGCATCGCTTGATGTAGGGAAAAGTGTAGAAATGGCTTATATATAAAGAATCGGAATGTGTAAAATCAGTAGTCGCTTCCGAATATACAAAAAAGTTTGGAAGTTGAGGAAAGGTTAGAGGTATCTCTAAACTAATGAGAAAGGTAAAATGGGCCATGCAGGAAAACTTAAGAGATATAATCATAAAGGCAGTTGGTCGAACTAGAAGAATTTCAATGAGCCTAACTAATATTCACATCGAAGGAAAATAAGTAAGGTACCGAAAAGGAAGGTTGAAAAAGAAAAGAGTACATCTGCTATCTTGCTCTGTGGCCTCAGCTTCCTCGGCTGTCATAGTAAAGGTCTGGCGTTTGGGTCCATTCCGCTGCGCTTGTTAAAACACAAGTTCTTGTTAGTAATATATGCACTAAAGGCCATTATTGTATCATATCGGTTTCTATATTACTTAATGGAAGCTTGAGATATTCACAGTTGTATTAACAGTCTTGCTCAAAATGGTAGTATGCTACCTGGTTTGTTTCTATTTCAATATGTA
The DNA here is from genome assembly GCA_030015575.1 of Agapanthus africanus. Taxonomy (NCBI): domain Eukaryota; kingdom Viridiplantae; phylum Streptophyta; class Magnoliopsida; order Asparagales; family Amaryllidaceae; genus Agapanthus; species Agapanthus africanus. The sequence continues at coordinate 863,109,568 of CM057338.1, read as the reverse complement.
CATGTGTTTCTTTTAGCATATCGCTTATACATATTGGTAGAGCCCTTAGGATCTTTGCTTGATTACCAGCGTTGTGATGGAAGTCACACTAGTGGGGGATGTGTAGTCTATAAGCACATCCTTATACAGATCTCTAGTCATAGGATTATCGAGACGGGGTATCGATACTACAGAGTAGACTAGTGTATACGCTTCTCATCCCAGCAGGGGAGATGGTCTGTCCCACAGCCATTAGTACGTCGTACTGGAGATAGTATGCAGGTACTCATTGGGTTATGAGTACACTGGACAAGACTCGTCGAGAGCTGCTGGTGGGTATTATACCTATCGTCGGGTAGCAGTTCCCAGGTGACATGAGTACAACTTAGTCCGTCGACTTGACACTGCTACTTCGCCTTGAGTGTGTTTCTACTGTTCTTTGATTACTACCTTACTACGGCTCAAAGGAGTCATGCAAACAAGTAGTAGTTGGGTGCAGTCCCGAAGCACTTGGAGGAAGTGGCGGTTAGATAGGATTCGTCTCTCCAGGTATTAGGGGTTGGTATCGCGCTGTGTTCGGAAAGCCATTACACAAAGTCCCTGGCCAGGGCAAGCGAGATTTTCTGGTACGTATTCCAGTAGTTTCTCAGGGTGTTCTGAGCTACACTCCGGCACAACTTATTGCGTTATTAGAGGTCTGACAATTACCGCCCCTAGGCCCGATATGCGATACTCTGAACAGACCGGACTGTACGGAGATTGTCACAGACAGGCTCAGTAGGAGTTCAGATGGGTTTGCTCATCAGCTTTCTTATCGACAAATACCTGGGTAGCCATTACGTGCAGCTGGTACCGCTTGCGGCTTGTGGTTAAACCCACTACCAGCGTGCTGTCGAGTCTTTAGAGTCACACACAGAGGGTTTCTCTGCTTCGGGCAAAAGATATAGAGGCTGTATGGTTTTACGGCAAGGCTTCGATCACATACGTGTACTTGTGAACGCATGATGATCGGGCGGATAATACTAGTGGGCTTTGGTTTAAGCCGGATCCTAGTATTATATTGATGGATTATTTTCGTCTCTTTGTATTCATATTCTTCGAAATACGGATGCGGGTATGTATATACGGATAAGGGGCATTCTCGTAATTTCATAGGGGAAAGATTATAGAAGGAGACACCTCATTAGGGTTTGATTTCTTTTTTGAATTAAAACTTAAATGATGTGGAGGAAATGAGGTGGAGATATTTGTTGGATGAAGGATGACTCATTCTCTTGACAAAAGAGATATATTGAAGTATGCTTGATATTTTGTGAGATATTTTTCTCATGGAATATTATATGCTTCATTTTCACTAGCTTTTCCTCAAGTATCTTCTTCTTCTTATAAACCCTAAAAGTCTCATGAGTTAAGAAACCTAGGGTTCCAAGAGACAAACCAATCCATTTTCACTCTCTACATCATCTAGGCCTTCTAGTTTAGCGAACTAGGTGCCCTAATTACCTTGGATTTGAGGTTGGAGCTTGGACTATAGACTCTCGGGTGGATCGTCTTTTGACTCGAGGAGGTCGACGAGAAAGTATCGATCTGTTACGATCCTCGGAGCTTATGATGACGAGGAGGACAGCAAAGAAGACCCGAAGGACTTGTATCGTGAGGTATAAACTTCTTTCCGAGTAGTTAACCTCTTTACAAGTTTAGCTAGTTAGGGTTTAGTATCGATCCTGGAGTTCAAGTCGGTGTTGTGAGCTTTGAATATCGTTTTTTAAATATTCCGCCTCCCCGCGAACCCCCGGGGTGCACGACATCGACTTACAATAGTATCAGAGCCTACTAAACCTTTACTAGCTAGTTAGCAACTTATTAGAACTTCGATCGTCGGAAAAACACGAAAATGATACACCCGTAATATTATGTTTCTGTCGATTTTAAAATTGCCAGAAAAAATTATTTCAGAGCAATGAAAATTCAATGCAGGGTATTATAAGAACACCCAAGAAAAAAGAGTCGCTGAATCGCCAAGACGACCGCGGAAGCGCGGCGGAACGGTGCGTTCTTATATTTTGCACCTGCTCTATTCCAGCCCCTAGTTCTGGCGTTAGTTAAGTAACCTAACGGTGTAAGACGAGGCCCAGTGGTGAATGCGGATGGTATAAACGTACGTCGTATTTTCGTTTCTTTCTGTGATGATAGGTGTAAATGATGGGACTGCATATTAATGCAAAGCAAACAAACCAAAGCTGAATCGTTGGAATACTTTTAAAACCACTCGGTTTTTTCAAAAAAGAAACTTTTAAAATGCGGAGCTTAAACAACTCCTTTAAAAGCTACATGGTTCTTTCGATTATATCAAGTTCACTACGTTCACGGTTTCGCCAAAACCATTCGTAGCCCTCCGTCATTTCATATGAATATTCAATAGTATTCAAGCTATGTTTGTTGACCTTCGCCAAGGTATAGTGATTGGTAGCTGCTGGATATTTATATGTAGCATACATAGATGAGTTGGTTTGGGACAGTCGTACTACTTTGTTGGCCTTCGTCAAGGGTATGTATGAGTGAGTTCAAATTAACCTGGACAATGATGGGTAGAACTTGACATGTGACTTATGATTTGTTGGCCTTCGTCAAGGTCATAAGAGTATGGGGCAAAAATCCACAACGGGGGTTTCTAAGGAAACTGAAACTTGCTAGTGCTGCATACCATTTGGAGTGTGATAATGTTGGTGGGATTCCTTCAGGATTATCACACAATAATATTTGGATCCCGATCCTACTCTGAGTATACGCTACTCCTCGGGAGATTTTTCACTTAACGATCAATGCTATAAACCAAGTAGGTGTTTAGAATAGTGTTAGCGGGGCTACGCCTCCAGGAAAAAGTGGTTATTTAATTAAAGAACTTCGCGAAAGCGTCGTAAAACCTCCCTCAAAGTACCGACACTAGTCTGGCCGAATGGTTAAGCAAGTATTGTACGATGAGATTAATCCTGACTAATTCTTCTTTTATGGTTTGAGAAAGGATTTGAGAAACAGTGGGAGCCATCATGTTTAGATAAACTAAAAACCAATCTAAACTTGCAAGAGCGTCATGCTAAAGTGTTTCTTCTCTTTCTTCTAATTGCAGCGACCAGTTGACCGCGCTTACGTTACAACTAGCTAATAAATTGACTAGGCCAGACTATATTGACTGGAAACGGTTTGTACAGATGTCCATTACCTGCGACAAGCTGGACCACCTCATTACTACTCAAGCCCCACCGTCCCAGGTCCAGATTCCACCTTTGTGGATGATATCCGTAAGACAAGAGAAAAGGATAGTGCGATTTCCAAGTGCTTCGTGTTGGCCTTAGTAGATGGTGTAAACCAGATGCAGCACGAGAAGATGAACTTAGTTTCCATCTTCCTCCATAACAAAGATTTATAGGGAGACCAATCTCGTATCGCACGATATGAGATCTCGAAAGAATTGTTTCAAGCGAGGTTGGCTATCGGGTCATCTGTAAGGGACAACATCCTTACGATGACTAGCTATATTGATGAGCTCACAGACCTAGAGAACACGTTGGAGAACCAGCCATAAGCTGACTTGATTCTCCAGTCCCTACCTTCTACTTACACCCTGAAGGAAACCAGGGACACACCCGCTCTGTTTATTGGGGAATATTCCTCTTCTAGATCTAAGGCGAAAGTCAAGGGTGAGAAGAAGAAAACCTCCACAAAGCCGATAGGCGGTGTCAGTAAGGTAGAGGGAAAGGGAAAGGCAAAAGTTTCAGGGCTGGCAGTAGGAGAGGAGGGATATTCCTATTGTCACCAGAAAGGGCATTAGCTGAAAGAATGCAGGGCTTAGAAAGCCAGAATCCAGGATTCGAAGCATGTTGTAGTTTCGACTTCGGGTGTGTTTGTGATTGAAAACTGTATGTCAATTAACTCTACTTCCTGGGTACTAGATACCGGATCAGGATCTCATATCTGTAATTCATTATAGGCTTCGAGAAACCGTAGAGTTATCAAGGCAGGGCAGGTGATATGACTCTCAGGGTTGCTAACGGAATAAGCGTGGACGCTGAATTCATAGGGGAATATCACCTAAGATTGACAAGTGGGCAGATATTGATTCTACGTAACTGTTTGTATGTACCTAGTCTAGCTTGTAATATCATATCTGTATCTTTACTTTCTAAGGAAGGATATGATTTTACATTTGTAAGCGATGTGGTCCACATCCATCTAAATCATGCTCTGATTAGATCAGCTACATTAGATAACGGTGTATACTTATTAAATCAAGCTCAGGGTTTCAGTATCCAGAACACACTTAAAAGAAAGTCTCCAGAATTAAATCAGGCTTTCTTATGGAATTGCAGACTGGGTCACATAAATGAAACATGGTTAACGAAGTTACATAGAAAGGGATATTTGGATCCGTTCAAATATTAGTCTTATGCAACTTGTCAATCTTGTCTCATGGAAAAGATGACAAAGACTCCGTTCACTGGATACGGAGTAAGAGCGAGCGAGCTCTTGGGACTCATACACAGCGATGTGTGTGGTCTAATCTCTACACATGCACGAAGTGGTTAATCCTATTTCATTACTTTTACGGATGATTTCTTTAGGTATGAACATGTCTTCTTGATGAAGTATAAATCCGATGCCTTTGAGAAATTCCGGGAATATAAGAATGAAGTGGAAAAACAAACAGGAAAAAGTATCTAGACACTGAGATCTAATCGAGGTGGTGAATACTTAAGTGCCGAGTTTCTGGATTACCTAAAAGAGAATGGAATTATTTCTCAGCTTACTCCTCCATACACACCACAACACAATGGTATACCGGAAAGGCGGAATTGAACCCTATTGGATATGGTTCGTTCTATAATGAGTAACGCTGAGTTGTCGCGATCCTTTTGGGGTTATGCACTAGAATCAGCTGCATATCTTTTGAAAAAGGATCCTACCAAGACTGTGCCTTGTTCCCTCATGAAAACTGAATAATAAATATAAAAAGCATTGGGAAAAGTCCCCAAATGGACCATCACGTGCCCACACGTGATAGGCACCGCGCTTGACAAAACAAGGCTGAAACTGAGCCTCACGTGCAGACACGTGACCTCTATATACAAAGTATATAAGCGCCTTCTAAAAACAAACAATTGGCCAGAAAAATTCACGTGATAGCACGTGACGCTCTTTGATGGGTTTAACTTTGTGGGGTCACGTGCTATACGTGATGGGCTGCTATGCCTTCTGAAGCGATAGAATTAAATTCTAAAATAAAAGGGATCAAAGCCCTATTTGGAATATATTTTCTTAGATCTTTCTAAAGAAGAAAGATTGCACTCTGTAAAGCAGAGCGCTGTTGAATTAAAAAATCCAATGGTGATTAAAAATCACCAATTTACAGAAGAAGATTCTGTATAAGGAAATATTTTCTTAATCTTGTGAGAAATATCTCTGTAAAACAGAAGTCCTTAGATTAAAAATCCAACGGTGAATAAAATTCACCGATTGATTTAAAAGATCATTTTGGTTGATTATAAAATCAATCAAAATCTCTCAATAAGAGATTTTCTGAACAAATTGACTCTTTTCTTTCTCCTATAAATAGGAGCCAAAAGACGATAGAAAGAAGAAAAAAAGAAAAAAGAGACCCCCCCATAAACTTCAAGTTAAAGAGAGAAAACAGAAAGAAAAAACCGAGGTAAGAGAAGGAACAAAACATGGAGAATATCTCATCCTTTTTTTCACCTCTGTAAGAATTTAACTCTTCTAAAAAGAACTTAGTTTTTCCTCTGGTTAAGATCTGCAGAAGCAGATCTCCCCGCAAGTTGAGAATTTAATTCTCATCGGGGAGATTCTGCCATGCAGATCCAAAACCTTGGGGGAGATCTAAGTTCAGAGAATTTAATTCTCCCAAAACGTATATAACAATTTAATTCCTCTGATAAAATAAGGATTTAACCCTTCATATAAGAACTTAGTTGTTCCTCATAGTGAAAGATCTGCAGAAGCAGATCTCCTTACAAGTTGAGAATTTAATTCTCATCGGGGAGATTCTACCATGAGGATCCCAAACCTAAGAGAAAAACTAAGTCCTGAGAATTTAATTCTTACAAAACAATGGGCTTGAAAGTCTCGAAACTCAGGATCTCCATGCACGTAAAAAATTGGCACCCAACATGAAAACGACCGATCATGTGCTCCCACATGAGCACCCTTGATGAACAAAAGAGGACAACCGAGATTGGCTCACGTGATACCACATGACCCTCAAGTAGTGCTTAGCACTTATAAAGCAAAAGGGGAATTAATCAAGGGCAAGTTTCCATTTTTGGGGCGCCTCACGTGATCTCACGTGACCCAGTAGCGCTTAGCGCTCAGAAAAGAACAAGGGAATAAACCCAAAGAAACAGTGCCTCAAATTTTTAGTGTTTAACACTACTTCAAGCGCTTCACGTGACCCCACGTGAGCGCCTCAAATATTTAGTGTGTAACACTACTTCAAGTATCGCACGTGGGAGCACGTGAGCGCTGAACATATACTAGTCTTGAACACTATGAAAGGCGAATATTAGCCAAACTCAGACCAAATTTTCCGAGGACCATCAATTGAGCTCCTCATGCTCAGGGTCCCTAAAACCGATCTCAGTCCCAAAGATAGTTAATGAGCTCCCAACAGATGGCATTTAAAATGATGTTCATCCCATCCCCCCTCAGTCGGGACATTGGTTCGATGGTGCATCTCTCCACACCTCTGATATATGTCGTTGTAATTCTTCAACGTCTTCAGAGAGATGGAGGGTACCAATAACCAATAACTTTTGGCGTATCCCCAAACTATCAAACTAAAATCCTACAGACTATGATGTATTTAAACATGGACTATGAGGTCCTTAAACTCATGGACTATGATGTCCTTAAACCCTATGGACTGCAACGTCCCTAAACTAAACTGTATAGACTATGACGTTTTTAAACTATGGACTATGATGTCCTTAAACTCCATGGACTGTGATGTCCCAAACCCCGTAACGTCCCTAAACTAAAACAATATAGCCCAAATGCTCTTTTGTTGGATCTGAATGATCCGAAAACCTTGTTAAGTAGATCTTAGTCTAAAATTGGACTAACGTATCCTTAATAAATATTTAAGTTGATCTTAATCTCGAACGAGGTTAACGATCCTTAAATCAACCAAACCCAAATATAAGAAAATACGGATTTGGACTAATCCACGCCCTATGGAAGACAACATAAATTAGTCTCCGTATACAATCCACGGGCAACAAAAAATAAAACAAACACACATGACACGAAGTGAACATCTGGAGATGGAGAAAGTGGTTACCGTGAGGCGGTAGTGTAATCAACTGCAGGGGATTGCGCCTGCAGGGAAGAGCGTCCCCACAATCAAAAACCCTTGCAAACGAGGGGGAATCTGACGAAGTCTGCTACAACGGCCGCATCTGTCCAAACCTCCGATACACGGTGCCATAAATCAACTTGGCATATTCGAAGAGGTGGACAGATAAAACCAAATAGCATCTGCCCCCAAAATTCAGGCCAGACGTCCCAATGCTCCGGTTGCGTCTTTCGGCGGTAAACAGATTCTGGCACGCCCGGTGGGACCTTTTCCTCTTTCCACTCCATACCTTGTGTGTCGTGTTCGCGAACAAATCGTGGTTTAATATGGTTGCCCCTGGATTCGAGGTACCAAGATTTGGTGTCTTGCTCCATACAGAAGAGTAGATGGCGTCAATAGCTTCCAACTGCACCAACTGCAACAACAACTCCCGCTTCGCCCCGTCTGGAGGAGTGACTTATGGGCCCCAAGCGGCCTCCATCTTCGCAATGCCGGTGGAACAGGTGGCACAGGTCACCACTGGATTGTTCTTCGGGACCATGCTCCCGCCAATGAGTTTCAACGCTCCAATGCCGTCACAGGAGGCTCCAAAGAAATCGGTCTTTGATTGGCTTACCATTACCACGGCCCCTATCAACGGGTCATCCAAGTCCAACGCCTCGGTCTTTAACAGACTAGGCCAAAGCTCAAGTGGGGCCGTGAAGAAGCCTGCAATGCCCGAAGGAGTTATCCCGAGGCGGATAGCCATTCCAGCTCCGATAAACGAAGTCATCAGAGGGGCTTCTCCTGCAAAGGGATCGGTCTTCGCAAGACTGGTTGTTCCAACTCCTGCTACAGGCAGGGTCGTTACAAGTGGTTCCCTACCCAAAAGTCAGTCTTCGACAGGTTGGATGTTTGTTCTCAGCGGACGTCGGTCTTCGATAGGCTGGCACTAACAACAACCCTTCACCAGAACAAGGGGCATGATGAAGCCACCCCCGTAACTGAGCTAGTCCCATCAGCAAGGCATGCTCGATGTCGCCACTGGCGCCGAGTGAGAAAAGCTGGTGGCAACTCTCCCTCTGGACTTACCCCACCAGCTCCAATGATGGGAGTCGATGCTGGTGTTCCAACGGGGAACAACTTTGAACCGCTCAGGAGGGTGCGCAAGAACTCTCCGACTGCCGTGTTGAAAAAGTCTCCTCCACCCGCTGAAAATGTTATTAAGGCGAAGCCAGAGCAGCCTCCTCAGCGGCTGTCTTCCAAAATCCATTGGGTCTGGCGAAGAGTCCAAGACTCTGTAATCGACAAAGACTACTCCCGCTGACAGAAGAAAATAAAGGTTCGGCAAGAGAAGGACCATCTCACCACCGTCGTACCACGGAAAGCATCGGCTGCAACAGTCCCCTCAACTTCGACCGCCCATAAAAGGAGAAGGTCGGAGAAGATCCTTGTGTCTGCGACAAATCTCAAGGGCACTGAACCCAAACGCCCCAAGTCTGGGGGCATGGTAGTGAACACCATTTACATGGCATCCGGAAAAGAGGATAGCCGTACCTCTACGGGTCATCGACCACTTACGCGATCAGAAACTAAGGCTCGGGAGCAACAACGGCAAAAGCTCCACGAGATGCTGACAAAGATGGCCGCACTCACTGGGCCAAAAGAAAGCTCGGAGACATTGTCGGAGCAGCGCCAGGAGCAGGAAACCGACGCCGAATTCCTCCGAAGAATCCTCGAGAAGAAAGACAAAGAGGCCGTGGAATAAGTGGCTAACATAAAGCAAATGGTGCTCTATTTCAATATATGGTCGGCATGATGATACAGCCAGATCCCCCAGCTGAAGACCCTCCGATTATCATTGAAGTCGACAGAGGGGAGACATCGTACCTTCTTCCTGCTTTTTCAGCAGCCAAAGAGGAGACGATCTCGAAAGCTGCCCTTGACGACTATATAGCTCAACAGATATGAGCTCATTAGGCGAGCGAAGCGGCTGGCCAAATCGTCAAAACTGGACAAGCCTATCCGGGTTGGTACGATCAAATAAAGTACCCGCCGGGATATACGATCCCTAAATTCCATGTGTATAAGGGGACGGGTAATCCACACCAGCACGTTGCTCAATTCAGAGCCTTGTGTGGTAATACTGGGGGTGATGATAAACTGCTACTTCGCCAGTTTGTTCGCAGCTTGTCGGAGACAGCATTTGAATGGTACTCCGAGCTCCCAAATGACTCTGTCAAGACATTTGCAGAAAGGAGCTACTGTTCACACAAAGGTTCGCATGCGCCAGTGAACGTATCCCGATCACGGCATTGATCAACGCCAGACAGAAGCCGGGAGAAACCTGGGTTCAATACGCCATTCGGTGCCGGAACCTATGGTCAAAGTGTGAACAGCGCATAGAGGAAGCTCCTGCCGTAGGCATGTTTGTGGGAACCCTCGATCCTCAGGCGACCATATCTCTATTTATGATGTTCTTCAAGCCGACCACTTTCCAGGCCTTGATTGACAAGCTGGCCCAGATGGATCAGATGGGCCACGGACCCCCCTCTTCGAAAACGGAGCTTCAAAATGAAAAAGGTAAAGGGAAAGCTACCTTCATCGCCAACGCTCAACAACAGCCAAGTGATCCGAAACCAGCTGCTCGCCAGGGCAACAAATCGTGATTCCTCGACGAGAAGTTAAGACGTCCTTACTCGTTTCCTCGGGATAAAACGAGAAAACTATTCGAACTAGCGGTGTGTAACAGGCTCATCACCCTGCCGGATCCGAAACACCCACTGCATCCCGATGACGTCAAAAATCCCAACTACTGCCTCTACCACCGAATGATGGGCCATCCGATTGAAGATTGTTTCGTCTTCAAAAGCTGGATTGAGGACCAGTACTAGTAAGGAAAATTCGCGTTGTCTGAAAATTGGAGGGTAAACCAGCCACAACTACATGCTCCGAAAAAGATGGACACGCCGGGGCATCATGCTCATTCATAGAGGAAGATCCATGGGAAGTCGTTCTTTCGGCAAAAACTAAAAGAATGCTGAAAGATCTCCAAGCATGCCCGGCAATCAGGTGGAAAAGCCCACTAGAGCCAGAGATTATTGAGGGGATGCTGAAACCACGCCCAACATTAGGAGTTGGTAGCGAAAGGCAAAACACCCAGGCCCAGCCGTCAAAATCTTTGAAGAAAAATAAGAAGACCAAGAAGCCCGCTCAGCTTGACGACAAGCAAACGGAGCTACAAAAGTATATTGACGCGCTGGAAGAATATAACCAGAAGGCACGAACCCCAGTCACACTCCAAGAGTTTCTCAAACACATCCTTGAGGGCGGAGATGACGATAATGATGAGGGAGAAGACTCTTCAGAAGAACTGAGAATTATGTGGAAAGTTGTCACATGATCTCTTATTCACCAATAAACGACGAAGAAGCTCACTCGGCATCAGAAGATAATATAGAGGCGCTGGGGGCAGGATCGGTGCCAAAATCCTTGGAACCGTCAGACGAGATGATTAACATGCTGCTGAACGAAGCCCATCAGAAGAGCAAAGCTGATCAAGAGTATGAAATGGCCATATTCGAACAGGACAGGCATCGACATCAAGCTAAAGAAGTCATGGTAGGGATGAGTCGCAAAGCGCTCCAACCAGATCGAAGCACGCCCGCGGCAGACAAAAGCAGGCTTAAGGCAAGGAAACGGTTCGGTAAAGCCCTGTCAATAGGAATGAAGCTACCATCCTCCAAAGGAAACACTCCTGGCGGTATATACCTTGATGAAGCGGATGTACATCCTAGCTACTGCTTATACAATCAAAGGATTGCGCACCCAACCGAAGAGTGCAATTCCTTTAAAAACTGGTGGCAGGGATATGTTTCCCGCCGTTAACACTTCAAGCGATCGAAGTGCAAGGCTCGTCGGGAGAAAAGAAGAACGACAGATGATCACAAAAGAACTGTCGGCAGCTGTCACATGGTTGATTCCGGGGGATCGCAAGTTCTCACCTTCGAAAGCGATTCTGATGAAGAAATAGCCCTCGGCCCTCTTTTCAAAGAATCCACCTCAGGAAAAGAGGAGGAGATAAAGAACTGTGAAAACATTCAGCTACATAGTCGTACGTTGCTCGAAAAGAATCTCGGACCTACAAACAAAGGATCGAACAAAAAAGATAAGGGGAACGAAAAAGTCCCTGAGGATATCGCCCTTGATGATCGAGTCGTCGAAGAGCTGACAGCTAAGGACCCGCCCAAGAAAAGCAAAGTGGATTACAATGTCCTAGCGCACCTGAGGAAGATACCCTCACAGCTAAGCATTTTGGACGCCCTTCTGTTGTCTAAAGAGGCACGAGGTTCTCTGATCAAGGCACTATAAGAGCCCGACCAATTTCAAGCTTTCCTTGCTGAAGAAAAGATGAAGGACGAGCTAAAAGAAGTGCACACTGCTGACATCACTTTTGGCGATGAAGATCTCCTCCTCAAAATGTGCGAGCATAACCGTCCCCTGTATGTCATCGGGTACTGCCATGACATCAAGATAGGAAAGATCTTAGTTGACAACGGGTCCTCTATCAACCTCCTAAATGTGAGGGTACTAAAAGAAATCAGCATAAGCATTCAGCACCTCGCTCGGGATAAAATCACCATCTTCGGATTCGACTCCCAGTCATCACGGACGCTCGGGACTGTAATACTGACGTTACGCTTTGGGCTACCCGTCACTGACATCAAGTTTCATGTCATTGACGCCAAGACCTGCTACAACGCTTTGCTCAGCAGGCCTTGGTTACATGAGTACAACATCATCCCTTCTACACAACATCAGTGTATGAAGTATTTAAAGATGGTCTCGAATATACCGTGACGGGGGAACTGAACCCATTCTCCGTAAATGAAGTCCGCAAGTATGAAGACGCTAAGTATTTCCTACCAGACTTTGAAGACACGAAAAGATGCCATAAACCGGAGAATAAGCAAAAAGCTATCACCACTATTCCAGTCTTCAGGAGCGATACCAAGGAGAAAGAAGAGATAGTCTATTCGAGGCCGCCCCAATGCAACAGGCCGGGACCATCTACCCATATTCTGGTCTTTGGCAATGACTCAGAAGATGAAGTCAACGCAGTGTTCTCGGTCCGTCCATCAATGCAGGCTCTCACTGGAGATGATCAGAGTTTGCAAATCACATGGTTCCGCGGCAGCACTACAAAGAGCTTGATGCGCTTGAGACATATAGAGTGCACGAGCTGCAGACATTCTACGTCCCTCCCAGACAAAGAGGTGAAAAGGCGATCCTATTCTACCGATCTGGGGAAACCAAAGTCGAGAGAGAAGTCTGGCGTGGTGCCGAATCTACGCTTGATAGGCTCCAACCAATCCGTCTGCCCAGTTACTACGCAGATAGATTGAAAAGGATATTGAGATGCCAAGGGATACCCTTTAAGCAAACCGCGCGACAGGCCCCATTCTACAATAGGATCTTGAACGTCCTCGGAACATAGCGAAAATTGCCCAACGGAAAAATGGAAATGATCGGGCTTGGATATGTCCAGTCCAAGAAACGGGAGCAGTTCCATGGCTGCCATGTTATAAAGGACTTTGATGAAGAAGAAAATGCTCTTTTAAAAGACGCTGACATTGAACCAGAACGAAGTCCTTCCATAAAAGTGCCGAGTCCCTTGTTTGAAGAACAAATGGACAAGCTAAGAAGGGAAGCGAGTCAAAAGGCTCAGAATGACTACAGCCGTGAAATGGCCATTTTCGAGAAATCCAAAATTCAACGCCTCCTTCAGCAAGCCACGGAGGATGATGATGCCCTTCGCCGTGAGCCCGCCATGCATTCCCAAGACAAGAAAAAGGCCCGACGAAGAGGCAAAAACAAGTCAAAGAACGGAAAAAATGTTCGGCAACGGCAAAACGAATCCAAAAGGCCACGCGATCGAGAAAAGGCCAGCCGGAATCCATCGCTGATGAAGAAGATGGATTGGGCATATTCTTTCCCTCAAGACAAGATAAGGAGAATCCATGACCTTGTCATAAAATATCAGATGATGGCACTCCCGGAGTATCGGCACCCTGAACATGCAAATCAGGTTCATCACCCGGATTATTGCTCCTATCACCGAGCGATTGGACACCCTCTAGAAGACTGCTCCACCTTCAAAAATTGGGTCGAAGACCAATATCAACTCGGCAAGTTCGCTCTATCCAACAGTTGGAGGGTAGCCCCACCACAAAGGCATGTGCCAAAAGCAATGTATATGGCGAGAGTAGAACCAGATCAACACCGGTCTTGGAAACGATCTCATACATGTCACATGATAACACTGTCGGAAGAAGAAGAGCGCGAGAATATGGATGACCACTCCTGGTGCTTCGAAAATGAGGATGAAGATGAGTTGATCTCAGAGTTTCCACCGGCGCTAAAAGAGTTGGAAGATGGAATACATACTACTGCGGACAACCTAAGGAAAATCAACTTGGGGACGGCAAACGACCCGCGGCCTACGTTCGTCAGCAAGCTGCTGTCTAAAGAACATATAGCTACGCTAAAAGACGTTCTCATGCAGTATAAAGACTGCTTCATATGGAACTATTCTGAGATGCCGGGGCTAGATCCGGAAATAGCTGTGCATAAATTGGCGATATCTCTGGACGTTAAGCTAGTCAAAAAAGCATCAAGAAGAATGCGGCTCGAACTTGAAATGAGCATCAACGCCGAAATCAAGAAGCTAATCGACTCCGGCTTCATCCAAGAAGTTCAATACCCTGACTGGATCACCAACATTGTCCCAGTGATGAAGAAAAATGGGACGGTACGCATCTGCGTGGATTTCCGAGACCTCAATAAAGCTTGCCCAAAGGATGATTTTCCCGTACCGATTACCGAGCTGATGATAGACAACGCGTCCACTCACAAAGTCTTCTCCTTCATGGACGGGTCATCAGGGTACAATCAAATAAAGATGCATTCCGAAGACCAAAAGCATACCACTTTCCGAACTCCTCTGGGTATATTCTGCTACAAAGTGATGCCTTTCGGTCTGAAGAACGCTGGCGCTACCTATCAGAGGGCCATGATGAAGATTTTCGATGATCTCATACATGAAATCGTCGAATACTATATTGATAACATCGTGGTGAAAAGAAAATCACATGAGGAGTATCGGGAGCATCTGAAGATAGTGTTCCAACGACTTTGGAAATACAACCTGAAGATAAACCCTCTCAAATGCGCGTTCGGAGTTTCCTCGGGAAAATTCCTAAGATTCATCGTACGACACCGAGGCGTCGAAATAGACCCGTCAAAGATCAAGGAGATTATGGAAATGCCACTGCCAAGAACTCTCAAGAAACTACGGTCTCTCCAAAGAAAACTCATGTATATCCGACGGTTCATAGCCAACATTTCCAGAAAATGCCATCCCTACAGTCACCTAATGAAGAAGGGGACCCCGTTCGTCTGGGATCGCAAATGACAAGGCGCACTGGATGAAATCAAACAATACATGCAGAATCCACCGGTGTTGACCACTCCGGTCAAGGGAAAGCCCCTCATCCTGTACACAACCGCCCTTGAAAGTTCCTTAGGCGTGCTATGGGCATAGGAGAATGATCAAGGGAAAGAGAGAGCCCTCTACTATTTGAGTCGAGTTCTTTTGGGGGAAGAAAACAACTACTCCCCTATCGAAAAACACTGCTTGGCGTTAATCTTCGTGATAACGAAGCTTCGACATTATGCGTTGGCACACGAGGTCCATCTCATGTCAAAAGTGTACCCTCTCAAATATTTGATGTCAAGAGCGATACCAACAGGATGGCTAGCTAAATGGGCCCTACTCTTAATAGAATTTTTGATAACATACCGACCTCTCAAGGCAGTGAAAGGCCAAGCCATCACTGACTTCCTCGCTGACCATCCGATACCTACCGATTCACCCCTAAATTGCGAATTTCCAGACGAGCACGCGTTTGACACGATCGACGAGGAGAGAAGAAGGAGTGATACCCGATAGGAACTCTACTTTGATGGGGCATCTTCTTTGAAGAAGCGAAAGCACGGATCCCCCATGATCAAATCTGGGGTAGGCCTCATCTTCCTAACTCCACAATGAGGGATAATGCGCTTTGCCTTTTTCTTAATAGAGCCGAGGACAAACAATGAAGCAGAATATGAAGCTTTGATAGCAGGTCTTGAGATCGCTGTCGGCATGGGAATCAAAAATCTCCTCATATACGAAGACTCCCAGCTGGTCGTTAGTCAAGTAAACGGCGACTACCAAACGTGCAAACCAGAGTTGGTGAAGTACGGTAGGAGAGTGCAACAATTGCTGATTCAAATCCCTTCCTATGCCCTAGAAAGCATACCACGAGCGGAGAATATCAAGGCGGATGCGTTAGCCAAGCTCGATAAAGAATTGGCTGATGAAAACCTCGATGACGTAAGGATCGTTGCACAAAGCCGTCGGGTTCTTGCACCAGTGGAAATATCTCCGGAGTTGTTTGAAGAAAAGGAAGTGACCGAGGAAACAACCCTGCAAATTGAAGACTAAGAAAAGGCTAAGGATTGGAGAGGAGTCTTTATAGATTACTTCAAATCCCGTCGAATACCTGAAGATGCGTCCTCAAGATATCAGCTCATGAAACGAGCTCTGTCTTTCGCCTTCGTCAACGATACTCTATATAGGAGATCGTTCGACTCTCTATGGCTAAGATGCCTGGGACCGGAAGAAGCAAGGAGAGTCATCCAAAAAACTCACGACGGACTCTGCGGTTCTCATCAAGCTGGGCCAAAGATAAAACTGAAGATCAAAAGGATGGGCTATTATTGGCCCATGTTGATTCAGGATTGCCTCGAATATGCGAAGCAGTGCCATTTGTGCCAAATTCATGGGGATTTTATTCACCAGCATCCAAATCCGCTACACCCAACAGTGGCTAGCTGGCCATTCGAAATGTGGAGAACCGACATAATTGGGCCCACTGAACCAGCGTCATCCAGAGAACATCGGTTCATATTGGCGACAACCGATTACTTCTCCAAGTGGGCAGAAGCAGTACCGCTAAGAGAACTGAAGACAAAGTATATTCTCCATTTCTTCAAGACACACGTCATCTATTGGTTAGGCACTCCGCGAAAGATTATCTCCGATAACGGGCTGGCCTACAAAAGTCACAGAATCAACTGCTTCGCACAGCAGCACTATATAGACTGGAGATACTCTTCGGTCTATAATCCCCAAGCTAACGGTCTAACTGAGGCTTTTAACAAGACCTTGACGAAAATCATAAAGAAGACGGTGTCCAAAAATAAGAACGACTGGCACGAGAGACTGCATGAAGCTCTCTGGGCATATCGAACCACATTCAAAATGGCCATAAACACAACGCCGTATGCATTGATATTCGGCGCTGAAGCAGTACTTCCCTTGGAGATAGAGCTACCCTCTCTACGAGTGGCGGTTCATTACGAGCTAATAGACGAAGAGAATGCTCATCTTCGGCTTGAGGAGCTTGATGCCCTCGATGAAACTCGTCTCATAACACAGCAAAACCTAGAAGCTTACAAAGCAAAGATGACGCGCTCATACGAGAGATTGACTAGGCTGAGAACGTTTCGCCAAGGCGAACTCGTGCTAGTGGTTAAGAGGCCTATGATCCCCAATCGTGCCAAACAGGGGAAATTCAAGCCGAACTATGAGGGCTCGTACATTATAGACAAAGTCTACCAAGATGGGGCTTACTTGCTCATGGATATGCATGGAGAAAGACCCTTCAGGCTAATAAACGATCGATTCCAGAAAAAATACTACGCCTGACGAGTTACGGCCCAGGTCAACGATAGATGACGACGCCTATGTCCGCTCGCTATCTTCCTATGCCCAAACTCTATAAGTAGTATCCAGCGAAACTGTTGTCTCCAAAATGGAAGCCATGGACTGAAACGTCCCTAAACTAATAATGGACCGTAATGTCCTTAAACTTTCTACGGACCGAAACGTCCCTAAACTAACAATGGACTTGTTCCCCTCCGAAAGACGGCGCGACGGACGTCTTGCCTGAAATTCGGGGCAGATGCTAATTGGTGCTATCCGTCCACCTCTCCGAAGATGCCAAGTTGATTTATGGCACCATGTATCGAAGGTTTAAACGGATGCGTCCGATGTAGCAGACTTCATCAGATTCCCCCTCGCTTGAGGGGTTTTTGATTGTGGGGACGCTCTTCCCTGCAGGCGTAAGCCCCTGCAGTTAATTACGCTACCGCATTGCGGTAACAACTTTCTCCTTCTCTATGTGGTCACTTCGTGTCGTGTGTGTTTGTTTTGTGTTTGGTTGCCCGTGGATTATATACGGAGACTTTATGTCGTCGCCCGTAGGGCGTGGACTAGTCTAAATCCGTATTATCTTAGATTTGGGTTTGGGGGTTTGGGTTTAAGGATACGTTAGTCTCGTTTGAGACTAAGATCGACTTAAACGTTTGTTAAGGATACGTCAGCCTAGTTTTTAGACTAAGATTAACTTAACGGGATCGTTTAGATCCGACAAGAGAGCAATTAAGGGAGCCCTGTTGTTTAGTTTAGTGACATTGCGGTCAATAGGTAGTTTAAGGACATTGCGGTCCATTGTTAGTTTTAAGACATTGCGGTCAAGGTTAAGGACATCATAGTCCGTGGATTTAAGGACTCCACAGTCCGGCGTTAGTTTTAAGACATCACGGTCAAGGTTAAGGACCTCATAGTCCATGGATTTAAGGACTCCACAGTCCGGCGTTAGTTTTAAGACATCACGGTCAAGGTTAAGGACCTCATAGTCCATGAGTTTAAGGACCCCACAGTCCGTATCAATGTATGGTCATCGGGACCTGCCACCTCTTTGAAGACGTTGAGGAATTACAACGCCAAGTATCAAAGGAGTGAAGAGATGTACCCTTGAACCAAGGTAGATTAAATAGTCTTCGGCCCAATTTGGGACCAAGACCAATTAATTATGTTATGAGCCCATTAGCTCAGTTAAGTTTGAATTGAGGACTTATGGCCAGCTTGGGCTAAGTCCAATCATGTTTAGAATATTGGCTTTTTGTTGGTCCATTGAAGGAGAGGTTTTGCCTCTAGAAACTTAGCCAATTGGGCTAAAGTTAGTGTTAAACACTAAAGACCAACAGTGTTGAACACCGGGAGTGAGATTGACAAGTTAGTGTTTAACACTAAAAGATAGTTAGTGTTAAACACTAGCAACAGGGCTTTCAAATTAGTGCTTATACACTAAAGCAAATCAGTGTTAAACACTGGCAATGGAGATTTCAAATTAGTGTTTAACACTAAGGAAGATCGGTGTTAAACACTGAAAACAGGGTCTTCCAAGTTGGTGTTCAACACTAAGAAAGTCAGTGTTAAACACTGTAAATAGAGTTTTCCAAATTAGTGTTTAAACACTAAGAAAATCAGCGTTGAACACTGGATATAGAGCTTTCAACTTTAGTGTTAAACACTAAGGCAAGAGGGGTCACGTGGTAGCACGTGAGAGCGCCCTCAATTCATTTTATTCTGCCAAAAGTATTGAATACTTTGGAGCATCACGTGCTGTCATGTGATGGGCATTTAAATGTTTGTCTGTTAGAACTTCTGCTAAGGGGTCACGTGGGGCACGTGAGGCGTTGCCTCAAAGCCCTTCTCTGTGGAACTTTTCATGGGTCACGTGGTAGCACGTGACCTTGCTTCTTTGTATGTTTGTTTATCTTTTTTAAGAATTAAATTCTTCATAGGGTTAAACCCTAATAATAACTTTAGAGGAATTAAATTCCCACTTTCTTCTGAAGAATTATATTCTTAGATAGAGTTATACTCTAGTTTCTTTTCTGTAAGAATTAAATTCTTCATAGATGTGAAGAACTAAATTCTATCGTAGGGTTAAACCCTAATTTCTCTCTTTTTTTTAAAAGGAATTAAATTCCTGTTATTTTGATAGAATTAAGTTCTTAATTAGGGTTAAACCCTGGTTCTGTCCATCTTGAAGGAATTAAATTCCCATAACATAGGGTTGAACCCAAATTTTATCTCAAAGGAATTGAATTCC
Source organism: Agapanthus africanus (assembly GCA_030015575.1). NCBI lineage: Eukaryota > Viridiplantae > Streptophyta > Magnoliopsida > Asparagales > Amaryllidaceae > Agapanthus > Agapanthus africanus. Next base: position 863,090,176 of record CM057338.1, on the reverse strand, counting down.
TATAGTTCTGTGAGAATTAAATTCTTAAACTTCCATTCCCCTTCTATGCTTTGGATCTGCATGGCTGGATCTCAACCCAATGAGAATTAAATTCTCAATTCATGGGGAAGTGTGCACTTTGCAGATCCTCTGCTAGAGAAAGAACTAAGTTCTTCTTTTTATATAAGAGTTAAACTCTTTGAGAATTAAATTCTCTTTTTTAAGCCTCTCCCTTCTTACCTAAGGTTTTCTTTTGCAGAGGATCAAATTCTTCCCAAAAATCTCAAGGCCCTATTTCTCTCTCTCTGTATGTCTCTGTATCTCTGTATGTATTCTTCTTGGCTCCTATTTATAGGAGAAAGAAGAAAATCAATCAGTTTTAGTGAATCTTTCATTGAAAGATTTGATTTGTTTATTAAGAGATTTGATTTACATTCATCATTCATCTGGACCTTTGGATTATTAGGTGAATTTTATTCACCATTGGATTTTAAATCCAAAGATATCCCTTTGTTATTTCAGTTAGATTTTAAGGGGAAATCTTTCCAAGTTCAAGATTTTTCCATAAATAGGTGACATTTAATCACCTTTAGATCTTTAATCCAACGGTTCCAAATAATCATTCTCTTTTGGAAAGATTTGAATGCTCTTCAGAATTTAATTCTGTTAAATAAAAAGGCGTTGAAAGCCGGTCACGTATGGCCACGTGACCCCTGGTCACGTGTAGGCACGTGCCCCCTAGAACGGGCCTTTCTTCTCCTTTCGCGCTCTGTTCTCTGGCCACTGCTCAGCCGTCACGTGCCAACACGTGACCCCTGGTCACGTGTGAGCACGTGACATGTTTCTGGAGCTTTTTTCTTGATTTAATCAGGGAACGAATCCGTCTTGTGCCGCTGCTTTTAAATGTCACGTGTCAACACGTGACCGCTAGTCACGTGTTAGCACGTGATGCCTCCTCCGTAAGTTTTCCTGATTTTAAATCAGGAAACAAATGCCCCCACAGCATTGTTCTCACGTGTCTGCACGTGAGTGCAACGCTGTCACTTTGGTGATCGTTGGATCCATCTAGGGAATCGGGGAGATGAAGCATTTCCATCACATCCTATAAATATAGGGGTCATTTCAGAGACGCCTCCACTTTGCTCATCTTCTTCTTTTGAGAACTTTTTCTTTGAGAATTTAATTCTCGTCTTCCAGATTTTAGTTCTCTACCTTGAAACATTTTCAGAGTTTAACTCTGTTCAAAAAGACTCTTTTCTTCAGGTAATGCTCTTAAATGAACGATGAACTTTCACATTCCTCTGGATTTTAAATCCAAAGCAAGGGTTTTTTTTACCCTTTTTAACAGGAACCCATTCTTTCTTTGAGCTTTTCAACCAAAATATGAAACCATTTAATCTTCAAAAGTAGATCTTTTAGGGCTCATATGATCTTTAGGAAGATGATGATGGCGGTTCAAATCCATGGAATTTAATTCCATCCCAAAAATGTTTCTAGGAATTTAATTCCCTTTTCTTAGTAAGGAATTTAATTCCTATGAAGAACTCAGTTTCTTCGCATGGAGGCTTCTTAGGGTCTCTTTGCCCTAGGTTGTCCTTCTGTAATTAATGGAGCAGAAGCTTGCAATGATGTCTTCTGTGGGAATTTAATTCCCTTGATCCTGTTTGATTTGTTGTAGAGTCCAAGGTAGATTGTCTTCTAGAGGATGTGCAGGGCCACTTGAAACCCACTTCCCATTTAATGAGGATATCCCCTTTGTCTTATTATAACTGCTTGGTCTCATTATTAACGAGCTGTCATCCTGATTCTGTGGGGCCTATGTGTTTTGTAGCCAATGGTCTCATAAAAAGAGTCTGCTATCGCTTTCTTCAACTGTCTTCATGTTCATGCATGTATATATATTGCTGCTTTGCTTTTGACAGTTTTCTTTTATTCGGTTTCAGGTGCAATGGCTTTTGTTCCGGGCTTCCCCTTCATTCGTTCGGAGGCCACTTTTCCTCAATCACCATCTGACGAGGAAGCGATGGCGATGATCCGGGCTCATGACCCGAACTGCACCAGTTTACTTCTATGGGGAACCTGGTACAGTCATATCATCCGAGGTCGCCGGAGTTTCCTCTGCGAAATGCTGACAGAGCCTACTTTCCCGTTCTTGCCGATGGATCCCCCGAGGACGGTTTTCGCTGTGGAGATGCCAAATTGGACTCCAACGGGACGGCTCGAGTCTTCAACAACCGGTATCCCGAACCATCCGATCCCAGCCATAGATATTCTGGGGCGGCGTATTTGTCAGTGTGAGGCCCACCCGTGGGGGCAAATTTATAAGATAGGGCTCACTCCTCGATACCCTACGGGCTATCTTCTCTGGGCTCGCTACATCCTTTCTTCCCATTGTGCGCGGCTGCAGAAGGTCGGGCTTTACCAGGCGATATATGCGTCGCTTTTTCACTACCAATCTCCGCATGTCTGGTGGATTAAGGCATTCTTGAACCAATGGAATCTCCGCACCAACACTTTTATTCTAGGAGATCGCGAGGTCTCGATCTCTCTGGTAGAATTTTATGAAATCTCGGGATTGCCAATCAGGGGTACACTGTATGAGGAGTTGCTGCCTCCCGACGAGTACGTCTTTGAGCCCGAGCCTGCACTGGTTGACGGCTTGTCTGGTGAGAACGCTGTTCGCCACAAGCGTCTCAGCTTGATCAAGGCGCCAGGTATCTTTGACCGATTGTTCACCGAATCTGAGGAGCAGAACGTTACTTTTAAGAGCTTCATTGCCTGCTTCCTTCGTGAGGACGTCCTGTCGAAGACAGCTCTGAAGTTCGCAAACATCAAAGATCCCTTTGGGTTTGGTCCGAAGAAGCTGCCGACCACTGAATCTGATCTACCACAGTACTACATCCCCATTATGTCGCCGATGTCTTTTGAATCCATTGCAGCTCCCGGCATGGATGAGGAGACGTTCTTCGTGGGGTTTGTCAGTGTCTGGCTTAGTTGGTTTGTCATCCTCATGCATCGCCGCTTTATGAGGGCCTCGGTTATCTACCCGGCTCATAGTATCGCTGAGGGGACGCGGTTGGCCATCGGCATCCCGGCGTTGGCGCATCTTTATCACGGGTTGGGCACTGCAGCTAATACCGCCAGCCCTGGCGTAGATGTGGTAAATTTCTCGCTTCACTACTTTACGTCCTGGATCGAAATGCACGTCTTGGGTGCCTTCGCTATGCATCAAAGGCCCGCATTTTACGACGCTTATACCTTCCCAAGGCTTATGCGATTGGTGGATGCTTCTGCCGCTGACCCGACTCAATTCGGGGCTATTCGGGCGTTGATTTCTCCTCACGCTACTGCTGGCGGGCTGGTTTTTAATGATCGGGTCTTATCTTCTCCCTCAGGTCCAGTTCAACAACTCTAGGACCGATCAAAGGACAACGTACCTTCTTTGAGGCCCCGGGAGGCCGCGCACTTGTATGCAATTAGACCGGCTATTTGGTATTTCGCCAGGACAGTGTAGCTCTTTTCATGCGGTACAACCCGCATCGCTTCGCCCGGCAGCTTGGATATGACTAGGGCGTTCCTTTCGAGGCTTTCATAGTTGCGCCAGTCCCTTCACTCGATTGTGTTCGCGATGCCGCTCACCATTTCGTGAGGTTGAACACCGGCTCCCACTTCATGGTCCCTGAAGCTGAGTACATGCCCCAATGCGTGGGATCGTTCACGGGTTGGTATCTCCATCGAGTCAACCCAATTATTCTTGAGGAAAGAAGGGTGCTTCTTGGTCATGGTGCCCCTACTCAGGTTCCGGCCCCGGGAGCTACGCTGCGACCGCGCGTTCAGGTCCGCTTTCCTTTGAGGGATACCGGCACCGCGCTCATTCCGGGGGAGTCGGGGGTGGATCTTACTCCAACAGCTGGTATGCCCCTGGGTACTCGGTCGCAGGGTAGACGGGCTCCGGCAACAGCGCCACCTCTCGAGGCAGTACCGCCCCCTGCGGCATCGACAATGGCGGTGTCATCCTCGGTTGTGGTACTGGGTGAGGGTGAAAGGGACGAGGTTGTTGAGGGTATTGAGGGCGACGTGGGTCGCCATCGCCCTAAGGCTTCACGGGGAAGGAAGCGGTCATCCTCGGCGACTGGCTCTGGGTCCAAGCGCCGAAGGGAAGTGGCTACTAACTTGCTTGACTCGTTAACGGAGTCCGAGCCCATTCTTGAAGGTAAGCCGTTGGCCTTGCCGGGATCAGATGCTGGACTACTTTTCCTAAGTTCGGCCGCCAAGGAAGCCGCGCAGTTGGCTGAGGATATAAGACGTTCCAAGGACGCGTCTCAGAACGCCAGAGTTCCGAAGAAGCCTTATCCTGCTGTAATCTTTTACGAAGACCCTTCGTGGATTCGGCGGCGGTTTATCGGCCCTTTGGAGGAATGGGGGGAAAGGACCCTGAAGCAGGCTGCTCAGAGGACGCAGCGGACGCGCTTTCTTTATGGACCAGCGGCCACGAGTCTACCCTCGAACCCCGGCGGGCACGCCTCCTTGAGAAGGAGCATCGGCTTGAAGAAGCCATATTGAAGGCTTCCCTGCGCATCGGTATGTTTTTGTTCTTCTTTGTTGCTTTTCAGATTGTTTACGCCTGTGTGCATGTATCCTTATTCTTGTGTGAATTGTGCAGAATCGTCAACGAAGGGGGAGGTCCCTACGGGCTTATTGAAGCTAAAGCATGTCGACATTCCCGATGAAGCATTGCTCGATGTGGAGGGGGCTGATGAGGCTGCTCTTCTTACGATAGAGCCTCCAGTGGCAGTTCCTGATCACGGAGCGCTTGTTCCTTTGGGGGAGGCTCCTTTGGAGGTTGCCGCTCCAACGACTCTTCCCGAAGGCGGCCCAGAGGCTGGGATGGAGGTAGTCGGGACTACCCTCCCTTTGTTGGAGTCCGAGGTCATGGCAGAGGCCGTCGAAGCCACTATCTTCCCGGCTCAGAACGGGAGGAGTGTTGAAGGTAAACTTCTGCATTTTAAATTAGCAATCTCTCCGTGATCTGAACTCTTTTGTCTTTCCCCAGAATTGCGCGGGCTGGCGACCTCTATTGCTGATTTGTCGCCTCGGCAATCGTTTCAATGCTTATTAGAGATGGCAGCTCCGCAAGCGATCTCCCCTCAGCGCATTGTCCTTTCCTCCGGGCAAGGTTAGCGTCATTCACCATTTTTTATTATAGCATTGTTGCCATTTTTGCGAAATGACGTTGATGTCTCTTACAGTTTTGGAAGCTGACGACGGGGTCGAGGTCGTCGAAGGGCCAGGGGAACCTTCAGCTCCTACTTGCATGACCGTAGGTAAGTGACATTTCATTATAGTCTCACTTGTTTTTTTACTTAAGAATTTTATTGACATTTTTCAAATCTGAACAGCCCTGCCAGCCTCCATAGCGTTGGAATCACACGTCGTTATGCCTCCCGGCCCCTATGCTTTGCGGGCTTCAGAACGCTTGGCCCAATTAAGCCTTGTCTCCTTATCATCTTTGATTGAGGAGCTCCGTGCTGGCAGCGCAACCACAGCTGAAGCGTTCACCGCCGAAGTTAATGGTTCTCTTCCTTTTCTTGCCACCTACCATAGCGAAGAGGTGGTGCGAGTTTGGGTGGAGTTATGTCGGCAGGTGGAGGCTTGCTTGCACGCCCTTGAGTGTTCCCGCCTTTCCTCGGAAGCCGTGGCTGCAAAGGCGGAGTTACGGGGGATGATAGCATGGTGCGCGGCAAACATGACGTCGTGCGAGAAAAGGCTCGGCCGTAAATTCTCGGAGCGGGAGCTAGCTTCTAAGGCGCTGAGCGAGCTTCAAGCTAATCTTACCGCCAAGGCCAACAAAGCATATGAACTCTGGTGGGTGCTTCAAGAGTCTATCAAAGAGGTGGTGGCTCTCGATAAAGCTGCCACGTTCACTCACGAAAGGGTCGAGGCCCATAAGGCCACCGAGAAAGAGCTTGAAGGGCGGCTTGCTTCGTATCAGGCCCAACAGGCTCAGGCGGAGGCTCGTCTTCTGGCGATCCTGAATCATGAAGCCGTGACTCAGCAAAAGAAGGATGAGCTAGTAAAATTGCTACATCGCCCGCCGGCTTGAAGACTTGTATCTTTTCCTTCCTTTTTGTACATACTCCTGGATGAGAGTATATTCTTTTTGCCTTTTTATGAATTGTACTTTGTATCCGTTTTGGTTTATGAATAAAAGACATATTTTTCTTCTAAATGGTGTGTCTCTTTCGGTTGAACTTGTTCTGTGGGCAATTTATCTTGGTCTTCTTGCAGGGCAGCGATGGCTTAGGATTTAGGGTTAAGATCTGCCTCCTAAGACTTTTGAGCTTTATGAGCCATGAGGGTCTCGTAAAGAGTTTTTTCTCCCTACAGGTCGAGAGGATCCCGTAGGTGTGAGTTCTTCTTAAGAATCGTGAGGATTCTTAAGCGGGTTTTCCCCTGGGAGTCGTAAGGATCTCACAAGAGAGTTTTCTTCCTTACAGGTCGTGAGGACCTGCAAGTGCTGGGTATGGTCACCCTTATCCGTGTTTCACGGGGTCAGGGGTTGCTTTGGGATACTTTTCAAGGTATCGTAGTTTAAAGACGTCGCGGTCAAGGTTAAGGACATCATAGTCCGTGGATTTAAGGACTCCACAGTCCGATGTTAGTTTTAAGACATCCCGGTCAAGGTTAAGGACTTCATAGTCCGTGGATTTAAGGACTCCATAGTCCGATGTTAGTTTAAAGACATCACGGTCAAGGTTAAGGACTTCATAGTCCGTGGATTTAAGGACTCCACAGTCCGGCGTTAGTTTTAAGACATCACGGTCAAGGTTAAGGACATCATAGTCCGTGGTTTTAAGGACTCCACAGTCCGGCGTTAGTTTTAAGACATCACGGTCAAGGTTAAGGACATCATAGTCCGTGGTTTTAAGGACTCCACAGTCCGATGTTAGTTTTAAGACATCACGGTCAAGGTTAAGGACTTCATAGTCCGTGGATTTAAGGACTCCACAGTCCCATGTTAGTTTTAAGACATCCTGGTCAAGGTTAAGGACTTCATAGTCCGTGGATTTAAGGACTCCACAGTCCAATGTGTGGTTGCAGGAACCCGTCACCTCTTTGAAGACGTTGAGGAATTACAACACCAAGTATCAAAGGAGTGAAGAGATGTACCCTTAAACCAAGGTAGAATCAGTACAGAATCAGGGTGGTTGATCGTTAGTTTTAAGACATTACGGTCGAGGTTAAGGACATCATAGTCCGTGGATTTTAAGGACTCCACAGCCCGGTGTTTGCTCTGGATGCTTCATACGGGTTCATTGCCGTGCTTGGCGAGGACCAAGCTCCGCTCTGGGCGTTTTCTGCGGGGTCAAAGAGTGACATTATCCGCGTTCCACGTGACCAGGAATTTTGCACTAGATGCTTCACACGGGTTCACTGCCGTGTTTGGCGAGGACTAGGCTCCGCTCTGGATGCTTCACACGGGTTCATTGCCGTGCTCTGCGAGGACCAGGATCCGCTCTGGACGTTTTCCACGGGGTCAAAGAGTGACATTATCCGCGTTCCACATGACCAGGAATTTTGCATTAGATGCTTCACACGGGTTCACTGCCGTGTTCGGCGAGGACTAGGCTCCACTCTGGATGCTTCACACGGGTTCATTGCTGTGCTCTGCAAGGACCAGGATCCGCTCTGGACGTTTTCCACGGGGTCAAAGAGTGACATTATCCGCGTTCCATGTGACCAGGAATTTTGCACTAGATGCTTCACACGGGTTCTCTGCCGTGTTCGGCGAGGACTAGGCTCCGCTCTGGATGCTTCACACGGGTTCACTGCCGTGCTCTGCGAGGACCAGGATCCGCTCTGGACGTTTTCCACGGGGTCAAAGAGTGACATTATCCGCGTTCACATGACCAGGAATTTTGCACTAGATGCTTCACACGGGTTCACTGCCGTGTTCGGCGAGGACTGGGCTCCTCTTTGGATGCTTTACACGGGTTCACTGCCATGCTCTGCGAGGACCAGAATCCGCTTTGGACGTTTTCCACGAGGTCAAAGAGTGACATTATCCGCGTTCTACATGACCAAGAATTTTGCACTAGATGCTTCACACGGGTTCACTGCCGTGTTCGGCGAGTACTAGGCTCCGCTCTGGATGCTTCACACGGGTTCACTGCCGTGCTCTGCGAGGACCAGGATCTGCTCTGGACGTTTTCCACGGGGTCAAAGAGTGACATTATCCGCGTTCCACGTGACCAGGAATTTTGCACTAGATGCTTCACACGGGTTCACTGCCGTGTTCGGCGAGGACTAGGCTCCGCTCTGGCTGCTTCACACGGGTTCACTGCCGTGCTCTGTGAGGACCAGGATCCGCTCTGGACGTTTTCCACGGGGTCAAAGAGTGACATTATTCGCGTTCCAGGTGACCATGAATTTTGTTGATTGTATCCGTATTCCAGGAATTGGGATTTGACTTTTCGGTGATCATTATATCGCCGAGCCATGGAACTGGGAGTTGCCGCTGTTCTGTTTCGCTTGAAGTTGTGTCCGTCATTACGAGACGAGTGTTGAGATGATCTCTAGGTCACTTGCGGCCCGTCAAGATTTGGCTTCTTTCTTTGATGAAACCTGGGGGGGGGAGTATGATCACTTCTTTGTTTACGCCCTTGGATTGTATACATGGATTGATGTAACATCACATGTAGGGCATAAATTAAATTTTCTTATTTTATTTCTTTTTCCGCGATGCTCTATCATTTCAGCTTTTATATCGCGAAGGTCGCGATTGCCCTATCATTTCGGCTATTTTTCGCGGTGCCCAATCATTTCGGCTATTTATTTCATTTTTACTCGCTGCTTTTTATTGCGAGTTGCCCCATCATTTCGGCTATTTTGCGTGCATACATTTTTACTTGCTGTATTTTATTGCAAGTTGCCCCATCATTTCGGCTATTTCGTATGCACGTGTGGCCTACTGGATTTTCGCCATAAATCTGAAATTAGACACCGATTTCGGCATCAGCACCGCTACAACTGGGATATTTCCAGGAGCGAATCATCATTTGCCTCTGTAGATGTCGAACAAAGGTGGCTTAGCGAACAGGGTTAGGGTCCTGTCGACTAAGGCTTTTGACTTCATGAGCCGTAAGGGTCTCACAAAGGTATTTCTCTCTACAAGTTGTGAGGATCTTGCAGGCGTATTTTCTCCTTAGGAATCGTGAGAATTCCTAAGTGTATGTTCCCCTGTAAGTCGTAAGGATCCTACAAGAGGGTTTTCTCCTTATAAGTCGAGAGGACTCACAAGGGTTGTTTACCGTGTGAGCATATCCCTAGTCGCTGGTGGGATTTTGTTAGGGAAATGTTTATTCGCACCCGTGGATTGTATACAAGGGTCAGTATTGAGCCACTTGTAGGGCAGTATCGAAGGTTGTGGGGTTTGCTTAAGCACAGGTTTAGGTCCCTGTAACTTAAGACTTTCAAATCTTATAAGCCGTGAGGGTCCCATAAGAGAGTTCTCCTTACGAGTCGTGAGGATCTCGCAAGTGTATTTTCTCCTTAGGAATCATGGGGATCCCTAAGTGTGTTGCTCCCTTGTGAGCCATAAGGATCTCACGTGGGTGGTTTCTCCTTACAAGGTCATGAGGACCCTGCAAGTGTCCTTTAACGAGGTTGCACCCTTTCGGGTTTTCACAAACACTCGCTGATAGCCCTGCTGTTTTTATTCACGGAGCCCTTTCGGGTTTTCATCCGTGCCCATTTTGCTTATGGACATACCGTTTTTATTTTTTATTATTTTTATTTATTTATTTATTATTTATTTTTTTTTGTCTCGTCAGCCTAAGGATGCTGCGGTAGTAGTTTAAGGACGTTTCGGTCCGTCATTAGTTTAAGGACGTTTCGGTCCGTCGTTAGATTAAGGACGTTTCGGTCCAATGTTGAAAGGGCCAGCTGTTCCCCTCCGAATGACGGCGCGACAGGGACGTCTTGCCTGATATTCGGGGGCAGATGCTAATTGGTGCTATCCTCCACCTCTCCGAAGATGCCAAGTTGATTTATGGCACCGTGTATCGAAGGTTTAAACGGATGCGTCCGATGTAGCAGACTTCGTCATATTCCCCCTCGCTTGAGGGGTTTTTGATTGTGGGGACGCTCTTCCCTGCAGGCGCAAGCCCCTGCAGTTAATTACGCTACCGTATCGCAGTAACCACTTTCTCCTTCTCCAGATGGTCACTTCGTGTCGTGTGTGTTGATCAGTCGAAAATACTGCATCTTTTAACCGGCAATTTCCCTATCATTTGCACTCATTTAGAAGTGTTCGGTATTCATATTTCATATATTAGCAAATCAGTCGTAAAATATCAGATTGCATGTGTTAGACTTTAAAACCGGCACTTTAAGGGAAATTGACTTAATTTTATGGCATCACATCATCCCTATATTGTAGGGTTCCTAGGCACACTAAGGAGGTCTTACAAGGCATCAACCATGCCAATTTCAAAATTTACATATGCCGAGAAACCCTAATACGGATCGTTGGCTAGATGTCTAGGCGAAAATGAACCTAGTTAACAACTTAACTAAGTGGTATACGGAAATACAACCTTTGTAGATCCGGTGCTCCACCTCCACGGCTCCGTGATGAAGTCCTCTCCGCTGTCCAAATGAAATCCCGGGCTCTATCATCAGCTTCATCGGAGAAATGGGCGGGCAAGGTCGTCGGCTTCGTGCCGAAGATGATCTACGTCGAGGCATCGCAAGATCAAGCTCCCACTTCACCAAGTCATGAAACTTGTGAAGAAAACACACTCTACTACTTGGCAAGAGGTAGAGGATGAAGAAATAGGAAGTGGGTTCACTTTAGAATTGGATTTCTCACTCTTTTTCATCAATCACCATTGATGAAGTCAAGGTTTCTTCAAGTAGAAGATGAAGAAGAAGAAGAAGATAATATGATAAGTTAATTCCAAAACCAAAAAGTAAAATGAATACTTATCATAATCATAACCATGGTCAAGTGTAGAGAATAAATCATGGTTAGTGGGAATGGTTAGGGTTAAGCATGGAGACAAAATGGTCACTTGGTCAAAGCTTCATGAAGCTTCAACAAGAAAACAAATTAAGCCACCATTTTCCTTTATGCTTATTATTTTTCCAAAAAATAATAAATAGACAAATAAATGAAAAAGAAAACAAAACCCTAATCATAAGTTTAACCATGGTTTAATTCTTTACACTTAACCAAGTAAACATGTATCATCAAACATGATACATTAATATGCACAAAAAGTATATCACATATACAACTTGTACATCCAAGTGAGAAAATCCTTTAAAGTGAACCAATACTAGTTAATGCAAAGTAATATATCAAATATATAATTATGCATTAAATCATTAAATCAACACTTGATTTAACGATCCGGTCATATCGCATATAACCGACTAGTATCCAATGTATCGGCTTATCGAATCAACCCTCGATTCGATAACTAGGTTATATCGCATATAACCATTCGATATATTCATCGCGAGAATAGAATACGGTATCACATACACGCATTATTCTCGGTCCCGCACATATCTCATATGCGCTCCTATTTCGTTTCGCTTGAGCCATGAAACCTCTGTGTAGGACTCTAAAGACTCATCAATACGCCGGCAGCAGATGATGATCATATCAAACACCCGCAAGCGGTCTGCTAAACGTAACGGCCACCCGGGTATTGAGCGATCAGAAGATCGACGAGTAAGCCCGCTCACACTCCAGTGAATCCAACTAGTAACACTACCGTACAGTCCGGTCTGATCGTCTGATATGTCGCATATCTCGCCTAGTGGTGGTAAAAGTCAGACCCCAATAGCTCGATAAGTCGTGTCGATATGAGGTCTATAACAGTTCGAGAAACTACTGGTAACACTTACCAGTAAATCTCAGCAACCCTGGCCAGGGATTTCCGGTTATAGCCAATCGAACACAGCGCAACATCAACTCCCTATACCGGGAGAGACGAATCCCCTCCTATCGCTCATTGCCTCCATGTGACTCGGGACTGTACCCAAAAACCACCGTTTTGCACGCCCTCTTGGACGTGGTAAGATGGAAATCAAAGCACAGTGGGAACCACACAAGACTCTATGACGATCTCGGGTCAACAGACTACTCTGTACCAGTGTCACCAGAGAACTGCCATCTGACGTAAGGTATAATACCATCTGGGAGTTCTCGGCAAGTCCGTCCAGTGTACCCAGTCTCCACTGAGCACCCGTATATCATCTCCGATGTCAAACACCAATGGATATGGGATCATCCATCGCCCATCTGTATGGGTCGAGAAGGTATACGCTAGTCTACTCTGGTATATCGATGCCCCGTCTCGATACACCCACGACTAGGGACCTTGAAGGATGTACTTATAGACTACCATGTCCCCACTAGTATGATCCGCATCATAGTCCAGATAGTCAAGTACACATCCTAAGGGCTTTACCAACATGTAACAGAGAGACAATCAGTATACACGTTAAGGTAAAGAGCAACCAGATAGCATACTATCATGTCGAGCAAGAAAGTCCTCCCTATATATGTCCAAGCATCCACTACAATATACATCCAATGTACAGTAATGGCCTCTAGGGCATACATATAACTAACATATATTGCACAACACTTGTTTCGAGATTTGTGCAGGAAAATCCAGGAGACAAGCCAAAATTGTCATTTTGCTGATCAAACATTACGCCAACTCAAAAGATTCAGATCTGGAAGTAATCTAGAAAGAATTTTCAGAATCAACATATCCTATAAAGGCCCTAAAGTCATCCCAAGCAAACACCAGAAAGCCCAAGCCCTAACTCTTCCAAAGAGCCGCGGAACCGCGGCTGGAGCCGGCTTGCGCCGCGGTTCCGCGGCGGTTCTGCCACATCATCATGCCATTTTCAGGGCAATATCCTTCTCTCAGTGGGTACACCTCATTTTGACACGTCAAATTCCAGAATTCTCCAGAGGCTTCTGCCAGATCAGCAAAGATGATTAATTAAGCTAATCATAATTAAGCTCCTAACTAATCACATCTAGAAGCTTCTCCTCAACAAACTTTTGGAGGGAAATTCAAATTTCATCTAACTAACTTTTTGGAGGGAAATTCAAATTCTAATCCTAGATCTAGGGTTTAGGGAAGTCTATAAATAGAAGCCTAGACCTAGGGTTAAAGGCTAATCTTTAGTGGTTCAATCCTTAGCTAATCTTTCTTTAATCCTTCATCCTTAATCTCTAATTCTCCATCATCTTCCACAAGTTGAGTAACACGACTTGTGCGAAACCCTAACCCTAATTCCAATCCAAATTCAAGATCCCGAGTACCAAATCAAGTGAGAAGCCTTCAACCTTTTAGGAGCCGAGTCGATCTTCAATCGGGCAAGTGATCCAAGCCGATCCGCGACTCAAGGAGACGAGCGAAGCCAAATCGACGATCGAGTTCTTCCTCTTGTAGTTCTTGAGCGATTGTAACGAAATTGTTGATATAAATAAAAAGTGAAATTCTTTAATCTTGCTATCTTTTAATTCTTGCATCATGATTCGATCTCAATTTGTGATTGTAGTTCTTGTTGTGATGTTTGAGTAAAACTCCGCTCGTAAAGGAGTCGGGACGATCAATAAAATGATGATGTAACAAATCTTAAAACGATTCTTAAGTCCTACGAGTTTTGTAAACCCTAGCAAATTGAAGAATCGACAACCTAGTTTCGTTGCGATACTTTCTTGATTGTTATCGTTTGAAATTAGGGATCTACGATCGTTTCTTGAATTTACTAGAGCCTAGAATGTGAATGATATCGACGAAAGAACAAGGGATAAATGATGAAACCCTAGTTTCACTAGAAATCCCTAATTCTTGTCGATCATCATCGATCTAGTATCAATTCATCGAAGGATAAGAATACGTCATTGTAAGATTACAACACATCTATAGATCTGATCGATTCCTACGAGCCTCATTTAGATTCTTGATATTTGGTTGGAAAAATCATCACAAACATCTCAATTCTTGATTTTATCTTTTCTTGTTATTAGATCTAGATTTTCTAATTCTTGAACTTCAACTACAAATCATGAATTGTTTTCGTTTCTTTTCTTTAAAGTTTCAATTCACTTAATTCAAAAGACGAACGATTACACTTTCCCTGTGGACGATCCGCACTTACTAACGCGCAACAACCGACACCGTTATTGATTGCGGTCAAAATATTTTTGGTTGTGATTTCTATATACAATTTTCTCAACATACACAATCGAAAATCGTCATCAATCAAATGGCGCCGTTGCCGGGGATCATTTGATAAACACAACAAAAATCATCAATCAAATGGCGCCGTTGCCGGGGACTATTTGATTTACTTACACAATCGGAAATCATAACAATCAAATGGCGCCGTTGCCGGGGATTGTGCGCTAATTGTTCGTATTTTGAAATTTGAGTTGAAAAATTTATTCCATTATAATTTTTAGATCTAAACTCGCACAAACCCTAATACGTGTGTTGTGATTTGATTGCGAGGAAATCTGGAATCATTGGAACTTGGATAAAATTTTTGTGAATATTCCAGAAAGCTAAGGGGAGCAACAGAAGCATTTTCCTGAAATTTTTTTCCAGAGATCCCTTCACGAGACCGCGATTCCGCGGCAAATAACCCCCAAAAGCGGCGGTTCCGCGGCTCTCTTGCTACTTCACTGTACCAAAATTTCAGGTATACTTCTATACTTTCTTATCTTCTCCAAAATCTGCTCCAATTAATATTTTGTGCAGGTTTCTTTGCAAATAATCGTAGCGCGCAAAATGCAAAAATTAAATTGTGCTTGTTTTGATTTTGTGGTTGTTTGCATAATTAATACGGACATTAATGGGCAAAGACCAAATCCAGATTAGGTGGGGAGTTCATTACCCTTCCTAAGCCCCAAAAATCACAAACTTGCATCCGCATTTACTCTCATTAATTAAAAGAAATCTAGAAATGACTCTAAGGACCGTCGCGCTCACTTAGGACAAGAGAAGGCCGTGGGTTATTCATTGCTTATCCACATTTTCTTGTGGTGTCTAAGGCAAGTGTGTCGAAGGCTAGTGGCTATTAATTAGGCCCACTACTTATGTAGTGGAGTACCTTCCCACTTACCTGGCACTTACCTGGCCACAGGGGGATAAAGAGGCAGTGGAGGATTCTATCCTGCGACTTGTCTTTTGGCAGTTAGGAGCGGTCTAGAGCCGGACCTAGGTGACCAATAGAATTAGGGTTTTGTGTGTTGCATTTGTTGTGTTGCATCATATTTTCAAAAATCCGTCCACTTTTCAAAACAAACACCGCATTCACACTTCATTCCCCCTAATTATAATTCACGCTGCCACTTGTACTAACCCTTTTTAGTACAAGATAGGCTGGACAATGGGATTCTAGTGCCTGTTTAGTCCGCGTCCCCCGATCGACCTTAAAGTCGGTATTTCTACACTTACCTTTTCTTTACCCACCACCACACCCACATCGATGGATCCGACTCCATCGAACTTCTTTTCCACTACCCTGCCGCCGTCCGTTGGTGCGCAGAATCCACCTCGCATCTCTCTTCAGGAGAGGTGCTATCCAACACGAGGTCCCCTTTCCACCTGTCTTTCCATTCCACCAGCCAACAGGGAAAATTTTCAGATTAAACCGCAATGCATCAACCTTCTACCAAAATTTCACGGTCTCAAGTCTGAGGACGCATACGTGTTTATCACGAAATTCGAAAATGTATGCGCAATGATGGGTACCTCACAGCTGTCTGTGGATGCTTTGCGTCTTCGTCTTCTCCCATTCACTTTGTGCGATTTAGCCGAGAAGTGGCTATATAATTCTACCGCACATTCCATTTCAAATTGGGACGAATTCGTCAAAGCATTCCTTAAGAGATTTTACCCACATCACAAAACAGCTCGAGTCCGTAGCGAAATCTATCAATTCACCCATCTTCCAATTGAAACATTTTCAAAATGTCTTGAACGCTTCAAGGATCTGTTAGTCCAATGTCCATATCACGGCATCCCGAGATGGGAACTGTGCCGAATCATTTATGAGGGCATTAATCTTAACACAAGACAGACCCTTGAATCCATGTGTCAAGGCAACTTTATGACCAAAGATGATGGGGAAGCATGGAACTTTCTAGAAGATTTCGCTGAAAAATCTTTACAGTGGGAGGGTGTGAGTCAATCGTCTAGGGATGGCAATGATGTTTCCATAGGAATTAGAGCTGACATTGCAGCTTTACACAAGAAATTCGATGCTATGGAAAACAAATTTTTAGCTGCCGCCCTAAATCAAATGTCACTCTCCAAAACTGTATGTTGATGCTGTTCTGATCCTTCTCATTTGACGGAAGAATGTCCACTTAATTCTCCATTTCAAGATCACGAGCATACCAATGCCGCATTTTAAAGACCTAGAAACGACCCATTTTCTTCCACATATAATCAGGGTTGGAGGAATCACCCGAACTTTGCTTGGAACCAATCCTAATCTCAAAACACGGTTCCAAACACGAATCATTTCCAAAGGGTCCCTCCACCACAACAGCAACCACCACTTCAATTGAGTCAGCACCCCTTCCAATCACAGAATTTTCAAAATCCGGTCAACACAACTGCACCGTCTAGTTCTTTACAATTGACCGGGACTGATGAATCCTCTTCATTCATAAACTTGCTTCTGACAAATCTCATGCAAGTATCGGTTGAAATAAAGACTTCCGTCGATGATATAAAGAAAAACTCAGCATCTCAAGCTAAGAGTATCAAATCGATGGAAGTAGAAATTGCACGATTAAAAGCCGAAATGAGTGCAAGAGAGAAAGGGAAACTTCCAGCTCAACCTTTACCCAATCCTGGCTATTCACATCATGTGGATGCAATCATGTTGAGATCTGGAAGAGTGCTTGACACTCACGTTGGGGGAGAGTTTGATGATACTGAAAAATCAATCAATAATACCCCGACTAAGACCTTTCCTCACACACACACTTCTACTTCTGATCCTTGTTCTTCTACCCCACCACCTTCTTGCGAGCCTATTCTTCATTTCCCAAAAGGCTCGCCACCTCAGCCCATCTCTTCTAGTTCTGCACAGACGATCCCCACTCCTTTTTTGGGATCATGTCTATCCCCACTTCCTTCTCCTATGATGGACCCAGTGCTTATTGCTAAAGCACCTTATCCTAATCGGTTAAGGGCTAACACATCGAGTCCACATATGGAGAAGATTATGGACATTTTTAAGCAAGTTAACATCAACATCTCTCTCCTAGATGCCATCCAACAAGTTCCGTCCTATGCGAAAACTCTTAAGAACTTGTGCACTAGGAAGAGGAAGACTCAAGTGCCCAAGAAGATATTCATGGCAAAAACGGTAGACATGGCTTTCCCCCAACAATTACCGAGGAAACGTAAGGATCCTGGATATCCTACGATTTCCATTTCTATCGGGGAAAAACACATCAATCGTGCTCTACTAGACCTTGGCGCTAGTGTTAACTTGCTTCCATACTCAGTCTATGAGCAACTAGGTATCGGAGAGTTGAAGCCAACTCATTGCACTCTCCAGATGGCTGACCGATCAATCACCAAACCTAGGGGTGAACTGGAGGATGTGTTAATAAAAATCGGGGAATTCATATTCCCTGTGGACTTTATTGTAATTGATACACAGCCTGTAGCGAACCCACGGAATCAAATTCCGGTGATTTTAGGTCGCCCCTTTTTGGCCACTTCCAACGCTATCATCAACTGTCGTAATGGTTCTATGACCCTATCTTTCGGGAATAGGTCAATAGAGCTGAACATTTACAAGTTGGGAAGTGTACCCTCCGAACCTACTGCTCAGGTCTGTTCTGTCGACTTAATGGATGTCGACAGCAGCGAATTTGATGATCCTCCTGATACCGATCTTGACTCTTTTCATATGTTATTGTTTGACCCAACTATGTATCATATACATACGGACTCTTCCACCGAGATGTCCGGGTCAACAACTAACACCGATTATGAACTGTTTTTGGAGTCTGAAGATCACCCCGCACTTTATGATGACATTATTCTCCGGGGTATTGATGGAACTTTTGAGGAGATCTTCGCTGATGAACTCGCATTTTTGAATGACACGGGTGTTGAGATGAATCATCTCCCAATCAATGAAATTGATCCTCCACCCCTTCTTCTGAACTGTAAAAAGAATGCGAGTAATCCATCACATTCACTGCATCGTCTCTCCAAAATGAGACGCGCACACACTCTCTTCCACCACTTAACCTTTCCCCACTTCTTCTTCTACCAACTAGAGCACTGCATTGATAAAATTTTTGAATGGTTGGTGTTAACGTTCGGTCTTTGCAAAGCTTGGCATCGACCATTGATTTTTGACCCCCTCATGTGATTTTCAAAGATTAACATTGCATAACTCAAGTTTGGGGGGGGACATTTTTTCTGGCTCCTGAAAAGAAAATTTTTTGTAAAATTTTGAGCCAAAAAATAAGTTTGGAGGAGGTTCTTCACTTATATATTTTTCCCCCACTAATAAATTCCTCCCAAGTTTACAGGTTTTTCGAGATTTAGCAGATGGCAACAGTGAGGACACTGTTGAAAACATGTTTGGGGGAGGTTTGTGCTTATTTTCGCATCATTTGCATATCATTTGCATAAGCACAAAACATTTTTTTCGAAAATCTATAAAAATTTAAAATTTATCAAAAAGATAAAAATATTTTTGTACATAAATAAGATAATAAAAGATTAGATAGTGAAAAATTACATCCATGAGATTAGAAAAATTTAAGAAAACCAAGAAAATTAGACGTTTTCTTATACGAACCAGCAATAAGTAGTTATGAGCCGTTGTCCCAAGGGTTAGTAAGATGAAGGAAGTCACTAATCTGAGGATAAAAATAAGTCTGAAAAATAGTTTCTATTTTGGAAGCCAAACATTTTGAACGTTGATACCCTGCTATTCGCACTTACACACGTCTTGAAGCCTGGGATAGTAGAGGATACCTTGAAATGCTCTTGTCTTAAAGCCGATGTATGAATAAAAAGAAAAAAAAAGTGAATAAAAAATATAAAGTGGTGAGAAAAATGGACACTGGTTTTGTAATCGCTAAGGGCAATAAAAAAATATATAGCGAGGGTGCCTCTTCACCTAGTGCCCTGAGGCCAACTGGTCTGGGAGTCACTGCTATGCCTGAGGTGGTGCAAGACGAGGAAAATACACCAAATAAGCAAGAACATGAGTAATCGGTCGGTTAGTACCTCAAGAAGTATTAACGGTCGCATGAAAGTGTGTGAGCAATCCTAAATATTCATTAATTAAAAAGTACCGAGGCTGATGGGCAAGAGTATGATAGCTTGAATTGAATTCTCCAGGTGTAGGAATGTCCTTTGCACACACGCAGGGTTATATGATCGATGTTTGGAAGAAAGATAGGAATGAAGAATAAGACGATGTTTTATTGAGGGAGGACATGATTTCTGACATTTTTTCATGACCATTAAGATAGGGCTCATGACAACTGAAAAGCTAGCTTAGTTAGAAACCCTAATTTTCAAGGCTTTTCTTTTACAATTATTTTCTTTAAATGTACTATTCATGATCTTCCTTTTATTATTGGATTTTGTGGGTGCAATCCGCTGAAAACCCTCAGGAGACAACACTCCTCCTACTAGGGACACCTAGAGGTTTAAAGGCTTGTTGCACGTGCTCAGTGCAATCGTGTTGCCTACGAAAGTGTGCTAGTTAGTTTTTCTTTCTCTTTATTTTCTCCTTCTCTTTTTAATAAAAAAGTTCGCTCGAGACCATCGAAATTAAGTTTGGGGGAATTTGATCAGTCGAAAATACTGCATCTTTTAACCGGCAATTTTCCTATCATTTGCACTCATTTAGAAGTGTTCGATATTCATATTTCAAATATTAGCAAATCAGTCATAAAATATCAGATTGCATGTGTTAGACTTTAAAACCGGCACTTTAAGGGAAATTGACTGTATTTTATGGCATCGCATCATCCCTATATTGCACAACACTTGTTTCGAGATTTGTGCAGGAAAATCCAGGAGACAAGCCAAAATTGTCATTTTGCTAATCAAATATTACGCCAACTCAAAAGATTCAGATCTGGAAGTAATCTAGAAAGAATTTTCAGAATCAACATATCCTATAAAGGCCCTGAAGTCATCCTAAGCAAACACCAGAAAGCCCAAGCCCTAACTCTTCCAAAGAGCAGCGGAACCGCGGCTGGAGCTGGCTTGCGCCGCGGTTCCGCGGCGGTTCTGCCACATCATCATGCTATTTTCAGGGCAATATCCTTCTCTCAGTGGGTACACCTCATTTTGACACGTCAAATTCCAGAATTCTCCAGAGGCTTCTGCCAGATCAGCAAAGATGATTAATTAAGCTAATCCTAATTAAGCTCCTAACTAATCACATCTAGAAGCTTCTCCTCAACAAACTTTTGGAGGGAAATTCAAATTTCATCTAACTAACTTTTTGGAGGGAAATTCAAATTCTAATCCTAGATCTAGGATTTAGGGAAGTCTATAAATAGAAGCCTAGACCTAGGGTTAAAGGCTAATCTTTAGTGGTTCAATCCTTAGCTAATCTTTCTTTAATCCTTCATCCTTAATCTCTAATTCTCCATCTTCTTCCACAAGTTGAGTGACACGACTTGTGTGAAACGCTAACCCTAATTCCAATCCAAATTCAAAATCCCGAGTACCAAATCAAGTGAGAAGCCTTCAACCTTTTAGGAGCCGAGTCGATCTTCAATCGGGCAAGTGATCCAAGCCGATCCGCGACTCAAGGAGATGAGCGAAGCCAAATCGACGATCGAGTTCTTCCTCTTATAGTTCTTGAGCGATTGTAACGAAATTGTTGATATAAATAAAAAGTGAAATTCTTTAATCTTTCTTTCTTTTAATTCTTGCATCATGATTCGATCTCAATTTGTGATTGTAGTGCTTGTTGTGATGTTTGAGTAAAACTCCGCTCGTAAAGGAGTCGAGACGATCAATAGAATGATGATGTAACAAATCTTAAAACGATTCTTAAGTCCTACGAGTTTTGTAAACCCTAGCAAATTGAAGAATCGACAACCTAGTTTCGTTGCGATACTTTCTTGATTGTTATCGCTTGAAATTAGGGATCTACGATCGTTTCTTGAATTTACTAGAGGTTAGAATGTGAATGATATCGACGAAAGAATAAGGGATAAATGATGAAACCCTAGTTTCACTAGAAATCCCTAATTCTTGTCGATCATCATCGATCTAGTATCAATTCATCGAAGGATAAGAATACGTCATTGTAAGATTACAACACATCTATAGATCCGATCGATTCCTACGAGCCTCATTTAGATTCTTGATATTTGGTTAGAAAAATCATCACAAACATCTTAATTCTTGATTTTATCTTTTCTTGTTATTAGATCTAGATTTTCTAATTCTTGAACTTCAACTACAAATCATGAATTGTTTTCTTTTCTTTTCTTTAAAGTTCCATTTCACCTAATTCAAAAGACGAACGATTACACTTTCTCTATGGACGATCCGCACTTACTAACGCGCTACATCCGACATCGTTATTGATTGCGGTCAATATATTTTTGGTTGTGATTTCTTTACAATTTTCCAACTACACAATCCGAAATCGTTTTCAATCATGTGTTTATTTTGTGTTTAGTTGCCCGTGGATTGTATACGGAGACTGAGTTATGTCGTCGCCCGTAGGGCGTGGACTTGTCCAAATCCGTATTATCTTAGATTTGGGTTTGGGGGTTTTGGGTTTAAGGATACGTTAGCCTTATTCGAGACTAAGATCGACTTAAACATTTGTTAAGGATACGTTAGTCTAGTTTTCAGACTAAGATCAACTTAACGGGATCGTTTAGATCCAACAATAGAGCAATTAAGGGAGCCCTGTTGTTTAGTTTAGTGACATTGCGGTCAATAAGTAGTTTAAGGACATTGCGGTCCAATGTTAGTTTTAAGACGTTGCGGTCAAGGTTAAGGACGTCGTAGTCCGTGGATTTAAGGACTCCACAGTCCGATATTAGTTTTAAGACATCACGGTCAAGGTTAAGGACCTCATAGTCCATGGATTTAAGGACTCCACAGTCCGGCGTTAATTTTAAGACATCACGGTCAAGGTTAAGGACCTTATAGTCCATGAGTTTAAGGACCCCACAGTCCGTCGTTAGTTTTAAGACATCCCGGTCAAGGTTAAGGACCTCATAGTCCATGAGTTTAAGGACCCCACAGTCCGTATCAATATGTGATCATCGGGACCCGTCACCTCTTTGAAGACGTTGTGGAATTACAACGCCAAATATCAAAGGAGTGAAGAGATGTACCCTTAAACCGAGGTAGATTAAATAATATTTGGCCCAATTTGGAACCAAGACCAATTAATTATATTATGAGCCCATTGGCTCAGTTGAATTTGGATTGAGGACTTATGGCCAGCTTGGGCTAAGTCCAATCATGCTGTTCCCCTCCGAATGGCGGCCTGGACTTTGCGTCTGGCTTGAGATTCGGGGCAGATGCTATATGGTTTTATCTGTCTACCTCTCCGAAGATGCCAAGTTGATTTATGACACCGTGTATCGGAGGTCTAGACGGATGCGGCCGATGTAGCAGACTTCGTCAGATTCCCCCTTCGGGTGAGGGGTTTTTGATTGTGGGGACGCTCTTCCCTGCAGGCGCAATCCCCTGCAGTTAATTACGCTACCGCATCACGGTAACAACTTTCTCCTTCTCCAGAATTTCACTTCGTGTCGTATGTGTTTGTTTTGTTTGTGGTTGCCCGTGGATTGTATACGGAGACTGAGTAATGCCGTCGCCCGTAGGACGTGGATTAGTCCAAATCCGTATTTACTTAGATTTGGGTTTGGTGTTTTTAGTTTAAGGATACGTTAGCCGTATTAAGGCTAAGATCAACTTAAACGTTCGTTAAGGATACCCTAGTCCTGTTTGAGACTAAGATCAACTTAACGTGGTGATCCGTTTAATATATGGCCGTCGGGACTCATCACCTCTCTGACGTCGTTGAAGGATTACAACGATAGGTGTCAGAGGAGTTCAGAGATGTACCCTTGAACCACAGTCGATTTGGAGTTTATAGTCTATTTGAATGTTTAAGGATACGTTAGTCGTATTTGGGGCTAAGATCAACTTAAACGGGATCGTTTAGATCCGGCAAAAGAGAATTTGGAGGCTCTATTGTTCCAGTTTAGGGACGTAGAGGTCCATAGGTAGTTTAAGGACGTTGCGGTCCATGCTCCAGTTTAGGGACGTGGTGGTCCATATTCCAGTTTAGGGACGTGGTGGTCCATATTCCAGTTTAAATACGTGGTGGTCCGTTATTAGTTTAGGGACGTTTCGGTCCGATATTAGTTTAGGGACGTTTCGGTCCGATATTTGTTTAAGGACGTTTCGGTCCACGAGTTTAAGGACCCCGCAGTCCATATACGTGTGGTCGTTGGGACCCGTCACCTCTCTGACGTCGTTGAAGGATTACAACGACAGGTGTCAGAGAAGTTCGGAGATGTACCCTTGAACCGATAGTAAATTGATTTAAGAGAGCAATCTTGCTCAGTCAATTTAATTTAAGGACTTATGGCCAAAATTGGGCTAAGTCCAGTTGAAATGTTCAACATTTTATTTGCTTCTGCATTACATTTCTTTTTTTATTTTTATTTGGGCTTTGCCCAGAAGGATGCAGAGTATCAATTTGTTTTGGGCTCTCCCCTTTATAAATGATGCAGAGCATCAATTTGTTTTGGGCTCTCCCCTTTATAAATGATGCAGAGCATCAATTTTATTTGGGCTCTGCCCTTTTATTGCTTTGCAATTTATTTTGGCCTGCTTGGTCTTTTTGATTTGGGCCTGACCCTTTTAAGAAATGCATTGCATTTATCAGGCGCTTTGCGCCAATCGGAGAGCGCAAGCGCCCAAGAGCGCAACAGTGCAGATTTATAAGTGCAAAGCACTATTAATTTGAGAATCTTTTAGATTCAAGAACAGAAGTGCAAAGCACTGAGAGATTTCTTGATCTAATTTAGATCAAAGGAAAAGATAAGTTTTTTTCTTATCTTAAAGAACCAAAGGTTCATGAAAAAGTGCAAAGCACTATTTTTATTTTTATTTATTCAATTTTTTTTAGTTATGTTTAAAGATCAATGATCTTGTTTTTAGATCACTGATCTGTTCATAAGAGAATTTCCTCTTCTTTCAAAGGTTTTTACCTTTTTTGTTCTTGAGGAGTTCTTCAGAGTCCTCTTTCTCTCTTTTTTTTTAGAAAATGTTGATGCTTTGAATTGAGGCCTAGGGTCCTTTTTATAGTGCTCATAAATTAGTTAAATTTGTTACATAGATCTTTTTCTGAGTGATTTGCGGAATTTTCCCCACCGTTGGATCTTTGATCCAAAGGCCCCTGCTTTACAGAAGAAAATTTTCTTGTTTTAACAAGAACAGAAAAGATTTATTCTGTTTTGCGCAACTCTCCCAGCGCGTGACACGTGTCACCCAGCGCAGCGCTTGCGCAGCTGTGCTTGCGCAACTGCGCAGACACGTGTCGCGCAGCTTTTTTTTTTTGCGCACCTGCGCTGACACGTGTCATGCAGCGCACAGCGCAGCGCAGCTGCGCTTGCGCAACTGAATTTTTTTATTTTTTTTATTTTTATTATTTTTTTTTTAGAGCTTTACTCTGATGGAGTACGCTACCTTGGGCGCTGCGCTCCTTGCGCTAACGTGTCTGATTTTGACACGTGGCGCTCTGTGTGCAGCGCAGGAGATCTGAAGCGTTACTTCATTTATTTTAACTTTAATTTTCACTTTAATTTTCAAGACAGAGCTTTGCTCTGATTGGAGAAAAACAGAAGCATTGCTTCTTTTCCCACCTTGGAATTTGAACAGAGCTTTGCTCTGATTGGGGTAAACAAATGCCCCCCCACCGTTGCACTTACGTGGCCTCCTAACGTGAGCGCAGCGGTGGCAGACTCCGAACCGTCGCGCCATCCCTTGGAAGCTGAAAGGGCACTTGATGCCTATAAATAGGACCTTTGGTCCCTTAGATGATTCTCATCTCTAAAATTTTACTTTCAGAACTCAGAGCCCTGCTCTTTATTTTCAAGAACTTTAAGAGTTAAACTCTTAAAACTTTTAGGTGAAAATTTTAATTTGGATTAAATTAAATTAAATTAATTTTCATTGATAGAGCCTCGCTCTCAATAGATCCCTGATCTAAAGGAAACCTATTTAGGGTTTCACTTAGCAGAGCTTTGCTCTACAGGTCTTAAAGGGATCTAAAGAGAACTAAATGGGACCCTACTAGGGTTCCATAGAGCTCTGCTTTCTGAAAGATTTTCCTTGGATTTTCTTAATTCATTAATGGAGCTTTGCTCCTCCCAAATCATATAGAAGAACTCTTAAGAATTCTTCATGGATCTTGGAACTTAAAGATGGCATTTTATTCCTCAGTGCATTATATCGTTTTGCTTAATCAGTTTTTCTGATAATTCTGTTGATCCTCTTTCACAGGAACAATGAACGCCCACATGTATGCTCTTAACGAGATCATCTCTCATGAGGACATCCGCCGACTTGGCCGCTCTCAAAATCGGGAGTTCACAAACGAGGAGTGTGCTGAAATAATGAGTCGCTTCGACGCATACAATGGTCCACTGCTTCCCCGACGTTCCTCTCTTCTTAAACTCATCGTGGGAGCTATCTGGGAAGCGCTTCCCCTATTCTGTTCCGGCGTGCCGCTTAGGGCGTTGGATGCCGCTGAGGACAAGGTGCACTCTGTGTACCTATTGAACTTTATCTCGAAGAGACGGCGAGACAGTCTTATCGACCTCTTGCACGAGATCTTTCAACGGTCTGCCATACTCGCTGCTTATCGGAGGGTGGAAGACATCGGGAGGGACCCTGACGCTTGTGCTCGTGAAAGGAAGCACACTAGGATGGTCCGCGAGGCTTGGAAGGTCATAGATAGGGTCGCTTTTGAATTCCTCAATCCATGCCCTGGATCTGAGGTTATTCCATTGTAACTTTCGTTTATTGTTTTTATGACTGTAAGAACTTCGGGCAATATTAATGGATTTTTTTTTATCCCAGCTTGTCTGTATTATATATCATTTGTCCTAAGTCTTTTTGCCCATGCATGAATGAATGTGTCTTGAACGCTTGATCAAATGTAAATCGGATGCTCTTTCTGTTGCTTTTCCTCTTTCGCAGCATGTCGTCACAATTAGCTGGTAATAGAGTAAGCTTCTTGATTTCTTCACGAGATAGCGAGGGCTTAGGCCGCAGGTTCAGATCTGCTGCCTAAGACTTTTCAACTCTATGAGCCGTGAGGGTCTCATAGAGACTTTTCTCCCTACGGATCGAGAGGATCTCGAAGGTGGGTTTTTCTCCTTAGGAATCGTGAGGATTCCTAAGTGTGGTTTTATCTTGTAAGTCGTAAGGATCCTACAAGAGAATTTTTCCCTCTTACGAGTCGAGAGGACTTGTAAGCGGTTATTTCCCTCCTTGTCGCAGTTCGATGTTGGAGAGTGAGACCCGTGGATGGTATGCAAGAGACCGTTTTGGGCCAACTTGCAGGGTCCCAGTGCTTAGGAAACAGGCTTCTTTTATGCCCACTGCCTAAGGCTTTATCTCACGAGTCGAGCCGCCTCAACAATTTTTTTCGCAAGTCGAGACGAATCGAGCGTTTCTCGCAAGAACATCTTAACGTCGCATTTAACCTCTGCTCTTTATGACAGAAGCCCGTTAAGGTTGGTGGTACTTAGGGTTTTGGCCATCGTACCGTCGCATAAGCTGATATAGTCCTCGATAGGCAATCGTGCTGTTCGAGTAGCCCTGCGACTGCCGTGTCTCTGATCCCTTCGGGGGCTGGACAAGACGTCTTCATGCAATCCTCCTTGGCAGTTTGACCGTCGGAAGAGCAAGCGTTAGGAATTTGCCATGTCGCTTTTTACTTGAGGTTAGGCTTATTTTGGTGACCCCCGATGAGTCATAACCACTCCGCGCTGGTGTGGGGATGATCTCCGATAGTCTTTCGGGCTTTATATGAGTTGCCGTCAAGACCCTGAAGCTAGGAATTTGGCCTTTGCTTCGTTTGCTGGCATTGCGTCTGCTGTATCGAGACGAATGTTGCGGTAGGAACTAGGGATTTTGCCGTGGCTCCGTTTGTTTGATGACGTTGCGTCTGCTGTGTCGAGACGAACGTTGGGGTGACATCTCGTCTGCTGTATCGAGACGGACGTCGAGGTTGTCTCTAGGTTGCTGGTGAACCGCCGAGGTTTGGAACTAGGGATTTTGCCGTGGCTCCATTCGTTTAATGACGTTGCGCCTGCTGTGTCGAGACGAACATTGGGGTGACATCTCGTCTGCTGTATCGAGACGGACGTCGAGGTTGTCTCTAGGTTGCTGGTGAACCGTCGAGGTTTGGAACTAGGGATTTTGCCGTGGATCCATTCGTTTAATGACGTTGCGTATGCTGTGTCGAGACGAACATTGGGATGACATCTCATCTGCTGTATTGAGACGGACGTCGAGGTGGTGACCATTCTGTGCTGGTGCGAGATGATCTCCGATTGTCTTTCCGGTTTTATATGAGTTACCGTCAAGACGTCGAAGCTAGGAATGTGGCCTTCGCTTCGTTTGCTTTGGTGTGTCCAAATCCTGTTGGAGGAAGAACGCTGGGGTTGACATTTCGTCTGCTGTATCGAGACGAACGTCAAGGTGGTGACCACTCTGTGCTGGTGCGAGATGATCTCCGATTGTCTTTCCGGTTTTATGTGAGTTACCGTAAAGACGTTGAAGCTAGGAATGTGGCTTTCGCTTCGTTTGCTTTGTCACGTCCGAATCCCTGCTGGAGGAAGAACGATAGGGTGACAACTCGTCTGCTGTATCGAAACGAACGTCGAGGAGGTGACCACTCCATGTGAGATGATCTCCGGTGGTCTTTCAGGCTTTATATGACTTGCCGTTAAGACCTTGAAGCTAGGAATTTGGCCTTCGCTTCATTTGCTCACACTGCGTCTGGTGTATTGAAACGAATGCTGAGGTGGAGCTGGGATTTTGCCGTCACTCCGCTTGGTTTCGACCATGGGGTCTTTTGTTAACTTTGCATGTACACCCTGCTGGACTGCGAAGGAATGCCGTTGTTGACATTGCGTCTGCTGTAACGAGACGAATGCTAAGGTGGAGTTGGGATTTTGCCGTTACTCCGCTTTGTTTCGACCGTGAGGTCTTTTGTTGACGTTGCATCTGCCTCCAGCTGGACTGCGGAGGAACGCTGTTGTTGACATTGCGTCTACTGTATCGAGACGAATGCTGAGGTGAAGCTGGGATTTTGCCATCGCTCCGCTTGATGGTGTAATATCTGTGTCCTGCTGGAATGAGGAGGCACACCGTTGTTGGTCTCCAGGCTGCAGATGTGGCCATTGAGATTTGGAACTAGAGACTTTGCCATGGTTCCGTTTCGTTGCGATTCTGAGGTCGGTTGTTGACGTCATGTTTGCATCTAGTTGGAGTGAGGAGAAACGCCGTTGGTGATCTCTAAGTTGTCGATGTTGACGTCGAGACCCTGAAGCTCGGGATCTTCGTTTGCTTCATTTGTTGACACCGTGTCTGTAATATTGCGACAAATGTCGAGATTGTCTCTAGGTTGTCTATGAACCGTCGAGATTTGGCTTCGCTTTCTGATGGAGCCTGTTGGGAAGCTATGGTTCCCTCTTTATCTGTGCCCCTGGATTGTATACAGGGATCGATGTGATTTCACCTGTAGGGAAAAAAGTTTCATTCTTTCATTTTTTTATTCTTTCCGCGATGCTTTATCATTTCAGCTTTTTATATCGCGAAAATCGCGATTGCCCAATCATTTCGGCTATTTTTCGCGGTGCCCGATCATTTCGGCTATTTATTTTATTTTTACTCGCTGCTTTTTATTGCGAGTCGCCCAATCATTTCGGCTATTTATTTTTATTTTTACTCGCTACTTTTTATTGCGAGTTGCCCAATCATTTCGGCTATTTATTTTATTTTTACTCGCTGCTTTTTATTGCGATTTGCCCCATCATTTCGGCTATTTTACATGCATACATTTTTACTTGCTGCTTTTATTGCAAGTTGCCCCATCATTTCGGCTATTTAATATGCATTTTCAGCTCGCTGATTTTTTATCGCGAGCGTAGAACTTGGAATCTAGTGCCAATCTCAGCATCAGCATCGCTACAACCGGAATATTGCCAGGAGCGAATCATCATCTGCCATGAAAGGACTTAGAATTTGATACCGATTTAGGCATCAGTATCGCTACAACTGGGATATTGCCAGGAGCGAATCATCATCTGCCATGAAAGGACTTGGAATTTGATACCGATTTAGGCATCAGTATCGCTACAACTGGGATATTGCCAAGAGCGAATCATCATCTGCCTCCGTCGATGTCGAACAAAGGTGGCTTAGCAAACAGGGTTAAGGTCCTGTTGACTAAGGCTTTTGACTTCATGAGCCGTAAGGGTTTCACAAAGGTATTTCTCCCTACAAGTCGTGAGGATCTTGTAGGTGTATTTTCTTCTTAGGAGTCGTGAGGATTCCTAAGTGTATGTTCCTCGGTAAGTCGTAAGGATCCTACAAGAGGGTTTTCTCCTTGTAAATCGAGAGGACTTACAAGTGTTGTTTGCTGTACGAGCATATCCCTAGTCACGGATGAGACTTTGTTAGGGAAATGTTTATTCACGCCCATGGATTGTATACAAGAGCCAGTATTGGACCACTTGTAGGGCCATAACGAAAGTTGCGGGGGTTGCTTAAGCACAGATTTAGGTCTCCGTAACTTAAGACTTTCAAATCTTATGAGCCGTGAGGGTCCCATAAGAGAGTTCTCCTTACGAGTCGTGAGGATCTCGCAAGTGTATTTTCTCCTTAGGAATCATGGGGATCCCTAAGTGTGCTGCTCCCTTTGTGAGTCGTAAGGATCTCACGCGGGTGGTTTCTCCTTACAAGGTCGAGGGGACCTTATAAGTGTCTTTTAACGAGATTGTGCCCTTTCGGGTTTTCACGAACACTCGCCGGTAGCCCTGCTGTTTTTACTCACGGAGCCCTTTCGGGTTTTCATCCGTGCCCGTTTCGCTTATAGACATACCGTCTTTTTTTTTTTAAATTTACGAGGTCGCGCCCTTTCGGGTTTTCACGAACACTCGCCGGTAGTCCTGCTGTTTTTACTCACGGAGCCCTTTCGGGTTTTCATCCGTGCCCGTTTTGCTTATGGACATACCATTTTTTTACTTTTTTTTTATTCTTTATATATATATATATATATATATTTTTATATTTTTTTTATCTCGTCAGCCTAAGGATGCTGTGGTAGTAGTTTAAAGACATTTCGGTCATTTGCAAGTTTTAGGACATTGCGGTCCATCATTAGTTTAAGGACATCTCGGTCCGCCGTCGCCGTATTTGAGGCGAATATCTAGTTTATTGACTTTTCGGTCTATGGGTCTTTCTCTATGACTGACCATGATGCCCCCGGCGTATCCATCTTTCTCGGAGCATGCGGTTGTGGCGGATTCACCTTCCAATTTTCGGACAGCGCGAACTTGCCTTGTTGGTATTGGTCTTCAACCCAGTTTTTGAAGACGTAGCAATCCTCGATCAGATGACCTACCGTTTGATGGTAAGGGCAATAATTAGGATTATTAACATCGCCTAGCCGCAACGGACGTTTTGGACTCGGCAGATTGATGAGTCTGTCGCACACTGCCAGCTCGAACAGTCCCCTTGTTTTATCTTGCGGAAACGAGTAAGGACGTTTCAACTTTTCCTGGAGGGGTTGCCGCTTGTTGCTTTGGTAAGAAACCAGTCTAGGGTCACTTAATTGTTGTTGAGCGCTGGCGACGAAGGCCGTTTTTCCTTTTCCTTTATCCTTTTTGTTTGCTCCGTTGTTTGCGGGGCCGGGATTTTTTCCGAGTAGCGTGCGATTGCATGGCTGAACGTTCTCGCAGCTCCTCAAATCCTTCATTTTTGAAATAGATTCCCTGAGGGAAGGGTTGGGGGTAGCTTCTTCGTCAGAGTCGCTTCCAAAGGTGATAATTTGCGATACCTTAGAGTCGGCCGTATGACAATCGTCGGCGGCTCTTTTGCGATCATCTATCGCATTTTTTCGATGTCTACAAGCTTCACATTTTGTCCTGTCGAAGTGTTGCTTTTGAGCGACATACCCTTGCCACCAACAGTTAAAAGATTCGCAGCCTTCGGTAGGATGTATGATCTTCTGATGATATAAGCAGAAGTTAGGGTGCATCTCTACCTCAGCGAGAGTATTTTCTTCAAAGGGCGGTAGCTTCATTCCTACTGATAATGCTTTGGCGAACCTTTTCCTCGTCTTGAATTTGTTTTTATCCGCAGTGGATGGCTTTTGATTTGACGGGAATGCCTTGGCTTTTTCCAGTATGGCCATTTCACGCTCTTGATTGGCTTTTGCTTTCAGACGAATTTCATTTAGGAAGACATCGATCAGCTCGTCTGATGGCTGTAGAATTTCCGGTTCGGGGTTCGCCATTGGTTTCTCGGCGCAAGAAGCTTCTTTATTATCTGTCAGTGAGTGAGAAATCACATGACAAGTCGCTACGTAGTCTTCGGATTCATCTGATGAGTTTTCTCTATCGTTTTCATCCTTGACTAAAGAACAAACTGCCCCCCGCGTGTCCGTCTTCTTTGGAGAGTGCGGCTGTGGTGGGTTTACCTTCCAGTTTTCCGACAGCGCGAACTTGCCTTGTAGGTACTGATCCTCGATCCATCCCTTAAAGATGAAACAATCCTCGATCGGGTGACTTACCGTTTGGTGGTAAGAGCAATAATTGGGAACATTGACATCGCCTGGTTGCAACGGACGTTTTGGACTCGGCAGATTGATGAGTCTGTTGCGCACTGCCAGCTCGAACAGTTTTCTCGTTTTATCCTGAGGAAACGAGTAAGGACGTCCCAGTCTCTCCTCGAGGGATGGGCGTGGATGCATATTGTTTTGACGGACAACCGGCTTTAAGTTGCTCGACCGTTGTTGAGTATTGGCAACAAAGGTTGCTTTCCCTTTACCCTTTTCATTCCAAGGCTCTGTCTTTGAAGGAGATGGTTCATGGCCCACCTGGTCCATTTGGGCCAGCTTGTCAATCAAGGCCTGGAAGGTGGTCGGCTTAAAAAACATCATGAATTGGGAGATGGTCGCTTGAGGGTCGAGAGTACCCACGAACATGCCCACGGCAGGAGCTTCTTCGATGCGCTGCTCGCACTTTGACCATAGATTACGCCACCGTATCGCATACTGGACCCAAGTTTCTGTAGGCTTCACCCTGGCATTGATCAATGCCGTGATTGGGGTGCGTTCGCTAGCGTTTGCAAAACGCTGGGTGAATAGCAACTCCATCTCTGTGAATGTCTTGACAGAGTCATTTGGGAGTTCAGAGTACCACTCGAACGCCGTCTCCGATAAGCTGCCGACGAATTGGCGGATCAAGAGTTTATCATCGCTGCCAGTGTTGCCACATAAGGCTCTGAATTGAGCGACGTGCTGATGCGGATTTCCCGTCCCCTTGTATACATGGAACTTAGGGATCGTATATCACGGCGGGTAACTGATTTGGTCATACCAGCTCGGGTATGGTCGCCCAGTTTTGACCACTTGGCTGGCTGCTTCACTCGCCTGATGAGCTCGTATTTGCTGAGCTATATAGTCATCTAGTGCAGCTTTGGAAATGGTTTCCTCCTTGGCTGTTGAATGAGCCGGAGGAGGATTAGATGTCTCCTCTTTATCGTCTTTAATAATGATCGGAGGGTCTTCAGCTGGAGGGTCCGGCTATAACATCATTCCCACCATGTCTTGGAAAAGAAGCGCCATCTGTTTTATGTTAGCCGCTTGCTCTGCAGCTTCTTTGTCCCTCTTTTCGAGAACTCTGCGTAAAAAGTCAGCGTTGGTTTCTTGTTCTTGACGCTCATCCGAAGACGTTTCAGAGCTTTCTTTTGGCTCAGTGAGTGCAACCATTGTAGTCATCATTTCCTGAAGCTTTTGTTGTTGCTCCCGGGCTTTCATCACGGATCGGGTGAGCGGTCGGTGGCCCGTAGAAGTGCGGCTTTCCTCCTTTTGAGAAGCCATATAAACAGTGTGCACCACCATGCACCCAGATTTGGGGCGTTTGTGTTCAGCGCTTTTATGCTTCGCCATGTTCACAGGGGCTTTTTGCGGCCTCCTTTTCTTCTGAGTGATTAGAGTTAAGGGGGCCGTTGTAATGGGCACCCGGGTAACTATTGGTTTTTGGGGCTTGACGAAGTAATCCTTCTCCTGCCTTACCTTCATCTTTTCTTGTCGGCGAAGATAGTTTTTATCAATTACCGACTCTTGGACCTGTCGCCAGACCTTGTGAATTTTAGAGGACAGCCGTTGAGGGGGCTGCTCTAGCTTCTTCTCTGGAGTATTCTCCATAGGTGAAGGAGTTCGTTTCAACATCGCAGTAGGAGAGTTTCTGCGCACCGTATTCAGCAATTCAAAGCTGTTCCCGGTTGGAACAGCAGCATCGATCCCCACCATCGGAGCTGGTGGCGTAAATCCAGAGGGGGAGTTGCCCCCAGCCTTTCTTACTTGACGCCAGTAGCGACTTCGAGCGTGTCTTGCGGATGGAGTCACCTCCGTTGTTGGATAAGCTTCTTCATGCCCCCTGCTCTGGGTAGGGGAAGCAGCTTTGAGGACCTCGCCTGGAGCAGTAACCGGAATGGCCAGCCTCGTAAAAACTGACTTCTCGGAAGAAGGAACCTTTCCAATGATTTCGTCCGTTTGCGTCGGGATGGCTATCCACTTTGGGATGGCAGCTTCGGGTATCGCAGGTTTGCGGACGTTCTGGCCCAGTCTGTTGAAAACTGAGTGTTTCCCCCAATCAGAGCAAGGCTCTACTGAATTTTGAAAATTCAAAATTCGAAGCAACGCTTCGGTTTCCGTGCGCAGCGCGCAATTTGCCACATGGCAGAAGGTGATTCGATGGCGTAACGCCCGAGACAGTGCGTCCCATCAGAGCAAGGCTCTTCAGAAAACAAAATTAAGACTTAAACTGCGCAAATGCATGGCAGCGCGACACGTGTCTGCGCAGTTGCGCAATCGCAACTGTGCAAGCGCACGGATGCGCGACACGTGTCTGCGCAGTTGCGCAACTGCGCAAGCGCACGGATGCGCGACATGTGTCTGCGCAGTTGCGCAATCGCAACTGCGCAAGCCACGGATGCGCGACACGTGTCTGCGCAGTTGCGCAATCGCAACTGCGCAAGCGCACGGATGAGCGACACGTGTCTGCGCAGTTGCGCAATCGCAACTGCGCAAGCGCACGGATGCGCGACACGTGTCACGCGCTGGTGAGTTGCGCAGCAACTGAATGAAGATTTAAGTAAATCTTTTCTGTTCTTCTGTAAAACAGAGACCCTTGGATCAGAGATCCAATGGTGGGAAAATTCCCAAAATTATTCAGGAAAGATCTTGGTAACAAATTTATCAAAATTTGTGAACAGTATAAATAAGAGCCCAGACCTCATTCAAAAAAAAAAAAGGAAGAAAAAGGAGAATCAATCATCATCAAGAGAAGGATAAACTTCTGAAAAAAAAAGCTCTTGAAGATTAATCAAGAACAAAAAGAGAAGGTAAAATTTCTTTAAAAAAAACAGAAAATTAAAAGGGAATAATAAAAGAAAAAGAAAAATAGTGCCTTGCACTTGATATGAACCCCTGGTTCTGAAAAATCAAAGAAATAATAAATAGTGCCTTGCACTTGATATGAACCCCTGGTTCTAAAAAATCAAAGAATAATAAATAGTGCCTTGCACTTGATATGAACCCTTGGTTCTGTAAAATCAAGGAAAACAAGAAGAACTTGTTTTCCTTTGATCTAAATTTAGATCAAGAGTGCTATGCACTTTTTGTTCTCAAATCAAGAAAATTCTTGAATTTCTGCACAAGTGCAACTCATCATTCAAAAGGGCCTGGCCCAACTCAAAAAAAATTATTGAGTTTCTGCAACTCATTATTTAAAGGGGCCTGGCCCAATTGCAGAATAATAAAAGGGCAAAGCCCTGTTCAGAAAATTCCTGAGTTTTTTGTAACTCATTATTTAAAAGGGCCTGGCCCAAATTAGATTGCAAAATAATGAAGGGGCAGAGCCCTGTTTAGGTTGATTCTTTTAATCGGGCAGAGCCTGAAATAAAAATTGGACTTAACCCAATCCTGGCTGTAAGTCCTTAAATTAAGTGCCTCTCATAAACCAAGTCACGACCGGTCCGAGGGTACATCTCCGAACTCCTTTGACACCTGTCGTTGTAATTTCTCAACGACGTCAAAGAGGCAACGGGTCCCAACGACCACTAAACTAAAATCGGACCACTACGTCCCTAAACTGGCGACGGACCGAAACGTCCCTAAACTAAAATTGGACCGAAACGTCCCTAAACTAATGACGGACCACTATGTCCCTAAACTGGCGACGGACCGAAACGTCCCTAAACTAATAATGGACCACCACGTCCCTAAACTGGAATATGGACCGTTACGTCCCTAAACTGATACGATAGGGCCCAAACGCTCTTTTGTCGAATCTAAACGGTCCCGTCTAAGTTGATCTTAACCCCAAATACGGTTAATGTGTCCTTAGACATCTAAATAAACAATAAAATCCCAAACCAATTTTGGTTCAAGGGTACATCTCGGAACTCCTCAGACGTATGTCGTTGTAATCCCTCAACGACGTCAGAGAGGTGACGAGTCCCGACGGCCGGATAATTAAATCAATCACTACGTCAAGTCGATCTTAGTCCAAAATAGGACTAGCGTATCCTTGATGAACGTTTAAGTTGATCTTAGTCGCAACGCGACTAATGCATCCTTAAACTAAAAACACCAAACCCAAATCTAAGCAAATACGGATTTGGACTAACCCACGTCCTACGGGTGACGATATTACTCAGTCTCCGTACACAATCCACGGGCAACCACAAACAAAACAAACACACACGACACGAAGTGAAATTCTGGAGAAGGAGAAAGTTGTTACCGCGATGCGGTAGCGTAATTAACTGCAGGGGCTTGCGCCTGCAGGGAAGAGCGTCCCCACAATCAAAAACCCCTCACCCTGAGGGGGAATCTGACGAAGTCTGCTACATCGGCCGCATCCGTCTAAACCTCCGATATACGGTGCCGTAAATCAACTCGGCATCTTCGGAGAGATAGACGGATAAAACCAAATAGCATCTGCCCCGAACTTCAGGCAAGACGTCTTCACGTCGTCGCCGTCTTTCGGAGGGGAACAGATTCTGGCACGCCCGGTGGGACCTTTTCCTCTTTCCACTCCACACTTCGTGTGTCGTCTTCGTGAACCAATCGCGGTTTGTTAAATGGTTGTCCTCGGATTTCAAGTTGCTAAGATTTGGTCTTTTGTCTGGCGCAGAACTCAAGATCCAATGGCCACCAACTGCACCAACTGCTCGAAGTGCCATTGCAGCGGACGTTCCACCTCACCGAGAGGTATAGCATATGGGCCCCAAGCGGCTTCCTTCCTGACTCTGCCGGTAGACTAGGTGACTCAAGCCACCACCGGCTTGTTCTTCGGGACCATGGTCCCGCCTACAAGCTTCTCCATGCCGATATCCGCACCAGAAGCGAACAAGAAGTCGGTGTTCGACCGGCTCACTGCTACCATGACCCCTGTCAACGGGTCGCCCGCTACTAAGATGACAGCCTCTGTTTTCACCAGGCTAGGTCAGGATCATAAAGTGGCTGTCCCAAAGAGGGCAACGGCCACAGCTTCGGAATTCGTTGAAGCGGCTTCTCCTATCAGAAAGTCAGTCTTCACAAGATTGACGGTTCCTACTCCTCCTTCAGCTGGTCAGAAAGCATCAGTCTTTGATAGGCTGACATTGGCAGCTGCCCCACACCCAAACAGGGGGCAACAGGAAACTATCCCGATTTCCGAGCCAGTCCCAATGGCTCGTCGTGCGCGACGTCGTCATTGGCAACGAATAAGGAAAGCAGGGGGCAACTCCCCTTCAGGGCTAACCCCGCCTGCTCCAGTGGCGGAGGTCAACGTTGCTGTTCCAACTGGGAACAGCTTTGAATTACTGAGGAAAGTGAGAAAGAACTCCCCAATCGCCGTATTGAAAAGATCTCCTCCGCCCGTGGAGAAAGCTCCGGAGGCAAAACAAGAACAGCCCTCTCAACGGCTGTCGTCCAAAATTTATAAAGTCTGGCGGAGAGTTCAAGACTCCGTGATTGACTCAAACCACTTCCGTCGCCAGAAAAGGGCGAAGGTGGAAAAAGACAAGAACCCCCCCATTAAACGGCAGGGGGCAACAAATGCTAGGATGCCCACTTCAGCGGCTCCTTCAACCTCAAAGGTCCATAAAAGGAAAAGACCAGAGAAAGCTCCCGCGACGATGACAAAATCTAAAAGCGGCGAACCTAAACGCCCCAAATCAGGGGGCATAACAGTTCATACGGTCTATATGGCTTCAGGAAAGGAAGAAAGTCGTACTTCTACGGGCCACCGACCGCTTACCCGGTCAGTGACCAAGTCTCAGGAGCAGCAACAAAAGCTCCAGGAGATGATGACTACAATGGCTGCACTCACGGGGCCAAAAGAGAATCCTGAGACGTCCTTAGATGAACGCCAAGAGGAAGAGACCGACGCTGAGTTCCTCCGCCGAACACTGGAAAAGAGAGACAAAGAGGCTGCGGAACAGGCAGCCAACATAAAGAAAATGGCCCTCCTGTTCCAGGATGTGGTGGGTATGATGATTCAACCAGATCCACCTGTTGGAGATCCCCCGATCATTCTTGAAGATGATAGGGGAGAGACATCGAATCCTCCACCGGCTCTATCCGCAGCTAAAGAGGATACCATATCAAAAGCTGATTTGGATGAATATATTGCTCAACAAATACGGGTGCATCAGGCGGCCGAAGCAGCCGGCCACGTTGTAAAAACGGGACGGCCATATCCGGGCTGGTATGACCAAATCAAGTACCCGCCGGGTTACACGATTCCCAAGTTTCACGTTTACAAAGGGACCGGCAATCCCCATCAACATGTTGCCCAGTTCAGGGCGCTTTGTGGTAATACAGGCGGCGACGACAAGTTGTTACTGCGCCAATTTGTTGGAAGCTTATCAGATACGGCTTTCGAGTGGTATTCCGAGCTCCCCAACGACTCTATTAAAACCTTTGCGGAGATGGAGCTGCTCTTCACCCAACGTTTTGCAAGTGCCAGCGAGCGTACCCCGATGAAGGCACTGATCAATGCCAGGGTAAAACCCGGCGAGACATGGGTTCAGTACGCTATACGGTGGCGTAATCTATGGTCTAAGTGTGAACAGCGCATAGAAGAAGCCCCTGCGGTGGGAATGTTTGTTGGAACACTCGATCCACAAGCAACCATTTCACAATTTATGATGTTCTTCAAGCCGACTTCCTTCCAGGCTTTGATCGACAAATTGGCGCAGATGGACCAGATGGGCCATAAACCCCCTCTCCCGAAGCCGGATTCCCGAAACGACAAAGGAAAGGGAAAAGCGATCGTCGTCGCTAATGCCCAACAACAACCGAACGATTCGAAGCCGGTTGCTCGTCCAAATAATACACGCCCGTACGTACCCCTTGAGGACAGGATGGGACGGGCTTACTCCTTCCCCCGTGATAAAACAAGGAGGTTATTCGAGCTGGCATTGCGCAACAGGCTCATAAATCTGCCAGATCCAAAACGTCCGTCGCAACCAAGTGACGTTAACGATCCTAATTACTGCCCTTATCATAGAGTGTTGGGACATCCAATCGAAGACTGTTACGTCTTCAAAAATTGGCTGGAGAATCAGTACCGTCAGGGCAAATTTGCGCTATCTGACAAATGGAAGGTGAACCCTCCGCAGCCTCACACCTATAAGGGAATGAATGCGCCGGGGGCAACATGCTCCGTCATTGAAGAGGCTCCCTGGGAGGTTGTATTATCGGCCAAAACGAGGAGAATGCTAAATGATCTTCAAACCTGCCCAGCGGTCAAGTGGAAGAACCCCTTGGAACCGCAGGTTATTGAGGGGATGTTGAAGCCACGACCGACTCCGAAGACCGATGGTGGCAGTTCAAGCGTTCATAGCCAGCCGTCAAAATCTTCGAAAAAGAAGAAGAAGAAATCTAAGAAGCCCGTGAAGCCTGGTGACAAGCGCACGGACTTACAAAAGCAAATCGATGCGCTAGATGAGTACAACCAAAAGGCACGGACTCCCATTACGCTCCAAGATTTCCTTGATCACGTCTTCCAAAAAGAAGATGAGGACGAAAGTTCATCGGATGAATCCGAGGAGTGCGTAGCGAGCTGTCATATGATCTCTCATTCGGTCACGAATGATGAAGGGACTTCTGGCACTGAAACGCTGGGGGCAAATACCGAATCAGGAACCCCAGGGTTACCAGTTGAAACGATCAGCGCGTTTCTTAATGAAGCTCGGTTGAAAAGCAAGGCTGATCGAGAACGCGAGACGGCTATATTCGAAAGGGCCAAGCGTCAGCGACTTGAGGAAGGAGCTGAAATGATCCCGTTGGAGCAAAATGCCTCCAGCGCTGACAAAAACCAATTCAAGATAAAAAAGAAGTTCGCTAAGGCCATATCGATGGGCATGAAACTACCACCCTCTGAAGAAAAAGTTACTCGCGTGGTAGAGATGCACCCCTCTTATTGCTTATACCATCAGAAGGTCTCGCATTCCACCCAAGATTGCAAAGCTTTCAATGGATGGTGGCAAGGATACGTCGCAAATCGACAACGATTTAAACGGGAAAAACGTAAAATTCGTCGAGAACAAAGAAATACGACTAAAGAACTTGAAAGAACTGCCGGCAATTGTCACATGGTTAACATTACCGGGTCACAAGTGCCTACATTTGGGAGCGACTCCGATGAAGAGCTAGAGCTTGGTCCCCTCTTCGAAGAATCCACTTCGGGAAAAGAAAAAGAACTGAAGGCCTGCGAGAATATACAGCTGCGCAATCGAACATTACCCGAAAAGAACCTCGGACCCTTGAATAAGAAAAACAAAGGGAAAGAGAAGGTCTCTGAAGACATCGCTTTGGATG
This sequence comes from Agapanthus africanus, assembly GCA_030015575.1. Taxonomy (NCBI): domain Eukaryota; kingdom Viridiplantae; phylum Streptophyta; class Magnoliopsida; order Asparagales; family Amaryllidaceae; genus Agapanthus; species Agapanthus africanus. Next base: position 863,049,979 of record CM057338.1, on the reverse strand, counting down.
ACCAAGTTGCGGAAGAATTAACCGCCAAGAATCCCCCAAAAAGGAATAAAGTAGATTACAATGTCTTGGCGCATCTGAGAAAGCTACCCTCACAACTCAGCATTCTCGATGCCCTATTGCTATCAAAAGAGGCGAGGGATTCTTTGATTAAGGCCCTACAAGATCCGGACCAGTTCCAAGCCTTCCTAGCCGAACAAAAGATGAAGGATGAATTGGAAGAGGTGCACACAGCCGACGTTGCTTTTGGTGATGAAGACCTTCTCCTCGGGACGTGTGAACACAATCGCCCCCTTTATGTCTCCGGATACTGCCATGACATAAAGATAGGAAAAATCTTGGTCGATAACGGATCGTCTGTCAATTTACTCAATGTGCGAGTGTTAAAGGAGATTTGCATGAGTGTCCAACACCTCGCCCGGGACAAAATCACCATCTCCGGTTTCGACTCTCAATCCTCAAAGACTCTTGGATCTGTGATTTTGACGCTACGCTTCGGGGTGCTCGTCACGGACATCAAATTCCATGTTATAGACGCCAAGACGTGCTACAATGCTCTGCTCGGCCGACCATGGCTACACGAATACAATATCATCCCTTCTACACAGCATCAGTGCATGAAGTATTCTAGGGACGGCCTCGAGTACACAGTGGCAGGAGAGTTGAATCCATTTTCCGTGAACGAAGTTCGCAAGTATTAAGATGCCAAATACTTCCTACCGAGTTTCGAAGACACGAAAAGGTGTCACAAACCGGAGAACAAAACTAACGCAACCATCCCTGTCTTCGGCAGTGACACCGAGGAGGAGGAGGATATAATTTATTCAGGTCCGTCCCAGTCCACCAGGCCAGGACCATCTGTTCCTTCATTGATCTTCGGTAGTGACTCAGAGGATGAAGTTCATGCTGTATTCCCCGCTCGGCCCTCAATACAGATTTCCACTGATGAAGAGCGAAGTCTGCAGGTAACCATGGTGCCGCTTGAACATTACAAAGAACTGGATGCACTCGACACCAACAGCGTAGAAGAATTGCAGACATTCTATATCCCTCCCGGAAGAAAAGGCGAGAAGGCAATCCTATTCTACCGTTCTGAAGAAAACGAGGTGGAAAAAGAAATTTGGCATGGCGCGGATCTCACGCTCGACAGGCTTCAGCCTATCCGTCTTCCCAGATATTATACCGAAGGTTTGAAGAAACTGCTGAAACGCCAAGGGATGTCCTTCACACAGACCATCAGAAAAGCCAAATTCTATGACAAGGTCTGGAACGTTCCCGGAACTCAATGCAAACTGCCTAACGGGAGAACGGAAACAAAAGGGCTCGGGTACATCCGGCCTAAGAAACGGGAGTTAATAAACAGCTGTTATGCCATGTATGACTTTGATGAAGAAGCGGACGCTCAATGGGAAGACGCTAATCCTGAATCGGCAAGAGTTCCTGATGCAAGACCTCCCAGTCCATCGTCTGAAGACCAGATGAGCAAACTTATAAAGGATGCGAGTCAAAAAGCCCGAGATGATCACGATCGTGAAATGGCAATCTATGAGAAAGCCAAGACACAGCGTCTCCTTCGACAGGAAGTAAAGAACGGAGATGTTACCCCACGTCAGCCTGCTACAAAAAGGGTTCGACGCGAAAGCGAAAACAAGTCGAGGGGCCGAAAAGGTGCTCGACAACCACAAGACAGAGCTAAGAAGCCACGCATACGAGAGGCGAGCGTTATTGACCTAGCCCTTATGAAGAAAATGGGTCGAGCATACTCGTTTCCTCGGAACAAAACAAGGAAAATACTTGATCTTGCTCTAAAACATCAAATGCTTACTCTGCCAGAGTCTAAACACCCTGAGCAAGCAGGCGAAGTCTCCAACCCAAATTATTGCTCTTACCATCAAGTAGTAGGGCATCCGCTTGAAGATTGTTTCACCTTTAAGAATTGGGTTGAGGACCAATATCAGCTTGGCAAATTCGCATTGTCTGACAGTTGGAAGGTAGCGCCGCCGCAAAAGCACGAACCCAAAAACACAAGAATAAAACCAACCCCGCATTGGGATTGGCAGAAAACTCGCACCTGTCATATGATAACAACATTAAAAGAAGGGTCCGAGGACATGAACAACCTCCCTTGGTGCTTTGAAAACGACCGCGATGAGGTAATCTCAGAATTTCCCCCAGCTCCGAAAGAACTGGAGGATGGAATCCACACTACTGCAGATAACCTCAAGAAAATCGAGTTGGGGACGGCAAATGACCCGCGACCGACATTCATCAGCGAGCTGCTATCTGAAGAAAGGATGGCCGCGTTGAAGGATGTGCTTCTACAGCACAAAGATTGCTTCGCGTGGAACTATTCCGAAATGCCGGGACTAGATCCAGAAATTGCTGTACACAAATTGGCAATATCCCCGGACATCAAGCCAGTCAAACAGGCGCCAAGAAGAATGCGACTCGAGCTTGAGATGAGCATCAACGCCGAAGTCAAAAAGCTGATAGACTCTGGCTTCATCCAGGAAGTTCAATACCCTGAATGGATCGCTAACATCGTCTCAGTGATGAAGAAAAATGGGACAGTGCGCATATGCGTAGACTTTCGGGATCTTAATAAAGCCTGCCCAAAAGATGATTTCCCAGTGCCAGTTACTGAACTTATGATAGACAATACATCCACTCATGAGGTTTTCTCCTTCATGGACGGCTCGTCGGGGTATAATCAAATAAAAATGCATCCTGAAGATCAGAAACACACAGCTTTCAGGACCCCTCTCGGGATATTTTGTTATAAGGTGATGCCCTTCGGTTTGAAGAACGCTGGTGCTACTTATCAGAGGGCCATGACGAAGATCTTCGACGACCTCATACATGAAATCGTTGAATGCTATATCGACGATCTTGTGGTTAAAAGCAAATCATACGAGGAACATCTCGAGCATTTGAAGATCGTGTTTCAACGCCTTCGGCAATACAACTTGAAGATGAATCCTCTTAAATGTGCGTTCGGGGTTTCCTCGGGTAAATTCCTAGGATTCGTCGTTCGACACCGAGGTATTGAAATAGATCCGTCAAAGATCAAAGCGATCATGGAAATGCCTCCGCCGAGGACTCTCAAACAGTTGCGGTCTCTCCAAGGGAAACTCGCATACATACGGCGATTTATAGCCAACCTTTCAGGAAAGTGCCGCCCTTATAGTCACCTGATGAAGAAGGGAACCCCATTCGTTTGGGATCAAAAATGCCAAGGCGCACTGGATGAGATCAAGCAATACCTGCAGAACCCGCCGGTGTTGGCTGCTCCGGTTAAGGGGAAGCCTCTTATTCTTTATACAACCGCCCTCGAAGGTTCCTTAGGCGCATTATGGGCACAAGAGAACGATCAAGGGAAAGAAAGGGCGCTCTACTACTTAAGTCGAGTGCTGCTGGGGGCAGAAAGCAACTATTCTCCCATTGAAAAACACTGCCTGGCATTGATCTTCGCAATAACAAAGCTTAGGCACTACGCATTGGCCCACGAGGTCCGTCTGATTTCAAAAGTGGACCCTCTCAAATATTTAATGTCAAAAGCCATATTGACAGGACGACTCGCTAAATGGGCCCTGCTCTTGATGGAATTTTCCATAACATATCAACCTCTCAAGGCAGTAAAAGGCCAGGCCATCGCTGACTTCCTTGCTGAGCATCCCATACCTGCCGACTCTCCTTTAAACTGCGATTTGCCAGACAGACATGCATTTGACGCAATCGACAGTGGTGATACCCGTTGGGAGCTTTACTTCGATGGAGCGTCCTCTATGAAAAAGCACAAACAAAGTATGCCAACGATCAAATCGGGGGTGGGACTCATCTTTGTGACTCCCCAAGGAGGAATAATGCGCTTCGCCTTCTCCTTAACGGAGCCGAGAACGAATAATGAAGCTGAATATGAAGCTTTGATAGCAGGCCTCGAGATCGCCATCGATATGGGAATTGAGAGCCTCCTCATATACGGGGACTCCCAACTGGTCGTCAGTCAAGTGAACGGCGATTACCAAACATGCAAACCGGAATTGGTAAAATACGGTGAAAAAGTGCAACAACTGCTAACCCAAATTCCCTCCTACACGTTGGAAAGCATACCGCGCGCGGAAAACAGCAAAGCAGACGCACTAGCCAAACTTGCTAAAGAACTGGCTGACGAGAACCTCGACGACGTTAGAATCGTGGTGCAAAGCCGTCGAGTGCTTGCCCCAACAGAAATATCTCCGGAATCGTCTGAAGAAAAAGGAGCGAAAGAGGAGACAACCCTGCAAGTAAAAGACTGGGAAAATACCGGGGACTGGAGAGAAGTCTTCATAGATTACTTCAAGTTCCACCGAATACCTGAAGAAGCGTCCACAAGACATCAGCTCACGAAACGAGCTCTGTCTTTCGCCTTCGTCAATGATACTCTGTACAAGAGGTCATTCGATTCTCTGTGGTTGAGATGCTTAGGACCTGACGAAGCGAGAAGGGTCATCCAAGAAGTTCACGACGGACTCTGCGGTTCCCACCAAGCAGGCCCTAAGATGAAGTTAAAGATAAAGCGGATGGGCTACTACTGGCCCACGATGATGCAGGATTGCCTAGAATACGCGAGGCAATGTCATTCATGCCAAATTCATGGAGACTTCACCCATCAGCATCCCAATCCACTGCATCCAACAGTGGCTAGTTGGCCATTTGAAATGTGGGGAACTGACATAGTCGGCCCCATCGAACCAGCATCGTCAAAGGGACATCGTTTCATATTAGCGACGACTGATTACTTCTCTAAATGGGCAGAGGCGGTACCGTTGAGGGAAGTAAAAACGGAGAACATCCTCCATTTCTTCAGAACGCATGTTATATACCGGTTTGGAACCCCGAGAAGAATCATCTCTGATAATGGGCCAGCCTACCGAAGTCATAAGATTAGCCGCTTCGCACAGCAGCACAATATAGACTGGAGATATTCCTCAGTTTATAACCCCCGAGCTAACGGTCTAGCTGAGGCCTTCAACAAGACCTTGACGAAGATCATGAAGAAAACGGTGTCACGAAATAAGAGAGATTGGCACGAAAGATTGCAAGAGGCGCTTTGGGCGTATCGAACTACATTTAAAACGGCCACAAATACAACGCCGTACGCGTTGGTATTTGGGACGGAAGCAGTACTCCCCCTCGAGATAGAATTACCCTCTCTACGAGTGGCAGTCCATTACGAGTTGACGGACGAAGAAAATGCTCACCTTCGGTTTGAAGAGCTTGACGCCCTTGATGAAATCCGGCTTCTAGCACAGCAAAATCTGGAAGCTTATAAAGCAAAGATGACGCGCTCATATGAAAGATTGAGCCGTCCGAGGACATTCCGCCAAGACGAACTCGTGCTAGTCGTCAAAAGGCCCATGATCCCCAATCGCGCCAAGCAGGGAAAGTTTGAGCCAAACTATGAAGGACCGTACATCATTGATAAGGTCTACCAGGGCGGGGCCTATCTACTCATAGACATGCACGGTGAAAGGCCTTTCAGGCCAATAAACGGTCGCTTCCTAAAGAAATATTACGCTTAACGAGCCTTAGTTTAGGTCAATGATAGATGACGACTATGTCCGCTCGCTATCTTCCTAAGCTCAGGCTTTATAAGCAGTAGCCAGCCCTCTCAACGTTGGACCGAAATGTCCTTAAACTAATATCAGACCGAAACGTCTTTAAAACTACTACCGCAGCATCTTTAGATTAACGAGATGATGATGATAAAAAAAAAATATATAGAACGGTATGTCCATAAGCAAGATGGGCACGGATGAAAACCCGAAAGGGCTCCGTGAGTAAAAACAGCAGGACTGCCGGCGAATGTTTGTGAAAACCCGAAAGGGCGCAACTTCGTTAAAGAACCCTTACAGAGTCCTCTCGACCCTGTAAGGAGAAACCACCCGCGTGAGATCCTTACGACTCACAAGGGAACAACACACTTAGGAATCCCCACGATTCCTAAGGAGAAAATACGCTTGCGAGATCCTCACGACTCGTAAGGAGAACTCTCTTATGGGACCCTCACGGCTCATAGGATTTGAAAGTCTTAAGTCACAGAGACCTAAACCTGTGCTTAAGCAAACCCCCACAAACTTCCAATGTTGCCCTACAAGTGGTTCAATATTGACCCTTGTATACAATCCACGGGCGCGAATAGACATTTCCCTAACCAAGGTCCATCCGTGATCGGGGATATGTTCGCATAACCCTTGTAAGTCCTCTCGATTTACAAGAAGAAAACCCCCCTGTAGGATCCTTACGACTTACAGAGGAACAAAACACTTTGGAACCCTTACGATTCCTAAGGAGAAAATACACCTACAAGATCCCCACGACTTGTAGGGAGAAATACCTTCACGAGACCCTTACGGCTCATGAAGTCAAAAGCCTTAGCCGACAGGACCCTAACCCTGGTCGCTAAGCCTCCTTTGTTCGACAACGACAGAGGCAAATGATGATTCGCTCCTGGCAATATTCCAGTTGCAGCGGTGCTGATGCCGAAGTCGGTGCCCAATTTCAGGTTTATGGCGAAAGCCAATAGGCCGCTCATGCATACAAAATAGCCGAAATGATAAGGCAACTTGCAATAAAAAGCAGCAAGTAAAATGTATGCATGCAAAATAGCCGAAATGATCGGGCAACTCGTAATAAAAAGCAACGAGTAAAGATAAAATAAAAAAGTCGAAATGATTGAGCACCGCGAAAAATAGCCGAAATGATTGGGCAATCGCGACCTTCGCGATATAAAAGCTGAAATGATAGAGCATCGCGGAAATAAAATAAAACAAAAATAAGAAATGATGAAACTTCGGCCCTACAGTTAAGATCACATCGATCCCTGTATACAATCCAAGGGCGCAAACAAAGAGGAAACCATACTTCCCCAGCGGATTCCGTCGAATGACGAAGCCAAACCTCAACGGTTCATTTCAACCGAAGAAGCTAGCAAATTCCTCGACTCACGGATACAAACACTCCTTGACGAGAGCTTCCTGATCCGCGTCGACCTGCAGAGCCACCAGTGCCTCCGTAGGAACCATCGACTCGTTTCAAACCCCAGGGACACAAATAATCCTTGGTGCTTGGGAAACAAATAATCCCTCGCAAAACTTCTCAACTCACGGATACAAACACTCCTTGACGAGAGCCTCCTGATCCGTGTCGACCCGCAGAGCCACCAGTGCCCTTGTGGGAACCATCGACTCGTTTCAAACCCCAGGGACACAAATAATCCTTGGCGCTTGGGAAACAAATAATCCCAGCAATTTCCTCGACTCACGGATACAAACACTCCTTGACGAGAGCTTCCTGATCCGCGTCGACCCGCAGAGCCACCAGTGCCTCCGTAGGAACCATCGACTCGTTTCAAACCCCAGGGACACAAATAATCCTTGGCGCTTGGGAAACAAATAATCCCTCGCAAAACTTCTCAACTCACGGATACAAACACTCCTTGACGAGAGCCTCCTGATCCGCGTCGACTCGCAGAGCCACCAGCGCCCTTGTGGGAACCATCGACTCGTTTCAAACCCCAGGGACACAAATAATCCTTGGCGCTTGGGAAACAAATAATCCCAGCAATTTCCTCGACTCACGGATACAAACACTCCTTGACGAGAGCTTCCTGATCCGCGTCGACCCGCAGAGCCACCAGTGCCTCCGTAGGAACCCTTGACTCGTTTCAAACCCCAAGGACACAAATAATCCTTGGCGCTTGGGAAACAAATAATCCCTCGCAAAACTTCTCAACTCACGGATACAAACACTCCTTGACGAGAGCCTCCTGATCCGCGTCGACTCGCAGAGCCACCAGCGCCTCCGTGGGAACCATCGACTCGTTTCAAACCCCAAGGACACAAATAATCCTTGGCGCTTGGGAAACAAATAATCCCTCGCAAATCTTCTCAACTCACGGATACAAACACTCCGTGACGAGAGCTTTTCTGACTCACATCTCGGGCAGTAAGGATTCAAAAACTTGCTTCCTGAACAATGGGATCCTGCAAGTCAATCCTAAATGGTCTCTTGCATACTATTCACGGGTCTCACTCTCTGAAGTCGATTCTCGACAAAGAGGGAAACAACCGCTTACGAGCCCTCTCGACTCGTAAGAAGGGCAATGGGATCCTGCAAGTCAATCCTAAATGGTCTCTTGCATACTATTCACGGGTCTCACTCTCTGAAGTCGATTCTCGACAAAGAGGGAAACAACCGCTCACGAGCCCTCTCGACTCGTAAGAGGGAGAAATTCTCTCATGAGATCCTTTCGACCTATGAGAGAAAACTACACTTGGGAATCCTCACGATTCCTAAGGAGAAAATCCACTTACGAGATCCTCTCGATCCGTAGGGAGAAAAGTCTCTATGAGACCCTCACGGCTCATAGAGTTGAAAAGTCTTAGGCAGCAGATCCGAACCTACGGCCTAAGCCATCGTTATATCTTGAAGAAACCAAAATGCTTACTCTGTTACCTGTCAATCATGTTTATCAAGACAGCAAGCTGATAATAAGAGAAGGGAGAAAGCAAAGAAATGATACAAGACATCGCAAAAAAAATGTGTATCTTTATTTATTAACTCAATCAAGTACATGGCGAATCGTATAAAAGAATAAAGAATGTATACATCTTATTCAAAAAAGAAAATTACAAGTATATTGATACAATGGCAGCTACTGGGAAGGGAGCGTCTTGCACAGATGTAGCAATCGCTCGCATATCTCCTTCCACGCCTTCTCCTGCTCGGCTACCGCCGTCAACTCTGCCTCCACTTGGGCTCGTTGCCGCAAGACCAGTGCAAGCTGCTCCCTCACGCCCTGATAAGCAGCCTCCCGACTTGGGATATAGCGCTCAGCCACGTCAAGCTTCCTCTTTAAATTTAGCCCATGGGAGATGCGCTCCAAGAGACCCTCAAAGATAGTCTTCACTTGGGCAGCATTTGCCTCAACCTCAGCGCGCAGATGGGCCGTTTCGTTTGAGGTCTTTTGGCATTCCCTTAGTCTCCGAGCTGCTTCTTGCTCCAAGTGGCGGGAGTGCGAAGTGCTTTGCTCGAGCCAAGTTGTGCGTTGGGCGCTCAGAGCTAAAACTTCGGGAGCAGGGCGCGTCAACTCCAGCCGGTACAAGCAAGCCTCAATCTCCCTGCAGTGATTAACCCAAGATTCAACGACGCCTTCGCTGTGAAAAGTTACGAGCACCGCTAACATGGGGTTAACATCCACAGCGAAATCTGCAGCGGAAGGGAGAGCGTCCATGCTGAGCTCGTCGATATACCCGCTCAGCATGCCTAGACTCATCACCGCACCCTTTGAAGACGGACGTCTCAAAAAGGGGCCTGCCGGTAAAAGGACGCGAGCCTCGAAGGGGACCGGAGCCGGAACAATAGCTGCAAAACAAAACAGGTTTAAACGATGGTTCAAAAGATGTTGAAGGATTACCAAAAGGAAATTTACCATACCAGGTACGGCGGACGGCAAAGCCGGGAGGGCCGGTAGCGCGACAGGGCTTGCATCCCCTCCTTCGATTTGTGGCACTGCAATAAAGAAAAGGAAAAGTTAGAAATCGTCCCATTGCTAGAAAAAAGGGGTAAACAAAGATATTACCGGCACCACTAGAGGGAGAAGCGAGTTCGGATGGGAAAGAGAAGTGCGGGGAGCAACACTTGATATAGGTGATCAAAAAGTACTCCTGCAAAGGCACAATAGTGTAACGTTAGTACAAAAGCCGCATTTTTGAAAGATTAATGCATGAGTCGTGAACCCATACCTTCCAACATCCGTGACGGTACAAGGGAAGACGGGGAGGTGACTACTGCCAAAGCAGTAGTTGACGGTGCCCCCTCGAGCAATGGAGCATCGGTACTGGCCGCACCTGCAAGAACAAGCTTGTTAGAAGAGATCACAAGATATACAAAAAAAAAAGGGGAAACGCTGGTGACAAAAATTTTTTTTTACCTGATGAGCTGCCAGCAGAAACTGAGGCAGTCCCTTCCTCCACTGACGGAAGACCACCGCCTGTAGCTTCATCACCCGACTCAAGGGGAACCGTTGTTATGCTCTCAAGCTCTGCAGGCGGCGGGGAACCATAGACAGGGAGGGCCAAGATAGGAACATTGCCAGATTCCTGAGAAGGAGCGCCTAGCTCGTCCTCAGGAATCATGGCCGCCTCACCTGCTGCTCCCTCAGGATCAGCGATTACAGCTGCCCCGTCCATCGGCACCACGAGGTCCCCAGCCTTAAGTACCTCGCCCTCTACCGCCTTCGGCTCGGTCGAGACAATCATCTCATCTGCCGCCACTTCGGGTACGGCATCAATGACTTTCTCCGCGGTAGGTTCCTCAATCTCGGCTCCAGGCCCCATGGCCTCGACAAAGTTGTCCACTGTCGGTTCGGGTTCGGCGAGTACCGCTTCTTCCGCTCCCTTGGGTTCGACGGTCGTCTCCGCCTCCCCCTCAATTGGACTCGACCCTGCAAGATGAGATATGTATAAGCCAATAGTTTTACAAGTCATACAACAAGGCTCTGAAAGGAGTACTACCTGAAGCGGATTTATCATTGGCGTTCCGAACCGCGCGCGCAACTTGCCGATGAGCGGTAGACAGAGCCACAGGGGGCTCTTCAGAAGGGGTACTAGCGTGAGGAACAGTGCTAGGGCCCGCTCCTGCGGCCAGAGCAGCTCTGCGCGCCTTAGCTTCGCGTCTGGACCGCTTCCGCTCCTCTTGAGCCGATGAGACAGATGCCATCAGAGCTTCCTTGAGCGAAGCCTCCTCATCCGTGTAGAGGGATGCCTCCAGATTTTTCAGAGCATCCCTCGTTGTTGCATCAAGCCGAGGCTCTTGCGGCAGCTTCGACGGAGCTGGGACTTCGATGACGGGCTTGGGAAGGGTCCTTGCGCCGATTAATACAACCCCTGTAAAGAAACAAGAGAAGGTCAGGTCGACTATCATAAAAAGATAACGAACTTTCCGTATAAAAGAGAAAGGGATAAAACATACCGACGCTCGCTAGGGTACGCTTCTTCTCCTCCTCCTGGAAGGTCTTCAGAGAGGCAGCAATGGCCTCTTCAGTGGATACACCTGTTGAAAATGAGGCAAATATTAGCTAAAAATAATAATAAAAAGTGGGATAAAATGACAAATAAGGAGGCTGAGGATTACCTGACTCAGCGAGTCTGCTTAACATTGCTTCGAGCCTCGCCGATCGCTCCGAAGCTGCAATGGCGGCGGCTAGGTTGGTGTCCTCAGGGTCCACCACGAAACCCTCGTTGCTGCCATACTCACATATAGTCTCGGCAGGATGAGCCGCGGACTCTAAGTTAAGAATCGCGTCGAGGGATAAAGTGGACTTCTTCTTCTTTTGCCCGCCAGCCTTGGACCCACTGGGAGCAGCTTTGCGCTTGCCGGTTTTGGCAGTCACTTTCGGGCGGCGAGTCCCGATGTCCGCTCCTGCACCCGACTCCGGCGATGCCGCTTTAACCGTCTTTGTCGGAGCACGGGGCGCCGTTGGGGCATCCACCGTAGTAGGCAGTGGCAGTCCACGCGGAGGGGCCAACACCCGTGGTCGATCAGCTCCGGCCTCTTTCGTCGGAGGGATAACCTGAACCCTGGGCTGCAATGGAGCCTTGCGATTGCCGCCGGGAGGCGCAGCCCTACGATCGACCAATAGACGTTTCTCCATCAAGATGATTGGGCCCATCGCGTGCGCGTACCAGGCCACATACGAATTGAGTATCTTAGGGGTACAGCTGGGCTCACTGATAAAAAAGTAGGAGCCTGTATTGAGCCGGATGAAGTGATGCATCGCATTCCGTACTCCCTCTGGACCGACTGCAGGTGTTCTCAAGAAGGCTTCCAACGGGACTACTTGGTTATAACTCGATTGCCGGGCAAATCGATGCGGGTTATACCTCATGAAGAGGGCCGTGTCATTCTGCCTAAATACCAAGTAACCCGGCCGAATGGAATAAAGATGGAGGATTTCCCGAGCCTTCAACACGGAGACACCACCCTTAAAGTCATCACGCAGCGGCACCACCGACTTAGTGGTCTCGGAACCCATGGTGATGACCTTATCCACAAAAGAGGTCTTCACCCCGACTAGATGCGAACGCAGAAGCAGTCCCCTAGACTCCCGCGGAGGTGCAAACACGATGGAAGCCCCGACCAATCGCATGATTCTTGGGAGTGTGAATCTCTCAAAGAATGGAGGAGTCTTGTGGGCACCAAACACTCCTCGAACATGCAGCTCCATCCAAGAAGTGAAGTAGTGCATCGGGAAGTTAGCAGGCTGTACCCCAGGTTCATTAGCGTCCGCCGCTACGCTAAGTCCATTGTAGAGGTAAGCCAACCCGGCGATCCCCACTGATAACTGCAGACCGGCCACCATTTGATGCGCCGGGTAAAAGACAGAAGAACCCGATGAAGCTGCACAGCCACAGACCTAAGAACCCGATGAAGAAGGTCTCCTCATCCATGCCAGGAACGGCGATCTTTGAGAAAGGGACGCTAGCAGTGCCGGGAAGGTAAAAACTTCGCTGATCAATTTCCGATGAAGGTCGGCGGTCCAAGCCGAAACCAAAAGGATCAGCAAGTTGGGCGAACTTCTCACCTTGCTCTGATAAAAATTCCGGGCGAATAAAACGAGCAATGAAGTCCGCAAAACTAACTCCTCGGTCGCCCAATTCCAAATGAAGCTCCTCGTAAATCTCCAACACCTTCACCAGGCCCGGATGCTGATGCTGGATGGCATTTTTCGGAGTCAAGTCGAGTACCACTTGCTTGGTGGCAAAGACGTACTCATCAGGAGGAAGCAGCTCTTCGTAGTGCTCCCCCCTCGCCGGTAAACCAGAAAGCTCAACGAATTCCTCTAGAGAAATTGAAACTTCCCTATCCGCTGCCAGGAAAGTATGCGTGGGGATATTCCATTGTTCGATGAAGGCCTTTGTCCACCACGTTGGAGGAGTAGGATACTCGAAAAGCGAGACGTAGACGGCGGAATATAAACCTATCTTCGTCAGGTGAGCTCTTTTCGCCGCTAAAATGTACCGGGCCCATGGCAGGTATCCAGCAAGCGGTCGCGGATTCAATCCAATATTGTAAGCCTGTCCCCAAGGGCGTGCTTCACCCTGACAGATTCGCCTTCCCAAAATATCTATGGCCGGCGGCGGCTGTACCGGAATAGCACCGATTGCAGGCTGGAGAAGGTCGTCTGAATTCCAATTTTTTACCTCCACGGCATACTCCACCGGGGGTTTGTCCGCATAGGGGATCGTAACTATGGGTTCGGAAGGCGAGGCGGAACTAAAACTGCGGCGGCCTTGGATAATCTGGCTGTACCACCTTCCCCATAGGTGAAGTCTCTTGCACTCAGGATCGTGATCTTTAATCAAGGCGAACACTACCCGGTCCACTGGTGCATGTGGGAACCCTCCTTCTGAGCGAACGAAGGGAAAAGACAAGTCGTCAGACATCTTTCCTGCATAAAATATATATATATCATTAGTGGCCTGGCGCTTAAACATTAAAAAAAAATAATGATAAAAAAATAATAATAAATAAAAATCTTGCTCCACACTGTGATGCAGCGGGTAGGGGACCAAAGGGGGACCCACAAAATCAAGATGACGGCGCATCATTTGATGAGACAATCCTACCATTGGATGAGACTATCAGTCAATAAAAAGAACCCCCAAGAGAATATCCTCATTGGGGGGGGACCCCTAGAGACAAGGAGAAGATCTCCTCTTTTCAGAGCAAAGCTCTGCCACAGAGTGACATTTGTCAAACTCCTATTTCAAAGGAATAAAACTTCTTAAAAAAGAGCCTAGCTCTGCAGTAGTAATAAAAATTTATAACTCCTAAGAATTAAAATTTTGGGATCTTAAAGATCCATGGAAACTTTAAAAAAAAAAAAAAAGTTTTCTAGTTGATTTATGAAGCAGGGCTCTGTTCATGGGTTAAAACCTAAGAACAGAGTCTCTGCAAATTTTTAAGAGCAAGGCTCTGTGAATAAAAACCCCAAAGGGGTTTTCTTTAGATCAAAGATCTATAAGAGCAAGGCTCTGTTGAAGAAATCCCAAAGGGGTTTCCTTTAGATCAAAGATCTATAAGAGCAAGGCTCTGTTAATTAAGTTTGATTTAAATTAAATTAATTTAATTTACCTAGAATGGTTCTAAGGATAGAACTTGGAAGTTCTTAAGGAATCGCAAGAGCAAGGCTCTGGAAGTTCTCAAGTAAGAGCAAGGCTCTGAAATTTAATTTCTTGAGAATGGTAAAAAATTACCAAGGACCAAGGGTCCTATTTATAGGCGCCTGCGCCTGTTCACTTGACCCGTCAATCCGACGGTCAGGATCTTGCCACCGTTGCACTCACGCGCGTGCCACGTGAGCGCAACGGTGGGGGGGCATCTGTTTCCCCCAATCAGAGCAAGGCTCTACTGAATTTTGAAAATTCAAAATTCGAAGCAACGCTTCGGTTTCCGTGCGCAGCGCGCAATTTGCCACATGGCAGAAGGTGATTCGATGGCGTAACGCCCGAGACAGTGCGTCCCATCAGAGCAAGGCTCTTCAGAAAACAAAATTAAGACTTAAACTGCGCAAATGCATGGCAGCGCGACACGTGTCTGCGCAGTTGCGCAATCGCAACTGCGCAAGCGCACGGATGCGCGACACGTGTCTGCGCAGTTGCGCAATCGCAACTGCGCAACGCACGGATGCGCGACACGTGTCACGCGCTGGTGAGTTGCGCAGCAACTGAATGAAGATTTAAGTAAATCTTTTCTGTTCTTCTGTAAAACAGAGACCCTTGGATCAGAGATCCAATGGTGGGAAAATTCCCAAAATTATTCAGGAAAGATCTTGGTAACAAATTTATCAAAATTTGTGAACAGTATAAATAAGAGCCCAGACCTCATTCAAAAAAAAAAAGGAAGAAAAAGGAGAATCAATCATCATCAAGAGAAGGATAAACTTCTGAAAAAAAAAGCTCTTGAAGATTAATCAAGAACAAAAAGAGAAGGTAAAATTTCTTTAAAAAAAACAGAAAATTAAAAGGGAATAATAAAAGAAAAAGAAAAATAGTGCCTTGCACTTGATATGAACCCCTGGTTCTGAAAAATCAAAGAAATAATAAATAGTGCCTTGCACTTGATATGAACCCCTGGTTCTAAAAAATCAAAGAATAATAAATAGTGCCTTGCACTTGATATGAACCCTTGGTTCTGTAAAATCAAGGAAAACAAGAAGAACTTGTTTTCCTTTGATCTAAATTTAGATCAAGAGTGCTATGCACTTTTTGTTCTCAAATCAAGAAAATTCTTGAATTTCTGCACAAGTGCAACTCATCATTCAAAAGGGCCTGGCCCAACTCAAAAAAAATTATTGAGTTTCTGCAACTCATTATTTAAAGGGGCCTGGCCCAATTGCAGAATAATAAAAGGGCAAAGCCCTGTTCAGAAAATTCCTGAGTTTTTTGTAACTCATTATTTAAAAGGGCCTGGCCCAAATTAGATTGCAAAATAATGAAGGGGCAGAGCCCTGTTTAGGTTGATTCTTTTAATCGGGCAGAGCCTGAAATAAAAATTGGACTTAACCCAATCCTGGCTGTAAGTCCTTAAATTAAGTGCCTCTCATAAACCAAGTCACGACCGGTCCGAGGGTACATCTCCGAACTCCTTTGACACCTGTCGTTGTAATTTCTCAACGACGTCAAAGAGGCAACGGGTCCCAACGACCACTAAACTAAAATCGGACCACTACGTCCCTAAACTGGCGACGGACCGAAACGTCCCTAAACTAAAATTGGACCGAAACGTCCCTAAACTAATGACGGACCACTATGTCCTTAAACTGGCGACGGACCGAAACGTCCCTAAACTAATAATGGACCACCACGTCCCTAAACTGGAATATGGACCGTTACGTCCCTAAACTGATACGATAGGGCCCAAACACTCTTTTGTCGGATCGAAACGGTCCCGTCTAAGTTGATCTTAACCCCAAATACGGTTAACGTGTCCTTAGACATCTAAATAAACAATAAAATCCCAAACCAATTTTGGTTCAAGGGTACATCTCGGAACTCCTCAGACGTATGTCGTTGTAATCCCTCAACGACGTCAGAGAGGTGACGAGTCCCGACGGCCGGATAATTAAATCAATCACTACGTCAAGTCGATCTTAGTCCAAAACAGGACTAGCGTATCCTTGATGAACGTTTAAGTTGATCTTAGTCGCAACGCGACTAATGCATCCTTAAACTAAAAACACCAAACCCAAATCTAAGCAAATACGGATTTGGACTAACCCACGTCCTACGGGTGACGATATTACTCAGTCTCCGTACACAATCCACGGGCAACCACAAACAAAACAAACACATACGACACGAAGTGAAATTCTGGAGAAGGAGAAAGTTGTTACCGCGATGCGGTAGCGTAATTAACTGCAGGGGCTTGCGCCTGCAGGGAAGAGCGTCCCCACAATCAAAAACCCCTCACCCTGAGGGGGAATCTGACGAAGTCTGCTACATCGGCCGCATCCGTCTAAACCTCCGATATACGGTGCCGTAAATCAACTCGGCATCTTCGGAGAGATAGACGGATAAAACCAAATAGCATCTGCCCCGAACTTCAGGCAAGACGTCTTCACGTCGTCGCCGTCTTTCGGAGGGGAACACTGAGTTATTGAAACTGGGCGACCTGTTGAGAGGGGTCACGGCAGTGGTAAGTCGATCAAAGACCGGCTTCTTTGGAGCTTCTTGCGATGTCATTGGGGCATTGAAGCTCATTGGTGGGAGCATGGTCCCAAAAAATAGTCCAGTGGTGGTTTGAGCCACCTGCTCCACCGGCATTTTGAAAAGGGAGGCCGCTTGGGGCCCATATGTCACTCCTCCAGCAAGGACCGAGCGAGAATTGCAGTTGTAGGTAGTGCGGTTTGAAGCCATTGATCTTCTGTTTTCTGCACGGAGCAAGACACCAAATCTTAGTACCTTGAATCCACAGGCAACTACAGTAAACCGCGATTCATTCGCGAACACGACACACGAAGTGTGGAGTGGAAAGTGGAAAAGGTCCCACCGGGCGTGCCAGAATCTGTTCCCCTCCGAATGGCGGCCTGGACTTTGCGTCTGGCCTGAGATTCGGGGCAGATGCTATATGGTTTTATCCGTCCACCTCTTCGAAGATGCCAAGTTGATTTATGACACCGTGTATCGGAGGTCTAGACGGATGCGGCCGATGTAGCAGACTTCGTCAGATTCCCCCTCCGGGTGAGGGGTTTTTGATTGTGGGGACGCTCTTCCCTGCAGGCGCAATCCCCTGCAGTTAATTACGCTACCGCATCGCGGTAACAACTTTCTCCTTCTCCAGAATTTCACTTCGTGTCGTATGTGTTTGTTTTGTTTGTGGTTGCCCGTGGATTGTATACGGAGACTGAGTAATGCCGTCGCCCGTAAGACGTGGATTAGTCCAAATCCGTTTTTACTTAGATTTGGGTTTGGTGTTTTTAGTTTAAGGATACGTTAGCCGTATTGAAGCTAAGATCAACTTAAACGTTCGTTAAGGATACACCAGTCCTGTTTGAGACTAAGATCAACTTAACGTGGTGATCCGTTTAATATATGGCCGTCGGGACTCATCACCTCTCTGACGTCGTTGAAGGATTACAACGATAGGTGTCGGAGGAGTTCAGAGATGTACCGTTGAACCACAGTCGATTTGGAGTTTATAGTCCATTTGAATGTTTAAGGATACGTTAGCCGTGTTTGGGGCTAAGATCAACTTAAACGGGATCGTTTAGATCCGGCAAAAGAGCATTTGGAGGCTCTATTGTTCCAGTTTAGGGACGTAGTGGTCCATAGGTGGTATAAGGACGTTGCGGTCCATGCTCCAGTTTAGGGACGTGGTGGTCCATATTCCAGTTTAGGAACGTGGTGGTCCATATTCCAGTTTAAAGACGTGGTGGTCCGTTATTAGTTTAGGGACGTTTCGGTCCGATATTAGTTTAAGGACGTTTCGGTCCGATATTTGTTTAAGGACGTTTCGGTCCACGAGTTTAAGGACCCCGCAGTCCATATACATGTGTTCGTTGGGACCCGTCACCTCTCTGACATCGTTGAAGGATTACAACGACAGGTGTCAGAGAAGTTCGGAGATGTACCCTTGAACCGCTAGTAAATTGATTTAAGAGAGCAATCTTGCTCAGTCAATTTAATTTAAGGACTTATGGCCAAAATTGGGCTAAGTCCAGTTGAAATATTCAACATTTTATTTGCTTCTGCATTACATTTCTTTTTTTATTTTTATTTGGGCTTTGCCCAGAAGGATGCAGAGCATCAATTTGTTTTGGGCTCTCCCCTTTATAAATGATGCAGAGCATCAATTTGTTTTGGGCTCTCCCCTTTATAAATGATGTAGAGCATCAATTTTATTTGGGCTCTGCCCTTTTATTGCTTTGCAATTTATTTTGGCCTGCTTGGTCTTTTTGATTTGGGCCTGCCCCTTTTAAGAAATGCATTGCATTTATCAGGCGCTTTGCGCCAATCAGAGAGCGCAAGCGCCCAAGAGCGCAACAGTGCAGATTTATAAGTGCAAAGCACTATTAATTTGAGAATCTTTTAGATTCAAGAACAGAAGTGCAAACCACTGAGAGATTTCTTGATCTAATTTAGATCAAAGGAAAATATAAGTTTTTTTCATATCTTAAAGAACCAAAAGTTCATGAAAAAGTGCAAAGCACTATTTTTATTTTTATTTATTCAATTTTTTTTAGTTATGTTTAAAGATCAATGATCTTGTTTTTAGATCACTGATCTGTTCATAAGAGAATTTCCTCTTCTTTCAAAGGTTTTTACTTTTTTTGTTCTTGAGGAGTTTTCAGAGTCCTCTTTCTCTCTTTTTTTTAAGAAAATGTTGATGCTTTGAATTGAGGCCAAACGTCCTTTTTATAGTGCTCATAAATTAGTTAAATTTGTTACATAAATCTTTTTCTGAGTGATTTGGGGAATTTTCCCCACCGTTGGATTTTTGATCCAAAGGCCCCTGCTTTACAGAAGAAAATCTTCTTGTTTTAACAATAACAGAAAAGATTTATTCTGTTTTGCGCAACTCGCCCAGCGCGTGACACGTGTCGCGCAGCTTTTTTTTTTTTTTGCGCACTTGCGCTGACACCTGTCGCGCAGAATAGCGCAGCGCAGCTGCGCTGACACTAGTCGCGCAGCGCAGCTGCGCTTGCGCAACTAATTTTTTTTATGCGCACCTGCGCTGACACGTGTCGCGCAGCGCAACGCAGCTACGCTTACGCAACTGTTTTTTTTTGCGCACCTGCGCTGACAAGTGTCGCGCAGAACAGCGCAACGCAGTTGCGCTGATACGTGTCGCGCAGCGCAGCTGCGCTTCCGCAACTGATTATTTTTTTTTTGTGTGCGCTGACACGTTTCGCGCAGCGCACAGCGCAGCGCTGCTGTGCTTGCGCAACTGTTTTTTTTTTGCGCACCTGGGCTGACACGTGTCGCGCAGCGCACAGCGCAGCTGCGCTGACACGTGTTGCGCAGCGCAAAGCGCAGCGCAGCTGCGCTTGCACAACTGTTTTTTTTTGTTTTTTTGCGCACCTGCGCTGACACGTAGCGCGCAGCGCACAGCGCAGCTGCGCTGACACGTGTCGCGCAGCGCACAGCTGCGCTTGCGCAACTGATTTTTTTTTTATTATTATTTTTTTTAGAGCTTTGCTCTGTGGAGTACGCTACCTTGGGCGCTGCGCTCCTTGCGCTAACGTGTCTGATTTTGACACGTGGCGCTCTGCGTGCAGCGCAGGAGATCTGAAGTATTACTTTATTTATTTTAACTTTAATTTTCACTTTAATTTTCAAGAAAGAGTTTTGCTCTGATTGGAGAAAAACAGAAGCATTGCTTCTTTTCCCACCTTGGAATTCGAACAGAGCTTTGCTCTGATTGGGGTAAACACATGCTTAGGATATTGGCCCTCTGTTGGTCCATTAGAGGAGAGGCTTTGCCTCTAGACACTTATCCAATGGGGCTAAAGTTAGTGTTAAACACTAAAGATCAATCAGTGTTGAACACTGAGAATGAGATTGACAAGTTAGTGTTTAACACTAAAAGATAGTTAGTGTGAAACACTAACAACAGGGCTTTCAAATTAGTATTTATACACTAAAACAAATCAGTATTAAACACTGGCAGTGGAGATTTCATATTAGTGTTTAACACTAAGGCAGATCAATGTTAAATACTGGAAACAGGGTTTTCCGGGTTGGTGTTCAACACTAAGAAAGTCAGTGTTAAACACTGTAAATAGATGTTTTCCAAATTAGTGTTTAAACACTAAGAAAATCAGTGTTGAACACTGGATATAGAGGTTTCAACTTTAGTGTTAAACACTAAGGCAAGAGGGGTCACGTGGTAGCACGTGAGAGCGCCCTCAATTCATTTTATTCTGCCAAAAGTATTGAATACTTTGGAGCATCACGTGCTCTCATGTGATGGGAATTCTGGTGTTTGTCCGTTAAAGCTTCAGCCAAGGGGTCACGTGGTAGCACGTGATAGCGCCCTGTTTCCCTTTATTTTGTTCTATAGATAAGTGTTTAACACTTTTAGTTCTGAAAGCCATCACGTATGGGCACGTGATGGGGGCCTGCGCTTTGATCTGTTAGAATGTTCATTAGGGGTCACGTGTCGACACGTGAGGGCGCCCTAAAGCTCTTTTCTGTTTCTTTTCAGGGGTCACGTGGTAGCACGTGACCCTATTCCTTTGCCTGTTTGAAGATGTGTTTGTCTTTTTAAGAATTGAATTCTTCATAGGGTTAAACCCTAGCAATAATTTTATAGGAATTAAATTCCTACTTTCTTTTGAAGAATTATATTCTTAAATAGGGTTAAACCCTCATTTCTTCTTTCTTAAAGGAATTAAATTACTGTTATTTTGACAGAATTAAGCTCTTAATTGGGGTTAAACCCTGGTTCTGTCCATTTGAAGGAATTAAATCCCTACAACATAGGGTTAAACCCTAATTTTAATTCGGAGGAATTAAATTCCTATAATTCTATGAGAATTAAATTCTCAAACATCCATTCCCTCTCTATGCTTTGGATCTGCATGGCAGGATCTCAACCCAATGAGAATTAAATTCTCAATTCATGGGGAGATATGCACTTTGCAGATCCTCTGCTAAAGAGAGAACTAAGTTCTTCTTTTTAATATAAGAGTTAAACTCTTTTAAGAATTAAATTCTCTTTTTAAAAGCCTCTCCTTTCTTACCTAAGGTTTTCTTTTGCAGAAGATCCAAATTCCTCCAAAATCTCAAGGCTCTATTTTTCTCTCTCTCTGTGTGTGTCTCTATATATCTCTGTATATCCTTTGGCTCCTATTTATAGGAGAAGGAGCAGAATCAATCAGTTTTAGTGAATCTTTCATTGAGAGATTTGATTTGCATTCATCATTCATCTGGACCTTTGGATTATTAGGTGAATTTTATTCATCATTGGATTTCAAATCCAAAGATATTCCTTTGTTATTTCGGTTAGATTTTAAGGGGAAATCTTTCCAAGTTCAAGATTTTTCCATAAATAGGTGATATTTAATCGCCTTTAAATCTTTAATCCAATCGGTTCCAAATAATTATTTTCCTTTGGAAAGATTTGAAAGATCTTTTCACAGAATTTAACCGTGTCATAAAAATAAGGCTCTTGAAGCTGGTCACGTGTGGCCACGTGACCGTTGGTCACGTGTGCGCACGTGACCCCTGGTCACGTGTAGGCACGTGACCCCTGGTCATGTGTAGGCACGTGACCCCCCCTGGAATAGGCTTCCCTTCCTTCTGCGCTCTGTTCTTTGCCGCTGCTTGGTCATCACGTGCCAACACGTGACCACTGGTCACGTGTGCACATGTGATGCCTTTTCTGGAGCTTTTTTCTTGATTTACTCAGGGAACGAATGTGCCTTGTGCCGCCGCTTTTACATGTCACGTGTCAACACGTGACCACTGGTCACGTGTGCACATGTGATGCCTTTTCTGGAGCTTTTTGCTTGATTTACTCAGGGAACGAATGTGCCTTGTGCCGCCGCTTTTACATGTCATGTGTCAACACGTGACCGCTGGTCACGTGCTAGCACGTGATGCCTCCTCAGTAGGTTTTCCTGATTTTAAATCAGGAAACAAATGCCCCCACAGTGTTGTTCTTACGTGTCAGCACGTGAGTGCAACGCTGTCACTTTTGTGACCATTGGATCCATCTAGGGAATCAGGGAGATGAAGCGTTTCCATCACATCCTATAAATGCCCATGTCCTTTTCAGAAGAGCCCTCACTTTGCTCATCTTCTTCCTTTGAGAACTTTTTCCCTTGAGAATTTAATTCTCATTTCCAGAGCTTAGTTCTCTGTCTCAAACATTTTTTAGAGTTTAACTCTGTTCAAAAAGACTCTTTTCTTCAGGTAATGCTCTTGAATGAACGATGAACTCTCACATTCCTCTAGATTTTAAATCCAAAACAAGGGTTTTTACCCTTTTTGAATATGAACCCATTTTTTCTTCAAGTTTTTCAACCAAAGTATGAAACCATTTAACCTTCAACAGTAGATCTTTTTAGGGTTCATATGATCTTTAGGGTGATAATGGTGATAATCCACGGAGTTTAACTCCGTTCACAGAAAAAATGTTCATGGGAATTTAATTCCCCTTTTCAAAAGGAATTTAATTCCTGTGAAGAACTAAGTTCTTCCCATGGAGGCTTCTTAGGGTCTCTTTGCCCGAGGTTGTCCTTCTGTAATTAATGAAACAGAAGTTTGCAATGATATCTTCTGCGGGAATTTAATTCCCTTGATCCCGTTTGATTTGTTGTGGAGTCCAAGGTAGATTTGTCTTCTAGGAGATGTGCAGGGCCACTTGAAACCTACATTTTATTAATGAGGGTATCCCCTTTGTCTTATTACAACTGCTTGGTCTCATTATTAATGAGCCGTCATCTTGATTCTGTGGGGCCCATATGTTTTGCAGCCAATGGTCCCATAAAAAAAAGTCTGCTGTTGCCTTCCTCAACTTGTCTTCATGTTCATGCATGTATATATCGCTGGCTTTGCTTTTGACGGTCTTCTTTTAATTGATTTCAGGTGCGATGGCTTCTGTTCCGTGCTTTCCCTTTACTCGTTCGGAGGCCGCTTTTCCTCAATCACCATCTGACGAGGAAGCGATGGCGATGATCCGGGCTCATGACCCGAACTGCACCAACTTGCTTCTGTGGGGAACTTGGTACAGCCATATTATCCGGGGTCGCCAGAGTTTCCTCTGTGCAGTACCGATAGAGCCTATTTTCCCATTCTTGCCGATGGACCCTCCGAGAACGGTTTTTGCTGTGGAGATGCCCAACTGGACTCCAACGGGGAGGCTCGAGCCTTCGACGACAGGTATCCCGAACCATCCGGTCCCCGCTATAGATATCCTGGGGCGTCGCATTTGTCAGGGTGAGGCCCACCCATGGGGGCAGATTTATAAGATAGGGCTTACTCCTCGACACCCTACGGGCTACCTTCTCTGGGCTCGCTATATCCTTGCCACCCATCGTGCGCGGCTGCAGAAGGTCGGGCTTTATCAGGAAATATACACGTCACTCTTCCATTATAAGTCCCCGCATGTCTGGTGGGTTAGGGCGTTCTTGAATCAATGGAATCTCCCAACCAACACTTTTATTTTAGGAGATCGCGAGGTTTCGATTTCTTTGGCAGAATTTTATGAAATCTCGGGATTGCCAATCAAGGGTACACTGTATGAGGAGTTGTTGCCTCCTGACGAGTACGTCTTCGAGCCCGAGCCTGCACCGGTTGACGGCTTGTCTGTTGAGAACGTCGTTCGCCACAAGCGTCCCAGCTTGATCAAGACGATAGGTATCTTTGACCGATTGTTCACCGAATCTGAGGAGCAGGGCGTCACTTTTAAGAGCTTCATTGCCTGCTTCCTTCGTGAAGATGTCGTGTCGAAGACAGCTCCGAAGTTTGCCAACGTCAAAGATCCCTTTGGGTTTGGTCCGAAGAAGCTGCTGACCACTGAATCGGATCTACCTCAATACTATATCTCCATCATGTCGCCGATGTCTTTTGAGTCCATTGCAGCACCCGGTATGGATGAGGAGACGTTCTTCGTGGGGTTTGTCAGTGTCTGGCTCAGTTGGTTCGTTATCCCTATGCATCGCCGCTTCATGAGAGCCTCGGTTATCTACCCGGCTCATTGTATTGCTGAGGGGACGCGATTGGCTATCGGCATCCCGGCGCCGGCACATCTTTACCACGGGTTGGGCGCTATAGCCAACACTTCCAGCCCTGGCGTAGACGTAGTGAATTTTTCGCTTCATTACTTCACATCCTGGATCGAAGTGCATGTGCTGGGGGATTTCGCTATGCATCAGACGCCCGCATTTTACGATGCCTACCCCTTCCCACGACTTATGCGATTAGTGGATGCTTCTGCCGCCGACCCGACCCAATTTGGGGCTATTCGGGTGTTGATTTCTCCTTACGCTGCCGCTGGCGGGCTGGTTTTTAATGATCGGGTCTTGTTTACTCCTTCAGGTCCAGTTCAACAACTCTGGGACCAGTCAAAAGACAATGTACCTTCTTTGAAGCCCCGGGAGGCCGCACACTTGTATATAATTATACCGGGCTATTTGGTATTTCGCCAGGACAGTGCAGCTCTTTTCATGCGGTACAACCCGCATCGCTTCGCCCGACAGCTTGGATACGACCAGGGCGTTCCCTTCGAGGCTTTCATGGTTGCGCCGGTCCCTTCACTTGATGCCGTTCGCGATGCCGCTCATCATTTCATGAGGTTGAACATCGGCTCCCACTTCATGGTCCCTGAAGCTGAGTACATGCCCCGATGCGTGGGATCGTTCACGGGTTGGTATCTCTACCGGGTCAGCCCAATTATTCTTGAAGAAAGGAGGGTGCTTCTTGGTCATGACGCCCCTCCCCAGGTTCCGGAGGCTAAGCTGCGACCGAGGGCTCCGGTCTGCTTCCCTCTGAGGGAGATTGGTACCGCGCTCATTCCGGGGGAGTCAGGGGTGGACCTTACTCCAACAGCTGGTATGCCTCTAAGTTCCCGATCGCGGGGTAGACGGGCCCCAGTAGTAACACCACCACCAGTGGCAGCACCGCCCCCCGCGGCGTCGACAATGGCGGTGTCATCCTCGGTTGTGGCACCGAGCGAGAGTAATAGGGATGAGGGTGTCGAGGGCGATGTGGGTCGGCGCCGCCCTAAGGCTTCATGGGGGAGGAAACGGTCATCCTCGGCGACCGACTCTGGGTCTAAGCGGCGGAGGAAAGAGGCCACCAATTTGCTCGATTCTTTGGTGGAGTCTGAGCCTATTCTTGAAGACGAACCATTGGCCTTGCAAGAGTCAGACGCTGGACTTCTCTTCCCGAATTCGGCCGATGAGGAAGCCGCACAGTTGGCCGAGGCCATACGGCGTTCCAAAGACGCATCTCATAACGCAGGGTTCCGAAGAAGCCCTATCCCGCTGTAATCTTTTACGAAGACTCTTCGTGGACTCGGCGGCGGTTTATCGGTCCTTTGGACGAATAGGGGGAAAGGGCCCTGAAGCAGGCCGCTTCAGAAGATGCAGTGGACGCACTTTCTTTATGGACCGGCGGCCATGAGTCTACCCTTGAACCCCGGCGAGCACGCCTCCTTGAGAAGGAGCAGCGGCTTGAAGAAGCCATATTGAGGGCTTCTTTGCGCATCGGTACGTTGTTGTTTTTTTGTAGTTTTTCAGATTATTTACGCCTGTATATGTGTATCCTTATTCTTATTTGAATTATGCAGAATTTTCGACGCTGGGGGAGCTCCCTACGGGCTCATTGAAGCTGAAGCCTGCTGAAATTCCCGATGAAGCATTGCTCGATGTGGAGGGGGCTGATGAGGCTGCTCCTCTTATGATAGAGCCTCCAGCGGCGGTTCTTGATCAGGGAGTGCTTGCCCCTTTGTGGAAGGCTCCTTTGGAGACTACCGCTCCAATGGCTCTTCCCGAAGGCGGCCCAGAGGCTGAGATGGAGGTAGTCGGGACTACCCTCCCTTTGTTGGAGCCTGAGGTCACGACAGAGGCCGCTGAAGCTGCTATCCCCCCGGTTCAGAATGGGAGGAGTGTCGAAGGTAACCTTCCACGTTTTGAGCTAGTAATCTTTCTGTTATCTGAACTCTTTTGTCTTTTCAGAATTGCGTGGACTGGCGGCCTCCATTGTCGATCTGTCTCCTTGGCAGTCCTTCCAGCGTCTTTTGGAAATGGCCGCTCCGCAGGCGATATCTTCTCAATGCATCGTCCTCTCGTCTGGACAAGGTGAGTGTTGTTCATCATTTCTCATAGCATCGTTGTTATTTTGCGTATTGACATTGATGTTCTCTACAGTTTTGGAGGCCGATGATGAGGTCGAGGTTCTCGAAGGGCTAGGGGAACCATCGGCTCCTACTTGCATGACCGTAGGTAAGTGACATTCCGGTATAGCCTCACTTGTTCCTTTGCTTAAGAGTCTTACTAATATTTTTCAACTCTGAACAGCCTTGCCAGCTCCAATAGCGTTGGAATCGCGTGTCGTCATGCCGTCTGGCCCTTATGCTTTGCGAGCTTCAGAACGCTTGGCCCGATTGAGCCTTGTCTCCCTGTCGTCTTTAATCGAGGAGCTTCGTGCTGGCAGTGCAACCACATCTGAAGCATGTGCTGCCGAGGCTAACGGTTCTCTTCCTTTTCTTGCCACCTACCATAGCGAAGAGGTGGTGTGAGTCTGGGTGGAGTTCTGTCGGCAGGTGGAGGCTTGCTTGCACGCACTTGAATGTTCCCGTCTTTCCTCGGAGGTCATGGCTGCAAAGGCGGACTTGCGGGGGCTGATAGCGCGGTGCGCGGCAAACATGACATCGTGCGAGAAGAGGCTCGGTCGCAAATTCTCGGAGAGAGAGCTGGCTTCTAAAGCGCTGAGCGAGCTTCAGGCGAGTCTTACTGCCAAGGACAACAAAGCGTATGAACTCTGGCGGGTGCTTCAAGAGTCTATCAGGGAGGTGGTGGCTCTTGATAAAGCTGCCACGTTCACTCGCGAAAGGGTCGAAGCCCATAAGGCCACCGAGAAAGAGCTTGAAGGTCGGCTTGCTTCGTATCAGGCCCAGCAGGCTCAGGCGGAGGCCCGTCTTTTGGTGATCTTAAATCATGAGGCCGTGGCCCAGCAAAAGCGGGATGAGCTGACCAAGCTGCTAAATCGCCCACCGGCTTGAAAACTTGTATCTTTTCCTTTCTTTTCTGTTTTTATACATACTCATGACTGAGAGTATCTTCTTTTTGTTCTTTCATGAATTGTACTTTGTATCCATTTTGGTTTACGAATAAAAGATACATTTTTCTTCTCAATGGTGTGTCTCCATTCATTGAATGAGTTTTGTGGACAATTTATCTTGATCTCCTTGGGGGGCAGCGATGGCTTAGGATTCAGGGTTAAGGTCTGCTTCCTAAGACTATTGCGCTTTATGAGCCACGAGGGTCTCATAAAGAGTTTTTCTCCCTACAGGTCGAAAGGATCCCATAGGTGTAAGTTCTTCTTAAGAATCGTGAGGATTCTTAAGCGGGTTTTCCCTTGAGAGTCGTAAGGATCTTACAAGAGAGTTTTCTTCCTTACAGGTCGTGAGGACCTGCAAATGCTCGATGTGGTCACCCTTATCTGTGTTTCATGGGGTCAGGGGTTGCTCAAAGTATCGTAGTTTAAAGACGTCGCGGTTAAGGTTAAGGACGTCATAGTCCGTGGATTTAAGGACTCCACAGTCCAATGTTAGTTTTAAGACATCACGATCAAGGTTAAGGACATCATAGTCCGTGGATTTAAGGACTCCATAGTCCGATGTTAGTTTTAAGACATCGCGGTCAAGGTTAAAGACCTCATAGTCCGTGGATTTAAGGACTCCACAGTCCGATATTAGTTTTAAGATATTGCGGTCAAGGTTAAGGACCTCATAGTCCGTGGATTTAAGGACTCGACAGTCCGATATTAGTTTTAAGACATCGCGGTCAAGGTTAAGGACCTCATAGTCCGTGGATTTAAGGACTCCACAGTCCGATGTATGGTTGCGGGGACCCGTCACCTCTTTGAAGACGTTGAGGAATTACAACGCCAGGTATCAAAGGAGTGAAGAGATGTACCCTTAAACCAAGGTTGAATCAGTACAGAATCAGAATCAGGGTGGTTGATCGTTAGTTTTAAGACATTACGGTCGAGGTTAAGGACATCATAGTCCGTGGATTTTAAGGACTCCACAGTCCAGTGTTTGCTCTGGATGCTTCACGCGGGTTCACTGCCGTGCTTGGCGAGGACCAGGCTCCGCTCTGGGCGTTTTCCGCGGGGTCAAAGAGTGACGTTATCCGCGTTCCACGTAACCAGGAATTTTGCACTAGATGCTTCACACGGGTTCACTGCCGTGTTCAGCGAGGACTAGGCTCCGCTCTGGATGCTTCACATGGGTTCACTGCCGTGCTCTGCGAGGACCAGGATCCGCTCTGGACGTTTTCCACGGGGTCAAAGAGTGACGTTATCCGTGTTCCACGTAACCAGGAATTTTGCACTAGATGCTTCACATGGGTTCACTGCCGTGTTCGGCGAGGACTAGGCTCCGCTCTGGATGCTTCACACGGGTTCACTGCCGTGCTCTGTGAGGACCAGGATCTGCTCTGGACATTTTCCACGGGGTCAAAGAGTGACGTTATCCGCGTTCCACGTAACCAGGAATTTTACACTAGATGCTTCACACGGGTTCACTGCCGTGTTCGGCGAGGACTAGGCTCCGCTCTGGATGCTTCACACGGGTTCACTGCCGTGCTCTGCGAGGACCAGGATCCGCTCTGGACGTTTTCCACGGGGTCAAAGAGTGACGTTATCCGCGTTCCACGTAATCAGGAATTTTGCACTAGATGCTTCACACGGGTTCACTGCTGTGTTCGGCGAGGACTAGGCTCCGCTCTGGATGCTTCACACGGGTTCACTGCCGTGCTCTGCGAGGACCAGGATCCGCTCTGGACGTTTTTCATAGGGTCAAAGAGTGACGTTATCCGCATTCCACGTAACCAGGAATTTTGCTGATTGTATCCGCATTTCACGGAATGGAGGTTTGGCTGTTGGTGACATGTATATCGCCGAGCCATGGAGCTAGGGGTTGCCGCTACTTCGCTTTGTCTGAAGTTGTGTCCGTTGTTACGAGACGAGTGTTGGGATGATCTCTAGGTCGCTTGCGGCCCGTCGAGACTTAGCTTCTTTCTTTGATGAAACCTTGGGGAGGAGTATGATCACTTCTTTGTTTACGTCCTTGGATTGTATACGGGGTGTGATGGAACATCACCTGTAGGGCATAAATTAAAACTTTTTTCTCTCTCTTTTTTTTATTTTATTTCTTTTTCCGTGATGCTCTATCATTTTAGCTTTTATATCACGGAGGTCGCGATTGCCCTATCATTTCGGCTATTTTTCGCGGTGCCCAATCATTTCGGCTATTTATTTCATTTTTACCCGCTGCTTTTTATTGCGAGTTGCCCCATCATTTCGGCTATTTTGCGTGCATACATTTTTACTTGCTGCTTTTTATTGCAAGTTGCCCCATCATTTCGGCTATTTCGTATGCACGTGCGGCCTACTGGCTTTTCACCATGAACCTGAAATTAGACACCGATTTCGGCATCAGCACCGCTACAACTGGGATATGGGCAGGAGCGAATCATCATCTGCCTCTATCGATATTGAACAAAGGTGGCTTAGCAACAGGGTTAGGGTCCTGTTGACTAAGGCTTTTGACTTCATGAGCCGTAAGAGTCTCACAAAGGTGTTTCTCCCTACAAGTCGTGAGGATCTTGTAGGTGTATTTTCTCCCTAGGAATCGTGAGGATTCCTAAGTGTATGTTCCTCTGTAATTCGTAAGGATCTTACAAGAGGGCTTTCTCCTTATAAGTCGAGAGGACTTATAAGGGTTGTTCACCATAGGGACATACCCCTAGTCACGGGTGGGACTTTTCTGGGGAAATGTTTATTCGCGCCCGTGGATTGTATACAAGGGTCAGTATTGAGCTACTTGTAGGGCATTGTCTAAGGTTATGGGGGATTTTACTTAAGCACGGGTTTAGGTCTCTGTAACTTAAGACTTTTAAGTCTTATGAGCCGTGAGGGTCCCATAAGAGAGTTCTCCTTGCGAGTCATGAGGATCTCGCGAGTGTATTTTCTTCTTGGGAGTCATGAGGATCCTTAAGTGTATTGCTCCCTTGTGAGTCGTAAGGATCTCACGCTGGTGGTTTCTCCTTACAAGGTCGTGAGGATCCTGCAAGTGTCCTTTAACGAGGTTGCGCCCTTTCGGGTTTTCACAAACACTCGCCGGTAGTCCTGCTGTTTTTACTCACGGAGCCCTTTCGAGTTTTCATCCGTGCCCATTTTGCTTATGGACATACCTTTATTATTTTTTATTTTATTTTTTTAATATTTTTTTTTTACGAGGTCGCGCCCTTTCGGGTTTTCACGAACACTCGCCGGTAGCCCTGCTGTTTTTACTCACGGAGCCCTTTCGGGTTTTCATCCGTGCCCTTTTTGCTTATGGACATACCGTTTTTATTTTATTTTTTTATTTTATTTTTTTATTTATTTATTTTTATTCATCTCATAAGCCTAAGGATGCTGCGGTAGTAGTTTTAAGGACGTTTCGGTCCGTCATTAGTTTCAGGACGTTTCGGTCCGTCTTTAGTTTAAGGACGTTTCGGTCCGTCATTAGTTTAAGAACATTTCGGTCCGTCGTTAGTTTAAGGACGTTTCGGTCCGTCATTAGTTTAAGAACATTTCGGTCCGTCGTTAGTTTAAGGACGTTTCGGTCCGTCACTGAGAGAGGGCCGGCTACTACTTATAGAGCTTTAGCCTAGGAAGATAGCGAGCGGACATAGTCGTCGTCATCTACCATTGACCTAGGCTGTGGCCCATTAAGCGTAGTATTTCTTGAGGAAGCGGCCATTTATTGGCCTGAAAGGCCTTTCACCGTGCATATCCATGAGTAGATAGGCTCCACCCTGGTAGACCTTGTCTATGATGTACGGGCCTTCATAGTTCTGCTCGAATTTTCCCCGCTTGGCGCGATTGGGAATCATAGGCCTTTTGACCACTAGCACGAGTTCTCCTTGGCGGAATGTCCTCGGTCGGGTCAATCTTTCATATGAGCGCGTCATCTTTGCTTTGTAAGCCTCCAGATTTTGTTGCGTTATGAGCCAGGTTTCATCGAGGGCATCAAGCTCCTCAAGCCGCAGGTGAGCATTTTCTTCGTCCGTCAGCTCGCAGTGGACTGCCATTCGTAGAGACAGTAGCTCTATCTCAAGGGGGAGTACTGCTTCTGTACCGAATACCAATGCGTATGGCGTTGTGCTCGTGGCCATCTTGAACGTAGTTCGATACGCCCAAAGAGCCTCTTGCAGTCTCTCATGCCAGTCCTTCTTATTTCGGGACACCGTCTTTTTCATGATCTTTGTCAAGGTCTTATTGAAGGCCTCGGCCAGACCGTTAGCTCGTGGATTATAAACTGAGGAGTATCTCCAGTCTATATTATGCTGTTGCGCGAAGCGGCTAATCTTATGGCTTCTGTAGGCTGGCCCGTTATCGGAGATAATCCGCCGTGGAGTTCCAAACCGATAAATGACGTGCGTCTTGAAAAAGTGGAGGATATTCTCCGTCTTCACTTCCCTCAACGGTACTGCTTCTGCCCACTTGGAGAAGTAATCAGTCTTCGCCAGGATGAAACGATGTCCCCTAGACGATGCTGGTTCGATGGGGCCGACTATGTCAGTTCCCCACATTTCGAATGGCCAGCTAGCCACCGTTGGATGGAGTGGATTTGGATGCTGGTGGATAAAGTCCCCATGAATTTGGCATGAGTGGCACTGCTTCGCATATTCGAGGCAGTCCTGGATCATCGTGGGCCAGTAGTAACCCATCCGTTTAATTTTTAACTTCATCTTCGGGCCTGCTTGATAAGAACCACAGATTCCGTCATGAACTTCCTGAACAACTCTTTCTGCTTCGTCAGGTCCTAAGAATCTCAGCCACAGAGAATCAAA
This sequence comes from Agapanthus africanus, assembly GCA_030015575.1. Lineage (NCBI taxonomy): Eukaryota > Viridiplantae > Streptophyta > Magnoliopsida > Asparagales > Amaryllidaceae > Agapanthus > Agapanthus africanus. Next base: position 863,017,863 of record CM057338.1, on the reverse strand, counting down.
CGATCTCTTGTATACAGTATCGTTGACGAAAGCGAAATATAAAGCTCGTTTCATGAGCTGATGTCTTGAGGACGCTTCTTCGGGCATTCAGTGGGACTTAAAGTAGTCTATGAAGACTTCCCTCCAGTCTTCAGCTTTCTCACGGTCTTTTATTCTTAGGGTCGTCTGCTCAGTCGCTGCCTTTTCTTCGTATGATTTTGGAGATATTTCTGCTGGGGCGAGCACTCGACGGTTTTGTACCACGATTCTGACGTCATCGAGGTTCTCGTCAGCCAGTTCTTTAGCGAGCTTAGCTAACGCGTCTGCTTTGCTATTTTCCGCGTGTGGTATACTTTCCAGAGTATAGGAGGGAATTTGGGTCAACAGTTGTTGCACCTTTTCACCATACTTCACCAACTCCGGTTTGCACGTTTGGTAGTCGCCGTTTACTTGACTAACGACCAGTTGAGAATCCCCGTATATGAGGAGGTTTTCAATTCCCATGTCAATGGCGATCTCGAGGCCTGCTATCAAAGCTTCGTATTCGGCTTCATTGTTCGTCCTCGGTTCTGTTAAGGAGAAAGCAAAGCACATTATCCCTCCTTGTGGAGTTACGAAGATGAGGCCTACCCCCGATTTAATCATTGGGGTACTTTGTTTGCGCTTCTTTACGGAGGACACTCCATCGAAATAAAGTTCCCATCGGGTATCACCACCGTCGATCGCGTCGAATGCATGTTCGTCCGGCAAATCGCAATTCAGAGGAGAACCGGCGGGTACTGGATTCTCAGCAAGGAAGTCGGCGATGGCTTGGCCTTTCACTGCCTTAATCGGCTGATAGGTTATTGAAAACTCCATCAAGAGCAGGGCCCATTTAGCGAGTCTCCCTGTCAATATGGCCTTTGACATGAGATATTTTAGGGGGTCTACCTTTGATATAAGACGGACTTCATGTGCCAATGCATAGTGCCGGAGTTTTGTTATCGTGAAGATTAACGCCAGGCAGTGTTTTTCGATAGGGGAGTAATTGCTTTCTGCCCCCAGCAGAACTCGACTTAGGTAATAAAGAGCTCTTTCCTTCCCTTGATCATTCTCTTGTGTCCATAATGCGCCTAAGGAACCTTCGAGGGCTGTTGTATAAAGAATAAGAGGCTTTCCCTTGACCGGAGCAGCTAACACTGGCGGGTTCTGCAGGTGTTGCTTGATCTCGTCCAGTACGCCTTGGCATTTATGGTCCCAGACGAACGGAGTTCCCTTCTTCATGAGGTGGCTGTAAAGACGGCACTTGCCTGACAGGTTGGCGATAAACCGCCGGATATACGCGAGCTTTCCTTAGAGAGATCGCAGCTGTTTGAGAGTCCTTGGCGGTGGCATTTCCATGATCGCTTTGATCTTGGACGGATCTATCTCGATAGCTCGGTGTCGGACGATGAATCCTAGGAATTTACCCGAGGAGACTCCGAACGCGCATTTGAGGGGGTTCATCTTCAAATTATATTGCCGAAGGCGTTGAAATACGGTCTTCAGATGTTCTAAATGCTCCTCATGTGACATGCTCTTTACTACGAGGTCGTAGATATAGCACTCGACGATTTCATGTATGAGATCATCAAAGATCTTTATCATGGCTCTCTGATAGGTGGCACCGGCGTTCTTTAGACCGAAGGGCATAACTTCGTAGCAGAATATTCCCAGAGGGGTCCGGAAAGCGGTGTGCTTCTGGTCTTCGGGATGCATCTTTATCTGATTGTACCCTGATGAACCGTCCATAAAGGAGAAAACCTCGTGAGTGGACGTGTTATCTATCATTAGCTCGGTTACCAGTACTGGGAAATCGTCCTTCGGGCAGGCTTTATTGAGATCCCTGAAATCCACGCATATGCACACCGTCCCATTTTTCTTCATTACAGGGACGATGTTGGCGATCCAGTCAGGATATTGGACTTCTTGGACAAATCCAGAATCGATCAGCTTCTTGACTTCGGCGCTGATGCTTATCTCAAGCTCGAGCCGCATCCTTCTCGGTGCCTGCTTGACTGGCTTGATATCCGGGGATATTTCTAATTTATGCGCAGCAATCTCTGGATCTAATCCCGGCATCTCGGAATAGTTCCACGCGAAGCAATCTTTATACTGTAGAAGTACGTCCTTTAACGCAGCCACCCTTTCTTCAGATAGCAGCTCGCTAACGAATGTCGGTCACGGATCGTCTGCCGACCCCAACTCAATCTTCTTGAGGTTATCTGCAGTAGTATGTATGCCTGTTGGAGGTAGTGCCCTCAGAGTCAATTATTAGGTCACAGGTACGTGATTGTAATGATTGAGGGAGGACCTATCCCGGTAGGACAGTCTTACTCGAGATGATAGTATGCTATCTGGTTTACCTTTATCATCGTGTACTGCTTTAGGTGACCTGACACGTCGCTATTACACGTTGATAGAGCCCTTAGGATTCTTGCTTGACCACCAGCAGTATGAGGGCGATCATATAAGTGGGAGCTGGGGTCTATAAGCTTATCCTTAAATGGTCCCTAGTCATGAGAGTTTCGAGACAGGGCATCGATTCTCCATAGTAGACTAGTGTATACAGTCGAGACCCCGACGAGGGGCGGTGGCCGGTCTCACAAGCCACTGGTGTCAGTTGGATCACCTAAGATGTATACAGGTGCTCATTGGGTTATGAGTACACCGGACAGGACTCGCCGGGAACCTGCTAGTTGGTCATATACCAGACGTCAGATGGCAGTTCCCTGGTGACATGTGTGCAGGTTAGTTCATCGACCTGGGGATCGTCATTTGTCTCGTGTGAGTTCCCACTGTACTTTGATTACTACCCTACCACGGCTCAAAGGAGTCGTGCAAACAGGTTTTAGTTGGGTACAGTCCCGAGCCACATGGAGGCAGTGAGCATATCTTCAGGGGTTCGTCTCTCCCGGTATTGGGGGTGAGGTCGTGCTGTGTCTAGGAGAGCCATTACACAAAGTCCTTGGCCAAGGCAAGGAGATTTACTAGTAGGTATTCCAGTAGTATCTCAGGGTGTTCTGGGCTACACTCCGACACGACTTGTACCGCTTTTGGGGGTCTGACTTTTACCAACCCCCTAGGCCCGCCATGCGATACTCATAGACGAACGGACCGGACTGCACGAATATTGTCACTGACAGGCTCAGTAGGGTGTCAGGCTGAGTTCGCTTACGGACGTCCCTTTTAGTCAATACCTGGTAGCCCGTTATGTATTGGCTAATACCTCTAACGTGCTAGTGGTTAAATCCACAACCAAGGTGTTGATGAGTCTTTAGAGTCCCCCGCATTCAGTTACTCAGCTTTCGGGCGAAAGGTTGTAGAGGCCGTATGGAGATATGGCAAGGTCCGATCAGATACGTGCGGTATTGCACGGATCAGGATCGGACAGTTTGTACTATAGGCCGTATGGTTATATGGCAGGGTTCGATCAGATACGTGCGGTATTGCACGGATCAGGGTCGAACAGATATTACTAGCCGGCTTTGGTTTAAGCCGGATCCTAGTATAGTACAGTGTAGACTTTGTCTCATTGCATTTGTATTTCGGTCGAAATACAGATGCGGGTGTGTATGCACAGTATCGGGGTTTTCCTGTAATTTATTACGGGACCAGTTTTCTGGAGTTGCCAGTTTGCTTTCCGTTTCGGCCAATTTCTATTATTCCGTTCATTGGCCGAAGATTGGTGGAGGAGGGCTTATTTGCATTGTTGCAAATAAGCAATTGTGGAGGGGGTCTTTGCATATTTCCTTGTATCATGATGGCTCACCATACCTTGACCTTGCTTGTCCTTTTGCTTCATGATGGTGTCATGATGGCTTGACCTTTGTTGTGATGATGAGGTTGGTGGAGTATGGCTTTGTTGATAATCATTTCCTTTCATGATATCATTTTCCTCTCTCTCTCTCTTGTATCATATGAGTGAGGCTCCCATTTTGGATACACTTATCTCATTCTCTCCATTCCTCTTGAGATGGCCGGCCATGTATAGGAGGGGGGCTGTCCAAATATTTTGGTGAGGGTATATGGTTCATTCGATGCTCCAAAATACCCCAAGCTCCTCCACATTTTGTTCTTGTTTCATCCCTCCACCAAATGGCACCTCCTTAACCCCAAAATGAGACATGGATCTCTACACTACATTCTACAGCAAACCTTGGGCACGTCGAGTAGCCGGCTTCGTGCCCGAGTTGCCTCGGCATTGAGGTGGGAGCCCGTAAACAAAGTAGGCGATGTGGTGCACTTCCGGCGACGAGGAGGAGACGGGACATTCCGCAGGAGATCGGGACGATGGCGAGAAGACCGGAGGACTTGGATCGTCGGTATATCTCTAACCCATCTTCTAGTTAGCTTAGACTTGTTAATGGTTACGATCCGGGTGTTTAGTGCGCGGTGGTGCCGGTTTGCTAAGTCCGCAAAAATTTAAGTTTTTCACCGCTTCCGCTTTTGGCTGTCGGATCGACGGCCGGGGCGCCGCCGTGCACTTACAGTGGTATCAGAGCCTCGCCATTAACTTAGTCTAGCTTTGTGTAATGTGTTTTTTAGTTCCGATCGATCGAAATGTCCAAAAACCCGTATTTGCCCACATCAGTTTTCTGTTGGAAATTTTTGGTGTCGAAAATTTTTTCAGGTTGTAAAATATTGATGTACTGGAAAATCTAAGAGCTCTGTAAAAATTCGACGAAGTAACTCCACAGTGGGAGCGCGGAACCGCCGCGAAAACCACCTTCCCGCCGCCCTTCCGCCGCGCACTGTGGAGATCACTTCACCAATTTTTTACAGAGGCCTTCTGGGCTTAAAATATGGGTTTTGGAATATTAAAATTGGGCCCAGGTTTTCTGTGAGTGCTACAGTTTTGATTGGGGGCCCACTTGTTAATTTTTGATCGATCGGATATTTTAAACACATTTTTCACAGTATTTACATTATATCTGCGACCGTGAATGTCACTTGATCGGTAAATCCGGTCTAACTGCTATAGCCCGGTTAGACGGATTTGCGAACGTGATTTTCACGTTGATGTTTTGTTTTTGCTGTGATGTTGCGGATCGGTCGTAGGGATAGCCTGGATGCAATGCTAGTACAGTTTTGTTGTATTATGTACATTTGATATTGCGGGGTGAGCGTCCGACATGTGGACTGCCGTCACTGCCTGTTTGTATTATTATTTTGGGGCACGACCTGGTTGCGGTCGATGTACCCGTTGTATGTATATTTTACTTTCTGTACTAGGATTGCCCCGTGGAGGGGTGCACGGATAGCCGGGTTCTAGAGGGCAACAAGCCCGCATCTCATGGCATTGAGACGGAGGGGGCTTCACTCTGGGATTGGCGAGCTATTCGCCGCACTCGTAGGGGGTACAGGTTGACCCAGGAGGGGTGCCCAAGTTACCGGATTCCGTAAAGTGCTGGGTGGTCCATTCACGGCGCTGAAGGGGGCTGTCTCGCTTCAGGTTTTGGCGGGTAACTTGCCGCGCCCGTAGGGGTCTAGGATTTCATTGCACAGGCTATCCACACGACCAGGGGAACGTCGGGTTTCAGCGGCTCTGTGAAACCCGGGGATCCCAGATATCTGTATTGTTTCTGTGATGCTGTTCATTCTCTGTGATGTTGCATTTTATTCACGCCTTGAGCGAATATAATATATTGGTATATATATTAGTAGATGTTGTATATGTTTTGCATCCGCGCTAGTCCAGTCCCCGCTCTGTCGTTAGTTAGCTAACCTAACGGGTAATGACGGGACCCAGTGGCGAATGCGGATGGCATATACGTACATCAGTATATTTTCGTTCTTTTTGGTGTGATCAATTGATGGGACTGCATTGATTCGGATCAATGCAAGTTAAAAACAAACCTAATCTGATGTTGTTGGAACACTTTTCAAAAAGCTGTTATTGCAAGGACGTTCACTTTTGTTTTGCATCGTGGTATTCAGTTGGAATATCCTGCTCCTCAGTCGACGAGGCAAGGGCCGAGATCCCTTCACCGGGAGTGACCCCTTGGACAGAAGTTTGCGTCAGGGCATTAACTTCACTATAGCCGATTACTTTTGCTTTGCATCGCGGTATTCATTTGGAATATCCTGCACCCCATTCTACGGGGAAAGAGCCGAGATCCCTTCACCGGGAGTGACCTCTTTAGCAACGGTTTTCGTCACTATATTTTTAAAAGCTATCCGTTCCTTCGACGATATCAAGTTCATTACGTTAAAGGTTTTCGCCAGAAACCATTCGTAGCCCTCCGTCGTTTCATATGGGTAGTCAATAGTATTCAAGCTGTGTATGTTGGCCAAAGTCAAGGCACAGTGTTTGGTAGCTGTTGGTTATTCATATGCAGCATAGATAGATGCGTTGGTTTGGGACAGTCGTACTGCCATTTTGGCCAAAGTCAAGGGTATGTACGGGTGGATTCAAATTAACCTGGAGAATGACGGGTAGAACTTGACATGTGACTTATGACATGTTGGCCAAAGTCAAGGTCATAAGAGCATGGGGCAAAAATCACATCGGGAGTTTCAAAAGAACTGAAACTTGACAGATATGCGCATACCTTCTGGAGTGTGATACCGTGAGCGGATTCCGTCACGTTATCATGCGATGATAGTTGGATCCCGATTCCCACTGATGAGTTAGTTTACTCCTCGGGTTACCCCGACTAATTCTTCTTTCAGGTTTGGAGGAGAATTTGAGGTACAGTGGGAGGATTCCAGATTAGATAAATTGGTAACCATTCTGATCTAGGTTAGAGTGCACGCTGAGTGTTTCTTTTCTCTCTCTCTCTGGCAGCGACCATTTGACCCGACCCTAAGACTTTGACTCAGTGACCAAGTTGACCGAACCTTCTTTAACACCGGCTTTTGGATTGTCAGAGTTGCAAACCTCATTGCCACTCCTACTTTTACCCTTCTCTCCAGGACACCCCGTTTTACTACGAATGTCCACTTCCATTGGACAAAACCATCGTATGGTTAGATACGAACTCGAAAGAATTTATTCGAGGATGGTTTCCGGTTCTGGAGAAAACGGATAGGATTATTCAGTTGTCTTTTCCTTTTACCCTCTCTCAGGTTACGAGTACTCCTTGGTTTAGGGGTAGTACACCTATTACGCAAATTGGATTGTCTTCTTCCAAACCTTAGGCTGGTGCCGACCGGTAGGGAATGAAGAAAACCAATTAGCATAACGATGGTGTGCAGAAGGTATTAAGTTCAGACAAAGGAAGGGATTAGTAAGAGGGCAAAGTAAATTGCAACAGATATTCACGACCAAACCAAATATTTCGTTACCACTCCCACATCACCTTTGTATTTCTCCAGGACACTCCGTATCACTACGAAGATCCACAGTTTATTTGGATACTCCATCGTATGGTTATATACGAACTCGAATGGAACTGGTTCCAGTTCGGGGATGGATTCTGGTTCAGGAGAAATAGGAATAAGGTTTATTCGGTTGTCTTTTATCTTCACCCTCTCTCATTGCGAGTGTTCCTAGGATTGGGACAGTACACCCATTATGCTTATTGGATAGTCTTCTTCCAAACCATAGGCTGGTGCCGAACGGTAGGGAAGGAAGAAAACCATTTGGCCTAAAAGGATGTGCAGAAGGTAAAGACTAAAGACATATGAAGGGATTTGGAGAGGTGGCAAAGAACTATACGGTTACAGTCGTGAATCTGGAAGAGGCATTACTAGGAATACCAGAATACCCCATCGGAACATTTCAATGTTTCAGTTTCACTGTGTAATGTTAAAGGAAAACTGATTTCCCGATTAGATACTTACTCCAAGGTATGTATTTACCAGGTACGATTCTCACATCTGTATGGTTTTACAGATGATGAGTGGGAGTAAGTTATTGGGAATTGGGTGATTATCCTCATTATATCGGGATTCGTTGTAATCGGTGATATTTGAGGAAATCACCTGGGCTGTTTGCCGGTCGGCAAATATTTGGTTTTGAATATCCGCTGTTATGCACCAATTTCAAATTGATATATCTGTACGTCTATTTTCATAGAGTGAGATATACCTTTCTGAAATTATGTCTACGACATTTACCTATATCAGTGGATGGTTAGGTAAGGAGCATTAAACAGCGGTGTAATTCTTCTTAACCATAAGTACAGTTTTCAACCTACGACACACCGTGAATGAGTTATCAGACTCAAGGGACTTATACAGAGTATTGTATGTTGTCCAGGGTCCATCAGGACAGAGGGGTTGGTCCTCGTACGACATTCAGTTTACTTATGACTTCTCTAGTTTTTAGACAGGTGTTTCGTGGAAACACAGGGTCCGAATTTGGAGAAGTTATTGGTATTTGAATAGAGTGGAGAACCAGGTGTAGCAAGTATCGGGATTCTTCAAAGTGATCGAAGATGTAGATACTTGTGTATGGTATTCAGTTGATAGTAATGATAAAGAGATCTTGCTTCTCTTTCAGGTTACTCATAATTGGAAGTATTCCTAAGTTGAGTAACGCTGATCGACCTCCTTCCATTTAGTTGACATGCGCTGGGAACAGCTGCATGATTTGAATCTGGTTCAATTAAATCAGTGCCTCTGTTTCTATATTGGATATAGAACAGTTCATATCTTAACGATGTTAAGGTACGGGGAGTTGTCCGGATTATGCTTAAAACCAGACTCTGGATAACTCAAGGCACGTTTCTGTAATGGCTGTTTGTGGGTTGACCCAGGCTATGACGCGGGTTGACTTTCTACCATCTGGATGAACAATAGCAATATTGTTCTAGACTCGCCACAGTTTTATTAAAAATGGATTTTTTCAGAAAACAGTAGTGGGAGTATGGTAGAACTGGAAGTAATTCCAGAACCACAAACGATTACTGAAGATTTGATAAGGAACCTAAAGATTCAATCTGGATTGACATTCCATTGGCCACTCCGCAGATAAGGTGGGTAACTTCAGGCACCCGAGAGGTACTACGGTAGCCTCAAGGACGGTGACAGGGAAGTTCTTGTTTACCCACAATTGCCATTGCTGTTGTTCCAGGTTACGAGACCCGGCGGGAGGATGAGTATAGCGTCGTTCTAAACCAATTTTAGAAGTGTACGTCTATATGACTCTGCCAGAGGGTTGTCGTAGTCAGTGGGAGCAGCGGAAGCATTGGTGGACAGGTTGCTTATGTCTATTTATAGACTAGAGCAGATGTAGCGGAGATAGATCATCTGTTTCTGACGTGACAGTCATGGGTTTGACTTCATCAGAATAGGATGGATCTGTTGAGAAGGTAGTAGGGTGTGATATCCTGGTATTTGGATGATATACACAGAGTAGGTAAAGAAACTCCTACACTACGATCGGTTATACTTTGGTCGTCACACAGTTGTTTCTCCACAAAGGAAATGGATTTTATATCAGACATACTGGTTACTAGATCTATGGTCTTAGATCTAGATTTGGGTGGTTTCCCAATCAGGGTACTTGACAGCATTCTAAGAGTATTTAGGATGGGCGACTCCTGGCACGGTAGTGTACCTGCAGGTAATGGAGTCACCCTCTCCAAAGGTGTCTTACAGACTAAAGGGGAGAGGGACGGGCATGATTGGCAGATCACTTGCTCAGGCAATTGAGTCAATCGTGAGATGTCAAGTACCACACCAGATGTTGTTCTTGCACTAGATGCAATAAGTTGACATTAATCCAATCCTGGAGAAACAGTCGGAAGCAGTTTTAGAACATAAGTGGATGTTCTAGGGATATGATAACGACAGCCTCATTCAGGAGACAGTTATCATTCCAGGCTTCCAAGGTGACATGGACGACAAGGAGGTTGTCAGAGTTATAGTTTTTCCTTCTGATGAGGGGCAGTATTTTGGACAGGTGGTCCAAGGCAATACTGAGGGTGGCATGGCGCGCAGGATACTGATTAAGTTCAGTTGACGATACAGTCTAAGAAGTTTGGATTTGGAGTTCATTTATGAGCTATGTCCCATCAGACATCCAGACACATTCTAAGACAGGTATTGCTCATTTCGGGAGATGGGTTTCTCCGCGAACTTGAGATATAGAGAGACATAGAAAGAAACAACTAAGCGGATCCACTCACTGAGGCTATTCCTCGAACGCAATAGTTCCGCAAACGAGCTTTGTGAGACTGACTAGTAGAGGAGTTGGATGTTCGGTATCACACGGGCTGTGAGTATGCGACATCGCAATAATTAGCCTTGAGTGCAAGTGGGAGATTGTTGGAGGTAGTGCCCTCAGAGTCAATTATTAGGTCACAGGTACGTGATTGTAATGATTGAGGGAGGACCTATCCCGGTAGGACAGTCTTACTCGAGATGATAGTATGCTATCTGGTTTACCTTTATCATCGTGTACTGCTTTAGGTGACCTGACACGTCGCTATTACACGTTGATAGAGCCCCTAGGATTCTTGCTTGACCACCAGCAGTATGAGGGCGATCATATAAGTGGGAGCTGGGGTCTATAAGCTTATCCTTAAATGGTCCCTAGTCGTGAGAGTTTCGAGACAGGGCATCGATTCTCCATAGTAGACTAGTGTATACAGTCGAGACCCCGACGAGGGGCGGTGGCCGGTCTCACAAGCCACTGGTGTCAGTTGGATCACCTAAGATGTATACAGGTGCTCATTGGGTTATGAGTACACCGGACAGGACTCGCCGGGAACCTGCTAGTTGGTCATATACCAGACGTCAGATGGCAGTTCCCTGGTGACATGTGTGCAGGTTAGTTCATCGACCTGGGGATCGTCATTTGTCTCGTGTGAGTTCCCACTGTACTTTGATTACTACCCTACCACGGCTCAAAGGAGTCGTGCAAACAGGTTTTAGTTGGGTACAGTCCCGAGCCACATGGAGGCAGTGAGCGTATCTTCAGGGGTTCGTCTCTCCCGGTATTGGGGGTGAGGTCGTGCTGTGTCTAGGAGAGCCATTACACAAAGTCCTTGGCCAAGGCAAGGAGATTTACTGGTAGGTATTCCAGTAGTATCTCAGGGTGTTCTGGGCTACACTCCGACACGACTTGTACCGCTTTTGGGGGTCTGACTTTTACCAACCCCCTAGGCCCGCCATGCGATACTCATAGACGAACGGACCGGACTGCACGGATATTGTCACTGACAGGCTCAGTAGGGTGTCAGGCTGAGTTCGCTCACGGACGTCCCTTTTAGTCAATACCTGGTAGCCCGTTATGTATTGGCTAATACCTCTAACGTGCTAGTGGTTAAATCCACAACCAAGGTGTTGATGAGTCTTTAGAGTCCCCCGCATTCAGTTACTCAGCTTTCGGGCGAAAGGTTGTAGAGGCCGTATGGAGATATGGCAAGGTCCGATCAGATACGTGCGGTATTGCACGGATCAGGATCGGACAGTTTGTACTATAGGCCGTATGGTTATATGGCAGGGTTCGATCAGATACGTGCGGTATTGCACGGATCAGGGTCGAACAGATATTACTAGCCGGCTTTGGTTTAAGCCGGATCCTAGTATAGTACAGTGTAGACTTTGTCTCATTGCATTTGTATTTCGGTCGAAATACAGATGCGGGTGTGTATGCACAGTATCGGGGTTTTCCTGTAATTTATTACGGGACCAGTTTTCTGGAGTTGCCAGTTTGCTTTCCGTTTCGGCCAATTTCTATTGTTCCGTTCATTGGCCGAAGATTGGTGGAGGAGGGCTTATTTGCATTGTTGCAAATAAGCAATTGTGGAGGGGGTCTTTGCATATTTCCTTGTATCATGATGGCTCACCATACCTTGACCTTGCTTGTCCTTTTGCTTCATGATGGTGTCATGATGGCTTGACCTTTGTTGTGATGATGAGGTTGGTGGAGTATGGCTTTGTTGATAATCATTTCCTTTCATGATATCATTTTCCTCTCTCTCTCTCTTGTATCATATGAGTGAGGCTCCCATTTTGGATACACTTATCTCATTCTCTCCATTCCTCTTGAGATGGCCGGCCATGTATAGGAGGGGGGCTGTCCAAATATTTTGGTGAGGGTATATGGTTCATTCGATGCTCCAAAATACCCCAAGCTCCTCCACATTTTGTTCTTGTTTCATCCCTCCACCAAATGGCACCTCCTTAACCCCAAAATGAGACATGGATCTCTACACTACATTCTACAGCAAACCTTGGGCACGTCGAGTAGCCGGCTTCGTGCCCGAGTTGCCTCGGCATTGAGGTGGGAGCCCGTAAACAAAGTAGGCGATGTGGTGCACTTCCGGCGACGAGGAGGAGACGGGACATTCCGCAGGAGATCGGGACGATGGCGAGAAGACCGGAGGACTTGGATCGTCGGTATATCTCTAACCCATCTTCTAGTTAGCTTAGACTTGTTAATGGTTACGATCCGGGTGTTTAGTGCGCGGTGGTGCCGGTTTGCTAAGTCCGCAAAAATTTAAGTTTTTCACCGCTTCCGCTTTTGGCCGTCGGATCGACGGCCGGGGCGCCGCCGTGCACTTACAATGCCATCTTCTAGTTCCTTCGGAGCCGGTGGAAATTCTGAGATTACCTCATTATTATTGTTTTCGAAGCACCAAGGGAGCTCATCTATGTCCTCGGGCTCTTCTTTTAATATTGTAATCATGTGACAGGTGCGAATCTGCTTACAAGATTGATGTGGGTCTGGTTCGGCTCTTGCGGCTTTGAGTTCGTGCTTTTGTGGCGGCGTTATCCTCCAGCTGCTCGATAAAGCACATCTGCCTTGCTGGTACTGGTCTTCGACCCAGTTCTTGAAGGTGAAGTAGTCTTCGATAGGGTGTCCTATGGCTCGGTGATAAGAGCAATAGCCCGGATGAGAAACTTTGTTAGCTTGCACAGGGTGTTTAGACTCTGGAAGTGCGATCATTTGATGTTTTATAGCGAGCTCAAGTAATTTCTTCGTCTTGTCTCGGGGGAAGGAATACGCTCGACTAATCTTCTTCATGAGGGACAAATTTGGGCCGCGCAATACCCGATCACATAACTCTCTAATCCTGCGTCGTTTTTGTCGGCTTCTCTTTCCGCTTCTTGACCTACTTTTGCCTCTGCGTCGGGCCTTTTGTACAACGGGTTGACAGGGAGGAGCATCTTCGTCTTTTGCGGCCTGTTGAAACAGACGTTGCGTCCTGGCCTTCTCGTAGATGGCCATCTCGCGATTGTGGTCTTCCCGAGCCTTTTGACCTGCTTTCCTGATAAGCTTGTCCACTTGTTCTTCAAATGACGGACTCGGCACTTCGCTCGCGGGATCCAGTTTTGATGAGGGGTTGGCATTGCTGGACAGAGCGTTTTCCTCCTCATCGAAGTTATATACGGCGTAGCTACCGTGGATTCGCTCCCGTTTACCGGATCTCACGTATCCAAGGCCGAGCGTTTCCATTCTCCCGTTAGGCAATTTGCGCTGAGTTCCAGGGACATCCCAAATCCTGTTGTAGAACCGAGCTTGTCGAGCAGTCTGTTTTAAGGGTACTCCTTGGCACTTCAATAGCCTCTTTAGTCCATTTGTGTAGTATCTGGGAAAACGGATGGGTTGGAGCCTGTCGAGTGTAGCATCCGCGCCATGACATATCTCTTTCTCCACTCTCGTTTCTGTCGATTGGTAGAATAGGATCACCTTTTCACCCTTTCGCCTGGGAGGGACGTAAAACGTCTGCAGGTCCTGCACATCGTGAGCTTGAAGTGCGTCGAGATCCTTGTAGTGTTTCCGCGGCACCATGGTGATTTGCAAACTCTGATCATCGCCAGGGGATGCTTGTATTGACGGCCGACTGGAGAACACGGCATTAACCTCATCTTCCGAGTCACTTCCGAAGATCAATATGGGGGCGGACGGTCCCGGGTTGTTGCGCCGAGACGGACCAGCGTAAACTATCTCTTCTCCTTCTTCGGTATCGCTCCCGAAAACAGGGATGGCGGCGGCGGCTTTGTTTTCTGGCTTGCGACACCTTTCTGTATCCTCGAAATCTGGCAAAAAGTACTTCGTATCTTCGTACTTGCGGACTTCGTTTACTGAAAATGGGTTCAGCTCACCTATTACGGTATACTCGAAACCATCCTTAAAGTACTTCATACACTGATGCTGTGTAGAAGGGATGATGTTGTACTCGTGTAACCAAGGACGACCGAGCAAGGCGTTGTAGCAGGTCTTGGCGTCAATGACGTGGAACTTGATGTCCGTGACGAGCAGTCCGAAGCGTAATGTTAGTATTACAGATCCGAGAGTCCGTGATGACTGGGAGTCGAAACCGGAGATGGTAATTTTGTCACGAGCGAGGTGCTGCACGCTCATGCAGATTTCCTTCAACACCCGAACGTTAAGGAGATTGACGGAGGATCCATTATCAATCAGGATTTTGCCTATCTTGATATCATGGCAGTATCCGGAGACGTATAGGGGATGGTTGTGGTCGCACGTCCCGAGGAGAAGGTCTTCATCACCGAAAGTGATGTCGGCCGTGCGCACTTCTTCTAGTTCATCCTTCATCCTTTCTGTAGCGAGGAAGGCTTGGAATTGCTCGGGTTCTTGTAACGCCTTAATTAATGAATCTCTCGGTTCCTTTGATAGTAGGAGGGCATCGAGAATGCTGAGCTGAGAAGGTAGCTTCCTTAGGTGTGCTAGGATGTTGTAATCCACCCTACTCTTCCTGGGAGGATCTTTGGCAGCCAACTCTTTCGTGACATGGTCATCTAAGGTGATATCCTCAGTGACCTTCTCCTTTCCCTTATCTTTTCTATTCGCAGGTCCGAGATTCTTTTCCGGGAGCGTGCGATTGCGCAGCTGAATGTTTTCGCAGGCCTCTGGTTCTTCCTCTTTCCCTAAAACGGATTCCTTAAAGAGAGGGCCCAGAGCCATTTCTTCATCAGATTCGCTTCCAAAGGTGAGAACTTGTGACCTTCCGGCGTTAACCGTGTAACAATTGCCGGCAGTTCTTTTGTGTTCTTCGGCCGTACTTCTTCGTTCCCGACGAGTCTTGCGTTTCATGCTCTTAAAATGTTGCCGGTGAGCAACATATCCTTGCCACCACATCTTAAAAGCGTCGCACTCCTCAGTGGGGTGCGAAATTTTCCGATGATATGAGCAATAATTAGGTTGCCTTTCCGCTCCATTGAGCGTGTTTTCTTCTGAAGGTGGTAGCTTCATTCCCATTGGCATGGCTTTGGCAAACCTTTTGCTCGTCTTGAACACGTTTTTTTTCGCATCGGATGTCTTTCGATCTGGCGGGGGTGCTTCGACTCTTTCGTTTAGTCGCCTGCGCTTGGCTCCTTCTGATGCAGCCATCTCACACTCCTGATCGGCTTTACTCTTCAAACAAATCTCGTCTAAAAATGCATCGATCATTTCATCTGTTGGCCATACAAGTTCTGGCTCAGGCTGTGCTCCCAGTTCCTCAGTGCCAGGAGCTTTCTCATCTTCCGAGTGGGAAATCATATGACAACTCGCCACATATTCCTCGGATTCATCCGATGAGCTCTTTCCATCATCTTCCTCCCAAAAGACGTGGTTGAGGAACTCTTGCAGCGTGATGGGAGTCCGCGCCTTTTGATTGTACTCCTCCAGCGCGTCAATCTGTTTTTGTAAATCCGTGCGCTTGTCTCCAGGCTTCACGGGCTTTTTGGATTTCTTCTTCTTTTTCTTCGAAGATTTTGACGGTTGGGTGTGAGTATTCGGGCCATCACCACGAGTCTTCGTAGTTGGGCGCGGGTTCAACATCCCTTCGATGATTTGAGGTTCAAGCGGGTCCTTCCATTCGACCGCCGGGCACGCATGAAGGTCCCTCAGCATTCTTTTGGTTTTAGTTGACAGCACGACCTCCCATGGAGCTTCTTCAATAAAGGAACAGGTTGCCCCCGGTGTATCTGCTTTCTTTGGAGTATGCGGCTGTGGCGGGTTCACCTTCCACTTTTCGGATAGTGCAAACTTCCCCTGGAGGTATTGATCTTCAATCCATCCTTTAAAAACGAAGCAATCCTCAATCGGATGGCTTACCGTTTGATGGTAGGGGCAATAGTAGGGGTTATTCACTTCAATGGGTTGTGGCGATCGCCTTGGATTTGGCAGGTTTATAAGTCTGTTGCATACTGCCAGCTCGAATAACCGTTTCGTCTTATCCCGCGGGAACGAGTAGGGGCGCTTCATCTTCTCGTTGTAATACCGCCGCCTTTCTTCCAGCTGATCCGCCAGCTTTGGGGCACTGGGTTGTTGCTGTGCGTTCGCAACGAAGGTTGCCTTCCCTTTACCCTTGTCATTCCGAGGTTCTGGCTTCGGGGGAGGCGGCCTGTGACCCATCTGGTCCATCTGGGCCAACTTGTCGATTAGAGCCTGGAATGTGGTTGGCTTAAAGAACATCATGAACTGGGAGATAGTTGCATGAGGGTCTACGGTACCCACGAACATGCCCACCGTAGGCGCTTCCTCAATGCGTTGCTCGCATTTCGACCACAAATTTCTCCAGCGTATAGCATACTGGACCCACGTTTCGCCTGGTTTCACCCTAGCATTAATCAATGCCGTTATTGGAGTGCGTTCGCTGGCGCTTGCGAATCGCTGAGTGAATAGCAACTCCATTTCAGCGAACGTCTTGATAGAATCGTTCGGGAGTTCCGAATACCATTCGAACGCCATTTCTGATAAGCTGCCCACGAATTGGCGAAGCAACAGTTTATCATCACCGCCGGTGTTACCGCAAAGGGCCCTGAACTGGGCAACATGTTGGTGGGGATTGCCGGTCCCCTTATACACGTGGAATTTTGGTATTGTATAACCCAACGGGTATTTGATTTGGTCGTACCAGCGCGGATATGGTCGCCCCGTTTTTACGACTTGACCAGCTGTCTCAATTGCCTGATGAACCCGAATTTGTTGGGCTATATAGTCGTCCAAGTCAGCCTTAGAGATTGTCTACTCCTTGGCCGTTGAGAGAGCCGGTGGCGGATTTGACGTTTCTCCTTTGTCGTCTTCAAGGACGATCGGAGGATCCTCAGCAGGTGGGTCTTGTTGAATCATCATTCCCACCATGTCCTGGAATAAGTGGGCTATTTGCTTTATATTGGCCGCTTGTTCTGCAGCCTCTCTATCTTTCTTTTCCAGTATCCTCCGGAGGAACTCGACGTCGGTTTCCTGTTCTTGTTGCTGATCCGAGGACGCCTCGGGGCTTTCTTTCGGTCCAGTAAGCACGGCCATTGCGATCATCATTTCTTGGAGCTTTTGCTGTTGCTCCTGAGCTTTGGTCACCGACCGTGTAAGCGGTCTATGCCCTGTAGACGCACGGCTGTCTTCCTTCCCCGATGCCATGTATACAGTATGGACCATCCTGCCCCCAGCCTTAGGGCGTCTGGGCTTAGTGCTTTTAGCTTTCGTTGCAGACCCGGGGGTCCTCTCTGGCTTCTTCTTTTTATGAGCAGTGGAAGTTAGGGGGGCCATTGAAGTGGGCACCCAGACAACTTTTCGTGGCTTAGCCTGGTGACTGACTTCCTGTTGGATTTTCAACTTCTTGTGTTGGTGGGAGAAATTTGGATCGATCACCGAGTCTCGGGTCTGCCGCCAGACTTTATAGATTTGAGAGGACAGTCGCTGAGGAGATTGGGGCTGTTCTGGCTTTACTTCTACAGCCTTTTTCAGCAGAGGGGGAAACCACTTTAGCACCGCGGTAGGCGAATTCCTACGCACCTTATTTAGCATCTCAAAGCTGTTCCCAGTTGGAACAGCAGCATTAACTTCTGCCATCGGGGCTAGAGGAGTTAGCCCAGGAGGGGAGTTGCCTCCGGCCTTCCTCACTCGGCGCCAGTAACGACGTCGAGCGCATCGTGCTGATGGAACCGGCTTGGTGGGGGCGATAGTCTCGTCTTGCCCCCTGTGTAGATGAAGGGTCGCCGCTGATGTTAGCCTGTCAAAGTCCGATGCCCTTTGGGTAGCAGGAGCGGGAGCTGGAGCCGTCAATCTTGTAAAGACCGACTTTTTGGCAGGGTAAGCTGCCTTGATGACTTCAGGAGCAGGACTGGTTACTTTTTTCGGAGCAGCCTTCTCTGGGATTGTAGGCCCCATCGCGGGTCCACAGGAGCTCTGGCCCAATCTGGAGAAGACCGAGGCACTGGTGTTGGGCGACCCATTGAGAGGGGCCGCGGTAGGTGTAAGCCGATCGAATACGGACTTCTTGGGAACTTCCGGCGTTAGCACAGGAGCGGTAAAGTTCATTGGTAGGAGCATGGTCCCGAAAAACAATCCTGTGGTGGCTCGAGTGACCTGTTCCACGGGCATTGTGAACAGTGAAGCAGCTTGGGGCCCGTAGGCTACACCTCCTGGCGAGGCGGAGTGCTGGTTGCAGTTGCTGTTAGTGTATATGCCCTAGAGGCTATTACTGTATCATACTAGTATGTATATTACTTGATGGAAGCTTGGGATATTCACAGTTGTACAGACAATCTTGCTCAATATAGTAGTATGCTACTTGGTTTGCCTCTGCTTTAATGTGTACATGTGTGTTTATTTATTATATCACCTATACGCATTAGTAGAGCCCTTAGGATCTTTGCTTGATTACCGGCGTTGTGATGGCGATCACACTCGTGGGGGCTGGGTAATCTACAAGCACATCCTTATACACGTCCCTAGTCGTGGGAGTACCGAGATAGGGCATCGATACTCCGGAGTAGACTAGCGTATGCGCTTCTCATCCCAGCATGGGAGACGGTCTGTCCCACAGCCGTCGGTACGTCGTACTTGAGATAGTATGCGGGTGCTCGTTGGGTTACGAGTACACTGGACAGGACTCGTCGGGGACTGATGGTTGGTATTATACCTATCGTCAGTTATCAGTTCCCAGGTGACATGAGTACAGCTTAGTCCGCTGACTTGACACTGTCACTTCGCCTCGAGTGTGTTCCCACTGTTCTTTGATTACTACCCTACCACGGCTCTACTGAGTCGTGCAAACAGGTAGTAGTTGGGAGCAGTCCCGAAGCACTTGGAGGCAGTGACGGTTAGACAGGATTCGTCTCTCCCGGTATTGGGGGTTGACATCGCGCTGTGTCTAGGAGAGCCATTACACGAGTAGTCCCTGGCCAGGGCAAGCGAGATATACTGGTAGGTTCCAGTGTTATCTCAGGGTGTTCTGGGCTTCACTCCGACACGACTTGTACCGCTATTAGGGGTCTGACGCTTGCCGCCCCCCTAGGCCCGACATGCGATGTATCAGACGAACAGACCGGACTGTACGGAGATTGTCACATACAGACTCAGTAGGAGTTCGGATGGGTTTACCTCATCGGCCTTCTTATCGACATCTACCTGGGGACCGTTACGTACAGCTAGTGCCGCTTGCGGTCTGTGGTTAAACCCACTGCCAGCGTAGAGTCGAGTCTTTAGAGTCCCACACAGAGAGTTTCCCTGCACTGAGCGAAACGTGTAGAGGCCGTATGGTTTTACGGCAGGGCTGCGATCACTTACATACACTTGTGTGCGTATGATGTTCGGGCAGGCAGTACTAGTGGGCTTTGGTTTAAGCCAGATCCTAGTATTGCACGGATGGATCTGTTTTGTCTTCTGCGCATCCGCATTCTACGGAATACGGATGCAGGTGTGTATGCACAGTTTTCTGGAGCGATGAAGGAGGAGGTGCCTCATTAGGGTTTTGGCAGTTGGTTCGGCCAAAACCACTATGTGGCAGGCTCATTAGGGTTTTGACAGTTGATTCGGTCAAAACCATTTTGAGGCGGACTCATTAGGGTTTCGACAGTTCGTTTGGTCAAAACCATAAATGAGCCGGGGACATTATTTACTAATCCTTTCATTGATAATTTTGTTATGGCTAATTACATTGACCATTTGACCATCTTGACTTTGTTGACTTTTTGACCAAAGTTGACTTGGACCTTCTTAGAAGATCTAAAGTATTCTTTGGTTTTCTTTTTATTAAGTTATGATAATGGTCATGTCATTTGTAGCCATCACCTTTATCTTGATTGGATTTGTAATGATAATGTTTTGTGCATTATTGCAACCATGGTTAGCTTTTCTCTTGGTTAAGCTTTTCATTTGCTTATTCTCATTCTCTCTCTTGAAATGAGAAGCTCCATGGTTGCTAGAAAATCTCCTTCTTCTTCCTCCTCTTGATTTCTCCTTTGATCTCATGTGTTGAGAGAAAAAGGATTCTACTTGACAAACACATCTATACATCCTCTCTACACTACCAAAGGCTTCTAGATTAGCAATCTCCTTGCCCTAGTTACCTCGGCTTGAGGTGGAGCTCGGTGTACATCTCTCGGGTGGATCGTCTTCGACTCAAGGAGGCCGCGGAGGTGACCGAAGTCCGGATCAACCATTGAGCAAGCGATGAGAAGAAGAACAAGAAGAGAAGAACATCAAAGAAGAACAACAACAAGAAGTGAAGGAGTTCAAGTTGAGGTATAACCACTTTGCCGAGTAGTTAATTCTTCTTTGCATGTATGCTAGTTTAGTTTAGCAAAGATCCGGCTTTTACGGTCCATGTTACAAAGTTTAAGAAAAATTTTGATTTACCGTTTCCGCAACCCCGTAAGTACCGGGAGAGGTAACGTGGACCTAAAAGTGGTATCAGAGCCTAACTAAACATAAACTAGCTTGGTAGTAAAGTGTATCGAAGTTCGAAACGGAAAAATCGAAAAAACCAAGTTGTAAAAATCTGAGTTTCTGTTAAAACTTTTTCTGGTCAAAACAAAATTTGTTATATCCCAAAAATCATCTCAGGGTTTTTATAAGAAAACCACCAAAAACGATGCAGCGACTCAACCAAAGCGCCGCGCTTCCGCGGCAAGAGCAAGCTCTTGCCGCGGAACCGCGGCCAACTTGGTGAGTTACTGCATCGATTTTGGTGCAGTGTGTTTCTGACATGGTTTTAGGATTTTTCAGATATATTATATGTGCCCAGATTTTCCAGAATAGAAATTTGTTTTTGGGGGCCTATAATTCCGTATTTTTCCGAACTTCAATATACTTTGACTATAAAGGTTATATCTGTGATGTTCTTATGTATTGAACGTCGGCTAATCGCTATATGTCGATTAGTTGGGGTTATACATATCTGTGATCTGTGATTGTTCTTGATGGTTTGTGGATATGAACTCGTTGGATTGTCGCGGATGAATAGCCGGGGTGGATGTGAGATGAGAGTTTCTTTTTCTTTCATTCATGTAACAAAATTGTAAATTGATGTAATATTATTTGTTTGGCCGCACAACCGGGTCGGGGTTGTAGCCGTCATTGTATAATTCTTTTTACTGTTTTTGCTCCTAGGATAGACCCATGGAGGGGGTGCACAAACTACCGGGTAGCTCGAAGTGCCGAGTGGCCTACTCATGGCATTGAGGGAGGTTGCTTCGCTTCGGGTACTTGGCGGGTAGTTTGCCGCACCCGTAGGGGTCTTGGGTGGGGTTTTGGCTATTCATCGCGACCGTGTAATCCGTTTTTCGTTGCAGGCTCGAACGAATCGCGGGTTCCTAGTATATCCAAAGTGTTCATCTGTGATCTGTAATGTCTATCATTGCTTTCTATTTAGGCGTTGCTTATGTTTTACAGCCGCGCTAGCCCAGCCCCCGCTCTGTCGTTAGTTAAGTAACCTAACGGGTGATGACGGGACCCCGTGGCGAATGCGAATGGCATAAGCGTACGTCATATTTTGGTTGTTTTCTGCAATGGTAGGGTTAAATGATGGGACGCATTAAAAGAACTAATGCAAGAAAATAAACCTAAAAGACGTTGTTGGAACAATTTTTTCAAAAAGCTGTTATTGCAAGGACGTTCATTTTTTGTTTTGCATCGAGGTATTCGGTTATGAATGCCCAGCACCTCAGTCGACGAGGCAAGGGCTGAGATCCCTTCATCGGGAGTGACCCCTTGGACAAAAATTTGCGTCAGGGTAATAACTTCACTATAGTCGATCATTCTTGCTTTGCATCGAGGTATTCGGTTATGAATGCCCAGCACCTCAGTCGACGAGGCAAGGGCCGAGATCCCTTCATCGGGAGTGACCCCTTGGACAAAAATTTGCGTCAGGGTAATAACTTCACTATAGTCGATCATTCTTGCTTTGCATCGAGGTATTCGGTTATGAATGCCCAGCACCTCATTCGACGAGGAAAGAGCCGAGATCCCTTCACCGGGAGTGACCTCTTTAGCAAAAAGTTTTCGCCACTATAATTTTCAAAAAGGTGTATCACGTTCCTTCAACGAAATCAAGTTCATTACGTTAACGGGTTTTCGCCAAAACCCAGTCGTAGCCCTCCGTCGTTTCGGATTAATATTGCTTGGTATTCGTACTACGTATTTCGTGCTCAGCCGAGGCGTAGTGAACGGTAGCTATGTAATATTTTTCCGCAGGATACAAAGTGGTTGGTTAGGACAGTCGTACGGTCATTTTGGCTCAGTCAAGGACTCGTACGGGTGGGTCTAATGCAGTCAAGATAATGACGGGTTGAACTTGACTAGGATCTTTTGACATTTTGGCTCAGTCAAGGTCACTTGGATCCTAGGGGCAAAAACCACATCGGGAGTTTCAAAAGAACTGAAACTTACAGATTTAGCATACCTTCTGGAGTGTGGTGACTAGAGTGGATTCCATCTAGGTTATCACACAATGACAGTTGGATCCCGATCCCACTGATGAGTTGGTTTACTCTCGGGAGATTATTTCACTTAACGATCAATGCTATAAACCTAGTAGGTGTCTAGAAAGGTGTTAGCGGGGCTACGCCCCCAGGGAAAAGAGGTTCTTTAATTAAGGAACTTCGCGAAAGCGTTGGAAAACCTCCCTCGAAGTACCGACACTAGCCTGGCTGAAAGGTTAAGCAAGTATTGTGACGTGAATTAAAACCCGGCTAGTTCTTCTTTTAAAAGGGTTTTAAGAAGAATTTGAGGAAACAGTGGGAGACATCCTGGTGAGATAAATTAATAAACCAATCTAATCTTGCAAGAGCATACGCTGAGTGTTTCTTTTCTCTCTCTCCAGGAAGCAACCTTTTCACGCCCTAATCAAGATAATAAAATGTATCGCTTGACCGAACCGAATTCTTATTCGGGACTGGGGAAAGTTGGTTCAGCTCTAACTTGTGACAACAGTCATAAGTATGAGAATGGGAAAGAGGAAAGTTTGGATTTCCAGGATACCCAGTTGAAGAAGAAGCATGGTTTTGCGTCTACTTCAGGTGTTCTCGTAATTGAGAACTGTTTTACGGTCAGCCCTACCTCCTGGGTACTTGATACCGGATCAGGATCTCATATCTGTAATTTATTGTAAGGACTGAGAAAAAGTAGGAAAGTTGCACCGGGTGATATGTCGCTCAGAGTAGCGAACGGAGCACAAGTTAATGCGGCAGCCGTCGGTGAATATCACCTAGTATTGCCAAATGGCAAGACTATGATTTTGAACGATTGCTACTATGTACCCTCCATGGTTTGCAACATCATATCAGTTTCTTTACTCGATAAAGATAGATATAAGTTTGTTCTTGAAAAGAATATCATGAACATTTACCTTGATAAGGTACTGGTTGCAGAGGGTACACTGTTTAATGGTATCTACGTTCTAAATCAGAATACAGTTCTCAATATACATAACACACGCAAGAGGAAGAATTTAGATACGAATGAATCCTACTTGTGGCATTGTAGACTTGGTCATATTGGAGAGAAAAGACTGAGTAAGTTGCATAAAGATGGACTCTTGAATGCGTTCGAGTTTTCATCTTACGAAACTTGTCAGTCTTGTCTAAAAGGAAAGATGACCAAATCTCCGTTCACCAGACATGGAGAAAGAGCAAGAGAGCTCTTGGGACTCATACACAGTGATGTGTGTGGTCCGATGTCTATACATGCAAGGGGTGGGTTCTCATACTTCATCACATTCACTGACGATCTCTCTAGGTTCGGATATGTGTATCTGATGAAACACAAATCTGAAGCTTTTGAGAAATTCAAGGAATTCAGAAAGGAAGTAGAGAACCAGATTGGCAAAAGTATCAAGATCCTCCGGTCTGACAGGGGAGGGGAGTACTTAAGCACGGAATTCCTAGATTACTTAAAAGAGAATGGTATTCTCTCTCAGCTTACTCCTCCTTATACGCCACAGCACAACGGTGTTTCAGAGCGGAGGAATCGTACCCTATTGGATATGGTTCGCTCCATGATGAGTAGTGCTGAGTTGCCTCTTTCATTTTGGGGACATGCGCTTCAGACAGCGGCGTACCTATTGAACGATGTTCCGTTTAAATCTGTGCCTAAGACACCGTTCGAGATATGGAATGGTAAGAAGCCGTATCTTAAAGGCATTAAGATATGGGGTTGTCCGGCCTATGTAAAAGTACAAAATCCGGACAAACTTCAGGCACGTTCAGTTCTATGTAAATTTGTGGGATATCCTAAGAACTCCGCAGGATATCTGTTCTACCACACCGAGGAACAGAAGGTGTTTGTATCTCGCCATGCCACCTTTTTAGAGTGGCAATTTCTTGCAAAAGAAACAAGTGGGAGTTCGGTAGAACTGGAAGAAATTCAGCGACCACAAAATGAAACTGAAAATTTGACAGAACCTCAGAATTCAATAACCCCAGAAGAACCCCAGCCACTCCGCAGATCTGGTAGGATTTCTCATCCGCCCGAGAGATACTACGGTTTTCTCATTGACGGGGATCGAGAGGATTGCATCTTGGAAGAAGATGACCCTACCAGTTTCAGGCAGGCCATTATCAGTAGGGACTCTGATAAGTGGCAGGAAGCAATGCAATCCGAAATGGAGTCCATGTACACCAATAAAGTGTGGACCTTGGATATTGCTCCACCTGGGGTAAAACCCGTTGGATGCAAATGGATCTACAAAAGGAAACTTGGTGTAGATGGGCAGGTGGAAACCTATAAAGCTAGACTCGTTGCAAAAGGTTTTCGTCAAAGACCTGGTTTGGACTATGACGAGACTTTTTCTCCGGTGGCTATGCTCAAATCCATTCGGATCCTACTTGCCATTGCTGCCTTCCATGACTATGAAATCTGGCAGATGGATGTTAAAACGGCTTTCCTAAACGGTTGTTTGGAAGAGTGCGTTTACATGGATCAACCAGAAGGTTTCGTAGACAGTGGGAGCAGCGGAAGGGTGTGCAAGTTGCTTAAATCCATTTATGGATTAAAGCAGGCATCGCGGAGCTGGAACATCTGTTTTGATGAGGCAATCAAGGAATTTGATTTCATCAAGAACGAAGATGAACCCTGTGTATATAAGAAGATTGTAGGACGAACTGTCGTATTCCTAGTCTTGTACGTGGACGACATTCTTTTGATAGGAAATGACATTCCTATGCTACAATCGGTCAAGCTGTTTTTGTCACAAAGGTTCTCCATGAAGGACCTGGGAGATGTCTCGTACATTCTGGGGATCAAGATCTATAGAGATAGATCCAAGAGACTATTGGGACTTTCGCAGTCCAGGTACATAGAGACCGTACTAAAGAGATTTAGTATGGAGGGTTCCAAGCGCGGTAACATACCCGCATTGCACGGAATTACCCTCTCCAAGAAGATGTCTCCTAAGACTGACGAGGAGAGGGTTCGCATGAGCACTATACCCTACGCTTCGGCGGTAGGATCTATAATGTATGCGATGCTATGTACAAGACCAGATGTAGCTTACGCGTTGAGCACGGTAAGCCGGTATCAATCAGACCCAGGGGAGGACCACTGGACAGCAGTGAAGAACATTCTCAAGTACCTGAGAAGGACTAAGGAGATGTTCCTGGTTTACGGTAATGGAGACCTCAGGGTCGAGTCCTTTACCGATTCAAGCTTCCAGAGTGACAAAGATGACAGCAAGTCTGTCTCGGGTTTTGTGTTTACCCTCAACGGAGGGGCGGTATGTTGGAGGAGTTCCAAGCAGGATACCGTCGCAGACTCGACGATGGAGGCTGAATACATTGCTGCAAGCGATGCCGCAAAAGAGGCGGTCTGGATTAAGAAGTTCATTAGTGAACTATAGGTGGTTCCGTCCATTGTTGACCCAATACCTTTGTATTGCGATAACAATGGGGCTATAGCTTTAGCGAAGGAACCAAGGTCCCATCAGAAATCCAGGCACATCTTAAGGCGGTTTCACCTGATCAGGGAGATCATTGATCGACAGGAGATCGAGGTGCGGAGAGTGGACACAAAGGACAACACTGCGGACCCATTCACGAAGGCCTTACCCCAGACTCAGTTCGAGCGGCTGATCGAGATGATAGGTCTTCGATACGCCAGTACATGGCCTTAGTGCAAGTGGGAGATTGTTAGTGTATATGCCCTAGAGGCCATTACTGTATCATACTAGTATGTATATTACTTGATGGAAGCTTGGGATATTCACAGTTGTACAGACAATCTTGCTTAATATAGTAGTATGCTACTTGGTTTGCCTCTGCTTTAATGTGTACATGTGTGTTTATTTATTATATCACCTATACGCATTAGTAGAGCCCTTAGGATCTTTGCTTGATTACCGGCGTTGTGATGGCGATCACACTCGTGGGGGTTGGGTAATCTACAAGCACATCCTTATACACGTCCCTAGTCGTGGGAGTACCGAGATAGGGCATCGATACTCCGGAGTAGACTAGCGTATGCGCTTCTCATCCCAGCATGGGAGACGGTCTGTCCCACAGCCGTCGGTACGTCGTACTTGAGATAGTATGCGGGTGCTCGTTGGGTTACGAGTACACTGGACAGGACTCGTCGGGGACTGATGGTTGGTATTATACCTATCGTCAGTTATCAGTTCCCAGGTGACATGAGTACAGCTTAGTCCGCTGACTTGACACTGTCACTTCGCCTCGAGTGTGTTCCCACTGTTCTTTGATTACTACCCTACCACGGCTCTACTGAGTCGTGCAAACAGGTAGTAGTTGGGAGCAGTCCCGAAGCACTTGGAGGCAGTGACGGTTAGACAGGATTCGTCTCTCCCGGTATTGGGGGTTGACATCGCGCTGTGTCTAGGAGAGCCATTACACGAGTAGTCCCTGGCCAGGGCAAGCGAGATATACTGGTAGGTTCCAATGTTATCTCAGGGTGTTCTGGGCTTCACTCCGACACGACTTGTACCGCTATTAGGGGTCTGACGCTTGCCGCCCCCTAGGCCCGGCATGCGATGTATCAGACGAACAGACCGGACTGTACGGAGATTGTCACATACAGACTCAGTAGGAGTTCGGATGGGTTTACCTCATCGGCCTTCTTATCGACATCTACCTGGGGACCGTTACGTACAGCTAGTGCCGCTTGCGGTCTGTGGTTAAACCCACTGCCAGCGTAGAGTCGAGTCTTTAGAGTCCCACACAGAGAGTTTCCCTGCACTGAGCGAAACGTGTAGAGGCCGTATGGTTTTACGGCAGGGCTGCGATCACTTACATACACTTGTGTGCGTATGATGTTCGGGCAGGCAGTACTAGTGGGCTTAGGTTTAAGCCAGATCCTAGTATTGCACGGATGGATCTGTTTTGTCTTCTGCGCATCCGCATTCTACGGAATACGGATGCAGGTGTGTATGCACAGTTTTCTGGAGCGATGAAGGAGGAGGTGCCTCATTAGGGTTTTGGCAGTTGGTTCGGCCAAAACCACTATGTGGCAGGCTCATTAGGGTTTTGACAGTTGATTCGGTCAAAACCATTTTGAGGCGGACTCATTAGGGTTTCGACAGTTCGTTTGGTCAAAACCATAAATGAGTCGGGGACATTATTTACTAATCCTTTCATTGATAATTTTGTTATGGCTAATTACATTGACCATTTGACCATCTTGACTTTGTTGACTTTTTGACCAAAGTTGACTTGGACCTTCTTAGAAGATCTAAAGTATTCTTTGGTTTTCTTTTTATTAAGTTATGATAATGGTCATGTCATTTGTAGCCATCACCTTTATCTTGATTGGATTTGTAATGATAATGTTTTGTGCATTATTGCAACCATGGTTAGCTTTTCTCTTGGTTAAGCTTTTCATTTGCTTATTCTCATTCTCTCTCTTGAAATGAGAAGCTCCATGGTTGCTAGAAAATCTCCTTCTTCTTCCTCCTCTTGATTTCTCCTTTGATCTCATGTGTTGAGAGAAAAAGGATTCTACATGACAAACACATCCATACATCCTCTCTACACTACCAAGGGCTTCTAGATTAGCAATCTCCTTGCCCTAGTTACCTCGGCTTGAGGTGGAGCTCGGTGTACATCTCTCGGGTGGATCGTCTTCGACTCAAGGAGGCCGCGGAGGTGACCGAAGTCCGGATCAACCATTGAGCAAGCGATGAGAAGAAGAACAAGAAGAGAAGAACATCAAAGAAGAACAACAACAAGAAGTGAAGGAGTTCAAGTTGAGGTATAACCACTTTGCCGAGTAGTTAATTCTTCTTTGCAAGTATGCTAGTTTAGTTTAGCAAAGATCCGGCTTTTACGGTCCATGTTACAAAGTTTAAGAAAAATTTTGATTTACCGTTTCCGCAACCCCGTAAGTACCGGGAGAGGTAACGTGGACCTAAAAGTTGCAGTTGGAGCAGTTGTCAGCCATTGATCCTTTTGCTTTCTAAGGCAAACGAAACACCAAGTCTTAGTACTTCGAAACCCAAGGGCAACCATTAGCAAACCGCGATTGGTTCGCGAATACGACATACGATGTGTGGAGTGGAAAGTGGAAAAGGTCCCACCGGGCGTGCCAGAATCTGTTCCCCTCCGAATGACGGTGCGACAGGGATGTCTTGCCTGATATTCAAGGGCAGATGCTAATTGGTGCTATCCGTCCACCTCTCCGAAGATGCCAAGTTGATTTATGGCAGCGTGTATCGAAGGTTTAAACGGATGCGTCCGATATAGCAGACTTCGTCAGATTCCCCCTCGCTTGAGGGGTTTTTGATTATGGGGACGCTCTTGCCTGCAGGCGCAAGCCCCTGCAGTTAATTACGCTACCGCATCACGGTAACCACTTTCTCCTTCTCCAGATGGTCACTTCGTGTCGTGTGTGTTTATTTTTTGTTTAGTTGCCCGTGGATTGTATACGGAGACTGAGTTATGTCGTCGCTCGTAGGGCGTGGACTAGTCCAAATCCGTATTATCTTAGATTTGGGTTTGGGGGTTTTTGGTTTAAGGATACGTTAGCCTCATTCGAGACTAAGATCGACTTAAACATTTGTTAAGGATACGTTAGTCTAGTTTTCAGACTAAGATCAACTTAACGGGATCGTTTAGATCCAACAATAGAGCAATTAAGGGAGCCCTGTTGTTTAGTTTAGTGACATTGCGGTCAATAAGTAGTTTAAGGACATTGCGGTCCAATGTTAGTTTTAAGACGTTGCGGTCAAGGTTATGGACGTTGTAGTCCGTGGATTTAAGGACACCACAGTCCGATGTTAGTTTTAAGACATCACGGTCAAGGTTAAGGACCTCATAGTCCGTGGATTTAAGGACTCCACAGTCCGGCGTTAGTTTTAAGACATCACGGTCAAGGTTAAGGACCTCATAGTCTATGAGTTTAAGGACCCCACAGTCCGTCGTTAGTTTTAAGACATCCCGGTCAAGGTTAAGGACCTCATAGTCCATGAGTTTAAGGACCCCACAGTCCGTATCAATATGTGGTCATCGGGACCCGTCACCTCTTTGAAGACGTTGAGGAATTACAACGCCAAGTATCAAAGGAGTGAAGAGATGTACTCTTAAACCGAGGTAGATTAAATAATCTTTGGCCCAATTTGGAACCAAGACCAATTAATTATATTATGAGCCCATTGGCTCAGTTGAATTTGGATTGAGGACTTATGGCCAGCTTGGGCTAAGTCCAATCATGCTTAGGATATTGGCCCTCTGTTGGTCCATTAGAGGAGAGGCTTTGCCTCTAGACACTTAGCCAATGGGGCTAAAGTTAGTGTTAAACACTAAAGATCAATCAGTGTTGAACACTGAGAATGAGATTGACAAGTTAGTGTTTAACACTAAAAGATAGTTAGTGTTAAACACTAACAACAGGGCTTTCAAATTAGTGTTTATACACTAAAACAAATCAGTGTTAAACACTGGCAGTGGAGATTTCAAATTAGTGTTTAACACTAAGGCAGATCAATGTTAAATACTGGAAACAGAGTTTTCCGGGTTAGTGTTCAACACTAAGAAAGTCAGCGTTAAACACTGTAAATAGATGTTTTCCAAATTAGTGTTTAAACACTAAGAAAATCAGTGTTGAACACTGGATATAGAGGTTTCAACTTTAGTGTTAAACACTAAGGCAAGATGGGTCACGTGGTAGCACGTGAGAGCGCCCTCAATTCATTTTATTCTGCCAAAAGTATTGAATACTTTGGAGCATCACGTGCTGTCATGTGATGGGAATTCTGGTGTTTGTCCGTTAAAGCTTCAGCCAAGGGGTCACGTGGTAGCATGTGATAGCGCCCTGTTTCCCTTTATTTTGTTCTACAGATAAGTGTTTAACACTTTTAGTTCTGAAAGCCATCACGTGTGGGCACGTGATGGGGGCCTGGGCTTTGATCTGTTAGAATGTTCATTAGGGGTTACGTGTCGACACGTGAGGACGCCCTAAAGCTCTTTTCTGTTTCTTTTCAGGGGTCACGTGGTAGCACGTGACCCTATTCCTTTGCCTGTTTGAAGATGTGTTTATCTTTTTAAGAATTGAATTCTTCATAGGGTTAAACCCTAGCAATAACTTTAGAGGAATTAAATTCCTACTTTCTTTTGAAGAATTATATTCTTAAATAGGGTTAAACCCTCATTTCTTCTTTCTTAAGGGAATTAAATTCCTGTTATTTTGACAGAATTAAGCTCTTAATTGGGGTTAAACCCTGGTTCTGTCCATTTGAAGGAATTAAATCTCAACATCATAGGGTTAAACCCTAATTTTAATTCGGAGGAATTAAATTCCTATAATTCTATGAGAATTAAATTCTCAAACATCTATTCCCTCTCTATGCTTTGGATCTGCATGGCAGGATCTCAACCCAATGAGAATTAAATTCTCAATTCATGGGGAGATGTGCACTTTGCAGATCCTCTGCTAAAGAGAGAACTAAGTTCTTCTTTTTAATATAAGAGTTAAACTCTTTTGAGAATTAAATTCTCTTTTTAAAAGCCTCTCCTTTCTTACCTAAGGTTTTCTTTTGCAGAAGATCCAAATTCCTCCAAAGTCTCAAGACTCTATTTTTCTCTGTGTGTGTGTGTGTTTCTATATATCTCTGTATATCCGTTGGCTCCTATTTATAGGAGAAGGAGCAGAATCAATCAGTTTTAGTGAATCTTTCATTGAGAGATTTGATTTGCATTCATCATTCATCTGGACCTTTGTATTATTAGGTGAATTTTTTTCACCATTGGATTTCAAATCCAAAGATATTCCTTTGTTATTTCAATTAGACTTTAAGGGGAAATCTTTCCAAGTTCAAGATTTTTCCATAAATAGGTGATATTTAATCACCTTTAAATCTTTAATCCAATCGGTTCCAAATAATCATTTTCCTTTGGAAAGATTTGAAAGATCTTTTCACAGAATTTAACTGTGTCATAAAAATAAGGCTCTTGAAGCTAGTCACGTGTGGCCACGTGACCGTTGGTCACGTGTACGCACGTGACCCCTGGTCACGTGTAGGCACGTGACCCCCCCTGGAATGGGCTTCCCTTCCTTCTGCGCTCTGTTCTTTGCCGCTGCTTGGTCATCACGTGCCAACACGTGACCACTGGTCACGTGTGCACACGTGATGCCTTTTCTGGAGCTTTTTTCTTGATTTACTCAGGGAACGAATGTGCCTTGTGCCGCCGCTTTTACATATCACGTGTCAACACGTGACCGCTGGTCACGTGCTAGCACGTGATGCCTCCTCCGTAGGTTTTCCTGATTTTAAATCAGGAAACACCAGCTACTACTTATAGAGCTTGAGTTTAGGAAGATAGCGAGCGGACATAGTCGTCGTCATCTATCATTGACCTAGGCTGTGGCTCATTAAGCGTAGTATTTCTCTAGGAAACGGCCGTTTATTGGCCAGAAAGGCCTTTCACCATGCATATCCATGAGTAGATAGGCTCCACCCTAGTAGACCTTGTCTATGATGTACGGGCCTTCGCAATTCGGCTCGAATTTTCCCCGCTTGGCGCGATTGGGGATCATAGGCCTTTTGACCACTAGCACGAGTTCACCCTTGCGGAATGCCCTCGGTCGGGTCAATCTTTCGTATGAGCGCGTCATCTTCGCTTTGTAAGCCTCCAGATTTTGTTGCGCTATGAGCCGGGTTTCATCAAGGGCGTCAAGCTCCTCAAGCCGAAGGTGGGCATTTTCTTCGTCCGTCAACTCAAAGTGGACTGCCACTCGTAGTGAAGATAGCTCTATCTCGAGGGGAAGTACTGCTTCCGTACCGAATACCAATGCGTATGGCGTTGTGTTCGTGGCCGTCTTGAACGTAGTTCGATACGCCCAAAGAGCCTCTTCCAGTCTCTCGTGCCAGTCCTTCTTATTTCGGGACACCGTCTTTTTCATGATCTTTGTCAAGGTCTTATTGAAGGCCT
Organism: Agapanthus africanus; assembly: GCA_030015575.1. NCBI lineage: Eukaryota > Viridiplantae > Streptophyta > Magnoliopsida > Asparagales > Amaryllidaceae > Agapanthus > Agapanthus africanus. Next base: position 862,985,364 of record CM057338.1, on the reverse strand, counting down.
CAGCTAGACCGTTAGCTCGCGGATTATAAACCGAGGAATATCTCCAGTCTATATTGTGTTGTTGCGCGAAGCGACTGATCTTGTGGCTTCTGTAAGCTGGCTCGTTATCGGAAATGATCCGTCGCGGAGTTCCATACCGATAAATGACGTGCGTCTTGAAGAAATGGAGGATATTCTCCGTCTTCACTTCCCTCAACGGCACTGCCTCTGCCCATTTGGAGAAGTAATCAGTCGTCGCCAAGATGAAACGATGTCCCCTGGACGATGCTGGTTCGATGGGGCCAACTATGTCAGTTCCCCACATTTCGAATGGCCAGCTAGCCACCGTTGGATGGAGTGGATTTGGATGCTAATGGATAAAGTCCCCTTGGATTTGGCATGAGTGGCATTGCTTCGCATATTCGAGGCAGTCCTGAATCATCGTGGGCCAGTAATAGCCCAACCGCTTGATTTTCAACTTCATCTTTGGGCCTGCTTGGTGAGAACCGCAGAGTCCGTCGTGAACTTCCTGAATGACCCTTTTTGCCTCTTCGGGTCCTAGGCATCTCAGCCACAGAGAGTCAAATGACCTCTTGTACAGAGTATCATTGACGAAGGCAAAAGACAGAGCTCATTTTATAAGCTGATGTTTTGAAGACGCATCTTCGGGCGTTCGACGGTATTTGAAGTAGTCTATAAAGGCTTCTCTCCAATCCTCGGCCTTTTCCCGGTCTTTTATTTGCAAGGTCATCTGCTCAGTCGCTTCCTTTTCTTCGGATGATTCCGGAGATATTTCTGCTGGGGCGAGCACCCGACGGCTTTGTACCACGATTCTTACGTCGTCGAGGTTCTCATCAGCCAGTTCCTTAGCGAGCTTGGCCAACGCGTCTGCTTTGCTGTTTTCCACACGTGGTATGCTTTCCAAAGTACAGGAAGGAATTTGAGTAAGAAGTTGTTGTACTTTCTCGCCATACCTCACCGGCTCGGGTTTGCACGTTTGGTAGTCACCATTTACTTGACTAACGACTAGCTGAGAGTCTTCGTAAATGAGGAGGTTCTAAATCCCCATGTCGATGGCGATCTCGAGGCCTGCTATCAAAGCTTCATACTCGGCTTCATTGTTCGTCCTCGGTTCTGTTAAGGAGAAAGCAAAGCGCATTATCCCTCATTGTGGAGTTATAAAGATGAGTCCTACCCCCGATTTGATTATCGGGGTACTTTGTTTGCGCTTCTTCATGGAAGATGCTCCATCGAAATAAAGCTCCCATCGGGTATCACCACCATTGATCATGTCAAACGCATGTTCGTCTGGCAGATCGCAATTCAGAGGAGAACCGGCAGGTACTGGATGCTCAGCAAGGAAGTCGGCGATGGCTTGGCCTTTCACTGCCTTGAGAGGCTGATAGGTTATCGAGAACTCCATCAAGAGCAGGGCCTATTTAGCGAGTCTCCCTGTCAATATGGCCTTTGACATTAGATATTTGAGGGGGTCCACCTTTGATATAAGACGGACTTCATGCGCCAATGAATAGTGCCTGAGTTTTGTTATCGCAAAGATTAACGCCAGGCAATGTTTTTCGATAGGGGAGTAATTGCTTTCTGCCCCCAGAAGAACTCGACTCAAATAATAGAGCGCTCTCTCATTCCCTTGGTCGTTTTCCTGTGCCCATAATGTGCCTAAGGAATCCTCAAGGGCTGTTGTATAAAGAATAAGAGGCTTTCCCTTGACTGGAGTAGCTAACACCGGCGGGTTCTGCAGGTACTGCTTGATCTCATCCAGCGTGCTCTGGCATTTTTGATCCTAGACGAATGGAGTTCTCTTCTTCATCAGGAGGCTGTAAGGACGGCACTTGCCTGACAGGTTGGCGATAAACCGTCAGATGTACGCGAGCTTCCCTTGGAGAGACCGCAACTGTTTGAGAGTTCTCGGCAGAGGCATTTCCATGATCGCCTTGATCTTAGATGGATCTATTTCGATACCTCGGTGTCGGATGATGAATCCGAGGAATTTACCCGAGGAAACTTCGAATGCGTATTTGAGGGGATTCATCTTCAAATTATATTGCCGAAGGCGTTGAAATACGGTCTTCAGATGCTCTAAGTGCTCTTCGTATGACATGCTCTTCACTACAAGGTCGTCGATATAGCATTCGACGATTTCATGTATAAGATCATCGAAGATCTTTGTCATGGCCCTCTGATAGGTGGCACCGGCATTCTTTAAACCAAAAGGCATAACTTTGTAGCAGAATATACCCAAAGGAGTCCGGAAAGCGGTGTGCTTCTGGTCTTTGGGATGCATCTTTATCTGATTGTAACCTGATAAACCGTCCATGAAAGTGAAAACTTCATGAGTGGATGTATTATCTATCATCAGCTCAGTGACCGGCACTAGGAAATCGTCCTTCGGGCAGGCTTTATTGAGATCTCGGAAGTCCACACATATGCGTACTGTCCCATTTTTCTTCATTACCGGGACGATGTTGGCGACCCAGTCAGGATACTGTACCTCCTGGATAAACCCAGAATCGATCAGCTTCTTGACTTCGGCGTTAATGCTCATCTCAAGCTCCAGCCGCATTCTTCTCGGCGCTAGTTTGACTGGCTTGATATCCGGGGATATTGCTAATTTATGCACAGCAATCTCTGGATCTAATCCCGGCATTTCGGAATAGTTCCATGCGAAGCAATCTCTATGCTGTAGAAGCACGTCCTTTAACGCAGCCACCCTTTCTTCAGATAGCAGCTCGCTGACGAATGTCGGTCGCGGATCATCTGCCGACCCCAACTCAATCTTCTTGAGGTTATCTGCAGTAGTATGTATGCCATCTTCTAGTTCTTTCAGAGCTGGTGGAAATTCTGAGATCACCTCATTGTCATTGTTTTCGAAGCACCAAGGGAGATCGTCCCTATCCTCGGGCCCTTCTCTTGATATCGTTATCATATGACAGGTACGAGCTCGCTTCCATGACCGTCGTGGATCTGGTTCTGCTCTTGTGGCTTTGGTTTCATGCTTTTGTGGCGGCGTCACCCTCCAACTGCTGGATAAAACAAACCTGCCTTGCTGGTACTGGTCTTCCACCCAGTCTTTAAAGGTTAAGCAGTCTTCGATAGGGTGTCCTATGGCTCGGTGATAGAGCAATAGCCCGGATGAGTGACCTCGTTAGCTTGCTCATGGTGTTTAGACTCCGGAAGTGTGATCATTCGGTGCTTCATAGCGAGATCGAGTATTTTCTTCGTCTTTTCTTGAGGAAAAGAATACGCTCGACTGATCTTCTTCATGAGGGACAAATCCAGACTGCGCAATACCCGATCACATGACTTCCTAGTCCCGCTTTGTCTTCGTCGAATGCCTTTTCTGCTCTTTAACTTATCTCTGCCTCTGCGTCGGGCTTTTTGCACAGTAGGTTGACAGGGAGGAGCATCTTCGTCTTTTGCAGCCTGTTGAAGAAGCCGTTGCGTTCTGGCTTTCTTGTAGATGGCCATTTCACGATTGTGGTCGTCCCGGGCCTTTTGACCCGCTCTCTTGATAAGCTTGTTCATTCTTTCCTCAAATGATGGACTCGGTATTCTGATTACGAGATCTCGTTTTGACACGGGGTCGGCGCTTTCTGACAGGACGTCCTCTTCTTCGTCGAAGTTATATGTGGCGTAGCTACCGTGGGCTCGCTCCCGTTTCCCGGATCTTATATATCCAAGCCCGAGCGTTTCTATTCTCCCGTTGGGCAATTTGCGCTGGGTCCCAGGGACATCCCAAATCCTGTTGTAGAATCGAGCTTATCGGATAGTCTGTTTTAAGGGTACCCCTTGGCGCTTCAATAGTCTTTTCAACCCGTCTGTGTAGTATCTGGGCAAAATGATGGGTTGGAGCCTGTCGAGTGTAGAATCCACGCCATGCCAGATTTCTTTCTCCACTCTTGTTTCCGTGGATCGGTAGAATAGGATCGCCTTTTCACCCTTTCGTCTGGGAGGGACGTAAAACGCCTGCAGGTCCTGCACATTGTAAGCTTCAAGTGTGTCAATGTCTTTGTAGTGTCCCCACGGCACCATGGTGATTTGCAAACTCTGATCATCGCCAGGGGATGCTTGCATTGACGGCCGACTGGAGAACACGGCATTAACCTCATCTTCCGAGTCACTTCCAAAGATCAACATGGGGGCGGACGGTCCCGGGTTGTTGCATCGAGACGGACCAGCGTAAACTATCTCTTCTTCTTCTTCGGTATCGCTTCCGAAAACAGGGATGGTGGCGGCGGCTTTGTTCTCCGGCTTGCGACACCTTTCTGTATCCTCGAAGTCTGGCAAAAAGTACTTTGCATCTTCGTACTTGCGAACTTCGTTCACGGAGAATGGGTTCAGCTCACCTGTTACGGTATACTCAAAACCATCCTTAAAGTACTTCATACACTGATGCTGTGTAGAAGGGATGATGTTGTACTCGTGTAACCAAGGACGACCGAGCAAGGTGTTGTAGCAGGTCTTGGCGTCAATGACGTGAAACTTGATGTCCGTGACGAGTAGTCCGAAGCGTAATGTTAATATCACAGATCCGAGAGTCCGTGATGACTGGGAGTCGAAACCGAAGATGGTAATTTTGTCACGAGCGAGGTGCTGCACGCTCATGCAGATTTCCTTCAACACCCGAACATTAAAGAGATTGACGGAGGATCCATTATCAACCAGGATTTTGCCTATCTTGATATCGTGGCAATATCCGGAGATGTATAGGGGACGGTTGTGGTCGCACGTCCCGAGGAGAAGGTCTTCGTCACCGAAAGTGATGTCGGCCGTGTGCACTTCTTCCAGTTCATCCTTCATCCTTTCTTCGGCGAGGTAGGCTTGGAATTGTTCGGGCTCTTGTAACGCCTTGATTAATGAATCTCTCGCTTCCTTTGATAATAGGAGGGCGTCGAGAATGCTGAGCTGTGAAGGTAGTTTCCTTAGGTGTGCTAGGATGTTATAGTCCACCTTACCCTTCCTGGGAGGGTCTTTGCCAGTCAACTTTTTCATGAATTGGTCATCTAAGGTGATATCCTCAGCGACCTTCTCCTTTCCCTTATCTTTTCTATTCGCGGGTCCGAGATTCTTTTCCGGGAGCGTGCGATTGCGCAGCTGAATGTTTTCGCAGGCCTCTGGTTCTTCCTCTCTCCCTAAGACGTGTAAGTCCACGTTGCGACCCCCGGTTCTTACGGGGAGGCGGAAATGGTATAAAATCAAAATTTTAACGCAAGAGGCAACATGGACTAAGCTAGGTCGGGATCTTTACCTAAACTAAAACTAGCAAACTAAGCTAAAGATATTTAGCTACTCGGATGAAGATGGTTATACCTAAACTTGAACTCCTTCTCTTCAAGCTCCGATGGTGGTTCGATGGCTCCTTCTCGTTGTCTCCGTACGCCGAAGATAGATCCACTTGAAAGCTCCAACCTTTAGCTCCTTCTTCGTTCTTTGAAGAAACTAGTTCACTTGGTTTGCTAAACCTAGTGAACTAGAATGAGTAGAGATGATTTAGAATGGGATTTTATCTATGGTTCTTGATTCTCAACTCATGAGACAAGAGAACCATAGATCAAGAGAGGGAGCAAGAGGTTGAGGGTGAGAGCAAGAGGAGAGCTCAAGAACAAGAGAGAGAATGAGCAAGAAAGAATTAGCAACTCTTTTGTCTTTCACCCTCTCATAATCCAAAGTGATCATAACTCATCATATCAAAAAAGTCTTATATGATGGTTAGAAGCAACCATAACCTTATCATGTCATGCACTCATTTTACTCAAATGAGCAAGCAAGAAAAAGTCTTTGGCATGAAATGATAACCATGGTTATCATGATGGTCAACTAGTCAAGCCTAGTCAACCGGTCAACAAGTCAACAAAAGTCAACAAGTCAACAAAATCAACAAGTCAACAAAAGTCAACAAGTCAACAACCATATCACCATAATACTTAATTAATATAATAGTTAATCACATATCATATTCTCATTAGGGTTGAGCATAAAGTCAAATAGTCAACGGTCAACTGTCAACAACCCTAATGAGAATCCGCAGCCTCTGCCTCCCTGTCAACTGTGCATACACACCCGCATCCGCGTTCCGAGGAACACGAATGCAAACTGGATAAATCCAATCCCATAAGGTACACTAGGATCTGGCTTAAACCAAAGCCCGCTAGTGTAAACTGTCCGGACACTGTACGTGCACAAGTGCACGGATGTGACCGAACCCTGTCGCATAACCACGCGACCTGTCGCAATACCATGCGACCTCTACTCTTTTGCCTAAAGGCGAAAAGCTTTCTGTGTGGGACTCTAAAGACTCGACACTACGCTGGCAGTGGGTTTAACCACAGACCGCAAGCGGCACTAGCTGTGCGTAACGGTCCCCAGGTAATGCCGATAAGAAGACCGACGAGGCGAAACCCATCTGAACTCCTACTGAGCCTGAGTGTGACATTCTCCGTACAGTCCGGTCTGTTCGTCTGATACATCGCATGGCGGGCCTAGGGGGCGGTAAACGTCAGTCCCCCAATAGCGGTACAAGTCGTGCCGGAGCGAAGCCCAAAACACCCTGAGATAATCACTGGAAACCTACCAGTATATCTCGTTTGCCCTGGCCAGGGACTACTCGTGTAATGGCTCTCCTAGACACAGCGCGATGTCAACCCCCAATACCGGGAGAGACGAATCCTGTCTAACCGTCACTGCCTCCAAGTGCTTCGGGACTGCACCCAACCATTACCTGTTTGCACGACTCCTTTGAGCCGTGGTAGGGTAGTGATCAAAGTACAGTGGGAACACACTCGAGGCGGAGTGACAGTGTCAAGTCAGCGGACTAAGCTGTACTCATGTCATCTGGGAACTGATAACTGACGATAGGTATAATACCAACTAGTCAGTTCCCGACGAGTCCTGTCCAGTGTACCCGTAACCTAACGAGCACCCGCATACTATCTCAAGTACGACGTACTGACGGCTGTGGGACAGACCGTCTCCCACACTGGGATGAGAAGCGCATGCGCTGGTCTACTCCGGAGTATCGATGCCCTGTCTCGATAGTCCTGCGACCAGGGACCTGCATAAGGATGTGCTTATAGATTACCCAGCCCCACTAGTGTGACGGCCATCACATCGCTGGTAATCAAGCAAAGATCCTAAGGGCTCTACTAATGTGTATAGGCGATATACAAAAATAAACACATGTACACATTGAAGTAGAAACAAACCAAGTAGCATACTACTATTTTGAGCAAGATTGTATATACAAGGTGAATATCCCAAGCATCCATTAAGTAATATACAAACTAGTATGATACAGTAATGGCCTCTAGGGCATATACACTAACAATCTCCCACTTGCACTAAGGCCATATACTGGCGTATCGAAGACCTATCATCTCGATCAGCCGCTCGAACTGAGTCTGGGGCAGGGCCTTGGTGAATGGATCAGCAGTGTTATCTTCTGAAGCGACTCTCCGAACCTCGATCTCCTGGCGATCTACGATCTCCCTGATCAGGTGATACCGCCTCAAGATGTGCCTGGATTTCTGATGGGACCTTGGTTCCTTCGCTAAAGCTATAGCCCCGTTGTTGTCGCAATACAGAGGTATTGGATCAACAATGGACGGAACCACCTGAAGTTCTTTCAAGAACTTCCTCATCCAGACAGCTTCTTTTGCGGCATCAGATGCAGCGATGTATTCCGCTTCCATCGTCGAGTCTGCAACGGTTTCTTGTTTGGAACTCTTCCAACACACCGCCCCTCCATTGAGGGTAAAGACAAAACCCGACATGGACTTGGAATCATCCTTGTCACTCTGGAAGCTGGAGTCAGCAAAGGCCTCGATCTGGAGGTCTTTTCCGCCATACACCAAGAACATCTCCTTAGTCCTTCTCAGGTACTTGAGAATGTTCTTTACCGCTATCCAGTGTTTCTCCCCAGGGTTAGACTGATACCGGCTTACCACACTCAGTGCATAAGCTACATCCGGTCTGGTACACAACATCGCATACATTATAGAGCCTACCGCAGAAGCGTAGGGTATAATAGACATGCGATCCCTCTCCAAATCAGTCTTGGGAGACATCACTTTAGAGAGGATGATCCCGTGACAAGCCGGTAGGTTACCGCGCTTGGAATCTTCCATACTGAACCTCTTCAGTATGGTGTCGATGTACCTGGACTGTGAAAGTCCTAATATCCTCTTGGATCTGTCACGGTAGATTCGGATACCCAGAATGTATGAGGCATCACCCAGGTCTTTCATGGAGAACCTGTGTGACAAGAACCCCTTGACAGATTGTAGCATAGGAATGTCATTTCCTATTAAGAGAATGTCATCCACGTACAAAACGAGGAATACTACAGTTCTCGCTACAAATCTACTATAGATGCATGGTTCATCTGGATTTTTGATAAAGCCAAATTCTTTGACCGTCTCATCAAAGCAGATGTTCCAACTCCGCGATGCCTGCTTTAGCCCATAGATGGACTTAAGCAACTTGCACACCTTTCCGCTGCTCCCACTCTGAATGAAACCCTCTGGTTGGTCCATATAGACACACTCCTCTAAATTTCCATTTAGAAAAGCTGTCTTTACGTCCATTTGCCAGATCTCATAATCGTGGAAGGCAGCAATGGCAAGAAGGATCCGAATGGATTTCAGCATGGCTACTGGAGAAAAGGTTTCGTCGTAGTCCAAGCCAGGTCTTTGACGAAAACCCTTTGCTACCAGCCTAGCTTTATAGGTCTCAACCTGTCCATCTACACCAATCTTCCTTTTGAAGATCCACTTGCATCCTACGGGTTTTACCCCGTCTGGAGCAATGTCCAACGTCCATACCTTGTTGGTGTACATGGACTCCATTTCGGTCCGCATTGCATCCAGCCATTTCACTGAGTCAACGCTCTGAACGGCCTGCTGGAAGCTAGTAGGCTCATCATAATCTATGATGCAATCCTCTCTATCCCCGTCTATGAGAAATCCGTAGTATCTCTCGGGCGGATGAGACTGCCTACTACTCCTGCGGAGTGGCGCAGGAATGTCCTGTTCTGTTGAACCCTCTGGTTCCACTAAGCTTTCAGTAACAGTCTGGGTACACTGGAAACTGAGTTTTTGGAAACCGAGTTTTTGGAAACCCAGATAAGTGGGAGGCATGCTGAGAAACAAAAACCTTTTGTTCCTCAGCGGAATAGAAAAGATACCCCCTGGAGTTCCTTGGGTATCCCACAAACTTACACTGTACTGAACGTGCCTCAAGCTTGTCCGCATGCTGCTTTTTTACAAAAGCTGGACATCCCCATACCTTAAGATACTTTAGACAGGGTTTCTTCCCAGTCCACATCTCATATGGGGTGGTAGGCACAGTCTTGGTGGGAGCCTTGTTCAAGAGATACGCAGCTGCTTCTAGTGCATATCCCCAGAATGATCGCGGTAACTCAGCGTTACTCATCATGGACCGAACCATATCCAATAGGGTTCGGTTCCGTCTCTCCGATACACCATTATGTTGCGGAGTGTATGGAGGAGTAAGCTGAGAGAGAATACCATTCTCTTTTAAGTAATTCAGGAATTCGGCACTTAAGTATTCTCCACCTCGATCCGATCTTAGAATCTTAATACTTTTGCCGGTCTGTTTCTCTACTTCATTCTTATACTCCTGGAATTTTCCAAAGGCCTCGGACTTATGTTTCATTAAGAAGACATAACCGTACCTTGAGAAGTCATCCGTAAAAGTAATGAAGTAAGAATGTCCGCTTCGGGCATGTGTAGACATTGGACCGCACACGTCACTGTGTACGAGTCCCAAGAGCTCGCTCTCTCTTACTCCATGTCCAGTAAACGGAGTCTTTGTCATCTTTCCTTTGAGACAAGATTGACAAGTGGCATACGATTGATATTCGAACGCATTCAAATATCCTTCTGTATGTAACTTAGTCAACCTTCTCTCATTGATGTGACCCAATCTACAATGCCATAAGAAAGTCTGATTTAGTTCTGGAGACTTTCTTTTGTGTGTATTCTGGACGTTGAAAATCTGTGGTTGGTTTAACACGTATATACCATTACTCAATGTACCTGACCCAATCAAAACTCGATTAAGGTGAATGTTTACAACATTACTTACAAACGCAAATTCATAACCTTCTTTAGAAACTAAAGATACAGAAATGATATTACAAGTTGCGTTGGGTACAAAAAAGCAATTACGCAAAACCAAAACATGTCCATCTGACATTCCCAGGTGATAGTCCCCCACGGCTTTAGCATCCATGCTAGCTCCGTTTGCAATTTTGAGGGTCATGTCACCTGCCTTCAAAACACTACGGTTTCTCAACGCCTGCAAAGAATTACAGATATGAGATCCTGATCCGGTATCCAATACCCAGGAATTAGAGTTTATTGAAAGACAGTTTTCAATAACATACACACCTGAAGCTGAAGCTGCAACCTGCTTCAATTCCTGTGTTCTGGCCTTCCAGGCCCTGCAATCATTCTTCCAGTGTCCTTTCTTATGACAATAGAAGCATTCTTCCTTATCCACAAGCTTCCCCGCTATCTTTGTTGCTTTTGCTTTTCCCTTCGTATCCACTTTACTAACACCGCCCCTTGGTTTGGCGGGGGCCTTCTTCTTCTTTCCCTTGGCTTTCGCCTTGGACCTAGAAGAAGATGATCCTCCTACAAACAAAGTGGATGTATCCCTACATTTCTGTAGGGTGCCCTCTGCGCTCCTCAGCATGTTGAGGAGCTCTGAAAGTTCAACCTCTTTTTCTTGTAGGTTGAAGTTCAGTATGAACTGGGCGTAAGTGGAAGGAAGGGACTGGAGAACTATATCCGTATATAGCTCACTCTCTAATGTGATCCCTAGGTCAGCGAGCTCCTCAATGTAGCCGATCATCTTTAGCACATGCTCGGCTACTGATGATCCGACGGCCATTCTTGTCGAAAACAACTTTTTCGACGCTTCGTATCTTGCGATACGAGATTGCTCTCCATACAGTTCTTTTGTATGGAGCAATATGGACTCCATGTCCATATTCTCATGCCTCCTCTGATGTTCGTTGTCCATCGAGGCAAGCAGGAGGCACTTGGCCTTCGCGCTATCAATCTCCCAAGTCTTGCGGATTTCCTTATCCGCGACGCTGGAAGTTGGACCAGGGACAGGGGGAGCTTTGGTGGTAAGAAGATACCCCAGCTTGTCATAAGTGATTGCTATCTTGACATTCCTGAGCCAATCTTTGTAGTTTGGCCCTGTCAGTTTGTTTTTATCTAGGAGTAACTTAAGTCCAGTCATGTTGAATGGTCGCTGCAATTAGGAGAGAGAAGAAGAAACACTCAGCATGATGCTCTTGCAAGGTTAGAGTGGTTTTTAGTTTGTCTAAACAGGATGGCTCCCACTGTTTCTCGAATCCCTCCTCAAACCATAAAGGAAGAATTAGTCAGGATCAATCCCACCGTACAATACTTGCTTAACCGTTCAGCCAGGCCGGTGTCGGTACTTCGAGGGAGGTTTTCCAACGCTTTCGCGAAGTTCCTTAATTAAAGAACCTCTTTTCCCTGGGGGCGTAGCCCCACTAACACCTTTCTAGGCACCTACTAGGTTTATAGCATTGATCGTTAAGTGAGAAATTTCCCGAGGAGTAGCATATACTCACAGTAGGATCGGGATCCAAATATCATCGCGTGACGAAACTGAAGGAATCCTACCAGAATCATCACACTCCAAATGGTATGCAAATCTAGCAAGTTTCAGTACTTATGAAACTCCCGATGTGGATTTTTGCCCCATGCTCTTATGACCTTGACGAAGGTCAACAAATCATAAGTCACATGTCAAGTTCTGCCCGTCATTATCCAGGTTAATTTGAATCCATCCGTATATACCCTTGACGAAGGTCAACAAGGTAATGCGAATGTCCCAAACCAACGCATCTATCTATGCTACATATGAATACCCAATAGCTACCAATCACTATGCCTTGACGAAGGTCAACAAACACAGCTTGAATACTATTGAATATTCATACGAAACGACGGAGGGCTACGAATGGTTTTGGCAAAACCGTGAACGTAGTGAACTTGATTTGGTCGATGGAACGAGATAGCTTTTAAAAGGAGTGGCTCAAGCTCCGCATTTAAAAGTTGTTTTTGAAAAGGACCGAGTGGTTTTTCGAAAGTGTTCCAACGACTTTAACTTGGTTTATTATCTTGCATTAGTTCTTTTAATGCGTGATATTCTTGCATTAGTTCTTTTAATGCGTCCCATCATTTAATCCTACCATTGCAGAAAACAACCAAAATATGACGTACGCTTATGCCATTCGCATTCGCCACGGGGCCCCGTCATTACCCGTTAGGTTACTTAACTAACGACAGAGCGGGGGCTGGGCTAGCGCGTCTGTAAAACATAAGCAACGCCTAAATAATATCATATATAGATATACTGCAATGATAAACATTTCAGATCACAGATAAATACATTGGATATACTAGGAATCTGTAATTTGTACGAGCCTGTAACAAAAACAGATTACACGGTCGCGGTGAATAGCCAAAGCCCCACCCAAGACCCCTACGGGTGCGGCAAACTACCCGCCAAGTACCCGAAGCGTAGCAACCTCCCTCATCTCCATGAGTAGGCCACTCGACACTTCGGCATACCCGGTAGTTTGTGCACCCCTCCATGGGTCTATCCTAGGAGCAAAAACAGTAAAAAGAAATTATACAATGACGGCTACAACCCCGACCCGGTTGTGCGGCCATACAAATAATTATTACATCAATTTACAAATTTACATGAATTGCAAGAAAAGAAAACTCTCGTCTCACAACCCCCGGCTATTCACCCGCGACAATCCAACATATTTATATACACATTCCAGCACATTACAGATCATGTATAACCCCGACCAATCGACTTATAGCGATTAGCCGACGTTCAATACATGCAAACATCACAGATATAACCATCATAGTCAAAGTGCAGTGAAGTTCGGAAAAATACGGAATTATAGGACCCCAAAAGGAAATTTCTTTTCTGGAAAATCTGGGCACATATAATATATTTCAAAAATCCCAAAACCAACACATACACACACTGCACGAAAAACGATGCACAGAAGACAACAAAGCACGGCGGTTCCGCGGCGGATGCCTAGCTCGCGCAGCGGAAGGGCGGCGGTTTGGACGAATTACTGTATCGTTTTTCTTGGGTGTTCACACAAAACCCTGAGCCGAATTTACAAGTGTAAAGTTTTTCATTTTGAGCCAAAATAATTTCAACAGAAACTCAGTTTTTTGTAAAAGTTTGGTTTTTGGATTTTTCCGGTTCCGAACTTCGTTACACTTCACTACCAAGCTAGTTTAAGTTTAGTTAGGCTCTGATACCACTGTAAGTCCACGTTGCGACCCCCGGTTCTTACGGGGAGGCGGAAACGGTATAAAATCAAAATTTTAACGCAAGAGGCAACATGGACTAAGCTAGGTCGGGATCTTTACCTAAACTAAAACTAGCAAACTAAGCTAAAGATATTTAGCTACTCGGATGAAGATGGTTATACCTAAACTTGAACTCCTTCTCTTCAAGCTCCGATGGTGGTTCGATGGCTCCTTCTCGTTGTCTCCGTACGCCGAAGATAGATCCACTTGAAAGCTCCAACCTTTAGCTCCTTCTTCGTTCTTTGAAGAAACTAGTTCACTTGGTTTGCTAAACCTAGTGAACTAGAATGAGTAGAGATGATTTAGAATGGGATTTTATCTATGGTTCTTGATTCTCAACTCATGAGACAAGAGAACCATAGATCAAGAGAGGGAGCAAGAGGTTGAGGGTGAGAGCAAGAGGAGAGCTCAAGAACAAGAGAGAGAATGAGCAAGAAAGAATTAGCAACTCTTTTGTCTTTCACCCTCTCATAATCCAAAGTGATCATAACTCATCATATCAAAAAAGTCTTATGTGATGGTTAGAAGCAACCATAACCTTATCATGTCATGCACTCATTTTACTCAAATGAGCAAGCAAGAAAAAGTCTTTGGCATGAAATGATAACCATGGTTATCATGATGGTCAACTAGTCAAGCCTAGTCAACCGGTCAACAAGTCAACAAAAGTCAACAAGTCAACAAAATCAACAAGTCAACAAAAGTCAACAAGTCAACAACCATATCACCATAATACTTAATTAATATAATAGTTAATCACATATCATATTCTTATTAGGGTTGAGCATAAAGTCAAATAGTCAACGGTCAACTGTCAACAACCCTAATGAGAATCCGCAGCCTCTGCCTCCCTGTCAACTGTGCATACACACCCGCATCCGCGTTCCGAGGAACACGAATGCAAACTGGATAAATCCAATCCCATAAGGTACACTAGGATCTGGCTTAAACCAAAGCCCGCTAGTGTAAACTGTCCGGACACTGTACGTGCACAAGTGCACGGATGTGACTGAACCCTGTCGCATAACCACGCGACCTGTCGCAATACCATGCGACCTCTACTCTTTTGCCTAAAGGCGAAAAGCTTTCTGTGTGGGACTCTAAAGACTCGACACTACGCTGGCAGTGGGTTTAACCACAGACCGCAAGCGGCACTAGCTGTGCGTAACGGTCCCCAGGTAATGCCGATAAGAAGACCGACGAGGCGAAACCCATCTGAACTCCTACTGAGCCTGAGTGTGACATTCTCCGTACAGTCCGGTCTGTTCGTCTGATACATCGCATGGCGGGCCTAAGGGGCGGTAAACGTCAGTCCCCCAATAGCGGTACAAGTCGTGCCGGAGCGAAGCCCAAAACACCCTGAGATAATCACTGGAAACCTACCAGTATATCTCGTTTGCCCTGGCCAGGGACTACTCGTGTAATGGCTCTCCTAGACACAGCGCGATGTCAACCCCCAATACCGGGAGAGACGAATCCTGTCTAACCGTCACTGCCTCCAAGTGCTTCGGGACTGCACCCAACCATTACCTGTTTGCACGACTCCTTTGAGCCGTGGTAGGGTAGTGATCAAAGTACAGTGGGAACACACTCGAGGCGGAGTGACAGTGTCAAGTCAGCGGACTAAGCTGTACTCATGTCACCTGGGAACTGATAACTGACGATAGGTATAATACCAACTAGTCAGTTCCCGACGAGTCCTGTCCAGTGTACCCGTAACCTAACGAGCACCCGCATACTATCTCAAGTACGACGTACTGACGGCTGTGGGACAGACCGTCTCCCACACTGGGATGAGAAGCGCATGCGCTGGTCTACTCCGGAGTATCGATGCCCTGTCTCGATAGTCCTGCGACCAGGGACCTGCATAAGGATGTGCTTATAGATTACCCAGCCCCACTAGTGTGACGGCCATCACATCGCTGGTAATCAAGCAAAGATCCTAAGGGCTCTACTAATGTGTATAGGCGATATACAAAAATAAACACATGTACACATTGAAGTAGAAACAAACCAAGTAGCATACTACTATTTTGAGCAAGATTGTATATACAAGGTGAATATCCCAAGCATCCATTAAGTAATATACAAACTAGTATGATACAGTAATGGCCTCTAGGGCATATACACTAACAAGACGGACTCTTTAAAGAGAGGGCCCAGAGCCATTTCCTCATCAGAGTCGCTCCCAAAGGTGAGAACCTGTGATCCTCCGGCGTTAACCGTGCGACAGTTGCCGGTAGTTCTTTTGTGCCCGCCGGTAGTTCTTTCCTGCTCCCGACGAGTTCTGCGTTTCATGCGCTTAAAATGTTGTCGGTGAGCAACATATCCTTGCCACCATATCTTAAAAGCGTCGCACTCTTCCGTAGGGTATGAAATCTTCCGATGATATGAGCAATAATTATGGTGCCTCTCCGCCCTATTGAGCGTGTTTTCTTCCGAGGGTGGTAGCTTCATTCCAATTGACCTGGCTTTGGCAAACCTTTTTCTCGTCTTGAATATGTTTTTATCCGCATCGGATGTCTTTTGATCTTGCGGGAGTGCTTCGACTCTTTCGTTTAGTCGCTTGCGTTTGGCTCCTTCCGATGCAGCCATCTCACGCTCCCGATCGGCTTTACTTTTCAAACAAATCTCGTCTAGAAAGGCGTCGATCATTTCATCTGTCGGCCATACAAGTTCTGGCTCAGGGTGTGCCCCCAGTTTCTCAGTGCCAGGACTTTTTCCATCGTCCGTAAACGAGTGGGAGATCACATGACAACTCACCACATATCCCTCGGATTCATCCGACGAGCTTTCTCCATCATCTTCCTCCTGAAAGACGTGGTTGAGGAACTCTTGCAGTGTGACGGGAGTCCGCGCCTTTTGATTGTACTCCTCCAGCACGTCAATCTGTTTCTGCAAATCCGTGCGCTTGTCTCCAGGCTTCACGGGCTTCTTGGATTTCTTCTTCTTTTTCTTCGAAGATTTTGACGGTTGGGTGTGAGTACTTGGGCCACCACCACTGCTCTTTGTAGTTGGACGCGGCTTCAGCATCCCTTCGATGATTTGAGGTTCAAGCGTGTTCTTCCATTAGACTGCTGGGCACGCATGAAGATCACTCAGCATCCTTTTGGTTTTAGCTGATAGCACGACCTCCGATGGAGCTTCTTTAATAAAGGAACAAGTTGCCCATGGTGCGTCTGTCTTCTTAGGAGTATGCGGCTGTGGCGGGTTCACCTTCCACTTTTCGGACAGCGCAAACTTTCCCTGGAGGTATTGATCCTCAATCCATCCTTTGAAGACGAAGCAATCCTCAATCGGATGGCTTACCATTTGATGGTAAGGGCAATAATTAGGGTTATTCACCTCAGTGGGTTGTGGCGGTCGCCTTGGGTTTGGCAAGTTGATAAGCCTGTTGCGTACGGCCAGCTCGAATAACCGTTTTGTATTATCCCGTAGGAACAAGTAGGGGCGCTTCATCTTCTCATTATAATACCGGCGTCTTTCTTCCAGTTGATCCGCCAGCTTTGGGGTACTGGGTTGCTGCTGAGCATTCGCGACGAAGGTTGCCTTCCCTTTACCCTTGTCACTCCGAGGCTCCGGCTTCGGGGGAGACGGTCTGTGACCCATCTGGTCCATCTGGGCCAACTTGTCGATTAAAACCTGGAACGTGGTTGGCTTAAAGAATATCATGAACTGGGAGATAGTTGCATGAGGGTCTAGAGTTCCCACGAACATGCCCACCGCGGACGCTTCCTCAATGCGCTGTTCGCACTTTGACCATAAGTTCCGCCATCGGATCACGTATTGGACCCACGTTTCACCTGGTTTCACCCTGGCATTAATTAATGCTGTTATCGGAGTGCGTTCGCTGGCGCTTGCGAATCGCTGAGTGAATAGCAATTCCATTTCAGCGAACGTCTTGATGGAATCATTCTGGAGTTCTGAATACCATTCGAACGCCGTTTCTGATAAGCTGCCCACGAACTGGCGAAGCAACAGTTTATCATCACCACCGGTGTTACCGCAAAGGGCCCTGAACTGAGCAACATGTTGGTGGGGATTGCCTGTCCCCTTATACACATGGAATTTCGGTATTGTATAACCCGGCGGATATTTGATTTGGTCGTACCAGCTTGGTTACGGTCGCCCCGTTTTTATGACTTGACCAGCTGCCTCAGTCGCCTGATGGACCCGGATCTGCTAGGCTATATAGTCGTCCAAGTCAGCCTTGGAGATTGTCTCCTCTTTGGCCGTTGAAAGAACCGGTGGTGGATTCGACGTTTCTCCCCTGTCGTCTTCAAGAACGATTGGAGGATCTTCAGCAGGAGGCTCTTGCTGGATCATCAGACCCACCATGTCCTGGAACAGAAGGGCCATTCGTTGTATATTGGCCGCTTGTTCCGCAGCCTCTTTATCTTTCTTTTCCAATATCCTCCGAAGAAACTCAGCGTCGGTTTCCTGCTCTTGTCGCTGATCCAAGGACGCTTCGGGGCTTTCTTTCAGCCCAGTAAGCGCGGCCATTGCAATCATCATTTCCTGGAGCTTCTGCTGTTGCTCTTGAGCTTTGGTCACTGACCGTGTAAGCAGTCTATGCCCTGTAGACGCACGGCTATCTTCCTTTCCCGACGCCATGTATACAGTATGGACCATTATACCCCCAGACTTAGGACGTTTGGGCTCAGCTCCTTTAGCTTTCGTCGCAGGCCCGGGGATCTTCTCCGGCCTCCTCTTTTTATGAGCAGTGGAAGTTGAGGGGGCAGTTGAGGTGGGCACCCAGACAGCTTTTCGAGGCTTAGCGTGATGACTGACTTTCTGTTGGATTTTCAGATTCTTGTGCTGGCGGGAGAAATTTGGATCGATCACCGAGTCTCGGGTCTGCCGCCAGACTTTATAGATTTTGGAAGACAGCCGTTGAGGAGATTGGGGCTGTTCTGGCTTTATTTCCGCGGCCTTTTTCAGTGGAGGGGAAGACCTCTTTAGCGCCGCGGCAGGAGAATTCCTACGCACCTTATTCAGCATCTCAAAACTGTTCTTAGTTGGAACAGCAGCATTAACTTCTGTCGTCGGGGCTGGAGGAGTTAGCCCAGAAGGGGAGTTGCCTCCGGCCTTCCTCACTCGGCACCAGTAGCGACGTCGAGCGTGCCGTGCTGATGGAATCGGCTCGGTGAGGGCGATAGCCTCGTATTCCCCCCTGTGTAGGTGGGGGTCGCTGCTGGTGTCAGCCTATTAAAGACCGATGTCCTTTGGGTAGCAGGAGCAGGAGCTGGAACAGTCAATCTTGTAAAGACCGACTTTTTGGTAGGAGAAGCCGCCTTGACGACTTCAGGAGCAGGACTGGTTATTTTCTTAGGAGCAGCCTTCTCTGGGATTGTAGGCCCCATTGCGGGTCCACAGGAGTTCTGGCCCAGTCTGGAGAAGACCGAGGCGCTGGTGTTGGGCGACCCGTTGAGAGAGGCCGCGGTAGGTGTAAGCCGCTCAAAGACCGACTTCTTGGGAGCTTCCGGTGTCAGCACAGGAGCGGTGAAGCTCGTTGGCAGGAGCATGGTCCCGAAAAACAACCCGGTGGTGGCTTGAGTGACCTGTTCCACGGGCATTGTGAACAGCGAAGCAGCTTGGGGCCCGTAGGCTATACCTCCTGGCGAGGCGGAGCGCCGGTTGCAGTTGCAGTTGGAGCATTTCGCACAAGTGGAAGCCATTGATTCTTTGCTTTCTGCAATAAGCAAAACGCCAAATCTTAGTACCTTGAAACCCAAGGGCAACCATTAGCGAGCCGTGTTTGGTTCGCGAACACGACACACGAAGTGTGGAGTGGAAAGAGGAAAAGGTCCCACCGGGCGTGCCAGAATCTGTTCCCCTCCGAAAGACGGCGCGACGGTCGTCTTGCCTGAAATCGGGGCAGATGCTAATTGGTGCTATCCGTCCACCTCTCCGAAGATGCCAAGTTGATTTATGGCACCATGTATCGAAGGTTTAAACGGATGCGTCCGATGTAGCAGACTTCGTCAGATTCCTCCTCGCTTGAGGGGTTTTTGATTGTGGGGACGCTCTTCCCTGCAGGCGTAAGCTCCTACAGTTAATTACGCTACCGCATTGCGGTAACAACTTTCTCCTTCTCCATGTGGTCACTTCGTGTCGTTTGTGTTTGTTTTGTGTTTGGTTGCCCGTGGATTGTATATGGAGACTGAGTTATGTCGTCGCCCGTAGGGCGTGGACTAGTCCAAATCCGTATTATCTTAGATTTGGGTTTGGGGGTTAGGGTTTAAGGATACGTTAGTCTCGTTTGAGACTAAGATCGACTTAAACGTTTGTTAAGGATACGTCAGCCTAGTTTTTAGACTAAGATCAACTTAACGGGATCGTTTAGATCCGACAAGAGAGCAATTAAGGGAGCCTTGTTGTTTAGTTTAGTGACATTGCGGTCGATAGGTAGTTTAAGGACATTGCGGTCCAATGTTAATTTTAAGACATTGCGGTCAAGGTTTAGGACATCATAGTCCGTGGATTTAAGGACTCCACAGTCCGGCGTTAGTTTTAAGACATCACGGTCAAGGTTAAGGACCTCATAGTCCATGGATTTAAGGACTCCACAGTCCGGCGTTAGTTTTAAGATATCACGGTCAAGGTTAAGGACCTCATAGTCCATGAGTTTAAGGACCCCACAGTCCGTATCAATGTATGGTCATCGGGACCCGCCACCTCTTTGAAGACGTTGAGGAATTACAACGCCAAGTATCAAAGGAGTGAAGAGATGTACCCTTGAACCAAGGTAGATTAAATAGTCTTCGGCCCAATTTGGGACCAAGACCAATTAATTATGTTATGAGCCCATTAGCCCAGTTAAGTTTGAATTGAGGACTTATGGCCAGCTTGGGCTAAGTCCAATCATGTTTAGAATATTGGCTTTCTGTTGGTCAATTGAAAGAGAGGTTTTGCCTCTAGAAACTTAGCCAATTGGGCTAAAGTTAGTGTTAAAGACTAAAGACCAACAATGTTGAACACTGGGAGTGAGATTGACAAGTTAGTTTTTAACACTAAAAGATAGTTAGTGTTAAACACTAGCAACAGGGCTTTCAAATTAGTGCTTATACACTAAAGCAAATCAGTGTTAAACACTGGCAATGGAGATTTCAAATTAGTGTTTAACACTAAGGCAGATCAGTGTTAAACACTGGAAACAGGGTCTTCCAAGTTGGTGTTCAACACTAAGAAAGTCAGTGTTAAACATTGTAAATAGAGTTTTCCAAATTAGTGTTTAAACACTAAGAAAATCTGCGTTGAACACTGGATATAGAGGTTTCAACTTTAGTGTTAAACACTAAGGCAAGAGGGATCACGTGGTAGCACGTGAGAGCGCCCTCAATTCATTTTATTCTGCCAAAAGTATTGAATACTTTGGAGCATCACGTGCTGTCACGTGATGGGCATTTAAATTTTTGTCTGTTAGAGCTTCTGCTAAGGGGTCACGTGGGGCACGTGAGGCGTTTCCTCAAAGCCCTTCTCTGTGGAACTTTTCAGGGGTCACGTGGTAGCACGTGACCCTGCTTCTTTGCATGTTTGTTTATCTTTTTTAAGAATTAAATTCTTCATAGGGTTAAACCCTAATAATAACTTTAAAGGAATTAAATTCCCACTTTCTTCTGAAGAATTATATTCTTAGATGAGTTATACTCTAGTTTCTTTTCTGTAAGAATTAAATTCCTCATAGATGTGAAGAACTAAATTCTATCGTAGAGTTAAACCCTAATTTCTCTCTTTTTTTAAAAGGAATTAAATTCCTGTTATTTTCATAGAATTAAGTTCTTAATTAGGGTTAAACCCTGGTTCTGTCCATTTTGAAGGAATTAAATTCCCATAACATAGGGTTGAACCCAAATTTTATCTCAAAGGAATTGAATTCCTATAGTTCTGTAAGAATTAAATTCTCAAACTTCCATTCCCCTTCTATGCTTTGGATCTGCATGGCAGGATCTCAAACCAATGAGAATTAAATTCTCAATTCATGGGGAGGTGTGCACTTTGCAGATCCTCTGCTAGAGAAAGAACTAAGTTCTTCTTTTTATATAAGAGTTAAACTCTTTGAGAATTAAATTCTCTTTTTTTAAGCCTCTCCCATCTTACCTAAGGTTTTCTTTTGCAGAGGATCAAATTCTTCCCAAAAATCTCAAGGCTCTATTTCTCTCTCTCTCTGTATGTCTCTGTATCTCTGTTTGTATTCTTCTTGGCTCCTATTTATAGGAGAAAGAAGAAAATCAATCAGTTTTAGTGAATCTTTCATTGAAAGATTTGATTTGTTTATTGAGAGATTTGATTTACATTCATCATTCATCTGGACCTTTGGATTATTAGGTGAATTTTATTCACCATTGGATTTTAAATCCAAAGATATCTCTTTGTTATTTCAGTTAGATTTTAAGGGGAAATCTTTCCAAGTTCAAGATTTTTCCATAAATAGGTGACATTTAATCACCTTTAGATCTTTAATCCAACGGTTCCAAATAATCATTCTCTTTTGGATAGATTGGAATGCTCTTCAGAATTTAATTCTGTTAAATAAAGAGGCTTTGAAAGCCGGTCACGTGTGGCCACGTGACCCCTGGTCACGTGTAGGCACGTGACCCCTAGAACGGGCCTTTCTTCTCCTTTTGCGCTCTGTTCTCTGGCCGCTGCTCAGCCGTCACGTGCCAACACATGACCCCTGGTCACGTGTGAGCACGTGACCTGTTTCTGGAGCTTTTTTCTTGATTTAATCAGGGAACGAATGCGTCTTGTGCCGCTGCTTTTAAATGTCACGTGTCAACACGTGACCGCTAGTCACGTGTTAGCACGTGATACCTCCTCCGTAAGTTTTCCTGATTTTAAATCAGGAAACAGGACCGAAATGTCCTGAAACTAGATACGGACCGAAACGCCTTTAAACTACTACAAACCGCGGCACCCTAGGGCCGACGCAAAAAAAATGGAACGTCCATAAGCAAGATGGGCACGGATGAAAACCCGAAAGGGCTCCGTGAGTAAAAATAGCAGGGCTACCGGCGAGTTTGTGAAAACCCAAAAGGGCGCAGACTCGTAAAAAACTCGTGCACACTTGCAAGGTCTACTCAACCTTGTAAGAAGAAAATACCTGCGTGAGATCCTTACGACTCACAAGGGAATAACACGCTTCGGGATCCCCACGATTCCTGAGGAGAAATTACACTTACGAGATCCTCACAACTCGTAACGAGAACCCTCTTATGAGACCCTTACGGCTCATAAGATTCAAAAGCCTTAAACTACAGGGATCTGAACTTGTTCTTAAGCCATCACATTTCCCATACTGCCCTACAAACGGTTCAATATTGACCTTTGTATACAATCCACGAGCACAAATAAATGTTTTCCTCACCGAGTCCCACCAACGACGAGGAATGTCCTCATGTGGTGAACGACACTTGTAAGTCCTCTCGACTCATAAGGAGAAAACACTCTTGTAAGATCCTTACGACTTATAAAAGAACATACACTTAGGAATCCTCACGACTCTTAAGGAGAAAACACACCTACGAGATCCTCACGACTCGTAGGGAGAAACATCTTTATGAAACCCTTACGGCTCATAAAGTCAAAAGCCTTAGTCGACAGGATCCTAACCCTGATTGCTAAGCCACCTTTGTTCGAACCGACAAAGGCAAATGATGATTCGCTCCTGGCAATATCCCAGTTGTAGCGATGCTGATGCCTAAATCGGTATAAAATTCCAGTCCTTTCATGGCAAATGATGATTCGCTCCCTGTAATATTCCAGTCGCAGCGATGATGATGCTAAGATTGGCATCAGATTCTAAGTTTCATACTCGCGGCAAAAAGTCAGTGAGCTATAAATACAGATAAAATAGCCGAAATGATTGGGCAACTCGCAATAAAAAGCAGTGAGTAAAGAGAAAAATGTAGAGTTCCTAGGCACACCCATGAGGTTCTACAACTGATCAACCATGCCAAAATCAAAAAAATTCTATGTGCCGAGAAACCCTAAACTAGATCGTTAACTAGAGATAAGGCGAAACATGCAAGTAAACAACTTTATTGCTAAGTGAAAGGGACTACAACTTTTGTAGATCCAGTCCTCCACCTCTCTAGCTCCGTGTTGATGTCCTTCCGCTGCGTTCATCGGATCCCGGACTCTAGCGTCGGTTTCATCGGAGAAATGGGCGGGCTAGGTCGTCGACTTCGATGCCGAAGATGATCTACGTCGAGGCAACTCAAGATCAAGCTCCATCTTCCCTTGGTCATAAAACTTGTGAAGATAACACACTCTACTACATGGAAAGTGGTAGAGGATGAAGAAATAGGAAGTGGGTTCACTTTAGAATTGGATTTCTCACTCTTTTGATCATGGCACCTTTGGAGGTAGCAAGGTTTCTTCTTTTTGAAGAAGAAGAAGCAGAAGAATAAGATAAGAATAATAAAATCAATTGATCTTATCATAATGCAACCATGGGTGAGGTAACTAGTGTAGAGACTAAACTAGGGTTTAAGTGAATGGTTAGGTTAAGGAAAAAACAAAATGGTAGATAAAGCTAAGAAGCTTCATGAAGCTTAAGCAAGAAACAAAGTTAGCCACCATTTCATTTTTGCCAAAAGGAATAAAGAAAATAAATAAAATGAATAAGTGAATAATTTAAAACCCTAACCATTAACCTAAACATGGTGTATAGCATACACTCATCCAAGTTTGCATGTATCATCAAACATTATACAAACTAGTGCACAAAACTATATCATATATACAATGTGCATATTAAGTGAGAAAATCCATCTTAAGTGAACTAATACTACTTAATGTAAAGTAATATATCAAATATATAATTATACATTAAATCATTAAATCAACACTTGATTTAATGATCCGGTCATACTGCATATAACCGACTAATATCAAGTGTATAAATGTATCGAATCAACACTTGATTCGGTAACCCGGCTATATCATATATAACCGTCCAATGATACAAATCGCGAGAATGGAATACAGTATCACATACTGGTATTATTCTCGGTCCCTCACATATCTCATATGCGCTCCTATTTCGTTTCGCTTGAGCCCGGAAACCTCTGTGTAGGACTCTAAAGACTCGTCAATACGCTGGCAGCAGGTGATGATCATATCAAACACCCACAAGCCGCAAGCGGTCTGCTAAACGTAACGGCCACCCGGGTATTGAGCGATCAGAAGATCAACGAGCAAGCCCGCTCACACTCCTGTGAATCCAACCAGCAACACTTACCGTACAGTCCGGTCTGTTCGTCTGATATGTCGCATCTCGCCTAGGGGTGGTAAACGTCAGACCCCGGTAGCTTGATAAGTCATGCCGATATAAGGTCCATAACAATCGTGAAACTACTGATAACTCTTACCAGT
The DNA here is from genome assembly GCA_030015575.1 of Agapanthus africanus. Classification (NCBI taxonomy): domain Eukaryota; kingdom Viridiplantae; phylum Streptophyta; class Magnoliopsida; order Asparagales; family Amaryllidaceae; genus Agapanthus; species Agapanthus africanus. The sequence goes on along the minus strand of CM057338.1, from coordinate 862,960,573 downwards.
ATATCACTACAACCCTGGCCAGGGATTTCCAGTTATGGCCAGTCGAGCATAGCGCAACATCAACCCCCAATACCGGGAGAGACGAATCCCCTCCTATCGCTCATTGCCTCCATGTGAATCAGGACTGTACCCAAAAACCACCTGTTTGCACAACTCAGTAGAGCCGTGGTAGGGTGGAAATCAAAGCACAGTGGGAGACACACAAGACTCTATGACGATCTTGGGTCAACAGACTAAGCTGTACCAGTGTCACCAGAGAACTGCCATCTGACGTGAGGTATAATACCATCTGGGAGTTCTCGGCGAGTCCGTTCAGTGTACCCAGTCTCCACTGAGCACCCGCATACCATCTCCGATGTCAAACACCAATAGATATGGGATCATCCGTCGCCCATCACATGGGTCGAGAAGATATACGCTAGTCTACTCTAGAATATCGATGCCCCGTCTCGATATTCCCACGACTAGGAACAATGAAGGATGTACTCATTGACTACCCAGGCCCCACTACTATGATCTGCATCATAGTCCTGGAAGTCGAGCACATATCCTAAGGGCTTTATCAACATATAATAGAGAGACAGCAAGTATACATGTTAAGATAAAGAGCAACCAGATAGCGTACTATCATGTCGAGCAAGAAAGTCCTACCTATATATGTCCCAACATCCACTACAATATACATCCAATGTACAGTAATGGCCTCTAGGGCATACATATAACTAACAATCTCCCACTTGCACTAGGGCCATCTGTAGCAGTGGTTGCTGTATCTAATACTCAACCATCCCATATGAGTCTCTCTCTGGGAAAAAGCCTTTGTGAGTGGATCCGCTGTGTTGTCCTCTGAGTCTACTCTCCTAATCTCGATCACCCTGGAGATCAACTATCTCCATGATCAGGTGATGCTGCCTCAGAATATGTTTGGGTCACTGATGGGATCGGGGTTCCTGGGCCAAAGCCACACTTCCATTGTCACACAATGGTAGGAACCTAGTTCATCTCATGAACCAATATATACCCAAACTTCCTCTTTGGTCGTATCTTTAATAGCGATGTTACCAGCCTTTATCGTCCACGGTATCTAGCTTGGAACACTTCCAACATATCGTCCCTCCATTGAGGGTAAAGACAATGCCTGCGACTGACATTCAGTCGTCCTTATCACCCTGTAACCTTTCCAGTGATTCTCCCCAGGATCAACTGATACCATCTCACTAAACCTAGTGAGAACCCTAACATCCCTTTAGATCTATCTCATAGATCCAAAACCCAAGATTTAGGAGGTATCACTTTGATCCTATATGGAGAATCCATGTGATAGGAGGAGATTGACCGAGCATAGCATATGAAACTCTTTTCCTATCAGGAGTATGTTGTCCATGTACAATACGAGGATGACCACCTTACTCTCTACTACCTTTTTTGTATATACAAGGTTCATCTACCATTTTGATGAAGTCAAACTCTTTGACTATCGCATCAAAACAGACGTTCCAACTCCGCGATGCCTGCTTTATTCTGTAAAGCATCTTGCACACGTTTCCGCTGCTCCCACTGTTTACGAAGCCTTCTGGCTGTGTACTTATAGACGTTCTCTTCTAAATCAGTATTTAGAAAAGCAGTCATGACACCCAACCACCAGATATCGTAGTCATGGTATGTATCCATGGCAAGTAGGATCCGGATGGACTTAAGCATAGCCACTGGAAAAGGTTTCATCATTATCCACGCCTGGTCAATGACGAAAACCTTTAACAAGTCTAGCTTTGAAAGTCTTAACTTTTCCATCTACACCAAGTAATCTTCTCAAGATATACTTGCTCCTGATGGGGATTTAACCCTTCAGATATAGCAACCAAAGTCCATACTTTGTTGGTGTATAAGGATTCCATCTTAGATCACTAAGCATCCAGCCATTCTTACGGAGTCCCTACTCTTGATGGCCTGCTCGAAACTAGTTGGGTCATCATCTCATGATGCATTCCTCGCTCCCACTGTCATCGAGAAACCGAAGTATCTCTCAGGCGGATGAGGAACCCTGCTAGTTTGGCGGAGAGGCTGAGGTTCGTCGGGGACTATTGAATCCTTTGGTTCTGTCAAATCATTAGCCGTAGTTTGTATAGCTGGAACCTTTCCAGTTCTACTTAACAGACCTTGCCTCGAGCTTGTCCGGATTTTGCTTTTAGACATAGTCCGGACAATCCCAAATCTTAACCAACTTAAGATATGGGTTCTTCCCTTTCCATATCACATATGAAGTGGTAGTCAACTGATTTGATTTGAATCCAATTCAACAGGTATGCAACTTCTCAAGTGCACAACCCCAAAAGAAAATAGGCAACTCAGTAGTACTCATCATAGAGCACACCATATCTAATATGGTGCGATTGCTCCGCCCCGATACACCATTGTGCTGTGGTGTATTCAGAGGAGTAACACCGAGAGAGAATCTCATTCTCCTTTAGAATAGTCCAAGAATTCTATGCACAAGTATTCTCCTCCCTGATCTTATCATAGGACATAATACTTATACCCGGTTTTTGGTTCTCTACTTCTAACTTATATTCGGTGATTATCTCAAAAGTTTCGGACCTATGTTTCAACAGGAACATATGACTGAGCCTTGAGAGATCATCAGAGAATGTAATGAAGTACAAAGAACCGGTCCTGGCATGTGTAGACAGGGGACCTTACATACATCATCATGTATCAGTCCCAAGAGTTTACTAACTCTTACTCTGTTTCCAATAAACAGAGCTATGGTCATCTAATCTTTATAACATGACTGGCAAGTTTCACAAGATGTAAATTCAAACTGATTTAAATATGCATCTAGAATGTAACTTAAGCTAGTCGGGTCGCATTGATATGACCTAGTCTACAATACCTCAAGAAGGATTCGTTCATTTCTGAACTCTTCCTCTTGTGTGTGTTCTGTATACTAGGAACTGTAGTTTGATTTAGAACATCAAACCTTTTAGATAACGTGCCTGAACCGATCAACTTTTGATATAGGAAATGTTCAAAACATTATCCAACAATACAAAATTATATCCTTTCTTTACTAATAAAGAGACTGATATGATTTTGTATATCAGGTTCGGTATCTAATAGCATTTGTTCAGAATCAATGTATTGGTAATACAGGGTGACAGTGACCAACAGACTTGGCTGCAACACTTGCACCGTTTTCTGTCTCATGAAACTTATCACCCGTTCTCAGTTCCCTACCTTTTTGTAGCCCATGTAACGGATTACATTTGCGGGATCCTGATCCGGTATCTAATACCTAGGACGTAGAGGACACTGAGAAACAGTTCTTTATAATGAACACACCCGAAGGAGATGCATCATATGCACTTTCTTCGTTTTGGCGGCATGGGAATCCTGGTATTCCCCTATTTCCTGCTCGGTCTTATAATAATTATAAGTTGGAGCGGGACCAACGTTCCCCAGCTCAGTATAACAAGCGGGTTCGGTCAATTCATCCATATTATTATCTTGATTAAGGCGTGATATGGTCGCTACCTGGAGAGAGAGAGAAGAAAACACTCTGCGTGCGCTCTTGCAAGATTAGATTGGTTATTTATTTTATCTAATCAGGATGGATTCCACTGTTTTTATCTAATCTTCCTTCAAACCCTAAAAGGAAAGACTAGCCGGGATTAATTACACTCCACAAGTTCGCCAATCTTTCAGCCAGGCCAGTGTCGGTACTTTGAGGAAGGTTCCCCGTGCTTTCGCACGGACCTAATTAAAGTAAACCTCGTTTTCCCAGAGGTGTAACCCCGTTGACATCTTTCTAGACACCTACTTGATCGGCTAATTGTAAAGTGCAAAACTCTCCCAGGAGTAACAATTACTCGCAGTGGGTATCGGGATCCAACTATCATATAGAAGGTATGCAATCTCATTGCAAATTTCAACACTTGAAACTCCCGATAGTGGTTTTTACCCCTAGCACCTATGACCTTAACTATGGTCAACAAATCATAAGTACTAGTCAAGTTCTACCCGTCATTTCGTGATTAATTAGACCCACCCACATGACCCTTAACTAAGGTCAACAAAGTCACGCGACTGTCCTAACTAATCGCATCATATGCGGTGTAGGAAGACATCACTTAGCTACCGTACACTGTGCCTTAACTAAGGTCAACAAACACAGCACGAATACTAAGTATTCTACTTCCTAAAATGACAGAGGGTTGCGAATGGTTTTTAATAAAACCTTTAACTCTTTGAACTTGATCTCGTTGCGGAATCAAATGGTTTTTAAATGGATTGTTTTTTAGGCTTTTCTAGTTTTGCTAAAGGGGTCACTCCCGGTGAAGGGATCGTCGGCCCTTTACTCATCGAATAAGGTGCAGGATATATCATATATACCGCTGTGCAAAGCAAAAACCATAGAAGCAATCAAAGGACAAACCGAGGGTTGTAGCATCTGCCAGTTATTGCTAAAGGAGTCACTCCCGGTGAAGGGATCTCGGTCCTTTCCTTATCGAATAAGGTGCAGGATGTTCTACAAGGAACACCGCGATGCAAAGCAAGAACTGTAGCTACCTGTTTTATTTTTGAAATTCGATTCCATAACATCTTTTAGGTTTATTTTTCTTTCATTAATCTCATTAATAAATGTCCCATCATTTAAGTCCACCTAAACATCACAGATAAATATAACGTACGCTTATGCCATCCGCATGCGCCTCGATGTCCCGTCTGCACCGTTAGGTTAGGTAACTAACGCCAGAGCGAAGCAGGGCTAGCGCGGGTGTAAAACATAAGCAACGTCTATATAATATATCATATATGCTATATACAATATCTATCTGAACATAACACATGATCACATCACAGATAACGCAGCAGAAAAATATCATATGAAATATTGGATATGCTAGGACGTCCGTGTTTTTAATACGAGACAGTATAAAACACGGATTCCACGGTCGTGATGAATAGCCAATCCCACACCCCTAGACCCCTACGAGAGCGGCAAGCAACCCTACCAATTCTAGGGTTAGGAGACCCGGACTCGACTCCTCGAGATGGTCTCCCACTGGACCCTAGAACCGGTTACTTGTGCTCCCCTCCTTGGGTCTATCCTAATGCGGAAAAGTAAATAATATACAAATGGTGACAACATCCGCAACCTAGAAGTGCCCCAATAAAAGAATATTACATACAAGTTTTTACATGAATGCAAATGAAAAACACTCATCTCACATAAAAAAAACCCGGCTATTCAAACACGACGATCCAATATAACATATCCAGCAACACATAACATCACATGTCATCAACGTAAGTAAACATGCGTATCCCAATTGTCGTTGACATATAGCAACGAAACCGGCGATATCACATATTACACTTACGGTCACAGAAAAGAAAGTGTAAAACTACAACAGTTGGAATCCGCAAACTCTTTAGACATTGCATGCCTAACCAAATAAATTCCTTAGACATCGCATGCCTAACAATTATAAACCCCGCATTTTAGTCTCATTATCGAAAACTCTTTTCAATATCAAGTCGGGCAATTCAACAAGATTCCCGACATTTTGATCGAATGCTCGTCGCAAACTTTATTAGGCGGCAGCACCCCCGATGCCGTCGACGAAGTGCACCAAGGCGGAACACCGCTGTCGCGAGCACCCGAACGGATGCTTTCGGCGACGGGGTTCTCCTACAATCACTTGGTCGGGGCTATGGGGTGTAGCTGTCTATTATGTTTACCCGGCGAGTATCCGCGTACACTACGTGATTGCAACGGATTTTTGATCGCATCAAAATTCCGTGGCAACTGATCAAGTGAGACTAAACTGCTATGTTTATAATATTCAAATCAGTTATCTCATAACTATTTGTGGATTCCAAATATTGTATCACATTCCAGGTAAATAGAAAATGTTAAACTTTCCGATCGAAACAATCAAACACCCAAGTTTTCCCGAAACAGCTCAACACATGAAATAGGTTTAAGAATATTCACTTCATGCCACAGTACCAACGGTCCAGCCGTAGAAGGGTCAAGCCAACGCCTCACATGTGGCACGCCGTACTGCCCCAAACCCTAAGGTTCAAAGGGCAGTTCAAGACGGTCACATAATCAAGTCAAGGTTTGTTGTCTTCTAGAGGGTCCATCGCGTTACTTGCACTACTTATAACGTCATTAAACTACGGAAAAATCCAACAATTGGAAATTTCCCGGCAGGGGGAAAAAGTGGGTATTTATATCCGGTCGAACTTTTTAACATGTTCTAAAATATCCATAAAAAAACATAGACAAAATTTGACAATCCGATCGAATGTACGAACTCCCAATACAACCCAAAAAACTCAACTCTTGAGTGCAGATTAAAAATTCCCAGAGAACAGAAGAAACAGATACGGGCATTACTGTATAAAAATGAATCCCTAATCAGTACATACGGCCGTAGAACCGCCGCCAATAGCAGGGTAAGGCCGCGGTTCCGCGGCGATTTAGTAGAGCTAGGGGTTCGTTTTCTGCTGTAACTCTTAGAATTTCTTGCTCTATTTTCTGAGCATTTTTAATTCACAAAAATCCACAGTTTTGAAAATTGTCCAGAGAAGGGTATAACTTAGGGTTTCTAGGTTCGATCGGCTTTCTAACTTCGTCTACTCATCGCCTAAGGCTCTAGTTAGGCTCTAATACCACTGTAGGGTTCCTAGGCACACACATGAGGTTCTACAACTGATCAACCATGCCAAAATCAAAAATTTTCTATGTGCCGAGAAACCCTAAACTAGATCGTTAACTAGAGGTAAGGCGAAACATTTAAGTAAACAACTTTATTGCTAAGTGAAAGGGACTACAACCTTTGTAGATCCGGTCCTCCACCTCTCTAGCTCCGTGTTGATGTCCCTCCGCTGCGATCATCGGATCCCGGACTCTAGCGTCGGTTTCATCGGAGAAATGGGCGGGCTAGGTCGTCGACTTCGATGCCGAAGATAATCTACGTCGAGGCAACTCAAGATCAAGCTCCATCTGCACTTGGTCATAAAACTTGTGAAGATAACACACTCTACTACATGGCAAGTGGTAGAGGATGAAGAAATAGTAAGTGGGTTCACTTTAGAATTGGATTTCTCACTCTTTTGATCATGGCACCATTGGAGGTAGCAAGGTTTCTTCTTCTTGAAGAAGAAGAAGAAGAAGAAGAAGAAAAAGAATAAGATAAGAATAATAAAATCAATTGATCTTATCATAATGCAACCATGGGTTAGGTAACTAGTGTAGAGACTAAACTAGGATTTAAGTGAATGGTTAGGTTAAGGAAAAAACAAAATGGTAGATAAAACTAAGAAGCTTCATAAAGCTTAAGCAAGAAACAAAGTTAGCCACCATTTCATTTTTGCCAAAAGGAATAAAGAAAATAAAAAAAATGAATAAGTGAATAATTTAAAACCCTAACCATTAACCTAAACATGGTGTATAGCATACACTCACCCAAGTTTGCATGTATCATCAAACATGATACAAACTAGTGCACAAAACTATATCATATATACAATGTGCATATCAAGTGAGAAAATCCATCTTAAGTGAACTAATACTAGTTAATGTAAAGTAATATATCAAATATATAATTATACATTAAATCATTAAATCAACACTTGATTTAATGATCCGGTCATACTGCATATAACCGACTAATATCAAGTGTATCAATGTATCGAATCAACACTTGATTCGGTAACCCGGCTATATCATATATAACCGTCCAATGATACAAATCGCGAGAATGGAATACAGTATCACATACTGGTATTATTCTCGGTCCCGCACATATCTCATATGCGCTCCTATTTCGTTTCGCTTGAGCCAGGAAACCTCTGTGTAGGACTCTAAAGACTCGTCAATACGCCGGCAGCAGATGATGATCATATCAAACACCCACAAGCCGCAAGCGGTCTGCTAAACATAACGGCCACCCGGGTATTGAGCAATCAGAAGATCAACGAGCAAGCCCGCTCACACTCCTATGAATCCAACCAGCAACACTTACCGTACAGTCCGGTCTGTTCGTCTGATATGTCGCATATCTCGCCTAGGGGTGGTAAACGTCAGACCCCAGTAGCTTGATAAGTCATGCCGATGTAAGGTCCATAACAATCGTGAAACTACTGATAACTCTTACCAGTATATCACTACAACCCTGGCCAGGGATTTCCAGTTATGGCCAGTCGAGCATAGCGCAATATCAACCCCCAATACTGGGAGAGACGAATCCCCTCCTATCGCTCATTGCCTCCATGTGAATCGGGACTGTACCCAAAAACCACATGTTTGCACAACTCAGTAGAGCCGTGGTAGGGTGGAAATCAAAGCACAGTGGGAGACACACAAGACTCTATGACGATCTCGGGTCAACAGACTAAGCTGTACCAGTGTCACCAGAGAACTGCCATCTGACGTGAGGTATAATACCATCTGGGAGTTCTCGGCGAGTCCGTTCAGTGTACCCAGTCTCCACTGAGCACCCGAATACCATCTCCGATGTCAAACACCAATGGATATGGGATCATCCATCGCCCATCACATGGAACAATGAAGGATGTACTCATTGACTACCCAGGCCCCACTACTATGATCTGCATCATAGTCCTGGAAGTCGAGCACATATCCTAATGGCTTTATCAACATGTAATAGAGAGACAGCAAGTATACATGTTAAGATAAAGAGCAACCAGATAGCGTACTATCATGTCGAGCAAGAAAGTCCTACCTATATATGTCCCAGCATCCACTACAATATACATCCAATGTACAGTAATGGCCTCTAGGGCATACATATAACTAACAAAAAATAGCCGAAATGATTGGGCACCGCAAAAAATTGCCGAAATGATTGGGCAATCGCGACTTTCGCGATATAAAAAGCTGAAACGATAAAGCATCGTGGAAAGAAATAAAAAAAATGAAATGAAACTTTTGCCCTACGGGCGAGTCCATACTGACCCCTGTATATGATCCATGGGCATAAACGAAAAGGGAACCACATTTTCCCATCAGACTCTGTCAAAGGGAGAGTCAAATCTCGACGGCAACATCTGCATCCCGGAAGATCAACACGGCGTTCATTCTCAACTCCAGCAGGATGCAGACGTAACGTCAACAACCGACCTTTGGGTCACAACGAAACGGAGCCATGGCAAAGTCCCTAGTTCCAGATCTCAAAGATCAGCAACAGCATTCTTCCTCATTCCAGCAGGGTACAAATGCGACACCACCAATCAGAGCTACGGCACAATCCCTAGTTCTAAGACTCTATGGTTCACAGACAACCTAGAGTCAACCCTGACACCATAGAAAATGGAGTAAGTCAACCCTGACACCGTAGAAAATGGAAAAGGCCAACCCCGACACTGTAGAAAATGGAGCAAGTCAACCCCGACACCGTAGAAAATGGAGCAAGTCAAACCCGATACCGTAGAAAGCGGAGCAAGTCAACCCTGACACCGTAGAAAATAGAGCAAGTCGACCCCGACACCGTAGAAAACAGAGAAAGTCGACCCCGACACCGTAGAAAACGGAGCAAGTCGACCCCGACACCGTAGAAAACGGAGCAAGTCGACCCCGACACCGTAGAAAACGGAGAAAGTCAACCCCGACACCATAGAAAATGGAGCAAATCAACCCGGACACCATAAAAAACGGACCAAGTCAACACCAACATCATAGGAAATGGAGCAAGTCAATCCCGACACCATAGAAAACGGAGCAATTCCACCCCGATACCGTAGAAAACGGAGCAAGTCGACCCTGACACCGTAGAAAACGGAGCAAGTCGACCCTGACACCGTAGAAAATGGAGAAAGTCAACCTCGACACCGTAGAAAACGGAGCAAGTCAACCCCGACACCGTAGAAAACGGAGCAAGTCAACCCTGACACCGTAGAAAATGGAGAAAGTCAACCCTGACACCGCAGAAAGCGGAAACAAGTCAACCAATAATCCCTTGGTTCATCTTGATTCGTAGGGGAAAGCCTTAGGCAATGGAGATAAGGACATGTGTTCTAAGCATTGGGACCCTTCAAGTCGGCCCAAGATGGGCCATTGTATACTATTCACGGGTCACACTCTCCAAAGTCGAATCTCGATAAGGAGGGAAACAACCATTTACGAGTGCTCTCGACTTATAAGGGGGGAAAATTCTCTTCTGAGATCCTTATGACTCTCGAGAGAAAAACATATAATTAGAAATCCTCACGATTCCTAAGGAGAAAATACACCTACGAGATCCTCTCGACTCGTAGGGAGAAAAGTCTTTATGAGACCCTCACGGGTCATAAAGTTGAAAAGTCTTAGGCGGCAGATCTGAACCTGTTTCCTAAGCCATCACTGTTCTGCAAGGAGATCAAGATAGACTATTTACGGATTGCATTTGCTAAAAAGGACACATCACTATGAAACAAAATATGTCTTTTATTCATGAATCCAAATGAATACAATGTACATTTCATAAAAGAATCAAAATATTCTCTCATTCAGAAGTGAATACAAGAAAAGGAGAATATACAAAAAATATATATATCTTCAAGCCAGCGAACGATGCAATAAGTTCGTCAATTCGTAATTCTTCCGCTGGGCCTCGGCTTCAAGCTTTGTTATGGCCACAAAACGGGTCTCCGCCTGAGACTGTTGAGCCTGATACGAGGCGAGTCGACTCTCAAGCTCTCTTTCAGCAACTTTGTGAGCTTCAACCATCTCGCGGGTAAAGATAACGTCTTTATCAAGAGCAACCACCTCTATGATAGCTTCTTGAAGCGCCCGCCAAAGTTCGTACGCACGAGTGGTCTTAGCAGTGAGTTGAGCTTGAAGTTCCCCCAAAGCATTCGAAGCTAACTCCCTCTCCGAAAACATCCGATTGAGTCTCCACTCAACGACAGTTCTCAATTCAAAACATGCACAAACCATGTGCTATGTAGGGCAGTAAGGAAAGTCTTTGGTATACACCTCATTAAGCATGCATTCGCGACTATATGTCTATTTAAATAGGAATGGCATCCAAAACGCGCTGATTTGCAGGCAACACGACGATAGTGTTCGCGCTTAAAGAAAATTCCTAGGGGTAAAGTATAAAGCTCATGTACACAGGCGGGATGCACGTACGAATATATGACGAACAGAAAAATTAAACAGAAAGCATTCAACAGTCAATAATAAGAGAAATACATCGATTTAAATATACTACTCTACGGGGAAAAGATCACCAAATATGGGATCAGAGATACAGGGGTTAACAAAACAAAATACAAAGTTCTCCAATTCCCTCTCTGCCTTCTCCAACATGTCGAAGCGACGGTTTTCACGAGGAGTTGCTCCCTACCGGTTAGCACCATGCTCATTAGCGAAAGCGAACATGATGGCCCGCCGAGCCCTTATTTGACTCAGTAAATGAACTGAACGATTCCTCAGAGGCTGGGTAATTAAGTGTGCCTCATGGAAACACTCAATTTCGTCCTCTGCCGTATCAAGAATCGCTGGAGTCATCTCCACCGAATGAAGAGGGATATCGGCAAGCACGGATAGAAAGATCATCCGGAGCTAAATGGAGCCCATAGGAGGTGGAGAGCCCCTACAAGTCAGGAGCTCATACATCACCGCGTCACACTGAGCGTCGGTAAAAAGAGGGTCTACTAGCCATGCGGCAAAGCGAGGGATAATCTCCTCAATGGGAACCTCCCATGGTTGCCGACGAGCATAGGGGCAGTTGCAAGCCAGAACCTTTGGTTTGTTTTTCAAGATGATCACCCTAAGGTCTAAATGGTTTTCTCTTTAGAGGGGAAGAAAGACACGGCTTCAGGTTGTAAAAGGGAGCATTCAATGCTATGCACAGAAAATGTTGTGCATGGTGGAACTATTCCCAAGGCCTAAGGAAAGGGGAGAGCATGGGAAATGAAAAAAGTGACTCATTGGAATCAGAGTAGGAAGATGAAATGACCACATCAGCAGAGCCTCACGCGCATGGTACATGAGCGTCCACGTCGGTCCTTTTTGAAAACTAAAACGGCACCGCATGTGCAAAATGCGTGAGTGCCGACACTAATCCAAGATTAAAATCCCCAGCAGCGCCTCATGCGCAAGACACATGAATTCCAACAACAGTATAACGACACTTCATGCAGAATACATGTAAAAAAAGGGGGAAAAGAAAGTTTGGTCATTCATACTCCAAGAACTAATACAAAAACAAAAGGAAATATTTACAATGGCAAAATACTAAATCCGGGACACGGATTGAGAAATTCAGAAGTAAGGCCGTCTAAAATGCTTCTGGCCTCTCTGACCATTCTCGTGTTCATCCTCTCACGAATGCAAGCGTCAGGGTACTCGCTGATGTCATCCGTCCTCTGATAGGCAGAGATTATCGTCGTCTATTGGAAAAATTTGATGCAAGATATCAACGAAATTATCTCGCCGCTTCTTCGAGATCAGGCCCATCAGATATACTGAGTGCACCTTGTCTTCGGCATCATCCAATGCCTTAAGCGGCATGGCTTCGTAAAATCCAGGAAGTGCCTCCCAAATTGCTCTCACTATAATCTTCAAAAAAGTGGAGCGACGAGAAACTAGTCGACCGTTGTATTTATTGAAGTGATTCATAATCTCAGCGCATTGGACATTTGTAAACTCCTGGTTTTGACAACGGCCTTGTGCGTGTTAGTTATATGTATGCCCTAGAGGCCATTACTGTACATTGGATGTATATTGTAGTGGATGCTGGGATATATATAGGGAGGACTTTCTTGCTCGACATGATAGTATGCTATCTGGTTGACCTTTACCTTAACGTGTACACTGATTGTCTCTCTGTTACATGTTGGTAAAGCCCTTAGGATATGTACTTGACTACCTGGACTATGATGCGGATCATACTAGTGGGGACATGGTAGTCCATAAGTACATCCTTCAAAATCCCTAGTCGTGGGTGTATCGAGATGGGGCATCGATATACCAGAGTAGACTAGCGTATACCTTCTCGAACCATACAGATGGGTGATGGATGATCCCATATCCATTGGTGTTTGACATCGGAGATGATATACGGGTGCTCAGTAGAGACTGGGTACACTGGACGGACTCGCCGAGAACTCCCAGATGGTATTATACCTCACGTCAGATAGCAGTTCTCTGGTGACACTGGTACAGAGTAGTCTGTTGACCCGAGATCGTCATAGAGTCTCGTGTGGTTCCCACTGTGCTTTGATTTCCATCTTACCACGTCCAAGAGGGCGTGCAAAACGGTGGTTTTTGGTACAGTCCCGAGTCACATGGAGGCAATGAGCGATAGGAGGGGATTCGTCTCTCCCGGTATAGGGGGTTGATGTTGTGCTGTGTTCGATTGGCTATAACAGGAAATCCCTGGCCAGGGTTGCTGAGATTTACTGGTAAGGGTTACCAGTAGTATCTCGAATTGTTATAGACCTCATATCGACACGACTTATTGAGCTATTGGGGTCTGACGTTTACCACCCCTAGGCAAGATATGCGACATATCAGACGATCAGACCGGACTGTACGGTAGTGTTACTGGTTGGATTCACTGGAGTGTGAGCGGGCTTGCTCGTCGATCTTCAGATCGCTCAATACCCGGGTGGCCGTTACGTTTAGCAGACCGCTTGCGGCTTGTGGGTGATTGATATGATCATCACCTGCTGCCGGCGTATTGACGAGTCTTTAGAGTCCTACACAGAGGTTTCCTGGCTCAAGCAAAACGAAATAGGAGCGCATATGAGATATGTGCGGGACCGAGAATGATACCAGTATGTGATACTGTATTTGATTCTCGCGATATGTGGCATTGATCGGTTATATGCGATATAGCCGGGTTATCGGATCAAGTGTTGATTCGATCAGATGTTACTGTTGATATTAGTCGGTTATATACGATATGACCGGATCATTAAATCAAGTGTTGATTTAATGATTCAATGCATAATTATATATTTGATATATTACTTTGCATTAACTAGTATCGGTTCACTTAAGATGGATTTTCTCACTCGGATGTGCGCATTGTATATGCGATATATTTTTGTGCACTTGTTTATATCATGTTTGATGATACATGTTTACTTGGTTAAGTGTAAAGAATTAAACCAAGGTTAAACTTATGATTAGGGTTATATTTCCTTTTCTCTTTTCCTTTATCTATTTATTCATTTTGGAAAATAGATGGAAAAAGGAGAAAAAGAATGGTGGCTTTTTTTGTTGTTTAGTGGAAGCTTCATGATACCTTGACCCTAACCATTTATTTAACCTAAGTTAATTCTCTACACTTTACCATGGTTACTTTTATGATAAGAATTATTATTCTTTTCTTTTCTAATTAATCTTATCATATTCTTCTTCTTCCTCCTTGAACCAAAGAAGAAACCTTGACTTCATCAATGGTGATTGATGAATTAGAGTGAGAAATCCAAAACTAAAGTCTACCCAACTCCTATTTCTTCATCCTCTACCTCTTGCCAAGTAGTAGAGTGTGTTTCCTTCACAAGTTTTCAAGACTTGGTGAAGGTGGAGCTCGATCTAGTGATGCTTCGACGTAGATCATCTTCGGCACGTCGTCGACGACCTAGCCCGTCCATTCTCCGATGAAGCCGACGCTAGAGCCCGGATTTGATTTGGACAGCGGAGAGGACCTCATCTCGGAGCCGTGGAGGTGGACGACCGGATCTACAAAGGTTGTATTTCCGTATCTCTTAGTTAAGTGTTAACTAGTTAGCTTTTTCGCCTAAACTTCTAGCCGACGATCCGTAGTCGGGTCTCTCGGCACCCTTAAAATTTTAATTAGGCATGATCGATGCCTTGTGAGACCTAATTAGGGTGCCTAGGAACCCTACAGTGGTATCAGAGCCTACCTAGAGCCTTAGGCGAAGTCTAGACGGAATTTGAAGCCCGAACGAACCCGAAACCAACCCGGCAAATTGCTCTCTGGACGATTTCTGAAATCTGGTCTTTTTCAAAATTAAAAATATGTAGAAATATTAGCACGAATTTCTAAGGGTTACTGTAAAATTTTTACGCCTAATTCCATCAAAGCACCGCGGATCCGTGGCACGAGCATGGCTCGTGCGGCGGTTCCGCGGCAGTATTGTCTTATGTGGCGTAGAATTTTCCACAGTAATTCATTGTTTCAGGTGCTGAGTTCTCTGGGTATTTTTAAAATTTATTCCAGAGTTTTATTTTCTGGGTTGATTTGGGGATTCGGTGTTTCGATCGGATTATCAAATTTTGTCTGTGTGGCTTTCCGGATAAATTTTAGAATATGTTAAAAAAAAGTTCGACCGGATATAAATACCCAATTTTTCCCCTGTCGGGAAATTTCCAAGTGTTGGATTTTTCCGTAGTTTAACGACGTTCTAAGTAGTGCAAGTAACACGATGGACCCTCTAGAAGACAACAAACCTTAACTCGATTATGTGACCGTCTTGAACTGCCCTTTGAACCTTCGGGTTTGGGGCAGTACGGCGTGCCACATGTGAGGCGTTGGCTTGACCCTTCTACGGCTGGACCATCGGTACTGAGGCACGAACTGAATGTTGTTAGACTTATTTCATGTGTTGATCTGTATCGGGAAAACTTGGGTGTTCGAATGTTCGATCGGAAAGTTTAACATTTTCTATTTATCCGGAATGTGATACAATAATTGGAATTCACAAATTGTTATGAGATAACGGAATGAATATTATAAACGTAGCAGTTTAGTCTCACTTGATCGGTTGCCACGGAATTTTGATGCGATCAAAAGTCCGTCGCAATCACGTAGTGTACGCGGATACTCGCCGGGTAAACTTAATAGACAGCCTCACTCCATTGCCCCGACCAAGTGACTGTAGGAGAACCCCGTCGCCGAAAGCATCTGTTCGGGTGCTCGCGGTAGCGGTGTTCCGCCTTGGTGCACTTCGTCGACGGTATCAGGGGTGCGGCCGCCTACTGAAGTTTGCGACGAGCATTCGATCAGGATGTCGGGAATCTTGTTGAATTACCCGACTTGATATTGAAAAGAGTTTTCGATAATGAGACTAAAATGCGGGGTTTATAATTGTTAGGCATGTGATGTCTAAGTAATTCATTTGGTCAGGCATGCGATGTCTGAGGTGGTTGCGGATTCCAACTGTTGTAGTTTTACACTTTCTTTTCTGTGACCGTAAGTGTAATATAGAATATCGCCGGTTTCGTTGCTATATGTCAACGACAATTGGGATGGACATATTTACTTACGTTGATGACATGTGATGTTATGTGTTGCTAGATATGTTATATTGGATCGTCGTGATTGAATAGCCGGGGGGTTTTTATGTGAGATGAGTGTTTTTCATTTTCATTCATGTAAAAACTTGTATGTAATATTCTTTTATTTGGGGCGATTCCAGGTTGCGAAAGTTGTCACCGTTTGTATATTATTTACTTTTCCGCACTAGGATAGACCCAAGGAGGAGGGCACAAGTAACCGGGTTCTGGAGTCCAGTGGGAGACCAACTCGAGGAGTCGAGTCCGGGTCTCCTAACTCTAGAATTGGTAGGGTTGCTTGCCGCTCTCGTAGGGGTCTTGGGGTGTGGGTTTGGCTATTCATCGCGACCGTGGAATCCGTGTTTTATACTGGCTCGTATTGAAAACACGGACGTCCTAGTATATCCAATATTTCATATGTTTCTTCTGCTGCAATATCTCTGATGTACTCTGTGATGGATATAGTATATAGTATATATGATATATTATATAGACGTTGCTTATGTTTTACACCCGCGCTAGCCCTGCCCTGCTCTGTCGTTAGTTACCTAACCTAACGATGCACGAGGGGACATCGAGGCAAATGCGGATGGCATAAGTGTACGTCATATCTATCTGTGATGATTAGGTATTTAAATGATGGGACTTCATTAATGTGATTAATGAAAAATAAAAGAAACCTAAGATGTTGTAGAATCGAATTTCAAAATAAAACAGGTAGCTACAGTTCTTGCTTTGCACAGCGGTATATATGATATATCCTGCACCTTATTCGATAAGGAAAGGACCGAGATCCCTTCACCGGGAGTGACTCCTTTAGCTATAACTGGCAGATGCTACACCCTCGGTTTGTCTTTTGATTGCTTTTAAGTGTTTTTGCTTTGCACAGCGGTATATATGATATATCCTGCACCTCATTCGACGAGGAAAGGACCGACGATCCCTTCACCGGGAGTGACTCCTTTAGCAAAACTAGAAAAGCCTCAAAAGCATTCCATTTTTAAAATCATTTGATTCTACAACGATATCAAGTTCATTACGCAATAGGTTTTCAGAAAAACCTGTCGTAGCCCTCCGTCATTTCAGATAAGTATTAGTTAGTATTCGTGCTGCGGTTGTTTGGCATGCGTCAAGGCGTAGTGTACGGTAGCTAACTAGTGCTTATCTGCCAGCATATGATGCGATTGGATTAGGGTATTCGTACGGCGTTGTTTGGCATGCGTCAAGGGTCGTGCGGGTGGGTTTAATTCAATCAAGAAATGTACGGGTTGAACTTGACTAGCAGACTATGGGTTGTTTGGCATGCGTCAAGGTCATAGCGAGCTTGGGGCAAAATATTATCGGGAATTTCAAGTGTTGAAATTTGCAATGAGATTGCATACCTTCTATGAGATAGTTGGATCCCGATACCCGCTGCGAGTAAGTGTTACTCCTGGGAGAGTTTTATACATTACAATTAGCCGATCAAGTAGGTGTCTAGAAAGGTGTCAACGAGGTTACGCCTCTGGGAAAATGAGGTTTACATTAATTAGGTTCGTGCGAAAGCACGGGGGACCTCCCTCAAAGTACCGACACTGGCCTGGCTGAAAGATTGGCGAACTTGTAGTGTGTAATTAATCCCGGCTAGTCTTTCCTTTTAGGGTTTGAAGGAAGATTTGATAAAAAGCAGTGGGAGCCATCCTGATTAGATAAAATAATAACCAATCTATTCTTGACAGAGCGCACGCTGAGTGTTTTCTTCTCTCTCTCTCCAGGTAGCGACCATATCACGCCTTAATCAAGATAATAATATGGATTTTTGACCGAACCCGCTTGTTATACTGAGCTGGGGAACGTTGGTCCCGCTCCAACTTATAATTGTTATAAGACCGAGCAGGAAATAGGGGAATACCAGATTTCCCGTGCCGCCCAAACGAAGAGAGTGCATGCTGATGCATCATCTTCGGGTGTGTTCATTATACAGAACTGTTTCTCAGTATCCTCCGCATCCTGGTATATGATACCGGATCAGGATCCCAGATATGTAATCTGTTACATAAGGCTACAAAAGGGTTGAAAAACTGAGAACGGGTGATAAGTTTCATGAGGCAGAAAACGGGGCAAGAGTTGCGGCCAAGTCTGTTGGTCACTGTCACCCTGTATTACAATACATTGATTCTGAACGAATGTTATTAGATACCGAACCTGATATACAAAATCATATCTGTCTATTTATTAGTAAAGAAACGGTAAAATTTTGTATTGTTGGATAATGTTTTGAACATTTCCTATATCAAAAGTTGATCGGTTCAGGCACGTTATCTAAAAGCATTAATGTTCTAAATCAAACTACAGTTCTTAGTATATGGAACACACTCAAAAGGAAGAGTTCAGAAATGAACGAATCCTTCTTGAGGTATTGTAGACTAGGTCATATCAATGCGACCCGACTAGCAGAGTTACATAAAGATGCATATTTAAATTAGTTTGAATTTACATCTTGTGAAACTCGCCAGTCATGTCACAAAGATAAGATGACCACAGCTCTGTTTATTGGAAACAGAGAAAGAGTTAGTGAACTCTTGGGATGATACATGTTGATGTATGTAGGTCCCCTGTCTACACATGCCAAGACCGGTTCTTTGTACTTCATTACATTCTCTGATAATCTCTCAAGATTCAGACATATGTTCCTGTTGAAACACAAGTCCGAACCTTTTGAGATATTCATAGAATATAAGCGAGAAGTAGAGAACCAAAACACGGGTATAAGTATATGTCCTATGATGAGATCAGGGAGGAGAATACTTGTGCATGAAATCCTGGACTATTCTAAAGGAGAATGAGATTCTCTCTCAGCATTACTCCTCCGTATACACCATAGCACGATGGTATATCGGGGTGGAGCAGATACACCCTATATGATATGGTGTGCTCTATGATGAGTACTACTGAGTTACCTTTTTCCTTTTGGGAGTTATGCACTTGAGAAGATGCATACCTATTGAATAGGGTTCAAATCAAATCAGTTGCCTACCACTTCATATTTGATATGATAAGGGAAGAGCCCATCTCTTAAGATAGTTAAGATTTAGGGTTGTCCGGGCTATGTCTAAAAGCTAAATCCGGACAGGATCGAGGCAAGGTCTGTAATGTAGAACTGGAAAAGTTCCAGCCATATAAACTACAGCTGATGATTTGATGGAACCAAAGGATTCAGTAGATTCCAACGAACCTCAGCCTCTCCGCCGATCTAGTAGGGTTCCTCACCCACCTGAGAGATACTTCAGTTTCTCTATGCCAGTGGGAGCGAGGATTACATCATGAGATGATGACCCAACTGGTTTCGAGCTGGCCATCAGGAGTGAGACTCTGTAAGAATGGCTGGATGTTTAGCGATCTGAGATGGAATCCATATACACCAACAAAGTATGGACTTTGGTTGCTATATCTGAAGGGATAAATCCCCATCAGGAGCAAGTATATCTTGAGAAGATTACTTGGTGTACATGGAAGAGTTGAGACTTTCAAAGCTAGACTTGTTAAAGGTCTACATCATTGACCAGGTATGGATGATGATGAAACCTTTTCTAAGTAGCTATGCTTAAGTCCATCCAGATCCTACTTGCCACGGCTACATACCATGACTACGATATCTGGTGGTTGGGTGTCATGACAGCTTTTCTAAATGATGTTTAGAAGAGAGTGTCTATAAGTACACAGCCAGAGGGCTTCGTAGACAGTGGGAGCAGCGGAAACGTGTGCAAGATGCTTTATAGGATAAAGCAGGCATCGCGGAGTTGGAACGTCTGTTTTGATGTGTTAGTCAAAGAAGTTGACATCATCAAAATGGTAGATGAACCTTGTACAAACAAGAAGGTAGTAGGGAGTATGGTGACGATCCTCGTAGAGTACGTGGATGACATACTCTTGATAGGGAAGGATTTTCCTATGCTACGCTCGATCAATCTCCGCTTATCACTATGATTCTCCATATAGGATCAAAATGATACCTCCTAAATCCTGAGTTTTGGATCTATGAGATAGATTTAATTGGATGTTAGGATTCTCACTAGTTGTAGTGAGATGGTATCAATCGATCCTGGGGAGAATCACTGGAATGGTTCCAGGGTGATAAAGACGACTGAATGTCAGTCACAGGCATTGTCTTTACCCTCAGTGGAGGGACGGTATGTTGGAAAAGTTCCAAGAAAGATACCGTGACACACTAGACGATAAAGGCGCGATACATCGCTACTTAGGATGATACCAAAGAGGCTGTTTGGGTGTATATTGGTTCATGAGATGAACTGCGTTCCTACGATTGTGAGACAATGGTGTTATGGCTTATGCCAAGGAACGTCCGTCCCATCAGTGATCCAGACATATTCTAAGGCAGTATCACTTGATCATGGAGATGGTTGATCTCCAGGGATATCGAGGATAGAAGAGTAGACTCAGAGGACAACACAGGGGATCCACTCACAAAGGCCTGTTCCCAGAGAGAGACTTTTATGGGATGGTTGAGTATGAGATACTGCAACCACTGCTACAGATGGCCCTAGTGCAAGTGGGAGATTGTTAGTTATATGTATGCCCTAGAGGCCATTACTGTACATTGGATGTATATTGTAGTGGATGCTGGGACATATATAGGGAGGACTTTCTTGCTCGACATGATAGTATGCTATCTGGTTGACCTTTACCTTAACGTGTACACTGATTGTATCTCTGTTACATGTTGGTAAA
Source organism: Agapanthus africanus (assembly GCA_030015575.1). Classification (NCBI taxonomy): domain Eukaryota; kingdom Viridiplantae; phylum Streptophyta; class Magnoliopsida; order Asparagales; family Amaryllidaceae; genus Agapanthus; species Agapanthus africanus. The sequence goes on along the minus strand of CM057338.1, from coordinate 862,939,578 downwards.
GCCCTTAGGATGTGTACTTGACTACCTGGACTATGATGCGGATCATACTAGTAGGGACATGGTAGTCCATAAGTACATCCTTCAAAATCCCTAGTCATGGGTGTATCGAGATGGGGCATCGATATACCAGAGTAGACTAGCGTATACCTTCTCGACCCATACAGATGGGCGATGGATGATCCCATATCCATTGGTGTTTGACATCGGAGATGATATACGGGTGCTCAGTAGAGACTGGGTACACTGGACGGACTCGCCGAGAACTCCCAGATGGTATTATACCTCACGTCAGATGGCAGTTCTCTGGTGACACTGGTACAGAGTAGTCTGTTGACCCGAGATCATCATAGAGTCTCGTGTGGTTCCCACTGTGCTTTGATTTCCATCTTACCACGTCCAAGAGGGCGTGCAAAACGGTGGTTTTTGGGTACAGTCCCGAGTCACATGGAGGCAATGAGCGATAGGAGGGGATTCGTCTCTCCCGGTATAGGGGGTTGATGTTGTGCTGTGTTCGATTGGCTATAACAGGAAATCCCTGGCCAGGGTTGCTGAGATTTACTGGCAAGGGTTACCAGTAGTATCTCGAATTGTTATAGACCTCATATCGACACGACTTATTGAGCTATTGGGGTCTGACGTTTACCACCCCTAGGCAAGATATGCGACATATCAGACGATCAGACCGGACTGTACGGTAGTGTTACTGGTTGGATTCACTGGAGTGTGAGCGGTCTTGCTCGTCGATCTTCAGATCGCTCAATACCCGGGTGGCCGTTACGTTTAGCAGACCGCTTGCGGCTTGTGGGTGATTGATATGATCATCACCTGCTGCCGGCGTATTGACGAGTCTTTAGAATCCTACACAGAGGTTTCCTGGCTCAAGCAAAACGAAATAGGAGCGCATATGAGATATGTGCGGGACCGAGAATGATACCAGTATGTGATACTGTATTTGATTCTCGCGATATGTGACATTGATCGGTTATATGCGATATAGCCGGGTTATCGGATCAAGTGTTGATTCGATCAGATGTTACTGTTGATATTAGTCGGTTATATACGATATGACCGGATCATTAAATCAAGTGTTGATTTAATGATTCAATGCATAATTATATATTTGATATATTACTTTGCATTAACTAGTATCGGTTCACTTAAGATGGATTTTCTCACTCGGATGTTCGCATTGTATATGCGATATATTTTTGTGCACTTGTTTATATCATGTTTGATGATACATGTTTACTTGGTTAAGTGTAAAGAATTAAACCAAGGTTAAACTTATGATTAGGGTTATATTTCCTTTTCTCTTTTCCTTTATCTATTTATTCATTTTGGAAAATAGATGGAAAAAGGAGAAAAAGAATGGTGGCTTTTTGTTGTTGTTTAGTGGAAGCTTCATGATACCTTGACCCTAACCATTCATTTAACCTAAGTTAATTCTCTACACTTTACCATGGTTACTTTTATGATAAGAATTATTATTCTTTTCTTTTCTAATTAATCTTATCATAATATTCTTCTTCTTCCTCCTTGAACCAAAGAAGAAACCTTGACTTCATCAATGGTGATTGATGAATTAGAGTGAGAAATCCAAAACTAAAGTCTACCCAACTCCTATTTCTTCATCCTCTACCTCTTTCCAAGTAGTAGAGTGTGTTTCCTTCACAAGTTTTCAAGACTTGGTGAAGGTGGAGCTCGATCTAGTGATGCTTCGACGTAGATCATCTTCGGCACGTCGTCGACGACCTAGCCCGTCCATTCTCCGATGAAGCCGACGCTAGAGCCCGGATTTGATTTGGACAGCGGAGAGGACCTCATCTCGGAGCCGTGGAGGTGGACGACCGGATCTACAAAGGTTGTATTTCCGTATCTCTTAGTTAAGTGTTAACTAGTTAGCTTTTTCGCCTAAACTTCTAGCCGACGATCCGTAGTCGGGTCTCTCGGCACCCTTAAAATTTTAATTTGGCATGATCGATGCCTTGTGAGACCTAATTAGGGTGCCTAGGAACCCTACAGTGCGCGAATGTCTTCATAAAATAATTTCGTCAAGATCGTACAGATGAGCGGCCATAGTGTCTGAAAAAAATATTAGTGAGGGTTTAGTGATCAAACTGATCAAGAAAATACTTATTGAAATGGATACAGGAGTTTAAACAACTCTTGACATCCTCATAGAGAAAACAAGTTCTGTTAAGTACGCAACAAATTCAAATTTGTGCGAATAAGCCTAAAACCCTATGAAAAGATTTTCAAGAACACCAGGGAATAAAATTCCCGAAGGGTCCTCTTGATCTTTCAGAGCTAAGCTCTTCGCCAGAGGAATTAAATTCCTTTTATGTGATGGAATTAAATTCCAAAAAACTCAAAAAATCAGAGGGTAATGCCCGAGATATGGAAGTCTACTGCTAAAAAAATCACATCTTTGGATCTCTACGAGATGGGTTTCAGAGGAGTGCAAAGCTCTCATAATGGATTTAAAATCCAGAAATTTATGTTCGAAAAGAAAAGTTTTTTTTTATGTGCAAGATCTTTACCTAAAAAAGGGGGTTTCTTTTTGACAAAGTTTAATTCTGGAATTAAAATGGCTGAGAACTAAGCTCTGAAGAGGAGAATTAAATTCTCAAAGAAAACGAAGAAGGAAGAAAATGAAAGAAACAGTGGCTGCCTAAGTAACCAAACCCTTATATTTATAAGACGTGACAAGGGTGGTTCACCTCCCCATTCCCTTAGGCAACCAACGGTTGTAAAGGTGACAGCGTTGCACTCACGTGCAAGCCACGTGAGAACAACACTGTGGGGGCATTTGTTCCCTCATGAAAACTGAATAATAAATATAAAAAGCAATGGGAAAATTCCCTAAATAGAGCATCACATGCTCACACATGATAGGCAGTGCGCTTGATAAAACAAGGCTGAAACCGAGCCTCACGTGCAGACACGTGACCGCTATATACAAAGTATATAAGCGCCTTCTAAAAACAAACAATTAGCCAGAAAAATTCACGTGATAACACGTGATGCTCTTTGATAGGATTAACTTTGTGGGGTCACGTGCTACACATGATGGGCTCCTATGCCTTCTAAACCGATAGAATTAAATTCTAAAATAAAAGGGATCAAAACCCTATTTGGAAAATATTTCCTTAGATCTTTCTAAATAAGAAAGATTGCACTCTGTAAAGCAGTGCGCCGTTGGATTAAAAAATCCAATAGTGATTAAAAATCACCAATTTACAGAAGAAGATTCTGTATAGGGAAATATTTTCCTAATCTTGTGAGAAATATCTTCTGTAAAACAGAAGTCCTTGGATTAAAAATCCAACGGCGAATAAAATTCACCGATTGATTTAAAAGATCATTTTGGTTGACTATAAAATCAATCAAAATCTCTCAATAAGAGATTTTCTGAACAAATTGACTCTTTTCTTTCTCCTACAAATAGGAGCCAAGAGATAATAGAAAGGCAAAAAAAAAGAAAAGAAAAAAGAGACCCCCCCATAAACTTCAAGTTAAAGAGAGAAAACAGAAAGAAAAACCCGAGGTAAGAGAAGAAACAAAACACGGAGAATATCTCATCCCTTTTTTAACCTCCATAAGAGTTTTACTCTTATAAAAAGAACTTAGTTCTTCCTCTGATTGAGATCTGCAAAAGCAGATTTCCCCACAATTTGAGAATTTAATTCTCATTGGGGAGATTCTGCCATGCAGATCCAAAACCTAGGGGGAGATCTAAGTTCAGAGAATTTAATTCTCCCAAAAAGTATATAGCAATTTAATTTCTCTGATAAAACAAGGGTTTAACCCTTCATATAAGAACTTAGTTCTTCCTCATAGTGAAAAATCTGCAGAAGCAGATCTCCTTACAAGTTGAGAATTTAATTCTCATCGGGAAGATTCTGCAATGAAGATCCCAAACCTAAGAGAAAAACTAAGTCTTGAGAATTTAATTCTTATAAAACAGTGGGCTTGAAAGTATCGAAACTCAGGATCTCCATGCACGTAAAAAATTGGCACCCAACATGATAACGGCCGATCACGTGCTCCCACGTGAGCACCCTTGATGAACAAAAGAGGACAACCGAGATTAGCTCACGTGATCTGTTCATATCAGATTTTTGCATTTTTATATGGCCCATTCTTAATCACATTGTATATAAGTAGGTACTTTTGATCCATATCTGCTAAATTGTTGCAGGTTACAGGTTCTCAGCTCATTACAGTGAAATTTATGAGAAGTCGCTACAAATGTGAGACTACGATCAACAACAGTTGAATCCGTATGATGCTGCCTACCAGTTCAAGGAACAAATGGAAAATCATTTAGACACTTTAATGCACAAAGCAAAAGGGCAACACAAGATCCAAGACTTCAACACGGAGCTCAAGGCAAAAGTCCACATCATTCTGCACTATTGGAAATCTGAAAGAAGATTGAAGAGATTATGAGAAACCAAGTGAAGAAAACAGAAGATAAAAGCAACATGAAGAAACCCTGAAGAAATGAGCCCATGAACCCACCAAATGGCCGCGGAACCGCGGCCAAACAGGCACTTCTGCCGCGGTTCCGCGGCCGTGCAGTGCACGCGTCGGTGGCAGTGTCGGTGCTTTGACTCAACTCTCTTGGGGTATTTTTGTAATTTCGTGTATGGAACAGAATGTAAACTTAGGGTTTTCCTATTTATAAATAGGAGAGCTCAAAACCAAATTAAGTGTGCCTCTTTCAGGGTGCCTCTTTTGGGGTATGCCTCTTTTTATTTTTTATGCCTCTTTTTAATTCTTAAATCTAAATTTTAATTCCAATTGTAATGCATTGTTGAGAGGTCATCAATAAAATAAGTTTTATTTTTATCTCGCATTCTTTTTATCTGAATTTTAATTCCTGAAATTTTTTTATCTGTTCTTTTATTATCTGCAATTTAGTTCATCTATTAAAATAAAAAAAAATGAATTTTATTGTTATCTTCCTAATGAGTGAGTAATTCCTCACTTGTTAGGGATAGGAGAGGGAAGGTTTGAGAGAAGGAAATCTCTCTCACTCCTTTCTTTGCCCAAATAATTTTAATTAAGGACTCTCTTTAAATCAACCATAATCCGCTCATTACGGCACCCTATCCTACATGATAGCGGTGATTCCCTAATTAAACCGGTTGTGGTTGAATTAACTGGAGGTTAGGGCTAAGGGCCAAGAACGGACGGACAAGGACCAAAAGGAAGACACTAAGTTTCTTCCTAGTCGTGCTAATCTCCGTTGTTGACTATTACCCTAACACCTATATTCTTAACTAGGGCATTGAAAGAAGTGAGAAGAATCCCTATTTCGAACTAACCTAATTCTAACCCTAACAAGCCTTTATATCAATTTATTCTCATTCTTAGATCTTAAAAAAAAACCTACCAACGTTAGGACTTAACTCGTTAGAACATAAAGAAAAGGATACCATCTCCCTGAAGATGACCCGTACTCATCTCGGTCTAGCTACATGCGACACCGTTGTTGATTGCGGTTAACTACTGCTCACTTAAAAACATCATCAATCAAATGGCGCCGTTACCGGGGAGACGGTAGTCTCTTTCTTTGTGTAATTTCGGGTTAAAACACAATTCAAAAAAAATTATAAAAATTGAAAAATTTTAAAATAAAAATAAAAATAAAAATCATCTTGTTATTTTTGAAAGGATTTTGTGCAAGTGTGCAGGCTTGGAGCAAACTCTGTTTCAGATCTGGAGCAAACTCAGTGAACAAATCCAGAAATAGTGGATCTAAACAAAAAGAGGAGAACCAATTCAGCACAAGGAACAAATTTGACGACGTCAACCTTCAGAAGAGCCGCGGAACCGCGGCACAAGTGCATGTTTGACCGTGGAACCGCGGTCAACAGCTGACGTCAGCAACCCAATTTTCTCTGTAAGCATCCCATTTCTTCTCTCCTATCCTCTGCACTCCACTGCAAAAATTTTCCTGCAGGATTCTTGTTAGTGTATATGCCCTAGAGGCCATTACTGTATCATACTAGTTTGTATATTACTTAATAGATGCTTGGGATATTCACCTTGTATGTACAATCTTGCTCAAAATAGTAGTATGCTACTTGGTTTGTTTCTACTTCAATGTGTACATGTGTTTATTCTTGTATATCGCCTATACACATTAGTAGAGCCCTTAGGATCTTTGCTTGATTACCAGCGATGTGATGGCCGTCACACTAGTGGGGCTGGGTAATCTATAAGCACATCCTTATGCAGGTCCCTGGTCGCAGGACTATCGAGACAGGGCATCGATACTCCGGAGTAGACCAGCGCATGCGCTTCTCATCCCAGTGTGGGAGACGGTCTGTCCCACAGCCGTCAGTACGTCGTACTTGAGATAGTATGCGGGTGCTCGTTAGGTTACGGGTACACTGGACAGGACTCGTCGGGAACTGACTAGTTGGTATTATACCTATCGTCAGTTATCAGTTCCCAGGTGACATAAGTACAGCTTAGTCCGCTGACTTGACACTGTCACTTCGCCTCAAGTGTGTTCCCACTGCACTTTGATCACTACCCTACCACGGCTCAAAGGAGTCGTGCAAACAGGTAGTGGTTGGGTGCAGTCCCGAAGCACTTGGAGGCAGTGACGGTTAGACAGGATTCGTCTCTCCCGGTATTGGGGGTTGACATCGCGCTGTGTCTAGGAGAGCCATTACACGAGTAGTCCCTGGCCAGGGCAAACAAGATATACTGGTAGGTTTCCAGTGTTATCTCAGGGTGTTTTGGGCTTCGCTCCGGCACGACTTGTACCGCTATTGGGGGACTGACGTTTACCACCCCCTAGGCCCGCCATGCGATGTATCAGACGAACAGACCGGACTGTACGGAGAATGTCACACTCAGGCTCAGTAGGAGTTCGGATGGGTTTCGCCTCGTCGGTCTTCTTGTCGGCATTACCTGGGGACCGTTACGCACAGCTAGTGCCGCTTGCGGTCTGTGGTTAAACCCACTGCCAGCGTAGTGTCGAGTCTTTAGAGTCCCACACAGAAAGCTTTTCGCCTTTAGGCAAAAGAGTAGAGGTCGCATGGTATTGCGACAGGTCGCATGGTTTTGCGACAGGGTTCGGTCACATCCGTGCACTTGTGCACGTACAGTGTCCGGACAGTTTACACTAGCGGGCTTTGGTTTAAGCCGGATCCTAGTGTACCTTATTGGATTGGATTTATCCAGTTTGCATTCGTGTTCCTCGGAACGTGGATGCGGTTGTGTATGCACAGTTGACAGGGAGGCAGAGGCAGCGGATTCTCATTAGGGTTGTTGACAGTTGACCGTTGACTATTTGACTTTATGCTCAACCCTAATGAGAATATGATATGTGATTAACTATTATATTAATTAAGTATTATGGTGATATGGTTGTTGACTTGTTGACTTTTGTTGACTTGTTGACTTTGTTGACTTGTTGACTGTTGTTGACTTGTTGACCGGTTGACTAGGCTTGACTAGTTGACCATCATGATAACCATAGCCATCATTTCATGGCAAAGACTTTTGTTTACTTGCTCATTTGTGTAAAATGAGTGCATGAAATGATATGGTTGTGGTTGCTTCTAACCATCACATAAGACTTTTTTTTGATATGATGAGTTATGATCACTTTGGATTATGAGAGGGTGAAAGACAAAAGAGAGCCTCATTTTCTTTCTTGCTCATTCTCTCTCTTGTTCTTGAGCTCTCCTCTTGCTCTCACCCTCAACCTCTTGCTCCCTCTCTTGATCTATGGTTCTCTTGTCTCATGAGTTGAGAATCAAGAACCATAGATAAAATCCCATTCTATTTCTTCTCTACTCATTCTAGTTCACTAGGTTTAGCAAACCAAGTGAACTGGTTTCTTCAAAGAACGAAGAAGGAGCTAAAGGTTGGAGCTTTCAGGTGGATCTATCTTCGGCGTACGGAGACGACGAGAAGAAGCCATCGGACCACCATCGGAGCTTTGAAGACGAAGGAGTTCAAGACAAGCAAGGTATAACCCCCTAACCGAGTAGCTAAAACTCATAGTTAGGATGTTAGATAGAAGTTTAACCAAGATCCGGGTTTTAGGTCCATGTTACCATCTTTAAGAAAATCGTTTTTTACCAAATTCCGCATTCCCGAAAGTACCGGGAGAGGTAGCATGGACTTACAGTGGTATCAGAGCCTAGTTAAACTCTATCTAACATGTTAGCAAGTAACTAGAAGATCGATCAAAGAAAAAGTCCCGAAAACAAAACCCCAAATTTTCAACTTTCTGTCGATTTTTAAAGTACTGGAAAAACTTTTTGGAACACACCTAAAATCGACTCAGGCTTTTTAAAAGAATCTGCAAAATTTTGGGCCCCTGACTTGGTCAAAGCGCCGCGCTTCCGCGGCGGGAGCACGCTCCCGCCGCGGAAGCGCGGCCGAGTTGACTCGGTCAGGGGTTTTATCTTTTGCAGTTTACTCTTGGGGGTATTTTGGGATTTTTGGTATATATATTTTCTGCCCAGATTTTCCAGAACGAAAATTTTATTTTGGGGTCCCGAAAATCCGTATTTTTGATCGAACTTCTAAAAGACTTGAGCTAACGGGTTTTTTCTGTAATGTGATATTTGTATTGAACGTCTACTAATCGCTATATGTCGAATAGTGGGGGTTATACAAATCTGTGATCTGTAATGTGCTGGAATGTGTATATAAATATGTTGGATTGTCGCGGATGAATAGCCGGGGGTTGTGAGACGAGAGTTTTCTTTTCTTTCAATTCTTGTAAATTTGTAAATTGATGTAATAATTATTTGTATGGCCGCACAACCGGGTCGGGGTTGTAGCCGTCATTGTATAATTTCTTTTTACTGTTTTTGCTCCTAGGATAGACCCATGGAGGGGGTGCACAAACTACCGGGTATGCCGAAGTGTCGAGTGGCCTACTCATAGGAGATGAGGGAGGTTACTACGCTTCGGGTACTTGGCGGGTAGTTTGCCGCACCCGTAGGGGTCTTGGGTGGGGTATTTGGCTATTCACCGCGACCGTGTAATCTGTCTTTCGTTACAGGCTCGTACGAATTACAGATTCCTAGTATATCCAATGTATTTATCTGTGATCTGAAATGTTTATCATTGCAGTATATCTATATATGATATTATTTAGGCGTTGCTTATGTTTTACAGACGCGCTAGCCCAGCCCCCGCTCTGTCGTTAGTTAAGTAACCTAACGGGTAATGACGGGGCCCCGTGGCGAATGCGAATGGCATAAGCGTACGTCATATTTTGGTTGTTTTCTGCAATGGTAGGATTAAATGATGGGACGCATTAAAAGAACTAATGCAAGAATATCACGCATTAAAAGAACTAATGCAAGATAATAAACCAAGTTAAAGTCGTTGGAACACTTTCGAAAAACCACTCGGTTCTTTTCAAAACCAACTTTTAAATGCGGAGCTTGAGCCACTCCTTTTAAAAGCTATCTCGTTCCATCGACCAAATCAAGTTCACTACGTTCACGGTTTTGCCAAAACCATTCGTAGCCCTCCGTCGTTTCGTATGAATATTCAATAGTATTCAAGCTGTGTTTGTTGACCTTCGTCAAGGCATAGTGATTGGTAGCTATTGGGTATTCATATGTAGCATAGATAGATGCGTTGGTTTGGGACATTCGCATTACCTTGTTGACCTTCGTCAAGGGTATATACGGGTGGATTCAAATTAACCTGGATAATGACGGGCAGAACTTGACATGTGACTTATGATTTGTTGACCTTCGTCAAGGTCATGAGAGCATGGGGCAAAAATCCACATCGGGAGTTTCATAAGTACTGAAACTTGCTAGATTTGCATACCATTTGGAGTGTGATGATTCTGGTAGGATTCCTTCAGTTTCGTCACGCAATGATATTTGGATCCCAATCCTACTGTGAGTATATGCTACTCCTCGGGAAATTTCTCACTAAACGATCAATGCTATAAACCTAGTAGGTGCCTAGAAAGGTGTTAGCGGGGCTACGCCCCCAGGGAAAAGAGGTTCTCTAATTAAGGAACTTCGCGAAAGCGTTGGAAAACCTCCCTCGAAGTACCGACACCGGCCTGGCTGAACGGTTAAGCAAGTATTGTGCGGTGGGATTGATCCCGGCTAATTCTTCCTTTATGGTTTGAGGAGGGATTCGAGAAACAGTGGGAGCCATCCTGTTTAGACAAACTAAAAACCACTCTAAACTTGCAAGAGCATCATGCTGAATGTTTCTTCTTCTCTCTCTTAATTGCAGCGACCAAATCAACATGACTGGACTTAAGTTACTCCTAGATAAAAACAAACTGACAGGGCCAAACTACAAAGATTGGCTCAGGAATGTCAAGATAGCAATCACTTATGACAAGCTGGGGTATCTTCTTACCACCAAAGCTCCCCCTGTCCCTGGTCCAACTTCCAGTGTCGCGGATAAGGAAATCCGCAAGACTTGGGAGATTGATAGCGCGAAGGCCAAATGCCTCCTGCTTGCCTCGATGGACAACGAACATCAGAGGAGGCATGAGAATATGGACATGGAATCCATATTGCTTCATACAAAAGAACTGTATGGAGAGCAATCACGTATCGCAAGATACGAAGCGTCGAAAAAGTTATTTTCGACAAGAATGGCCGTCGGATCATCAGTAGCCGAGCACGTGCTAAAGATGATCGGCTACATTGAGGAGCTCGCTGACCTAGGGATCACATTGGAGAGTGAGCTATATACGGATATAGTTCTCCAGTCCCTTCCTTCCACTTACGCCCAGTTTATACTGAACTTCAACTTACAAGAAAAAGAGGTTGAACTTTCAGAGCTCCTCAACATGCTGAGGAGCGCAGAGGGCACCCTACAGAAAGGTAGGGAAACATCCACTTTGTTTGTAGGAGGATCATCTTCTTCTAGGTCCAAGGCGAAAGCCAAGGGAAAGAAGAAGAAGGCCCCCGCCAAACCAAGGGGCGGTGTTAGTAAAGTGGATACGAAGGGAAAAGGTAAAGCAACAAAGATAGCGGGGAAGCTTGTGGATAAGGAAGAATGCTTCTATTGTCATAAGAAAGGACACTGGAAGAATGATTGCAGGGCCTGGAAGGCCAGAACACAGGAATTGAAGCAGGTTGCAGCTTCAGCTTCAGGTGTGTATGTTATTGAAAACTGTCTTTCAATAAACTCTACTTCCTGGGTATTGGATACCGGATCAGGATCTCATATCTGTAATTCTTTGCAGGCGTTGAGAAACCGTAGGGTTTTGAAGGCAGGTGACATGACCCTCAGAGTTGCGAACGGAGCTAGCATGGATGCTAAAGCCGTGGGGGACTATCACCTGGGAATGTCAGATGGACATGTTTTGGTTTTGCGTAATTGCTTTTTTGTACCCAACGCAACTTGTAATATCATTTCTGTATCTTTAGTTTCTAAAGAAGGTTATGAATTTGCGTTTATAAGTAATGTTGTAAACATTCACCTTAATCAAGTTTTGATTAGGTCAGGTACATTGAGTAATGGTATATACGTGTTAAACCAACCACAGATTTTTAATGTCCAGAATACACATAAAAGAAAGTCTCCAGAAATAAATCAGACTTTCTTATGGCATTGTAGATTGGGTCACATCAATGAGAGAAGGTTGACTAAGTTACATACAGAAGGATATTTGAATGCGTTCGAATATCAATCGTATGCCACTTGTCAATCTTGTCTCAAAGGAAAGATGACAAAGACTCCGTTTACTGGACATGGAGTAAGAGCGAGCGAGCTCTTGGGACTCGTACACAGTGACGTATGCGGTCCAATGTCTACACATGCCCGAAGCGGACATTCTTACTTCATTACTTTTACGGATGACTTCTCAAGGTACGGTTATGTCTTCTTAATGAAACATAAGTCCGAGGCCTTTGGAAAATTCCAGGAGTATAAGAATGAAGTAGAGAAACAGACCGGCAAAAGTATTAAGATTCTAAGATCGGATCGAGGTGGAGAATACTTAAGTGCCGAATTCCTGAATTACTTAAAAGAGAATGGTATTCTCTCTCAGCTTACTCCTCCATACACTCCGCAACATAATAGTGTATCGGAGAGACGGAACTGAACCCTATTGGATATGGTTCAGTCCATGATGAGTAACGCTGAGTTACCGCGATCATTCTGGGGATATGCACTAGAAGCAGCTGCGTATCTCTTGAACAAGGCTCCCACCAAGACTGTGCCTACCACCCCATATGAGATGTGGACTGGGAAGAAACCCTGTCTTAAGTATCTTAAGGTATGGGGATGTCCAGCTTCTGTAAAAAAGCAGCATGCGGACAAGCTTGAGGCACGTTCAGTACAGTGTAAGTTTGTGGGATACCCAAGGAACTCCAGGGGGTATCTTTTCTATTCAGCTGAGGAACAAAAGGTCTTTGTTTCTCAGCATGCCCGCTTCTTGGAAACTGAGTTTTTGGAAACCCAGATAAGTGGGAATACAATAGAACTGGAAGAAGTTCCAGAACCACAGACTGTTACTGAAAGCTTAGTGGAACCAGAGGGTTCAACAGAACAGGACATTCCTACGCCGCTCCGCAGGAGTAGTAGGCAGTCTCATCCGCCCGAGAGATACTACGGTTTTCTCATAGACGGGGATAGAGAGGATTGCATCATAGAATATGATGAGCCTACTAGCTTCCAGCAGGCCGTTCAGAGCGTTGACTCAGTGAAATGGCTGGATGCAATGCGGACCGAAATGGAGTCCATGTACACCAACAAGGTATGGACGTTGGACATTGCTCTAGACGGGGTAAAACCCGTAGGATGCAAGTGGATCTTCAAAAGGAAGATTGGTGTAGATGGACAGGTTGAGACCTATAAAGCTAGGCTGGTAGCAAAGGGTTTTCGTCAAAGACCTGGCTTGGACTACGACGAAACCTTTTCTCCATTAGCCATGCTGAAATCCATTCGGATCCTTCTTGCCATTGCTGCCTTCCACGATTATGAGATCTGGCAAATGGACGTAAAGACAGCTTTTCTAAATGGAAATTTAGAGGAGTGTGTCTATATGGACCAGCCAGAGGGTTTCATTCAGAGTGGGAGCAGCGGAAAGGTGTGCAAGTTGCTTAAGTCCATCTATGGACTAAAGCAGGCATCGCGGAGTTGGAACATCTGCTTTGATGAGACGGTCAAAGAATTTGGCTTTATCAAAAATCCAGATGAACCATGCATCTATAGTAGATTTGTAGCGAGAACTGTAGTATTCCTCGTTTTATACGTGGATGACATTCTCTTAATAGGAAATGACATTCCTATGCTACAATCTGTCAAGGGGTTCTTGTCACACAGGTTCTCCATGAAAGACCTGGGTGATGCCTCGTACATTCTGGGTATCCGGATCTACCGTGACAGATCCAAGAGGATATTAGGACTTTCACAGTCCAGGTACATCGACACCATACTGAAGAGATTCAGTATGGAAGATTCCAAGCGCGGTAACCTACCGGCTTGTCACGGGATCACCCTCTCTAAAGAGATGTCTCCCAAGACTGATTTGGAGAGGGATCGCATGTCTATTATACCCTACGCTTCTGCGGTAGGCTCTATAATGTATGCGATGTTGTGTACCAGACCGGATGTAGCTTATGCACTGAGTGTGGTAAGCCGGTATCAGTCAAACCCTGGGGAGAAACACTGGATAGCGGTAAAGAACATTCTCAAGTACCTGAGAAGGACTAAGGAGATGTTCTTGGTGTATGGCGGAAAAGACCTCCAGATCGAGGCCTTTGCTGACTCCAGCTTTCAGAGTGACAAGGATGATTCCAAGTCCATGTCGGGTTTTGTCTTTACCCTCAATGGAGGGGCGGTGTGTTGGAAGAGTTCCAAACAAGAAACCGTTGCAGACTCGACGATGGAAGCGGAATACATCGCTGCATCTGATACCGCAAAAGAAGCTGTCTGGATGAGGAAGTTCTTGAAAGAACTTCAGGTGGTTCCGTCCATTGTTGATCCAATACCTCTGTATTGCGACAACAACGGGGCTATAGCTTTAGCGAAGGAACCAAGGTCCCATCAGAAATCCAGGCACATCTTGAGGCGGTATCACCTGATCAGGGAGATCGTAGATCGCCAGGAGATCGAGGTTCGGAGAGTCGCTTCAGAAGATAACACTGCAGATCCATTCACCAAGGCCCTGCCCCAGACTCTGTTCGAGCGGCTGATCGAGATGATAGGTCTTCGATACGCCAGTACATGGCCTTAGTGCAAGTGGGAGATTGTTAGTGTATATGCCCTAGAGGCCATTACTGTATCATACTAGTTTGTATATTACTTAATGGATGCTTGGGATATTCACCTTGTATGTACAATCTTGCTCAAAATAGTAGTATGCTACTTGGTTTGTTTCTACTTCAATGTGTACATGTGTTTATTCTTGTATATCGCCTATACACATTAGTAGAGCCCTTAGGATCTTTGCTTGATTACCAGCGATGTGATGGCCGTCACACTAGTGGGGCTGGGTAATCTATAAGCACATCCTTATGCAGGTCCCTGGTCGCAGGACTATCGAGACAGGGCATCGATACTCCGGAGTAGACCAGCGCATGCGCTTCTCATCCCAGTGTGGGAGACGGTCTGTCCCACAGCCGTCAGTACGTCGTACTTGAGATAGTATGCGGGTGCTCGTTAGGTTACGGGTACACTGGACAGGACTCGTCGGGAACTGACTAGTTGGTATTATACCTATCGTCAGTTATCAGTTCCCAGGTGACATGAGTACAGCTTAGTCCGCTGACTTGACACTGTCACTTCGCCTCAAGTGTGTTCCCACTGCACTTTGATCACTACCCTACCACGGCTCAAAGGAGTCGTGCAAGCAGGTAGTGGTTGGGTGCAGTCCCGAAGCACTTGGAGGCAGTGACGGTTAGACAGGATTCGTCTCTCCCGGTATTGGGGGTTGACATCGCGCTGTGTCTAGGAGAGCCATTACACGAGTAGTCCCTGGCCAGGGCAAACGAGATATACTGGTAGGTTTCCAGTGTTATCTCAGGGTGTTTTGGGCTTCGCTCCGGCACGACTTGTACCGCTATTAGGGGACTGACGTTTACCACCCCCTAGGCCCGCCATGCGATGTATCAGACGAACAGACCGGACTGTACGGAGAATGTCACACTCAGGCTCAGTAGGAGTTCGGATGGGTTTCGCCTCGTCGGTCTTCTTGTCGGCATTACCTGGGGACCGTTACGCACAGCTAGTGCCGCTTGCGGTCTGTGGTTAAACCCACTGCCAGCGTAGTGTCGAGTCTTTAGAGTCCCACACAGAAAGCTTTTCGCCTTTAGGCAAAAGAGTAGAGGTCGCATGGTATTGCGACAGGTCGCATGGTTTTGCGACAGGGTTCGGTCACATCCGTGCACTTGTGCACGTACAGTGTCCGGACAGTTTACACTAGCGGGCTTTGGTTTAAGCCGGATCCTAGTGTACCTTATGGGATTGGATTTATCCAGTTTGCATTCGTGTTCCTCGGAACGCGGATGCGGTTGTGTATGCACAGTTGACAGGGAGGCAGAGGCAGCGGATTCTCATTAGGGTTGTTGACAGTTGACCGTTGACTATTTGACTTTATGCTCAACCCTAATGAGAATATGATATGTGATTAACTATTATATTAATTAAGTATTATGGTGATATGGTTGTTGACTTGTTGACTTTTGTTGACTTGTTGACTTTGTTGACTTGTTGAGTTTTGTTGACTTGTTGACCGGTTGACTAGGCTTGACTAGTTGACCATCATGATAACCATAGCCATCATTTCATGGCAAAGATTTTTGTTTACTTGCTCATTTGTGTAAAATGAGTGCATGAAATGATATGGTTGTGGTTGCTTCTAACCATCACATAAGACTTTTTTTTGATATGATGAGTTATGATCACTTTGGATTATGAGAGGGTGAAAGACAAAAGAGAGCCTCATTTTCTTTCTTGCTCATTCTCTCTCTTGTTCTTGAGCTCTCCTCTTGCTCTCACCCTCAACCTCTTGCTCCCTCTCTTGATCTATGGTTCTCTTGTCTCATGAGTTGAGAATCAAGAACCATAGATAAAATCCCATTCTATTTCTTCTCTACTCATTCTAGTTCACTAGGTTTAGCAAACCAAGTGAACTAGTTTTTTCAAAGAACGAAGAAGGAGCTAAAGGTTGGAGCTTTCAGGTGGATCTATCTTCGGCGTACGGAGACGACGAGAAGAAGCCATCGGACCACCATCGGAGCTTTGAAGACGAAGGAGTTCAAGACAAGCAAGGTATAACCCCCTAACCGAGTAGCTAAAACTCATAGTTAGGATGTTAGATAGAAGTTTAACCAAGATCCGGGTTTTAGGTCCATGTTACCATCTTTAAGAAAATCGTTTTTTACCAAATTCCGCATTCCCGAAAGTACCGGGAGAGGTAGCATGGACTTACAATTCTTTGCACAGCAACTTCTTCTCCCCCTCCAATAAATTGTTTTTGTGCAGGATTCTTTGCGCCGCAAATAAAAATTAAATTTGGCAAGTATTTTAGATTTTGGTATGTTATTGCTTTGCATATTTAATACGGAATCTAAGGGGCTATAACACCAATTAAGATTGGGTGGGGATTTCATTACCCTTCCTAAGACCCTAGAAATCACTAAAAGCATATGCATCACCCTCGAGTTAATTAAAAAATATCTAGACTCAGCCAATTACGGACTGTCGCGCTCATTAGGACAGAGGAAGGTTGTGGGTATTCAGTCGTTTATCTAAACATGATTTTGTGGTGCCTAGGCTAGACAAGTGAGAAAGGTAACTTTAAAAGGCCCGTCTCACGGTGATTCGTGAGCGGAACCCTCCTTTCTTCATTTGTACTTACCTGGCCACAATTGGCGGTGAAGAGGCGATTTGAGGGATATCTCACAACTTGTCACTTTGGAACAGTTAGGAGCAGTCTAGTTGATTTAGGAGACCCTACCTCTAGATTTGATTGTGCATGTTTTAACTGTGAATGTTTGAAATTGCGCCGTAAGTCTGTACACATTCTTGCAAAAAACTCTTTCTATAAAAAAAACACTTTCAAAAATGTCAAAACTCCAAAAACAAACAATTTTTTTTAAAATAAAAAAAAATAAAATAAAAATCACATTCTTTTTCTTTTCCTTTCTCTCATCACATCATGGGTACCCTACTTCGCAAAACTCTTGCCGAACTTTGGTACCCAAAACCAGACATTACTTCCTACGGTTCTTGTTTTGGTCGAATTTCGAACGACCCCTCCATGCCAAAAATCTCTTTGAAAGATCAAATAGATGCGTCTAGGACAAACAATTAGACTCAGCAATCCACTTCATATCAACCGTTTCAAATATTCACCCCTTCTCATATTGATATCCCTTTTGAGAGTTCAGTTGTAATCCCAAAACCTATGTCTATTGTTGAACATATTGAACAATCTCGTAACCGATCTTTCACTCCTTTCACCACTGCGAATTTTTTGGATCAACAATTCCATTCATCTTCTTATCCAAATGTTAATCCTACTCATGTCCAACCATTCAATTCCTACCATTCCTACCCGACTTTCGCACTTTCCCTAGACATTGCTTCTATACAGCCATTTGGGAGTTTCCAGTATCCAAACAACTTTGAATCTTTTACTGAAACTCCTTCACAACCCATGTCTAGTCTGGAACAGGCGTTGGAAGACTTTAGGGTAGCGTCATTCCAATAGATGATGGATTTGAATGCGTCCATGGCCGCCCTCATACAACCTAGTGACCCGGTAGCTAGTTCCCAATTAGCTCGACATTTCCCAATTTATGATGAGGCGGTAGGACAGGTTGAGAATTTGAGTGGAAAAAGTGAGCTGTACACCCCTCCAAGTCAAACCTACCAGTCCCCAATTGAATCCCACAACTCCGGTTTTGAATGTCTATCAAGTGTCCCAAATGATTCACCAGTTGAAGATAGAACGCTTAATGAGTTGTGCGAGTTTGTAGTGTTTGATTTACCTGATTGTGAAGGGTCCCTTTCAGGTGAAACCATCACCAATCCTTTTGATCACTACACCTCCATCTTAGAACCTGAATTGATTGATTTCCATGCTTTTGATGAGGTGTCTGAGAAATTTAATTTTCACTTGATCGAGGATATTGACGCTGGGAATATTTTGGATGATGAAACCACATATTTGGATGAGTTTCTCTCTCCAATTCATCATCCCGAGTCATTAAATGTTTCTCCCGAACTTCATATGCGTCTTGATTTTGATAAGAATTTCATGGATAAGCTAAATTTTGAGGAGAGTATTGAGGAAATTATTGAGGATGAAGCAGTTTTACTTGAGGAATCGGATTTTCCAATTCATTGACTGCGCACACCCTCCTGAATCTTTAACCGATACTCTTCCTCAATCACTTCCCTCCATCCTCGCTCTGACCCTGCAAGAAATCGTTACACTTTCATTTTCAATGTCTGGTTTACCAAGTTCGATGTACCCGTGTTTTCTCACGAATCTTGAGGGATTTGACCTCATTTCTCAGTTGGTTGATAGATTAGCATAATCGCTTTTTACACATCGGTCATTACAAATTGTGCTAATTTATACACTCAATTCCCACCCTCAAGTTCGTATTCCACTTCTTTCTCCCACTTTCTCTGGTTCTTCTTCTAATCTTCCTTTAATTATAGCGAATTTTAATGAATCACAATCCGATATTTTGAGTTCAATAATTCTAGAAAAACAACTTAATTTAGACTCTTTTGAGAATAAGGTAGATGAGTTTTATGGTCTCCTACCTCCATAATTTTTGAAAACTCAAGCGTGTTGAATTCTGGCGCGACACTTATTGACATTGAAACGTTCAATCGGACCATCGATGAAAGTTTCGAAGATATTTTCGCCGACGAACTCGCATTCCTAAACGACACAGATTTCGTGATTAATCAACCTCTACCTGAAGAAGTCGAACCGCCACCATTTCTTCTTATCCCATGCGAGAATATGACCATTCTTCCCATTCCTAATCATCCACATTCTCGTTTTCGTTCACCATTATTGTTTCGTCTCTACAAATCGAGACGTAAACCTTTTCTTTTACACCACTTATCTCTTCCCTATTTCTTCCTGGCTCCATACAACATGTTCTTCCACCAACCGGTGCGTTTCACTGATAAATTCTTCGAATAGTTGGTGTTGACTTTTGGTCTTTGCAAAGCTTGACATTGACTGTTAACTTTGACCCCCCCCCCTCTTTAAAAGCTTAACATTATTTAACTTAAGTTTGGGAGGGTATAATTTGGCTCTTGAAAATAATTTTTTAACTCAAAGTGGTGAGCCAAAAATAAGTTTGAGGGAGATTTTCACAATCATATTTCATGTCCCCGTTAATAAATTTTTCCTCCCAAGTTTACAGGTTTATGAGATTTAAAAAAAATGGCAACAGTGGAAACACTGTTTCACTTAAGTTTGGGGGGGAATTTTTTGTGTATATATATTTTGTTTTCTTTTTCTGTTAAAAAAATAAAAATAAAATAAAAATAAAAATAAATAAACAAACAGGGGAGTACCGGCAATTTTGACCCTCTTGCTGTAGCCTGACAGTGAGGGCACTGTCAAGTTTAAGTTTAGGGGTGTGCTCGGTAAGTTTTCTTCCTTCGCATTCATATGTATATTTTTGCATTTGCATACTTATTTTAAAACCCATAAAAATAAAAAATTAAGTGAAAAAATTGAAAATTTCCATTTCGGCCAAAATTGACTTAAGTTCAACATGACGGTTGACTAGTTAGGAAAAACTGGATTCTAAACTTAGTAAATTAAAAACCTTAAAAATAACCTTTCTTAAAGTTTAACTGTAGAAAATATACGTCCTTATAGTTTATTTAGAAATAGGCAAATTTTGAGTTCAGTTCTTGGGCTAAATCGAAATAAGGGAAGAATATTAAAAGCTCTATTTGAAGTATAAATCTGAAAAATAATTCTAAAACTTAAGTCCAAATTCTGAAAGTATAAACCCTACTTTACGCACTCACACACATCTTGAAACTTGGGATAGTAGAGGATACCTTGAAATGCTCTTGTCTAAAAATCCTTAATATGAGGGAAAATAAAATAAAAGTATAAATGGTGAATAAAGAAAAAAATGAACACTGGTTTTGTAATTACTTAAGACAGCATAAATAAAAAATATATAGCGAGAGTGCTTTATTACCTAGTGCCTTAGACCAACTGGTTTGGGAGTCACTGCTAAGCCTTAGGTATTACAAGACGGGGAATTACGCCTAAATGCGCAAGCATATTTTGTAATCGGTCGTTTAGTACCTCAAGAAGTATTAACGGTCGCATGAAAGATGTGTGAGTAATTTCATCTAAAATTCACCAACCAAAAATATTTTGGAAGATGGACAAGAGTATGATAGCTTGAATTGAATTTCCAAGTGTAGGGGTGATAATTATACCACGTAGGGGTATATAATTGGAGTTTAGAGGAGAGATAGGAATAAAAGATAGGGCTTGTATCTTCAGTAGAGATAATAAAAATTCTTGAGTTAAGATTGCACCTTAGAAGGAAAACTTAGGAGATGCTGAAAGCTTTATAAACTTGCAAAACGTATATGTTCTTAAGTTAAATGAAAAGGAAGTGTGAAAAATACGGGTTGATGATTTCTAAGATGAAGATAATAGAATTTCTTGCTAGAATACTAAATTGAAGAATTAGAGTCAATGTCCAAATTGATCGGATTTTGTGGGTAGTATCCGCTGAAAACCCTCAGGAGACAACACTTCTCCTACTAGGGACACCTAGAAGTTTAACGGCTTATTGCACGAGCTCAGTGCAATCGCGTTCCCTGCGAAAGTGAGGTTAGGAATTTTTGAGAATAAAAATTGACTTTTCTCGGGACGAGCAAAAGATAAGTTTGGGGGTATTTGTTCATATCAGATTTTTGCATTTTTATATCGCCCATTCTTAATCACATTGCATATAAGTAGGTACTTTTGATCTATGTCTGCTAAATAGTTGCAGGTTATAGGTTCTCAGCTCGTTACAGTGAAATTCATGAAAAGTCGCTACAAATGTGAAACTACGACCAACAACAGATGAATCCGTACCATACTGCATACCAGTTCAAGGAACAAATGGAAAATCATTTAGACACTTTAATGCACTAAGCAAAAGGGCAACACAAGATCCAAGACTTCAACACGGAGCTCAAGGCAAAATTCCACATCATTCTGCACTTTTGGAAATCTGGAAGGAGATTGAAGAGATTATAAGAAAGCAAGTGAAAAAAACAGAAGATAAAAGCAACATGAAGAAACCCTGAAGAAATGGGCCCATGAACCCACCAAATGGCCGCGGAACCGCGGTCAAACAAGCACTTCTGCCGCGGTTCCGCGGCCGTGCAGTGCATGTGTCGGTGGCAGTGTCGGTACTTTAACTCGGCTCTCTTGGGGTATTTTTGTAATTTCGTGTATGGATCAGAATGTAAACCTAGGGTTTTTCTATCTATAAATAGGAGAGCTCAAAGCCAAATTAAGTGTGCCTCTTTTGGGGCATGCCTCTCTTTATTTTTTATGCATCTTTTTAATTCTTAGATCTAAATTTTAATTCCAATTGTAATGCATTGTTGAGAGGTCATTAATAAAATAAGTTTTATATTTATCTCGTATTCTTTTTATCTGAATTTTAATTCCTGAATTTTTTTTATCTGTTCTTCTATTATCTGCAATTTAGTTCATCTATTAAAATAAAAAAAAATGAATTTTATTGTTATCTTCCTAATGAGTGAGTAATTCCTCACTTGTTAAGGATAGGAGAGGGAAGGTTTGAGAGAAGGAAATCTCTCTCACTCCTTTCTTTTCCCAAATAATTTTAATTAAGGACTCTCTTTAAATCAACCATAATCCGCTCACTACGGCACCCTATCCTACATGATAGCGGTGATTCCCTAATTAGACCGGTTGTGGTTGAATTAACTGGAGGTTAGAGCTAAGAGCCAAGAACGGACGGATAAGGACCAAAAGGAAGAAACTAAGTTTCTTCCTAGTCGTGCTAATCCCCGTTGTTGACTATTACCCTAACACCTATATTCTTAACTAGGGCATTGAAAGAAGTGAGAAGAATCCCTATTTCGAACTAACCTAATCCTAACCCTATCAAGCCTTTATATCAATTTATTCTCATTCTTAGATCTTAAAACAAAACCTACCAACGTTAGGACTTAACTCATTAGAACTTAAAGAAAAGGACACCATCTCCCTAAGGACGACCCGTACTCATCTCGGTCTAGCTACACGCGATATCGTTATTGATTGCGGTTAACTACTACACACTTAAAAACATCATCAATCATGATCCCACATGACCCCCAATTAGTGCTTAGCACTTATAAAGCAAAAAGGGAATAAATCAAGGGCAAGTTTCCATTTTTGCGGCGTCTCACGTGATCTCACGTGACCCAATAGCGCTTAGCGCTCAGAAAAGAACAAGGGAATAAACCCAAAGAAATAGTGTCTCAAATTTTTAGTGTTTAACACTACTTCAAGCGCCTCACGTGACCCCACGTGAGCGCCTCAAATTTTTAGTGTTTAACACTACTTCAAGTATCTCACGTGGGAGCATGTGAGCGCTGAACATATACTAGTGTTGAACACTATGAAAGGCCAATATTAGCCAAAATCAGACCAAATTTCCCGAGGACTATCAATTGAGCTCCTCATGCTCAGGGTCCCCAAAACCGATCTCAGTCCCAAAGATAGCTAATGAGCTCCCAACAGATGGCATCTAAAATGATGTTCATCCCATCCCCCCTCAGTCGAGACATTGGTTCGAGGGTACATCTTTCCACACCTCTGATACATGTCGTTGTAATTCTTCAACGTCTTCAGAGAGATGGAGGGTCCCAATAACCAATAACTTTTGGCGCATCCCCAAACTGTCAAACTAAAACCCTACAGACTATGATGTCTTTAAACATGGACTATGAGGTCCTTAAACTCATGGACTATGATGTCCTTAAACCCTATGGACCGCAACGTCCCTAAACTAAACTCTATAGAATATGACGTCTTTAAACTATGGACTATGATGTCCTTAAACTCCATGGACTATGATGTCCCTAAACCCAATGGACCGTAACATCCCTAAACTAAAACAATAGAGCCCAAATGCTCTTTTGTTGGATCTGAATGATCCGAAAACCTTATTAAGTAGATCTTAGTCTAAAATTGGACTAACGTATCCTTAACAAACATTTAAGTTGATCTTAATCTCAAACGAGATTAACGATCCTTAAATCAACCAAACCCAAATCAAAGAAAATACGGATTTAGACTAATCTACGCCCTACGGGCGACAACATAAATTAGTCTCCGTATACAATCCACGGGCAACCAAAAATAAAACAAACACACACGATACGAATTGAACAAATGGAGAAGGAGAAAGTGGTTACCGCGAGGCGGTAGTGTAATTAACTACAGGGGCTTGCGCTTGCAGGGAAGAGCGTCCCCACAATAAAAAAACCCTCACAAACGAGGGGGAATCTGATGAAGTCTGTTACAACGGCCGCATCTGTCCAAACCTCCAATACACGGTGCCATAAATCAACTTGGCATCTTCGGAGAGGTGGACGGATAAAACCAAATATCATCTGTCCCTAAAATTCAGGCCAGACGTCCCACCGTCCCGGTCGCGTCTTTCTGCGGTAAACATGCCTACCACACCATATCAGATGTGGAGTAGGAAGAAACCCTATCTTAAGTACCTTAAGACATGGGGATCTCCAGCATTTGTAAAAAAGCAGCATGCGAACAAGCTTGAGGCACGCTCAGTACTGTGTAAGTTTGTGGGATACTTAAAGAACCGCAGGGGGTATTTTTTCTATTACGCAGAGGAACAAAAGATCTTTGTTTCTCATCATTCCCATTTCTTAGAATCTGAATTTTTAGAAAATCAGAAAAGTGGGAGAGCAATAGAACTGGAAGAAATCTCAGAACTACAAGCTATTACTAAAAGCATGGTAGAACCAGAGGTTTCAGAAGAACCGGACATCCCCGCGCCACTCCGCAGAACTAGTAGACAATCTTATCAGCCCGAAAGATACTACGGTTTTCTCATAGACGCGGATCGAGAGGATTGCATCATCGACGATGATGAGCCAACTAGCTTCCAGCAAGCCATTCAGAGCAGAGACTCGGTAAAATGGCTGGATGCAATGCGGACCGAGATGGAGTCCATGTACACCAACAAAGTATGGACTTTAGACATTGCTCCAGAAGGGGTAAAACCAGTAGGCTGCAAATGGATCTTCAGAAAAATGATTGGTATAGATGGACAGGTTAAAACCTATAAGACATGCCAAATTTAAATTTTTTCGGGTGCTAAGTTAGACTAACCAAGATCGTAACTAGAATTTTAGGGTATAACCTATGATGATATGATCTAACTAAAGAAGTGAAAGAAGTTATACCTTCGTAGATCGAGTCCTTCACTTCACAAGCTCCGTGTAGTGGTCTACGCGACTCCACTAGGCTCCACTTGAGAGTTTGGACGAGCTTCCTCCAATGACCTTCGTGCCGAAGATGATCCACGTGAAGCCCCTTGTTGAAGCATGCTATATTTTTCAATAAAAATATGAAGCCATGCTTCAATAGTGAAGTAAGATGAATAAACAATCATAAAAAGCCATGCTTCACCCATGCCCTCCATATCTCTTCACTTTCCACCTCATTTTTCCATTTTCCATAAAATAGAAAAACATGTCATGCTTCATAAAATTTATATATATAGAGAGAGAATAACGGAGGAAAGATGCCATAGGAGAGAATTTCCTCCTATAGCATCGAAAAAATACAACCTCTCTCATTTTTTCCGCCGATCGGCACCTCCCATCTTCATCGTTATCATCTAAGATGTGGGTACACCAAATTTCATGTGATTCTACAACCATTTCACCGTTGATTTAGCAATGTAAAAAGTTTTATTGTCGGTAAACTGTTAATTTTGAACCCATTAAATCAACGGTGAAAAAGTTGTAGAATCACATGAAATTTGGTGTACCCACATCTTAGATGATAACGATGAAGATGTTGGGTGCCGATTGTCAGAAAAAATGAGAGAGGGTGTATTTTTTCAACGCCATAGGAGGAAATTCCCTCCTATGGCCTCTTTCCTCCATTAACCTTATATTTATATATATATATATATATATATATATATATTATGAAGAATAATTAGTGAGCTAATGATATTAGTTAAGATATAATTATATCAAATATAATATATATCATATTATTAAATCAACACTTGATTTAATAATCCGGTTATATCATATATAACCGACTAATATCATTTATCTATATATCACATTATCAAATCAACACTTGATTCGATAATCCGGTTATATCACATATAACCTGATCGACATCAGATAACTGTCAGATTACAATACAGTATCACATACATGTATTCAATCAGGCCCACGCACATATCATATATGTGCCCTACTTCGTTTCGCTTGAACCAAAAAACTTCTGTGTGGGACTCTAAAGACTCGTCAATACGCCAGCAGTAGGTGATGATCACATCAGTCACCTACAAGCCGTCAGCGGTACTAGCTGGACATAACGGCTACCCGGGTATTGAGCGATATGAAGATCAATAAGCAAGATTGTCCATACTCTCCATGAATCCTATCAGTAATACTACCGTACAGTCCGGTCTGTTCGTCTGATATGTCGCATATCATGTCTAGGGGTGGTGAACGTCAGACCCCAGTAACGTGATAAGTCATGCCGATGTCTGGCCTATAACGGTTTGAGAAACTACTGATAACTATTATCAGTAAATATCAGCAGTAGCCCTGTCCAGGGACTTCTAGTTATAGCCAATCGAGCATAGCGCAACATCAACCCCCAATACCGGGAGAGACGAAACCCCTCATATCTCTCATTACCTCCATGTGACTCGGGACTGTACCCAAAATCCACCTGTTTGCACAACTCCTCTTGAGCATGGTAGGGAGGAAATCAAAGCACAGTGGGAGCCACACAAGACTCTATGACGATCTCGGGTCTACAGACTAATCTGTACCAGTGTCACCAGAGGACTGCTATCTGACGATAGGTATACTACCAATTAGGAGTCCTCGGCGAGTCCTGTTCGGTGTATCCATTCTCCAATGAGCACCTGTGTACAATATTTGATGTCACACACCAATGGTTGTGGGATCAACCATCGCCCTCTAAGGGACAAGAAACGTACACACTAGTCTACTCTGGAATATCGATGCCCTTGTCTCGATATCCCCTCGAATAAGAACTGATTAAAGGATGTACTTTTGGACCACCCTGGCCCCACTAGTATGATCTCATCATAATCTTGGTAGTCAAGTACATATTGTAAGGGCTTTATTAACATGTGAAAGAAAAACAGTAAAGAAAACCAGTCAACATGTTAAGATAAAGAGTAACCAGATAGCATACTATCATGTCGAGCAAGAAAGTCCTCTATATATATATCTAAGCATCCACTATCATATACATCAATGTACAATAATGGCCTATAGGGCATACATATTCCAAACAATCTCCCACTTGCACTAAGGCCATGTGTTGTAGTATCTCATACCCAACATCCCAAAAAGTCTATCAAACTGCATCTAGGGAAGGGCCTTCGTGAGTGGATCCGCTACGTTGTCCTTCGTGTCAACTCTCCTGACCTCGATCTTCCGGCGATCTACTATCTCCCTGATCAGGTGATACCGCCTAAGAATATGTCTGGATCTCTGATGGGACCTGGGTTCCTTGGCTAAAGCCGCAGCTCCATTGTTATCACAATACATAGGTATTGGATGCTCAATGGATGGAACCACACCAAGTTCAGCAATGAACTTCTTCATCCAGACAGTCTCTTTGGCAACATCGTTGGCAGCGATGTATTCAGCCTCCATCGTCAAGTCTGCTACGGTGTCTTGCTTGGAACTCTTCCAACACACCGCCGCTCCATTGAGGGTAAATGCAAAACCCGAGACCGACTTACTATCGTCCTTATCACTTTGGAAGCTCGAATCGGTAAAGGACTCCACTTGGAGTTTACCGTTACCATACACCAAGAACATTTCTTTAGTCCTTCTCAAGTACTTAAGAATGTTCTTCACAGCTGTCCAGTGTTTCTCCTCAGGATTTGATTGATACCTGCTCACTACACCTAGTGAGTAAACTACATCCGGTCTGTTACACAACATCGCATGCATGATTGACCCGACTGCCGAAGCATAGGGTATCCTTTGCATGCGAGCCCTCTCCAAATCAGTCTTGGGAGATATCTCTTTGGAGAGAGTGATTACTGAGCAAGCGGGTAAATTACCTCGCTTGGAATCTTCCATACTAAACCTCTTTAGTATGGTGTCTATGTACCAGGATTGGGACAATCCCAACATCCGTTTAGATCTATCTCTATAGATCTTTATCCCTAGGATATTGGAGGCATCACCTAGATCTTTCATGGAGAACTTATGTGATAAGAAGAGCTTGACCGAGTGTAGTATAGGAATATCGTTCCTTATCAAGAGTGTGTCATCCTTCTTATATATACAAGGTTCATCTACATTTTGATGAAGTCAAACTCTTTGACAGCTTCATCAAAACAGATGTTCCAGCTCCGTGATGCCTGCTTCAATCCGTAGATGGATTTAAGCAGCTTGCATACCTCTCCGCTGCTCTCACTGTCTACGAAGCCCTCCGGCTGTGTCATGTACACGCTATCTTATAAATCACCATTTAGAAAAGCGGTCTTGATATCCATCTGCCAGATTTCTTAGTCATGGTATGCAGCAATGGCAAGTGGGATCCTGATGGACTTAAGCATAGCGACAGGAGAAAAGGTTTCATCATAGTCGACGCCAGGTCGTTGACGAAAACCTTTTGCTACAAATCCATCTTTGAAAATCTCAACCTTTCCATCTACACCAATCTTCTTTTTGAAGATCCACTTGCTCCCGATGGGTTTTACCCCTTCAGGAGCAACTTTCAAAGTCCATACTTTGTTGGTGTACATGGATTCCATCTCGGATCGCATGGCATCCATCCATTTCACAGAGTCTCCACTTATGATGGTATGCTCGAAACTAGTCGGGTCATCATCTTCCATGATGCAATCCTCGCTCCCACCGTCTACGAGAAAACTGTAGTATCTCTCAGGTGGATGAGGAACCCTACTAGATCTGCGGAGTGGCTGGGGTTCGTTGGGTACTATCGGATCCTCTGGTTCTACCAAATCGTCAGTAACAATTTGTGTAACTGGAACTTTTTCCAGTTCTCCCTCATTGCCACTAATTTCTTTCATAAGAAATCCCTATTCTAAAATGGTGGCATGTCGAGAAACAAACACCTTTTGTTTCTCGGAGTGGTAGAAGATATACCCTCGCGAATGTTTGGGATATCCTATCAACTTGCACAGAACTGATCTTGTATCGAGCTTGTCCGGATTTTGTGTTTTCACATCGGCCGGACAACCCTATATCTTAACACAATTAAGGTATGGTCTCTTTCCTTTCCATATCTCATATGGAGTGGTAAGCACAGATTTGGTGGGAACCATATTCAATAGGTCTGCAGCAGTTTCAAGCGCATATCCCCAAAAAGAAATAGCTAACTCAGCAGTACTCATCATAGAGCTCACCATATCTAATAGAGTGCGATTTCTCCTCTCTGATACACTGTTGTGCTGTGGTGTATACGGAGGAGTAAGCTGAGAGAGAATCTCATTCTCTTTTAGATAATCACTGAATTCCGTGCTCAAGTATTCTCCTCCTCGATCAGATCGTAGCCTTTTAATACTTCTACCCTTCTGGTTCTCAACTTCGGGCTTATATTCCTTGAATTTCTCAAAAGCTTCAGACTTGTGTTTCATCAAGAACATGTTAGTTATATATATGCCCTAGAGGCCATTGTTGTACATATGATATATATTATAGTGGATGCTTGGATATATATATATAGAGAACTTTCTTGCTCGACATGATAGTATGCTATTTGGTTTCACTTTGTCTTAACATGTTGACTTGTATTAGTTTACTGTCTTGCTCTCATATGTTGATAAAGCCCTTAGGATTTATACTCGACTACTGGGACTATGATGAGATCATACTAGTAGGGCCATGGTAGTCTATGAGTACATCCTATAATAGTTCCTAGTCGAGAGTGTATCGAGATAGGGCATCGATACACCAGAGTAGACTAGGGTATACGCATCTTGACCCATATGATGGGCGATGGATGATCTCATATCCATCGGTGTTTGACATCAAAGATGGTGTACGGGTGCTCAGTGGACTGGGTACACTGAACGGACTCGCCGACCAGATGGTATTATACCTCACGTTAGATGGCAGTTCTCTGGTGACACTGGTACAGGTTAGTCTGTAGACCCGAGATCGTCATAGAGTCTTGTGTGATTCCCACTGTGCTTTAATTTCCACCTTACCACGTCCAAGAGGGCGTGCAAAACGGTAGCTTTTGGGTACAGTCCCGAATCACATGGAGCCAATGTGTGATAGAAGGGGTTTCGTCTCTCCCGGTATAGGGAGTTGATGTTGTGCTGTGTTCGATTGGCTATAACTGGAAGTCCCTTGCCAGGGCTGATATAGAATACTACTGGTAAGTGTTATCAGTACTTTCTTGACCTGTTATGAGCCTCACATCGACACGACTTATCGGTTACTGGGGTCTGACATATACCACCCCTAGACTAAATATGTGATATATCAGACGAAGAGACCGGACTGTACGGTGGTGTTATTGATTGGATTCACAGGAGAATGTACAGGCTTTCTTGTTGATCTTCTGATTGCTCAATACCTGGGTGGCTGTTACGTTTAGCTGACCGCTTGCAGCTTATGGGTGTTTGATGTGATCATCACCTACTGCTGGCATATTGACGATTCTTTAGAGTCCTACACAGAGGTTTCTTGACTCAGGCAAAACGGGATAGGAGCACATATGTGATATGTGCGGGACCGAGAATAATACGGTATGAGATACCGTATTATATTCTCGCGATATATGATATAGCCGGGTCATCGGATCAAGTGTTGATTCGATGAATCAGTACATGTTATATTAGTCGGTTATATGCGGTATAGCCGGATTGTCGGATCAAGTGTTGATTCGATAATTTAATGTATAGTTATATATGTGATATATTACATTACATTAACTAATATTGGCTCGCTTTATTGATTCATTTTCTCACCTGATAATACTTTGATATATATGCGATATATGTTAAATGTATTATTTTCTTTTGTTACAAAAATATATTATATATGTGATATATAATATTGTAACAAGTTATGATTACAAATGCAACATGATTTGTGGAGATTAAATATAGTTAGGGTTTGATTTGCGTTAGCTTTTTCATAAAGCTTCTAGAAGCTTTGTTTTGTTTTAAGCAAAGATATTTTGTTGATATTTTGTGGAGATATTTTCTAACCCAACCCAAACCCTTTACCCTAGTTAAATCTCTACAATGGTTAATGCCTTTCTTTATTAACCAAGGGTTGCAATTGTAACCATAGCAATAATTCATTATTCATCATAAAAGACTTCTTCTTCTTCTTCCTCCTTGAAAAGCTTGCTTTCTTTCTGTAAAGTGATGAATAAAAGTGAGAAATTAAAATAAAAAGAGAGCTAAATTCCTACTTCATCATTCTCATCTATTCTAGCCACTTAGATTAGAGTGTTCACTTCACTAATACTTGATTAGAGAAGTGAGATCTTGAGTTAAAAATTCTTCAAGGTGGATCATTCGACTTGTGGAGCCTCTCTAGAGTCCGGAAGTTCATGGATCGCGGCAAAGAGACTACTACTCGGAGCTTATGAAGCGAAGGAGCGGACTACAAAAGTTGTAATCCCTTTTCTTTAGATGTAAAGTTGTTTACATGTTTTGTTAACCCTAATTATCTAGCAAAGATCCTCGCTTTAGCTTGTTCGGCACTTCTAAATTTTAAATTTGGCATGGTTGATACCTTATAGACCCTTGTGATAGTGCCTAGTAACCCTACAGTGGTATCAGAGACTAGCTAGAGCATTAGGCGACGTGTAGACGAAGTTAAAAGTCCGATCGAACCCCGAAACGTCGTTTTTGACCCCCTCTCTGGAAATTTTTTAAAAAGATGGTTTTTTCCGTATTAAAAATACTTAAAAAAATAAGCAGGTGATTCTATGGATAATAGAGAAAGACGAGCCCCTAATTCCTTCAAGTCGCCGCGGAACCGTGGCCATAGCAGGCTTTTGGCGGCGGTTCCGTGGCCGTACTTGGGTATTAGGGTTAGTTGTTTCTGGGTAACATCCGTAGGTATTACAACATACTTCTGGGAATTTTTAATATTAATCAAGTGTTGAGTTTTCTGGAGATCTTTGGAATTCATTGATTCGATCGGAAAGTTTAACATCGTTTAGTTTTCCGGATAATTTAGAACGTGTTAAAATGTTCGAACGGATATCAATAACTCATTTTTTTCATGACGGAAAATTTTCAAGTGTTGGATTTTTCCTCTGTTTAAAACTCTCGGGAAATCATGCTAGCAAATATGTGGACCCTCTAGAAGAACGTAACCTTAACTCGATTATGTGACCGTCAAAATTGCCACTGAACCCTAGGGTTTGTGGTAGTTTAGCGTTGCCACATGTGAGGCGTTGGTTTGATCCTTCTACGGCTGGTTCATTGGCGCAGTGACATGTTCTGGGATTTTTGAACTCCGCTCAAGTGTTGAGCTATCTGGGAAATCTTGGATATTTGATTATTCGATCGGAAAGTTTAACATTGTCTATTTATCTGGAATGTGATACAATATGTGGAATTCATATAGTTAGGCATGAAATGCAAAGTATGTGATATTTCGGATTTAAGATGTCTAAAGTATTTGTGGATTCCAAATGTTGTAGTTTTACACTTTTTTTCTGTGACCGTAAGCGTAGTATGTGGTGTATCGCCGGCTTCGTTGCTATACATCAACGACAATCGGGATACGCATACTTGCTTACGTTGATGATATGAGATATTATGTGTTGCTGTGATATGTTATATTGGATCGTCGTGTTTTGAATAGCCGGGAATTTTATGTGAGATGAGGGTTTTTATTTTCATTCATGTAAAATTCATTTGTATGCAATATTCTTTTATTGGGGCACTTCCGGGTTGAGAATGATGTCACCATTGTATATTTTTTACTTTTCCGCATTAGGTGGACCCAAGGAGGGGAGCACAAGTAACCGGGTTCTAGGGTCCAGTGGGAGGCCATCTCGAGGAGTCGAGACCGGGTCTCCTAACCCTAGAATTGGCAGTGTTGCTTGCCGCTCTCGTAGGGGTCTAGGAATGTGGGTTTGGCTATTCATCGCGGTCTTGGAATCCGTGTTTTATACAGGCTCGATATAAAACACGGACGTCCTAGTATATCCAATATTTCATATATTATCTTCTGCTGCAATGTTCTGTGATGAGATCATATTACTGCCTGAGACGAATGCTTATACTATATATATGATATATAAATATTACAGCTTTCGTTTCTTCTGTGATGCTTAGGAAGCATAACTGATGGGATTTATTAATGAGATTAATAAAAGAAAAGAAACCTAAAAGATATTGTAGAATCAAAACTTTATAAAAAGGGTACCTACAGTTTTGCTTTGCATAGTGTTATATATGATATACCCTGCACCTTATTCGATGAGGAAAGTGCCGAGATCACTTCAACGGGAGTGACCTCTTTAGAAAAATTGGCAGATGCTACAAACTCGCAGTTTTGTTTTTAATTGCTTCTATAGTTCTTGCTTTGCACAGCGGTATATATGATATACCATGCACCTTATTTGATGAGGAAAGAGCCGAGATCCCTTCACCGGGAATGACCACTTTAGCGAAACTAGAAAAGCCTAAAAAACACTCCTTTTCAAAATCACTTGTTTCTACAACGATATCAAGTTCATTACGCTGATGGTTTTCTGAAAAACCTGCGTAGCCCTCCGACATTTCAGATAAGCGTTACTTAGTATTCGTGTTGCGTTTGTTGGCTTTCGTCAAGGCGTAGTGTGCGGTAGCTAACTATTGCTTATCTGCAGCATATGTTGCGATTGGGTTAAGGTAGTCGTACGGCTTTGTTGGCTTTCGTCAAGAGTCGTACTGGTGGGTTTAATTCAATCAAGAAATGTACGGGTTGAACTTGACTAGTGGACTATGGTTTGTTGGCATTCGTCAAGATCATAGCACGTTAGGGGTAAAAGTATTATCGGGAATTTCAAGTGTTGAAATTTGCAATGAGATTGCATACCTTCTATGAGATAGATGGATCCTGATACCCACTAAGAGTAAGAGTTACTCCTGGGAGACTTTTACACAGGACAATTAGCCGATCAAGTAGGTGACTAGAAAGGTGTTTACGGGGTTATGCCTCTGGGAAAACGAGGTTTATTTTAATTAGGTCCGTGCGAAAGCACGGGGAACCTCCCTCAAAATACCAACACTGGCCTGACTGAAAGATTGACGAACTTGTAAGGTATAATTTATCCCGGCTAGTCTTTCCTTTTAGGGATTGAAGGAAGATTTGATAAAAACAGTAGGAGACATCCTGATTAGATAAGATAATAACCAATCTAATCTTTCAAGAGTATACGCTAAAGTGTTTTTCTTCTCTCTCTCTCCAGGTAGCGACCAAGTCAGGCCTTAATCAAGATAATAATATGGATGTATTGACTGAACCCGCTTATTATACTGAGCAGGGGAACTTTGGTCCCGTTCTTTCTTATAAGTGTTATAAGACTGAGAAGGAAATAGGAGAATATCTGGATTCTCACACCGCCCAAACGAAGAACAAGCATGCTGATGCATCTTCTTCGGAAGTATTAGTTATTGAGAACTGTTTCTCAGTTCACTCTACGTCCTGGGTATTAGATACCGGATCAGGATCCCACATATGTAATACGTTACGTGGGTTACGTAAAGGTAGAGAACTGGAAATGGGTGATCTTTCCGTAAGAGTAGGGAATGGTGCAGAAGTTGCAGCCAAGGCTGTTGGCGAATATTACCTTGTGTTACCAAAAGGTAATACATTGATTCTAAACGAATGCTATTACATTCCGACCCTGATATGCAATATTATATCAGTTTCTTTGTTGAATAAAGAAGGATATAATTTTATAATATAGGATAATTTTATGAACATATTTCCGAATCAAAAGTTGATAGGATCAGGATCGTTAAATAATGGCATGTACGTTCTAAATCAAACTACAATTCTTAATGTACAGAACACAAACAAGAGGAAAAGTTCAAAAATGAACGAATCCTTCTTATGGCATTTTAGACTAGGTCATATCAATGCGACACGGCTAGCTAAGTTACATAAGGATGGATATTTGAATCCGTTCGAATTATCATCTTATGATACTTGCCAGTCATGTCTCAAAGGAAAGATGACCAAAACTCCGTTTAGTGGACACGGAGAAAGAGTTACAGAACTCTTGGGGCTGATACATAGTGATGGATGTGGTCCCATGTCTACACATGCCAGGAACGGTTCTTCCTACTTCATTATATTCACTGACGATCTCTCAAGATACGGACATGTGTTCCTGATGAAACATAAGTCTAAAACTTTTAAGAAATTCAGGGAATATAAGAACGAAGTAGAGAACCAAACGGGAAAAAGTATTAAGATCCTTCGATCTGATCGAGGAGGAGAATACTTGAGCAATGAGTTTCTGTACTATCTAAAAGAGAATGGGATTCTCTCTCAGCTTACTCCTCCTTATACACCACAGCACAGCGGCGTATCGGAGCGGAGGAATCATACCCTATTAGATATGATGCGCTCTATGATGAGCACTGCTGAGTTACCTATTTCATTCTGGGATTATGCGCTTGAGAAAGCAGCATACCTATTGAATCAAGTTCCATCTAAATCTGTACCTACCACACCATATGAGATATGGAGTGGGAAGAGACCGTATCTTAAACAAGTTAAGATATGGGGTTGTCCGGCCTATGTCAAAAGGCAAAATCCGGACAAACTCGAGGCACGATCAGTTCTTTGCAAGTTTGTGTGATATCCTAAGAATTCCCAAGGACATTTTTTCTACCATGCTGAAGAACAAAAAGTGTTTGTTTCTCAATATGCCACCTTTTTAGAAAAGGAATTTCTTGTTAAAGAAATTAGTGATGAAGAGGTAAAGCTGGAAGAGGTTCCAGCACCAAAAACTATAACTGAAGATTTAGTGGAACCAGATGATTCAGTAGTTCCCAACGAACCTCAGCCTCCACTGATCTAGTAGGGTTTCTCATCCACCTGAGAGATACTATGGTTTTCTCGTTGATGGTGGGAGCGAGGATTGCATCATGGAAGATGATGACCCGACTAGCTTCGAGCAGGCCATCACGAGTGGGGACTCTGTGAAGTGGCTGGATGCAATGCGATCTGAGATGGAATCCATGTACACCAACAAAGTATGGACTTTGGAAGTTGCTCCTAAAGGGATAAAACCCATTGGGAGAAAATGGATCTTTAAGAAGAAAGTTGGTGTAGATGGAAAAGTTGAGACTTTCAAAGCTAGATCTGTTGCAAAGGGTTTTCGTCAACGACCAGGTGTGGATTATGACGAAACCTTTTCTCCAGTGGCTATGCTTAAGTCCATCCGGATCTTACTTGCTATTGCTGCATACCATGACTACGAAATCTGGCAAATGGATGTTAAGACCGCCTTTCTAAATGGTGATTTAGAGGAGTGCGTGTACATGACT
Source organism: Agapanthus africanus (assembly GCA_030015575.1). NCBI lineage: Eukaryota > Viridiplantae > Streptophyta > Magnoliopsida > Asparagales > Amaryllidaceae > Agapanthus > Agapanthus africanus. The sequence goes on along the minus strand of CM057338.1, from coordinate 862,903,807 downwards.
CAGCCAGAGGGCTTTGTAGATAGTGGGAGCAGCGGAAAGGTGTGCAAGCTACTTAAATCTATCTACGGGTTAAAGCAGGTATCGCGGAGTTGGAACATCTGCTTTGATGTTGTAGTCAAAGAGTTTGACTTCATCAAAAACGTAGATGAACCTTGTATATATAAAAAGGTTTCAGAGAGTAAGATTGTCTTCCTCGTATTGTACGTCGATGACATACTCTTGATAGGAAATGATGTTCCTATGCTGCAATCGGTCAAGCTCTTCTTATCACAAAGATTCTCGATGAAAGATCTTGGTGATGCCTCCTGCATACTGGGAATTATGATCTATAGAGATAGATCTAAAAGGATACTGGGACTGTCCCAATCCAGGTACAGTGACACCATACTAAAGAGGTTTAGTATGGAAGAATCCAAGCGTGGGAACCAACCCACGATCTCTGGACTCACTCTCTCCAAAGAGATGTCTCCCAAGACTGATTTGGAGCGAGCTCGCATGCAAGGGATACCCTATGCTTCGGCAGTAGGCTCTATCATGTATACGATGCTATGTACCAGACCCGATATAGCATACTCACTAAGTATAGTGAGTAGGTATCAAGCAGATCCTGGAGAGAGTTATTGGATAGCTGTGAAGAACATTCTCAAGTACTTGAGAAGGACTAAAGAGATGTTCTTAGTGTATGGTAACGGAGAACTCCAGGTGGAGTCCTTTACCGATTCGAGCTTCCAAAGTGATAAGGACGACTCTAAGTCGCACTCGGGATTTGTCTTTACCCTCAATGGAGGGGCGGTGTGTTCGAAGAGTTCCAAACAGGAAACCGTTGCAGACTCGACGATGGAGGCTGAATACATCGCTGCCAACGATGGTGCAAAAGAGGCTGTCTGGATAAAGAAGTTCATTACTGAACTTGGTGTGGTTCCATCCATTGAGCATCCTATACCTTTGTATTGTGAAAACAATGGAGCTGTGGCTTTGGCCAAGGAACCCAGGTCCCATCAGAAGTCCAGACATATTCTGAGGCGGTATCACCTGATCCGGGAGATAGTTGATCGCCGGGAGATCGAGGTCAGGAGAGTTGATACGAAGGACAACACTGCAGATCCACTCACGAAGGCCATTCCCCAGACACAGTTTGAGAGACTCTTCGGGATGTTGGGTATGAGATACTATAACAGCTGGCCTTAGTGCAAGTGGGAGATTATTAGTTATATATATGCCCTAGAGGCCATTGTTGTACATATGATGTATATTATAGTGGATGCTTGGATATATATAGAGAGGACTTTCTTGCTCGACATGATAGTATGCTATTTGGTTTCACTTTGTCTTAACATATTGACTTGTATTAGTTTACTGTCTTGCTCTCACATGTTGATAAAGCCCTTAGGATTTGTACTCGTCTACTGGGACTATGATGAGATCATACTAGTGGGGCCACGGTAGTCTATGAGTAATCCTATAATTGTTCCTAGTCGAGAGTGTATCGAGATAGGGCATCGATACACCAGAGTAGACTAGCGTATACGTATCTTGACCCATATGATGGGTGATGGATGATCCCATATCCATCGGTCTTTGACATCAAAGATGGTATACAGGTGCTTAGTGGAGACTACGTACATTGAACGGACTCGCCGAGAACTCTCAGATGGTATTATACCTCACGTCAGATGGCAGTTCTCTGGTGACACTGATACAGGTTAGTCTGTAGACCCGAGATCGTCATAGAGTCTTGTGTGATTCCCACTGAGCTTTGATTTCTACCTTACCACGCCCAAGAGGGCATGCAAAATGGTGGCTTTTAGGTACAGTCCCGAATCACATGGAGGCAATGAGCGATAGGAGGGGTTTCGCCTCTCCCGGTATAGGAAGTTGATGTTGTGCTGTGTTCGATTGGCTATAACTGGAAGCCCCTGGCCATGGCTGATATAGAATACTACTGGTAAGTGTTATCAGTAGTTTCTCGACCTGTTATGAGCCTCACATCGACACGACTTATCGTTTGCTGGGTTCTGACGTATACCACCCCTAGACTGAATATGCGACATATCAGACGAAGAGACTGGACTGTACGATAGCGTTACTGATTAGATTCACAGGAGAATGTACAGGCTTGCTTATTGATCTTCTGATCGCTCAATACCTGGGTGGCTGTTACGTTTAGCTGACCGCTTGCAGCTTGTGGGTGTTTGATATGATCATCACCTACTGCCGGCGTATTGACGATTCTTTAGAGTCCTACACAGAGCTTTCTTGACTCAGGAAAAATGGAGTAGGAGAACATATGTGATATGTACGGGATCAAGAATAATACGATATGAGTACCGTATTATATTCTCGCGATATATGATATAGCCGGGCCATCGGATCAAGTGTTGATTCGATGAATCGGTACATGTTATATTAGTCGGTTATATGCGGTATAGCCGGATTGTCGGATCAAGTGTTGATTCGATAATTTAATCTATAGTTATATATGTGATATATTACATTACATTAATTAATATTGGCTCGCTTTATTGATTCATTTTCTCACCTGATAATACATTGATATATATGCGATATATGTTAAACGTATTATTTTCTTTTGTTACAAAAATATATTATATATGTGATATATAATATTGTAACAAGTTATGATTACAAATGCAACATGATTTGTGGAGATTAAACATAGTTAGGATTTGATTTGGGTTAGCTTTTTCATGAAGCTTCCAGAAGCTTTATTTTGTTTTAAGCAAAGATATTTTGTTGATATTTTGTGGAGATATTTCCTAACCCAACCCAAACCCTTTACCCTAGTTAAATCTCTACAATGGTTAATGCCTTTCTTTATTAACAAAGGGTTGCAATTGTAACCATGGCAATAATTCATTATTCATCACAAAAAACTTCTTCTTCTTCTTCCTCCTTGAAAAGCTTGCTAGCTTTTTGTAAAGTGATGAATAAAAGTAAGAAATTGAAATAAAAAGAGAGCTAAATTCCTACTTCATCATCCTCATCTATTCTAGCCACTTAGATTAGGGTGTTCACTTCACTAATACTTGATTAGAGAAGTGAGAGCTTGATTTAAAGATTCTTCAAAGTAGATCATCTTCGAAAAGGAAGACATCAAGCAAGCATGAATCATTCGGCTTGTGGAGCCTCTCTAGAGTCCGGAAGTTCATGGATCGCGGCGAAGAGACTACTACTCGGAGCTTATGAAGTGAAGGAGCGGACTACAAAGGTTGTAATCCCTTTCCTTTAGATGTAAAGTTATTTACATGTTTTGTTAACCCTAATTATCTAGCAAAGATCCTCGCTTTAGATTGTTCGGCACTTTTAAATTTTAAATTTGGCATGGTTGATGCCTTATAGACCCTTGTGATAGTGCCTAGTAACCCTACAGAACACATGTCCGAACTTTGAGAGATCGTCGGTGAATGTAATGAAGTACGAGAAACCATTCCTGGCATCTGTAGACATAGGACTGCATACATCACTATGTATCAATCCTAAGAGTTCAGTAGCTCTTTCTCCGTGTCCAGTAAACAGAGTTTTGGTCATCTTGCCTTTGAGATATGACTGGAAAGTTTCATAAGATGAAAATTCGAACGGATTCAAATATCCATCTTTATGCAACTTAGTCAGTCTTGTCCCATTGTTATGACCCAGTCTACAGTGCCACAAGAAGGTTTCTGTAACGCCTTAGATTTCGGTTAGTGTTCGTTTAGACGTTAATGTGGGTTTACTATAAAAAGTTTACCAATTCAGGTTCCTCACATTTTATAACATTTAATTAATAATTTATTAATATTTGTTATAAGCATCCATGCACGTGTGCACGTAAAATGTGAGTTTTGTTTGTGCTAATCTAGTTTCAGCAACCATGACACTTAACCTAATTCCTTTGCTTTATCCAAATCTTTGCTTTAATCCTTAACCATTAATCTTTTGTGAGAGAGAGAGAGAGAGATATTTGTGGTGGCATGATGAGGTAAGGTGCATTAATGAGAAAGCATGGTTTGCAATTAATGCATGGATACACTCACCTCTCACCTCACCCTACACTCACCTCCCTCTCTCATTTCCTCACACCCTCTCTCTTTTCTCTATCTCTTTCTCATTTCTCTATCTCCCTCAAACAAATTCTGAACACTCTCTCTCACCCCATCTCAAAATCCATCACAAATTCACCAAAACTTCATCAAAATCACACCTTTCCTTGGATTTTGCCTCTCGGATGCCTTGGATCATACAAAGTATGGATCTTTAAGTTCTTTGGTGTAGGTAATGTTTCTTTTCTGTTCTTTAAGTCATTTTTGTGTAGCTCAGCGTTAAAGTTGCTGTTTTTATTGCGTATCGTATCGTTTCGGATAAATATCATATTTTTAGTGTCGATTTGGGGTCTCGGATGATCTGCTGTTAAACTAAGTATTTGTTGCAAAAATTGACTTGACAGTAACCTAGTATATAGATCTAGAACCGACCCTTAAAATACGAGCCAGTTCCTCCTTGTTCAGGCCGCAGATTTATTGGTTCTGGCCGCAATTTGCAGTCAGAGTAGGGAGTTAGGGTTTGGGTTTTTGGGTAGGGGTCTCTGGGGTGATTGGTAGTCTCATGGTACTTGCAATTTTTACAAATTGTTAGCACAGAAAAATCTGGGATCATTTTGCTTATTTCTAGTGGTTCGTTTCGTGCAATACGTTATCCGATACGATGCGTGTTCCGTGTTGCGGTTGCGCTGAGTTGGTTTCGTAGTGTCTCTATACGCGTTAGCTACAATTCGAACCCTTTAAAGTACGTAGGTGTGTCGTGTTGGTCCGTGTAGATTGTAAGTATTTTAGGTCTATTATTAATATATATATTTTCTTTGTTGTTTTAATATTGCAGGTTCGCAGGCGGGGACTACGGACACTGCTGCAAAGGGAAAACAAGTGGTAGGATTCACCTAGTTTGGAGCGTTGGTGAGTAGATTCAACATCTACAGGGGAATCGCCCGCATGGCGTTATGCGTCTGGGCTAGAGATGTTAATACTTGTCACATATTCTATATCATATTTAGAATTGCGCATTTACCCTATAGCTTAGATATTGTTGTGCTTGGACTAGTAGCCTCAGGACACTGCACATATTATTGACGACTCGTGTTGCACGAGCACTGATTGTATGATACACACACTGTCAATAATTGCCATGTCACATACAAACCACGTATAGACATGATATTGCTTGGTTAGGGACATTGTGACATTTATTCATATTTCTTATCGCATATGACATATAGCATACCTGTATATCTATATGCTTACACATATGCCTTCATATACTTATATGCTAGATACCCGTATACCTATAGAGTATTGTACCATTAGTAATCACACCTTACGACATAGCTACAGGTATACCTTGCACATATTTCACTTATACCCAGGGGGTATACTACATCATTAATTATAGATAGATACATATATCTTGCTATATCTTCATGTTTACACATACAAGAGTTATAGCTACATATTTACCTTTACTTGATGTTATTTTAGAATTGAATAAAATAGGAACCGCATGATATTTATATTAACTTGTTGCAATTAATTAGCGGCTTTTCCTTTATATGCTTACATTTCAGTTTTATGTTGCATATATTATATTCATGGATTTTCGTATTGTTATATGGATTTTTCATGATGTTTTCTGGATTTGGGGACCGTGGGAGTTCATGAAATTATGCATTATTTGAAAACCCCGGTTTCCCTTGGTATGATATTTCAGCATCCACCATGAGTTTTATCGGTTCTGATATGGGGCCCAGAGGTACCCCGGGGCAAGAAAGGGATGTCATGTACCACGCCGATGAGCCCGACAGGGGAACCATACCTTCCGGTGACATTACCTATGACTCGGCGGTTATCATGGGGATACCGACGGGAGTCATGTGCGTATGGATACGTCGAAAGGCGAGGGTCAGAGCTAAGCACTCGTGCTTTCGGTATAGCGTATGATACGTACCTATCAGGGTGCCAGTCTTGGTGACAGCACCTGATAGATCAGCATTTCTGTGTCGATACTTGACACATTGGTTTCATGATATTTCTTTTACTCCTTTATATATATAACAGTAGATTAGGACGCTGTTATATATGCCCTTACACCAATATTAGTGGAATGGAACGCTAATATATGTGTATTGACATTAATTCTATATACATCATATTTATTCATGCAAATATACCTAGGTTAATTGGGATTTGGATTGTCTTGATAGATTGTGATCCTACCACGATATCAGGATTCCGTGAAAATGACATATTTCATTCCATACTCCACCTTTATTTATATGCACTGTTTCATGTATTAGTAGTACTTGTTAGTGTACCTTCCATGATTGTTGCATATACACATTTTCATATTATTATTACATGATTATTGCATACTGATTGTCATATTATTATTGCTTCATGTATTAGTTGTACCTGCTAGTGTACTTTTCATGATTATTGCATTCATATGATCTTTTATTGATATTAATTGTATTTGTTAGATTCACGTTGTACGTGCATACTTGCAATTACCTGCATATGTTATATACTATTCACGAGTTGGCAACTCACCCCTGTTGTGCCACAGTTGTTTTGCAGGGTGTTTCCCAGAGTAGTCGAGGCTGGCTATTCACCTATCCGATCATCTTTTGCTACGGATACCGCTTCAGCACATATTGTACAGTTTTGCTTAGGTGGGTTCTTGTGGTTATTCGTATTGTTGTATTGTATATTCGTTGTATCCTTGTACTCTCCATCTACTATATTTTCATGTTGACTTAGAGATTTGGTGAGGACGATATTATATATTATTTGTGACTTGTTTGTCTTTTATACAACTTTCTTTCTATCATCTTTTATTTCTTCGCTACGGCGTCGTATATTTATTGTGGTGGTTGTTTTCCGCCTTTGGGTGTGTATTTTCTCCCGTTTGGGGATGCTTCATTTATATTTATGTTGTACCCATTTTTGGGGCTAGTTTTTACAAAGGAGGTGCTGCCAAAATTTTAAAGGAAATAAGTTGGGCTTTTAAAGAATTTGGGTTGTGATTTCAAATGTTTCAAACTTCTATTATCTTTTCTTGTCTTTTTAGTGGTTTAGATTTCTAGGTTTTGGCTTTCTTTTACTGCGTTACGTCTGTAGACATTGCGTAGTATTAGGGCCGTTACGTGCCAATTTCCGGTCGTGACAGTTTCATTCATTTCTGAACTTTTCCTCTTGTTTGTGTTCTTTACGTTAAGAACTGTAGTTTGATTTAGAATGTATATACCGTTACATAACGTACCAAATCTAATCAACACTTGATTTTGGAAAATGTTCATAACATTATCCTCTAATGTGAGATTATATCCTTCTTTAGTTAGCAAAGAAACCGATATAAAGTAGCACATCATCTTTGGTACGTAGTAACAGTCGTTCAGAATCAATGTATTACCAGTTGGTAAAACAAGGTGATATTCGTCAACTGCCTTGGCTGCAACAATTGCACCATTCACTACTGTTAGAGATTTATCACCTTTTCCCGGTTCTCTACCTTTTTTAGCCCATGTAACAAATTACACACATGGGATCCTGATCCGGTATCCAATACCCAGGACGTAGAATAAACTGAGAAACAGTTCTCGGTAACGAACACACACGAAGAAGATGCATCAACAAGCTGTTCTTCATACGGGTGGAGCGGGAATCCTGATATCCCCCTATTCCAAAGGAACCAACGTTCCCCAGCTTAGTATAATAAGCAGGTTCGGTCAATACATCCATTTTATTATCTAGATTAAGGCATGATATTGGTTGCTGCCTGGAGAGAGAGAGAGAAGGAAACGCATTAGCGTGCGCTCTTTGCAAGATTAGATTGATTATTATCTTATCTAATCAGGATGGCTCTGACTGTTTTTATCAAATCTTCCTTCAAACCATAAAAGGTAAGATTAGCCAGGATTAATTACACCCTACAGGTTCGCCAATCATTCGTCCAGGCAGGTATCGGTACTCCGAGGGAGGTTCCCTGTGCTTTCGCACAGACCTAATTAAAATAAACCTCGTCACCTTAGAGGCATAACTGTAAGTCTACGGTAGTGCCCCGGCCGTCTGTCCGAAACCAAAATGCTGAAACAAAAACTTTTTCTTAACTTGAAAATGGCGCTATCATATACTTTTTCCCGGGTCGAACCATTAACCTACAACTAGCTATCTAGAGAGAGGGTTGGAAAGCTATACCGATCAATCCGTGTCCTTCGGTCTTTGGCCACAATCCCAAGCTCCTCGCGGCATCTCTGGTCTCTATCTCCTCGTCGGAAAGGGTACCACATCACCGAGTCTTTTTACGGGCTCCCACCTCTGAACCGAGGCAACTCGGACACGAAGTGTGCTAGCCGATATGTCCAAGGTGATGTAGAGAATATTTGTGATCACTTTGTCTCTTGAATCCATTGATTTGGATGGAGGTTAGAGATGTAGCCATTAATGGAGATTTTGAGCTAGAGGAGGAAGAAGAAGAAGAGAAAACTTTTTCTTTTCTTTTGCTATGATAAAATGAGAGTGAGAGAGAAGACAAAAATACAAGATCAAACCTCTCATGTGGCAGCCCCTCTCTCTCTCTTCTCATCATATCAACACAAATCAAACATCAAATGTGACATATGCACAATAAAAGAGACCATGAGTTACTAGGTTTGCATGTGTCACAATTAATGCACAAAATGATGAATTCTAGCTCACAATTTCCATTTACAAACATTAATCCAAATGTTTGCAACAATAAAAAGATATGGCAACATCTAAAGTAAACTCGTGATGGATCACAAGGATACCCCTTACCTGTATATACATACCTGCATCCGCATTCCGACTGAATGCGAATGCGATGAGACGAAAGTAATCCAACAAATCTAATATTAGGATCCGGCTTAAACCAAAGCCCACTAGTATGATCCGTCCGATCATGATCCATGCACTACCGCACGTATATGATCGAACCCTGCCATATATCATACGGCCTCTACAACGTTTCGCCCGAAACTTGAGAAATTGTCTGTGGGGGACTTTGAAGACTCGCCAATTCATTGGCTGTGGATTTAACCACTAGCACGTCAGAAGTACTAGCCGTACGTAACGCGCTACCAGGTATTGACCAAAATGGAGGTCGATGAGCAAACTCATCCTGACACTCTACTGAGCCTGTCAGTGACAATATCCGTACAGTCCGGTCCGTTCGTCTATGAGCATCGCATGGCGAGCCTAGGGGGTTGGTAAAAGTCAGACCCCCAAAAGCGGTACAAGTCGTGTCGGAGTGTAGCCCAGAACACCCTGAGATACTACTGGAACATCTACCAGTAAATCTCCTGCCTTGGCCAAGGACTTCGTGTAACGGCTCTTCTAGACACAGCGCGATCTCACCCCCAATACCGGGAGAGACGAACCCCTGCTGATCCGCTCACTGCCTCCATGTGGCTCGGGACTTTACCCAACTAAAACCTATTTGCACGACTCCTTTGAGCCGTGGTAGGGTAGTAATCAAAGTACAGTGGGAACTCACACGAGACAAATGGCGATCTCAGGTCGATGAACTAACCTGTACACATGTCACCAGGGAACTGCTATCTGACGCTAGGTATAATATCAACTAGCATGTTCCCGGCGAGTCCTTTCTGGTGTACTCAAAACCCAATGAGCACCTATATACATCTTAATGTTAGTTATATGTATGCCCTAGAGGCCATTACTATACATAGGATGTATATTGTAGTGGATGCTGGGACATATATAGGGAGGACTTTCTTACTCGACATGATAGTATGCTATCTGGTTACACTTTACCTTAACGTGTATGCTGATTGTCTCTCTGTTACATGTTGGTAAAGCCCTTAGGATGTGTACTTGACTACCTGGACTATGATGCGGATCATACTAGTGGGGACATGGTAGTCCATAAGTACATCCTTCAAAGTCCCTAGTCGTGGGTGTATCGAGACGGGGCATCGATATACCAGAGTAGACTAGCGTGTACCTTCTCGACCCATACAGATGGGCGATGGATGATCCCATATCCATTGGTGTTTGACATCAGAGATGTTATACGGGTGCTCAGTGGAGACTGGGTACACTGGACGGACTCGCCGAGAACTCCCAGATGGTATTATACCTCACGTCAGATGGCAGTTCTCTGGTGACACTGGTACAGAGTAGTCTGTTGACCCGAGATCGTCATAGAGTCTTGTGTGGTTCCCACTGTGCTTTGATTTCCATCTTACCATGTCCAAAAGGGCGTGCAAAACGGTGGTTTTTGGGTACAGTCCCGAGTCACATGGATGCAATGAGCGATAGGAGGGGATTCGTCTCTCCCGGTATAGGGAGTTGATGTTGCGCTGTGTTCGATTGGCTATAACAGGAAATCCCTGGCCAGGGTTGCTGAGATTTACTGGTAAGTGTTACCAGTAGTTTCTCGAATTGGTATAGACCTCATATCGACACGACTTATCAAGCTATTGGGGTCTGACGTTTACCACCCCTAGGCGAGATATGCGACAGATCAGACGATCAGACTGGACTGTACGGTAGTGTTACTGGTTGGATTCACTGGAGTGTGAGCGGGCTTGCTCGTCGATCTTCAGATCGCTCAATACCCGGGTGGCCGTTACGTTTAGCAGACCGCTTGCGGCTTGTGGGTGATTGATATGATCATCACCTGCTGCCGGCGTATTGACGAGTCTTTAGAGTCCTACACAGAGGTTTCCTGGATCAAGCGAAACGAAATAGGAGCGCATATGAGATATGTGCGGGACCGAGAATGATACCAGTATGAGATACTGTGTTTGATTCTCGCGATTTGTGACATTGATCGGTTATATGCGATATAGCCGGGTTATCGGATCAAGTGTTGATTCGATCAGATGTTACTGTTGATATTAGTCGGTTATATGTGATATGATCGGATCATTAAATCAAGTGTTTGATTTAATGATTTAATGTATAATTATATATTTGATATATTACTTTGCATTAACTAGTACTTTAGAAGGATTTTCTCACTTGGATGTACAAGTTGTATATGTGATATACTTTTTGTGCATTTTATTGTATCATGTTTGATGATACATGTTTACTTGGTTAAGTGTAAAGAATTAAACCATAGTTAAACTTATGATTACGGTTTGATTTCCTTTTCTCATTTATTTTATCTATTTATTCATTTTGGAAAATAGATGGAAAAAGGAGAAAAGAATGGTGGCTTTTTTTGTTGTTTAGTGGAAGCTTCATGAAACCTTAACCCTAACCATTCCTTTAACCTTGGTCAATTCTCTACACATAACCATAGTTACTATTATGATAATGATGGTTTTTTCTTTTCTTTTCTAATTAATCTTATCATAATATTCTTCTTCTTCTTCCTTGAACTCAAGAAGAAACCTTCACTTCATCAATGGTGGATTGATGAAATGAGTGAGAAATCCAAAACTAAAGTCTACCCACTTCCTATTTCTTCATCCTCTACCTCTTGCCAATTAGTAGAGTGTGTTTCCTTCACAAGTTTTCAAGACTTGGTGAAGGTGGAGCTCGATCTACCGATGCCTCGACGTAGATCATCTTCGGCATGGACATCGACGACCTAGCTTGCCCATTCTCCGAAGAAACCGACGCTAGAGCCCGGATTTGATTTGGACAGCGGAGAGGACCTCATTACGGAGCTATGGAGGTGGAGAGCCGGATCTACAAAGGTTGTATTTCCGTATCTCTTAGTTAAGTGTTAACTAGTTTAGTTTTTCGCCTAGATTTCTAGCAAACGATCCGTAGTCGGGTTTCTCGGCACCTAGATTTTTTGAAATTGGCATGTTCGATGCCTTGTGAGACATCATTAGGGTGCCTAGGAACCCTACAGTGGTATCAGAGCCTAGCTAGAGCCTTAGGCGAAGTCTAGACGCGATTTGAATTCCGAACGAACCGAAACCGCAAAATTTCCATGCTCTCTGTCCTTTTTTCAAAAACGTGGATTTTTCCAGATTAAAAATATGCAGAGAAATAAGCAGGATAATATAAGGATTACTGTAAAATTCGTGTTGCTAATTCCTTCATTGAGCCGCGTTTCCGCGGCACGAGCAATGCTCGTGCGGCGGATCCGCGGCCATTTTGTCTTATGTGGCATCCTATTTTACACAGTAATTCATTGTTTTCAGTGCTGACTTCTCTGGGTATTTTTAAAATTTATTCAAGAGTTGAATTTTCTGGAGTTGTTTTGGGGATTCGGTGTTTCGATCGGATTATCAAATTTTGTCTGTGTGGCTTTCCGGATAAATTTTAGAATATGTTAAAAAGTTCGACCGGATATAAATACCCAATTTTTCCCCTGTCGGGAAATTTCCAAAGTGTTGGATCTTTCCGTAGTTTAACGACGTTCTAAGTAGTGCAAGTAACGCAATGGACCCTCTAGAAGACAACAAACCTTAACTCGATTATGTGACCGTCTTGAACTGCCCTTTGAACCTTCGGGTTTGGGGCAGTACGGCGTGCCACATGTGAGGCGTTGGCTTGACCCTTCTACGGCTGGACCGTTGCTACTGAGGCACGAACTGAATGTTGTTAGACTTATTTCATGTGTTGACCTGTTTCGGGAAAACTTGGGTGTTCGATTGTTCGATCGGAAAGTTTAACATTTTCTGTTTATCTGGAATGTGATACAATAATTGGAATTCATAAATAGTTATGAGATAACCAAATGAATGTTATAAACATAGCACTTTAGTCTCACTTGATCGGTTGCCACGGAATTTTGATGCGATCAAAAGTCCGTCGCAATCTCGTAGCGTACGCGGATATTCGCCGGGTAAACTTAATAGACAGCCTCACTCCATAGCCCTGACGAAGTGACTGTAGGAGAACCCCGTCGCCGAAAGCATCCGTTCGGGTGCTCGCGGCAGCGGTGTTCCGCCTTGGTGCACTTCGTCGACGGTATCGGGGGTGCGGCCGCCTACTGAAGTTTGCGACGAGTATTCGATCAGGATGTCGGGAATCTTGTTGAATTGCCCGACTTGATATTGAAAAGTGTTTTCGATTTTGAGACTAGAATGCGGGGTTTATAATTGTTAGGCATGCGATGTCTAAGTAATTCATTTGGTCAGGCATGCGATGTCTGAGGTGGTTGCGGATTCCAACTGTTGTAGTTTTACACTTTCTTTTCTGTGACCGTAAGTGTAATATGTGATATCGCCGGTTTCGTTGCTATATGTCAACGACAATTGGGATGCGCATATTTACTTACGTTGATGACATGTGATGTTATGTGTTGCTGGATATGTTACATTGGATCGTCGTGTTTGAATAGCCAGGGGTTTTTATGTGAGATGAGTGTTTTTCATTTTCATTCATGTAAAAACTTGTATGTAATATTCATTTATTGGGGCGCTTCCAGGTTGCAGAAGTTGTCACCGTTTGTATGTTATTTACTTTTCCGCACTAGGATAGACCCAAGGAGGGGAGCACAAGTAACCGGGTTCTGGAGTCCAGTGGGAGACCAACTCGAGGAGTCGAGTCCGGGTCTCCTAACTCCAGAATTGGTAGGGTTGCTTGCCGCTCTCGTAGGGGTCTAGGGATGTGGGTTTGGCTATTCATCACGACCGTGGAATCCGTGTTTTATACTGGCTCGTATTGAAAACACGGACGTCCTAGTATATTCAATATTTCATATGATTCTTCTGCTGCGATATCTGTGATGTGATCATGTGATGTTCTTTGATAGATACAGTATATAGTATATATGATATATTATATAGGCGTTACTTATGTTTTACACCCGCGCTAGCCCTGCCCCGCTCTGCCGTTAGTTACCTAACCTAACGGTGCACGAGGGGACATCGAGGCGAATGCGGATGGCATAAGTGTACGTCGTATTTATCTCTGATGTTTAGGTACTTAAATGATGGGACTTCATTAATGTGATTAATGAAAGTAAAGGAAACCTAAGATGTTGTAGAATCGAATTTCAAAATAAAACAGGTAGCTACAGTTCTTGCTTTGCACAGCGGTATATGCGATATATCCTGCACCTTATTCGATGAGGAAAGGACCGAGATCCCTTCACCGGGAGTGACTCCTTTAGCAATAACTGGCAGATGCTACAACCTTCGGTTTGTCTTTTGATTGCTTTTAAGTGTTTTTGCTTTGCACAGTGATATATGTGATATATCCCGCACCTCATTCGACGAGGAAAGGACCGACGATCCCTTCACCGGGAGTGACTCCTTTAGCAAAACTAGAAAAGCCTCAAAAACACTCCATTTCAAAATTCATTCGATCCTACAACGATATCAAGTTCATTACGCAATAGGTTTTCAGAAAAACCTGTCGTAGCCCTCCGTCATTTCAGATAAGTAGTAGTTAGTATTCGTGCTGCGTTTGTTGGCCTTTGTCAAGGCGCAGTGTGCGGTAGCTGACTGGTGCTTATCTGCTTATGCATATGATGCAGATTGAGTTAGGGTAGTCGTGCGACCTTGTTGGCCTTTGTCAAGGGCCATGCGGGTGGGTTTAATTCAATCAGGAAATGACGGGTTGAACTTGACTAGCATCCTATGGTTTGTTGGCCTTTGTCAAGGTCATAGGAGGTTAGGGGCAAAATATTATCGGGAATTTCAAGTGTTGAGATTTGCAATGAGATTGCATACCTTCTATGAGATAGTTGGATCCCGATACCCGCTGCGAGTAAGAGTTACTCCTGGGAGAGTTTTACACATCACAATTAGCCGATCAAGTAGGTGTCTAGAAAGGTGTTAACGAGGTTACGCCTCTGGAAAAACGAGGTTTACATTAATTAGGTTCGTGCGAAAGCACGGGGGACCTCCCTCAAAGTACCGACACTGGCCTGGCTGAAAGATTGGCGAACTTGTAGTGTGTAATTAATCCCGGCTAGTCTTTCCTTTTAGGGTTTGAAGGAAGATTTGATAAAAAGCAGTGGGAGCCATCCTGATTAGATAAAATAATAACCAATCTATTCTTGCAAGAGCGCACGCTGAGTGTTTTCTTCTCTCTCTCTCCAGGTAGCGACCATATCACGCCTTAATCAAGATAATAATACGGAATATTGACCGAACCGGCTTGTTATACTGAGCTGGGGAACGTTGGTCCCGCTCCAACTTATAATTGTTATAAGACAGAGCAGGAAATTGGGGATTACCAGAATTCCCGTGCCGCCCAAACGAAGAGAGTGCATGTTGATGCATCATCTTCGGGTGTGTTCATTTTACAGAACTGTTTCTCAGTATCCTCCGCATCCTTGGTATATGATACCGGATCAGGATCCCAGATATGTAATCTGTTACATAGGGCTGCAAAAGGGTAGAAAAACTGAGAACGGGTGATAAGTTTCATGAGACAGAAAACGGGGCAAGTGTTGCAACCAAGTCTGTTGGTCACTGTCACACTGTATTACAAATACATTGATTCTGAACGAATGTTATTAGATACCGAACCTGATATACAAAATGATATCTATCTCTTTATTAGTAAAGAAATGATATAATTTTGTATTGTTGGATAATGTTTTGAACATTTCCTATATCAAAAGTTGATCGGTTCAGGCACGTTATCTAAAAGTATTGATGTTCTAAATCAAACTACAGTTCTTAGTATACAGAACACACACAAGAGGAATAGTTCAGAAATGAACGAATTCTTCTTGAGGTATTGTAGACTAGGTCATATCAATGCGACCCGACTGGCTGAGTTACATTTAGATGCATATTTAAATTAGTTTGAATTTACATCTTGTGAAACTCGCCAGTCATGTCACAAAGATAAGATGACCACAGCTCTGTTTATTGAAAACAGAGAAAGAGTTAGTAAACTCTTGGGATGATACATGTTAATGTATGTAAGGTCCCCTGTCTACACATGCCAGGACAGGTTCTTTGTACTTCATTACATTCTCTGATAATCTCTTAAGATTCAGACATATGTTCCTGTTGAAACATGAGTCCGAACCTTTTGAGATATTCACAGAATATAAGCTAGAAGTAGAGAACCAAATGAGGGTACAAGTATTATGTCCTTTAATGAGATCAAGGAGGAGAATACTTGAGCACGGAATTCCTGGACTATTCTAAAGGGGAATGAGATTCTCTCTCTCAGCATTACTCCTCCGTATACACCATAGCACGATGGTATATCGGAGTGGAGCAGATACAACCTATTTGATATGGTGTGCTCTATGATGAGTACTACTGAGTTACCTTTTTCCTTAAGGGGGTTATGCACTTGAGAAGTTGCATACCTATTGAATAGGGTTCCAATCAAATCAGTTGCCTACCACTTCATATGTGATATGGAATGGGAAGAGCCCATGTCTTAAGTTAGTTAAGATTTGGGGTTGTCCGGCCTATGTCTAAAAGTATGATCCGGACAAGCTCGAGGCAAAGTCTGTAATGTAGAACTGGAAAGGTTCCAGCTATACAAAATACAGCAGATGATTTGGTACAACCAAAGGATTCAGTAGATACCAACGAACCTCAGCCTCTCCGCCGATCTAGTAGGGTTCCTCACCCATCTGAGAGATACTTCGGTTTCTCTATGACAGTGGGAGCGAGGAATGCATCATGAGATGATGACCCAACTAGTTTCGAGCTGGCCATCAGGAGTAAGACTCTGTAAGAATGCCTGGATGTTTATCGATCTGAGATGGAATCCTTATACACCAACAAAGTATGGACTTTAGTTGCTATATCTGAAGGGTTAAATCCCCATCAGGAGCAAGTATATCTTGAGAAGATTACTTGGTGTACATGGAAAAGTTGAGACTTTCAAAGCTAGAATTGTTAAAGGTTTTCGTCATCGACCAGGCGTGGATAATGATGAAACCTTTTCAGTAGCTATGCTTAAGTCCATCCAGATCCTACTTGCCACGGCTACATACCATAACTACGATATCTGGCGGTTGGGTGCCATGACTGCTTTTCTAAATGATGTTTTAGAAGAGTACGTCTATAAGTACACAGCCAGAGGGCCTCGTAGACAGTGGGAGCAGCGGAAACGTGTGGAAGATGTTTTATATGATAAAGCAAGCATCGCGGAGTTGGAACGTCTGTTTTGATGTAATAGTCAAACAGTTTGACATCATCAAAATGGTAGATGAACCTTGTATATACAAAAAGGTAGTAGGGAGTATGGTGACGATCCTCGTAGAGTACGTGGATGACATACTCTTGATAGGGAAGGAGTTTCCTATGCTACGCTCGATCAATCTCCGCTTATCACCATGATTCTCCATATAGGATCAAAGTGATACCTACTAAATCCTGGATTTTGGATCTATGAGATAGATCTAATTGGATGTTAGGAATCTCACTAGAAGTAGTGAGATGGTATCAATTGATTCTGGGGAGAATCACTGGAAAGGTTCCAGGGTGATAAAGACGACTGAATGTCAGTCACAGGCATTGTCTTTACCCTCAGTAAAGGGACGGTATGTTGGAAGAGTTCCAAGCTAGATACCGTGGCATACTAGACGATAAAGGCTGAATACATCGCTACTTAAGATGCTACCATAGAGCAGTCTGGGTGTATAATAGTTCATGAGATGAACTTCGTTCCTACCATTGTGAGACAATGGAGTTGTGGCTTATGCCAAGAAACACCCGTCCCATCAGTGACCCAGGCGTATTCTGAGGCTGCATCACCTGATCAAGGAGATAGTTGATCTCCAGGGTGATCGAGGTAAGGAGAGTAGATTCTGAGGACAACACAGCGGATCCACTCACAAAGGCCTGTTCCCAAAGAGAGATTTTTTTTATGGGATGGTTGAGTATGAGATACTGCAACCACTGCTACAGATGGCCCTAGTGCAAGTGGGAGATTGTTAGTTATATGTATGCCCTAGAGGCCATTACTATACATAGGATGTATATTGTAGTGGATGCTGGGACATATATAAGGAGGACTTTCTTGCTCGACATGATAGTATGCTATCTGGTTACACTTTACCTTAACGTGTATGCTGATTGTCTCTCTGTTACATGTTGGTAAAGCCCTTAGGATGTGTACTTGACTACCTGGACTATGATGCGGATCATACTAGTGGGGACATGGTAGTCCATAAGTACATCCTTCAAAGTCCCTAGTCGTGGGTGTATCGAGACGGGGCATCGATATACCAGAGTAGACTAGCGTGTACCTTCTCGATCCATACAGATGGGCGATGGATGATCCCATATCCATTGGTGTTTGACATCAGAGATGTTATACGGGTGCTCAGTGGAGACTGGGTACACTGGACGGACTCGCCGAGAACTCCCAGATGGTATTATACCTCACGTCAGATGGCAGTTCTCTGGTGACACTGGTACAGAGTAGTCTGTTGACCCGAGATCGTCATAGAGTCTTGTGTGGTTCCCACTGTGCTTTGATTTCCATCTTACCACGTCCAAAAGGGCGTGCAAAACGGTGGGTTTTGGGTACAGTCCCGAGTCACATGGATGCAATGAGCGATAGGAGGGGATTCGTCTCTCCCGGTATAGGGAGTTGATGTTGCGCTGTGTTCGATTGGCTATAACAGGAAATCCCTGGCCAGGGTTGCTGAGATTTACTGGTAAGTGTTACCAGTAGTTTCTCGAATTGTTATAGACCTCATATCGACACGACTTATCGAGCTATTGGGGTCTGACGTTTACCACCCCTAGGCGAGATATGCGACAGATCAGACGATCAGACCGGACTGTACGGTAGTGTTACTGGTTGGATTCACTGGAGTGTGAGCGGGCTTGCTCGTCGATCTTCAGATCGCTCAATACCCGGGTGGCCGTTACGTTTAGCAGACCGCTTGCGGCTTGTGGGTGATTGATATGATCATCACCTGCTGCCGGCGTATTGACGAGTCTTTAGAGTCCTACACAGAGGTTTCCTGGATCAAGCGAAACGAAATAGGAGCGCATATGAGATATGTGCGGGACCGAGAATGATACCAGTATGAGATACTGTGTTTGATTCTCGCGATTTGTGACATTGATCGGTTATATGCGATATAGCCGGGTTATCGGATCAAGTGTTGATTCGATCAGATGTTACTGTTGATATTAGTCGGTTATATGTGATATGACCGGATCATTAAATCAAGTGTTTGATTTAATGATTTAATGTATAATTATATATTTGATATATTACTTTGCATTAACTAGTATCGGTTCACTTTAGAAGGATTTTCTCACTTGGATGTACAAGTTGTATATGTGATATACTTTTTGTGCATTTTATTGTATCATGTTTGATGATACATGTTTACTTGGTTAAGTGTAAAGAATTAAACCATGGTTAAACTTATGATTAGGGTTTTATTTCCTTTTCTCATTTATTTTATCTATTTATTCATTTTGGAAAATAGATGGAAAAAGGAGAAAAGAATGGTGGCTTTTTTTGTTGTTTAGTGGAAGCTTCATGAAACCTTAACCCTAACCATTCCTTTAACCTTGGTCAATTCTCTACACATAACCATAGTTACTATTATGATAATGATGGTTTTTTCTTTTCTTTTCTAATTAATCTTATCATAATATTCTTCTTCTTCTTCCTTGAACTCAAGAAGAAACCTTCACTTCATCAATGGTGGATTGATGAAATGAGTGAGAAATCCAAAACTAAAGTCTACCCACTTCCTATTTCTTCATCCTCTACCTCTTGCCAAGTAGTAGAGTGTGTTTCCTTCACAAGTTTTCAAGACTTGGTGAAGGTGGAGCTCGATCTAGCGATGCCTCGACGTAGATCATCTTCGGCATGGACATCGACGACCTAGCTTGCCCATTCTCCGACGAAGCCGACGCTAGAGCCCGGATTTGATTTGGACAGCGGAGAGGACCTCATTGCGGAGCTATGGAGGTGGAGAGCTGGATCTACAAAGGTTGTATTTCCGTATCTCTTAGTTAAGTGTTAACTAGTTTAGTTTTTCGCCTAGATTTCTAGCAAACGATCCGTAGTCGGGTTTCTCGGCACCTAGATTTTTTGAAATTGGCATGTTCGATGCCTTGTGAGACATCATTAGGGTGCCTAGGAACCCTACACTTAAGTGATCCAACTGACACCAATGGCTTGTGAGACCGGCCACCACTCCTCGTCGCGGTCTCGAATGTATACACTAGTCTACTAATGAAGTATCGATGCCCAGTCTCGAAACTCCCACGACTAGGGACCTTTTAAGGATGTGCTTATAGACCCCAGCTCCCACGTATATGATCGCCATCATACCGCTGGCCGTCAAGCAAGAATCCTAAGGGCTCTATCAACATGCAATAGTGACCTCTAAGGTCACCTAAAGCTGTACACGATGATAAAGATAAACCAGATAGCATACTATCATCTTGAGTAAGACTGTCCTACCGGTATAGGTCCTCCCGCAATCATTGCAATCACGTGTCTGTGATCCAATAATTGACTCTGAGGACACTATATCAAACAATAACCCCGTTGACACCTTTCTAGACACCTACTGGATCAGCTAATTGTAAAGTGCAAAACTCTCTCAGGAGTAACTCTTACTCGCAGTGGGTATCAGGATCCAACTATCATATAGAAGGTATGCAATCTTATTGCAAATTTCAACATTTGAAATTCCCGATAATGTTTTTACCCCTAGCGTCCTATGACCTTGACACAGGCCAAACAACCCATAGGGCGCTAGTCAAGTTCAACCCGTTTATTTCTTGATTGAATTAAACCAACCCATACGACCCTTGACGCAGGCCAAAAAATGCCGTACAACTACCCTAATCCAATCACATCACATGATGTAGATAAGCACTAATTTAGCTACCGCATACTACGCCTTGACGTAGGCCAACAAACGTAGCACGAATACTAAAATAGCACTTATCTGAAATGACGAAAGGCTACACAGGTTTTTAAGAAAACCATGAGCATAATGAACTTGATATCGTTGTACAATCTAGTGATTTTGAATAGGAATGTTTTTTATGCTTTTACTATTTTCTCTAAAGAGGTCACTCTCGGTGAAGGGATCTCGGCTCTTTCCTCATCGAATGAGGTGCAGGATATTCAGGAATACCACTATGCAAAGCAAGAACTAGAGAAGCTATCAAAAGATAAAACCGAGTGGGTTGTAGCATTTGCTGGTTTCGCTAAAGAGATCACTCCCGCTGAAGGTATCTCGGCTCTTTCCTCATCGAATGAGGTGCTGGATATTCATCAAGGAATCCACTATGCAAAGCAAAACTAGAGCTACCATATTTAAAAATTTGATTCTACAACATGTTTAGGTTTCTTTCTTTTCATTAATCTCATTAATGAAATCCTATCATTTAATGTTTCTTAAACATCACAGAAAAATGAAACGAAAATAGAACGTACGCTTATGCCATCCGCATTCGCCATGGGGCCCCGTCATACACCGTTAGGTTACTTAACTACCGGCAGAGCGGGGGTTGGACTAGCACGGGTGCAAAACATAAGCAACGTTTATTATATATCATATATAATATAACATTCATCTCACGCAGTTATATGATCACATCACAGAACCAAGCAGCAGAAGCAACATATGAAATATTGGATATACTATGATTTCCGTGTTTTAAATTTAGCCAGCAATGTAAAACACGGATTCCACGGTCATGATGAATAGCCAAACCCACATCCCTAGACCCCTACGAAAGCGGCAAGTAACCCTACCAATTCTAGAGTTAGAAGACCCGGTCTCAACTTCTTGAGATGGTCTCTTACTGGACTCTAGAACCCGGTTACTTATGCTCCCTTCCTTAGGTCTATCCTAATACGGAAAAGTAAATAATATAAATCAATGGTGACATCATCCTCAATCCGAAAGTGTCCCAATAAAAGAATATTACATACAGATTTTACATGAATGAAAATAAAAACTCTCATCTCACATAAAAAAAACCCGGCTATTCATTCACAATGATCCAATAAATCATATCACCAGCAACATATAACATCTCATGTCATCAACGTAAGTAAATATGCGTATTCTGAAATTTCGTTGACATATAGCAACAAGTTCGGGATACCCCACATATTACACTTACGGTCGCAGAAAAGAAATTGTAAAACTACAATAATTAGAACCCGTATATCCTTAGACATCATAAACCCGGAATATCTCATATTCTGGATTTCATGCCTAACTTATAAACCTTGTATTTTAGTTTCAAATTGAAAACAATTTTCAATTACATTAGTCGGGTAATTCAACAGGATTCCCGACTACATTATCGAATACTCGTCGGAAACATTAGCAGATAGTCGCACCCACGATACCGACGACGAAGTGCACTAAGGCGGAACACCGTGGCCGTAAGCACCCGAGTGGGTGCTTTTAGCAACGGGGTTCTCCTACAGTCACTTGGTCGGGGCTATAGGGCGTGGCTATCTACTAGAGTTACCTGGCGAATGTTCGCGTATAATACGCGATTGCGAAGGAGTTTTGATCAGAATCAAAACTCCATGGCAACCGATTAACCGAGACTAATACACTAGGTTTATAATATACTAACTAGTTTTCACAAAACTAATTATTTGGATTCTAAATATTATATCACATATCATCAAGATCTATACAACGTTAAACTTTTCGATCGATTTAGAAAATACCCATAAATTCCAGAGACCTCAACAACTTGAGAAACATTAAAAACATCCAGAGAGAGCAAAACTACCAAATGGAGCAGAACAGAAAGAATCGACCCATGAACCCACAAAAGTGCGGCGGAACCGCGGCCAAAATAAGGTTTGGGCCGCGATTCCACGGCCATATGAAGGGATTATGGGTTCTAATTTTCTTGGGTTCCATAAAAATGCCTGCACGGTTTTCTCGATATTTTTATTCACGAAAATTCCAACATTTGAAAAATTCGACAGAAACTATAAATTTTGCGGTTTTAGAAAGCGATCGAACGCTTTTAACATTGTAAAGACCTACCCAAATGTTCAAGCTTAGCTCTGATACCATGAAAGTCTACCCTAGCACCACAACAAGGTTTTTGTTGCATCAAACATGCCAAATTTAAATTTTTTTAGGTGCTAATTTAGACTAACCAAGATCGTAACTAGAATTTTAGGGTTTAACCTATGATGATATGATCTAACTAAAGAAGTGAAAGAAGTTATACCCTCGTAGATCGAGTCCTTCACTTCATAAGCTCAGTGTAGTAGTCTATGCGACTCTACTAGGCTCCACTTGAGAGTTTGGACGAGCTTCCTCCGATGACTTTCGTGCCGAAGATCATCCACGCGAAGCCCACTAGCTCAAGCTATCTCTTCACTAATCTCCTATTAGTGAAGGAAACACGCCACACCAAATTGCTAGTTTGGTGTGGGATGATGAAGTAGGGGATTTGAGGCTCACTAGTTTGTTCAAAATTCCATGGTTCACATCACATATGAGGGGTTGGAATTTTGATGCATGAAGAGGAAGAAGAAGAAGAGAGCAAGATAGTGTATGAGAGCAACACTAGAAAATGACTAAGTGTTGTCGAGCATGAAGAATGGCTCATTATCTATTCCTCACATATTAAAGCATGCTATATTTTTCAATAAAAATATGAAGCCATGCTTCAATAGTGAAGTAAGATGAATAAACAATCATAAAAAGCCATGCTTCACCCATACTCTCCATATCTCTTCACTTTCCACCTCATTTTTCCATTTTCCATAAAATAGGAAAACATGCCATGCTTCATAATATATATATATAGAGAGAGAGAGAGAGAGAGAGAATAATGGAGGAAAGATGCCATAGGAGGGAATTCCCTCCTATGGCGTCGAAAAAATATCCCCTCCATGGTTTTTACCGACGATCGGCACCCAACATCTTCATTGTCATCATCTAAGATGTGGGTATACCAAATTTCAAGTGATTCTACAACCTTTTCGCCGTTGATCTAGCAATGTAAAAAGTTCTATTGTCGGCAAACCGTTAATTTTGAACCCACTAAATCAACGGTGAAAAAGTTGTAGAATCACATGAAATTTGGTGTACCCACATCTTAGATGATGACGATGAAGATGGTGGATGCCGATCGTCGGAAAAAATTAGGGAGGGGGTATTTTTTCGACGCCATAGGAGGGAATCCCCTCCTATGGCCTCTTCCCTCCATTAATCTCATATATATATATATATATATATATATATATATCATATATATTAATATATATATATTATGAAGAATAATTAGTGAGCTAATGATATTAGTTAAGATATAATTATATCAAATATAATCTATATCACATTATTAAATCAACACTTGATTTAATAATCCGGTTATATCACATATAACCGACTAATATCATTTATCTGTATATCACATTATCAAATCAACACGTGATTCGATAATTCGGTTATATCACATATAACTTGACCGACATCAGATAACTGCCAGATTACAATACGGTATCACATACACGTATTTAATCAGGTCCACGCACATATCATATATGTGCCCTACTTCGTTTCGCTTGAACCAGAAAACTTCTGTGTGGGACTCTAAAGACTCGTCAATACGCCAGCAGTAGGTGATGATCACATCAGTCGCCTACAAGCCGTCAACAGTACTAGCTGGACGTAACGACTACCCGGGTATTGAGCGATATAAAGATCAACAAGCGAGCTTTTCCATACTCTCCATGAAGCCTATCGGTAACACAACCATACAGTCCGGTCTTTTCGTCTGATATGTCGCATATCATGTCTAGGGGTGGTGAACGTCAGACCGCAGTAATGTGATAAGTCATGCCGATGTCTGGCCTATAACGGTTCGAGAAACTACTGATAACTTTTATCAGTAAATCTCAGCAGCAGCCCTGGCCAGGGACTTCCAGTTATAGCCAATCGAGCATAGCGCAATATAAACCCCCAATACCAGGAGAGACAAAAGCCCTCTTGTCACTCATTGCCTCCATGTGATTCGGGACTGTATCCAAAATCCACCTGTTTGCACAACTCCTCTTAAGCGTAGTAGGGAGGAAATCAAAGCACAGTGGGAGCCACACAAGACTCTATGACGATCTCGGGTCTACAGACTAACCTGTACCAGTATCACCATGTCACGACCCGAAAAGTACGGAACATGACCGGCACTTAAATTACGAAACGTCTCGAGGCGTACATAATCTAAGTAAGCCAAAACCCAGAAATCAAAACCAAAGAAGCGGTAGAGTGAAAGAAAAACCAATTTAAAACAAGTAGTTTTAATCAACATAGGCCGAAGTATGTATTTTTAAAATCTCAAGTATTTTCTGAAAATTTCGGCAGAGTCTCCTTTGTCCCAAACGGGATACAACATGAATAATATACAAAATAAATAAAAAGGCATCCCCAAGCGGGAGCTAGCTCTTCGTCAATCGATGGTCACAACCACGCAAGCAATATAATATACAACGCCGAAGGGCGAGGATCAAAACTCAAAAGAAAATCCAAAATCAGCATGAAAACCATAATAATACAACGCGTGACTCTAATGTCGAAAGAATATACACTGGTCTTCTATCTCTATCAAATATACAATTCTGGTTGATGGAGTTTTACTTGATACAACTGGAATAACAAATACACAAAGTTGGTCCTGATGCAAAGAACCCACCTGCCAAAGCAATCACCCGAAAGGAACAGTGTGCCAGCAAAGCCGCAACAGAACCTGTATGGCAAAACCTACAAGGAACTGTGCACAACAGGGGTGAGTTGTCAACTCATGAGTAGAAAACATCTACCAGCAGAAATCGCATGTATAACGCAATCCTAGGTCATACGATCAGTAATATCCTCAAAATAATAATATGTCCAGAAGTATAATATAATGGTAAAGGTAAACATCTATCTCTAAGTGTAATACCAAGTACTCGTGTCAGTGCCTCAGGTAATAACATGCCACGAATATAATGTACAAATGTCAGGTAACAATATGTCACTAAAATGATGTGCAATGCATATAATGAGAATAGAGTATATCATGAATCGAAGAACTGTTTTTCTTTAATCAATGAGATTTCTGTATATATATAAATCGAGATATCATCAATGAGATCAACATAGAATCTGTATCAAGTATCGACACAAAACACTAATCTCAATATCTCAATATCTCAGTGTCTCAATCTCAATATCTCAATATCTAAAAACCTCGGGCTCCATCAATTCGGATCGGCTCATATCATCAATCTCACGACCACGAACAGTATCCTCCGGATATCCGCCGCGCCAGACAATCACCGGTAGGCAGTCTGCCCCTGCCGGGCTCATCGTCTACAACTCAAGCTTCTTGCCCAGGGGTACCATACCGGGTCCACCATGTACCCGCAGACGGTTCATCCAACTCCTTGAATCGGGTCTCGAAAACCATCTCAGAACCGAGAAAAACATCATGGTGGACAAGACTCATCATATCAAGGAAAACCGCATCTTTCTCTTTAAAACAATTCATCAGTTTAAATAAACTTTCACATGCGGGTTCCAAATCCAAAAAAAATCTCAAGAAGGATCCGAAATCATCAAATCACCATATCAATAAACAGTGAAAACCGGCATAAATCTCCATAATACTGCATAACCAATGAATATATGAATGCATCTAATATCACGCAATGAGTGCAATAGTTAAACTAGCATATGAAAGCGATAACATATTGTAACTATCAGCTAGCAAGCTATGTCAATGAAATAATATTCTCTAAAGTGTACGTGACATGGCAATTACCGATGATGATGTGTGTGAGCCGGCAAGTAATTGTATGTGGAACATACACATCATCGGTAATGGTGCTGGTGTCCTGACAGCATGGTTCATAATTGATTGGTACGAAAGAGTGTGTTTGTAGTAATAACCGCAATCAATAACGATGTCGCGCGTAGCTAGACCGAGATGAGTACGAGTCGTCCTCTGGGAAACGTGGAACCTTTTACTTTTAGTTTAGATGTGTTGAGAAAGAGAGGAGGGATAAAGAATTTTTTAGAATGTTGTCTAGATCTACGTTAAACAAGAATGTAAAATATAGATCTAGATTATTTTAAAGATGTAGTTAATATAATAAGGGGGCTTGTAGGGTTCGCTAGGATTTAGTAGTTATGGACAATTAATTAAAAGTTACCCTTTTTATTCTTTAATAGATTTAAAACTAGAACGACGGTGATGCGTGTAGATTAGGGTTTCTGGAGGGAAAAGGAATCCCACTCTTAACCCTTATCTCGACACGGAACTCCGTTCATATCTAGCCTTTACCAAAACAATCATTAATTTAATCTCTAATCGCGGTCAGAACTAGCAAAGAATTGTTAGCGCGCCCAATTAGGATGTTAATAATTCTTTTGATAAAGTTTATAAACTTTATAGGACTTAAAAAGGGTTTAGGGATTTTTATCGTCCATTAGCCTACCCTAATCCTACGAACCCTAACAAGCGGAGAATTACTCGCGCATGTTGGGAAAAGAAGAAGGAAAGACAGAGAGGGAAAACATAATGTAAAATGCAAAAGAATTAAATAAAATAACTACCTTTATTAATCACTTGAACAATCTACACTTTATTCCGTAGAAAATGATTACAAAAAAAACTTGATTTGCTTCTCGGTCTTTCCTAAGGAGGTAGACGAACAGTTGATGATCAGCCTGGATGCGTGAGCGTCTGGGGCTTCGTGATCGCGTCGGCTTAATAAATATTCCAAGAGGCTCTCGGTCTTTATTTATAGTCCCAAAGCCAGAAAGTTAGCTTCCAAAATTGGAAGCTAACAGTATAGAGGCTCTGATACCACTGTAAGTCGATGTGCAACACCCCACGAGTTGCAGGAAGGCGGAAATATGAAAAACGATCTTGTTTATTAAGCGAGCATCGACTAACCGAAGATCTTTGCTAAACGATAATTAACAAAAGGTATAGAGTTCTAAGCTACTATGTTAAAAGATTATACCAAACGATTCTAGTCCTTCGTCTTTACGATCTCTATGGCCTTCTTGGATCTCCACGTCCTCCTCGGCTTCTTTTCCGTGATAGACGATCCACCCGAGAACCCTAATCCAAGCTATAACCTCTAAAATTGAGATTACTTAGTTTCTCTAGTTGCTAATAAAGGAACTAAGATGATGTAGAGATTAGTTATAGAGTGTTTAGTCTTTCCTAATCCTTGTTCTCAACTCATGAGTGGTAGGGTTAGGGTTTGGTGAAGGAGAGAGAGCTTGAGGAGAGAGAAGGTGGAGATGATAATGAGAATAAATATCCTTCTCACTTGAATATATGATACATAATGAATTATCAAATAATATCAATTAAATGATTATTCACCATGCTTCATTTATTCAAGGAGAGTGATTCATCATGTGAGTCATTAGATCATTAATGATGCATTAATGATATGATGATTCATATGAATGAGTCACAAAAGCAATTAATGAAAATGCCACCTTAACCCCTCATGTCACATCCTTCTAGAAGCTTCTCGGAAAATTACGAGAACGCCCTGCTCATCCGTGAAAACACAGAAAAACTTTAGACTGTATAAATCCAATAACCTGATATTAGAATCTGGCTTAAACCAAAGCCGGCTAGTAAAAATTGTCCGAATGTCGTACGTGCGTTTAAACACGTATGCGTCCGAACCTTTGTCGTAAAACCATACGACCTCTATATCTTTTCGCCTGGAGTTGGGAAATCTCTGTGTGGGACTCTAAAGACTCGACTACTACGCTGGCAGTGGGTTTAACTACAGACCGCAAGCGGCACTAGCTGTACGTAACGGTCCCCAGGTAGTTGTCGATAAGAAAGCCGATGAGGTAACCCATCCGAAATCGTACTGAGCCTGTCCGTGACAATATCCGCGCAGTCCGGTCTGTTCGTCTAAGAGTATCGCATGTATGGTCTAGGGAGGTGGTGGACGTCAGACCCCTAATAACCGTACAAGTCGTGTCGGTATGGCTCTATCACCATCCGAGAATCTACTGATCAATCTATCAGTAATTCTCAATCAGCCCTGGCCAGGGACTTATGGTAATGACCAACCGATCACCGTGCGATATCAACTCCCTATACCGGGAGAGACGAATCCCTAACAGTCACTCACTACCTCCACGTGGCTCGGGACTGTGCCCAACTAAAACCTGTTTGCACGACTCCTTTGAATCGTGGTAGGGTAATAATCAAAGCACAGTGGGAACTCACACGAGACAAATGATGACCTTAAGTCAACGGACTATCTGCACACATGTCACCTGAGAACTGCTATCTGACGTTAGGTATAATATCATCCAGTCAGTTCTCGTCGAGTCCTGTCCGGTGTACTCATACCCAGTGAGCATCTGTATACAATCTTAGGTGCACTCCACCAATGGCTGCGGGACCAGTCCATCGCCCCTCCTCAGAGTCTAGATATGTATACACTAGTCTACTCCGGAGTATCGATGCCCAGTCTCAATACTCCTGCGACCAGGGACATCTAAGGATGTGCCTATTGACTACCCAGCTCCCACAAGTATGACTGCCATCACAACGCTGGTAGTCAGGAAAACACCCTATGGGCTTTATCAACATACATATATAAATACCAAGTAAAATATATTATACGTTAAGACAAAGACAAACCAAATAGCGTACTATCATATCAAGCAAGACTGTCATGTACATACATATCCCTAGCATCCTATACAATGAAGGCCTATAGGGCATATATATCCAACAATCTCCCACTTACACTAAGGCCTATAATTGGCGACATGAGTACCCACTGTCTCTACCAGATCCAGTTGCTGGCGTGCCGCATGCCCAACATCTCAAACAGCCTCTCGAACTGTACTTGAGGGATGGCTTTGGTGAATGGATCTGCCGTGTTGTCTTTTATGTCCACTCTCCGTATCTCGATCTTCCGACGATCCACGATCTCCCTGATCAGGTGAAACCCCCTTAAGATATGCCTGGATTTCTGATGAGACCTTGGTTCCTTCGCAAAAGCTACAGCGCCATTGTTATCGCAATACAAAGGTATTGGATTGGCAATGGACGGAACCACCTAAAGTTCAGAAATGAACTTCCTCATCCAGACAGCCTCTTTTGCGGCTTCACTAGCAGCTATATACTCAGCCTCCATAGTTGAGTCTGCGACGGTATCCTGTTTGGAACTCCTCCAACATACCGCCCCTCCATTGAGGGTAAACACAAAACCCGAAATGGATTTAGAATCATCTTTGTCACTTTGGAAGCCGGAGTCGGTAAAAGCCTCTACCTGAAGGTCTTTATTACCGTAAATTAAGAATATCTCCTTAGTCCTTCTCAGGTACTTGAGAATGTTCTTCACTGCTATCCAATGTTTCTCACCTGGGTCAGACTGATACCTGCTTACCACACTAAGTGCGTAAGCTACATCCGGTCTGGTACATAACATCGCATACATTTTTGATCCTACCGCCGAAGCGTAGGGTATAATGCTCATGCGAGCCTTCTCTTCATCAGTCTTTGGAGACATCTCTTTGGAGAGGGTGATTCCGTGACAAGCGGGCATATTGCCACGCTTGGAATCTTCCATACTAAATCTCTTTAGTATGGTGTCAATATACCTGGACTGTGAAAGTCCCAACATTCTATTAGATCTATCACGATGGATCTTAATGCCCAGAATGTATGATGCATCTCCCAAGTCTTTCATAGAGAATTTCTGTGATAAGAAGAGCTTTACTGATTGTAGCATAGGGATATCATTCCCTATCAGTAGTATGTCGTCGACGTACAAAACGAGGAAGACTACTGCTCTTTCCACAATCTTCTTATAAATACATGGTTCATCTACATTTTTGATAAAGTCAAATTCTTTGACTGTCTCATCAAAACAGATGTTCCAACTCCGCGATGCTTGCTTTAATCTATAAATGGATTTAAGCAACTTGCAGACTCTTCCGCTGCTCCCACTGTCTAAGAAACCTTCTGGTTGATCCATGTAAACACTCTCTTCTAAATGTCCATTTAGAAAAGCTGTTTTTACGTCCATCTGCCAGATTTCATAGTCATGGAAGGCAGCAATCGCAAGCAGGATCCGAATGGATTTAAGCATAGCTACAGGTGAAAAGGTTTCATCATAGTCCAATCCTGGTCTTTGACGAAAACCTTTTGCTACGAGTCTAGCTTTGTAGGTTTCCACTTGTCCAAATGCACCAATCTTCTTTTTGAAGATCCATTTGCATCCAACTGGTTTTACTCCAGGAGGAGCAACTTCTAAAGTCCATACTTTATTGGTGTACATGGATTCCATTTCGGATCTCATAGCATCCAGCCATTTTACCGAGCCACTACTCGTAATAGCCTGCTGAAAACTAGTAGACTCATCATCATCGATGATGCAATCCTCTCAATCCCCATCTAGAAGAAAACCATAGTATCTTTCAGGAGGATGAGAAAGCCTACTAGATCTGCGGAGTGGCGTCGGTTCGTCATGTTCTATTGAAATTTGAGGTTCTACTAAGTCCTCGGTAGCAGTTTGAGGTTCTGGAATTTCTTCCAACTCTACCGCGCTCCCACTAATTTCTTTTGCAAGAAATTCGCTTTCTAAGAAGTCAATGTGACGAGAAACAAACACCTTTTGTTCTTCAGTGTGGTAGACCATATACCCCCTTGAATGCTTGGGGTATCCTACAAACTTGCATAAAACCGATCGTGCCTCGAGCTTGTCTGGTTTATGCTTTTTAACATATACCGGACACCCCCATATCTTGATATACTTGACATATGGTCCCTTCCCGCTCCACATTTCATATGGAGTGGTAGGTACTGACTTAGTTGGAACTCTATTCAATAGGTATGCGGCTGATTCTAGAGCAAATCCCTAGAAGGAAAGTGGCAACTCAGCACTACTCATCATTGAACGCACCATGTCTAACAGAGTGCGATTCCTCCTTTCTGATACACCATTATGCTGAGGTGTATAAGGTGGAGTAAGCTGAGAGAGAATTCCATTCTCTTTTAAACATTCAAGGAAACTGGTACTTAAGTATTCTCCACCTCGATCAGATCGAAGTGTCTTGATGCTTTTACCAGCTTGTTTCTCTACTTCATTTTTATACTCCTTAAACTTCTCAAAAACCTCGAATTTATGCTTCATTAAGAACACATGTCCTTACCTAGAGAAGTCATCAGTAAAAGTGATGAAGTAGGAGTGACCACTTCGTGCATGCGTAGACATCGGACCACATACATCACTGTATATAAGTTCCAAGAGTTCAGTGGCTCTTTCTCCGTGTCCGGTGAACGGAGATTTGGTCATTTTTCCTTTGATACATGATTGACAAGTTGCATATGATGAATATTCAAACGGATCTAAATATCCATCTTTATGTAACTTAGTCAACCTTGTTTCATTTATATGACCAAGTCTACAATGCCATAGGAAGGCTTGATTCGAATCTGGAGCCTTTCTTTTACGTGTGTTTTGAATATTGAAAATTTGAGGTTGATTAAGTATGTATATGTCGTTTTCCAGTGTGCCATACCCAATCAGTTCTTGATTTAGGTGAATGTTCATAACATTTCTTTCAAGCACAAAACTATATCCTTCATTCGATAACAAAGATACTGATATAATATTACACAACATACTGGGAATACAAAAACAGTTATACAACACCAAAATGTATCCACTAGTCAACCCTAGGTGATATTCCCCTATTGCAATTGCATCTACATGCATTCCATTGCCCATCCGGAGAGTCATATCACCTGTTCCCAGCACTCTACTATTTCTCAGATCCTGCAATGAATTACAGATATGAGAACCAAAACCGGTATCAAGTACCCATGATGTAGAGTTAGCTGAAAAATAATTTTCGATTACAAACACACCTGAAGTAGAAGCAACTACTTGCTTCATATCCTTGGATTTGAAGGCCTGACAATCCTTCTTCTAGTGCCCTTGCTTGTGACAATAGAAGCATTCATTCTTTTCTGTCTTCACCCTTCCTGCCTTGTTCAATCCCTGCACCTTCTTGACCCCACCTTTCGGTTTGGTGGCTTTCATCTTCTTTTTCCCTTTAGCTTTCACTTTAGATTTAGAAGAAGATGATTGGCCAACATACAGAACGGGGGTCTTCTCCTTTTTCAAGGAGGTCTCTGCTACCCTCAACATATTGAGGAGGTTTGGAAGATCCGCTTCCATTTCGTGCATGTTGAAGTTCAGCACGAACTGAGAGAAGGTGTGGGGAAGGGACTGCAAAATCAAGTCGATATACAAATCGTTCTCTAGCACGCATCCCAGGTTTGCGAGTTCCTCAATGAGGATGATCATTTTGAGGACGTGCTCTCCTACAGGTGATCCTGGAGCTAACCTCATCTGGAAGAGTTTCCTTGAGGTTTCGTACCTCGCGATACAAGAGTGCTCCCCATACAATTCTTTGACATGGAGAAAGATGGATACTATATCCATACTCTCATGCTGTTTCTGGAGTTCATTGTTCATGGACGCCAGCACGATACACTTAGCTCGCTCACAATCTAGATCCCAGGTTTTGCGGACTTCTCTGTCCACAACTGAGGAATCTGGTCCAGGGATAAGGGGAGGAACAGCGGTGGTAACATATGCTACTTTGTCATAAGTCAGTGCAATATTGACGTTCCTTAGCCAATCTTTATAGTTCTGCCCGGTCGGTATATTTTTTTCAAGTAATAGTTTTAGTCCAGTCATGATAGCTGCCAGAGAGAGAGAAAAGAAAACACTCAGCATATGCTCTTGCAAGTTTAGATTGGTTTATTAATATATCTAAACAGGATGGCTCCCACTGTTTCCTCAAATCCTTCTTCAAAACCTTAAAAGAAGAACTAGTCAGGATTTAATCACACGTCATAATACTTGCTTAACCTTTCAGCCAGGCTGGTGTTGGTACTTCGAGGGAGGTTTTCCAACGCTTTCGCGAAGTTCCTAAATTAAATAACCTCTTTTCCGTGGAGGCGTAGCCCCTCTAACACTTTTCTAGTCACCTACTTGGTTTATAGCATTGATTGTTAAGTGAGAAAAATTCCCGAGAGTAATCCTACTCATCAGTGGGATCGGGATCCAACTATCATTGCATGATGCCCTAGATGGAAGCCACTCTAGTCACCACACTCCAGAAGGTATGCTAAATCTGCAAGTTCCTTTATGTTTGAAACTCCCGATGTGATTTTTACCCCAAGCTCTTGTAGACCTTGACGTAGGCCAATAAGTCATAAGACGCAAGTCAAGTTCTACCCGTCGTTGTCCTGATCAATTTAAGTACATCGTACAAGCCCTTGACGTAGGCCAACAAGGTGTACGTCTGTATTAAACTAATGCATCTATCTATGCAACAAATAGGCACACACACTGCTACCATACACTATGCCTTGACGTAGGCCAACAAGCATAGCATGAATACGATGTGCTGTCTATCTGAAACGACGGAGGGTTACGGCTGGTTTTTGGCAAAAAACCGTTAACGTAATGAACTTGATATGATCGAAGGAACAGAGATAACTTTTATTTAAAAGGAGTGGTTTAAACTCCGCATTTAAAATTTGCTTTTTCAAAAAAAAACAGAGTGGTTTTAGAAATTGTTCCAACGATTCAATTTAGGTTTTATTTTCTTTGCATTAATAATAATGCGTCCCATCATTAACCTATCATTACAGATAACAACGAAAATACAACGTCCTCTTATGCCATCCGTATTCGCCACTGGGTCCCGTCATCACCCGTTAGGTTACTTAACTAACGACAGAGCGGGGGCTGGGCTAGCGCGGGTGTAAAACATAAGTGACGTCTAAATAGCTATCATATATAGATATTGTATATTCGTCAGACGCAATAATAGGCATTCCAGATCACAGATAAACAATATTGGATTTGCAAGCAATCCGCGTTTCTTTTGAGCCTGCAACGAAATACGGATTACACAGTTGTGATGAATAGCCATTTACCCCACCCCAGACCCCTACGAGTACGGCAAACTACCCGCCAAGTATCAAAAGTGAAGCGGTCTACCTCAACACTTCAAAATACCCGGTAGTTTGTGTACCCCACCTTGGGTCTATCCTAGGAGCAAAAACAGTAAAAAGAATAATACAACGGTGGCTACAACCGCAACCTGGATGTGCCCCGCAAAATAATATTACAACTTATTATAATTACATCGAATGAATTAATACAATAACCCATCATTAAACCCGGCTAATCACCACAACAGTCCAATACAGTTTATATACACAAACAGTTATATATAACGTCACAGATATGTGCAACCCCCTGCCAATCAACATACTAGCAGTTAGGGAAGGTTTACGAACACATAATACAATTCACAGATATAATCAAACAAGCAAACACCGTATAATTTCGATCGATTAAACACATTAAATTTTGCTCCAATACTTCTCTGCAAATCTGAAACCTGAGCAAAAATAAAATCATACCAGAAAATCCCAAATATCACAAAGAAGGCACAGAAAAAAACTGGGGTGAATCGGCCCCAACTCGACGGTGGAACCGCGGTGAATCGGTGGGATCTGCCGCGGTTCCGCGGCGCTTTGGCCGATTCAGGAGCCCATTTTTCTTGTGTGTTCTTATATTTTCATGCTGGTCATTCTGGAGGTCCCTGAAAAATTTTTGGACTTCATTTTAAAATCGACAGAAACTTCATGATATCGGAGTTTTTTCCGGTTTGTTTTCCGTTCGAAATTCATACGACTTTGCACGTGTGTTAATTATTGTTTAGTGAGGCTCTGATACCACTGTAAGTCGATGTGCAACACCCCACGAGTTGCGGGGAGGCGGAAATATGAAAAACGATCTTGTTTATTAAGCGAGCATCGACTAACCGAAGATCTTTGCTAAACGATAATTAACAAAAGGCATAGAGTTCTAA
The DNA here is from genome assembly GCA_030015575.1 of Agapanthus africanus. Taxonomy (NCBI): domain Eukaryota; kingdom Viridiplantae; phylum Streptophyta; class Magnoliopsida; order Asparagales; family Amaryllidaceae; genus Agapanthus; species Agapanthus africanus. The sequence goes on along the minus strand of CM057338.1, from coordinate 862,867,951 downwards.
GCTACTATGTTAAAAGATTATACCAAACGATTCTAGTCCTTCGTCTTTACGATCTCTATGGCCTTCTTGGATCTCCACGTCCTCCTCGGCTTCCTTTCCGTGATAGACGATCCACCCGAGAACCCTAATCCAAGCTATAACCTCTAAACTTGAGGTTACTTAGTTTCTCTAGTTGCTAATAAGGAACTAAGATGATGTAGAGATTGGTTATGGAGTGTTTAGTCTTTCCTAATCCTTGTTCTCAACTCATGAGTGGTAGGATTAGGGTTTGGTGAAAGAGAGAGAGCTTGAGGAGAGAGAAGATGGAGATGATAATGAGAATAAATATCCTTCTCACTTGAATATATGATACATAATGAATTATCAAATAATATCAATTAAATGATTATTCACCATGCTTCATTTATTCAAGGAGAGTGATTCATCATGTGAGTCATTAGATCATTAATGATGCATTAATGATATGATGATTCATATGAATGAGTCACAAAAGCAATTAATGAAAATGCCACCTTAACCCCTCATGTCACATCCTTCTAGAAGCTTCTCGGAAAATTACGAGAACGCCCCGCTCATCCGTGAAAATACAGAAAAACTTTAGACTGTATAAATCCAATAACCTGATATTAGAATCTGGCTTAAACCAAAGCCGGCTAGTAAAAACTGTCCGAATGTCGTACGTGCGTTTAAACACGTATGCGTCCGAACCTTTGTCGTAAAACCATACGACCTCTATATCTTTTCGCCTGGAGTTGAGAAATCTCTGTGTGGGACTCTAAAGACACGACTACTACGCTGGCAGTGGGTTTAACCATAGACCGCAAGCGGCACTAGCTGTACGTAACGGTCCCCAGGTAGTTGTCGATAAGAAAGCCGATGAGGTAACCCATCCGAAATCGTACTGAGCCTGTCCGTGACAATATTCGCGCAGTCCGGTCTGTTCGTCTAAGAGTATCACATGTATGTTCTAGGGAGGTGGTGGACGTCAGACCCCTAATAACCGTACAAGTCGTGTCGGTATGGCTCTATCACCATCCGAGAATCTACTGATCAATCTATCAGTAATTCTCAATCAGCCCTGGCCAGGGACTTATGGTAATGACCAACTGATCACCGTGCGATATCAACTCCCTATACCGGGAGAGACGAATCCCTAACAGTCACTCACTGCCTCCACGTGGCTCGGGACTGTGCCCAACTAAAACCTGTTTGCACGACTCCTTTGAATCGTGGTAGGGTAATAATCAAAGCACAGTAGGAACTCACACGAGACAAATGATGACCTTAAGTCAACGGACTATCTGCACACATGTCACCTGAGAACTGCTATCTGACGTTAGGTATAATACCATCCAGTCAGTTCTCGTTGAGTCCTGTCCGGTGTACTCACACCCAGTGAGCATCTGTATATAATCTTAGGTGCACTCCACCAATGGCTGCGGGACCAGTCCATCGCCCCTCCTCAGGGTCTAGATATGTATACACTAGTCTACTCCGGAGTATCGATACCCAGTCTCGATACTCCTGCAACCAGGGACATCTAAGGATGTGCCTATTGACTATCCAGCTCCCACAAGTATGACTGCCATCACAACGCCGATAGCCAGGCAAACACCCTATGGGCTTTATCAACATACATATATAAATACCAAGTAAAATATATCATACGTTAAGACAAAGACAAACCAAATAGCGTACTATCATATCAAGCAAGACTGTCATGTACATACATATCCCTAGCATCCTATACAATAAAGGCCTCTAGGGCATATATATCCAACAAGATTCACCCCCAAAATTCTCATCTCCTAATTCCCTTATCCTGCGGCGGATCCGCGGCCAACAGGGGGATTTGGCCGCGGATCCGCGGCTAAGGGTGTTGATCACTTGATCAATTTTTTAGGGCTTCATCCTTGTGACACGTGGCAATATCTGGGACCTTTAGATCTTTGAAATCTTCTCGTAGTTGCTGCCAGACCTGGTCTCCAAGTTTTGCTTTCTTAATTAGGCAAGTTAGCTTTAACAACTTGATTTCCTTGATTTACCTGCAAATTCTGCACAACAACTTAACAAATAATATTTAGTAGACTTTGTTCTACTAGGATTTGGTCAATGATATTATTTGCATACATTTTTCTACCAAATGCTAATTATAATATATCAATACATGGAAAATAGTATTTTTACAGATAAACCCTCATATGTATGATATATTATAATAAAGACCTTTTTAATATAGAAATAGTAGGAAAAATATAATAACAAATGTGCAGTTTTATCAACTGAACAAATACTCCCAAACTTATCTTTGATCGTCCCGAGCAAACTAGTTTATTCAAGAGAAGGAGAAAAAGAAAGGAGAAAACTAAGCACACTTTCGTAGGCAAACACGATTGCACTGAGCACGTGCAACAAGCCGTTAAACCCCTAGGTGTCCCTAGTAGGAGGAGTGTTGTCGCCTGAGGGTTTTTAGCGGATTACACCCACAAAATCCTATAATAAAAGAGAGATGGTGAAATTTACATATAAAGATAAGAACCATAAAAGAAATACTTTGAAAATTTAGAGTTTCCAACTACATTAGCTTTTCAGTTGTCATGAGCCCTATCTTAATAGTCATGAAAAGATGTTAGAAATCACATCATCCCTCAATAAAACATCGTCTTTATTCTTCATTTCTACCTTTCATCCAAACATCGATCATATACCCCTACGTGTGTGTAATGGACATCTCTACACTCGGAGAATTCAATTCAAGCTATCATACTCTTGTCCATCTACCTCAGTACTTTTTAACTTAATGAATATTTAGATTTGCTCACACATTTTCATGCGACCATTAATACTTCTTGAGGTACTAAACGATCGATTACTTATGTGCTTGCTGATTAGGTGATAGTATTTTCCTCGTCTTGCACCACCTAAGGCTTAGCAGTGACTCCCAGACCAGTTGGCCTTAGGGCACTAGGTGAAGAGGCACCCTTGCTATATTTTTTTATTACTGCCTTGGCGATAACAAAACCAGTGTTCATTTTTTTTCTTCACCATTTTTATATTTTCTTCATTTTTTTTTTCATTTCCTTCATACTTTGGCTTTTAGACAAGAGCATTTCAAGGTATCCTCTACTATCCCGAGTTTCAAGACGTGTGTAAGTGCAAATAGTAGGGTATCAACATTCAAATGTTTGGCTTCTATAATAGAAACTATTTTTCAGACTTATTTTTATTCTCAAATTAGTGACTTCTTTCATCTTACTAACCCTTGGGACAACAGCTCATAACTACTTATTACTAGTTCGTTTAAGAAAACTTCTAATTTTCTTAGTTTTCTTAAACCATTCCTATCTTTTGGATGTAATTTTTCACTTTCTATTCTTTTATTATCAAAAAAAAAAATTTGTGCTTAAATATAGTATAATGCAAAGTATGCGTAAATAAGCACAAACCTCCCTCAAACTTGTTTTCAACAGTGTCCTCACTGTTGCTATCTGCTGGATCACAAAAACCTGTAAGTTTGGGAGGACATTATTAATGGGGGAAAGAATATATGAAAGTGAAAATGCTCCCCCAAACTTATTTTGGCTCACAAATTTGAGGACAAAAGTTATGATCAAGAGACAAAAATATACCCCCCCCCTCAAACATGAGTTAGACAATATGAAGCATTTTAAGAGGGGGTGAGACATTTGGTCAAAGTAAGACTTTACAAAGACCAAAAGTTAACACCAACCATTCAAAGATTTTATCAGTATAGCGTATAGGTCGGTGGAAGAATGTGTTGTATTGACTCAAGAAAAAATGGGGAAGGGATAAGAGGTGGTCTGGAAAGGGTTTGAAATTAGAGAAAAGAAAAAATGAGGATGAATGTGAATGATTAGGAAGAAGGAATGGTGACGGTTCAACCTCTATAGGTGGAGATTGATCAATCATAAAATCCGTATTGTTTAAAAATTCAAGTTCGTCAGCAAAAAGTTCTTCAAAACTTTTATCAATAGTGTGATTGAACATTTTGCTGTCAAAGAGTTTTGTACCAGAATTTATCCTACTTGATTCATCAAAAATCATTGAGGTAGAGGACTCGAAAAACTCATCTACCTCATTTTCAAAAACATCAAGTTGAATTTCTGGTATTATTGAACTTGAATTAACAGATTGTGATTCATCAAAACTCACTGAAACTATAGGAACAGAAGAAGAACCGAAGAAAATAGAAGGTGAAATGGGTAAACAAATTGGTGTGTCGAGTGTTGCTGTACCAGATGTGGAAGATGGAGGCTGTATTTCGGTCTGATCTTCGGGTATACCTTTATCATCAACTTCAAGACGTATTTGAGGTTCGGGAAGAATTAAAGGCTCAAGATGATGACCACAAGGAAGTGAAAGGATTTGATGAATTGGTGGGACAAAATCATCCAAAATTTCGGGTTCATCAATCAATATATCCCCAACGTCAATCACCTCATTTAAGTGAAGGTTAAAATTCTCAAACACCTCATCAAAAGTATGGTTTTCAATCAGTTTTGGTTCAAGAGTGGAGGTGTAGAGATCACAAGGGTTGGGTATGGTTTCACTTGAAATGGACCCTTCACGGTCGGGTAAATCAAACACTATAAAGTTACACAACTTATCAGTCATTCTATTTGGTGTACTTGATGAATCTATGAAACTGGAGTTGTGGATTTCAGTTTGGAATGGGGAGGTTTGATTAGTAAGGGTGTACAGTTCTGTCTTACTACCCAAATCCTTCCTAACTTGGTTCGACAGTTCCAGAAATTTTTCTAATGTCTGCTCCAGACTAGTCTTGGGTTGATAAGGAGTTCAGTATAAGATTGAAATTCATGTGGATAATTAAAACTCCCAAATGACTGATTAGAAGAACTGTCTAGAGTAGGTGGAAAAGTCGGATTGGATTGATAGGAATAGAATGGTTGCGAAACTTGGGTAGGAGTAGGATCAATATTATGATATGAAGAATATTGATATGGGTTGGTTGGTTGGCTATTTTCAATAGACACAAATCGCATATCAAACTCTTCTCTGGACAGTGGTGGTGATGGTTGATATTGGTCCGGGTTGAAACTTTGGCCTCTAGACCCAGCTATGTGCTCAGCAATGGACATTCGTCTAGGGGCTTCCTCACTCTGGGTATGAACTGAAACAGGTGTAGGATTAGGATACGGTTGATAAGACCTAGACTGAGGTGGCCAACTGTTTCTTCCTGCTTGTTCTATATGATCTCTTAAGGACATGGAAGAGCCGGACGGTATATCGAAGGGATTACGAAAACAAGAGATATCTGGTTGTGGACAGCAAAGCTCGGCAAGTGTTCTTCTGTTTGGGCCATTCATTATAAGAAAAGAAGAAGGGGGAAGGGGTAAAAAAAAGGGAGAAAATAATTGGTTTGTTTTAAAAAATGACGGATTTAGACAAATCACACAAAAATTCACAAACAACCCTAGAACTAAGGTCACCTAGGTCCATTCTTTAGACCGCTCCTAGACTTCCAAAGGACAAGCTGCAGGATCAATCCTCTACCGCCTCCGTACTACCCTTGTAGCCAGGTAAGTGCCAGGTAAGTGGGAAGGAACCACAGTAGTGGGCCTAATTAAAAACCACTAGCCTTTGTCACACTTGCCTAGACACTACAAAAGTAATGCGGATAAACGATAGATTACCCACGACTTTCCTCTGTCCTTATTGAGCGCGACAGTCCTTAGAGTCTGGTCTAGATATTTTTCAAATTAATGAAGGGTTGATGCAGATGCTCGGTTTGTGATTTGTGGGGCTTAGGAAGGGTGATGAAATCCCCACCTAATCTGGATTTTGGTCTTGCCCCTTAAAAATCCGTATTAAAATATGCAAAAACAAACCGCAAAACAAAATTTTGCAAAAAGATTTTTGAGCGGCGATATTTTACAAAGAATCCTGCAGAAAAGATATTTTATTGGATTTCAGAGGAGAGAGAAAGAGGTTAGAATCTTACCAGAGAAGTTTTGAGCCCTAGATCCTCTAACTGGCCGCGCTTCCGCTGCCGATGTGCACTTCCGGCCGCGGTTCCGCCGCAAGAGAGAGAGAGATCACTTGATGAAATTTGCTATGTGGCCTCCTGTCCTCTTCTGGATCTTGATGAATGTCTATGTCTCTCTGTATCCTTATGTGACTCTAGATTCCCTCGCAAAATTCACACAATAATTGTTAAATATACAATTTGCAGTTTTGTTTTATTTATGATATTGATCGTATAAGAATTCAACACAAATAGTAAGAATAAAAAATTACGCACGTATCCCCAGCAACGGCGCCATTTGATTGGTACGAAAGAGTGCGTTTGTAGTAATAACCGCAATCAATAACGGTGTCGCGCGTAGCTAGACCGAGATGAGTACGGGTCGTCCTCTGGGAAATGTGGAACCTTTTACTTTTACTTTAGATGTGTTGAGAAAGAGAGGAGGGATAAAGAATTTTTTAGAATGTTTTCTAGATCTACGTTAAACAAGAATGTAAAATATAGATCTAGATTATTTTAAAGATGTAGTTAATATAATAAGGGGGCTTGCAGGGTTCGCTAGGATTTAGTAGTTATGGACAATTAATTAAAAGTTACTCTTTTTATTCTTTAATAGATTTAAAACTAGAACGACGGTGATGCGTGTAGATTAGGGTTTCTGGAGGGAAAAGGAATCCCACTCTTAACCCTTATCTCGATACGGAACTCCGTTCATATCTAGCCTTTACCAAAACAATCATTAATCTAATCTCTAATCGCGGTCGGAACTAGCAAAGAATTGTTAGCGCGCCCGATTAGGATGTTAATAATTCTTTTGATAAAGTTCATAAACTTTATAGGACTTAAAAAGGGTTTAGGTATTTTTATCGTCCATTAGCCTACCCTAATCCTACGAACCCTAACAAGCGGAGAATTACTCGCGCATGTTGGGAAAAGAAGATGGAAAGACAGAGAGGGAAAACATAATGTAAAATGCAAAAGAATTAAATAAAATAACTACCTTTATTAATCACTTGAACAATCTACACTTTATTCCGTAGAAAATGATTACAAAAAAAACTTGATTTGCTTCTCGATCTTTCCTAAGGAGGTAGACGAACAGTTGATGATCAGCCTGAATGCGTGAGCATCTGGGGCTTCGTGATCGCGTCGGCTTGATAAATATTCCAAGAGGCTCTCGGTCTTTATTTATAGTCCCAAAGCCAGAAAGTTAGCTTCCAAAATTGGAAGCTAACAGTATAGATTCACCCCCAAAATTCTCATCTCCTAATTCCCCTACCCTGCGGCGGATCCACGGCCAACAGGGGGGTTTGGCCGCGGATCCGCGGCCAAGGGTGTTGATCACTTGATCAATTTTTTAGGACTTCATCCTTGTGACATGTGGCAATATCTGGGACCTTTAGATCTTTGAAATCTTCTCGTAGTTGCTGCCAGACTTGGTCTCCAAGTTTTGCTTTCTTAATTAGGCAAGTTAGCTTTAACAACTTGATTTCCTTGATTTTAGAACTGCAAATTCTGCACAACAACTTAACAAATAATATTTAGTAGACTTTATTCTACTAGGATTTGGTCAATGATATTATTTGCATACATTTTCCTACCAAATGCTAATAATAATATATCAACACATGGAAAATAGTATTTTTACAGATAAACCCTCATATATATGATATATTATAATAAAGACCTTTTTAATATAGAAATAGTAGGAAAAATGTAATAACAAATGTGCAGTTTTATCAACTGAACAATAATCACTAAGTATACAATAAACATGCAATGAGACGATAACAACATGATAAATGGCAATGAATAGTAATTTCAACAATAATATGCGGAACATGAATGATAACGTAACAATAAGGAATCTACATCGCTACACCCATGTTATACTATTTTGTCATTTGAAAAAGTACGAATCGTGGTGTTTTGAAAATAAGGCTACGGAGTTTTTAAGAAAAGGTACGTCTTTTGAAATATCCGTAGTATCCCTTGACATGTCTTTAAAATCCTCACGATTCGTTAGTTTTGGAAATAGGTATGACTCGAGTCTAGTCTAACATCTACTAGGTAACTACAGGTCTAACTAACAACCAATCGGAAGGGCTATGGAAACTACCTAAATCTGAGTCGATATATGTGTGTGTATAATAGTCGGTGATCCCGCCTCAATAGTATCCCATACGATACCCTATATAATATGACATCCTCGAGTCAAGAGTGTGGATATATCATCAATATATAGCTCGTACGGTAAATCCGTCGTACGGCCTCCCAAATCTGGGTACGGGTCAAATGTCACATCTATCACATTATTCATCTGGTATCCTCTTTATCAAATATCATGATCGGGGTACTGATCTACGTGTAGCACAAAACTGATACCATCTATATATGCATGCATGTGTATGAAAACACCACGCCTAAAGGACCCGCTAAACATATCACGTCGTAACTCGAATACGAACCCTGTCACATCACCGATCTCATGGCCTCAAACCCAGTCTCATCGACTCATCTCCAAATATCCTCAACATTCATGCACGTGTATATGAATGTATATATATGCATAGTCCCATACCCATGCGTATATACATATATACACATTCCCATGTACGCACAAGAAAATAATGTATGCAAGTGTATATGTGTGCGTGTATGCAAATCCTTACTCTAGGGTTGCGATCCTTCCTCCAATCCTCGCTAACACTAAGCCATAAGCTCCTAAGGCTTTTCTTACTAGTTGTTCATATCTCACATTAACATATAAAAGTATATCGTTACCGCATCACATCATTTCTCATAACTTTGCGCAGGTGCTATACACCATCCATCCGACTTCCCCCATAGATATAATCTACTCACCTGATCTTCGCTCGCCGGTGCCGACGTCGCCACACGCTTACTTGTCATCTCGAAGTCCACATGGGGGTACCTACATGTCACAACATATCGTATCGCATAAAAACCCAATTCGAAATCGAAACGGCATACAAAAACCAAATCGGCACGCGTATCACGTATAGGTCAAAACCTATCGCCTACGCATGCAAGAATAGCCAAACCAACTCTCGATGTCGATATACAAACATCAAACCATAGAGAAAAACCTAAACGCACCCATTTGCACATTCACAAACGCTAATTATAATATGAAATAGGTTAAAATTCACAAAAACCCCCAAACTCACTTTAAAAGCTATTTTTCCGAAAACCTAGCAAGCAAAATTTACCGTTTTAGTACAAAACTTGATGTTTTAGCAAAACTAGTGGTCACAATATTTATTAAACATCTTAAATAAATCATATAAACCATTTCTATAATTTATTCTCATCAATTTGTATTAAACTAACATTTTTAGTTTGCACATTAACCCAATTTTAACCACTTCGAAGCAACAATACACAAATCCACAACTAGACTAGTTTTTGCATGCCCTAAAGTAGTAAACTATAATTTAAAATGTTAATAATGTCATGAATACCCTAATTAGATTTTTAATCTCACATTTGCAACTAAATGCTAAAACCTAGTTTGCTTAAAAAACTTAATTTGGATATTTTAATGTTACAATTAGCAATAAGCAACAAGATTACATTTTGCATGTCCTAAGATACAAAAATACATCACATAACCATACACAATTGATCACAACTCTAACTCCAAAACAAAAGCCTCACTTGAATTTCCAAGTTAGCATCTAGAACCAAATTAACACTTAATGCTAGATTAAAACAATTTAAACAACAAATTCTCTATAGGGTTAAGATTATACCTCTCAATTTTCGAGATCTAGCTTGGAAATTAGCTTCCAAAAAGTCTTCTAGCTCCATGATCCATGCTAATTTTGAACAAAGAATAATGGGCGAAGATTGGGTTTGGAGTTTGTGGGATTTTTTTGTATTGATTTTGAGGCATTTTGCAAGAGTTTTGATATGAAATGAGATGGGGATTTCGGAGGGGGAGCTGCTGGAATTGGTGGCTTGGCCATGGAGGAGGGAGTGAGGAGAGAGAGTGAGAAATGTGTTCAAGTCAATGAAAAGTCTACCTCAATTAATCTATCACCATACCTCTTTATTTAATATCATTTCCTTTCTTTTTTTTCTTTCAAACTAAACTAGAAGTGTGAGGTGTGTGGGTGTGGGGCTACCATGGGGCTCGGCCAGTAAGAGTTGGGGAAGGGTGTGGGTTTGTGTGATGAGGAAAAATGATAAATACTATACCCCACGTCAACCTAGAACCATACCTCAATTTCAATTTAGTTTATTTTCACCTTATAAGCCTTTATAGTTTATATTTTCTAAAAAATCTTAATAATTTCTTTTTATTTCAGAAACAATATTTTACACGTTAGTTTAATGTGTCATGATGCACAAAATTTGTATCAACCCATTCTAATTTGTAATTATCCCTAATTAAATGTATTAGTGACGGCTTAAAATAATATTAAAATAATTATTTTCGGAAAATTTTTCAGTAAACTAGAAATTTTACAAGTGGCTCAATAAACACCAAATACTAGAAATTACATAGCTAGAATATGTATATTTAATTTTATATTAAAAGATATTTATATCTTGATTTTTACGAAAAACACCCATTATTTTACCGATTATCTGAAATTTCACCTGAACGATTTTCAAAACGTTACACACCAGAGGACTGCTATCTGACGATAAGTATACTACCAACTAGGAGTTCTCGGCGAATCCTGTTCGGTGTACCCATTCTCCAATGAGCACCTGTATACAATCTTTGATGTCACACACCAATGGTTGTGGGATCAACCATCGCCCTCTAAGGGACAAAAAACGTACACATTAGTCTACTCTGGAATATCGATGCCCTTGTCTCGATATCCCCTCGACTAGGAACTGATTAAAGAATGTACTTTTGGACCACCCTGGCCCCACTAGTATGATCTCATCATAATCCTGGTAGTCAAGTACATATCCTAAGGGCTTTATCAACATGTGAGAGAAAGACGGTAAAGAATACCAGTCAACATGTTAAGATAAAGAGTAACCAGATAGCGTACTATCATGTCGAGCAATAAAGTCCTCTATATATATGTCCAAGGATCCACTATAATACATCAATGTACAATAATGGCCTCTAGAGCATACATATTCCTAACACTTGTTGCAAAGGGTTTTCGTCAAAGACCTGGTTTGGACTATGACGAAACCTTTTCTCCAGTGGCTATGCTCAAATCCATTCGGATCCTTCTTGCTATTACTGCCTTTCACGATTATGAAATCTGGTAGATGGACGTAAAGATCGCTTTTCTCAATGGAAATTTGGAAGAGTGCGTTTATATGGATCAGCCAGAGGGTTTCATTCAGAGTGGGAGCAGCGGGAAAGTGTGCAAGTTGCTTAAGTCCATTTATGGACTAAAGTAGGCATCGCGGAGTTGGAACATCTGTTTTAATGAGACGGTCAAAGAATTTGACTTTATTAAAAATCCAGATGAACCAAGCATATATAGTTAGATTGTAGGGAGAACTGTAGTATTCCTCATCTTGTATGTGGATGCCATTCTCTTAATAGGAAATGGCATTCCTATGCTACAATCAGTCAAAGGATTCTTGTCACAAAGTTTCTCCATGAAAGACCTGGGTGATGCCAACTATATTCTGGGGACCTGTTCACACCATAATATTGCATTATTATATTCCCCGTTCTTATTCTTTTTATAAATAAACATGTGCTTTTGACGCATGTCTGCTACATGTTACAGGTTATAGGTTCTTGGAGCGAAAACAGTGAAAAAGACAAAAGACGACACAAAAGAAGGATTTTTGACCAACAAATAGGAGGATCTTAGTCAAGCCTAGACGAAGAACAGTTCACAATCAACAAGGCAACGCAAGGTCCAAAATGTCAAGGCAAACGGTTAAAATGCCATTGCAAATTGTTCACTGAAGATCTGGAACTAATGCAGAAACCCAAATGGAGAAAAAACTAAAGAAATGAAAAGCCCAAAGAACCCTGAAGCAGCCCAGGAAAAATGATCATCCAATCTTGTCAAAGGGCCGCGGAACCGCGGCCCAAGCCAGCCATTGCCGCGGTTCCGCGGCCGTATAATGCCCGTACTTCGATAAAATTTTACCAAAATGCATTGGCTGCTCTGAAAAGATTTCCTAGGGGTATATTTGTAATTGTAGACATGCGAATCAGATGTAACCTAAGCTTTCCTATTCTCTATAAATAGGAACTCTAAAGATTGTAATTTCTTATGCCTCCTTTTAATAATAAATTCAGAATTCTTTATGGAGAGCATCGGTGTTTCTTTTCAATTCATGGATTCAGATCTGACAAACCTGCGTTGATGATTGGAGAGATGCATCTGTAAGTAGATTTAATTCCTTGCTCTAGTTTAGATTTCAATTATTTGCCCTAAGTAGATTTAATTTCTTGCCGTAGATAAATTGTTTAGAGTTAGCTTTGGGGAAGGCTTTTGAGAGATGAGATCTATCATCCCTTTCTTGTCCATAAAATATTTGCAATAGGACTCCATGCATACACGCACACACCGTGCCCTATGGCACCCTATCCCTTGAGGTAGCGATGATACCGTGGTGTAAAGGCCCGGTTGCGCACGTTTTCCATGGAGGTTAGGGTAAGGATCTCTAAAGGAAGGACAAGAACCTAGAGGAAGGAACACGTTCCCGAATGGATCTAATCCCCTTTATTGATAATTACCATAACTCCTCATAGATCTTCATTCGGGTATAGAAAGCGTTGAGATTTACTTGCATTCCAAACCATCCCTAAACCTAACCCTAACAAGACTAGATCTAGATAATCGTAGTATAGAATAATTAGGTTTTAGATTTAATAATCAATCCGAACACCCTTCAGAATTAACTCGTAACCGCGATTAGGAGATTCACAACATCCCTGTGGACCGACCCGTACTCACCGGCTAGCTGCAAAGAGGCGCCGTTCTTGATTGCGGTAATAGATAGTTTTTGAGACCAATCAAATGGCGCCGTTGCCGGGGATGGCGTGTTATTTCCTTTTTGCAATTTCGGGTTAATCTTAAATTAAAAAAATCATAAGAATCTGAAAAATCAAAAAATATAAAAATATATCATCTATTATTTTTGGAAGGGTTTCTCGTGTGAATCTTTGCAGGATTAACGGATCTGGAAAAATCCAGAGTGCGAAACAGAAAAAGATACATCAAAACAGAGAGGGATTGCAAGTAAAGAGCTACAGAATTTTTTCAGAGGCATGATCTCTCCATCCCACCGCTAAACCGCAGCCTAAGCGCGCTCCCGCCGCCCTTCCGCGGCCCCCTTGTGACATCAGCGCGCAAAATTTTGTCGGTTTGTTTCCTCTTTCTCCCCTCTGCAAATCCCTATATATCTTTTTGTCAAATCTTCTGCAGAATTCTTTGCGCTAAAAATCTTTTTCCTTCCAACTAACAAGTTTTGTGCAGGATTTGTGCGCCTCGCTTAAAATAGAAATTGATTACAAGTAATCTTTTCTGTTGCATATCTTTTCTCGAAAATCTTTTTGCAACAATTTTTCCAAATAAAGAGAAAAAGAAAAAGGAAAATTTTTATTAGAAAACTTGCAAATTTTTGCCGCTAATAAATCCTTGCACTAACCAACCTTCTTTTTTTTCCTCTTTCTTCTAACATGGGTACCCCACATCATAAATCTCTTGCCGAACTTTGGTATCCCGAACCTAATTTTGCGTCGTACGTCAATTTGTTCGGTCAATTTAAAGACGATCCTTCCTTGCCTAAAAAATCTTTGAAAGATCAAATAGAGGCGTCTAAGAGAAACAGTTTGACTTTTCAACCCACTTTGTGTCAACCAAGTCAACCATTACCACCTACATATGTTGATACCACTTCTTCAAGTCCTTCTGCCACTTCTAAGTCGATGTCCATTGCTAAGCATATTGCTCAATCTCGCAGCCGATCTTTCACCCCTCTCCACTCATATAGTTCTTGGGATCCACACGACTATTCACCTTTTTATCCACATGTTGACCCTACCCATGCCCAGCCACCCACTTCCTACCAGTCCTACCCGACCTTCCCACCTTCACTAGACACTGTTTCTACACAGCCTGTTGGGAGTTTTGCATATCCACACCATTTTGAATCTTTTACCGAAACCCCCTCACCACCTAAGTCTAGTTTGGAAGAGTCGTTAGAGGAATATATCGCAGCAACAAACAAAATGACTAGGAATGTGGAAGCGTCCATGGCCGCCCTTATGCAACCTAGTGAAACGGTAGCTAGTTTCCCGCTAGCTTCAAATTTTTCAATGTATAAGGAGGCGGTTGGACAGAGTGAGAATGAGAGAGGATTTCCAAATCAAACCTACCCTTACCCAATTGAAGCCCACAACTACAGTTTTCCATCGAATGTCCTAAATGATTCACAAGTTCAAAATAAAAACGAGTTGTGTGATTTTATAGTGTTTGATTTGCCAAATTGTGAGGAACCTCTTTCGAGTGAAACCGCACCTAATCCTTTCGATCTTTACACCTCCCATCTAGAACCTCAATCGATAGATATCCATGCTTTTGATGAGGTGTCTAAGAAAATTGATTTTCACTTGATTAAGGATATAAACGCCGGGAATATTTCGGATGATGAACCTGTTGGTTTAATTGAGATTTTATGTTCAAATCATCATCCCGGGTTATTAAATGTTTCTCCCGAATCTTATATGCGTCTTGACTTTGATGATAATGGCATGGATGAGTTGAATCTTAAGGAGAATTATAAGAATAGTATTGAGGAGAGTTTTAAGGATCATATTGAGGTTGAACTATTTTTGTTGGATATGTCTGATTTTCCAATTCAGCCTCCTGAACCTTTGACTGTTATATCACCCTCCCTCCTTTCCATCGTTCCGACCATGCTTGAAGACTGTGAGCTTGAAAAATTTTCCTTTGAATCTGACACAGTTCTCACAGCCGATAACACGTATGAGTGTTTCACTTTTTCGGACGATGTTGATGACTCACCGCCCGAGTTTGAGCCCTTTACATTTTCAGATGAGTTAGTTGAACCATCAGACTCGGTTGATTACAGTAGTTTCGAACCATTGATGGAATCTTTTAAGTTCGAGACAGTTTACTACGGTGAGAATGATATTATCCCTAATTCACTTCTTTTCGTCATTCCTATTGTTCCGACCGTACAAGTGACCGTTACGCTTTCATCTCCTATACCAAGTTCGGCGTACCCATGTTTTCTTGCGAATCTTGAGGGATTTGACCCCATTTCTCGACGGGTTGATAGGTTAGCACAGTCGCTTTTAACACATCGGTCATCACAAATTGCGCTAATTTATTCACTCGATTTACACCCTCAAGATCGCACGACCCTTCTTTCTCCTTTCCGCCATTCTTCTCCTCCACCGAGACCGTATTCTACCTTTCTAACCACACGGTCTCGTGTGTTTCTCATTTCTTTCATCTACACCCCATTATTTAACCAACTTGGACATTACCACGATAAGATTTTTGAATGGTTGGTGCTAACAATTGGCTTGTGTAAGGCCAAGCTTAAGTTTGGGGGGAGTCTTGTTGTATATATGTATATATATTTTTGTTTTCTTTTTCTAAATAAAAAATAAAAAAAATTCAAAACATTAAAAATATATAAAAATATATATATATATAAATAAACAGGGGAGTGCCGACATTTTGACCCTCTTGGATTAGCATGACAGTGAGGACACTGTCAAGTTCAAGTTTGGAGGTATGCTCGGTACGTCTTCTTCCTTCGCATTCATTTGTACATATTTTTGCATTTGCATATTTATTTGAAAACCCATAAAAATTTCAAAAATTATAAAAATTAATGTATTCAATTTTGGCTAATTGACTTGAGTTTGATGAATGGCTTAACTGGCTAGGAACAACTAGATCTTAAATTTAGTAAATTAAAAGCCCTAAAAATAACCTTCCTTAAAGTTTAACGGTAGAAATTATATGTCTTTGTAGTTTATTTAGAAATAGGCAAATTTTGAGTTCACTTCTTAGGCTAAGTCGAAACGAAGGAAAAGTATTGATGTTCTTATTAGAGTATAAGTTTGAAAAATAGTTCCTAGCTTAAGTCTAGATTCTGAAAACGTATACCCTACAATTTGCACGATCACGCACCTTGAAACTTGGAATAGTAGAAGAGATCTTGAAATGTTCTTGTCTAAAGTCCTTAGTACAATGAAAATAAAAGAATAAAAAGTGAATAAAAAAATGAACACTGGTTTTTGTGATTACTTAAGGCTGCAAAAATAGAAAAATATTTAGCGAGGGTGCTTCATCACTTAGTGCCTTAGACCAACTGGTTTGGGAGTCACTGCTAAAAGCCTTGGGTGTTGCAAGACTAGGAATTATGCTTTAATGTACAAACACATCTTGTAATCAGTTGTTGGTACCTCAAGAAGTATTAACGGTCGCATGAAAGATGTGTAGGCAAAATTCAATTCACCTACTAATAAGTACTTTGGACAACGGACGAGAGTATAATTGCTTGATTTGAATTTCCAACTGTAGGGGTGATTTTTACACACACGTGGGGATATGTGATTGGAGTTTAGATGAGAGAAAGGAGTGAAGAATAGAACTTGTATCTTTAGTAGAGTTGATAGAAATTCCTAAGTGAAGATGGAACCCTAGAAGGAAAACTTAAGAAATGCCGAAAGCTAAGTAGATCTGCAGAATATATAATCTTAAGTTAGATGATAAGCAAGTGTGAAGAATATGGGTGGATAATTTACGAGTCGACGTCAATAGAATTCCTTGTTAGAAAACCTAATTGGAAAACAAAAGTCGAAAAAGCCAAATTGATAGGATTTTGTGGGTGTAATCCGCTGAAAACCCTCAGGAGACAACACTCCTCCTACTAGGGACACCTAGAGGTTTAACGGCTTGTTGCACGAGCTCAGTGCAATCGCGTTTCCCTGTGAAAGTGAGGTTAGGTTTTTGTAGAGAATAAAAAAAAAGTTTGCTCGAGGACGAGCAAAAGATAAGTTTGGGGGTATTTGTTCACACCATAATATTGCATTATTATATTCCCCATTCTTATTCTTTTTATAAATAAACATGTGCTTTTGACGCATGTCTGCTACATGTTACAGGTTACAGGTTCTTGGAGCGAAAACAGTGAAAAAGACAAAAGACGACACAAAAGAAGGATTTTTGACCAACAAATAGGAGGATCTTAGTCAAGCCTAGACGAAGAACAGTTCACAATCAACAAGGCAACGCAAGGTCCAAAATGTCAAGGCAAACGGTTAAAAAGCCATTGCAAATTGTTCACTGAAGATCTGGAACTAATGCAGAAACCCAAATGGAGAAAAAACTAAAGAAATGAAAAGCCCAAAGAACCTTGAAGCAGCCCAGGAAAAATGATCATCCAATCTTGTCAAAGGGCCGTGTAACCGCGGCCCAAGCCAGCCATTGCCGCGGTTCCGCGGCCGTATAATGCCCGTACTTCGATAAAATTTTACCAAAATGCATTGGCTGCTCTGAAAAGATTTCCTAGGGGTATATTTGTTATTGTAGACATGCGAATCAGATGTAACCTAAGGTTTCCTATTCTCTATAAATAGGAAGATTGTAATTTCTTATGCCTCCTTTTAATAATAAATTCAGAATTCTTTATGGAGAGCATCGGTGTTTCTTTTCAATTCATGGATTCAGATCTGACAAACCTGCGTTGATGATTGGAGAGATGCATCTGTAAGTAGATTTAACTCCTTGCTCTAGTTTAGATTTCAATTCTTTGCCCTAAGTAGATTTAATTTCTTGCCGTAGATAAATTATTTAGAGTTAGCTTTGGGGAAGGCTTTTGAGAGATGAGATCTCTCATCCCTTTCTTGCCCATAAAATATTTGCAATAGGACTCCATGCATACACGCACACACCGCGCCCTACGGCACCCTATCCCTCGAGGTAGCGGTGATACCGTAGTGTAAAGGCCCGGTTGCGCGCGTTTTCCATGGAGGTTAGGGTAAGGATCTCTAAAGGAAGGACAAGAACCTAGAGGAAGGAACACCTTCCCGAATGGATCTAATCCCCTTTATTGATAATTACCATAACTCCTCATAGATCTTCATTCGGGTTTAGAAAGCGTTGAGATTTACTTGCATTTCCAAACCATCCCTAAACCTAACCCTAACAAGAATAGATGTAGATAATCGTAGTATAGAATAATTAGGTTTTAGATTTAATAATCAATCCGAACACCCTTCGGAATTAACTCGTAAGCGCGATTAGGAGATTCACAACATCCCTGTGGACCGACCCGTACTCACCGGCTAGCTTCATGCGACGCCGTTCTTGATTGCGGTAAACATATATTTTTGAGACAAATCAGGACCCAGATCTATCGTGATGGATCAAAGAGGATGTTGGGAATTTCGCAGTACAGGTAAATCTATCGTGAAAAGATTTAGTATAGAAGATTCAAAACGCGGTAATCTACCAGCTTGTCACAGAATCACCCTCTCCAAAGAGATGTCCCCAAGGCTGATTTGGAAATGGCTCGCATGACATCTATACCCTACACTTCTGCGGTAGGCTCTATAATGTATGCGATGTTGTGTATCAGACCAGATATTGCTTATGCACTAAGCGTGATAAGACGGTATCAGTCAAACCCAGGAGAGAAGCACTAGATAGCAGTAAAGAATATTCTCAAGTACCTGAGAAGGACTGAGGAGATGTTCTTGGTGTATGGCGGAAAAGACCTCTTGATCGAGGCCTTTGCTGACTCCAACTTCCAGAGTGACAAGGATAACTCCAAGTCCATGCCGGATTATGTCTTT
This sequence comes from Agapanthus africanus, assembly GCA_030015575.1. NCBI lineage: Eukaryota > Viridiplantae > Streptophyta > Magnoliopsida > Asparagales > Amaryllidaceae > Agapanthus > Agapanthus africanus. The sequence continues at coordinate 862,849,133 of CM057338.1, read as the reverse complement.
ACCCTCAATGGAGGGACGGTCTGTTGGAAGAGCTCCAAGCAGGACACCGTTACTGACTCGACGATGGAAGCAGAGTACATAGCTACTTGTGACGCCGCGAAGGAAGCAGTCTGGATCAGGAAGTTCCTAACAGAACTTCAGGTGGTTCCATCCATTGTAGATCCAATACCTCTGTATTATGACGACAACGGTGCTATAGATTTAGCGAAGGAACCCATATCCCATCAGAAGTCCAGACATATCTTAAGGCGGTTCCACCAGATCAGGGAGATCGTTGATCGCCGGGAGATCGAGGTGAAGAGAGTAGATACGGAGAATAACATTGCAGATCCACTCACAAAGGCTATCCCTCAGACACAGTTCGAGAGGTTAATCAAGATGATAGGTCTGCGATATGCCAATACATGGCCTTAGTACAAGTGGGAGATTGTTAGTGATATATGCCCTAGAGGCCATTATTGTATCATATTGGTTTGTATATTACTTAATAGAAGCTTGGGATATTCACAGTTGTATTAACAGTTGATTGGCACGCGCTTACGTGCGTCGTTTTTAAGTTCTAAAGTTAATAGCAATCAAGACGGCGTCGCGTGTAGCTAGCCGCGATGAGTACAGGCCGTCCGCAGGGAGATAGTGCATTTTGCTTTCTTGTTATCATAAGTTAATGCAAGGGTCGGAAATGTTTGATTCTAACCTATGTTTTTGTATATGCAAAGTATAAGTTTGTTAGAAATAGATAGGTCAGTGTAAGTTAGGGAAATCCGTACTCAATCCTTTGTGCCGAGTTTGACCATTGAAGCTAGAGCAATCGGCAACAACGTGGATTGGGGTGCTTAATCACGGTATTTGTGAAATCCAGCTTATTGACCCTTGTCTGTCCGTTCTTGTCTCTTAACTTTCGCCTCCGTCCAAATCGAACGCAACCGGTCACGGTTAGGGATCACCGATACCTTAGTAGGGTAGGGTGCCTAACGGAGCGCTTGCGTAAGGTTTGGGCGGAGTTCAATTAGCAAATATCGGGTAAAGGAAATGAGCAAATGGAATTCTTAACTTACATAACCATTCTCTTTCCTAACAACACCATTATTCACAAACCATCAAAACAACAAAAAGAAAGAGCAAATGAAATGATAAAAAGAAAAGAATAAAACAATATTGCAAGTAAGTTAATGGCAAGAAATAAAATGCAAGTAAGTAAAAGAGATAGAAAATGAATACTAAGAACCCAAGTGCAAAAATTAAAGCTTTATTAACTTCAAGTGATGATACAAAGCTTGAGTTCAATAACCAAAAACTTAAACTTACAAGCTCAATGAAAAGGTTGCAAGATTAAGATAATGCAAAGAACTTAAGGTGAACTAGCTATGTACAAGACTAAAACAAAATGGAAAATGAACAAAAAGTGTATCCAAGTCTTTCAATGTATCCCCTTCCCTTGCTCACTGATCTGGCATTTATAGGCACAAAATAAGATTAAACAAACAATATAATAAGGATGATGTGACAACAAGGGAATGCCAGAAGAAAAATGGGGAGCTTTGGGCAAGCTAAGACTGGCGGCGCTGGACTTTTGAAGACTTTCGCCGGTCTACTTGATAAGTCTGGGTCTTATGTTGGTTCTGTGATGATGTGTTCTCTCGACAATTCCACTGGTGCTGTTTGATTTGTCTATATGAACCTGGTTTGCATTCAGAGATTTGAAGGGAAACTTGTAGTTTTATATCACATCATAGTTTTTTGCATTTATCATTCATGTCCCCCATATGTGCCTTCCACTTGCACAAATCATCATTTATATGTGCCAACTTGTGTAAGGCAACCCCCTAGGTTCATGCATCACAAAAGGTGTTCACACTTGTATGTGTTGGACCATTTTTGATAAAAGGTGTGTACACATGCATATTGTCAAAAGAAACTCTTTAAATATAGATCGGTTTGCAGTTCCGGTTGTAGCGTCGGCTTACAAATGTCATATCCGTGTATTCGAGTTTGTTTCCAGTGTTTTGTCATGAATACCTGTAATCTGTATTTATTAAGCAGACATGGGTTAATAGTACCAATACTATACAAAATTGATAATGAGTGAGCGGTATTGAAATGCAGTTTTCTGTGATGAACAAATACCCCCAAATTTATCTTTTGCTCGTCCCGAGCAAAACAAAATCCTAACCTCACTTTCGCAGGGAACGCGATTGCACTGAGCTCGTGCAACAAGCCGTTAAACCTCTAGGTGTTCCTAGTAAGAGGAGTGTTGTCTCCTGAGGGTTTTCAGCAAATTATACCCACAAAATCCTATCAAGCTATTTTTTCAAGTTAACGTCGATTCTACTCCTACAGTTTAGTATCTAGATTAGAAATTCTATCATCCTAAGTTAGAAATATTCAACCCTTATGTTTCACGCCTCCTATTTATTCAACCTCAGATCCTATACGTTTTTACAGTTTAGAAAGATCTCGGCATCTCTTGAATTTTCCTTCTAAAGTGCAGTCTCCAATCAGGGATTTTTATCATCTTTACGGAAAATATAAGTCTTATTCTTTATTCCTATCTTTCCTCCAAATATCGATTGTATACCCCTACGTGTGTGTAAAATTTCACCCTTACACTTAAGAATTCAATTCAAGCTATAGTACCCTTGCCCTAATACCTAATACTACTTCTTTTCGTTAATGATGGACTGTTTTGCTCACACACCTTTTATGCGACTATTAATGCTTCTTGAGGCACTAACAGCCGATTACTGAATGTGTGAGCTTAAAGCGTAAATAACAGTTTTCAGGTCTTGACTTTATTTATTTTTTCTCTTTTTTTCTTTTATTTTTCTTTTTCAAGACCGGATATATTTTTCAATGATGATCTTTTGGTGGTTAGCATTAAATACCGTTTTTTCTTTCATACTAGGTTTTCAGGCAAGAGTATTTTTAGGTATCCTCTACTATCCCAAGTTTCAAGGTGCGTGTATGTGCAGTTTGTACGGTATATACTTTCTAAATTTGGACTCAAGAATAGAAACTATTTTTCAGACTTATCCTTCAGTAAAGCTTTCAATACTTTCCCTTCATCTCGAGTTAACTCAAGAACTAAACTCAAGATCACCTACTACTAAAAAAACTGCAAGGACGTATAATTACCAAGGTTAAACAGAAAGAGGGTTATTTTTAGGGTTTTCAATTGCTAAACCTAAGATTTAGTTATTTCTAACGTATCAACTAAACTTTCGGAATAAAAATCTAAGTTACCCTTTTACCTAATTTAACGACAAAGTTTTTATATTTTTGTAAAAAAATTCTATTTTTATGGGTTTTTAAATAAGTATGCAAATGCAAAATATACACATGAATGCGAAGGTAGAAAGCTTACCGAGCACACCCCCAAGCTTAAACTTGACAGTGCCCTCACTTTCAAACTACACCAAGAGGGTCAAAATTGTCGGCGCTTCCATATTTTTTTTATTTTTTATAACAGAAAAAGAAAAAAAACAAAATATATATACACAAAAAGATCCCCCCAAACTTAAGTGAAATAGTGCTGCCACTGTTTAAGCGTTGAAGTTCAAGGTTAGGGGAGGGAACAGTTTCAATCTATATAAGGCCTTACACAGGCCAAAAGTTAGCATCAACTATTCAAAAATTCTATCGCTATAATGTGCAGGTTGGTGAAAAAATACGTAGAGGAAAGAAATGGAGAATACGCGAGACCGTATAGGGACAGAAGCGGGATACGGTCTCGGTGGAGGAGAAGAATGGCGGAGGGGGAAAAGAAATGGAATACGAACTTGAGGGTGAAAATGGAGTGAATAAATGAGTACAATTTGTAATGACCGGTGTGTAAAAAGCGATTGTACTAATCTATCAACCCATTGAGAAATGGGGTCAAACCTCTCAAGATTCGTGAGAAAACATGGGTAGACCGAACTTGGTAAACCAGACACAGGAAATGAAAGTGATACGATATCTTGCGAGGTGGGAATGATGGAAAGGATGGAAGGGAGTGATCGAGGAATGGTATCGGTTAAAGATTCAGGAGGATATACACAGTCGATGAAAGAGATAGGATGAATTGGAAAATCCGACTAATTAAGTAAAACTAGCTCATCCTCAATGTTATTCTCAAAATTCTCCTCAAAATTAAGCCCATCCATGCATTTATCATCATCAATACAAAAAGCATATGGAGTTTGGGAAAAACAGTTAATGATTTAGGATGATGTCCATACGGAAGTGAAAGGACATGATGAATTGGTGAGAAAAACTCATCCAAAGCTGTGGGTTCATCATCCAAAATATTCCCAGCGTTGATATCCTCAATCAAGTGAAAATCAAATTTCTCAGACACCTCATCAAAAGTATGGATTTCAATCAATTGTGGTTCTAGGATGGAGGTGTAGAGGTCAAAGGGTTTGGGTGTGGTTTCACTTGACAAGGTCCCTTCACAATCCGGTAAATCAAACACTACAAAGTCGCACAACTCATCAAATGTTCTATCTTCAATCGGTGAATCATTTAGGACACTCAATAGACTTTCAAAACTGGAGTTGTGGAATTTAATTTGCAATTGGTAGGTTTGATTTGGAAGGATGTACCGCTCACTTTCACTACTCAAATCCTCAATCTGTCATATCGCCTCATCATACATTGGAGAATTTGGAGCTAGTTGGAAACTAGCTGCCGGTTCGTTAGGTTGTATGAGAGCGGCCATGGACGCATTTAAATCTATTATCTGTTGGCATGAAGCTACCCGAAACTCTTCTAACGACTGTTCAAGAGTAAACAACTGTGGTGAAGGAGTTTCAGTAAAAGATTCAAAGTTTTCTGGATACGTGAAACTCCCAAATGGCTGTTCATAAGACATGTCTAGTGCGGGTGTAAAAGTCGGGTAGGATTGATAGGAATCAAATGGCTGTGTGAAAAAGGGAGGATTAGGATCAACATCTGGATAAGTAGATGGTTGGAATTGTTGTCCTACTGAATTTGGAGTGGTGAAAAGAGTGAAAGATCGGCTATGAGATTGATCAATTCGGTCAGCGATGGACATGGGTTTCGGAGTTGCAACATGACTCTCAAAAGGTGTATCAACGTAAGAAGGTGGGGGAGGTTGAAACGGTTGATACAAAGTGAATTGTGGAGTCCAGCTGTTTGTCCTAGATGCGTCTATCCGATCTTTCAAAGAGATTTTTGGCATGGATGGATCGCTTGAGGTTCTACCAAAACAAGAACCGTATGAAGTAATATCTGGCTGAGGGTACCAAAGTTCGGCAAGAGTTAAGAGTTGGTCTATGTGCGGTACCCATGATATGAAGAGAAGAAGAAAAGGAGATGAAAAAAATGTGGGTTTTTTTATTATTATTTTATTTTATGTTATGTTAGTTATCAACAAAAAGTATGAAATATACACACAAAAGATAAAGAAGAAAAATAATCATGACACAATACCACACACCTAATCGGTTTAGGGTTCACCTAGGTCAACTAGACCTACTCAAAAACTTGATTGTTGAAGTAAAACTGTGTCGAGAAATGGGCTCAAGATATACTGATCACGAGGCCAGGTAAATGCAGAGATAAGGGGAGATTTTCCAACGCTTTCGCGAAGTTCCTTAATTAGAGAACCCTTTCTCTTTTGGTGGTTTTGCGTGAACACTTTTCTAGACACCCCGTGAACGATATACCGTTAAGCGGTGTTCTAAACACAGTTAACTTCTCTTGACGAGCGCGAAGTCCTTAAAGGCTTAAAACCTAGTTTCTTTTAAAATTTGTGTGGGTAAACGTTATGCTCAATTTCGTGATTTGTGGGCCACGGAAAAGGTGGTGAAATTCTTTACCGTATGTTGGGGGGTTCACTTGCCCTTAAGTCCGTATTTATGGATGCAATGCGCAAATCAATGAAAAAGTTATTCAAAATATCAAACAACCATTTTTTTATATTTAGGCACGACACCGCAACAAATACAGGTTAGTCACTTTTAGCGTTTGACAGCGAACTTGCAAAGAATCCTGCAAAGATAATATATTGATGCGTCGGATTTGAGAAGAAGGTATTTTAGGATATACGTACCGATAAGTTTTCGGGTTAAGAAACCCTCGTTGAATTGAATCCAGCTAGCTTAAAAAGTTCGCTTGCGCTGGTCAAACTTTCTGGATCTTTGGCACTGTACTTTGCAATCACCTTAACTTTAAATGTACACTTTGATCCACACGATCGCAGTTCGCAAATCCGTCAGAATCTGCAAATGTCGAAAAAACGGATTTTTAGTGCGAAAAAACGATATGAATGCCCAAACTCCTGCACATATATAATAAAAAAAATCAAACAATAAAATTGGGATGATATTAGAACACTGGAGCACATAAAAAAATTTGGGAGCAAAAGGAGATGAACTAACCGGCGGCGCCGAATTTTTGTGGTATCTCGCCAGTCTACTTGTTGAATTTGGGCTCCAAATTTTTTTTGTGATCTAATTGTTCTACTAGTGTCTCAATATTATTGTTTAACTTTTTTAATTAGTCCCAAAATGGTACCAGGTCAAATTTCCAGAGAGCAAAAAGTTGAAATTGTTAATTTTTGTTTTGAAAATTTTTGATTTTTTCTTAGTTTTGTTTTTAGAATGGTGTTAGATTTATAAACAAGATATACAGAGATTAACCCGAAATAACAAGAATAAAAACGTTACCGTCTCCCTAGCAACGGCGCCATTTGATTTGCACGCGCTTACGCGCGTCGTTTTTAAGTTCTAAAGTTAACCGCAATTAAGACGGCGTCGCGTGTAGCTAGCCGCGATGAGTACGGGTCGTCCGTAGGGAGACAGTGCGTTTTGCTTTCTTGTTATCACGAGTTAATGCAAAGGTAGGAAATGTTTGATTCTAACTTATGTGTTTGTATATGCAAAGTATAAGTTTATTAGGAATAGATAGGTTAGTGTAAGTTAGGGAAATCCGTACTCAATCCTTTGTGCCGAGCTTGACCATTAAAGCTAGAGCAATCGGCAACAACGTGGATTAGGGTGCTTAAACACGGTATTTGTGAAATTCGACTTATTGACCCTTGTCCATCCGTTCTTATCTCTTAACTTTCGAATGCAACCGGTCACGGTTAGGGATTACCGATACCTTGGTAGGGTAGGGTGCCTAACGGAGCGCTTGCGTAAGATTTGGACGGAGTTCAATTAGCAAATATCGGGAAGGAAATGAGCAAATGAAATTCCTAACTTACATAACCACTCTCTTTGCTAACAACACCATTATTCACGAACCATCAAAATAACAAAAAGAAAGAGCAAATGAAATGATAAAAAGAAAAAAAATAAAACAACATTGCAAGTAAGTAAACGGCAAGAAATAAAATGCAAGTAAGTAAAAGAGATAAAAAAAATGAATACTAAGAACCCAAGTGCAAAAATTAAAGCTTTATTAACTTCAAATGATGATACAAAGCTTGAGTTCAATAATCAAAACTTAAACTTGCAAGCTCAATGAAGAGCTTGCAAGATCAATAGAAGGAAAAGAACTCAAGGTGAACTAGCTATGTACAAGACTAAAACAAAATGGAAAATGAACAAAAAGTGTATCCAAGTCTTTCAATGTATCGCCTTCCCAGCTTACTGATCTGGCATTTATAGGCACAAAATAAGATTAAACAAACAATATAATAAGGATGATGTGATAATAAGGGAAGGCCAGAAGAAAAATGAGGTGCTTTGGGCAAGCTGAGACCGGCGGCGCTAGACTTTTGAAGACTTTCGCCGGTCTACTTGATGAGTATGGGGCTCGTGTCGGTTCTTTGATGATATGTTCTCTCGACAATTCCACTGGTGCTGTTTGATTTGTCTATATGAACCTGATTTGCATTCAGGGATTTGGAGGGAAACTTGTAGCTTTATATCACATCATAGCTTTTTGCATTTATCATTCATGTCCCCCATATGTGCCTACCACTTGCACAAGTCATCATTTATGTGTGCCAACTTGTATAAGGCAACCCCCTAGGTTCATGCATCACAAAAGGTGTTCACACTTGTATATGTTGGACCATATTTGATAAAAAGTGTGTACACATGCATGTTGTCAAAAGAAACTCTTTAAATATAGATCAGTTTGCAGTTCAGGTTGCAGTGTCGGCTCACAAATATCATATCCGTGTATTTGAGTTTGTTTCCAGTGTTTTATCATGAATACCTGTAATCTGTATTTATTAAGCAGACACGGGTTAATAGTACCGATACTATAAAAAATTGATAATGAGTGAGCGGTATTGAAATACAGTTATCTGTGATGAACAACAGTCTTGCTCAAAATGGTAGTATGCTAGCTGGTTTGTTTCTACTTCAATATGTGCATGTGTTTCTTTTAGCATATCGCTTATACATATTGGTAGAGTCCTTAGGATTTTTGCTTGATTACGAGCGTTGTGGTGGCAGTCACACTAGTGGGGGTTGGGTAGTCTATAAGCATATCCTTATACAGGTCCCTTGTCGTAGGATTTTCGATACGGGGTATCGATACTCTAGAGTAGACTAGTGTATACGCTTCTCATCCCAGCAGGGGAGATGATCTGTCCCAGAACCATTAGTACGTCGTACTGGAGATAGTATGCAGGTGCTCATTGGGTTATTAGTACACTGGACAGGACTCGTCAGGAGCCGCTGGTGGGTATTATACCTATCGTCGGGTAGCAGTTCCCAGATGACATGAGTACAGCTTAGTCCGTCGACTTGACCCTGCTACTTCGCCTCGAGTGTGTTCCCACTGTTCTTTGATTACTACCCTACCACGGCTCAAAGAAGTCGTGCAAACAGGTAGTAGTTGAGTGCAGTGCCCAAACACTTGGAGGCAGTGGCAGTTAGATATGATTCATCTTTTCCGGTATTGGGGGTTGATATCGCGCTGTGTTCGGAAAGCCATTACACAAAGTCCTTGACCAAGACAAGCGAGATTTACTGGTAGGTATTCCAGTAGTTTCTCAGGATGTTCTGGGCTACACTCCGGCACGACTTATTGAGCTATTAGGGATCTGACGATTACCGCCTCCTAGGCCCGATATGCGATACTCTCAGAAGAACAGGCCGGACAGTACGGAGATTGTCACAGACAGGCTCAGTAGGAGTTCGGATAAGTTTGCTCATTGGTCTTCTTATTGACAGATACCTGGGTAGCCGTTACGTGTAGCTAGTACCGCTTGCGGCTTGTGGTTAAACCCACTGCCAGCGTACTGTCGAGTCTTTAGATTCCCACATGGAGAGTTTCCCTGCATCGGGCAAAAGTTGTAGAGGCCATATGGTTTTACGGCAGGGTTTCGAACACATACGTGTACTTATGCACGTATGGTGATCTGGCAGATAATATTAGTGGGTTTTGGTTTAAACCGGATCCTATTATTATATTGATAGATTATTTTCGTCTCTTTTTATTCGTATTCTTCGGAATACGGATGTGAGTATGTATATACGGATGAGGGGCATTCTCGTAATTTCCTCGGGGAAAGCTGCTAGAAGGAGACACCTCATTAGGGTTTGATTTGTTTTTTGAATTAAAACTTAAATGAGGTAGAGGAAATGAGGTGGAGATATTTGTTGAATGAAGGATGACTCATTCTCTTGACAAAAGAGATATTTTAAAGTATGCTTGATATTTTGTGAGATATTTATCTCATAGAATATTATATGCTTCATTTTCCTTCTCACTTGAGCCATGCTTATTATTTCAAGCTCATTCTTCACTAGCTTTTCCTCAAGCATCTTCTTCTTCCTCTAAACCCTAAAAGTCTCATGAGTTGAGAAACATAGAGTTCCAAGAGACAAACCAATCCATCTTCACTTTCTACATCACCCAGGCCATCTAGTTTAACGAACTAGGTGCCTAGTTACCTCGGATTTGAGGTTAGAGCTCGGACTATAGACTCTCGGGTGGATCGTCTTTGACTCGAGGAAGCCGACGATAAAGCATCGATCCGTTACGATCCTCAGAGCTTATGATGACGAGGAGGACAGCAAAGAAGACTTAAAGGACTTATATCGTGAGGTATAAACTTCTTTCCGAATAGTTAACCTCTTTACAAGTTTAGCTAGTTAGGGTTTAGTATCGATCCTAGAGTTCAAGTCGGTGTTGCAAGCTTTGAAAATCATTTTTTAAATATTCCGCCTCCCCGCGGGGTGCGCGACATCGACTTACAGTCCTTGTGATGAAAAGGGTGGTCCCTTCAATGGTACTCCCTGACTGGTTGGTTTAGTGGAGGGAAATGGTCAATTTCCTTGTTGTAGTGCCCCATTATTGGCTGGCTTGTTGATGGGGTCTAATTGTCTCATTCTTTGAGGGCAGTCCCCAATAGCATGATTCGGAGACCTACAGATTATGCAGAGTTTGTTCAAAATACGACAGTCTCTCATGTAATGTCCAGCTCTACCATAATGGTTGAATATAACGGCTGGTTTTCTTGAAATAGTTGGCCCTGCTGGCCTCTTGAATTGCTACCCTCCGTTGAATTTGGAAGACGATTCTCCTGAAAGTTGACTTGTCAGTCGCTTAACACCTGACGAATGGTCATTCTTTCTTATGCGTTTCTGTAGATCTTCAATGTTTCGCGCTGCATCTAAGATTACATCATAAGTTAAAGGGTAGCAGAAGACATAGAAGAAAATGTCTTCAGGTACAACCCTTGTCGGAACCTCTTAGCATATAGTTCTGGGGTTGCCACCAAGTGAAGTATGAACCAACTTAACCTTGCGAACTCTAAAGCATATTCGTCCACAGGTTTATCACACATGCTCCTTTGTTGGAGTTGTACGAATTCCTTTTCCATCTCTAAGTGTGCCACAGCTGGAAAGTACTAGGTATCAAAGCGTTGTTTGAACGTTTCCCAGATGATGGGCTCTTTCAGTCTATTTTCTTCTGCCTCTCACTCCATTCTGGCATTATCCGTTAGTTGTAATTTGACAATGTTTACCCACGCATCCTTAGGAATTTGAGCAGCACCGAGATCATTAACGGTTCCTTTGAACCATTCCTCAGCTTCTAAGAGAGTTTTCTTTCCTGAAAACGTCTTAGGGTGCAGCGATCTGAATTGTTTCACTCCCGCTGAATCTTGAGGAATTGGAGATAGTGCCTTCCCTAAATTCTCCACTTGTTGCTGCCTAATTTCTCGCGGCTCCTGGTGAAGGGAAGCCATCTACTGCTGCTGTTGTTCTAGTAGTCCTTACATTATTTGCAATATAGCTGCTTGTTAAGCAACGGCTTCATTGATCTTATTTTCTCTTCTGTTGTGGTTAGGGTGTCGTCCGACCATTATGATCTGAAAGAAGAGGATTAGGTTACAACAGACTGAAGGAAGAGATAAGATAGTAAGTTGCACGAAAGAACAACAATTAATGCAAGAGGAAAGACAATCAAGGCATAAAAGGAATAGACATGAGACACCAGAAGCTTTCGTTTGAAACTAAGATTTTATATTCAACTTCAACCAAAAGAGTATAACTGAAAAGAAAGGGCATGTCCTTACTGCTATACATCATTTTATTCGGCCGAAAGAAAAACAAATCTTATTAATCTCGATGATAGAAGCTCAATATGTTGCTATAGGCTCTCGCACTAAGAGAGGGACGACCATTCCCACAGTGTTTTGCTGGAACAACTACTTGAGGTTCTTCGGCCTCGAGTTCCTCCTCACTCGAAACTTCATACTTTGACTTATACTCGGCAGAAGCCTCATTCTCGGATTCCCCCTCTATAGAGTCTTCTTCTTCTACAGGAGCCTCCCCAACAAGATCATATTCCATAAGATTCTTTTCTGCTGCAGGAGCCTCTTCTTTTGGCTTCTCCTCTATATGCTCATTTTCCATAAGAGCTTCTTCTTCATCTTCCCCAACAGGGTTTATATAGCGGTTGCACAGAGCGAGCCGATGTGAGATTCTCGTCGTCCGTTACGCCCTCGCCTCACGTTCGCGTTGACGGCGGGGTACGTTCATTGATGGCGGGATACGCCCATTAATGAAGAGACGCGCCAGCATGGGATGCGGGACGTGAAGCGGCGGAGATCTCGTTTTGGCGAAATACACGGAGCCGTTACGGCGATGCTTGGGCTCTGTGCTCTCGGTCGAACATGAAATCCGAGGAAGCTCAGCTCGGTGGATAGCTCAGAGGCGAGCGAGTAGGCCGAGGAAGCTTAGCTCTGTAACATCTCGGAGGCGAGCGAGAAGGTTATAGAAGCTCAGCTGTAGGATTGCCCGGAGGTAAGCTGTTGGCTGGTTGCTAGGCGAATATGGAAGGTACTCCGGAGAGGTCTCCAAAAGGTCGGATGCAATCTCGGAGACGAGATGCCGAGAAATGTCCCCAATGCATCATACTTATTCCAAATCCGTAGCCTCCAGGAATTTAACGGGATTACGTGAATGACACGTTATCCGCTACATGTCGTGATCTAGAAAATTCCCGCTTACGAGCATCATCAACATGCTTAATCAATTTGGATTAATCTCACCAACCTTTTATGGATAAGATTAATTTTCTTGGTTTCAAACTTATCAAGGAAAAGTTTCATTTGATGCTTGTGGATATTCCAAGTTCAAAACTCGTGGTCTTCATCTGAGTTGTTGAGATATATATGGTGGAGTAGGCATGAAGATTATGTCCTTGGATGGTGGTTGTATACAACTCATGAGATTGCATAAGATTATCTGTTCATGAGGACTTGTATTAAAAGTACATGTTAAGTACGAGCAACTACCTTTTTTTTTTTTATTACTATGCGTTAATTAAATGAATCTTGTTGGTTTGCTTACTTTCCGTGTCTGCTCATTTTCATGTTTAAATAGTACAAATTAACTCTAAGAAATCCATTGTAACATAATGTAATGATAAAATTTATGGTTCATATACATTTGCATTAGGTTAGATACCGTTGGAATAGTCTTATATGGAAAACAACAAAAGATGCACATAATTATAGCATATAGATGAGCTATTTCAGAATGAAATCTCAACTATATCTATTGAAAAATCATATGCATTTATATACAGCCCAACACTCTAAGAGAACCTAAATACAACAATATATTTGAACGATCAATCTCTAAGTCCTAAAAAAAAAAGAAAATAGTGTCTTTGAGAAAGTAACTTTACAAGTAAGGCGTGATCCATATGACAAGCATAAAAATAGGAGGGAAAAAACAAATATTGTATTTTAATAAAACAGTTTTAGACCCAATATATAAGAAAAAGCTCAATACATTTTAATCAAAAACTTTATTCAAAATGATTGTTCTGCAATATATAAATATATCAACCATGGATCTATATAAACTCCATAAAATGATAACCTCTATATATCTTCAAAATCTTATTATGCGATCCTTCCAAACAGCAAAAGCAATTGTACAGCAAAGATAGTGAAAAAAGAGGGAAAAAACAGGAATGATTAAGTCCCGTACAGATCGGAAATGATTTAATTATAAGTGGGACTAATATCCCCCTATCATATGGATTTTAATTTTTTTATCACATGCGTATTTTCAAACCAAAAATCATATGATAGGAGTAATAGATATTTATCCCTATGATTTGGCGATGAATATACAGCAGAGATAATTCTTACCATTCTAAAATGGGGGGAAAAGAGAGTAAAATATTAAGAAATTGAGACTATGGGCACAGTCATGCCTTTAATTAATATGCTATCAAATCTTCTCTTCCATTCAGTAGAACAATTCCACCAACTAAAAAGATAACATAATTAAGAGATGAAGGTACATACCGTACATTTATGAAAGGAATTTTTATAATCTATGAGTTGGCATTCCACAGTCATGAGATATATATATCATGAGTGGGTTGTTGAAATATATATATATATATATATATATATATATATATATTGTGGAGAAAGAGTCCTTAATCATGGCATGTATATATATATATATATATATATATATTGTGGAGAAAGAGTCCTTAATCATGGCATGTCACAAGCAAATATATGTTATAGTCATTGAATCCAATGAGATGGCTTTGGAATGGATAAAAGGCCCCTCATTGGTAGAGATGCACCCATGCATTGGCTATTTCTTAAGAAGAAGAAAATTTGAAAAAGGAAAAGATAAGAAAAACAAATTTTGGCCGCATCTGTACATTATCATCTCAAGAGTTATAACTAGAATTTAAGGCCTCCACGTGGCATTTTCTCATTTTCCGAAATAATTAGCCAACAGATTATTCATATTTTTCTTGACCATCGGATAGATGTCACCCTCTAGGTCCTTCTCGATTAATCAATGGCACTCCAAGTGGGTTCATATTTTACTCTAATTTATTTTTCTTGCATTCTTTCGTTTCTTTTCTTTTCTTTTTAAATAATTGGTTATAATCGAGTGCACGACCAGTATTTTAATGCAAGATCTTTTGTTGGACAGCAAGAAGGCTGGTACTTGCTTAAATTTTTTTTATTTTCATTAAATGTTCTTGTTCTTTGCGTCTTCATAATGTTTATTTTTCACTAAATGTTATTGTTCTCTGGCTCTTTAGAATCTTCATATACATATCACATATCATCCTACATAGAGATAAATATAAAACCCTTAACCTACCTGCATCCATGATAGATTAAGCACCTGGGGTACTATTTGGAGAGTTTTCCCCCAAAACAATACTATTAAAATAATTAATACCCAAAATCATACTCTCCCAAAAATGTTTTGCAGTCACTGTAATTTTGGGAATTATATAATTAAATAGTATTTTTTAGGGTGAAAAAATCTCTATTGGAGGCCGAGTAATTAGAGGACCCATGATGTGTGCTTATAGTACGGGCCTCATATTGGAGGCCGGGTAATCAGACCCGGTAGGTGTCGAAATTTATAAATTGTTAGATTTCTGAGTGATTGCAACCTATCACCTCTATGTTTTTAAAAACGCCAAGGTCATAGGTAATAAAATATTAGCGACCATTAAATTTATACGGTTGCTAATAAAGTATTAACGACCGTTTATAATTATACAGTAGCTAATATACGGTCGTCAATATCAAGATCGTATTAGCGACCGTATTATCATTATTAGCCATCGTGTAGATACAGCCGCTAATACCATCATCAAATCTCTCATTTCTGATTGGTCAAAAAAAGTTGTCGCTTATCCCCCTTCCTCCAAATCCCAAACGTCCATTCTTCCCGCGATTCAACGGACCCCATCTTCCTCTTCCGCTCCTTTATATAACTCCCAATCCCTTTCTTTTTCCCCACATCAAATCCTTTAAAATTCAAAAAAAGATCTCAGATATCAATCATTGGTGTCACGCCCCACTTCTTAAAAGAAAGTGAAAAAATACCATGGCATGGTCCGCAACCTAATTGTACTGAAGGTGGACTATTTCAATACAGCTCGTTAAGCATATGAATATTTATAACATGCAGAATATGTACTAAAACGAAATAATAAAAACGGAAGGCATTTATTTCCATAACAAAAACTTTATTATATCCCAAAAGAAATGAGTAAAATAAACTAAATAGTTTAATTACGTTGACGTAAAGGAAAGGAAAGCTCTTAACATGCGGGCAACTGATAAATAGAAGAGCTATCCTAATGCTCTTGAGTGACTTCCGCGTAGTCTTCATTGGTGGGACCCACCTCTTGATCCTCATCACACGGGCATTCCAGAGATAGAGAAAAGAGAGAAAAGAAAGTTCATTGGCGAGTTGCACTCGGGTAGGATTGCCTCATAAGAAAGTAAAGATATAAAAAGAACAAACAAAGGCATATATATATGATATGTGTATAAAGGTATGATGTGTGTGTGTGTGTGCGGGTGAGGGTATAAGATATATGTAAATAAGGAAATGTTGTATAAGGTATCAACTAGGTAAAATTTGGCATTAGTTTTTTGAATAAGGGTTCAGATACCCGCGATTATTCCGTTGTAGCCACGGAACAACAACTGGAAAAGTGAAATGTACGGTTTCACTTCTTGGGATCATGATCGAATAGTAGGGGAATCCGAATTCCGCACATTCTTGCCTAATCAAACTACTCATCCCCGTTATTCAGTGTAAAGGTTTTGACGAATTATAATTAGTGTATATATCAACTAGACATGGAATTTACACATTGTATGTCATTTACATATTGGATTATTCGCCCTTAAAGTAGGATTAGTATTCATCCGAAGATCGGATTAGTATTCGTCCGAATATCGAATTAGTAGTTGTCTATATATTGGAATGTTCACCCCGCTTGCGGGATCTTCATTTATAAAGTATTCCATACCTAAATTCGCGCATTCTAACATTAACCGTATCATATGTCATGTATGTCGTAAGTTTGTATTCAAATAGTTGATCTCATTTAATATAACTTTCCACAACCACTCATTTTATCTTTTTACCTTTTAAAGTTTGTATAGTGGATCATGGTATTTTATTGTACTTATTGTTTATAAGATAACTATGGTTTTTTAGAGCAAATATAGTTTGGGAGACCCATGATATTTTAATGAAAATATCTTTCAATAAAATTATGGTATTTATTTGAAATTATCTTGTAATAAAGATTTATGTATTCTTTTCGAAAATGTCTTTTATAAAAGATTATGGGTTTTGTTGAAAATAGCCATTTAGTAAAAATCAAGGTATTTAAATGAAATTAAACCCTTTTAGGATGGATTAAGGTATTTTATTGTAAATAATAATATATAAACTTATGGTATTTATTTGGAGAAAATATTTTAGAAATACGTCCGTATTGCCAACCGCTGCATATGGGTTGCAGGATTTGTGTCCCTTTAAGAGGCGATTGTCTAGTAACAACGTGGTATTTACGTAAAACACCGCCCTATTTAAATTAAGGTACTTTATTAAAAGTGATATTCTACAAAAACAACTCCGCGTTGACAACCGCTGCAAATGGACGACAGAATTTGTGTACATTTCAGAGATGATTGCTTAGTAACTACGGGGTGTTTCATGTAAAATATTACCCAATTAGGATATCTTTAAACCTTAGTGGTTATAGGCTGAAAATATTAATATAAAAATATTCCTTTTAAATGAAGGGGTATTAACGTAAAAACTATATTATAATTATCTTATATAATATAAAAATATGGTATTTATGTGAACATGGATTGTTTTGGAATTTTAGGGTATATCTAACAAATATCACGACTTTTCAAAGATTGGGGTTTTTTGTTGAAATTAGGAATTATTTTATAATATCAATGAAAATTTCATTTTTAAACCCATGAAATATTTTATTTTAAAATACTTACCTAATTAGTATATGACTTCAAACATAAACTTTTCATGATATGAAGGTGTTTTGTGGAAGCAACCTATTTTAAGATCTATCTGATATCATATGGTAAGATTGTTATATCAACTTAGTAGTCAATAAGCAAGTGTAGTTTTTGATCATGGATATGTGTGTGTATATGTAGGGCAGGTCGTTACTTTATGAGTTATCAACATCTAGTTATGATTTTATAAGTTTGATGGTAACATAATATGAGCATATAAGGCTATGTTTAAAATCATATTATGGCAAAATCCAAGATTAATATTTAGATATAAGAAACTAAAAGAAAGAAGGTGATAGATGAAAATGATGAGAGGCGAATCCTATCTTTGATTTGAGGTGTTTAATCGATGGATCGAAAGTGTAATCTTGTACTAAAACCTTAATGACTTTGCGCTCAGATTTTTCCTCGATGATTGGGTGAAATCACAGTGTAGACGTCGTCGATATGAAGGACTGGGTATTTTTTTTCTAGAATTTTCGGAGTTTTGTAGTGTGAGAAAAGTGATTAGGAAGGAGCCGTAAATCCCAAAATTCAAAAACTATAAAATCCGCGCCCAGAATCGACCCCCAATCCTTGAAATCACGTACCAATCATTGCTTCATTATTGTGCCGCTACCAGCGATTCTTGACCGTTGGATCTTGATCCAACGGCCGAGAACGCAACTTCCGCGCAGCCATGTGGCGCGTGAGGGATCAAGCGTTTTCACGCGGTCCCCACCACGTGGGAACCGCTGCCCACTTAGGCCGTTGGATCTCTCATCCAACGGTCCAGGTTAAACTCCTATATATATATGAGAGAATAATGGAGGAAAGAGGACATAAGAAGGGATTTCCTGCTAGGGCATCGAAAAAATACAACCTCCACCATTTTTTCCGACGATCGGCATCTATTATTATCATCGTTATTATCTAAGACGTGAATACACCAAATTTTATATGATTCCACCATTTTTTCACTGTTGAATCAGTAATGCAAAAAGTTTTATTGTCAGTAAATCATTAATTTTGCACCGACTAAATCAACGGTGAAAAATGGTATAATCACAAAATTTGGTGTATCCACATCTTAGATGATAAAGATGGAGGTGATGTATGACAATCGTCGAAAAAAATCATGGAGGGTGCTTTTTTCCGACGTCATAGGAGGAAATTCTCTCCCATGACACATTTCCTCCATTAACACACACACACACCCTCTCTCTATCTGTGTGTGTATGTGTGTGTGTGTGTGTATATATATATTTCTTTTAAATTTTATTATCTAAAAATGTTTTTATAAAACCAAATTTGTTTTGAAAATTTTGTTAAAAAGAGTTTTAATTGCGGGAAAAATACTAGAAAATACCAGAAAATCTATTTTATTATTATCTTCAGTTTAAAAATAATTTTGGGCTAAAACTAAATAATATTCTCATATCTAAAATATTTGTTATTTATTATAGTTATTTGAAAGTTTAGTTTATCTTTAAAAACAATTTTATTTTGAAATAATTATTTTAATTAATAATAAAATACATAAATTATTTTTAAGAAATTATAAAATTTCATTAAAATATTTTAAGCCTAGAAAAATATAATTAGCTTTATAAAAATTCCTTTAATTATATTTAAATGCTTATAAAAATTTAAAAATTACATTAAAAAATTATTAAAATAAAATATTTTTCCATCAAAGTAACACGCAAATAATTACTTGGTACTAAATAAGAGATCTTTTATTGGGTATTAGAAAACACGGTCGCTACATTCTACCCTCCTTAAAATAATTTCGTTCTCAAAATTTCAGAAGGTAGTGGTCAAGGAAAAATTACCAAGAAGGGATAATCAAGATTAAAATTTTGGGTCTCGCTCTCTTGTTCCGTTTCCTTGTTTCCGCGTAGGTTCACCTGAGAGTTCTTCCTCTATAAAACTCTAACCAGCTGAATCGTCTTGTCCCGTAAGGTCTTCATTCTAGTCTAGTATCCCGACCGGTTGCTGCCCGTAGGTTACGCCAGCCCCTACTGTGATTTCGGAATGATCCAAAATGTGACTAGGGTCGCCGACATACCCTCTTAACCGCGAGATATAAAAGTATTACGCAAGCCCTCCAAAAAGATGGCAAGGCTAAGCGATACACAACTTCACCATCTCATTCCAGGATGTTAAACGGCCGATGAGTCGTAGCTGAGCTTTCCGCACTTTCTGCATCGTATCCCCACTTCCACTGTTTGTACAGTCACCTCAATTCCAAAGTTCTCAAACTTCAAGATCGTCCTCATTCAACTTAGATCACCACTTCCTCCTATATAAAACTCCAACCATCTTAACTGCCTCATCATGAGGTCTTCCAGGATGAAGATGTGTTTCAACCATCCGTGTCCACATGTTCTCTTTATAGCAGTGTCTTTATATCTTCAAGATAAAAGTCACAACTGCCGGTTCTAGATCCGGATAGGATAGATGCGTTCATGAATTTTTAGTTGTCTTGACGCATATGCACCTATCTTGCCGTGCTGATATATCGCACCACTAAGTCTCTTCCCCGAAACATCGTAGTGGATGTTAAAACTTCTGGGTCTATTAGGTATGGTAAGGATGGATGCGTTAGTTACGATCTACCCTCCTTAGAATAATTTTATATTTGAAATTTTCAAAGGAGTAGCCATTACTGAGCACGGAAATCAGTAACGATGTCAGGAATCTTCTTTTGCTGCATGTGTCGCTCGCAAGAGTTGGTGCATCGCTTGATGCAGGGAAAAGTGTAGAAATGGCTTATATATAAAGAATCGGAATGTGTAAAATCAGTAGTCGCTTCCGAATATGTAGAAAATTTTGGAAGTTGAGAGAAGATTAGAGGTATCTCTAAACTAATGAGAAAGGTAAAATGGGCCATGCAAGAAAACTTAAGAGATATAATCATAAAGGTAGTTAGTCGAACTAGAAGAATTTCAATAAGCCTAACTAATATTCATATCGAAGGAAAATAATTAAGGTACCGAAAAGGAAGGTTGAAAAAGAAAAGAGTACATTTGCTACCTTGCTCTGTGGCCTCAGCCTCCTCGGCTGTCATAGTAAAGGTCTGGTGTTTGGGTCCATTCCGCTGCGCTTGTTAAAACACAAGTTCTTGTTAGTGATATATGCCTTAGAGGCCATCATTGTATCATGCTTGATATTTTGAAGGATTCTCTTAACAGTCTTGCTCAAAATGGTAGTATGCTACCTGGTTTGTTTCTACTTCAATATGTGCATGTGTTTCTTTTAGCATATCGCTTATACATATTAGTAGAGCGCTTAGGATCTTTACTTGATTACCAGCGTTGTGATGGCAGTCACACTAGTGAG
Organism: Agapanthus africanus; assembly: GCA_030015575.1. NCBI lineage: Eukaryota > Viridiplantae > Streptophyta > Magnoliopsida > Asparagales > Amaryllidaceae > Agapanthus > Agapanthus africanus. The sequence goes on along the minus strand of CM057338.1, from coordinate 862,828,537 downwards.
GGTTGGGTAGTTTATAAGCGCATCCTTATACATGTCCCTAGTTGTAGGATTATCGAGACGGGGAATCGATACTCCAGAATAGACTAGTGTATACACTTCTCATCCCAGTAAGGGAGATGGTCTGTACCACAGCCATTAGTACGTCGTACTGAAGATGGTATGCAGGTGCTCATAGGGTTATGTGTACACTGGACATGACTCATCGGGAGCTGCTGGTGGGTATTATACCTATCATCGGGTAGCAGTTCCCAGGTGACATGAGTACAGCTTAGTCCGTCGACTTGACACTGCTACTTCGCCTCGAGTGTGTTCACAATGTTCTTTGATTACTACCCTACCACAGCTCAAAAGAGTCGTGTAAACAGGTAGTAGTTGGGTGCTGTCCCGAAGCACTTGGAGGCAGTGGCGGTTAGATAGGATTCGTCTCTCCCGGTATTGGGTGTTGAAATCGCGTTGTGTTCGGAAATCCATTACACAAAGTCCCTGGCCAGGACAAGTGAGATTTACTGGTACGTATTCCAGTAGTTTCTCAGGGTGTTCTGGGCTATACTCTGGCACAACTTATTCCGTTATTAGGGGTCTGACGATTACCGCCCCGATATGCGATACTCTGAATAGACCGGACTGTACGGAAATTGTCACAAACAGGCTCGGTAGGAGTTTAGATGAGTTTACTCATCGGCCTTCTTATCGACAGATATCTGGGTAGCCGTTAAGTGCAGCTAGTACCGCTTACAGCTTGTGGTTAAACCCACTGCCAGCGTACTGTCGAGTCTTTAGAGTCCCACACAGAGGGTTTTCCTGCATTGGGCAAAAGATGTAGAGGACGTATAGTTTTACGGTAGGGCTTCGAACACATGCGTGTACTTGTGCACGTATGATGATCGGGCGGATAATACTAGTGGGCTTTGGTTTAAGCCGGATCCCAGTATTATATTGATGGATTATATTCGTCTCTTTGTATTCGTATTCTTCGGAATACGGATACGGGTATGTATATACGGATGAGGGGCAATCTCGTAATTTCCTCGGGGAAAGCTTCTAGAAGGAGACACCTCATTAGGGTTTGATTTCTTTTTTGAATTAAAACTTAAATGAGACGGAGGAAATGAGGTGGAGATATTTGTTGGATGAAGGATGGCTCATTCTCTTGACAAAAGAGATATTTTGAAGCATGCTTGATATTTTGTGAGATATTTATCTTATAGAATATTATATGCTTTATTTTTCTTCTCACTTGAGCTATGCTTATTATTCCAAGCTCATTCTTCACTAGCTTTTCCTCAAGTATCTTCTTCTTCCTCTAAACCCTAAAAGTCTCATGAGTTAAGAAACCTAGGGTTCCAAGAGACAAACCAATCCATCTTCACTCCCTATATCACCTAGGCCATCTAGTTTAGCGAACTAGATGCCCTAGTTACCTCAGATTTGAGTTTGGAGCTCGGACTATATTGACTCTCGGGTGGATCGTCTTTTGACTCGAGGAGGTCGATGAGAAAGTATTGATCCGTTACGTTCCTTGGAGCTTATGATGATGAGGAGGACAACAAAGAAGACCCGAAGGACTTGTATCGTGAGGTATAAACTTCTTTCCGAGTAGTTAACCTCTTTACAAGTTTAGCTAGTTAGGGTTTAGCATCGATTCTGGAGTTCAAGTCGATGTTGCGAGCTTTGAATATCGTTTTTTAAATATTCCGCCTCCCCACGGACCCACGGGGTGCGCGACATCGGCTTACAGTGGTATCAGAGCTTACTAAACCTTTACTAGCTAGTTAGCAAGTTATTAGAACTCGATCGTCGGAAAAACACAAAAATGATACACCTGCAATATTATGTTTCTATCGATTTTTAAAATGCCAGAAAAAATTATTTCAGAGCAATGAAAATTCAGTGCAGGGTATTATAAGAACACCCAAGAAAAATGAGTCGCTGAATCGCCAAGACAACCGTGGAAGCGCGGCGGAATGGTGCGTTCTGACGCGGTTCCGAGGCCGAGTCGAGGCCGATTCGACTCGTTCTTCTTCTGTTGTTCTATCTTTGGGTGTATTGTTCGCTGGTATATTTGGTTTCTACCCAGTATGACTTGTGTGCTCGTTTTCTGTCACGCCCTACTTCCTAGAGTACGCTAAGATAGACACGTGAGATTGCCAACTATGCTACCTGTGGATAGGAAATATCCTTCCACAGTCACATTACGGCTGTAGAGATATCAAGAACAATATTAAACTATCTAACACATGTCCATAAGCCAGAATAAAACAAGTCAAGAATAAAATAATGCGGAAGCAAAAGATCCAATACAAGAATAAACTGGAATGTACATCCCATAATGCGGGCTCACATCAGGTGTCACGCCCCGCTTCCCAGAGTACGCAAGATTGGGCACGTGACATAGCCAACCATGCTACCTGTGGGTAGGAAGTATCCATCCACAGTTACATTACGGTTGTAGAGATATCAAGAACAAGATAAATAAACTAATCTAACACATGTCCAAATCCATAATAACAGAGTCAATAAACAATAAATGCGGAAGCAAATGATCCGATACAATAAATAAATAGTACGTCCCATAATGCGGGCTCACATCTGGAAATGAAACGAAATAAATAAACCAATCACTATGGAACTCACAGATCAGCCTGCTGGCTGAAGTACTCCTGCTCGGTCGTCGACAGTGGTAAGGAATCTGGGCCATGCAAAACCCAGACGTCAGCGCGTCATGTCAACCAATAATATAATATAAACATGGTAATCAGCAATGCAGGTATGAACATGAATAAAGCAGTACTATGAAATACAGTGTAGGATAATGTGCAGTAGTGACTAAACTATCCTATCAGGTTTCTACTCTAAAGTCTTTGAAATCGATTGGTGACTCGTCGATGTAACTCAATAGTATCCCGTGCGTGCCCGGGACCACGGTCAAGACCCTCAGGGCTGAATCCGAGACGTGCCGCTAGGCAGTAAATAGGTAGCAGGATGGACGAGTGATGTCAGCATCATCACTCCCGGACTGGACAAGCCCGTAAGACTGATCAGAACAGGTATCGAACTGTTGAGTTACAAGTCGGTTTCACCTTTGATTTCCCCATACCCCCAAGTTATGTATGTCAGGTCAGGTATTCAATAATCAAGGACTAATGCCAACACAGAATCAGGTAACAGGTCAGGTTTGTCTGGATAGACAACAGGAGTGGTCCGTGAGGACCCCAAGTCAGGTTTGTTGGCATTAGGCATGAGATCGGGTGACAGGTCAGGTCATGGTACAACAGATTGAGTCGGTATGTGTATATATGTCATGTGTAGCAAGGTCAGGTCAAAATGTAGTGCAATCGAGTATGTGCTCACAACAGGTATACAATCGAACAATGAACAGCAGCAAGAGTTTAAAGTAAACGGCAATAATAGTCACTTAATCACAATGGTGCTTTGTATTATCTTTATTAACAGGTTCAAGCACCCTTGGGGTGCAATAGTCACAGGGTAAGGTAATATCAATAACGTAAAGCAATGAAGCTATATGAAATTAAAACTAAAGCATAAATAATTGTCACATGGATGATCTAACAAATAAAGCAAGGGCGATCTAATTGGTTTAGTTTGTTAAAGCATGGATTGATAGCAGACCAATTAATTACAAGAAGCTACTATAATGATTCAATGTTAAAGATAATTGCAACCGTCAATTCTAAGTTATACTAAAATATCGATACTACCATCAACTGTGTGGTTATATAAATAATACGATAATCAAATGTATAGCAAGACTTGATCTTGTATTAGCATGTTAGAGCAAGTATTCGGATACTTGCCTCGACGGTTTCGCAAACCGGAAAGCACGAATGCAATGTCGGCGGAAAACACGAGACGGATGCACGGGCCACGAATCGAGTCCAAACAGCGAACAGCGGGACCACACGGACCAGAGTACTTCGCTGGAAAGTCGGGTCCAAACGACGGCACGGTCGGAATCTGGCGAAATGTCAAAAAGGCGACGAAGTTAGCAAAACATACGATACCCGTACACTAAGACCAGCGGGGGTTTAACATTAATGGAAAGTTAAAGAGCTGCTTACAGGGAAGAACCAGGGGCAACCACGACGGGCTCGACGGCGATGGGACGCCGGCGAGGCAGCGACGGCGAGCAGCGAAGGCTGGAAAGCTTCTGGGTTCGCTGGAAAGGGTGGTGCGATGAGTAGAGGAGGGTGCTGGCTGGCTCTGGTGTTCAGGGGAAGAATGAGGTGATCGGCGGTGGCTCTGGCAACGACGGCGGGGTCGACGGTGTTCTTTTTCCGGCGAACCAGAGGGTTAGGTGATGGGTTAGACTCGGGTTCTGTCGTGGCCGCGGGAAGGAGGAAGAAGATGAGGAGGTCGGAACGAGGGTGAAGGGATGAAGTCGACATCGTCGGCGATGGGAGGCGGCGGCGACGGCGGCACAGCGGTGCAGGGCGGTGGCGTTGGCTGCAGCGCTGCAGGGAAGGAGAGGGCAGAGGAGGACGGAGGTGCGGCGTAGGCAAGGGTGCTGGTGGTGGTCTCGTCGGCGCGGGGACTGCGGCGGCGACGGCGACGAGAGGCTAGGGTTTGAGTTCGGGAGCTCGTCGATGGTTCTCGTGAAGACGAGGACGAGGCGTGGGTATTTATAACAGATAGAGAGAGAGAGAGATTGTTAAGGAGAGAGAGAAAAGATTAGATAGAGAGAGAGATTGTTGGAGAGAGATAGAGAGATACGGAGAGAGAGAGAGATGGTGATGGGGGCCCACGAGGGATCTAAATCCCTCGTGATTGGCTGGAAGGGTACGGGAGTTTAGAAAAGAAATTTTAAAAGATTTTTAGAAAAAGATTTTAACGTTAAAATATAACAGTTTAAATACTTTATAGTTTTTAAATATATTTAATTAAATGGGCTTTTCGGTGCTAAATGAAACATTTCCAAATCACGCCCGGGTTGCGCCCAAATGTTTCAAATTCAAATTATAGGATTTTAAGCGAGTTCCAAATTTTGAAAAGGGGTGTTTAATGATTAAAATGCATGCCCCCAAGTCGGACACTTGCACGCACGCGTAGTCGTCCAAACTTGCCCGTTTCGCCGAACGGGACGAAATCTCGACACGCGGACGCTACCACGCGACTAGTGGCGACGAGTAGGCCAACATGAATATTTTTAATTTCATTTTAGGTGTTAAAATTTGTTATGTGCCAAAATGACTTAATCGGTTAAAATTTAGCAATAAGCACCAAACCATTAGGATAATTGAAATGAGCAATGTATAACACTCAACTAGAACCAGAAATAGTATTATTGGGCTCGGGTGTTACATCATACCCAACTACAAAAAGAATTTCGTCCTCGAAATTCCAAGAATACAAGATAGCTAACTACAGGAAAAGGTGCGGAAATTTCTGCCGGATCTCGTCTTCTCGCTCCCAAGTGGATTCTCCATGCGATCGATTACCCTAAGAAACTAGCACAAGGGGGATAATCTTGTTCTTAAGAACCTTTTCCCTTCGATCCTTGATTTCAACTGGTCGCTCCTCAAAAGTTAGGTCCTCCCGTACAGTCAACTCCGAATGATCCAAGACGTGAGTTTCATCGCGAACATACCTCCGTAGTTGAGACACATGAAACACATCGTGCACTCCTGCCAATGACTGTGGTAACGCCAAACGGTACGCTACCTCCCCAACACGCTCCAATATCTCGAAGGGTCCAACGAATCGAGGACTAAGCTTTCCCCGACTTCCAAAGCGAATCACTCCTCTAGTCGGTGATATCTTCAGAAATACCAAATCACCCACGGCGAACTCTAGAGGTCTTCTTGACGTGTCGGCCCAACTTTTCTGTCTGTCTTGAGCTGCCTTTATATGCTTCCTGATTGTATTCACCTTCTCAACTGTCTGTACCACCAAATCTGGTCCTAGTAACCTTCGTTCACCAACATCATCCCAACAAACAGGTGAACGGCACTTACGACCATACAACGCTTCAAACGGAGCCATCTGAATAGTCGCTTGGAAGCTATTGTTGTACGAAAACTCCACCAGGTGTAGATGATCCTCCCAAGAACCTTTGAAGTCCAACATGCAAGCCCTCAACATATCTTCAAGGGTCTGGATCGTTCTCTCCGATTGTCCATCAGTTTGAGGATGATAAGCTGTGCTAAACTTCAATCGAGTCCCCAAACTTTCTTGTAAGCTCCTCCAAAAGTGCGACAAGAACCGAGTGTCCCGATCGGACACGATGCTTACCGGTACTCCATGCAATCTTACAATCTCCTGCATGTACCGCTCTGCCAAAGTCTCCGTTGATTGACCAACCCGAAAAGGGATAAAGTGAGCTGCCTTGGTCAACCGATCGACAATCACCCATACTGCATTGTTGCCCTTTGGACTCCGCGGTAAAGCCGTCACGAAATCTATGGTTATATGTTCCCACTTCCACTGAGGAATCGGAAGTGGTTGCAACAAACCAGCAACCTTTTGGTGTTCAGCCTTGACTTGCTGACACACCAAGCACTTAGCCACGAAGCGAGCAATCTCCCGTTTCATACCTTCCCACCAGAAGTGCTGTCGAATATCTCGGTACATCTTCGTCCCTCCTGGATGTACGGAGTAAGCTGAACTGTGTGCCTCCTTCATAAGCTCTTCACGCACATCCCCTTTTGGCACACACACGCGGCTACCATACCTCAACGAACCGTCTTCATGGATCAGTAAATCGGTTCGCAGTCCGGCTTCAACCTGCTCTCGAAACTTTTGCAGTCTAGGATCCTGCGATTGTGACGCTTTAATCTTCTCAACTAAGGACGACTGTACTTGCAACTGCATCAACTGTCCCGTAGCATGTGGTAGCACAACCTCTAAGTCAAATCTCTGAAAATCCGCAATGATCTCCCTTTGTGCGGTCAATACCTGAATTGCTGGTAACCGACTTAGCGCATCTGGCACGACGTTAACCTTTCCCGAATGGTACTTAAGATCAAGGTCGTAGTCGGCCATCAGCTCCAACCATCTGCGTTGCCTCATGTTCAACTCCTTCTGAGTGAACACATACTTCAAACTCTTGTGATCTGTAAAGACTTCGACTCTCTCGCCCAAAAGGTAGTGTCTCCAAATCTTCAAGGCGAAGATCACGGCTGCAAGCTCCAAGTCATGAGTCGGATAATTCTTCTCATGAGTCTTCAGTTGTCGTGATGCGTAAGCTACGACCTTCCCATTCTGCATCAAAACACATCCCAATCCTTTCCCAGATGCGTCGCTATGAATCACCAGTCCTCCTGAATTATCTGGTACGGTCAGGATCAGGGCGGTTATCAACTTCTGCTTCAACGTCTCGAAGGCCAATGCACATCCATCCGTCCAAACAAACGGTACCTCCTTGCGCGTGAGCTTGGTTAACGGCTCTGCTAAGCGAGCGAAGTTCTCCACAAATCTTCTGTAGTATCCGGCGAGTCCAAGAAAACTTCTTATCTCCGCGACATTCCTTGGAGTTGGCCAATCTCGAACTGCTGCAATCTTCTCGGGATCAACGGCGATTCCATCGCCCGACACGACATGTCCTAGAAATTTCACTTCTTCCAGCCAGAATTCGCACTTACTCATCTTCGCATACAATTTCTCCTGTCTCAGCGTCTGCAGTGCGATCTTTAAATGCTCAGCATGCTCCTCCGGACTTTTCGAGTACACCAGAATATCGTCAATGAATACCACAATAAACTGGTCCAAGAATGGTGAAAAGATCCTGTTCATCAAATCCATGAATATTGCCGGCGCATTAGTCACTCCGAAGGGCATCACCAAATACTCGAAATGTCCATATCGAGTTCGAAACGCCGTCTTGCAAATGTCTTCTGCTTTCACTCGGACCTGATGATATCCTGATCGCAAATCCAGTTTCGAGAATACCCTCGCGCCACTAAGCTGCTCAAAAAGTTCTCCAATGCAAGGGATCGGGTACTTGTTCTTAATAGTCACCCGGTTCAATTCTCGGTAATCAATGCACATCCTTCTCGTGCCATCCTTCTTCTTTACTAAAAGAACTGGAGCTCCCCAAGGCGAGTTGCTGCTTCGAATCCATCCCTTTTCAAGTAATTCACCAACTTGTTTCTTAACTTCTTCCAATTCCACTGGTGCCATCGGATAATAAGATTTTGATACTGGCGCTGCACCAGGAATAAGGTCAATCGCGAACTCCACGTCTCGCTTCGGCGGTAAGCCCGAAATATCTGCAAATACATCCATAAAGTCGCGAACAACTGCCGGCTCTTCATTACTATCAACTTCCATTGCTGCAAGAACACTGCGTGTCGGCCTAGCCCTGAACTCGACTGGCCCAACAGAGCTGCTTCCCCCAGTAAAGGTAAACTCAGTGTGTCCGGGAATCTGGAAAATTACCTTCCTTGCCCTACAGTCAATATGGGCGTGGAAAGTGCCAAGAAAATCCATTCCCAAGACAACTTCATAGCTGCCCGTATCTATCACCAAGAAATCTGCAAAAAGCTCCCGTCCGCAAACAACAACTGTACAATCTCTACATTCCTTACTAGCTATGATTTTCCCATTCCCAGTATGTATGTCCCAAAAACTAGACAGGGTCGTGCAGGTAATCGAGTGTGTAGTTTTAAATTTGGATGACATAAAACAGTGGGATGCTCCGGAATCAAATAATGCCAATGCGGGAAAACCATGAACGAGTAAAGTACCTGAAACCACTTCTCTTGATGCCTTAGCTTCCTCAGCTGTCAACGTGAACGCTCGAGCCTGATTTGGTCCTTGAGTCAGCTGTTTCTGCCCTTGGAACGGTCTCTGCGGAGGCTTCTGTATATCATCTCTCGTGCGAAGCTTCGACGGACAGGCACCAACTGCGTGATCGGACGCTCCACACACCAGACAAAGTCCCAGTCTTCTTCTACACTCCTTATGCACGTGCCCAGGTAAGTGGCAGTAGTCACAGGTCACGCTCTTCCTTTGGTCAACGATCGCAGGTTTCTTCATGGGTGCTACGCCTCGACGATCCACTGGAATACCTCTGCGCCCATGATCTCGATTAGGTACAAATGCAGGCTTCCTGGCCGCAACTGCTGTCTGCTGAAGGTTCCCTTTCAATCCCGATAAACTCTGCTGCTCTCTGGCTGCTGTGAGAACCTGCGAGAAAGTGGTCAAACCCAGGGAGACGATCTGCCTCTGGATGTCCACATCCAAACTGCGCAAGAACCTTCGCGCCCTGTCTGCCTCCTTGGCGACTAAGGGTCCAGCGAAGCGGCTGAGTCTCGTCCATTCCGCTGCATGTACATCCACAGCTGCTCCATTTTGTCTCAGCCCAATAAATTTCTCTTCCATTTCCTCCCGTGCAGTCCGCGGGAAGAACTTCTCCAAGAAACTTTTAGAGAAATCTGCCCAACTGATTGGCTTGGGCAAACGAGTCTCCTCTACAAGCCACCACTCTCGGGCGTAATCCACCAACTGAATGCGCACCACATCAACTCTCTTGTCTTCTGGGATCTGTGCCGCAATCAGTAAATTCTCCGTGTCCACCAGCCACTGCTCGGCTGGCAACGGCTCCTCCAAACCAGTGAAAGTAGTAGGACCCAATCGTCTGAAATCTACCACGGTCCCTACTCGGTCAACTGGCTTCGCTACAGCGGTGTTTACAGACTGCTGAATAGCCTGCAAACCCTCCTGAAATGAATCTGCTTGCTGCTGGATCAGCTCAGTTTGCCTCTTCTAATTCTCCAACATCCCACGTATCACTCCTAACATGGCAGCTTCATCCATGCGCCTCTGATACGTCTTGAAATTCTTATCTGCCATGGTCCTGAAATCAAAACAAACAACATTAGCATGATGATAGATTCAATATATAAATCAAGGCTAGAACTCCAAGATACTTAAATAGAGTACTGCATTGTAGCTATGCCGCGTATTACTTAACTCCACCCAAGTCGCCTAAGTCCTAGAGATAGCAAGAATTTAGGTTTTCGAGTTGACAATGCAAAGTAAGTTTGCATGTCGACATGATCCGGAAGAATGATTCAAGGATGGTAAAATGGTCAAGGTGGCAGGACATGTTTCCTAATCACGGGTATTCTGATTCGTGTATCGGGTACAATACCCAACTACAAAAGAATCAACCCAACTAACCTATGGCTCTGATACCAAAAGAACCATGTCACGCCCCGCTTCCCAGAGTACGCAAGATTGGGCACGTGACATAGCCAACCATGCTACCTGTGGGTAGGAAGTATCCATCCACAGTCACATTACGGTTGTAGAGATATCAAGAACAAGATAAATAAACTAATCTAACACATGTCCAAATCCATAATAACAGAGTCAATAAACAATAAATGCGGAAGCAAATGATCCAATACAATAAATAAATAGTACGTCCCATAATGCGGGCTCACATCTGGAAATGAAATGAAATAAATAAACCAATCACTATGGAACTCACAGATCAGCCTGCTGGCTGAAGTACTCCTGCTCGGTCGTCGACAGTGGTAAGGAATCTGGGCCATGCAAAACCCAGACGTCAGCGCGTCATGTCAACCAATAATATAATATAAACATGGTAATCAGCAATGCAGGTATGAACATGAATAAAGCAGTACTATGAAATACAGTGTAGGATAATGTGCAGTAGTGACTAAACTATCCTATCAGGTTTCTACTCTAAAGTCTTTGAAATCAATTGGTGACTCGTCGATGTAACTCAATAATATCACGTGCGTGCCCGGGACCACGGTCAAGACCCTCGGGGCTGAATCCGAGACGTGCCGCTAGGCAGTAAATAGGTAGCAGGATGGACGAGTGATGTCAGCATCATCACTCCCGGACTGGCCAAGCCCGTAAGACTGATCAGAACAGGTATCGAACTGTTGAGTTACAAGTCGGTTTCACCTTTGATTTCCCCATACCCCCAAGTTATGTATGTCAGGTCAGGTATTCAATAATCAAGGACTAATGCCAACACAGAATCAGGTAACAGGTCAGGTTTGTCTGGATAGACAACAGGAGTGGTCCGTGAGGACCCCAAGTCAGGTTTGTTGGTATTAGGCATGAGATCGGGTGACAGGTCAGGTCATGGTACAACAGATTGAGTCGGTATGTGTGTATATGTCATGTGTAGCAAGGTCAGGTCAAAATGTAGTGCAATCGAGTATGTGCTCACAACAGGTATACAATCGAACAATGAACAGCAGCAAGAGTTTAAAGTAAACGGCAATAATAGTCACTTAATCACAATGGTGCTTTGTATTATCTTTATTAACAGGTTCAAGCACCCTTGGGGTGCAATAGTCACAGGGTAAGGCAATATCAATAACGTAAAGCAATGAAGCTATATGAAATTAAAACTAAAGCATAAATAATTGTCACATGGATGATCTAACAAATAAAGCAAGGGCGATCTAATTGGTTTAGTTTGTTAAAGCATGGATTGATAGCAGACCAATTAATTACAAGAAGCTACTATAATGATTCAATGTTAAAGATAATTGCAACCGTCAATTCTAAGTTATACTAAAATATCGATACTACCATCAACTGTGTGGTTATATAAATAATACGATAATCAAATGTATAGCAAGACTTGATCTTGTATTAGCATGTTAGAGCAAGTATTCGGATACTTGCCTCGACGGTTTCGCAAACCGGAAAGCACGAATGCAATGTCGGCGGAAAACACGAGACGGATGCACGGGCCACGGATCGAGTCCAAACAGCGAACAGCGGGACCACACGGACCAGAGTACTTCGCTGGAAAGTCGGGTCCAAACGACGGCACGGTCGGAATCCGGCGAAATGTCAAAAAGGCGACGAAGTTAGCAAAACATACGATACCCGTACACTAAGACCAGCGGGGGTTTAACATTAATGGAAAGTTAAAGAGTTGCTTACAGGGAAGAACCAGGGGCAACCACGACGGGCTCGACGGCGATAGGACGCCGGCGAGGCAGCGACGGCGAGCAGCGAAGGCTGGAAAGCTTCTGGGTTCGCTGGAAAGGGTGGTGCGATGAGTAGAGGAGGGTGCTGGCTGGCTCTGGTGTTCAGGGGAAGAATGAGGTGATCGGCGGTGGCTCTGGCAACGACGGCGAGGTCGACGGTGTTCTTTTTCCGGCGAACCAGAGGGTTAGGTGATGGGTTAGACTCGGGTTCTGTCGTGGCCGCGGGAAGGAGGAAGAAGATGAGGAGGTCGGAACGAGGGTGAAGGGATGAAGTCGACGTCGTCGGCGATGGGAGGCGGCGGCGACGGCGGCACAGCGGTGCAGGGCGGTGGCGTTGGCTGCAGCGCTGCAGGGAAGGAGAGGGCAGAGGAGGACGGAGGTGCGGCGTAGGCAAGGGTGCTGGTGGTGGTCTCGTCGGCGCGGGGACTGCGGCGGCGACGGCGACGAGAGGCTAGGGTTTGAGTTCGGGGGCTCGTCGATGGTTCTCGTGAAGACGAGGACGAGGCGTGGGTATTTATAACAGATAGAGAGAGAGAGATTGTTAAGGAGAGAGAGAAAAGATTAGATAGAGAGAGAGATTGTTGGAGAGAGATAGAGAGATACGGAGAGAGAGAGAGATGGTGATGGGGGCCCACGAGGGATCTAAATCCCTCGTGATTGGCTGGAAGGGTACGGGAGTTTAGAAAAGAAATTTTAAAAGATTTTTAGAAAAAGATTTTAACGTTAAAATATAACAGTTTAAATACTTTATAGTTTTTAAATATATTTAATTAAATGGGCTTTTCGGTGCTAAATGAAACATTTCCAAATCGCGCCCGGGTTGCGCCCAAATGTTTCAAATTCAAATTATAGGATTTTAAGCGAGTTCCAAATTTTGAAAAGGGGTGTTTAATGATTAAAATGCATGCCCCAAAGTCGGACACTTGCATGCACGCGTAGTCGTCCAAACTTGCCCGTTTCGCCGAACGGGACGAAATCTCGACACGCGGACGCTACCACGCGACTAGTGGCGACGAGTAGGCCAACATGGATATTTTTAATTTCATTTTAGGTGTTAAAATTTGTTATGTGCCAAAATGACTTAACCGGTTAAAATTTAGCAATAAGCACCAAACCATCAGGATAATTGAAATGAGCAATGTATAACACTCAACTAGAACCAGAAATAGTATTATTGGGCTCGGGTGTTACATCAGGAATGAAAATATCGAAAGTAAAATGAACTAACTACTAACAAGTCCTCACTACTCCGCCTGTGGCGAAGGTAAAGAATCTGGGCCATGCAAAACCCAGACATCAGTGTGTCATAACATCAAACAATAATATAAACAGGGGTAGCAAGACATGCAAGTATGATCATGAACGGTAAAACAGGTAAAACAACAATATAAATAAGGACAGTGAAGGGTAGTGTACGGTGAGTAATCTAAACTAGTCTACTGTGTCAACTACTCTCAAGTTTTTGAAATCAATCTAATGAATCATCGATGTAACTCAATAGTATCCCGTGCGTGCCCGGGATCACGGTCTATGACTCTCGGGCTGAATCAGATTACTGCCGCAAGGCAGTAAAAGGTGGTAGGTAATGACGAGTGATGTCAGCAGCATCACCCCGGGGCTGGCCTAGCCCGTAAGACTGATCAGTAAAGGTATCAAACTGTCGAGTTATAAGTCAGGTTTCATCATTGATTTCCCCATACCGCCAAGTTATATATGTTCGAGTCAGGTATTAAATAATCTGGAGTTAATGCTAACACAGGATCAGGCAGGTACAGGTTTGTCTGAATAGACAACAGGAAATGTCCGTAGGGACAACAGGTCAGGTTTGTTGGCATTAGCAACAAGATCAGGTAACAGAGAAAGCCATGGTACCTCAAGTCAAGTCAGGTAATATATAGGTATCATGTCATGTCAAGAAGTGCACGGTATCACGTCGTGTCAAGTAGTAGGTGTATCAAGTCATGTCAGGTGTGCACAACATGTCACGTGGGTGCTCATAATCAAACTATAACAAGCATGCGTATACAAAACAAGTATGTGGTACTAACAAAACAATAAAAATGGAACATTATGATGTGGTATGCAAAAGATACAGATTAAAGCATAAGGATGCACAGTTATCGATTTGAGTTAGGGTTATGGTTCCAACACTAATTAAATACACTTTATCAAATATGGGATGTTAAAATCTCGTTATTATGTATTAAATGATCTAGGGATGCAATTGTATATAAAATACGCTAAATGGATGCAACTAGGTATCCGAAAGTTATAAACTATTTAAAATGGTACTATGGCATATGCAAATAATCATTATGTGGTTCAAATACAGATATGGGTATCGTGTATCGTAATCTAATATGTAATATGATATGTTTCAAGTTCTAAAACTAAAATGATATAAATTGAACATCGGAATGTTAAAAAGGTTAAATTACAGGTTTACTATGCAATTAAATACGTATAAAATAATATAAATAGCATGTAGCAAGTTTTACTTGCCTCGACAGATCAAGAAACGGGTATACGGAACGTCACACGTCGGCGGGAAAAGTCGCGACGCGTGCACGATGCACGGAACGGATCCAAACAACGTACAAGGGGATCACACAGGTCAGAAACGCTTGCTGGGTCGTCGGGATCGTCGACGGCACGACCGGATTCCGGCAGTCAAGAAAAAACAGTGAACATATATAAAGAAAGAAAAGTATGGAAGAAAGTAAAAGAGAAGAATGGAAAGAGGAAGAAGAAGATTGAGAAGAGGAAGCTTAGTGTGGTTTGCGAAGAGGGTCGCAAGGGTGTCGACGACGTCGACGGAGCTCCAGCGAACGATCTGCAGAGGACAGCGGCAACATAAGAGAACAGAAAAGAAAAGAAAAGAAAGGAAGAAGAAGGAAGAAGGGGTGCAGGGCTTACTGGGGTTGCACGGAGTCGGGGAAATAAGACGAGATCACCGGCGGCGATCAACTCCGGCGGTACAAGGAGTGCAGGGGGTGCTCGGGTGAGGGTCTGAAGGTGTGCAGGGCTCGGGTAGGAGAGAGGAGGAGAAGGTGTTGAAGAGGATGAGGAGGCGGCGAGATTTGGAAAGCGTCGTCGAGACTTAGGGCGACGGAGAAATGGAGGCGGCGGCTAGGGTTCTCGCGGTCGTGGGTTTCCTTTAAAAAAAAGAGAAGAAGAAAGGAAATAATATATAGAGAGGGAGAGAGAAAGAATATACGAGAGGAGAGAGAGGGGGATTCTGAGAGACGGAGAGAGAGAGAAGAGAGAGATCGAGAGGTGAGAGAGAGGGAGAGGTGAATAGGAAGGAGAGAGAAATTTGGATTTATTCGGGGGAGAGAGAAAGAGATAGCGGTGAGGGAGAGAGAGAGAAAGAGAGAGAAAGGAAAGAGGAAAGAAGAGAGAGGGGAGAGAGTGGGGCCCGACGCAAAGAAAAGAAGCTGGGGATTGGTTAGGAAAAGATAAAAGAAATTTAAAAAAAGATTTTATATTTTAAAACCAAAAGGATTCGTTTGTTAACGTAATTTTTAATGGAAAAAAATTAAAATAAAATTAATAAATTTGAATTTAGGCGGATACAAAAATATTTCAAAATGCACCTGGATCGGGTCCAAAAATTAGATTTAAAATACGAAAATTATATGCAACTTCCAAATTTTGAAATGAATGATTAAGTAACGAAAATGCATATCCCTAAGAACGGACGCACGTACGTGCGCGTAGCCATTCAAACAAGTCCATTTCACTGAACGGGACGAGAACCAGAAGCATGGATGCTACCACAGGGTTAGGGGTATCATGCAGGCTAAGAAATGCAATTTTAATTTATTTTACGTGATCTAAAATGTTATATGATAAAATGTGCGATGCCAAATAAAAGTCAATATGCAGTATACAAAAGATGCACGTGTCTATGTAACAAGCCAGGGTAATCTATAAATATGAATCAACCAGTTCAAGCAAGCGGGTCGGGTCGAATGCAATGAAAAATGTAAACTACCATTCGCACACAAACATGATAAATCAATAAAATACCACAGATAAACAAATACGGAAATAGAAATTGGTATAACTGAACTCGGTTGTTACATTATACCCAACTACAAAAAGAATTTCGTTCTCGAAATTCCAAGAACAAGAAAAGATAAACAATCAACAAACTACAAGAATAGATGTGGAAACTTCTGCCGGATTTCATCTTCTCGTTCCTAAGTTGATTCTCCATGTGAGCGATTGCCCCAAGAAACAAGTACAAGAGAGATAACTTTGTTCTTAAGAACCTTTTCTCTTCGATCCATAATCGACATCGGTCGCTCCTCAAAAGTCAAATCTTCTCGTACAGTCAGCTCCGAATGATCCAACACATGTGTTTCATCTCGAACATATTTACGGAGTTAAGATACATGAAACACGTCATGAACATTCGCCAAGGATTGTGGTAACGCCAATCGATACGCCACTTCTCCAACACGCTCCAAAATCTCAAAAAGTCCAACGAATCGAGGACTAAGCTTTTCTCGACTTCCGAAACGAATCACCCCTCTAGTCGGTGATATCTTCAAGAATACCAAATCACCCACGGCAAACTCTAGAGGTCTTCTCGACGTATCTGCCCAACTCTTCTGTTGGTCTTGTGCTGCTTTCATATGATTCCGGATAGTGTTAACCTTCTCAACTGTTTGCACGACCAAATCCGGTCCCAACAATCTTCGTTCACCAACATCGTCCCAACAAACAGGTGAACAACGCTTGTGACTATATAAAGCTTCGAATGGAGCCATCTGAATAGTCGCCTGGAAACTGTTATTGTAAGAAAACTCCACTAAATGTAGATGATCCTCCCATGAACCCTTAAAATCTAACATGCAAGCTCTCAACATGCCTTCAAGAGTTTGGATCGTTCTCTCCGACTGGCCATCTGTCTGAGGATGATAAGCTGTGCTAAATTTTAAACGAGTCTCCAAGCTTTCCTGTAAGCTCTTCCAAAAGTGTGATAAGAAACGAGTGTCACGGTCAGACACGATACTCACCGGTACTCCATGCAATCTTACAACCTCCTGCATGTACCGTTCTGTCAAAGTTTCTGTTGATTGACCAACCCGAAAAGGGATGAAATAAGCTGCCTTGGTCAAACGATCAACAATCACCCAAACTGCATTGTTGCCTTTTGGACTCCACGGTAGAGCCGTCACGAAATCCATGGTTATATGTTCCCACTTCCACTGAGAAATCGGAAGTGGTTGCAATAAACCAGCAACCCTTTGATGTTCAGCCTTAACTTGCTGACACACCAAACACTTCGCTACAAAGTGGGCAATCTCCCGTTTCATGCCTTCCCACCAGAAATACTGTCTTATATCTCGGTACATCTTCGTGCTTCCTGGATGTACGGAATATGCTGAACTGTATGCCTCCTTCATAAGTTCTTCGCAAATATCTCCCTTTGGCACACATAAACGGCTACCATAACGCAACGAACTATCTTCATGAATCAGTAAGTCCGTTCGAAGTCCAGCTTCAACCTGTTCTCGAAACTTCTGCAATCTTGGGTCCTGCGACTGCGCTGCTTTAATATTCTCGATCAACGACGACTGTACTTGTAGCTGCATTAACTGTCCCGAAGAATGCGGTAGCACAATCTCCTAATCAAATCTCCGAAAGTCTTCAATAAGTTATTTCTATGCAGTCAACATCTGAATTGCTGGCAACCGACTAAGCGCATCCGGCACAACATTAACTTTCCCCGGATGGTACTTAAGATTAAGATCGTAATCAGCCATCAGATCCAACCATCTGTGCAGCCTCATATTAAGCTCCTTCTGCGTGAACACATACTTCAAGCTTTTATGATCGGTGAATACTTCGACCCTTTCGCCCAATAAATAGTGTCTCCAAATCTTCAAAGCGAAAATCACAGCTGCTAGCTCCAAGTCATGAGTTGGGTAATTCTTCTCATGGGTTTTCAACTGTCTCGATGCATATGCTATAATCTTCCCATGCTGCATCAAAACACATCCCAATCATTTCCCAGACGCGTCGCTGTGAATCACCAATCCTCCGGAATTGTCTGGCACGGTCAAAATAGGAGCGGTTATCAACCTCTGTTTCAATGCCTCAAAAGCTGATGCACACTTATCCGTCCACACAAATGGTACTTCTTTGCGCGTAAGCTTGGTCAAAGGTTCCGCCAGACGAGCAAAGTTCTCCACGAATCTCCTGTAATACCCGGCAAGTCCAAGAAAGCTTCTGATCTCTGCAACGTTCTTCGGAATCGGCCAATCTCGAACTGCTGCAATCTTTTCGGGATCAATGGCGATTCCATCTCCAGACACAACATGCCCCAAAAACTTCACCTCTTCAAGCCAAAACTCGCACTTGCTCATCTTTGCATACAATTTTTCTTACCTCAATGTCTGCAATGCGATCTTCAAGTGTTCTGCATGCTCTTCAATACTCTTCGAATAGACCAGAATATCATCAATGAACACCACAATAAACTGGTCCAATAATGGTGAAAAGATTCGGTTCATCAAGTCCATAAATATCGCCGGTGCATTCGTTACTCCGAAGGGCATCACTAAGTACTCGTAGTGTCCATACCGAGTTCGGAACGCCGTCTTGCAAATATCTTCTATTTTAACTCGGACCTGATGATATCCGGACCGCAAATCCAGCTTCGAGAATACCCTCGCGCCACTAAGCTGCTCAAACAATTTGCCAATGCGAAGGATCGGGTACTTGTTCTTAATAGTCACCCGGTTTAATTCTCGATAATCGATGCACATCCTCCTTGTGCCATCTTTCTTCTTAACTAGAAGAACTGGAGCTCCCCAAGGCGAGTTACTGCTGCGAATCCAACCCTTCTCAAGTAATTCAGTCTTGCTTCTTGACTTCTTCCAACTCCACTGGCGCCATTGGATAGTACACCTTTGAGATTGGCGCTGCACCAGGAACAAGATCGATCGCGAACTCCACATCTTGTTTTGGCGGTAAACCCAAGATATCCTCGAACATATCCATGAACTCTCAAACTACAGCTGGCGCTTCCTCCTTATCAACTTCCATCGACGAAAGAACATTGCTTGTCGGCCTAGCCCTGAACTCGACTAACCCGACAGAACTGCTACCTCCAGCAAAACCAACTCCGGATGTCCGGGAATCTGGAAAATCACTTTCTTTGCCCTACATTCAATATGAGCGTGGAAAGTGCCGAGAAAATCCATTCCCAAGACAACAACAAACAAAGGGATGCACCAGAATTGAATAATTCTAATGCGGGGAAAACATGAACAAGTAAGATACCGAGATGACTTCATCCGAAGTCAAGATACTGAAGAGGATTAAGCATGGTAAACATGATTCAAGCTGGCGATAAAACAATAACTGGTAAGCAATGAAACCGAGAGAAGTAAGGTAATATAACGATCATGGAATAAGGAAGTGAATCAAGACCAGGACTCCAAATTACTTAAATAGAATACCGCATTGTAACTATGCTGCAGTTCATAGTTATAATCACATAACTCCACTCAAGTCGCCCAAATCCTAGTATCAGAATCAAGAAACAGGGAGAAACAATAGAAAACCAAAAAGGTTTTAAATCGAGATGCAAAGTGGTTTGCATATCGTCAAGGCAAAGGATAAGAGAAAGATATGATTCAAGAATGGCAAGATGGTAAAGTGGCAGGACATGTTCCTAATCTCGAGTATTCTGATTCGTGTATTGGGTGCAATACCCAACTACAAAAGAATCAAACCCGATTAACCTATAACCTATGCTCTGATACCAAACAAACCATGTCACGCCCCGCTTCCCAGAGTACGCTAAGATAGGCATGTGACATAGCCAACCATGCTACCTGTGGATAAGAAAAATCCTTTCACAGTCACATTACGACTGTAGAGATATCAAGAACAGAAAGGTAAACTAAACTATCTAGTACATGTCCATAAGCCAGAGTAAATGAGTCAAGAAATAATATAATATGCGGAAACAAAAGATCTAATAAATAAAACACCTGGAATAGTAAATCTGGATACCAACAGGGTCCTTACCGCTCGGTCTAACAGCGGCAGTACTCCTGATCAGTCTGCAATAAAGGTAGAGGATCTGGGCCATGCAAAACCCAGACGTCAGTGCGTCATAATATCAAGCAATAATATAAACAGGGGTAGCAAGACATGCAGGTATGAGTATGAGCGAGAATATAACAAGAATATATAACAGTGAGCATGTCAGTATAAGTGACGTGCAATGATATCTAAACTATGCTATGGGGTTATCTATTCTAAAGTCTTCGAAACCAAGTAATGTAATCCTCATCGTAACCCATCGGTGATTATTCCATAACGCCCGGAACAACGGCAAACAATAGGTATTCCGTAACGCCCGGAAAAACGGCAAACAATAGGTATTCTGTAACGCCCGGAAAAACGGCAAACAATAGGATGGCCCTTTAAGTTTCGGTTACAATCCTGATTTCCCCCATACCCCCAAGTTATATATGTTCAAGTCAGGTATTAAATAATCTGGAACTAATGCCAACACAGGATCAGGCAGGTACAGGTGTGTCTGGATAGACAATAAGAAATGTCCATAGGGACAACAGGTCAGGTTTGTTGGCATTAGAAACAGGATCAGGTAACAGATAAAGCCATGGTACATCAGGTCAAGTCAGGTAGTATATAGGTATCATATCACATCAAGAAGTGCACGGTACCAAGTTGGGTCAAGTAGTAGGTGTATCAAGTCATGTTAGGGGTGCACAAAATGTCACGTGGGTGCTCATAATCAAACTAAAATAAGCATAGGTATACCAAAACAAGTATGGGGTACTAATAGAACAATAAAAATGGAATATTGTGACGTGGTATGCAAATAAGTACAGATTAAAGCATATGGATGCACAGTTATCGATTTGGGTTAAGGGGATAGTTCCAACTTTAATTAAATACAGTTTATCGAATATGGAATGTTAAAATCAGATTAATATGTATTAAATGATCTAGAGATGCAATTATATATAAAATAGGTTAAATGGATGCAAACGGGTGTCCGATAGGGTAGAAACTATTAAAAGGGTACTATGGGCTGTGCAAATAATTATTATGTGATTTAAATATGGACGTGGGTACCACGTATTGTAAACTATAATGCAACATGATATGTTTCAAGTTCTAGATCTAAGATGATATAATGGAACATCGAATGTTAAAATGGAACATGTGACATTAGATTAAATCTACAGGTTTAACATGTAATTAAATAAGTATAAAATAATGTAAATAGCATGTAGCAAGTTTTACTTGCCTCGGTAGATCACGCGACGGATACGCACTGCAACGTCCAATGTCGGTAAAAGCTGCGATGCACACACGTGTGCCCGGAACAGAACCAGCCAATGCAAGAAGTGACCACGCTGCACGAGAACGTCTTCTGGGTCGCCCGGATCGTCGACGACATGCACGACTTCGATGAGACGGCCGAGACCCGATTCAAGAAAGCAAGACAAAGGGAAAGAAAGAAAATAGAAGAAGGAAGGAATGGGTTGTGGATATTGGCTCTGTGATTGGTGTTTGAGGACAGAGGCGAGGCAAGGGAAACGAAGGCGACGATGATGTGTTTCCGGCGATCATCGGAAAAAGAAATCCAAGAAGAGATAAAGAAAAGAGAATAAGGAACAGAAGAAGAAGGGGAGAAAGAGAGTGTTGTGGCTGTTCTGTGGTTTGGTATGGCTCGGGTCAGGGACAGAAGAGGCGAGGGGGCGTCGACGGGGGTTTTCAGGCGAGGCAAGGTGAGGCAAGTGGCTGCCAGGGTTTCTCGGGCTCTTGATTGTTGGGGGTATGTAGGGTTTTATGGGTACTCAGGTGAGAAGAGGAGAGAGGAGGGAGATGGTGGTGATGGGGTAAGACCGACGGGGTCGGAGCTCAGGCGACGTGAGGGTGCAGTAAGGATTGCAGGGGCTCGAGTTCTCGCAGGGGTTTCTGGGTTGAAGGGAAAAGAAGAGGAGAGAGCTGATGGTGGTGGTTGTGGTGATAGGAGAAAGAAGGTGCGATGAGGAAGGTGGAGGTAGCGACGAGCGGTCGGCGACGGGAACACAGGCGAGGTCGGGTCTTGGGTGATGGGTGCATGGGTTGTGGGGCTCGGGGTGAGAGGAGAATGGAAGTGGAGGTGATTGAGGGAGATGAGGAGGTGAAGGAGGAGAGACGGGGTCGAGGGTGGAGGCGGCGACGGCGAGGCGCAGGCGAAGGCATGTGTTCGAGCGACGAGGAAGGCGGCGGGAAAATTTGAGAAGATGAGGGGAGAGAGAAGGACGTGTTTTTTTAGATAGGTTTGGTTAAAAGAATATTTATGTAGGATTTTAAAAATATATAATGCACACACAGAGAGAGAGAAACGGTGAGAGAGAGAAAGAGATCGAGATGTGAGAGAGAGACTGTTAGGAAAATATAAAATAAAATATAAATGTGATTATATGCAGAGAGAGGAAGAGTGTGCTGTCAAGAAAAATTTGATTTAGGATTAAAAAAATATTTTTTTGTTACAAATGATATATTAATAAGTTAGAAGAAATAAAGAATATAATAATAGTACGTTTTGAGATTTTAGCAAATACAAACTTACTTTAAAACATGCCCGGGTCGGGTCTAAAAATTCAGATTTAAAATATGAAAAATATATGCGACTTCCAAACTTTAAAAAGAATGCTCAGGTAACGAAAAAGCATACCCCCAAGAACGGATGCACGTACGTGCGCGTAGCCATCCAAACACGTCCGTTTCACTGAACGGGACGTGAAAAAGATGCGCGGATGCTACCACGGGGTTAGGGGTATCATGCAGCCTATGAAGTGTATTTTAAAAATATTTTTACATGACTTGAAATGTTATATGTAAAATGTGCGATGATAGACGAAATGTCAGTATGCAGTCCACATTAAATGCACGTGTCTATTTAACAAGTCAGAGTAGTTTATAAATATGAATCAACCAGTCCAAGCAAGCGGGTCGGGTCGAATACAATGTAAAATGTATAATACCATTCGCACCCAAAATACGATAAATCAAGAAAATACCACAGATATATAAATACGTGAACTGGAATTGGTATAAATGAACTCGGTTGTTACATAATATCTGGGCAGATGGATTGGTTGAAGCCTGTCAAGCGCAAGTTCGGCACCATGCTGGACTTCTTTCTCCACTTTGGTCTCTGTAGACTGATAGAAGAGGATCGCCTTTTCACCTCTTCGTCTAGGAGGGACGTAGAAAGTCTGTAGCTCTTGTATGCTGTATGTATCAAGCGCATCGAGTTCTTTGTAATGCCGCTGCAGAACTATGGTGATTTTCAAGCTCTAGTCAGCTCCAGTAATGGTTTGTGCTGATGGACGAGTAGAGAATACGGCGTTGACCTCGTCCTTAGAGTTACTGTCAAAGACCAAAATAGGAGTAGCTGGTCCTGGCCTGTTGCCTTGGGGTTGCCTCGAGTAGACTATCTCTTCATCTTCCTCGGTATCGCTCCCAAAGACCGGGATAGTGGCGACGTCTTTTTGTTTATTCTCTGGTTTACGACATCTTTCCATGTCTTCGAAGTCTGGTAGGAAGTACTTAGCGTCTTCATATTTGCGGACTTCATTTACGGAGAACGGGTTTAGCTCCCCTATAACTGTGTACTCGAGACCGTCTTTGAAGTACTTCATACACTGATGTTATGTAGAAAGGATGACGTTGTACTCGTGTAACCAAGGTCGGCCGAGCAAAGCGTTGTAGCAAGCCTTGGCGTTAATGACATGGAATTTGTTGTCGATGACGAGCGTCCCAAAGTGTAATGTCAATATCACGGACCCAAGCGTCCGTGATGACTGCGAGTCGAAGCCGGAGATGGTAATTTTTTCCCGGGCCAGGTGCTGAACGTTCATGCAAATCTCCTTTAATACCTTCACGTTGAGGAGATTGACAGAGGACCCGTTGTCGACCAGAATTTTGCCTATCTTGATGTGGTGGCAGTACCCGGTGACATAAAGTGGACGGTTGTGCTCGTACGTTTCGAGTAGGAGATCTTCATCGTTGAATGTGATGTCAGCCGTGTGAACCTCCGCCGGCTCGTTCTTCATCTTTTCTTCCACAAAGAAAGCTTGGAACTGATCAGGCTCTTGCAGTGCCTTGATCAGAGAACTTCGTGCCTCTTTGGACAGGAGGAGAGCATCCGGTATGCTCTGTTGTGAAGGTATCTTCCTCAGATGTGCCAGGACATTGTAATCCACTTTGTTTTTCTTAGGCAGGTCCTTGGCTGCTAGCTCTTTGACGACTCTATCATCGAGGGCTATTTCCTCAGGGAATCTTTCCTTCCCCTTGTCTCTTTTGCTCAAACCTTTGTTTGTAGGCCCGAGCTTCTTTTTAGGCAACGTATGGTTACGCAGCTGAATGTTCTCGCAGTTCTTCTCCTCTTCTTCTTTTCCAGAGGTGGATTATTTGAAGAGAGGGCCGAGGGTTATTTCTTCCTCAGAATCGCTCCCGATTGTAAGAACTTGAGATTTTCTTATTTTCGAACTGGTATCAATCATATGATAGTTGTCATTCGTTCTTTCATGCTCGTCTGTCGTGCTTCTTTGTTGTCGACGGGTTTTGCGCTTCATCTGCTTGAAGTGTTGCCGGTGAGCAACGTATCCTTGCCACCACTTCTTGAAGGCATTACACTCTTCGGTGGGATGCATGACCCTCCGATGGTATAAGAAATAGTTCGAATGTACATCCGCTTCAGCGAGGCACGTACTCCCGGGGGTGTTTTCCATGAGAGGCGGCAGCTTCATTCCCATTAGCAAGGCTTTAGCGAACCGCTTCTCTGCTTTGATCCTGCCCTTGTTTGTAGCAGGTATTCTTTGGCTTGGGTGGAGTATTTTACGACTCATCCATATTGCAGCTTCTTCATCCTGACGTCGATGCTTGGACTTTTCGTATATGGCCGTTTCACGTTCTCAGTCAGCTTTGCTCTTTTGAAGGGCTTAGTTTAGAAGCCTGTCAATTGGGTCTTCTGGCAGCTCCGGGGATTTTGACACCGATCCTGCCCCCATTTCCTCTGTGTTGCTTTTCGACACCGAGGGAGTTTCTTCATTATTTAACGACGAATGAGAAACCATGTGGCAACTTGTTATATAATCTTCAGTTTCTCCTGACGAGACATTTCCCTCATCATCGTCACTGTCTCCGTTCTCAAGTACATGGTTGAGAAACTCTTCAAGTGTGACTGGGGTTCGCACCTTCTGGTTGTACTCCTCCAACGCGTTAATGTACTTTTGTAGGTCCGTGCGCTTATCGTCACGCTGTACGGGCTTCTTGGTCTTCTTCTTTCCCTTCGAAGACTTTGAAGGCTTGACCTGGGTGTTTTGCCCATCGTTACCAGCTTTTGGTGTTGGGCACGGTTTAAGCATCCCCTTAATGATCTCGGGCTCTAGCGGGCTTTTCCATTTGATCGGTGGACATACTTGAAGATCCTTCAGCATTCTTTTAATTTTAGCTGAAAGGACCACTTCCCAAGGAGCTTCTTCCACAAACAAGCTTGATGCCCCCGGCGTGTCTACCTTTTTAGGAGTGTGCCTTTGTGGCGGGTTCACCCTCCAGTTTTCGGACAGCACGAATTTCCCTTGACGGTTGTTCATATCATAATTTTGCATTATTATATTCCCCATTCTTATTCATTTTACA
Organism: Agapanthus africanus; assembly: GCA_030015575.1. Classification (NCBI taxonomy): domain Eukaryota; kingdom Viridiplantae; phylum Streptophyta; class Magnoliopsida; order Asparagales; family Amaryllidaceae; genus Agapanthus; species Agapanthus africanus. The sequence goes on along the minus strand of CM057338.1, from coordinate 862,802,894 downwards.
AATAAACAGGTGCTTTTGATCCATGTCTGCTACATAGTTGCAGGTTACAGGTTCTCGGAACAAAACAGTGAAAAATGATGAAAAGACGCGACAAAAGTGAGACTAACGACCAACAAACAGAAGAATCTTTATCATGCCGCCTAAAGTTTGAGGAACAAACGAAGATCAGCAAACAGTTCGATTGCACAAAGGTAGCACAAGATTCAAGATTTCAACATGAAGCAAACGGTAAAAGTCCACGACATTATACACTGTGGAAATTTGGAAGAGACTAGAAGACATTCTGAAGAACCAAGTGAAGAAAAGCCAAGTAAAAAGCAACAGAAAGAACACCAGAAGAACTCAGCCAAAGATCCTCCAAGTTGGCCGCGGATCCGCGGCCAAACAGGGTATATGGCCACGGATCTGCGGCCATGGTGAGCACGTGTCGGTGCAAAATTTAACAGGGGTGGCGGTGCGTTGACTAGGTTTTTTTTAGGGTAGTTTTGTAAATGCAGATATGGATCAGATGTAAACCCTAGGGTTTCTATAACCTATAGATAGAAACCCTAAAACTCTTTTTGAAGCATGCCTCTTCCTATGCCTCTTTCTAATTCTTAAATTCAGAATTTTAATTCTTGTAATGTTTGAAGAGTGCATCAAATAAAAAGTAAGTATTTTTTTACCTTGCCTTAGTTAATTTTCTTTTCTGCCCTAGTATAGATTTTATTTATCTGCCCTAGTTATAACTTTTATTTATTTGCCATAGTTTAGATAATTAGGTTATTAAAAACAATCATAAAAATGTCTCTTTTTATCAAATCCCTAATGAGTGAGTAGTTCCTCACTTGTTAGGGTTAGGAATGGGAAAGGTTTGAGAGATGAAAATCTCTCACCCCTTTCTTGCCCGTTATACATTTTAGTAGGACTCTATGTATACATACACACACCGCTCACTATGGCACCCTATCCCACGAGGTAGCGGTGATACCATAGTTAAAAACCGATTGTGTATGTTTTGTATGGAGGTTAGGGTAAGAGTTAAGAAAGGACGGACAAGGACCTAGAGGGAGAAACCTAGTTTCTTCCCGATGGTACTAATCCACTTTGTTAACTATTACTTTAACACCAAAATAGTTTTTAATTAGGGTATAAAAAGCGGTGAGGAATATTGACTTTCCAAACTTAACCTAAACCTAACCCTAGCAAGATTTTAATCCTAATCAAACTCATTTCAATTTTTAGCGATAATCAATCCAACCCCAATTGGAATTAACTCGTTAGAACAAATAGAAAATATACAAAATCCCAGTGGACCGACCCGTACTCAACCGGCTAGCTACCGAGCTATACCGTTCTTGATTGCGGTTAATATTCTTTGATTCATCTTTCGAAAACGCATAAGCACGCATAAAAACCCTCTACCAATCAACGGTACTGGTCCTCGACCCAATTTTTGAAGACGTAGCAGTCCTCAATTGGGTGGCCCACTACTCTTTGGTAGGAGTAGTAGTTGGGATTGTTGACATCACTGGGTTGCAGTGGACATCTCGGATCCGGTAGTGTGATTAGTTTGTTGCGCACTGCCAGTTCGAACAATCTCCTCGTTTTATCATGGGGGAACGAGTAAGCATATCCTAGTTTCTCTTCCAGGGATTTGCGTAGGCGCACGTTGCCTTGGCGAGCAACCGGTTTCAGATCACTTGGCTATTGTTGAGTATTAGCAACGAAGGCTGCTTTCCCTTTACTCTTTACATTCCGAGGATCCATTTTTGAGGAGGACGGCCCATGGCCCATCTGGTCCATTTGGGCCAGCTTGTCGATCAAGGCCTGAAAAGTGATCGGCTTGAAGAACATCATAAACTGGGATACAGTCGCCTGAGGATCGAGAATTCCTACAAACATGCCCATGGCAGGAGCTTCTTCTATGCGTTGTTCGCATTTTGACCATAAGTTCCGCCATCGGATTGCGTATTGAACCCAGGTCTCTCCTGGCTTCACCCTGGTATTGATTAATGTCGTGATCGGGGTGCGCTCGCTTGCGCTGGCGAACCGCTGTGTGAATAGCAGCTCCATTTTTATGAATGTTTTGACGGAGTCATTTAGGAGCTCCGAGTACCATTCAAACGCCATTTCTGACAAGCTGCCAACAAACTGGCGATGCATCAATTTATCGTCGCCTCCAGTATTGCCGCATAAAGCTCTGAACTGAGCGACATGCTGATGTGGGTTGCCTGTCCTCTTATATATGTGGAACTTGAGGATCGTATATCCCGGCTAGTACTTGTTTTGATCATACCAGCCTGGGTACGGTCGCCCGGTCTTGACGACTTGGCCAACCGCTTCGTTTGCCTAATGAGCTCGTATTTGCTGAGCTATGTGGTCATCGAGGGAAGCCTTGGAGATCGTCTCCTCCCTGGCCGTTGATAAAGTTGGAAGAGGGTTTGATGTTTCCCCTATGTCGTCCACAATGATTATCAGTGGATCTTCGGCTAGAGGTTCTGGTTGGATCATCATTCCAACCATGTCTTGGAACAGAAGCGCCATCTGTTTTATATTATCCACTTGTTCCGCGGCCTCCTTATCCTTTCTCTCCAGCACCCTTCGCAAGAACTCTGTATCAGTCTCCTGCTCCTGGCGCTGGTTGAACGCTGCTTCCAGGCTTTCTTTCTGCCCGGTGAGAGCAGCCATTTTCGTTAGCATCTTCTGGAGCTTCTGTTGCTGCTCCTGATCTTTCGTTAATGACCGAGTTTGCGGCCGATGACTCACGGAAGCACGGCTCTCCTCTTTTCCGGAAGCCATGTAAACTCTGTGCACGATCATGCCCCCAGACTTGGGGTGTTTGGATCCATCACCCTTAGGATTTGCTGTCGGCGATGGGAGATTCTTTAGCCTTATGTTTTTGAAAGAAGTATAAGTCGAAGGATCTATTGTAACAGGCACCTGAGAAGTCCCTTGCTGCATGCTAGAGGAATGATTTTCCTCTTGTCGAACCTTCATTTTCTCCGGTCGACGAGAGTAGTTCTTGTTGATTACAGAATCCTGGACTTTCCGTCAGACTCTGTGGATTCGGGAGGACAGCCGCTGAGGGGGTTGCTCCGGCTTCGCCTGTATCATATTTTCAACAGGTAGGGGAGATTTCTTCAGCACCGCGGTTAGGGAGTTCTGCCGCACCCTGCTAAGCGGTTCAAAGCTGTTTCCAGTTGGAACAACCGCGTCAACTTCTACCATTAGACCTGGTGGAATAAGTCCAGAGGGGGAGTTGCCCCAGCCTTTCTCACTTGGCGCCAGTGAAGACGTTGAGCATGCCTTACAGATGGGATTGCCTCAGTTATGGGAGTGGCTTCGTTATGCCCTTTCTCTGATGAAGGGTTACTGCTGGTGCCATCCTGTTGAAGATTGACGTCCGTTGAGAGGGGACGACCAATCTTTCAAAGGCTAACTTTCTGGTAGGAGAACCTCTTTTAATGACTTCGCCTAAAGCAGGAGTTGGAACGGATAATCTGGCGAAGACCGATTCTTTAGTGGGAGAAGTCCCTCTGACGACTTCACCTGCCAGAGCTGGAACGGCTATCCGTTTCGAGATAACCCCTTCAGATATTGCGAGCCTCTTTGCGGCCCATTTGAGTTTTGGCTCAGCCTGTTGAAGACTGAGGTAGAAGACTTGGACGACCCGTTGAGAGGGGCCGTAGTGGTTGCAAGTCGATCGAAGACCGGCTTTTTTGGAGCTTCCCCTTACGGCACTGAGGTGCTGAAGCTTGTCGGCGGGAGCATGGTCCCGAAGAACAATCCGGTGGTAGCCTGAGTCACCTGCTCCACTGGCATTGAAAAGATGCAGGCCGCATTGGGCCTGTATGTCACTCCTCCAGCGGGGACGGAGCGGGGGTTGCTGTTTCAGGTACACTTGGAAGCCATTGATCTTCTTTTCTCTGCACAGGAGCAAGACACCAAATCTTAGTACCTCGAATCCAGGGGCAACCATAGTAAATCGCGATTTGTTCGCGAACACGACAAACGAAGTGTGGAGTGGAAAGAGGAAAAGGTCCCACCGGACATGCCAGAATCTATTTACCGCTAAAATAGGGACGGAACCGGGATGGATCGTCTTGCCTGAATTTAGGGAAAGATGCTATTTGAGTTTATCCGTCCACCTCTCCGAAGATGCCAAGTTTATTTATGGCACCGTATATCGGAGGTTTTGACGGATGCAGCCGTTGTAGCAGACTTCGTCAGATTCCCCCTCGTTTGTGAGGGGTTTTTGATTATGGGGACGCTCTTCCCTGCAGGCGCAAGCCCCTGCAGTTAATTACGTTATCGCATCACGATAACCACTTTCTCCTGCTCCAGAATTTCACTTCGTGTCGTGTGTGTTTGTTTTTATTTTGGTTGCCCGTGGATTGTATTCGGAGACTAATTTATGTTGTCGACCATAAGGTGTGGATTAGTCCAAATCCGTATATCTTAATTTGGGTTTGGGTTGATTTAAGGATCGTTGATCCGTTTTGAGATCAAGATCGACTTAAATGTTTGTGAGCATTTGGGGCTCGATTGGTTTTTTGTTAAGGATACGTTAGTCCAATTTGAGACTAAGATCTACTTAACAAGGTGTTAGGATCATCTTTGTTTCAGATCCAACAAGAGAGTATTTGGGCTCTGTTGTTTTAGTTTAAGGACGTTTAGGTCCCTTATTGCCATTTTGGAAGCGAAGTTGTAGTTTGAGGACATTTCGGTCTGTAGATCACCATTTTGGAGGTGAAGTTGTAGTTTGAGGACATTTCGGTCTGCAGATCATTTTGTGCGCATGTGTATTTGTTACGTGTCGGGATGAGCAACGATGATATGGGAGACACCCAGCTTGGGGTGTGGTTTGATCTAGGGTGTGCACGTCAGTTTAGGAAGTGCACCGAAGAGCAGTTGGTTGTCGGGACCTGCCACCTCTCTGAATACGTTGAGAAATTACAACAACATGTATCAGAGGTGTGGAGAGATATACCCTTGAACAAATTTCCCTATTCGATGGAAAATGAAGTTGGTGGTCAACCCTGAAATCATTAGTCGTATTTTTAGACTAAGATTTCCTCGGGGGAATGTGGACGGATATCGTCTTGGATATCATCAGTTGAGGGGTCATCAATCATGTTTGAGACCAAGATTAGTTTGGGAAAACATGAGTACAGAGGCTCGGTTGATTTGGAGATCAAAAGGGTTTTAACCTCAGGAAAACTTAGCCCATTTGAGGCTGGAGTCTGATTCTTCATAATGCTAAGCATTGGTGTATGTTCAGCACTCATGTATTCCCACGTGAGGCTCTGAATCAGTGTTAAACACTGCACTTTGGAAGCGCACATGTGTGGGCACGTGAGGCGCCCAAAAGTGGGATTTGTTCTCTGGGTTCTATTCTCCCCTTCTCTTTATATAGAAGTGTTAAACACTGCACTTTGGAAGCGCTCACGTGTGGGCACGTGAGGCGCCCCAAAGTGGGATTTGTTCTCTGGGTTCTATTCTCCCTTTTTTTTAAATAGAAGTGTTAAACACTTGACTCCTGTAGTGCTCACGTGCGAGCACGCGAGGCGATTTTGCGTGTTTCCCTTTTCATTCATTAAAGATGCTCACGTGGAGCATGTGCGATCTTATTGTAGTGTTACAAATGAATCATTAATCTTTCCTTCTGAGTATTTGGAGATTTTGATCTCATGTTAGGATTTTGGAGGATCACATGCATCTTTTTTTTTGTAAGAATTAAATTCTTATTTGTAGGGTTAAATCTTGATTTTCAGAGGAATTAAATTCCCATATATCACTGTAATAATTAAGTTCTTTGAACTCAGTTCTTTCCCCTAGGTTTTGAATCTGTATGATAGAATCTCCCCGATAAGAATTAAATTCTCGATTTATGGGGAGATCTGCTTCTACAGATCTCAATCAGAGTAAGAACTAAGTTCTTATGCGTAGGGTTAAACCTTTGAAAGGTCAAGAAAAGATATAACAATCTCTGTGTATTTTTCTTTTTTTACCTAGAATGTTATGATGAAGCAAGTCTTTTCCGAGACTTAAATTCTCTTCTTCCTCTTTTTTTATCCTCTCTGTCTCTGTATGTTTCTCTCCCTTCTCTCCTCCTCTCCTTACTCTTATTTATATGAGAAGAAAAAGAATCAATTTGTTAAGAAAATCTCTCATTGAGAGGTCATGATTGATTTCATAATCAATCCAATTGTTCTGGTGAATTTTATTCACCATTGGATTTTTAATCGAAAGGCTTTCTGTTTAATAGAGAAGATTTCTTATTTTTTTTTTTAACCAAATTAGGAAATATTTTCCTAAGATAGAATTTTATTCTATCAGACGATCACCGTTGGATCTTTGATCCAAAGGTCCTTCGTTTAACAAAGAAGATCTTTCTAATTTAAGGAAGATCAGGAAAATATTTCCCATATATATAGAATTTAATTCTATCAGATATTTTGGAAAGATTTAAGGAAATATCTTCCAAATAGAGTTTTGATTCTTTTATTTAGAATTTAATTTTATCAGCTTGGAAGGTGTTTAAGAACACTCACGTGTAGCACATGACCCCAATGGGATTAATCTTGTTTACTTATATGCAACAACCTAAGAGTGTATCACGTGTTAACACGTGAGCCTTTTTGGCTTGCCATCTGTTTGAATGCAGCGCCTATATTCTTTGCATATAGGTGCTCACGTGCTTATACGTGAGGCTCAATTTTAGCCTATCAATTACTTAAACGCAGTGCCTATAAGCTTTGCATATAGGTGCTCACGTGTGGGCACGTGAGGCTCCATTAGTCTAGCAGTCGTTTTAACTGTAGTGCCTATATGCATTGCATATAGGCACTCACGTGTTAAATACGTGGGGTTGTTTTAGTGGGGAATTTCCCCCCACCCCTTTTTTTGTAAGGGAACAGGGACAACTAACCAGTGATCTCAAAAGAATGATACAGCAGGTTTACTGGTCTGGATCTCCGCGATCTTCTCGAAATAAGGCAAGTCAACTTCTTCCTCTAAGCATGCATACTCATATCGTCAGAGCGACATAATATTATAATATCATAATACTAAACAGGAGACAGTAAATGGTGAAGCATGAAACAGCAGGATAAAGCACTAACTTGAAGGTATAAATATAACATAAGCATGTAGCGGTGGTAGGTATGGATCACAACAGTAATCTAGCTTAATATGAAAGTCGCTAAACTAACAGTATTTATTTCATTTGAAATCGATTGGTGCAATATATCCTCATGTTTAGCAAGGGTCCCATGCATGCCCGAGACAACGATCAAAAATGTGCCCGGGACATAACCCTGTCAGCCGTACCGCTAGGCATAAATAATTACATGTATCACTGTCACTAATGTCAAATGATCATCCTCTAAAGCATTAAATATATTGCTAAATACGAGTTCAATTCCACTTCAATTTTCCCTTTTCCCCCAGGTTTCAATAACTATTTATATGTGACTAGTTGTGTACAAATACGCATCAATAACATTATTTTATTCACTTTTCACTGCACTATTCACTTTCACGAATATTCACTTTTTACTGGCATACTTGACACACTAATCCGATACTACTCACGTTCAACAATGTATTAATCACTAAGAATCAATAAGAGCGCTCGTTATCATTAAGGGTATCACGGTCGGATAAATATGAGAGTTATGCCATTAATCAAGACATGTATAATACGAATCACAACGTGCATTATGAGTTTAGAAAAACATATTAAATCGTACGATCATAATTAGGTAAAATGGTACAAAAGTGGTAGAGAGTAAAATTAAACATAAATCTAACAAAACTACTTTCAGGTCAATTGGATTTACGGTTTGTGAGTTACGGTCATTCCATTTTAAGTGTTCATTGCTAGAAATCCAGTTCCTGAACTGAAATTCCGTTTCGTAACACGTTTTACTCTCTGTTGGGATCACAACTGGTGACACTACAATTCAACTATTTGTAGGACTATGAGTTAGATTTACAGTGAAGAAGACAGATCGACAATAGTCATCTAAGTTTAGGAGTTATGATCAGTTTACTGATAAAGGGTGTAAACTGATGTTTGCAGAAATCTGCTGCACATGTCATCCGTTTAAAATATGTTTAAAATACCAAATGATATAGGAATTCAGTGAAACTAGTACCATTTGAAATCTAAAAAATTTTATACGCAGAGGTAAATGTCTCTACACACAATCACTATTAAATAGTAGGGTTTCACGTGAGTAAAGGCATGTTTAAGGGGTGAATCCTTGCTCTGGACCGCAGTCCAAAAATAGGCAAGTTCTCTGTTTCCGGTGTTCAAATATTATATTTAATAGAAAACTATATATCATGTTAAAGATTATGCTGTAAAATTCGCAACGAGCCCAAGAATGCTGCGATTGGATTTTTATGGAATTAATTATGAATTTAACGGTGTCAAGTATTTGGTAAAACGCGAGTTTCGGTATAGACGCTAGGGACGTCACTTTATGGATAAAATGATGTCAATTTGCAGTCATATCTCTACAGGGCATTCATTAACAGTAATAGGGTCTAAATACCATGAGTTCTCCATTTTAGATTATGATTTCACATAAGGTTTCATGTCAAACACCTAGGTTGCTAATAGGGTATATAGTTGAAGAGTCCGTTCTTTTAGACATTCGATACTAGACGTTATTCACGGATATAAAAATCTTGATCGGGTTCCATTTACACGAAGGTTCACAAAACCATTCAATTATCATCTAGGATTCAATATATATATATATATATATATATATATATATATATATATATATATATTAAAAGTCTACCCTAGTACCACCACTGGGTTTTCACAAGCATCTAGCATGCTATTTTAAAAAAATTTGGGTGCTAAGCTAGACTAACAAAAGATCTTAACTAGATGATTAGGGTTTTAAGCATGATATCAATAACTATACTAAAGCGAAAACCTTTGTAGACCGTGTCCTTCTCTTCAAAAGCTCCGTATAGTATTCCATACGACTCTACATAAAAAAGGTGCAAGCTTCCTACGCGATCTTCGTGCCGAAGATGATCCACCCGAAGCCCCACTAATCCAAGCTACCACTTCACTAAAATATCTTTAGTGAAGGAAACACACTACACCTAAGTGCTAATCAAGTGTAATATAGTGAAGTAAGTGTTTAAGGCTCACTAAGTAATCTCTAAAGTCCTATGGTTCACAACTCATGTGATGGTTAGGACTTTAGAGGAGGAGGATGATGAAGAAGAGAGAGCTAGAGCAAAAATGAGCTCAAGTGAGGAAATGAACTCAAGAAAATGGCTAAGTGTAGAATGGCTCATCCCAAACCCTCACTTATTGAAGCATGGAATAAAAATCAATTCTTTTTTCCAACCATGCTTCAATAGTGAGTCAAGACCAATAAACAATAGATTAAAGCCATACTTCACCCATGCCCAAAATATCTCTCATATTTCCACCTCATTTTCTATTTTCACAAAATAGAAAATGCAACCATGCTTATATATATATATATATATATATATATATATATATATATATATATATTATGAAGAAAATAATTAGTGGGCTAATAATATTAGTTAATATATAATTATTTCAAATATAATATATATCGAATTATTAAATCAACACTTGATTTAATAATCCGGTTATATCACATATAACCGACTAATATCATTTATCTGTATATCAACATTATCAAATCAATACTTGATTCGATAATCCGGTTATATCACATATAACCTAACTGATATCAAATAACCTCCAGATTAGAATACGGTATCACATACTCGTATTTAATCAGCCCCCCGCATATATCAGCATATGTGCCCTACTTCATTTCGCTTGAACTTGGAAACTTCTGTATAGGACTCTAAAAACTCGTCAATATGCCAGCAGTAGGTAACGATCACATCAATTACCCACAAGTTGTCAGCGGTACTAGCTGGACATAACGGCTACCCAAATATTGAGCGAATAGAAGATCAACAAGCAAGCTTATCCAAACTCGCATGAATCTTATAAGTAACACTTACCGTACAGTCCGGTCTCTTTGTCTGATATGTCGCATATCGAGTCTAGGGGTGGAATCGTCAGACCCCAGAAACTTGATAAGTCATGTCGATGTGTGTCTCATAACGGTTCGAGAAACTACTGATAACACTTACCAGTAAATCTCATCAGCAGCCCTGGCCAGGGACTTCCTATTATAGCCAATCGAGCATAGCGCAACATCAACTCCCAATACCAGGAGAGATGAAACCCTTCATATTGCTCACTGCTTCCATGTGACTCGGGACTGTACCCAAAATCCACCTGTTTGCACGACTCCTTTGAGCCGTGGTAGGGAGGAAATCAAAGTACAGTGGGAACCACACAAGACACTATGACGATCTAAGGTCTACAGACTAACCTGTACCAGTGTCACTAGAGAACTGCTATCTGACGATAGGTATGGTACCATCTAGGACTTCTTGGTGAGTCCTGTTCAGTGTACCCATTCTCTAATGAGCACCTGTGTATAATCATTGATGTCAAACACCAATGGATTTGGGATCAACCATCGCCCCCTACAGGGTCAAGAAACGTACACACTAGTCTACTCTAGAATATCGATGCCCTGTCTCGATACTCCCTCGACTAGGAACTGTTAAAGGATGTGCTTGTAGACTACATAAGTCCCAGTAGTATGATCCGCATCATAGTCCTGATAGTTAAGCTAACATCTTAAGGGCTTTATAAATGTGTATCAGAGAGACAGTATAATAATACAAGTGTACATGTTAAGATAAAGAGCAACCAGATAGCATACTATCATGTCGTGCAAGAAAGTCCTCTATATATATGTCGAAGCATCTACTTTATCATATAATAATGGCCTCCAGGGCATACATATTCCTAACAATCTCCCACTTGCACTAAGACCAGTTGTTGCAGTATTTCATACCCAATATCCCAAAAAGTCTCTCAAACTGTGTCTGGGGGAGGGCCTTCGTGAGTGGATCCGCTACGTTGTCCTTCGTGTCAACTCTCCTGACCTCGATCTCCTATCGATCTACTATCTCCCGGATCAGGTGAGACTGCCTAAGAATATGTCTGGATCTTTAATGGGACCGGGGTTCTTTGGCTAAAACCACAGCTCCAGGTATTCGATGCTCAATGGATGGAACCACACCAAGTTCAGCAATGAACTTCTTCATCCAGACAGCCTCTTTGGCAGTATCGTTGGCAGCGATGTATTCAGCCTTCATCGTCGAGTCTGCTACGGTATCTTGCTTGGAACTCTTCCAACATACCGCCCCTCCATTAAAGGTAAAGACAAAACCCGAGACCGACTTACTGTCGTCCTTATCACTCTGGAAGCTTGAATCGGTAAAGGACTCCACCTGGAGTTCTCCGTTATCATACACCAAGAACATTTCTTTAGTCCTTCTCAAGTACTTAAGAATGTTCTTCACAGCTGTCCAGTGTTTCTCCCCAGGATCTGATTGATACCTGCTTACTACACTTAGTGAGTAAGCTACATCCGGTCTGGTACATAACATCGCATACATGATTGACCTGACTGCCGAAGCATAGGGTATCCCTTGCATGCGAGCTCTCTCCAAATAAGTCTTGGGAGACATCTCTTTGGAGAGAGTGATTCCTGAACAAGCGGGTAAATTACCATACTTAGAATCTTCCATACTAAACCTCTTTAGTATGGTGTTTATGTACCTAGATTGGGACAATTCCAACATCTGCATAGATCTAAATAGATCTTTATCCCCAGAATGTAGGAGGTATCACCTAGATCTTTCATGGAGAACTTTTGTGATAAGAAGAGCTTGACCGAGTGTAGCATAAGAACATCATTTTCTGTCAAGAGTATGTCATCCACGTACCATACGAGAAAGACAACCTTACACTTTACTATCTTCTTGTATATACAAGGCTCATCTATATTTTTGATGAAATCAAACTCTTTGATCACTTCATCAAAACAGATGTTCTAGCTCAGCGATGCCTGCTTTAATCCGTAAATGGATTTAAGCAACTTGCACACCTTTCCGCTGCTCCCACTGTCTACGAAGCCCTCTGGCTGAGTCATGTACACACTCTCTTCTAAATCACCATTTAGAAAAGCGATCTTAACGTCCATCTGCAAGATTTCGTAGTTATGGTATGCAGCAATGGCAAGTAGGATCATGATAGACTTAAGCATAGCGACAGGACAAAATGTTTCATCATATTCGACACCAGGTCGTTGACGAAAACCTTTTGCAATAAGTCTAGCTTTGATGGTCTCAACCTTTCCATCTACACCAATTTTCTTCTTAAAAATCCACTTACTCTGGATGGGTTTTACCACTTCAGGAGAAACTTCCAAAGTCCACACTTTGTTGGTGTACATGGATTCCATCTCAGATCGCATAGCATCCAGCCATTTCACAGATTCTCCACTTGTGATGGCCTGCTCGAAACTAGTTGGGTCATCATCTTCCATGATGCAATCCTTGCTCCTACCGTCTATGAAAAAACTGTAGTATCTCTTAGGTGGATGAGAAACCCTACTAGATCTGCGGAGTGGCTGAGGTTCGTCGGGGACTATTGAATCCTCCGGTTCTACCAAATTGTCAGTTATTGTTTGTGTAGCTGGAACTTCTTCCAGCTCTACCTCATGACCACTAATTTCTTTCACAAGAAATTCATTTTCTAAAAAGGTGGCATGCTGAGAAACAAACACTTTTTGTTCCTCGGTATGGTAGAAGATATATCCATAGGAATCCTTTGGATATCCCACAAACTTGCACAAAACGGACATTGCTTCGAGCTTGTCCGGATTTTGCTTTTTAACATAGGCCGAACAACCCCATATCTTAACTCGTTTAAGAGATGGTATCTTCCCATTCCATATCTCATATTGAGTGGTTGGCACGGATATGGTTGGAACCCTATTCAATAGGTATGCAACTGTCTCAAGTGCATAACCCCAAAAGGAAATAGGTAACTCAACAATACTCATCATAGAGCGCACCATATGTGATAAGGTGCCATTTCTCCGCTCCGAAACTCTATTGTGTTGTGGTGTATACGGAGGAGTAAGCTAAGAGAGAATCCCATTTTCTTTTAAGTAGTCTCTGAATTCCGTACTCAAGTATTCTCCTCCCCGATCAGATCGTATGACTTTAATACTTTTACCTGTTTGGTTCTCAACTTCGTACTTATATTTCTTGAATTTCTCAAAAAAATCAGATTTGTGTTTCATGAGGAACACATGTCTATATCTAGAAAGATCATCGGCGAATGTAATGAAATACGAGGAACCATTCCTGGCATGTGTAGACATAGAACCGCATACATCACTATGTATCAGTCCCAAGAATTCAGTAGCTCTTTCTTCGTGTCCAGTAAATGGAGTTTTGGTCATCTTGCTTTTGAGACATGACTCGCAAGTTTCATAAGATGTAAATTCGAACAGATTCAAACATCCATTTTTATGCAACTTAGCTAGTCTTGTCGCATTGATATGACCTAGTCTACAATGCCATAAGTAGGCTTCGTTCATTTCTGAACTTTTCCTCTAGTGTGTGTTCTGTATATTTAGAACTGTGGTTTGGTTTAGAACATATATACCTTTATATAATGTACCAAACCCAATTAACACTTGATTTAGGAAAATATTCATAACATTATCCTCTAGTGCAAAGTTATATCCTTCTTTATGCAACAAAGAAACTGATATAATATTGCACATCATTTTTGTTACGTAATAACAGTCGTTCAGAATCATTGTATTATCATTTGGTAACACTAAGTGATATTCACCAAGTGCTTTGGCTGCAACAATTGCATCATTCCCTACTATTAAAGACTTATCACCCTTTCCCAGTTCTCTACCTCCCTTTAGCCCATGTAATAAATTACATAATTGGGATCCTGATCCGGTATCTAATACTCAGGACGTAGAGCATACTGAGAAACAGTTCTTGGTTACGAACACACCCGAAGACGATGCATCAACATACTTATTCTCCATTCGGGTTGCGTGGGAATCCCGATATTCCCCTATTCTTTACTCAGACTTATGACAATCATAAGAAAAAGTGGAACCAACGTTCCCCAGCTCAGTATAATAAGCGGGTTCGGTCAATACATCCATATTATTATCTTGATTAAGGCATGTCATGGTCTCTACCTGGGGAGAGAGAGAGAAGGAAACGCATTAGCGTGCGCTCTTTGCAAGATTAGATTGGTTATTATTTTATCTAATCAGGATGGCTCCCACTATTTTTATCAAATCTTCCTTCAAAGCATAAAAGGTAAGATTAGCCGGGATTAATTACACCCTACAAGTTCGCCAATCGGTCAGCCAGGAAGGTATTGGTATTCCGAGAGAGTCTCCCTATGCTTTCACATGGAACTAATTAAATAACCTTGTTTCCGCAGGGGCATAACCCCGTAACACCTTTCTTAGACACCTACTGGATCAGCTAATTGCAAAGTGAAAAACTCTCTCAGGAGTAACTCTTACTCACAGTGGATATCGGGATCTAACCATCTCATAAAAGGTATGCAATCTCATTGCAAATTTCAACACTTGAAATTCCCAATATCTGTTTTTACCCCTAGCAACTTATGAGCTTAACAAGGTCAACAAATCATAAATGTTAGTCAAGTTCTACCCGTCATTTCGTGATTGAATTAAACCCACCTATATGACCCTTAACAAGGTCAACAAAGCCATACGACTACCCTAATCCAATCGCATCACATGCGGCAGATAAGCACTAATCAGCTACCGCACACTACTGTAGGGTGTTTTTCGTCACCCCATTGAGATGGGAATACGCGCGCGCTTGTCAGGCGTATACTACAGATTCCTCCTGCCTAGGGTAGGCGGGGGTTTATTGATTGTGGGGGTCCAAATCTCCGGCAGCCGCGGACTAAGCTGCCGTTAATTACCCCTCGCCTTTGGGGCGAGGGAACCTCCGATTAACGGGTTAAAATGGTCATGCGAACTCAATGTGCAGTGTACGTGTGTTGTGTTTTGAAAGGGGGGTTTGGATATATCGGGAGCCACGCAGAGTTTTTACGGGGGTCCCGCTACCCGGATAGTGGGCTGGGGGTCAAGGGGGCCAGCAGCCCCCTTGCGGGGTGCGGGGCAGCGCCCCGTTAGAAATTTTTTTCTAACAGGGACAGTGTCGCGGAGTATGTGTGTGTGTAAATATGTATACATATGTGTGTGTGTATATATGTATATATATATATATGTATATATACATATATATGTATATATATATGTATATGTACATATATATATATATATATATATGTACATATATATAAAAGGCATCCAAAGGATGCATGGGGCCAGCGCCTTGAGCGCTGTGCGCTTAGGTGCTGTGCGTTTAAGCGTAAGCGCGCCACGTGTCGGCACGTGGGCGTTTTGCGCTCGAGCGCAGTGCGCCTGAGCGCAAGCGCGCCACGTGTCGGCACGTGGGCGCTTTGCGCTCGAGCGCAGTGCGCCTGAGCGCAGCACGCCACGTGTCGGCACGTGGGCGCTTTGCGCTCGAGCGCAGTGCGCCTGAGCGCAAGCGCGCCACGTGTCGGGACGTGGGCGCTTTGCGCTCGAGCGCAGTGCGCCTGAGCGCAAGCGCGCCACGTGTCGGCACGTAGACGCTTTGCGCTCGAGCGCTGGGCGCTGGCGAGACAAAGAGACTTTTAGTCCCAGAGCCAGAAGCTATGCTTCAGAAAGGAAATATTTATTATATATATATATCTATGTAAATATATGGAGTTAAACTCCTAAAATGTTTTGGTTGATGAAAGGGGTTCTTCCTCTTCATCCTCTGTTGGCTGGATCTTGATGATCAAGAAACGTGAGATCTAAAAATCCCTCCTTTCTGAGATCTAATGGTAGATCCAAGTTCCTCTTTGTGGGTTTTGTGGTGGAAGACTTCTTAGTTTTTGAAAAGAAAGAGTAAAACTCTTGATTTAATTCAAAAGAAATGAGAAGGTTTAGAACCTTGGAGAAGGAGCAGGAGGCACAAAAGATCTTAGATCTAAAATTTTTGTGGAGAGAATGAAAAAGTCTTGCTTTATTCATCATCATGTTGCCTTTTATAGGCTTACATATTTACATATAGCCCCTTGGGCCTTGCAAAAATGGCATTTTGCCTATCTCATGGCTCATGTGCCTTTTCATTTTGCACATAAGCCATGGACTTACAAAAATTTGGCTTTATGCCCCTTTTGCATACATTCATGCACAAAAATTACATAAAAATTATTTGTTACATGATTTTTGTTATTGGCATGGCGGAAGGCCGGACGCTTCGTGTTCGGGCTCGACCTGGGCATTGGCCCACTTGCTTAGGCTTGGGCCCACCTGGCTTGGGGTTGACCTTGACTTTGACTTGGTCAACCGGGGTGCAAATTTTGACTTCAACAAAGTGCCCCCCATCAATAAATGCACACCACATATGTGAGTCGTGTGCATGAAATTGATGGATTATCTTTCACGTGGAAGCGACTTGCCTTGTTTCCCACTCTTTGGGATGCACTGCCCTTTTTACGACGTGGACGGTCGACGCTTGACGCGTCTCCGAGACGGAGTGTCCGTGGTAGACGTTTTCCTGGCCCGTAGTGATCTGGTTCCTGCTTTGTTGGAAGCCTGCACTGCCCTTTTTACGACCTGGACGGTCGACGCTCTGATCCGGAGCGATTTGGGTTCCCAATTTGCGGGAGCCTGCACTGCCCTTTTTGCGACATAGACGGTCGACGCTCTGATCCGGAGCGATTTGGGTTCCTAATTTGCAGGAGCCTACACTGCCCTTTTGCGACATAGACGGTCGACGCTCTGTTACGAAGCGATTTGGGTTCCCAATTTGCGGGAGCCTGCACTGCCCTTTTTGCGACATAGACGGTCGACGCTCTGATCCGGAGCGATTTGGGTTCCCAATTTGCGGGAGCCTGCACTGCCCTTTTTGCGACATAGACGGTCGACGCTCTGATCCGGAGCGATTTGGGTTCCCAATTTGCGGGAGCCTGCACTGCCCTTTTTGCGACATAGACGGTCGACGCTCTGTTACGAAGCGATTTGGGTTCCCAATTTGCGGGAGCCTGCACTGCCCTTTTTGCGACATAGACGGTCGACGCTCTGTTACGAAGCGATTTGGGTTCCCAATTTGCGGGAGCCTGCACTGCCCTTTTTGCGACATAGACGGTCGACGCTCTGATCCGGAGCGTACGAAGCGATTTGGGTTCCCAATTTGCGAGAGCCTGCACTGCCCTTTTTGCGACATAGACGGTCGACGCTCTGATCCGGAGTGATTTGGGTTCCCAATTTGCGGGAGCCTGCACTGCCCTTTTTGCGACATAGACGGTCGACGCTCTGATCCGGAGCGATTTGGGTTCCCAATTTGCGGGAGCCTGCACTGCCCTTTTTGCGACATAGACGGTCGACGCTCTAATCCGGAGCGATTTGGGTTCCCAATTTGCGGGAGCCTGCACTGCCCTTTTGCGACATAGACGGTCAACGCTCTGATCCGGAGCGATTTGCGTTCCCAATTTGCGGGAGCCTGCACTTTCCTTTTTGCGACATAGACAGCCGACGCTCTGTTACGAAGCGATTTGGGTTCCCAATTTGCGGGAGCTTGCACTGCCCTTTTTGCGACATAGACGGTCGGCGCTCTAATCCGGAGCGATTTGGGTTCCCAATTTGCGGGAGCCTGCACTGCCCTTTTTGCGACATAGACGGTCGACGCTCTGATCTGGAGCGATTTGGGTTCCCAATTTGCGGGAGCCTACACTGCCCTTTCTGCGACATAGACGGTCGACACTCTGATCCGGAGCGATTTGGGTTCCCAATTTGCGGGAGCCTGCACTGCCCTTTTTGCGACATAGTCGGTCAACGCTCTGTTACGAAGCGATTTGGATTCCCAATTTGCGGGAGCCTGCACTGCCCTTTTTGCGACATAGACGGTCGACGCTCTGATCCGGAGTGATTTGCGTTCCTAATTTGCGGGAGCCTGCACTGCCCTTTTTGCGACATAGACGGTCAACGCTCTGATCCGGAGCGATTTGGGTTCCCAATTTGTGGGAGCCTGCACTTCCCTTTTTGCGACATAGACGGTCGACGCTCTGATCCAGAGCAATTTGGTAGACGTGCCCCCGGCACGGAGTGTCGCTGGTCGACGTTTCCCCGAGGCGGAGTGTCGATGTTTGACGCAGAGGTCGATGTTGGAATTGGTTGGTTTGATTTGTTTGACTTGAGTTGACATCAGCATCGCTATACTGGAATATGGTACCAGGAGCGAATCATCATCTGTCATGAAAGGATTTGGGGATTGGTTTTTTTTTGTTTGGCATCTGCATTGCTGCACTGGAATAATGCCAGGAGCAACTCATCATTTGCCCTAGGAGGATTTGGGAATCGGTGGCTTAGGAGACAGGTTTAGATCCTTATCACCTAAGACTTTTCAATTTTATGGGCCGTAAGGGTCCCATAAAAGCATTTTCTCCCTACGAGTCGAAAGGATCTCGTAAGTGTATTTTCTCCTTGGGAGTCGTAGGGACTCCCCAGTGTGTTGCTCCTTTGTGAGTCGTAAGGATCTCATGCAGGAATTTTCTCCTCACAAAGTCGAGAGGACTTTGCGAGTGCATTTCATCTCTTTTTTTTTACGAGTTTGCGCCCTTTCGGGTTTTCGCAAACTCGCCGGCAGTCCTGCTGTTTTTACTCACGAAGCCCTTTCGGGTTTTCATCCGTGCCCATTTTGCTTGTGGACATACCATTTTATTTATTTTATGTTATTTTTCTTTTTTTCATTTTTCATTTTCTCTTTCCTTTTTTTTTGGACTTTGAATGTGGTCTCACTGGTAGGACTTGGGAGAGGTTGGGATCGTTTTACGCCCGTGGATTGTATACGGTTTTGCAGGATGTATGATCCAGACCGTAGGGCCGGAAAAATTTCAGGACTTTGTTTGCGTCTGCATCCCTGCACTGGAATGTGGTACCAGGAGCGACTCATCATTCGCCGTTGGGGTATGGGATTTGGAATTTGGTTGGCGTCTGCATCGTTGCACTGGAATATGGTACCAGGAGCGACTCATCATTCGCCACTTGGGGGTTGGGGAGCGATGGCTTAGGAGACTGGTTTAGATCCCTGTCACCTAAGACTTCTCAATTTTATGGGCCGTAGGGGTCCCATAAAAGCATTTTCTCCCTACGAGTCGTAAGGATCTCGCAGGTGTATGTTCTCCTTAGGAGTCATGAGGACTCCCAAGTGTGTTTTTCCTTCGTGAGCCGTAAGGATTCCACAAAGGTTTGTTCTCCTCATGTATCGTGAGGACACATGAGTGGATTTCCCTCGTTTCCAGTTTAATGACTTAGAGGTCGACTGTTTCCAGTTTAACGACTTAGAGGTCATCTGTTTCCAGTTTAACGACGTAGAGGTCATCTATTTCCAGTTTAACGACTTGGAGGTCATCTGTTTCCAGTTTAAAGACTTAGGGGTCTCTGTTTCCAGTTTAACGACGTGGTGGTCATCTGTTTCCAGTTTAACGACTTAGGGGTCTGTGTTTCCAGTTTAACGACTTAGAAGTCATCTGTTTCCAGTTTAACGACTTGGTGGTCATCTGTTTCCAGTTTAACGACTTGGTGGTCATCTGTTTCCAGTTTAAAGACTTAGAGGTCTACTGTTTCCAGTTTAACGACTTAGAGGTCATCTGTTTCCAGTTTAACGACTTGGTGGTCATCTGTTTCCAGTTTAGAGACTTAGAGGTCTATAGTGCCCAGTTTAACGACTTAGCGGTCATCTGTTTCCAGTTTAACGACTTGGTGGTCATCTGTTTCCAGTTTAACGACTTGGTGGTCATCTGTTTCCAGTTTAGAGACTTAGAGGTTTACTGTTTCCAGTTTAACGACTTAGAGGTCATCTGTCTCCAGTTTAACGACATAGAGGTCATCTGTTTCCAGTTTAGCGACGTGGTGGTCATCTGTTTCCAGTTTAAAGACTTAGAGGTCTACTGTCTCCAGTTTAACGACGTGGTGGTCAACTGTTTCCAATTTAACGACATAGAGGTCATCTGTTTCCAGTTTAGCGACGTGGTGGTCATCTGTTTCCATTTTAAAGACTTAGAGGTCTACTGTCTCCAGTTTAACGACGTGGTGGTCAACTGTTTCCAGTTTAACGACATAGAGGTCATCTGTTTCCAGTTTAGCGACGTGGTGGTCATCTGTTTCCAGTTTAACGACTTGGTGGTCATCTGTTTCCAGTTTAACGACTTGGTGGTCTATTGATGGCGAGCTTGGAATTTTGGGGTTGGGGCCGGCATCAGCGTTGCTAACACTGAAGCAGAGGTGCCAGGCAATTCATCATTTGTCTTTTCCTGTTAGGGAGCGATGGCTTAGGAGACAGGTTTAGGTCCCTATCACCTAAGGCTTTTCAATTTTATGGGCCGTGAGGGTCCCATAAAAGCATTTTCTCCTTGCGAGTCGTAAGGATCCCGCAGGTGTATTTTCTCCTTAGGAGTCGTGAGGACTCCTAAGTGTGGTTTTCCTTTGTGAGTCGTAAGGATCCCACAAAGGTTTGTTCTCCTCATGTATCGTGAGGACACATGAGTGGGTCTTCTCAATGGAGCATAATTCCCAAGGCGGAGACCAGCCGCGTAACTGGTGGTTGCGGTGGGGCATGGGTATGCTGAGAATTATTTGAGCCCGTGGATTGTATACGGCAGTCAATTTGGGGACTAGCCGTAGGGCTGGAAGAATTTTGGGAAAATGGATTTTTGTTTGGCGTCTGCATTGCTGCACTGGAATAATGCCAGGAGCAACTCATCATCCGCCCTTGTTTTTTTTTTTTTGTTTTTGTTTTTGTTTTACCGCGATTGCTTTATCATTTCAGCTTTTATCATCGCGAAAATCGCGATTGCCCTATCATTTCGGCTATTTATTCGCGGTTGCCCAATCATTTCGGCTTTATTTTCATCTTTATTTTTACTCACTGATTTGTATTGCGAGTTGCCCAATCATTTCGGCTTTTCATTTTTTCTTTTATTTACACATTTTTTATTTACACATGTATATATATATATTTTTTACATTCCCAGTTTAACGACTTAGAGGTCAACTGTTCCCAGTTTAATGACGTGGTGGTCGATTGTTTCCCAGTTTAACGACGTGGTGGTCCTCTTTGCTTATCCCAGCTCCTTGAACATTGATCTTGGCGGAGCTGTGTTGATGACCTAGCTCTGTGGCTTGCCGATACATCCGAGAATTGTGAGGTTTTTCCAAGCTTATATTGGTCCTCTACCCAATCTATGAAAACACAGCAGTCTTCAATGGTATGGCTCAGCACTCTATGGTATGGGCAGTATATGGGACTGCCAGTCATATTCATTTCATGTGGCCTCTTCGGGATAGGCAGTTGCAGGCCATTGTTCAGGGCTTCCTCGAATATATCGCGGACCTCATCCCTCTTAAAGGAGTACACCTTCTTCCTTCTCTCCATCAGAGTAGGTGCCCTCACTGACGCCGGTCCCTGAGGCCGATCAATCTTTGTTTCGCCCTGTACATGTCTGGGAGGGTTAAGTTCCCGAAAGGCTTCGGTCTCCATTTGCATGAAATCGGCGGTCGTAGCTTGACTGTTTGCTAACACGCCTTTAGACAGTTCTATCTCTCCCATCTTGTATTGCCTTTCGACCCAATCTTTGAAGACGAAGCAGTCCTCAATGGAATGACCTATCATCCTGTGATAGGGGCAATATTTTGGGTCGTCGGTCATATTCTCTTCTTGCGGTCTCTTTGATTCTGACAGTTGTAGACCGTTTCTTAGGGCGTCCCTGAATATTTTGTGGACCTTTTCCCTCTTGAAGGAATAGACCTTTTCCAGCTTCTCTTTCAGAGGCGATTCCCCCCGGCGTATGTATCGGAGGGACTGGAGGCTGATTGCGGCCGTTTTTCGCGAAGGCGCTCCGCTTTTAGGTTGAAAGGGATATCAGTTGGCTGCTCCCGGGTACCAATACCTGGCTCATGAGCCAAAATTTGATTCTGCTGTAATTGCAATCGGGCGATTTGGGTCGCGAGATCTGCCACGATGTTCGCCAGCTCGTCGACTTTGGAATAGACCTCGGCCATCTTCTCATCCCTGTCCTGAAATTGCCTTTGAAGCCATTGGAATAATGCTTGTTCTATAGTTCCGGCTATGACAACCGGGTAATCTTTATTGCTGAGCTCCATTCCGTAGGAACCACGGGTTCCTCTGGCTTATCGGCCTGAGAGGGCTCTTCATCATTTAGATCGAGCCGATGCTAGGTGGCGTCAATCGTATCATCACCATGGCTGTGAAGAAGAGGAGGGTTCGTTTCTTCATGTCCGGCCATGTAGACAGTGTGGATAACACATTCAGCCATTCTTTCATCACTGGCAGCTGGTTTCGCGGAGCAGTCCGGGCTTTGGAAATTCATAAATTTTAACATGGCCAGAGCCCTAGCCCTTTTGTTGGCTCTATATCTGAGTCGTTTCTGCCTCATCTTCTCTGCCTTAAGCGCTCGACAGGCTTCTGCTCTTTGAGAAGCCGCCATAGGCCGAGTGATGGGGATGCTTAAGAAGACATCTGCCCGCGTGTCCGTCGAAGGTATCGCCTGGGCTTGCCCACGACGTCTGGCAACTTCTTTTGTTCCGATAGCTTTGCCCCCAGTTGGGGCCATAGAAAGCCGTCCAGACACCGATTTGCGTTTGGGTTGGGGCGCCCTTGAGATCACCACATTTGGTTCCCTGCCTTTCGAGACCGGTTTGTCTACCACCGGGGCTTGAGGAGCTGGGTTGGTGCCAACTGGTATGAACACAATAGAGCCGAATGGTAGCGGCTCCTCCTCCCATTGTCGCCCGAGACTGGCTGGAAGGACCGTCCTAGAGTCTATCTTCATCGTGTAGGAGACGGGAGTCGTGCTGAGAGCTGAGATCGTCCTTGGAGACATTGTTGGAGGGTGATTGCTTGAAAACCTGTATGAAAGAGCATTATTTTAGTATAAATATAGGTATGTATATTGATTGGGTTCGCATGAACGTTTAACCCGAAATATGGGAGGAGAGATTAGTCCCACCGGGTGTGCCAGAATCTGTAGGGTGTTTTTCGTCACCCCATTGAGATGGGAATACGCGCGTGCTTGTCAAGCGTATACTACAGATTCCCCCTGCCTAGGGTAGGCCGGGGTTTATTGATTGTGGGGGTCCAAATCTCCGGCAGCCGCGGACTAAACTGGCGTTAATTACCCGTTGCCTTTGGGGCGAGGGAACCTCCGATTAACGGGTTAAAATGGTCTTGCGAACTCAATGTGCAGTGTACGTGTGTTGTGTTTTGAAAGGGGGGTTTGGATATATCGGGAGCCACGCAGAGTTTTTACGGGGGTCCCGCTATCCGGATAGCGGGCTGGGGATCAAGGGGGCTAGCAGCCCCCTTGCGGGGTGCGGGGCAGTGCCCCTTTAGAAATTTTTTTCTAACAAGGACAGTGTCGCGGAGTATGTGTGTGTGTAAATATGTATACATATGTGTGTGTGTGTGTATATATGTATGTATATATGTATACATATATATAAAAGAAAGAGGGGGAAAAGACATCCAAAGGATGCGTGGGGCCAGCGCCTTGAGCACTGTGCGCTTAGGTGCTGTGCGCTCAGGCGTAAGCGCGCCACGTGTCGGCACGTGGGTGTTTTGCGCTCGAGCGCAGTGCGCTTGAGCGCAAGCGCGCCACGTGTCGGCACGTGGGCGCTTTGCGCTCGAGCGCAGTGCGCTTGAGCGCAAGCGCGCCACGTGTCGGCACGTGGGCGCTTTGCGCTCGAGCGCAGTGCGCCTGAGCGCAGCACTCCACGTATCGGCATGTAGGCACTTTGCGCTCGAGCGCAGTGCGCCTGAGCGCAGCACGCCACGTGTCGGTACGTGGGCGCTTTGCGCTCGAGCGCAGTGCGCCTGAGCGCAAGCGCGCCACGTGTCGGCACGTGGGCGCTTTGCGCTCGAGCGCAGTGCGCCTGAGCGCAAGCGCGCCACGTGTCGGCACGTGGGCGCTTTGCGCTCGAGCGCTGGGCGCTGGCGAGACAAAGGGACTTTTAGTCCCAGAGCCAGAAGCTATGCTTCAGAAAGGAAATATTTATTATATATATATCTATGTAAATATATGGAGTTAAACTCCTAAAATGTTTTAGTTGATGAAAGGGGTTCTTCCTCTTCCTCCTCTGTTGGCTGGATCTTGATGATCAAGATATGTGAGATCTAAAAATCCCTCCTTTCTGAGATCTAATGGTAGATCCAAGTTCACCTTTGTGGGTTTTGTGGTGGAAGACTTCTTAGTTTTTGAAAAGAAAGAGTAAAACTCTTGATTTAATTCAAAAGAAATGAGAAGGTTTAGAACCTTGGAGAAGGAGCAGGAGGCACAAAAGATCTTAGATCTAAAATTTTTGTGGAGAGAATGAAAAAGTCTTGTTTTATTCATCATCATGTTGCCTTTTATAGGCTTACATATTTACATATAGCCCCTTGGGCCTTGCAAAAATGGCATTTTGCCTATCCCATGGCTCATGTGCCTTTTCATTTTGCACATAAGCCATGGGCTTACAAAAATTTGGCTTTATGCCCTTTTTGCATACATTCATGCACAAAAATTACATAAAAATTATTTGTTACATGATTTTTGTTGTTGGCATGGCGGAAGGCCGGACGCTTCGTGTTCGGGCTCGACCTGGGCATTGACCCACTTGCTTGGGCTTGGGCCCACCTGGCTTGAGGTTGACCTTGACTTTGACTTGGACAACCGGGGTGCAAATTTTGACTTCAACAACTACGCCTTGACAAGGTATAAAACGCAGCACGAATACTAAATAGCACTTATCTGAAATGACGGAGGGCTATGAATGGTTTTGATGAAAACCTTTAACGTAATGAACTAGATATCGTTGTAGAATCTAGTGATTTGCAAAGAAGTGTTTTCTGTAGTTTTTGCTAGTATTGCTAAAAAGGTCACTCCCGGTGAAGGGATCTCAGCTCTTTTCTCATTGAATGAGGTGCTGGATATTCATCAAGGAATACCACTATGCAAAGCAAGAACTAGTGAAGCTGTCAAAAACAAAACCGAGTGGGTTGTAGCATTTGCTAGTTTTGATAAAGAGGTCACTCCCGGTGAAGAGATCTCGGCTCTTTCCTCATAGAATGAGGTGTTGGATATTCATCAAGAAATACCACTATGCAAAATAAGAACTAGGGCTACCTTTTAAATTTTTTGATTCTACAACATTTTTAGCTTTCTTTTCTTTCGATTAATCACATTAATGAAGTCCCATCATTTATATTTCCCTAAACATCACAGAAAAGAAACGAAAATAGAACGTACGCTTCCGCATTTGCCACGGGGCCCCATCATGCACCGTTAGGTTACTTAACTAACGGCAGAGCGGGGGCTGGACTAGCGCGGGTGCAAAACATAAGCAACATTTATTATATATATCATATATATATAGCATTCGTCTCACGCAGTTATATGATCACATCACATAACTAAGCAGCGGAAGCAAAACATATGAAATATTGGATATATTAGGAGGTCCGTGTTTTAAATTCAGCCAGTAATGAAAAACACGAATTCCACAGTCGTGATGAATAGCAAAACCCACATCCCTAGACCCCTACGAGAACGGCAAGCAACCCTACCAATTCTAGAGTTAAGCGACCCGATCTCGACTCTTCGAGATGGCCTCCCACTGGACTCTAGAACCCGGTCACTTGTACTCCCCATCTTAGGTCTATCCTAATGCGGAAAAGTAAATAATATACATCAATGGTGACATCATCCTCAACCTGGAAGTGTCATAATAAAAGAATATTATATACAACCTTTTACATGAATGAAAATGGAAAAACTCTCATCTCACGCAAAAAAACCCGGCTATTCAATCACGACGATCCAATATAACATATCACAGCAACACATAACATCACATGTCATCAACATAAGTAAATATGCGTATTCCAAACGTCGTTGATACATAGCAACGAGATCGGGGATACCCCACATATTACACTTACGGTCGCAAAAAAGAAATGAAAAACTACAATATTTAGAATCCGCATATCACTTAAGCGTCATAAACCCGGAATATCTCATATGCCAAATTTCGTGCCTAACTTATAAACCTTGCATTTTAGTCTAAAATCCAAAAGACTTTTCAATAATTTAGTCGGGTAATTCAACAAGATTCCCGACTAACATAATCGAATACTCGTCAGGAACTTTAGTAGATGGCCGTACCCCCGATACTGACGACAAAGTGCACTTAGGCGGAACACCGTGGCCGCGAGCACCCGAGTGGATGCCATTGGCAACGGGGTTCTCCTACAGTCACTTGGTCGGGGAAATGGGGCATAGCTATCTAGTAGAGTTATCTGGCGAGTGTTCGCGTACTATACGCGATTGCGACGGAATTTTGATCCGAATCAAAACTCCGTGGCAATCGATCAACACAGACTAAAATGCTAGATTTACAATTAGCAAACTAGTTTTCACAAAATTAATTAAATGTGGATTCCAGATATTGCATCACATATCAAACTTAAACCCGAAACGATGTTAAAACACAACTACGAAACACTCTAAATAGCTCCAATAGAAAAGTTAACATCACATGCAAACTGGGCTAAACTAACATAACCTGAAACCCCAAAACCAACACCTCAGAACACCAAAGAAACACGAGGCCAAACAGAGTGAACAGGACCGGCCAGGCCGGCCAAAACACAAATCTCGGGGTCAATTTTAGAGTTTTGGCCTCGAATTTCTCTAGCGTTCTAGTTACATCACATGTAAGATTCTGTACCTGTTTAAAAAATTTTCAGAGTCCTTTAAAAAATCGACAGAAACTTGGTGTTCGGGTTTGAAGTTTCGGAGTTGTTTCGGTTTCGTGATTTTACAAACATTGTCTAATCTTCTAGCCTGGCTTTAATACCATGAAAGTCTATCCTAACACCACCACTGGGTTTTCACAAGCATCTAGCATGCTATTTTAAAAATTTCGGGGTGCTAAGCTAGATTAACGAAAGATCTTAACTAGATAATTAGGGTTTTAAGCATGATATCAAAAACTATACTAAAGTGAAGGAGAGTACAACCTTTATAGACCGTGTTCGTCTCTTCAAAAACTCCATGTAGTAGTCCACGTGACTCCACTCGGCTCCACTTGAAAAAGGTGCAAGCTTCCTATGCGATCTTCGTGTCGAAGATGATCCATCCGAAGCTCCTCTAATCCAAGCTACCACTTCACTAAATTATCTTTAGTGAAGGAAACATATTACACCCAAGTGCTAATCAAGTGTAGGATGGTGAAGTAGGTGTTTAAAGCTCACTAAGTAATCTCTAAAGTCCTATAGTTCACAACTCATGTGATGGTTAGGACTTTGGAGGAGGAGGAGGATGAAGATGAGAGAGCTAGAGTAAAAATGAGCTCAAGTGAGGAAATGAACTCAAGAAAATGGCTAAGTGTAAAATGGCTCATCCCAAACCCTCACTTATTGAAGCATGGAATAAAAATCAATTCTTTTTTCCAACCAAGCTTCAATAGTGGGTCAAAACCAATAAACAATAGATTAAAGCCATGCTTCACCCATGCCCAAAATATCTCTCATATTTCCACCTCATTTTCTATTTTCACAAAATAGAAAATGCAACCATGCTTATATATATATATATATATATATATATATATATATTATGAAGAAAATAATTAGTGAGCAAATAATATTAGTTAATATATAATTGTATCAAATTATTAAATTAACACTTGATTTAATAATCCGATTATATCACATATAACCGACTAATATCATTTATTTGTATATAAAAATTATCAAATCAACACTTGATTTGATAATCCGGTTATATCACATATAACCTAACTGATAGCTAATAACCGCTAGATTAGAATATGGTATCACATATTCGTATTTAATCAGGCCCCCGCACATATCAGTATATGTGCCCTACTTCGTTTCGCTTGAACTAGAAAACTTCTGCGTGGGACTCTAAAAACTCGTCAATACGCCATCAGTAGGTAACGATCACATCAATTACCCACAAGCCGTCAGCGGTACTAGCTGGACGTAACGGCTACCTAAGTATTGAGCGAATAGAAAATCAACAAGCAAGTTTGTCCAAACTCCTATGAAGCCTATAAGTAACACTTACCGAACAGTCCGGTCTCTTCGTCTGATATGTCGCATATCGAGTTTAGGGGTGGAATCGTCAGACCCCAGTAACTTGATAAGTCATGCCGATGTGTGTCTTATAATGGTTCGAGAAACTACTAATAACACTTACCAGTAAATCTTATCAGCAGCCCTGGCCAGGGACTTCCTGTTATATCCAATCGAGTATAGCGCAACATCAACTCCCAATACCGGGAGAGACGAAACCCCTCCTATCGGTCACTGCCTTCATGTAACTCGGGATTGTACCCAAAATCCACATGTTTGCACGACTCCTTTGAGTCGTGATAGGGAGGAAATCAAAGCATAGTGAGAACCACACAAGACATTATGATAATCTCGGATCTACAGACTAACCTGTACCAGTGTCACAAGAGAACTGCTATCCGATAATAGGTATGGTACAATATAGGAGTTCTCGGCGAGTCCTGTTCGGTGTACCCATTCTCTAATGAGCACCTATGTACAATTTTTGATGTCAAACACCAATGGATTTGGGATCAACCATCGCCCCGTACAGGGTCAAGAAACGTACACACTAGTCTACTCTGGAATATCGATACCCTGTTTCGATACTTTCTCGACTAGGAACTGTTAAAGGATGTGCTTGTAGATTACACAAGTCCCAGTAGTATGATCCGCATCATAGTCTTAGTAGTCAAGCTAACATCCTAAGGGCTTTATCAACATGTATCAGAGAGACAGTATAATAATACAAGTGTACATGTTAAGATAAAGAGCAACCAGATAGCATACTATCATGTCAAGTAAGAAAGTCCTCTATATATATGTCCAAACATCCACTATATCATGCAATAATGGTCTCTAGGACATACATATTCCTAACACACACACACACACACACACACACAACGATGCCCTCTAAACCAATATAAATAGCATGGAAAGCAAGTTTTGAACTTGCCTAGCGATAAGCAAGACACGATAGTGACGACGACAAACAGCAACAGAACGGCTATTGTGATAGGTGCTCCATGAAATGTCGTAGCTTGAGTGTGAAGGGTTGGGAGTTTGTCTTTGGTGTTGGCTGGGCCTAGACGAGGGGAGCTCAGCTCAAGGCTAGCGGCGGCAACGATAAGGAGGTGGTCCAAGATGTTCGGCGGCTGCTCAGCGGCGATGGCGCAGGTATCGAGGGAGGAAGTGGGTGTAATGGGTGAGTCAAGTGGCGATGGAGGTGAAGCTCAACTGGCCAGTGGTGAGAGGAGTGGCACGGTTGAGCTCAGGCGGCGGTAGAGGAGGTCAAGGTGGAGGTAAAGATGGCTAAGTGGAGCTCGGGTTTTATAGAGGGGAGCCGAAGGTGGAGGGAGAAACTTAATTGGGTTTCCGCGGTGGCAGGATTGCGAGATGTGGTGGTGCTGTGGTGAAGGAGACGGAGGTGGTCGACGTAGACGATAGGCACCGGCGAAGCGATGAGCATGGGTGGTGGAGAGAGAGAATGAGAAGGTGAGGGAGTGGGGCTTGAGCTCGTCGACGTAAGAGGCGACGGCGGTGGGTGCTCACGGTGGTGTTGATGAGGGTGGTGAAGGGAGGAGCTCGCGGTGGCCGGAGAGGTAGTGATGGGTGGGTCGGCGGCGGTTGGAGTGGAACTCGGGAAGAGAAAAGGAGGTAGAGATGGATATTGGGGTAGGTTGTGAGGTGAGGAGAGGAGCTCGGTGGAAAAGGAGGGGCCGCCGGAGTGGCTCGGCGTCGAAGGAGACCGCGGGGATACTCGACGACGAGAAGCGTGTAGAGGACGATGGGTTCAGAGGTTGAAGGTTGAGGGAGTCGTAATCGGTGGAGAGGACGTGGCAAAGGAGGAGGAGCTCGGTGATTGTCGTCGGAGGCGATGGTGAGAGGCCGGAGGTGATGGCGGCGGTTCCAGTTGTCTGGGCAAAATTTTGAGAGGGAAGAGCGAGGGAGAGAGAATGAGATGAGAGAGAGAAAGTGAACGAGAGAGGGGGGGAGAGAGAGGGAGAGAGAATGAATAAAAAATGAATAGGAATTATGTAGTGATTAATAGGATTTAAGAATGGATTAATTGGGGAAATTAATTGGGATTAAAGGAAAATGAATTGAGGATTTAGTGAGAAAAGAAACTGTAGAGGGAGAAGAGGAGTTGGGGAAAAAGAGTTGGGTTTGGGTATGGGATATTAGGGCTTGGGCTTTAGGCTAGGGTGATGTTTAGTTGTTAGGTTAAAAAGTTTTAGGAATTAGATTTTTAGTGATAATAAATAATTAGTTGGAAAAAGATTTATATAGGTAGTTTGGAGAAAAATTGAAAAGGAAAATTTGGAATTTTACTGGAAAAATAATTGAGGAAATTTAAATGAAATTATTATTTAAAATATACGGAAAATACAAATAAAGGATACCGGTTATTACATCAAGAGAGCATTCAGATACCTACAGGTGGTAATCAGAACTTGGAGGAAGCTGCAGTGCATGATCAGGTTCAAGAACAGGATGGTGATCATGTTCAGCAATCAAATGTGCCAGTTCTGAGGAGATCTACGAGAGAAAGAAGGATACGTGAAAGACTTTTAATCGACATCGTTTTGTACACAGATGCGGAGAGCTCGAATCCCTTGAAAAAGCAATAAGCGACGGTGCTAGTAAGTAGTAGGAGCGAGTTATGGACGAGAAGATCTATTCTTTGAAAAAGAACCATACATGAGACCTAGTGATGCTACTCAAGGGTCGGAAACCATTGCTTAATAGGTGGGTGTACATGATTAAAGATAAGGCTGATGAAATGAAGCGGTACAAGGCTCGCTTGGTAGTCAAGAGTTACGCGCAAAAGTAAAAAAATGACTATGAAGAGATTTTTTCCCCTGTGGTGAAAATGGCATCCATTTGGATAATTCTTAGTATTATGGCGGTGGAGGATTTGTACTTAGAGCAGTTAGATGTCAAGACTGCGTTTTTTCATGGAGATTTGGAGAAGGAGATCTATATGATGCAGCCACAGGGATACGAGGAGAAGGGAAAGAAGATATGATGTGTAAACTGCGAAAGAGCTTGTACGGACTCAAGCAAGCTCCCAGGCAGTGCTATCTCAAGTTCGATCGGTTTATGCTAGAGACGGGATTTGTGCGGAATGAATCAAATCACTGCGTCTACGTTCAAACTTTCAAGAATGGAAACTACATTATTTTGTCATTGTATGTGGATGACATGTTGGTAGCGGATTCGAGTTTCGAGAAGATTCAAAATTTGAAGAAGATGATGGCCGAGAAATTCTCTATGAAGAATTTGAGAGAGGCAAAGCAAATCTTGGGCATGAGACCGTTCGAGACAAGAAGCAACGAAAGCTGTGGTTATCACAAAAGAACTATATTGAGAAAGTTTTGAAGCGGTTCAATATGGACAAATCAAAACCGGTAAGTACGCCCTTAGCGGGGCATTTCAAACTCATAAAGGAGTTATGCCTGACAACTCAAGAGTAGAAGGACGAGATGGCGAGAGTACCATATGCTTATGCAGTATAGAGTTTGATATATACGATAGTGAGTACTAGACCTGATATTGCACATGCAGTGGGAGTTGTTAGCCGGTATATGCAAAATCCAGGAAAGGAGTATTGGAATGTGGTGAAGTGGATTCTAAGATATCTTAGAGGTACATCTAGTCACTGTTTATACTTCGGGGGTGACTCTGTAAAGGTGCAAGGCTACGTTGATGCAGACTATTCGGAAGATCGAGATACTAGGAAGAGCACAACGGGGTATGTGTTTACGGTTGTGGGAACAATGGTGAGTTGGGTCTCTCAATTACAAAAGGTGGTGGTATTGTCAACTACGGAGGCTGGGTATCTAGTGATCATGGAAGCCAGCAAGGAGATGACATGGCCGTAAAGGTTACTTGAAGAATTGGGCAAGAAGTAAGATTTCAACATCTTATGGAGTGGCACCCAAAGTGCGATACATTTGGTAAAGAATCCAGCATATCACTCTTAGACGAAGCACATCAAAGTATGGTACCACTTCTTTCGTATAGCGATTGAAGAGGAGGAGTTGACATTGTATAAGATCGCAGGAGAAAAGAATCCGGCGGATATGTTCACCATGCTTATAGACAGAGATAAGTTGAATCTATATTGCAGATTGGTGAACATCTCCATGAAAATCTGATGAGGAGAGAGCAGCAGCGAAATCGTGTAAAGTCTACCAGCGTTGGGAATCAAGGCGGAAGAAATCTCCAAGTGGGAGATTGTTATATTGTGGAGAATCTTCCTAAAAATTATGATGAATTTGACTTAAGTCGGTTGGAATTGAATGTAGAGATTTATGTTAATCTCTACCTAAATTCAAAGTTATCTCTAAAAGCCTATATATATATATATATATATATATATATATATATATATATATATATATATATATATATATATCATAGATTAATTGGATTTTGTGAAGATTTAAATCAATCTAACTTTAAATTTCACATTATCTACAAGGAAGCCATTCACCTATATATATAATTGATTAGTAAATCAATTATGTATGCATCCACCAAAAAGAAAAGGAGAAGCCACGTTAATTTAATAGAGGCTTATTAAAGGCCGGCGGCCACGAGATTTCTTTTAAAGGTAGCCACAAAATTAAATGCGCAGAGGCTAATTAATCTATCTGGCGTTTATCAATTTATGTGGCCAAGGTGAATTAGTTTGAGAGATCATTGTATTGAGAGGGTGGCTGCTAATAGAGAGATTTGAGAGAAATTTCGTAGGGTGCTTGTAAACTTGATTCAAGGATTTAGTAAGCGTTTGTAGATTCCGCTCAAATTCCTTGTGCCTCTCTGGTTTGTGTTTCTTATTTTATTCTGGTACTTATTTATTTATCTTTCATTGATTAATTGCGTGATTGTTGTTATTGCATGATTTGATTTGTTGTGAGTATTGTTCCGTGTATCGATTTTCTTCCAGCAATGGATATATACAGTATTCTTGTTTGATCGGTGCCTACAACATTAATTAGAAATAGACATTTGCATGCCCATAGATCAGTAATATATATAAGGTGGTTAATTTTCAAGATTGGATCTCAATCAAATCTATAAAGAAAATCATTTGAGTAGTGGGGTTGGTGAGTGTAGTTTCTTTGAGTTTTCACTTAGAATTTTTCTCGACCCCACATGTGTACAAAACATGTAACAAAAAAGAAAAGAGTCAACGAGTTATAAAAATAATTTGTTCAAATTAAAAGGAACAGATGTTTTTTGACAATAATTAGTTTTGACTTTATAATTGCCTCCACTCTTTCCATATGCCGCGGCTCATCTATTTCTAACGTGCCAAATTACTGGGGCCCACCCCTTATTGTAAATTTGAAATTTCCATTTTTTCTATTAAAAATAACACCAGAGCCATGCTATTTTCTTCAAAATATTTTAACTTTTAATCTTCTTGGTGCTACCCAACCAGCAATGATGCAGATAATATTCCGATGTTTCATCTATTTTGTATTTATATATCTTATTAATTATTTCGCTGCACTTAAATACCCTAAATTACAAAACGTATGGATTTTTTTTGAAATATTGATAGATTTGATGGTCAATTGAAGGTGACAAAGTATTAACGGCTTGTGCTTTATGATACATAAGCATAGCGAAGAAATCAATAAGATATATATAAATGCAAAGTAGGTGAATTTTTGAATAATTATTTAGCAATTAACCCTGCATTATATAACACGCTAACACTTATATCTCTTGTATATTCTGAATATTTCTTTTATTTTAAGACATGTTCATTTTCGCTATTTCTACTCGTTTCTTGCGGTGGCGGCAGGTTAAATATGCCTATGATTGGCCCATAGGTGTATTTTCGCCAATTTTTAAGAATATGAAATTAGTCTCAAGAAGTTGGCCCAACTACTCCCTTTTACAACCTATATATAAACCCATGCACCATTTCCTCCATCTCCACAACTCAAAGCATTACTCCTCAAGCATTCTCTCTCTCTCTCTCTAATTTAACCTCTCTCTCCTCAAATCGACTAAAATGGGGAGTCTAGGATCCGAGGCACTCGAACATACCAACATGCCCTTCTCACTAAACCCCCTCGACCCCGAAGAATTCCGCCGTCAAGGCCACATGGTCATCGACTTCCTTGCCGACTACTACCAGAATGTCCACAAACACCCCGTCCGCAGCCAAGTCCAACCCGGTTATCTAAAGAAACTCCTGCCCGAATCCGCACCAAACGAACCCGAATCCATCGAAACCATCCTAACCGACATAACCAACTTCATCGTCCCCGGCCTCACACACTGGCAAAGCCCTAATTACTTCGCCTACTTCCCTTCAAGCGGAAGCACCGCGGGCTTCCTCGGAGAAATGCTGAGTACAGGCTTCAACGCCGTCTGCTTCAACTGGATGAGCTCCCCCGCCGCGACCGAGCTGGAGACGATCGTGACAGACTGGTTGGGTAAGCTGTTGAACCTACCGAAAAGCTTCTTGTTCTCAGGCGGAGGCGGTGGGGTCCTGCAGGGGACCACCTGCGAGGCGATCCTGTGCACCCTAACGGCTTCAAGAGAAAAGGCTTTGATGAGGATAGGTAAAGATCAGATCGGGAGACTGGTCGTCTACGGATCCGACCAGACTCATTGTGCATTACAGAAGGCCGCGCAGATCGCAGGCATCACGAACTTTCGGGCGGTGAATACTTTGAAATCCGACCATTTCGGTCTCAACCCTGAAGAACTAGCGAAAGCCGTGGAGTCCGACGTGGCATTGGGGCTGGTCCCGCTGTTCTTGTGTGCGACCGTGGGGACCACCTCATCAACCGCCGTGGATTCCCTCCCCGGACTCTGCTCTGTTGCGGCAGAGCACGGAATGTGGGTCCACGTTGACGCCGCATACGCCGGCGCAGCATGCATCTGCTCCGAGTTCCGTCATTTCATAGACGGGGTGGAGGGCGCCAGCTCGTTCAGCTTCAACGCTCACAAGTGGTTTTTCACCAACCTAGACTGCTGCTGCCTGTGGGTCAAGGAACCGCATGCGCTGGTCAACGCATTGTCAACGAATCCGGAGTACCTACGGAACAAAGGCACAGAGTCCGGGCAGGTGGTTGACTATAAAGACTGGCAGATCGCCCTGAGCAGAAGGTTCAGGGCGATGAAGCTCTGGATGGTGTTGCGGAGCTACGGCGTCGCGAACCTACGCAACTTCTTGAGGAGCCATGTAAAGATGGCTAAGCTATTCGAGGGGTTGGTGGTCGACGACGAGCGGTTCGAGGTGGTGGTTCCTCGGAATTTCGCCATGGTTTGTTTCCGGTTCAAGGGGACCGGGTTGGGGCTCGACCGGGTCAACATGCTCAACCAGCGATTATTGGAAGGTATAAATTCAGCGGGAAAAATTTACATGACGCATGCGGTGATAGGGGGAGTGTACGTGATTAGATTCACGGTGGGGGCCACGCTGACGGAGGAGAGGCACGTAAGGAGCGCATGGAGGATGGTGCTGGAGCATGCGGCGGATTTGATGAAGAAAATGGAGGATGATGGTGAATTTTGATTTGAATTGAATTTATTTATTTAATTTGGTCGATCGAGTGATTGAATTAATAATGTAAGGATTTAATGGATCCTGAAATTAAAAAAAAAAAAACAAAACCCTCCCCACCCCTCCCCCCATTTTATGTTAATTGTAACTTATGAAAGTAAATGATTCGTCTTGTAATATTAAATAAAATTTGTTTTTCATTGAGAATTCGAGTGTGTGAAGTACATAGAAAATGATAAATCAATAGGAAATAAGCGTATGCTATTATCATCCCGATGCTATTAGAAAATACAAACGAAACAAAAATACTTCCGCAGTTTATTTCAAACGCGTTCATTGCCGTTAAATTAAATGCATTGCAAATCCCGACTTTCGAACGCAAAATATCACTACAAAAAAAAGATTTTGTGACCGAAAATTCAGTCTCAAAATAAGGCGTTTGTGACCGAAATAGTAGTTTGTGACCGAAAATTCGGTCGCAAGACATAAGATCGCAAACAGATTATGTGACCGAAATTCGGTCCCAAAATGTTTTGAGACCGAAAATCGGTCATAAAGTCGGTCACAATGCCTGTAACTCCAGTCAGCTTTGTCCGGATTTTTGTGACCGAAATTTGGTCACAAATTTTTTTTGAGACCAAATTTCCGCCACAAATGTTTTATTCCTAGCCGGTATCGACCAGGTTGAGTCGACCGATTTTGGTCTCAATATTCGTTCATAATTTTTTTTATCAAAACCTAATAAAAATCCAAATATATGCTATAAACAACACACATACAAAAATAATATAAATAATAATCCAACAATACACATATCCAATGATAATCCAACAATACGCATATCATCTATAAGCCAAATAATCACATAAGCACAAAAAAAATTTAATATCCAAATCCTTAAAACACAACAAAATAATATTCAAGTCCACATGTACACAACAAAGTACGGTACAAACACAAAATAACACACAATCCTCATAGAAATACAACCCGAATTACAAAATCAATTGTCGTCGGCATCAGCTTGGGAAGGGGTTTTGACTATAATACTGCTGTGCCCATGTACCGACGAGAAGTACTGTCCATTCGGGTGCATGAAGGGCTCGAGTAATGAAGTGAATGTCCCTGACGAGGATGCCTGGTGTTGCGTAAAGTGCCATGGTGTCTGCGGGGCTTGAGTGAATGTCCTGAGAGCGTGTGTGTAAGGGGGCTGGGAGTGCGCAAAATATCCATGTGGCGGCTAGGGGTACATCACAGGGAGCTGAGAATATGTACCAGGGATTGGGAGTACGTACCAGGGGGCTGGGAAGATCCAAAGGGTTGTGTAGGTGTTGGTGGTTGTGCAGAGGGGCCGTAGCCGTATCGGCCCATCCAGTATTGGAATAAGCCCTCCACTTGATCTATTCGAACATACAGAGATGGACCGGGTTGGGCAACAGAAGGTTCTGCGGCGCGGAACTCCGACTCGGCAGAATAAGACCGTCGGCTCTGAGAATGTGAGAGCATTTTCGCGTTGAGAGTAGACGCTCCATAAACATTTCCTTTTGTAAGCCTTCCAGACGATTGAATTCAAGTATCGTCTTCGAATACATCTGGATCCTTTCTTTTCAAAACATAATCCGCTAATGTAAAAATATGAAATAAATTACTACAATATAAAATGATAAGTTATAAAAATTAATATTTCCGAATAACATGAATTTAATACTTACCTATGCTTTTTTGGAAATTTTGTCTATGAATACGGGCTTGTCGTAGATCCTTCGCCTTCGTTGTCGGCGTTTTCCTTCTCTTTCGCATCTCTTCGGGTGTGATAAACCGTGAAACGTTTCTCAACAATATATTGTCTGCATGTTACTACTTCTTGCATGATCCATATAATTTATTCAGTGGATTATATATATATATATATATATATATATATATATATATATATAAGCTTTAAATGTGAAAATTATATTCAATTCACATGAAATAAGGACATAAAACATAACAAATTTCAACATTGTGATGGATGCAGCCAAAATGTTACTAGTTTGGGAAGAAAATAATATGGTGCAAATTATAGATATTATGGATTCAAAGTTGGACTTATAATCTAGCTTAATACCAATTTATTGAACCCTAAAATCAAATTTTAACATCAAAATAGAAAAGCTCAATACAGTGATAAGAATAATAACAATTATGAATTTGACTTATTATTTGTGCGTCGTGAGAAACAAATGAAGCAGAACCGCCCGTATGAGTTCTGGTCCACTCCTTCTCCTTTAAGCGATTACTTTTATACATGGTAGAAAACCCATAATAATCACTTTCACATTCTTCATAAGTGCTTCTCTTAACACAAACACCACTATTCATTGTCACCTTATATTGACTATAACTCGTTGTGTGGAATTTAAAACCATTGACATAGTACCCGTGATAGCACTCCACTAAATGGCTCGTGCAAGCAAATATAGTTAATGCCCTAGTCCATCCCGTTGATATGGAATCTGTATTAATAAAATTTTAATAACATATCAACAAAATACTAGCAAAATCGCTTAATTTAATTTTTTTACATATTTAAAAACACTTAATGGCTTTTGCACCAACTAGGAAATACTGACTCATGCATCTTATCAACGGCTTCTTCATTTAGATGTGGATGTGTACTGCTTATCTGGTTATGGCATTTCCTAAAATTGTAATATAATCTAGTTAGATGTGGATGCGTGCTGCTTATCTCCTTATGGCATTCACTAAGTAAATATTTATAGATTTGAATAGTACTTACATTACATAGTCCTTCAGTTCGATACAATTAAAAATCACGTACTTATGGACAGCTCACATTTCTGTCTCTGACAAACTTCTCCTAACAAATGCGTTAGATAATGTTCTGCCCGGAAGTTGGAACATCGATAGTCTACTATCGAGCGTTACTTCTCCACCACCATCATTTCTCGGTGGTACGTTTCATATAGTTTCCATATTGTGACCAAAATAGCATGATGTGAAGTTTGAAATCTCATCAAGGTTATATGCTTTAGCTATGGAACCTTCAACATGCCACTTATTACGGTATTTTTTCTTCAAATAAAACAAGTACCTACATCATGTTAACTAGTTAACTAAAATAGGAACATGATTATATGAATATTATAAATAATAAGAATAATAAAATTAAACGATCAACAAACCGTTTAAACAGATACATCCATTGATACTGAATATGGCCCCCATATTTTGCCTTGTAAGGAAGATGAATTGTCAAGTGCTCTATGGAATCAAAGAAACTCAGAGAGAATATCTTTTCAAGTTTACAAATTATCTCAAAGATATTTTTCCCCAATATATCCATTTTATCAGCACTTATATTTTTTGCACAAAGATCGTGAAAGAAATTGCTAAGCTCTATTAGTGCCCCCATGTAT
This sequence comes from Agapanthus africanus, assembly GCA_030015575.1. Classification (NCBI taxonomy): domain Eukaryota; kingdom Viridiplantae; phylum Streptophyta; class Magnoliopsida; order Asparagales; family Amaryllidaceae; genus Agapanthus; species Agapanthus africanus. Next base: position 862,763,741 of record CM057338.1, on the reverse strand, counting down.
TATTTGGAAAGAATGACCGAAATACAGTGGGAAGTAGCCTTTGCATGAACACGTGACAATCATGACTCTTAAACCCGCTAACCTTTGTTTCAGACTCATTAACATATCTTCTAAGCTTAGCCGCATATCCATCAAGAAAGCGCAACCCTTTTATCCACTTACAAACTTGCTTTTGCTCAGTTTTTTGAAAGACAATAAGTGGATTTCGGCTTAAAAATACGGCTGTTCTCATTCTGAACGAGGCTCATTACTCGTGATTTGCTGCAATACAAATCAAGATCAGCTCTAGACTTCAAATTGTCTTTTGTTTTTTCCGTGTCCATTAAAGTGTTCAATATGTTATCAAAAAAATTCTTCTCAATTTGCATCACATCAAGATTATGACGGATCATGTTCACTCCCAAAAAATGCTTCTCCGAACCCAATTATGTGAATCACGGAATCTCATAATTTTTTAATTTCCCGATTGAAATCCAAAACAAACATCAGAGAGTGCATCGACTATATGTCTCATCTCTTCACCAGAACACTGAACAATTGATCTATCTATTTTCTTACGATTTCTTTAAAACTTATCTTTTTGGTTCCTATATGGATGATGAATAAGCAAGAATCGTCGATGACAATAAAAAAATGTAGCCTTACCACCGTTCTAGAGAGTAAAAGACTTCGTTCGCTCCATACAATATGGACATGACAACTTCCCATGAGTGCTCCATTCGGACATGCAATATACAGGAAAATCATTTATTGTCCACACTAATTTTGCCTTTAGCTGAATTTTTTCTTCTATGCATATCATAAGTACGAACACCAATCCATGCCTCCTTCAACTCATCAATCAAAGAACGCAAAAACACATCCAAGTTTTTTCCTGGACTTTTAGGACCCGTAATAACCATATTTAAGAACATAAATTGCCTCTTCATACACTTCCAAGACGACAAATTATATACTGTCAAAATCATAGGCTAACAAGAATAATTAGTCATAGATTGTCCAAACGGACTAAAACCATCTGTACACAACCCAAGATGAACATTGTGAGCTTCGTCAGCAAAATCCAGATACTTACGATCAAACTCCTTCCATGCCTCACTATCAACTAGGGGAGTTATTGAACCATCAGCGGAACGATTGTAAAAGTGCCATGTCATGTCCTTAGTATGGTACAGTGACATGAAAAGCCTTTTCAGTCTTGGTATAAATGGAAAATAATGAAGTTGTTTTTCTGCTTTTTTACTGCTTTTGGGATCTATAGTCCTATACCGTGAAGTGCCACAAAAATCATACACAATCTTCACTTCATCTTCTTTATAATACAGCATGCAAAAATTCAGATAAATGTCAATTTTTCATAACCCATTCCTAGAGGCTTCAACAATTTCTTTGCCTCATGGATAGTTTCAACAACTTTATGTCCATCGGGCATGGCATTACGGAACAAAAGAACTCATGTCATTAAAAAATTCCTCTGTCACAGTATGTCGAGACTTCATTGCTATTAACTTAGCAAAGGGAGATAATTTTGTCTCGGTAATGCTGTTGGCTATAGTGCTTTCAAGACAATTAGTGTAATCGCAGGCAGGCAATTATGATGATTGAGAGAGGACTTATATGGGTAGAACAGTCTTGCTCGAGATGATAGTATACTATTTCGTTAATCTTTATCATCATGTACATGTATTATGTGGTATTACAGATCACTATTACAAGTTGATAGAGCCCATTCTTGCTTGACTAGCAGGCTTATTGTGGCGATCAAACTTTGTGAGAACTGGGTAGTTTATAAGAAAATCCTTAAATGTCCATAGACATGGGAATATCGAGACTGGTTATCGATATTCCAGAATAGACTAGTGTATACGCCTCTTGACCCCGACGACGAGCGATGGCCGATCTCACAGCCGTTGGTGTCTGTTAGTCACCAAAGAAAATATACAGGTGCTTATTGGGTTATGAGTTACACTAGACGGGCTCGCCAGGAGCATACTAGATGGTATTATACCTATTGTCAGATAGCAGTTCTCAGATGACATGAGTACAGATTAGTTTGTCGACCTGAGATCGTCATTTGTCTCGTGTGAGTTCCCACCGTGCTTTGATTACTACCCTACCACGGCTCAAAGGAGTCGTGCAAACAGATTTTAGTTGGGTACAGTCTCGAACCATATGGAGGTTGTAAGCGGATAGTCAGGGATTCGTCTCTTCCGGTATTGGGGGTAGATGTCGCGCTGTGCACGAGTGGCCATCACCGGAAATCATTGGCCAAGTTGGACGAGAATTACTGATTTGGATCAGTAGTTTCTCAGTGGGTTTCACACCAACACGAAATATCGCGTTATTATGGGTCTGACTTTATCCACCTCCTAGACCGGTATGCGATACTCATAGACGAATAGACCAGACTGTATGGAGATTGTCACATAAAGGCCCAGTAGGGGTACGGATGAGTTTGCTCATCGGCATTTCTTTCGCTCAATACCTGGATAGTCGTTACGTATAGTTAGTGCCGCTGACGTGGTTGTGGTTAAACCCATTGCGAGCGTATTGACAAGTCTTTAGAGTCCCACACAGAGGGTTTTCCCGGTTCAGGCGATTTGATGTAGATGACGTATGTTGGTACATACAGGTGTCCGATTAAATATGTGTACAGGCCGCACGGACCTTAATCGGACGGTTGATAATACTAGCGGCTTAGAATTAAACCGGATTATTAAATCTAGTTTTGATTTAAAAATTTATATATATATATATATATTTTTAATATATATATATTTATGTATTATTGTTCACTATTCATTTTCTCTCTTGGTTATTCGTATTTTTATACGGGTACGCATATATATATTTCGATATGTATATCGGGTTGTATTTTGTATTTATACAGAATTTTTTTGTAAAAGATGGACACCTCATTGTTGGATATGTGTGCTCTAGAGGCCTTCATTGTACAGGATGCTAGGGATATATATGTACAGGACAATCTTGCTCGATATGATAGTATGCTATTTGGTTTGTCTTTATCTTAACACGTGATATGTTTTACTTTGCTATTTCATATCTCATATACATGTTGATAAAACCCGTAGGATCCTTGCTTGACTACCAGTCTTGTAATGACAATCATACTTATAGGAGCTGGGTAGTCGATAAGCACATTCTTAAAATATCCCTAGTCGTGGGAGTATCGAGACTGGGCATCGATACTCCAGAGTAGACTAGTGTATACATATCTAGACCCTGATGAAGGACGATGGTCCCACAGCCATTGGTGTGGTACACCTAAGATTGTATACAGGTGCTCACTGGGAGTGAGTACACTGGACGGACTCCCCGAGAACTGGTTAGATGGTATTATACCTGACGTCAGATAGCAGTTCTCTGGTGACATGAGTGCAGATAGTCTGTCGACCTGAGGTCGTCATTTTTCTCGTGTGAGTTCCCACTGTGCTTTGATTACAATCCTACCACGGCCCTACGGAGTCGTGCAAATAGGTTTTAGTTGGATACAATCCCGAGCTACATAGAAGCAGTGAGCGATTGTTGGGGATTCGTCTCTCTTGGTATAGCGAGTCGATGCCGCGCTGTATTTGATTGGCCAACACCATAAGTCCCTGGCCAGGACGGATTGAGAATTACTGGTAGTTAGACCAGTAAAATCTCGGATGGTCTTGAGCCACATCGGCACGACTTGTCAATGAAAGGTTACACTAGCGCCCCTGGCCATCTACCGTGGCCGATATACGGAACAATTTTTTTTCTTGGATGTTTAAACTGGTGCTAGAATAACCGAAACACCGGATATACCATAAGCCCTAGATAATCAATATAAGAGAAGCTTTCTACTGTGAAAAGAATTTATACTAAGAGGCTCAAGTCCTTCGGGTCTTCATTCCTCTCCTTTAGTATGCTCCCAGTGGCCTCCATGATCGAGCTTGATCAACGGCTCCTTGCATCAAAGATGAACCACCCGAGAGTGTCTACTTGGAGCTCCTACCTCTAAACCGAGGTAACTAGGTTGCTTAGTTTGCTAAACTAAGTGGCCTAGATGATGTAGAGAGTGGTGATGGATTAATTTGTCTCAAGAACCCTAGATTTCACAACACATGAGACTATTAGGGTTTGAGGTAGAAGAAAAGAGAGCTTGGAGGAGATGAGAGTGTTATGTGAGCTTGGAATGAAGAATGGCCAATTCATTTGCACTAATAATGCAAAACCAAAATATCTCCACAAATATCTACAAAATATCAACCATGGAAGAATAGTAAACCATGACTCCCTACATGAGTCACACAAATAGCCATACTTCATTTATTGAAATAAAACACCTCATCTCTCCACCTCATTAACCATTTAACTAAATGGTTAAAACAAATAATGAGGCGTTTTCTTCTAGAAGCATCGTACACAATTACAAGAATTCCCCACACCATATATACATACCCATATCCATATTCCGAATAAATACGAATACAATGAAACAAAATAATCCAAGAATATAACACTAGGATCCAGCTTAAACCAAAGACCGTTAGTATTATCCGCCCGAACATCATACGTGCACAAGTAGACGTATGTGATCGAACCCTGCCGTAAAAACCATACGGCCTCTACATCGTTTCACCCGAAGCAGGAAAACCCTCTATGTAGGACTCTAAAGACTCAACAGTACTCTGACAGAAGGTTTAACCACAAGCACGTCAATGGTACTAGCTGTACGTAATGGCTACCCAGGCACCTGTCGAAAAGGAAAGCCGACTAGCAAACTCATCCAGATCCCAACTGAGCCTATCTGTGACAAAATCCTTACAGTCCGGTATTTTCGTCTAAGAGTATCGCATACCGGATTTAGGGGGTGGTAAACGTCAGACCCTAATAACCTGATAATTTGTGCTAATGCGGCTCAGGACCAATCCAGGAAACTACTGATCAACCTATCAGTAAGTCTTAACTGCCTTGGCCAAGCTCTTATGGTCCTAGCCAATCGAACACAGTGCGATATCAACTCACAATACCGGAAGAGACGAATCCCTGACAATCACTCACTGCCTCCATGTGGCTCGTGACTGTACCGAACCAAAACCTGTTTGCACGACTCAGTAGAGCCGTGGTAGGCTAGTGATCAAAGCACAGTGGGAACTTACACAAGACAAATGATGACCTCAGGTCCAAAGAATAACCTGTACATATGTCATATGCGCTATCTGACGATAGGTATAATACCATCTAGAGGTTCTCAGCGAGTCTGTCCAGTGTACTTACCCCCAGTGAGCACCCGTATACAATCTTAGGTGATCACACCAATGGTTGTGGGACCAACCACCGCCCCTCGTCGGAGTCTCGAAACGTATACGCAAGTCTACTCTGGAGTATCGATGACCGATCTTGATACTCCCGCGACTTGGGACTTTTAAGGATGTGCTTATAGACTACCCAGCTCCTACAAGTATGATTGCCATCATAACGCTGGTAATCAAGCAAGATCCTACAGGCTTTATCAACATGTGGTCGATATATATAACATATGCATATGTTATGATAAAGTCAAACCATAATAGTATACTACTGCATTGAGTCTTTATCAATATGTGCAAGCAATCAAAAAGCATCATAAGAAAAGAGATACACATATCCTGCTAAAAACAACTCAAATAATATACTAAATAACTGAGCAAGATTGTCCTGTACATACATATCCCTAGAATCCACATGTATACAGATAAAATAATGGCCTCTTGGTCATACATATCCAACAATCTCCCACTTGCACTAAGTCCATATATTGGCGTACCGAATACCCAACGTCTGCTCTAAGGCCAGCTGCTGGCGTACCGCATACCCAACATCTCAAAAAGGCGATCGAACTGCGCTTGAGGGAGGGCCTTCGTAAATGGATCCGCTGTGTTCTCTTTTGTATCCACTCTCTGGACCTCGATCTCCTGGCGATCTATGATCTCCTGGCGATGTATGATCTCCCTGATCAGATGATACCGCCTTAAGATGTGTCTGGATTTCTGATGGGACCGTGGTTCCTTCGCTAAAGCTATGGACCCATTGTTATCGCAATACAAAGGTATTGGATCAACAATGGACGGAACTACCTGAAGTTCAGTAATGAACTTATTCATCCAGAATACTTCTTTTGCGGCATCGTTTGCAGCAATATATTCAGCCTCCATCGTCGAGTCTGCGATGGTGTCCTATTTGGAACTCCTCCAACACACCGCCCCTCTGTTGAGGGTAAACACAAAATCCGAGACAGACTTGCTGTCATCCTTGTCACTCTGGAAGCTTGAATCGGTAAAGGACTCGACTTTTAGGTCTCCATTACCGTAAACCAAGAACATCTCCTTAGTCCTTCTTAAGTACTTGAGAATGTTCTTCACAGCTGTCCAGTGGTTCTCACCTGGGTTCGACTGATACCGGCTCACCACGCTTAGCGCATAAGCTACATCTGGTCTTGTACATAGTATCGCATATATTATAGATTCTACTGCCGAAGCGTAGGGTATAGTGCTCATGCGAACCCTCTCCTCATCAGTCTTGGGAGACATCCCTTTGGAAAGGGTGTTTCCATGCAATGTGGGTATGCTACCGCGCTTGTAATCTTCCATACTAAATCTCTTTAGTACGGTCTCTATGTACCTGGACTGTGATAATCCGAGTAATCTCTTGGAACTATCTTTGTAGATCTTGATCCCTAGAATGTACGAGACATCACCCAGGTCCTTCATGGAGAACCTTTGTGATAAGAATAGCTTGACCGATTATAGCATAGGAATGCATTTATTATCAAAAGAATGTCGTCCAAGTAATAAGACTAGGAATACGACAGTTCATCCTACAATCTTCTTATAAATACATGGCTCATTCTCGTTCTTGATGAAGTCAAATTTCTTGACTGTTTCATCAAAACAGATGTTCCAACTCCGCGATACCTGCTTCAATCCATAAATGGATTTGAGCAACTTGAACACCTTCCCGCTGCTCCCACTGTCTACAAAACCTTCTGGCTGATCCATATAAATGCACTCTTCCAAACTTCCGTTTAGAAAAGCCGTTTTTACGTCCATCTGCCAGATTTCATAGTCATGGAAGGCAGCAATGGTAAGTAGGATCCGAATGGATTTGAGCATAGCCACTGGAGAAAAAGTTTCGTCATAGTCCACTTCTGGTCTTTGACGAAAACCTTTTGCAACAAATCCAGCCTTATAGGTTTCCACCTGCTCATCTACACCAATCTTTTTCTTGTAGATCCATTTGCATCCAACGGGTTTTACCCCAGGTGGATAAATTTCCAAGGTCCACACTTTATTGGTGTACATGGACTCCATTTCGGATTGCATAGCATCCAGCCACTTATCAGAGTCCTTACTGATAATGGCCTGCCTAAAACTAGTAGGATCATCTTCTTCCAAGATGCAATCCTCTTGATCCCCGTCTATGAGAAAACCGTAGTATCTCTCGGGCGGATGAGAAATCCTACTAGATCTGCGGAGTGGATGAGGTTCGTTGGGTATTACTGAATCTAACGGTTCCACCAAATCTTCAGTTATAGTTTGTGTTTCTGGAACTTCATCCAGTTCTGCCGCGCTGCCACTAATATTTTTTACAAGAAATTCTTTTTCCAAAAATGTGGCGTTCCTAGAAACAATAATCCTTTGTTCCTCTGCGTGGTAGAAAAGATACCCATTAGAATCCTTTGGGTATCCCACAAACTTACACAAAACTGATCGTGCTTTAAGTTTGTCTGGGTTCTGCTTTTTGACATAAGTAGGGCAACCCCAAATCTTAACACGTTTAAGATACAAACTCTTACCACTCCATAATTCATACGGAGTTTTAGGCACAGATTTAGATGGAACTTGATTCAAAAGATGTGCCGCTATTTGAAGCGGATATCCCCAGAATAAAAAAGGCAACTCAACACTACTCATCATGAAGCGAACTATATCCAATAGTGTACGATTCCTTCACTCCGATACACCGTTGTTCTATGGTGTGTATAGAGGAGTAAGCTGAGAGAGAATTCCATTCTCTTTTAGGTAATCAAGGAATTCCATGCTCAAGTACTCCCCTCTTCTATCAGATCTGAGGATCTTGATAGTTTTTCCGTTCTCTATTTCGTTTCTGTATTCTTTGAATTTCTTAAAAGCTTCAGATTTGTGTTTCAAAGGAAACACAAATCCGAACCTTGAGAGATCGTCAGTGAATGTAATGAAGTACGAGAACCCACCCCGTGCATGTATAGACATTAGACCACATATCCCTAGAGCTCTGCTGTTCTTTCTCCGTGTTCGGTGAATGGAGATTTGGTCATTTTTCCCTTGAGATAAGACTGACAAGTTTCATAAGATGAAAATTCGAACGTATTCAAATGTCCATCCTTATGTAATTTACTCAGTCTTTTCTCTCCGATATGACCAAGTCTACAATGCCACAAGTAAGATTCGTTCTCTTCTGATGGTCTCCGATATGACCAAGTCTAGTTTTGAAGGTCTCAACCTTTCCATGTACATCAATTTTCATCTTAAAGATCCAGTTGCTCTCGATGGGTTTTATCCTTTCAGGTGCAACTTCCAAAGTCCATACTTTGTTGGTGTATATGGATTCCATCTCAGATCGCATAGCATCGAGCCATTTCACAGAGTCTCTACTTGTGGTGGCCTGCTCCAAACTAGTTGGGTCATCATTTTCCATGATGCAATCCTTGCTCCCACCGTCTATGAGAAAACCGTAGTATCTCTCAGGTAGATGAGAAACCCTACTAGATCTGCGGAGTGGCTGAGGTTCGTCGGGGACTATTGAATCCTTCGGTTCTACCAAATTGTCAGTAATTATTTGTGTAGCTGGAACTTCTTCCAGCTCTACCTCATGACCACTAATTTCTTTCACAAGAAATTCCTTTTCTAAAAAGGTGGCATGTTGAGAAACAAACACTTTTTGCTCCTCAGTATGGTAGAATATATATTCATAGGAATCCTTTGGATATCCCACAAACTTACACAAAATAGATCTTGCCTCGAGTTTGTCCGGATTTTGCTTTTTAATATAGACCGGTCAACCCCATATCTTAACTCGTTTAAGAGATGGTCTCTTCCCATTCCATATCTCATATGGAGTGGTAGGCACGGATTTGGTCGGAACCCTATTCAATAGGTATGCAGCTGTCTAAAGTGCATAACCCCAAAAGAAAATAGGTAACCCAGCAATACTCATCATAGAGCGCACCATATTTAACAGGGTGTGATTTCTTCGCTCCGAAACTCCATTGTGCTGTGGTGTATACGGAGGAGTAAGCTGAGAGAGAATCCCATTCTCTTTTAAGTAGTCTCTGAATTCCGTGCTCAAGTATTCTCCTCCCCGATCAGATTGTAGGACTTAAATACTTTTACCTGTCTGGTTCTCAACTTCGTACTTATATTTCTTGAATTTCTCAAAAAATTCAGATTTGTGTTTCATCAGGAACACATGTCCGTATCTTGAGAGATCATCGGTGAATGTAATGAAGTACGAGGAACCATTCCTGGCATATGTAGACATAGGATCGCATACATCACTATGTATCAGTCCCAAGAGTTCAGTAGCTCTTTCTCCATGTCCAGTAAACGGAGTTTTGGTCATCTTGCCTTTGAGACATGACTCGCAAGTTTTATAAGATGTAAATTCGAAAGGATACAAATATCCATCTTTATGCAACTTAGCTAGTCTTGTCGCATTGATATGACCTAGTCTACAATGCCATAAGTAGGCTTCGTTCATTTCTGAACTTTTCCACTTGTGTGTGTTCTGTATATTTAGAACCGTGGTTTGGTTTCGAACGTTTATACCGTTACATAATGTACCAAACGCAATCAACACTTAATTTAGAAAAATGTTCATAATATTATCCTCTAGTGCAAAGTTATATCCTTCTTTATGCAACAAACAAACTGATATAATATTGCACGTCATTTTTGGTACGTAATAATAGTCGTTAAGAATCATTGTATTACCATTTGGTAACACTAAGAGATATTCGCCAACTGCTTTGGCTGCAACAATTGCACCATTCCCTACTATTAGAAACTTATCACCCTTTCCCAGTTCTCTACCTCTTTTTAGCCCATGTAATAAATTACATACATGGGATCCTGATCCGGTATCTAATACCCAGGATGTAGAGAATACTGAGAAACATTTCTCGGTTACGAACACACCCGAAGACAATGCATCAACATACTTATTCTTCGTTCGGGTTGCGTGGGAATCCCGATATTCCCCTATTCCTTACTCAGACTTATGACAATCTTAAGAAAAAGCGGAACCAACGTTCCCCAGCTCAGTATAATAAGCGGGTTCAGTCAATACATCTATATTATTATCTTGATTTAGGCCTGTCATGGTCGCTACCTGGAGAGAGAGAGAGAGAAGGAAACGCATTAGAGTGCGCTCTTTAGAAGATTAGATTAGTTATTATTTTATCTAATCAGTATGGCTTCCACTGTTTTTATCAAATCTCCCTTCAAAACATAAAAGGTAAGATTAGCCGAGATTAATTACACTCTACAAGTTCGCCAATCAGTCAGCCAGGCAGGTATTGGTACTTTGAGGAAGTCTCCCCATGCTTTCACATGGAACTAATTAAATAACCTCGTTTCCACAGGGGCATAACCCCGTTAACACCTTTCTTAGACACCTACTGGATCATCTAATTGCAAAGTGGAAAACTCTCTCAGGAGTAACTCTTACTCGCAGTGGGTATCGGGATCCAACTATCTCATAGAAGGTATGTAATCTCATTACAAATTTCAAAACTTGAAATTCCCAATATCTGTTTTTACCCCTAGCAACTTATGATCTTAACAAGGTCAACAAATCATAAATGTTAGTCAAGTTCTACCCGTCATTTCGTGATTGAATTAAACCCACCCATACGACCCTTAACATGGTCAACAAAGCCGTACGACTACCCTAATTCAATCGCATCACATGCGACACATAAGCACTAATCAGCTACCGCACACTATGCCTTGACAAAGTCAACAAACGTAGCACAAATACTAAATAGCACTTATCTAAAATGACGGAGGGCTACGAATGGTTTTGATGAAAACGTTTAACGTAATGAACTTGATATCGTTGTAGAATCTAGTGATTTGAAAAGAGGCGTTTTTTGTAGCTTTTACTAGTTTTGCTAAAGAGGTCACTCCCGGTGAAGGGATCTCGTCTCTTTCCTCATCGAATGAGGTGCTGGATATTCATCAAGGAATACCACTATGCAAAGCAAGAAATAGTGAAGCTGTCAAAAACAAAACTGAGTGGGTTGTAGCATTTGCTAGTTTTGCTAAAGAGGCCACTCCCGGTGAAGGGATCTCGGCTCTTTCCTGATCGAATGAGGTGCTGGATATTCATCAAGGAATACCACTATGCAAAGCAAGAACTAGAGCTACCTTTTAAAATTTTTGATTCTACAGCATCTTTAGCTTTCTTTTCTTTCCATTAATCTCATTAATGAAGTCCCATCATTTATGTTTCCCTAAACATCACAGAAAATAAAAGAAACTAGAACGTACGTTTATACTATCCGCATTCGCCACGGGACCCCATCATGCACCGTTAGGTTACTTAACTAACAGCAGAGCGGGGGCTGGACTAGCGCGGGTGCAAAACATAAGCAATATTTATTATATATATATATATATATATATATATATAGCATTCGTCTCACGCAGTTATATGATCACATCACAGAACTAAGCAGTAGAAGCAAAACATATGAAATATTGGATATATTAGCAGGTCCGTGTTTTAAATTCAGCCAGTAATGAAAAACACGGATTCCACAGTCGTGATAAATAGCCAAACCCACATCCCTAGACCCTTACGAGAACGGTAAGCAACCCTGCCAATTCTAGAGTTAAGAGACCCGGTCTCGATTCGTCGAGATGGCCTCCCAATGGACTCTAGAACTCGGTCACTTGTGCTCCCCGTCTTGGGTGTATCCTAATGCGGAAAAGTAAATAATATACATCAATGGTGACATCATCCTCAACCTGGAAGTGTCCCAATAAAAGAATATTACATACAACTTTTTACATGAATGAAAATGGAAAAACTCTCATCTCACGCAAAAATCCCCAGCTATTCAATCACGACGATCCAATATAACATATCACAGCAACACATAACATCACATATCATCAACGTAAGTAAATATGCGTATCCCAAATGTCGTTGATATATAGCAATGAGAACGGGAATACCCCACATATTACACTTACGGTCGTAAAAAAGAAATGAAAAACTATAATATTTAGAATCCGCATATCACTTAGACATCATAAACCCGGAATATCTCATATGCGAAATTTCATGCCTAACCTATAAACCTTGCATTTTAGTCTCAAATCAAAAACACTTTTCAATAACTTAGTCGGGTAATTCAATAAAACTCCCGACTAACATAATCGAATACTCGTCGCGAACTTTAGTAGAAGGCCGTACCCTGATGCCGACGATGAAGTGCACTTAGGCGGAACACCGTGGCCGCGAGCACCCGAGTGGATACCATTGGCAATGGGGTTCTCCTACAGTCACTTGGTCGGGGAAATGAGGCATTGCTATCTAGTAGAGTTATCCGGCGAGTGTTCGCGTACTATACGCGATTGCGACGGAGTATTGATCCGAATCAAAACTCCGTGGCAATCGATCAATATAGACTAAAATGCTAGATTTACAATTAGCAAACTAGTTTTCACAAAACTAATTAAATGTGGATTCCATATATTGCATCACATATCAAACTTAAACCCGAAACGATGTTAAAACACGACTAGGAAACACTCCGAATAGCCCCAATAGAAAAGTTAACATCACATGCAAACTGAGCTAAACAAACATAACCTGAAATCCCAAAACCAACATGTCACGTCCCGAAAGTACGGAACATGACCGGCACTTAAACTACGAAATGTCTCGAGGCGTACGTAATCTAAGTAAACCGAAAACCCAGAAATCCAAACCAAGAAAAGTAGTAGAGTGAAGGAAAATCAATTTAAATCAAGTAGTTTTAATAGCATAAGCCGAATTATGCGTTTTTAAAAAACATCAAATATTTACTGAAAATTTCGGCAGAGTCTCCTTTGTAAATACTGGCCCCCAAACGGGATACAACATGAATAGTATACGAAATAAATAAAAGGCATCCCCAAGCGGGAGCTATCTCTCCCTCAATCGACGGTCACAACCACACAAGCAATATAATATACAACGCCAAGGACGAGGATCAAAACTCAAAACAACAAGAAATCCACAGAAATACAATACGCGACTCTAAGGTCAAAAGAATAACATCACTGGTCTCTATCTCAGAAATAAATACATGTTTGGTTGATGGAATTTACTAGATACAACTGAATAATATTATACAAAGTAATATGATAGGTACGATACCAATAAACCCACCTACTAGCAAGTCACCGAAAGAAGCAGTGCCAGCAAAGCCGTAATGAAACCTGTACGGCAAAACCTGCAAGAAACTGTGGCACAACGGGGGTGAGTTGCCAACTCGTGAGTAGAAAAATATCTACGAACAGAATCTGCATGAACAACGTAATCCTAGGTCAACGATCATAATATATCCTCAAATATATAACATGCAGCCTATAACAAAGGCTAGGATACATATCTAACCCGAGTGTAATCCCATGTGCCCGTGTCAGTGTCTCAGGTAGCAATATATCATATGGATGATGTATGAATGCATGAAACAGAATGCATGTACTGAAGAAAACTGCTTTCATAAATTAGTGAGATTTCTGTATCTTTTTAAAACGAGATATCATAATAAAATCAGCATAAACAGTGCCTAGCATCGACACAAAACAAATATCCAAATATCTCGATATTTCTGTGTCGCAATCTCTGTACCTCAATATCTCAATCTCACTATCTAGGGCGTCGTCAGTTCAGACCGGCCCCAACCATCAATCTCAAGACCACGACGGTATCCTTCGGATATCCGACGCGTTGGGTAAAATCACTGGTCGGTAGTGCTCCCCTGCCAGGCTCAACGCCATCATCTGCGATCCTCTTGCCCCGGGGTACCGCACCGGGTCCACCATGTACCCGAAACGGTTCCTCCACTCCTCGAACTCGGGTTTCGAAATCCATCAGCAAACTCATGGTGGACGACTCATACATCATGGGAAAACCGCACTTTACTTTTAAAAAAAAGAATTTTATAAGTATTTTTGCGGTTTTCCCCCAAATCCAGGAAATCTCATGAAAATCCGAATCCAAATCCTCAATAGCATGTAAACAGTGAATATAGACATAAAAATCCATGAATGTGGCATATCAATGAATAATAACATGCATGAAGTAGCATGTAATATCTACAATGTCTAAACTAGCATATAAGGCAAGTACACTAATATCATGTCTAAACTATTAGCTAACAATTTATGTCAAATGAAACAGTATTTTATAAAGTGTTCGTGACATGGCAATTACCGATGAAGATGTGTGTGAGCCGGGAAGTAAGTGTACGTGGTACATACGCGTCATCGGTAATGGTGCTAGTGTCCTAACAGTATGATATCAACAATAGAATATGAATCATAATGTAAGCAGGCGATGCAGAGCGAACAACAATAATGAGCGGGAGCTGAATACTAGACACAACGACAACTAATATGGGCTAACAACTACACTAAATTATAGGGCTAAGCTGTCAAGCAAAACTAAAGGTAAGGAAGCCGCCTAACGTCTGAGTCGATACGTATGTATATATATCTATTAGTCGGTGATCCCGCCTCGATAATATCACATCCGACACTATATCTATAATCAAATATTCCCAAATCAAGAGTGCGGATCAAACATCAATATATAGCTCGTACGTAAATCCATCATACTGTTAGTGTATATGCCCTAGAGGCCATTACTGTATCATACTAGTTTGTATATTACTTGATGGAAGCTTGGGATATTCACCTTGTATAAACAATCTTGCTCAATATAGTAGTATGCTACTTGGTTTGTTTCTACTTCAATGTGTACTTGTGTTTATTTCAGTATATCACTTATACGCATTAGTGGAGCCCTTAGGATCTTTGCTTGATTACCAGCGTTGTGATGGCAGTCACACTAGTGGGGGCTGGGTAATCTATAAGCACATCCTTATACAGGTCCCTAGTCGCAGGACTATCGAGACAGGGCATCGATACTCCGGAGTAGACTAGCGTATGCGCTTCTCATCCCAGTATGGGAGATGGTCTGTCCCACAGCCATCAGTACGTCGTACTGGAGATAGTATACGGGTGCTCGTTAGGTTACGAGTACACTGGACAGGACTCGTCGGGAACTGACAGGTTGGTACTATACCTATCGTCAGTTATCAGTTCCCAGGTGACATGAGTACAGCTTAGTCCGCTGACTTGACACTGGCACTTCGCCTCGAGTGTGTTCCCACTGCACTTTGATCACTACCCTACCACGGCTCAAAGGAGTCGTGCAAACAGGTGGTGGTTGGGTGCAGTCCCGAAGCACTTGGAGGCAGTGACGGTTAGACAGGATTCGTCTCTCCCGGTATTGGGGGTTGACATCGCGCTGTGTCTAGGAGAGCCATTACACGAGTAGTCCCTGGCCAGGGCAAGCGAGATATACTGGTAGGTTTCCAGTGTTATCTCAGGGTGTTTTGGGCTTCACTCCGACACGACTTGTACCGCTATTGGGGGACTGACGTTTTACCGCCCCCTAGGCCCGACATGCGATGTATCAGACGAACAGACCGGACTGTACGGAGACTGTCACATTCAGACTCAGTAGGAGTTCAGATGGGGTTTCACCTCGTCAGCCTTCTTGTCGACATCTACCTGGGGACCGTTACGCACAGCTAGTGCCGCTTGCGGTCTGTGGTTAAACCCACTGCCAGCGTAGTGTCGAGTCTTTAGAGTCCCACACAGAGGGTATTCGCCTCTGGGCAAAACAGAGTAGAGGTCGCATGGTTTTGCGACAGGGTTCGTTCTCATCCGCGCACTTGTGCACGTTTAGAGTCCGGACGGATATTACTGGCTGGCTCTGGTTTGAGTCAGATACTGGTATATGTTTTTGGGGTTGCTTTTATCTCAGTATTCATGTTCCTCGGAACAAGGATGCAGGTGTGTATGCACGGTTATTTGAGGAAGAGGAAGATGACTTTCATTAGGGTTTCGGAACGGGTGTGTATGCACAGTTGACAGTCGTCTTTTTCCAAACCCTAATGGATTTGTATTATATCAATTAATAATATATAATAAAATGAAATTGTGTCATGGTTGGTTTTTGTTGACTTGTTGACCATGGTTGACTTGTTGACCATGGTTGAAGTTTTGACCATCATCATTACAAAAGAAAGATGCTCTTTGATTCTAGCAAATTCATTTAATGTTTGAAATGATAATGGTCATTCTAAAACTTTCCATCAACCTTTTCATTTTCATTATTATTATTATTGATAATTCTTTTTCTTTTGCATTATGGTTGCAAGAAAGAAAAAGGATAGCTCATTCTATCATATTCATTCTCTCTCTTCACTTCATCTTCTTCTTCCTCTAGCTAAAGAGAAACCTTCTAATGTGTTGAGAATCCTTCTCTTTAAAAAGAAAAGCACCCCTTAGACTCTCTCTACTCATTCTAGGTTCAAGGTTTAGCAAGCCGGAAACCCTAGTTCACTCAAAGATCGAGGAAGAGCCCAAAGGTCGAACCTTCGAGGTGGATCCATCTTCGACGGAAGAAGGCGACAAGAAGAGAACCATCAACCTCTACAAAAGTTTGAAGAAGAAGGAGTTCAAGTTTAGGTATAACCATCCTCATCCGAGTAGCTAACTTTCTTTAGCTTGTATGCTAGTTTTAGTTTAGCTAAAGATCCCGACTTTGCTTAGTCCATGTTGCCCCTTGCGCTAAAAATTTGACTTTTATACCGTTTCCGCCTCCCCGTAAGAACCGGGGGTCGCAACATGGACTTACAGTGGTATCAGAGCCTAACTAAACTTAAACTAGCTTGGTAGTGAAGTGTAACGAAGTTCGGAACCGAAAAAAAATCACAAAACCGGAAAAACAAAACCCTAAGTTTCTGTTGAAATTTTTTCTGCTCTGAATGAAATACTTTACACTTGTAAATTCGGCTCAGGGTTTTGTGTGAACACCCAAGAAAAACGATGCAGTGATTCGTTCAAACCGCCGCGCTTCCGCCGCACGAGGTAGGCATGTGCCGCGGAAGCGCCGCGGTTTGTCATCTTCTGTGCATCGTTTTTCGTGCAGTGTGTGTCTGTGTTGGTTTTGGGATTTTTAAAATATATTATATGTGCCCATATTTTCCAGAACTGAAATTCACTTTTGGGGTCCTATAATTCCGTATTTTTTTCCGAACTTCACTGCACTTTGACTATGATGGTTATATCTGTGATGTTTGCATGTATTGAACGTCGGCTAATCGCTATAGGTCGATTAGTCGGGGTTATACATGATCTGTGTTTGATATTGGATTGTGTATATGAATGTGTTGGACTGTCGCAGGTGAATAGCCGGGGTGGATGTGAGATGAGCTTTTGTTTTTCTTTCATTCATTGTAAATGTAAATTGATGTAATAATTATTATTTGTTTGGCCGCACAACCGGGTCGGGGTTGTAGCCGTCATTGTATAATTCTTTTTACTGTTTTGCTCCTAGGATAGACCCATGGAGGGGTGCACAAACTGCCGGGTACTTGGCGGGTAGTTTGCCGCACCCGTAGGGGTCTTGGGTGGGGTATTTGGCTATTCACCGCGACCGTGTAATCCGCTTTTCATTGCAGGCTCGAAAGGATTGCGGATTGCTAGTATATCCAATGTATTCATCTGTGATCTGTAATGTCTATCATTGATTTCTATTTAGGCGTTGCTTATGTTTTACAGCCGCGCTAGCCCAGCCCCCGCTCTGTCGTTAGTTAAGTAACCTAACGAGTGATGACGGGACCCCGTGGCGAATGCGAATGGCATAAGCGTACGTCATATTTTGGTTGTTTTCTGCAATGGTAGGATTAAATGATGGGACGCATTAAAAGAATTAATGCAAGAATATCACGCATTAAAAGAACTAATGCAAGATAATAAACCAAGTTTAAGTCGATGGAACACTTTCGGAAAACCACTCGGTTCTTTTCAAAACTAACTTTTAAATGCGGAGCTTGAGCCACTCCTTCTAAAAGCTATCTCGTTCCATCGATTATATCAAGTTCACTACGTTCACGGTTTTACCAAAACCATCCGTAGCCCTCCGTCGTTTCATATGAATATTCAACAGTATTCAAGCTGTGTTTGTTGGCCTTAGTCAAGGCACAGTGTTTGGTAGCTGCTGGGTATTCATATGTTGCATAGATAGAATGCGTTGGTTTGGGACAGTCGTATTGCCTTGTTGGCCATAGTCAAGGGTACATACGGGTGGGTTCAAATTAACCTGGATAACGACGGGAAGAACTTGACATGTGACTTATGATTTGTTGGCCTTAGTCAAGGTCATAAGAGCATGGGGCAAAAATCCACATCGGGAGTTTCATAAGTACTGAAACTTGCTAGATTTGCATACCATTTGGAGTGTGATGATTATGGTAGGATTCCTTCATTTTCGTCACGCGATGATATTTGGATCCCGATCCTACTGTGAGTATATGCTACTCCTCGGGAAATTTCTCATTAAACGATCAATGCTATAAACCTAGTAGGTGCCTAGAAAGGTGTTAGCGGGGCTATGCCCCCAGGGAAAAGAGGTTCTTAAATTAAGGAACTTCGCGAAAGCGTTGGAAAACCTCCCTCGAAGTACCGACACTGGCCTGGCTGAACGGTTAAGCAAGTATTGTACGGTGGGATTGATCCCGGCTAATTCTTCCTTTGTGGTTTGAGGAGGGATTCGAGAGACAGTGGGAGCCATCCTGTTTAGATAAATTAAAAACCATTCTAAACTTGCAAGAGCATCGTGCTAAGTGTTTCTTCTCTCCCCCTGCAGCGACCAAATCGAAATGACTGGACTTAAGTTACTTCTAGATAAAAACATACTGACAGGGCTAAACTACAAAGATTGGCTCAGGAATGTCAAATTGGCAATCGCTTACGACAAGCTGGGGTATCTTCTTACCACCAAAACTCCCCCCGTCCCAGGTCCCACCTCCAGCGTCGCGGATAAGGAAATCCGTACGACTTGGGAGATTGACAGCGCGAAGGCCAGGTGCCTCGTACTTGCCTCGATGGACAACGACCATCAGAGGAGGCACGAGAATATGGATTTGGAATCCATATTTCTTCATACAAAAGAACTGTATGGAGAGCAGTCTCGTATCGCAAGATACGAAGTGTCGAAGAAGTTATTTTCGACAAAGTTGGCCGTCGGATCATCGGTAGCGGACCACGTGCTTAAGATGATTGGCTACACTGAGGAGCTCGCAGAACTTGGGACCACGTTGGACAGTGAACTCTATACGGATATAATTCTCCAGTCCCTTCCATCCACTTACGCCCAGTTCATACTGAATTTCAACTTGCAAGAAAAGGAAGTTGAACTTTCAGAACTCCTCAACCTGCTGAGGAGCGCAGAGGGCACCCTACAGAAGGGTAGGGATACACCCGCTTTGTTTGTAGGAGGATCTTCTTCCTCTAGGTCCAAGGCGAAAGCCAAGGGAAAGAGGAAGAAAGCCCCCGCCAAACCAAGAGGCGGTGTTAGTAAAGTGGGTACGAAGGGAAAGGAAAAGGCAACAAAGATTGCGGGGAAGCTTATTGGAAAGGAAGAGTGCTTCTATTGTCATAAGAGTGGACACTGGAAGAAAGATTGCAGGGCTTGGAAAGCCAGGACACAGGAACTGAAGCAGGTTGCGGCTTCAGCTTCAGGTGTGTATGTTATTGAAAACTGTCTTTCTATAAACTCTACTTCCTGGGTATTGGATACCGGATCAGGATCTCATATCTGTAATTTTTTGCAGGCGTTGAGAAACCGTAGGTTTTTGAAGGCAGGTGACATGACCCTCAGAGTTGCGAACGGAGCTAGCATGGATGCTAAAGCCGTGGGGGACTATCACCTGGGAATGACAGATGGGCATGTTTTGGTTTTGCGTAATTGCTTTTTTGTACCCAACGCAACTTGTAATATCATTTCTGTATCTTTGGTTTCTAAAGAAGGTTATGAATTTGCGTTTGTAAGTAATGTTGTAAACATTCACCTTAATCAAGTTCTGATTGGGTCAGGTACACTGAGCAATGGTATATACGTATTAAACCAACCACAGATTTTCAATATCCAGAATACACACAAAAGAAAGTCTCCAGATATCAATCAGGCTTTCTTATGGCATTGTAGACTGGGTCACATCAATGAGACACGGTTGACTAAGTTACATAAAGAAGGATACTTGGATCCGTTCGAGTATCAGTCTTATGCCACTTGTGAATCTTGTCTCATGGGAAAGATGACAAAGACTCCGTTCACTGGACACGGAGAAAGAGCGAGCGAGCTCTTAGGACTCATACACAGTGACGTGTGTGGTCCAATGTCTACACATGCGAGAAGCGGTTATTCATACTTCATTACTTTCACAGACGATTTCTCTAGGTATGGACATGTCTTCTTAATGAAGCACAAATCCGAGGCCTTTGAGAAATTTCGGGATTACAAGAATGAAGTTGAAAAACAAACAGGCAAAAGTATCAAGATCCTAAGATCGGATCGAGGTGGTGAATACTTGAGTGCCGAGTTCCTGGACTATTTAAAAGAGAATGGTATTCTCTCTCAGCGTACTCCTCCATACACTCCGCAACATAACGGTGTATCAGAAAGGAGGAATCGAACCCTATTGGATATGGTTCGTTCCATGATGAGTAAGGCTGAGTTACCGCGATCTTTCTGGGGATATGCACTAGAAACAGCTGCACATCTCTTGAACCAAGTTCCTACTAAGACTGTGCCTACCACACCATATCAGATGTGGAGTGGGAAGAAACCCTGTCTTAAAGCCTTTAAGACATGGGGATGTCCGGCTTTTGTAAAAAAACAGCATGCGGACAAGCTCGAGGCACGCTCAGTACAGTGCAAGTTTGTGGGATACCCAAAGAACTCCAAGGGGTATCTATTCTATTACGCAAAGGAGCAAAAAGTCCTTGTTTCTCGTCATGCCCACTTCTTGGAAACTGAGTTTTTGGAAAATCAGATAAGTGGGAGCGCAGTAGAACTGGATGAAATTCCAGAACCTCAGACTATTACTGAAAGCTTAGTGGAACCAGAGGGTTCAAAAGAACACGACATTCCTATGCCGCTCCGTAGGAGTAGTAGGCAGTCTCATCCGCCCGAGAGATACTGCGGTTTTCTCATAGACGGGGATAGAGAGGATTGCATCATAGATTATGATGAGCCTACTAGCTTCCAGCAGGCCATTCAGAGCGTTGACTCGGTAAAATGGCTGGATGCAATGCGGACCGAAATGGAGTCCATGTACACCAACAAAGTATGGACGTTGGACATTGCTCCAGACGGGGTAAAACCCGTAGGATGCAAGTGGATCTTCAAAAGGAAGATTGGTGTAGATGGACAGGTTGAGACCTATAAAGCTAGACTTGTAGCAAAGGGTTTCCGTCAAAGACCTGGCTTGGACTATGACGAAACCTTTTCTCCAGTAGCTATGCTGAAATCCATTCGGATCCTTCTTGCCATTGCTGCCTTCCACGATTATGAGATTTGGCAGATGGACGTAAAAACCGCTTTTCTAAATGGAAATTTAGAGGAGTGTGTCTATATGGATCAGCCAGAGGGTTTCATTCAGAGTGGGAGCAGTGGAAAGGTGTGCAAGTTGCTTAAGTCCATTTATGGACTAAAGCAGGCGTCGCGGAGTTGGAACATCTGTTTTGATGAGACGGTCAAGGAATTTGACTTTATCAAAAATGCAGATGAACCATGCATCTATAGTAGATTTGTAGCGAGAACTGTAGTATTCCTTGTTTTATACGTGGATGACATTCTCTTAATAGGAAATGACATTCCTATGCTACAATCTGTCAAGGGTTTCTTGTCACACAGGTTCTCCATGAAAGACCTGGGTGATGCCTCTTACATCCTGGGGATCCGGATCCATCGTGATAGATCCAAGAGGATATTAGGACTTTCACAATCCAGGTACATCGACACCGTACTGAAAAGATTCAGTATGGAAGATTCCAAGCGCGGTAACCTACCGGCTTGTCACGGGATCACCCTCTCTAAAGAGATGTCTCCCAAGACTGATTTGGAGAGGGATCGCATGTCTATTATACCCTACGCTTCTGCGGTAGGCTCTATAATGTATGCGATGTTGTGTACCAGACCGGATGTAGCTTATGCACTGAGTGTAGTAAGCCGGTATCAGTCAAACCCTGGGGAGAAACATTGGATAGCAGTAAAGAACATTCTCAAGTACCTGAGAAGGACTAAGGAGATGTTCTTGGTGTATGGCGGAAAAGACCTCCAGATCGAGGCCTTTGCTGACTCCAGCTTCCAGAGTGACAAGGATGATTCCAAGTCCATGTCGGGTTTTGTCTTTACCCTCAATGGAGGGGCGGTGTGTTGGAAGAGTTCCAAACAGGAAACCGTTGCAGACTCGACTATGGAAGTGGAATACATCGCTGCATCTGATGCCGCAAAAGAAGCTGTCTGGATGAGGAAGTTCTTAAAAGAACTTCAAGTGGTTCCGTCCATTGTTGACCCAGTACCTCTGTATTGCGACAACAACGGGGCTATAGCTTTAGCAAAGGAACCCAGGTCCCATCAGAGATCCAGGCACATCTTGAGGCGGTATCACCTGATCAGGAAGATCGTGGATCGCAAGGAGATCGAGGTTCGGAGGGTTTCTTCAGAAGAGAACACTGCAGATCCATTCACCAAGGCCTTACCCCAGACTCAGTTCGAGCGGCTGATCGAGATGATAGGTCTTCGATACGCCAGTACATGGCCTTAGTGCAAGTGGGAGATTGTTAGTGTATATGCCCTAGAGGCCATTACTGTATCATACTAGTTTGTATATTACTTGATGGAAGCTTGGGATATTCACCTTGTATAAACAATCTTGCTCAATATAGTAGTATGCTACTTGGTTTGTTTCTACTTCAATGTGTACTTGTGTTTATTTCAGTATATCACTTATACGCATTAGTGGAGCCCTTAGGATCTTTGCTTGATTACCAGCGTTGTGATGGCAGTCACACTAGTGGGGGCTGGGTAATCTATATGCACATCCTTATACAGGTCCCTAGTCGCAGGACTATCGAGACAGGGCATCGATACTCCGGAGTAGACTAGCGTATGCGCTTCTCAGCCCAGTATGGGAGATGGTCTGTCCCACAGCCATCAGTACGTCGTACTGGAGATAGTATACGGGTGCTCGTTAGGTTACGAGTACACTGGACATGACTCGTCGGGAACTGACAGGTTGGTACTATACCTATCGTCAGTTATCAGTTCCCAGGTGACATGAGTACAGCTTAGTCCGCTGACTTGACACTGGCACTTCGCCTCGAGTGTGTTCCCACTGCACTTTGATCACTACCCTACCACGGCTCAAAGGAGTCGTGCAAACAGGTGGTGGTTGGGTGCAGTCCCGAAGCACTTGGAGGCAGTGACGGTTAGACAGGATTCGTCTCTCCCGGTATTGGGGGTTGACATCGCGCTGTGTCTAGGAGAGCCATTACACGAGTAGTCCCTGGCCAGGGCAAGCGAGATATACTGGTAGGTTTCCAGTGTTATCTCAGGGTGTTTTGGGCTTCACTCCGACACGACTTGTACCGCTATTGGGGGACTGACGTTTTACCGCCCCCTAGGCCCGACATGCGATGTATCAGACGAACAGACCGGACTGTACGGAGACTGTCACATTCAGACTCAGTAGGAGTTCAGATGGGGTTTCACCTCGTCAGCCTTCTTGTCGACATCTACCTGGGGACCGTTACGCACAGCTAGTGCCGCTTGCGGTCTGTGGTTAAACCCACTGCCAGCGTAGTGTCGAGTCTTTAGAGTCCCACACAGAGGGTATTCGCCTCTGGGCAAAACAGAGTAGAGGTCGCATGGTTTTGCGACAGGGTTCGTTCTCATCCGCGCACTTGTGCACGTTTAGAGTCCGGACGGATATTACTGGCTGGCTCTGGTTTGAGTCAGATACTGGTATATGTTTTTGGGGTTTCTTTTATCTCAGTATTCATGTTCCTCGGAACAAGGATGCAGGTGTGTATGCACGGTTATTTGAGGAAGAGGAAGATGACTTTCATTAGGGTTTCGGAATGGGTGCGTATGCACAGTTGACAGTCTTTTTCCAAACCCTAATGGATTTGTATTATATCAATTAATAATATATAATAAAATGAAATTGTGTCATGGTTGGTTTTTGTTGACTTGTTGACCATGGTTGACTTGTTGACCATGGTTGAAGTTTTGACCATCATCATTACAAAAGAAAGATGCTCTTTGATTCTAGCAAATTCATTTAATGTTTGAAATGATAATGGTCATTCTAAAACTTTCCATCAACCTTTTCATTTTCATTATTATTATTATTGATAATTCTTTTTCTTTTGCATTATGGTTGCAAGAAAGAAAAAGGATAGCTCATTCTATCATATTCATTCTCTCTCTTCACTTCATCTTCTTCTTCCTCTAGCTAAAGAGAAACCTTCTCATGTGTTGAGAATCCTTCTCTTTAAAAAGAAAAGCACCCCTTAGACTCTCTCTACTCATTCTAGGTTCAAGGTTTAGCAAGCCGGAAACCCTAGTTCACTCAAAGATCGAGGAAGAGCCCAAAGGTCGAACCTTCGAGGTGGATCCATCTTCGACGGAAGAAGGCGACAAGAAGAGAACCATCAACCTCTACAAAAGTTTGAAGAAGAAGGAGATCAAGTTTAGGTATAACCATCCTCATCCGAGTAGCTAACTTTCTTTAGCTTGTATGCTAGTTTTAGTTTAGCTAAAGATCCCGACTTTGCTTAGTCCATGTTGCCCCTTGCGCTAAAAATTTGACTTTTATACCGTTTCCGCCTCCCCGTAAGAACCGGGGGTCGCAACGTGGACTTACACGTACGACATCCCAAATCTGGGTATGGGTCAATATCACATTATTCATCTGGTATCCTCTTTATCCAAGATCATAATCTGGGTACCGATCTACGTCTAGTATGATACTAATATCATCAATATAGTCATGATCTGACTGCTGATCTACAGCCTCATACAAATCGATATCATCATCATATATCGTCATAAAGAGGTATACATCACCTAATGCGACCTATTATGAATATCTTAACATATCTTATCTCATATCATAATCTCATGTCAACCATTCAATGTATAACACTATTCATATGTATAGTCGTCCCAAGATCCGCTATAACATCAGGACGTATCTCAAATACGAATCCTGCTATATAACCAATCTCACGGTCTCAAATCAATCTCATCGACTCACCTCAAATCCCAAATACTATCCTCAAATCCAGTATGTGAACACATAGTCCCATAACCATGTGAACACATAAATACATATTCCCGTATAAGCAAAATGAAAGAAGAATGTATGCAAGTATGGGTGTGTGTGTATGTGTGGTGCAACCTCTACTCTAGGATTTCGCAACACTAAACCTATCCAATCACACCTAAAATCTATCTTTATCATCAATAACCTCAACAATAAATAATCAATATATATGTGTGTATACGTATTCGTATACATCACCACGAACTGCGGGGGCGCTATACGCCATCTACCCGACTTCTCCCCGTAAATATAAATCCACTCACCTGGTCCTTGTTCGCCGGTGCCGACATCGCCACGCGCTTGCTTGTCGTCTCGAAGTCCACAAGGGGTACCTACATGTCATAACGCACCGTATCGCATTAAAAACCAAATTCGAAATCGAAACGGCATACGAAAATCAAATCGGCACGCGTATCACGCATAGGTCAAAACCTATCGCCTACGCATGCACGAATAGCTAAACCAACCCTCGATGTCGATGTACAGACGTCAAACCATCGAGAAAAACCCAAACACACTCATTTGCGCATTCACGAACACTAATTATAATATAAAATAGGTTAAAATTCACAAAAACCCCAAATTCACTTTAAAAGCCATTTTTTCGAAAATCTAGCAAGCAAAAATTACCCGTTTTAGTACAAACTCGACGTTTAAGCAAATCTAGCGGCTATAATACTTATTAAACATCTCAAATAAGTCATACAACCTATTTCAAGAATTTAATATCATCAATTCTTATAAAAATAAAAATTCTAGTTTTGCAATTTATCTAATTTTAACAATTTCAACTAAAAATGCACAAAACAATAACTACGCTTGATTTTGCATGGTCCAAGGCATTAAACCACTCAATATCATAACCAAGTCATATAAACCATTCCAATAATTTATTCTCCTCAAAATATATATATTTACAAAACCTAGTTAACAAAATTAGCACAATTTTCCATTTTAGCTCAAAACTTGGGTTTTAATCAACTTTAAATATTTTAACAATTCTAGTGGCCATAATTCTCATTAAAACATGTTAACTAAGCCACACAACCATTAACTAGATTTTAATCTCACTCTTTATATTAATTACAAAAAATCTAGTTTGCAAAACAAACATAATTAGGATAATTAACATATAACAATTTGCAAACTAACAATTTGATTATGTTTCACATTCCACAAAATGATGAATTCCACTTGCAACCACAATCACACAACAAAACCCTAACTATAATCTAAAACCATCCACTTGAATTTCCAAACTTGAATTCAAAACCCCATTATTTTTTTCTTTTAAAACACCTAATTAAGTTTGATTTAAACATTCAACTAACAACTAACAAATATGGATGAATCTTTATACCTCATGATCAAGAGATCAACATGAAAATCATAGCCTCCAAAATGCCAAATTTCCTCCAAGATCCATGCTAGCTTGGGCAAAGAAATAATGGGTAGAACTTGGATTTGAGTTTAGTGAGGTTTAAATTGGATTTTTGAAGAAGTTTTTGAAGGATTTTGGAAATGAGATAAGGTGGTGAAATGGGGGAATGAGGTGCAGAATTTCGGCCAGAGGAGAGGTGAGGGAGAGGTGAGGGGATTTGAGTGGAAATTCCAAGGTCAATGCCCTCACAAATTACCATAATACCCCTACCCTTTTAATATATATAAAAAAAACCTTTTTACACCATTTCCTTCACATGAATTGAAGGCAAAGGAGGGGGGAGGGAGTGGCATGCTGCCAAGGTGGTGGTGGGGCCGGCCATGTGAGTGGGTGAGGATGTGTGTGAGGTTGCAAAGAAAATTTCATGCAAAAAGAACCCCTCAAGTTACCAAATTGCAAGTTTTAGTTCAATTTATTTAAATTTTAATTTCCTTTGATTATAACCAACTAGAAGTTGAAATAAATTGCTAAATATTTATATTACTAACTATATTTTAGTTTTCATGATTCTAAAGTATATAATTAGCTCATTCAAATTTGTATTTATCGCTAATTTAATGTATTTTTAACAGCTAAAAAAATATTAAAATAATTAATTTCGGAAAAATTTTCAGAAAATTTGAAATTTCACCAGTGGCTCAATAAACACCAAATACTAGCAATTACATAGTTAGAATATGTATATTTAATTTTATAATAAAGATATTTGCATTGTCACTTTTTACAGAAAACCCCCTTATTTTACCGATTTTTCCGAAATTTCACTGAAACGATTTTCAAAACGTTACAATCTTCCCCCCTTAAAGAAATTCGGTCCCCGAATTTAAATTAAAACTCCTCCCAAATACTAAAACATCTCTGCAAAACCATCAAGTCGTCGGGGCTCCGAAATCATAAATACATAAAACAAATCATAGCGCAGCGCATGCGCATGAAAAATGAGCATATAACTCAAAATCAAAACTCCGTCAAGTATCCCGCAATTATCGGAGTCATGGTGAAGACACAATGTCTAAATCCAAAATGAAAATTAATATGATATACATCATTAAAACATCTTGAAGCAATGCATGCCAAATTTTCTTCAAATCGCTGTGCGATGCTCGCAGCACTGCACAGTGGCGGACATCTATTGTAAGAAAATAACTACATATATATATATATATATATATATATCCTTTGCTTAATATGTACGTTCCGCCGTTTTGGAAACAATTTAGAAGGGTCTCCTTATTTTAAACATTTCGTGTCATATCAGACATGTAGGTAAATACTGAGACTATAGCTCGCTTTTTGGAAATCCCTTCAATAACTATCAATGCATGCAAAATATATTCAGGTACTATCCTCTGACTAGTCCTGCTCAGTACAAAAACTCATAGCAATCATAATAAAAACGTACTGCTCCATAAGAAATCAATCCCAAAATATGCATATAAATGCTATGTGCGTCTGGTGTGCACGGAAATCAAAATCCATATATGTTCCATACATGCGCACAGAAACAACATCTAAGTGCATCGGGTGTGCACACAACATCTGTCATAGGCAATGTGTGTGCCTGACAGCAAGGACAGGTCCGTCTGACACGCACGAAGAATCTCGATTTAGTGCATCTGGTGTGCACCAAAATCGCTTCTCAAAACATGCGCTCAACATGCGCGAAAATCCAAACCAGGTGCATCCATCATGCACGAAATCATGAAATCCAATATCAAGCGCCGGACATGCGCAAAATCAAATCAGGTGCACAAGGTGCACAAAACAAATATCGAGTATCACAATCGAAATCGAAGTCCAGTGCATCTAAGTGCAAAAAATGCGTATCACTGCACTGCAAGCATATGTGAACTATACCGAGTGCAAAACCCAAATCGTATGCGTATATACACACAAATCAACTCAACTGTATGAAATCCATATAATCACAAACATGAGAAACCAAGGCACGAAAACTATCTCAAGTGCAACAACTGTGCAAAAATCTTAAATACTCAGTAGGTGCAACCGTGGCGCATGAAAACGATATCATGAACTCAATCATCAAAACCAAATCATGCGAATATATCGCTCAAAATACCAAAATCAAGTATGGCGGAATAGTCCCGCTCAAGCACATCCTCCAAGAATCTCTGGCCAACTGTTGTGGTCACTCATAGCATGCCTCGTCGACGATCCTGAACTCTGGCCTGCCGGTGTGCGTAACATGACCACTCCTGGGTCCAAGTCTTCTCGTAATTTATCCCAGAAAGGTCCTGTCGAGATCTCTCCCAAATCTCGTTTCTGCCGAACTGTCCGGAAGTCATCGTCCCTTACTAGATCTGTTCTCGTTCCGGAACGGCTACATACTCATCGCGACTCCTTCTGGAAGGTATATCGAAGTACAATGCCTCGGCATGCGTATCGCATCTCTGATGTCGGCGGAGTGGAACGTTGTCTCATTAAGACCTCGTACGAACCTCTTACTCCACTTTTCTCTAATGTCGACTGCTTCAGACTCATCTCGTCGTGGCTGCATGGACTGAGCTCCAACGGCTATCCTCGTATCTGGAGTCTCCCAAGAATGCATCTCACCACCTAGCATCCGAATGAAGTCGAACCATCCGATCGATTTGTCAAAACCTCATAATCCTCCAAGAGCTCAACATCTTGGGTACAGTTTAACAGTATCGAGTACATACCACAGCATCGATGGTCCAGCCGTAGAAGGGCAAACCCAAGCCTCACTAATGGCGCCGCGGAACTGCCGCAAACCCTAAGGTTCAAAGACTTTCACACGGTCATTAAGTCGAGTTAGGGTTTCATTCTTCTAGAGCGTCCATAGAATTTCCTGCATGTCTTTCTGAATACTTTAAACTTGGAATAATAGGTTGCTGGCATTCGATCGTCTCTGTCGACTCTCAACGTCTCCGCGTAAAGTCGTCTCTAGCTGGAATCAATCTATCTGATGACCTCGCATCGGGGTAGCGAACGAACCACAGGTCCTAGTAATTCATCCTCGGTGACTAGCGACCTTCTATCATCTCTTAGTACAACTCGTACTGCAATAGCTCCAACATCTGGGGCGATATCTCGTCGTTCGCAGCAATGACTGGCTCACTCAACTGCACGCTGAACAGTGTCTCAATCATCAGGAGTAAGCAATACGCCAACGGTCATCAAAATCTGGCTGGCCTCTATCATTGGTTCGATCCTTTGGTACTAATCCGCACATCCGAGAAATCTCATAAAAGCGATCTGTCAAACGCTCATGGCGCGAAAACACAATCAGACGACGCCTCTCAATGCAATTGTATGTCCCTGGAATCACGCCCTGGTCAGTCCTCGTTCGTGACGAGCTCGTGCTGACCGCAACTCTAGCCGTAGCTCTTCCTGCCCGTAATCGAGGCAGCAAACCATAACTGGTACCGATGATGTTAGATTAGGAATGAATATAATACTGAACAAAGAAATGTACATCCTAAGGCTTCTTAAGTGGAGTAGCGTATCGTAAGTATGCCGCGGAACGTACCCACGGTATGTCACTCTACTTTAGTCACCTATTCCATCAACCAAAGGTCATCCTACGCTCTGAACGTAAAACCTAACGCTCTGATACCAACTTTGTCACGTCCCGAAAGTACGGAACATGACCGGCACTTAAACTACGAAATGTCTCGAGGCGTACGTAATCTAAGTAAACCGAAAACCCAGAAATCCAAACCAAGAAAAGTAGTAGAGTGAAGGAAAACCAATTTAAATCAAGTAGTTTTAATAGCATAAGCCGAATTATGCATTTTTAAAAAACATCAAATATTTACTGAAAATTTCAGCAGAGTCTCCTTTGTAAATACTGGCCCCCAAACGGGATACAACATGAATAGTATACAAAATAAATAAAAGGCATCCCCAAGCGGGAGCTAGCTCTTTGTCAATCGACTGTCACAACCATACAAGCAATATAATATACAACGCCAAAGGCGAGGATCAAAACTCAAAACAACAAGAAATCCACAGAAATACAATGCGTGACTTTAAGGTCAAAAGAATAACATTACTGGTCTCTATCTCAGAAATAAATACATGTTTGGTTGATGTAATTTACTAGATACAACTGAATAATATTATACAAAGTAATATGATGGGTATGATACTAATAAACCCACCTACTAGCAAGTCACCGAAAGAAGCAGTGCCAGCAAAGTCGTAATGAAACCTGTACGACAAAACATGTAAGAAACTGTGGCACAACGGGGGTGAGTTGCCAACTCGTGAGTAGAAAAATATCTACGAACAGAAACCGCATGAACAACGCAATCCAAGGTCAACGATTATAATATATTCTCAAATATATAACATGCAGCCTATAACAAAGGCTAGGATACATATCTAACCCGAGTGTAATCCCATGTGCCCGTGTCAGTGTCTCAGGTAGCAATATATCATATGGATGATGTATGAATGCATGAAACAGAATGCATGTACTGAAGAAAACTGCTTTCATAAATTAGTGAGATTTCTGTATCTTTTTAAAACGAGATATCATAATAAAATCAGCATAAACAGTGCCTAGCATCGACACAAAACAAATATCCAAATATCTCGATATCTCTGTGTCGCAATCTCTGTACCTCAATATCTCAATCTCACTATCTAGGGCGCCGTCAGTCCAGACCGGCCCCAACCATCAATCTCAAGACCACGACGGTATCCTTCGGATATCCGACGCGTCGGGTAAAATCACCGGTCGGTAGTGCTTCCCTGCCAGGCTTAACCGCCATCATCTGCGATCCTCTTGCCCCGGGGTACCGCACCGGGTCCACCATGTACCCGAAACGGGTTCCTCCACTCCTCGAACTCGGGTTTCGAAATCCATCAGCAAACTCATGGTGGACGACTCATACATCATGGGAAAACAACACTTTTCTTTTAAAAAAAGAATTTTATTACTGTTTTTGCGGTTTTTCCCCCAAATCCAGGAAATATCATGAAAATCCGAATCCAAATCCTCAATAGCATGTAAACAGTGAATATAGACATAAAAATCCATGAATGCGGCATATCAATGAATAATAACATGCATGAAATAGCATGTAATATCTACAATGTCTAAACTGGCATATAAGGCAAGTACACTAATATCATGTCTAAACTATTAGCTAACAACCTATGTGAAATGAAAGAGTATTTTCTAAAGTTTTCGTGACATGGCAATTACCGATGAAGATGTGTGTGAGCCGGCAAGTAAGTGTACTTGGTACATACGCGTCATCGGTAATGGTGCTGGTGTCCTAACAGCATGATATCAACAATAGAATATGAATCATAATGTAAGCAGGCGATGCGGAGCGAACAACAATAATGAGCGGGAGTTGAATACTAGACACAACGACAACTAATATGGGCTAACAACTACACTAAACTATAGGGCTAAGCTATCAAGCTAAACTAAAGGTAAGGAAGTCGCCTAACGTCTGAGTCGATACATATGTATATATATCTATTAGTCAGTGATCCCGCCTCGATAATATCACATCCGACACTATATCTATAATCAAATATTCCCAAATCAAGAGTGCGGATCAAACATCAATATATAGCTCGTACGTAAATCCGTCGTACGACATCCCAAATCTGGGTACGGGTCAATATCACATTATTCATCTGGTATCCTCTTTATCCAAGATCATAATCTGGGTACCGATCTACGTCTAGTACGATACTAATATCATCAATATAGTCATGATCTGACTGCTGATCTACAGCCTCATACAAACCGATATTATCATCATATATCGTCATAAAGAGGTATACATCACCTAATGCGACCTATTATGAATATCTTAACATATCTTATCTCATATCATAATCCCATGTCAACCATTCAATGTATAACACTATTCATATGTATAGTCGTCCCAAGATCCGCTATAACATCAGGACGTATCTCAAATACGAATCCTGCTATATCACCGATCTCACGGTCTCAAATCAATCTCATCGACTCACCTCAAATCCCAAATACTATCCTCAAATCCAGTATGTGAACACATAATCCAATAACCATGTGAACACATAAATACATATTCCCGTATAAGCACAATGAAAGAAGAATGTATGCAAGTATGGGTGTGTGTGTATGTGTGGTGCAACCTCTACTCTAGGATTTCGCAACACTAAACCTATCCAATCACACCTAAAATCTATCTTTATCATCAATAACCTCAACAATAAATAATCAATATATATGTGTGTATACGTATTCGTATACATCACCACGAACTGCGGGGGGTGCTATACGCCATCTACCCGACTTCTCCCCGTAAATATAAATCCACTCACCTGGTCCTTGCTCACCGGTGCCGGCATCGCCACGCGCTTGCTTGTCATCTCGAAGTCCACATGGGGTACCTATATGTCATAACGCACCGTATCGCATTAAAAACCAAATTCGAAATCGAAACGGCATACGAAAATCAAATCGGCACGCGTATCACGCATAGGTCAAAACCTATCGCCTACGCATGCACGAATAGCTAAACCAACCCTCGATGTCGATGTACAGATGTCAAACCATCGAGAAAAACCCAAACACACTCATTTGCGCATTCACGAACACTAATTATAATATAAAATAGGTTAAAATTCACAAAAACCCCAAATTCACTTTAAAAGCCATTTTTCCGAAAATCTAGCAAGCAAAAATTACCCGTTTTAGTACAAACTCGACGTTTAAGCAAATCTAGCGGCTATAATACTTATTAAATATCTCAAATAAGTCATACAACCCATTTCAAGAATTTAATATCATCAATTCTTATAAAAATAAAAATTCTAGTTTTGCAATTTATCTAATTTTAACAATTTCAAATAAAAATGCACAAAACAATAATTACGCTTGATTTTGCATGGTCCAAGGCATTAAACCACTCAATATCATAATAACCAAGTCATATAAACCATTCCAATAATTTATTCTCCTCAAAATATATATATTTACAAAACCTAGTTAACAAAATTAGCACAATTTTCCATTTTAGCTCAAAACTTGGGTTTTAATCAACTTTAAATATTTTAACAATTCTAGTGGCCATAATTCTCATTAAAACATGTTAACTAAGCCACACAACCATTAACTAGATTTTAATCTCACTCTTTATATTAATTACAAAAAATCTAGTTTGCAAAACAAACATAATTACGACAATTAACATATAACAATTTGCAAACTAACAATTTGATTATGTTTCACATTCCACAAAATGATGAATTCCACTTGCAACCACAATCACACAACAAAACCCTAACTATAATCTAAAACCATCCACTTGAATTTCCAAACTTGAATTCAAAACCCTTTTATTTTTTTCTTTTAAAACACCTAATTAAGTTTGATTTAGACATTCAATTAACAACTAACAAATATGGATGAATCTTTATACCTCATGATCAAGAGATCAACATGAAGATCATAGCCTCCAAAATGCCAAATTTCCTCCAAGATCCATGCTAGCTTGGGCAAAGAAATAATGGGTAGAACTTGGATTTGAGTTTAGTGAGGTTTAAATTGGATTTTTGAAGAAGTTTTTGAAGGATTTTGGAAATGAGATAAGGTGGTGAAATGGGGGAATGAGGTGCAGAATTTTGGCCAGAGGAGAGGAGAGGGAGAGGTGAGGGGATTTGTGTGGAAATTCCAAGGTCAATGCCCTCACAAATTACCATAATACCCCTACCCTTTTAATATATATAAAAAAAACCTTTTTACACCATTTCCTTCACATGAATTGAAGGCAAAGGAGGGGGGAGGGAGTGGCATGCTGCCAAGGTGGTGGTGGGGCCGGCCATGTGAGTGGGTGAGGATGTGTGTGAGGTTGCAAAGAAAATTCCATGCAAAAAGAACCCCTCAAGTTACCAAATTGCAAGTTTTAGTTCAATTTATTTAAATTTTAATTTCCTTTGATTATAACCAACTAGAAGTTGAAATAAATTGCTAAATATTTATATTACTAACTATATTTTAGTTTTCATGATTCTAAAGTATATAATTAGCTCATTCAAATTTGTATTTATCGCTAATTTAATGTATTTTTAACAGCTAAAAAAAATATTAAAATAATTAATTTCGGAAAAAATTTCAGAAAATTTGAAATTTCACCAGTGGCTCAATAAACACCAAATACTAGCAATTATATCATTAGAATATGTATATTTAATTTTATAATAAAGATATTTGCATTTTGACTTTTTACAGAAACCCCCCTTATTTTACCGATTTTTCCGAAATTTTACCGAAACGATTTTCAAAACGTTACACAACACCCTAGAACACCAAAGAAGGCCAAACAGTATGAACAGGACCGGCCAAAACACAAATCTCGCCGGGTCAATTTTGGAGTTTTGGCCTCGAATTTCTCTAGTGTTCTAGTTACATCACATGTAAGCTTCTGCACCTGTTTAAAATTTTTTCCGAGTCCTTTAAAAAATCGACAGAAACTTGGTGTTCGGGTTTGCAGTTTTGGAGTTGTTTCGGTTTCGTGATTTTACTAACATTGTCTAATCTTCTAGCCTGGCTCTGATACCATGAAAGTCTACCCTAACACCACCACTGGGTTTTCACAAGCATCTAGCATGCTATTTTTAAAATTTCGGGGTGCTATGCTAGACTAACCAAAGATCTTAACTAGATGATTAGGGTTTTAAGCATGATATCAAAAACTATACTAAAGTGAAGGAGACAACAACCTTTGTAGACCGTGTCATTCTCTTCAAAAGCTCCGTGTAGTTGTCCACGTGACTTCACTAGGCTTCACTTGAAGAAGGTGCAAGCTTCCTACGCGATCTTCGTGCCGAAGATGATCCATCCGAAACTCCACTAATCCAAGCTACCACTTCACCAAATTATCTTTATTGAAGGAAATATACTACACCCAAGTGCTAATCAAGTGTAGGATGGTGAAGTAGGTGTTTAAAGCACACTAAGTAATCTCTAAAGTCCTATGGTTCACAACTCATGTGATGGTTAGGACTTTGGAGGAGGATGATGATGAAGATGAGAGAGCTAGAGCCAAAATGAGCTCAAGTGATGAAATGAACTCAAGAAAATGTCCAAGTGTAGAATGGCTCATCCCACACCCTCACTTATTGAAGCATGGAATAAAAATCAATTTTTTTTTCCAACCATGCTTCAACAGTGAGTCAAGACCAATAAACAATAGATTAAAGCCATGCTTGACCCATGCCCAAAATATCTCTCATATTTCACCACATTTTCTATTTTCACAAAATAGAAAATGCAACCATGCTTCATTATATATATATATATATTAATATATATATTAATATATATATATATATATATTATGAAGAAAATAATTAGTGAGCTAATAATATTAGTTAATATATAATTATATCAAATTATTAAATTAAAACTTGATTTAATAATCTGGTTATATCATATATAACCGACTAATATCATTTATCTATATATCAATATTATCAAATCAACACTTGATTCGATAATCCGGTTATATCACATATAACCTAACTGATATCAAATAACCACCAGATTAGAATACGGTATCACATACTCGTATTTAATCAGGCCCCTACATATATCTGCATATGTGTCCTACTTCGTTTCGCTTGAACTAGGAAATTTCTGTGTGAGACTCTAAAAACTCGTCAATACGCGAGTTATGGTGGTGCTGTGGTGAAGGAGACGGAGGTGGTCGACGTGGACGATGGACGCCGGCGAAGCGATGAGCATAGGTGGTGGAGAGAGAGAATGAGAAGGTGAGGGAGTGGGGCTTGAGCTCGTCGATGGTGGAGGAGGCGGCGGCGGGTGTTCACGGTGGTGATGATGAGGGTGGTGAAAGGAAGAGCTCGCGGTGGCCGGAAAAGTAGTGATGGGTGGGTCGGCGGCGGTTGGAGTGGAACTCGGGAAGAGAAAAGGAGGTAGAGATGGAGATTGGGGTCGGTTGTGAGGTGAGGAGAGGAGCTCGGTGGAAAAGGAGGGGCCGTTGGAGTGGCTCGCCGTCGAAGGAGATCGTGGGGATACTCGACGACGAGAAGCTTGTCGAGGACGTTGGGTTCGGAGGTTGAAGGTTGAGGGAGTCGTAATCGGCGGAAGGGACGTAGCGAAGGATGAGGGGGCTCGGTGATGGTCGTCGGAGGTGATGGTGAGGGGCCGGAGGTGATGGCGGCAGCTCCGGTGGTCTGGGCAAAATTTTGAGAGGGAAGAAAGAGGGAGAGAGAACGAGATGAGAGAGAGAGAGTGTGAAAGAGAGAGAGAGAGAGAGCGATTGTTTAAAGAGAGAGGGAGAAAGAATGAATAAAAAATGAATAGGAATTATGTAGTGATTAATAGGATTTAAGAATGGATTAATTAGGGAAATTAATTGGGATTAAAGGAAAATGAATTAAGGATTTAGTGAGAAAAGAAACTGTAGAGGGAGAAGAGGAGTTGGGGAAAAAGAGTTGGGTTCGGGTATGGGATGTTGGGGCTTGGGCTTTAGGCTAGGGTGACGTTTAGTTTAGGTTAAAAAGTTTTAGGAATTGGGTTTTTAGTGATAATAAATAATTAGTTGGGAAACATTTATATAGGTAGTTTGGAGAAAAATTGAAAAGGAAAATTTGGAGTTTTATAGGAAAAATAATTGAGGAAATTTAAATGAAATTATTATTTAAAATATACGGAAAATACAAACAAAGGATACCGGTTATTACATCAAGAGAACATTCAGGTACCTACAGGTGGTAATCAGAACTTGGAGGAAACTGCAGTGCATGATCAGGTTCAAGAACATGATGGCGATCATGTTTAGTAATCAAATGTGCCAGTTCTGAGGAGATGTACGAGAGAAAGAAGGATACTTGAAAGACTAGTGTATATAGTCGAGACCCCGACGAGGGGCGGTGGCCGGTCTCACAAGCCATTGGTGTCAGTTGGTTCACCTAAGATGTATACAGGTGCTCATTGGGTTATGAGTACACCAGACAGGACTCGCCGAGAACATGCTAGTTGGTATTATACCTGACGTCAGATAGCAGTTCCCTGGTGACATGTGTACATGTTAGTTCATCGACCTGAGATCGTCATTTGTCTCGTGTGAGTTCCTACTGTGCTTTGATTACTACCCTACCACGGCTCAAAGGAGTCGTGCAAACAGGTTTTAGTTGGGTACAGTCCCGAGCCATATGGAGGCAGTGAGCGGATCGGCAGGGGTTTCATCTCTCCCGGTATTGGGGGTGAGATCGCGCTGTGTCTATGAGAGACATTACACGAAGTCCTTGGCCAAGGTAGGAGATTTACAGGTAGGTATTCCAGTAGTATCTCAGGGTGTTCTGGGCTATACTCCAACATGACTTGTACCGCTTTTGGGAGTCTTACTTTTACCAACCCCCTAGGCCCGACATGCGATACTCACAAACGAACGGACCGGACTGTACGGATATTGTCACTGACAGGCTCTGTTCCCCCAATCAGAGCAAGGCTCTGTTTGAATTTCAAAAATTCAAATTTTGAAGCAACGCTTCAGATCCCGTGCGCTGCGCGCAACGCGCCACGTGTCAGAAGTTGACACGGCAGCACAACGCCCAAGGCAGTGCGTCCAATCAGAGCAAGGCTCTTTAAAAAACATAAGCAACACTCAGTTGCGCAAGCGCTGCGCTGCGTGACACGTGTCTGCGCAGTTGCGCAAACACAACTGCGCAAGCGCATCGCTGCGCGACACGTGTCAGCGCAGTTGCGCAAGCACAACTGCGCAAGTACACCGCAGCGCGACACGTGTCCGCGCAGTTGCGCAAGCACAACTGCGCAAGCGCACCGCTGCGCGACACGTGTCCGCGCAGTTGCGCAAGCGCTTCACTGCGAGACACGTGTCCGCGCAGTTGTTCAAGCGCTTCACTGCGAGACACGTGTCTGCGCAGTTGCGCAAGCGCTTCACTGCGCGACACGTGTCACGCGCTGGGGAGTTGCGCAAAAACAGAATGAAGATTTAAGAAATTTTTTTTCTGTTCTTGTTAAAACAAGAAGATTTCTTCTGTAAAACAGAGGCCTTTGGATCAAAAATCCAACGGTGGGGAAAATTCCCCAAATCACTCAGAAAAAGATCTTTTTAACAAATTTAACTAATTTTTGAGCACTATAAAAAGGACTCCAGACCTCATTTCAAAAGGGGAGAGACATCTGGATAAAAAAAAAGAAGAGAGAAGAGAACTCTTGAGAACTCCTTGAGAATACAAAAAAAAAGAAAGGTAAAAACCTTTAAAATAAGAGAAAATTCTCTTAGGAATAGATCATTGATCTAAGAACAAGATCAGTGATCTTCAATAAATAAATAAATAAATAAATAAAAAATAATAAAAAAATAGTGCCTTGCACTTGCTATGAACCTTTGGTTCTCTGAAACAAGAAAAAACTTGTTTTTTCTTTGATCTAAATTTAGATCAAGAAATTAAAAAAGTACTTTGCACTTCTGTTCTTGAATCTAAAAGATTCCTAATGCTTTGCACAAATGCAATGCATTACTTGAAAGGCCAGGCCCAAATCAAAAAGACCTAGCAGGCCTAAAAAGGGCAGAGCCCAAAACAAATTGATGCTCTGCATCCTTTCTGGGCAAGGCCCAAATAAGAATAAAAAGAAATGCAATGTAAAAGCAAATAAAATGCTGGACATTTTCAACTGGACTTAGCCCAATCGTGGCCATAAGTCCTTAAATTAAACTGACTGAGTAAATTGGCTCTCCTAAATCAATCTACATCCGGTTTGAGGGTACATCTCCGAACTCCTTTGACATCCATCGTTGTAATTCCTCAACGACGTCAAAGAGGTGACGGGTCCCAACGACCACACATCAATGTGGACTGCGGGGTCCTTAAACTCGTGGACCGAAACGTCCTTAAACTAATATTGGACCACCACGTCCCTAAACTGGAAAATGGACCGAAACGTCCCTAAACTAATATTGGACCACCACGTCCCTAAACTGGAAAATGGACCGAAACGTCCTTAAACTAATATTGGACTACCATGTCCTTAAACTAGAATATGGACCACCATGTCCCTAAACTGGAACAATAGAGCCTCCTAATGCTCTTTTGCCGGATCTAAACGATCCCGTTTAAGTTGATCTTAGCCCCAAACGCGGCTAACGTATCCTTAAACACTCAAATGGACTATAAAACTCCAAATCAACTTTGGTTCAAGGGTACATCTCTGAACTCCTCTGACACCTATCGTTGTAATCCTTCAACGATGTCAGAGAGGCGACGAGTCCCGACGGCCCTATATTAAATGGATCACCACGTTAAGTAGATCTTAGTCTCAAACAGGACTAACGTATCCTTAGCGAACGTTTAAGTTGATCTTAGCCGCAACGCGCCTAATGCATCCTTAAACTAAAAACACCAAACCCAAATCTAATTAAATACGGATTTGGACTAATCCACGTCCTACGGGCGACGGCATTACTCAGTCTCCGTATACAATCCACGGGCAACCACAAACAAAACAAACACCCACGACACGAAATGAAATTCTGGAGAAGGAGAAAGTTGTTACCGCGAAGCGGTAGCGTAATTAACTGCAGTGGCTTGCGCCTGCAGGGAAGAGCGTCCCCACAATCAAAAAAAAAAAAATCCTCTAGCGAGGGGGAATTTGACAAAGTCTGCTACATCGGCCGCATCCGTCTAAACCTTCGATACACGGTGCCATAAATCAACTTGGTATCTTCGGAGAGGTGGACGGATGAAACCAAATAGCATCTGCCCCGAATCTCAGCGTCAGGAATCATCGCGGTCCTGTGCGCCGTCCATTCGGAGGGGAACAGATTCTGGCACGCCCGGTGGGACCTTTTCCTCTTTCCACTCCACACTTCGTGTGTCGTCCTCGCGAACCAATCGCGGTTTGTTAAATGGTTGCCTTCGGATTTCAAGTTACTAAGATTTGGTCTTTTTCCTGGCGCAGAACTCAAGATTCAATGGCCTCTAACTGCACCAATTGCTCGAAATGCCACTGCAGTGGACGCTCCACCTCCCCCGGAGGTGTAGCATATGGGCCCCAAGCGGCTTCCTTCCTCACTCTGCCGGTAGACCAGGTGACCCAAGCCACCACTGGTCTGTTCTTCGGGACCATGATCCCACCTACAAGCTTCCCTACGCCAATACCTGCACTGGAAGTGAACAAAAAGTCGGTCTTCGACCGGCTCACTGCTACGACGGCCCCTGTCAACGGGTCGCTAACTACCGAATTGACAGCCTCTGTTTTCACCAGGCTAAATCAGAACTCTAAATTGGCTGTCCCGAGGAAGGCGATAACTGTTGCTCCGGAAGTCGTCAAGGCGGCTTCCCCTGTCAAAGAGTCAGTCTTTTCAAGGCTGACGATTCCTGCTCCTCCCCCTACTCGAGGGTCTGTCTTCGACAGGTTGAATATCACCCCTCAAAAGACAACCTCAGTCTTTAAGAGGTTAACACCGGCGACGCCTCATTCAAACAGGGAGCAAAAAGAAGATGTCTCAATCTCCGAGCCAGTCCCAACGGCTCGTCATGCTCGACGTCGCCATTGGCAACGAGTGAGGAAGGCAGGGGGCAACTCTCCCTCAGGACTAACTCCACCGGCTCCAGTGGTGGAAGTCAACGCTGCTGTTCCAACTGGGAACAGCTTTGAGCTGCTGAGAAGGGTACGGAAGAACTCTTCAACCGCTACATTGAAGAGATCTCCTCCACCTGCAGAGAGAGCTCCAGAAACGAAGCAAGAACATCCCCCTCAACGGCTGTCCTAAAAAATATACAAGGTTTGGCGTAGAGTTCAAGACTCCGTGATTGACCCGGACCACTTTCATCGCCAGAAAAAGGCAAAGGTGGAAAAAGACAAAAACCGCCCCATTAAACAACAGGGGGCAACAATTGCTAAGATGCCCACTTCAACGGTCCACAAAAGAAGGAGGCCAGAGAAAGCTCCCGTGACAATGGCAAAGTCTAAAAGCGGTGAACCTAAACGCCCCAAGTCAGGGGGCATAACAGTTCATACGGTTTATATGGC
Organism: Agapanthus africanus; assembly: GCA_030015575.1. Taxonomy (NCBI): domain Eukaryota; kingdom Viridiplantae; phylum Streptophyta; class Magnoliopsida; order Asparagales; family Amaryllidaceae; genus Agapanthus; species Agapanthus africanus. Next base: position 862,721,744 of record CM057338.1, on the reverse strand, counting down.
TTCTGAAAAGGAGGAAAGCCGCACTTCTACGGGTCACCGACCGCTCACCCGATCAGTGACCAAGGCTCAGGAGCAGCAACAAAAGCTCCAGGAGATGATGAATGCTATGGCCGTGCTTACAGAGCCAAAAGAAAACCCTGAAGCGTCCTTAGATGAGCGCCGAGACGAAGAGACCGACGCCGAGTTCCTTCGCCGAATATTGGAAAAGAAGGACAAAGAGGCTGCTGAACAAGCGGCCAACATACAGCGCATGGGCCTCCTCTTCCAGGACATGATAGGGATGATGATACAACGAGATCCCCCGAATGAAGAACCTCCGATCGTCCTTGGAGACGATAGGGGAGAGACATCGAATCCTCAGCCCATTCTATCAACGGCTAAAGAGGATACAATCTCTAAAACTGATCTGGACGAATACATAGCCCAGCAAATAAGGGTTCATCATGCGGCCGAAACAGCCGGCCACGTCGTAAAAACGGGGCGGCCATATCCAGGCTGGTATGACCAAATCAAGTACCCGCCGGGTTACACAATTCCCAAGTTCCATGTCTACAAGGGGACCGGCAATCCCCATCAGCATGTTGCCCAGTTCAGGGCGCTTTGCGGTAACACCGACGGCGATGACAAGCTTTTGCTCCGCCAGTTCGTTGGAAGTCTATCAGATACGGCGTTCGAGTGGTACTCCGAACTCCCTAATGATTCTATTAAAACCTTCGCGGAAATGGAGCTGTTGTTTACCCAACGCTTTGCAAGTGCCAGTGAACGTACCCCGATGACGGCACTGATTAACGCTAGGGTAAAACCCGGCGAGACATGGGTTCAGTACGCTATACGGTGGCGTAATCTATGGTCGAAGTGTGAGCAGCGCATAGAAGAAGCCCCTGCGGTGGGAATGTTTGTTGGAACCCTTGATCCACAAGCAACCATCTCACAGTTTATGATGTTCTTCAAGCCGACTACCTTCCAGGCTTTGATTGACAAACTAGCGCAGATGGACCAGATGGGCCATAAACCCCCTCTCCCAAAGCCGGACTCCCGAAATGACAAAGGAAAGGGAAAAGCGATCGTTGTCGCTAATGCTCAACAACAACCGAACGACTCGAAGTCGGTTGCTCGTCCAAACAATACGCGCCCGTACGTACCCCTTGAGGATAGGATGGGACGTCCTTATTCCTTCCCCGCGATAAAACGAGGAGGTTATTCGAGCTGGCGTTGCGCAACAAACTCATAAATCTGCCGGATCCAAAATGTCCGTTGCAACCAAGTGACGTCAACGAGCTCAACTACTGTCCTTATCATCGAGTACTAGGCCACCCGATCGAAGATTGCTACGTTTTCAAGAATTGGCTTGAAAACCAATACCGACAGGGCAAGTTCGCGTTATCTGACAAATGGAAGGTGAATCCCCCGCAGCCCCACACCTCTAAGGGGACGAATACGTCAGGGGCAACATGCTCCGTCATTGAAGAAGCTCCTTGGGAGGTCGTATTATCAGCCAAGACAAAGAGAATGCTAAACGATCTTCAGACATGTCCAGCAGTCAAGTGGAAGAACCCATTGGAGCCACAAATTATGGAGGGAATGCTAAAACCTCGTCCGATTCAAAAGATTGGTGGAAGTGGCCCAAACACTCATAACCAGCCGTCAAAATCTTCGAAAAAGAAGAACAAGAAATCTAAGAAGCCCGTGAAGCCTGGCGACAAGCGCACGGACTTACAAAAGCAAATTGACGCCCTGGAAGAATACAATCAGAGGGCACGAACCCCCATTACATTCCAAGAGTTCCTCAGCCATGTCTTTCAAGAAGAGGATGAGGAAGAAAGTTCATCAGATGAATCCGAGGAATATGTGGCGAGCTGTCATATGATTTCCCATTCGATCACGAATGATGAGGAGATTCCTTGCACCGAAAAGCTGGGGGCAGATCCTGAACCAAAAGTTCTGGGGCCATCAGATGAAGTAATTGACACACTCCTTAATGAAGCTCGGTTGAAAAGTAAAGCTGATCGGGAGCACGAGGCGGCTATATTTGAAAGGGCCAAGCGCCAGCGACTTGATGAAAGAGCTGAGACGATCCCGCTGGAGCAAAACACCTCCGCTACCGACAAAAGCCAACTCAGGATGAGGAAAAAGTTCGCTAAAGCCATATCAATGGGCATGAAGCTACCATCCTCTGAAGAAAACATCGCAGGTAAAGTGGAAACGCACCCCTCGTATTGCTTATATCATCAGAAGATTTCGCACCCCACTCAAGAGTGCAAAGCTTTCGATAGATGGTGGCAAGGATACGTTGCTCATCGACAACGCTTTAAGCGGGAAAAACGTAAAACTCGTCGGGAGCAGAGAAATACGACCGAAGGGCTTAAGAGAACTGCTGGCGATTGTTGCATGGTTAACACCGGTGGATCACAAGTGCCTACATTCGGGAGTGATTCTGATGGAGAGCTAGAACTTGCCCCTCTCTTTAAAGAGTCCGCTTCAGGAAAAGAAGAAGAACCGAAGGTCTGCGAAAATATCCGGCTGCGGAATCGGACGCTGCCTGAAAAGAACCTCAGACCCTTGAACAGAAAAGATAAAGGGAAAGAAAAGGTCTCTGAAGATATCATCTTAGATGACCAAGCGGCGGAAAAGTTAAACGCCAAGAACCCGCCGAAGAGAAATAAGGTAGACTACAACGTTTTGGCGCGTCTGAGGAAGCTGCCCTCACAGCTCAGCATTCTTGACGCCCTTTTGCTATCAAAAGAGGCGAGAGATTCGTTGATTAAGGCGCTCCAAGACCCGGAACAATTCCAAGCATGCCTGGCCGAGGAAAAGATGAAGGATGAATTAGAGGAAGTGCACACGGCTGATGTTACTTTTGGTGATGAAGACCTTCTACTTGGGACGTGCGAACACAATCGCCCTCTCTATGTCTCGGGATACTGCCATGATATAAGGATAGGCAAAATCCTGATCGATAACGGGTCGTCTGTTAACCTACTCAACGTGCGGGTGTTGAAGGAAATCTGCATGAGCGTCCAGCACCTTGCTCGGGACAAGATCACCATCTCCGGGTTCGACTCCCAATCGTCAAAGACTCTTGGATCTGTGATACTGACGCTACGCTTCGGGCTACTCGTCACGGACATTAAGTTCCACGTCATAGACGCCAAGACATGCTACAACGCTTTGCTCGGCCGACCATGGTTACACAAGTACAACATCATCCCTTCTACACAACATCAGTGTATGAAGTATTTTAAGGATGGTTTCGAGTATACCGTGACGGGAGAACTGAACCCGTTCTCTGTGAACGAGGTCCGCAAATACGAAGATGCCAAATACTTCTTACCGGATTTCGAAGACACGGAGAAGTGTCACAAGCCGAAAAATAAAACTAACGCCACCATCCCTGTCTTCGGCAGTGATACCGAGGAGGAAGAGGAGATCGTTTATTCGGGTCCGCCCCAACATAACAAGCCAGGACCGTCCACTCCTACATTGGTCTTTGGTAGTGATTCGGAGGATGAGGTCCATGTCGTATTCTCTGCTCGACCTTCAATACAAGCTTCCGCTGACGAAGAGCAAAGTCTGCAAGTCGCCATGGTGCCGCCTAAACATCATAAAGAACTGGACGCACTTAATATCTACAGTGTAAAAGAGCTGCGGACATTCTATATCCCTCCCAAGCGAGAAAACGAGAAGGCAATCCTATTCTACCGTTCTGAAGAAAACAAGGTGGAAAAAGAAGTCTGGCATGGCGCGGATCCCATGCTCGACAGGCTTCAGCCTATCCGTCTTCCCAGATATTATACAGAAGGTTTGAAGAAGCTGCTGAAACGCCAGGGGATATCCTTCAAACAGACCGTTAGAGAGGCCAAATTCTATGACAGGGTCTGGAACATTCCCGGGATCCAACGCAAACTGCCTAACGGGAGAATGGAAACAAGAGGGCTTGGATACATCCGTTCAAAGAAACGAGAGTTACTACCCGGCTGCTACGTCGTATATGACCTTGATGAAGAAGAGGATGCTCAATGGGAGGACGCTAATCCTAAGCCAGTGAAAGTTCCAGATGCAAAAGAATCCGGTCCGTCGTTCGAGGAACAAATGGACAGACTTATAAAGAAAGCTGGTCAAAAGGTCCGAGATGATCACAACCGTGAGACGGCCATCTACGAGAAAGCCAAGACGCGACGCCTTCTCCAACAGGCTGTAAAGGATGAAAATGCCGCTCCTTGTCAACCTGTTATAAAGAAGGCTCAGCTCAAAAGCAGAAATAAGTCGAAAGGCCAAAAATGCACTCAACAACAACAAAGCAGGGCTAAGAAGCCACGCAAACGGGAGTCGAGCGTTATTGATCTATCCCTTATGAAGAAAATGGGGCGAGCATACTCGTTTCCTCGGGACAAGACAAAGAAAATACTTGATCTCGCCCTGAAACATCAAATGCTTACATTGCCGGAGTCTAAACACCCTGAACAAGCAGGCGAAGCCTCACACCCGGACTATTGCTCTTACCATCGAGTAGTAGGTCATCCTCTTGAAGATTGCTTCACCTTCAAGAATTGGGTCGAAGATCAATATCAGCTTGGTAAATTCGCTCTGTCCAACAACTGGAGGGTAGCACCACCACAAAAGCACGAGCCTAAGGCCACGAAAGAAAAACCAGTTCCACATTGGGATTGGAAGCGAATTCGTACCTATCACATGATAACAATACTACAAGAAGAATCCGAGAACATGGACAGCCTTCCCTGGTGCCTCGAAAACAGTAATGATGAGGTGATCTCAGAATTTTCCCCAGCTCCGAAAGAACTGGAGGATGGAATACATACCATTGCAGATAACCTCAAGAAAATTGAGTTGGGGACGATAAACAATCCGCGACCGACATTCGTCAGCGAGCTGCTGTCTGAAGAGAGGGTGGCTGCGTTAAAAGACGTCTTTGTACAGCATAAAGATTGCTTCGCATGGAACTATTCCGAGATGCCGGGACTAGATCCAGAAGTTGCTGTACATAGACTGGCGATATCCTCGGGTGTCAAGCCAGTCAAACAAGCGCCGAGAAGAATGCGGCTCGAGCTCGAGATGAGCATCAACGCTGAAGTCAAAAAGCTGATAGACTCCGGCTTCATCCAGGAGGTTCAATACCCTGAATGGATTGCTAATATCGTCCCAGTGATGAAGAAAAATGGAACGGTGCGCATATGCGTGGACTTTCGGGATCTCAACAAAGCCTGCCCGAAGGATGATTTCCCAGTACCAGTCACCGAACTGATGATAGACAATACGTCCACGCATGAGATTTTCTCATTCATGGACGGCTCATCAGGATATAATCAAATAAAAATGCATCCTGAAGACCAGAAACATACGGCCTTCTGGACTCCTTTGGGAATATTCTGTTACAAGGTGATGCCCTTCGGTTTAAAGAACGCCGGTGCCACCTACCAAAGGGCCATGACGAAGATCTTCGATGACCTTATACACGAAATCGTCGAATGCTATATCGACGACCTCGTTGTTAAAAGCAAATCATATGAGGAACATCTCGAGCATCTGAAGACCGTATTTCAACGACTTCGGCAATACAACTTGAAGATGAATCCGCTCAAGTGTGCATTCGGAGTTTCCTCAGGAAAATTCCTGGGATTCATTGTTCGACACCGGGGTATCGAAATAGATCCGTCCAAGATCAAGGCAATCATGGAAATGCCTCCGCCGAGAACTCTCAAACAGCTGCGGTCTCTCCAAGGGAAGCTCGCGTACATACGGCGATTTATAGCCAACCTCTCACGAAAGTGTCGTCCTTACAGCCACCTGATGAAGAAGGGAACCCCGTTCGTCTGGGATCAAAAGTGCCAAAGCGCACTAGACGAGATCAAACAGTACCTGCAAAACCCTCCAGTGTTGGCCGCTCCGGTTAAGGGAAAGCCTCTCATTCTTTATACAGCCGCCCTCGAAGGTTCTTTAGGCGCATTATGGGCACAAGAGAACGATCAAGGGAAAGAAAGAGCACTCTACTACTTAAGTCGAGTTCTACTGGGGGCAGAAAGCAACTACTCCCCCATTGAAAAACACTGCTTAGCGTTGATCTTCGCGATAACAAAGCTCAGGCACTATGCGTTGGCGCATGAGGTCCGCCTCATTTCGAAGGTGGACCCTCTTAAATACCTAATGTCAAAGGCCATATTGACGGGACGACTCGCTAAATGAGCCTTGCTCTTAATGGAGTTCTCGATAACGTACCGACCTCTCAAGGCAGTGAAAGGCCAGGCCATCGCCGACTTCCTTGCTGAGCACCCGATACCTGCCGATTCTCCCCTAAAGTGCGATCTGCCAGACAAACATGCGTTTGACGCAGTCGACAGTGGTGATACCCGTTGGGAGCTTTATTTCGATGGAGCATCTTCTATGAAAAAGCACAAACAAAGTACGCCAATGATCAAATCGGGAGTAGGCCTTATCTTCGTGACCCCACAAGGAGGAATAATGCGTTTCGCTTTCTCCTTAACAGAACCGAGAACGAATAATGAAGCTGAATATGAAGCTTTGATAGCAGGTCTCGAGATCGCCATTGACATGGGAATTGAAAGCCTCCTCATATATGGGGACTCCCAGCTAGTCGTCAGTCAAGTGAACGGCGATTACCAAACATGCAAACCGGAATTGGTAAAATACGGGGAAAAGGTGCAACAACTGCTGACCCAAATTCCCTCCTATACTTTGGAAAGTATACCACGCGCAGAAAATAGCAAAGCGGACTCGTTAGCTAAGCTTGCTAAAGAACTGGCTGACGAGAATCTCGATGAGGTTAGAATCATGGTACAAAGTCGTCGGGTGCTCGCCCCGGCAGAAATACCTCCGGGATCACCCGAAGAAAAGAGAGTGACTGAACAAGCAACCTTACAAATAAAAGACCATGAGAAGGTTGAGGATTGGAGGGAGGTCTTTATAGACTACTTCAAATCCCACCAAATGCCCGAAGATGCGTTCGCATGACACCAGCTCATGAAACGAGCTCTGTCTTTCGCCTTCGTCAATGATACTCTATACAAGAGGTCATTCGATTCTCTGTGGCTGAGGTGCTTAGGACCGGACGAAGAGGAAAGAGTCGTTCAAGAAGTTCATGACGGAATCTGCGGTTCTCACCAAGCAGGCCCAAAGATGAAGTTAAAGATCAAACGGATGGGCCACTACTGGCCCACGATGATTCAGGACTGCCTCGAATATGCGAAACAATGTCACTCATGCCAAATTCATGGGGACTTCATCCATCAGCATCCCAATCCACTACATCCAACGGTGGCTAGCTGGCCATTCGAAATGTGGGGGACTGATATAGTCGGCCCCATCGAACCAGCATCGTCTAAAGGACATCGTTTCATCCTAGCGACGACAGACTACTTCTCTAAGTGGGCAGAAGCAGTACCGTTGAGAGAAGTGAAGACGGAGAATATCCTCCATTTCTTCAAAACGCATGTCATATATCGGTTTGGAACTCCGAGGCGGATCATCTCCGATAACGGGCCAGCCTACCGAAGTCATAAAATCAGCCGCTTCGCACAGCAGCATAACATAGACTGGAGATATTCCTCAGTCAATAATCCACGAGCTAACGGTCTCGCCGAGGCCTTCAACAAGACCTTGACGAAAATTATAAAGAAAACAGTGTCCCGAAATAAGAAAGACTGGCATGAGAGACTGCAAGAAGCTCTTTGGGCGTATCGAACCACGTTCAAGACAGCCACAAACACAACGCCATACGCGTTGGTGTTCGGTACGGAAGCAGTACTCCCTCTCGAGATAGAGTTACCCTCTCTACGAGTGGCAGTTCACCACGAGCTAACGGACGAAGAAAATGCTCACCTTCGGCTTGAGGAGCTTGACGCCCTTGATGAAACTAGGCTCATAGCGCAACAAAATCTGGAAGCTTATAAAGCAAAGATGATGCGCTCATACGAAAGATTGACCCGACCGAGGACATTCCACCAAGGCGAACTCGTGCTAGTGGTCAAAAGGCCTATGATCCCCAATCGCGCCAAGCGGGGAAAATTCGAGCCAAACTATGAAGGCCCGTACATCATAGATAAAGTTTACCAGGGTGGGGCCTATCTACTCATGGACATGCACGGTGAAAGGCCTTTCAGGCCGATAAACGGTCGCTTCCTGAAGAAATACTACGCTTAATGAGCCACAGCCTAGGTCAATGATAGATGACGACGACCTTGTCCGCTCGCTATCTTCCTAAGCTCAAGTTTTATAAGCAGTAGCCAACCTCTCAATGTCGGACCGAAATGTCCTTAAACTAATAGCGGACCGAAATGTCCTTAAACTAATAGCAGACCGAAACGTCTTTAAACTACTACCGCAGCATCTTTTAGGCTGACGAGATATAAAAAAAACATATAAAAATAAAATAAAAAAAAAACGGTATGTCCATAAGCAAAAGGGCACGGATGAAAACCCGAAAGGGCTCCGTGAGTAAAAAACAGCAGGGCTACCGGCGAGTGTTCGTGAAAACCCGAAAGGGCGCGACCTCGTAAAAAAAAAAGAAAAAAAATAAAAAGAATATAAAAAAAAGGTATGTCCATAAGCAAAACGGGCACGGATGAAAACCCGAGAGGGCTCCGTGAGTAAAAACAGCAGGACTACAAGCGAGTGTTTGTGAAAACCCGAAAGGGCGCAACCTCGTTAAGAAACACTTGTAGGGTCCTCTCGACCCTATAAGGAGAAACCACCCGCGTGAGATCCTTACGATTCACAAGGGAACAACACACTTAGGAATCCCCACGATTCCTAAGGAGAAAATACACTTGCGAGATCCTCACGACTCGTAAGGAGAACGCTCTTATGGGACCCTCACGGCTCGTAAGATTTGAAAGTCTTAAGTTACAGAGATCTAAACCTGTGCTTAAGCAACCCCCACAACTTTCGATATTGCCCTACAAGTGGCTCAGCACTGACCCTTGTATACAATCCACGGGCGCGAATAAACATTTCCCTAACTAAGTCCCATCTGAGACTAGGGATATGTCCACACGGTAAACAACCCTTGTAAATCCTCTCGACTTACAAGGAGAAAACCCTCCTGTAGGATCCTTACGACTTACAGAGGAACAAAACACTTAGGAACCCTCACGATTCCTAAGGAAAAAATACACCTACAAGATCCTCACGACTTGTACGGAGAAATACCTTTGTGAGACCCTTACGGCTCATGAAGTCAAAAGCCTTAGTCGACAGGACCTTAACCCTAGTCGCTAAGCCTCCTTTGTTCGACAACAACAGAAGCAAATGATGATTCGCTCCTGGCAATATCCCAGTTGTAGTGGTGCTGATGCCAAAATCGGTGTCCAAGTTCAGGTTTACGGCGAAAAGCCAGTAGGCCGCACATGCATACGAAATAGCCGAAATGATAGGGCAACTTGCAATAAAAAGCAGCAAGTAAAATGTATGCATGCGAAATAGCCGAAATGATTGGGCAACTCGCAATAAAAAGCAGCGAGTAAAAATAAAATAAACAGCCGAAATGATTGGGCACCGCGAAAAATAGCCGAAATGATTGGGCAATCGCGACTTTCGCGATATAAAAGCTGAAATGATAGAGCATCGCGGAAAGAATAAAAAAAAATGAAAGAATGAAACTTCTTGCCCTACAGTTAATATCACATCGATCCCTGTATACAATCCAAGGGCATAAACAAAGAGGGAACCATACCCTCCCAACAAATTCCTCGACTCACGGATACAAACACTCCTTGACGAGAGCCTCCTGATCCGCGTCGATCCGCAGAGCCACCAGCGCCTCCGTGGAAATCCTCGACTCGTTTCAAACCCCAAGGAAACAAATAATCCTTGGCGCTTGGGAAACAAATAATCCCTAGCAAACTCCTCGACTCACGGATACAAACACTCCTTGACGAGAGCCTCCTGATCCGCGTCGATCCGTAGAGCCACCAGCGCCTCCGTGGGAATTCTCGACTCGTTTCAAACCCCGAGGAAACAAATAATCCTTGGCGCTTGGGAAACAAATAATCCCTAGCAAACTCCTCGACTCACGGATACAAACACTCCTTGACGAGAGCCTCCTGATCCGCGTCGACCCGCAGAGCCACCAGTGCCCCCGTGGGAATTCTCGACTCGTTTCAAACCCCAAGGAAACAAATAATCCTTGGCGCTTGGGAAACAAATAATCCCTAGCAAACTCCTCGACTCACGGATACAAACACTCCTTGACGAGAGCCTCCTGATCCGCGTCGACCCGCAGAGCCACCAGTGCCCCCGTGGGAATTCTCGACTCGTTTCAAACCCCAAGGAAACAAATAATCCTTGGCGCTTGGGAAACAAATAATCCCTAGCAAACTCCTCGACTCACGGATACAAACACTCCGTGACGAGAGCTTCTTAACTCATGTCAACTCGCAGAGCCACCACCCTCTCCGCAAGCAAATCCTCGAATCGTCTCAATTTGTAAGAAGAAGTCTCAGACAGCAAGGATTGAAAAGCTTGCTTCTTAAGCAATGGGGCCCTGCAAGTCAATCCAAACTGGTCTCTTGCATACTATTCACGAGTCTCACTCTCTGAAGTCGAATTTCGACGAGGAGGGAAACAACCGCTTACGAACCCTCTCGACTCGTAAGAGGGAAAATTCTCTTATAGGATCCTTACGACTTATAAGAGAAAACCACACTTAGGAATCCTCACGATTCCTAAGGAGAAAATCCGCCTATGAGATCCTCTCGATCCGTAGGGAGAAAAGCCTCTATGAGACCCTCACGGCTCATAGAGTTGAAAAATCTTAGGCAGCAGACCAGAACCTGCGGCCTAAGCCATCGCTATTTCCTAAGGAAGTCGGAATACTCGTTTTAGACATCTATCAACCATGGTTATTAAGACAGCCTGCTGAAAATAAAAAAAAGAAGATGACAGAAAGAATATCCGGTCTACATTTGATCTGGCGTGCGTGACGCATTCATTTATGCATGGGCAGAAGACTCAGGACGAGAAATAAGACAAGCTGAAATAGAAAAGGGAAGGGTTTCCATTCATACTGCTAAAAAATTTTTTTTTACAAGCATAAGAATAATGAATAAGAAACATTATTCAAATTATTACAATGGTATAACCTCAGATCCGGGGCACGGATTGAGGAAATCAAAAGTAAGGCCATCCAGAGTTCTTCTGGCCTTTCTAATTATTCTTATGCGCAGTCTTTCTCGCTCCTCCGTATCGAGATCATCGGCGAGCCCTCCTGGCCTTTGATAAGCAGCAACTTTCGTCGTCTGCTGGAAGACTTGGTGTAGGATGTCAATAAGGCTGTTCCGTCGTTTCTTTGAAATCAGCCATGTCAGGTACACTGAATGCACCTTGTCTTCGGCATCATCCAGCGCGTTGAGCGGTAAGGCCTCATGAAGACCCGGAAGTGCTCTCCATATGGCTCCCAACACGACTTTCAAAAGGGCCGAACGACGAGGCAACAGCCAACCACCGCTTGCGTTCAGATGACCCATGACTTCTGCACATTCAGCGTCTGTAAACTCCTGGTTTTGTTGACGACCCTGAGCGCGGATATCGTCGTAGGTAATAAACTCGTGCAAACTGTATAGATGCACCGCCGCCATTATGCCTGGAGGAAATATTACAGGAAGATCAGCAATAGAAAAGCAATAATATACATAGAGGACTAAATTCCTAGAGAGCAAAACTATGTTCAAGGATAAAGTCCCCTGGATGAAAGCTCTGCTGGTTAAGATTAATCTAAGAATCGATTTTACCTAAAGTTATCCTAAAAACTTTGAAAAAAAAAGGGAGGAGCAAGGCACCGGAGTTCTTGAAGGCAAGAACAAAGCTCTGAGGTCTTCGAAAATAGAAATCTGAAAGATGATAAATATCTGGGGGGGACGAAAGGTCCTATTTATAGGCATCAAGTGCCTCTTCGACTTCCAAGAGTTGTCATGGCAGTTTACCCTAATCGGAGCGAACTTCTGTTCAAATTCCGAGGCTGGAGATGAAGCAACGCTTCGTCTTCCCCGTGCTCTGACTTGAAAATTAATTTAATAAAGCGACGCTTCAGATTATTTGCGCTGCGCAATACGCCACGTGTCTGACGCAGACGCATCAGCGCAACGCCCAAAGCAGCGCACCCAATCAGAGCAAAGCTCTATTTCAAGCAAAATTAAAGGAAGCAACGCAGCGGCGTATGCGCCGTGCGCTGTGCGACACGTGTCGGTGCAGATGCGCTAGCGCAGTTGCGCTGCACTGTGCGACACGTGTCATACCCTGGAGCATTTGCGCTAAACAAAATTAAGGTTCTGAAGAAATCTTTTCTGTTCTTGTTAAAACAAGAAGATTTTCTTCTGTAAAACAGAAGCCCTTGGATCAAAGATCCGACGGTGGGGGAAATTCCGCCAAATCATTCAGAAAAGGGGATTTCTTCAACAAATTGGACTTGCTTCTTAATTTGCAAGATGAAGCCTCAGGCAGCAGAGGTGGGAAAACTTGCTTCCTGAAAGATGGGACCCTACAAGTCGATCTAAAATGGTCTTTTGCATACTATACACGGGTCTCACTCTCCAAAGTCGAGTTTCGATAAGGAGGGAAACAACCGCTTACGGGTCCTCTCGACTCGTAAGAGGGAAAAATTCTCTTGGAGGATCCTTACGACTTATAAGAGAAAACCACACTTAGGAATCCTCACGACTCCTAAGGAGAAAAAAAAACAAAACCACCTACGAGATCCTCTCGACCCGTAGGGAGAAAAGTCTCTATGAGACCCTCACGGCTCATAGAGTTGAAAAGTCCTAGGCGGCAGATTTGAACCTGCAGTCTAGGCCATCGTTATCTCTGGGAGAAATGAAGTTATCTGCCAATAAGCTGCATTAAAGATGTCATGCTGAAAAGAAAGAAAAAGCGAAGAAGTGACACAGGACATTATAAAAATGTGTATCTTTTATTCATAAATGTTGATCGAGTACAGGATACATTGTACTAAAGAATAAAAAAATATATAAAAATATATACATATATTTTACAAGTACAAATAATACAAGGAGAATTACTGGGAAGGAAGCGTCTTGCATAGATTTAGCAATTGCTCGCATACGCCCTTCCATGCCTTCTCTTGATCGGCTCCCACCGCCAGCTCTGCCTCCACTTGGGCTCGTTGCTGCAAGACAGACGCAAGCTGCTCCCTGACGACCTGATAGGCAGCTTCCCGACCTGGGATATTGCGCTCAGCTACGTCAAGTTTCCGCTTCAAGTTTAGCCCATGGGAGATGCGCTCCAAGAGACCCTCAAAGATAGTCTTCACTTGGGCAGCATTTGCTTCAACCTCAGCGCGCAGATGGGCCGTCTCGTTCGAGGTCTTTTGGCACTCCCTTAGTTTTAAAGCTGCTTCTTGCTCCAAATGGCGGAAGTGAGAAGTGCTTTGCTCGAGCCAAGTTGTTCGTTGGGTGCTCAGGGCTAAAACTTCGGGAGAAGGACGCGTCGACTCCAGCCGATGTAGACAGGCCTCGATCTCCCTGCAGTGATTAACCCAAGATTCGACGACGCCTTCGTTATGAAAATTTACGAGCGCCGCCAATATCGGGTTAACCTCCACAGCGAAATCTACGGCAGAAGGGAGAGCGTCCATGTTGAGCTCTTCGATGTACCCGCTCAGCATGCCCAAACTCATCACAGCACCCTTTGAAGATGGACGTTTCAAGAAAGGGCCTGCCGGTGAAAGGACGCGAGACTCAAAAAGGACTGGAGCCGGAACAATAGCTGCAAAACAAAACATGGTCAAACGATGGTTCAAGAGATGTTGAAGGGTTACCAAAAAGGAAATTTACTATACCAGCTGCAACGGACGGCAAAGCCGGAAGGGCCGGTAGCGTGGCAGGTCTTGCATCCCCTCCTTCGATTTGTGGCACTTCAATAAAGAAAAGGAAAAGTCAGAAATCATCCCATTACTAAAAAAGGGATAAATAAAGACATTGTAGTGAAAGTATACTCACCGGCGCCACTAGAGTGAGAAGCGAGTTCGGATGGAAAGGAGAAGTGTGGGAGCAACACTTGATATAAATGATCAAAGAGCACTCCTGAAAGGGCACAGTGATATAACGTTAGTACAAAAGCTACATTTAAAAAAAAAATTATTAATGCATGAGTCGTAAATCCATACCTTCCAACATCCGCGATGGTACAAGGGAAGGCGGGGAAGTGACCACCGCCAAAGCAGTAGTTGACGGTGCTCCCTCGAGCAATGGAGCGTCGGCACTGGCCGCACCTGCAAAGACAAACTTCTTAGAAGAGGTCGTGAGACATATATAAAAAAAAAAAGAAGAACGCTGGTAATTAAAAATTTACTCGACGAGCTGCCAACCGAAACTGAAGCAATCCCCTCCTCCAGTGACATGAGACCACCGCCCGTAGCCTCATCACCCGACTCGATGGGAACCGTTGTTGTGCTCGCAAGCCCTGGAGACGACAAGGAACCATACACGGGGAGGGCTATGATCGGAGTATTGCCAGATTCCTGGGAAAAAGCGGTCAGCTCCTCCTCAGGAATCGTGGCCGCCTCACCCGATACTCCCTCGGGTTCTGCGGTCGCGATTGTCTCGTCCATCGGCACCACGAGGTCTCCAGCCTCAAGCGCTTCGCCCTCTACTACTTTCGGCTCGGTTAAGACAATCATCTCATCTGCCGCTACTTCAGGTGCGGCATCAATGACCCTCTCGGCGGCGGATCCCTCAACCTCTGTTTCAGGCCCCGTGGCCCCGACGACGTTGCTCACTGTCGGCTCTGGTTCGGCAAGTACCGCTTCCTCCGCCCCCCTGGGTTCGACGGTCTCCGCCTCCCCCTCAGTCGGACCTGGCCCTGCAAGATGGAATGCATATGAGCCAATGGCTTAATAATTCTTACAACAAGGTTCTGAAAGAAATGCTACCTGAAGAAGATTTATCGTTTGCACTCCGGGCCGCACGCGCCACTTGCCTATGAGCAGTAGACAGGGCGGCAGGGGCCTCTTCAGAAGGAGTGTCGGCACGAGGAATAGTGTTAGGGCCCGCTCCTGTGGCCAAAGCAGCTCTGCGCGCCTTTGCTTCGCGTCTCAACCGCTTCCGCTCCTCTCGAGCCGTTGAGACGGATGCCACTAGGGCTTCTTTGAGTGAGGCTTCTTCGTCCGTAAATAGGGAGGCCTCTAGATTTTTCAGGGCATCCCTCGTCGTTTTGTCAAGCCGAGGCTCTTGCGGCAACTTCGACGAAGCCGGGACTTCGGTAACGGGCTCGGGAAGGATCCCCGCATCAATTGATACAACCCCTGCAAAGAAACAAAAGAAGGTTAGGTTGACCATCAGAAAAAGACGACAAACTTTCCTTATAAAAGGGAAAGGGGTGATGTAGGGTTCCTAGGCACTCTAGTGAGGTCTCCCAAGCCATCAACCATGGCAATTTCAAAAATTATGGTGCCTAATAACCCTAAACTACGGATCGTTTGCTAGATGTCTAGGCGAACAAGAACTAGTTAACACTTAACTAATGAGAAAACGGAAATACAACCTTTGTAGATCCGGTGCTCCACCTCCATAGCTCCGCAACGAGGTCGTCTCCGCTGTCCAAATCAAATCCGGGCTCTAGAGTCGGCTTCGTTGGAGAATGAGCAAGCTAGGTCGTCGATGTCCATGCCGAAGATGATCTACGTCGAGGCATCGCTAGATCAAGCTCACAACTTCACCAAGTCATGAAACTTGTGAAGTAAACACACTCTACTACTTGGCAAGAGGTAGAGGATGAAGAAATAGGAGTTGGGTTAACTTTAGAATTGGATTTCTCACTCTAATTCATCAATCACCATTGATGAGGTAAGCTTTCTTCACTTGAAGCAAGGAAGAAGAAGAAGAAATGTTATGATAAGTTGAAAGAATAATAAAAGAAAATGAATTCTTATCATAATTTTAACTAGAGTCAAGTGTAGAGAATGAATCATGGTTAGTGGGAATGGTTAGGGTTAAGGATGAGATAAGAATGGTTGACTTGAACAAAGCTTCATGAAGCTTCAACTAAAGAACAAAATTAGCCACCATTCTTTTCTCTTTTCTTTTATTCATTTATCAAAAATAAAAAGGATAATTAAATAGGATAAATGAATAATAAATAATAAACCCTAACCATTTCATTAACCAAGGTTTAATCTTTACACTTGAACCCTAGCATGACATGTATCATCAAACATGATACAATCAAGTGCACAAAAGTATATCGCATATACAATGCGCCCATCCGAGTGAGAAAATCCATCTTAAGTAAACCGATACTAGTTGATGCAAAGTAATATATCAAATATATAAATATGCATTAAATCATTAAATCAACACTTGATTCAATGACCCGGTTATGTCGCACACAACCGACTAGTATACAATATATCGGCTTATCGAATCAACGCTTGAATCGATAACTAGGTTATATCGCATACAACCATTCAATATATTTATCGCGAGAATAGAATACGGTATCACATACACGCATTATTCTCGGTCCCGCACATATCTCATATGCGCTCCTATTTCGTTTCGCTTGAGCCAGGAAACCTCTGTGTAGGACTCTAAAGACTCGTCAATACGCCGGCAGCAGATGATGATCATATCAAACACCCACAAGCCGCAAGCGGTCTGCTAAACGTAACGGCCACCCGGGTATTGAGCGATCTGAAGATCGACGAGCAAGCCCGCTCACACTCCAGTGAATCCGACCAGTAACACTACCGTACAGTCCAGTCTGATCGTCTGATATGTCGCATATCCCGCCTAGGGGTGGTAAACGTCAGACCCCAATAGCTCAATAAGTCGTGTCGATATGAGGTCTATAACTATTCGAGAAACTACTGGTAACACTTACCAGTAAATCTCTGCAACCCTGGCCAGGGATTTCCTGTTATAGCCAATCGAACACAGCGCAACATCAACCCCCTATACCGGGAGAGACGAATCCCCTCCTATCGCTCATTGACTCCATGTGACTCGGGACTGTACCCAAAAACCACCGTTTTGCACGCCCTCTTGGACGTGGTAAGATGGAAATCAAAGCACAGTGGGAACCACACAAGACTCTATGACGATCTCGGGTCAACAGACTACTCTGTACCAGTGTCACCAGAGAACTGCCATCTGACGTAAGGTATAATACCATCTGGGAGTTCTCGGCGAGTCCGTCCAGTGTACCCAGTCTCTACTGAGCACCCGTATATCATCTCTGATGTCAAACACCGATGGATATGGGATCATCCATCGCCCATCTGTATGGGTCGAGAAGGTATACGCTAGTCTACTCTGGTATATCGATGCCCCGTCTCGATACACCCACGACTAGGGACTTTGAAGGATGTACTTATGGACTACCATGTCCCCACTAGTATGATCCGCATCATAGTCTAGGTAGTCAAGCACACATCCTAAGGGCTTTACCAACATGTAACAGAGAGACAATCAGCATACACGTTAAGGTAAAGGGTAACCAGATAGCATACTATCATGTCGAGCAAGAAAGTCCTTCCTATATATGTCCCAGCATCCACTACAATATAAATCCTATGTACAGTAATGGCCTCTAGGGCATACATATAACTAACAATCTCCCACTTGCACTAGGGCCATCTGTAGCAGTGGTTGCAGTATCTCATACTCAACCATCCCATGAAAGTCTCTCTCTGGGAACAGGCCTTTGTGAGTGGATCCGCTGTGTTGTCCTCTGAATCTACTCTCCTAACCTCGATCACCCTGGAGATCATCTATCTCCATGATCAGGCGATGCTGCCTTAGAATATGTCTGGATCACTGATGGGACCGTCGTTCCTTGGCATAAGCCACAACTCCATTGTCTCACAATGGTAGGAACATAGTTCATCTCATGAACCAATATACACCCAAACAGCCTCTTTGGTAGCATCTTAAGTAGCGATGTATCATGCCTTTATCGTCTAGTATGTCACGGTATCTAGCTTGGAACTCTTCCAACATACCGTCCCTTTACTGAGGGTTAAGACAATGCCTGCGACTGACATTCAGTCGTCTTTATCACCCTGAAACACTTCTAGTGATTCTCCCCAGGATCAATTGATGCTATCTCACTACAACTAGTGAGAATCCTAACATCCATTTAGATCTATCTCATAGATCCAAAACCCAGGATTTAGGAGGTATCACTTTGATCCTATATGGAGAATCCTAGTGATAAGCGGAGATTGATCGAGCGTAGCATAGGAAACTACTTCCCTATCAAGAGTATGTCATCCACGTACTCTACGAGGATCGTCACCATACTCCCTACTATCTTTTTGTTTATACAAGGTTCATCTACCATTTTGATGATGTCAAACTCTTTGACTACTTCATCAAAACAGACGTTCCAACTCCGCGATGCCTGCTTTATCCTATAAAGCATCTTGCACACGTTTCCGCTGCTCCCACTGTCTACGAAGCCCTCTGGCTGTGTACTTATAGATGCATTCTTCTAAAACATCATTTAGAAAAGCTGTCATGACACCCAACCACCAGATATCGCAGTCATGGTATGTAGCCGTGGCAAGTAGGATCTGGATGGACTTAAGCATAGATACTTGAAAAGGTTTCATCATTATCCATGCCTGGTCGATGATGACAACCTTTAACAAGTCTAGCTTTGAAAGTCTCAACTTTTCTTTCTACACCAAGTAATCTTCTCAAGATATACTTGCTCCTGATGGGGATTTAACCCTTCAGATCTAGCAGCTAAAGTCCATACTTTGCTGGTGTATAAGGATTCCATCTCAGATCGCTAAGCATCCAGCCATTCTTACAGAGTCTTACTCCTGATGGCCAGCTCGAAGCTAGTTGGGTCATCATCTCATGATGCAATCCTCGCTCCCTCTGTCATAGAGAAACCGAAGTAGCTCTCAGGCGGGTGAGGAACCCTACTAGATCGGCGGAGAGGCTGAGGTTCGTTGGTATCTATTGAATCCTTTGGTTCTGTCAAATCATCAGCTGTAGTTTGTATAGCTGGAACATTTCCAGTTCTACATTACAGACCTTTCCTCGAGCTTGTTCGGATTATGCTTTTAGACATAGCCCGGACAACCCCAAATCTTAACTAGCTTAAGACATGGGCTCTTCCCTTTCCATATCACATATGAACTGGTAGGCAACTGATTTGATTCGAACCCTATTCAATAGGTATGCAGCTTCTCAAGTGCATAACACCCAATAGGAAAAAGGTAACTCAGTAGTACTCATCATAGAGCACACCATATCATATAGGGTGTGATTGCTCCGCCCCGATATACCATCGTGCTATGGTGTATACAGAGGAGTAATGCTGAGAGAGAATCTCATTCTCCTTTAGAATAATCCAGGAATTCCATGCTCAAGTATTCTCCTCCTTGATCTCATCATAGGACATAATACTTATACCCGTAGTTTGGTTTTCTACTTCTAACTTATATTCTGTGAATATCTCAAAAGGTTCGGACTTGTGTTTCAACAGGAACATATGTCTGAATCTCGAGAGATTATCAGAGAATGTAATGAAGTACAAAGAACCAGTCTTGGCATGTGTAGACAGGGGACCTACATACATCAACATGTATCATCCCAAGAGTTCACTAACTCTTTCTCTGTTTCCAATAAACAGAGCTAGTGTCATTTTATCTTTGTGACATGACTGGCGAGTTTCACAAGATGTAAATTCAAACTAATTTAAATATGCATCTTTATGTAACTCTAGCAAGTCGGGTCACATTGATCTGACCTAGTCTACAATGCCTCAAGAAGAATTCGTTCATTTCTGAACTCTTCCTCTTGTGTGTGTTCAGTATACTAAGAACTGTAGTTTGATTTAGAACATCAATGCTTTTAGATAACGTGCCTGAACCGATCAACTTTTGATATAGGAAATGTTCAAAACATTATCCAACAATACAAAATTTTATCATTTCTTTACTAATAAAGAGACTGATATGATTTTGTATATCAGGTTCGGTATCTAATAACATTCGTTCAAAATCAATGTATTGGTAATACAGGGTGACAGTGACCGACAGACTTGGATGCAACTTTTGCCCCGTTTTCTGCCTCATGAAACTTATCACCCGTTCTCAGTTCTCTACCTTTCTGTAGCCCTATGTAACAGATTACATATCTGGGATCCTGATCTGGTATCACATACTCAGGACGTAAAGGATACTGAGAAACAGTTCTTTGTAATGAACACACCCGAAGATGATGCATCAGCATGCACTCTCTTCGTTTGGGCGGCACGGGAAATCTGGTATTCCCCAAATTCCTGCTCTGTCTTATAACAATTATAAGTTGGAGCGGGAGCAACGTTCCCCAGCTCAGTATAACAAGCGGGTTCGGTCAATATTCCGTATTATTATCTTGATTAAGGCGTGACATGGTCGCTACCTGGAGAGAGAGAGAAGAAAACACTCAGCGTGCGCTCTTGCAAGAATAGATTGGTTATTATTTTATCTAATCAGGATGGCTCCCACTGCTTTTTATCAAATCTTCCTTCAAACCCTAAAAGGAAAGACTAGCCGGGATTAATTACACACTACAAGTTCGCCAATCTTTCAGCCAGGCCAGTGTCGGTACTTTGAGGGAGGTCCCCCGTGCTTTCGCACGAACCTAATTAATGTAAACCTCATTTTCCCAGAGGCGTAACCTCGTTAACACCTTTCTAGACACCTACTTGATCGGCTAATTGTAATGTATAAAACTCTCCCAGGAGTAACACTTACTCGCAGCGGGTATCGGGATCCAACTATCTCATAGAAGGTATGCAATCTCATTGCAAATTTCAACACTTGAAATTCCCGATAATATTTTGCCCCTAGCACCCTATGACCTTGACGGAGGTCAACAAACCATAGGCTACTAGTCAAGTTCAACCCGTCATTTCTTGATCGAATTAAACCCACCCGCACGACCCTTGACGGAGGTCAACAAGGCCGCATGACTACCCTAACTCAATCTGCATCATATGCATAAGCAGATAAATACTGGTTAGCTACCGCACACTGCGCCTTGACGGAGGTCAACAAACGCAGCACGAATACTAAACAGCACTTATCTGAAATGACGGAGGGCTACGACAGGTTTTTATGAAAACCTATTGCGTAATGAACTTGATATCGTTGTAGGATCGAATGATTTTTGAAATGGAGTGCTTTTGAGGCTTTTCTTGTTTTGCTAAAGGACTCACTCCCGGTGAAGGGATCGTCGGTCCTTTTCTCGTCGAATGAGGTGCGGGATATATCATATATATCACTGTGCAAAGCAAAAACTCTTAAAAGCAGTCAAAAGACAAACCGAATGTGTAGCATCTGCCAGTTATTGCTAAAGGAGTCACTCCCGGTGAAGGGATCTCGATCCTTTCCTTATCGAATAAGGTGCAGGATATATCACATATACCTCTGTGCAAAGCAAGAACTGTAGCTACCTGTTTTATTTTGAAATTTGATTCTACAACATCTTAGGTTTCTTTTATTTCATTAATCACATTAATGAAGTCCTATCATTTAAGTACCTAAACATCACAGATAAATACGACGTACGCTTATGCCATCCGCATTCGCCTCGATGTCCCCTCGTGCACCGTTAGGTTAGGTAACTAACGGCAGAGCGGGGCAGGGCTAGCGCGGGTGTAAAACATAAGTAACGTCTATATAATATATCATATATACCATATACTGTATCTATCACAGAACATCACATGATCACATCACAGATATCGCAGCAGAAGAATCATATGAAATATTGGATATACTAGGACGTCCGTGTTTTCAATACGAGCCAGTATAAAACACGGATTCCACGGTCGTGATGAATAGCCAAACCCACACCCCAAGACCCCTACGAGAGCGGCAAGCAACCCTACCAATTCTGGAGTTAGGAGACCCGGACTCGACTCCTCGAGTTGGTCTCCCACTGGACTCCAGAACCCGGTTACTTGTGCCCTCCTCCTTGGGTCTATCCTAGTGCGGAAAAGTAAATAATATACAACAGGTGACAACTCCCGCAACCTGGAAGCGCCCCAATAAAAGAATATTACATACAAGTTTTTACATGAATGAAAATGAAAAACACTCATCTCACATAAAAACCCCCGGCTATTCAAACACGACGATCCAATATAACATATCCAGCAACACATAACATCACATGTCATCAACGTAAGTAAATATGTCCATCCCAATTATCGTTGACATATAGCAACGAAACCGGTGATATCACATATTACACTTACGGTCACAGAAAAGAAAGTGTAAAACTACAACAGTTGGAATCCGCAATCTGCATAGACATTGCATGCCTAATCAAATGAATACCTTAGACATCACATGCCTAACAATTATAAACCCCGCATTTTAGTCTCATAATCGAAAACACTTTTCAATATCAAGTCGGGTAATTCAACAAGATTCCCGAAAAACTGATCGAATGCTCGTCGCAAACTTCAGTAGACGGCCGCACCCCCGATACCGTCGACGAAGTGCACCAAGGCGGAACACCGCTACCGCGAGCACCCGAACGGATGCTTTCGGCGACGGGGTTCTCCTACAGTCACTTGGTCGGGGCTATGGAGTGAGGCTGTCTATTAAGTTTACCCGGCGAGTATCCGCGTACGCTACGTGATTGCGACGGACTTTTGATCACATCAAAATTCCGTGGCAACCGATCAAGTGAGACTAAATTGCTATGTTTATAACATTCATTCAGTTATCTCATAACTTCTTGTGAATTCCAATTATTGTATCCCATTCCAGATAATTAGAAAATGTTAAACTTTCTGATTGAACATTCGAACACCCAAGTTTTCCCGATACAGATCAACACATGAAATAAGTCTAACAACATTCAGTTCGTGCCTCAGTACCGACGGTCCAGCCGTAGAAGGGTCAAGCCAACGCCTCACATGTGGCACGCCGTACTGCCCCAAACCCGAAGGTTCAAAGGGCAGTTCAAGACGGTCACATAATCGAGTTAAGGTTTGTGTCTTCTAGAGGGACCATCGCGTTACTTGCACTACTTAGAACGTCATTAAACTACGGAAAAATCCAACTCTTGGAAATTTCCCGACAGGGGAAAAATTGGGTATTTATATCCGGTCGAACTTTTTAACATATTCTAAAATTTATCCGGAAAGCCAAATAGACAAAATTTGATACCCCGATCGAAATACCGAATCCCCAAAACAACTGCAGAAAATTCAACTCTTGAATAAAATTTAAAAACATCCAGAGAACTCAGAAGCTGAAACAATGAATTACTGTGTAAAAAGTTAGGGCTGACATCAGCAAACTGCCGCTGAACCGCCGCCTAAATCAACATTATGCCGCGGATCCGCGCTAAAGTTCACTGTGCCCTAATTTTGCACCGTAATTCTTATAATTTCTCACTGAGTTCTCTGCATATTTTTAATTTGGAAAAATCACTGTTTTTGAAAAAAGTACAGAGAGCAATTTTCCGGGTAGGGTTTCGGTTCGATCGGACTTCAAATCACGTCTAGACTTCGCCTAAGGCTCTAGCTAGGCTCTGATACCACTGTAGGGTTCCTAGGCACTCTAGTGAGGTCTCCCAAGCCATTAACCATGGCAATTTCAAAAATTATGGTGCCTACAAACCCTAAACTACGGATCGTTTGCTAGATGTCTAGGCGAACAAGAACTAGTTAACACTTAACTAATGAGAAAACGGAAATACAACCTTTGTAGATCCGGTGCTCCACCTCCATAGCTCCGCAACGAGGTCGTCTCCGCTGTCCAAATCAAATCCGGGCTCTAGAGTCGGCTTCGTCGGAGAATGGGCAAGCTAGGTCGTCGATGTCCATGCCGAAGATGATCTACGTCGAGGCATCGCTAGATCAAGCTCACAACTTCACAAAGTCATGAAACTTGTGAAGTAAACACACTCTACTACTTGGCAAGAGGTAGAGGATGAAGAAATAGGAGTTGGGTTAACTTTAGAATTGGATTTCTCACTCTAATTCATCAATCACCATTGATGAGGTAAGCTTTCTTCACTTGAAGCAAGGAAGAAGAAGAAGAAATGTTATGATAAGTTGAAAGAATAATAAAAGAAAATGAATTCTTATCATAACTTTAACTAGAGTCAAGTGTAGAGAATGAATCATGGTTAGTGGGAATGGTTAGGGTTAAGGATGAGATAAGAATGGTTGACTTGAACAAAGCTTCATGAAGCTTCAACTAAAGAACAAAATTAGCCACCATTCTTTTCTCTTTTCTTTTATTCATTTATCAAAAATAAAAAGAATAATTAAATAAGATAAATGAATAATAAATAATAAACTCTAACCATTTCATTAACCAAGGTTTAATCTTTACACTTGAACCCTAGCATGACATGTATCATCAAACATGATACAATCAAGTGCACAAAAGTATATCGCATATACAATGCGCCCATCCGAGTGAGAAAATCCATCTTAAGTAAACCGATACTAGTTGATGCAAAGTAATATATCAAATATATAAATATGCATTAAATCATTAAATCAACACTTGATTCAATGACCCGGTTATGTCGCACACAACCGACTAGTATACAATATATCGGCTTATCGAATCAACGCTTGAATCGATAACTAGGTTATATCGCATACAACCATTCGATATATTTATCGCGAGAATAGAATACGGTATCACATACACGCATTATTCTCGGTCCCGCACATATCTCATATGCGCTCCTATTTCGTTTCGCTTGAGCCAGGAAACCTCTGTGTAGGACTCTAAAGACTCGTCAATACGCCGGCAGCAGATGATGATCATATCAAACACCCACAAGCCGCAAGCGGTCTGCTAAACGTAACGGCCACCCGGGTATTGAGCGATCTGAAGATCGACGAGCAAGCCCGCTCACACTCCAGTGAATCCGACCAGTAATACTACTGTACAGTCCGGTCTGATCGTCTGATATGTCGCATATCCCGCCTAGGGGTGGTAAACGTCAGACCCCAATAGCTCGATAAGTCGTGTCGATATGAGGTCTATAACTATTCGAGAAACTACTGGTAACACTTACCAGTAAATCTCTGCAACCCTGGCCAGGGATTTCCTGTTATAGCCAATCGAACACAGCGCAACATCAACCCCCTATACCGGGAGAGACGAATCCCCTCCTATCGCTCATTGCCTCCATGTGACTCGGGACTGTACCCAAAAACCACCGTTTTGCACGCCCTCTTGGACGTGGTAAGATGGAAATCAAAGCACAGTGGGAACCACACAAGACTCTATGACGATCTCGGGTCAACAGACTACTCTGTACCAGTGTCACCAGAGAACTGCCATCTGACGTGAGGTATAATACCATCTGGGAGTTCTCGGCGAGTCCGTCCAGTGTACCCAGTCTCTACTGAGCACCCGTATATCATCTCTGATGTCAAACACCGATGGATATGGGATCATCCATCGCCCATCTGTATGGGTCGAGAAGGTATACGCTAGTCTACTCTGGTATATCGATGCCCCGTCTCGATACACCCACGACTAGGGACTTTGAAGGATGTACTTATGGACTACCATGTCCCCACTAGTATGATCCGCATCATAGTCTAGGTAGTCAAGCACACATCCTAAGGGCTTTACCAACATGTAACAGAGAGACAATCAGCATACACGTTAAGGTAAAGGGTAACCAGATAGCATACTATCATGTCGAGCAAGAAAGTCCTCCCTATATATGTCCCAGCATCCACTACAATATACATCCTATGTACAGTAATGGCCTCTAGGGCATACATATAACTAACAGGTGAAACATACCGACGCCTGCTAGGGCACGCTTCTCCTCCTCCTCCTGGAAGGTTTTCAGGGAGGCAGCAATAGCCTCTTCAGTAGAGACACCTGTTGAAAATGGAGCAAATATTAGTTAAAGATAATAATAAAAAGTGCAATAAAATGACAAATAAAGCGGCTGATGATTACCGGACTCATCGAGTTTGCTTAACATCGCTTCGAGCCTCGCCGATCGCTCAGAAGCTGCAATGGCGGCAGCCAAATTGGTGTCCGCAGGGTCTACCAAGAAGCCCTCATTACTGCCATATTCACATATGCCTTCGGTGGGAGGAGCCGCAGGCTTTAAGCTGAGGATCGCATCGAGGGAAAGGGTGGACTTCTTCTTCTTCTTCTGTTCGCCAGCTTTAGACCCACCCGGAGTAGATTTGCGCTTGGCAGTCACTTTAGGGCGGCGGGTCCCAATATCTGCTCCTACGCCTGGCTCTGGCGATACTACATTAGCCGCCTTCGTGGGAGCACAGGGCGCCGATGGTGCATCCGCCATAGCGGGCAGCGGCAATCCCCGCGGGGGGCTCAACACGCGTGGTCGATCGACTCCAGCATCTTTTAGCGGAGGGACTACCGGGAGCCTTGGCTGCAAAGGGGCCTTGCGATCGCCGCCGGGAGGCGCACCCCTACGGTCAACCAGCATACGCTTCTCCGTTAAGATAATTGGGCCCATCGCGTGCGCATACCAGGCCACATATGAATTAAGCATCTTAGGGGCACAGCTGGGTTCACTAATGAAGAAATAGGAACCTGTGTTAAGCCGTGTAAAATGATGCATCGCATTCTTTATCCCCTCTGGGCCGACCACGGGCGTTTCCAAGAAAGCTTCCAGCGGGATCCCTTGGTTGTAGCTTGACTGCCGGGCAAATCGGTGTGGGTTATATCTCATAAACAAGGCTGTCTTATTCTGCCTGAACACTAGATAGCCCGGCCGGATGGAGTAGAGATGGAGGATTTCCCGAGCTTTCAATACAGAAGCCCCATCTTTGAAGTTATCACGCAGGGGCACCACTGACTTGATGGTCTCTGAGCCTATGGTTATGACCTTGTCCACAAAAGAAACCTTCGCTCCGACCAGATGTGGACGAAGGAGCAGCCCTCTAGACTCCCGCGGGGCTGGAACCACAATTGAAGCCCCAACCAACCGCATGACTATCGGGAGTCTGTATTTCTCGAAGAACGGAGGAGTCTTGTGGGCACCAAACACCCCTCGCACATGCATCTCCATCCAAGAAGTGAAGTAGTGCATCGGGAAGTTAGCAGGCTGTACCCCGGGCTCACTGGCGTCCGCCGCTACGCTAAGTCCATGATAAAGGTAAGCCAGCCTGGCGATTCCTACCGATAACTGCAAACCAGCCACCATCCGATGCGCTGGGTAAAAGACAGAGGGCCGCATGAGGCGGGGGTGCATGGGGAGTGCAAAGTTGCATAGCCACAAGCCCAAGAATCCAATAAAAAAGGTTTCCTCATCCATGCCTGGGACGGCAATTTCCGAGAAAGCAGCAATGGCAGCGTTGGGGAGATAGAAATCCTTCTGGTCATTTTCCGATACGGGTCGGCGGTCCAAGCCGAAACTAAAAGGGTCACCAAGCTGAGCGAACTTCTCGCCCTCCTCTGATAGGAACTCTGGGCGAATGAAGCGAGCAATAAAATCTGCGAAACTGACGCCCCGGTCGCCCGATTCCAGGTGGAGTTCCTCATAGATCTCCAATACCTTCACCAAGCCCGGATACTGATGCTGAATGGCGTTCTCCGGAGTCAAGTCAAACACCAGCTGCTTGGTGGCAAAGACGTACTCGTCAGGAGGAAGCAGCTCCTCGTAGTGCTCTCCCCTCATTGGTAGACCCGAAATCTCAGCGAATTCCTCCAAGGAGATAGAGACTTCCCTATCCGTCATCAGGAAGGTGTGAGTGGGGATATTCCATTGTTCGATAAAGGCCTTGACCCACCACGTTGGAGGAGAGGGATACTCGAAAAGCGAAACGTAGATGGCTGGATATAAACCAATCCTCGTTAGATGAGTCCTTTTCGCCGATAAGATGTACCGGGCCCACTGCAAATATCCGGCGGGGGGTCGCGGGATCAGTCCAATATTGTAAGCCTGTCCCCAAGGGCGTGCTTCACCCTGACAGATTCGCCTCCCCAGAATGTCTATTGCCGGCGGCGGCTGCACGGGAATGGCACCGATCGCAGGCTGGAGGAGGTCATCAGAATTCCAGTTTTTAACCTCCACGGCATACTTCACCGGGGGTTCGTCTGCATAGGGGATCGTGACTGTAGGCTCAGACGGCGAGGCGGAACTGAAGCTGCGACGGCCTTGGATGATCTGGCTGTACCACCTTCCCCATAGGTGGAGCTTTTTGCACTCAGGGTCATGATCTTTAATGAGAGCGAACGCCACCCGGTCCACTAGCGAATGGGGGAACCCTCCTTCCGAGCGAACGAAAGGGAAAGACAAATCTTCAGACATGTTTCCTGTAGAAAAAGCAAGAAAATAATAACCGTTAGTGTTCCAATGCTTCAAATTTTAAAGTCCTACATCACACTGCAATGCAGTGGGTAGGGGACCAAAGGGGGACCCACAAAATCTAGATGACGGCGCATCATTTGATAAAACAGTCCCATCATTGGATGAGACTGTCAGTTAATGAAAAAGACCCCCAAGAGAATATCCTCATTGGGGGGAAATCCCTAGAGAAAAGGAGAAAATCTCCTCTTTTAGAGCAAAGCTCTGTCACAGAGTGACATTTGTCAAACTCTGGTCTCAAGGGAATAAAACTTCCTAAAAAAAGGGGGGCCTAGCTCTGTAATAGTAATGAAAACTATAACTCCTAAGGATTAAAAGAAAAATTTTGGGATCTTAAAGATCCATGAAAACTTTTAGGAGTTCTCCATTTGATCTATGAGCAAGGCTCTGTACATGGGTTAAAACCCAGGAACAAGATCTCTGTAAATTTTTGAGAGCAAGGCTCTGTGGATGAAACCCCAAAGGGGTTTTCTTTAGATCAAAGATCTATGAGAGCAAAGCTCTGTTGAAGAAACCCCAAAGGGGTTTTCTTTAGATCAAAGATCTATAAGAGCAAGGCTCTGTTAATTAAATTTAATTTAAATTTTTACCTAGAGTGATTCTAAGTGCTGAACTTTAAAGTTCTTGGGAAGAAACAAGAGCAAGGCTCTGAGAGTTCTTAAGCAAGAGCAAGGCTCTGAATCAAAGTTCTTGAAACGGTAAAGAAATTAAAGGACCAAGGGTCCCATTTATAGGCGCCTGCGCCTCTTCACCTGACCTCCATGATCCAACGGTCGGGATCTTGCCACCGCTGCACTCACGTGCGCGCCACGTGAGCGCAACGGTGGGGGGGCATTTGTTCCCCCAATCAGAGCAAGGCTCTGTTTGAATTTCAAAAATTCAAATTTTGAAGCAACGCTTCAGATCCCGTGCGCTGCACGCAACGCGCCACGTGTCAGAAGTTGACACGGCAGCACAACGCCCAAGGCAGTGCGTCCAATCAGAGCAAGGCTCTTTAAAAAACATATGCGCGACACGTGTCAGCGCAGTTGCGCAAGCACAACTGCGCAAGTACACCACAGCGCGACACGTGTCTGCGCAGTTGTGCTTGTGCAACTGCGCAAGCGCACCGCTGCGCGCCACGTGTCCGCGCAGTTGCGCAAGTACAACTGCGCAAGCGCACAGCTGCGCGACACGTGTCTGCGCAGTTGCGCAAGCGGAGTTGCGCAAGCGCTTCACTGCTCGACACGTGTCTGCGCAGTTGCGCAAGCACTTTACTGCGAGACACGTGTCTGCGCAGTTGCGCAAGCGCAGTTGCGCAAGCGCTTCACTGCGCGACACGTGTCACGCGCTGGGGAGTTGCGCAAAAACAGAATGAAGATTTAAGGAAATTTTTTTCTGTTCTTGTTAAAACAAGAAGATTTTTTCTGTAAAACAGGGGCCTTTGGATCAAAGATCCAACGGTGGGGAAAATTCCCCAAATCACTCAGAAAAAGATCTTTTTAACAAATTTAACTAATTTTTGAGCACTATAAAAAGGACCCCAGACCTCATTTCAAAAGGGGAGAGACATCTGGATAAAAAAAGAAGAAGAGAGAAGAGAACTCTTGAGAACTCCTTGAGAATACAAAAAAAAAGAAAGGTAAAAACCTTTAAAATAAGAGAAAATTCTCTTAGGAATAGATCATTGATCTAAGAACAAGATCAGTGATCTTCAATAAATAAATAAATAAATAAATAAAAAATAATAAAAAAATAGTGCCTTGCACTTGCTATTAACCTTTGGTTCTCTGAAACAAGAAAAAACTTGTTTTTTCTTTGAACTAAATTTAGATCAAGAAATTAAAAAAGTGCTTTGCACTTCTGTTCTTGAATCTAAAAGATTCCTAATGCTTTGCACAAATGCAATGCATTACTTGAAAGGCCAGGCCCAAATCAAAAAGACCTAGCAGGCCTAAAAAGGGCAGAGCCCAAAACAAATTGATGCTCTGCATCCTTTCTGGGCAAGGCCCAAATAAGAATAAAAAGAAATGCAATGTAAAACCAAATAAAATGCTGGACATTTTCAACTGGACTTAGCCCAATCGTGGCCATAAGTCCTTAAATTAAACTGACTGAGCAAATTGGCTCTCCTAAATCAATCTACATCCGGTTTGAGGGTACATCTCCGAACTCCTTTGACATCCATCGTTGTAATTCCTCAACGACGTCAAAGAGGTGACGAGTCCCAACGACCACACATCAATGTGGACTGCGGGGTCCTTAAACTCGTGGACCGAAACGTCCTTAAACTAATATTGGACCACCACGTCCCTAAACTGGAAAATGGACCGAAACGTCCCTAAACTAATATTGGACCACCACGTCCCTAAACTGGAAAATGGACCGAAACGTCCTTAAACTAATATTGGACCACCATGTCCTTAAACTAGAATATGGACCACCATGTCCCTAAACTGGAACAATAGAGCCTCCTAATGCTCTTTTGCCGGATCTAAACGATCCCGTTTAAGTTGATCTTAGCCCCAAACGCGGCTAACGTATCCTTAAACACTCAAATGGACTATAAAACTCCAAATCAACTTTGGTTCAAGGGTACAGCTCTGAACTCCTCTGACACCTATCGTTGTAATCCTTCAACGATGTCAGAGAGGCGACGAGTCCCGACGGCCCTATATTAAATGGATCACCACGTTAAGTAGATCTTAGTCTCAAACAGGACTAACGTATCCTTAGCGAACGTTTAAGTTGATCTTAGCCGCAACGCGCCTAATGCATCCTTAAACTAAAAACACCAAACCCAAATCTACGGATTTGGACTAATCCACGTCCTACGGGCGACGGTATTACTCAGTCTCCGTATACAATCCA
The DNA here is from genome assembly GCA_030015575.1 of Agapanthus africanus. Taxonomy (NCBI): domain Eukaryota; kingdom Viridiplantae; phylum Streptophyta; class Magnoliopsida; order Asparagales; family Amaryllidaceae; genus Agapanthus; species Agapanthus africanus. The sequence continues at coordinate 862,690,560 of CM057338.1, read as the reverse complement.
CGGGCAACCACAAACAAAACAAACACCCACGACACGAAATGAAATTCTGGAGAAGGAGAAAGTTGTTACCGCGAAGCGGTAGCGTAATTAACTGCAAGGGCTTGCGCCTGCAGGGAAGAGCGTCCCCACAATCAAAAAAAAAAACCCCTCTAGCGAGGGGGAATCTGACAAAGTCTGCTACATCGGCCGCATCCGTCTAAACCTTCGATACACGGTGCCATAAATCAACTTGGTATCTTCGGAGAGGTGGACGGATGAAACCAAATAGCATCTTCCCCGAATCTCAGCGTCAGGAATCATCGCGGTCCTGTACGCCGTCCATTCGGAGGGGAACAGGCTCAGTAGGGTGTCAGGATGAGTTCGCTCATCGACCTCCCTTTTAGTCAATACCTGATAGCCCGTTACGTACAGCTAGTACCATTGACGTGCTAGTGGTTAAATCCACAGCCAAAGTATTGACGAGTATTTAGAGTCTCCCACAGACAGTTTCTCAAGTTTCGGGCGAAACGTTGTAGAGGCCGTATGGTATTATGGCAGGGTTCGATTATATATGTGTAGTAGTGCACTGATCATGATCGAACAGATCATACTAGTGGGTTTTGGTTTAAGCTGGATCCTAGTATTAGATTTGTTGGATTACTTTAGTCTCATTGCATTCGCATTCAGTCGGAATGCGGATGCAGGTATGTATATACAGGTGAGGGGTACTCTTGTGATCCGTCACGAGTTTACTTTAGTAGATGCCATTCTCTTTTTATTGTTGCAAACATTTGGATTAATATTTGCAAATGGAAATTGTGAGCTCAAAGTAATGATGGAGTGCATTAAGCGTGGCATGTGCAAGGGTAGTGACTCAGGGTATTATTCTTTGTGAATGCCATCATTTCATGGTTGATTATTGTGTGAGATTGTGATGGGAGGAGAGAGAGGGCAGCCACAAATGAGTGGGGTTAGCTCTTGTGTTGATATTATTCTATTTGGCTCCCTCACATTATTATCTCACACAAGAACAAGCTTTTTCTTCTTCTTCCTTCTCTAGCTCACATTTTCTTCCATGGCATCATCTTTAACCTCCACTCTACCCATCTCATGTGTTGAGAATCCTAGAGTGTCAAGAGACAAAATTATCACACACATTCTCTACTTCATCTTGGACACGTCGGCTAGCAAACTTCATGTTCGAGTTTCTTCGGATGAAGCGGGAGCCCGTAAAAGGACTCATTGATGTGGTGCCCTTCCGACGAAGAGACCGGAGATCGGAGATGCCACGAGGAGCTTGGGATGGTGGCCAAAGACCCAAGGATACGGATCGATCGGTATAACCACTCTCACTTCTTAGTAGTTGGCTAGTTTAGCGTTAATGGTTCGATCCGAGTGAAAGACTACGATAGCGCCGGTTTCCTAAAAAGTTTTTGTTTCGCGTTTGGCCTCGGATTGACGGCCGGGGCGCTACCGTAGACTTACATGGTATCAGAGCCAGCCATTAACCTTTACTAGTTTGTTCTAATATATTTAAAATATCGATCGGACGAAATTTCCAAAACTGCAATTCCAATTTCAAAGTTTCTGTCGAAATTTTTTTGTCGTCGAAAAATTATTTTGAGTGTTTCAGAAAATCAGGCAGGCTTTTCTAAGACCACTGTAAAAATTTTGTAGCATGATCCCTCTGTAATGCCGCAGAAACGCGGCCGTACCCACGTTTGGGCCACGGTTCCGCCGCAGTGCTGGTGTTTCAGTGCACTAAATTTTTTCTTTGGGTCTTTAACATGGAATTGGGGTTTCTGGAATATTTTGTTTGGGCCCAGATTTGTTACAGTACTGGATTGTGCTTGGGGCCCACATCGGGAAATTTTGTCGATCGAAAATTTTAAATAAATTAGTTCACAGTGCTTACATTATATCTGCGACCGTGAATGTCATTCGAGCGGTAAATTTTGTCTAATTGCTATAGCTCTTTTAGACGGGTTTGCGAACGTAACATTCACGTTGATGTTCTGTGTTGTGTTGTGATGTTGCTGATTTATCGTGGTGGATAGCTTGGTGCAATGTTAGTACAGTTTAGTATTATTTGTACATTTGATATTGCGGGGCGAGCGTCCGACATGTGGACTGCCGTCACTGTCTGTTTGTATATTATTCTTTTGGGGCACGACCGGGTTGAGGTCGATGTACCCGTTGTATATATTTTTACTTTCTCTACTAGGATTACCCCAAGGTAGAGTGCACGGATAGCCGGGTTCTAGAGGGCAACGAGCCCGCATCTCATGGTTTTGAGACGGAGGGGGCTTTACTCTAGAATTGGCAGGCTATTCGCCGCACTCGTAGGGGGTATAGGTTGACCCAAAGAGGGGTGCTCCAGTTACCGGATTCCGTGAAGTGCTGGGTGGTCCATTCACTTTGTTGAAGGGGGCTGCCTCGCTTCAGGTTTTGGCGGGTAACTTGCCGCGCCCGTAAGGGTATAGGATTTCATTGCACAGGCTATCCACACGACCAGGGGAACGTCGGGTTTCACTTGCGGCTCGAAGGAAACCCGAGGATCCCAGATTATCTGTATTGTTTTGTGATGCTTATTACTTTTCTGTGATGTTGCATTTATCATGCCTGGAGCGATTATTATATATATTGCTATATATATACTAGTAGATGTTGTATATGTTTTACATCGCGCTAGTCCAGTCCCCGCTCTGTCATTAGTTAAGTAATCTAACGGGTGATGACGGGACCCAGTGGCGAATGCGGATGGCATATACGTACATCATATTTTCGTTCTTTCTTGGTGTGATCAATTGATGGGACTGCATTGATTCGGATCAATGAAAGCTAAACAAACCTGTTTGATGTTGTTGGAACAATTTTCAAAAAAGCTGTTATTATAAGGACGTTCTCTTTTGTTTTGCACAGTGGTATTCGGTTATGAATATCCAGCACCTCAGTCGACGAGGTAAGGGCCGAGATCCCTTCACCGGGAGTGACCCTTTGGGCAGAAGTTTGCGTCAGGGTAATAACTTCACTATACTCGATTACTTTTTGCTTTGCATCGTAGTATTCAGTTGGAATATCCTGCACCTCATTCTACGGGGAAAGAGCCGAGATCTCTTCACCGAGAGTGACCTCTTTAGTAAAGGTTTTCGCCACTATATTTTATTAAAAGCTATCTGGTTCCTTCAACGATATCAAGTTCATTACGTTAAATGTTTTTCGCCAAAAACCAGCCGTAGCCCTCCATTATTTCGGATAAGTAGCGCATAGTATTTGTGCGATGTTTGTTGGCCAAAGTCAAGGCATCGTGTGCGGTAGCTGTGTGTTGCTTGTCCGTTGCATGGATATGCATTGGTTTAGGACAGTCGTACCACTTTGTTGGCCAAAGTCAAGGGTGTGTGCGGGTGGATCTAAATCAATCAGGACAATGACAGGTAGAACTTGACTTGCAGGTTATGATTCGTTGGCCAAAGTCAAGGTCATAAACCGCTTGGGGTAAAAATCACATCGGGAGTTTCAAACATACAGGAAACATGCCAGATATGCGCATACCTTCTGGAGTGTGATAACGTGAGTGGATTCCATCATGTTATCATGCGATGATAGTTGCATCCCGATTCCCACTGATGAGTTGGTTTACTCCTCGGGTGATCCCGTCTAATTCTTCTTTCAGATTTGGAGGAGAATTTGAGGTTACAGTGGGAGGTTTCCTGATTAGATAAATTGATAACCATTCTGATCTAGGTTAGAGTGCACGCAGAGTGTTTCTTTTCTCTCTCTCTTTGGCAGCGACCATGGCCCGACCCTAGACTATGACTCAGTGACCAGGATTAACCGAACCTTCTTAAAACACTAGCTTTTGGATTGTCTGAATTGCATACCTCATTGCTACTCCTACTTTTACCCTTTTTCTCCGGAACATTTCGTATCACTACGAACGTCCACTTCCATTGGATAAAACCATCGTATGGTTATATACGAACTCGAAGGAACATGTTCCAGATTCAAGGATGGTTTCCGGTTCTGGAGAAAATGAATAGGACTATTCAGTTGTCTTTTCATCTTTACCTTCTCTCTGGTTACGAGGGCTCTAGGATTAGGAGAAGAGTACACCTATTACGCTTATTGGATAGTCTTCTTCCAAACCATAGGCAGGTGCCGAAAGGTAGGGAATGAAGAAAACTGATTAGCCTAAGTGTGGTGTACAGAAGGTATTAAGTAAAGACAAATAAAGGGATTAGTAAGAGGGCAAAGTAAATTGCGACTGGTATCATTCACGACCAAACCAAGTATTTCATCGCCACTCTGATTGGTTCGAAAGAGTGTGTTTTGTAGTTTAACCGCAATCAATAACGGTGTCGCGCGTAGCTAGACCGAGATGAGTACGGGTCGTCCTCAGGGAAACGTTGAATCTTTTACTCTTACTTTAGATGTGTTGAGAAAGGAGGAAGAAATAAGAATGTTGTAGAATGGTTTCTAGATCTACGTTAAGCAAGAATGCAAAAATATAGATCTAGATTATTTTAGGGATGCAGTTAATATAATAAAAGGGCTTGTATGGTTCGTTAGGATTTAGTAGTTATGGACGATTAATTAAAAGTTACCCTTTTTATCCTTTAATAGATTTATAACTAGAATGAAGGTGATGCGTGTAGATTAGGGTTTCTGGAGGGAAAAGGAATCCCACTCTTAACCCTTATCTCAACACGGAACTCCGTTCATATCTAGCCTTTACCAAAACAATCATTAATCTAATCACTAATCGCGGTCGGAACTAGCAAAGAATTGTTAGCGCGCCCGATTAGGATGTTAATGATTCTTTTGATAAAGTTCATAAACTTTATAGGACTTAAAAAGGGTTTAGGAATGTTCATCATCCATTAGCCTACCCTAATCCTACGAACCCTAACAAGCGGAGAATTACTCGCGCATGTTGGGAAAAGAAGATGAAAAGATAGAGAGGGAAAACATAATGTAAAATGCAAAAGAATTAAATAAAACAACTACCTTTATTAATCAACTTGAACAATCTACACTTTGATTCCTTAGAAAATGATTACAAAGACTAGTTTGCTTCTCGATCTCTTCCAAGGAGGTAGACGAACAGTTGATGACCAGCCTGGATGCATGAGCCGTCTTGGACTTCGTGATCGCGTCGGCTTGATGATTTTTCCAAGAGGCTCTCGGTCCCTTTTTATAATCCAAAGCCATAACCTTTTGCTTCCAAATTTGGTAAAATATAGCAGAGATTCATCGCACAAAATTTCAGCATGTAATATTTTAATATTGCCGCTGATCCGCGGCATCAAGGGGCTTAGGACGCGGATCCGCAGCCTGATGATCTCCTCCATTGATCAAAACTTTATGGGTGGTTTCTTGTGACATGTGGCGATCCTTAGAACCTTTGTATCATGGAAATCTTCTCGTGGTTGCTGTCAGACTTGGTCTCTAAGTTTTGCTTCTTAATTAGGCAGGTCTTCTTCAACAACTTGATTTCCTTGATTCTAGTCTTGAAAAATTCTGCACAACTTGGAAAAATTATGCACAACAACTCAAATAATATTTAGTAGACTTTGTTCTATTAGGATTTGGTCAATGAAATTATTTGCATACATTTTCCTACCAAATGCTAATTATAATATATCAACACATGGAAAATAGTATTTTTACACATAAACCCTCATATGTATGATATATTATAATAAACACCTTTTTTAATATGGAATTAGTAGGAAAACTGTAATAACAAATGTGCAGTTTTATCAACTGAACAAATACCCCCAAACTTATCTTTGATCGTCCCGAGCAAACTAGTTTATTCAAGAGAAGGACAAAAAAGAAAGGAGAAAACTAAGCACACTTTCGTAGGCAAACACGATTGCACTGAGCACGTGCAACAAGCCGTTAAACCTCTAGGTGTCCCTAGTAGGATGAGTGTTGTCTCCTGAGGGTTTTCAGCGGATTACACCCACAAAATCCTATAATAAAAGAGAGATGGTGAAATTTACATATAAAGATAAGAACCATAAAAGAAAGACTTTGAAAATAAGAGTTTCCAACTATACTAGCTTTTCAGCAGTCATGAGCCCTATCTTAATAGTCATGAAAAGATATTAGAAATCACATCATCCCTCAATAAAACATCGTCTTTATTCTTCATTCCTACCTTTAATCCAAATATCGATCATATAACCTTACGTGTGTGTAATGAACATCCCTACACTCGGAGAATTCAATTCAAGCTATCATACTCTTGTCCATCTACCTCAGTACTTTTTAATTTGATGAATATTTAGATTTGCTCACATATTTTCATGCGACCGTTAATACTTCTTAAGGTACTAACCGACCGATTACTCATGTGCTTGCTGATTAGGTGATAGTATTTTCCTCGTCTTGCACCACCTAAGGCTTAGCAGTGACTCCCAGACCAGTTGGCCTTAGGGCACTAGGTGAAGAGGCACCCTCGCTATATTTTTTTATTGCTGCCTTGGCGATAACAAAACCAGTGTTCATTTTTTTTTCTTTTCACCATTTTTATATTTTCTTTATTTTTTTCATTTCCTTCATACTTTGGCTTTTAGACAAGAGCATTTCAAGGTATCCTCTACTATCCCGAGTTTCAAGACGTGTATAAGTGCAAATAGTAGGGTATCAATATTCAAATGTTTGGCTTCCAGAATAGAAACTATTTTTCAGACTTATTTTTATCCTCAAATTAGTGACTTCCTTCATCTTACTAACCCTTGGGACAACAGCTCATAACTACTTATTACTAGTTCGTTTAAGAAAACTTCTAATTTTCTTGGTTTTCTTAAACTATTCCTATCTTTTAGATGTAATTTTTTTTCACTTTCTACTCTTTTGTTATCAAATTTTTTTTTGTGCTTATATATAGTATAATGCAAAATATGTGTAAATAAGCACAAACCTCCCCTAAACTTGTTTTCAACAGTGTCCTCACTGTTGCTATCTGCTGGATCACAAAAACCTGTAAGCTTGGAAGGACATTATTAATGGGGGCAAGAATATATGAAAGTGAAAATGCTCCCACAAACTTATTTTTGGCTCACAAATTTGAGGACAAAAGTTATGTTCAAGAGCCAAAAATATACCCCCCCCCTCAAACATGAGTTAGACAATACGAAGTATTTTAAGAGGGGGTGAGTCATTTGGTCAAAGTAAGACTTTACAAAGACCAAAAGTTAACACCAACCATTCAAAGATTTTGTCAGTATAGCGTATAGGTTGGTGGAAGAATGTGTTGTATCGAGTCAAGAAAAAGTGGGGAAGGGATAAGAGGTGGTTTGGAAAGGGTTTGAAATTAGAGAAAAGAAAGAATGAGGATGAATGTGAATGATTAGGAAGAAAGAATGGTGACGGTTCAATCTCTATAGGTGGAGATTGATTAATCACAAAATCCGTATTGTTTAAAAATTCAAGTTCGTCAGCAAAAAGTTCTTCAAAACTTTTATCAATGGTGTGATTGAACATTTTGCTGTCAAAGAGTTTTGTGCCAGAATTTATCCTACTTAATTCAAAAATTATTGAGGTAGAGGACTCGAAAAACTCATTTACCTCATTTTCAAAAATATCCAAATCAAGTTGAATTTCTAGTATTATTGAATTTGAATTAACGGATTGTGATTTATCAAAACTCACTGAAACTATAGGAACAGAAGAAGAACCGGAGAAAGTAGAAGGTGAAATGGGTAAACAAATTGGTATGTCGAGTGTTGCTGAACCAGATGTGGAAGATGGAGGCTGTATTTCAGTCTGATCTTCGGGTATATCATTATCATCAACTTCAAGACATATTTAGGGTTCGGGAAGAATTAAAGGCTCAAGATGACGACCACAAGGAAGTGAAAGGATTTGATGAATTGGTGGGACAAAATCATCCAAAATTTCGAGTTCATCAATCAATATATCCCCAACGTCAATCACCTCATTCAAGTGAAGGTTAAAATTCTCAAACTCCTCATCAAAAATATGGTTTTCAATCAGTTTTGGTTCAAGAGTGGAGGTGTAGAGATCACAAGGGTTGGGTATGGTTTCACTTGAAATGGACCCTTCACAGTCGGGTAAATCAAACACTACAAAGTCACACAACTTATCAGTCATTCTATTTGGTGTACTTGATGAATCTATGAAACTGGAGTTGTGGATTTCAGTTTGGAAACATGAGGTTTGATTAGGAAGGGTGTACAGTTCTGTCTTACTACCCAAATCCTTCATAATTTGGTTCGACAGTTCCATAAATTTTTCTAATGTCTGCTCCAAACTAGTCTTGGGGTGATAAGGGGTTTCAGTATAAGATTGAAATTCCTGTAGATAATTAAATCTCCCAAATGACCGATTAGAAGAACTGTCTAGAGTAGATGGAAAAGTCAGATTGGATTGATAGGAATAGAATGGTTGCGGAACTTGGGTAGGCGTAGGATCAATATTATGATAAGAAGAATATTGATATGGGTTGGTTGGTTAGCTATTTTCAACAGACATCTTATATGCCATAAACCGCATATCAAACTCTTCTCCGGACAGTGGTGGTGATGGTTGATATTGGTCCGGGTTGAAACTTTGGCCTCTAGACCTAGCTATGTGCTCAGCAATGGACATTCGTCTAAGGGCTTCCTCACTCTGGGTATGAACTGAAATAGGTGTAGGATTAGGATACGGTTGATAAGACCTAGACTGAGGTGGCCAACTGTTTCTTCCTGCTTGTTCTATATGACCTCTTAAGGACATGGAAGAGCCGGACGGTATACCGAAGGGATTACGAAAACAAGAGATATCTGGTTGTGGACAGCAAAGCTCGGCAAGAGATCGTCTGTTTGGGTCACCCATTATAAGAAGAGAAGAAGGGGGAAGGGGGAAAAAATTGGTTTGTTTTGAAAAATGACGGATTTAAACAAATCACAAAAAAATGCACAAACAACCCTGAAACTAAGGTTACCTAGGTCAGTCTCTAGACCGCTCCTAGACTTCCAAAGGACAAGCCGCAGGATAAATCCTCTACCGCCTCTTTACTACTCTTGTAGCCAGGTAAGTGCCAGGTGAGTGGGAGGCTCCCCACTACAAAAGTAGTGGTCCTAATTAAGTAACCACTCGCCTTGGACACACTTGCCTAGTCACCACAAAAGTAATGTGGATAAGCGATAGATTACCCACGACTTTCCTCTGTCCTTATTGAGCGCGACAGTCCTTAGAGTCTGGTCTAGATATTTTTTAAATTAATGTAGGATTGATGCAGATGCTCGGTTTGTGATTTGTGGGGCTTAGGAAGGGTGATAAAATCTCCACCTAATCTGGATTTGGTCTTGCCCCTTAAAAATTCGTATTAAAATATGAAATAACAAACCAATAACAAAACTTTGCAAAAAGCTTTTTTGAGCGGCGATATTTTGCAAAGAATCCTGCAGAAAAGATATTTTATTGGATTTGAGAGGAGAGAGAAGGAGTTGAGAATCTTACCAGAGAAGTTTGTAACCCTAGATCTCCCGTTTCCTCAAGTCCGTGACTCCAGATTTCCTCGCAAAATTCACACAATAATCGTTAAATATACAATTTACAGTTTTGTTTTATTTATGATATAGATCGAATAAGAATTCAACACAAATAGTAAGAATAAAAAAATTACGCACGTTTCCCCGGCAACGGCGCCATTTGATTGGTTCGAAAGAGTGTGTTTTGTAGTTTAACCGCAATCAATAACGGTGTCGCGTGTAGCATGACCGAGATGAGTACGGATCGTCCTCAGGGAAACGTTGAATCTTTTACTCTTACTTTAGATGTGTTGAGAAAGGAGGAAGAAATAAGAATGTTGTAGAATGGTTTCTAGATCTACGTTAAGCAAGAATGCAAAAATATAGATCTAGATTATTTTAGGGATGCAGTTAATATAATAAAAGGTCTTGTAGGGTTTGTTAGGATTTAGTAGTTATGGACGATTAATTAAAAGTTACCATTTTTATCCTTTAATAGATTTATAACTAGAATGACGGTGATGCGTGTAGATTAGGGTTTCTGGAGGGAAAAGGAATCCCACTCTTAACCCTTATCTCGACACGGAACTCCGTTCATATCTAGCCTTTACCAAAACAATCATTAATCTAATCACTAATCGCGGTCGGAACTAGTAAAGAATTGTTAGCGCGCCCGATTAGGATGTTAATGATTCTTTTGATAAAGTTCATAAACTTTATAGGACTTAAAAAGGGTTTAGGGATGTTCATCATCCATTAGCCTACCCTAATCCTACGAACCCTAACAAGCGGAGAATTACTCGCGCATGTTGGGAAAAGAAGATGAAAAGATAGAGAGGGAAAATATAATGTAAAATGCAAAAGAATTAAATAAAACAACTACCTTTATTAATCAACTTGAACAATCTACACTTTGATTCCTTAGAAAATGATTACAAAGACTAGTTTGCTTCTCGATCTCTTCCAAGGAGGTAGACGAACAGTTGATGACCAGCCTGGATGCATGAGCCGTCTTGGACTTCGTGATCGCGTCGGCTTGATGATTTTTCCAAGAGGCTCTCGGTCCCTTTTTATAATCCAAAGCCATAACCTTTTGCTTCCAAATTTGGTAAAATATAGCAGAGATTCATCGCACAAAATTTCAGCATGTAATATTTTAATATTGCCGCTGATCCGCGGCATCAAGGGGCTTAGGCCGCGGATCCGCGGCCTGATGATCTCCTCCATTGATCAAAACTTTATGGGTGGTTTCTTGTGACATGTGGCGATCCTTAGAACCTTTGTATCATGGAAATCTTCTCGTGGTTGCTGTCAAACTTGGTCTCCAAGTTTTGCTTCTTAATTAGGCAAGTCTTCTTCAACAACTTGATTTCCTTGATTCTAGTCTTGAAAAATTCTGCACAACTTGGAAAAATTATGCACAACAACTCAAATAATATTTAGTAGACTTTGTTCTATTAGGATTTGGTCAATGAAATTATTTGCATACATTTTCCTACCAAATGCTAATTATAATATATCAACACATGGAAAATAGTATTTTTACACATAAACCCTCATATGTATGATATATTATAATAAACACCTTTTTTAATATGGAATTAGTAGGAAAAATGTAATAACAAATGTGCAGTTTTATCAACTGAACAAATACCCCCAAACTTATCTTTGATCGTCCCGAGCAAACTAGTTTATTCAAGAGAAGGAGAAAAAAGAAAGGAGAAAACTAAGCACACTTTCGTAGGCAAACACGATTGCACTGAGCACGTGCAACAAGCCGTTAAACCTCTAGGTGTCCCTAGTAGGAGGAGTGTTGTCTCCTGAGGGTTTTCAGCGGATTACACCCACAAAATCCTATAATAAAAGAGAGATGGTGAAATTTACATATAAAGATAAGAACCATAAAAGAAAGACTTTGAAAATAAGAGTTTCCAACTATACTAGCTTTTCAGCAGTCATGAGCCCTATCTTAATAGTCATGAAAAGATATTAGAAATCACATCATCCCTCAATAATACATCGTCTTTATTCTTCATTCCTACCTTTAATCCAAATATCGATCATATAACCTTACGTGTGTGTAATGAACATCCCTACACTCGGAGAATTCAATTCAAGCTATCATACTCTTGTCCATCTACCTCAGTACTTTTTAATTTGATGAATATTTAGATTTGCTCACATATTTTCATGCGACCGTTAATACTTCTTAAGGTACTAACCGACCGATTACTCATGTGCTTGCTGATTAGATGATAGTATTTTCCTCGTCTTGCACCACCTAAGGCTTAGCAGTAACTCCCAGACCAGTTGGCCTTAGGGCACTAGGTGAAGAGACACCCTCGCTATATTTTTTATTGCTGCCTTGGCGATAACAAAACCAGTGTTCATTTTTTTTTCTTTTCACCATTTTTATATTTTCTTCATTTTTTTCATTTCCTTCATACTTTGGCTTTTAGACAAGAGCATTTCAAGGTATCCTCTACTATCCTGAGTTTCAAGACGTGTATAAGTGCAAATAGTAGGGTATCAATATTCAAATGTTTGGCTTCCAGAATAGAAACTATTTTTCAGACTTATTTTTATCCTCAGATTAGTGACTTCCTTCATCTTACTAACCCTTGGGACAACAGCTCATAACTACTTATTACTAGTTCGTTTAAGAAAACTTCTAATTTTCTTGGTTTTCTTAAACTATTCCTATCTTTTAGATGTAATGTTTTTTCACTTTCTACTCTTTTGTTATCAAATTTTTTTGTGTGCTTATATATAGTATAATGCAAAGTATGTGTAAATAAGCACAAACCTCCCCTAAACTTGTTTTCAACAGTGTCCTCACTGTTGCTATCTGCTGGATCACAAAAACCTGTAAGCTTGGAAGGACATTATTAATGGGGGCAAGAATATATGAAAGTGAAAATGCTCCCACAAACTTATTTTGGCTCACAAATTTGAGGACAAAAGTTATGTTCAAGAGCCAAAAATATACCCCCCCTCAAACATGAGTTGTAAAGAATGTTTTAGTTGCTGGTTCTTGTATTATATTGCTTAGGTTGTTCACGTGGAACAGAACTGCATGATAGAGTTTCATACAGCTCTGACCTGCATGAGCCGCCAACAAAACCTGTCACGCCCCGCTTCCCGGTATACGGCGAAGGGGACACGACTGGTCCGCTACGTATTTACTCAGAAGCAAATACGCTAAACGTAGCTAAGCAATGTAAAAGAAAATAGACACAAGAGACAAGTATAATAAAAACAACTTCTTTATTTATTAACATTCTTTTGTACAATGTATGAAAAGGAAATACAACTGAAATAAAAGCAATGCCTAAACAATGGCATGACAGGAAATTAAAGGTACTGAAAAGAAAATGTACAATGTCTAGAGCTCAAGGTCTTCGCTGTACTGATCCAAGTCTTCTGCAGTTGGCTCGATCTCTGACGGTTTTAAATCACCTGACGACATTCAAAGAAGAAAGAAATAGAATGTCGTCAGCGAACAGATCGCTCGATAAGTCCCAAAAATAAGAGGAGAAATAGAATTGACAGAGAGTAAGAGAGAGAGAGAGAGAGTAGCTTTTACAGTTGTATTATATTGTTATATTGTTGTATTTAGTGTTAACGCTGTTGTTTGTAGCTTGGTACAGAAGGATGCCAGTGTATACGAGAGGAGTCTCACTTGCTCCGGAGACTAAGGTATCAGGAACTCAAGAAACCGTTGGGCCACGGTACAACAGCAACGGAATATAGGTTAGGTGTCTTAATCTTACCGTATCGTGCCACTTTTAACACCTTCCGTACCAATATACCCCTTAAACCCCGTAACGTTTTGATTGTATCGTTTGTCTTGTAAATTGTATTGATTGTATAATTGGTTGACTGACCAAAACCATGATATCAGTAAACGGATATAACCGTAGAATCATGTAAATGGAATAACTGGAGAACCATGTAAATGGAATGTATATCCATGGTTCGATTCAACCAAGTTATATAGATTGATAATTGGATTCATGGATTCAGGTTGAATTGTAATATTGAAGATTGTAGATTGTAGATTGTACTTGAATCATATTCAAGTCAGATTATACTCAGACTCAAACTGAGTCAGACAATCAGCAAAGTAACTTGAAGTCCTGATTGTTTTTATTATACCTTAGATAGGCAAGCACCCACTTCTCCGGCTCCCTGAGGCTCAAGAGATTGGTTCCGCTTAAACCTATATTTACTAGGGTTCTTAGGGTAATTTATAGAACTTGAGGGGTTTTTATGTAAAAATACTTTTATATACTTTTTCAAAATATACCCCAAGCATTTATTATTCATATTTAGGGTCGAATGAATGTGGATTTTATATTGTGATATTTCTAATGAAAATATCCTAAATTCAGAAATAAAAGTATTTATTTGTAATATTGATTTATGTGGAATTTATGGTATTTTAGTGTAAAATTGATTCTTGTGATTTTTAGAAAAAGGTGGAATATTTATATCATAAAAAAATAGGTATTTTAATGATAAATATACATATATTTATACAAAAATAATTTTAATATATATTTTATATTTTAAAAATCTCATTTTCTCAAGATGTCGTATTTTAAATCTTTCGAGACCGAATGCTCCTTGCGGAGGTCTGAATCTCGCACTACTAAGTCTGAGGATGTGCGATAATCCGCACCATCCCGAACGGGTTCCCCAAAATGGGTTGTAGCGGCTCTTTGCAATGATTTGTATAAATACTAAATGCTCTAGAAAACGATTTTATTAAATAAATGGTATTTATTTGTAAAGAAGTCAATTTTCCGTATTCTTTGTTCTAGGGTCTCCTAAGTCAACTAGACTATTCCTAACTGGTCCAAAACGACAAGTTGTGAGATACCTCAAATCGCCTCTTCACCGCCAATTGTGGCCAGGTAAGTACAAGTGAAGAAAGGAGGGATCCACTCACGAATCACCGTGAGACGGGCCTTTTAAAGTTACCTTTCTCACTTGCCTAGCCTAGACACCACAAAGTCAGGTTTAGATAAACGACTGATGTCCACAACTTATCCTAGTTTCATAAAAAGTAGTATTTATTTATAACGATGTATCAATACTAAATCTTTTAGAAATGACTTTATTAAGTAAAGGGTATTTAAATGAAAATGTTTGTTTTCCCGTATTCTAAGTTTTCGATGGTATCGTGTCATGTTGCATATGAGTGTGTGAGGAGGTAGGTCGCTACCTCGTGATCTACTTAAAGGTATAACAAGTTTAATGGTTTAAAATATAGAATTGAAACAATGTGGTATTTAAGTGAAAAATACGATAAATTGAAATAGCCATCATTTTATGTAATGAAACTTGATTAATTTGTTTGATTAGTGTTTAATAGTCAACATGAGGATGTTTTAAGTATGATTGTATTAGTGAGAAGTAGAATTTTATAAGAAACCTAATCGGAAATCGGATTTGTTCCGATTCCGTCGAGTTTTGTAAAACCGTATTTTTTTGATAGAAGAGATAAGTAGGAATTGGGACTTACGGGTTTTAGATCACATAAGAGAGTGAGAGGGAAGTAGAGGAATCGCCGATGTGTTGCGTCATCGCCGGTAGTTCCTAAAACGATCGCCGGAAGTTTGCTGTAGATTTCGCCGGAGCTTCGCCTCGAGCTTGTTTTCAAAGTACACAAGTTTTCTTGGAATTTTGAGAGAGTGGGCTCAGAATTTGGGGTGAGAGGGTAGGGGGTAGGGGTGATATTTATAGGGTTAGGCTAGGGTTAGGGTAGGTGAAAGGTTAAAATGAAAATTTTGATAAAATGTATTAAAAATGTATTAAAAGTGGAGTAATTGGGGTTTTAAAAGAGTTCTGGAAATGGTCTGAGGCTGAAATTTTGTAGGTGCATAGGGAATATGAAAAGACACAATTTTCATGTTGGGGTTGTCGCCGGAATCGGCCGACTCGGCCATGACTCGGTCGGAGGACGGAGTCGGCCGAGTCGGGGCCGATTTGGCCGATTCCCGGCCGAGTCAGGCCGCCGGGATCCCCCCCGACGGTTCATCTACCCTCTGGTAATGTTATATTTTTGGGTGTAGTGGGGGTTTTGTGAGATATGCACGTGTAAACTCTTGGTATTCTAAAGATTCAAAATAAAAACAATATTAAAAATAATGTGGGGTATAGGATTTGAACTCTGGTGGCTTGGTTCAGCAGTGCATAATATTACCAATGAGCTACAAGCTCCTTCTTGTAATTATGGAGCTAATTAATTATTTAAAGTAATAACAGTAAATGTAAATACCCCAAGTATACATTAATTTTAAAGCAAATTTTTGTACACTAAAAATGGAGTTGTTACATTCTTTTAACTTGTAATTAAAAAGTAAAATAATTACTTATAACTTGTGCTCAGGCTAAAATACCCTTTTATGGATTTTTTTGAAATTTTTTTGTGAAAACTTGTATTGGAAATTTTGGGTTGTTACATTCTACCCTCCTTATAAAAAATTCGTCCTCGAAATTTATAAAAGGAAAGTGTAACAGATTCAAGAAAGTTTAGTGACTGAAGTACTGACAGTATGTGAAAAAATAACAAAGTGGTGCAAGGGTTTTAAAAATGTGAAAAAGGCTTACCGATGTTATCTTGACCGACAGTCTCGGTTTCTACGGCTGCTAATGTGAAAGTCTGTCGCCGTGGTACCTTCCTTCTAGCTGGAGGCGCATTCTGTCCTTGGGGCTTGTTTATCTGCCCTCAAGGCATGTTCCTCATTACCTGTTGGAATTGGTGAGTAGGCTGTGCAGGAGTTCTGTGTGGAGGTGGTGCTTGGAGTGCAGGACGAGTTGCAGGAGCCTGGATAGCTGGCCGCTGTGGGTAGTTGGTAGGTGTGTGAGCTGAGTTGTATCTATATGGACAGATCTTAATTCTGTGATTGGACGCGCCACAAACTAGGCACAGGCCTTTTGCGCGCCTACAGTCCTTTATCAAATGTCCATCTCTCTTGCAATGGAAACAGAAATGTGGTCTTGGCTGGTTATTTGGTTCTTCTGTTCTCTTGGGTTCGAACGTTGGCTTGGAAGAGGCTCCTCCTGCCATTTGAGTGGCAGGGCATTTCAAACCGGCAGATTGAGGTCTGCCCCTTGCTTTTATCACTACCTCATAACTGCGGGCAGCTTCCAGAGCATCCTCATGAGTTGGAAATTTCCCTATGGCTAGTGCAGCCTGAATTTCCGTGTCCAAACCTTTTTGAAAGAGACGGGCTCTGATCTCGTCCGTCTGTATCAAATGTGCCGCAAATCTGTTACGGTCTTGTGTTAGCTGTGTAGTATGTGATATTAAAAATTTGAAATACTGTGACATATCTTACCGACTGAGTATGGTGAATTCAGCATCATACTCATCTACTGACTTGTCCCACATTGAACCTTGTTGTAGATGAATGAACTGTTGTTCCATGGCAAACCTGACAGTCACAGGGAAGTACTTCGCGTCGAACCTATCGCGAAAAGTCTTCCATTCAATGGGCTGATCAAGACGACTTTCTTCCGCCTTCCACCAGTTCCGTGCATTGTCCATGAGTTGTAGCTTTGCAACTCGGACCCAAACTATTTCTGGCACTTGTGCTGCTGCCAGATCATTCTCGATACTTTGAGCCCATTCCTCAGCTTCCAGTGGGCTCCCCTTTTCTGAGAACTGTTTGGGATGTAAAGCTCTGAATTGCTTCACCCCAGGTGCTTCAGCCTCGGAACAGTTCAAGAGCTACTGTTGTCCCTCTAGGAGGCTGTGGATTGCCTCAAGCAGAACCGTTTGCTCGTTGAGTGGAGCATGAACGGTAGGTGTGAGAGGTAGTGGTGGAGGTGTGTTGTTGACATTGGTGCTGGTGTTGTTTGGTGAATCCATAACCTTAAATGAAAAATTTAGGTTAGGACAGATTCAAGGTATATGATTTACAGAATAAGAAATGATGGGATTCAACGAATATGATTGTAAAGAATGTTTTAGTTGCTGGTTCTTGTATTATATTGCTTAGGTTGTTCACGTGGAACAGAACTGCATGATAGAGTTTCATACAGCTCTGACCTGCATGAGCCGCCAACAAAACCTGTCACGCCCCGCTTCCCGGTATACGGCGAAGGGGACACGACTGGTCCGCTACGTATTTACTCAGAAGCAAATATGCTAAGTGTAGCTAAGCAATATAAAAGAAAATATACACAAGAGACAAGTATAATAAAAACAGCAACTTTATTTATTAACATTCTTTTGTACAATGTATGAAAAGGAAATACAACTGAAATAAAAGTAATGCCTAAACAATGGCATGACAGGAAATTAAAGGTGCTGAAAAGAAAATGTACAATGTCTAGAGCTCAGGGTCTTCGCTGTACTGATCCAAGTCTTCTGCAGTAGGCTCGATCTCTGACGGTTCTAAATCACCTGACGACATTCAAAGAAGAAAGAAATAGAATGGCGTTAACGAACAGATCGCTTGGTAAGTCCCAAAAATAAGAGGAGAAATAGAATGGACAGAGAGTAAGAGAGAGAGAGAGTAGCTTTTACAGTTGTATTATATTGTTATATTGTTGTATTTAGTGTTAACGCTGTTGTTTGTAGCTTGGTACTGAAGGATGCCAGTGAATACGAGAGGAGTCTCACTTGCCCCGGAGACTAAGGTATCAGGAGACTAAGGCAGTGGCGGTTAGACAGGATTCGTCTCTCCCGGTATTGCGAGTTGATATCGCGCTGTGTCTGGAGAGCCATTACACAAAGTCCCTGGCCAGGGCAAGCGAGATTTACGGGTAGGTTTTCTAGTAGCTTCTCAAGGTGTAATGGGCTTCACTCCGACATGACTTATACCGCTTTTAGGGGACTGACACTTGCCGCCCCCTAGGCCTGATATGCGATAGTCCTAGACGAACAGACCGGATTGTATGGAGATTGTCACATCAGGCTCAGTAGGAGTTCGGATGGGTTTCCTCATCGGCCTTCTTATCGACATCTACCTGGGGACCGTTACATACAGCTAGTGCCGCTTGCGGTCTGTGGTTAAACCCTCTGCCAGCATAGTAGTCGAGTCTTTAGAGTTCCACACAGAGAGTTTCCCTGCTTCGGGCGAAACGATATAGAGGTCGTATGGTTTTACGACAGGGTTCGGACGCATACGTGTTTTTACGCACGTACGATGTTCGGGCAGTTTTTACTAGCGGGCTTTAGTTTAAGCCAGATTCTAGTATTGGATTATTGGATTTATACAGTCTCAGTATTTCCGTGTTTTCACGGATAGGAGGGGCGTTCTCGTAAATTATCGAGAAGCTTCTAGAAGGTTGATGACAAGGAGAGCTTAGGTGGCATTTGCATTAAATGGTTTTGTGACTCATGGAGATGATATATCAATAGAGTTAATGATGCATTAAATGTTTTTAATGACTCACTTGATGATTCATTATGTATCAAATGAAGCATGAAGATATTTGTGCAAAGAGATTTTTGTGCAAAATATCTTATGCTTCATATATATACACAAATGAGTTAATTCCATTTCATTCTCATTATCACATTCTCTCTCTCTTCAAACCCTAACCCTAACCTCTCATGTGTTGAGATCAAGGGTTAGCAAGACTAATTGATCCCTAATCCTATTCTATATCCTCTAGGTTGCTTTGATTAGCACTTTAGTAACCTAGTTACCTCAAGTTAGAGGTCAAGCTTGGAGTTGTAGCTTTCGGGTGGATCTTCTATCACAAAGAGGAGGCCGACGAGGAGGTGGTCAACGAGAACAAGAAGGACTTGGTTCATTAGGTATAATCTTCTTTCATAGTAGCTAATCCCTCCTATGATGTTGTTAGTTAGGGTTTGGCAAAGATCCGTAAGTTAGTCGATGTTTGTTTTAAACAAAATGATTGTTTTACCTATTCTGCCTCCCCGCAACTCGTGGGGTGTCTAACGTTGACTTACAGTGGTATCAGAGCCTCGCTAAACCATAACTAACTTGTTAGCAAAGTCGTTAGAAATTCGATCGCAAAACGAACCAGAAAAAACATCTTTTTCACCAAGTTTCTGTCGTTTTTAAAACAGGGTCTAAAATTTTTTCAGGGGCCCTTAAAAATACAAGCAGGGAAACTTAAGGTTACTGGAGAAATTTGGGGTTCTAACTCGGCCAAACCGCCGCGGAACCGCGGCCGATCCAAAGCGATCCGCCGTGGATCCGCGGCCGAGTTGGGGCCGAGTCTACCCAAATTTCCCCAGTAACTCTTCTGTGTTGATTTTGTTCTTTCTGGAATGTTTTGTTTCTGCTCAAGTTTCAGGTGCACAGTGAAGTATTTGGAGTAGAATCAATTGTGTTTGCTTGATCGAAATTCTACGATATTTGGCTAATTTGATTATATCTGTGATTTGTTTAATGTGTTCGTAAACCTCCCCTAACTGCTAGTATGTCGGTTAGCAGGGGGTTGCACATTTCTGTAATGGTTTATGTTTGTGAACTTGTTGGATTGTCGTGAATGGATAGTCGGGGATGTGAGACGAGTGTTTCTTTCATTCAAATGTAATTTGTAAATTGTTGTAATATTCTTTTGCGGGGCACATCCGGGCTGAGGTTGTAGCCACCGCTGTATTATTTCATTTACTGATTTTTGCTCCTAGGATAGACCCAAGATAGGGTACACAAACTACCGGGTACTTTGAAGTGTTTAGTGGCATACTCACGTTGTTGAGGGAGACCGCTTCACTTCGGGTACTAGGCGGGTAGTTTGCCGTACCCGTAGGGGTCTAGGGTGGGGTTTTGGCTATTCATCGCGACTGTGTAATCCGTCTTTCTTTGCATGCTCAAATTGAATGCGGATTCAAAGAAAATCCAATATGTTCTTCTGTGATCTGGAATGCCTATTATTGCGTCTGACGAATGTACAATATCTATATATGATAGCTATTAGACGTCACTTATGTTTTACACCCGCGCTAGCCCAGCCCCGCTCTGTCGTTAGTTAAGTAACCTAACGGGTGAATGACGGGACCCAGTGGCGAATGCGGATGGCATAAGAGGACGTTGTATTTTCGTTGTTTTCTGCAATGATAGGTTAATTGATGGGACGCCTTATATTAATGCAAAGAAAATAAACCAAAGTTGAATCGTTGGAACAGTTTAAAAAGAAACCACTCGGTTATTTTAAAACATAGGATATTTTTTAAATTGCGGAGCTTTAACCACTCCTTTTAAAAGCTATCAGGTTACTTCGATCATATCAAGTTCACTACGTTCACGGTTTCGCCAAAACCATTCGTAGCCCTCCGTCATTTCATTTGGGTAATCAGTAGTATTCAAGCTATGTATTTTGACCAACGCCAAGGCATAGTGTTTAGTAGCTGCTGCGTATTCATTTGTTGCATAGATAGATGAGTTAGTTTGGGGCAGTCGTATTATCATTTGGCCAACGTCAGGGATATGTACGGATGAGTTCAAATTAACAAGATAATGATGGGTAGAACTTGACATGTGACTTATGACATTTTGACCAACGCCAAGGTCATAAGAGCATGGGGCAGAAATTTATATCGGGAATTTCTAAAGAAACTGAAATTTGCAAAGAGATGCATACCATTTGGAGTGTGATAATTTTGGTAGGATTCCTTCAGCTTTATCACACGATGATATTTGGATCCCGATCTTACTGTGAGTATCCGCTACTCATCAGGAGATTCGTCATTTAACGATCAATGCTATAAACCAAGTAGGTGTCGAGAAAGGTGTCAGCGGGGTTATGCCCCCAGAGAAAAGAGGTTATTTATTTAAGAAACTTCGCGAAAGCGTTGGAAAACCTCCCTCGAAGTACCGACACCGGCCTGGCTGAACGGTTAAGCAAGTATTGTACAGTGAGAATAGTCCTGACTAGTTCTTCCTTTTTGGTTAGAAGCGGGATTCGAGAAACAGTGGGAGCCATCCAGTTTAGATAAACTAAAAACCACTCTAAACTTGCAAGAGCATCATGCTAAAGTGTTCCCTCTCTCTCTCATTGCAGCGACCCAAAACATGACATGCCTTAAGTTACTATTAGAGAAAAATATATTGACAGGACCAAACTATAAAGATTGGTTCTGGAATGTTAAGATGGCTTTGACTTATGAAAAATTGGGGTATGTCCTTACTGCTAAGGCACCTACTGTCCCTGGTCCAGATTCCAGTATTGCGGATAAGGAAATCCACAAAACCTGGGAGTTAGATTGCGCGAAGGCCAAGTGCATCGTGCTTGCCTCTATGAATAATGAACATCAGAGGAGGCACGAGGATATGGATCTTGAATCCATATTTCTCCATACAAACGATCTGTATGGAGAGCAATCTCGTATAGCAAGATACGAGACCTCGAAGAACTTGTTTCAGTTGAGACTGGCCGTCGGATCATCTGTAGGAGAACATGTCCTAAAGATGATTGACTATATAGAAGAGCTCGCGGACCTCGGGACGAATTTAGAGAACGAGCTGTATACAGACTTGGTTCTTCAGTCCCTTCCTTCCACCTACGCCCAGTTTATTCTGAATTTCAACATTCAAGGAAATGAAGTTGAACTTCCAGAACTCCTTAACATGTTGAGGAGTGCAGAGGGCACCTTGCAGAAAGCAAGGGATACACCCACTATGTTTGTTCGCGGTGCTTCCTTTTCCAGGTCCAAGGCAAGGGCCAAAGGAAGGAAGAAGAAGGCCGCCACCAAACCAAGAGGAGGTGTTGGTAAGGTGGGAGTTAAGGGAAAAGCAAAGGTTGCGGTGCCAGTAGTGGCAAAGGACGAGTGCTTCCACTGTCGTAGAAAAGGCCATTGGAAAAAAGATTGCAAAGCTTGGATTTCCAAGAACCAGGAACCGAAGCAAGCTGTGGTTTCGACTTCAGGTGTGTTTGTAATTGAAAAATATCTGTCAATCAACTCTACTTCCTGGGTATTGGATACCGGATCAGGATCTCATATATGCAATTCATTGCAAGCACTGAGAGACTGTAGAGAGCTGAAGGTTGGTGATATGACCCTCCAGGTTGCTGACGGAGCTAACGTGGGTGCTGTGTCCGTAAGGGATTATCACCTAGGATTGACGAGTGGACATATTTTGGTTTTACGCAACTGTTTTTATGTACCTAGTTTAACGTGTAATATCATATATGTTTCCTGATTTAAAATCAGGAAAGCTTACGAAGGAGGCATCACGTGCTAGCACGTGACCAGCAGTCACGTGTTGGCACGTGACATTTGAAAGCAGCGGACTCATTCTCTGATTAAATCAAGAAAAAGGCTCCAGACGAGGGTCATATGCTCACACGTGACCAGGGGTCACGTGGTGGCACGTGACGGCTAAGCAGCGGCTAGGAGACAAAGCGCAGAAAGCATAGGAAAGCTCGTTCCAAGGGGTCACGTGCCTACACGTGACCAGGGGTCACGTGCCTACACGTGACCAAGGATCACGTGGCCATACGTGATCGGCTTTCAAAGCCTATTTATTTAACAGAATCAAATTCTGAAGGGATCATTCAAATCTTTCCAAAGGAAAATGATTATTTGGAACCGATTGAACTAAAGATTTAAAAGTGATTAAATATCACCTATCTATGGAAAAATCTTGAACTTGGAAAGATTTCCCCTTAAAATCTAATCGAAATAACAAAGGAAAATCTTTGGATTTAAAATCCAATGGTGAATAAAATTCACCTAATAATCCAAAGGTCCAAACGAATGGTGAATACAAATCAAATCTCTCAATAAAAGATTCATCAAAACTAATTGATTCTGCTTCTTCTCCTATAAATAGGAGCCAAGAGACACAGAGGGATAGACAGAAAAAGGGAGATAGAAAAAGAGAAATATAGAGCCTAGAGACTCTGGAAGAATTTGATCTTCTGCAGAAGAAAATCCTAGGTAAGAAAGAGAAGGCCCTTAAAAGAGAATTTAATTCTCAAAAGAGTTTAACTCTTAAAAAGAAGAACATAGTTCTCTCTTTACTGGAGGATCTGCAAAGTGCACATCTCCCCTTGAATTGAGAATTTAATTTTCATTGGGTTGAGATCCTGCCATGCAGATCCAAAGCATAGAGAGGGAATGAAAGTTTGAGAATTTAATTCTCACAAAATTATAGGAATTTAATTCCTTTAAGATAAAATTAGGGTTTGACCCTATGTTATAGGAATTTAATTCTTTTAGAATGAACAGAATCAGGGTTTAACCCTAGTTAAGAACTTAGTTCTGTCAAAATAACAGGAACTTAATTCCCTTAAGAAAGAAGAAATTAGGGTTTCACCCTATGACAGAATCTCATTCCTCAGAATAATTCTCTAAAAGAGAGTGGGAATTTAATTCCTTTAAAGCTTTTATTAGGGTTTAACCCTATGATAGGATTCAGTTCTTCACATATATGAGGAATTTAATTCCTACAGAAAATTCAGAGTTCAACTCTATCCCAGAATATAAATCTTCAGAAGGAAATAGGAATTTAATTCCTCTAAAGTTTATGTCGGGACCCGGCTCTTGCTCACGGAGCAAAGTGCCACACGGAACAAAGTGCCATGCCAAGTGTCATGTTAAGTGGGCGGGGGCCATCTCTTGAATCCGTGGGGGCCACCTCTTGAGTCCGTGGGACCCACTGTAGAACAATGGGGAATCTTCGGAATACATTCCGAAAGAGGGCAGATCTGTACTATAAATGGAATGATACCACTCTTCAATACAGAGGCGCCTTTTAAGTGAACCGGCACTACAGGAGCTTGAGAACTCCGTAGTTAAGCGTGCTCGAGCCAGGGAAGTTCTGGGATGGGTGACCTTCTGGGAAGTGGCCCCTGGTCGGGTCCGGTTCGCCCCGAAGGACAAAACCGTGCGGCTTTGGCCGGAGCGGACAATACTCTCTGTATTGGATGTGGGGCGTGACAGTTTATTGTTAGGGTTCAACCCTGCGAAGAATTTAATTCTTAAAGAGATTAAAAGATCTTTCAAAAAAATACAAAGAGGCAGGGTCACGTGCTACCACGTGACCCCCGAAAAGATCCACAGAGAAGGGCCTTTGAGGCAATGCCTCACGTGACCCACGTGACCCTTGGCGGAAGCTTTAACATACAAGCATTTAAATGCCCACCACGTGATGGCACGTGATGCTCCAAAATATGCAATATCCTCAGCAGAACAAATGAAGGGAGGGCGTCCTCGCGTGCTACCACGTGACCCCTCTTGCCTCAGGGTTTAACACTAAATT
This sequence comes from Agapanthus africanus, assembly GCA_030015575.1. NCBI lineage: Eukaryota > Viridiplantae > Streptophyta > Magnoliopsida > Asparagales > Amaryllidaceae > Agapanthus > Agapanthus africanus. Next base: position 862,665,893 of record CM057338.1, on the reverse strand, counting down.
GGAACCTCTGAATCCAGTGTTTAACACTGTTTGGCCTTAGTGTTCAACACTAATTAAAGAACTTTATTTGCAGTGTTTAAACACTGAATTTCTTAGTGTTCAATACTAAATTAAACCCCTGTTAACAGAGCTTAATATTAACTACCTTAGCGTTCAACACTAAATTAAAATCTTTGTCACCAGTGTTTAACACTGGTTATTCTTAGTGTTTAACACTAATTTGAGATCTCTGTTGCTAGTGTTTGACACTGATTTGCTCTAGTGTTTAACACTAATTTGAACCCCTTGTTGCTGGTGTTTAACACCAACTGCCTTTTAGCTTTAAAACACTAATTTGTTCCCAGTGTTCAACACTGCTGATCTTTAGTGTTTAACACTAACTTTAGCCCAATTGGCTAAATGGCCAGAGGCAAAGCCTCTCCTTCAATGGACCAATAGGAAGCCAATATTCCAAACTTGATTGGACTTAGCCCAAGATGGCCATAAGTCCTCAATTCAAACTTAACTGGGCTGATGGGCTCATAACATAATTAATTGGTCCTGGTCCCAAGCTGGACCAAAGACTGTTTAATCTACCTTAGTTTAAGGGTACATCTCTTCACTCCTTTGATACTTGGCGTTGTAATCCCTCGACGTCTTCAAAGAGGTGACGGGTCTCGATGACCACACATTGATACGGACTGTGGGGTCCTTAAACTCATGGACTATGAGGTCCTTAACCTTGACCGGAATGTCTTAAAACTAACAACGGACTATGACGTCCTTAACCTTGACCGAGATGTCTTAAAACTAACAATGGACTGTGGAGTCCTTAAATCCATGGACTATGACGTCCTTAACCTTGACCGAGATGTCTTAAAACTAACTTTGGACTGTGGAGTCCTTAAATCCACGGACTATGACGTCCTTAACCTTGACCGCAACGTCTTAAAACTAACATCGGACCGCAATGTCCTTAAACTACCTATTGACCGCAACGTCACTAAACTAAATAACATGGCTCCCTTAATTGCTCTATTATTGGATCTAAACGATCCCGTTAAGTCGATCTTAGTCTAAAAACTAGACTAACGTGTCCTTAACAAACGTTTAAGTCGATCTTAGTCTCAAACGAGGCTAACGTATCCTTAAACCCAAACCCCCAAACCCAAATCTAAGATAATACGGATTTGGACTAGTCCACGCCCTACGGGCGACGACATAACTCGGTCTCCGTATACAATCCACGGGCAACTAAACACAAAAAAAACACACACGACACAAAGTGACCATTTGGAGAAGGAGAAAGTGGTTACCGCAGTGCGGTAGCGTAATTAACTGCAGGGGTTGCGCCTGCAGGGAAGAGCGTCCCCACAATCAAAAACCCCTCAAGCGAGGGGGAATCTGACGAAGTCTGCTACATCGGACGCATCCGTTTAAACCTTCGATATACGGAGCCATAAATCAACCTGGCATTTTCGGAGAGGTAGACGGATAGCACCAATTAGCATCTGCCCCGAATCTCAGGCTAGACGTCCGCCGTCGGCCGCCGTTCGGAGGGGAACAGATTCTGGCATGCCCGGTGGGACCTTTTCCTCTTTCCACTCCACACTTCGTGTGTCGTGTTCGCGAACCAAACACGGTTTGCTAATAGTTGCCCTGGGGTTTCAAGGTACTAAGATTCGGCGTCTTGCTTATTGCAGAAAGCAAAGAATCAATGGCTTCCACTTGTGCGACATGCTCCAACTGCAATTGCAACCAACGCTCTGCCTCGCCAGGAGGTATAGCCTACGGACCCCAAGCTGCTTCGCTGTTCACAATCCCCGTGGAACAGGTCACTCAAGCCACCACAGGGTTGTTTTTTGGGACCATGCTCCCGCCAACAAGCTTCACCGCTCCTGTGCTGACAACGGAAGCTCCCAAGAAGTCGGTCTTTGATCGGCTTGCCCTTGCTGTGGCCCCTCTCAATGGGTCGCCCAACACCAGCGCCTCGGTCTTCTCCAGACTAGGCCAGAGCTCCTGTGAAACCGCAATGGGGCCTGCAATCCTAGAGAAGGCTACTCCTGAGAAAATAACTAGTCCTGCTCCTGAAGTCGTCAAGGCGGCTTCCCCTGCCAAAAAGTCGGTCTTTACAAGATTGACTGTTCCAGCTCCCGCTCCTGCTACCCAAATGACATCAGTCTTTAATAGGCTGACACCAGCAGTGACCCCCCACATACACAGGGGGAAAGACGAGGCTATCGCCATCACCGAGCCGATGCCATCAGCACGACACGCTCGACGTCGTTACTGGCACCGAGTGAGAAAGGCCGGAGGCAACTCCCCTTCTGGGCTAACTCCTCCAGTCCCGACGACAGAAGTTAATGCTGCTGTTCCAACTGGGAACAGCTTTGAGATGCTAAATAAGGTGCGTAGGAATTCTCCTACCGCGGTGCTAAAGAGGTCTCCCCCTCCGCTGAAAAGGGCTATAGAAGTGAAGCCAGAACATCTCCAATCTCCTCAACGGCTGTCCTCCCGAATCTATAAAGTCTGGCGGCAGACCCGAGACTCGGTGATCGATCCAAATTTCTCCCGCCAGCACAAGAAGCTGAAAATCCAACAGGAAGTCAGTCGCCAGGCTAAGCCACGAAAACCTGTCTGGGTGCCCACCTCAACGGCCCCTTCAATTTCCACTGCTCATAAAAAGAGGAAGCCAGAGAAGATCCCCCAGCCTGCAATGAGAGCTAAAGGCACTAAGCCCAAACGCCCTAAGTCTGGGGGCATGATGGTCCATACCGTATACATGGCGTCAGGAAAGGAAGACAGCCGTGCGTCTACAGGTCATGACTGCTTACACGGTCAGTGACCAAGGCGCAGGAGCAGCAACAGAAGCTCCAAGAGATGATGAATGCTATGGCCGCACTTACCGGGCCAAAAGAAAACCCAGAAATGTCCTCGGATGAACGCCAGGAGGAAGAAACCGACGCCGAATTCCTTCGCCGAATATTGGAGAAGAAGGACAAAGAGGCTGCTGAACAAGCAGCCAACATACAGCGTATGGGCCTTCTCTTCCAAAATATGATAGGGATGATGATACAACAAGATCCTCCGGCTGAAGAGCCCCTGATCGTCCTCGGAGACGATAGGGGAGAGACATCAAATCCCCCGCCGGCTTTGTCAACGGCTAAAGAGGATACAATCTCTAAAACTGATTTGGACGAGTACATAGCCCAGCAAATATGGGTTCATCATGCGACTGAAGCAGCCGGCCAGGTCGTAAAAACGGGGCGGCCATATCCAAGCTGGTACGACCAAATCAAGTACCCGCCGGGTTACACAATTTCCAAGTTCCATGTTTACAAGGGAACGGGCAATCCTCACCAGCATGTTGCCCAGTTCACGGCACTCTGCGGCAACACCGGTGGTGATGACAAGCTTTTTCTTCGCCAGTTTGTTGGAAGTTTATCAGATACGGCGTTTGAGTGGTATTCTGAGCTCCCGAACGACTCTATCAAGACCTTCGCAGAGATGGAATTGTTGTTTACCCAACGCTTCGCGAGTGCCAGCGAGCGTACCCCAATAACGGCATTGATCAATGCCATGGTGAAGCCGGGCGAAACATGGGTCCAATATGCTATACGGTAGCGTAACTTATGGTCAAAATGCGAGCAGCGTATAGAAGAAGCTCCTGCGGTGGGAATGTTTGTGGGAACTCTAGACCCTCATGCAACTATCTCCCAGTTCATGATGTTCTTTAAGCCGACCACGTTTCAGGCTTTGATCGACAAGTTGGCCCAGATGGACCAGATGGGTCACAGACCGTCTCCCCCGAAGCCAGAACCCCGGAATGACAAGGGTAAAGGGAAGGCAACCTTCGTTGCGAACGCTCAGCAGCAGCCCAGTAACCCAAAGCTGGCGGATCAGCTGGAAGAAAGACGGCGGTATTATAATGAGAAGATGAAGCGTCCCTACTCGTTCCCACGGGACAAGACGAAACGGTTATTCGAGCTGGCAGTACGCAACAGGCTTATAAACTTGCCAAATCCAAGGCGACCGCCACAATCCACTGAGGTGAATAACCCCAAGTATTGCCCTTACCATCAAACGGTAAGCCATCCGATTGAGGATTGCTTCGTTTTCAAAGGATGGATTGAAGATCAATACCTCCAGGGAAAGTTTGCGCTGTCCGAAAAATGGAAGGTGAACCCGCCACAGCCGCATGCTCCTAAGAAAGCAGATACACCGGGGACAACTTGTTCCTTTATTGAAGAAGCTCCATGGGAGGTCGTGCTATCAACTAAAACCAAAAGAATGCTGAGGAGCCTTCATGCGTGCCCGGTGGTCGAATGGAAGAACCCGCTTGAACCTCAAATCATCGAAGGGATGTTGAAGCAGCGCCCAACTACAAAGATTCATGGTGATGGCCCAAATACTCACACCCAACCGTCAAAATCTTCGAAGAAAAAGAAGAAGAAATCCAAAAAGCCCGTGAAGCCTGGAGACAAGCGCACGGATTTGCAGAAACAGATTGACGCGCTGGAGGAGTATAATCAAAAGGCGCGGACTCCCGTCACGCTGCAAGAGTTCCTCAACCACGTCTTTCAGGAGGAAGGAGATGGAGAGAGCTCATCGGATGAATCCGAGGGATATGTGGCGAGTTGTCATGTGATTTCCCACTCGGAAGATGAGAAAACTCCTGGCACTGAGAAACTGGGGGCACAGCCTGAGCCAGAACTTGTATGGCCAACAGATGAAATGATCGACGCCTTTCTAGACGAGATTCGTTTGAAGAGTAAAGCCGATCAGGAGCATGAGATGGCTGCATCGGAAGAAGCCAAACGCAAGCGACCGAACGAAAGAGTCGAAACACTTCCGCCAGATCAAAAGACATCTGATACGAATAAAAACAAGTACAAGACGAGGAAGAGGTTCGCCAAAGCCATGTCAGTAGGGATGAAGCTACCACCTTCGGAAGAGAACGCGTTCGATGGGGCGGAGAGGCATCCTAATTATTGCTCATATCATCGGAAAATTTCACACCCTACGGAGGAGTGTGACGCCTTTAGGATATGGTGGCAGGGATATGTTGCTCACCGGCAACATTTTAAGCGCATGAAACGCAGAACTCGTCGGGAGCAAAGAAGTACAACCGACAGGCACAAAAGAACTACCGGCAGCTGTTATGTGGTCGACGCCGGAGGATCACAAGTTCTCACCTTTGGGAGTGACTCTGATGAGGAAATGGTTCTGGGCCCTCTCTTTAAAAAATCCGTTTTAGGGAAAGAGGAAGAACCAGAGGCCTGCGAAAACATTCAGCTGCGCAATCGCACGCTCCCGGAAAAGAATCTCGGGCCCGCAAATAGAAAAGATAAGGGAAAGGAGAAGGTCACTGTGGATATCGCCTTAGATGACCAAGTCATAAAAGAGCTGACTGCCAAGGACCCTCCCAGGAAGGGTAAGGTGGATGACAACATCCTAGCGCACCTAAGGAAGCTACCTTCTCAGCTCAGCATTCTCGATGCCCTCCTATTATCGAAAGAAGAGCGAGATTCATTAATCAAGGCATTACAAGAACCCGAGCAATTCCGAGCCTTCCTCGCCGAAGAAAGGATGAAGAATGAACTGGAACAAGTGCATACGGCCGACATCACTTTCGGTGACTAAGACCTCCTCCTCGGGACGTGCGACCACAACCGTCCCCTATATGTCTCTGGATACTGCCATGATATCAAGATAGGCAAGATCCTGGTGGATAATGGATCCTCCGTCAATCTCCTTAATGTTTGGGTGTTGAAGGAAATCTGCATGAGCGTACAGCACCTCGCTCGTGACAAAATTACCATCTCCGGTTTCGACTCCCAGTCATCACGGACTCTCGGATCTGTAATACTAACATTACGCTTCGGACTGCTCGTCACGGACATCAAGTTTCACGTCATTGACGCCAAGACCTGCTACAACGCCTTGCTCGGTCGTCCTTGGTTACACGAGTACAACATCATCCCTTCTACACAACATCGGTGTATGAAGTACTTTAAGGATGGTTTCGAGTATACCGTAACAGGTGAGCTGAACCCATTCTCCGTGAACGAAGTCCGCAAGTACGAAGATGCAAAATACTTTTTGCCAAACTTCGAGGATACAGAAAAGAGTCGCAAGCCGGAGAACAAAGTCGCCGCCACCATCCCTGTTTTCGGGAGCGATACCGAAGAAGAAGAAGAGATAGTTTATGCTGGGCCGTCTTAACGCAACAACCCGGGAACGTCCGCCCCCATGTTGATCTTCGAAAGTGACTCGGAAGATGAGGTTAATGCCGTGTTCTCCAGTCGGCCGTCAATACAAGCATCCCCTAGCGATGATCAGAGTTTGCAAATCACCATGGTGCCGCGGAAACACTACAAGGATCTCGACGCACTTCAAGCTTACAATATGCAGGACCTGCAGACGTTTCACATCCCTCCCAGGTGAACGGGTGAGAAGGTGATCCTATTCTATCGGTCCTCGGAAACGAGAGTAGAGAAAGAGATCTGGCATGGCGCGGATTCTACACTCGACAGACTCCAACCCATCCATTTGCCCAGATATTACACAAACGGACTAAAGAGGCTATTGAAGCGCCAAGGGGTACCCTTAAAACAGATTGTTCGACAAGCTCGATTCTACAACAGGATTTGGGATGTCCCTGGGACTCAGCGCAAATTGCCCAATGGGAGAATGGAAACGCTTGGGCTTGGATATGTGAGATCCGGGAAACGGGAGCGAGTCCACGGCAGCTACGCCATATATAACTTCGATGAGGAGGAGGAAACCCTGTCGGGGAATGCTAACCCCTCGTCAAAACTGGATCCCGCGAGTGAAGTGCCGAGTCTGTTATTTGAAGAACAAGTGGACAAGCTTATCAGGAAAGCAGGTCAAAAGGCTCGGGAAGACCACAACCGCGAGATGGCCATCTACGAGAAGGCCAGGACGCAACGTTTGTTTCAACAGGCTGCAAAAGACAAAGATGCTCCTCCCTGTCAACCCGTTGTACAAAAGGCCCGACGCAGAGGCAGAAGTAAATCAAGAAGCGGAAAGAGGAGCCGACAACAACGATGCAGGATTAGAGAGTTATGTGATCGGGTATTGCGCAGCCCGGATTTGTCCCTCATGAAGAAGATGAGTCGAGCGTATTCCTTCCCCCGAGACAAGACGAAGAAGTTACTCGAACTCGCTATAAAACATCAAATGATCGCACTTCCAGAGTCTAAGCACCCTGAGCAAGCTAACAAAGTTTCTCATTCGGGCTATTGCTCTTATCACTGAGCCATAGGACACCCTATCGAAGACTGCTTCACCTTCAAGAACTGGGTCGAAGACCAGTACCAGCAAGGCAGATTTGCTTTATCCAGCAGCTGGAGGGTAACGCCGCCACAAAAGCACGAACCCAAAGCCGCAAGAGCAGAACCAGATCCACATCAATTTTGGAAGCGGATTCGCACCTGTTACATGATTACAATAATAAAAGAAGAGCCCGAGGACATAGATGAGCTCCCTTTGTGCTTCGAAAACAATGACAATGAGGTAATCTCAGAATTTCTATCGGCTCCGAAAGAACTGGAAGATGGCATACATACTACTGCAGATAACCTCAAGAAGATTGAGTTGGGATCGGCAGACAATCCGCGACCGACGTTCGTTAGCGAACTTCTATCTGAAGAAAGGGTGGCTGCGTTAAAGGACGTGCTTCTACAGCATAGAGATTGCTTCGCGTGGAACTATTCCGAGATGCCGGAATTAGATCCAGAGATTGCGGTACATAAATTAGCAATATCCCCGGATATCAAGCCAGTCAAGCAGGCGCGCATATGCGTGGATTGCGGTACTCAAGAAGCTGATCGATTCTGGATTTATCCAAGAAGTCCAATATCCTGACTGGATCGCCAACATCGTCCCGGTAATGAAGAAAAATGGGACGGTGCGCATATTCGTGGATTTCAGGGATCTCAATAAAGCCTGCCCGAAGGACGATTTCCCAGTACCGGTAACCGAGCTAATGATAGATAACACGTCCACTCACGAGGTTCTTCTTTATGGACGGTTCATCAGGGTACAATCAGATAAAGATGCATCCCGGAGACCAGAAGCACACCGCCTTCAGGACTCCTTTGGGTATATTCTGCTACAAGGTGATGCCCTTCGGTTTAAAGAACGCCGGTGCCACCTATCAAAGGGCCATGACAAAGATCTTTGATGATCTCATACATGAAATCGTCGAGTGTTATATCGATGATCTCGTAGTGAAGAGCATGTCATACGAAGAGCATTTAGAGCATCTGAAGACCGTATTTCAGCGCCTTCGGCAATATAATTTGAAGATGAATCCCCTCAAATGCGCGTTCGGAGTCTCCTCGGGTAAATTCCTGGGATTCATCATCCGACACCGAGGTATCGAAATAGATCCATCTAAGATCAAGGCGATCATGGAAATGCCGCCGCCAAGAACTCTTAAACAATTGCGGTCTCTCCAAGGGAAGCTCGCGTACGTCCGGCGGTTTATCACCAACCTGTCAGGCAAGTGCCGTCCTTACAGCCACCTGATGAAGAAGGGAACCCCGTTCGTCTGGGTCCAAAAATGTGTTAGTTATATGTATGCCCTAGAGGCCATTACTGTATATTGGATGTATATTGTAGTGGATGCTGGGACATATATAGGGAGGACTTTCTTGCTCGACATGATAGTATGCTATCTGGTTGCTCTTTACTTTAACGTGTATACTGATTGTCTCTCTGTTACATGTTGGTAAAGCCCTTAGGATCTGTACTTGACTACCTGGACTATGATGCGGATCATACTAGTGGGGACATGGTAGTCCATAAGTACATCCTTCAAAGTCCCTAGTCGAGGGTGTATCGAGACGGGGCATCGATATACCAGAGTAGACTAGCGTATACCTTCTCGACCCATACAGATGGGCGATGGATGATCCCATATCCATTGGTGTTTGACATCAGAGATGATATACGGGTGCTCAGTAGAGACTGGGTATACTGGACGGACTCGCCGAGAACTCCCAGATGGTATTATACCTCACGTCAGATGGCAGTTCTCTGGTGACACTGGTACAGAGTAGTCTGTTGACCCGAGATCGTCATAGAGTCTTGTGTGGTTCCCACTGTGCTTTGATTTCCATCTTACCACGTCCAAGAGGGCGTGCAAAACGGTGGTTTTTGGGTACAGTCCCGAGTCACATGGAGGCAATGAGCGATAGGAGGGGATTCGTCTCTCCCGGTATAGGGAGTTGATGTTGCGCTGTGTTCGATTGACCATAACAAGAAGTCCCTGGCCAGGGCTGATCAGAGAATTGCTGGTAAGTGTTACCAGTAGTTTCTCGACCCGTTATGAGCCTCATATCGACACGACTTATCGAGCTATTGGGGTCTGACGTTTACCACCCCTAGGCGAGATATGCGACATATCAGACGAACAGACCGGACTGTACGGTAGTGTTACTGGTCGGATTCACTGGAGTGTGAGCGGGCTTGCTCGTCGATCTTCAGATCGCTCAATACCCGGGTGGCCGTTACGTTTAGCAGACCGCTTGCGGCTTGTGGGTGTTTGATATGATCATCATCTGCTGCCGGCGTATTGACGAGTCTTTAGAGTCCTACACAGAGGTTTCCTGGCTCAAGCAAAACGAAATAGGAGCGCATATGAGATATGTGCGGGACCGACAAAAATACGTGTATGTGATACCGTATTCTATTCTCGCGATGAATGTATCGAATGGTTATATGCGATATAACCTAGTTATCGAATCAAGGATTGATTCGATAAGCCGATACATTTAATACTAGTCGGTTATATGCGATATGACCGGGTCGTTAAATCAAGTGTTGATTTAATGATTTAATGTATAATTATATATTTGATATATTACTTTGCATTAACTAGTATTGGTTCACTTTAAATGGATTTTCTCACTTGATGTGCACATTGTATATGTGATATACTTTTGTGCATTTGTTTGTATCATGTTTGATGATGCATGCTTGTTTAGGTGTATGTTTAGTTTAAACCTTGGTTAAGTAAATGGTTAGGGTTGTGTTTAAATTTCTTATTTATTTATTAGTTTATTTATTCATTATGGAAATTAAAAAGAATGGTGGCTTATTTTGTCATTTTGTGGAAACTTCTTGAAGTGTTGAAAGCTTAACCATTCTTGTTCTTTTCCTAAACCTAACCATTAACTCTAACCATGGTCTATTCTCTACACCTAACTTTGGTTAAAATTATGATAAGTATCATATTTTTTTTTATTCCAAAAATTCTTATCATAACAATTTCCTTCTTCTTCTTCATTTCTTCAAGTGAAGAAAGCTTGCCTCCATCAATGGCAAGTGATGAAAAAGAGTGAGAAATCCAAATCTAAAGTCTACCCACTTTCTATTTCTTCATCCTCTACCTCTTGCCAAGTAGTAGAGTGTGTTTTCTTCACAAGTTTCATGACTTGGTGAAGTGAGAGCTTGATTTAGCGATGCCTCGACGTAGATCATCTTCGGCATGGACATCGACGACCTAGCTCGCTTATTCTCCGATGAAGTCGACGCTAAAGCCCGGATTCTTTTTGGACAGCGGAGAGGACTTCGTTGTGGAGCTATGGAGGTGGAGAACCGGATCTACAAAGGTTGTATTTCCGTATCTCTTAGTTAAGTGTTAACTAGTTAGCTTTTTCGCCTAGTTTTCTAGCAAACGATCCGTAGTCGGGTCTCTCGGCACCTAGATTTTTTGAAAATGGCATGTTCGATGCCTTGCGAGACCTTACTAGAGTGCCTAGGAACCCTACAGTGGTATCAGAGCCTAGCTAGAGCCTTAGGCGAAGTCTAGACGACGTTTGAATCCCGATCGAACCCGAAACCCCATATTTCCCATGCTCTCTGTCCTTTTTTCAAAACTGTGCATTTTTACACATTAAAAATATGCAGAAAATCAAGCAGGGTTTTATATGAATTACTGTGAACTACGGGGGCCTAATTCGAATAAACCACCGCGGAACCGCGGCACTAGCTTGGCACGTGCGGCGGTTCCGCGGCCGACTAGTCTCCCCTTGCGTTGACTTTTGCACAGTAATTTATATTTAATAGTGATGTGTTCTCTGGATATTTTTAATATTTATTCAAGTGTTGAATAATCTGGGATGTTTTGGAGCTTCGATGATTCGATCGGGTTTATCAAATTTTGTCTGTTTGGCTTTCCGGATAAATTTTAGAATATGTTAAAAAGTTCGACCGGATATAAATACTCAATTTTTCCCCTATCGGGAAATTTCCAAGTGTTGGATTTTTCCGTAGTTTAACGACGTTCTACGTAGTGCAAGTAACGCGATGGTCCCTCTAGAAGACAACAAACCTTAACTCGATTATGTGACCGTCTTGAACTGCCCTTTGAACCTTCGGGTTTGGGGCAGTACGGCGTGCCACATGTGAGGCGTTGGCTTGACCCTTCTACGGCTGGACCGTTGGTACTGAGACACGAACTGAATGTTGCTAGACTTGTTTCATGTGTTGATCTGTATCGGGAAAAGTTGGGTGTTCGATTGTTCGATCGGAAAGTTTGACATTTTCTATTTATCCGGAATGGGATACAATAAATGGAATTCACAAGTAGTTATGTGATAACTGTAACGTTTTGAAAATCGTTTCGGTGAAATTTCGAAAAATCGGTAAAATAAGGGGGTTTTCTGTAAAAAGTCAAAAGACAAATATCTTATTATAAAAATTAAATATACATATTCTAGCTATGTAATTGCTATTATTTGGTGTTTATTGAGCCGCTGGTGAAATTTCAAATTTTCTGAAAAAAATATTATTTTATTATTATTTTAAGCCATCACTAATACATTTAATTAAGGAAAATTACAAATCGGAATGAGTTGAAACAAATTTTGTGCATCATAAAACATTAAATAAAATTTTATCATGTGGTTTTTAGAACGAAATCATTTTCCAAAACGGTTTAGAAATTATTGAAGAAAAAAGGCTTTTTTTAGCGTAAATGGATGTTTGGGGTATTGTATCTATCATTTTTCATCACCTCACACCTGTACCCACACCCACACACCCCCACTTACTCCTCCCCATGGCTGAATTCAGCACCCACCATAATTTTTCCCCACTTGATTTCAAAGGAAAAGAAATGAAAGAAAAGAAAAGAAAATGGGTGAATTAGGTGGACTTTTGACCTTACCTTGACCTTGACTTTCCTCCCTTGCATTTTCTCTACCTCCCTCTCTCTCCTCACTCCCATTTCTGGCCTCCCAACAGCAGCAGCCCCCCCCCCCTCAAATCCCACTCTTTCTTCATCAAAAAAATCCACAAATCACTTCAAAATCCATGCAAATTCAAATCTAAATCCAAATCCGACTCCTACCCATTTTAGCTTAGCCCGTATAGCATGTATCCTTGTGAAAAGAGAGCATTTTGGAGGGCCGTGGATGCTTGTGGATCTTCATATGTTTTTGGGTATAATTCTAAACTTTTTATTGCTTAATTTGTTACTAATTTCTTAAGCTAATTTACTTAAGTGTTAATTTGGTTATGTGAGTTTAATTGCAAGTTTTAGAATTCAAGTTGTGAATTTGATTGCAAGTTAGGGTTTTATAAAATTGGTGTATGGTTGTGTGTTATATTTAGTCTTTGTTGTCATGATAATACAAGGTTAGTAGCTAGTGTGAATGGTTAGTTTTAAAATTGTGTTAATTTGCTAAATTGCTTACTAGGTTTTTGAAATTTGTTAAATTCTTGGGATTAAAAATGTGTTTAGGGTTTTCATGACTTCATTAACTTTATTAAGTGTGGTTTAATACTTTAGATCATGCAAATCTAAGCTAGATTGTAGTTTGTACATTTTTGCTTTGAAATTGTTAAAAAGGGTATTTTTGTAAACTAGAGTATTAGGATTTTTGGAATTTAATGAGATTAAATTCCGGAAATTGTTTATACGACTTATTTAAGATATTTAATAAATATATTGGCCGTTACATTCATTTAAACATCGTGTTTTGTACAAAAACGGCGAATTGTGCTTGCTAGATTTTCGGAAAAATGACTTTTTAAGTGAAATTGGCGTTTTTGTGAGTTTTAACCTAGTTTATATTAAAATTAGTGTTCGTGAATGTGAAAATGAGTGTGATTGGATTTTTCTCGATGGTTTGACGTTTGTACATCGACATCGAGGGTTGGTTTGACTATTCTTGCATGCGTAGGCGATAGGTTTGGACCTATGCGTGATACGCGTGCCGATTTGATTTTCGTATGCCGTTTCGATCTCGAATTTAGTTTTAATACGATATGGTGCGTTATGATATGTAGGTACCCCCATGTGGACTTTGAGACGACAAGCAGGCGCGTGGCGACGTCGGTACCGGCTAGCGAGGACCAGGTGAGTAGATTTATATCTACGGGGAGAAGTCGGGTGGATGGCGTATAGCACCCCCGCAGTCCGTGGTGGTGTATACGGATGCGTATACACACCAACAATTATTATATATTATTTGGGATTAATAACGATGCTTAGGATGGATATTGGTGTGTTGGATTATTTTAGCGTTGCGAACCCTAGGGTAGTGTTGCATTACACATACACACACACATACACACATACATACTTGCATACATTCCTATTGATATGTGCTCATGGGATTCTTTATAGTTATGTGTTCACATGGGTATGGGACTATGTGTTCACATACGGATTGAGGATGATACTTGGGATTGAGCTGAGTCGATGAGATTTGATTTGAGGCCGTGAGATCGGTGATATAGCAGGGTTCGTATTTGAGATACGATATGACGTTGTAGCGGGTCCTTGACGTAGTGTTCCACACACGTCCATGCATACGTAGGCGGTATCAATATGGTACTAGACGTAGATCAGTACCCCGATCTTGATATTTGATAAAGAGGATACCAGGTGAATAGTATGATGAATGTGATATTGACCCGTACTTAGATTTGGGAGGCCGTACGACGGATTTACGTACGAGCTATATTGATGATTGATCCGCACTCTTGACTTGGGATGCCTGATTATAGATATGGTATCAGCTATGATATTATTGAGGCGGGATCACCGACTATACATATACAGGTAGGTATATGTATCGACTCAGATGTTAGGCGGTTTCCTTACCTGTAGTTCAGCTTGTTAGTTCAGCCGTATAGTTTAGTGTAGTTGTTAGATTAGATTAGACTTCTTACCTATTTCAAAAACCAACGAATCGTGGGTATTTTAAAAGACAGCCCAAGGGATCCTACGGATATTTCAAAAGACGTATCTTTTCATAAAAACACCGTAGCCCCTATTTTCAAAAACCCCATGATTCGTGTTATTTCAAAAGGCACCATTTGTAGGACTTATATTAGATTAATACTGATTAGTTATCGTTGTGTCTAGTATTCTGCTCCCGCACATTATTGCTGTTCGCTCTGCCCCGCATACTTATTTTGCTGCATACTCCATTATTGATATCATGCTGTTAGGACATCAGCACCATTACCGATGATGCGTATGTACCACATACACTTACTTGCCGGCTCACACACATCTTCATCGGTAATTGCCATGTCACGTACACTTAGAAAATACTATTGCTTGACTTAGGTTGTTAGTTAGTAGTTGATACGATATTAGTGTACCTGCTTTATATGCCAGTTTAGACATTGTAGTTATTACTTGTCACTTCATGCATACTGTTATTCCATTGTTCATGCTTAGTTATTAATCACACATTGCAACTTGGTTATTGATACCATATACATTCATTATCATTGACATATGCACTTGTGATGATTTCTTGAGATTTATGATATTTTTGGATTTCGGGGGAAAGCCGCAAAATTTCTAAACTTATTATATTTTTAAAATATGTAAATTGCGGTTTTCTAGTGATGTAAGTGTCGTCCACCATGAGTTTGCTGTGGTTTTCGAGATCCGTGTCGAGGAGTGGAGGAACCGTCACGGGTACATGGTGGGCCCGGTATGGTACCCCGGGGCAAGAGGAATGTGGTGTTGACGTTGAGCCTGGCTGGGGAGCACTACCTACCGGTGATATTACCCGACGCGTCGGATATCCGGAGGATACCGTCGTGGTCTTGAGATGGATGGTAGGGGCCGGTCTGGACTGACGGCGCCCTAGATATTGAGATTGAGACATTGATATTTCGAGACAGTGAGATTTATGTTTTGTGTCGATGCTAGACACTGTTGATACTGATTTCATTATGATACCTCAGTTTAAAAACCAGAAGGAAATCTCACTAATTTATGAAAACAGTTTCTTCATTTACATGTATTCTGTTTTCATGCATTCATACCTCATTCATATGATATATTGCTACTTGAGGCACTGACACGGGCACATGAGATTACACTCGGTTAGATATTACCTTAGCCATTGTTATAGGCTGCATGTTATACATATTTTTGAGGATATATTATGATCATTGACCCAGGATTGCGTTATTTATGCGATTTCTGTGCGTAGATGTTTTTCTATTCACGAGTTGGCAACTCACCCCCGTTGTGCCCCAGTTTCTTGCAGGTTTGCCGTACAGGTTTCATTACGGCTTTGCGGGCATAGTTTCATTCGGGTGATTTGCTAGTAGGTGGGTTTACTTGTATCATACCCCCATTATATATCTTGTATATCATTATTCTGTTGTATCTAGAATCTCCATCAACCAAACATGTATTTTTGAGATAGAGACCAGTGTTGTTTATTCTTTCGACCTTAGAGTCGCTCGTTATATTTCTGGTGGTTTTGAGTTTCCTTTTGAGTTTTGATCCTCGCCGTTGGCGTTGTATAATATATTGCTTGTGTGGTTGTGACCGTCGATTGACGAAGAGCTAGCTCCCGTTTGGGGATGCCTTTTTCTTAATTTCGTATACTATTCATGTTGTATCCCGTTTGGGGGCCAGTATTTACAAAGGAGACTCTGCCGAAATTTTCAGTAAATTTTTGATGTTTTTAAAAACCGCATAATTTGGCTTATGCTATTGAAACTACTTGCTTTAATTTGGTTTTTCCTGCACTCTACTTCTTTTCTTGGTTTGGATTTCTGGGTTTTCGGTTTACTTAGATTACGTACGCCTCGAGACGTTCGTAGTTGAAGTGCCGGTCATGTTCCGTACTTTCGGGTCGTGACAATAACTGAATGAATGTTATAAACATAGCAGTTTAGTCTCACTTGATCGGTTGCCACAGAATTTTGATGTGATCAAAAGTCCGTCGCAATCACGTAGCGTACGCGGATACTCGCCGATAAACTTAATAGACAGCCTCGCTCCATAGCCCCGACCAAGTGACTGTAGGAGAACCCCGTCGCCGAAAGCATCCGTTCGGGTGCTCGCGGCAGCGGTGTTCCGCCTTGGTGCACTTCATCGACGGTATCGGGGGTGCGGCCGTCTACTGAAGTTTGCGACGAGTATTCGATCAGGATGTCGGGAATCTTGTTGAATTGCCCGACTTGGTATTGAAAAGTGTTTTCGATTTTGAGACTAAAATGCAGGGTTTATAATTGTTAGGCATGTGATGTCTAAGTAATTCATTTGGTCAGGCATGCGATGTCTGAGGTGGTTGCGAATTCCAACTGTTGTAGTTTTACACTTTCTTTTCTGTGACCGTAAGTGTAATATGTGATATCGCCGGTTTCGTTGCTATATGTCAACGACAATTGGGATGCGCATATTTACTTACGTTGATGACATGTGATGTTATGTGTTGCTGGATATGTTATATTGGATCGTCGTGTTTGAATAGCCGGGGGTTTTTTATGTGAGATGAGTGTTTTTCATTTTCATTCATGTAAAAACTTGTATGTAATATTCTTTTATTGGGGCGCTTCCAGGTTGCGGAAGTTGTCACCTTGTGTATATTATTTACTTTTCCGCACTAGGATAGACCCAAGGAGGGGAGCACAAGTAACCGGGTTCTGGAGTCCAGTGGGAGACCAACTCGAGGAGTCGAGTCCGGGTCTCCTAACTCTAGAATTGGCAGGGTTGCTTGCTGCTCTCGTAGGGGTCTAGGGGTGTGGGTTTGGCTATTCGTCACGACCGTGGAATCCGTATTTTGTACTGGCTCGTATTGAAAACACGAACGTCCTAGTATATCCAATATTTCATATGATTCTTCTGCTGCGATATCTGTGATGTGATCATGTGATGTTCTATGATAGATACAGTATGTAGTATATATGATATATTATATAGACGTTACTTATGTTTTACACCCGCGCTAGCCCTGCCCCACTCTGCCGTTAGTTACCTAACCTAACGGTGCACGAGGGGACATCGAGGCGAATGCGGATGGCATAAGTGTACGTCATATCTATCTGTGATGATTAGGTACTTAAATGATGGGACTTCATTAATGTGATTAATGAAATAAAAGAAACCTAAGATGTTGTAGAATCGAATTTTAAAATAAAACAGGTAGCTACAGTTCTTGCTTTGCACAGCGGTATATATGATATATCCTGCACCTTATTCGATGAGGAAAGGACCGAGATCCCTTCACCGGGAGTGACTCCTTTAGCAATAACTGGCAGATGCTACACATTCGGTTTGTCTTTTGATAGCTTCTATAGTTTCTGCTTTGCATAGCGATATATATGATATATCCCGCACCTCATTCGACGAGGAAAGGACCGACGATCCCTTCACCGGGAGTGACTCCTTTAGCAAAACTAGAAAAGCCTCAAAAACACTCCATTTCAAAATTCATTCGATCCTACAACGATATCAAGTTCATTACGTAATAGGTTTTCAGAAAAACCTGTCGTAGCCCTCCGTCATTTCAGATATGTACTGGTTAGTATTCGTGCTGCGTTTGTTGACCTCTGTTAAGGCGCAGTGTGCGGTAGCTGATTAGTGCTTATCTGCATAAGCATATGATGTGATTGATTTAGGGTAGTCGTGCGACCTTGTTGATCTCTGTCAAGGGTCGTGCGGGTGGGTTTACTTCAATCAGGAAATGACGGGTTGAACTTGACTAGCAGCCTATGGTTTGTTGACCTCTGTCAAGGTCATAGGACGCTAGGGGCAAAATATTATCGGGAATTTCAAGTGTTGAAATTTGCAATGAGATTGCATACCTTCTATGAGATAGTTGGATCCCGATACCCGCTGCGAGTAAGTGTTACTCCTGGGAGAGTTTTATACATTACAATTAGCCGATCAAGTAGGTGTCTAGAAAGGTGTCAACGGGGTTACGCCTCTGGGAAAACGAGGTTTACATTAATTAGGTTCGTGCGAAAGCACGGGGGACCTCCCTCAAAGTACCGACACTGGCCTGGCTGAAAGATTGGCGAACTTGTAGTGTGTAATTAATCCCGGCTAGTCTTTCCTTTGAGGGTTTGAAGGAAGATTTGATAAAAAGCAGTGGGAGCCATCCTGATTAGATAAAATAATAACCAATCTATTCTTGCCAGAGCGCACGCTGAGTGTTTTCTTCTCTCTCTCTCCAGGTAGCGACCATATCACGCCTTAATCAAGATAATAATACGGATTATTGACCGAACCCGCTTGTTATACTGAGCTGGGGAACGTTGGTCCCGCTCCCACTTATAAATGTTATAAGACAGAGCAGGAAATTGGGGAATACCAGATTTCCCGTGCCGCCCAAACGAAGAGAGTGCATGCTGATGCATCATCTTCGGGTGTGTTCATTACAGAGAACTGTTTCTCAGTATCTTTTACGTCCTGGGTATGTGATACCAGATCAGGATCCCAGATATGTAATCTGTTACATAGGGCTACAGATAGGTAGAAAAACTGAGAACGGGTGATAAGTTTCATGAGACAGAAAACGGGGCAAGAGTTGCAGCCAA
Source organism: Agapanthus africanus (assembly GCA_030015575.1). Classification (NCBI taxonomy): domain Eukaryota; kingdom Viridiplantae; phylum Streptophyta; class Magnoliopsida; order Asparagales; family Amaryllidaceae; genus Agapanthus; species Agapanthus africanus. Next base: position 862,647,071 of record CM057338.1, on the reverse strand, counting down.
GTCTGTTGGTCACTGTCACCCTGTATTACAATACATTGATTCTGAACGAATGTTATTAGATACCGAACCTGATATACAAAATCATATCAGTCTCTTTATTAGTAAAGAAATGATAAAATTTTGTATTGTTGGATAATGTTTTGAACATTTCCTATATCAAAAGTTGATCGGTTCAGGCACGTTATCTAAAAGCATTGATGTTCTAAATCAAACTACAGTTCTTAGTATATGAAACACACACAAGAGGAAGAGTTCAGATATGAACGAATCCTACTTGAGGTATTGTAGACTAGGTCAGATCAATGTGACCCGACTAGCTAGAGTTACATATAGATGCATATTTAAATCAGTTTGAATTTACATCTTGTGAAACTCGCCAGTCATGTCACAAAGATAAGATGACCACAGCTCTGTTTATTGGAAACAGAGAAAGAGTTAGTGAACTCTTGGGATGATACATGTTGATGTATGTAGGTCCCCTGTCTACACATGCCAAGAACGGTTCTTTGTACTTCATTACATTCTCTGATAATCTCTCAAGATTCAGACATATGTTCCTGTTGAAACATGAGTCCGAACCTTTTGAGATATTCACAGAATATAAGCGAGAAGTAGAGAACCAAAATATGGGTATAAGTATTATGTCCTTTGATGAAATCAAGGAGGAGAATGCTTGAGCACGGAAATCCTGGACTATTCTAAAGGAGAATGAGATTCTCTCTCAGCATTACTCCTCCGTATACACCATAGCACGATGGTATATCGGGGTGGAGCAGATACACCCTATTTGATATGGTGTGCTCTATGATGAGTACTGCTGAGTTACCTTTTTCCTTTTGGGTGTTATGCACTTGAGAAGTTGCATACCTATTGAATAGGGTTCGAATCAAATCAGTTGCCTACCACTTCATATTTGATATGATAAGGGAAGAGCCCATCTCTTAAGACAGTTAAGATTTGGGGTTGTCCGACCTATGTCTAAAAGCATAATCCGGACAAGCTCGAGGCAAGGTCAGCTATGTACAACTGGAAAGGTTCCAGCTATACAAACTACAGCAGATGATTTGATAGAACCAAAGGATTCAGTAGATACCAACGAACCTCAGCCTCTCCGCCGATCTAGTAGGGTTCCTCACCCACCTGAGAGATACTTCGGTTTCTCTATGACAGTGGGAACGAGGATTGCATCATGAGATGATGACCCAACTAGTTTCGAGCTGGCCATCAGGAGTAAGACTCTGTAAGAATGGCTGGATGCTTAGCGATCTGAGATGGAATCCTTATACACCAACAAAGTATGGACTTTGTTGCTATATCTGAAGGGTTAAATCCCCATCAGGAGCAAGTATATCTTGAGAAGATTACTTGGTGTACATCGAAAAGTTGAGACTTTCAAAGCTAGACTTGTTAAAAGTTTGCATCATTAACCAGCTGTGGATAATGATAAAACCTTTTCAAGTATCTATGCTTAAGTCCATCCAGATCCTACTTACCACGGCTACATACCATGACTACGATATCTGGTGGTTGGGTGTCATGACTGCCTTTCTAAATGATATTTTGGAAGAGAGCGTCTATAAGTACACAGCCAGAGGGCTTCGTAGACAGTGGGAGCAGCGGAAACGTGTGCAAGATGCTTTATAGGATAAAGCAGGCATCGCGGAGTTGGAACATCTGTTTTGATGAATTAGTCAAAGAGTTTGACATCATCAAAATGGTAGATGAACCTTGTATAAACAAAAAGGTAGTAGGGAGTATTGTGACGATTCTCGTAGAGTACGTGGATGACATACTCTTGATAGGGAAGGAGTTTCCTATGCTACGCTCGATCAATCTCCGCTTATCACTATGATTCTCCATATAGGATCAAGATGATACCTCCTAAATCCTGAGTTTTGGATCTATGAGATAGATTTAATTGGATGTTAGGATTCTCACTAGTTGTAGTGAGATGGTATCAATCGATCCTAGGGAGAATCACTGGAAGTGTTCCAGGGTGATAAAGACGACTGAATGTCAGTCGTAGGCATTGTCTTTACCCTCAGTAAAGGGACGGTATGTTGGAAGAGTTCCAAGCTAGATACCGTGACATACTAGACGATAAAGGCTGGATACATCGCTACTTAAGATGCTACCAAAGAGGCTGTTTGGATGTATATTGGTTCATGAGATGAACTATGTTCCTCCCATTGTGTGACAATGGAGTTATGGCTTATGCCAAGGAACGCAGGTCCCATCAGTGATCCAGACATATTCTAAGGCAGTATCACTTGATCATGGAGATGGTTGATCTCTAAGGGATCGAGGTTAGGAGAGCAGACTCAGAGGACAACGCGGCGGATCCACTCATGAAAGGCCTATTCCCAGAGAGAGACTATTATGGGATGGTTGAGTATGAGATACTACAACCACTGCTACAGATGGCCCTAGTGCAAGTGGGAGATTGTTAGTTATATGTATGCCCTAGAGGCCATTACTGTACATTGGATGTATATTGTAGTGGATGCTGGGACATATATAGGGAGGACTTTCTTGCTCGACATGATAGTATGCTATCTGGTTGCTTTTTACCTTAACGTGTATACTGATTGTCTCTCTGTTACATGTTGGTAAAGCCCTTAGGATCTGTACTTGACTACCTGGACTATGATGCGGATCATACTAGTGGGGACATGGTAGTCCATAAGTACATCCTTCAAAGTCCCTAGTCGAGGGTGTATCGAGACGGGGCATCGATATACCAGAGTAGACTAGCGTATACCTTCTCGACCCATACAGATGGGCGATGGATGATCCCATATCCATTGGTGTTTGACATCAGAGATGATATACGGGTGCTCAGTAGAGACTGGGTATACTGGACGGACTCGCCGAGAACTCCCAGATGGTATTATACCTCACGTCAGATGGCAGTTCTCTGGTGACACTGGTACAGAGTAGTCTGTTGACCCGAGATCGTCATAGAGTCTTGTGTGGTTCCCACTGTGCTTTGATTTCCATCTTACCACGTCCAAGAGGGCGTGCAAAACGGTGGTTTTTGGGTACAGTCCCGAGTCACATGGAGGCAATGAGCGATAGGAGGGGATTCGTCTCTCCCGGTATAGGGAGTTGATGTTGCGCTGTGTTCGATTGGCCATAACAGGAAGTCCCTGGCCAGGGCTGATCAGAGAATTGCTGGTAAGTGTTACCAGTAGTTTCTCGACCCATTATGAGCCTCATATCGACACGACTTATCGAGCTATTGGGGTCTGACGTTTACCACCCCTAGGCGAGATATGCGACATATCAGACGAACAGACCGGACTGTACGGTAGTGTTACTGGTCGGATTCACTGGAGTGTGAGCGGGCTTGCTCGTCGATCTTCAGATCGCTCAATACCCGGGTGGCCGTTACGTTTAGCAGACCGCTTGCGGCTTGTGGGTGTTTGATATGATCATCATCTGCTGCCGGCGTATTGACGAGTCTTTAGAGTCCTACACAGAGGTTTCCTGGCTCAAGCAAAACGAAATAGGAGCGCATATGAGATATGTGCGGGACCGAGAATAATACGTGTATGTGATACCGTATTCTATTCTCACGATGAATGTATCGAATGGTTATATGCGATATAACCTAGTTATCGAATCAAGGATTGATTCGATAAGCCGATACATTTAATACTAGTCGGTTATATGCGATATGACCGGGTCGTTAAATCAAGTGTTGATTTAATGATTTAATGTATAATTATATATTTGATATATTACTTTGCATTAACTAGTATTGGTTCACTTTAAATGGATTTTCTCACTTGATGTGCACATTGTATATGTGATATACTTTTGTGCATTTGTTTGTATCATGTTTGATGATGCATGCTTGTTTAGGTGTATGTTTAGTTTAAACCTTGGTTAAGTAAATAGTTAGGGTTGTGTTTAAATTTCTTATTTATTTATTAGTTTATTTATTCATTATGGAAATTAAAACGAATGGTGGCTTATTTTGTCATTTTGTGGAAACTTCTTGAAGTGTTGAAAACTTAACCATTCTTGTTCTTTTCCTAAACCTAACCATTAACTCTAACCATGGTCTATTCTCTACACCTAACTTTGGTTAAAATTATGATAAGTATCATTTTTTTTTATTCCAAAAATTCTTATCATAACAATTTCCTTCTTCTTCTTCATTTCTTCAAGTGAAGAAAGCTTGCCTCCATCAATGGCAAGTGATGAAAAAGAGTGAGAAATCCAAATCTAAAGTCTACCCACTTCCTATTTCTTCATCCTCTACCTCTTGCCAAGTAGTAGAGTGTGTTTTCTTCACAAGTTTCATGACTTGGTGAAGTGAGAGCTTGATTTAGCGATGCCTCGACGTAGATCATCTTCGGCATGGACATCGACGACCTAGCTCGCTTATTCTCCGATGAAGTCGACGCTAGAGCCCGGATTCTTTTTGGACAGCGGAGAGGACTTCGTTGCGGAGCTATGGAAGTGGAGAACCAGATCTACAAAGGTTGTATTTCCGTATCTCTTAGTTAAGTGTTAACTAGTTAGCTTTTTCGCCTAGTTTTCTAGCAAACGATCCGTAGTCGGGTCTCTCGGCACCTAGATTTTTTGAAAATGGCATGTTCGATGCCTTGTGAGACCTCACTAGAGTGCCTAGGAACCCTACAAAATGCCAGGGCGCGCTAGATGAGATCAAGCAGTACCTGCAGAACCCGCCGGTGTTAGCTGCTCCAGTCAAGGGAAAGCCCTTTATTCTTTATACAACAGCCCTTGAGAATTCCTTAGGCGCATTATGGGCACAAGAAAACGACCGAGGGAAGGAAAGAGCACTCTACTATTTAAGTCGAGTTCTACTGGGGGCAGAAAGCAACTACTCCCCCATTGAAAAACACTGCCTGGCGTTGATCTTCGCGATAACAAAGCTCAGGCACTATGCGTTAGCGCGTGAAGTCCATCTTATATCAAAGGTGGACCCCCTAAAATATCTAATGTCGAAGGCCATATTGATGGGGAGACTCGCTAAATAGGCCTTACTCCTGATGGAGTTTTCAATAACCTATCAGCCTCTTAAGGCAGTGAAAGGCCAAGCCATTGCCGACTTCCTTGCTGAGCATCCAGTACCTGCCGGTTCTTCTCTAAATTGTGATTTGCCGGACGAACATGCATTTGACGCGGTCGACGGTGGTGATACCCAATGGGAACTTTATTTCGATGGAGCATCTTCCATGAAAAAGCGCAAACAAACTACCCCTATAGTCAAGTCGGGAGTAGGCGTTATCTTCGTGACCCCACAAGGAGGGATAATGCGCTTTGCTTTCTCCTTAACGGAATCAAGGACGAACAATGAAGCTGAATACGAAGCTTTGATAGCGGGCCTCGAGATCGCCATTGACATGGGAATTGAAGACCTCCTTATATACGGGGATTCTCAACTGGTCGTCAGTCAAGTAAATGGTGACTACCAAACGTGCAAACCGGAGTTGGTGAAGTACGGCGAAAAGGTGCAACAACTGTTGACCCAAATTCCCTCCTATACTTTGGAAAGCATACCACGCGCGGAAAATAGCAAAGCGGACGCATTAGCTAAGCTCGCTAAAGAATTGGCTGACGAGAACCTCGATGACGTTAAAATCATGGTACAAAGCCGTCGAGTGCTCACCCCAGCAGAAATATCCCCGGAATCATACGAAGAAAAGGGAGCGACTGAGCAGACGACCCTACAAATAAAAGACCGTGAGAAGGCTGAGGACTGGAGGGAAGTCTTCATAGACTACTTTAAGTCCCACCGAATGCCCGAAGAAGCGTCCTCAAGACATCAGCTCATGAAACGAGCTCTATCTTTCGCTTTCGTCAATGATACTCTGTATAAGAGAACGTTTGATTCCCTGTGGCTGAGATGTTTAGGACCTGACGAAGCAGAAAGAGTCGTTCAGGAAGTTCATGACGGAATCTGTGGTTCTCATCAAGCAGGCCCGAAGATGAAGTTAAAAATTAAAGGATGGGTTACTACTGGCCCACGATGATCCAGGACTGCCTCGAATATGCGAAGCAATGCCACTCATGCCAAATCCACGGGGATTTCATCCACCAGCATTCGAATCCGCTACATCCAACGGTGGCCAGCTGGCCGTTCGAGATGTGGGGAACTGACATAGTCGGTCCCATCGAACCGGTATCGTCTAGAGGACATCGTTTCATTCTAGCAACGACTGATTACTTCTCCAAATGGGTGGAAGCAGTACCGTTGAGGGAAGTGAGGATGGAGAATATCCTCCACTTTTTCAAAACGCACGTCATTTATCGGTTTGGAACTCCACGGCGGATTATCTCCGATAACGGGCCAGCCTACAGAAGCCATAAGATTAGCCGCTTCGCGCAACAACATAATATAGACTGGAGATACTCCTCAGTTTATAATCCACGAGCTAACGGTCTGGCCGAGGCCTTCAATAAGACCTTGACAAAGATCATAAAAAAGACGGTGTCCTGAAATAAGAAGGACTGGCACGAGAGACTGCAAGAAGCTCTCTGGGCATATCGAACTACGTTCAAGACGGCCACGAACACGACGCCATACGCATTGGTATTCGGTACGGAAGCAGTACTCCCCCTCGAGATAGAGCTACCTTCTCTACGAGTGGCAGTCCACTGTGAGTTGACAGACGAAGAAAATTCTCGCCTTCGGCTTAAGGAGCTTGATGCCCTCGATGAAACCCGGCTCATAGCGCAACAAAATCTGGAAGCTTATAAAGCAAAGATGACGCGCTCGTATGAAAGATCGACCAGGCCGAGGACATTCCACCAATGCGAACTCGTGTTAGTGGTCAAAAGGCCTATGATCCCCAATCGCGCCAAGCGAGGAAAATTCGAGCCGAACTACGAAGGCCCGTACATCATAGACAAGGTCTATCAGGGTGGAGCCTATCTACTCATGGATATGCACGATGAAAGGCCTTTCAGGCCGATAAACGGCCGCTTCCTAAAGAAATACTACGCTTAATGAGCCACAGCCTAGGTCAATGATAGATGACGACGACTATGTCCGCTCGCTATCTTCCTAAGCTCAAGCTCTATAAGTAGTAGCCGGCCCTCTCAATGGCGGACCGAAACGTCCTTAAACTAACGACGGACCGAAACGTCCTTAAACTAACGACGGACCGAAACGTCCTTAAACTAACGACGGACCGAAATGTCCTTAAAACTACTACCGCAGTATCCTTAGGCTGACGAGATGAATAGAAAAAAGAGAAAAAGAGAAAAAAAATATATAAATAAAAAAATAAAAAAAATAAAAACGGTATGTCCATAAGCAAAATGGGCACGGATGAAAACCCGAAAGGGCTCCGTGAGTAAAAACAGCAGGGCTACCGGCGAGTGTTCGTGAAAACCCGAAAGGGCGCGACCTTGTAAAAAAAAAGAGAAAAAGAATAAAAAAACGGTATGTCCATAAGCAAAATGGGCACGGATGAAAACCCGAGAGGGCTCCGTGAGTAAAAACAGCAGGACTACCGGCGAGTATTTGTGAAAACCTGAAAGGGCGCAACCTCGTTAAAAGACACTTACAAAGATCCTCTCGACCTTGTAAGGAGAAACCACCCGCGTGGGATCCTTACGACTCACAAGGGAACGACACACCTAGGGATCCCCACGATTCCTAAGGAGAAAATACACTTGCGAGATCCTCACGACTCGTAAGGAGAACTCTCTTATGGGACCCTCACGGCTCATAAGACTTGAAAGTCTTAAGTCACAGAGACCTAAACCTGTACTTAAGTAAAATCCCCCACAACCCTTGACAATGCCCTACAAGTGGTCCAATATTGGCCCTTGTATACAATCCACGGGCGCGAATAAACATTTTCCCAGCAAAGTCCCACCCGTGACTAGGGGTATGTCCATATGGTGAACAACCCTTATAAGTCCTCTCGGCTTATAAGGAGAAAACCCTCTTGTAGGATCCTTACGACTTACAGAGGAACATACACTTAGGAATCCTCACGACTCCTAGGGAGAAAATACACCTACAAGATCCTCACGACTTGTAGGGAGAAATACCTTTGTGAGACCCTTACGGCTCATGAAATCAAAAGCCTTAGTCGACAGGACCCTAACCCTGTTTGCTAAGCCACCTTTGTTCAACATCGACAGAGGCAGATGATGATTCGCTCCTGGCCATATCCCAGTTGTAACGGTGCTGATGCCGAAATCGGTGTCTAATTTCAGGCTTATGGCGAAAAGCCAGTAGGCCGCACGTGCATACGAAACAGCCGAAATGATGGGGCAGCTTGCAATAAAAAACAGCAAGTAAAAATGTATGCATGAAAAATAGCCGAAATGATGGGGCAACTCGCAATAAAAAGCAGCGAGTAAAAATGAAATAAATAGCTGAAATGATTGGGCACCGCGAAAAATAGCCGAAATGATAGGGCAATCGCGACCTTCGCGATATAAAAGCTGAAATGATAAAGCATCGCGGAAAAAGAAATAAAAAAAAGTTTTAATTTATGCCCTACAGGTGATGTTCCTTCACTCCCTGTATACAATCCAAGGGCGTAAACAAAGAAGTGATCACATGTCCCCCAGGTTTCATCAAAGAAAGGAGTCAAATCTTGACGGGCCGCAAGCGACCTAGAGATCATCCCAACACTCGTCGCGTAACAACGGACACAACTTCAAGCAAAGCGGAACAGCGGTAACCCCCCTCCCCCAGTTCCATGGCTCGGCGATACACATATCACCAACAGTCAAACCTTCATTCCGTGAAATGCGGATACAATCAGCAAAATTCCTGGTTACGTGGAACGCGGATAACGTCACTCTTTGACCCCGTGGAAAACTTCCAGAGCGGATCCTGGTCCTCGCAGAGCACGGCAGGGAACCCGTGTGAAGCATCCAGAGCGGAGCCTAGTCCTCGCCGAACACGGCAGTGAACCCGTGTGAAGCATCTAGCGCAAAATTCCTGGTTACGTGGAATGCGGATAACGTCACTCTTTGACCCCATGGAAAACGTCCAGAGCGGATCCTGGTCCTCGCAGAGCATGGCAGTGAACCCGTGTGAAGCATCCAGAGCGGAGCCTAGTCCTCGCCGAACACGGCAGTGAACCCGTGTGAAGCATCTAGCGCAAAATTCCTGATTACGTGGAACGCGGATAACGTCACTCTTTGACCCCGTGGAAAACGTCCAGAGCGGATCCTGTTCCTCGCAAAGCACGGCAGTGAACCCGTGTGAAGCATCCAGAGCGGAGCCTAGTCCTCGCCGAACACGGCAGTGAACCCGTGTGAAGCATCTAGTGCAAAATTCCTGGTTACGTGGAACGCGGATAACGTCACTCTTTGACCCCGTGGAAAACGTCCAGAGCGGATCCTGGTCATCGCAGAGCACGGCAGTGAACCCGTGTGAAGCATCCAGAGCGGTGCCTAGTCCTCGCCGAACACGGCAGTGAACCCGTGTGAAGCATCTAGCGCAAAATTCCTGGTTACGTGGAATGCGGATAACGTCACTCTTTGACCCCGTGGAAAGCGGCGGATAACGTCACTCTTTGACCCCATGGAAAGCGTCCAGAGCGGATCCTGGTCCTCGCAGAGCACGGCAGTGAACCCGTGTGAAGCATCCAGAGCGGAGCCTAGTCCTCGCCGAGCACGGCAGTGAACCCGTGTGAAGCATCTAGTGCAAAATTCCTGGTTACGTGGAATGCGGATAACGTCACTCTTTGACCCCGTGGAAAACGCCCAGAGCGGAGCCTGGTCCTCGCCAAGCACGGCAGTGAACCCGTGTGAAGCATCCAGAGCAAACACCGGACTGTGGAGTCCTTAAAATCCACGGACTATGATGTCCTTAACCTTGACTGTGATGTCTTAAAACTAACAATCAACCAACCTGATTCTATATTGGTGCCACCTCAGTTTAGGGGTACATCTCTTCACTCCTTTGATACCTGGCGTTGTAATTCCTCAACGTCTTCAAAGAGGTGATGGGTCCCCGCAACCAAACATCGGACTATGGAGTCCTTAAATCCACGGACTATGACGTCCTTAACCTTGACCGTGATGTCTTAAAACTAACATCGGACTGTGGAGTCCTTAAATCCACGGACTATGACGTCCCTAACCTTGACCGTGATGTCTTAAAACTAACATCGGACTGTGGAGTCCTTAAATCCCCGGACTATGAGGTCCTTAACCTTGACCGTGACGTCTTTAAACTATGATACCTTGAGCGACCCCTGACCCCGTGAAACACGGATAAGGGCGACCACATCCAGCACTTGCAGGTCCTCACGACCTGCAAGGAAGAAAACACTCTTGTGAGATCCTTACGACTCTCAAGGGAAAAACCCGCTTAGGAATCCTCACGATTCTTAAGAAGGACTTACACCTATGGGATCCTCTCGACCTGTAGGGAGAAAAACTCTTTATGAGACCCTCGTGGCTCATAAAGCGCAAAAGTCTTAGGAAGCAGATCTTAACCCTGAATCCTAAGCCATCGCTGCCCTGCAAGGAGATCAAGCTAAATTGTCCGCAAAACTCATTCAATGAAAGAGACACACCATTGAGAAGAAAAATGTATCTTTTATTCATAAACCAAAATGGATACAAAGTACGATTCATGAAAGAACAAAAAGAAGATACTCTCGGTCATGAGTATGTATAAAAACAGAAAAGAAAGGAAAAGATACAAGTTTTCAAGCCGGTGGGCGATTTAGCAGCTTGGTCAGCTCGTCCCGCTTTTGCTGGGCTACGGCCTCATGATTTAAGATCGCCAAAAGACGGGCCTCCGCCTGAGCCTGCTGGGCCTGATATGAAGCAAGCCGAACTTCAAGCTCTTTCTCAGTGGCCTTATGAGCCTCGACCCTCTCACGAGTGAACGTAGCAGCTTTATCAAGAGTCACCACCTCCCTGATAGACTCTTGAAGCACCCGCCAGAGTTCATACGCTTTGTTGGCCTTGGCAGTAAGACTCGCCTGAAGCTCGCTCAGCGCTTTAGAAGCCAGCTCCCTCTCTGAGAATTTGCGACCGAGCCTCTTCTCGCATGATACCATGTTTGCCGCGCACCGCTTTATCAGCCTCCGCAAGTCTGCCTTTGCAGCCACGGCCTCCGAGGAAAGGCGGGAACACTCTAGGGCGTGCAAGCTAGCCTCCACCTGCCGACAGAACTCCACCCAAACTCGCACCACCTCTTCGTCGTGGTAGGTGGCAAGAAAAGGAAGAGAACCGTTAGCTTCGGCGGCAAATGCTTCAGCTGTGATTGCGCTGCCAGCACGAAGCTCCTCAATTAAAGATGACAAGGAGACAAGGCTCAATTGGGCCAAGCGTTCTGAAGCTCGCAGAGCATAAGGACCGGGCGGCATGGCGATACGCGATTCCAACGCTATGGGGGCTAGCAAGGCTGTTCAGATTTGAAAAATGTCAGTAAAACTCTTAAGCAAAGGAACAAGTCGGACTATACCGAAATGTCACTCACCTACGGTCATGCAAGTAGGAGCTGAAGGTTCCCCTGGCCCTTCGAGGACCTCAACCTCGTCATCGGCCTCCAAAACTATAGAAAATATCAATGTCAATACGCAAAATAACAACGATGCTATGAGAAGTGATGGACGAAACCAACCTTGTCCGGATGAGAGGACGATGCGTTGGGGGGATATCGCCTGCGGAGCTGCCATCTCCAGCAGACGCTGAAAGGATTGCCGGGGAGACAGATCGGCAATAGAGGCCGCCAGCTCGCGTAATTCTGAGAAAACAAAAGAGTTCAGACAACGGAAAGGTTGCTAATTTAAAATTCAGAAGGTTACCTTCAACACTCCTCCCATTCTGAGCCGGGGGGATTGCAGCTTTAACGGCCTCCGCCATGACGTCGGGCTCCAACAAAGGGAGGGTAGTCCCGATTACCTCTCTCTCAGCCTCTGGGCCACCCTCGGGAAGAGTCATTGGGGCGGCAACCACCAAAGGAGCCTCCCCCAAAGGAGCAAGCTCTTCATGATCAGGAACTGCCACTGGAGGCTCTATTGCAAGAGGAGCAGCCTCATCAGCCCCCTCCACATCGAGCAACGCTTCATCGGGAATTTCGACAGGCTTTAGCTTCAGCGAGCCCGTAGGGAGCTCCCCCAGCGTCGAAGATTCTGCACAATTCACATAAGAATAAGGATACATATATACAGGCGTAAATAATCTGAAAAAACTACAAAAAAGAACAACAACGTACCGATGCGCAAACAAGCCCTCAATATGGCTTCTTCAAGCCGCTGCTCCTTCTCAAGGAGGCGTGCTCGCCGGGGTTCAAGGGTAGACTCATGGCCGCCGGTCCATAAAGAAAGTGCGTCCGCTGCGTCTTCTGAAGCGGCCTGCTTCAGGGCCCTTTCCCCCCATTCCTCCAAAGGACCGATAAACCGCCGCCGAATCCACGAAGGGTCTTCGTAAAAGATTACAGCGGGATAGGGCTTCTTCGGAACCCTGGCATTATGAGACGCGTCTTTGGAACGCCGTATGGCCTCGGCCAACTGTGCGGCTTCCTCATCGGCCGAATTCGGGAAGAGAAGTCCAGCGTCTGACTCGTGCAAGGCCAATGGTTCGTCTTCAAGAATAGGCTCAGACTCCGCCAAAGAATTGAGCAAATTGGTGGCCGCTTTCCTCCGCCGCTTACACCCAGAGCCGGTCGCCGAGGATGACCGTTTCCTCCCCCGCGAAGCCTTAGGGCAGCGCCGACCCATATCGTCCTCGACACCTTCATCCCTACTACTCTCGCTCGGTGCCACAACCGAGGATAACACCGCCATTGTCGACGTCACGGGGGGCGGTGCTGCCACTGGCAGTGGTGCTACTACTGCGGCCCGTCCACCCCGCGATCGGGAACCTAGAGGCATACCAGCTGTTGGAGTAAGGTCCACCCCTGACTCCCCCGGAATGAGCGCAGTACCAATCTCCCTCAGAGGGAAGCAGACCGGAGCCCTCGGTCGTAGCTTAGCCCCCGGAAACTGAGGAGGGGCATCATGACCAAGAAGCACCCTCCTTTCCTCAAGAATAATCGGGCTGACCCGGTAGAGATACCAACCCGTAAACGATCCCACGCACCGAGGCATGTACTCAGCTTCAGGGACCATGAAGTGGGAGCCGGTGTTTAGCCTCACGAAATGATGAGCGGCATCGCGAACGGCATCAAGCGAAGGGACCGGTGCAACTATAAAAGCCTCGAAAGGAACACCCTGGTCGTATCCAAGTTGTCGGGCGAATCGATGCGGGTTGTACCGCATGAAGAGAGCTGCGCTGTCCTGGCGAAACACCAAGTAGCCCGGTCTAATTGTATACAAGTGTGCGGCCTCCCGGGGCTTCAAAGAAGGTACGTTGTCTTTTGACTGGTCCCAGAGTTGTTGAACTGGACCGGAAGGAGTAGACAAGACCCGATCTTTAAAAACCAGCCCGCCAGCGGCAGCGTAAGGAGAAATCAGCACCCGAATAGCCCCAAATTGGGTCGGGTCAGCGGTAGAAGCATCCACTAATCGCATAAGTCACGGGAAGGGGTAGGCATCGTAAAACGCGGGCCTCTGATGCATAGCGAAAGCCCCCAGCATATGCATTTCGATCCAGGATGTGAAGTAATGAAGTGAAAAATTCACTATGTCTACGCCAGGGCTGGAAGTGTTGGCCGCAGCGCCCAACCCATGGTAAAGATGGGCCAGCGCCGGGATGCCGATAGCCAATCGCGTCCCCTCAGCAATACAATGAGCCGGGTAGATAATCGAGGCTCTCATGAAGCGGCGATGCATGGGGATAACGAACCAACTGAGACAGACACTGACAAACCCCACGAAGAACGTCTCCTCATACATACCGGGTGCTGCAATGGCCTCAAAAGACATCGGCGACATGATGGGGATATAGTATTGAGGTAGATCCGACTCGGTGGTCGGCAGCTTCTTCGGACCAAACCCAAAGGGATCTTTGACGTTGGCAAACTTCGGAGCTGTCTTCGACACGACATCTTCGCGAAGGAAGCAGGCAATGAAGCTCTTAAAAGTGACGCCCTGCTCCTCAGATTCGGTGAACAATCGGTCAAAGATACCTAGCGCCTTGATCAAGCTAGGACGCTTGTGGCGAACGGCGTTCTCAACAGACAAGCCGTCAACCGGTGCAGGCTCGGGCTCGAAGACGTACTCGTCAGGAGGCAACAACTCCTCATACAGTGTACCCCTGATTGGCAATCCCGAGATTTCATAAAATTCTGCCAGAGAAATCGAAACCTCGCGATCTCCTAAAATAAAAGTGTTGGTGGGGAGATTCCATTGATTCAAGAACGCCCTAACCCACCAGACATGCGGGGACTTATAATGAAAAAGCGACGCATATATCGTCTGGTAAAGCCCGACCTTCTGCAGCCGCGCACGATGGGCAGAAAGGATGTAGCGAGCCCAGAGAAGGTAGCCCGTGGGGTGTCGAGGAGTAAGCCCTATCTTATAAATCTGCCCCCATGGGTGGGCCTCACCCTGACAAATGCGACGCCCCAGGATATCTATAGCGGGGATCGGGTGGTTCGGGATACCTGTTGTTGAAGGCTCAAGTCGTCCCGTTGGAGTCCAGTTGGGCATCTCCACAGCAAAAACCGTCCTCGGAGGATCCATCGGCGAAAATGGGAAAGTGGGCTCTGTTGGCACTTCACGGAGGAAACTCCGGCGACCCCGGATAATATGGCTGTACCAAGTTACCCATAGAAGCAAGTTGGTGCAGTTTGGGTCATTAGCCCGGATCATCGCCATCGCTTCCTCGTCAGATGGTGATTGAGGAAAAGCGGCCTCCGAACGAGTAAAGGGAAAGCACGGAGCAGAAGCCATCGCACCTGAAATCGAATAAAAGAAGACTATCAAAAGCAAGGCCAGCAATATATATGCATGCATGAACATGAAGACGAGTTGAAGAAAGCAACAGTAGACTTTTTGTTGGGACCATTGGCTACAAAACACATGGGCCCCACAGAATCAAGATGACGGCTCGTTAATAATGAGACCAAGCAGTTGCAATAAGACAAAGGGGATACCCTCATTAAGTAAAAAGTAGGTTTCAAGTAACCCTACACATCCCCCCTAGAGGACAAATCTGTCTCGAGCTCTACAACAGATCCAACAGGATCAAAGGAATTAAATTCCCACAGAAGACATCATTACAAAGTTCATGTTTCATTAATTACAGAATGACAATCTAGGGTAAGGAGACCCTAAGGAGCCTCCATGGGAAGAAACCGAGTTCTTCACAGGAATTAAATTCCTTATTAAGAAAAGGGAATTAAATTCCCAAAAAGCCTTTTTCTGTGAACGGAGTTAAACTCCATGGATCATCATATGAACCCTAAGAAATCTACTGTTGGAGGTTAAATGGTTTCGTATTTTGGTTAAGAAACTTGAAGAAAAATGGGTTCTTTGTTAAAAAAGGGTAAAAACCCTTGTTTTGGATTTAAAATCTAGAGGAATGTGAGAGTTCATCGTTCATTCGAGAGCATTACCTAAAGAGAAAATTCTTTTCGAACAGAGTTAAACTCTGAGGGTGGGTTCAAGGCAGAGAACTGAGCTCTGGGAAAAGAGAATTAAATTCTCAAAAGAAGAAAGTTTGCAAGGAGGAAGATGAGCAAAGTGGAGGCTCTTCTGAAGGGACATGGGCATTTATAGGATGTGATGGAGACGCTTCATCTCCCCAAATCCCTAGAGGAATCCAACGGTCACAAAAAGTGACAGCGTTGCACTCACGTGCAAACACGTGAGAACAACGCTGTGGGGGCATTTGTTTCCTGATTTAAAATCAGGAAAGCTTACGAAGGAGGCATCACGTGCTAGCACGTGACCAGCAGTCACGTGTTGGCATGTGACATTTGAAAGCAGCGGACTCATTCTCTGATTAAATCAAGAAAAAGGCTCCAGACGAGGGTCATGTGCTCACACGTGACCAGGGGTCACGTGGTGGCACGTGACGGCTAAGCAGCGGCAAGGAGACAAAGCGCAGAAAGCAGAGGAAAGATCGTTCCAAGGGGTCACGTGCCTACACGTGACCAGGGGTCACGTGCCTACACGTGACCAAGGATCACGTGGCCACACGTGACCGGCTTTCAAAGCCTATTTATTTAACAGAATCAAATTCTGAAGGGATCATTCAAATCTTTCCAAAGGAAAATGATTATTTGGAACCGATTGAACTAAAGATTTAAAGGTGATTAAATATCACCTATCTATGGAAAAATCTTGAACATGGAAAGATTTCCCCTTAAAATCTAATCGAAATAACAAAGGAAAATCTTTGGATTTAAAATCCAATAGTGAATAAAATTCACCTAATAATCCAAAGGTCCAAACGAATGGTGAATACAAATCAAATCTCTCAATAAAAGATTCATCAAAACTAATTGATTCTGCTTCTTCTCCTATAAATAGGAGCCAAGAGACACAGAGGGATAGACAGAAAAAGGGAGATAGAAAAAGAGAAATATAGAGCCTTGAGACTCTGGAAGAATTTGATCTTCTGCAGAAGAAAATCCTAGGTAAGAAAGGGAAAGCCCTTAAAAGAGAATTTAATTCTCAAAAGAGTTTAACTCTTAAAAAGAAGAACATAGTTCTCTCTTTACTGGAGGATCTGCAAAGTGCACATCTCCCCTTGAATTGAGAATTTAATTCTCATTGGGTTGAGATCCTGCCATGCAGATCCAAAGCATAGAGAGGGAATGGAAGTTTGAGAATTTAATTCTCACAAAATTATAGGAATTTAATTCCATTAAGATAAAATTAAGGTTTGACCCTATGTTATAGGAATTTAATTCCTTCAGAATGAACAGAATCAGGGTTTAACCCTAGTTAAGAACTTAGTTCTGTCAAAATAACAGGAACTTAATTCCCTTAAGAAAGAAGAAATTAGGGTTTCACCCTATGACAGAATCTCATTCCTCAGAATAATTCTCTAAAAGAGAGTGGGAATTTAATTCCTTTAAAGCTTTTATTAGGGTTTAACCCTATGATAGGATTCAGTTCTTCACATATATGAGGAATTTAATTCCTACAGAAAATTCAAAGTTCAACTCTATCCCAAAATATAAATCTTCAGAAGGAAATAGGAATTTAATTCTTCTAAAGTTTATTGTTAGGGTTCAACCCTGCGAAGAATTTAATTCTTAAAGAGATTAAAAGATCTTTTAAAAAAACACAAAGAGGCAGGGTCACGTGCTACCACGTGACCCCCGAAAAGATCCACAGAGAAGGGCCTTTGAGGCAATGCCTCACGTGACCCACGTGACCCTTGGCGGAAGCTTTAACATACAAGCATTTAAATACCCACCACGTGATGACACGTGATGCTCCAAAATATGCAATATCCTCAGCAGAACAAATGAAGGGAGGGCGCCCTCGCTTGCTACCACGTGACCCCTTTTGCCTCAGGGTTTAACACTAAATTGGAACCTCTGAATCCAGTGTTTAACACTGTTTGGCCTTAGTGTTCAACACTAATTAAAGAACTTTATTTGCAGTGTTTAAACACTGAATTTCTTAGTGTTCAACACTAAATTAAACCCCTGTTAACAGAGCTTAATATTAACTACCTTAGCGTTCAACACTAAATTAAAATCTCTGTCACCAGTGTTTAACACTGGTTATTCTTAGTGTTTAACACTAATTTGAGATCTCTGTTGCTAGTGTTTGACACTGATTTGCTCTAGTGTTTAACACTAATTTGAACCCCCTGTTGCTGGTGTTTAACACCAACTGTCTTTTAGTGTTAAAACACTAACTTGTTCCCAGTGTTCAACACTGCTGATCTTTAGTGTTTAACACTAACTTTAGCCCAATTGGCTAAATGGCCAGAGGCAAAGCCTCTCCTTCAATGGACCAATAGGAAGCCAATATTCCAAACATAATTGGACTTAGCCCAAGATGGCCATAAGTCCTCAATTCAAACTTAACTGGGCTTATGGGCTCATAACATAATTAATTGGTCCTGGTCCCAAGCTGGACCAAAGACTGTTTAATCTACCTTAGTTTAAGGGTACATCTCTTCACTCCTTTGATACTTGGCGTTGTAATCCCTCGACGTCTTCAAAGAGGTGACGGGTCCCGATGACCACACATTGATACGGACTGTGGGGTTCTTAAACTCATGGACTATGAGGTCCTTAACCTTGACCGGAATGTCTTAAAACTAACAATGGACTATGACGTCCTTAACCTTGATCGAGATGTCTTAAAACTAACAATGGACTGTGGAGTCCTTAAATCCATGGACTATGACGTCTTTAACCTTGACCGAGATGTCTTAAAACTAACTTTGGACTATGGAGTCCTTAAATCCACGGACTATGACGTCCTTAACCTTGACCGCAACGTCTTAAAACTAACATCGGACCGCAATGTCCTTAAACTACCTATTGACCGCAACGTCACTAAACTAAACAACAGAGCTCCCTTAATTGCTCTATTGTTGGATCTAAACGATCCCGTTAAGTTGATCTTTGTCTAAAAACTAGACTAACGTGTCCTTAATAAACGTTTAAGTCGATCTTAGTCTTAAACGAGGCTAACGTATCCGTAAACCCAAACCCCCAAACCCAAATCTAAGATAATACGGATTTGGACTAGTCCACGCCCTACGGGCGACGACATAACTCGGTCTCCGTATACAATCCACGGGCAACTAAACACAAAACAAACACACACGACACAAAGTGACCATTTGGAGAAGGAGAAAGTGGTTACCGCAGTGCGGTAGCGTAATTAACTGCAGGGGCTTGCGCCTGCAGGGAAGAGCGTCCCCATAATCAAAAACCCCTCAAGCGAGGGGGAATCTGACGAATTCTGCTACATCGGACGCATCCGTTTAAACCTTCGATATACGGTGCCATAAATCAACTTGGCATTTTCGGAGAGGTAGACGGATAGCACCAATTAGCATCTGCCCCGAAACTCAGGCAAGACGTCCGCCGTCGGCCGCCGTTCGGAGGGAAACAATATCAGTATCGTTGTTATCAAAAGAAGGTTATGATTTCATATTTGTAAGCGATGTTGTTAACATCCACCTTAATCATGGTTTGATTGGGTCCGGTACACTAGATAACAGTATATACGTATTAAACCAATTACAGATTTTCAATGTCCAGAACACACTAAAAAGAAAGTCTCTAGATATAAATAAGGCTTTCTTATGGTATTGTAGACTGGGTCACATCAATGAGACAAGATTAACTAAGTTACATAGAGAAGGATATTTGGATCCATTCGAATATCAATCTTATGCAACTTGTCAATCATGTCTCAAAGGAAAGATGACAAAGACTCCATTCACTGGACATGGAGTAAGAGCGAGCAAGCTCTTAGGACTCATACACAGCGATGTATGTGGTCCAATGTCTACACATGCAAGAGGTGGTTTTCATATTTCATTACTTTTACGGACGATTACTCTAGGTACGGATTCATTTTCTTAATGAAACATAAATCCGAGGCCTTTGAGAAATTCTAAGAATATAAGAATGAAGTAGAAAACCAAACCGGCAAAAGTATCAAGACACTGAGATCTGATCGAGGTGGTGAATACTTAAGTGCCGAGTTCCTAGGTTACATAAAAGAGAAAGGAATTCTCTCTCAGCTTACTCCTCCACACACACCACAACATAACGGTGTATCGGAGAGACGGAATCAAACCCCTATTGGATATGGTACGTTCCATGATGAGTAATGCTGAGTTACCGTGATCTTTCTGGGGTTATGCGCTAGAATCAGCAGTATACCTTTTGAACAGGCCTCCTACCAAGACTGTGCCTACCACGCCATATCAGATGTGGAGTGGGAAGAAACCCTATCTTCAGTTTATGAAGATATGGGGATGTCCAGCTTTTGTTAAAAAGCAGCATGCGGACAAACTCGAGACACGATTAGTACAGTGTAAGTTTGTGGGATATCCAAAGAACTCTGAGGGGTATTTCTTCTATTACGCAGAGGAACAAAAGGTTTTTGTTTCTCGTAATGCCCATTTTCTAGAACATCAGTTTTTAAAAAAGGAAACAAGTGGGAGCACAATAGAACTGGAAGAAATTCCAGAACCACAAACTACTACTGAAAGTTTGGTAGAACCAGTAGTTCAAGAAGAACAGGACATTCCCGCACCCCTCCGCAGGAGTAGTAAGCCGTCTCATCCGCCTGAGAGATACTACGGTTTTCTCATAGATGGGGATAGAGAGGATTGCATCATTGATGATGATGAACCTACTAACTTCCAGCAGGCCATCCAGAGCGGTGACTCGGTACGATGGCTGGATGCAATGCGAACTAAGATAGAGTCCATGTACACCAACAAAGTATGGACTTTGGACTTTGCTCCAGATGGGGTAAAACCCATAGGATGCAAATGGATCTTCAAGAAAAAGATTGGTGTAGATGGACAGGTGGAAACCTATAAGGCTAGACTTGTTGCAAAGGGTTTTCGTCAAAGACCTGGTTTGGACTATGACGAAACTTTTTCTCCAGTGGCTATGCTCAAATCCATTCGGATCCTTCTTGGCTTTGCTGCCTTCCATGATTATGAGATCTGGCAGATGGACGTAAAGACGGCTTTTCTAAATTGTAATTTGGAAGCGTGCGTCTATATGGATCAGCCAGAAGGTTTCAATCAGAGTGGGAGCAGCGGGAAAGTGTGCAACTTGCTTAAGTCCATTTATGGACTGAAGCAGGCATCGCGGAGTTGGAACATCTGTTTTGATGAAACGGTAAAAGAATATGACTTTATCAAAAATCCAGATGAACCATGTATATAAAGTAAAATTGTAGCACGAACTGTCGTATTCCTCGTCTTGTACGTGGATGACATTCTATTGATAGGAAATGACATTCCTATGCTACAATCTGTCAAAGGATTCTTGTCACACAGGTTCTCCATGAAAGACCTGGGTGATGCCTCTTATATTCTGGGGATCCGGATCTATCGTAATAGATCCAATAGAATGTTGGGACTTTCGCAGTCCAGGTATATCAACACTATACTGAAAAGATTTAGTATGGAAGATTCTAAGCGCGGTAATTTACCAGCTTGTCACGGAATCACCCTATCCAAAGAGATATCTCCCAAGACTGATTTGGAAAGGGATCGCATGTCTATTATACCCTACGCTTCTGCGGTACGCTCTATAATGTATGCGATGTTGTGCACCAGACCAGATGTAGCTTACGCACTGAGCGTGGTAAGCAGGTATCAGTCAGACCCAGAGGAGAAGCACTGGATAGAAGTAAAGAACATTCTCAAGTACCTGAGAAGAACTAAGGAGATGTTCTTGGTTTACGGCGGAAAAGACCTCAAGATCGAGGCCTTTGCTGATTCCAGCTTCCAGAGTGTTAAGGATGACTCCAAGTTCATGTCAGGTTATGTCTTCACCCTCAATGGAGGGGCGGTGTGCTGGAAGAGTTCCAAGCAGGACACCGTTGCTAACTCGACGATGGAAACGGAGTATATCGCTGCTTGCGATGCCGCAAAAGAAGCAGTCTGGATGAAGAAGTTCCTAACAGAACTTCAGGTGGTTCCTACCATTGTTGATCCAATACCGCTGTATTGCGACAACAATGGAGCTATAGCTTTAGCGAAGGAACCCAGGTCCCATCAGAAGTCCAGACACATCTTAAGACGGTATCACCTGATCAGGGAGATCATAGATCGCCGGGAGATTGAGGTCCGGAGAGTTGCTACAGAGGAGAACACTGCTGATCCATTCACAAAGGCCTTACCTCATATTCAGTTCGAGAGGCTACTCGAGATGATCGGTCTTCGATACGCCAGTACATGGCCCTAGTGCAAGTGGGATATTGTTAGTGTATATGCCCTAAGGGCCATTATTGTATCATACTAGCTTGTATATTACTTAATGGAAGCTTGGGATATTCACAGTTATATTAACAGTCTTGCTAAACATGGTAGTATGCTACTTGGTTTATATCTATCTTAATATGTGTGTACGTATTGATAGAGCCCTTAGGATCTTGCTTGACTGCCAGCGTTGTGATGGCAGTCACACTAGTGGGGGCTGGGTAGTCTACAAGCACATCCTTATTCAGGTCCCTAGTCGTAGGATTATTGAGACAGGGCATCGATACTCCGGAGTAGACTAGTGTGTACGCTTCTCATCCCAGTTAGGGAGATAGTCTGTCCCACAGCCATCAGTACGTCGTACTGGAGATAGTATATAGGTGCTCATTGGGTTATGGGTACACCGGACAGGACTCGTAGGGAACTGTTGGTTGGTATTATACCCGTCGTCAGTTAACAGTTCCCAGGTGACATGAGTACAGCATAGTCCGCAGACTTGACACTGTTGCTTCGCCTCAAGTGTGTTCCCACTGTTCTTAGATTGCTACCCTACCACGGCTCAAAGGAGTCTTGCAAACAGGTAGCAGTTGGGTGTAGTCCCGAAGCACTTGGAGGCAGTGGCGGTTAGACAGGATTCGTCTCTCCCGGTATTGGGAGTTGATATCGCGCTGTGTCTGGAGAGCCATTACACAAAGTCCCTGGCCAGGGCAAGCGAGATTTACTGGTAGGTTTTCCAGTAGCTTCTCAAGGTGTAATGGGTTTCACTCCGACACGACTTATACCACTTTTAGGGGACTGACGCTTGCCGTCCCCTAGGCCCAATATGTGATAGTCCTAGACGAACAGACTGGACTGTATGGAGATTGTCACATCAGGCTCAGTAGGAGTTAGGATGGGTTTCCTCATCGGCCTTCTTATCGACATCTACCTGGGGACCGTTACGTACAGCTAGTGCCGCTTGCGATCTGTGGTTAAACCCACTGCCAGCGTAGTAGTCGAGTCTTTAGAGTCCCACATCGAGAGTTTCCCTGTTTCGGGCGAAACGATATAGAGGTCGTATGGTTTTACGACAGGGTTCGGACACATACGTGTTTTTACGCACGTACGATGTTCGGGCAGTTTTTACTAGCGGGCTTTAGTTTAAACCAGATTCTAGTATTGGATTATTGGATTTATACAGTCTGAATATTTCCGTGTTTTCTCGGATAGGAGGGGCGTTCTCGTAAATTGTCGAGAAGCTTCTAGAAGGTTGATGACAAGGAGAGCTTAGGTGGCATTTGCATTAAATGGTTTTGTGACTCATGGAGATGATTCATCAAAAGAGTTAATGATGCATTAAATATTTTTAATGACTCACTTGATGATTCATTATGTATTAAATGAAGCATGAAGAGATTTGTGCAAAGAGATTTTTGTGCAAAATATCTTATGCTTCATATATATACACAAATGAGTTAATTCCATTTCATTCTCATTATCACATTCTTTCTCCTCAAGCTCTCTCTCTTTAAACCCTAACCCTAACCTCTCATGTGTTGAGATCAAGGGTTAGCAAGAATAATTGATCCCTAATCCTATTCTATATCCTCTAGGTTGCTTTGATTAGCACTTTTAGTAACCTAGTTACCTCAAGTTAGAGGTCAAGCTTGGAGTTGTAGCTCTCGGGTGGATCTTCTATCACAAAGAGGAGGCCGACGAGGAGGTGGTCAACGAGAACAAGAAGGACTTGGTTCATTAGATATAATCTTCTTTCATAGTAGCTAATCCCTCCTATAATGTTGTTATTTAGGGTTTGGCAAAGATCCGTAAGTTAGTCGATGTTTGTTTTAAACAAAATGATTGTTTTACCTATTCCGCCTTCCCGCAACTCGTGGGGTGTCTAACGTCGACTTAAAAATCCGTAGGGCCAGACGGTTGCCCCTGCTGTCTCAGACGTTTTAATTTAAAAATATTAAATCGTAATTTGTTGTTTGCCCCTACGGAGCCGCAAACCAAGGACCTACGGACTAATCCGTAGGGGCATCTAAATGGGAATTTAATTAAAAAGGCACAGAAATGCCCTACGCTGTTCACTCCCAAAATCCTCTCTCGCGTGCGTTAACTCCCAAAATCTCCAAATCTCTCATTCCCGCCGCGTCGCCGTTCTCGTCATCGCCACCGCCCTCCGTTTCGTCGTCGCCACCGCCCTCGTTCTTCCTCGTCGCCAATTGCGCGCGTTGTTGACCACCGATCGAACGTCTCCGTCGTCTCCTCCACCGCCTACAGGTTAGTAAATCTTCAATTAAACATAATTTTGATGATTTTAGGGCTAGGGTTCAGGGTTTGGGTACCGATGAGGGTTAGGGTTGGGTTGCGTTAGGGTTAGGGTTGCGGTTGCGGTTGGGGCTGGGGCTGGGGTTGCGGTTGGGGTTGGGATTCGGTTGGGGTTGCGGTTGGGGTTAGGGTTGGGGTTGGGGTTCGGCTGGTGCTGGGGCTGGGGTTAGGGTTAGGGTTAGGGTTGGGGTTGGGGTTCGGCTGGGGCTAGGGTTAGGGTTGGGTTGTGGTTTTTAGGAAAATTTAACTCGATAAAGCCAAAAATTACCATTTTTGGTATCAGATACGGAACGGAATAGGTGTTATCATTTTCGTATACGGATATGGATGGTCGTCAAAAATGAAAATCACTATTTGTATATGATGCAAATCAAATACGGATACGGAGTTAGCTCGAATTATCCGTATTCATATACATTCTAACAGCTAAGTATGGTGAAGTCAGGTTAGACTCAACCCTAACCCGTCCAATAAATTAGGGGTGTTTCGTCTGTATAAATCTGCCTGATCTTGTTTGGGTAGGTTTAGGTTTCATAAAAGGAAAAAAATTGGGTTGGAGGGTCCCTGAAAAAATATTGGGTTGGCGTCTCACATAAGCCTGTGGGGTCCAGGAGTCTAAATATGAGGATATATTCCGCCAATCGATTTCAAATGAGATAAATACTGTTAGTTTAGTGACTTGCATATTAACCAAGAGTACTGTCATGATCCATGCCCATTACTGCTACCTGTTTATGTTATTTTATACATTCATGTTAGTGCTTTATACCCGTTTCATGCTTCACTATTTACACGTCGTCGGTTTAGAACTATACGAAGGTTGTTAAATATCGGATGGAATAGCTCGATACTAACAACCGTCGTATAGTCTATGTGACGAGAAGATTCAATCGTATGATAAACGATAGAAGCCTTACCCCCGACAACCGAAACACACACATACAACAAGAATACACAACAAACGCATCATTAGAGAGTGATTCAAGATGTTCAAGTTAAAACTAATATATGATATTCGATGATAATATGAAACCTTCATATTCCCATCGATACTCATATATGAAACTCAAAGCGCCAGTTTGTCCTCGTCTATCGGTTAATATACATTCGATGTTCGTCGTGACATAGAACTATACGAAGATTGTTAAATATCGGACGGTATAGCTCGATACTAACAACCGTCGTATAGTCTATGTGATGAGAAGATTCAATCGTATGATAACTGATAGATTTGTCCCGTGTGGACAAGTTAGGAATGTATAAAGCAAACACCTTCATTCACTTGTGTTTTCATCCGTTTCAAGATATTTCGTCGGTACCTTTCCGCTGGTTCTCCATGTACAAAGATAGATTAGATGTTCATTTCAACGTTGTTTCACAGCTTTGAAATGATTATCTATTCTATTATAGTGTACCCGGAGAACAGTGGGGAGGTGCTGCCGAAATTTACTCGAAACGGTTGAAAGCACAAGCGAATGGGTGTTCGCTCTATACATTCTTAATGGGATAGAAGCCTTACCCCCGACAGCCGAAACACACGCATACAACAAGAATACACAACAAACGCATCATTAGAGAGTGATTCAAGATGTTCATGTTAAAACTAATATATGATACTCGATGATAATATGATACTTTCATATTCTCATCGATACTCATATATGAAACTCAAAGCGCCACTTAGTCCCCGTCTATCGGTTAACATACGTTCGATATTCGTCGTGACATAGAACTATACGAAGGTTGTTAAATATCGGACGGTATAGCTCGATACTAACAACCGTCAAGACGATATTTGGGAGTTGGTCTCTAGTTCCCGATATTGAACCCTTCCTTTCACTTATGCATAAACTAACTGCCTTGTCGGACTCTACCTGTCTGACCTCTATTCGCCTCCTTTCGCTGATAGGAAAGGAGAGAAAAACAAAGCAATGCCAAGAGCGTAGTCTGTGATACATGAGTATCCTCAAATCTAACTTTGATTATCGATAATTTATTCTTTTCAACGACAAACGCACGCACAAAGCATATACACGGATTTTCTCCTTTGTCACTAACCATCCCGTTCTTAGATTTCTCAATATAGTCACCATAACCTACAATTTATATGTTATATAGTCTAATATGGCCCATGAGTACGTCAGAGTTAAGGACTGGATGTATGTGGATTGGCAACAACGTATGCAACCTAAGTTTGTCGTAGGAGTTGCTGCTTTTATTGAATTTGCTCACGCACATAATAAGATCGTGATAGAGAAGATTCTCTGCCCGTGCGATTGATGTGGGAATAAGTACTGGCTGAAGGTAGAATTGGCAGAGCTTCATATCGTAAAATATGGTTTTACTAGACTTTATACAACTTGGAAATATCACGGGGAAGGAGAAGAATGCAGTAATGCGGCAGAAGAAGAAAGAGAACACGATAATGCGGCAGGAGAAGAAGGAGAAGACGGTAATGCGGCAGAAGAAAAGGACGGTAATTTATTTCCATCAGAAGAAATAGAGGATATGGTAGAGGCTGCCCTAGATGAATCTATTCGTACCGAAGATGACATTCCTTCCCGTCAAGGACCGCGTGCGGATAAATATGAAAATTTCATGAATGATGCTAGAAAACCAATTTATGAGAATGCAAAGTATTCCACCCTCTCATGGTTCGTCCAAATTTTCCAGATTAAGTGTCTAAATGGATGGAGCAACAAGTCATTCACAATGCTTCTTTCGTTCTTGAAAGATTCTATGCCTCCGGGAAATAACGTACCCGACAGCTGGTACGGAGCCTAGAAGATGATGTCTGATTTGGGTCTGAAGTGTGAGAAGATTCAAGCATGTTCTAAAAATTGTGTTTTGTACCAAAAAGAGAATTCAGATTTGAAAGTGTGTCCAACATGCGGAGAGGCCAGGTATAAGCCGAAAGATTCTGATAAGAAGCCTGATATACCTGTCAAGATAGCACGATACTTTCCCATATCACAGAGGCTGCAGAGGCTATTCAGGTGCAAGAAAACAGCCGAGACAATGATTTGGCATCACTGTGCTCCTCCAAGTGAAGATGGAAAAATGAGCCATCCAAGTGATTCACCGGCATAGAAGGATTTCGATAGGAGGCACGCAATATTCAGTAGCGATCCTCGCAATGTCAGGCTCGGACTGGCTAGTGATGGCTTCTGCCCATTCAACTATATGGCTGGAAGTCATAGCACATGGCCCGTTGTAATAATAATTTATAATCTGTCGCCTTGATTGGCTATGGACCAATCATACTTTATGATTCCACTTCTTATTGACGGACTAAACTCACCGGGAAACAATATCGACGTCTATCTCCGACCTCTGATCGAGGAGTTAAAATCTTTGTTCATTGATGGTGCAGAGACTTACGATGCAAACACAAATACAATCTTCATACTGCGTGCGGCTTTAATGTGGATAATTAATGACTTTCCTGCTTATGGAATGCTATCAGGTTGGTCCGTTCATGGTCACAAAGCATGTCCTCATTGCCATCAACACACAATATCGAAATTCTTGAATTTTAGCAGAAATGTTTGTTATTGCGGCCATCGACGTTTCCTGCCTCTAGACCACCCCTACAGGTTAGACACTGTTCACTTTGATGGTCATCAGGAGCTTCTTGGATCTCCAGCCCCATTGTCTGAAGAGGACGTGACTGCTCAGTGGGATGGTTACAATAATGTGACCTTCGGGATGGATCCGACAAAACAGGTCAAACCACCATTTTGGAACAAGTTAAGAATTTTCTTCGAGCTTCCGTACTGGTAAACAAATTTAGTGCGTCATTGTCTGGACGTCATGCATATAGAGAAAGGAGTATCTGAGCACATACTCAACTTGCTTCTTTGTAAAGACGGGAAATCGAAAGACAACCTGAATCTCGGATAGATCTACAGGAGTGGGGAATTAGAAGTGAATTGCACCCTAAACCGGTAGCGGGTAAACCAGGCAAGTTTGTACTTCCAAATGCCGCTTATCGTATGTCACAACCGGAGAAGAAAAGATTCCTGCAGGTGTTGCATGACTTGAAAGTTCCCACAGGTTTCTCAGGATCATTCAGCAAGAAGATAAAAATTGTGAAAGGCAAGATCGATGGGCTGAAAAGTCATGATCACCATGTTATCGTGGAGCACCTTCTTCCATTAGCCCTCAGGACTTCTCTCCCCGAATCGGTTGGTCTAGTAATCAACGACCTATGTTGTTTTTTCATAGAGTTGTGTGCTAAAACACTGGATGTTGTGACGCTCGATAAAATAGAAAATTCTATTGCGTTGATACTTTGTAAGTTTGAGCGTATTTTCCCACCGTCATTCTTCGATATCATAATACACCTAACGGTTCATCTTGCAATTGAGGCTAAGTTAGCCGGACCGGTACAATATCGATGGATGTATCCCGTCAAGAGGTACGTGGAATTTTTCATTCGTGCAATTTTTAAAATTATTGTTGTCCTGTATGCCCGTATTTATTTATTCAACATATTTTGTTTAGGTACCTCTACACTCTTAAAAAATATATACGCCATAGAAATCGACCAGAGGGTTCTATCATGCAAGGTTATCTTCTTGATGAAGCAACCACATTTTGTTCCCGCTATCTTGACGAGAACATTGAGACGAGACTTAACCGGCCTCGAAGAATTCAAGACGGGCCATATGGTAAAGCCGATTATAAGAGGGTAGACACTATGTTTATCAACAAGATATACCGGTTTATCTTGCTTAATTGCGCATGTCTTGAACAAATTAGAGAGTAAGTATTTTTGGATTAATTGTTATATTTGTGTTTGTGTGTGTATGAAATGATATAATATTAATATCATAATTTATTGTCGAAAACAGAATTCATTTTAACGAGGTACGTGAGGGGCATCCTGATTGGAACGATGAACAATTGGAAAAATATCATCAGGATAATTTTTGCGATTGGGTTGCAGATCATGTAAGTTATACGAATAACATATTATTGCTATCAGTTTTAATTTAAACTTATATCGTTATGTATTTGTCGTAAAATTTGTTTTGTTGGATCCACGATCCGAACTTATCTGCATCATTTGAGAGTGATTCAAGATGTTTAGCTCAATTTCCTAGTATGGAGCTTGCATATTATAAAGGATTTGGTGTCCTTGGATACAAATTCGAAGTTAAGGATATAGAAACATCTAGAACCACTCAGAATAGTGGGATTGCGATGGTAGGATCGGAAGGTGTGATTTATTATGGATACTTAAATTGTATACCCGGCATCCACTATCCCGGACGATCAGAACCCTTTTATATATTCCAGTGTACTTGGTACGATACGCGAACCGATACGGATAAGTGGAGAAGCAATCTTGGGACTTGGAAAGATGAATATGGATTAACCAGTGTGAACACACTTCGATTTTACGGTCAGGAAGATCCGTTTATCTTTTCGAACCAAGCGTTCCAAGTATACTACTCACAGTGTTTGAAGCATCCGGGATGGAGTGTCGTATGCCGTTGGAAACCCAGGGATGTCTACGATATCCCAGAATTCGAGGACAGCGATGAGAATGAAGAAGAGAGAAGGCTTAGAGAGCTCCGACCGTCTGTTTCGAAAGACGGGTTGTCTTCGGCTGATCATGAAGTTACATGGGTTAGAAATGATATCGATGATGAAATCCAAGTAGATATGTTTAATGCGTCCACGAAACGAAAAAGGTTATTAGTAATGTTATATTACTACTTCACATTTTACGATCTATACATATATAGTCAATACTTGTAATGATTGTCTAATGCGTCCACAAACCATTTATCTAGATTTGATGACGATGACGGAAGAAGCGAGGGGAGGCAGGAGCTCCAGCCGCGGCACCGGCAGAGGTAGAGGCAGAGCGGTTCTGCCTCCCGGAGAGCTGCGTAGGGAGCTTCAGAGGGCCGGTCTTGCACCCCGATCGGAGACCCCTTCGGATGCCTCCTTCCGTGTGGACTTTACCACACCTCCAGGTATATTGCACGCATATCCATTTTGAATGTAATATTATAGATATACATGCCTATTCATGTCAAAATTACTTATATTGTCAATGTTTGATTGTCTAGCTGTTGGTGATGCGTCCACATCAGGGACAGAGGCCACTCCCGCACCTCCAGGTATGTTTATATATCATATAGTGCATGTATATTGATTTAGAATGCTATATCATAAATATACACACATTCCTTTTGCTCTTACTTAGATAATCATTTTTTTATTGTCTAGCTGTAGGTGGTGCCTCCACATCTCGGGCAGAGGCCACCACCGCACCTGCGGGTATGTTTATATATCATATAGTGCATGCATATTGATTTAGAATGTTATATTATTGATCTACACATTCTTTTTGCAATTACTTATATAATCTATTTTTAATTGTGTAATTATAGGTAGTGCGTCCACATCTGACGCAGGGGCCACTCCCGCCACTTCCGTACCCTCCGCTCAGTCTGTAGGTTAGTATGAATAAATATAAAATATTTATTCATTTTACATATCCTCTAAAGAATAAATATGAACTTCATGGAAATTTAGCGTCAATGTTTATTTTCTAGTTGGAGGGGATGCATCTACATCCGGGTCACCGGCTGTTCCTCACTGGAGGAATTATCGTCCCGCTCGTGCTGCTGCCCGGGCCCAGGCTCGTGCTTTAGTCACCGGAGATATATATCACACTTCAATTTTCGTTAAACCTTGATTTCTTAATACAACTTTGTCTTAATGTTGATTGTTTTGATATTTCTTGCAGACGCAGGGCCTCCCCATCCCCAGAGTGGGACTCAAGGCCCGAATCAGTCCCACAGGCTGAGGCCCGACAGTGCTAGGGGGAGGAAGCATTCCCCCTCTTTTTTACCCCTGATTATCGCTATACCGGCGATCATGCCGAGAGGTTCGGCCGGTATATGGGAGATGAGAGCCGGCCCGTGAAGAACTATCCACTTCACATTGAGTGGGGCGACCAGCACCAGCGCTCATTCGCCCTCTTCTGGGATCAGGCTCGGGTATTAATATATATTTTCATTTGATTTGTCCAATATATTTATTATTAACACTTGCAATCTAATAACAATGTTTTTTTTGTATTTTCAGTTGGATTACGATTTTCAGCCTGTACCCGACCCTGATCACCCTGGGAGGGTGCTCGATCTTCACGCTCTATACAATGGCCTGATGAAGAACATGCAGACGAAGGTCCGATACAACAGGAATGAGCTGAAGACCGACTGCTATTCCCTGTGGATGGCAACCCCCGAGGCAGAGAGAGCGGCCCTCCTATCTACTCCGGCCTTTGCGAGAGTCGACGTAGATATATGGCCTCTATTGTGCGAATATTTCGACTCTCATCGCAAACAGGTATGTATTTTAAATGTAATTCATTGTTTAGTATATAATTTATTTTTTTATGTTGCTTAATTAGAAAACTAAATGTGAATGTGTTGTGCAGAAACAGGCCGATCAAAATAAAGAGAATAGAAAGTCGGTGAGGAGGGGTCGCCCCACTTATACAGGTGGCTCGAGAAATATTACTCGTGCCATGGAGTTATCGGTAAATTACAATAGACCGGCCTTTGTGATATAATGTAATATTAAAAGTTATTTTCTAATATATCTAATATTAAGAGTTATTTTCTAATATTGCAGAGAGCTCAGACCCTGGCGCAAGGTGGTACACCGAGCGTGCTGTCCGCATATCTTGCCGTCCACGGCACCTCGACAGATCCCGCCACGGGCGAGCTTCGATACCCCGACGCCGCTACCCAGGAGTATTGCGTAAGTGTTAATATTTATTCAACCCCTATTTGAAAATTTAGTTTTGAAAGGTTCAAATTTAAATGATATACTTATAATTTACTGGTTAATGTGGGTGTAGGAGCGGGTGGTTGAGCAGGCCGAGGCATCAGGGATCGATTTTACCGGACAGAACGATCCGATGCTGCTGACCCCAGTCCTGGACGCCGCACACGGAGGGCACCATGGAGGTTGGGAGAGAGGCCGAGGACTGGGCCCTAGCAGGGCCCATATGAGGTTGGACTCCACTGCGACGATTACTTCCTCCGTCTCCAGTGAGCCACGTTTCCAGCAAGAACTGGAGAGCTTGAAGGCCATCGTTCAGGAGTTGAAGGAGATGTTGGTATGTATACTACTTAATAGTAAAATATTATGTCATATTATAGATAGCAACATATCTAATATCAGTACGTAGCCTGAGCTTATTTGGTTGTAGACTTAGCTTTGATTAATCATACATACATATCTAATTAAAATAAACTACGGTTTTCCAAACTAGATATCCAAACGAGGCCCAAGTCCCTAAGTATACATAGATTGGGGTTTCGAAATAACTTGATAATGATACAAACTCGACTAATACACAGTTCTTACGCGTTTATTACATACGTAGGTCCATACGCGACAGGGTACATCGGCCGAGCCTCCACATGCATCTCCTTCGGCTGCGGCTCCGCAAGCCACTACATCAGCTGCGGTTCCGCAGACAGCTCCTATAGCTCCACTGCCCACTCAGACTCCTGCAGCCGCAGCTCCGCAAGCCACTACCTCGGTGGCGGTTGCGCAGACCACTCCTACAGCTCCACAGCCCGCTCAGACTCCCGCACACTCCGCATTGCATGATTTATTGACTCAGGGTATATCCGAGGAGCAGGCGCACCAGATTATGGCATTTATCAGAGGTGGAGCTGGACCGAGCTAGGGTAGCTTTTTAATTCTTATATTTTAAACATGTATTTATTTATATGATACATATTGTACTATATTTTGGACGATATTGATATTGGTGGTGTTTGCGTGTTTATATTGATATCATATTCTGCTTGTTGATTTCTTTTGTATATTATGCGTGAGATGTGATTATGAATACTGCGATATATATTCTGTGTGCTGATTAATTTTATATATGATGTATATATTATTGTGCACAGGGCGAGAAAAAAATAGACAGCCCTTTTTTTAAAAAAAACTGATAATATGTACCTACGGATTAATCCGTAGGGCCCAATATTGCCCCTACGGCTTAATCCGTAGGGCCCAACATTGCCCCAACAGATTTATCCGTAGGGGCAAAATATCAGGATACCTGATATTTTACCCCTATGATCACAGTAATAGGGGTTACACTTGTCCCTACGGATATATCCGTAGGGGCAAACAAATACCCCTACACAGGTTTCCGTAGGGACAAAATATAAGGATACCTGATATTTTGTCTATACACATCCAGACCTACGCACTTATCCATAGGGGTAACTATTTGGCCCTACAGATAAGTCCGTAGGGACAAATAATTTATTTTATAAACAGATAAATTAAATAAATTTTTTGTCCCTACAGCCTAATCCGTAGGGACAACTATACTTACACATTACTCCGTAGGGGCAAGTTTTTGACCGTAGGGGCATGTTCAAGGCTAAGATTTGCACCTACGGCATTTGCACCTACAGGGTATTTTATTGCCCCTACGGATATATCCGTAGGGGCAGTGGTTTGCTCCTACGAATAAATCCGTAGGGACAACCTCTATTTGTAGTAATGAACCGTAGGCGCTGGTCAACGCATTGTCAATGAATCCGGAGTACCTACGGAACAAAGGCACAGAGTCCGGGCAGGTGGTTGACTATAAAGACTGGCAGATCGCCCTGAGCAGGAGGTTCAGGGCGATGAAGCTCTGGATGGTGTTGCGGAGCTACGGCGTTGCGAACCTACGCAACTTCTTGAGGGGCCATGTGAAGATGGCTAAGCTATTCGAGGGGTTGGTGGTCGACGACGAGCGGTTCGAGGTGGTGGTGCCTCGTAATTTCGCCATGGTTTGTTTCCGGTTCAGGGGGACCGGGTTGGGGCTCGACCAGGTCAATGAGCTGAACCGGCAATTATTGGAAGGTATAAATTCAGCGAGAAAAATTTACATGCCGCATGCGGTGATAGGGGAGTGTACGTGATTAGATTCGCGGTGGGGGCCACGCTGATGGAGGAGAGGCACGTAAGGAGCGCGTGGAGGATGGTGCTGGAGCATGCGGCGGATTTGATGAAGAAAATGGTGGAGGAGGATTGTGAATTTTGATTTGAATTGAATTTATTTATTTAATTTGGTCGATCGAGTGATTGAATTAATAATATAAGGATTTAATGGATCCTGAAATTTACAAACCCCCCTCCCCCTTTTTTATGTTAATTGTAACTTATGAAAGTAAATGATTTGTCTTGTAATATTAAATAAAATTTGTTTTTCATTGAGAATTCGAGTGTGTGAAGTACATAGAAAATGATAAATCAATATGAAATAAGCGTATGCTATTATCATCCCGATGCTATTAGAAACTGTTAGATCCAACCCTGAGAAACGGATAAACAAAAGACGCCGTTCTTTTTTTAGGGAAAAAAGAGAGCTGCAAGATGCCATACTCAATAAAATAATTAAAAAAACAAAATATTTACAAGATGCATAACTTGTGCATCGAGATAAGCCATTCTCGATACATCTTTATTAGAAAATACAAACGAAACAAAAATACTTCTACAGTTTATTTCAAACGCGTTCATTACCGTTAAATTAAATGCATTGCAAATCCCGACTTTCGAACGCAAAATATCAATACAAAAAAAAAGATTTTGTGACCGAAAATTCGGTCTCAAGATAAGGCGTTTGTGACCGAAAATTCGGTCGCAAGACATAAGGTCGCAAACAGATTATGTGACCGAAATTGGGTCCCAAAATGTTTTGAGACCAAAAATCGGCCACAAAGTCGATCACAATGCCTGTAACTCCAGTCAGCTTTGTCCGGATTTTTGTGACCGAAATTTGGTCACAAATTTTTTTTGAGACCGAATTTCGGCCACAAAAGTTTTATTCCTAGCCGGTATTGACCAGGTTGAGTCGATCGATTTTTGTCTCAATATCGTTCATAATTTCTTTTATCAAAACCTAATAAAAATCCAAATATATGCTATAAACAACACACATACAAAAATAATATAAGCGATAATCTAACAATATACATATCCAATGATAATCCAACAATACGCATATCATCCATAATCCAAATAATCACATACACACAAAAAAATTTAATATCCAAATCCTTAAAACACAACAAAATAATATTCAAGTCCACATGTACACAACAAAGTACAGTACAAACACAAAATAACACACAATCCTCATAGAAATACAACCCGCATTACAAAATCAATTGTCGTCGGCATCAGCTTGGGAAGGGGTTTTGACTATAATACTGCTGCTGCCCAGGTACCGACGGGAAGTACTGGCCATACGGGTGCATGAAGGGCTCGAGTAATGAAGTGAATGTCCCTGACGGGGATGCCTGGTGTTGCGTAAAGTGCCATGGTGTCTGCGGGGCTTGAGTGAATGTCCTGAGAGCGTGTGTGTAAGGGGGCTGGGAGTGCGCAAAATATCCATGTGGCGGCTAGGGGTACATCACAGGGAGCTGAGAATATGTACCAGGGATTGGGAGTACGTACCGGGGGCTGGGAAGATCCAAAGGGTTGTGTAGGTGTTGCTGGTTGTGCAGAGGGGCCGTAGCCGTATCGGCCCATCCAGCATTGGAATAAGCCCTCCACTTGATATATTCGAACATACTGAGATGGACCGGGTTGGGCAACAGAAGGTTCTGCGGCGCGGAACTCCGACTCGGCAGAATAAGACCGTCGGCTCTGAAAATGTGAGCATTTTCGCGTTGAGTGTAGGCGCTCCATAAACATTTCCTTTCGTAAGCCTTCCAGACGATTGAATTTAAGTATCTTCTTCGAATACATCCAGATCCTTTCTTTTCAAAACATAATCCGCTAATGTAAAAATATGAAATAAATTACTACAATATAAAATGATAAGTTATAAAAATTAATATTTCCGAATAACATGAATTCAACACTTACCTATGCTTTTTTGGAAATTTTGTCTATGAATACGGGGTTGTCGTAGATCCTTCGCCTTCGTTGCCGGCGTTTTCCTTCTCTTTCGCATCTCTTCGGGTGTGATAAAACGTAAAACGTCTCTCAAAAATAGATAGTCTACCTGTTACTACTTCTTGCATGATCCATATAATTTATTCAGTGGATTATATATATATATATATATATATATAAGCTTTAAATGAGAAAATTATATTCAATTCATATGAAATAAGGGCATAAAACATAACAAATTTCAACATTGTGATGGATGCAGTCAAAATCGCTTAATTAAATTTTTTTACATATTTAAAAACACTTAATGGCTTTCGCACCAACTAGGAAATACTGACTCATGCATCTTATCAACGGCTTCTTCATTTAGAAGTGGATGTGTACTGCTTATCTCGTTATGGCATTTCCTAAAATTGTAATATAATCTAGTTAGATGTGGATGCGTGCTGCTTATCTCCTTATGGCATTCGCTAAGTAAATATTTATAGATTTGAATAGTACTTACATTATATAGTCCTTCAGTTCGATACAATTAAAAATCATGTACTTATGGGCAGCTCACATTTCTGTCTCTGACAAACTTCTCCTAACAAATGCGATAGATAATGTTCTGCCCGGAAGTTGGAACATCGATAGTCTACTATCGAGCGTTACTTCTCCACCACCATCATTTCTCGGGGGTACCTTTCATATAGTTTCCATATTGTGACCAAAATAGCATGATGTGAAGTTTGAAATCTCATCAAGGTTATATGCTTTAGCTATGGAACCTTCAACATGCCACTTATTACGGTATTTTTTCTTCAAATAAAACAAGTACCTACATCATGTTAACTAGTTAACTAAAATAGGAACATGATTATATGAATATTATAAATAATAAGAAAAATAAAATTAAACGATCAACAAACCGTTTAAACGGATACATCCATTGATACTGAATAGGGCCCCTATATTTTGCCTTGTAAGGAAGATGAATTGCCAAGTGCAAACTCAGAGAGAATATCTTTTCAAGTTTACAAATTATCTCAAAGATATTTTTCCCCAATATATCGATTTTATCGGCACTTATAATTTTTGCACAAAGATCGTGAAAGAAATTGCTAAGCTCTATTAGTGCCCCCATGTATTATTTGAAAAGAATGACCGAAATAGAGTGGGAAGTAGCCTTTGCATGAACACGTGACAATCATGACTCTTAAACCCGCTAACCTTTGTTTCAGACTCATTAACATATCTTCTAAGCTTAGCCGCATATCCATCAAGAAAGCGCAACCCTTTTATCCACTTACAAACTTGCTTTTGCTCAGTTTTTTAAAAGTCAATAAGTGGCTTTCAGCTTAAAAATACGGCATGTCTCATTCTGAACGAGGCTCATTACTCGTGATTTGCTGCAATACAAATCAAGATCAGCTCTAGCCTTCAAGTTGTATTTTGTTTTTTCCGTGTCCATTAAAGTGTTCAATATGTTATCAAAAAAAATCTTCTCAATTTGCATCATCAAAATTATGAGGATCATGTTCACTCCCAAAAAATGCTTCTCCGAACCCAATTACGTGAATCATGGAATCTCGTAATTTTTTAATTTCCTAATTTAAATCCAAAACTAACATCAGAGAGTGCATCCACTATATGTCTCATCTCTTCCCGAGAACAATGAACAATTGATCTATCTATTTTCTTACGATTTCTTAAAAACTTATCTTTTTGGTTCCTATATGGATGATGAATAGGCAAGAATCGTCGGTGACAATAAAAAAATGTAGCCTTACCACCGATCTAGAGAGTAAAAGACTTCGTTCGCTCCATACAATATGGACATGACAACTTCCCATGAGTGCTCCATTCGGACGTGCAATATACAGGAAAATCATTTATTATCCACACTAATTTTGCCCTTAGCTGAATTTTTTTCCTATGCATATCATAAGCACGAACATCAATCCACGCCTCCTTCAACTCATCAATCAAAGAATGCAAAAATACATCCAATTTCTTTCCTGGACTTTTAGGACCCGTAATAACCATATTTAAGAACATAAATTGCCGCTTCATACACTTCCAAGACGACAAATTATATATTGTCAAAATCATAGGCCAACAAGAATAATTAGTCATAGATTGTCCAAGCGGACTAAAACCATCTGTGCACAAACCAAGATGAACATTGTGAGCTTCGTCAGCAAAATCCGGATACTTACGATCAAACTCCTTCCATGCCTCACCATCAACTAGGGGAGTTATTGAACCATCAGCAAAACGATTGTAAAAGTGCCATGTCATGTCCTTAGTATGGTACAGTGACATGAAAAGCCTTTTCAGTCTTGGTATAAATGGAAAATAATGAAGTTGTTTTTCTGCTTTTTTACTGCTTTTGGGATCTGTAGTCCTATACCGTGAAGTGCCACTAAAATCATACACAATCTTCACTTTATCTTCTTTATAATACAGCATGCCAAAATTCAGATAAATGTCAATTTTTCATAACCCATTCCTAGAGGCTTCAACAATTTCTTTGCCTCATGGATAGTTTCAACAACTTTATGTCCATCGGGCATGGCATTACGGAACCAAAGAACTCATGTCATTAAAAAGTGCCTCCGTCACAGTTTGTCGAGACTTCATTGCTATTAACTTAGCAAAGAGAGATAATTTTGTCTCGGTAATGCTGTTGGCTATAGTGCCCTCAAGACAATTAGTGTAATCGCAGGCAGGCAATTATGATGATTGAGGGAGGACTTATATAGGTAGAACAGTCTTACTCGAGATGATAATATACTATTTCGTTAATCTTTATCATCATGTACATGTATTATGTGGTATTGCAGATCACTATTATATGTTGATAGAGCCCATTCTTGCTTGACTACCAGGCTTATTGTGGCGATCAAACTTGTGAGAACTGGGTAGTTTATAAGAAAATCCTTAAATGTCCCTAGTCATGGGAATATCGAGACTGGTCATCGATATTCCAGAATAGACTAGTGTATACGCCTCTTGACCCCGACGACGGGCGATGGCCGGTCTCACAGCCGTTGGTGTCTGTTAGTCACCAAAGAAAATATACAGGTGCTTATTGGATTATAGGTTACACTGGACGGGCTCGCCGGGAACATACTAGATGGTATTATACCTATTGTCAGATAGCAGTTCTCAGGTGACATGAGTACAGATTAGTTTGTCGACCTGAGATCGTCATTTGTCTCGTGTGAGTTCCCACTGTGCTTTGATTACTACCCTACCACGGCTCAAAGGAGTCGTGCAAACAGATTTTAGTTGGGTACAATCTCGAGCCATATGGAGGTTGTAAGCGGATCGTCAGGGATTCGTCTCTTCCGGTATTGGGGGTAGATGTCGCGTTGTGCACGAGTGGCCATCACTGGAAATCATTGGCCAAGTTGGACGAGAATTACTGATTTAGATCAGTAGTTTTTCAGTGGGTTTCACACCAGCACGAAATATCGTGTTATTATGGGTCTAACTTTATCCACCTCCTAGACCGGTATGCGATACTCATAGACGAATAGACCAGACAGTATGGAGATTGTCACATAAAGGCCCAGTAGGGGTACGGATGAGTTTGCTCGTCGGCATTCCTTTCGCTCAATACCCGGATAGTCGTTACGTACAGTTAGTGCCGCTGACGTGGTTGTGGTTAAACCCACTGCGAGCGTATTGACAAGTCTTTAGAGTCCCACACAGAGGGTTTTCCCGGATCAGGCGATTTGATGTAGATGACGTATGTTGGTACATACAGGTGTCCGATTAAATATGTGCACATGCTGCACGGACCTTAATCGGACGGTTGATAATACTAGCAGCTTAGAATTAAACCGGATTATTAAATCTAGTTTTGATTTAAAAATTTATATATATATATATATATATATATATATATATATATTTTTAATATATATATTTATGTATTATTGTTCACTATTCATTTTCTTTCTTGGCTATTCGAATTTTTATACGGATACGCATATATATATTTCGATATGTATATCGGGTTGTATTCCGTATTTATACGGAATTTTTTTGTAAAAGATGGACACCTCATTGTTAGATATGTGTGCTCTAGAGGCCTTCATTGTACATGATGCTAGGGTTATATATGTACAGGACAATCTTGCTCGATATGATAGTATGCTATTTGGTTTGTCTTTATCTTAACACGTGATATGTTTTACTTGCTATTTCATATCTCATATACATGTTGATAAAACCCGTAGGATCCTTGCTTGACTACCAGCATTGTAATGGCAATCATACTTATAGGAGCTGGGTAGTCGATAAGCACATTCTTAAAATGTCCCTAGTTGTGGGAGTATCGAGACTGGGCATCGATACTCCAGAGTAGACTAGTATATACATATCTAGATCCTGACGAGGGGCGATGGTCCCACAACCATTGGTGTGGCACACCTAAGATTGTATACAGGTGCTCACTGGGAGTGAGTACACTGGACGGACTCACCGAGAACTGGCTAGATGGTATTATACCAGACGTCAGATAGCAGTTCTCTGGTGACATGAGTGTAGATAGTCTGTCGACCTGAGGTCGTCATTTGTCTCGTGTGCCCACTGTGCTTTGATTACTATCCTACCACGGCTCTACGGAGTCGTGCAAATAGGTTTTAGTTAGATACAGTCCCGAGCTACATAGAAGCAGTGAGCGATTGTTGGGGATTCGTCTCTCTCGGTATAGGGAGTCGATGCCGCGCTGTGTTTGATTGGCCAACACCATAAGTCCCTGGCCAGGACGGATTGAGAATTACTGGTAGTTAGACCAGTAAAATCTCGGATGGTCTTGAGCCACATCGGCACGAATTGTCAATGAAAGGTTACACTAGCGCCTCTGGCCATCTACCGTGGCCGATATACGGAACAATTTTTTTCTTGGATGTTTAAACTGGTACTAGAATAACCGAAACACCGGATATACCATAAGCCCTAGATAATCAATATAAGAGAAGCTTTCTACTGTGAAAAGAATTTATACCAAGAGGCTCAAGTCCTTCGGGTTTTCATTCCTCTCCTCTAGTATGCTCCTAGTGGCCTCCATGATCGAGCTTGATCAACGGCTCCTTGCATCAAAGATGATCTACCCGAGAGTGTCTACTTGGAGCTCCTACCTCTAAACCGAGGTAACTAGGTTGCTTAGTTTGCTAAACTAAGTGGCCTAGATGATATAGAGAGTGATGATGGATTGATTTGTCTCAAGAACCTAGGTTTCACAACACATGAGACTATTAGGGTTTGAGGTAGAAGAAAAGAGAGCTTGGAGGAGATGTGAGTGTTATGTGAGCTTGGATTGAAGAATGGCCAAGTCATTTGCACTAATAATGCAAAACCAAAATATCTCCACAAATATCTACAAAATATCAACCATGGAAGAATAGTAAACCACGACTCACTACATGAGTCACACAAATAGCCATACTTCATTTAATGAAATAAAACACTTCATCTCTCCACCTCATTAACCATTTAACTAAATGGTTAAAACAAATAATGAGGTGTTTTCTTCTAGAAGCACCGTGCACAATTACAAGAATGCCCCACACCATATATACATACCCATATCCATATTCCGAATAAATACGAATACAATGAGACAAAATAATCCAAGAATATAATATTAGGATCTGGCTTAAACCAAAGACCGCTAGTATTATCCGTCCGAACATCATACGTGCACAAGTAGACGTATGTGATTGAACCCTGCCGTAAAAACCATACGGCCTCTACATCGTTTCACCCGAAGCAGGAAAACCCTCTGTGTGGGACTCTAAAAACTCAACAGTATTCTGGCAGTAGGTTTAACCACAAGCACGTCAACGGTACTAGTTGTACGTAACGGCTACCCAGGTACATGTCGAAAAGGAAAGCCGACAAGCAAACTCATCCAGATCCCAACTGAGCCTATCCGTAACAAAATCCGTACAATCCGGTCTTTTCGTCTAAGAGTATCGCATACCGGATTTAGGGGGTGGTTAACGTTAGACCCTAATAACCTGATAATTTGTGCTGATGCGGCTCAGGACCAATCCGGGAAACTACTGATCAACCTATCAGTAAATCCCAACTGCCTTGGCCAAGGTCTTAAGGTCCTAGCCAATCGAACACAGTGCGATATCAACTCACAATACCGGAAGAGACGAATCCCTGACAATCACTCACTGCCTCCATGTAGCTCGGGACAGTACCCAACCAAAACCTGTTTGCACGAATCAGTAGAGCCGTGGTAGGCTAGTGATCAAAGCACAGTGGGAACTTTCACGAGACAAATGATGATCTCAGGTCCAAAGACTAACCTGTACACATGTCATATGAGAACCGCTATCTGACGATAGGTATAGTACCATCTAGAGGTTCTCAGCGAGTCCGTCCAGTGTACTCACCCCCAGTGAGCACCCGTATACAATCTTAGGTGATCACACCAATGGTTGTGGGACCAACCACCGCCCCTCGTCGGGGTCTCGAAACGTATACACAACTCTACTCTGGAGTATCGATGACCGATCTTGATACTCCTGCAACTTGGGACTTTTAAGGATGTGCTTATAGACTACCCAGCTCCCACAAGTATGATCGCCATCATAACGCTGGTAATCAAGCAAGATCCTACGGGCTTTATCAACATGTGGTCGACATATATAACATATGCACATGTTATGATAAAGTCAAACCATAATAGTATACTACTGCATTGAGTCTTTATCAATATGTGCAAGCAATCAAAAAGCATCATAAGAAAAGAGATACACATATCCTGATAAAAACAACTCAAATAATATACTAAATAACTGTGCAAGATTGTCTTGTACATACATATCCCTAGAATCCACATGTATACAGATACAATAATGGTCTCTTGGGCATACATATCCAACAATCTCTCACTTGCACTAAGGCCATATATTGGCGTACCGAATACCCAACGTCTGCTTTAAGGCCAGCTGCTGGCGTACCGCATACCCAACATCTCAAAAAGGCGATCGAACTGCGCTTGAGGGAGGGCCTTCATAAATGGATCCGCTGTGTTCTCTTTTGTATCCGCTCTTTGGACCTCGATCTCCCAGCGATCTACGATCTCCTGGTGATCTATGATCTCTCTGATCAGGTGATACCATCTTAAGATGTGTCTGGATTTCTGATGGGACCGTGGTTCCTTCGCTAAAGCTATGGACCCATTGTTATCGCAATATAAAGGTATTGGATCAACAATAGATGGAACTACCTGAAGTTCAATAATGAACTTATTCATCAAGAATGCTTCTTTTGCGGCATCGTTTGCAGCAATATATTCAGCCTCCATCGTCGGGTCTGCGATGGTGTCTTATTTAGAACTCCTCCAACACACCGCTCTTCCATTGAGGGTAAACACAAAATCCGAGACAGACTTACTGTCATCCTTGTCACTGTGGAAGCTTGAATCGGTCAAGGACTCGACCTTTAGGTCTCCATTACCGTAAACCAAGAACATCTCCTTAGTCCTTCTTAAGTACTTGAGAATGTTCTTCACAGCTGTCCAGTGGTTCTCACCTGAGTTCGACTGATACTGGCTCACCACGCTTAGCGCGTAAGCTACATCTGGTCTTGTACATAGTATCGCATATATTATAGATCCTACTGCCGAAGCGTAGGGTATAGTGCTCATGCGTACCCTCTCCTCATCGGTCTTGGGAGACATCCTTTTGGAAAGGGTGTTTCCGTGCAAAGTGGGTATGCTACCGTGCTTGTAATCTTCCATACTAAATCTCTTTAGTACGGTCTCTATGTACCAGGACTGCGATAGTCTGAGTAATCTCTTGGATCTATCTTTGTAGATCTTGATCCCTAAAATGTACGAGGCATCATCCAGGTCCTTCATGGAGAACCTTTGTGATAAGAATAGCTTGACCGATTGTAGCATAGGAATACATTTATTATCAAAAGAATGTCGTCCAAGTATAAAACTAGGAATACGACAGTTCATCCTACAATCTTTTTATAAATACATGACTCATCCTCGTTCTTGATGAAGTCAAATTCCTTGACTGTTTCATCAAAACAGATGTTCCAACTCCGTGATGCCTGCTTCTATAAATGGATTTGAGCAACTTGCACACCTTCCCGCTGCTCCCACTATCTACAAAACCTTCTGGCTGATCCATATAAATGCACTCTTCCAAACTTCCATTTAGAAAAGCCGTTTTTACGTCCATCTGCCAGATTTCATAGTCATGGAAGGAAGCAATGGTAAGTAGGATCCGAATGGATTTGAGCATAGCCACTGGAGAAAATTTTTCGTCATAGTCCACTCCTGGTCTTTGACGAAAACCTTTTGCAACAAGTCTAGCCTTGTAGGTTTCCACCTGTTCATTTACACCAATCTTTTTCTTGTAGATCCATTTGCATCCAACGGGTTTTACCCCAGGTGGAGCAATTTCCAAGGTCCACACTTTATTGGTGTACATGGACTCCATTTCGGATTGCATAGCATCGAGCCACTTATCAGAGTCCTTACAGATAATGGCCTGCCTGAAACTAGTAGGATCATCTTCTTCCAAGATGAAATCCTCTCGATCTCCGTCTATGAGAAAACCGTAGTATCTCTCGGGTGGATGAGAAATCCTACTAGATCTGCGGAGTGGATGAGGTTCGTCGGGTATTACTGAATCTAGCGGTTCCACCAAATCTTCAATTATAGTTTGTGTTTCTGAAACTTCATCCAGTTCTGCCGCGCTGCCACTAATATTTTTTACAAGAAATTCTTTTTCCAAAAATGTGGCGTTCCTATAAACAATAATCCTTTGTTCCTCTGCGTGGTAGAAAAGATACCCATTAGAATC
This sequence comes from Agapanthus africanus, assembly GCA_030015575.1. Lineage (NCBI taxonomy): Eukaryota > Viridiplantae > Streptophyta > Magnoliopsida > Asparagales > Amaryllidaceae > Agapanthus > Agapanthus africanus. The sequence goes on along the minus strand of CM057338.1, from coordinate 862,602,174 downwards.
CTTTGGGTATCCCATAAACTTACACAAAACTGATCGTGCTTCGAGTTTATCTGGGTTCTACTTTTTGACATAAGTAATGCAACCCCAAATCTTAACATGTTTAAGATACAAACACTTACCACTCCATAATTGATACGGAGTTTTAGGAACAGATTTAGATTGAACTTGATTCAAAAGATGTGCCGCTATTTGAAGCGCATATCCCCAGAATGAAAAAGGCAACTCAGCACTACTCATCATGAAGTGAACTATATCCAATAGGGTAAGATTCCTTCGCTCCGATACACCGTTTTTCGATGGTGTGTATAGAGGAGTAAGCTGAGAGAGAATTCCATTCTCTTTTAGGTAATCGAGGAATTCCATGCTCAAGTACTCCCCTCCTCTATCAGATCTGAGGATCTTGATAGTTTTTCCGTTCTCTATTTCGTTTCTGAATTCTTTGAATTTCTCAAAATCTTCAGATTTGTGTTTCAAAAGATACATATATCCGAACCTTGAGAGATCATCATTGAATGTAATGAAGTACGAGAATTCACCCTGTGCATGTATAGACATTAAGACCACATATCCTTAGAGCTCTGCTGCTCTTTCTCCGTGTCTGGTGAATGGAGATTTGGTCATTTTTCCCTTGTGACAAGACTGACAAGTTTCATAAGATGAAAATTTGAACGTATTCAAATATCCATCCTTATGTAATTTACTCAGTCTTTTCTCTCCGATATGACCAAGTCTACAATGCCACAAGTAAGATTCGTTCTCTTCTGAAGGTCTCCGATATGACCAAGTCTAGTTTTGAAGGTCTCAACCTTTCCATCTACATCAATTTTCGTCTTAAAGATCTACTTTCTCTCGATGGGTTTTATCCCTTCAGGAGCAACTTCCAAAGTCCATACTTTGTTGGTGTATATGGATTCCATCTCAGATCGCATAGTATCGAGCCATTTCACAGAGTCTCCACTTGTGATGGCCTGCTCGAAACTAGTTGGGCCATCATTTTCCATGATGCAATCCTTGCTCCCACCGTTTACGAGAAAACCGTAGTATCTCTCAGGTGGATGAGGAACCCTACTAGATCTGCGGAGTGGCTGAGGTTCGTCGGGGACTATTGAATCCTTCGGTTCTACCAAATTGTCAGTTATTATTTATGTAGCTGGAACTTCTTCCAGCTCTACCTCATGACAGTAGGACTACGGTAGCGCCCCGGCCGTCTATCCGAGGCCAAAATGCGGAAACGAAAATTTTTCTTGACTTGAAAACAGGCACTACCGCATCCTAAAACCCCGGATCGTAACCATTAACCTAATACTAGCTATCAAGAGAAGGGGTAGAGAGATATACCGAGCGATCCGTGTCCTTCGGTCTTCTCGTCGTCATCCCGATCTCCCCGCGGAATCTCCGGTCTTCATCTCCTCGTCGGAAGGGCACTACATCGCCGGGTTCTTTTACGAGCTCCCACCTCTGGACCGAGGCAACTCGAGCATGAAGTTGGCGAGTCGACATGCCCAAGGATGCTGTAGGCTAAGTGTAGTAATGCTTTGTCTCTTAGGGGTAGTGAAGTTGCCTTTGAAAGAGAGAAGAAGAAAATGAGCTTTTGAGATGGATATGGATTTTTGTGGCAAAGCATAATATGAGATGAACAAATTTTTCCCCACACCAAAAAAATGAAAAATCCCCTCTCACCAAATGTGTGGCCGGCCTTGAAAGAGAGAGAGAGCATGAAGGGAGGTAAGTGTAGTAAAAGCAAAGGGGTGATAATAAACAAAAGCAAATCTCACTTCAAAACATCACCCTCACATCCTCATCAAATCCCATCTCAATTAATGCAAACCATAATGAAAGAAAAAAAGAAAAGATGCTTGTATTATCATAAAGCCACATATCACTAATAACCCCTCCACAATAGCTAATTTGCACACTTGCAAATTAGCCCCTCCCATCACAAAAATCCGGTCATGAAGGAACAAAGGAAAACTGGCCGGAACGTTATACAAACTGGCAACCTCAGAAAACTGATCCCGTAATAAATTACAGGAAAACCCCACGACTGTATATACATACCCGCATTTGTATTCCCACTGAATACAAATGCAAAGAGACAAATCTACACTGCACAATACTAGGATCCGGCTTAAACCAAAGCCCGCTAGTATTATCCGTCCGTTCATGATCCGTGCAATACCGCACGTATATGATTGAACCCTGCCATATCTCCATACGGCCTCTACAACGTTTCGCCCGAAACTTGAGAAAACGGTCTATAGGGGACTCTAAAGACTCGTCAAAACTTTGGCTGTGGATTTAACCACTAGCACGTCAGAGGTATTAGCCATACATAACGGGCTACCAGGTATTGACCAAAAGGGACGTCGATGAGCGAACTCATCCTGACACCCTACTGAGCCTGTCAGTGACAATATCCGTACAGTCTGGTCTGTTCATCTATGAGTATCGCATGGCGGGCCTAGGGGGTTGGTAAATGTCAGACCCCCAAAAGCGGTACAAGTCGTGTCGGAGTGTAGCCCAGAACACCCTGAGATACTACTGGAATACCTACCAGTAAATCTCCTGCCTCGGCCGAGGGCCTTGTGTAATGGCTCTCCTAGACACAGTGCGACCTCACCCCCAATACCGGGAGAGACGAACCCCTACAGATCCGCTCACTGCCTCCATGTAGCTCGGGACTGTACCCAACTAAAACCTGTTTGCATGACTCCTTTGAGCCGTGGTAGGGTAGTAATCAAAGCACAGTGGGAACTCATACGAGACAAATGACGATCTCAGCTCGATGAACTAACCTGTACACATGTCACAAAGGAACTGCTATCTGACGTCTGGTATAATCCAAACTAGCATGTTCCCGGCGAGTCATGTCCGGTGTACTCATAACCCAATGAGCACCTGTATACGTCTTAGGTGATCCAACTGACACCAGTGGCTTGTGAGACCGGCCACCGCCCCTCGTCGGAGTCTCGACTGCATACACTACTCTACTCTGGAGTATCGATGCCCTGTCTCGAAAACTCCCACGACTAGGGACCTTTTAAGGATGTGCTTATAGACCTTAGCTCCCACGTATATGATCGCCATCATACTGCTGGACGTCAAGCAAGAATCCTAAGGGCTCTATCAATGTGCAATAGTGACCTGCAAGGTCACCTGAAACAGTACACGATAATAAAGGTAAACCAGATAGCATACTATCATCTTGAGTAAGACTGTTCTAACGGTATAGGTCCTCTCTCAATCATTGCAGTCACATGCCTGTGATCCAATAATTGACTCTGTGGGCACTATCTCCAACAATCTCTCACTTGCACTCAAGGCTAATTATTGCGATATCGCATACTCACAGCCCGTGTGATACCGAACACCCAACTCCTCTACTAATCAGTCTCACAAAACCCGCTTGCGAAACTAATGCGTTCGAGGAATAGCCTCAGTGAGTGGATCCGCTCGAATGTTTCTTTCTATGTCTCTCTTTATCTCAAGTTCGCGGAGAAATCCATCTCCCGAAATGAGCAATACCTGTCTTAGAGTATGTCTGGATATCTGATGGGACCTAGTTCATAAATGAACTCCAAATCCAAAGTTCTTAGACTGTATTGTCAACTGAACTTAATCAGTATCCTGCGCCACACCTCCCTCGGTATCCTCTTGGACCACCTGTCCAAAATATTGCCCCTCATCAGAGGGAAAACTATAACTCTGACAGACACTCTGTCATCCAGGTCACCCTGGAAGCCTGGAGTGATAACTGTCTCCCGAAGGAGGATGCCGTTATCATATCCTTAGAACATCCACTTATGTTCTAAAACAACTTCCGATCGTTTCTCCAGGACTGGATTAATATCCTATCTGGAGAAACCACTGTGTGACAACCAAAGTATAACTGACCGTAGTATAGGAATTTCACTTCCTACTCTGTGTATGTCATCCAAATACCAGGACATTACACCCTACTACCTTCTTAACAGATCCATCCCCTATTCTATTGAAGTCAAACCTATGACTGTGACATCAGAAATAGATGATCTATCTCCGCTATATCTGCTTTAGTCTATAAATAGACATAAGCTACCTGTCCACTATGCTTCCGCTGCTCCCACTGACTACGACAACCCTTTGGCAGAGTCATATACACGTGCACTTCTAAAGCCAGTTTAGAACGACGCTATACTCATCCTCCTGCCGGGTCTCATAGTCTGGAACAACAGCAATGGCAAGTCTGGGTAAACAAGAACCTCCCTGTCACCGTCCTTGAGGCTACCGGAGTACCTCTCGGGTGTCTGAGGTTACCCACCATATCTGCGAAGTGGCCAATGGAATGTCAAACCAGATTGAATCTTTAGGTTCTTATCAAATTTTCAGTAATCGTTTGCGGTTCTGGAATCACTTTCAGTTCTACCATACTACCAGTACTATTTTCTGAAAAAATCCATTTTTATTAAAACTGTGGCGAGTCAAGAACAATATCACTATTGATCTTCCAGATGGTAGAAAATCAACCCTCGTCATAGCCCGGGTCAACCCACAAACAGTCATTACAGAAACGTTCCTTGAGTTATCCAGAGTCTGGTTTTAAGCATAAGCCGGAAAACACCCCGTATCTTAACAATGTTAAGATATGAACTGTTCTATATCCAATACAGAAATAGAGGCACTAATTTAATTGGAACCAGATTCAAATCATGCAACTGTCTCCAGTGCATGTCAACTAAATGGAAGGAGGCCGATCAGCGTTACTCAACTTAGGAATGCATCCAGATATAAATAACCTGAAAGAGAAACAAGTTTCTCAAAAATCATTACTATCAACTGAATACCATACACAAGTATCTACATCTTCGATCACCTTGAAGAATCCCGATACTTGCAACACCTGGTTCTCTACTTTATTCATATACCTATAACTTCTCAAAACTTGGACCCTGTGTTTCTACGAAACACCTGTCTAAGAACTAGAGAAGTCATAAGTAAACCGAATATAGTACGAGGACCAACCCCTCTGTCCTAATGGACACTGGACAATATACAATACTCTGTATAAGTCCCCTGAGTCTAGTGACTCATTCACTGTGTGTCGTAGGTTAAAAACTGTACTTATGGTTAAGAAGAATTACACCGCTGTTCAATGCTCCTTACCTAACCATCCATTGATATAGGTAAATGTCATAGACATAATTTCAAGAAGGTATATCTCACTCTATAAAAATAGACGTACAGATATATCAATTTGAAATTGGTGCATAACAACGGATATTAAAAATCAAATATTTGCCATCCGGCAAACAGCCCAGGTGACTTCCTCAAATATCACCAATTACAACGAATTCCGATATAATGAGGATAATCACCTAATTCCCAATAACTTACTCCCACTCATCATCTGTAAAACCATACAGATGTGAGAATCATACCTGGTAAATACATACCCTGGAGTAAGTGTCTAATTAGGAAATCGGTTTTCTATTAACAGTACACAATGAAAGTGAAACATTGAAATGTTTCGTAGGGGTATCCGGGTATTCCTAGTAATGCCTCTTTCATTATCCAGATTCATAACTGTAACCATATATTTCTTTGTCACCTCTCCAAATCTCTTTATATGTCTTTAGTCGTTACCTTCTGCACACCCCTTTAGGCCAAATGGTTTTCTTCCTTCCCTACCATTCAGCACCAGCCTATGGTTTGGAAGAAGACTATCCAATAAGCATAATGGGTGTACTGTCCTAATCCTAGGAGCACTCGCAACACGAGAGAAGGTAAAGATAAAAGACACCTGAATAAAACCTTATTCCTATTTCTCCTGAACCAGAATCCATCCCCGAACTGGAACAAGTTCCTTTCGATTTCGTATATAACCATACGATGGAGTATCTAATAAACTGTGGATCTTCGTAGTGATACGGAGTGTCCTGGAGAAATACAAAGGTGATTTAGGATTGGGGAAGAAATACTTGGTTTGGTCGTGAATAGCAGTCGCAATTTACTTTGCCCTCTTACTAGTCCCTTGATATGACTTTACTTAATACCTTCTGTACACCTTTTAGGCTAAATGGTTTTCTTCATTCCCGACCGGTCGGCACCTGCCTATGGTTTGGAAGAAGACTATCCAATTTGCGTAATGGGTGTACTGCCCTAATCCAAGGAGCACTCGCAACCTGAGAGAAGGTAAAAGGAAAAGACAACTGAATAGTCCTATTCGTTTTCTCCAGAACCAGAAACCATCCTCGAATAAATTCCTTCGAGTTCGTATATAACCATACGATGGTTTTATCCAATGGAAGTGGACGTTCGTAGTAATACGGGGTGTCCTGGAGAAAAGGGTAAAAGTAGGAGTGGCAATGAGGTATGCAACTCTGACAATCCAAAAGCCAGTGTTTAAAGAAGGTTCGATCAACTTGGTCACTGAGTCATAGTCAAGGATCGGTCCATGGTCGCTGCCAAAGAGAGAGAGAGAAAAGAAACACTCATCGTGCACTCTAACCTAGATCAGAATGGTTATCAATTTATCTAATCAGTAAACCTCCCACTGTAACCTCAAATTCTCCTCCAAACCTAAAAGAAGAATTAGTCGGGATCACCCGAGGAGTAAACCAACTCATCAGTGGGAATAGGGATCCAACTATCATCGCATGATAACGTGACGGAATCCACTCACGTCACCACACTCCAGAAGGTATGCGCATGCCTGGCAAGTTTCAGTTTCTTTAGAAACTCCCGATGTAAGTTTTTACCCCTAGGACCCAAATGACCTTGACACAGTCAACAAATCAAAGAGTCCTAGTCAAGTTCAACCCGTCATTATCCTGGATTGCATTAAACCCACCCATACGAGCCCTTGACACAGTCAACAAGGCCGCACGACTGTCCTAACCAATCCCATTAATATGCCACAAACAAACACTACTTAGCTACCGCACACTACGCCTTGACACAGTCAACAAACGCAGCACGAATACTAAGTAATACTTGTAAGAAATGGCGGAGGGCTACGGCTGGTTTTTGGCGAAAAACCTTTAACGTAATGAACTTGATATCGTTGAAGGAACTGCATAGCTTTTTATAAAAATATAGTGACGAAAACCTTTGCTAAAGAGGTCACTCCCGGTGAAGGGATCTCGGCTCTTTCCCCGTAGAATGAAGTGCAGGATATTCCAACTGAATACCACGATGCAAAGCAAAAGGAAATCGGCTATAGTGAAGTTATTACCCTGACGCAAACTTCTGTCCAAGGGGTCACTCCCGGTGAAGGGATCTCGGCCCTTGCCTCGTCGACTGAGGTGCTGGATATTCATAACCGGAGACCACTGTGCAAAACAAAAGAGAACGTCCTTGCAATAACAGCTTTTTTTGAAAAATTGTTCCAACAACATCAGAATAGGTTTGTTTAGCTTGCATTGATCCGAATCAACGCAGTCCCATCAATTGATCACACCAATAAAGAACGAAAATAATGATGTACGTATATGCCATCCGCATTCGCCACTGGGTCCCGTCATCACCCGTTAGGTTACTTAACTAACGACAGAGCGGGGACTGGACTAGCGCGGATGCAAAACATATACAACATCTACTAATATATATATATATATATATATATATATATATATATATATATATATATATATATATATATATCAATATATAATATTCGCTCAAGGCGTGATAAAATGCAACATCACAGAAATGTAATAAGCATCACAGAACAATACAGATAATCTGGAAGCCCCAGGTTTCACAGAGCCGCTGCTGAAACCCGACGTTCCCGTGGTCGTGTAGATAGCCTGTGAAATGAAATCCTAGACCCCTACAGGCGCGGCAAGATACCCGCCAAAACCTGAAGCGAGGCAGCCCCCTTCAACAACGTGAATGGACCATCCAGCACTTCACAAAATCCGGTAACTTGTGCACCCCTCCTTGGGTCAACCTATACCCCCTACGAGTGCGGCGAATAGCCCGCCAATTCTAGAGTGAAGCCCCCTCCGTCTCAAAGCCATGAGATGCGGGCACGTTGCCCTCTAGAACCCGGCTATCCGTGCACCCCACCTTGGGGTAATCCTAGTACAGAAAATAAAATATACATACAACGGGTACATCGACCTTAGCTCGGTCGTGCCCTAAAAGAATAATATACAAACAGGCAGTGACGGCAGTCCACATGTCGGACGCTCGCCCCGCAATATCAAATGTACATATACAACCAAACTGTACTACCATTGCATCCAGGCTATCCACTACAACAAATCCGCAACATCACAGCACAACACAGAACATCAACGTGAATGTCACGTTCGCAAATCCGTCTAAAAGAGCTATAGCAGTTAGACAGGATTTCCCGATCAAGTGACATTCACGGTCGCAGATATAATGTAAATACTGTGAAATAACATGTTTAAAATTTTCGATCGACTAAATTTCCTGAAGTGGGCCCCAAGCACAACTGTAGCACTCAAAGAAAATCCGGGCCCAAACAGTATATACCAAAAACCCTATTTCCAAGTCAGAAGCCCACTGTGAAAATTTGGCGCTGTGAAGAGTTAAAGTGGCAGCGGAACCGCGGCCAATGCGTGGGTTTGGCCGTGGTTCCACGGTGGAAAAGTGACATCACGCGACCAAATTTTCACAGAATGCTTAAAAAACCCTGCTCGTATTTTTACAATGTACCAAATAATTTTTTGACCACTGCAAAAATTCGACAGAAACTGTGACATGAAAACGCGGTTTTTGGAAAATCCGTTCAATCAAACTTGTAAACACGTTAGAGCAAGCTAGACTAGGTTAATGGCGTGGCTTTGATACCATGTAGGACTACGGTAGCGCACCGGCCGTCTATCCGAGGCAAAAATACGGAAACGAAAATTTTTCTTGACTTGAAAACCGGCGCTACCGCATACTAAAACCCCGGATCGTAACCATTTGTAGGGTTCCTAGGCACCCTAATGAGGTCACACAAGGCATCGAACATGCCAAATTAAAATTTTAACGGTGCCGAGAAACCCGACTACGGATCGTTTGCTAGATGTTTAGGCGAAAAAGCTAACTAGTTAACACTTAACTAATGAGAAACGGAAATACAACCTTTGTAGATCCGGACCTCCACCTCCACGGCTCCGAGATGAGGTCCTCTCCGCTGTCCAAATCAAATCCGGGCTCTAGCGTCGACTTCATCGGAGAATAAGTGAGCTAGGTCGTCGATGTCCATGCCGAAGATGATCTACGTCGAGGCATCGCTAAATCAAGCTCTCACTTCACCAAGTCATGAAACTTGTGAAGAAAACACACTCTACTACTTGGCAAGAGGTAGAGGATGAAGAAATAGGAAGTGGGTAGACTTTAGATTTGGATTTCTCACTCATTTCATCAAGTTGCCATTGATGGTCAAGCTTTTCTTCACTTGAAGGAAGAAGAAGAAGAAGCTAAATTATTATGATAAGAATTATTTAAAATGAAAAGAATAATCCATTCTTATCATAAGTGAACCATGGTAAAGTGTAGAGAGCTAATCATGGTTAAAGGAATGGTTAGGGTCAAGCTAGAGACAAAATGGTCACTTAGTCAAAAGATCAAGAAGCTTCAACTAGAATCCAAAATTAGCAACCATTTCATTTCATTTTCTTTTATTCATTTATCATAAATAAATGGATAATTAAATAAGATAAATGAATAACAAATAATAAACCCTAACCATCATCTTAACCTTTGTTTAATTCTATACACTTAACCAAAAACCATGTATCATCAAACATGATACAAACATGTGCACAAAATCATATCGCATATTTAATGCGCACATCCGAGCGAGAAAATCCATTTAAAGTGAACCGATACTAGTTAATGCAAAGTAATATATCAAATATATAATTATGCATCAAATCATTAAATCAACACTTGATTTAACGATCCGGTCATATCGTATATAACCGACTAGTATGCAATGCATCGGTTTATCGAATCAACCCTTGATTCGATAACTAGGGTATATCGCATATAACCTAATCGATACATTCATCGCGAGAATGAAATACGGTATCACATACACGCATTATTCTCGGTCCCGCACATATCTCATATGCGCTCCTATTTCGTTTCGCTTGAGCCAGGAAACCTCTGTGTAGGACTCTAAAGACTCGTCAATACGCCGGCAGCAGATGATGATCATATCAAGCATCCACAAGCCGCAAGCGGTCTTCTAAACGTAACGGCCACCCGGGTATTGAGCGATCTGAAGATCGACGAGCAAGCCCGCTCACACTCCAGTGAATCCGACCAGTAACACTACCGTACAGTCCGGTCTGATCGTCTGATATGTCGCATATCTTGCCTAGGGGTGGTAAACGTCAGACCCCAATAGCTCGATAAGTCGTGTCGATATGAGGTCTATAACTATTCGAGAAACTACTGGTAACACTTACCAGTAAATCTCAGCAACCCTGGCCAGGGATTTCCTGTTATAGCCAATCGAACACAGCGCAACATCAACCCCCTATACCGGGAGAGACGAATCCCCTCCTATCGCTCATTGCCTCCATGTGACTCGGGACTGTACCCAAAAACCACCGTTTTGCACGCCCTCTTGGACGTGGTAAGATGGAAATCAAAGCACAGTGGGAACCACACGAGACTCTATGACGATCTCGGGTCAACAGACTACTCTGTACCAGTGTCACCAGAGAACTGCCATCTGACGTGAGGTATAATACCATCTGGGAGTTCTCGGCGAGTCCATCCAGTGTACCCAGTCTCTACTGAGCACCCGTATATCATCTCTGATGTCAAACACCAATGGATATGGGATCATCCATCGCCCATCTGTATGGGTCGAGAAGGTATACGCTAGTCTACTCTGGTATATCGATGCCCCGTCTCGATACACCCACGACTAGGGACTTTGAAGGATGTACTTATGGACTACCATGTCCCCACTAGTATGATCCGCATCATAGTCCAGGTAGTCAAGTACAGATCCTAAGGGCTTTACCAACATGTAATAAAGAGACAATCAGTATACACGTTAAGGTAAAGTTCAACCAGATAGCATACTATCATGTCGAGCAAGAAAGTCCTCCCTATATATGTCCCAGCATCCACTACAATATACATCCTATGTATAGTAATGGCCTCTAGGGCATACATATAACTAACAATCTCCCACTTGCACTAGGGCCATCTGATAGCAGTGGTTGTAGTATCTCATACTCAACCATCCCATAAAAGTGTCTCTCTCTGGGATCAGGCCTTTCGTGAGTGGATCCGCTGTGTTTGTCCTCTGAGTCTACTCTCCTAACCTCGATCTCCCTGGAGATCAACCATCTCTATGATCAGGTGACACTGCCTTAGAATATGCCTGGATCACTGATGGGACGGACGTTCCTTGGCATAAGCCACAACTCCATTGTCTCACAATGGTAGGAACGTAGTTCATCTCATGAACCAATATACACCCAGACTGCCTCTTTGGTAGCATCATAAGTAGCGATGTATCCTGCCTTTATCGTCTAGTATGTCACGGTATCTGGCTTGGAACTCTTCCAACATACCGTCCCTTTACTGAGGGTAAAGACAATGCCTGTGACTGACATTCAGTCGTCTTTATCACCCTGGAACCCTTCCAATGATTCTTCCCAGGATCAGTTGATACCGTCTCACTACAACTAGTGAGAGTCCTAACATCCAATTAGATCTATCTCATAGATCCATACCCAGGATTTAGGAGGTATCACTTTGATCCTTTATGGAGAATCATTGTGATAAGCGGAGATTGACCGAGCGTAGCATAGGAAACTCCTTCCCTATCAAGAGTATGTTATCCACGTACTCTACGAGGATCATCACCATACTCCCTACTACCTTTTTGTATATACAAGGTTCGTCTACCATTTTGATGATGTCAAACTCTTTGACCGCTTCATCAAAACAGATGTTCTAACTCCGCGATGCCTGCTTTATCCTATAAAGCATCTTGCATACGTTTCCGCTGCTCCCACTGTCTACGAAGTCCTCTGGCTGTGTACTTATAGACGCACTTTTCTAAAACATCATTTAGAAAAGCAGTCATGACACCCAACCGCCAAATATCGTAGTCATGGTATGTAGCCGTGGCAAGTAGGATCTGGATGGACTTAAGCATAGCTACTTGAAAAGGTTTCATCATTATCCACGCCTGGTCGATGACGAAAACCTTTAACAAGTCTAGCTTTGAAAGTCTTAACTTTTCCATGTACACCAAGTAATCTTCTCAAGATTTACTTGCTCCTTATGGGGATTTAATCCTTCAGATATAGCAACTAAAGTCCATACTTTGTCGGTGTATAAGGATTCCATCTCAGATCACTAAGCATCCAGCCATTCTTATAGAGTCTCACTCCTGATGGCCAGCTCGAAACTAGTTGGGTCATCATCTCATGATGCAGTCCTCGCTCCCACTGTCATAGAGAAACAGAAGTATCTCTCAGGTGGGTGAGGAACCCTACTAGATCGGCGGAGAGGCTGAGGTTCGTTGGAATCTACTGAATCCTTTGGTTCTATCAAATCATCAGCTGTAGTTTGTATAGCTGAAACCTTTCCAGTTCTACATAACAGACCTTGTCTCGAGTTTGTCCGGATTTTGCTTTTAGACATAGGCCGGACAACCCCAAATCTTAACTAATTTAAGACATGGGCTCTTCCCATACCATATCTCATATGAAGTGGTAGGCAACTGATTTGATTCGAACCCTATTCAATAGGTATGCAGCTTCTCAAGCGTATAACTCCCAAAAGGAAATAGGTAACTCAGTAGTACTCATCATAGAGCACATCTTATCACATAGGGTGTTATTGCTCCGCCCCGATATACCATCGTGCAATGGTGTATACGGAGGAGTAATGCTGAGAGAGAATCTCATTCTCCTTTAGAATAGTCCAGTATTTCCGTGCTCAAGTATTCTCCTCCTTGATCACATCAAAGGACATAATACTTATACCCTTATTGGTTCTCTACTTCTAACTTATATTCTGTGAATATCTCAAAAGGTTCGGACTTATGTTTCAACAGGAACGTATGTCTGAATCTTGAGAGATTATCAGAGAATGTAATGAAGTAAAAGAACCGGTCTTGGCATGTGTAGACAGGGGACCTACATACATCAACATGTATCATCCCAAGAGTTTACTAACTCTTTCTCTGTTTCCAATAAACAGAGCTGTGGTCATCTTATCTTTGTGACATGACTGGCGAGTTTCACAAGATGTAAATTCAAACTTATTTAAATATGCATCTTTATGTAACTCCAGCTAGTCGGGTCGCATTGATATGACCTAGTCTACAATGCCTCAAGAAGAATTTGTTCATTTCTGAACTCATCCTCTTGTGTGTGTTCCGTATACTAAGAACTGTAGTTTGATTTAGAACATTAATGCTTTTAGATAACGTGCCTGAACCGATCAACTTTTGATATAGGAAATGTTCAAAACATTATCCAACAATACAAAATTTTATCATTTCTTTACTTATAAAGAGACTGATATGATTTTGTATATCAGGTTCGGTATCTAATAACATTCGTTCAGAATCAATGTATTGTAATACAGGGTGACAGTGACCGACAGACTTGGCTGCAACACTTGCCCCGTTTTCTGCCTCATGAAACTTATCACCCGTTCTCAGTTCTCTACCTTTCTGTAGCCCTATGTAACAGATTACATATCTGGGATCCTGATCTGGTATCATATACCCAGGACGAAAAGGATACTGAGAAACAGTTCTGTATAATGAACACACCCGAAGATGATGCATCATCATGCACTCTCTTCGTTTGGGCGGCACGGGAAATCTGGTAATCCCCAATTTCCTGCTCTGTCTTATAACAATTATAAGGTGGAGCGGGACCAACGTTCCCCAGCTCAGTATAACAAGCGGGTTCGGTCAAAAATCCGTATTATTATCTTGATTAAGGCGTGATATGGTCGCTACCAGGAGAGAGAGAGAAGAAAACACTCAGCGTGCGCTCTGTCAAGAATAGATTGGTTATTATTTTATCTAATCAGGATGGCTCCCACTGCTTTTTATCAAATCTTCCTTCAAACCCTAAAAGGAAAGACTAGCCGGGATTAATTACACACTAAAAGTTCGCCAATCTTTCAGCCAGGCCAGTGTCGGTACTTTGAGGGAGGTCCCCCGTGCTTTCGCACGAACCTAATTAATGTAAACCTCGTTTTCCCAGAGGCGTAACCTCGTTAACACCTTTCTAGTCACCTACTTGATCGGCTAATTGTAATGTATAAAACTCTCCCAGGAGTAACTCTTACTCGCAGTGGGTATCGGGATCCAACTATCTCATAGAAGGTATGCAATCTCATTGCAAATTTCAACACTTGAAATTCCCGATAATATTTTGCCCCTAACGTGCTATGACCTTGACGAAAGCCAACAAACCATAGCCCGCTAGTCAAGTTCAACCCGTACATTTCTTGATCGAATTAAACCCACCCGCACGACCCTTGACGAAAGCCAACAAAGCCGCACGACTAGCCTAATCCAATCGCATCGTATGCTAGCAGATAAGCAGCATATAGCTACCGCACACTGCACCTTGACGAAAGCCAACAAATGCAACACGAATACTATATACAACTTATCTGAAATGACGGAGGGCTACGACAGGTTTTTTCTGAAAACCTATTGCGTAATGAACTTGATATCGTTGTAGGATCGAATGAATTTTGAAATGGAGTGTTTTTGAGGCTTTTCTAGTTTTGCTAAAGGAGTCACTCCCGGTGAAGGGATCGTCGGTCCTTTCCTCGTCGAATGAGGTGCGGGATATATCATATATATCACTGTGCAAAGCAAAAACTCTTAAAAGCAATCAAAAGACAAACCGAGTGTGTAGCATCAGTCAGTTATTGCTAAAGGAGTCACTCCCGGTGAAGGGATCTCGGTCCTTTCCTTATCGAATAAGGTGCAGGATATATCATATATACCGCTAGGCAAAGCAAGAACTGTAGCTACCTGTTTTATTTTGAAATTCGATTCTACAACATCTTAGGTTTCTTTTATTTCATTAATCACATTAATGAAGTCCCATCATTTAAGTACCTAAACATCACAGATAAATACGACGTACACTTATACCATCCGCATTCGCCTCGATGTCCCCTCGTTTACCGTTAGGTTAGGTAACTAACGGCAGAGCAGGGCAGGGCTAGCGCGGGTGTAAAACATAAGTAACGCCTATATAATATATCATATATACTATATATAATATCTGTCACAGAATATCACATGATCACATCACAGATATCGCAGCAGAAGAAACATATGAAATATTGGATATACTAGGACGTCCGTGTTTTCAATCGAACACAGCGCAACATCAACCCCCTATACCGGGAGAGACGAATCCCCTCCTATCGCTCATTGCCTCCATGTGACTCGGGACTGTACCCAAAAACCACCGTTTTGCACGCCCTCTTGGACGTGGTAAGATGGAAATCAAAGCACAGTGGGAACCACACGAGACTCTATGACGATCTCGGGTCAACAGACTACTCTGTACCAGTGTCACCAGAGAACTGCCATCTGACGTGAGGTATAATACCATCTGGGAGTTCTCGGGTGACACTGGTACAGAGTAGTCTGTTGACCCGAGATCGTCATAGAGTCTCGTGTGGTTCCCACTGTGCTTTGATTTCCATCTTACCACGTCCAAGAGGGCGTGCAAAACGGTGGTTTTTGGGTACTGTCCCGAGTCACATGGAGGCAATGAGCGATAGGAGGGGATTCGTCTCTCCCGGTATAGGGGGTTGATGTTGCGCTGTGTTCGATTGGCTATAACAGGAAATCCCTGGCCAGGGTTGCTGAGATTTACTGGTAAGTGTTACCAGTAGTTTCTCGAATAGTTATAGACCTCATATCGACACGACTTATCGAGCTATTGGGGTCTGACGTTTACCACCCCTAGGCAAGATATGCGACATATCAGACGATCAGACCGGACTGTACGGTAGTGTTACTGGTCGGATTCACTGGAGTGTGAGCGGGCTTGCTCGTCGATCTTCAGATCGCTCAATACCCGGGTGGCCGTTACGTTTAGCAGACCGCTTGCGGCTTGTGGATGCTTGATATGATCATCATCTGCTGCCGGCGTATTGACGAGTCTTTAGAGTCCTACACAGAGGTTTCCTGGCTCAAGCGAAACGAAATAGGAGCGCATATGAGATATGTGCGGGACCGAGAATAATGCGTGTATGTGATACCGTATTTCATTCTCACGATGAATGTATCGATTAGGTTATATGCGATATACCCTAGTTATCGAATCAAGGGTTGATTCGATAAACCGATGCATTGCATACTAGTCGGTTATATACGATATGACCGGATCGTTAAATCAAGTGTTGATTTAATGATTTGATGCATAATTATATATTTGATATATTACTTTGCATTAACTAGTATCGGTTTACTTTAAATGGATTTTCTCGCTCGGATGTGCGCATTAATTATGCGATATGATTTTGTGCACATGTTTGTATCATGTTTGATGATACATGGTTTTTGGTTAAGTGTATAGAATTAAACAAAGGTTAATGATGGTTAGGGTTTATTATTTGTTATTCATTTATCTTATTTAATTATCCATTTATTTATGATAAATGAATAAAAGAAAATGAAATGAAATGGTTGCTAATTTTGGATTCTAGTTGAAAGATCAAGAAGCAATCCCTAAAGCAGCCCCAATAAAAGAATATTACATACAAGTTTTTACATGAATGAAAATGAAAAACACTCATCTCACATAAAAAACCCCGGCTATTCAAACACGACGATCCAATATAACATATCCAGCAACACATAACATCACATGTCATCAACGTAAGCAAAAATGCGTATCCCAGTTGTCGTTGACATATAGCAACGAAACCGGCGATATCACATATTACACTTACGGTCACAGAAAAGAAAGTGTAAAACTACAACAGTTGGAATCCGCAACCACCTCAGACATCGCATGCCTGACCAAATGAATTACTTAGACATCGCATGCCTAACAATTATAAACCCCGCATTTCAGTCTCATTATCGAAAATACTTTTCAATATCAAGTCGGGCAATTCAACAAGATTCCCGACATCCTGATCGAATGCTCGTCGCAAACTTCAGTAGGCGGCCGCACCCCCGATACCGTCGACGAAGTGCACCAAGGCGGAACACCGCTGCCGCGAGCACCCGAACGGATGCTTTCGGCGACGGGGTTCTCCTACAGTCACTTGGTCGGGGCTATGGAGTGAGGCTGTCTATTAAGTTTACCCGGCGAGTATCCGCGTACGCTACGTGATTGCGACGGACTTTTGATCACATCAAAATTCCGTGGCAACCGATCAAGTGAGACTAAACTGCTACGTTTATAACATTCATTTAGTTATCACATAACTACTTGTGAATTCCAATTATTGTATCCCATTCCGGATAAATAGAAAATGTCAAACTTTCCGATCGAACAATCGAACACCCAACCTTTCCCGATACAGATCAACACATGAAATAAGTCTAACAACATTCAGTTCGTGCCTCAGTACCGACGGTCCAGCCGTAGAAGGGTCAAGCCAACGCCTCACATGTGGCACGCCGTACTGCCCCAAACCCGAAGGTTCAAAGGGCAGTTCAAGACGGTCACATAATCGAGTTAAGGATTCGGTGTTTCGATCGGGGTATCAAATTTTGTCTGTGTGGCTTTCCGGATAATTTTTTAGAATATGTTAAAAAGTTCGACCGGATGCCTTGTGTGACCTCATTAGGGTGCCTAGGAACCCTACAGTGGTATCAGAGCACAGTGGGAACCACACAAGACTCTATGACGATCTCGGGTCAACAGACTACTCTGTACCAGTGTCACCAGAGAACTGCCATCTGACGTGAGGTATAATACCATCTGGGAGTTCTCGGCGAGTCCGTCCAGTGTACCCAGTCTCTACTGAGCACCCGTATATCATCTCTGATGTCAAACACCAATGGATATGGGATCATCCATCGCCCATCTGTATGGGTCGAGAAGGTATACGCTAGTCTACTCTGGTATATCGATGCCCCGTCTCGATACACCCACGACTAGGGACTTTGAAGGATGTACTTATGGACTACCATGTCCCCACTAGTATGATCCGCATCATAGTCCAGGTAGTCAAGTACAGATCCTAATGGCTTTACCAACATGTAATAGAGAGACAATCAGTATACACGTTAAGGTAAAGTTCAACCAGATAGCATACTATCATGTCGAGCAAGAAAGTCCTCCCTATATATGTCCCAGCATCCACTACAATATGCATCCTATGTATAGTAATGGCCTCTAGGGCATACATATAACTAACACCATTAACCTAATACTAGCTATCAAGAGAAGGGGTAGAGAGATATACCGAGCGATCCATGTCCTTCGGTCTTCTCGTCGTCATCCCGATCTCCCCGCGGAATCTCCGGTCTTCATCTCCTCGTCGGAAGGGCACCACATCGCCGGGTTCTTTTACGGGCTCCTACCTCTGGACCGAGGCAACTCGAGCACGAAGTTGGCGAGTCGACGTGCCCAAGGATGCTGTAGGCTAAGTGTAGTAATGCTTTGTCTCTTAAGGGTAGTGAAGTTGCCTTTGAAGGAGGGAAGAAGAAAATGAGCTTTTGAGATGGGTATGGATTTTTGTGGCAAAGCATAATATGAGATGAACAAATTTTTCCCCACACCAAAAAAATGAAAAATCCCCTCCCACCAAATGTGTGGCCGGCCTTGAAAGAGAGAGAGAGCATGAAGGGAGGTAAGTGTAGTAAAAGCAAAGGGGTGATCATAAACAAAAGCAAACCTCACTTCAAAACATCACCCTCACATCCTCATCAAATCCCATCTCAATTAATGCAAACCATAATGAAAGAAAAAAGCAAAGATGCTTGTATTATCATAAAGCCACATATCACTAATAACCCCTCCACAATAGCTAATTTGCAAACTTACAAATTAGCCCCTCCCATCACAAAAATCCGATCGTGAAGGAACAAAGGAAAACTGGCCGGAACGGAATACAAACTGGCAACCTCAGAAAACTGATCCCGTAATAAATTACAGGAAAAGCCCGCGACTGTATATACATACCCGCATTTGTATTCCCACTGAATACAAATACAAAGAGACAAATCTACACTGGACAATACTAGGATCCGGCTTAAACCAAAGCCCGCTAGTATTATCCGTCCGTTCATGATCCGTGCAATACCGCACGTATATGATCGAACCCTGCCATATCTCCATACGGCCTCTACAGCGTTTCACCCGAAACTTGAGAAAACGGTCTATGGAGGACTCTAAAGACTCGTCAACACTTTGGCTGTGGATTTAACCACTAGCACGTCAGAGGTATTAGCCATACGTAACGGGCTACCAGGTATTGACCAAAAGGGACGTCGATGAGCGAACTCATCCTGACACCCTACTGAGCCTGTCAGTGACAATATCCGTACAGTCCGGTCCGTTCGTCTATGAGTATCGCATGGCGGGCCTAGAGGGTTGGTAAAAGTCAGACCCCCAAAAGCGGTAAAGTCATGTTGGAGTGTAGCCCAGAACATCCTGATATACTACTGGAATACCTACCAGTAAATCTCATGCCTCGGCCGAGGGCTTTGTGTAATGGTTTTCCTAGACAAAGCGCGACCTCACCCCCAATACCGAGAGAGACGAACCCCTGCAGATCCGCTCACTGCCTCCATGTGGCTCGGGACTGTACCCAACTAAAACCTGTTTGCACAACTCCTTTGAGCCGTGGTAGGGTAGTAATCAAAGCACAGTGGGAACTCATACGAGACCAATGACGATCTCAGGTCGATGAACTAACCTGTACACATGTCACCAGGGACCTGCTATCTGACGTCTGGTATAATCCCAACTAGCATGTTCCCGGCGAGTCCTGTCCGGTGTACTCATAACCCAATGAGCACCTGTATACGTCTTATGTGATCCAACTGACACCAGTGGCTTGTGAGACCGGCCACCGCCCCTCGTCGGAGTCTCGACTGCATACACTAGTCTACTCTGGAGTATCGATGCCCTGTCTCGAAAACTCCCACGACTAGAGACCTTTTAAGGATGTGCTTATAGACCCCAGCTCCCACGTATATGATCGCCATCATACTGCTGGACATCAAGCAAGAATCCTAAGGGCTCTATCAACGTGCAATAGTGACCTACAAGGTTACCTGAAACAGTACACGATGATAAAGGTAAACCAGATAGCATACCATCATCTTGAGTAAGACTGTTCTAACGGTATAGGTTCTCTCTCAATCATTGCAATCACGTGCCTGTGATCCAATAATTGACTCTGAGGGCACTATCTCCAACAATGACCACTAATTTCTTTCACAAGAAATTCCTTTTCTAAAAAGGTGGCATGTTGAGAAACAAACACTTTTTTCTCCTCGGTATGGTAGAATATATATTCATATGAATCCTTTGGATATCCCACAAACTTGCACAAAATAGATCTTGCCTCGAGCTTGTCCGGATTTTGCTTTTTAATATTGACCGGTCAACCCCATATCTTAACTCGTTTAAGAGATGGTCTCTTCCCATTCCATATCTCATATGGAGTGGTAAGCACGGATTTGGTCGAAACCTTATTCAATAGGTATGCAGCTGTCTCAAGTGCATAACCCCAAAAGAAAATAGGTAACTCAGCAATACTCATCATAGAGCGCACCATATCTAATAGGGTGTGATTTCTTCGCTCCGAAACTCCATTGTGCTGTGGTGTATATGGAGGAGTAAGCTGAGAGAGAATCCCATTCTCTTTTAAGTAGTCTCTGAATTCTGTGCTCAAATATTCTCCTCCCCGATCAGATCGTAGGACTTTAATACTTTTACCTGTTTGGTTCTCAACTTTGTACTTATAATTCTTGAATTTCTTAAAAAATTCAGATTTGTGTTTCATCAGGAACACATGTTCGTATCTTGAGAGATCATCGGTGAATGTAATGAAGTACGAGGAACCATTCCTGGCATATGTAGACATAGGACCACATACATCACTATGTATCAGTCCCAAGAGTTCAGTAGCTCTTTCTCCATGTCCAGTAAACGGAGTTTTGGTCATCTTGCCTTTGAGACATGACTCACAAGTTTCATAAGATGTAAATTCGAACGGATACAAATATCCATTTTTATGCAACTTAGCTAGTCTTGTTGCATTGATATGACCTAGTCTACAATGCCATAAGTAGGCTTCATTCATTTCTGAACTTTTCCACTTGTGTGTGTTCTGTATATTTAGAACTGTAGTTTGGTTTCGAACGTTTATACCGTTACATAATTTACCAAACCCAATCAACACTTGATTTAGAAAAATGTTCATAACATTATCCTCTAGTGTAAAGTTATATCCTTCTTTATGAAACAAACAAACTGATATAATATTGCACGTCATTTTTAGTACGTAATAACAGTCGTTCAGAATCATTGTATTGTCATTTGGTAACACTAGGTGATATTCGCCAACTGCTTTGGCTACAACAATTGCATCATTCCCTACTATTAGAAACTTATCACCCTTTCCCAGTTCTCTACCTCTTTTTAGCCCATGTAACAAATTACATACATGGGATCCTGATCCGGTATCTAATACCCAGGACGTAGAGCATACTGAGAAACATTTCTCGGTTATGAACACACCCGAAGACAATGCATCAACATACTTATTCTTCGTTCGGGTTGCGTGGGAATCCCGATATTCCCATATTCCTTGCTCAGACTTATGACAATCTTAAGAAAAAGCGGAACCAACGTTCCCCAGCTCAGTATAATAAGAGGGTTCATCAATACATCTATATTATTATCTTGATTTAGGCCTGTCATGGTCGCTACCTGGAGAGAGAGAGAGAGGGATGTTGGATATAGTGCCCTCAAAGTCAATTATTGGATCGCAGGCATGTGATTGCAACGATTGAGGGAGGACCTATGCCGGAAGGACAGTCTTACTCAAGATGATAGTATGCTATCTAGTTTATCTTTATCATCGTGTGCATGCTTTAGGTGACCTTACAGATCACTATTGCACGTTGATAGAGCCCTTAGGATTTTTTCTTGACGGCCAGCAGTATGATGGCGATCTTATACGTGGGAGCCGGGGTCTGTAAGCACATCTTTAAAAGGTCCCTAGTCGAGGGAGTTTCGAGACAGGGCATCGATACTCCAGAGTAGACTAGTGTTTACGGATCGAGACCCCGACGAGAGACGGTGGCTGGTCTCACAAGCCATTGGTGTCAGTTGGTTCACCTAAGACATATACAGGTGCTCATTGGGTTATGAGTACACCGGACAGGACTCGCCGGGAACATGCTAGTTGGTTTTATACCTAGCGTCAGATAGCAGTTCCCTGGTGACATGTGTACAGGTTAGTTCATTGACCTGAGATCTTCATTTGTCTCGTGTGAGTTCCTACTGTGCTTTGATTACTACCCTACCACGGCTCAAAGGAGTCGTGCAAACAGGTTTTAGTTGGGTACAGTCCCGAGCCACATGGAGGCAGTGAGCGGATCGGCAGGGGTTTCATCTTTCCCTGTATTGGGGGTGAGATCGCGCTGTGTCTAGAAGAGCCATTACACGAAGTCCTTGGCCAAGGCAGGAGAGTTACTGGTAGGTGTTCCAGTAGTATCTCAGGGTGTTCTGGGCTACACTCCGATACGACTTGCACCACTTTTGGGAGTTTGACTTTTACCAACCCCCTAGGCTCGACTGCGATGCTCATAGACGAACGGACTGGACTGTACGGATATTGTCACTGACAGGCTTAGTAGGGTGTCAGGATGAGTTCGCTCATCGACCTCCTTTTTGGTCAATACCTGGTAGCCCGTTACGTACAACTAGTACCACTGAAGTGCTAGTGGTTAAATCCACAGCCAAAGTATTGACGAGTCTTTAGAGTCCCCCACGGACAGTTTCTCAAGTTTCGGGCGAAACGTTGTAGAGGCCGTATGGTATTATGGCAGGGTTCGATCATATATGTGCAGTCGTGCACGGATCATGATCGGACGAATCATACTAGTGGGTTTTGGTTTAAGCCGGATCCTAGTATTAGATTTGTTGGATTACTTTAGTCTCATTGTATTCGCATTCAGTCGGAATGCGGATGCAGGTATGTATATACAGGTGAGGGGTATCCTTGTAATCCGTCACGAGTTTAATTTGGTAGATGCCATTCTCTTTTTATTGTTTTAAACATTTGGATTAATGTTTCCAAATGGAAATTGTGAGCTTAAGTCATCATGAAGAGCATTTAATGTGACATGGACATGTTTAGTGACTCATGATCTCTTTATTTGTGCTAATGTCACATTAGGATTTATTTATTGTGTTGAATTGATGGATGGAGAGAGAGAGGGCAGCCATAGGCTTGGGGTTTGCTCTTGTATTTCTTTCTTGCTCTCATTTTGATCAATACAACACATAGAAAAGAAAAGCCTCTTCTTCTTCCTCTAGCTCACCATTTCCACTAATGGCATCATCTTCAACCTCCATCCATACACTCTCATGTGTTGAGAATCAATGGATGCTTGAGACAAAGTTATTATACACATTCTCTACATTACCTTGGACACGTCGGCTAGCAAACTTCGTGTCCAAATTGCTTCGGACGAAGCGGGAGCCCGTAAAAAGACTCATTGATGTGGTGCCCTTCCGACGAGAAGACCGGAGATCGGAGATGCCGTGAGGAGCTTGGGATGGTGTCCAAAGACCAAAGGACACGGATCGATCGGTATAGCCTTTCTAACCCTTCTCTAGTTTGCTAGTTATAGGTTAATGGTTCGATCCCGGAGAAAGTATACCTTAGCGCCGATTTCAAGTTTATGAAAAGTTTTTGTTTCCGCATTTTGGCCTCGGATCGACGGCCTGGGCGCTACCGTAGACTTACATGGTATCAGAGCCACGCCATTAACCTTTACTAGCTTGTTCTAACATGTTTAAAAAATCGATCGATCAAAATTTCCGAAACCGCATTTTCATTTTCTGAGTTTCTGTCGAAATTTTTTTATGGTCGAAAAATTATTTTGGGTATGTCAGAAAATCAGGCAGGCTTTTTTAAGACCTCTGTAGAAATTTGGTAGCGTGAATCCACAATAACCCCGCGGAACCGCGGCAATAACCACGTTTTTGCCACGATTCCGCCGCTATTATGTGGCTTCAGTGCTCCATTTTTCTTGTGCTGGTCTTTTTTATGAAAATGTGGTTTCTGGAATTTTTAGTTTTGGCCCAGATTATTTTAAGTGCTGGAATTGTACTTGGGGCCCACTTCGGGAAATTTTGTCGATCGAAATTTTTTAATAAGTTAGTTCGCAGTGCTTACATTATATCTGTGACCGTGAATGTCATTTGATCGGTAAATCTTGTCTAATTGCTATAGCCCTTTTAAACGGATTTGCAAACTTGACATTCACATTGATGTTCTGTGTTATGCTGTGATGTTGCGGATTTATCATGGTGGATAGCTTGGATGCAATGGTAGTACAGTTTGGTATTATTTGTACATTTGATATTGCGGGGCGAGCGTCCGACATGTGGACTGCCGTCACTGCCTATTTATATATTATTCTTTTGGGGCACGACCGGGTTGAGGTCGATGTACCCGTTGTACATATTTTATTTTCTGTACTAGGATTACCCCGCGGTGGGGTGCACGGATAGCCGGGTTCTAGAGGGCAACGGGCCCGCATCTCATGGCTTTGAGACGGAGGGGGCTTCAGTCTAGAATTGGCGGGCTATTCGCCACACTCGTAGGGGGTATAGGTTGACCCAAAGAGGGGCGCTCAAGTTACCGGATTCCATGAAGTGTTGGGTGGTCCATTCACTTTGTTGAAGGGGGCTGCCTCACTTCGGGTATTGGCGGGTAACTTTCCACGCCCGTAGGGGTATAGGTTTTCATTGCACAGGCTATCCACACGACCTGGGGAACGTCGGGTTTCAGTAGCGGCTCTATGAAACCCGGGGATCTCAGATTATCTGTATTGTTCTGTGATGCTTATTACATTTCTGTGATGTTGCATTTATCATGCCTGGAGCGATTATTATATATTGCTATATATATACTAGTAGATGTTGTATATGTTTTACACCCGTTCTAGTCCAGTCCCCGCTCTGTCGTTAGTTAAGTAACCTAACGGGTGATGACGGGACCCAGTGGCGAATGCGGATGGCATATACGTACATCATATTTTCGTTCTTTTATGGTGTGATTAATTGATGGGACTGCGTTGATTCAGATCAATGCAACCTAAACAAACCTGTTTGATGTTGTTGGAACAATTTTTCAAAAAGCTGTTATTACAAGGACGTTCTCTTTTGTTTTGCACAGTGGTATTCGGTTATGAATATCCAGCACCTCAGTCGATGAGGCAAGGGCCGAGATCCCTTCACCGGGAGTGACCCCTTGGACAGAAGTTTGTGTCAGGGTAATAACTTCACTATAGTCGATTACTTTTTGTTTTGCATCGTGGTATTCAGTTGGAATATTCTGCACCTCATTTTATGGGGAAAGAGCCGAGATCCCTTCACCGGGAGCGACCTCTTTAGCAACGGTTTTCGCCACTATATTTTTATAAAAATCTATCCGGTTCCTTCAACGATATCAAGTTCATTACGTTAAAGGTTTTTCACCAAAAAACATTCGTAGCCCTCCGTCATTTCAGACGGGTAGCACTTAGTATTCATGCTATGTTTGTTGACTTTCGTCAAGGCATAGTGTATGGTAGCTGCTTGTTACCTTTCTGTTGCATAGATAGATGCGTTGGTTTAGGACAGTCATACAGCCTTGTTGACCTTTGTCAAGGGCTTGTGCGGGTGGGTTCAAATTAACCTGGACAATGACAGGTAGAACTTGACATGTGACTTATGATTTGTTGACCTTCGTCAAGGTCATAAGAGCATGGGGTAAAAATCACATCGGGAGTTTCTAAAGAAACTGAAACTTGCCAGATATGCGCATACCTTCTGGAGTGTGATAATGTGAGTGGATTCCATCACGTTATCATGCGATGATAGTTGGATCCCGATTCCCACTGATGAGTTGGTTTACTCCTCGGGTGATCCCGACTAATTCTTCTTTCAGGTTTGGAAGAGAATTTGAGATTACAGTGGGAGGTTTACTGATTAGATAAATTGATAACCATTCTGATCTAAGTTAGAGTGCACGCAGAGTGTTTCTTTTCTTTCTCTCTCTTTGGCAGCAACCATGGCCCGACCCTAGACTATGACTCAGTGACCAAGTTGACCGAACTTTCTTAAAACACTGGCTTTTGGATTGTCTGAGTTGCACACCTCATTGCCACTCCTACTTTTACCCTTTTTCTCCGGAACATTTCGTATCACTATGAACGTCCACTTCCATTGGATAAAACCATCGTATGGTTATATACGAACTCGAAGGAACTTGTTCCAGATTCGAGGATGGTTTCCGGTTCTGGAGAAAATGAATAGGACTATTCAGTTGTCTTTTCTTTTTACCTTCTCTCAGTTTGCGAGTGCTCCTTGGATTAGGACGGTACACCTATTACGCTAACTGGATAGTCTTCATCCAAACCATAGGCAGATACCGAAAGGTAGGGAATGAAGAAAACCATTTAGCCTAAAATGTGTACAGAAAGTATTAAGTAAAGACAAATAAAGGGATCAGAAAGAGGGCAAAGTAAATTGCAACTGCTATCATTCACGACCAAACCAAGTATTTCATCGCCACTCCTACTTCACCTTTGTATTTCTCCAGAACACCCCGTATCACTACAAAGATCCACATTTATTTGGATAATCCACGTATGGTTATATACGAACTCGAAGGAACTTGTTCCAGTTCGGGGATGGATTCTGGTTCAGGAGAAATAGGAATAAGGTTTATTCAGTTGTCTTTTATCTTTACCTTCTCTCGCATTGTGAGTGCTCCTAAGATTAGGAGAGTACACCCATTATGCTTATTGGATAGTCTTCTTCCAAACCATAGGCTGGTGCCGAACGGTAGGGAGGGAAGAAAACCATTTGGCCTAAAGGTGGTATACAGAAGGTAATGACTAAAGACATATAAAGGGATTTGGAGAGATGGTAAAGAAATATACAGTTACAGTTGTGAATCTGATAATGGAAGAGGCATTACTAAGAATACCCGGATACCCCTTCGAAACATTTACATGTTTCAGTCTCACTGTGTATTGTTAAAAGAAAGCTGATTTCCTAATTAGCTCTTACTCCAGGGTATGTATTTACCAGGTTGATTCTCATATCTTTATGGTTTTACAGATGTTGAGTGGGAGTAAGTTATTGGGAATTAGGTGATCATCCTCATTATATCGGGATTCGTTGTAATTGGTGATATTTGAGGAAATCGCCTGGGTGTTTGCCGGACGGCAAATATTTGGTTTTGAATATCCGTTGTTATGCATCAATTTCAAACTGATATATCTGTACGTTTATTTTTATAAAGTGAGATATAACTTTTTGAAATTATGTCCATGACATTTATCTATATCAGTTGATGGTTAGGTAAGGAGTATTCAACAGCGGTGTAATTCTTCATAACCATAGTACAGCTTTGAGTTGTTCAACTCAGCGGACTTATACAAAATAGTGTATGTTGTCCAGTGTCCATTAGGACAAAGGGTTGGTCCTCATAATATATTCTGTTTACTTGTGACTTCTTTAGTTTTTAAACAAGTGTTTCATAGAAATGCAAGGTCTAAGTTTTGAGAAGTTATAGGTATATGAATAAAGTAGAGAACCAGGTATTGCAAGTATCAGGATTCTTCAAGGTGATCGAAGATGTAGATACTTGTGTATGGTATTCAGTTGATAGTAATGATTATGAGAACTTGCTGTAAGTCTACGGTAGCGCCCCGGCCGTCTTTCAGACGCCAAATGCGGAACAAAAACTTTTATAACCGGCGCTATCGCATACTAAAACCCGGATCTGCCATTAACGCTAAACTAACAATCTACAAAGAGGGAAGAAAGATTATACCGAACGATCTGAGTCCTTCGTTCTTTAACCATCATCCCACGCTCCGTTGCGGCTGCTCTGATCTCGTCGATCTCCGATCTCCTCGTCCAGGTGGCACCACGTCATCGGATCTTTAAACGGGCTCCCGCCTCTGACTCGAGGCAACTCGGTCGTCAAGTTTGCTAAAAGAGACGACCAAGATTGATGTAGAGAATGAGTGGAATACTTTGTCTCGCTTCGTCCAAAACTATGGACGAACGGTTAATGAAGTTGCCGTGGGAATCGGGTAATGGAATGAAATGAGCTGTAAAACTCCATACACCGAAACTATCATAATCTTTTTAACCAAATGAAGTGAGTGAGAGAGAGAGGAGGAGGGCCGGCCACATATATAGAGGTGGGGGGTGAGTGTAGGAGAGCGGGAGGTGACAATAAGAAAATATCTCTAGTGTGAACACAAAGTGTGAACACATAGTGTGAACACAAAGAAAGCAACCAATGAAAACCCAACACCATTCTAACCTAGTCACCTCTTCAAGAAACTTCTAGAACCTTCCACACTCATCTCAAGAAAAGATAAATCCGTCTTTAACCGAATGTTAAAAGACGGCTGATAGAAAACTGGAAACTGGCAACTTCCAAAAATGATCCCGAAACGAATTTCAGGATAACCCCGTAACTGTATAAATATACCCGCATTTGTATTACGACCGAATACAAATGTAACTGAGACAAAGATATTACATCTACTCCATATAATACATGGATCCGGCTTAAACCAAAGCCCACCAGTATTATCTTCCCGAAAAATAACACGTGCGTAAACGCACGTGCATTTTTCGAACCCTGCCATAAAACCATACGGTCTCTACAACGTTTTGCCCGAACTTGGGAAACTATCTGTGGGGGACTCTAATGACTCGTCGGTACCCTGGCAGTGGGTTTAACCACAAGCCGTCAGCGGCACTAGTTATGCATAACGGCTGCCCATGGACTGACCTCAAGGGAGGCTGATGAGCGAACTCATCCAGAAACCCTACAGAGCCTAACAGTGACAATGTATATACAGTCCGGTCCGTTCGTCTATGAGTATCGCATATCCGGCCTAGGGGGCTAGTAACGTCAGACCCCCAATAGCTGTATAAGTCGTGTCGGAGACAAGCCCTGAACACCCTGAGATACTACTGGAGTACCTACCAGTAAATATCACCTGCCTTGGTCAAGGACTTGGTGTAATGGCTTTCCTAGACACAGCGCAACCTCCACCCCCAATACCGGGAGAGACGAATCCCCTGCCGATCCGCTCACGTGCCTCCATGTGGCTCGGGACTGTACCCAAAAACTACCTGTTTGCACGACTCCTTTGAGCCGTGGTAGGGTAGAAATCAAAGCACAGTGGGAACTCACACGAGACAAATGACGACCTCAGGTCGATGAACTAACCTGTACACATGTCACCAGGGAACTGCTATCTGACGATATGTATAATACCAACTAGCAGATTCCCGGCGAGTCCTGTCCGGTGTACTCATAACCCAATGAGCACCTGTATACATCTTAGGTGATCCAACTGATACCAGTGGCTTGTGAGACCGGCCACCGCCCCTCATCGGGGTCTCGACTGTATACACTAGTCTGCTCCGGAGTAACGATGCCTTGTCTCGAAACTCCCATGACTAGGGACCACTATTAAGGATATGCTTATAGACCACCCAACTCTCACGTATATGATCGCCCTCATACTGTTGGTAGTTAAGCAAGATCCTAATGGCTCTATCAAAGTGTAATCATGATCAGTCACCTGAACCTATACACGACTGATAAAGGCAAACCAGATAGCATACTATCATCTCGAGTAAGACTGTCCTACCGGTATAGGTCCTCCGCAATTATTGCAATCACGTACCTGCGATCCAATAATTGACTTTGAGGGCACTATATCCAACAATCTCCCACTTGCACTTAAGGCTAATTATTGCGATGTTGCGTACGCACAGCCCATATGAAACCAACACCCAACTCCTCTACTAATCAGTTTCACAAAGCCCGTTTGTAAAACTATTGTGTTCGAGAAATAGCCTCAGTGAGTGGATCCGCCCTGATGTTTCTTTCTACGTCTCTCTTAATCTCAAGTTCGCAGAGAAAGCCATCTCCCGAATTGAGTAATACCAGTCTTAGAATATGTCTGGATATCTGATGGGACCTAGTTCATAAATGAACTCCAAATCCAAATTTCTTAGACTGTATCTATAACTGAACCTAATCAGTATCCTGCAGCATGCCTCCCACAGTATCCTCTTGGACCACCTGTCCATAATACTGCCCCCTTCGTCAGAGGGAAAACTATAACTCTGACAATCACTCTGTCATCCATGTCACCTTTGAAGCCTGGAATGATAACCGTCTCTCGAAGGAGGCTGCCGTCATCAAATCCGTAGAACATTCACTTATGTTCTAAAACTGCTTCCTTATGTTTCTCTAGGATTGGATTAATACAAACTTATCGCATCTAGTGCCAAAACAACATCTGGTGT
The DNA here is from genome assembly GCA_030015575.1 of Agapanthus africanus. Classification (NCBI taxonomy): domain Eukaryota; kingdom Viridiplantae; phylum Streptophyta; class Magnoliopsida; order Asparagales; family Amaryllidaceae; genus Agapanthus; species Agapanthus africanus. The sequence continues at coordinate 862,571,650 of CM057338.1, read as the reverse complement.
GGTACTTGACATCTCACGATTGACTCAATTGCCTAAGCAAGTGATATGCCAATCATGCAGATCCCTCTCCCGTTTAGTCTGTAAGACACCTTTAGAGAGGGTGACTCCATTACCTGCAGGTACACCACCATGCCAGGAGTCATCTATTCTAAAAACTATTAGAATACTGTCAAAGTACCCACATTGGGAAACTACCCAAATCCAGATCTAAAACCATAGATCTAGAAACCAGAATGTCAGATATTATATCCATATCCTGTCTAGAGAAACAACTGTGTGACGACCACAGTACAACCGATCGTAGTATAGGAATTTTACTTCCTACTCTATGTATGTCATCCAAATACCAGGACAACACACCCTACTACCTTCTTAACAGATCCATCCCCTATTCTGATGAAGTCAAACCCATGACTGTCACATCAAAATTAGATGATCAATCTCCGCTATAACTACTCTAGTCTATAAATAGACATAAGCTACTTGCCCACTATGCTTCCGCTGCTCCCATTGACCACAACAACCCTCCTACCGGGTCTCATAGCCTGGAACAACAGTAGTGTCAAGTCTGGGTAGATAAGAACCTCCCTGTCACCGTCCTTGAGGATACCGGAGTACCTCTCGGGTGTCTGAGGTTACCCACCAAATCTGCAGAGTGGCTAATGGAATGTCAAACCTGATTGAATCTTTAAGTCCTATCAAATTTTTCGTAATCGTTTGTGGTTCTGGAATCACTTCCAGTTCTACCATACTCCCACTACTGTTTTCTGAAAAAATCCATTTTGCTAAAACTGTGGCGAGTCAAGAACAATATCACTATTGATCTTCCAAATGGTAGAAAGTCAACCCCCGTCATAGCCTGGGCCAACCCATAAACTGCCATTACAGAAACGTGCCCTAAGTTATCCAGAGTCTGGTTTTAAGCATAAGCCGGACAACTCCCCGTACCTTAATATCGTTAAGATACGAACCATTCTATATCCAATATAGAAACTTTGGCACTTATTTAATTGGAACCAGATTCTAATCATGCAGCTGTCTCCAGTGCATATCAACTTTAATGGAGAGAGGCTAATCAGCATTACTCAACTTAGGAATCCATCCAATTATAAGTAACCTGAAAGAGAAACAAGTTTCTCAAAACTTTTACTATCATCTGAATACCGATCATAAGTATCTACATCTTCCATCTCTTTGAAGAATCCCAATACTTGCGACATCTGGTTCTTTACTTTATTCTTATACCCACAACTTCTCAAAACATAGACTTTGTATTTCTACGAAACACTTGTCTAAAAACTAGAGAAGTCATAAGTAAACAGAACATAGTACGAGGACCTACCCCTTTGTCCTGATGGACACTGGACAACATACAATACTCTGTATAAGTCCGCTGAGTTGAATAACTCAAAACCTGTGCGTCGTAGGTTGAAAACTGTATCCTGGCGATTTCCTCAAATATCACCAATTACAACGAATTCCGATATAATGAGGATGATCACCTAATTCCCAATAACTTCCTCCCACTCATCATCTGTAAAACCATACAGATATGAGAATGAAACCTGGTGAATACACACCCTGGAGTAAGTATCTAATCAAGAAAACAGTTTTTCATTAACAATGCACTGAAACATGAAAATGTTTCGTAGGGGTATCCTGGTAATCATAGTAATACCTCTTCCATAATCCAATTCATGACTTTAACCGTATATTTCTTTGCCATCTCTCCAAATCCCTTTATTTGTCTTTAGTCGTTACCTTCTGTACACCATCGTTAGGCTAAATGGTTTTCTTCCTTCCCTACCGTTCGGCACCAGCCTATGGTTTGGAAGAAGACTATCCAGTAAGCATAATAGGTGTACTCTCCTAAACCAAGGAGTACTCACATCTTGAGAGAAGGTGATGATAAAAGACAACTAAATAATACCTTATTCTTGCAAAGGTGAAATAGGAGTGGCGATGAAGTACGCGGTTTGGTCGTGAATGATAACAGTCGCAACTTACTTTGCCCTCTTTCTAATCCCTTTATTTTGTCTTTACATATTACCTTCTGTACACCCTACTTAGGCTAATTGGTTTTCTTCATTCCCTACCGTTCGGCACCTGCCTATGGTTTGGAAGAAGACTATCCAATAAGCGTAATAGGTGTACTCTCCTAAACCAAGGAGCCCTCGCAACCTAAGACAAGGTGATAATAAAAGACAACTGAATAAACCAATTCTATTTCTCCTGAACCTTGATCCATCCTCGAAGAAGTCCCTTCGAGTTCGTATATAACCATACGATAGATCTATCCAATGGAAGTGGATGCCCGTAGTAATACGGGGTGTTCTGAGAAATGCAAAGGGTAGAAGAAGGAGTGGCAATGACTTATGCAACATAGACAATCCAAAAGCCAATATTTTAAGAAGGTTCGGTCAACTTGGTCCCTGAGTCATAGTCTAGGGTCGGTCAAAGGTCGCTGCCAAAGAGAGAGAGAAAAGAAACACTCTGCGTGCACTCTAACCTAGATCAGAATGGTTATCACTTTATCTAATCCGGAAACCTCCCACTGTACTGTCAAATTCTCCTCCAAACCTAAAAGAAGAATCAATCGGGATCACCCGAAGAGTAAACCAACTCATCAGTGGGAATCGGGATCTAACTCTCATCGCATGATAACGTGACGGAATCCACTCGCGTTATCACACTCCAGAAGGTATGCGCATGCCTGGCAAGTTTCAGTTTCTTTAGAAACTCCCGATATGATTTTTACCCCATGTTCTTATGACCTTGACGAAAGCCAACAAATCATAAGACACATGTCAAGTTCTGCCCGTCATTATCTTGTTAATTCGAACCCACCCGTACATACCCTTGACGAAAGCCAACAAGGTAATACGACTGTCCCAAACCACCTCATCTATCTATGCAACAAATGAATACCCCAGCAACTACCAAACACTATGCCTTGACGAAAGCCAACAAACATAGCTTGAATATTACTGACCATCCATAAGAAATGACGGAGGGCTACGGCTGGTTTTTGGCGAAAAACCTTTAACGTAATGAACTTGATCTCGTTGAAGGAACCTGATAGCTTTTTATAAAATATAGTGGCGAAAACCTTTGCTAAAGAGGTCACTCCCGGTGAAGGGATCTCGGCTCTTTCCTCATGGAATGAGGTGCAGGATATTCCACTGAATACCGCGATGCAAAGCAACATGTAATCGACTATAGTGAAGTTATTACCCTGACGCAAACTTCTGCCCAAGGGGTCAGTCCCGGTGAAGGGATATCGGCCCTTGCCCCGTCGAATGAGGTGCAGGATATTCCATCCGAATACCACTGTGCAAAACAAAATGAAACATCTTTGTAATAACACTTTTTAAATTGTTCCAACAACATCCAAACAGGTTTGTTTTCCTTTGCATTGATCAGAATCAACGCAGTCCCATCAATAATCACACCAGAAAAGAACGAAAATAAAATGTACGTATATGCCATCCGCATTCGTCACTGGGTCCCGTCATCACTCGTTAGGTTACTTAACTAACGACAGAGCGGGGACTGGACTAGCGCGGGTGTAAAACATATACAACATCTAATAGTATATAAACCAATATGAAATAATCGCTCCAGGCGTGATAATATGCAACATTACAGAAAAGAAATAAGCATCACAGAACAATACAGATAATCTGGGATCCCCGAGTTTCACAGAGCCGCTGCTGAAATCCGACGTTCGCCTGTCGTGTGGATAGCTTGTGTAATGAAACCTAGACCCCTACGGGTGCGGCAAGTTACCCGCCAAAACCTGAAGCGAGGCAGCCCCTTACAGCATAGTGAATGGACCACCCAGCACTTCACGGAATCCGGTAATCTTGGGCACCCCTCCTTGGGTCAACCTGTACCCTCTACGAGTGCGGCGAATAGTCTGCCAATTCTAGAGTGAGGCCCCTCTGCCTCTTAAAGCCATGAGATGCGGACCCGTTGCCCCTCAGAACCCGGCTATCCGTGCACTCCGTCGCGGGGCAAAACCTAATACAGTAATGAAAAATAGTACAACAGGTACATCGACCGCAACCTGGTCGTGCCCCAAAAGAATATTATACAACAGGCAGTGACGGCAGTCCACATGTTGGACGCTCGCCCCGCAATATAAAATGTACAAATAAAACCAAACTGCACTATCATTGCACACTGCTATCCACCACGACAAATCCGCAACATCGCAGCACAACACAGAACATCAACGCGAATGTCACGTTCGCAAACCCGTCTAAAAGAACTATAGCAATCAGACGCGGTTTACCGATCAAATGACATTCCCGGTCGGAGATATAATGTAAGCACTGTAAACTAACATGTTTAAATTTCGATCGATTAAATTTCCCGAAGTGGTCCCCACGCAAATCTGCTGTACAGTAAAAAATACTGGGCCCAAATGAACAGTTCCACAAACCACAATTTCCCAAGTAGAATCCATAGAAGAAAGATGGTCCACTGATTCACCTAGACGGCCGCGGTTCCGCGGCCAAAGCATGGCTTTGGCGGCGGTTCCGCGGCCGTACGGTGGGATCAGTGGGTCGAATTTCTTCTGTGTTCTTTAAAAAGCCTGCTTGACTTTCTGAGATGCTCAAAAAAAAATTTTAAACCAGATTTAAATTCAACAGAAACTTTAGACTTGAAAATTGTAGTTTTTGAAAATCCGTTCGATCAATCTTTTAAACGTGTTAGCACAAGTTAGTAAAGCTTAATGGCGTGGCTCTGATACCATGTAAGTCAACGGTAGCGCCCCGGCCGTCTTTCAGACGCCAAATGCAGAACAAAAACTTTTATAACTGGCGCTATCGCATACTAAAACCCGGATCTGCCATTAACGCTAAACTAACAATCTACAAAGAGGGAAGAAAGATTATACCGAACGATCCGAGTCCTTCGTTCTTTAACCATCATCCCACGCTCCGTTGCGGCTGCTCTGATCTCGTCGATCTCCGATCTCCTCGTCCAGGTGGCACCACGTCATCGGATCTTTAAACGGGCTCCCGCCTCTGACTCGAGGCAACTCGGTCGTCAAGTTTGCTAAAAGAGACGACCAAGATTGATGTAGAGAATGAGTGGAATACTTTGTCTCGCTTCGTTCAAAACCATGGACGAACGGTTAATGAAGTTGCCGTGGGAATCGGGTAATGGAATGAAATGAGCTGTGAAATTCCATACAACGAAACTATCATAATCTTTTTAACCAAATGAAGTGAGTGAGAGAGAGAGGAGGAAGGCCGGCCACATATATAGAGGTGGGGGGTGAGTGTAGGAGAGGGGGAGGTGACAATAAGAAAATATCTCTAGTGTGAACACAAAGTGTGAACACAAAGTGTGAACACAAAGAAAGCAACCAATGAAAACCAAACACCATTCTAACCTAGTCACCTCTTCAAGAAACTTCTAGAACCTTCCACACTCATCTCAAGAAAAGATAAATCCGTCTTTAACCGAATGTTAAAAGACGGCTGATAGAAAACTGGAAACTGTCAACTTCCAAAAGTGATCCCGAAACGAATTTCAGGATAACCCCGTAACTGTATAAATATACCCGCATTTGTATTACGACCGAATACAAATGTAACTGAGACAAAGATATTACATCTACTCCATATAATACATGGATCCGGCTTAAACCAAAGCCCACCAGTATTATCTGCACGAAAAATAACACGTGCGTAAACGCACGTGCATTTTTCGAACCCTGCCATAAAACCATACGGCCTCTACAACGTTTCGCCCGAACTTGGGAAACTATCTGTGGGGGACTCTAATGACTCATCGGTACCCTGGCAGTGGGTTTAACCACAAGCCGTCAGCGGCACTAGCTATGCATAACGGCTGCCCATGGACTGACCTCAAGGGAGGCTGATGAGCGAACTCATCCAGAAACCCTACAGAGCCTAACAGTGACAATGTATATACAGTCCAGTCCGTTCGTCTATGAGTATCGCATATCCGGCCTAGGGGGCTAGTAACGTCAGACCCCCGATAGCTGTATAAGTCGTGTCGGAGACAAGCCCTGAACACCCTGAGATACTACTGGAGTACCTACCAGTAAATATCACCTGCCTTGGCCAAGGACTTGGTGTAATGGCTTTCCTAGACACAGCGCGACCTCCACCCCCAATACCGGGAGAGACGAATCCCCTGCCGATCCGCTCACGTGCCTCCATGTGGCTCGGGACTATACCCAAAAACTACCTGTTTGCACGACTCCTTTGAGCCGTGGTAGGGTAGAAATCAAAGCACAGTGGGAACTCACACGAGACAAATGATGACCTCAGGTCGATGAACTAACCTGTACACATGTCACCAGGGAACTGCTATCTGACGATATGTATAATACCAACTAGCAGATTCCCGGCGAGTCCTGTCCGGTGTACTCATAACCCAATGAGCACCTGTATACATCTTAGGTGATCCAACTGATACCAGTGGCTTGTGAGACCGGCCACCGCCCCTCGTCGGGGTCTCGACTGTATACACTAGTCTGCTCCGGAGTAACGATGCCTTGTCTCGAAACTCCCATGACTAGGGACCACTATTAAGGATATGCTTATAGACCACCCAACTCTCACGTATATGATCGCCCTCATACTGTTGGTAGTCAAGCAAGATCCTAAGGGCTCTATCAAAGTGTAATCGTGATCAGTCACCTGAACCTATACACGACTGATAAAGGCAAACCAGATAGCATACTATCATCTCGAGTAAGACTGGCCTACCGGTATAGGTCCTCCGCAATCATTGCAATCACGTACCTGCGATCCAATAATTGACTTTGAGGGCACTATATCCAACACTTGCTTCTCTTTCAGATTACTCATATCTGGATGTATTCCTAAGCTGAGTAATGCTGATCGGCCTCTCTCCATTTAGTTGACATGCATTGGAGACAACTACATGATTTGAATCTGGTTCCAATTAAATCAATGCCTCTGTTTCTATATTGGATATAGAATAGTTCATATCTTAACAATGTTAAGGTACGGGGTGTTGTCCGGCTTATGTTTAAAACCAGACTCTGGATAACTCAAGGCGCGTTTTTTGTAATGGCTGTTTGTGGGTTAGCCCGGGCTATGACGAGGGTTGACTTTCTACCATCTGGAAGATCAATAGTGATATTGTTCTAGACTCTCCACAGTTTTGATAAAAATGGATTTTTTCAGAAAACAGTAGTGGGAGTATGGTAGAACTGGAAGTGATTCCAGAACTACAAACGATTACTGGAAATTTGATGAGAACCTAAAGTTTCAATCAGGTTTTACATTCCATTGGCCACTCCGCAGATATGGTGGGTAATCTCAGACACCCGAGAGGTACTCCGGCAGCCTCAAGGACGGTGATAAGGAGGTTCTTGTTTACCCAGACTTGCCATTGCTGTTGTTCCAGACTATGAGACCCGGCAGGAGGATGAGTATAGCATCGTTCTAAACTAGCTTTAGAAGTGTACGTGTATATGACTCTGCCAGAGGGTTGTCGTAGTCAATGGAAGCAGCGAAAGCATAGTGGACAAGTAGCTTATGTCTATTTATGGACTAAAGCAGAAATAGTGGAGATAGATCATCTATTTTTGATGTGACAGTCATGTACTTTGATTTTATCAGAATAGGAGATGGATCTATTAAGAAGGTAGTAGTGTGTGATGTCCTGGTATTTGGATGACATGCACATAGTAGGAAGTGAAATTCCTATACTACGATCGGTTATACTTTGGTTGTCACACAGTGGTTTCTCCATATAGGATATAGGCATAATATCAGACATTCTGGTTACTAGATCTATGGTTTTTGATCTAGATTTGGGTAGTTTCCCAATCTGGGTACTTAGACAGCATTCTACAGGTGTTTTAGAATGGACGACTCCTGGCACGGTAGCGCACCTGCAGGTGGTGGAGTCACCCTCTCTAAAGGTGTCTTACAGACTGAAGGGGAGAGGGATGTGCATGATTGACGTATCACTTGCTTAGGCAATTGAGTCAATCATGAGATGTCAAGTACCACACCTGCACAAGCTGCAATAAGTTGATATTGATCCAATCCTAGAGAAACGTTCGGAAGCAGTTTTAGAACATAAGTGAATGTTCTAGGGATATGATAACAACAGCCTTTTTTAGGAGACGGTTATCATTCCAGGCTTCCAAGGTGACCTGGATGACAGAATGACTGTCAGAGTTATAGTTTTTCCTCTGACAAGGGGCAGTAGTTTGGACAGGTGATCCAAGCGGACACTGAGGGAGGCATGATGCAGGATACTCATTAAATTCAATTGACGATACAGTCTAAGAAGTTTGGATTTGGAGTTCATTTATGAACTAGGTCCCATCAGATATCCAGACATATTCTAAGACAGGTATTGCTCATTTTGGGAGATGGCTTTCTCCGTGAACTTGAGATAAAGAGAGACATAGAAAGAAACATCAGAGCGGATCCACTCACTGAGGCTATTCCTCGAATGCAAAGGTTTCGCAAACGGGCTTTGTGAGACTGATCAGTAGAGGAATTGGGTGTTCGGTATCACACGGGCTGTGAGTATGCGACATCGCAATAATTAGCCTTAAGTGCAAGTGGGAGATTGTTGGATATAGTGCCCTCAAAGTCAATTATTGGATCGCAGGCACGTGATTGCAATGATTGAGGGAGGACCTATGCCGGAAGGACAGTCTTACTCAAGATGATAGTATGCTATCTGGTTTATCTTTATCATCATGTACATGCTTTAGGTGACCTTACAGATCACTATTGTACGTTGATAGAGCCCTTAGGATTCTTGCTTGACAGCCAGCAGTATGATGGCGATCTTATACGTGGGAGCTGGGGTCTATAAGCACATCTTTAAAAGGTCCCTAGTTGAGGGAGTTTCGAGACAAGGCATCGATACTCCAGAGTAGACTAGTGTATACGGATCGAGACCCCGACGAGAGGCGGTGGCTGGTCTCACAAGCCATTGGTGTCAGTTGGTTCACCTAAGACGTATACAGGTGCTCATTGGGTTATGAGTGCACCGGACAGGACTCGCCGGGAACATGTTAGTTGGTTTTATACCTAGCGTCGGATAGCAGTTCCCTGGTGACATGTGTACAGGTTAGTTCATCGACCTGAGATCTTCATTTGTCTCATGTGAGTTCCTACTGTGCTTTGATTACTACCCTACCATGGCTCAAAGGAGTCGTGCAAACAGGTTTTAGTTGGGAACAGTCCCGAGCCACATGGAGACAGTGAGCGGATCGGCAGGGGTTTCGTCTCTCCCGGTATTGTGGGTGAGATCGCGCTGTGTCTAGGAGAGCAATTACACGAAGTCCTTGGCCAAGGCAGGAGATTTACTGGTAGATGTTCCAGTAGTATCTTAGGGTGTTCTGGGCTACACTCCGACACGACTTGTACCGCTTTTGGGGGTCTGACTTTTACCAACCCCCTAGGCTCGACATGCGATGCTCATAGACGAATGGACCGGACTGTACGGATATTGTCACTGACAAGCTCAGTAGGGTGTCAGGATGAGTTCTCTCATCGATCTCCCTTTTGGTCAATACCTGGTAGCCGTTACGTACAGCTAGTACCTCTGACGTGCTAGTGGTTAAATCCACAGCAAAAGTATTGACGAGTCTTTAGAGTCCCCCACAGACAGTTTCTCAAGTTTCGGGCAAAACGTTGTAAAGGCCGTATGGTATTATGGCAGGTTTCGATCATATACGTGCAGTCGTGCACGGATCATGTCGGACGGATCATACTAGTGGGTTTTGGTTTAAGCTGGATCCTAGTATTAGATTTGTTGGATTACTTTAGTCTCATTGCATTCGCATTCAGTCGGAATGCGGATGCAGGTATATATACAGGTGAGGGGTATCCTTGTAATCCGTCACGAGTTTACTTTGGTAGATGCCATTCTTTTTTTATTGTTGTAAACATTTGGATTAATGTTTACAAATGGAAATTGTGAGCTTAAGTCATCATGAAGAGCATTTAATGTGACATGGACATGTTTAGTGACTCATGATCTCTTTATTTGTGCTAATGTCACATTAGGATTTATTTATTGTGTTGAATTGATGGATGGAGAGAGAGGGGGCAGCCATAGGCTTGGGGTTTGCTCTTGTATTTCTTTCTTGCTCTCATTTTGATCAATACAACACAATAGAAAAGAAAAGCCTCTTCTTCTTCTTCTTCCTCTAGCTCACCATTTCCACTAATGGCATCATCTTCAACCTCCATCCATACACTCTCATGCGTTGAGAATCAATGGATGCTTGAGACAAAATTATTACACACATTCTCTACATCACCTTGGACACGTCGGCTAGCAAACTTCGTGTCCGAGTTGCTTCGGACGAAGCGGGAGACCGTAAAAAGACTCATTGATGTGGTGCCCTTCCGACGAGAAGATCGGAGATCGGAGATGCCGTGAGGAGCTTGGGATGGTGGCCAAAGACCGAAGGACACGGATCGATCGGTATAGCCTATCTAACCCTTCTCTAGTTTGCTGGTTATAGGTTAATGGTTCGATCCGGGAGAAAGTACACGTTAAGGCCGATTTCAAGTTTATGAAAAGTTTTTGTTTCCGCATTTTGGCCTCGGATCAACGGCGGGGGTGCTACCGTAGACTTACAAAGGAAACGTATTAGAGTGCGCTCTTTACAAGATTAGATTGGTTATTATTTTATCTAATCAGGATGGCTTCCACTGTTTTTTATCAAATCTCCCTTCAAACCATAAAAGGTAAGATTAGCCGAGATTAATTACACCCTACAAGTTCGCCAATCAGTCAGCCAGGCAGGTATTGGTACTCTGAGGGAGTCTTCCCATACTTTCACATGGAACTAATTAAACAACCTCATTTCCACAGGGGCATAACCCCGTTAACACCTTTCTTAGACACCTACTGGATCATCTATTTGCAAAGTGGAAAACTCTCTCAGGAGTAACTCTTACTCGCAGTGGGTATCGGGATCCAACTATCTCATAGAAGGTATGCAATCTCATTACAAATTTCAAAACTTAAAATTCCCAATATCTGTTTTTACCCCTAGCAACTTATGACCTTAACAAGGTCAACAAATCATAAATGTTAGTCAAGTTTTACCCGTCATTTCGTGATTGAATTAAACCCACCCATACGATCTTTAACATGGTCAACAAAGCTGTACGACTACCCTAATCCAATCGCATCACATGCGGCACATAAGCACTAATCAGCTACCGCACACTACGCCTTGACAAAGTCAACAAACGTAGCATGAATACTAAATAGCACTTATCTAAAATGACAGAGGGCTATGAATGGTTTTGATGAAAACCTTTAACGTAATGAACTTGATATCGTTGTAGAATCTAGTGATTTGAAAAGAAGTGTTTTCTGTAGCTTTTACTAGTTTTGCTAAAGAGGTCACTCCCGGTGAAGGGATCTCGTCTCTTTCCTCGTTGAATGAGGTGCTGGATATTCATCAAAGAATACCATTATGCAAAGCAAGAAATAGTGAAGCTGTCAAAAACAAATCCGAGTGGGTTGTAGCATTTGCTAGTTTTGCTAAAGAGGCCACTCCCGGTGAAGGGATCTCGGCTCTTTCCTGATCGAATGAAGTGCAGGATATTCATCAAGGAATACCACTATGCAAAGAAAGAACTAGAGCTACCTTTTAAAAATTTTGATTCTACAACATCTTTAGCTTTCTTTTCTTTCCATTAATCTCATTAATGAAGTCCCATCATTTATGTTTCCCTAAACATCACAGAAAAGAAACGAAAATAGAACGTACGTTTATACCATCCGCATTCGCCACAGGACCCTATCATGCACCGTTAGGTTACTTAACTAACAGCAGAGCGGGGGCTGGACCAGCGTGAGTGCAAAACATAAGCAATACTTATTATATATATCATATATATATAGCATTCGTCTCACGCAGTTATATGATCATATCACAGAACTAAGCAGTAGAAGCAAAACATATGAAATATTGGATATATTAGGAGGTCCGTGTTTTAAATTCAGCCAGTAATGAAAAACACGGATTTCACGGTCATGATGAATAGCCAAACCCACATCCCTAGACCCCTACGAGAGAGGCAAGCAACCCTGCCAATTCTAGAGTTAAAAGACCCGGTCTCGACTCATCGAGATGGCTTCCCAATGGACCCTAGAACCCGGTCACTTGTGCTCCCCGCCTTGGGTCTATCATAATGCGGAAAGTAAATAATATACATCAATGGCAACATCATCCTCAACCTGGAAGTGTCCTAATAAAAGAATATTACATACAACTTTTTACATGAATGAAAATGGAAAAACTCTCATCTCACGCAAAAAAAAACCCGGCTATTCAATCACGACGATCCAATATAACATATAACAGCAACACATAACATCACATATCATCAACGTAAGTAAATATGCGTATCCCAAATGTCATTGATATATAGCAACGAGATCGGGGATACCCCACATATTACACTTACAGTCGCAAAAAAGAATGAAAAACTATAATATTTAGAATCCGCATATCACTTAGACATTATAAACCCGGAATATCTCATATGCCAAATTTCATGCCTAACCTATAAAGCTTGCATTTTAGTCTCAAATCGAAAACACTTTTCAATAACTTAGTCGGGTAATTCAATAAAACTCCCGACTAACATAATCGAATACTCGTCGGGAACTTTAGTAGATGGCTGTACCCCGATGCCGACGACGAAGTGCACTTAGGCAGAAAACCGTGGTCGCGAGCACCCGAGTGGATGCCATTGGCAACGGGGTTCTCCTACAGTCACTTGGTCGGGGAAATGGGGCATAGCTGTCTAGTAGAGTTATCCGGCGAGTGATCGCGTACTATACGCGATTGCGACGGAGTTTTGATCCGAATCAAAACTCCATGGCAATCGATCAATATAGACTAAAATGCTAGATTTACAATTAGCAAACTAGTTTTCACAAAAATAATTAAATATGGATTCCATATATTGCATCACATATCAAACTTAAACCCGAAACGATGTTAAAACACAACCACGAATAGCCCCAATAGAAAAGTTAACATCACATGCAAACTGAGCTAAACAAACATAACCTGAAATCCCAAAACCAACACCCCAGAACACCAAAGAAGGCCAAACAGAGTGAACAAGACCGGCCAGGCCGGCCAAAACACAAATCTCGCCGGGTCAATTTTGGAGTTTTGGCCTCGAATTTCTCTAGTGTTCTAGTTACATCACATGTAAGCTTCTGCACCTGTTTAAAATTTTTTCAGAGTCCTTTAAAAAATCGACAGAAACTTGGTGTTCGGATTTGCAGTTTTGGAGTTGTTTCGGTTTCATGATTTTACTAACATTTTCTAATCTTTTAGTCTGGCTCTCTGATACCATGAAAGTCTACCCTAACACCATCACTGGGTTTTCACAAGCATCTAGCATGCTATTTTAAAAATTTCGGGGTGCTAAGCTAGACTAACCAAAGATCTTAACTAGATGATTAGGGTTTTAAGCATGATATCAAAAACTATACTAAAGTGAAGGAGACAATAACCTTTGTAGACAGTGTCCTTCTCTTCAAAAGCTCCGTGTAGTAGTCCACGTGACTTCACTAGGCTCCACTTGAAGAAGGTGCAAGCTTCCTACGCGATCTTCGTGCCGAAGATGATCCATCCGAAGCTCCTCTAATCCAAGCTACCACTTCACTAAATTATTTTTAGTGAAGGAATCATATTACTCCCAAGTGCTAATCAAGTGTACGATGGTGAAGTAGGTGTTTAAAGCACACTAAGTAATCTCTAAAGTCATATGGTTCACAACTAATGTGATGGTTAGGACTTTGGAGGAGGATGATGATGAAGATGAGAGAGCTAGAGCAAAAATGAGCTCAAGTGATGAAATGAACTCAAGAAAATGTCTAAGTATAGAATGGCTCATCCCAAATCCTCACTTATTGAAGTATGGAATAAAAATCAATTCTTTTTTCCAACCATGCTACAACAGTGAGTCAAGACCAATAAACAATAGATTAAAGCCATGCTTGATCCATGCCCAAAATATCTCTCATATTTCACCTCATTTTATATTTTCACGAAATAGAAAATGTAACCATGCTTCATTATATATATATATATATATATATATATATATATATATATTATGAAGAAAATAATTAGTGAGCTAATAATATTAGTTAATATATAATTATATCAAATATAATATATATCAAATTATTAAATTAAAACTTGATTTAATAATCCGGTTATATCATATATAACCGACTAATATCATTTATCTATATATCAATATTGTCAAATCAACACTTGATTCGATAATCCGGTTATATCACATATAACCTAACTGATATCAAATAACCGCCAGATTAGAATACGGTATCACATACTCGTATTTAATCAGGCCCCCACACATATCAGCATATGTGTCCTACTTCGTTTCGTTTGAACTAGGAAATTTCTGTATGAGACCCTAAAAATTCGTCAATACGCGAGTTGTGGTGGTGCTGTGGTGAAGGAGACGGAGGTGGTCGACATGGACGATGGGCGCCGGCGAAGCGATGAGCATGGGTGGTGGAAAGAGAGAATGAGAAGGTGAGGGATTGGGGATTGAGCTCGTCGATGGAGGAGGCGGCGGCGGCGGGTGTTCATGGTGGTGTTGATGAGGGTGGTGAAAGGAAGAGCTCGCGGTGGCCGGATAAGTAGTGATGGGTGGGTCGGCGGTGGTTGGAGTGGAACTCGGGAAGAGAAAAGGTGGTAGAGATGGAGATTGGGGTCGGTTATGAGGTGAGGAGAGGGGCTCGGTGGAAAAGGAGGGGCCGTCGGAGTGGCTCGCCGTCAAAGGAAACCGTGGGGATACTCGACGACGAGAAGCTTGTCGAGGACGATAGGTTCGGAGGTTGAAGGTTGAGGGAGTCGTAATTGGCGGAAGGGACGTGGCGAAGGATGAGTGGGCTCGGTGATGGTCGTCGGAGGCGATGGTGAAGGGCCGAAGGTGATGGCGGCGGCTCCGGTGGTCTGGGCAAAATTTTGAGAGGGAAGAGAGAGGGAGAGAGAACGAGATGAAAGAGAGTGTGTGTGAAAGAGTGAGAGAGAGAGAGATAGTTTAAAGAGAGAGGGAGAGAGAATGAATAAAATTATGTAGTGATTAATAGGATTTAAGAATGGATTAATTGGGGAAATCAATTGGGATTAAAGGAAAATGAATTAAGGATTTAGTGAGAAAAGAAACTGTAGAGGGAGAAGAGGAGTTGGGGAAAAAGAGTTGGGTTCGGGTATGGGATGTTGGGGCTTGGGCTTTAGGCTAAGGTGAAGTTTAGTTGGTAGGTTAAAAAGTTTTAGGAATTAGATTTTTAGTGATAATAAATAATTAGTTGGGAAACATTTATATAGGTAGTTTGGAGAAAAATTGAAAAGGAAAATTTGGAATTTTATAGGAAAAATAATTGAGGAAATTTAAATGAAATTATTATTTAAAATATACGGAAAATACAAACAAAGGATACCGGTTATTACATCAAGAGAGCATCCAGGTACCTACAGGTGGTAATCAGAACTTGGAGGAAACTGCAGTGCATGATCAGGTTCAAGAACATGATAGCGATCATGTTTAGCAATCAAATGTGCGAGTTCTGAGGAGATTTACGAGAGAAAGAAGGATACCCGAAAGACTTGTAATCGGCTTTATTTTGTACACAGGTGTGGGAGAGCCCGAATCCCTTGAAAAAGAAATAAGCGACGATGCTAGCTAGTAGTAGGAGAGAGCAATGGATGAGAAGATCTATTCTTTGAAAAAGAACCGTACATAGGACCTAGTGAAGCAACCTAAGGGTCGGAAACCATTGCTTAATAGGTGGGTGTACATGATTAAAGATAAGGCTGATGGTGTGAAGCGGTACAAGGCTCGCTTGGTTGTCAAGGGTTACGCACAAAAGTAAGTAAGAAATTGACTATGAAGAGATTTTTTCCCTATGGTGAAGATGGCATCCATTCGGATAATTCTTAGTATTATGGTGGTGGAGAATTTGTACTTAGAGCAGTTAGATGGCAAGACTGCGTTTTTCATGGAGATTTGGAGGAGGAGATCTATATGATGCAGCCACCGGGATACGAGGAGAAGAGAAAAGAAGATATGATGTGTAAACTGCGAAAGAGCTTGTACGGCCTCTCCTAGACAGTGCTATCTCAAGTTCGATCAGTTTATGCTAGAGACGGGATTTGTGCGGAGTGAATCAGATCACTGCGTCTACGTCCAAACTTTCAAGGATGGAAACTATATTATTTTGTCCTTGTATGTGGATGACATGTTGGTAGCGGGTTTGAGTTTCGAAAAGATTCAAAATTTGAAGAAGATGATGGCCGAGAAATTCTCTATGAAGAATTTGGGAGCGGCAAAGCAAATCTTGGACATGAAGATCGCTCGAGATAAGAAACAACGAAATCTGTGGTTATTGCAAAAGAACTACATTGAGAAAGTTTTGAAGTGGATCAATATGGACAAATCAAAACCAGTGAGTACGCCCTTAGTGAGGCATTTCAAACTCATAAAGGAGTTGTGCCTGACAACTCAAGAGCAAAAGGACAAGATAGCGAGAGTATCATATGCTTCTGCAGTGTAGAGTTTGATGTATGCGATAGTGAGTACTAAACCTGATATTGCACATGCAATGGGAGTTGTTAGCTGGTATATGCAAAATTCGGGAAAGGAGTATTGGAATGCGGTGAAGTGGATTCTAAGATATCTTAGAGGTACATCTAGTCACTGTTTATACTTCGGGGGTGACTCTCTAAAGGTGCAAGGCTACGTTGATGCATACTATTCAGGAGATCGAGATACTGGGAAGAGCACAACGGGATACGTATTTACGGTTGGGGGAACAGCGGTGAGTTGGGTCTCTCAATTACAAAAGGTGATGGTATGTCAACTACGGAGACTGAGTATATGGCGATCACGGAAGCCAGCAAGCAGATGACATGGCCGTAAGGGTTACTTGAAGAACTGGACAAGAAGTAAGATTTCAACGCCTTGTGGAGTGACAGCCAAAGTGCGATACATTTAGCAAAGAATTCAACATATCACTCTTGGACGAAGCACATCAAAGTGCGGTACCACTTCATTCGTATAGCAATTGAAGAGGAGGAGTTGACATTGTATAAGATCGCCGGAGAAAAGAATCCGGCGGATATGTTCACCAAGCTTGTAGACAGAAATAAGTTGAATCTAAATTGCAGATTGGTGAACATCTCCATAAAAATCTGATGAGAAGAGAGCATCAGCGAAATCGTGTAAAGTTTACCCGCGTTGGGAATCAAGGTGGAAGAAATCTCCAAGTGGGAGATTGTTATATTGTGGAGAATCTTCCTAAAAATTATGATGAATTTGACTCAAGTTAGTTGGAATTGGATGTAGAGATTTATATTAATCTCTACCTAAATTCCAAATTATTTCTAAAAGCCTATAGGTATATATAGATATATATCATAGATTAATTGGATTT
Organism: Agapanthus africanus; assembly: GCA_030015575.1. Classification (NCBI taxonomy): domain Eukaryota; kingdom Viridiplantae; phylum Streptophyta; class Magnoliopsida; order Asparagales; family Amaryllidaceae; genus Agapanthus; species Agapanthus africanus. The sequence goes on along the minus strand of CM057338.1, from coordinate 862,554,145 downwards.
TGTGAAGATTTAAATTAATCTAACTTTAAATTTCACATTATCTACGAGGAAGCCATTCGCATATATATATAATTGATTAGTAAATCAATTATGTATGCATCCACCAAAAAGAAAAGGAGAAGCCACGTTAATTCAACAAAGGCTTATTAAAGGGCGGCGGCCACGAGATTTCTTTTAGATGTAGCCAAAAAATTAAATGCGCAGAGGCTAATAAATCTATCTGGCGTTTATCGATTTATGCGGCCAAGGTGAATTAATTTGAGAGATCATTGTAATGAAAGGGTGACGGCTAATAGAGAGATTTGAGAGAAATCTCCTAGGGTGCTTGTAAACTTGATTCAAGGATTTCGTAAGCATTTGCAGATTCCTCTCAAATTCCTTGTGCCTCTCTGGTTTGTGTTTCTTATTTTATTCCCGCACTTATTTATTTATCTTTCGTTGATTAATTGCATGATTGTTGTTATTGCATGATTTTGTTTTTTTACGAGTATTGTTCCGTGTATCGATTTTCTCCCAGCAATGGATATATACAGTATTCTTGTTTGATCGGTGCCTACAACATTAATTAGAAATAGACATTTGCATGCCCATAGATCAGTAATATATATTAGGTGGTTAATTTTCAAGATTGGATCTCAATCAAATCTATAAAAAAAATCATTTGAGTAGTGGGGTTGGTGAGTGTAGTTTCTTTGAGTTTTCACTTAGAATTTTTCTCGACCCCACATGTGTACAAAACATGTAACAAAAAAGAAAAGAGTCAACGAGTTATAAAAATAATTTGTTCAAATTAAAAGGAACAGATGTTTTTGGACAATAATTAGTTTTGACTTTATAATTGCCTCCACTCTTTCCATATGCCGCGGCTCATCTATTTCTAATGTGCCAAATTACTGGGGCCCACCCCTTATTGTAAATTTGAATTCTCCATTTTTTCTATTAAAAATAACACCATAGCCATGCTATTTCCTTCTAAATATTTTAACTTTTAATCTTCTTGGTGCTACCCAACCAGCACTGATGCATTAATATAGGGTTAATTGCTGAATGTTATTCCGATGTTTTCATTTATTTTGCACTTATATATCTTATTAATTTTTTCGCTGCACTTAAATCCCCTAAATTACAAAACGTATGGATTTTTTTGAAATATTGATAGATTTGATGGTCAATTGAAGGTGACAAAGTATTAACGGCTTGTGCTTTAGGATACATAAGCGTAGCGAAGAAATCAATAAGATATATATAAATGTAAAGTAGGTGAATTTTTGAGTAATTATTTAGCAATTAACCCTGCATTATATAACACACCAACACTTATATCTCTTGTATATTCTGAATATTTCTTTTATTTTAAGACATGTTCATTTTCGCTATTTCTACTTGTTTTTTGCGGTGTCTGCAGGTTAAATGTGCCTATGATTGGCCATAGGTGTATTTTCGCCAATTTTTAAGAATGTATTTAGTCTCAAGAAGTTTTGACGTATAATTGAAATATACTCGGTGTTTCTAATATATGAAATCGAATCGTGTTCACAATCAACATAAATTCGCTAGAATAGATAAAATCTCTAATTAACTTGAATCTGATTTCTGTAAAAATAAAATTGCTTTTTTTGGAAAGCATGCATTTGAGGGTTACATGATCAACTTTAATATAACCCCTCTATTGCATGATAATTAGAACCACTAGATAATAATGAATCAAGTAATTGGTTATATAATGCTGGTCATTTTGGAAAGAGGAAAAAAGATAAATTTGTAATATATATACATATACAGAGAATAATGGAGGAAAGAGGTCATAGGAGAAAATTCCCTTTTATGGCATCGAAAAAATATACCCTCCTTCGTTTTTTCCGACAATCGGCATCCATCATCTTTATCGTTATCATCTAAGATGTGGGAGTAAATTCCCTCCTAATGTGGGAGTAAATTCCCTCCTATGGCCTCTTTTCTCCATTAATTATATATATAGAGAGAGAGAGAGATTGAGGATTTCCTACTACGGCGTCGAAAAAATACATCCTCCACCATTTTTTCTGACGATCGACATCCATCATCATCATCATTATCATCATCGTTATCGTCTAAGATATGCATACACCAAATTTCATGTGATTCCACCATTTTTTCACCGTTGAATTAGCAATGTAAAAAGTTCTATTGTTGGTAAACCATTAATTTTACACCAACTAAATCAAGGGTAAGAAAATGGTATAATCACATGAAATTTGGTGTATCCACATCTTAGATGTTAAAGATGGAAGCGATGTATGCCGATCGTCGAAAAAATCATGGAGGGTGTATTTTTCCTACGCCATATAGGAGGGAATTCCGTCTAATGGAACCTTTACTCCATTATATATATATATATATATATATATATATATATGTGTGTGTGTGTGTGTGTGTGTGTGTGTGTGTGTGTGTGTTTTTATATATTTTTTATATATATATAGTTATATATAATCAAGTAATCTAATTCCGATACAACATTATTTTGAAAACTCCTTTAAAAAGAATTTGATGGAGCTCCTTCTCGGGTCTCCGTCAGATGTTGTCTTCCGTTGATCTCGCAGTGGACTTAGTTGATTATCTTCCTTCGCGTGTGGGTCTCAATGGGTTTTTGGAGAAAGAGGTGAGGTGAGGGAGTGGCTGCCGATTACCTGCAAAGAAATCCCGGGGTGGTTTGGCACCACCAAGGACCCTCCGACGCTTAAGTTAGTGATGAGATCCGAGCAGAGTAACGGCATAAAAGTGTAAAAGATGGCTTACTTGACCCCTCTGTGATGGGGGTTTATATAGCGGTGGTGGCATGCAGCAGCAGGCGCGAGAATCTCGCCGGCAGTTACTCTCCCGACGTCACGCCCGCGTAAAGAGCGGATCGCCCGTTAATGGGGATCATGATGACGTGGAACGTAGGATGTTGCCGGCGAAGAATCTGCGCATGGCGAGATTTGCGGAGCGGCGGTTACGCCTGTGAGTGGTGGAGTTGGTCGGTCGGAGGGACCGAGGAAGATGGTCTCGGCGGGAGAGCTCGGGAACGAGCGAGAGGGCCGAGGTATCTTGGTCCTACGGTAGCTCGGAGGCGAGCTGAAAGACCGAGGAGGCCAATTTGCAAGGGACCTGAGGTGAGTCAGCTTTGTGCTTGTAGGTCAGGCCTGATCGGCCCCTGTGGGCCCTCTCTTCTGAATTCTGGGACATGTCATCTGCCACGTGTCCTGATCTGAAAGGTCGCCAATATTGAGCATCATCATTAGCCCCCCACTCTTGTCCCGACCAGCTAGTGGGTCGGGTCAAGAGTGGACTGTCGGGCCGTCTGGGGTAAGCTCCCTCCTAAGGTTTCGTCGGGACGCGTCCATGGGCTGTCGGCTGTCTTTTCTGCCAGCTTATTGGAGCGAGATCTCTGCATTTAGGGAATGTGCGCTGGTTCGAGCGTCCTGCCACTGAAGTAACGGTCCACGTGTCGAGCGCCGGTTGGCCGACGCGACGTGTGCAGACCTGTGGACTGATGAGGCGTAGCCCAGTGTGGGCGTGACATGTGGAGCGATCGGTCGTCGAGTTGATTTCGATCACTTGCCGAGTGTGCCAAGCGCTGCTGAGAAGGAGGCATCTCCATGGCTCCGAAGTCGAGAGGGGATTACTCAGACTTGGATAGACCTGATGTCTCTTGTTGGGGCTTCGGATCCGCTGCATGTGATGGGCTCAATGGCCTCGTTATGAGGGCTACAAACCCGCAGCGTCTGTTGGGCAGGAGGATGCCCGCTGAGGATGACCGAGTAGGGAAGCTGCTCGGTTGATCTTGGCGAGGGTCTTGACCCCTGGCATTGCGAGTAGGGAAGCTACCGGCCAGAGATAGTCGAGTCTGGAAGGACTTTGATCCTTGTCTTTGTTGGGTAGGAAGCAACCCGCCGGGATGCGCCGAGTAGGAAGGGGCTCGGCGGCCTCGCGAAGAGAGCTTCAGATCCTCAGCGTTTGATGGGCAGGAGGACACCCGCTGGGGATGCGCCGAGCAGGAAGGAACTCGGTGGCCTCGCGATGAGGGCTTCAGACCATCAGCGTCTGATGGGCAGGAGGATGCCCGCTTGGATGCGCCGAGCAGGAAGGAACTCGGCGGCCTCAATATGAGGGCTTGAGATCCTCAGTATCTGATGGGCAGGAGGATGCCCGCTGGGGATGCGCCGAGCAGGAAGGAACTCGGCGGCATCGCGATGAGGGCTTCAGACCATCAGCGTCTGTTGGACAAGAGGATGCCTGCTGGGGATGTGCCGAGCAGGAAGGAACTCGACGGCCTCGCGATGAGGGCTTCAGACCATCAGCGTCTGTTGGACAAGAGGATGCCTGCTGGGGATGTGCCGAGCAGGAAGGAACTCGACGGCCTCGCGATGAGGGCTTCAGACCATCAGCGTCTGATGGGCAGGAGGATGCCCGCTGGGGATGCGCCGAGCACGAAGGAACTCGGCGGCCTCGCGATGAGGGCTTCAGACCATCGGCGTCTGTTGGGCAGGAGGATGCCTGCTGGGGATGCGCCGAGCAGGAAGGAACTCGACGGCCTCGCGATGAGGGCTTCAGACCATCGGCATCTGTTGGGCAGGAGGATGCCGGCTGGGGATGCGCCGAGCAGGAAGGAACTCGACGGCCTCGCGATGAGGGCTTCAGACCATCAGCGTCTGATGGGCAGGAGGATGCCCGCTGGGATGCACCGAGCAGGAAGGAACTCGGCGGCCTCACGATGAGGGCTTGAGATTCTCAGCATCTGATGGGCAAGAGGATACCCGCTGGGGATGCGCCGAGCAGGAAGGAACTCGGCGGCCTCGCGATGAGGGCTTCAGACCATCAGCGTCTGTTGGGTAGGAGGATGCCCGCTGGGGATGCGCCGAGCAGGAAGGAACTCGACGGCCTCGCGATGAGGGCTTCAGACCATCAGCGTCTGATGGGCAGGAGGATGCCCACTGGGGATGCGCCGAGCAGAAGGAACTCGAAGGCCTCGCGATGAGGGCTTCAGACCATCAGCGTCGAAGGGGACGTGGGAGGCTTGCTAAGGATGGTCGAGCAGGGTAGCTGCTCGGTGCCTCTCTCGGAGGGCTTTGACCTTTAGCGCTGGAAGGGCCGTGAGAGGCCTGCTAAGGATGGCCGGGCAGTGAAGCTGCGCAGTTGCCTCTTGGCGAGGGTTTTGATCTCTGGCGTCGTGGGTAGGCAACTACCAGCCTGGGATGACCGAGTGGGGTAGCCGCTCGGATGCCTCTTGAGAGGGCTTCGATCTCTGGCGTCATAGGCAGGGAGCTACCAGCCGGAGATGACCGAGCAGGGCAGCTGCTCGGGTGCCTCTTGTGAGGGCTTTTGATCCTTCAGGACAGGGACCGAGCAGGGTTGCTGCCTAGTGCCTCTTGGCGAGGACTTTGATCCCTGTCGGTTGTGGTAGGAAGCTACCAGCCGGGGATAGCCGAGCAAGGACCCGACTGCCTTTGGGAGGACTTTGGTTCTTGGCGCGGGAAGAGCTATAGGGCTGTAAGAAGCATACCAAGGACCCTTGGCCGGGCAGGGTTACTGTCCGGTGCCTCTTGGCGAGAGCTTTTGTCCTGAAGGATAGCCGAGTGAGGGATCCTCGGGTTCGACTGCCTCTGGGAGGGCTTTCTGATCTCTGGCGTTGCGGTAGGGAAGCTACCCGCCAGGGATAGCCGAGCGAGGGATCCTCGGGCTCGACTGCCTCTGGGAAGACTTTCTGATCCCTGGCGTTGCGGTAGGGAAGCTACCCGTCAGGGATAGCCGAGCGAGGGATCCTCGGGCTCGACTGCCTCTGGGAGGACTTTCTGATCCCTGGCGTTGCGGTAGGGAAGCTACCCGCAAGGGATAGCCGAGCAAGGGATCCTCGGGCTCGACTGCCTCTGGGAGGACTTTCTGATCCCTGGCGTTGCGGTAGGGAAGCTACCCGCCAAGGATAGCCGAGCGAGGGATTCTCGGGCTCGACTGCCTCTGGGAGGACTTTCTGATCCCTGGCGTTGCGGTAGGGAAGCTACCCGCTAGGGATAGCCGAGCAGGGTAGCTGCTGGGCTGCCTCTTGAGGGCTTAGATCCTTGGGCGAGGTGGCCCTCGAGCCGCCGTGGCGAGCCCCCTCTGTGCGACCCCGTCAAGGGAGGGGGTGTCGGTCTATTCGGCCGGCGAGGGCATTGATGACGGTTGCTGGAGGAGGTTCACCCGCGCCTCCGGTGAGGGGGAGGCGGCGGCTGGTATCTGGATCTTCAGGGTGATCGCTTGCCATGGGGATGGAAATCGGAAGGCCAACTTTGTTTTTTTGTGGAGTTTCGTTTCCCACATACGGCGCCAACTGATGGAGCTCCTTTTCAGGTCTCCGTCAGATGTTGTCTTCCGTTGATCTCGCAGTGGACTTAGTTGATTATCTTCCTTCGCGTGTGGGTCTCAATGGGTTTTTGGAGGAAGAGGTGAGGTGAGGGAGTGGCTGCCGATTACCTGCAAAGAAGTCCCGGGGTGGCTTGGTACCACCAAGGACCCTCTGACGCTCAAGTTAGTGATGAGATCCGAGCAGAGTAACGGCATAAAAGTGTAAAAGATGGCTTACTCGACCCCTCTGTGATGGGGGTTTATATAGCGGTGGTGGCATGCAGCAGCAGGTGCGAGAATCTCGCCGGCAGTTACGCTCCCGACGTCACGCCCGCGTAAAGAGCGGATCGCCCGTTAATGGGGATCATGATGGCATGGAACGTGGGATGTTGCCGGCGGAGAATCTGCGCATGGCGAGATTTGCGGAGCGGCGGTTACGCCTGTGAGTGGTGGAGTTGGTCGGTCGGAGGGACCGAGGAAGATGGTCTCGGCGGGAGAGCTCGGGAACGAGCGAGAGGGCCGAGGTATCTTGGTCCTGCGGTAGCTCGGAGGCGAGCTGAGAGACCGAGGAGGCCAATTCGCAAGGGACCTGAGGTGAGCCAGCTTTGTGCTTGTAGGTCGGGCCTGATCGGCCCCTGTGGGCCCTCTCTTCTGAATTCTGGGACATGTCATCTGCCACGTGTCCTGATCTGAAAGGTCGCCAATATTGAGCATCATCAGAATTATTTGCAAATAGTGTATATATATATATATATATATATATATATATATATATATATATATATATATATATATATATATATATATATGGTAATCAAGTAATCTAATCCCGATACAAAATATTTTTTTGGCAAATGGTACATAAGCCCTAACATACCTACACCCACACAGCACATCCATGCACACATCACATACAACCACACACGCATCCAGAATGAATTTTCCCTGAAAACGTTAATTTGTGGCCACCTTTCCTTCTGAGGCTTCTGAGTTCGAACCCTGCACTACTGAAAGGAGAAATGCCCATACAAATTGTAATTAATCGATCGTTTATTGTACAGATTAATTAAATAAGATTAGGTAAGGGGTCAACCTTATTAATAAAAATCATTAATCCTTTGCCACGTGCTTATCCTTGCGGACAAATTAATGCTAAGATTATGTAAGGCTTCTGAGTCTCTGACACTGCATACACCTATCTCCCATTAATACCACTTGGTTTTTCTGCTCGATCGTGAGAAGCACCTAAAAGTATAATATTAGTGTATGTTTTTTTTTGTTAGCATAGATCACAATATTGTATGGATGAAATCAATAAAATGTAATTCTAAAGAAAGCTCTAGAAATATGAAAGGATGAATTAGAAATAAATTAGTGTCTAGATGAATTGTTTTTTTTTGTTTTTTTTTTTTTGGATTGGGGTAAGGATTGAATATTTGAATTTAAAAGGATAATACAATATTTAAATGAGATGATGACATGGACATATTGAAATAACGAATAGCCCGTAAGTTTTTTTTTCCGCTTATATTAAAAAAGTGAGACCAGCTATTGATAGATAGATCTATGTCTTGAAAAAGTTCACACAAGGTAGAGATATTTGTTAACTTATACTAGAAACATAAAAAAAAAAGGGATATATTAGGTTCATTTTTTCTAATAAAGTACTACAAACTTCTTAAATTGCAAAATAAATACTATGTAGTTAGTATACTAAATAAATATAATATCATAAAATTTAAATGGTTTTCTATTTAAAATTCTATATAATCTCAATGGAAGGAGAAGATTTTGCCATATGACAAGAGCTTTGATAAATTGACAAATAGTCTAATTGATATGACAATTCTTTTCTTGGAGTTACATTAATTAGTATAGATTATTAGCTACTAGTATTTTGCACATGCTATCAAGTGAATGTATAATAAATGTTTTATGGTTTAATAAGTATTATGTGATTTAAATATTGAAGTTTGATAATAAAGTTATAGGAATTCCTTTTGAAATTGAAAGAGATGACTTAAATATTAAATATTGATGATTAAATATATGTGATGGGAAAAAAAAAGGGACGGTTTTTTTAAATTTAATTGAACCAATAAAAATATTTATATAGATTGGTAATGTGGAAAGCTTCATGTGGATAATAGATGAGAAGAATTTTCTCAAAAAAAGTGACCATCAATTAATGATCGTAGTTAAATCCCTGAAGTTTGCATATAATAGTAGAGATCATTTCAAATTGAATATAATGTTACAAGAGAGAAATAGCTGTCTTAAGAAGTATTTATTCATTTTATGGCAATTAATTTTTTTTTGAGTTGTGTAGCCAACATGAAATCTACCGATCCAGCAGAAAAACTATAAATTAATTTTTTACCCATCCAAAACTTAGCTAATTACTACAAACCTCACAAAAACTTGACAATTACTTAATACCCAAAGAGTTTGAAGTTTCTATTAAAACCCTCCACTAACCCTTTTCCTAGGCTACCTTAGCTAGTTAAATAAGAAAATCGGGTTAGGGTTATTAAAGTCCCCCTACACACCTGTCTTCACTCTTTTTCACTTTGCTTCATCTAAAATTCCCAGTTAGAACCCTAATTCAGAATTAGGATTTGAGAATTGCTTTTCAAATCCTCCAATTTGCAGTGGAATATGGCTCTTCATAGACGGGGTGGAGGGCGCCAGCTCGTTCAGCTTCAACGCTCACAAGTGGTTTTTCACCAACCTAGACTGCTGCTGCCTGTGGGTCAAGGAACCGCAGACGCTGGTCAACGCATTGTCAACGAATCCGGAGTACTTACGGAACAAAGGCACAGAGTTCGGGCAGGTGGTTGACTATAAAGACTGGCAGATCGTCCTGAGCAGGAGGTTCAGGGCGATGAAGCTCTGGATGGTGTTGCGGAGCTACGGCGTTGCGAACCTACGCAACTTCTTGAGGAGCCATGTGAAGATGGCTAAGCTATTCGAGGGGTTGGTGGTCGACGACGAGCGGTTTGAGGTGGTGGTGTCTCGGAATTTGAAATAGGGGGTTGCCCCTACGGATAATGAAATCCATAGGGGCATATTTATTTTGGCCCTACGGACTAATCCGTAGGGCCAGACGGTTTCCCCTACGGTCCCAGACGTTTTAATTTAAAAATATTAAATCGTAATTTGTTGTTTGCCCCTACGGAACCGCAAACCAAGGACCTACGGACTAATCCGTAGGGGCATCTAAATGGGAATTTAATTAAAAAGGCACAGAATGCCCTACGCTGTTCACTCCAAAATCCTCTCGCGCGCGCGTTAACTCCCAAAATCCCCAAATCTCCCGTTCCCGCCGCGTCGCCGTTCTCGTCGTCGCCACCGCCCTCCGTTTCGTCGTCGCCACCGCCCTCGTTCTTGCTCGTCGTCGATTGCGCACATTGTCGACCACCGATCGAACGTCTCCGTCGTCTCCTCCACCGCCTACAGGTTAGTAAATCTTCAATTAAACATAATTTTGATGATTTTAGGGCTAGGGTTCAGGGTTTGGGTACCGATGAGGGTTAGGGTTAGGCATGTTAGTGTATATGCCCTAGAGGCCATTACTGTATCATACTAGTTTGTATATTACTTAATGGAAGCTTGGGATATTCACATTTGTATAGACAATCTTGCTTAAAATGGTAGTATGCTACTTGGTTTGTTTCTACTTTAATATGTGCATGTGTTTATTTTAGCATATCGCTTATACATATTAGTGGAGCCCTTAGGATCTTTGCTTGATTACCAGCATTGTGATGGCAGTCACACTAGTGGGGGCTGGGTAATCTACAAGCATATTCTTATACAGGTCCCTAGTCGTAGGATTGTCGAGAAGGGGCATCGATACTCCGGAGTAGACTAGCGTATACGCTTCTCATCCCAGCAGGGGAGATGGTCTGTCCCACAGCCATTAGTACGTCGTACTGGAGATAGTATGCGGGTGCTCGTTAGGTTACGAGTACACTGGACATGACTCGTCGGGAACTGCTGGTTGGTACTATACCTATCGTCAGATAACAGTTCCCAGGTGACAGGAGTACAGCTTAGTCCGTCGACTTGACACTGCTACTTCGCCTCGAGTGTGTTCTCATTGTACTTTGACTACTACCCTACCACGGCTCAAAGGAGTCGTGCAAACAGGTAGTAGTTGGGTGCAGTCCCGAAGCACTTGGAGGCAGTAGCGGTTAGATAGGATTCGTCTCTCCCGGTATTGGGGGTTGATAACGCGTTGTGTCTAGGAGAGCCATTACACAAAGTCCCTGGCCATGGCAAGCGAGAATTACTGGTAGTGTTTCTAGTAGTTTCTCAGGGTGTTCTGGGCTACAGTCTGACGTTTACCGCCCCTAGGCCCGACCTGCGATACTCATAGACGAACAGACCGGACCGTACGGAGATTGTCACATTCAGGCTCAGTAGAAGTTCGGATGGGTTCACCTCATCGGCCTTCTTATCGACGTCTACCTGGGGACCGTTACGTACAGCTAGTGCCGCTTGCGGTCTGTGGTTAAACCCACTGCCAGCGTAGTGTCGAGTCTTTAGAGTCCCACACAGAGAGTTTCCCTGCACTGGGCAAAAGGTGTAGAGGTCGTATGGTTTTACGGCAAGGCTACGAACACTTATGTGCACTTGTGCGCGTATGATGTTCGGGCAGACGATACTAGTGGGATTTGGTTTAAGCCGGATCCTAGTATTGTATAGATGGATTAGTTTTGTTTTCTGTGCATTCGCATTCTACGGGATGCGGATGCGGGTGTGTATGAACGGTTGTGAGGAGCGAAGAAGGAGGTGCCTCATTAGGGTTTTGAACGTTGGTTCGGTCAAAACCATTATGAGGTGAGGAAATTATTTACTAATCTTTTTAATGATAATTGTGTTATGGCTAATTGTTTTGACCATTTGACCATATTGACCATTTGACCTAGTTGACCATTGTTGACTTGGATATTTCATGAGAGCACTAGTTCTTTCTTATTCTTTTGGATTTAATTTTAAGATGATAATGGTCAAATCAAAAGTAGCCATCACACTTTATCATGATAAGAGATTAGTAATTATTTCTTCTTATGCATCATTATCTCTTGCCCATTCTCTCTCATCCAAAGAGAGAGCTCTCATGGTTCCTCCTTCTTCTTCCTCTCTTGATTTTTCTATAGCTCTCATGTGTTGAGAAAAATAGAAACAAAATAGACAAACAAATCCACCATCATCTTCTACACCACCTAGGACTTCAAGAATAGGAAACTTGTTGCCCTAGTTACCTCGGCTTGAGGTGGAGCTCGGACTATAGACTCTCGGGTGGATCGTCTTCGAATCTAGGAGGCCGCGGAGGTGACCATGATCCGGATCGATCCTCGGAGCTTGCATGGACGAGGAGGACAGCGGAAAGAAGACCCGAAGGACTTGTTGCATGAGGTATAATCTCCTAAGCATAGTTGATAGAACCTCATGTAGTTTGTTAGCAATGGTTTGGCAAAGATCCTCAAGTGATAGTCTATGTTACCTTGTGTTAAAATTTTTATTTTTACCTATTCCGCCTCCCCGTAAGTACCGGGGTGGGTGACGTAGACTTACAGTGGTATCAGAGCCTCGCTAAACCATTACTAACTTGTTAGCAAACTGTTAGAAATTCGTTCGCCGAAAAAAATCGCAAAACACGTCAAAAATTGCACTTTTCTGTCGTTTTTAAAAACTGGTCCAAAATTTTTTCCAGTGGCCTTAAAAATACGTGCAGGCTTTTTTAAGGACACACAAGAAAAACGAGGTCATGACTCGGTCATACCGCCGCGGAAGTGCGGCAAAACCATGCGTTTCGCCGTGGATCCACGGCCGAGTCGACGCCGAGTCGACTCGTTTTTCCTGCAGTCTGTCCAGATTTGTATTTTGTGATTTTTCTGATACTTTGTTTCTTTCCAGATTTAGTTGAGTGCTCTGTTGTGCTTGGGGTAGTTTCAAATCAAGTTTTCGATCGAAATTCTAAGTACTTTAGCTAATCGGATCTTCTGTGATGTGATATATGTACTGAACGTCTACTAATCGCTATACGTCGATTAGTGGGGGTTGTGCATGTCTGTGATCTGTGATGTTGGTTTGTGGATATGAACTTGTTGGATTGTCGTGATGAATAGCCGGGGATGTAAGATGAGAGTTTTCATTTTTCATTCAATATAAAATTTGTAATTTGATGTAATATTATTTTATGGCCGTATATCCGGGTTGAGGTTGTAGCCGCCATTGTATATTATTTCTTTTACTATTTTTGCTTCTAGGACAGACCCAAGATGGGGTGCACAAACTACCAGGTACTTTGAAGTGCCGAGTGGCCTACTCACGTTGTTGAGGGAGGTTGCTTCACTTCGGGTACTTGGCGGGTAGTTTACCGCACCCGTAGGGGTCTAGGGTGGGATTTGACTATTCATCGCGACCGTGTAATCCGTCTTTCGTTGCAGGCTCAAACGAAACGCGGATTCCTAGCATATCTAATGTGTTCATCTGTGATTTAGAATGTCTATCATTGCGTCTGAGGAATGTATATATCTATATATGATATCTAGTTGGCGTTGCTTATGCTTTGCATCCGCGCTAGTCCAGCCCCCGCTCTGTCGTTAGTTAAGTAACCTAACGGGTAATGACGGGGCCCCGTGGCGAATGCGGATGGCATAAGCGTATGTCATATTTTTGTTGTTTTCTGCAATGGTAGGATTAATTGATGGGACGCATTAAATTAATACAAAGAAAACAAACCAAAGATGAATCGTTGGAACAATTTCAAAACCACTCGGTTTTTTTCAAAACAGAAAAGCTTTTAAAAACACGGAGCTTAAACCACTCCTTTTAAAAGCTATCAGGTTCCTTCGATTATATCAAGTTCACTACGTTCACAGTTTTGCCAAAACCATTCGTAGCCCTCCGTCATTTCGTATAAATATTCAATAGTATTCAAGCTATGTTTGTTGGCCTTAGTCAAGGCATAGTGATTGGTAGCTGCTGGGTATTCATATGTTGCATAGATAGATGCGTTGGTTTGGGACAGTCGTATTACTTTGTTGGCCATAGTCAAGGGTATATACGGGTGGGTTCAAATCAACCTGGACAATGACGGGTAGAACTTGACATGTGACGTATGATTTGTTGGCCTTAGTCAAGGTCATAAAAGCATGGGGCAAAAATCCACATCGGGAGTTTCTAAGAAAATTGAAACTTGCTAGTGCTGCATACCATTTGGAGTTTGATAACGTTGGTAGGATTCCTTCAGCATTATCATACAATAATATTTGGATCCCGATCCTACTGTGAGTATCCGCTACTCCTCGGGAGACTTTTTCACTTAACGATCAATGCTATAAACCAAGTAGGTGTCTAGAAAGGTGTTAGCGGGGCTACGCCCACAGGGAAAAAAGGTTATTTAATTAAGGAACTTCACGAAAGCGTCGTAAAAGCTCCCTCGAAGTACCGACACCAGCTTGGCTGAACGGTTAAGCAAGTATTGTATGGTGAGATCAATCCCGACTAATTCTTCTTTTATGGTTTGAGAAAGAATTCGAGAAACAGTGGGAGCCATCCTGTTTAGATAAACTAAAAACCAATCTAAACTTGCAAGAGTATCATGCTAAGTGTTTTCTTCTCTCTCTCTTAATTGCAGCGACCCAGTGACCAGACATAGGTTACATCTAGATAATAAAATGACTGAATCTGACTGTTATGACTGGCAAAAGTCTTTCCAGATGTCCATTACCCATGACAAGCTGGGACACCTCTTAACTAATCAAACCCCTACCGTCTCAGGACCAGTTTCCCCTGTCACGGATATTGATATCCGTAAGACATCGGAAAAATACTGTGCGAATGCCAAGTGCCTCGTGTTGGCCTTAGTTGATGGTGCATACCAGAGGCAACACTAGAAGATGGACTTAGTTCCTATCTTCCTCCATAACAAAGATTTATATGGAGAGCAATCTCGTATCGCAAGATATGAGACCTCGAATGAATTGTTTCAAGCGAGGTTGGCCGTCGGGTCATCTGTATGGGGCAACGTCCTTACAGAGACTAGCTATTTTGATGAGCTCACGGACCTGAAGACCACGTTGAAGAACGGGTCAAATACTGACTTGATTCTACAGTCTCTGCCCTCTACTTATACCCTGAAGGAAACCAGGGAAGAAGAAGGAAAGGGAAGGGCAAAAGTTTTGGGACAAGATATAGTAAAGGAGGGACGTTCTTATTATTACGGGAATGAACATTGGCAGAAAGATTGCAGGGCTAGCAAAGCCAGTAGCCAGGATTCGAAGCATGTTGTGGCTTCGGCTTCAGGTGTGTTTGTAATAGAAAACTGTATGTCAATTAACCCTACTTCCTAGGTACTGGATACCGGATCAGGATCTCACATCTATAATTCATTACATGCTCTGAGAAACCGTAGAGTTATCAGGATAGGTGACATGGCTCTCAGGGTTGCCAACGGAATGAGCGTGGACGCTGAATCCGTAGGGGAATATCACCTTGGATTGACAAGTGGGCAGATATTGATTCTGCGTAACTGTTTGTATGTACCTAGTATGCCTTGTAATATCATATCTGTATCCATACTTTCTAAGGAAGGATATGATTTTACTTTTGTAAGCGATATGGTCCGCATCCACCTAAATCAAGTTCTGATTGGGTCAGGTAAATTAGAAAATGGAATATACGTACTGAATCAAGCTCAGGTTTTCAGTGTCCAGAACACACTTAAAAGAAAGTCTCCGGAAACAAATCAGGCTTTCTTATGGCATTGTGGACTGGGTCACATTAATGAAACATGGTTGACAAAGTTACATAAAGAGGGATACTTGAATCCGTTCGAGTATCAGTCTTATGCTACTTGTGAATCTTGTCTCATGGGAAAGATGACAAAGACTCCGTTCACTGGACACAGAGTAAGAGCGAGCGAGCTCTTGGAACTCTACACAGTGATGTGTGTGGTCCAATGTCTACACATGCGTGAAATGGTTATTCATACCTCATTACTTTTACAAATGATTTCCCTAGGTATGGACATGTCTTCCTGATGAAGCATAAATCCGAGGCCTTTGAGAAATTTCAGGAATACAACAATGAAGTTGAAAAACAAACAGGCAAAAGTATCAAGACACTGAGATCTGATCAAGGTGGTGAATACTTGAGTGCCGAGTTTCTGGGCTACTTAAAAGAGAATGGAATTCTCTCTCAGCTTACTCCTCCATACACACCACAACACAATGGTGTATCGGAAAGGCGGAATCGAACTCTATTGGATATGGTTCGTTCCATGATGAGTAAGGCTGAATTACCGCGATCTTTCTGAGGTTATGTACTAAAAACAGCTGCATATCTTTTGAACCAAGTTCCTATTAAGTCAGTGCCTACCACACTATATCAGATGTGGAGTGGGAAGAAACCCTTTCTTAAACACTTTAAGACATGGGGATGTCCAGCTTTTGTCAAAAAGCAGCATGCGGACAAGCTCGAGGCACGCTCAATACAGTGTAAGTTCGTGGGATGCCCAAAGAACTCCAAGAGGTATGTTTTCTATTACGTAGAGGAGCAAAAGGTCTTTGTTTCTCGTCATGCCCGCTTCTTAGAAACTGAGTTTTTAGAAAATTAGATAAGTGGGAGTGTAATAGAACTGGAAGAAATTCCAGAACCACAAGCTATTACTGAAAGCTTGGTAGAACCAGAAGTTTCAGGAGAACCGGACATCCCAGCGCCACTCCGCAGGAGTAGTAGGCAGTCTCATCCGCCCGAGAGATACTAGGGTTTTCTCATAGACGGGGATCGAAAGGATTGCGTCATTGAAAATGATGAGCCTACTAGCTTCCAGCAAGCCATTCAAAGCGGTGACTCAGTAAAATGGCTGGATGCAATGCGGACCGAGATGGAGTCCATGTACACCAACAAAGTTTGGACTTTGGACATTGCTCCAGAATGGATAAAACCCGTAGGCTGCAAATGGATCTTCAGAAAGAAGATTGGTGTAGATGGGCAGGTTGAAACCTATAAAGCTAGACTTGTTGCAAAGGGTTTTCGCCAAAGACCTGGTTTGGACTATGACGAAACCTTTTCTCCAGTAGCTATGCTCAAATCCATTCGGATCCTTCTTGCCATTGCTGCCTTCCACGATTATGAGATCTGGCAGATGGACGTAAAGACCGCTTTTCTAAATGGAAATTTAGAAAAATGCGTCTATATGGATCAGCCGGAGGGTTTCATTCAGAGTGGGAGCAGCGGTAAAGTGTACAAGTTGCTTAAGTCCATTTATGGACTGAAGCAAGCATCGCGGAGCTAGAACATCTGCTTTGATGATACTGTCAAGGAATTCGACTTTATCAAAAATCCGGATGAACCATGCATTTACAGTAAGATTGTAGGGAGAACTGTGGTATTCCCCGTCTTGTACGTGGATGACATTCTCCTAATAGGAAATGACATTCCTATGATACAGTCAGTCAAAGGATTCTTGTCACAGAGGTTCTCCATGAAGGACCTGGGCGATGCCAACTACATTCTGGGGATCCAGATCTATCGTGATAGATCTAAGAGGATGTTGGGACTTTCGCAGTCCAGGTACATCGACACCATACTGAAACGATTTAGTATGGAAGATTCTAAGCGCGGTAATCTACCGGCTTGTCACGGAATCACCCTCTCCAAAGAGATGTCTCCCAAGACTGATTTGGAAAGGGCTCGCATGTCATCTATACCCTACGCATCTGCGGTAGGCTCTATAATGTATGCGATATTGTGTACCGGACCAGATGTAGCATACGCATTGAGCGTTGTAAGCCGGTATCAGTCAGACCCAGGGGAGAAATACTGGATAGCAGTAAAGAACATTCTCAAGTACCTGAGAAGGACTAAGGAGATGTTCTTGGTGTATGGTGGAAAAGACCTCCAGATCGAGGCCTTTGCTGACTCCAGCTTCCAGAGTGACAAGGATGACTCCAAGTCTATATCGGGTTATGTCTTTACCCTCAATGGAGGGGCGGTTTACTGGAAGAGCTCAAAGCAGGAAACCGTTGCTGACTCAACTATGGAAGCAGAGTACATAGCTGCTTGCGATGCCGCAAAGGAAACTGTCTGGATGAAGAAGTTCCTCACGGAGCTTCAGGTGGTTCTTACCATTGTTGATCCAATACCGCTGTATTGTGACAACAACGGCGCTATAGCTTTAGCGAAGGAACCCAGGTCCCATCAGAAGTCCAGACACATTTTGAGGCGGTACCACCTGATCAGGAAGATCGTAGATCGCCGGGAGATCGAGGTGAAGAGAGTAGATTCGGAGAATAACACTGTAGATCCATTCACGAAGGCCATACCCCAGACTCAATTCCAGCGGCTGATCGAGATGATAGGTCTTCGATACGCCAGTACATGACTCTAGTGCAAGTGGGAGATTGTTAGTGTATATGCCCTAGTGGCCATTACTGTATCATACTAGTTTGTATATTACTTAATGGAAGCTTGGGATATTCACAGTTGTATAGACAATCTTGCTTAAAATGGTAGTATGCTACTTGGTTTGTTTCTACTTTAATATGTGCATGCGTTTCTTTTAGTATATTGCTTATACATATTAGTGGAGCCCTTAGGATCTTTGCTTGATTACCAGCGTTGTGATGGAAGTCACACTAGTGGGGGCTGGGTAATCTACAAGCATATTCTTATACAGGTCCCTAGTCGTAGGATTGTCGAGAAGGGGCATCGATACTCCGGAGTAGACTAGCGTATACGCTTCTCATCCCAGCAGGGGAGATGGTCTGTCCCACAGCCATTAGTACGTCGTACTGGAAATAATATGCGGGTGCTCATTAGGTTACGAGTACACTGGACAGGACTCGTCGGGAACTATTGGTTGGTACTATACCTATCGTCAGATAACAGTTCCCAGGTGACAGGAGTACAGCTTAGTCCGTCGACTTGACACTGCTACTTCGCCTCGAGTGTGTTCCCATTGTACTTTGACTACTACCCTACCACGGCTCAAAGGAGTCGTGCAAATAGGTAGTAGTTGGGTGCAGTCCCGAAGCACTTGGAGGCAGTAGCGGTTAGATAGGATTCGTCTTTCCCGGTATTGGGGGTTGATATCGCGCTGTATCTAGGAAAGCCATTATACAAAGTCCCTGGCCAGGGCAAGCGAGAATTACTGGTAGTGTTTCCCGTAGTTTCTCAGGGTGTTCTGGGCTACACTCCGGCACGACTTGTACCGCTATTAGGGGTCTGACGTTTATCGCCCCCTAGGCCCGATATGCGATACTCTTAGACGAACAGACCGGACTGTACGGAGATTGTCACATTCAGGCTCAGTAGAAGTTCGGATGGGTTCACCTCATCGGCCTTCTTATCGACGTCTACCTGGGGACCGTTACGTACAGCTAGTGCCGCTTGCGGTCTATGGTTAAACCCACTGCCAGCGTAGTGTCGAGTCTTTAGAGTCCCACACAGAGAGTTTCTTTGCACTGGGAAAAAGGTGTAGAGGCCGTATGGTTTTACGGCAAGGCTACGAACACTTACGTGCACTTGTGCGCGTATGATGTTCGGGCAGACGATGCTAGTGGGCTTTGGTTTAAGCCGGATCCTAGTATTGTATAGATGGATTAGTTTTGTCTTCTGTGCATTCGCATTCTACGGGATACGGATGCGGGTGTGTATGCACGGTTGTGAAGAGCGAAGAAGGAGGTGCCTCATTAGGGTTTTGAACGTTGGTTTGGTCAAAACCATTATGAGGTGAGGAAATTATTTACTAATCTTTTTAATGATAATTGTGTTATGGCTAATTGCTTTGACCATTTGACCATGTTGACCATTTGACCTAGTTGACCATTGTTGACTTGGATATTTCATGAGAGCACTAGATCCTTCTTATTCTTTTGGATTTAATTTTAAGATGATAATGGTCAAATCAAAAGTAGCCATCACACTTTATCATGATAAGATATTAGTAATTATTTCTTCTTATGCATCATTATCTCTTGCCCATTCTCTCTCATCCAAAGAGAGAGCTCCCATGGTTTCTCATTCTTCTTCCTCTCTTGATTTTTCTATAGCTCTCATGTGTTGAGAAAAATAGAAATAAAATAGACAAAAAAATCCACCATCATCTTCTACACCACCTAAGACTTCAAGAATAGCAAACTTGTTGCCCTAGTTACATCGGCTTGAGGTGGAGCTCGGACTACAGACTCTCGGGTGGATCGTCTTCGACTCTAGGAGGCCGCGGAGGTGACCAAGATCCGGATCGATCCTCGGAGCTTGCATGGATGAGGAGGACAGCGGAAAGAAGGCCCGAAGGACTTGTTGCATGAGGTATAATCTCCTAAGCATAGTAGATAGAACCTCATGTAGTTTGTTAGCAATGGTTTGGCAAAGATCTTCAAGTGTTAGTCTATGTTACCTTGTGTTAAAAATTTGATTTTTACCTATTCCGCCTTCCCGTAAGTACCGGGGTGGGTAACGTAGACTTACAAGGCATCGGTTGGGGTTAGCGTTAGGGTTAGGGTTGGGGCTGGGGTTGCGGTTGCGGTTGGGGTTGGGGTTGGGGTTGGGGTTAGGGTTCGGCTGGGGATGGGGCTGGGGCTGGGGTTATGGTTCGGATTAGGGTTGGGGTTCGGCTGGGGCTAGGGTTAGGGTTAGGTTGTGATTTTTAGGAAAATTTAACTCGATAAAACCAAAAATTACCATTTTTGGTATCAGATACGGAACGGAATAGGTGTTATCATTTTCGTATACGGATATGGATGGTCGTCAAAAATGAAAATCACTATTTGTATATGATGCAAATCAAATACGGATACGGAGTTAGCTCGAATTATCCCTATTCATATACATTCTAACAGCTAAGTATGGTGAAGTCAGGTTAGACTCAACCCTAACCCGTCCAATAAATTAGTGGTGTTTTCGTCTATATAAACCTGCCTGATCTTGTTTGGGTAGGTTTAGTTTCATAAAACGAAAAAAATTTGGGTTAGAGGGTCCTTGAAAAAATATTTGGTTGGCTTTTCACATAAGCCTGTGGGGTCCAGAAGTCTAAATATGAGGATATATTCCACCAATCGATTTCAAATGAGATAAATACTTTTAGTTTGGTGACTTGCATATTAACCTAGAGTACTGTCATGATCCACGCCCATTACTGCTACCTGTTTATGTTATTTTATACATTCATGTTAGTGCTTTATACCCGTTTCATGCTTCACTATTTACCGTCGTCGGTTTAGAACTATATGAAGGTTGTTAAATATCGGACGGTATAGCTCGATACTAACAACCGTCGTATAGTCTATGTGACGAGAATATTCAATCGTATAATAACCGATAGAAGCCTTACCCCCGACAGCCGAAACACACACATACAACAAGAATACATAACAAACGCATCATTAGAGAGTGATTCAAGATGTTCAAGTTAAAACCAATATATGATATTCGATGATAATATGAAACCTTCATATTCTCATCGATACTTATATATGAAACCCAAAGGGCCACTTAGTCCCTGTCTATCGGTTAACATACGTTCGATATTCGTCGTGATATAGAACTATACGAAGGTTGTTAAATATCGGACGGTATAGCTCGATAGTAACAACCGTCGTATAGTCTATGTGATGAGAAGATTCAATCGTATGATAACCGATAGATTTGTCCCGTGTGGACAAGTTAGGAATGTATAAAGCAAACACCTTCATTCACTTGTGTTTTCATCCGTTTCGAGATATTTCGTCGGTACCTTTCCGCTGGTTCTCCGTGTACAAAGATAGATTAGATGTTCATTTCAACGTTGTTTCACAGTTTTGAAATGATTATCTATTCTATTACAGTGTACTCGGAGAACAGCGGGGAGGTGCTGCCGAAATTTACTCGAAACGGTTGAAAGCACAAGCGAATGGGTGTTCGCTCTATACATTCTTAATAGGATGGAAGCCTTATCCCCGACAGCCGAAACACACACATACAATAAGAATACACAACAAACGCATCATTAAAGAGTGATTCAAGATGTTCATGTTAAAACCAATATATGATACTCGATGATAATATGAAACCTTCATATTCTCATCGATACTCATATATGAAACTCAAAGCGCCACTTAGTCCCCGTCTATCGGTTAACATATGTTCGATGTTCGTCGTGACATAAAACTATACGAAGATTGTTAAATATTGGACGGTATAGCTCGATACTAACAACCGTCGTATAGTCTATGTGACGAGAAGATTCAATCGTATGATAACCGATAGATTTGTCCCGTGTGGACAAGTTAGGAATGTATAAAGCAAACAACTTCATTCACTTGTGTTTTCATCCGTTTCGAGATATTTTGTCTGTACCTTTCCGCTGGTTCTCCATATACAAAGATAGATTAGATGTTCATTTCAACGTTGTTTCACAGCTTTGAAATGATTATCTATTCTATTACAGTGTACTCGTAGAACAGCGGGGAGGTGCTGCCGAAATTTACTCAAAACGGTTGAAAGCACAAGCGATTGGGTGTTCGCTCTATACATTCTTAATGGGATAGAAGCCTTATCCCCGACAGCCGAAACACACACATACAATAAGAATACACAACAAACGCATCATTAGAGAGTGATTCAAGATGTTCATGTTAAAATCAATATATGATACTCGATGATAATATAAAACTTTCATATTCTCATCGATACTCATATATGAAACTCAAAGCGCCACTTAGTCCCCGTCTATCGGTTAACATACGATCGATATTCGTCGTGACATAGAACTATACGAAAGTTGTTAAATATCGGACGGTATAGCTTGATACTAACAACCGTCGAGACGACATTTGGGAGTTGGACTCTAGTTCCTGATATTGAACCCTTCCTTTCACTTATGCATAAACTAACTGCCTGTCGGACTCCACCTGTCTGACCTCTATTCACCTCCTCTCGCTGATAGGAAAGGAGAGAAAAACAAAGCAATGCCAAGAGCGTAGTCTGTGATACATGAGTATCCTCAAATCTAATTTTGATTATCGATAATTTATTCTTTTCAACGGCAAACGCACACACAAAGCATATACACGGATTTTCTCCTTTGTCAGTAACCATCCCGTTCTTAGATTTCTCAATATAGTCACCATAACCTACAATTTATATGTTATACAGTCTAACATGGCTCATGAGTACGTCAGAGTTAAGGACTGGATGTATATGGATTGGCAACAACGTATGCAACCTAAGTTTGTCGCAGGAGTTGCTGCTTTTATTGAATTTGCACGCGCACATAATAAGATCGTGATAGAGAAGATTCTCTGCCCGTACGATAGATGTGGGAATAAATACTGGCAGAAGGTAGAATTGGCAGAGCTTCATATCGTAAAATATGGTTTTACTAGATTTTATACAACTTGGAAATATCACGGGGAAGGAGAAAAATCCAGTAATGCGGCGGAAGAAGAAGGAGAACACGATAATGCGGCAGGAGAAGAAGGAGAAGACGGTAATGCGGCAGAAGATGAAGACGGTAATTTATTTCCATCAGAAGAAATGGAGGATATGGTAGAGGCTGCCCTAGGTGAATCTATTCGTACCGAAGATGACATTCCTTCCGGTCAAGGACCGCGTGCGGATAAATATGAAAATTTCATGAATGATGCTAGAAAACCAATTTATGAGAATGTAAAGTATTCCACCCTCTCATGGTTCGTCCAACTTTTCCAGATTAAGTGCCTAAATGGATGGAGCAACAAGTCATTCACAATGCTTCTTTCGTTCTTGAAAGATTCTATGCCCCCGGGAAATAACGTGCCCGACAGCTGGTACGGAGCCCAGAAGATGATGTCTGATTTCGGTCTGAAGTGTGAGAAGATTCAAGTATGTCCTAAAAATTGCGTGTTGTACCGGAAAGAGAATTCAGATTTGAAAGAGTGTCCAACATGCGGAGAGGTCAGGTATAAGCTGAAAGATTCTGATAAGAAGCCTTATATACCTGTCAAGATAGCACGATACTTTTCCATAACACAGAGGCTGCAGAGGCTATTCAAGTGTAAGAAAACAACCGAGGCAATGATTTGACATCACTGTGCTCCTCCAAGTGAAGATGGAAAAATAAGCCATCCAAGAGATTCACCGGCATGGAAGGATTTCGATAAGAGGCATGCAATATTCAGTAGCGATCCTCGCAATGTCTGGCTCGGACTGGCTAGTGATGGCTTCTGCCCATTCAAGTATATGGCTGGAAGTCACAGCACATGGCCCGTTGTAATGATAATTTATAATCTGTCGCCTTGGTTGGCTATGGACAAATCATACTTTATGATGCCTCTTCTTATCGACGGACCAAACTCACCGGGAAACAATATCGACGTCTATCTCCGACCTCTGATCGAGGAGTTAAAATCTTTGTTCATTGATGGTGTAGAGACTTACGATGCAAACACAAATACAATCTTCATACTGCGTGCGGCTTTAATGTGGACAATTAATGACTTTCCTGCGTATGGAATGCTATCAGGTTGGTCCATACATGGTCACAAAGCATGTCCTCATTGCCATCAACACACAATATCGAAATTCTTGAATTTTAGCAGGAAGGTTTGTTATTGCGGCCATCGACATTTCCTACCTCTAGACCACCCCTACAGGTTAGACGCTGTTCACTTTGATGGTCATCAGAAGCTTCTTGGACCTCCAGCCCCATTTTCCGGAGAGGACGTGACTGCTCAGTGGGATGGTTACAATAATGTGACCTTCGGGATGGATCCGACAAAACATGTCAAACCACCATTTTGGAACAAGTTAAGCATTTTCTTCGAGCTTCCGTACTGGTCAACAAATTTAGTGCATCATTGTCTCGACGTCATGCATATAGAGAAGGGAGTATCAGAGCACATACTCAACTTGCTTCTTTGTAAAGACGGAAAATCGAAAGACAACCTGAATGCTCGGATAGATTTACAGGAGTGGGGAATAAGAAGTGAATTACACCCTAGACCGGTAGCAGGTAAACCAGGCAAGTTTGTACTTCCCAATGCCGCTTATCATATGTCACAACCGGAGAAGAAAAGATTCCTGCAGGCGTTGCATGATTTGAAAGTTCCCACAGGTTTCTCAGGATCATTCAGCAAGAAGATAAAAATTGTGAAAGGTAAGATCGATGGGCTGAAAAATCATGATCACCATGTTATCATGGAGCACCTTCTTCCATTAGCTCTCAGGACTTCTCTCCCTGAATCGGTTGGTCTAGTAATCAACGACCTATATTTTTTTTCCAGAGAGTTGTGTGCTAAAACACTGGATGTTGTGACGCTCGATAAACTAGAAAATTCTATTGCGTTGATACTTTGCAAGTTTGAGCGTATTTTCCCACCGTCATTCTTCGATATCATAATACACCTGACGGTTCATCTTGCAACTGAGGCTAAGTTAGCCGGACCGGTACAATATCGATGGATGCATCCCGTCGAGAGGTACGTGGAATTTTTCGTTTCACGCAATTTTTAAAATTATTGTTGTCCTGTATGCCCGTATTTATTTATTCAATATATTTTCTTTAGGTATCTCTACACTCTTAAAAAGTATATACGCAATAGAAATCGACCAGAGGGTTCTATCATGTAAGGTTATCTTCTTGATGAAGCAACCACATTTTGTTCCCGCTGTCTGGACGAGAATATTAAGACGAGACTTAACCGGCCTCGAAGAATTCAAGACGGGCCATATGGTAAAGCCGATTATAAGAGGGTAGACACTATGTTTATCAACAAAATATACCGGTTTATCTTGCTTAATTGCGCATGTCTTGAACAAATTAGAGAGTAAGTTTTTTTGGATTAATTGTTATATTTGTGTTTGTGTGTGTATGAAATGATATAATATTAATGTCATAATTTAGTGTCGAAAACAGAATTCATTTTAACGAGGTACGTGAGGGGCATCCTGATTGGAACGATGAACGATTGGAAAAATATCATCAGGATAATTTTTGCAATTGGGTTTCAGATCATGTAAGTTATTCGAATAACATGTTATTGCTATCAGTTTTAATCTAAACTTATATTGTTATGTATTTATCGTAAAATTTGTTTTGTTAGATCCATGATCCGAACTTGTCTGCATCATTTGAGAGTGATTCAAGATGTTTTGCTCAATTTCCTAGTATGGAGGTTGCATATTATAAAGGATTTGGTGTCCTTGGATACAAATTCGAAGTTAAGGACATAGAAACATCTAGAACCACTCAGAATAGTGGGATTGCGACAATAGGATCGGACGGTGTGATTTATTATGGATACTTAAATTGTATATTCGACATCCACTATCCCGGACGATCAGAACCCTTTTATATATTCCAGTGTACTTAGTACGATACGCGAACCGATACGGATAAGTAGAGAAGCAATCTTGGGACTTGGAAAGATGAATATGGATTAACCAGTGTGAACACACTTCGATTTTACGGTCAGGAAGATCCGTTTATCTTTCCGAACTAAGCGTTCCAAGTATACTACTCACAGTGTTTGAAGCATCCGGGATAGAGTGTCGTATGCCGTTGGAAACCCAGGGATGTCTACGATGTCCCAGAATTCGAGGACAGCGATGAGGATGAAGAAGAGAGAAGGCTTAGAGTGCTCCGACCGTCTGTTTCGAAAGACGGGCTGTCTTCGGCTGATCATGAAGTTACGTGGGTTAGAAATGATATCGATGATAAAATCCAAGTAGATATATCTAATGCGCCCACGAAACGAAAAAGGTTATCAGTAATGTTATATTATTACTTCACATTTTACAATCTATACATATATAGTCAATACTTGAAATGATTGTCTAATGCGTCCATGAACCGTTTATCTAGATTTGATGACGATGACGGGAGCAGCGAGGGGCGGCAGGAACTCCAGCCGCGGCACCGGCAGAGGCAGAGCGGTTCTGCCGCCCAGAGAGCTGCGTAGGGAGCTTCAGAGGGCCGGTCTTGCACCCCGATCGGAGACCCCTTCGGATGCCTCCTTCCTTGTGGACTTTACCACACCTCCAGGTATATTGCACGGATATCCATTTTGAATGTAATATTATAGATATACATGCCTGTTCATGTCAAAATTACTTATATTGTCAATGTTTGATTGTCTAGTTGTTGGTGATGCGTCCACATCAGGGACAGAGGCCACTCCCGCACCTCCAGGTATGTTTATATATCATATAGTGCATGTATATTGATTTAGATTACTATATCATAAATATACACACATTCCTTTTGCTCTTACTTAGATAATCATTTTTTTTATTGTCTAGCAGTAGGTGGTGCCTCCACATCTCGGGCAGAGGTCGCCACTGCACATGCGGGTATGTTTATATATCATATAGTGCATGCATATTGATTTAGAATGTTATATTATTGATCTACACATTCTTTTTGCAATTACTTATATAATCTATTTTTAATTGTCTAATTATAGGTGGTGTGTCCACATCTGACGCAGGGGCCACTCCCGCCACTTCCGTACCCCCCGCTCAGTCTGTAGGTTAGTATGAATAAATATAAAATATTTATTCATTTTACATATCCTCTAAAGAATAAATATGAACTTCATGGAAATTTAGCGTCAATATTTATTTTCTAGTTGGAGGAGATGCGTCCGCATCCGGGTCACCGGCTGTTCCTCACCGGAGGAACTATCGTCCCGCTCGTGCTGCTGCCCGGGCCCAGGCTCGTGCTTTAGTCACCGGAGGTATATATCACACTTCAATTTTCGTTAAACCTTGATTTCTTAATACAACTTTGTCTTAATGTTGATTGTCTTGATATTTCTTGCAGACGCAGGGCCTCCCCATCCCCAGAGGGGGACTCAAGGCCCGAATCAGTTCCACAGGCTGAGGCCCGACATAGCTAGGGGGGAGGCAGCATCCCCCTTCTTTTTTACCCCTGATTATCGTTATACCGGAGATCATGCCGAGAGGTTCGGCCGGTATATGGGGGATGAGAGCCGGCTCGTGAAGAACTATCCACTTCACATTGAGTGGGGCTACCAGCACCGGCGCTCATTCGCCCTCTTCTGGGATCAGGCTCGGGTATTAATATATATTTTCATTTGATTTATCCAATATATTTATTATTAACACTTGCAATCTAATAACAATGTTTTTTTTGTATTTTCAGTTGGATTATGATTTTCAGCATGTACCCGACCCTGATCATCCTGGGAGGGTGCTCGATCTTCACGCTCTGTACAATAGCCTGATGAAGAACATGCAGATGAAGGTCCGATACAACAGGAATGAGCTGAAGACCGAATGCTATTCTCTGTGGATGGCGACCCCGAGGCAGAGAGAGCGGCCCTCCTATCTACTCCGGCCTTTGCGAGAGTCGACATAGATACATGGCCTCTATTGTGCGAATATTTCGACTCTCATCGCAAACAGGTATGTATTTTAAATGTAATTCATTGTTTAGTATATAATTTATTTTTTTGTGTCGCTTAATTAGAAAGCTAAATGTGAATGTGTTGTGCAGAAGCATGCCGATCAAAATAAATAGAATATAAAGTCGGCGAAGAGGGGTCGCCCCACTTATACAGGTGGCTCGAGGAATATTTCTCGTGCCATGGAGTTATCGGTAAATTACAATAAACCGGCCTTTGTGATATAATGTAATATTAAGAGTTATTTTCTAATATATCTAATATTAAGAGTTATTTTCTAATATTTCAGAGAGCTCAGACCCTGGCGCAAGGAGGTACACCGAGCGTGCTGTCCGCATATCTTGCCGTCCGTGGCACCTCGACAGATCCCGCCACGGGCGAGCTTCGATACCCCTACGCCGCTACCCAGGAGTATTGCGTAAGTGTTAATATTTATTCAACCCCTATTTGAAATTTAAGTTTTGAAAGGTTCAAATTTAATTGATATACTTATATTTTACTGGTTAATGTGGGTGTAGGAGCGGGTGGTTGAGTAGGCCGAGGCATCGGGGATCGATTTTACTGGACAGAATGATCCGATGCTGCTAACCCCAGTGTTCTCTGCCGAAAACCGGGAAGACAAATGTCTTGCCTGAATTTGGGGGCAGATGATAATTGGTGCTATCCGTCCACCTCTCCGAAGATGCCAAGTTGATTTATGACACCATGTATCGAAGGTTTAAACGGATGTGGCCGATATAGCAGACTTCGTCAGATTCCCCCTCGTTGAGGGGTTTTTGATTATGGGGACGCTCTTCCCTGCAGGCGCAAGCCCCTGCAGTTAATTACGCTACCTCATCACGGTAACAACTTTCTCCTTCTCCAGATGGTCACTTCGTGTCGTGGGTGTTTGTTTTGTTTGTGGTTGCTCGTGGATTGTATACGGAGACTAATTTATGTTGTCGCCCGTAGGGCGTGGATTAGTCCAAATCCGTATCCTCTTAGATTTGGGTTTGGGGGTTGGGTTTAAGAATATGTTAGTCTCATTTAAGACTAAGATCAACTTAAACGTTAGTTAAGGATACGTTAGTCTAATTTTAGACTAAGATCAACTTAACGGTTTGCTAAGGACACGTTAGTTTAATTTTAGACTAAGGTCTGTTAGTGTATATGCCCTAGAGGCCATTACTGTATCATACTAGTTTGTATATTACTTGATGGAAGCTTGGGATATTCACAGTTGTATAGACAATCTTGCTCGAAATGGTAGTATGCTACTTGGTTTATTTCTACTTTAATGTGTGCATGTGTTTCTTTTTGGCATATCGCCTATACACATTTGTGGAGCCCTTAGGATCTTTGCTTGATTACCAGCGTTGTGATGGCAGTCACACTAGTGGGGGCTGGGTAATCTACAAGCACATCCTTATACAGGTCCCTAGTCGTAGGACTATCGAGACAGGGCATCGATACTCCGGAGTAGACTAGCGTATGCGCTTCTCATCCCAGCAGGGGAGACGGTCTGTCCCACAGCCGTCAGTACGTCGTACTTGAGATAGTATGCGGGTGCTCGTTAGGTTACGAGTACACTGGACAGGACTCGTCGGGAACTGTTGGTTGGTACTATACCTATCGTCAGTTATCAGTTCCCAGATGACATGAGTACAGCTTAGTCCGCTGACTTGACACCGTCACTTCGCCTCGAGTGTGTTCCCATTGTATTGTACTTTGATTACTACCCCACCACGACTCAAAAGAGTCGTGCAAACAGGTAGTAGTTGGGTGCAGTCCCGAAGCACTTGGAGGCAGTGACGGTCAGACAGGATTCGTCTCTCCCGGTATTGGGAGTTGATATCGCGCTGTGTCAAGGAGAGCCATTACACATAGTCGTCCCTGGCCAGGAAAAGCGAGATATACTGGTAGGTTTCCAGTGTTATCTCAGGGTGTTCTGGGCTACACTCCGACATGACTTGTACCGCTATTAGGGGACTGAGGTTTACCGCCCCCTAGGCCCGCCATGCGATATTCTCAGACGAACAGACTAGACTATACGGAGACTGTTACATTCAGGCTCAGTAGGAGTTCGGATGGGTTCACCTCATCAGTCTTCTTATCGGCATCTACCTGGGGACCGTTACGTACAGCTAGTGCCACTTGCAGTCTATGGTTAAACCCACTGCCAGCGTAGTGTCGAGTCTTTAGAGTCCCACACAGAGAGCTATTCGCCTTTGGGCAAAACAGAGTAGAGGTCGCATGGTTTTGCGACAGGGTTCGTTCACATCCGTGCACTTGTGCACGTTTGGTGTCCGGGCAGTTATTACTAGCGGGCTTTGATTTAAACCAAATCCTAGTATACGTTTTGGGATTGGTTTTATCTCGTTTGTATTCGTGTTCCTCGGAACGCGGATGCGGGTGTGTATGCACGGTTGACTGAGACAGAGGCAGAGGATTCTCATTAGGGTTGTTGACTGTTGACATTTTCTAAACCCTAATGAGAATAAGAAATATGATTCATAATAATATTAATTAAGTATCATTGTGCCATGGTTGAGTTGAAAGTTTGACTTTTGTTGACTTGTTGACTTTGTTGACCGGTTGACTATGTTGGACTTGTTGACCATCATCATTTCATGGCTATCATTTCATGGGTATGACTTTTGCTTGCTTGTTGTTTACAAATTGCATTAAATGCATGAAATGATAATACCATTGAAATGAACCATCACAAAATACTTAATTATTATTGTTATCATGATTATTTTTCCTTTTGAGAGCATGGTTGTAAAAAGTCTTCCTCAATCTATCATTTCCATTCTCTCTCATCCAAGCTCTCCCTCTTCCTCTCTTGCTCATGGTTCTCTTGTCTCATGAGTTGAGAAACAAGAACCATTGAGATAAAACCCTAAAAACACTTCTCTATTCATTCTAGAGTACAAGGTCTAGCAAGCCAAGTATTTTAGTTTCCTCTCCATTGAGGTAGGAGCCAAAGGTAGAAGCTTTCGGGGGGATCCATCTTCGGCACAGGTAGATGACGAGGTGAGGCCGATCCGACCACTACAAGGAGAAGAAGAGAAGGAGTTCAAGACTAGGTATAACCCTAACATAGTAGTTAAACTCTTAGTTAGGTTGTTAGATAGTTTGTTTAGCAAAGATCCGGTTTCTAGTCCATGTTACCCTTCACCGTAAAAATCGTTTTTCTCCGTTTCCGCAACCCCGAAAGAACCGGTACGGGTAACGTAGACTTACAGTGGTATCAGAGACTGGATAAACACTATCTAGCATGTTAGCAAAGTATCTAGAATTTCGATCGGAGATAAAATCACAAAACATGCCCGAAAACCATGCTTGCTGTCGATTTTTTGAACAGCTCAAAAAATAATTTGACACATCTGAAAAATCGTCTCAGGGTTTTCTGTAAACACACAGCAAAAACGATCCAGCGAGTCGACCAACTCACCGCGGAACTGCGGCCAAAACAAGCGTTTGGCCGCGGATCCGCGGCCGAGTTGACTCGGCCGTGGATCGGTTTTGCTGCAAAGTGTTCTGTGTGATGTTTTGGGATTTTTGGAATATGTTGTTTCTGCCCAGATTTTTCAGAAAACAAATTTGTGTTTTGGGGTGATTACAAATCCGTATTTTGATCGAACTTCTATAGAATTTAGCTAATGGGTTATATCTGTGATGTGATATATGTATTGAACGTCTACTAATCGCTATACGTCGATTAGTGGGGGTTATACATATCTGTGATCTTTAATGTTGCTGGTATGTGTATATGAATTCGTTGGATTGTCGCGGATGAATAGCCGGGGGGTTGTGAGATGAGAGTTTTCTTTAACTTTTCATTTGATGTAATATGTAATTGATGTAATATTATTTGTATGGCCGCACATCCGGGATGAGGTTGTAGCTGCCATTGTATATTATTTCTTTTACTGTTTTTGCTCCTACGATAGACCCAAGGTGGGGTGCACAAACTACCGGGTACCTCGAAGTGCCGAGTGGCCTACTCACGTTGTTGAGGGAGGTTGCTTCACTTCGGGTATTTGACGGGTAGTTTGCCGCACCCGTAAGGGTCTAGGGTGGGGTCTTGGCTATTCATCACGACCGTGTAATCCGCTTTTCGTTGTAGGCTCGAACGAAACGCGGATTCCTAGTATATCCAATGTGTTCATCTGTGATTTGGAATGGGTATCATTGCATCTGACGAATGTATATATCTATATATGATATCTATTTAGGCGTTGCTTATGTTTTGCATCCGCGCTAGTCCTGCCCCCGCTCTGTCGTTAGTTAAGTAGCCTAACGGGCAATGACGGGGCCCCGTGGCGAATGCGGATGGCATAAGCGTACGTCATATTTTCGTTGTTTTCTGCAATGGTAGGATTAAATGATGGGACGCATTAAATTAATGCAAGAAAATAAACCAAAATAAATTCGTTGGAACAATTTCAAAACCACTCGGTTTCTTTTCAAAAACAACTTTTAAACGCGAAGCTTAAACCACTCCTTTTAAAAGCTATCACGTTCCATCGATTATATCAAGTTCACTACGTTCATGGTTTTGCCAAAACCATTCGTAGCCCTCCATCATTTCAGTTAAATATTCGGTAGTATTCAAGCTATGTATTTTGACCTACGCCAAGGCATAGTGATTGGTAGCTGCCGGATATTTATCTGTTGTATAGATAGATGCGTTGGTTTGGGACAGTCGTACTGCCATTTTGGCCTACGTCAAGGGTATGTACGGGTGGGTTCAAATTAACCTGGTAAATGATGGGTAGAACTTGACATGTGACTTATGATATTTTGGCCTACGTCAAGATCATAAGAGCATTGGGCAAAAATCCACATCGGGAGTTTCTAAAGAAACTGAAACTTGCTAGTGTTGCATACCATTTGGAGTGTGATGATTCTGGTAGGATTCCTTCAGTTTTATCACACGATGATATTTGGATCCCGATCCTACTGTGAGTATATGCTACTCCTCGGGAAATTTCTCACTTAACGATCAATGCTATAAACCAAGTAGGTGTCTAGAAAGGTGTTAGCGGGGCTATGCCCCCAGGGAAAAGAGGTTATTTAATTAAGGAACTTCGCGAAAGCGTTGGAAAACCTCCCTCGAAATACCAACACTGGCCTGGCTGAACGGTTAAGCAAGTATTGTACGGTGAGATTAATCCCGACTAATTCTTCCTTTTTGGTTTGAGGAGGAATTCGAGAAACAGTGGGAGCCATCCTGTTTAGACAAACTAAAAACCACTCTAAACTTGCAAGAGCATCATGCTAAAGTGTTTCTTCTCTCTCCCCTAATTGCAGCGACCAATCGTCATGACCGAACTTAGTTATTACTAGATAAAAACATACTGACAGGGCCAAACTACAAAGATTGGCTCAGGAATGTCAAAATGGCAATCACTTATGACAAGCTGGGGTATCTTCTTACCACCAAAGCCCCCCTGTCCCAGGTCCCACCTCCAGCGTCACGGATAAGGAAATCCATAAGACCTGGGAGATCGACTGCGCGAAGGCCAAGTGCCTCGTGTTTGCCTCTATGGATAATGAACATCAGAGGAAGTACGAGAATATGGACCTTGAATCCATATTTCTCCATACAAAAGAGCTGTATGGAGAGCAATCCCGTATCACAAGATACGAAGTCTCGAAAAAGTTGTTTTCGACGAGAATGGCCATTGGATCATCAGTAGCGGAACACGTGCTTAAGATGATTGGCTATATTGAAGAGCTCGCGGACCTTGGGACCACGTTAGAGAACGAGCTCTATACTGACTTGATTCTCCAGTTCCTTCCTTCCACTTACGCCCAGTTTATCCTGAACTTCAACTTGCAAGAAAAAGAAGTATCAAGACACTGAGATCTGATCGAGGTGGTGAATACTTGAGTGCCGAGTTCCTGGATTACCTAAAAGAGAATGGAATTCTCTCTCAGCTTACTCCTCCATACACTCCACAACATAACGGTGTATCGGAGAGACGGAACCGAACCCTATTGGATATGGTATGTTCCATGATGAGTAGCGCTGAGTTACCGCGATCATTCTGGGGATATGCACTAGAATCAGCTGCATATCTTTTGAACCGAGTTCCAACTAAGACTGTGCCTACCACACCATATCAGATGTGGAGTGGGAAGAAACCCTATCTTCAATATCTGAAGATTTGGGGATGTCCAGCTTTTGTCAAAAAGCAGCATGCGGACAAACTCGAGGCATGCTCAGTACAGTGCAAGTTTGTGGGATACCCAAAGAACTCCATGGGGTATCTTTTCTATTACGTAGAAGAACAAAAGGTTTTTGTCTCTCGTAATGCCCACTTTCTGGAACATCAGTTCTTAGAAAAAGAAATAAGTGGGAGCGCAATAGAACTGGAAGAAATTCCAGAACCACAAACTATTACTGAAAGCTTAGTAGAACCAGAGGGTTCGAAAGAACAGGACATTCCTGTGCCGCTCCGCAGAAGTAGTAGACAGTCTCATCCGCCCGAGAGATACTACGGTTTTCTCATAGACGGGGATAGAGAGGATTGCATCATTGATAATGATGAGCCAACTAGCTTCCAGCAGGCCATTCAGAGCGTTGACTCGGTAAAATGGCTGGATGCAATGTGGACCGAAATGGAGTCCATGTACACCAACAAAGTATGGACTTTGGACGTTGCTCCAGATGGGTTAAAACCCGTAGGATGCAAGTGGATCTTCAAGAGGAAGATTGGTGTAGATGGACAGGTTGAGACCTATAAAGCTAGACTTGTTGCAAAGGGTTTTCATCAAAGACCTGGTTTGGACTATGACGAAACCTTTTCTCCAGTGGCTATGCTCAAATCCATTCGGATCCTTCTTGCCATTGCTGCCTTCCACGATTATGAGATTTGGCAGATGGACGTAAAGACCGCTTTTCTAAATGGAAATTTAGAGGAGTGTGTCTATATGGACCAGCCAGAGGGTTTCATTCAGAGTGGGAGCAGCGGAAAAGTGTGCAAGTTGCTTAAGTCCATTTATGGACTAAAGCAGGCATCGCGGAGTTGGAACATCTGTTTTGATGAGACGGTTAAAGAATTTGGTTTTATCAAAAATCCAGATGAACCATGTATCTCTAGTAAAATTGTAGCACGAACTGTCGTATTCCTCGTTTTATACGTGGACGATATTCTCTTGATAGGAAATAACATTCCTATGCTACAATTTGTCAAAGGGTTCTTGTCACACAGGTTCTCCATGAAAGACCTGGGTGATTGATTAGTATGAAAATATTAAGTTAACCGCAATCAGAAACGGCGTCGCTTTGCACCTAGCCGGTGAGTACGGGTCGATCCACAGAGATGGGTAATTTCCTTTTTGTGTTATCACGAGTTGATTCCAAATGTTTTTTGGATTGATTAAATCTAAAACCTAGATCTATCACTAAACTGAATTAATCTAAATTAAAGTCTTGCTAGGGTTAG
The DNA here is from genome assembly GCA_030015575.1 of Agapanthus africanus. NCBI lineage: Eukaryota > Viridiplantae > Streptophyta > Magnoliopsida > Asparagales > Amaryllidaceae > Agapanthus > Agapanthus africanus. Next base: position 862,518,960 of record CM057338.1, on the reverse strand, counting down.
GTTTAGGGGAAGTTTGGAGATTAAAGGTTTCCTCACCGCTTTCATTGCCTTATTTTAGATCTATTAGATGTTACGGTAATTATCAATAAAGTGGATCCGAATCTTTTGGGAAGATGTTTCTTCCTCTAGATTCGTATCCTTCCTTTGTTGATAATTACCCTAACCCCCATGGAAAACACGCGCAACCGGCCCTTTATACTACGGTTCATCGTTACCTCGTGGGGTAGGATGCCGTAGGGAGCGGTTGTGCGTGCATGCATGGAGTTCTAACTCTTAGGTGTGGATGGCATGAAAGGGATGAGAGATCTCATCTCTCAAACCTTTCCCTAAGGCTAACCCTAACAAGCGAGGAGACTACTCGCTCATTAGGGGATGATAAGACATACTAATTAAAAGAATTAAAACAAAGACATAAAATAACTTACTAGGTTGACGGCTCCCTCCAACCAATATAGAACAGATCTGAATAATACTCCCAGCAATTCTGAATTTTATTGATTGAAAAGAGGCATGAGTTTTACAGATCTGAGATTACAATTTATAGGAAAACATGAAAACTAGGGTTACAGACTCTCGCAGATGTGCAATTACAGATTTGCCCATGGAAAATCCCAACGCCCGCACCGACGCACCGACACAAGAAAAATACACCGACACGGGCTTTAAATGGCCGCGGAACCGCGGCATTAGTTGGCTTGGGCCGCGGTTCTGCGGCCCTTTGGTGAGATCATCTCACCAAACTTCCTTGGTTGGTTCATTATACATTGGGATTTATATTTCCATAGTTCTTTTCTCCCTTTGGCTTCTGGTCTTCTCCAGATCTTCAGTGAAACTTGTAGTGGTCTTTTAACTGTTTCCTTTGACATTTCGGACCATGCGTTGCCTTGTACACTTGTGAATTGTTCTTTGTCTAGGCTTGACTATGGTCCTTCTACTTGTTGGTCAAAAGTCCCTCTTTTTGTATCATCTTTTATCTGTTTCACCGTTTTCGCTCCAAGAACCTATATCCTGTAATATGCAACAAACGTGCGTCAAGAGTACCTGTTTATTTATAAAATGAATGAAAATGGGGAGTACAATAATGCAATATTATAGTATGAACAAATACCCCCAAACTTATATTTTGCTCGTCCTCGAGCAAACTTATTTTTATTCACTAAAATCCTAACCGCATTTTCGCAGGGAAACGCGATTGCACTGAGCACGTGCAACAAGCCGTTAAACCTCTATGTGTCCCTAGTAGGAGGAGTGTTGTCTCCTGAGGGTTTTCAGCGGATTACACCCACAAAATCCCATCAACTTGGCCCATTGACTTTTGTTCTCCAATTAGGTTTTCTAACAAGGAATTCTATTATCTTTTGACTCGCAAATTATCCACCCACATTCTTCACACTTCCTTATCATCTAACTTAAGATTATATATGTTCTATAGATTTACTTAGCTTTCGGCATCTCTTAAGTTTTCCTTCTAGGGTTCCATCTCCATTTAGGAATTTCTATCAACTCTACCAAAGATACAAGTTCTATTCTTCATCCCTTTTTCTCATCTAAACTCCAATTACATACTTCTACGTGTGTGTATAGATCACCCCTACACTTGGAAATTCAAATCAAGCAATCATACTCTCGTCCATTGTCCAAAGCACTTAGTGAATTTTTTAAATGAAATTCGCTTACACATCCTTCATGCGACCGTTAATACTTCTTGAGGTACCAACAACCGATTACAAGATGCGTTAGCACTTTAAAGCGTACTTCCTAGTTTTGCAACACCCAAGGCTTTAGCAGTGACTCCCAAACCAGTTGGTCTAAGGCACTAGGTGATGAAGCACCCTCGCTAAATATTTTTCTATTTTTTACAGCCTTAAGTAATCACAAAAACCAGTGTCCATTTTTTTTCTTTATTCACCTTTTTTTTCTCTTTTTTTTTATTTGTACTAAGGACTTTAGACAAGAACATTTCAATGTCTCTTCTACTATTCCAAGTTTTACGGTGCATGATTGTGCAAGTTGTAGGGTATACATTTTTAGAATCTAGACTTAAACTAGGAACTATTTTTCAAACTTATACTCTAATAAGAACATCAATACTCTTCCCTTGTTTCGACTTAGTCCAAGAAGTGAACCCAAAATTTGCCTATTTCTAAATAAACTACAAGGCATATACTTTCTACCGTTAAATTTTAAGGAATGTTATTTTTGGGGTTTTTAATTCACTATGACTAAGATCTAGTTTTTCCTAGCTAGTTAACCTATTTGTCAAACTCTAGTCAATTAGCCAAAATTGAATATAATTATTTTTATAATTTTTGAATTTTTTTTTTCAATTTTTATGGGTTTTCAAATAAATATGCAAATGCAAAAATATGTACAAATGAATGCGAAGGAAGAAGACGTACCGAGCATACCCCCAAACTTGAACTTGACAGTGTCCTCACTGTCATGCTAAACCAAGAGGGTCAAAATACCTGCACTCCCCTGTTTATTTATTTATAAATTTTTTATAAATTTTTTATTGTTAAGGAAAACAAAAATATATACAGAAAGGCCCTCCCCCAAACTTCATTTAAACTACGTTAGACATTACTGCCAAACCTTGTATAGACCAAACATCAACACCAACCAGTTGAAAAATTTATCAGTAAAGAGTATTGGTTGGTGGAAGAATAAGTTGTAGCGGTCCAAAAAGAATTGGGGAAGATAGAATTGGTGGTATGGAAGGTATGGAGGTGAATAGACAGAAGGTGGTGATGAATCAAAACGAGAATGCGAATGATCAGCAATCAGTGGAATATTGGCATTCTCGTAGCTTATTAAAAGAAATGGGGGTGGTTCAACTTCTAAAAGAGGAGGTTGACTAACCACAATATCCCCAAACTATTCCTGTGGGTCCTCTATTGACGTGGCATCATCCATCAATTTCATACGATATTCAATTATAAGGGAACCGATCTCCTCGATGTCCGCCATAGTCCAACCGAAAACTTGCCGCCTATCTTGTAAGACCATCAAAATGGCGTTCTCTTGCTCAAGGGCTAGAGAAGCCGATATGATAATGGGAAAGGTCTCATTCTCACCTATGTAAGCATATTCTAGGTGAGGCGGTAAGGACATGAGTTCGAGTTTCGGAGGCGAAAGAATCATTGCGGAATCTACCTCGAACTCAAAGGACTCCAACACAGGTTCGAAATCACTGCAAACAACCAATTCGGATGGTTCAACTAACTCATCCACAAATTCAAAAGACTCATATTCGGGCTGTGAGTCGTCATCATCCGAAAAAGTGAAACATTCATAATCAATGTCGGTTGTGTCAACGATGGTAGGCTCAAGGAGGGACGCACTAGTGGCGTCAAAGCTGTTTTCATCAAATAGAAATCTTCCAAGCTCGCAGTCCTCCTGCGTGATTTCGTGAATAGAGCAAACTTCACGTGTACTAGTTTTAGGCACGGGGGGCAGACTTCCCATCTTATAAATATTGAACTCACTAGACATCTTCCCAAAGGATAGAGTCATGAAGCCATTGTGACAGTTTATTACAGCATTGGAAGTGGCCAAAAATGGTCGACCTAGGATCACCGGAATTTGGTTTCTTGGGTTAGCAACAGGTTGTGTATCCATAACAATAAAATCAATGGGGAATATGAACTCCCCAACTTTGATCAACACATCCTCTAGCTGACCCCTTGGATGGGTGATTGATCGATCAGCCATTTGGAGAGTACAACGAGTGGGCTTCAACTCTCCAACCCCTAATTGTTCGTACACGGAGTAGGGAATCAGGTTAACACTAGACCCAAGATCTAAAAGTGCTCGATTAATTTTCTTATCCCCAATTGTGATTTAAATCGTAGGACAGCCGGGGTCCTTTCGTTTTTGGGGTAACGTTTGGTGGTGGTTAATAGCATTGCTCACTGCACTAGCCACTAGCACTTTCTTGGGTACTTGAGATGCCTTTCTCTTCGAGGTGCATAAGCCCTTTAAGATTTTCGCGTATGAAGGGACTTGTTGGATTGCATCCAAGAGAGCTAAATTTATGCTAACCTGCTTAAATATCTCCACAATCTTCTCCACTTGTGCAGTTGGTTTATTAGGACTCAACCTGTTTGGGAATGGAGCATTTTGAAAATTCGTTGAGTCAAATGTCTGTGGAGTAGAATGTAGAGTAGGAACGGATCCCAGCGTGGATGTGTTCATGTTGTGAGAAATGGGTCCGTTCGAGCTAGAAGAAGTAGAGCCATGTGAAGGGTAGAGAATAGGCTCTAAAGAAAAAGGTGAAGAAGAAGGTGAAGAAAATGAAGAAGGGGAAGGTGACGATGGAGAAGACGAAGAAAAAGAAGAAGAACCACCGGCGGGGATGTCATCACTAGTTCCCATATTATTTTGCAACACTCTTCCGGATCTCAACGTGGTCACCGCATTTACATTGTGATTGTGATATGCGTTTTGTGTGTGACCGGGATTTGGCAATGGTTGAGATGGAAGCTTTCCCTTTTCTCTCTCGCTCAACGCAGCAGTTAATTGTGCAATTTATGCCTCAATAGATTTGATACTTTGATCGTGTGAGGCATTGTTATGCATCAAAGACTGAGCATAATTTTCAAATCTTGCTGCGGATTCTGTAGATTGCTTAAGAAATGCATCTAGACTTTTTTCGAGCGAGATAACCTTATCATCATTTGGTTGAACCAAATTGTTCGTTTGATTTGTATAAGGTTATTGTTGGAAAGGTTGCTGGTTTTGAGTTTGTGAAGGTGCTTGTTGTTGTTGTGGAGGAGGTCTTTGAAAGTTGTTATTCCCTTGGAACTGTTGATTTTGGTTCCAAGTAAAATTTGGGTGACTCCTCCACCCCGGATTATATGTCGAAGAGTACGGATCGTTTCTTTGTCGCTGCTGAAATGCAGCATTGACTTGATCCTGTCCTTGAGTAGATGCATTATAAGGACACTCTTCGGTTAGATGTGATGGATTCGCACAACAAGCACAAACAGTTCGTGGAGGTAAAGCAGGGGCAGGAGAAGACGATGAGATTTTGGTCTCAATGGCTTCTAGCTTTTTCATAAGTGCGGCCATCTCGGCCTTCATAGCAATCGACATATCTACTTGATGTATGCCTGCCCTAGATTGACCAACAGAAGAAGATGATGTGGTCTTAGTACTCTCCCACTGAATTGTTTGCTCACTAAGATCCTCAAGAAACTGCCAAGCTTCGTCACTAGACTTGGAGAGAAAATGACCTTGACATATGGTTTCTAGCAACAGCTTCGTTGCCGAGTTCAATCCCTCGTATAATGTTTGGCAAAGTTGCCAACTTTCGATCCCATGATGAGGACATTGAACAAGTAGGTCTTTAAATCTCTCGAAGCACTTCCAAAATGGTTCGGAAGGAAGCTGTGAAAATTGTATAATCTCGTTGCGGATTCTAGCAGTTTTGTGATGAGGATAGAACTTTTTCAGAAAAGCTCTCACAAACTCGTCCCAATTTCTAATGGAATGTGATGCGGTGCTATATAGCCACTTCTCGGCTAGGTCACATAAGGTGAAAGGAATGACCCTTAGCCTTATAGCGTCATCACTTAATTGGGTCGTTTTCATCATAGCGCAAACGTTTTGGAATTTATTGATAAAGATATATGCATCTTCAGATTCCAAACCATGAAATTTTGGCAGCATATTGATGAAATGTGGTTTTATTTCAAAGTTGTCCCCATTTGCCGGTGGGGGTGAAAGACATGTAGGTAAAGAAGTGCGGACGGGGTAGAAGAGATCCTGGAGCGCAACTCGTGCGGGCGCTACAACAGGCGGAAGATTCGGGTTATTCGCACCTAACGGAGGTGGAATCATTCCCGTCGGTAAGGTATCGTTGGGGTTGAATCCCGACATACCTTCGAAAGAAGAACTTGAAGGTGGAGGTAAGGAAATGGACGGAATGTCGACGAAGGGTTCGTCGGTCGGTACCAACGAAACACGGACTAATCGGGCGTTAGTATCCCTAGTCCAAAATGACATACACTAAAGGAGTAGGGTAGTCAGAAAAAATAGAAAAACAGAATGTGGGGGTAAGATAACGTCAATGGAGGGAAGTGATGGAAGTGAGTTGCAAGTTTTCTTAGCGACAAGTTGCAAGTTTTGAAAAGAGTTTTCTTTTTTTTTTATGTGAGAGTTTTGCAAAGAGGTTTTTGTAAAGGGACTCGTGACACAAATGTATCAACCATACATGCACAATCAGGCCTAGATCTAGGATCACCTAGGTCTGCTAGACAGCTCCTAACTAGGGCTAGAAATAGGATCTCAAACCGCCTCTTCACCGACAAGTACGGCCAGGTAAGTGGGAAGGAACCACAGTAGTGGGCCTAATTAAAAACCACTAGCCTAGACACCGCAAAGTCAGTTAGGATAAACGGTAGATGCCTATACTAGTCCTTTTCCTATTGAGCTCGATGTCCTTAGGGCTGAGTCTAGTATTTTTTTTTAATTAATTGTGGTCGATGCAAAATGCTTTAAGTGTTTTCTGGAGTCCTGGGAAGGGTGATGAAATCCCCACCCAATCTGAGTTTGGTCAATTAGCCCCTTAAAGTCCGATTAAATTATGCAAAACAATAAAATTCACTTGCAATCAATTTTTTTAGCGCGGCGCAAAGAAACCTGCAGAAAATCTGTTATTTAGAAGGGGAGAGAAGATTTTTAGCGCAAAGAATTCCTGCAGAAATTTTTTACAGTGGATATATTGTAGGTTACAGAGGGGGGAATGAGAGAACAAGCCAGCAAATTTTCAGGTGCTGACGTGGCCAATGCACGGCGGAAACGCGGTCTGTTGGAGTGATCAGGCTCTGAAAAACTTTCTACTCCTCTGTTATGATATTTGCTCTCTGTTCTGATATGATTTATTTTGTTTTGCCCTCTGTGAATTTCCAGATCCGCGATTCTTCGCTGTTCCTGCAAGATTCAAACAATACACCCTTCAAACAGATAAAAATTGATAAAATATTTTTTTTATAATTATTTTCAGATTTTTATAATTTTTAAAATTTATATCAACCCGAAATTACACAGAAAGAAATTTTACGCCATTCCCGGCAACGGCGCCATTTGATTAGTATGAAAATATTAAGTTAACCGCAATCAAAAACGGCGTCGCTTTGCAGCTAGCCGGTGAGTACGGGTCGATCCACAGAGATGGGTAATTTCCTTTTTGTGTTATCACGAGTTGATTCCAAATGTTGTTTGGATTGATTATGTAGGGTTCCTAGGCACACTAATGAAGTCTCACAAGTGATCAAACATGCACAAATCAAAAAATTCCTTGTGCCTACAAACCCTAATACGGATCGTTAACTAGATATATAGGCGAAGCAAGCATGTAATCGAATTAAATGCTAAGGGAAAGTGACTACAACCTTTGTAGATCCGGTTCTCCACCTCCATAGCTCCGCAATGAAGTCTCCTCGCTGTCCATATCATATCTTGGGCTCTTGCGTCGGCTTCATCGGAGAAAAAGCGGGCTAGGTCATCGACGACGATGCCGAAGATGATCTACGTCGAGGCATCGCTAGATCAAGCTCCAACTTCACCAAGTCAAGAAAACTTGTGAAGGAAACACCCTATACTACTTGGCAAGAGGTAGAGGATGAAGAAATAGGAAGTGGGTAGACTTTAGATTTGGATTTCTCACACTTTTTCATCAATCACCATTGATGTAGCAAGCTTTCTTCTCATGAAAGAAGAAGATGAACAAGAAGAAGATGATATATTAAGTGTTTTGTAAATGATAAATAAATCAATACTTATCATTTACTAACCCTTGGTTAGTTGTAGAGAATGGACCATGGTTAAGTTGAATGGTTAGGGTTAAGGATGAGACAAGAATGGTGACTTAGTCAAAGTTTCAAGAAACTTCAACTACAAACAAATCAAGCCACCATTCTATTTTCTTATCATTTTCTTTTTCCAAAATAAACAAAAAGAATAAATAAAGGAATAAGTAAATAAAAAGAAAACCCTAATCATAAACTTAACCATGGTCTAATTCTTTACACTAACCCTAGCTTGCATGTATCATCAAACATGATACAATCATGTGCACAAAATATATCACATATACAATGTGCACAAACCAAGTGAGTAAATCCATTTAAAGTGAACCAATACTAGTTAATGCAAAGTAATATATCAAATATATAATTCTATATTAAATCATAAAATCAACACTTGATTTAACGATCCGGTCATGTCGCATATAACCGGCTAGTATCCAATGTATTGGCTTATCGAGTCAATCCTTGATTCGATAACTAGGTTATATCGCATATAACCATTCGATACATTCATCGCGAGAATAGAATACGGTATCACATACACGCATTATTCTCGGTCCCGCACATATCTCATATGCGCTCCTATTTCGTTTCGCTTGAGCCAGGAAACCTCTGTGTAGGACTCTAAAGACTCGTCAATACGCCGGCAGCAAATGATGATCATATCAAACACCCACAAGCCGCAAGCGGTCTGCTAAACGTAACGGCCACCCGGGTATTGAGCGATCAGAAGATCGACGAGCAAGCCCGCTCACACTCCTGTGAATCCAACCAGTAACACTTACCGTACAGTCCGGTCTGTTCGTCTGATATGTCGCATATCTCGCCTAGGGGTGGTAAACGTCAGACCCCAGTAGCTCGATAAGTCATGCCGACTTGAGGTCCATAACATTCGTGAAACTACTGATAACTCTTACCAGTATATCACTGCAACCCTGGCCAGGGATTTCCTGTTATGGCCAGTCGTGCATAGCGCAACATCAACCCCCAATACTGGGAGAGACGAATCCCCTCCTATCGCTCATTGCCTCCATGTGAATCGGGACTGTATCCAAAAACCACCTGTTTGCACGACTCAGTAGAGCCGTGGTAGGGTGGAATTCAAAGCACAGTGGGAGACACACAAGACTCTATGACGATCTCGGGTCAACAGACTAAGCTGTACCAGTGTCACCAGAGAACTGCCATCTGACGTGAGGTATAATACCATCTGGGAGTTCTCGGCGAGTCCGTTCAGTGTACCCAGTCTCCACTGAGCACCCGTATACCATCTCTGATGTCAAACACCAATGGATATGGGATCATCCATCGCCCATCGCATGGGTCGAGAAGATATACGCTAGTCTACTCTGGAATATCGATGCCCCGTCTCGATATTCCCTCGACTAGGAACATTTCAAGGATGTACTCATGGACTATCCAGGCCCCACTAGTATGATCTGCATCATAGCCCTGGAAGTCGAGTACACATCCTAAGGGCTTTATCAACATGTAACAGAGAGACAGAAAGTATACACGTTAAGATAAACAGCAACCAGATAGCGTACTATCATGTCGAGCAAGAAAGTCCTTTCTATATATGTCCCAGCATCCACTACAATATACATCCAATGTACAGTAATGGCCTCTAGGGCATACATATAACTAACAATCTCCCACTTGCACTAGGGCCATCCGTAGCAGTGGTTGCAGTATCACATACTCAACCATCCCCTAAAAGTCTCTCTTTGGGAAAAGGCCTTCGTGAGTGGATCCGCCGTGTTGTCCTCTGAATCTACTCTCCTAACCTCGATCAACCTGGAGATCAACTATCTCCATGATCAGGTGACGCTGCCTCAGAATTTGTCTGGGTCACTGATGGGACCAGGGTTCCATGGCCGAAGCCACACTTCCATTGTCATACAATGGTAGGAACCTAGTTCATCTTATGAACCATTATACACCCAAACTGCCTCTTTGGTAGTATCTTTAATAGCGATGTTACCAGCCTTTATCGTCTAGTTTGCCACGGTATCTAGCTTGGAACTTTTCCAACATACCGTCCCTTTACTGAGGGTAAAGACAATGCCTGTGACTGACATTCAGTCGTCCTTATCACTCTGGAACCCTTCCAGTGATTTTCCCCAGGATCGATTGATACCATCTCAGTACAACTAGTGAGTATCCTAACATCCAATTAAATCTATCTCATAGATCCAAAGCTTAGGATTTAGTAGGTATCACTTTGATCCTATATGGAAAATCATTGTGATAAGTGGAGATTGATCGAGCGTAGCATAGGAAACTCCTTCCCTAACAAGAGTATGTCATCCACGTATTCTACGAGGATCGTCACCATACTCCCTACTACCTTCTTGTTTATACAAGGTTCATCTACCATTTTGATGATGTCAACTTCTTTGACTTATCCATCAAAACAGATGTTCCAACTCCGCGATGCCTGCTTTACCTTATAAAGCATCTTGCACACGTTTCCGCTGCTCCCACTGTCTACGAGGCCCTCTGGCTGTGTTCTTATAGACGTTCTCTTCTAAATCAATATTTAGAAAAGTAGTCATGGCACCCAACCACCAGATATCGTATTCATGGTATGTAGCCGTGGCAAGTAGGATCTGGATGGACTCAAGCATAGTCCCTAGAAAAGGTTTCATCATTATCCACACCTGGTTGATGACTAAAACCTTTAACAAGTCTAGCTTTAAAAGTCTCAACTTTTCCATGTACACCAAGTAATCTTCTCAAGATATACTTGCTCCTGATGGGGATTTAACCCTTCAGATATAGCAACCAAAGTCCATACTTTGTTGGTGTATAAGGATTCCATCTCAGATTACTAAGCATCCAGCCATTCTTACAGAGTCCCTACTCTCGATGGCCTGCTCGAAACTGATTGGGCCATCATCTCATGATGCAATCCTCGCTCCCACTGTCATCGAGAAACCGAGGTATCTCTCAGGCAGGCGAGGAACCCTACCAGATCGGCGGAGAGGCTGAGGTTCGTCGGGGACTATAGAATCCTTTGGTTCTGTCAAATCTTCAGCTGTAGTTTCGTATACCTGGAACCTTTCCAGTTCTACAGAACTGACCTTGCCTTGATCTTGTCCGGATTTTTTCTTTTGACATAGGCCGGACAATCCCAAATCTTAACTTACTTAAGAGATAGGATCTTCCTACACCATATCTCATATGGAGTGGTAGGCACTGATTTGATTCGAACCTAATTCAACAGGTATGCAGCTTCTCAAGCGCATAACTCCCAAAAAGGAAATAGGTAACTCAGTAGTACTCATCATAGAGCACACGGTATCTAATATTGTGTGATTGCTCCGCCCCGATACACCGTTGTGCTGTGGTGTATTCAGAGGAGTAATACTGAGAGAAAATCTCATTTTCCTTTAGAATAGTCTAAGGATTCCATGCACAAGTATTCTCCTCCCTGATCTCATCATAGGACATAATTCTTATACCCGTATTTTGGTTCTCTACTTCCTAGTTATATTCTGTGAATACCTCAAAAGGTTCGGACTTATATTTCAACAGGAATATATGACTGAATCTTGAGAGATTATCAGAGAATACAATGAAGTATAAAGAACCTGTCCTGGCATGTGTAGACAGGAGACCTTACATACATCACTATGTATCAGTCCCAAGAGTTTACTAACTCTTTCTCTGTTTCCAGTAAACAGAGCTGGTGTCATTATATCTTTGTGACATGACTGGCAAGTTTCACAAGATGTAAATTCAAACTGATTTAAATATGCATCTAAATGTAACTTCAGCTAGTCGGGTCGCATTGATATGACCTAGTCTACAAAACCTCAAGAAGAATTCGTTCATTTCTGAACTCTTCCTCTTGTGTGTGTTCTGAATACTAAGAACTGTAGTTTGATTTAGAACGTCAATGCTTTTAGATAACGTGCCTGAACCGATCAACTTTTGATATAGGAAATGTTCAAAACATTATCCATCAATACAAAATTATATCCTTTCTTTACTAATAAAGAGACTGATATGATTTTGTATATTAGGTTCGGTATCTAATAGCATTTGTTCAGAATCAATGTATTCGTAATACAGAGTGACAGTGACCAACAGACTTGGCTGCAACACTTGCCCCGTTTTCTGCCTCATGAAACTTATCACCCGTTCTCAGTTTTTCTACCTTTTTGTAGCCCTATGTAACAGATTACATATCTGGGATCCTGATCCGGTATCATATACCCAGGATGCAGAGGATACTGAGAAACAGTTCTTTGTAATGAACACACCCGAAGGAGATGCATCATATGCACTGTCTTCGTTTGGGCGGCATAGGAATTCTGGTATTCCCTATTTCCTGCTCTGTCTTATAACAATTATAAGTTGGAGCGGGACCAACGTTCCCCAGCTCAGAATAACAAGCGGGTTCGGTCAATACATCCATTTTATTATCTTGATTAAGGCGTGATATGGTCGCTACCAGGAGAGAGAGAGAAGAAAACACTCTGCGTGCGCTCTTGCATGATCAGATTGGTTATATATTTTATCTAATCAGGATGGCTCCCACTGTTTTTATCAAATCTTCCTTCAAACCTTAAAAGGAAAGACTAGCCGGGATTAATTACACTTTACAAGTTCGCCAATCTTTCAGCCAGGCCAGTGTCGGTACTTTGAGGGAGGTTCCCCGTGCTTTCGCACGGACCTAATTACAGTAAACCTCGTTTTCCCAGAGGCGTAACCCCGTTGACACCTTTCTAGACACCTACTTGATCGGCTAATTGTAAAGTGCAAAACTCTCCCAGGAGTAACAATTACTCGCAGTGGGTATCAGGATCCAACTATCATATAGAAGGTATGCAATCTCATTGCAAATTTCAACACTTGAAACTCCCCATAAAGGTTTTACCCCTAGCACCTATGACCTTAACTATGGTCAACAAATCATAAGTACTAGTCAAGTTCTACCCGTCATTTCGTGATTAATTAGACCCACCCACATGACCCTTAACTAAGGTCAACAAAGTCATGCGACTGTCCTAACTAATCGCATCATATGCGGTGTAGGAAGACATCACTTAGCTACCATACACCGTGCCTTGACTATGGTCAACAAACACAGCACGAATACTAAGTACTCTACTTCCTAAAATGACGGAGGGTTGCGAATGGCTTTTTGTGAAAACCTTTAACGCTTTGAACTTGATCTCGTTGCGGAATCAAATGGTTTTTAAATGGAATGTTTTCGAGGCTTTTCTAGTTTTGCTAAAGGGGTCACTCCCGGTGAAGGGATCGTCGGCCCTTTCCTCGTCGAATGAGGTGCGGGATATATCATATATATCACTGTGCAAAGCGGAAACTGTAGAAGCGATCAAAGACAAACCGAGGGTTGTAGTATCTGCCAGTTATTGCTAAAGGAGTCACTCCCGGTGAAGGGATCTCGGTCCTTTCCTCATCGAATAAGGTGCAGGATGTTCTATAATGAACACCGCGATGCAAAGCAAGAACTGTAGCTACCTGTTTTATTTTGAAATTCGATTCCACAACATCAATTAGGTTTATTTTCTTTCATTAATCTCATTAATGAATATCCCATCATTTAATTCCACCTAAACATCACAGATAAATATAACGTACGCTTATGCCATCCGCATTCGCCTCGATGTCCCGTCTGCACCGTTAGGTTAGGTAACTAACGCCAGAGCGAGGCAGGGCTAGCGCGGGTGTAAAACATAAGCAACGTCTATATAATATATCATATATACTATATATAATATCTGTCACAGAACATCGCATGATCACATCATAGATAACGCAGCAGAAAGAATCATATGAAATATTGGATATACTAGGACGTCCGTGTTTTCAAAACGAGCCAGTATAAAACACGGATTCCACGGTCGTGATGAATAGCCAAGCCCATACCCCTATACCCCTACGAGAGCGGCAAGCAACCCTACCAATTCTAGAGTTAGGAGACCCGGACTCGACTCCTCGAGTTGATCTCCCACTGGACTCCAGAACCCGGTTACTTGTGCTCCCCTCTTTGGGTCTATCCTAGTGCAGAAAAGTAAATAATATACATCAACGGTGACATCTTCCTCAACCTGGAAGTGCCCCAATAAAAGAATATTACATACAAGTTTTTACATGAATGAAAATGAAAAACACTCATCTCACATAAAAACCCCCGGCTATTCAAACACGACGATCCAATATAACATATCCAGCAACACATAAAATCACATGTCATCAACGTAAGTAAATATGCGCATCCCAATTGTCGTTGACATATAGCAACGAAACCGGCGATATCACATATGACACTTACGGTCACAGAAAAGAAAGTGTAAAACTACAACAGTTGGAATCCGCAACCACCTCAGACATCGCATGCCTGATCAAATGAATTCTTTAGACATCGCATGCCTAACAATTATAAACCCCGCATTTTAGTCTCATTATCGAAAACACTTTTCAATATCAAGTCGGGCAATTCAACAGGATTCCCGACATTCTGATCGAATGCTCGTCGCAAACTTTAGTAGGCGGCCGCACCCCCGACGCCGTCGACGAAGTGCACCAAGTCGGAACACCGCTACCGGGAGCACCCGAACGGATGCTTTCGGTGACGGGGTTCTCCTACAGTCACTTGGTCGGGGCTATGGGGTGAGGCTGTCTATTAAGTTTACCCGGCGAGTATCCGCGTACGCTACGTGATTGCGACGGACTTTTGATCTCATCAAAATTCCGTGGCAACCGATCAAGTGAGACTAAACTGCTATATTTATAACATTCATTAAGTCATCTCATAACTATTTGCGAATTCCAATTACTGTATCACATTCCGGATAAATAGAAAATGTTAAACTTTTTGATCGAACAAACGAACACCCAAGTTTTCCCGAAACAGCTCAACACATGAAATAAGTCTAACAGCATTCAGTTCGTGCCTCAGTACCAACGGTCCAGCCGTAGAAGGGTCAAGCCAACGCCTCACATGTGGCACGCCGTACTGCCCCAAACCCGAAGGTTCAAAGGGCAGTTCAAGACGGTCACATAATCGAGTTAAGATTTGTTGTCTTCTAGAGGGTCCATCGCGTTACTTGCATTACTTAGAACGTCGTTAAACTACGGAAAAATCCAACACTTGGAAATTTCCCGGCAGGGGAAAAAGTGGGTATTTATGTCCGATCGAACTTTTTAACATATTCTAAAATTTATCTGGAAAAACACACTGACAAAATTAGACAATCCGATTGATACACTGAGTCCCCAATACAACCCAGAAAATGAAACTCTGGAAAAAAAATTATTAAAAATCCCCAGGAAAACCAACACAGACAACTAAGGATTACTGTGCAAAGTTGGATGCACAAAGCGACAAAATGGCCGCGGAACCGCCGCATGAGCATGCTCATGCCGCGGATCCGCGGCGGCTTTATGGAATCAGGCCCTCGAATTTTACAGTAACCCTTAGATCTTCCTGCTGATTTTTCTGAATATTTTTAATCTACAAAAATCCACATTTTACAGAATTGTCCAGAGAGCATTTTCAAGTCGGGGTTTTGGGTCGATCGGACTTCTAATTCCGTCGGGACTTCGCCTAAGGCTCTAGCTAGGCTCTGATACCACTGTAGGGTTTCTAGGCACACTAATGAAGTCTCACAAGTGATCAAACATGCACAAATCAAAAAATTCCTTGTGCCTACAAACCCTAATACGGATCGTTAACTAGATATATAGGCGAAGCAAGCATGTAATCGAATTAAATGCTAAGGGAAAGTGACTACAACCTTTGTAGATCCGGTTCTCCACCTCCATAGCTCCGCAATGAAGTCTCCTCGCTGTCCATATCATATCTTGGGCTCTTGCGTCGGCTTCATCGGAGAAAAAGCGGGCTAGGTCATCGACGACGATGCCGAAGATGATCTACGTCGAGGCATCGCTAGATCAAGCTCCAACTTCACCAAGTCAAGAAAACTTGTGAAGGAAACACCCTATACTACTTGGCAAGAGGTAGAGGATGAAGAAATAGGAAGTGGGTAGACTTTAGATTTGGATTTCTCACACTTTTTCATCAATCACCATTGATGTAGCAAGCTTTCTTCTCATGAAAGAAGAAGATGAACAAGAAGAAGATGATATATTAAGTGTTTTGTAAATAATAAATAAATCAATACTTATCATTTACTAACCCTTGGTTAGTTGTAGAGAATGGACCATGGTTAACTTGAATGGTTAGGGTTAAGGATGAGACAAGAATGGTGACTTAGTCAAAGTTTCAAGAAACTTCAACTACAAACAAATCAAGCCACCATTCTATTTTCTTATCATTTTCTTTTTCCAAAATAAACAAAAAGAATAAATAAAGGAATAAGTAAATAAAAAGAAAATCCTAATCATAAACTTAACCATGGTCTAATTCTTTACACTAACCCTAGCTTGCATGTATCATCAAACATGATACAATCATGTGCACAAAATATATCACATATACAATATGCACAAACCAAGTGAGTAAATCCATTTAAAGTGAACCAATACTAGTTAATGCAAAGTAATATATCAAATATATAATTCTACATTAAATCATAAAATCAACACTTGATTTAACGATCCGGTCATGTCGCATATAACCGGCTAGTATCCAATGTATTGGCTTATCGAGTCAATCCTTGATTCGATAACTAGGTTATATCGCATATAACCATTCGATACATTCATCGCGAGAATAGAATACGGTATCACATACACGCATTATTCTCGGTCCCGCACATATCTCATATGCGCTCCTATTTCGTTTCGCTTGAGCCAGGAAACCTCTGTGTAGGACTCTAAAGACTCGTCAATACGCCGGCAGCAGATGATGATCATATCAAACACCCACAAGCCGCAAGCGGTCTGCTAAACGTAATGGCCACCCGGGTATTGAACGATCAGAAGATCGACGAGCAAGCCCGCTCACACTCCTGTGAATCCAACCAGTAACACTTACCGTACAGTCCGGTCTGTTCGTCTGATATGTCGCATATCTCGCCTAGGGGTGGTAAACGTCAGACCCCAGTAGCTCGATAAGTCATGCCGACTTGAGGTCCATAACATTCGTGAAACTACTGATAACTCTTACCAGTATATCACTGCAACCCTGGCCAGGGATTTCCTGTTATGGCCAGTCGTGCATAGCGCAACATCAACCCCCAATACCGGGAGAGACGAATCCCCTCCTATCGCTCATTGCCTCCATGTGAATCGGGACTGTACCCAAAAACCACCTGTTTGCACGACTCAGTAAAGCCGTGGTAGGGTGGAAATCAAAGCACAGTGGGAGACACACAAGACTCTATGACGATCTCGGGTCAACAGACTAAGCTGTACCAGTGTCACCAGAGAACTGCCATCTGACGTGAGGTATAATACCATCTGGGAGTTCTCGGCGAGTCCGTTCAGTGTACCCAGTCTCCACTGAGCACCCGTATACCATCTCTGATGTCAAACACCAATGGATATGGGATCATCCATCGCCCATCGCATGGGTCGAGAAGATATACGCTAGTCTACTCTGGAATATCGATGCCCCGTCTCGATATTCCCTCGACTAGGAACATTTCAAGGATGTACTCATGGACTATCCAGGCCCCACTAGTATGATCTGCATCACAGCCCTGGAAGTCGAGTACACATCCTAAGGGCTTTATCAACATGTAACAGAGAGACAGAAAGTATACACGTTAAGATAAACAGCAACCAGATAGCGTACTATCATGTCGAGCAAGAAAGTCCTTTCTATATATGTCCCAGCATCCACTACAATATACATCCAATATACAGTAATGGCCTCTAGGGCATACATATAACTAACAGATTAAATCTAAAACCTAGATCTATCACTAAACTGAATTAATCTAAATTAAAGTCTTGCTAGGGTTAGGTTTAGGGGAAGTTTGGAGATTAAAGGTTTCCTCACCGCTTTCATTGCCTTATTTTAGATCTATTAGATGTTACGGTAATTATCAATAAAGTGGATCCGAATCTTTTGGGAAGATGTTTCTTCCTCTAGATTCGTATCCTTCCTTTGTTGATAATTACCCTAACCCCCATGGAAAACACGCGCAACCGGCCCTTTATACTACGGTTCATCGTTACCTCGTGGGGTTGGATGCCGTATGGAGCGGTTGTGCGTGCATGCATGGAGTTCTAACTCTTAGGTGTGGATGGCATGAAAGGGGTGAGAGATCTCATCTCTCAAACCTTTCCCTAAGGCTAACCCTAACAAGCGAGGAGACTACTCGCTCATTAGGGGATGATAAGACATACTAATTAAAAGAATTAAAACAAAGACATAAAATAACTTACTAGGTTGACGGCTCCCTCCAAGCAATATAGAACAGATCTGAATAATACTCCCAGCAATTCTGAATTTTATTGATTGAAAAGAGGCATGAGTTTTACAGATCTGAGATTACAATTTATAGGAAAACATGAAAACTAGGGTTACAGACTCTCGCAGATGTGCAATTACAGATTTGCCCACGGAAAATCCCAACACCCGCACCGACGCCCGACACAAGAAAAATACACCGACACGGGCTTTAAATGGCCGCGGAACCGCGGCATTAGTTGGCTTGGGCCGCGGTTCCGCGGCCCTTTGGTAAGATCATCTCACCAAACTTTCTTGGTTGGTTCATTATACATTTGGATTTATATTTCCATAGTTCTTTTCTCCCTTTAGCTTCTGGTCTTCTCCAGATCTTCAGTGAAACTTGTAGTGGTCTTTTAACTGTTTCCTTTGACATTTCGGACCATGCGTTGCCTTGTACACTTGTGAATTGTTCTTTGTCTAGGCTTGACTAGGGTCCTTCTACTTGTTGGTCAAAAGTCCCTCTTTTTGTATCATCTTTTATCTGTTTCACCGTTTTCGCTCCAAGAACCTATATCCTGTAATATGCAACAAACGTGCGTCAAGAGTACCTGTTTATTTATAAAATGAATGAAAATGGGGAGTACAATAATGCAATATTATAGTATGAACAGTGATGCCTCTTACATTCTGGGGATCCGGATCCATCGTGATAGATCCAAGAGGATATTCGGACTTTCACAGTCCAGGTACATCGACACCATACTGAAAAGATTCAGTATGGAAGATTCCAAACGCGGTAATCTACCGGCTTGTCACGGGATCACCCTCTCCAAAGAGATATCTCCCAAGACTGATTTAGAAAGGGATCGCATGTCTAATATACCTTACGCTTCTGCGGTAGGCTCTATAATGTATGCGATGTTGTGTACCAGACCAGATGTAGCTTATGCACTGAGTGTGGTAAGCCGGTATCAGTCAAACCCTGGAGAGAAGCACTGGAGTGCGGTAAAGAACATTCTGAAGTACCTAAGAAGGACTAAGGACATGTTTTTGGTTTACGGCGGAAAAGACCTCCAGATGGAGACCTTTGCTGACTCCAGCTTCCAGAGTGACAAGGATGACTCCAAGTCCATGTCGGGTTATGTCTTCACCCTCAATGGAGGGGCGGTGTGTTAGAAGAGTTCCAAACAGGAAACCGTTGCTGACTCGACGATGGAAGCGGAGTATATCGCTGCATCTGATGCCGCAAAAGAAGCCGTCTGGATGAGGAAGTTCTTGACTGAACTTCAGGTGGTTCCGTCCATTGTTGATCCAATACCTCTGTATTGTGACAACAACGGAGCTATAGCTTTAGTGAAGGAACCCAGGTCCCATCAGAAGTCCAGACACATCTTATGGCGGTTCCACCTGATCAGGGAGATCGTGGATCGCCGGGAGATCGAGGTTCGGAGGGTTGCTACAGAAGATAACACCGCAGATCCATTCACGAAGGCCTTACCCCAGACTCAGTTCGAGCGGTTGATCGAGATGATAGGTCTTCGATACGCCAGTACATGGCCTTAGTGCAAGTGGGAGATTGTTAGTGTATATGTCCTAGAGGCCATTACTGTATCATACTAGTTTGTATAATACTTGATGGAAGCTTGGGATATTCACAGTTGTATAGACAATCTTGCTCGAAATGGTAGTATGCTGCTTGGTTTGTTTCTACTTTAATGTGTACATGTGTTTCTTTTTGGCATATCGCCTATACACATTAGTGGAGCCCTTAGGATCTTTGCTTGATTACCAGCGTTGTGATGGCAATCACACTAGTGGGGGCTGGGTAATCTACAAGCACATCCTTATACAGGTCCCTAGTCGTAGGACTATCGAGACAGGGCATCGATACTCCGGAGTAGACTAGAGTATGCGCTTCTCATCCTAGCAGGGGAGACGGTCTATCCCACAGCCGTCAGTACGTCGTACTTGAGATAGTATGCGGGTGCTCGTTAGGTTACGAGTACACTGGACAGGACTCGTTGGGAACTGTTGGTTGGTACTATACCTATCGTCAGTTATCAGTTCCCAGGTGACATGAGTACAGCTTAGTCCGCTGACTTGACACCGTCACTTCGCCTCAAGTGTGTTCCCACTGTACTTTGATTACTACCCTACCACGGCTCAAAGGAGTCGTGCAAACAGGTAGTAGTTGGGTGCAGTCTCGAAGCACTTGGAGGCAGTGACGGTTAGACAGGATTCGTCTCTCCCGGTATTGGGAGTTGATATCGCGCTGTGTCAAGGAGAGCCATTACACATAGTCATCCCTGGCCAGGGCAAGCGATATATACAGGTAGGTTTCCAGTGTTATCTCAGGGTGTTCTGGGCTACACTCCGACATGACTTGTACCGCTATTAGGGGACTGACGTTTACCGCCCCCTTAGGCCCTCCATGCGATATTCTCAGACGAACAGACCAGAATGTACGGAGACTGTCACATTCAGGCTCAGTAGGAGTTCGGATGGGTTCACCTCATCAGTCTTCTTATCAGCATCTACCTGGGGACCGTTACGTACAGCTAGTGCCGCTTGCGGTCTGTGGTTAAACCCACTGCCAGCGTAGTGTCAAGTCTTTAGAGTCCCACACAGAGAGCTATTCGCCTTTAGGCAAAACAGAGTAGAAGTCGCATGGTTTTGCAACAGGGTTCGTTCACATCCGTGCACTTGTGCACATTTGGTGTCTGGGCAGTTATTACTAGCGGGCTTTGGTTTAAGCCAGATCCTAGTATACGTTTTGGGATTGGTTTTATCTCGTTTGTATTCGTGTTCCTCGGAACGCGGATGCGGGAGTGTATGCACGGTTGACTGAGACAGAGGCAGAGGATTCTCATTAGGATTGTTGACTGTTGACCTTTTCTAAACCCTAATGAGAATAAGAAATATGATTAATAATAATATTAATTAAGTATCATTGTGCCATGGTTGAGTTGAAAGTTTGACTTTTGTTGACTTGTTGACTTTGTTGATCGGTTGACTATGTTGGACTTGTTGACCATCATCATTTCATGGCTATCATTTCATAGGTATGACTTTTGCTTGCTTGTTGTTTACAAATTGCATTAAATGCATGAAATGAGAATGCCATTGAAATGAACCATCACAAAATACTTAATTATTTATTATCATGATTATTTTTCCTTTTTAGAGTATGGTTGTAAAAAGTCTTTCTCATTCTATCATTTCCATTCTCTTTCATCCAAGCTCTCCCTCTTCCTCTCTTGCTCATGGTTCTCTTGTCTCATGAGTTGAGAAACAAGAACCATTGAGATAAAACCCTAAAAACACTTCTCTACTCATTCTAGAGTACAAGGTCTAGCAAGCCAAGTATTTTAGTTTCCTCTCCATTGAGGTAGGAGCCAAAGGTAGAAGCTTTCGGGTGGATCCATCTTCAGCACAGGGAGACGACGAGTTGAGGCCGATCCGACCACTACAAGGAGAAGAAGAGAAGGAGTTCAAGACTAGGTATAACCCTAACATAGTAGTTAAACTCTTAGTTAGGTTGTTAGATAGTTTGTTTAGCAAAGATCCGGTTTCTAGTCTATGTTACCTTTCACCGTAAAAATTGTTTTTCACCGTTTCCGTAACCCCGAAAGAACCGGGACGGCTAACGTGGACTTACAAGGTCAACTTAACCATTTGTTAAGGATACGTTAGTCTAATTTTAGACTAAGATCTACTTAACAGGATCATTTAGATCCAACAAAAGAGCATTTTGGCTCTATCGTTTTAGTTTAGGGTCTTTGAGGTCAATTACCAGTTTAAGGACATGGTGGTCCAAGGGTTTAAAGGGACCCCACAGTCCGAGATTAAGGACATCATAGTCCATGGGTTTAAAGGGACCCCACAGTCCGAGGTTAAGGACATCATAGTCCGTGGGTTTAAAGGTACCCCACAGTCCGTGGAATGATTGGTTATCGGGACCCGTCACCTCTCTGAAGACGTTGAAGGATTACAACGACAAATATCAAAGGAGTGAAGAGATGTACCCTTGAACCAAAATTGATTGGGCGATCTGTAGTCCAATTTGGAACTAAGATCAATTAATTAGATTATGAGCACATTGGCTCAGTTTAATCTGAATTGAGGACTTATGGCCAATTTGGGCTATGTCCAATTAAGTTTGAAATGTTGGCCCTTTGTTGGACTATTAGACATTTGTCTGGGTTCAGCCCCTCATCACTTAGCAATGCTAAACAAGAGTTTGAGGGCTTTGATAACATTTTTGTCTTTGACAGAGCATTAAACATTGTGGCTCTGGGTTTTACTCAACTTTAAGGTTTAGTCAAGAGGGGAGGTTTTTTTGCCTCTGGAAACTTAGCCAATTTGGCTAAGATTGGTTTAAAAATAGTGTTAAACACTAGAGGACAGCAGTATTAAACACTGGAAATGAAACGCTCAAATTAGTGTTAAACACTAGAGAGGAAAGGGTCACGTGGGGACACGCGAGGGCACCTAAAAGTGGGGCCAGATCTCCTTTACTTTATTCTGCAAATAAGTGTTTAAACACTTTTAATTTTCTGGCCATTACGTGTTGACATGTGATGGATATTTGTGCATTTATTATTAAAGCATTTATTAAGGGTCACGCGGTAACACGTGAGAGCGCCCAAAGCCAATACTGCCTTTGCTTTTGTTCCCTATATTATGAGGGTCACGTGGGGGCACGTGAGGCATTGCCTCAAAGCTTTTTCCTTCTCATTTTTGGGGGATCTGTTTAGGGGTCACGTGGGGGCACGTGACCTAGATTTATTCTTTCTTTCTGATCACTGCGGATTGGGGTCACGTGTCATCACGTGACCAATGTTCTTTATGTGGGAGATAGTGCCCTCAAAGTCAATTATTGGATCGCAGGTACGTGATTGCAATGATTGAGGCAGGACCTATACCGATATGACAGTCTTGCTCGAGATGATAGTATGCTATCTGGTTTGTCTTTATCATCATATACATGCTTTAGTTCACTATTTCATGATGATAGAGCCCATAGGATTCTTGCTTGACTACCAACAGTATGATGGCGATCATATAAGTGGGAGCTGCGGCCTATAAGCACATCCTTAAAAGTGTCCCTAGTCGTAGGAGTTTCGAGACAGGGCATCGATACTCCAGAGTAGACTAGTGTATACAGTCGAGACCCCGACGAGGGGCAGTGGCCGGTCTCACAATCCATTGGTGTCAGTTGGATCACCTAAGATGTATACAGGTGCTCATTCGGTTGTGAGTACACCGGACAGGACTCGCCGGGAACATGCTAGTTGGTATTATACATATCGTCAGATAGCAGTTCCCTGGTGACATGTGTACAGGTTAGTTTGTCGACCTGAGATCGTCATTTGTCTCGTGTGAGTTCCCACTGTGCTTTGATTTATACCCTACCACGCTCAAAGGAGGCATGCAAACAGGTATTTTTTGGGTACAGTCCCGAGCCACATGGAGGCAGTGAGCGGATCGTCGGGGATTCGTCTCTCCCAATATTGGGGGTTGATATCGCACAGTGCACGGGTGGCCATCACTAGAAACCCTCGGCCGAGGTAGTGGAGAAGTACTGATTTGGATCAGTAGTTTCTCAGGTGGTGATGGGCTTCATGCCGACACGATTTATCGCGTTATTAGGGGTCTGACTTTATCCATCCCCCTATACTCGATATGCGATACTCTTTAGACGAACGGACCGGACTGTATATACATTGTCACTGTTAGGCTCAGTAGGGTTTATGGATGAGTTCGCTCGTCAGCTTCCCTTCCGATCAGTACATAGGCGACCGTTACGTACAGCTTGTACCTCTGACGTGCTAGTGGTTATACCCAGTGTCAGTGTGTTGATGAGTCATTAGAGTCCCCCACAGACAGTTTCCCAAGTTCGGGCGAAACGTTGTAGAGGCCGTATGGTTTTATGGCAGGGTTCGGAAAATGCACGTGCGTTTTCGCACGTGTCATATTTCGGGCAGATAATACCGGTCGGCTTTGGTTAAAGCCGGATCCGAGTATTATACTGTGTAGATATAATATCTTTATCTCAGTTGCATTTGTATTCAGTCGTAATACAAATGCGGGTATGTTTATACTAATACGGGGTTATCCTGAAATTCGTTTCAGGATCACTTTTGGAAGTTGCCAGTTTCCAGTTTTCTATCAGCCGTATTTGACAGTCGGTTAAATACGGATTTATCTTTTTTTCTTGGGATGAGTGTGGAAGTTTCTAGAGGCTTCTAGAAGGTGGTAACTAGGTTCATGCATCTTAGTGACTCATTAGTGCATTTAATGATTCATTAATGCAAGGATGACTAGGATTTTTATCATTGGTTTGCTTTTAATGTGTTCATACTAGGTGTCATTAGTGAGTCATGTTATGATAAGTATCATATCTTTGTGGTCACCTCCCCCTCTCCTACACTCACCTCCCCCCTCCTATATATGGACGGCCATTCATTGGTGAGGAATGATGATGGTTGTTCATTTGAAAAGATTAAGGATTTTGGTTCATGGAAATTAGTATACTCCATTTCTCATTTCATATCGATCCAAAAGGCAACTTCATTAACCGTTCGTCCATAGCCTTGGATGTAACGAGACAAAGTGTTCTACTCATTCTCTACTTCATCTTGGTCGTCTCTTTTGGCAAACTTGACGACCGAGTTGCCTCGGTTCAGAGGCGGGAGCCCGTTTAAAGATCCGTCGACGTGGTGCCACCTGGACGAGAAGACTGGAGATCGAGGAGATCAGAGCAGCCTTAACAAGCGTGGGATGATGGTTGAAGACCGAAGGACTCGGATCATTCGGTATAACATTTCTACTCATTTGTATTTTGTTAGTTTAGCTTTAATGGCAGATCCGGGTTACGGTACACGATAGCGCCAGTTTGTAAAAAGTTTTTGTTCCGCATTTGGCGTCTGTTAGACGGCCGCGGCGCTACCGTGGACTTACAGTGGTATCATAGCCTCACCGTTAAGCTATACTAACTTGTGCTAATGCGTTTAAAATATCGATCGAACCGAATTTCGAAAATCACAATTTTCAAGTGCTTAAGTTTCTGTCGATTTTTAAATGGGTCTAAAAATAATTTTACATATCACAGAAAACTAAGCGGGGTTTTCTAAGAATACTGGTAAAATTTGAGCACGTGATCCCACGTGACCGCCGTGGATCCGCGGTCAA
This sequence comes from Agapanthus africanus, assembly GCA_030015575.1. NCBI lineage: Eukaryota > Viridiplantae > Streptophyta > Magnoliopsida > Asparagales > Amaryllidaceae > Agapanthus > Agapanthus africanus. The sequence continues at coordinate 862,493,610 of CM057338.1, read as the reverse complement.
ACCTAGGGTTTGACCGCGGAACCGCGGCAATACTGTGGAAACAGTGCATCAAAATTCTCCAGTAGGCTTTTCTGTAGAAATTGTGGTTTTTGGTACTGCTCATTTTGGGCCCAGATTTTATTACTGTACAGCAGTTGTTCGTGGGGCCCACTTCGGGAAATTTAGTCGATCGAAATTTTAAACTTGTTAGTTTACAGTATTTATATTATATCTCCGACCAGGAATGTCATTTGATCGGTAAACCGCGTCTAATTGCTATAGTTCTTTTAGACGGGTTTGCGAACGTGACATTCGTGTTGATGTTCTGTGTTGTGCTGTGATGTTGCGGATATGTCGTGGTGGATAGCAGTGTGCAATGGTAGTGCAGTTTGGATTTATTTGTACATTTGATATTGTGGGGCGAGCGTCCAACATGTGGGCTGCCGTCACTTCCTGTTTGTATAATATTCTTTTGGGGCACGACCGGGTTGAGGTCGATGTACCTGTTGTACATATTTTTATTTCTGTACTAGGTTTACCCCGCCACAGAGTGCACGGATAGCCAGGTTCTGGAGGGCAATGGGTCCGTATCTCATGGCTTTGAGAGGCAAAGGGACCTTACTCTAGAATTGGCAGACTATTCTCCGCACTCGTAGGGAGTACAGGTTGACCCAAGGAGGGGTGCTCAATTTACCGGATTCCGTGAAGTGCCGGGTGTTCCATTCACTATGCTGTGGGGGACTACCTCGCTTCAGGTTTTGGCGGGTAACTTGCCGCACCCGTAGGGGTCTAGGTTTCATTGCACAGGCTATCCATACGACCAGGGGAACGTCGGGTTTCAGTAGCGGCTCTGTGAAACCCGGGGATCCCAGATTATCTGTATTGTTCTGTGATGCTTATTACTTTTCTGTAATCTTGCATATTATCATGCCTGGAGCGATTATTGTATATTGATATATATACTATTAGATGTTGTATATGTTTTACACCCGCGCTAGTCCAGTCCCCGCTCTATCGTTAGTTAAGTAACCTAACTGGCGATGACGGGACCCAGTGGCGAATGCGGATGGCATATACGTACATTTTATTTTCGTTCTTTTCTGGTGTGATTGATTGATGGGACTGCATTGATTCTTATCAATGCAAGGATAAAACAAACTTTATTTGATGTTGTTGGAACAAATTTAAAAAGTGTTATTACAAAGACGTTTCCTTTTGTTTTGCATAGTGATATTCAGTTAGAATATCCCGCACCTCATTCGACGAGGCAAGGGCCCAGATCCCTTCACCGGGAGTGACCCCTTGGGCAGAAGTTTACGTCAGGGTAATAACTTTACTATAGTCGATTACAAGTTGCTTTGCATAGCGGTATTCAGTTAGAATATCCTGCACCTCATTCCACGAGGAAAGAGCCGAGATCCCTTCACCGGGAGTGACCTCTTTAGCAAAAGGTTTTTCTCCACTATATTTTTATAAAAAGCTATCAGTTTCCATCAACGAGATCAAGTTCATTACGTTAAAGGTTTTTCGCCAAAAACCAGCCGTAGCCCTCCGTCATGTCTTATGGATGGTTAGCAGTAGTCAAGCTATGTTTGTTTGGCCAAAGTCAAGGCATGGTGTTTGGTAGTTGCTGGGTATTCATCTGTTGCGTAGATAGATGCGTTGGTTTGGGACAGTCGTATTACCTTGTTGGCCAAAGTCAAGGGTATGTACGGGTGGGTTCAAATTAACCTGGATAATGATGGGTAGAACTTGGCATGTAACTTATGATGGGTTGGCCAAAGTCACGATCATAAGAGCATGGGGCAAAAATCACATCGGGAGTTTCAAACAAACAGCAAACTTGCCAGGCATGCGCATACCTTCTTGGGTGTGATAACTTGAGTGGCTTCCATCAAGTTATCATGCGATGATAGTTGGATCCTGATTCTCACTGATGAGTTGGTTTACTCTTCGGGTGATCCCGACTAATTCTTCTTTCAGGTTTGGAGGAGAATTTGAGATTACAGTGGGAGGTTTCCTGATTAGATAAAGTGATAACTATTTTGATCTAGGTTAGAGTGCACACAGAGTGTTTCTTCTCTCTCTCTTTGGCAGCGACCTTTGACTGACCCTAGACTATGACTCAGTGACTAAGTTGACCGAACCTTCTTAAAATACTGGCCTTTTGGATTGTCTAAAGTTGCATAAGTCATTGCTGCTCCTTCTTTTACGCTTTGTATTTCTCAGAACACCCCGTATTACTACGGACATCCACTTCCATTGGATAGATCCATCGTATGGTTATATACGAACTCGAAGAGACTTCTTCGAGGATGGATCCAGGTTCAGGAGAAATAGAATTGGTTTATTCAGTTGTCTTTTATTGTCACCTTCTCTCAGGTTGTGAGGGCTCTTTAGTTTAGGAGAGTACACCTATTACGCTTATTGGATAGTCTTATTCCAAACCATAGGCAGGTGCCGAAAGGTAGGAAATGAAGAAAACCAATTAGCCTAAGTAAGGTGTACAGAAGGTAATAACTAAAGACAAAATAAAGGGATTAGAAAGAGGGCAAAGTAAATTGCAACTGTTATCATTCACGACCAAACCATGTACTTCATCGCCACTCCTATTTTCACCTTTGCTTTTTCCCCGGTTCGGGAGAAATAGAATAAGGTATTATTCAGTTGTCTTTTATCATCACCTTCTCTCAAGTTGCGAGTACTCCTAGGATTAGGAGAGTACACCTATTATGCTTACTGGATAGTCTTCTTCCAAACTATAGGCTGGTGCCGAACGGTAGGGAAGGAAGAAAACCATTTAGCCTAACGAAGGTGTACAGAAGGTAACGACGAAAGACAAATAAAGGGATTTGGAGAGATAGCAATGAAATATACGGTTAAAGTCATGAATAGGATTATGGAAGAGGCGTTACTATGAATACTAGGATACCCCTACGAAACACTTTCATGTTTCAGTGCATTGTTAAAAGAAAACTGTTTTTCCGATTAGATACTTACTCCAGGGTATGTATTTACCAGGTTTCATTCTCATATCTGTATGGTTTTTACAGATGATGAGTGAGAGTAAGTTATTGGGAATTTGGTGATCATCCTCATTATATCGGAATTCGTTGTAATTGGTGATATTTGAGGAAATCACCTGGGTACAGTTTTCAACCTACGATGCACAGATTTTGAGTTATTCAACTCAGCGGACTTATACAGAGTATTGTATGTTGTCCAGTGTCCATCAGGACAAAGGGGTAAGTCCTCGTACTATGTTCTATTTACTTGTGACTTCTCTAGTATTTAGACAAGTGTTTCGTAGAAATACAATGTCTATGTTTTGAGAAGTTGTGGGTATAAGAATAAAGTAGAGAACCAGATGTCGCAAGTATCGGGATTCTTCAAAGAAATTGAAGATGTAGATTCTTGAGATTAATATTCAGATGATAGTAATGGTTTTGAGAAACTTGTTTCTCTTTCAGATTACTCATAATTGGATGCATTCATAAGTTGAGTAATGCTGATTAGCCTTTCTCCATTAAGTTGATATGCGCTGGAGATAGCTGCATGTTTTTTGAATCTGGTTCCAATTAAATTAGTGCCTCTATTTCTATATTGTATATAGAATGGTTCATATCTTAACGATGTTAAGATACGGGGAGTTGTCCGGCTTATGCTTAAAACCAGATACTGGATAACTCAAGACACGTTTTTGTAATGGCAGTTTGTGGGTTGACCCTGGCTTTAACGAGGGTTGATTTTCTGCCATCTGGAAGATCAATAGTGATATTGTTCTGGATTTTTTCAGAAAACAGAAGTGGGAGTATGGTAGAACTGGAAGAGATTCCAGAACCGCAAACAATTACGGAAAATTTAATAGGACCTATATATTCAATCAGGTTTGACATTCCAATAGCCACTCCGCAGATATGGTGGGTAACCTCAGACACCCGAGAGGTACTCCGGTAGCCTCAAGGACGGTGACAGGGAGGTTCTTGTTTACCCAGACTTGACACTATTGTTGTTCCAGACTATGAGACCCGGCAGGAGGATAAGTATAGCGTCGTTCTAAACTAGCTTTAGAAGTGTACGTATATATTATTCTGCCAGAGGGTTGTCGTAGTCAGTGGGAGCAGCGGAAGCATAGTGGGCAAGTAGCTTATGTCTATTTATAGACTTCAGCAGTTATAGCGGAGATATATCATCTAATTTTGATGTAACTGTCATGGCTTTGACTTCATCAGAATAGGGGATGGATCTGTTGAGAAGGTAGTAGGGTGTGATGTCCTGGTATTTAGATGACATACACAGAGTAGGAAGTAAAATTCCTATACTACGATCGGTTGTACTGTGGTTCTCACACAGTTGTTTCTTCACACAGGATATGGATATAATATTGGACATTCTGGTTTCTAGATCTACGGTTTTAGATCTAGATTTGGGTAGTTTCCCAATGTGGGTACTTAGACAGTATTCTAAAAGTATTTAGAATAGATGACTCCTAGCATGGTGGTGTACCTGCAGGTGATGGAGTCACCCTCTCTAAAGGTGTCTTACAGACTAAAGGGGAGAAGGACGTACATGATTGGCAGATCACTTGCTTAGGCAATTGAGTCAATCGCGAAATATCAAGTACCACACCAGATGTTATTTTTTGCACTAGATGCAATAAGATTAATTAATCCAATCCTGAAGAAACATAAAGGAAGCAGTTTTAGAACTTAAGTGCATGTTCTATGGAATTGATGACTGCAGCCTCCTTCGGGAGACAGTTATCATTTCAGGCTTCAAAGGTAACATGATTGACATAGTGATTGTCAGAGTTATAGTTTTCCCTCTGACGAGGGACAGTATTATGGACAGGTGGTCCAAGAGGATACTATGGGAGGCATGGTGCTGGATGCTGATTAGGTTCAGTTATTGGTACAGTCTAAGAAGTTTGGATTTGGAGTTCATTTATAAACTTGGTCCCATCAGATATCCAGACATATTCTAAGACAGGTATTACTCGATTCGGGAGATGGCTTTCTCCGTGAACTTGAGATTAAAAGAGACATAGAAAGAAACATCAGGACGGATCCACTCACTGAGGCTATTTCTCGAACACAAGAGTTTTACAAACTAGCTTTGTGAAACTGATTAGTAGAGAAGTTGGATGTTCGGTATCACACGGGCTGTGAGTATGCGACATCGCAATAATTAGCCTTAAGTGCAAGTGGGAGATTGTTGGAGATAGTGCCCTCAAAGTCAATTATTGGATCGCAGGTACGTGATTGCAATGATTGAAGCAGGACCTATACCGATATGACAGTCTTGCTCGAGATGATAGTATGCTATCTGGTTTGTCTTTATCATCGTATACATGCTTTAGTTCACTATTGCATGATGATAGAGCCCATAGGATTCTTGCTTGACTACCAGCAGTATGATGGCGATCATATAAGTGAGAGCTGGGGTCTATAAGCACATCCTTAAAAGTGTCCTAGTCGTGGGAGTTTCGAGACAGGGCATCGATACTCCAAAGTAGATTAGTTTATACAGTCGAGACCCCGACGAGGGGCGGTGGCCGGTCTCACAATCCATTGGTGTCAGTTGGATCACCTAAGATGTATACAGGTGCTCATTAGGTTGTGAGTACACCGGACAGGACTCGCCGGGAACATGCTAGTTGGTATTATACATATCGTCAGATAGCAGTTCCCTGGTGACATGTGTACAGGTTAGTTTGTCGACCTGAGATCGTCATTTGTCTCGTGTGAGTTCCCACTGTGCTTTGATTTATACCCAACCACGCTCAAAGGAGACGTGCAAACAGGTATTTTTTGGGTACAGTCCCGAGCCATATGGAGGCAGTGAGCGGATCGTCGGGGATTCGTCTCTCCCGGTATTAGGGGTTGATGTCGCACAGTGCACGGGTGGCCATCACTAGAAACCCTCGGCCGAGGTAGTGGAGAATTACTGATTTGGATCAGTAGTTTCTCAGGTGGTGATGGGCTTCATGCCGACACGATTTATCGCGTTATTACGGGTCTGACTTTATCCACCCCCTAAACTCGATATGCGATACTCTTTGGACGAACGGACCGGACTGTATATACATTATCACTGTTAGGCTCAGTAGGGTTTATGGATGAGTTCGCTCGTCAGCTTCCCTTCCGATCGGTACATAGGCAACCGTTACGTACAGTTTGTACCTCTGGCGTACTAGTGGTTATATCTAGTACCAGTGTGTTGATGAGTCATTAGAGTCCTCCACAGACAGTTTTCTAAGTTCGGGAGAAACGTTATAGAGGCCGTATGGTTTTATGGCAGGGTTCGGAAAATGCACGTGTGTTTTCGCACGTGTCATATTTCGGGCAGATAATACTGGTCGGCTTTGGTTTAAGCCGAATCCGAGTATTATACTGTGTAGATATAATATCTTTGTCTCAGTTGCATTTGTATTCAGTTGTAATACAAATGCGGGTATGTTTATACTAATACAGGGTTATCCTGAAATTCGTTTCAGGATCACTTTTGGAAATTGCCAGTTTCCAGTTTTCTATCAGCCGTATTTGACAGTCGGTTAAATACGGATTTATCTTTTTTTCTTGGGATGAGTGTGGAAGTTTCTAGAGGCTTCTAGAAGGTGGTGACTAGGTTCATGCATCTTAGTGACTCATTAGTGCATTTAATGATTCATTAATGCAAGGATGACTAGGTTTTTTTTATCATTGGTTTGCTTTTAATGTGTTCATACTAGGTGTCATTAGTGAGTCATATTATGATAAGTATCATATCTTTGTGGTCACCTCCCCCTCTCCTACACTCACCTCCCCCCTCTCCTATATATGGCCGGCCATTCATTGGTGAGGAATGATGATGGTTGTTCATTTGAAAAGATTAAGGATTTTGGTTCATGGAAATTAGTATACTCCATTTCTCATTTCATATCGATCCAAAAGGCAACTTCATTAACCGTTCGTCCATAGCCTTAGACGTAACGAGACAAAGTGTTCTACTCATTCTCTACTTCATCTTGGTCGTCTCTTTTGGCAAACTTGACGACCGAGTTGCCTCGGTTCAGAGGCGGGAGCCCGTTTAAAGATCCGTCGACGTGGTGCCACCTGGACGAGAAGACTGGAGATCGAGGAGATCAGAGCAGCCGCAACAAGCGTGGGATGATGGTTGAAGACCGAATGACTCGGATCATTCGGTATAACGTTTCTACCCATTTGTATTTTGTTAGTTTATCTTTAATGGCAGATCCGGGTTACGGTACACGATAGCGCCAGTTTGTAAAAAGTTTTTGTTCCGCATTTGGCGTCTGTTAGACGGCCGGGGCGCTACCGTGGACTTACACTTTACGTGCATGAAGATCTTTCAAGTCTCTTTATTTTAAGAATTAAATTCTCTGTAGGGTTAAACCCTAATTATGTTTTAGAGGAATTAAATTCCTATGCATGTGGAAGAATTAAATTCTTATGCAGGGTGAAACCCTAATTTCATTTAGGAGGAATTAAATTCCTGTGAATTTGAGAGAATTAAATTCTCAAGTAGGGTTAAACCCTAGTTTTGTCCTGGAGGAATTAAATTCCTGTGAAATTGGGAGAATTAAATTCTCAGTTTTATCTTGGAGGAATTAAATGCCTGTGAAATTGGGAGAATTAAATTCTCAAGCAGGGTTGAAGCCTAATTTTATCTTGGAGGAATTAAATTCCTGTGAAATTGGGAGAATTAAATTCTCAGTTTTATCTTGGAGGAATTAAATTTCTATGAAATTGGGAGAATTAAATTCTCTAAACTCAATTCTCTCTATATATTTTGGATCTGCATGGCAGAATCTCCCTGATGAGAATTAAATTCTCAACCTGTGGGGAGATTTGCTTCTGCAGATCTTCAACCAGAGAAAGAACTAAGTTCTTTTGCAGAAGAGTTAAACTCTTAGATTGAGAATTAAATTCTCTTTTTTGATATATGATGCTTTGATTCTTTTCCCCTTTCTCACATAGGATTTCTTTTCTTGAGAATTAAATTCTCCTTTCTTTTGCCTCTGCTATTTCAAGATCCCAAAATTCTATCTCCTCTTCTCTTCTTGGCTACTATTTATAGAAGAAGGAAAAGAATCAATTTGTTTAGTAAATCTTTTATTGAAAAATTTTGTTTGTTTTTGTAACCAACATGATCATTTAGATTACTCAGTGAATTTTATTCACCATTGGATTTTTAATCCAAAAAATATTCTATCTGTTATTCTTGGTGAATTTTGGGAAAATCTTTCCTTGTATTAAATCTTTCTATAAATTGGTGATTTTTAATCACCGTTGGATTTTTAATCCTACGGTGCTCCACTTTACAGAGCACAATCTTTTTGTTTGGAAAGATTTAGGGAAATATTAGGGTTTTTGATTCTCTCTTAATTAGAATTTAATTCTATTAATTCATAGATCTTTAAGAACCCATTACGTGTTGGCACGTGGCCCCCTGATTAAGCATTTGACCAGAATTTAATTCTGTTGTTTTAAAGAACTTCAGGAATTATCACGTGTCAGCACGTGACCCTTGGTCACGTGTTGGCACGTGATGCCCCATTGGGATTTTTCTTTATTATTTTATTATACCTTTAATTCTTTTCAGTGGGTTTAAAGGCCCATCACGTGTTGGCACGTGACCCCACTGATTAATTATTTCCAATTATTTATTTTATTCAGTGCCTACATGCTTTGCCTGTAAATGGTCACGTGTCTGCACGTGATGCCCGGTCACGTGTGAGCACGTGATACCTCATAACTTTTGATCCCGGATGAATTATAAGACCCATAATATATCAAATCGAAGGATTTTTCGAGACGCTTTCGATACCATTAGAATTTGGCTATTTCTCATTCGGGAGTTTGTCAAAATGCAGCCCGGAAAATACTGGTTCGCATTCTCTTCCTTATATTACATCTGCATAGCATATTTGCTCATAAGTTTTGATCCCGAATGAATTATGAAGCCCATAATATATCAAATCGAAGTCTTTTTCGATACGCTTTCGATACCATCAGAATTTATCTGTTTTATATTCGGAAGTTTGTCAAAATACAGCCCGGAAAATACTGGTTCACATTTTCTTAAACGTATCGCTGCCATTTGATACCTTGGGCTCTTTTGCGCAGAAATTTTTTGGCGGGAACAAATGCCCCCACCATCTTCCCCATGTAAGTATATATGTGGACGAAGTAGTGCAGAGTAATTCACAGCGGATGACCGGTTTTGGGTTGGTATATAACTTTCAGAATCTTGATCTGAGAAGATAACGAGCGGACACAAGCGTCGTCATTTATCGTTGACTCAACTCTCGACTCTTAAGAGATATAGTTCCAAACCCTCAGCCCCATGAGCCGCACCCTTCCATTTCTTTATGTCTTACTCTGGCGTGAAGTAGTTTATATGCACAAGAGTAACCTCTCCATTTAAGTGGCATATCGCTTTGGCAAGTGTAGCCCATAGATGGTAAATACGGTTCATATTGAATTCTTTATAAGGTAGCGATGGCTTAGGAAACAGGGTTAGGATCTGTTGCCTAAGACTTTCCAACTTTATGAGCCGTGAGGGTCTCACAAAGGCTTTTCTCCCTACGAGTCGTGAGGATCTCGTAGGTGTCTTTTCTCCTTAGGAGTCGTGAGGACTCCTAAGTGCGTTTTCTCCTGAGAATCCTAAGGATCTCACAAGAGAATTTTCTTTATGCGTAGGGACATTAATTTCCCCGCAAGTCGAGACGAATCGAGATATTCTCGCAAAGATACTGATTTCCTTGCGGGTCGAAACGAATCGAGATATTCTCGTCAAGGACGCTGATTTCCCTGAATCGAGATAAGAAGCGATGGCTTAGGAAACAGGTTCAGATCTGCTGCCTAAGACTTTTCAACTCTATGTGCCGTGAGGGTCTCATAAAGATTTTTTTCTCGCTACGAGTCGAGAGGATCTCGTAGGTGTATTTTCTCCTTAGGAATCGTGAGGATTCCTATGTGTGTTTTCTCTTGAGAGTTGTAAGGATCTCACAAGAGAATTTTCTTCCTTACAAGTCGAGAGGACTCGTAAGTGATTGATGAGTTAACCTACTCCCGAGTCAAAGCATTGCCTCAACAGGGAGGTCGAGAGTTGACTTTGGTTTGTCTGTGCAACGCCGAGTCATGGAACTGGGAACTTTGCCGCAGCTCCGCTTTACTGACGTTGTATATTCCTACAGAGACACTGATTTCTCTGCAGGTCGGCACGAATCGAGATGTCCTCATCAAGGACGCTAATTTCCCTGAAGCAAGGTATTTGCTAAGGACGCTGATTTCCTCGGGGTTGAGACGAATCGAGGTATTCCTGCAAAGACACTGATTTCCTTGTGGGTCGACGCGAATCAAGATGCTCTCGTCAAGGACGCTGATTTCCCTGAATCGAGGTTTTTGCCAAGGACACTGATTTCCTTGGAGTCGAAACGAATCGAGGTATTCCTGCAAAGACACTGATTTCACTGCGGGTCAACGCGAATCAAAGTGCTCTCGTCAAGGATGCTGATTTTCCTAAATCGAGGAGGTTGCCAAGGACATTGATTTCCCTGGGGTTGAGACGAATCGAGGTATTCCTGCAAAGACGCTGATTACTCTGCGGGTCGACGCGAATCAAGGTGCTCTCGTCAAGAACGCTTATTTCCCTGAATCGAGGAGGTTGCCAAGGACACTGATTTCCCTGGAGTCGAAACGAATCGAGGTATTCCTGCAAAGACAGCGATTTCTCTGCGGGTCGACGCGAATCGAGGTGCTCTCGTCAAGGACACTAATTTCCCTGAATCGAGGAGTTTGCCAAGGATATTGATTTCCTCGGAGTTGAGACGAATCGAGGTATTCCTGCAAAGACGCTGATTTCTCTGCGGGTCGACGCGAATCGAAGTTTTGCCAAGGACACTGATTTCCCTGGGGTTGAGACGAATCGAGGTATTCCTGCAAAGACACCGATTTCCTTGCGGGTCGACACGAATTGAGATGCTCTCGCCAAGGACGCTGATTTCCCTGAATCGAGGTTTTTCCAAGGACACTAATTTCTCTGGAGTCGAAACGAATCGAGGTATTCCTGCAAAGACACTGATTTCATTGCGGGTCGATGCGAATCGAGGTGCTCTCGTCAAGGACGCTGATTTCCTTGAATCGAAGAGGTTGCCAAGGACACTGATTTCCCTGGGGTTGAGATGAATCGAGGTATTCCTGCAAAGATACTGATTTCCTTGCGGGTCGACACGAATTGAGATGCTCTCGCCAAGGACGCTGATTTCCCTGAATTGAGGTTTTTCTGAGGACACTGATTTCCCTGGAGTCGAAACGAATCGAGGTATTCCTGCAAAGACACTGATTTCTCTGCGGGCCGACGCGAATCGAGGTGCTCTCATCAAGGACGCTGATTTCCCTGAATCGAGGTTTTGCCAAGGACACTGATTTCCCTGGATGTCGGTTGACTTATTTTCGAGACGGAGCGTTGATCCGGCGGGAAGGTCATTGGTTGACTCTAGGTTGTCTGTGGACCGTAGAGTTTTGGAACTAGGGACTTTGCCATGGCTCCGATTGGTGATGTCGCGTCCGAATCCTGCTGGAATGAGGAGGAACGCTGTCGTGGGTCTCCAGGCTGTAGATATGGCCGTTGAGACTTGAAAATAGGGACTTTTCCGTGGCTCCGAGATTGATTTTCGCATATAAATCCTGCTGAAATGAGGAGGAACGCCATTGTTGTTCTCTAGGCTGTAGACATGGCCGTCGAGATTTGGAACTAGGGATTTTGCCATGGCTCCGAGATTGATTTTCGCGTATAAATCCTGCTCGAATGAGGAGGAACGCCATTGTTGTTCTCTAGGCTGTAGACATGGCCGTCGAGATTTGGAACAAGGGACTTTGCTGTGGCTCCGAGATTGATTGTCGCGTCTAAATCCTGCTGGAATGAGGAGGAACGCTGTCGTGGGTCTCCAGGCTGTAGATGTGGCCGTCGAGACTTGGCTCTCTATCTGATGGAGCCTGGTGGGATGATATGGTTCCCTTTTTGTTTGTGCCTCTGGATTGTATACAAGGATCGATGTGATCTCACCTGTAGGGCAAAAGTTTCATTTCATACGTATATTTTTTGTTTTCTTTCCGCGATGCTCTATCATTTCAGCTTTTTGTATCGCGCAAGTTGCGATTGCCCAATCATTTCGGCTATTTTTCGCGGTGCCCAATCATTTCGGCTATTTGTTTTATTTACTCCCTGCTTTTTATTGCGAGTTGCCCAATCATTTCGGCTGTTTTTGTATGCATATATTTTTACTTGCTGATTTTGTTGCAAGTTGCCCCATCATTTCGGCTATTTCATATGCATTTTTGGCTCGCTGATTTTTTTATCTCGAGTGTGGAACTTGAAATCTGATGCCAATCTTAGCATCAGCATGGCTGCGACTGGAATATTGCCAGGAGCGAATCATCATTTGCCATAAAAGGACTTGGAATTTGATACCGATTTAGGCATAAGTATCGCTACAACTGGGATATTTCCAGGAGCGAATCATCATTTGCCTCCGTCGATGTCGAACAAATGTGGCTTAGTAAATAGGGTTAGGATCCCATCGACTAAGGCTTTTGACTTCATGAGCCGTAAGGGTCTCATAAAGTTGTTTCTCCCTACGAGTCGTGAGGATCTCGTAGGTGCTTTTTCTCCTTAGGAATCGTGAGGATTCCTAAGTGTGTGTTCTCTTATAAGTCGTAAGGATCTTACAAGAGTGTTTTCTCCTTGCAAGTCGAGAGGACCTACAAGTGTTTGTTCACCGTGTGAGCATATCCCTAGTCGCTGGTAGGACTCTGTTAGGGAATGTTCATTCGTGCCCGTGGATTGTATAAAAGGGTCAATATTGAACCGCTTGTAGGGCAGCATTGGAGATTGTGATGGCTTAAGAACAGGTTCAGAACCCTGTAGCTTAAGGCTTTTGAATCCTATGAGCCGTAAGTGTCTCATAGGGGGAATTCTCCTTACGAGTCTTGAGGATCTCGTAAGTGTATTTTCTCCTTAGGAACCGTGATGATCCCTAAGTGTGTTGCTTCCCTTCGTGAGTCGTAAGGATCTCACGCAGGTAGTTTTCTCCTTACAAGGTCGAGAGGACATTGCAAGTGTCTTTTAACGAGATTGCGCCTTTTCGGGTTTTCACAAACTCGCCGGTAGCCCTGCTGTTTTTACTCACGGAGCCCTTTCGGGTTTTCATCCGTGCCCATTTCGCTTATGGACGTACCCTTTTTTTCTTCTTTTTTTTACCACGTCAGCCTGAGGATGCCGCGGGTTTGTAGTAGTTTAAAGACGTTTCGGTCATAGGCCCGAGATTTTTCGGGCAACGTACGATTACGCAGCTAGATTTTCTCGCAAATCTTCGCATCTTTTGTGTCGGAGGTGGATTCCTTGAAGAGAGGGCTGAGGGCGATTTCTTCGTCAGAGTCGCTTCCAAAGGTGTTAACTTGCGATCCCTTAGTGTCGACTATGTGACAGTTGCCAACGAATCTTTTGCTCTCATCTGTCGTGCTTTTCTGTTCCCGACGAGCTTTGCGCTTCACTCGTTGAACGTGTTGTCAGTGGGCAACATATCCCTGCCACCAGTTTTTAAAGGCTATGCACTCCTCGGTAGGGTATGCAATCCTCTGATGGTATAAGCAGAAGTTAGGATGTATGTCCGCTTCATCAAGATGTATACTGCCAGGAGAATTTCCTCTGAAAGAAGGCAACTTCATTCCTATTGACAGGGCCCTAGCGAATCGTCTCCTTACTTTAATCTTACTTTTGCTGGCGATAGGGATGCTTCGATCCGGTTGGGGTGCCTCGACCTTTTCATACAGTCGTCGGCGTTTGGATTTTTCGAATATAACCAGTTCGTGCTCTCGATTGGCTTTGCTTATCTGACGGGCTTCGTTCAGTAGCAAGTCGATCATCTCGTCAGACGGTTTCAAGGGTTTTGGCTTCGATCCTGCCCCCAGCTCTTTTATGCTGTCTTCTATCACCGAGTGAGCTTCTTCGTTAGTTAACGCCGAATGAGAGATCATGTGGCAACTTGCCACATAGTCCTTAGATTCTTCTGACGAGTCATCCCCATCGTTATTGTCGTTATCTCCGCTCTCAAGGACGTGGCTGAGAAATTCTTGAAGTGTGATTGGGGTCCGCGCCTTCTGGTTATATTCTTCCAGCGCGTCAATCTATTTTTGTAGGTTCGTGCGCTTGTCACCATACTTCACGGGCTTTTTGGTATTCTTCTTCTTCTTCGAAGACTGTGACGGCTGTTCCTGGGTGCTTTGCCCATTGTTATTAATTCCCGATGTCGATGATCTCCGGTTCTTGCGGGCTTTTCTACCTGATCGCCGGACATGTTTGAAGATCTTTCAGCATTTTTTTAGTTTTTTTTCCGAAAGAACAACTTCCCATGGAGCTTCCTTTATGAATGAGCACGATGCCCCTAGCATGTCCTTCTTTTTCGGAGCATGTGGTTGTGGCGGATTTACCTTCCAGTTTTCGGACAACGCGAACTTACCCAGTTGATACTGGTCTTCAACCCAATTTTTGAAGATGTAGCAGTTTTCGATCGGATGGCCCAATACTTAGTGGTAGGGGCTATAATTAGGATCGTTGACGTCGTTCGGTTGTGGTGGGTGTCTCAACTCCGGCAGAGTAATGAGCCCATTGCGCACTGCCAGTTCAAACAGTTTCCTTTTTTATCTTGGGGAAATGAGTAAGGACGTCACAACTTCTCATCGAGGGACTGCCGCTTGTTGCTTTGGCGAACAACCCGTCTCGGGCCACTCGTTTGTTGTCGAGCATTGGCGATGAAGGTTTCTTTCCCTTTGCCCTTTTCATTCCAAAGCTCCGTCTTTGAAGAGGAAGGCATATGGCCCATCTGGTCCATTTGAGCCAGCTTGTCAATCAAGGCCTGGAAGGTGTCCGGCTTGAAGAACATCATGAATTAAGATATGGTCGCTTTAGGGTCAAGAGTACCCACGAACATGCCTACCGTAGGCGCTTCTTCGATGCGATGCTCGCACTTCGACCATAGATTCCGCCATCGTATTGCGTACTGGACCCATGTTTCTCCAGGCTTCACTCTGGTATTGATCAATACCGTGATTGGGGTACGTTCACTAGCACTCGCAAAATGTTGGGTGAACAGTAATTCCATCTCTGTAAAAGTTTTGACGGAGTCGTTGGGTAGCTCTGAATACCACTCAAACGCCGTCTCTGCCAAGCTGTCGATGAATTAGCGAAGCAGTAACTTATCATCCTCTCCGGTATTGCCTCACAAGGCTCTGAATTGAGCGACATGCTGATGCGGATTTCTCGTCCCCTTATATACGTGGAATTTAGGGATCGTGTATCCCGGCGGGTACTTTATTTGGTCATACCAACCCGGATAGGGTCGTCCAGTCATAACAATCTGACCGGCCTCCTCGTTTGCCTGGTGAGCTCATATCTGTTGAGCGATGTAATTATCCAGGGAGGCTTTTGAGATGGTCTCCTCTTTGGCTGCTGAACAAGCCGTAACAGGGTTTGACGTCTCCGCTCGGTCGTCTTCGAGGATAATCGGAGGATCTTCAGCTGGAGGGTCCGGCTGGATCATCATGCCCACCATATCTTGGAATAGAAGGGCCATTTGTTTTATATTGGTTGTTTGTTCCGCGGCCTCTTTGTCCTTCTTCTCAAGCATTCTCCGAAGGAATTCAGCATCAGTTTCCTGCTCACGGCGCTGCTCCGAGGATGTCTCCGGGCTTGCTTTTGGTCCCGTAAGTGCGGCCATGGCTGTTAGCATCTCTTGGAGCTTTTTTTGTTGTTGCTCTCGAGCCTTAGTCACTGATCGTGTAAGCGGTCGATGACCTGTGGAGATACGGCTATCCTCTTTTCCAGATGCCATATAGACGGTATGCACCACCATGCCCCCAGACTTAGGGCGTTTAGGCTCAGTGCCCTTGCGGTTCGCCGCGGTCACAGGGGCTTTCTCTGGCTTCCTTCTCTTGTGAGCAGTTGAAGTCGAGGGGGCCGTTGCAGCGGGCACCCAGGTAGCTGTCGCCTTTTGTGGCTTGACAGGATGGTCCTTTTCTTGCCGAACTTTTACCTTTTTCTGTTGACGAGAGTAATCTTGATCAATTACTGTGTCCTGAACCTGTCGCCAAACTTTGTAAATTTTTTAGAGGACAGCCACTGAGGGGGCCGCTCTAGCTTCGTCTTTGGGGCATTCCCCATGGGTGAAGGAGATCTCTTCAGCACAGCAGTTGGAGAGTTTTTGCGCACTCTCCTTAGCGGTTCAAAGCCGTTCCCAGTTGGAACAGCAGTATCGATTTCCACCATTGGAGCCGGTGGAGTCACTCCAGAAGGGGAATTGCCCCCAGCTTTCCTCACTCAGCGCCAGTGGTGACGTCGAGCATGTCGTGCGGACGGGATCACCTCCGCTGTTGGATCAGCTTTTCCATGCCCCCTGTTCTGATGAGAGTCTGCCGTTGGCGCCAGCCTGTCAAAGACGGATGCTCGCTGAGAGGGAATGGCCAATCTTGAAAAGGCCGATTTTCGTGCAGGGGAAACGGCCTTGGTTACTTCACCCGGAGTGAGAGCTGAAACGGACAGTCTTGTGAAGACCGACCCCTTAGCCGGAGAAGTCGCCTTGGTGACTTCAGGAGTAAGAATGGCTATTCCTTTCGGGATAACCCCTTCTGGAATTGTGGGCTTCTTCACAGGCCCATCTGAGCTTCAGCCCAGTCTGTTGAAAACTGAGGCAGTGGACTTGGGCGACCCGTTGAGAGGGGCCACAACAGTTGTAAGCTGATTAAAGACCGACTTCTTCGGAGCTTCTTGCGACGGTAATGGGGCGTTGAAGCACATTGGTGGGATCATGGTCCCCAAGAATAGCCCAGTGGTAGCCTGAGTCACCTGTTCTACCGGCATAGCGAAGATGGAGGCTGCTTGGGGCCCGTAAGTCACTCCCCCGGACGGGACGGAACGAGAGTTGCAGTTGCAGTTAGTGCAGTTTGAAGCCATCGATTTTCTGTTTTCTGCACGGAGCAAGACACCAAATCTTAGTACCTCGAATCCACAGGCAACCATAGCAAACCGCGATTCGTTCGCGAACACGACACACGAAGTGTGGAGTGGAAAGAGGAAAAGGTCCCACCGGGGGTGCCAGAATCTGTTCTCCGCCGAAAACCGGGAAGACAAACGTCTTGCCTGAATTTGGGGCAGATCCTAATTGGTGCTATTCGTCCACCTCTCCGAAGATGCCAAGTTGATTTATGACACCATGTATCGAAGGTTTAAACGGATGTGGCCGATATAGCAGACTTCGTCAGATTCCCCCTCGTTGAGGTTTTTTTTTATTGTGGGAACGCTCTTCCCTGCAGGCGCAAGCTCCTGCAGTTAATTACGCTACCGCATCGCGGTAAAAACTTTCTCTTTCTCCAGATGGTCACTTCGTGTCGTGGGTATTTGTTTTGTTTGTGGTTGCCCGTGGATTGTATACGGAGACTAATTTATGTTGTCGCCCGTAGGGCATGGATTAGTCCAAATCCGTATCTTCTTAGATTTGGGTTTGTGGGTTGAGTTTAAGGATACGTTAGTCTCATTTAAGACTAAGATCAACTTAAACGTTAGTTAAGGATACGTTAGTTTAATTTTAGACTAAGATCAACTTAACGGTTTGCTAAGGACACGTTAGTCTAATTTTAGACTAAGGTCAACTTAACCATTTGTTAAGGATATGTTAGTCTAATTTTAGACTAAGATCTACTTAACCGGATCATTTAGATCCAACAGAAGAGCATTTTGGCTCTATCGTTTTAGTTTAGGGACTTTACGGTCAATTACCAGTTTAAGGACATGGTGGTCTAAGGTTAAGGACATCATAGTCCGTGGGTTTAAAGACCTCACAGTCAAGGTTAAGGACATCATAGTCCGTGAGTTTAAAGACCTCACAGTCAAGGTTAAGGACATCATAGTCCGTAGGTTTAAAGGGACCCCACAGTCCGAGGTTAAGGACATCATAGTCCGTGGGTTTAAAGAGACCCTACAGTCCAAGGTTAAGGACATCATAGTCCGTAGGTTTAAAGGGACCCCACAGTCCGTGAAATGATTAGTTATCGGGACCCGTCACCTCTCTGAAGACGTTGAAGGATTACAATGATAAATATTAAAGGAGTGAAGAGATGTACCTGTTCGTATCAGATTTTTGCATTTTCATACCGCCCAATTTTTGTCACATTGCATATCGGTAGATACTCTTGAGCCGTGTTTGCTAGTCAATTGCAGGATACAGGTTCTCGGTTCTAAAACGGTGAAATTCATGGAAAACACGACAAAATCCGGGTTCCTGCCAACCACAGATAAAACACGGTCTCCGCTCTTCATCCGTATGTTGCCAGATACCAGTTTAGGAAGACAAAATGTCAAATCAATGTCATTCTCATGCACAAGGCTCAATGGTGGCACAAAATCCAAGAGATCTACGCGGAGCTCGAGGCAATCATGACAAAATCTTGACAAAAAGTCCACCTTTCCCTCAACAGAAATTCTGGAGAAATCGTGGAGCCAAATTGAGAAAACACATGTACCAAAGAGAAGAGTACATCAAAACAGGGTGCCACCAAAAATACCAAGTTCCAATTCATCAAGAAGGCCGCGGATCCGCGGCCAAAGTGGGGTCCAGGCCGCGGATCCGCGGCCGTACTGGCGCCGCACCTGCAGAATTTTGGGGGGTATATTGGTCATTCTGTTTGGGTTCTGGTGGTTGCCCTAGGGTTTCATTTTTTTGGCCTATAAATAGCCCAGAACTTTGTGAAGGAAAGGGGGAATTCTTGTATTTTCATTTTGCCTAGTTTTAGTGTTTCTCTTCTTCCTCTTCTCACCTCTTCTCCATTAAACTTGTAGTGAGCTTTTGAGTGAAGAGTGATGAATAAAGAAGACCATTTTTATTATCATGCTTGTCTCCTTATCTTTATGCTTGTTGTAATTTTAATTTGTTAAGTAGTTGTTGTTATTTCCTTGTTGTTCTTTCTTCTCTTTTTTTCTTTATCATTCATACGACAATGATACTTACGCTCGATCCTCGCCAAGGTGAGGTCGCAAATAGTTAGTCGTATTCTTCTAATCTCCTTCTTTCTATCTTCCTCTTTTGTTTTGTTTTGTTTTGCCTTATAATGAAGTGTGAGTAGTTAATACTTGTTAGGGTAGGATAAGGGAAGTTTGAGAGAAGGAAATCTCTCTCACTCTTTCCTTGCCCAACAGCTTAAATCAACTCCCGTTAATTGAACCACAATCCACTCCTTACGGCACCCTATCCTACATGATAGCGGTGATTCCGTAGTGAGACCGGTTGTGGTTGAATTAACCGGAGGTTATGGCTAAGAGCCAAGAACGGACGGACAAGCACCAAAAGGAAGACTTATGCGTTGGAAAGCCTAGCTTATACTCGCAAAGTCCTTCCTAGTCGTGCTAATCCCCGTTGTTGCCGATTACCGTAACACCGATATTAAGAGGGGCAACGAAAGATGTGGAGACTCCTAACTCAAACTAACCTAATCCTAACCCTAACATGCTCTCTTTAAATATCAACTCAACACTTAGATAATCCAACAAAATCTGAAAACCGGACTTAACTCGTTAAAACACTTTGAAAAAGACTCCCATCTCCCTGCGGACGACCCGTACTCAACCGGCTAGCTACAAGCGAAACCGTCTTGATTGCGGTATTTAAACTAGAACTTGAACACGCACGTATCCTAACAATCAGTACCCTTGAACCAAAGTTGATTGGGAGATCTGTAGTCCAATTTGGAACTTCAATTAAATAGATTATGAGCACATTGGCTCAGTTAAATCTGAATTGAGGACTTATGGCCAATTTGGGCTATGTCCAATTAAGTTTGAAATGTTGGCCCTTTATTGGACTATTAGACATTTGTCTGCGTTCAGCCCCTCATCACTTAGCAATGCTAAACAAGAGTTTGAGGGCTCTGATAACATTTTTGTCTTTGACTGAGCATTAAACATTGTGGCTCTGGGTTTTACTCAACTTTGAGGTTTAGTCAAGAGGGGAGGTTTTTTTGCCTCTGGAAACTTAGCCAATTTAGCTAAGATTGGTTTAAAAATAGTGTTAAACACTAGAGGACAGCAGTGTTAAACACTGAAAATGAAACGCTCAAATTAGTGTTAAACACTAGAGAGGAAGGGGTCACGTGGGGACACATGAGGGCACCCAAAAGTGGGGCCAGATCTCCTTTACTTTGTTCTGCAAATAAGTGTTTAAACACTTTTAATCTTTTGACCATCACGTGTTGACACGTGATGGATATTTATGCATTGATTATTAAAGCATTTATTTGGGGTCACGTTGTAACACGTGAGAGTGCCCAAAGCCAATACTGCCTTTGCTTTTGTTCCCTATATTATGAGGGTCACGTGGGGGCACGTGAGGCATTGCCTCAAAACTTTTTCCTTCTCATTTTTGGGGGATCTGTTTAGGGGTCACGTGGGGGCACGTGACCTAACTTTATTCTTTCTTTCTGATCACTGCGGATTGGGGTCACGTGTCATCACGCGACCAAAGTTCTTTACGTGCATGAAGATCTTTCAAGCCTCTTTATTTTAAGAATTAAATTCTCTGTAGGGTTAAACCCTAATTATGTTTTAGAGAAATTAAATTCCTATGCATGTGGAAGAATTAAATTCTTATGTAGGGTGAAACCCTAATTTCATTTAGGAGGAATTAAATTCCTATGAATCTGAGAGAATTAAATTCTCAAGTAGGGTTAAACCCTAGTTTTGTCTTGGAGGAATTAAATTCCTGTGAAATTGGGTGAATTAAATTCTCAATTTTATCTTGGAGGAATTAAATTCCTGTGAAATTTGGAGAATTAAATTCTCAAGCAAGGTTGAGCCCTAATTTTATCTTGGAGGAATTAAATTCCTGTGAAATTGGGAGAATTAAATTCTCAGTTTTATCTTGGAGGAATTAAATTTCTATGAAATTGGGAGAATTAAATTCTCTAAACTCAATTCTCTCTCTAAATTTTGAATCTGCATGGCAGAATCTACCCGATGAGAATTAATTTTTCAACCTGCGGGGAGATTTGCTTCTGCAGATCTTCAACCAGAGGAAGAACTAAGTTTTTTTGCTGAAGAGTTAAACTCTTAGATTGAGAATTAAATTCTCTTTTTTGATTTATGAAGCTTTGATCTTTTTCCCCTTTCTCACCTAGGGTTTCTTTTCTTGAGAATTAAATTCTCTTTTCTTTTCTCTCTGCTATTTCAAGATCCCAAAATTCAATCTCCTCTTCTCTTCTTGGCTCCTATTTATAGGAGAAGAAAAAGAATCAATTTATTTAGTAAATTTTTCATTGAAAGATTTTGTTTGTTTTTGTAACCAACATGATTTTTTAGATTACTCAGTGAATTTTATTCACCATTGGATTTTTAATCCAAAAGATATTCTATCTGTTATTCTTGGTGAATTTTGGGGAAATCTTTCCTTGTATTAAATCTTTCCATAAATTGGTGATTTTTAATCACCGTTGGATTTTTAATCCAACGGTGCTCCACTTTACAGAGCACAATCTTTTTATTTGGAAAGATTTAGGGAAATATTAGGGTTTTTGATTCTCTCTTAATTAGAATTTAATTCTATTAATTCATAGATCTTTAGGAACCCATCACGTGTTGGCACGTGACCTCCTGATTAAGCATTTGACCAGAATTTAATTCTGTTGTTTTAAATAACTTTAGGAATTATCACGTGTCAGCACGTAACCCTTGGTCACGTGTTGGCGCGTGATGTCCCATTGGGATTTTTCCTTTTTATTTTATTATACCTTTAATTCTTTTCAATGGGTTTAAAGGCCTATCACGTGTTGGCACGTGACCCCACTGATTAATTATTTCCAATTATTTATTTTATTCAGTGCCTACAGGCTTTGCCTGTAAATGGTCACGTGTCTGCACGTGATGCCCGGTCACGTGTGAGCACGTGATACCTCATAACTTTTGATCCCGGATGAATTATGAGACTCATAATATATCAAATCGAAGGATTTTTCAAGACGCTTTCTATACCATCAGAATTTAGCTGTTTCTCATTCGGGACTTTGTCAAAATGCTGCCCGGAAAATACTGGTTCTCATTCTCTTCTTTATATTACATGTGCATAGCATATTTGCTCATAACTTTTGATCCCGGATGAATTATGAAGCCCATAATATATCAAATCGAAGGATTTTTCGAGATGCTTTCAATAGCATCAGAATTTAGCTATTTCACATTCGGGAGTTTGTCAAAATACAGCCCAGAAAATACTGCTTCACATTTTCTTAAACGTATTGCTGTCATTTGATACCTTGGGCTCTTTTGCGCAGAAATTTTTTGGCGGGAACACCCAGTCCTAGACGCCGCACACGGAGGGCACCATGGAGATTGGGAGAGAGGCCAGGGACTGGGCCCTAGCAGAGCCCATATGAGGTTGGACTCCACTCCAGCAGTTACTTCCTCCGTCTCCAATGAGCGACGTTTCTAGCAAGAACTGGAGAGTTTGAAGGCCACCGTTCAGGAGTTGATGGAGATGTTGGTATGTATACTACTTAATAGTAAAATATTATGTCATATTATAGATTGCAACATATCCAATATTAGTACATAGCCTGAGCTTATTTGGTTGTAGACTTAGCTTTGATTAATCATACATACTATCTAATTAAAATAAACTACGGTTTTCCAAACTAGATTTCCAAACGAGGCCTAAGTCCCTAAGTATACATAGATTGGGGTTTCGAAATAACTTGATAATGATACGAACTCGACTAATACACGGTTCTTACTCGTTTATTACACACGTAGGTCCAGACGCGACAGGGTATATCGGCCGATCCTCCACACGCATCTCCTTCGGCTGCGGCTCCGCAAGCCACTACATCAGCTGCGGTTCCGCAGACAGCTCCTATAGCTCCATTGCCCGCTCAGACTCCCGCAGACACGGCTCCGCAAGCCACTACTTTGGCGGCGGTTGCGCAGACCACTCCTACAGCTCCACAGCCCGCTCAGACTCCCGCACACTCCGCATTACATGATTTATTGACTCAGGGTATATCCGAGGAGCCGACGCGCCAGATTATGGCGTTTATCAAAGGTGGAGCTGGACCGAGCTAGGATAGCTTTTTAATTCTTATATTTTAAACATGTATTTATTTATATGATACATATTGTACTATATTTTGGATGATATTGATATTGGTGGTGTTTGCGTGTTTATATTGATATCATATTCTGCTTGTTGATTTCTTTTGTATATTATGCGTGAGATGTGATTATGAATACTGCGATATATGTTCTGCGTGCTGATTAATTTTATATATGATGTATATATTATTGTGCATAGGGTGAGAAAAAAATAGACAGCCCTTTTTTTAAAAAAAAACTGATAATATGTACCTACGGATTAATCCGTAGGGCCTAATATTGCCCCTACGGCTTAATCCGTAGGGCCCAACATTGCCCCAACAGATTTATCCGTAGGGGATAAATATCAGGATACCTGATATTTTACCCCTATGATCACAGTAATAGGGGTTACACTTGTCCCTACGGATATATCCGTAGGGGCAAACAAATGCCCCTACACAGGTATCCGTAAGGATAAAATATCAGGATACCCGATTTTTTGTCCCTACACGTCCAGACCTACGCACTTGTCCATAGGGGCAACTATTTGGTCCTACGGATAAGTCCGTAGGGACAACTAATTTATTTTATAAACAGATAAATTAAATAAATTTTTTGTCCCTACAACCTAATCCGTAGGGACAACTGGACTTACACATTACTCTGTAGGGGAAAGTTTTTGACCGTAGGGGCATGCTCAAGGCTAAGACTTGCACCTACGGCGTTTGCACCTACAGGGTATTTTATTGCCCCTACGGATATATCCGTAGGGGCAGTGGTTTGCTCTTACGGATAAATCCGTAGTGGCAACCCCTATTTGTAGTAGTGAACCACAGGCGCTGGTCAACGCATTGTTAACGAATCCGGAGTACCTACGGAACAAAGGCACAGAGTCCGGGCAGGTGGTTGACTATAAAGACTGGCAGATCGCCCTAAGCAGGAGGTTCAGGGTGATGAAGCTCTGGATGGTGTTGCGGAGCTACGGCGTTGCGAACCTACGCAACTTCTTGAGGAGCCATGTGGAGATGGCTAAGCTATTCGAGGGGTTGGTGGTCGACGACGAGCGGTTCGAGGTAGTGGTGCCTCGGAATTTTGCCATGGTTTGTTTCCGGTTCAGGGGGACCGGGTTGGGGCTCGACCGGGTCAACGAGCTGAACCGGCGATTATTGGAAGGTATAAATTCAGCGGGAGAAATTTACATGACGCATGCGGTAATAGGGGAGTGTACGTGATTAGATTCGCGGTGGGGGCCACGCTGACGGAGGAGAGGCACGTAAGGAGCGTGTGGAGGGTGGTGCTGGAGCATGCGGCGGATTTGATGAAGAAAATGGTGGAGGAGGATGGTGAATTTTGATTTGAATTGAATTTATTTATTTAATTTGGTCGATCGAGTGATTGAATTAATAATGTAAGGATTTAATAGATCCTGAAATTTACAAACACCCCCCTCCCCCTTTTTTTAATGTTAATTGTAACTTATGAAAGTAAATGATTCGTCTTGTAATATTACATAAAATTTGTTTTTCATTGAGAATTCGAGTGTGTGAAGTACATAGAAAATGATAAATCAATAGGAAATAAGCTTATGCTATTATCATCCCGATACTATTAGAAACTGTTAGATCCAACCCTGAGAAACGGATAAACAAAAGACCCCGTTCTTTTTTTAGGGAAAAAGGAGAGCTGCAAGATGCCCTACTCAATAAAATAATTAAAAAAACAAAATATTTACAAGATGCATAACTTGTGCATCGAGATAAGCCATTCTCGATACATCTTTATTAGAAAATACAAACAAAACAAAATACTTCTGCAGTTTATTTCAGACGCGTTCATTACCGTTAAATTAAATGCATTACAAATCCCGACTTTCGAACGCAAAATATCACTACAAAAAAAAAAGATTTTGTGACCGAAAATTCGGTCTCAAAATAAGGCGTTTGTGACCGAAATAGTTGTTTGTGCCCGAAAATTCGGTTGCAAGACATAAGGTCGCAAACAGATTATGTGACCGAAATTGGGTCCCAAAATGTTTTGAGACCGAAAATCGGCCACAAAGTCGGTCACAATGCCTGTAACTCCAGTCAGCTTTGTCCGGATTTTTGTGACCGAAATTTGGTCACAAAATTTTTTTGAGACCGAATTTCGGCCACAAAAGTTTTATTCCCAGCCGGTATTGACCAGGTTGAGTCGACCGATTTTGGTCTCAATATTCGTTCATAATTTTTTTTAATCAAAACCTAATAAAAATCCAAATATATGCGATAAACAATACACATACAAAAATAATATAAACGATAATCCAACAATTCACATATCCAATGATAATCCAACAAGACGCATATCATCCATAATCCAAATAATCGCATACATAAAAAAAAAATTTAATATCCAAATACTTAAAACACAACAAAATAATATTCAAGTCCACATGTACACAACAAAGTACAGTACAAACACAAAATAACACACAATCCTCATAGAAATACAACCCGAATTACAAAATCAATTGTCGTCGGCATTAGCTTGGGAAGGGTTTTTGACTATAATACTGCTGCTGCCCAGGTACCGACGGGAAGTACTGGCCATACGGGTGCATGAAGGGCTCGAGTAATGAAGTGAATGTCCCTGACGGGGATGCCTGGTGTTGCGTAAAGTGCCATGGTGTCTGCGGGGCTTGAGTGAATGTCCTGAGAGCGTGTGTGTAAGGGGGCTGGGAGTGCGCAAAATATCCATATGGCGGCTGGGGGTACATCACAGGGAGCTGAGATTATGTACCAGGGATTGGGAGTACGTACCATGGGGCTGGGAAGATCCAAATGGTTGTGTAGGTGTTGGTGGTTGTGCAGAGGGGCCGTAGCCGTTTCGGCCCATCCAGCATTAGAATAAGCCCTCCACTTGATCTATTCGAACATACCGAGATAGACCGGGTTGGGCAACAGAAGGTTCTGCGGCGCGAAACTCCGACTCGGCAGAATAAGACCGTCGGCTCTGAAAATGTGAAAGCATTTTCGCGTTGAGAGTAGGCGCTCCATAAACATTTCCTTTCGTAAGCATTCCAGACGATTGAATTCAAGTATCGTCTTCGAATACATCCAGATCCTTTCTTTTCAAAACATAATCCACTAATGTAAAAATATGAAATAAATTACTATAATATAAAATGATAAGTTATAAAAATTAATATTTCTGAATAACATGAATTTAACACTTACCTATGCTTTTTTGGAAATTTTTTCTATGAATACGGGGTTGTTGTAGATCCTTCACCTTTGTTGTCGGCGTTTTCCTTCTCTTTCGCATCTCTTCGGGTGTGATAAAACGTGAAACGTTTCTCAAAAATAGATAATCTACATGTTACTACTTCTTGCATGATCCATATAATTTATTCAGTGGATTATATATATATATATATATATATATATATATATAAGCTTTAAATGTGAAAATTATATTCAATTCACATGAAATAAGGGCATAAAACATAACAAATTTCAACATTGTGATGGATGCAGTCAAAATGTTACTAGTTTGGGCAGAAAATAATATGGTGCAAATTATAGATATTATGGATTCAAAGTTGGACTTATAATCTAGCTTAATACCAATTTATTGAACCCTAAAATCAAATCTTAACATCAAAATAGAAAAGCTCAATACAGTGAAAAGAATAATAACAATTATGAATTTGACTTATTATTTGTGCGTCGTGAGAAACAAATGAAGCAGAACCGTCCGTATGAGTTCTGGTCCACTCCTTCTCCTTTAAGCGATTACTTTTATACATGGTAGAAAACCCATAATAATCACTTTCACATTCTTCATAAGTGCTTCTCTTAACACAAACACCACTATTCATTGTCACCTTATATTGACTATAACTCATTGTGTGGAATTTAAAACCATTGACATTGTACCCGTGATAGCACTCCACTAAATGGCTCGTGCGAGCAAATATAGTTGATGCCCTAATCCATCCTTTTGATATAGAATATGTATTAATAAAATTTTAATAACATATCAACAAAATACTAGAAAAATCGCTTAATTAAATTTTTTTACATATTTAAAAACACTTAATGGCTTTCACACCAACTAGGAAATACTGACTCATGCATCTTGTCAACGGCTTCTTCGTTTAGAAGTGGATGTGTACTGCTTGTCTCGTTATGGCATTTCCTAAACTTGTAATATAATCTAGTTAGATGTGGATGCGTGCTGCTTATCTCCTTATGGCATTCGCTAAGTAAATATTTATAGATTTGAATAGTACTTACATTATATAGTCCTTCAGTTCGATATAATTAAAAATCACGTACTTATGGGCAGCTCACATTTCTGTCTCTGACAAACTTCTCCTAACAAATGCGTTAGATAATGTTCTGCCCGGAAGTTGGAACATCGATAGTCTACTATCGAGCGTTACTTCTCCACCACCTTCATTTCTCGGGGGTACGTTTCATATAGTTTCCATATTGTGACCAAAATAGCATGATGTGAAGTTTGAAATCTCATCCAGGTTATATGCTTTAGCTATGGAACCTTCAACATGCCACTTATTACGGTACTTTTTCTTCAAATAAAACAAGTACCTACATCATGTTAACTAGTTAACTAAAATAGGAACATGATTATATGATTCTTATAAACAATAAGAATAATAAAATTAAACGATCAACAAACCGTTTAAACGGATACATCCATTGATACTGAATAGGGCTCCTATATTTTGCCTTGTAAGGAAGATGAATTGCCAAGTGCAAACCCAGAGAGAATATCTTTTCAAGTTTACAAATTATCTCAAAGATATTTTTCCCCAATATATCGATTTTATCAGCACCTATATTTTTTGCACAAAGATCGTGAAAGAAATTGCTAAGATCTATTAGTGCCCCCATGTATTATTTGGAAAGAATGACCGAAATATAGTGGGAAGTAGCCTTTGCACGAACACGTGACAATCATGACTCTTAAATTCGATAACCTTTGTTTCAGACTCATTAACATATCTTCTAAGCTTAGCCGCATATCCATCAAGAAAGCGCAATCCTTTTATCCACTTACAAACTTGCTTTTGCTCAGTTTTTTGAAAGACAATAAGTGGCTTTCGGCTTAAAAATACGGCTGTTCTCATTCTGAACGAGGCTCATTACTCGTGATTTGCTGCAATACAAATCAAGATCAGCTCTAGCCTTCAAATTGTCTTTTGTTTTTTCCGTGTCCATTAAAGTGTTCAATATGTTATCAAAAATATTCTTCTCAATTTGCATCACATCAAGATTATGACGGATCATGTTCACTCCCAAAAAATGCTTCTCCGAACCCAATTACGTGAATCACGGAATCTCATAATTTTTTAATTTCCCGATTGAAATCCAAAACTAACATCAGAGAGTGCATCCACTATATGTCTCATCTCTTCACCAGAACACTGAACAATTGATCTATCTATTTTCTTACGATTTCTTAAAAACTTATCTTTTTGGTTCCTATATGGATGATGAATAGGCTAGAATCGTCGGTGACAAAAAAAAATATAGCCTTACCACCGTTCTAGAGAGTAAAAGACTTCGTTCGCTCCATACAATATGGACCTGACAACTTCCCATGAGTGCTCCATTCGGGCATGCAATATACAGGAAAATCATTTATTGTCCACACTAATTTTGCCCTTAGCTGAATTTTTTTCTCTATGCATATCATAAGCACGAACACCAATCCACGCCTCCTTCAACTCATCAATCAAAGAACGCAAAAATACATCCAAGTTCTTTCCTGGACTTTTAGGACCAGTAATAACCATATTTAAGAACATAAATTGCCGCTTCATACACTTCCAAGACGACAAATTATATACTGTCAAAATCATAGGCCAACAAGAATAATTAGTCATAGATTGTCCAAACAGACTAAAACCATCTGTGCACAACCCAAGATGAACATTGTGAGCTTCGTCAGCAAAATCCGGATACTTACGATCAAACTCCTTCCATGCCTCACCATCAACTAGGGGAGTTAATAAACCATCAGCGGAACGATTGTAAAAGTGCCATGACATGTCCTTAGTATGGTACAATGACATGAAAAGCCTTTTCAGTCTTGGTATAAATGGAAAATAATGAAGTTGTTTTTCTGCTTTTTTACTGCTTTTGGGATCTGTAGTCCTATACCGTGAAGTGCCACAAAAATCATACACAATCTTCACTTCATCTTCTTTATAGTACAACATGAAAAAATTCAGATAAATGTCAATTTTTCATAACCCATTCCTAGAGGCTTCAACAATTTCTTTGCCTCATGGATAGTTTCAACAACTTTATGTCCATCGGGCATGGCATTACGGAAAAAAAGAACTCATGTCATTAAAAAGTGCCTCTGTCACAGTATGTCGAGACTTCATTGCTATTAACTTAGCAAAGAGAGATAATTTTGTCTCGGTAATGTTGTTGGCTATAGTGCCCTCAAGACAATTAGTGTAATCGCAGGCATGCAATTATGATGATTGAGGGGGGACTTATATGGGTAGAACAGTCTTACTCGAGATGATAGTATACTATTTCGTTAATCTATATCATCATGTACATGTATTATGTGGTATTACAGATCACTATTACATGTTGATAGAGCCCATTCTTGCTTGACTACCAGGCTTATTGTGGCGTTCAAACTTGTGAGAACTGGGTAGTTTATAAGAAAATCCTTAAATGTCCCTAGTCATGCGAATATCGAGACTGGTCATCGATATTCTAGAATAGACTAGTGTATACGCCTCTTGACCCCGACGACGGGCGATGGCCGGTCTCACAGCCGTTGGTGTCTGTTAGTCACTAAAGAAAATATACAGGTGCTCATTGGGTTATGAGTTACACTGGACGGGCTCACCGGGAACATACTAGATGGTATTATACCTATTGTCAGATAGCAGTTCTCAGTTGACATGAGTACAGATTAGTTTGTCGACCTGAGATCGTCATTTGTCTCGTGTGAGTTCCCCACCGTGCTTTTATTACTACCCTACCACAGCTCAAAGGAGTCGTGCAAACAGATTTTAGTTGGGTACAATCTCGAGCCATATGGAGGTTGTAAGCGGATCATCAGGGATTCGTCTCTTCCGGTATTGGGCGTAGATGTCACGCTGTGCACGAGAGGCCATCACCAGAAATCATTGGCCAAGTTGGACGAGAATTACTGATTTGGATCAGTAGTTTCTCAATGAGTTTCATACCAACACGAAATATCGTGTTATTATGGGTCTGACTTTATCCACCTCCTAGACCGGTATGCGATACTCATAGACGAATAGACCAGACTGTATGGAGATTGTCATACAAAGGCCCAGTAGGAGTA
Source organism: Agapanthus africanus (assembly GCA_030015575.1). Taxonomy (NCBI): domain Eukaryota; kingdom Viridiplantae; phylum Streptophyta; class Magnoliopsida; order Asparagales; family Amaryllidaceae; genus Agapanthus; species Agapanthus africanus. Next base: position 862,463,112 of record CM057338.1, on the reverse strand, counting down.
CGGATGAGTTTGCTCGTCGGCATTTCTTTCGCTCAATACCTGGATAGTCGTTACGTACAGTTAGTGCCGCTGACGTGGTTGTGGTTAAACCTACTGCGAGCGTATTGAAAAGTCTTTAGCGTCCCACACAGAGAGTTTTCCCGGTTCAGGCGATTTGATATAGATGACGTATGTTGGTATATACAAGTGTCCGATTAAATATGTGTACAGGCTGCACGGACCTTAACCGGACGGTTGATAATACTAGCGGCTTAGAATTAAACCGGATTATTAAATCTAGTTTTGATTTAAAAATTTATATATATATTTTTAATATATATATTTATGTATTATTGTTCACTATTCATTTTCTCTCTTGGCTATTCGTATTTTTATACGGATACGCATATTTATATATTTCGATATGTATATCGGGTTGTATTCCGTTTTTATACAGAATTTTTTTGTAAAAGATGGACACCTCATTATTGGATATGTGTGCTCTATCACTCTCATTCTCTCTATCTCTCTCTTCTCTCTCTCCTCGCGCATTCTCTCTCTCTCCCTTTTCTTTCTCTATTCTTTCTTTTTCCTCCATATTTTCCCCGCTGCCTTCGCCACGAGAAAACCCCAGCTCCTCGTCGCCGCCGTCACTTCCATCGCCGCCTCATTCATCATTCCCCCTCCTCTCGTCTCCACCTTCTCTTTCTCCACCTCAACCATCACCCACAACCCACTGCACACCCGATCGCAACCTAACCCATGACCTTGCCTCCACCTCGTCGCCGGCGACAACCTCGTCGGCCTCACCTCGCATTCGTCACCATCTCCTTTCTCCTCTCTCTCCTTCCTCCTTCAACCCTTACCTGCACACCCCGATACCTTGAAGCTGCACCCCTACAACCCACGACCTCAACCCAGGAACCCATCGCTACCCTCGTCGGCGCCGTCCCAGCCTCGCCGTCGCTACCACCCTCATCCTCGTGACCATCTTCTCATTCTTCTCCCTTCTCTCCTCTATCCTCTCTCCTCCTCGCCCTCAACCCTACATGAACCCTGCACCCTCAACCCTGGCAGCCCCGGCCTTATCTGTACACCCCGCCTGATCAACGGTCATCATCGTCGTCGTCGTCTCTCCCGCCTCGTATCTGTCCACAACCACCGAGATCCCAGTCTTCTTCTTCTTCTTCTTCATTCTTCTTCTTCTACTCCTTCTTCTCTTTCCTTCTTGTTTTCCCGACCATCGCCGGCATACCCCTCTTAGCCGGAGACCCATTTCCGACGTCACCCCATGCCGCTTTCCTTGATCCCAGAGCACCACAGCGACCTAACCCTACCCTTTCCTTCTTCTTCTTCTTTCTTCTTCTTCTTGTTCTTCTATTCTTTCTTTTATTGTTTGTGCCTTTCCGGTGATCGCTGGAGCCGTGCCCGTCGCTGTTGATCCGGGTGATCTTGAGGACGTTACCTGATAGCGCGGTTGTGATCTTACCTTACCTGGTTCTGTTCTGTGCTCGCGTGGACACATCGCGACGTTTTCCCGACATCCGACGTGTTACACGTACCGCTTTGAGATCTAATCAGGTAAGTAAAACTTGCTACATGCTATTTAAATTATTACATACTTATTTAAATACATATTAAACCTGTTGTTTGAATCTAGTGCCCTATATTACATTTTAACATCTCGATATTCCGTTTATATCATTTTAGATTTAGAACATGAAACTTATCTCGTTGCATATTAGATTACATTACACTATACACATATCCATATTTATATCACATAGTGCTTATTTGTACATTCCATAGTACCTTTTATAGTTCATAACCTTTCGGATACCTATTTGCATCCACCTCGTCTACTATATATACAATTGCATCCATAGATCATATAATACATAATAATGTGATATTAACATTCCATATTTGATAAAGTGTATTTTAATTAGTGTTAGAACTATAACTTTAACCCTAATCGATAACTGTGCATCCATATGTTTTAGTCTATACCTATTTTGCATACTACATCATATTATTCCATTTTATTATTACATTGGTACCCCATACTTGTTTTGTGTACCCATGCTTAGTATAGTTTGATTTTGAGCACCCACGTGACACTTGTGCATCCCCTGACATAACTTGATACACTACTACTTGATACGACTTGATACCTGTGCACTCCTTGACATGATTGGATTTATATACACTACCTAACTTGACCTGATGTACCATAGCTTGACCTGTTACCCGATCTTGTTACTAATGCCAACAACCTTGACATGTTGTCCCTACGGACATTTCCTGTTGTCTATTCAGACAAACCTGTACCTGCTTGATCTTGTGTTGGCATTAACTCCAGATTTATTAATACCTGACTTGAACACATAACTTGGGGGTATGGGGAAATCAATGATGAAACCTGACTTGTAACTCGACAGTTCGATACCTTTACTGATCAGTCTTATGGGCTAGGCCATCCCCGGGGTGATACTGCTGACATCACTCATCATTACATACTACCCTTTTTACTGCCTTGCGGCACGTCTCGGATTCAGCCCGAGAGTCTTAGACCGTGATCCCGGGCATGCACGGGATACTATTGAGTTACATCGATGATTCATCAAATTGATTTAAAAGACTTGAGAGTAGTTAACACAGTAGACCAGTTTAGATTACTCACTGCACACTACCCTTCACTGTCCTTATTTATATTGTTGTTTTACCTGTTTTACCATTCATGCTCATACCTGCATGTCTTGCTACCACTATTTATATTTTTGCTTGATATTATGACGCACTGACGTCTGGGTTTTGCATGGCCCAGATCCTCTACCTTTGTTGCAGACTGATCAGGAGTATTGCCGCTGTTAGACCGAGCGGTGAGGATCCTGTTGGTATCCAGTTTTACTTTCCAGGCGTTTTATTTATTGGATCTTTTGCTTCCGCATATTATTATTTCTTGCCTCATTTATTCTGGCTCATAGACATGTACTAGATAGTTTAGTTTACTTTCCTGTTCTTGATATCTCTACAGCCATAATGTGACTGTGGAGGGATTTTTCCTATCCACAGGTAGCATGGTTGGCTCTGTCACGTGTCTATCTTAGCGCACTCTAGGAAGCGGGGCGTGACAAGGAGCAACTTCCAAAGTCCATACTTTGTTGGTGTATATGGATTCCATCTCAGATCGCATAGTATCGAGCCATTTCACAGAGTCTCCACTTGTGATGGCCTGCTCGAAACTAGTTGGGTCATCATTTTCCATGATGCAATCCTTGCTCCCACCGTCTACGAGAAAACCGTAGTATCTCTCAGGTGGATGAAGAACCCTACTAGATCTGCGGAGTGGCTGAGGTTCGTCGGGGACTATTGAATCCTTTGGTTCTACCAAATTTTCAGTTATTATTTGTGTAGCTGGAACTTCTTCCAGCTCTACCTCATGACCACTAATTTCTTTCACAAGAAATTCCTTTTCTAAAAAGGTGGCATGTTGAGAAACAAACACTTTTTGCTCCTCAGTATGGTAAAAAATATATATTCATAGGAATCCTTTGGATATCCCACAAACTTGCACAAAATAGATCTTGCCTCGAGCTTGTCCGGATTTTGCTTTTTAATATAGATCGGTCAACCCCATATCTTAACTCGTTTAAGAGATGGTCTCTTTCCATTCCATATCTCATATGGAGTAGTAGGCACGGATTTGGTCGAAACCCTATTCAATAGGTATGCAGCTATCTCAAGTGCATAACCCCAAAAGAAAATAGGCAACTCAGCAATACTCATCATAGAGCGCACCATATCTAATAGGGTGTGATTTCTTCGCTCCGAAACTCCATTATGCTGTGGTGTATACGGAGGAGTAAGCTAAGAGAGAATCCCATTCTCTTTTAAGTAGTCTCTGAATTCCGTGCTCAAGTATTCTCCTCCCCGATCAGATCGTAGGACTTTAATACTTTTACCTGCCTGGTTCTCAACTTCGTACTTATATTTCTTGAATTTCTTAAAAAATTCAGATTTGTGTTTCATCAGGAACACATGTTCGTATCTTGAGAGATCATCGGTGAATGTAATGAAGTATGAGAAACCATTCCTGGCATATGTAGACATAGGACCGCATACTTCACTATGTATCAGTCCCAAGAGTTCAGTAGCTCTTTCTCCATGTCCAGTAAATGGAGTTTTGGTCATCTTGCCTTTGAGACATGACTCGCAAGTTTCATAAGATGTAAATTCGAACGGATACAAATATTCATCTTTATGCAACTTAGCTAGTCTTGTCGCATTGATATGACCTAGTCTACAATGCCATAAGTAGGCTTCGTTCATTTATGAACTTTTCCACTTGTGTGTGTTCTGTATATTTAGAACTGTGGTTTGGTTTCGGACGTTTATACCATTATATAATGTACCAAACCCAATCAACACTTGATTTAGGAAAATATTCATAACATTATCCTCTAGTGCAAAGCTATATCCTTCTTTATGCAACAAACAAACTGATATAATATTGCACGTCATTTTTGGAACGTAATAACAGTCGTTCAGAATCATTGTATTGCCATTTGGTAACACTAGGTGATATTCTCCAACTGCTTTGACTGCAATAATTGCACCATTCCCTACTATTAGAAACTTATCACCCTTTCCCAGTTCTCTACCTCTTTTTAGCCCATGTAACAAATTACATACATGGGATCCTGATCCAGGATCTAATACCCAGGACGTAGAGCATACTGAGAAACATTTCTCGGTTACGAACACACCCGAAGACAATACATCAACATACTTATTCTTCGTTCGGGTTGCGTGGGAATCCCGATATTCCTCTATTCCTTACTCAGACTTATGACAATCTTAAGAAAAAGCGGAATCAACGTTCCCTAGCTCAGTATAATAAGCAGGTTCGGTCAATACATCTATATTATTATCTTGATTTAGGCCTGTCATGGTCGCTACCTGGAGAGAGAGAGAGAGAGAGAAGGAAACGTATTAGAGTGCGCTCTTTACAAGATTAGATTGGTTATTATTTTATCTAATTAGGATGGCTTCCACTGTTTTTATCAAATCTCCCTTCAAACCATAAAAGGTAAGATTAGCCGAGATTAATTACACCCTACAAGTTCGCCAATCAGTCAGCCAGGCAGGTATTGGTACTTTGAGGGAGTCTCCCCATACTTTCACATGGAACTAATTAAACAACCTCGTTTCCACAGGGGCATAACCCTGTTAACACCTTTCTTAGACACCTACTGGATCATCTAATTGCAAAGTGGAAAACTCTCCCAGGAATAACTCTTACTCGCAGTGGGTATCGGGATCCAACTATCTCATAGAAGGTATGCAATCTCATTACAAATTTCAAAACTTGAAATTCCCAATATCTGTTTTTACCCCTAGCAACTTATGACCTTAACAAGGTCAACAAATCATAAATGTTAGTCAAGTTCTACCCATCATTTCGTGATTGAATTAAACCCACCCATACGACCCTTAACATGGTCAACAAAGCCGTACGACTACACTAATCCAATCGCATCACATGCGGCACATAAGCACTAATCAGCTACCGCACACTACGTCTTGACAAAGTCAACAAACGTAGCACGAATACTAAATAACACTTATCTGAAATGACGGAGGGCTACGAATGGTTTTGATGAAAACCTTTAACGTAATAAACTTGATATCGTTATAGAATCTAGTGATTTGAAAAGAAGTGTTTTCTGTAGCTTTTACTAGTTTTGCTAAAGAGGTCACTCCCGATGAAGGGATCTAGTCTCTTTCCTCATCGAATGAGGTGCTGGATATTCATCAAGGAATACTACTATGCAAAGCAAGAAATAGTGAAGCTGTCAAAAACAAAACCGAGTGGGTTGTAGCATTTGTTAGTTTTGCTAAAGAGACCACTCCCGGTGAAGGGATCTCGGCTCTTTCCTGATCGAATGAAGTGCTGGATATTCATCAAGGAATACCACTATGCAAGGCAAGAACTAGAGTTACCTTTTAAAAATTTTGATTCTACAACATTTTTAGCTTTCTTTTATTTCCATTAATCTCATTAATGAAGTCACATCATTTATATTTCCCTAAACATCACAGAAAAGAAACGAAAATAGAACGTACGCTTATGCCATCCGCATTCGCCACGGGACCCTATCATGCACCGTTAGGTTACTTATCTAACAGCAGAGCGGGGGCTGGACTAGCGCGGATGCAAAACATAAGCAATATTTATTATATATATCATATATATATAGCATTCGTCTCACGCAGTTATATGATCACATCACAGAACTAAGCAGTAAAGCAAAACATATGAAATATTGGATATATTAGGAGGTGCGTGTTTTAAATTCAGCCAGTAATGAAAAACACAGATTCCACGGTCGTGATGAATAGCCAAACCCACATCCCTAGACCCCTACGAGTGCGGCAAGCAACCCTGCCAATTCTAGAGTTAAGAGACCCGGTCTCGACTCGTCGAGATGGCCTCCTAGTGGACTCTAGAACCCGGTCACTTGTGCTCCCCGCCTTGGGTCTATCCTAATGCGGAAAGTAAATAATATACATCAATGGTGACATCATCTTCAACCCGGAAGTGTCCTAATAAAAGAATATTACATACAACTTTTTATATGAATGAAAATGGAAAAAATCTCATCTTACGCAAAACCCCCCGGCTATTCAATCACGACGATCCAATATAACATATCACATCAACACATAACATCATATATCATCTGTTAGTGTATATGCCCTAGAGGCCATTACTGTATCATACTAGTTTGTATATTACTTAATGGATGCTTGGGATATTCACCTTGTATATACAATCTTGCTCAAAATAGTAGTATGCTACTTGGTTTGTTTCTACTTCAATGTGTACTTGTGTTTATTTCAGTATATCACTTATACGCATTAGTGGAGCCCTTAGGATCTTTGCTTGATTACCAGCGTTGTGATGGCAGTCACACTAGTGGGGGCTGGGTAATCTATAAGCACATCCTTATTCAGGTCCCTGGTCGCAGGACTATCGAGACAGGGCATCGATACTCCGGAGTAGACCAGCGCATGCGCTTCTCATCCCAGTGTGGGAGACGGTCTGTCCCACAGCCGTCAGTACGTCGTACTTGAGATAGTATGCGGGTGCTCGTTAGGTTACGGGTACACTGGACAGGACTCGTAGGGAACTGACTAGTTGGTATTATACCTATCGTCAGTTATCAGTTCCCAGGTGACATGAGTACAGCTTAGTCCGCTGACTTGACACTGTCACTTCGCCTCGGGTGTGTTCCCACTGTACTTTGATCACTACCCTACCACGGCTCAAAGGAGTCGTGCAAACAGGTGGTGGTTGGGTGCAGTCCCGAAGCACTTGGAGGCAGTGACGGTTAGACAGGATTCGTCTCTCCCGGTATTGGGGGTTGACATCGCGCTGTGTCTAGGAGAGCCATTACACGAGTAGTCCCTGGCCAGGGCAAACGAGATATACTGGTAGGTTTCCAGTGTTATCTCAGGGTGTATTGGGCTTCACTCCGGCACGACTTGTACCGCTATTGGGGGACTGACGTTTACCGCCCCCTAGGCCCGCCATGCGATGTATCAGACGAACAGACCGGACTGTATGGAGAATGTCACACTCAGGCTCAGTAGGAGTTCAGATGGGTTTCGCCTCGTCGGTCTTCTTGTCGGCATTACCTGGGGACCGTTACGCACAGCTAGTGCCGCTTGCGGTCTGTGGTTAAACCCACTGCCAGCGTAGTGTCGAGTCTTTAGAGTCCCACACAGAAAGCTTTTCGCCTTTAGGCAAAAGAGTAGAGGTCGCATGGTATTGCGACAGGTCGCATGGTTTTGCGACAGGGTTCGGTCACATCCGTGCACTTGTGCACGTACAGTGTCCGGACAGTTTACACTAGCGGGCTTTGGTTTAAGCCAGATCCTAGTGTACCTTATGGGATTGGATTTATCCAGTTTGCATTCGTGTTCCTCGGAACGCGGATGCGGGTGTGTATGCACAGTTGACAGGGAGGCAGAGGCAGCGGATTCTCATTAGGGTTGTTGACAGTTGACCGTTGACTTTTTGACTTTATGCTCAACCCTAATGAGAATATGATATGTGATTAACTATTATATTAATTAAGTATTATGGTGATATGGTTGTTGACTTGTTGACTTTTGTTGACTTGTTGACTTTGGTGACTTGTTGACTTTTGTTGACTTGTTGACCGGTTGACTAGGCTTGACTAGTTGACCATCATGATAACCATGGTTATCATTTCATGCCAAAGACTTTTTCTTGCTTGTTCATTTGAGTAAAATGAGTGCATGACATGATAAGGTTATGGTTACTTCAACCATCACATAAGACTTTTGTTGATATGATGAGTTATCATTGCTTTGGATTATGAGAGGGTGAGAGACAAAATACTTGCTCATTCTTTCTTGCTCATTCTCTCTCTTGTTCTTGAGCTCTCCTCTTGCTCTCACCCTCAACCTCTTGCTCCCTCTCTTGATCTATGGTTCTCTTGTCTCATGAGTTGAGAATCAAGAACCATAGATAAAATCCCATTCTATTTCCTCTCTACTCATTCTAGTTCACTAGGTTTAGCAAACCAAGTGAACTAGTTTCTTCAAAGAACGAAGAAGGAGCTAAAGGTTGGAGCTTTCAGGTGGATCTGTCTTCGGCGTACGGAGACGACGAGAAGAAGCCATCGGACCACCATCGGAGCTTTGAAGACGAAGGAGTTCAAGACAAGCTAGGTATAACCATCTTCATCCGAGTAGCTAAATATCTTTAGCTTAGTTTGCTAGTTTTAGTTTAGGTAAAGATCCCGACCTAGCTTAGTCCATGTTGCCTCTTGCGTTAAAATTTTGATTTTATACCGTTTCCGCCTCCCCGTAAGAACCGGGGGTCGCAACGTGGACTTACAGTGGTATCAGAGCCTAACTAAACTTAAACTAGCTTGGTAGTGAAGTGTAACGAAGTTCGGAACCGGAAAAATCCAAAAACCAAACTTTTACTAAAACTGAGTTTCTGTTGAAATTTTTTCTGGTCAAAATGAAAAACTTTATACTCCTAAATTCGGCTCAGGGTTTTGTGAGAACACCCAAGAAAAACGATGCAGTAATTCCTCTAAACCGCCGCCCATCCGCCGCGTGAGCCTGGTATCCGCCGCGGAAGCGCCGCGCGTTGTAGTCCTCTGTGCATCGTTTTTCGTGCAGTGTGTGTCTGTGTTGGTTTTGGGATTTTTGGAATATATTATATGTGCCCAGATTTTCCAGAAAAGAAATTTCCTTTTGGGGTCCTATAATTCCGTATTTTTTTTTCCGAACTTCACTGCACTTTGACTATGATGGTTATATCTGTAATGTTTGCATGTATTGAACGTCGGCTAATCGCTATAAGTCGATTGGTCGGGGTTATACATGATCTGTAATGTGCTGGAATGTGTATATAAATATGTTGGATTGTCGCGGGTGAATAGCCGGGGGTTGTGAGACGAGAGTTTTCTTTTCTTGCAATTCATGTAAATTTGTAAATTGATGTAATAATTATTTGTATGGCCGCACAACCGGGTCGGGGTTGTAGCCGTCATTGTATAATTTCTTTTTACTGTTTTTGCTCCTAGGATAGACCCATGGAGGGGTGCACAAACTACCGGGTATGCCGAAGTGTCGAGTGGCCTACTCATGGAGATGAGGGAGGTTGCTACGCTTCGGGTACTTGGCGGGTAGTTTGCCGCACCCGTAGGGGTCTTGGGTGGGGTTTTGGCTATTCACCGCGACCGTGTTATCTGTTTTTGTTACAGGCTCGTACAAATTACAGATTGCTAGTATATCCAATGTATTTATCTGTGATCTGAAATGTTTATCATTGCAGTATATCTATATATGATATTATTTAGGCGTTGCTTATGTTTTACAGACGCGCTAGCCCAGCCCCGCTCTGTCGTTAGTTAAGTAACCTAACGGGTAATGACGGGGCCCCGTAGCGAATGCGAATGGCATAAGCGTACGTCATATTTTGGTTGTTTTCTGCAATGGTAGGATTAAATGATGGGACGCATTAAAAGAACTAATGCAAGAATATCACGCATTAAAAGAACTAATGCAAGATAATAAACCAAGTTAAAGTCGTTGGAACACTTTCGAAAAACCACTCGGTTCTTTTCAAAACAACTTTTAAATACGGAGCTTGAGCCACTCCTTTTAAAAGCTATCTCGTTCCATCGACCAAATCAAGTTCACTACGTTCACGGTTTTGCCAAAACCATCCGTAGCCCTCCGTCGTTTCACATGAATAGTCAATAGTATTCAAGCTGTGTTTGTTGGCCAAAGTCAAGGCACAGTGATTGGTAGCTATTGGGTATTCATGTGCAGCATAGATAGATGCGTTGGTTTGGAACAGTCGTACTGCCTTGTTGGCCAAAGTCAAGGGTAGATGCGGGTGGATTCAAATTAACCTGGAGAACGACGGGCAGAACTTGACATGTGACTTATGATTTGTTGGCCAAAGTCAAGGTCATAAGAGCATGGGGCAAAAATCCACATCGGGAGTTTCATAAGTACTGAAACTTGCTAGATTTGCATACCATTTGGAGTGTGATGATTCTGGTAGGATTCCTTCAGTTTCGTCACGCGATGATATTTGGATCCCGATCCTACTGTGAGCATATGCTACTCCTCGGGAAATTTCTCACTTAACGATCAATGCTATAAACCTAGTAGGTGCCTAGAAAGGTGTTAGCGGGGCTACGCCCCCAGGGAAAAGAGGTTCTTTAATTAAGGAACTTCGCGAAAGCGTTGGAAAACCTCCCTCGAAGTACCGACACCGGCCTGGCTGAACGGTTAAGCAAGTATTGTACGGTGGGATTGATCCTGACTAATTCTTCCTTTATGGTTTGAGGAGGGATTCGAGAAACAGTGGGAGCCATCCTGTTTAGACAAACTAAAAACCACTCTAAACTTGCAAGAGCATCATGCTGAGTGTTTCTTCTTCTCTCTCCTAATTGCAGCGACCAATCAACATGACTGGACTTAAGTTACTCCTAGATAAAAACAAACTGACAGGGCCAAACTACAAAGATTGGCTCAGGAATGTCACGATAGCAATCACTTATGACAAGCTGGGGTATCTTCTTACCACCAAAGCTCCCCCTGTCCCTGGTCCAACTTCCAGTGTCGCGGATAAGGAAATCCGCAAGACTTGGGAGATTGATAGCGCGAAGGCCAAGTGCCTCCTGCTTGCCTCGATGGACAACGAACATCAGAGGAGGCATGAGAATATGGACATGGAGTCCATATTGCTCCATACAAAAGAACTGTATGGAGAGCAATCACGTATCGCAAGATACGAAGCGTCGAAAAAGTTATTTTCGACAAGAATGGCCGTCGGATCATCAGTAGCCGAGCATGTGCTAAAGATGATCGGCTTCATTGAGGAGCTCGCTGACCTAGGGATCACATTGGAGAGTGAGCTATATACGGATATAGTTCTCCAGTCCCTTCCTTCCACTTACGCCCAGTTTATACTGAACTTCAACCTACAAGAAAAAGAGGTTGAACTATCAGAGCTCCTCAACATGCTGAGGAGCGCAGAGGGCACCCTACAGAAAGGTAGGGAAACATCCACTTTGTTTGTAGGAGGATCATCTTCTTCTAGGTCCAAGGCGAAAGCCAAGGGAAAGAAGAAGAAGGCCCCCGCCAAACCAAGGGGCGGTGTTGGTAAAGTGGATACGAAGGGAAAAGGCAAAGCAACAAAGATAGCGGGGAAGCTTGTGGATAAGGAAGAATGCTTCTATTGTCATAAGAAAGGACACTGGAAGAATGATTGCAGGGCCTGGAAGGCCAGAACACAGGAATTGAAGCAGGTTGCAGCTTCAGCTTCAGGTGTGTATGTTATTGAAAACTGTCTTTCAATAAACTCTACTTCCTGGGTATTGGATACCGGATCAGGATCTCATATCTGTAATTCTTTGCAGGCGTTGAGAAACCGTAGTGTTTTGAAGGCAGGTGACATGACCCTCAAAGTTGCGAACGGAGCTAGCATGGATGCTAAAGCCGTGGGGGACTATCACCTGGGAATGTCAGATGGACATGTTTTGGTTTTGCGTAATTGCTTTTTTGTACCCAACGCAACTTGTAATATCATTTCTGTATCTTTAGTTTCTAAAGAAGGTTATGAATTTGCGTTTGTAAGTAATGTTGTAAACATTCACCTTAATCAAGTTTTGATTGGGTCAGGTACATTGAGTAATGGTATATACGTGTTAAACCAACCACAGATTTTCAACGTCCAGAATACACACAAAAGAAAGTCTCCGGAAATGAATCAGACTTTCTTATGGCATTGTAGATTGGGTCACATCAATGAGAGAAGGTTGACTAAGTTACATACAGAAGGATATTTGAATGCGTTCGAATATCAATCGTATGCCACTTGTCAATCTTGTCTCAAAGGAAAGATGACAAAGACTCCGTTTACTGGACAAGGAGTAAGAGCGAGCGAGCTCTTAGGACTCATACACAGTGACGTGTGCGGTCCAATGTCTACACATGCCCGAAGCGGACATTCTTACTTCATTACTTTTACGGATGATTTCTCAAGGTACGGTTATGTCTTCTTGATGAAACATAAGTCCGAGGCCTTTGGAAAATTCCAGGAGTATAAGAATGAAGTAGAGAAACAGACCGGCAAAAGTATTAAGATTCTAAGATCGGATCGAGGAGGAGAATACTTAAGTGCCGAGTTCCTGGACTATTTAAAAGAGAACGGAATTCTCTCTCAGCTTACTCCTCCATACACCCCGCAACATAACGGTGTATCGGAGAGACGGAACCGCACCCTATTGGATATGGTGCGGTCCATGATGAGTAACGCTGAGTTACCGCGATCATTCTGGGGATATGCGCTAGAATCAGCCGCATACCTTTTGAACCGAGTACCTACTAAGACCGTGCCTACTACACCATATGAGATGTGGTGTGGGAAGAGACCCTATCTTAAGCACATTAAGACATGGGGATGTCCGGCTTTTGTCAAAAAGCAGCATGCGGACAAGCTCGAGGCACGCTCAGTACAGTGCAAGTTTGTGGGGTATCCAAAGAACTCAAAAGGATATTTCTTCTACTGTGAAGAGGAACAAAAAGTTCTTGTTTCTCGTCATGCCTACTTCTTGGAAACTGAGTTTTTGGAAAACCAGATAAGTGGGAGCACAGTAGAACTGGAAGAAATTCCAGAACCACGGACTGTTACTGAAAGTTTAGTGGAACCAGAAGGTTCGGAAGAACAGGACATTCCTACGCCGCTCCGCAGAAGTAGTAGGCAGTCTCATCCGCCTGAGAGATACTACGGTTTTCTCATAGACGGGGATAGAGAGGATTGCATCATAGATTATGATGAGCCTACTAGCTTCCAGCAGGCCGTTCAGAGCGTTGACTCAGTGAAATGGCTGGATGCAATGCGGACCGAAATGGAGTCCATGTACACCAACAAGGTATGGACGTTGGACATTGCTCCAGACGGGGTAAAACCCGTAGGATGCAAGTGGATCTTCAAAAGGAAGATTGGTGTAGATGGACAGGTTGAGACCTATAAAGCTAGGCTGGTAGCAAAGGGTTTTCGTCAAAGACCTGGCTTGGACTACGACGAAACCTTTTCTCCAGTAGCCATGCTGAAATCCATTCGGATCCTTCTTGCCATTGCTGCCTTCCACGATTATGAGATCTGGCAAATGGACGTAAAGACAGCTTTTCTAAATGGAAATTTAGAGGAGTGTGTCTATATGGACCAGCCAGAGGGTTTCATTCAGAGTGGGAGCAGCGGAAAGGTGTGCAAGTTGCTTAAGTCCATCTATGGACTAAAGCAGGCATCGCGGAGTTGGAACATCTGCTTTGATGAGACGGTCAAAGAATTTGGCTTTATCAAAAATCCAGATGAACCATGCATCTATAGTAGATTTGTAGCGAGAACTGTAGTATTCCTCGTTTTATACGTGGATGACATTCTCTTAATAGGAAATGACATTCCTATGCTACAATCTGTCAAGGGGTTCTTGTCACACAGGTTCTCCATGAAAGACCTGGGTGATGCCTCGTACATTCTGGGTATCCGGATCTACCGTGACAGATCCAAGAGGATATTAGGACTTTCACAGTCCAGGTACATCGACACCATACTGAAGAGATTCAGTATGGAAGATTCCAAGCGCGGTAACCTACCGGCTTGTCACGGGATCACCCTCTCTAAAGAGATGTCTCCCAAGACTGATTTGGAGAGGGATCGCATGTCTATTATACCCTACGCTTCTGCGGTAGGCTCTATAATGTATGCGATGTTGTGTACCAGACCGGATGTAGCTTATGCACTGAGTGTGGTAAGCCGGTATCAGTCAAACCCTGGGGAGAAACACTGGATAGCGGTAAAGAACATTCTCAAGTACCTGAGAAGGACTAAGGAGATGTTCTTGGTGTATGGCGGAAAAGACCTCCAGATCGAGGCCTTTGCTGACTCCAGCTTCCAGAGTGACAAGGATGATTCCAAGTCCATGTCGGGTTTTGTCTTTACCCTCAATGGAGGGGCGGTGTGTTGGAAGAGTTCCAAACAAGAAACCGTTGCAGACTCGACGATGGAAGCGGAATACATCGCTGCATCTGATGCCGCAAAAGAAGCTGTCTGGATGAGGAAGTTCTTGAAAGAACTTCAGGTGGTTCCGTCCATTGTTGATCCAATACCTCTGTATTGCGACAACAACGGGGCTATAGCTTTAGCGAAGGAACCCAGGTCCCATCAGAGATCCAGGCACATCTTGAGGCGGTATCACCTGATCAGGGAGATCGTGGATCGCCAGGAGATCGAGGTTCGGAGAGTCGCTTCAGAAGATAACACTGCAGATCCATTCACCAAGGCCTTGCCCCAGACTCAGTTCGAGCGGCTGATCGAGATGATAGGTCTTCGATACGCCAGTACATGGCCTTAGTGCAAGTGGGAGATTGTTAGTGTATATGCCCTAGAGGCCATTACTGTATCATACTAGTTTGTATATTACTTAATGGATGCTTGGGATATTCACCTTGTATATACAATCTTGCTCAAAATAGTAGTATGCTACTTGGTTTGTTTCTACTTCAATGTGTACTTGTGTTTATTTCAGTATATCACTTATACACATTAGTGGAGCCCTTAGGATCTTTGCTTGATTACCAGCGTTGTGATGGCAGTCACACTAGTGGGGGCTGGGTAATCTATAAGCACATCCTTATTCAGGTCCCTGGTCGCAGGACTATCGAGACAGGGCATCGATACTCCGGAGTAGACCAGCGCATGCGCTTCTCATCCCAGTGTGGGAGACGGTCTGTCCCACAGCCGTCAGTACGTCGTACTTGAGATAGTATGCGGGTGCTCGTTAGGTTACGGGTACACTGGACAGGACTCGTAGGGAACTGACTAGTTGGTATTATACCTATCGTCAGTTATCAGTTCCCAGGTGACATGAGTACAGCTTAGTCCGCTGACTTGACACTGTCACTTCGCCTCGGGTGTGTTCCCACTGTACTTTGATCACTACCCTACCACGGCTCAAAGGAGTCGTGCAAACAGGTGGTGGTTGGGTGCAGTCCCGAAGCACTTGGAGGCAGTGACGGTTAGACAGGATTCGTCTCTCCCGGTATTGGGGGTTGACATCGCGCTGTGTCTAGGAGAGCCATTACACGAGTAGTCCCTGGCCAGGGCAAACGAGATATACTGGTAGGTTTCCAGTGTTATCTCAGGGTGTATTGGGCTTCACTCCGGCACGACTTGTACCGCTATTGGGGGACTGACGTTTACCGCCCCCTAGGCCCGCCATGCGATGTATCAGACGAACAGACCGGACTGTATGGAGAATGTCACACTCAGGCTCAGTAGGAGTTCAGATGGGTTTCGCCTCGTCGGTCTTCTTGTCGGCATTACCTGGGGACCGTTACGCACAGCTAGTGCCGCTTGCGGTCTGTGGTTAAACCCACTGCCAGCGTAGTGTCGAGTCTTTAGAGTCCCACACAGAAAGCTTTTCGCCTTTAGGCAAAAGAGTAGAGGTCGCATGGTATTGCGACAGGTCGCATGGTTTTGCGACAGGGTTCGGTCACATCCGTGCACTTGTGCACGTACAGTGTCCGGACAGTTTACACTAGCGGGCTTTGGTTTAAGCCAGATCCTAGTGTACCTTATGGGATTGGATTTATCCAGTTTGCATTCGTGTTCCTCGGAACGCGGATGCGGGTGTGTATGCACAGTTGACAGGGAGGCAGAGGCAGCGGATTCTCATTAGGGTTGTTGACAGTTGACCGTTGACTTTTTGACTTTATGCTCAACCCTAATGAGAATATGATATGTGATTAACTATTATATTAATTAAGTATTATGGTGATATGGTTGTTGACTTGTTGACTTTTGTTGACTTGTTGACTTTGGTGACTTGTTGACTTTTGTTGACTTGTTGACCGGTTGACTAGGCTTGACTAGTTGACCATCATGATAACCATGGTTATCATTTCATGCCAAAGACTTTTTCTTGCTTGTTCATTTGAGTAAAATGAGTGCATGACATGATAAGGTTATGGTTACTTCAACCATCACATAAGACTTTTGTTGATATGATGAGTTATCATTGCTTTGGATTATGAGAGGGTGAGAGACAAAATACTTGCTCATTCTTTCTTGCTCATTCTCTCTCTTGTTCTTGAGCTCTCCTCTTGCTCTCACCCTCAACCTCTTGCTCCCTCTCTTGATCTATGGTTCTCTTGTCTCATGAGTTGAGAATCAAGAACCATATATAAAATCCCATTCTATTTCCTCTCTACTCATTCTAGTTCACTAGGTTTAGCAAACCAAGTGAACTAGTTTCTTCAAAGAACGAAGAAGGAGCTAAAGGTTGGAGCTTTCAGGTGGATCTGTCTTCGGCGTACGGAGACGACGAGAAGAAGCCATCGGACCACCATCGGAGCTTTGAAGACGAAGGAGTTCAAGACAAGCTAGGTATAACCATCTTCATCCGAGTAGCTAAATATCTTTAGCTTAGTTTGCTAGTTTTAGTTTAGGTAAAGATCCCGACCTAGCTTAGTCCATGTTGCCTCTTGCGTTAAAATTTTGATTTTATACCGTTTCCGCCTCCCCGTAAGAACCGGGGGTCGCAACGTGGACTTACATCATCAACGTAAGTAAATATACGTATCCTAAATGTCGTTAATATATAGCAACGAGATCGGGGATACCCCACATATTACACTTACGGTCACAAAAAAGAAATGAAAAACTACAATATTTAGAATCCGCATATCACTTAGACATCATAAACCCGGAATATCTCATATGCCTAATTTCATGCCTAACCTATAAACCTTGCATTTTAGTCTCAAATCGAAAACACTTTTCAATAACTTAGTCGGGTAATTCAATAAGACTCCCGACTAACATAATCGAATACTCGTCGGGAACTTTAGTATATGGCCGTACCCCGATGCCGACGACGAAGTGCACTTAGGCGGAACACCGTGGCCATGAGCACCCGAGTGGATGCCATTGGCAACGGGGTTCTCCTACAGTCACTTGGTCGGGGAAATGTGGCATAGCTATCTAGTAGAGTTATCCGGCAAGTGTTCGCGTACTATACGCGATTGCGACGGAGTTTTGATCCGAATCAAAACTCCGTGGCAATTGATCAATATAGATTAAAATGCTAGATTTACAATTAGCAAACTAGTTTTCACAAAACTAATTAAATGTGGATTCCATATATTGCATCACATATCAAACTTAAACCCGAAACGATATTAAAACACGACTACGAATAGCCCCAATAGAAAAGTTAACATCACATGCAAACTGAGCTAAACAAACATAATCTGAAATCCAAAAACCAACACCCCAGAACACTAAAGAAGGCCAAACAGAGTGAACAGGACCGGCCAGGCCGGCCAAAACACAAATCTCGCTGGGTCAATTTTGGAGTTTTGGCCTCGAATTTCTCTAGTGTTCTAGTTACATCACATGTAAGCTTCTGCACCTGTTTAAAATTTTTTCAGAGTCCTTTAAAAAATCGACAGAAACTTGATGTTCGGGTTTGCAGTTTTGGAGTTGTTTCGGTTTCATGATTTTACTAACATTGTCTAATCTTCTAGCCTGGCTCTGATACCATGAAAGTCTACCATAACACCACCACTGGGTTTTCACAAGCATCTAGCATGCTATTTTAAAAATTTCGGGGTGCTAAGCTAGACTAACCAAAGATCTTAACTAGACGATTAGGGTTTTAAGCATGATATCAAAAACTATACTAAAGTGAAGGAGACAACAACCTTTGTAGACCGTGTCCTTCTCTTCAAAAGCTCCGTGTAGTAGTCCACGTGACTTCACTAGGCTCCACTTGAAGAAGGTGCAAGCTTCCTACGCGATCTTCGTGCCGAAGATGATCCATCCGAAACTCCACTAATCCAAGCTACCACTTCACCAAATTATCTTTAGTGAAGGAAAAATACTACACCCAAGTGCTAATCAAGTGTAGGATGGTGAAGTAGGTGTTTAAAGCACACTAAGTAATCTCTAATGTCCTATGGTTCACAACTCATGTGATGGTTAGGACTTTGAAGGACGATGATGATGAAGATGAGAGAGCTAGAGCAAAAATGAGCTCAAGTGATGAAATGAACTCAAGAAAATGTCTAAGTGTAGAATGGCTCATCCCAAATCCTCACTTATTGAAGCATGGAATAAAAATCAATTCTTTTTTCCAACCATGCTTCAACAGTGAGTCAAGACCAATAAACAATAGATTAAAGCCATGCTTGATCCATGCCCAAACTATCTCTCATATTTCACCTCATTTTCTATTTTCACAAAATAGAAAATGCAACCATGCTTCATTATATATATATATATATATATTAATATATATTATGAAGAAAATAATTAGTGAGCTAATAATATTAGTTAATATATAATTATATCAAATATAATATATATCAAATTATTAAATTAAAACTTGATTTAATAATCCGGTTATATCACATATAACCGACTAATATCATTTAACTATATATCAATATTATCAAATCAACACTTGATTCGATAATCCGGTTATATCATATATAACCTAACTGATATCAAATAACCACCAGATTAGAATACGGTATCATATACTCGTATTTAATCAGGCCCCCACACATATCAGCATATGTGTCCTACTTCGTTTCGCTTAAACTAGGAAATTTCTATGGGAGACTCTAAAAATTCATCAATACGCGAGCTGTGGTGGTGCTGTAGTGAAGGAGACAGAGGTGGTCGATGTGGACGATGGGCACCGGCGAAGCGATGAGCATGGGTGGTGGAGAGAGAGAATGAGAAGGTGAGGGAGTGGGGCTTGAGCTCGTCGATGGAGGAGGAGGCGGCGGCGGGTGTTCACGGTGGTGTTGATGAGGGTGGAGAAGGGAGGAGCTCGCGGTGGCCGGAAAAGTAGTGATGGGTGGTTCGGCGGTGGTTGGAGTGGAACTCGGGAAGAGAAAAGGAGGTAGAGATGGAGATTGGGGTTGGTTGTGAGGTGAGGAGAGGAGCTCGGTGGAAATGGAGGGGCCGTCGGAGTCGCTCGCCGTCGAACGAGACCGTGGGGATACTCGACGACGAGAAGCTTGTCGAGGACGATGGGTTCGGAGGTTGAAGGTTGAGGGAGTCGTAATCGGAGGAAGGGACGTGGCAAAGGATGAGGGGGCTCGGTGATGGTCGTCGGAGGCGATGGTGAGGGGCCGGAGGTGATAGCGGCGGCTCCGGTGGTCTGAGCAAAATTTTGAGAGGGAAGAGAGAGGGAGAGAGAACGAGATGAGAGAGGGAGTGTGTGAAAGAGAGAGAGAGAGGGGGGGGGGGGAGGGAGAGAGAATGAATATGAATTATGTAGTGATTAATAGGATTTAAGAATGGATTAATTGGGGAAATCAATTGGGATTAAAGGAAAATGAATTAAGGATTTAGTGAGAAAAGAAACTGTAGAGGGAGAAGAGGAGTTGGGGAAAAAGAGTTTGGTTCGGGTATGGGATGTTGGGGCTTGGGCTTTAGGCTAGGGTGAAGTTTAGTTGTTAGGTTAAAAAATTTTAGGAATTAGATTTTTAGTGATAATAAATAATTAGTTGGGAAACATTTATATAGATAGTTTGGAGAAAAATTGAAAAGGAAAATTTGGAATTTTATAGGAAAAAAATTGAGGAAATTTAAATGAAATTATTATTTAAAATATACGGAAAATACAAACAAAGGATACCGGTTATTACATCAAGAGAGCATTCAGGTACCTACAGGTGGTAATCAGAACTTGGAGGAAACTGCAGTGCATGATCAGGTTCAAGAACATGATGGCGATCATGTTTAGCAATCAAATATGCCAGTTCTGAGGAGATTTACGAGAGAAAGAAGGATACCTGAAAGACTTGTAATCGGCTTTGTTTTGTACACAGGTGCGGGAGAGCCCGAATCCCTTGAAAAAGCAATAAGCGACGGTGCTAGCAAGTAGTAGGAGCGAGCAATGGATGAGAAGATCTATTCTTTGAAAAAGAACCGTACATGGGACCTAGTGAAGCTACCTAAGGGTCGGAAACCATTGCTTAATAGGTGGGTGTACATGATTAAAGATAAGGCTGATGGTGTGAAGCGGTACAAGGCTCGCTTAGTAGTCAAGGGTTACGCACAAAAGTAAGTAAGAAATTGACAATGAAGAGATTTTTTCCCTTATGGTGAAGATGGCATCCATTCGGATAATTCTTAGTATTATGGCGGTGGAGGATTTGTACTTCGAGCAGTTAGATGGCAAGACTGCGTTTTTTCATGGAGATTTGGAGGAGGAGATCTATATGATGCAGCCACCGGGATACGAGGAGAAGAGAAAAGAAGATATGATGTGTAAACTGCGAAAGAGCTTGTACGGCCTCTCCTAGGCAGTGCTATCTCAAGTTCGATCGGTTTATGCTAGAGACGGGATTTGTGCGGAGTGAATCAGATCACCGCATCTACGTTCAAACTTTCAAGGATGGAAACTACATTATTTTGTCGTTGTATGTGGATGACATGTTGGTAGCGGGTTTGAGTTTCGAGAAGATTCAAAATTTGAAGAAGATGATGGCCGAGAAATTCTCTATGAAGAATTTGGGAGCGGCAAAGCAAATCTTGGGCATGAAGATCGCTCGAGATAAGAAACAACGAAAGCTGTGGTTATTGCAAAAGAACTACATTGAGAAAGTTTTGAAGCGGTTCAATATGGACAAATCAAAACCGGTGAGTACGCCCTTAGCGAGGCATTTCAAACTCATAAAAGAGTTGTGCCTGACAACTCAAGAGCAGAAGGACGAGATGGAGAGAGTATCATATGTTTCTGCAGTGTAGAGTTTGATGTATGCGATAGTGAGTACTAAACCTGATATTGCACATGCAATGGGAGTTGTTAGACGGTATATGCAAAATCCGGGAAAGGAGTATTGAAATGCGGTGAAGTGGATTCTAAGATATCTTAGAGGTACATCCAGTCATTGTTTGTACTTCGAGGGTGACTCTCTAAAGGTGCGAGGCTACGTTGATGCAGACTATTCAGGAGATCAAGATACTGGGAAGAGCACAACGGGGTACGTGTTTACGGTTGGGGGAACAGCGGTGAGTTGGGTCTCTCAATTACAAAAGGTGATGGTGTTGTCATCTACGGAGGCTGAGTATATGGCGATCACGGAAGCCAGCAAGGAGATGACATGGCCGTAAGGGTTAATTGAAGAACTGGACAAGAAGTAAGATTTCAACGCCTTGTGGAGTGACAGCCAAAGTGCGATACATTTGGCAAAGAATCCAGCATATCACTCTTGGACGAAGCACATCAAAGTGCGGTACCACTTCATTCGTATAGTGATTGAAGAGGAGGAGTTGACATTGTATAAGATCGCCGGAGAAAAGAATCCGGCGGATATGGTCACCAAGCTTGTAGACAGAAATAAGTTGAATCTATATTGCAGATTGGTGAACATCTCTATAAAAATCTGATGAGGAGAGAGCAGCAGCGAAATCGTGTAAAGTCTACCCGCGTTGGGAATCAAGGCGGAAGAAATCTCCAAGTGGGAGAATGTTATATTGTGGAGAATCTTCCTAAAAATTATGATGAATTTGACTCAACTTAGTTGGAATTGAATGTAGAGATTTATGTTAATCTCTACCTAAATTCAAAGTTATCTCTAAAAGCCTATAGATATATATCATAGATTAATTGGATTTTGTGAAGATTTAAATTAATCTAACTTTAAATTTCACATTATCTACAAGGAGGCCATTCACCTATATATATAATTGATTAGTAAATCAATTATGTATGCATCCACCAAAAAGAAAAGGAGAAGGCACGTTAATTTAATAGAGTCTTATTAAAGGCCGGCCGCCACGAGATTTCTTTTAAAGGTAGCCACAAAATTAAATGTGCAGAGGCTAATAAATCTATCTGGCATTTATCGATTTATGCGGCCAAGGTGAATTAGTTTGACAGATCATTGTATTGAGAGGATGGCTGCTAATAGAGAGATTTGAGAGAAATTTCGCAGGGTGCTTGTAAACTTGATTCAAGGATTTAGTAAGCGTTTGTAGATTCCGCTCAAATTCCTTGTGCCTTTCTGGTTTGTGTTTCTTATTTTATTCTCGCACTTATTTATTTATCTTTCGTTGATTAATTGCATGATTGTTATTATTGCATGATTTGGTTTGTTGCGAGTATTGTTCCGTGTATCGATTTTCTCCCAGCAATGGATATATACAGTATTCTTGTTTGATCGGTGCCTACAACATTAATTAGAATAGACATTTGCATGCCCATAGATCAGTAATATATAGATCAGTAATATATATTAGGTGGTTAATTTTCAAGATTGGGTCTCAATCAAATCTATAAAGAAAATCATTTGAGTAGTGGGGTTGGTAGTGTAGTTTCTTTGAGTTTTCACTTAGAATTTTTCTCGACCCCACATGTGTACAAAACATGTAACAAAAAAGAAGAGAGTCAACGAGTTATAAAAATAATTTGTTCAAATTAAAAGGAACAGATGTTTTTTGACAATAATTAGTTTTGACTTTATAATTGCCTCCACTCTTTCCATATGCCGCGGCTCGTCTATTTCTAATGTACCAAATTACTGGGGCCCACCCCTTATTGCAAATTTGAATTCTCCATTTTTTCTATTAAAAATAACACCATAGCCATGCTATTTTCTTCAAAATATTTTAACTTTTAATCTTCTTGGTGCTCCCCAACCAGCACTGATGCATTTATATAGGGTTAATTGCTGAATAATATTCCGATGCTTCATCTATTTTGTATTTATATATCTTATTAATTTTTTCGCTGCACTTAAATCCCCTAAATTACAAAATGTATGGATTTTTTTTTAAATATTGATAGATTTGATGGTCAATTGAAGGTGACAAAGTATTAACGGCTTATACTTTAGGATACATAAGCGCAGTGAAGAAATCAATAAGCTATATATATAAATGCAAAGTAGGTGAATTATTGGGTGATTATTTAGCAATTAACCATGTATTATATAACTCTCAAACACTTATATCTTATGTATATTCTGAATATTTCCTTTATTTGAAGACATGTTCATTTTCGCTATTTCTACTCGTTTTCTTGCGGTGGCGGCAGGTTAAATATGCCTATGATTGGCCATAGGTGTATTTTCGCCAATTTTTAAGAATATGAAATTAGTCTCAAGAAGTTTTAACGTATAAGTGAAATATAGTCCGTGTTTCTAATATATGAAATCGAATCGTGTTCACAATCAACATAAATTCGCTAGAATAGATAAAATCTCTAATTAACTTGAATCTGATTTCTGTAAAAATAAAATTGCTTTTTTTGGAAAGCATGCATTTGAGGGTTGCATGATCAACTTTAATATAACCCCTCTATTGCATGATAATTAGAACCACTAGATAATAATGAATCAAGTAATTGGTTATATAATGCTGGTCATTTTGGAAAGAGGAAAAAAGATAAATTTGTAATATATATACATATGGAAGAGTTCATAGGAGGAAATTCCCTTTTATGACGTCGAAAAAATATACCCTCATTCGTTTCTTCCGACGATCGGCATCAATCATCTTTATCGTTATCATCTAAGACGTGGGAGTAAATTCTCTCCTATGGCCTCTTTTCTCCATTATATATATATATATATAGAGAGGATTTCCTCCTATGGCGTCGAAAAAATACATCCTCCACCATTTTTTCTGACGATCGGCATCCATCATCATCATCGTCGTTATCGTCTAAGATATGCATACACCAAATTTCATGTGATTCCACCACTTTTCCACCGTTGAATTAGCAATGTAAAAAGTTC
This sequence comes from Agapanthus africanus, assembly GCA_030015575.1. NCBI lineage: Eukaryota > Viridiplantae > Streptophyta > Magnoliopsida > Asparagales > Amaryllidaceae > Agapanthus > Agapanthus africanus. The sequence goes on along the minus strand of CM057338.1, from coordinate 862,438,740 downwards.
TATTGTTGGTAAATCATTAATTTTACACCAACTAAATCAACGGTAAGAAAATGGTATAATCACATGAAATTTGGTGTATCCACTTCTTAGATGTTAAAGATGGAGATGATGTATGCCGATCGTCGAAAAAAATCATGGAGGGTGCATTTTTCCTACGCCCATATAGGAGGAAATTCCCTCTAATGGCATCTTTACTCCATTATATATATTATATATATATGTATATGTGTGGTAATCAAGTAATCTAATTTGGATACAACATTATTTTGAAAACTCCTTTAAAAAGCATTATTTGCAAATAGTACATATGTGTGTGTCTCTCTCTCTCTCTCTCTCTCTCTCTCTATATATATATATATATATATATATATATATATGAGAATAATGGAGAAAAGAGGCCATGAGGAAATTTCCTCCTATGGTGTGGAAAAAATACAGTCTCCACCAATTTTTTTCGACGACCGGCCCCCATCATCTTCATCGTTATCATCTAAGATGTCGGTACACCAAATTTCATGTGATTCTACAACTTTTTCACCGTTGATTTAGCAATGTAAAATGTTCTATTGTCGGTAAACCGTTAATTTTGAACCCACTAAATCAACGGTGAAAAATTGTGGAATCACATGAAATTTGGTATACGCACATCTTAAATGATAACGATGATGATGATGATGGATGCCGATCGTCGGAAAAAATGATGGAGGTTGTATTTTTTCCACGCCATAGGAGGAAACCCCCTCCTATGGCCTCTTTCCTTCATTAATCTATATATAGATATATATGGTAATCAGGTAATCTAATCCCGATACAACATTATTTTGAAAACTCCTTTAAAAAGAATTATTTGCAAATAGTACCATATGACATAAATTAACAGTCATTTAAACTTTTCATTCATTAACATTCATTATGTTTTGTTTGTCGTTTCAAGAGATGATTCAGTACAGAAAAATGTTGATTTATAAATTAGCAGCACTTTCTCTTCCATGGTGAGTTGAATTCTCGGAAATCCGAAGAGAAAGTGGCCACAAATTAATGCTTTCAGGGCAAATTCGTTGGTCTTCTTGATTCGTGTGTGAGTTGTGTGATGTGTCCATGGATCTGTTGTATGCATAGGTTACGGTTTACGGGCCATTGGAAAAAAAAGCAACAATTCTCTATGTGCTTAATTACACATGCAGATTAATATACACAATCAAGTTAATTAATTAAGCTTCATGCAGAATCATTAATCCAAATGGACAAACACAAAATATTTTTCGGCAAATGGTACATAAGCCCTAACATACGCACACCCACACAACACATCCACGCACACATCACACACAACCACACACGCATCCAGAATGAATTTACCCTGAAAGCGTTAATTTATGGCCATTTTTCCTTCTGAGGCTTCTGAGTTCGAACGGTGCACTACTGGTGCACTACTGATCGGAGAAATGCCCATACAAATTGTAATTAATCGACGTTTATTGTACAGATTAATTAATTAAGATTAGGTAAGGGATCAACCTTATTAATAAAATTCATTAATCCTTTGCCACGTGCTTATCCTTGCAGACAAATTAATACTAAGATTAGGCAAGGCTTCTGAGTCTCTGACACTGCATACACCTATCTCCCGTTAATACCACTTGGTTTTTCTGCTCGATCGTGAGAAGCACCTAAAAGTATAATATTAGTGTATGTTTTTTTTTGTTAGCATAGAGCACAATATTGTATGGATGAAATCAATAAAATGTACTTCTAAAAAAAGCTCTAGAAATATGAAAGGATGAATTAGAAATAAAGTAGTGTCTAGATGAATTGTTTTTTTTGTTTTTGTTTTTATGGATTGGGGCGAGGATTGAATATTTGAATTTAAAAGGATAATACAATATTTAAATGAGACGATGACGTGGACATATTGAAATAACGAATAGCCCGTAAGTTTTTTTTTTCCGTTTATATTAATAAAGTGAGACCAGCTATTGATAGATAGATCTATGTCTTGAAAAAGACCGCACAAGGTAGAGATATTTGTTAACTTATACTCAAAACATACAAAAAACTGGATATATTAAGTTCATTTTTTCTAATAAAGTACTACAAACTTCTTAAATTGCAAAATAAATACTATGTAGTTAGTATACTAAATAAATATTATATCATAAAATTTAAATGGTTTTCTTTTTAAAATTCTATATAATCTCAATGGATGGAGAAGATTTTGCCATATGACAAGAGCTTTGATAAATTGACAAATAGTCTAATTGATATGACAATTCTTTTCTTGGAGTTACATTAATTAGTATAGATTATTAGCTACTATTATTTTGCACATGCTATCAAGTGAATGTATAATATATGTTTTATGGTTTAATAAGTATCATGTGATTTAAATATTGAAGTTTGATAATAAAGTTATAGGAATTCCTTTTGAAATTAAAAGAGATGACTTAAATATTAAATATTGATGATTAAATATATGTGATGAGGAAAAAAGTGGGATGGTTTTTTAAATTTAAATTTAATTGAACCAATAAAAATATTTATATAGATTGGTAATGTGGAAAGCTTCATGTGGATAATAGATCAGAAGAATTTTCTCAAAAAAAGTGACCATCAATTAATGATAGTTAAATCCCTGAAGTTTGCATATAACAGTAGAGATCATTTCAAATTGAATATAATGTTACAAGAGAGAAATAGCTATGTCTTAAGAAGTATTTATTCATTTTATGGCAATTAATTTTTTTTTGTTGTTTAGGCAAACTGATCCAGCAGAAAAACTATAAATTAATTTTTTAAAGGGTTTTTAACCTAATACCCATCCAAAACTTAGCTAATTACTACAAACCTCACGAAAACTTGACAATTACTTAATACCCAAAAAGTTTGAAGTTTCTATTAAAACCCTCCACTAACCCTTTTCCTAGGCTACCTTAGCTAGTTAACAGAGAAAATCGGGTTAGGGTTATTAAAGTCCCCCTACACACCTGTCTTCACTCTTTTTCACTTTGCTTCATCTAAAATTCTCAGTTAGAACCCTAATTCAGAATTAGGATTTGAGAATTGCTTTTCAAATCCTCCAATTTGCAGTGGAATATGGCTCTTCATAGACGGGATGGAGGGCGCCAGCTCGTTCAGCTTCAACGCTCACAAGTGGTTTTTCACCAATCTAGACCGCTGCTGCCTATGGGTCAAGGAACCGCAGGCGCTGGTCAACGCATTGTCAACGAATCTGGAGTACCTACGGAATAAAGGCACAGAGTCCGGGCAGGTGGTTGACTATAAAGACCGGCAGATCGCCCTGAGTAGGAGGTTCAGGACAATGAAGCTCTGGATGGTGTTGCGGAGCTACGGGGTCGCGAACCTACGCAACTTCTTGAGGAGCCATGTGAAGATGGCTAAGCTATTCGAGGGGTTGGTGGTCGACGACGAACGGTTTGAGGTGGTGGTGCCTCGGAATTTCGCCATGGTTTGTTTCCGGTTCAGGAGGACCGGGTTGGGGCTCGACCGCGTCAACGAGCAGAACCGGCGATTATTGGAAGGTATAAATTTAGCGGGAAAAATTTACATGACGCATGCGGTGATAGGGGGAGTGTACGTGATTAGATTCGCGGTAGGGGCCACGCTGACGGAGGAGAGGCACGTAAGGAGCGCGTGGAGGATGGTGAATTTTGATTTGAATTGAATTTATTTATTTAATTTGGTCGATCGAGTGATTGAATTAATAATGTAAGGATTTAATGGATCCTGAAATTTACAAACCCCCCTCCCCTCCCCCTTTTTTTTTAATGTTAATTGTAACTTATGAAAGTAAATGATTCGTCTTCTAATATTAAATAAAATTTGTTTTTCATTGAGAATTCGAGTGTGTGAAGTACATAGAAAATCATAAATCAACAGGAAATAAGCTACTACTACAAATAAGGGTTGCCCCTACGGATAAATCCGTAGGAGCAAACCACCGTAGGGACAAAAAAATACCCTGTAGGTGTAAACGCCGTAGGTGCAAGTCTTAGCCTTGAACATGCCCCTACGGTCAAAAACTTGTCCCTACGGAGTAATGTGTAGGTCCGGTTGTCCTTACGGATTAGGCTGTACGGACAAAAAATTTATTTAATTTATCTGTTTATAAAATAAATGCGGTGTCCCTACGGACTTATCCGTAGGGCCAAATAGTTGTCCCTATGGATAAGTGCGTAGGTATAAATCTGTAGAGACAAAATATCAGGTATCCTGATATTTTGTCCCCCCGGATACCTGTATAGGGCATTTGTTTGCTCCTACGGATATATCCGCAGGGATAAGCGTAAACCCTAATACTGAGATCATAGGGGCAAAATATCAGGCATCCTGATATTTTGCCCCTAGGGATTAATCCGTAGGGCCCAACATTGTCCCTACGGATTAATCCGTAGGGGCAATGTTGGGCCCTACGGATTAATCCGTAGGTATATATTATCAGTTTTTTTTTATAAAAGAGGGCTGCCTATTTTTTTCTCGCCATGTGCACAATAATATATACATCATATATAAAATTAATCAGCACGCAGAATATATATCGCGGTATTCATAATCACATCTCACGCATAATATACAAAAGAAATCAACAAGCAGAATATGATATCAATATAAACACGCAAACACCACCAATATCAATATCGTCCAAAATATAGTACAATATGTATCATATAAATAAATACATGTTTAAAATATAAGAATTAAAAAGCTACCCTAGCTCGGTCCAGCTCCACCTCTGATAAACGCCATAATCTGGCGTGCCTGCTCCTCGGATATACCCTGAGTCAATAAATCATGCAATGCAGAGTGTGCGGAAGTCTGAGCGGGCTGTGGAGCTGTAAGAGTGGTCTGCGCAGCCGCCGCCGAGGTAGTGGCTTGCGGAGTCGTGGCTGCGGGAGTCTGATCGGGCAGTGGAGCTATAGGAGCTGTCTGCGGAGCCGCAGCGGATGTAGTGGCTTGCGGAGCCGCAGTCGAAGGAGATGCATGTGGAGGCTCGGTCGATATACCCTGTCGCGTCTGGACCTACGTGTGTAATAAACGAGTAAGAACTGTGTATTAATCGAGTTCGTATCATTATCAAGTTATTTCGAAACCCCAATCTATGTATACTTAGGGACTTAGGCCTCGTTTGGATATCTAGTTTGGAAAACCGTAGTTTATTTTAATTAGATATGTATGTATGATTAATCAAAGCAAAGTTTACAACCAAATAAGCTCAGGCTACGTACTAATATTGGATATGTTGCTATCTATAATATGACATAATATTTTACTATTAAGTAGTATACATACCAACATCACCTTCAACTCCTGAACGGTGGCCTTCAAGCTCTCCAGTTCTTGCTGGAAACGTCGCTCACTGGAGACGGAGGAAGTAACCACCAGAGTGGAGTCCAACCTCATATGGGCCCTGCTAGGGCCCAGTCCCCGGCCTCTCTCTCAACCTCCGTGGTGCCCTCCGTGTGCGGCGTCCAGGACTGGGGTCAGCAGCATCGGATCGTTCTGTCCAGTAAAATCGATCCCCGATGTCTCGGCCTACTCAACCACCCGCTCTTACACCCATATTAACCAGTAAAATATAAGTATATCATTTAAATTTGAACCTTTCAAAACTAAAATTTCAAATAGGGGTTGAATAAATATTAACACTTACGCAATACTCCTGGGTAGCGGCGTCGGGGTATCGAAGCTCGCCCATGGCGGGATCTGTCGAGGTGCCGTGGACGGCAAGATATGCGGACAGCACGCTCGGTGTACCACCTTGCGCCAGGGTCTGAGCTCTCTGCAATATTAGAAAATAACTCTTAATATTAGATATATTAGAAAATAACTCTTAATATTACATTATATCACAAAGGCCGGTCTATTGTAATTTACCGATAACTCCATGGCACGAGTAATATTCCCGAGCCACCTGTATAAGTGGGGCGACCCCTTTTCGCCGACTTGCTATTCTCTTTATTTTGATCGGCCCGTTTCTGCACAACACATTCACATTTAATTTTCTAATTAAGTAACACAAAAAAATAAATTATATACTAAACAATGAATTACATTTAAAATACATACTTGTTTGCGATTAGAGTCGAAATATTCGCACAATAGAGGCCATGTATCTACGTCGACTCTCGCAAAGGCCGGAGTAGATAGGAGGGCCGCTCTCTCTGCTTCGGGGGTCGCCATCCATAGGAAATAGCAGTCGGTCTTCAGCTCATTCCTGTTGTATCGGACATTCGTCTTTGTTCCCGCCAAAAATTTCTGCGCAAAAGAGTCTAAGGTATTAAATAGCAGCGATACGCTTAAGGAAATGCGAACCAGTATCTTCCGGCCTGTATTTTGATAAACTCCAGAAGGAGGAACTGTTAAATTCTGATGGTATTGAAAGCATCTCGAAAAAAACCTTCGATTTGATATATTATGGGCCTCATAATTCATCCGGGATCAAAAGTTATGAGCAAATGTCTATGCACTTGTGATGTAAGGAAGAAGATGCGAACCAGTATTTTCTGAGCTGTATTTTGACAAACTCTGGAATAAGAAACAGCTAAATTCTGATGGTATTGAAAGCATCTCGAAAAAAACCTTCGATTTGATATATTATGGGCCTCATAATTCATCCGGGATCAAAAGTTATGAGCAAATGTCTATGCACATGTGATCTAAGGAAGAAGAAGCGAACCAGAATTTTCCGAGCTGTATTTTGATGAACTCCGGAATGAGAAACAGCTAAATTTTGATGGTATTGAAAGCATCTCGAAAAAACCTTCGATTTGATATGTTATGGGCCTCATAATTCATCCGGGATCAAAAGTTATGAGCAAATGTATATGCACGTGTAATCTAAAGTAATGCTCTACTACATGGGGAATGCATTTTTAGTCCCACACCGGGAAAAGGAGAGATGGCTTCTCTATCATTCCCATATAAATAAGAGAGGATACCTCTTAGAAAAGGTAGAGTTCAATCCTCAAAGGATTCAATATTCAAAGAAGCTTAGTTCTCCATATATAGAAGTCCTGCTTCTCCTCATAATGCGCATGTGCGCTACGTGCAACGCACGTGTGCCCGCCACGCGCGCACCACGTGCAACGCATGTGCGCACCATATGAGAACATTTAATAATATTAAAAGGAGCTTAGTTCTCCATATATAGAAGCCCTGCTTCTCCTCATAATGCGCATGTGCGCTACGTGCAACGCACGTGTGCCTGCCACGCGCACACCATGTGCAACGCACGTTCGCACCACATGAGAACATTTAATAATATTAAAAGGAGCTTAGTTCTCCATATATAGAAGCCCTGCTTCTTTTCATAATGCGCATGTGCGCTACGTGCAACGCACGTGTGCCCGCCACGCGCACACCACGTGCAACGCACGTGCGCACCACATGAGAACATTTAATAATATTAAAAGGAGCTTAGTTCTCCATATATAGAAGCCCTGCTCCTCCTCATAATGCGCATGTGCGCTACGTGCAACGCACGTGCGCACCACATAAGAACATTTAATAATATTAAAAGAAGCTTAGTTCTCCATATATAGAAGCCCTGCTCCTCCTCATAATGCGCATGTACGCTACGTGCAACGCACGTGCACACCACATGAGAATATTCAATAAAAGGAGACTCGTTCTCCATAGGAGCTTGCTCCCCCCATAATGCGCATATGCGCAAGCTCCATGTGCGCTACGTGTAAATATGAGCGCCCAACACGTGCGACGCGCGTGCGCCCAACACGCGCGACGCACGTGCGCGAACGCAAAGAAGCCTTTTTCAGCAGCGAGAAGCTTAAGCTCCAGCCTGTTCTTCCCCCCTAATGAGTGAGACATGGTTCAAAGGGTATATCCCTCCACACCTTCGATATATAGCACTGTAATCTCTCAGTGTCGTCGGAGAGGTGGTGGGTCTCAACGACCAATGATCCTTCATTCAAAAATAAAAAAAAGAAAACACACAGAGGGATATTGAGAACTCTTCTAAAAATTTTGAGTAGAGCTCGAAGAGAAAAAGTTAAACCTTTAGAAAATAAAAAAGAAGAATTTTCTTCTAAAAAGATCAATGATCTAAGAACAAGATCAAGATCTTTAATTAAAAAGGAAAAAGATCAAAAAGATCGAATCACAAAAAGATAAAAAGAAGTATTACTTCACAGATCATTTGATCTATAAAGGCATTGCCTTTTGATTAACCACTGGTTCTTGAAATTTGAGGTAAAAGCTCTCTGGAAAACAAGAAAAGCTTGTTTTCTTTGATCCAAATATTAAACAGGGCCTTGCACTTTCAAGGTTTGCACTGTTGCGCTTCTTGGATTGGCGCAAGCCACCAGGGAGCGCCACGTGTCGTCCCCAGAACAAACTGCGCTATGCGCTTCTAAAACAGAGCGCTGCTCTCTTAAATTGGCGCAAGTCATCAGAGCGCGCCACGTGTCAGCAGCGCGCTAGCGCAGTGCACTGGCGCAGCGCACTGCGCTAACAGACTTGCGCTCACCACAGCGTGACACATGTCACCCCCACATGAGTTTGCGCCTTGCGCTTCTCAATTGGCGCAAAGCGCCTGACAACCCACGTGGGGCACTGTAAGAATATTAAATGCATTGCATTATTAAAAGGGCAGAGCCCAATAAAAAGGTCTATCAGACCAAGATAAAAAGTGCTTTGCATTATTAATGAAGGGACAGAGCCCAATTAAAAGGCCTAAGAGGCCTAATAAAAATGCAATGCATTATTAAAAAGGGGCAGAGTCCAAATAAAGGTCTAACAGACCAATTTAGATGCTGTGCATCATTTCAAAAAAGGGGCAGAGCCTAATTAAAGGCCTAACAGGCCAAATGCAAATAAAATGTTGAACATTTTCAACCGGACTTAGCCCAATACTGGCCATAAGTCCTCAAATTAAATTGAACTGAGCACAACTGCTCTCTCTAATCAATTTACACCCGGTTCAAGGGTACATCTCTGAACTCCTCTGATATTTGTCGTTGTAATCCTTCAACGTCGTCAGAGAGGTGACGGGTCCCGACAACCACACATTGATATGGACTAATGCGTCCTTAAACTCACGGACTAATGCGTCCTTAAACTCACGGACTAATGCGTCCTTAAACTCACGGACTAATGCATCCTTAAACTTACGGACTAATGCGTCCTTAAACCAGTATTCGTCCCTAAACTGGCAATGGACCACTATGTCCCTAAACTAGAACAATAGAGCCCAAATGCTCTTTTGTCGGATCTAAATGATCCTGTTAAGTTGATCTTAGTCTCAAATTAGGCTAATGTATTCTTAACAAACGTTTAAGTTGATCTTAGCCTCAAATATGGCTAACGCATCCTTAAACCAAAACTTTCAAAACAGACTTTAGTCCCAAATTGGATTATAGATTTCTCAACCAATTTTAGTTCAAGGGTGCATCTCTGAACTCCTCTGACATCTGTCGTTGTAATCCTTCAACGTCGTCAGAGAGGTGACGGGTCCCGACGGCCATATATTAAATGGACCACTATGTCCCTAAACTGGAACAATCGAGCCCCCAAATGCTCTTTTGTCGGATCTAAACGATCCCGTTAAGTTGATCTTAGTCCCAAATTAGACTAACGTATTCTTAACAAACGTTTAAGTTGATCTTAGCCTTAAATATGGCTAACGTATCCTTAAACCAAAATCCCAAACCCAAATCTAAGAAAATACGGATTTGGACTAATCCACGTCCTACGGGCGACGACATAAATTAGTCTCCGTATATAATCCACGGGCAACCACAAACAAAACAAACACCCACGACACGAAGTGAAATTATGGAGAAGGAGAAAGCTGTTACCGCGATGCGGTAGCGTAATTAACTGCAGGGGCTTGCGCCTGCAGGGAAGAGTGTCCCCACAATAAAAAACCCCTCAACCGAGGGGGAATCTGACGAAGTCTGCTACATCGGCCGCATCCGTCTAAACCTCCGATACACGGTGCCATAAATCAACTTGGCATCTTCGGAGAGGTGGATGGATAAAACCAAATAGCATCTGCCCCGAACCTCAGGCAAGACGTCCATGTCTTGGCCGCCGTTCGGAGGGGAACGGTCTGCATGTTCTTCATCAGGCTATTGTACAGAGCGTGAAGATCGAGCACCCTCCCAGGATGATCAGGGTCGGGTACAGGCTGAAAATCGTAATCCAACTGAAAATACAAAAAAATATTGTTATTAGATTCCAAGTGTTAATAATAAATATATTGGATAAATCAAATGAAAATATATATTAATACCCGAGCTTGATCCCAGAAGAGGGCGAACGAGTGCCGGTGCTGGTCGACCCACTCAACGTGAAGTGAATAGTTCTTCACGAGCCGGCTCTCATCCCCCATATACCGGCCGAACCTCTCGGCATGATCGCCAGTATAACGATAATCAGAGGTAAAAAAGAGGGGGAATGTGTAAGTGCACGGCAGCGCCCCGGCCGTCAATCTGAGGCTAAAATGCGGAAAAGAAACTTTTACAAAACTTGTAAACCGGCACTACCGCGCACTACAAAACCCGGATCGGGCCATTAACCTAATGCTAGCAAACTAGAGAAAGGTAGAAAGCTATACCGAGCGATCCGTGTCCTTCGGTCTTCGGCCTCCGTCCCGATCTCCTCGCGGAATCTCCAGTCTTCATCTCCTCGTCGGAACGGGTACCACATCGTCGGGTTCTTTTATGGGCTCCCACCTCTGGACCGAGACAACTCGAGCACGAAGTTGGCGAGTCGACGTGCCCAAGGATGCTGTAGATGAAGTGTAGAATCCATTGTCTCAATGGGGTTTGAAGTTGCAACTTTGATGGAGGTGAAGAATGGAAATGAGCTTAGGATTTTGGTGTAATCTAAAATGATATGAGATGAACATCTTGCCATCACAAAAATGAACCTCTGTCTCTCTCCCTAGAAGTGGCCGGCCAAATATTGAGAGGGGGAAAGCAATCAAGGGAGGTGAGTGTAGGAAAAGCAAGGTAACCATAAGCAAAGAAATGGGTGATAAAGAGGAGAATAAGTCACACCAATCTCTCATTCTATCCCATCTCATTTAATGCACCAAATGAGCACAAAAGAAATCAAAGATGCCATTATCATCATGAAGCCATAAATCGCAAAACCCCCCTCCACAATTGCTAATTTGCAAATATGCAAATTAACCCCTCCCATCGGAAAAATCCGGCCGTGAAGGAACAAAGGAAAACTGGCCGAAACGGAATGCAAACTGGCAACTTCAGAAAACTGATCCCGTAATAAATTACAGGAAAAAGCCGCGACTGTATATACATACCCGCATTTGTATTCCCACTGAATACAAATGCAAAGAGACAAAATCTACACTGTACAATACTAGGATCCGGCTTAAACCAAAGCCTGCTAGTATTATCCGTCTGATCATGATCCGTGCAATACCGCACGTATCTGATCGAACCCTGCCATATCTCTATACGGCCTCTACAACGTTTCGTCCGAAACTTGAGAAAACGGTCTGTGGGGGACTCTAAAGACTCGTCAATACTTTGGTTGTGGATTTAACCACTAGCACGTCAGAGATATTAGCCATACGTAACGGGCTACCAGGTATTGACCAAAAGGGACGTCGATGAGCGAACTCATCCTGACACCCTACTGAGCCTGTCAGTGACAATATCCGTACAGTTCGGTCCGTTCGTCTATGAGCATCGCATGGCGGGCCTAGGGGGTTGGTAAAAGTCAGACCCCCAAAAGCGGTACAAGTCGTATCGGAGTGTAGCCCAGAACACCCTGAGATACTACTGGAATACCTACCAGTAAATCTCCTGCCTTGGCCAAGGACTTCGTATAATGGCTCTCCTAGACACAGCGCGACCTCACCCACAATACCGGGAGAGACGAACCCCTGAAGATCTGCTCACTGCCTCCATGTGGCTCGGGACTGTACCCAACTAAAACCTGTTTGCACGACTCCTTTGAGCGTGGTAGGGTAGTAATCAAAGTACAGTGGGAACTCACACGAGACAAATGACGATCTCAGGTCGATGAACTAACCTGTACACATGTCACCAGGGAACTGCTATCTGACGTCAGGTATATGACCAACTAGCATGTTCCCGGCGAGTCCTGTCCGGTGTACTCATAACCCAATGAGCACCTGTATACATCTTAGGTGAACCAACTGACACCAGTGGCTTGTGAGACCGGCCACCGCCCCTCGTCGGGGTCTCGACTGTATACACTAGTCTACTCTGGAGAATCGATGCCCTATCTCGAAACTCCCACGACTAGGGACCTTTTAAGGATGTGCTTATAGACCCCAGCTCCCACGTATATGATCGCCATCATACTGCTGGCCGTCAAGCAAGAATCCTAAGGGCTCTATCAACGCGCAATAGTGACTTGTAAGGTCACCTAAAGCAGTACACAGTGATAAAGATAAACCAGATAACATACTATCATCTTGAGTAAGACTGTTCTAACGGTATAGGTCCTCTCTCAATCATTGCAATCACATGCCTGTGATCCAATAATTGACTCTGAGGACACTATCTCCAACAGAATGCTGCCTCCCCCTAGGTCTGTCGGGCCTCAGCTTGTGGGACTGATTCGGCCCTCAAGTCCCCCTCTGGGGATGGGGAGGCCCTACGTCTGCAAGAAATATCAAGACAATCAATATTAAGACAAAGTTGTATTAAGAAATCAAGTTTTAACGAAAATTGAAGTGTGATATATACCTCCGGTGACTAAAGCACGTGCTTAGGCCCGGGCAGCAGCACGAGCGGGACGATAGTTCCTCCGGTGAGGAATAGCCGGTGACCCGGATGTGGACGCATCCCCTCCAACTAGAAAATAAAAATTGACGCTAAATTTCCATGAAGTTCATATTTATTCTTTAGAGGATATGTAAAATGAATAAATATTTTATATTTATTCATACTAACCTACAGACTGAGCGGAGGGTACGGAAGTGGCGGGAGTGGCCCCTGTGTCAGATGTGGACGCACAACCTATAATTAGACAATTAAAAATAGATTATATAAGTAATTGCAAAAAGAATGTGTAGATCAATAATATAACATTCTAAATCAATATGCATGCATTAAGGATATATAAACATACCTGCAGGTGCGGTGGTGACCTCTGCCCGAGATGCGGAGGCACCACCTACAGCTAGACAATAAAAAAATGATTATCTAAGTAAGAGCAAAAGGGATGTGTATATTTATGATATAGCATTCTAAATCAATATACATGCACTATATGATATATAAACATACCTGGAGGTGTGGGAGTGGCCTCTGTCCCTGATGTGGACACATCACCAACAGCTAGACAATCAAACATTGACAATATAAGTAATTTTGACATGAACAAGTATGTATATCTATAATATTATATTCAAAATGGATATGCGTGCAATATACCTGGAGGTGTGGCAAAGTCCACACGGAAGGAGGCATCCGAAGGGGTCTCCGATCGGGATGCAAGACCGGCCCTCTGAAGCTCCCTACGCAGCTCTCCGGGCGGGAGAACCGCTCTGCCTCTGCCTCTTCCGGTGCCGCGGCTGGAGCTCCTGCCGCCCCTCGCTGGTCCCGTCATCGTCATCAAATATAGATAAACGGTTCGTGGACGCATTAGACAATCATTACAAGTATTGACTATATATGTATAGATCGTAAAATGTGAAGTAATAATATAACATAACTGATAATCTTTTTCGTTTCGTGGGCGCATTAGACATATCTACTTGGATTTCATCATCGATATCATTTCTAACCCACGTAACTTCATGATCAGCCGAAGACAACCCGTCTTTCGAAATAGACGGTCGGAGCACTCTAAGTCTTCTCTCTTCTTCATCCTCATCGCTGTCCTCGAATTCTTTGATATTGTAGACATCCCTGGGTTTCCAACAACATACAACACTCCATCCCGGATGCTTCAAACACTGTGAGTAGTATACTTGGAACGCTTGGTTCGGAAAGATAAACGGATCTTTCTGACCGTAAAATCGAAGTGTGTTCATACTGATCAATCCATATTCATCTTTCCAAGTCCCAAGATTGCTTCTCCACTTATCCATATCGGTTCGCGTATCGTACCAATTACACTGGAATATATAAAAGGGTTCTGATCGTCCGGGATAGTGGATGCCGAGCATACAATTTAAGTATCCATAATAAATCACACCGTCCGATCCAACCATCGCAATCCCACTATTCTGAGTGGTTCTAGATGTTTCTATGTTCTTAACTTTAAATTTGTATCCAAGGACAACAAATTCTTTATAATATGCAACCTCCATACTAGGAAATTGAGCTAAACATCTTGAACCACTCTCAAATGATGCAGACAAGTTCGGATCGTGGATCCAACAAAATAAATTTTACGACAAATACATAACGATATAAGTTTATATTAAAACTGATAGCCATAACATGTTATTCGAATAACTTACATGATCTGTGACCCAATCGCAAAAATTATCCTGATGATATTTTTCCAATCGTTCATCGTTCCAATCAGGATGCCCCTCACGTACCTCGTTAAAATGAATTCTGATTTCGACAATAAATTATGATATTAATATTATATCATTTCATATACACACAATTAAAAATATAATAATTAATCCAAAAAAACTTCGGTACGAATAGATTCACCTAGGGCAGGCTCTACCATATCCTCCATTTCTTCTGATGGAAATAAATTACCGTTTTCTTCTTCTGCCGCATTACCGTCTTCTCCTTCTTCTCCTGCCGCATTATCGTGTTCTCCTTCTTCTACCGCATTACTACGTTCTTCTCCTTCCCCGTGATATTTCCAAGTTGTATAAAGTCTAGTAAAACCATATTTTACGATATGAAGCTCTGCCAATTCTACCTTCTCCCAGTACTTATTCCCACATCTATTGCACGAGCAGAGAATTTTCTCTATCACGATCTTATTATGTGCGTGTGCAAATTCAATAAAAGCAGCAACTCCTGCGACAAACTTAGGTTGAATACGTTGTT
Organism: Agapanthus africanus; assembly: GCA_030015575.1. NCBI lineage: Eukaryota > Viridiplantae > Streptophyta > Magnoliopsida > Asparagales > Amaryllidaceae > Agapanthus > Agapanthus africanus. Next base: position 862,423,735 of record CM057338.1, on the reverse strand, counting down.
GCCAATCCACATACATCTAGTCCTTAATTCTGACGTACTCATGGGCCATGTTAGACTGTATAACATATAAATTGTAGGTTATGGTGACTATATTGAGAAGTCTAAGAACGGGATGGTTACTGACAAAGGAGAAAATCCGTGTATATGCTTTGTGTGTGCGTTTGTCGTTGAAAAGAATAAATTATCGAACGTATGTTAACCGATAGACGGGGACTAAGTGGCACTTTGAGTTTCATATATGAGTATCGATGAGAATATGAAAGTTTCATATTATCATCGAGTATCATATATTGGTTTTAACTTGAACATCTTGAATCACTCTCTAATGATGCGTTTGTTATGTATTCTTGTTGTATGTGTGTGTTTCGGCTGTCGGGGGTCAGGCTTCTATCCCATTAAGAATATATAGAGCGAACACTCATTCGCTTGTGTTTTCAACTGTTTCGAGTAAATTTCGGCAGCACCTCCCCGCTGTTCTCCGAGTATACTGTAATAGAATAGATAATCATTTCAAAGCTGTGAAACAACGTTGAAATAAACATCTAATCTATCTTTGTACACGGAGAACTAGCGGAAAGGTACCGACGAAATATCTCGAAATGGATGAAAACACAAGTGAATGAAGGTGTTTGCTTTATATATTTCTAACTTGTCCATACGGGACAAATCTATCGGTTATCATACGCTTGAATCTTCTCGTCACATAGACTATATGACGGTTGTTAGTATCGAGCTATACCGTTCGATATTTAACAACCTTCGTATAGTTCTATGTCACGACGAACATCGAACGTATGTTAACCGATAGACGGGGACTAAGTGGCGCTTTGAGTTTCATATATGAGTATCGATGAGAATATGAAAGTTTCATATTATCATCGAGTATCATATATTGGTTTTAACTTGAACATCTTGAATCACTCTCTAATGATGAGTTTGTTGTGTATTCTTGTTGTATGTGTGTGTTTCAGCTGTCGGGGGTAAGTCTTCTATCTCATTAAGAATGTATAGAGCGAACACCCATTTGCTTGTGCTTTCAACCGTTCCGAGTAAATTTTGGTAGCACCTCCCCGCTGTTCTCCGAGTACACTGTAATAGAATAGATAATCATTTCAAAGCTGTGAAACAACGTCGAAATGAACATCTAATCTATCTTTGTACACGGAGAACCAGCGGAAAGGTACCGACGAAATATCTCGAAACAGATGAAAACACAAGTGAATGAAGGTGTTTGCTTTATACATTCCTAACTTGTCCACACGGGACAAATCTATCGGTTATCATACGATTGAATCTTCTCGTCACATAGACTATATGACGGTTGTTAGTATCGAGTTATACCGTCCGATATTTAACAACCTTCATATAGTTCTATGTCACGATGGATTCGAACGTATGTTAACCGATAGACGGGGACTAAGTGGCGCTTTGAGTTTCATATATGAGTATCGATGAGAATATGAAAGTTTCATATTATCATCGAATATCATATATTGGTTTTAACTTGAACATCTTGAATCACTCTCTAATGATGCGTTTGTTGTGTATTCTTATTGTATGTATGTGTTTCGGCTGTCGGGGGTAAGGGTTCTATCGGTTACTATACGATTGAATCTTCTCGTCATATAGACTATACGAAGTATTTAAATAAAATATAAAGTAACTGATATAACATGATTTTAAACTTATGAAATAATATTTGCTTAGTTACTTGCAAGTTGCAACTTGAGAATAAGATATGAAGAATTGAGTATTAAAGAACTAAGATGCATTAGACTTGAGATTGAGATACATACCTTCAACATAGAAAAGAAATCAATAAACAAGATGAATATAATATAAATTCAAGTTGAAAGAATATTTGAAAGAATATATATCAAATAAACTAACGAAGATCAAACAGAATTGGAAAAATATAAATATGAAGTATCACGATTCACAACAAATATTGGTAAAAGAAAATAAGTTAACTAAATAATACATGCCTAGATGCATTCAAAGTTAAAACATAAAGATATAAACATAATGTCACAACAAACATTGGTAAAAGAAAATAAGTTAACTAAATATCACGATTCATAGAGATTTTCCTTGGGTATTTTTAGATTAAAAATTTGATTCTTATGCTTAAAGATAAAAACCGCTCGAAAAGTAGTATGTTTAGCTATATTTATCTATATATTTATTTGAGGCAATTCATATAAAAGTTTATTTTTGATAGACATCACTACATCTATGAATTACTTAATCATTCATAATTTAGCTAGGCCATATAATCATCTTATTGTTTAGAAGCTTAATGCCCATATATGCAACAAAACAAGTGAATTAGTAACACAAAAACTTTCTTCAATACTATATAAAAAAAAACTTTCATTACATTTAAGTACCTCACATAACTCCACATAATTTCATACAAAAGAATCATGAATCCCTCACACTCAAATCACCAAATCTAAACACTTATTCCCATTTGACCCTTACTTTGTTTGTGTGCTTAAACTCATAAGCGAACACAATACTTCCATTCATTCTCTTGACGACAAATCTCTCTACCAACACATAATAACCAAATTTTTTCCACCAAATTTCTCCTTTATAAATCTCTTCAATCCTCTCCACTCTCTCTTCACCAACAAAACCCCCTCTTTTTTGCTCCCATCTCATCCTCCCATAAAAGTAAGCTCAATCCAAATCCATTTTCTGAAGAATCAACATCCTTAAACGAAATCAAACAATCTTTAATCTCATAATAACCCTCACTTGCTATTCCTCTCGCAGTAAAAAATGGCATCTCTCTTATAACATCGGCACCGACGCCAACCTTCAGAGCTTTTCCTTCCCCGTCGCTATTCCGTTCCGTATCTGATACCAAAAATGGTAATTTTTGGCTTTATTGAGTTAAATTTTCCTAAAAATCACAACCCAGCCCTAGCCCCAGCCGAACCCTAACCCCAACCCCAACCCCAACCTTAACCCTAACCCCATCCCTATCCCCAGCCTCAGCCGAACCCCAACCCCAACCCTAACCCCAACCCCAACCCCAACCCCAACCGCAACCCCAGCCGAACCCCAACCCCAACCCCAGCCCCAGCCGCAAGCGAAACCCCAATCCTAACCCTAACGCTAACCCCAACCGATGCCTAACCCTAACCCTCATCGGTATCCGAACCCTGAACCCTAGCCCTAAAATAATCAAAAATTTGTTTAATTGAAAATTTACTAACCTGTGCGGTGGAGGAGACGATTGATCGGTGGTCGACAATCAATGCAATCGGCGACGAGGAAGAACGACGACGAGATCGGGAACGAGATCGGTGACGAAAGAGAGAGAACGGCGACGAGAACGGCGACGAGTTCGGCGACACGGCGGGAACGAGGGATTTGGGGATTTTGGGAGTTTCGCGCGCGAGAGGAGATAATCAGCGTAGGGCATTTCTGTGCCTTTTTTTTTATTAAATCCCCATTTAGATGCCCCTACGGATTAGTCCGTAGGTCATTAGTTTGCGGCTCAGTAGGGTCAAACAACAAATTACGATTTAATATTTTAAAATTAAAACGTCTGGGACCGTAGGGGCAACCGTCTGGCCTTACGGATTAGTCCGTAGGGCCAAAATAAATCTGCGCCAAAATAAATCTGCCCTTACGGATTTCATTATCCGTAGGGGCAACCCCCTATTTTAGTAGTGCTAGCGCATGCAATTATCATCCCGATGCTATTAGAAACTGTTAGATCCAACTCTGAGAAACGGATAAACAAAAGACCCGTTCTTTTTTAGGGAAAAGGCAGAGCTGCAAGATGCCCTACTCAATAAAATAATTAAAAAAACAAAATTTTTATAAGATGCATAACGTGTGCACCGAGATAAGAAATTCTCGATACATCATTATTAAAAAATACAAACGAAACAAAAATGCTTCTGCAGTTTATTTCAAACGCGTTCATTACCGCTAAATTAAATGCATTGCAAATCCCGACTTTTGAACGCAAAATATCACCAAAAAAAAATACAAGATTTGTGACCGAAAATTCGGTCTCAAAATAAGGCGTTTGTGACCGAAATAGTTGTTTGTGACTGAAAATTCGGTCGCAAAACATAAGGTCGCAAACAGATTATGTGACCGAAATTCGGTCCCAAAATATTTTGAGACCGAAAATCGGTCACAAAGTCGGTCACAATGCCTGTAACTCCAGTCAGCTTTTTCCGGATTTTTGTGACCGAAATTTGGTCACAAAATTTTTTTGAGACCGAATTTCGGCCACAAAAGTTTTATTCCCAGCCAGTATTGACCAGGTTGAGTCGACCGATTTTGGTCTCAACATTCGTTCATAATTTTTTTTATCAAAACCTAATAAAAATCCAAATATATGTTATAAACAACAGACATACAAAAACAAAATAAACCATAATCCAACAATACACATATCGAATGATAATCCAACAATACGCATATCATCCATCATCCAAATAATCACATACACACAAAAAAAAGTAATATCCAAATCCATAAAACACAACAAAATAATATTCAAGTCCACATGTACACAACAAAATACAGTACAAACACAAAATAACACACAATCCTCATAGAAATACAACCCGAATTACAAAATCAATTGTCGTCGGCATCAGCTTGGGAAGGGGTTTTGACTATAATACTGCTGCTGCCCAGGTACTGACGGGATGTACTGGCCATACGGGTGCATTAAGGGCTCGAGTAATGAAGTGAATGGCCCTGACGTGGATGCCTGGTGGTACGTAAAGTGCCATGGTGTCTGTTAGTTATATGTATGCCCTAGAGGCCATTACTGTACACAGTGATGTATATTGTAGTGTATGCTTGGACATATATAGGGAGGACTTTCTTGCTCGATATGATAGTATGCTATCTGGTTGCTCTTTATCTTAACATGTACTCTGATTGTCTCTATGTTACATGTTGATAAAGCCCTTAGAATATGTACTCGACTACTGGGACTATGATGAGATCATACTAGTAGGGCCACAGTAGTCGACGAGTACATCCTATAACTGTTCCTAGTTGAGGGTGTATCGAGACAGGGTATCGATACACCAGAGTAGACTAGTGTAGGGTTTCTAGGCACACTAATAAGGTCTCACAAGGCATCAACCATGCCAAAATCAAATTTTTCATGTGCCGAGAAACCCTAATGCTAGATCGTTACTAGAGTATAAGGAGAAACTACAACTAGTTAACAACTTAACTGCTAAGTGAATGGAAATACAACCTTTGTAGATCCGGTCCTCCACTTTCTAAGCTCCGTGTTGACGTCCCTTCGCTGCGATCACCACGATCCCGGACCCTAGCGATGGTTTCATCGGAGAAATGATCGGGCTAGGTCGTTGACTTCGATGCCGAAGATGATCTACGTCGAGGCAACTCAAACTTAAACTCCACCTTCACTAAGTCATGAAACTTGTGAAGAAAACACCCAATAAAACATGGCAAGTGGTAGAGGATGAAGAAATAGGAAGTGGGTTCACTTTGGATTTGGATTTCTCACTTGATTTCATCACTTAAGAATTTTCAAGAATGGTTTTCTTTTTCTCCATGAAGAAGAAGAAGAAGAAGAGAATGAAAAATCAATCTTTTTTTCAAAAAAATAATTCAAGTGAATACTTATCATAATGCAACCATGGGTGAAGTTTACTCATGTAGAGAATAAACTAGGGTTTAGTTAAAAGGTTAGGGTTAAGGACAAAACAAAAATGGTAGACTTTTCAAGGATGCTAGAAAAGCTTCATGAAGCTTCAAGCATAACAACAAAGAAAGCTACCATTTCTATTTTTGCCAAAAATAAATGAATAAATAAATAAGTCAAAAGAAACCCTAACCATTTACTAAACATGGTTTAAGTCAAACATAAACCCAAGTTTGCATGTATCATCAAACATGATATAAACAAGTGCACAAAAATATATCACATATACAATGTGCACATCAAGTGAGAAAATCATCTTAAGTGAACCAATACTAGTTAATGTAAAGTAATACATCAAATATATAATTATACATTAAATCATTAAATCAACACTTGATTTAACGATCCGGTCATATCGCATATGACCGACTAATATCCAATGTATCGACTTATCGAATCAATCCTCGATTCGATAACTAGGTTATATCGCATACAACCAATCGATACATTCATCGCGAGAATAGAATACGGTATCACATACACGCATTATTCTTGGTCCCGCACATATCTCATATGCGCTCCTATTTCGTTTCGCTTGAGCCAGAAAACCTCTGTGTAGGACTCTAAAGACTCGTCAATACGCCGGCAGTAGGTGATGATCATATCAAACACCCACAAGCCGCAAGCGGTCTGCTAAACGTAACGGCCATCCGGGTATTGAGCGATCAGAAGATCGACGAGCAAGCCCGCTCACACTCCTGTGAATCCAACCAGTAACACTTACCGTACAGTCCGGTCTCGTCGACTGATATGTCGTATATCTTGCCTAGGGGTGGTAAACGTCAGACCCCAATAGCTCGATAAGTCGTGTCGATATGAGGTCTATAACAGTTCGAGAAACTAATGGTAACACTTACCAGTAAATCTCAGTAACCCTGGCCAGGGATTTCCGGTTATAGCCAATCGAACACAGTGCAACATCAACCCCCTATACCGGGAGAGACGAATCCCCTCCTATCGCTCATTGCCTCCATGTGATTCGGGACTGTACCCAAAAACCACCGTTTTGCACGCCCTCTTGGACGTGGTAAGATGGAAATCAAAGCACAGTGGGAATCACACAAGACTCTATGACGATCTTGGGTCTACAGACTAACCTGTACCAGTGTCACCAGAGAACTGCCATCTGACATAAGGTATAATACCATCTGGGAGTTCTCGGCGAGTCCGTCCAGTGTACCCAGTCTCCACTGAGCACCCGTATATCATCTCTGACGTCAAACACCAATGGATATGGGATCATCCATCGCCCATCTATATAGGTTGAGAAGGTATACGCTAGTCTACTCTGGTATATCGATGCCCCGTCTCGATACACCCACAACTAGGGACCTTGAAGGATGTACTTATGGACTACCATGTCCCCACTAGTATGATCCGCATCATAGTCCAGGTAGTCAAGTACACATCCTAAGGGCTTTACCAACATGTAACAGAGAGACAATCAGTGTACACGTTAAGGTAAAGAGCAACCAGATAGCATACTATCATGTCGAGCACGAAAGTCCTTCCTATATATGTCCAAGCATCCACTACAATATACATCCTATGTATAGTAATGGCCTCTAGGGTATACATATAACTAACAATCTCCCACTTGCACCAGGGCCATCTGATAGCAGTGGTTGTAGTATCTCATACTCAACTATCCCATAAAAGTCTCTCTCTGGGAAAAGGCCTTTGTGAGTAGATCCGCCGTGTTGTCCTCTGAGTCTACTCTCCTAACCTCGATCTCCTTGGAAATCAACCATCTCCATGATCAGGTGATACTGCCTTAGAATATGTCTGGATCACTGATGGGACGGACGTTCCTTGGCATAAGCCACAACTCCATTGTCACACAATGGGAGGAACTAAGTACATCTCATGAACAAATATACATCCAGACTGCCTCTTTGGTAGCATCTTAAGTAGTGATGTATCCAGCCTTTATCGTCTAGTATGCCACGGTATCTAGCTTAGAACTCTTCCAACATACCGTCCCTCCACTGAGGGCAAAGACAATGCCTGCGACTGACTTTCAGTCGTCCTTATCATCCTGGAATATTTCCAGTGATTCTCCTCAGGATCAATTGATACCATCTCACTACAACTAGTGAGTTTGCTAATATCCAATTAGATCTATCTCATAGATCCAAAACCTAGGATTTAGTAGGTATCACATTGATCCTATATGGATAATCCTTGTGATAAGCGGAGATTGACTGAGCGTAGCATAGGAAACTCCTTCCCTATCAAGGGTATGTCATCCACGTACTCTACGAGGATCACCACCATACTTGCTACTACCTTTTTGTATATACAAGGTTCATCTATCATTTTGATGAAGTCAAACTCTTTGACTACTACATCAAAACAGACGTTCCAACTCCGCGATGCCTGCTTTATCCTATAAAGCATCTTGTACACGTTTCCGCTACTCCCACTGTCTACGAAGCCCTCTGGCTATGTACTTACAGACGCTCTCTTCTAAAACATCATTTTAGAAAAGCAGTCATGACACCCAACTGCCAGATATCGTAGTCATGGTATGTAGCCGTGGCAAGTAGGATCTGGATGGACTTAAGCATAGCCACTGGAAAAGGTTTCATCATTATCCACGCCTGGTCGATGACAAAAACTTTTAACAAGTCTAGTTTTGAAAGTCTTAACTTTTCCATGTACACCAAGTAATCTTCTCAATATATACTTACTCCTGATGGGGATTTAACCCTTCAGATAAAGCAACCAAAGTCCATACTTTGTTGGTGTAAAAGGATTCCATCTCCGATCGCTAAGCATCCAGCCATTCTTACAGAGTCTTACTCCTGAAGGCCAGCTCGAAACTAGTTGGGTCATCATCTCATGATGCAATCCTCACTCCCACTGTCATAGAGAAATCGAAGTATCTCTCAGGTGGGTGAGGAACCCTACTAGATCGGCAGAGAGGCTGAGCTTCGTCGGTAACTATTGAATCCTAAGGTTCTACCAAATCATTAGCTGCAGTTTGTATAGCTGAAACATTTCCAGTTCCACATAACAGATCTTGCCTCGAGCTTGTCCGGATTTTGCTTTTAGACATAGGCCGGACAACCCCAAATCTTAACTAACTTAAGATATGGGCTTTTCCATTTCCATATCTCATATGACGTGGTAGGCAACTGATTTGATTTGAACCCTATTCAATAGGTATGCAGCTTCTCAAGTGCATAACTCCCAAAAGGAAAATAGGAAACTCAGTAGTACTCATCATAGAGCACACCATATCACATAGGGTGCTATTGCTCCGCCCCGATATACCATCGTGCTATGGTGTATACGGAGGAGTAATGCTGAGAGAGAATCTCATTCTCCTTTAGAAAAGTCCAAGAATTCCGTGTTCAAGTATTCTCCTCCTTGATCACATCAAAGGACATAATACTTATACCCATTTTGGTTCTCTACTTCTAACTTATATTCTATGAATATCTCAAAAGGTTCGGACTTGTGTTTCAACAGGAACATATGTCTGAATCTTAAGAGATTATCAGAGAATGTAATGAAATACAAAGAACCGGTCTTGGCATGTGTAGACAGGGGACCTACATACATCAACATGTATCATCCCAAGAGTTCACTAACTCTTTCTCTGTTTCCAGTAAACATAGCTATGGTCATCATATCTTTGTGACATGACCGGCAAGTTTCACAAGATGTAAATTCAAACTAATTTAAATATGCATCTAAATGTAACTTCAGCCAGTCGGGTCACATTGATATGACCTAGTCTACAATGCCTCAAGAAGGATTCGTTCATTTTTGAACTCTTCCTCTTGTGTGTGTTCTGTATACTAAGAACTGTAGTTTGATTTAGAACATCAATACTTTTAGATAAAATGCCTGAACCGATCAACTTTTGATATAGGAAATGTTCAAAACATTATCCAACAATACAAAATTATGTCCTTTCTTTATTAAATAAAGAGATTGATATGATTTTGTATATCAGGTTCGGTATCTAATAGCATTTGTTCAGAATTAATGTATTTGGAAATACAGGGTGACAGTGACCAACAGACTTGGCTGCAACACTTGCACCGTTTTCTGTCTAATGAAACTTATCATCCGTTCTCAGTTCTTTACCTATCTGTAGCCCATGTAACAGATTACATATGCGGGATCCTGATCCGGTATCACATAACCAGGACGTAAAGGATACTGAGAAACAGTTCTCTGTAATGAACACACCCGAAGATGATGCATCAATATGCACTTTCTTCGTTTCGGCGGCACGGGAATTCTGGTAATCCCCAATTTCCTGCTCGGTCTTATAACAATTATAAGTTGGAGCGGGACCAGCGTTCCCCAGCTCAGTATAACAAGCGGGTTCGGTCAATACATCCGTATTATTATCTTGATTAAGGCATGATATGGTCGCTACCTGGAGAGAGAGAAAAGAAAACACTTTGCGTGCGCTCTTGCAAGATCAGATTGGTTATTATTTTATCTAATCAGGATGTCTCCCACTGTTTTTATCAAATCTTCCTTCAAACCCTAAAAGGAAAGACTAGCCGGGATTAATTACACGCTACAAGTTCACCAATCTTTCAGCCAGGCCAGTCTCGGTACTTTGAGGGAGGTGCCCCGTGCTTTCGCACGAACCTAATTAATGTAAACCTCGTTTTCCCAGAGGCGTAACCTCGTTAACACCTTTCTAGACACCTACTTGATCGGCTAATTGTAATGTGTAAAACTCTTCCAGGAGTAACAATTACTCGCAGCGGGTATCGGGATCCAACTATCTCATAGAAGGTATGCAATCTCATTGCAAATTTCAACACTTGAAATTCCCGATAATATTTTGCCCCAAACGATCTATGACCTTGACAAGGTCAACAAACCATAGACCGTAAGTCAAGTTCAACCCGTCATTTCTTGATTGAATCAAACCCACCCGCACGACCCTTGACAAGGTCAACAAGGCCGTACGACTACCCTAACCCAATCTGCATCATATGCATAAGCAGATAAATACTGGTTAGCTACCGCACACTGCGCCTTGACAAGGTCAACAAACGCAGCACGATTACTAAGCAGGACTTATCTGAAATGACGGAGGGCTACGACAGGTTTTTCTGAAAACCTATTGCGTAATGAACTTGATATCGTTGTAGAATCAAATGATTTTAAAATGGAGTGTTTTTTTAGGCTTTTCTAGTTTTGCTAAAGGGGTCACTCCCGGTGAAGGGATCGTCGGCCCTTTCCTCATCGAATGAGGTGCGGGATATATCATATATATCACTGTACAAAGCAAGAACTATAGAAGCAATCAAAAGATAAACCGAGGGGTGTAGCATCTGCCAGTTATTGCTAAAGGGGTCACTCCCGGTGAAGGGATCGTCGACCCTTTCCTCATCGAATAAGGTGCAGGATATATCATATATACCGCTGTGCAAAGCAAGAACTGTAGCTACCAGTTTTATTTTTGAAATTCGATTCTACAACATCTTTAGGTTTCTTTTATTTCATTAATCTCATTAATGATGTCCCATCATTTAAGTCACCTAAACATCACAGATAAATACGACGTACACTTATGCCATTTGCATTCGCCTCGATGTTCTCTCGTGCACCGTTAGGTTAGGTAACTAACGACAGAGCGGGGCAGGGCTAGCGCGGGTGTAAAACATAAGTAACGTCTATATAATAAATCATATATACTATATATAGTATCTATCACAACATATCAAATGATCACATCACAGATAACGCAGCAGAAGAAACATATATGAAATATTGGATATACTAGGACGTCCGTGTTTTCAATACGAGCCAGTATAAAACACGGATTCCACGGTCGTGATGAATAGCCAAACCCACACCCCTAGACCCCTACGAGAGCTGCAAGCAACCCTACCAATTCTAGAGTTAGGAGACCCGGACTCGACTCCTCGAGTTGGTCTCCCACTGGACCCTAGAACCCGGTCACTTGTGCTCCCCTCCTTGGGTCTATCCTAGTGCGGAAAAGTAAATAATATACAAATGGTGACATCATCCGCAACCTGGAAATGCCCCAATAAAAGAATATTACATACAAATTTTTACATGAATGAAAATGAAAAACACTCATCTCACATAAAACCCCCCCGGCTATTCAAAACGCGACGATCCAATATAACATATCCAGCAACACATAACATCACATGTCAATAACGTAAGTAAATATGCCCATCCCAATTGTCGTTGATATATAGCAACGAAACTGGCGATATCACATATTACACTTACGGTCACAGAAAAGAAAGTGTAAAACTACAACAGTTGGAATCCGCAAACTCTTTAGACATCGCATGCCTAATCAAATGAATTCCTTAGACATCGCATGCCTAACAATTATAAACCTCGCATTTTAGTCTCATTTATCAAAAACTCTTTTCAATATCTAGTCGGGCAATTCAACAAGATTCCCGGCATCCTGACCGAATGCTCGTCGCAAACTTTAGTAGACGGCCGCACCCCCGATACCGTCGACGAAGTGCACCAAGGCGGAACACCGCTGCCGCGACAACCGAACGGATACTTTCGGCGACGGGGTTCTCCTACAGTCACTTGGTCGGGGCTATGGGGCATGGCTATCTATTAAGTTTACTGGCGAGTATCCGCGTACGCTACGTGATTGCGACGGACTTTTGATCGCATCAAAATTCCGTGGCAACCGATCAAGTGAGACTTAAAGTGCTGTGTTTATAACATTCATTCAGTTATCTCATAACTATATGTGAATTCCAATTATTGTATCATATTTCAGATAAATAGAAAATGTTAAACTTTCCGATCGAACAATCAAACACCCAAGTTTTCCTGAAACAGCTCAACACTTGAAATAAGTTCAAAAACATCCACTTCATGCCTCAGTACCAACGGTCCAGCCGTAGAAGGGTCAAGCCAACGCCTCGCATATGCCACGCCGTACTGCCCCAAACCCTAAGGTTCAAAGGGCAGTTCAAGACGGTCACATAATCGAGTTAAGGTTTGTTGTCTTCTAGAGGGTCCATCGCGTTACTTGCACTACTTAGAACATTCTTAAACTACGGAAAAATCCAACACTTGGAAAATTCCCGGCAGGGGAAAAAGTGGGTATTTATATCCGGTCGAACTTTTTAACAGTTTCTAAAATATCCGGAAAAACATAAACGAAGTTAAATTATCCGATCAAATTAACGAGTCCCCAATAAAACCCTAGAAAACTCAACACTTGAGTGGAATTAAAAACTTCCCATAAAAAATTGCCAAGAAAGGACCTAAGAATAAATATATGAAATTTCAGGGACTAAGTCCAAATTTTGGCCGCGGAACCGCCGCCAAACCCATGGTTTCGCCGCGGTTCCATGGTCAAATTATTGACTTAGTGGACCGTACTTCACAGTAATTCTTAGTGTTTCCTTCTTATTTTTCTGAGAATTTTTAATTCAAAAAAATCCACTGTTTTGAAAAATGTACAGAGAAGGGTTTTGTCGGGGTTTACGGGTTCGATCGGACTTCTAACTTCGTCTACACTTCGCCTAAAGCTCTAGCTAGGCTCTGATACCACTGTAGGGTTCCTAGGCACACTAATGAGGTCTCACAAGGCATCAACCATGCCAAAATCAAATTTTTCATGTGCCGAGAAACCCTAATGCTAGATCGTTACTAGAGTATAAGGCGAAACTACAACTGGTTAACAACTTAACTGCTAAGTGAATGGAAATACAACCTTTGTAGATCCGGTCCTCCACTTCCTAAGCTCCGTGTTGACGTCCCTTCGCTGCGATCACCACGATCCCGGACCCTAGCGATGGTTTCGTCGGAGAAATGATCGGGCTAGGTTGTTGACTTCGATGCCGAAGATGATCTACGTCGAGGCAACTCAAACTCAAGCTCCACCTTCACTAAGTCATGAAACTTGTGAAGAAAACACCCAATAAAACATGGCAAGTGGTAGAGGATGAAGAAATAGGAAGTGGGTTCACTTTGGATTTGGATTTCTCACTTGATTTCATCACTTAAGAATTTTCAAGAATGGTTTTCTTTTTCTCCATGAAGAAGAAGAAGAAGAGAATGAAAAATCAATCTTTTTTTCAAAAAAACAATTCAAGTGAATACTTATCATAATGCAACCATGGGTGAAGTTTACTCATGTAGAGAATAAACTAGGGTTTAGTTAAAGGGTTAGGGTTAAGGACAAAACAAAAATGGTAGACTTTTCAAGGATGCTAGAAAAGCTTCATGAAGCTTCGAGCATAACAACAAAGAAAGCAACCATTTCTATTTTTGCCAAAAATAAATGAATAAATAAATAAGTCAAAAGAAAGCCTAACCATTTACCAAACATGGTTTAAGTCAAACATAAACCCAAGTTTGCATGTATCATCAAACATGATACAAACAAGTGCACAAAAATATATCATATATACAATGTGCACATCAAGTGAGAAAATCATCTTAAGTGAACCAATACTAGTTAATGTAAAGTAATAAATCAAATATATAATTATACATTAAATCATTAAATCAACACTTGATTTAACGATCCGGTCATATCGCATATGACCGACTAATATCCAATGTATCGACTTATCGAATCAATCCTCGATTCGATAACTAGGTTATATCGCATACAACCAATCGATACATTCATCGCGAGAATAGAATACGGTATCACATACACGCATTATTCTCGATCTCGCACATATCTCATATGCGCTCCTATTTCGTTTCGCTTGAGCCAGGAAACCTCTGTGTAGGACTCTAAAGACTCGTCAATACGCCGGCAGTAGGTGATGATCATATCAAACACCCACAAGCCGCAAGCGGTCTGCTAAACGTAACGGCCATCCGGGTATTGAGCGATCAGAAGATCGACGAGCAAGCCCGCTCACACTCCTGTGAATCCAACCAGTAACACTTACCGTACAGTCCGGTCTCGTCGTCTGATATGTCGCATATCTTGCCTAGGGGTGGTAAACGTCAGACCCTAATAGTTCGATAAGTCGTGTCGATATGAGGTTTATACCAGTTCGAGAAACTACTGGTAACACTTACCAGTAAATCTCAGCAACCCTGACCAGGGATTTCCGGTTATAGCCAATCGAACACAGCGTAACATCAACCCCCTATACCGGGAGAGACGAATCCCCTCCTATCGCTCATTGCCTCCATGTGATTCGGGACTGTACCCAAAAACCACCGTTTTGCACGCCCTCTTGGACGTGGTAAGGTGGAAATCAAAGCACAGTTGGAATCACACAAGACTCTATGACGATCTCGGGTCTACAGACTAACCTGTACCAGTGTCACCAGAGAACTGCCATCTGACGTAAGGTATAATACCATCTGGGAGTTCTCAGCAAGTCCGTCCAGTGTACCCAGTCTCCACTGAGCACCCGTATATCATCTCTGATGTCAAACACCAATGGATATGGGATCATCCATCGCCCATCTATATGGGTCGAGAAGGCATACGCTAGTCTACTCTGTATATCGATGCCCCGTCTCGATACACCCACGACTAGGGACCTTGAAGGATGTACTTATGGACTACCATGTCCCCACTAGTATGATCCGCATTATAGTCCAGGTAGTCAAGTACACATCCTAAGGGCTTTACCAACATGTAACAGAGAGACAATCAGTGTACACGTTAAGGTAAAGAGCAACCAGATAGCATACTATCATGTCGAGCAAGAAAGTCCTCCCTATATATGTCCAAGCATCCACTACAATATACATCCTATGTATAGTAATGGCCTCTAGGGCATACATATAACTAACAACTAGCGTATACGCTTCTTGACCCATATGATGGACGATAGATGATCCCATATCCATCGGTGTTTGACATCAATGATGGTGTACGGGTGCTCAGTAGAGACTGGGTACACTGGACGGACTCGCCGAGAACCCCCAGATGGTATTATACCCCACGTCAGATGGCGGTTCTCTGGTGATACTGGTAAATGTTAGTCTGTAGACCCGAGATCGTCATAGAGTCTTGTGTGATTCCCACTGTGCTTTGATTTCTATCATACCACGTCCAAGAGGGCGTGCAAAAAGGTGCCTTTTGGGTACAGTCCCGAATCACATGGACGCAATGAGCGATAGGAGGGGATTCGTCTCTCCCGGTATAGGGAGTTGATGTTGTGCTGTGTTCGATTGGCTATAACTGGAAATCCCTGGTCAGGGTTGCTGAGATTTACTAGTAAGTGTTATCAGTAGTTTCTCGAACTGTTATGGACCTCATATCGACACGACTTATCAAGCTACTGGGGTCTGACGTTTACCACCCCTAGGCGAGATATGCGACATATCAGACGAAGAGACCGGACTGTACGGGAGTGTTACTGGTTGGATTCACGGGAGAATATACAGGCTTAATTGTTGATCTTCTGATTGCTCAATACCTGGGTGGCTGTTACGTTTAGCTGACCGCTTGCAGCTTGTGGGTGTTTGATATGATCATCACCTACTGCCGGCGTATTGACGATTCTTTAGAGTCCTACACAGAGGTTTCCTGGCTCAGGCAAAACGGAGTACGAGCACATATGTGATATGTGCGGGACCGAGAACAATACGTGTATGTGATACCGTATTAGATTCTCGCGATATGAGATATCGGCCGGGTATATGTGATATAGCCGGGTCATCGGATCAAGTGTTGATTCGATGAACTGATACAGATTATATTAGTCGGTTATTTGTGAAATAGCCGGATTATCGGATCAAGTGTTGATTCGATAATTTAATGTGTAATTATATATTTGATATATTAAATTACATTAACTGATATAAGCTCACTAAAAGATTCTTTTTCTCACTCGGGTAATACATTGATATATATATGTGATATATGTTAATTGTATTATTTTATTTTGTTACAATAAATATTGTATATATGATATATAATATTGTAACATGTTAGGGTTATTAATGCAACATGATTAGTGGAGATTAAACACGATTAAGGTTCGATTTGGGTTAATTTTTCTAGAAGCTTCTAGAACCTTTTTGTTTTGTTTTTGCAAAGATATTTTGTAAAGATATTTTTGTAGATATTTGTTAACCGAACCTAACCCTTGACCATGGTTAAGTCTCTACATGGGTTAAGTTATCATACTTAACCCATGGTTGCATTTCTAACCTCACCACAATTCATTATTCATCAAAAAGAAAATGCTTCTTCTTCTTCCTTCTTCTTTTGGATGGAAAAGCTTTCTAGCTTTTTCATTAGTGATGAAAATGAGTGAGATTAAGAAAATAAATGAGAACTAAATTCCTACTTCATCATCCTAATCTATTCTTGCCAATTAGATTAGGGTGTTCACTTCATTAGTGAGTGAGAGGTTGTGTTAAAGAAACTTCAAGGTAGATCATCTTAGTTATCGAAGATCGGAAGCAAGTTTGCATCTTTCTCTTCGTGGAGCCTCTCTAGAGTTCGGGAACTTGATGATCGCAGCGAAGGGACCACAACACGGAGCTTTAGAAGTGAAGGACCGGACTACAAATGTTTTAATCCCAAACTCTTAGATGTTAAAGTATTTAACATGCTTTGTTTCGCCTAATCTCTAGTCTAAGATCTTGGTTAGGATTGTTCGGCACGTCTAAATTTTAAATCGGGCATGTTTGATGCCTTGTAGAACCTTGTGTGAGTGCCTAGTAACCCTACAGTGTCTACGGGGCTTGAGTGAATGTCCTGAGAGCGTGTGTGTAAGGGGGCTGGGAGTGCACAAAATATCCATGTGGCTGCTGGGGGTACATCATAGGGAGCTGAGAATATGTACAGGGGTTGGGAGTACGTACCAGGGGGATGGAAGGATCCAAGGGGCTGTGTAGGTGTTGGTGGTTGTGCAGAGGGGCCATAGCTGTATCGGCCCATCCAGCATTGGAATAAGCCCTCCACTTGATCTATTCGAACATACTGAGATGGACCGGGTTGGGCAACAGAAGGTTCTGCGGCGTGGAACTCCGACTCGGCAGAATAAGACCGTCGGCTCTGAGAATGTGGGAGCATCTTTGGGTTGAGAGAAGACGCTCCATAAACATTTCCTTTCGTAAGCTTTCCAGACGATTGAATTCAAGTATCGTCTTCGAATACATCCGGATCCTTTCTTTTCAAAACACAATCCCCTAATGTAAAAAATATGAAATAAATTACTACAATATAAAATGATAAGTTATAAAATTAATATTTCCGAATAACATGAATTTAACAATTACGTATGCTTTTTTGGAAATTTTGTCTATGAATACGGGGTTGTCGTAGATCCTTCGCCTTCGTTGTCGGCGTTTTCCTTCTCTTTCGCATCTCTTCGAGTGTGATAAAATGTGAAACGTTTCTCAAAAATAGATAGTCTATCTGTTACTACTTCTTGCATATATATATATATATATATAAAAGCTTTAAATGTGAAAATTATATTCAATTCACATGAAACAAGGGCATAAAACATAACAAATTTCAACAATGTGATGGTTGCAGTCAAAATGTTACTAGTTTGGGCAGAAAATAATATCGTGCAAATTATAGATATTATGGATTCAAAATTGGACTTATAATCTAGCTTAATAACAATTTATTGAACCCTAAAATCAAATCTTAACATCAAAATAGAAAAAGCACAATACAGTGATAAGAATAATAACACTTATGAATTTGACTTATTATTTATACGTTGTGAGAAACAAATGAAGCAGAACCGCCCGTATGAGTTCTGGTCCACTCCTTCTCCTTTAAGCGATTACTTTTATACATGGTAGAAAACCCATAACAATCATTTTCACATTCTTCATAAGTGTTTCTCTTAACATAGATACCACTATTCATTGTTACCTCATATTGACTATAACTCGTTGTGTGGAATTTAAAACCATTGACATAGTACCCGTGATACCACTCTACTAAATGGCTTGATCCACGTGCTAGCAAATATAGTTGATGTCCTAATCCATCCCGTTGATATGGAATCTGTATTAATAAAATTTTAAATCAACAAAATACTAGCAAAATTGCTTAATTAATTTTTTTTAAATAATTAAAATCACTTAATGGCTTTGGCACCAACTAGGAAATATTGAGTCATGCATCTTATCAACTGCTTCTTCATTTAGATGTGGATGTGTACTGCATATCTCGTTATGACATTTCCTAAAATTGTATTATAATCTAGTTAGATGTGGATGCGTGCTCCTTATTTCCTTATGGCATTTGCTAAGTAAATATTTATAGATTTGAATAGTACTTACATTATATAGTCCTTCAGTTCGATAAAATTAAAAATCACGTACTTATGGGCAGCTAACATTTTTGTCTCTGACAAACTTCTCCTAACAAATGCGTTAGATAATGTTCTGCCTGGATGTTGGAATATCGATAATCTACTATCGAGTGTTACTTCTCCACCACCATCATTTCTCGGGGTACGTTTCATATAGTTTCCACATTGTGACCAAAATAGCATGATGTGAAGATTGAAATCTCATCAAGGTTATATGCTTCAGCTATGGAACCTTCAACATGCCACTTATTACGGCATTTTTTCTTCAAATAAAACAAGTACCTACATCATGTTAACTAGTTAACTAAAATAAGAACATGATTATATGAATATTATAAATAATAAGAATAATAAAATTAAATGATCAACAAACCGTTTAAATGAATACATCCATTGATACTGAATAGGGCCCCTATATTTTGCCTTGTAAGGAAGATGAATTGCCAAGTGCTCTATGGAATCAAAGAAACTCAGAGAGAATATCTTTTCAAGTTTACAAATTATCTCAAAGATATTTTTCCCGAATATATCCATTTTATCTGCACTTATATTTTTTGCACAAAGATCGTGAAAGAAATTGCTAAGCTCTATTAGTGCCTCCATATATTATTTGGAAAGAATGACTGAAATACAGTGGGAAGTAGCCTTTGTATGAACACGTGACAATCATGACTCTTAAACCCGTTAACCTTTGTTTCAGACTCATTAACATATCTTCTAAGCTTAGCCGCGTATCCATCAAGAAAGCGCAACCCTTTTATCCACTTACAAACTTGCTTTTGCTCAGTTTTTTGAAAGACAATAAGAGGCTTTCGGCTTAAAAATACGGCTGTTCTCATTCTGAACGAGGCTCATTACTCATGATTTGCTGCAGTACAAATCAAGATCAGCTCTAGCCTTCAAATTATCTTTTGTTTTTTCCGTGTCCATTAAAGTGTTCAATATGTTATCAAAAAAATTCTTCTCAATTTTCATCACATCAAGATTATGACGGATCATGTTCATATCCCAATAAGGAAGATCCCCAAAAATGCTTCTCCGAATCCAATTATGTGAATCACGGAATCCCGCAATTTTTTAATTTCCCGATTGAAATCCAAAACTAACATCAGAGAGTGCATCCACTATATGTCTCATCTCTTCACCAGAACATTGAACAATTGATCTATCTATTTTCTTACGATTTCTTAAAAACTTATCTTTTTGGTTCCTATATGGCTGAAGAATAGGCAAGAATCGTCGGTGACAATAAAAAAATGTAACCTTACCACCGTTCTAGAGAGTAAAAGACATCGTTCGCTCCATACAATATAGACATGACAACTTCCCATGAGTGCTCCATTCGGACATGCAACATACAGGAAAATCATTTATTGTCCACACTAATTTTGCCCTTAGCTGAATTCTTTTTGTATGCATATCATAAGCAAGAATACCAATCCACGCCTCCTTCAACTCATCAATCAAAGAACGCAAAAATACATCCAAGTTCTTTCCTAGACCTTTAGGACCTGTAATAACCATATTTAAGAACATAAATTGCCGCTTCATACACTTCCAAGACGACAAATTATATATTGTCAAAATCATAGGCCAACAAGAATAATTAGTCAGAGATTGTCCAAACGGACTAAAACCATCTGTACACAACCCAAGATGAACATTGTGAGCTTCGTCAGCAAAATCCGGATACTTACGATCAAACTCCTTCCATACCTCACCATCAACTGGGGGAGCTATTGAACCATCAGCGGAACAATTGTAAAAGTGCCATGTCATGTCCTTAGCATGGTACAGTGACATGAAAAGCCTTTTCAGTCTTGGTATAAATGGAAGATAATGAAGTTGTTTTTCTTCTTTTTGGATCTGTAGTCCTATATCGTGAATTGCTACAAAAATCATACACAATCTTCACTTCCTCTTCTTTATAATACAGCATGCAAAAATTCAGATAAATGTCAATTTTTCATAACCCATTCCTAGAGGCTTCAACAATTTCTTTTCCTCATGGATAATTTCAACAACTTTATGTCCATCAGGCATGTCATTATGGAACAAAAGAACTCATGTCATTAAAAAGTGCCTCTGTCACAATATGTCGAGACTTCATTGCTATTATCATAGCAAAGAGAGATAATTTTTTCTCGGTAATGCTGTTGGCTATAGTGCCCTCAAGACAATTATTGTAATCATAGGCAGGAAATTATGATGATTGAGGAAGGACTTGTATGGATAAAACAGTCTTACTCGAGACGATAGTATACTATTTGGTTAATCTTTATCATCATGTACATATATTATATGATATTACAGATCACTATTACATGTTGATAGAGCCCATTCTTGCTTAACTATCAGGGTTATTGTGGAGATCAAACTTATGAGAACTGGGTAGTTTATAAGCAAATTCTTAAATGTCCATAGTCATGAGAATATCGGGACTGGTCATCGATATTCCAGAATAGACTAGTGTATACGCCTCTTGACCCCGACGAAGGGTGATAGCCGGTCTCACGGCCATCGATGTCTGTTAGTCACCAATGAAAATATAAAGGTGCTCATTGGGTTATGAGTTACACTGGACGGGCTCGCTGGGAACATATAAGATGGTATTATACATATTGTTAGATAGCAGTTCTCAGGTGACATGAGTACAGATTAGTTTTTCCACCTGAGATCGTCATTTGTGTCGTGTGAGTTCCCACTGTGCTTTGATTACCACCCTACCACAGCTTAAAGGAGTCATGCAAACAGATTTTAGTTGGGTACAGTCCCGAGCCATATGGAGGTTGTAAGCGGATCGCCAGGGATTCGTCTCTTCCGGTATTGGGGGTAGATGTCGCGCTGTGCACGAGTGGCCATCACCGGAAATCATTGGCCAAGGTGGACGAGAATTACTGATTTGGATCAGTAGTTTCTCAGTGGGTGATCGGCTTCACATCGATACGAAATATCGCGTTATTATGGGTCTGACTTTATCCACCTCCTAGACCGGTGTGCGATACTCTTAGATGAACAGACCGGACTGTATGGAGATTGTCACATAAAGGCCTAGTAAGGGTACGGATGTGTTTGCTCGTCGGCATTCCTTTCGCTCAATACCTAGATAGTCGTTATGTATAGTTAGTGTCACTGACGTGCTTGTGGTTAAACCCACTGCGAGCGTATTGATAAGTCTTTAGAGTCCCACATAGAGGGCTTTCCCGGTTCAGGCGATTTGATATAGATGACGTATGTTTGTACATACATGTGTCCGATTAAATATGTGTACAGGCTACACGGACCTTAATCGGACGGTTGATAATACTAGCGGCTTAGGATTCAACCGGATTTTTAAATCAAGTTTTGATTTAAAAATTTATATATATATTTTTAATATATGTATTCTAGTATTATTGTTCACTATTTATTTTCTCTCTTTGCTATTCGTATTTTTATATAGATACGCGTATATATATTTTGATACGTATATCGGGTTGTATTCCATATTTATACTGAATTTTTTTGTAAAAGATGGACACCTCATTGTTGGATATGTATGCATTAGAGGCCTTCATTGTACATGATGCTAGGGATAAATATGTATAGGACAATCTTGCTCGATATGATAGTATGCTATTTAGTTTGTTTTTATTTTAACACGTGATATGTTTTACTTGTTATTTCATATCTCGTATACATGTTGATAAAGCCCGTAGGATCCTTTCTTGACTACCAGCATTGTAATGGCAATCATACTTGTGGAAACTGGGTAGTCGAAAAGCACATTCTTAAAATGTCCCTAGTCGTGGGAGTATCGAGACTGGGCATCGATACTCTAGAGTAGACTAGTGTATACATATCTAGACCCTGACAAGGGGCGATGGTCCCACAGCCATTGGTGTGGTACACCTAAGATTGTATACAGGTGCTCACTGGGAGTGAGTACACCGGACGGACTCACCAAGAACTGGCTAGATAGTATTATACCTGATGTGAGATAGCAGTTCTCTGGTGACATGAATGCAGATAGTCTGTCGACCTGAGGTCGTCATTTGTCTCGTGTGAGTTTCCACTGTGCTTTGATTACTACCCTACTATGTCTCTACGGAGTCGTGCGAATAGGTTTTAGTTGGATACAGTCCTGAGCTACATGGAAGCAGTGAGCGATTGTTGGGGATTCTTCTCTCTTGGTATAGGGAGTCAATGTCGCGCTGTGTTCGATTGGCCAACACCAAAAGTCCCTGGCCAGGACGGATTGAGAATTACTGGTAGTTAGACCAGTAAAATGTCGGATGGTCTTGAGCCACATCGGCACGACCTGTCAATGAAAGGTTACACTAATGCCCCTGGTCATCTACCGTGGCCGATATACGGAACAAATTTTTTTCTTGGATGTTTAAACTGGCGCTAGAATAACCGAAACACCGGATATACTATAAGCCCTAGATAATCAAAATAAGAGAAGCTTTCTACTGTGAAAAGAATTTATACCAAGAGGCTCAAGTCATTCGGGTCTTTATTCCTCTCCTTTAGTATGCTCCTAGTGGCCTCCATGATCGAGTTTGATCAATGGCTCCTTGCATCAAAGATGATCCACCCGAGAGTGTCTACTTGGAGCTCCTATCTCTAAACCGAGGTAACTAGGTTGCTTAGTTTGCTAAACTAAGTGTCCTAGATGATGTAGAGAGTGATGATGGATTGATTTGTCTCAAGAACCCTAGGCATCTCAACACATGAAACTATTAGGGTTTGAGGTAGAAGAAGAGAGAGCTTGGAGGAGATGATAGTGATATGTGAGGTTGGAATGAAGAATGGCTAAGTCATTTGCACTAATAATGCAAAACCAAAATATCTCCACAAATATCTACAAAATATCAATGATGGAAGAATAATAAACCACGACTCATTACATGAGTCACACAAATAGTCATACTTCATTTAATGAAATAAAACACATCATCTCTCCACCTCATTAACCATTTAACTAAATGGTTAAAACAAATAATGAGGTGTCTTCTTATAGAAGCACCGTGCACAATTACAAGAATTCCCCTCACCATATATACATACCCGTATCCGTATTCCGAATAAATACGAATACAATGAGATAAAATAATCCAAGAATATAATACTAGGATCCGGTTTAAACCAAACCCCACTAGTATTATCCTCCCGAATATCATACGTGCACAAGTACATGTATGTGATCGAACTCTGCCGCAAAAACCATACGGCTTCTACATCGTTTCGCCCGAAGTAAGGAAACCCTCTGTGTGGGACTCTAAAGACTCAACAGTACTCGGGCAGTTGGTTTAACCACAAGCACGTTAGCGGCACTAGATGTACGTAACGGCTACCCAGGTACCTGTCGAAAAGGAAAGCCAACGAGTAAACTCATCCCGATCCAAACTGAGCCTATCCGTGATAATATCCGTACAGTCCGGTCTCTTTGTCTAAGAGTATCACATACCGGATTTAGGGGGTGGTAAACGTCAGACCTTAATAACCTAATAATTTGTGTTGATGCGGCTCAGGACCAATCCGGGAAACTACTGATCAACCTATCAGTAAATCCCAACTGTCTTGGCCAAGGTCTTATGGTCCTAGCTAATAGAACACAGTGCGATATCAACTTCCAATACCGGGAGAGACGAATCCCTGACAATCACTCACTGCCTCCATGTGGCTCGGGACTGTACCTAACCAAAACCTGTTTGCACGACTCAGTAGAGCCGTGGTAGGGTAGTGATCAAAGCACAGTGGGATCTTACACGAGACAAATGATGACCTCAGGTCCAAAGACTAACCTGTACACATGTTACATGAGAACCGCTATCTGACCATAGGTATAATACCAACTAGAGGTTCTCAGCGAGTCCGTCCAGTGTACTCACCCCCAGTGAGCACCCGTATACAATCTTAGGTGATCACACCAATGGTTGTGGGACCAACCACCGCCCCTCGTCGAGATCTCAAAATGTATACACAAGTCTACTCTGGAATATCGATGCCCGATCTTGATACTCCTGCGACTTGGGACTTTTAAGGATGTGCTTATAGACTACCCAGCTCCCACAATTATGATCTCCATCATATCGCTGGTAGTCAAGTAAGATCCTACGGGCTTTATCAACATGTGGTCGACATATATAACATATGCACATGTTAAGATAAAGTCAAACCATAATAGTATACTACTGCATCGAGTCTTTATGAATATGTGCAAGCAATCAAAAAGCATCATAAGAAAAAAGATACACATATCCTGATAAAGACAACTCAAATAATATACTATATAACCGAGCAAGATTGTCCTGGAAATATACATCCCTAGCATCCACATGTATACAGATACAATAATGGCATCTAGGGCATACATATCCAACAATCTCCCACTTGCACTAAGGCCATATATTGGCGTACCGAATACCCAACGTCTGCTCTAAGGCCAGCTATTGGCGTACCGTATACCCAGCATCTCAAAAAGGCGCTCGAATTGCGCTTGAGGGAGGACCTTTGTAAATGGATCCGCTATGTTCTCTTTTGTATCCACTCTCTGGACCTCGATCTCCTGGTGATCTATGATCTCCCTGATCAGGTGATACTGCCTTAAGATGTGTATGGATTTCTGATGGGACCGTGGTTCCTTCGCTAAAGCTATAGCCCCATTGTTATCGCAATACAAAGGTATTGGATCAACAATGGACGGAACTAAATGAAGTTCAGTAATGGATTTCTTCATCCAGACTGCTTCTTTCTCGGCATCGTTTGCAGTAATGTATTCAGCCTCCATCGTCGAGTCTGCGACGGTGTCCTGTTTGGAACTCCTCCAACACACCGCCCCTCTGTTGAGGGTAAACACAAAACCCGAGACAGATTTGCTGTCATCCTTGTCACTCTGGATTCTTGAATCGGTAAAGGAATCGACCTTTAGGTCTCCATTACCGTAAACCAAGAACATCTCCTTAGTCCATCTTAGGTACTTGAGAATGTTCTTCACAGCTGTCCAGTGGTTCTCACCTGGGTTCGACTGATACCAGCTCACCACGCTTAGCATGTAAGCTACATCTGGTCTTATACATAGTATCACATACATTATAGATCCTACTGCCGAAGCATAGGGTATAGTGCTCATGCGAACCCTCTCCTCATCAGTCTTGGGAGACATCCCATTGGAGAGGGTGATTCCGTGCAATGCGGGTATGTTACCGTGCTTGGAATCTTCTATACTAAATCTCTTTAGTACGGTCTCTATGTACCTAGACTGTGAGAGTCCGAGTAATCTCTTGGATCTATCTTTGTAGATCTTGATCTCTAGAATGTACGGGACATCACCCATGTCCTTCATGGAGAACCTTTATGATAAGAATAGCTTGACCGATTGTAGCATAGAAATACATTTCCTATCAAAAGAATGTCGTCTACGTATAAGACTAGGAATACGACAGTTCATCTTACAATCTTCTTATAAATACATGGCTCACCCTCGTTCTTGATGAAGTCAAATTCCTTGACTGTTTCATCAAAACAGATGTTCCAACTCCGCGATACTTGCTTCAATCCATAAATAGATTTGAGCAACTTGCACACCTTCCCGCTGCTCCCACTGTCTACAAAACCTTTTGGCTGATCCATATAAATGCACTCTTCCAAACTTCCGTTTAGAAAAGCCATTTTTACGTCAATCTGCCAGATTTCATAGTCATGAATGGCAGCAATTAGGATCCGAATGGATTTGTGTATAGCCACTGGAGAAAAAGTTTCGTCATAGTCCAATCCTGGTATTTGACGAATACCTTTTGCAACAAGTCTAGCCTTATAGCTTTCCACCTGCCTATCTACACCAATCTTCTTCTTGTAGATCCATTTGCATCCAACGGGTTTTACCCCAGGTGGAGCAATTTCCAAGGTCCACACTTTATTGGTGTACATGGACTCCATTTCGGATTGCATAGCATCTAACCACTTATCAGAGTCCCTACTGATAATGTCCTGCCTGAAACTAGTAGGATCATCTTCTTCTAAGATGCAATCCTCTTGATCCCCGTCTATGAGAAAACCGTAGTTTCTCTCGGACGGATGAGAAATCCTACTAGATTTGCGGAGTGGCTGAGGTTTGTCGGGTATTACTGAATATAGTGGTTCCACCAAATCTTCAGTTATAGTTTGTGTTTCTGGAACTTCATCCAGTTCTATCGCGCTGCTACTAATATTTTTTATAAGAAATTCTTTTTCCAAAAATGTGGCGTTCCTAGAAACAATAATCCTTTGTTCCTCTGCATGGTAGAAAAGATACCCATTAGAATCCTTTGGGTATCCCACAAACTTACACAAAACTGATCGTGCTTCGAGTTTGTCTGGGTTCTAATTTTTGACATAAGAAGGGCAACCCCAAATCTTAACACGTTTAAGATACAAACTCTTACCACTCCATAATTCATATGGAGTTTTAGGCACGGATTTAGATGGAACTTGATTCAAAAGATATTCCTCTATTTGAAGCGCACATCCCCAGAATGAAAAAACCAACTCAGCACTACTCATCATGAAGTGAACTATATCCAATAGGGTACGATTCCTTCGCTCCGATACACCGTTGTTCCGTGGTGTGTACAGAGGAGTAAGCTGAGAAAGAATTCCATTCTCTTTTAGTTAATCGAGGAATTCCATGCTCAAGTACTCCTCTCCTCTATCAGATCTGAGGATCTTGATAGTTTTGTCTGTCTGGTTTTCTATTTCGTTTCTGTATTCTTTGAATTTCTCAAAAGCATGAGATTTGTGTTTCAAAAGATACACATATCCGAATCTTGAGATATCGTCAGTGAATGTAATGAAGCACGAGAACCCGTCCCGTGCATGTATAGACATTGGACCACATATCCAAAGAGCTCTGCCGCTCTTTCTCCGTATCCGGTGAACGGAGATTTGGTCATTTTTCCCTTGAGATAAGACTGACAAGTTTCATAAGATGAAAATTCGAACGTATTCAAATGTCCATCCTTATGTAATTTACTCAGTCTTTTCTCTCCGATATGACCAAGTTTACAATACGACAAGTAGGATTCGTTCTCTTCTGAACTCTTCCTCTCGCGTGTGCTTTGTATATTAAAAACCGCGTTTTTATTTAGAACATAGATACCATTAAACAGTGTACCTTCTGCAACCAATACCATATCAAGGTAAATGTTCATGATATTTCTATCAAGAACAAAGTTATATCCATCTTTATCAAGTAAAGAAATTGATATGATGTTGCAAACCATGGAAGGTATATAGTGTTAGTTATATGTATGCCCTAGAGGCCATTACTATACATAGGATGTATATTGTAGTGGATGCTTGGACATATATAGGGAGGACTTTCTTGCTCGACATGATAGTATGCTATCTGGTTGATCTTTACCTTAACGTGTACACTGATTGTCTCTCTGTTACATGTTGGTAAAGCCCTTAGGATGTGTACTTGACTACCTGGACTGTGATGCGGATCATACTAGTGGGGACATGGTAGTCTATAAGTACATCCTTCAAGGTCGCTAGTCGTGGGTGTATCGAGACGGGGCATCGATATACCAGAGTAGACTAGCGTATACCTTCTCGACTCATAAAGATGGGCGATGGATGATCCCATATCCATTGGTGTTTGATATCAGAGATGATATACGGGTGCTCAGTGGAGACTGGGTACACTGGACGGACTCGCCGAGAACTCCCAGATGGTATTATACCTTACATCAGATGACAGTTCTCTGGTGACACTGGTACAGAGCAGTCTGTTGACCCGAGATCGTCATAGAGTCTTGTGTGATTCCCATTGTGCTTTGATTTCTACCTTACCACGTCCAAGAGGGCGTGCAAAACGGTGGTTTTTGGGTACAGTCCCGAGTCACATGGAGGCAATGAGCGATAGGAGGGGATTCGTCTCTCCCGGTATAGGGAGTTGATGTTGCGCTATGTTCGATTGGCTATAACCGAAAATCCCTGGCCAGGGTTGCTGAGATTTACTGGTAAGTGTTACCAGTAGTTTCTCGAACTGTTATAGACCTCATATCGACACGACTTATCGAGCTATTGGGGTCTGACGTTTACCACCCCTAGGCAAGATATGCGACATATCAGACGAACAGACTGGACTGTACGGTAAGTGTTACTGGTTGGATTCACAGGAGTGTGAGCGGGCTTGCTCGTCGATCTTCTGATCGCTCAATACCCGGGTGGCCGTTATGTTTAGCAGACCGCTTGCGGCTTGTGGGTGTTTGATATGATCATCACCTGCTGCCGGCGTATTGACGAGTCTTTAGAGTCCTACACAGAGGTTTCCTGGCTCAAGCAAAACGAAATAGGAGCGCATATGAGATATGTGCGGGACCGAGAATAATGCGTGTATGTGATACTGTATTCTATTCTCGCGATTTGTATCATCGAACGGTTATATATGATATAACCAGGTTACCGAATCAAGTGTTGATTCGATACATTGATACACTTGATACTAGTCGGTTATATGCGACATGATCGGATCATTGAATCAAGTGTTGATTTAATGATTTAATGTATAATTATATATTTGATATATTACTTTACATTAACTAGTATTGGTTCACTCAAGATTGAATTTCTCACTTGAAATGCACAAGTTGTATATGTGATATATTTTTGTGCACTTGTTTGTATCATGTTTGATGATACATGCAAACTTGGGTTTGTGTAAGACTTAAACCATGTTTAGTGAATGGTTAGGGTTTCATTTCATTTATTTATTTATTCATTAATTCATTTTTGGGCAAAAATGAAATGATGGCTTAGTTTGTTTTGTTGTTGAAGCTTCATGAAGCTTTGAATAAGTCTACCATTTTGTCTTTTGCCTTAACCCTAACCATTCACCTAACCCTAGTTTATTCTCTACACTAAACCATGGTTAAAAATATGATAAGAATCACTTTATTTTCTATTTGTATCATTCTTATCATATTCTTTTTCTTCTTCTTCTTCTTCTTCAACAAGAAGAAAGCTTGCTACCATTAATGGCAACATGAGAAAAAGAGTGAGAAATCCAATTCTAAAGTGAACCCACTTCCTATTTCTTCATCCTCTACCACTTGCCAAGTAGTATAGGGTGTTTTCTTCACAAGTTTCATGACTTGGTGAAGTTGGAGCTTGATCTTGAGTTGCCTCGACGTAGATCATCTTCGGCATCGAAGTTGACGACCTAGCCCGATCATTTCTCCGACGAAACCATCGCCAGAGTCCGGATTCCGATAGGTACAGCAGAGAGACATCATCATGGAGCCTAGGAAGTGGAGGACCGGATCTACAAAGGTTGTAGTCACTTTCCTTTAGCACTAAAGTAGTTTATTAGCTTGTTGTTTCGCCTAAACTCTAGTTAACGATCGCATTAGGGTTTCTCGGCACCGGAAAATTTTGAATTTGGAATGGTTGATGCCTTGTGAGACCTCTTTAGAGTGCCTAGGAACCCTACAGTGATATCAGAGCCTAGCTAGAGCCTTAGGCGATGCGTAGACGATATTAGAAACCCGATCAAACCCCGAAACCCTGATTCTAAGCCTTCTCTGTACATTTTTCAAAA
This sequence comes from Agapanthus africanus, assembly GCA_030015575.1. Lineage (NCBI taxonomy): Eukaryota > Viridiplantae > Streptophyta > Magnoliopsida > Asparagales > Amaryllidaceae > Agapanthus > Agapanthus africanus. The sequence continues at coordinate 862,393,173 of CM057338.1, read as the reverse complement.
CTGTGCATTTTTCCAAATTAAAAATATGCAGAAAAATCAGCATGGTATTTTATGGATTACTGTGCAGCACGTGCGTCTGAGTCGTCTAAAGAGCGGCGGAACCGCGGCACGAGCATGGCTCGTGCGGCGGTTCCGCGGCTATACAATCAGATTACTTTATGAAAATTGCACAGTAATTCCTATATTTTAGTGCTGTATTTTCTGGGATATTTTAACTTCTACTCAAGAGTTGAGTTTTATGGGTTGTATTAGGGACTCGGTGTTTCGATCGGGAAGTTTAACTTCGTCTGTGTTTTTCCGGATAATTTTAGAAAATCTTAAATAGTTCGACCGGATATAAATACCCACTTTTTCCCCTGTCGGGAAATTTCCAAGTGTTGGATCTTTCCGTGGTTTAATAACATTCTAAGTAATGCAAGTAACGCGATGGACCCTCTAGAAGACAACAAACATTAACTCGATTATGTGACCGTCTTGAACTGCCCTTTGAACCTTAGGGTTTGGGGCAGTACGGCGTGCCACATGTGAGGCGTTGGCTTGGCCCTTCTACGGCTGGACCGTTGGTAATGAGGCATAAAGTGTATGTTTTAAAACCTATTTCATGTGTTGATCTGTTTCGGGAAAACTTGGGTGTTTGAATGTTCGATCGGAAAGTTTAATATTTTCTGTTTGTCTGGAATGTGATACAACATTTGGAATTCACAGGTAGTTATGAGATAACTAATATGAATGTTATAAACATAGCAGTTTAGTCTCACTTGATCGGTTGCCACGGAATTTTGATGTGATCAAAAGTCCGTCGCAATCACGTAGCGTACGCGGATACTCGTCGGGTAAACTTAATAGACAGCTACACCCCATAGCCCCGACCAAGTGACTGTAGGAGAACCCCGTCGCCAAAAGCATCCGTTCGGGTGCTCGCGGCAGCGATGTTCCGCCTTGGTGCACTTCGTCGACGGAGTCGGGGGTGCGGCCGTTTACTAAATTTTGCGACGAGCATTCGATCAGGATGTCGGGAATCTTGTTGAATTGCCCGACTTGATATTGAAAAGAGTTTTCGATAATGAGACTGAAATGCGGGGTTTATAATTGTTAGGCATGCGATGTATAAAGAATTCATTTGGTCAGGCATGCGATGTCTGAGAAGGTTGCGGATTCCAACTGTTGTAGTTTTACACTTTCTTTTCTGTGACCGTAAGTGTAATATGTGATATCGCCGGTTTCGTTGCTATATGTCAACGACAATTGGGATGGGCATATTTACTTATGTTGATGACATGTGATGTTATGTGTTGCTGGATATGTTATATTGGATCGTCGTGTTTGAATAGCCGGGTTTTTTTTTATGTGAGATGAGTGTTTTTCATTTTCATTCATGTAAAAACTTGTATGTAATATTCTTTTATTGGGGCACTTCCAGGTTGCGGAAGATGTCACCTTTTGTATATTATTTACTTTTCCGCACTAGGATAGACCCAAGGAGGAGGGCACAAGTAACCGGGTTCTGGAGTCCAGTGGGAGATCAACTCGAGGAGTCGAGTCCGGGTCTCCTAACTCTAGAATTGGTAGGGTTGCTTGCCGCTCTCGTAGGGGTCTAGGGGTGTGGGTTTGGCTATTCATCGCGACCGTGGAATCCGTGTTTTATACTGGCTCGTATTGAAAACACGGACGTCCTAGTATATCCAATGTTTCATATGTTTCTTCTGCTGCGATATCTGTGATGTGATCATGTGATGTTCTGTGATAAATACAGTATATAGTATATATGATATATTATATAGACGTTACTTATGTTTTACACCCGCGCTAGCCCTGCCCCGCTCTGCCGTTAGTTACCTAACCTAACGGTGCACGAGGGGACATCGAGGCGAATGCGGATGGCATAAGTGTACGTCGTATTTATCTGTGATGTTTAGGTACTTAAATGATGGGACTTCATTAATATGATTAATGAAAGAAAAAGAAACCAAAAGATGTTGTGGAATCGAATTTCAAAAATAAAATAGGTAGCTACAGTTCTTGCTTTGCACAGCGGTATATATGATATATCCTGCACCTTATTCGATGAGGAAAGGGCCAACGATCTCTTCACCGGGAGTGACCCCTTTAGCAATAACTGGCAGATGCTACACACTCGGTTTATCTTTTGATAGCTTCTATAGTTTCTACTTTGCACAGTGATGTATATGATATATCTCGCACCTCATTCGACGAGGAAAGGGCCGACGATCCCTTCACCGGGAGTGACCCCTTTAGCAAAACTAGAAAAGCCTAAAAAACACTCCATTTCAAAATCATTTGATTCTGATATCAAGTTCATTACGCAATAGGTTTTCAGAAAAACCTGTCGTAGCCCTCCGTCATTTCAGATAAGTCCTGTTTAGTATTCGTGCTGCGTTTGTTGACCTTGTCAAGGCGCAGTGTGTGGTAGCTAACCAGTATTTGTCTGCTTATGCATATGATGCAGATTGGGTTAGGGTAGTCGTACGGCCTTGTTGACCTTGTCAAGGGTCGTGCGGGTGGGTTTGATTCAATCAAGAAATGACGGGTTGAACTTGACTTACGGTCTATGGTTTGTTGACCTTGTCAAGGTCATAGATCGTTTGGGGCAAAATTATCGGGAATTTCAAGTGTTGAAATTTGCAATGAGATTGCATACCTTCTATAAGATAGTTGGATCCCGATACCCGCTGCGAGTAAGAGTTACTCCTGGGAGAGTTTTACACATTACAATTAGCCGATCGAGTAGGTGTCTAGAAAGGTGTTAACGAGGTTATGCCTCTGGGAAAACGAGGTTTACATTAATTAGGTTCGTGCGAAAGCATGGGGGACCTCCCTCAAAGTACCGACACTGGCCTGGCTGAAAGATTGGCAAACTTGTAGCGTGTAATTAATCCCGGCTAGTCTTTCCTTTTAGGGTTTGAAGGAAGATTTGATAAAAACAGTGGGAGACATCCTGATTAGATAAAATAATAACCAATCTATTCTTGCTAGAGCGCACGCTGAGTGTTTTCTTCTCTCTCTCTCCAGGTAGCGACCATATCATGTCTTAATCAAGATAATAATACGGAATATTGACCGAACCCGCTTGTTATACTGAGCTGGGAAACGTTGGTCCCGCTCCAACTTATAATTGTTATAAGACAGAGTAGGAAATAGGGGATTGCCAGAATTCCCGTGCCACCCAAACGAAGAGAGTGCATGCTGATGCATCATCTTCGGGTGTGTTCATTATACAGAACTGTTTCTCAGTATTCTTTACGTCCTGGATATGAGATACCGGATCAGGATCCCGCATATATAATTTGTTACGCGGGCTACAGATAGGTAAAGAACTGAGAACGGGTGATAAGTTTCATGAGACAGAAAACGGGGCAAGTGTTGCAGCCAAGTCTGTCACCCTGTATTATCAGTACATTGATTCTGAACAAATGCTATTAGATACCGAACCTGATATACAAAATCATATCAATCTCTTTATTAGTAAAGAAACGATAAAATTTTGTATTGATGGATAATGTTTTGAACATTTCCTATATCAAAAGTTGATCGGTTCAGGCACGTTATCTAAAAGCATTGATGTTCTAAATCAAACTACAGTTCTTTAGTATACGGAACACACACAAGAGGAAGAGTTAAGAAATGAACGGATCCTTCTTGAGGTATTGTAGACTAGGTCATATCAATGCGACCCGACTAGCTAAGTTGCACAAAGATGCATATTTAAATCTGTTTGAATTCACATCTTGTGAAAACTTGCCGGTCATGTCACAAAGATAAGATGACCACAGCTCTGTTTATTTGAAGCAGAGAAAGAGTTAGTGAACTCTTGGGATGATACATGTTGATGTATGTAGGTCCCCTGTCTACACATGCCAAGACCGGTTCTTTGTACTTCATTAAATTCTCTGATGATCTTTCGAGATTCAGACCTAGTTCCTGTTGAAACACAAGTCCGAACCTTTTGAGATATTCACAGAATATAAGTTAGAAGTAGAGAACCAAAACACGGGTATAAGTATTATGTCCTTTGATGTGATCAGGGAGGAGAATACTTTAGCACGGAAATCCTGGACTATTCTAAAGGAGAATGAGATTCTCTCTCAGCATTACTCCTCCGTATACACCATAGTACGATGGTATATCGGGGTGGAGAAATCACACCCTATATGATAAGGTGTGCTCTATGATGAGTACTACTGAGTTACCTATTTCCTTTTGGGAGTTATGCACTTGAGAAGCTGCATACCTATTGAAAAGGGTTCAAATCAAATCAGTTGCCTACTACTTCATATGTGATATGGAAAGGGAAGAGCCCATATCTTAAGTTAGTTAAGATTTGGGGTTGTCCAGCCTATGTCTAAAAAGCAACATCCGGACAAGCTCGAGGCAAGATCTGTTATGTAGAACTGGAAATGTTCCAGCTATACAAACTGCAGCTGATGATTTTATAGAACCAAAGGATTCAGTAGATTCCAACGAACCTCTGCCTCTCCGCCGATCCAGTAGGGTTCTTCACCCACCTGAGAGTTACTTCGGTTTCTCTATGACAGTGGGAGCGAGGATTGCATCATGAGATGATGACCCAACTAGTTTCAAGCTGGCCATCAGGAGTGAGACTCTGTAAGAATGGCTGGATGCTTAGTGATCTGAGATAGAATCCATGTACACCAACAAAGTATGGACTTTAGATGCTATATCTGAAGGGTTAAATCCCTATCAGGAGCAAGTATATCTTAAGAAGATTACTTGGTGTAGATGGAAAATTTGAGACTTTCAAAGCTAGACTTGTTAAAGGTTTTCGTCATCGACCAGGCGTGGATAATGATAAAACTTTTTTTCCAGTGGCTATGCTTAAGTCCATCCAGATCCTACTTGCCACGGCTATAAACCTTGACTACGACATCTGACGGTTGGGTGCCATGACTGCTTTTCTAAATGATGTTTTAGAAGAGTGCGTCTATAAGTACACAGTCAGAGGGCTTCGTAGACAGTGGGAGCAGCGGAAACGTATGCAAGATATTTTATGTGATAAAGCAGGCATCGCGGAGTTAGAACGTCTGTTTTGATGTGTTAGTCAAAGAGTTTGACATCATCAAAATGGTAGATGAACCTTGTATAAACAAAAGGGTAGTAGGGAGTATGGTGGTGATCCTCGTAGAGTACGTGGATGACATACTCTTGATAAGAAAGGAGTTTCTTATGCTACGCTCGGTCAATCTCCGCTTATCACAATGATTCTCCATATAGGATCAAAGTGATACCTCCTAAATCCTGGTTTTTGGATCTATGAGATAGATCTAATTGGATGTTAGGATACTCACTAATTGTAATGAGCTGGTATCAATTGATCCTGGGGAGAATCACTGGAAAGGTTCCAGGGTGATAAGGACGACTGAATGTCAGTCACAGGCATTGTCTTTACCCTCAGTAAAGGGACGGTATGTTGGAAGAGTTCCAAGCTAGATACCGTGACATACTAGACGATAAAGGCTGGATACATCACTACTTAAGATGCTACCAAAGAGGCAGTCTGGATGTATACTAGTTCATGAGATGAACTTAGTTCCTCCCATTGTGTGACAATGGAGTTGTGACTTATGCCAAGGAACATCCATCCCATCAGTGATCCAGACATATTCTAAGGCAGTATCACCTGATCGTGGAGATGGTTGATCTCCAGGGGATCGAGGTCAGGAGAGTAGACTCAGAGGACAACACGGAGGATCCACTCACAAAGGCTTTTTCCCAGAGAGAGACTTTTATGGGATGGTTGAGTATGAGATACTGCAACCACTGCTACAGATGGCCCTAGTGCAAGTGGGAGATTGTTAGTTATATGTATGCCCTAGAGGCCATTACTATACATAGGATGTATATTGTAGTGGATGCTTGGACATATATAGGGAGGACTTTCTTGCTCGACATGATAGTATGCTATCTGGTTGATCTTTACCTTAACGTGTACACTGATTGTCTCTCTGTTACATGTTAGTAAAGCCCTTAGGATGTGTACTTGACTACCTGGACTGTGATGCGGATCATACTAGTGGGGACATGGTAGTCTATAAGTATATCCTTCAAGGTCCCTAGTCGTGGGTGTATCGAGACGGGGCATCGATATACCAGAGTAGACTAGCGTATACCTTCTCGACCCATACAGATGGGCGATGGATGATCCCATATCCATTGGTGTTTGACATCAGAGATGATATACGGGTGCTCAGTGGAGACTGGGTACACTGGACGGACTCGCCGAGAACTCCCAGATGGTATTATAAGTTACGTCAGATGGCAGTTCTCTGGTGACACTGGTACAAAGTAGTCTGTTGACCCGAGATCGTCATAGAGTCTTGTGTGATTCCCACTGTGTTTTGATTTCCACCTTACCACGTCTAAGAGGGCGTGCAAAACGGTGGTTTTTGGGTACAGTCCCGAGTCACATGGAGGCAATGAGCGACAGGAGGGGATTCGTCTCTCCCGATATAGGGAGTTGATGTTGCGCTGTGTTCGATTGGCTATAACCGGAAATCCCTGCCCAGGGTTGCTGAGATTTACTGGTAAGTGTTACCAGTAGTTTCTCGAACTGTTATAGACCTCATATCGACATGACTTATCGAGCTATTGGGGTCTGACGTTTACCACCCCTAGGCAAGATATGCGACATATCAGATGAACAGACCGGACTGTACGGTATGTGTTACTGGTTGGATTCACAGGAGTGTGAGTGGGCTTGCTCGTCGATCTTCTGATCGCTCAATACCCGGGTGGCCGTTACGTTTAGCAGACCGTTTGCGGCTTGTGGGTGTTTGATATGATCATCACCTGCTGCCGGCGTATTGACGAGTCTTTAGAGTCCTACACAGAGGTTTCCTGGCTCAAGAGAAACGAAATAGGAGCGCATATGAGATATGTAAGGGACCGAGAATAATGCGTGTATGTGATACCGTATTCTATTCTCGCGATTTGTATCATCGAACGGTTATATATGATATAACCAGGTTGCCGAATCAAGTGTTGATTCGATACATTGATACACTTGATACTAGTCGGTTATATGCGACATGACCGGATCATTGAATCAAGTGTTGATTTAATGATTTAATGTATAATTATATATTTGATATATTACCTTACATTAACTAGTATTGGTTCACTCAAGATTGATTTTCTCACTTGAAATGCACAAGTTGTATATGTGATATATTTTTGTGCACTTGTTTGTATCATGTTTGATGATTCATGCAAACTTGGGTTTGTGTAAGACTTAAACCATGTTTAGTGAATGGTTAGGGTTATATTTCATTTATTTATTTATTCATTAATTCATTTTTGGGCAAAAATGAAATGGTGGCTTAGTTTGTTTTGTTGTTGAAGCTTCATGAAGCTTTGAATAAGTCTACCATTTTGTCTTTTGCTTTAACCTTAACCATTCACCTAACCCTAGTTTATTCTCTACACTAAACCATGGTTGAAAATATGATAAGAATCACTTTATTTTCTATTTGTATCATTCTTATCCTATTCTTTTTCTTCTTCTTCTTCTTCTTCTTCTTCAACAAGAAGAAAGCTTGCTACCATTAATGGCAACATGAGAAAAAGAGTGAGAAATCCAATTCTAAAGTGAACCCACTTCCTATTTCTTCATCCTCTACCACTTGCCAAGTAGTATAGGGTGTTTTCTTCACAAGTTTCATGACTTGGTGAAGTTGGAGCTTGATCTTGAGTTGCCTCGACGTAGATCATCTTCGGTATCGAAGTTGATGACCTAGCCCGATCATTTCTCCGATGAAACTATCGCCAGAGTCCGGATTCCGATAGGTACAGCGGAGGGACGTCATCACGGAGCCTAGGAAGTGGAGGACCGGATCTACAAAGGTTGTAGTCACTTTCCTTTAGCACTAAAGTAGTTTAGTAGCTTGTTGTTTCGCCTAAACTCTAGTTAACGATCGCATTAGGGTTTCTCGGCACCGGAAAATTTTGAATTTGGCATGGTTGATGCCTTGTGAGACCTCTTTAGTGTGCCTAGAAACCCTACATATAGTAGCAATTGTTCAAAATCATAGTATTGCCACTTGGAAATGCTAAGTGATATTCACCGACGGCAGCAACATCAACTTGTGCTCCGTTCCTTACTCTGAGGGACATATCACCAGACCCAACCATCCTACTTTTTCTTTGTCCCTGCAATAAATTATAGATATAAGATCCTAATCCAGTATCTAGTACTCAGGAGGTAGGACTTACTAAAAAACAGTTTTCAATTACAAGAACACCTGAAGGAGATGCAATAGTATGCTTCTTCTTCGTTGGGGTCATCAAAGAATTCAAACTATCCTCTTTCCTCTGCTCATACTCATGACCGCTGTCATAAATTAGAGCCAAACTGACGTTCCCCAGCCCCGAATAAGAATTCGGATTGGTCAAGCGATACATTTTATTATCTTGATTAGGCCGTGAAATGGTTTCTACCTGGAGAAAGAGAAAAGAAACACTTAGCTTGCGCTCTTGCAAGATTAGATTGGTTATTAATTTATCAAACCAGGATGGCTCCCACAAATTCTTCTTCAAAGCTTAAAAGAATAACCAGTCAGGATTAATCGCACATCATAATACTTGCTTAACCTTTCTGCCAGTCTAGTGTTGGTACTTCGAGAGAGGTTTTCCAATGCTTTCGCGAAGTTCCTTAATTATATAACCTCTTTTCCCTGGAGGCGTAGCCCCGCTAACACCGTTCTAGACACCTACTTGGTTTATAGTATTTATTGTTAAGTGAAATAATCTCCCAAGAGTAATCCTACACATCAGTGGGATCGGGATTCAACTATGATTGTGTGATGACCTAGACGGAATCCACTCTCGTCACCACACTCCAGAAGGTATGCTAAAACTGCAAGTTTCCTGTATATTTGAAACTCCCGATGTGGTTTTTGCCCCTGGGACCTTAGTGACCTTGACACAATCAACAAATCAAAAAGTCCTAGTCAAGTTCAACCCGTCATTATCTGGATTGCATTAAACCCACCCACATAACCCTTGACACAGTCAACAAGGTTATACGACTGTCCCAACCAATCGCATTAAATACTACAAATAAGTAGTACTCAGCTACCGTTCACTACGCCTTGACACAGTCAACAAACGCTTCACGAATACTAAGTATTACTTATAAGAAATGACGGAGGGCTATGGCTGATTTTTTGGAGAAAAACCCATTAACGTAATGAACTTGATATCGTCGAAGGAACCTGAGTAGTTTTGAAAAGGAGTGGTTTAGGCTCCGCCTTTTTAAAACTTCTGGTTTTGAAGAAAACCAAGTAATCTACAGTATAAGCTTTTGCTCAAGTGGCCACTCCCCGCGAAGGGATCTTGGCTCTTGCCTCCTGGAATAAGGTGCTGGATATTCACAACCGAATGCCATTATGCAAAGCGAAAAAATATAACTATAGTTTTTCGAAATTTGTTCCAACAATATCTTTTTAGGTTTCTTATCTTGCATTAATCAAAATTAATGCCGTCCCATCAATTAATCCTATCACACCAGAAAAGAACGAAAATACGATGTACGTATATGCCATCCGCATTCCCCACTGGGCCCTGTCATCACCCGTTAGGTTACTTAACTAACGACAGATCGGGGGCTGGACTAGCGTGGGTGCAAAACAAATACAACATCTACTAGTGTGTGTGTGTGTGTGTGTGTGTGTGTGTAACATTCATCCCAGGCATGATATAAGAAACATCACAGAATAACGATAAGCATTACAGAACAAACGGATAATCTAGGAGCCTCGGGTTTCTTTTGATCCGCAAGTGAAACCCGACGTTCCCCTGTCGTGTGGATAACCTGTGCAATTTAAAACCTGGACCCCTACGAGTGCGGCAAGTTACCCGCCAATACCAGAAGTGAGGCAACCCCAATTAAAAAAGTGAATGGGCCACACAACACTTCACGGAATCCGGTAACTTGAGCACCCCTCCCTGGGTCATCCTATACCCCCTACGAGTGCGGCGAATAGCCCGCCAATTCTAGAATGAATCCTCCTCCATCTCAACGTCATGAGTTGCGGGCTCATTGCTTTCTAGAACCCGGCTATTCATGCATTCCACCGTGGGATAATCCTAGTACAGAAATGAAAAATATATACAGTTGTGACATCGACCTCAACACGGCCGTGCCCCAATAAATGAATATACAATAAGGAAGAAATGACATTCCACATGTCGGACGCTCGCCCCGCAATAATGAATATACAAATGAATCAAAACTGTTCTACAAACATTGCACAATATGCTATCCATCACGACAATCCGATAATATCCTCTCAAAGATATCTCATCCAACACGACAGATAAACTAAATGCGTGCAACCCTTCTAATCGACGTATAGCGATTAGAAGACGTTAAACAACACATGTATGCATCACAAAAGCAAGTATAGTAAACTACGACATTAGAATTCCGTACACAATTAGCAAACTAAACCAATTTCCAAAATCTGAAAAAACCAGTGAGCTAACGTTCCAAAAACCGACGTTTTAAGCCAATCTGGGAGTCAAAAAGAACTCGAAACCCGTCCGAATCTTTGCGGAGGCAAAAGGGGAAAATTAACTGTCAACTGGGGGCCTCGGGAGGGAGGGAGGTACCCACCCCCGGGGCCACCTCAAAGTGTCCCCCTTGGGTAGGCAGACCCGAGAGCATCCATATGGGGTGCTATCGGGTCACCCACCCCCAAGGCCACCTCGTAGTGGTCTTGGGGTATGGGCCCGGCCTCTAGTTCCCCCGAGGTGTCCCCGGGGTGTCCATACTTCACCCTGCGGTTTCTCGGTTCAAACTGTGAGCCCGCGGGGTGTGCAAACATCTTAAAACTTCAGTTTCTGGAACTGTTTTTATCGGTAGTTCGTGCGCGACAAAATCGTCACATTTCTAACGTCGCAACGAGTTATTTAAGGCTTATGGAGTGGCTCTGATACCATGAAAGGTTACACTAGTGCCCCTGGTCATCTACCGTAGCCGATATACGGAACATATTTTTTTTGTTGGATGTTTAAACTGGCGCTAGAATAACCGAAACACCAGATCTACCATAAGCCCTAGATAATTGAAATAAAAGAAGCATTCTACTGTGAAAAGAATTTATACTAAGAGGCTTAAGTCCTTCTGGTCTTCATTCCTCTCCTTTAGTATACTCCTAGTGAAGGGTTACCCTAGTTCCCCGGCCAACTTCAGTGGCCAAATGCGGAACAAAATTTTTCTAACGAACAAAAACTTGGCACTAGTTTAACTCTAAACCCGGATCTTTCCATAAAACTAACTAGCTACACTAGGAGAGCTATCTACTATGAAAGAAGATATACCAAGAGGCTCAAGTCCTTCGGTCTTCTCTCCTCGTCATGTGCTCCAAGTGGTCTCCTTGAACTTGCTTGATCTCTAACTCCGGCTCCATCGGTCCTCCAGGATCGAGCTTGTTCTCCGGCCTTGCTTTGTCGTAGATGATCCACCCGGGCAGTATGATCCATAGCTCTAGCTCCTAACCAAATAGCTATAAGGAGCAACTAGAGAACTTGGGTTGCTAAACCAAGTAATCTAGGATGTAGTGGAGGGTGTCTAAGTGTTTATTATCTCTTTTCTAAGCTCTTCACTTGTTTCTCAACACATGAGAATGTTAGTGAAGAGGAAGAAGATGAAGATGGAAGAAACCAAGAGGAGGGAGGAACTCAAGAGAAAATGAGAGCTCAAAGAAAAATGAAGCATGAAGTGAGAGAAAATCACACACCTTGATTTTGTGTGTGAATTCTTTCAATAAACAATTAACAACCATGCTTCAATAGTAACTCCAAATGAATTATAAATTCATTTGTGAATTATTAAAGCATGGTCATCACCATTCCTCCCGTACCTTTTACTTTACACCTCATTTCCAATTAACAAATAAAAGAAAAATACATAATGAGGTGGCCACCTTCTAGAAGGAAATCTGTAGTAAATACGGATTTCATTCTACTGTACATATATACCGGCATTCAGATAAAAATCTGAACGCCCAAAAGCGATAGAATAACACGAAGAACATAATACTAGAATTTATATATCGAAATACATATACGTAAATTATTAAATCAATACCTGATTTAATAATCCGGCTCAAACCCGAGTCGGCTAGTATTACAAACTGTCCGATCGAAAATCCGAGTACTAAGTACATCAATCGATCGAACCCTGGTCGTATCCAATACGGCTACTACATCATTTTGCCTGGATCAGGGAAACCCTCTGTGTGGGACTCTAAAGACTCGACAGTACTCTGGCAGTGGGTTTAACCACAAGCACGTCAGCGACATTAGCTGTACGTAACGGCTGCCCAGGTACCTGTCGAAAAGGAAGGCCGACGAGCAAGCTCGTCCGAACTCCTACTGAGCCTATCCGCGACAATATCAGTACAGTCCGGTCTCTTCGTCAAAGAGTATCGCATACCGGGTCTAGGGGGTGGTGAACGTCAGACCCTAACAACCTGATAAGTCGTGCCTGATGTGGTTCAGGACCAATCCGGGAAAACTACTGATCAACCTATCAGTAAATCCCAAGTGCCTTGGCCAAGGTCTTATGGTCCTGACCAATTGAATCACAGTGCGATATCGACTCCCTATACCGGGAGAGACGAATCCCCGACAATCGCTCACTGCCTCCATGTGGCTTGGGACTGAACCCAACCAAAACCTGTTTGCACGACTCAGTAGAGCCGTGGTAGGGTAGTGATCAAAGTTCAGTGGGAACTCACACGAGACAAATGCCGATCTCAGGTCCAAAGACTAACCTGTACACATGTCACCTGAGAACTTCCATCTGACGATAGGTATAGTACCCCATGGAAGTTCTGGGCGAGTCCGTCCAGTGTACTCACACCCAGTGAGCACCTGTATACGATCTTAGGTGCATCAGACCAATGGCTGCGGGACCAACCATCCCCGACGGGGGTAGAAACGTACACACCAGTCTACTCTGGAGTATCAGTGCCCAGTATCGATACTCATGCGACTAGGGACCATTTAAGGATGTGCTTATGGACTACCCTGCTCCCATAAGTATGATCGCCATCATAACCCAGGTAGTCAAGCAAGATCCTAGGGGCTTTATCAACATGTAACCGTAATATGTAATAACGAGTATGACATATGCCATGTTAAGATAAAGACAAACCACAATAGTATACTACCGTATCTAGTCTTTATCAATATGTGCAAACCAGATATAACAACAATATAAATAAATACACATATCCCGATAAAGACAAGTCAAATAATATACTATAAAACTGAGCAAGATTGTTCTGTACATACATATCCCCAGTATCCATATGTATGCATATATAATACTGCCCTCTAGGGCATATACATCCAATAATCTCCCAGTTGCACTAAAGGCCAGTGATTGGCGTACCGAATACCCAACGTCTGCTCTAAGGCCAGCTGCTGGTGTACCGCATAACCAACATCCCAAAAAGTCGCTCGAACCGTGCTTGAGGGAGGGCCTTTGTAAATAGATCAACCGTGCTGTCTTTCGTATCCACTCTCCGGACCTCGATCTTCAGGCGATCTACAATCTCCCTGATCAGGTGATACCGCCTTAAGATGTGCCTGGATTTCTGATGGGACCGTGGTTCCTTTGCTAAAGCTATAGCCCCATTGTTATCATAATATACTGGTATTGGATCAACAATGGACGGAACCACCTGAAGTTCAGCTATGAACTTCTTTATCCAGACCGCCTCTTTTACGGCATCGCTTGCAGCAATGTATTCAGCCTCCATCGTCGAGTCTGCGACGGTATCCTGTTTGGAACTCTTCCAACACACCGCCCCTCCGTTGAGGGTAAACACAAAACCCGAGACAGACTTGCTGTCATCTTTGTCACTTTGGAAGCTTGAGTCGGTAAAGGACTCGACCCTGAGGTCTCCATTACCGTAAACTAGGAACATCTCCTTAGTCCTTCTCAGGTACTTGAGAATGTTCTTTACTGCTGTTCAGTGGTTCTCACCTGGGTCTGACTGATACCGGCTCACCACGCTTAGCGCGTAAGCTACATCTGGCCTTGTACATAGCATCGCATACATTATAGATCCTACCGCCGAAGCGTAGGGTATAGTGCTCATGCGAACCCTCTCTTCGTCAGTCTTGGGAGACATCTCCTTGGAGAGGGTGATTCCGTGTAATGCGGGTATGTTACCGCGCTTGGAATCTTCCATACTAAATCTCTTTAGTGCGGTCTCTATGTACCTGGACTGCGAAAGTCCCAGTAGTCTTTTGGATCTATCTCTATAGATCTTGATCCCCAGAATGTACGAGGCATCACCTAGGTCTTTCATGGAGAACCTTTGTGATAAGAATAGCTTGACCGATTGTAGCATAGGAATGTCATTTCCTATCAAAAGAATGTCGTCTACGTACAAGACTAAGAACATGACAGTTCGTCCTACAATCTTCTTATAAATACAAGGCTCATCTTCGTTCTTGATGAAGTCAAAGTCTTTGACTGTCTCATCAAAACAGATGTTCCAGCTTCGCGATACTTGCTTCAATCCATAAATGGATTTGAGTAATTTGCATACCTTCCCGCTGCTCCCACTGTCTACAAAACCTTCTGGCTGATCCATATAAACACACTCTTCTAAACTTCCGTTTAGAAAAGCCGTTTTTACGTCCATCTGCCAGATCTCATAGTCATGGAAGGCAGCAATGGAAAGCAGGATCCTAATGGATTTAAGCATAGCCAATGGAGAAAAGGTTTCGTCATAGTCTACTCCTGGCCTTTGACGAAAACCTTTTGCAACAAGACTTGCTTTATAGGTTTCCACCTGCCCATCTACACCAAACTTTTTCATGTAGATCCATTTGCATCCAACGGGTTTTACCCCAGGTGGAGCAACTTCCAGGGTCTACACTGTAAGTCCACGTTGCCTACCCCGGTGCTTGCGGGGAGGCGGAAACGTTATGAAAAATACGATTTTTACAACACTAGACAACATGGACTTGCTAAAGGAGGGATCTTTGCTAAACAAAAACTAACTAACAAAGCTAAAGAGTTTAGCTACTCGGAAAGTGGGTTATACCTAGGGCTTCAAGTCTTTCTCTCCTTGCTCCTTGGAGTAAAAGAAAGGGTTCTCCTTGTCGCTTCTCTTGTCGAAGAAAGATCCACCCGAGGGCCTCAACCTTTGGCTTCAATTTCAAACTAGAAGTAACTAAGATTCTTGGAGTGCTAATCCTAGAACCTTAAAAAGAGTAGAGAGTATTTTAGAAGGATTTATCTCAAGCTCAAGGGATTCTCAACTCATGAGAGGGGAGAGCTAGAGAGGGAGGAAGAGGAGGAGAGAGAATCAAAAAAATAGAATGAGAAGAAATGAACCATTCTTCTCACATATATGTGAATTATGGAAATTAGATAATTAGCTAAGATAATTGTCATGGTTAATCAAGAATTGACCATTATCATTTCACATTAAATGCCTTTTGCAAAGATCAAAGAGCATCTTTCATATGGAATGATGATGGTCAACATGTCAACCTAGGTCAACAAGTCAAGTATACTCAAATGGTCAACAACCCTAACCATGCACAATTATAATTAACTAATATCAATTAATCATGATTCACACATAAACATTAGGGTTAAGAAAATGACAATGGTCATAAACCCTAATCAAAGTCCTCGGCCTCTGTCTCAGTCAACTGTGCACACACACCCGTATTCGTGTTCCGAGGAACACGAATACAATGAGATAAAACCAATCCCAAATCATATACCAGGATCCGGCTTAAACCAAATCCCGCTAGTAAAAGCTGTCCGGACAGCAAACGTGCATAAGTGCGCGGATGTGAACGAACCCTGTCGCAAAACCATGCGACATCTACTCATTTTGCCTAAAGGCGAATAACCCTCTGTGTGGGACTCTAAAGACTCGACACTACGCTGGCAGTGGGTTTAACCACAGACCGCAAGCGGCACTAGCTGTACGTAACGGTCCCCAGGTAGATGCCGATAAGAAGACTGACGAGGTAAACCCATCTGAACTCCTACTGAGCCTGAATGTGACAGTCTCCGTACAGTCCGGTCTGTTCGTTTGATACATCGCATGGCGAGCCTAGGGGGCGGTGAACGTCAGTCCCCTAATAGGGGTACAAGTTGTGTCGGAGTGTAGCCCAGAACATTCTGAGATAACATTGGAAACCTACCAGTATATCTCGCTTGCCTTGGCCAGGGACTACTTGTGTAATGGCTCTCGTGGACACAGCGCGATGTCAACCCCCAATACCGGGAGAGAAGAATCCTGTCTAACCGTCACTGCCTCCAAATGCTTCGGGACTGCACCCAAAAACTACCTGTTTGCACGACTCCTTTGAGCCGTGGTAGGGTAGAAATCAAAGTACAGTGGGAACACACTCGAGGCGAAGTGACAGTGTCAAGTCAGCGGACTAAGCTATACTCATGTCACCTGGGAACTGATAACTGACGATAGGTATAATACCAACCAACAGTTCCCGACGAGTCCTGTCCAGTGTATTCGTAACCCAATGAGCACCCGCATACTATCTCATGTACGACGTACTGACGGCTGTGGGACAGGCCGTCTCCCGTGCTGGGATGAGAAGCACATACGCTAGTCTACTCCGGAGTATCGATGCCCTGTCTCGATAATCCCATGACCAGGGACGTGTAAATAAGGATGTGCTTATAGATTACCCAGCCCCCACGAGTGTGACTGCCATCACAACGCTGGTAATCAAGCAAAGATCCTAAGGGCTCCACTAATGCGTATAGGTGATACAATAAAGAAACACATGTACACATTAAAGCAGAGACAAACCAAGTAGCATACTACCATTTCGAGCAAGATTGTCTATACAACTGTGAATATCCCAAGCTTCCATCAAGTAATATACATACTAGTATGATACAGTAATGGCCTCTAGGGCATATACACTAACAATCTCCCACTTGCACTAAGGCCATGTACTGGCGTATCGAAGACCTATCATCTCGATCAGCCGCTCGAACTGAGTCTGGGGTAAGGCCTTCGTGAATGGATCTGCAGTGTTATCTTCTGAAGCAACCCTCCGAACCTCGATCTCCTGGCGATCCACGATCTCCCTGATCAGGTGATACCACCTCAAGATGTGCCTGGATTTCTGATGGGACCTGGGTTCCTTCGCTAAAGCTATAGCCCCGTTGTTGTCGCAATACAGAGGTATTGGATCAACAATAGACGGAACCACCTGAAGTTCTTTCAAGAACTTCCTCATCCAGACGGCTTCTTTTGCGGCATCAGATGCAGCTATATATTCCGCTTCCGTAGTCGAGTCAGCAACTGTTTCCTGTTTGGAACTCTTGCAACACACCGCCCCTCCATTGAGGGTAAAGACAAAACCCGACATGGACTTGGAATCATCCTTGTCACTCTGGAAGCTGGAGTCAGCAAAGGCCTCGATCTGGAGGTCTTTTCCTCCATACACCAAGAACATCTCCTTAGTCCTTCTCAGGTACTTGAGAATGTTCTTTACCGTTATCCAGTGTTTCTCCCCAGGGTTTGACTGATACCGGCTTACCACACTCAGTGCGTAAGCAACATCTGGTCTGGTACACAACATCTCATACATTATAGAGCCTACCGCAGAAGCGTAGGGTATAATAGACATGCGATCCCTTTCCAAATCAGTCTTGGGAGACATCTCTTTGGAGAGGGTGATCCCGTGACAAGCCGGTAAATTACTGCGCTTGGAATCTTCCATACTGAATCTTTTCAGTATGGTGTCGATGTACCTGGACTGCGAAAGTCCTAATATCCTCTTGGATCTATCACGATAGATCCGGATCCCCAGAATGTAGGAGGCATCACCCAGGTCTTTCATGGAGAACCTGTGTGACAAGAACTCCTTGACAGATAGTAGCATAGGAATGTCATTTCCTATCAACAGAATGTCATCCACGTACAAAATGAGGAATACGACAGTTCTTGCTACAAATCTACTATAGATGCATGGTTCATCTTGATAAAGCCAAATTCTTTGACCGTCTTATCAAAACAGATGTTCCATCTCCGTGATGCCTGCTTTAGTCCATAGATGGACTTAAGCAACTTGCACACTTTTCCGCTGCTCCCACTCTGAATGAAACTCTCTGGCTGGTCCATATAGACACACTCCTCTAAATTTCCATTTAGAAAAGCGGTCTTTACGTCCATCTGCCAAATCTCATAATCGTGGAAGGCAGCAATGGCAAGAAGGATCCGAATGAATTTCAGCATAGCCACTGGAGAAAAGGTTTCGACATAGTCCAAACCAGGTCTTTGACGAAAACCCTTCGCAACAAGTCTAGCTTTATAGGTCTCAACCTGTCCATCTACACCAATCTTCCTTTTGAAGATCCACTTGCATCCTACGGGTTTTACCCCATCTGGAGCAATGTCCAACGTCCATACTTTGTTGGTGTACATAGACTCCATATCGGTCCGCATTGCATCCAGCCATTTTACCGAGTCAACGCTCTGAATGTCTTGCTGGAAGCTTGTAGGCTCATCACAATCAATGATGCAATCCTCTCTATCCCCGTCTATAAGAAAACCGTAGTATCTCTTGGGCGGATGAGACTGCCTACTACTCCTGCGGAGCGGCGTAGGAATGTCCTGATCTTTCGAACCCTCTGGTTCTACTAAGCTTTCAGTAATAGCTTATGGCTCTGGAATTTTTTCCAGTTCTACTACGCTCCCACTAATTTCCTTTTCCAAGAACTGGTGTTCTAGAAAGTAGGCATGACGAGAAATAAAAACCTTTTGTTCCTCTTCGCAATAGAAGAAATATCCCTTGGAGTTCTTTGGATATCCCATAAATTTGCACTGTATTGAGCGTGCCTCGAGCTTGTCCGCATGCTGCTTTTTGACAAAAGCTGGACATTCCCATGTCTTAATGTGATTAAGATAGGGTCTCTTCCCACACCACATCTGATATGGTGTAGTAGGCACAGTCTTAGTTGGAACTCGGTTCAAAAGGTATGCAGCTGATTCTAGCGCATATCCCCAGAATGATCGCGGTAACTCAGCGTTACTCATCATGGACCGTACCATATCCAATAGGGTTCGGTTCCGTTTCTCCGATACACCGTTATGTTGTGGAGTGTATGGAGGAGTAAGCTGAGAGAGAATTCCATTCTCTTTTAAGTAATCCAGGAACTCGGCACTCAAGTATTCACCACCTCGATCAGATCTCAGTGCCTTGATACTTTTGCCTGTTTTTTTCCTACTTCATTCTTATATTCCTGGAAGTTTTCAAAGGCTTCGGATTTATGTTTCATTAAGAAGACATATCCGTACCTTGAAAAGTCATCCGTAAAAGTAATGAAGTAAGAATAACCGCTTCGTGCATGCGTAGACATTGGACCGCACACGTCGCTGTGTACGAGTCCCAATAGCTCGCTCGCTCTTACTCCGTGTCCAGTGAACGGAGTCTTTGTCATCTTTCCTTTGAGACAGGATTGACAAGTTGCATATGATTGATATTCGAATGGATCCAAATATCCTTCTGTATGTAACTTAGTCAGCCTTCTCTCATTGATGTGACCCAGTCTACAATGCCATAAGAAAGCCTGATTGATATCTGGAGACTTTCTTTTGTGTGTATTCTGGACATTGAAAATCTGTGGTTGGTTCAATACGTATATACCATTGCTTAATGTTCCTGACCTAATCAGAACTTGATTAAGGTGAATGTTTACAACATTACTTACAAATGCAAATTTATAACCTTCTTTAGATATTAAAGATACAGAAATGATATTACAGGTTGCATTGGGTACAAAAAAGCAATTACGTAAAACCAAAATATGTCTATCCGACATTCCCAGGTGATAGTCCCCCACGGCTTCAGCATCCATGCTAGCTCCGTTTGCAACTTTGAGGGTCATGTCACCTGCCTTCAAAAACCTACGCTTTCTCAACGCCTGCAAAGAATTACAGATATGAGATCCTGATCCGGTATCCAATACCCAGGAAGTATAGTTTATTGATAGACAGTTTTCAATAACATACACACCTGAAGCTGAAGCCGCAACTTGCTTCAGATCCTGTGTTTTGGCCTTCCAAGCCCTGCAATCTTTCTTCCAGTGTCCACTCTTGTGACAGTAAAAGCACACTTCTTTCCCCACAAGCTTTCCCGCTACCTTTGTTGCTTTTGCCTTTCCCTTCGTATCCACTTTGCTAACACCGCCCCTTGGTTTGGCGGGGGCTTTCTTCTTCTTTCCCTTGGCTTTCGCCCTGTGCTTAGAAGAGGAAGATTCTCCTTCAAACAAAGTGGATGTTTCCCTACCCTTTTGTAGGGTGCCCTTTGCACTCCTCAGCATGTTGAGGAACTCTGAAAGTTCAACTTCTTTTTCCTGTAAGTTGAAGTTCAGAATGAACTGGGCGTAAGTGGAAGGAAGAGACTGGAGAATCAAGTCCGTATAGAGCTCATTGTCAAACGTGGTCCCAAGTTCTGCGAGCTCCTCTATGTAGCCAATCATCTTAAGCACGTGTTCCGCTACCGATGATCCGACGGCCAATCTTACCGAAAACAACTTCTTCGACACTTCGTATCTGGCGATACGAGATTGCTCTCCATACAGTTCTTTTGTATGGAGAAATATGGATTCGAGGTCCATATTCTCGTGCCTCCTCTGATGTTCATTGTCCATAGAGGCAAGCACGAGGCACTTGGCCTTCACTCGGTCGATTTCCCGGGTCTTATAGATTTCCCTATCTACGACACTGGTTTTGGGACCTGGGACAGGGGGAGCTTTGGTGGTAAGAAGATACCCCAACTTGTCATAAGTGATTGCCATTTTGACATTCCTGAGCCAATCTTTGTAGTTTGGCCCTGTCAGTATGTTTTTATCTAATAATACCTTAAGTCCGGTCATCTTGATTGGTCGCTGCAATTAGGAGAGAGTAAAGAAACACTTTAGCATGATGCTCTTGCAAGTTTAGAGTGGTTTTTAGTTTGTCTAAACAGGATGGCTCCCACTGTCTCTCGAATCCCTCCTCAAACCATAAAGGAAGAATTAGTCGGGATCAATCTCACCGTACAATACTTGCTTAACCGTTCAAACAGGCCAGTGTTGGTACTTCGAGGGAGGTTTTCCAACGCTTTCGCGAATTTCTTTAATTAAGTGACCTCTTTTCCCTGGGGGCGTAGCCCCGCTAACACCTTTCTAGACACCTACTAGGTTTATATCATTGATCGTTAAGTGAGAAATTTCCCGAGGAGTAGCATATACTCACAGTAGGATCGGGATCCAAATATCATCGCGTGACAAAACTGAAGGAATCCTACCAGAATTATCACACTCTAAATGGTATGCAGCGCTAGTAAGTTTCAGTACTTATGAAACTCCCGATGTGGATTTTTGCCCCATGCTCTTATGACCTTGACTTTGGCCAAAATATCATAAGTCACATGTCAAGTTCTACCCGTCATTTTCCAGGTTAATTTGGACCCACCCGTACCTATCCTTGACTTTGGCCAAAATGGCAGTACGATTGTCCCAAACCAACGCATCTATCTATGCTGCACATGAATACCCAATAGCTACCAATCACTATGCCTTGACTTTGGCCAACATATATAGCATGAATACTTATTGACCATTCATGGGAAATGACGGAGGGCTACGAATGGTTTTGGCGAAACCGTGAACGTAGTGAACTTGATATAATCGATGGAACGATATAGCTTTTAAAAGGAGTGGTTCAAGCTCCGCATTTAAAAGTTGGTTTTGAAAAGAACCGAGTGGTTTTGAAAGTGTTCCAACGACTTTTACTTGGTTTATTTTCTTGCATTAATTTCAATGCGTCCCATCATTTAATCCTACCATTGCAGAAAATAACTAAAATATAACGTACGCTTATGCCATTCGCATTCGCCACGAGGCCCCATCATCACCCGTTAGGATACTTAACTAACGACAGAGCGGGGGCTGGGCTAGCGTGGATGCAAAACATAAGCAACGCCTAAATAGATATGGTATATATATATATATATATATATATATATATATATATAGCAATGATAGCCAATCCAGATCACAGATGAATACATTGGATATACTAGGAATCCGCATTCCGTTCGAGCCTGTAACGGAAAGCGGATTACACGGTCGCGATGAATAGCCAATACCCCACCCTAGACCCCTACGGGTGCGGCAAACTACCCGCCAAGTACCCGAAGCGAAGCAACCTCCCTTAACACCGTGAGTAGGCCACTCGGCACTTCGAGATACCCGGTAGTTTATGCACCCCTCCTTGGGTCTATCCTAGGAGCAAAAACAGTAAAAAGAAATTATACAATGACGGCTACAACCCCGACCCGGTTGTGCGGCCAAACAAATAATATTACATCAATTTACATCTTACAAGAATTGAAAGAATAAGAAAACTCTCATCTCACAACCCCCCGGCTATTCATCCGCGACAATCCAACGAATTCATATACACAAACCAACAAGCATTACAGATCACAGATATGTATAACCCCCACTAATCGACGTATAGCGATTAGCAGACGTTCAATACATATAATACATCACAGATATAACCCATTAGTCAAAGTATAGGGAAGATCGATCAAAAATACAGATTTATAACCAACCCAAATACAAATTTCCTTTCTGAAAAATCTGGGCAGAAATAAAATATTTTAAAAATCCCAAAACCTTAACAGAAGAACACTGCACCAAACTCGGTCCACGTCCGAGTCAACTCGGCCGCGGATCCGCGGCAAGAAGCATGTTCTTGCCGTGGAACCGCGGCGCTTTAAACGGTTCACTGGATCGTTTTTGGTGTGTTTCTTAAAAAAACCCTGAGCCGATTTCTGAAGTAAGATTTATTATTTTTAGAGCAGAAAAAAAAAACAACAGAAACTTAGGGTTTTGCAAAACTAGTTTTGCGATTTTTGCGATCGAAGTTCTATATACTTTACTAACTAGCTAGTTTATGTTTAGTTAGGCTCTGATACCACTGTAAGTCCACGTTGTCTATCCCGGTGCATGCGGGGAGGCGGAAACGTTATGAAAAATATGATTTTTACAACACTAGACAACATGGACTTGCTAAAGGAGGGATCTTTGCTAAACAAAAACTAACTAACAAAGCTAAAGAGTTTAGCTACTCGGAAAGTGGGTTATACCTAGGGCTTCAAGTCCTTCTCTCCTTGCTCCTTGGAGTGAAAGAAAGGGTTCTCCTTGTCGCTTCTCTTGCCGAAGAAAGATCCACCCGAGGGCCTCAACCTTTGGCTTCAACTTCAAACTAGAAGTAACTAAGATGCTTGGAGTGCTAATCCTAGAACCTTAGAAAGAGTAGAGAGTATTTTAGAAGGATTTATCTCAAGCTCAAGGGATTCTCAACTCATGAGAGGGGAGAGCTAGAGAGAGAGGAAGAGGAGGAGAGAGAATCAAAAAAATAGAATGAGAAGAAATGAACCATTCTTCTCACATATATGTGAATTATGGAAATTAGATAATTAGCTAAGATAATTGTCATGGTTAATCAAGAATTGACCATTATCATTTCACATTAAATGCCTTTTGCAAAGATCAAAGAGCATCTTTCATATGGAATGATGATGGTCAACATGTCAACCTAGGTCAACAAGTCAAGTATAGTCAAATGGTCAACAACCCTAACCATGCACAATTATAATTAACTAATATCAATTAATCATAATTCACACATAAGCATTAGGGTTAAGAAAATGACAATGGTCATCAACCCTAATCAAAGTCCTCTGCCTCTGTCTCAGTCAACTGTGCATACACACCCGTATCCATGTTCCGAGGAACATGAATACAATGAGATAAAACCAATCCCAAATCATATACTAGGATCCGGCTTAAACCAAAGCCCGCTAGTAAAAGCTGTCCGGATAGCAAACGTGCACAAGTGCGCGGATGTGAACGAACCCTGTCGCAAAACCATGCGACCTCTACTCATTTTGCCGAAAGGCGAATAACCCTCTGTGTGGGACTCTAAAGACTCGACACTACGCAGGCAGTGGGTTTAACCACAGACCGCAAGCGGCACTAGCTGTACGTAACGGTCCCCAGGTAGATGCCGATAAGAAGACTGACGAGGTAAACCCATCTGAACTCCTACTGAGCCTGAATGTGACAGTCTCCGTACAGTCCGGTCTGTTCGTCTGATACATCGCATGGCGGGCCTAGGGGGGCGGTAAACGTCAGTCCCCTAATAGGGGTACAAGTCGTGTCAGAGTGTAGCCCAGAACACCCTGAGATAACACTGGAAACCTACCAGTATATCTCGCTTGCCCTGGCCAGGGACTACTTGTATAATGGCTCTCCTGGACACAGCGCGATGTCAACCCCCAATACCGGGAGAGACGAATCCTATCTAACCGTCACTGCCTCCAAATGCTTCGGGACTGCACCCAAAAACTACCTGTTTGCACGACTCCTTTGAGCCGTGGTAGGGTAGTAATCAAAGTACAGTGGGAACACACTCGAGGCGAAGTGACAGTGTCAAGTCAGCGGACTAAGCTGTACTCATGTCACCTGGGAACTGATAACTGACGATAGGTATAATACCAACCAACAGTTCCCGACGAGTCCTGTCCAGTGTACTCGTAACCCAACGAGCACCCGCATACTATCTCAAGTACGACGTACTGACGGCTGTGGGACAAGTCGTCTCCCGTGCTGGGATGAGAAGCGCATACGCTAGTCTACTCCGGAGTATCGATGCCCTGTCTCAATAATCCCATGACCAGGGACGTGTAAATAAGGATGTGCTTGTAGATTACCCAGCCCCCATGAGTGTGACTGCCATCACAACGCTGGTAATTAAGCAAAGATCCTAAGGGCTCCACTAATGTGTATAGGTGATACAATAAAGAAACACATGTACACATTAAAGCAGAGACAAACCAAGTAGCATACTACCATTTCGAGCAAGATTGTCTATACAACTGTGAATATCCCAAGCTTCCATCAAGTAATATACATACTAGTATGATACAGTAATGGCCTCTAGGGCATATACACTAACATACACTTTATTGGTGTACATGGACTCCATTTCAGATTGCATAGCATCCAGCCATTTATCAGAGTCCCTACTGATAATGGCCTGCCTGAAACTAGTAGGATCATCTTCTTCCAAGATGCAATCCTCTCGATCCCCATCTATGAGAAAACCGTAGTATCTCTCGGGCGGATGAGAAATCCTACTAGATCTGCGGAGTGGCTGAGGTTCGTCTGGGATTACTGAATCTAGTGGTTCCTCCAAATCTTCAGTTACATTTTGTGGTTCGTGGATTTCTTCCAGTTCTACCGTACTCTCACTAGTTTCTTTTGCAAGAAACTTTCTTTCTAAGAAGGTAGCATGGCGAGATACAAACACTTTCTGTTCCTCAGTGTGGTAGAACAGATATCCTAGTGAATCCTTAGGATATCCCAGAAATTTACATAGAACTGACCGTGCCTCTAGTTTTTCCGGTTTTTGTGTTTTCACATAGGCCGGACAACCCCATATCTTAAATCGCTTAAGATATGGATTTCGTCCACTCTATATTTGATATGGAGTCTTAGGCACAGATTTGGATGGAACATAGTTTAGTAAGTATGCAGCTGTTTGAAGCGCATATCCCCAAAAAGAAAGAGGCAACTCAGTGTCACTCATCATGGAGCGAACCATATCCAATAGGGTACGATTCCTCCGCTCCGATACACCGTTGTGCTGTAGTGTATACGGAGGAGTAACCTGAGAGAGAATTCCATTCTCTTTTAGGTAATCTAGGAATTCCGTGCTTAAGTACTCCCCTCCTCTATCAGATCGGAGGATCTTGATACTTTTGCTAGTCTGGTTCTCTACTTCGTTTCTGAATTCTTTGAATTTCTCAAAAGCTTCAGATTTGTGTTTCATAAGATACACATACTCGAATCTAGAGAGATCGTCAGTGAATGTGATGAAGTACGAGAACCCACCCCTTACATGTATAGATATCGGACCACATACATCACTGTGTATGAGTCCCAAGAGCTTTGCTGCTTTTTCTCCATGCCTGGTGAACGGAGATTTGGTCATCTTTCCTTTGAGACAAGACTAACAAGTTTCATAAGATGAAAATTCGAACGTATTCAAGAATCCATCTTTATGTAACTTACTTAGTCTTTTCTCTCCGATATGACCAAGTCTACAATGCCACAAGTAGGATTCGTTCGTATCTGAACTCTTCCTCTTGCGTATGTTTTGTACATTGAGAACCGTGTTTTGATTTAGAACATAGATACGATTACACAGTGTACCTTATGCAACTGGTACCTTATCAAGGTAAATGTTCTTGACATTTCTATCAAGAACAAAGTTATATCCATCTTTATCAAGTAAAGAAACTGATATGATATTGCAAAGCATGGAAGACACATAGTAGGAATTGTTCAAAATCATAGTATTGCCATTTGGCAATACTAGGTGATATTCACCGACGGCAGCAACATTAACTTGTGCTCCATTCCCCCATTCCGAGGGACATATCACCAGGTCCAACTATCCTACTTTTTCTCAGTCCCTACAATAAATTACAGATATGAGATCCTGATCCGGTATCGGGTACCCAGGAGGTAGGACTGAACGAAAAACAGTTCTCAATAACAAGAACACCTGAAGAAGACGCAATGGTATGTTTCTTCTTCGATGGGTTTATCAAGGAATTCAAACTTTCCTCTTTCCTTTGCTCATACTTATAACAGTTGTCGTAAGTTAGAGACGAACCGACGTTCCCCAGCCCCGAATAAGAATTCGGATCGGTCAAGCGATAGATTTTATTATCTTGATTAGGGCGTGAAATGGTTGCTACCTGGAGAGAGAGAGAGAGGGAAAACACTCAGCGTGCGCTCTTGTAAGATTAGATTGGTTTTTTAATTTATCTAATCAGGATGGCTCTCACTGTTTCCTCAAATTCTTCAAACCCTAAAAGAAGAACTAGTCAGGATTAATCGCACGTCACAATACTTACTTAACCTTTCAGCCAGGCTGGTGTTGGTACTTCGAGGGAGGTTTTCCAATGCTTTCGCGAAGTTCCTTAATTACATAACCTCTTTTCCCTGGAGGTGTAGCCCCGCTAACACCGTTCTAGACACCTACTTGGTTTATAGCATTGATTGTTAAGTGAAAAAAATCTCCCAAGAGTAATCCTACTCATCAGTGGGATCGGGATCCAACTATCATTGTGTGATGTACTAGATGGAATCCACTCTAGTCACCACACTCCAGAAGGTATGTTAAATCTGGAAGTTTCCTGTATGTTTGAAACTCCTGATGTGGTTTTTACCCCTAGGACCCTAGTGACCTTGACAGAGTCAACAAATCAAAGAGTCCTAGTCAAGTTCAACCCGTCATTATCTGGATTGCGTCAAACCCACCCGCATAACCCTTGATGGAGTCAACAAGGTTATACGACTGTCCTAACCAATCGCATCTAGTGCTACAAATAAGCACCACTCAGCTACCGTACACTACGCCTTGACGGAGTCAACAAACGCAACACGAATACTAAGTGTTACTTGTAAGAAATGACGGAGGTCTACGACTGGGTTTTTGGCGAAAAACCCATTAAAGTAATGAACATGATATCGTTGAAGGAACCTGAGTGGTTTTGTAAATATATAGTGGCGAAAACTTCTGCTAAAGAGGTTACTCCCTGTGAAAGGATCTCGGCTCTTTCCTCGTCGAATGAGGTGCAGGATATTCCAAACTGAATACCACGATGCAAAGCAAAAATAATCGACTATATTGAAGTTATTACCCTGACGCAAACTTTTACTCAAGGTGTCGCTCCCGGTGAAGGGATCTCGGCCCTTGCCTCGTCGAATGAGGTGCAGGATATTCCAAACTGAATATCACTGTGCAAAGCAAAAGAGAACGTCTATAATGTCAGTTTTTAAAGCTTGGTTCCAACAACATCTTTTAGGTTTATTATCTTGCATTAATCAAAATTAATGCGGTCCCATCAATTTGTAACCTATCACACCAGAAAAGAACGAAAATAAAATGTACGTATATGCCATCCGCATTCGCCACGGGGCCCCGTCATCACCCGTTAGGTTACTTAACTAATGATAGAGCGGGGGCTGGACTAGCGCGGGTGCAAAACATATACAACATCTACTAGTATATATCTAAGTATATATAACATTCGTCCCAGGCATGATAATAAACAACATCACAGATAACAATACAGAATGTTGGATAATCTTGGAGCCCCGGGTTTCATTTGAGCCGCAAATAAAACTCGACGTTCCCGGTCGTGTGGATAGCTTGTGCAATCAAAACCTGTACCCCCTACGAGTGCGGCGAATAGCCCGCCAGTTCTAGAATGAAGCCCCTCCGTCTCAGCGCCTTGAGATGTGGGCTTGTTGCCTTTTAAAACCCGGCTATTCGTGCACCCCATCGCGGGGTAATCCTAATACAGAAAATGAAAATAATATATACAAGCGGTGACATCGACTTCAACCCGGTCGTGCTCCAAAATAATATACAACCCGGCAAAGACGGCAGTCCACATGTCGGACGCTCGCCCCGCAATAACAAATGTACAAATGAATTATAAACTGTATTTCTAACATTGCACCACATGCTATCCACCACGACAATCCAACCACAACATCAGCACAATCACAGAAACATCAATACGAATGTCACGTTCGTAAATCCATCTAAAAGAACATATAGCAGATAGACGGATTTACTGATCAAATGACATTCACGGTCGCAGAATCTAAACTAAGTACTGATAACAAAATATGTATTTTAAAATTATGATTGACTAAACTTTCCAAGTGGGCCCCAAGTATTAAACCAACACTGTAACAAATCTGGGCCCCAAAAAATAATTATTCCAGAAACCACAATTCCAAAACTAAGAGGCCCAGAAGAAATTTTGTTCATGTGGGCCCCAAAACGGCTGAGGAACCG
Source organism: Agapanthus africanus (assembly GCA_030015575.1). NCBI lineage: Eukaryota > Viridiplantae > Streptophyta > Magnoliopsida > Asparagales > Amaryllidaceae > Agapanthus > Agapanthus africanus. The sequence continues at coordinate 862,364,170 of CM057338.1, read as the reverse complement.
CCGCCAATAGGGTGTTTTCGCGGCGGTTCCTCGGTGGTTTAGAAGGATCACGTGACCAATTTTCTTCTGTCGTCTTAAAAAAGCCTGCATGATTTTCTGAGAGCATAAAATTGATTTTTCGAGCACTTTTAAAATCGACAGAAAACCCATGAATGGAAACGCAGTTTTTGAAAAATCAGGTCGATCGTTATTTTAAACATATTAGAACTAGCTAGTGTAAGTTTTATGGGTGGCTCTGATACCATGAAGGGTTACCCTAGTGCCCCGGCTAACTTCCGTGGCCAAATGCGGAACAAAATTTTTCTAACGAACAAAAACCTGGCACTAGTTTAACTCTAAACCCGGATCTTTCCATAAAACTAACTAGCTACACTAGGAGAGCTATCTACTATGAAAGAAGATATACCAAGAGGCTCAAGTCCTTCGATCTTCTCTCCTCGTCATGTGCTCCAAGTGGTCTCTTTAAACTTGCTTGATCTCCAACTCCGGCTCCATCGGTCCTCCAGGATCGAGCTTGTTCTCCGGCCTTGCTTTGTCATAGATGATCCACCCGGGGAGTATGATCCATGGCTCTAGCTCCTAACCAAATAGCTATAAGGAGCAACTAAATAACTTGGGTTGCTAAACCAAGTAGTCTAGGATGTAGTGGAGGGTGTCTAAATGTTTGCTATCTCTTTTCTAACCTCTTCACTTATTTCTCAACACATGAGAATGTTAGTGAAGAGGAAGAAGATGAAGATGGAAGAAAGCAAGAGGAGGGAGGAACTCAAGAGAAAATGAGAGCTCAAAGAAAAATGAAGCATGAAGTGAGAGAAAATCACACACCTTGGTTTTGTGTGTGAATTCTTTCAATAAACAATTAACAACCATGCTTCAATAGTAACTCCAAATGAATTATAAATTCATTTGTGAATTATTAAAGCATGGTCATCACCATTCCTCCCATACTTTTTACTTTACACCTCATTTCCAATTATCAAATAAAAGAAAAATACATAATGAGGTGGCCACCTTCTAGAAGGAAATCTGTAGAAAATATGGATTTCAGTCTACTGTACATATATACCGGCATTCAGATAAAAATCCGAACGCCCAAAAGAGATAGAATAACACGAAGAACGTAATACTAGAATATATATATCGAAATACATATAGGTAAATTATTAAATCAATACCTGATTTAATAATCCGGCTTAAACCCGAGCCGGCTAGTATTACAAACTGTCCGATCGAAAATCCAAGTACCAAGTAAATCAATCGATCGAACCCTGCACGTATCCAATACGGCTACTACGTAGTTTTGCCTTGATCAGGGAAACCCTTTGTGTGGGACTCCAAAGACTCGACAGTACTCTGGCAGTGGGTTTAACCACAAGCACGTCAGCCGCACTAGCTGTACGTAACGGCTGCCCAGGTACCTGTCGAAATGGAAGGCCGACGAGCAAGCTCTTCCGAACTCCTACTGAGCCTATCCGCGACAATATCAGTACAGTCCGGTCACTTCGTCAAAGAGTATCGCATGCCGGGTCTAGGGGGTGGTGAACGTCAGACCCTAACAACCTAATAAGTCATGCCTGATGTGGTTCAGGACCAATCCGGAAAAACTACTGATCAACCTATCAGTAAATCCCAAGTGCCTTGGCCAAGGTCTTATGGTCCTGACCAATCGAATCACAGTGCGATATCGACTCCCTATACCGGGAGAGACGAATCCCCGACAATCGCTCACTTCCTCCATATGGCTTAGGACTGAACCCAACAAAAACCTGTTTGCACGACTCAGTAGAGCCGTGGTAGGGTAGTGATCAAAGTTCAGTGGGAACTCACACGAGACAAATGCCGATCTCGGGTCCAAAGACTAACCTGTACACATGTCACCTGAGAGCTTCCATCTGACGATAGGTATAGTACCACATGGAAGTTCTCGGCGAGTCCGTCCAGTGTACTCACACCTAGTGAGCACATGTATACGATCTTAGGTGCATCAGACCAATGGCTGCGGGACCAACCATCCTCGACGGGGGTAGAAACGTACACACTAGTCTACTTTGGAGTATCAGTGCCCAGTCTCGATACTCACGCGACTAGGGACCATTTATGGATGTGCTTATGGACTACCCTGCTCCCACAAGTATGATCGCCATCACAACCCAGGTAGTCTAGCAAGATCCTAGGGCTTTATCAACATGTAACCGTAATATGTAATAACGAGTATGACATATGCCATGTTAAGATAAAGACAAACCACAATAGTATACTACCGTATCGAGTCTTTATCAATATGTGCAAACCAGATATAACAACAATATAAATAAATACACATATCCCGATAAAGACAAGTCAAATAATATACTATAAAACTGAGCAAGATTGTTCTGTACATACATATCCCTAGTATCCATATGTCTATATATACAATACTGGCCTCTAGGGCATATACATCCAACACGTGGTGCCCTCAATGATCGAGTTTGATCAATGGCTCCTTGCGTCAAAGATGATCCACCCGAGAGTGTCTACTCGGAGCTCCTACCTCTAAACCGAGGTAACTAGGTTGCTTAGTTTGCTAAACTAAATGGCCTAGATGATGTAGAGAGTGATGATGGATTGATTTGTCTCAAGAACCCTAGGTTTCTCAACACATGAGACTATTAGGGTTTGAGGTAGAAGAAGAGAGAGCTTGGAAGAGATGAGAGATGTGAGCTTGGAATGAAGAATGGCTAAGTCATTTGCACTAATAATGAAAAACCAAAATATCTCCACAAATATTTACAAAATATCAACCATGGAAGAATAGTAAACCATGACTCACTACATGAGTCACACAAATAGCCATACTTCATTTAATGAAATAAAACACCCCATCTCTCCACCTCATTAACCATTTAACTAAGTGGTTAAAACAAATAATGAGGTATCTTCTTCTAGAAGCACCGGGCACAATTACAAGAATGCCCCTCACCATATATACATACCCGTATCCGTATTCCAAATAAATACGAATACAATGAGATAAAATAATCCAAGAATATAATACTAGGATCCGTCTTAAACCAAAGCCCTCTAGTATTATCCGCCCGAACATCATACGTGCACAAGTACACGTATGTAATCGAACCCTGCCGTAAAAACCATACGGCCTCTACATCGTTTCGCCCGAAGTAGGGAAACCCTCTGTGTGGGACTCTAAAGACTCAACAGTACTCTGACAGTGGGTTTAACTACAAGCATGTCAGCGACACTAGCTGTACGTAACGGTTACCCAGGTACCTGTCGAAAAGGAAAGCCGACGAGCAAACTCATCTGGATCCCAACTGAGCCTATCCATGATAATATTCGTACTGTACGGTCTCTTCGTCTAAGAGTATCGCATACCGGATCTAGGGGGTGGTAAACGTCAGACCCTAATAACCCAATAATTTGTGCTGATGCGGCTCAGGACCAATCCGGGAAACTACTGATCAACCTATCAGCAAATCCCAACCGCCTTGGCCAAGGTCTTATGGTCCTAGCCAATCGAACACAGTGAGATATCAACTCCCAATACCGGGAGAGACAAATCCTTGACAATCACTCACTGCCTCCATGTGCCTCGGGACTGTACCCAACCAAAACCTGTTTGCATTACTCAGTAGAGCGTGGTAGGGTAGTGATCAAAGCATAGTCGGAACTTACATGAGACAAATAATGACCTCAGATCCAAAGACTAACTTGTACACATGTCACATGAGAACTGCTATCCGACGATAGTATAATACCATCTAGAGGTTCTCAGCGAGTCCGTCCAGTGTACTCACCCCTAGTGATCACCCGTATATAATCTTAGGTGATCACACCAATGGTTATGGGACCAACCACCGCCCCTCGTTGGGGTTTCGAAACGTATACGCAAGTCTACTCTGGAGTATCGATGCCCGATCTCGATACTTCCATGACTTTGAACTTTTAAGGATGTGCTTATAGACTACCTAGCTCCCATAAGTATGATCGCCATCATAACGCAGGTAATCAAGCAAGATCCTACGGGCTTTATCAACATGTGGTCGACATATATAACATATGCACATGTTAAGATAAAATCAAACCATAATAGTATACTACTGCATCGAGTCTTTATCAAAATGTGCAAGCAATCAAAAAGCATCATAAGAAAAGAGATACACATATCCTGATAAAGACAACTCTATTAATATACTATATAACTGAGCAAGATTGTCCTGTACATACATATCCCTAGCATCCACATGTATACAGATACAATAATGGCCTCTTGGGCATACACATCCAACAATCAAGTTATTAGAGGTTTCACATGATCTACCCTCCTAGACCCGGCATGCGATACTCATAGACGAACAGACCGGACTGTACGGAGATTGTCACGGACAGACTCAGTAGGGGTTCGGATGAGTTTGCTCGTCATCTTTCTTTTCGATAGGTACCTGGTTAGCCGTTACGTACAGTGTAAGTCCACGTTGCCAACCCCGGTTCTTGCGGGGAGGCGGAAACGGTATAAAAATCAAATTTTTAGCGCATTAGGCAACATGGACTAACAAAAGTCGGGATCTTTTCTAAATTAAACTAGCTACTAAGCTAAAGAGAGTTAGCTACTCGGAAAAGAGGTTATACCTAACTTGAACTCCTTCTTCTTGAAACCTTTTGTAGATCTTGGATGGTGCTTTCCTCGTCGCCTTCTTCCGTCAAAGATGGATCCACCTGAGGGTTCAACCTTCGGGCTCCTTTCTCGAACTTTAAGAGAACTAAGGTCTTTGGCTTGCTAGACCTCTAACCCTAGAGAGAGTAGAGAGTGGTTTTGGGGTGGTTTTATCTCAAGGAGAGGTTTCTCAACACATGAGAGTGAATCTCCTTGAACTAGAGGAGGAGGAAGAAGAAGAGAGGAGAGAGAAGTGTTATGATAGAATGAAAATGCTTTTTTACAACCATAACATAATATCAAATGAATTATCAAAATAATAATAATAATCAAAATGAAATAGTTGAAGGATGGTTTGAAATGACAATTATCATTACACACATTAAATGGTTTTGCTACAATCAAAGAGCATCTTTGATATGTAATGATGATAGTCAAACTTTCAACCATGGTCAACTAGTCAACCTTGGTCAACAAGTCAACAAACCCAACCATGACACAATTTCATTTAATTAATATCATTAATTGATATATCATAAATTCATTAGGGTTTGGAAAAAGACGACAGTCAACTGTGCATACACACCCGTTCCGAAACCCTAAAGAAAAAACTCTTCCTCCGCCTCAATCAACTGTGGATACACACCCGCATTCTTATTCCGAGGAACATGAATACCAAGAGATAAAACCAACCCCAAAACATATACTAGTATCTGGCTCAAACCAGAGCCCGCTAGTAATATCCGTCCGGACTTCAAACGTGCACAAGTGCGCGGATGAGAACGAACCCTGTCGCAAAACCATGCGACCTCTACTCTGTTTTGCCCAGAGGCGAATAGCCCTCTGTGTGGGACTCTAATGACTCGACACTACGCTGGCAGTGGGTTTAACCACAGACCGCAAGCGGCACTAGCTGTGCGTAACGGTCCCCAGGTAGATGCCGATAAGAAGACTGACGAGGTGAACCCCATCTGAACTCCTACTGAGTCTGAATGTGACAGTCTCCGTACAGTCCGGTCTGTTCGACTGATACATCGCATGGCGGGCCTAGGGGGTGGTAAACGTCAGTCCCCTAATAGCGGTACAAGTCGTGTCGGAGAGTAGCCCAGAACACCCTGAGATAACACTGGAAATCTACCAGTATATCTCGCTTGCCCTGGCCAGAGACTACTCGTGTAATGGCTCTCCTAGACACAGCGTGATGTCAACCCCCAATACCGGGAGAGACGAATCCTGTCTAACCGTCACTGCCTCCAAGTGCTTCGGGACTGCACCCAACCACTACCTGTTTGCACGACTCCTTTGAGCCGTGGTAGGGTAGTAATCAAAGTACAGTAGGAACACACCTGAGGCGAAGCGACAGTGTCAAGTCAGCGGACTATGCTGTACTTATGTCACCTGGGAACTGATAACCGACGATAGATATAAAACCAACTAGTCAGTTCCCGACGAGTCCTGTCCAGTGTACTCATAACCTAACGAGCACCCGCATACTATCTCAAGTACGACGTACTGACTGCTGTGGGACAGACCGTCTCCCACACTGGGATGAGAAGCGCATGCGCTAGTCTACTCCGGAGTATCGATGCCCTGTCTCGATAGTCCTGCGACTAGGGACCTGCATAAGGATGTGCTTATAGATTATCCAGCCCCCACTAGTGTGACTGCCATCACAACGCCGGTAATCAAGCAAAGATCCTAAGGGCTCCATGTTCAGACCAGAATATTGCATTATTATAATCCCCATTCTTATTCTTTTTATAAATAAACAGGTACTTTTGACGCATGTCTGCTACATGTTACAGGTTACGGGTTCTTGGAGCAGAAACAGTGAAAAACACAAAAGACGACACAAAAGAAGGACTTTTGACCAACAATTAGGAGGATCTTAGTAAAGCCCAGCAGAAGAACAGTTTACCATCAATAAGGCAACACTAGGTCCAAGAATACAAAGAAAGACGGTTAAAAGATCCATTACAAAGTGTTCACTGAAGATCTGGTATCACTGTAGAAGCCCAAATAAAGAAAAGAATAAAGAAATAAAGAGCCCAAAGAAACCTACAGAAGCCCACTGAAAATTCAATTGATGATCACACCATTGGGCCGCGGATCCGCGGCCCAAGCCCACTATTGCCGCGGATCCGCGGCCGTTTTGAAGGTTCATGGAAAGAAATTTCTTGCAGATTGTTCAGGAAGCTATGGAAAGATTTCTTGGGGCTATATTTGTAATTTTAGACATGCGGAGCAATTGTAAACGTAGGGTTTCTATGTCCTATAAATAGAACCCTAAAGCCTTGTATTTTTCTCATGCCTCCCTATGCCTTCTTTTCATTAATAAATTTTAGAATTCTTTTGGAGAGCATCGGTGTTTCTTTTCAATTCATGAATTCAGATCTGACAACCCTGCGTTGATGATTGGAGAGATGCATCTGTAAGTAGATTTAATTCCTTGCTCTAGTTTAGATTTCAATTCCTGCCCTAGGTAATTTTTATTCTCTGCCCTAGATAAATGTTCTTCAATTCCCTAATGAGTGAGTAGTCTCCTCGCTTGTTAGGGTTAGATCTGGGGAAGGTTTGAGAGACGAAGATCTCTCATCCCCTTTCTTGCCCATCATATATTTTTATAGGACTCAATGCATATCTTCTTATTCCGCTCCCTACGGCACCCTATCCCTCGAGGTAGCGGTGATATCGTAGTTTAAAGGCCCGGATTTTAAGGTTTTCCATGGAGGTTAGGATAAAGATTAAGAAAGGAAGGACAAGGATCTAGAGGAAGAACAATCTTCCCAATCATCCTAATCCCTTTTATTAATATTTACCATAACACCTAATTAGATCTTCACATGGGTATAGAAAGCGGTGAGATTTATAGACTTTCCAAATTTAACCTAGACCTAACCCTAGCAAGATTTAGATATAGATTAATTCAATTTTTAGATTTAATAATTAATCCGAACACCCTTCGGAATTAACTCGTTAGCGCGATTAGGAAATTCACAACATCCCTGTGGACCGACCCGTACTCACCGGCTAGCTGCAAAGCGACGCCGTTCTTGATTGCGGTTACAAATATTTTTGATCTATCTTTTAGAAAGCGCAAGCACGCTAAATCACTCCAATCACTCCACTAATGTGTATAGGTGATATACTAAAATAAACACATGTACACATTGAAGTAGAATCAAACCAAGTAGCATACTACTATTTTGAGCAAGATTGTATATACAAGGTGAATATCCCAAGCTTCCATTAAGTAATATACAACTTGTATGATACAGTAATGGCCTCTAGGGCATATACACTAACAATCTCCCACTTGCACTAAGACCATGTACTGGCGTATCGAAGACCTATCATCTCGATCAGCCGCTCGAACTGAGTCTGGGGCAAGGCCTTGGTGAATGGATCTGCAGTGTTTTCTTCTGAAGCAACCCTCCGAACCTCGATCTCCTAGCGATCCACGATCTCCCTGATCAGGTGATACTGCCTCAAGATGTGTCTGGATTTCTGATGGGACCTGGGTTCCTTCGCTAAAGCTATAGCCCCGTTGTTGTCGCAATACAAAGGTATTGGATCAACAATGGACGGAACCACCTGAAGTTCTTTCAAGAACTTCCTCATCCAGACGGCTTCTTTTGCGGTATCAGATGCAGCGATGTATTCCGCTTCCATAGTCGAGTCTGCAACGGTTTCCTGTTTAGAACTCTTCCAACACACCGCCCCTCCATTGAGGGTAAAGACAAAACCCGACATGGACTTGGAATCATCCTTGTCACTCTGGAAGCTGGAGTCAGCAAAGGCCTCGATCTGGAGGTCTTTTCCGCCATACACCAAGAACATCTCTTTAGTCCTTCTCAAGTACTTGAGAATGTTCTTTACCGCTATCCAGTGTTTCTCCCCAGGGTTTGACTGATACCGGCTTACCACACTCAGTGCATAAGCTACATCCGGTCTGGTACACAACATCGCATACATTATAGAGCCTACCGCAGAAGCGCAGGGTATAATAGACATGCGATCCCTCTCCAAATCAGTCTTGGGAGACATCTCTTTAGAGAGGGTGATCCCGTGACAAGCCGGTAGGTTACCGCGCTTGGAATCTTCCATACTGAATCTTTTCAGTATGGTGTCGATGTACCTGGACTGTGAAAGTCCTAATATCCTCTTGGATCTATCACGATGGATCCGGATCCCCAGGATGTATGAGGCATCACCCAGGTCTTTCATGGAGAACTTGTGCGACAAGAACCCCTTGACAGATTGTAGCATAGGAATGTCATTTCCTACTAAGAGAATGTCATCCACGTATAAAACGAGGAATACTACAGTTCTCGCTGCAAATCTACTATAGATGCATGGTTCATCTGGATTTTTGATAAAGCCAAATTCCTTGACCGTCTCACCAAAACAGATGTTCCAACTCCGCGATGCCTGCTTTAGTCCATAGATGGACTTAAGCAACTTGCATACCTTTCCGCTGCTCCCACTCTGAATGAAACCCTCTGGCTGGTCCATATAGACACACTCCTCTAAATTTCCATTTAGAAAAGCGGTCTTTACGTCCATCTGCCAGATCTCATAATCGTGGAAGGCGGCAATGGCAAGAAGTATCCGAATGGATTTCAGCATAGCCACTGGAGAAAAGGTCTCGTCATAGTCCAAACCAGGTCTTTGACGAAAACCCTTTGCAACCAGTCAAGCTTTATAGGTCTCAACCTGTCCATCTACACCAATCTTCCTTTTGAAGATCCACTTGCATCCTACCGGTTTTACCCCGTCTGGAGCAATGTCCAACGTCCATACTTTGTTGGTGTACATGGACTCCATTTCGGTCCGCATTGCATCCAGCCATTTTACCGAGTCAACGCTCTGAACGGCCTGCTGGAAGCTAGTAGGTTCATCATAATCTATGATGCAATCCTCTCTATCCCCGTCTATGAGAAAATCGTAGTATCTCTCGGGCGGATGAGACTGTCTACTACTCCTGCGGAGCGGCATAGGAATGTCCTGTTCTTTTGAACCCTCTGGTTCCTCTAAGCTTTCAGTAATAGCTCGTGGTTCTGGAATTTCTTCCAGTTCTACTGTGCTCCCACTTATCTGGTTTTCCAAAAACTCAGTTTCCAAGAAGTAGGCATGACGAGAAACAAAAACCTTTTGTTCCTCTTCGCAGTAGAAGAAATATCCCTTGGAGTTCTTTGGATATCCCACGAACTTGCACTGTACTGAGCGTGCCTCGAGTTTGTCCGCATGCTGCTTTTTGACAAAAGCTGGACATCCCCATGTCTTAATGTGTTTAAGATGGGGCCTATTTCCACACCACATCTCATATGGTGTGGTAGGCACAGACTTAGTGGGAACTCGGTTCAAAAGGTATGCAGCTGATTCTAGCGCATACCCCCAGAATGATCGCGGTAACTCAGCGTTACTCATCATGGACCGTACCATATCCAATAGGGTCCGGTTCCGTCTCTCCGATACACCGTTATGTTGCGGAGTGTACGGAGGAGTAAGCTGAGAGAGAATTCCATTCTCTTTTAAGTAATTCAGGAACTCAGCACTTAAGTATTCTCCACCTCGATCCGATCTTAGAATCTTTATACTTTTGCCGGTTTGTTTTTCTACTTCATTCTTATATTCCTGGAACTTTTCAAAGGCTTCGGACTTATGCTTCATCAAGAAGACATAACCGTACCTTGAAAAGTCATCCGTAAAAGTAATGAAGTAAGAATAACCACTTCGCGCATTTGTAGACATTGGACCGCACACGTCGCTGTGTACGAGCCCCAAGAGCTCGCTCGCTCTTACTCCGTGTCCAGTGAACGGAGTCTTTGTCATCTTTCCTTTGAGACAGGATTGACAAGTGGCATACGATTGATATTCGAACGGATCCAAATATCCTTCTGTATGTAACTTAGTAAACCTTCTCTCATTGATGTGACCCAGTCTACAATGCCATAAGAAAGTCTGATTGATATCTGGAGACTTTCTTTTGTGTGTATTCTGGACATTGAAAATCTGTCGTTGGTTTAATACGTATATACCATTGCTCAGTGTACCTGACCCAATCAGAACTTGATTAAGGTGAATGTTTACAACATTACTTACAAACGCAAATTCATAACCTTCTTTTGAAACCAAAGATACAGAAATGATATTACAAGTTGCGTTTGGTACAAAAAAACAATTACGCAAAACCAAAACATGTCCATCTGACATTCCCAGGTGATAGTCCCTCACGGCTTTAGCATCCATGCTTGCTCCGTTCGCAACTCTGAGGGTCATGTCACCTGCCTTTAAAACCCTATGGTTTCTCAACGCCTGCAAAGAATTACAGATATGAGATCCTGATCCGGTATCCAATACCCAGGAAGTAGAGTTTATCGAAAGACAGTTTTCAATAACATACACACCTGAAGTTGAAGCCGCAACCTGCTTCAGTTCCTGTGTCCTGGCCTTCCAAGCCCTGCAATCTTTCTTCCAGTGTCCACTCTTATGACAATAGAAGCATTCTTATTACCCACAAGCTTCCCCGCTATCTTTGTTGCTTTTGCCTTTCCCTTCGTATCCACTTTACTAACACCGCCTCTTGGTTTGGCGGGGGCTTTCTTCTTCTTTCCCTTGGCTTTCGCCTTGGACCTAGAAGAAGAAGATCCTCCTACAAACAAAGTGGCTGTTTCCCTACCTTTCTGTAGGGTGCCCTCTGCGCTCCTCAGCATGTTGAGGAGTTCTGAAAGTTCAACTTCTTTTTCTTGTAAGTTGAAGTTCAGTATAAACTGGGCGTAAGTGGAAGGAAGGGACTGGAGAATCAAGTCCATATAGAGCTCACTCTCCAACGTGGTCCCAAGTTCTGCTAGCTCCTCAATGTAGCCAATTATCTTAAGCACGTGTTCCGCTACCGATGATCCAACGGCCAATCTTGCCGAAAATAACTTCTTCGACACTTCGTATTTTGCGATACGAGACTGCTCTCCATACAGTTCTTTTGTATGGAGAAATATGGATTCCAGGTCCATATTCTCGTGCCTCCTCTGATGTTCGTTGTCCATAGAGGCAAGCACGAGGCACTTGGCCTTCGCGCAATCAATCTCCCAAGTCTTACGGATTTCCTAATCCGCGACGCTGGAGGTGGGACCTGGGACGGGGGGAGCTTTGGTGGTAAGAAGATACCCAGCTTGTCGTAAGTGATTGCCATTTTGATATTCCTGAGCCAATCTTTGTAGTTTGGCCCTGTCAGTATGTTTTTATCTAGAAGTAACTTAAGTCCAGTCATGTCGATTGGTCGCTGCAATAAGGAGAGAGAGAAGAAACACTTAGCACGATGCTCTTGCAAGTTTAGAATGGTTTTTAGTTTGTCTAAACAGGATGGCTCCCACTGTCTCTCGAATCCCTCCTCAAACCATAAAGGAAGAATTAGTCGGGATCAATCCCACCGCACAATACTTGCTTAACCGTTCAGCCAGGCCAGTGTCGGTACTTCGAGGGAGGTTTTCCAACGCTTTCGCGAAGTTCCTTAATTTAAGAACCTCTTTTTCCTGGGGGCGTAGCCCCGGTAACACCTTTCTAGACACCTACTAGGTTTATAGCATTGATCGTTTAGTGAAAAATTTCCCGAGGAGTAGCATATACTCACAGTAGGATCGGGATCCAAATATCACTGCGTGACGAAACTGAAGGAATCCTACCAGAATCATCACACTCCAAATGGTATGCAACTCTAGCAAGTTTCAGTACTTATGAAACTCCCGATGTAGATTTTTGCCCCATGCTCTTATGACCTTGACTTTGGCCAACAAATCATAAGTCACATGTCAAGTTCTACCCGTCGTTCTCCAGGTTAATTTGAATCCACCCGTACTTACCCTTGAATTTGGCCAACAAGGCAGTACGACTGTTCCAAATCAACGCATCTATCTATGCTGCACATGAATACCCAATATCTACCAGTCACTATGCCTTGACTTTGGCCAACAAACACAGCTTGAATACTATTGACTATTCATGTGAAACGACGGAGGGCTACGAATGGTTTTGGCTAAACCGTGAATGTAGTGAACTTGATATGATCGATGGAACGAGATAGCTTTTAAAAGGAGTGGCTCAAGCTCCGCATTTAAAAGTTGGTTTTGAAAAGAACCGAGTGGTTTTTCGAAAGTGTTCCAACGACTTTTGCTTGGTTTATTATCTTGCATTAGTTCTTTTAATGCATGATATACTTGCATTAGTTCTTTTAATGCGTCCCATCATTTAATCCTACCATTGCAGAAAATAACCAAAATATGATATACGCTTATGCCATTTGCATTCGCCACGGGGCCCCGTCATCACCCGTTAGGTTACTTAACTAACGACAGAGCGGGGGCTGGGCTAGCGCGGCTGTAAAACATAAGCAACGCCTAAATAGTTATAAATATATATAGCAATGATAGACATTACAGATCACAGATGAATACATTGGATATACTAGGAATCCGCAATCCGTGCGAGCCTGCAACGAAAAACGGATTACACGGTCACGGTGAATAGCCAATACCCCACCCAAGACCCCTACGGGTGCGGCAAACTACCCGCCAAGTACCCGAAGTGGAGCAACCTCCCTCAACGCCGTGAGTAGGCCACTCGGCATTTCGAGATACCCGGTAGTTTGTGCACCCCCTCCATGGGTCTTATCCTAGGAGCAAAAACAGTAAAAAGAATTATACAATGACGGCTACAACCCCCGACCCAGTTGTGCGGCCATACAAATAATAATATTACATCAATTTACATTTTACAATGAATGAAAAAAAAAGAAGCACTCATCTCACATCCACCCCGGCTATTCACCCGCGACAGTCCAACGCATTCATATACACAAACCATTATCAAACACAGATCACAGATATGTATAACCCCGACTAATCGACATATAGCGATTAGCCGACGTTCAATACATATAAACATCACAGATATAACCGATTAGTCAAAGTATAGAGAAGTTCGATCAAAAATACGGATTTATAGGCCCCCAAAACCAAATTTCTTTTCTGAAAATCTGGGCACAAATAAACCATCTTAAAAATCCCAAAACCCTACCAGATGAACACTGCACCAAACCCGGTCACGAGAGGAGCTTAAACGGCGGCGGTTCCGCGGCTAATGAATACCCATTGCCGCGGAACCGCGGCGGTTTGAAGGATTCAGGCGACCGTTTTTGGTGGGTGTCTTCACAAAACCCTGAGCCGATTTTTGGAGTAAAACTTTTTATTTTTAGAGCACAAAAAATTTCAACAGAAAGTTAGGGTTTTGATGTTTAGGTTTTTGCGATTTTTCCGATCGAACTTCCATACACTTTACTACTAAACTAGTTTAAGTTTAGTTAGGCTCTGATACCACTGTAAGTCCACGTTGCCAACCCCGGTTCTAGCGGGATGGCGGAAACGGTATAAAAATCAAATTTTTAGCGCATTAGGCAACATGGACTAACAAAAGTCGGGATCTTTTCTAAACTAAACTAGCTACTAAGCTAAAGAGAGTTAGCTACTCGGAAAAGAGGTTATACCTAACTTGAACTCCTTCTTCTTGAAACCTTTTGTAGAGCTTGGATGGTGCTTTCCTCGTCGCCTTCTTCCGTCAAAGATGGATCCACCTGAGGGTTCAACCTTCGGGCTCCTTTCTCGAACTTTGAGAGAACTAAGGTCTTTGGCTTGCTAGACCTCTAACCCTAGAGAGAGTAGAGAGTGGTTTTGGGGTGGTTTTATCTCAAGGAGAGGTTTCTCAACACATGAGAGTGAATCTCCTTGAACTAGAGGAGGAGGATGAAGAAGAGAGGAGAGAGAAGTGTTATGATAGAATGAAAATGCTTTTTTACAACCATAACATAATATCAAATGAATTATCAAAATAATAATAATAATCAAAATGAAATAGTTGATGGATGGTTTGAAATGACAATTATCATTACACACATTAAATGGTTTTGCTAGAATCAAAGAGCATCTTTGATATGTAATGATGATAGTCAAAGTTTCAACCATGGTCAACTAGTCAACCTTGGTCAACAAGTCAACAAACCCAACCATGACACAATTTCATTTAATTAATATTATTAATTGATATATCATAAATTCATTAGGGTTTGGAAAAAGACGACTGTCACTGTGCATACACACCCGTTCCGAAACCCTAATGAAAAACCTCTTCCTCCGCCTCAATCAACTGTGCATACACACCCGCATTCTTGTTCCGAGGAACATGAATACCAAGAGATAAAACCAACCCCAAACATATACTAGTATTTGGCTCAAACCAGAGCCCGCTAGTAATATCCGTCCGGACTTCAAACGTGCACAAGTGCGCGGAAGAGAACGAACCCTGTCGCAAAACCATGCGACCTCTACTCTGTTTTGCCCAGAGGCGAATAGCCCTCTGTGTGGGACTCTAAAGACTCGACACTACGCTGGCAGTGGGTTTAACCACAGACCGCAAGCGGCACTAGCTGTGCGTAACGGTCCCCAGGTAGATGCCGATAAGAAGACTGACGAGGTGAACCCCATCTGAACTTATACTGCGTCTGAATGTGACAGTCTCCGTACAGTCCGGTCTGTTCGTCTGATACATCGCATGGCGAGCCTAGGGGGTGGTAAACGTCAGTCCCCTAATAGCGGTACAAGTCGTGTCGGAGTGTAGCCCAGAACACCCTGAGATAACACTGGAAACCTACCAGTATATCTCGCTTGCCCTGGCCAGGGACTACTCATGTAATGGCTCTCCTAGACACAGCGCGATGTCAACCCCCAATACCGGGAGAGACGAATCCTGTCTAACCGTCACTGCCTCTAAATGCTTCGGGACTGCACCCAACCACTACCTGTTTGCACTACTTCTTTGAGCCGTGGTAGGGTAGTAATCAAAGTACAGTGGGAACACACTTGAGGCGAAGCGACAGTGTCAAGTCAGCGGACTATGCTGTACTCATGTCACCTGGGAACTGATAACTGACGATAGGTATAAAACCAACTAGTCAGTTCCCGACGAGTCCTGTCCAGTGTACTCGTAACCTAACGAGCACCCGCATACTATCTCAAGTACGACGTACTGACGGCTGTGGGACAGACCGTCTCCCACACTGGGATAAGAAGCGCATGCGCTAGTCTACTCCGGAGTATCGATGCCCTGTCTCGATAGTCCTGCGACTAGGGACCTGCATAAGGATGTGCTTATAGATTATCCAGCCCCCACTAGTGTGACTGCCATCACAACGCCGGTAATCAAGCAAAGATCCTAAGGGCTCCACTAATGTGTATAGGTGATATACTAAAATAAACACCTGTACACATTGAAGTAGAATCAAACCAAGTAGCATACTACTATTTTGAGCAAGATTGTATATACAAGGTGAATATCCCAAGCTTCCATTAAGTAATATACAAACTAGTATGATACAGTAATGGCCTCTAGGGCATATACACTAACATACAGCTAGTGCCACTGACAGACTTGTGGTTAAACCCACTGCCAGCGTTCTGTCGAGTTTTTAGAGTCCCACACATAGGGTTTCCCTGGTTCAGGCGAAACGATGTAGATGCCGTATGGTTTTACGTGCAGGGTTCTGATCATATACGTGTACTAGCTACATTGATGTTGTTCGGAAGGATAATACCAGTGGGCGAAGGATTAAGCCGCATTCTAGTATTATATTATTGGATTATCTTTATCTCTTGGTATTCGTATTTTTTGCAGTACGAATACGGGTATGTATATACGATGAGGGCATTCTTGTAATTTTACAAGATATGCTTCTAGAAGGGGATACCTAATTTTGCATATATATCTATTTTTGGTAAATAGATAATGAGGTCAAAATGGAGATATTTGTGCCACGGTTTGAAGCATGGCTAATTCTTTTATTTATTCATTTGCCTTTACTATTCAAGAATGGCTGCATTTTTCTATAGAAAAATAATGCATGCTTGATTATTGGAAAAAGACTTGGCCATTCTTCACCTGCAAATTCTATCATCATTGTATCTTTCTCATTCTCTTTCCATTGCTCTCCTTCTTCTTCCTCAAAAACCTTAACCCTCACATGTGTTGTGAATCCTAGGATTCTTTGTGATAAATTAGTTCAATTAACTCTCTACATCTCCTAAACTATCTAGATTAGCAAACTAGATACTTTAGTTATCTCATTCTTAAGGTTAGAGTTTGGACCAAAGACTCTCGGGTGGATCGTCTTCAACACGAGGAGGCCGACGACCGAGCTTGATATGCACCTTTTAGGAGCTCAAGAAGAGAAGAAGAAGATCCGAAGGACTTATATCTTAGAGGTATATACCACAATCATAGTAGTTTAGAACCTTTTTGAGTTTAGTTAGTTAAGATTTATGAATGATCTTGAAAGTTTAGTCGATATTTCTCGTATTAAAATCATTTTTTTTAAATTTCGCCTCTCCACAAACCTTGTGTGTGTGTGTGACATCAACTTACATGGTATCAGAGCCGGTCAATAAAGCTTAACTAGCTAGTTAGCACGTATTTAGAACTTCGATCGACAAAAAGTATGCGAATTGCATCTCCATTACTAGCTTGTTGTTCGATTTTTAAAGTTGTTCAAAAAATATTTTTAGTGACTTTAAAATTATGTCCAGGCTTTCCTAGAACCAAGAAAAAAAATTTGAGCACATGAGCTCCTAATTAGACGGCTAATCCGCGGCCAAATAGGTCATTTTGCCGTGGATCCGTGGCCTAATTGTGGCTATGGTGCTCCAAAGTTTTTCTGGGGTTCAGATTCATGGAAATGTGGTTTTTGGTACATTTGGTTTTTGCTCAGATTTGTTTGTGTGCTGGTTTGTACATGGGGTAAATGCGGAATGTTTTAATCGATCGAAATTCTAAATTCTTGCTTATCTGTGTATTTGTTTCTGCGACCGTGAATAACATTGAGCGGTATAACCCAACTGATTGCTATATGTATAATCAGACGAGTTTACGAACATGATATTCGTGTCAATGTTCTGTGTTGCGCTGTTGTTATGGATAATTTATCGTGTTGGATGGCTTATTGTGCAATAGTTATAGTACAGTGTTGATTCATATATATATTCATTATTGCGGGGCGAGCGTCCGACATGTGGATTGCCGTTTCCGCCCGTTTATATATTCTTTTATCAAAGCACGACCAGGTTGAGGTCGATGTCACCGTTGTATATATTTTTCTTTTTCTGTACTAGGATTACCCCGTAGAGGAGTGCTCGAGTAGCCGAATTCTAGAGGGCAACGGGGCCCCATCTCATGGCGTTGAGACCGGGATGCCCTACTCTAGAATAGGCAGGCTACTCATCACACTCATAGGGGGTATAGGATAACCCAAGGAGGGGTGCTTAAGTTACCGGATTCCATCAAGTGCTGGGTTGCCCATTCACTTTGTTGATTGGGGTTGCCTCGCTTCCGGGATTGGCGGGTAGTTTGCTGCACTCGTAGGGATCTAGGTTCTTCATTGCATAGTCTATCCACACGATAGGGAATGTCGAGTTTCATTTATGGCTCAAATGAAACTCGGGACTCCAAAATTGTCCGCTATTTTTGTTGCTTATTAGTTTTCTGTGATGTTGCTTATCATGCCTGTGATGGATATATATATATATATATATATATATATATATATATATATATATATATATATAAATGTTGTATATGTTTTGCATTCACGCTAGTTCTTCCCCCGCTCTGCCGTTAGTTAAGTAACCTAACGGTGCATGACGGGGCCTCGTGGAGAATGCGGGTGGTATATACGTACATTTTATTTTCGTTCTTTTTGTGGTGTGATAAGGTTAATTGATAGGACCGTATTAATATTGATTAATGCAAACTAATAAACCTAAAATCTAACGCCATTGGAACAATTGCAAAACCATTCGGTTTTCTTCAAAAACAAATTTTAAAAGCGGAGATTAAACCACTCCTTTTAAAAAGCTATTCGGTTCCTTCGAGTATATCAAGTTCATTACGTTAACGGTTTTCGCCAAAACCAGCCGTAGCCCTCCGTCATTTCAGATAGATATCTACTAGTATTCATGTTATGTGTTTTGACTTTTGCCAAGGCATAGTGTTTGGTAGCTAGTGGGTACTTATCTGTAGCATAGATAGATGCATTAATTTAGGACATGCGTACAGCTGTTTTGACCGTCGTCAAGGACCTGTACGAATGGGTCTAGATTAATCTGGACAATGACGTGTTGAACTTGACTTGCGACTTATGATGTTTTGACCTTTGTCAAGGTTATTAGCACTCGGGGAAAAATCCACATTGGGAGTTTCAAACATACAGGAAACTTGCTAGTGTTGCATACCTTCTGAAGTGTGGTATTTTTGGTAGGCTTCCTTAAAAATTATCACATAATTATAGTTGGGTCCCGATCCTACTGTGAGTATCCGCTACTCTTCATGAGAATTTTTCACTTTGCAATTAGCTAATCAGTAGATGTCTAGAAAGGTGTTAACGTGGCTATGCCTTAGGGAAAATGAGATTATTTAATTAGGTCCGTGCGAAAGCACGGGGCACCTTCCTTCGAAGTACCAACATTGTCCTGTCCGAAAGATAAAGCAAACTTGTAGAGTGCGATTAATCATGACTAATTCTTTTTTAGGGTTTGAAGAAGAATTCGAGGAAACGGTGAGAGCCATCCTGTTTAGATAAACTAAAAATCAATCTAAACTTGCAAGAGCATATGCTGAGTGTTTCTTTTCTCTCTCTCCTAATTGCAGCGATCATGACGGGATTTAAGCTAATATAAGATAAAAATAAACTCGCTGGGGCAATTATAAAGGCTGGCTGAGGAATGTCCATATGGCCTTTACATATGATAACGTTGCATACGTCTTCACGGTGAAAGCCCTCCATGTTCCAGGTCCAGAATCTTCGGTCGCGGATATCGATGCCCATAAGACCTGAGATCTTGATTGCGTGAAAGCCACGTGCCTCGTGCTGGCCTCCATAGGTAATGAAAATCAGAGGCGGCACGAGAAGATGGACCTTGATTCCATCTTCCTCCATACTAAAAATTTATATGGAGAGCAATTTCGTATCGCAAGATATGAGATCTCGAAAAAATTGTTTCAAACGAGATTGGCTATCGAATCATCTGTTAGGGACCACGTCCTAAAGATGATTACTCTCATTGAATAGCTCGCGGACCTGGGAACTACGTTGAAGAATGATTTATACACTGACTTAATTCTACAGTCCCTTCCCTCCATTTATGCTCAATTCTTATTGAACTTCAATATGCAAAAGCTGGAAGTTTCACTTCCTGAGCTCCTCAACATGCTGAGGGTAGCAGAGGGCACCTTGAAGAAATACAAAGAAACACTCGCTTTATTTATTGGGGAATCTTCTTTTGCTAGATCCAAGGCTAAGGCCAAGGGGAAGAAGAAGAAGACCCCCACCAAACCGAGGGGAGGGTGCAGAAGGTGCAGGGAAAGGGAAAGGAAAGGGGAGCAGACACAAAGGAAGAATGCTTCTATTGTCGGAAAAATGGACATTGGAAGAAGGATTACCGGGCCCTAAAAGCTAAGAATCAGGACACGAAGCATGTTGTGGCTTCGGCTTCAGATGTGTTCGTGATTGAAAATTGTTTCTCTATAAACTCTACTTCCTGGGTATTGGATACCGGATCAGGATCTCACATCTGTAATTCATTGTAGGCGCTGAGAAGCCGTAGAGTTTTAAGAAAAGGTGATATGACCTTTAGGGTTGGCAATGGAACCGGTGTGGATGCTGTTGCAGTAGAAGAATATCACCTGAGATTGGCGAGTGCACATATTTTGTTATTGCGTAACTGCTTTTGTGTATCCAGTATGATGTGTAATATTATATCTGTATCTTTGTTATCAAATGAAGGACATAATTTTGCACTTGAAAGAAATGTCATAAGCATTCACCTAAATCATGAAATGATTGGGTCGGGTACACTTAATAACGGAATATACGTTCTCAATCAACATCAAGTTTTCAACGTCCAAAACACGCTAAAAAGAAAGACTCCAAAATCAAATCATGCTTTCTTATGGCATTGTAGACTTGGTCATATCAATGAAACACAGTTGACTAAATTACATAAAAATTGATATTTAGATCCGTTTGAGTATCAATCATATGCAATTTGTCAATCAGGTATTAAAGGAAAGATGACAAAAACTCCGTTCACTGGACACGGACAAAGAGCTACTGAGCTCCTGGGACTCATACACAGCGACGTGTGTGGGCCAATGTTTACACATGCAAGAAATGGCTATTCCTACTTCATTACTTTCACCGATGATTTCTCAAGGTATGGACATGTATTCTTGATGAAACATAAATCCGAGACCTTTGAGAAATTCCACGAGTATAAGAATGAAGCGAAAAAACAAACCGGCAAAAGTATCAAGATATTCCGATCTTATCGGGGTGGTGAAGTGCCGAGTTCCTGGAATATCTAAAAGAGAATGGAATTCTCTCTTAGCTTACTCCTCCATACACACCACAACACAACGGTGTATCAGAAAGACAGAATCACACCTTACTTGATATGGTGCGTTCCATGATGAGTAATGCTGAGTTACCGCCATCTTTCTGGGGTTATGCATTAGAATCTGCTACATACTTATTGAATAAGGTTCCAACTAAGTCTATACCTACCACTCCATATGAAATGTGGAGTTGAAAGAAATCCTATCTTAAGTATCTTAAGATATGGGTTGTCCTGCTTTGGTAAAAAAGGTTCATGCGGATAAGCTCGAGGCATGTTAAGTATTGTGTAAGTTTGTGGGATACCCCAAGAACTCTAGAGGGTATTACTTCTATTACGCTGAGGAACAAAAGATCTTTGTTTTTTAACATGCCCATTTCATGGAAACTCAATTTCTTGAAAAGGAGATAAGTGGGAGTACAATAGAGCTGGAAGAAACTCCAAAACCACAAACTATTACTGAAAACTTAGTAGAATCTGAGATTTCAATGGAACCGGACATACCTACACCACTCCGCAGATCTAGTAGGCGGTCTCATCTGCCCGAGAGATACTACGGTTTTCTTGTATACGGGGATCGAGAGGATTGCATTATCGACGATGATGAGTCGAATAGTTTTCAGCAAGCCATCATTAATAGAGATTTGGTGAAGTGGTTGGATGCTATGTGGTCCGAGATGGAATCCATGTACACTAACAAAGTATGGACTTTGGATTTTGTTCCTACTGGGGTAAAATCCATAGGATGCAAATGGATCTTCAAAAAGAATATTGGTGTAGATGGTCATGTAGAAACCTACAAAGCTAGATTTATTGCCAAAGGTTTCGTCAAAAACCAGGATTGGACCATGAAGAAACTTTTTCACTAGTGGCTATGCTTAAATCCATTCGGATCCTACTTGCCATTGCTGCCTTCCATGACTATGAAATCTGGCAGATGGATATTAAAACCGCTTTCTTAAATAGAAATTTAGAAGAGTGTTTTTACATGGATCAACCAGAGGGTTTTATAGACAGTATGAGCAGCAGAAATGTATGCAAGTTGCTTAAATCGATTTATGGATTAAAGCATGCATCGCGGAGTTGGAACATCTGCTTTGATGAGACGGTCAAGGAATTTGAATTTATCAAAAATGAAGATAAACCTTGTATTTATAAGAAAATTATAGGGAGAACTGTGGTATTCCTCATTTTATACGTAGATGACATTCTCCTGATAGTAAATAATATTCCTATGCTACAATCGGCCAAGCTGTTCTTGTCACAGAAATTCTCTATGAAAGGCCAGGATGATGCCTCCTACATTCTGGGGATTAAGTTCTATCGTGACAGATCTAAAAGAATGTTGGGACTTTCACAGTCAAGGTACATAAATAACGTACTAAAGAGATTTAGTATGGAAGATTTTAAGCGCGGTAACTTACCCGCTTGTCTTGGAATCACCCTCTCCAAAGAGATGTCTCTCAAGACTGATAAGGAGAGGGCTCGCATGAGCATAGTACCCTATGCTTCGACGGTAGGGTCGATAATGTATGCGATGTTATGTACCAGATGAGATATAGCTTACCCACTTAGCGTCGTAAGCATGTATCAGTCCAACCCAGGTGAGAAATATTGGATAGCGGTAAAGAACATTCTTTAGTACCTGAGAAGGACTAAGGAGATGTTCTTGGTGTATGGTAATGGGGACCTCTAGATTGAGATTTTTACTGACTCTGGCTTCCAAATTGACAAGGATGACTCTAAATCCGTCTTGGGTTATATGTTTACCCTCAAAGGAGGGGAAGAGTTCCAAACAGGACACCGTAGCAGACTCGACGATGGAGGCTGAGTACATCGCTACAATCGATGTCGCAAAAGAGGCTGTCTGGATGAGCAAGTTTATTTCTGAACTTCAGGTGGTTCCATCCATTGCTAATCCGAAACCTTTGTATTGTGATAACAATGGAGCCATGGTTTTGGAAAAGGAACCACGGTCCCATCAGAATCCAGACATATCTTGAGGCGGTATCACTTGATCAAGGAGATCGAGGTGCGGAGAGTTGATACAAAGGACAACATGGCAGATCCATTCATCAAGGCCATCCCTTAAGTCCAGTTCGAGAGACTGTTCGAGATGTTGGGTATGCGGTATGCCAGCAACTGTCTCTAGTGCACACGTTGGGTACTTAACATGCCAATTACAGGTCTTAGTGCAAGTGGGAAATTGTTGGATATGTTTGCCCTAGAGGGCTTCATTGTGTAGGATGCTAGGGATATGTATGTACAAGACAATCTTGCTCGATATGATTGTATGCTATTTGGTTTGTCTTTGTCTTAACATGTGATATGTTTTACTTGTTATTTCATATCTCGTATACATGTTGATAAAGCCCGTCAAATCCTTTCTTGATTACCAGCGTTGTAATGGCAATCATATTTGTGGGAGCTGGATAGTCGATAGGCACATCCTTAAAATGTCCCTAGTCGTGGGAGTATCGAGACTAGGTATCGATACTCCAGAGTAGACTAGTGTATACATATCTAGACCTTGATGAGGGACGATGGTTGTGTAAGTCCACGTTGCCCACCCCGGTTCTTGCAGGAAGGCGGAAACGGTATAAAAATCGAATTTTTTCTACTCTACGCAACATGGACTAGACAAAGACGGGATCTTTACTAAACAAAAACTAACTAAAGCTAACTAGAAATTAGCTACATGGAAGAATGGTTATACCAAGGGCTTTATGTCCTTCTCTCCTTGCTCCTTGTAGTGAACGGAAGTGATCTCCTTGTCGTCTTCTCTCGTCGAAGAAGGATCCACCCGAGAGCCTCAACCTTTGGCTTCAACTTCAAGCTAGAAGTGACTAAAGTGCTAGAAGTGCTAATCCTAGAACCTTAGATGAGAGTAGAGATTATCAAGAAGAGGTTTTTCTCAAGCTCAAGTGTTTCTCAACACATGAGAGGAGAGAGCTTGAGAGAGAGGAAGAGGAGGAGAGAGAAAGAATATGATAGAATGAGAGAATAAAATGAACCATTCTCTTATATATGGGTGAATTAAGTAAATTGATAATTAGCAAGATAATTGTCATGGCTTAATCAAGACATGACTATTATCATTTCATTTTTAATGCAAATTGCAAGGATCAAAGAGCATCTTTTATATGAAATGAAGATGGTCAAAGTGTCAACCTAGGTCAACAAGTCAAGAATGTCAAATGGTCAACAACCCTAACCATGCACAATTATATTAAACTAATATCAATTAATCATAATACACACATAAGTATTAGGGTTAATAAAATGACAATGGTCATTAACCCTAATCAAAGTCCTCTCCCTCTGTCTCAATCAACTGTGCATACACACCCGTATTCGTGATCCGAGGAACACGAATACAAAGAGATAAAACCAATCCCAAATCATATACTAGGATCTGGCTTAAACCAAAGCCCGCTAGTATAAGCTGTCCGGACAGCAAACGTGCACAAGTGCGCGGATGTGAACGAACCCTGTCGCAAAACCATGCGACCTCTACTCATTTTGCCTAAAGGAGAATAGCTCTCTGTGTCGGACTCTAAAGACTCGACACTACGCTGGCAGTGGGTTTAACCACAGACCGCAAGCGGTACTAGCTGTACGTAACGGTCCCCAGGTAGATGCCGATAAGAAGACTGACGAGGTGACCCCATCTGAACTCCTACTGAGCCTGTATGTGACAGTCTCCGTACAGTCCGGTCTGTTCGTCTGATACATCGCATGGCGGGCCTAGAGGGGCGGTGAACGTCAGTCCCCTAATAGCGGTACAAGTCGTGTCGGAGTGTAGCCCAGAACACCCTGAGATAACACTGGAAACCTACCAGTATATCTCGCTTGCCCTGGCCAGGGACTACTCTTGTAATGGCTCTCCTAGACACAGCGCGATGTCAACCCCCAATACCGGGAGAGACGAATCCTGTCTAACCGTCACTGCGTCCAAGTGCTTCGGGATTGCACCCAACTACCACCTGTTTGCACGACTCCTTTGAGCCGTGGTAGGGTAGTAATCAAAGTACAGTAGGAACACACTCGAGGCGAAGTGACAATGTCAAGTCAGCAGACTAAGCTGTACTCATGTCACCTGGGAACTGATAACTGACGATAGGTATAATACCAACCAACAGTTCCCGACGAGTCCTGTCCAGTGTACTCGTAACCTAACGAGCACCCGTATACTATCTCAAGTACGACGTACTGACGGCTGTGGGACAGACCGTCTCCCACGCTGGGATGAGAAGCGCATACGCTAGTCGACTCTGGAGTATCGATGCCCTGTCTCGATAGTCCAACGACTAGGGACCTATATAAGGATGTGCTTATGGATTACCCAGCCCCCACGAGTGTGAGCGCCATCACAACGCTGGTAATCAAGCAAAGATCCTAAGGGCTCTACTAATATGTATATAAGCGATATGCTAAAAGAAACACATGCACATATTAAAGCAGAGACAAACCAAGTAGCATACTACCATTTCGAGCAAGATTGTATATACAACTGTGAATATCCCAAGCTTCCATCAAGTAATATACATACTAGTATGATACAGTAATGGCCTCTAGGACATATACACTAACAATCTCCCACTTGCACTAAGGCCATGTACTGGCATATCGAAGACCTATCATCTCGATCAGCCGCTCGAACTGAGTCTGGGGTAAGGCCTTCGTGAATGGATCTGCAGTGTTATCTTCTGAAGCAACCCTCCGAACCTCGATCTCCTGGCGATCCACGATCTCCCTGATCAGGTGATACCGCCTCAAGATGTGTCTAGATTTCTGATGGGACCTGGGTTCCTTCGCTAAAGCTATAGCCCCGTTGTTGTCGCAATACAGAGGTATTGGATCAACAATGGACGGAACCACCTGAAGTTCTTTCAAGAACTTCCTCATCCAGACAGCTTCTTTTGTGGCATCAGATGCAGCGATGTATTCCGCTTCCATAGTCGAGTCAGCAACGGTTTCCTGTTTGGAGCTCTTCCAACACACCTCTCCTCCATTGAGGGTAAAGACAAAACCTGACATGGACTTGGAATCATCCTTATCACTCTTGAAGCTGGAGTCAGCAAAGGCCTCAATCTGGAGGTCTTTTCCGCCATACACCAAGAACATCTCCTTAGTCCTTCTCAGGTACTTGAGAATGTTCTTTACAGCTATCCAATGTTTCTCCCCAGGGTTTGACTTATACCTGCTTACCACACTCAGTGCATAAGCCACATCTGGTCTGGTACACAACATCGCATACATTATAGAGCCTACCACAGAAGCGTAGGGTGTAATAGACATGCGATCCCTCTCCAAATCAGTCTTGGGAGATATCTTTTTAGAGAGGGCGATCCCGTGACAAGCCGGTAGATTATCGCGCTTGGAATCTTCCATACTGAATCTTTTCAGTATGGTGTCGATGTACCTGTACCGTGAAAGTCCTAAGATCCTCTTGGATCTGTCACGGTAGATCCGGATCCCCAGAATGTATGAGGAATCACCCAGGTCTTTCATGGAGAACCTGTGTGACAAGAACCCCTTGACAGATTGTAGCATAGGAATGCCATTTCCTATTAAGAGAATGTCATCCACGTATAAAACGAGGAATACTACAGTTCTCGCTACAAATCTACAATAGATGCATGGTTCATCTGGATTTTTGATAAAGCCAAATTCCTTGACCGTCTCATCAAAACAGATGTTCCAACTCCGTGATGCCTGCTTTAGTCCATAAATGGACTTAAGCAACTTGCACACCTTTCCGCTGCTCCCACTCTGAATGAAACCCTCTGGCTGGTCCATATAGACACACTCCTCTAAATGTCCATTTAGAAAAACGGTTTTTACGTCCATCTGCCAAATCACATAATCTTGGAAGGTAGCAATGGCAAGAAGGATCCGAATGGATTTCAGCATAGCTACTGGAGAAAAGGTTTCGTCATAGTCCAAACCAGGTTGCTGACGAAAACCCTTTGCAACCAGTCTAGCTTTATAGGTCTCAACCTGTCCATCTACACCAATCTTCCTTTTGAAGATCCACTTGCATCCTACGGGTTTTACCCCATCTGGAGCAATGTCCAACGTCCATACTTTGTTGGTGTACATGGACTCCATTTCGGTCCGCATTGCATCCAGCCATTTTACCGAGTCGACACTCTGAATGGCTTGCTGGAAGCTAGTAGGCTCATCACAATCTATGATGAAATCCTCTCTATCCCCGTCTATGAGAAAACCGTAGTATCTCTCGGGCGGATGAGACTGCCTACTACTCCTGCGGAGTGGCGTGGGAATGTCCTGATCTTTCGAACCCTCTGGTTCTACTAAGCTTTCAGTAATAGCTCGTGGTTCTGGAATTTCTTCCAGTTCTATTGCGCTTCCACTTATTTCCGTTTCTATGAACTGTGTAGGGTTCCTAGGCACCCCAAGGAGGTCTCACAAGGCATCAACCATGCCAATTTAAAAAATTTACGGTGCCGAGAAACCCTAAACTACGGATCGTTGGCTAGATATTTAGGCGAAAAAGCAACTAGTAAACTACTTTACTAAGAGAATATGGAAATACAACCTTTGTAGATCCGGTCCTCCACCTCCACGGCTCCGTGATGAAGTCCTCTCCGCTGTCCAAATCAAATCCCGGGTTCTAGCGTCGGCTTCATCGGAGAAAGAGCGGGCTAGGTCATCGACGACGTGCCGAAGATGATCTACGTCGAGGCATCGCTAGATCAAGCTCCAACTTCACCAAGTCTAGAAAACTTGTGAAGGAAACACACTCTATTACTTGGCAAGAGGTAGAGGATGAAGAAATAGGAAGTGGGTAGACTTTAGAATTGGATTTCTCACTCTTTTTCATCAATCACCATTGATGAAGAAAGCTTTCTTCAAGTGAAGAAAGTGAAGAAGAAGAAGAATGTTATGATAAGTTAATTCTAAAATGAAAAGTATAATGAATTCTTATCATAATAGAACCATGGTTAGGTGTAGAGAATTAATTAGGGTTAAGTGGAATGGTTAGGGTTAAGGATGAGACAAAGTGGTCACAAAGTCAAAGTATTCATGAAGCTTCATGAAAGAACAAAGAATGCCACCATTTTATCATTTCCTTATCTTTTTCCAAAAGAATAAATAAATGAATAAAATGAATAATCAAATAATAAACCCTAACCATTTCATTAACCAAGGTTTAATTCTTTATACTTAACCAATTTTACATGCACCATCAAACATGATACACGCATGTGCACAAAATCATATCACATATATAATGCGCACATCCGAGCGAGAAAATCCATTTAAAGTGAACCGATACTAGTTAATGCAAAGTAATATATCAAATATATAATTATACATTAAATCATTAAATCAACACTTGATTTAACGATCCGGTCATATCGCATATAACCGACTAGTATCAAATGTATCGGCTTATCGAATCAATCTTCGATTCGATAACTAGGTTATATCGCATACAACCATTCGACACATGTTTCGCGAGAATGAAATATGGTATCATATACACGCATTATTCTCGGTCCCGCACATATCTCATATGCGCTCCTATTTCGTTTTTCTTGAGCCAGGAAACCTCTGTATAGGACTCTAAAGACTCGTCAATACGCCGGCAGCAGATGATGATCATATCAAACATCCACAAGCCGCAAGCGGTCTGCTAAACGTAACGGCCACCCGGGTATTGAGCGATCAGAAGATCGACGAGCAAGCCCGCTCACACTCCTGTGAATCCAACCAGTAACACTTATCGTACAGTCCGGTCTGATCGTCTGATATGTCGCATATCTTGCCTAGGGGTGGTAAACGTCAGACCCCAATAGCTCGATAAGTCATGTCGATATGAGGTCTATAACTGTTCGAGAAACTACTGGTAACACTTACCAGTAAATCTCAGCAACCCTGGCCAGGGATTTCCGGTTATAGCCAATCGAACACAGCGCAACATCAACCCCCTATACCAGGAGAGACGAATCCCCTCCTATCGCTCATTGCCTCCATGTGACTCGGGACTATACCCAAAAACCACCGTTTTGCACACCCTCTTGGACGTGGTAAGATGGAAATCAAAGCACAGTGGGAACCACACAAGACTCTATGACGATCTCGGGTCAACAGACTACTCTGTACCAGTGTCACCAGAGAACTGCCAACTGACGTAAGGTATAATACCATCTGGGAGTTCTCGGCGAGTCCGTCCAGTGTACCCAGTCTCCACTGAGCACCCGTATATCATCTCTGATGTCAAACACCAATGGATATGGGATCATCCTTCGCCCATCTGTATGGGTTGAGAAGGTACACGCTAGTCTACTCTGGTATATCGATGCCCCGTCTCGATACACCCACGACTAGGGACTTTGAAGGATGTACTTATGGACTACCATGTCCCCACTAGTATGATCCGCATCATATTCCAGGTAGTCAAGTACACATCCTAAGGGCTTTACCAACATGTAACAGAGAGACAATCAGTGTACACGTTAAGGTAAAGAGTAACCAGATAGCATACTATCATGTCGAGCAAGAAAGTCCTCCCTATATATGTCCCAGCATCCACTACAATATACATCCTATGTATAGTAATGGCCTCTAGGGCATACATATAACTAACAATCTCCCACTTGCACAAGGGCCATCTGATAGCTGTGGTTGTAGTATCTTATACTCAACCATCCCATAAAAGTCTCTCTCTGGGAAAAGGCCTTTGTGAGTGGATCCGCGGTGTTGTCCTCTGAGTCAACTCTCCTAACCTCGATCATCCTGGAGATCAGCCATCTCCATGATCAGGTGACGCTGCCTTAGAATATGTCTGGATCACTGATGGGACGGATGTTCCTTGGCATAAGCCACAACTCCATTGTCTCACAATGGTAGGAACGTAGTTCATCTCATGAACCAATATACACCCAAACAGCCTCTTTGGTAGTATCTTAAGTAGCGATATATCCAGCCTTTATCGTCTAGTATGTCGCGGTATCTAGCTTGGAACTCTTCCAACATACCGTCCCTTTATTGAGGGTAAAGACAATGCCTGTGACTGACTTTCAGTCGTCCTTATCACTCTGGAACCCTTCCAGTGATTCTCCCCAGGATCGATTGATACCATCTCACTACAACCAGTGAGTTTCCTAATATCCAACTGGATCTATCTCATAGATCCAAATTCCAGGATTTAGTAGGTATCACTTTGATCTTATGTGGAGAATCAGTGTGATAAGCAGAGATTGATCGAGCGTAGCATAGGAAACTCCTTCCCTATCAAGAGTATGTCATCCACGTACTCTACGAGGATCGTCACCATACTTCCTACTACCTTTTTGTTTATACAAGGTTCATCTACCATTTTGATGATGTCAACTTCTTTGAGTAATCCATCAAAACAGATGTTCCAACTCCGCGATGCCTGCTTTATCCTATAAAGCATCTTGCATACGTTTTCGCTGCTCCCACTGTCTACGAGGCCCTCTGGCTGTGTACTTATAGACGCACTCTTCTAAAACATCATTTAGAAAAGCAGTCATGACACCCAACCGCCAGATATCGTAGTCATGGTATGTAGCCGTGGCAAGTAGTATCTGGATGGACTTAAGCATAGGTACTGGAAAAGGTTTCATCATTATCCACACCTGGTCAATGATGCAAACCTTTAACAAGTCTAGCTTTGAAAGTCTCAACTTTTCCATGTACACCAAGTAATCTTCTCAAGATATACTTGCTCCTGATGGGGATTTAACCCTTCAGATATAGCAACCAAAGTCCATACTTTGTTGGTGTACATGGATTCCATCTCAGATCACTAAGCATCCAGCCATTCTTACAGAGTCTTACTCCTGATGGCCTACTCGAAGCTAGTTGGGTCATCATCTCATGATGAAATCCTCGCTCCCACTGTCATAGAGCAACCGAAGTATCTCTCAGGTGGGTGAGGAACCCTACTAGATCGGCGGAGAGGCTGAGGTTCGTTGGAATCTACTGAATTCCTTGGTTGTACCAAATCATTGGCTGTAGTTTGTATAGCTGAAACACTTCCAGTTCTACATTACAGACTTTGCCTCGAGCTTGTCCAGATTTTGCTTTTAGACATAGGCCGGACAACCCCAAATCTTAACTAACTTAAGAGATGGGCTCTTCCCTTATCATATCACATATGAAACGGTAGGCAACTGATTTGATTTGAACCCTATTCAATAGGTATGCAGCTTCTCAAGTGCATAACTCCCAAAAAGGAAATAGGTAACTCAGTAGTACTCTTCATAGAGCGCACCATATCGAATAGGGTGCAACTGCTCTACCCCGATATACCATCGTGCTATGGTGTATACGGAGGAGTAATGCCAAGAGAGAATTTCATTCTCCTTTAGAAAAGTCCAAGAATTTCGTGCTCAAGTATTCTCCTCCTTGATCTCATCAAAGGACATAATACTTATACCCGTATTGGTTCTCTACTTCTAACTTATATTCTGTGAATATCTCAAAAGGTTCGGACTCGTGTTTCAACAGGAACATATGTCTGAATCTTGAGAGATTATCAAAGAATGTAACGAAGTACAAAGAACCAGTCCTGGCATGTGTAGACAGGGGACCTACATACATCAACATGTATCGTCCCAAGAGTTTACCAACTCTTTCTCTGTTTCCAATAAACGGAGCTATGGTCATTTTTTCTTTGTTACATGACTGGCAAGTTTCACAAGATATAAATTCAAACTGATTTAAATATGCATCTATATGTAACTTCAGCTAGTCGGGTCGCATTGATATGACCTAGTCTACAATGCCTCAAGAAGGATTCATTCATTTCTGAACTCTTCCTCTTGTGTGTGTTCCGTATACTAAGAACTGTAGTTTGATTTAGAACATCAACGCTTTTAGATAACGTGCCTGAACCGATCAACTTTTGATATAGGAAATGTTCAAAACATTATCCAACAATACAAAATTTTACCGTTTCTTTACTAATAATGAGACAGATATGACTTTGTATATCAGGTTCGGTATCTAATAACATTCGTTCAGAATCAATGTATTGGTAATACAGGGTGACAGTGACCAACAGACTTGGCTGCAACACTTGCCCTGTTTTCTGCCTCATGAAACTTATCACCCGTTCTCAGTTCTCTACCTATCTGTAGCCGTATGTAACAGATTACATATCTGGGATCCTGATCCGGTATCATATACCCAGGATGCGGAGGATACTGAGAAACAGTTCTTTGTAACGAATACACCCGAAGATGATGCATCAGCATGCACTCTCTTCGTTTGGGCGGCACGGGAATTCTGGTAATCCCCAATTTCCTGCTCTGTCTTATAACAATTATAAGTTGGAGTGGGACCAACGTTCCCCAGCTCAGTATAACAAGTGGGTTCGGTCAATAATCCGTATTATTATCTTGATTAAGGCGTGATATGGTCGCTACCTGGAGAGAGAGAGAAGAAAACACTCAGCGAGCGCTCTTGCAAGAATAGATTGGTTATTATTTTATCTAATCAGGATAGCTCCCACTGCTTTTTATCAAATCTTCCTTCAAACCCTAAAAGGAAAGACTAGCCAGGATTAATTACACACTACAAGTTCGCCAATCTTTCAGCCAGGCCAGTGTCGGTACTTTGAGGGAGGTCCCCCGTGATTTCGCACGAACCTAATTAATGTAAACCTCATTTTCCCAGAGGCGTAACCTCGTTGACACCTTTCTAGACACCAACTTGATCGGCTAATTGTAACGTGTAAAACTCTTCCAGGAGTAACTCTTACTCGCAGCGGGTATCGGGATCCAACTATCTCATAGAAGGTATGCAATCTCATTGCAAATTTCAACACTTGAAATTCCCGATAATATTTTGCCCCAAGCGATCTATGACCTTGACTGAGTCAACAAACCATAGACCGCAAGTAAAGTTCAACCCGTCATTTCCCGATTGAATTAAACCCATCCGCACGACCCTTGACTGAGTCAACAAGGCCGCACGACTACCCTAATCCAATCGCATCATATGCTTTGCAGATAAGCAGTAATCAGCTACCGCACACTACGCCTTGACTGAGTCAACAAACGCAGCACGAATACTAACTATTACCTATCTGAAATGACGGAGGGCTACGACAGGTTTTTAAAAAAACCTTTTGCGTAATGAACTTTATATCGTTGTAGAATCAAATGATTTTAAAATGGAGTGTTTTTGAGGTTTTTCTAGTTTTGCTAAAGGAGTCACTCCCTGTGAAGGGATCGTCGGTCCTTTCCTCGTCGAATGAGGTGCGGGATATATCATATATATCACTGTGCAAAGCAAAAACTCTTAAATGCAATCAAAAGACAAACCGAGTGTGTAGCATCTGCCAGTTATTGCTAAAGGAGTCACTCCCGGTGAAGGGATCTCGGTCCTTTCCTCATCGAATAAGGTGCAGGATATATCACATATACCTCTGTGCAAAGCAAGAACTGTAGCTACCTGTTTTAATTTTGAAATTCGATTCTACAACATCGTAGGTTTCTATTATTTCATTAATCACATTAATGAAGTCCCATCATTTAAGTACCTAAACATCACAGATAAATACAACGTACACTTATGCCATCCGCATTCGCCTCGATGTCCCCTCGTGCACCGTTAGGTTAGGTAACTAACGGCAGAGC
This sequence comes from Agapanthus africanus, assembly GCA_030015575.1. Taxonomy (NCBI): domain Eukaryota; kingdom Viridiplantae; phylum Streptophyta; class Magnoliopsida; order Asparagales; family Amaryllidaceae; genus Agapanthus; species Agapanthus africanus. The sequence goes on along the minus strand of CM057338.1, from coordinate 862,330,385 downwards.
GGGGCAGGGCTAGCGCGGGTGTAAAACATAAGTAACGTCTATATAATATATCATATATACTATATACTGTATCTATCACAGAACATCACATGATCACATCACAGATATCGCAGCAGAAGAATCATATGAAATATTGGATATACTAGGACGTCCGTGTTTTCAATACGAGCCAGTATAAAACACGGATTCCACGGTCGCGATGAATAGCCAAACCCACACCCCAAGACCCCTACGAGAGCGGCAAGCAACCCTACCAATTCTAGAGTTAGGAGACCCGGACTCGACTCCTCGAGTTGGTCTCCCACTGGACTCTAGAACCCGGTTACTTGTGCTCCCACTCCTTGGGTCTATCCTAGTGCAGAAAAGTAAATAATATACAAAAGGTGACAACTTCCGCAACCTGGAAGTGCCCCAATAAAAGAATATTACATACAAGTTTTTACATGAATGAAAATGAAAAACACTCATCTCACATAAAAACCCCCGGCTATTCAAACACGACGATCCAATATAACATATCCAGCAACACATAACATCACATGTCATCAACGTAAGTAAATATGCGCATCCCAATTGTCGTTGACGTATAGCAACGAAACCGGCGATATGACATATTACACTTACGGTCACAGAAAAGAAAGTGTAAAACTACAACAGTTGAAATCCGCAACCTCCTCAGACATCGCATGCCTGACCAAATGAATTCTTTAGACATCGCATGCCTAACAATTATAAACCCCGCATTTTAGTCTCATTATCGAAAACACTTTTCACTATCAAGTCGGGCAATTCAACAGGATTCCCGACATCCTGATCGCATGCTCGTCGTAAACTTCAGTAGGCGGCCACACCCCCGACGCCGTCGACGAAGTGCACCAAGGCGGAACACCGCCACCGCGAGCACCCGAACGGATGCTTTCGGCAACGGGGTTCTCCTACAGTTACTTGGTCGGGGCTATGGAGTGAGGCTGTCTATTAAGTTTACCCGGCGAGTATCCGCGTACGCTACGTGATTGCGATGGACTTTTGATCACATCGAAATTCCGTGGCAACCGATCAAGTGAGACTAAAGTGCTTGATTTATAACATTCATTCAGTTATCTCATAACTACTTATGAATTCCAATTATTGTATCCCATTCCAGATAAATAGAAAATGTTAAACTTTTCGATCGAATAGTCAAACACCCAAGTTTTCCCGATACAGATCAACACATGAAATAAGTCTAAAAACATTCAGTTCGTGCCTCAGTACCAACGGTCCAGCCGTAGAAGGGTCAAGCCAACGCCTCACATGTGGCACGCCGTACTGCCCCAAACCCTAAGGTTCAAAGGGCAATTCAAGACGGTCACATAATCGAGTTAAGGTTTGTTGTCTTCTAGAGGGTCCATCGAGTTACTTGCACTACTTAGAACGTCTTTAAACTACGGAAAAATCCAACACTTGGAAATTTCCCGACAGGGGAAAAATTGGGTATTTATATCCGGTCGAACTTTTTAACATATTCTAAAATTCCCGGAAAGCCAAATAGACAAAATCTGATACTCCGATCGAAACACCGAATCCCCAATACAACCCCAGAAAATTCAACTGTTGAATAAAATTTAAAAATTCCCATAAAATCCAGCATCAGAAAATAGGAGTTACTGTGCAACAATTACAGTGAGATACGACCGTACGGCCGCGGAACCGCCGCATGAGCCATGCTCATGCCGCGGAACCGCGGCGGTTTAGATGAATTAGGATGTCGTTTTTCACCATAACTCTTAGATCTTCCTGCTGAATTTTTTACGAATTTTTAATCTGGAAAAATCCCAGTTTTTAGAAAAAGTCCAGAGAGCAAGTTTTGAGTTGGGGTTTCGGGTCAATCGGACTTCAAACTCCGTCTAGACTTCGCCTAAGGCTCTAGCTAGGCTCTGATACCACTGTAGGTCAGGCAGCCACCCTATCCAATGGGGTTACCATGGCACCAACGGGTCCCTAACCCTAATCATTAACTTAACAATGGTTTAATCTTTACACTTAACCAAGTTAACAGCGAAACAAAGCAACTAGTTAACAAATTAACTACAAGAATACGGAAATACAACCTTTGTAGATCCGGTCCTCCACCTCCACGGCTCCGTGATGAAGTCCTCTCCGCTGTCCAAATCAAATCCCGGGCTCTAGCGTCGGCTTTATCGGAGAAAGAGCGGGCTAGGTCATCGACGACGTGCCGAAGATGATCTACGTCGAGGCATCGCTAGATCAAGCTCCAACTTCACCAAGTCTAGAAAACTTGTGAAGGAAACACACTCTACTACTTGGCAAGAGGTAGAGGATGAAGAAATAGGAAGTGGGTAGACTTTAGAATTGGATTTCTCACTCTTTTTCATCAATCACCATTGATGAAGAAAGCTTTCTTCAACTGAAGAAAGTGAAGAAGAAGAAGAATGTTATGACAAGTTAATTCTAAAATGAAAAGAATAATGAATTCTTATCATAATAGAACCATGGTTAGGTGTAGAGAATTAATTAGGGTTAAGTGGAATGGTTAGGGTTAAGGATGAGACAAAGTGGTCACAAAGTCAAAGTATTCATGAAGCTTCATGAAAGAACAAAGAATGCCACCATTTTATCATTTCCTTATCTTTTTCCAAAAGAATAAATAAATGAATAAAATGAATAAGCAAATAATAAACCCTAACCATTTCATTAACCAAGGTTTAATTCTTTATACTTAACCAATTTTACATGCACCATCAAACATGATACAAGCATGTGCACAAAATCATATCACATATATAATGCGCACATCCGAGCGAGAAAATCCATTTAAAGTGAACCGATACTAGTTAATGCAAAGTAATATATCAAATATATAATTATACATTAAATCAACACTTGATTTAACGATCCGGTCATATCGCATATAACCGACTAGTATCAAATGTATCGGCTTATCGAATCAATCTACGATTCGATAACTAGGTTATATCGCATACAACCATTCGACACATGTTTCGCGAGAATGAAATACGGTATCACATACACGCATTATTCTCGGTCCCGCACATATCTCATATGCGCTCCTATTTCGTTTTGCTTGAGCCAGGAAACCTCTGTGCAGGATTCTAAAGACTCGTCAATACGCCGGCAGCAGATGATGATCATATCAAACATCCATAAGCCGCAAGCGGTCTGCTAAACGTAACGGCCACCCGGGTATTGAGCGATCAGAAGATCGACGAGCAAGCCCGCTCACACTCCTGTGAATCCAACCAGTAACACTTATCGTACAGTCCGGTCTGATCGTCTAATATGTCGCATATCTTGCCTAGGGGTGGTAAACGTCAGACCCCAATAGCTCGATAAGTCGTATCGATATGAGGTCTATAACAGTTCGAGAAACTACTGGTAACACTTACCAGTAAATCTCAGCAACCCTGGCCAGGGATTTCCGGTTATAGCCAATCGAACACAGCGCAACATCAACCCCCTATACCGGGAGAGACGAATCCACTCCTATCGCTCATTGCCTCCATGTGACTCGGGACTGTACCCAAAAACCACCGTTTTGCACGCCCTCTTGGACGTGGTAAGATGGAAATCAAAGCATAGTAGGAACCACACAAGACTCTATGACGATCTCGGGTCAACAGACTACTCTGTACCAGTGTAACCAGAGAACTACCATCTGACGTAAGGTATAATACCATCTGGGAGTTCTCGGCGAGTCCGTCCAGTGTACCCAGTCTCCACTGAGCACCCGTATATCATCTCTAATGTCAAACACCAATGGATATGGGATCATCCATCGCCCATCTGTATGGGTCGAGAAGGTACACGCTAGTCTACTCTGGTATATCGATGCCCCGTCTCGATACACCCACGACTAGGGACTTTGAAGGATGTACTTATGGACTACCATGTCCCCACTAGTATGATCCGCATCATAGTTCAGGTAGTCAAGTACACATCCTAAGGGCTTTACCAACATGTAACAGAGAGACAATCAGTGTACACGTTAAGGTAAAGAGTAACCATATAGCATACTATCATGTCGAGCAAGAAAGTCCTCCCTATATATGTCCCAGCATCCACTACAATATACATCCTATGTATAGTAATGGCCTCTAGGGCATACATATAACTAACAAACTGGTGTTCTAGAAAGTGGGCATGGCGAGAAACAAAACCTTTTGTTCCTCTTCGCAATAGAAGAAATATCTCTTGGAGTTCTTTGGATATCCCACAAACTTGCACTATACTGAGCGTGTCTCGAGCTTGTCCGCATGCTGTTTTTTTACAAAAGCTGGACATCCCCATGTCTTAATGTGATTAAGATAGGGTCTCTTCCCACACCACATCTGATATGGTGTAGTAGGCACAGTCTTAGTTGGAACTCGGTTCAAAAGGTATGCAGCTGATTCTAGATCATATCCCCAGAACGATCGCGGCAACTCAGCGTTACTCATCATGGACCGTACCATATACAATAGGGTTCGGTTCTGTCTCTCCAATACACCGTTATGTTGCGGAGTGTATGGAGGAGTAAGCTGAGAGAGACTTCCATTCTATTTTAAGTAACCCAGGAACTCGGCACTCAAGTATTCACCACCTCGATCAGATCTCAGTGCCTTGATACTTTTGCCTGTTTGTTTTTCTACTTCATTCTTATATTCGTGGAATTTTTCAAAAGCTTCGGATTTATGTTTCATTAAGAAGACATAACGGTACCTTGAAAAGTCATCCATAAAAGTAATGAAGTAAGAATAACCGCTTCGTGCATGCGTAGACATTGGACCGCACACGTCGCTGTGTACGAGTCCCAAGAGCTCGCTCGCTCTTACTCCGTGTCCAGTGAACGGAGTCTTTGTCATCTTTCCTTTTGAGACAGGATTGACAAGTTGCATACGATTGATATTCGAACGAATCCAAATATCCTTCTGTATGTAACTTAGGCAACCTTCTCTCATTGATGTGACCCAGTCTACAATGCCATAAGAAAGTTTTATTGATTTCTGGAGACTTTCTTTTGTGTGTATTCTGGACATTGAAAATCTGTGGTTGGTTCAATACGTATATACCGTTGTTTAATGTACCTGACCCAATCAAAACTTGATTAAGGTGAATGTTCACTACATTACTTACAAATGCAAATTCATAACCTTCTTTAGATAATAAAGATACAGAAATGATATTACAGGTTGCATTTGGTACAAAATAACAACTACGCAAAACCAAAAAGTGTCCATCTGACAATCCCAGGTGATAGTCCCCCACGGCCTCAGCATCCATGCTAGCTCCGTTTGCAACTCTGAGGGTCATGTCACCTGCTTTCAAAACTCTACGCTTTCTCAATGCCTGCAAAGAATTACAGATATGAGATCCTGATCCGGTATCCAATACCCAGGATGTAGAGTTTATTGATAGACAGTTTTCAATAACATACACACCTGAAGCTGAAGCCGCAACTTGCTTCAGATTCTGGGTTCTGGCCTTCCAAGCCTTGCAATCCTGTTTCCAGTGTCCACTTTTGTGACAGTAAAAGCACTCTTCTTTCCCCACAAGCTTCCCCGCTACCATTGTTGCTTTTGCCTTTCCTTTTCCCTTCGTATCCACTTTACTGACGCCGCCTCTTGGTTTGGCGGGGGCTTTCTTCTTCTTGCCCTTGGCTTTCGCCCTGGACCTAGAAGAGGAAGATCCTCCTACAAACAAAGTGGATGTCTCCTTACCTTTCTATAGGGTGCCCTCTGCACTCCTCAGCATGTTGAGGAGCTCTGAAAGTTCAACTTCCTTTTCCTGTAAGTTGAAGTTCAGGATGAACTGGGCGTAAGTGGAAGGAAGGGACTGGAGAATCAAGTCCGTATAGAGCTCATTCTCCAACGAGGTCCCAAGTTCCGCGAGCTCCTCTATGTAACCAATCATCTTAAGCACGTGTTCCGCTACCGATGATCCGACGGCCAACCTTGCCGAAAACAACTTCTTCGACACTTCGTATCTGGCGATACGAGACTGCTCTCCATACAGTTCTTTTGTATGAAGAAATATGGACTCTAGGTCCATATTTTCGTGCCTCCTCTGATGTTCGTTGTCCATCGAGGCAAGTACGAGGCATTTGGCCTTCGCGCAATCTATTTCCCAGGTCTTACGGATTTCCCTATCCGCGACACTGGTTTTGGGACCTGGGATAGGGGGAGCTTTGGTGGTAAGGAGATACCCCAACTTGTCGTAAGTGATTGCCATCTTGACATTCCTGAGCCAATCTTTGTAGTTTGGCCCTGTCAGTATGTTTTTATCTAGTAATAACTTAAGTCCGGTCATCTTGAATGGTCGCTACAATTAGGAGAGAGAAAAGAAACACTTTAGCATGATGCTCTTGCAAGTTTAGAGTGGTTTTTAGTTTTTCTAGACAGGATGGCTCCCACTGTCTCTCGAATCCCTTCTCAAACCATAAAGAAAGAATTAGTCGGGATCAATCTCACCGTACAATACTTGCTTAACCGTTCAGCCAGGCCAGTGTCGGTACTTTGAGGGAGGTTTTCCAACGCTTTCGTGAAGTTCCTTAATTAAGTAACCTCTTTTCCCTGTGGGCGTAGCCCGCTAACACCTTTCTAGACACCTACTAGGTTTATAACATTGATCGTTAAGTGAGAGTTTTCCCGAGGAGTAGTATATACTCACAGTAGGATCGGGATCCAAATATCATTGCGTGATAAAACCGAAGGAATCCTACCATAATCATCACACTCCAAATGGTATGCAGCGCTAGAAAGTTTCAGTACTTATGAAACTCCCGATGTGCATTTTTGCCCCATGCTCTTATGACCTTGACTTTGGCCAAAATATCATAAGTTTCATGTCAAGTTCTACCCGTCATTCTCTTGGTTAATTTGGACCCACCCGTACCTACCCTTGACTTTGGCCAAAATAGCAGCACGACTATCCCAAACCAACGCATCTATCTATGCTGCACATGAATACCCAATAGCTATCAATCACTATGCCTTGACTTTGGCCAAAATACATAGCTTGAATACTTTTTGACCATTTATGTGGAATGACGGAGGGCTACGAATGGTTTTGGCGAAACCGTGAACGTAGTGAACTTGATATAATCGATGGAACGAGATAGCTTTTAAAAGGAGTCGTTCATGCTCCGCGTTTAAAAGTTTAGTTTTGAAAAGAACCGAGTGGTTTTAAAAGTGTTCCAATCGACTTTTACATGGTTTATTTTCTTGCATTAGTTCTTTTAATGCGTCCCATCATTTAATCGTACAATTGCAGAAAACAACCAAAATATGACATACGCTTATGCCATTCGCATTCGCCACGGGGCCCCATCATCACCCGTTAGGTTACTTAACTAACGACCGAGCGGGGGCTGGGCTAGCGCGCCTGTAAAACATAAGCAATGCCTAAATAGTTATAGTATATAGATATATAGCAATGATAGACATTACAGATCACAGATGAATACATTGGATATACTAGGAATCCGCAATCCGTTCGAGCCTGCAACGAAAAGCGGATTACACGGTCGCGGTGAATAGCCAACACCCCACCCAAGACCCCTACGGGTGCGGCAAACTACCCGCCAAGTACCCGAAGCGAAGCAACCTCCCTCAACACCGTGAGTAGGCCACTCGGCACTTCGAGATACCCGGTAGTTTGTGCACCCCCTCCATGGGTCTATCCTAGGAGCAAAAACAGTAAAAAGAATTATACAATGACGGCTACAACCCCGACCCGGTTGTGCGGCCAAACAAATAATTATACATCAATTTACATATTACATGAATGAAAGAAAAAGAAACACTCATCTCACATCCACCCCGGCTATTCACCCGCGACAATCCAACGCATTCATATACACATACCATCAACAAACACAGATCACAGGTATGTATAACCCCCACTTATCGACGTATAGCGATTAGCGGACTTTCAATACATATAAACATCACAGATATAACCCTTTAGTCAAAGTGTAGTGAAGTTCGATCAAAAAATACGGATTTATAGGCCCCCAAAAAACAAATTTCTTTTCTGGAAAACCTGGGCACAAATAAACCATCTTAAAAATCCCAAAACCATGTCAGAAGAACACTGCACCAAACTCGATCCAGAACCGAGTCAAATCGGCCGCGGTTGCGCGGCAATAGCTTGCTATTGCAGTGGAACCACGGCGCTTTGAATGATTCACTGGACCGGGTTTGGTGAGTTTCTTAAGAAAACCCTGAGATAATTTTTGACGTATGATTTTTTATTTTTAGAGCAGAAAAAAATTCAACAGAAAGTTAGGGTTTTCATGTTTTGGTTTTGCGATTTTTCCGATCAAACTTCCATACACTTTACTATCTAGCTAGTTTACGTTTAGTTAGGCTCTGATACCACTGTAAGTCCACGTTGCCCACCCCGGTTCTTGCGGGAAGGTGGAAACGGTATAAAAATCGAATTTTTTCTACTCTAGGCAACATGGACTAAACAAAGACGGGATCTTTATTAAACAAAAACTAACTAAAGCTAACTAGAAATTAGCTACATGGAAGAATGGTTATACCAAGGGCTTTATGTCCTTCTCTCCTTGCTCCTTGTAGTGAACGGAAGTGATCTCCTTGTCGTCTTCTCTCGTCGAAGAAGGATCCACTCGAGAGCCTCAACCTTTGGCTTCAACTTCAAGCTAGAAGTGACTAAAGTGCTAGAAGTGCTAATCCTAGAACCTTAGATGAGAGTAGAGATTATCAAGAAGAGATTTTTCTCAAGCTCAAGTGTTTCTCAACACATGAGAGGGGAGAGCTTGAGAGAGAGGAAGAGGAGGAGAGAGAAAGCATATGATAGAATGAGAGAATAAAATGAACCATTCTCTCATATATGGGTGAATTATATAAATTGATAATTAGCAAGATAATTGTCATGGCTTAATCAAGTCATGACCATTATCATTTCATTTTTAATGCAAATTGCAAGGATCAAAGAGCATCTTTTATATGAAATGATGATGGTCAAAGTGTCAACCTAGGTCAACAAGTCAAGAATGTCAAATGGTCAACAACCCTAACCATGCACAATTATATTAAACTAATATCAATTAATCATAATACACACATAAGCATTAGGGTTAATAAAATGACAATGGTCATTAACCCTAATCAAAGTCCTCTCCCTCCGTCTCAATCAACTGTGCATACGCACCCGTATTCGTGATCCGAGGAACACGAATACAAAGAGATAAAACCAATCCCAAATCATATACTAGGATCTGGCTTAAACCAAAGCCCGCTAGTATAAGCTGTCTGGACAGCAAACGTGCACAAGTGCGTGGATGTGAACGAACCCTGTCGCAAAACCATGCGACCTCTACTCATTTTGCCTAAAGCCGAATAGCTCTCTGTGTAGGACTCTAAAGACTCGACACTACGCTGGCAGTGGGTTTGACCACAGACCGCAAGCAGCACTAGCTATACGTAACGGTCCCCAGGTAGATGCCGATAAGAAGACTGACGAGGTGACCCCATCTGAACTCCTACTGAGCCTGTATGTGACAGTCTCCGTACAGTCCGGTCTGTTCGTCTGATACATCGCATGGCGGGCCTAGGGGGGCGGTGAACGTCAGTCCCCTAATAGCGGAACAAGTCGTGTCGGAGTGTAGCCCAGAACACCCTGAGATATCACTGGAAACCTACCAGTATATCTCGCTTGCCCTGGCCAGGGACTACTCGTGTAATGGCTCTCCTGGACACAGCGCGTTGTCAACCCCCAATACCGGGAGAGACGAATCCTGTCTAACCGTCACTGCCTCCAAGTGCTTCGGGACTGCACCCAAAAACTATCTGTTTGCACGACCCCTTTGAGCCGTGGTAGGGTAGTAATCAAAGTGCAGTGGGAACACACTCGAGGCGAAGTGACAGTGTCAAGTCAGCGGACTAAGCTGTACTCATGTCACCTGGGAACTGATAACTGACGATAGGTATAATACCAACCAACAGTTCCCGACGAGTCCTGTCCAGTGTACTCGTAACCTAACGATCACCCGCATACTATCTCAAGTACGACGTACTGACGGCTGTTGGACAGACCATCTCCCACGCTGGGATGAGAAGTACATACGCTAGTCTACTCCGGAGTATCGATGCCCTGTCTCGATAGTCCAACGACTAGGGACCTGTATAAGGATATGCTTATGGATTACCCAGCCCCCACAAGTGTGAGCGCCATCACAACGCTGGTAATCAAGTAAAGATCCTAAGGGCTCTACTGATGTGTATATCAGCGATATGCTAAAAGAAACACATGCACATATTCAGGCAGAGACAAACCAAGTAGCATACTACCAATTCGAGCAAGATTGTATATACAACTTTGAATATCCCAAGCTTCCATCAAGTAATATGCATACTAGTATGATACAGTAATGGCCTCTAGGGCATATACACTAACAGGTTGGTCCCGCAGCCATTGGTGTGGTGCACATAAGATTGTATACATGTGCTCACTGGGAGTGAGTGTATTGAAAGGACTCGCCTAAAACTGGCTAGATGGTATTATACCTGACGTCAGATAGCAGTTCTCTGGTGACATGGGTGCAGATAGTTTGTCGACCTGAAGTCATCATTTGTCTCATGTGAGTTTTCACTGTGCTTTGATTACTACCCTACCACGGCTCTATGGAGTCGTGCAAACAGGTTTTAGTTCGGTACAGTCCCGAGCCACATGAAGGTAGTGAGCGATTGTTGGGGATTCGTCTCTTCCGGTATAGGGAGTTGATGTCGCGCTGTGTTTGGTTGGTCAACACCATAAGTCCCTGGCCAGAGCGGATTGAGAATTACTGGTAGTTAGACCAGTAGATTCTCAGATGGTCTTGAGCCATATAGGCATGGCTTGTCAGGTTATTTAGGGTTTGATGTGATCAACCCCTTACACCGGGCATGCGATACTCTTAGACGAATAGACCGGACTGTACGGAGATTGTCACGGACAGGCTCAGTAGGGATTCAGATGAGTTTGTTCGTCGGCCTTCTTTTCGATAGGTACCTAGATAGCCGTTACGTACAGTTAGTGCCACCAACGGACTTGTGGTTAAACCCACTGCCAGCGTACTGTCGAGCCTTTAGAGTCCTACACAAAGGGTTTCCCTGATTCAGGCGAACTGATGTAGAGGCCGTATGTTTTTACGTGCAGGGTTTCGATCATATACGTGTGCTAGCTACACTGATATTGTTCGGACGGATAATACTAGTGGGTTTAGGATTAAGCCGCATTCTAATATTATATTATTGGATTATCTTTACCTCTTGGTATTCGTATTTTTTTGCTGTACGAATACGGGTATGTATATACGGTAAGGGCTGTTCATACCAGAATATTGCATTTTAATACCGCTCATTCATTATCTATTTTTTGTATATATCGGTACTATTAACCGGTGTTTTCTCAGTAATACAGATTACAGGTATCCGTGACAAAACACTAGAAATACATCCAGAATCACGGATATATCATTTATGAGCCGACACTGCAACCGGAACTGCAAACCGATATCCCAAGAGTTATTTTGTAAACAAATAAAGTGTGTGCACATACTTTTGGTCCAACACAATACATGTTGCACACAACTCTTGGGCATGGACTAAGTGGGGGTGCCATGGCATGATGGCTAATGAGCAAGTGGAATGGTGTGAAGTGCATTAATGGTGCATTTATTGCATAAAGTGTTGAAGTGATGCAAAGCTACTAGTTTCCCTGCAATTCCTGGTGCACCACAAGTTCAAAATAGAGTAAATAAACTGCACCAAAATGATGTGAGGGGACAGACAAACCAACACGCAAAATACGGGACCCAGACCTCGGATTTTGGCCGAGATCTTTCATGCCAAATCCGGCCTGGCCAGCCCCACCTCCTCCTGTGAGCCCCATCTTCTCATAGTGTCTCCAATGCTACCATTTGGTCTTTATTTTATTGTTTGCTTAATCCCTTTTCTTGCCTATAAAAGCAGACCATGGGGCAAAGGAGAAAGGGTCCAATTTTGTCATTCTTTTTGCAACACTTCATTTTGTTCTCTATTTCTCTTGTAAATAGCTTAGCTTCCCCTTGAGATCCTTGCCTTCTCTTGATCTTTCAATCTCTTCATTGAGCTTGAAGGTTTAAGGGTTGGTATTTGATCTCAAGGGTTTTATCATTCTTAAAGATGAATAAAGTCTCTTTTGTGCTTCATTTTGCCTTGGGTTTTTAGCTCTCTCTTGATCTTGCAACCTCTTAATTGAGCCTGCAAGTTTAAGTTTGGGTTATTAAACCCATGGTGTATAACTTGTTCCATGGTTCCTAGTTCTTTCTTTCTTGCTTATTTCTTTCTTGCTTTTTATTACTTGCTTTACATTCATGTCTTTCACATTCATGCCTTACATTCATGCAATTTAAATTCCATGCACTTTCTTTCTTGTAATGTTTTCTTTTCTTTGTTATCTTTTCTTTGCTTTTTTTGGTTTGTTGTGTTGATGTTGTGAATATGTGTTGTTAAGAAAAGAAACTGATATTGTAAGTTAACGTTTCGTTTTTCATTTCCTTTTCCCGTCTTTTCCATATAAAACTCCGTCCAAACCTTACGCAAGTGCTTCGTTAGGCACCCTACCCTACCAAGGTAACGGTGATTTCTAACCGCGACCGGTTGCGTTCGGATTGGCCGGAGGCAAAAGCAAGAGACAAGAACGGACGGACAAGGGTCAATAAGCCGGATTCTATGAATACCGTGCTTAAGCACTCTAATCCACGTTGTTGCCGATTTCTCTAGCTTCATTGGTTGAGTTCGGCTCAAAGGACTTGAATACGGAATCCATTAACTTATATTATCCTATCGTTTCCTAACAAACTTTATACTTGCATATAACACTTAGGATAGATAAAGAACTTTCCGCCTCGCGCATTAACTCGTAACGACAAGAACGTAAAATGCCCCGTTTCCCTGTGGATCGATCCGTGCTCAACCGGCTAGCTGCAAAGCGACACCGTCTTGATTGCGGTTAACTTTAAACTCTTTCAATCAAATGGCGCCGTTGCCTGGGAGACGGTAACGTTTCTATTCTTGTAGTTTCGGGTTAATCTCTGTACATTTCACTTATACAACTAACCCTATTTTCAAAACAACATAAAAATTTCAAAAAAACCAAAACCAAAACAAAAACTAACTAAACTAACCATTTTGTTCTCTGGATTTCATACCTGCTAGCACTCTGGATCTTAACTAAAAAACCAAACAATATCAGTGAGACACTAGTGAAGCACTGTGAACATAGAAGAAGTTTGGAACCCCAACTCCATGGCAGAACCGGTGACATCACCCCCATTTCCGGCGTCGCCGGCCTCTTCATCTCCATTTGCCTCCAAGTTTCCCCCTATGATCCAGTGTTCTGTTTTTGTTCCATTTTTATTGTTTGTGTATTATAATTTTTAGTGTGCAGGTATTTGGGCATCCGTATCGCTTTTCCGCACTAATATCCATTTTTTCCGAGATTTGTAGATTTTGCGGAATTGCGAACAGCGAGCGTGTGGAGCAAAGTGTACATTTCAAGTTAAGCTGATTACGAAGTACAGTGCCAAAGATCCGGGTAGTTTGACCCGCGCAAGCGAACATTTCAAGCTATTCAGATTTAAACTTCAACGGGGTTTCCTAACCTGAAAACTTATCAGTACGTATTTCTCAAACACCTTCTTCTCAAATCCGACGCATCCAATATAACATCTTTGCAGGATTCTTTGCAAGTTCGCTAGCAAACGCTAAAACTTGACTAACCCGTATTTGTTGCAGTGCCGTGCTTAAACTCAAAAACGATTGTTTGATTCTTTGAATAATTTTTTTTAATTGCGCATTGCATACATTAATACGGACTTAAGGGCAAGCGAACCCCACAACATACGGTAAAGGATTTCATCACCTTTTCCGTGGCCCACAAATCATGAAAATAAGCATAACGTTTACACACACAAAAGTTTAAAAGAAACTAGACTTTAAGTCTTAAGGACTTCGAGCTCACTAGGAGAGGTTAATTGTGTTTAGAACACAGCTTAACGGTATATTGTTTACGGGGTGTCTAGGAAAGTGTTAACGGCAAAACCGCCAAAAGAGAAAGGGTTATTTAATTAAGGACCTTCGCGAAAGCGTCGGAAACCCCCCCTTATCTCTGCACTTACCTGGCCTCGTGATCAGTATATTTTGAGCCCGTTTCTCTACATAGTTTTACTTCGCTAATCAAGTTCTTGAGCAGGTCTAGTTAACCTAGGTGAACCCTAGAACGATTATGTGCGTGGTATTTTTGTGTCGTGATTATTTTTGTCCAGATTTTTTTTTGTGTGTATATTTCATTCTTTTGTTAATAACTAACTAAAAATATATATATATAAAAAAACCACATTCTTTTTCCCCTCCTTTTCTCTTAGTCTTCTTCCTCTCATCATATCATGGTTACCCCACCTCGCAAAACTCTTGCCGAACTTTGGTACCCACAACCAGACATCACTTACGGTTCTTGCTTTGGTCGAAAGTCCAACGACCCCTCCATGCCCAAAATTTCATTGAAAGATCACATAGACGCGTCTAGGACAAACACTTGCACTCCGCAATCCACTTTGTATTAACCTTTTCAACCTCCCGACCCTCTTATGTTGATACCCCTTTTGCAAGTCGTCCTTTGTCCTTCGCTGAACATATTGAACAATCCCGTAACCTATCTTTCACTCATTTCACCACTGCCAATTCTTTTGATCAACAATTTCAACCACCTTCTTATCCGTATGTTGATCCTACTTCTGTCCAACCATTCAATTCCTACCAGTCCTACCCGACTTTTACACCTTCCCTAGACATCATTTTTGAACCGCCATTTGGGAGTTTCCAGTATCCAAACAACTTTGAATCTTTTACTGAAACCCCTTCACAACCTATGTCTAGTCTGTAACAGTCATTGAAAGACTTTAGGGTAGCGTTATGCCAAAGATGATGGATTTGAATGCGTCCATGGCCTCCCTCATACAACCTAGTGACCCGGTAGCTAGTTTTCAACTAGCTCCACATTTTTCAATGTATGATGAGGCATTAGGACAGGCTGAGAATTTGAGTGGTGAGAGTGAGCTGTACCCCCTTCCAAATCAAACCTACCCATCCCAAATTGAATCACACAACTCCAGTTTTGAATGTCTATCAAGTGTCCCAAAGGATTTACCGATTGAAGATAGAAATTTTAATGAGTTGTGCGACTTTGTAGTTTTTGATTTACCCGATTGTGAAGGGTCCATGTCAAGTGAAACCACACCCAATCCTTTTGACCTCTACACCTCCATCTTAGAACCTAAATTGATTGAAATCCATGCTTTTGATGAGGTGTCTGAGAAATTTGATTTTCACTTGATTGAGGATATTGACGCTGGGAATATTTTGGATGATGAACCTGTAGCTTTGGATGAGTTTTTCTCTCCAATTCGTCATCCCGAGTCATTAACTGTTTTCCCGAACTCCATACGCGTCTTGATATTGATGAAATTTGCATAGATAAGCTGAATTTTGAGGAGAATTTTGAGGATATTTTTGAGGATGAAACAGTTTTACTTGATGAGTCGGATTTTCCAATTCATCATGTTCCTTTCATTGACTGTGCACACCCTCCCGAACCCTTAACCGATACCCCTCCTCGATCACTTCCCTCCATCCTTTCCATCGTTCCGACCTTGCAAGACACCGTATCACGTTCATTTACTATGTCTGGTTTACTAAGTCCGGCATACCCATGTTTTCACGCGAATCTTGAGCATTTGACCCCATCTCTCGACGGGTTGATAGATTAGCACAATCGCTTTTCACACATCGGTCATCACAAATTGTGCTAGTCTATTCACTCCATTTTCACCCTCAAGTTTATAGGGTTCCTAGGCACACTAATGAAGTCTCACAAGGCATCAACCATGCCAATTTCTAATTTTACAAGTGCCGAGAAATCCTAATACGGATCGTTAACTAGAATTTTAGGCGGAAAGAGAAACTAGTTAACATCTTAACTAAAAGTGAGAAGCTACAACCTTTGTAGATCCGGTTCTCCACTTCGTTAGCTCCACGTAGACGCCCTCTCGCTGTCCAAGTCGGATCTCGGACTCTAGCATCGGCTTCATCGGAGGAATGAGCGGACAAGTCGTCGGTTACGATGCCGAAGATGATCTACGTCGAGGTTACACAAGATCAAGCTCCAACTTCTCCAAGTTGTGAAACTTGTGAAGAAAACACCCTATACTACTTGGCAAGAGGTAGAGGGTGAAGAAATAGGAGGTGGGTTCACTTTAGAATTGGATTTCTCACACTTTTACTCAACATGCCATTAATGGTGGCAAGCTTTTTCTTTCTCTCAAGAAGAAGAAGAAGATGAAGATAGTTATGATAAGTCATTTAAAATGCAAAAGAAATGAATACTTATCATAATATGAACCATGGTTAGGTGTAGAGAATTGAATAAGGTTAGATGAATGGTTAAGGTTAAGCATGAAGACAAAATGGTCACTTTGGTCAAAGCTTCATGAAGCTTCAACAAGCTTCAAGAATGAAAGCAACCATTTTGTTTTCATTTGCAATTTCTTTTTAATCCAAATTAAAAAGATAAATGAATGAATAAATAAAAACCCTAACCATTTACTTAACCAAGGTTTAATTCTTTACACTTAACCAAATGAGCAAGTATCATCAAACATGATACAAACATGTGCACAAAAGTATACCACATATACAACTTGCACATCAAGTGAGAAAATCCATTTAAAGTGAATCAATACTAGTTAATACAAAGTAATATATTAAATATATAATTATACATTAAATCATTAAATCAACACTTGATTTAACGATCCGGTTATATCGCATATAACCGACTAGTATCCTATGTATCGGCTTATCGAATGAATCCTTGATTCGATATCTATTCGATATCTAGGTTATATCACATATAACCAATCGATACATTCATCGCGAGAATGGAATACGGTATCACATACACGCATTATTCTCGGTCCTGCACATATCTCATATGCGCTCCTATTTCGTTTCGCTTGAGCCAGGAAACCTCTGTGTAGGACTCTAAAGACTCGTCAATACGCCGGTAGCAGATGATGATCAAATCAATCACCCACAAGCCGCAAGCGGTCTGCTTAACGTAACGGCCACCCGGGTATTGAGCGATCAGAAGATCGACGAGCTGACCCGCTCACACTCCTGTGAATCCAACCAGTAACACTAACCGTACAGTCCGGTCTGTTCGTCTGATATGTCGCATATCAAGTCTAGGGGTGGTAAACGTCAGACCCCAATAACCAATAAGTCGTGCCGATGTGAGGCTCATAACGGGTCGAGAAACTACTGGTAACACTTACCAGCAAATCTCTGAACAGCCCTGGCCAGGGACTTCCCTATTACGGCCAATCGAGCACAGCGCAACATCAACCCCCAATACCGGGAGAGACGAAACCCCTCCTATCGCTCATTGCCTCCATGTGACTCGGGACTGTACCCAAAGACCACCGTTTTGCACGCCCTCATGGATGTGGTAAGGTGGAGATCAAAGCACAGTGGGAATCACACAAGACTCTATGACGATCTCGGGTCTACAGACTAACCTGCACAAGTGTCACCTGAGAACTGCCATCTGACGTGAGGTATAATACCATCTGGGAGTTCTCGGCGAGTCCGTCCAGTGTACCCAGTCTCCACTGAGCACCCGTATACCATCTCTGATGTCAAACACCAATGGATATGGGATCATCCATCGCCCATCTCATGGGTTGAGAAGCGTATACGCTAGTCTACACTAGTATATCGATGCCCCGTCTCGATACACCCACGACTAGGGACCTTGAAGGATGTACCTATAGACTACCATGTCCCCACTAGTATGATCCGCATCATAGTCCAGGTAGTCAAGTACACATCCTAAGGGCTTTACCAACATGTAACTATAAGACAGTTTAAAGAGACTAGTGTACATGTTAAGATAAAGAGCAACCAGATAGCATACAGTTAGTTATATGTATGCCCTAGAGGCCATTACTATACATAGGATGTATATTGTAGTGGATGCTTGGACATATATAGGGAGGATTTTCTTGCTCGACATGATAGTATGCTATCTGGTTGATCTTTACCTTAACGTGTACACTGATAGTCTCTCTGTTACATGTTGGTAAAGCCCTTAGGATGAGTACTTGACTACCTGGACTATGATGCGGATCATACTAGTGGGGACATGGTAGTCCATAAGTACATCCTTCAAAGTCCCTAGTCGTGGGTATATCGAGACGGGGTATCGATATACCAGAGTAGACTAGCGTATACCTTCTCGACCCATACAGATGGGCGATGGATGATCCCATATCCATTGGTGTTTGACATCAGAGATGATATACGGGTGCTCAGTGGAGACTGGGTACACTGGACGGACTCCCCGAGAACACCCAGATGGTATTATACCTTACGTCAGATGGCAGTTCTCTGGTGACACTGGTACAGAGTAGTCTGTTGACCCGAGATCGTCATAGAGTCTTGTGTGGTTCCCACTGTGCTTTGATTTCCACCTTACCACGTCCAAGAAGGCGTGCAAAACGGTGGTTTTTGGGTACAGTCCCGAGTCACATGGAGGCAATGAGCGATAGGAGGGGACTCGTCTCTCCCGGTATAGGGGGTTGATGTTGCGCTGTGTTCGATTGGCTATAACCGGAAATCCCTGGCCAGGGTTGCTGAGATTTACTGGTAAGTGTTACCAGTAGTTTCTCTAACTGTTATAGACCTCATATCGACACGACTTATCGAGCTATTGGGGTCTGACGTTTACCACCCCTAGGCGAGATATGCGACATATCAGACGACGAGACCGGACTGTACGGTGAGTGTTACTGGTTGGATTCACAGGAGTGTGAGCGGGCTTTCTCGTCGATCTTCTGATCGCTCAATACCCGGGTGGCCGTTACGTTTAGCAGACCGCTTGCGGCTTGTGGGTGATTGATATGATCATCATCTGCTACCGGCGTATTGACGAGTCTTTAGAGTCCTACACAGAGGTTTCCTGGCTCAAGCGAAACGAAATAGGAGCGCATATGAGATATGTGCGGGACCGAGAATAATGCGTGTATGTGATACCGTATTTCATTCTCGCAATGAATGTATCGATTGGTTGTATGCGATATAACCTAGTTATCGAATCAAGTAATGATTCGATAAGCCGATACATAGGATACTAGTCGGTTATATGCGATATGACCGGATCGTTAAATCAAGTGTTGATTTAATGATTTAATGTATAATTATATATTTGATATATTACTTTGCATTAACTAGTATTGGTTCACTTTAAATGGATTTTCTCACTTGGATTGTGCACATTGTATATGTGATATACTTTTGTACACAAGTTTGTATCATGTTTGATAATACATGCTCACTTGAGTTTGTGTAAAGTTTAAACCTTGGTTAAGTAAATGGTTAGGGTTTTGTTTAATTTATTTATTCATTTATTGATTTGTTTATTTCATTTTGGCAAAAGGAAAATGGTGGCTAATTTTGTTTCTTTGTTGAAGTTTCATGAAGCTTTGAAAAAGTCCACCATTTTTGTTTTATGCCTAACCTAACCATTCACCTAACTATAGTTTGCTCTCTACACATAACCATGGTTGGTTTACGATAAGTATTCTATGATTTTCTTTTTTAAAGAATAACTTATCATAATTCTATCATCTTCTTCATCTTCTTCTTCTTCTTCTTCAAGAAAAGAAACCTTCCCTTCATCAATGGCAAAGTGAGAAAAAGAGTGAGAAATCCAATTCTAAAGTGAACCCACTTCCTATTTCGTCATCCTCTACCTCTTGCCAAGTAGTAGAGTGTGTTTTCTTCACAAGTTTCATGACTTGGTGAAGTGGGAGCTTGATCTTGTGATGCTTCGACGTAGATCATCTTCGGCATCGTTGTCGATGACCTAGCCCGTCCATTTCTCCGATGAAGGCGACACTAGAGTCCAAGATCCGATTTGTACAGCGGAGAGGACTTCATTGCGGAGCTATGGAGGTGGAGGACCGGATCTACAAAGGTTGTATTTCCGTTCACATAGTTAATTTGTTAACTAGTTGCTTTTGTCGCCTAAAATCTAGTTAACGATCCGTATTAGAGTTTCTCGGCACCCGTAAAATTTGAAATTGGCATGGTTGATGCCTTGTGAGACCTCATTAGTGTGCCTAGGAACTCTACAGTGGTATCAGAGCCTGGCTAGAGCCTTAGGCGATGCGTAGACGGAATTAGAAGTCCGATTGAACCGAAACCCCAATCGCATTTTGCTTTCTGGACATTTTTGAAAAACGTGGTTTTTTCCTGATTAAAAATATTCAGAAAACTCAGTAGATGATTCTAAGAATTACTGTATAAAACGGGGCCCCTGAATCCATTAAAGCGCGGCAGAACCGCGGCTTTAGCATGCTAATGCGGCTGTTCCGCGGCCCTTTTGTCTCCTCTTGCAATAAATTTTGCACAGTAATTCCTAGTTTGCAGTGCTGGTTTTCCTGGGAATTTTTAATAATTTTTCAAGAGTTGAATTTTCTGGGTTGTATTGGGGACTCGGTGTATCGATCGGATTGTCTAATTTTGTCAGTATGTTTTTCCGGGTATTTTTAGAATATGTTAAAAAGTTCGACCGGATATAAATACCCACTTTTTCCCCTGCCGGGAAATTTTCAATTGTTGGATTTTTCTGTAGTTTAACGACGTTCTAAGTATTGCAAGTAACGCGATGGACCCTCTAGAAGACAACAAACCTTAACTCGATTATGTGACCGTCTTGAACTGCCCTTTGAACCTTCGGGTTTGGGGCAGTACGGCGTGCCACATGTGAGGCGTTGGCTTGACCCTTCTACGGCTGGACCGTTGGTACTGAGGCACGAACTGAATGTTTTTAGACTTGTTTCATGTGTTGAGCTGTATCGGGAAAACTTGGGTGTTCGATTGTTTGATCGAAAAGTTTAAAATTTTCTATTTATCCGGAATGTGATACAATACTTGGAATTCACAAATAGTTATGAGATAACTGAATGAATATTATAAACATAGAAGTTTAGTCTCAATTGATCGGTTGCCACGGAATTTTGATGTGATCAAAAGTCCGTCGCAATCACGTAGCGTACGCGGATACTCGCCGGGTAAACTTAATAGACAGCCTCACTTCATAGCCCCGACCAAGTGACTGTAGGAGAACCCCGTCGCCGAAAGCATCCGTTTGGGTGCTCGCGGTAGCGGTGTTCCGCCTTGGTGCACTTCGTCGACGGTATCGGGGGTGCAGCCGTCTATTGAAGTTTGCGACGAGCATTCGATCAGGATGTCGGGAATCTTGTTGAATTGCCCGACTTGATATTGAAAAGTGTTTTCGATAATGAGACTAAAATGCGGGGTTTATAATTGTTAGGCATGCGATGTCTAAAGAATTCGTTTGATCAGGCATGCGATGTCTGAGGTGGTTGCGGATTCCAACTGTTGTAGTTTTACACTTTCTTTTCTGTGACCGTAAGTGTAATATGTGATGTCGCCGGTTTCGTTGCTATATGTCAACGACAATTGGGATGCGCATATTTACTTACGTTGATGGCATGTGATGTTATGTGTTGCTGGATATGTTATATTGGATCGTCGTGTTTGAATAGCCGGGGGTTTTTTGTGTGAGATGCGTGTTTTTCTTTTTCATTCATGTAAAAAACTTGTATGTAATATTCTTTTATTGGGACACTTCCATGTTGCGGAAGATGTCACCTTTTGTATATTATTTACTTTTCCGCACTAGGATAGACCCAAGGAGGGGGCACAAGTAACCGGGTTCTGCAGTCCAGTGGGAGACCAACTCGAGGAGTCGAGTCCGGGTCTCCTAACTCCAGAATTGGTAGGGTTGCTTGCCGCTCTCGTAGGGGTCTAGGGGTGTGGGTTTGGCTATTCATCACGACCGTGGAATCCGTGTTTTGTACTGGCTCGTATTGAAAACACGGACGTCCTAGTATATCCAATATTTCATATGTTTCTTCTGCTGCGATATCTGTGATGTGATCATGTGATGTTCTGTGATGGATACTGTATATAGTATATATGATATATTATATAGGCGTTACTTATGTTTTACACCCGCGCTAGCCCTGCCCCGCTCTGCCGTTAGTCACCTAACCTAACTGTGCATGAGGGTACATCGAGGTGAATGCGGATGGAATAAGTGTACGTCGTATTTATCTGTGATGTTTAGGTGATTTAAATGATGGGACTTCATTAATATGATTAATGAAATAAAAAGAAACCTAAGATGTTGTAGAATCGAATTTCTAAAAATAAAACAGGTAGCTACAGTTCTTGCTTTGCACAGCGGTATATATGATATATCCTGCACCTTATTCGATGAGGAAAGGACCGAGATCCCTTCACCGGGAGTGACTCCTTTAGCAATAACTGGCAGATGCTACACACTCGGTTTGTCTTTTGATTGCTTTTAAGTGTTTTGCTTTGCACCGAGATATATATGATATATCCAGCACCTCATTCGACAAGGAAAGGACCGACGATCCCTTCACCGGGAGTGACTCCTTTAGCAAAACTACAAAAGCCTAAAAAACACTCCATTTTAAAATCATTTGATTCTACAATGATATCAAGTTCATTACGCAATAGGTTTTCAGAAAAACCTGTCGTAGCCCTCCGTCATTTCAGATAAGTTGTATATAGAATTCGTGCTGCATTTGTTGGCTTTCGTCAAGGTGCAGTGTGCGGTAGCTATATGCTGCTTATCTGCTGCATACGATGCGATTGGATTAGGGTAGTCGTGCGGATTTGTTGGCTTTCGTTAAGGGTCGTGCGGGTGGGTTTAATTCAATCAAGAAATGTACGGGTTGAACTTGGCTAGCGGGCTATGGTTTGTTGGCTTTCGTCAAGGTCATAGCACATTAGGGGCAAAATATTATCGGGAATTTCA
Source organism: Agapanthus africanus (assembly GCA_030015575.1). Lineage (NCBI taxonomy): Eukaryota > Viridiplantae > Streptophyta > Magnoliopsida > Asparagales > Amaryllidaceae > Agapanthus > Agapanthus africanus. The sequence continues at coordinate 862,307,402 of CM057338.1, read as the reverse complement.
AGTGTTGAAATTTGCAATGAGATTGCATACCTTCTATGAGATAGTTGGATCCCGATACCCACTGCGAGTAAGAGTTACTCCTGGGAGAGTTTTATACATTACAATTAGCCGATCAAGTAGGTGTCTAGAAAGGTGTTAACGAGGTTATGCCTCTGGGAAAACGAGGTTTACATTAATTAGGTTCGTGCGAAAGCACGGGGGACCTCCCTCGAAGTACCGACACTGGCCTGGCTGAAAGATTGGCGAACTTGTAGTGTGTAATTAATCCCGGCTAGTCTTTCCTTTTAGGGTTTGAAGGAAGATTTGATAAAAAGCAGTGGGAGCCATCCTGATTAGATAAAATAATAACCAATCTATTCTTGCAAGAGCGCACGCTGAGTGTTTTCTTCTCTCTCTCTCCAGGTAGCGACCATATCACGCCTTAATCAAGATAATAATACGGAATATTGACCGAACCCGCTTGTTATACTGAGCTGGGGAACGTTGGTCCCGCTCCAACTTATAATTGTTATATGACAGAGCAAGAAATTGGGGAATACCAGAATTCCCGTGCCGCCCAAATGAAGAGAGTGAATGCTGATGCATCATCTTCGGGTGTGTTCATTATACAGAACTGTTTCTCAGTATCCTCCGCATCCTTGGTATATGATACCGGATCAGGATCCCAGATATGTAATCTGTTACATAGGGCTACAAAAGGGTAGAAAAACTGAGAACGGGTGATAAGTTTCATGAGACAGAAAACGGGGCAAGTGTTGCAGCCAAGACTGTTGGTCACTGTCACCCTGTATTCCAAATACATTGATTCTGAACGAATGTTATTAGATACCGAACCTGATATACAAAATCATATCAGTCTCTTTATTAGTAAAAAAAGGATATAATTTTGTATTGTTGGATAATGTTTTGAACATTTCCTATATCAAAAGTTGATCGGTTCAGGCACGTTATGTAAAAGCATTGAAGTTCTAAATCAAACTACAGTTCCTAGTATACGGAACACACACAAGAGGAAGAGTTCAGAAATGAACAAATCCTTCTTGAGGTATTGTAGATTAGGTCATATCAATACGACCCGACTAGCTTAAGTTACATATAGATGCATATTTAAATTAGTTTGAATTTACATCTTGTGAAACTTGCCAGTCATGTCACAGAGATAAGATGACCATAGCTCCGTTTACTGGAAACAGAGAAAGAGTTAGTGAACTCTTGGGATGATACATGTTGATGTATGTAGGTCCCCTGTCTACACTTGCCAAGACCGGTTCTTTTTACTTCATTACATTCTGTCATGATCTTTCGAGATTCAGACCTATGTTCCTGTTGAAACACAAGTCAGAACCTTTTGAGATATTCACAGAATATAAGTTAGAAGTAGAGAACCAATACGGGTATAAGTATTATGTCCTTTGATGTGATCAAGGAGGAGAATACTTGAGCACGGAATTCCTGGACTATTCTAAAGGAGAATATGATTCTCTCTCAGCATTACTCCTCCGTATACACCATAGCACGATGGTATATCGGGGCGGAGCAATAGCACCCTATGTGATATGGTGTGCTCTATGATGAGTAATACTGAGTTACCTGTTTCCTTATTGGGAGTTATGCGCTTGAGAAGCTGCATACCTATTGAATAGGGTTCAAATCAAATCAGTTGCTTACCACTTCATATGTGATATGGAATGGGAAGAGCCCATGTCTTAAGCTACTTAAGATTTGGGGTTTTCCGGCCTATGTCAAAAAGCAAAATCCGGACAAGCTCCAGGCAAGGTCTGTAATGTAGAACTGGAAAGGTTCCAGCTATACAAACTACATCAGATGATTTGAAAGAACCAAAAGGATTCAATAGTTCCCGACGAACCTCAGCCTCTCCGCCGATCTAGTAGGGTTCCTCATCTGCCTGAGAGATACCTCGGTTTCTCGATGACAGTGGGAGCGAGGATTGCATCATGAGATGATGACCCAACTAGTTTCGAACTGGCCATCAGGAGTGGAACTCTGTAAGAATGGCTGGATGCTTAGTGATCTGAGATGGAATCCATGTACACCAACAAAGTATGGACTTTGGATGCTATATCTGAAGGGTTAAATCCCCATCAGGAGCAACTATATCTTGAGAAGATTACTTGGTGTAGATGGAAAAGTTGAGACTTTCAAAGCTAGACTTGTTAAAGCTTTTCGTCATCGACCAGGCGTGGATAATGATGAAACCTTTTCAAGTGGCTATGCTTAAGTCCATCCAGATCCTACTTGCCACGGCTACATACCATGACTACGATATCTGGCGGTTGGGTGCCATGACTGCTTTTCTAAATGATGTTTTAGAAGAGAACGTCTATAAGTACACAGCCAGAGGGCTTCATAGACAGTGGGAGCAGCGAAAACGTGTACAAGATGCTTTATAGGATAAAGCAGGTATCGCGGAGTTGGAACATCTGTTCTGATGTGTTAGTCAAAGAGTTTGACATCATCAAAATGGTAGATGAACCTTGTATAAACAAAAAGGTAGTAGGGAGTATAGTGACGATCCTCGCAGAGTACGTGGATGACATGCTCTTGATAGGGAAGGAGTTTCCTATACTACGATCGATCAATCTCCGCTTATCACAATGATTCTCCATATAGGATCAAAATGATACCTCCTAAATCCTGGGTTTTGGATGTATGAGATAGATCTAAATGGATGTTAGGATTCTCACTAGTTGTAATGAGATGGTATCAACCGATCCTGGGGAGAATCACTGGAAGGGTTCCAGGGTGATAAGGACGACTGAAAGTCAGTCACAGGCATTGTCTTTACCCTCAGTAAAGGGACGGTATGTTGGAAGAGTTCAAAGCTAGATACCGTGGCATACTAGACGATAAAGGCAGGATACATCGCTACTTAAGATGCTACCAAAGAGGCAGTCTGGATGTATATTTGTTCATAAGATGAACTTAGTTCCTCCCATTGTGTGACAATGGAGTTGTGGCTTATGCCAGGGAACGCCCGTCCCATCAGTGATCCAGACATATTCTAAGGCAGTATCACCTGATCATGGAGATAGTCGATCTCCCGGGTGATCAAGTTTAGGAGAGTAGACTCAGAGGACAACACGGCGGATCCACTCACAAAGGCCTTTTCCCAGAAAGAGACTTTTATGGGATGGTTGAGTATGAGATACTACAACCACTGCTATCAGATGGCCCTAGTGCAAGTGGGAGATTGTTAGTTATATGTATGCCCTAGAGGCCATTACTATACATAGGATGTATGTTGTAGTGGATGCTTGGACATATATAGGGAGGACTTTCTTGCTCGACATGATAGTATGCTATCTGGTTGATCTTCACCTTAACGTGTACACTGATAGTCTCTCTGTTACATGTTGGTAAAGCCCTTAGGATGAGTACTTGACTACCTGGACTATGATGCGGATCATACTAGTGGGGACATGGTAGTCCATAAGTACATCCTTTAAAGTCCCTAGTCGTAGGTATATCGAGACGGGGCATCGATATACCAGAGTAGACTAGCGTATACCTTCTCGACCCATACAGATGGGCGATGGATGATCCCATATCCATTGGTGTTTGACATCAGAGATGATATACGGGTGATCAGTGGAGACTGGGTACACTGGACGGACTCGCCGAGAACTCCCAGATGGTATTATACCTTACGTCAGATGGCAGTTCTCTGGTGACACTGGTACAGAGTAGTCTGTTGACCCGAGATCGTCATAGAGTCTTGTGTGGTTCCCACTGTGCTTTGATTTCCACCTTACCACGTCCAAGAGGGCGTGCAAAATGGTGGTTTTTGGGTACAGTCCCGAGTCACATGGAGGCAATGAGCGATAGGAGGGGACTCATCTCTCCCGGTATAGGGGGTTGATGTTGCGCTGTGTTCGATTGGCTATAACCGGAAATCCCTGGCCAGGGTTGCTGAGATTTACTGGTAAGTGTTACCAGTAGTTTCTCGAACTGTTATAGACCTCATATCGACACGACTTATCGAGCTATTGGGGTCTGACGTTTACCACCCCTAGGCGAGATATGCGACATATCAGACGACGAGACCGGACTGTACGGTGAGTGTTACTGGTTGGATTCACAGGAGTGTGAGCGGGCTTGCTCGTCGATCTTCTGATCGCTCAATACCCGGGTGGCCGTTACGTTTAGCAGACCGCTTGCGGCTTGTGGGTGATTGATATGATCATCATCTGCTACCGGCGTATTGACGAGTCTTTAGAGTCCTACACAGAGGTTTCCTGGCTCAAGCGAAACGAAATAGGAGCGCATATGAGATATGTGCGGGACCGAGAATAATGCGTGTATGTGATACCGTATTTCATTCTCGCGATGAATGTATCGATTGGTTGTATGCGATATAACCTAGTTATCGAATCAAGTAATGATTCGATAAGCCGATACATAGGATACTAGTCGGTTATATGCGATATGACCGGATCGTTAAATCAAGTGTTGATTTAATGATTTAATGTATAATTATATATTTGATATATTACTTTGCATTAACTAGTATTGGTTCACTTTAAATGGATTTTCTCACTTGGATTGTGCACATTGTATATGTGATATACTTTTGTACACAAGTTTGTATCATGTTTGATAATACATGCTCACTTGAGTTTGTGTAAAGTTTAAACCTTGGTTAAGTAAATGGTTAGGGTTTTGTTTAATTTATTTATTCATTTATTGATTTGTTTATTTCATTTTGGCAAAAGGAAAATGGTGGCTAATTTTGTTTCTTTGTTGAAGTTTCATGAAGCTTTGAAAAAGTCCACAATTTTTGTTTTATGCCTAACCTAACCATTCACCTAACTATAGTTTGCTCTCTACACATAACCATGGTTGGTTTATGATAAGTATTCTTTGATTTTCTTTTTTAAAGAATAACTTATCATAACTCTATCATCTTCTTCATCTTCTTCTTCTTCTTCTTCAAGAAAAGAAACCTTGCCTTCATCAATGGCAAAGTGAGAAAAAGAGTGAGAAATCCAATTCTAAAGTGAACCAACTTCCTATTTCTTCATCCTCTACCTCTTGCCAAGTAGTAGAGTGTGTTTTCTTCATAAGTTTCATGACTTGGTGAAGTGGGAGCTTGATCTTGTGATGCTTCGACGTAGATCATCTTCGGCATCGTTGTCGACGACCTAGCCCGTCCATTTCTCCGATGAAGCCGACACTAGAGTCCAAGATCCGATTTGTTCAGTGGAGAGGACTTCATTGCGGAGCTATGGAGGTGGAGGACCGGATCTACAAAGGTTGTATTTCCGTTCACTTAGTTAATTTGTTAACTAGTAGCTTTTGTCGCCTAAAATCTAGTTAACGATCCGTATTAGAGTTTCTCGGCACCCGTAAAATTTGAAATTGGCATGGTTGATACCTTGTGAGACCTCATTAGTGTGCCTAGGAACCCTACACATACTATCATATCGAGCAAGAAAGTCATCTCTATATATGTCCAAGCATCCAATATAATATACATCATCTGTAGAATTCTGGCCTCTAGGGCATACATACAACTAACAATCTCCCACTTGCACTAGGGCCAGCTGCTGTAGTATCGCCTACCGAGCATCCCGAAGAGTCTCTCAAACTGTATCTAGGGAATGGCCTTCGTGAGTGGATCCGCCGTGTTGTTCTTCGTGTCAACCCTCCTGACCTCGATCTCCCGGCGATCAACTATCTGCCGGATCAGGTGATACCGCCTCAGAATATGCCTGGATCGCTGATGGGACCTGGGTTCCTTGGCTAAAGCCACCGCTCCATTGTTATCGCAATACAAAGGTGTTGGATGCTCAATGGATGGAACCACTCCAACTTCTGTAATGAACTTCTTGATCTAGACAGCCTCTTTAGCAGCATCGTTGGCAGCGATGTATTCAGCCTCCATTGTCGAGTCTGCCACGGTTTCCTGCTTGGAACTCTTCCAGCTAACCGCCCCTCCGTAAAGGGTAAAGACAAATCCCGACTGCGACTTAGAGTCGTCCTTATCACTTTGGAAGCTTGAATCGGTAAAGGACTCCACTTGGAGTTCTCCGTTACCATACACCAAGAGCATCTCTTTAGTCCTTCGCAAGTACTTGAGAATGCTCTTCACAGCTGTCCAGTGACTCTCTCCAGGATCAGCTTGATACCTGCTCACTACACTTAGTGAGTATGCAACATCGGGTCTGGTACATAGCATCGCGTACATGATAGAGCCTACAGCCGAAGCATAGGGTATCCCTTGCATGCGAGCTCTCTCCAAATCAGTCTTAGGAGACATCTCTTTGGAGAGAGTGACTCCAGAGATCGTGGGCAAGTTCCCACGCTTGGATTCTTCCATACTAAACCTCTTTAGTATGGTGTCAATGTACTTGGATTGAGACAATCCCAATATCCGTTTGGATCTATCTCTATAGATCCTAATTCCCAATATGCAGGAGGCATCACCAAGATCTTTCATTGAGAATCTTTGTGATAAGAAGAGCTTGACCGATTGCAGCATAGGAATATCATTTCCTATCAAGAGTATGTCGTCCACGTATAATACGAGGAAGACGACCTTACTCTCTGCCACCTTCTTGTAAATATAAGGTTCATCTGGATTTTTGACGAAATCAAACTCTTTGATAACGACGTCAAAGCAGATGTTCCAACTCCGCGATGCTTGCTTTAAGCAGCTTGCACACCTTCCCGCTGCTCCCCCTGTCTACGAAGCCCTCTGGCTGAGTCATGTACACGCACTCTTCTAAATCACCATTTAGAAAGGCGGTCTTAACATCCATTTGCCAGATTTCGTAGTTATGATATGCAGCGATGGCAAGCATGATCCGGATGGATTTAAGCATAGCCACTGGAGAAAAGGTTTCGTCATAGTCCACACCTGGTCTTTGACGAAAACCCTTTGCAACTAGTCTAGCTTTGAAAGTCTCCACTTTCCCATCTACACCAAGTTTCTTCTTGAAGATCCACTTGCTCCCAATGGGTTTTACCCCTTCAGGAGAAACTTCCAAAGTCCATACTTTGTTGGTGTACATGGATTCCATCTCGGACCGCATAGCATCCAGCCATTTCACTGAGTCCCTACTCGTGATGGCCTGCTCAAAGCTAGTTGGGTCATCATCCTCCATGATGCAATCCTCGCTTCCACCATCCATGAGAAAACCGTAGTATCTCTCAGGTTGGCGAGGAACCCTACTAGATCGGCGGAGAGGCTGAGGTTCATTGGGAGCTACTGAATCCTCGTGTTCCACTAAATCTTCTATTGTGTTTTGTTCAGCTGGAACCTCTTCCAGTTCTACCTCAGAGCCTCTAATCTCTTTTGCAAGAAATTTCTTTTCTAAAAAGGTGGCATGTTGAGCAACAAATACTCTTTGTTCCTCACTGTGGTAGAAGATATACCCTCGCGAATGTTTGGGATATCCAACAAATTTACACATAACAGACCTTGCCTCGAGTTTGTCCGGTTTTTGTCTTTTGACATAGGCCGGGCAACCGCATATCTTTATAAAATTAAGATATGGTCTCTTCCCCTCCCATATCTCATATGGTGTGGTAGGCACAGATTTGGTGGGAACCCTATTCAGTAGGTATGCTGCTGTTTCCAGTGCATATCCCCAGAAGGAAACAGGTAACTCAGCTACACTCATCATAGAGCGCACCATATCCAATAGGGTGCGGTTCCTCCATTCTGATACACCGTTGTGCTGTGGTGTATATGGAGGAGTTAGCTGAGAGAGAATCCCATTCTCTTTTAGGAAGTCCAGGAATTCAATGCTTAAGTATTCACCTCCTCGATCAGATCGAAGGATTTTAATACTTTTTCCGGTTTGGTTCTCGACTTCTTGTTTATATTCTCTAAATTTCTCAAAAGCTTCTGATTTGTGTTTCATCAGGAACACATATCCGAATCTAGAGAGATCGTCAGTGAATGTAATGAAGTACGAAGAACCATCCCTGGCATGTGTAGACATGGGACCACATACATCACTATGTATTAGTCCCAAGAGTTCGGTAACTCTTTCTCCGTGTCCCGTAAACGGAGTTTTGGTCATCTTGCCTTTGAGACATGACTGGCAAGTGTCATAAGATGAAAATTCGAATGGTTTCAAATATCCATCCTTATGCAACTTAGCTAGTCGTGTCGCATTGATGTGACCCAGTCTACAATGCCACAAGAAGGATTCGTTCAGTTCTGAACTCTTCCTTTTGTGTGTGTTTGTTATGCTCAGAACTGTTGATTGATTTAGAACATAAATGCCATTGCACAACGTGCCTGATCCAACCAACTTTTGGTTACGGAAAATGTTCATAACATTATCCTGTAATACAAAATTATATCCCTCTTTACTTAATAAAGAAACCGATATAATGTTGCATATCAGGTTCGGCATGTAATAGCATTCGTTCAGAACCAATGTATTACCAGTTGGTAATACAAGGTGATATTCCCCGACAGTCTTAGCTGCAACAGTTGCACCATTTCCAACTCTAATGTCTTTATCACCTTCTCCAAGTTCTCTACCTTTTCTAAGCCCATGTAACTGATTACATATATGGGATCCTGACCCGGTATCTAATACCCAGGACGTAGAGCAAATGGAGAAACAGTTCTCTGTAACGAACACACCCGAAGAAAATGCATCATCATGTACTTTCTTCAATCGGGTGGAATGGGAATCCTGGTATTCCCCTATATCCTGTTCATTCCTATAACTTTTATAAGAAAGAACGGAACCAACGTTCCCCAGCACAGTATAACATGCGGGTTCAGTCAATACATCCATATTATTATCTTTATTAGGGCATGACATGGTCGCTACCTGGAGAGAGAGTGAAGAGAACACTTTAGCGTAAGCTCGTGCAAGATCAGATTGGTTATTATCTTATCTAATCAGGATGGCTCCCACTGGTTTTTATCAAATCTTCCTTCAAACCTTAAAAGGAAAGACTAGCCGGGATTAATTACACACTACAAGTTCGCCAATCTTTCAGCCAGGCCAGTGTCGATACTTTGAGAGAGGTCCCCCGTGCTTTCGCACGAACCTAATTAATGTAAACCTCATTTTCCCAGAGACGTAACTTCGTTGACACCTTTCTAGACACCTACTTGATCGGCTAATTGCAATGTGCAAAACTCTCCCAGGAGTAACTCTTACTCGCAGAGGGTATCGGGATCCAACTATCTTATAGAAGGTATGCAATCTCATTGCAAATTTCAACACTTGAAATTCCCGATAATATTTTGCCCCAAGCATCCTATGACCTTGACGGAGGTCAACAAACCACAGGGTGCAAGTCAAGTTCAACCCGTCATTTCTTGATTGAATCAAACCCACCCGCACGACCCTTGACGGAGGTCAACAAGGTCGTACGACTACCCTAATCCAATCTGCATCACATGCATAAGCAGATAAATACTAGTTAGCTACCGCACACTACGTCTTGGCGGAGGTCAACAAACGTAGCACGAATGCTAAGTAGGATTTATCTGAAATGACGGAGGGCTACGACAGGTTTTTCTGAAAACCTATTGCGTAATGAACTTGATATCGTTGTTGAATCAAATGAAGTTTTGAAATGGAGTGATTTTTAGGCTTTTCTAGTTTTGCTAAAGGGGTCACTCCCGGTGAAGGGATCGTCGGCCCTTTCCTCGTCGAATGAGGTACGGGATATGTCATATATATCACTGTGCAAAGCATAAACTATAGAAGCAATCAAAAACAAACCGAGCGTGTAGCATCTGCCAGTTATTGCTAAAGGATTCACTCTCGGTGAAGGGATCTCGGTCCTTTCCTCATCGAATAAGGTGCAGGGTATATCATATATACCGCTATGCAAAGCAAAACTGTAGCTACCTCCTTTTTATTTAAAATTTGATTCTACAACATCTTAGGTTTCTTTTCATTCATTAATCACATTAATGAAGTCCCATCATTTAAGTCACCTAAACATCACAGATAAATACGACGTACACTTATGCTATCCGCATTCGCCTCGATGTCCCCTCGTGCACCGTTAGGTTAGGTAACTAACGGCAGAGCAGGGCAGGGCTAGTGCGGGTGCAAAACATAAGTAACGTCTATATAATATATCATATATACTATATACTGTATCCATCAGAACATATTAAATGATCACATCACAGATATCGCAGCAGAAGAAACATATGAAACATTGGATATACTAGGACGTCTGTGTTTTCAATACGAGCCAGTATAAAAGACGGATTTCACGGTCGTGATGAATTGCCAATCCCACACCCCTAGACCCCTACGAGAGCGGCAAGCAACCCTACCAATTCTAGGGTTAGGAGACCCGGACTCGACTCCTCGAGATGGTCTCCCACTGGACCTTAGAACCCGGTTACTTGTGCTCCCCACCTTGGGTCTATCCTAATGCAGAAAAGTAAATAATATACAAACGGTGACATCTTCCGCAACCTCGAAGTGCCCCAATAAAAGAATATTACATACAAGTTTTTACATGAATGAAAATGAAAAAACACTCATCTCACATAAAAACCCCCGGCTATTCAAAACACGACGATCCAATATAACATATCCAGTAACACATAACATCACATGTCATCACCGTAAGTAAATATGCGCATCCCAATTGTCGTTGACATATAGCAACGAAACCGGCGATATCACATATTACACTTACGGTCACAGAAAAGAAAGTGTAAAACTACAACAGTTGGAATCCGCAACCTCTTTAGACATCGCATGCTTAATCAAATGAAATACTTAGACATCACATTCCTAACAATTATAAACCCCGCATTTTAGTCCCATTATCGAAAACTCTTTTCAATATCAAGTGAGACTAAACCGCTAGATTTATAACATTCATCCAGTTATCTTATAACTGTTTGTGAATTCCAATTATTGTATCGCATTCCGGATAAATAGAAAATATTAAACTTTCCGATCGAACATTCGAACACCCAAGTTTTCCCAAAACCGTTCAACACATGAAATAGGTTCAAAGATATTCACTTCATGCCTCAGTACCAACGGTCCAGCCGTAGAAGGGTCAAGCCAACGCCTCACATGTGGCACGCCGTACTGCCCCAAACCCGAAGGTTCAAAGGGCAGTTCAAGACGGTCACATAATCGAGTTAAGGTTTGTTGTCTTCTAGAGGGACCATCGCGTTACTTGCACTACTTAGAACGTATTTAAACCTCAGAAAAATCCAACACTTGGAAATTTTCCGGCAGGGGAAAAGTTGGGTATTTATATCCGGTCGAACTTTTTTAACATATTCAAAAATTATCCGGAATCCACATAGACAAAATCTGATAATCCGATCGAATCATTGAATCCCCAAAACAACCCCAGAAAATTCAACTCTTGAATAAATATTAAAAATTCCCGTAAAACTCAGCACTGTGAAAGAGGAATTACTGTGCAAATTTGGAGGGCCGAAGTCATTATGTCGCCGCGGAACCGCCGCAGAAGCTAGGCTTCTGCCGCGGTTCTGCCGCAGGTTGGAGGCATCATTTGTCCAATTTTGCACCGTAATTCTTATAACTTCCTGCTGAATTTTTTAAGCATTTTTAATATGGAAAAAACCCAGTTTTTAGAAAAAGTCCAGAGAGCGATTTGGTTTTAGGTTTACGGTTTCGATCGGGTTTCAAACATCGTCAAAGCATCGCCTAAGGCTCTAGCTAGGCTCTGATACCACTGTAGGGTTCCTAGGCACACTAATGAAGTCTCACAAGGCATCAACCATGCCAATTTTTAATTTTACAAGTGCCGAGAAACCCTAATACGGATCGTTAACTAGAATTTTAGGCGAAAAGAGAAACTAGTTAACATCTTAACTAAAAGTGAGAAGCTACAACCTTTGTAGATCCGGTTCTCCACTTCGTTAGCTCCACGTAGACGCCCTCTCGCTGTCCAAGTCGGATCTCAGACTCTAGCATCGGCTTCATCGGAGGAATGAGCGGACAAGTCGTCGGTAACGATGCCGAAGATGATCTACGTCGAGGTTACACAAGATCAAGCTCCAACTTCTCCAAATTATGAAACTTGTGAAGAAAACACCCTATACTACTTGGCAAGAGGTAGAGGGTGAAGAAATAGGAGGTGGGTTCACTTTAGAATTGGATTTCTCACACTTTTACTCAACATGCCATTAATGGTGGCAAGCTTTTTCTTTCTCTCAAGAAGAAGAAGAAGATGAAGATAGTTATGATAAGTCATTTAAAATGCAAAAGAAATGAATACTTATCATAATATGAACCATGGTTAGGTGTAGAGAATTGACTAAGGTTAGATGAATGGTTAAGGTTAAGCATGAAGACAAAATGGTCACTTTGGTCAAAGCTTCATGAAGCTTCAACAAGCTTCAAGAATGAAAGCAACCATTTTGTTTTCATTTGCAATTTCTTTTTAATCCAAATTAAAAAGATAAATGAATGAATAAATAAAAACCCTAACAATTTACTTAACCAAGGTTTAATTCTTTACACTTAACCAAATGAGCAAGTATCATCAAATATGATACAAACATGTGCACAAAAGTATACCACATATACAACTTGCACATCAAGTGAGAAAATCCATTTAAAGTGAATCAATACTAGTTAATGCAAAGTAATATATCAAATATATAATTATACATTAAATCAACACTTGATTTAACGATCCGGTCATATCGCATATAACCGACTAGTATCCTATGTATCGGCTTATCGAATGAATCCTTGATTCGATATCTAGGTTATATCACATATAACCAATCGATACATTCATCACGAGAATGGAATACGGTATCACATACACGCATTATTCTCGGTCCTGCACATATCTCATATGCGCTCCTATTTCGTTTCGCTTGAGCCAGGAAACCTCTGTGTAGGACTCTAAAGACTCGTCAATACGCCGGTAGCAGATGATGATCATATCAATCACCCACAAGCCGCAAGCGGTCTGCTAAACGTAACGGCCACCTGGGTATTGAGCGATCAGAAGATCGACGAGCTAACCCGCTCACACTCCTGTGAATCCAACCAGTAACACTTACCGTACAGTCCGGTCTGTTCGTCTGATATGTCGCATATCAAGTCTAGGGGTGGTAAACGTCAGACCCCAATAACCGATAAGTCGTGCCGATGTGAGGCTCATAACGGGTCGAGAAACTACTGGTAACACTTACCGGCAAATCTCTGATCAGCCCTGGCCAGGGACTTCCCTGTTACGGCCAATCGAGCACAGCGCAACATCAACCCCCAATACCGGGAGAGACAAAACCCCTCCTATCGCTCATTGCCTCCATGTGACTCGGGACTGTACCCAAAGACCACCGTTTTGCACGCCCTCATGGACGTGGTAAGGTGGAGATCAAAGCACAGTGGGAATCACACAAGACTCTATGACGATCTCGGGTCTACAGACTAACCTGCACAAGTGTCACCTGAGAACTGCCATCTGACGTGAGGTATAATACCATCTGGGAGTTCTCGGCGAGTCCGTCCAGTGTACCCAGTCTCCACTGAGCACCCGTATACCATCTCTGATGTCAAACACCAATGGATATGGGATCATCCATCGCCCATCTCATGGGTTGAGAAGCGTATACGCTAGTCTACACTGGTATATCGATGCCCCGTCTCGATACACCCATGACTAGGGACCTTGAAGGATGTACCTATAGACTACCATGTCCCCACTAGTATGATCCGCATCATAGTCCAGGTAGTCAAGTACACATCCTAAGGGCTTTACCAACATGTAACTATAAGACAGTTTAAAGAGACTAGTGTACATGTTAAGATAAAGAGCAACCAGATAGCATACTATCATATCGAGCAAGAAAGTCATTTCTATATATGTCCAAGCATCCAATATAATATACATCATCTGTACAATACTGGCATCTAGGGCATATATACAACTAACAAAGTTTGTATTCCACTTCTTTCTCCCTTCCGCCATTCTTCTTCTCATATACCGGGACCATATACCACTTCTACCCGCATACGGTCTCGGGTATTCTCCATTTCTTTTCTCTCCGTATTCTTTCACCAACCACACCATTATAACGATAATTTTTTTGAATCGTTGGTGTTAACTTTTGGCCTGTGTAAGGCCTTGTATAGATTAATACTGTTCTTTCCCCCCTAATCCTGAACTTCAACGCTTTACAGTGGAAACACTGTTTTACTTAAGTTTGGGGGGACTCTTTTTGTGTATATATTTTTGATTTTCTTTTTTGTTTTGTATATAATTTGTTTTTGGGAGCGCCGACAATTTTGACCCTCTTGGTGTAGCCGGACAGTGAGGACACTGTCAAGTTTAAGTTTGGGGGTGTGCTCGGTAAGCTTTCCACCTTCGCATTCATATGTATATTTTGCATTTGCATACCTATTTAAAAATCCATAAAAATCAATTTTTTTTTATAAAAATATAAAAACTTTGTCGTCAAGTTAGTTAATAGGGTAACTTAGATTTTTATTCCTAAAGTTTAGTTGATAGGTTAGAAATAACTAAATCCTAGGCTTAGAAATTGAAAACCCTAAAAATAACCCTCATTCTACTTAACCTTGGTAAGTATACATCCTTAGAGTTTTTTTTGAGGAATAGGTAATCTTGAGTTCAGTTCTTGAGTTAAGTCAAGATGAAGGGAAAATATTGAAGCTTTACTGAAGGATAAGTCTGAAAAATAGTTTCTATTCTTAAGTCCAAATTTAGAAAGTATATACCCTACAATTGCACGTACACGCACCTTGAAACTTGGGATAGTAGAGGATACCTAGAAATACACTTTTCTGAAAGCCTAGTATGAAAGAAAAAACGGTATTTAAAGCTAAACACCAAAAGAGTATCATTGAAAAATATATCTTGTCTTGAAAAAGAAAATTAAAGAAAAGAAAAATAAATAAATAAGTCAACACCTGAAAACTGCTATTTATGCTTTAAGCTCACACATTCAGCAATCGGCCGTTAGTGCCTCAAGAAGCATTAATAGTCGCATGAAAGGTGTGTGAGCAAATCCGTCCATCATTAAATGAAAAGAAGTAGTATTAGGTATTAGGGCAAGGGTATTATAGCTTGAATAGAATTCTTGAGTGTAGGGTGCAAATTTACACATACGTAGGGGTATACAATCGATATTTGGAGGAAAGATAAAAATGAAGAATAAGACTTATGTTTTTCGTAAAACTGATAAAAATCCCTGATTTGAGACCGCACTTTAGAAGGAAAACTCAGGAGATACCAACATCTTTCTAAACTTTTTTGGAACGTATAAGATCTGGGGTTAAATAGATAGGAGGTATGAAACATAAGGGTTGAATATTTCTAACTTAGGATGATAGAATTTCTAACATAGATACTAAACTATAGGAGTAGAATCAATGTTAACTTATGAAACTAGCTTGACGGGATTTTGTTGGAGATAGTGCCCTCAGAGTCAATTATTGGATCATATGCATGTGATTGCAATGATTGAGGGAGGACCTATCCTGGTCGGACAGTCTTACTCAAGATGATAGTATGCTATCTGGTTTACCTTTATCATCGTGTACTGCTTTAGGTGACCTGACAGGTCGCTATTACACGTTGATAGAGCCCCTAGGATTCTTGCTCGACTGCCAGCAGTATGAGGGCGATCATATACGTGAGAGCTGGTAGTCTATAAGCACATCCTTAAAAGGTCCCTAGTCGTGGGAGTTTCGAGACAGGGCATCGATACTCCAGAGTAGACTAGTGTATACAGTCGAGACCCTGACGAGGGGCGGTGGCCGGTCTCACAAGCCACTGGTGTCAGTTGGTTCACCTAAGATGTATACAGGTGCTCATTGGGTTATGAGTACACCGGACCGGACTCGCCAGGAACATGCTAGTTGGTCTTATACCTGACGTCAGATAGCAGTTCCCTGGTGACATGTGTACAGGTTAGTTCATCGACCCGAGGATCGTCATTTGTCTTGTGTGAGTTCCCACTGTACTTAGATTACTACCCTACCACGCTCAAAGGAGACGTGCAAACAGGTTTTAGTTGAGTACAGTCCCGAGCCACATGGAGGCAGTGAGCGGATCTTCAGGGGTTCGTCTCTCCCGTTATTGGGGGTAAGGTCGCGCTGTGTCTAGGAGAGCCATTACATGAAGTCCTTGGCCAAGGCAGGAGATTTACTGGTAGGTATTCCAGTAGTATCTCAGGGTGTTCTGGGCTACACTCCGACACGACTTGTACCGCTTTTGGGGGTCTGACTTTTACCAACCCCCTAGGCCCACCATGCGATGCTCATAGACGAACGGACCGGACTGTACGGATATTGTCACTGACAGGCTCAGTAGGGTGTCAGGATGAGTTCGCTCATCGACGTCCCTTTTGGTCAATACCTGGTAGCCCGTTACGTATAGGCTAATACCTCTGACGTGCTTGTGGTTAAATCCACAACAAAAGTGTTGACTATTCTTTAGAGTTTCCCACAGACCAGTTTCTCAAGTTTCGGGCGAAACG
The DNA here is from genome assembly GCA_030015575.1 of Agapanthus africanus. Lineage (NCBI taxonomy): Eukaryota > Viridiplantae > Streptophyta > Magnoliopsida > Asparagales > Amaryllidaceae > Agapanthus > Agapanthus africanus. The sequence continues at coordinate 862,290,928 of CM057338.1, read as the reverse complement.
CTGTAGAGGCCGTATGGAGATATGGCTGGGTTCAATCAGATACGTGCGGCATTGCACGGATCAGGATCGGACGGTTAATACTAGCAGGCTTTGGTTTAAGCCGGATCCTAGTATTGTACTGTGTAGATTTTGTCTCATTGTATTTGTATTCGGTCGGAATACAAATGCGGGTATGTATATACAGTAGCGGGGTTTTCCTGTAATTTATTACGGGATCAGTTTTTTGGAGTTGCCAGTTTTCTTTCCGTTTCTGCCATTTTCCTTTGTATCTTTCTTTGGCCGAAGATTGGTGGAGGAGGGCTTATTTGCATTTGTGCAAATAAGCATTTTGGAGGGTTACCCTTGCATATTGTAGTGTCATGATGGTTGCACCATCTCTTGACTTTCTTGACTCCATGATTGCTGGACTTTGGATGTGATGATGGTTGTTTTGGAGTGAGGGTTTGTTATGTGATGATTTCTTCTCATCATCTCTTTTCTCTCTCTTGGATTGATGATAGCTTCCTCCCCCCTCCTTGACTTTTCTTAGACTCCCATTCTCATTCTTTTTCTAGGAGAGGGGCCGGCCAAGATTGGGAGGGTTGCCCATTTTTTTGGTGGTGAATTTTGTTCTCTTGATGCTCCAAAAATTCCCAAGTTCATCACAAAATTCCATGGTTCATTTCCACCACTAAAAAGACAATTTTCAATACCCCAAATGAGACATAGAGCACTACACGTTTTCTACAGCAAATCTTGGGCACGTCGGCTCGCCAACTTTATGCCCGAGTTGCCTCGGTCCAGAGGTGGGAGCCCGTAAAAGAAGCCGGCGGCGTGGTGCCCTTCCGGCGACGTGGTGGAGACCGGAGATTCCACAGGGAGATCGGGATGACGACGAGAAGACCGAAGGACACAGATCGCTCGGTATATCTCTTTATGCCTTTCTCTTTTTAGCTAGGACTAGATTAATGGCACGATCCGGGTTTACAGTGCGCGGTGGTGCCGGTTATAAAGTTTAAAGTAAATCATCGCTTCCGCATTCCGGCGTCGGATTGACGGCCGGGGCGCCGCCGTGCTCTTACAGTGGTATCAGAGCCTCGCCATTAACCAAGTCTAGCTTTGTCTAGTGTGTTTACATTTCCGATCGAACAAAATTCCAAAAACCGCGTTTTCATGTGCATCAGTTTCTGTCGAAATTTTTTTAGCTCCAAATTTTTTTCAGGTTGTTGCAGAATGATGTGCAGGGAATTCTAAGAATTCTGTGAAATTTTGGTCTCGTGAACATACTACATCACCGTGGAACCGCGGCCAAACCCATGCTTGGGCCGCGGTTCCGCCACGACTTGCACTGTTCAGTTTACCAAAATTTTGCAGAAAGCTCCTGACTTGAAAATAGGGTTTTTGGAATGTTCTTTTTGGGCCCAGAATTTTTGTGAGTGCTACAGTAGTGCTTGGGGGCCACTTGGGTAAATTTGATCGATCGAATATATTAAACACATTAGTTCACAGTATTTACATTATATCTGCGACCGTGAATGTCACTTGATCGGTAAATCCTGTCTAACTGCTATAGCCCGGTTAGACGGATTTGCGAACGTGACATTCACGTTGATGTTCAGTGATTGTGCTGTGATGTTGCAGATTGGTCGTGGGGGATAGCCTGGATGCAATGCTAGTACAGTTTTGGTTTTATTATGTACATTCAATATTGCGGGGCGAGCGTCCGACATGTGGACTTTCGTCACAGCCTGTTTGTATTATTCTTTTGGGGCACGACCGGGTCGAGGTCGATGTACCCGTTGTATGTATATTTTACTTTCTGTACTAGGATTGCCCCGCGGAGGGGTGCACGGATAGCCGGGTTCTAGAGGGCAACGAGCCTGCATCTTATGGCATTGAGATGGAGGGGGCTTCACTCTAGAATTGGCGGGCTATTCGCCGCACTCGTAGGGGGTACAGGTTGACCCAGGAGGGGTGCCTAAGTTACCGGATTCCGTGAAGTGCTGGGTGGTCCATTCACGTTGCTGAAGGGGGCTGCCTCGCTTCAGGTTTTGGCGGGTAATTTGCCGCGCCCGTAGGGGTCTAGGATTTCATTGCACAGGCTATCCACACGACCAGGGGAACGTCGGGTTTCAGTTGCGGCTCTGTGAAACCCGGGGATCCCAGATATCTGTATTGTTCTGTGATGCTGTATATTTCTGTGATGTTGCATTTTATCACGCCTTGAGCGAAATATTATATATTGATATATATACTAGTAGATGTTGTATATGTTTTGCATCCGCGCTAGTCCAGTCCCCGCTCTGTCGTTAGTTAGCTAACCTAACGGGTAATGACGGGACCCAGTGGCGAATGCGGATGGCATATACGTACGTCATTATTTTCGTTCTTTGTTGGTGTGATCAATTGATGGGACTGCGTTGATTCGGATCAATGCAAGTTAAAACAAACCTAATCTGATGTTGTTGGAACACTTTTCAAAAAGCTGTTATTACAAGGGCGTTCTCTTTTGTTTTGCATCGTGGTATTCAGTTGGAATATCCTGCTCCTCAGTCGACGAGGCAAGGGCCGAGATCCCTTCACCGGGAGTGACCCCTTGGACAAAAGTTTGCGTCAGGGCAATAACTTCACTATAGCCGATTACTTTTTCTTTGCATTGTGGTATTCAGTTAGAATATCCTGCACCTCATTCTACGGGGAAAGAGCCGAGATCCCTTCACCAGGAGTGACCTCTTTAGCAAAGGTTTTCGTTACTATATTTTTCTAAAAAGCTATCCGTTCCTTCAACGATATCAAGTTCATTACTTTAAAGGTTTTCTCCAGAAACCATTCGTAGCCCTCCGTCGTTTCATATGGATAGTCAATAGTATTCAAGCTGTGTTTGTTGGCCAAAGTCAAGGCACAGTGTTTGGTAGCTATTGGTTATTCATATGCAGCATAGATAGATGCGTTGGTTTGGGACAGTCGTATAGCCTTGTTGGCCAAAGTCAAGGGCTTGTATGGGTGGGTTCAAATTAACCTGGAGAATGACGGGTAGAACTTGACATGTGACTTATGATTTGTTGGCCAAAGTCAAGGTCATAAGAGCATGGGGAAAAAATCCACATCGGGAGTTTCAAAAGAAACTGAAACTTGCCAGATATGCGCATACCTTCTGGAGTATGATGACGTGAGCGAATTCCGTCACGTTATCACGCGATGATAGTTGGATCCCGATTCCCACTGATGAGTTAGTTTACTCCTCGGGTGATCCCGACTAATTCTTCTTTCAGATTTGGAGGAGAATTTGACGTTACAGTGGGAGGTTTCCTGATTAGATAAATTGGTAACCATTCTGATCTAGGTTAGAGTGCACGCTGAGTGTTTCTTTTCTCTCTCTCTTTGGCAGCGACCATTGACCCGACCCTAGACTATGACTTAGTGACCAAATTAACCGAACCTTCTTAAACACTGGCCTTTTTGATTGTCAGAGTTGCAAACCTCATTGCCACTCCTACTTTTACCCTTTTCTCTAGGACACCCCGTGTTACTATGAACGTCCACTTCCATTGGACAAAACCATCGTATGGTTATATACGAACTCGAAGGAATTTATTCGAGAATGGTTTCCGGTTCTTGAGGAAACGAATAGGACTATTCAGTTGTCTTTTCCTTTTTACCTTCTCTCAAGGTTGCGAGTGCCCCTTAGATTAGGGGATAGTACACTTATTACGTAAATTGGACAGTCTTCTTCCAAACCATAGGCAGGTGCCGACTGGTAGGGAATGAAGAAAACCAATTAGCCTAACGATGGTGTACAGAAGGTATTATGTAAAGACAAAGAAAGGGATTAGAAGGAGGGCAAAGTAAATTACGACTGATATTCACGACCATACTAGGTATTTCATTAGCACTCCCACTTCACCTTTGTATTTCTCCAGAACACTCCGTATCACTATGAAGATCCACAGTTTATTTGGATATTCCATCGTATGGTTATATACGAACTCGAAAGGAACTTGTTCCAGTTCGGGGATGGATTCTGGTTCAGGGGAAATAGGAATAAGGTTTATTCGGTTGTCTTTTATCTTCACCTTCTCTCGCATTGCGAGTGCTCCTAGGATTACGACAGCACACCCATTATGCTTATTGGATAGTCTTCTTCCAAACCATAGGCTGGTGCCGAACGGTAGGGAAGGAAGAAAACCATTTGGCCTAAAGGGGTGTACAGAAGGTAATGACTAAAGACATATGAAGGGATTTGGAGAGGTGGCAAAGAATTATACGGTTACAGTCGTGAATCTGGATAATGGAAGAGGCATTACTAGGAATACCCGGATACCCCTATGAAACATTTCAATGTTTCAGTTTCACTGTGTACTGTTAATAGAAAACTGATTTCCCAATTAGACACTTGCTCCAGGTATGTATTTACCAGGTATGATTCTCACGTCTGTATGGATTTACAGATGATGAGTGGGAGTAAGTTATTGGAAATTAGGTGATCATCCTCACTATATCAGAATTCGTTGTAATTGGTGATATTTGAGGAAGTCACCTGGGTTGTTTGCCGGACGGCAAATATTTGGTTTTGAATATCCGTTGTTATGCACCAATTTCAAATTGATATATCTGTACGTCTATTTTTATAGAGTGAGATATACCTTTTTGAAATTATGTCGATGACATTTACCTATATCAGTTGATGGTTAGGTAAGGAGCATTAAACAGCGGTGTAATTCTTCTTAACCATAAGTACAGTTTTCAACCTACGACACACAGGGAGTGAATTATTAGACTCGAGGGACTTGTACAGAGTATTGTATATTGTCCAGTGTCCATCAGGACAGAGGGGATGGTCCTCGTACTATATTCAGTTTACTTATGACTTCTCTAATTCTAGACAGGTGTTTCGTAGAAACACAAGGTCTAAGTTTTGAGAAGTTATAGGTATATGAATAAAGTAGAGAACCAGGTGTTGCAAGTATCAGGATTCTTCAAGGTGATCGAAGATATAGATACTTGTGTGTGGTATTCAGTTGATAGTAATGATTAAGAGAACTTGCTTCTCTTTCAGGTTACTCATAATTGGAAGCATTCCTAAGTTGAGTAACGCTGATCGGCCTCCTTCCATTTAGTTGACATGCGCTGGAGACAGCTGCATGATTTTAATCTGGTTCAATTAAATCAGTGCCTCTGTTTCTGTATTGGATATAGAACAGCTCATATCTTAACATTGTTAAGGTACGGGGAGTTGTCCGGCTTATGCTTAAAACCAGACTCTGGATAACTTAAGGCACGTTTCTGTAATGGCTGTTTGTGGGTTGACCCAGGCTATGACGAGGGTTGACTTTCTACCATCTGGAAGATCAATAGTGATATTGTTCTTGACTCGCCACAGTTTTAATAAAAATGGATTTTTTCAGAAAGCAGTTGTGGGAGTATGGTAGAACTGGAACTGATTCCAGAACCACAAACGATTACTGAAAATTTGATAGGAACCTAAAGATTCAATCTGGTTTAACATTCCATTGGCCACTCTGCAGATAAGGTGCGTGACCACAGGCACCCGAGAGGTACTCCGGTAGCCTCAAGGACGGTGACAGGGAGGTTCTTGTTTACACAGACTTGCCATTACTGTTGTTCCAGACTGTGAGACCCGGCAGGAGGATGAGTATAGCGTCGTTCTAAACTAGCTTTAGAAGTGTACGTGTATATGACTCTGCCAGAGGGTTGTCGTAGCCAGTGGGAGCAGCGGAAGCATCAGGTGGCTTATGTCTATTTATAGACTAAAGCAGATATAGCGGAGATAGATCATCTATTTCTGATGTGATAGTCATAGGTTTGACTTCATCAGAATAGGGGATGGATCTGATAAGAAGGTAGTAGAGTGTGATGTCCTGGTATTTGGATAACATACACAGAGTAGGAAGTGATATTCCTATACTACGATCGGTTATGCTTTGGTTGTCACACAGTGGTTTCTCCACATAGGACTTGGATATTATATTAGACATCTTGGATTACTGGATCTATATTTTTAGATCTAGATTTGGGTAGTTTCCCAATCTGGGTACTTAGACAGCATTCTAAGAGTTTTTTAGAATGGACGACTCCAGGCACGGTAGTGTACCTGCAGGTGGTGGAGTCACCCTCTCTAAAGGTATCTTACAGACTAAAGGGGAGAGGGATGTGCATGATTGGCAGATCACTTGCTTAAGCAATTGAGTCAATCCTGAGATATCAAGTACCACACCAGATGTTATTATTGCGGTAGATGCAATAAGTTGATATTGATCCTATCCTGGAGAAACAATTGGAAGCAGTTTTAGAACATAAGTGGATGTTCTAGGGATATGATAACGACAGCCTCATTCAGGAGACAGTTATCATTCCAGGCTTCCAAGTTGACCTGGACGACAGGGTGTTCGTCAGAGTTATAGTTTTCCCTTTGACGAGGGGCAGTGTTTTGGACAGGTGAACCAAGAGGATACTGAGGGAGGCATGGCGTAGGATACTGATTAAGTTCAGTTGACGATACTGTCTAAGATGTTTGGATTTGCAGTTCATTTTGGAGCTAGGTCCCATCAGACATCCAGACACATTCTAAGACAGGTATTGCTAATTTTGGGAGATGGCTTTCTCCGCGAACTTGAGATATAGAGAGATATAGAAAGAAACATCAGAGCAGATCCACTCACTGAGGCTTTCCTCGAACGCAATAGTTTCGCAAACGAGCTTTGTAAGACGTACAAGTAGAGGAGTTGGGTGTTCGGTATCACACGGGCTGTGAGTATGCGACATCGCAATAATTAGCTTTGAGTGCAAGTGGGAGATTGTTGGAGATAGTGTCCTCAGAGTCAATTATTGGATCACAGGCACGTGACTGCAATGATTGAGGGAGGACCTATCCCGGTCGGACAGTCTTACTCAAGATGATAGTAGGCTATCTGCTTTACCTTTATCATCGTGTATTGCTTTAGGTGACCTGACAGGTCGCTATTACACGTTGATAGAGCCCTAAGGATTCTTGCTTGACTGCCAGCAGTATGAGGGCGATCATATACATGAGAGCTGGTAGTCTATAAGCACATCCTTAAAAGGTCCCTAGTCATGGGAGTTTCGAGACAGGGCATCGATACTCTAGAGTAGACTAGTGTATACAGTCGAGACCCCAACGAGGGGCGGTGGCCGGTCTCACAATCCACTGGTGTCAGTTGGTTCACCTAAGATGTATACAGGTGCTCATTGGGTTATGAGTACACCGGATAGGACTCGCCGGGAATATGCTAGTTGGTCTTATACCTGATGTCAGATAGCAGTTCCCTGGTGACATGTGTACAGGTTAGTTCATCGACCTGAGGATCGTCATTTGTCTCGTGTGAGTTCCCACTATACTTAGATTACTACCCTACCACGCTCAAAGGAGACGTGCAAACAGGTTTTAGTTGGGTACAGTCCCGAGCCACATGGAGGCAGTGAGCGGATCTTCAGGGGTTCGTCTCTCCCGGTATTGGGGGTGAGGTCGCGCTGTGTCTAGGAGAGCCATTACACGAAGTCCTTGGCCAAGGCAGGAGATTTACTGGTAGGTATTCCAGTAGTATCTCAGGGTGTTCTGGGCTACACTCCGACACGACTTGTATCGCTTTTGGGGGTCTGACTTTTACCAACCCCCTAGGCCCGCCATGCGATGCTCATAGACGAACGGACCGGACTGTACGGATATTGTCACTAACAGGCTCAGTAGGGTGTCGGAATGAGTTCGCTCATCGACGTCCCTTTTGGTCAATACCTGATAGCCCGTTACGTATAGGCTAATACCTCTGACATTCTAGTGGTTAAATCCACAACCAAGGTGTTGACGAGTTTTTAGAGTCCCCCACAGACCAGTTTCTCAAGTTTCGGGCGAAACGCTGTAGAGGCCGTATGGAGATATGGCAGGGTTCAATCAGATACGTGCGGCATTGCACGGATCAGGATCGGACGGTTAATACTAGCAGGCTTTGGTTTAAGCCGGATCCTAGTATTATACTGTGTAGATTTTGTCTCATTGCATTTGTATTCGGTCGGAATACAAATGCGGGTATGTATATACAGTAGCGGGGTTTTCCTGTAATTTATTACGGGATCAGTTTTTTGGAATTGCTAGTTTGCTTTCTGTTTTGGCCATTTTTCTTTGTATCTTTCATTGGCCGAAGATTGGTGGAGGAGGGCTTATTTGCATTTGTGCAAATAAGCATTTTGGAGGGTTACCCTTGCATATTGTAGTGTCATGATGGTTGCACAATCTCTTGACTTTCTTGACTCCATGATTGCTTGATTTTGGATGTGATGATGGTTGTTTTGGAGTGAGGGTTTGTTATGTGATGATTTCTTCTCATCATCTCTTTTCTCTCTCTTGGATGGATGATAGCTTCCTCCCCCCTCCTTGACTTTTCTTGGACTCCCATTCTCATTCTTTTTCTAGGAGAGGGGCCGGCCAAGCTTCAGAGGGCTGCCTATTTTTTTGGTGGGGAATTTTTGTTCTCTTGATTCTCCAAAAATTCCCAAGTTCATCACAAAATTTCATGGTTCATTTCCTCCACCAAAAAGGCAATTTCCAATACCCCAAATGAGACATAGAGCACTACACGTTTTCTACAGCAAATCTTAGGCACGTCGGCTCGCCAACTTCGTGCCCGAGTTTTCTCGGTCCAGAAGTGGGAGCCCGTAAAAGAAGCCGACGACGTGGTGCCCTTCCGGCGACGTGGTGGAGACCGGAGATTACACGGGGAGATCGGGACGACGACGAGAAGACCGAAGGACACGAATCGCTCAGTATATCTCTTTACCCCTTTCTCTTGTTAGCTAGGACTAGATTAATGGCACCATCCGAGTTTACAGTGCGCGGTGGTGCCGGTTATAAAATTTAATGTAAATCATCGCTTCCGCATTCCAGCGTCGGATTGACGACCGGGGCGCCGCCGTGCTCTTACAGATTTTGTGGGTAGTATCCGCTGAAAACCCTCAGCAGACAACACTCCTCCTACTAGGGACACCTAGAGGTTTAACGGCTTGTTGCACGCGGTCAGTGCAATCGCGTTCCCTGCGAAAGTGAGGCTAGGATTTTGTTTTTCTCGGGACGAGCAAAAGATAAGTTTGGGGGTATTTGTTTATACCAGAATATTGCATTTTAATACCGCTCATTCATTATCTATTTTTTTTTATATATCGGTACTATTAACCGGTGTTTGCTTAGTAATACAGATTACAGGTATCCGTGACAAAATACTAGAAATACATCCAGAATCATGGATATATCATTTATGAGCCGACATTGCAATCGGAACTGCAAACCGATATCCAAGAGTTATTTTGCAAACAAATAAAGTGTGTGCACATACTTTTGGTCCAACACAATACATGTTGCACACAACTCTTGGGCATGGACCAAGTGGGGCTGCCATGGCATGATGGCTAATGAGCAAGTGGCATGGTGTGATGTGCATTAATGGTGCATTTATTACATAAAGTGTTGATATGATGCAAAGCTACCAGTTTCCCTCCAATTCCTGGTGCACCACAAGTTCAAAATAGAGTAAATAAACAGCATCAAAATGATGTGAGGGGACACACAAACCAACACAAAAAATACGGGACCCAGACCTCGGATTTTGGCCGAGATCTCTCTTGCCAAATCCGGCCTGGCTGGCCTTACATCCTCTTGTGGGCCCCATCTTCTCACAGTGTCTCTAATGCTGCCATTTGGTCTTTATTTTATTGTTTGCTTAATCTCTTTTCTTGCCTATAAAAGCAGACCATGGGGCAAAGGAGAAAGGGTCCAATTTTGTCATTCTTTTTGCAACACTTCATTTTTTTTTCTCTTTCTCTTGTAAATTGCTTAGCTTCCCCTTGGGATCCTTGCCTTCTCTTGATCTTTCAATCTCTTTATTGAGCTTGAAGGTTTAAGGGTTGGTATTTGATCTCAAGGGTTGTATCATTCTTAAAGATGAATAAAGTCTCTTTTGTGCTTCATTTTGCCTTGGGTTTTTAGCTCTCTCTTGATTTTTCAACCTCTTAATTGAGCTTGCAAGTTTAAGTTTGGGTTATTAAACCGTGCTTACACACCATGGGTTTATTTTCGATAGAATGTCCGGCAGTGCTATAAAACCACTTTTCTGCTAGATCGCACAAGGTAAAAGGGAAAAGACGTAATCGCAGAGCATTCCCTGAAAGTTAGGTGGTACTCATCATAACACATACGTTTTCGAATTTGGTTATAAAAATGTATGCATCTTCAGATTCAAGCCCGTGAAATTTGGGCAACAAGTTGATGAAGTGGGGTTAATTTTCGAAATTATCCCCATTTGCTGGTGGAAGAGACAGACACGTAGGAAGGGGTCCGCGTACAGGGTAGCATCTTTTTTGAAGAGAGATGAGTGGTGGATTTTGCGCACCTATAGGTGGTGGCAGGGTGGTGTCGTTAAAACCCGATGGAGATCCATCCATCTCGGGAGATGTGGTAGGTGGAGGAGAAATAGAAAATGAAGAAGTATCGACTTCGAAGTCGACAGCAAAAATGTAGACTAGACGGGCACTAGAATCCCGTGTCTAGCCGATCATGTACTAAGAGGGTTTAGTACACGTGGCAGCGTGATATGTGTGAGAACGATTTTAAGAAGGCTTTTTTTGAAAAAAAGTCGGACGTGAGGATTGACTCAACAAATTACAAAATGCATAATTAATCCCTAGAGTTAGGGTCACCTAGGTTAAGTCACTAGACCGCTCCTAGACTTCCAAAGGACAAGTTGCAGTATCAATCCTCTACTACCTCCTTATCAATCTCGCGGCCAGATAAGTAGGAGGTATCCACTATATGAATTACCGAAACAGCGGGCCTAATTAAGTAACCACTTTCTTTAGTCCCACTTGCCTTAGATACCACAAGAAAAATGCGGATAAGAAATAGATTACCCACGACCTTCCTCTGTCCTAACTGAGCACGACAGTCCTTATGTCTTGTTCTAGATATATAGTCCTTAGGGATTGGTCTAGATATTTTTTACTAATGTGGGGTGATAGTATGCTCGTTTGTGATTTGTGCGGCCTAGGAAGGGTGATGAAATCCCTACTTAATCTGAATTTAGGTTTATTGCCCCTTAATGTCCGGTTTAAGTATGCAAAACAAACCGAAATCAAAACACGCACAAAAATCTTTTTAGCGGCGCTCTTTGCAAAGAATACTGCAGGTAAAATCAGATTATTGGAGTTTTAGAGGAGAGAGAAAGATAATAGGAAAATACCAGGGAAGTTTAGAGACCCAACTCCCATAATGGACCATGCTTCCGCCGCCAAATGCACCCAAGTGCCGCGGTTCCGCCGCCGTCTATTGGAATCTTCCTTTCAATATTCTTCTGAGCCCTCCAATGCTCCTCTGGTCCAAGCTAAAAATCTTTGAATCTCTATTTGCCTGCTCTAATTACTCCAGATTCCTTTGCAAAACTCGCACAATAATCGTTAGAAACAAGATGCTGTTTTGGTTCTCTTTTATTTTATGTTCCCTGGTTTTTATATGAAATCAACTCGAATAACAAGAAAAAAAATTACGACCGTTTCCCTGAAAACGGCGCCATTTGATTGTTCGTTCGAAGAAGTATTTTGTAAATAACAACAATCAAGACGGTGTCGCTAGTAGTTAGCCGCGATAAGTACGGGTCGTCCCTAGGGAAACGTAAATTCTTTTCTTGATTTAAACGAGTTGATAAAAGATAGGATGGTTTGATTGTCGTTATATTTTAAAAACGGATATAAAATTTATAATAAAAAGGCTTCTAGGGTTCATAGGACTTAGTAGTTAACGGATATAAAATTTATAATAAAAAGTCTTGTAGGGTTCATAGGACTTAGTAGTTAATGGATGAATATTTAAAAATGACTCTTTTAATCTTTTAATAGTTTAAAACTTGAGCGATAATGATGAATGTAGATTAGGGTTCTTGGAGGGAATTAGGGTTTCCCACTCTTAGCCCTTGTCCTTTCATTGTTCTCTATTCATGTCAAGCTTTTAACAAAACAAGTGTTTAACTAATCTCAAATCATGACCATGACTATCAATAAATTGATAGCTCACCCGATATGAAGGTTAACATTTATTTTGTTAAAGTTTATAAATATTAAAATGTTAAAAGTGAAAGGTTACGCTAGCGCCCCGACCATCTCCCGTGGCCAATTGCGGAACAAAATTTTTTCTGACGATTAAATATTGGCGCTAGAATAACCCTAAACCAGATCTACAATAAACCTAACTAGCTACAACGAAGCTATTTACTATGAAATGAGTTATACCATGAGGCTCAAGTCCTTCGGGTCTTCACTCCTCTCCTTTAGTATACTCCAAGTGGCCTCCATGATCGAGCTTGATCAATGGCTTCCTCACGTCGAAGATGATCCGCCCGAGAGTATCTATTATGAGCTCCTACCTCTAAACCGAGGTAACTAGATCACTTGGTTTGCTAATCAAAGTAGACTAGGTGAGGTAAAGAGTGATTTAGGTAGTTAGGTCTCACTAACCTTTGGACTCTTAACACATGAGACAATAAGGGTTGAGAGGAAGAAGAAGAGAGTGAACTTGAGGAAAGAGAATGTGGTTTTGATAATGATAATGGAAATGGCTCTTGATTAGACTATAAGCATGTCAATAAAATACCTCACACAAAATATCTAGTGCTATAAAATATCTCACAAAATATCTAAGTCAAACCAAGCCTCTATAGTCAAACCAAGTAGCCATGGTTCAATTATCATTTATAAAATTAACAAATCATTTCCTCCATCTCATAATTGTTTTAACCAAATAAATAATCAAAACCCTAATGAGGCGTCTCCTTCTAAAAGCAATCTTGAGTAATTACAAGAATGCCCCTCTCATCCGTATATACATACCCATATCCGTGTTCCAAGAAACACGAATATACTGAGATAAAACTAATCCAATAATGTAATACTAGGATCCGACTTAAACCAAAGTCCACTGGTATTATCCGCCCGAACATCATACATGCACAAGCACACGTATGTGATCAAACCCTGTCGTAAAACCATACGGCCTCTTCATAGTTTCACTAGAAGCAAGTAAACCCTCTGTATGAGACTCTAAAGACTCGACAGTATGCCGGCTGTTGGGTTACCTACAATGACAGCGAGGTCTCGGGAGGCATCACCCATGCTAAGTTTAAATTTTTTCCATTATAGATAACCCTAACCCTAGATATTTAACTAGAGAATCAAACTAAACAATCATGTTAACAACTTAACATCTAAAAGAGTTAGGGATTACAACCTTTGTAGTACGTTCCTTCTCTTCATTAGCTCTGAGTTGAGGTCCCTTCGCTGCGATCATCAAGTTCCCGGACTCTCGAGAGGCTCCATGAGGTGAATGATGCATCTTGCTTGAAGTCTTCGAAATCCAAGACAATCTACCTTGAGGAATAACAAACCCAAGCTCTCTCTTCACTAATGAGATATTAGTGAAGTGACCACCCTAATCTAAGTAGCTAGAATAGATGAGGAAGATGAAGTAGGAATTTTGCTCTCTTTTGTTTTCTTTTTCTCACAAAACAATCATCACAAAATCAAAAGCTAGAAAGCTTTTGTAAGAGGAAGAGGAAGATGAAGTGTGATGAATGAATTATTGTTGAGATTAGAAATGCAACCATGGGTTAAGCATGACATGCTTAACCTTTTTAGAGACTTAACCATGAGCTAGGGTTAAAGGTTAAGTCTCTAAAAAGGTTAAGCATGACATGCTTAACCTTTTTAGAGACTTAACCATGAGCAAGGGTTAAAGGTTAGGTAGATAAATATCTTTATAAAAATCTAAAGAGTGGACTTAGTCAACAAAAGAAAATATCTCAACATAATATCCTCAATTTAGAATTAACTAATAAAATAAATATCTAACCCTAATCTTAACCCTAGCATGGTTTGATCTCCAAAACCCTAGTTGCATTCATAACCTAACATGTTACAATATCACATATCACATATACAATATTTTGTAACATAAGAAAATAATACAATTAATATATATCACATATATATCAATGTATCATCAAGTGAGAAAAAGAATCATTTAAGTGAGCTTATATTAGTTAATGTAATGTAATATATCAAATATATAATTATACATTAAATTATCGAATCAACACTTGATCCGATAATCCGGCTATTTTGCAAATAACCGACTAATATAACATGTATCAGTTCATCGAATCAACACTTGATTCGATGACTGTTCATATCATAATATTGCATTATTATATTCCCCATTCTTATTCTTTTTATAAATAAACAGGTGCTTTTGACGCATGTCTGCTACGTATTACAGGTTACAGGTTCTTGGACAGAAAACAGTGAAAAAGACAAAAGACGACACAAAAAAGGAACTTTGACCAACAAATAGAAGGATCTTAATCAAGACTACACAAAAGATCAGTACAAGGCAACGCAAGGTCCAAGATTACAAAGCAAACGGTTAAAAGTCTACTGCAATTGTTCACTGGAGATCTGGAAGAAATAGAGAAGCCAAATTGAATAAAGATCCAAAGAAATAAAAAGCCCAAGAAGCCCAGAATCAGTTCCAAAATTTCTAGACATAAAATTTTACAAAATCTTGGAGTCTACTTTGACTAGGTTTTCCTATGGATATTTTGGTAAATGTAAACATGCGATTCAATTGTAACCTAGGGTTTCCTATCCTCTATAAATAGGAACTCTAAATCATTGTATTCTTTTCATGCCTCCCTATGCCTCCCTTCATTAATAAATTTTAGAATTCTTTTGGAGTACATCGGTGCCTCTTTTCATTTCATGAATTCTTTTGGAATTGCAGCACTAACGGCTATGTTTTGTTCCCTTACAGTGACCATGTCTCTTGATACCTCATTCCCGTTCGTTCGCTCGGAGGAAGGGTTTCCTGAAGCGCCCTTGGACCGCGAGGTTCTAGCCATGATCAAGGACCACGACCCGGAATACAAGAGTCTCCACCTTTGGGGGTCGTGGTATAATCAGATTATCATGGGTCGACGGAGCTTCACGTGCGCAGTACCGTCAGAACCCATTACGGCGATCCATTATGCCACCCCACCCTCGGTGCAGTATGCCGTGGAGATGGTTGATTGGACCTCGAAGGGCTTTCTTCATCACGCCATAGATGCGATTCCAGTCCAGCGTCCTATGGTTTTGGATATCCTGGGACGCCGTATCTGTCAGGGCGAGGCACGACCTTGGGGGCAATCATATAACATCGGTCTGATCCCCCGCCACCCGATCGGCTATCTGCCGTGGGCCCGGTATATCCTGTCGATGAAGAAGTCGCTGTTGATAAGGCTAGGATTGTACACTGCGGTTTACGTCTCTCTCTTCCAGTATCCCACGCTCCCCACCTGGTGGTTCAAGGCTTTCTTGGAGCAGTGGAACATTCCTACCTACACTTTCCTCGCCATGGATCGGGAAGTGTCAATTTCTCTGGAGGAGTTCACGGAGGTATCCGGTTTACCGGTTATAGGGGAACACTATGAGGAATTGCTCCCGACAGACGAGTATGTTTTCGGTGCTAAGCCGGTGGTAAGGGGGCTCACGCCGGCGAATGCTGTTCAACACCAATTTCCAAGCTTGATTAAAGTGTTGAACATCTATGAGGCCCTTTTCATCGAACATGGGAGTCGCGGAGTTAACTTTGAGGATTTCATCGCTCGGTTCCTACGCCCAAGCATCCTCTCATCAGAAGCTGCCAAGTTTGCTACCCTGGATGACCTTTTCGGTCTAGGTTTGGATAACCTGCCGGCGAAGGAAATAGACCAAAAGGGTTTTTTCCTTCCGGACTTCCCGACCATGTCTTTCGCAGAAATTGTAGCCCCTGGGATGGACGAGGAGGCCTTTTTCTTAGGATTTCTTGGGTTATGGCTGAGTTGGTTTGCAATCCCAATGCACCCTCACCATATGCGGCCCTCTGTCTTTTACCCAGCCCACCGGATGACCATCGGGGTAAAAGTGGCCGTTGGGATCGCCGGCTTGGCACACTTATATCATGGCCTCAGTCGAGCAGTGGATGCTAATGAGCCTGGGGTACAGCACGTGGTCTTCCTGATGCACTACTTTGTATTGTGGCTCGAGCTACACACGGCGGGTGTCTTCGGCATGCACAAAAGGCCCTCGTTCTTCGACAAGTGCGGTTTCCCTCGCATTATACAGCTGATCGGCGCATCAATTGCGACCCCATCACCACGGAACGCCAGGGGTTTACTCCTTCGCCCTTACACCGTTGGAGCCGGGATGTCCTTTATTGACAAGGTATTGACTATTGGAAAGACGTCCACCATTGCGGTATGACCATTATAAGACTCCTTTAAGGATGGAGCCTCAGTTTTGACGGCCCGGGAGACCCTCTACTTATATTCTATTAGACCGGGCTTCCTAGTCTTCAGGCAGAACGGTGCGGCGATTTTCATGAGATCTAACCCGCATCGTTTCGCCCAACAACTGGGCTATGATCAAGGGGTACCCTTGGAAGCTTTCCTACTGGAACCTGCTGCCACTGAAGAAGGGATGGAGAACGCGCTGCATCATTTCATGCGCCTGAATACGGGTTCTCACTTTTTTATCAGTGCGTCGGCTTACGCTCCACGACTCCTCAATGTATATAAAGAATGGTACGGTCATTCGACGGGAGCCGTCATAAAGGAGGAAAGGCGATTGTTGGTCAACCGTAAGGGTACGCCTCCAGGTAGCAATCGCAACGCTCCTTTGGTGCCAAGGACCCCGGTAGTTCCCCCTTTAAAAGATGCTAGAGCCGGGCCATCGCGTTCGCAGAGCCCCCCACGTGGATTGCCGCTCCCTGATATTGCGGATGCACCGCCAGCACCCTATGCTCCAGTGGAGACAGTGGTTGTAGCCTCGCCGGAGTCTGGCGTGGGTTCAGACATCGGGACCCGCCGCCCCAAAGTGGCTGCCAAGCGTAAGTCGATCCCGGGTGCACCCAGGGTTGGTGGGCAGAAGAAGAAAAAGAAGTCGCTCTTTGCCGCTGATGTCGCGTTCGGTCAGGAACCCCACGCTCCCTATGCTGAGGGCCTGAGTGAATACGGGACTAACGAGGGGTTAGTCATGCCGGATGACACGGATTTGGAGGCCACCCTCGAAGCTTCGAAGCGGTTGGTGAGGCGTGACGCATGGCTGGCTAAGCTTGCGGCATCAGGTAATCACTAGTCACATTTTCTATTGCATCATATCTTTATTATTGCCTTTGATTAATATTTTTCCTTCTTTTCTTCCAACAGGCATCATAACTGAAGAAGCCATCGCCGCTTCCCTCAAGACCTTCCAAGAGGAGGAACGCCTTAGAGCGTCTTTAGGCCTTAGTAAGTTTAAATTCATCAAGTTTTTATTTTTCTTGTGTTATGGTCGATCTAACCTCTCCCTTTTTATTGCAGGAACCTCAATGCCGTTCCCGCCAAGTGACGCGGATATTCTGCCAGCTGCCGATGTTCCTGCTTCCTCAGGGCTACCGCGGGAGGTCCGTCTTGAAGAGTCGATGAGAGATGCCTTAAAAGCTCTGGAGGCATCTCTAAACGAGGACGACGACACCTTAATTAAGGAAGCGTCGAAGAAGTCTATCGCGACTGCCCGGGAGGAAAGGAAGCGGTTGAGGCGCGAAGCAAAGGCACGCAGGGCTGCCTTGGCCATTGGAGCGGGCCCAAGCACCGTGCCTCGTGCCGATACCCCATCCGAAGAGCCCCCGGTCGCCTTGTCTACGGCTCATAGACAGGCGGTGCGTGCTAATAGGGAGGCTAACGATAAGTCCACCTCAGGTAATATTTCTTTCAGAATCTTGTTGTAAGAATTATAAAGCCATCGGTTCTTATATATTCTATCCTGCAGGGTCAAGTCCGACCGAGGGGGAGGCGGAGACCGTTGAACCCAAGGAAACAGAGGAGGCGGCACCTGACGAACCCGAGCTGACGGTGGGCAACGTCGCTGGGGCTGGGGAGCCTGAGATGGAGGTTGAGGGATCTGCAGCCGAGAAGGTCATTGATGCCGAGCCTGAAGTGGCGGCAGATGAAATGATCATTATAACTGAGCCCAGGGTGGTGGTGGACGAGGCGCTTGAGGCCGGCGACCTCGTGGTGACGACGGATGAGCCGATGGAGACCGCAGAGCACGAAGAAGTAGCGAGTGAGATAGGTACGACTCTTGGGGAAGAGTCAGCCGCCCTCTCCCAAGAGTACGGCAACGCTCCAATCATTGCCCTCCCCGCCTACGATCTTCCGCCGTCTCCTGGCCGCGTGAGCACGACGACGGCCCCTATTGAGTCGGGTGATGAGGCCACGGGCGGTGGCCTCATGTCGATGGAGGAGGGAGTCGCCTCCGTTTCAGCCGGCAGCTCATCAGGTAAATCCCAAGTTGCTGTCTTTCTTTACCTTATAATCCTTTCTGACAAGTTCACCTTTGCTCGTAACGCAGGTGCAGCCAGCGCCGATGCCCCACTGCTCGAGGGAGCGCCTTTAACGACTGCCTTGGCGGTGGTCACCTCTCAACCCTCTCTCATACCATCGAAGATGTTGGAAGGTATGGGTTTGCAATTTATTAATCTTATCTTTCAGACGTATAATTTGTGTACTAAAGTCGTACTGACGTGTCTTTTCAGGAGTGCTCTTTGACCATCTTTATCAAGTGTTGCTCCCACACTTCTCCTTCACATCTGAACTTGCTTCTCCCTCTGGTGGCGCTGGTGAGTATAGTTTCCGACTGATATCTTTCTTTTTCAGTGATGGAATTATTTCTAACATTTTCTCGTCCTGACTGCAGTGCTACAAATCGAAGGGGGAGAAGAAAGATCGGTCGCGCCACCGGCCCTTCCGGCCTTGCCACCTGTTTCAACTGGTATAGTAGACTATCTCATCAATGACTTTTTCCATATCTATTGAATCGTTATCTAATCGCATTTTGTCTTTTCAGCTGTCGCTCCGGTCTTGGCGCCTTTTGAGTCTCATATTACAATGCCGGCCGGTCCTTCCCAGAGACGTCCATCCTCGAAAGGCGCTGCGAATAGTCTGCGCATGTTGAGCGACTACATCGAGGAACTCGACGTCGAGACTCCTACATCTGCTGCAGATTTCGCTACGACGGTTAACCCGATGCTGGTGATATTTACTAATTTCCATGACGAAGGTATCGTCGCATCTTGGGTTAATCACTGCAGGGAGATTGAGGCTCGCTTTCATCAGCTGGAGTTGATGCGTCTTACCCCCGAGGTTTTGGCCGTGAGTACTCAACGGGGAGCATGGCTCGAGCAAAGCACTTCTCATTTCCACCATTTGGAACAAGAAGCAGCTTTGAGGCTGAAGGAGTGCCAGAAGTCTTCAAGCGAAACTGCTCGCCTACGTGCTGAAGTTGAGGCGAACGCCGCTGAGGTAAAGGCTGTTTTCGAGGGCCTTCTGGAGCGCATCTCAAATGGGTTGAAACTGAAGCAGGCACTTGACGCTGCTGAGCGTAATGCCCAAGGCTGCGAAGCCAATTAGTAGGCCGTCAGGGAGCAGCTTGCATCTCTCTTGCAGCAAAGGGCTCAGGTGGAAGCAGAGATGGCGGTGGTGCCAGATCAGGAAAAGGTGTGGAAGGAAGTGCATGAACAATTAATAGGGCTATGCAAGACACTTCCTTCCCAATAGCTGCCTTTGTACCAATAAACTTGTAAAAATTTTCTTTTCCTTCTTCGAATAACATGTATCCATTCTTTATTCTTTTATACTATTCCGCTTGTACTTCTTTGAGTTAATGAATAAAGATACACATTTTTTTTCTCTGCAATGTCTTGTATGCTCTTTCGCTTTCTCTTATTATCAGCATGTTGACTTGATAAACATAATTGGCAGATAACTTAGTTTTTTCCAAGAGATATCGATGGCTTAGGCCGCAGGTTCAGATCTGCCGCCTAAGACTTTTCAACTCTATGAGCCGTGAGGGTCTCATAGAGACTTTTCTCCCTACGGATCGAGAGGATCTCATAGGTGGGTTTTCTCCTTAGGAATCGTGAGAATTCCTAAGTGTGTTTTCTCTTATAAGTCGTAAGGATCCTATAAGAGAATTTTTCCCTCTTACGAGTCGACAGGATCTGTAAGCGGTTATTTCCCTCCTTATCGAAACTCGACTTTGGAGAGTGAGGCCCGTGAATAGTATGCAAGAGGCCGTTTAGACTGACTTGCAGGGTCCCATTGTTTAGGAAGCAAGTTTTTTAATCCCTGCTGCCTGAGGCTTCATCTTGCAAGTTGAGAAGAATCGGGAATTTCCCGCGGAGACACTGGTTTCTCAGCGAGCCGACGCGAATCAGGAGGCTCTCGTCAAGGACGCTGGTTTCCCTGAGTTGAGGTATTTGCCAAGGATTATTTGTTTCCCTGGTGTTGAAACGAATCGAGAATTTCCCGCGGAGATACTGGTTTCTCTGCGAGTCGATGCGAATCAGGAGGCTCTCGTCAAGGATGTTTGTTTCCCTGAGTTGAGGTATTTGCCAAGGATTATTTGTTTCCCTGGTGTTGAAACGAATCGAGAATTTCCTACGGAGACACTGGTTTCTCTGCGAGTCGATGCGAATCAGGAGGCTCTGGTCAAGGATATTTGTTTCCCTGAGTTGAGGAATTTGCCAAGGATTATTTGTTTCCCTGGTGTTGAAATGAATCGAGAATTTCCCACGGAGATACTGGTTTCTCTGCGAGTCAATGCGAATCAGGAGGCTCTCGTCAAGAATGTTTGTTTCCCTAAGTTGAGGTATTTGCCAAGGATTATTTGTTTCCCTGGTGTTGAAACGAATCGAGAATTTCCCATGGAGACACTGGTTTCTCAGCGAGCCGACGCGAATCAGGAGGCTCTCGTCAAGGACGCTGGTTTCCCTGAGTTGAGGTATTTTCCAAGGATTATTTATTTCTCTGGTGTTGAAACGAATCGAGAATTTCCCGCGGAGATACTGGTTTCTCTGCGAGTCGATGCGAATCAGGAGGCTCTCGTCAAGGATGTTTGTTTCCCTGAGTTGAGGTATTTCCCAAGGATTATTTGTTTCCCTGGTGTTGAAACGAATCGAGAATTTCCCACGGAGACACTGGTTTCTCTGCGAGTCGATGCGAATCAGGAGGCTCTCGTCAAGGATGTTTGTTTCCC
Organism: Agapanthus africanus; assembly: GCA_030015575.1. Taxonomy (NCBI): domain Eukaryota; kingdom Viridiplantae; phylum Streptophyta; class Magnoliopsida; order Asparagales; family Amaryllidaceae; genus Agapanthus; species Agapanthus africanus. Next base: position 862,269,790 of record CM057338.1, on the reverse strand, counting down.
TGAGTTGAGGTATTTGCCAAGGATTATTTGTTTCCCTGGTGTTGAAACGAATCGAGAATTTCCTACGGAGACACCGGTTGCTCTGTGAGTCGATGCGAATCACGAAGCTCTCATCAAGGATGTTGGTTTCCCTGAATTGATGTATTTGCCAAGGATTATTTGTTTCCCTGTTGTTGAAACGAATCGAGAATTTCCCATGGAGATACTGGTTTCTCTGCGAGTCGACGTGAATCAGGAGGCTCTCATCAAGGACGCTAGTTTCCCTGAGTTGAGGTATTTGCCAAGGATTATTTGTTTTCCTGGTGTTGAAACGAATCGAGAATTTCCCACGGAGACACTGGTTGTTCTGCGAGTCGACGCGAATCAGGAGGCTCTCATCAAGGATGCTGGTGTTAGTGTATATGCCCTAGGGGCCATTATTGTATCATACTAGTTTGTATATTACTTAATGGAAGCTTGGGATATTCACATGTATATAACAGTCTTGCTAAACATGGTAGTATGCTACTTGGTTTTTCTATCTTAATATGTGAGTATACGTATTGATAGAGCTCTTAGGATCTTGCTTGACTACCAGCGTTGTGATGGCAGTCACACTAGTGGGGGCTGGGTAGTCTACAAGCACATCCTTATACAGGTCCCTAGTCGTTGGATTATCGAGACAGGGCATCGATACTCCGGAGTAGACTAGTGTGTACGCTTCTCATCCCAGTTGGGGAGATGGTCTGTCCCACAGCCGTCAGTACGTCGTACTGGTGATAGTATGCAGGTGCTCGTTAGGTTACGGGTACACCGGACAGGACTCACAGGGAACTGTTGGTTGGTTTTATACCAGTCGTCAGTGAACAGTTCCCAGGTGACATGAGTACAGCATAGTCCGCAGACTTGACACTGCTGCTTCGCCTCGAGTGTGTCCCACTGTTCTTAGATTGCTACCCTACCACGGCTCAAAGGAGTCGTGCAAACAGGTAGCAGTTGGGTGCAGTCCCGAGCACTTGGAGGCAGGGGCGGTTAGACAGGATTCGTCTCTCCCGGTATTGGGGGTTGATATCGCGCTGTGTCAGAGAGCCATTATGCAAAGTCCCTGGCCAGGGCAAGCGAGATTTGCTGGTAGGTTCCAGTAGTTTCTCAGGGTGTAATGGGCTTCCCTCCGACACGACTTATACCGCTATTAGGGGACTGACGCTTGCCGCCCCCTAGGCCCGATATGCGATAGTCTTAGACGAACGGACCGGACTGTATGGAGATTGTCACATCAGACTCAGTAGGAGTTCGGATGGGTTTCCTCATCGGCCTTCTTATCGACATCTACCTGGGGACCGTTACGTACAGCTAGTGCCGCTTGCGGTCTGTGGTTAAACCCACTGCCAGCGTAGTAGTCGAGTCTCTAGAGTCCCACACAGAGAGTTTCCCTACTCCAGGCGAAACGATATAGAGGTCGTATGGTTTTACGACAAGGGTTCGGACGCATAGGTGTGTTTACACACGTACGACTTTCGGACAGTTTTTACCAGTCGGCTTTGGTTTAAGCCAGTTACTGGTATCCGGTTATTGGATTTATACAGTCTAAAGTTTTTCCGTATTTTTGCGGAAAGGAGGGGCGTTCTCGTAATTGCGCGAGAAGCTTCTAGAAGGTGGTGACTAAGGAGGTTTAGGTGGCATATACAATGAATGTGATTAGTGAGTCATATGGATGATTCATCCATGTCATTAATGCATCATAAATGCTTAATGACTCATGGAGATGAATCATCACTAGATATTATCAAGCATGGTTGTTAAATTGTTTTATTTTCTTTTCTTGATAAAAAGAAATGCTTGATATATATTATCATAACTCATTATTCTCACTTCATTATTATGTTCATCTTCTCTCTCCTCAAGCTCTCCCTCTTCAAACCCTAATCCTCTCCTCTCATGTGTTGAGTACAAGGATTAGTTAGACTAATTAAACCATAATCCTCACTCTATATCACCTAGCTTCTTTGATTAGCACTTAAAGAAGGTTAGTTGCCTCAAGTTTAGAGGCTAAGCTTGGAGTAAAGCTCTCGGGTGGATCGTCTACTACTTCGAGAAGGCCGAGGAGGAGGAGGAGTTCGCAAAGACGAAGGACACGATTCGTTAGGTATAATCCCTAAACATAGTAGTATAGAACTTCTATGTTTCTTGTTAGTTATCGTTTAGCTTCGATTCGTGCGGTTAGTCGATGTTTAAGCAAAGAACAAGATCGTTTTTCATATTTCCGCCTCCTCGCAAGTCGTGGGGTGTTGTACATCGACTTACAGTGGTATCAGAGCCTCGCTAAACAATAAATAACTTACTTGCAAATTTGTATGAATTTCGAACGGAAAAAACGAAACCGGAAAAGCCCGAAATCATGGTTTTCTGTCGAATTTTAAATGAAGTCCTAAAATTTTTCAGGGAGGTTCAGAAAGCTTAAAAAGACAGTATAAGAACACCCAAGAAATTTGGGCCCCTGAATCGCCTAAAGAGCCGCGGAACCGCGGCGGATCGCACCGATCCGCCGCGCTTCCGCCGCCGAGTTGGCGATTCAGGAACCCAATTTTCCTGTGTTGCTTCTCTGTGATATTTGGTATTTTCTGGAAGTTTTTATTTTTGCTCAGGTTTCAGATTTACAGAGAAGTATTAGAGCAAAATTAAAAGTGTTTAATCGATCGAAATTATACAGTATTTGCTTGTTGGATTATATCTGTTTTTGTATAATGTGTTCGTAAACCTCCCCTAACTGCTAGTATGTCGGTTGGCAGGGGGTTGCACATTTCTGTATTGGATTTTATCTGTTTGTGTATATGAACTGTGTTGGACTATTGTGATGTATAGCCGGGGTTATGTGATGGGTTATTATTTAATTCATTTGATGTAAATGTAATTTGTTTTAATATTATTTTGCGGGGCACATCCAGGTTGCGGTTGTAGCCACCGTTGTATTATTTCATTTTACTGTTTTTTGCTCCTAGGACAGACCCAAGGTGGGGTGCACAAACTGCCGGGTGGGTAGTTTGCCGTACCCGTTGGGGTCTTGGGTGGGGTAATGGCTATTCATCACAACTGTGTAATACGTCTTTTGTTGCAGGCTCAAAACAAACACGGATTGCTTGCAAATCCAATAAAATTCATCTGTGATCTGGAATGCCTATTATTGCGTCTGACGAATGTACAATATCTATATATGATAGCTATTTAGACGTCACTTATGTTTTACACCCGCGCTAGCCCACCCCCCGCTCTGTCGTTAGTTAAGTAACCTAACGGGTGATGACGGGACCCCGTGGCGAATGCGGATGGCATAAGAGGACGTTGTATTTTCGTTGTTTTCTGCAATGATAGGTTAATGATGGGACGCATTATTTATAATGCAAAGAAAATAAACCAAAAGTTTAATCGTTGGAACAATTTAAAAGAAACCACTCGGTTAATTTTAAAAATAGATATTTTTAAATGCGGAGCTTTAACCACTCCTTTTAAAAAGCTATCAGGTTCCTTCGGTTATATCAAGTTCACTACGTTCACGGTTTCGCCAAAACCATTCGTAGCCCTCCGTCATTTCATCTGGGTATTCAGTAGTATTCAAGCTATGTATTTTGACCAACGCCAAGGCATAGTTTGGTAGCTGCTGAGTATTCATTTGTTGCATAGATAGATGAGTTAGTTTGGGACAGTCGTATGATCATTTTGGCCAACGTCAAGGATATGTACGGATGGGTTCAAATTAACAAGATAATGATGGGTAGAACTTGACATGTGACTTATGATATTTTGACCAACGCCAAGGTCATAAGAGCATGGGGCAAAAATATATATCGGGAATTTCTAAAGAAACTGAAATTTGCAAAGAGTTGCATACCATTTGGAGTTTGATGAATGTTGGTAGGATTCCTTCAACATTATCATACGATGATATTTGGATCCCGATCCTACTGTGAGTATATGCTACTTATCAGGATATTCGTCACTTAACGATCAATGCTATAAACCAAGTAGGTGTCAAGAAAGGTGTCAGCGGGGTTAAGCCCCCAGAGAAAAGAGGTTATTTAATTAAGGAACTTCGCGAAAGCGTTGGAAAACCTCCTTCGAAGTATCGACACTAGCCTGGCTGAACGGTTAAGCAAGAATTGTACGGTGAGAATAGTCCTGGCTAATTCTTCTTTTATGGTTTGAGGAAGGATTCGAGAAACAGTGGGAGCCATCCAGTTTAGATAAACTAAAAACCACTCTAAACTTGCAAGAGCATCATGCTAAAGAGTTTTCTTCTCTCTCTCCTATTTGCAGCGACCCTGAAAATGACTGGACTTAAGTTACTTTTAGAGAAAAATATACTGACAGGGCCAAACTATAAAGATTGACTGCGGAATGTCAAAATGGCTTGACCTATGACAAACTGGGGTACGTCCTCACCGCTACGGCACCTGCTGTCCTTGGTCCCAAATCCAGTAATGCGGATAAGGAAATCCGCAAAACCTGGGATTTAGATTGCGCGAAAGCCAAGTGCATCGTGCTTGCCTCAATGAACAATGAACATCAGAGGAGGCACGAGGATATGAACCTAGATGGCATATTTCTCCATACAAAGGAACTTTATGGAGAGCAATCTCGTATAGCAAGATACGAGACCTCTAAGAACTTGTTTCGAGCGAGGTTGGCTGTCGGGTCATCGGTAGGAGAACATGTCCTAAAGATGATCGGCTATATTGAAGAGCTCACAGACCTTGGGACGACTTTGGATAATGAGCTCTATACAGACCTTATTCTCCAGTCCCTTCCTCACACCTACGCCCAGTTTATCCTGAACTTCAACCTTCAAAGAAAAGAAGTTGAACTTCCGGAACTCCTAAACATGTTAAGGAGTGCAGAGGGCACCTTGCAGAAGACAAGGGAAACACCCGCTATGTTTGTTGGCGGTGCATCTTCTTCCGGGTCCAAGGCTAGGGCCAAAGGAAGGAAGAAGAAGGCCGCCACCAAACCTAGAGGAGGTGTTAGTAAGGTGGGAGGGAAGGGAAAGAAAAAGTTTGCAGTACCGGTAGTGGGCCAGGAGGAGTGCTTCCATTGTCACAGGAAAGGGCACTGGAAGAAAGATTGCAAGGTGTGGAACGCCAAGAACCAGGAACCGAAGCAAGCTGTGGCTTCGACTTCAGCTGTGTTTGTAATTGAGAATTGTCTGTCAATTAACTCTACTTCCTGGGTATTGGATACCGGATCAGGATCTCATATTTGCAATTCATTGCAGGCACTGAGAAACCGTAGAGTGCTGAAGGAAGGTGATATGACCCTAAAGGTTGCTAACGGAGCTAGCGTGGGAGCTGCGTCCGTCGGGGATTATCACCTGGGATTGACGAATGGACATATTTTGGTTTTACATAACTGTTTTTTTTGTACCAAGCTTAACGTGTAATATCATATCAGTTTCCTTTTATCAATTAAAGGTTATGATTTCACGTTTGTAAGAGATGTTGTTAACATCCACCTTAATCATGGTTTGATTGGGTCCGGTACACTAAATAACAGTATATATGTTTTAAACCAACTCCAAATTTTCAACGTACAGAACACACTAAAAAGAAAGTCTCCAGATTTAAATAAAGCTTTGTTATGGCATTGTAGACTGGGTCACATCAATGAGAGAAGGTTGACTAAGTTGCATCGAGAAGGATATTTGGACTCGTTCGAATATCAAACTTATGACACTTGTCAATCTTGTCTCAAAGGAAAGATGACAAAGACTCCATTTACTGGACAAGGAGTAAGAGCGAGCGAGCTCTTAGGACTCATACACAGTGATGTATGCGGTCCAATGTCTACACATGCAAGAGGTGCTTTTTCTTATTTCATTACTTTCACGGATGATTACTCAAGGTACGGATTCATTTATCTGATGAAACATAAATCCGAGGCTTTTGAGAAATTCCAAGAGTATAAGAATGAAGTAGAAAACCAAACCGGCAAAAGTATCAAGACACTAAGATCTGATCGAGGTGGTGAATACTTGAGTGCCGAGTTCCTAGGTTACCTAAAAGAGAATGGAATTCTCTCTCAGCTTACTCCTCCATACACTCCACAGCATAATGGTGTATCGGAGAGACGGAATCGAACCCTATTGGATATGGTACGATCCATGATGAGTAATGCTGAGTTACCGCGATCTTTCTGGGGGTATGCCTAGAATCAGCGGCATATCTTTTGAACATGGTTCCTACCAAGACTGTGCCTACCACGTCATATCAGATGTGGAGTGGGAAGAAACCCTATCTTCAGTATCTGAAAATATGGGGATGTCCAGCTTTTGTTAAAAAGCAGCATGTGGACAAGCTCGAGGCAAGATCAGTAAATTGTCAGTTTGTGGGATATCCAAAGAACTCCAAGGGGTATCTATTCTATTACGCAGAGGAACAAAAGGTGTTTGTTTCTCGTAATGCCCATTTTCTAGAATATCAGTTTTTAGAAAAGGAAATAAGTGGGAGCGAAATAGAACTGGAAGAAATTCCAGAACCACAAACTGCTACTGAAAGTTTGGTAGAACCGGTAGTTCAAGAAGAACAGGACATTCCCGCACCCCTCCGCAGGAGTAGTAGGCCGTCTCATCCGCCTGAGAGATACTATGGTTTTGTCATAGATGGGGATAGAGAGGATTGCATCATAGATGATGATGAACCTACTGACTTCCAGCAAGCCATCCAGAGCGGTGACTCGGTACGATGGCTAGATGCAATGCGGACCGAAATGGAGTCCATGTACACCAACAAAGTATGGACTTTAGACTTTGCTCCAGATGGGGTAAAACCCATAGGATGCAAATGGATCTTCAAGAAAAAGATTGGTGTAGATAGACAGGTGGAAACCTATAAGGCTAGACTTGTTGCAAAGGGTTTTCGTCAAAGACCTGGTTTGGACTATGACGAAACTTTTTCTCCAGTGGCTATGCTCAAATCCATTCGGGTCCTTCTTGCTATTGCTGCCTTCCATGATTATGAAATCTGGCAGATGGACGTAAAGACAGCTTTTCTAAATGGAAATTTAGAAGAGTGCGTCTATATGGATCAGCCAGAGGGTTTCAATCAGAGTGGGAGCAGCGGGAAAGTATGCAAGCTGCTTAAACCATTTATGGACTAAAGCAGGCATCGCGGAGTTGGAACATCTGTTTTGATGAAACAGTCAAAGAATATGACTTTATCAAAAATCCAGATGAACCGTGCATATATAGTAAAGTTGTAGCCAGAAGTGTCGTATTCCTCGTCTTGTACGTGGATGACATTCTATTGATAGGAAATGACATTCCTATGCTACAATCTGTCAAAGGATTCTTGTCACACAGGTTCTCCATGAAAGACCTGGGTGATGCCTCTTACATTCTGGGGATCCGGATCTATCGTGATAGATCCAAGAGGATGTTGGGACTTTTGCAGTCCAGGTATATCGACACTGTACTGAAAAGATTCAGTATGGAAGATTCTAAGCGCGGTAATCTACCGGCTTGTCACGGAATCACCCTCTCCAAAGAGATGTCTCCCAATACTGATTTGGAAAGGGAACGCATGTCTATTATACCCTACGCTTCTGCAGTAGGCTCTGTAATGTATGCGATGTTGTGCACCAGACCAGATGTAGCTTACGCACTGAGCGTGGTAAGCCGGTATCAGTCAGACCCAGGGGAGAAGCACTGGATAGCAGTAAAGAACATTCTCAAGTACCTGAAAAGGACTAAGGAGATGTTCTTGGTTTACGGCGGAAAAGACCTCAGGTTGGAGGCCTTTGCTGATTCCGGCTTCCAGAGTGATAAGGACGATTCCAAGTCCATGTCGGGTTATGTCTTTACCCTCAATGGAGGGGCGGTGTGCTGGAAGAGCTCCAAGCAGGACACCGTTGCTGACTCGACGATGGAAGCGGAGTATATAGCTGCTTGCGATGCCGCAAAAGAAGCAGTCTGGATGAAGAAGTTCCTAACAGAACTTCAGGTGGTTCCTACCATAGTTGATCCAATACCTCTGTATTGCGACAACAACGGAGCTATAGCTTTAGCGAAGGAACCAAGGTCCCATCAGAAATCCAGACACATCTTAAGGCGGTATCACCTGATCAGGGAGATCATTGATCGTCGGGAGATCGAGGTTCGGAGAGTTGCTTCTGAAGAGAACATTGCTGATCCATTCACAAAGGCCCTACCTCAGATTCAGTTCGAGAGGCTACTCGAGATCATCGGTCTTCGATATGCCAGTACATGGCCCTAGTGCAAGTGGGAGATTGTTAGTGTATATGCCCTAGGGGCCATTATTGTATCATACTAGTTTGTATATTACTTAATGGAAGCTTGGGATATTCACATGTATATAACAGTCTTGCTAAACATGGTAGTATGCTACTTGGTTTTTCTATCTTAATATGTGAGTATACGTATTGATAGAGCTCTTAGGATCTTGCTTGACTACCAGCGTTGTGATGGCAATCACACTAGTGGGGGCTGGGTAGTCTACAAGCACATCCTTATACAGGTCCCTAGTCGTTGGATTATCGAGACAGGGCATCGATACTCCGGAGTAGACTAGTGTGTACGCTTCTCATCCCAGTTGGGGAGATGGTCTGTCCCACAGCCGTCAGTACGTCGTACTGGTGATAGTATGCAGGTGCTCGTTAGGTTACGGGTACACCGGACAGGACTCACAGGGAACTGTTGGTTGGTTTTATACCAGTCGTCAATGAACAGTTCCCAGGTGACATGAGTACAGCATAGTCCGCAGACTTGACACTGCTGCTTCGCCTCGAGTGTGTCCCATTGTTCTTAGATTGCTACCCTACCACGGCTCAAAGGAGTCGTGCAAACAGGTAGTAGTTGGGTGCAGTCCCGAGCACTTGGAGGCAGTGGCGGTTAGACATGATTCGTCTCTCCCGGTATTGGGGGTTGATATCGCGCTGTGTCAGAGAGCCATTACGCAAAGTCCCTGGCCAGGGCAAGCGAGATTTGCTGGTAGGTTCCAGTAGTTTCTCAGGGTGTAATGGGCTTCCCTCCGACACGACTTATACCGCTATTAGGGGACTGACGCTTGCCGCCCCCTAGGCCTGATATGCGATAGTCTTAGACGAACGGACCGGACTGTATGGAGATTGTCACATCAGACTCAGTAGGAGTTCGGATGGGTTTCCTCATCGGCCTTCTTATCGACATCTACCTGGGGACCGTTATGTACAGCTAGTGCCGCTTGCGGTCGGTGGTTAAACCCACTGCCAGCATAGTAGTCCAGTCTCTAGAGTCCCACACAGAGAGTTTCCCTACTCCAGGCGAAACGATATAGAGGTCGTATGGTTTTACGATAAGGGTTCGGATGCATACGTGTGTTTACACACGTACGACTTTCGGATAGTTTTTACCAGTCGGCTTTGGTTTAAGCCAGTTACTGGTATCCGGTTATTGGATTTATACAGTCTAAAGTTTTTCCGTATTTTTGCGGAAAGGAGGGGCGTTCTCGTAATTGCGCGAGAAGCTTCTAGAAGGTGGTGACTAAGGAGGTTTAGGTGGCATATACAATGAATGTGATTAGTGAGTCATATGGATGATTCATCCATGTCATTAATGCATCATAAATACTTAATGACTCATGGAGATGAATCATCACTAGATATTATCAAGCATGGTTGTTAAATTGTTTTATTTTCTTTTCTTGATAAAAAGAAATGCTTGATATATATTATCATAACTCATTATTCTCACTTCATTATTATGTTCATCTTCTCTCTCCTCAAGCTCTCCCTCTTCAAACCCTAATCCTCCCCTCTCATGTGTTGAGTACAAGGATTAGTTAGACTAATTAAACCATAACCCTCACTCTATATCACCTAGCTTCTTTGATTAGCACTTAAAGAAGGTTAGTTGCCTCAAGTTTAGAGGCTAAGCTTGGAGTAAAGCTCTCGGGTGGATCGTCTACTACTTCGAGAAGGCCGAGGAGGAGGAGGAGTTCGCAAAGACGAAGGACACGATTCGTTAGGTATAATCCCTAAACATAGAAGTATAGAACTTCTATGTTTCTTGTTAGTTATCGTTTAGCTTCGATTCGTGCGCTTAGTCGATGTTTAAGCAAAGAACAAGATCGTTTTTCATATTTCCGCCTCCGCGCAAGTCGTGGGGTGTTGTACATCGACTTACAGCTGGTTTTCCTGAGTTGAGGTATTTGACAAGGATTATTTGTTTCCCTAGTGTTGAAACGAATCGAGAATTTCCCACGGAGACACTGGTTGTCCTGCGAGTCGACGCGAATCAGGAGGCTCTCATCAAGGATGCTGGTTTCCCTGAGTTGAGGTATTTGCCAAGGATTATTTGTTTCCCTGGTGTTGAAACGAATCGAGAATTTCCCACGGAGACACTGGTTGCTCTGCGAGTCGACGCGAATCAGGAGGCACTCATCAAGTCTGCGAGTCGACGCGAATCAGGAGGCTCTCATCAAGGACGCTAGTTTCCCTGAGTTGAGGTATTTGCCAAGGATTATTTGTTTCCCTGGTGTTGAAACGAATCGAGAATTTCCCACGGAGACACTGGTTTCCCTGCGAGTCGACGTGAATCAGGAGGCTCTCGTCAAGGATGCTGGTTTCCCTGAGTTGAGGTATTTTGCCGAAGACGCTGGTTTTTTCGGGGTTGGGATGAACCGTCGAGATTTGGCTTCGTTTTCTGGCGGATCCTGTTGGGAAAGTATGGTTCCCTCTTCGTTTGCGTCCTTGGATTGTATACAGGGATCGATGTGATCTCAACTGTAGGGCCAAAGTTTTATCATTTCTCTTTTTTTTTGTTTTATTTCCGCGATGCTCTATGATTTCAGCTTTTATATCGCGAAGGTCGCGATTGCCCAATCATTTCGGCTATTTTTCGCGGTGCCCAATCATTTCGGCTGTTTATTTCATTTTTACTCGCTGCTTTTTATTGCGAGTTGCCCAATCATTTCGGCTATTTTGTGTGCATACGTTTTTACTCGCTGCTTTTTATCGCAAGTTGCCCAATCATTTCGGCTATTTCGTATGCATGTGCGGCCTACTGGCTTTTCGCCGTAAACCTGAAATTAGGCACCGATTTCGCCGTATACCTGAAATCATTGTAAACCTTATGCCTCCTTTTAATAATTAAATACAGATTTCTTTATGGAGAGCATCGGTGCCTCTTTTCAATTCATGAATTCAGATCTGACAATCCTGTGTTGATGTTTGGAGAGAGCCATCTGTAAATAGTTTTATTTAATTGCTCTAGTTTAGATTTTAATTCCTTGCATTAGATATTAGCTTTGGGGAAGGCTTTTGAGAGATGAGATCTCTCATCCCTTTCTTACCCATCACATATAATCAATAGGACTCCATGCATACACGCACACACCGCGCCCTACGGCACCCTATCCCTTGAGGTAGTGGTGATACGGTAGTATAAAGGCCCGGTTGCGCGTGTTTTCCATGGAGGTTAGGGTAAGGATCTCTAAAGGAAGGACAAGAACCTAGAGGAAGGAACACTTTCCCGAATGGATCTAATCCCCTTTAATGATAATTACCATAACTCCTCTTAGATCCTAATTTGGGTATAGAAAGCGTTGAGATTTATTTACATTTCCAAACGATTCTTAAACCTAACCCTAGCAAGACTAGATCTAAATAATCGTAGTATTGAATAATTAGGTTTTTAGATTTAATAATCTATCCGAACACCCTTCGGAATTAACTCGTTAGCGCGATTAGGAGATTCACAATATCCCTGTGGACCGACCCATACTCACCGGCTAGCTACATGCGACGCCGTTCTTGATTGCGGTAATAGATAGTTTTTGAGACAAATCAAATGGCGCCGTTGCCGGGGATGGCGTGTTATTTCCTTTTTGCAATTTCGGGTTAATCTTAATTAAGAAAATCATAAAAATCTGAAAAATGACAAAAAATATAAAAATATATCATCTGTTATTTTTGGAAAGTGTATTTTGCTGTTTAAATTTTGCAGGATCTATATAAAAATTCGGATCTGGAAATCTTCATAAAGCGAAACAGAAAAAGACAGATCTGAACAACAGAGGAATATCACAATAGACAACAGAAGAAATTTGGAGGACCGAGTCAAACAAGAAGAATCGCGGTGATCTGGTCCAAAAAAAAAACTCCGAGCGACCCCATTCCGGCCGCGGAACCGCCGCGCGAGTCTACCTGAGACCGTGGAATCGCCGCTTTTTGGTCAAAAAAAAATGGCAGAAGCGCGGTAAAAAAAAATAAACCTGTAAGTCTTCTGATCTCCTCCTCTTCAAATCTCTGATATCTCCTCTGAAAAATCTCCTGCAGGATTCTTTGCGCTTAAAAATCTTCCCTTCCAAATAACAAATCTTGTGCAGGATTCTTTGCGCCGCATAAAATAAAAGTCTTTGATTGCAAGTGATTTTTCTGTTTTGCATATCTTTAAAACTGACTTTAAGGGGCTTTTGACCAATTCAAATTGGGTGGGGATTTCATCACCGTTCCCAGGACCCCAGAAATCATATAAGGTATTTGCATTGACCAATCTTAATTAAAAAATACTAGACTCAGCCCTAAGGACTTCGAGCTCAATAGGACAGAGGACTAGTTATAGGCATCGGCCGTTTATCCTAACCCGACTTTGCGGTGTCTAGGCAAGTGTGTCAAGGCTAGTGGTTTTTAATTAGGCCCACTACTGTGGTTCCTTCCCACTTACCTGGCACTTACCTGGCCGTAATTGGCGGTGAAGAGGCGGTTTGATGTCCTATTTCTAACCCTTTGGAACAGTTAGGAGCTGTCTAGCTGACCTAGGTGACCCTAGATCTAGGCCTGATTGTGTATTTTTGGTTGATCGAAAGTGTGTCTTAGCCCTTTATCGAAAATATTTTTTTGCAAAAAGTTCTAAACAAATAAAAAAAAAGAAGGAAAAAGAAAAATCTTTTATAAAAACTTGCAAAATTTTGCCGCTAAGAAATCCTTGCACCACCTACCTTCTTTCTCTTCTCTTTCTTCTATCATGGGTACCCCACATCATAAATCTCTTGCCGAACTTTGGTATCCCGAACCTAATTTGCGTCGTACGTCAATTGTTTCGGTCAATTTAAAGACGATCCTTCCATGCCTAAAATATCTTTGGAAGATCAAATAGAAGCATTTAGGAGAAACAGTTTGACTTTTCAACCCACTTTGTGTCAACCAAGTCAACCTTTACCACTTCCATATGTTGATACCACTTTTTCAAGTCCTGTTGTCACTCCTAAGCCGATGTCCATTGCTGAGCATATTGCTCAATCTCGCAGCCGATCTTTCACCCCTCTCCACTCATCTAGTTCTAAGGATCCACAAGACTATTCACCTTTTTATCCACATGTTGACCCTACCCCTGTCCAACCACCCACTTCCTACCAGTCCTACCCGACTTTCCCACCTTCACTAGACACTGTTTCTACACAGCCTTTTTGGAGTTTCACATATCCAAACAATTTCGAATATTTTACCGAAACCCTCTCACCACCCAAGTCTAGTTTGGAACAGTCGTTGGAGGCTTATATTGCAGCCACAAACAAAATGACTAGGAATGTGGAAGCGTCCATGGCCGCCCTTATGCAACCTAGTGAACCGGTAGCTAGTTTCCCGCTAGCTCAAAATTTTTCAATGTATAAGGAGGCAGTTGGACAGAGTGAGAATGTGAGAGGATTTACAAATCAAACGTACCCTTACCCAATTGAATCCCACAACTCCAGTTTTCCATCGAATGTCCTAAATGATTCACAAGTTCAAAATAAACACGAGTTGTGTGATATTGCAGTGCTTGATTTGCCAGATTGTGAAGAACCCCTTTCGAGTGAAACCAAACTTAATCCTTTCGATCTTTACACCTCCACCCTAGAACCTAAATCGATAAATATCCATGCTTTTGATGAGGTGTCAGAAAAAATTGATTTTCACTTGATTGAGGATATAGACGCCGGGAATATTTCGGATGATGAACCTGTCGATTTGATTGAAATTTTATGTCCAATTCATCATCCCGAGTCATTAAATGTTTCTCCCGAACCTCATATGCGTCTTGATTTTGATGATAATGGCATGGATGAGTTGAATTTTGAGGAGAATTATAAGGATAGTATTGAGGAGAGTTTTGAGGATTATATTGAGGTTGAACCATTTTTGTTTGATGTGTCTGATTTTCCAATCCATCCTCTTGAACCTTTAACTAAATCACCCTCCCTCCTTTCCATGTTCCGACCACGCTTGAAGACTGTGAGTTTGAAAAATTTTCCTTTCAATCTGACACAGTTCACATTTACGAGTGTTTCACTTTTTCGGACGATTTTGATGACTCACCGCCCGAGTTTGAGTCCTTTACATTTTCAGATGAGTTAGTTGAACCATCAGACTCGGTTGCTTACAGTCGTTTCGAACTATTAATAGAATTTTTTAAGTTCGAAACAGTTTACTACGGTGAGAATGAGACTATCCCTAATTCACTCCCTTTCGTCCTTCCTATTCTTCCGACCGTACAAGAGACCGTTACGCTTTCATCTCCTATACCAAGTTCGGCGTACCCATGCTTTCTTGCGAATCATAAGGGATTTGACCCCATTTCTCGATGTGTTGATAGGTTAGCACAATTGTTTTTAACACATCGGTCATCACAAATTGCGCTAATTTATTCACTCGATTTACACCCTCAAGATCGTACTCCACTTCTTTCTCTTTTCCGCCATTCTTCTCCCCCACCGAGACCGTATCCCGTTTCTACCTCCACACGGTCTCGTGTGCTTCTCATCTCTTTTCTTTCCACTCTATTCTTTCACCAACTCGACCATTACCAAGATAAGAGTTTTGAATGGTTGGTGCTAACCTTTGGCTTGTGTAAGGCCAAGCTTAAGTTTGGGGGGAACTTTGTTGTATATATATATATATATATTTTTGTTTTCTTTTTCTATAAAAAATAAAAGAAAAAAATTTCAAAACATTAAAAAATATAATTTTTTTTATAAATAAATAAATAGGGGAGTGCCGGCATTTTGACCCTCTTGGTGTGGCATGACAGTGAGGACACTGTCAAGTTTAAGTTTGGGGGCATGCTCGGTACGTCTTCTTCCTTCGCATTCATATGTATATTTTTTGCATTTGCATACTTATTTTAAAACCCATAAAAATTTGAAAATTTCAAAAATTATAAAAATTAATGTATTCAATTTTGGCCTAATTGATTTGAGTTTAACAAAAAGGTTAACTAGCTAGGAACAACTAGATCTTAGACTTAGTAAATTAAAAACCCGAAAAATAACCTTCCTTAAAGTTTAACAGTAGAGAGTATATGTCTTTGTAATTTATTTAGAACTAGGCAAATTTTGGGTTCACTTTTTGGGCTAAGTCGAAATAAAGGAAGAGTATTGATATTTTTATTAGAGTATAAGTTTGAAAAATAGTTCCTAGCTTAAGTCTAGATTCTGAAAATGTATACCCTACAATTTGCACAATCACACACCTTGAAACTTGGAATAGTAGAAGAGACCTTGAAATACTCTTGTCTAAAGTCCTTAGTACAATGAAAAAAAAGGAAAAAAAGTGTGAATAAAGAAGAAAAAAAATGAACACTGGTTTTTGTGATTACTTAAGGCTGCAAAAATAGAAAAATATTTAGCGAGGGTGCTTCATCACCTAGTGCCTTAGACCAACTGGTTTGGGAGTCACTGCTAAAAATCCTTAGGTGTTACAAGACTAGGAAGTACGCTTTAAAGTGCAAATGCATTTTGTAATCGGTCGTTGGTACCTCAAGAAGTATTAACGGTCGCATGAAAGATGTGTAAGCAAAATTCATTTAAAAATTCACCAATTAATAAGTACTTTGGACAACGGACAAGAGTACGATTGCTTGATTTGAATTTCCAAGTATAGGGGTGATATATACACACACGTAGGGGTATGTGATTGGAGTTTAAATAAGAGAGAGAAATGAAGAATAGAACTTGTATCTTTAATAGAGTTGATAAAAATTCCTAAGTGGAGATGGAACCCTAGAAGGAAAACTTAAGAGATGCCGAAAGCTAAGTAAGTCTATATAACATGTATAATCTTAAGTTAAATGATGAGGAAGTGTGAAGAATATGGGTGGATAATTTACGAGTCGACAATAATAGAATTCCTTGTTAGAAAACCTAATTGGAGAATTAAAGTCGAAAAAGCCAAATTGATAGGATTTTGTGGGTGTAATCCGCTGAAAACCCTCAGGAGACAACACTCCTCCTACTAGGGATACCTAGAGGTTTAACGGCTTGTTGCACGAGCTCAGTGCAATCGCGTTTCCCTGCGAAAGTGCGGTTAGGTTTTTGTCGAGAATAAAAAACTAAGTTTGCTCGAGGACGAGCAAACGATAAGTTTGCTCGAGGACGAGCAAACGATAAGTTTGGGGGTATTTGTTCATATCATAATATTGCATTATTATATTCCCCATTCTTATTCTTTTTATAAATAAACAGGTGCTTTTGACGCATGTCTGCTACATATTACAGGTTACAGGTTCTTGGACAGAAAACAGTGAAAAAGACAAAAGACGACACAAAAAAGGGACTTTGACCAACAAATAGAAGGATCTTAATCAAGATTACACAAAAGATCAGTACAAGGCAACGCAAGGTCCAAGATTACAAAGCAAACGGTTAAAAGTCCACTGCAATTGTTCACTGGAGATCTGGAAGAAATAGAGAAGCCAAATTGAATAAAGATCCAAAGAAATAAAAAGCCCAAGAAGCCCAGAATCAGTTCCAAAATTTCCAGACATAAAATTTTACCAAATCTTGGAGACTACTTTGACTAGGTCTTCCTATGGATATTTTGGTAAATGTAATCATGCGAATCAATTGTAACCTAGGGTTTCCTATCCTCTATAAATAGGAACTCTAAATCATTGTATTCTTTTCATGCCTCCCTATGCCTCCCTTCATTAATAAATTTTAGAATTCTTTTGGAGTGCATCGGTGCCTCTTTTCATTTCATGAATTCAGATCTGACAACCCTGTGTTGATGTTTGGAGAGAGCCATCTGTAAGTAGTTTTATTTAATTGCTCTAGTTTAGATTTTAATTCCTTTCATTAGATGTTAGCTTTGGGGAAGGCTTTTGAGAGATGAGATCTCTCATCCTTTTCTTACCCATCACATATAATCAATAGGACTCCATGCATACACGCACACACCGCGCCCTACGGCATCCTATCCCTCGAGGTAGTGGTGATACCGTAGTATAAAGGCCCGGTTGCGCGTGTTTTCCATGGAGGTTAGGGTAAGGATCTCTAAAGGAAGGACAAGAACCTAGAGGAAGGAACACCTTCCCGAATGGATCTAATCCCCTTTATTGATAATTACCATAACTCCTCTTAGATCCTAATTTGGGTGTAGAAAGCGTTGAGATTTACTTACATTTCCAAACCATTCTTAAACCTAACCCTGGCAAGACTAGATCTAGATAATCGTAGTATAGAATAATTAGGTTTTTAGATTTAATAATCTATCCGAACACCCTTCAGAATTAACTCGTTTGTGCGACTAGGAGATTCACAACATCCCTGTGGACCGACCTGTACTCACCGGCTACCTATATGCGACGCCGTTCTTGATTGCGGTAATAGATAGTTTTTGAGACCAATCAATGACCCGGATATATCACATATACCCGGCCAATATCTCATATCGTGAGAATCGAATATGGTATCACATACACGTATTATTCTCGGTCCCGCACATATTACATATGTGCTCCTACTCCGTTTTGCCTGAGCCAGGTAACTTCTGTGTAGGACTCTAAAGAATCTTCAATACGCCGGCAGTAGGTGATTATCATATCAAACACCCACAAGCTGCAAGCGGTCAGCTAAACGTAACAGCCATCCGGGTATTGAGTGATCAGAAGATCAACAAGCAAGCCTGCACACACTCATGTGAATCCAATCAGTAACACTACCGTACAGTCCGGTCCCTTCGTCTGATATGTCGCATATCCAGTCTAGGGGTGGTGAAGTCAGACCCCAGTAACCGATAAGTCGTGTCAATGTGAGGCTCATAACGGGTCGAGAAACTACCGATAACATTTACCAGTAGATCTCCATATCAGCCCTGGCCAGGGACTTCCAGTTATAGCCAATCGAACACAGCGCAACATCAACCCTTAATACCGGAAGAGACAAAACCCCTCCTATCACTCATTTCCTCCATGTGATTCGGGACAGTACCCAAAAGCCACCGTTTTGTACGTTCTCATGAACATGGTAAGGTGGAAATCAAAGTACAGTGGGAATCACACAAGACTCTATGACGATCTCGGGTCTACAGACTAACCTGTACCAATGTCACCAGAGAACTGCTATCTAACGATAGGTATAATACCATCTAGGAGTTCTCGGCGAGTCCGTTCAGTGTACCCAGTCTCCACTGAGCACCCGTACACCATCTTTGATGTCAAACACCGATGGATATGGGATCATCCATCGCCCATCATATGGGTTAAGATGCGTATACGCTAGTCTACTCTGGAGTATCGATGCCCTGTCTCGATACTCCCTCGACTAGGAACAGTTATAGGATGTACTCTTGGACTACCCTGGCCCCACTAGTATGATCTACATCATAGTCCTAGTAGTCGAGTACATATCCTGAGGGCTTTATCAACATGTGAGAGGAAGACAGTAAACCAATACACGTCAACATGTTAAGACAAAGTAAAACCAGATAGTATACTATTATATCGAGCAAGAACGACCTCTTTATATATATCGAAGCATCCACTATAATATACATCATATGTACAACAATGGCATCTAGGGCATATATATAACTAACAATCTCCCACTTGCACTAAGGCCAGCTGTTGTAGTATCTCATACCCAACATCCCGAAGAGTCTCTCAAATTGTATCTGGAGTATGGCCTTCGTGAGTGGATCTACAGTGTTGTCCTTCGTGTCAACTCTCCTGACCTTGATCTCGTGGCGATCAACTATCTCCCAGATCAGGTGATACAGCCTCAGAATATGCTTGGATCTCTAATGGGACCTGGGTTCCTTGGCCAAAGCAACAGCTCCATTGTTACCACAATACAAAGGTATTGGATGCTCAATGGATGGAACCACTCCAAGTTCAGTTATGAACTTCTTCATCTAGACAGCCTCTTTGGCAGCATCATTGGCAGCGATGTATTCAGCCTCCATCGTCGAGTCTGCCACGGTTTCTTTCTTGGAACTCTTCCAACAAACCGCCCCTCTATTGAGGCTAAAGACAAATCCCAAGTGAGACATAGGGTCGTCCTTCTCACTTTGGAAGCACGAATCGGTAAAGGACTCCACCTGGAGTTCTCTGTTACCATACACCAAGAACATCTCTTTTGTCCTTCTCAAGTACTTGAGAATGTTCTTCACAGATGTCCAGTGATTCTTTCCAGGATCTTCTTGATACTCACTCACTACACTTAGTGAGTATGCTACATCGGATCTGGTATACAGTATCGCGTACATGATAGAGCCTATTGCCGAAGCATAGGGTATCCCTTGCATGCGAGCTCTCTCCAAATCAGTCTTAGAAGACATCTCTTTGGAGAAAGTGAGTCCAGAGATCGTGGGTAAATACCCACGATTGGATTCTTCCATACTAAGCCTCTTTACTATGGTGTCAATGTACATGGATTAGGACAATCCCAGTATCCGTTCAGATCTATCTCTATAGATCTTAATCCCCAAAATGCAGGAGGCATCACCTAGATCTTTCATTGAGAATCTATGCGATAAGAAGAGCTTGACCGAGTGCAGCATAGGAACATCATTTCCTATCAAGAGTATGTCATCCATGTACAATACGAGGAAGACAACCTTACTCTCTGCAACCTTCTTGTAGATATAAGGTTCATCTACATTCTTGATGAAGTCAAACTCTTTGACTACAAAATCAAAACAGATGTTCCAACTCCGCGATGCCTGCTTTAACCCGTAGATAGATTTAAACAGCTTGCACACCTTTCCGCTGCTCCCACAATCTACAAAGCCCTCTGGCTGAGTCATGTACACGCACTCCTCTAAATCACCATTTAGAAAGGTGGTCTTAACATCCATTTGCCAGATTTCGTAGTCATGGTATGCAGCAATGGCAAGTAGGATCCAGATGGACTTAAGCATAACCACTGGAGAAAAGGTTTTGTCATAATCTACACCCGGCAGTTGACGAAAACCCTTTGCAGCAAGTCTAGCTTTGAAAGTCTCAAATTTTCCATCTACACAAGTTTCTTATTAAAGATCCATTTGCTCCCAATGGGTTTTACCCCTTCAGGAGCAACTTCCAAAGTCCATACTTTGTTGGTGTACATGGATTCCATCTCAGATCGCATTGCATCCAGCCATTTCACAGAGTCTCCACTCGTGATGGCCTGCTCGAAGCTAGTCGGGTTATCATCTTCCATGATGCGATCCTCGCTCCCACCATCGATGAGAAAACCATAGTATCTCTCAGGTGGATGAGGAACCCTACTAGATCGGCGGAGTGGCTGAGGTTCGTCGGGAACTACTGAATCCTCTAGTTCCAATAAATCATTAGTTGTAGTTTTTGCTGCTGGAACTTCTTCCAGCTCTACCTCTTTGTCACTAATTTCTTTTACAAGAAATTCCTTTTCTGAAAAGGTGGCATATTGAGAAACAAACACCTTTTGTTCCTCACCGCGGTAGAAGATATATCCATAGGAATCTTTTGGATATCCCACAAACTTACACAGACTTGATCTTGCCTCGAGCTTGTCCGGATTTTGCTTTTTAACATAGGCCGGACAACCCCATATCTTAACTCGTTTAAAAGATGGTTTCTTCCCATTCCATATCTGATATGGAGTGGTAGGCACCGATTTGGTTGGAACTCTATTCAATAGGTATGCGGCCATCTCCAGCGTATAACCCCAAAAGGAAATAGGTAACTCAGCGGTGCTCATCATAGAGCGCACCATATCCAATAGGGTGTGATTCCTCCGCTCTGATACACCGTTGTGCTGTGGTGTATAGGGAGGAGTAAGATGAGAGAGAATCCCATTCCCTTTTAGATAGTCCCGAAACTCATTGCTCAAGTATTCTCCTTCTCGATCAGATCGAAGGATCTTAATACGTTTACCCGTTTGGTTCTCTACTTCGTTTTTATATTCTTTGAATTTCTCAAAAGATTTAGACTTGTGTTTCATCAGGAGAACATGTCCGTATCTTGAGAGATCGTCAGTGAATATAATGAAGTATAAGGCACCAGTCCTGGTATGTATAGACATGGGACCACATACATCACTATGTATCAGTCCCAAGAGTTCTGTAACTTTTTCTCCGTGTCCACTAAACGTAGTTTTGGTCATTTTTCCTTTGAGACATGACTGACATGTGTCATAAGATGAAAATTTGAACGGATTCAAATATCCATACTTATGTAACTTAGCCAGTCTTGTCGCATTGATGTGACCTAGTCTACAATGCCACAAGTATGATTCGTTCATTTATGAACTCTTCCTCTTGTGTGTATTTTGTACATTAAGGACTGTAGTTTGAATCAGAACGTATATACCATTATTTAACGAGCCTGATCCAATCAACTTTTGATTCAGAAAGATGTTCATAACATTATTCCGTACTACAAAATTATATCCTTCTTTACTTAATAAAGAAACTGATATAAGATTGCATATCAGGGTTGGAATGTAATAGTATTCGTTTAGAATCAATGTATTACCATTTGGTAACACAAGGTGATATTCGCCAACTGCTTTGATTGCAACATTTGCACGATTCCCTACTCTTATGGAATGATCACCCATTCCCAGTTCCTTACCTTTCTTAAGCCCATATAACATATTACATATGTGGGATCCCGATCCGGTATCTAATACCCAGGACGTAGAGTGAACTGAAAAACAGTTCTCAATAACTAACACACCTGAAGAAGATGCATCAACATGCTTATTCTTCATTTGGGCGGCATGAGAATCCGGATATTCTCCTATTCCCTGCTCGGACTTATAACAATAATAAGTTGGAGCGGGACCAACGTTCCCCCGCTCAGTATAACATGCGGGTTCGGTCAATACATCCATATTATTATCTTGATTAAGGTCTGACATGGTCGCTACCTGGAGAGAGAGAGAGAGAGAAGAAAACACTTTAGCGTATGCTCTTGCAAGATTAGATTGGCTATTATCTTATCTAATCAGGATGGCTCCCACTGTTTTCATCAAATCTTCCTTCAAACCCTAAAAGGCAAGACTAGCCGGGATTAATTACACTTTACAAGTTCGCCAATCTTTCAGCCAGGCCAGTGTTGGTACTTTGAGGGAGGTTCCCCGTGCTTTCACACGGACCTAATTAAAATAAACCTCATTTTCCCAGAGGCATAAAACATGTTAACACCTTTCTAGTCACCTACTTGATCGGCTAATTGTCCTGTGTAAAACTCTCCCTGAAGTAACTCTTACTCGCAGTGGGTATCAGGATCTAACTATCTCATAGAAGGTATGCAATCTTATTGCAAATTTCAACACTTGAAATTCCTGATAATATTTTTACCCCTAGTGACTTATGACCATAACTATGGTCAACAAATCATAAGCACTAGTCATGTTCTACCCGTCATTTCTTGATTAACTAAACCCACCCACATGACCCTTAACTATGGTCAACGAATTCATATGACTGTCCTAATTAAGCACATCATATGCTATATAGGAAGATATCACTCAGCTACCGTACACCGCGTATTAACTATGGTCAACAAGCGCAACACGAATACTAAGTACTCTATTTCCTAAAATGATGGAGGGTTACGATAGGTTTTTTAGAAAACCTTCTGTGTAATGAACTTGATATCGTTGTAGAAACAAGTGATTTTGAAAAGGAGTGTTTTTGAGGTTTTTACTAGTTTTACTAAAGAGGTCACTCCCGGTGAAGGGATCTCGGCTCTTTCCTTATCGAATAAGGTGCAGGATATTTCACAAATACCGCTATGCAAAACAAGAACTATAGAAGCAATCAAAAACAAAACCGAGTGAGTTGTAGCATCTGCTAGTTTCACTAAAGAGGTCACTCCCGGTGAAAGGATCTCGGCTCTTTCCTTATCGAATAAGGTGCTGGATATTCTACAAGGAATACCGCTATGCAAAGCAATACTAGAGCTACCCTTTTTATAAATTTGATTCTATAACATCTTTTAGGTTTATCTTCTTTCATTAATCTCATTAATGAATCTTATCATTTAAGCTTCCTAAGAATCACAGAAGAAACGAAAATATAACGTACGCTTATGCCATCCGTATTCGCTACTGTGTCCCATTATGCATCGTTAGGTTACTTAACTAACGGCAAACCGGGGTGGGACTAGCACGAGTGTAAAACATAAGCAACATTTATTATATATCATATATACAATAATAAAGCATTCTTATCACGCATATAATATGATCACATCACATAATATCAGCAGTAGAAGATAACATATGAAATATTGGATATACTAAGAGGTCCGTGTTATATTTTGAGCCTTTATAAAACACGGATTCCACGGTCGCGATGAATAGCCAAACCCACACCCCTAGACCCCTACGAGAGCGGCAAGCAACCCTCCCAATTCTAGGGTTAGGAGACCCGGTCTCGACTCTTCGAGATGGCCTCCCACTGGACCCTTGAACCCGGCTGCTTGTGCTCTCCTCCTTGGGTCTATCCTAATGCGGAAAAGTAAATAATATATAATGGTGACATCATCTTCAACACGGAAGTGCCCCAATAAAATAATATTACCTACAATTGAATTTTACATGAATGAAAATAAAACCCCCATCTTACATAATACCCCCGGTTATTCAAAGCACGGCGATCCAATATAACATATCACAGCAACACATAACATCACATGTCATCAACGTAAGTAAATATGCGTATCCCAATTGCCGTTGATGTATAGCAACGAAACCGGCGATACACCACATATTACACTTACGTTCGCAGAAATGAAAGTGAAAAACTACAACATTTGGAATCCACAATCATCTCAGACATCGTAAACACGAAATATCACATATTACGGATTTCATGCCAAACTATATGAATTCCACATATTGTATCACATTACAGAAAAAGCTAGACGATATAAAAAAATTCCGATCGAATCAACAAACACCAAAATTTTCCCAAAATCCTCAACACTTGAGCATAGCTTAGAAGTATCCATCACATGCCACAGTATTAATGAACCAGCCGTAGAAGGATCAACCAATGCCTCACTTGTGGCACCGATAAACTACCATCCGGGTATTGAGCGATCAGAAGCTCAACAAGAAAGCCTGCACACACTCCTGTGAATCCAATCAGTAACACTACCGTACAGTCCGGTCTCTTCATCTGATATGTCGCATATCAAGTCTAGAGGTGGTAAATGTCAAACCCTAGTAACCGATAAGTCGTGTTGATATGAGCCTCATAACGGGTCGAGAAACTACTGATAAAATTTACCAGTAGATCTCCATATCAGCCCTGGCCAGGGACTTCCAGCTATAGCCAATCGAACACAGCGCAACATCAATCCCCAATACCGGGAGAGACGAAACCCCTCCTATCGCTCATTGCCTCCATGTGATTCGGGACTGTACCCAAAAGCCACCATTTTGCACATTCTCATGAACGTGGTAAGGTGGAAATAAAAGCACACTGGGAATCACACAAGACTCTATGACGATCTCGGGTCTACAGACTAACCTGTACCAGTGTCACCAGAGAATTGCTATCTGACGATAGCTGTAATACCATCTAGGAGTTCTCGGCGAGTCCGTTCAGTGTACCCTGTCTCCACTGAGCACCCGTACACCATCTTTGATGTCAAACACCGATAGATATGGGATTATCCATCGCCCATCATATGGGTTAGGATGCGTATACGTTAGTCTATTCTGGAGTATCGATGCCCTGTCTCGATACTCCCTCGACTAAGAACAGTTATAGGATGTACTCTTGGACTACCCTGGTCCCACTAGTATGATCTACATCATAGTCCTAGTAGTCGAGTACATATCCTAAGGGCTTTATCAACATGTGAGAGGAAGACACTAAACCAATACAAGTCAACATGTTAAGACAAAGTAAAACCAGATAGTATACTATCATATCGAGCAAGAACGCCCTCTCTATATATATCCAAGCATCCACTATAATATACATCATATGTACAACAATGGCCTCTAGGGCATATATATAACTAACACCGGCAGTGCGTTACTGGATAAATCCATAGCCACAAGCATGTCAGCAGCACTAGTTATACGTAACGGCTACACGGCTACCTGTCGAAAAGGAAAGCCGACGAGCAAACTCATTCGGAGCCCAACTGAGCCTATCCATGACAATCTTCGTACATTCTGGTCTCTTCATCTAAGATTGTCGCATACCGGGTCTAGGAGGTGGTAAACGTCAGACCCTAATATCCCGATAATTCGTGTTGATGATGAGGCTCAGGACTAATCCGGGAAACTACTGATCAACCCATCAGTAAATCCCAACTGCCTTGGCCAAGGTCTTATGGTCCTGACTAATCGAACACAGTGCGATATCGACTCCCTATACCGGGAGAGGCGAATCCCCAACAATCAGTCACTGCCTCCATGCGGCTCGGGACTGTACCTAATCCATACCTGTTTGCACGACTCATTAGAGCCGTGGTAGGGTAGTGATCAAAGCACAGCGGGAACTCACACGAGACAAATGACGATTTCAGGTCCAAAGACTAACCTGTACACATGTCACAAGAGAACTGGTATCTGACGATAGGTATAATACTATCTAGAGTTCTCGGTGAGTCCGTCCAGTGTACTCATCCCCAGTGAGCACCTGTATACGATCTTAGGTGCATCTGACCAATGGCCGCGGGACCAACCATTGCCCCTTGTTGGGGCTAAAAACGTATACACTAGAGTATCAATGCCTTATCTCGATACTCACGCGACTAGGGACTATTTAAAGATGTGCTTATGGACTACCCTTCTCCCACAAGTATGATCGCCATCAAAAAACAGGTAGTCAAGCAAGATCCTACGGGCTTTATCAACATGTGGTCGACATATATAGCATATGCACATGTTATGATAAAGTAAAACCATAATAGTATACTACTGTATCAAGTCTTTATCAATATGTGCAAGCAATATAAAGCATCATAAGAAAGAAATACACATATCCTGATAAAGACAACTCAAATAATATACTATATAATTGAAAAAGATTGTCCTGTACATATATATCCCTAGCATCCACATGTATACATATACAATAATGGCCTATAGGGCATACATATCCAACAATCTCCCACTTGCACTGAAGGCCATTTATTGGCGTACCGAATACCCAACGTCTGCGCTATGGCCAGCTGTTGGCGTACCGCATACCCAACATCTTAAAGAGTTGCTCGAACTGCGCTTGAGGGAGGGCCTTTGTAAATGGATCCGCCGTGTTCTATTTAGTGTCCACTCTCTGCACCTCGATCTCCTAGCGATCAGTGATCTCTCTGATCAGGTGATACCATCTTAAGACGTGTCTGGATTTCTGATGGGACCGTGGTTCCTTCGCTAAAGCTATAGCCCCATTGTTATCGCAATACAAAGGTATCGGATCAACAATGGACGGAACTACCTGAAGTTCAGTAATGAACTTCTTCATCCAGACCACTTCTTTTGCGGCATCGCTCGTAGCAATGTATTCAGCCTCCATCGTCGAGTCTGTGATGGTATCCTATTTGGAACTCCTCCAACACACCGCCCCTCCATTGAGTGTAAACAAAAAACCTGAGACAGACTTGCTGTCATCCTTGTCACTGTGGAAGCTTGAATCGGTTTCAGGTCCCATTACCGAAAACCAAGAACATCTCCATAGTCCTTCTCAGGTACTTGAGAATGTTCTTCACTGCTGTCCAGTTGTTCTCACCTGGGTTCGACTGATACCGGCTCACCACACTTAGCGCATAAGCTACATCTGGTCTTGTACATAGCATCACATACATTTTAGATCCTACCACCGAAGTATAGAGTATATTGCTCATGCGAACCCTCTCTTCGTCAGTCTTGGAAGACATCTCCTTGGAGAGGGTGATTCCGTGCAATGTGGGTATATTACCATGCCTGGAATCTTTCATATTAAATCTCTTTAGTACGGTCTCTATGTACCTGGACTGCGAAAGTCCCAGTAATCTCTTAGATCTATCTCTGTAGATCTTGATACCCAGAATGTACGAGGCATCACCCAGGTCCTTCATGGAGAACCTTTGTGACAAGAACATCTTGACCGATTGTAGCATAGAAATATCATTTCCTATCAAAAGAATGTCGTCCACGTACAAGACTAGGAATACGACAGTTCGTCCGACAATCTTTTTATAAGTACATGGCTCATCTTCGTTCTTGATGAAGTCAAATTCCTTGATTGTTTCATCAAAACAGATGTTCCAGCCCCGTGATTCCTGCTTTAATCCATAAATGTATTTAAGCAACTTGCACACCTTCCCGCTGCTCCCACTGTCTACAAAACCTTCTGGCTAATCCATATAAACGCACTCTTCCAAACTTCTGTTTAGAAAAGCCGTTTTTACGTCCATCTGCCAGATCTCATAGTCATGGAAGGCAGCAATGGAAAGTAGGATCCAAATGGATTTGAGCGTAGCTACTGGAGAAAAGGTTTCGTCATAGTCCACACCTGGTCTTTAACGAAAACCTTTTGCAACAATTCTAGCCTTATAGGTTTCCACCTACCCATCTACACCAAGTTTCCTTTTGTAGATCCATTTGCATCCAACAGGTTTTACCCTAGATGGAGCAGTATTCAAGGTCCAAACTTTATTGGTGTACATGGACTCCATCTTAGATCGCATATCATCCAACCACTTATCCGAATCCCTACTGATAATGGACTACCTGAAACTAGTAGGATTATCTTCTTCCAAGATGAAATCTTCTCGATCTTCATCTATGAGAAAACCGTAGTATCTCTCGGGCGGATGAGAAATCCTACCAGATCTTCGGAGTGGCTAAGGTTTTTCAGGGACTATTGAATTTTGTGGTTCTACTAAATCTTCAGTTATAGTTTGTCCCTCTGGAATTTCTTCCAGTTCTACCATGCCCCCACTTATTTCTTTTGTAAGAAATTGCCACTCTAAAAAGGTACTGTGCTGAGCAACAAGCACCTTCTATTCCTCGGTATGGTAGAACAGATATCCATTTGAATTCCAGGGATATCCAACAAACTTACATAAAACTGACCGTGCCTGAAGTTTGTCCGGATTATGGTTTTTCACATATACCGGACAACCCCATATCTTAACCCGTTTAAGACATGGTTTTCTACCACTCCATATTTCATATGGAGTCTTAGGCACTGATTTAGATGGAATCCGATTCAAAAAGTACACTGCCGTTTCAAGCGCAAGTCCCCAGAATGAAAGAGGTAACTCAACACTGCTCATCATGGAGCGAACCATGTCTAATAGGGTACCGTTCCTCTGCTCCGATATGTCGTTGTGCTGTGGTGTATATGGAGAAGTAAGCTGAGAGATAATACCATTCTCTTTTAGAAAGTTCCTGAATTCTGTGCTTAAGTACTCCCCTCCTCTATCAGATCGGAGGATCTTGATACTTTTTCCAGTCTGGTTCTCTACTTCGTTTCTGAATTTTTTGAATTTCTCAAAAGCTTCAGATTTGTGTTTCATCAGATACACATATCCGAACCTAAAGAGATTGTTAGTGAATGTGATGAAGTATGAGAACCCACCCCTTGCATGTATAGACATTGGTCCATATACATCACTATGTATGAGTCCCAAGAACTCTGCTGCTCTTTCTCCGTGTCCGGTGAACGGATATTTGGTCATCTTTCCTTTTCGACAAGACTAACAAGTTTCATAAGATGAAAATTCGAAAGTATTAAAAAGTCCATCTTTATGCAACTTACTTAGTCTTTTCTCTCCGATATGACCAAGTCTACAATGCCACAAGTAGGATTCGTTCGTTCTTGAACTCTTCCTCTTGCATGTGTTTTGTATATTGAAAACTGCATTTTGATTTAGAACATAGATACCATTAAACAGTGTACCTTCTGCAACCAGTACCTTATCAAGGTAAATATTCATGATATTTCTATCAAGAACAAAGTTATATCCATCTTTATTAAGTAAAGAAACTGATATTATGTTGCAAACCATGGAAGGTACATAGTAGAAATTGTTCAAAATTATAGTGTTGCAACTTGGCAACACAAGGTGATATACACCGACGGCTGCAACATCAACTTGTGCTCCGTTCCTTACTCTGAGGGACATATCATTAGGTCCAACCATCCTACTTTTTCTCAGTCCCTGTAATAAATTACAGATATGAGATCCTGATCCGATATCTAGTGCCCAGGAGGTAGGACTGACCGAAAAGCAGTTCTCAATTACAAGAACACCTGAAGTAGATGCAATAGTATGCTTCTTCTTCGATGGGGCCTTCAAGGAATTCAGACTATCCTCTTTCCTCTGCTCATACTTATGATCTACATCATAAGTTAGAGCCAAATCGACGTTCCCCATCCCCGAATAAGAATTCGGATCGGTCAAGCGATACATTTTATTATCTTGATTAGGGCGTGAAATGGTTGCTACCTGGAGAGAGAGAGAAAAGAAACACTTAGCATGCGCACTTGCAAAATTAGATTGGTTATTAATTTATCTAACCAGGATGGCTCCCACTATTTTCTCGAATTCTTCTTCAAAGCTTAAAAGAAGAACTAGTCAGGATTAATCACACGACACAATACTTGCTTAACCTTTCAGCCAGGCTAGTATTGGTACTTTGAGGGAGGTTTTCCAACGCTTTCGCGAAGTTCCTTAATTATGTAACCTCTTTTCCCTGGTGGCGTAACCCCGCTAACACCGTTCTAGACACCTAATTGGTTTATAGCATTGATTATTAAGTGAAATAATCTCCCGAGAGCAATCCTACTCATCAGTGGGATTGGTGTTCCCTTATAAAAAAGGAGAGAGAAAAGAAAAGAGAGAGAGAAAAAGCGATGGGAAAATTTCCCACTAATAGAGCATCACGTGCCCACACGTGAGCGCCTATGAACAAAGATTATAGGCGCTGCGCTTAAACAGTTGACATGCTAAAATTGAGGCTCACGTGCAAGCACGTGAGCATCTATATACAAAGTATTGAGGTGCCATATTAAAACAAATAGCATACCAGAGAAGATCACATGTTAGCACGTGATGCCCTATTAGGCTGTTGCATATAAGCAAACAAATTTAACTTAGTGGGGGTCACGTGCTACACGTGAGCGGTCCTAAACACCTTCCAAGCTGATGGAATTAAATTCTAAATAAAAGAATCAAAACCCTATTTGGAAATGTAACATTTCAAAAAAATAAAATATTATTTTTGGGGAATTTTTATAATTTAATAATAAAATATTGAATATTTTAATAAGGCGGTATAATTAAATACCGATAAATTGGGAAAAAATTTGAAAAAAATTATGGAAATTATTAAAAGAGGGCGTTTTTTGTGAATTATACAAATTTTATGTTTTATGATTTATTTTACACTAATTTTGTGCTAATCGCGATTAAAAATCGCCAATCGGACTTTAAGCGTATTTTGTGCAAAGCATTGCACCATATCATTTTTACACTTGTTACATTTATTTCCATGGCTTGACTTCATGTTATTTTACCATGGTCGTTGTTTTTAAGTTAAAGGAATTAGAAAAGAAAAGAAAAGAGTATTATATGGAGGTATGATTAGAGAGAGAAAAAGTGGGTGAGGGGTCAACCCTTATTATGTGCCATCCCCCATCATTTCTTCCTCTCATTTCTCTCCCCTCTCTTCCCTTGTTGCTGCTGCTGCTGCACCCCCCTCCATCTTCAAGCCACAAATCTCCATGACAAACCCTCCAAAACCTCACACCCATTTCACAAAAAAGGTGCACAAACCCTCTAGCTACCTAATGGACCAAGAAAAATGTGATTTTGGCGCTGTAGAGGATTGTTGAGAGCTAAATGAGGTAAACCCTTTCACAGTTATTGTAGTATTTCAAGTGATTTAGCCTCATTTCAAGTTTAATATCGTTTTGGCGAAGTTTAGTGGACTTTGGAAAACCCTAGAGAGGGTTAGGGTCAAATTGAGTTGGGTTAGTGTAACTAAGCCTTAGTGGTGACTCTTAAACCCCCCTTGGTGCTATGAACCCAGATCCAACACAATACAAAACCTGGAACCCAAAACAGAACAGTCTATGTCGGTTTGTGAGGAATTGCAGCGTGCAGGTAAATCTGGAGTGATCCGGGGCCAATACTAGAAAAGTAAATAATACCAGAGACCTAATGGGACCCATAGGAAGTCACCTTACCAGAACGAGGCCCTAACTCCATGCCCAAACCGGCCTGGCTGGATTTTCCCCTAATGTGGATGGCCCCCCTGATGAACTAGGTGCCCAGGTTGATTCAGTAGGTCATATTTACACTATATATCACCCCAGGGTTGTTTGCTTGCCTTGTTTTGGCCTTAGTCAAAATCTGGGACCACTTTCTCTAGTTGCTGCTTTGATTCGAGCAATGGTTTTCCGTATTTTAAATTCTGGATTTCAGCATTTGTGCTTTATCTCGATCATGTGACGTTTGTACGTCTATATCGAGTGATATCGAGTTGATTTGCGAGAGCTAACCATAGGTTCTAACCTATAGGCTTTTAAGCGTATCGTTTTGGTTTTCGTGTGTCGTTTTGGTTTCGATTTGGTTTTAATGCGATGCGATACATGTGACATGTAGGTACCCCCCACGGTGATCCGAGACGATGATGAAGATCGTGGTGACATCGACATCGGCAAGCAAGATCAAGGTGAGTAGATTATATCTACGGGGGAAGTCGGGTGGATGGCGTATAGCACCCCCACAGTTCGACACTTAGTATACTATATATATACTATATATATACGTATGACAGCGTTAAGTGTGTTATGGATATTCTAGATGTGATTAGGTGTATTATGGATAAATTAGGGTTTAGAAGTAAACTAGTATAGTTTCCTAATTGCGAACCCTAGACTAGGTTTACACCCACACCCACACACATGCTTGTTTGTTATTCTATTACCTGGATGATGAGGATAGTGGATGATATTTGGAGATGAGTCGATGAGATTGGGCACAGTGACATGAAATCAGTGATTTGATATAGTTCGTATTTAGGATACGACATGAGATTTTTGTAGGGTTCCTAGGCACTCTCAAGAGGTCTCACAAGGCATCAACCATGCCAATTTCAAATTTTACGGGTGCCGAGAAACCCTAATACGGATCGTTGACTAGAAGTTTAGGCGAAATACGAATCTAGTTAACAACTTAACTAAAGATAAGAAACTACAACCTTTGTAGATCCGGATATCCACTTCCTTGGCTCCACGTAGGCCTCCTCTCGCTGTCCATCTCGAATCCCGGACTCAATCGTCGGCTTGATCAGAGAAATGGGCGGACTAGGTCGTCGGCTTCGTGCCGAAGATGATCTACGTCGAGGCATCACAAGTTCAAGCTCCGACTTCACAAATTTGTGAAACTTGTGAAGAAAACACCCAAAACAACTTGGCAAGAGGTAGAGGGTGAAGAAATAGGAGGTGGGTTCACTTTAGAATTGGATTTCTCACTTTAGAACTCAAGTTGCCATTGATGGCATCAAGCTTTCTTTCTTGAAGAAGAAGATCAAGAAGAAGGAAATATTATGATAAGTCCATCAAAAATGAAAAAGAAATGAATACTTATCATAATAGGAACCATGGTTAGGTGTAGAGAATTGACCAAGGTTAGAAGAGTGGTTAGGGTTAAGCATGAAGACAAATTGGTCACTTTGGTCAAAGCTTCATGAAGCTTCACAAAGGTTCAAGAATGAAAGTAACCATTTTGTATTCTTATCCCATTTTTTTTCCAAAATCAATAAATAAAAGAATGGATAATAAAAACCCTAATCACTTTCTTAACCTAGGTTTAATTCTTTACACTTAACCAAAGGAGCAAGCATCATCAAACATGATACAAAGATGTGAACAAAAGTATATCACATATACAACTTGCACATCAAGTGAGAAAATCCATTTAAAGTGAACTAATACTAGCTAATGCAAAGTAATATATCAAATATATAATTATACATTAAATCATTAAATCAACACTTGATTTAACGATCCGGTCATATCGCATATAACCGACTAGTATCCTATGTATCAGCTTATCGAATCAATCCTTGATTCGATATCTAGATTATATCGAATATAACCAATCGATACATCCATCGCGAGAATGAAATACGGTATCACATACACGCATTATTCTCGGTCCTGCACATATCTCATATGCGCTCCTATTTCGTTTCGCTTGAGCCAGGAAACCTCTGTGTAGGACTCTGAAGACTCGTCAATACGCCGGCAGCAGATGATGATCATATCAATCACCCACAAGCCGCAAGCGGTCTGCTAAACGTAACGGCCAACCAGGTATTGAACGATCAGAAGATCGACGAGCTAGCCCGCTCACACTCCTGTGAATCCAACCCGTAACACTTACTGTACAGTCCGGTCTGTTCGTCTGATATGTCGCATATCAAGTTTAGGGGTGGTAAACGTCAGACCCCAATAACCGATAAGTTGTGCCGATGTGAGGCTCATAACGGGTCGAGAAACTACTGGTAACACTTACCAGCAAATCTCTGATCAGCCCTGGCCAGGGTCTTCCCTGTTACGGCCAATCGAGCACAGCGCAACATCAACCCCCAATACCGGGAGAGACGAAACCCCTCCTATCGCTCATTGCCTCCATGTGACTCGGGACTGTACCCAAAGACCACCGTTTTGCACGCCCTCATGGACGTGGTAAGGTGGAGATCAAAGCACAGTGGGAATCACATAAGACTCTATGACGATCTCGGGTCTACAGACTAACCTGCACAAGTGTCACCTGAGAACTGCCATCTGACGTGAGGTATAATACCATCTGGGAGTTCTCGGCGAGTCCGTCCAGTGTACCCAGTCTCCACTGAGCACCCGTACACCATCTCTGATGTCAAACACCAATGGATATGGGATCATCCATCGCCCATCTCATGGGTCGAGAAGCGTATACGCTAGTCTACTCTGGTATATCGATGCCCTGTCTCGATACACCCATGACTAGGGACCTTGAAGGATGTACTTATGGACTACCATGTCCCCACTAGTATGATCTGCATCATAGTCCAGGTAGTCAAGTACACATCCTAAGGGCTTTACCAACATATAACTATAAGACAGTTTAAAGAGACAAGTGTACATGTTAAGATAAAGAGTAACCAGATAGCATACTATCATATCGAGCAAGAAAGTCATCTCTATATATGTCCAAGCATCCAATAGAATATACATCATCTGTACAATACTGGTCTCTAGGGCATACATACAACTAACAATCTCCCACTTGCACTAGGGCCAGCTGCTGTAGTATCGCATACCGAGCATCCCGAAGAGTCTCTCAAACTGTATTTGGGGAATGCCTTCGTGAGTGGATCCGCCGTGTTGTTCTTCGTGTCAACTCTCCTGACCTCGATCTCCCGGCGATCAACTATCTTCCGGATCAGGTGATACCGCCTCAGAATATGCCTGGATCGCTGATGGGACCTGGGTTCCTTGGCCAAAGCCACCGCTCCATTGTTATCGCAATACAAAGGTATTGGATGCTCAATGGATGGAACCACTCCAAGTTCAGTAATGAACTTCTTGATCCAGACAGCCTCTTTGGCAGCATCGTTGGCAGCGATGTATTCAGCCTCCATCGTCGAGTCTGCCACGGTTTCTTGCTTGGAACTCTTCCAGCTAACCGCCCCTCCGTAAAGGGTAAAGACAAATCCCGACTGTGACTTAGAGTCGTCCTTATCACTCTGGAAGCTCGATCGGTAAAGGACTCCACTTGGAGTTCTCCGTTACCATACACCAAGAGTATCTCTTTAGTCCTTCGTAAGTACTTGAGAATGCTCTTCACAGCTGTCCAGTGACTCTTTCCAGGATCAGCTTGATACCTGCTCACTACACTTAGTGAGTATGCTACATCGGG
Source organism: Agapanthus africanus (assembly GCA_030015575.1). Classification (NCBI taxonomy): domain Eukaryota; kingdom Viridiplantae; phylum Streptophyta; class Magnoliopsida; order Asparagales; family Amaryllidaceae; genus Agapanthus; species Agapanthus africanus. Next base: position 862,234,680 of record CM057338.1, on the reverse strand, counting down.
TCTGGTACATAGCATCGTATACATGATAGAGCCTACAGCCGAAGCATAGGGTATCCCTTGCATGCGAGCTCTCTCCAAATCAGTCTTGGGAGACATCTCTTTGGAGAGAGTGACTCCAGAGATCATGGGCAAGTTCCCATGCTTGGATTCTTCCATACTAAACCTCTTTAGTATGGTGTCAATGTACCTGGATTGGGACAATCCCAATATCCGTTTGGATCTATCTCTATAGATCCTTATTCCCAATATGCAGGAGGCATCACCAAGATCTTTCATTGAGAATCTTTGTGATAAGAAGAGCTTGACCGATTGCAGCATAGGAATATCATTTCCTATCAAGAGTATGTCGTCCACGTACAATACGAGGAAGACCACCTTACTCTTTGCTACCTTCTTGTAAATACAAGGTTCATCTGGATTTTTGACGAAATCAAACTCTTTGATAACGACGTCAAAGCAGATGTTCCAACTCCGCGATGCTTGCTTTAATCCATAAATGGATTTAAGCAGCTTGTACACCTTCCCGCTGCTCCCACTGTCTACGAAGCCCTCTGGCTGAGTCATGTACACGCACTCTTCTAAATCACCATTTAGAAAGGCGGTCTTAACATCCATTTGCCAGATTTCGTAGTCATGATATGCAGCGATGGCAAGCATGATCCGGATGGATTTAAGCATAGCCACTGGAGAAAAGGTTTCGTCATAGTACACACCGGGTCTTTGACGAAAACCCTTTGCAACAAGTCTAGCTTTGAAAGTCTCCACTTTCCCATCTACACCAAGTTTCTTCTTGAAGATCCACTTGCTCCCGATGGGTTTTACCCCTTCAGGAGCAACATCCAAAGTCCATACTTTGTTGGTGTACATGGATTCCATCTCGGACCGCATTGCATCCAGCCATTTCACTGAGTCCCTACTTGTGATGGCCTGCTCGAAGCTAGTTGGGTCATCATCCTCCATGATGCAATCCTCGCTCCCACCATCCATGAGAAAACCGTAGTATCTCTCAGGTTGGCGAGGAACCCTACTAGATCGGCGGAGAGGCTGAGGTTCATTGGGAGCTACTGAATCTTCTGGTTCCACCAAATCTTCAGTTACGGTTTGTGTATCTGGAACCTCTTCCAGCTCTACCACTTTGCCACTAATTTCTTTTTCAAGGAATTCCTTTTCTAAAAAGGTGGCATGTTGAGCAACAAACACTTTTTGTTCCTCACTGTGGTAGAAAAAATACCCATATGAGTTCTTTGGATATCCCACAAACTTGCAAAGAACTGACCGTGCCTCGAGCTTGTCCGGATTTTGTCTTTTGACATAAGCTGGACAACCCCATATCTTAACTCGTTTAAGATATGGCCTCTTCCCACTCCATATCTCATATGGTGTGGTAGGTACAGATTTAGATGGAACTTGATTCAATAGGTATGCTGCTGTCTCCAGCGCATATCCCCAGAAGGAAATAGGTAACTCAGCTGTGCTCATCATAGAGCGCACCATATCTAATAGGGTGCGGTTCCTCCGTTCTGATACACCGTTGTGCTGTGGTGTATATGGAGGAGTCAGCTGAGAGAGAATCCCATTCTCTTTTAGGAAGTCCAGGAATTCATTGCTCAAGTATTCACCTCCTCGATCAGATCGTAGGATTTTAATACTTTTTCCGGTTTGGTTCTCGACTTCTTTTTTATATTCTCTAAATTTCTCAAAAGCTTCTGATTTGTGTTTCATCAGGAACACATATCCGAATCTAGAGAGATCGTCAATGAATGTAATGAAGTACAAAGAACCATCCCTGGCATGTGTAGACATAGGACCACATACATCACTATGTATCAGTCCCAAGAGTTCGGTAACTCTTTCTCCGTGTCCCGTAAACGGAGTTTTGGTCATCTTGCCTTTGAGACATGACTGGCAAGTGTCATAAGATGAAAATTCGAATGGTTTCAAATATCCATCCTTATGTAACTTAGCCAGTCGTGTCGCATTGATGTGACCCAGTCTACAATGCCACAAGAAGGATTCATTCAGTTCAGAACTCTTCCTCTTGTGTGTGCTTGTTATGCTCAGAACTGTTGATTGATTTAGAACATAAATGCCATTGCACAACGTGCCTGATCCAACCAACTTTTGGTTACGGAAAATGTTCATAACATTGTCCTGTAATACAAAATTATATCCCTCTTTACTCAACAAAGAAACCGATATAATGTTGCATATCAGGTTCGGCATGTAATAGCATTCGTTCAGAACCAATGTGTTACTAGTTGGTAATACAAGGTGATATTCCCCGACAGTCTTAGGTGCAACAATTGCACCATTTCCAACTCTAATGTCTTTATCACCTTCTCCAAGTTCTCTACCTTTTCTAAGCCCATGTAACTGATTACATATATGGGATCCTGACCCGGTATCTAATACCCAGGACGTAGGGCAAATGGAGAAACAGTTCTCTGTAACGAACACACCCGAAGAAAATGCATCATCATGTACTTTCTTCAATCGGGTAGCATGGGAATCCTGGTATTCCCCTATATCCTGTTCATTCCTATAACTCTTATAAGAAAGAACGGAACCAACGTTCCCCAGCACAGTATAACATGCGGGTTCGATCAATACATCCATATTATTATCTTTATTAGGGCATGAAATGGTCGCTACCTGGAGAGAGAGAGAAGAAAACACTTTAGCGTATGCTCGTGCAAGATCAGATTGGTTATTATCTTATCTAATCAGGATGGCTCCCACTGGTTTTTATCAAATCTTCCTTCAAACCCTAAAAGGAAGGACTAGCCGGGATTAATTACACACTACAAGTTCGCCAATCTTTCAGCCAGGCCAGTGTCGGTACTTTGAGGGAGGTCCCCCGTGCTTTCGCACGAACCTAATTAATGTAAACCTCGTTTTCCCAGAGGCGTAACCCTGTTGACACCTTTCTAGACACCTACTTGATCGGCTAATTGTAATGTGTAAAACTCTCCCACGAGTAACTCTTACTCACAGTGGGCATCGGGATCCAACTATCTCATAGAAGGTATGAAATCTCATTGCAAATTTCAACACTTGAAATTCCCGATAATGCTTTTTCCCCAAACGATCTATGACCTTGACAATGTCAACAAACCATAGACCGTAAGTCAAGTTCAACCCGTCATTTCTTGATTGAACTAAACCCACCCGTACGACCCTTGACAAGGTAAACAAGGCCGTACGACTACCCTAACTCAATCTGCATCATATGCATAAGCAGATAAATACTGGTTAGCTACCGCACACTGCGCCTTGACAAGGTCAACAAACGCAGCACGAATACTAAACAGGACTTATCTGAAATGACGGAGGGCTACGACAGGTTTTTCTGAAAACCTATTGCGTAATGAACTTGATATCGTTGTAGAATCAAATGAAGTTTTGAAATGGAGTGATTTTGAGGCTTTTCTAGTTTTGCTAAAGGGGTCACTCCCGGTGAAGGGATCGTCGGCCCTTTCCTCGTCGAATGAGGTGCGGGATATATCATATATATCACTGTGCAAAGCAGAAACTATAGAAGCAATCAAAAACAAACCGAGTGTGTAGCATCTGCCAGTTATTGCTAAAGGAGTCACTCCCGGTGAAGGGATCTCGGTCCTTTCCTCATCGAATAAGGTGCAGGGTATATCATATATACCGCTATGCAAAGCAAGAACTGTAGCTACCTGTTTTATTTAAAATTTGATTATACAACATCTTAGGTTTCTTTTCTTTCATTAATCACATTAATGAAGTCCCATCGTTTAAATACCTAAACATCACAGATAGATATGACGTACACTTATGCCATCCGCATTCGCCTCGATGTCCCCTCGTGCACCGTTAGGTTAGGTAACTAACGACAGAGCAGGGCAGGGTTAGTGCGGGTGCAAAACATAAGTAACGTCTATATAATATATCATATATACTATATATAGTATCTATCACAGAACATCACAGATATCGCAGCAGAAGACACATATGAAATATTTGATATACTAGGACGTCCGTGTTTTCAATACGAGCCAGTATAAAACACGGATTCCACGGTCGTGATGAATAGCCAATCCCACACCCCTAGACCCCTACGAGAGCGGCAAGCAACCCTACCAATTCTAGGGTTAGGAGACCCGGACTCGACTCCTCGAGTTAGTCTCCCACTGGACCCCAGAACCCGGTTACTTGAGCTCCCCTCCTTGGGTCTATCCTAATGCGGAAAAGTAAATAATATACAAAAGGTGACGACTTCCGCAACCTGGAAGCGCCCCAATAAAAGAATATTACATACAAGTTTTTACATGAATGAAAATGAAAAACACTCATCTCACATAAAAACCCCCGGCTATTCAAACACGACAATCCAATATAACATATCCAGCAACACATAACATCACATGTCATCAACGTAAGTAAATATGCGCATCCCAATTGTCGTTGACATATAGCAACGAAACCGGCGATATCACATATTACACTTACGGTCACAGAAAAGAAAGTGTAAAACTACAACAATTGGAATCCGCAACCTCTTTAGACATCGCATGCCTAATCAAAATGAAATACTTAGACATCACATGCCTAACAGTTATAAACCCTGCATTTTAGTCTCATTATCGAAAACTCTTTTCAATATCAAATGAAACTAAACCGCTAGATTTATATTATTCATTCAGTTATCTCATAACTGTTTGTGAATTCCAATTATTGTATCCCATTCCGGATAAATAGAAAATATTAAACTTTCCGATCGAACATTCGGACACCCAAGTTTTCCCGAAACCGTCCAACACATGAAATAGGTTCAAAGACATTCACTTCATGCCTCAGTACCAACGGTCCAGCCGTAGAAGGGTCAAGCCAACGCCTCACATGTGGCACGCCGTACTGCCCCAAACCCGAAGGTTCAAAGGGCAGTTCAAGACGGTCACATAATCGAGTTAAGGTTTGTTGTCTTCTAGAGGGACCATCGCGTTACTTGCACTACTCAGAACGTCCTAAAACCACACAAAAATCCAACACTTGGATATTTTCCGGCAGGGGAAAAGTTGGGTATTTATATCCGGTCGGACTTTTTAACATATTCAAAAAATTATCCGGAAAACACTTAGACAAAGTTCGATAATCCGATCGAAATACCGAGTCCCCAATACAACCCAGAATACTCAACTCTTGAATAAATATTAAAAATTTCCAAAGAACTCAGCACTGAATAAAAGAAGTTACTGTGCAAAATTGGGTGGGTGACGTCATCATACGGCCGTGGAACCGCCGCAGAAGCCAGGCTTCTGCCGCGGTTCCGCCGCACTTTGGAGGAATTGGGTGATGGTGTTTCACAGTAATTCTTAGAAAGTCCTGCTGAATTTTTTTGCATATTTTTAATTTGGAAAAACCCCAGTTTTTAAAAAATGTACAGAGTGCAACTTTGATATTAGGGTTTTGGTTCGATCGGACTTCAAACTCCGTCTGGACTTCGCCTAAGGCTCTAGCTAGGCTCTGATACCACTATAGGGTTCCTAGGCACTCTCAAGAGGTCTCACAAGGCATCAACCAAGCCAATTTCAAATTTTACGGGTGCCGAGAAACCCTAATACGGATCGTTGACTAGAAGTTTAGGCGAAATACGAATCTAGTTAACAACTTAACTAAAGATAAGAAGCTACAACCTTTGTAGATCCGGATATCCACTTCCTTGGCTCCACGTAGGCGTCCTCTCGCTGTCCATCGTGAATCCCGGACTCAATCGTCGGCTTGATCGGAGAAATGGGCGGACTAGGTCGTCGGCTTCGTGCCGAAGATGATCTACGTCGAGGCATCACAAGTTCAAGCTCCGACTTCACAAAATTGTGAAACTTGTGAAGAAAACACCCAAAACAACTTGGCAAGAGGTAGAGGGTGAAGAAATAGGAGGTGGGTTCACTTTAGAATTGGATTTCTCACTTTAGAACTCAAGTTGCCATTGATGGCATCAAGCTTTCTTTCTTGAAGAAGAAGATCAAGAAGAAGGAAATATTATGATAAGTCCATCAAAAATGAAAAAGAAATGAATACTTATCATAATAGGAACCATGGTTAGGTGTAGAGAATTGACCAAGGTTAGAAGAGTGGTTAGGGTTAAGCATGAAGACAAATTGGTCACTTTGGTCAAAGCTTCATGAAGCTTCACAAAGGTTCAAGAATGAAAGCAACCATTTTGTATTCTTATCCCATTCTTTTTCCAAAATCAATAAATAAAAGAATGGATAATAAAAACCCTAATCACTTTCTTAACCTAGGTTTAATTCTTTACACTTAACCAAAGGAGCAAGCATCATCAAACATGATACAAAGATGTGCACAAAAGTATATCACATATACACCTTGCACATCAAGTGAGAAAATCCATTTAAAGTGAAATAATACTAGCTAATGCAAAGTAATATATCAAATATATAATTATACATTAAATCATTAAATCAACACTTGATTTAACAATCCGGTCATATCGCATATAACCGACAAGTATCCTATGTATCGGCTTATCGAATCAATCCTTGATTCGATATCTAGGTTATATCGAATATAACCAATCGATACATCCATCGCGAGAATGAAATACGGTATCACATACACGTATTATTCTCGGTCCTGCACATATCTCATATGCGCTCCTATTTCGTTTCGCTTGAGCCAGGAAACCTCTGTGTAGGACTCTAAAGACTCGTCAATACGCCGGCAGCAGATGATGATCATATCAATCACCCACAAGCTGCAAGCGGTCTGCTAAACGTAACGGCCATCCGGGTATTGAACGATCAGAAGATCGACGAGCTAGCCTGCTCACACTCCTGTGAATCCAACCCGTAACACTTACCGTACAGTCCGGGCTGTTCGTCTGATATGTCGCATATCAAGTCTTGGGGTGGTAAACGTCAGACCCCAATAACCGATAAGTCGTGCCGATGTGAGGCTCATAACGGGTCGAGAAACTACTGGTAAAACTTACCAGCAAATCTCTGATCAGTCCTGGCCAGGGACTTCCCTGTTACGGCCAATCGAGCACAGCGCAACATCAACCCCCAATACCGGGAGAGACGAAACCCCTCCTATCGCTCATTGCCTCCATGTGACTCGGAACTGTACTCAAAGACCACCGTTTTGCATGCCCTCATGGACGTGGTAAGGTGGAGATCAAAGCACAGTGGGAATCACACAAGACTCTATGACGATCTCGGGTCTACAGACTAACCTGCACAAGTGTCACCTGAGAACTGCCATCTGACGTGAGGTATAATACCATCTGGGAGTTCTCGGCGAGTCCGTCCAGTGTACCCAGTCTCCACTGAGCACTCGTACACCATCTCTGATGTCAAACACCAATGGATAGGGGATCATCCATCGCCCATCTCATGGGTCGAGAAGCGTATACGCTAGTCTACTCTGGTATATCGATGCCCTGTCTCGATACACCCACGACTAGGGACCTTGAAGGATGTACTTATGGACTACCATGTCCCCACCAGTATGATCTGCATCATAGTCCAGGTAGTCAAGTACACATCCTAAGGGCTTTACCAACATGTAACTATAAGACAGTTTAATGAGACAAGTGTACATGTTAAGATAAAGAGTAACCAGATAGCATACTATCATATCGAGCAAGAAAGTCATCTCTATATATGTCCAAGCATCCAATATAATATACATCATCTGTACAATACTGGCCTCTAGGGCATACATACAACTAACAATTTTAGCGGGCCTTTGGACGTGTGTTCCACACACGCATTTATATTTATATAGACGGTATCGATTCGCACTAGACTTAGATCAGTAGCCCAGATCATGAGATATGATGATAAGGATACCATATAATTGATGAGATGAATGTGATATTGACCCGTACCCAGATTTGGGATGCCGTACGATGATTTACCGTACGAGCTTTATTTGATGATAAGATCCGCAGTCATGACTCGAGGATGTCATATGATATTGTATCGTACGCGGTATCTTTGAGGAGGAATCACCGACTATTATATATATATATATATATATATATATATATCGACTCAGATTTAGGTGGTTTCTATACCCCTCCTGATTGACTTGTTAGTTAGAGCTGTAGCTTTGCTAGTAGATGTTTGGCTAGGCCGATGTCATACCTATTTCAAAAACTAACGAATCGGGAGTATTTTAAAGACAGGCAAAGGGATTCTACGGATATTTTCAAAAGACGCATTTTTTCTTAAAAACACCGTAGCCCATATTTTCCTAAAAACCCCGATTTGTCTTCTTTTAAATGGAAAAACAGTATGACATAGATACATTGATGTAGATTCTACACTGTTGTGTTTATTATTCATTTACCGCATATCCTTGCTTTTCGCATCGCATTGCAAGCTTAAATATGTTATTGTTGTATCAAATCCATGCTGTTAGGACACCAGCACCATTAACGATGATGCATATGTTTCACGTACACCTGCTTGCCGGTTCACACACTTCATCATCGATAATTGCCATGTCACTACACTGTAGTACTGTTGCATTCAGGATATGACCCTTGCATGGCATACTTGTGCACATACCTATTGTACATTCATATTCATGTACTTACATATTGTACACTCATACTTGTGCACATACCTATTGTACATTCATATTCGTGTACTTATATATTGTACACTCATACTTGTGCACATACCTATTATACATTCATATTCGTGTACTTACATATTGTACACTCATACTTGCGCACATACTTATTGTACATTCATACTCGTGTAGTTACATATTGTACACCCATACTTGTACACATACTCATTTGCACATACATAGATGATTTCTCGCTTGATTTGGAGAATTGGGAACCACAAGATACTCTTTAAAACTGATTCATTTTAAAAGAGCGGTTTCCCCTAACATGTGCATATTACTATTCCATGTTGCATGATATACCGATATGCATACATTTATTTTATATGTCGCATTCATCATGCTTTCTGATTATACGCATTTGAGATATGTTGTTTCCATGATATTTCTGGATTTGGGAACCGTGGGAACTTTAAAGGAGAGTATGTATTGTTTTAAAAACCCAGTTACCCTTGATATGATATTTCAGTGTGTCCACCATGTGTTTTCTCGGTTCTGAGAGTGGCATGTGAAACTCGATTCGAGGAGCGGTAGGCACCGTCTGCGGGTACATGGTGGACCCGGTGAGGTAGCCCGGGGCAAGAAGACTCGTATATGTTAGTCGGTGAGCCTGGCAGGGGAGTATTACCTACCGGTGATTGTGTTGAGCTCGGCGGATATCTGAGGGATACCGACCGGAGTTGAGAGATGAGATGGGCCGATCCGGACTGACGGGGCCCTATGTATATGAGGATTTACGTGCCAATGCTAGGCACAGGTTTCATGATGTTTTCGAGTGTCGATGCTTGACACTCAGGTTCCATGATTTTGATATGTGGCGAGCGACACATGTTGATTTACACTTCCATGCATTTGTTTATGATATTTACATGCATGATGCTTACTGACATTGGGTGACACGTGGACGATTTCCACCTACATATATTGACATTAATGATATTGATCACACAGTTGGATGATATCCACATATTCATAGACTTCATGATATAGTCGACATTGGTCATACCTCATATTTATGATATGCTATTACCTGAGGCATTGGCACGAGCACTTGGCACTACACTCATGTATAGTTGTTACATTGCCACCTTATCTTGCTTCAGACTTATTCATTCGAGATTTATATATATCTGATCGTATTGACCTAGGATTGTGTCATACATACGATTTCTGCTCTGTGATGTTTTCTATTCACGAGTTGGCAACTCACCCCCGTTGTGCCCCAGTTTCTTGCAGGTTTTGCCGTACAGGTTCCATTGCGGCTTTTTTGGCACACTGCTTCCCTTACGGGTGATTTGCTTTGGTAGGTAGGTTCTTTTGCATCAGAACCACCACTGTATATGTATTATTCAGTTGTATCTAGTAATTCCATCAACCAAACTTGTATATTGTTTCAGACTTAGAAAACTAGTTATGTATTATTTCGACCTTAGAGTCACGCGTTGTAGTATTATGGTTTTCATGCTGATTTTGAGTTTTACTTTGAGTGTTGATCCTCGCCCTTCGTCGTTGTATATTATACTGCTTGCGTGGTTGTGACCGTCGATTGACGAAGAGCTAGCTCCCGCTTGGGGTTGCCTTTTATCATTGTATATATACTATTCATAATGTACCGCGTTTAGGGCCAGCATTTACCAAGGAAACTCTGCCGAAATTTTCAGAAAAGGACTATAGATTTTAAAAATGCATATTCGGCTTACTTATTTAAAAACCTTGTTTTTAAAACATGTTTTCCTTACTTCTTAAAAACCAGTTTTCTTTACTTACTCCTTAAAATGGTTTTAGATTTCTGGGCTTTTGACTTACTTGACTTAGATGGGGTCCTATAGACTTCATATGATTCAAGTGCCAGTCACGTGCTATTTCGGGTCGTCACAGGAAAATATTTCCTTAAATCTTTTTAAACAAGAAAGATTACTCTCTGTAAAACAGAGTACCATTGGATTAAAAAATCCAATGGTGATTAAAAATCACTTATCTACAGAAAAAATTATTTATAGGAAAATATTTTCCTAATCTTGTTAGAAACAAGAAAAATATTTTCTGTAAAACAGAAGTACTTGGATCAAAGATCCAACGGTGGATAAAATGCCCAAATCAATTAAGACCTCTCAATGAGAGATTTCTTTAACTAAATCAACAAATTTTCTTCTACTATATAAAGGACCTAAGGCTTCAAGTCTTACAGAGGAGAGACCCCCCATAAGGTTTAAGAAAAAAAAGAAAAAGAGAAAAGAGAATTCAATTCTCTAGTGGAAGAAAATCCCCTTCTTAAACAAAAATCCTACGTAAGAAGAAAGTAAAGAGATTATTTTCTCTCCAAGGGTTTAACCCTTCAAAAAGAGAACTTAGTTCTTCTTCTGGTTGAGATCTACAGAAGCAGATCTCCCCACAAGTTGAGAATTTAATTCTCATCGGGGAGATTTTGTTATGCAGACTCAAAACTTAGGGGAAATAACTAAGTTCGAAGAATTTAATTCTTCCAAAAGTATACAGGAATTTAATTTCTCTGATAAACTAGGGTTTAACCTTACAAAAGAATTTAATTCTTATAAAACAAGGGACCTAACAATTCTCAAAACTCAGATTAAAATCTCTGTGCATGTAAGAGAAAAGAATGCGAATTCATTACTGTTCGACGTTATAACAAACTCTCACGTGTTCCCACATGAGCACCTCTGAGAAACAAAAAGGAAGTACTGAGATCGAATCACGTGCTCCCACGTGACCCCCAAATAGTTTCTTGACATTTATATGGAAAAGAGGTAATTTCCGAAGACAACGCTCATATTTTGAGCACCTCATGTGTTCACACGCGAGCATCATATGAGCTAAATAGTTAACACTTATAAAGGGAAGAGGGAATAAATCCAAAGAGGCGGTGCCCAACTTTAGGGTGCCTCAGGTGCTCACATATAAGGGCCATAGGAATTAAGTGTAACACTTGTATATATAGACGGGGATTCGAAACCAGGGGCACAGTGCCAGCTTTCAAGTGCCTCACGTGCCACACGTGAGAGCCCTAAATTTCAGTGTTTAACATTGCTTTATAGACTCACATGAGAGCACGTGAGCACCGAGCATATCTCAGTGTTTAATATTATAAGAAGCCAACTTCAGCCCCAAATTGGCTAAGGCTTCCTGAGATTAAAACGTCTTGGATCTCCAAATAGACTGAGCCTCTATGCTCACGACCTCCCAAACTAATTGAATAGAATGATTTCCATCACACATCTCCTAAGTCAATCTTAGTCTCCCAAAAATTACTAATGATTGTTAGATGGTTTACCATGATCACTCCCCTCAATCTAGAATTTGGTTCAAGGGTACATCTCTCCACACCTCTGATACATGTCGTTGTAATATTTCAACGTCTTCAGAGAGGCGGCGGGTCCTAACAACCAACAACTCTTTGGCGCACTCCCAAACCGATGGGCACATCCCAACAATGGACCGAAACGTTCTTAAACTAACAACGGACCGAAACGTCCTTAAACTAAAGTAATAGAGCCCAAATGCTCTTTTGTTGGGTCTGAATGATCCCGAAATCCTGTTGAGTCGATCTTTGTCCCAAATTGGACAAACGCATTCTCAACAAACATTTAAGTTGATCTTAATCTCAAATGAGATTAACGATCCTTAAATCAAATCAAACCCAAATATAAGAATATACGGATTTGGACTAATCCATGCCCTACGGGCGACAACATAAATTAGTCTCCGTATACAATCCACGGGAAACCAAAAATAAAACAAACACACACGACACGAAGTGACCTTCTGGAGCAGGAGAAAGTGGTTATCGCTACGCGGTAACGTAATTAACTGCAGGTGCTTGTGCCTGTAGGGAAGAGCATCCCCACAATCAAAAACCCCTCATAAACGAGGGGGAATCTGACGAAGTCTGCTACAATGGCCGCATCCATCCAAACCTTTGATACACAGTGCCATAAATCAACTTGGTATCTTTGGAGAGGTGGACGAATAAATCCAAATAGCATCTGCCTCCGAATTCAGGCAAGACGACCCATCCCGGTTTAGTCTCCGTTTTCGGCGGTAAACAGATTCTGGCACGCCCGGTAGGACCTTTTCCTCTTTCCATTCCACACTTCGCGTGTCGTTTTCACTAACAAATCGTGGTTTAATATGGTTGCCCTTGGATTTGAGGTACTAAGATTTGGTGTTGCTCCATGCAGAAAAGGAGATAACATTGATGGCCTCCAGCTGTACTAATTGCAACAGCAACTCTCGCTCCGCCCCGACTGGAGGAGTAACTTACGGGCCCCAAGCGGGTTCCATCTTTGCAATGCCAGTGGAACAGGTGACTCAGGCCACCACTGGACTGTTCTTTGGGACTATGATCCTGCCATCAAGCTTCAGTGCCCCAGTGCAATCACAAGAAGCTCCGAAGAAGTTGGTCTTTGATCGACTTGCAACCACCACGGCCCCTCTCAAAGGATCGTCTAAGTTTGCCACCTCGGTCTTTGACAGACTGAGCCAAAGCTCCAGTGGGCCTGTAAAGAGGCTCACGATACCAGAAAGGGTTATCCCGAAGCGGATAGCCATTCCAGTTCCGGCAGAAAAAGTCATCGAAGGGGCTTATCCTACTAAAGGATCGGTCTTCATAAGACTGGCCGTTCCAACTCATGCTTCCGGCGAAGTCGCCAAGACTGCTTCCCCTATCAAAATATCGGCCTTTGCAAGATTGACCGTCCCCTCTCAACAGACGTTAGTCTTCAACAGGTTGACACCAGCGGCGACCTCTCATCAAAGCGGGGGGGGGGGGGTATGATGAAGCCGTTCCCATGACAGAGTTGGTCCCGTCTGCACGACATGCTCGACGTCGCCACTGGCACCGAGTAAAGAAGGCTGGGGGCAGTCCTCCCTCTGTACTTACCCCACCGGCTCCAATGGTGGAAATTGACGCTGCTGTTCCAACTGAGAACAACTTTGATCCGCTCAGGAGAGTGCGAAAGAACTCTCCAACCGCTGTACTGAAGAAGTCGCCTCCATATATTGAAAACATGGTACAGGCAAAGCTGGGACAACCCCCTCGGCGGCTGTCCTCTAAGATCTATAGGGTCTGGCGGAAAGTACAAGACTCTATAATTGACAATGACTACTCTTGCCGACTGAAGAAAATGAAGGCTTGGCAGGAGGAGGTTCATCCCCCGTCATACCACGGAAGGTATCGTCTGTATGGGTGCCAGCTGCAACGGCCCTCTCAACTTTGACCTTCCACAAAAAGAGAAGGCCAGAGAATCAATCACCACCCGCGGCAAATCCCAAGCGTGATGGATCCAAACACCCCAAGTCTGGGGGCATGGTAGTACACACGGTGTACATGGATTCCGGGAAGGAGGAAAGCTATACTTCCACAGGTCATCGGCCACTCATATTGTCTGTGACGAAAGCTCAGGAGCAACAACAAAAGCTCCAGGAGATTCTGACAAAGATGGCCACACTCACTGGGCAGAAAGAAAGCCCAGAAGCAACGTTTGAGCAGCGCCAGGAACAAGCGTCCGACACCGAGTTCCTACGAAGGGCGCTGGAAAGAAAGGATGAAGAAGCCGCGGAGCAAGGCGGATGCATTAACCATGGTTGCTAATAATTGGCTGACGAAAACCTCAAAGATGTAAGGATCGTTGTGCAAAGCCGCTGAATTCTCGCGCCAGCAGAAATATCTTTAGAGTCGTCTGAAGGAGAGGAAACAACCAAACAAGTAGCCTGCCAAACAGAAGACGAACAAAAGGCTAAGGACTGGAGGGAAGTCTTCATAGACTACTTCAAATCCCATCGAACACCCGAAGACGCATCGTCAAGACATCAGCTTATGAAGCGAGCCCTATCTTTCGCCTTCATCAATGATACTCTATATAAGAGATCGTTCGACAGTTTGTGGCTAAGGTGCTTGGGACCAGAAGAAGCACGAAGGGTCGTCCAAGAAACTCACGACGGACTCTGCGGTTTCCATCAGGCCGGGCCAAAGATGAAGCTGTAGATCAAGAGAATTGGCTACTATTGGCCTACGATGATTCAGGATTGCCTCGAATATGCGAAGCAGTTTCACTCATGCCAAATCCACGGAGACTTCATCCACTAGCATCCGAATCCGCTACACCCAACACTGGATAGCTGGCCGTTTGAAATGTGGGGAATTGGTATAATTGGGCCCATCGAACCAGCATCGTCCAAGGGACATCGGTTCATATGAGCAACAACCGATTACTTCTCTATGTGGGCAGAGACAGTACCGCTAAGGGAGGTGAAGACGGAGAACATCCTCCATTTCTTCAGGACACACATCATCTACCAGTTCGGCAGTCCCAGACGGATCATCTCGGATAATGGGCCGGCCTACAGAAGCCATAAGATCAGCCACTTTGCACAGCATCATAATATAGATTGGTGATACTCTTCGGTCTATAATCCCCGAGCTAATAGTCTAGCTGAGGCTTGCAACAAGACCTTGACGAAGATCATAAAGAAAACAATGTCCAGAAACAAAAAGGACCGGCACGAGAGACTGCATGAAGCTCTCTGGGCGTATTGAACCACGTACAAAACGGCCATGAATACAATGCCATTCACGTTTTTATTCGGCACGGAAGCGGTACTTCTCTTGGAGATAGAGCTACCCTCTGTACGAGTAGCAGTTCGATACGAGCCGACGGATGAAGAAAATGCCCATCTTCGGCTTGAGGAGCTCGATGCCCTTGATGAAACTCGTCTCATGGTGCAGAAAACCTGGAATCTTACAAAGCAAGGATGACGTGCTCATACAAAAGACTGACCAGGCCGTGAACATTCTGCCAAGGCGAACTCGTGTTAGTCGTAAAAAGACCCATGATCCCCAACCGTGCAAAGCGGGAGAAATTCGAGCCAAACTATGAGGGTACGTACATTATAGACAAGGTCTACCAAGGTGGGGACAAACTTGCTCATGGTTATGCATGGCGAAAGACCCTTCCGGCCAATAAACGGCCGGTTCCTTAAAAAGTACTACGCTTGACAAGTCATGGCTCAGGTTAATGATAGATGACGACGCTCGTGTCCGCTCGCTGTCTTTCTGAGTCCAAACTCTATAAGTAGTATCCGGCAAAAATTTGTCTCGAAACTAACAACGGACCGAGACGACCTTAAACTAACAATGGACCGAGATGTCCCTAAACTAAAAATGGACTGAGATGTCCCTAAACTAACAACGGACCGAGATGTCCCTAAACTAACGATGGACCGTAATGTCCTTAAACCAATACGTCGCCTCAAGCACGACGATAATGGAATTCAAGTCTACAAATCCCATCGGTAAGGACTGCAACTCAAATCCTGCTGGCTACACAGCTACCCCGGTGGTGAAGTCCCCCCTAAGTGCCATTGGCAAACAGAGGGGTAAAAAGAACAAAAAAACGGTACGTCCGCAAGCGAAATAGGCACGGATGAAAACCCGAAAGGGCGCCGTGAGTAAAAACAGCAGGGCTACCGGCGAGTTTGTGAAAACCCGAAAGGGCGCTATCTCGTTAAAATAAAAACACCTGCAAGGTCCTTTCGACCTTGTTAGGAAGAAACACCTGCGTGAAATCATTACGACTCACAAGGGAGCAATACACTTAGGGATCCCCACGATTCCTAAGGAGAAATTATACTTACGAGATCCTCACGTCTTGTAAGGAGAATTCCCCCTTATGAGACCCTCACGGCTCATAGGATTCAAAAGCCTTAAGATACAGGGACCTGAACCTGTTTTTAAGCCATCACACTCCCTATGTTGCCCTACAGGCGGTCAATATTGGCTATTGTATAAAATCCACGGGCATAAATAAACGATTTCCCCAGCAAGTTCAACCAATGACGAGGAATGTCCTCATGTGGTGAACGACACTTATAAGTCCTCTCGACTTGTAAGGAGAAAACACTCTTGTAAGATCCTTACGACTTGCAAGAGAAAATATCACTTAGGAGTCCTCACGATTCCTAAGGAGAAAATACACCTACGAGATCCTCACGACTCCTAGAGAGAAATAACTTTATGAGACCCCTATGCCTCGTGAAGTCAAAAGCTTTAGTCGACAGGATCCTAACCCTGTTTTCTAAGCCACCTTTGTTCAAATCGACAAAGTCAAATGATGATTCGCTCCTGGCAATATCCCAGTGGCAGCGATACTGAAGCTAAGAATGGTATCAGATTTCAAGTTCCATACTTGCAATAAAAATCAGCGAGCAAAATGTATATGAAATAACCGAAATGATGGGGCAACTCGCAATAAAAATCAGGGAGCAAAATATATGCATATAAAAAAACAGCCGAAATTTTTGGGCAACTCGCAATAAAAAGTAGCGAGTATAAAAAGCTGAAATGATTGGGCAATCGCGACTTTAGCGATATAAAAAGCTGAAATGATAGAGCATCGCGGGAAGAAATAAAAAAAATAAAACTTCTGCCCTGCAGGTGAGTCCACATCGACCCCTGTATACAATCCATGAGCCTAAACGAAAAGGGATCCACGTTTTCCCACCAGGCTCCATCAGAAGGAGAGCCAGGTTTCGACGAAAACATCTATAGCCTTGAGATCAACAACGACGTTTCCTCTCACTCCAGCAGGATGCAGACGCTACATCAACAAAACGGAGCCATGGAAAAGTCCCTAGTTCCGAATCTCGACAGTTCATAGACAACCTAGACATTCGTTGCAATATAGCAGAAAAAATGTGAACAAATTAAGCGAAGGAAGATCCCTAGCTTCAGGGTCCCGACGGCAACATCTACAGCCTGGAGATCACTATGGCGTTCCTTCTCACTCTAACAGGATGCAGACGCGACGTCAACAACCGACCCAGAGTCAAAAGAATGGAGCCATAGCAAAGTCCCTAGTTCCAAGACTCGACGATTCATAGACAACCTTAACATTCGTCGCAATATAGAAGACACAATGTCAACAAACGAAGTGAAGGAAGATCCCTAGCTTCAGGGTCTTGACGGCAACTCAAATAAAACCTGAAAGACTATCGGAGTGATAGGTTTGCCTAGCACTCTATGTAGAGTTTTGAAGCATCACATGTCTCAAAGTTTAGATTTTTATGGTGCTAAACAAGCATACAAAGGAATCGATCCTAGAAAATTAGGGTTCCGAAAGTTAAACCGAATAAAAACGAGGGTTTCGAGACTACAACCTTTGTAGCTCCCTTTCGCTGGACTCTTTGGTCTCTTGGGTGTTGGAAGAAGGTCCTCTTGAAGTCCTCTCACGTCCACGACGATCCACCTGGAGTTTCTCGTCCAAGCTCGCTACTTCGATTATCACGATGAGAAACGAAGAGAACACTCTAAACAAGTTGGCTAAACTTGTGTAGAATGATGTTGTGGTTTAGATTCTCACTTCAAAAACCTTTCTTTATGTGTGTTTTACTCACTAGAAGAAACTAGAGAGGAAATGGTGAAGGAGGAAGAAGATGGAGGCTTTCTTTTAACAAGAGTAGAATGATAACCATTGAAAAGAAATGAAATATATCTATATATATTTTATTTCTTCTCACTACAAACCATGGTTTAATCTTTGAGTTATTATTTAATTAGGGTTTAAAACATATAAGGAAAGTTTAATCCAAGGTTAAGGGTAGGTGAGAATGGTTAGGTTAAAGAAGAGTGTAGAAACAACTCAAGAATTATCCTTTCCTTTTCTATTTTGTTTTAAACATAAAATTAAATAATAATCCATATATTTATCCATGGTGTGAGTCTTATATTGCCACCATTTCCATGTGTAAACAACCATGATAGATGGGTGTATGTATGTATGTATGTATGCACATCCATATGTGCATGAAACTAGAAAGAAAGAAAGAAACACATACATGCATGCATACATCCATCATATTCAAGAAAGGTTTTAAGTGAGAAAACTAATGGTTAAATGATAAATTAACACTTGATTTATCAATCCGGCCATATCACATATGACCCTACCAAAAGCAAGCCGCCCGATCAATGTACGGTATCATATACGCGCATTTTAATCGGGTCCATGCGTATATCGCATACGCGCACAACAACGTTTCGCCTGGACTAGGTAACTCCTGTGTGGAACTTTAAGACTCGTCAATACGCCGACAGAGGGTGATGATCATATCAAGCACCCCCAAGCCGCAAGCGGTCAGCTAAACGTAACGGCCACCCGGGTATTGAGCGATCAGAAGAAAACAAGCGAACCTGCTACAACTCCCGTCGAGCCAACCGGGAACACTACCGTACAGTCCGGTCTCTTCATCAGATATGCTGCATATCGAGCCTAGGGATGGTCACGTCGACCCCAATAACTCAATAAGTCATGCCGGTGAATGGTCTATAACAGATCGAGAAACTACTGATAACACTTATCAGCAAATCTCTGCAGCCCTGGCCAGGGACTTACTGATATAACCAGTCGGGCACAGTACAGCATCAACTCCCAATACCGGGAGAGACGAAACCCCTCCTATCGCTCATTGCCTTCGTGTGTCTCGGGACTGTACCCAACGGCCACCTGTTTGCACGACTCAGTAGAGCCGTGGTAGGATGGCAATCAAAGTACAGTGGGAGAACACACAAGACTCTATGACGATCTCGGGTCTACAGACTAACCTGTACCAGTGTCACCTGAGAACTGCTATCCGACGATAGATATAATTCTATATAGGAGTTCTCAGTGAGTCCGTCCAGTGTACCCAGTCACCACTGAGCACCCGTATATGATCTTGATGTCAAACATCGATGAATGTGGGAACATTCATCGCCCATCGTATGGGTCTAGTATCATATACGCTAGTCTACTCTGGTATATCAATGTCCCGTCTCGATATACCTACGATTAGGGACTTTCCAGGATATGCTTATAGACTACAGATGTCCCACTAGTATGATCTCTATCAGAATCAGAGAAGTCAAGCCGATATCCTCAGGGCTTTATCAGCATGTATGAATGAATAAAAGCATGATCAAATCAACATGTCAGATAAAGAAGAACCAGATAGCATACTATCATGTCGAGCAAGAATGCATACTGAATATATATATATATACATGTATAGATACATCCACTATCATATAATGGCCTCTAGGCCATACATATATCCAACAATCTCCCACTTGCTCTAAGGCCAGTTATTGGCCTATCTCATACCCAACATCTCAAAAAGTCGCTCATGCTGCGGCTGAGGGAGGGCCTTGGTGAATGGATCCGCGGTGTTATTCTTTGTGTCTACTCTCCTAATCTCGATCTCGCGGCGATCTGCAATCTCCCGGATCAAATGAAAACTCCTCAGGATGTGTCTGGACCGCTGATGGGATCTGGGCTCCTTGGCTAACGCCATAGCCCCATTATTATCACAATACAAAGGTATTGGATCAATAATGGTTGGAACTACTCCTAGCTCCGAGACGAACTTCTTCATCCAGACGGCTTCCTTGGAAGCATCATTTGCAGCAATGTACTCAGCTTCTATCGTAGAGTCTGCAACGGTATCTTGTTTGGAACTCTTCCAACTCACCGCCCCTCTATTGAGGGTAAATACAAACCCAGAGATAGATTTGCTGTCGTCCTTATCGCTCTGGAAGCTCGAATCGGTAAAGGCCTCCATTTGGAGATCTCCATTACCATACACCAAGAACAATTCTTTAGTCCTTCGTAAGTACTTAAGAATGTTCTTCACAGCTGTCCAGTGATTCTCCCCTGGGTTGGATTGATACCTGCTTACAACACTAAGTGCATAAGCTACATCTGGGCATGTACATAACATCGCATACATTATAGATCCTACTGCCGAAGCATAGGGTATAACACTCATGCGAGCTCTCTCTTCATCGGTCTTTGGACAAGAATCCTTGGAGAGAGTGACCCCATGGCAAGCGGGTAAGGCACCCCGCTTGGAGTCTTCCATACTAAACCTTTTTAGGATGGTGTCAATGTACCTGGTTTGGGACAATCCCAATAACCTTTTGGATCTATCCCTATAGATCCCTATGCCCAGAATGTATGTGGCATCACCCATGTCCTTCATGGAGAACCTCAGTGATAAGAAAGATTTGACCGACTGTAGCATAGGAATATCATTTCCTATCAGAAGAATGTCGTCCATTTACAATACGAGGAATGTGACAGCTCTCCCTACAGCTTTCTTATAAACACAAGGTTCATCTGGATTTTTGATGAAATCAAACTCTTTGATGACATCATCGAAACAGATGTTCCAACTCCGTGATGCCTGCTTTAACCCATATATGGATTTAAGCAATTTACATGCTTTCCCGCTGCTCCCACTGTCAATGAAGCCCTCTGGCTGATCCATATAAACGCATTCTTCTAAATTTCCATTTAGAAATGCAGTTTTAACGTCCATCTGCCAGATTTCATAGTCGTAGTGAGCAGCAATAGCAAGTAGGATCCGAATGGATTTAAGCATGGCTACGAGAGAAAAAGTCTTGTCATAGTCCAAACCTGGTCTTTGACGAAAACCCTTCGCCACAAGTCTTGCTTTATAGGTCTCCACCTCCCTATCTACACCAATCTTTCTTTTAAAGATCCATTTGCACCCTACAGGTTTTACCCCAGGGGGTACAACGTCCAAAGTCCATACTTTGTTGGTGTACATAGACTCCATTTCGGATCTCATGACATCCAGCCACTTCACAGAGTCTCTACTCGTGATAGCTTGCTGAAAACTGGTAGGATCATCATCATCCATGATCCAGTCTTCTCTGTCACCATCAATGATGAAACCGTAGTACCTCTCCGGTGGGCGAGAAGTCCTACCAGACCTACGGAGTGGCCGAGGTTCTTCAGTTTCTGTTGTAACAGTCGGTTCAACCAAATCGTTATTTGTAGTTTGTGTCTCCAGAACCTCTTCTAGATCCACCTCCTTGCCATCATCTTTATCAGTGAAAAACTCTTTTTCCAAGAATGTGGCATACTGAGAAACAAACACTTTTTGTTCCTCTTTGTGGTAGAATAGATATCCATAAGAATTCTTTGGATATCCCACAAAGTTACACATGACTGACCGTGTTTCGAGTTTGTCCGGATTCTGCTTTTTAACATAGGCCGGGCAACCCCAAATCTTAATTCTCTTAAGAGATGGTCTCTTCCCATGCCATATCTCATATGGCGCGGTAGACACGGTTTTGGTTGGAACCCTGTTTAGCAGAAACGCTGCAGTCTCCAATGCATGCCCCCAAAACGAGACTGGTATCTCAGTGTCACTCATCATGGACCGGACCATATCTAATAGGGTCATATTCCGTCGTTTTGACACACCGTTGTGTTGTGGTGTGTAAGGAGGAGTGAGCTGAGAGAGAATCCCATTCTCTTTTAGGAAGTTTGCAAATTCTGTACTGAGATACTCACCACCTCGATCTGATCGAAGCATCTTGATACTCAAGCCGGTTTGTTTTTCTACTTCTTGTTTATATTCAATGAATTTCTTGAAAGCTTCGGACTTGTGCTTTAATAAAAATACATGACCGAATCTTGAGAAATCATCAGTGAATGTAATGAAGTATGAAAAACCGCCTCTAGCCTGTGTAGACATTGGCCCACATACATCACTATATATGAGGCCTAGGAGCTGAGTAGCTCTTTCTCCGTGTCCGGTAAACGGAGTTTTGGTCATTTTACCCTTGATACAAGACTGGCAAGTCGCATAAGATTTATATTCAAAAGAGTTTAAATATCCATCTTTGTGTAACTTGTTTAGTCTTGTTTCGTTAATATGACTAAGTCTACAGTGCCAAAGAAAAGCTTCATTTAATTCTGAAAGTTTTCTTTTATTAGTGTGTTGTATACTGAAACTGTGTGTTGATTTAGGACATATATTCCGTTATTAAGCGTACCATACCAACCAACATTTGATTCAGGTGAATGTTCATAACATTGTTCTGCAATACAAAATTATATCCTTCATTGTCCAACAAAGAAATGGATATTATATTACATAGCATATTTGGTACAAAATAACATGGATTCAAAACCAAAATACATCCAGATGGCAACCCCAAGTGATACTCTCCCACTGCGACTGTATGTACATTGGAACCATTTCCAACGCGGAGAGTATGGTCACCGGTCTTCAAAACCTTGCTATTTCTCAGCCCCTGCATAGAATTGCAAATGTGAGAACCTGAACCGGTATCCAATACCCAGGAAGCAGAGTTTATTGAAAAACATTTTTCTGTCACAAACGCACCAGAAGCAGAAGCATCACCATGCTTCTTCTTGAGACTTAAGTACTCCGTGCAGTTGCGCTTCCAATGTCCTGTCTTGTGGCAATGAAAACATTCGCCCTTCCCCGAGTCTCCAGCCTTGGACTTTTCCTTTCCCTTCACTTTTTTAACTCCACCTTTAGGATTGGTGGGCTTCTTCTTTTTCTTTCCCTTGGCCTTAGCTTTCGGGCGAGAAGAAGAAGATTGTCCAACAGTCATAACGGGAGTTCTTGCTGACTTCATAGTGCTCTCTGCACTCCTTAACATGTTAAGGAGTTCAGGGAGTTCCTTCTCCATGCCATGCATGTTGAAGTTCACTATGAACTGAGCAAAGGTGGAGGGAAGGGACTGCAGAATAATATCTATATATTGTTCATTGTCCATCGTCCATCCAAGGTCCTCAAGCTCTTCTATAAGAGCTATCATGTTCAGAACATGGTCTCCTACTGGTGTGCCAGGGGACATTCGCATCTGAAACAATTTCTTTGATGCTTCGTATCGTAATACGCGGGATTGCTCTCCATACAACTCCTTTGTATGGAGCAATATACCGTGAATGTCCATATCCTCGTGCTGCTTTTGATGTGTGTTATCCATCGATGCAAGCGCGAGGCATTTTGCCGTGGCACAGTCAGCGTCCCATGTCTTGCGGACTTCAATGTCCGCAACTGAGGATTTTGGACCTGGGACGGGCGGGGCTGAAGCCGTGAGGACATATGATGCTTTATCATAAGTCAAGGTGATTTTCAGATTCCTGAGCCAGTCTTTATTGTTGGTTCCATTCAGTTTGTTTTTATCTAGTAGAAGCTTGAGTCCGTTCATGGGTATCTGCCATTAAGAGAGAGAAAAGAATACACTCAGCGAAAGCTCTTGCATAGATCAGATTGGTTATTATCTTGTCTAATCGATGTTTCCCACTGCTTTTATCGAGTTTTTCTTTCAAACCTTAAAAAGAAAAACTAGCAAGGATTAATTACAGTCAACAACTTCGCTAACCGTTCAGCCAGGCCAGTGTCGGTACTTGAGGGAGGTTCCCCGTGCTTTCGCACGAACCTAATTAGAGTAAACCTCGTTTTCCCAGAGGCGGAGCCTCGTTAACACCTTTCTAGACACCTAATGAGTTAGCTAATTGTAAACTGTAAAACTCTCCTAGGAGCAACTATTGCCCACAGTGGGATCGGGATCCAACCATCACAGGGAAGGTATGCAATCTCATTGCAAATTTCAACTATTGAAATTCCCGATGTTGTTTTTATCCCTAGTACTTATGACCTTAACTAAGGTCATCAAATCATAAGTACCAGTCAAGTTCTACCCGTCATTTCTTGATTAATTAGACCCACTCATATGACCCTTAACTATGGTCAACAAAGTCATAAGAATGTCCTAATTAATCTGCATCATATGCAATGTAGGAAGACATCACCTAGCTACCGTACACTACGCCTTAACTATAGTCAACAAACGTAGCACGAATACTAAGTACTCTACTTCCTAAAATGATGGAGGGTTGCGTATGATTTTTAAGAAAATCTTTAACGCTTTGAACTTGATATCGTTGTACAATCAAATGGTTTTCAAAAGGAGTGGCTTAAGCTCCGCAGTTTTGAAATATAGATTTTTCATAAATTGCCGAGTGTTTTTCAAATCCGATTCTACAACATATTTTTAGGTTTATTTTCTTTACATTAATCACATTAATGTAATCCCATCATTTAAGTCCTTAAGCCAATCACAGAAAAGAAATGAAAATAACACGTATGCTTATGCCATCCGCATTCGCCGCAATGTTCCGTTATGCACCGTTAGGTTACTTAACTAACGGCATACCGGGACGGGACTAGCGCGGGTGTAAAACATAAGCAATTTCTACTATATATCATATATATAATATGCCACTCGTCTCAGATATCACAGAACACAGGCAGCAGAAACATAGATATAAAGTGGGATATACTAGGACGTCCGTATTTAGTATTTAGCCAGAATAGAAAATACGGATTCCACAGTCGCGATGAATAGCCAAGCCCACACCCTGAACCCCTACGAGAGCGGCAAGTGACCCTACCAATTCTGGAGTTTAGAAGACCCGGTCTCGACTCCTCGAGATGGCCTCCCACTGAACCCCAGAACCAGGTCACTTGTGCTCCCCTCCTTGGGTCCATCCTAATGCGGAAAAGTAAATAATATACAACACTGGTGACACAACCTCAACCCGGAAGTGCCCCAAATAAAAGAATATTACATTACATTTGAATTTACAT
This sequence comes from Agapanthus africanus, assembly GCA_030015575.1. Taxonomy (NCBI): domain Eukaryota; kingdom Viridiplantae; phylum Streptophyta; class Magnoliopsida; order Asparagales; family Amaryllidaceae; genus Agapanthus; species Agapanthus africanus. The sequence continues at coordinate 862,209,555 of CM057338.1, read as the reverse complement.
GAATGAAAATATAAAACTCTCATCTCACATAAAAAACCCCCGGCTATTCAATCGCGACAATCCTGCACATCATATCTCAGCAACACATAATATCTCATATCATCAAAGTAAGTAAGTATGCATACCCCAATTGACGTTGATGTATAACAACGAAACCGGCGATATCGCACATACTATACTTACGGTCACAGAAAAGAAAGTGTAAAACTACAATATTTGGAATCCACATTCTCTTTAGACATCATAAATGCGAAATATCATATATTTCGTATTTCATGCCTAAACTATATGAATTCCACATATTGTATCACATTCCAGATAAACAGACAGTATTAAAGTTTTCGAATGAACGATCAAGTATCCAAGATTCACTAAAGCTCAACACTTAAGCAGGGTTCAAAAATCCGAAGTGTGACACATTAATAGCGGTCCAACCGTAGAAGGGTCAAGCCAACGCCTCACATGTGGCACGCCGTACTGCCCCAAACCCTAAGGTTCAAAGGGCAGTTCAAGAAGGTCACATAATCGAGTTAAGGTTTTTTCTCTTCTAGAGGGACCACCACAAAAAGACTTGCACGTATCTCCAAAGTATTTAAACCCCGTGAATAGTGAGCAAATGATACTCGTTCAAACACTTCAATACTTTCTAATTTACCCGGAAAAGCAACGAAATGAAAATTCCAATTGAATCTATGCGTCCAAAACCATCTCCAGAAAATACAGTGCTATTTTCAGATTAAACATACCTAAAACACTGTACAAGCAGATATAAGAATTACAGTGGAAATTTTATCCAATGATGCCTCTGTACGGCCGCGAAACCGCGGCCTAAGCCAGGAAATGCGGCGGTTCCGTGGCGGTTTATACTGTTCAGGTCATCGAATTTCACTGTTGTTCTTAGTTTTTCCTACTGTAATTTTTAAGTATTTTTAATTCTGAAAAATGTCAGATTTTAAAATTTGTCCAGAGAGGGTATCAAAACGTCGTATTTTTGTCCGATCGGGATTTTTACTTCGTAAAAGCGTTGCCTAATGTTCTAGGTCGGCTCTGATACCAATGATAGGTTTGCCTAGCACCCTATGTAGAGTTTTGAAGCATCACATGTCTCAAAGTTTAGATTTTTATGGTGCTAAACAAGCATACAAAGGAATCGATCCTAGAAAATTAGGGTTCCGAAAGTTAAAGCGAATAAAAACTAGGGTTGCGAGACTACAACCTTTGTAGCTCCCTTTCGCTGGACTCTTTGGTCTCTTGGGTGTTAGAAGAAGGTCTTCTTGAAGTCCTCTCACGTCCACGACGATCCACCCGGAGTTTCTCGTCCAAGCTCGCAACTTCGATTATCACGATGAGAAACGAAGAGAACACTCTAAACAAGTTGGCTAAACTTGTGTAGAATGATGTTGTGGTTTAGATTCTCACTTCAAAAACCTTTCTTTATGTGTGTTTTACTCACTAGAAGAAACTAGAGAGCAAATGGTGAAGGAGGAAGAAGATGGAGGCTTTCTTTTAACAAGAGTAGAATGATAACCATTAAAAAGAAATGAAATATATCTATATATATTTTATTTCTTCTCACTACAAACCATGGTTAAATCTTTGAGTTATTATTTAATTAGGGTTTAAAACATATAAGGAAAGTTTAATCCAAGGTTAAGGGTAGGTGATAATGGTTAGGTTAAAGAAGAATGTAGAAACAACTCAAGAATTATCCTTTCCTTTTCTATTTTGTTTTAAACATAAAATTAAATAATAATCCATATATTTATCCATGGTGTGAGTCTTATATTGCCACCATTTCCATGTGTAAACAACCATGATAGATGGGTGTATGTATGTATGTATGTATGCACATCCATATGTGCATGAAACTAGAAAGAAAGAAAGAAACACATACATGCATGCATACATCCATCATATTCAAGAACGGTTTTAAGTGAGAAAACTAATGGTTAAATGATAAATCAACACTTGATTTATCAATCCGGCCATATCACCTATGACCCTACCAAAAGCAAGCCGCCCGATCAATGTACGGTATCATATACGCGCATTTTAATCGGGTCCATGTGCATATCGCATACGCGCACCACAACGTTTCGCCTAGACTAGGTAACTCCTGTGTGGGACTCTAAGACTCGTCAATACGTCGGCAGAGGGTGATGATCATATCAAGCACCCCCAAGCCGCAAGCGGTCAGCTAAACGTAACGGCCACCCGGGTATTGAGCGATCAGAAGAAAACAAGCGAACCTGCTACAACTCCCGTCGAGCCAACCGGCAACACTACCGTACAGTCCGGTCTCTTCGTCAGATATGCTGCATATCGAGCTTAGTGATGGTCACGTCGACCCCAATAACTCAATAAGTCGTGCCGGTGAATGGTCTATAACAGATCGAGAAACTACTGATAACACTTATCAGCAAATCTCAGCAGCCCTGGCCAGGGAGTTACTGATATAACCAGTCGGGCATAGTACAGCATCAACTCCCAATACCGGGAGAGACGAAACCCCTCCTATCGCTCATTGCCTTCGTTTGTCTCGGGACTGTACCCAACGGCCACCTGTTTGCATGATTCAGTAGAGCCATGGTAGGGTGGCAATCAAAGTACAGTGGGAGAACACACAAGACTTTATGACGATCTCGGGTCTACAGACTAACCTGTACCAGTGTCACCTGAGAACTGCTATCCGACGATAGATATAATTCCATATAGGAGTTCTCGGTGAGTCCGTCCGGTGTACCCAGTCACCACTGAGCACCCGTATATGACCTTGATGTCAAACATCGATGAATGTGGGAACATTCATCGCCCATCATATGGGTCTAGTATCATATACGCTAGTCTACTCTGGTATATCAATGCCCCGTCTCGATATACTTACGACTAGGGACTTTCCAGGATATGTTTACAGACTACAGATGTCCCACTAGTATGATCTCTATCATAATCAGAGCAGTCAAGCCGATATCCTCAGGGCTTTATCAGCATGTATGAATGAATAAAAGCATGATCAAATCAACATGTCAGATAAAGAAGAACCAGATAGCATACTATCATGTCGAGCAAGAATGCATACTGAATATATATATATATATACATGTATAGATACATCCACTATCATATAATGGCCTCTAGGGCATACATATATCCAACACGGAGTTCATCCCACACCAGCGTGGAGTGGTTATGACTCATCGGGGCTCCCAAATTGAGCCAACCTTAAGTAAAAAGCGGCATGGAAAATTCCTAATGCTTGCTCTTCCGACGGTAATATGACCTAGGAGATTACTTGAAGAAGTCTTGTCCAGCCCTCGAAAGGATCATAGACACGACAGTCGTGGGGCTACTCGAATAGCAAGATCGCATTTCCGGAAATACATCGACCAACGCGACGGTACGACGGACAAAAACCCTAGTACCACAGACCCTAACGGACTTCTATCAGCAGAGGTTAACTGTGACTTTAAGACATTCTCGAGAACTTCTCGATTCGTCTCGACTCGTAGGGAAAACAATGTTCCTGCGAGAACTACTCGACTCGTCTCGACTCGTAGGGAAAGAGCCTTAGGCAACGGGGATATCAACCAATTTCCTAAGCACTGGGGCCCTGCAAGTAGGTCCAAGATGGACAATTGTATACTATCCACGGGCCACACTCTCCAAAGTCGAATATCGACAAGGAGGAAAAAAACTATTTACGAGTCCTCTCGACTTATAAATGTTGGATATATGTATGCCCTTGAGGCTATTATATGATAGTGGATGTATCTATACATGTATATATATTCAGTATGCATTCTTGCTCGATATGATAGTATGCTATCTGGTTCTTCTTTATCTGACATGTTGATTTGATCATGCTTTTATTCATTCATACATGCTGATAAAGCCCTGAGGATATCGGCTTGACTACTCTGATTATGATAGAGATCATACTAGTGGGACATTTGTAGTCTATAAGCATATCCTGAAATGTCCCTAGTCGGAGGTGTATCAAGACGGGGCATCGATATACTAGAGTAGACTAGCGTATATGATACTAGACCCATGTGATGGGCGATGGATGTTCCCACATTCATCGATGTTTGACATCAAGATCATATACGGGTGCTCAGTGCTGACTGGGTACACTGGACGGACTCACCGAGAACTCCTATATGGAATTATATCTATCGTCGGATAGCAGTTCTCAGGTGACACTGGTACAGGTTAGTCTGTAGACCCGAGATCGTCATGGAGTCTTGTGTGTTCTCCCACTGTACTTTGATTGCCACCCTACCACGGCTCTACTGAGTCGTGCAAACAGGTGGCCGTTAGGTACAGTCCCGAGACACACGAAGGCAATGAGCGATAGGAGGGGTTTCGTCTCTCCCGGTATTGGGAGTTGATGCTGTGCTGTGCCCGAATGGTCTATAACAGATCGAGAAACTACGGATAACACTTATCAGCAAATCTCAGCAGCCCTGGCCAGGGACTTGCTGTTTTAACCAGTCCCTGATCAAATCAACATGTCAGATAAAGAAGAACCAGATAGCATACTATCATGTCGAGCAAGAATGCATACTGAATATATATACATGTATAGATACATCCACTATCATATAATGGCCTCAAAGGCATACATATATCCAACAATCTCCCACTTGCACTAAGGCCAGTTATTGGCGTATCTCATACCCAACATCTCAAAAAGTCGCTCATGCTGCGGCTGAGGGAGGGCCTTGGTGAATGGATCCGCGGCGTTGTTCTTTGTGTCTACTCTCTTAATCTCGATCTCGCGGCGATCTACAATCTCCTGGATCAAATGAAAGCGCCTCAGGATGTGTCTGGACCGCTGATGGGATCTGGGCTCCTTGGCTAACGCCATCGCCCCATTATTGTCACAATACAAAGGTATTGGATCAATAATGGTTGGAACTACTCCTAGCTCCGAGACGAACTTCTTCATCCAGACGGCTTCTTTGGCGGCATCATTTGCAGCAATGTACTCAGCTTCCATCGTAGAGTCTGCAACGGTATCTTGTTTGGAACTCTTCCAACTCACCGCCCCTCCATTGAGGGTAAATACAAACCCTGAGATAGATTTGCTATCGTCCTTATCGCTCTGGAAGCTCGAATCGGTAAAGGCCTCTATTTGGAGATCTCCATTACCATACACCAAGAACAATTCTTTAGTCCTTCATAAGTACTCCAGTGGTTCTCCCCTGGTTTGGATTGATACCTGCTTACAACCCTAAGTGCATAAGCTACATCTGGGCGTGTACATAACATCGCATACATTATAGATCCTACTGCCGAAGCATAGGGTATAATACTCATGCGAGCTCTCTCTTCATCGGTCTTTGGGCAAGAATCCTTGGAGAGAGTGACCCCATGGCGAGCAGGCAAGGTACCCCGCTTGGAGTCTTCCATACTAAACGTTTTTAGGATGGTGTCAATGTACCTGGCTTGGGACAATCCCAATAACCTTTTGGATCTATCCCTATAGATCCTTATGCCCAGAATGTATGTGGCATCACCCAGGTCTTTCATGGAGAACCTCAGTGATAAGAAAGATTTGACCGATTGTAGCATAGGAATATCATTTCCTATCAGAAGAATTTCATCCACGTACAATACGAGGAATGCGACAGCTCTCCCTACAGCCTTCTTATAAACACAAGGTTCATCTGGATTTTTGATGAAATCAAACTCTTTGATGACATCATCGAAACAGATGTTCCAACTCCGTGATGCCTGCTTTAACCCATATATGGATTTAAGTAATTTACATGCTTTCCCGCTGCTCCCACTGTCAATGAAGCCCTCTGGCTGATCCATATAAACACATTCTTCCAAATTTCCATTCAGAAATGCGGTTTTAACGTCCATCTGCAAGATTTCATAGTCGTAGTGAGCAGCAATAGCAAGTAGGATCCGAATGGATTTAAGCATGGCTACGGGAGAAAAAGTCTCGTCATAGTCCAAACCTGGTCTTTGACGAAAACCCTTCGCCACAAGTCTTCCCTTATAGGTCTCCACCTGCCCATCTACACCAATCTTTCTTTTAAAGATCCATTTGCACCCTACAGGTTTTACCCCAGGGGGTACAACGTCCAAAGTCCACACTTTGTTGGTGTACATAGACTCCATTTCGGATCTCATGGCATCCAGCCACTTCACAGAGTCTTTACTCGTGATAGCTTGCTGAAAACTGGTAGGATCATCATCATCCATGATGCAATCTTCTCCGTTACCATCAATGAGGAAACCGTAGTACCTCTCCGGTGGGCGAGAAGTCCTACCAGACCTACGGAGTGGCCGAGGTTCTTCAGTTTCTGCTACAACAGCCGGTTCAACCAAACCGTCATTTGTAGTTTGTGTCTCTAGAACCTCTTCTAGATCCACCACCTTGCCATCTTCTTTATCTGTGAAAAACTCTTTTTCCAAGAATGTGGCATGTTGAGAAACGAATACTTTTTGTACCTCTTTGTGGTAGAATAGATATCCATAAGAATTCTTTGGATATCCCACAAAGTTACACATGACCGACCGTGTCTCGAGTTTGTCCGGATTCTGCTTTTTAACATAGGCCGGGCAACCCCAAATCTTAATTCTCTTAAGAGATGGTCTCTTCCCATGCCATATCTGATATGGTGTGGTGGACACGGCTTTGGTTGGAACCCTGTTCAGTAGAAACGCTGCTGTCTCTAATGCATGCCCCTAAAACGAGACGGGTAACTCAGCGTCACTCATCATGGACCGGACCATATCTAATAGGGTCCTATTCCTTTGTTCTGACACACCGCTGTGCTGTGGTGTGTAAGGAGGAGTGAGCTGAGAGAGAATCCCATTTTCTTTCAAGAAGTTTGCAAATTCTGCACTGAGATACTCACCACCTCGATCTGATCGAAGCATCTTGATACTCAAGCCGGTTTGTTTTTCTACTTCTTGTTTATATTCAATGAATTTCTCGAAAGCGTCAGACTTGTGTTTTAATAAAAAGACATGACCGAATCTTGAGAAATCGTCAGTAAATGTAATGAAGTATGAAAAACCGCCTCTAGCCTGTGTAGACATTGGCCCACATACATCACTATGTATGAGGCCCAGGAGCTGAGTAACTCTGTCTCTGTGTCCGGTAAACGGAGTTTTGGTCATTTTACCCTTGATACAAGACTGACAAGTCGCATAAGATTTATATTCAAAAGAATTTAAATATCCATCTTTGTGTAACTTGTTTAGTCTTGTTTTGTTAATATGACCAAGTCTACAGTGCCAAAGAAAAGCTTCATTCAATTCTGAAAGTTTTCTTTTATTAGTGTGCTGTATACTGAAAACTGTGTGTTGATTTAGGACATATATTCCGTTGTTAAGTGTACCATACCCAACCAACATTTGATTCAGGTTAATGTTCATAACATTGTTCTGCAATACAAAATTATACCCTTCATTGTCCAACAAAGAAACGGATATTATATTACAGCATACTTGGTACAAAATAACATGGATTTAAAACCAAAATACATCCAGATGGCAACCCCAAGTGATACTCTCCCACTGCGACTGTATGTACATTGAAACCATTTCCAACGCGGAGAGTATGGTCACCTGTCCTCAAAACCTTGCTATTTCTCAGCCCCTGCATAGAATTGCAAATGTGAGAACCTGAACCGGTATCCAATACCCAGGAAGCAGAGTTTATAGAAAAACAGTTTTCAGTCACAAACGCACCTGAAGCAGAAGCATCACCATGCTTCTTCTTGAGACTTAAGTACTCCGTGCAATTGCGCTTCCAATGTCCTGTCTTGTGGCAGTGAAAACATTCGCCCTTCCCTGAGTCTCCAGCCTTGGACTTTCCCTTTCCCTTCACCTTTTTAACTCCTCCCTTAGGATTAGTGGGTTTCTTCTTTTTCTTTCCCTTGGCCTTGGCTTTCGGGCGAGAAGAGGAAGACTGTCCAATAGTCATAACGGGAGTTTTTGCTAACTTCATAGTGCTCTCTGCACTCCTTAACATATTAAGGAGTTCAGGGAGGTCCTTCTCCAGGCCATGCATGTTGAAGTTCACTATGGACTGAGCAAAGGTGGAGGGGAGGGACTGCAGAATAATATCTATATATTGTTCATTGTCCATCGTCCATCCAAGGTCCTCAAGCTCTTCTATAAGAGCTATCATCTTCAGAACATGGTCTCCTACTGGTGTGCCAGGGGCCATTCGCATCTGAAACAATTTCTTTGATGCTTCGTATCGTAATACGCGGGATTGCTCCCCATACAACTCCTTTGTATGGAGCAATATACCGTGAATGTCCATGTCCTCGTGCTGCTTTTGATGTGTGTTATCCATCGATGCAAGCGCGAGGCATGTGGCCGTGGCACAGTCAGCGTCCCATGTCTTGCGGACTTCAATGTCCGCAACTGAGGATTTTGGACCAGGGACGGGCGGGGCTGAAGCCGTGAGGACATATGATACTTTATCATAAGTCAAGGCGATTTTCAGATTCCTCTGCAAGTCTTTTTGCGGTGGTCCCTCTAGAAGACAACAAACCTTAACTCGATTATGTGACCGTCTCGAACTTCCCTTTGAACCTTAGGGTTTGGGACAGTACGGCGTGCCACATGTGAGGCGTTGGCTTGACCCTTCTACGGCTGGACCGCTACTACTGTGTCACACTCCGGATTTTTGAACCCTGCTCAAGTGTTGAGCTTTAGTGAATCTTGGGTACTTGATCGTTCGTTCGAAAACTTTAATACTGTCTGTTTGTCTGGAATATGATACAATATGTGGAATTCATATAGTTTAGGCATGAAATACGAAATATGTGATATTTCGCATTTATGATGTCTAAAGAGAATGTGGATTCCAAATATTGTAGTTTTAAACTTTCTTTTCTGTGACCGTAAGTGTAGTATGTTCGATATCGCCGGTTTCGTTGCTATACGTCAACGACAATCGGGGTACGCATACTTACTTACGTTGATGATATGTGATATTATGTGTTGCTGAGATATGATGTGCAGGATTGTCGCGATTGAATAGCCGGGGGTTTTTATGTGAGATGAGAGTTTTATATTTTCATTCATGTAAATTCAAATGTAATGTAATATTCTTTTATTTGGGGAACTTCCGGGTTGAGGTTGTGTTACCAGTGTTGTATATTATTTACTTTTCCGCATTAGGATGGACCCAAGGAGGGGAGCACAGGTGACCGGGTTCTGGGGTTCAGTGGGAGGCCATCTCGAGGAGTCGAGACCGGGTCTCCTAAACTCCAGAATTGGGAGGGTCACTTGCCGCTCTCGTAGGGGTCCAGGGTGTGGGCTTGGCTATTCATCGCGACTGTGGAATCCGTATTTTCTATTCTGGCTAAATACTAAATACGGACGTCCTAGGATATCCCATGTTATATCTATGTTTCTGCTGCCTGTGTTCTGTGATATCTGAGACGAATGATATATTATATATATGATATATAGTAGACGTTGCTTATGTTTTACACCCGCGCTAGTCCCGTCCCGGTATGCCGTTAGTTAAGTAACCTAACGGTGCATAACGGAACATTGCGGCGAATGCGGATGGCATAAGCGTACGTGTTATTTTCGTTTCTTTTCTGTGATTGGCTTAAGGACTTAAATGATGGGATTACATTAATGTGATTAATGTAAAGAAAATAAACCTAAAAAGATATTGTAGAATCGGATTTGAAAACTACTCGGCTATTTATGAAAAAGCTATATTTCAAAACTGCGGAGCTTAAGCCACTCCTTTTGAAAACTGTTTGATTCTATAAACGATATCAAGTTCAAAGCGTTAAAGATTTTCTTAAAAATCATCGGCACGACTTATTGAGTTATTGGGGTCGACGTGACCATCCCTAGGCTCGATATGCAGCATATCTGACGAAGAGACCGGACTGTACGGTAGTGTTGCCGGTTGGCTCGACGGGAGTTGTAGCAGGTTCGCTTGTTTTCTTCTGATCGCTCAATACCCGGGTGGCCATTACGTTTAGCTGACCGCTTGCGGCTTGAGGGTACCTGATATGATCATCACCCTCTGCCGGTGTATTGACGAGTCTTAGAGTCCCACAAAGGAGTTACCCAGTCCAGGCGAAACGTTGTGGTGCGCGTATGCGATATGCGCATGCACCCGATTGAAATGTGCGTATATGATACCGAACATTGATCGGGCGGCTTGTTTTTGGTGGGGTCATATGTGATATGGCCGAATTGATGAATCAAGTGTTGATTTATCATTTAACCATTGGTTTTCTCACTTGAAACCTTTCTAGTATGTGATGGATGTATGTAAGCATGCATGTGTTTCTTTCTTTCATTCTAGTTTCATGCACATGTGGATGTGCATACATGCATACATACATACACCCATCCATCATGGTTGTTAGCATATGGAAATGGTGGCAATATAAGACTGACACCATAGATTAAATAATGGATTATTATTTGATTTTGGATTTAAAAGAAAATGAAAAGGAAAGGATAATCATTCTAGCTTCTACATTCTTCCTTTGACCTAACCATGCTCAACTACCACTAACCTAGGGTTATCCTTCTCTTTATCATTTAAAACCTAAGTTAAATTAACTATCCATCATTTAATCATGGTTGAAAGTGAGAAGGAATAAAATATAAAAGGATATATTTCATTTCTTTTCACTTAAGAGTTATATTTTATCTCATTTACCTCTTGTGAAAATATTGCCACCATCTTCTTCCTCTTTCTCATTTGCTCTCTAGTTTCTTCTAGTGAGTAAATACCACTTAAAGAAAGGTTTTTGAAGTGAGAACCTTAACCACAACTTCATTCTACACAAGCTTAGCCATCTTGTTTAGAGTGTTCTCTTCGTTTTTACGAAGTTGCGAGCTTGGACGGAGAACTCCGTGGTGGATCATCATGGACACAAGAGGACTTCAAGAGGACCTCCATTCAACACCCTAGAGACCAAGGAGTCCAGCGAAAGGGAGCTACAAAGGTTGTAGTCTCGAAACCCTAGTATAGTTCGCTTTATATTTCGAAACCCTAATTTTCTAGGATCGATTCCTTTGCATGTTCGTTTAGCACCATAAAAATTTAAACTTTTGGACATGTGATGCTTCAAAACTCTTCATAGGGTGCTAGACAAACCTTTCAATAAAGGGGAAAATTCTCTTGTGAGATCCTTATGACTCTCAAGAGAAAACGCATTTAGGAGATCCTCATGACTTCTAAGGAGAAAATACATCTGCAGGATCCTCTCGACTCGTAGGGAGAAAACCCTTTATGAGACCCTCACGACTCATAAAGTTGAAAAGTCTTACACGGCAGACCTGAACCTGTTTCCTAATCCATCGCTACTCTACTAGGAGGTCAAGATGGCCTATCTACGGGCCACATTTTCCAGAGTTACATGCCAATATTAAATAAAATATATCTTTTATCTATGAATTCAAGTGAATACAAGATACATTTCATAAAGGAATCAAAATGAATACAAGATACTCTCATTCAGGAGTGAATACAAAAAAGAGAAGAAGAGTATACAACGACAAAAAAGAATAAGCTGGTGGACGGTGCAGTAGGCTAGTAAGTTCGTCAATCTTCCACTGAACCTCGGCTTCAAGCTCCGTTATTGCTGCAAGGTGGGTCCCCGCCTGAGTCTGCTGAGTCAGATACGAAGCAAACCGACCCTTAAGCTCCCTTTCGGCGACTTTATAAGCTTCAACCATCTCACGGGTAAAGATAACGGCTTTTTCAAGAGCTACCACCTCTGTTATAGCTTCTTGAAGCACTCGCCAAATTTCGTGCGTACGAGTGGTCTTGGCAGTAAGTTGAGCCTAAAGTTCCCCCAAAACGTTCGAAGCAAACTCCTTCTCCGAAAACTTCCTGTTGAGCCGCTTTTCGTATGACTGCAGATTGGCTGCGCACTGTTCGATCCATCCCAGCAGACTTGATTTCATGGTTAAGATGTCGGAGGGAAGGCGGATGCATTCAAGCCTGTGTAGGCAGATTTCCACTCGGCAATAATACTCAACCCAGACGCATACTAATGCTTCATCATGATAGGTGGCGAGAACGGATAAGGAAGCATTAGCCTCGACAGAAAATTCTTCGGCCGTGACAGAGGTAACAACGTGAAGGTCTTCGATGAGAGCCGTTAGGGAGTAGATTCTTTGTCTCGCCATTCTTTTAGATGCACGCCAGGCATAAAGACCCGATGGCTTGAAGATCCGAGATTCCAGCGGAGTTAGGGTTGGCAGAGCTGTCAAGATTTGTGAACAGTTGGTGAGATTCATAAACATGGAATAGACAAAGCAATGCCAAAGATAAAACCTCACTTACCCACAGTCATGCAAGGGGGTTTGAAAGATCCCCAAGCTCATCAAGGATCTTAATTTCGTCATCAGCTTCTAGAACTGTGGAGAGCATGTTAGAATCATAAGAAAAAAGGTGATAATAAAACAAAAAGGGGTCAGAGGAAACCGACCTTTCTAGAAGAAAGGACTATACTTTGCGGGGGTGTCGCCTAAGGGGCAGCCATATCAAGTAGACTCTGGAAGGTCTTCCTGAGTGATAGATCCACAATAGAAGCCGCCAGTTCCCGCAATTCTGAAGGAAAAAAGAGTTCAGATAGCGGAGAGATCATTAAAATGAAATGTAGGAGATTACCTTCGATGCTCTACCAGCCTTGAACTAGGGGGATAGCAGCTTCAGCAGCCTCCTCCATACCATCAGGTACAGCATTAGAGACATTTGCCGGCATGGCGGCTTCCAATTAAGAAACAACAACTGCCACTCCAGGCTCTGAAGAGGCAACAACGGTCTCAGCGATCCTTTCTTCAATATCCAGGACACCACCAGAGAGATCGACTGGATCTATGGCTGGTAAGGTCACCTCTATAGAAAGTACAAATGCTAAATGGACGGAAGCTACCACAGGGAGCTCCAAGATAGGACTAAAGGCTTCGACAAACTCTTCTACACCCTTTGGTGCGTCACTAGAGATGTCATAGTGTTCGTAACCGGTGGGGTCACCTCTACTGGAGAAATAGATACCGAAGGAACAGAAGCTACTACCGGAAGCTCCACAGCAGGAATATCGGCTGTAATGATCTCCTCTACACCTGCCGGTGCGTCACGAGAGACATTTGTAGAGTCCACAGTTATGGCCCGATCTTGATTCAAATCCTTTTTCGCTGCTGAAGTCCCTGCGAAGTTTTCACAAAATTGAGAAGACATAAAAATAATACAGATTATTCGTTGAAAGAAGGACACGAGAAAGACGCATACCAATGCGCCAAGGAGCTTGAAGTATGGCTTTCTCCAGACGTTTTTCCTTTCTTGCTAAGTGTGCTCGCCGGGGTTCAAGTGCTGATTAATCACTGCCTGTCTTTATTGCAAGCTCATCTTCGGAGGCGATCGTTAAGGGCTGTTTGAGGGCCCGTTCTTCTTCCATTAACAATGGACCCATATGTATCCGCTGTAATGACGGATCAACGTCATAGAAGATAACCGGAGGGTAGGGATTTTTCGGGATGCGCACGTTCTCGGTCACATCCTTTGAGCGCTTTAAAGCCTCAGCCAATTGCACGGCTTCCTTGGCGGACGAGCCAGGATAAATAAGATCGGCATCCGATTCCTCCATAGCTATCGGTTCGTCCTGAATGAATGGCTCGGACTCAAGCAAGGTGTTATGTAGGCTGGCGACCGATCTCTTCCTCCTCTTAGAACTTGTCCTAGCACTGACCGAAGAATGCTTCCTTCCCCTCGACGCTTTGGCGCGACGTTGACCAACCTCGCTTTCGGTATTCCCTTTTGGCGATACCACCATTGATAACACCGCCATTGATGACGTTGCCACTGATGACACTACCGTTGGCGCCTCATTGGAGGCATTTGCCTGGGCTCTAGTGCGCACTGGCATACGAGCAGTGCGGACAGTCGATTCTGTTTCTGCGGCCTTTGGGATAAGTGCCACACCACTATCCCTCAATGGAGGGTGAACCACTGTCCGCGGCCTCAACAGAACGCCAGTGGCTTGGGCCGAAGCAGGAGCTCTACATTCGAAGAGTACCCGCTTCTCCTCGGCAATGACAGGACCGACTTGATGATGATACCAACCCGTAAAAGACCCCACACACCTTGGACGGTAGTAGGACTCAGGGATCATGAAACGGGAGCCGGTGTTCAGCCGCATAAAATGATAGATGACGTCACGAGTGACTTCCAGAGACAGAGTGGGCTCAACTAAGAACGCATCGAAAGGGACACCCTGGTTATAACCTAATTGCTGGGCAAAGCGGTGCGGATTATACCGCATAAAAAGAGCCGTGTTATTCTGACAGAATACCAAGTAGCCCGACTAAATCGAGTACAGGTGCATAATCTCTTTAGGCTTTAAAGATGGCACTCTCCCTTTTGATAGATCAAAAAGCTGTTGACCGGGCCCCGCAGGACCAGAGACGACTTGGTCACTAAACATTATCCCGCCCTCGTTTGAACATCGGTTGGGCAACATGCGGAGGGACCTTACCTGAGTTGGATCGGGAGAAGAAGCATCCACCAACCTCATAACCCATGGGAAGGTATAGGAGCCATAGAAATCTGGCCGCCGATGTGCTGCAAATGCTCCTAATACATGTATCTCAATCCACGATATGAAGTAGTGGAGGGAGAAATTCATATCATCCGCACCCGGGGTTGAAGTATTGGCCGCAACGCTTAATCCATGATATAGGTGCGACAGTCCCGCAATACCAATGGCCAATCGTGCCCCTTCAGCTACGCGATGAGCGGGGTAGAAGAAGGAAGCTCTAATGAAGCGTCGGAATGGTGAACCAACTGAGCCAAAGGCTGATAAATCCGACGAAGATGGTCTCTTCGTCCATTCCAGGGGCCGCAATCGCATCGAAGGACACGGCTGACGAGATCGGAATATAAAACTGCGGCAAGTCTTCTTCTTTGGCCGGCAGTTTATTCAACCCAAACCCAAAAGGGTCGTCAATGTTCACAAACTTTGGAGCCTTTTTGGATAAAGCATCTTCACGAATAAAGCAGGAGATGAAGCTCTCAAAGGTGATGCCCTTCCCCTCCGACGTTGCGAACAGTTTCTCAAAAATACCCAGAGCCTTGATTAGACTGGGGTTCTTATGGCAGACGGCATTTTCCGTCGTCAAGCCGTCAAGCATAGCCGGCATGGTCACGAACACGTACTCGTTGGGAGGCAGCAGCTCTTCATAATGCTCTCCCCTGATTGGCAGTCCAGAAATCTCGCGAAACTCTTCCAGTGAAATAAAGACCTTGCGATCCCCCAGCAAGAAGGTGTCGGTAGGAAGAATCCATTGGTTCTGAAAAGTTTTAACCCACCAGACATGAGGGGCCTGGTAATGAAAAAGAGACGCGTATACCGCTTGATATAGCCTAACCTTCTGCAACCGTGTACGGTGGGCGGAAAGAACATATCGAGCCCAGGGAAGATAGCCTGCTGGGTGGCAAGGGGTATGCTCTACCTTATAAACATGTCCCCAGGGTTGAGCTTCACCTTGACAGATGCGGCGCCCCAAGATATCTATAGACGGAAAGGGCTGGTTGGGTATCCCGGTTGTTGACGGCTCAAGCCGACCTATTAGAGTCCAATTAGCCACCTCCATCGCATAAGTGATCTGCGGGCTCTCCATCAGCGAAATTGGATGGAGGGGTTCTGTTTACACCTCACAAGTAAAGCTGCGGCGGCCCCGGATGATGTGACCATACCAAACTCCCCATATGTGCAAACTAGTACGGTCTTTGTCATGGGCCCTGATCATCTCCATAGCTTTCTCATCCGACAGTGATTGTGGAAAAGCGGCGTCTGAGGGAGTAAAGGGAAAGTAGGGAAAAGAAGCCATTGTTCCTGAAATAAGGGAAAGAAAAACCACTAATGAAACCTATATATATATATATGTATATATATGTATAACAACAGAAGGAAATGACAGGAAGTTTGTTCCATGGGACCACTGATTGCAAAACTACTGGACCCCACAAAATCAACATGATGTCTCACCAATGATGAGACAGGATAATCATTGTGAGAATCAAAAAAGATTCTCATTAAGTAAACACTAGAGTTTAAACTACTCTTGACATCCTCATAGAAAAAACAAATTTTGATTAAAATACGAACCAAATTCAAATTTGTGCAAATAAGGGTAAAACCCTATGAAAATATTCTCAAGAACACCACGGAATGAAATTCCCGAAGGGCCCTTTTAATCCTTCAGAGCTAAGCTCATTGGTGAGGAATTAAATTCCTTTTAAGCGGTGGAATTAAATTCCAGAAACCCCATGATGGGGAAACGAAAGATAGAATTAAAATGCCATGGATCCTCAAAGATCAGAAGAGAAATGCCCAACATTCGAAGACATTGGGGGTTTATTACTCAAAGATTATGTCTTTTGGATCTCCAAGAGATGGGTTTCAGAAGAAAGAAAAGCCCTTATAGTGGGTTTAAAATCCAGAATTTAAAAAAAAGGGTTTCTTTGTCGTTCAAGATCATTACCTAAAGAGGTTCTTTCTAACAAAGTTTAACTCTGAAATTTCAATGGGCAGTAAACTAAGGTCTGAGGGGGAGAATTAAATTCTCAAAGAAGACAAGAAAAGAAGAAGATGAAAGAACAGTGGCTTCCTAAAGATAAGACCTTTGAATTTATAAGACGTGATAGAGAGCGGTTCATCTTCCCATTCCCCTAGGAAATCCAACGGCTGTAAGGCTAACAGAGCTGCACTCACGTGCAAGTCACGTGAGAACAACGCTGTGGGGGAATTTGTTCCCTTATAAAAAAGGAGAGAGAAAAGAAAAGAAAGAAAGAAAAAGCGATGGGAAAATTTCCCACTAATAGAGCATCACGTGCCCACACATGAGCGCCTATGAACAAAGATTTTAGGCACTGCGCTTAAACAGTTGACAGGCTCAAATTGAGCCTCACGTGCCAGCACGTGAGCATCTATATACAAAGTATATATGCGCCATATTAAAAGAAATAGCAGACCAGAGAAGATCACGTGTTAGCACGTGATGCCCTATTAGGCTGTTGCGTATAAGCAAACAAATTTAACTTAGTGGGGGTTACGTGGTACACGTGAGTGGTCCTAAACACCTTCCAAGCTGATAGAATTAAATTCTAAATAAAGAGATCAAAACCCTATTTCGAAAATATTTCCTTAAATCTTTCTAAACAAGAAAAATTACTCTCTGTAAAAGAGAGTACTGTTGGATTAAAAAATCCAATGGTGATTAAAAATCACTTATCTACAGAAAAAATTCTGTTTGGGAAAATATTTCCCTAATCTTGTTAAAAACAAGAAAAATATATTCTGTAAATTAGAAGTCCTTGGATCAAAGATCCGACGGTGGATAAAATCCCCAAATCAATTAAGATCTCTCAATGAGAGATTTCTTTAACTAAATCAACAAACTTGTTTCTACTATATAAATGATCCAAGACTTTAAGTCTTATAGAGGAGAGACCCCCCATAAGTTTTGAGAAACAAAAGAAAAAGAGAAAAGAGAATTCAATTTTCTAGAGGAAGAAAATCCCCTTCTTAAACAAAAATTCTAGGTAAGAAGAAAGTACAAAGATTATTCTCTCTCCAAGGGTTTAACCCTTCAAAAAGAGAACTTAGTTCTTCCTCTGGTTGAGCTCTGCAGAAGAAGATCTCCCTACAAGTTGAGAATTTAATTCTTATCGGGGAGATTCTGTTATGCAGACTCAAAACTTAGGGGAAAGAACTATGTTCGAAGAATTTAATTCTCCCAAAAGTATAAAGGAATTTAATTCCTTTGATAAAACTAGGTTTTAACCCTGCAAAAGAATTTAATTCTTATAAAACAAGGGACCTAAAAATTCTCAAAACTCAGATTAAAATCTCTATTCATCTAAGAGAAAAGACTGCGAATTCATCAGTGTTCGACGCTATAACAAAAGCTCACGTGTTCCCACGTGAGCCCTTCTGAGGAACAAAAAGGAAGGACTGAGATCGAATCACGTGCTCCTACGTGACCCCCAAATTGTTGCTCGACACTTATATGGAAAATAAGGAAATTGCAAAGACAGCGCTCACATTTTGAGCACCTCACGTGTTCTCTCGTTAGCATCGTATGAGCTAAATACTTAGCACTTATAAAGGGAAGAGGGAATAAATCCAAAGAAGCAGTGTTCAACTTTGGGGCGTGTTCATAACAGAATACTGCATTTTATACCGCCCATTCTTATGCTCGTGTGTTTATAGGTAGGTGCTTTTAATTCGTGTTTGTTACATATTTAACAGATTACAGGTTTCCAGTACAAATATTGCAAATCAAGACAAAATCTCCACAGTTACACCAAATACAGAACATCTGTTGACAACAGATAAAAGCCGGATTCCGGTCATCCATATCCGTCCAGTGCTGCATACCGGTTCCAGAGACAAGACATATGACAGCGGTCATTCGTGTCTCGGACAAGCACAGAGCACGAGAGGGGCAGCACAAGAATCAATGGGTGCGCGGAGCTCGAGGGAGAAAAGGTCAAAAGTATTATTTTTGTTGCCACTTTGGACCATTGCAAATCTGATGCAACTGTGGAAGCATACTGCAATTTGTTATATGTACAATAACATAGGACAGAGAACCAGGGGAACACACAAAAGATGGTGGGCCAACTCATCAATAAGGCCGCGGATCCGCGGCCTAAGCAGGCTTAGGCCGCGGATCCGCGGCCATGTGGGGTCGTCGTTGTGTCGTTTTCTGGGGGCACTTTGGGTACTTCATTTTATTGCAGATTCTCGCCCTAGGTCTTCAACCCTCTGCCTATAAATACAGCAGAACTTGCCAAAGCCAAAGGACATTCTTAGTCATTCTTTGTTCTCCATTCTTTTGTAGTTTTAGTTCTTTTTCTTCTTCTTCTTCATTCTTTTTCCATGAAAATTGTAGTGAGAGCTTTTTGAGTGGGAGATTAATGAAGATGAGGTTTTTGTATCATTCTCTTGTGTTTCTTCTTCCACTTGAGATTCTTGCTTTCTCTTGATCATTCAACCTCTTCATTGAGCTTGAATGGTTAAGGGTTAGTTATTGATCTCAAGGGTCGTATTTTCTTATGGAATTAGCACTTCAATTCACATGCGTTCTCTACCCTTCTCTTGATCTTGCAACCTCTTGATTGAGCTTGCAAGTTTAAGGGTTGGCTATTGATCTCATGCTTGTTTTGAGTTCTACTTTCTTGTTCTTTTTATCGCTTTTTATTACTTGCAATTTATTTCCATGCACTTTAATTACTTGCAATTTATATTCATGCACTTAATTACTTGTATTCTTTTCTTTGTTCTTTTCTTTTTGTTCTCTTTTGTTCATTTTGTGAATGTTGTAATTATTGTTGTTGTTAAGAATCCATATGATATTGTAAGTTAACATTTCTTTGCTCTTTTCCTTTTCCCGTTATTTTCCATTGAACTCCGCCCAAACCATACGCAAGCGCTCCGTTAGGCACCCTACCCTGACAAGGTAACGGTGATTCCTAACCGCGACCGGTTGCGTTCGGTTTGGCCGGAGGCGAAAGCAAGAGACAAGAACGGAAGGACAAGGGTAAATAAGCCCGATTCCACGAATACCGCGCTTAAATCCCCTAATCCACGTTGTTACCGATTGCTCGAGCTTCAATTGGTCAAGACTCGGCTCAAAGGTTTTGAGTATGGATTTCTTTAGCTTACAATCTCGTATTTTCTTCTTAACAACTTTATACTTGCAAATAAACACATAGGTTAGATCAAACAAACATACAGATTCTTTATTGACTCGTCTAAGACAAGAAAGGACATACAACCATCTCCCTGTGGACCGACCCGTGCTCAACCGGCTAGCTGCATAGCGACACCGTCCTGATCGCGGTTATACTTTAATTCTTTGAACATCCGACACGCCAAAAGCGTGCGATCAAATGGCGCCGTTGCCGGGGAGACGGTAGCGTATTTTCTTTCTTGTTATTCGGGTTAATATTCTTTTTTTATATATTTATAAAAAAAAATATATCTTTTTGTTTTTTTTGATCATTTTTGTGGGCAAGAGTGCAGATTTTTGCGGATTTGCAAACTGCGATTGTGGGAAGCAAAGTGTACGCTCAAGGCTAAGGGAATTGCAAAGTACAGTGCCAAAGATCCGGGTAGTTTGACCCGCGCAAGCGAACTTTTCAAGCTTACCGGATTTGATTCAACGGGGGTTTCCTAACCCAAAAACTTAACGGTACGTACTTTACTAACACCTTCTTCTCAAATCCGACGCTTCCAATATACTATTCTTTGCAGGATTCTTTGCAAGTTCGCTAGCAAACGCTAAAAAATTGACTAACCCGTATTTGTTGCAGTGCAGTGCTTAAACTAAAAAACGATTGTTTGATTCTTTACAGAATTTTTGAATTGCGCATTGCATACATTAATACGGACTTAAGGGCAAGCGAACCCCACAACATACGGTAAAGGATTTCATCACCTTTTCCGCGGCCCACAAATCACGAACTTGAGCATAACGTTTACCCGCACAAATTTTAAAAGAAATTAGACTTTAAGCCTTAAGGACTTCACGCTCACTAGGAGAAGTCAACTTTGTTTAGAACCTCGCTTAACAGTATATTGTTTACGGGGTGTCTAGGAAAGTGTTAACGGAGAAACCGCCAAAAGAGAAAGGGTTATTTAATTAAGGAACTTCGCGAAAGCGTTGGAAAACCTCCCCTTATCTCTGCACTTACCTGGCCTCGTGATCAGTGTATCTTGAGCCTGTTTCTCGACACAGTTTTACTTCGACAATCAAGTTCTGGAGCAGGTCTAGTTGACCTAGGTGAACCCTAGAGCGATTAGGTGTGTGGTATTTTTGCGTCGTGATTGTTTTTGTCCATATTGTTTTTTATTCTTTTGTTAATATATAAACTAAAAAAAAAAAAATCACATTCTTTTCCCTCTCCTTTTCTCTGCCTTCCTTCCTTTCTCTCTTCATATCATGGGTACTCCACCTCGAAAAACTCTTGCCGAACTTTGGTACCCACAACCAGAAATTACTTCATACGGTTCTTGCTTTGGTCGAACATCGAACGACCCATCCATACCCAAAATTTCGTTGAGAGATCGGATAGACGCGTCTAGGACAAACAACTGGACCCCGCAATCCACTTCGTATCAACCGTTTCAAACATTCACACCTTCTTGCGTTGATACCCCTTTTGAAAATCCAGTTGTAACCCCGAGACCTATGTCTATTGCTGAACGTATTGAACAATCTCGTAGCCGATCTTTCACTCCTTTCACCACTACAAATTCTTGGGATCAACAATTCCATTCACCTTCTTATCCCACTGTTGATCCCACTCCTGTCCAGCCATTCAATTCCTACCAGTCCTACCCAACTTTTACACCTTCCCTAGACATTGTATCAGAACCGCCATTTGGGAGTTTTCAGTATCCAAACAACTTTGAATCTTTTACTGAAACCCCTTCACAACCAATGTCTAGTCTAGAACAGTCGTTGGAAGACTTTAGGGTAGCGTTAAGCCAACATATGATGGATTTGAATGCGTCCATGGCCGCCCTCATGCAACCTAGTGACCCGGTAGCTAGTTTTCAACCAGCTCCAACTTTTTCAATGTATGATGAGGCGGCAGGACAGGCTGTGAATTTGAGTGGAGAGAGTGAGATGTACCCCCTTCCAAATCAAACCTACCCGTCCCAAATTGAATCCCACAACTCCTGTTTTGAAAGTCTATCGAGTATCCCACATGATTTATCAATTGAAGATAGAATGATGAATGAGTTGTGCGACTTCGTAGTGTTTGATTTGCCCAATTGTGAAGGGTCCCTTCCAAGTGAAACCATACCTAATCCTTTTGACCTCTACACCTATATCTTAGAACCAGAATCGATTAATATCCATGCTTTTGATGAGGTGTCAGAGAATTTTGATTTTCACTTGATTGAGGATATTGACGCTGGGGATATTTTGGATGATGAACCCGTAGATTTGGCTGAGTTTGTCTCTTCGAATCATCATCCCGAATCATTAAATGTATTTCCCGAACCCCATATGTGTCTGGATTTTGAAGAGATATGCATGGATAAGCTTAACTTTGAGGAGAATTTTGAGGATATTTTTGAGGATGAACCAGTTCTAAATGATGAGTCGGATTTTCCAATTCATCATGTTCCTTTCACTGACTGTGTACACCCTCCAGAACCCTTAACCGATACCCTTCCTCAACCACTTCCCTCCATCCATTCCATCGTTCCGACCTTGCAAGAACCCGTACCATTTTCACTTCCTGTGTCTGGTTTACCGAGTTCGGCATACCCATGGTTTCTCACGAATCTTGAGGGATTTGACCCCATTTCTCGACGAATAAATATATTAGCACAATCGCTTTTCACACATCGGTCATCCCAAATTGTGCTAATCTATTTACTCCATTTGCACCCTCAAGTTCGTATTCCACTTCTTTTTCCCTTCCGCCATTCTTCTTCCTCTCATATACCGAGACCATATCCCGCTTCTCTCCGCATATGGTCTCGCGTATTCTCCATCTCTTTTCTCTACGCCTTCTTCCACCAACCTGTACATTATAGCGATAAAATCTTTGAATGGCTGGTGTTAACTTTTGGCCTGTGTAAGGCCTTGTATAGCTTGATACTGTTTTCTTTCCCCCCTAATCCTGAATTTGAACGCTTAACAGTGGAAACACTGTTTTACTTAAGTTTGGGGGGGACACCTTTTTTGTATATATTTTTTGTTTTCCTTTTTTGTTTTGTATATAATTTGTTTTTAGGGAGCGCCGACAATTTTGACCCTCTTGGTATAGCCTGACAGTGAGGGCACTGTCAAGTTTAAGTTTGGGGGTGTGCTCGGTAAGCTTTCTTCCTTCGCATTCATTTGTATATTTTGCATTTGCATACCTTATTAAAAATCCATAAAAATCAGAAAATTTTCTAAAAATATAAAAACTTTTTGTCAAGTTAGCTTGTGGAAGAACTCTGATTCAACATTCGACGGTTTTTGTTTGAAAAAATAGGAATAACTAAATCTTATGTTTAGATTTTGAAAACCTGAAAGATAACTCTCCTTTGAAGTTAACTATAGCTGATATACGTCTTTACATCACACTACACGTGTCGTGAATTTTGGGAATTAGATGACAAGTCTTTCATGTTTAAACTTTTAAACAGATAAATGATTTTCTGAGGATCAAATAGGTTTGTTCTAAAATAAGTAATGTCAAGAATAGTTTATGAAGTAAAGCGAATATAAGGAATGTTATTGATGCCGTAATTGGAGCTAAGTCTGAAAAATAACCCATCGGAAACTTGATTGGAATGATTACATACCAAACCCACTAAACACGTCTTTTATCCAAAAAAATAATGGAACTGCCGGTTATATCTCCGTTCGTTTTAAATCATCTGATTTTCACGTCAAACTGTCTTTTGTTTTTGGACCTAAGTAACTTGAGTAATTAAGTCCGCTGGGGTGTTTCTACACCTAATGCCCTAAAACCAACTGGTTTGGGTGCATTGGCCCAAAGCTCGCTAAGAAGCCTAGAAAGTCCAGTTTAAAACAAAGTCAAGCAAGTGTTCTCTTCGAGTTAAAATTCCTAACGGTTCTTTGTGTGAGAATAATCTTGATAAAAGACAGGCTTTTAAAAAAAAATTTTAACGGAGATATGAAGGTTTTACTCTTTGATAAAGACTATTGCACGTTCACAGAGGTGTGTATGAAATGAAAACAAGAAAAAGGTGGAGTGAAAAATACGACTTAGTTTCCTGTTAAGGAAGATAGAAATTCTGAAGTTGAAACCTTACTGGAAAACGAAACTTGAAAAATGCTTAACTCTTTATAAAACTTATGTGATCCTTTTAAAATTGTTATCTGGACTTTTTTATGCGACATGATGACTTTAATCGATCCTTCTGGAACTTAACGACACTATTTGCACTACACGTAAAGACATATAAAATCTGTAGTTAAATAAGAAGCGAGGTGTGAAAAATAAAGGTTCGATGGTCTAGACTTAGGATTATAGAATTGCTATTTTCTAAAACAAAACTTTAGGGTTTGAATCTTAGTTATTTTACAAAACCAACTTGACCGGATTTTGTGGGTAGTATCCGCTGAAAACCCTCAGGAGACAACACTCCTCCTACTAGGGACACCTAGAGGTTTAACGGCTTGTTGCACGTGCTCAGTGCAATCGCGTTCCCTGCGAAAGTGCGGTTAGGATTTTATTTTTGTGAATAATTGGCTTGGCTCGGGACGAGCAAAAGTTAAGTTTGGGGGTAGTTGTTCATAACAGAATACTGCATTTTATACCGCCCATTCTTATGCTCGTGTGTTTATAGGTAGGTGCTTTTAATTCGTGTTTGTTACATATTTAACAGATTACAGGTTTCCAGTACAAATATTGCAAATCAAGACAAAATCTCCACAGTTACACCAAATACAGAACATCTGTTGACAACAGATAAAAGCCGGATTCCGGTCATCCATATCCGTCCAGTGCTGCATACCGGTTCCAGAGACAAGACATATGACAGCGGTCATTCGTGTCTCGGACAAGCACAGAGCACGAGAGGGGCAGCACAAGAATCAATGGGTGCGCGGAGCTCGAGGGAGAAAAGGTCAAAAGTATTATTTTTGTTGCCACTTTGGACCATTGCAAATCTGATGCAACTGTGGAAGCATACTGCAATTTGTTATATGTACAATAACATAGGACAGAGAACCAGGGGAACACACAAAAGATGGTGGGCCAACTCATCAATACGGCCGCGGATCCGCGGCCTAAGCAGGCTTAGGCCGCGGATCCGCGGCCATGTGGGGTCGTCGTTGTGTCGTTTTCTGGGGGCACTTTGGGTACTTCATTTTATTGCAGATTCTCGCCCTAGGTCTTCAACCCTCTGCCTATAAATACAGCAGAACTTGCCAAAGCCAAGGGCCATTCTTAGTCATTCTTTGTTCTCCATTCTTTTGTAGTTTTAGTTCTTTTTCTTCTTCTTCTTCATTCTTTTTCCATGAAAATTGTAGTGAGAGCTTTTTGAGTGGGAGATTAATGAAGATGAGGTTTTTGTATCATTCTCTTGTGTTTCTTCTTCCCCTTGAGATTCTTGCTTTCTCTTGATCATTCAACCTCTTCATTGAGCTTGAATGGTTAAGGGTTAGTTATTGATCTCAAGGGTCGTATTTTCTTATGGAATTAGCACTTCAATTCACATGCGTTCTCTACCCTTCTCTTGATCTTGCAACCTCTTGATTGAGCTTGCAAGTTTAAGGGTTGGCTATTGATCTCATGCTTGTTTTGAGTTCTACTTTCTTGTTCTTTTTATCGCTTTTTATTACTTGCAATTTATTTCCATGCACTTTAATTACTTGCAATTTATATTCATGCACTTAATTACTTGTATTCTTTTCTTTTTTCTTTTCTTTTTGTTCTCTTTTGTTCATTTTGTGAATGTTGTAATTATTGTTGTTGTTAAGAATCCATATGATATTGTAAGTTAACATTTCTTTGCTCTTTTCCTTTTCCCGTTATTTTCCATTGAACTCCGCCCAAACCATACGCAAGCGCTCCGTTAGGCACCCTACCCTGACTAGGTAACGGTGATTCCTAACCGCGACCGGTTGCGTTCGGTTTGGCCGGAGGCGAAAGCAAGAGACAAGAACGGAAGGACAAGGGTAAATAAGCCGGATTCCACGAATACCGCGCTTAAATCCCCTAATCCACGTTGTTGCCGATTGCTCGAGCTTCAATTGGTCAAGACTCGGCTCAAAGGTTTTGAGTACGGATTTCTTTAGCTTACAATCTCGTATTTTCTTCTTAACAACTTTATACTTGCAAATAAATACATAGGTTAGATCAAACAAACATACAGATTCTTTATTGACTCGTCTAAGACAAGAAAGGACATACAACCATCTCCCTGTGGACCGACCCGTGCTCAACCGGCTAGCTGCATAGCGACACCGTCCTGATCGCGGTTATACTTTAATTCTTTGAACATCTGACACGCCAAAAGCGTGCGATCAGGGCGCCTCACGTGCTCACACGTGAGGGCCATAGAAATTTAGTGTATAACACTTCTATATATAAACGAGGATTCGAACCCAAGGGCACTGTGCCAACATTCAAGTGCCTCATGTAAGCGCCCAAAATTTCAGTGTTTAACACTGCTTTAGAGGCTCACGTGAGAGTACGCGAGCACCGAGCATATATCAGTGTTTAATACTATAAGATGCCAACTTCAGCCCCAAATTGGCTAAGTATTCTTAAGATTAAAATGTCTTGGATCTCCAAATAGACTGAGCCTCTATGCTCATGACCTCCCAAACTAATTGACCAGAATGATGTTCATCACACATCTCCTAAGTCAATCCTAGTCTCCTAAAAATGACTAATGATTCTTAGATGGTCCACCATGATCTCTCCCCACAATATGGAATTTGGCTCAAGGGTACATCTCTCCACACCTCTTATTCATCTCGTTGTAATCCTTCAACGTCTTTAGAGAGGTGGCGGTTCTTGACAACCAGCAACACTTTGGCGTACTCCCAAACCGATGGGCACATCCCAACAATGGACCGAAACGTCCTTAAACTATCAACAGACCGAAACGTTCTTAAACTAAAGCAATGGAGCCCAAATGCTCTTTTGTTGGGTGTGATTGATCCCAAAATCCTGTTGAGTAGATCTTAGTCCTAAATTGGACTAACGCATCCTCAAAAAACATTTAAGTTGATTTTAATCTCAAACAAGATTAACGATTCTTAAATCAAATCAAACCCAAATCTAAGAATATACGGATTTGGACTAATCCATGCCCTATGGGCGACAATATAAATTAGTCTCTGTATACAATCCATGGGCAACCAAAAATAAAACAAAAACATACGACACGAAGTGAACTTCTGGAGTAGGAGAAAGTGGTTATCGCTACACGGTAATGTAATTAACTGCAGGGGTTTGCGCCTGCAGCGAAAAGCGTCCCCACAATCAAAAACCTCTCGCAAATGAGGGGGAATCTAACGAAGTCTGCTACAACGGCCGCATCCGTCCAAACCACCGATACACGGTGCCATAAATCAACTTGGAATCTTCGGAGAGGTGGACAGATAAATCCAAATAGCATCTGCCCCAAAATTCAAGCAAGACGACCCATCCCAGTTTCGTCTCCGTTTTCGGCGGTAAACAAACGGGATCTAACTATCATTGTGTGATGACCTAGATGGAATCCACTCTAGTCATTATACTCCAGAAGGTATGCTAAATCTGCAAGTTTCCTGTATTGAAACTCCCTATGTGGTTTTTTTCCCAAGCAGCTTCATGACCATGACAGAGGTCAACATGTCATAAGTTGCAAGTCAAGTTCAAGCCATCATTGTCGTGGATTGATTTAGTCCCACCCGCACAATTCCTTGACAGATGTCAAAATGACCGTGTGACTGTCCTAAATAATCGCATCTATCTATGTAACATACAAGCATTGCTTAGCTACCATTCACTATGCCTTGACAGAGGTCAACATACACAGCATGAATACTAAGTAATACTTGTAAGAAATGACGGAAGGCTACGGCTGTGTTTTTGGCGAAAAACCCGTTAACTTAATGAACTTGATATCGTTGAGAGAACCAGATAGCTTTGAAAAAGGAGTGGTTTAAGCTCCTCTTTTTGACAATTTCTGGTTTTGAAAAAACCGAGTAATCTATAGTATAGTCTTTTGCTTAAAAGGTCACTCCCCATGAAGGGATCTTGGCTCTTGCATCGTGGAATGAGGTGCGGGATATTCACGACCGAATACTACTATGCAAAGCGAAAGAATATAACTGTAGTTTTTCAAAATTTGTTCCAACAACATCTTTTAGGTTTATTTTCTTGTATTAATCAAAATTAATGTGGTCCCATCAATTAATCATATCATACCAGAAAAGAACAAAAATACAATATACGTATATGCCATCCGCATTCGCTACTCGGCCCCGTTATCACCCGTTAGGTTACTTAACTAACGACAGAGTGGGGACTGGACTAGCGCGGGTGAACATATACAACATTTGCTAATATATATATAAGTATATATAACATTCGTTCCAGGCATGATAAAATCAACATCATAGAATCTCAGCGAACAATATAGAATGGTGGATTATCTTGGAGCCCTAGGATTCATTTGAGCCGCAAATAAAACCCGACATTCCCGGTCTTATGGATAGCCTGTGCAATGAAAACTTGGACCCCTACGGGCACGGCAAGTTACCCGCCAATCCCAGAAGTGAGGCAATCCCAATCAACAAAGTGAATGGGCCAACCAGCACTCCATGGAATCTGGTAACTTGAGTGCCCCTCCGTGGGTCGTCCTATACCCCTTACGAGCACGGTGAATAGCTCACCAATTCTAGAATGAAGCCCCTTCTGTCTCAACGTCATGAGATGCGGGCTTGTTACCTTCTTAAACTCGGCTATTCGTGCACTCCACCGTGGGGTAATCTTAGTACAAAAAAAGAAAAAAATATGTACAATGGCGACATCGACGTCAACCCGGTCATTCCCCAAACAAAAAATATACAACCCGGCAAAGACGGCAGTCCACATGTCGGACGCTCTCTCCGTAAAATGAATATACAAATGAATTTTTAACTGTACCACTAACATTGCACCACAAGCTATCCACCACGACTATCAAACCACAATCGCAGCACAAATACAAAGTATCAACGTGAATGTCATGTTCGCAAACCCGTCTAAAAGAACATATAGCAATTAGACGAGTTATACCGATAAAATGACATTCACGGTCGTAGATAGAAGTGATTGTACTGAAACTAACGCATTTAAAATTTCGATCGACAAAAAACTTTTCGGTATTGGCCCCAAGTGCAATCTAGTGCTCAAATAAATATGGGCCAGAAACAATACATCCAAAAATCACAATTCCAAACATTAGAACTCCAGAAGAAATTTGGAGCACTAAACCCTCATTATGACCGTGGAACCGAAGCACACATGTGCATTTCACGGCGGTTCTGCGGCTAAATGAATGAATCATGTGCCCAATTTTCTTCTGGGTTTCTAAAATACCCTGCATGTATTTTAAAGCTACTCGAAATAATTTTTTGAACACGTGTAAAATTCGACAGAAAGTATGAACTTGGAATTGCGGTTTTTAAATGTTTTGTCGATCGATCTTTTAAACACGTTAGAACTAGCTAGTATAGGTTTTATGGGTTGGCTCTTATACCATGAAAGGTTACGCTAGCGCCCCGACCATTTCCCGTGGCCAATTGCGAAACAAAATTTTTTTCTGACGATTAAATCTTGGCCCTAGAATAACCCTAAACCGGATCTACCATAAACCTAAATAGATACAAAGAAGCTATCTTCTATGAAAGGAGTTGATTGATCTTATATTTCGATGTCGTGTTTATAAAAGTGTAAAGATCACAACGAAAGAAATTTATAAACCGCAATCAATAACGGTGTCAATTGTAGATTCGTTAGCGAGTGCGGATCGTCCACAGGGAAAGTGTGATTTGATCATAATTGTTTTAGTTGAGTTGAAAATTAAAGGATAAAAGAAAATTGTTCAAGAATTATGAAATTTAGTTTCAAGAATCTTCAAGAAAATAAAGATCTAAAATCAAGAATCAAGAATTGTTGCCAAATTGTCTGAGTTATCAAGATTTGCAAAGAGGCTCATAGGAATCGATCCAATCGATAGTGATGATGAAGAGTTGGGATTACAAATTCTTATCCATTGATAATTTGTTGCTAGATCGATGACGATCAACGAGAATTAAGGATCTATTGGAGAAACTAGGGTTTCTTTATCATATCCTTTGTCCTTTCGTTGATTAGCATTCAAATTCTAGTCTCTAGGAAATTCAATCATCGATCGTTGATCTCTAATTTAGAGCGAAAATATTCAAGAAAGCATCTCGCTTAAAACTAGGTTTTCGGTGATTCAATTTCCTAAAGTTTACAAAACTCATAAGACTTAAGAATCATTCAAGAATTTAATCATCATCATCTATCTATTTTCTCAATTCCTCCACGAGCGGAGTTTTCACTCAAACATCATGAAAAAGAAAAAAAATCAAGAATTGAGAACTTTTCATAATGCTCAAATATAAAGAAAAGCAAGATCAAGAATTTTCACCTTTTATTATTCAATATTTCGTTACAATTCACTCAAAGACTACAAGAATTGAGGAGAGAACTCGATCGTCGAATTAGCTTCGCATCGTCTTCGTGAGTCGCGGATCGTTGTGGATCTCTTACTCGGATGAAGATCGGCGTTGCTTCAAAAAGGATTGTTGAATTCTTCCTTGATTTGGTACTCGATGAATCTTGATTTGGCTTTGGAATTGGATTCGGGCTAGGGTCTTGAGTTGCAAGTTGTGTCACTTAACTTGCGGAATTTTGGCTCAATTTTCAACAACCTTTTAATGATGCCCTTGGGTCCCTTTTTATAGCCTTCTTCTTTTGTTTCCCCTAGAAGCTTGATTAGGTTAGCTTCCTTTAGAAGCTAAGCTAGGTTTATCTTCTCTTGCAAGCTTGGTAGTTTTGAAGGAAGCTTCTAAATTGAGTTAGTTAGCTAGCTTGCTTGAGAAGCTTGGAGGTATTAGGCTTGTACAAGAAGCTTGGCTGTTAGGACTGAAGCTTCTGGAGATCTCTGGAGACCGAAGTGCCTTGAAGAAGTTTGGCCAGTGAAAGGAGAGCTTTGAGAAGTCAATCTGCCGTTGATGTGATGACGTGGCCGCTAATCCGCTGCGAATAGGCCCCTTCGACCGCGGATCCGTGGCCTTCGGAAGGCTTGGTGCATGAAATCTTCAGGTTGTTTTGGTGCTGATCCATAGGGCTTTATTTTATGTCTGGAATCTTTTTATATTTTCTTATTTTCTGCCAGATCACAAGTCTTGGAATTTCCTGCACACAATCTCACGACAAGTGTTGCGATATACAAAGATCATGCGTGCAATAATAAACACTCAATTTCCCTCAAAATGCTGGTTATAATGTATAACATATGTTATTTGATATTTTACAGACAAATTGCTAATATGTACTATATTTATACCAAACACCTTTAGATGATTGCAAAGAGTAGGGAAATTGTTGTGTTAAAAATGCAATATTTTCGACTGATCAAATTCCCCCAAACTTAATTTTGGTCGTCTCGAGCAAACTTGTTTTATTCAAAAAAGAAGGAGAAAATAAAGAAAAAGAAAAACTAACTAGCACACTTTCGTAGGCAACATGATTGCACTGAGCACGTGCAACAAGCCTTTAAAGCTCTAGGTGTCCCTAGTAGGAGGAGTGTTGTCTCCTGAGGGTTTTCAGCGGATTGCACCCACAAAATCCAATAATAAAAGGAAGACTGTGAAAGTTACATGTAAAGATAAAAATTATAAAAGAAAGACTTTGAAAATTAGAATTTCCAACTACACTAGCTTTTCGGTTGTCATGAGCCCTATCTTAATAGTCATGAAATGATATTAGAATTGTAACATTTCAAAAAAAATAAAATATTAGTTTTGGAAATTTTTATAATTTAATATTATTTTATTGAATATTTTAATATTTCGGTATAATTAAATACCGATAAATGGGGAAAATTTTTGGAAAAATTATGGAAAATTCTAAAATAGGTTATTTTATGGAATTATGCTATTTTTAAGTTTTTATGATTAATTATATGCTAATTTAGTGCTAATCGTGATTAAAAATCGCTAATCGGGTTTTTAGCTTTTTTGTGCAAAATATGCACATATCATTTTCTTACACTTGTGCATTTCTACCATGGCTTTTAATTTTGGTTTACTATTGATGTGAGAAGGATTTAGGGGAAAAAGAAAAGAAAAGAGATTTGAATTAGAATAATGGTAGTAGGTGGGTGAGAGAGAGAAAGAGAGGGGTTGCTTTGACTTAGCCACTTTTCTCCATTTTCTTCCCACATTTCCTCTCCCCCTTCCCCTTTACCTGCTGCTGCCGCCCTAGCTCACTCCCTCCCCTCTTCAAAACCTCTAAAACTCCATGTTAAACACCTTAAAACACCATTTACATTTCACAAAAAAGGTGCACAAGCTCAAGAGAAGCATTTTGGACCAAGAAAGCACGGGTTTTTGCCACTTGGGGTAACTCAAGAATTTTCTTGAGTTGCCAAATGAGGTATTTACTGAACCATTAGCTTAGTTTTTGCATTACTTTTAAACCTATGTGAAGATAGAACCGATATTGTGTGAATTGGTGGACGTGGGAAAAACCTAGTTAGGGTTATGAGAATTTGAGAGTTTTGATGTGAAATTGAGCTCAGTAGAGGCCACCCCAATACCCTAGTGCATGAATTAAGACGCAAATCTGAGACCTGAAACTCGGAATATGGATTTAGAAACCGATATCGGAAGAATTGTGGAATCTTTGAAGGTTATATAAGATCTGCTATCACCCAGAGACTCTGAAAATATTTTTTGATTGACAGTGATACATGCAGGCACCCAGGAAGCTATCACCAAAACCCTAGACCCTATCTCCTCTTTCTGGCCGCAGATTTATTCTGCCTGGCCACAAATTGTGGCCAGACCTAGGCCAATGTGCCTCGTTTTGGTTCTGTGGTACCCTTATCTGTAAATTAGACCCCCGTCATGTGCA
Source organism: Agapanthus africanus (assembly GCA_030015575.1). NCBI lineage: Eukaryota > Viridiplantae > Streptophyta > Magnoliopsida > Asparagales > Amaryllidaceae > Agapanthus > Agapanthus africanus. The sequence continues at coordinate 862,176,890 of CM057338.1, read as the reverse complement.
AAATTGTCCAATTTGACCTAGAGTGAAATCTAGGACCCTTTTTCCTTAGTTGCTGTTTTGGATTCGTGTTTCCGTATTCCGTATTTTGAATTCTGGATTTGCGTATTGAGTTTTACCTCGAATACTTGGCGTTTATACGACGATATCGAGGATTGTTGATGGTTTTGAAGGCGTAGTCCATAGGTTCTAACCTATAGGCCTCTTAGGGTATCGTGTTCGTTTTAGTTTCGATTTGGTTTTAATGCAATGCGATACGTGTGATATGTAGGTACCCACACGGTGATTCGAGGCGATGAAGATAATGGTGGCAATATCGACACCGACACGCAAGATACAAGGTGAGTAGATTATATCTACGGGGAAAGTCGGGTGGATGGCGTATAGCACCCCCGCAGTTCGATGTCTAGTACTGTATATACTATATATATGATAGCGTATTGCGTGACATGGAGATCATAGATGTGGTAGGTGTACTATGGATATTTAGGGTTAGAAGTGAACTAGTGTATTTTCCTAGTTGCGAACCCTAGCATAGGTTTACACCCACACGTACACACATGATTATTGCTATACTTATATCGTGATGATGAGGATAGAGTATGATACTGGAGATGAGTCGATGAGTTTAGGCATGGTGCCGTGAGGTCGGCGATATGATATGATGTGATTCGTATTTGGGATACGATACGAGATTTTAGCGGGCCTTTGGACGTGTGTTTTACACACGCGCTTATATTTGTTTAGATGGTATCGATTGTACTAGACTTAGATCAGTACCCCAGATCATGAGAGATGATGATAAGGATACCAGATAATTGATGAGCTGACCGTGATATTGACCCGTACCCAGATTTGGGATGCCGTACGACGGATTTATGTACGAGCTATTTATTGATGATAGATCCGCACTCATGACTCGAGCATATTATATGATGTATATTGTATCGTATGTGATACTATTGAGGGGGGATCACTGACTATATATATATATATATATATATATATATATATCGACTCAGATGTAGGTAGTTTCCATACCTTCCTGTTTAGCTTGTTAGTTAGGTCTGTAGATTACTTAGTAGACATTAGACTAGACCCGAGTCATACCTATTTCAAAACTAACGAATCGGGGATATTTTAAAGATAGGCAAAAAGGGATTCTACGGATATTTTCAAATGACGCATCTGTTCTTAAAACACCGTAGCCCTTATTTTACCAAAAACCCCGATTCGTCTTATTTCAAATGGCAAAGCTGCATGATATATTTATTGAGGTAGATTCTTCACTGTTGCGTTGATTATTCGATTCCGCATATTCATTCTATTTGCATTGCATTGCTTGTGTTTATTGATATATTACAATCATGCTGCTAGGACACCAGCACCATTATCGATGATACATATGTTCTACGTACACTGCTCGCCGGCTCACAAACTCCATCATCGATAATTGCCATGTCACTACACTGTAGTACTGTTGCACTATGGATATGACCCTTGCATGGCATACTTGTGTACCTTTATACTGTGTATTCCTATTGTACACCCATACGTGCATGCATACGTATTTGCACAATACATTGATGATTCTGGCTTGATTTGAGATTTGGGAACCGCAAGATACCTTTTAAAGATGATTCATTTTAAAGAAGCGGTCTTCCCTAAATATGTGCATATTACTATTCCGTGTTGCATAACATACTGATATGCTTACATTTCTTTTACATGTCGCATACATCATGCTTTCTGATTATACGCATTGAGATATGTTGTTTCCATGATATTTCTGGATTTGGGAACCGTGGGTATTTCAAAAGAGAATATATAATTGTTTTAAAAAAAACCCGGTTACCCTTGATATGATATTTCAGTGCGTCCACCATGTGTTTTCTCGGTGCTGAGAGCGACATGTGAAACCCGATTCGAGGAGGCGGATGAGGCCGATTGCGGGTACATGGTGGACCCGGTATGGTTCCCCGGGGCAAAAAATGTTTTTCGTGGAGTAGACGATGAGCCTACCAGGGTGGCGAGTACCTACCGGTGATTGGTTGGACCTGGCGGTTATCCGGAGGATACTAACCAGAGTCGATAGATGAATATGGGACGATCCGTACTGCTGGGGCCGAGGGCCGATTCCGCAGACGGAGCCCGTGGACTGATCCGGACTGACGGAGCCCGATATATGAGGATTTACGTGCCGATGCTGGGCATAGCTTTCATGATGTTTTCGAGTGTCGATGCTGGACACTCCGGTTCCATTATTTTGACGTGTCGTGAGGGACACAGATGGTTTATATCCTCATATTTCCATGCATATGCTTTATGATATTTACATGCATGATGGTTATTGTCATTGGGTGATGAGTGGACGGGATCCACATACATACAGATTTGATTTCATTGATCATACCTCATATTTATGATATGTTATTACCTGAGGCACTGGCACGAGCACTTGGCACTACACTCATGTATAGAGGTTATATTGCCACTTTAGCATGCTTCAGACTTATTCATATTGAGATTTATATTTATCTGATCGTATTGACCTAGGTTGAGTCATACATTCGATATCTGCTTGTAGATATTTTGTATTCACGAGTTGGAAACTCACCCCCGTTGTCCCACAGTTTCTTGCAGGTTTTGCCGTACAGGTTTCATTGCAGTTTTGCTGGCATATTGCTTCCCTTACGGGTGACTTGCTTTGGTAGGTGGGTTCTTTTGCATCAGAACCACCATTGTATATTTATTATTCAGTTGTATCTAATAATTCCATCAACCAAAACTTGTATATTGTTTCAGACTTAGAAATTAGTTATGTATTATTTCGACCTTAGAGTCGCGTGTTGTAGTATTACGGTTTTCATGCTGTTTTGAGTTCTTTCTGAGTTTTGATCCTCGCCCTTCGGCGTTGTATATTATATTGCTTGCGTGGTTGTGACCGTCGATTGACGAAGAGCTAGCTCCCGCTTGGGGATGCCTTTTATCATTGCATATATATATTATTCTTGTTGTACCCCGTTCGGGGCCAGTATTTACAAAGGGAACTCTGCCGAAATTTTCAGAAAAGGCTATACTTATTTAAAAACCTTGCTTTTAAAACATGTTTTCTTCACTTCTTAAAACTATTTTTTCCATCATTTATTATTTAAAATGGTTTTAGATTTCTGGGCTTTGGCTTACTTGGATTAGATGGGGTCCTATAGATATCATATGATTCAAGGGCCAGTCACGAGCTATTTCGGGTCGTGACAAGAAATCACATCATCCCTCAATAAAACATCGTCTTTATTCTTCATTCCTACATTTTTTCCAAACATCGATCATATTCCCTTACGTGTGTGTAATAGAAATTCCTACACTCGGAGAATTCAACTCAAGCTATCATACTCTTGTCCATCCGCCTCAGTACTTTTTAATTGATGAATATTTAGATGAGATTGCTTACACATTTTTCATGCGACCGTTAATACTTCTTGATGTACTAACCGACCGATTACTCATGTGCTTGCTTATTAGGTGTATTAGTATTTTCCTCGTCTTGCACCACCTAAGGCTTATCTATGACTCCCAGACCAGTTGGTCTAAGGCACTAGGTGAAGAAGCACCCTCGCTATATTTTTTATTGTTGCCTTTGCGATAACAAAACCAGTGTTCATTTTTCTTCACCATTTGATATATTTTTTCATTTTTTAATTTCCTTCATACTTTGGCTTTTAGACAAGAGTATTTCAAGGTATCCTCTACTATCCCGAGTTTCAAGACGTGTGTAAGTGCGTATAGTAGGGTATAAACGTTCAAATGTTTTGCTTCAAGAATAGGAACTATTTTTCAGACTTATTTTTATCCCCAGATTAGTGACTTCCTTCATCTTACTAACTTTTGGGACAACGGCTCATAACTACTTATTACTAGTTAGTTTAAGAAAACTTCTAATTTTCAAGGTTTTCTTAAATTTTTCCAAACTTTTGGATGTAATTTTTCACTATCTAATCTTTTATTATCTTATTTATGTACAATTTTTTTTTTATCTTTTGAATTTTTTTAAATTTTTTTTATATGTTTTAAATGTTTTGTGCTTATGCAAAGTATGATGCAAATGATGCATAAATAAGCACAAACCTCCCCCAAACTTGTTTTCAACAGTGTCCTCACTGTTGCCATCTGCTAGATCACAAAAACCTGTAAGCCTGGGAGGAAATTTATGGACGGGGGCAAAATATATTAAATTGAAAATCCTCCCCCAAACTTATTCTTTTGGCTCACAATATTGAGGACAACAGTTATTTTCAAGAGCCAAATATACCCCCCCCCAAACTTGAGTTAAACAATGTTTATCTTTTGAAAATCACAAGAGGAGGTCAAAGTTGCTGGTCAATGCCAAGCTTTGCAAAGACCGAAAGTCAACACCAACCATTCGAAGATTTTATTCGTGCAGTGCACCGGTTGGTAGAAGAACAAGTTGAAAAGAGCCAAGAAGAAGTGGGGAAAAGATAAGTGGTGTGAAAGAATGTGTTTGCGTCTCGTTTTGGAGAGACGACTCAGTGATTATGATGGATTACTCGCATTCTCTTTATAGCCCAGAAGAAGGGGTGGAGGTTCAATTCTTTGTTTGGGAGATGATTCATCTCAACACCCTTATTTGCTAAAAATGCGAGCTCATCAGCGAAAATTTCCTCAAAACTCTCATCGATACCCCGAAGAATAATGTCATCAAAAAGCGCGGGGTGATCTTCAGACTCCAAAAACGGTTCATAATCAGTGTTAATTGTTGACCCGGACAACTTGGTGGAAGAGTCCGTATGTGTATGATACATAGTTGGGTCAAACAACAACATATGAAAAGAGTCTAGATCAGTATCATCAGGCTAATCAAATTCGCTGCTGTCGATATCCATTAATTCGACAGAACAGACCTGAGCAGAAGGTTCGGAGGGTACACTTCCCAACTTGTAAATGTTCAGCTCAATTGACATCTTCCCGAAAGATAGGGTCATAGAACCGTTACGACAGTTGATTATAGCATTGGAAGTGGCCAAAAAGGGGCGACCAAGAATCACCGGAATTTGATTCCGTGGGTTCACTACTGGCTGTGTATCTAGAACAATAAAGTCCACAGGGAATACAAATTCCCCGATTTTTATCAACACATCCTCTAGTTCACCCCTAGGTTTGGTGATTGATCGGTCGGCCATCTGGAGAGTGTAGTGAGCTGGTTTCAACTCTCCGATCCCTAACTGTTCATAAATTGAGAAAGGAAGTAGGTTAACACTTGCGCGAAAGTCAATGTTTCCTGATTTAAAATCAGAAAAGCTTATGGGAAAAGCTTCAGAAAAGGGTCACGTGCTTACACGTGACCAGCAGTCACGTGGGGGCACGCGACACCTAAAAGTATCGACAAGGCAAATTCAGTTTCCCAAATACATCAAAGAAAGGGGCTTCAGAAAGGGTCACGTGCTCCCACGTGACCTGGGTCACGTGTCGACACGTGACCTGGGTCACGTGTCGACACGTGACATTTAAGAGCAGCGGCAAAGAGACAACGGTTCCCTGATCGAATCAAGAAAAAGGCTTCAGAAGAGGTCACGTGCTCCCACGTGACCAGGGTCACGTGTTGGCACGTGACACTCAAAACATCAGGCTCATTCTTCGGTTAAATCGAGAAGAAGGCTCCATGCCAGGGTCATGTGCTCACACGTGACCAGTTGTCATGTGGTGGCACGTGACAGCTAAACAGAGAACAGAAAGCAAAGCGCAGAAAGAAAGAAGAAGGCTCATTCCAAAGGGGGTCACGTGCCCACACGTGACCATAGGTCATGTGGTCACACGTGACCGGCTTTCAAAGCCCATTTTGTTAACAGAATTAAATTCTGAAGGAGATTCAAATCCTTCCAAAGGAAAGCGACTATCTAGAAACAATTAAATTAAAGGTTCAGAGGTGATTAAATATCACCTATTTATGGGAAAATCTCGGGTTTGGAAAGATTTCCCCTTTAAATCTAACCGAAATAACAAAGGAGAATCCCGGGACTTGAAATCCAATGGTGAATAAAATTCACCTAATAATCCAAAGGTCCAGAACGAATGATGGATGCAAATCAAATCTCTCAATGAAGATTCGTAAAAAACTAATTGACTCGGCTGCTTCTCCTATAAATAGGAGCCAAGAGACACAAAAAAGATATATATACGCAGAGGGAAGAAAGGGAGAGAGAGCCTTGATACTTCGAGGAACTTGGATCTTCTGCAAAAGAAAACCCTAGGTAAGAAAGGGAAGGCTCCTTGAAAGAAAGGAGAATTTAATTCTCAACAGAGTTTAACTCTGATATATAAAACGGAAGAATATATTTCTTCTCTCTTTGATAGAGGATCTGCAAAGTGCACATCTCCCCTTGAATCTGAGAATTTAATTCTCAATGGATTGAGATCCTGCCATGCAGATCCAAAACATAGAGAGGGAACGGAAGCACGAGAATTTAATTCTCACAGAACTATAGGAATTTAATTCCTTTAAAATAAAACTAGGGCTTGACCCTGTGTTATGGGAATTTAATTCCTTCAGAACAAAAAGAAACAGGGTTTAACCCTAATTAAGAACCTAGTTCTGTTGGAACAACGGGGATTTAATTCCCTTGATCATAATTTAACAGAGAGTGGGAATTTAATTCCTTAAAAGCTTTTATTAGGGTTTAACCCTATTTAGTTCTTCACATGTATGAGGAATTTAATTCCTACAGAAAATTCAGAGTCCAACTCTATTCAGAATATAAATCTTCAAAAGGAAGTAGGAATTTAATTCCTCTGAAATTACTGTCAGGGTTTAACCCTACGAGGAATTTAATTCCTGGAAAAGATTAACAGATCCTCTAAACTGTTAGTTATATGTATGCCCTAGAGGCCATTACTGTACATTGGATGTATATTGTAGTGGATGCTGGGACATATATAGGTAGGACTTTCTTGCTCGACATGATAGTACGCTATCTGGTTGCTCTTTATCTTAACATGTATACTTTCTGTCTCTCTGATTACATGTTGATAAAGCCCTTAGGATGTGTACTCGACTTCCAGGACTGTGATGCAGATCATACTAGTGGGGCCTGGATAGTCCATGAGTACATCCTTGAAATGTTCCTAGTTGAGGGAATATCGAGACGGGGCATCGATATTCCAGAGTAGACTAGCGTATATCTTCTCGACCCATGCGATGGGCGATGGATGATCCTATATCCATTGGTGTTTGACATCGAAGATGGTATGCGGGTGCTCAGTGGAGACTGGGTACACTGAACGGACTCGCCGAGAACTCCCAGATGGTATTATACCTCACGTCAGATGGCAGTTCTCTGGTGACACTGGTACAGCTTAGTCTGTTGACCCGAGATCGTCATAGAGTCTTGTGTGTCTCCCACTGTGCTTTGATTTCCACCCTACCACGGCTCTACTGAGTTGTGCAAACAGGTGGTTTTTGGGTACAGTCCCGATTCACATGGAGGCAATGAGCGATAGGAGGGGATTCGTCTCTCCCGGTATTGGGGGTTGATGTTGTGCTATGCTCGACTGGCCATAACAGGAAATCCCTGGCCAGGGTTGCAGTGATATACTGGTAAGAGTTATCAGTAGTTTCACGAATGTTATGGACCCTACGTCGGCATGACTTATCGAGCTATTGGGGTCTGACGTTTACCACCCCTAGGCGAGATATGCGACATATCAGACGAACGGACCGGACTGTACGGTAAGTGTTACTGGTTGGATTCGCAGGAGTGTGAGCGGGCTTGCTCGTCGATCTTCTGATCGCTCAATACCCGGGTGGCCGTTACGTTTAGCAGACCGCTTGCGGCTTGTGGGTGTTTGATATGATCATCATCCGCTGCCGGCGTATTGACGAGTCTTTAGAGTCTTACACAGAGGTTTCCTGGCTCAAGCGAAACGAAATAGGAGCGCATATGAGATATGTGCGGGACCGAGAATAATGCGTGTATGTGATACCGTATTTCATTCTCGCGATGAATGTGTCGAATGGTTGTATGCGATATAACCTAGTTATCGAATCAAGGATTGATTCGATAAGCCGATACATTGGATACTAGCCGGTTATATGCGATATAACCGGATCATTGAATCAAGTGTTGATTTAATGATTTAATGTATAATTTTATATTTGATATATCACTTTGCATTAACTAGTATTGGTTCACTTTAAATGGATTTTCTCACTTGGTATGCACACGTTGTATATGTGATATACTTTTGTGCACAAGATTGTATCATGTTTGATGATACATGCAAGCTAGGGTTTGTGTAAAGAATTGACCATGGTTATATGAATGGTTAGGGTTTCATTTTATTTGCTTATTTATTTATTCATTTATTCTTTATTGAAAGAAATAAAATAGTGGCTAAGTTTGGATAATCTTTGAAGCTTCATGAAGCTTTGAATGGTTGACTATTTTGTTTGTTTCCTTAACCTTAACCATTCACTTTAACCTTAGTTTGTTCTCTACATCTAACCATAGTTGACATTATGATAAGAATGATTTATTTTCTATTTTCATATATCTTATCATAATTCTTTATCATCTTCTTCTTCATCTTCAAGTTGAAGAAAGCTTGCACCTTCAATGGCAACTAGCCAAATCAAGTGAGAAATCCTAATCTAAAGTCTACCCACATCCTATTTCTTCATCCTCTACTACTTGCCATGTAGTAGAGTGTGTTGTCTTCACAAGTTTCTTGACTTGGCGAAGGCGGAGCTCGAGTTTTGTGATGCCTCGACGTAGATCATCTTCGGCATCGAACCGACGATCAATCCCGCCCATTCTCCGATGGAGTCGATGCCAGAGTCATGGATTTGATTTGGACAGCGGAGGGACCTCGTCACGGAGTCTAGGATGTGGTGGACCGGATATACAAAGGTTGTAGCCCCTTCCATTTAGCTATATTTCCGTACACTTGCTTACTTCGCCTATATATCTAGTTAACGATCCGTTCTAGGTTTTCTCGGCACTAGGAATTTTTGATTTGTGCATGTTTGATCACTTGGGAGACTCCATTAGAGTGCCTAGGAACCCTACATAAACAACATACATAGAGGCAGGGTCACGTGTCACCACGTGACCCCCCCAAGGGATCTACAGAAAGCCCCTTTGAGGCAGCACCCCACGTGACCCACGTGACCCTCGGCAGAAGCTTTAACATATAAGCATTTGAATGCCCGTCACGTGAGGGCACGTGATGCGATAATCTCAGCAGAATAAATGAAGGGAGGGCGCTCTCACGTGTTGCTACGTGACCCCTCTTGCCTTAGTGTTTAACACTAAATTGGAACTCTCGAATCCAGTATTGAAACACTGTTGGGCCTTAGTGTTCAACACTAATCAAAAAACTTTATTCGCAGTGTTCAACACTGACTACCTTAGTGTTTAACACTAATTTGAGATCTCTGTTGCCAGTGCTTGATACTGATCTGTTTTAGTGTTTAACACTAATTTGAAAGCCCCTGTTGCTGGTGTTTAACACCAATTATCTTTTAGTGTTAAACACTAACTTGTCAATCTCATTCCCAGTGTTCAACACTGGTTGGTCTTTAGTGTTTAACACTAGACATTGGTCCAATTGGCTAAATGGATAGAGGCAAAGCATCTCCTGATTGGACTTAGCCCAAGCTGGCCATAAGTCCTCAATTCGTAATTAACTGGGCTAATGGGCTCATAACATAATTAATTGGTCTTGATCCCAAATTGGGCCAAGGAATATTTAATCCACTCCGGTTCTAGGGTACATCTCTTCACTCCTTTGATACTTGGCATTGTAATCCCTCAATGTCTTCAAAGAGGTGACGGGTCCCGACGACCACACATTGATATGGACTGTGGGGTCCTTAAACCCGTGTCTAATGCAAAATTCCTGGTTACGCGGAACGCGGATAACGTCACTCTTTGACCCCGCGGAAAACACCCAGAGCGGAGCCTAGTCCTCGCCGAGCGCGGCAGTGAACCCGTGTGAAGCATCTAGTGCAAAATTCCTGGTTACGTGGAATGCGGATAACGTCACTCTTTGACCCCGCGGAAAACGTCCAGAGCGGAGCCTGGTCCTCGCCAAGCACGGCAGTGAACCCGTGTGAAGCATCCAAAGCACATACCGGACTATGGAGTCCTTAAACCCATGGACTACGACGTCCTTAACCTTGACCGAGATGTCTTAAAACTAACAATGGACCGCAATGTCTATAAACTACCCATGGACCGCAACATCCTTAAACTACCCATGGACCGCAATGTCCTTAAACTATAACAATAGAGCCCAAACGCTCTTTTGTCGGATCTAAACGGTCCCGTTTAAGTTGATCTTAGCCTCAAAGATGGCTAACGTATCCTTAAACCTTCAAACAGAGTGGACTATAAATCCCCCCAATTAACTCTGGCTCGAGGGTACATCTCTGAACTCCTCTGACATCCGTCGTTGTAATTCTTCAACGTCGTCAGAGAGGTGACGGGTCCCGACAGCCATACATACGATGGACCACTATGTCCCTAAACTGGAACAATGGAGCCTAAAACGCTCCTTTGTCGGATCTAAACGATCCCGTTAAGTTGATCTTAGTCTCAAAGTTAGACTAACGTATCCTTAACAAACGTTTGAGTTGATCTTAGACTCAAGTATGGCTGACGTATCCTCAAACCAAACCCCCAAACCCAAATCTAAGATAATACGGATTTGGACTAGTCCACGTCCTACGGGCGACGACATAACTCAGTCTCCGTATACAATCCACGGGCAACCACTAATAAAACAAACACCCACGACACGAAGTGACCATCTGGAGAAGGAGAAAGTTGTTACCGCAATGCGGTAGCATAATTAACTGCAGGGACTTGCGCCTGCAGGGAAGAGCGTCCCCACAATCAAAAACCCCTCAAACGAGGGGGAATCTGACGAAGTCTGCTACATCGGCCGCATCCGTCTAAACCTTCGATACATGGTGCCATAAATCAACTTGGCATCTTCGGAAAGGTGGACGGATAGCACCAATTAGCATCTGCCCCGAGTCTCAGTGCCAAGACATCGCAGTCTTGTGCGCCGCCATTCGGAGGGGAACAGATTCTGGCACGCCCGGTGGGACCTTTTCCTCTTTCCACTCCACACTTCGTGTGTCGTGACTCGCGAACCAATCGCGGTTCGCTAATGGTTGCCCTTGGGTTTCAAGATGGTAAAACTTGGCGTCTTGCTTATTACAGAAAGCAAAGGATCGATGGCTTCTACTTCTGCGAAGTTCTCCAACTGCTTGGACTGCAATTGCAACCAACGCTCTGCCTCGCCAGGAGGTATAGCCTACGGACCCCAAGCTGCGTCGCTATTCACAATGCCCGTGGAACAGGTCACTCGCGCCACCACAGGATTGTTCTTTGGGACCATGCTCCCGCCGACAAGCTTCACCGCTCCAGTGCTGACAACGGAAGCTCTCAAGAAGTCGGTCTTTGGTCGTCTTACCCCTGCCGCGGCTCCTCTCAACGAATCGCCAACGTCAACGCCTCGGTCTTCTCTAGATTGGGCCAGAAATCCTGCGAACTCATCATGGGGCCTACAATCTCAGAGAAGGCTGCTTCTAAGAAAGTGGCCGCTCCTACCCCCGAAATCGTCAAGGCGGCTTCTCTGGCCAAAAGGTCGGTCTTTACAAGATTGACGGCTTCAGCTCCCACTCCTGCTGCCCAAAGGACATCGGTCTTTGACAGGCTAATACTAACAGCGACCCCCCACCCAGACAGGGGGCAAGACGAAACCATTCTTACCGCTGACCCTACGCCGTCCGCTCGACACGCTCGACGTCGCCATTGGCGCCGAGTAAGGAAGGCTGGGGGCAACTCCCCCTCCGGGTTGACTCCATCAGCCCCGGTGGCAGAAGTTAATGCTGCTGTTCCAACTGGGAACTGCTTCAAAATGCTAAATAAGGTGCGAAGGAATTCTCCTACTGCAGTGCTGAAGAAGTCTCCTCCCCCATTAAAAAAGGTTGTGGAAATAAAACCAGAACATCCCCGATCCCCTCAACGGCTGTCTTTCAAAATCTATAAGGTTTGGCGGCAGGCCCGAGACTCGATCATCGATCCAAACTTCTCCCGCCAGCACAAGAAGCTGAAAATCCAACCGGAAGCTGGTCACCAGGCTAAAACCCAAAAGGCTGTCTGGACGCCCACCTCAACGACCCCCTCAACCTCCATGGCTCATAAAAGGAGGAGGCCAGAGAAGACCCCCCAGCATGCAACGACGACTAAAAGCACTGAGCCCAGACGCCCTAAGTCTGGGGGCATGGTGGTGCACACTGTTTACATGGCCTCTGGAAAGGAGGAAAGCCGCACTTCTACGGGCCACCGACCGCTAACCCGATCCGTGACGAAAGCCCAGGAGCAGCAACAAAAGCTTCAGGAAATGATGAATGCTATGGCTGCACTTACCGGGCCAAAAGAAAGCCCAGAAACGTCCTCAGACGCGCGTCAGGAGGAAGAAACCGACGCTGAATTCCTTCGCCGGATACTGGAGAAAAAGGACAAAGAGGCTGCTGAACAAGCGGCCAACATACAACGTATGGGCCTTCTCTTCCAAGATATGATAGGAATGATGATCCAGCAGGACTTACCCGCCGAGGATCCCCCAATCGTTCTTGAAGACGACCGAGGAGAAACGTCAAATCCACCACCAGCCCTCTCAACGGCCAAGGAGGAGGCAATCTCTAAGGCTGACTTGGTTGACTACATAGCCCAGCAAATCCGGGTTCAGCACGCGACTGAGGCAGCTGGTCAAGTCGTGAAAACGGGGCGGCCGTATCCAAGCTGGTACGACCAAATCAAATACCCGCAAGGCTATACGATACCAAAATTCCATGTGTACAAGGGTACCGGCAACCCCCATCAACATGTCGCCCAGTTCCGGGCCCTCTGCGGTAACACCGGCGGTGATGATAAACTGTTGCTCCGCCAGTTCGTGGGCAGCTTATCAGAAACTGCGTTCGAATGGTATTCGGAACTCCCGAACGATTCTATCAAAACGTTCGCTGAAATGGAGTTGTTATTCACTCAGCGATTCGCAAGTGCCAGCGAACGCACTCCAATAACTACACTGATTAACTCCAGGGTAAAACCAGGCGAAACCTGGGTCCAGTATGCTATACGCTGGCGGAACTTGTGGTCGAGATGTGAACAACGCATTGAGGAGGCACCCGCAGTGGGCGTGTTCATGGGAACCCTAGACCCCCACGCAACTATCTCTCAGTTTATGATGTTCTTTAAGCCAACCACATTCCAGGCTTTAATCGACAAGTTGGCTCAGATGGACCAGATGGGTCATAGACCACCTCCCCCGAAGTCGGAACCTCGGAATGACAAGGGTAAAGGAAAGGCAACCTTTGTTGCGAATGCCCAACAGCAACCTAACGCCCCGAAACCGGCAGATCAACTGGAGGAAAGACGCCGGTATTATAATGAGAAGATGAAGCGTCCCTACTCGTTCCCACGAGACAAGACGAAACGGTTATTCGAGCTGGCAATACGCAACAGACTTATAAGCCTACCAAATCCAAGGCGACCGCCGCAACCCACCGAGGTGAATAACCCTAACTATTGCCCTTACCATCAAACGGTAAGCCATCCGATTGAAGATTGCTTCGTCTTCAAAGGATGGATTGAAGATCAATACCTCCAGGGGAAGTTTGTACTTTCCGAAAAGTGGAAGGTGAACCCACCACAACCGCATACTCCTAAGAAAGCAGATACACCGGGGGCAACCTGCTCCTTTATTGAAGAAGCTCCATGGGAGGTCGTGCTAGTAACTAAAACCAAAAGAATGCTGAGGGACCTTCATGCGTGCCCTGCGATTGAATGGAAGGACCATCTTGAACCTCAAATTATCGAAGGAATGTTGAAGCCTCGCCCAACTACAAAGACTCGCGATAAGAGCCCAAATACTCACGCCCAATCGTCAAAATCTTCGAAGAAAAAGAAGAAGAAATCCAAGAAGACCGTGAAGCTTGGAGACGAGCACACGAACTTGCAGAAGCAAATCGACGCACTGGAAGAGTACAATCAAAAGGCGCGGACTCCTGTCATACTGCAAGAGTTCCTCAACCACATCATTCAAGAGGGAGACGATGGAGAGAGCTCGTCGGAGGAATCCGAAGGGTATATGGCGAGTTGTAACGTAATCTCCCACTCGTTTACCGATGATGGAAAAACTCCTGGCACTAAGAAGCTGGAGGCAGAGCCTGTACCAGAGCGTGCATGGCCAACAGACGAAATGATCGACGCTTTTCTAGACGAGATTCGTCTAAAAAGTAAAGCGGACCAGGAGCGTGAGATGGCCACATCGGAAGGAGCCAAATGCGGGCAACTGAACGAAAGAGTTGACCTACCCCTGCCAGAGCGAAAGGCATCCGAAGTAGACAAGAAGATATTCAAGACGAGAAAAAGGTTTGCCAAAGCCATGTCAATGGGGATGAAGCTACCACCCTCGGAAGGAAACACAGATGATGGGGTGGAGAAGCACCCTGATTATTGCGCATATCATCGGAAAATCTCACACCCCACGGAGGAGTGCGACGCCTTTAAGATATGGTGGCAAGGATATGTTGCTCATCGGCAACATTTTAAGCACATGAAACGCAAGATCCGTCGGGAGCGAAGAAGTACTGTCGATGGGCACAACAGAACTACTGGCAACTGTTACATGGTTAACGCTAGGGGGTCACAAGTTCTCACCTTTGGGAGCGACTCTGATGAAGAAATGGCTCTGGGCCCTCTCTTCAAAGAATCCGTTTTAGGGAAAGAGGAGAAATCGGGGATCTGCGAGAACATTCAGCTGGGCAATCGCACACTCCCAGAAAAGAATCTCGGGCCCGTAAGTAGAAAGGATAAGGGAAAGGAAAAGGTCACTGAAGATATCACTTTAGATGACCAAGTCATGAGAGAGCTGGCTGCCAAAGACCCTCCTAGGAAGGGTAAGGTGGACTATAACATCCTCGCGCACCTAAGGAAGCTACCTTCTCAGCTTAGCATTCTCGATGCCCTCTTATTATCAAAAGAAGCGCGAGACTCACTAATTAAGGCATTACAAGAACCTGAGCAATTCCAAGCCTTCCTCGCCACTGAAAAGATGAAGGATGAACTGGAGGAAGTGCATACGGCCGACATCACTTTCGGTGATGAAGACCTCCTTCTCGGGACGTGCGACCACAACCGTCCCCTATATGTCTCCGGATACTTCCATGACATCAAGATAGGCAAGTTCCTGGTGGATAATGGATCCTCCGTCAACCTCCGTAATGTTCGGGTGTTGAAGGAAATCTGCATGAGTGTGCAACACCTCGCTCGTGACAAAATCACTATCTCCGGTTTCGATTCACAATCGTCACGGACTCTCGGATCTGTGATACTAACATTACGCTTTGGACTTCTCGTCACAGACATCAAATTCCATGTCATTGACGCCAAGACCTGCTACAACGCCTTGCTCGGTCGTCCTTGGTTACACGAATACAACATCATCCCTTCTACACAACATCAGTGTATGAAGTACTTTAAGGATGGTTTTGAGTATACCGTAACAGGTGAGTTAAACCCATTTTCCGTGAACGAAGTCCGCAAATACGAAGATGCGAAGTACTTTTTGCCAGATTTCGAGGATACAGAAAGCTGTCGCAATCCGGAGAACAAAACCGCCGCCACCATCCCTGTTTTCGGGAGCGATACCGAAGAAGAAGAAGAGATAGTTTATGCAGGGCCATCTCAACACAACAAACTGGGGACGCCCGCCCCCATGTTGGTCTTCGGAAGTGATTCAGAAGATGAAGTTAATGCTGTGTTCTCCAATCGGCTGTCAATACAAGCACCCCCTGGCGATGACCATAGTTTGCAAATCACCATGGTACCGCGAGAACACTACAAGGATCTCGACACGCTTCAGGTTCACAATGTGTAGGACCTGCAAACATTTTACGTCCCTCCCAGGAAAAGGGGTGAGAAGGTGATCCTATTCTACCGATCCTCAGAGTCGAAAATAGAGAAAGAGATCTGGCATGGCGCGGATGCTACACTGGACAGGCTCCAACCTATCCGTCTGCCCAGATACTATACAAATGGATTAAAGAAGCTATTGAAGCGCCAAGGAGTACCCTTAAAACAGACTGTTCGGCAGGCTCGGTTCTATAACAGGATTTGGGATGTCCCCGGGACTCAACGCAAATTGCCCAATGGGAAAATGGAAACACTCGGGCTTGGATACGCAAGAGCCGGAAAACGGGAACGGGCCCACAGTAGCTACGCCATATATACCTTTGATGAAGAAGAGGACGCCTCGTCGGGAGATGCCAACCCCTCTTCAAAACTAGACCCCGCGATTGAAGCGCCGAGTCCGTCATTTGAAGAACAAGTGGACAAACTTATCAGGAAAGCAGGACAAAAGGCTCGGGAAGACCACAACCGCGAAATGACCATCTACGAGAAGGCCAGGACGCAACGTCTATTTCAACAGGCTGCAAAAGACAAAGACGCTCATCCTCGTCAATCCGTTGTACGAAGGGCCCGACGCAGAGACGGAAATAAATCAAGAAGCGGAATGAGGAGCCGACAACAACGACGCAGGATTAGAGGGTTACGTGGTCGGGTGTTGCACGGCTCGGATTTGTCCCTCATGAAGAAGATGAGTCGAGCGTACTCCTTCCCCGAGACAAGACGGAGAAGTTACTCAAGCTCGCTATAAAACATCAAATGATCGCGCTTCCAGAGTCTAGACATCCTGAGCAAGCTAACAAGGCTTCTCATCTGAGCTATTGCTCTTATCACCGAGCCATAGGACATCCTACCGAAGACTGCTTCACCTTCAAGAACTGGGTCGAGGACCAGTACCAACAGGGCAGATTCGCTTTATCCAACGGCTGGAGGGTAACGCCGCCACAAAAGCATGAACCCAAGGCCGCAAGAGCAGAACTGGGTTCACCTCAGTCCGGGGAGCGGGTTCGCACCTGTTATACGATTACGATATTAAGAGAAGAGCCCGAGAACGTAGATGACCTTCCCCGGTGCTTTGAGAACAGCGATGATGAGGTGATCTCAGAATTTCCGCCCGCTCCGAAAGAACTGGAAGATGGTATACATACTACTGCAGATAACCTCAAGAAGATTGAGTTGGGATCGGCAGACGACCCGCGACCGACTTTTGTCAGCGAGCTGCTATCCGAAGAAAGGGTGGCTGCGTTAAAGAACGTGCTTCTACGGCATAAAGACTGCTTCGCGTGGAACTACTCCGAGATGCCAGGATTAGATCCGGAGATTGCTGTGCATAAATTAGCAATATCCCCAGATATCAAGCCAGTCAAGCAGGCGCCAAGAAGGATGCGGCTCGAGCTTGAGATGAGCATTAACGCCGAAGTCAAGAAGCTGATCGATTCTGGATTTATCCAAGAAGTCCAATATCCCGACTGGATCGCCAATATCGTCCCGGTAATGAAGAAGAATGGGACGGTACGCATATGCGTGGATTTCAGGGATCTCAATAAAGCCTGTCCAAAGGATGATTTCCCAGTACTAGTAACCGAGCTAATGATAGATAACACATCCACTCACGAGGTTTTCTCCTTTCTGGACGGTTCATCAGGATACAATCAGATAAAAATGCATCCCGAAGACCAGAAACACACCGCTTTCCGGACCCCTTTGGGTATATTCTGCTACAGGGTTATGCCCTTTGGTCTAAAGAATGCTGGCGCTACCTATCAAAGGGCCATGACAAAGATCTTTGATGACCTCATACACGACGTCGTCGAGTGCTATATCGATGACCTCGTAGTAAAGAGCATGTCATACGAAGATCATTTAAAGCATCTGGAGACTGTATTTCGACGCCTTCGGCAATATAATTTGAAAATGAATCCCCTCAAATGCGCGTTTGGAGTCTCCTCGGGAAAATTTCTGGGATTCATCGTTCGACACCGAGGTATTGAAATAGATCCGTCAAAGATCAAGGCGATCATGGAAATGCCACCCCCAAGGACTCTCAAACAGCTGCGGTCTCTCCAGGGGAAGCTCGCGTATATCCGGCGGTTTATCGCCAACCTGTCAGGCAAGTGCCGTCCTTACAGTCACCTGATGAGGAAGGGAACCCCGTTCGTCTGGAACCAAAAGTGCCAGAGCGCGCTAGATGAAATCAAGCAGTACCTGCAGAACCCGCCGGTGTTAGCTGCGCCGGTCAAGGGAAAACCCCTCATTCTTTATACAACCGCCCTCGAAGGTTCCTTGGGCGCATTATGGGCACAAGAGAATGATCAGGGGAAAGAGATAGCACTCTACTACTTAAGTCGAGTTCTACTGGGGGCAGAAAGCAACTACTCTCCCATTGAAAAACATTGCTTGGCGTTAATCTTCGCGATAACAAAGCTCAGATACTATGCGTTAGCACATGAAGTCCGTCTCATTTCAAAAGTGGATCCCCTTAAGTACTTGATGTCAAAAGCCATATTGACGGGACGACTCGCTAAATGGGCCCTGCTCTTGATGGAGTTCTCGATAACGTATCAACCTCTCAAGGCAGTGAAAGGCCAGGCCATTGCCGACTTCCTCGCTGAGCACCCGATACCGGCTGATTCTCCTCTGAACTGTGATTTGCCGGACGAGCATGCATTTGATGCGATTAGCGGCGGAAGCACCCGATGGGAGCTCTATTTCGATGGAGCGTCCTCCGTAAAGAAACAGAAACAAGGTATCCCAATGATCAAATCGGGGATAGGCCTCGTCTTTGCAACTCCACAAGGAGGGATAATGCTCTTCGCCTTCTCTTTAACAGAGCCGAGGACAAACAATGAATCTGAATACGAAGCTCTGATAGCAGGCCTCGAAATCGCCATCGACATGGGAATTGAAGACCTCCTTATATACGGGGATTCTCAGCTGGTCGTTAGTCAAGTAAATGGTGACTACCAAACGTGCAAACCGGAGTTGGTAAAGTACGGCGAAAAGGTGCAACAACTATTGACCCAAATTCCCTCCTATACTTTGGAGAACATACCGCGCGCGAAAAACAGCAAAGCAGACGCGTTGGCTAAACTTGCTAAAGAACTGGCTGACGAGAACCTCGATGACGTCAGAATCGTGGTACAAAGCCGTCGAGTGCTCGCCCCGGCAGAAATACCTCCGGAATTATATAAGGAGAAGGGAGCGACTGAGCAGACGACCCTACAAATAAAAGACCATGAAAAGGCCGAGGACTGGAGGGAAGTCTTCATAGACTACTTTAAGTCCCACCGAATGCCCAAAGAAGCGTCCTCAAGACATCAGCTCATGAAACGAGCTCTATCTTTCGCTTTCGTCAACGATACTCTATACAAGAGATCGTTTGATTCTCTATGGCTGAGATGCCTGGGACCTGACGAAGCAGAAAGAGTCATTCAGGAAGTTCACGACGGACTTTGCGGTTCTCACCAAGCAGGCCCAAAGATGAAGTTAAAAATTAAACGGATGGGTTACTACTGGCCCACGATGATCCAGGACTGCCTCGAGTATGCGAAGCAATGCCACTCATGCCAGATTCATGGAGACTTCATCCACCAACATCCGAATCCACTGCACACAACGGTGGCTAGCTGGCCGTTCGAAATGTGGGGGACTGACATAGTCGGCCCCATTGAGCCGGCATCATCCCGGGGACACCGTTTTATCCTGGCGACAACTGATTAGTTCTCCAAATGGGCAGAAGCAGTACCACTGAGGGAAGTGAAGACGGAGAATATCCTCTATTTCTTCAAGACGCACGTCATCTATCGGTTCGGAACTCCACGGCGGATTATCTCCGATAATGGGCCGGCCTACCGAAGCCATAAGATTAGCCGCTTCGCACAGCAGCACAATATAGACTGGAGATATTCTTCGGTTTACAATCCACGAGCTAACGGTCTGGCCGAGGCCTTCAATAAGACCTTGACGAAGATCATAAAAAAGACCGTTTCCCGGAATAAGAGAGACTGGCACGAAAGGCTGCAAGAAGCCCTTTGGGCTTATCGAACTACATTCAAGACGGCCACGAACACAACGCCGTACGCGCTGGTATTTGGGACGGAAGCAGTGCTCCCCCTCGAGATAGAACTACCCTCTCTACGAGTAGCAGTCCACCACGAGCTGACGAACGAAGAAAATGCTCACCTTCGGCTTGAGGAGCTTGATGCCCTCGACGAAACCCGGCTCATAGCGCAACAACATCTAAAGGCCTACAAAGCAAAGATGACGCGCTAGTACGAAAGATTGACCAGGCCGAGAACATTCCGCCAAGGCGAACTCGTACTAGTGGTCAAAAGACCTATGATCCCCAATCGTGCCAAGCGAGGAAAATTTGAGCCAAACTATGAAGGCCCGTACATCATAGACAAGGTCTACCAGGGTGGAGCCTACCTACTCATAGACATGCACGGTGAAAGGCCTTTCAGGCCAATAAACGACCGCTTCTTAAAGAAATACTACGCTTAATAAGCCACAGCCTGGGTCAATGATAGATGACGACGACTATGTCCGCTCACTATCTTCCTAGGCTCAGACTTTACAAGCAGCAGCCGGCCTTCCCATGGAACGGACCGAAACGTCCTTAAACTAACGATGGACCGAAACGTCCTTAAACTAACGATGGACCGAAACGTCCTTAAACTATCGACGGACCGAAACGTCCTTAAACTAACGATGGACCGAAACGTCCTTAAACTATCGACGGACCGAAACGTCCTTAAACTAACGACGGACCGAAACGTCCCTAAAACTACTACCGCGGTATCTTTAGGCTGACGAGATAAAAAAGGAGAGAGAAAGAAAAAATAAAAAATATATATGAAAAAGAATAAAAAAACGGTATGTCCATAAGCAAAATGGGCACGGATGAAAACCCGAAAGGGCTCCGTGAGTAAAAACAGCAGGGCTGCCGGCAAGTGTTCGTGAAAACCCGAAAGGGCGCGACCTTGTAAAAAAAAAGTGAAAAAGAATAAAAAAAAACGGTATGTCCATAAGCAAAATGGGCACGGATGAAAACCCGAAAGGGCTCCGTGAGTAAAAACAGCAGGACTACCGGCGAGTGTTTGTGAAAACCCGAAAGGGCGCAACCTCATTAAAAGACACTTGTAGGGTCCTCTCGACCTTGTAAGGAGAAACCACCTGCATGAGATCCTTACGACTCACAAAGGAGCAACACACTTAGGGATCCTCACGATTCCTAAGGAGAAAATACACTTACGAGATCCTCACGACTCGTAAGGAGAATTCTCTTATGGGACCCTCACGGCTCATGAGGTTTGAAAGTCTTAAGTTACAGAAACCTAAACCTGTTCTTAAGCAAATCCTCCACAACCTTCGATATTGCCCTACAAGAGGCTCAGTACTGACCCTTGTATACAATCCACGGGCGCGAAAAAACATTTCCCCAGCAAAGTCCCACCCGTGACTGGGGATATGCCCATATGATGAGCAACCCTTGTAGGTCCTCTTGACCCATGAGGAGAAAGCCCTCTTGTAGGATCCTTACGACTTGCAGAGGAACATACACTTAGGAATCCTCACGATCCCTAAGGAGAAAATACACCTGCAAGATCCTCACGACTTGTAGGGAGAAATACCTTTGTGAGACCCTTACGGCTCATGAAGTCAAAAGCCTTGGTCGACAGGACCCTTAACCCTGTTTACTAAGCCACCTTTGTTCAATATCGACAGAGGCAAATGATGATTCGCTCCTGGCAACATCCCAGTTGCAGCGGTGCTGATGCCGAAATCGGTGTCTAAAATCTAAGCTTGCGGCGAAAAAGCTAGCAAGCCACACATGCCTACGAAATAGCCGAAATGATGGGGCAACTTGCAATAAAAAGCAGCAAGTAAAAATGTATGCATGAAAAATAGCCGAAACGATGGGGCAACTCGCAATAAAAAGCAGCGAGTAGAAAATAAATAAATAGCCGAAATGATTGGGCACCGCGAAAAATAGCCGAAATGATGGGGCAATCGCGACCTTCGCGATATAAAAGCTGAAACGATAGAGCATCGCGGAAAAAGAAATAAAATAAAAATAAAATGTATGCCCTACAGGTGATGTTCCATCACACCCTGTATACAATCCAATGGCATAAACAAAAAGGGAACACACCTCCCTCCCCCAGGTTTCACCAAAGAAAGAAGCTAAATCTCGACGGGCCACAAGCGACCTAGAGATCATCCCAACACTCGTTTCGTAACAACGGACACAACTTCAAGCTAAGCGGAACAGCGGCAACTCCCAGCTCCATGGCTCGGTGGTATACATATCGCCAACAGTCAAACCTCCATCCCGTGAAATGTGGATACAATCAGCAAAATTCCTGGTTACGTGGAACGCGGATAATGTCACTCTTTGACCCCGTGGAAAACGTCCAGAGCGGATCCTGGTCCTCGCAGAGCACGGCAGTGAACCCGTGTGAAGCATCCAGAGCGGAGCCTAGTCCTCGCCGAGCGCGGCAGTGAACCCGTGTGAAGCATCTAGTGCAAAATTCCTGGTCACGTGGAACGCGGATAATGTCACTCTTTGACCCCGTGGAAAACGTCCAGAGCGTCATGTTTGCCGCACACCGTGCTATCAGCCCCCGTAACTCCGCCTTTGCAGCCACGACCTCCGAGGAAAGGCGAGAACACTCGAGAGCGTACAAACAACCCTCCACCTTCCTACAGAACTCCACCCAGACCCGCACCACTTCCTCGCTGTGATAGGTAGCGAGAAAAGGAAGGGAGCCGTTAGCTTCAGCGGCAAACGCTTCGGCTGTGGTCGCACTACCAGCACGGAGCTCCTCGACGAAAGAAGATAGGGAGACAAGGCTCAATTGGGCCAAGCGTTCTGAAGCCCGCAGAGCGTAGGGGCCGGGCGGCATCACAATGCGTGATTCCAAAGCCATGGAGACTGGCAGGGCTGTTCAAATTTGGCAAATGTTAGTAAAACTCTTAAACGCAGAGCGAACGGGACTATAATAAAATGTCACTCACCGACAGTCATGCAAGTAGGAACTGAAGGTTCCCCTGGCCCTTCAACGACCTCGACCTCATCGTCGGCTTCCAAAACTATAAGAGACATCAACGTCATTTCGCAAAATAGTAACAATGCTATGGTAAAAAAAAAAAGGGGCGAATGACACTAACCTTGCCCAGAGGAAAGGACAATACGCTGAGGGGAGATCGCCTGCGGAGCTGCCATCTCCAATAAACGCTGAAATGACTGTCAAGGCGACAGATCCGCGATCGTGGCCGCCAAACCGCGCAATTCTGGGAAAGATAAAAGAGTTCAGACTATGAAGAAGTTGCTAAATTAAAACGCAGAGGGATACCTTCAACACTCCTCCCGTTCTGAGCCGGGGGGATAGCAGCTTCAACGGTCTCCGCCGTGACCTCAGGCTCCAACAAAGGGAGAGTAGTCCCGACTACCTCGCTTCCAGCCTTTCGGCCGCCCTCAGTAAGAGTCATTGGGGAGGCGGTCTCCAAAGGAGCCTCCCCCAAAGGGGCAAGCACTCCCTGATCAAGAACCGCCGCTGGAAGTTCTACCATGAGAGGAGCAGCCTCGTCAGCCCCCTCCACATCCAGCAAGGCTTCATTGAGAATTTCGGCGGGCTTTAGCTTTAATGGGCCAGTAGGGAGCTCCCCCAGCGTCGAAGATTCTGCACGATGCAAATAAGAATAATGATACATACCCACGAGCATAAATAATCGGAAAGACTACGAAAAGAACCACAACGTACCGATGCGCAAAGAAGCCCTCAATATGGCTTCTTCAAGCCGCTGCTCCTTCTCTAGGAGGTGGGCTCGCCGGGGTTCGAGAGTGGACTCATGGCCGCCGGTCCATAAAGAAAGTGCGTCAGCTGCATCTTCTGAAGCGGCCTGCTTCAAAGCCCTCTCCCCCCATTCCTCTAAAGGACCGATAAATCGCCGCCTAATCCACGAAGGGTCTTCGTAAAAGATTACAGCGGGATAGGACTTCTTCGGAACCCTGGCATTATGAGACACGTCTTTGGAACGCCGTATGGCCTCAGCCAACTGTGCGGCCTCCTCATCGGCTGAACTCGGGAAAGGAAGTCCAGTGTCTGACTCTTGCAGGGCCAACGGCTCGTCTTCAAGAGTAGGCTCAGACTCTGCCAAAGAATCGAGCGAATTGGTGGCCACCTTCCTTCGACGCTTAGACCCAGAGCCGGTCGCCGAGGATGACCGTTTCCCCCCCCGCGAAGCCTTAGGGCGACGCTGACCCACATCGCCTACGACGCTCTCATCTCTATTACCCTCGCCTGGTGCCACGGCCGAGGATGACACTGTCATTGTTAATGCCACGGGGGGCGGTGCTGCCACAGGCGGTGGTGCTACTACTGGGGCCCTTCCACCTCGCCAGCGGGAACCCAGGGGCATACCGGCCGTTGGAGTAAGGTTTACCTCCGATTCTCCTGGGATGAGCGCAGTGCCGGTATCCCTTAGAGGGAAGCGGACCGGAGCCCTCGGTCGCAGCTTAGCTCCTGGAACCAGAGGAGGGGCATCGTGGCCGAGAAGCACCCTCCTTTCCTCAAGAATGATTGGGCTGACCCGATGAAGATACCAACCCGTAAACGCGCCCAAGCACCGGGGCAGGTATTCAGCTTCAGGTACAATGAAGTGGGAGCCGGTGTTTAGCCTCATGAAATGATGAGCTGCATCACGAACGGCATCGAGCGAAGGGATTGGGGCGACTAGAAAAGCCTCGAAGGGAACACCCTGGTCGTATCCAAGTTGTCGGGCAAATCGATGCGGATTGTACCGCATGAAAAGAGCTGCACTGTCCTGGCGAAACACCAAGTAGCCCGGTCTAATTGTATATAAGTGCGCAGCCTCCCGGGGCTTCAAAGAAGGTGCGTTGTCTTTTGACAAATCCCAGAGTTGTTGAACTGGACCTGAGGGAGTAGACAAGACCCGATCATTAAAAACCATCCCGCCAGCGGCAGCGTAAGGAGAAATCAGCACCCGAATAGCCCCGAATTGAGTCGGGTCGGCGGCAGAAGCATCCACTAATCGCATAAGTCGTGGAAAAGGGTAGGCATCGTAAAATGAGGGCCTCTGATGCATGGCAAAAGCCCCCAATACGTGCATTTCGATCCAGGACGTGAAATAATGAAGTGAAAAGTTTACCACATCCACGCCAGGCGTAGAGGTATTAGCTGCGGTGCCCAATCCATTATATAGGTGCGCCAAGGCCGGGATGCCGATGGCCAACCGCGTCCCCTCAGCAATACGATGAGCCGGGTAGATGACCGAGGCTCTCATGAAGCGGCGATGCATGGGGATAACGAACCAACTGAGCCAAACACTGACAAACCCCACGAAGAATGTTTCCTCATCCATACCGGGTGCTGCAATGGACTCAAAAGACATCGGCGACACGATGGGAATATAATATTGTGGCAGGTCTGATTCAGCGGTCGGTAGCTCCGTCGGACCAAACCCAAAGGGGTCTTTGATGTTAGCAAACTTCGGAGCAGTCTTCGATATGACGTCCTCACGAAGGAAGCAGGAAATGAAGCTTTTAGAAGTAACACCCTGCTCCTCAGATTCAGTGAACAATCGATCAAAAATACCCAGCGCCTTGATCAAGCTGGGGTGCTTGTGGCGAACGGCGTTCTCAACAGACAAGCCGTCAGCCCGTGCAGACTCGGGCTCAAAGACATACTCGTCAGGAGGCAACAACTCCTCATACAGTGCACCCCTGATTGGCAATCCCGAGATTTCATAAAATTCTGCAAGAGAGATCGAGACCTCACGATCTCCTAGAATGAAAGTGTTGGTGGGAAGATTCCATTGGTTCAAAAACGCCTTAACCCACCAGACATGCGGGGACTTATAATGGAAGAGTGACGCGTTTATTGCCTGATAAAGCCCGACCTTCTGCAGCCGCGCACGATGGGTGGCAAGGATGTAGCGAGCCCAGAGAAGATAGCCCGTGGGGTGTCGGGGAGTGAGCCCTATCTTATAAATCTGCCCCCACGGGTGGGCCTCACCCTGGCAGATACGCCGCCCCAAGATGTCTATGGCCGGGATCGGATGGTTCGGAATACCGGTCGTCGAAGGCTCGAGCCTCCCCGTTGGAGTCCAGTTGGGCATTTCCACAGCAAAAACTGTCCTCGGAGGATCCATTGGTAAAAATGGGAAAGTGGGCTCCGTCGGCACCGCGCAAAGAAAACTCCGGCGACCCTGAATAATCTGACTGTACCAAGATCCCCATTGAAGAAGGTTGGTACAGTTCGGGTCATGGGCCCGAATCATCGCCATCGCTTCCTCATCAGATGGTGACTGAGGAAAAGCAGCCTCCGAGCGAGAAAAGGGAAAGCGTGGAACAGAAGCCATCGCACCTGAAATCCAATAAAGGAAGACCGTTAAAAGAAAAGTTAGCAATATATATTCATGCATGAACATGAAGACTAGTTGAAGAAAGCAACAGCAGAGTTTCCTGGGACCATTGGCTACAAAACACATGGGCCCCACAGAATCCGGATGACGGCTCATTAATAATGAGACCAAATAGTTACAATAAAACAAAGGGAATATCCTCATTGAATAAAGAATGATGACCATGCACATTCCCCCCAACAGGATCTGTCTCGGGCTCTACAATGAATCCAACAAGATCAAAGGAATTAAATTCCCACAGAAGACATCATTACAAAACCACCATTTCATTAATTGCAGAAGAACAACCTTGGGCCAAGAGACCCCAGGAAGCCTCCGCGTGAAGAAATCAAGTCCTTCATTGGAATTAAAATTCCTTATTAAGAAAAGGGAATTAAATTCCCAAAAACATTTTTGGATGGAATTAAATTCCATGGAGTTGGAACGCCATCATCATCTCCCCAAAGATCATCTAAACCCTAAGAGATCTACAGTTTGAAGGTTAAGCGGTTTCATGTTCTTATGGAAAAACATGAAGAAAAAAGGGTAAAAACCCTTGTTTTGGATTTAAAATCCAGAGGAATGTGAAGGTCCATCATTTGTCCAAGAACATTACCTGAGGAAAAGAATTCTTTTCGAAACAGAGTTAAACTCTGAAGATTGTTTCAAGACAGAGAACTAAGCTCTGGAAGCGAGAATTAAATTCTCAAGGAAAAAGTTCTCAGAAGAAGAAGATGAGCAAAGTGAAGGCTCCTCGGAAGAGACGGTGGTATTTATGGAAGGCGATGGAAACGCTTCATCTCCCCAAATCCCTAAAGGAATCCAACGGTCACAAAAGGTGACAGCGTTGCACTCACGTGCTGACACGTGAGAATAACGCTGTGGGGGCATTTGTTTCCTGATTTAAAATCAGAAAAGCTTATGGGAAAAGCTTCAGAAAAGGGTCACGTGCTTACACGTGACCAGCAGTCACGTGGGGGCATGCGACACCTAAAAGTATCGACAAGGCAAATTCAGTTTCCCAAATACATTAAAGAAAGGGGCTTCAGAAAGGGTCACGTGCTCCCACGTGACCTGGGTCACGTGTCGACACGTGACATTTAAGAGCAGCGGCAAAGAGACAACGGTTCCCTGATCGAATCAAGAAAAAGGCTTCAGAAGAGGTCACGTGCTCCCACGTGACCAGGGTCACGTGTTGGCACGTGACCTCAACACATCAGGCTCATTCTTCGGTTAAATCGAGAAGAAGGCTCCATGCCAGGGTCATGTGCTCACACGTGACCAGTTGTCACGTGGTGGCACGTGACAGCTAAACAGAGAACAGAAAGCAAAGCGCAGAAAGAAAGAAGAAGGCTCATTCCAAAGGGGGTCACATGCCCACACGTGACCATGGGTCACGTGGTCACACGTGACCGGCTTTCAAAGCCCATTTTGTTAACAGAATTAAATTCTGAAGGAGATTCAAATCCTTCCAAAGGAAAGCGACTATCTAGAAACAATTAAATTAAAGGTTCAGAGGTGATTAAATATCACCTATTTATGGGAAAATCTCGGGTTTGGAAAGATTTCCCCTTTAAATCTAACCGAAATAATAAAGGAGAATCCCGGGACTTGAAATCCAATGGTGAATAAAATTCACCTAATAATCCAAAGGTCCAGAACGAATGATGGATGCAAATCAAATCTCTCAATGAAGATTCGTAAAAAACTAATTGACTCGGCTGCTTCTCCTATAAATAGGAGCCAAGAGACACAAAAAAGATATATATACGCAGAGGGAAGAAAGGGAGAGAGAGCCTTGATACTTCGAGGAACTTGGATCTTCTGCAAAAGAAAACCCTAGGTAAGAAAGGGAAGGCTCCTTGAAAGAAAGGAGAATTTAATTCTCAACAGAGTTCTCTGATATATAAAACGGAAGAATATATTTCTTCTCTCTTTGATAGAGGATCTGCAAAGTGCACATCTCCCCTTGAATCTGAGAATTTAATTCTCAATGGGTTGAGATCCTGCCATGCAGATCCAAAACATAGAGAGGGAACGGAAGCACGAGAATTTAATTCTCACAGAACTATAGGAATTTAATTCCTTTAAAATAAAACTAGGGCTTGACCCTGTGCTATGGCAATTTAATTCCTTCAGAACAAAAAGAAACAGGGTTTAACCCTAATTAAGAACCTAGTTCTGTTGGAACAGCGGGGATTTAATTCCCTTGATCATAATTTAACAGAGAGTGGGAATTTAATTCCTTAAAAACTTTTATTAGGGTTTAACCCTATTTAGTTCTTCACATGTATGAGGAATTAAATTCCTACAGAAAATTCAGAGTCCAACTCTATTCAGAATATAAATCTTCAAAAGGAAGTAGGAATTTAATTCCTCTGAAATTACTGTCAGTATTTAACCCTACGAGGAATTTAATTCCTGAAAAAGATTAACAGATCCTCTAAACAACATACATAGAGGCAGGGTCACGTGTCACCACGTGACCCCCCCAAGGGATCTACAGAAAGCCCCTTTGAGGCAGCACCCCACGTGACCCACGTGACCCTCGGCAGAAGCTTTAACATATAAGCATTTGAATGCCCGTCACGTGAGGGCACGTGATGCGATAATCTCAGCAGAATAAATGAAGGGAGGGCGCTCTCACGTGTTGCCACGTGACCCCTCTTGCCTTAGTGTTTAACACTAAATTGGAACTCTCGAATCCAGTATTGAAACACTGTTGGGCCTTAGTGTTCAACACTAATCAAAAAACTTTATTCGCAGTGTTCAACACTGACTACCTTAGTGTTTAACACTAATTTGAGATCTCTGTTGCCAGTGCTTGATACTGATCTGTTTTAGTGTTTAACACTAATTTGAAAGCCCCTGTTGCTGGTGTTTAACACCAATTATCTTTTAGTGTTAAACACTAACTTGTCAATCTCATTCCCAGTGTTCAACACTGGTTGGTCTTTAGTGTTTAACACTAGACATTGGTCCAATTAGCTAAATGGATAGAGGCAAAGCATCTCCTGATTGGACTTAGCCCAAGCTGGCCATAAGTCCTCAATTCGTAATTAACTGGGCTAATGGGCTCATAACATAATTAATTGGTCTTGATCCCAAATTGAGCCAAGGACTATTTACTCCACTCCGGTTCTAGGGTACATCTCTTCACTCCTTTGATACTTGGCATTGTAATCCCTCAATGTCTTCAAAGAGGTGACGGGTCCCTACGACCACACATTGATATGGACTGTGGGGTCCTTAAACTTATGTCTAATGCAAAATTCCTGGTTACGCGGAACGCGGATAACGTCACTCTTTGACCCCGCGGAAAACGCCCAGAGCGGAGCCTAGTCCTCGCCGAGCGCGGCAGTGAACCTGTGTGAAGCATCAAGTGCAAAATTCCTGGTTACGTGGAATGCGGATAACGTCACTCTTTGACCCCGCGGAAAACGTCCAGAGCGGAGCCTGGTCCTCGCCAAGCACGGCAGTGAACCCGTGTGAAGCATCCAGAGCACATACCGGACTATGGAGTCCTTAAACCCATGGACTACGACGTCCTTAACCTTGACCGAGATGTCTTAAAACTAACAATGGACCGCAATGTCCATAAACTACCCATGGACCGCAACGTCCTTAAACTACCCATGGACCGCAATGTCCTTAAACTAGAATAATAGAGCCCAAACGCTTTTTTGTCGGATCTAAACGGTCCCGTTTAAGTTGATCTTAGCCTCAAAGATGGCTAACGTATCCTTAAACCTTCAAACAGAGTGGACTATAAATCCCCCCAATTAACTCTGGCTCGAGGGTACATCTCTGAACTCCTCTGACATCCGTCGTTGTAATTCTTCAACGTCGTCAGAGAGGTGACGGGTCCCGACAGCCATACATACGATGGACTACTATGTCCCTAAACTGGAACAATGGAGCCTAAAACGCTCCTTTGTCGGATCTAAACGATCCCGTTAAGTTGATCTTAGTCTCAAAGTTAGACTAACGTATCCTTAACAAACGTTTGAGTTGATCTTAGCCTCAAGTATGGCTGACGTATCCTCAAACCAAACCCCCAAACCCAAATCTAAGATAATACGGATTTGGACTAGTCCACGTCCTACGGGCGACGACATAACTGAGTCTCCGTATACAATCCACGGGCAACCACAAATAAAACAAACACCCACGACACGAAGTGACCATCTGGAGAAGGAGAAAGTTGTTACCGCAATGCGGTAGCTTAATTAACTGCAGGGGCTTGCGCCTGCAGGGAAGAGCGTCCCCACAATCAAATACCCCTCAAACGAGGGGGAATCTGACGAAGTCTGCTACATCGGCCGCATCCGTCTAAACCTTCGATACATGGTGCCATAAATCAACTTGGCATCTTCGGAGAGGTGGACGGATAGCACCAATTAGCATCTGCCCCGAGTCTCAGTGCCAAGACATCGCAGTCTTGTGCGCCGCCATTCGGAGGGGAACAGTCAAGTAGAGCACGGTTAATTTGTTTATCCCCAATAGAAATAGAAATAGTAGGATAGCCAGGACCCTTACGTTTCCTATGTAATTGTTGGGAAAAAGCTGTGTCTACAATCTTTGACATGAATACCTTCTTTGGCACTTGAGTCTTCCTCTTCCTAGTGCACAAGTCCTTGAGAATTTTCGCATAAGCAGGACTTGTTGTATTGCATCTAGGAGAGGGATGTTGATATTAAGCTGTTTAAAGATTTCCGTGATTTTATCCATTTGCGGACTTGGTCTGTTTCCCCTTAACTGATTAAGATAAGGAGCTTGAGCAATAATAGCGGGGTCCAACATTGGAGAAGATCGTGCGGGTAAGAACGATCTAAGAATAGGAGTGGGGATTGTCTTCGGTGGACTAGAAGAGGTTTGCTGAGGTGTCGAGCCTTGGGGAAAATGGAGAATATGCTAGGAAGAAAATGGTGGGGTAGACGAACTGGGGTCAGAAGTAGAAGCAGAAGTGGAAGGAAAAGTCTCAGCCGGGGTATCATCGATTGATTCATCATTATTAGTATCAATCTCTTCACCGACATGGTTGTCAAGCACTCTTCTAGATCTCAACGAGGTGATAGCGTTCACATGATGTGAATAGCCAGGATTAGGTAAAGGTTAAGCTAGAAGTTTCCCTTTCTCTCTAACACTCAATTCGGCATTTAAACGGGCAATTTGTGCTTCCATCGATTTAATATTTTTATTTTGAGAGACAATGCTCTTCATCATATTATTGAAGGAAGATTGTAAATTTGCCATCACTTTGGATGGATTGTTTCATAAAAGTATCCAAGGTTCGTTCGAGTGCTGAGGAATTATCAGTACCTTCCATTTGCAAAGAATTTTCATATGGTGCAGAAGTGTTGGCCGGATTTTGAAAGTTTTGTGATTGGTAGGGCTGCTGACTCAATTGAAGTGGTTTATGTTATGGTGGAGGACCCCTTTGAAAATTATTTTGATTTGGAACCGTGTTTTGAGTTTGTTGTTGGTTCCAAGCAAAGTTAGGGTGATTCCTCCAACCCTGATTATAAGTGGAAGTGTAAGTGCATGGCAGCGCCCCGGCCGTCATTCCGAGGCCAAAATGGGGAAAACAAAACTTTTCTAAAACATAGAAACCGGCGCTACCGCGGACTAAAAACCCGGATCGGGCCATTAACCTAATGCTAGCAAACTAGAGAATGGGTAGAGAGCTATACCGAGCGATCCGTGTCCTTCGGTCTTCGGCCTCCATCCCGATCTCCTCGCGAAATCTCCGGTCTTCATCTCCTCGTCTGAAAGGGCACCACATCGCTGGGTTCTTTTACGGGCTCCCACCTCTGGACCGAGGGAACTCGGACACGAAGTTGGCGAGCCGACGTGTCTAAGAATGCTGTAGGCTAAGTGTAGTACTCTTTGTCTCATGGGGTTGTGTGGAGTTGCCATTTGGAAGTGGTGAAGGAGATGCAAGCTTTTTGGATGAACTAGGGAATTTTTGCAAGCATGAAGAGAACAAAAACCCTTACAAAAATTTTGGACAGCCCCCTCACAAAGTGGCCGGCCCTTGCTTGAAGAATGAGACAAGACGGAGTAAGCCATAATGCAAGAAAGAGAAAAGGCTTATGATGATGAATAATGATGAAGAAAGTCACACCCACTCCATCAACCATCTCATCTCCAAAATTCAAGCAATCATGAACAAAGAAGTCAAATGATGGTTGAACCATCATGAGGATATAATCACAAAAAGTCTTCTCCATAATAAAATGCACAATTGCAAATAACCCCCTCCACACCAAATTTCAGCCAAGGAAAGAAACAAAGGAAAATGGCCGAAACGGAATGCAAACTGGAAACTTCAGAAAAAACGATCCCGTAATAAATTACATGAAAACCCCGCGACTGTATATACATATCCGCATTTGTATTCCGACCGAATACAAATGCGATGAGACAAAATCTACACTGTACAATACTAGGATCCGGCTTAAACCAAAGCCCGCTAGTATTATCCGTCCGATCATGATCCATGCAATACCGCACGTATATGATCGAACCCTGCCATATCACCATACGGCCTCTACAGCGTTTCGCCCGAAACTTGAGAAACTGTCTGTGGGGGACTCCAAAGACTCGTCACTAGTTTGGCTGTGGATTTAACCACTAGTACGTCAGAGGTATTAGACATACGTAACGGGCTACCAGGTATTGACCAAAAGGGACGTCGATGAGCGAACTCATCCTGACACCCTACTGAGCCTGTCAGTGAAAATATCCGTACAGTCCGGTCCGTTCGTCTATGAGCATCGCATGGCGGGCCTAGGGGGTTGGTAAAAGTCAGACCCCCAAAAGCGGTACAAGTCGTGTCGGAGTGTAGCCTAGAACACCCAGAGATACTACTGGAATACCTACCAGTAAATCTCCTGCCTTGGCCAAGGACTTCGTGTAATGGCTCTCCTAGACACAGCGCGACCTCACCCCCAATACCGGGAGAGACGAACCCCTGCCGATCCGCTCACTGCCTCCATATGGCTCGGGACTGTACCCAACTAAAACCAGTTTTCATAACTCCTTTGAGCTGTGGTAAGGTAGTAATCAAAGTACAGTGGGAACTCACACGAGACAAATGACGATCTCAGGTCGATGAACTAACCTGTACACATGTCACCAGGGAACTGCTATCTGACGTCAGGTATAAGACCAATTAGCATGTTCCCGGCGAGTCCTGTCCGGTGTACTCATAACCCAATGAGCACCTGTATACATCTTAGGTGAACCAACTGACACCAGTGGCTTGTGAGACCAGCCGCCGCCCCTCGTCAGGGTCTCGACTGTATACACTAGTCTACTCTGGAGTATCGATGCCTTGTCTCGAAAACTCCCACGACTAGGGACCTTTTAAGGATGTGCTTATAGACCCCAGCTCCCACGTATATGATCGCCATCATACTGCTGGCCGTCAAGCAAGAAACCTAAGGGCTCTATCAACGCGCAATAGTAACCTGTAAGGTCACCTAAAGCAGTACACGATGATAAAGATAAACCAGATAGCATACTATTATCTTGAGTAAGACTGTCCTACCGGTATATGTCCTCCCTCAATCATTGCAATCACGTGCCTGTGATCCAATAATTGACTCTCAGGGCACTATATCCAACAATCTCCCACTTGCACTCAAGGCTAATTATTGCAATGTCGCATACTTACAGCCCGTGTGATACCGAGCACCCAACTCCTCTACTAATCAGTCTGACAAAACC
This sequence comes from Agapanthus africanus, assembly GCA_030015575.1. Classification (NCBI taxonomy): domain Eukaryota; kingdom Viridiplantae; phylum Streptophyta; class Magnoliopsida; order Asparagales; family Amaryllidaceae; genus Agapanthus; species Agapanthus africanus. Next base: position 862,142,733 of record CM057338.1, on the reverse strand, counting down.
CATTTGCGAAACTATTGCGTTCGAGGAATAGCCTTAGTGAGTGGATCCGCCCTGATGTTTCTTTCTATGTCTCTCTTAATCTCAAGTTCGCGGAGAAACCCATCTCCCGAAATGAGCAATACCTGTCATAGAATATGTCTGGATATCTGATGGGACCTAGTTCATAAATGGACTCCAAATCCAAACTTTTTAGACTGTATCGTCAACTGAACTTAATTAGTATCCTGCGTAATGTCTCCCTCAGTGTCCGCTTGGATCACCTGTCGAAAACACTGCCCCTCGTCAGAGGGAAAACTACAACTCTGACAGTCACTCTGTCATTCAGGTCACCTTGGAAGCCTGGAATGATAACTGTCTCCCGAATGAGGCTGTCGTTATCATATCCCTAGAACATCCACTTATGTTCTAAAACTGCTTCCGAACGTTTCTCCAGGATTGTATCAACATCAACTTATTGCAGCTCGTGCAAAAACAACATCTGGTGTGGTACTTGACATCTCATGATTGACTCAATTGCCTAAGCAAGTGATCTGCCAATCATGCACATCCTTCTCCCCTTTAGTCTGTAAGACACCTTTAGAGAGGGTGACTCCACCACCTTCAGGTACTCTACCGTGCCTGGAGTCGTCCATTCTAAAACACCTTTAGAATGCTGTCTAAGTATCCAGATTGGGAAACTACCCAAATCTATATCTAAAACCATAGATCTAGTAACCAGAATGTCTGATATATTATCCGTATCCTTTGTGGAGAAACCACTGTGTGAAAACCAAAGTATAACCGACCGTAGTATAGGAATTTCACTTACTACTATGTGTATGTCATCTAAATACCAGGACATCACACCCTACTACCTTCTTAACAGATCCATCCCCTATTCTGATGAAGTCAAACCTATGACTGTCACATCAGAAATAGATGATCTATCTCCGCTATATCTGCTTTAGTCTACAAATAGACATAAGCCACTTGTCCACTATACGTTCGCTGCTCCCATTAACTACAACAACCTTCTGGCAGAATAATATACACGTACACTTCTAAACCTAGTTTAGAACGACGCTATACTTATCCTCCAGCCAGGTCTCATAGTCTAGAACATCAGTAGTGTCAAGTCCCCATTTAACTTCCGCTGCTCCCACTGACCATGACAACCCTCTGGTAGAGTCATATAGACGTACACTTCTAAAACTAATTTTGAACAACGCTATACTCATCCTCCTGCCGGGTCTCACAGTCTGGAACAACAGCAATGGAAAGTCTGGGTAAACAAGAACCTCCCTGTCACCGTCTTTGAGCATACCGAAGTACCTCTCGAGTGCCTGAGGTTACCCACCATATCTGCGGAGTGGCCAATAGAATGTCAAATCATATTGAATCTTTAGGTTCTTATCAAATTTTCAGTAATCGTTTGCAGTTCTAGATTCACTTCCAGTTCTACCATACTCCCACTTCTGTTTTCTGAAAAAATCCATTTCACTTAAAACTATGGCGAGTCTAGAACAATATCAATATTGATCTTCCAGATGGTAGAAAGTCAACCCTCGTCATAGCCCGGGTCAACCCACAAACAACCATTACGGAAACGTGCCTTGAGTTGTCCAGAGTCTGGTTTTAATCATAAGCCGGACAACTCCCCGTACCTTAACATCGTTAAGATATGAACCGTTCTATATCCAATATAGAAACAGAGTCACTGATTTAATTGAACCAGATTCAAATCATGCAGCTGTCTCTAGTGCATGTCAAGTAAATAGAAAGAGGCCGATCAACGTTACCCAACTTAGGAGTGCTTCCAATTATGAGTAACCTGAAAGAGAAGCAAGTTCTCTTAATCATTACTGTCAACTGAATACCATACACAAGTATCTACATCTTCGATCACCTTGAAGAATCCCGATACTTGCAATACCTGGTTCTCTACTTTACTCTTATACCTATAACTTCTCAAAACTTGGACCTTGTGTTTCTACGAAACACTTGTTTAAAAACTAAAGAAGTCATAAGTAAACCGAATATAGTACGAGGACCAACCCCTCTGTCCTAATGGACACTAAACAACATACAATACTCTGTATAAGTCCCTTGAGTCTAATAACTCATTTGCTGTGTGTCGTAGGTTGAAAACTGTATTTATGCTTAAGAAGAATTACACCGCTGTTTAATGCTCCTTACCTAATCATCAACTGATATAGGTAAATGTCATCGACATAATTTCAAAAAGTTATATCTCACTCTAAAAAAATAGACGTACAGATATATCAATTTGAAATTGGTGCATAACAGAGGATATTCAAAACCAAATATTTGCCGTCTGGCAAACAACCCGGGTGGTTTCCTCAAATATCACCAATTACAATGAATTCCGATATAATGAGGACAATCACCTAACTCCCAATAAATTACTCCCACTCATCATCTGTAAAACCATACAGATGTGAGATTCATACCTGGTAAATACATACCCTAGGGCAAGTGTCTAATTGGGAAATCAGTTTTCCTTTAACAGTACACAGTCAAACTGAAACATTGAAATGTTTCGTAGGGGTATCCTGGTATTCATAGTAAAGCCTCTTCCATTATCCAGATTCACAACTGTAACCGTATATTTCTATGCCATCTCTCCACATCCCTTCATATGTCTTTAGCCATTACCTTCTGTATACCCTCTTAGGCTAAATGGTTTTCTTCCTTCCCTACCTTTCAGCACCAGCCTATGATTTGGAAGAAGACTATCCAATAAGCATAATGGGTGTACTGTCCTAATCCTAGGAGCACTCGCAATGCGAGAGAAGTTAAAGATAAAAGACAGCTGAATAAAACCTTATTCATATTTCTCCTGAACCAGAATCCATCCCCGAACTGGAACAAGTTCTTTTCGAGTTCGTATATAACCATACGATGGAATATCCAATAAACTGTGGATCTTCGTAGTGATACGGAGTGTTTAGGAGAAATACAAAGGTGAAGTAGGAGTGGTAATGAAATACTTGGTTTTGGTCGTGAATAGCAGTCGCAGTTTACTTTGCCCTCTTACTAATCCCTTTATTTGTCTTAACTTATTACCTTCTGCACACCATCGTTAGGCTAATTGACTTTCTTCATTCCCTACCGTTCGGCACCAGCCTAAGGTTTGGAAGAAGACTATACAATAGGCGTAACGGGTGTACTATCCCCTAATCCAAGGAGCACTCGCAACCTGAGAGAAGGTAAACGAAAAAGACAACTGAATTGTCCTATTCTCCAGAACCAGAAACCATCCTCGAATCTGGAACAAGTTCCTTCGAGTTCGTATATAACCATACGATGGTTTTACCCAATGGAAGTGGACGTTCATAGTAATACGGGGTGTTCTGGAGAAAAGGGTAAAAGCAGGAGTGGCAATGAGGTATGCAACTCTGACAATCCAAAAGTCAGTGTTTAAGAAGGTTCGGTTAATTTTGGTCACCGAGTCATAGTCAAGGGTTGGGCCATGGTCGCTGCCAAAGAGAGAGAGAAAAGAAACACTATGTGTGCACTCTAACCTAGATCAGAATGGTTATCACTTTATCTAATCCGGAAACTTCCCACTGTAATCTCAAATTCTCCTCCAAACCTGAAAGAAGAATTAGCTGGGATCACCCGAGGAGTAAACCAACTCATCAGTGGGAATTGGGATCCAACTATCATCGCATGATAATGTGATGGAATCCACTCACGTTATCACACTCCAGAAGGTATGCGCATATCTGACAAGTTTCAGTTTCTTTAGAAACTCCCGATGTGATTTTTACCCCATGCTCTTATGACCTTGACGTAGGCCAACATATCATAAGTCACATGTCAAGTTCTACCCGTCATTATCCAGGTTAATTTGAACCCACCCATACATACCCTTGACGTAGGCTAAAATAGTAGTATGACTGTCCCAAACTAACGCATCTATCTATGCAACAGATAAATATCCGGTAGCTACCAATCACTATGACTTGGCGTAGGTCAAAATACATAGCTTGAATACTACCGAACATTTAACTCAAACGACGGAGGGCTACGAATGGTTTTTGGCGAAAAACCTTTAACGTAATGAACTTGATATCGTTGAAGGAACCGGATAGTTTTTTATAAAAATATAGTGGCGAAAACCATTGCTAAAGAGGTCACTCCCGGTGAAAGGATCTCGGCTCTTTCCCCGTAGAATGAGGTGCAGGATATTCTAACTGAATACCACGATGCAAAGCAAAAGTAATCGACTATAGTGAAGTTATTGCCCTGACGCAAAATTCTGTCCAAGGGGTCACTCCCGGTGAAGGGATCTCGGCCCTTGGCTCGTCGACTGAGGTGCTGGATATTCATAACCGAATACCACTGTTCAAAACAAAAGAGAACGTCCTTGCAATAACAGCCTTCTGAAAAATGTTCCAACAACATCAGAATAGGTTTGTTTATCTTGCATTGATCCGAATCAATGCAGTCCCATCAATTGATCACACCAATAAAGAACGAAAATACGATGTACGTATATGCCATCCGCATTCGCCACTGGGTCCCGTCATTACCCGTTAGGTTACTTAACTAACGACAGAGCGGGGACTGGACTAGCGCGGATGCAAAACATATACAACATCTACTAGTATATATATCAATATATATAATATTCGCTCAAGGCGTGATAAAATGCAACATCACAGAAATGTAATAAGCATCACAGATCAATATAGATATCTGGGATCCCCGGGTATCATAGAGCCGCTACTGAAACCCGACGTTCCCCTGGTCGTGTGGATAGCCTGTGCAATGAAATCCTAGACCCCTACGGGCGCGGCAAGTTACCCGCCAAAACCTGAAGCGAGGCAGCCCCCTACAACAACGTGAATGGACCACCCAGTACTTCACGGAATCCGATAACTTAGGCACCCCTCCTTGGGTCAACCTGTACCCTCTACGAGTGCTGCGAATAGCCCGCCAATTCTAGAGTGAAGCCCCCTCCGTCTCAATGCCATGAGATGCGGGCCCGTTGCCCTCTAGAACCCGGCTACCCGTGCACCCCTCCGCGGGGTAATTCTAGTACAAAAAGTAAAATATACATACAACGGGTACATCGACCTCAGCCCGGTCGTGCCCCAAAAGAATAATATACAAACAGGCAGTGACGGCAGTCCACATGTCGGACGCTCGCCCCGCAATATCAAATGTACATATACAACAAAACTTTACTAACATTGCATCCAGGCCATCCACCACGACAAATCCGCAACATCACAGCACAACACAGAACATCAACATGAATGTCACGTTCGCAAATCCGTCTAAAAGGGCTATAGCAGTTAGACAGGATTTACCGATCAAATGACATTCACGGTCGCAGATATAATGTAAATACTATGAACTAACATGTTTAAAATTTTCGATCGACTAAATTTACCGAAGTGGGCCCCAAGCACAACTGTAGCACTCAAAGAAAATCTAGGCCCAAACAAAACATACCAAAAACCCTATTTCCATGTCAGAAGCCCACTGTAAAAATTTGGTGCTGTGAACAGTTTAAATGGCGGCGGAACCGCGGCCAATGCGTGGGTTTGGCCACGGTTCCGCGGTGGAACAGTGCCATTGAGCTACCAAATTTTCATAGAATGCATAAAAAACCCTGCACGTATTTTTACAATGTACCAAATAATTTTTAGAGCACTGGAAAAATTCGACAGAAACTTGACATGGAAATGCGGTTTTTGGAAAATTCGTTCGATCGAACTTGTAAACACGTTAGAGCAAGCTAGAATAGCTTAATGGCGTGGCTCTGATACCAATGTAAGTGCACGACAGCGCCCCGGCCGTCATTCCGAGGCCAAAATGCGGAAAACAAAACTTTTCTAAAACATAGAAACCGGTGCTACCGCGGACTAAAAACCCGGATCACGCCATTAACCTAATGCTAGAAAACTAGAGAATGGGTAGAGAGCTATACCAAGCGATCCGTGTCCTTCGGTCTTCGGCCTCCATCCCGATCTCCTCGCGGAATCTACGGTCTTCATCTCCTCGTCTGAAAGGGCACCACATCACCGGGTTCTTTTACGGGCTCCCACCTCTGGACCGAGGCAACTCGGGCACGAAGTTGGCGAGCCGACGTGTCCAAGAATGCTGTAGGCTAAGTGTAGTACTCTTTGTCTCATGGGGTTGTGTGAAGTTGCCATTTGGAAGTGGTGAAGGAGATGCAAGATTTTTGGATGAACTAGGGAATTTTTGCAAGCATGAAGAGAACAAAAACCCTCACAAAAATTTTGGACAGCCCCCTCACAAAGTGGCCGGCCCTTGCTTGAAGAATGAGAGAGGACGGAGTAAAGACATAATGCAAGAAAGAGAAAAGGCTTATGATGATGAATAATGATGAAGAAAGTCACACCCACTCCATCAACCATCTCATCTCCAAAAGTCAAGCAATCATGAACAAAGAAGTCAAATGATGGTTGAACCATCATGAAGCTATCATCAGAAAAAGTCTTCTCCATAATAAAATGCACAATTGCAAATAACCCCCTCCACGTCAAATTTCAGCCAAGGAAAGAAACAAAGGAAAATGGCCGAAACGGAATGCAAACTGGAAACTTCAGAAAAAACGATCCCGTAATAAATTACAGGAAAACCCCGCGACTGTATATACATACCTGCATTTGTATTCCGACCGAATACAAATGCAATGAGACAAAATCTACACTGTACAATACTAGGATCCGGCTTAAACCAAAGCCCGCTAGTATTATCCGTCCGATCATGATCCGTGTAATACCGCACGTATATGATCGAACCCTGCCATATCACCATACGGCCTCTACAGCGTTTCGCCCGAAACTTGAGAAACTGTCTGTGGGGGACTCCAAAGACTCATCACTACTTTGGCTGTGGATTTAACCACTAGCACGTCAGAGGTATTAGCCATACGTAACGGGCTACCAGGTATTGACCAAAAGGGACATCGATGAGTGAACTCATCCTGACACCCTACTGAGCCTGTCAGTGACAATATCCGTACAGTCCGGTCCGTTCGTCTATGAGCATCGCATGGCGGGCCTAAAGGGTTGTTAAAAGTCATACCCCCAAAAGCGGTACAAGTCGTGTCGGAGTGTAGCCCAGAACACCCAGAGATACTACTGGAATACCTACCAGTAAATCTCCTGCCTTGGCCAAGGACTTCGTGTAATGGCTCTCCTAGACACGGTGCGACCTCACCCCCAATACCGGGAGAGACGAACCCCTGCCGATCCGCTCTCTGCCTCCATGTGGTTCGGGACTGTACCCAACTAAAACCTGTTTGCACGACTCCTTTAAGCCGTGGTAGGGTAGTAATCAAAGTACAGTGGGAACTCACACGAGACAAATGACGATCTTAGGTCAATGAACTAACCTGTACACATGTCACCAGGGAACTGCTATCTTACGTCAGGTATAAGACAAACTAGCATATTCCCGGCGAGTCCTGTCCGGTGTACTCATAACCCAATGAGCACCTGTATACATCTTAGGTGAACCAACTGACACCAGTAGCTTGTAAGACCGGCCACCGCCCCTCGTCGGGGTCTCGACTGTATATACTAGTCTACTCTGGAGTATCGATGCCTTGTCTCGAAAACTCCCACGACTAATGACCTTTTAAGGATGTTCTTATAGACTCCAGCTCCCACGTATATGATCGCCATCATACTGCTGGCTGTCAAGAAAGAATCCTAAGGGCTCTATCAACGCGCAATAGTGACCTATAAGGTCACCTAAAGCAGTACACGATGATAAAGATAAACCAGATAGCATACTATCATCTTGAGTAAGACTGTCCTACCGGTATATGTCCTCCCTCAATTATTGCAATCACGTGCCTGTGATCCAATAATTGACTCTGAGGGCACTATATCCAACAGGAAGAATACATATCGTTTCTAGGTCTTTGTTGGAAAGCAGCATTGGTATGCTCTTGACCTTGAAACGGAGAATTTAATGGACATTCTTCTGTAAGATGTGATGGATCAGAACAACATCCACAGACAGTTTTGCAGAGTGACATCTGATTTAGGGCATCTGCTAAAAATTTATTTTCCATAGTTTCGAGTTTCCATTGCATTGCTGACATTTCAGCTCTAACTCCTATGGAAACATCAGATTGGTTATTGCCACCCCTAGACGATGGTTGACTTACACTCTCCCACTGTAAAGATTTTTCAGCGAAATCTTCTAAAAATCTCCAGGCTTCGCAATCATCTTTAGTCATGAAGGTACCTTGACACATGGATTCAAGGGTCTGTTTCGTGGTCGGATTAATGCCCTCATATATGATTCTGCACAGATCCCATCTAGGAATTCCGTGATGTGGACATTGAACTAACAGATCCTTGAAGCGTTCAAAACACTTCGAGAATGGTTCATTTGGAAGCTGGGTAAATTGATTTATTTCGCTACGGACTCGAGCTGTTTTATGATTGGGGTAGAATTTCTTTAGGAAAGCTGCAACGAATTCCTCCCAGTTTTAAATAGAATGTGCGGTTGTGTTATAAAGCCACTTCTCGGCTATATCGCACAGAGTGAATGGGAGAAGACGTAGACGCATAGCATCCACAGAAAGCTGTGAAGTACCCATCATAGCGCATACATTTTCAAATTTGGTAATAAAGACATATGCGTCTTCAAACTCGAGACCGCGATATTTGGGTAGAAGATTGATATATTGGGTTTTGATTTCAAAATTGTCCCCATTGGCTGGTGGAATGGTGAGACAGGTCGAAAAAAGACCTCGCATAGGGTAACATCTCTCTTGGAGAGAGATGCGGGGTGGATTCTGCGCACCTGCGGACGGCGGCGGAGTAGTGTTAAAGAAGTTCGATGGAGAATTGTCCATAGAAGTGGGTGTGGTAGTGGGTAAAGAAGAAGTAAACGTAGAAATACCGATTTCGGAGTCGATAGGAGGAACGCGGACAAGAAGGTCACTAGAATCCCATGTCCAGCCGAGCATGCACTAAATGGTTTAGCACAAGCGGCAGCGTTGTGATAATTAAGGAAAAGATGAGTTTGGTGTTTGTTTTGAAAAAGATACGGATTTTTTTTTGAAAAATGCAAATCACAAACAATGCACAAGCAACCCTAAATCTAGTGGTCACCTAGGTCAAGTCTCTAGACCGCTCCTAGACTTCCAGAAGACAAATTGCAAGATAGATCCTCTACTGGCTATTTGCCTCTCTTGTGGCCAGGTAAGTGGGAGGTTCTCCACTACGTAAGTAGTGGGCCTAATTAAGTAACCACTTGCCTTAGACACACTTGCCTTAGACACCACAAAAGAAACGCGGATAAGCAATGCATTACCCACGACCTCCTTCTGTCCTAAGTGAGCGCAACGGTCCTTAGAATCATGTCTACATATTTTTTAGTTAATGAGGGTGATGCGGATACAATTTTGTGATTTTTGGGGCTTAGGAAGGGCAATGAACTCCCCACCTAATCTGAATTTTGTCTTTGCCTCTTAATTTCCGTATTAAAAATGCAAACAACCAAGATTCAACACGCAACAATTTTTATTTTTTAGGCGCTGCGAATTTTTGCAAAGAAACCTGTAGAAATTGGTTAATGGACAGAGCAGAGAGGAGATAAGAAAGTCAGAGATATACCTAAAAAAATTGTAATAGTGAAGCTTTAGTCTCGCCTCGGATCCGCCGCAATAAGGATCCAATGACCGCGGTTCCTCCGCATGATGAGTCGATCACTGCACAAATATTTGTGCAAATTCTCCTGTTCACTCACTGAACACTCTGGAATATTCAGAAAATTTTTCCTCTTGCTCTAAGATTCCAGATCTCCTTGCAACAAATCACAACAAATCGTTTAGCATTTGTGCGAATTTTGATCTAAAAATTCTGATGGAATAATAAATCTTTCAACTCAAATTACAAAAACGAACAAATTAGCACACTATCCCCGGCAACGGCGTCATTTGTTTGGTCTTATATTTCGATGTCGTGTTTAGAAAAGTGTAAAGATCACAACCAAACAAATTTGTAAACCGCAATCAATAATGGTGTCAATTTTAGGTTCGTTAGCGAGTGCGGATCGTCCACAGGGAAAGTTTGATTTGATCGTAATTGTTTTAGTTGAGTTGAAAATTAAAGGATAAAAGAAAATTATTCAAGAATTGTGAAATTTAGTTTCAAGAATCTTCAAGGAAATAAAGATCTAAAATCAAGAATCAAGAATTGTTCCCAAATTGTTTGAGTTATCAAGATTTGCAAAGAGGCTCGTAGGAATCGATCCAATCGATAGTGATGATGAAGAATTAGGATTACAAATTCTTATCCATTGATGATTTGTTTCTAGATCGAGGACGATCAACGAGAATTAAGAATCTATTGTAGAAACTAGGGTTTCTTCATCATATCCTTTGTTCTTTCTTTGATTAGCATTCAAATTCTAGCCTCTAGAAAATTCAATCATCGATCATCGATCTCTAATTTAGAGCGAAAACATTCAAGAAATCATCTCGCTCAAAACTAGGTTGTCGGTGATTCAATTTCCTAAAGTTTACAAAACTCATAAGACTGAAGAATCGTTCAAGAATTTATTCATCATCATCTTTCTATTTTCTCGATTCCTCCACGAGCGGAGTTTTCACTCAAACATCATGAAAAAGAAAACAATCAAGAATTGAGAACTCTTCATAATGCTCAAATATAAAGAAAAGCAAGATCGAGAATTTTCATCTTTTATTATTCAAGGTTTCGTTACAATTCACTCAAAGACTACAAGAATTGAGGAGTGAATTCGATCGTCGAATTAGCTTCTCATCGTCTTCGTGAGTCGCAGATCGTCGTGGATCTCTTGCTCAGATGAAGATCAGCGTTGCTTCAAAAAGGCTTGTTGAATTGGTACTCGATGAATCTTGATTTAGCTTTGGAATTGGATTTGGGCTAGGGTTTTGAGTTGCAAGTTGTGTCACTCAACTTGCGGAATTTTGGCTCAATTTTCAACAACCTTTTAATGATGCCCTTGGGTCCCTTTTTATAGCCTTCTTCTTTAGCTTCCCCTAGAAGCTTGATTAGGTTTAGCTTCCTTTAGAAGTTAAGCTAGGTTTAGCTTCTCTTGCAAGCTTGGTAGTTATGAAGGAAGCTTCTAGATTGAGTTAGTTAGCTAGCTTGCTTGAGAAGCTTGGAGGTATTAGGCTTGTACACGAAGCTTGGCAGTTAGGACGGAAGCTTCTAGAGATCTCTGGAGACCGAAGTGCCTTGAAGAAGTTTGGCCAGTGAAAGAAGAGCTCTGAGAAGTCAATCTGTCGTTGATGTGATGACGTGGCTGCGGATCCGCCGCGGATCTGCCCCTTCGGCCGCGGATCCGCGGCCGTTTGGAAGGCTTGGTGCATGAAATCTTCAGGTTGTTTTGGTGCTGATCCATAGGGCTTTATTTTATGTCTGGAATCTTTTTATATTTTCTTGTTTACTGCCAGATCACAAGTCTTGGACTTGGCGCATTTTTATCAGCACTTTTAATAGTTTTGGCTCTTTTACCTGGAATTTCCTGCACACAATCTCGCGACAAGTGTTGCGATATACAAAGATCACGCGTGCAATAATAAACACTCAATTTCCGTCAAAATGCTGGTTATAATGTATAACACATGTTATTTGATATTTTACAGACAAATTGCTAATATGTGCTATATTTATACCAAACACCTTTAGATGATTGCAAAGAGTAGGAAAATTGATGTGTTAAAAATGCAATATTTTTGACTGATCAGGAGTTATACCATGAGGCTCAAGTCCTTCGGGTCTTCACTCCTCTCTTTTATTATACTCCATGTGGCTTCCATGATTGAGCTTGATCGATGGCTTCCTCACGTCGAAGATGATCCACCCGAGAGTATCTACTATGAGCTCCTAACTCTAAACCGAGGTAACTAGATCAATTGGTTTGCTAATCCAAGTATCCTAGGTGATGTACAGAGTGATTTGGGTAGCTAACTATCACTAACCCTTGGATTCTCAACACATGAGACAATAAGGGTCGAGAGGAAGAAGAAGAGAGTGAACATGAGGAAAGAGAATTTGTTTTTTTATAATGATAATAGAAATGGATCTTGATTAGATTATAAGCATGGCAAGAAAATATCTCACACAAAATATCTAGTGCCATAAAATATCTCACAAAATATCTAAGTCGAACCAAGCCTCTATAGTCAAACCAAGTAGCCATGGTTCAATTATCATTTATAAAAATAACAAATCATTTTCTCTACCTCATAATTGTTGTAACCAAATAAATAATCAAAACCCTAATGAGGTGTCTCCTTCTAAAAGCAATCTTGAGTAATTATAAGAATGCCCCTCTCTTCCGTATATACATACCCGTATCCTTGTTTCGAGAAACACGAATACACTGAGATGAAACTAATCCAATAATCTAATATTAGGATCCGGCTTAAACCAAAGCCCACTAGTATTATACGCTTGAACATCATACATGCACAAGTACTAGTATGTGATCGAACCCTACCGTAAAACCATACGGCCTCTACATCGTTTCACCCGAAGCAGGGAAACCCTCTGTGTCGGATTCTAAAAACTCGACAATACACCGACAGTGCGTTACTGGATAAATCCATAACCACAAGGATGTCAGTGGCAGTAGTTGTACGTAACGGCTACCCGGTTACCTGTCGAAAAGGAAAGCCGACGAGCAAACTCATCCGGATCCCAACTGAGCCTATCCGTGAAAATCTCCGTACATTCCGGTCTCTTCGTCTAAGAGTATTGGATATCGGGTCTAGGGTTGGTAAACGACAGACCCTAATAATCCAATAATTCATGCTGATGCGGCTCAGGACCAATCCGGGAAACTACTGATCAACCTATCAGTAAATTCCAACTGCCTTGGCCAAGATCTTATTGTCCCGACCAATCGAACACAGTGCAATATCGACTCCTTATACCGGGAGAGGCGAATCTCTAACAACCAATCACTACCTCCATGTGGCTCGTGACTGTACCCAACCAAAACCTGTTTGCACGACTCAGTAGAGCCGTGGCAGGGTAGTGATCAAAGCACAGTGGGAAGTCACACGAGACAAATGACGATTTCAGGTCCAAAGACTAACCTGTATACATGTCACAAGAGAACTTCTATCTGACGATAGGTATAATACCATCTAGAGATTCTCGGTGAGTCCGTCCAGTGTACTCACCCCCAGTGAGCACCTGTATACGATCTTAGGGGCATCTGACCAATGGTTGCGGGACCAACCATTGCCCCTTGTCGGGGATAGAAACCTATACACTAGCCTACTCTGGAGTATCAATGTCCAGTCTCGATTCTTACGCGACTAGGGAATATTTAAGGATGTGCTTATGGACTACCTGCTCCCACAAGTATGATCGCCATCACAATGCAGGTAGTCAAGAAAGATCATATGCGCTTTATCAACATATGGTCGACATATATAGCATATGCACATGTTAAGATAAAATCAAACCATAATAGTATACTACTGTATTAAGTCTTTATCAATATGTGCAAGCAATATAAAGCATCATAAGAAAGAAATACACATATCCTGATAAAGACAACTCAAATAATATACTATATAACTGAGCAAGATTGTCCTGTACATATATATCCCTAGTATCCACATGTATACATATACAATAATGGCCTCTTGGGCATACATATCCAATAAAAAGAAGTTAAAAGATTTTCCATCCATTATCCTACCCTATCCTACAAACCCTAGCAAGCAACGAATTACTCGCTCATGGTTAGTGTTTAGAAGAAAGGTTGAAGAAGAATGAAATCATAATTAAGATGGAGAAAAGTAATCCGGAAAAGTAATGTGTAAATTAAATGCGGAAAAGTAAATGCAAGAACTATTACCCTAACACCTATGTTCGTAATTATGGCAAAGGAAGCAGTGAGTAGAGTTTTATTTCTAAACTAACCTAATCCTAACCCTAGCAAGGTTTTAATTCAGATTAAATTCAATCTTAGATTTTATAAAAATCAAAACATACCAAAAATAGGACTTAACTCGTTAGAACAATAAGAAAAGAAAACGTTTTGCCTGTGGACCGACTCGTACTCAACCGGCTAGCTACCAAGCGACACCGTTATTGATTGCGGTATATTTTTAATTTTTGATCTATCTTTTAAAACGCTCGCATACGCAAAAGAAAAAAACCATTCAAATGGCGCCATTGCCGGAGATAGCGGTAGTTATTTTCTTTTTGTAATTTGGGGTTAATTGAAATTGAAAAAAAAAAATAAAAAAAACTGAAAAATATAAAAACATAAAAAATATCATCTTGTTATTTTTTGAAGGGTTTTGTGTGAATTGCGCAGGAAAGGAAGAAGGACAGATTCAGATCTGGAGCAAGCTCGGTGAACAAATCCAGAAACAGAAGATCTGAACTGACAGAGGAGAACCACAAAAGAAAACAGAAAAATTTTGACGGCCTGATCCAACAGAACGACCACGGAACCGTGGCTAAAGGAGCTGTTTGACCGCGGAACCGGGGTCAATCGCTTACGTCAGTAGTCCATTTTGCTCTGTAAGCATTCCATTTCTCCTCTGTAACCCCCTGAACTCTACTGAAAACTTTCCTGCAGGGTTCTTTGCGTAAAACTTCTTCTCCCTCTCCAATAAATCAATTTTGTGCAGGATTCTTTGCGCTGCAAATAAAAATAAAATTTTTTTGGCAAGTGTTTTAGATTTTTGTGAGTTAATTGCTTTGCATATTTAAAACGGACTTTTAAGGGGCTATAATACCAATCCAAATTGGGTGGGGATTTCATTACCTTTCCTAAGACCCCAAAAATCACAAAAGGCATATGCATCAACTCTCGAGTTAATTAAAAAATATTTAGACTCAGCCAATTAAGGACTATCGCGCTCATTAGGATAGAGGATGGTTGTGGGCAATCGGTCGTTTATCTAAACCTGACTTTGTGGTGCCTAGGCTAGACAAGTGAGAAAGATAATTTTAAAAGGCCCGTCTTACGGTGATTCGTGAGCAGATTCCTCCTTTCTTTACTTGTGCTTACCTGGCCACAATTGGCGGTGAAGAGGCGATTTGAGGGATATCTCACAACTTGCCCTTTGG
This sequence comes from Agapanthus africanus, assembly GCA_030015575.1. Lineage (NCBI taxonomy): Eukaryota > Viridiplantae > Streptophyta > Magnoliopsida > Asparagales > Amaryllidaceae > Agapanthus > Agapanthus africanus. The sequence continues at coordinate 862,127,638 of CM057338.1, read as the reverse complement.
ACTAGTTAGGAGCAGTATAGTTGACTTAGGAGACCCTAGCTGTAGGCTTGATTGTGCATGCTTAAATTTTGATTCCTTGGAAGTGTGTCGTAGTTCCTTATAAAAATCTTTTGCAAAACTCTTTATAAAAAAAACAAAAAAAACCACAAAACAAAATTTTTAAAAAAACTTGCCATTTTGTCGCTAGAAATCCATTGCACCCAACTTTCACCCATGTTTTCTCCATTGACTTTTTCTTACCCCTACATTCTACGTTTGACTACACTAAACCTTATTTAGTGTATGACCAGTTGGACTAGGGACCCTAGCGCCCGTTTAGTCCGTATCTCATTAGTGCCTACTGACGACGTGTTCGACTCCGAAGTCGAAATTCCCTCCACTTCTTTACCTTCATCTTCAAATTCATCATCTTCTAAGGAGATGTCGGGATTCAATCCTAATAACCCCTTACCTACTTCGTGACTGATTCCACCTCAACAGGGTGCGAATAACCCACAACACTCTCCCGTTGAAGCGCCCCAACGAATCGCGCTCCAGGATCTTTTCTATCCAACCCGCACCGCACTTCCCACTTGTCTTTCACTTCCGCCGGCTAATGGGGATAATTTCGAAATTAAGCCCCACTTCATCAATATGTTGCCCAAATTTCACGGGCTGAAATCCAAAGATGCCTACATCTTCATTAACAAATTCCAGAATGTTTGCGCAATGATGAAGACCACCCAACTTTTCGATGATGCTATAAGGCTACGTGTCATTCTTTTCTACTTATTTGACCTAGCTGAAAAGTGGCTATATAGTACGGCATCGCATTCCATAAAAAGTTGGGAAGAGTTTGTTAAGGCTTTTCTAAAAAAGTTTTACCCACACCACAAGACCGCGGGAATTCGCAATGAAATTAACCAATTTTCCCAGCTTCCTTCCGAACCTTTTTGGAAGTGTTTTGAACGATTTAAGGACCTTCTTGTTCAGTGCCCTCACCACGGTATCGAGAGATGGCAACTTTGCCAAATTTTATACGAAGGACTGAACCCAACAACTAAGCAGTTGCTGGAAGCCATTTGTCAAGGTCACTTTCTTACAAAATCTGACGAGGAAGCTTGGCAATTTCTCGACGATCTTGCTGAACAAACGCTTCAGTGGGAAAGCACTAGACAGACCGATTCGTCCACTGCATCTACTTCATCCAGTCAGTCTAGGGCAGGTGTTCATCAACTTGACATGTCAATTGCAATGAAAGCCGAAATGGCCGCAATTACATGAAAACTAGAAGCAATTGAGTGCAAATTCTCATCGCCTTCTCCTGTCCCCGCTTTACCCCCTCGCACTATATGCGCTTGTTGTTCGGATTCTTCCCATTTGACCGAAGAGTGTCCTTACAACCCACCTGCTCAAGAATAGGATCAAGTCAATGCTGCCTTTCAGCAGAGACAAAGAAATGATCCATACTCTTCAACATATAATCCTGGTTGGAGGAACCACCCCAACTTTGCTTGGAATCAAAATCAACAACAATTCCAAGGCAATAACAATTTTCACAGGCCTCCTCCACAACAACAAGCCCCTCAACAAACTCAATATCAGCAACCTTTCCAAACCCAACCATACCAAAATCAAATAAACAATTTTGCACCAAACAACTTTTTTCCTCAAAATAATTTTGTTCAACCAAATAACGATAAGGTTTTCTCGCTAGAACGAAGTCTGGATGCGCTTTTAAAACAATCTACGCAATTCTCAGCCAACATCCAATCTTCCATTCAGTCTTTGGTGCAACACACTGCATCACATGAGCAAAGCATCAAAACCATTGAAGCTCAAATTGCATAACTGAACGCTGCTCTAAGCGCGAGAGAAGGGGAAACTTCCATCTCAACCACTGCCAAATCCTGGTCACACACAAAATGCACATGTTGCTCATGAACAACAAAATCATAATGTGAGTGTCGTGACTACATTGAGATCTGGAAAGGTATTGCACAACAACGTTGGAAATAATAATGACACCCCGGCCGCCGCTTCTTCTTCTTCGTCTTCTTCACCTTCTTTAGAGCCTGTTCTTCATTCTTCCCAAGGCTCTACTTCTTCTACTAATTCGAACGGACCCACATCCCACTCCACGAAAACATCAACATGGGGATCCGTTCCAACTCCACAGTCTACTCCACAAACATTGGACTCAACAAATTTTCAAAATATTCCATTTCCAAACAGGTTGAGATCCAATAAACAAACTCCATAAATGGAGAAGATTGTGGAGTTATTTAAACAGGTTAGTATTAACATACCTCTCTTGGATGCAATCTAACAAGTCCCTTCTTACGCTAAAATCTTGAAGAACTTATGCACCAAGAAGAGGAAATCACAGGTACCTAAGAAAATTTTCTTTGCTAGTGCAGTAAGTGATGCTCTTACCCAACCTTTACCTCAAAAACGAAAGGACCCTGGCTGTCCTACAATTTCAATAACTATTGAGGATAAGAACATCAACCGCGCTCTTTTAGATCTTGTTGCCAGTGTTAATTTGCTTCCCTATTCAGTATATGAACAATTAGGCGTTGGAGAGCTGAAACCCACACATTGTACTCTCCAAATGGCCGACCGATCCATCACCCATCTTAGGGGTAAGTTAGAGGATGTGTTGATTAAAGTAGGGGACTTCATATTCCCTGTTGATTTCATTGTTATGGACACACAGCCTGTAGCTAACTCCCGGAGTCAAATTCCGGTGATACTCGGTCGACCATTCCTTGCAACTTCTAATGCGGTGATCAATTGTCGAAATGGTTCATTGAACCTATCTTTTGGAAACATGACCATTGAACTCAACATTTTTAAGTTGGGGAATCAACCATCCGAACCTAATGCTAATATACTTGATGTTTGCTCGATCCAAGAGATCACTCAGGAGGGCTGTGAGCTCGAAAAATTTCTGTTCGATCACAGCAATTTTGACGCCACTAGTGCGTTCCTCCTTGAATCTGACACTGCTTTAACACTCGATAATGATTACGAGTGTTTCACTTTTTCAAATGATTTTGAAGAATCACCACCCGAGTTTGAATCCTTTGAATTTTCGGATGAGTTAGCTGAACCATCTGACTCGGTTGCTTACACTCGCTTTGAACCTTTGTTGGAATCCTTCGAGTTTGAGACAGTTTCACCAATTTTACCTTCAATTGTTTCGCCTCCAAAACTCGAACTCAATTTATTGCCGTCTCACCTTAAATACGCTTACTTAGGTGAGAATGAGACCCTTCCTATTATCATCTCGGCCTCTCTAGCCCCCGAGCAAGAGAAAGCCCTTTTAACGGTCTTACAAAACAATCGGCAAGCTTTCGGCTGGACTATGGCGGACATCAAGGGGATTAGTCCCCTAATAGTTGAACATCATATTCATATGATGGATGATTTCAAGCCAGCAAGGGACCCACAGAGACGACTAAACCCAATAATTAAGGAGGCTGTTAAAAAGGAGATTGTAAAATGTCTAGATAGTGGTATCATTTACCCCTTCTCTGATAGCCAGTGGGTTAGCCTCATTCACGTTGTCCCAAAGAAATCGGGCATAACGGTCATGACTAATGAGGCGAATGATTTAATACCTACTCGCACCCAAACTGGGTGGCGAGTTTGCATCGATTATAGAAAACTCAACGCCGCGACACGGAAAGACCACTTTCCATTACCTTTCATTGACCAAATGCTAGAACGATTGGCTGGGCATGAATTGTACTTCTTTTTGGATGGCTACTCCGGCTATAATCAAGTTCCCATCGCCGAAAAGGTCCAAGATAAGACCATATTCACTTGTCATTTCGGTACGTTTGCTTACCGTCGCATGACCTTTGGGTTAAGCAACGCACCCGCTACTTTCCAGCGGTGTATGATGGGCATTTTTTCAGACATGGTGGAAAAATTCTTGGAGATTTTTATGGATGATTTCTCCATTTTCGGCGACTCCTTTGATGAGTGTTTGCTACATTTAGACGCAGTTCTTATCCGGTGTAGGAATAAGAATCTTACTTTAAATTGGGAGAAATGCCACTTTATGGTACGAGAAGGTATTGTCTTAGAACATATTATCTCGCAAAATGGCATTGAGGTAGATAAAGCTAAGATTGAAGTCATTTCCAATCTTCCTCCTCCCAAATGCGTCCGAGACATTCGAGCCTTCCTTGGCCATGCCGGTTTCTATAAATGGTTCATCAAGGATTTTAGCAAGATAGCTAGACCCTTGACTCTTTTGTTGGCCAAGGACACCACTTTTGATTTCGACTCGAGCTGTATGAAAGCGTTCGAGTCATTGAAAAACTCATTTACTTCCGCTCCCATTCTTTCATCTCCTGACTGGACACATCCATTTGAAATTATGTGCGATGCATCTGATTTCGCAATTGGTGCTGTCCTTGGACAACACATAAATAAATGCCGCATTTAATTATTGCGCTAGCCGAACCTTGAACGAGGCCCAATTAAATTACACAACTACTTAAAAAGAATTCTTAGCTGTTGTGTTTGCATTAGAAAAGTTCAGGCCCTATTTAATCGGCTCTCCAGTCATCGTTTACACTGACCATTCAGCTCTTCGCTATCTTTTCGCGAAGAAGGACACTAAATCTCGGCTGATACGTTAGATTCTCTTACTACAAGAGTTTGACCTTGTCATCAGAGACAAGAGAGGATGAGAAAACGTAGTAGCCGACCACTTTTCACGCCATCCTTCTTCGCCTACACTTCAAATTCCTATTAAAGACGCTTTTCCAGATGAGCAGCTCTTGACTGTGTCATGCGAACCTTGGTTCGCGGATATCGTAAATTATTTGGCTACCGAACTTATACCAAACGAATGGTCAAATCAGGACAGACTCAGATTTCTATCCCGGGTAAAACATTTTTACTGGGATGAACCATATCTATTCAAATACTGTCCCGACCAAATTATTCATCGGTGTGTCCCCGATAATGAATTTAAGCGCGTGTTGTAATTCTGCCACGATCAAGCGTGTGGCGGGCATTTTGGCCCTAAAAAGACAGCAGAAAAGATCTTGCAGTGTGGCTTCTACTGGCCACAACTTTTTAAAGACGCACATGAGTACTGCAAGACATGCTACCAGTGCCAACACTTGGGCCGGATATCTAGGAGAAATGAAATGCCGCTCCAACCAATATTCGTTGTTGAAATTTTTGATGTTTGGGGGACAGATTTTATGGGACCGTTTCCCAACTCTTTTGGGAACGTATATATTCTCCTCGCTATTGACTATTTTTCAAAATGGGTCGAGGCTGTGCCCAGCCGGACTAATGACAACAAAGTTGTCGTTAGATTCCTCAAAGAAAACATCTTTTCTCGGTTTGGGTATCCCCACGCAATTATCAGTGATAATGGATCTTATTTTTGTAATAGGACTTTCGAGTCCTTAATGCGGAAATACTCCATTACTCACAAGCTGTCAACGCCCTATCATCACCAAACTTGTAGGCAAGCCGAGACTTCAAATCGGAACATTAAACAGATATTAGAGAAAATGGTTTCCAAAAACTGTAAAGATTGGTCGTCAAAACTTATTGATGCCCTTTGGGTATTCCGAACTGCCTATAAGACCGATCTTGGAATGTCTCCATATAGGCTTGTTTATGGAAAGGCTTGCCACCTTCCAGTTGAAATTGAGCATAAAGCATTCTGGGCAATAAAAGAGTTGAATATATCTTTAGGAGATGCGGGCAGCAAAAGAAAGCTGTAGCTGAACGAATTGAACGAGCTTCGGGATAAAGCTTACGAGAATGCTGTAATTGTCAAAAACCGAACGAAGGTGTTCCACGATAAACACCTTATACGCAAAACTTTCAAACCTGGTCAACATGTTTTACTTTACGACACTCGGTTACATTTCCATCCTGTCAAGCTTAGATCTCGATGGAAAGGGCCATTTTTGATGCGCACTGTCTATCCGCACGGTGCGGTCGATTTAGAAAATCGGGAGGACGGTTCACTATTTAAAGTGAACCGACATAGACTTAAATCGTTCCTCACTGCGGACCTTTCGAAGGAACTCCTATTTTGCAGGAGCTGATCTACATTGACTGATCTTCCTCCATCTACCCCTAAATTTCGATTATCTAGCCAAAACACTGTTTCAAACAAGTTTGGGGGTATGTATCACTTGTAATTATATAAAAACAAAATAAAAATAAAAATTTTTGAAAAAAAAATGTTTTGGGTATTTTTGTAAATTTCCAGTTTTAATAAAAAAATTAAAAAAAATTATTTACAAATAATTTCCACTTTTTAAGAGGGGATTTTTGCAAATAACCAACATATCCCCCCTATAAATAGAATCCGACCCCTCTCGGTTTTTATCAAACCCTAAAAATTGCTCTCAGAAAACCCTAGCCGCCGCAGCATCCAGAAGAAGAAGATCGCTCAATCGCGCCGCGCAACCGCCGCCGAAGCCCGATTTCCGCAGCGCAACCGCCGCGCCATTGCCTCTTCTCCCTCTGAATTTTTTCAGAGGAGGTTTGCATCATCTCTCCCTCTCTGTTAATTTTTTTTATAAATCTGCGAATTTTCTGAATGGCACCAACTATGCAATTAGAATGAGATTTTTCACAAATATTTGCACACACAATTTACGGGAGTTATTTTGGTGATGAGATCACACGGCGAGAGTGGCACTTTTTAATTTTCAATCATCCCAATACCTATGCTCCTCCAGATCTACTCACTCATTTTTACGAGTGCATGGAGGAAGGTTGCCTATCACAATACGGTTTTATTAAATTCATTTAGGGCGATAGAGAAATAATCATTGATAGGGACTTCATCCATGAAGTCACTTTAATTCCTAAATTACCTGTTCACGGCCAACCCCTCCAATTTGAAGACTACTTACCCTTAATGGGTAATGACTGTTCAAGAGAACCTAGGAAGGGCATACAGGATAGAACCCTCTTCGCCAATGTATTACCGTATGTCGTTGGGCACAAAACAACATTTTTGGCAGTTCACATAACACAACATTTTTCACCCCATCTCTTCATATCGTGCACACCTTAATGACTACAAACCCTAGATTTGACATGTGCACGGTTTTACTTATGTTAGTTATATGTATGCCCTAGAGGCCATTACTATACATAGGATGTATATTGTAGTGGATGCTGGGACATATATAGTGAGGGCTTTCTTGCTCGACATGATAGTATGCTATCTGGTTGAACTTTACCTTAACGTGTATACTGATTGTCTCTCTGTTACATGTTGGTAAAGCCCTTAGGATGTGTGCTTGACTACCTGGACTATGATGCGGATCATACTAGTGGGGACATGGTAGTCCATAAGTACATCCTTCAAAGTCCCTAGTCAAGGGTATATCGAGACGGGGCATCGATATACCAGAGTAGACTAGCGTATACCTTCTCGACCCATACAGATGGGCGATGGATGATCCCATATCCATTGGTGTTTGACATCAGAGATGATATACGGGTGCTCAGTAAAGACTGGGTACACTGGACGGACTCGCCGAGAACTCCCAGATGGTATTATACCTCACGTCAGATGGCAGTTCTCTGGTGACACTGGTACAGAGTAGTCTGTTGACCCGAGATCGTCATAGAGTCTTGTGTGGTTCCCACTGTGCTTTGATTTCCATCTTACCACGTCCAAGAGGGCGTGCAAAACGGTGGTTTTTGGGTACAGTCCCGAGTCACATGGAGGCAATGAGCGATAGGAGGGGATTCGTCTCTCCCGGTATAGGGGGTTGATGTTGCGCTGTGTTCGATTGGCTATAACAGGAAATCCCTGGCCAGGGTTGCTAAGATTTACTGGTAAGTGTTACCTGTAGTTTCTCGAATTGTTATAGACCTCATATCAACACGACTTATCAAGCTATTGGGGTCTGACGTTTACCACCCCTAGGCGAGATATGCGACATATCAGACGATCAGACCGGACTGTACGGTAGTGTTACTGGTTGGATTCACTGGAGTATGAGCGGGCTTGCTCGTCGATCTTCAGATCGCTCAATACCCGGGTGGCCGTTACGTTTAGCAGACCGCTTGAGGCTTGTGGGTGTTTGATATGATCATCATCTGCTGCCGGCGTATTGACGAGTCTTTAGAGTCCTACACAGAGGTTTCCTGGCTCAAGCGAAACGAAATAGGAGCGCATATGAGATATGTGCGGGACCGAGAATAATGCGTGTATGTGATACCGTATTTCATTCTCGCGATCAATGTGTCGGATGGTTGTATGCGATATAACCTTGTTATCGATTCAAGCGTTGAATCGATAAGCCGATACATTGAATACTAGTCGGTTGTGTGCGACATGACCGGATCATTGAATCAAGTGTTGATTTAATGATTTAATGCATAATTATATATTTGATATATTACTTTGCATTAACTAGTATTGGTTCACTTTAAATGGATTTTCTCACTTGGATTGTGCACATTGTATATGTGATATACATTTGTACATTTGATTGTATCATGTTTGATGATACATGATAGTTTGGTGTATGGATTAAACCATGGTTGGTCAATGGTTAGGGTTTCTTTTGCTTCATTTATTCATTTATTTATCCATTTTGTTTATTTTAGCAAAAGAAAATAATGAAGAGATAATGGTGGCTTTCTTTGTTTGTTTATGAACCTTCATGAAGGTTTGACCAAAGTAACCATTTTGTCTTCATGTCTTAACCCAACTATTCACTAACCCTTGTTAATTCTCTACACCTAACTATGGTTTGATTATGATAAGGATGATTATGCTTTTCTATTCTTGAATTCTTATGATAACTTATCATCTTCTTCCTCTTCTTCTTCTTCATGAAGAAACCTTACTTCATCAATGGTGGATTGATGAAACAAGTGAGAAATCCAATTCTAAAGTCTACCCACTTCCTATTTCTTCATCCTCTACCTCCTGCCAAGTAGTAGAGTGTGTTCTCTTCACAAGTTTTTGGACTTGGTGAAGTTGGAGATTGATCTAGCGATGCCTCGACGTAGATCATCTTCGGCATCGTCGTCGATGACCTAGCCCGTCCATTCTCCGATGAAGCCGACGCTAGAGCTCGGGGTTCGACTTGGACAGCGAGGAGACCTCATTGCGGAGCTATGGAGGTGGAGCACCGGATCTACAAAGGTTGTATTTCCGTTATCTTATAGTTTAGTTGTAAACTAGTTCTTTTATCGCCTAGAAATCTAGCCAACGATCCGTATTAGGGTTTCTCGGCACCTCTAATTTTTGAAATTGGCATGGTTGATGCCTTGTGAGACCTCCTTAGGGTGCCTAGGAACCCTACAGTGGTATCAGAGCCTAGCTAGAGCCTTAGGCGAAGTCTAGACGGAGTTAGAAGTCCGATCGAACCAAAACCTAACCCGGAAAACGGCTCTCTGGACTTTTTTGTAAAATGTGGATTTTTGTAAATTAAAAATATGCAGAAAAATCAGCAGGCGATTGTATGGGTTACTGTAAAATTCGAGCCCATAACTCCATCATTCAGCCGCGGTTCCGCGGCATGAGCATGCCTCATGCGGCGGATCCGCGGCAGTTTTGTCGTATTGGTCATCGAATTTTGCACCATAATTAATAAGTTTCTGTGCTGGTTTTCCTGGGAATATTTTAATATTTATTCCAGAGTTTTATTTTCTGGGTTGTATGAGGAACTCCGTGTATCGATCGGAATGTCTAATTTTGTCTATGTGGCTTTCCGGATAATTTTTTGAATTTGTTAAAAAGTTCGACCGGATATAAATACCCAATTTTTCCCCTGTCGGGAAATTTCCAAGTGTTGGATTTTTCCGTGGTTTAAAGACGTTCTAAGTAGTGCAAGTAACTCGATGGACCCTCTAGAAGACAACAAACCTTAACTCGATTATGTGACCGTCTTGAACTGCCCTTTGAACCTTAGGGTTTGGGGCAGTACGGCGTGCCACATGTGAGGCGTTGGCTTGACCCTTCTACGGCTGGACCGTCGGTACTGAGGCACGAACTGAATGTTGTTAGACTTATTTCATGTGTTGATCTGTATCGGGAAAACTTGGGTGTTCGAATATTCGATCGGAAAGTTTAACATTTTCTATTTATCCGGAATGTGATACAATAATTGGAATTCACAAATTGTTATGAGATAACGGAATGAATATTATAAACGTAGCAGTTTAGTCTCACTTGATCGGTTGCCACGGAATTTTGATGTGATCAAAAGTCCGTCGCAATCACGTAGCGTACGCGGATACTCGCCGGGTAAACTTAATAGACAGCCTCACTCCATAGCCCCGACCAAGTGATTGTAGGAGAACCCCGTCGCCGAAAGCATCCGTTCGGGTGCTCGCGGTAGCGGTGTTCCGCCTTGGTGCACTTCGTCGACGGTATCGGGGGTGCGGCCGTCTACTGAAGTTTGCGACGAGCATTCGATCAGGATGTCGGGAATCTTGTTGAATTACCCGACTTAATATTGAAAAGTGTTTTCAATGATGAGACTAAAATGCGGGGTTTATAATTGTTAGGCATACGATGTCTAAGTAATTCATTTGGTCAGGCATGAGATGTCTGAGGAGGTTGCGGATTCCAACTGTTGTAGTTTTACACTTTCTTTTCTGTGACCGTAAGTGTAATATGTGATATCGCCGGTTTCGTTGCTATATGTCAATGACAATTGGGATGCGCATATTTACTTACGTTGATGACATGTGATGTTATGTGTTGCTGGATATGTTATATTGGATCGTCGTGTTTGAATAGCCGGGGTTTTTTATGTGAGATGAGTGTTTTTCATTTTCATTCATGTAAAAACTTGTATGTAATATTCTTTTATGTGGGGCGCTTCCAGGTTGCGGAAGTTGTCACCGTTGTTGTATGTTATTTACTTTTCCGCACTAGGATAGACCCAAGGAGGAGGGCACAAGTAACCGGGTTCTGGAGTCCAGTGGGAGACCAACTCGAGGAGTCGAGTCCGGGTCTCCTAACTCTAGAATTGGTAGGGTTGCTTGCCGCTCTCGTAGGGGTCTAGGGGTGTGGGTTTGGCTATTCATCACGACCGTGGAATCCGTGTTTTGTACTGGCTCGTATTGAAAACACGGACGTCCTAGTATATCCAATATTTCATATGTTTCTTCTGCTGCGATATCTGTGATGTGATCATGTGATGTTCTGTGATAGATACAGTACATAGTATATATGATATATTATATAGGCGTTACTTATGTTTTACACCCGCGCTAGCCCTGCCCCGCTCTGTCGTTAGTTACCTAACCTAACGGTGCACGAGGAGGCATCGAGGCGAATGCGGATGGCATAAGTGTACGTCGTATTTATCTGTGATGTTTAGGTATTTAAATGATGGGACTTCATTAATGGGATTAATGAAATAAAAAGAAACCTAAGATGTTGTAGAATCGAATTTCAAAATAAAACAGGTAGCTACAGTTCTTGCTTTGCACAGCGGTATATACGATATATCCTGCACCTTATTCGATAAGGAAATGACCGAGATCCCTTCACCGGGAGTGACTCCTTTAGCAATAACTGGTAGATGCTACACACTCGGTTTGTCTCTTGATTGCTTTTAAGAGTTTTTGCTTTGCACAGTGATATATATGATATATCCCGCAGCTCATTCGACGAGGAAAGGACCGACGATCCCTTCACCGGGAGTGACTCCTTTAGCAAAACTGGAAAAGCCTCAAAAGCACTCCATTTCAAAAATCATTTGATTCTACAACGATATCAAGTTCATTACGCAATAGGTTTTCAGAAAAACCTGTCGTAGCCCTCCGTCATTTCAGATAAGTTGTATATAGTATTCGTGCTGCATTTGTTGGCTTTCGTAAAGGTGCAGTGTGCGGTAGCTATATGCTGCTTATCTGCCAGCATACGATGCGATTGGATTAGGGTAGTCGTGCGGCTTTGTTGGCTTTCGTCAAGGGTCGTGCGGGTGGGTTTAATTCAATCAAGAAATGTACGGGTTGAACTTGACTAGCGGGCTATGGTTTGTTGGCTTTCGTCAAGGTCATAGCACGTTAGGGGCAAAATATTATCGGGAATTTCAAGTGTTGAAATTTGCAATGAGATTGCATACCTTCTATGAGATAGTTGGATCCTGATACCCGCTGCGAGTAATTGTTACTCCTGGGAGAGTTTTATACATTACAATTAGCCGATCAAGTAGGTGTCTAGAAAGGTGTCAACGGGGTTACGCCTCTGGGAAAACGAGGTTTACATTAATTAGGTTCGTGCGAAAGCACGGGGGACCTCCCTCAAAGTACCGACACTGGCCTGGCTGAAAGATTGGCGAATTTATAGTGTGTAATTAATCCCGGCTAGTCTTTCCTTTTAGGGTTTGAAGGAAGATTTGATAAAAAGCAGTGGGAGCCATCCTGATTAGATAAAATAAAAACCAATCTATTCTTGCAAGAGCGCACGCTGAGTGTTTTCTTCTCTCTCTCTCCAGGTAGCGACCATATCACACCTTAATCAAGATAATAATACGGAATATTGACCGAACCCGCTTGTTATACTGAGCTGGGGAACGTTGGTCCCGCTCCAACTTATAATTGTTATAAGACAGAGCAGGAAATTGGGGAATACCAGAATTCCCGTGCCACCCAAACGAAGAGAGTGCATGTTGATGCATCATCTTCGGGTGTGTTCATTACAGAGAAGTATTTCTCAGTATTCTTTACGTCCTGGGTATGTGATACCAGATCAGGATCCCAGATATGTAATATGTTACATAGGGCTACAGAAAGGTAGAGAACTGAGAACGGGTGATAAGTTTCATGAGACAGAAAATGGGGCAAGTGTTGCAGCCAAGTCTGTTGGTCACTGTCATCCTGTATTACCAATACATTGATTCTGAACGAATGTTGTTAGATACCGAACCTGATATACAAAATCATATCAGTCTCTTTATTAGTAAAGAAATGATAAAATTTTGTATTGTTGGATAATGTTTTGAACATTTCCTATATCAAAAGTTGATCGGTTCAGGCACCTTATCTAAAAGCATTAATGTTCTAAATCAAACTACAGTTCTTAGTATATGGAACACACACAAGAGGAAGAGTTCAGAAATGAACGAATCCTTCTTGAGGCATTGTAGACTAGGTCATATCAATGCGACCCGACTAGCTGAAGTTACATTTAGATGCATATTTAAATCTGTTTGAATTTACATCTTATGAAACTTGCCAGTCATGTCACAAAGATAAGATGACCATAGCACCGTTTACTGGAATTAGAGAAAGAGTTAGTGAACTCTTGGGATGATACATGTTGATGTATGTAGGTCCCCTGTCTACACATGCCAGGACTGATTCTTTGTACTTCATTACATTCTCTGATGATCTTTCGAGATTCGGACCTATGTTCCTGTTGAAACACAAGTCCGAACCTTTTGAGATATTCACAGAATATAAGTTAGAAGTAGAGAACCGATAAGGGTATAAGTATTATGTCCTTTGATGTGATCAAGGAGGAGAATACTTGTGCACGGAATTCCTGGACTATTCTAAAGGAGAATGAGATTCTCTCTCAGCATTACTCCTCCGTATACACCATTGCACGATGGTATGTCGGGGCGGAGCAGATACACCCTATCTGATATGGTGTGCTCTATGATGAGTACTACTGAGTTACCTATTTCCTTTTTGGGAGTTATGCACTTAAGAAGCTGCATACCTATTGAATAGGGTTCCAATCAAATCAGTTGCCTACCACTTCATATGTGATATGGAAAGGGAAGAGCCCATGTCTTAAGCTAGTTAAGATTTGGGGTTGACCGGCCTATGTCTAAAAGCAAAATCCGGACAAGCTCGAGGCAAGATCTGTTATGTAGAACTGGAAATGTTCCAGCTATACAAACTGCAGCTGATGATTTGAAAGAACCAAAGGATTCAATAGTTACCAACGAACCTCAGCCTCTCCGCCGATCTAGTAGGGTTCCTCACCCACCTGAGAGATACTTCTGTTTCTCTATGACAGTGGGAGCGAGGATTGCATCATGAGATGATGACCCAACTAGTTTCGAGCTGGCCATCAGGAGTAAGACTCTATAAGAATGGCTGGATGCTTAGTGATCTGAGATGGAATACTTATACACCAACAAAGTATGGACTTTGGTTGCTATATCTGAAGGGTTAAATCCCCATCAGGAGCAAGTATATCTTGAGAAGATTACTTGGTGTAGATGGAAAAGTTGAGACTTTCAAAGCTAGACTTGTTAAAGCTTTGCATCATTGACCAGGTGTGGGTAATGATCAAACCTTTTCAAGTAGCTATGCTTAAGTCCTTCCAGATCCTACTTGTCACGGCTACATACCATGACTGCGATATCTGGTGGTTGGGTGTCTTGACTGCTTTTCTAAATGATGATTTAGAAGAGAGCGTCTATAAGTACACAGCCAGAGGGCCTCGTAGACAGTGGGAGCAGCGGAAACGTATGCAAGATGCTTTATAGGATAAAGCAGGCATCGCGGAGTTGGAACATCTGTTTTGATGGAGTAGTCAAAGAGTTTGACATCATCAAAATGGTAGATGAACCTTGTATAAACAAAAAGGTAGTAGGGAGTATGCTGGTGATCCTCGTAGAGTACGTGGATGACATACTCTTGATAAGAAAGGATTTTCCTATGCTACGCTCGGTCAATCTCCGCTTATCACAATGATTCTCCATATAGGATCAAAGTGATGCCTCCTAAATCCTGAGTTTTGGATCTATGAGATAGATCTAATTGGATGTTAGAATTCTCACTAGTTGTAGTGAGATGGTATCAATTGGTCCTGGGGAGAATCACTGGAAGGGTTCCAGGGTGATAAAGACGACTGAATGTCAGTCACAGGCATTGTCTTTACCCTCAGTGGAGGGACGGTATGTTGGAAGAGTTCCAAGCTAGATACCGTGACATACTAGACGATAAAGGCAGGATACATCGCTACTTAAGATGCTACCAAAGAGGATGTTTGGGTGTATATTGGTTCATGAGATGAACTACGTTCCTTCCATTGTGTGACAATGGAGTTGTGGCTTATGCCAAGGAACGCCGGTCCCATCAGTGATCCAGACATATTCTAAGGCAGTATCACCTGATCATGGAGATGGTTGATCTCCAGGGGATCGAGGTCAGGAGAGTAGACTCAGAGGACAACACAGCGGATCCACTCACAAAGGCCTGTTCCCAGAGAGAGACTTTTATGGGATGGTAGAGTATGAGATACTTCAAACCACTGCTACAGATGGCCCTAGTGCAAGTGGGAGATTGTTAGTTATATGTATGCCCTAGAGGCCATTACTATACATAGGATGTATATTGTAGTGGATGCTGGGACATATATAGTGAGGACTTTCTTGCTCGACATGATAGTATGCTATCTGGTTGAACTTTACCTTAACGTGTATACTGATTGTCTCTCTGTTACATGTTGGTAAAGCCCTTAGGATGTGTGCTTGACTACCTGGACTATGATGCGGATCATACTAGTGGGGACATGGTAGTCCATAAGTACATCCTTCAAAGTCCCTAGTCAAGGGTATATCGAGACGGGGCATCGATATACCAGAGTAGACTAGCGTATACCTTCTCGACCCATACAGATGGGCGATGGATGATCCCATATCCATTGGTGTTTGACATCAGAGATGATATACGGGTGCTCAGTAGAGACTGGGTACACTGGACGGACTCGCCGAGAACTCCCAGATGGTATTATACCTCACGTCAGATGGCAGTTCTCTGGTGACACTGGTACAGAGTAGTCTGTTGACCCGAGATCGTCATAGAGTCTTGTGTGGTTCCCACTGTGCTTTGATTTCCATCTTACCACGTCCAAGAGGGCGTGCAAAACGGTGGTTTTTGGGTACAGTCCCGAGTCACATGGAGGCAATGAGCGATAGGAGGGGATTCGTCTCTCCCGGTATAGGGGGTTGATGTTGCACTGTGTTCGATTGGCTATAACAGGAAATCCCTGGCCAGGGTTGCTGAGATTTACTGGTAAGTGTTACCTGTAGTTTCTCGAATTGTTATAGACCTCATATCAACACGACTTATCGAGCTATTGGGGTCTGACGTTTACCACCCCTAGGCGAGATATGCGACATATCAGACGATCAGACCGGACTGTACGGTAGTGTTACTGGTTGGATTCACTGGAGTATGAGCGGGCTTGCTCGTCGATCTTCAGATCGCTCAATACCCGGGTGGCCGTTACGTTTAGCAGACCGCTTGCGGCTTGTGGGTGTTTGATATGATCATCATCTGCTGCCGGCGTATTGACGAGTCTTTAGAGTCCTACACAGAGGTTTCCTGGCTCAAGCGAAACGAAATAGGAGCGCATATGAGATATGTGCGGGACCGAGAATAATGCGTGTATGTGATACCGTATTTCATTCTCGCGATCAATGTGTCGGATGGTTGTATGCGATATAACCTAGTTATCGATTCAAGCGTTGAATCGATAAGCCGATACATTGAATACTAGTCGGTTGTGTGCGACATGACCGGATCATTGAATCAAGTGTTGATTTAATGATTTAATGCATAATTATATATTTGATATATTACTTTGCATTAACTAGTATTGGTTCACTTTAAATGGATTTTCTCACTTGGATTGTGCACATTGTATATGTGATATACATTTGTACATTTGATTGTATCATGTTTGATGATACATGATAGTTTGGTGTATGGATTAAACCATGGTTGGTCAATGGTTAGGGTTTCTTTTGCTTCATTTATTCATTTATTTATTCATTTTGTTTATTTTAGCAAAAGAAAATAATGAAGAGATAATGGTGGCTTTCTTTGTTTGTTTATGAACCTTCATGAAGGTTTGACCAAAGTAACCATTTTGTCTTCATGTCTTAACCCAACCATTCACTAACCCTTGTTAATTCTCTACACCTAACTATGGTTTGATTATGATAAGGATGATTATTCTTTTCTATTCTTGAATTCTTATGATAACTTATCATCTTCTTCATGAAGAAACCTTACTTCATCAATGGTGGATTGATGAAACAAGTGAGAAATCCAATTCTAAAGTCTACCCACTTCCTATTTCTTCATCCTCTACCTCCTGCCAAGTAGTAGAGTGTGTTCTCTTCACAAGTTTTTGGACTTGGTGAAGTTGGAGCTTGATCTAGCGATGCCTCGACGTAGATCATCTTCGGCATCGTCGTCGATGACCTAGCCCGTCCATTCTCCGATGAAGCCGACGCTAGAGCTCGGGGTTCGACTTGGACAGCGAGGAGACCTCATTGCGGAGCTATGGAGGTGGAGCACCGGATCTACAAAGGTTGTATTTCCGTTATCTTATAGTTTAGTTGTAAACTAGTTCTTTTATCACCTAGAAATCTAGCCAACGATCCGTATTAGGGTTTCTCGGCACCTCTAATTTTTTAAATTGGCATGGTTGATGCCTTGTGAGACCTCCTTGGGGTGCCTAGGAACCCTACAACTTAATTCAATTGGTGCTGGCAAAAGGGCTGCAAATTACCCATGCCCTATGTTAGTGACACAACTGTGTCGCTATTTCCTCCCTGTGGAGGAATTTGAGTTTTACATGCATGGAGGTATACCCATTAGGCCTCTTATTGAGGGCATATCCACGTCCTATACCCGCTTAAATGATGTATGGTCACGGACAGAACCGGCCGACTTGTACCCGCGAGAACACCCAGCTCCAGCTCGACCGCGAGCGAGGAAGAGCTTACCGCCGCAGAACATGCACGTCTGCTTAGAAGAGCCACTAGGGGGAATGATAGGCTGGTAGGGATGGTGACCAACTTGGATAACCGGGTGACAGAGATTGAACATGGCGTATCTACGCTGTTGGCAAGAGAGGAACGTTCCCGTTCACGTTCAAGGGACGGTGAAGACATGAGCAGTGGGGGCACTGCTTTTGGTAAGTTTGGGGATGGAGGTGGTTTGTAAATAATTATCATTGAATTGCATATTTTAATTTTTGTACATATTTTTTCTTTTCTTTCTTTACATGTTTAATTCTGCATTGCATCTTTATAAAAAAATTTATGAAAATTGAAAAAAATTAAAATAAAAAATATATAAATGTAAAATCAAATAAAAATTGAAAAACTAAAAGGATAAAAAAAAATTCAACTTGGCCATCTTTGACTTAAGTTTGACAAAACGGTTAACTAGGTAGGAAAAACTAGATCCTAAACTTAGTAAATTAAAAACCTTAAAAATAACCTTTCTTAAAGATTAACGGTAGAAAATATATGCCCTTTTAGTTTATTTAGAAATAGGCAAATTTTGAGTTCAGTTCTTAGGCTAAGTCAAAATAAAGGAAGATTATTAAAATTTTTATTGAAGTGTAAGTCTGAAAAATAATTCCGAACCTTTATTCTAAATTCTGAAATTATATACCCTATAACTTGCACAAACACGCACCTTGAAACTTGGGACAGTAGAGGATACCTTGAATTGCTCTTGTCTAAAATCCTTAGTATGAGAAAAAAATGAATGTATAAGTGTGAAATGAGAGATATAAAAGAAAAAAATGAACACTGGTTTTGTAATTACTTATGGCTGCGTAAAAATAAAAAATTATAGCGAGGGTGCTTTATGACCTAGTGCCTTAGACTAATTGGTTTGGGAGTCACTGCTAAAAGCCTTAGGTATTACAAGACGAGGAATTATGCCTAATTGCGCGAACACATTTTGTAATCGGTCGTTAGTACCTTAAGAAGTATTAACGGTCGCATGAAGGATGTGTGAGCAATTTCATCTAAAATTCACCAACTAAAAGTACTTTGGACGATGGACAATAGTATGTTAGTTTGAATTGAATTTCCAAGTGTAGGGGTGATACATACACACACGTAGGGGTATATGATTGTGGTTTTTGATGAGAAATAGGAATGAAAAATAGGAATTATATGTTCAGTATAGATGATAAAAATTCCTAAGTTGAGATGGAACCTTAGAATGAAAATTCAAAAGATACTGAAAGCAAAACAAATTTATAGAACATATACAATCTTATGTTAAATGATAAGTGAGAGTGAAAAATATGGGTTGATGATTTCTAAATTGAAGATTATAGAATTTCTTACTAGAATACCGAATTGAAGAATGAGAGTCAAAAGGCCAAATTGATCGGATTTTATGGGTAGTATCCGCTGAAAACCCTCAGGAGACAACACTCCTCCTACTAGGGACACCTAGAGGTTTAACGGCTTGTTGCACGAGCTCAGCGCAATCATGATTCCTTGCGAAAGTGAGGTTAGGATTTTTTCAAAAATAAAAATAGTTTTTCTCGGGACGAGCAAAAGATAAGTTTGGGGGTATTTGTTCATTTCAGAATGTTGCATTATTATATTCCCCATTCTTAATCATATTGCAAATAAATAGGTGCTTTTGATCCATGTCTGCTAAATAGTTGCAGGTTATAGGTTGTCAGAACAATACAGTGAAATTCAGAAAAAAAACGCTATAAATGTGAGACTACGACCAACAAGTAGATGAATCTGTATGATGCCGCCTACCAGTTTAAGGAACAAACAACGATCAATGAACAGTTCAATGCACAAAGTAAGAGGGCAGCACAAGATTCAAGACTTCAATGCGAAGCTTACGGTAAAAGTCCACAAATTCTGCACTGTTGGAAATTTGGAAAAAAGTAGAAAAGATTCTGAAGAACCAAGAGAAGAAACAGAAGGAAATAGCAACATGAAGCAACCTTGAGAAGTTGAGCCAGAGATTCCTCAAGATGGCCGCGGATCCGCGGCCAAACATGGCATTCCGCCGTGGTTCCACAGCCGTGCAGTGTACGTGTCGGTGCATGTGTCGGTGGGTGTCGGTGCTTTGACCCGGCTTTCTTAGGGTAGTCTTGTAATTTCAAATGAGGATCAGATGTAAACCCTAGGGTTTCTCCTATCTATAAATAGGAAAGCCTACAGCCTCTTTTGGAGCATGCCTCTTTTAATTTCTAGATTAAATTTTAGTTTCATTGTAATCATCAAGAGGTGTCAATAGAAGTATGTTTTTTTTATCATGCATTTTTCATTCGAATTTAATTTCTGCAATTTTCGTATCTTTCTTTTATTATCTGCAAGTTAATTAGTAAATTAAAAATAAAATTATACGGATGAATCTCATCGTAATTTCCCTAATGAGTGAGTAATTCCTCACTTGTTAGGGTTAGGATCGGGGAGGTTTGAGAGATGGAAATCTCTCACTCCTTTCTTGCCCTTCTAACATTTTAAATTAGGACTCTATGTGAATCAAACACACACCGCTCACTACGGCACCCTATCCTACGAGATAGCGGTGATTCCCTAGTTAGACCAGTTGTGGTTGATTTACATAGAGGTTAGGGTAAGAGTTAAGAAAGGACGGACAAGGACCAAAAGGAAGAAACTTCGTTTCTTCCTGGTCGTGCTAATCCCCTTTGTTAACTATTACCCTAACACCTATGTTCTTAATTAGGGCAAAAAAAAGCAGTGAGTAGAGTTTTATTTCCAAACTAATCTAATCCTAACCCTAGCAAGGTTTTAATTCAGATTAAATTCAATCTTAGTTTTTATAAAAATCAAAACCTACCAAAAATAGGACTTAACTCGTTAGAACAATAAGAAAAGAAAACGTTTTGCCTGTGGACCGACCCGTACTCAACCGGCTAGCTACCAAGTGACACCGTTATTGATTGCGGTATATTTTTAATTTTTGATCTATCTTTTAAAACGCTCGCATACGCAAAAGAAAAAAACCAATCAAATGGCGCCGTTGCCAGAGATAGCGGTAGTTATTTTCTTTTTGTAATTTCGGGTTAATTGAAATTGAATTTTTTTTTTTATAAAAACTGAAAAATATCAAAACATAAAATAATATCATCTTGTTATTTTTTGAAGGGTTTTGTGTGAATTGCGCAGGAAAGGAAGAAGGACAGATTCAGATCTGAAGTAAGCTCGGTGAACAAATCCAGAAACAGAAGATCAGAACAGACAGAGGAGAACCACAACAGAAAATACAAAAATTTTGACGGCCTGATCCAACAGAACGACCGCGAAACCGCGGCTAAAGGAGGTGTTTGACCACGGAACCGCGGTCAATCGCTTACGTCAGCAGTCCATTTTGCCCTGTAAGCATTCCATTTCTCCTCTGTAACCTCCTGAACTCCACTGAAAAATTTTCCTGCAGGGTTGTTTGCGCAAAACTTCTTCTCTCTCTCCAATAAATCAATTTTGTGTAGGATTCTTTGTGCTGCAAATAAAAGTAAATTTTTTTTGGCAAGTGTTTTAGATTTTTTTATGTTAATTGCTTTGCAAATTTAAAACGGACTTTTAAAGGGCTATAACACCAATCCAGATTGGATAGGGATTTCATTACCCTACCTAAGAGCCCAAAAATCACAAAAAGCATATGCATCAACCCTCGAGTTAATTAAAAAATATTTAGACTCAGCCAATTAAGGACTGTCGTGCACATTAGGACAGGAGAAGGTTGTGGGCAATCGGTCGTTTATCTGAACCTGACTTTGTGGTGCATAGGCTAGACAAGTGGGAAAGGTAATTTTAAAAGGCCCATCTTACGGTGATTCATGAGCGGATCCCTCCTTTCTTTACTTGTGCTTATCTGGTCACAATTGGCGGTGAAGAAGCGATTTGAGGGATATCTCACAAATTGCCCTTTGGACCAATTAGGAGCAGTCTAGTTGACTTAGGAGACCCTAGCTCTAGGCTTGATTGTGCATGCTTAAATTGTGATTGCTTAGAAGTGTGTCGTAGTTCCTTATAAAAATCTTTTGCAAAACTCTTTATAAAAAAAACAAAAAAAAACCACAGAACAAAATTTTTACAAAAACTTGCCATTTTGTCGCTAGAAATCCATTGCACCCAACTTTCACCCACGTTTTCTCCATTGACTTTTTCTTACCCCCAAATTCTACGTTTAACTACACTAAAGCTCATTTAGTGTATGTCCAGTTGGACTAGGGGCACTAATGCCCGTTTAGTCCGTGTCTCGTTAGTGCCTACTGGCGACGTGTTCGACTCCGAAGTTGAAATTCGCTCCACTTCTTTACCTTCATCTTCAAATTCATCATCTTCTAAGGAGATGTCGGGATTCAATCCTAATAACCCCTTACCTATTTCGGGACTGATTCCACCTCAACTGGGTGCGAATAACCCACAGCACCCTCCTGTTGAAGCGCCCCAACGAATAGCGCTCCAGGATCTTTTCTATCCAACCCGCACCGCACTTCCCACTTGTCTTTCACTTCCGTCGGCTAATGGGGATAATTTCGAAATTAAGCCCCACTTCATCAATATGTTGCCCAAATTTCACGGGCTGAAATCCGAAGATGCCTACATCTTCATTAACAAATTCCAGAATGTTTGCGCAATGATGAAGACCACCCAACTTTCCGATGATGATATAAGGCTACGTGTCATTCCTTTCGCTTTATGTAACCTAGCTGAAAAGTGGTTATATAGTACGGCATCGTATTCCATAAAAAGTTGGGAAGCGTTAGTTAAGGCTTTTCTAAAAAAGTTTTACCCACACCACACGATCGCGAGAATTCGCAATGAAATTAACTAATTTTCCCAGCTTCCTTCCGAAACTTTTTGGAAGTGTTTTGAACGATTTAAGGACCTTCTTGTTCAGTGCCCTCACCACGGTATCGAGAGATGGCAACTTTGCCAAACATTATACGAAGGACTCAACCCAGCAACTAAGCAGTTGCTGGAAACCATTTGTTAAGGTCACTTTCTTACAAAATCTGACGAGGAAGCTTGGCAATTTCTCGACGATCTTGCTGAACAAACGCTTCAGTGGGAAAGCAATAGACAGACCGCTTTGTCCACTTCATCTACTTCATCCGGTCAGTCTAGGGCAGGTGTTCATCAACTTGACATGTCAATTGCAATGAAAGCCGAAATGGCCGCAATTACATGAAAACTAGAAGCAATTGAGAGTAAATTCTCTTCGCCTTCTCCTGTCCCCGCTTTACCCCCTCGCACTATATGCGCTTGTTGTTCGGATTCATCCCATTTGACCGAAGAGTGTCCTTACAACCCACCTGCTCAAGGATAGGATCAAGTCAATGCTTTCTTTCAGCAGAGACAAAGAAATGATCCATACTCTTCAACTTATAATCCTGGTTGGAGGAACCACCCCAACTTTGCTTGGAATCAAAATCAACAATAATTCCAAGGCAATAACAATTTTCAGAGGCCTCCTCCACAACAACAAGCCCCTCAACAAACTCAATATCAGCAACCTTTCCAACCCCAACCATACCAAAATCAAATAAATAATTTTGCACCAAACAACTTTTTTCCTCAAAATAATTTTGTTCAACCAAATAATGATAAGGTTTCCTCGCTAGAACGAAGTCTGAATGCGTTTTTAAAACAATCTACGCAATCCTCAGCCAACATCCAATCTTCCATTCAGTCTTTGGTGCAACACACTGCATCACATGAGCAAAGTATCAAAACCATTGAAGCTCAAATTGCATAACTGAATGCTGCTCTAAGCGAGCGAGAGAAGGGGAAACTTCCATCTCAACCACTGCCAAATCCTGGTCACACACAAAATGCACATGTTGCTCATGAACAACAAAATCATAATGTGAGTGCCGTGACTGCATTGAGATCTGAAAAGGTATTGCACAACAACGTTGGCAATAATAATGACACCCCGGCCGCCGCTTCTTCTTCATCATCTTCTTCACCTTCTTCAGAGCCTGTTCTTCATTCTTTCCAAGGCTCTACTTCTTCTACTAATTCGAACGGACCCACATCTCACTCCACAAAAAAATCAACATTGGGATCCGTTCCAACTCCACAGTCTACTCCACAAATATTGGACTCAACAAATTTTCAAAATATTCCATTTCCATACAGGTTGTGATCCAATAAACAAACTCCACAAATGGAGAAGATTGTGGAGTTATTTAAACAGGTTAGTATTAACATATCTCTCTTGGATGCAATCCAAATGTCCCTTCTTACGCTAAAATCTTGAAGGACTTATGCACCAAGAAGAGAAAATCACCGGTACCTAAGAAAATTTTCTTGGCTAGTGCAGTAAGTGATGCTCTTACCCAACCTTTACCTCAAAAACGAAAGGACCCTGGCTGTCCTACAATTTCAATAACTATTGCTGATAAGAGAATCAACCACGCACTTTTAGATCTTGGTGCCAGTGTTAATTTTCTTCCCAATTCAGTATATGAGCAATTAGGCGTTGGAGAGCTGAAACCCACACAATGTACTCTCCAAATGGTCGACCGATCCATCACCCATCTTAGGGTTAAGTTAGAGGATGTGTTGATTAAAGTAGGGGACATCATATTCCCCGTTGAATTCATTATTATGGACACACAGCCTATAGCTAACCCTGGAGTCAAATTCCGTTGATACTCGGTCGAGCATTCCTTGCAACTTCCAATGCGGTGATCAATTGTCGAAACGGTTCAATGAACCTATCTTTTGGAAACATGACAATTGAACTCAATATTTTTAAGTTGGGGAATCAGCCCTCCGAACCTAATGCTAATATACTTGATATTTGCTCGATCCAAGAGATCACTCAGGAGGACTGTGAGCTCGAAAAATTTCTGTTCGATCACAGCAATTTTGACGCCACTAGTGCGTTCCTCCTTGAATCTGACACTGCTTTAACACCCGATAATGATTACGAGTGTTTCACTTTTTCGAACGATTTTGAAGAATCACCACCCGAATTTGAATCCTTTGAATTTTCGGATGAGTTAGCTGAACCATCCGACTCGGTTGCTTACACTCGCTTTGAACCTTTGTTGGAATCCTTCGAGTTTGAGACAGTTTCACCAATTTTACCTTCAATTGTTTCGCCTCCAAAACTCGAACTCAAGCTATTGCCGTCCACCTTAAATATGCTTACTTAGGTGAGAATTAGACCATTCCTGTTATCATCTCGGTCTCTCTAGCCCCCGAGCAAGAGAAAGCCCTTTTAACGGTCTTACAAACAATCGACAAGCTTTTGGCTGGACTATGGCGGACATCAAAGGGATTAGTCCCCTAATAGTTGAACATCATATTCATATGATGGATGATGCCAAGCCAGTAAGGGATCCACAGAGATGACGAAACCCAATAATTAAGGAGGCTATTAAAAAGGAGATTGTAAAATGTCTAAATAATGGTATCATTTACCCTATCTCTGATAGCCAGTGGGTTAGCCCCATTCACGTTGCCCCAAAGAAATCGGGCATAACGGTCATGACTAATGAGGCGAATGAGTTAATACCTATTCGCACCCAAACTGGGTGGCGAGTTTGCATCGATTATATAAAACTCAACGCCGCGACACGGAAAGACCACTTTCCATTACCTTTCATTGACCAAATGCTAGAACGATTGGCTGGGCATGAATTTTACTGCTTTTTGGATGGCTACTCCGGCTATAATCAAGTTCCCATCGCCGAAAAAGTCCAAGATAAGACCATATTCACTTGTCCTTTTGGTACGTTTGCTTACCGTTGCATGCCCTTTGGGGTATGCAACGCACCCGCTACTTTCCAGCGATGTATGATGGGCATTTTTTCAGATATGGTGGAAAAATTCTTGGAGATTTTTATGGATGATTTCTTCATTTTCGGCGACTCCTTTGATGAGTGTTTTCTATATTTAGTCGCAGTTCTTACCCAGTGAAGGGATAAGAATCTTACTTTAAATTGGGAGAAATGCCACTTTATGGTACGAGAAGGTACTGTCTTAGGACATATTATCTCGCAAAATGGCATTGAGGTAGATAAAACTTAGATCAAAGTCATTTCCAATCTTCCTCCTCCCAAATGCGTCCGAGACATTCGAGCCTTCCTTGGCCATGTCGGTTTCTATAGACGGTTCATCAAGGATTTTAGCAAGATAGCTTGACCCTTGACTCTTTTGTTGGCCAAGGACACCACTTTTGATTTCGACTCTAGCTGTATGAAGGCGTTCGAGTCATTGAAAAACACACTTACTTCCGCTCCCATTCTTTCATCTCCTGATTGGACGCATATATTTGAAATATGTGCGATGCATCTGACTTCGCAATTGGTGTTGTTCTTGGAATACACATAAATAAGATGCCGCATGTAATTTATTACGCTAGCCAAACCTTGATCGAGGCCCAATTAAATTACATAACTACTTAAAAAGAATTCTTAGCAGTTGTGTTTTCATTAGAAAAGTTCAGGCCCTATTTAATCGGCTCTTCAGTCATCGTTTACACTGACCATTCAGCTCTTCGCCATCTTTTCGCGAAGAAGGACGCTAAATCTCGGCTGATACGTTGGATTCTCTTACTACAAGAGTTTGACCTTATCATCAGAGACAAGAGAGGATGCGAAAACGTAGTAGCCGACCACTTTTTATGCCTTCCTTCTTCGCCTACACTTCAAATTCCTATTAAAGACATTTTTCCAGATGAGCAGCTCTTGACTGTATCATGCGAACCTTGGTTCACGGATATCGTAAATTATTTGGCTACTGAACTTATACCAAACGAATGGTCAAATCAGGACAGACTCAGATTTCTATTCCATGTAAAACATTTTTACTGGGATGAACCATATCTATTCAAATACTGTCCCGACCAAATTATTCATCGGTGTGTCCCCGACAATGAGTTTAAGCGCGTGCTGTCATTCTGCCACGATCAAGCGTGTGGCGGGCATTTTGGCCCTAAAAAGACAACAGAAAATATCTTAAAGTGTGGTTTCTACTTGCCACAACTTTTTAAAGACGCACATGAGTACTGCAAGACATGCTACCAGTGCCAACACTTAGGCCGGATATCTAGGAGAAATGAAATGCCGCTCCAACCAATATTCGTTGTTGAAATTTTTGATGTTTGGGGGACAGATTTTATGGGACCGTTTCCCAACTCTTTTGGGAACGTATATATTCTTCTCGCTATTGACTATGTTTCAAAATGGGTCGAGGCTGTGCCCAGCCGGACTAATGACAATAAAGTTGTCGTTAGATTCCTCAAAGAAAACATCTTTTCTCGGTTTGGGCATTCCCGCGCAATTATCAGCGATAATGGATATTATTGTTGTAATAGGACTTTCGAGTCCTTTATGCGGAAATACTCCATTACTCACAAGCTGTCAACGCCCTATCATCCCCAAACTTATGGGCAAGCCGAGACTTCAAATCGGCAGATTAAACAGATATTAGAGAAAACGGTTTTCAAAAACCGTAAAGTTTGGTCGTCAAAACTTATTGATGCCCTTTGGGCATTCCGAACTGCTTATAAGACCGATCTTGGAATGTCTCCATATAGGCTTGTTTATGCAAAGGCTTGCCACCTTCCAGTTGAAATTGAGCATAGAGCATTTTAACCAATAAAAGAGTTGAATATATCTCTAGGAGATGCGGGCAGCAATAGAAAGCTGCAGTTGAACGAATTGAACGAGCTTCGGGATGAAGCTTACAAGAATGCTGTAATCGTCAAGAACCGAACGAAAGTGTTCCACGATAAACACCTTATACGCAAAACTTTCAAACCTGGTCAACAGGTTTTACTTTACGACACCCGCTTACATTTCCATCCCGTCAAGCTCAGATCTAGATGGAAAGGGACATTTTTGGTGCGCACCGTATATCGGCACGGTGCGGTCGATTTAGAAAATCCGGAGGACGGTTCACTATTTAAAGTGAACGGATATAGACTTAAACCGTTCCTCACTGCGGACCTTTCGAAGGAGCTCCTGTTTTTGCAGGAGCTGATCTACATTGACTGATCTTCCTCCATCTACCCTTAAATTTCTATTATCTAGCCAAAACACTGTTTCAAACAAGTTTAGGGGTATGTATCACTTGTAATTATATAAAAACAAAATAAAAATAAAAATTTTTGAAAAAAAAATGTTTTGGGTATTTTTGTAAATTTCCAGTTTTAATAAAAAAATTAAAAAAATATATTTACAAATAATTTCCACTTTTTAAGAGGGGATTTTTGCAAATAACCAACATATCCCTCCTATAAATAAAACCCGACCCCTCTCTGTTTCTATCAAACCTTAAAAATTGCTCTGAGAAAACCATAGCCGCCGCAGCATCCAGAAGAAGGAGATCGCTCCATCGCGCCGCGCAACCGCCGCCGAAGCTCGATTTCTGCAGCGCAACCGCCGCGCCTCTGCCTCTTCTCCCTATGAATTTTTTCAGAGGAGGTTTGCATCATCTCTCCCTCTCTGTTAAATTTTTTTATAAATCTGTGAACTTTCTGAATGGCACCAACTATGCAATCAGAACGAGATTTTTCACAAATATTTGCACACACAATTTACGGGAGTTATTTTGGTGATGAGATCACACGGCGAGGGTGGAACTTTTTAATTTTCAATCATCCCAATGCCTACGCTCTTCCAGATCTAGTCACTCGTTTTTACGAGTGCATGGAGGGAGGTTGCCTATCACAATACGGTTTTATTAAATTACTTTGGGGCGATAGCGAAATAATCATTGATAGGGACTTCATCCATGAAGTCACTTTAATTCCTAGATTACCTGTTCAAGGCCAATCCCTCCAATTTGAAGACCACTTCCCCTTAATGGGTAATGACTGTTCGAGAGAACCTAAGAAGGGCATACATGATAGAACCCTCTTCGCCAATGTATTAACCGTGTGTCGTTGGGCACAAAACAACATTTTTGGCAGTTCACATAACACAACATTTTTCACCCTATATATTCATATCATGCACACCTTAATGACTAGGAACCCTAGATTTGACATGTGCACGGTTTTACTTAATTCAATTGGTGCTGGAAAAAGGGCTGCAAATTACCCATGCCCTATGTTAGCGACACAACTGTGTCGCTATTTTCTCCCTGTGGAGGATTTGAGTTTTACATGCATGGAGGTATACCCATTAGGGGTCTTATTGAGGGCGTATCCACGTCCTATACCCGCTTAAATGATGTATGGTCGCGAACAGAACCTGCCGAACATGTACCCGCCAGAACACCCAGCTCCAGCTCGACCGCGAGCAAGGAAGAGCTTACCCCCGCAGAATATCCCCGTCTGCTTAGAAGAGCCACTAGGGGGATTGATAGGTTGGTAGTGATGGTGACCAACTTGGATAACCGGATGACAGAGATTGAACATGGCGTATCTACGCTGCTGGTAAGAGAGGAACGTTCCCGTTCACGTTCAATGGGACGGTGAGGACATGAGCAGTGAGGGCACTGCTTTTGGTAAGATTGGGGGAGGAGGTGGTTTGTAAATAGTTATCATTGCATTGCATATTTTAATTTTTGTACATATTTTTTATTTTCTTTCTTTACATGTTTAATTCTGCATTGCATCTATATAAAAAAATTTATGAAAATTGAAAAAAATTAAAGTAAAAAATTTATAAAAGTAAAATCAAATATAAAATTGAAAAACTAAAAAGATAAAAAAAAATTTCAACCTGGCCATCTTTGACTTAAGTTTGACAAAACGGTTAACCAGCTAGGAAAAACTAGATCCTAAACTTAGTAAATTAAAAACCCTAAAAATAACCTTTCTTAAAGTTTAACGGTAGAAAATATACGTCCTTGTAGTTTATTTATAAATAGGCAAATTTTGTGTTCAGTTCTTGGGCTAAGTCAAAATAAGGGAAGATTATTGAAATTTTTATTGAAGTGTAAGTCTGAAAAATAATTCCGAACCTTTGGTCTAAATTCTGAAAATATATATCCTACAACTTGCATAAACACGCACCTTGAAACTTTGGATAGTAGAGAATACCCTGAATTGCACTTGTCTAAAATCCTTAGTATGAGAAAAAAATGAAAGTATAAGTGTGAAATGAGAGATATAAAAGAAAAAAATGAACATTGGTTTTGTAATTACTTAAGGCTGCGTAAAAATAAAAAATTATAGCGAGGGTACTTTATCACCTAGTGCCTTAGACTAACTGGTTTGGGAGTCACTGCTAAAAGCCTTAGGTATTACAAGACGAGGAATTAAGCCTAATTGCACGAACACATTTTGTAATCGGTCGTTAGTTCCTCAAGAAGTATTAACAGTCGCATGAAGGATGTGTGAGCAATTTCATCTAAAATTCACCAACTAAAAGTACTTTGGACGATGGACAAGAGTATGTTAGTTTGAATTGAATTTTCATGTGTAGGGGTGATACATACACACACGTAGAGGTATATGATTGGGTTTTTTTATTAGAGATAGGAATGAAAAATATGACTTA
The DNA here is from genome assembly GCA_030015575.1 of Agapanthus africanus. Lineage (NCBI taxonomy): Eukaryota > Viridiplantae > Streptophyta > Magnoliopsida > Asparagales > Amaryllidaceae > Agapanthus > Agapanthus africanus. The sequence continues at coordinate 862,097,427 of CM057338.1, read as the reverse complement.
TATTTTCAGTAGAGATGAAAAAAATTCCTAAGTTGAGATGGAACCTTAGAAGGAAAATTCAAAAGATGCTGAATGCAAAATAAATTTACAGAACATATACAATCTTAAGTTAAATGATAAGTGAGAGTGAAAAATATGGTTTGATGATTTCTAAATTGAAGATTATAGAATTTCTTACTAGAATACTGAATTGAAGAATGAGAGTCAAAAGGCCAAATTGATCGGATTTTATGGGTGGTATCCGCTGAAAACCCTCAGGAGACAACACTCCTCCTACCAAGGACACCTAGAGGTTTAACGGCTTGTTGCACGAGCTCAGTGCAATCACGATTCCCTGCGAAAGTGAGGTTAGGATTTTTTCAATAATAGGACTTAACTCGTTTGAATAATAAGAAAAGAACGCGTTTCCCCTATGAACTGACCCGTACTCAACCGGCTAGCTACCAAGCGACACCTGTATTGATTGCGGTATATCCTTAATTTTTGATCTATCTTTTAAAATGCTCGCATACGCAAAAGAAAAAACCAATCAATCCGCGGCCGATTCGACTCGTCAGCGAACTGAAACTTTTCCCGAGGCTTCCTCTCAACTGACAAACTTCTACAAGACGCTTCAAAGTCCCTAGAAATCTCCAGAAGATTCACTCCAACAGCCAAGCTTCTCATGCAAGCTAGATAACTGCCTTAATGTAGAAACTTCCCTAGAACTACCTAGCTTCCTATGCAAGATTCATAACAACCTAGCTTTAAGGGGAAGATTGAGGAAAAAGTATAAAAGGGGACCCATGGCTTCATTCAAAAGGGTTGTTGAGTTGTTGAACATTGAACCAAATCCACACACAAGTTGAGTGACAAAACTTGTAACTCAAAACCCTAGCCCAAATCCAATTCCAAAGCCAAGTGAAGATCCATCGAGAAGCGAATTAAGCAAGCCATCAACGATCTTTTGTAGCGACGCCTGATCAGTCGAAAATATTGCATTTTTAACACATCAATTTCCCTACTTTTTGTAATCATCTGAAAGTGTTTGGTATAAATATAGCACATATTAGCAATTTGTCTACAAAATTCCAAATAACATGTGTTATACATTATAACCGGCATTATGAGGGAAATTGTCTGTTTATTATTACACGCATGATCTTTGTATATTAAACAGTTGTCTCAAGATTGTGTGTAGGAAATTCTCCAGGTAAAATAGCCGGAACTGCTAAAAGTGCTGATAAAATAAGTCAAGTCCAAGACTTGAAATCTGGCAGTGAACAAGAAAGTATAAAAATATTCCAGACATCAAGAAAGTGCCATAAAGACAACACCAGAATACCCTGAGATTTTCATGCACTGTGTCCATCAAACGGCCGTGGATCCGCGGCCGAGTCAGGCCGATCCGCAGCGGATCCGCGGCGGAGTTGACTCGTCCGCGGTTGGAACTTTTTGCAGAGCTTCTCTTTTAACGGCCAAGCTTCTCCAAGACGTTTCGAATTGTGTAGATTTCTTCAGAAGCTTCCCTTCTAACAACCAAGCATCTTGTGCAAGTTTCATAACTACCAAAGCTTCTCATGCAAGCTAGCTAACTATCTTAATCTAGAAACTTCTCTAACCTAGCTTCTTTTGCAAGCCTCATAACAACCAAGCTTCCAAGGGAAGCTAGACCTAGCTTCTATGGGAAGCTAAAGGAAATCTATAAAAAGGGACCTAGTGCTTCATTACAAAGGTTGTTGAATATTGAGCCAAAATTTCGCAAGTTGAGTGACACAACTTACAACTCAAAACCCTAGCCCGAATCCAATTCCAAAGCCAAATCAAGATTCATCGAGTACCTATTCAAGCAAGCCTTCAACAAGCATTTAAAGAAACGCCGATATTCATCCGAGCAAGAGATCCATGACGATCCGCGACTCACGACGATCGAGCCACGCAAAGATCGACGCCAAATTCCTCCTCAATTGAGTGAGCTAGAGCTAGTCTTGTAAACTTGAGTAAGAGTTGTAATTTAAAGAAGATCTAAATAAAGGTGAAAATCTTTATTCTTTCTTTCTATTCATTCTCGCATTATGATATTCTTAGTTCTTAATTTCTTTATAATGATGCGTGAGTAAATTCTCCGCTTGTAGCAGAATCGAGAGAATATGTAGATGATGTTGATTAAATTCTTGAACGATTCTAAAGTCTTATGAGTTTTGTACACTTTTGGAAATTGAATCATCAAAAACATAATTTGAGCGAGATCACATTCTTGAATGTTTTCGCTCCAAATTAGAGATCAATGATCGATGATTTAATTTGCTAGAGGCTAGAATTTGAATGATAATCAATGAAAGGGCAAGGGATGATGATGGAGAAACCCTAGTTTCTTCAATAGTTCCCTAATTCTCATTGATCGTCATCGATCTAGTAACAAATCTTCAATAGATAAGAATTTGTAATAATTAGTATTCATCATCACTATCAATTGGATCGATTCCGACAAGCCTCTTTACAAATCTTGATAATTCAAACGATTTGGACATTTTCTTGATCTCTATCATTTCTTGATTTTAGATTTATTTCTTGACGATTCTTGAAACTAAAATCTCATGAATATTACATCATTTTCTTTTATCTTTTAATTTTCGATTCATCTAAAACAAGATCGATCAAAACACACATCTCAGTGGACGATCCGTATTCATTAACGCACTACATCGACACCGTTAATTTATTGCGGTATAAATTTCTTTGGTTGTGATTAAAACTTTTCCAAATACACACGAAAGATGATCAATCAAATGGCGCCGTTGCCGGGGATAGTGTGCTAATTTGTTCGTTTTTGTAATTTGAGTTGGAAAATTTATTATTCCATCAGAATTTTTAGATCAAAATTCGCAACAAGCGCTTAACGATTTGTTGTGATTTGTTGCAAGGAGATCTGGAATCTGTGGAGCGAGAGAAAAAAATTTCAGATCATCTCAGAGAGCTCAGTGAGGCAACAGAAACATCTGAACCAATTTTTGTGCAGGAATCTCGTCATAAGACCCTGCATCCGCGGCACATTGCAGCATCTTGCGGAGGATGCGCGGCGGGAAAGTTGTTTCACTGCTTCAAACTTCTCAGGTATACTCTATCTTTCTTATCTCCTCCCTGCTCTGTCCATTAACCAATTTCTGCAAGATTCTTTGCAAAAATTCGCAGCGCCGCAAAAAGAAAAATTGTTGCGTGTTTGACCTTGGTTGTTTGCATTTTTTAACAAGGAAATTAAGGGGCAAAGACCAAATTCAGATTAGGTGGGGAGTTCATTACCCTTCCTAAGCCCCAAAAATCACAAACTTGCATCCATATCACCCTCATTAACTAAAAAATATCTAGACATGACTCTAAGGACCGTCGCGCTCACTTAGGACAGAAGGAGGTCGTGGGAAATGTATTGCTTATCCGCGTTTCTTTTATGGTTTCTAAGGAAATTGTGTCTAAGGCAAGTTGTTACTTAATTAGGCCCACTACTTACGTAGTGGAGAACCTCCCACTTACCTGGCACTTACTTGGTCATAGGAGGGGCAAAGAGGCAGTAGAGGATCTATCTTGCGACTTGTCTTCTGGAAGTCTAGGAGCGGTCTAGAGACTTGACCTAGGTGACCACTAGATCTAGGGTTCCTTGTGCATTGTTTTTGTGATTTTTCAAAATCCGTCCTTTTCAAACCAAACACCAACTCAGCTTTTCCGTAATTATCACAACGCTGCCACTTGTGCTAATCCATTTAGTGCATGCTCGGCTAGACACGGGATTCTAGTGCCCGTCTTGTCAGCGTTCCTCCTATCGACTCCGAAGTCCGTAATTCTACGTCTACTTTTTCTTCACCCACCACCACACCCACTTCGATGAACGGTTCTCCATCGAACTTCTTTAACACTACTCTGCCACCGCCCGCAGGTGCGCAGAATCCGCCCCGCATATCTCTCCAAGAGAGATGTTACCCTATGCGAGGTCCTCTTTCGACCTGTCTCACCATTCCACCAGCCAATGGGGACAACTTTGAAATAAAACCACAATACATCAATCTTTTACCAAAATATCACAGTCTCTAGTCTGAAGACGCATACGTCTCGATTACCAAATTTGAAAATGTATGCGCTATGATGGGTACTTCACAGCTTTTTGTGGATGCTATGAGATTACGTCTTCTCCCATTCACTTTGTGCGATATAGCCGAGCAGTGGCTTTATAACACAGCCGCACATTCTATTTCGAACTGGGGAGAATTCGTAACAGCTTTCCTAAAGAAATTCTACCCTAATCATAAGACAGCTCGAGTCCGTAGCGAAATAAATCAATTTACCTAGCTTCCAAATGAACCATTCTCGAAGTGTTTTGAACGCTTCAAGGATCTGTTAGTTCAATGTGCTCATCATGGAATTCCTAGATGGGATCTGTGCAGAATGATATATGAGGGCATTAATCCTACAGCAAAACAGACCCTTGAAGCCATGTGTCAAGACACCTTTATGAATAAAGTTGATGGTGAAGCCTGGCGATTTTTAGAAGATTTCGCTGAAAGAACTTTACAGTGGGAGAGTGTAAACCAATCATCGTCTAGGGGTGGCATTCATCAACTTGATATTTCCATAGGAGTTAGAGCTGATATGGCAGCAATGTAAAAGAAACTCGAAGCTATGGAACATAAATTTTTAGCAGCCTCCCTAAATCAGATGTCACTTTCTAAAACTGTCTGTGGATGTTGTTCTGATCCATCTCATCTTACGGAAGAATGTCCTTTGAATTCTCCGTTTCAAGGTCAAGAGCATACCAATGCTACTTTCCAACAAAGACCTAGAAACGATCCGTATTTTTCCACTTATAATCAGGGTTGGAGAAATCACCCTAACTTTGCTTAGAACCAACAACAAACTTAAAACACGGTTCCAAATCAAAATAATTTCCAAAGGGGTCCTCCACCACAACAGAAACCATTACAACTGACTCAGCACCCCTATCAGTCATAAAACTTTCAAAATCCGGTTAACATACCTGCACCGTATAATCCTTTACAGTTGACCGGTACTGATGAATCCTCTTCACTCGCACAAACCATGGATTTGATTCTGAAAAATTTCATGCAAGTTTCGGCTGAAATAAAGACTTCTGTCGATAAAATCCAGAAAAACTTGGACTCCCATGACGAGAGTATAAAATCGATGGAAGCACAAATTGCACAATTAAAAGCCGAAATAAGTGCCAGAGAGAAAGGGAAACTTCCGTCTCAACCCCTACTGAATCCTGGACATTCATAACACTATAATGTGAATGCTATTACAACGTTGAGATCTGGAAGAGTGTTGAATAATCACATTCGGGAAGAGATTGATAATCATGAAGAATTAATCAATAATACCCCGGCTGAGACCTTCCCTTCCACACACACTTCTACTTCTGATCCTTGTTCGTCTACCACACCACCTTCTTGCGGGCCTATTCTTCGTTTTCCCCAACGCTCGAACCCTCAGCATACCTCTTCTCGTCCACTAAAGCTGATCCCCACTTCTATTCTGGTATCAGTTCCACACACACCACTTTCTCTAATGTTGGACCCAGCTCTTATTGCTCAAGCTCCTTATCCGAATCGGTTGAGGGGAAACAAATCGAGTCCACATATGGAGAAGATTATGGAAATGTTCAAATAGGTTAACATAACCATCCCTCTCCTAGATGCTATTCAACAAATCCCGCCTATGCGAAAATTCTCAAAGACTTGTGCACTAGGAAGAGGAAGACTCGAGTGCCCAAAAAGGTTTTCATGACTAATAATGTTAGCACTGCTTTTACTCCACAGTTACCAAAGAAACGTAAGGACCCAGGATGTCCTACAATATCGATTTCTATTGGGGGTAAAAATATTAACCATGCTTTACTTGACCATGGCGCAAGTGTTAACCTGCTTCCGTATTCTGTTTACGAGCAGTTAGGGATTGGAGAGTTGAAACCAGCTCATTGCACTCTCCAAATGGCAGACCGTTCAATCACCAAACCTAGGGGTGAACTGGAGGATGTGTTGATAAGAGTTAGGGAATTTATATTCCCTGTGGACTTCATTATTCTCGATACACAACCTGTAGCAAACCCACAAAACCAAATTCCGGTGATTCTGGGTCGACCATTCCTTACCACTTTCAATGCTGTCATTAACTGTCGAAACGGTTCAATGAACCTTTCTTTTGGAAAAATGACAATTGAACTGAACATCTACAAAATTGGAAGTCAGCCGTCTGAACCCTCTGCTCACATACTTGATGTCTGTTCTGTCCATGAGATTGCTACCGAAAGCTGCGAAGTTGATGAACTTTGCTTTGAAAATCTCGATGACACTAGAACATCAATTTTTGATCTTGCACATCTTAGTGAGGACACTCTTCCTACTCCTGAGTCTGACACACTTGACTCATCACTTTCCGAGTCTGTATCCTATGCAGGCTACGACCTTCTTCATGACTCTGAATATCATTCGATTACCCTACCTTCTCTAGTTTCTTCGCCAGCATTAGATCTCAAACTTTTACCTTCTCATCTTAAATACGCATATTTAGGTGAGAACGAGTCTTTACCTGTGATCATATCCGCTTCTCTAGCCTCAGAGCAAGAGAATGCGCTTTTAATGGTATTGAGATCTAATAGGCAGGCGTTTGGTTGGACTATGACTGACATCAAAGGGATTAGTCCCTTGATTGTTGAACATCATATACATCTGATGGATGAAGCCAAGCCAACCTGAGGACCACAGAGATGGTTAAACCCCGTCATTAAGTATGCGGTGAAGAAAGAAATCGTCAAATGCATTGACAATGGTATCATTTAGCCAATCTCCGATAGCCAATGGTTAAGTCCAATTCATGTCGTCCCTAAGAAATCTGGTATCACGGTCATAACAAATGAGGCAAATGAGTTAATCCAGACACACTCTCAAACTGGATGGCGTGTATGTATTGATTATAGAAAACTCAATGCCGCAACGAGAAAATACCACTTTCCTCTACCTTTCATTGACCAGATGTTAGAACACTTAGCTGGACGGGAATATTATTGTTTCATAGACGGATACTCTGGCTATAACCAGGTCCCTATTACCGAAAAGGATCAAGACAAAACCACATTTACTTGTCCTTTTGGTACTTTTGCTTATAGACGCATGCCCTTTGGGGTATGCAATGCTCTCGCTACATTTCAGCGGTGTATGATGGGGATATTCTCGGACATGGTCGAGAATTTTCTGGAGATTTTCATGGACGATTTCTCAATATTCGGATATTCTTTTGCTGACTGCCTATCTCATTTTGACACAGTTCTTACTCGTTGTAAAGAGAAGAAGTTAACCTTGAATTGGGAAAAATGCCATTTCATGGTCCAAGAGGGAATTGTGCTTGGACATGTTATTTCACGAAAAGGAATTGAGCTTGATAAATCTAAAATAGATGTCATTCAAAACCTTCCTCATCCCAAATGCGTCAAAGATATACGATCCTTTCTTGGCCATGTATGCTTTTATCGGAGGTTCATTAAGGATTTTAGCAAAATTGCTAGACCCTTAACTCTTCTCTTGGCCAAGGACACAACCTTTCATTTTGACTCAGATTGTAAGGCAGCATTTGACTCACTCAAACACTCTCTCACTATAGCCCCCGTTCTATCTTCTCCAGATTGGAACCACCCTTTTGAGCTTATGTGTGATGCATCAGATTTTGCAGTTGGTGCAGTTTTAGGACAGCACATTGAAAAGATGCCACACGTAATCTATTATGCAAGTAAGACTCTAAATGATACTCAAATTAACTATACAACTACCGAAAAAGAACTTTTGGTAGTTGTATTCGCATTAGAAAATTTTAGGCCTTACTTGACTGGCTCACCAATTGTTGTGTACATTGACCACTCCGCCTTGAAATATCTTTTGGCGAAGAAGGATGGTAAAGGTAGGCTAATACGTTAGATCCTTCTATTACAAGAATTTGATCTTGTTATTAAAGAGAAGAAAGGATGTGAAAACATTGTAGCCGACCATCTTTCGTGCATCTCTTCTTCACCTGTGACCCTGCCAATCAATAATTCTTTTCCAGACGAACAACTCTTGAATGTATCCGATGAACCTTGGTTCAGGGATATTGTGAATTATCTTACTACGGGACTTATTCCCCGTGAATGGTCGAAACAGGATAAACATCAATTTCTATCCCAAGTAAAACACTTTTACTGGGATGAACCCTGTCTGTTCAAGTATTGTCCTGACCAGATCATTCGCAGGTGTGTTCCCAACGATGAATTCAAGAGTGTTCTATCTTTTTGTCATGATCAGGTATGTAGGGGTCACTTTGGTTCTCGAAATACGGCGGAGAATATTTTGCAATGCGGTTTTTATTGGCCAACTTTATTCAAAAATGCATTTGATCATTGCAAAACCTGTGCACATTGTCAACACACGGGTAGGATTTCCCGGAGAAATGAGATGCCACTTCAACCCATCTTGGTGGTTGAAATTTTGTCGTTTGGGGTATAGATTTTATGGGTCCTTTTTTCAACACCTTTGGGAATTTGTACATATTGCTTGCGGTTAATTACGTCTAGAAATGGGTTGAAGCTATTCCTTGTCGCACTAATGACAAAAAGGTTGTCATTATGTTCTTAAAAGAAAATATTTTTTCGCGATTTGGACACCCACGTGCTATCATTAGCGATAACGGGACGCATTTCTGCAATCGGTCTTTCGAGACTTTGATGCGGAAATATGCAATCAACCACAAACTTTCCACACTCTATCATCCCCAAACGAGCGGGCAAGCTGAGATTTCAAACAGACAAATCAAACAAATTTTGGAGAAAACTGTTTCTAAAAATCGAAAAGATTGGTCAACCAAATTGACGGATGCTCTTTGGGCGTTCCGAACTGCATATAAAACCGATCTATGTATGCCTCCTAACAGACTAGTGTTTGGAAAGGCTTGCCACATTCCGGTCGAGATTGAGTACAAAATAATGTGAGCCATTAGAGAACTTAATTTTGACTTAAATCAAGTCTGCAACTTTCGGAAGCTGCAATTAAACGAGCTAAGCGAACTCCGCGATGAAGCTTACAATAATGCTGTGATTGTAAAGAATCGGACTAAGGTATTTCACGATAAAAACATTTTGAGAAAAACTTTTACACCTTGTTAACAAGTCCTTCTTTATGATTCACGACTCTATCTTCATGCGGGTAAGCTACGATCTCGGTGGAAAGAACCTTTTGTTGTGCGGTATGTATACCCGCACGGGGCAGTTGAGGTTGAAAATGTTGAAAACGGTACAATTTTTAAAGTAAATGGATATAGACTAAAACAGTAATTTTCCACTGACCCCTCGGAGGAGCTCCTGTTTTTACAAAAGCCGCTTTATAATGACTGATTTTCCTCCACCTCACCTTCATGATTTGGTAATTTTGTCACATCTTTAGAATGGAGGTGAGTCAACCTGTACATACATCTTATAAAAAAAATAATAGAAAAAATACTAAACAAAACAATAAAAATTCTTGTACATAAATAAAAGAATAAGTTTGGGGGAGATTTTCACGATCATATTTCATGTTCACGTTAATAAATTTTCTCCCAAGCTTACATGTTTTTGTGATCCATCAGATAGCAACAGTGAGGGCACTGTTGAAAACAAGTTTGGGGGAGGTTTGTGCTAATTTGCGCATCATTTGCATATCAATTTGCATAAGAACAAAACATATAAAACATATAAAAAAAAGAAATTTTAAAAGAAAAAAAATATTTAATATTTAATTTTATAATAAAAGATTAGATAGTAAAAAATTACATCCAAAAGATTGGAAAAATTTATGAAAACCAAGAAAGTTTGAAGTTTTCTTAAACGAACTAGTTTAAGTAGTTATGAGCCGTTGTCCCAAGGGTTAGTAAGATGAAGGAAGTCATTAATCTGAGAATAAAAATAAGTCTGAAAAATTGTTCATAATCTGGAAGCCAAACATTTGAATGTTGGTATCCAACTATACGCACTTACACACGTCTTGAAACTCGGGATAGTAGAGGATACCTTGAAATGCACTTGTCTAAAAGCCAAAGTATGACGGAAATTATAAATGAATAAAAGATAAAATGGTGAAGAAAAATGAACACTGGTTTTGTTATCACCAAGGCAGCAATAAAAAAATATTGCGAGGGTGCTTCATCACCTAGTGCCTTAGACCAACTTGTTTGGGAGTCACTGCTAAGCCTTAGGTGTTGCAAGACGAGAAAAATTCTAATACGCCTTATAAGCAAGTACATAAGTAATCGGTCGGTTTGTACCTCAAGGAGTATTAACGGTCACATGAAAAATGTGTGAGCAATCTCATCTAAATATTCATCGATTAAAAAGTACTGAGGTAGATGGACAAGAGTATGATAGCTTGAATTGAATTTTCCGGGTGTAGGGATGTCTTTATACACACGTAGGGGTATATGATCAATGTTTGGAAGAAAGATAGGAATGAAGAATAAATACGATGTTTTATTGAGGGATGATGTGATTTCTAACATTTTTTCAATAACTATTAAGATAGGACTCATGACAACCGAAAAGCCAGTATAGTTGGAAACTCTGATTTTCAAAGTCTTTCTTTTACAATTCTTATCTTTATATGTAACTTTCACGTTTTTTCTTTTATTATTGGATTTTGTGGATGCAATCCGCTGAAAACCCTCAGGAGACAACACTCCTCCTACTAGGGACACCTAGAGCTTTAAAGGCTTGTTGCACGTACTCAGTGCAATCGTGTTGCCTACGAAAGTGTGCTAGTTAGTTTTCTTATATTTTATCCTTCACCTGAATAAAACAAGTTTGCTCGAGACGACCAAAATTAAGTTTGGGGGAATTTGATCAGTCGAAAATATTGCATTTTTAACACATCAATTTCCCTACTTTTTGCAATCATCTAAAGGTGTTTGGTATAAATATAGCACATATTAGCAATTTCTCTGCAAAATACCAAATAACATGTGTTATACATTATAACCGGCATTATGAGGGAAATTGTGTGTTTATTATTACACGCATGATCTTTGTATATCAAACACTTGTCTCGAGATTGTGTGCAGGAAATTCTCCAGGTAAAAGAGCCAGAACTGTTAAAAGTGCTGATAAAATATGTCAAGTCCAAGACTTGAAATCTGGCAGTGAACAAGAAAGTATAAAAATATTTTAGACATCAGGAAAGTTCCATAAAGCCAACACCGAATACCCTGAGATTTTCATGTACTGAGTCCATCATACGGCCGCAGATCCGCGGCTGAGTCAGGGCGATCCGCCATGGATCCGCGGTCGAGTTGACTCGTCTGCAGTTGGAACTTTTTGCAGAGCTTCTCTTTTGACGGCCAAGCTTCTCCAAGACGTTTCGAATTGTGTAGATTTCTCCAGAAGCTTCTCTTTTAAGAGCCAAGCTTCTTGTGCAAGTTTCATAACTACCAAAGGTTCTCATGCAAGCTAGCTAACTACCTTAACTTAGAAACTTCTCTACCCTAGCTTCCTATGCAAGCCTCATAACAACCAAGCTTCCAAGGGAAGCTAGATTTAGCTTCTAGGGGAAGCTAAAGGAAATCTATAAAAAGGGACCTAGTGCTTCATTACAAAGGTTGTTGAATATTGAGCCAAAATTCCGCAAGTTGAGTGACACAACTTGCAACTCAAAACCCTATCTCGAATCCAATTCCAAAGCTAAATCAAGATTCATCGAGTACCTATTCATGCAATCCTTCAACGAGCCTTTAAAGCAATGCCGATCTTCATCCGAGCAAGAGATCCATAACGATTCGCGACTCACGACGATCGAGCCACGCAAAGATCGACGCCAAATTCCTTCTCAATTGAGTGAGCTAGAGCTAGTCTTGTAAACTTGAGTTAGAGTTGTAATTTGAAGAAGATCTAAATAAAGGTGAAAATCTTTATTCTTGCTTTCTATTCATTCTCACATTATGATATTCTTAGTTATTGATTGCTTTATAATGATGCGTGAGTAAATTCTCCGCTTGTAGCGGAATCGAGAGAATAGGTAGATGATGTTGATTAAATTCTTGAACGATTCTTAATTCTTATGAGTTTTGTAAACTTTAGGAAATTGAATCATCGAAAACCTAATTTGAGCGAGATCACTTTCTTGAATGTTTTCGCTCCAAATTAGAGATTAACGATCGGTGATTTAGTTTGCTAGTGGCTAGAATTTGAATGATAATCAATAAAAGGACAAGGGATGATGATGGAGAAACCCTAGTTTCTTCAATAGTTCCAAATTCTCATTGATCGTCATCGATCTAGCAACAAATCTTCAATAGATAAGAATTTGTAATAATTAGTATTCATCATCACTATCAATTGGATCGATTCCGACAAGCCTCTTTACAAATCTTGATAATTCAAACGATTTGGACATTTTCTTGATCACTATTATTTCTTGATTTTAGATCTATTTCTTGATGATTCTTGAAACTAAAATCTCATGAATATTACATCATTTTCTTTTATCTTTTAATTTTCGACTCATTTAAAACAAGATCGATCAAAACACACATCTCAGTGGACGATCCGTATTCATTAACACGCTACATCGACACCGTTAATTGATTGTGGTATAAATTTCTTTGGTTGTGATGAAAATTTTTCCAAATACACACGAAAGATGATCAATCAAATGGCGCCGTTGTCGGGGATAGTGTGCTAATTTGTTCGTTTTTATAATTTAAATTGAAAAATTTATTATTCCATCAGAATTTTTAGATCAAAATTCGCAAGAAGCGCTTAACGATTTGTTATGATTTTTTGCAAGGAGATCTGGAATCTGTGGAGCGAGAGGAAAAATTTTCAGAGCATCTCAGGGAGCTCAGTGAGGCAACAGAAGCATCTGTACCAATTTTTATGCAGGGATCTCGTCATAAGACTGAGCATCTGCGGCACATTGCAGCATCTTGCGGCGGATCCGCAGCGGGAAAGTTGTTTCGCTGCTTCAAACTTCTCAGGTGTACTTCTATCTTTCTTATCTCCTCCCTGCTTTGTCCATTAACCAATTTCTGCAGGATTCTTTACAAAAATTCGCAGCCCCGCAAAAAGAAAAATTGTTGCGTGTTTGATCTTAGTTGTTTGCATTTTTTAAAACGGAAATTAAGGGGCAAAGACCAAATTCAGATTAGGTGGGGAGTTCATTACCCTTCCTAAGCCCCAAAAATCACAAACTTGCATCCGCATCACCGTCATTAACTAAAAAATATCTAGACATGACTCTAAGGACCGTCACGCTCACTTAGGATAGAAGGAGGTCGTGGGTAATCTATTGCTTATCCGCATTTCTTTTGTGTCGTCTAAGGCAAGTGTATTTATGGCAAGTGGTTACTTAATTAGTCCCACTACTTACGTAGTGGAGAACCACATACTTACCTAGCACTTACCTGGCTACAGGAGGGGCAAAGAGGCAGTAGAGGATCTATCTTGCGACTTTTCTTCTGGAAGTCTAGGAGCGGTTTAGAGGCTTGACTTAGGTGACCATTAGATCTAGGGTTGCTTGTGCATTGTTTGTGTGATTTTTCAAAATCTGTCTTTTTCAAACCAAACACCAATTCATCTTTTCCCTAATTATCACAAAGCTGCCACTTGTGCTAAACCATTTAGTGTATGCTCGGCTGGACACGGGATTCTAGTGCCCGTCTTGTCCGCGTTCCTCCTATCGACTCCGAAGTCGGTAATTCTACGTCTACTTTTTCTTCACCCACCACCACACCCACTTCGATGGACGGTTCTCCATCAAACTTCTTTAACACTACTCTGCCACCGCCCGCAGGTGCGCAGAATCCGCCCCGCATCTTTCTCCAAGAGAGATGTTACCCTATGCGAGGTCCTCTTTCGACCTGTCTCACCATTCCACCAGCCAATGGGGAAAACATTGAAATAAAGCCACAATACATCAATCTTTTACCAAAATATCACGGTCTCGAGTCTGAAGACGCATACGTCTTTATTACCAAATTTCAAAATGTATGCGCTATGATGGGTACTTCACAGCTTTCTGTGGATGCTATGAACGCCGTTCTTCATCAAGTGCAAGCGATCGCTACCGTTCCACGACTCAAGAAGATCGATGCGAAGTTAGTTTCGACAGATCCAGTTACCTTCTCAAATCTTGTAACCTCGAATTGAGTGAATGTGTACCTAATCGTCGATTAAGAAAGGTGAAAATTGTAAATCTTGCTTTCTTTACATTCTTGCATTATGAAAATTTATCGATTCTTGATTCTTTCATTTTTCATGATGTGTGAGTGAAATCTCCGTTTGTAGCGGAATCGAGAGAATAAGTTGATGTTGGTGATGAAATTGTTGAACGATTCTTAAGTCTTATGAGGTTTGTTAACTCTAGGAAATTGAATCATCGAAGTCCTAATTTTGAGCGAGATTGCTTTCTTGAATATTTTCACTCCAAATTAGAGATCAACGATCGGTGATTTTCTTGACTAGAGGCTAGAATTTGAATGATAATCAATGAAAAGACAAGGGATGGTGAAGGAGAAACCCTAGTTTCTTCTATAGATCCCTAATCTCCGTTGATCTTCGTCGATCTAGCAACAAATCCTCAATAGATAAGATTTCAAAATCCTTAGTATTCATAATCACTACTTATTTGATCGATTCTTACAAGCTACTTTACAGATCTTGATAATTCAATTGGTTTGGACATTTTCTTGATCTTTATTAATTCTCAATTTTAGATCTATTTCTTTAGGATTCTTGAAACTAAATCTCACAAATATTGAATCATTTTCTTTCATCTTTTCTTTTCAACTCAACTAAAATGATTTCGAACAAATTCACACAATCTCTGTGGACGATCCGTCTCGCTAACGAACCTATAATAGACACCGTTAATTGATTGCGGTTTACGAATTTCTTTGGTTGTGATCTTTTACACTTTTCAAAACACGACATGAAATGATCAATCAAATGGCACCGTTGCCGGGGATCGTGTGCTAATTTGTTCATTTTTGCAATTTGAGTTGAAATTTTTTATTATTCCATCAGAATTTTTAGATCAAAATCGCATCAAGTGCTTAAGGATTTGTTTTAAATTGCTGCCAGGGAATCTGGAATCTCTAGAGCGAAGGGCAAAATTTTCTGATCATATCAGAGAGTTCATTAAGGTAACAAAAGCATCTGCACAAAATTTCATGTAGAGATCTCTTCTTCCAACCGCGCATCCGCGGCCATAGAGGTCTTATTGCGGCGGAACCGCGGTTATATAGAGGCTTCAGTGCTTTAAAATTTTTTTGGTCCATCTCTGACTTTCTTATCTCCTTCCTGCTCTTGTCCAATAACCAATTTCTGCAGGATTCTTTGCAAAATTCGCAGCGCCGCTAAAGAAAAACTGTTGCGTGTTTGATCTTAGTTGTTTGCTTATTTTAACACGGAAATTAAGGGGCAAAAGACCAAATTCAGATTAGGTGGGGAGTTCATTACCCTTCCTAAACCCTAAAAATCACAAACTTGCATCAGCATCACCCTTATTAACTAAAAAATATCTGGACATGACTCTAAAGACAGTCACGCTCAATTAGGACAGAAGAAGGTCGTGGGTAATCTATTGCTTATCCGTATTTCTTTTGTGGTGTCTAAGGCAAGTGTGTCTAAGGCAAGTGGTTACTTAATTAGGTCCACTACTTATGTAGTGGAGAACCTCCCACTTACCTGGCCATAGAAGGGATAAAGAGGCAGTAGAGGATCTATCCTGCCATTTGTCTTCTGGAAGTCTAGGAGCCTTCTAGAGACTTGACTTAGGTGACCATTAGATCTAGGTTTCTTGTGCATATTTTGTGATTTGATTTTTCAAAAATCCGTCTTTTTCAAAACAAACACCCATCCAACTTCCCCCTAATTATCACAACGCTGCCACTTGTGCTAAACCATTTAGTGCATGCTCAGCTGGATACGGGATTCTAGTGCCCGTCTTGTCCATGTTCTTCCTATCGACTCCGAAGTCGGTATTTCTACATCTACTTTTTCTTCATCCACTACCACACCCATTTCGATGGACGGTTCTCCATCGAACTTCTTTAACACTACTCTGCCACCGTCCGCAGGTACGCAGAATCCGTCCCGCATCTCTTTCCAAGAGAGATGCTACCCTATGAGAGGTCCTCTTTTGACCGTCTCACCATTCCAGCCAATGGGGACAATTTTGAAATCAAACCTCAATACATCAATCTTTTACCAAAATATCACGTTCTCGAGTCTGAGGACGCATACGTCTTTATTACTAAATTTGAAAATGTATGCGCTATGATGGGTACTTCACAGCTTTCTGTGGATGCTATGAGATCACGTCTTCTCCCATTCACTTTTTGCGATACATCCGAGAAGTGACTTTATAACACAACCGCACATTCTATTTCAAACTGGGGAGAACTCGTAACAGCTTTTCTGAAGAAATTCTACCCTAATCATAAATCAGCTCAAGTCCGTAGCGAAATAAATCAATTTACCCAGCTTCCCAATGAACTATTCTCGAAGTGTTTTGAACGCTTCAAGGATCTGTTAGTTCAATGTCCTCATCACAGAATTCCTAGATGGGATCTGTACAAAATCATATATGAGGGCATTAATCCTACAACAAAAAAGACCCTTGAATCCATGTTTCAAGGCACATTTAAGACTAAAGATGACGGTGAAACTTGGAGATTTTTAGATGATTTTGCTGAAAGAACTTTACAGTGAGAGAGTGTAAACAAGTCATCGTCTAGGAGTGGCATTCATCAACTTGATGTTTCCATAGGAGTTAGAGCTGACATGGCAACAATGCAAAAGAAACTCGAAGTTATGAAACATAAATATTTAGCAGCCTCCCTAAATCAGATGTCACTCTCCAAAATTGTCTGTGGATATTGTTCTGATCCATCTCATCTTACGGAAGAATGTCCTTTAAATTCTCCGTTTCAAGGTCAAGAGTATACCAATGCTGCTTTCCAACAAAGACCTAGAAATGATCCGTGTTCTTCCACTTATAATCAGGGTTGGAGGAATCATCCTAACTTTGCTTGGAACCAATCACAAACTCAAAACACTGTTCTAAATCAAAACAATTTCCAAAGGGGTCCTCCACCACAACAGCAACCACTTCAAATAAGTCAGCACCCCTACCAATAACAAAACTTTCAAAATCCGGTCAACACACCTGCACCGTATAATCCTTTGCAGTTGACCGGTACTGATAATTCCTCTTAACTTGAACGGAATTTTGAAATGTTTATGAAACAGTCTATTCGAATGTCGGCTGAATTTAAGTCTGCCCTCGATAAGATCCAGAAAAACACTGACTCCCAAAGTGAGAGTATTAAATCAATGGAAGCATAAATTGCACAATTAAAAGCCGAAATGAGTTCTAGAGAGAAAGGGAAACTTCCTTCTCAACCCTACCGAATCCTAGACATTCACAACATTACAATGTGAATGCAATTACAACGTTGAGATCCGGAAGAGTGCTGGATAATCAAGTCGGTGAAGAGATTGATAATCATGATGAATTAATCAATAACACCTCGGCTTTCACTTCCACTTTTCCTTCCACATCCACTTCTACTTCTGATCCTTGTTCGTTTACCCCATCACCTTCTTGCGAGCCTCTTCTTCGTTTTCCCCAAGGCTCGGACACTCAGCATACTTCTTCTAGTCCACCGAAGACGATCCCCACTCCTATTCTAGAATCAGTTCCACACGCACCTCCTTCTCCAATGTTGGACCCAGCTATTATTGCTAAAGCTCCTTATCCGAATCGGTTAAGGGGAAACAAATCGATTCCACATATGGAGAAAATCATGGAAATGTTAAACAGGTTAACATCAACATCCCTCTCCTAGATGCTATCCAACAAGTCCCGTCTTATGCGAAAATTTTAAAGGACTTGTGCACTAGGAAGAGGAAGACACAAATGCCCAAAAAGGTATTCATGACAAATAATTTTAGCACTGCTTTTACCCCACAGTTACCAAAGAAACGTAAGGACCCTGGCCCTCCTACAATCTCGATTTCTATTGGGGGTAAAAACATTAACCGTGCTTTACTTGACCTTGGCGCAAGTGTTAATCTGCTTCCATATTCTATTTACGAGCAGTTAGGGATTGGAGAGTTGAAACCATTGCACTCTCCAAATAGCAGACCGATCAATCACCAAACCTAGGGGTGAACTTAAGGATGTGTTGATAAAAGTCGGGGAATTTATATTCCCTGTGGACTTTATTGTTCTTGATACACAACCTGTAGCAAACCCATGGAACTAAATTCCGGTGATTTTAGGTCGACCATTCCTTGCCACTTCCAACGCTGTCATTAACTGTCGAAACGGTTCAATGAACCAATCTTTTGGAAAAATGACAATTGAACTGAACATTTATAAAATTGGAAGTCAGCCGTCTGAACCCTCTGCTCACATACTTGATGTCTGTTCTGTCCACGAGATAGCTCTCGAAAGCTGCGAGGTTGATGAACTTTGCTTTGAAGATCTCGATGACATTAGCACATCAATGTTGGATCTTACACATCTTAGTGAGGACACTTTTTCCACTCCTGAGTCTAAAACTTTTGACTCATCACTTTTCGAGTCTGTATCCTTTGCAGGCTATGAGCTTATTCGTGAATCGGAATGTCATTCTTTTACCCCACTTTCTATTATTTCTTCGCCAATATTAGATCTCAAATTATTACTTTCTCATCTTAAATATGCATATTTAGGTGAGAATGAGTCTTTACCTGTGATCATATCCGCTTCTCTAGCTTCAGAGGGAGAGAATGCGCTTTTAACGGTATTGAGATCTAATGATCAGGCTTTTGGTTGGACTATGGCTGACATCAAAGGGATTAGTCCCTTGATGGTAGAACATCATATACATCTGATGGATAAAGCCAAGCCAACCCAAGAACCACAGAGACGGTTGAATCCCGTAATGAAGGAGGCGGTAAAGAAAGAAATCATCAAATGCCTTGACAGTGGTATCATTTACCCAATCTTTGATAGCCAATGGGTAAGTCCAATTCATGTGGTCCCTAAGAAATCTGGCATCAGGGTCATAACAAATGAGGTCAATGAGTTAATCCAGACACGCGCTCAAACTGGGTAGCGTGTATGTATTGATTATAAAAAACTCAATACCGCAACGAGGAAAAAACACTTTCCTCTACCTTTCATTGACCAGATGCTAGAACACTTAGCTGGACGTGAATATTACTGCTTCATGGATGGATACTCTGGCTATAACCAGGTCCCTATTTCCGAAAAGGATCAAGACAAAACCACATTTACTTGTCCTTTTAGTACTTTTGCTTATAGACGCATGCCCTTTGGGTTATGCAATACTCCCACTACATTTCAGCAGTGTATGATGGGGATATTCTCGGACATGGTCGAGAATTTTCTGGAGATTTTCATGGACGATTTCTCGATATTCGTAGATTCTTTTGCTGACTGCCTCTCTCATCTTGACGCAGTTCTTACTCGTTGTAAAGAGAAGAACTTAACCTTGAATTGGGAAAAATGCCACTTCATGGTCCAAGAGGGAATTGTGCTTGGACATGTGATTTCACGAAAAGTTATTGAGGTTGACAGAGCTAAAATAGATGTCATTCATAACCTTCCTCATCCCAAATGCGTCAAAGATATCCGATCTTTTCTTGGCCATGAAGGATTTTACAGGAGATTCATTAAGGATTTTAGCAAAATTGCTAGACTCTTAACTCTTCTCTTGGCCAAGGACAGAACCTTCCACTTTGACTCGGATTGTGAAGCTGCATTTGACTCACTTAAACACTCTCTCACTACAGCCCCCGTTTTATCATCCCCAGGCTGGAACCACCCGTATGAGCTTATATGTGATGCATCAGATTTTGCCGTTGGTGTAGTCTTAGGACAACACATTGAAAAGATGCCACACGTGATTTATTATGCAAGTAAGACCCTGAATGATGCTCAAATTAATTTTACAACTACCGAGAAAGAACTCTTAATAGTTGTATTCGCATTAGAAAAATTTAGGCCTTACTTGATTGGCTCACCAATTGTTGTGTACACTGACCACTCCGTCTTGAAACATCTTTTCGTGAAGAAGGATGCTAAAGGTAGGTTAATAGGTTGGATCCTTCTATTACAAGAATTTGATCTTGTTATTCAAGATAAGAAAGGATGTGAAAATATAGTAGCCGACCATCTTTCGCGCATCTCTTCTTCACCTGTGACCCTACCGATTAATGACTCTTTTCCGGACGAACAACTCTTGAACGTATCCGACGAACCTTGGTTCGGGGATATTGTGAATTATCTTGCTACGGGACTTATTCCGAGCAAATAGTCTAAACAAGACAAATATCGATTTTTGTCCCTTGTAAAGCATTTTTACTGGGATGAACCCTATTTGTTTAAATATTGTCCTGACCAGATCATTCGCCGATGTGTCCCTAATGATGAATTCAAGAGTGTTCTATCTTTTTGTCATGACCAGACATGTGGAGGTCACTTTGGTCCTCGAAAGGCGACGGAGAAGGTTTTGCAATGCGGTTTTTACTGGCCGAAATTATTCAAAGATGCATTTGATCATTGCAAAGCCTGTACACAATGTTAACACACGGGTAGGATTTCTCGAAGAAATGAGATGCCTCTTCAACCGATCTTGGTGGTTGAAATTTTTGACGTTTGGGGTATTGGTTTTATGGGTCCTTTTCCCAACTCTTTTGGTAATTTGTACATATTGCTTGCGGTTGATTACGTCTCGAAATAGGTGGAATCTATTCCTTGTCGCACTAATGAAAAAAAGGTTGTCATTAAGTTCTTAAAAGAAAATATCTTTTTGCGATTTGGACACCCACATGCTATCATTAGCGATAACGTGACGCATTTTTGTAATCGGTCTTTCGAGACCTTGATGCGAAAATATGCAATCAACCACAAACTTTTACACCCTATCATCCCCAAACGAACGGGCAAGCTAAGATTTCCAACAGGCAGATCAAATTAATTTTGGAGAAAACTGTTTCTAAAAACCGGAAAGCTTGGTCAACTAAATTGACGGATGCTCTTTGGGCATTCCGTACTGCTTTTAAAGCTGATCTCGGTATGTCTCCATATCGTCTTTTGTTTGGTAAGGCTTGCCACCTTCCGGTCGAGATTGAGCATAATGCATTGTGGGCCATTAAAGAACTGAACTTTGACTTAAATCATGCCTGCAACTTTCGGAAGCTGCAATTAAACGAGCTAAGAGAACTCCTCGATGAAGCTTATGATAATGCTATGATAGTAAAGAACCGGACTAAGGTATTTGACGATAAAAACATTTTGAGAAAAACTTTTACACCTGGTCAACAAGTCCTTCTTTATGATTCACGTCTCCATCTTCATGCGGGTAAGCTACGATCTCGGTGGAAAGGACCTTTCGTTGTGCGGTATGTATACCCGCATGGGGCAGTTGAGGTTGAAAATGTTGAAAACGGTAAAATTTTCAAAGTAAATGGACATAGATTAAAACCGTATTTTTCCACTGACCCCACGGAGGAGCTCCTGTTTTTACAGAAGAAGCTATATCTTGACTAAAATTCCCCCGTCTCACCTCCATGTCTTGAAAAATACTGTATCATCTTTAGAATGGAGGTGAGTAAATAAGTTTGGGGGAGAATTTCATGTTCATATATTATTGCCTCCGTTAATAAATTTCTTCCCAAGTCTACAGGTGTCTGAGATTTAACAGATGGCAACGTGAGGACACTGTTGTAAACAAGTTTGGAGGAAGTTTGTGCTTTATTTGCTCATCACTTTGCATCATACTTTACATAAGCACAAAACATATAAAAAAATATTTAATATTTAATTTTGTAATAAAAGATTAGATAGTGAAAAATTACATCCAAAAGATTAGAAAAATTTAAGAAAACCTAGAAAGTTAGAAGTTTTCTTAAACGAACTAGTAATAAGTAGTTATGAGCCGTTGTCCCAAGGGTTAGTAAGATGAAGGAAGTCACTAATCTGCGGATAAAAATAACTCTGAAAAATAATTCCTATTCTGAAATCCAAACATTTGAATGTCGATACCCTACTATACACACTTGCACACGTCTTGAAACTCGGGATAATAAAGGATACCTTGAAATGCTCTTGTCTAAAAGCCAAAGTATGAAAATATATAATAAATAAAAGATAAAATGGTAATGAAAAATGAACAATGGTTTTGTAATGACCAAGGCAGCATAAAAAAAATATAGCGAGGGTGCTTCATCACCTAGTGCCTTAGACCAACTGGTTTGGGAGTCACTGCTAAGCCTTAGGTGTTGCAAGATGAGGAAAATACTAATACACCTAATCAGCAAGCACATGAGTAATCGATCGGTTAGTACCTCAAGAAGTATTAACGGCTGCATGAAAAACGTATGAGCAAATCCATCTAAATATTCACCGACTAAAAAGTACTGAGGTAGATAGACAAGAGTATGATAGCTTGAATTGAATTCTCCGAGTGTAGGGATATCTTTTACACACACGTAGGGGTATATGATCGGTGTTTGGAAGAAAGGTAGGGATGGAGAATAAAGGCGATGTTTTATTGAGGGATGATGGGATTTCTAACATCTTTTCACGACTATTAAGATAGGGCTCATGACAATCGAAAGGCTAGTGTAGTTGGAAACTCTGATTTTCAAAGTCTATATTTTACAATTCTTATCTTTATATCTAAGTTTCACAGTCTTCCTTTTATTATAGGATTTTATGGGTGCAATCCGCTGAAAATGCTCAGGAGACAACACTCCTCCTACTAGGGACACCTAGAGGTTTAAAGGCTTGTTGCACGTGCTCAGTGCAGTCGTGTTGCCTACGAAAGTGTGCCAGTTAGTTTTTCTTTTTTTTTTATTTTCTCCTTCTCTTAAAAATAAAATATGTTTGCTCGAGACGATTAAAATTAAGTTTGGGGGAATTTGATCAGTCGAAAATATTGCATTCTCAACACGTCAATTTCCGTACACTTATTTCTTTTATAAAGGTGTTTATTATAAATATAACACAGATTACGAATTCATCAGGAAAATACCAAATACCCCGTGTTATAGTTATAATCGACATTCTAGAGAGAAATTGAGTGTTTATTACTACACGCATGGTTTTTGTATATCTCTGTTAGTTATATGTATGCCATAGAGGCCATTACTGTACATACGATGTATATTGTAATGGATGCTTGGACATATATTGGGAGGACTTTCTTGTTCGACATGATAGTACGCTATCTGGTTATTCTTTATCTTAACATGTACTCTGATTGTCTCTATATTACATGTTGATAAAGCCCTTAGGATATGTACTCGACTACTGGGACTATGATGAGATCATACTAGTGGGGCCACGGTAGTCGATGAGTACATCCTATAACTGTTCCTAGTCGAGGGTATATCGAGACAGGGCATCGATGCACCAGAGTAGACTAGCGTATACGCATTTTGACCCATATGATGGGCGATGGATGATCCCATATCCATCGGTGTTTGACATCAAGGATGTTGTACGGGTGCTCAGTGGAGACTGGGTACACTGGACGGACTCACCGAGAACTCCCAGATGGTATTATACCTCACGTCAGATGGCAGTTCTTCGGTGACACTGGTACAGAGTAGTCTGTTGACCCGTGATCGTCAAAGAGTCTTGTGTGATTCCCACTGTGCTTTGATTTCCATCATACCACGTCCAAGTGGGCGTGCAAAAAGGTGGCTTTTGGGTACAGTCACGAATCACATAGAGGCAATGAGCGAAAGGAGGGGATTCGTCTCTCCCGGTATAGGGAGTTGATGTTGCGCTGTGTTCGATTGGCTATAACCGGAAATCCCTGGCCAGGATTGCTGAGATTTACTGGTAAGTGTTATCAGTAGTTTCTCGAACTATTATAGACCTCATATCGACACGACATATCGAGCTACTAGGGTCTGATGTTTACCACCCCTAGGCGAGATATGCGACATATCTGACGACGAGACCGGACTGTATGGGAGTGTTACTGATTGGATTCACAGGAGAATGTACAGGCTAACTTGTTGATCTTCTGAGTGCTCAATACCTGGGTGGCTGTTACGTTTAGCTGACCGCTTGCAGCTTGTAGGTGTTTGATATGATCATCACCTACTGCCGGCGTATTGACGATTCTTTAGAGTCCTACAGAGAGGTTTCTTGGCTCAGGCAAAATGGAGTAGGAGCACATATATGATATGTGCAGGACCGAGGATAATACGATATGAGATACCGTATTCTATTCTTACGATATTTGATATCAGCCGTGTCATCGGATCAAGTGTTGATTCGATGAATCGGTACGGATAAATATTAGTCGGTTATATACGATATAGCCGGATTTTCGGATCAAGTGTTGATTCGATAATTTAATGTATAATAATATATATGATATATTAAATTACATTAACTAATATTAGCTCACTAAAAGATTCTTTTTCTCACTCGGGTAATACATTGATATATATGCGATATATGTTAATTGTATTACTTTATTTTGTTACAATAAATATTATATATGTGATATATAATATTGTAACATGATATGGTTATTAATGCAACATGTTTAGTAGAGATTAAACAAGATTAGGGTTTGATTTGGGTTAATGGTTTCTAGAAGTTTCTAGAAGGTTTTCTTTTTTGTTTTGGAAAAGATATTTTTGCAAGATATTTCTTTAACTTAACCCTAACCCTTAACCCTAGTAAAATCTCTACAATGGTTACTTGAACCATGGTTGCATTTCTAACCTTATCGAGTCTATCATTATTCATCACAAAAGGTTTTAATATATATCACTATTCATCTTCTTCTTCCTTCTTCTTTTCATGGAAAAAAGGTTTCTTGATTTGATTTTGTGATGATAAATGAGCGAGAATAAGAAAACAAAAGAGAGCAATAATCCTAATTCATCATCCTCATCTATCCTTACCATTTAGATGAGGGTGTTCACTTCATATTATGAGTGTTAGATTGTGTTAACGAAACTTCAAGGTAGATCATCTTTGTATCGAAGATCGGAAGCAAGACTGCATCTTTCTCTTCATGGAACCTCTCGAGAGTCCGGAACACAATGATCGCAGCGAAGGGACTTCAACACGGAGCTTTAGAAGTGAAGTACCGGATCTACAAAGGTTGTAATCCCTCTCACTTAGTGTTAAACTGTTTAACATACTTGTTTTCGCCTAAACTTTAGTTTAAAGATCCGGCTTCGGGTTGTTCGGCATGGTTAATTTTTTAATCGGGCACGGTTGATGCCTCGTAGACCCTTGTGTACGTGCCTAGGAACCCTACAGTAGTATCAGAGCCAAGCTAGTGCTTTAGGCGAAATCTAGACGAAGTTTAAAGTCCGATCGAACCCGAAAACCCCGATGTTTACCCTTCTCTGTACATTTTTCAAAACTGTGATTTTTTATGAATTAAAAATACTCAGAAAACAATCAGGAAAAACTAAGAATTACTGTGAAGTACGGTCCACTAAGTCAAATATTTGACCGCGGAACCGCAGCCAAACCAAGGGTTGGGCGGCGGTTCCGCGGCCAAAATTGTGACTTAGTCCCTGGAATTTCATGTAATTATTCTCAGGTCCTTGTTAATTTTTTCTGGAAATTTTTTAATTCCACTCAAGTGTTGAGTTTTCTAGGGTTGTATTGGGGAATCGTTGATTCGATCAGATAATTTAACTTTGTTTAGTTTTGTCCGGATAATTTTTAGAAACTGTTAAAAAGTTTGAACGGATATCAATAACTCACTTTTCCCCTGTCGGAAATTTTTTTAAAAGTTGGATTTTTTCTCGAGTTTGAGAACGTTCTAAGTCGTGCAAGTAACGCGGTGGACCCTCTAGAAGACAACAAAGCTTAACTCGATTATGTGACCGTTTTGAACTGCCTCTGAACCTTAGGGTTTGTGGCAGTACGGCGTGCCACATATGAGGCGTTGGCTTGACCCTTCTACCGCTGGACCATTGGTACTGTGGCATGTGATGGATATTTTTAAACTGATTTCAAGTGTTGAGATATATTGGGGAAATCTTGGGTGTTTGATTATTCGATCGGAAAGTTTAACATTGTCTATTTATCTGGAATGTGATACAATATTTGGAATCCACAAGTAGTTATGAGATAACTGATTTGAATGTTATAAATCTAGCAGTTCAGTCTCAAATGATCGGTTGCCACGGAATTTTGATGTGATCAAAAGTCCGTCGCAATCACGTAGCGTACGAGGATACTCGCCGGATAAACTTAACAGACAGCCACGCCCCATAGCCCCGACCAAGTGACTATAGGAGAACCCTGTCGCCAAAAGCATCCGTTCGGGTGCTCGCGGCAGCGGTGTTCCGCTTTAGTGCACTTCGTCGACGGCATCCGTGGGTGCGGCCGTCTACTAAAGTTTGCGACGAGCATTCGATCAGGATGTCGGGAATCTTGTCGAATTTCCCGACTAGATATTGAAAAGAGTTTTCGATAAATGAGACTTAAATGCGGGGTTTATAATTATTAGGCATGCGATGTCTAAGGAATTCATTTTGTTAGGCATGCGATGTCTAAAGAGGTTGCGGATTCCAACTGTTGTAGTTTTACACTTTCTTTTCTGTGACCGTAAGCGTAGTATGTGGTGTATCGCCAGCTTCGTTGCTATACATCAACGACAATTGGGATACGCATCGCCAGCTTCGTTGCTATACATCAACGACAATTGGGATACGCATACTTTCTTACGTTGATGATATGAGATATTATGTGTTGCTGTGATATGTTGTATTGGATCGTCGCATTTGAATAGCCGGGGGTTTTATGTGAGATGAGAGTTTTTCTTTTTCATTCATGTAAAATTCATTTGTATGTAATATTCTTTTATTGGGGCACTTCCGGGCTGAGGATGATGTCACCGTTGTATATTATTTACTTTTCCGCATTAGGTAGATCTAAGGCGGGGAGCACAAGTAACCGGGTTCTAGGGTCCAGTGGGAGACCATCTCGAGGAGTCGAGACCGGGTCTCCTAACCCTAGAATTGGCAGTGTTGCTTTCCGCTCTCGTAGGGGTCTAGGGATGTGGGTTTGGCTATTCATCGCGACCGTGGAATCCGTGTTTTATACAGGCTCGTATTGAAAAGGCGGACGTCCTAGAATATCCAATATTTTATATATGTTCTTCTGCTGCAATGTTCTGTGATGAGATCATATTACTGCCTGAGGCGAATGTTTATATTATATATATGAGATATATGTTATATTGCAGATTTCGTTTCAAAAGAGATGCTTGTGAAGCATAATAAAATGGGATTTCATTAATGAGATTAATGAAAATAAAAGTAACCTAAAGATGTTGTAGAAACTTGTTTAAAAACTGGTAGCTCTAGTTCTTGCTTTGCATAGCGGTGTTCCTTGTAGAACATCCAACACCTTATTCAATAAGGAAAGAGCCGAGATCTCTTCACCGGGAGTGACCTCGTTAGTGAAACTAGCAGATGCTACAAACTCGGTTTGTCTTTTGATTGCTTCTATAGTTCTTGATTTGCATAGTGATATTTGTGTAATATCCTGCACCTTATTCGATGAGGAAAGGGCCGACGATCCCTTCATCGAGAGTGACCCCTTTAGCAAAACTAGAAAGGCCTCAAAAAAACACTCCATTTAAAATCACTCGATTCTACAACGATATCAAGTTCATTACGCAAAGGGTTTTCATAAAAACCTGTTGTAGCCCTCCATCATTTCAGATAAGTCATACTTAGTATTCGTGCTACGTTTGTTGGCCTGCGTCAAGGCGTAGTGTGCGGTAGCTAACTAGTATTTATCTGTTTATGCATATGATGCATATTGGATTAGGGTAGTCATGCGACTTTGTTGGCCTGCGTCAAGGGTCGTGCGGGTGGGTTTAATTCAATCAAGAAATGACGGGTTGAACTTGACTAGCGCACTGTGGTTTGTTGGCCTGCGTCAAGGTCATGGGACGCTAGGGGTAAAATATTATTGGGAATTTCAAGTGTTGAAATTTGCAATGAGATTGCATACCTTCTATGAGATAGTTGGATCCCGATACCCGCTGGGAGTAAGAGTTACTCCTGGGAGAGTTTTACACATTATAATTTGTCGATCAAGTAGGTGTCTAGAAAGGTGTTAACGGGGTTACGCCCCTGGGAAAATGAGGTTTACTTTAATTAGGTTCGTGCGAAAGCACGGGGGACCTCTCTCAAACAACCGACACTGGCCTGGCTGAAAATTGGCTAACTTGTAGCGTGTAATTAATCCCGGCTAGTCTTTCCTTTTATTGTTTGAAGGAAGATTTGATTAAAACAGTGGGAGACATCCTGATTAGATATATTAGATAACCAATCTAATCTTGCAAGAGCATACGCTGAGTGTTTTCTTCTCTCTCTCTCCAGGTAGCGACCATATCACGCCTTAATCAAGATAATAATACGGAAGTATTAACTAAACCTGCTTGTTATACTGAGCTGGGAAACGTTGGTCCCGCTCCAACTTATAATTGTTATAAGACAGAGCAGGAAATGGGGAATACCAGATTTCCCGTGCCGCCCAAACGAAGAAAGTACATGTTGATGCATCTTCTTCGGGTGTGTTCATTACACAGAACTGTTTTTCGGTATCTTTTACATCCTGGGTATGTGATACCGAATCAGGATCCCACATATGTAATTTGTTACATGGGCTACAGATAGGTAGAGAACTGAGAACGGGTGATAAGTTTCATGAGATAGAAACGGTGCAAGTGTTGCAGCCAAGTCTGTTGGTCACTATCACCCTGTATTACCAGAATACATTGATTTTGAACGAATGTTATTAGATACCGAACCTGATATACAATATCATATCAGTCTCTTTATTAGTAAAGAAGTGATATAATTTTGTATTGATGGATAATGTTTTGAACATTTCCTATATCAAGAGTTGATCGGTTCAGGTACGTTATCTAAAAACATAGACGTTCTAAATCAAAACTACAGTTCTTAGTCTACAGAACACACACAAGAGGAAGAGTTCAGAAATGAACAAATCCTTCTTGAGGCATTGTAGACTAGGTCATATCAATGCGACCCGACTAGCTAAAGTTACATATAGATGCATATTTAAATTAGTTTTGAATTTACATCTTGTAAAACTTGCCGGTCATGTCACAGAGATAAGATGACCACAGCTCCGTTTATTGGAAACAGAGAAAGAGTTAGCAAACTCTTGGGATTGATACATGTTGATGTATGAAAGTCCCCTGTCTACACATGCCAAGACCGGTTCTTTGTACTTAATTACATTCTCTGATAATCTCTCAAGATTCAGACATATGTTCCTGTTGAAACACAAGTCCGAAGTTTTTGAGATATTCACAGAATATAAGTTAGAAGTAGAGAACCAAAAACGGGTATAAGTATTATGTCCTTTGATGAGATCAGGGAGGAGAATACTTGAGCACGGAATTCCTGGACTATTCTAAAGGAGAATGAGATTCTCTCTCGGCATTACTTCTCCGTATACACCATAGCACGATGGTATATCGGGGCGGAGCAATAGCACCTTTTGTGATATGGTGTGCTCTATGATGAGTAATGCTGAGTTGCCTATTTCCTTTTGGGATTTATGCACTTGAGAAGCTGCATACCTATTGAATAGGGTTCAAATCAAATCAGTTGCCTACCACTTCATATGTGATATGGAATGGGAAGAGCCCATATCTTAAGTTTGTTAAGATTTGGGGTTGTCCGGCCTATGTCTAAAAGCAAAATTCGGACAAGCTCGAGGCAAGGTCTGTTATGTAGAACTGGAAAGGTTCCAGCTATACAAACTGCAGCTGATGATTTAGTAGAACCAAAGGATTCAATAGTTTCCAACGAACCTCAGCCTCTCCGACGATCTAGTAGGGTTTCTCACCCACCTGAGAGATACTTCGGTTTCTCTATGACAGTGGGAGCGAGAATTACATCATGAGATGATGACACAACTAGTTTCGAGCATGCCATCAGGAGTGGGACTCTGTAAGAAAGGCTGGATGCTTATCGATCTGAGATAGAATCCTTATACACCAACAAAGTATGGACTTTGGTTGCTTTATCTGAAGGGTTAAATCCCCATCAGGAGCAAGTATATCTTGAGAAGATTACTTGGTGTACATGGAAAAGTTGAGACTTTCAAAGCTATGCTTAAGTCCATCCAGATCCTACTTGCCAGGGCTACATACCATGACTACGATATATGGTGGTTGGGTGTCATGACAGCTTTTCTAAATGATATTTTAGAAGAGAGCGTCTATAAGTACACAACCAGAGGGCTTCGTAGACAGTGGGAGCAGCGGAAACGTGTGCAAGATGTTTTATATGATAAAACAGGTATCGTGGAGCTGGAACATCTGTTTTGATGTGGTAGTCAAAGAGTTTGACTTCATCAAAATGGTAGATGAACCTTATATATACAAAAAGGTAGTAGGGAGTATGGTAATGATCCTCGTAGAGTACGTGGATGACATACTCATGATAGGGAAGGAGTTTCCTATGCTACGCTCCGTCAATCTCCGCTTATCACAAGGATTCTCCATATAGGATCAAAGTGATACCTCCTAAATCCTGGGTTTTGGATCTATGAGATAGATCTAATTGGATGTTAGGATACTCACTAGTTGTAGTGAGATGGTCTCAATTGATCCTGGGAAGAATCACTGGAAAGGTTCCAGGGTGATAAGGACGACTGAATGTCAGTCGCAGGCATTGTCTTTACCCTCAGTGGAGGGTCGGTATGTTGGAAGAGTTCCAAGCTAGATACCGTGACTTACTAGACGATTAAAGGCAAGATACATCGTTACCAAAGATGCTACCAAAGAGGCAGTCTGGATATATAAGTTCATGAGATTAACTTCGTTCCTACCATTGTGTGACAATGGAGTTGTGGCTTATGCCAAGAAACTACCGTCCTATCAGAAATCCAGATATAATTCTTAGGCAGCATCACCTGATCATGGAGATGGTTGATCTCCAGAGAGATCGAGGTTAGGAGAGCAGACACAGAGGACGACAGCGCGGATCCACTCACAAAGGCCTTTTTTCCCAGTAAAGACTTTTATGGGATGGTTGAGTACGAGATACTTCAACCACAGCTATTTGTTGGGTATGCGATACCACAACAGATGGCCCTAGTGCAAGTAGGAGATTGTTAGTTATATGTATGCCCTAGAGGCCATTACTGTACATACGATGTATATTGTAATGGATGCTTGGACATATATAGGGAGGACTTCTTGCTCGACATGATAGTACGCTATCTGGTTGTTCTTTATCTTAACATGTACTCTGATTGTCTCTATGTTACATGTTGATAAAGCCCTTAGGATATGTACTCGACTACTGGGACTATGATGAGATCGTACTAGTGGGGCCACGGTAGTCGATGAGTACATCCTATAACTGTTCCTAGTCGAGGGTGTATCGAGACAGGGCATCGATGCACCAGAGTAGACTAGCATATACGCATCTTGACCCATATGATGAGCGATGGATGATCCCATATCCATCGGTGTTTGACATCAAGGATGTTGTACGGGTGCTCAGTGGAGACTGGGTACACTGGACGTGTTAGTTGTATGTATGCCCTAGAGGCCAGTATTGTACAGATGATGTATATTATATTGGATGCTTGGACATATATAGAGATGACTTTCTTGCTCGATATGATAGTATGCTATCTGGTTACTCTTTATCTTAACATGTACACTTGTCGCTTTAAACTGTCTTATAGTTACATGTTGATAAAGCCCTTAGGATGTGTACTTGACTACCTGGACTATGATGCAGATCATACTAGTGGGGACATGGTAGTCCATAAGTACATCCTTCAAGGTCCCTAGTCGTGGGTGTATCGAGACAGGGCATCGATATATCAGAGTAGACTAGCGTATACGCTTCTCGACCCATGAGATGGGCGATGGATGATCCCATATCCATTGGTGTTTGACATCAGAGATAATATACGGGTGCTCAGTGGAGACTGGGTACACTGGACGGACTCGCCGAGAACTCCCAGATGGTATTATACCTCACGTCAGATGGCAGTTCTCAGGTGACACTTGTACAGGTTAGTCTGTAGACCCGAGATCGTCATAGAGTCTTGTGTGATTCCCACTGTGCTTTGATCTCCACCTTACCACGTCCATGAGGGCGTGCAAAACGGTGGTCTTTGGGTACAGTCCCGAGTCACATGGAGGCAATGAGCGATAGGAGGGGTTTCGTCTCTCCCGGTATTGGGGGTTGATGTTGCGCTGTGCTCGATTGGCCGTAACAGGGAAGTCCCTGGCCAGGGCTGATCAGAGATTTGCTGGTAAGTGTTACCAGTAGTTTCTCGACCCGTTATGAGCCTCACATCGGCACGACTTATCGGTTATTGGGGTCTGACGTATACCACCCCTAGACTTGATATGCGACATATCAGACGAACAGACCGGACTGTACGGTAAGTGTTACTGGTTGGATTCACAGGAGTGTGAGCGGGCTAGCTCGTCGATCTTCTGATCGCTCAATACCCGGATGGCCGTTACGTTTAGCAGACCGCTTGCGGCTTGTGGGTGCTTGATATGATCATCATCTGCTACCGGCGTATTGACGAGTCTTTAGAGTCCTACACAGAGGTTTCCTGGCTCAAGCGAAACGAAATAGGAGCGCATATGAGATATGTGCAGGACCGAGAATAATGCGTGTATGTGATACCGTATTTCATTCCCGCGAATGGATGTATCGATTGGTTATATTCGATATAACCTAGATATCGAATCTAGAATTGATTCGATAAGCCGATACATAGGATACTAGTCGGTTATATGCGATATGACCGGATCGTTAAATCAAGTGTTGATTTAATGATTTAGTGTATAATTATATATTTGATATATTACTTTGCATTAACTAGTATTGGTTCACTTTAAATGGATTTTCTCACTTGATGTGCAAGAAGTATATGTGATATACTTTTGTGCACATATTTGTATCATGTTTGATGATACTTGATCATTTAGTTAAGTGTAAAGGATTAAACCATGGTTAAGAGATGATTAGGGTTTTGCTTTTTCATTTATTTATTTATTTGGAAAAGATTTAGATAAGAATGGTGGCTATATTTGTTTCTAGTTGAAGCTTCATGAAGCTTTGACTTCTTAACCATTCTTGTCTTCATGCTTAACCCTAACCCATTCAAGTAACCATGGTCTATTCTCTACACTCTACTATGGTTAGCTTATGATAAGTATTGATTTATTTTCATTTTAATTCAACACTTATCATATTCTTTCTTTCTTCTTCATCATCTTCTTCTTCAAGAAAAGCTTAAGTCCATCAATGGCAACTTGAGCAAAAGTGAGAGAGATCCAATTCTAAAGTGAACCCACCTCCTATTTCTTCATCCTCTACCTCTTGCCAACTGGTTTTGGGTGTTTTCTTCACAAGTTTCATAACTACGTGAAGTCGGAGCTTGATCCAGTGTAGCCTCGACGTAGATCATCTTCGGCACGAAGCCGACGACCTATTCCGCTCACTTCTCCGATGAAGCCGATGCGAGAGTCCAAGATTCAAGACGGACAGCGAGAGGACGTCTACGTGGAGCTAAGGAAGTGGATATCCGGATCTACAAAGGTTGTAGCTTCTTATCTTTAGTTAAGTTGTTAACTAGATTCATATTTCGCCTAAACTTCTAGTCAACGATCTGTATTAGGGTTTCTCGGCACCCGTAAAATTTGAAATTGGCATGGTTGATGCCTTGTGAGACTTCATTAGCGTGCCTAGGAACCCTACAGTGGTATCAGAGCCTAGCTAGAGCCTTAGGCGAATTCTAGACGATGTTTGAAACCCGATCGAACCCGAAACCCTAACTTTTTCATGCTCTCTGGACTTTTTCTAAAATCTGGAATTTTTCCATATTAAAAATGCTTAAAAAATTCAGCAGGGAATTCTAAGAATTACGGTGCAAATTTTTTCACATGAACAGTAAAGAGTTCGGCGGAACCGCGGCATAAGCATGGCTTATGCGGCGGTTCCGCGGCCTGATGATGACGTCAGCCCTCCTCCTTTGCACAGTAATTCCTATTTAACAGTGCTGAGTTTTCTGGGAATTTTTGAATTGACTCAAGAGTTGGGTATTCTGGGGTTGCATTGGGAATCGTAGATTCAATCGGATTGTTAAATTTCGTCTATGTGTTTTTCCGGATAACTTTAGAATATGTTAAAAATTTCGACCGGATATGAATACCCAACTTTTCCCCTGCCGAAAAAATTTCCACGTGTTGGATTTTTCTATGGTTTAAGGACGTTCTGAGTAGTGCAAGTAACGTGATGGTCCCTCTAGAAGACAACAAACCTTAACTCGATTATGTGACCGTCTTGAACTGCCCTTTGAACCTTAGGGTTTGGGGCAGTACGGCGTGCCACATGTGAGGCGTTGGCTTGACCCTTCTACGGCTGGACCGTTGGTACTGAGGCATGAAGTGAACGTCTTTGAACTTATTTCATGTGTTGAACGGTTTCAGGAAAACTTGGGTGTTCGAATGTTCGATCGGAAAGTTTAATATTTTCTATTTATCCGGAATGGGATACAATAATTGGAATTCACAAACAGTTATGAGATAACTGAATGAATGTTATAAATCTAGCGGTTTAGTCTCACTAGATATTGAAAAGAGTTTTCGATAATGGGACTAAAATGCGGGGTTTATAACTGTTAGGCATGTGATGTCTAAGAATTTCATTTGATTAGGCATGTGATGTCTAAAGAGGTTGCGGATTCCAACTGTTGTAGTTTTACACTTTCTTTTCTGTGACCGTAAGTGTAATATGTGATATCGCCGGTTTCGTTGCTATATGTCAACGACAATTGGGATGCGCATATTTACTTACGTTGATGACATGTGATGTTATGTGTTGCTGGATATGTTATATTGGATTGTCGTGTTTGAATAGCCGGGGGTTTTTGTGTGAGATGAGTGTGTTTCATTTTCATTCATGTAAAAAAACTTGTATGTAATATTCTTTTATTGGGGCAATTCCAGGTTGCGGAAGTTGTCACCCTTTGTATATTATTTACTTTTCTGCACTAGGATAGACCCAAGGAGGGGAGCACAAATAACCGGGTTCTAGGGTCCAGTGGGAGACCATCTCGAGGAGTCGAGTCCGGGTCTCCTAACCCTAGAATTGGTAGGGTTGCTTGCCGCTCTCGTAGGGGTCTAGGGGTGTGGGATTGGCTATTCATCACGACCGTGGAATCCGTATTTTATACTGGCTCGTATTGAAAATACGGACGTCCTAGTATATCCAATATTTCATATGATATTTTCTGCTGCGATATCTGTGATGTGATCATGTGATGTTCTGTGATAGATACAGTATATAGTATATATGATATATTATATAGACGTTACTTATGTTTTGCATCCGCACCAGCCCTGCCCTGCTCTGTCGTTAGTTACCTAACCTAACGGTGCACGAGGGGACATCGAGGCGAATGCGGATGGCATAAGTGTACGTCGTATTTATCTGTGATGTTTAGGTATTTAAATGATGGGACTTCATTAATGTGATTAATGAAATAAAAGAAACCAAATGATGTTGTAGAATCAGATTTTAAAATAAAACAGGTAGCTACAGTTCTTGCTTTGCATAGCGGTATATATGATATACCCTGCACCTTATTCGATGAGGAAAGGACCGAGATCCCTTCACCGGGAGTGACTCCTTTAGCAATAACTGGCAGATGCTACATACTCGGTCTGCTTTTGATTGCTTCTATAGTTTCTGCTTTGCACAGTGATATATATGATATATCCCGCACCTCATTCGACGAGGAAAGGGCCGACGATCCCTTCACCGGGAGTGACCCCTTTAGCAAAACTAGAAAAGCCTCAAAATCACTCCATTTCAAAACTTCATTTGATTCTACAACGATATCAAGTTCATTATGCAATAGGTTTTCAGAAAAACCTGTCGTAGTCCTCCGTCATTTCAGATAAGAACTGTTTAGTATTCGTGCTGCATTTGTTGGCCTTTGTCAAGGCGTAGTGTGCGGTAGCTGAATAGTGATTATCTGCTTATGCATATGATGCAGATTGTTTCAGGGTAGTCGTACGACCTTGTTGGCCTTTTTCAAGGGCCGTGCGGGTGGGTTTGATTCAATCAAGAAATGACGGGTTAAACTTGACTAGCATGCTATGATTTGTTGGCCTTTGTCAAGGTCATAGGACGCTAGGGGCAAAATATTATCGGGAATTTCAAGTGTTGAAATTTGCAATGAGATTGCATACCTTCTATGAGATAGTTGGATCCCGATACCCGCTGCGAGTAAGAGTTACTCCTGGGAGAGTTTTACACATTACAATTAGCCGATCAAGTAGGTGTCTAGAAAGGTGTTAACGAGGTTACGCCTCTGGGAAAATGAGGTTTACATTAATTAGGTTCGTGCGAAAGCACGGGGGACCTCCCTCAAAGTACCGACACTGGCCTGGCTGAAAGATTGGCGAACTTGTAGTGTGTAATTAATCCCGGCTAATCTTTCCTTTTAGGGTTTGAAGGAAGATTTGATAAAAAGCAGTGGGAGCCATCCTGATTAGATAAGATAATAACCAATCTGATCTTGCACGAGCATACGCTAAAGTGTTTTCTTCTCTCTCTCTCCAGGTAGCGACCATGTCATGCCCTAATAAAGATAATAATATGGATGTATTGACTGAACCCGCATGTTATACTGTGCTGGGGAACGTTGGTCCCGTTCTTTCTTATAAGAGTTATAGGAATGAACAGGATATAGGGGAATACCA
The DNA here is from genome assembly GCA_030015575.1 of Agapanthus africanus. NCBI lineage: Eukaryota > Viridiplantae > Streptophyta > Magnoliopsida > Asparagales > Amaryllidaceae > Agapanthus > Agapanthus africanus. The sequence goes on along the minus strand of CM057338.1, from coordinate 862,060,581 downwards.
GGATTCCCATGCCACCCGATTGAAGAAAGTACATGATGATGCATTTTCTTCGGGTGTGTTCGTTACAGAGAACTGTTTCTCCATTTGCTCTACGTCCTGGGTATTAGATACCGGGTCAGGATCCCATATATGTAATCAGTTACATGGGCTTAGAAAATGTAGAGAACTTGGAGAAGGTGATAAAGACATAAGAGTTGGAAATGGTGCAATTGTTGCAGCTAAGACTGTCGGGGAATATCACCTTGTATTACTGACTGGTAATACATTGGTTCTGAACGAATGCTATTACATGCCGAACCTGATATGCAACATTATATCGGTTTCTTTATTGACTAAAGAGGGATATAATTTTGCATTACAGGACAATGTTATGAACATTTTCTGTAACCAAAAGTTGGTTGGATCAGGCACGTTGTGCAATGGCATTTATGTTCTAAATCAATCAACAGTTCTGAGCATAACAAACACACACAAGAGGAAGAGTTCTGAACTGAACGAATCCTTCTTGTGGCATTGTAGACTGGGTCACATCAATGCGACACGACTAGCTAAGTTGCATAAGGATGGATATTTAAATCCGTTTGAATTTTCATCTTATGACACTTGCCAGTCATGTCTCAAAGGCAAGATGACCAAAACTCCGTTTACGGGACACGGAGAAAGAGTTATTGAACTCTTAGGACTGATACATAGTGATGTATGCGGTCCTATGTCTACACATGCCAGGGATGGTTCTTCATACTTCATTACATTCACTGACGATCTCTCTAGGTTCGGGTATGTGTTCCTGATGAAACACAAATCAGAAGCTTTTGAGAAATTTAGAGAATATAAACAGGAAGTTGAGAACCAAACCGGAAAAAGTATTAAAATCCTTCGATCTGATCGAGGAGGTGAATACTTGAGCAATGAATTCCTGGACTTCCTAAAAAAGAATGGGATTCTCTCTCAGCTGACTCCTCCCTATACACCACAGCACAACGGTGTATCAGAATGGAGGAACCGCACCCTATTAGATATGGTGCGCTCTATGATGAGCACAGCTGAGTTACCTATTTCCTTCTGGGGTTATGCGCTGGAGACAGCAGCATACCTATTGAATCAAGTTCTATCTAAATCTGTACCTACCACACCATATGAGATATGGAGTGGGAAGAGACCATGTCTTAAAAGAGTTAAGATATGGGGTTGCCCGGCCTATGTCAAAAGGCAAAATCCGGACAAACTCGAGGCACGGTCAGTTCTATGCAAGTTTGTGGGATATCCCAAACATTCACATGGATATCTTTTCTACCATACAGAGGAACAAAAAGTGTTTGTTTCTCGACATGCCACCTTTTTGGAAAAGAAATTTCTTGCAAAAGAAATTAGTGGCGATAAGGTAGAACTGGAAGAAATTCCGGCTACACAAACTCAAACTGAAGATTTAGTGGAACCAGAGGATTCAGTAGCTCCCGACGAACCTCGGCCTCTCCGCCGATCTAGTAGGGTTCCTCGCCAACCTGAGAGATACTACGGTTTTCTCATGGATGGTGGAAGCGAGGATTGCATCATGGAGGATGATGACCCAACTAGCTTCGAGCAGGCCATCTCGAGTAAGGACTCAGTGAAATGGCTGGATGCTATGCGGTCCGAGATGGAATCCATGTACACCAACAAAGTATAGACTTTGGATGTTGCTCCTGAAGGGGTAAAACCCATTGGGAGCAAGTGGATCTTCAAGAAAAAACTTGGTGTAGATGGGAAATTGGAGACTTTCAAAGCTAGACTTGTAGCAAAGGGTTTTCGTCAAAGACCAGGTGTGGACTATGACGAAACCTTTTCTCCAGTGGCTATGCTTAAATCCATCCGGATCATGCTTGCCATCGCTGCATATCATGATTACGAAATTTGGCAAATGGATGTTAAGACCGCCTTTCTAAATGGTGATTTAGAAGAGTGCGTGTACATGACTCAGCCAGAGGGCTTCGTAGACAGTGGGAGCAGCGGGAAAGTGTGCAAGCTGCTTAAATCCATTTATGGATTAAAGCAAGCATCGTGGAGTTGGAACATCTGCTTTGACGTCGTTATCAAAGAGTTTGATTTCGTCAAAAACCCAGATGAACCTTGTATCTACAAGAAGGTAGCAGAGAGTAAGGTTGTCTTCCTCGTATTGTACGTGGACGACATACTCTTGATAGGAAATGATATTCCTATGCTGCAATCGGTCAAGCTCTTCTTATCACGGAGATTCTCGATGAAATATCTTGGTGATGCCTCATGCATATTGGGAATTAGGATCTATAGAGATAGATCCAAACGGATATTGGGATTGTCCCAATCCAGGTAGATTGACACCATACTAAAGAGGTTTAGTATGGAAGAATCCAAGCGTGGGAACCTACCCACGATCTCTGGAGTCACTCTCTCCAAAGAGATGTCTCCCAAGACTGATTTGGAGAGAGCTCGCATGCAAGGGATACCCTATGCTTCGGCTGTAGGCTCTATCATGTATGCGATGCTATGTACCAGACCCGATGTAGCATACTCACTAAGTGTAGTGAGCAGGTATCAAGCTGATCCTGGAGAGAGTCACTGGACAGCTGTGAAGAGCATTCTTAAGTACTTGCGAAGGACTAAAGAGATGCTCTTGGTGTATGGTAACGGAGAACTCCAAGTGGAGTCCTTTACCGATTCGAGCTTCCAGAGTGATAAGGACGACTCTAAGTCGCAGTCGGGCTTTGTCTTTACCCTTTACGGAGGGGCGGTTAGCTGGAAGAGTTCCAAGCAGGAAACCGTGGCAGACTCGACGATGGAGGCTGAATACATCGCTGCCAACGATGCCTCTAAAGAGGCTGTCTGGATCAAGAAGTTCATTACTGAACTTGGTGTGGTTCCATCCGTTGAGCACCCAATACCTTTGTATTGCGATAACAATGGAGCGATGGCTTTGGCCAAGGAACCCAGGTCCCATCAGCGATCCAGGCATATTCTGAGGCGGTATCACCTGATCCGGGAGATAGTTGATCGCCGGGAGATCGAGGTCAGGAGAGTTGACACGAAGAACAACATGGCGGATCCACTCACGAAGGCCATTCCCCAGATACAGTTTGAGAGACTCTTCAGGATGCTCGGTATGCGATACTACAGCAGCTGGCCCTAGTACAAGTGGGAGATTGTTAGTTGTATGTATGCCCTAGAGGCCAGTATTGTACAGATGATGTATATTATATTGGATGCTTGGACATATATAGAGATGACTTTCTTGCTCGATATGATTGTATGCTATCTGGTTACTCTTTATCTTAACATGTACACTTGTCTCTTTAAACTGTCTTATAGTTACATGTTGATAAAGCCCTTAGGATGTGTACTTGACTACCTGGACTATGATGCAGATCATACTAGTGGGGTCATGGTAGTCCATAAGTACATCCTTCAAGGTCCCTAGTCGTGGGTGTATCGAGACAGGGCATCGATATACCAGAGTAGACTAGCGTATACGCTTCTCGACCCATGAGATGGGCGATGGATGATCCCATATCCATTGGTGTTTGATATCAGAGATAATATACGGGTGCTCAGTGGAGACTGGGTACACTGGACGGACTCGCCGAGAACTCCCAGATGGTATTATACCTCACGTCAGATGGCAGTTCTCAGGTAACACTTGTACAGGTTAGTCTGTAGACCCGAGATCGTCATAGAGTCTTGTGTGATTCCCACTGTGCTTTGATCTCCACCTTACCACGTCCATGAGGGCGTGCAAAACGGTGGTCTTTGGGTACAGTCCCGAGTCACATGGAGGCAATGAGCGATAGGAGGGGTTTCGTCTCTCCCGGTATTGGGGGTTGATGTTGCGCTGTGCTCGATTGGCCGTAACAGGGAAGTCCCTGGCCAGGGCTGATCAGAGATTTGCTGGTAAGTGTTACCAGTAGTTTCTCGACCCGTTATGAGCCTCACATCGGCACGACTTATCGGTTATTGGGGTCTGACGTATACCACCCCTAGACTTGATATGCGACATATCAGACGAACAGACCGGACTGTACGGTAAGTGTTACTGGTTGGATTCACAGGCGTGTGAGCGGGCTAGCTCGTCGATCTTCTGATCGCTCAATACTCGGATGGCCGTTAAGTTTAGCAGACCGCTTGCGGCTTGTGGGTGCTTGATATGATCATCATCTGCTACCGGCGTATTGACGAGTCTTTAGAGTCCTACACAGAGGTTTCCTGGCTCAAGCGAAACGAAATAGGAGCGCATATGAGATATGTGCAGGACCGAGAATAATGCGTGTATGTGATACCATATTTCATTCTCGCGAATGGATGTATCGATTGGTTATATTCGATATAACCTAGATATCGAATCAAGGATTGATTCGATAAGCCGATACATAGGATACTAGTCGGTTATATGCGATATGACCGGATCGTTAAATCAAGTGTTGATTTAATGATTTAGTGTATAATTATATATTTGATATATTACTTTGCATTAACTAGTATTGGTTCACTTTAAATGGATTTTCTCACTTGATGTGCAAGAAGTATATGTGATATACTTTTGTGCACATATTTGTATCATGTTTGATGATACTTGATCATTTGGTTAAGTGTAAAGGATTAAACCATGGTTAAGAGATGATTAGGGTTTTGCTTTTTCATTTATTTATTTTTTTATTTATTTGGAAAAGATTTAGATAAGAATGGTGGCTATATTTGTTTCTAGTTGAAGCTTCATGAAGCTTTGACTTCTTAACCATTCTTGTCTTCATGCTTAACCCAAACCCATTCAAGTAACCATGGTCTATTCTCTACACTCTACTATGGTTAGCTTATGATAAGCATTGATTTATTTTCATTTTAATTCAACACTTATCATATTCTTTCTTTCTTCTTCTTCATCTTCTTCTTCAAGAAAAGCTTAAGTCCATCAATGGCAACTTGAGCAAAAGTGAGAGAGATCCAATTCTAAAGTGAACCCACCTCCTATTTCTTCAACCTCTACCACTTGCCAAGTGGTTTTGGGTGTTTTCTTCACAAGTTTCATAACTACGTGAAGTCGGAGCTTGATCCAGTGTAGCCTCGACGTAGATCATCTTCGGCACGAAGCCGACGACCTATTCCGCTCACTTCTCCGATGAAGCCGATGCGAGAGTCCAAGATTCGAGACGGACAGCGAGAGGATGTCTACGTGGAGCTAAGGAAGTGGATATCCAGATCTACAAAGGTTGTAGCTTCTTATCTTTAGTTAAGTTGTTAACTAGATTCATATTTCGCCTAAACTTCTAGTCAACGATCCGTATTAGGGTTTCTCGGCACCCGTAAAATTTGAAATTGGCATGGTTGATGCCTTGTGAGACTTCATTAGCGTGCCTAGGAACCCTACAGGATGGACTCGCCGAGAACTCCCAGATGATATTATACCTCACGTCAGATGGCAGTTCTCCGGTGACACTGGTACAGAGTAGTCTGTTGACCTGAGATCGTCATAGAGTCTTGTGATTCCCACTGTGCTTTGATTTCCATCATACCACGTCTAAGAGGGCGTGCAAAAAGGTAGCTTTTGGGTACAGTCCCGAATCACATGGAGACAATGAGCGATAGGAGGGGATTCGTCTCTCCCGGTATAGGGAGTTGATGTTGCGCTATGTTCGATTGGCTATAACCGGAAATCCCTGGCCAGGATTGCTGAGATTTACTGGTAAGTGTTATCAGTAGTTTCTCGAACTATTATAGACCTCATATCGACACGACTTATCGAGCTACTGGGGTTTGACGTTTACCACCCCTAAGCGAGATTTGCGACATATCAGACAACAAGACCGGACTGTACGGGAGTGTTACTGATTGGATTCACAGGAGAATGTACAGGCTTACTTGTTGATCTTCTGAGCGCTCAATACCGAGATGGCTGTTACATTTAGCTGACCGCTTGGAGCTTGTAGGTGTTTGATATGATCATCACCTACTGCCGGCGTATTGACGATTCTTTAGAGTCCTACACAGAGATTTCTTGGCTCAGGCAAAACGGAGTAGGAGCACATATTTGTTATGTGCAGGACCGAGGATAATACGATAAGAGATACCGTATTCTATTCTCGCGATATTTGATATCAGCAGGGTCATCGGATCAAGTGTTGATTCGATGAATCGGTACGGATAAATATTAGTCGGTTATATGCGATATAGCCGGATTGTCGGATCAAGTGTTGATTCGATAATTTAATGTATAATAATATATTTGATATATTAAATTACATTAACTAATATTAGCTCACTAAAAGATTCTTTTTCTCACTCGGGTAATACATTGATATATACGCGATATATGTTAATTGTATTATTTTATTTTGTTACAATAATTATTATATATGTGATATATAATATTGTAACATGATATGGTTATTAATGCAACATGTTTAGTAGAGATTAAACAAGATTAGGGTTTGATTTGGGTTAATGGTTTCTAGAAGTTTCTAGAAGATTTTCTTTTTTGTTTTGGAAAAGATATTTTTGCAAGATATTTGTTTAACTTAACCCTAACCCTTAACCCTAGTAAAATCTCTACAATGGTTACTTGAACCATGATTGCATTTCTAACCTTATCAAGTCTATCATTATTCATCACAAAAGGTTTTAATATATATCACTATTCTTCTTCTTCTTCCTTTTTCTTTTCATGGAAAAAAGGTTTCTTGATTTGATTTTGTGATGATAAATGAGTGAGAATAAGAAAAAAAAAGAGAGCAATAATCCTACTTCATCATCCTCATCTATCCTTGACATTTAGATGAGGGCGTTCACTTCATATTATGAGTGTTAGCTTGTGTTAACGAAACTTCAAGGTATATCATCCATGTATCGAAGATCAGAAGCAAGACTGCATCTTTCTCTTCGTGGAACCTCTCGAGAGTCCGGAACACAATGATCACAGCGAAAGGACTTCAACACGGAGCTTTAGAAGTGAAGGACCGGATCTACAAAGGTTGTAATCCCTCTCACTTAGTGTTAAACTGTTTAACATACTTGTTTTCGCCTAAACTTTAGTTTAAAGATCCGGCTTCGGGTTGTTCGGCACGGCTAATTTTTTAATTAGGCATGGTTGATACCTCGTAGACCCTTGTGCGTTGCCTAGGAACCCTACAATCTCAAAACTTGTATCGAGATTTTGTGTAAAAATTCTTCAGGTCGAAGAACTGGAATTACTAAAAGTACCGATAAAATACAGCAAGTCAAATACTTGAGATCTGGCTGCAATCAAGAAAGAAGATAATATTCCAGGATCAGAAAAGTATCCAAAAGATAACACAAAATACCCCTGATGATTTCAGCAATCAAGCCCACTATATGGCCGAGGATCCACGGCCGAGTCAGGCCGATCCGCCGTGGATCCGCGACCGATTAGACTCGTCGGCGAACTGAAACTTTTCCCGAGGCTTCCTCTCAACTGACAAACTTCTTCAAGACGCTTCAAAGTCCCTAGAAATCTCCAGAAGCTTCCCTTCAACAACCAAGCTTCTCATGCAAACTAGATAACTATCTTAATCCAGAAACTTCCCTACAACTACCTAGCTTCCAATGCAAGCTTCATAACAACCTAGCTTCTAGGGGAAGATAGAAGAAAAACTATAAAAGGGGACTTATGGCTTAATTCAAAAGGGTTGTTGAGTTATTGAACATTGAACCAAATCCACACACAAGTTGAGTGGCACAACTTGTAACTCAAAAGCTTAGCCTAAATCCAATTCCAAAGCCAAGTCAAGATCCATCGAGAAGCGAATCAAGCAAGCCATCAACGATCCTTTGTAGCGACGCCGGTCTTCATCAAGAGCAAGTGATCGTTACCATTCCATGACTTAAGAAGATCGATGCGAAGCTAATTTCGACGGATCTAGTTACCTCCTCAAATCTTGTAATCTCGAATTGAGTGAATGTGTACCTAATCGTCGATTAATAAAGGTGAAAATTGTAAATCTTTCTTTCTTTACATTCTTGCATTATGAAAATTTATCGATTCTTGATTCTTTCATTTTTCATGATGTGTGAGTGAAATCTCCGCTTGTAGCGGAATCGAGAGAATAGGTAGATGACGGTGGTGAAATTCTTGAACGATTCTTAAGTCTTATGAGGTTTGTTAACTCTAGGAAATTGAATCATCGAAGACCTAATTTTGAGCTAGATCGCTTTATTTAATGTTTTCACTCCAAATTAGAGATCAACGATCGGTGATTTTCTTGACTCGAGGCTAGAATTTGAATGATAATCAATGAAAAGACAATGGATGGTGAAGGAGAAACCCTAGTTTCTTCAATAGATCCCTAATCTTCGTTGATCGTCATCGATCTAGCAACAAATCCTCAATAGATAAGATTTCGAAATCCTTTGTATTCATAATCACTACTTATTTGATCGATTCTTACAAGCTACCTTACAAATCTAGATAATTCAATTGGTTTGGACATTTTCTTGATCTTTATTAATTCTCGATTTTAGATCTATTTCTTTAGGATTCTTGAAACTAAATCTCATAAATATTGAATTATTTTCTTTCATATTTTCTTTTCAACTCAACTAAAACGATTTCGAACAAATTCACACAATCTATGTGGACGATCTGTTCTCGCTAACGAACCTACAATAGACACCATTAATTGATTGCGGTTTACAAATTTCTTTGGTTGTGATCTTTTACACTTTTCAAAAAATGACATGAAATGATTAATCACCTGCCATAAAACCATACGGCCACTACAACGTTTCGCCCGAAACAGTGAAACCCTCTGTGTGGGACTCTAATGACTCGTCAATACGCTGGTAGTGGGTTTAACCACAAGCACGTCATTGGCACTAGTTGTACGTAACGGCTAACCAGGTACTGAACGAAAGGGAGGCCAACGAGCAAACTCATCCTGAAACCCTACTGAGCCTGACAGTGACAATATCCGTACATTCCGGTCCGTTTGTCTATGAGTATCGCATATCGAGTCTAGGGATGGATAAATTCAGACCCCTAATAACTTGATAATTAGTGTCGGTTTGAAGCCCATCACCACATGAGAAACTACTGATCCGAATCAATAATTATCGACTACCTTGGCCAAGGATTTCTGGTGATGGCCACCCGTGCACACCGCGACATCTACCCCCAATACCGGGAGAGAAGAATCCCCTGACGATCTGCTCACTGCCTCCATGTGGCTCGGGACTGTAACAAATTAAAATCTGTTTGCACGACTCCTTTGAGCCATGGTAGGGTAGTAATCAAAGCACAGTGGGAACTCGTACGAGACAAATGACGATCTCAGGTCGATAGACTAACCTGCACACATGTCTCCTGGGAACTGCTATTTGACAATAGGTATAATACCAACTAGCATGTTCTCGGCGAGTCCGTCCGGTGTACTCATAACCCATTGAGCACCTGTATATATCTTAGGTGAACCAACTGACACCAATGGCCTGTGAGACCGGCCATTGCCCCTCGTCGGGGTCTCGATCCGTATACGCTAGTCAACTCTTGGAGTATCGATGCCCAGTCTCGAAACTCCCATGACTAGGGACATTTTAAGGATGTGCTTATAGACCACCCAACTCTCACATATATTATCGCCATCATACTGCTGGTAGTCAAGCATGAATCCTATAGGCTCTATCAACATGTAATAGTGATATGTATTGTCACCTCAAGCATGTATACGATGATAAAGACAAACCAGATAGCATACTATCATCTCGAGTAAGACTGTTCTACTGGTATAGGTCCTCCCTCAATCATTGCAATCACGTGCTTGCGATCCAATAATTTACTTAAGGGCACTATAGCCAACAATCTCCCACTTGCACTTAAGGCTAGTTATTGCGGTGTCGCATACTCATAGCCCGTGTGATACCGAACACCCAACTTCTTTACTAATCAGTTTCGAAAAGCTCGTTAGTAAAATTATTGTGTTCGAGAAATAGCCTCAGTGAGTGAATCCGCTCCAATGTTTCCTTCTGTGACTCTTTTTTTCTCAAGTTTGCGGAGAAAACCATCTCCCGAAATGAGCAATACCTGTCTTATAATATGTCTTGATATCTGACGGGACCCAGTTCATCTATGAACTCCAAATCCAGCAAACTTCTTAGACTGTATCGCCCACTGAATTTTATCAGTATCCTGCACCATGCCTCCCTCAGTATCCGCTTGGACCACCTGTCCAAACTACTATCCCTCGTCAAGAGGCAAAACTATAGCTCTGACAGTCACTCTGTCATCCAGGTCACCTTGGAAACCTGGAATGATAACCATCTCCCGAAGAAGGCTGCCGTTATCAAATCCTTAGAACATCCACTTATATCCATAAACTGCTTCCGAACGTTTCTCCAGGATTTGATTAATATATAAACTTATTCCAGCTAGTGCAAAAACAACATCTGGTGTGGTACTTGACGTCTCATGATTGACTCAATTACCTAAGCAAGTGATATGCCAATCATGCACATCCCTCTCCCCTTTAGTCTGTAGGACACCTTTAGAGAGGGTGACTCCATCACCTGCAGGTACACAACCATGCCAGGAGTCGTCCATTCTAAAACACCTTTAGAATGCTGTCTAAGTACCCAGATTGGGAAACTACACAAATCTAGATCTAAAACCATAGATCTAGTAACCAGAATGCCTTATATATTATCCATATCCTATATGGAGAAACCACTGTGTGACAACCAAAGTATAACCGATCGTAGTATAAGAATTTTACTTCCTACAAAGTGCATGTCATCCAAATACCAGGACATCTCACCCTACTACCTTCTTAATAGATCCATCTCCTATTCTGATGAAGTCAAAGCCTACGGCTGTCACATCAGAAATAGACGATCTATCTCTGCTATACCTGCCTTAGTCTATAAATAGACACAAGCTACTTGTCCACTATGCTTCCGCTGCTTCCACTGACTACAACAATCCTCTGGAAGAGTCATATACATGTACACTTCTAAAGCTTGTTTAGAACGACGCTATACTCATCCTCATGCAGGGTCTCATAGTCTAGAACAGCAGTAATGGCAAGTCTGGGTAAACAAGAACCTCCCTGTCACCGTCTTTGAGGACACCGAAAAACCTCTCGGGTGCTTGAGGTTACCCACCATATCTGTGGAGTGGCTAATGGAATGTCAAACACGATTGAATCTTTAAGTTCTATTAAATTTTCAGTAATCGTTTGTGGTTCTGGAATCACTTCTAGTTCTACCATACTCCCACTACTGTTTTCTGAAAAACTCCATTTTACTAAAACTGTGGCGAGTCAAGAACAATATCACTATTGATCTTCCAGAAGGTAGAAAGTTAACCCTCGTCATAGCCCGGGATAACCCACAAACTGCCATTACAGAAACGTGCCTTGAGTTATCCAGAGTCTGGTTTTAAGCATAAGCCGGAAAACTCCATATACCTTAACATCGTTAAGATATGAACCATTCTATATACAGTATAGAAAAAGAGGCACTATTTTAATTGGAACCAAATTCAAATCAAGCAGCTATCTCCAGTGCATGTCAACTAAATGGAGAGAGGCCGATCAACATTACTCAAATAGGAGTGCATCCAAATATGAGTAACCTGAAAGAGATGTTGGCTATAGTGCCCTCAAGGCAATTATTATAGTCGCAGGTATGTGATCATGATGATTGAGCGAGGACCTATACCGATAAAACAGTCTTACTCGAAATGATATTATACTATCTGGTTTGTCTTTATCATCATATGTTGATAAAGGACATAGGATTCAGGCTTGACTGCCAGCATTGTGATGGCGATCACATACGTTGGAGCTGGGGGTCTATAAGCACATTCTTAAATGTCCCTAGTCGTGGGAGTATCGAGACTGGGCATCGATACTCCAGTGTAGACTGGTGTATACTTATCCAGACCCTAACGAAGGGCGGTGGCCGGTCTCATAAGCCATTGGTGTCAGTTGTTCACCTAAGATAGTATACAGGTGCTCATTGGGTTATGAGTACACAGCACGGACTCGCCGGGAACATGCTAGCTGGTATTATACCTATAGTCAGATAGCAGTTCCCTGGTGACATGTGTACAAGTTAGTCTGTCGACCTGAGATCGTCATTTGTCTCGTGTGAGTTCCCACTGTGCTTTGATTACTACCCTAACACTGCTCAAAGGAGTCGTGCAAACAGGTTTTAGTTGGGTACAGTCCTGAGCCACATGGTGGCAGTGAGCGGATCGTCGGGGATTCGTCTCTCCCGGTATTGGGGGTTGATGTCACGCAGTGCACGGGTGGCCATCAATAGAAATCCTCGGCCGGGGTATGTGAGAATTACCGATCCAGGATCGATAGTTTCTCAGGTAGTGATGGGTTTCATACCGACATGAATTATCGCATTATTATGGGTCTGACTTTATCCACCCCCTGACTCGATATGCTTTACTCTTAGACGAACAGATCGGACTGTACGGATATTGTCACTGACAGGCTCAGTAGGGGTTCGGATGGGTTTGCTCGTCGGCCTTCCTTTCGCTCAATACCTAGGTAGCTGTTACGTACAACTAGTGCCGCTGACGTGCTTATGGTTAAACACACTGCCAGCGTATTGACGAGTCTTTAGAGTCCGACACAGAGGGTTTTCACGGTTCCGGCGATATGGTGTAGGTGACGTATGTTGATACATACAGGTGTCCGATTGAATATGTGCATGGGCTGCACAGACTTTAATCGGACGGTTGATAATACTAGCGGCTTAGGATTAAGCCAGATTGTTAAATCAAGTTTTGATTTAATAATTTACATATGTATATATATATATATATGTATTCTAGTATTATTGCTCACTATTTGTTTTCTCTCTTTGGTTATTCGTATTTTCGTACGAATATGCGTATGTGTGTTTCGATACATATACCAGGAAGCATTCCGTATTTATACGGAATGGCTTCAAGAAGATGCCACCTCATTATTGATTTTCTTTTGGAAAATAATTTTGTTTATAATGAGGTGGAAAAGGTGACATGGCATGGCATGGTCGTTTAGGTCAAAGCATGGCTTTTTCATGTAGTGATTGGTAAGGGCTTGGTAATTGTTTATTGCTTAATTTGGAAAGTGTTTTTTGGGTGCATTATTTTTGGAGAGAGGAGAGAGGGGCCGACCACATTAGAGGTGTGGGGTTTTCTTGCTCATTTTTGATTCACTGGAGGCTCTCTCTCTAGCTCACATTCATATTCAAACACCCAAAAGAAACTTAGCCAATTTTAGCTCATGCCTTTGATCATCACCTCCACATCTTCCATGGTTGCTCTATGAGCTTTAGATTTTGAGAGAGAATTATAGTGACACTATCCTACACCCCCCACTCTCTACTACTAGCAATCCTAGAGAGTCGGTTGGTCCGCTTGGCGAACCTGGAGCTTGTGCCGTTTCCGTCAGGTGGATCATCGAAGATGAAGGAAGACCGGCGACTAGAGTCGATCTGCATCACTAGGAGCTTGGAAATGGTTGAAGACCCGAAGGACTTGATTCATTAGGTATAACCATTCTATCTCCTTTTGTTAGCTTGCTAGTTTTTAGGGTTAATGGTTTCGATCTTGTTAATCGGGTAATGGTAGCGCCGGGTTTTAGAAAATTTTTGTTCCGCATTTGGCCACCGTTGTATGGCCGGAGCGCTCCCATAACCCAACATGGTATAAGAGCCACCCATTAAACCCTTCTAGCTTGGTTGCATGAAGTTATAACATCGATCGATCAAAATTTCCAAATCATTTTTCCATTTTGCTAAGTTTCTTTCGATTTTAAAACTTGCTCGAAAAATCTTTCTTTGTAGCTTAAAAATCCGTGCAGGAAATTATAGAGCACCACAAGAAATTTGGTAGCATGATTCAATTTTTTGGCCGCGGAACCGCCGCAAAACATGCCATTTGGCGGCGGTACCTCCGCGCTTTTGTCGCCAATTGCCTCCAAATTTTTTTATGGCACTCTCTGACAAGGAAAAATGATTTTTGTGATGTTTTGTTTTAGCCCAAATTCTCTTGAGTACTGGTTTGCACTTGGGGCTAGACAGAAATTTCAATCGATCGAAATTTTAACCGTGTAATTATCAGTACTTAGTTTAGTATCTGCGACCGTGAATGTCACTTGATCGGTAAACCCGTCTAATTGCCATATGTCCTTTTAGACGGGTTTACGAACGTGACTTTCATGTTGATGTTCTGTGTTGTGTTGTGATGTTGCGAATTTATCGTGGTGGATAGCTTGCGTGCAATGGCAGTGAAGTTTGATTATATTTGTACATTTGATATTGCGGGGTGAGCATCCGAAATGTGGACTGCCGTCACTGCCTGTTTGTATATTATTCTTTTGGGCACGACCGGATTGAGGCCAATGTACCCGTTGTATATTATTTTCTTTTATGTACTAGGATTACCCCGCGGTGGGGTGCACGGATAGCCGGGTTCTAGAGGGCAACGGGCCCGCATCTCATGGCATTGAGATGGAGGGGGCTTCACTCTAGAATTGGCGGGCTATTCGCCGCACTCGTAGTGTATATAGGTGAACCCAAGGAGGGGTGCTCAAGTTACCGGATTCCGTGAAGTGTTGGGTGGTCCATTCACTTTGTTGAAGGGGGCTGCCTCGCTACAGGTTTTGGCGGGTAACTTGCCGCGCACGTAGGGGTCTAAGAGTTCATTGCACAGGCTATCTATACGACTAGGGGAACGTCGGGTTTCAGTTGTGGCTCTATGAAACCCGGGGCTCCCAGATTATCTGTATTGTTCTTTGATGCTTATTACTTTTCTGTGATATTGCATTTATCATGCCTGGGACGATTGTTATATATATTTATATATATTAGTAGATGTTGTATATGTTTTGCACCCGTGCTAGCCCAGTCCCCGCTCTGTCGTTAGTTAAGTAACCTAACGGGCGATGACGGGACCCAGTGGCGAATGCGGATGGCATATACGTACATTTTATTTTCGTTCTTTTCTGGTGTGATTAATTGATGGGACTGTGTTGATTCTTATCAATGCAAGGAAAACAAACCTATATATATATATGATGTTGTTGGAACCAAGTTTTTTTAAAAAAAAGCTGACATTACAGACGTATGCTTTTGCTTTGCACAGAGGTATTCGGTTATGAATATCCAGCACCTCATTCGACGAGGCAAGGGCCGAGATCCCTTCATCGGGAGTGACGCCTTGGGCAGAAGTTTGCGTCTACGTAATAACTTCATTATAGTCGATTACTGTTTGCTTTGCATTGTGGTATTCATTTTAGAATATCCTGCACCTCATTCGACGAGGAAAGAGCTGAGATCCCTTCACCGGGAGTGACTACTTTAGCAAAAAATTTCGCTACTATACTTTTGTAAAACCACTTGGATTCCTTCAATGAGATCAAGTTCATTACGTTAAAGGTTTTTCGCCAAAAACCAGCCGTAGCCCTCCGTCATTTCAGATTAGTATTGCTTAGTATTCGTGCTGCGTTTGTTGACCTTGTCAAGGCGTAGTGAGCGGTAGCTCTGTAATACTTTTCTGTCATAAGAAAATGTGAATTGGTTAGGATAGTCGTTCGACCTTGTTGACCTTGTCAAGGGTCTGTGAGGGTGGGTCTAATGCAATCAAGATAATGACGGGTTGAACTTGACTAGGACCCTTTGAATTGTTGACCTTATCAAGGTCATTTGGATCCTAGGGGTAAAAATCATATCGGGAGTTTCAAACATACAGGAAACTTGCCAGGCATACGCATACCTTCTGGAGTGTGGTGACTTGAGTGGCTTCCATCAAGTTATCATGCGATGATAGTTGGATCCCGATTCCCACTGATGAGTAGGATTACTCTTCGGGTGATTCCGACTAATTCTCCTTTTAGGTTTGGAGGAGAATTTGAGGAAACAGTGGGAGCCATCCAGATTAGATAAAGTGATTATCCATTCTGATCTAGGTTAGAGTGCACGCTGAGTGTTTCTTCTCTCTCTCTCTTTGACTGCGACCATGACCCGACCCTAGACTATAACTCAGTGACCAAATTAATCGAACCTTCTTAAAACACTGGCTTTTGGATTGTCCAAGTTGCATAAATCATTGCCACTCCTTCTTTTACCCTTTGCTTTTCTCCTAGAACATCCCGTATCACTACGTGTATCCACTTCAATTGGATAAAATCATCGTATGGTTATATACGAACTCGAAGGAGCTTTTTCGAGGATGGTTTCCGGTTCTGGAGAAAATGAATAGGATTATTCAGTTGCCTTTTCCTTTTACCTTCTCTCAGGTTGTGAGGGCTCCTAGGATTAGGAGACGGTACACCTATTATGCTCATTGGATAGTCTTCTTCCAAACCATAGGCAGGTGCCGAACGGTAGGGAATGAACAAAACCAATTAGCCTAAGTGTGGTGTACATAAGGTAATAAGTAAAGACAAATAAAAGGGTTAGAAATAGGGCAAAGTAAAATACGACTGCTATTCACGACCGAACCAGGTACTTTCATCGCCACCCCTACTTCACCTTTGTATTTCTCTAGAACACTCCGTAATACTACGAACATCCAATTTCATTGGATAAATCCATCGTATGGTTATATACGAACTCAAAGGAACTTTTTCGAGGATGGATTCTGATTTAAGAGAAATAGGAATAAGGTTTATTCAGTTGTCTTTTATCATCACCTTCTCTCAGGTTGCGAGTACTCCTAGGATTAGGAGAGTACACCTATTACGCTTATTGGATAGTCTTCTTCCAAACCGTAGGCTGGTGCCGAACGGTAGGGAAGGAAGAAAACCATTTAAGCCTAACAATGGTGTACAGAAGGTAACGACTAAAGATAAATAAAGGGATTTGGAGAGATGGCAAGGAAATATATGGTTTCAGTCATGAATTTAGATAATGGAAGAGGCGTTACTAAGAATACCAGGATACCCCAACAAAACATTTTTAAATGTTTTAGTTTCACCATGCGTTGTTAATTAAAAACTGATTTCCCAATTAGGTCCTTACTCCAGGGTATGTATTTACCAGGTTTGATTCTCACATCTGTATGGTTTTACAGATGATGAGTGGGAGTAAGTTATTGGGAATTGGGTGATCATCCTCATTATATCGAAATTCATTGTAATTAATGAAATTTGAGGAAATCACCTGGGTACAGTTTTCAACCTACGACGCACAGGATTTGAGTTATTAAACTCACCGGTCTTATACAAAGTATTCTATGTTGTCCAGTATCCATTAGGACAAAGGGGTTGGCCCTCATACTATATTCTGTTTACCTGTGACTTCTCAAGTTTTGGACAAGTGTTTCATAGAAATACAAGGTCCAAGTTTGAGGAGTTATAGGTACAAGAATAAAGTAGAGAACCAGGTGTCGCAAGTATCGGGATTCATCAAGGTGATCCAATATGTAGATACTTGTATGAGGTATTCAGTTGATAGTAATTGTTTTGAGAAACTTGTTTCTTTTTCAGGTTACTCATAATTGGATGCACTCCTAAGTTGAGTAATGCTGATCGGCCTCTCTCCATTTAGTTGACATGCACTGGAGATAGCTGCATGATTTGAATCTGGTTCCAATTAAATTAGTGCCTTTGTTTCTATATTAGATATATATAGAATCAATTTATATCTTAACGATGTTAAGGTATAGGGAGTCGTCCGGCTGATACTTAAAACCGGAATCCGGATAAACTCAGGGCACGTTTCAGTAATGGCTGTTTGTGGGTTATCCTGGGCTTTGACGAGGGTTAACTTTCTACCATCTGGAAGATCAATAGTGATATTGTTCTTGACTCTCCACAGTTTTAGTAAAATGGATTTTTTTCAGAATACAGCAGTGGGCGTATGGTAGAACTGGAAGTGATTCCAGGACCACAAACGATTACGGAAAATTTAATAGGATCTAAAGATTCAAGAAGGATTGACATTCTATTAGCCACTCCGCAGATATGGAGGGTTACCTTAGGCACCCGAGAGGTACTTCGGTAGCCTCAAGAACGGTGACAGGGAGGTTCTTGTTTACCCAGACTTGACACTACTGTTGTTCCAGACTATGAGACCCGGCAGGAGGATGAGTACAGCGTCATTCTAAACTAGCTTTAGAAGTGCACGTGTATATGACTCTGCCAGAGAGTTGTCGTAATCAGTGGGAGCAGCGGAAGCGTAGTGGACAAGTAGCTTGTGTCTATTTGTAGACTAAAGCGGATATAGCAGAGAAAGATCATCTAATTTTTTATATGACAGTCATAAGTTCTTTGACTTCATCAGAATAGGGGATGGATCTGTTAAGAAGCTAGTAGGGTGTGATGTCCCAGTATTTGGATGACATACACAGAGTAGGAAGTGAAATTCCTATACTACGATCAGTTATACTTTGGTTGTCACACAGTAGTTTCTCCACATAGGTTATGGATATTATATCAGGCATTTTGGTTACTAGATCTATGGTTTTAGATCTAGATTTGGGTAGTGTCCCAATCTGGGTACTTAAACATTATTCTAAAAAGTTTTTTAGAATGGACAGCTCCTGGCATGGTGGTGAACCTGCAGGTGAAGGAGTCACCCTCTCTAAAGGTGTCTTACAGACTAAAGGGAGAGGGATGTGCATGATTGACATATTACTAGCTTAGGAAATTGAGTCAATCGTGACATGTCAAGTACCACACCAGATGTTGTTTTTGCACTAGATGCAATAAATTTATATATTAACCAATCCTGGAGAAAAACGAATGGAAGCAGTTTATGAACATAAGTGGATGTTCTAGGGATTTGATAATGTCAGCCTCCTTTGGAAGACGGTTATTATTCCAGGCTTCCAAGTTGATGTTGGAGGTAGTGCCCTCAGAGTCAATTATTAGGTCACAGGTACGTGATTGTAATGATTGAGGGAGGACCTATCCCGGTAGGACAGTCTTACTCGAGATGATAGTATGCTATCTGGTTTACCTTTATCATCGTGTACTGTTTTAGGTGACCTTACAGGTCGCTATTACACGTTGGTAGAGCCCCTAGGATTCTTGCTTGACCACCAGCAGTATGAGGGCGATCATATAAGTGGGAGCTGGGGGTCTATAAGCTTATCCTTAAAAGGTCCCTAGTCGTGGGAGTTTCGAGACTGGGCATCGATACTCCATTAGTAGACTAGTGTATACAGTCGAGACCCCGACGAGGGGCGGTGGCCGGTCTCACAAGCCACTGGTGTCAGTTGGATCACCTAAGATGTATACAGGTGCTCATTGGGTTATGAGTACACCGGACAGGACTCGCCGGGAACATGCTAGTTGGTCATATACCAGACGTCAGATGGCAGTTCCCTGGTGACATGTGTGCAGGTTAGTTCATCGACCTGGGGATCGTCATTTGTCTCGTGTGAGTTCCCACTGTACTTTGATTACTACCCTACCACGGCTCAAAGGAGTCGTGCAAACAGGTTTTAGTTGGGTACAGTCCCGAGCCACATGGAGGCAGTGAGCGTATCTTCAGGGGTTCGTCTCTCCCGGTATTGGGGGTGAGGTCGTGCTGTGTGTAGGAGAGCCATTACACAAAGTCCTTGGCCAAGGCAAGGAGATTTACTGGTAGGTATTCCAGTAGTATCTCAGGGTGTTCTGGGCTACACTCCGACACGACTTGTACCGCTTTTGGGGGTCTGACTTTTACCAACCCCCTAGGCCCGCCATGCGATACTCATAGACGAACGGACCGGACTGCACGGATATTGTCACTGACAGGCTCAGTAGGGTTGTCAGGCTGAGTTCGCTCACAGACATCCCTTTTTAGTCAATACCTGGTAGCCCGTTACGTATTGGCTTATACCTCTGACGTGCTAGTGGTTAAATCCACAACCGAGGTGTTGACGAGTCTTTAGAGTCCCCCACATTCAGTTACTCAGCTTTCGGGCGAAAGGTTGTAGAGGCCGTATGGAGATATGGCAAGGTCCGATCAGATACGTGCGGTATTGCACGGATCAGGATCGGACAGTTTGTACTATAGGCCGTATGGTTATATGGCAGGGTTCGATCAGATACGTGCGGTATTGCACGGATCAGGATCGAACAGACATTACTGGCCGGTTTTGGTATAAGCCGGATCCTGGTATAGTACAGTGTAGATTTTGTCTCATTGCATTTGTATTTCGGTCGAAATACAGATGCGGGTGTGTATGCACAGTATCGGGGTTTTCCTGTAATTTATTACGGGACCAGTTTTTGGAGTTGCCAGTTTGCTTTCCGTTTCGGCCAATTTCCTTTGTTCCGTTCATTGGCCGATGATTGGTGGAGGAGGGTTTATTTGCATTGTTGCAAATAGGCTTTTGTGGAGGGGGGTCTTTGCTTATTGTAGCATCATGATGGTTTTCATGATGTGCACCATCTTTGACTTTTCCTTTCTCATCATGGTTGGACTTTGGGAGGTGATGATGGTGGTGTTGAGTGTGGGTTTGTTTTTATGATGATTCTTTTTGCATGATGGCATTCTTTTCTCTCTCCATTGTTTTATTGGATGGCTTGCTCATTCTATCACTTCTCTCCCTCATTTTCTCACTCACCCTCTCACATGCATGGCCGGCCAAGTCCTATAGGGGGCTGTCCAAAATTGTAGTGTGGGTTTTTGTGGTTCATTTCATGTTCCAAAATCCAAAAACTCCTCCAAATACTCCTTGTATCATTCCTCCACCAAAAGGGTGATTCCGATAACCCCAAAAGTGAGACACAAGTTCTACTAAACATTCTACAGCAAATCTTGGGCACGTCGAGTAGCCGGCTTCGTGCCCGAGTTGCCTCGGCATTGAGGTGGGAGCCCGTAAACAAAGTAGGCGATGTGGTGCACTTCCGGCGACGAGGAGGAGACGGGACTTTTCCGCAGGAGATCGGGACCATGACGAGAAGACCGGAGGACTTGGATCGTCGGTACATCTCTATTCCCTTTCTTGTAGATAGCTAGGACTAGTTAATGGTTCGTCCCGGTTATAGTGCGCGGTGGTGCCGGTTTGCTAAGTCCGCAAAAATTTTAGTTATTCACCGCTTCCGCATTCCGGCGTCGGATTGACGGCCGGGGCGCCGCCGTGCACTTACAGTGGTATCAGAGCCTCGCCATTAACTTAGTCTAGCTTGGTGTAGTGTGTTTTTCTGTTTCGATCGATCGAATGTTCCAAAACTACATTTTTTGTTAGCATCAGTTTTCTGTTGGAATTTTTTGATGTCGAAATTTTTTTCAGGTTGTAAAATATTGATGTACTGGAAAATCTAAGAGCTCTGTAAAAATTCGACGAAGTAACTCCACAGTGGGAGCGCGGAACCGCCGTTAAAAACCCCTTCCCGCCGCCCTTCCGCCGCACACTGTGGAGATCACTTCACCAATTTTTTACAGAGGCCTTCTGGGCTTAAAATATGGGTTTTGGAATATTAAAATTGGGCCCAGGATTTCTGTGAGTGCTACAGTTTTGATTGGGGGCCCACTTGTTAATTTTTGATCGATCGGATATTTTAAACACATTTTTCACAGTATTTACATTATATCTGCGACCGTGAATGTCACTTGATCGGTAAATCCGGTCTAACTGCTATAGCCCGGTTAGACGGATTTACGAACGTGACTTTCACGTTGATGTTTTGTTTTTGCTGTGATGTTGCGGATCGGTCGTGGGGGATAGCCTGGATGCAATGCTAGTACAGTTTTGTTGTATTATGTACATTTGATATTGCGGGGCGAGCGTCCGACATGTGGACTGCCGTCACTGCCTGTTTGTATTATTATTTTGGGACACGACCTGGTTGCGGTCGATGTACCCGGTGTATGTATATTTTACTTTCTGTACTAGGATTACCCCGCGGAGGGGTGGACGGATAGCCGGGTTCTGGAGGGCAACAAGCCCGCATCTCATGGCATTGAGACGGAGGGGGCTTCACTCTAGGATTGGCGGGCTATTCGCCGCATTCGTAGGGGGTACAGGTTGACCCAGGAGGGGTGCCCAAGTTACCGGATTCCGTGAAGTGCTGGGTGGTCCATTCACGTTGCTGAAGGGGGCTGCCTCACTTCAGGTTTTGGCGGGTAACTTGCCGCGCCCGTAGGGGTCTAGGATTTCATTGCACAGGCTATCCACACGACCAGGGGAACGTCGGGTTTCAGCGGCTCTGTGAAACCCGGGGATCCCAGATATCTGTATTGTTTCTGTGATGCTGTTCATTCTCTGTGATGTTGCATTTTATTCACGCCTTGAGCGAAATATAATATATTGGTATATATATTAGTAGATGTAGTATATGTTTTGCATCCGCGCTAGTCCAGTCCCCGCTCTGTCGTTAGTAAGCTAACCTAACGGGTAATGACGGGACCCAGTGGCGAATGCGGATGGCATATACGTACATCAGTATATTTTCGTTCTTTTTGGTGTGATCAATTGATGGGACTGCATTGATTCGGATCAATGCAAGTTTAAAAACAAACCTAATCTGATGTTGTTGGAACACTTTTCAAAAAAGCTGTTATTGCAAGGACGTTTACTTTTGTTTTGCATCGTGGTATTCATTTAGAATATCCTGCTCCTCAGTCGACGAGGCAAGGGCCGAGATCCCTTCACCGGGAGTGACCCCTTGGACAGAATTTTGCGTCAGGGAATTAACTTCACTATAGCCGATTACTTTTGCTTTGCACCGTGGTATTCATTTGGAATATCCTGCACCCCATTCTACGGGGAAAGAGCCGAGATCCCTTCACCGGGAGTGACCTCTTTAGCAACGGTTTTCGTCACTATATTTTCAAAAAGCTATCCGTTCCTTCAACGATATCAAGTTCATTACGTTAAAGGTTTTCGCCAGAAACCATTCGTAGCCCTCCGTCGTTTCATATGGGTAGTCAATAGTATTCAAGCTGTGTTTGTTGGCCAAAGTCAAGGCACAGTGTTTGGTAGCTGTTGGTTATTCATATGCAGTATAGATAGATGCGTTGGTTTGAAACAGTCGTACTGCCTTGTTGGCCAAAGTCAAGGGTATGTACGGGTGGATTCAAAACAACCTGGAGAATGACGGGTGGAACTTGACATGTGACTTATGATTTGTTGGCCAAAGTCAAGGTCATAAGAGCATGGGGCAGAAATCACATCGGGAGTTTCAAAAGAACTGAAACTTGCCAGATATGCGCATACCTTCTGGAGTGTGATACCGTGAGCGGATTCCGTCACGTTGTCATACGATGAGAGTTGGATCCCGATTCCCACTGATGAGTTGGTATACTCCTCGGGTGACCCCGACTAATTCTTCTTTCAGGTTTGGAGGAGAATTTGAGGTACAGTGGGAGGATTCCAGATTAGATAAATTGGTAACCATTCTGATCTAGGTTAGAGTGCACGCTGAGTGTTTCTTTTCTCTCTCTCTTTGGCAGCGACCATTGACCCGACCCTAGACTATGACTCAGTGACCAAGTTGACCGAACCTTCTTAAACACCGGCTTTTGGATTGTCAGAGTTGCAAACCTCATTGCCACTCCTACTTTTACCCTTTTCTCCAGGACACCCCGTTTTACTACGAACGTCCACTTCCATTAGACAAAACCATCGTATGGTTAGATACGAACTCGAAAGAATTTATTCGAGGATTGTTTCCGGTTCTGGAGAAAACGGATAGGATTATTCAGTTGTCTTTTCCTTTTACCCTCTCTCAGGTTACGAGTACTCCTTGGTTTAGGGGTAGTACATATATTACGCAAATTGGATTGTCTTCTTCCAAACCTTAGGCTGGTGCCGACCGGTAGGGAATGAAGAAAACCAATTAGCATAACGATGGTGTGCAGAAGGTATTAAGTTCAGACAAAGCAAGGGATTAGTAAGAGGGCAAAGTAAATTGCAACAGATATTCACGACCAAACCAAATATTTCGTTACCACTCCCACATCACCTTTGTATTTCTCCAGGACACTCCGTATCACTACGAAGATCCACAGTTTATTTGGATACTCCATCGTATGGTTATATACGAACTCGAATGGAACAGGTTCCAGTTCGGGGATGGATTCTGGTTCAGGAGAAATAGGAATAAGGTTTATTCGGTTGTCTTTTATCTTCACCCTCTCTCATTGCGAGTGTTCCTAGGATTGGGACAGTACACCCATTATGCTTATTGGATAGTCTTCTTCCAAACCATAGGCTGGTGCCGAACGGTAGGGAAGGAAGAAAACCATTTGGCCTAAAAGGGTGTGCAGAAGGTAAAGACTAAAGACATATGAAGGGATTTGGAGAGGTGGCAAAGAATTATACGGTTACAATCGTGAATCGAAGAGGCATTACTAGGAATACCAGAATACCCCATCGGAACATTTCAATTTTTCAGTTTCACTGTGTAATGTTAAAGGAAAACTGATTTCCCGATTAGATACTTACTCCAGGGTATGTATTTACCAGGTATGATTCTCACATCTGTATAGTTTTACAGATGATGAGTGGGAGTAAGTTATTGGGAATTGGGTGATCATCCTCATTATATCGGGATTCGTTGTAATCGGTGATATTTGAGGAAATCACCTGGGCTGTTTGCCGGTTGGCAAATATTTGGTTTTGAATATCCGCAGTTATGCACCAATTTCAAATTGATATATCTGTACGTCTATTTGAATAGAGTGAGATATACCTTTCTGAAATTATGTCTACGACATTTACCTATATCAGTGGATGGTTAGGTAAGGAGCATTAAACATCGGTGTAATTCTTCTTAACCATAAGTACAGTTTTCAACCTACGACACACAGTGAATGAGTTATCAGACTCAAGGGACTTATACAAAGGATTGTATGTTGTCCAGGGTCCATCAGGACAGAGGGGTTGGTCCTCGTACTATATTCGGTTTACTTATGACTTCTCTAGTTTTTAGACAGGTGTTTCGTGGAAACACAGGGTCCGAATTTGGAGAAGTTATAGGTATTTGAATAGAGTAGAGAACCAGGTATAGCAAGTATCGGGATTCTTCAAAAGATCGAAGATGTAGATACTTGTCAATGATATTCAGTTGCTAGTAATGACTAAGAGAACTTGCTTCTCTTTCAGGTTACTCATAATTCGAAGCATTCCTAAGTTGAGTAACGCTGATCGGCCTCCTTCCATTTAGTTGACATGCACTGGAGACAGTTGCATGATTTGAATCTGGTTCAATTAAATCAGTGCCTCTGGTTCTATATTGGATATAGAACAGTTCATATCTTAACGATGTTAAGGTACGGGGAGTTGTCCGGTTTATGATTAAAACCAGACACTGGACAACTCGAGGCACGTTTCTGTAATGGCTGTTTGTGGGTTGACCCAGGCTATGACGAGGGTTAACTTTCTACCATCTGGATGAACAATAGCGATATTGTTCTAGACTCGCCACAGTTTTATTAAAAATGGATTTTTTCAGAAAACAGTAGTGGGAGTATGGTAGAACTGGAAGTGATTCCAGAACCACAAACGATTACTGAAGATTTGATAAGGAACCTAAAGATTCAATCTGGATTGACATTCCATTGGCCACTCCGCAGATAAGGTGGGTAACTTCAGGCACCCGAGAGGCACTATGGTAGCCTCAAGGACGGTGACAGGGAAGTTCTTGTTTACCCACAATTGCCATTGCTGTTGTTCCAGGTTACGAGACCCGGCGGGAGGATGAGTATAGCGTCGTTCTAAACCAGTTTTAGAAGTGTACGTCTATATGACTCTGCCAGAGGGTTGTCGTAGTCAGTGGGAGCAGCGGAAGCATTGGTGGACAGGTTGCTTATGTCTATTTATAGACTAGAGCAGATGTAGCGGAAAAAAATCATCTATTTCTGACATGACAGTCATAGGTTTGACTTCATCAGAATAGGGGATGGATCTGTTGAGAAGGTAGTAGGGTATGATATCCTGGTATTTGGATGATATACACAGAGTAGGAAAAGAAACACCTACACTACGATCGGTTATACTTTGGTCGTCACACAGTTGTTTCTCCACAAAGGAAATGGATTTTATATCAGACATACTGGTTACTAGATCTATGGTCTTAGATCTAGATTTGGGTGGTTTCCCAATCAGGGTACTTGACAGCATTCTAAGAGTATTTAGGATGGACGACTCCTGGCACGGTAGTGTACCTGCAGGTAATGGAGTCACCCTCTCCAAAGGTGTCTTACAGACTAAAGGGGAGAGGGACGGGCATGATTGGCAGATCACTTGCTCAGGCAATTGAGTCAATCGTGAGATGTCAAGTACCACACCAGATGTTGTTCTTGCACTAGATGCAATAAGTTGACATTAATCCAATCCTGGAGAAACAGTCGGAAGCAGTTTTAGAACATAAGTGGATGTTCTAGGGAGATGATAACGACAGCCTCATTCAGGAGACAGTTATCATTCCAGGCTTCCAAGATGACATGGACGACAAGGAGGTTGTCAGATTTATAATTTTCCTTCTGATGAGGGGCAGTATTTTGGACAGGTGGTCCAAGGCAATACTGAGGGAGGCATGGCGCGCAGGATACTGATTAAGTTCAGTTGACGATACAGTCTAAGAAGTTTGGATTTGGTGTTCATTTATGAACTATGTCCCATCAGACATCCAGACACATTCTAAGACAGGTATTGCTCATTTCGGGAGATGGGCTTCTCCGCGAACTTGAGATATAGAGAGACATAGAAAGAAACAACTAAGCGGATCCACTCACTGAGGCTATTCCTCGAACGCAATAGTTCCGCAAACGAGCTTTGTGAGACTGACTAGTAGAGGAGTTGGATGTTCGGTATCACACGGGCTGTGAGTATGCGACATCGCAATAATTAGCCTTGAGTGCAAGTGGGAGATTGTTGGAGGTAGTGCCCTCAGAGTCAATTATTAGGTCACAGGTACGTGATTGTAATGATTGAGGGAGGACCTATCCCGGTAGGACAGTCTTACTCGAGATGATAGTATGCTATCTGGTTTACCTTTATCATCGTGTACTGTTTTAGGTGACCTTACAGGTCGCTATTACACGTTGGTAGAGCCCCTAGGATTCTTGCTTGACCACCAGCAGTATGAGGGCGATCATATAAGTGGGAGCTGGGGGTCTATAAGCTTATCCTTAAAAGGTCCCTAGTCGTGGGAGTTTCGAGACTGGGCATCGATACTCCATTAGTAGACTAGTGTATACAGTCGAGACCCCGACGAGGGGCGGTGGCCGGTCTCACAAGCCACTGGTGTCAGTTGGATCACCTAAGATGTATACAGGTGCTCATTGGGTTATGAGTACACCGGACAGGACTCGCCGGGAACATGCTAGTTGGTCATATACCAGACGTCAGATGGCAGTTCCCTGGTGACATGTGTGCAGGTTAGTTCATCGACCTGGGGATCGTCATTTGTCTCGTGTGAGTTCCCACTGTACTTTGATTACTACCCTACCACGGCTCAAAGGAGTCGTGCAAACAGGTTTTAGTTGGGTACAGTCCCGAGCCACATGGAGGCAGTGAGCGTATCTTCAGGGGTTCGTCTCTCCCGGTATTGGGGGTGAGGTCGTGCTGTGTGTAGGAGAGCCATTACACAAAGTCCTTGGCCAAGGCAAGGAGATTTACTGGTAGGTATTCCAGTAGTATCTCAGGGTGTTCTGGGCTACACTCCGACACGACTTGTACCGCTTTTGGGGGTCTGACTTTTACCAACCCCCTAGGCCCGCCATGCGATACTCATAGACGAACGGACCGGACTGCACGGATATTGTCACTGACAGGCTCAGTAGGGTTGTCAGGCTGAGTTCGCTCACAGACATCCCTTTTTAGTCAGTACCTGGTAGCCCGTTACGTATTGGCTTATACCTCTGACGTGCTAGTGGTTAAATCCACAACCGAGGTGTTGACGAGTCTTTAGAGTCCCCCACATTCAGTTACTCAGCTTTCGGGCGAAAGGTTGTAGAGGCCGTATGGAGATATGGCAAGGTCCGATCAGATACGTGCGGTATTGCACGGATCAGGATCGGACAGTTTGTACTATAGGCCGTATGGTTATATGGCAGGGTTCGATCAGATACGTGCGGTATTGCACGGATCAGGATCGAACAGACATTACTGGCCGGTTTTGGTATAAGCCGGATCCTGGTATAGTACAGTGTAGATTTTGTCTCATTGCATTTGTATTTCGGTCGAAATACAGATGCGGGTGTGTATGCACAGTATCGGGGTTTTCCTGTAATTTATTACGGGACCAGTTTTTGGAGTTGCCAGTTTGCTTTCCGTTTCGGCCAATTTCCTTTGTTCCGTTCATTGGCCGATGATTGGTGGAGGAGGGTTTATTTGCATTGTTGCAAATAGGCTTTTGTGGAGGGGGGTCTTTGCTTATTGTAGCATCATGATGGTTTTCATGATGTGCACCATCTTTGACTTTTCCTTTCTCATCATGGTTGGACTTTGGGAGGTGATGATGGTGGTGTTGAGTGTGGGTTTGTTTTTGTGATGATTCTTTTTGCATGATGGCATTCTTTTCTCTCTCCATTGTTTTATTGGATGGCTTGCTCATTCTATCACTTCTCTCCCTCATTTTCTCACTCACCCTCTCACATGCATGGCCGGCCAAGTCCTATAGGGGGCTGTCCAAAATTGTAGTGTGGGTTTTTATGGTTCATTTCATGTTCCAAAATCCAAAAACTCCTCCAAATACTCCTTGTATCATTCCTCCACCAAAAGGGTGATTCCGATAACCCCAAAAGTGAGACACAAGTTCTACTAAACATTCTACAGCAAATCTTGGGCACGTCGAGTAGCCGGCTTCGTGCCCGAGTTGCCTCGGCATTGTGGTGGGAGCCCGTAAACAAAGTAGGCGATGTGGTGCACTTCCGGCGACGAGGAGGAGACGGGACTTTTCCGCAGGAGATCGGGACCATGACGAGAAGACCGGAGGACTTGGATCGTCGGTACATCTCTATTCCCTTTCTTGTAGATAGCTAGGACTAGTTAATGGTTCGATCCCGGTTATAGTGCGCGGTGGTGCCGGTTTGCTAAGTCCGCAAAAATTTTAGTTATTCACCGCTTCCGCATTCCGGCGTCGGATTGACGGCCGGGGCGCCGCCGTGCACTTACAGTTGACCTGGATGACAGTGTGACTGTCAGAGTTATAGTTTTCCCTCTGAAGAAGGGCAGTAGTTTGGACAGGTGGTCCAAGCGGATACTAAGGAAGGTATGGCGCTGTATACTGATTGAGTTCAGTAGACAATACAGTCTAAGAAATTTGCTGGATTTGGAGTTCATTTTTGAACTGGGTCCCATCAGATATCCAGAAATATTCTAAGACGGGTATTGCTCTTTTTGGGAGATAGTTTTCTCCGCGAAGTTGAGATAAAGAGAGACATAGAAAGAAACACTAGAGCGGATCCACTCACTGAGGCTATTTCTCAAACACAATAGTTTTACAAACGAGGTTTGTGAAACTGATTAGTAGAGGAGTTGGGTGTTCGGTATCACACGGGCTGTGAGTATGCGACATCGCAATAAATTTGCCTTAAGTGCAAGTGGGAGATTGTTGGCTATAGTGCCCTCAAGGCAATTATCATAGTCGCAGGTATGTGATCATGATGATTGACCGAGGACCTATACCGATAAAATAGTCTTACTCGAGATGATAGTATGCTATCTGGTTTGTCTTTATCATCATATGTTGATAAAGCCCATAGGATTCTTGCTTGACTGCTAGCATTGTGATGGCGATCACATACGTGGGAGCTAGGGGTCTATAAGAACATCCTTAAATGTCCCTAGTCGTGGGAGTATCGAGACTGGGCATCGATACTCTAGTGTAGACTGGTGTATACTTATCTAGACCCTGACGAGGGGCGGTGGCCGGTCTCACAAGCCATTGGTGTCAGTTGTTCACTTAAGATAGTATACAGGTGCTCATTAGGTTATGAGTATGCTGGACGGACTCGCCGGGAACATGCAAGTTGGTATTATACCAATAGTCAGATTGCTGGTGACATGTGTATAGGTTAGTCTGTCGACCTGAGATTGTCATTTGTCTCGTGTGAGTTCCCACTGTGCTTTAATTACTACCCTACCACGGCTCAAAGGAGTCGTGCAAACTGCTTTTAGTTGGGTACAGTCCCGAGCCACATGGAGGCATTGAGCGGATCGTCGGGGATTCATCTCTCCCGGTATTGGGGGTTGATGTCGCGAGTGCACGGGTGGCCATCTCTAGAAATCCTCGGCCGGGGTATGTGAGAATTACCGATCCAGGATCGATAGTTTCTCAGGTAGTGATGGGTTTCATACCAACACGAATTATCGCGTTATTAGGGGTCTGACTTTATCCACCCCCTAGACTCGATATGCAATACTCTTAGACGAACAGACCGGGATGTACGGATATTGTCACTGACAGGCTCAGTAGGGGTTCGGATAAGTTTGCTCGTCGGCCTTCCTTTCGCTCAATACCTTGGTAGCCGTTACGTACAGCTAGTGCCGTTGACGTGTTTGTGGTTAAACCCACTGCCAGCGTATTGACGAGTCTTTAGAGTCCCACACAGAGGGTTTTCACGGTTCAGGCGATATGGTGTAGGTGACGTATGTTGATACATACAGGTGTCCGATTGAATATGTGCACGGGCTGCACAGACTTTAATCGAACGGTTGATAATACTAGCGGCTTAGGATTAAGCCATATTGTTAAATCATGTTTTGATTTAATAATTTACATATGTATATATATATATATATGTATTCTAGTATTATTGCTCACTATTTGTTTTATCTCTTTGGCTATTCGTATTTTCGTACGAATACGTGTATGTGTGTTTCAGTACATATACCGGGAATCATTTCGTATTTATACGGAATGGCTTCTAGAACATACCACCTCATTATTGATTTTCTTTTGGAAAATAATTTTGTTTATAATGAGGTGGAAAAGGTGACATGGCATGGCATGGTCATTTTGGTCAAAGCATGGCTTTTTCATGTAGTGATTGGTATGGGCTTGGTAATTGTTTATTGCTTAATTTGGAAAGTGTTTTTTGGGTACATTATTTTTGGAGAGAGGAGAGAGGGGCCGGCCACATTAGAGGTGTGGGGTTTTCTTGCTCATTTTTGATTCACTGGAGGCTCTCTCTAGCTCACATTCATATTCAAACACCCAAAAGAAACTTAGCCAATTTTAGCTCATGCCTTTGATCATCACCTCCATATCTTCCATGGTTGCTCTATGAGCTTTAGATTTTGAGAGAGAATTATAGTGACACTATCCTACACCCCCAACTCTCTACTACTAGCAATCCTAGAGAGTCGGTTGGTCCGCTTGACGAACCTGGAGCTTGTGCCGTTTCTCTCAGGTTGATCATCGAAGATGAAGGAAGACCGACGACCAAAGTCGATCCGCATCACTAGGATCTTGGAAATGGTTGAAGACCCGAAGGACTTGATTCATTAGGTATAACCATTCTATCTCCTTTTGTTAGCTTGCTAGTTTTTAGGGTTAATGGTTTCGATCTTGTTAATCGGGTAATGGTAGCGCCGGGTTTTAGAAAAATTTTGTTCCACATTTGGCCACGGTTGGATGGCCGGGGCGCTCCCATAACCCAACAAGAGAATCATGTTCTTATAACCGTTACTATCAAATGAATACTAAACATAAGTATCTACATTTTCGATCACCTTGAAGAATCCTGATACTTGCAACACATTGTTCTCTACTTTATTCTTGTACCTATAACTTCTCATAACTTGGACCTTGTATTTCTACAAAATACTTGTCTAAAACTGGAGAAATCATAAGTAAACAGAATATAGTATGAGTACCATCGCCTCTGTCCTAATGGACACTGGACAACATACACTATTCTGTAAAAGTCCCCTGAGTTGAATAACTCAAACCCTGTGCGTTGTAGGTTGAAAACTGTACTACGGTTAAGAAGAATTACACAGCTGTTCAATGCTCCTTACCTAATCATCAACTGATATAGGTGCATAACAACGGATATTCAAAACCAAATATTTGCCGTCAGGAAAAACCCCGGGTGATTTCCTCAAATATCACCAATTACAACGAATTCCGATATAATGAGGATATAATCACCTAATTCCCAATAACTTACTCCCACTCATCATTTGTAAAACCATACAGATGTGAGAATCAAACCTGGTAAATACATACCTTGGAGTAAGGATCTAATTGGGAAATCAGTTTTCAATTAACAACGCATAGTGAAACTGAAACATGAAAATGTTTCGAAGGGGTAGCCGGGTATTCCTAGTAATGCCTCTTTCTTTTTCCAGATTCATGACTATTACCGTATATTTCCTTGCTATCTCTCCAGATCCCTTTATTTGTCTTTACTCATTACCTTCTGTACACCACCCTTAGGCTAAATGGTTTTCTTCCTTCCCTACCGTTCGGCACCAGCCCATGGTTTGGAAGAAGACTATCCAAAAAGCGTAACAGGTGTACTCTCCTAATCGTAGGAGCACTCGCAACCTGAGAGAAGGTAAAGATAAAAGACAACTGAATAATCCTTATTCTATTTCTCCTGAACTAAAATCCATTCCCGAACTGGCACGAGTTCCTTCGAGTTCGTATGTAACTATACGATAGATTATCCAATAAATGCGGATCTTCGTAGTGATACGGGGTGTTCTAGAGAAATTCAAAGGTGAAGAAGGAGTGGTGATGATATACGCGGTTTTGTTATGAATGATAGCAGTCACAATTTACTTTTCCCTCTTCCAAATCCCTTTATTTGTCTTTACTTATTATCTTCTGTACACCACATTTAGGCTAATTGGTTTTCTTCCTTCCCCACCTTTAGGCACCTACCTATAGTTTGGAAGAAGACTATCCAATAAGCGAAATAGGTATACCCTCTTCTAATCCTAGGAGCCCTCACAAGCTAAAAGAAGGTAAAAGGAAAAGACAGTTGAATAGTCCTATTCAATTTCTCCAGAACCAGAAACCTTTTTCGAATTTGAAACAAGTTTCTTCGAATTCGTATGTAACTATGCGATGGTCACATCCAATAAATGTGGATCTTCGTAGTCGTACAGAATGTTCTGGAGAAAAGCAAAGGGTAAAAGTAGGAGTGGCCATGAAGTATGCATCTATGACAATCCAAAAGCCAATTTATTTTAAGAAGGTTTGGTTAACTTGGTTTATGAGTTCTAGTCTAGGGTCGGGCCATGGCCGCTGCCAAAGAGAGAGAGAGAAAAGAAACACTCAGCGTGCACTTTAACCTAGATCAGAATGGTTAATCATTTTATCTAATCAGGATGTCTCCCACTGTATCCTCAAATTCTCTTCCAAACCCTAAAAGAAGAATTAGTCGGGATCATCTAAAATCACCCGAGGAGTAAACCAACTCATCAGTGGGAATCGGGATCCAATTATCATCATATGATAACCTGATGGAATCCACTCAAGTTATCACACTCCAGAAGGTATGCATATGCCTGACAAGTTTCCTGTATTTTTGAAACTCTCGATGTGATTTTTACCCCATGCTCTTATGACCTTGACTAAGGCCAACAAATCATAAGTCACATGTCAAGTTCTATCCGTCATTGTCCAGGTTAATTTGAACCCACCCGTACTCGCCCTTGACTAAGGCCAACAAGACTGTACGTCTGTCCCAAACCAACGCATCTATCTATGCAACAGAAAAGTAACAAATAGCTACCATACACTATGCCTTGACGAAGGCCAACAAACATAGCATGAATACTAAGTGCTACCCGTCTGAAATGACGGAGGGCTACGAATGGTTTTTGGCGAAAAACCTTTAACGTAATGAACTTGATATTGTTGAAGGAACCGGATAGCTTTTTACAAATATATAGTAGAAAAAACCTTTGCTAAAGAGGTCACTCTCGGCAAAGGGATCTCAGCTCTTTCATCGTAGAATGAGGTGCAGGATATTCCAACTAAATACTGCGAAGCAAAGAAAAAATGTAATCGACTATAGTGAAGTTATTACTCTGACGCAAACTTCTGCCCAAGAGGTCACTCCCGGTGAAGGGATCTCGGCTCTTGCCTCGTAAAATGAGGTGCTGGATATTCATAACTGAATATTGCCAACAAAAACAGTTCCGAAAACTGAAAGTTTGAGATGTTTGCACACCCCGCGGGCTCAAGGTTTGAACTGTGAAGCTGCGGGGCGGTGCCTGGGCACCCCGGGGAACCTTCGGGGGCACCGAATGGCTGGGCCCACTCCACACCACAAGGTGGTCTTGGCGGTGGGGACCCGAAACTGCCTTACCTTGGGCAGTTTTGGGCCTGCCTCACCCCTTGGCCACCTCGTGGTGGCATCGTGGGTGGGGTATCGCCTTTAGGCCCCCCAACTCGAAGTTAATTTTTTTCTCTAACTCCCCGCGAAGGTTCGAGAGGGTTTCGTTTTGATTCGGACTTCTGAATTGGCTTTAAACTGTCGGTTTTTGGAACTTTAGCTCACTGTTTTTTCATGGTTTTGGAAATTGGTTTAGTTTGCTAATTGCGTGTGGAATACTAATGTCTTAGTTTTCAGTACATACATTACTATCTGTGACCGTGAATGTCATTTGAGCGGTACAACTCGTCTAATGTCTATATGCTCTTTCAGACGGGTTTGCGAATGTGATATTCACGTTGATGTTTTGTGTTGTGCTGTGGTTGTGGCTGGATCGTCATGGTGGATAGCTTGGGTGCAATGGTAGTACAGTTTGGATTTTTTTGTACATTTGATATCGCGGGACGAGCGTCCGACATGTGGACTGCCGTCACTGCCTGTTTGTATATTACTTATTTGGGGCACGACCAGGTTGAGGTCGATGTCACCGTTGTACATATTTTCTTTTCTGTACTAGGATGACCCTACGATGGACTGCACGGATAGCCGGGTTCCAGAGGGAAATGGGCCTGCATCTCATGGCGTTGAGAGGGCGGGGGCCTCACTCTAGAATTGGCAGGCTATTCGCCGCACTCGTAGGGGGTACAGGTTGACCCAAGGAGGGGTGCTCAAGTTACCGGATTCCGTGAAGTGCCGGATGGCCCATTGACATTGATGAAGGGGGTTGCCTCACTTCTCGTTTTGGCCGGTGACTTGCCGTGCTCGTAGGGGTCTAGGTTTTCATTGCACAAGCTATCCACATGACCCGGGAAACGTCGGGTTTCACTTGCGGCTCAAATGAAACCCGGGGGTCCCAGATTATCAGTATTGTTCTGTGATGCTTATCTATGATGTTGCATTTATCACGGCTGGAGCTATTATTATATATTGTTATATATATACTAGTAGATGTTGTATATTTTTTGCACCCGCGCTAGTCTAGCCCCCGCTCTGTCGTTAGTTAAGTAACCTAACGGGTGATGACGGCGTCCAGTGGCCAATGATGATAGCATATATATGATGGGAGATCAGTTATTGGTGGCTTTTCTTTGGTTGAT
The DNA here is from genome assembly GCA_030015575.1 of Agapanthus africanus. Taxonomy (NCBI): domain Eukaryota; kingdom Viridiplantae; phylum Streptophyta; class Magnoliopsida; order Asparagales; family Amaryllidaceae; genus Agapanthus; species Agapanthus africanus. The sequence continues at coordinate 862,025,248 of CM057338.1, read as the reverse complement.
TATATATGGCTCATAACAAAAGATCTCATTAAAAAAATGAGCCATTTTTCTTCACTGCCTTTTTCTTTGCCTCATGTTCAGTTGATAAAACTGCACATTTGTATTACATTTTTCCTACCATTTTCATATTAAAAAAGGACTTTATTATAATATATTATACATATGAGTGTTTATGTGTAAAAACATTATTTTCCATGTGTTAATATATTTTAATTATCATTTGGTAGGAAAATGTATGCAAATAAATCTATTGACCAAATCCTACTAGAACTAAGTCTACTAAATATTATTTGAGATTATGGTGCAGAATTTTCCAAGTTGTTATGCAGAATTTATCAAACAAATCAATTTGTTGAAGAAAACTTGCCAAATTAAGAAGCAAAACTTGGAGACCAAGTCTGGAAGCAACCGAGAGAAGATTTCTGAATTCTAAAGGTGCCTAGGATTGCCAAATGTCACAATAAGAGAGACCAAGAAAATTGATGAAGAGATCCTCACCATCGGCCGCAGATCCGCGGCCATACCCCCCCTTTGGCCGCGGATCTGCCGCAATTCCAGGGAGTTAGAGCGCAAGATTTTTTGGGGTGAATCAAATCTAAATTTTACCAAGTTTTCAACAATAAGATTCTGGCTTTGCACTATAAAAGGGCGCTGAGAGCCTCTTGGAAAAGCTATCAAGCCGAAGAGATCACGAAGTCCCAGACGCTCACGCATCCAGGCCGATCATCGACTGTTCGACTACGTCCTTAGGAAAGATCGAGAAGCAACTAGTTTGTAATCATTTTCTACGGATTAAAGTGTAGTTTGTTCAAGTCGATTAATAAAGGTAGTTATTTTATTTAGTTGTTCTTGCATTTTACATTATGTTTTCCCTCTTTGTCTTTTCATCTTCTTCTCCCAACATGCACGAGTAATTCTCCGCTTGTTAGGGTTCGTAGGATTAGGGTAGGCTAATGGACGATAAAAATCCCTAAACCCTTTTTAAGTCCTATAAAGTTTAGGAACTTTATCAAAAGAATCATTAACTTCCTAATCGGGCGCGCTAGCAATTCTTTGCTAGTTCCGACCGCGATTAGAGATTGGATTAATGATTGTTTTGGTAAAGGCTAGATATGAACGGAGTTCCGTGTCGAGATAAGGGTTAAGAGTGGGATTTCTTTTCCCTCCAGAAACCCTAATCTACACGCATCACCGTCGTTCTAGTTCTAAATCTATTAATGGATAAAAAGGGTAAATTTTTATTAATCGTCCATAACTACTAAATCCTAACGAACCCTACAACCCCTCTTATTATATTAATTACATCTTTAAAATAATCTAGATTTATATTTTACATTCTTGTTTAACGTAGATCTAGAAAACATTCTATAAAATTCTTTATCCCTCCTCTCTTTCTCAACACATCTAAAGTAAAAGTAAAAGGTTCAACGTTTCCCAGAGGACGACCCGTACTCATCTCGGTCTAGCTACACGCGACACCGTTATTGATTGCGGTATAACTACAAACAGTTTTTCGTATCAATCAAATGGCGCCGTTGCCGGGGATCGAACCCAGGTCACCCGCGTGACAGGCGGGAATACTCACCACTATACTACAACGACCGTGATGGACGGCACTCCATCTAATTATAACACAACGCTGCCACCGCCCGTAGGTGAGCAGAATCCACCGCGCATCTCTCTCCAAGAGAGATGCTATCCTATTCGTGGTCCCCTTCCTACTTGCCTATCTCTTCCACCACCTAACGGGGATAATTTCGAAATTAAACCCCACTACATCAATCTGCTGCCCAAATTTCACGGGCTTGAGTCGGAAGACGCGTACGTTTTCATCACCAAATTCGAAAACGTATGCGCAATGATGGGTACTTCACAATTGACTTTAGATGCTATGCGCTTACGTCTTCTCCCATTCACACTGTGCGACTTGGCAGAAAAATGGCTTTATAATACTGCCGCACACTCTATCACTAATTGGGATGAATTCGTCGTAGCATTTCTTAAGAAGTTTTACCCAAACCATAAGACTGCCCACATTAGGAGCGAGATCAACCAGTTCACCCAGCTTCCCAAAGAACCATTTTGGAAGTGCTTTGAACGTTTCAAAGATCTGCTTGTCCAATGCCCCCATCACGGAATACAAAGATGGGATTTATGTCGGATTATATATGAGGGCATTAATCCAGCGACAAAGCAGATGCTTAAAACAATGTGTCAATGCAATTTCATGTCTAAAGATGATGGTGAAGCATGGAAATATCTGGAAGATCTCGCTGAACACACGTTGCAGTGGGAACGCGTAAGACCACCTACAACTAAGGGAGGTATTCACCAGCTCGACGTTTCCATCGCAGTAAAAGCCGAAATGGCAGCGATGCAGAAGAAACTCGATTCTATTGAGAACAAACTTTCATCAGTCTCCCTAAATCAGGTCACGCTTCCCAAGACTGTCTGTGGTTGCTGTTCGGATCCTTCACACTTAACGGAAGAATGTCCTATGAATGCATCGTTTCAAGCTAATGCTGCTTTTCAGCAGCGACCTAGAAACGACCCTTGTTCTTCCACGTACAATCAAGGATGGAGGAATCATCCTAACTTTGCTTGGAATAAAAACCAACAAAGCAATTATCAAAGACCTCCTCCACAGCAACCACAACCACAGAATCAGCCCCCCTTTCAGTCACAGAATTTCCAAAATCCGGCCAACATTTCTACACCACAAGTGACCGGTATTGACAACTCACTTGCACAAACTTTGGATATGTTCATGAAACAATCCATGCAAAATTCGGCTGAGATGAGGTCTTCTATTGATGCCCTAACGAAAAACTCCTCCTCCTATGGTGAGAGTATCAAATCAATAGAAAACCAAATCGCACAATTAAACGCCGCAATGAGTGCGAGAGAGAAAGGGAAACTCCCATCTCAACCCCTACCGAATCCTGGCCATTCACAAAGTCATAATGTGAATGTCGTCACTACGTTGAGATCGGGGAGAGTGCTGAACAACCGAGTGGGTGAGCAATTTGATGATAGTGACACATTTGATACCCCTTCTTCTTCTTCTTCTTCCCCTAACTCGTCTAGTCTTCCACCTTCATCCGAGCCTATTCTCCGTTTTCCCCAAGGCTCAAACATTTCGCCAAATCTATCTAAGTCGATGCCCACTCCAATTTTGGGATCGAATCCGTCGCTACAGTCTTCTCCACAAACGTTGGACCCAAAACTTATTGATCGAGCTCCATTTCCAAACCGATTAAGGGCCAACCGACCTAACCCGCAAATGGAGAAGATTGTGGAAATGTTTAAGCAAGTTAGCGTGAATATTCCTCTCCTAGATGCTATTCAACAAGTCCCATCTTATGCAAGAATCCTTAAAGACTTGTGCACTAGGAAGAGAAAAACTCAAGTGCCTAAAAAGGTTTTCATGACGAGTAATGTTAGTACAGCTTTTACCCAACAAATACCAAAGAAACATAAGGACCCCGGCTGTCCTACAATCTCTATTTCTATTGGGGGTAAAAATATAAATCGTGCTTTACTCGATCTAGGCGCTAGCGTCAACTTGCTTCCTTATTCAGTATACGAGCAGTTAGGAATTGGAGAGTTAAAACCCGCCCATTGTACTCTCCAAATGGCAGACCGATCTATCACTAAACATCGGGGCGAACTAGAGGATGTGTTAATTAAAGTCGGGGAATTCATATTTCCTGTGGACTTTATTGTTTTAGATACGCAACCTGTAGCAAGCCCACGCAATCAAATCCCGGTGATACTTGGTCGACCCTTCCTAGCAACTTCTAACGCTATAATTAATTGTCGTAACGGTTCTATGAACTTATCCTTCGAGAAAATGACAATTGAGCTTAATATTTACAAGCTAGGAAGTCAGCCATCAGAACCTTCTGCTCATTTGCTGGATGTTTGTTCCATCCACGAGATAGCTTCCGAAAGCTGCATGGATGAGGAGCTTTGCTTTGATGTTCTCGACAACACTAATGAGACATCGTTTGATCTTGCACCACTTCACAGTGAGGATATGTTCAATGAGTCCGACCTTGAGATTGAACCCGTTGACTCGTTGCAAAAGTCAGCAGCACTTTCCGAGTCAATATCTTATGCAAGTTTTGAACCTCTTCGGGAGTCCGAATATCATTCGCTTACCCCACCTTCTATTGTCTCTCCGCCAATTCTTGATCTCAAACCGCTACCTTCTCATCTTAAATATGCATATTTAGGAGAGAATGAGACTTTATCAGTGATTATTTCCGCTTCTCTAGCCTTAGAGCAAGAGAATGCACTTTTGGCAGTGTTGAGATCGAATCGGGAAGCATTTGGTTGGACAATGGCTGACATCAAAGGGATTAGTCCCTTAATTGTTGAACATTACATACATCTGATGGATGAAGCCAACCCAACCCGAGACCCACAAAGACGGTTAAATCCCGTTATGAAGGAGGCGATAAAGAAAGAAATCGTCAAGTGCCTTGATAGTGGAATAATTTACCCCATATCTGATAGCCAATGGGTAAGTCCAATTCATGTGGTCCCTAAAAAGTCTAGCATCACGGTCATCACTAATGAGGCTAATGAGTTAATCCAAACACGCACCCAAACTGGGTGGCGCGTATGTATCGATTACAGGAAACTCAATGCCGCAACGAGGAAAGATCACTTCCCTCTACCTTTCATTGACCAGATGTTAGAACGATTAGCGGGACACGAATACTACTGTTTCTTGGACGGATACTCTGGCTATAACCAGGTCCCCATCGCCGAAAAGGATCAAGATAAAACCATTTTTACTTGTCCTTTCGGAACTTTTGCTTATAGGCGCATGCCCTTTGGGTTATGCAATGCTCCCGCTACATTTCAGCGGTGCATGATAGGGATATTTTCAGATATGGTGGAAAATTTTCTAGAAATTTTTATGGACGATTTCTCCATTTTTGGAGACTCCTTTGAGGACTGCCTTCGTAATCTTGACGCTGTTCTTACCCGCTGTAAGGATAAGAACTTGACTTTGAACTGGGAAAAATGCCATTTTATGGTCCAAGAAGGTATTGTACTTGGACATATAATTTCACATAAAGGCATTGGGGTCGACAGAGCTAAAATAGATGTCATTCAAAACCTCCCTCGTCCCAATTGCGTCAAAGATATACGATCCTTCCTTGGTCATGCAGGATTTTATAGGAGATTTATTAAGGACTTTAGCAAAATTGCTAGACCCTTAACCCTTCTATTGTCCAAGGACACTACATTTCACTTCGATTCGGATTGTGAGGCTGCTTTTGAATCACTTAAAGAATCACTCACTACAGCCCCCGTTTTATTATCTCCGGATTGGAACCACCCGTTCGAGCTTATGTGTGATGCATCAGATTTTGCTATTGGTGCGGTCTTAGGACAGCACATTGATAAGATGCCACATGTAATTTACTATGCAAGTAGGACCTTGAATGATGCACAAATAAATTACACAACTATCGAGAAAGAACTCTTGGCAGTTGTATTTGCATTAGAGAAATTCAGGCCCTACTTGATTGGCTCGCCTATTGTGGTTTACACAGATCACTCCGCCCTACGACATCTTTTATCGAAGAAGGATGCGAAGGCCAAGCTAATACGTTGCATCCTATTGTTACAAGAATTTGATCTTGTCATCAAAGACAAGAGTGGATGTGAAAACGTTGTAGCCGACCATCTTTCACGCATCACTTCTTCGCCAACTGTGACCGTGCCGATAAATGACTCATTTCCCGACGAACAGCTCTTGAATGTATCCTACGAACCTTGGTTCGTGGATATCGTGAACTATCTTGCGACGGAACTTATAGCTAGCGATTGGTCGAAACAAGACAAACTTCGATTTTTATCCCAAGTAAAATATTTTTACTGGGATGAACCATATCTATTCAAGTATTGTTCCGATCAAATCATCCGCAGGTGTGTCCCTAACGATGAATTCAAGAGCGTGTTATCATTTTATCATGATCAGGCCTGCGGCGGTCACTTTGGACCTCGAAAAACGGCGGAGAAAGTTTTGCAATGCGGCTTTTATGGGCCAACATTATTTAAAGATGCATTTGAACATTGCAAAACTTGTCCGCGATGTCAGCATTTGGGTCGGATTTCACGAAGGAATGAGATGCCGCTCCAACCTATATTGGTTGTGGAAATATTTGATGTTTGGGGTATTGATTTTATGGGCCCTTTTCCCAACTCCTTTGGGAATCTATATATCTTGTTAGCGGTTGATTATGTCTCGAAGTGGGTGGAAGCTGTACCGTGTCGCACTAATGACAACAAAGTTGTCATTAAGTTCCTTAAAGAAAATATCTTTTCGCGATTCAAACACCCTCGCGCTATCATTAGCGACAACGGGACACATTTCTGCAATAGGCCTTTCGAGGCCTTGATGCGGAAATATTCAACCACTCACAAGCTTTCTACGCCCTATCACCCCAAACAAGCGGGCAGGCTGAGATCTCAAATAGGCAGATCAAACAGATATTGGAGAAGACGGTTTCGAAAAACCGTAAGGATTGGTCAACCAAATTGACGGATGCACTTTGGACATTCCGCACCGCTTATAAGACCGATCTTGGTATGTCTCCATACCGTCTTGTGTTTGGGAAGGCATGCCACCTCCCTGTCAAGATTGAACATAAGGCAATGTGGGCTATTAAAGTGCTTAATTTTGATCTTGATCATGCAGGCAGCTATCGGAAGCTGCAATTGAATGAGCTAAGCGAACTCCGCGATGAAGCTTACGATAATGTGGTGATAGTAAAGAATAGGACTAAAGTGTTCCACGATAAAAATCTTTTTAGAAAAACCTTAACATCGGGGCAACAAGTCCTTTTTTACGATTCCCGTCTCTATCTTCATCCGGGTAAGCTTAAATCTCGTTGGAAAGGACCTTTTGTGGTGCGGTATGTACACCCGCACGGGGCAGTTGAGGTCAAAAATTTGAAAAATGGTTCGATTTTTAAAGTGAATGGGCATAGATTAAAACCGTATTTTTTTGCTGACCCCGTGGAGGAGCTCCTGTTTTTACAGGAGCCGCTTTATCAAAACTAAATTTCCTCCGCCTCACCTCCATGGTTTTGTAACATTTTCTCATTTTAAGAAATGGAGGTGAGTAAAAAATGGATTTGATTGAATATCTGTGCGTGTCAAAGAATAAGTTTGGGGGAATTTTTCATTTAACTATTATTTTACCCCTTGTATCTCTCCCTTAGTATACAGGTCCTTGTTCTCAAAACGCTACATCAGTGAGGACACTGCTGAAAACAGGTTTGGGGGGAGGTTTGTATTTACTGAATTATCTTTGACACCGGGCATTAAATTTTTTTTTATATAACAAAAGAATAGAAAGTGAAAAATTACATCCAAAAGATAGGAATAGTTTAAGAAAACCAAGAAGATTAGAAGTTTTCTTAGACGAACTAGTAATAAGTAGTTATGAGCTGTTGTCCCAAGGGTTAGTAAGATGAAGGAAGTCACTAATTTGAGGATAAAAATAAGTCTGAAAAATAGTGTCTATTCTGAAAGCCAAACATTTGAATGTTGATACCCTACTATATGCACTTACACACGTCTTGAAACTCGGGATAGTAGAGGATACCTTGAAATGCTCCTGTCTAAAAGCCAAAGTATGAAGGAAATGAAAAAAAATGAAGAAAATATAAAAATGGTGAAAAGAAAAAAATGAACACCGGTTTTGTTATCGCCAAGGCAGCAATAAAAAAATATAGCGAGGGTGCCTCTTCACCTAGTGCCCTAAGGCCAACTGGTCTGGGAGTCACTGCTAAGCCTTAGGTGGTGCAAAACGAGTAAAATATTATCACCGAATCAGCAAGCACATTAGTAATCGGTCGGTTAGTACCTCAAGAAGTATTAACGGTCGCATGAAAAGGTGTGAGCAAATCTAAATATTCATCAAATTAAAAAGTACTGAGGTAGATGGACAAGAGTGTGGTAGCTTGAATTGAATTCTCCGAGTGTAGGGATGTCCATTACACACACGTAGGGGTATATGATCAATGTTTGGACGAAAGGTAGGAATGAAGAATAAAGACGATGTTTTATTGAGGGATAATGTGATTTCTAACATCTTTTCATGACTATTAAGATAGGGCTCATGACAACTGAAAAGCTAGTATAGTTGGAAACTCTTATTTTCAAAGTCTTTCTTTTATGGTTCTTCTCTTTATATGTAAATTTCACCATCTCTCTTTAATTATAGGATTTTGTGGGTGTAATCCGCTGAAAACCCTCAGGAGACGACACTCCTCCTACTAGGGACACCTAGAGGTTTAACGGCTTGTTGCACGTGCTCAGTGCAATCGTGTCTGCCTACGAAAGTGTGCTTAGTTTTCTCCTTTCTTTTTCTCCTCTTGAATAAACTAGTTTGCTCGGGACGATCAAAGATAAGTTTTGGGGTATTTGTTCAGTTGATAAAACTGCACATTTGTATTACATTTTTCCTACCATTTTCATATTAAAAAAGGACTTTATTATAATATATTATACATATGAGGGTTTATGCATAAAAACATTATTTTCCATGTGTTAATATATTTTAATTATCATTTGGTAGGAAAATGTATGCAAATAAATCTATTGACCAAATCCTAGTAGAACTAAGTCTACTAAATATTATTTGAGATTATGGTGCAGAATTTTCCAAGTTGTTATGCAGAATTTATCAAACAAATCAATTTGTTGAAGAAAACTTGCCAAATTAAGAAGCAAAACTTGGAGACCAAGTCTGGAAGCAACCGAGAGAAGATTTCTGAATTCTAAAGGTGCCTAGGATTGCCAAATGTCACAATAAGAGAGCCCAAGAAAATTGATGAAGAGATCCTCACCATCGGCCGCGGATCCGCGGCCATACCCCCCTTTTGGCCGCGGATCCGCCGCAATTCCAGGGAGTTAGAGCGCAAGATTTTTTGGGGTGAATCAAAGCTAAATTTTACCAAGTTTTCAACAATAAGATTCTGGCTTTGCACTATAAAAGGGCACTGAGAGCCTCTTGGAAAAGCTATCAAGCCGAAGAGATCACGAAGTCCCAGACGCTCACGCATCCAGGCTGATCATCGACTGTTCGACTACGTCCTTAGGAAAGATCGAGAAGCAACTAGTTTGTAATCATTTTCTACAGATTAAAGTGTAGTTTGTTCAAGTCGATTAATAAAGGTAGTTATTTTATTTAATTGTTCTTGCATTTTACATTATGTTCTCCCTCTTTGTCTTTTCATCTTCTTCTCCCAACATGCATGAGTAATTCTCCGCTTGTTAGGGTTCGTAGGATTAGGGTAGGCTAATGGACGATAAAAATCCCTAAACCCTTTTTAAGTCGTATAAAGTTTAGGAACTTTATCAAAAGAATCATTAACTTCCTAATCGGGCGCGCTAGCAATTCTTTGCTAGTTCCGACCGCGATTAGAGATTAGATTAATGATTGTTTTGGTAAAGGCTAGATATGAACGGAGTTCCGTGTCGAGATAAGGGTTAAGAGTGGGATTCCTTTTCCCTCCAGAAACCCTAATCTACACGCATCACCGTCGTTCTAGTTCTAAATCTATTAATGGATAAAAAGGGTAAATTTTAATTAATCGTCCATAACTACTAAATCCTAACGAACCCTACAAGCCCTCTTATTATATTAATTACATCTTTAAAATAATCTAGATCTATATTTTACATTCTTGTTTAACGTAGATCTAGAAAACATTCTATAAAATTCTTTATCTCTCCTCTCTTTCTCAACACATCTAAAGTAAAAATAAAAGGTTCAACGTTTCCCAGAGGACGACCCGTACTCATCTCGGTCTAGCTACACGCGACACCGTTATTGATTGCGGTATAACTACAAACACTTTTTCGTATCAATCACCTCACACTCTTCTCCATTGGCATCTTCTTCTATCTCCACCCTACATGTCTCATGTGTTGAGAAACCTAGGGTGTATTGAGACAAAGTGATCACATACACTCTCTACTTCATCTTGTCTATCTAGGCTAGCAAACTAGATACCCGACTTGCTTCGGTTTTAAGGTCGAATCCTGTATTACTAACCCTCGACATGGATCTACTTCGATTGGGGAGACCGGAGATCAAGCTTGATCGAGGAAGCCGCGAGGAGCTTAGGACAGAGGTTGAAGACCGAAGGACACGGATCGTTCGGTATAATCACTCTAACCCTTTGCAAGTTTTTGTTTTCTAGGGCTTATGGGACGATCCGTAGTCTCGGGTTCCGTTAGCGCTGGTTTATTAAATTTTTGTTCCGTATTTGGCCACGGATTGATGGCTGGGGCGCTAGCGTAACCCAACAGATCTATGTAGACGCACTCTTCCAAATTACCATTTAGAAAAGCCGTCTTTATGTCCATCTGCCAGATCTCATAATCTTGGAAGGCAGTAATGGCAAGAAGGATCTGAATGGATTTGAGCATAGCCACTGAAGAAAAGGTTTCGTCATAGTCCAATCCAGGTCTTTGATGAAAACCTTTTACAACAAGTCTAGCCTTATAGGTTTCAACATGTCCATCTACACCAATCTTCTTTCTGACGATTCATTTGCAGCCAACGGGTTTTACCCCTTCTGGAGCAATGTTCAAAGTGCATACTTTGTTGGTGTACATGGATTCCATCTTGGTCTGCATTGCATCCAGCCATTTTACCTAGTCGCTGCTCTGAATGGCTTGCTGGAAGCTAGTTAGCTCATCATTGTCAATGATGCAATCCTCTCTATCCCCGTCTATGAGAAAACCGTAGTATCTCCCGGGCGGATGAGACTGCCTACGAGTCCTGTGGAGTGGCGCGGGGATGTCCTGTTCTTTTGAAATCTCTGGTTCTACCATACTTTCACTAATAGTTGATAGTTCTGGTTTTTCTTCCAGTTCTATTGCGCTCCCACTAGTTTCTTTTTTATAAAATTGATTTTCCAAAAAGTGGGCATGACGAGAAACAAAAAATCTTTTGTTCCTCTATGTAATAGAAAAGATACCCCCTGGAGTTCTATGGGTATCCTCCAAACCTACACAGTACAGTGTGTCCCTCAAGCTTGTCTGTATACTGCTTTTTGATAAAAGCTGGACATCCTTATATCTTTAGATACGGAATATAGGGTTTCTTTCCACTCCACATCTGATATGGTGTGGTAGGCACAGTCTTGGTAGGAACCTTATTCAAAAGATATGCAGCTGATTCTTGTGCATAACCTCAGAAGGATCGAGGTAACTCAGCGTTATTTATCATGGAACGTACCATATCCAATAGGGTTCTGTTCCGGCTTTTCGATACACCGTTGTGTTGTGGTGTATATGATGGAGTAAATGGAGAGGGAATTCCATTCTCTTTTAAGTAACCCAGGAACTCGCAGTTAAGTATTCACCACATCAATTAGATCTCAGTGTCTTGATATTTTTGACTGTTTGTTTTTCCACTTCATTCATATATTCCTGAAATTTCTTAAAAGGCCTCGGATTTATGTTTTAACAAGAAAACGTGTCCATACATAGAGAAATCATCCGTAAAAGTAATGAAATAGGAATAACCACTTCGATCATGTGTAGATATTAGACCACACACGTTGCTGTGTATGCATCCCAAGAGCTCACTCGCTCTTACTCCGTGTCCAGTGAATGGAGTCTTTGTCATCTTTCCTATGAGACAAGATTGACAAGTTGCATAAGACTGATATTCGAACGGATCCAAATATCCATCTCTATGTAAGTTCGTCAACCGTGTTTCATTGATGTGACCCAGTCTACAATGCTATAAGAAAACCTTATTTAATTCTGGAGACATTCTTTTAAGTGTGTTCTGGACGTTGAAAACCTGAGCTTGATTTAACACGTATATGAAAGTCGACTCTAGCACCACCATGAGATTTTATTAGCATCAAGCATGCCAAATTTTAATTTTTATTAGGTGCTAAGTTATACTATATAAGATATTTGCTAGAATATTAGGGTTTGCTATAAAACCATCAAGAAGGGAAGGAGGTTATACCAACGTAGAACGATTCTTTACTTCAAATGCTCCGTGTAGTAGTCCAGCGAATCCACTAGGCTCCACTTGAGGCTTTGGACGAACTTCCTTTGATGACCTTCGTGCCAAAGATGATCCATGCGAAGTCCCTCCAACCCAAGCTACCTCTACACTAAATTCTTTAGCGTAGTAAACACGCTACACTTGATCGCTAGTCATGTGTAGGTTGGTGAAGTAGGGGATGTTAAAAGCTCACAAGTTTTTGTTCAAGCTTCATGGTTCACATCACATGTGAGGGTTGAAGCTTGAACTATAGCAATTGAAGAAAAAGAAGAAGCTAGAGAGCAACTATGGGAGCAACTCAAGAAAAATGGCTAAGTGTTGAGAATGAGGTTAGAATGAATGGCAACACTTGACCCCCACTCATTCAAGCATTGAATTTTGCAATATAAAATTGCAACCATGGTTGAATAGTGAATCAAGATGAATAAACAAATATAAATCCCATGCTTGTAACCCTGCTCTCATTTTCAACCTCATTTCGATTTTTCTCAAAAATAGAAATTCAAGCCATGCTTCATTATATATATAACATATATATATATATATATATATATATATATTATATGAAGAATAATTAGTGAGCTAATGATATTAGTTAAGATATAATTATATCATATATAATATACATCACATTATTAAATCAACGCTTGATTTAATAATCCGGTTATATCACATATAACCGTCTAATATCATTTATCTGTATTTCACATTATCAAATCAACAATTGATTCGACAATCTGGTTATATCACATATAATCGAACTGATAACAGATAACTGCTAGATTACAATAAGGTATCACATACACGTATTTAATCAGGCCCATACATATATCACATATGTGTTCTACTTCATTTCGCTTGAACCAGGGAACTTCTGTGTGGGACTCTAAAGACTCGTCAATACATCAGCAGTTGGTGATGATAACATCAGTCACCCACAAGCCGTTAGCGGTTCTAGCTGGACGTAACGGCTATCCGGGTATTGAGCGATATGAAGATCAACAAGCAAGCTCGTCCATAGTCTCCATGAAACCTATCAGTAACACCACCGTACAGTCCGGTCTCTTCGTCTGATATGTCGCATATCATAACTAGGGGTGGTAAACTTCAGACCCCAGTAACGTGATAAGTCATGCCGATGTCTGGCCTATAACGGTTCGAGAAACTACTGATAACACTTATCAGTAAATCTCGGCAGCAGCCCTGGCCAGGGAATTCCAGTTATAGCCAATTGAGCATAGCGCAACATCAACCCCCAATACTGGGAGAGACGAAACCCCTCCTATCGTTCATTGCCTCCATGTGACTCAGGACTGTACCTAAAATCCACCTGTTTGCACAACTCCTCTTGAGCATGGTAGGGAGAAAATCAAAGAACATTGGGAGCCACACAAGACTCTATGACGATCTCGGGTCTTCAGACTAACCTGTAATAGTGTCACCAGAGGATTGCTATCTGACGGTAGGTATACTACCATGTAGGAGTCCTCGGAGAGTCCGTTCGGTGTACCAATTCTCCAATGAGTACCTGTGTACAATCTTTGATGTCACACACCAATGGTTGTAGGATCAACCATCGCCCTCTAAGGGACAAGAAACGTACACACCAGTCAACTCTGGAATATCGATGCCCTAGTCTCGATATTCCCTCGACTAGGAACTGATTAAAAGATGTACTAATTGATGACCCTGGCCCCACTAGTATGATCTCATCATAATCCTGGTAGTCAAGTATATTACCTATGGTCTTTATCAACATGTAAGAGACGGACAGTATAAATACCAGTGTACATGTTTGTTAGTTATATGTATGCCCTAAAGGCCATTACTGTACATTGGATGTATATTGTAGTGGATGCTGGGACATATATAGGGAGGACTTTCTTGCTCGACATGATAGTATGCTATCTGGTTACTCTTTACCTTAACGTGTATACCGATTGTCTCTCTGTTACATGTTGGTAAAGCCCTTAGGATGTGTACTTGACTACCTGGACTATGATGCGGATCATACTAGTGGGGACATGGTAGTCCACAAGTACATCCTTCAAGGTCCCTAGTCATGGGTGTATCGAGACGGGGCATCGATATACCAGAGTAGACTAGCGTATACCTTCTCGACCCATACAGATGGGCGATGGATGATCCCATATCCATTGGTGTTTGACATCAGAGATGATATATGGGTGCTCAGTGGAGACTGGGTACACTGGACGGACTCGCCGAGAAATGGTATTATACCTTACGTCAGATGGCAGTTCTCTGGTGACACTAGTACAGAGTAGTCTGTTGACCCGAGATCGTCATAGAGTCTTGTGTGGTTCCCACTGTGCTTTGATTTCCACCTTACCACGTCCAAGAGGGCGTGCAAAACGGTGGTTTTTGGGTACAGTCCCGAATCACATGGAGGCAATGAGCGATAGGAGGGGATTCGTCTCTCCCGGTATAGGGAGTTGATGTTGCGCTGTGTTCGATTGGCTATAACCGGAAATCCCTGGCCAGGGTTGCTGTGATTTACTGGTAAGTGTTACCTGTAGTTTCTCGAACTGTTATAGACCTCACATCGACACGACTTATCGAGCTATTAGGGTCTGACGTTTACCACCCCTAGGCGAGATATGCGACATATTAGACGACGAGACCGGACTGTACGGTAAGTGTTACAGGTTGGATTCACAGGAGTATGAGCGGGCTTGCTCGTTGATCTTCTGATCGCTCAATACCCGGGTGGCCGTTACGTTTAGCAGACCGCTTGCAGCTTGTGGGTGTTTGATATGATCATCACCTACTGCCGGCGTATTGACGAGTCTTTAGAGTCATACACAGAGGTTTCCTGGCTCAAGCGAAACGAAATAGGAGCGCATATGAGATATGTGCAGGACCGAGAATAATGCGTGTATGTGATACCGTATTCCATTCTCGCGATGAATGTATCGAAAGGTTGTATGCGATATAACCTAGTTATCGAATCAAGGATTGGTTCGGTAAGCCGATACATAGGATACTACTCGGTTATATGCGATATGACCGGATCGTTAAATCAAGCGTTGATTTAATGATTTAATGCATAATTATATATTTGATATATTACTTTGCATTAACTAGTAGTGGTTCATTTAAATGGATTTTCTCACTTGAATTGTGCAAGTTGTATATGTGATATACTTTTGTGCACATGATTGTATCATGTTTGATGATACATGCTTATTTGGTTAAGTGTAAAGAACTAAACCATGGTTAAATTGATGATTAGGGTTTTGCTTATTCATTCATTTATTCATTTATTCTTTTTGGAAATTAAAAGGATAAATTGATATGGTGGCTTTCTTTGTATCTTTCATGAAGCTTCATGAAGTGTTGAAAGTTTGACCACTTTTGTCTCATGCTTAACCCTAACCATGATTCATTCTCTACACTTAACCATGGTTTGTATATGATAAGAATTCATTTTCTTTTCTATTTTATTATTCTTATCATAACATCTTCTTCTTCTTCTTCTTTTTCAAGATGAAGAAGCTAGCCTCCATCAATGGCAACTAGTGAAAAAGAGTGAGAAATCCAATTCTAAAGTGAACCCACTTCCTATTTCTTCATCCTCTACCTCTTGCCAAGTGGTATAGGGTGTTTTCTTCACAAGTTTCATGACTTGGTGAAGTGGGAGCTTGATCTAGTGATGCCTCGACGTAGATCATCTTCGGCATCGTAGTCGATGACCTAGCCCGCCCATTTCTCCGATGAAGCCGACGCTAGAGTCCGGGATCTAATATGGACAGCGAGGAGACTTCATCACGGAGCTATGGAGGTAGAGAACCGGATCTACAAAGGTTGTAGCCTCTTTCTTTTAGTTAAGTTGTTAACTAGTTTAGTTTTCGCCTAAAATTCTAGTTAACGATCCGTATTAGGGTTTCTCGGCACTTGTAAAATTTTGAAATTGGCATTGTTGATGCCTTGTGAGACCTCATTAGTGTGCCAAGGAAACCTACAGTGGTATCAGAGCCTAGCTAGAGCCTTAGGCGTTGCGTAGACGATGTTTGAAACCCGATCGAACGCCGAAACCCTAAAAATGACCCTTCTCTGGAAATTTTCTGAAAATTTGGATTTTTGTGAATTAAAAATTGCTAAAAAATTCAGCAGGGTCTTATTAGAATTACTGTGAAATTCGTGGGGCTAATTCGTTAAGTGTGCGGCGGAACCGCGGCAAAAGCATGGCTTCTGCGGCGGTTCCGCGGCCGTATTATCAAAATGTCCAATACTTTTTGCACAGTAATTCCTATTTTGTGATGCTGAGTTTTCTGGGAATTTTTAATTTGACTCAAGAGTTGAGTGTTCTGGGGTTGCATTGGGAATCGAAGATTCGATCGGATTAACAAGCTTTGTCTATGTGCTTATCCGGATAATTTTAGAATATGTTAAAAAGTTCGACCGGATATAAATACCCACTTTTCCCCTGCCGGGAAATTTCCAAGTGTTGGATCTTTCCGTGGTTTAAGGACGTTCTAAGTAGTGCAAGTAACGCGATGGTCCCTCTAGAAGACAACAAACCTTAACTCGATTATGTGACCGTCTTGAACTGCCCTTTGAACCTTCGGGTTTGGGGCAGTACGGCGTGCCACATGTGAGGCGTTGGCTTGACCCTTCTACGGCTGGACCGTTGGTACTGAGGCACGAAGTGAATGTTTTTAAACTTGTTTCATGTGTTGAGCTGTTTCGGGAAAACTTGGGTGTTTGAATGTTCGATTGGAAAGTTTAACATTTTCTATTTATCTGGAATGCGATACAATAATTGGAATTCACAAGTAGTTATGAGATAACTGATTTGAATGTTATAAACATAGCACTTTAGTCTCACTTGATCGGTTGCCACGGAATTTTGATGCGATCAAAAGTCCGTTGCAATCACGTAGCGTACGCGGATACTCGCCGGGTAAACTTAATAGACAGCCTCGCCCTATAGCCCCGACCAAGTGACTGTAGGAGAACCCCGTCGCCGAAAGCATCCGTTCGGGTGCTCGCGGCAGCGGTGTTCCGCCTTGGTGCGCTTCGTCGACGGCGTCGGGGGTGCGGCCGCCTACTAAAGTTTGCGACGAGCATTCGATCAGATTGTCGGGAATCTTGTTGAATTGCCCGACTTGATATTGAAAAGTGTTTTCGATTTTGAGACTAAAATGCGGGGTTTATAATTGTTAGGCATGCGATGTCTAAGGAATTCATTTGATTAGGCATGCGATGTCTATGTAGGTTGCGGATTCCAACTATTGTAGTTTTACACTTTCTTTTCTGTGACCGTAAGTGTAATATGTGATATCGCCGGTTTCGTTGCTATATGTCAACGACAATTGGGATGCGCATATTTACTTACGTTGATGACATGTGATGTTATGTGTTGCTGGATATGTTATATTGGATCGTCGTGTTTGAATAGCCGGGGGTTTTTATGTGAGATGAGAGTTTTTTCATTTTCATTCATGTAAAAACTTGTATGTAATATTCTTTTATTGGGGCACTTCCAGGTTGCGGAAGATGTCACCTTTTGTATATTATTTATTTTTCCGCACTAGGATAGACCCAAGGAGGGGAGCACAAGTAACCGAGTTCTGGAGTCCAGTGGGAGACCAACTCGAGGAGTCGAGTCCGGGTCTCCTAACTCTAGAATTGGTAGGGTTGCTTGCCGCTCTCGTAGGGGTCTAGGGGTGTGGGTTTGGCTATTCATCACGACCGTGGAATCCGTGTTTTATACTGGCTCGTATTGAAAACACGGACGTCCTAGTATATCCAATATTTCATATCATTCTTCTGCTGCGATATCTCTGATGTGATCATGTGATATGTTCTGTGATGGATACTTTATATAGTATATATGATATATTATATAGGCGTTACTTATGTTTTACACCCGTGCTAGCCCTGCCCCGCTCTGCCGTTAGTTACCTAACCTAACGGTGCACGAGGGGATATCGAGGCGAATGCGGATGGCATAAGTGTACGTCGTATTTATCTGTGATGTTTAGGTACTTAAATGATGGGACTTCATTAATATGATTAATGAAAGAAAAAGAAACCTATGATGTTGTGGAATCGAATTTCAAAAAATAAAAACAGGCAGCTACAGTTCTTGCTTTGCACAGCGGTATATATGATATATCCTGCACCTTATTCGATAAAGAAAGGACCGAGATCCCTTCACCGGGAGTGACTCCTTTAGCAATAACTGGCAGATGCTACACACTCGGTTTGTCTTTTGATTGCTTTTAAGAGTTTTTGCTTTGCACCGCGATATATATGATATATTCAGCACCTCATTCGACGAGGAAAGGACCGAAGATCCCTTCACCGGGAGTGACTCCTTTAGCAAAACTAGAAAAGCCTAAAAAACACTCCATTTTAAAATCATTTGATTCTACAACGATATCAAGTTCATTACGCAATAGGTTTTCAGAAAAACCTGTCGTAGCTCTCCGTCATTTCAGATTAGTCCTGTTTAGTATTCGTGCTGCGTTTGTTGACCTTGTCAAGGCGCAGTGTGCGGTAGCTAACCAGTATTTATCTGCTTATGCATATGATGCAGATTGGGTTAGGGTAGTCGTGCGGCCTTGTTGACCTTGTCAAGGGTCGTGCGGGTGGGTTTGATTCAATCAAGAAATGACGGGTTGAACTTGACTTGCGATCAATGGTTTGTTGACCTTGTCAAGGTCATAGATCGTTCGGGGCAAAATATTATCGGGAATTTCAAGTGTTGAAATTTGCAATGAGATTGCATACCTTCTATAAGATAGTTGGATCCCGATACCCGCTGCGAGTAAGAGTTACTCCTGGGAGAGTTTTACACATTACAATTAGCCGATCAAGTAGGTGTCTAGAAAGGTGTTAACGAGGTTACGCCTCTGGAAAAACGAGGTATACATTAATTAGGTTCGTGCGAAAGCACGGGGGACCTCCCTCAAAGTACCGATACTGGCCTGGCTGAAAGTTTGGCGAACTTGTAGTGTGTAATTAATCCCGGCTGGTCTTTCCTTTTAGGGTTTGAAGGAAGATTTGATAAAAAGCAGTGGTAGCCATCCTGATTAGATAAAATAATAACCAATCTATTCTTGATAGAGCGCACGCTGAGTGTTTTCTTCTCTCTCTCTCCAGGTAGCGACCATATCATGCCTTAATCAAGATAATAATACGGAATATTGACCGAACCCGCTTGTTATACTGAGCTGGGGAACGTTGGTCCCGCTCCAACTTATAATTGTTATAAGACAGAGCAGGAAATTGGGGATTACCAGAATTCCCGTGCCACCCAAACGAAGAAAGTGCATATGATGCATCTCCTTCGGGTGTGTTCATTACAAAGAACTGTTTCTCTGTATCCTCTACGTCCTGGGTATTTGATATCAGATCAGGATCCCAGATATGTAATCTGTTACATAGGGCTACAGAAAGGTAGAGAACTGAGAACGGGTGATAAGTTTCATGAGACAGAAAACGGGGCAAGTGTTGCAGCCAAGTCTGTTGGTCACTGTCACCCTGTATCCCAAATACATTGATTCTGAACGAATGTTATTAGATACCGAACCTGATATACAAAATCATATCAGTCTCTTTATTAGTAAAGAAATGATAAAATTTTGTATTGTTGGATAATGTTTTGAACATTTCCTATATCAAAAGTTGATCGGTTCAGGCACGTTATCTAAAAGCATTGACGTTCTAAATCAAACTACAGTTCTTTAGTATACGGAACACACACAAGAGGAAGAGTTCAGAAATGAACGAATCCTTCTTGAGGTATTGTAGACTAGGTCAGATCAATGCGACCTGACTAGCTGAAGTTATATGTAGATGCATATTTAAATCAGTTTGAATTTACATCTTATGAAAACTTACCAGTCATGTCACAAAGATAAGATGACCATAGCTCCGTTTAATGGAAACAGAGAAAGAGTTAGTTTACTCTTGGGACTGATACATGATGATGTATGTAAGGTCTCCTGTCTACACATGCCAGGACTGGTTCTTTATACTTCATTACGTTCTCTGATAATCTCTCAAGATTCAGACATATGTTCCTGTTGAAACACAAGTCCGAACCTTTTGAGATATTCACAGAATATAAGTTAGAAGTAGAGAACCAATACGGGTATAAGTATTATGTCCTATGATAAGATCAGGGAGGAGAATACTTGAGCATGGAATTCCTGGACTATTCTAAAGGAGAATGAGATTCTCTCTCAGCATTACTCCTCCGTATACACCATAGCATGATGGTATATCGGGGCGGAGCAATCACACCCTATATGATATGGTGCGCTCTATGATGAGTACTACTGAGTTTCCTATTTTCCTTTTTGGGAGTTATGCACTTGAGAAGCTGCATACCTATTGAAAAGAGTTCGAATCAAATCAGTTGCCTACCACTCCATATGAGATATGGTATAGGAAGAGCCCATGTCTTAAGCTAGTTAAGATTTTGGGTTGTCCGGCCTATGTCTAAAAGCAAAATCCGGACAAGCTCGAGGCAAGGTCTGTTATGTAGAACTGGAAATGTTCCATCTATACAAACAACAGCAGATGATTTGGTAGAACCAAAGGATTCAGTAGATTCCAACGAACCTCAGCCTCTCCGCCGATCTAGTAGGGTTCCTCACCCACCTGAGAGATATTTCGGTTTCTCTATGACAGTGGGAGCGAGGATTGCATCATGAGATGATGACCCAACTAGTTTCGAGCTGGCCATCAGGAGTAGGACTCTGTAAGAATGGCTGGATGCTTAGTGATCTGAGATGGAATCCTTATACACCAACAAAGTATGGACTTTGGTTGCTTTATCTGAAGGGTTAAATCCCCATCAGGAGCAAGTATATCTTGAGAAGATTACTTGGTGTAGATGGAAAGGTTGAGACTTTCAAAGCTAGACTTGTTAAAGGTTTTCATCATCGACCAGGCGTGGAAAATGATGAAACCTTTTTCCAGTGGCTATGCTTAAGTCCATCCAGATCCTACTTGCCACGGCTACATACCATGACTACGATATCTGGCGGTTGGGTGTCATGACTGCTTTTCTAAATGATGTTTTAGAAGAGAGAGTCTATAAGTACACAGTCAGAGGGCTTCGTAAACCGTGGGAGCAGCGGAAACGTGTACAAGATGCTTTATAGGATAAAGCAGGCATCGCGGAGTTGGAACGTCTGTTTTGATGAAGTAGTCAAAGAGTTTGACATCATCAAAATGGTAGATGAACCTTGTATAAACAAAAAGGTAGTAGGGAGTATGGTGACGATACTCGTAGAGTACGTGGATGACATACTCTTGATAGGGAAGGAGTTTCCTATGCTACGCTCGATCAATCTCCGATTATCACAATGATTCTCCACATAGGATCAAAGTGATACCTACTAAATCCTGGGTTTTGGATCTATGAGATAGATCTAAATGGATGTTAGGATTCTCACTAGTTGAAGTGAGATGGTATCAAATGATCCTGGGGAGAATCACTGGAAGTGTTCCAGGGTGATAAAGACGACTGAATGTCAGTCACAGGCATTGTCTTTACCCTCAGTAAAGGGACGGTATGTTGGAAGAGTTCCAAGCTAAATACCGTGACATACTAGACGATTAAAGGCAGGATACATCACTACTTAAGATGCTACCAAAGAGGCAGTCTGGATGTATATTTGTTCATGAGATGAACTTAGTTCCTCCTATTGTGTGACAATGGAGTTGTGGCTTATGCCAAGGAACGCCGGTCCCATCAGTGATTCAGACATATTCTAAGGCAGTGTCACCTGATCATGGAGATGGTTGATCTCCAGGGTGATCGAGGTTAGGAGAGTAGACTCAGAGGACAACACGGCGGGTCCACTCACAAAGGCCTTTTTCCCAGAGAGAGACTTTTATGGGATGGTTGAGTATGAGATACTGCAACCACTGCTATCAGATGGCCCTAGTGCAAGTGGGAGATTGTTAGTTATATGTATGCCCTAGAGGCCATTACTGTACATTAGATGTATATTGTAGTGGATGCTGGGACATATATAGGGATGACTTTCTTGCTCGACATGATAGTATGCTATCTGGTTACTCTTTACCTTAACGTGTACACCGATTGTCTCTCTGTTACATGTTGGTAAAGCCCTTAGGATGTGTACTTGACTACCTTGACTATGATGCGGATCATACTAGTGGGGACATGGTAGACTACAAGTACATCCTTCAAGGTCCCTAGTCGTGGGTGTATCGAGATGGGGCATTGATATACCAGAGTAGACTAGCGTATACCTTCTCGACCCATACAGATGGGCGATGGATGATCCCATATCCATTGGTGTTTGACATCAGAGATGATATACGGGTGCTCAGTGGAGACTGGGTACACTGGACGGACTCGCCGAGAACTCCCAGATGGTATTATACCTTACGTTAGATGGCAGTTCTCTGGTGACACTGGTACAGAGTAGTCTGTTGACCCGAGATCGTCATAGAGTCTTGTGTGGTTCCCACTGTGCTTTGATTTCCACCTTACCACGTCCAAGAGGGCGTGCAAAACCGTGGTTTTTGGGTACAGTCCCGAATCACATGGAGGCAATGAGCGATAGGAGGGGATTCGTCTCTCCCGGTATAGGGAGTTGATGTTGCGCTGTGTTCGATTGGCTAAAACCGGAAATCCATGGCCAGGGTTGCTGAAATTTACTGGTAAGTGTTACCTGTAGTTTCTTGAACTGTTATAGACCTCACATCGACACGACTTATCGAGCTATTGGGGTCTGACGTTTACCACCTCTAGGCGAGATATGCGACATATCAGACGACGAGACCGGACTGTACGGTAAGTGTTACTGGTTGGATTCACAGGAGTATGAGCGGGCTTGCTCGTCGATCTTCTGATCGCTCAATACCCGGGTGGCCATTACGTTTAGCAGACCGCTTGCGGCTTGTGGGTGTTTGATATGATCATCACCTGCTGCCGGCGTATTGACGAGTCTTTAGAGTCCTACACAGAGGTTTCCTGGCTCAAGCGAAACGAAATAGGAGCGCATATGAGATATGTGCAGTACCGAGAATAATGCGTGTATGTGATACCGTATTCCATTCTCGCGATGAATGTATCGAAAGGTTGTATGCGATATAACGTAGTTATCGAATCAAGGATTGATTCGGTAAGCCGATACATAGGATACTACTCGGTTATATACGATATGACCGGATCGTTAAATCAAGCGTTGATTTAATGATTTAATGCATAATTATATATTTGATATATTACTTTGCATTAACTAGTATTGGTTCGTTTAAATGGATTTTCTCACTTGAATTGTGCAAGTTGTATATGTGATATACTTTTGTGCACATGATTGTATCATGTTTGATGATACATGCTTATTTGGTTAAGTGTAAAGAACTAAACCATGGTTAAATTGATGATTAGGGTTTTGCTTATTCATTCAATTATTTATTTATTCTTTTTGGAAATTAAAAGGATAAATTGATATGGTGGCTTTCTTTGTATCTTTCATGAAGCTTCATGAAGTGTTGAAAGTTTGACCACTTTTGTCTCATGCTTAACCCTAACCATTCCACTTAACCATGATTCATTCTCTACACTTAACCATGGTTTGTATATGATAAGAATTCATTTTCTTTTCTATTTTATTATTCTTATCATAACATCATCTTCTTCTTCTTCTTCTTCTTCAAGATGAAGAAGCTAGCCTCCATCAATGGCAACTAGTGAAAAAGTGTGAGAAATCCAATTCTAAAGTGAACCCACTTCCTATTTCTTCATCCTCTACCTCTTGCCAAGTGGTATAGGGTGTTTTCTTCACAAGTTTCATGACTTAGTGAAGTGGGAGCTTGATCTAGTAATGCCTCGACGTAGATCATCTTCGGCATCGTAGTCGATGACCTAGCCCGCCCATTTCTCCGATGAAGCCGACGCTAGAGTCCGGGATCTGATATGGACAGCGAGGAGACTTCATCACGGAGCTATGGAGGTAGAGAACCGGATCTACAAAGGTTGTAGCCTCTTTCTTTTAGTTAAGTTGTTAACTAGTTTAGTTTTCGCCTAAAATTCTAGTTAACGATCCGTATTAGGGTTTCTCAGCACTTGTAAAATTTTGAAATTGGCTTGGTTGATGCCTTGTGAAACCACATTAGTGTGCCTAGGAACCCTACAATGTTAAGATAAAGGTAACCTGATTGCATACTATCATGTTGAGCAAGAAAGTTCTCTATATATATGTCCAAGCAT
The DNA here is from genome assembly GCA_030015575.1 of Agapanthus africanus. Classification (NCBI taxonomy): domain Eukaryota; kingdom Viridiplantae; phylum Streptophyta; class Magnoliopsida; order Asparagales; family Amaryllidaceae; genus Agapanthus; species Agapanthus africanus. The sequence continues at coordinate 862,000,946 of CM057338.1, read as the reverse complement.
CCACTATATCATCAATAATGGCCTCTAGGGCATACATATTACTAACAGTCTCCCACTTGCACTACGTCCAGTTGTTGTAGTATCTCATACCCAATGTCTAAAAAGTTTCTCGAATAACATCTGGGGAATGGCCTCGGTGAGTGGATCCGCTGTATCATCCTCTATTTCAAATCTCCTAACCTCGATCTCCCAGAGATCAACTATCTCCCTGATCAGGTGATACTGTTTAAGAATATGTCTAGATCGCTGACAGGACCGGGGTTCCTAGGCCAAATCCACAGCACCATTGTCATCCCAATACACAGGTATTGGATGATCAATGGTAGGAACCTAGTTCATCTCATGAACTCTATTTATCCAGACAACCTCTTTGGCAGCATCGTTGCTAGCGATGTAATTAGCCTCTATCAACGAGTATATAGCTTGGAAACCTTCCAACATACCGTCCCTCCACTGAGGGTGAAGACAAAACCTGAGACCGAATTTCAGTCATCCATATTACTTTGGAAGCTCGAATCGGTAAAGGGGTCCATCTGGAGTTCACCATTACCATACACCAAGAACATCTCTTTAGTCCATCTCAAGCACTTAAGAATGTTCTTCAGCTGTCCAGTGGTTTTCCCAAAGATCTTTTCAATACTTATTCACTATACCTAGTGAGTAAGCTACATCTGGTCTGGTACATAACATCGCATACATGATTTACCCATCTGCCAAAGCATAGGGCATTCCTTGCATGCGAGCCCTCTCCAAATCAGTCTCGAGAGACATCTCATTGGAGAGAGTGATTCCTGAACAAGCGAGTACATTACCACGCTTAGAATCATCCATACTAAACCCCTTTAGCATGGTGTCTATGTACCTGGATTGGGAAAATCCCAAATCCATTTATATCATCATTATAGATCTATATCCCCAGGATGTAGGAGGTATCAGTTAGATCTTTCATGGAGAGCCTGTGTGATAAGAGGTGCTTGACCGAGTGTGGCATAGGAATATCGTTTCCTATAAAGAGTATGTCATTCACGTACAATACGAGAAAGACAACCATACTCTCTACAACCTTCTTATTTATACATGGTTCATCTACCTTTTTGATGAAGTCAAACTCTTTGACAGCTTCATTAAAACAGATGTTCCATCTCCGCGATGCTTTCTTTAACCCGTAGATGGATTTAAGAAGCTTGAACATGCTTCCGCTGCTCCCACTGTCTATGAAGCCCTCTGACAGTGTCATATACACGCTCTCTTCTAAATCACCATTTAGGAAAGCGGTTTTGACGTGCAGTCTTCCAGATTTCATAGTCACGGTATGCAGCAATGGTAAGTAGGATCCTGATGGACTTGAGCATAGCTTTGAAACTCTCAACTTTTCCATCTACACCAAATTATCTTTCTCAATGATTCTCTTGCTCCCGATGGGTTTTATCCCTTTAGGAGCAACATCCAAAGTCAATACTTTGTTGGTGTACATGTATTCCATCTCAGGTCGCATATCATCCAGCCATTTCACATAGTATCCACTTGTGATGGCCTACTCGAAACTAGTTGGGTCATCATCTCCATGATGCAATCCTCGCTCCCACCATCTATGAGAAAACCGTAGTATCTCTCAGGTGGATGAGAAACCCTACTATATCTGCGGAGTGGCTTCGGTTCGTCAGGGACTATTGAATCCTCCGGTTCTAAAAAATTGTCAGTTATAGTTTGTGTTTGCTGGAACTACTTCATGTTCTACCTCATTGCCACTAATTTCTTTGACAAGAAATTCCTTTTCTAAAATGGTGGCATCTCGAGAAACAAAACATCTTTTGTTTCTCAGTGTGGTAGAAGATATACCCTTGCGAATGGTTGGGATATCCTACAAACTTGCATAGAACTAACCTCGTCTCGAGCTTGTCCAGATTTTACTTTTCAACATAGGCCGGACAACCCCATATCTTAACTCGTTTAAGAGATGGTCTCTTCCCATTCCATATCTCATATGGAGTGGTAGGCAACGGATTTGATCGGAACTCTATTCAATAGGTATGCAACTTCTCATGCGCATGTCCCTGAAAGGAAATAGATAACTCAGCAGTACTCATCATGGAGCGCACCATATCTCATAGGGTGCGATTACTCTACCCCGATATACCGTTGTGCTGTCGTGTATACGGAGGAGTAAAATGAGAGAGAATTTCATTCTCTTTTAAATAGTCTCGGAATTCCGTGCTCCAGTATTCTTCTCCCCGGTCATATTGATGGATTTGAATACCTTTACACATCTGGTTCTCATCTTCGTACTTGTATTGCTTGAAATTCTCAAAAGATTCATATTTGTGTTTCAACAAGAAAACATGTCCGTATCTTGAGAGAACATCGGTGAATGTAATAAAGTACGCAGAACCATCCCATGCATATGTAGACATAGGACCGCATACATCATTATGTATTTGTCCAAGAGTTCAGTAGCACTTTCTCCTTTTCCAGTAAACGGAGATTTGGTCACCCGGTCTTTGAGACATGACTGGTAAGTTTCATAAGATAAAATTCAAACGGAATCCTTATAGAACTTCAGCTAGTCTTGTCTTATCGACATGACCTAGTCTACAATGCCTCAAGAAGACATCGTTCATTTCTGAACTGTTCCTCTTGTGTGTGTTCTGTACGTTAGAACTGTAGTTTGATTCTGAACGTGTATACTGTTATACAACATACCTTACCCAATCAACACTTGATTTAGGAAAATATTCACAATATTATTGGTACAAAATAACGGCCGCTAAGAATCAATATATTACCTGTTGGTAACACCAGGTGATATCTGCCAACTTCTTTGGCTGCAACAATTGCACCATTCTCTACTGCTAGAGACTTATCACCCTTTCCCAGTTCTCTACCTGTCTATAGCCCATGTAACAAATTACATGTGTGGGATCCTGATCCGGTATCCAATACCCAGGACGTAGAGGTAATTAAGAAACTATTCTTAGTTACGAACACACCCGAAGATAATGCATCAACATACTTATTATTCGTTTGGGTGGCATGGGAATCCGAATATTCCCCTATTCCTTGCACAGACTTATGACAATCATAACATAGAGCGGTACCTAGCCCAGAATAATAAGTAGGTTCGGTCAATACATCCATATTATTATCTTGATTAAGGCATGTCATTGGTCGCTACTAGGAGAGAGAAGGATAATCACTTTGCGTACGCTCTTTGCAAGATTAGATTGGTTTTTTTACCTAATCAGGATGGCTCCCACTATTTTTATCAAATCTTTCTTCAAACCTGAAAAGGTAAGATTAGCCGGGATTAATTACAACCTACAGGTTCGCCAATCGTTCCGCCAGGCAGGTATCGGTACTCCGAGGGAGGTTCCGCGTGCTTTCGTACGGACCTAATTAAAATAAATCTCGTTTTCCTAGAAGCATAACCCCGTTGACTCCTTTCTAAACACCTACTTGATTGGCTAATTGTAAAGTGCAAAATTCTCCAAGGAGTAACTCTTACTCACATTGGGTATCAGGATCCAACTATCATATAGAAGGTATGCAATCTTATTGCAAATTTCAACACTTGAAATTCCCGATAATGTTTTTACCCTTAGCTTCTTATGACCTTGACGGAGGTCAACAAACCATAGGCCGCTAGTCAAGTTCAACCAGTTCATTTCTTGATTGAATTAAACCCACCCGCACGACCCTTGACGGAGGTCAACAAGGCTACACGACTACCTTAATCCAATCGCATCACATGCTGGCAGATAAGCACTAATCAGCTACCGTACACTACGCCTTGACGGAGGTCAACAAACGCAGCACGAATACTAAATAGTACTTATCTGAAATGACGGAGGTCTACGCAGGTTTTTATGAACACCATGAGCGTAATGAACTTGATATTGTTATAGAATCTAGTGATTTTGAAAAGGAGTGTTTTTGAGGCTTTTGCTAGTTTCGCTAAAGTGGTCACGCCTGGTGAAGGGATCTCAGCTCTTTCCTAATCGAATGAGGTGTGGGATATTCAAGAATACCCCTATGCAAAGCAACAACCAGAGAAGCAATCAAAAACAAAACAGAGCGAGTTGTAGCATATGCTAGTTTCGCTAAAGAGGTCACTCCCGGTGAAGTGATCTCGGCACTTTCCTCATCGAATGAGATGCTGGATATTCGTGCACTCCACTGTGGGGATAGCCTGTGCAATGAAAACCTGTACCCCCTACGAGTGCGGCGAATAGCCCGTCAATTCTAGAATGAATCCCCCTCCGTCTCAACTCTACGAGAAAGAAGCCTCCTCCGTCTCAACGCTATGAGAAAGAAGCTCCTACCGTCTCAACTCCATGAGATGCGGGCTTGCTGCCTTTCTATAACCCGGCTATTCGTGCACTCCACTGCGGGGTAATCCTAGTACAGAAAAAGAAAATAATATGTACAAACGGTGACATCGACCTCAACCCGGTCGTGCCCCAAAATAATATACAACCCGGCAAAGACGTCAGTCCACATGTTGGACGCTCGCCCCGCAATAACAAATGTATAAATGAATTTAAACTGTACTACAAACATTGCAACACTTGCTATCCATCACGGCTATCCAATCACAATCACAGAACAAGCACCCAACATCAACGCGAATGTCACGTTCGCAAAACCCGTCTTAAAGAACATATAGCAATCAGACGAGTTTTACCGATCGAGTGACATTCCTGGTCGGAGATAAAAGCGAAAAAATACACATTTTAAAAAAATTTCGATCAACTAAACTTTTTCACATAGGCCCTCAAAAGCAAATCCAGCACTCAAATAAATCTGGGCCAAAACTATATATCACAAATATCATAATTTCATGAAATAGAGCCCCAGAAAAAAATTTAGGTACTGTAGCCCCAAAAGCGCCGCGTAAGCGCCGCCAAATGCGCCATTTTGCTCACTTTTCGCTGCGGAATTTTGGAGTTTGGCCCCCAAATTTTTTCTGAAGCGATATTTTCGTCTGCATGTAATTATAAGATACTCAGAAAAATTTTAGGACAACTTCGAAAATCGACAGCAAGCTCATGAACATAGATTCATGATTCGAAAAAATTTGTCAATCGAGATTTTAACTTTGTGCAAACTAGCTAGTAGGGTTTATAGGTAGGCTCTTATACCATGAAGGGTTACACTAGCGCCCCGGCCAACATCCGTGGCCAAATGCGGAACAAAATTTTCGTAGCGATAACGAACTTGGTGCTAGAATAAACCTTGACCCGGATCTTTACCATAAACTTAACTAGCAAAAGAAGAGTTCTATCTACTATGATAGATGGTTATACCTAGTTCTTGAACTCCTTCTCTTCTTGTAGTGGTTGACCTTGTTGCTAGCTCCTTGGAGTGGTGTAGACTGCTCCTCCTCTTCGTCTTCTCTTTGCCGAAGAAAGATCCACCCGAAGGCCTCTACCTTGAGTTCCTACCTCAACCAAGAAGATACTAGAGTGCTTGGCTTGCTAGGCTAAGAACCCTAGAATGAGTAGAGAGGTGTTTTGATGGTTTTATCTCACAAAGCTTGGATTTTCAACACATGAAACACTTAAGCTTTTGAGAGAGAGGAAGAGGGAGAGCAATGCAAGAGAGAGAATGAGCATAAGAGAATGAGAAGAGAATTACAACCATGCTCTCATATGAGAGAATATGAAAATAATAATAATAATTAGGAAAATTTTGATGGTTAGTTGATATGACCATTATCATTTCACATTTAATGCTAATTGCAAGCTTCAAGAAGTATCTTGCAAAAGAAATGATCATGGTCAAATGGTCAACAAAAGTCAAATGGTCAACCCAATCTCAACCATGGCGCAATTATCCTTAATTAAGATTATTAATCATATTTCTCATTCTCATTAGGGTTTAGAAAAAGTCAACGGTCAAAAATCCTAATGAGATTCCTCTGCCTCTGTCAACTATGCATACACACCCGCATCCGTGTTCCGAGGAACACGAATACAATGAGATAAAACCAATCCCAAAACAAATACTAGGATCTGGTTTAAACTAAAGCCCGCTAGTAATAACTGCCCGGACACCAAACGTGCATAAGTGCGCGGATGTGAACAAACCCCGTCGCAAAACCATGCGACCTCTACTCTGGTTTGCCCAAAGGCGAACAACCCTCTGTGTGGAACTCTAAAGACTCGACACTACGCTGGCAGTGGGTTTTACCACAGGCCGCAAGCGGTACTAGCTGTATGTAACGGTCCCCAGGTAGATGCCGATAAGAAGACCGATGAGGTGAACCCATCCGAACTCCTACTGAGCCTGAATGTGACAATCTCCGTACAGTCCGGTCTGTTCGTCTAAGGGTATCGCATGTCGGGCCAAGGGGGTGGTAAACGTCAGACCCCTAATAGCAGTACAAGTCGTGTCGTACTGTAGCCCAGAACACCCTGAGAAACTACTGGAAACACTACCGGTAAATCTCGCTTGCCCTGGCCAGGGACGAGTATGTGTAATGGCTCTCCTAGACACAACGCGATATCAACTCCCAATACCTGGAGAGACGAATCCTGTCTAACCGTCACTGCCTCCAAGTGCTTCGGGACTACACCTAACTACTACCTATTTGCACGACTCAATAGAGCCGTGGTAGGGTAGTAATTTAAGAACAGTGGGAACACACTCGAGGCGAAGTGACAGCGTCAAGTCAACGGACTAAGCTGTACTCATGTCACCTGGGAACTGTTAACTGACGATGGGTATAATACCAACCAACAGTTCCCGATGAGTCCTGTCCTGTGTACTCGTAATCTAACGAGCAGCTACATACTATTTCCAGTACGACGTACTGATGGCTGTGGGACAGACCATCTCCCTTGCTGGGATAAGAAGCGTATGCACCAGTCTACTCTGGAGTATCGATGCCCTGTCTCGATAATCTTACGACTAGGGACCAAAATAAGGATGTGCTTATAGACTACCCAGCCCCCACTAGTGTGATCGCCATCACAACGCCGGTAGTCAAGCAAAGATCCTAAGGGCTCCATCAATATGTATTAGTGATATGTTAAAAGAAACATATAAACATATTAAGATAGAAACAAACCAAGTAGCATAATACTATATCGAGCAAGACTGTCGTAAATCCGTGTATATATCACAAGCTTCCAAAATGTATTATACAAACTAGTATTATACAATAATGGCCTCGAAGGCATACATATCCAACAATCTCCCACTTGCACTAAAGGCCGGTAATTGGTGTACCGCTTACCCAACGTCTGCACTGAGGCCAGCTGCTGGCGTACCGCATACCCAATAGCTCAAAATGTCGCTCAAGCTGTATTTGAGGGAGGGCCTTTGTGAATGGATCCGCCGTGTTTTCTTTAGTGTCCACTCTCCGTACCTCGATCTCCTGGCGATCAATGATCTCCCTGATCAGGTGATACCACTTTAAGATGTGTCTGGACTTCTGGTGGGACCTTCATTCCTTCGCTAAAGCTATTGCCCCATTGTTATCGCAATACAAAGGTATTGGGTCAACAATGGACGGAACCACCTGAATTTCACTAATGAACTTTTCCATCCAGACCGCCTCTTTTGCGGCATCACTTGCAGCAATGTATTAAGCCTCCATCGTCGAGTCTGCGACGGTATCCTGTTTGGAACTCCTCCAACACACCGCCCCTCCGTTAAGGGTAAACACAAAACCGGAGACAGACTTGCTGTCATCATTGTCATTCTGAAAGCTTGAATCGGTAAAGGACTCGACCTTGAGGTCTCCATTACCGTAAACCAGGAACATCTCCTTAGTACTTCTCAGGTACTTGAGAATGTTCTTCACTGCCTTCCAGTGGTTCCCACCTGGGTCTGACTGATACCGGCTCACCACGCTCAGTGCGTAAGCTACATCTGGCCTTGTACATAGCATCACATACATTATAGATCCTACCGCCGAAGCGTAGGGTATAGTGCTCAAGCGAACCCTCTCCTCGTCAGCCTTGGGAGACATCTTCTTGGAGAGGGTGATTCCGTGCAATGCTGGTATATTACCGTATTTGGAATCTTCCATACTAAATCTCTTTAGTATGGTCACTATGTACCTGGACTGCGAAAGTCCCAGTAATCTCTTGGATCTATCTCTGTAGATCCTGATCCCTAGTATGTATATGGCATCACCCAGGTCCTTCATGGAGAACCGTTGTGACAAGAATAGCTTGACCGATAGTAGTATAGGAATGCCATTTCCTATCAAAAGAATGTCGTCCACTTAAAAGACTAGGAATACGACAGTTCGTCCTACAATCTTCTTATAAATACAAGGCTCATCTTCGTTCTTGATGAAATCAAATTCCTTGATTGCTTCATCAAAATAGATGTTCCAGCTCTCTGATGCCTACTTTAGTCCATAAATGGATTTAAGCAACTTGCACACCTTACCGCTGCTCCCACTGTCTACAAAACCATCTGGCTGATCAATATAAACGCACTCTTCTAAACTGCCGTTTAGAAAAGCCGTTTTTACGTCCATCTGCCAGATCTCATAGTCATGGAAAGCAGCAAAGGCAAGTAGGATTCGAATGGATTTGAGCATAGCCACTGGAGAAAAAGTTTCGTCATAGTTCACACCAGGTCTTTGACGAAAACCTTTTGCAACAAGTCTAGCCTTATAGGTTTCCACCTGCCCATCTACACCAAGTTTCCTTTTGTAGATCTATTTGCATCCAACGGGTTTTACCCCAGGTCGAGCAATATCCAAGGTCCACACTTTATTGTTGTACATGGACTCCATTTCGGATCGCATAGCATCCAGCCATTTATCAGAGTGCCTACTGATAATGGCCTTCCTGAAACTGGTAGGGTCATCTTCTTCCAAGATGCAATCCTCTCGATCCCCGTCTATGAGAAAACCGTAGTATGTCTCGGGCGGATGAGAAATCCTACCAGATCTGCGGAGTGGCTGAGGTTCGTCTGGGGTTATTGAATTATGAGGTTCTGTCAAATCTTCAGTTTCATTTTGTGGTCGCTGAATTTCTTCCAGTTCTACCGAACTCCCACTAGTTTCTTTTGCAAGAAATTGCCACTCTAAAAAAGTGCGTGGCGAGATACAAACACTTTCTGTTCCTCGGTGTGGTAGAACAGATATCCTATAGAGTTTTTAGGATATCCCACAAATTTACATAGAACTGAACGTGACTGAAGTTTGTCCGGATTTTGTACTTTTACATAGGCCGGACAACCTATATCTTAATGCGCTTAAGATACGGTCTTTTACCATTCCATATCTCGAATGTGTCTTAGGCACTGATTTAGACGGAACATCATTCAAGAGATATGCTGCTGTAAAAAGCGCATGTCCCCAAATGAAAGAGGCAACTCGGTACTACTCATCATGGAGCGAACCATATCCAATAGGGTACGATTCCTCCGCTCCGATACACCGTTGTGCTATGGTGTATAAGGAGGAGTAAGCTAAGAGAGAATTCCATTCTCTTTTAAGTAATCTGGGAATTCCGTGCTTAAGTACTCCCCTCCCCTATCCGATCGGAGGATCTTGATACTTTTGCCAGTCTGGTTCTCTACTTCGTTTCTGAATTCCTTGAATTTCTCAAAAGCTTCAGATTTGTGTTTCATAAGATACACATGTCCGAATGTAGAGAGATCGTCAGTGAATGTGATGAAGTACGAGAACCCACCCCTTGCATGTATAGACATCGGACCACATACATCATTGTGTATGAGTCCCAAGAGCTCTGTTGCTCTTTCTCTATGTCCGGTGAACGGAGATTTGGTCATCTTTCCTTTGAGACAAGATTGACAAGTTTCATAAGATGAAAACTCGAATATATCCAAGAGTCCATCTTTATGCAACTTTCTTAGTCTTTTCTCTCCGATATGACCAAGTCTACAATGCCATAAGTTGGATTCGTTCGTATCTAAACTTTTCCTCTTGCGTGTGTTTTGTATATTGAGAACTGTATTCTGATTTACAATATAGATACTATTACACAGTGTACCTTCTGCAACCAGTACCTTATCAAGGTAAATGTTCATGATATTTCTATCAAAAACAAAGTTATATCCATCTTTATCGAGTTAAGACACTGATATTATGTTGCAAACCATGGAAGGTACATAGTAGCAATTGTTCAAAATCATAGTATTGCCATTTGGCAACACTAGGTGATATTCACCGACGGCTGCAGTATTAACTTGTGCTCTGTTCCCTACTCTGAGGGACATATCACCAGGTGCAACTTTCCTACTTTTTCTCAGTCCCTGTAATAAATTATAGATATGAGATCCTGATCCGGTATCAAGTACCCAGGAGGTAGGGCTGACCGAAAAGCAGTTCTCAATTACAAGAACACCTGAAGTAGATGCAAAACTATGCTTCTTCTTCAGCTGGGTCTCCTTGGAATCCATACAATCCTCTTTCCCTTGCTCATACTTATGACTGTTGTCGTAAGTTAGAGCCGAACTGACGTTCCCCAGTCCCGAATAAGAATTCGGATCGGTCAAGCGATACATTTTATTATCTTGATTAAGGCGTGAAACGGTTGCTACCTAGAGAGAGAGAAAAGAAACACTCAGCGTGTGCTCTTGCAAGATTAGATTGGTTTATTAATTTATCTAATCAGGATGGCTCCCACTGTTTCCTCAAATTCTTCTTCAAACCTTAAAAGAAGAACTAGTCAGAATTAATCGTACGTCACAATACTTGCTTAACCTTTCAGCCAGGCTAGTGTTGGTACTTCGAGAGAGATTTTCCAACGCTTTCGCGAAGTTCCTTAATTACATAATCTCTTTTCCCTGGAGGCGTAGCCCGCTAACACCGTTCTAGACACCTACTTGGTTTGTAGCATTGATTGTTAAGTGAAATAATCTCCCGAGAGTAATCCAACTCATCAGTGGGATCGTGATCCAACTATCATTGTGTGATGACCTAGATGGAATCCACTCTAGTCACCACACTCCAGAAGGTATGCTAAATCTGCAAGTTTCCTGTATGTTTGAAACTCCCGATGTGGTTTTTACCCCTAGGACCCAAGTGACCTTGACTGAGCCAACATATCAAAGGATCCTAGTCAAGTTCAACCCGTCATTATCTTGATTGCATTAGACCCACCCGTACGAGTCCTTGACCAAGCCAAAATGACCACTACGACTGTCCCAACCAATCACATTATATGCTACAGAAAAATATTACATAGCTACCGTACACTACGCCTCGGCTGAGCACGAAATACGTAGCACGAATACTAAGTAATACCAATCCGAAATGACGGAGGGCTACGGCTGAGTTTTGGCGAAAACCCGTTAACGTAATGAACTTGATATCGTTGAAGGAACCTGATAACCTTTTTAAAATATATAGTGGCGAAAACTTTTGCTAAAGAGGTCACTCCCTGTGAAGGGATCTCGGCTCTTTCCTCGTTGAATGAGATGTAGGATATTCCAAACTGAATACCTCGATGCAAAGCAAGAATAATCGACTATAGTGAAGTTATTACGCCGACGAAAACTTTTACTCAAGGGGTCACTCCCGGTGAAGGGATCTCGGCCCTT